>JAIOJX010000003.1:138063772-143001272 GCA_022376925.1 Tragulus kanchil
TCTTTCGATTATGAATTTCAGCCCTTCTCTCTGTCATCGGAGAACTCACGCCTTCTCTCTGTCGCAGCCTACCTGATCTTTCTCTCCAAAATTCTCCTCCGGAAGCATCAGCCTCTGTGATGAAAAAGCTATGCTCCTTGTTCTTATCTAGAACCAAACAAAACACAAAATCTACAAGTGATCTGTACTGACAAGTGGGAAACAAAGATATCCAAGAATTTTTAACGTGTTTATGTATGTTTAGAGTACTGACGCCATATAAATGCAAAGAGGTATGTTGAGATTGGGGGCAATGGTGCTGTTACTTGAAATACAGTCATTGCTTGGAAACTACAGAAAAGCTGCTCTTTAAAATATAAACTGTAACATTAAAAAAAAACCCATACAATTCATTGGATGAAAACCCACACAATGGTGGTGTGGGCAGGAGGTGCTGAGTATAAATCTCACAGAAATGTAAATACGGGAAAGAAAACTGGAAGGCTGTTCTCTTTTACCTGAAAAGTTGTTGTCGTCCTTCGTAGATAAAATAACTTGGTTATTTTCCTTAGTTTTCTGATTCTGTATGGAGAAGAATTAAACACACACATCAATGCCTGGATGAAACCATATGCTAATGTCAACAGTCAGCAGGAAGAAGCATCAATAAAAGTGACTCCCTGGAGTCTCAGGAGACTTCATTTTTTGATGATCTTCTTTGAATAGTTATCGTGCTTAAATACAAGTGTCCAACTCCATGAACCTGCCCTATCCTTGTATAGTAAACATGCACCTGTTACATGCTCCATGAAGCCGCATGCCACATCGTCACATCTACACTACATTAGGAGAGAGTCCCTTCACTCTGAGGGTGTTTTCTATGCACACTCAGTGAACACTGAATGCTGAGCCACTTAAATGTAACTTGTTAGGGGTCCTGGGTAGCACTTTCTCCTGAACAGAGATGGGTCTGGGAGGAGCCGGTATTGCTGAAGAGTCTGTCTTTTGTCTCACTGGACGCAGTATCTTCCAGAACTATTGACTCTGGCTAGAGTTCTGGCCTTTATTCTGGCTAGATGAAAGCACTTCGAGTAAAGCTGATTCTAATTTTTGAAGTCAAGGCAAAATTTGATCTTTGGGGGCCATGGTTGGGGGAGACGCTGAATTAGAGGAGAAAAATGCTAAGGTTATTCACACCAGTTTTGTAGCCCCACTGCTCTGGAGGGAACAACTGTGCTTAGTTGGGGGAAGGGGGTTTGGGGAAAGGAGACTGGTAGGTTGGAGGAAGGACCTGGTCACTTTAGGAGGTCTTTCCCAATTTCAACGAGCAGCCAATTTAAACATAGGCGGGAAACAAGGCCCCAAGGCCTTCCGGAGACTTTGTAAGAGAGAGACCAGAAGCCACATTTCTATGGAGGACCTTTGGTAAGAAAGAAGCCCTTCTAAACACACTTAATATTTCATTTCTGTGGGAAATCTGGTGATTCATCTTTCCTGCGCATATGTAACCGATTCAGCCTAAAGGTGCATTTAAATAATAATAATTAGCTAGAAGGAGCCTAAAGGGATATTTAATGGTGGGGGGCAGGAGGTGCTGAGTATAAATCTCACAGAAATGTAAATACGGGAAAGAAAACTGGAAGGCTGTTCTCTTTTACCTGAAAAGTTGTTGTCGTCCTTCGTAGATAAAATAACTTGGTTATTTTCCTTAGTTTTCTGATTCTGTATGGAGAAGAATTAAACACACACATCAATGCCTGGATGAAACCATATGCTAATGTCAACAGTCAGCAGGAAGAAGCATCAATAAAAGTGACTCCCTGGAGTCTCAGGAGACTTCATTTTTTGATGATCTTCTTTGAATAGTTATCGTGCTTAAATACAAGTGTCCAACTCCATGAACCTGCCCTATCCTTGTATAGTAAACATGCACCTGTTACATGCTCCATGAAGCCGCATGCCACATCGTCACATCTACACTACATTAGGAGAGAGTCCCTTCACTCTGAGGGTGTTTTCTATGCACACTCGAGTGAACACTGAATGCTGAGCCACTTAAATGTAACTTGTTAGGGGTCCTGGGTAGCACTTTCTCCTGAACAGAGATGGGTCTGGGAGGAGCCGGTATTGCTGAAGAGTCTGTCTTTTGTCTCACTGGACGCAGTATCTTCCAGAACTATTGACTCTGGCTAGAGTTCTGGCCTTTATTCTGGCTAGATGAAAGCACTTCGAGTAAAGCTGATTCTAATTTTTGAAGTCAAGGCAAAATTTGATCTTTGGGGGCCATGGTTGGGGGAGACGCTGAATTAGAGGAGAAAAATGCTAAGGTTATTCACACCAGTTTTGTAGCCCCACTGCTCTGGAGGGAACAACTGTGCTTAGTTGGGGGAAGGGGGTTGGGCAAAGGAGACTGGTAGGTTGGAGGAAGGACCTGGTCACTTTAGGAGGTCTTTCCCAATTTCAACGAGCAGCCAATTTAAACATAGGCGGGAAACAAGGCCCCAAGGCCTTCCGGAGACTTTGTAAGAGAGAGACCAGAAGCCACATTTCTATGGAGGACCTTTGGTAAGAAAGAAGCCCTTCTAAACACACTTAATATTTCATTTCTGTGGGGAAATCTGGTGATTCATCTTTCCTGCGCATATGTAACCGATTCAGCCTAAAGGTGCATTTAAATAATAATAATTAGCTAGAAGGAGCCTAAAGGGGATATTTACATCTTTGTAGGAGGGCTGCTCCTCCAGGGACGGATGGTGGACCGGGCTGCCAGGGCTGCTGCTCAGGCCGCCGCTCGATTTCTGGGAGGCCAGCGGCGGGGGCGGGGGCGCGGGCAGGTCCGAGCCGCCGGGGTCCCCCAGTTTCCCGTCCTCCTGCAGCAGCCTGGAGGCGTTCAGGGCCAGTGGGAAAGGCGCCGCGGCGGCCGGCGGGCGGTCCCGGCTGCTCCCCTTCTCCGACAGCCCTCTGCCCTGGAGGAATCGGCCGCCCCCGACCAAGGGGTCCCCTAGCAGGACCCCGGTCTCCTCGTCTTCCTCCTCGTCGTCCTCAGGCTCTCGACCCTCCTCCTCCTCGCCCTCGGGGGGCTTGTGGCCCTCCACGTCCACCTCCTGCTCTTCCTCCTCGTCGTCCTCGTCCTCGGAGCTGTCCTCGCTGGGGTAGCTGCAGCTGGTGCCTCCGGGGGACAGCAGGCCTCGGGGGGGCGGCTGCGGGGCCAGCGGGGGCGGCGGGGCGGCGGCGGCGGCGGGGCCGGGTGGTGGCGCTCGGAGCCCGGCTCGTCGGACGGCGGGGGCAGCAGCAGCAGCGGGGACGGCGGCTGCGGGGGGTGGGGGTGGTGGTGGTGGTGCGGGGGGTGGGGGTGGTGCGGGTGGTGCGCCGGGGCCGAGTGCGGCGCGCCCGCGGACGCCCCGTGCAGCTTGGCCAGGCTCTCGGCGTCGTCCTTGCCGCCCACCGGCCGGAAGGCGCTCGAGTGGTGATAGCCGCCCGCGCCGGCTTTGCGCCCCTCCAGGAGGTGCGGGTGGTGGGGCGCGGGCGCGCGGGCGCCCGCCGGGCCCACTCCGGCGGCCGCGGCCCCGGCCCCGGCCACCGAGCCCGGGTCGGCCGGGGGCGTGGAGCCCGCGCTGCAGTCCCCGCCGCTGCCGCCCGGGGGCGACTCGAAGAGCGCGTCGCGAGCCCCCGCGCCGCCCGCGGGGGGCGGCGGGCCGGAGCCCGGGCCGTTGGCCACGCCCGGCGGGGGCTGGCCCGGCGGGGGCGCCGCTTCGGCGCCGGCGCCCGCGCCGCCGGGCTCGGCCAGGTCCAGGAAGGCCTGGCGCAGCAGGGCCGGGCTTTCTCCCAGCGCGCAGCCGAGCGCCGAGGGCGGCTGCGGCGGGGGCTGGAGGTACGTGGGCACGGGCAGCCCGCCCGGGGTCCGCGGGGGCCAGAACATGCAGAAGGGCGGGTAGAAGGCGTCCTTGCGGCCCGCCGGCCAGAAGAGGCCCGACAGGCCGGCCTTGGGCGCCGCGCCCGCGCCGCCCGCGCCCCCCAGGGCCTCGGCCGCGGCGCCCGGGTCCTCCTTCTTGTGGCACAAGCCGAAGGCGGCGGCGGCGGCCGGGAAGGTGTAGGGATGCGGGAAGAGCCCCCCGCAGCCCGGGAACTTCTGCAGCACGCCCCCGAACGAGCCCTTGCTGGGCACCGGGATGACCGGGTAGCTGCGCGGCCCCTTGGCGCCCGCCGCCGCGCCCGCGCCCGCCACGCAGCCGCCCCCGGCGCCGCCCCCGCCCGCCCCGGCGCCGCCCGAGGCCGCGGCCGCCGAGAGGCTGGCGGCGGCGGCCGAGAGGCTGGCGGCGGCCACGACGGCCGCCTCCTGCAGCGAGTCGTCGTCGTCGTCGAAGCGCGGCCGCTTGTGGTGCGCGTGGGGCGCGCCCGCCAGCTCGGCCAGCGGCGGCGGCGGCGGCGGCGGCGGCGGCGCCCCCAGCAGGTGCGGGCCCAGCAGCCCCCCGCCGCCGGCCACCGCCGCCGCCGCCGCCACGGCGGCCGCCTTGACCGAGCTGAGCGGGTGGCAGGCGGGGTGCGCGCCGGGCTGGGGCAGCGCGCGCTTTCGGCTGCCGCCGTTGAACATGGCCTTGACGTCCTCCCAAGCGAAGACGAGCTCGTCCTGGGGGCTCTTGTCCGTGAGCTTGAGATGACGGCGCCACGAATTGAAGTTGGCGGCGTCCGGCTGCGTGTACTTGGCGTCGGGCGTACGGTGGGAGTGGAAGATGAACTTGTTGGGCGAGAAGTACATGTTGCAGTAGCTGCACTTGATGCACTTGGCGCGGGAGCTGTTGTAGCGCGCGGGGATGAAGCTGCCGCGGCAGCCCCAGGCGCACTCGTGGGAGACGTCGAAGGCGAAGTTGTCGGGCAGCTTGGGCGGCCTGTTCTCGCCGAGGAACGACTTGCACAAGCGCTCGGCCTCCCGCTTAGTGATCATGCCGCAGCGGCGCGAGGAGATGGGCATGGCCCCGGCGCGCCGCAGGATCTCCAGCTGCACCGGCGTGCACTGCACGCACGTGATGCCCAGCGCCACGCGGCGGTTGTGGATCTCGTTGTAGCTGAAGTTCTTGAGAAGCGTGTTGGAGATCTGCGCCAGGCATAGGCGCTCCTGACCGTCGATCACCAGCGACACGATGGGAATGCCGTAGAGGATCACCTGGCCCACCTGGTTGGGTTTCAGGTTGGCGTGGCCCGGCCGCGGCTGGCTCAGCGCGTCGGGCTGGAAGGCGCTGGACGGCGAGGCCAGTAGGAGGTCGTTGGGTCCCGGCAGCGGGCTGGAAGCCATCTCCTCCGCCGCGGAAGCCCGGGCGGAGCCCTGTGGGTCAGCCTTGGAGACTGGAAGGGAAAGGAGAAAGCGTTGACGAGAGAGCCTTTTCAGTTTACGAAAGAGAGGATGGGTTGTGTCGCTAACTGAAGCATTACACTAACGCCCTTCAGTTAAGATATAGGTATCACTGGGGAAAGGGAGGATGTTGCAGACACAAGAAAGTCATCTCTCTTAAATTTCCACAAGATAATCCTTTGGAAATGCGGGGATCTGGAAGTACTTTTGTTCTAAATATCCAAAGCAAAATTTTCAAAAAGTCACTCTCTAAGAAACTCAAGACCTTATCCCCGATTTATGGAAGTCATGAGAATAAAACGGCATGCCTGCTAGAAATTAGGAAGTAATGATGACAGTTGTAACTAGGACGGGTTATAAAAGTTACGGAAAACTGAGGCTTGGCCATTGAAACCCCAATTTTAAAAAAGACCATTCGCATTTGCTTGAAAATAGATTGATTTGGGTTAAAAAAAATAAACCCAAGCCTTTTAAAAAGCAATTCTTGTGGTATCTGTGGTTTCCTTGGGGGGAATTCATTGTAGGTTAAGACAGTTTATGGAAGCAAACGAAAGTCCTTCTCCCTTATCTTTGCCACTACATATTTTGATACTTGAATGAGAAATTTTGGGGGGAAAATGTACAAAGGCTCTATGCAAGATCGCACCAAAATAGGTGTTTCTCTTTCAAGGTCTTTAAAAGCCACTTGCAAAATTGAGTGGTTCTGGTCCCAGTAGGTCAATTAAAAAGATGAAGTTGTAGACTTGAAAAATATTCAAATGCGATTTTCCTGTCATTTCTCATGACAGTGAGCAAATAAGTACAGAGAAGAATGTAAGCCCAGAAATTGTGCAAAGAAACGGAACCGTTCTTGGGGATCCTTACTGGTGGGCTTTAAAAGGAGAACTTAGTGGTAAGGTGAACCACTTTCTGGGACGTGCCTTTTTCTGATCTGTGTAGACATCTCTTTGCCGTACATGGGGGAAAGTGCCCCACTGTGGGGATAATCCTGGGACCAAGTCATCTGTGGGAACACTGACCATGGTAGCCGAGGCTGGGCCTGCAGTGAAATCCCTGCCATCTCTGGTCAGCGGGATCCTTCATGGGGAGAAACAGCCAGGAAATTGACAATACACAAAAAGCAAGGGGAAGAAACCTTTGTGACAACACAGCTAAGTCGAAACAAGCAAAGCAGCTCATTCCCAGAGAAACTGCCAGTGACCTTTGCACAGCTGTGGGCCAGGGCAGATGCTAAGACTATCGTTTGCCCTGGAAAGTCACCGGTGGCTGAGGCATCGCTGCTCTTCGCCAATTACACGGATGCCGAGTGAAATATACTAGCATACTCCTTCACCCAGATTGTCACATCCTTGTCCTCTCTGGACCCCCACGACGTCTCTTACTCCAGCCTTGGCCCTTCTGACCCCTGGATCCTCAGTTCTCATTATATTCCGTGGCCTCCAGGAAGGTTGAGCAAACCCCAAAGCGATGAAGACGAAAGCCTGGCTTGTCACTTCGGGCGGATCAGTGACAGTATTTCCAGGAAAAGACTTGGCCATTGAAACCCCAATTTTAAAAAAGACCATTCGCATTTGCTTGAAAATAGATTGATTTGGGTTAAAAAAAATAAACCCAAGCCTTTTAAAAAGCAATTCTTGTGGTATCTGTGGTTTCCTTGGGGGGAATTCATTGTAGGTTAAGACAGTTTATGGAAGCAAACGAAAGTCCTTCTCCCTTATCTTTGCCACTACATATTTTGATACTTGAATGAGAAATTTTGGGGGGAAAATGTACAAAGGCTCTATGCAAGATCGCACCAAAATAGGTGTTTCTCTTTCAAGGTCTTTAAAAGCCACTTGCAAAATTGAGTGGTTCTGGTCCCAGTAGGTCAATTAAAAAGATGAAGTTGTAGACTTGAAAAATATTCAAATGCGATTTTCCTGTCATTTCTCATGACAGTGAGCAAATAAGTACAGAGAAGAATGTAAGCCCAGAAATTGTGCAAAGAAACGGAACCGTTCTTGGGGATCCTTACTGGTGGGCTTTAAAAGGAGAACTTAGTGGTAAGGTGAACCACTTTCTGGGACGTGCCTTTTTCTGATCTGTGTAGACATCTCTTTGCCGTACATGGGGGAAAGTGCCCCACTGTGGGGATAATCCTGGGACCAAGTCATCTGTGGGAACACTGACCATGGTAGCCGAGGCTGGGCCTGCAGTGAAATCCCTGCCATCTCTGGTCAGCGGGATCCTTCATGGGGAGAAACAGCCAGGAAATTGACAATACACAAAAAGCAAGGGGAAGAAACCTTTGTGACAACACAGCTAAGTCGAAACAAGCAAAGCAGCTCATTCCCAGAGAAACTGCCAGTGACCTTTGCACAGCTGTGGGCCAGGGCAGATGCTAAGACTATCGTTTGCCCTGGAAAGTCACCGGTGGCTGAGGCATCGCTGCTCTTCGCCAATTACACGGATGCCGAGTGAAATATACTAGCATACTCCTTCACCCAGATTGTCACATCCTTGTCCTCTCTGGACCCCCACGACGTCTCTTACTCCAGCCTTGGCCCTTCTGACCCCTGGATCCTCAGTTCTCATTATATTCCGTGGCCTCCAGGAAGGTTGAGCAAACCCCAAAGCGATGAAGACGAAAGCCTGGCTTGTCACTTCGGGCGGATCAGTGACAGTATTTCCAGGAGCTCCTGCTACCTGGGCCTGAAATAACCAGCCCTAGCTTTGCCAAACGGTCCTTCAATGCTCATTCCACCGCCCCCGCCCAAGAATCTTATGTTAATAAGACCCTGAGATAATGGCAACTCTCGCTCCGGAGCGATGCCCGCGGCAGGCCTGGTCCTATGGGGAGCTGCTCTATGTTAGAGCCCCGCAGCTTCAACAGCTGTAGACGGGCAGAAGTGTCTCCTACTGAATGTGCTCCAATTTCACCCCAAACGCTCCCAGAAACTCCTGTCCGAGCAGAGACACAAGAGGTTTTAGGTTGGGAGAATTTTTTTTTTCCCAAAGAGATTAAGAGAAGAAGAGACAATTAAAAGTTAGTTGAACTGAGGAAGATGTCGAACTTCCTTATCCAACTTACGAGCCAGCGACCCCCAACTTAACTCCCTGGTTCCCGCACCAGTCACTACCGAAGCCCTCTGCTGCCCCTCAGCCTAACCGGGAACGTCCCTCGTCTGGGGATCCCCAATAATGAACCGCGAGTTGTGCGCCGAGTGTGGGCCGGCTGGTTCCGGCAGTACCTGGCAGCCCCTAGCTGTCTTTACGCGCGTGGCTGCGGGCCCATCTTCCGAGGTCGCTCGGAGGCGAAGCATCCAAGCGGGTCCTCGAATCCAGCGGGCGGGACTTCAGAGGGCTTCGCGTGAAGGTCCTGGCGCTCGTCGGCGCTACCGGCGTTTGCAACCCGACTTGCTGAGAATGACCGCCCGAATCGTGGCGGGGCGTCCCCTGGACCGCAGGAAAGCGTGGGCGCGCGGAAACCGCGGCAGGCGAGCCCCAGGTGGAGCGCAGTCTGACAGCGCCTTTCTCTGTCTCGGAACTCGTGTCGGACCGAGGGACGCCACCCAGCGGGACCTTTGCTCCTCTAGCTCGCCCCAATTACACGGATGCCGAGTGAAATATACTAGCATACTCCTTCACCCAGATTGTCACATCCTTGTCCTCTCTGGACCCCACGACGTCTCTTACTCCAGCCTTGGCCCTTCTGACCCCTGGATCCTCAGTTCTCATTATATTCCGTGGCCTCCAGGAAGGTTGAGCAAACCCCAAAGCGATGAAGACGAAAGCCTGGCTTGTCACTTCGGGCGGATCAGTGACAGTATTTCCAGGAGCTCCTGCTACCTGGGCCTGAAATAACCAGCCCTAGCTTTGCCAAACGGTCCTTCAATGCTCATTCCACCGCCCCCGCCCAAGAATCTTATGTTAATAAGACCCTGAGATAATGGCAACTCTCGCTCCGGAGCGATGCCCGCGGCAGGCCTGGTCCTATGGGGAGCTGCTCTATGTTAGAGCCCCGCAGCTTCAACAGCTGTAGACGGGCAGAAGTGTCTCCTACTGAATGTGCTCCAATTTCACCCCAAACGCTCCCAGAAACTCCTGTCCGAGCAGAGACACAAGAGGTTTTAGGTTGGGAGAATTTTTTTTTTTTTCCCAAAGAGATTAAGAGAAGAAGAGACAATTAAAAGTTAGTTGAACTGAGGAAGATGTCGAACTTCCTTATCCAACTTACGAGCCAGCGACCCCCAACTTAACTCCCTGGTTCCCGCACCAGTCACTACCGAAGCCCTCTGCTGCCCCTCAGCCTAACCGGGAACGTCCCTCGTCTGGGGATCCCCAATAATGAACCGCGAGTTGTGCGCCGAGTGTGGGCCGGCTGGTTCCGGCAGTACCTGGCAGCCCCTAGCTGTCTTTACGCGCGTGGCTGCGGGCCCATCTTCCGAGGTCGCTCGGAGGCGAAGCATCCAAGCGGGTCCTCGAATCCAGCGGGCGGGACTTCAGAGGGCTTCGCGTGAAGGTCCTGGCGCTCGTCGGCGCTACCGGCGTTTGCAACCCGACTTGCTGAGAATGACCGCCCGAATCGTGGCGGGGCGTCCCCTGGACCGCAGGAAAGCGTGGGCGCGCGGAAACCGCGGCAGGCGAGCCCCAGGTGGAGCGCAGTCTGACAGCGCCTTTCTCTGTCTCGGAACTCGTGTCGGACCGAGGGGACGCCACCCAGCGGGCAAGGTGACGTCACCGTCTCCCTGACACTCCACATTAAAGGGCTGGCATGTTACAGGGAGGGAGGAGGGAGAGCGAAAGGCAGAGCGAGCGGATCTCTCAGCAGGCACGAAAGCTAACACCTAACCAACCCGCAATTGACAACAGCCTCTCCGACCCCGGAGGAAACGCAGCGATGGTGTTGGAGCCGCAGATCTGATTTAGGAGAGGATAGCTATGTGGTCTGCGTGCATCCCTGGGACCTGGAACGTGGAAGCCCCGGATTCTAGAAGGACGCCTCCAAATTGACTGTATCCCTGCCCGTTATTGTCTCCTCCCCTCATTTCTCTGAGTCACCCTTCTTTGCCAATGATCCCTCAGGTATGCAGTGCGAATCAGTAGCTTCACTGTGTCTCCCAAGACACAAGGAACCACACTTAACCCGAGAATAAAATAGTTTCAGCGCTCCATTGAAACACGGCGAAATGAGAAATGCAGGGGAGGAAGGGAGTTTATGAATAGCGTGCCGAATCTCAAAACTTGGGAGGAAGCGTGGTAGGAATAGCTGCGTGGTAGGAATAGCTGTATACATTTACTTCATTTTCTTTTCTTCTTCTTCTTTTTTTTTTTTTTTAGGACAAGATACAGAGCGGCATTCTTACGTGACGCCCCCAATGAGTGCGTGTGTGCACTCATCAATCAACTTCATTCGGAATAGTTCTCTAACCTAGTTTATAAAACCTATTCAGGCTACCTCAGTACAAGGAAAAGCTGAGACAGGAAAGCAGGGAGGCCCCTAATCTTGACCTGCACTTGAGCAAGTTGCCAATGCTTCCAGGGAAGTAAACTTCTCAGGGAAATATGTAGAAGCAAACCCCTTTAAAACAAAAACAGCGTGAAGGTCCTGGCGCTCGGGCCCGGGGGCTACCGGGCGTTTGCAACCCGACTTGCTGAGAATGACCGCCCGAATCGTGGCGGGGCGTCCCCTGGACCGCAGGAAAGCGTGGGCGCGCGGAAACCGCGGCAGGCGAGCCCCAGGTGGAGCGCAGTCTGACAGCGCCTTTCTCTGTCTCGGAACTCGTGTCGGACCGAGGGGACGCCACCCAGCGGGCAAGGTGACGTCACCGTCTCCTGACACTCCACATTAAAGGGCTGGCATGTTACAGGGAGGGAGGAGGGAGAGCGAAAGGCAGAGCGAGCGGATCTCTCAGCAGGCACGAAAGCTAACACCTAACCAACCCGCAATTGACAACAGCCTCTCCGACCCCGGAGGAAACGCAGCGATGGTGTTGGAGCCGCAGATCTGATTTAGGAGAGGATAGCTATGTGGTCTGCGTGCATCCCTGGGACCTGGAACGTGGAAGCCCCGGATTCTAGAAGGACGCCTCCAAATTGACTGTATCCCTGCCCGTTATTGTCTCCTCCCCTCATTTCTCTGAGTCACCCTTCTTTGCCAATGATCCCTCAGGTATGCAGTGCGAATCAGTAGCTTCACTGTGTCTCCCAAGACACAAGGAACCACACTTAACCCGAGAATAAAATAGTTTCAGCGCTCCATTGAAACACGGCGAAATGAGAAATGCAGGGGAGGAAGGGAGTTTATGAATAGCGTGCCGAATCTCAAAACTTGGGAGGAAGCGTGGTAGGAATAGCTGCGTGGTAGGAATAGCTGTATACATTTACTTCATTTTCTTTTCTTCTTCTTCTTTTTTTTTTTTTTTAGGACAAGATACAGAGCGGCATTCTTACGTGACGCCCCCAATGAGTGCGTGTGTGCACTCATCAATCAACTTCATTCGGAATAGTTCTCTAACCTAGTTTATAAAACCTATTCAGGCTACCTCAGTACAAGGAAAAGCTGAGACAGGAAAGCAGGGAGGCCCCTAATCTTGACCTGCACTTGAGCAAGTTGCCAATGCTTCCAGGGAAGTAAACTTCTCAGGGAAATATGTAGAAGCAAACCCCTTTAAAACAAAAAACAGGAAATAACAACAACAACAAAAATAATGGGAAAGGACCATTTCCCGTAGCTTCCACAAAGAAAAGCACACATACAATATAGTAAAGTGTCAGTATATTACTTTCTAACGGATCAGCTATGAGGAGTCAAAATGACCACTTCTCCTTTATCAGAAAGGGATAAAACTGCCTATTTAGAAAACATTCTAAGAAGAATACTTACAAGAAGTGTGATTGGGAGATCCTC
Source organism: Tragulus kanchil (assembly GCA_022376925.1). Taxonomy (NCBI): domain Eukaryota; kingdom Metazoa; phylum Chordata; class Mammalia; order Artiodactyla; family Tragulidae; genus Tragulus; species Tragulus kanchil. The sequence continues at coordinate 138,075,988 of JAIOJX010000003.1, forward strand.
TAAGCTTTTCCTTTACTATCAGAGACAAATTTTCAATTGCCACCTGGTGAAATACACAGGCTTTCTGTGAAATACACAAAGCTGGGTAGTCACACTGTGGAAATGATTGAAAGAACACCCTTCACCAACCTGGAAGCCCAACAGGATTCCATCAGACTGTCAACAACAGATCATCACTAAATTCAAGTATGAAAGTGTATCAATACTAAATTCAAGTATGAAAGCATTTCAATAAAGGTCAGTAAAACTAAAGAGTTCTACTGACCTTTAATGAAGGTCAACTGAGCTGAAAGTGAGGGACACCAGAATTGTGGCTATTTTAAATTAATATGCAGAAAACAGTTTCAGAGCCACAAAAATTGTAACATTTGTTAAAGCATATTTCAAATGGCAGTGAAATACTTCACCCAACTCCAAGTGTCTGAAGGCATTATCACCCCAAATTGGCTCTGTCCTAAGGGGCTGAAACCAGCTGGAATGCTCTCTCTAGTGCCCTCCAAGCCTCCTAGCCTAAAAGAAGGAAAACTCCCAGAATGCCTGGCCAGCTCATTTGCCTAAAGACCGTCATTTTTATTCACAAACCCAATTTTGCAGAAGGATGAAGGATGCCACAGTCTCCTCTTCAGAAGATTCCGGGTGCCTGGCCTGATTCTGCCTCCTTGCTGAGGTCAGGGGTTCCCCTAAAGGGAGGTCTTGGTTTCCTAGAGACCCGGGCTGCCAGAAAGACAGCTTGGAAATGGGGCAGATTTTAAGACTAAAAATGGAAAGAAACAAGAAGTCCTACCACCTCATTAATGTCCCACAGGGAAATGCATGCTTGCTGCCAAGGAGAAAGCACCACAAGGTCTTCATGTTTTGCTTTGCTGTTCTCATCTTTGCCCTCCAACAGGCTCCTTGTCCCCTACAGATCCCTGCTTTTAAAAATATAGTTTTGAAAAGAGAAATGGAAAGAGTCTTTGCCTTCCCTCCCACCCTTGGTACTCTGGGGATTGAATGACACCTGAGTGGTACCTGTACTTGTAGCCACCCCCTTGCATCATCTTTCAACACACATTTATACATTATCTTGGTGGCTTACTGCCGTACAAACCTGTGACATTTTTTAAATGCTAGAATGTTTCACTGGAAAGATTGGGAGATCCTCTAAGCTTTTCCTTTACTATCAGAGACAAATTTTCAATTGCCACCTGGTGAAATACACAGGCTTTCTGTGAAATACACAAAGCTGGGTAGTCACACTGTGGAAATGATTGAAAGAACACCCTTCACCAACCTGGAAGCCCAACAGGATTCCATCAGACTGTCAACAACAGATCATCACTAAATTCAAGTATGAAAGTGTATCAATACTAAATTCAAGTATGAAAGCATTTCAATAAAGGTCAGTAAAACTAAAGAGTTCTACTGACCTTTAATGAAGGTCAACTGAGCTGAAAGTGAGGACACCAGAATTGTGGCTATTTTAAATTAATATGCAGAAAACAGTTTCAGAGCCACAAAATTGTAACATTTGTTAAAGCATATTTCAAATGGCAGTGAAATACTTCACCCAACTCCAAGTGTCTGAAGGCATTATCACCCCAAATTGGCTCTGTCCTAAGGGGCTGAAACCAGCTGGAATGCTCTCTCTAGTGCCCTCCAAGCCTCCTAGCCTAAAAGAAGGAAAACTCCCAGAATGCCTGGCCAGCTCATTTGCCTAAAGACCGTCATTTTTATTCACAAACCCAATTTTGCAGAAGGATGAAGGATGCCACAGTCTCCTCTTCAGAAGATTCCGGGTGCCTGGCCTGATTCTGCCTCCTTGCTGAGGTCAGGGGTTCCCCTAAAGGGAGGTCTTGGTTTCCTAGAGACCCGGGCTGCCAGAAAGACAGCTTGGAAATGGGGCAGATTTTAAGACTAAAAATGGAAAGAAACAAGAAGTCCTACCACCTCATTAATGTCCCACAGGGAAATGCATGCTTGCTGCCAAGGAGAAAGCACCACAAGGTCTTCATGTTTTGCTTTGCTGTTCTCATCTTTGCCCTCCAACAGGCTCCTTGTCCCCTACAGATCCCTGCTTTTAAAAATATAGTTTTGAAAAGAGAAATGGAAAGAGTCTTTGCCTTCCCTCCCACCCTTGGTACTCTGGGGATTGAATGACACCTGAGTGGTACCTGTACTTGTAGCCACCCCCTTGCATCATCTTTCAACACACATTTATACATTATCTTGGTGGCTTACTGCCGTACAAACCTGTGACATTTTTTAAATGCTAGAATGTTTCACTGGAAAGAGAAATATGTAATCTTAAGTACTTTTGCACAAAGAATTCTAAAAATAGCATAATATTTATTTCTCCAACAAGTCTAGGTGTCTGTGTGAGCTGTCAGGTCAATTATATTTTTGAAAGATTAAGGTGGAGGACAGTTGTTCAAAGCCAAACTCTGTGCTTCAGCAAATCCTCACCATGAGTCTGGAGCTGGACTTCGGAATTACAGCATGTTTATACGTTTTTGAGTTAGTGAGCGACTTTCTGCTACTCACTCTCTGATTCTTGGCTGTCTCTTAGGTTTGAACAGGCCTCCTGATGATTCTTCATGGCCTTTCTAGTTTCCTCACCCTGACCAAGGGTGCCCGAGCCTTGTCTTGGCCCCTGAGACCTTGGCAAGCTCAGGGAGGAGCAGGCGGTAGCGGGAGGCAGCGGGTAGGGGCCGAGTTAATCAATGCTTTCCTATTCGAGCTGACATGCATTTTACACGTCGGGACTCTCCTCAGCCGGCTAATTGATTCAAATTGTTTTATTGGTTAAACTGGTGTCACCCGTTTGCATGATCAATCACCGCACGGAGGAGAGCATTTCCACTCTCATCTCCGTTCTAGGCGGCTGCGGTTTACCCAGGCCAGGGACAGGTAAAGGAGCCCAGACACCGGACCCAAAGGAAAACCACAAACCGAGCTGGCTCCCTCTAAACTGGAGAAGCGACGCCTTGATGCAGGCGCACGCGGCGGGCGCAACAGCCTGGAGAGAGGTTTCCAACTTCGGTTTTTAACAATGGGGTGAAGCGAACCCAAACGGGCCAGGCATCTTCCAGCTCGGAAGCTGACAGTTTCCAGGAGACGGCTTGTGATCCCTGGGGTTTGAGTCCAAGGCCCAAACCGAGGAGCTGTCCGCGGTGCTGACGCGAATGCCGAGCTCCGAGGCATAGCGGATCCTACTGCGGTCAAAGCCCTTCCGGAAGACGCCTCCCAGCCTGTAATCATTGGAGCCCTTAGATTCAGCTCTGGGCTCCAGCATGGCCTGGCAGACTTAAGAGGCAGGCGAGGGGCAATACAGAAACCCCTCCCTCCCACTTCTGTCACACCTGCGCCATCTCAAAGGACTGAGAAATCCAGCCACTCCCCACCCCCACGACTGTGTTTTGCATTTTCCCAAAAGGAAGATAAAGACCTTAATATAAATTCATTAAAATCAGAAACACCAGATATTCCCTCTTTCTACTCCCAGCCTCGATATTGGAGAACCCATGACAGTACAGATCAAAGAAATAGCCTCTCTCACTCCTACCCCATTCTCAGCTCTTAGGCAGAAATAGTACTGCTTCCATATCCCTGCAAGAAGTGTCCTTGGCATTGATATTTCTGCATCAGGTGGGGCAAGAAATGGTTTCCCTGTTAGTTCCAAGTCTGCCAAAGGAGACCTACATGGCCTGCAATGAAACTGGAAGACTGGCAGACTAGCAGGGACAGAAGAATTCTCGTATATCAGAAAAGTACAGGCAATTCCGTTAGATTGAAACAGGGTACAACTTTCTCCTTAAGCACGTAGTAGTTGTGGAATTTTGCTTTGATACTTAACCTCCCCAAGCCCCAGTTTCTTCATCTGCAAAATGAGATTGATATGTAAACCACAGGGGTGTTGTGAGAATTAAATAAGATAATACATGTAAAATGCTTGGCACACAGTATTCATTTAAGATGTGCTAGCTTTAAAAGCACCTTCCTTGGAGAATGGAGACAAGGGTTAGGCCTGCACTGTTACGAGATATGTGTGAAGTCTTTAATAGCTCCAGAATAAAAGATTTCAAAGGCATTTTAGTTTCATGTTGAGTAGAGAGGGAACCAAGTTCCCTAGAGGAACCTTAGTTCTTTTTATTAAAATTCTATCCTGCCCCTAATTGGTTTAGTGCTTATTTTGTATACAGGTGGCCAGAACCTTAGCTACTGTTTGTTGAACCCATTTAAAATAAGTTGATAATAAAAATTAGCAATGGTAATTGCCATAATGATAATAATTGCTGATAGCCCTTAGTTCCCCGTTTCTACCCAAAAGAGCTTTCTGCAACCTAGAAAGCCCAGCTTAGACTCCCTGGTTTTTTCCTCCATTGCTCCAGCTGGAGTTACATGAAGGAAACAAAGGAGCAGGAGCGAACCAAAACTCATTCATTATGGAAGTTACAGAAGGAATGAGAGCCTCCTCTGAGCCTTCCCTAAAATACTGCCCGTAAACAGGAACCCTTTTTCAGAGTATCCCAAGAGAAGTACAGAGAGAGCTGAACCCTAAAATCTAAATCAGAATTGAGGAAAGGAAGAGCAAATGAACACAGTTTGCATGATCTCCCTGCCCCAGTAAGCCCTTCAGTTCCTCATGCACCAACGACCATGGGAATCAGTGAGCTTCTTTCTTACCATTCAGACAAACACCTTTATAAGAAATAAAGACTGTAGGAGAAGGAACTAATACTTAATTTCCCTTCAAACATTCTCATAAGAAAACTTGCCCTCTGATAAGTGGCAAAGAAAGCTCTTACACTACAAGTTCACAGAGGCCAGGGACTAATGAAAACATTTACTACTGGACTTTAATTTCCTTTAACAAAAAGAATTCACATTTCTTCAAAGTCCTCACAAGCTTGTAAATACAGAAAAGTCCACACATGTGCCCATAGTTTACATGACAGAGTAAAATCCAAAGTAGAACATGAACTTGGCATACTTGGTGTTTACTTAGCAAATATTAGGGGACCACGATCAAATTCAAAGGAACACAAAATACCTGAGAACACACATAAGGCTATGGATGCATGTTCCCTGATGATGCACATACTAGGAATGTGCACCAAAGAGGGACACTGGTATAAGGAATAGTCCACTAGGCTCTCACCCTTCCTTCTCTTCTCCTTTCTGTCTCTCTGTGCATGCATGCACATATGTACCCGCCCCCTCCACTTCCCTCCGCCCCATGTTAGGAAGGAGGGGGTCCTTTGAAATGGAGGTGGTCCCAGCTGGAAAACCCCAGAGCTCATTTAGATCACATCACTTCAGGCTTTTGTCTCTGCTCCTGAATAACCTAGGCCACTACAACAAAAGGAGAGGCATCTACATGGAGTTGTCATTGGTAAAGATGCGTCTCAAAGATGCTGCTGTAATAATGAATAACAAGGCAAGATGCTTGCCTTTTTTTGATTGCCACTCCTAAAGAAGGGAGAGGAGAAAAGAAGAGGAAAGGAACAGGAGAAAGTGGAGCAAGAAAGAAAGACCATGGGAGAGAAAACTAAGGCAAGGATTTTAGCGGATATATGCAAAAAGAGTCTTTAATTGTATCAAGACTCCAACTACCACCAAGAACAAGAAATGTGGTTTGAGGCTTAAAAAGCAAACAAACAAAACAAAACTGGCTCTTTTGTTTCAGGGAAGCAATTTAAGAAGTAACTGAAAGTAAGGATGCAGAGTGGGCGTGGGGCAGGATCTTTTAAAGCTTAGAGAGGGAAGGCAGAGAAATAGAAGTAGGGGGAGGGGTGTGGATTGTCTGTTGACATGTCACAAGAGGGAAAATGACCTAGATATACATTTAACATCTCCCCAGCTGACAGTGGTGGAAGGGACGTTGAATTTTATTTCCTGGGGAAATGAAGGCATTTCACATACGCACACCCCCATTTCCTGTTCTTTTCCCTCTCACACCTCCCTATTTGAAAATTTTCTACTTTGCCATCCAGCTTGATCCCATTAGCTAATACATTATTAAACTATCATGTGCTCTCTGGCTGCCCAATAAGCATCATGACTTCAGCTTTCCTCCTGCCTGCAGTTCTTAGCTCCGTGGTAGCAAAAGGTGAAATGAGATATTAGTAAAATAAATCCCAGGGTAGAAGGGGTAGAAATCTGCAGATTCTTTTGCCCTGAAAAGAGCAACCAGTGAATGCTCCATGTAGGGGTATGATGCACATACAGGAAGGCACCAAAGAGACCTGGAAAGGAATAGTCCATAGGCTCTCACCCTTCCTTGCTCTCCTTTTGTCTCTATGAGACATGCATAATAAACTGTCCACTAGGCTCTCACCCTTCCTTCTTGGGTCCTTTCTGTGTTGTGCATGCATGCACATAGTACCTGCCCTCCACTTCCCTCCGCCCCATGTTAGGAAGGAGGGCCCTTTTTGGGGTCTCCCAGAGCTCATTTAGATCACATCACTTCAGGCTTTTGTCTCTGCTCCTGAATAACCTAGGCCACTACAACAAAAGGAGAGGCATCTACATGGAGTTGTCATTGGTAAAGATGCGTCTCAAAGATGCTGCTGTAATAATGAATAACAAGGCAAGATGCTTGCCTTTTTTTGATTGCCACTCCTAAAGAAGGGAGAGGAGAAAAGAAGAGGAAAGGAACAGGAGAAAGTGGAGCAAGAAAGAAAGACCATGGGAGAGAAAACTAAGGCAAGGATTTTAGCGGATATATGCAAAAAGAGTCTTTAATTGTATCAAGACTCCAACTACCACCAAGAACAAGAAATGTGGTTTGAGGCTTAAAAAGCAAACAAACAAAACAAAACTGGCTCTTTTGTTTCAGGGAAGCAATTTAAGAAGTAACTGAAAGTAAGGATGCAGAGTGGGCGTGGGGCAGGATCTTTTAAAGCTTAGAGAGGGAAGGCAGAGAAATAGAAGTAGGGGGAGGGGTGTGGATTGTCTGTTGACATGTCACAAGAGGGAAAATGACCTAGATATACATTTAACATCTCCCCAGCTGACAGTGGTGGAAGGGACGTTGAATTTTATTTCCTGGGGAAATGAAGGCATTTCACATACGCACACCCCCATTTCCTGTTCTTTTCCCTCTCACACCTCCCTATTTGAAAATTTTCTACTTTGCCATCCAGCTTGATCCCATTAGCTAATACATTATTAAACTATCATGTGCTCTCTGGCTGCCCAATAAGCATCATGACTTCAGCTTTCCTCCTGCCTGCAGTTCTTAGCTCCGTGGTAGCAAAAGGTGAAATGAGATATTAGTAAAATAAATCCCAGGGTAGAAGGGGGTAGAAATCTGAGTCATTGATTCTTTTGCCCTGAAAAAGAGCAACCAGTGAATGTTCAGAGAGAATACTGAGAGGGATTTTCTATTTTTGTGTATTTAAAAGTATTTTTTTAAGCAAAAAAGACTTTCCATCATGAGGTTAGGTGTTCATAGCTAACCAGATCAAAGACAATAACCAATCCCAAACTTTTTCAAGATACATTATGATATCATCGGCAAACTCTTAATGTTGGGAAATAATTAAATTTTCCATCTTTTAGAACTGTGTAACCTTGGGTGTCTTAGAAACAAATTGTACAAACAAACCATGGAGATGAGCACTGAGGTTTCAGAGGAGATATAATGAACCAACTTTAATTACTAACTTGAAATTAAAAATGTAATATACAGATTTAAATTTATTTTCACCTAAATTGTGTATAAAATTATATGGCTTTTGCAGGCTAAGAAATGCTTTGTAACCAGCCATGCTACTAAAAAGTCTGAAGTAGTTTCCAAAACCGAGTTCCCAGACTCACACAGTAATAATGATACATTTATCATTACTGATGACCACCTACTGGGTAATTATTGCTTTGTTACTACTATTACAATCAAGAGATTTCTTTATTTACTGTTAACATTCACTTAAAACTGAATGTTAATGACTGTTCTGAATTCACCAAAGAGAGTTTCTGTTATATTTCAGAAGTACTTATGTTCTGGTTCAGAAATGGAAAACCATCTTATAACAGAGAGGAAGGCAGGGCGAGTGCTTGGCTCTCACCCTCTCGTGAGAACGAAAACAGCATTCTGAGGAATTCTGGAGCAAAATCTTCCAGCTCCGAGTTGCAAAAGGTTAACATAATGCAACCACTTGACTTGTGCTAATTATGTAAGTATTTTATTACAGGAGATTCATTCATTATTGATACTTGTTTGCAGTAACTTCCTGCTTGGGGGAGTTATATTTTATATGAGAAGTAAACAACCCACGGCTCCAGGGCTGGCCTCCTCTCCTCCAGATCTGATTTCCTCCCACCCTTTTGTCTAGTTTCATAGGCCTACTGAGTTCTTGTGTCCCTATTGAGGCAGAAAGACAATTCCCTAAGACTGTCCTGTTTTTTCTCCCTTTTCCTTCCCCATTCAGAACTTCCTAGTTCTTTAAAAGGTAAGAGCTCAGGGTTTGGAGTGTTGAGTTAGGGATGAAGTGGATGAGAAAAACTGGCTTTAGGGTTTTCTTTCACATCACATGACGACAAGTAAGAATTTTCATTAAAAATCTAGACTCCTTGAGGCCACCAACTTTCCTCTTTGGAAGTTTCTCTCTGCTTCCACTCTGAAAAACCAGGCTGGCCTTTGGTATATCTAGATCTGGTCCTTAGGGAAGTAGGAGTGGAGGAAGCCGCTAACTAATGGAAAGGCTACAAAAAAGACCTCTACCTGTCCCTAAGTCAGAAACCAACCTCTCAGCCAGTGGTGTTTGCTACAGTCTACAATGCTTTCTTCCCAGGGCCTGTGACAAGTCATACTAGGAAAAGCCATGACTTTGCTTGTAGAATGGACTCATGAGGCCCTGAGGATTGTGCTGAATCCTTGGCTTAAGGGCCCTTAGAAGTTTCACTCTGAAAGCATGTGCTGGTCATCTGAGGCTGGCCATCTGGTGAGAGGCCAGTGTTTCCTAAAGGGGCCCAAAGACTGAATGTTAACTGTATAGCTAGTTTCCAAAACCGAGTTCCCAGACTCACACAGTAATAATGATACATTTATCATTACTGATGACCACCTACTGGGTAATTATTGCTTTGTTACTACTATTACAATCAAGAGATTTCTTTATTTACTGTTAACATTCACTTAAAACTGAATGTTAATGACTGTTCTGAATTCACCAAAGAGAGTTTCTGTTATATTTCAGAAGTACTTATGTTCTGGTTCAGAAATGGAAAACCATCTTATAACAGAGAGGAAGGCAGGGCGAGTGCTTGGCTCTCACCCTCTCGTGAGAACGAAAACAGCATTCTGAGGAATTCTGGAGCAAAATCTTCCAGCTCCGAGTTGCAAAAGGTTAACATAATGCAACCACTTGACTTGTGCTAATTATGTAAGTATTTTATTACAGGAGATTCATTCATTATTGATACTTGTTTGCAGTAACTTCCTGCTTGGGGGAGTTATATTTTATATGAGAAGTAAACAACCCACGGCTCCAGGGCTGGCCTCCTCTCCTCCAGATCTGATTTCCTCCCACCCTTTTGTCTAGTTTCATAGGCCTACTGAGTTCTTGTGTCCCTATTGAGGCAGAAAGACAATTCCCTAAGACTGTCCTGTTTTTTCTCCCTTTTCCTTCCCCATTCAGAACTTCCTAGTTCTTTAAAAGGTAAGAGCTCAGGGTTTGGAGTGTTGAGTTAGGGATGAAGTGGATGAGAAAAACTGGCTTTAGGGTTTTCTTTCACATCACATGACGACAAGTAAGAATTTTCATTAAAAATCTAGACTCCTTGAGGCCACCAACTTTCCTCTTTGGAAGTTTCTCTCTGCTTCCACTCTGAAAAACCAGGCTGGCCTTTGGTATATCTAGATCTGGTCCTTAGGGAAGTAGGAGTGGAGGAAGCCGCTAACTAATGGAAAGGCTACAAAAAAGACCTCTACCTGTCCCTAAGTCAGAAACCAACCTCTCAGCCAGTGGTGTTTGCTACAGTCTACAATGCTTTCTTCCCAGGGCCTGTGACAAGTCATACTAGGAAAAGCCATGACTTTGCTTGTAGAATGGACTCATGAGGCCCTGAGGATTGTGCTGAATCCTTGGCTTAAGGGCCCTTAGAAGTTTCACTCTGAAAGCATGTGCTGGTCATCTGAGGCTGGCCATCTGGTGAGAGGCCAGTGTTTCCTAAAGGGGCCCAAAGACTGGCATTGGCCTCCCACCTAGCCCCCCGTCCAGAGTCTCAGTTCACAGCTGGGGCAAACACAATGTGCCAGAGATTAGCATGCTTGAGACCCTCAAGGAAGTCAAAAATTGAAGATGATGGCAAGGGGCAGGGTAAGAGCATTTAGCAGTGGTGTGTGTATGGGCACTACCCTGTTCTTCAAGGTTCTAGGGTGAAAAGATGAGAATGAATCAGCAAGAGACTGAAGTCCCACATTTTCAGACCATTTTAAAAAGAATGAAATGGTATGGTCTGTGACGGAGTGAGGAGGTGGCTTCAGGCAGATGCCTGCACACTGGGCCTGGGCAGGATATGTCAAAGGCCTGGGCAGAGCTGACAGAGCTCAAAGCCTGGGTTCACCCATGCTTCTCTACTATCTAGTCTAGAACTTCTGCGCGTTGGGAATGACAGGTGGCTAGAGGGTGACCTGAGGTTCAGAAAGTCCTGGGGAGATGCGTCCTGGGTAGAGGAGAGGGAATGGGAAAGTGCTGAGCCTGGAGCGTGGGTAGGTGCTCCAGGCTTGGTCAGCACAACCCCCATTCCCCTGGGTGCCTGGCTTCCCTGCTTCTACCCCATGTCTGGGTGGCTGGGTGGAACCACTCTGCGATCTACATCTACAGAGGAATGCCGTTCCCAGCAAGGCTTACTTTAGGGTTTTCTTTCACATCACATGACGACAAGTAAGAATTTTCATTAAAAATCTAGACTCCTTGAGGCCACCAACTTTCCTCTTTGGAAGTTTCTCTCTGCTTCCACTCTGAAAAACCAGGCTGGCCTTTGGTATATCTAGATCTGGTCCTTAGGGAAGTAGGAGTGGAGGAAGCCGCTAACTAATGGAAAGGCTACAAAAAAGACCTCTACCTGTCCCTAAGTCAGAAACCAACCTCTCAGCCAGTGGTGTTTGCTACAGTCTACAATGCTTTCTTCCCAGGGCCTGTGACAAGTCATACTAGGAAAAGCCATGACTTTGCTTGTAGAATGGACTCATGAGGCCCTGAGGATTGTGCTGAATCCTTGGCTTAAGGGCCCTTAGAAGTTTCACTCTGAAAGCATGTGCTGGTCATCTGAGGCTGGCCATCTGGTGAGAGGCCAGTGTTTCCTAAAGGGGCCCAAAGACTGGCATTGGCCTCCCACCTAGCCCCCCGTCCAGAGTCTCAGTTCACAGCTGGGGCAAACACAATGTGCCAGAGATTAGCATGCTTGAGACCCTCAAGGAAGTCAAAAATTGAAGATGATGGCAAGGGGCAGGGTAAGAGCATTTAGCAGTGGTGTGTGTATGGGCACTACCCTGTTCTTCAAGGTTCTAGGGTGAAAAGATGAGAATGAATCAGCAAGAGACTGAAGTCCCACATTTTCAGACCATTTTAAAAAGAATGAAATGGTATGGTCTGTGACGGAGTGAGGAGGTGGCTTCAGGCAGATGCCTGCACACTGGGCCTGGGCAGGATATGTCAAAGGCCTGGGCAGAGCTGACAGAGCTCAAAGCCTGGGTTCACCCATGCTTCTCTACTATCTAGTCTAGAACTTCTGCGCGTTGGGAATGACAGGTGGCTAGAGGGTGACCTGAGGTTCAGAAAGTCCTGGGGAGATGCGTCCTGGGTAGAGGAGAGGGAATGGGAAAGTGCTGAGCCTGGAGCGTGGGTAGGTGCTCCAGGCTTGGTCAGCACAACCCCCATTCCCCTGGGTGCCTGGCTTCCCTGCTTCTACCCCATGTCTGGGTGGCTGGGTGGAACCACTCTGCGATCTACATCTACAGAGGAATGCCGTTCCCAGCAAGGCTTACTTAATGGTCCTTTAACAAACTCTTCGATCTCTCTTTGGCTGCCCTGGCTCTTCTCTGCCTCCTCCTCCTTCCTTTCTCCACTGCCTCCATCAGTTATTTATGACCAGCGTTAATTATTCACGAAAAGAGAAAACTCCAGCTTTGGGAACTTTACTAGCAGCATTTGGGGATTTCTCCCCTTTCCGCCTCCGGGTGGGCTTGGGTCTTGGGGATTTTCGGTGATCCTAGTTGGTTGGATCCTGCTTTGAAGTGGGGAAACGGAAGCCCCACGGTGGGGCCGTGGGGAAGCGGGAGGGGGTACTCATCGTCCGGGCCAGCGCCAGTCTCTGCCTGCGAAGCATCAACTCCGGTCAGCGCCTGCTCCGCTTGCCAGGTGTGAACTCCCGGACCCGGAAGTTACTAGGCGCGCTCGCGGGAGTCGCTGTCCCGGCCAAGAGGTGCTGAACCCACACGTGGGCTCCGGGGCTGAGGCCTGCAGGGGTGCGGGAGGGAAGAGGTGGCCGCCGCAGTTGCAGGCAGGGAAGTCTCTTTCCACAGCGTCTTGAAAAAGTCTTCTCTTTCCATCGCTCTACACAATCCCCGCCCCACCCCCCTGCAAGTGACACTAGAACGTTGTAACCAAAGATTAATTGCCTTAATCAAATCGACCCGCCCTCTGCAATTAATCTTTTAGCAACAAATTAGAGGCAATTTACCTCAACCTTCCGGGTCAGGAGGAGAGAGGAGATAGGAGAGACAGGGTGGAAGAGTTTGACAAAATCCACAAACGGTGCGGGGGTGGGGATTGGGAATGGGTGGGCGCCTAGAGCGGGAGGGGAGGGAAGGGGAGGAGGTAGGGGTCAGCTGCAGGGCTGTGGCGGAGGCCAGAAGTTCCTGGAGTCCCTCTCAATCCGGCTTTCTCCCATGGAGAGGAGGTCGGGGGTTGGAGGACGCGGTCACTTACCTGTGTGCGCCACGCTCGCGGTCCTCGGCCCTCCGCGCGCTCCGCGCCGCCCGCCTAGCGCTCCGCGGCCGCGCCGCCGCTCTCCGCCTCCCCCGCGCCAGCTCCGCCGCCCGCGGTCCCCCGCGCTCCCGCTCGCGGTCGGGGTTTCCACTGCGCCTCTGTCCCGTCCGGAACCCCTGCTCTCTGTGGTCTTCCGCAGACACCTAGCTCTTCCTCCTCCCTTTCTGGCCAAGTTCGTAAGTTTGGGGTGAGGGCCGCTCTCCTGGAGCCCAGCCTCTGCGCTGAGCTCGCTCAGATCCGCACCCCCACTCCCCAGCCCAGACCTGGGTCTCTGACGCCGCCTGTTGGTCAGGCAGCGCAGGGCACGGAGAGGCGCACGGAGCCAACCCCAGCCTGCCACCCGTCACCCTTCCACGCCCAGTGGTACAAAATCAGGGAGAGGAGGCGAGGACTGGAGGCCTGAAAACTGGAGTGGGGCCAGAGGCAAGAGGGAGCAATTTGCTTGGGGGGCGTGCAGCCCGGGCAGGCAGCGTGGGCTCCCTGCCAGGAGAAGGGTTATCGCAGGGCGCGCAGGTGCGCCTCTCTCACGCTGCCGGAGGGCTGTGCGCTGAAAGCCGGCACCCTCCCCCAGAACTCTGGGGAAAGACCACCTGAGGCGAGGTCAGGCCCGGAGGGCGGAGTCTACAAGCAGCGCCGGTCGTGGACACCCGTTGTGCGCCTTCAGCGTGGGGGTGGGATCGGGTCGGGTGGGGGTTGGAGGGGTGCCGGAAAAGTGGCGAAAGAAGGATGAGTCATCCCAGCCCCACCAGGGACGAGAGCTTTAGAGTCAAACTCCTGCTGCTTTTAAAAGTAAGCAGAATCCACATCATGATGAGTATCAGACACTTGGAGGGGCAAGACCAGTTGAAGTCCAGTGGGGACGGTGGGGATATGGGCCAAATTTGGGAGTGCTACGGTGTTACAAAGGCAATCTCTCTGGCTCCCGCTTGGTCCCTCCCTGGGCAACTTCCCAAACGCAGACGCTCTCGTCGGTCACTCTTCCCTTGGAACTTTGTGAAGCCCTTGTTCTAGCCCTGTCTCCACCGAGACCTCCACGGACTGGACGTTCCCCCCCTCCCCATTCTCATCCTTTCTTTTTCACTGAAGGAATTGATGGACTGTTTCTCCGCTTCCCCCTCCTTCTCTAATAAACGCTTCCCATAGATTATTCGACACAGAGAAGGAAGGCGGCTGCTTAAAAAACAAAAAAGCCATAGCCCTAATGAGTTCAATTACAATGTGGTAAACACATTGCCTCTACGCTTTAATTAAGCCTGCTGCCCAATTTTAACTCATTAGTAATTCATTAAGAGAACAGCCCGGTGCTGGCGGGTGGAAGGCACGGAAGACCGACTGTGCGCCGCGGTCGGCACGCGCGCGAGCCGCTGCCTGCTCCAGCGCCGCGTGGAGAGCGAGTCAGGTGTGCAAGCAACCCAGTGACTTCATGGACTAGAGTCTCCTGTCCTACACAAGCGGGGCTCAGCTTCCTTGGGCTTGAAACAAGAGTTTGCAAACCTGTTGGGTGGGTAGAGGCGATGTGGGGCTGGATCACGGCAGGATTCAACGCGCTTTTCACTCCCAAAGTCAAACCTAGTTTCCAGGTGTGGCGTACATTCTCTCTCGCTTCTTTCCCTTTTGTAGGAGTTTCTGGAGAAGAATCTGAAACTGAACTTAGCACCCAGCTCTGGATACCTGCTGCAAACTTGGGGACCCTCTGACCTGAAGAAGCTCAGATATAAATCTGACAGTGATTTTTTTACCCCCTCGAGGGTGGGGGTGGGAGACTTGGAGGTGGGAGGAGAGGACTGTTGGTTAAGAGAAGTGGATATCTGGATGGGAAATGCAGATCTCTTTCATGTTTCGATCTCTAGTCCACGCCTGAGAGCAGGGCTGGCGTTATAGCCACATTCGGAACCTTGTCAATTGAGACTGCACCTGTTTATGGAAAAGAAAAGGGGACCGGGGAGTGACCGAGTGAATCACCCACAGGTAACCAGAGAACTCTTCTGGTCTTTCCACTTAGTAATCAAGGGACAGAGTGCAAACGGTTCGAAGCTCGAGTCGTTTCTCTCTCTCCAGACCCCATTTCGTGAAGGATTCTAAGAAGAAAGTGCTTGAGCGTCTGAACCTTGTTCTAGCCCTGTCTCCACCGAGACCTCCACGGACTGGACGTTCCCCCCCTCCCCATTCTCATCCTTTCTTTTTCACTGAAGGAATTGATGGACTGTTTCTCCGCTTCCCCCTCCTTCTCTAATAAACGCTTCCCATAGATTATTCGACACAGAGAAGGAAGGCGGCTGCTTAAAAAACAAAAAAGCCATAGCCCTAATGAGTTCAATTACAATGTGGTAAACACATTGCCTCTACGCTTTAATTAAGCCTGCTGCCCAATTTTAACTCATTAGTAATTCATTAAGAGAACAGCCCGGTGCTGGCGGGTGGAAGGCACGGAAGACCGACTGTGCGCCGCGGTCGGCACGCGCGCGAGCCGCTGCCTGCTCCAGCGCCGCGTGGAGAGCGAGTCAGGTGTGCAAGCAACCCAGTGACTTCATGGACTAGAGTCTCCTGTCCTACACAAGCGGGGCTCAGCTTCCTTGGGCTTGAAACAAGAGTTTGCAAACCTGTTGGGTGGGTAGAGGCGATGTGGGGCTGGATCACGGCAGGATTCAACGCGCTTTTCACTCCCAAAGTCAAACCTAGTTTCCAGGTGTGGCGTACATTCTCTCTCGCTTCTTTCCCTTTTGTAGGAGTTTCTGGAGAAGAATCTGAAACTGAACTTAGCACCCAGCTCTGGATACCTGCTGCAAACTTGGGGACCCTCTGACCTGAAGAAGCTCAGATATAAATCTGACAGTGATTTTTTTACCCCCTCGAGGGTGGGGGTGGGAGACTTGGAGGTGGGAGGAGAGGACTGTTGGTTAAGAGAAGTGGATATCTGGATGGGAAATGCAGATCTCTTTCATTTTTCGATCTCTATTCCACGCCTGAGAGCAGGGCTGGCGTTATAGCCACATTCGGAACCTTGTCAATTGAGACTGCACCTGTTTATGGAAAAGAAAAGGGGACCGGGGAGTGACCGAGTGAATCACCCACAGGTAACCAGAGAACTCTTCTGGTCTTTCCACTTAGTAATCAAGGGACAGAGTGCAAACGGTTCGAAGCTCGAGTCGTTTCTCTCTCCTCCAGACCCCATTTCGTGAAGGATTCTAAGAAGAAAGTGCTTGAGCGTTCTGAACGCTCCACTTTTTGGGTAGGAAGGAGCGTGTAGGTCTCTAGGCTCCAGAGTAGTTTCCAAAGAGAAGGGCAGCGGCAGTGTTAAGCGGTGCGACTTTGGTCTAGAAGCGCGTCTTCCGCCTCTTTGCTAATCCTGCTCTGAGCGTGTTCTTTCTCTGGGAGGAAGAACTAGGCATCGCACCGCGGCCTACCGCGCCGGCTGGGTAGGAACATTTCCCTCCTGGCCGTCCCTGGTCGGGCTCTGCCTTCAGCAGACGGACAGAGTCTTCCTAGGCTGTGGTCTGTGCGGCCCAGGGCCTGACCCCTGGGCCTCTAGGAAGTTCGGGAGGCCGTTTGGCCTCTACTTCCTGAAGCTGCTTCTTGGGGTTAGTTACCAGCGCCACTGCAGGCGCGGGGTCGGTCTCCTCTCTGTCGTAGGCGGCAACTCGTCTTGGAAGCCCGTGGATGGCTGGGATTTCTTGGCCGCGGTGCGTCCCGCAGAAGCTCAGGCCTTCGGACCTCTCTGCGGTTTCTGTGCGGTTCGAAAGCTTAGCAGGGCGGAGGAGAATGCCTTTAATTTTCGGTCTAGCCCTCCCCTTTGCTCTCGCACGCAGTCTGGGGGCAGGAAAGGTGGGAGCAGAGTGGGTGCTCTGAGAACGGGCTTCACTTTCCCTGGCTTTCCCAGAGTCGGCAGAGGAGAAACCGTGTGGCCCAGAGTGGTCTTCGCGGTGGACGGGTCACCAGAGGCGAGGCGGGGCACCAGCTTCCTGGCGGGTGTGGCGCACGGAGGCGCGGGCTCCCGATCCAAGACTTAGCTCGCCGCTGCTTCACCCCGCGCGCCCCTGGCCCTTCTGCCGCCGCAACAGCGCCTTCTCACGCTCCGAGGATCGGCCGTGCGGGTTTTGCCTGGAGAAGGGCCTCTCCAGCCCTGAGTGCTTTGAAAGTGTAAATCCGACTACCTACCTAAAGGCCCTGCAGGAAACAGGTCTCTTGGGATTTTTGGTGACAGAGTGCAAACGGTTCGAAGCTCGAGTCGTTTCTCTCTCCTCCAGACCCCATTTCGTGAAGGATTCTAAGAAGAAAGTGCTTGAGCGTTCTGAACGCTCCACTTTTTGGGTAGGAAGGAGCGTGTAGGTCTCTAGGCTCCAGAGTAGTTTCCAAAGAGAAGGGCAGCGGCAGTGTTAAGCGGTGCGACTTTGGTCTAGAAGCGCGTCTTCCGCCTCTTTGCTAATCCTGCTCTGAGCGTGTTCTTTCTCTGGGAGGAAGAACTAGGCATCGCACCGCGGCCTACCGCGCCGGCTGGGTAGGAACATTTCCCTCCTGGCCGTCCCTGGTCGGGCTCTGCCTTCAGCAGACGGACAGAGTCTTCCTAGGCTGTGGTCTGTGCGGCCCAGGGCCTGACCCCTGGGCCTCTAGGAAGTTCGGGAGGCCGTTTGGCCTCTACTTCCTGAAGCTGCTTCTTGGGGTTAGTTACCAGCGCCACTGCAGGCGCGGGGTCGGTCTCCTCTCTGTCGTAGGCGGCAACTCGTCTTGGAAGCCCGTGGATGGCTGGGATTTCTTGGCCGCGGTGCGTCCCGCAGAAGCTCAGGCCTTCGGACCTCTCTGCGGTTTCTGTGCGGTTCGAAAGCTTAGCAGGGCGGAGGAGAATGCCTTTAATTTTCGGTCTAGCCCTCCCCTTTGCTCTCGCACGCAGTCTGGGGGCAGGAAAGGTGGGAGCAGAGTGGGTGCTCTGAGAACGGGCTTCACTTTCCCTGGCTTTCCCAGAGTCGGCAGAGGAGAAACCGTGTGGCCCAGAGTGGTCTTCGCGGTGGACGGGTCACCAGAGGCGAGGCGGGGCACCAGCTTCCTGGCGGGTGTGGCGCACGGAGGCGCGGGCTCCCGATCCAAGACTTAGCTCGCCGCTGCTTCACCCCGCGCGCCCCTGGCCCTTCTGCCGCCGCAACAGCGCCTTCTCACGCTCCGAGGATCGGCCGTGCGGGTTTTGCCTGGAGAAGGGCCTCTCTCCAGCCCTGAGTGCTTTGAAAGTGTAAAAATCCGACACCTACCCTTAGGCGATCAGGGCGCCAAAAATGAAGGAGGGAGGCGGGGGGATCAGACAGGCCCTGCAGGAAACAGGTCTCTTGGGATTTCCGCGTTTGGAGATCAGCGAGACGTTTGAGGGGGACCCCACGGATCTCACCCTTCTATCCTCTGCGGGGCATGGGGGGCCTTGGGGGGAAAGTTGCTGGGGCAAACGTTTCGGAAAGGTTCCTCGTGTTCAGTGTTAATTACAACCGAAATAGGGTATATTCCTTCATTTTTTCCCTTCCTTAATGCAGAGACAGGGAAGTAAGATATAATTTATTTCTTTTGACCGTAAGGTAAATACATACATTTCTGGGTTACTAAGAATGGACTGCCAGGGGTGGGTGACTTCCTCAAGTATTGGATGGAGACTTTACAGTTGACTTTGGGACAAGAAGTGGCGTTGTTTACCAAGTGTTTTTGTCTAAGCTCCATTCCAGATAGCCCCTACTTACCCTCTTCTTTTCTACCTGGTATATTGAGAACAAAGGCAAAGGAGTCCACATAGCTTCCAGGAATTTACCTGGGTCGACTTAAGCCAACCTTTTGGCTTCATGCAATTGCCTTCCTTTTATATCTTTTGCAACCTTCCATAGGACCAGCTATTGTGAAGATATATCCTTAGATATAAATTGTCTGTTAATACACTTTTTTTTTCTTTTTTTAGTTCTCTTGAAGGGTGTCTTCGGGGGCAGGGCTATTCACCCATAGTTTAGTCTGTAAGCAGAGACTAGTCTCTTACTAGTCTGTAAGAGAGAATCAACTCTTCAGAATGACATAGAAGGCAAAGACATTGATGAGTTCCAAATAAGCAGGCTAGTAATTATGTACAAGCCTGGCTTAACAGGAACTGAGAGAGCCTAGGCATTTGCTTATAAAAGGGAAGAATTAAGCTGGGAAATCTTGTAGGAAAACATTGTGAGACTGTACTAGTAAACTAGGAAGTGTGCTGTGACTCATGTTGGAGAAATTTATGGAAGGGAAGGAAAACTGTGTCCATGAGTAAAGAACTTTCCATGTTCCAAGCACATATGCAGGAGTTTATATATGTGCTTTCATTTAGTCCAAGTGTGATTCCCATTAGCTTGGCATCATTATCTCCATTTTACAGATTATGAAAACTGAGGCTCAGAAAGGATGCTTTTCCTCAAGGTCACACAGCCATTAAGTGCCAAAGCCAGACTTCAAGCACAGATTCTGTGTGGACCCCAAATGTGTTCTTAATCAGTAAGCCAGAGCATGCACTGTTTTATATACTCCGTACCATTTTGGTCCTTCTAAAAGTCTCACTAAGTATGTATGGTCTGTATGAGTCCCATTTGATATGTAACAACTGGGCTTCCCTGGTGGCTCAGATGGTAAAGAATCCATCTGCAATGTGGGAGACCTGGGTTCAGTTCCTGGGTTGGGAAGATCCCCTGGAGAAGGGAAAGGCTACCCAATCCAGTATTCTTGCCTGGAGAATTCCATGGCTTTTCCGTGGGGTTGCAAAGAGTCAGACATGACTGAGCAACTTTCACTTTCAAAGTCAGAGCCCTTAGACTGTGGTTCTTGGGTGTGAGTGTGGGCCACTCCTAGACATCGATTCTGCCGGCCAGCTTGGAATGGGTCCAGATCTGTAGGAGATGATCTTGAACCTGACATTCAGGGAGCATTATCTTGAGAAATACTTCCACAGAGATTGATAGCTTGCTTAAGGTCTTTAGGATTGGGCCACATTGGTCCAAGATCCCGGTTGGCTTTTCCTCTTCATTGGGATCTCAGTGAAAGGTGGATGGCTTCTTGATTGAAATTCTCATAGCAGGAACCCAGAGGCTAGGGTGAGAAGGAAGTCTGCAGGCTGCCAGCAGGTTGTTTTTCTCCTTGATAGCCCAGAAGCCTTCATGCAAGTCAGTGTCCTGACGTTCCTTAAGTTCACTCACGTGGAAAGGCACCTTCAGTCCATCTGGAGAGCAAATTTGGGCCTTCCAAGCATCCATGGCTGCCATACCTTTGGGACTCAGCAACACACTCCCCAGGAAATACTGAATACACAGGAATGAACCACAGACACAGACTTGTCTTTCTCCACAAGAGTGTGGCTTAGAAGCAGGGTGGCAAACAAAAAGAGGACAAATATTGTACCCAACTGACATACACGATTCAAGAGAACTCTAAATCAGGGGCAGTGAGAATGTGTATTGGGACTTTCCCTTTAGGTATATGCCAGGCCTAAACTATACCCAGCAGTATATGCATGGAAGCAGATGAGCTCTAGCTCCACTGGGCACTGATAACCCTGTTGGCTGATGACACCCGTTTTCCTCTGGCACACTCAACTCTGTGAATATTCTGACAGGAATCTCCTACAAGCATGTCTCCTGTTTCTCTCTGTTTTTATGCCCAGGCAAATGTTTATCATTGAAATTAAACCAAATCACTCTTAACCCTTGAAAAATGGGAATCTGTGAAAACAGACCTTGGGAGATTTTTACCTGTCAAGTCATTCCTGTAAGGTTATGGCAGAAATCAAAATGCTTTAGGCCCGTAATCTAGCATGGCCCTCAGGCACATCAACACTGTCTTTGTTCAGGCTATTAAAATATTTCTCTGAGAGTATTTTATCAAATGCAGAAAAAAAGAATGGGAGCATCTTCAATGATGTCATTAATAATTTTTATGTGATAGATTTATATTTAGTTTATATGAATCATTCTACACAAATATATGTAAAGTGAAATCAAAATGTCATAAATATTTTAGTTAGGCAAACATTTATAAGTTTTTGAATATATATGTATTATACATATTATTTATATATATGTACACAAAAGCTTTTCCACTATTCTTGAGAAAGGCTTGAGAAAGAACGTCAGAAAAAGGAGAGATGGAGAAATTGGAAAACATTAACTAAATGAAATAGGAGCACTGAATATGGACTAGAAAAAGTGAAACAAACTAAAAGATCCTCATATAGTCCAGTTTTTCTTAAACATGGCTACTCATTAGAAACGTATCTGGAACTCTAGCAAAAAAGCTATACCTGGGCATTGTATTTTTCAAAAAAATTCCAAGAGAATTTGGTGATACAGAATTCTATACTTTTTCTGTTGAACATGATACAGTGGTATTAAGTGAGTAATAGTTACATAATCACAATAGTAAACAATGTTTATCAGTTTTCACAATCAATAGCTGGACAAAATATGGAAGATAATTACAATTGCAAGCCATAATGGGAACACGATTAACCTAACAGTATAAGATAATTACATACAGTTGGGAGGGGGTCCAGTAGAGTGATGTGGTTAGTGGAAGTGCATACATGCACATACTTTTATCTGCTCAGCCAGTCTATGTCTTTTGGTTGGTGGATTTAATCCATTTACATTGAAGGTAATTATCAATATGTATGATCCTATTACCATTTTCTTAATTGCTTTAGGTTTATTCTCTGTAGATAGGCTTTTTCATCTCTTGTTTTCAGCTTAGAGAAGTTCCTTTAGCATTTGTTGTAAAGCTGGTTTGGCGGTACCGAATTCTCTTAACTTTTCTTGTCTGAAATGCTTTTGATTTCTCCATCACTTTAACTGAAAATGGGAATCTTCAGACCTTGGGAATATCAGTCATTTGAAATTTGGTTGATAAGATTAATAATTTTTACTTTAAAACTGAGAGTATTTTATCAAATGCAGAAAAAAAGAATGGGAGCATCTTCAATGATGTCATTAATAATTTTTATGTGATAGATTTATATTTAGTTTATATGAATCATTCTACACAAATATATGTAAAGTGAAATCAAAATGTCATAAATATTTTAGTTAGGCAAACATTTATAAGTTTTTGAATATATATGTATTATACATATTATTTATATATATGTACACAAAAGCTTTTCCACTATTCTTGAGAAAGGCTTGAGAAAGAACGTCAGAAAAAGGAGAGATGGAGAAATTGGAAAACATTAACTAAATGAAATAGGAGCACTGAATATGGACTAGAAAAAGTGAAACAAACTAAAAGATCCTCATATAGTCCAGTTTTTCTTAAACATGGCTACTCATTAGAAACGTATCTGGAACTCTAGCAAAAAAAAGCTATACCTGGGCATTGTATTTTTCAAAAAAATTCCAAGAGAATTTGGTGATACAGAATTCTATACTTTTTCTGTTGAACATGATACAGTGGTATTAAGTGAGTAATAGTTACATAATCACAATAGTAAACAATGTTTATCAGTTTTCACAATCAATAGCTGGACAAAATATGGAAGATAATTACAATTGCAAGCCATAATGGGAACACGATTAACCTAACAGTATAAGATAATTACATACAGTTGGGAGGGGGTCCAGTAGAGTGATGTGGTTAGTGGAAGTGCATACATGCACATACTTTTATCTGCTCAGCCAGTCTATGTCTTTTGGTTGGTGGATTTAATCCATTTACATTGAAGGTAATTATCAATATGTATGATCCTATTACCATTTTCTTAATTGCTTTAGGTTTATTCTCTGTAGATAGGCTTTTTCATCTCTTGTTTTCAGCTTAGAGAAGTTCCTTTAGCATTTGTTGTAAAGCTGGTTTGGCGGTACCGAATTCTCTTAACTTTTTCTTGTCTGAAATGCTTTTGATTTCTCCATCAAATCTGAAGGAGAGTCTTGCTGGATAAAGTGTTCTTGATTATAGGTTCTTCCCTTTCATCACTTTAAATATGTCATGGCATTCCCTTCTGGCTTGTAGAATTTCTGTTAAGAAATCTGTTGATAGCCTAATGGGAATTCCCTTGTATGTTATTGGTTATTTTTCCCTCATTGCATTTAATATTTTATCTCTGACTTTAATTTTTCTCAGTTTGATTAGTATGTGTCTCAGTGTGTTCCTCCTTTGGTTTGTCTTGCCTGGGACTCTGTGCGCTTCCTGGACTTGGTTGATTATTTCCTTTGCCATGTTAGGGAGGCTTTCAGCTATTATCTCTTCAAATACTTTCTCAGATCCTTTCTCTATCTCTTCTTCTGGGATCCCTATAATCCAAATATTTGAGCATTTAATGTTGTTCAAGAGGTCTCTTAGACTGTCTTTTTTTTTTAGTGTTTTTTTTTTCTTTTCATTTTTTATTTTCCATCCGTCTTTATTCTTTGGCATAGACTGTCTTTTGTTCTTTTGATACTTTTTTCTATATTCTGTTATGCTGCAGTGATTTCCACCATTCTATCCTCCAAGTCATTTATCTGTGCTTCTGTCTCAGTTATTCTACTATGGATTCTTTCTAGTGTATTATTCATCCCTGTTTATTTGTTCTTGTAGGTCTTTGGTAAACATTACATCTTCTCGATCTTTGCCTCCATTCTTTTTCTGAGATCCTGAATCATCTTCACTATCATTATTCTGAATTCTTTTTCTGGAAGATTGCCTATCTCCACTTCATTTAATTGTTTTTCTGGGGTTTTATCGTGTCCCTTCATCTGAAACATGACTTTTATCTGCTCAGCCAGTCTATGTCTTTTGGTTGGTGGATTTAATCCATTTACATTGAAGGTAATTATCAATATGTATGATCCTATTACCATTTTCTTAATTGCTTTAGGTTTATTCTCTGTAGATAGGCTTTTTCATCTCTTGTTTTCAGCTTAGAGAAGTTCCTTTAGCATTTGTTGTAAAGCTGGTTTGGCGGTACCGAATTCTCTTAATTTTTTCTTGTCTGAAATGCTTTTGATTTCTCCATCAAATCTGAAGGAGAGTCTTGCTGGATAAAGTGTTCTTGATTATAGGTTCTTCCCTTTCATCACTTTAAATATGTCATGGCATTCCCTTCTGGCTTGTAGAATTTCTGTTAAGAAATCTGTTGATAGCCTAATGGGAATTCCCTTGTATGTTATTGGTTATTTTTCCCTCATTGCATTTAATATTTTATCTCTGACTTTAATTTTTCTCAGTTTGATTAGTATGTGTCTCAGTGTGTTCCTCCTTTGGTTTGTCTTGCCTGGGACTCTGTGCGCTTCCTGGACTTGGTTGATTATTTCCTTTGCCATGTTAGGGAGGCTTTCAGCTATTATCTCTTCAAATACTTTCTCAGATCCTTTCTCTATCTCTTCTTCTGGGATCCCTATAATCCAAATATTTGAGCATTTAATGTTGTTCAAGAGGTCTCTTAGACTGTCTTTTTTTTTTAGTGTTTTTTTTTTCTTTTCATTTTTTATTTTCCATCCGTCTTTATTCTTTGGCATAGACTGTCTTTTGTTCTTTTGATACTTTTTTCTATATTCTGTTATGCTGCAGTGATTTCCACCATTCTATCCTCCAAGTCATTTATCTGTGCTTCTGTCTCAGTTATTCTACTATGGATTCTTTCTAGTGTATTATTCATCCCTGTTTATTTGTTCTTGTAGGTCTTTGGTAAACATTACATCTTCTCGATCTTTGCCTCCATTCTTTTTCTGAGATCCTGAATCATCTTCACTATCATTATTCTGAATTCTTTTTCTGGAAGATTGCCTATCTCCACTTCATTTAATTGTTTTTCTGGGGTTTTATCGTGTCCCTTCATCTGAAACATGACTTTCTGCTTTTTCATGCTGATTAATATTCTCTAATGTGGTTTGTTTTAGTCACTGTGGGATTGTGGTTCTTGCTTCTGTCCGCCCTCTGATGGAAGAGGCCAAGAGGCTTGTGTGAGCTTCCTGATGGGAGGGACTGGTGGTGGGAACAACTGGGTCTTGCTCTGTGCAGAGGGTCTTGCTCAGTAAAACTTTTGTCTGATAATCTGCTGATGGGTGGGGTTGTGCTCTTTCTCTGGTAGGTTTTTGGCCTAAAGTGAACTGACCCTTGGGTCTAGGCTCTATGGTTGGGTTAATGGTGACCACCAAAGGCAACCTTTCTAGATAGCTGCTGCCAGCCCTTTTGTCCTTGTGGTGAGCCCCTGCCAACCAATGACACAGACCATCTTTAAAGTTTTCATTGGATTTTGTTACAATATTTCTTCTCTTTTATGTCTTTTTTTTTTTAAACCAGGAGACATGTGAGATCTTAGCTCCCCAATAAAGGATAGAATGCAAACTCCCTTCATTGTAAAGTGAAGGGACTGTCAGGAAAGTCCCACCAAGATTATATAGTTTGATTAGCCTGAAGGTGTAAAAAATGTGAGAATGGCAGATACCTGGGATTAGAGAGAACTTGGTGCAATCCACAGAGGGAAATAGAACAGAAAGAAAGCAACCTAGAAGAAAAGCACTTCTACAATTTCACCAGGTTTAGTCCTGCCCACTATTGGGGGAGGTACCTGAGGTTTCAAGCATAATGTCAACAAGACCCCTTATGAGAATATAAGGGGTATGAGATAATATTAATGTTGTAGAGAAGGAGATGGGACAGCAATTAGGGTTAATTGTGTGATTCAGGAGAAAAACAACATAGGACTACAGAGAAGACAAACATTCTTCACACTGAGGAAGAGAGTTGGGGAACTTTTGCAGTGCCAACAGGACACATATAATACAGAAAACACAAAAACACAAAACCAAACCAACATTCTCTGGATTCCACGTTTCTTGTTACAGAAATCTTTGAGGAAACAAGTCTTCCCACTGTGGAGAAGAAAGAAATGAAAAAGACACTTGGGGAAGAGTAATACAGAAGCTAAGTGTTGACATTAGCAATCCTTGCACCTGACCTCAAGAGCCAATGAATGCTGGGACGCATCAGTTCCTTCTTGCTGCCAGCCCTGACTCTCATCTTTAGTGGAAACCTCTTAGGACTTTGGTTGCACTTAGTGATGGATGGTCCAATTGGTACTAAGTGCTCAAGAGTTCAACCTTATACTCTTTCAGGCTTCTTAAGAAACAGGAACGCTAATCTAATTAGTTAGGTTTTAGGAAGCTGATAGGGCCACATTTGCTAGAGGAAGATGCTGTATCATAAAAAGTCAGTACAAGGTTGGTAGGGGGAGATCATCCTGCCTTTTATAACCAGGAAGATAGTAAGGTTTGGCATTTGCATATAGGCACTGGCTGGATGAATCACAAACTGGAGTCAAGCTTGCTGGGAGGAATATCAACAGCCTCAGGTATGCAGATGCTAGCACTCTCAACGGTAAAAAAGACAGAAAGTGGGAGAAGAATGAATGGTCTAGCAACCAGATATAAGGATAGAATGCAAACTCCTTCATTGTAAAGTGAAGGGACTGTCAGAAAGTCCCACCAAGATTATATAGTTTGATTAGCCTGAAGGTGTAAAAAATGTGAGAATGGCAGATACCTGGGATTAGAGAGAACTTGGTGCAATCCACAGAGGGAAATAGAACAGAAAGAAAGCAACCTAGAAGAAAAGCACTTCTACAATTTCACCAGGTTTAGTCCTGCCCACTATTGGGGGAGGTACCTGAGGTTTCAAGCATAATGTCAACAAGACCCCTTATGAGAATATAAGGGGTATGAGATAATATTAATGTTGTAGAGAAGGAGATGGGACAGCAATTAGGGTTAATTGTGTGATTCAGGAGAAAAACAACATAGGACTACAGAGAAGACAAACATTCTTCACACTGAGGAAGAGAGTTGGGGAACTTTTGCAGTGCCAACAGGACACATATAATACAGAAAACACAAAAACACAAAACCAAACCAACATTCTCTGGATTCCACGTTTCTTGTTACAGAAATCTTTGAGGAAACAAGTCTTCCCACTGTGGAGAAGAAAGAAATGAAAAAGACACTTGGGGAAGAGTAATACAGAAGCTAAGTGTTGACATTAGCAATCCTTGCACCTGACCTCAAGAGCCAATGAATGCTGGGACGCATCAGTTCCTTCTTGCTGCCAGCCCTGACTCTCATCTTTAGTGGAAACCTCTTAGGACTTTGGTTGCACTTAGTGATGGATGGTCCAATTGGTACTAAGTGCTCAAGAGTTCAACCTTATACTCTTTCAGGCTTCTTAAGAAACAGGAACGCTAATCTAATTAGTTAGGTTTTAGGAAGCTGATAGGGCCACATTTGCTAGAGGAAGATGCTGTATCATAAAAAGTCAGTACAAGGTTGGTAGGGGGAGATCATCCTGCCTTTTATAACCAGGAAGATAGTAAGGTTTGGCATTTGCATATAGGCACTGGCTGGATGAATCACAAACTGGAGTCAAGCTTGCTGGGAGGAATATCAACAGCCTCAGGTATGCAGATGCTAGCACTCTAACAACAGAAAGTGAAGAAGAAATAATGAGCCTCTTGATGAAAGTGAAAGAGGAGAGTGAATAAGCTGGCTTGAAACTCAACATTCAAAAACTAAGATCATGGCATCTTGTCCCATCACTTCATAGCAAAAGAAGGGGAAAAGTGGAAGCAGTGACAGATTTTATTTTCTTAGGCTTCAAAATCACAGTGGATGGTGACTGCAGCCATGAAATTAAAAGATGCTCATTCCTTGCAAGGAAAGCTATGAAAAGTCTAGTCAGCTTATTAAAAAGCAGAGACATCATGCTGCTGACAAAGGTTTATATAGTCAAAACTATGGTTTTTCTAGTCATCAGGTATGAATGTGAGAGTTGGACCTTAAAGAAGGCTGAATGCCAAAGAACTAATGTGTTTGAATTGTAGTGCTAGAGAGGACTCTTGAGAGCCCCTTGGACAGCAAGGAGATCAAACCAGTCAATCCTATAGGAAATCAACCCTGAATATTCATTGAAAGGACTGATACTGACACTCCCAACACTTTGGCCACCTGATCTGAAGATCTGACTCATTGGAAAACACCCTGACGCTGGGAAAGACTGAAGGCAGCAGAGGATGGAATGGTTAGATAGCATTATTGACTCAATGGACATGAATTTGAGCAAACTCTGGGAGATCGTGGAGGACAGAGGAGCTTGGCATGTCCATGGGGTCAAAAAGAGTTAGACACAACTTAGTGACCGAACAACAGCAACAAACTGGCAAAAGTGGAACTAAGCAGGTGGCTAGTTTAATTGTAGACTTAACCAACTTAGGGAAAAGTGTGGGCCACCTGGTCTAGCCACTTACTAGTTTTTTTGTGCGTTGAAATTTGGAACCCAAACTGAGAAAGTGATAATGTATTGCTTTGCAGGACATTTCCTTCTGTTCTTTCCTGTCCTTCATTCGTTGGGGACCTTCTGGGTAGAGTGACTTTGTTCATGTTGTTCCTACCTTTATAGAAGTTTTCCATCTCTTTCTAAGGATAATCTTGTGCCATCAGCTGAGATTCAGCTCTGGTTCCTCCTCCTTCTGTGCAACCATTTCAGTCCTTGGCGGATCTTTCTATCCTTTCTCAGATCTTTTCCAGCCTCTGGGCTCTCTACTGCCTACTTTATCACTCACATGCAGTCTTTTTGTTGCTCTGCCTTCCTGTACTTTAAGTGTACCTTCAACTGCCAAAGGAAGTACAGATATCTCAGTGGCCTATGGCCTGGAGAGCAGGAAGAAGCCAATAGATATCTGTTATATGTAAGTTTTTGTGAAGATCTTTGATTATTTGCCATGGTTAAATTGTGTCTTCCTGACCCTTGAGGTTATCTTCCAGCTTGGCATTCACTATAGCACATAGAGAGGAGATGGTCAGTAAATGGTCAATGACATTGACTTCTCCTGACATTTTCTTGTCCCTGTGATCTTCAGTGGAATAGGCTGGGCTTGAGGAAAATTTAGGGGATTTGGGCAGTGTAGTTTTATAACCAGAAGAGAAATTTTTCCCTGGCACTGGGGGACTTGGTGTGTGTTGAACACAGAAGTGGCATAAGCCTTTTGAGACTCTTTCTAAAACCTTGGTATCTTGGGTGTGGGCTCCATAATAGCCTATAAATGTCAATTAATTCTGTTATAATCACATGGAATATTTTCTTGGCCTCTGATTCTAAGCATTGTATATTATCAAGGCATTTTATGATTTCCTTCTCTCTTCTCACCCAACTAGCTCAACACTTCAGTAACATTTCTAATGATAATCTCTTCTGGTCCCCTTATAATGCTGGCACACTCCAACAGGCTTGGCCATGTAATTTGATTTGGCTAATTACATATTTGGAAATATGAGCAAAGATCACTTTGGGGACTTTAAGAGCCTTCATGTGCTTTACCATGGTCTCTTCTCCCCTTGACCTGCCGTTGGAAGCATTTTGAGACTTTCCTCAGCCTGCATTGAAAACAGTATGGGATTGCTCTGCCATAGACATGTTGCATGGCTGGGAAATAAGCAGAGTAGACTGTATGTCTCTGCTGCCCTTTCCTTGAATCTGGGCTGGCTTGTGATTTACTTTGACTGTCAGATTAAGGTGGAAGTGACTTTGAATGAGCTCCAGAGTTGAGGCCACAAGGTGCTTACACTCTCTCAGGGCCCAGCTTCTATGTAAAGAGGCTTGGGTTAGCTCACCAGATGATGATGATGAAAGACTGTAGACAGTTCCACCTTCTAGCTGTTCCTACCAAGGTGGGCCGTGTTAGACTTGCAGCTCCCACTGACCCAGGTGGTGAGTGCCTAGGAGTACCCAGAACTGCCCAACCAAACCATCATGAAAAATAAGACCTACTTTATCACTCACATGCAGTCTTTTTGTTGCTCTGCCTTCCTGTACTTTAAGTGTACCTTCAACTGCCAAAGGAAGTACAGATATCTCAGTGGCCTATGGCCTGGAGAGCAGGAAGAAGCCAATAGATATCTGTTATATGTAAGTTTTTGTGAAGATCTTTGATTATTTGCCATGGTTAAATTGTGTCTTCCTGACCCTTGAGGTTATCTTCCAGCTTGGCATTCACTATAGCACATAGAGAGGAGATGGTCAGTAAATGGTCAATGACATTGACTTCTCCTGACATTTTCTTGTCCCTGTGATCTTCAGTGGAATAGGCTGGGCTTGAGGAAAATTTAGGGGATTTGGGCAGTGTAGTTTTATAACCAGAAGAGAAATTTTTCCCTGGCACTGGGGGACTTGGTGTGTGTTGAACACAGAAGTGGCATAAGCCTTTTGAGACTCTTTCTAAAACCTTGGTATCTTGGGTGTGGGCTCCATAATAGCCTATAAATGTCAATTAATTCTGTTATAATCACATGGAATATTTTCTTGGCCTCTGATTCTAAGCATTGTATATTATCAAGGCATTTTATGATTTCCTTCTCTCTTCTCACCCAACTAGCTCAACACTTCAGTAACATTTCTAATGATAATCTCTTCTGGTCCCCTTATAATGCTGGCACACTCCAACAGGCTTGGCCATGTAATTTGATTTGGCTAATTACATATTTGGAAATATGAGCAAAGATCACTTTGGGGACTTTAAGAGCCTTCATGTGCTTTACCATGGTCTCTTCTCCCCTTGACCTGCCGTTGGAAGCATTTTGAGACTTTCCTCAGCCTGCATTGAAAACAGTATGGGATTGCTCTGCCATAGACATGTTGCATGGCTGGGAAATAAGCAGAGTAGACTGTATGTCTCTGCTGCCCTTTCCTTGAATCTGGGCTGGCTTGTGATTTACTTTGACTGTCAGATTAAGGTGGAAGTGACTTTGAATGAGCTCCAGAGTTGAGGCCACAAGGTGCTTACACTCTCTCAGGGCCCAGCTTCTATGTAAAGAGGCTTGGGTTAGCTCACCAGATGATGATGATGAAAGACTGTAGACAGTTCCACCTTCTAGCTGTTCCTACCAAGGTGGGCCGTGTTAGACTTGCAGCTCCCACTGACCCAGGTGGTGAGTGCCTAGGAGTACCCAGAACTGCCCAACCAAACCATCATGAAAAATAAGAGGTTGTCATTGTTGTCAGCATTGAGATTTCGGTGACTCCTTGAGGCAATAAACAACTAAAACAGAGACCCTTGTTGTAAGCAGCGAAGATTTGGGGGCCACTTATTTTTGACCTCGGCCTAACTTGGCCTATATTGACTAATAAAGCTAACCAGGTGGTTTAACATTTTAAAAATTATTTTGATGTTTCATAACTTATTTATTTTATTATTATTCAATTAAAATTGAAGTATGGGTGCTTCCCTGGTGGTCCAGTGAGTAAAGAGTCTGCCTTGTAGTGCAACAGGCACTGGTTTGATCCCTGGCCCAGGAAGATCCCACGTGCCACAGAGAGGCTGGACCAGTGTGTCCAATTACAAGCCAGTGCTCTGGAGCACATGCAGTAGCAGAGGCCACTGCAGTGGGAGACCCACACAGGCCAAAGAATAAAGATGGATGAAAAAGAAATAAATAAAAAATCAATAAAAAGAGGCCAAAATTAAAATATAAAAATTGAAGTACAGTTGATCTATAGTGTTGTGTCATTTTCTGGTAATTGCAAATTGATTCAGTTGTGTATGTGTATATATATATATATATACACACACACACACACATATATATATATATACATGTATTATTTTCATAATCTTTTCCATTATAATTTATTATAAGATGTTGAATATAGTTCCCTGTGCTATACAGTAGGATCTTCCTGTTTATCTAGTTTATATATAGTGGTTTATATCTGCTAATCCCAAACTCCTAATTTCTCTCTCCCTCACCCCTTTCCCATTTGGTAACCACCTGAATTTGAGCAAACTCTAGAGATAGTGGAGGACAGGGAGCCTGGTGTGCCACAGTCTGTGGGGTCACCAAGAGTCAGATACAACTTGGAGACTGAACAACAACAACACCAAAACCAAACCATAAATTTGCCTTCTATATCTGTGAGTCTATTTCTATTCTGTAAATAAGTTCATTTGTATCATATTTTTGATTCCATGTATAAGTGATATCATATGACATTTGTCTTTCTCTAACTTGCTTCATTTTAGTATGTTAATCTCTAGGTCCAGTCATGTTGTTGCAAATTGCATTATTTCATTCTTTTTTATGGCTGAGTAGTATTCCATTGTATGTATATACCACATCTTCTTTATCCACTCATCTCTTGATGGACATTTAGGTTGATTAAATGTCTTGGCTATGTGTTTTAACCAAATAATTTGGTTTATAAGTAGATTGATTTTGATTAGTGATATATTTGAATTTGTTTCCATCATTTGTTGATATTGTCGATACTTCTCTAGCTTTTACATTTTCCTCTTCCTTCACTTCTTTTGAACCAGGTTTTTTTTTTAATTAATGTTCTTGTCTTATTTTGCCCCTTTTTTATCATTTATATGTTCTTTTATGATTACCTTGGTCATTTAAAATTGCCTAATTAACAAAGCCTAAATATCCTTATCATCCTCTTGAACAATACAAAGATTTTGTAATGCTTTTACTCTGATCACCCCTGTGCCTCTTATTGGTTACTGTTGCCTTATGTTTAGTTCTGTTGGATTTTAGTCTTGTTTTTCAGTCACCCAACTCGGACATTATTAATGTTGTTCATATAACCAGTGCTTGTTTATATTTACTCATGCATTTATCCATGTTTAGTCACACGTGTCAGTATTTTATGTCTATTATTTATTCATTCATCATTCCTTTGTGCCTCTTGGAATTACTTTCTGTCTGACTAAAGGACAGTCTTTGGAGTTTCCTTCAGAGACAGTTTCCTGGTGGTGTGTTCTTCCTTTATCTTTATCTTTTTATGTTTTGCATCTGGTTTATTTTACTTAGCAGAATGTTTTTGAGATTCATCCATGTTCCCAGGATCAAATCTTAAAATTTATTGGGTCATATATGTAGCATGAATTCGGACCAAAATCCTGTGTTAGATCAAGATTATAGATACAGATTCTGATGAAAGAAAAATGTTTCCCATCCAACACGAAGGCTGAAATAGGTTTACTTGTTGACCATTTCTGAGCAGCAGGTTTATTTACCATTTTCCCATTTACAGAACATATGATTCTTTGTAATTCCTCCTTTATGCCAGGGTCCTACCTGGAGACTTCTTACCTCATCTCCAACAAAGCCATTGAAGTGAAAACTCAGACTCTTGAGGCTTCAGAAGAGACTTTCTGGGCAAGTTTAGCCCCCAGAGTTCTTGCTTTCACTTTACCTTTGTTATCTGTGTATTTCTTTGATTTTGATACTTTAGCAGTATATTTAAAATATACTTTTTTATATTTTATCCAACATTTTCATGGAGCGAGAACCTCAGAGCATTTTTTTCTGCCATACTAAGCAGAAATAAAAAGTTGGCAAGGGCTGCTTATAAGAGTCATTGGCTCATCTTTTCAGATCTCAGGTCGGTAGATAGTTGAGAGGAAATTATTTACATTCTGAGAAGAAGGCTACTGCAGTTCCTGCCTTCTCCCCTCTTAGCTTCACTTTCCTAGGTAGCCTAAAGGGGAGTCTCCTTCATGGGTCCATTGTGTTTAGCAATCATCCGCAGTCCCGTCTGCACATACTTCCTTCATGGACCTCTGCTAGTCTTTTTGCTCTTCTGCTCAGTAAAAACAGTCATTTCTTAGAATGTACTGGGAATTGCCAACATCTCTGATATACTTAGTTCTGTTGGATTTTAGTCTTGTTTTTCAGTCACCCAACTCGGACATTATTAATGTTGTTCATATAACCAGTGCTTGTTTATATTTACTCATGCATTTATCCATGTTTAGTCACACGTGTCAGTATTTTATGTCTATTATTTATTCATTCATCATTCCTTTGTGCCTCTTGGAATTACTTTCTGTCTGACTAAAGGACAGTCTTTGGAGTTTCCTTCAGAGACAGTTTCCTGGTGGTGTGTTCTTCCTTTATCTTTATCTTTTTATGTTTTGCATCTGGTTTATTTTACTTAGCGGAATGTTTTTGAGATTCATCCATGTTCCCAGGATCAAATCTTAAAATTTATTGGGTCATATATGTAGCATGAATTCGGACCAAAATCCTGTGTTAGATCAAGATTATAGATACAGATTCTGATGAAAGAAAAATGTTTCCCATCCAACACGAAGGCTGAAATAGGTTTACTTGTTGACCATTTCTGAGCAGCAGGTTTATTTACCATTTTCCCATTTACAGAACATATGATTCTTTGTAATTCCTCCTTTATGCCAGGGTCCTACCTGGAGACTTCTTACCTCATCTCCAACAAAGCCATTGAAGTGAAAACTCAGACTCTTGAGGCTTCAGAAGAGACTTTCTGGGCAAGTTTAGCCCCCAGAGTTCTTGCTTTCACTTTACCTTTGTTATCTGTGTATTTCTTTGATTTTGATACTTTAGCAGTATATTTAAAATATACTTTTTTATATTTTATCCAACATTTTCATGGAGCGAGAACCTCAGAGCATTTTTTTCTGCCATACTAAGCAGAAATAAAAAGTTGGCAAGGGCTGCTTATAAGAGTCATTGGCTCATCTTTTCAGATCTCAGGTCGGTAGATAGTTGAGAGGAAATTATTTACATTCTGAGAAGAAGGCTACTGCAGTTCCTGCCTTCTCCCCTCTTAGCTTCACTTTCCTAGGTAGCCTAAAGGGGAGTCTCCTTCATGGGTCCATTGTGTTTAGCAATCATCCGCAGTCCCGTCTGCACATACTTCCTTCATGGACCTCTGCTAGTCTTTTTGCTCTTCTGCTCAGTAAAAACAGTCATTTCTTAGAATGTACTGGGAATTGCCAACATCTCTGATATACTTAGTTCATGCCAACATTGATAGTTGAGGTGGAAAAGGCAGGGATTAAAGATGAGGAAACTGAGGCCAGAGAGGTGAGGTGGCTTGCCCAGCCTCACAGAGAGCTAGAATTCGAGCCCAGTCCACAGACTCTCTGGGACAATGCTCCTTCTGCCATGGCATTCTTCTTGTTGATGACTAAGGAAAATGGAGTTGGGAAGGTGTAGTATTGGCACATCCATTGATTTCAGAGGTAATGTTTTGGGGAAATCTGTGGGTTTTCTTTATCTTTGATTTCTTGGTCTCCATTGCCCCTTAAGGAGAACAGTTATGTGAGAGTAGCAGTTGACAGCAAAGAAAAACCCTGTTACTTAGCATTTCTGTTTTTTTTTTTTTTAAAACCTTTTTATTTATTTTTGGCTGTGCTGGGTCTTTGTTGATGTGTGGGTTTAGCTGCTCTGTGGTATGTGAGATCTTCCTGGATCAGGGATTGAACCTGTGTCTCCTGCATTGGCAGATGGGTTCTTATCCACTGAGCCACAAGGGAAGCCTGCATTTCTGTTTTTAAACATTATGAATCATTTCAGAAGGAAATTTGTGACTTCTCATCATGTTAGATGGTTCTAACTGGCTGGTTCACCCTTTAGCTAGAGGAGAAGGAGGGAGTCCAGAGTTTCAAACCCAGTCCATCCACCCCCTTTCAGTGAAATTCTTACCCTATTTTGAGGGAAGGATAACATTATTAATGTCCTTTCTAGCAATTTGAAAAAACAGACAAGCATGGCTTAGAGGGAAATCCTTGGTGATTGAAAATATCATTAGAAACAGGCTCCTGGTGTTCACTCTGTCGTTTCCAAGTGTCTGATGAGTTTCAGTTGAGCCTTGCACTGTACAGAGCTGGCTCAAGCTCACAGTGAGGGGTGTGTGTGTCTGTGTGTGTGTGTGTGTTGGTGATGGAGAAGGCAGAGGCAGGTGCCATTTAGTCACCTGCATTTGAAACCAAGACAAGCCCCAGACGGAATTGGCAGGTTTGCTTCTGGTGCAGTAACCAGTCATAGCCTCCAGATCACTTCAAGCTGCGTCTCCACATCGCCTAAATGATGCACTGATGAAGAGAAAATCAGCTAGGATTGTCACCTGAGCCGTGAAGACAAACAGTCACAACAGCAGGAAAAGTGGCGACCCAAACCACACTGGCTGGAACCACTTCAATTGTGGGGGGAAAAAGGAAAAAAAAAGGAATGCAGTGAAAACACTGTTTTTATTTCTATTTTTTATAAAGCAATAAGTACTTCCAGGGAAAATTGTATTCTTTGTCATTAAAAAGGTTGCTTGCTTAGTTAAATTTAAGGCGATGTTCAAACCCCTTTCTTCATCCTGAAGAACCAGTTCCTTAGGGTCTCATTCGCATGAAGGTAGATTCAGAGCAGCTGAAGTTGTACACATTTAATTGGATGGAATTCGAGCCCTTCTCTGAAGCTGTAAAAAAGGGACAGGACCCAGAAATATGATGAAGTATTTTTCAGGCGGCAAAGATTTGAAACTGCTGCTCTGAACACTGGCAGGAGATTCTTTGTAGCAGTCTTCAAGACTGCACTACTGAGGCAATGTCAAATTGGCACTTTTTTTTTGTCTTGCAGAAAGAAGAAGTGCACAAGTGAACACAGAAATTCCCTGGTGGCTCAGACAGTGAAGAATCTGGCTGCAATGCAGTAGACCTGGGTTTGGTTCCTGGGTTGGAAAGATTCCCTGGAGAAGGCAATGGATACCCACTCCAGTGGTGACTGCAGCCTTGAAATTAAAAAATGCTTGCTCCTTGGGTGAAAAATTGTGACAAACCTAGACAGTATATTAAAAAGCAGAGACATCACTTTGCCAACGAAGAGACTTATTAGTCAAAGCTATGGCTTTTCCTGTAGTCATGTATGAATGTGAGAGTTGGACCATAAAGAAGACTGATCATTGAAGAATTGATGCTTATGAATTGTGGTGCTAGGGAAGACTCTTGAAAGTCCCTTGGACTGCAAGGAAATCAAAGCAGTCAATCCTAAAGGAAACCAACACTGAATATTCACTGGAAGGACTGATGCTGAAGCTCCAGTACTTTGGCAGCCACGTGATGTGAATGGCCAATTCATTGGAAAAGACTCAGATGCTGGGAAAGATTGAGGGCAGGAGGAGAAGGGAGACAGAAGATGAGATGGTTGGATGGCAATTACAAACTGAATAGCCTCCAGATCACTTCAAGCTGCGTCTCCACATCGCCTAAATGATGCACTGATGAAGAGAAAATCAGCTAGGATTGTCACCTGAGCCGTGAAGACAAACAGTCACAACAGCAGGAAAAGTGGCGACCCAAACCACACTGGCTGGAACCACTTCAATTGTGGGGGGAAAAAGGAAAAAAAAAGGAATGCAGTGAAAACACTGTTTTATTTCTATTTTTATAAAGCAATAAGTACTTCCAGGGAAAATTGTATTCTTTGTCATTAAAAAGGTTGCTTGCTTAGTTAAATTTAAGGCGATGTTCAAACCCCTTTCTTCATCCTGAAGAACCAGTTCCTTAGGGTCTCATTCGCATGAAGGTAGATTCAGAGCAGCTGAAGTTGTACACATTTAATTGGATGGAATTCGAGCCCTTCTCTGAAGCTGTAAAAAAGGGACAGGACCCAGAAATATGATGAAGTATTTTTCAGGCGGCAAAGATTTGAAACTGCTGCTCTGAACACTGGCAGGAGATTCGTTGTAGCAGTCTTCAAGACCGCACTACTGAGGCAATGACAAATTGGCACTTTTTTTGTCTTGCAGAAAGAAGAAGTGCACAAGTGAACACAGAAATTCCCTGGTGGCTCAGACAGTGAAGAATCTGGCTGCAATGCAGTAGACCTGGGTTTGGTTCCTGGGTTGGAAAGATTCCCTGGAGAAGGCAATGGATACCCACTCCAGTGGTGACTGCAGCCTTGAAATTAAAAAATGCTTGCTCCTTGGGTGAAAAATTGTGACAAACCTAGACAGTATATTAAAAAGCAGAGACATCACTTTGCCAACGAAGAGACTTATTAGTCAAAGCTATGGCTTTTCCTGTAGTCATGTATGAATGTGAGAGTTGGACCATAAAGAAGACTGATCATTGAAGAATTGATGCTTATGAATTGTGGTGCTAGGGAAGACTCTTGAAAGTCCCTTGGACTGCAAGGAAATCAAAGCAGTCAATCCTAAAGGAAACCAACACTGAATATTCACTGGAAGGACTGATGCTGAAGCTCCAGTACTTTGGCAGCCACGTGATGTGAATGGCCAATTCATTGGAAAAGACTCAGATGCTGGGAAAGATTGAGGGCAGGAGGAGAAGGGGGAGACAGAAGATGAGATGGTTGGATGGCATTACTGACTCAATGAACATGAGCTTGAGCAAATTCTGGAAGATAGTGAAGGACAGAGAAGCCTGGTGTGATGCAGTTCATGGGGTCACAGGGATTTGACTTGGCAACTGAGCAACAACCCCCTCCAGTATTCTCGCTTGGAGAGTTGCATGAACAGAGGAGTTTGGCAAGCTATAGTGCATGGGGTCACAAAGAATCGGACATGACTTGAGCAACTATCACTTTCACTTTTCACAAATGAAAAGTCATAGTGAATAATTTCAGTCATTGCCAAATCTCAAGACCTGATTTTGCTTGTGCCTGCATCCCTGGGAAATTGTAGGACAAAGAGTAAGAGGTATGAATGTACCCTGTGAAGCCCCAGGTTGTCACTGATGCTATTGAGGCCCTGCCCATATCCCTTTGGTATTGTTTGAGCATGTGCCCATGACTTGCAAGTGCAAGCATCTGTTGCAGGCTGAAACTGTTGGAAGCTTCCTCCCGCTGGGTATAGCCCCTGTCAATGACTGATGGAAGTAGGTGCATAAATCTCCTGTTTAACTACTCCTTATATAGAAGAGCTCTGGCATGTTCTGTACTGTCTGCCGGCATGGCTGAGTGTGCCCATGGTGGTCACTCGATTGATGGCTCACCATCGTTGCTTTCCTTCTCTTCCTTGTCTTGCTTTCCTACTCCACTACTGCTGCTTCATGGGGTTATCTCTTAAATGAAGTATTTACACGAAATCCTTGTCTTAGAGTCTCTTTCTGGGGAAACGCAACCAAGACACAGGAGAGATTTTTCTATTAACTGATCATTTCTGTGACATCTGATTCTCTGTCCCACTGATATGGGCATAGATTCAATGTGTGTTAAAGCTGGGGGAGTGCAGAAATCCCTGCTCTAATGGTATATCCCATTGTGGTGCTAGGGAAGACTCTTGAAAGTCCCTTGGACTGCAAGGAAATCAAAGCAGTCAATCCTAAAGGAAACCAACACTGAATATTCACTGGAAGGACTGATGCTGAAGCTCCAGTACTTTGGCAGCCACGTGATGTGAATGGCCAATTCATTGGAAAAGACTCAGATGCTGGGAAAGATTGAGGGCAGGAGGAGAAGGGGGAGACAGAAGATGAGATGGTTGGATGGCATTACTGACTCAATGAACATGAGCTTGAGCAAATTCTGGAAGATAGTGAAGGACAGAGAAGCCTGGTGTGATGCAGTTCATGGGGTCACAGGGATTTGACTTGGCAACTGAGCAACAACCCCCTCCAGTATTCTCGCTTGGAGAGTTGCATGAACAGAGGAGTTTGGCAAGCTATAGTGCATGGGGTCACAAAGAATCGGACATGACTTGAGCAACTATCACTTTCACTTTTCACAAATGAAAAGTCATAGTGAATAATTTCAGTCATTGCCAAATCTCAAGACCTGATTTTGCTTGTGCCTGCATCCCTGGGAAATTGTAGGACAAAAAGTAAGAGGTATGAATGTACCCTGTGAAGCCCCCAGGTTGTCACTGATGCTATTGAGGCCCTGCCCATATCCCTTTGGTATTGTTTGAGCATGTGCCCATGACTTGCAAGTGCAAGCATCTGTTGCAGGCTGAAACTGTTGGAAGCTTCCTCCCGCTGGGTATAGCCCCTGTCAATGACTGATGGAAGTAGGTGCATAAATCTCCTGTTTAACTACTCCTTATATAGAAGAGCTCTGGCATGTTCTGTACTGTCTGCCGGCATGGCTGAGTGTGCCCATGGTGGTCACTCGATTGATGGCTCACCATCGTTGCTTTCCTTCTCTTCCTTGTCTTGCTTTCCTACTCCACTACTGCTGCTTCATGGGGTTATCTCTTAAATGAAGTATTTACACGAAATCCTTGTCTTAGAGTCTCTTTCTGGGGAAACGCAACCAAGACACAGGAGAGATTTTTCTATTAACTGATCATTTCTGTGACATCTGATTCTCTGTCCCACTGATATGGGCATAGATTCAATGTGTGTTAAAGCTGAGAGTGCAGAAATCCCTGCTCTAATGGTATATCTCCATGGAAGAGGAAGTAGGCTCAGGGCACACAGCCAAGTGGTTATAGAAATGAGACCAGAAGCCAGTGGTTCTGACCCCTAAGCTGGTAATATCCCAGTCTCCACAGCTGGCTGTCCTGGGCATCCGTCTACTCCTGCATTTAGCAAAATATTCCTCACCCCAGAGTTGCACATTGAGAAAGCACTGATTTTTCCCTGTCTCTATCAGGCAGGACTTAAAGCCAATCTCTCTCTCTTGCTCTCTTTTTTTTTTTCAAATACTTGTGAGTCCTTGTGAGTCCTTAGACTGGCAGATCATCATATGATTCCATTTTTATCTTGCTTATTTGACAAACATTCATGGGATACCTGGTTGGGTCTAGGCATTGTGTGGGGTATGAATCTCACAGAATGCCCTAGTTTCTGCCTGCACAGAGCACATAGCAATGCTAACCTTTTAAGTGTCTCCATAGTTTTGCCTTTTCCAGAACCTCTTAAGTTGGAATCACACAGTATGTGATTTTTCAGATGAGTTTCTTTCACTTGGTAATAAGAATTTAACCTTCCTCAATTTCTTTTCATGGATTGGTAGTTTTTTTTTTTTTTCCTAGCACAAAGAAGTTTCTATTCTTTGGATGTACCATAGTTTATTTATCCATTCATCTAGTGAAGGACCTCTTGGTTGCTTCCAAATTTTAGAAATTATACCTAGAACTTGCTATACACACTATGTGTATGTTGATGTGTACATAAATTTTCAATTCCTTTGGGTAAATACCAAGGAGTGTGATTGCTGGATGTCTTTGAATATTTCATCTCTAGGTTTTCTCTTCCAGCTTTCTTTATCCTTGCAATTTATTTGTTAAAGAAACTAGGTTTTTGTCTTATACAATTTTTCACAGTTTGGATTTTTCTAACTATATCCCTATGGTGTTGTTTAATGTGTTCCTCTCTCTGATTTATTTCCTATAAATTGGTCATCAAATCTAGAGGTATGGCAAGATTCAAATTTGATTCTTTTGGTAAGAACATTCTTGGGACTATTGTATTCTTCCAGGAGCTTTTTCAGCAAGCTGTCCTGAAGATGGAGTGCTGTAAGGCGGGTGAGAGAAGTAATGCTGAGTGATTTGGGGAGGGATGTTCCTTAGGTCTTCAGCTTATGCTAGACAGGTGGCTACTGACTTCACCTATGGTTATAGAAATGAGACCAGAAGCCAGTGGTTCTGACCCCTAAGCTGGTAATATCCCAGTCTCCACAGCTGGCTGTCCTGGGCATCCGTCTACTCCTGCATTTAGCAAAATATTCCTCACCCCAGAGTTGCACATTGAGAAAGCACTGATTTTTCCCTGTCTCTATCAGGCAGGACTTAAAGCCAATCTCTCTCTCTCGCTCTCTTTTTTTTTTTCAAATACTTGTGAGTCCTTGTGAGTCCTTAGACTGGCAGATCATCATATGATTCCATTTTTATCTTGCTTATTTGACAAACATTCATGGGATACCTGGTTGGGTCTAGGCATTGTGTGGGGTATGAATCTCACAGAATGCCCTAGTTTCTGCCTGCACAGAGCACATAGCAATGCTAACCTTTTAAGTGTCTCCATAGTTTTGCCTTTTCCAGAACCTCTTAAGTTGGAATCACACAGTATGTGATTTTTCAGATGAGTTTCTTTCACTTGGTAATAAGAATTTAACCTTCCTCAATTTCTTTTCATGGATTGGTAGTTTTTTTTTTTTTTTCCTAGCACAAAGAAGTTTCTATTCTTTGGATGTACCATAGTTTATTTATCCATTCATCTAGTGAAGGACCTCTTGGTTGCTTCCAAATTTTAGAAATTATACCTAGAACTTGCTATACACACTATGTGTATGTTGATGTGTACATAAATTTTCAATTCCTTTGGGTAAATACCAAGGAGTGTGATTGCTGGATGTCTTTGAATATTTCATCTCTAGGTTTTCTCTTCCAGCTTTCTTTATCCTTGCAATTTATTTGTTAAAGAAACTAGGTTTTTGTCTTATACAATTTTTCACAGTTTGGATTTTTCTAACTATATCCCTATGGTGTTGTTTAATGTGTTCCTCTCTCTGATTTATTTCCTATAAATTGGTCATCAAATCTAGAGGTATGGCAAGATTCAAATTTGATTTTTTTTTTGGTAAGAACATTCTTGGGACTATTGTATTCTTCCAGGAGCTTTTTCAGCAAGCTGTCCTGAAGATGGAGTGCTGTAAGGCGGGTGAGAGAAGTAATGCTGAGTGATTTGGGGAGGGATGTTCCTTAGGTCTTCAGCTTATGCTAGACAGGTGGCTACTGACTTCACCTATGGGTAAGACTAGTCACCAATTGGATGTGTGTGTCTGTGCATGTATGTGTGTGTGTCTATGTGTCTTAATGTACAAGTTTGGTCTCTAGGAGGAGAAAATGATGTGGAATTTAGATGGTGGCTTAACTGTGTGTGTTCAGTCCCTTCAGTCATGTCTGACTCTCTGCGACTATGGACCGTAGCCCATCAGGCTCCTCTGTCCGTGGACTTCTCCTGCAAGTATACTGGAGTGGGTAGCCATTCCCTCCTCCAGGGGATCTTCCCAACCCAGGGATCAAAACTGGGTTTCCCATACTGCAGGCAGATTCTTTTCTGCTGAGCCACTGGAGAAGCCCCCTAATGAGAAATAAAATATTCTGATATCAATAGTAAAGGCTGTGTGAAAGTAATATTACTACACTAAGGGATTGTGTTGAGTTCTGCAGACATATCCATTGAATCACATAACTAAGTTAAACTCAAGTATTCATGGATGACTTCTGAAACTATCTTGATTCTTTCTTAAAGCTCAAATATCTCTGCCTTTAGTTCCTATCAATGATACTACCTAGGATGGGAGGGAGATCCAACACAGAGGGAATATATATGTGCATACAGCTGATTCTGGAGAGGGAAATAAGAAGCCACTCGAGCATTCTTGCCTGGGAAATCCCAGGGACAGAGGAGCCTGGGGGGCTACAGTCCACTGGGTCACAGGAGTTGGACATAACTTAGCAACTAAACCACTACCATCACCACAGCTGATTCACTTCAGCGTACAGCATAAACTAACCCAAGACTGTAGAGCAACTATACCCCAGTTTAAAGAAAGGATGTTACTTGTGTTCAGTACTCACTAAAGATTTGAATAAATGAAAGAGATTGAGATGTTTTAACAACAACAACAAAAAGGAATTGTGCCTGCAGTCACCAATGAAAAGTGTTTCAGTTTCTGAGATGACACTAGGCAAGATTCTAACCATTTCTCTCTTTAGGTTTTTCATCTGTATGTGGCAATTACATTAGTTGTTGTATTTAATACATAGGATATTTGTTCTTAGACTTTTATGACTACTGCTAATTAACTGTACAATCTTTTATTAGTGTTTGAAGTTCTAATTACTGCAGTACCAGGAAGTTTTAACATTGTGTAGAATGCATTGCTTCTTTATTGATTTCTAGCTTTTTCAACTCGAGTTATGAATCTCAGTGAGTTAACTTAGAAGATGACACCCCAGTTTAAATCCTTTCTCCTTTGTTAGTGAACAAAAGAATAGAGAAATGATTTTTATTTTTTGGAACTGAGGTTAATATT
Source organism: Tragulus kanchil (assembly GCA_022376925.1). Taxonomy (NCBI): domain Eukaryota; kingdom Metazoa; phylum Chordata; class Mammalia; order Artiodactyla; family Tragulidae; genus Tragulus; species Tragulus kanchil. The sequence continues at coordinate 138,119,717 of JAIOJX010000003.1, forward strand.
GAATAGCTTTTTGTATATCCAATGCCAGCAGCTGGTTTTCAACTGAATGAATTTCTGTGCCTGCCAACGAAATGACTATGTGATATAACCCACCTGCTCCTTTGACTGGTCTCCTCCTGACCAGCCCACAGCCCACATCCAGTCTTGGATCTTCCCAACCCAGGGATCAAAACTGGGTTTCCCATACTGCAGGCAGATTCTTTCTGCTGAGCCACTGGAGAAGCCCCTAATGAGAAATAAAATATTCTGATATCAATAGTAAAGGCTGTGTGAAAGTAATATTACTACACTAAGGGATTGTGTTGAGTTCTGCAGACATATCCATTGAATCACATAACTAAGTTAAACTCAAGTATTCATGGATGACTTCTGAAACTATCTTGATTCTTTCTTAAAGCTCAAATATCTCTGCCTTTAGTTCCTATCAATGATACTACCTAGGATGGGAGGGAGATCCAACACAGAGGGAATATATATGTGCATACAGCTGATTCTGGAGAGGGAAATAAGAAGCCACTCGAGCATTCTTGCCTGGGAAATCCCAGGGACAGAGGAGCCTGGGGGGCTACAGTCCACTGGGTCACAGGAGTTGGACATAACTTAGCAACTAAACCACTACCATCACCACAGCTGATTCACTTCAGCGTACAGCATAAACTAACCCAAGACTGTAGAGCAACTATACCCCAGTTTAAAGAAAGGATGTTACTTGTGTTCAGTACTCACTAAAGATTTGAATAAATGAAAGAGATTGAGATGTTTTAACAACAACAACAAAAAGGAATTGTGCCTGCAGTCACCAATGAAAAGTGTTTCAGTTTCTGAGATGACACTAGGCAAGATTCTAACCATTTCTCTCTTTAGGTTTTTCATCTGTATGTGGCAATTACATTAGTTGTTGTATTTAATACATAGGATATTTGTTCTTAGACTTTTATGACTACTGCTAATTAACTGTACAATCTTTTATTAGTGTTTGAAGTTCTAATTACTGCAGTACCAGGAAGTTTTAACATTGTGTAGAATGCATTGCTTCTTTATTGATTTCTAGCTTTTTCAACTCGAGTTATGAATCTCAGTGAGTTAACTTAGAAGATGACACCCCAGTTTAAATCCTTTCTCCTTTGTTAGTGAACAAAAGAATAGAGAAATGATTTTTATTTTTTGGAACTGAGGTTAATATTGAATAGCTTTTTGTATATCCAATGCCAGCAGCTGGTTTTCAACTGAATGAATTTCTGTGCCTGGCAAAGAAATGCCTATGTGATATAACCCACCTGCTCCTGGTCGACTGGTCTCCTCCTGACCAGCCCACAGCCCACATCCAGTCTTGGCTCCACATGTCCTCTCCGTGGGAACATTTCCTTTATTTTCTAACTACACCTAACCTTCTATTTAGGTCTTTTCACTTTCTTCGTGAAACCATCCCCAGTCCCAATTCTCCCACACTGTCTCTAGTTGAAGCCTCAGTTTAGCCTGTGAATGTATCTCTTGTCATTTATCAGTTGCCTCTTGTGTGTTATGATTGAGACTCTAACTGGAATAGAGACTCTGGGAGGGCAAGGATCATCAGCTCATGGATGTCTTCAAAACTCTCACAGCTCTGTAATGGGGCAGATGTTCAATAATCTATTGATGGATTGTTCCTTATATGTGGGAGATGATGGGTAGAGAGAAATTTCAAAATGAAAACTTAGGACCTAAGTTAATAGCTATAAATATAGAATTATAAGATCATCAACAACTGGTTCAGACCTATATGAAGGGCTATCCTAAAGTCTTGTATTCCTTCCTTTCCCCCAAAGACATACTGGGCACCTCCTGGGAATCAGGTAGCATGTTGGCTCTAGGGATGCAAAGTTGACAACAGCAAAGAGCTGAAGGTCTGGTGGAAGAGAGGCAGTCTTGAAAGCATGTGTGGTTATACTATGAATGGCTATCACCATTGTAGATGTAAGTCACAGGTGATGGGATGCCAGAAGGAAGGGTAAGAATAGCCTCTTGAGGGTTTTCCTTCATCCCTTGGCCTCTTACTGACTTTGGTTGGTAACTTTAAGAACAGGATTTTGTGACATTATTGAGTCATGGTTTCTGGCATGATTATCCCTTAACGTTTGTAAGAAGCAGTTTCATACACAGATTTACAGCACAAACCCTGAAGTGAGATCTGGGTTCTAGTCACAATACTGCCACCATGGGTAATAGAGAAACAAACCCAGTTTAAATCCTTTCTCCTTTGTTAGTGAACAAAAGAATAGAGAAATGATTTTTATTTTTTGGAACTGAGGTTAATATTGAATAGCTTTTTGTATATCCAATGCCAGCAGCTGGTTTTCAACTGAATGAATTTCTGTGCCTGGCAAAGAAATGCCTATGTGATATAACCCACCTGCTCCTGGTCGACTGGTCTCCTCCTGACCAGCCCACAGCCCACATCCAGTCTTGGCTCCACATGTCCTCTCCGTGGGAACATTTCCTTTATTTTCTAACTACACCTAACCTTCTATTTAGGTCTTTTCACTTTCTTCGTGAAACCATCCCCAGTCCCAATTCTCCCACACTGTCTCTAGTTGAAGCCTCAGTTTAGCCTGTGAATGTATCTCTTGTCATTTATCAGTTGCCTCTTGTGTGTTATGATTGAGACTCTAACTGGAATAGAGACTCTGGGAGGGCAAGGATCATCAGCTCATGGATGTCTTTAAAACTCTCACAGCTCTGTAATGGGGCAGATGTTCAATAATCTATTGATGGATTGTTCCTTATATGTGGGAGATGATGGGTAGAGAGAAATTTCAAAATGAAAACTTAGGACCTAAGTTAATAGCTATAAATATAGAATTATAAGATCATCAACAACTGGTTCAGACCTATATGAAGGGCTATCCTAAAGTCTTGTATTCCTTCCTTTCCCCCAAAGACATACTGGGCACCTCCTGGGAATCAGGTAGCATGTTGGCTCTAGGGATGCAAAGTTGACAACAGCAAAGAGCTGAAGGTCTGGTGGAAGAGAGGCAGTCTTGAAAGCATGTGTGGTTATACTATGAATGGCTATCACCATTGTAGATGTAAGTCACAGGTGATGGGATGCCAGAAGGAAGGGTAAGAATAGCCTCTTGAGGGTTTTCCTTCATCCCTTGGCCTCTTACTGACTTTGGTTGGTAACTTTAAGAACAGGATTTTGTGACATTATTGAGTCATGGTTTCTGGCATGATTATCCCTTAACGTTTGTAAGAAGCAGTTTCATACACAGATTTACAGCACAAACCCTGAAGTGAGATCTGGGTTCTAGTCACAATACTGCCACCAGGTAGGGGTGTCCTTTAGAAAGCTTTCTAAACTCCAAACACCAGTTTTCTTATTGGAAAATGGAGGATAATTATTATCTAATCATAGGTGTAAGAAGAGGAGGCAATAAGATGACTCAGGAGTCGCACGGCTGGCACATTGTGTTGGCATTGTTCAGTTGTTAAGTCTTGTCTGACTCTGCAACCCAATGGACTGCAGCATACCAGCTCCCCTGTCCTTCACTAGCTCCCAGAGTTTGCTTAAACTCATGTCAATTGAGTCAGTGACGCCATCCAATTATTTCATCCTCTGGCACCCACTTCTCCTCTTGCCCTCAATCTTTCCCAGCAGCAGGGTCATTTCCAATGAGTTGGCTCTTCACAACAGATGGCCAAAGTACTGGAGCTTCAGCTTCAGCATCAGTCCTTCCAATGAATATTTGGGGTTGATTTCCTCTAGCATTGACTGTTTCAATCATCTTTATATTCAAGGGCCTCTCAAGAGCCTTCTCCAGCACCATAATTTGAAAGCTTCAGTTTTTCGGTACTCAGCCTTTTTTATGGTCTAACTCTCATATCCATACATGACTACTGGACCTAATATAGTTTGACTATATGGACCAACCTTGTTGGCAAAGTGATGTTTCTGCTTTTTAATATGCTGCTAGTTTTATCACAGCGTTTCTTCCAAGGAGCAAGCATCTTTTAATTTCATGGCCGCAGTCACTGTCTGCAGTGATTTTGGAGCCCAAGAAAATAAAATCTGTCACTGTTTCCACTTTCACCCCTTCTATTTGCCATGAAGCGATGGTACCAGATGCCATGATCTTAGGTTTTTGAATGCTGAGTTTTAAGCGAGCTTTTTCACTCTCCTCTTTCACCCTCATCAAGAGGCTCTTTAGTTTCTCTTCATTTTCTTCCATTAGAGTGGTATCATCTGTATATTTGAGGTTGTTAGTATTTCTCCAGGCAATATGTATATATATATATATATATATATATATTTTTTTTTTTTTACTTTTTATTTTTACAGAGTTTTGTTGTTTACAGATATGTATAATCCAAGATTGGTCATATGTATATCCCTGGCCCCCTCTCTCCTCCACTTCCCTCCCAGTCCCACCACCCCACCCCTCCAGGCCTCACAGAGCAGCCCTGCAGGATCCCCTATTCCCACAGCACAATGACAATAGCTATCTTTTTTCTCCAGGCAATCTTGATTCCAGCTTATGAGTCATCCATTCTGGCATTCCACATGATGTACTCTGCATATAAGTTACATAAGCAGGGTGACAATATACAGCCTTGACATACTCCTTTCCCAATTTGGAACCAGTCTGTTGTTCCATGTCTGGTTCTAACTGTTACTTCCTGACATGTATACAGGTTTCTCAGAAGGCAGATAAGGTGGTCTGGTATTCTCATCCTTTTAAGAATTTCCCACAGTTTGTTGTGATCCCTACAGTCAAAGGCTGAAGAAGATGTTTTTCAGGAATTTCTTTGTTTTCTCTGTGATCCAACAGATGTTGGCAATTTGATATCTGGCTCCTCCGTCTTTTCTAAACCCAGCTTATACATCTGGAAGTTCTGTATTCACATGCTGCTGAAGCCTAGCCTGAAAGATTTTGAGTATTACCTTACTAGCATGTGAAATGAATGCAATTGTACTATAGTTTGATTATTCTTTGGCATTGCCCTTCTTTGGGAGTAGAATGAAAACTGACCTTTTTCAGTCCTGTGGCCACTGCTGAGTTTTCCAAATTCACTGACATATCGAGTGCAGCACTTTAACAGCATCATCTTTTAGTATTTTACGGCTCCGTTGGAATTCCATCACTTCCATTAGTTTTGTTTGTAGCATTGCTTCTTAAGGTCCCTGTGACTTCACAGTCCAGGATGTCTGGCTCTAGGTGAATGACCACACCAACATGGTTATCCAGGTCATTAAGACTTTTTTGCAGTTATTCTGTGTATTCTTGCCACCTCTTCTTAATCTCTTCTGCTTCTATTAGGTCCTTACCATTTCTGCCTTTTATTGGGCCCATCCTTGCATGAGATACTCTCTTGATGTCTTCAATTTTCTTTCTTTAAGTTTTAAAAAAATACTGTTTTTTTTTTTTTTTAAAGATTTATTGATTTATTTATTTTTTCTTTTTTTGGGCGGGGGTTGGGGAGGGAGGGGAGTGGGCGGGCCACTTCTATTGGTCTTTCATTTCTCTATTTTCATCCGTCTTTGTTCTTTGGCTCCTGCGGGCCTCCCATCGCGGTGGCGTCTGTTGTCGCAGAGCACCAGCTCTGGGCGCATGCGCTCCAGAGCTCCGGCTCGGTGATTGGACACACCAGTCCAGTTGCTCCGCGGCACGTGAGATCTTCCCAGGCTAGGGATCGAACCGGCGCCCCTTGCACTGCAAGGCGGTGTCCCTATCCACTGGACCACCAGGGGAAGCCCTGTTTATTTTTAATTGGAGGATAATTGCGTTACAATGTTGTATTGGTTTCTGCCATACGTCAATATAAATAAGCTATAGGTATATAAGTCTCTTTTTTCTTGAACCTCCCTCACATCTTCCACTCCATCTCACCCCTCTATGTGGTCACAGTATTGCTATTCTTGAAGATATCTCTGATCTTTCCTATTCAATTGTTTTCCTCTATTTCTATGCATTGTTCATTTAAGAAGATGCATCATGAGCGCTCAGTAAATGTTGACTATTATAATATGGCTATAAAGTGTTCCTTTTTTCCCTTTCTTCCCTCTCCTTATAACCCAAACCCCTGTTCTTCTCTATCAAGGAAGCCATTCAGTCTCAGAAAAATACTTCACTGGACTCTAGGACTTCAATGTCAGTACCAGGAGCACTACTTATATGGATAGAAGACCTGGAAGTCCCTGGTCTGGGCCTGCCTTCCATCATGTTTGCTGCCTCTGCTGGGCTTACTCTTTACCAAGGGGTGAGGATTTCTGTCTGTGGCCAGGGGAACCAGGATGTCTGGCTCTAGGTGAATGACCACACCAACATGGTTATCCAGGTCATTAAGACTTTTTTGCAGTTATTCTGTGTATTCTTGCCACCTCTTCTTAATCTCTTCTGCTTCTATTAGGTCCTTACCATTTCTGCCTTTTATTGGGCCCATCCTTGCATGAGATACTCTCTTGATGTCTTCAATTTTCTTTCTTTAAGTTTTAAAAAAATACTGTTTTTTTTTTTTTTTAAAGATTTATTGATTTATTTATTTTTTGGGGGGTGGGGGGGGAAGGGAGGGGAGTGGGCGGGCCACTTCTATTGGTCTTTCATTTCTCTATTTTCATCCGTCTTTGTTCTTTGGCTCCTGCGGGCCTCCCATCGCGGTGGCGTCTGTTGTCGCAGAGCACCAGCTCTGGGCGCATGCGCTCCAGAGCTCCGGCTCGGTGATTGGACACACCAGTCCAGTTGCTCCGCGGCACGTGAGATCTTCCCAGGCTAGGGATCGAACCGGCGCCCCTTGCACTGCAAGGCGGTGTCCCTATCCACTGGACCACCAGGGGAAGCCCTGTTTATTTTTAATTGGAGGATAATTGCGTTACAATGTTGTATTGGTTTCTGCCATACGTCAATATAAATAAGCTATAGGTATATAAGTCTCTTTTTTCTTGAACCTCCCTCACATCTTCCACTCCATCTCACCCCTCTATGTGGTCACAGTATTGCTATTCTTGAAGATATCTCTGATCTTTCCTATTCAATTGTTTTCCTCTATTTCTATGCATTGTTCATTTAAGAAGATGCATCATGAGCGCTCAGTAAATGTTGACTATTATAATATGGCTATAAAGTGTTCCTTTTTTCCCTTTCTTCCCTCTCCTTATAACCCAAACCCCTGTTCTTCTCTATCAAGGAAGCCATTCAGTCTCAGAAAAATACTTCACTGGACTCTAGGACTTCAATGTCAGTACCAGGAGCACTACTTATATGGATAGAAGACCTGGAAGTCCCTGGTCTGGGCCTGCCTTCCATCATGTTTGCTGCCTCTGCTGGGCTTACTCTTTACCAAGTGCAGAGCCAAGGGGTGAGGATTTCTGTCTGTCCCACTGGGACACAGGGGGTGAATGAGTTAACATTTACAAAGTGCTTTGAGTTCCTTGGAGAAAAGGCACAATCTAAGTATTCTCATTAGTGTATGAATAATAGATGAGTATAAAGCACTTTGCAAATATGAAGTTCTTCAGCAATGCTAAATAATACTTGCACCGACCTACCTGTGAGTGGAGGGGATGGTTCTTGGAACTCTGATAGTTCTAGTCTTGTCACTAATTGGAGGCATGGTTGTATGCAAAATCATATCCCCCCTCTGGGTCTCAGGAAGAGAGGGGCCAGAATGGTGTATGTTGAAGGCCAACTCTTACTGAATTCACTGCTTCTTTTTAGGGTTCTTTGATTAGATGGAGAAAAGGCTTCATCAAGAGTCAGGGCAGGGCTTTCCCTGGTGGTCCAGTGGGTAAGGACACCACCTTGCAGTGCAAGGGGCGCCGGTTCGAGCCCTGGCCTGGGAAGATCCCACGTGCCGCGGAGCGGCTGGACTGATGTGTCCAATTACCGAGACGGAGCTTTGGAGCGCATGCGCCCAGAGCCGGTGCTCTGCGACAACAGACGCCACCGTGATGGGAGGCCCATAGGAGCCAAAGAACAAAGACGGATGAAAATGGAGAAATGAAAGACCAATGGAAGTGGCCTGCCCACTCCCCTCCCTCCCCAACCTGACCCCTGCCCAAAAATAAATAAATAAATAAATCTTTAAAAAAAAAAATCACGGTAAAAACATACAACATAAAATTGACCATCTAAACCCTTTCAAGTGTATAATTCAATGACATTAGGTATATTCACATTGAGGTGCAACCAATTTTAATAACTTTTCATCTCGCAAAACTAGAATTCCATATCCATAAAACAACTGTGGCCTTCATAATTTTATTTTGTGTCTCTGTGGCTTTGGCTATTCTTGGTACCTTAATAAGTGGAACCATTCAGTCTCAGAAAAATACTTCACTGGACTCTAGGACTTCAATGTCAGTACCAGGAGCACTACTTATATGGATAGAAGACCTGGAAGTCCCTGGTCTGGGCCTGCCTTCCATCATGTTTGCTGCCTCTGCTGGGCTTACTCTTTACCAAGTGCAGAGCCAAGGGGTGAGGATTTCTGTCTGTCCCACTGGGACACAGGGGGTGAATGAGTTAACATTTACAAAGTGCTTTGAGTTCCTTGGAGAAAAGGCACAATCTAAGTATTCTCATTAGTGTATGAATAATAGATGAGTATAAAGCACTTTGCAAATATGAAGTTCTTCAGCAATGCTAAATAATACTTGCACCGACCTACCTGTGAGTGGAGGGGATGGTTCTTGGAACTCTGATAGTTCTAGTCTTGTCACTAATTGGAGGCATGGTTGTATGCAAAATCATATCCCCCCTCTGGGTCTCAGGAAGAGAGGGGCCAGAATGGTGTATGTTGAAGGCCAACTCTTACTGAATTCACTGCTTCTTTTTAGGGTTCTTTGATTAGATGGAGAAAAGGCTTCATCAAGAGTCAGGGCAGGGCTTTCCCTGGTGGTCCAGTGGGTAAGGACACCACCTTGCAGTGCAAGGGGCGCCGGTTCGAGCCCTGGCCTGGGAAGATCCCACGTGCCGCGGAGCGGCTGGACTGATGTGTCCAATTACCGAGACGGAGCTTTGGAGCGCATGCGCCCAGAGCCGGTGCTCTGCGACAACAGACGCCACCGTGATGGGAGGCCCATAGGAGCCAAAGAACAAAGACGGATGAAAATGGAGAAATGAAAGACCAATGGAAGTGGCCTGCCCACTCCCCTCCCTCCCCAACCTGACCCCTGCCCAAAAAATAAATAAATAAATAAATCTTTAAAAAAAAAAATCACGGTAAAAACATACAACATAAAATTGACCATCTAAACCCTTTCAAGTGTATAATTCAATGACATTAGGTATATTCACATTGAGGTGCAACCAATTTTAATAACTTTTCATCTCGCAAAACTAGAATTCCATATCCATAAAACAACTGTGGCCTTCATAATTTTATTTTGTGTCTCTGTGGCTTTGGCTATTCTTGGTACCTTAATAAGTGGAACCATACAGTATTTATTTTTAGAATTATTTTAAATATAGTTATTTATTTGACTGGATTGGGTCTTGGCTGCATCACCCAGGGTCTTCATCGCCTCATCCGTGTTCTCCAGTTGTGACACCATATGCTCAGTTGCTCCTCGGCATGTGGGATCTTAGTTCCCAACTCGGGATCCAACCAGCATCCCCAGTACTGCAAGTTGGAGTCTTAACTACTGGCCCACCAGGGAAGTCCCAGTATGTACCCCTTTATGATTAGTTTATTTCACTTAGCAGAACACCCTCAATGTTCACTCATGTGGCATGTGTCAGATTCCCTTCTTTTTTAAGGCTGAATATTTGTGTGCATATACCACATTTATTTATTCATCTGTTAATGACACATTGGTTGCTTCCACCTTTTGGCTACTGTATATAATGCTATTATGAACATGGGTGTACAAATATCTCTTTTGAGACCCTGCTTTCAATTCTTTTGAGCATATACCCAGAAGTAGAATTGCTGGATCATATAATAATTCTATTTTCAACTCTTTGAAAGATGACCATATTTCTTTGTGCTCCAAAGATACAGTGTTGGAGAAGACTTTTTGGTGGTCTCAGATATTCCACTCTGCATTGTTACCTCCATCAATGGTCTCTGCTGTCACCTGTATCCACTATATCATGATCTTGAAGATAGTTTGCCTTTTTTTTTTTAAAGATTTATTTATTTATTTATTTATTTATTTTGCGGGGGTGGGGTGGGGAGGGAGGGGAGCAGGTGGGCTACTTCTATTGGTCTTTCATTTGTCTATTTTCATCCGTCCTGTTCCTTGGTCCATGTGGGTCTCCCATCGCAGTGGCCTCTGTTGTCGCAGAGCACTGGCTCCGGGCGCACGTGCTCCAGAACTCCAGCTTGGTAATTGGACACATCAGTCCAGCTGCTCCGCGGCACGTGGGATCTTCCCAGGCCAGGGATGGAACCAGCGCCCCTTGCACTGCAAGGCAGTGTCCTTACCACTGGACCACCAGGGAAGCCCCGCCTTTTTAAAAAAAATTTTATTTATTTATCTTTTTTTGGGGGGTAGGGTGGGGAGGGAGGGGGATGGGTGGGCCACTTGTATTGGTCTTTCATTTCTCTGTTTTCATCCGTCTTTGTTCTTTGGCTCCTGTGGGCCTCCCATCGCGGTGGCCTCTGTTGTCACAGAGTGCCGGCTCTGGGCGCACACACGCCAGAGCTCCGGCTTGGTAATTGGACACATTGGTCCAGCTGCTCCGCGGCACATGAGATTTTCCCAGGCCAGGGATCGAACTGGTGCCCCTTGCACTGCAAGGTGGTGTCCTTACCCACTGGACCACCAGGGGAAGCCCAGTTTGCCTTTTTTCAAGGGGATTATCTAATATTAGAATCTTGGGCTTGAATGAAGCCCTGTGTGTGTGGGTGTTTAGTCGCTTAGTCATGTCCAACTTTTTGTGAACCCATGGACTGTAGCACTCCATGTTCCTCTGTCCATGGAATTCTCCAGGCAAGAAAACTGGAGCGAGTAGCATTTCTCCAGGGTATCTTCCTGAGCCAGGGATTGAACTCAGTTCTCCTGCATTGCAGGCAGATGCTTTATCACCTGAGCCACCAGGGAAGCCCCTAAATGGAACCTAAAGGCCTACTATCCAATGAAGAATGCTTTACTTTGGACACATTTAGGGCCCAGAAGCTCATAGTCTTCCAGCATAAGTATTCCTGGGGTTGGGCAACTCTAAGGGCAGATCTCTAGCTGGAACTTTCCCCCACTGATCCAGTGGAAGCCCTCTTCCACAAACAGACCTAATGACATTTATTTCCACAAGTTGTCTCCTCTCCAGCCTACACATTTGTTCTTGACTTTTTCTTACGAAGCATTTCTCACCATCTTTGGCTTCAGAGGTAGAATTAGGTATGTGACCCCTTTTCAGAGCTCCTGGAATCTCCTGACATTTCAAACAGATGCCTGGATTACTTCCTGTGTGCTTGCTTTCCTGGTCAACACAAAACACAGTCAGGCCCCACTTGCTTTAAACCATAGCTCACTGCTCCTGTAACGTTGGCCAAATAGGACATTTGGGAAAATGTTGGGAAGGTGGGAGAAGGATGATATTTTTCTCAGAAGACACATGGGAAATGGACATCTCCTTTCAAGGTTGATGAGGTTAAGTGATGTATGAGCCAGAAGTGTTTGACTGAAGGTGATGTCTGACTCACAGTGTCTAAAGTAATAAAAACATTTAATGAGCTCCGGTAGCCAGAGGTCCAGGTCATCTTAGGTTTGATGTGGTGGCTCAGCCATCAGAGTCAGATAGGAACTGGTCCTTCCTCTGTGTTACTCAATGAACCCCATCTTGTCAGCTTGTTCTCAGGCTTTCTGTCTGACGGCCACAGAGGCTGCCTCAGCTGCAAATGGCACATCCTCGTGTTTAAGGTTAGAGGAGATGGAAGCCCTTGGCCTTACCTTTTTTTTTCTCTCTCTCTCTTTTTCTGTTTTTTCATGCAGGAAAATTTTATTAAGAAAAAAGGGACAGAGAAAGCTTCCAGCTAAAGGAACTGGAAGAGTCCCCCAGCAGCTAGTTTAGGTGAGACATTTTGTAGTTTTCCAGTTGGTTATTAACAATAGATCAAGAGAATATTTTAAGGTGATGAAGGTCTTACCAGACCCACACCCACAACATACATCTTATCTCTCTCTCTTTTTATAACAGAGAAAGTTTTTCTTCTAGGAGGCTCCTCCAAACTTCCCCGATATATCTTTCCCCAGATTTGAGTCCCCCTTACAGCAATCACTCACTCCATCCCAGGAAATAGGGCTGCTGCACTCATCTTGGGCCAATCACAGCTGATCTTTTCGAGATGAAGGCGCCGTGCTGTGTGAACACCTGGATCCCTGAGGAAGCAGGGTTCTCCTTGCTACTGGCAGTGCCTTTTACCAAAAAAAAGGAAATTAAAATTTTTACTCAGACTTACCAGTTAAATTTATCAAGACAGAAAGAAGAGGTTTTTTTATTTGACCCCTTTTCAGAGCTCCTGGAATCTCCTGACATTTCAAACAGATGCCTGGATTACTTCCTGTGTGCTTGCTTTCCTGGTCAACACAAAACACAGTCAGGCCCCACTTGCTTTAAACCATAGCTCACTGCTCCTGTAACGTTGGCCAAATAGGACATTTGGGAAAATGTTGGGAAGGTGGGAGAAGGATGATATTTTTCTCAGAAGACACATGGGAAATGGACATCTCCTTTCAAGGTTGATGAGGTTAAGTGATGTATGAGCCAGAAGTGTTTGACTGAAGGTGATGTCTGACTCACAGTGTCTAAAGTAATAAAAACATTTAATGAGCTCCGGTAGCCAGAGGTCCAGGTCATCTTAGGTTTGATGTGGTGGCTCAGCCATCAGAGTCAGATAGGAACTGGTCCTTCCTCTGTGTTACTCAATGAACCCCATCTTGTCAGCTTGTTCTCAGGCTTTCTGTCTGACGGCCACAGAGGCTGCCTCAGCTGCAAATGGCACATCCTCGTGTTTAAGGTTAGAGGAGATGGAAGCCCTTGGCCTTACCTTTCTTCTCTCTCTCTTTTCTGTTTTTTCATGCAGGAAAATTTTATTAAGAAAAAAGGGACAGAGAAAGCTTCCAGCTAAAGGAACTGGAAGAGTCCCCCAGCAGCTAGTTTAGGTGAGACATTTTGTAGTTTTCCAGTTGGTTATTAACAATAGATCAAGAGAATATTTTAAGGTGATGAAGGTCTTACCAGACCCACACCCACAACATACATCTTATCTCTCTCTCTTTTTATAACAGAGAAAGTTTTTCTTCTAGGAGGCTCCTCCAAACTTCCCCGATATATCTTTCCCCAGATTTGAGTCCCCCTTACAGCAATCACTCACTCCATCCCAGGAAATAGGGCTGCTGCACTCATCTTGGGCCAATCACAGCTGATCTTTTCGAGATGAAGGCGCCGTGCTGTGTGAACACCTGGATCCCTGAGGAAGCAGGGTTCTCCTTGCTACTGGCAGTGCTGACCACAGATATTGTTACTCAGAACAAGAAAAGAGAAGTGGCCACAATTTCATTTAAAAACTTGCAATTTACAGTGTCATATTTAATTAAGAGACTTTCAACCTTACCAGTTAAATTTATCAAGACAGAAAGAAGAGACACCTTGTAAATTTCTTCTGTATCTCCTTCAGCCCCCACTCACTGTTTCTCAGACACGCTGTAAAATGATGCGTATACTGACACATTTGAATAACATATCATGTTCATAAATGATTTTCACATACATTAGTCATTTGACCCTCACGAAAATTGGTGGGAGTAGGTAAAGTACTATTTTAATTTTCATTATTTTTAAATTGGGCTTAGGTTTAGAGGGCTGAGTTCATCACACTTATTACATAGCACACTAGTTGGTGTCTATATACTCTCCTCTCTTGTTTCCATAATTAATATATTAATACATTATCTTTTATATCTCTTTCCCACTCCCACTTCTCTGCCTCCACACAAGCAATCATTCTAAATGGGTCTGATGTTAATCTGGTTATTTATATGTGGATATGTAAAAATGCATATTTTATTTAGTATGGAAAATGTAAATTTTATTTAGCGTGTGTGCAATTTTCCTTTACATAAGCGGTGTGTGTGTGCTATAAGTCACTCCAGTTGTGTCCAACTCTTTGTGACCCTATGGGCCATAACCCACCAGGCTCCTCTGTCCTTGGGATTCTCCAGGCAAGAATACTGGAGTGGGTTGCCCTGCCCTCCATCCAAGGGATCTTCCCAACCCAGGGATCAAACCCCCACCTCTTACTTCTCCTGTGCTGGCAAGCAGCTTCTTTACCACTAGCACCACCTGGGAAACCCTTATATAAGTGGTACTTTTCTTTAACTTCACTCTTGTCTGTTTTGTTTTAACTCAGTGCTATGTTTTCAAGAGTGACCTGTGTTATGGTGTATATCTATCCCTCGCCTCTGAATGTCATCTTTTGGGCATACTGATTTCGAGATGAAGGCGCCGTGCTGTGTGAACACCTGGATCCCTGAGGAAGCAGGGTTCTCCTTGCTACTGGCAGTGCTGACCACAGATATTGTTACTCAGAACAAGAAAAGAGAAGTGGCCACAATTTCATTTAAAAACTTGCAATTTACAGTGTCATATTTAATTAAGAGACTTTCAACCTTACCAGTTAAATTTATCAAGACAGAAAGAAGAGACACCTTGTAAATTTCTTCTGTATCTCCTTCAGCCCCCACTCACTGTTTCTCAGACACGCTGTAAAAATGATGCGTATACTGACACATTTGAATAACATATCATGTTCATAAATGATTTTCACATACATTAGTCATTTGACCCTCACGAAAATTGGTGGGAGTAGGTAAAGTACTATTTTAATTTTCATTATTTTTAAATTGGGCTTAGGTTTAGAGGGCTGAGTTCATCACACTTATTACATAGCACACTAGTTGGTGTCTATATACTCTCCTCTCTTGTTTCCATAATTAATATATTAATACATTATCTTTTATATCTCTTTCCCACTCCCACTTCTCTGCCTCCACACAAGCAATCATTCTAAATGGGTCTGATGTTAATCTGGTTATTTATATGTGGATATGTAAAAATGCATATTTTATTTAGTATGGAAAATGTAAATTTTATTTAGCGTGTGTGCAATTTTCCTTTACATAAGCGGTGTGTGTGTGCTATAAGTCACTCCAGTTGTGTCCAACTCTTTGTGACCCTATGGGCCATAACCCACCAGGCTCCTCTGTCCTTGGGATTCTCCAGGCAAGAATACTGGAGTGGGTTGCCCTGCCCTCCATCCAAGGGATCTTCCCAACCCAGGGATCAAACCCCCACCTCTTACTTCTCCTGTGCTGGCAAGCAGCTTCTTTACCACTAGCACCACCTGGGAAACCCTTATATAAGTGGTACTTTTCTTTAACTTCACTCTTGTCTGTTTTGTTTTTAACTCAGTGCTATGTTTTCAAGAGTGACCTGTGTTATGGTGTATATCTATCCCTCGCCTCTGAATGTCATTTCTAACTTCCAGACCCCATGGACTGTGGCCGGCCAGGCTTCCCTGTCTGTGGAATTTTCCAGGCACGAATCCTGGAGTGCATTGCCATCCCTGGGTCAGGAAGATTCCCTGGAATGGGGATCTTCTTGACCCAAGGATCAAACTCAGGTCTCCTGAATTACAGGCAGATTCTTTACCATCTGAGTCCCCAGGGAAGCCCTCAGTGGCAGTGGAAACCTTGGTGACTTCCAACTCTGGTACAAATATCAGTACTGCTGATAGGCCTGGATGGGAATTTCTGTGGGATACAAACTCCAGAGAACAGTTGTCGAGTCATAAAACAGACCGTTAATTTGAATAAGTACCACCACCAAGTGTCTCTAGGAAGGCTGCACCCGTCTATGCTACCAGGAATGGGTCGCAGTTTACTGGACGCTGAGTGTGGCGGGTATTTCAGTTGTTTCAGTTGACATAAGCAGAAAAAGCGAATTGGGATGTTAAGAGCCAACTCCAGGTCTTAAAATCTTTTCACTTTCCAGGGCATCACTCTGTAAGTCTGTGGGTCATAATATTGAACACTGAGAAGATTTCTTGGGGCTTTTACTATTTAGAGAACATCTTGAATTTCAGAAATGGCTTTGCTGGTGTTAGTGGCAAACTGCAGGTTGAAGAATGAGTGAAAGTAGATGGGAACCTCAAGTTCTATGATCTGATTCAACTTGTCTGGGTCCTTTTGGCTGCTTTATACATGTTACTACATTCTTCTAGGCAGTATTTGAGAAAGAGGAAGTGCTGTTAAATTCCTTCCCTCCTACTTGCCAAGGGTTGGAGTGTAATACCACCATGCCTGTTTGGTGTGAGAGTCATTGAGGAATCCAAGAGTCAGGCAGTGTTAACAGCTAGAAGGGGCACGAAGTAACTATCAAGTTCCAAACTCCCACTTTACAGCTGGAGAAAGGGAGACTCCGAAAGAGGAAGCCATTTGTCCGAGGTTACATAGCCAGGGGGTCATCTGAAAACCAGCCCGCCTCCCTTTCCACTTCCCTGAACACAGCGCCTTTCCTGCGCTTCCTCAGGAATCCACGCAGTAACCTGAATAGCCTGAGGCTGGTGTGTTCAAAACAGCGCTGTACTGGTGCGTGTTCAACACCCAGCTTTCTGGCTGGGGGGTCAGGAAGGCCTGAACACATCTCACGTGTGGCATTAGCCAATTTCTATGGTGTAAATATTCCTCCCAGAGTCATTTCAAACTGTGGAAGGGACATCGCTGAATGTGACCTTGGGAGTGAGTGACGGGCAACAGCCGCCCACCATCAGGAGGCATTTTCACCGCAGATATGTGAGACATAGTAACTGCGGGAGCAAAGATAAATCCTGCTAAATGATTAAGAACAGGTGAGTTTTATTTTATTTATTTATTTATTTATTTATTCTGGGCGGGGGCGGGTTGGGGAGGGAGGGAGACGGGCCACTTCTATTGGTCCTTCATTTCTCTATTTTCATCCATCTTTGTTCTTTGGCTCCTATGGGCCTCCCATCGCGGTGGCCTCTGTCGTCGCAGAGCACCGGCTCTGGGCGCATGCACTCCAGAGCTCCGGCTCGGTAATTGGACACATCAGTCCAGCCGTTCCGCCACGTGGGATCTTCCTAGGCCAGGGATCGAACCGGCGCCCTTTGCCCCCTGCTTAAAATCTTTTCACTTTCCAGGGCACCGTTTTGGGGCAAATTGAATGAGTTTGGCTTTTACTATTTAGAGAACATCTTGAATTTCAGAAATGGCTTTGCTGGTGTTAGTGGCAAACTGCAGGTTGAAGAATGAGTGAAAGTAGATGGGAACCTCAAGTTCTATGATCTGATTCAACTTGTCTGGGTCCTTTTGGCTGCTTTATACATGTTACTACATTCTTCTAGGCAGTATTTGAGAAAGAGGAAGTGCTGTTAAATTCCTTCCCTCCTACTTGCCAAGGGTTGGAGTGTAATACCACCATGCCTGTTTGGTGTGAGAGTCATTGAGGAATCCAAGAGTCAGGCAGTGTTAACAGCTAGAAGGGGCACGAAGTAACTATCAAGTTCCAAACTCCCACTTTACAGCTGGAGAAAGGGAGACTCCGAAAGAGGAAGCCATTTGTCCGAGGTTACATAGCCAGGGGGTCATCTGAAAACCAGCCCGCCTCCCTTTCCACTTCCCTGAACACAGCGCCTTTCCTGCGCTTCCTCAGGAATCCACGCAGTAACCTGAATAGCCTGAGGCTGGTGTGTTCAAAACAGCGCTGTACTGGTGCGTGTTCAACACCCAGCTTTCTGGCTGGGGGGTCAGGAAGGCCTGAACACATCTCACGTGTGGCATTAGCCAATTTCTATGGTGTAAATATTCCTCCCAGAGTCATTTCAAACTGTGGAAGGGACATCGCTGAATGTGACCTTGGGAGTGAGTGACGGGCAACAGCCGCCCACCATCAGGAGGCATTTTCACCGCAGATATGTGAGACATAGTAACTGCGGGAGCAAAGATAAATCCTGCTAAATGATTAAGAACTGGTGAGTTTTTTTTTTTTTTTTTAAGATTTATTTATTTATTTTGGGCGGGGGTGGGGTTGGGGAGGGAGGGGAGCGGGCGGGCCACTTCTATTGGTCCTTCATTTCTCCATTTTCATCCATCTTTGTTCTTTGGCTCCTATGGGCCTCCCATCGCGGTGGCCTCTGTCGTCGCAGAGCGCCAGCTCTGGGTGCACGCGCTCCAGAGCTCCGGCTTGGTAATTGGACACATCAGTCCAGCCGTTCCGCCACGTGGGATCTTCCTAGGCCAGGGATCGAACCGGCGCCCTTTGCACTGCAAGGCGGTGTCCTTACCCACTGGACCACCAGGGGAAGCCCAGAACTGGTGAGTTTTGAGTATTTACTACCTTTGTCTTTAATATAAGTTACTTGACTGTAAGTTTATATAATTCAATGTCTGATAATCAACAACCCTGAATATTGGAAGGATTGAGGCCAGAGCTGCATCTCCAATATTTTGGCCACCGGATGTGAAAAGCCGACTCATTGGAAAAGACTCTGATGCTGGGGAAGATTGAGGGCAAGAGGAGAAGGGGGCGACAGAGGATGAGATGGTTAGATAGCACCAGTGACTCCATGGACATGAGTTTGAGCGAACTCCAGGAGACAGGGAAGGACAGGGACATCTGGTGTGCTGCATGCAGTTCATGGGGTCGCAAAGAATCAGACATGACTTAGTGACTAAACAACAACAACACTAGCCCATAAAATTCCTAAACATTTGAGACTCAGTTCTTCTGAGCTAAGGTGACCCAGCTCCAGGGCACTATTGCCTGGAACGTAAAGAAACCAGCTTCTTCGTGTGACATCCTGTCCTCCTAATACATAAATTAATCCCGATCATTTGAACACTGTGGTGGAAACATGAAACATGAATGTACTGAAAGGAAAAAATGGTGGATGCATGAGTTCTTGTGGAGATACATTTTCTGGATAGCTGAAGGCTTAGCTCTAAGCCCCCAAACTATAAAACTTTTAACTCTTACAGACTTTTCCAAGCTTTGTGTCACATCCTTTCCTACTTCATTACAGACGACACATTATGCTTATATTTTTTTTCTTGAGAGCTGGGGCACATGGCAGTGGCAGAGGCTGTTCACCCCCGGAACAAATGCCCCTGGGTGGTTGTGTGGTCTGGACTCTCAATGCGCTTTCCAGAGTTTCAAAATTTCTATTCTCACTCCCTGTCCAGAGTTATGACTTCCTTCTACTGCCAACTTCTCCTCTGCTCTTTCTAATTGATTAGAGATACAGGGAGCCAGACTTATTGGAATCATGTTAAAAATGTCATTAACCTGCTGGAATAGGGATCTGATGAGTAAAAGGCTTAAAACGTTGGTGCAGGTTTTTTTTTGTTTGTTTCTTCCTGGCTGCTCAGAAGTCTTTTGGCTTTACTTCTGGTTCTTGTAGAATCTCTGGAGAGGAGGCATTCTTAGATTTCTGTGCTCCAGATCAGTGAGTAATATTATATATTAGTATATAGTGTATCACCATGCATATATTCCATAGAAAAAAGCCAAAGTTATCTCTAGGCTACAAGGTGAATTAGATAAAAAGTAGAGCATTCTGGCCTGCATTTTGAGGAGCCCCACCATGCTATGGGGTTTCCCTGGTAACGCAGCAGGTAAAGGATCTACCTCCAAAGTCCCTCTCTCTTATATTCCTTTCCTTAAGCCTTTATTAACTCCTTGGAGAAGATTCATTGAATGAGCCTGGCGCAGACGCAGAGAAACAGAACTTGGGGTGGCACAGAGGGCAAGAACCAGAAAGGGAGCAGGCCCAGAGACTAACCTCCTTCCCTGGGCTGGCCTTGGGCTGGTGGGCTGGTGGCTGTTGACATCATTCAGGTAACTTCTCCGAAGTCTCTGGAGCTGGGGTCACCCCACATAGAGCAGCGGGGAGCCCAGTGACCAGGGCTTGCTCCCCTACACCCCACCTCGCTGGTCTAATTAACAAGTTGGGACCTTTCCAGCTCTTTCACGTGGCTCTCATGGGGCTGGGCTCCACTGGGGGCGGGCAGACAGTCTTACTTTAAGCAGCGTATTGATCCTCACGTGGTCATGTGCCCCTCTGGGGGAGCACTCTCATGTTTTAAGTGCATGCAGTTACTCTCTTGACTGGCTTGTAAACAGGTTTTAATGGGGCTATTAGTGTAAAAGGACAGGAAACTTTCAAAAACTGCCTCTTAAATATTCATGAGGATGTTAAATCTGGCGCTTAATCACCAGTGTTTGCACACAGCTAACGGGGAGGGCGGACAGCTGACAGGCTGCCTTCACTCTGAGCAATTGACAGGGCATTAATAAACGCTCTTACAGGCATGATTAATGGCCGAGAGGACAGGACTTTGTTTTTTTAAACAAACGAAGCCCCTCTCCTTTGGGGACTCCTTTTCTGGGCGGAGGAGCATCCATGTGGCGTATTGGAGAGAGAGAGAGACAGACACTGGAAAATGGAGGCTGGAAAAGGCCACAGAATTTTTTTTCCCTACAGAAATAGTTAGCTGGACAACCCTCCGTACCCACTCATCCAATCTGACTGTCCATTTCCCACAGAATGGTTTCCTCAGGGGAAATGGCCCAAAAACTTAAGCAAGAATCTCCACAAAAAATTCCCTACCTGGAGCATTCTTAACTCAACCTTGGCGGACCATGAGGTAAACACCTGGGTCCTCATCATGAGAGCTCCTGGGAGGGCCATTATCAGTTGCCTCTTCAATACCAGAGCCCTTGGGCTTCCCCTGGTGGTCCAGTGGATAAGGACACCGCTTTGCAGTGCAAGGGGCGCCGGTTCGATCCCTGGCCTGGGAAGATCCCACGTGCCGCGGAGCGGCTGGACCGATGTGTCCAATTGCCGAGCCGGAGCTCTGGCGCGCATGCGTCCAGAGCCGGCGCTCAGCAACGACAGACGCCACCGAGATGGGAGGCCCACAGGAGCCAAAAGAACAAAGAGGGACGAAAATAGAGAAATAAAGGACCAATGGAAGTGGCCCGCCCCCTCCCCTCCCTCCCCAACCCGACCCCCGCCCCCAAAAAAATACCAGAGCCCTTGCTTTCAGGTTGGAGTTAAATGCAGAGATGGTCCACTGTGGCTGAAGGGCTCCTTGCAAGCTGCTCCCCAACTCACTACCAACCTACCTTTCTTGTCTTCCCCCACCGTGCCCTTTTGTGTGTGCATTTTAGTTCCTGGAGCAGCATCATTCTCTTTGTAACATTTGACGTAAAACCCCCATAGGTTTAACTAACCCCACTAGCTAAAAAAGTATACTGAAAATGTAGTAAATGGCCTGCACTTCCTGAATGGACCCTGGAGACTGTCTAGACTCATCCTTGCTCCTGCTAGAAAAAGAAACTGAGGCACACAGAGGTGAACAACTTGTTGAAGGACATACACTGAGGGAGCAACAGAGGGCACTGGGCTCCAGGTACCCTGGCTCCTGGTTGACCCCGACATCAGCATGCTGTGACTTCTCCAGGGAGAGCCAAAACAACGGACACCAGCTCATTCCTTCAGAAGCACTGCAATGTCCAGTATGCCGGACCTGGAACCAAGATCTCTGTTACCAGAATCCACACCAGTTTAGGCATGGGAAATTTTGGAAAACATCCCAAACTTTGTGCATAGTAGGAAATCCCAGCCTTGTTATCTGAGACCAACTCAGAAATTCAAAACTCTTCCCTCCCTTTGAGGGTCAGTTGGGATATTTGGTAGACAAGTTCCATTTAGAAATGAAACCAAAGCATAAATCAGAAATCCATACAAATCTGTTTTTACAAGCTAGAAACCCCCACACCCTTGCTATGCTTTATAATGAATGGTAGATTAGGGCAAAGAAATTGGTATCATTTCCTAAAACCCTCCCCAGTCCCCAGCCTTTGCCGGTCTCGCTCACATGCTTCTATGAAGCCCTTCTTGTGCGTGCTAGGAAATTAGCGGCTGGGACAGGGGAGGTTGTCATGAAGATGGGCAACCAGTGCCTCCACCCCAAAGACACGCTTCCTCTAGTCAGCGATTTAACTCGAGGGCCATGTCAGAAGACTGAACACAGTAGCAGGCCAAACTTTTGGCAAGTTTTGCTTTTATCTCTCCTGCTCAAGGATTTGAGGTGGCTCCCACTCCAGCTGGGTCCAGGCCAGACTGACTGTATAGCCAATTTTAGGTTCCCCTTAAGGCCACATATGCCCTTTTCTTTCTAGTCAGTGGGCCAGGGAACATTTTACAGGCACTATGGATAATGATTTTTCGTTGTTGTTGTTAATATTTATTTGGCTGCGCCAGGTCTTAGTTGTGGCATGTGAGATCTTCAGTCTTCATTGGATCACACAAGATTTTTAGTTGCAGCTTGTGCTTCTTAGTGGTGATGTGTGGGATCTAGTTTCCTGACTAGGAATAGAACCCAGCTCTGCTGCAATGGGGGGACGGACTCTTAGCCACTGGACAACCAGAGAAGTCCCTGGCTAATGATTCTTTTTTTATTTTTTATTTTTTTAAATTTTCTTTGAGGGGTTGGGGAGGGAGGGAGGCGGGTGGACCACTTCTATTGGTCTTTCATTTCTCTATTTTCATCTATCTTTGTTCTTTGGCTCCTGCGGGCCATCGCGGTGGCCTTTGTCATCACAGAGCGCCGGCTCTGGGCGCATGCACTCCAGAGCTCCGGCTCGGTAATTGGACACATAGATCCAGCCGCTCCACGGCACGTGGGATCTTCCCAGGCCAGGAATCAAACCGGCGCCCCTTGCACTTCCAGGTGGTATCCTTACCCACTGGACCACCAGGGAAGCCCGGGATAATGATTCTTAATCATAGATTTGTTCAGAGACTCAGTGCAACATTTTTTTTTTTTTTATGGAATGCCAACTAGAAATGAAAAATCAGCCTCTCTTGCTAAACAGTTTGCATTAATGACTTCCATAAGAGCTAATTTATTGATTTTTTTAAAAAACAAAACTCCACTTGTCTCTTTCATCTGGATATATAGCTGGGTAGGTGCTGTTGATAAAGCAACCATTTTGAGAAATAGTTTCCTTTTTGTAATTAGAATGAATGTATTTTGACAGTTTTTACCAATAATGGTTGCAATGTTCAGTACAAATGCGAAGCATGAATGAAGCTTTAAATCCCAGTGGGGCTGGGTGCTGTTTTCTCAATGAAAGGTTGAATGAAACTCTATGAAGTATAAGGATAGATTCCACATGCTTTGTTACGTTGTCAAACTGACACAATGTTGATTTCACAGCACACAGCTTTGGATTGACATTATGCCTTATAGAGCTTTCGTTTTAGGTTCCTAAAATATGCCCTTTTCTTTCTAGTCAGTGGGCCAGGGAACATTTTACAGGCACTATGGATAATGATTTTTCGTTGTTGTTGTTAATATTTATTTGGCTGCGCCAGGTCTTAGTTGTGGCATGTGAGATCTTCAGTCTTCATTGGATCACACAAGATTTTTAGTTGCAGCTTGTGCTTCTTAGTGGTGATGTGTGGGATCTAGTTTCCTGACTAGGAATAGAACCCAGCTCTGCTGCAATGGGGGGACGGACTCTTAGCCACTGGACAACCAGAGAAGTCCCTGGCTAATGATTCTTTTTTTATTTTTTATTTTTTTAAATTTTCTTTGAGGGGTTGGGGAGGGAGGGAGGCGGGTGGACCACTTCTATTGGTCTTTCTTTTCTCTATTTTCATCTATCTTTGTTCTTTGGCTCCTGCGGGCCATCGCGGTGGCCTTTGTCATCACAGAGCGCCGGCTCTGGGCGCATGCACTCCAGAGCTCCGGCTCGGTAATTGGACACATAGATCCAGCCGCTCCACGGCACGTGGGATCTTCCCAGGCCAGGAATCAAACCGGCGCCCCTTGCACTTCCAGGTGGTATCCTTACCCACTGGACCACCAGGGAAGCCCGGGATAATGATTCTTAATCATAGATTTGTTCAGAGACTCAGTGCAACATTTTTTTTTTTTTTATGGAATGCCAACTAGAAATGAAAAATCAGCCTCTCTTGCTAAACAGTTTGCATTAATGACTTCCATAAGAGCTAATTTATTGATTTTTTTAAAAAACAAAACTCCACTTGTCTCTTTCATCTGGATATATAGCTGGGTAGGTGCTGTTGATAAAGCAACCATTTTGAGAAATAGTTTCCTTTTTGTAATTAGAATGAATGTATTTTGACAGTTTTTACCAATAATGGTTGCAATGTTCAGTACAAATGCGAAGCATGAATGAAGCTTTAAATCCCAGTGGGGCTGGGTGCTGTTTTCTCAATGAAAGGTTGAATGAAACTCTATGAAGTATAAGGATAGATTCCACATGCTTTGTTACGTTGTCAAACTGACACAATGTTGATTTCACAGCACACAGCTTTGGATTGACATTATGCCTTATACTGGAGTCTCTTACGTCTATAATGTTATTTTTGGTTTGTTTGTTTAATCAGTCAAGTGTAGGAGGATTCAGCATGGCTCTCTGAAGACGGTCAGACTAGGATGTAGGAAGTTTAGGTTCTACTACCAGTAGTTTCCCTCAGTTATTGTATGCATTAGGCAGACCTCACTTTCCTTACCTGTAAAATGGGTGCAGTAAAACCTGTCATAGAAATCTGCTGTCTTAAGTGAAGTACTGCATATGCTACTCACTTGCTGTTTCCATTTGATGTTTCACGGGCACCTAAAAAGGAGACTTCCCCATACTGAACTTAAAATCTCCACCCCCTCGACCCTCCAAACCTATTCCTTCTCTGATATTCCCAAATCAATCAGTGGCACCACAAACTGCTCAGGTGCTCATGCCAGACTGGACTCATCCTCTGCCTGCATTGTAGCTAATCAATAACACATTCCATTCTGTCTTTTAAGTAAGTCTCTGCACTCCACTCCATTTAGAATGTTTATTTGATTATTGGCCATGCTAGGTCTTAGCTGTGGTGTGTGGGATCTAGTTCCTTGACCAGGGATCTCTGCATTCCACTGTGCAGGCTAATCCAAGCCATCACCATCTCCTGCCTGGGTGTCAGTGACCTGCGGTCCCTTCTTTCTCTCCTGCTGCACCCGGTACTGCTTCCTCCACTTCGAACCCACCCAAAGTCAGAGTCATCCTCTCACTGTGCAAACCCTAGGGCATCACTCTGCTGCCTGTAACCCTCCCTTGGCTGCCCAAGACCAACATGTGCTGACAGGGGTGCCCGTCTTGTTCCTACATGCCCCTCAGTCTCATTCCACTCCGAATGCACTGCCCTTGTCTGCTCTAGGTGCTTCTTTGTAGACTGGAGCCTTTATAGTGTAGTTGTCTCTCTGGGAAGTTCATGATCTCATCATCGCCTGGATGGCTCCCGCTCACCTTTGAGATTTCAGTGTTACTATCAAATACTTCTGCCTTTCCCAGTGGGATGGACCACATGCTTTGTTACGTTGTCAAACTGACACAATGTTGATTTCACAGCACACAGCTTTGGATTGACATTATGCCTTATACTGGAGTCTCTTACGTCTATAATGTTATTTTTGGTTTGTTTGTTTAATCAGTCAAGTGTAGGAGGATTCAGCATGGCTCTCTGAAGACGGTCAGACTAGGATGTAGGAAGTTTAGGTTCTACTACCAGTAGTTTCCCTCAGTTATTGTATGCATTAGGCAGACCTCACTTTCCTTACCTGTAAAATGGGTGCAGTAAAACCTGTCATAGAAATCTGCTGTCTTAAGTGAAGTACTGCATATGCTACTCACTTGCTGTTTCCATTTGATGTTTCACGGGCACCTAAAAAGGAGACTTCCCCATACTGAACTTAAAATCTCCACCCCCTCGACCCTCCAAACCTATTCCTTCTCTGATATTCCCAAATCAATCAGTGGCACCACAAACTGCTCAGGTGCTCATGCCAGACTGGACTCATCCTCTGCCTGCATTGTAGCTAATCAATAACACATTCCATTCTGTCTTTTAAGTAAGTCTCTGCACTCCACTCCATTTAGAATGTTTATTTGATTATTGGCCATGCTAGGTCTTAGCTGTGGTGTGTGGGATCTAGTTCCTTGACCAGGGATCTCTGCATTCCACTGTGCAGGCTAATCCAAGCCATCACCATCTCCTGCCTGGGTGTCAGTGACCTGCGGTCCCTTCTTTCTCTCCTGCTGCACCCGGTACTGCTTCCTCCACTTCGAACCCACCCAAAGTCAGAGTCATCCTCTCACTGTGCAAACCCTAGGGCATCACTCTGCTGCCTGTAACCCTCCCTTGGCTGCCCAAGACCAACATGTGCTGACAGCGCGTGCCCGTCTTGTTCCTACATGCCCCTCAGTCTCATTCCACTCCGAATGCACTGCCCTTGTCTGCTCTAGGTGCTTCTTTGTAGACTGGAGCCTTTATAGTGTAGTTGTCTCTCTGGGAAGTTCATGATCTCATCATCGCCTGGATGGCTCCCGCTCACCTTTGAGATTTCAGTGTTACTATCAAATGCGACTCTTGGAGAGGAAACTCCCTGCTCCCATGCTCATTTCCCAGTGGGATGGATTCTCGTTCTCATTGTCTTTTGTAGCATTTAAATAAATTGTAGGAAATTCCCTGGTTAAGACTCTGTGCTTCACTGCTGGGGGTCTGGGTTTGATCCCTGGTCAGGGAACTTAAGATCTCACGATGGTGTGGCATGGTCACAAAATATTTGAGCATTGGTTTGTGTGATTACTTGGACTGTGAACTCCATGAACACCACTTTGTTCACTCCTGTGCCCCCAGTACCTTGGCAGAGCACACATGGCATGGTAGATACAGAAAGATAACAAGATGAATACCCTGAACACTGAACATGAATACACATTCAAGTCATTTTCATCCTTGTATCTGTGGGACACCAAATTGAGTGACAAGATGAGATATTTCCTTGAGTAAGAAATTTTTTGGTGGTAGGTTAACAGAAACTCATCCTGAACCAGTTTAAATGTTTTTTTTTGTACTGACTCTATTTTTTTAAAAAAAGATCTATTTATTTAGAATGCTTATTTGGTTATTGGCTGTGCCAGGTCTTAGCTGTGGTATATGGGATCTAGTTCCTTGACCAGGGATCAAACCTGGGCACCCGGCGTTGGGAGCTCAGAGCCTTAGCCCCTGGACCACCAGGGAAGTCCCTCTAGTTTAAATGTTAAAGGGGAAGTTTATTCACCCCTATAACCTACCTATGGGCTTTCCTAGTGCTCAACGGTAAAGAATTCACCTCCCAGTGCAGGAGACACAGTAGATGTGGGTTCTATCCTTGGATTGGGAAGATCCTCAAAGTAGGAAATGGCACCCACTCTAGTATTCTTGACTGGGAAACTCCATGGACAGAGGATCCCCATTCATGGGGCCGCAGAGTCTGACACCAGTCCGACAACAGTGAGTGAGTAAACACACACAAACCTAACTACAAAGCATAAGACTGGGGCTGGCCTCAGTTACTCAAAAGATGGTGGTCAGTTTCTATCCTACATGCCTCAGTCTCATTCCACTCGAATGCACTGCCCTTGTCTGCTCTAGGTGCTTCTTTGTAGACTGGAGCCTTTATAGTGTAGTTGTCTCTCTGGGAAGTTCATGATCTCATCATCGCCTGGATGGCTCCCGCTCACCTTTGAGATTTCAGTGTTACTATCAAATGCGACTCTTGGAGAGGAAACTCCCTGCTCCCATGCTCATTTCCCAGTGGGATGGATTCTCGTTCTCATTGTCTTTTGTAGCATTTAAATAAATTGTAGGAAATTCCCTGGTTAAGACTCTGTGCTTCACTGCTGGGGGTCTGGGTTTGATCCCTGGTCAGGGAACTTAAGATCTCACGATGGTGTGGCATGGTCACAAAATATTTGAGCATTGGTTTGTGTGATTACTTGGACTGTGAACTCCATGAACACCACTTTGTTCACTCCTGTGCCCCAGTACCTTGGCAGAGCACACATGGCATGGTAGATACAGAAAGATAACAAGATGAATACCCTGAACACTGAACATGAATACACATTCAAGTCATTTTCATCCTTGTATCTGTGGGACACCAAATTGAGTGACAAGATGAGATATTTCCTTGAGTAAGAAATTTTTTGGTGGTAGGTTAACAGAAACTCATCCTGAACCAGTTTAAATGTTTTTTTTTGTACTGACTCTATTTTTTTAAAAAAAGATCTATTTATTTAGAATGCTTATTTGGTTATTGGCTGTGCCAGGTCTTAGCTGTGGTATATGGGATCTAGTTCCTTGACCAGGGATCAAACCTGGGCACCCGGCGTTGGGAGCTCAGAGCCTTAGCCCCTGGACCACCAGGGAAGTCCCTCTAGTTTAAATGTTAAAGGGGAAGTTTATTCACCCCTATAACCTACCTATGGGCTTTCCTAGTGCTCAACGGTAAAGAATTCACCTCCCAGTGCAGGAGACACAGTAGATGTGGGTTCTATCCTTGGATTGGGAAGATCCCTCAAAGTAGGAAATGGCACCCACTCTAGTATTCTTGACTGGGAAACTCCATGGACAGAGGATCCCCATTCATGGGGCCGCAGAGTCTGACACCAGTCCGACAACAGTGAGTGAGTAAACACACACAAACCTAACTACAAAGCATAAGACTGGGGCTGGCCTCAGTTACTCAAAAGATGGTGGTCAGTTTCTATCTTTTCCCTCCTCTGTCTCTGTCGGTCTTATTCTTATTCAACTTCACTCTTTTTTTTTTTTTTAAAGATTTATTTATTTATTTATTTGAGGGGTGTGGGGAGGGGAGGGAGGGGAGCAGGCGGGCCACTTCTATTGATCTTTCATTTGTCCATCTTCATCCATCTTTGTTCTTTGGCCCGTGTGGGCCTCCCATCGCGGTGGCCTCTGTTGTTGCAGAGCACCGGCTCTGGGCACATGCACTCTAGAGCTCCAGCTCGGTAATTGGATACATCGGTCCAGCCGCTCCACGCCACGTGGGATCTTCCCAGGCCAGGGACTGAACCGGCGTCCCTTGCACTGCAAGGCGGTGTTCTTACCCACTGGACCACCAGGGAAGCCCTCAACTTCACTCTTTAATGCAGACATATTTCTCCATGGGTTAGATAACATGGCTATGGGGAATCCTAGATTCTCAATTTTTTTTTTTTTTTGCTTTTTACCAGGGAACCCCAGAAAGGGATTCTTATTGACCCAGCCTTGGGTCATGAGCCCATTCTTGGTCTCTGCAGCTGCTGTGCCCACTATGGTCAAGAGGATGGAGTCATCACTAGTTCATCCCAGAGTTTCTGGGCTTGGGATCTGTTACCTGAAGGGCGGGGGGCAGTGTGTTGGGGAGAAAAGGTCCAGGCCTGACAGCTAAAGACAGTGGTTGTAAGACATGTGAATTCTGTAGGAAATGAGACTACTGATTTGGATGCTAAAATCAATGAGTTGAACCTCAATTTTTCTGGCTCCGAGCACAGCTCAGATTCATCAGACAGCCCAGACAGAGACATCGTCACCTCTGCTTAGGTGGGCAGCCAGCCTCTTGAAATTCCACAAAAGGAGTCATTTCCTCAGGATTAGGACAAGAGTTCACAACAGTTAATCACAACCCAAGAACCCATATAAGAAAATCAGCCTTGTAATTCATGTTGTCAATAGCCAACCCAAACACTGTTCTCCCTATTTCTAGGACGTTAGTGGCAGAGACTTAAACAGTCTTTTTATGGAGGCATAAAAAGGCAGTGAGCATCTTGCCTGGTGGCAGTTGAATTAATAAATGAGGTGTGAAAGATGATGTATTTCCACCAATCCTTCATAGCCCCATTAAATGTCACCTCCTCTCTGAAGCTTTTCACTGCCCGCTCATGAGGGCTAATAGCTCAAGTTCTGTTCATAGAATTGTTATGAGAATTTTGTGAGGTAGTATCTATGAAGCACTTAGAATGGAACAGGGCACATTGTGAACACACGGTAACTGTTATTTGATAGGGCAAAAGGGAGAACAAAACCCACTTGCATCCAGACGGGCACAGAACACTGAGCAGAGCTCCCTGTGCTCTCAGTAGGTCTTTGCTGGTTACCCATTTTAAATATAGCAGTGTGCACATGACCTTCCTAAAGTCCTAACTATCCCTTCCCCCTAGCAACCTTAAGTTCTTTTTCTAAGTCTGTGAGTCTCTTTCTGGTTTGTAAGTAAGTGTATTTGTATCATTTGTTTTTAGATTCCACCAATAAGGGATGTCATGTGATATTTCTCCTTCTCTGACTTACTTCACTCAGTATGACACACTCTAGTTCTATCCATGTTGCTTCAAATGGCATGATTTCATTCTCAATGACTGAATAATATTCCATTGTATATATGAACCACATCTTCTTTATCCATTCCTCTGTTGAAGGCCATTTAGCTTGCTACCAGATACATGTCACTTTAGCTTTAAAAACTTGTCTGGGATCTGTACTATGGGAATTTCCAGACCAAAGTCACTGTGCTGGGGAGGGGGGAGTGGTCATTCCATGCGGCGCTATTTTTTCGCTGGGATCCTACAAAAAGCTTACAACATTTAGGTGGTGTTTCTTACATTTTGGACTTAAGTCTCACTGGGAGAGTTTGTTTAAAATGTGGTTTTCCTGCATCACCGTCTGAGAGATCTTGAGTCAGTAGTTCTGGAGGAGGGGCCCAGGAATGTCAATGTCTTCCTCAGCTTTAGGGGCTCTGCCACAGGTGGTTGCATGGGGGAAACGGATCCAGAGGAAGGAGCAGTAAGGCTGAGGAGGGAGAAGGAAAGTGAGAAGCACTCATTCTGTAGTCGGGACTTCCCAATGTCCCAAAGTGTCCCCAACCAGGAAAAGGCCTCCATCCTGTTTCCCTTGTGTGCCAGCCAGAACGCGTGTGGCATACGTGTGAAGCATCTACTGTACCTGCTGGGCCTGTCGCCCTGTGACTCTCTCGGCCAGCGACAGGGTGACAGCGCTGTCAAGCCATAAACTCGGCCCTTATTCCCTGCTGTGCTGCCCATGTGACAGAGGGGGTGGTAGTGGGTGGGGCCATGGAATGCTGTAAGTCCCACAGAATGCATGTCATTGTGATGTCATAGTGATTGCTTCCCTAGGGTCCTTGTTCTCTTGTATGAAGAGAATTCTGGGAACGTTCAGGAGTAGATTTTGACTGGTCAGATGCAATCCTGAAGATCCTGCCCTTGGGACAGGAGGGGGTGTGTATTAAGGCAGCCTGTCAGAGGACATGCATTACCAACTCTTGTGCTTTTGTATGAAGCATTATGTCTCATCTTTACAGTCAGATTATTGGAGATTAGTGGTTCCACTTAAGAGTTTAAACATTGTGCTGACCCAAATTGTTGGAGCCATTGTGACAGGCCGCTATATATATATATATATTCCAAGACTGGACCAGCTGGTAGTCCGGTGGGGGAGGGGGAGTTCTTACATTTTCACAAAGTGATTTCATTAATTGCTTTGTGTAAGAAAGCTGGGATACATCTTTTATACATAATGCATATATGGCACTGTCCACACTTTCCACTCACTTAAATGCCCATCAGTCCAGTACACTCCTTTGCTAACAGGACACTGAATAATCCATGGCCAGTCACGCTTGCCTCCTTTTGGCTTCTGTGGGTGGAGTCCAGTCCCTGAAGTCTCAGATAGTTTCATTAATGTCGTGTATCCACTTGAAAGGCAAAAATCAGCTTCTCCAGAGCTCGTAGAAACCCACCACCCTGTATGTGGGAGGGAAAAAGAAAGCAGCTGTTAGTTGCTACCCTTAACTGTCTGTGCCCGAGCACACAGCTATGACCCAGAGAACACAAGAACCATACCCAGCCTGTCTCTCAGGTTAGAGTTACTCGTCATTCACTGGCAGATTTTGTAGTTGAAAGCTCTATGTCTTAGTTGAGGCTACTATAACGAAACACCATGGATTCAGTGACATACCCAGTAAACACTTATTTGACATGATTCTGAAGGGTGGGAAGTTCAAGGGGTGGCAGAGTGTGTGTTGGTGAGGACTCCTTCCTGCTTCACAGACTACATCTTATCATGTGTGCCCACGTGGCCTTTCCTTGGTGAGTACACACGGCAGGGAGGGATCTAATGTCCCTTTCTCTTTGTGTATATTCATCCCATCTTGCGAACCCTGCTCTCATCTAAGCCTAATCACCCTCCACAGTGAGGGTTAAGTCTTCAACAGGTGCATTTGCATCTGTTGATGCAACAGCATCATCATTTTAAATATTTTTTGAAAGGGAGAGGAGGGACACAAGTCAATCCATAGCACTGTACAGGTGCTATAAAGGTGAAGAGGCAGTCACATATGAATTTTACTTTACAGTGAACTGCCTGTTTTTTGTTTTTTTGTTTTTGTTTTTTTAGCAAGGGTACTCAGGGTTATTAGAACATTCATTTGTATGTCCTCAAAGGGGAAGAACTTAGTTGGAAACAGTCAAAACTAATATTTGAGCCAAATCTGGTGAATAAGATAAGTGGTTGACCTGGAGAAGGACATTTATGGCTAAAAAAATAATAACATGATTGGATGTTGGTGGATGGCCAGCTGGAGCCAGAGGTTATCAGGAAAGGAATGCTTGGTATAATGGCCACATCAACAGAAACAGATTAGCAAGGGGCAGAAAAGGGATCAGGATTTGGTGGAGGAGGTGTATGTTTCAATTGAAAAGGCTCTGACCATCGCCTCTCTCCTAAATCTAGTTGTAAATCATTGGCCTCAGCTATCAAAGGGACGTCCTGGAAGACGAACAGTTATTTGATATGCAGGAATATTTGTTCTAAGAAATGTTCTCTTTACCTTATAAACACACATGACATGAAAGAAGTTTTTAAGAAGTGGCTTCTATTTCGAGAAGATTAGTTGATGATTACACTTGCAGAGTGTTTTAAATGTTGGGCTAGAGATGAAACTTCATTAATGCCCAAAGACCTGGAATTCTTGCATAAAGATAGGAAACTGAGGAAAGTAAAGCAACGCCATTTTCTTACTTCCTGCATGGTTGTTTGAAATATTTTGGGTGTGAAATGTTAAAGTTAATAATTGGGTTCTCTGTTATGCATTACTCTTGAACTCTGTGTGCTTCTGATAGACTAATCTTGCTGTCTCCCTGACCTGATGACCCCCATGCAGTGCTAAGTCTGTTCTCTGAAATTGCTGATACATCATTGACCCTACACAGTGCTCCAGAGTTCCTTTTTACTCTGTCTCTTTCTTGAAGTCAGTTAGTGCTCTTCAGATTTTAACAGTTTCTCTCACCAGAGATCCTCTCAGATTTTGCTACCAAATGTGTAGCCAATAGACCAGCTAGAAACATCAGCAGCAGGAGCAGCATCACCTGGAAGCTTATTAGGCCAACTTTTAGGCTCCACCCCAGACCTGCTGAGTCAGACGCTGCATTTTGACGTGGCCTCTTGGTGAGTTTTAAAACTTGAGAAACAATGCTCTGATGAACCCACAAAATGCTTTGTGCTGGTGGTTGTCAGCCTTCGGATACAGCCGTTTGTGATTGGTTTGGGTTTGGAGGGAGCCTGGAAGAGAGGGAAATCTTGGAATGAAAACCCAAGGATTCTGGTTTCTTTTCTTTCTTTTTTCCTTCTGAGAGTCAAAACTACCCCTATGAGCTCTTTGAATAGTGTCCAATACACTCTAGGCAAGGGAAAAGCAAGGTAAAACACCTGTTTCCTTATAATCATGCATTCTTAAGAAGGAAAGGGATTTGGGTCGCCTCTGTTTACTTCCTTGCTTCTATAGCGTTTCAAACACACAATGCCCTGCCCTCATTCAAATATTTACAGTGCTGGAAGTTCACAGCTTACAGTTGGTTCCATTTTTCTTTCCAACAAACATTTATCTAGTGCCTCCTGGGGTGAGGGGATGTTACCTCAGCTATCAAAGGGACGTCCTGGAAGACGAACAGTTATTTGATATGCAGGAATATTTGTTCTAAGAAATGTTCTCTTTACCTTATAAACACACATGACATGAAAGAAGTTTTTAAGAAGTGGCTTCTATTTCGAGAAGATTAGTTGATGATTACACTTGCAGAGTGTTTTAAATGTTGGGCTAGAGATGAAACTTCATTAATGCCCAAAGACCTGGAATTCTTGCATAAAGATAGGAAACTGAGGAAAGTAAAGCAACGCCATTTTCTTACTTCCTGCATGGTTGTTTGAAATATTTTGGGTGTGAAATGTTAAAGTTAATAATTGGGTTCTCTGTTATGCATTACTCTTGAACTCTGTGTGCTTCTGATAGACTAATCTTGCTGTCTCCCTGACCTGATGACCCCCATGCAGTGCTAAGTCTGTTCTCTGAAATTGCTGATACATCATTGACCCTACACAGTGCTCCAGAGTTCCTTTTTACTCTGTCTCTTTCTTGAAGTCAGTTAGTGCTCTTCAGATTTTAACAGTTTCTCTCACCAGAGATCCTCTCAGATTTTGCTACCAAATGTGTAGCCAATAGACCAGCTAGAAACATCAGCAGCAGGAGCAGCATCACCTGGAAGCTTATTAGGCCAACTTTTAGGCTCCACCCCAGACCTGCTGAGTCAGACGCTGCATTTTGACGTGGCCTCTTGGTGAGTTTTAAAACTTGAGAAACAATGCTCTGATGAACCCACAAAATGCTTTGTGCTGGTGGTTGTCAGCCTTCGGATACAGCCGTTTGTGATTGGTTTGGGTTTGGAGGGAGCCTGGAAGAGAGGGAAATCTTGGAATGAAAACCCAAGGATTCTGGTTTCTTTTCTTTCTTTTTTCCTTCTGAGAGTCAAAACTACCCCTATGAGCTCTTTGAATAGTGTCCAATACACTCTAGGCAAGGGAAAAGCAAGGTAAAACACCTGTTTCCTTATAATCATGCATTCTTAAGAAGGAAAGGGATTTGGGTCGCCTCTGTTTACTTCCTTGCTTCTATAGCGTTTCAAACACACAATGCCCTGCCCTCATTCAAATATTTACAGTGCTGGAAGTTCACAGCTTACAGTTGGTTCCATTTTTCTTTCCAACAAACATTTATCTAGTGCCTCCTGGGGGGTGAGGGGATGTTAGGTTGTAAAGAAAAAAAAAGTCAGTTTGTTCCTGTCCTCAGGTAGCTAACAGTGTGTAACTTCAGCTCCGTGCATATATTATATCCTCTCTAAGTCTTCCCCTGGTCAGTTAAATCTATGGTGGTATATATACACCAGCAAGCATTCTGGAATTAGTGATGAGTATAAATTCTAGCTGTGTAATCTTGGATCCCTCTGAGCCTTGGTTGTTTCATCCATATCAGGATTATCTTGTTGATAGCAATAAGGCAGGTTTGAGTAGCATTACCATAAAGGAAGATTTATTGACCTATGGAATCGAATGGTTGAACAGGAAAGCTAGTGAAGCAGCTTGGCTTTAGGAGCTGCTACAACACAAGACTAGGAATCCAGGCAGTTCTCTCTGTTTCTTTCTGCTTCCTCTGACTATTGACTTTAATGTCTCTCTGTGTTTAATTTAATCACAGTGGGAAATATGACCATATCTTACAACTCTAAGGGCCTCTTGGGAAGTAATTAAGGTTAAATGAGGTCATAGGGGTCTGAGAGGATTCGTGCCTTTATAAGAAGAGACAGTACAGAGTGCCACTTCTCTATCTCTGTGCATGCCCAGAGGAAAGGCCATGTGAGAATACAGCAAGAAGGCAGCGGTCAACAAGCCAGAAAGAGAGGGCTCACCAGAAACCTGCTGTACTGGCGTCTTGATCTTGGACTGTCACCCTCTAAAACTTTGAAGAAATAAAATTCTATTGTTTAAGCCAATCATGTACCAACTGTGGTACTCTGAGCAGACTAAAGTAATTGGCATTTCTCCAGTGACTAATGAAGTGAGACTTCTTTTCAGGTCTTTTATGTACAGTCTTTGGAGAAATGCTAGTTCAAGTCCTTTGCCCATTTTGAATGTTTGTGTCTTTATGAGCTCTAGGAAGTATTGTTTGTTCATTTGTTTCATAATTTCTTGTCATTTTATTACAGATGATTTCTTTTTCATCCTCAAATCCAGTCAACCACCAATTCTTACTCCTGCTTACCACTTGAAGGTAACAGCCACTGCTGTTATCCAGGCTACAATCCCAGCTTCTTTACTGGGTTTGTCTCTTGTCCATCCCTGTCTGAATCCATTCTCCGTTCCACAAACAGGATCAGGTCCGTCATGTCACTGCCCTACTCAAAACTACTCAGTTGACTTCTAGTCTCTTGTACTCTCAGTTTTAAATTCCTCTACATGGTTTTTAAGGCTCTGCATTCTTTGCCTCCTATCTACTTCAGCTATTCTTCCCCTAGAAATCTAGAGCATCTCTCTCTTGCTTTCTCCAGGGATGCATTGGGGTATGTCTCAAAGTCATTTCAGACATCAGTATTTCTTCACACATCATTTTTCAGTTTTTATGAAAATTTAGCATGCATGTCATTTAGTCGAATGGTTGAACAGGAAAGCTAGTGAAGCAGCTTGGCTTTAGGAGCTGCTACAACACAAGACTAGGAATCCAGGCAGTTCTCTCTGTTTCTTTCTGCTTCCTCTGACTATTGACTTTAATGTCTCTCTGTGTTTAATTTAATCACAGTGGGAAATATGACCATATCTTACAACTCTAAGGGCCTCTTGGGAAGTAATTAAGGTTAAATGAGGTCATAGGGGTCTGAGAGGATTCGTGCCTTTATAAGAAGAGACAGTACAGAGTGCCACTTCTCTATCTCTGTGCATGCCCAGAGGAAAGGCCATGTGAGAATACAGCAAGAAGGCAGCGGTCAACAAGCCAGAAAGAGAGGGCTCACCAGAAACCTGCTGTACTGGCGTCTTGATCTTGGACTGTCACCCTCTAAAACTTTGAAGAAATAAAATTCTATTGTTTAAGCCAATCATGTACCAACTGTGGTACTCTGAGCAGACTAAAGTAATTGGCATTTCTCCAGTGACTAATGAAGTGAGACTTCTTTTCAGGTCTTTTATGTACAGTCTTTGGAGAAATGCTAGTTCAAGTCCTTTGCCCATTTTGAATGTTTGTGTCTTTATGAGCTCTAGGAAGTATTGTTTGTTCATTTGTTTCATAATTTCTTGTCATTTTATTACAGATGATTTCTTTTTCATCCTCAAATCCAGTCAACCACCAATTCTTACTCCTGCTTACCACTTGAAGGTAACAGCCACTGCTGTTATCCAGGCTACAATCCCAGCTTCTTTACTGGGTTTGTCTCTTGTCCATCCCTGTCTGAATCCATTCTCCGTTCCACAAACAGGATCAGGTCCGTCATGTCACTGCCCTACTCAAAACTACTCAGTTGACTTCTAGTCTCTTGTACTCTCAGTTTTAAATTCCTCTACATGGTTTTTAAGGCTCTGCATTCTTTGCCTCCTATCTACTTCAGCTATTCTTCCCCTAGAAATCTAGAGCATCTCTCTCTTGCTTTCTCCAGGGATGCATTGGGGTATGTCTCAAAGTCATTTCAGACATCAGTATTTCTTCACACATAACCATTTCAGCATGCATGTCATTTATTCATGTTTTTATGTAAAATTTATACACAATAAAATGTACAAACCTGAAGTGATTCTATTTGATGACTCTAACCAATGCCTGCAACTGTGTATTCCAACCCCCTGCAAGGTCTAGAACATCATGTCATTCCAGAGAGCTTTCTCATGCCCCATCCTGAGAATCCCTGCCTCAAAGGCCCCTGTCTACACACTTCCAATACCCACTTCAACCAGGGGCTAAAATTGTTCTGATTTTTTCCTCAATAAATTAGTTTTGTGTTTTCTATAACTTCATTCTTTCACTAAGGCTTTTTCTCCTCAGGATGATGTTAAGATTCATCCAAGCTGTTGCACGTATCAGTAGGTTTTGCTGTTTGGTTACTAAATGGTAATCTATTGTATGCCTGTAGTGAACGTTGCTCAGTCTTGTCTGACTCTGCGACCCCCTGGAGGAACCGTGGATTTCTCCAGGCAAGAATACTGGAGTGGGTAGCTTATGCTTTCTCCAGGGGATCTTCCTGTCCCAGGAATTGAACCAGGGTCTCCTGCATTGCAGGCAGATTGTTTACTAGCTGAGCCACCACTATATGCCTATGACATAGTTTAATTATCCATTCTCCTCTTGACAATCATCCGGGCTATCTTTAGGTTTTGGCTTTTATGTATAAAGCTGGTATAAATATTTTTGTACAAGTTTTTTTTTTTTTCCTTTTTTTTCCCTGTGAATATGTTTTCATTTGTTTTGGGTGGATATCTAGGAAACAGATTTCTGGGTCATATGGTAGATGTATTTTGAAGAAAAGTGCCCAACTGCTTTCCAAAATAGTTGTACCATCATACATTC
Organism: Tragulus kanchil; assembly: GCA_022376925.1. Lineage (NCBI taxonomy): Eukaryota > Metazoa > Chordata > Mammalia > Artiodactyla > Tragulidae > Tragulus > Tragulus kanchil. Next base: position 138,158,004 of record JAIOJX010000003.1, read on the forward strand.
TCACCAACAAGGTATGAGTGTTTGTTATTCCACATTATTGTCTAGATTTGATGTTGTCAATCTTTTAAATTTTAACCATTATGGTGACATTGTGATTTCAATTTGTATTTCCCTAATGACTAAAATGGGCTTCCCAGATGGCTCAGTGGTAAAGAATCTGCCTGCCAATGCAGGAGATGCAAGTTCGATCCCAGGGTTTAGAAAATCCCCTGGAGAAGGAAATGACAACGTACTCCAGTTTTCTTCCTGGGAAACCTCATGGACAGAGGAGCCTGGTGGACTGCAGTCCATGGAGTCAATATCGGTCATGACTTAGTGACTAAACAGCAACAACAAATGACTAAATGGTGTTGAAAAACATTCTTAAATATTTATTAACAATTTGCATATCTTCTTTTGTGAAATATATGTTGAAACCTTTAGCTTCTTTATTTATTTAAATAAAGGGATATGGGATCTTAGTTCTCCAACCAGGGGTTGAGCTCACACCCCCTGTATTGGAAGTGTGGAGTCTTAACCACTGGAGAACCAGGAAGTTCCTGTTCTGAAAGTCAGGTTTAATTCAGTATGATTTACATACAATAAAATTTATCTTTTTTAGGTATATTTCTTATGAGTTTTGAAAACATGGTCATTTAATTATCATAATCATCAAAATAGTTTCCATCAGTGCAAAAAGTTTCCTTGTGACTCTTTGTAATTTATACCTTCTCCCCCTCCCCTGCTGCTGGAAACTGCTTCTCTATTTTCTGTCCCTAAGGTCTTAGGTTTTCCAGGATGCCATGCATATAGAGTTATGTGGTATATAGACATACAAGTCTACTACCCAATTTTAACTTGGTTGTTTGTCTCCTTATTGAGTTGTAGAAGTTCTTATGTATCCCCAAGGATATATTTTCTGGGGCCACCCACTTTTATATGCCCTATGACATAGTTTAATTATCCATTCTCCTCTTGACAATCATCCGGGCTATCTTTAGGTTTTGGCTTTTATGTATAAAGCTGGTATAAATATTTTTGTACAAGTTTTTTTTTCCTTTTTTCCTGTGAATATGTTTTCATTTGTTTTGGGTGGATATCTAGGAAACAGATTTCTGGGTCATATGGTAGATGTATTTTGAAGAAAAGTGCCCAACTGCTTTCCAAAATAGTTGTACCATCATACATTCTCACCAACAAGGTATGAGTGTTTGTTATTCCACATTATTGTCTAGATTTGATGTTGTCAATCTTTTAAATTTTAACCATTATGGTGACATTGTGATTTCAATTTGTATTTCCCTAATGACTAAAATGGGCTTCCCAGATGGCTCAGTGGTAAAGAATCTGCCTGCCAATGCAGGAGATGCAAGTTCGATCCCAGGGTTTAGAAAATCCCCTGGAGAAGGAAATGACAACGTACTCCAGTTTTCTTCCCTGGGAAACCTCATGGACAGAGGAGCCTGGTGGACTGCAGTCCATGGAGTCAATATCGGTCATGACTTAGTGACTAAACAGCAACAACAAATGACTAAATGGTGTTGAAAAACATTCTTAAATATTTATTAACAATTTGCATATCTTCTTTTGTGAAATATATGTTGAAACCTTTAGCTTCTTTATTTATTTAAATAAAGGGATATGGGATCTTAGTTCTCCAACCAGGGGTTGAGCTCACACCCCCTGTATTGGAAGTGTGGAGTCTTAACCACTGGAGAACCAGGAAGTTCCTGTTCTGAAAGTCAGGTTTAATTCAGTATGATTTACATACAATAAAATTTATCTTTTTTAGGTATATTTCTTATGAGTTTTGAAAACATGGTCATTTAATTATCATAATCATCAAAATAGTTTCCATCAGTGCAAAAAGTTTCCTTGTGACTCTTTGTAATTTATACCTTCTCCCCCTCCCCTGCTGCTGGAAACTGCTTCTCTATTTTCTGTCCCTAAGGTCTTAGGTTTTCCAGGATGCCATGCATATAGAGTTATGTGGTATATAGACATACAAGTCTACTACCCAATTTTAACTTGGTTGTTTGTCTCCTTATTGAGTTGTAGAAGTTCTTATGTATCCCAGATACTAGTTTTTTTTTGTTGTTGGACATATATGTTTGTGAATATTTTCTCCCAGATTGTAGTTTTCCTATTCTTTTTCTAAATGATATCTTTTGGTGAGCAGAAGTTTGAAATTTGTATAACGTCCAGGTTGTCAATTATGTTTCTGTGGTCATTACTTTCTGTGCTCTAAGATGACTTTACCCACTTAGACATTATAAAGAAATTCTATTTTTTTTCTAGAGCCTTTATCGTTTTAGCTTTTTATATTTAGTTCTATAATCCATCTCAAATTATGTTTTGTGTATGATGTGAGCTAAGATCAAGGTCCCTTTTTCACTTTTTCCTCTAGTTTCTTGGTCAGAATCAATCTCTTGACTTGAGCTTCTAGAGCATGATGCGCTCTGTCATAGGTGTTCATCATTTTTACCTTCTATTCCGTACTTTGCAATGTTTGTGGATGTAGTGCTTCTTCAATTAGACTCAATTGCTTGTGGGCAAGGCCATGTGCTGTATATATATGGAAGGAGAGAGGATAGTGCTAATGAAATAAGTTTTTGACTCTCATGGGCCTAGAATTTGATTCAGACTCCATCCCATCACAGGTATGTGAATCTGGGAAAATCTTAATATGTCCTATTTGTTCAGGAAGCATTTAGGGTCTATTATATGTCTGACATGGGGCTCAATGGTGTGGTCATAGAGGTAGATACAACTCAGCAGGCAGTGAAGGGCTCCATTCAGGTGGGGAGGGAGATTATGGAAAAAGTCATTATTAAAACAGTGAATTGAATGCTGTGACAGAAATATGAGTAGGTGTTTAGAGATTTGGGAGAATGGGAAATGGCTTCCCAGTGGAGGTAAAGCCAAGTCTGATGTCAGTGGATGAGTAGAAGTTAACCAGGAAAAGGTAGGTGGGTCAGGGATTTCCCGGTGGAGGGAGCAGCAAGTTCAAACGTTCTGAGGTGAGATTCCCTGACTAAAATCTAAAGATTAGGGCTTCCCTGGTGGTCCAGTGGATAAGGAGTCTGCCTTGCAGTGCAAGGGGCATGGTTTGATCTCTGGCCGGGGAGGATCCCACATGCCGTGGAGTGGCTGGACCGGTGTGTCCAACCATGGAGCGCATGTGCCCAGATCTGGTGCTCTGCAGCGAGAGAGGCCTCTGCAGTGGGAGGCCCACACAGGCCAAAGAATAAAGATGAATGAAAATAAATAAATAAAACACCAACAAAAGAGGCCAAAAAAAAAAAAATCTAAAGATTATACTTCCTAGAGCTGTCTTAAGGATTTTATGAGATAACAGCTGTAACACAAGGTTGCATTGAATGGGATGTATTAATGTGAGCAAATTATTTATTGTCTACTTGAAATTCACATTTAACTGGGTATCTTGTACTTTTATCTGCTGTGGCAAACTGGAAGTTTATCTGATTTTTCTTTTTATTGAAGTATAGTTGACTACAATGTTTCAGGTCTACAGCAAAGTGATTCAGTGATTTCATTCATACACATGTGTGTGTGTTCTTTTCCAGATTCGTTTCCATGATAGGGCATTACAAGATACTGAATGGGGTTCCCTGTGCTGTGCAGTAAGTCCTTGTTAAGATTGACAGTCTTAATGCGATGGCACTTGGCCCAGTTCAGGATACCAATATATTTTGTAGGACTTGACATCTAGTATATATGTGGATGCATGCTAAGTCATTCTGGTGTCCTATTCTTTGTGACCCTAGGGACTGAGGTCTGCCAATCTCAGTTTGTGGGAGTCTCCAGGCAAGAATACTGGAGTAGGTTGCCATGCCCTCCTCCAGTGATCTTCCTGACCCATGGTTTGAACCCACGTCTCTTGGGTCTCCTGCATTGGCACTGGCAGGGAAGTTCTTTACCACCAGTGCTACCTAGGAAGACCCAGTATATACAGTAGACACCTAATCATATGATCAATTTAACTTTAAAGTAATTCTGTAATGGGGGAAGAGGAATAAAGCTGTAAGTTGGAGGAGTCATACAGGGTAATAAAGAATTTGGACCCTGATATCATTGAAAATGTCCTTTTCATGAGTGAGGGTATTTCCTTACAGGTTCAAGTTTTGTGTTTAAATGAGTCCTCCCTCATGGTTAGAAATGCTCCTGGATCAATGTTGGTGGATGATGATATCCTCCTAATGGATGATGGAGGTCCTTGAGGAAGAGCGGTGGGCTTAGTTCTGGGGTTAGTGGACCAGATACTATGCAGAGTTTTGCTTCATAGGATGTAATTTACACATTTTTCTTTTTCCTTTTTTCTTTTTAGTCTGAGGTGTTTTAAAAATCTGAATGACTGTTTGCAGAAAAATTTGGTACTCAAGTGCCAAATGAAACTCGTGACTTTGTTCCCGACCCTGGCTCCTCTCTGGGCCCTCTTGGGAGACTGAATTATCTCCCCCACCCCATTCTGACCACCCTAAGTGTCCAGATCCCAGGATCATGCTTCCTGACTCTCTGTAGGAGGAGTTGGGGCACTTCCAGCCCTAGGTGATATGACTATGTCTAGATGTGCTTAACAAATTGCCTGTTCACTCAATTACATTTTATTTAATCATCTCTAATCATATAAATTATGCCTGATGGTAGTAAATGTTCATGTCAGTTCCTAATTACAGATTGATTAATTTGCTGGGGTGATCTGTATCACTACTTATATAAGAATATATGGAGATGATGATAAATTAGGGTTGGCAATGCTGAGCCCAGGAACATGGAACATTTCCAATTGTATCCCACTTTTTGGGGTGGGGAAGCCACCCCCCTTCCTTGTCTTATTCACATCAGATGCCTCCAGGAGGGTTTGCGCTCTACTGATTGGTTGATTTTGGTAACATCTGAGTCAAAAAATACTTATTATTATTTAGTTAGTCTGTGTGTGTGTGTGTGTGTGTGTGTATGTGTACATGTAAAATTTTGCCATGCAGTGCTTTTCCTTTTGGCTGTTGGCAGAGATGAATAATGATGAGCTCATTAAGTTCAGATAGGCTCATTACAGCCTGCTGGGCCTAGAAAGTTCCCAAGGTTGGATTTGGCCTGGAGAGCAGGAATCCAGAGAGTGAAGGTGGGGGTGGGGGCACTTAATCAGTACCTATGGAATGATTCCCTGATATCATTGAAAATGTCCTTTTCATGAGTGAGGGTATTTCCTTACAGGTTCAAGTTTTGTGTTTAAATGAGTCCTCCCTCATGGTTAGAAATGCTCCTGGATCAATGTTGGTGGATGATGATATCCTCCTAATGGATGATGGAGGTCCTTGAGGAAGAGCGGTGGGCTTAGTTCTGGGGTTAGTGGACCAGATACTATGCAGAGTTTTGCTTCATAGGATGTAATTTACACATTTTTCTTTTTCCTTTTTTCTTTTTAGTCTGAGGTTTTTTAAAAATCTGAATGACTGTTTGCAGAAAAATTTGGTACTCAAGTGCCAAATGAAACTCGTGACTTTGTTCCCGACCCTGGCTCCTCTCTGGGCCCTCTTGGGAGACTGAATTATCTCCCCCACCCCATTCTGACCACCCTAAGTGTCCAGATCCCAGGATCATGCTTCCTGACTCTCTGTAGGAGGAGTTGGGGCACTTCCAGCCCTAGGTGATATGACTATGTCTAGATGTGCTTAACAAATTGCCTGTTCACTCAATTACATTTTATTTAATCATCTCTAATCATATAAATTATGCCTGATGGTAGTAAATGTTCATGTCAGTTCCTAATTACAGATTGATTAATTTGCTGGGGTGATCTGTATCACTACTTATATAAGAATATATGGAGATGATGATAAATTAGGGTTGGCAATGCTGAGCCCAGGAACATGGAACATTTCCAATTGTATCCCACTTTTTGGGGTGGGGAAGCCACCCCCCTTCCTTGTCTTATTCACATCAGATGCCTCCAGGAGGGTTTGCGCTCTACTGATTGGTTGATTTTGGTAACATCTGAGTCAAAAAATACTTATTATTATTTAGTTAGTCTGTGTGTGTGTGTGTGTGTGTATGTGTACATGTAAAATTTTGCCATGCAGTGCTTTTCCTTTTGGCTGTTGGCAGAGATGAATAATGATGAGCTCATTAAGTTCAGATAGGCTCATTACAGCCTGCTGGGCCTAGAAAGTTCCCAAGGTTGGATTTGGCCTGGAGAGCAGGAATCCAGAGAGTGAGGGGGGGGGGGGGGGCACTTAATCAGTACCTATGGAATGATTCCCTGTTAGATGCTTTCCCTTTTGATTCTTTGAAAGATAGTATGTCCAATGATCCAGAATACACCTTGAATATTTTCTCTAGTATCGTCAGACCTTTGTGGATGTCTTTAAGGCAACTTGCCTTGAATGTGTAATTACAAGTTCTCAGCTTTTGAGAACAAAACTTAATTAGAATGTACTCTGTTTCGATTCATCTTGCTCCCCTCTCTCACTCATACCTGAGGCTACAGATAAAGATGGTGGGTTAAGAGGGAGAAATCTGGTAATCTGGGGGTGAACTCTGGATTTAGGGAAAGGGCTAGTGACTTTATCCCAGAATCCTTGCTTCCTGAGAAGTGATGGACAGAGGAAGGATGGCAGAAAAGGTGATGACTGTCCTATGTTCTGAAGACACGGCCTCCCAGGGGACTGTGGCTGGAGGAGAGCATCCTCTTGACAAGCTGGAGTAGGAGCTCCTTCCATTTGCTTTATTGACTCAAGTTTCCTGGCAGGCTTTTTCTCAGGTTCTGCTGGCCTAGAATGCCCAGCATGTCCACCCTAAATCAGTCATGGTAGAAAGGACTAAAACAAGTAGGATTGACCCAGACCAACCACGATTGAGTCTCTGGTGATCTGGGGAGGAGGGGTCACCTTTCCTGAATATCTGGCCCAGCAGAGGGTGACACTTGAACCAGACTGAGGCTCTGTTAGCCACCAAGAGGCAAGTGTACATGTGAGTGGTGTGTGTGTGTGTGTGTGTAGCATTAGCGGCAACTGGTTGTTTGTTCTGGAAAAATCACATGAAGATCTTGAAATGCAGGAACACTGTGTCTCCCATATCAGACCAGAAGAAAAACATAATAAATAAGGCATATTCTCCAATATGACTTGGCGTTTATTCAGTTCTTCTCATTTTGCTCTTCATGGATATCTTGTATTAGAGATGGTGATTACAACTTTATTCTGCACATTACCTGGTGATGCCAAAAGGTTCATTCCCATAGTGTGTTAAGAAACCACACGAGTGTATGTGATGTTGGTGGCCTGTATAGAGGACTCTGACAGTGGCCTCCCCAGCATTCATTCTCTCCTCTCCTTGTTTTAAATTGGACTCTGACTGACACCATCCCCAGCATCTGAGGGGGATCCCTGTAACTCTGAGCCGGACGGAACTCGGCAGCCCCTTGGTGGTGATTACAAGTTCAAGCCAACAAAGGCAAGTTGGCCTAATCATATTGAAAGCAAAAACTGAAGTCCTACCTGGGAACGAAGTACTTCCTTCCCTCCTACGGGGTGAGAACAAGGAAGCATGTAACCCTGACTGCCACTGGCAGCCGTGCTGTGAACACAAGGGGAGCAAGCACTGAATAAGAGCTGAGAGAGGGGAAGAAATTAGTGGCATCACTGAGTAAAACCTGGAGCCTCTGACCTCGCTAAGTACGAAGACAACTTTCCTTACGACTTAAGCCAGTGTGAACTGAGGCTTTTGGTTACCTGCAGCTGAAAGCATCTTCTTACTAAAACAGGCATCCTTCCATTTTGCTTTATTGACTCAAGTTTCCTGGCAGGCTTTTTCTCAGGTTCTGCTGGCCTAGAATGCCCAGCATGTCCACCCTAAATCAGTCATGGTAGAAAGGACTAAAACAAGTAGGATTGACCCAGACCAACCACGATTGAGTCTCTGGTGATCTGGGGAGGAGGGGTCACCTTTCCTGAATATCTGGCCCAGCAGAGGGTGACACTTGAACCAGACTGAGGCTCTGTTAGCCACCAAGAGGCAAGTGTACATGTGAGTGGTGTGTGTGTGTGTGTGTGTAGCATTAGCGGCAACTGGTTGTTTGTTCTGGAAAAATCACATGAAGATCTTGAAATGCAGGAACACTGTGTCTCCCATATCAGACCAGAAGAAAAACATAATAAATAAGGCATATTCTCCAATATGACTTGGCGTTTATTCAGTTCTTCTCATTTTGCTCTTCATGGATATCTTGTATTAGAGATGGTGATTACAACTTTATTCTGCACATTACCTGGTGATGCCAAAAGGTTCATTCCCATAGTGTGTTAAGAAACCACACGAGTGTATGTGATGTTGGTGGCCTGTATAGAGGACTCTGACAGTGGCCTCCCCAGCATTCATTCTCTCCTCTCCTTGTTTTAAATTGGACTCTGACTGACACCATCCCCAGCATCTGAGGGGGATCCCTGTAACTCTGAGCCGGACGGAACTCGGCAGCCCCTTGGTGGTGATTACAAGTTCAAGCCAACAAAGGCAAGTTGGCCTAATCATATTGAAAGCAAAAACTGAAGTCCTACCTGGGAACGAAGTACTTCCTTCCCTCCTACGGGGTGAGAACAAGGAAGCATGTAACCCTGACTGCCACTGGCAGCCGTGCTGTGAACACAAGGGGAGCAAGCACTGAATAAGAGCTGAGAGAGGGGAAGAAATTAGTGGCATCACTGAGTAAAACCTGGAGCCTCTGACCTCGCTAAGTACGAAGACAACTTTCCTTACGACTTAAGCCAGTGTGAACTGAGGCTTTTGGTTACCTGCAGCTGAAAGCATCTTCTTACTAAAACAGGCATCCATTATTATTTGTTTTTACAAATGAAGAAACTGAGCAAGAGAAGGAAGTGAGCTGCCTTAGGCCTTATGGCCAAGGGAATGATGGAAGAATAGTAGCTCAGTCTTTGACTTCAAGTGGCTCCGTGCCCCCCTCGCCCCACCACCTAATTCCCTCCTACAATGGGAGTGACTTCTCAATGATCAGAGTTACCTTGAGTTGATCTGGAGAGCCTAAAGGAGAATGTAAAATGTTTCCTAGGAGTCCAGTAAGATCGAGCTGAGAAATCTAATTCCCCCTGGGTTGGCTGCTGGCTGCCATCTGGACGAGATAATTATTACTCTGCCCTGTCTTTGTTTAACTGGCTCTGTAGTGGGAACAATGGATTCCAATGAATTGTGCTGGTAAATAATATCTTCTGCTTCCTGGGGGAAACATATAAAACAAAGGCAGAGGGTGTCTCCCAAGAGGGAGGGAATAGGACAGAGAAGGAGAATAGACTCAAGAGCCATGGCAACAGTACCTCTGAGGTTGGTCAAGGGGAAAGGTCAGGCTCATGCAGACTCAGAGTCCAGAGTCATTGCCAACTCCTGTCTTTGGGGCTATACTGCTTCACTCCCAGACCACAGCCTGGGTGGTTCCATAGGGACTTGATGGGACGACAGATGGGGCGAGAGGGAGAGGATGATTCACACAAGACTGTGGGCAGGAAGAGTGACCTGGTGACATGTCTTTGTGTGTCAAGGAAGTGGACATGAAACAGTCCCTTGGGAGAAATACTCATGACACCAGATAGGAAAAGGGATCCCCAGTATTCCTAGACTATTGTAAAGAGCACACTGGACTGTCCTGAGGCACTGGATTCCCCCTTGTGGCTTTGTTGATGGGTCTCCCTGGTTCTGGCACCAGCTAGGTGTGATGTGAGGTCAGGAAGTGCTTCCTTTGGTTCGCTGTCTTAGATATATTAATACTATCCAGGAATTTATACAGAACTTTGCTAAGTTTTTTCATATTTTAGCTTGAACTTCATCTTGGGGTATCAACTGCATAAAAATGCAAGTGTCAGTTTCCAGTTATCATCCATCTGTCAGAATGGACACCAAAAAGGACCTTTCATCTGTTTACCTCAAACTGCTGCTTCTAACAGGGTCCATAACAATTACCTGGGGCCTTTAAAATAGATTTTATATAATATAAAAATATAAAAATCTATGTAGTGATGAATCTTCCGCCCTTATCAGGGCATTTCCTTCACTGTGTTAGCACTAATAGTATTTCTATGGTACCCTCCTAGGATTTCTCATAAAAGCAAATATTCAAATAGATTTTATTTTCTTTCACCCAGGTTATGCACAACATACAGCATTCTGTACATGTAGTTCCACATTTTACTTTTTTCCTTCACATAATTTGGATTTTTTACGTTATCACATAAGGACTTCTGCATTCAACTTTCAAAGTAGAGATGTATCTCAGGGGCCATTCAAGAAATTCAGATTCTCAGACTCCATCCTTATTGAATCTGAACTTCTCAGAGACTTACATTTTTAGAAAACACTTCAGGTCATTAGAGTGTTGGAGAAGGAAATAGCAACCTGCTCCCATATTCTTCCCTGGGAAATTCCATGGACAGAGGAGCCTGGCAGGCTGCAGTCCATGGGATCACAAAGTGTTGACCACGGCTGAGTACATTATAGTGTAGACAAATCTTTTAATTAGATGTGGAACCCAGATAAGCCATTTTGATCAGTTAGGATTGTATCCTTTCTCTGCCTTTCCTGGATAGTTGTGATAGGCTGAAAAATGGCCCTCTAAGATATGGTCACTGCCCCCAAAATCGGCGACAAAAGGTGTGATTGGTTAGATCAGGTTTGGGGAGAAATACTCATGACACCAGATAGGAAAAGGGATCCCCAGTATTCCTAGACTATTGTAAAGAGCACACTGGACTGTCCTGAGGCACTGGATTCCCCCTTGTGGCTTTGTTGATGGGTCTCCCTGGTTCTGGCACCAGCTAGGTGTGATGTGAGGTCAGGAAGTGCTTCCTTTGGTTCGCTGTCTTAGATATATTAATACTATCCAGGAATTTATACAGAACTTTGCTAAGTTTTTTCATATTTTAGCTTGAACTTCATCTTGGGGTATCAACTGCATAAAAATGCAAGTGTCAGTTTCCAGTTATCATCCATCTGTCAGAATGGACACCAAAAAGGACCTTTCATCTGTTTACCTCAAACTGCTGCTTCTAACAGGGTCCATAACAATTACCTGGGGCCTTTAAAAATAGATTTTATATAATATAAAAAATATAAAAATCTATGTAGTGATGAATCTTCCCCGCCCCTTATCAGGGCATTTCCTTCACTGTGTTAGCACTAATAGTATTTCTATGGTACCCTCCTAGGATTTCTCATAAAAGCAAATATTCAAATAGATTTTTATTTTCTTTCACCCAGGTTATGCACAACATACAGCATTCTGTACATGTAGTTCCACATTTTACTTTTTTCCTTCACATAATTTGGATTTTTTACGTTATCACATAAGGACTTCTGCATTCAACTTTCAAAGTAGAGATGTATCTCAGGGGCCATTCAAGAAATTCAGATTCTCAGACTCCATCCTTATTGAATCTGAACTTCTCAGAGACTTACATTTTTAGAAAACACTTCAGGTCATTAGAGTGTTGGAGAAGGAAATAGCAACCTGCTCCCATATTCTTCCCTGGGAAATTCCATGGACAGAGGAGCCTGGCAGGCTGCAGTCCATGGGATCACAAAGTGTTGACCACGGCTGAGTACATTATAGTGTAGACAAATCTTTTAATTAGATGTGGAACCCAGATAAGCCATTTTGATCAGTTAGGATTGTATCCTTTCTCTGCCTTTCCTGGATAGTTGTGATAGGCTGAAAAATGGCCCTCTAAGATATGGTCACTGCCCAATCCCTGAGACAGGTGAATATTATCTGAGACGACAAAAGGTGTGATTGGTTCAGGATCATGAGCTGGCGTGATTATCCTGGATCATCCAGTTAAGCCCTAAATGCAATCACAGACATCCCCCTGGGTTGAGGGAGATGGTCAGAGGGAGATTGCAGACAGATGCTGAGGAGAAGACCATGTGAAGATGGAGGCAGAGACTGGAGTGATGCCGACACAAGCCAATGACCCTGGCAGCCTCTAGAAACAGGAAGAGGCAAGAAACAGACTCTGCTTTAGAGCCTCTGGAGGAAGCGAGGCCCTGCTGCACCCCTTGCTTTTGGTTCCCTGGTGCTGACATCGTACTTCTGGCCTCTGGAAGGGTAAAAGAAGGAATGTTTTTTTTGAACACTGAGTTTGTGGCCATTTGTTCTATCAGGCTCAGGAAATGAACACTGACATCTATACGTAGTTCTGTTGCTAGAGAGCCTTCGAGAGGCTTAGAGAGTCTGTCTTCCTCACCTAGAGTCCCTTTCGTCCTTCTCTACCTGTTGGTATTCTTCTAGTCTTTATAGCTGACCCTGTCTTCCTCCTCCATGAAGGATTCCTAGACAGCCTATCTGTGACCTGCTATAAGGTCTATTGTTGGTTTCTGTAACGGCTCCGTATTTTCAGTTAACCTCTTGCGTGTGTCTGGGCTTCCTGTGGAAACTAGGCTCCCTGGGATGGGAACCATTTCTTGCTGTTGTTCTAAAGCCTAGGGGGTGGGAGGTGGGGATGCTATTATGATTCTAACTATTTTTCCTATAAGAATCTTCACCATAAGCAGTTTAAACAGAGGCAATTTCACTGTACAATTGGCTATAAGGCAATTTTGCCATAAGATGTAAAATAATGAAAATAAAATTCAAAAAGAGGGACATTAAAAAGCATAATGAAACAAAAAAAAATAGTAGCAAAAATTTTAAGAGATTTTATTGTCAAAACATGAAAATACAAAAATATTTGAATACACAGTAGAATGTGTGTAACTTCGTGTTTATAGTTGGGGTCAATCATTAAGAATTTAAGATCTAATGTTGGATATAAGTTCTTCACAATATTAGAAAATCTGTTGGAAGTGTCTCCAGGTTTCCCTGGATGTATGGCATCTGGTCCCACAACCTCAGGGCAAATAGAAGAGGAAAAAGTAGACAGAGTGAAGGATTTTATTTTCTTGAGCTCCAAAATCACTGGGGATGGTGACTACAGCCATGAAATTAAAAAAAAAAAAATTTGGTCCTTGGAAGGAAAGCTATGACAAATGAACACAGTGTATTAAAAAGCAGACATCATTTTGTCGACAAAGATCTGTATTGTCAAAGCTATGGTTTTCCAGTAGTCATGCACGGATGTGAGGTAGAACAGACTCTGCTTTAGAGCCTCTGGAGGAAGCGAGGCCCTGCTGCACCCCTTGCTTTTGGTTCCCTGGTGCTGACATCGTACTTCTGGCCTCTGGAAGGGTAAAAGAAGGAATGTTTTTTTTGAACACTGAGTTTGTGGCCATTTGTTCTATCAGGCTCAGGAAATGAACACTGACATCTATACGTAGTTCTGTTGCTAGAGAGCCTTCGAGAGGCTTAGAGAGTCTGTCTTCCTCACCTAGAGTCCCTTTCGTCCTTCTCTACCTGTTGGTATTCTTCTAGTCTTTATAGCTGACCCTGTCTTCCTCCTCCATGAAGGATTCCTAGACAGCCTATCTGTGACCTGCTATAAGGTCTATTGTTGGTTTCTGTAACGGCTCCGTATTTTCAGTTAACCTCTTGCGTGTGTCTGGGCTTCCTGTGGAAACTAGGCTCCCTGGGATGGGAACCATTTCTTGCTGTTGTTCTAAAGCCTAGGGGGTGGGAGGTGGGGATGCTATTATGATTCTAACTATTTTTCCTATAAGAATCTTCACCATAAGCAGTTTAAACAGAGGCAATTTCACTGTACAATTGGCTATAAGGCAATTTTGCCATAAGATGTAAAATAATGAAAATAAAATTCAAAAAGAGGGACATTAAAAAGCATAATGAAACAAAAAAAAATAGTAGCAAAAATTTTAAGAGATTTTATTGTCAAAACATGAAAATACAAAATATTTGAATACACAGTAGAATGTGTAACTTCGTGTTTATAGTTGGGGTCAATCATTAAGAATTTAAGATCTAATGTTGGATATAAGTTCTTCACAATATTAGAAAATCTGTTGGAAGTGTCTCCAGGTTTCCCTGGATGTATGGCATCTGGTCCCACAACCTCAGGGCAAATAGAAGAGGAAAAAGTAGACAGAGTGAAGGATTTTATTTTCTTGAGCTCCAAAATCACTGGGGATGGTGACTACAGCCATGAAATTAAAAAAAAAAAAATTTGGTCCTTGGAAGGAAAGCTATGACAAATGAACACAGTGTATTAAAAAGCAGACATCATTTTGTCGACAAAGATCTGTATTGTCAAAGCTATGGTTTTTCCAGTAGTCATGCACGGATGTGAGGTTTGGACCATAAAGAAGACTGAGTACTAAAGAATTCGTGGTTTCAAATTGTGCTGGAGAAGACTCTTGAGAGTCCCTTGGACTGCAAGGAGATCAAACCAGTCAATCCTAAAGGAAATCAACCCTGGATAGTCATTGGAAGGACTGATGCTGATTCTGAAGCTCCAATACTTTGCCCACCTGATATGAAGAGCTAACTCCTTGAAAAAGACCCTGGTACTGGGAAAGGTTGAAGGCAAACGGAGAAGGGGACAGCATATGATGAGATGGTTAGATAGCATCACTGATTCAATGGATGTGAATAGCAAACTGCAGGGTATAGTGGAGGACAGAGGAGCCCGATATGCTGCAGTCCTTGGGGTCACAAAGAGTTGGAACTTAGCGACTGAACAATAACAAAAAACAAACAGAGGAAGGATGCTGCTCTCTCTTATCAATACTTGTCACATCTGTAACTGGTCATGCATATCTTGACTACATTTCAGTGTTTCCTTACATGTCCAGTCCTGTGTTTCACCGAATCATGTAAGCCAGATTCTGCACCAAATACCAAAATTCTGTCTACATCATGTTATTCACTATCAAATTGCAAAACAAAATAAAATGTACATTTTCAAGAAAATTACATTTATCAGAACTCTTGTAGCCATTTTTCTCCTTCTCCACTTTGTCATGTAATGTTGGCTTCCTTTTATTTTTGTAGAAGTCGTATGTAGCCCCCATCATTGAACCTTCCTATTTGATTTTAAAAACAGAAAAAAAATTTGAATACACGGGGTTGTAACTTCGTGTTTATAGTTGGGGTCAATCATTAAGAATTTAAGATCTAATGTTGGATATAAGTTCTTCACAATATTAGAAAATCTGTTGGAAGTGTCTCCAGGTTTCCCTGGATGTATGGCATCTGGTCCCACAACCTCAGGGCAAATAGAAGAGGAAAAAGTAGACAGAGTGAAGGATTTTATTTTCTTGAGCTCCAAAATCACTGGGGATGGTGACTACAGCCATGAAATTAAAAAAAAAAAAATTTGGTCCTTGGAAGGAAAGCTATGACAAATGAACACAGTGTATTAAAAAGCAGACATCATTTTGTCGACAAAGATCTGTATTGTCAAAGCTATGGTTTTTCCAGTAGTCATGCACGGATGTGAGGTTTGGACCATAAAGAAGACTGAGTACTAAAGAATTCGTGGTTTCAAATTGTGCTGGAGAAGACTCTTGAGAGTCCCTTGGACTGCAAGGAGATCAAACCAGTCAATCCTAAAGGAAATCAACCCTGGATAGTCATTGGAAGGACTGATGCTGATTCTGAAGCTCCAATACTTTGCCCACCTGATATGAAGAGCTAACTCCTTGAAAAAGACCCTGGTACTGGGAAAGGTTGAAGGCAAACGGAGAAGGGGACAGCATATGATGAGATGGTTAGATAGCATCACTGATTCAATGGATGTGAATAGCAAACTGCAGGGTATAGTGGAGGACAGAGGAGCCCGATATGCTGCAGTCCTTGGGGTCACAAAGAGTTGGAACTTAGCGACTGAACAATAACAAAAAACAAACAGAGGAAGGATGCTGCTCTCTCTTATCAATACTTGTCACATCTGTAACTGGTCATGCATATCTTGACTACATTTCAGTGTTTCCTTACATGTCCAGTCCTGTGTTTCACCGAATCATGTAAGCCAGATTCTGCACCAAATACCAAAATTCTGTCTACATCATGTTATTCACTATCAAATTGCAAAACAAAATAAAATGTACATTTTCAAGAAAATTACATTTATCAGAACTCTTGTAGCCATTTTTCTCCTTCTCCACTTTGTCATGTAATGTTGGCTTCCTTTTATTTTTAGAGCTAGGCAATATTCAAGTTACAAAGTGTTATGACTGGATTGTCTCCTCCCTCAAATTTTTGCATTGAAATCCTAATCCCCAATACCCTGAGATATGACTGTATTTGGAGCAAGAGCCTTCAAAGAGTTAGTTCAGGTCAAATGAGACCATACGGGTGGGCCCTAATCCAATATGACTGATGTTCTTAAAAGAGAAGGTTAGGACACAGTCACACACAGAAGCAAGATCATGTGAGGATGCAGTGAGAAGTGGCCAACTGTAGGCCAAAGGGAGAGGCCTCAGGGGAAACCAAGGTTTTATTTATTTATAGCCATGTGGCATGTGGTACTTCCCCGATGAGGGATCGAACTCATGCTCCCTGAATTGGAAGCACAGAGTCTTAACCACTGGACCATCAGGGAAGTCCAATTCTTGGGGCTTTGAACTGAAATTTACAGCAGCAGCACCCCCGGATCTCAGGCCTTTGGACTTGGGCTGACTTACACCACCGGCCTCCCTGGGTCTCCACCTTGTGGGCAGCAGATCCTGGGCCTTCTTGTGTATGCTCAGTTGCTTACTCATGTTTGACTCTTTGCGACTTCATGGACCGTCGTCTGCCAGACTTCTCTGTTCATGAAATTTTCCAGGCAAAAATGCTGGAGTGGATAGCCATTCCCTTCTCTAGGGGATCTTCCTGACCTAGGGATCAAAACCACATCGCCTGCGTTGGCAAGCAGATTCTTTATCACTGAACCACCTGGGAAGCCCAGAACTTCTCAGCCTCCATAACTGTGTGACTATAACCATCTTACAAAATGGCCAGAGGAAGGATGCTGCTCTCTCTTATCAATACTTGTCACATCTGTAACTGGTCATGCATATCTTGACTACATTTCAGTGTTTCCTTACATGTCCAGTCCTGTGTTTCACCGAATCATGTAAGCCAGATTCTGCACCAAATACCAAAATTCTGTCTACATCATGTTATTCACTATCAAATTGCAAAACAAAATAAAATGTACATTTTCAAGAAAATTACATTTATCAGAACTCTTGTAGCCATTTTTCTCCTTCTCCACTTTGTCATGTAATGTTGGCTTCCTTTTATTTTTAGAGCTAGGCAATATTCAAGTTACAAAGTGTTATGACTGGATTGTCTCCTCCCTCAAATTTTTGCATTGAAATCCTAATCCCCAATACCCTGAGATATGACTGTATTTGGAGCAAGAGCCTTCAAAGAGTTAGTTCAGGTCAAATGAGACCATACGGGTGGGCCCTAATCCAATATGACTGATGTTCTTAAAGAGAAGGTTAGGACACAGTCACACACAGAAGCAAGATCATGTGAGGATGCAGTGAGAAGTGGCCAACTGTAGGCCAAAGGGAGAGGCCTCAGGGGAAACCAAGGTTTTATTTATTTATAGCCATGTGGCATGTGGTACTTCCCCGATGAGGGATCGAACTCATGCTCCCTGAATTGGAAGCACAGAGTCTTAACCACTGGACCATCAGGGAAGTCCAATTCTTGGGGCTTTGAACTGAAATTTACAGCAGCAGCACCCCTGGATCTCAGGCCTTTGGACTTGGGCTGACTTACACCACCGGCCTCCCTGGGTCTCCACCTTGTGGGCAGCAGATCCTGGGCCTTCTTGTGTATGCTCAGTTGCTTACTCATGTTTGACTCTTTGCGACTTCATGGACCGTCGTCTGCCAGACTTCTCTGTTCATGAAATTTTCCAGGCAAAAATGCTGGAGTGGATAGCCATTCCCTTCTCTAGGGGATCTTCCTGACCTAGGGATCAAAACCACATCGCCTGCGTTGGCAAGCAGATTCTTTATCACTGAACCACCTGGGAAGCCCAGAACTTCTCAGCCTCCATAACTGTGTGACTATAACTTCTCTCTTCTCTCTCTCTGTCCCATTGGTTCTGTTTCTCTGGAGAACCCTGAAGGGGATTCTGAAGATATACATTTGGTGGTTACAGACATGCTGGAAATAGTCAAAGACTTGGGTCTGAATAAGCTCATCCAAGGAGCAGCGGCAAAGGTGAGAAGGGATTCCCTGACTGAGCTCTATATGGCTCAAGTAGAGGAGCAAGTCTCGGCGAAGGGACAGAAGAAGTTGGCGAGGCAGGAAGACCACCATGGGGGAGGAGCATATCTCAAGAGCAGGGAGTGGTCAGCACTCACCTGGCCTCTCTCCCCATAAGGAGAGCTGCTGACGGATGAATGAATTCCTCACGATTGCGAGGTCTCCTGGGTGAGTGTTTTTGGGAGGAATCAAAACCTTGAGTAAGAGTTGCAGAGTGAACACAGTACTGCAGAGAGGGTTTGCTGTCACGTCTCTGAGTCTTTGTCATGTCAGTTTCTGACCTTTCTGAGGCTAGTCTGTTGAAATAGAGTCAGGAGACTGAATCATATTGGCAGTGAGGAGCTCAGGATGCCTTGTTTATCATCATTAAACCAAATTAAACTCAGCCTGTGATATGGGTGTTTAAAGGGCTGCTCCTTGTCTTTTGGAAAGTTTGCCTCCCATCAGCCCATAGCACCCCTGTTGCTTTTGTGTGGACACTCACCATTGTCCACCTATCAGATTGGAAACTAACCATCCAGATATCTGTTCCCTCCCACCGAACGTCCAACACTACCAGCAAGACTTGTTGAAACAATGTCAAACGCAATTACAAATATTGGTACAGAAATTCAAATATAGATTTGACTCATGCAACCCTTGAGTGAATGTCAGGCCTGAGTTGGGGGTTGCTAGAGTATGACTCCAAGGCCTTTTCAGTTTTGGGATCCTGAGATCCTGTGACAAATTCCTGGTTAAAATGACTGAATGATGTTAGGGTAAGGATTCATAAATGCAACCGTGACACAAGATTGCTTAGTCAGCAGAATCAGTTGTTCCTGCATTATCCAAGTGGTGTTAGCATGGCTGCATGCCCAGGCCTGGATAGGGATGCCTTTTTGTGAGCTGAGCATCTATGCGTCCCTTTTAAAAAACTACCCATGAGATGAAGATCGAGTCCCTTGCTGTGGCCTTTAAGACCCACCTCCGTGTGACCCCAGCTTCCCTTTGCTGAATGATGTTGACGCTGCCTCTTTCCACACGTCTCTCATCCTCCCCACCTGACACTCCAGACTCTGCCTGTTCCTTCTCCCCTCGTGCTTTTCACCCACTGGTCATCCAGGGTCTCGTTTACTGCTTACCTGGTGACCACTTGGTTCTCCATCCAAGAGGATTTTCTCCTTTGATGACAGCTGAGCCTGCTCTTCCTCCCCACAGTTGCATGTGTGCCCAGTTCCTAGCCTCTTCTCCAACCTTTGCTGCCTTCACCCTTACACCCAGCTTGTCATGAGACACCACATGCTGCCAGCACACTGCTGCTGTCTGACCCATATCCCCGTGGCATGCATTTATTACGCTTCTCTAGCTGGTGTCTTTGCCTCCCACATGGACCCTTCCCCTCACTGCTCTTCTAACAAGTCTCTCAGGGGTTCCTTTTCCAAGAGGATCATCCCTACTGCATCAGCCCTGGGTAAGCTTGTCTTTCTCTCCACTTACTCTCTATAACTTTCCTGTGGCCTGTATCTCATGCTGTCTAGTGACAATTTTGTATTTCATTGTACACTCTTGTTGTTGACAAGTCTATGGATGGAATTGTGTCACCTCAAAATTTATATGCTGACATCCCAACCCCAATGTGACTGTATTTGGAGGTATGGCTTTTAGCTTTTTAGCATGGGGCCATCCCAAGTTACAAATATTGGTACAGAAATTCAAATATAGATTTGACTCATGCAACCCTTGAGTGAATGTCAGGCCTGAGTTGGGGGTTGCTAGAGTATGACTCCAAGGCCTTTTCAGTTTTGGGATCCTGAGATCCTGTGACAAATTCCTGGTTAAAATGACTGAATGATGTTAGGGTAAGGATTCATAAATGCAACCGTGACACAAGATTGCTTAGTCAGCAGAATCAGTTGTTCCTGCATTATCCAAGTGGTGTTAGCATGGCTGCATGCCCAGGCCTGGATAGGGATGCCTTTTTGTGAGCTGAGCATCTATGCGTCCCTTTTAAAAAACTACCCATGAGATGAAGATCGAGTCCCTTGCTGTGGCCTTTAAGACCCACCTCCGTGTGACCCCAGCTTCCCTTTGCTGAATGATGTTGACGCTGCCTCTTTCCACACGTCTCTCATCCTCCCCACCTGACACTCCAGACTCTGCCTGTTCCTTCTCCCCTCGTGCTTTTCACCCACTGGTCATCCAGGGTCTCGTTTACTGCTTACCTGGTGACCACTTGGTTCTCCATCCAAGAGGATTTTCTCCTTTGATGACAGCTGAGCCTGCTCTTCCTCCCCACAGTTGCATGTGTGCCCAGTTCCTAGCCTCTTCTCCAACCTTTGCTGCCTTCACCCTTACACCCAGCTTGTCATGAGACACCACATGCTGCCAGCACACTGCTGCTGTCTGACCCATATCCCCGTGGCATGCATTTATTACGCTTCTCTAGCTGGTGTCTTTGCCTCCCACATGGACCCTTCCCCTCACTGCTCTTCTAACAAGTCTCTCAGGGGTTCCTTTTCCAAGAGGATCATCCCTACTGCATCAGCCCTGGGTAAGCTTGTCTTTCTCTCCACTTACTCTCTATAACTTTCCTGTGGCCTGTATCTCATGCTGTCTAGTGACAATTTTGTATTTCATTGTACACTCTTGTTGTTGACAAGTCTATGGATGGAATTGTGTCACCTCAAAATTTATATGCTGACATCCCAACCCCAATGTGACTGTATTTGGAGGTATGGCTTTTAGCATGTAATAAAAGTTAAATGAGGTCCTAAGGGTGGGGTCCTATCCCAATAGGATTGATGGCCTTATAGAAAGAGGAAGAGAGAAAGATGTCTCTGTCTCTGTCTCTCTGTGTGCATGGAGCAAGGAAAGGCCGTGTGAACACACCATGAGAAGGTGGCCCTCTACAAGCCAGGAAGCAAGTCCTCACCAGGACCTGGCCATCCTGGCATGATGACTTCAGACTTGCCAGTCTCTGAACTGTGAGGAAATAAATTTCTGTTGTTTAAGCCACTCAGTCTACGGTATTTTGTTATTGTAGCCAGAAGAGATTGAGAACAACTGTTAGCACATTTACCTCTTGTGTGCCCCGCAAACTGCCATCCTAGACCAGCATTGTTCTATTTATTTATTTTTTGAAGCTTGACCTGCATGTAGAAAGATACATAGATCATAGATATGTAGTTTGTTGAATGTTTACACACTGAGCACAGCACATAACAGTGCTGGGTTGAGAAAGGACATGTTACTAGCACCCAGCCAACTCCTCCATGCCACCCTCCCGCTTTGCCAGCCCTCAGGGCAGCCCCCAGTCTGACTCCTAATATAGACTAGTTTTTCCTGACTTTGTACTTTATGTACAAAGAGTTACAGAGCAAACTCCAAAACAATGGAACTTCTTTGCATTCTTGTCAGTATGTGTGAGAAGAGGTTTTTTGTTTTTTGTTTTTTGTTTTTCTCCTTTATGCCCCTTGCACAGGGAGAAGTAGATACAGGGTATCCAAGAGATGCTCATTGGATGAGTAGAGACAGAAGGATTTTCTTGGAGTGGACTCAAGGATACATGTATGAATGACGTAGGTGGGGTTAATCAGGACCCCAGCTTCCTTGCAGTCAGAAGATGTAGGAGTCTTCTTTAGCTGTTGAAAAAAATGCTCTTGTTGTTGTTGTTGTTTGTGTCCTGGTTGCAAGGCTGTGCTCCCATCACTGAGACCTGGTTTCCTGATTACCTTATCAATCATCTGCAATGGAAATTCATTTGCAGAAGGATTCATGTGGATCTTGCTACTTTCTTCATGTCAGACATTACACACTAAGCCAGAAAGTTGCAAGGAAGAATCAATCATGCATACAGATGTGGAGGCTATGTTCAGAGGATGGCTGCTCCATCCCAGGGCTGCCTGGGGAGGAGGAGAGAAATGTCAGGAGGAAGGAAGGTTTGTTCCAGGCATTGCAGGTCCACTTGCATTCTCCATGAAAGAGATTTTCACCTCAGTAAAGCCCACAGAATTCAAAGAGAAGTGATGAGGCCAGTGGGAACTGATAGCTATGTGAAAATAATAGATCCTGGCATGATGACTTCAGACTTGCCAGTCTCTGAACTGTGAGGAAATAAATTTCTGTTGTTTAAGCCACTCAGTCTACGGTATTTTGTTATTGTAGCCAGAAGAGATTGAGAACAACTGTTAGCACATTTACCTCTTGTGTGCCCCGCAAACTGCCATCCTAGACCAGCATTGTTCTATTTATTTATTTTTTGAAGCTTGACCTGCATGTAGAAAGATACATAGATCATAGATATGTAGTTTGTTGAATGTTTACACACTGAGCACAGCACATAACAGTGCTGGGTTGAGAAAGGACATGTTACTAGCACCCAGCCAACTCCTCCATGCCACCCTCCCGCTTTGCCAGCCCTCAGGGCAGCCCCCAGTCTGACTCCTAATATAGACTAGTTTTTCCTGACTTTGTACTTTATGTACAAAGAGTTACAGAGCAAACTCCAAAACAATGGAACTTCTTTGCATTCTTGTCAGTATGTGTGAGAAGAGGTTTTTTGTTTTTTGTTTTTTGTTTTTCTCCTTTATGCCCCTTGCACAGGGAGAAGTAGATACAGGGTATCCAAGAGATGCTCATTGGATGAGTAGAGACAGAAGGATTTTCTTGGAGTGGACTCAAGGATACATGTATGAATGACGTAGGTGGGGTTAATCAGGACCCCAGCTTCCTTGCAGTCAGAAGATGTAGGAGTCTTCTTTAGCTGTTGAAAAAAATGCTCTTGTTGTTGTTGTTGTTTGTGTCCTGGTTGCAAGGCTGTGCTCCCATCACTGAGACCTGGTTTCCTGATTACCTTATCAATCATCTGCAATGGAAATTCATTTGCAGAAGGATTCATGTGGATCTTGCTACTTTCTTCATGTCAGACATTACACACTAAGCCAGAAAGTTGCAAGGAAGAATCAATCATGCATACAGATGTGGAGGCTATGTTCAGAGGATGGCTGCTCCATCCCAGGGCTGCCTGGGGAGGAGGAGAGAAATGTCAGGAGGAAGGAAGGTTTGTTCCAGGCATTGCAGGTCCACTTGCATTCTCCATGAAAGAGATTTTCACCTCAGTAAAGCCCACAGAATTCAAAAAGAGAAGTGATGAGGCCAGTGGGAACTGATAGCTATGTGAAAAGTAATCAGCTCAATCAAAGAATATTGAAGTTCTTGTAAGCAATCTCCAAGAATTTATAATTCTACTGATTTGCATGGAAGGAAACTCCTAACATCAACTCATTGCATCCCCATTTCTCTGGAAACATACCAAGTTTAATGCTCCTTCTAAAAATCTACAGGCCAGAGAAAGTGATGGAAGTGAAGTTGTGGTCTGTCTAATACACAGCACGGTGGTGTCTTCACCTTCCTTAATATGGAAATTAAAACCATATAGATATTTTAATTTGCCTTCTTTTTTTTCTTGCAATGATTTTTTTTGCCTCTTTTATTTTTATTTTTTTAAAAGATTTATTTATTTATGTATTATTTTGGGCGGGGGTTGGGTTGGGGAGGGAAGGGAGCGGGCAGGCCACTTCTATTGGTCTTTCATTTCTCCATTTTCATCCGTCTTTGTTCTTTGGCTCCTGTGGGCCTCTCTTCGTGGTGGCGTCTGTCACTGCAGAGCGCTGGCTCTAGGCGCGTGCGCTCCATTGCTCCGGCTCAGTAATTGGACACATCAGTCCAGCTGCTCCACAGCACGTGGGATCTTCCCAGGCCAGGGATTGAACTGACGCCCCTTGCACTACAAGGCGATGTCCTTACCCACTGGACCACCAGGGGAAGCCCTATTGGTTTTTTATTTATTTATTTTCATCCATCTTTATCTTTTGCTCTGTGTGGGTCTCTCATTGCTATGACCTCTCTTGTTGCAGAGCACCGGCTCTGGGCACATGCACTGCAGAACGTTGGCTCCTGATTGGACACACTGGTCCAGCCACTCCATGGTACATGGGATCTTCCTGGGCAAGGGATCGAACTGGTGCCCCTTGCAATGCAAGGCAGACTCCTTACCCATGGGACTGCCAGGGAAGCCCCCTTGCAAATTTTCTCCTTTGTTGAACTCACACTGAGTTTACGATGAACTGAAAAACTCAGCCACCTCTTGTCTTCTCAATATAGGCTACTCTCTTGGCTGCTGCAAGAAACTACCCTCAACTGGATGACTTTAAGAAGTATTTAATTCTCACAGTTCTGGAGTCTGAGAAGTCCAAGATCAAGGGACTAGCAAATTCAATGTCTGGCGAGAGATGATTCTTGGTTTGGAGACCAAGAACTGTCTTCTTGCTGTGCCACTCTGGTGGGAGGGGTCAAGGGAACTCTCAGGGTCCCTTTTTTTCTTTTTTTGGCCACTTCTATTGGTTTTCCATTTATTTACTTTCATCTATCTTTGTTCTTTGGCCTGTGTGGGCCTCCCATTGCAGTGACCTGTCTTGTTGCAGAGCACTGGCTCTGAGCACAGGCACCGCAGAGCTCCAGCTCGGTGGTTGGACACACTGGTCCAGTCACTCCACGGCACATGGGATCTTCCCAGGCCAGGGATCAAACCGGTGCCCCTTGCACTGCAAGGCAGGCTCCTTACCCAGTGGACCACCAGGGAAGCCTCAGGGTCTGTTTCTTAAGGGCGCTCATCTCATCCATGAGGGCTCTACCCTCATGGCCTAAGCGCTTAACATCTCACCTCCAAATACCATCACATTATGACTTAGACTTCACGATAAGAGTTTTAGAGGGACATGACCTTTTAGTAGAAATACCTGCTGTCTTTCCCATTTGGCCCCTGTACAACTGTCACTGTTTTTAGCTTAATGGCAACCTTATATTTATCTTTGTTTAATTTCTTCTTGAAGGTTTTTACCTGGATCCTCAGTCTGACCTTCAAAGTAAAGGTAAGTTCTGTTAATTTCCTCTCTTAAATCCTCAAATCCTTTCAGTTTTTATATTGGTTATACATGGTTTCTTTGCCTGTTTCCTCACCTGGAAGCCTCTTTCTCTCCACACCCTCATTACCAACCTCAGTTTAGGTAATTCCTGCTAATACTTTAGAACCCAGCTCAAATGTCCCTTCCTTCAGATTTCCCTTGTACCTTCATGTTGGGTCAAGGCTCTCAGCTTTATGTTTTTATTGGAACTGACCATCTCCTTTTGCTTCTTATCACCACTGTGTTTATGGAATTCATTGAGCAATGTGTTTCGTTTCTGATTCTCACTCTAGATTGTCAGCCCCATGAGGGCTTGCACAGTGACTGTCTCTCTCATTCACTGTCGCATCCCCAGGACTCAGCAAAGTAGTCACAACTGTTGTTTAAGTCATGCATCTGTGGTGTTTTGTTATGGCAGCCTAAGCGGGCTAAGACAGCTTTCATTTAAAGAAAGGAGTCCATGGCTGAAAGTAAAAGCTTAAGAATCTCTGCTCCAGTCTAACTCATCCATTCTGTAAAAGTAATGTCGATTAGGGTAAGACAAATTGTTAGTTGATAGAACTGGACTAATTCTGATTCCTGCATAGTAACCATTCTATAAATGTCATTTTAAAGAATCGTGTTATCAATGATAAAGTTCTTACTGTTACTGAGACAAGGGAAGACAAGTTTGTAGGGTGGAAACTGAAGCATAGGCATTTAGGACAAGGCTCAGTGGCCTAGCAGGGGAAGCACATAGAAGGAATGGTGAGAATCATAAGAGGGAAGGGTGAGTAAGGGGAAAGGGATCTCTGATCCAGAGTGTTTTGACTATGTGGGCTTTTGTATGAAGGGAAGGCTTTGAAGCACATTCTCAAAGTAATTCTTTCCAAGATTCTAAGTTCTATTGAAACAATGGGAAAAAAGGAAAGAATCCTAGGCTGGACTGGGGAAAGTTACCTGAGTAGGTGTCCCCACAGTGTTGGACTCAGTGTCTCCCATCAATGATGGGTCACTCAGCTTTAGAAGGCTCTAGCTCAGACTGCATGTCCAGCAGCTGGGACTGTGCCTAAGGAGTTCCTTCTGTGCATGGGATGTCGGATCAATTCTCCTGTTCCCTGGAAGCTCCTTAAATCCTCAAATCCTTTTCAGTTTTTATATTGGTTATACATGGTTTCTTTGCCTGTTTCCTCACCTGGAAGCCTCTTTCTCTCCACACCCTCATTACCAACCTCAGTTTAGGTAATTCCTGCTAATACTTTAGAACCCAGCTCAAATGTCCCTTCCTTCAGATTTCCCTTGTACCTTCATGTTGGGTCAAGGCTCTCAGCTTTATGTTTTTATTGGAACTGACCATCTCCTTTTGCTTCTTATCACCACTGTGTTTATGGAATTCATTGAGCAATGTGTTTCGTTTCTGATTCTCACTCTAGATTGTCAGCCCCATGAGGGCTTGCACAGTGACTGTCTCTCTCATTCACTGTCGCATCCCCAGGACTCAGCAAAGTAGTCACAACTGTTGTTTAAGTCATGCATCTGTGGTGTTTTGTTATGGCAGCCTAAGCGGGCTAAGACAGCTTTCATTTAAAGAAAGGAGTCCATGGCTGAAAGTAAAAGCTTAAGAATCTCTGCTCCAGTCTAACTCATCCATTCTGTAAAAGTAATGTCGATTAGGGTAAGACAAATTGTTAGTTGATAGAACTGGACTAATTCTGATTCCTGCATAGTAACCATTCTATAAATGTCATTTTAAAGAATCGTGTTATCAATGATAAAGTTCTTACTGTTACTGAGACAAGGGAAGACAAGTTTGTAGGGTGGAAACTGAAGCATAGGCATTTAGGACAAGGCTCAGTGGCCTAGCAGGGGAAGCACATAGAAGGAATGGTGAGAATCATAAGAGGGAAGGGTGAGTAAGGGGAAAGGGATCTCTGATCCAGAGTGTTTTGACTATGTGGGCTTTTGTATGAAGGGAAGGCTTTGAAGCACATTCTCAAAGTAATTCTTTCCAAGATTCTAAGTTCTATTGAAACAATGGGAAAAAAGGAAAGAATCCTAGGCTGGACTGGGGAAAGTTACCTGAGTAGGTGTCCCCACAGTGTTGGACTCAGTGTCTCCCATCAATGATGGGTCACTCAGCTTTAGAAGGCTCTAGCTCAGACTGCATGTCCAGCAGCTGGGACTGTGCCTAAGGAGTTCCTTCTGTGCATGGGATGTCGGATCAATTCTCCTGTTCCCTGGAAGCTCCTTAGATTCTGCAGGAAGCACCTGACCTCCTAACATGGGTCATTTTAGGAAGTGAAGGTGTGGAATGAGAAATGAAATCAGCAAGAATTGGAATGAGGAATAGACTTTGAGAATGGGGAGATTATAAACTAAAGAAGAGAGTAATTGGGGTACATGGAGTCCAGGAAGAAAAAGGCTGGATTGACTTAGGGAGGAAATACTGGGGTCAAAGCCAGAGGTAGGAGAATATGGTAGGATGTGACTCTCCTAAAAGACTGTCAGAAAGTTGAATTGATTGGTGCTCAGTCTTGGGGGATTAGGAGCAATTCTGCTAGAGGCAGAGGGTTGGACCAGATGACCTCTCAAGATTTCTTCTCTCCTGATGATTCCGGGAAGACATTTCTCATTGTCTTGACAGTCCTGAAATGTCTTTTCTTAATGGGAAATTTATCTACTGTATTCAATTTAACTGTTGCATTTGTATTTTGTACATGCACCTGCCCTGGGGCAATGGTTACATTTTAAATAAATCAAATAAATCAATAAGTATGATATGCTCATTTTAATCATTACATAATGCAAAAAATTATGATAATGCCACATTAAGGTGCAAATTAAGACATGCAAAAGTAAGGAAATGTGGAAATGAATGTTCTCCTAGCAACATTAACTCCCCTGCCTTGTGATGTGGTATAATAAAGTCTATATTTATATCTGCCTACCTAGCAGTCTCTCATTCAGCACAGACCAATGTGGGGGATTATTGCCACCTAGACTTTTGTGTCTGATGGTTTGTAAATGTGCTGTATTAAATGAAGCACTAGCCAGGAAGAGAGGGTGTGGAGTAGCAGCACAGGCTTTGGACAGGGCTGCCTGGGTTAGGATCCTAGTTCTGTCTCTGAGCAACTCTGTGTCCTGCTCGATTTACTCAGCTCTCTGGACTCATTTCCTCAACTGTGATATGCAATTTTAAAACAACAATTTAAAAACTTGTTTGCAGCATCCAGACCCTTGCCCTTTCCACCCTCCCTCCCAGCATCAACCAGGGTAGTCCCATTTTTATGGGTTTTATTGTAGCTCACTTATCGTTTCATTTGGAAGAAAAGGATTCTGCTGCTTGAAACAATTTCCCAATCATCACTCTAGTTCTACTTTTCCAGATACAGATCAGGGAGGTAAAGGAACTTGCTCAAGATCACACAAATGATTATTCTCAAGAAGATCTCCACACCAGGTCTCTCCCAGACCTGCAACTTTCCGTTGACCTTGCTCTTGACCCCAAATGAAAGCTCCTTTGTTGCATAAGAGCAGATAGACTGTATGCATGCTACATATAGGAGGTCCCCAGAGCAGCAAGGGGTGATGAGAAAACCTTAGGCGTTAGAGTAAGGTTGATGCAAAGTCTCTCTCCACCAGTTGCTGCTCTGTGACCTTGAACCATTCTGAGTCTCAGTTTCTTCTTCTGTAAAATTGTGGACAAGAGCCCAACCTTTCAGGATCAATGAAACCAACTATGTAAATGCCTGTCAGCTTCTCAGAGCACTAAAGAAATGTTAGCTGACTTTTTAAAAAGGCCTTATTAATCAGTTGTATTTAATGTTATTTTTTTCATTCTCTGTGTGTGTGTTTTTAATTATTGCTTTATTTATTTTAATTTGGCTGCACTAGGTCTTAGTTGTGGCATGGGGGATCTTGTTCCCTGATCGGGGATCGAACCCCTGCACTAGGAGCACAGAGTCTTACCCCTTGGACCACCAGGGAGGTCCCTACCTGAATTTTTTAAACATGCTCAGATTTAAAGAATAGTTATGTTTCCCCAGTTTCCCCTTGAGGTTCCTCAAGAATTTCACTATGGAAATTCCCTCAATAGTGATACATTTGAATAGACCGAGCCTTTTGTTCCTCCCCATTAAATAATCTTAGCTTTCTTTTCACTGGTGGAGAACCAGGAGGAGGACCACTCTTGAGCCCCCAACCCCTTGAATGACTCCCATTGCTTGTGGGATTACGTAGAGCACGACTCTTTACACCCTGCCAGGAGGGCAACTCCCTGCTTTCTCAACAAGTCCTGGGGTTCGGCATCTCTCTTCCTTTGCCCCTGCTGACTCTCCCTCCTGGCAACACCATCACCCTCTCTCTCTCTTGTTCTCCCTGCCTTTTCTTGTCAAACCCAGCCTGTCCTCAAGGCCCATGTCCTCCTCTTTGAATCTTTCCAGACTGACCCCAAATAATGGGCCGTCTCCTAGCTTATGTCCCCAGAGTCCCTATTATGCTTCCCAAATAACTGTCACTTTATCCTCCCATGTTCGGTACTGTGATCCTGAGCCACTAGGTCCAGGGCTTCTTGAGAACACGAGCTAGATCTCGCTCATGTTTACTGCCCTCGTAATTCTGGTAAACATAGAGCCTTCTGGGCTGGATAAATACTGAGATGAATCATAACTAAGTGTTCTTCACTTTATGATTATTTTCACATTACAGGAGAGGCTGGAGTAGGAGGAATGTGCTGGGTGCTGACGGTACAGGGCAGGGCTGAGAGACAAGAATTGGTTTATTAATACGAAGGGCAAGACAAATGTTGAGGTCCAAGCTTTTGGGCACTACAATCTTGCCAAAGGTGGGATCCACAAAAGGCATGAAGAGCTTCACCAAAATCAACCAGGGCCTGGGAGAAAAGAGTGTTGGTTGGATTGTTTACTGTTCATTACTTCTCTGCAATCTTTGGAAGCCCATCCGTGTAATTATCCCAGTCTGGAGTTTTCGAGTCCCATGGCTGGCATTACTTGGGCTCAAACTAGAGAAAGCATAATTTGCTCTTCCTGTTTGTTTTACTCAAAGTCTACTGAATGGGGTTCATAATCACACTTGGGCTGCACCCCAAGGAGCCTCATGTTTTATACACCCCACACCCTGTGAAGGAGGGGGATGGGTGCAGTATTGGGGAGGTGACTTTCTGTTTCCTAAAAGGGACATGAGAAGAGATGAGAAGCTCACAGCAGCACAAGAAATGAGGCTCTTGTGGGCAGAACCAGGGCCAAAGGTGACCTCAGAGAAATAGAAGATACACAACCTGTTCCTCAGGAACTTATGCCAAACCGGGTCCTGATTCAGTTCATCAGCTCTGTGGCAGGGATTTATTGGGTGCCAGCTGCACCCAAAACTAAACTTGGATAAATTTGTTTTGACCAAATTGTGCTGGTATTCAGTCTCCAGGCTGCCAACTTGTCCTGTTGGGTTGTCTCCTCCCTTTCAACTCTTTCCAGGTATCCAGGAGGGTTCCAGTTGCATGTAATTCCAGCTGCAGTCCTTCTGACCTTTAGCCAGAGCCACAGCCTCCCTCTGTAGGCTCCACGCTGCCTCCCTAGTTTACCTCCAGGTTCCTATGTTCACGGGCACCACCTCGTTCCCTGTCTCTGCCTTCCTGCTTGGGCTCTTGGTGTTCCATTTGCTTTTTCCTCCCTTCCTTCCCTTTTTCATCCAAAAATTCTTATGCAAACATTTTCCTCTAGCCTTCACATCAATTCTCACATCTCTGCTTGTCTAAATCCTATCCTTTCAATTCCTTCTTTTTCTTTTCTTTTTTAAATTATCAAAGGTTATCATTACACAATATGGAGAAGT
Organism: Tragulus kanchil; assembly: GCA_022376925.1. NCBI lineage: Eukaryota > Metazoa > Chordata > Mammalia > Artiodactyla > Tragulidae > Tragulus > Tragulus kanchil. Next base: position 138,188,931 of record JAIOJX010000003.1, read on the forward strand.
ATAGAACAAAATATAATTATTGGGGCTTCCCTGGTGGTCCAGAGGGTAAAGAGTCCACCTTGCAGTGTAAGTGGCGCCAGTTCGATCCTTGGTCCGGGAAGATCCCATGTGCCGCGGAGCAGCTGGACTGATGTGTCCAATTACCGAGCCAGAGCTCTGCAGCGCATGTGCCCAGAGCTGGTGCTCTGCAAGGAGAGGCCACTGCAATGGGAGGCCCACACAGGCCAAAGAAAAAAGATGGATAAAAATAAATAAATAAAAAACCAACAATAGAGGCCAAAATTTAAAAAGTTGCTCTACAATCTTGTGCTGGCCTCTGCTGCACATCAATACGAATCAGCCTCAAGTGTACGCATGTGCCTTCCCTCCTGAACCCACTCCCTCTCCCACCCTTCTGGGTTGTCACAGAGCACTGGGTTGAGCTCTCTGTTTTACACAACACATTCTCACTTCCTGTCTGTTTCACATATGGTAAAGTGTATGCTTCCCTCTGTTCTTCCGATTCACTCCACTCCCTTCTTCTGGTGCTGGGTCCACAAGTCCGTTCTCTCTGCCTGTGTCTCCATTGCTGCCCTGCATTCAGTACTCTTTTGCTTATTCAGTATTTTTTCAATTTTTTTCAATTCTTTCAATTTTTTTTATTTTCTTTAGACTGTGAATATTTAAATTGTCTACAAAAGTTCAACAGTTACTTACATTATTTTTTAGTTACTTAGATTTTTAAAAATTCTGTCAGCCTCTCTACCCAAATAAAATATTGTGATATAATTGACATATAAGATTATATTTGTTTCAAGTGTGTGACATAATGATTTGATATTTGTATATATTGTAAAATGATCATCACAATAAACCTAGTTAATATTTATCCCCACACACCGTTACAATTTTGGAAGCTCCTTTTTAAATTGAAGTATGGTTGATTTACAATATTAGTTTCAGGTGTACAACACAGTGATTCAATATTTTCATAGATTATATTCCATGTAAAGTTATAAATATTGATTATCCTCTGTGTAGTGCATTACCTTCTTATAACTTATTTATTTTATACTAGTAGTTTGTACCTCTTATCTCATCTGTGGATGGACTTCTAGATTGCTCTCATATCTTGGCTATTGTAAATAATGCTGCTATAAATATTGAGGTACATATATCTTTTTCAATTATATTTATCTTTTCCATTTTCTTTGGGTAGACACTCAGGAGTAGAATTGCTAGGGATCTATTTTTAATTTTTTAGTGGAATCTCCAGACTTTTCCCATAGTGGCTGTGCCAATTTGCATTCCTATCAACACTGCAGGAGGGTTCCCTTTCCTCCACATCCTCACCAACACTTGTTTTTTGATGACAGTCATTCTGACTTGTGTGAAGCATTATCTAATTGTGGTTTTTATTTGCATTTCCCTGGCAGCTAGTGATGTTGACCAACGTTGGCCATCTGTAGGTCTTCTTTATCAAAATGCCTCTTCAGGTACTTGACCCATTTTAAATCCAGAGTTTTAAAAAATAATGAGTTGTATGATTCATTTTTTGTTATTTGGGACCCTTTTTCCCCCCGTCTGTTTCACATATGGTAAAGTGTATGCTTCCCTCTGTTCTTCCGATTCACTCCACTCCCTTCTTCTGGTGCTGGGTCCACAAGTCCGTTCTCTCTGCCTGTGTCTCCATTGCTGCCCTGCATTCAGTACTCTTTTGCTTATTCAGTCCTTTTCAATTTTTTTCAATTCTTTCAATTTTTTTATTTTCTTTAGACTGTGAATATTTAAATTGTCTACAAAAGTTCAACAGTTACTTACATTATTTTTTAGTTACTTAGATTTTTAAAAATTCTGTCAGCCTCTCTACCCAAATAAAATATTGTGATATAATTGACATATAAGATTATATTTGTTTCAAGTGTGTGACATAATGATTTGATATTTGTATATATTGTAAAATGATCATCACAATAAACCTAGTTAATATTTATCCCCACACACCGTTACAATTTTGGAAGCTCCTTTTTAAATTGAAGTATGGTTGATTTACAATATTAGTTTCAGGTGTACAACACAGTGATTCAATATTTTCATAGATTATATTCCATGTAAAGTTATAAATATTGATTATCCTCTGTGTAGTGCATTACCTTCTTATAACTTATTTATTTTATACTAGTAGTTTGTACCTCTTATCTCATCTGTGGATGGACTTCTAGATTGCTCTCATATCTTGGCTATTGTAAATAATGCTGCTATAAATATTGAGGTACATATATCTTTTTCAATTATATTTATCTTTTCCATTTTCTTTGGGTAGACACTCAGGAGTAGAATTGCTAGGGATCTATTTTTAATTTTTTAGTGGAATCTCCAGACTTTTCCCATAGTGGCTGTGCCAATTTGCATTCCTATCAACACTGCAGGAGGGTTCCCTTTCCTCCACATCCTCACCAACACTTGTTTTTTGATGACAGTCATTCTGACTTGTGTGAAGCATTATCTAATTGTGGTTTTTATTTGCATTTCCCTGGCAGCTAGTGATGTTGACCAACGTTGGCCATCTGTAGGTCTTCTTTATCAAAATGCCTCTTCAGGTACTTGACCCATTTTAAATCCAGAGTTTTAAAAAATAATGAGTTGTATGAATTCTTTATTTATTTTGGATGTGTGCATGCTCAGTCACTTCAGTTGTGTTTGACTCTTTGCAACCCCATGGGCTATAGCTCTTCAGGTCCCTCTGTCCATGGGATTTCCCAGACAAGAATTCTGGAATGGGTTGCCATTTTCTCCCTCAAGGAATCTTTCCAACTCAGGAATCAAACCCATGTCTCCTGTGTCTCCTGCATTATAGGTGAATTTTTTACTGCTGAGCCACCGGGGAAAAGCCCATATTTTGGTCATTAACCCCTTATTAGACATGACATTTACAAATGTCTTCTCCCACTCAGTAGGTTGTCTTTTTGTTTTGTTGAAGGTTTCCTTCATTGTGCAAAAGCTTTTAACTTTAGTTAGGTCCCATTTGTTTATTTTCACTTTTGTTTCCCTTGCCCAAGGAGATAGAACACCACCCAAAATACTGTCAAAACCTGTGTCAAATAGCATACTGCCTATTTTTCTATGTTTTTGTCTAGGAGTTTTCATTAATCTATTTTGAGCTTATTTTTGTATATGGCATGAGAAAATGTTCTAACTTCATTCTCTTACATGAAGTTATACAGTTTTTCCAACACCACTTACTGAAGAGACTGTCTTTTTCCTATTGTATATTCTTGCCTCCTTTCTGATAGACTAATTAACTGTACATGTGCGGGTTTATTTCTGGGTTCTCTAAATTCTGTTTTATTGATCTATGTGTCTTTTGTGTGTGTGTGCCAGTACCATATTGTTTTGATCACTGTAACTTTTTAGTATAGTTTGAAGCCAGAGAGTGCAATACCTCCAGCATTTTTTCCCCTCAAGATTCCTTTGGCTATTTGAAGTCTTCTGTGTTTCCATACAAATTTTAGGATTATTTGTTCTGGTTCAGTGCAAAATATCCTTGATATTTTTATAGAGGTTACCTTAAATCTATAGATTACTGTAGGTAGTATGGGTATTCTGACAATATTAATCTCTCAGTCTATGAGTATAGGATATCTTTTCATTTGTTTGCATTATCCTCGAGTTTTTTCATTAGTGTCTTATAGTATTTAGAAAACAGGTCTTTCATGCTCTTGGTTAAATTTATTCCTAGGTGCTTTATTCTTTTTGATGCAATCGTTTTGTTGGTTTCTGACAGTTTGTTTTCAATATACAAAAATACATTTCTGTATATTAATCTTGTATCCTGCAACTTTACTGAATTCATTTGTTAATTCTAATAGTTTTTGGTAGGATCTTTAGGATTTCTAGATACAGTGTGTCATCTGCAAATAGTGACAGTCTTTCTTTTCCCCTTCCAATTTTGATGCCTTTTATTTCTTTTTCTTTTATTATTGCTGTGGCAAGGACTTCCAATATAATGTTAAATAGAAATGATGAGAGAGGACATCCTTATTTTGCTCCTGTCTTAGAGGAAAAGCTTTCAACTTTTTACCATTGAGTGTGTTGTTAGCTGTGGTTTGCCATAATGGCTTTTTATTATGTTGAAGTGTGTTCTCGGTACCCACTGTGTTGTTGAGAGTTTTAATCATGAATGGATGTCAAATTTTGTCATATTTTTCTGCATCTACTGAGATTATCATGCAATTTTACTCTTTTGTTGTATTACTATGGTGTATCACTTTGGTTGAATTGTGGTACTGAACCAGCCTAGCATTCCTTGGTTATCCACTTGATCATGGTGTATGATCCTTTTTATGTACTGGTGAATTCAGTCTGATACTGTTTTGTTGAGGATTTTTGCATGTAGAATTATCAGGGATGAAAGTGAAAAGTGAAAGTGTTAGTCACTCAATCATTTCTGACTCTTCACGGCCCCATGAACTATATGTAGCCTGCCAGGGTTCTCTGTCCATAGAATCCTCCAGGGATATTGGTATGTAATTTTCTTTGTTGTAGTACTTGGTCTGATTTTAGTATCAGAGTAGCACTGGCTTTGTAGAATGACTTTGGAAGTAATTTTACCTCCTCAAGTTTTTGAAATTGTTGAAAAAAGATAGGTATAGATTCTTTACATGTTTGGTAGAATTTCCCTGTGAAGTTATCTGGCCCTGGACTTTTGTTTGTTGTGAGTTTTTTTGATGATGGGTTCAGTTTCAATACTGGTTAACTATTTGTGTGTATTTTCTCTTTCTTCCTGATTCAGTTTAGGAAGATTGCATGTTTCTAGGAATTAATACATTTCTTTCAAGTTGCTCAGTTTGTTGATTTATAATTGTTCATAATATTCTCTCACGCTTCTTTGTATTTCTGTATATCAACTGTAATTTTTCCTCTTTGAAGTATAATTTTATTTATTGGGACTCTGTGTCTTTTAAAGAAAATGAGTCTGGCTAAAGGTTTATCTATTTTGATTATCTTTAAAAAATTCTCTTAGCTTTATTGACTTTTTTTTTTTTTTTGCCTCTAAGTCATAATTTTTTTTCCACTTTGTTTTCATCCATCTTTATTCTTTGGCCCGTAGGTCTTCCATTAGTGGTCTCTCTTGTTTCAGAGCACTGGCTCTGGAGCACTGGCTCATAATTGGATACACTGGTCCAGCCGTTTCTAAGCATGTGGGATATTCCCAGGCCAGGGATGGAACCGGTGCCCCTTGCACTGCAAGGCGGACTCTTTACCCACTGGACCACCAGGGAAACCCTGAAACGTTTCTTTTATCTTCCTTTTTATCAGTCTTGATTTTATATATTTCTGTTCACATCTTTATTATTTCCTTCCTTCTGCTGGCTTCCAATTTTTTTTGTTCTTCTTTTTCTAATTCTTCTAGCGGACAATTAGGTTGTTTATTTGAGATTATTTTTATTTATTTAGATAGACTTCTCTCTCTCTAACTTTCTTCTTAGAACTGCTTTTGCTGCGTCCCAGATTTTGGAAGGGTATTTTCATTTGCCTAAAAAATATTTTCTGATTTCCTGTTTGATTTTTTTTTTATCTCTATCTGTCTGTGTTTTCTTTCATTTTTGTTCCCATAATTGATTTCTAACTGTGGTAAGAAAGTATGCTTGATATAATTACATATCCTTAAATTTATTGAGACTTGTTTTGTGGCCTAGCATGTGATCTATCCTGGAGAAAGTTCCAAGTGTCCTTGAAAAGAATATGTATCTGCTGTTTTTAGATGGAATTTCCTATAGATACCTATTAAATTTATCTGGTTTAATATGTAATATAAGGTTGATATTTCCTTATTGATTTTCAGTCTGGATAATCAATCTGCTAATGTAGTGGGGTGTAAAAATCCCTCACTGTTACTGTGTTACTGTCATTTTCTTCTTTTATCTCTGTTAATGGCTGCTTTATACTTTTAGGTGCTCTTATTAGAGTCATATGTGTTTACAAATGTTGTGTCTTTTTCTTGGATTGATCATTTTTGTCATTATATAATGCTCTTATTTATCTTTTATTACAAACTTTGTTTTAAAGTGTACTTTGTCTGACATGAATATTGCTACCTCGTCTTTCTTTTCTTTTTCATTTGCATGGAATATCTTTTCCCAACCCTTCACTTTCAGCATCTTTATCTCTGAAGGTAATCTCTTGTGGGCAGCATATGGTTCATCTTAAAAAAAATCTAATCAGATGCCCTGTGTCTTTTGATTGGAGTATTAAGATTGCTTTAAGTGATTACTGATAGGTGGGCTTCCCCAGTGACTCAGTGGTAAAGAATCCACCTGCAGTGCAGGAGATGCAGGAGGCACGGGTTCGATCCTTGGGTTGGGAAGATTCTCTGGAGAAGGGAATGGCAACCCACTCTAGAATTCTTGCCTGGAGAATTCCATGGACAGAGGGGCCTGGTAGGCTATAGCCCATGGGGTTGCAAAGAGTCAGACATTACTAAGCTAATAAGCACACACACATACACACATTGATAGGTATGTACTTATTGCCATTTTGATATTTGTTTTCAATTGTTTTTGCAGTTCTCTATTCTGTTTTTCTTATTTTAGTTGCTTCTCTGTGGTTTCATGTTTTTCTTTAATGTTTGGATTTCTTTCTTTCTTGTGGTCACCATGGAACTCCTGGGACCTGTAAATATATCTCCATGTTTTAAACTGATAGTCATTTTAGTTCAAACACATGTTAAAAGAACTACAGTTTAGAATCTCCCCTCCTGCAACATTTTATGTTTTTGATGTCATATTTTACATTTTCATGTTGATTCCACAACTGCTTATTGCAGTTATAGTTTATAGCACAGTTTTTGTCTTAAAACCTTCATATTAGCTTATAGAGCCTTGCCTTTACTATGTATTTTCTGTTACCAGTGAAATTTTTTTCCTTCATGTATTTTCTTATTTCTTGTTATAGACTTTCTTTTTTTGTCAGTCTAGGAAGATTTTTTTTGTGGTGATGAACTCATCTTTTATTGGTCTGGGAAATTCTTTCTCTCTCCTTAAATTTTGAGAGATAACTTTTGTTCCTTCATGTATTTTCTTATTCTTGTTTTAAAGTGTACTTTGTCTGACATGAATATTGCTACCTCGTCGTTCTGTTCTTTGTCATTTGTGTGGAATATCTTTTCCCAACCCTTCACTTTCAGCATCTTTATCTCTGAAGGTAATCTCTTGTGGGCAGCATATGGTTCATCTTAAAAAAAATCTAATCAGATGCCCTGTGTCTTTTGATTGGAGTATTAAGATTGCTTTAAGTGATTACTGATAGGTGGGCTTCCCCAGTGACTCAGTGGTAAAGAATCCACCTGCAGTGCAGGAGATGCAGGAGGCACGGGTTCGATCCTTGGGTTGGGAAGATTCTCTGGAGAAGGGAATGGCAACCCACTCTAGAATTCTTGCCTGGAGAATTCCATGGACAGAGGGGCCTGGTAGGCTATAGCCCATGGGGTTGCAAAGAGTCAGACATTACTAAGCTAATAAGCACACACACATACACACATTGATAGGTATGTACTTATTGCCATTTTGATATTTGTTTTCAATTGTTTTTGCAGTTCTCTATTCTGTTTTTCTTATTTTAGTTGCTTCTCTGTGGTTTCATGTTTTTCTTTAATGTTTGGATTTCTTTCTTTCTTGTGGTCACCATGGAACTCCTGGGACCTGTAAATATATCTCCATGTTTTAAACTGATAGTCATTTTAGTTCAAACACATGTTAAAAGAACTACAGTTTAGAATCTCCCCTCCTGCAACATTTTATGTTTTTGATGTCATATTTTACATTTTCATGTTGATTCCACAACTGCTTATTGCAGTTATAGTTTATAGCACAGTTTTTGTCTTAAAACCTTCATATTAGCTTATAGAGCCTTGCCTTTACTATGTATTTTCTGTTACCAGTGAAATTTTTTTCCTTCATGTATTTTCTTATTTCTTGTTATAGACTTTCTTTTTTGGTCAGTCTAGGAAGATTGTTTTTGTGGTGATGAACTCAGCTTTTATTTGTCTGGGAAATTCTTTCTCTCTCCTTAAATTTTGAGAGATAACTTTGCTGGGCATAGTATTCTAGGTTGTAGGGTTTTACTTTCAGCATTTTAAATGTATCATTGCCATTCCTTTCTGGCGTAGAAAGTTTCTGCTGAAAAAAGCAGCTGATAGCTTTATGGAAGTTCCCTTATACACGAATCTTTTTTCCTTGCTTGCTTCCTTTGAAATTCTTTTCATCTTTAAATTTTAATGATGGTGTATCTTGGTTTGAATCTCTTTGAGTTTGCCCTGTTGGAAACTTTCTGTCTTTCCTAGACCTCAGTAACTGTTTCCTTCTTGAGATTAGGGAAGTTCTCAGCCACAATTTCCTCAAATACAATTTCTGCCTCTTCTCTTCTCTGCTGGAACCCCTGTAGCACAAATATCACACCCTTGATGTTTTCCCAATGATCCCTTAAACTATCCTCATTAAACATTTTCTTAAAAAAAAAAAAAAAAGCAAATGTTGAAAGTGAAAAAAAAAAGAAAAACATTTTCTTTTTCCTTTGCTCCTCTGTTTGGTCGATTTTCACCCTTCTACACTGCAGGTCACTTATGTGTTCTTCTATATCACCTAATTTGCTGTTAATTCCTTCTAGTGTATTTTTTTATTTCAGTTATTGCATCCTGTAGCTCTGATTCATTCTTTTTTAGATTTTCTAGAATTTCTTTGTACTTCTTTCTACTGTGCTCTTCTATTATTCTCTTGAGTTCCGTGAGCATTTTATTATTGTTGCTTGAACTCTTTACTAGGTTAAGTTATTTATCTCCATTTCATTAGGATATTTTCCTGAGATTTCATCTTATTCTTTCATTTAAACACATGTTAAAAGAACTACAGTTTAGAATCTCCCCTCCTGCAACATTTTATGTTTTTGATGTCATATTTTACATTTTCATGTTGATTCCACAACTGCTTATTGCAGTTATAGTTTATAGCACAGTTTTTGTCTTAAAACCTTCATATTAGCTTATAGAGCCTTGCCTTTACTATGTATTTTCTGTTACCTGTAAAATTTTTTTTCCTTCATGTATTTTCTTATTTCTTGTTATAGACTTTCTTTTTTGGTCAGTCTAGGAAGATTGTTTTTGTGGTGATGAACTCAGCTTTTATTTGTCTGGGAAATTCTTTCTCTCTCCTTAAATTTTGAGAGATAACTTTGCTGGGCATAGTATTCTAGGTTGTAGGGTTTTACTTTCAGCATTTTAAATGTATCATTGCCATTCCTTTCTGGCGTAGAAAGTTTCTGCTGAAAAAAGCAGCTGATAGCTTTATGGAAGTTCCCTTATACACGAATCTTTTTTCCTTGCTTGCTTCCTTTGAAATTCTTTTCATCTTTAAATTTTAATGATGGTGTATCTTGGTTTGAATCTCTTTGAGTTTGCCCTGTTGGAAACTTTCTGTCTTTCCTAGACCTCAGTAACTGTTTCCTTCTTGAGATTAGGGAAGTTCTCAGCCACAATTTCCTCAAATACAATTTCTGCCTCTTCTCTTCTCTGCTGGAACCCCTGTAGCACAAATATCACACCCTTGATGTTTTCCCAATGATCCCTTAAACTATCCTCATTAAACATTTTCTTAAAAAAAAAAAAAAAAGCAAATGTTGAAAGTGAAAAAAAAAAGAAAAACATTTTCTTTTTCCTTTGCTCCTCTGTTTGGTCGATTTTCACCCTTCTACACTGCAGGTCACTTATGTGTTCTTCTATATCACCTAATTTGCTGTTAATTCCTTCTAGTGTATTTTTTTATTTCAGTTATTGCATCCTGTAGCTCTGATTCATTCTTTTTTAGATTTTCTAGAATTTCTTTGTACTTCTTTCTACTGTGCTCTTCTATTATTCTCTTGAGTTCCGTGAGCATTTTATTATTGTTGCTTGAACTCTTTACTAGGTTAAGTTATTTATCTCCATTTCATTAGGATATTTTCCTGAGATTTCATCTTATTCTTTCATTTGAAATATACTCCTTTGTTTTCTCATTTTGTTTGGCTTTCTCTCTCTGTGAAATAAAGTAAAGCAGTCACCTACTCCTGTCTTGAGGTTGTGTTCTATTCCAGTCTTGAAGGTATGCCACCATCCTTCCTTCTGAGGTGCTTTTCCACTGTTAGCTCAAACTTCACACAGCCCCACCTATGCAGCCTGTGTGTGCTCAGCCATGGGGTGGGAGACCTGGATCTGCAGTGAGTATGGTCACATCCTCTCCTAGGGTATGCTGGCAGCCACCACTTCGGTGGGAGGTAAAGGCTGTAGTCAGAGGGGCTGAACCAGAGCCTGGTGTGAGTCAGAACTCCTTCTGGGTCCAATGGTGGCCAGTACTCTATAGGAAGGGATCAGGGCCAGAGTCCAAGGGGTTGGAGCAGGAGACTTAAAGAAGCCGGGCTTCTCATTTGTGTGAGCGTAGTCTCTGTCTTGGCTAGAGGTGGAGTTGGGATCTAAGGCGACTTCTGAGCTGGCTCTGCTTTTTTCTGTGGTGTACACATGTGCAGAGGTTATGGCTGTCTTCACCTTAGAGGGGAGCAGTGCTCAAGCAGGAGGGGCTGCACCAGGAGTACTGTGCAGGGCAGGGTATGTGTTGGGGCCATTTTGGCAGGCTGGCCAGAGCAGTAGGAAGTTTTCAAACTGCATCCTCTGTGCTGGGACTGAAAGCAGTCAAATCTGTGTGCATGCTTTTCAAGAGTGGAGCTTCGGTTTCTCTACAGACTTCCAGTAAGCCTCACTTGTTTTCAAACCAGCTTTGGGGGCTTGCCTTCTCTGGACTGGGTCCCAAGACTAGGATGCCTAATATGAGGCTCAATTCTGTTGCTTCTTAGGGAGCTTCCCCAAGCCTGTGATAACCCTTCCTCTTCTGGGTCACCCACTAGGGGTATGGGTCCTGACTATATTGCTTCCCCTCCCCTTCTACTAGACTCTGTGTGGATCTTTCATTATAGTCTTTTTTTTTTTTTTTTAACATTTATTATATTTTATTTTATTTTATTTATTTTCACCCATCTTTATTCTTCAGCCTGTGTGGGCCTCCCATTGCAGTGGTTTCTCTGGTTGCTGAGCTCTGGCTCTGGGTGCATGTGCTCCAGAGAGCTGGCTCATAATCGGACACACTGGTCCAGCCGCTCTGCAGCACATGGGATCTTCCCGGGTCAGGGATCGAACCGGTGCCCTTTGCACTGCAAAGCAGTGTCCTTACCCACTGGACCACCAGGGAAGCCCTTTCATTATAGTCTTGGTTATAGAAGAACCAGTCTACTAATCTTCAGGTTATTCTCAGTGGCAGTTGCTATACATGTAGCTATAGCTTTGATGTTTGTGAGGAGAGGTAACCTTAGAGTCTTCTGATTCTGCCATCTTGATCCTGCTCCTGGCTCCTTTTTAAAGCTTTTGTGGTCATCATCCTTTCTTCTGAGGTTCTTTTCTACTTGTAGCTCAAACTTTAAACAGCACTGCCTTCATTCCACACTCAACAATGCTTGATTAAGTGTCTCTGCTGCCTAGGGAATATTCCAAGTGGTAACATGGAAACGGACTACACATAGCACAGATCCTCAGGAAAGCTTACAGTTCAGTCTTGATTTGATCTCTTTTTGTGAGAGTGTTTAAAAATTATAAATCATAGTACATTAACATATTAATTTAAAAATCGGGACAGTACTGAGTCTGAAGAGTGACAAAGCAAAGCACAACTTTGTGGAGCTCTGGGTTGGTGAACTCATGGAGGTGGTGGGAGAGCAGCGTCTGGGAAGACAGAGAAGCTCCATGCCCCTTTCTGCTTTCCTTGGCCTATGCATCTTTTTTATCTGGCTGTTCCTGAATTATATCCTTTTATACTGAGATGGTTTAATGACGTATTTGTTTACATAAGAAGTCCGAATGAATCTACAAAAATTATCTTGGAACATATAAGAGTTAAAAAAAAGAACAAATGAAATTCAAACTTAGCATACAGAAGGAATCAACAAAGATCAGAACAGAAATAAAAGAAATGAAGACTAGAAAAATGATAGAGAAGACTAAAAAAAAAATTCAGTGTTTTAAAAGACAAACAAAATCATAAAAGCCTTAGCTAGACTAACAGAAAAAGAGAGAAGGATCAAATAAAAAAACAAAAGAGGAGACATTGCAACTGATACCATAGAAATACAAAGGATTATAAACTATGAACAATTACATAGCAACAAATCGGATAACCAAAAGAAATCGATAAATTCCTAGAAATATACAACCTAGCAAGACTAAATCATGAAGAAATAGAAACTCTGAAGAGACTATTGATGATTCATCAAAAACTTCCCAACAAAGAAAAGCCCAGGACCTGGTGGCTTTATTGATGAATTCCATGGAACACTTAGAGGAAAATTAACACTAATCTTTCTCAAGCTCTTCCAAAAAAATTGAAAAGAAAGGAACACTTCCAAAATTATTTGATGATGACATTGCTCTGATCCCAAAGTCAAATAAGGACAATGTAAGGAAGGAAAATTAAAGGCCAATATCCCTGATGAATATGAATCTAAAAGAGTAGATCTTAGTCATTCTATACCCACACACACACACACACACACACCAGAAACTAGGTGAGGAGGTGATGGATGGGTTAATTAACCCAATAATGGTAATCATGTCACAAAACATATGTTAATATAGTAAATGATCACAGTGTACCTTTTAAATCTGTACAATTTTATCTGTCAATTATACTTTAATGAAGCTGTAAAAAGGCACTTCTTTCCTTTCTCTCATTTCTACTTTTCATAGGTAACTGGGGACATCAGTGTCTTGCCTGTCTTCTAGAATATTCCAGACTTTTGTGGAGCTCTGGGTTGGTGAACTCATGGAGGTGGTGGGAGAGCAGCGTCTGGGAAGACAGAGAAGCTCCATGCCCCTTTCTGCTTTCCTTGGCCTATGCATCTTTTTTATCTGGCTGTTCCTGAATTATATCCTTTTATACTGAGATGGTTTAATGACGTATTTGTTTACATAAGAAGTCCGAATGAATCTACAAAAATTATCTTGGAACATATAAGAGTTAAAAAAAAGAACAAATGAAATTCAAACTTAGCATACAGAAGGAATCAACAAAGATCAGAACAGAAATAAAAGAAATGAAGACTAGAAAAATGATAGAGAAGACTAAAAAAAAAATTCAGTGTTTTAAAAGACAAACAAAATCATAAAAGCCTTAGCTAGACTAACAGAAAAAGAGAGAAGGATCAAATAAAAAAACAAAAGAGGAGACATTGCAACTGATACCATAGAAATACAAAGGATTATAAACTATGAACAATTACATAGCAACAAATCGGATAACCAAAAGAAATCGATAAATTCCTAGAAATATACAACCTAGCAAGACTAAATCATGAAGAAATAGAAACTCTGAAGAGACTATTGATGATTCATCAAAAACTTCCCAACAAAGAAAAGCCCAGGACCTGGTGGCTTTATTGATGAATTCCATGGAACACTTAGAGGAAAATTAACACTAATCTTTCTCAAGCTCTTCCAAAAAAATTGAAAAGAAAGGAACACTTCCAAAATTATTTGATGATGACATTGCTCTGATCCCAAAGTCAAATAAGGACAATGTAAGGAAGGAAAATTAAAGGCCAATATCCCTGATGAATATGAATCTAAAAGAGTAGATCTTAGTCATTCTATACCCACACACACGCACACACACACACACACCAGAAACTAGGTGAGGAGGTGATGGATGGGTTAATTAACCCAATAATGGTAATCATGTCACAAAACATATGTTAATATAGTAAATGATCACAGTGTACCTTTTAAATCTGTACAATTTTATCTGTCAATTATACTTTAATGAAGCTGTAAAAAGGCACTTCTTTCCTTTCTCTCATTTCTACTTTTCATAGGTAACTGGGGACATCAGTGTCTTGCCTGTCTTCTAGAATATTCCAGACTTTTGACTTCTTAATAATTTTGTGTTCGAGTCCCTATTTCTCAGTTGGGTTACAAGCACCCAGACAAGGGGGTTTAGTATTCTCTCATGTCTCTCCACATCATCCTTCACAGACCTGGGCACACTGGAGACACCGGTACAGAGAGGCTGGCATGAAGTTCAGGGACACAGAAAATTCTCTGGGGCACTTGTACAGATCTTAGTATTTCCTGTGTGTGACTTTTTGTCTTACCCAGGGAATAAAGCCCAGGAGGGCAGAGTCACCCAGATTGTCATCAGATTCCTCTTCTAGGCCATGACTCTTCTGGGTTGCCTCCCCCCAGGCCAGAGTTTCTTGGGGGGGGGGTCCCAGGAGTTCAAGGTACCCCTCACTCAGCCCAAGCAGGAGTAGTCCCAGCCTCAACACCTTCCCCCAACCACCACTTATGCCATTTCACTTATATTATTAAAGGACTCTCAGAGGCCAAACACCTTTCCTGACATGATGCATCTTGTAGGAAATGCAGAGGGTCGTTTGCTCTTGATGTGGTGTTGGGTGGACGCCCAAGAGAGAAGGCTGAGCTGTTGGAATGAAAGAGGTGGAGAGGACGCCGGGGAGAGAAGGAGTATCAGGATGAGTGATGTGCACTGTTCAGAGGTCAGCGCATTACAAAATGATTCTCGTTAATTATTAAGAGTCTGCCATCTATTGCATGGCAGGTGTGGACAGCAGGATGGGATGCTTGCCTTTCTCTCTGAGCCACAGAGAAAGCGAAAGTGGGGCAGCCCCAAGAGCAGTCTTTGGATGGTGGCTCTGGGGGTGGCCCCATGATGGGGTTCCCTGCAAGAGGTGGCACCAGGCTGTGCAGGGCTCCCCGTTTTTGAGACTGCTGGCATTCAGTGCCATTGTGGCAGTGGCTTTAGGACTCTGTGTCGGTAGATGACAAAGAAGAATCACCTCAGACAAGATAACGCACAGGTAGACTAAGGCCATCTGCCTAGGCAGAACAAGTGGAAGGGTGGAGTGAGCTGGGGAAGGGACAGGCTGTGTCTGGACAAAGGTCCCTTTGGTCCCAGAGGAATAAGTTCTCTTCCTTCTTCAGGGTTTCCTCTTTTCTAAAATATCTCTATCTCTCCCCAAATAAGTCTGACTGCTCTTTGTCTGCCCAGTGTTGGCTGGCCTTCCCCAGCATGGCCTGCTTACCCAATGCCTGGTCACTACCTCCAGCACCAGACGCCAGGCCTGCACAGCTGGGTCCTGGGTTCTGAACGGCGTCCCCTGACCGCAGCCTGTTCAGAGAGTCTGTCTCCTCTGTCCAGCTCAAGGAAGCCAGGAGCTGCCTGCTGAAGTGATTCGAACGAGATTTTTGTCAGTTATTGAGGAGAAAGCTCAACAAAAAAAGATCTAAGTTAAAAAAGCCAAAGTGGACAGTCCTGGAGCAGGGGCAGCGGAGCTGGGTGGTCAGCGGTGTGGGTCTGGTGTCAAACACACTGCGGCTGAATGCCGGCCCTGCTGTGGAAGTGCCGGTTACTTGGGCAAATCTGCTGTTCTCATCCAGTCTCCGTTTATTCATCTATCGGGAGAGCAGACAGAAGAAGTGACCGGGGTAGGAGGCCTTCCCCACCCCACTGAGAGTGAGCCCTGGGGCAGCTGCTGGGCGTGTGGCTGAGCCTGGGCCTCCTTCCCAGGGCCGTACCAACTGCAGACTCGCCTGAAGCTGACCTGTTGAGCTTGGGAGGAATCGGAACATTAGGAAAAGCAAACACACCGGCGACCATCCCGCCAGAGCAGGTGAGCAGGCAGACCGCTGTTACAGGGAGCTGGAGGCCCTCATGCTGGCCTGGCTCTAGAGCTGCTGTCTCTGGGGTCCTGGATATTCTGCATTTCCTTCCTGAATCTTGGTTTCTTCAGCTTCAGAATGGGAGAAGTGGACTGGTCAACGTGTTCCAACTTGTAACCTTCACAACTAACCATCTCCGGGAGATGCATGGAGCCCAGGAGACCCCTGTGGGTGAACCTGGGCAGAGGCCACGTCTGGACAAAGGTCCCTTTGGTCCCAGAGGAATAAGTTCTCTTCCTTCTTCAGGGTTTCCTCTTTTCTAAAATATCTCTATCTCTCCCCAAATAAGTCTGACTGCTCTTTGTCTGCCCAGTGTTGGCTGGCCTTCCCCAGCATGGCCTGCTTACCCAATGCCTGGTCACTACCTCCAGCACCAGACGCCAGGCCTGCACAGCTGGGTCCTGGGTTCTGAACGGCGTCCCCTGACCGCAGCCTGTTCAGAGAGTCTGTCTCCTCTGTCCAGCTCAAGGAAGCCAGGAGCTGCCTGCTGAAGTGATTCGAACGAGATTTTTGTCAGTTATTGAGGAGAAAGCTCAACAAAAAAAGATCTAAGTTAAAAAAGCCAAAGTGGACAGTCCTGGAGCAGGGGCAGCGGAGCTGGGTGGTCAGCGGTGTGGGTCTGGTGTCAAACACACTGCGGCTGAATGCCGGCCCTGCTGTGGAAGTGCCGGTTACTTGGGCAAATCTGCTGTTCTCATCCAGTCTCCGTTTATTCATCTATCGGGAGAGCAGACAGAAGAAGTGACCGGGGTAGGAGGCCTTCCCCACCCCACTGAGAGTGAGCCCTGGGGCAGCTGCTGGGCGTGTGGCTGAGCCTGGGCCTCCTTCCCAGGGCCGTACCAACTGCAGACTCGCCTGAAGCTGACCTGTTGAGCTTGGGAGGAATCGGAACATTAGGAAAAGCAAACACACCGGCGACCATCCCGCCAGAGCAGGTGAGCAGGCAGACCGCTGTTACAGGGAGCTGGAGGCCCTCATGCTGGCCTGGCTCTAGAGCTGCTGTCTCTGGGGTCCTGGATATTCTGCATTTCCTTCCTGAATCTTGGTTTCTTCAGCTTCAGAATGGGAGAAGTGGACTGGTCAACGTGTTCCAACTTGTAACCTTCGCACAACTAACCATCTCCGGGGAGATGCATGGAGCCCAGGAGACCCCTGTGGGGCTCCTGACACCTGGGCAGAGGCCACGTCTGTACAAACACGGTGAGGAGCGGCGGCCTGCCCGACGGTTCCTGTGTGGTTGTGGTTGCTTCCTCTTGTAACCGCACCTGCTCTGGGATATTTTACAAATCACCACGAAGAGAACAGAGGATGTCCCTTCTCCTTCACCTTACCAAGGTTGCACGTGCGCTTTGCTGTGTGCAGTGTGGATGATCTTGCCTCGCTCCGCTTCCAGCCCACGTTTCCTCTTCAAATGCCTGCACAGCTCCCATGTATTCGTCCTCAGCGTGTCCCATGCTCTGTGAGAGGTCATGCGCTCTCAGAAGCCCAGAGACCCGGTTCATTTATGGCTCCTTATCTGCTGTGTGGGCTGTGTGGTTGGGTAGTTTCAGCTATGGCTGTGGAGTTGTTCATGGTTCTTTCTCCTTCTTCGTGGCTTATTTGTTGGCTGATTCCAAGTCCCCCCCACTTCAGCTCCCCCACTAAAATTTCCAGCCTGATTTCCTGGTTTGGCCCCTCTGGTGAGGACTCTACATATATGTGCTCTCATCTCTTCCCCCCTCTATATGCCTAATCCTGGGCTAGGATCGGAGAGGGTCACTGGGAAGGCATCGTTTTGGCCTGTAACAATTTTCTGATTTACTTGGAGAGAGAATGAGTGAACTGTGTGAGAGCTCTCAGCATTGAGAGCCAGGCGACAGAGCTCCCTTAAGTGTGGGAAGGAAGTCAGAGAAGAGACATGAAGATGAAATCAAGCCAGCAGGAATTAGGAGATGTGTGATCCAGTCCCAGAGATAGCACTCATTTGCTGTGTGACCTTGGGCCACTTACTTCCCCTCTCTTGGCTTCAGTCACTTGATTGATAAAATAAAGATAGTTCATGTTAGTGTAAACATTAGGATTTAATAACTGTAAGACTTCTGGAATAAAGAGGCACTTAAGATTTGCCCCCATGTGAGAAGGAATGAGGAACTGAAAGAGCCAGTGGGTACTTTTAAAAATTATTATTATTTTATTATTTTTGCTTTTACAGAGTTTTGTTTACAGATATGTATAATCCCAGATGTATATCCCATCCCCCCACATCCCACCCCTCCAGGCCATCGCATGGCCCCCCAAAGATCCCTTAACCCACAGTGCACTGACAATAGTTATCTCTTTTACATATGCTGGTATAGGGCTCTATGTTCCCCTTTCTATATCTCTCACCTGTGGGTACTTCTTAAAGTCCCTAATCAACAAGCCTCAGGGCTGCCCCTCAGTCCCACCTCATCCTGACTGCGTGCTTTTCCCAGTTCCATGCTACTGCCCCAGGTCAGCCTCCCTTCTTTCACTCTCCTGGCTTCCCTCTTGCAGGTCTAGATGGTTCCAGTGTTGGTAACTGGTTCTCTGCTTCCCTCAGATGCCGCTGAGTTGAGCTCAGCCAGTTTCCCTCCCTCCTGATGTTTGTCTTTTAGTCCTCTGCTGATGGACTGTCCTCCCCCATCACCGCTTTCCCTTTCCCAGAACCTTGACTCCGGCTCATCCATCTTCCTGGCGTGCGGCTGATCCTGGCGTTCCCCTTCCCGCGCATTTGGGGGACAGGTGCTCGGGATGCACACATGGAGAGAATGAGACGCTCCCTCTCCCTGGGCACAGGGAGGATAATGATCGGAGCGGTTCCCTCCCAGGGCATGATGAGACGCAGTGAGTTAATGCCCATAAAGTATTATAATTGCTCCATGGAGTCATCTGATGGAGCGACGAGGAACTGGGCATCTGGCTCTAATTTACTTAGAGCTGGAGAATTCACACAGAAGCGGCAGCCTCAATATTTTTTTTTCTTTTTGTACCAAACCACTCTCCCAATGCAGAACAGTATTTCTAAGCAGAGGCCAACACCGCCTAGTGAGACACACATATATATCCAATTCTTGATTCAGGGAATCTAAATATCCTGTTCATTACAGATCACATTGTACCCCCTGCCCTCTCACCTTTGATGGATTAGGAAACAGGTTCTGGGCCCTTAGGTGACATAATATCAACCACCCGTCAGCTGGGTGGCCAGAAACTTTAACTCATTCGACCCAGGCGCTGTTTTTCTCCCTCCCTCATTGTTCCTCCTATGGTGTAACCCCATGCTGGACATGAGACCAGGTTTCCTCCTTGGGTGTCCAGGCAGCAGGGGAAGGAGAAGAAATTGCCAACCTGAAATGCAGTGGTACAGAGCTAGTTCTATGAGTAGTCACGTAACTTTGCTTGACAGGGTCCCACCAGCCAGGTCTCCACCTCTCTCCTAGCATCTGCCCCAGGCTGGTTCTGCTCTCCCTTCTCCATCTTTGTTCGTGCTGTTCCTCCATCCACAAATCAATTCCTCCTGCTGATCCACTGGAGCACAACCTTGTCCTTTCAAAAACTTCTCCAAAGCACGCCCCGGCCTCACCCCACCCTCACCAAGACACATCTCATCTCGAATCCTGTTGACAGCCGACTGTTCTACCCATCCAGACGTTCTATCCATTTGGCCGTTCGTTCTATCCATCCCCAGGCTCCCTGGGCTCACTGGTGCTCTGACTGTGGGGCAGACAGACGTGCCGCTACACGGTGGACGTCACGAGGAAGGCCGCGCCCCTTGCTTCACCTGTTTGTCTCTAGGAGGGGGCACCAGACCCCTTTGCCTGGCATTCCTGGCGCATCAGAGTCTGTTTCCAGCTTTCCCACTGTCCAGCTATCTCTCCCCCAAATGGAGCTCCAGGCTCTGGCCACACCATTTCCACTGAACCTGCAAGCGCCTCTGCTAATGAATGAGCACCTTTTGTAATATCAGGACTGCCCCGACTCTGCTTAATGTTCACCTCACCTGGAACCCGGACCCTTCAACTGTGAACTTGGCTGTGATGACCACCATCTCAGTCCCTGCGGATGTCTCTTCCCTCAGACCTCTTCCCGCATCCCAGTTTTTTTTCCCTATTAAAACATATAAGCCTTATTTCTGTCTTTAGAGTAGAATTGGAAGCAGAGATCACAATCAGAATAGTCTCAGTAATCCTTAATACATACTAGTTGATCAATGATTTGCTGATGTTACTGGGCCACTAATCTAACTTCTGGACTTTGGTGTTGCGTTTATGGCCTATTGTAGGCAGCTGAAGTCACAGGTTCTGTCTGCCCAGACTCAGGAGTGGAAGGGTCACGAACTCTGGTTCCTGGGGAGTGAGGTGAACCAAAAGAATTATTAGAAAAGGTGTGGCAGCACCCTCAAGTTAATGATCATAAATATGAGTCCTTTGTAACAAACAGTGTAATTCTGATCCTGCTATAACTCTGTTATGGAGAATGGTCATTTGTAAATATACATGAGCCTTGAGCTTCCCGGGAACTCACATTCTGCTAAAACATTGAATACACTTATAAACGTAAGCACCTTCTGCTTACTGGCCGGCAGTAATGGCTGGAAGGAAAACAGTTACTCTCAGGTCACCCCCCCCAAAGACACAAATTGTCCTTTCAAAACTTCTCCAAAGCACGCCGGCCTCACCCCACCCTCACCAAGACACATCTCATCTCGAATCCTGTTGACAGCCGACTGTTCTACCCATCCAGACGTTCTATCCATTTGGCCGTTCGTTCTATCCATCCCCAGGCTCCCTGGGCTCACTGGTGCTCTGACTGTGGGGCAGACAGACGTGCCGCTACACGGTGGACGTCACGAGGAAGGCCGCGCCCCTTGCTTCACCTGTTTGTCTCTAGGAGGGGGCACCAGACCCCTTTGCCTGGCATTCCTGGCGCATCAGAGTCTGTTTCCAGCTTTCCCACTGTCCAGCTATCTCTCCCCCAAATGGAGCTCCAGGCTCTGGCCACACCATTTCCACTGAACCTGCAAGCGCCTCTGCTAATGAATGAGCACCTTTTGTAATATCAGGACTGCCCCGACTCTGCTTAATGTTCACCTCACCTGGAACCCGGACCCTTCAACTGTGAACTTGGCTGTGATGACCACCATCTCAGTCCCTGCGGATGTCTCTTCCCTCAGACCTCTTCCCGCATCCCAGTTTTTTTTCCCTATTAAAACATATAAGCCTTATTTCTGTCTTTAGAGTAGAATTGGAAGCAGAGATCACAATCAGAATAGTCTCAGTAATCCTTAATACATACTAGTTGATCAATGATTTGCTGATGTTACTGGGCCACTAATCTAACTTCTGGACTTTGGTGTTGCGTTTATGGCCTATTGTAGGCAGCTGAAGTCACAGGTTCTGTCTGCCCAGACTCAGGAGTGGAAGGGTCACGAACTCTGGTTCCTGGGGAGTGAGGTGAACCAAAAGAATTATTAGAAAAGGTGTGGCAGCACCCTCAAGTTAATGATCATAAATATGAGTCCTTTGTAACAAACAGTGTAATTCTGATCCTGCTATAACTCTGTTATGGAGAATGGTCATTTGTAAATATACATGAGCCTTGAGCTTCCCGGGAACTCACATTCTGCTAAAACATTGAATACACTTATAAACGTAAGCACCTTCTGCTTACTGGCCGGCAGTAATGGCTGGAAGGGAAAACAGTTACTCTCAGGTCAAATGTTTATTGTTGGTCAAAGAAATTAACACATGGCCCCAGTGAATGAATTTGTAAAGCACCGTAGCCCTGGGTAGAGTGCGTCCACTGGTCTCTGTCACCCTCTGCCCTCCTTCCCTTGCCCGTTTCTGCAGCTCCCTCTGTCTGACCATGACCATGGAAACATACCCACTGGATCCTCACTGGCCAAAGTACAGAGTTAGTCAGAAACATCATATGTGCTCACAGATCCACAGACAGTGGAAATTCAGTGGATCCTCAGAGATATCAACCTGGGGCAGTGAAAAGCTTGAGTGGAGAAGGCCCTTCTGGAAGATGATCTGATCTCTTCAAGGTCAGGCTTGCCCGTGGATCAACTGCGGGAAGGACAGCCCTCCCATCACCTGGGCAGAGACTCTCTGTGCAGGCCTCCGCTGGGGTGGGGGCAGCTGCTTCTGCCGTCCGCTCACTGGCCGCCCTTTCTCCAGGGTCCTCCGTGAGCCCCTCCATTGGACACAGAGTGCTCGTGCCTAGTCCCTTGGCCTCCTCCGCCCAGGCGTGCGGGAGACACAGCGGTCTGTTCCGGGGGCCTGAGCCACATCCAGCTTCCTGTCTCGTTTCTTTGTTGAAGCCAAATGAAACGATGTAATTAGCTTGTGACAATTGAAGTGACTCGACTGGGTAACTGGTACTCACCCAGAGTCAGGGCAGGGATCCCTGCAGGTCCCGGACATCGCAGCTGAGCGGCCTCATTTGCATAATTAAAATATACAAATGTAATAGCTTGTTACTTAAAGGCCCAGGCTGAAGTCACAGGTTCTGTCTGCCCAGACTCAGGAGTGGAAGGGTCACGAACTCTGGTTCCTGGGGAGTGAGGTGAACCAAAAGAATTATTAGAAAAGGTGTGGCAGCACCCTCAAGTTAATGATCATAAATATGAGTCCTTTGTAACAAACAGTGTAATTCTGATCCTGCTATAACTCTGTTATGGAGAATGGTCATTTGTAAATATACATGAGCCTTGAGCTTCCCGGGAACTCACATTCTGCTAAAACATTGAATACACTTATAAACGTAAGCACCTTCTGCTTACTGGCCGGCAGTAATGGCTGGAAGGGAAAACAGTTACTCTCAGGTCAAATGTTTATTGTTGGTCAAAGAAATTAACACATGGCCCCAGTGAATGAATTTGTAAAGCACCGTAGCCCTGGGTAGAGTGCGTCCACTGGTCTCTGTCACCCTCTGCCCTCCTTCCCTTGCCCGTTTCTGCAGCTCCCTCTGTCTGACCATGACCATGGAAACATACCCACTGGATCCTCACTGGCCAAAGTACAGAGTTAGTCAGAAACATCATATGTGCTCACAGATCCACAGACAGTGGAAATTCAGTGGATCCTCAGAGATATCAACCTGGGGCAGTGAAAAGCTTGAGTGGAGAAGGCCCTTCTGGAAGATGATCTGATCTCTTCAAGGTCAGGCTTGCCCGTGGATCAACTGCGGGAAGGACAGCCCTCCCATCACCTGGGCAGAGACTCTCTGTGCAGGCCTCCGCTGGGGTGGGGGCAGCTGCTTCTGCCGTCCGCTCACTGGCCGCCCTTTCTCCAGGGTCCTCCGTGAGCCCCTCCATTGGACACAGAGTGCTCGTGCCTAGTCCCTTGGCCTCCTCCGCCCAGGCGTGCGGGAGACACAGCGGTCTGTTCCGGGGGCCTGAGCCACATCCAGCTTCCTGTCTCTTTTTCTTTTGTTGAAGCCAAATGAAACAATGTAATTAGCTTGTTACAATTAAAGTGACTCGACTGGATAAATTGTAATCACCCAGAATCAAGTCAGGCATCCCTGCAGGTCCCGGACATCGCAGCTGAGCTGCCTCATTTGCATAATTAAAATATACAAATGATAATGGATTTTGTACTCAATTTCCAGCGGCTGTGAATTTGAGAAACTCTGAAATTAGAATAACAGAGATGAAGGCCGCCTTGAGGTAATGCGGATGACAAGTTTTGACAGTAGGGGTGTTTATAACACTAGTTTCTCGTCACAAAATAAATAAGTACAAAAAAGATTAGAGAGCGATATTAGTTAATAGTTCCATGGGCAGTGGAAAGTGGAGATAGACTATGATTCCCTCATTGAATTTACACTGCCTTTTTTTTTTTTTTTTTCTGACAAGCTCTCACCTAACCTTAGGGGATACCATCCCCCTGATTATGAGAAACTGAGAATGAATTAAATGCATAAAAAGGGTTGTCACAGATTGACTCACCAAAGGAAAAGGAGAGAAATGAAATTAGTCCTTTGCTCTTGCTTCCAGCGAGGGGTGGGCGGAAGGCGACGTGTGCGCAAGAGACAGAGAGGAGGGCGGGGCTGCGAAGGTCTGGCGTAGGAGGGGGACAGCGGGCTGGAAAGGGTGTGGACAGACCGGAGCACTGGGGGAGCCGGAGGACAACTAACTTACGGAGTGAGATTTGAGTCTTGGAAAAACCATCTATTCAAAATCTTCCTGGCAGAGAGGACTGACAGGGCTGGACACACATGTTTAATAGAAGAACCGTTGATGCTGTTTCGTCGTTAAAAGGCATCCGACTCTTTTGCAGCTCCATGGACAGTAGCCCACCAGGCTGCCCTGTCCATGGGATTCCCCAGGCAAGAATACTTGGAGTGGGTTGCCATTTCCTACTCCAGGGGATCTTCCTAATCCAGGGATCAAACCCACATCTCCTGCCTTGGCAGGCAGATTCTTCACTGCTGAGCCACTGGGGAAGCCCAAGAACTGTATTCTCTGCCAATGCACTGAATATCAATCTATTCGTAAAGCTCTTCCTTTTCTTCATGTAAACTCGACAAGGGCAGGGATTGGGTCTGTCCTATTTGTCTTGTGTTCCTGGACCTAGGACATAGTAGGCCCTTAATTAGTATTCATTGAATGAATAAATGATTGGATATGTGAGACTGAGGATAGGAAGATTGGGAAGAGATAGGAAAAGACCGGAAGACTGAAATCACCTATCTTCCCAGTTTTCCTGGAGCCTGCAGAGCCCTGGGCATCAGTCCCTGTCCAGATTAGTGGCAAGGTATCAGAGCCTGTCTCTCTGGGCCAGCCTGCTTCCTCCTATAGTCAGTTGGTGTAATGGATGCTGGATGGGTTCCTTCTTCAGGAATGGATGGGGAGAGCGGCAAGATGATAAGCCGGTAAGGGACTTAGCCTTAGCTCTGGGTCATTCGCATTGATGGGCACAGCACAGGAGCTGTCCAATGTGGCAAGGAGGGGGACTGTTGGTCCCAACAAAGCCTTGGGCTACTGTGCTTTCCTGCTCCGCTGAAAGAGTGTGCAGGGCAGGAACTCAGAACATCAACCAACCAGCCAACCATTATATGGGCAGAGACTTGGGTGAGGAAAAGTGCTCAGGGCACAGAGGGCTGGCAGGTAGAATCTGAGGCAGGAACGCAGCCCCTCTGACAGGGCACATGGAAGCCATCATTCCCAGGAGCTTGTGAACTGAACACTACCCTTGGCAAAAGACTGAGCCCCCTGAGCTGGGAAAGAGGAAGGAAGGGCCACCTTCAGCTTCCGAAGGGTGCTCCTCACACTGGCTCCTAGTAACAAAGTCTCAATCCATATTTTCTCTTAAGGGTCCTGGCTCTGGGATGGCTGGGGAGACTGGCTTCATCCCAGGCCCTGGGCGACAGTGGGATGGGAGGCCATGCCAAAGGCTTCTTGGAGGAAGCGCACCAATGCACATCCATCTGGAAATATGCAAACCCCAAGACAGGGCGGCTAACTGCAAAGTTCATGTTAGTGATGAGAAGAGCCATCCATATCCTAGAAGATATATGAAGAGCGTGTGGTCTAGAACAATCAGGCAGAGACCTCTGGGTGTGCGACAGGCTGGCACTGGGCGTTCATTGTCCTGGGGACATCGGATGCGCTATCAGGGGACATCCATTGGTTCATCCGGTCTTGGCTTCTGTCCTTGAAAAAGAGGACTCAACAGACATCACTCTAAAGGGTCAATGACTTTGAACTTGCCTTCAGGACCCCCAGCTTCCTCTTAATTAGCTGTAGAGAATTTTCCATGAGTTTATCCAAAACTGTCTTGAAACCACTCGAGTTATGGCCTGCTGCTTCCTCTTAGACCTGTAGCTTTATTCATCTGAAGCTTCCTTCCTTTAAAGTTGAGAGGCAGGGGGTGGTCAAATTCTACCACCTGTGATGGAGCACCCCACTCATTTTCATGCCTCTCGTAATGTGCAGCCATGATCTCAGCCCTCAGGTCTCTAGAATCCCACAGTCAGGGGAGCTTTGTCAGTCTTCCTCCTCATCTCAAAGACACGTACTCACATCTCTGCTTCACCCGACCCATGCCGGCTATTCTGGAGAACTGAGGATGCAGGCTTGCACTGAGGCAGTATGTGGCGAAACCCTGAAGCCTCCTCTTGGACGTGGAAGACCCTCACTCATGCTCAGAGGAAAGTCCTGCTGACCTGCTGGGCGGGTTGGACCCCAGGAAGACTGTGAAGAGGCTGGTGGAGCCTTGGCTCTGCCAGTCAGCCAGGGCTCTGGTTACTTGCCACAGGTATTCTGTGCCAGGAGGAAGGGGAAGACTTGTTGACGATGTGCTGGATGACAAGCCCCACACAAGGACCAATGAGAAACCTGGCAATAGTACATGCCTCACTTCCCCTTTCTAGAAAATAATGCTCCACCAGCCTTAAGGTAGAGAATGTGAGTTCCTCGAGGGCCTGCACTGTACCTATTTTATTATCATATTCCCAGCATCTGGGATGGCTGGGGAGACTGGCTTCATCCCAGGCCCTGGGCGACAGTGGGATGGGAGGCCATGCCAAAGGCTTCTTGGAGGAAGCGCACCAATGCACATCCATCTGGAAATATGCAAACCCCAAGACAGGGCGGCTAACTGCAAAGTTCATGTTAGTGATGAGAAGAGCCATCCATATCCTAGAAGATATATGAAGAGCGTGTGGTCTAGAACAATCAGGCAGAGACCTCTGGGTGTGCGACAGGCTGGCACTGGGCGTTCATTGTCCTGGGGACATCGGATGCGCTATCAGGGGACATCCATTGGTTCATCCGGTCTTGGCTTCTGTCCTTGAAAAAGAGGACTCAACAGACATCACTCTAAAGGGTCAATGACTTTGAACTTGCCTTCAGGACCCCCAGCTTCCTCTTAATTAGCTGTAGAGAATTTTCCATGAGTTTATCCAAAACTGTCTTGAAACCACTCGAGTTATGGCCTGCTGCTTCCTCTTAGACCTGTAGCTTTATTCATCTGAAGCTTCCTTCCTTTAAAGTTGAGAGGCAGGGGGTGGTCAAATTCTACCACCTGTGATGGAGCACCCCACTCATTTTCATGCCTCTCGTAATGTGCAGCCATGATCTCAGCCCTCAGGTCTCTAGAATCCCACAGTCAGGGGAGCTTTGTCAGTCTTCCTCCTCATCTCAAAGACACGTACTCACATCTCTGCTTCACCCGACCCATGCCGGCTATTCTGGAGAACTGAGGATGCAGGCTTGCACTGAGGCAGTATGTGGCGAAACCCTGAAGCCTCCTCTTGGACGTGGAAGACCCTCACTCATGCTCAGAGGAAAGTCCTGCTGACCTGCTGGGCGGGTTGGACCCCAGGAAGACTGTGAAGAGGGTGGTGGAGCCTTGGCTCTGCCAGTCAGCCAGGGGCTCTGGTTACTTGCCACAGGTATTCTGTGCCAGGAGGAAGGGGAAGACTTGTTGACGATGTGCTGGATGACAAGCCCCACACAAGGACCAATGAGAAACCTGGCAATAGTACATGCCTCACTTCCCCTTTCTAGAAAATAATGCTCCACCAGCCTTAAGGTAGAGAATGTGAGTTCCTCGAGGGCCTGCACTGTACCTATTTTATTATCATATTCCCAGCATCTTGCATAGTGCCTGGCACGTATTAGATGCCCAGCAAGTATTTGTGGAATGAATTCCTGAGTGACTATGCACAGTTTCTTAAAGTTAAGTTATATGATGGAGCCATACAAAAATATACATAGATTCTTACGCTCAAATCTGTGGTATTCCTAAATCTACCAGTGGATATTAATCACCTTGAGGCTGAGCCAGGCCTTCTGTGTCAGCCCTGGGGTCTAAGAGTGAACACGTTCTTGGCTGGCTTGGTGTTGCCATTTCCTGCTTCTGCGCGGGGCTGCAGTCATTGCCCTGGGCCGGGGCTGCCTCTTTTCTTGAATATGGCCTTACTGGGTTCCTCCAATTCAACCTTTCACTCTTTCTTGTTGTTTTTCACCCTGCAGCTTCTGTGGGCTCTCTGAAAAATAAGTCTGAAGACCTTCCTCTCGTAGGTGAAACACTTTCTTGCCTTCAAGCTCATGGCAATCCAGCCTCTGTTCACCCGTCAGTCTTAGGTCTCCGCGCCCCGCCCGGCCTCCACCCATCCGGTGTTCCTCCGAGCCTGGAAGAGTCACAGGCTCTCTCCTCTCTGGGCCTCACCCCTCAGTGCTGTGTCTTTGGCTCTCCCCACTGTTCTACCCGGGCTCCTGTGGGACTTCATGGCCTCCAGGCCGTCGGGTGGGTGTCTCTTGCCCCAAGCATCCGTTGAATTCTGAAAGTCCTCCCCGGTCGATGGGGTCACTCATTGTAATTAACTCTTTTTTCCTGCATAGAATGGGAAACGGCAGGAGGGCAGGGCTGGCTGTGCATTTCTAGCTCCAAGAGATTCTCTCTAGCGCTTGAGAGATAGTGTGTTCATCATGGCCTGTATTGCTCAATGAATGGATGATACAAGGTGATAACTAAAATTATGAGAGAGTTATGAGGGGAAGTGGAGGGAGGAGGACCGTGAGGGATAATTGCACGCAGAGGATGGAAAGAGGAAGAAGCGTTACAGGAAAACACTCTGCAAGAGTCAAGGGCCATTAAAATTCCCTGATGCCCAGGGAGGGTGCGGCAGGGTGGGGCCATGCACCCAGGGATGGGTTTTTTGCACAGGGTCTATAATCTATCCTCCTCCATCCCAGATGAGCCCGATTTGGATCCATAGGTTGCCCAGGTATTTTATTTTCCAGTCCTAGTAAGTCAGACCTGACCACTGTTCCCTTCCCATTTGGAATTTGTTGCGATTCTGTTTTCTTGGGGAAGACCAATGTCACCAAGGCAGGTCATGGATTCTCCTGGGTGCACAGGTGTAGGCAGGGGACCCTCTGCTCCTGCGCAGCCCCTGCCCTTAAGTCTCTCCCTGTTGGAGGCAACACACATCTGTCTTATATCCGGAACCTCCAGGCAGCCAATTTGAGACCTTGTCTATTAGAGGATTAATTTTTAATGGGTTTTATAGCATGGCGGATAAATCAGTTAGGGAGAGAGGAGGAGCTGGCGATGCCTAATGAATATCGATTGGGCCATTTGAGAGGGAAGCCTTACCGAAAGGGGGACGGCCACCCAGCAGTCAAATCAGCTATGCGAGTGACTGAGGAGCACCAGAGACCTCTCCGCCCGGCCTCCCCGATCAGCAGATGAAAAATCTCTCCAACCTGTTGACCACGGCTGCCAGGAGATTACTGCTTTGGGGAAAAAGCCATGCCTTCTGTAAATACTAATATACCTTTAAGATAAGACAAGTAACCCATTGTCAGCATAACCCCTTAGGATAAAATAGTTCTGTAGACATTTCCCCAAGGATATAAGAAAATGGCAAGGATTGGAGTAGAAGGAATGCTGAGCATGTTCCTGGGGTTGGGTGTGGCTGGGAACCCAGGAGACAGCATCTCCAGCAGAGGTTATCAACACATTCAGGGGCTCATCCGCGTTATGGGGACAGGCAAATGGAAGGGGATGGCACACTTCACAGTGTCCTTCTTAAAGATTTGGTGAAAGTTGCCTTTCTTTAGTGTGTTTTCATGGAGGAGAATGAAAAGGTGGCATGCACAAAGAAACATCTTTTTGCTAAGTCCCTCCTTCCATTTCTGCTGTAGGTGATATTTTCTTTAGTGACAGAGGGAGAACCAGCCTCAGGGCAAAAGCTCTGGGTTCAAGTCTTGATTCCAAGCTTAACTAAGAGATAGAGCAATCATGGACAAGTCATTCATTGGTCTATTAATAAGTATACAATTCAGTGCTAAATTTTGCCCTATAGATTGTAATGCAAGGGGATTCATTAACCTCTGGGGATCCTCCGAGTTTTAACATGCCACAACTCTTAAGATAACCCATTGTATTTACTATGACACAGAGTTAAGACTTAGTCTTGTATGTGCCATATTTCTGGATGACTATGTCCTTGGAGATGATGACATCTTCACGCAAAGCACGTCAGGAAGTTCTCTTTGCGGGTGGCCTTTAGGGCCAGGGACCTGCAAACAATAAACAGTGTCCTGGGAGGGGTGGAGGACGTGAGGCGGCAGGAGATCGGGAAAGATGAGCTGGGGTGTCCTGGGCACAGTGGTGGGGTGGTAGGGGTGTTTACTATAATGCCTTCTCTCTCACTTGGGCCTTTTTGTTTGTTTGTTTAACTTCATGCCACGAGCTTTTTCTTAGTTATTTGTTATTTTCATCTATCTTTATTCTTTGGCATGTGTGGGCCTCCCATTGCAGTGGCCTTTCCCTTGCAGAGCCCTGACTCTGGGCACATGCGCTCCAGAGCATTGGCTTGTAATTGGACACACTGATCCAGCCACTCTGCGGCACGTGGGGTCATCCTGGGCCAGGGATCAAACCAATGCCCCTTGCACTGCAAGGTGGACTTTCTACCCACTGGACCACCAGGGAAGCCCTCACCTGGGCCTTTTATCACATGGAGTTTGCCTTCCCCATTTCAGGACTGTCTTGGTATTAATAAATAAACGATACCCCTCACCACCCAAGGTTTGACGGTGCAGTTTTCTCTGATCAGCTGGAAAGAAAACATTCAGCCCCAGAGCTCCTGTGATGAGACCTGGCTTAGTGGTTTCAGGGCAGGAAAGGGCTGGAAAAGTGGGTCCCACTGGACGGCCGTGTGCGTGTGAGGGCATGTTGGAATCCCACAGGAGAGGGAGGTATTTCCCTCTGCTCTCTGTGTCACTGCCTAGTTTTAGAGTGGGTTTGGTTCCTGCTGTGAAACCCAAAGAAGTGCCTTCAGTAGGGGACAGGAAAGACCATGCCATTCCAGAGGGAGTCAGCAGGGAAGACAGCCCTTATGTTTCAAATCACATGGCAGCTGTGGAGTGGCTAAGTGTTACCAAGATATTACAACTAGTCAGGGACAGAACCAAGCCTGCACATCTAAAACCCTAACCTGACTGTAAGGCCCCCAAGGACAGGCACCTCACATTCTCCTGTATCTCCTAACACATGGCAGACCTGTAGGCATGTAGTAGATGCTCAGGAACACCCTCATGACCTACCACAGTGGTTCTCAACCTTGAGAGGGCATTGAATCACCTTGGCAAAACACAGACTATGGGGCCCCACCCACAGTGTCTGGTTCAGCGAGTTTGGGGTGCGGCTCTGAGGATCCCCACTTCTAACAAGCTCCCAGAGTGGTGCCCTATGACGGATCCAGGGTCCACACGTGGAGAAGCACTGATGTGCATGTTCTATGAATTTACCCACTTCTATACAATTTGAAACACTTCATTCCCAGGAAGCTTATTTTATTAAACAGTAAGTGGCTACGTGAGAAATCCCAGACTTAAAAGATACTAGTTTAAAAGTATTTAACGTGAATAATTACCTTCAGGGTGGTCTAGGTAGAAAGATTAAATAAATTAAGTTGAGTCAATAGGAGTTTAAGCATCATTTGTTAAAGCAGTACTATTAGTTTTTCTTTTCCTGGTGGAAATTCTCCTCTTGTCACATAATCCTAATTAATTATTGTATAAAGACCTGAAAACTTCAATGCACAAGGGAGTAATAATATTATGTTTCATTAACCAGCAGCTTCGAAAGGCAGAACCAAGAGAGTGGAAAGAGCGTGAACAAGACGTCCTGAGCAGGTTTCCCTCCCCACTGGCCTGAGGTCACCTCTGCGCTGCCATTGCCGCCAAATGCATGAGCGGGCACACACATTGGCATGCTTAAATACATTGTCTCTGTTCAATAGAATCTTATCAGAGTTAATCAATGGGAATTTAGGAGTATTTATCATTGATTTTGCAATATGCTTTGTAATTACTGAATCGATATAAAATTCTCAACTCATTAGGAGATTAGCTTTTTTTAAATCATTTATATTAATGTGTTCGACTAAAGGCATGGGAGTTCCTTTTAAAAAATCACTTGTTTAATTACTCACATTAAAATGAACAAATGCCAGGACCAAAAGCTCACATTATGTTTCAAATCACTAACATTCCAGTTCAAGGGACAGAACCAAGCCTGCACATCTAAAACCCTAACCTGACTGTAAGGCCCCCAAGGACAGGCACCTCACATTCTCCTGTATCTCCTAACACATGGCAGACCTGTAGGCATGTAGTAGATGCTCAGGAACACCCTCATGACCTACCACAGTGGTTCTCAACCTTGAGAGGGCATTGAATCACCTTGGCAAAACACAGACTATGGGGCCCCACCCACAGTGTCTGGTTCAGCGAGTTTGGGGTGCGGCTCTGAGGATCCCCACTTCTAACAAGCTCCCAGAGTGGTGCCCTATGACGGATCCAGGGTCCACACGTGGAGAAGCACTGATGTGCATGTTCTATGAATTTACCCACTTCTATACAATTTGAAACACTTCATTCCCAGGAAGCTTATTTTATTAAACAGTAAGTGGCTACGTGAGAAATCCCAGACTTAAAAGATACTAGTTTAAAAGTATTTAACGTGAATAATTACCTTCAGGGTGGTCTAGGTAGAAAGATTAAATAAATTAAGTTGAGTCAATAGGAGTTTAAGCATCATTTGTTAAAGCAGTACTATTAGTTTTTCTTTTCCTGGTGGAAATTCTCCTCTTGTCACATAATCCTAATTAATTATTGTATAAAGACCTGAAAACTTCAATGCACAAGGGAGTAATAATATTATGTTTCATTAACCAGCAGCTTCGAAAGGCAGAACCAAGAGAGTGGAAAGAGCGTGAACAAGACGTCCTGAGCAGGTTTCCCTCCCCACTGGCCTGAGGTCACCTCTGCGCTGCCATTGCCGCCAAATGCATGAGCGGGCACACACATTGGCATGCTTAAATACATTGTCTCTGTTCAATAGAATCTTATCAGAGTTAATCAATGGGAATTTAGGAGTATTTATCATTGATTTTGCAATATGCTTTGTAATTACTGAATCGATATAAAATTCTCAACTCATTAGGAGATTAGCTTTTTTTAAATCATTTATATTAATGTGTTCGACTAAAGGCATGGGAGTTCCTTTTAAAAAATCACTTGTTTAATTACTCACATTAAAAATGAACAAATGCCAGGACCAAAAGCTCACTTTGTTCAATTTTCAAAGGGCACGCCTTGGAGAGGACCTCTAAACGAGTTTCCTAATGGAGCCCAGACCATGATCTAGAACAAGATGGGAATGCTCCTCTGAATAACTGGATGAGGCAGAGAAAAATGAAACCCCAAATCAAAGGCCTGAGAAACATGGGCCCTGATTCACTTGTTTAATTTGTAACTTTGCGTCTTGTATCTCTCTGGTTGTTTCTGTGTGACGTCTTGCTGTGCTTCAGAACCAGGACAGTGGGGCACTGGATCCACATGAGGCAGATTCAACAACTGTGTAGATTTGAGGGGTGACACAAGCAACATCTCACCACCACCCCAGGAAGGGGTTGAGCAGGTATCTGTCCACTTTGTAATGAAGAGATTGAGTCCCGGGGGACAAAATAATGAACCCTCAGGCATCACTGGGTGGCACAGATGGATCTGGACCACAGATATATCTATGGTTGGGATGAAAACTGGGCCCTCTGGTCCTCTTGGGGGTGGTAGCTGCCACGCACAGAGCACAGACGGCTGGACACTCTTTACTTGAGATATTCATGGGGACCTTAGAGCCCAAAGCAACCCTTCTCACCGCCTTACCCTGGATCCACACGGGCCCAGCCTGCTCTGGCTCCAGCCAGTGGCTGCCACCTACAGTGTGCAGGGCTTGAAGCTCAGTTCGGGGGAGGTTTGAAGGTGTTTCTTCTGCCTCTAGGACTGCATCATTCCATGATAGTAGCAGTGTGCCTACTTGCGGAACCTGAGGTCACCTCTGCGCTGCCATTGCCGCCAAATGCATGAGCGGGCACACACATTGGCATGCTTAAATACATTGTCTCTGTTCAATAGAATCTTATCAGAGTTAATCAATGGGAATTTAGGAGTATTTATCATTGATTTTGCAATATGCTTTGTAATTACTGAATCGATATAAAATTCTCAACTCATTAGGAGATTAGCTTTTTTTAAATCATTTATATTAATGTGTTCGACTAAAGGCATGGGAGTTCCTTTTAAAAAATCACTTGTTTAATTACTCACATTAAAAATGAACAAATGCCAGGACCAAAAGCTCACTTTGTTCAATTTTCAAAGGGCACGCCTTGGAGAGGACCTCTAAACGAGTTTCCTAATGGAGCCCAGACCATGATCTAGAACAAGATGGGAATGCTCCTCTGAATAACTGGATGAGGCAGAGAAAAATGAAACCCCAAATCAAAGGCCTGAGAAACATGGGCCCTGATTCACTTGTTTAATTTGTAACTTTGCGTCTTGTATCTCTCTGGTTGTTTCTGTGTGACGTCTTGCTGTGCTTCAGAACCAGGACAGTGGGGCACTGGATCCACATGAGGCAGATTCAACAACTGTGTAGATTTGAGGGGTGACACAAGCAACATCTCACCACCACCCCAGGAAGGGGTTGAGCAGGTATCTGTCCACTTTGTAATGAAGAGATTGAGTCCCGGGGGACAAAATAATGAACCCTCAGGCATCACTGGGTGGCACAGATGGATCTGGACCACAGATATATCTATGGTTGGGATGAAAACTGGGCCCTCTGGTCCTCTTGGGGGTGGTAGCTGCCACGCACAGAGCACAGACGGCTGGACACTCTTTACTTGAGATATTCATGGGGACCTTAGAGCCCAAAGCAACCCTTCTCACCGCCTTACCCTGGATCCACACGGGCCCAGCCTGCTCTGGCTCCAGCCAGTGGCTGCCACCTACAGTGTGCAGGGCTTGAAGCTCAGTTCGGGGGAGGTTTGAAGGTGTTTCTTCTGCCTCTAGGACTGCATCATTCCATGATAGTAGCAGTGTGCCTACTTGCGCGGAACCTAAGTCAACACGATGCCTCTGGATGCACCCTCTTGGCTGATTCTCACAACAGCTCTAAGAGATGGGCTAGTGGCATGGTGCATTGTACAGGTAAAGGCGAGGGAAGCTCACAGGATTTAAGTGAATTGTTCATGCTCAGTGAATGATTGAAAATATACCCCTCCCCCACCACCATGCAGTTTTCCCAGGAGAGGGACAAACCTTAGACACTGAGTCTGGAGGCCGGGCTCTCGTATCCACTTGACTTTTTGTTTCCTTGGATCTCAATCCCATCTCAGGGAGGTGGTGATGGATCTTCTGGTCTTCTCTTCTTCTGGTGCACTTTATTTCAAATATGCAGCAGTTTTTAAAGTGGATTTTGCACTGGTGTTAGTGGGGGCGAGCGTGCCTTGTTGCACAGCAGCTCCCGTGGAGCACACTGGTTCTCTGGCGTGAAGGAACTTACTCGGTGTTTAAAACAACATTCACCCAAGAACCCTGTCTTAGGATCCAAATGTCCTTCTTGTCCTTTGAGGTTGACATGGGTTTCTGGTTGATGCACTCACACAGTGTGTTCCAACCATCAGAGTTTGAACCTTTAAACTTCCCCGTATACTGTGGCCGCAGCCTGAACCCTTAGCCTCAGCCTTCCACGCCCATCAGCTCCTCCTCTGCACGCACACCACCCCTCGTGACTCTGGAAGGCTGATAGGGTGGCCAGCCTGAGGCATTCTTGCAGCATGACGGTTTCATGCAATGACTCTTCACGGTTGAAAAAACCAGTAGAGACGCTTGCAGGAGGCCAGTGTTCCATCACCTCCCTATCAGGAGAAGGTCTTATTTGGGGGGAGCATTGGCCTGTGGCTTCAATGTGTAGAGCTGTCATGGCTGCCTGGTGTGTGTCTTTTGTGCTTTTGGAAAAAGCCTGGGGTAGCATGGTGCTTTGATAAAGTTCTTTCACATGTGTGATCTCAGCTGGTCCTCCCAGAAACCCTGCAGTTTGGCGGGTCCATTTACAAAGCTACCATCTCATAGGTGCAGGGCTTGAAGCTCAGTTCGGGGAGGTTTGAAGGTGTTTCTTCTGCCTCTAGGACTGCATCATTCCATGATAGTAGCAGTGTGCCTACTTGCGCGGAACCTAAGTCAACACGATGCCTCTGGATGCACCCTCTTGGCTGATTCTCACAACAGCTCTAAGAGATGGGCTAGTGGCATGGTGCATTGTACAGGTAAAGGCGAGGGAAGCTCACAGGATTTAAGTGAATTGTTCATGCTCAGTGAATGATTGAAAATATACCCCTCCCCCACCACCATGCAGTTTTCCCAGGAGAGGGACAAACCTTAGACACTGAGTCTGGAGGCCGGGCTCTCGTATCCACTTGACTTTTTGTTTCCTTGGATCTCAATCCCATCTCAGGGAGGTGGTGATGGATCTTCTGGTCTTCTCTTCTTCTGGTGCACTTTATTTCAAATATGCAGCAGTTTTTAAAGTGGATTTTGCACTGGTGTTAGTGGGGGCGAGCGTGCCTTGTTGCACAGCAGCTCCCGTGGAGCACACTGGTTCTCTGGCGTGAAGGAACTTACTCGGTGTTTAAAACAACATTCACCCAAGAACCCTGTCTTAGGATCCAAATGTCCTTCTTGTCCTTTGAGGTTGACATGGGTTTCTGGTTGATGCACTCACACAGTGTGTTCCAACCATCAGAGTTTGAACCTTTAAACTTCCCCGTATACTGTGGCCGCAGCCTGAACCCTTAGCCTCAGCCTTCCACGCCCATCAGCTCCTCCTCTGCACGCACACCACCCCTCGTGACTCTGGAAGGCTGATAGGGTGGCCAGCCTGAGGCATTCTTGCAGCATGACGGTTTCATGCAATGACTCTTCACGGTTGAAAAAACCAGTAGAGACGCTTGCAGGAGGCCAGTGTTCCATCACCTCCCTATCAGGAGAAGGTCTTATTTGGGGGGAGCATTGGCCTGTGGCTTCAATGTGTAGAGCTGTCATGGCTGCCTGGTGTGTGTCTTTTGTGCTTTTGGAAAAAGCCTGGGGTAGCATGGTGCTTTGATAAAGTTCTTTCACATGTGTGATCTCAGCTGGTCCTCCCAGAAACCCTGCAGTTTGGCGGGTCCATTTACAAAGCTACCATCTCATAGGTGAGGAGACCAAAGCACCCCCAACCCCATATCTGTGTTAGACGCTCCTCCGACACACGCTCACCACCCCCTGGCCATCTCTTACGTAGCACTTAGCAATGTGCTCCTGTGATTGTCCATTGACTTGGCTGCTTCCCCTGTAGAACAGGGGCTTCAAGAGAGCAGGGGCTTCATGTCACTGGATCATGGCTGCAGCCCAGTGGTTTGTGCAGTACTCATACAGAGTGGGTACTCAAGAAATCCTTTTTAATAGAATGAATGGAAGGAAAGCTGAGTAGCCAGGAGGATGGGTTGATGGAGAAATAAGTGAATGATGAACAGCCCCCTTAGCTGGGTTTCCTGTTCATGGGCTGCCCAGAAGCATAGTGGCCTTCAGTGGTCATTGAGGGCTGGTGTGAGGGATATGCTGATGAGCACAGGGAGGAGGGGGTGGTGGAGAGGGAGGGCTCTGGTGATGCCCGAGACAAAACAGAGATGCTGGTGTTTGTTCGGGGGTCCAGCTGCCTCTTCCCATCCCAGTGGACTGTCTCATCGCCCCAGATGATCCACATTCTTTCCTGGGACATCTTTCACAGGCTTTGAAATGCCACCCAAACACACTCTTGAGTTCCTTCCAATACGTGGTCAGCTGGCTGAGAAAGGAAAGATGCTGACAGCCATTCAGCCAGAGGTGGAAATGGCTAGCAAGGTTGGACTCTGTGACCCTTTTGGAATTTCAGTCACTTCCACGCGAGCTGGGCCCTGGTTCTGGGTACACAACTGCTCCCTGCTGGGCCCTTCTGCTCCTGTGGGAAGGAGAGCACTTTGGCTGCCATCCTGGGCTCCAGTTAATAAAGCAGAGGTCTCTTCTACCAGCTGCTTGGCATATTGTTCTAGGATGACTCGTGGAGCTGCTAAAGTGTCAGAGTTTGTGGGCTGGGGTGGCATGGGAGCTGGTGTAATGAACCCCCTCTGGGCATCTCCCTCTGGAGTTTACCCAGAGAAACCTGGCTCCAAGAAGGCCCTTGTGGAAGGTGGGATGGGGGCTGTTGGCCTGGCTGCCTCACCAGGGAGGAGGATGGGTGAATCAGGAGGGAAGCTGACCGAGTTGAAAGGGAGCAGCTGTCCCCTGGAATTGGGGCGAGAGATGCTGGGCTACCGTCCGCGGTGGGAATGGCTTGGTCTCCGTGTCAAGGTCCTCCCTGTCCATGGGCATCCTTGGAATTCAGGTAGTGATGGGTGTCTTTGGAACTTTGATCTCTTTCTTTCACTCCTTTTGCCTCACACCAGCTTTTAAAATTATCGTTGAAAAGATAATGTAATGAGGAAATATGTTATGAATGGCCTTTGATGGCACCATCACAAGCATCTCAGTTGTGCCTATTATTGCTATAGAGTTCTGGGTCATATGCATCTTTATGGCTAACTTTTTTGATAAGTAAGGTGCTCCTCGGGGCAGACCTCGTTGTGGTGGTCTTTCCGTGTTGGTCTCTGTGTGGGATACTCCTCTATTCATTCACAGCATGTCACCCCAGCCTACTCCAGCTCACCTCCTTTCACCCCACCCCACCGCCCCCACCTCATCCAAGGTCATCGTCCTAACTACTAAGATAAAACAGTTGTACAGACATTTCTGTATTTGACTTTTTCAAACAACAACAACAACAACAAAAAACCCCCTAGAAAACAGGTGTGTTGAGGAGTGCAGCTCCTGGGAAGAGCAGTGTGTGTCTGTGTGGAGCAGCAGAGGAAGGCACTGAATATGCTAAGAATAGGCCAATTTTTCCACAAAATAGACTCAAAGTATCATATAATGTTTTCAAATTGTGGTGCTCGGACAGCAAGGAGAGCAAACCAGATGATGTTACCAGGAATCAACCCTGAATGTTCATTGGAAGGACTGATGCTGAAGCTGCCATACTTTGCCCACCTGGTGCTAAGAGCCGACTCTTTGGAAAAGACCTGGGTACTGGGAAAGATGGAGAGCAGCAGGAGAAGGGGGCATCAGAAGATGAGACGGTTCGAGGGCATCACCAACTCAGTGGATATGAATTTGGGCAAACTGCGGGAGCTAGCGAAGGACAGGGAAGCCTGGTGGGCTGCAGGCCATGGGCTGCAAAGAGTCAGACACGACTGAGCCGCTGGACAAGAACAAGCACCAGATCTTCAAGCAGGTTGGGCCTGGGTCAGGGCGTTCATAGTAAAGAACTGAAATGAGGTACCAACATTCTCATCCTGCCTTCTGAAAGAAGGGCATTCTGCTTGGTGCAACGACAGCAGTGAATCTGGAGGACACTAGGTGAAAGAAACCTTTCCAGGGAGACTGAAGGATAAATGTGGCCGGATTCCTCTTCTAGGAGAACTCTAAAAGCCCAATGCATGGAATCCATGGAATGTTAGCACTTGGGGGAGTTTGAGGGGACAGGAGTGGGAGTGGGGAGCCAACCGGGGCACAGGTTTCAGTGACCACCTAGGAATTCCAAGTCCTAGAGGTGACATGAGGACTTAGATGTCAACAAGCAGAGCATCTGATTTGGAGATCTCTGCATATGGACTTTGGGTTCACTCATGCGTTCATTTATTTATCCATCTGCAAATATTCATAGGACACCCACTCTGTGTTGGGTGCTGGCTATGAGCTAGGGATGCAAAGGGAACAAGGCAGACTCAAATCTGACCTTAAGGGGCTCCAACACAGGGACACAGGAGAGTGAGATTCCCTGGGCAGAGAGGGAAGCCAGATCCAGGGGGCAGTGGGAGTAGAGTGGACAGAAGTCTGGAGGAAGCAAGGAGTGTGAGGAAAGGACAAGAAGGCCCTGGAGGTGGAGCAGGATAATAGAGGAGGCGTGGGCTTAACGTGGCCAGAGAAGGAGGGTGGTTTGGACCTACACATCTGTGTTGGCAAAACCAGGCCTGGGACTCACCCTGTGGCATCAATGGGGGGCATGGCTCCAGGACAGCAGTCTGGACCAATGTGGGACATTTCAATCTCGCCTAAAATGCAGCCCCTTAAAGGTTAGGGAGTTGGGCACTCCATTATGAAATGCGCTTCCTCTGCCCATTTAGAGCTGGGAGAGACTTGTGAGACCTGGATCCCAGGTCTCATTTTACAGATGAGTAAACTGAGGCCCAGAGAGCTTGAATGACCTGTTAAGAACCCCCTTTTT
Organism: Tragulus kanchil; assembly: GCA_022376925.1. Classification (NCBI taxonomy): domain Eukaryota; kingdom Metazoa; phylum Chordata; class Mammalia; order Artiodactyla; family Tragulidae; genus Tragulus; species Tragulus kanchil. Next base: position 138,228,927 of record JAIOJX010000003.1, read on the forward strand.
CCTAGTTAATGCCAACATTTGGATCAAGCCTATAGTCTCTGGACTTCTGGCCTTTTCCTCTTCAGACACAGTGGTGTGTTTACAAGCATTTAAGTTTCCATTGTCTGATTTGGTCCTGTTCGCGCTCCAATGACCTGGTGGTGTTTACCCCTAAGTTAACTATCAGGGAGAGAGAGAGGTTCATGAAGAAGGGAGAAAGGCGGGGCCTGAGCAGGCAGCCCTGGGCTTCCAGACCCCGCCCCCGCCTGCACCGCCCCCTTCGCCTCTCTCAGTCCAGTAGGTCAGCATTCCAAGGGACAGTGAGGCTGGGAGAAGAATGCTGTCACCATCAGGTGAGATGTGGCCCAGGAGCCACGGCCCTGTGGCATTCCTCACGTGGGCAAGGACAAGTAGAAAGCTGTCACTCTGTGATGTGACAACATGGCGCTCTCACCCGAGTCTGGAGCCCTTGGAAGACAGGAGAGGCTGCTGAGCTCCGGGGTCCTAATCGTTTCTGACGTTATCATTGTGATGATGTGGCCACGCTCGGCCACCCCACGGCTGGGGACAGCTCTGAGAGTGGCGAGAAGCCGTTAGAGAGGCGACCCGGCGCGCAGCTGTGGGTGGCGATAGACGGGCCGCTGGATGAACTCAGTGCGAACGCACATGCTACTGACTGACCTTTTGGGGAGAGGACTGGGTGTCCTGGTTGTCGCTGAGTGGCCGAGGCTGGGCTGTGATGGGCGTGGTTCCTTAATCAGGACAGATTCTGGGCAAGGTTTATCTCCCCTGCTCCATCTCGGGACCGCGGAGGGCACTGCGATCGGGTCATTTCCACAGGGCAGTCGAGCGGATGAGTCCACCTGGCCTGGCGAGGTTGGCCTGCGGGAGCGGGGAGAGGGTGTCCAGTCTGTGGGGCTCCTTTGTCCTCCCTGCCTCCAGCCTGCACTCCCCTCCCCCACTGCCGTCCTCCAGCGGCCCCCGCCAGCTCCCTCTCACCTGGGGGCCCCTGGTGTCCAGGGTCTGACTCCCTGTGCTGCGCGCTGGTCACAGCGCCTTCTCTGCTCTCACCCCACAGGGAGTCCTGCCCTCACCGCGGCCAGGGGCAGCCGGACTCAGCCTCCCCTGAGAACACTCTGGGTGACATTCTCAGAGCCACCGGCCTCTCTGGAAGAGGCAGTCCTGTCCTGCACTGTCTTTGTAGAAACTGGACTCTGTGTGTGTTTTTATTGAATGTAAAATTCTTTAAATTATGTAGTACTTTACAATTTTCGAAAGTTTAACACATATGCTTTCATATAACCCCATAATAACCCTCTTGAAAAAACCCCCTACTCATATATTGTCCCTCCCTCTTTCCTCTCCTCACTGGTTACCACTGAGTTGTTCTCTGTGTCAGTGAATCTACTTCCTTTTCATTTTATTTACTAGTTTGTTGTATCTTTTAGATTCCATATGTGAGATCATACAGTGTTTGTCTTTCTCTGACTTATTTTACTTAGCATAATGCCTTCCAACTCTATCTATATTGCTGTAAATTGCAAAGTTTCATTCTTTTTCATGGGTGAGTAGTATTCCATTGTGTGTATATACACACACACACACACACACATATACGACATCTTCTTTACATATTCATCTACTGATGGACACAGTTTGCTTCCATACTTTGTCAACTATGAAAGATGCTGCTATGAACATTGAGGGGTGCTGTATCTTTTCAGATTATCTTTTTTTTCGAATATATACACAGGAGTAGAATTGCTGCATCATATGGATACAACTGAGCAATTTTCACTTCATTTTATGGTAGTTCTATTACAAATAAAAATAGAATACCACATTTGGGAATTTTAAAAGTCTTACTGCCTTTTGTTAGATGAACATCTAAAAAAGTTAGCGTAAACAAGCCCATTTGCTTTGGAGCTGAAAATAGTTTTAATGTAGACGGCTTAAATGGAGAAAGAAGAACAGAGGCTACCCAAAGGCATGAATAGCAAATGGAGACCTTTAGGGCACTTGGATTCAGGGTAGCAGGAGAGATTTGAGATCTCTGGCAGTCCCTGAAGTGTCAGTGTTGGAGTGACACAGATGAAGGGGGATGTGAATTCCTCCCTAAAGCTTCCAGCTGTGTCATGGCCGTGGGCAGGACGGGAAGCCCCATCCCTCCTCCCCCAGCCGGGGTCGAGCCGTGTTCTGATGTTAGGAAAGCTTCAGAGCCGAACTTCCAGAGAAACAAGGATGTCTTGTCTTTGCTTCCTATTGTAGAGGTGGGCAGAAGAGATGTTTCCTGCCCTTGAAGATCATAGGATATTGAAGCTATCTCCCCATATGATATAGGACGTGGAGCGACAGGCTGTGGGAAAGACGTAATCAAGCCCTCTGCTAAGGGACAGCGAGAGAATAATTCCTTTCTTGCATTTACTTGAATGCTTTAGCAGGCATCGGGCTGAGCACTGCCAGGAACGGGCTCAAGGAATTCTGTCACTCCACCAAACAGGCACCACTGCCTCATGTACTTCTCTTTTGTCAAAGAGAAAAAAAAGGTGCGAAAAGGTAAAGTAACTTGCCCTTGTTTTCACAGCCAGTAGGGGGTAGAGAGAAGATTCCAGCGCTCTTCCTCTGACTCGGTTGCGCGGCGCTGAGCAGGAGACAGGGCCAGTCTGGTCTGGGCTCTTCCATCTGTTCTATGAAGTCAGGGAGTTTTCTTTGTCTCTCAAAACCTCAGATTCCTCATTTCCACAGCCATGGGGTGAGGGTAAACTCTCCCACCTCACAGAAGAGACAGGGTGGCGTCCTCCTCAGCTGGGCTAGGAAAATGACTCTTAGAAAGCCCACTTCTCCTAGACCTGCTGTGTCTGTGGCCGGTGGGCTCCTGGGGCCCAACAGGTATCGGGGGACCCTGGCAAGGCAAGACTACTGGTCTGGCTATGTGAATACATATTTCGGGAGCTTTATTAACACATATTATGGACCAGATGGGCCTGTAGAGCTATTTGTGTGTAAATCTATATTTAGGACACTATCGATCCACATCGGTCTGCCAAACCATATTCATTTGAATGTGAAGATTAAAAACATCTTGCAATCGTTGTTGCAGAGAACAAAGCTGTTGTGTTCATTTTCTCACGGCCTGATGTGCTTTGTTTTTCTTAGGATGCCTCAGCTGACTTAGTTTCCTTTCCAATTGCTGTCTCCCTCCCCCTTCCGAAGAGTGGCTGCTTGTAGTAGAGGTTCTGCTGAGCCCCCAGATGCCTGCTCAGGGCAGGAGCATCTTCTCCCGACTGCCCAGTGCCGCCCACTGATGGCTCTCAGTGGAGTCCCTCTCCAGCATCTGCCTGCAGCTAAAGAGAGTCTTACTCACCTTACCCAAGGCCACACTCACTCCTGGGGACAGCCAATGACAGATGGGCATGTGGGGATGTGAAGGGCTTCCCCAGTGGTAGCGCTCCCTGTGCGATGGGCCAAGGCTTGGATGAAGCGCTCTGGCTGCCTGGCTCCTCCCTCTGCCCAGCCAGGCCCCTCTCTCACTGTCCCACAGCGGCGGCCCTGCCCACGACTCTCTGCCTCTGAGTCTGTTTGGTGTGGAGTCTGGCCTGAGACACCACTCAAACCTGGAAACCATCCTTGTCTCTCTCGTCTTCCTCTTCCGCTATTTTGAAAAACATCTTATTAAACTATAATTCACATATCACATAACCCACCCATTTGAAGTGTACAATTCAATGTTTCTTGGTATATTCACAGAGTTGTGTCCACATCAACATAATTGATTTTAGAATATTTTCATCCCTCCAAAAAGAAACCTAGTGCCTTCTGTCATCACCCTCAGCCCCTCCATCTCCCTCAGTCCTAGACAATCACGAATGCACTCTGTGTGTAGAAATGTGCCTAGTCTGGATGCTCCGTGTAACTGGAATCATATGCTATGCTTTTGTGACTGTTTTCTTTCACTTCACATAATGCTTTCAAGGTCCATCCATGGGGCAGCATGCATGGATACTTTGTTCCTTTTCCTGGTGGAATAATGCTTTGTTGTATAGACTCACCCCATTTTATTTAGTCACCCATCAGATGATGAGCATGGACTTGATTCCTCTTTGGATCTAGAGTCCTGCATCTCCTCTCTACCCCTGTTTGGCATTCACAAAACCCTCCTTCTTGGCTTCCAGTTCTTCACTCTTGTGTCTCTGTTCATCTCCCAAATCTGGGCATGTGATTCTCTTTCTTAAAATTCTCACGATAAAGTCCAAATTCCTTAACACATGGTAGTAACACTCCACAAGACAACTCACTTTGGGCACCATGGATTTCCACATCATCCCCATGTCTGAACTTTCCTGGGTTCTCTGACTCCTTGACCTTCAACATCATGGAATACTCTCTCCCAGGGCAGTCTTGTTTTCTCCTGCCTCCCTGTCTGTTCCTTCTCTGCCTTCTTTGCAAGCTCAAGCTTCATCCGCCAGACTGGCATCTTCAGAGGCAGGACCAGCTCTCTCTTTACCGTTGTCTTCTACAATGTCATCCAGATTTTTCTCTCCAGTCTTGAGCTCAGCCCTGCACCAGAACCATCAAGGAAACAGTTTGCTTAAGATCACACCTCAGTATCTCACTCAGTATCTCAGGAGACTTCTAGGTTCACATGCCCCAGCTGTGTTCCCATGGGGACTGTCAGCTGGAAAGATGCTTGCTTGGAGGACTATGCCCAAACTCACCCATGAGGGTCACCTTCTTCCTTATTAAAAGTGTGGTATCTGAGGTCTCCCCTATGGGATTCCAGTTTTCAGGTCTATCTAGGGAGTCAGGAGGCTGTATTTTAACAAGTTCTCCAAATGATCCTGATGGAGGTTTGTGGTCCACAGTTTGAGTCATGTCTTGCTAGGGGAAGTCAATCCCTAGACCATGAAGGCAAGTGAGAATTGAGATGGATGGGGGAGGGAAGGAACTGTGTGGCTCATAAGCATCCTGGGGTCTTGGGAAGTCACATAGCCCCAGGCCTCACAGAAGTCATCTAATTACACCTTGGTCAGTCTTTTTACTTTTCCCTTCTCCTGCTGGAGAGGAGGCACCTACAGGACACCTGTGACAGGTGATTTTTTGGCTTCTACCAGAAGCTCGCAATGACAGAAGGTCATGACCTCATAAGTCATCCCCTTTTTATAGGCTATTTTGTGGAAATACTGTTATATTTTGCCTTCAGCACAACCTACTAAAATCATCAGTGAGGCACAGGCTGGTAGAATGGGAAGATACTAGGGATGGGATGCTGGAAGATGCTGGATGGGATTTGGTAGGTAAGACTGATACACATTACAGAAAACTGGAAATCTACTCTTAGCAGCTGGAAAGTCAAGATTGACCATGATTAGGCTTGAAAGGAATGGTTCCCATCTGGGTTCAAGGTGAGCAGGGCAACAGGAGGTGCTAGGTGGAGACAACTTTAAAAGGCAGGCAGGTGGCCTCAGGATTTAGGGGGTTTTGTCCAAATCAGAGTAGACGCCAGCAATGATGGTGGTAATCATAATAATGACATCTAATGTTTATTGGGCTCCCCAAAGAGCACCCCACCCTGCTGGCTTCTCTTTGAGAAGTGTTGACTTGACTTGGGGGCTTATTAGAAGTGCAGTACCTCAAGCCCCAGCCCAGACCTGCAGTATCAGAATCTACATTTTAATAAGACCCCCAGTGGTGTGCATTACCGTTGGAGAAGAACTGGTCTAGAAGACTTTAGGCTGTATTAGTGTCCTCCAGAGAAACAGAACCAATAGGATTTATAGATATTCAGAAAGGGATTTATTATGAGGGATTAATTTATGTGATTATAGAGGCTGAGCAGTACGATGTAATCTTCCATCTGCAAGCAGGAAGCCCAGGGAAGCTGGTGAGGAGGTTCCAGTCCAAACCTGGAATCCCAAGAGGCAGGGCAACCAGGGGCATCCGTTCCCCTCCGAGTTCTAGGATCACTGGTGTCTGAGGGCTGGAGAACATGGGTGTCCCAGCTCCAACAGGGAGAACAGCTCCCCCTTTCTCTGTCTTTCTGCTCTGTTCAAGCCCTCAGTGAACTGGATGATGCCCACCGACACTGGTGAGGGTGTGTCCTTCTCACTCAGTCCACCACTTCAAATGTTAATCTCTTCCAGGAGCACCTTCACAGACACACCCAGAAATCATGTTTACTAGCCATCTGGACATCCCTTAGCCCAGTCGGGTTGACACATTGATGTTGCTGTTCAGTCAGTCATGTCTGACTCTTTGCAACCCCGTGGACTACAGCACGATAGGCTTCCCTGTCCTTCACTATCTCCTGGAGTTTGTTCAAACTCATGTCCATTGAGTTGATGACGCCATCCCACCATATCATCCTCAGTTGCCCTCTTCTCCTCCTGCCCTCAACCTTTCCCAGCATCAGGGTCTTTTCCAGGGAGTCAGTTCTTCACGTATGGTGGACAAAGTATTGGAACTTCAGTTTCAGCATCAGTTCTACACATACAACTGACCTCATCTTACAAGTTTAGTAACTCAGTGAGAGTGATTCCAGACATCCCCAGCTGGGGCAAATGCACCCACCTGGGTCTGTCTCTGTGGAGGTGGTTTAGGAACTAAGGGCTTCAGGGAGGAGGATGAGCACCCTGGCAGCCTTTCGAGTGTCTGAAAGCAGCCCCCTCTCCCAGGTGTAGTGTCCAGGTTCAAGTCTTCGTTGATTTTTCTATGGTTTTCAGAAATGTCTCCATCCTAGTCACTCTTTTCTGGGGAGCACATCAATGTCTCTCTTGAAATGTAGACTGTACATTCAATGGACCCCACGTTTAGAATGAATTATCTTCATGCAAGTTAAATTCAAGCTTTTATCTATTTCCATGAAATGGTTTTTAGACCAGATCTCTTACCCTTAAATTGCACAGTGAATAAATATTTTTGTTATATCTGTTAATTTTCATTTTGTCAATTTTGGCTTTGTCCTTGTATTTTTGGTACCCCAAGTATATTGTTTAATGTATCCATTCCTCTGATCAACAGCAGGGTCTAAAAGAATTGGATCAAGGAAAGAATCCTGTGACCTAACATTATAGGTAATGCATAGCTGGTCAACACCCTTGCTGGGGCATTTCTTCCACAAGCCAAGGATTCAGCCAGGATAGGCTTCCACTAGTCCCTTAAAACTATCGTCCTGGAAGGTTTGACACATTGATGTTGCTGTTCAGTCAGTCATGTCTGACTCTTTGCAACCCCGTGGACTACAGCACGATAGGCTTCCCTGTCCTTCACTATCTCCTGGAGTTTGTTCAAACTCATGTCCATTGAGTTGATGACGCCATCCCACCATATCATCCTCAGTTGCCCTCTTCTCCTCCTGCCCTCAACCTTTCCCAGCATCAGGGTCTTTTCCAGGGAGTCAGTTCTTCACGTATGGTGGACAAAGTATTGGAACTTCAGTTTCAGCATCAGTTCTACACATACAACTGACCTCATCTTACAAGTTTAGTAACTCAGTGAGAGTGATTCCAGACATCCCCAGCTGGGGCAAATGCACCCACCTGGGTCTGTCTCTGTGGAGGTGGTTTAGGAACTAAGGGCTTCAGGGAGGAGGATGAGCACCCTGGCAGCCTTTCGAGTGTCTGAAAGCAGCCCCCTCTCCCAGGTGTAGTGTCCAGGTTCAAGTCTTCGTTGATTTTTCTATGGTTTTCAGAAATGTCTCCATCCTAGTCACTCTTTTCTGGGAGCACATCAATGTCTCTCTTGAAATGTAGACTGTACATTCAATGGACCCCACGTTTAGAATGAATTATCTTCATGCAAGTTAAATTCAAGCTTTTATCTATTTCCATGAAATGGTTTTTAGACCAGATCTCTTACCCTTAAATTGCACAGTGAATAAATATTTTTGTTATATCTGTTAATTTTCATTTTGTCAATTTTGGCTTTGTCCTTGTATTTTTGGTACCCCAAGTATATTGTTTAATGTATCCATTCCTCTGATCAACAGCAGGGTCTAAAAGAATTGGATCAAGGAAAGAATCCTGTGACCTAACATTATAGGTAATGCATAGCTGGTCAACACCCTTGCTGGGGCATTTCTTCCACAAGCCAAGGATTCAGCCAGGATAGGACCACCAGGTCCCACTTGTCCAGGTTTACAAGTGCATGTCCCTAGAAACTTGTCAAGTGCTGTGTTGTGTCATAGGAGCAAATGAACCCAAGGTCTCTTCTAGGTTCTGGATGAGATGAAAAGGGTTAATAAGCCAAGACCCTTCTCCTAGCAGGCGAGCCACACAGAAAGTTACTGCAGTTCAGTACTGGTGTATACCAGGGCACTGGGGACAAAGGTGGACCGGGGACTCTGTCTATGGTGGGGGCTGGGAGTCAAGCAAGGTCTCAGAGTTGGTGCCATGTATGGTGGTTTGCCCATAACATTTGTCTGGCTCCCTTTGACCCTGAAGGACTTTCATATTATTTTCTGGTTAGCTTTACATAAAACCAAGTGCTATTAGCATATTAGGTAAATATCTGGGACTCAAAGTAAGACCAGCTTTAGACTAGGGATATTGGGTATCCCCATCACCCTTTGCATCAAGCTGGCCTGTGGGAATGCCTCCCCATAACAAGAGAAAATTAACAAGGCAGGGAGCTCCCAGCCAGCCCTGCGGGTAATTCAGGTTCTCCCGGATAGTGAGCATTACATACGCCCCAGAGGCTATAAACCACCCTAACAGGCATAATGACTTCCTCACCTCCACCTGAAGGGGCTTATTGCAATAAGGTAACGGCTCCTGCAGATGCCTCTAGCTTTAACTATGGGAACACTTGCTTTATAGCACCACCTGAATGATCTACATCCTGCTCCTGTCAATGGCAATTTCAGGAGTGATTTGGCTTATGTCTTTAGTGCATGTGTGTCTACGCGCACCCAGAAAACCTCTGGCTCTGAGAATGAGTGACGGGGGATGTGTCACAGCTGCAGAGCTGGAGGTGGGAGGAGTAGAGCCCTGACTTAGACGTTGTTAAGAGATAACTCTTAGACATTCACGCTAATCAGAGGGACAAGACTAACCCCCATTCTGCATCCATTCATTCATTCATTCTTAAACCCTTCCTGAGTCCTCCCACTCACCAAACACAGGGTTGTGTATTAGGGCTGCAGAGACAAAGGAGACACAGGCCTTTCTTTAAAATCTTAAATATAAGAGAAGGAGGCAGATACAGATGTGTGCTGGAGCTAGCTTGTTGTAGGTAGTGATAGACAGCTGTTGAATATTTAGGACTATTTGTATATTCGCCCCACCCAAATCAGCTGATACTATATAAATCAGGGATTTTAAAAAATATATATTTAAACCTTTGGAGAGCTAGTTTATCCTCACACAACTGAGAGATGGACATAATCTACCCAGTGTGACTACCTAAACAGAAAGCAGACCACCCAGGAAGTACACATGTTTCATGGCTTCCACACCCACACTGCCTATTTTAAAATCCCATTTCTGACAAGGAGCTGTGTGACCACGGGAAAATTACTCAACCTCTCTGAGTGTCTATTTTCTTATCCTTACAATAGAGATAATAAAGGATCAGCTTTAGTGTTGAGGATGAAGCAAAACACAGTATTGTGTGGCATGGGTGGGTGATGAGAAGATTGATCTGTCTGAAATTAAGGTCCACCCAGGAGAGAATATGCAGGAAGCTAGACAAATGCATGTCGTCAAATGGCTGGAGCTGAACTTAGTTGAAGGGTGGCCATAGAGAGTTTGGGGCAGTGGTGATGTGATTATGGGAGAGTTTTTGTTGGATTTCGGTAGAAAGAAGGCTGTTCTACATTCTTATAGGTTCGAAGGGAAGGACACACCCAGTCTGAGCCCATGACACCTAATAGCCCCTAGTTATGCCACCAGCTGCTGCTCACATGGCTTGCTTGGCTCTCCCTGACTCCACTTTCAAGACTGGCTGCCGTCTCAGAAGAGGCCTAGAACCTCCTGAAGGTCGGGACATCTATGCTCTCGGGATCTGGCACAAGTACATGGGAAGCATCGCAGACCCCTGCCTTAGGTGCCTAGCCACTGGGGGCCGCCAGGGCCAGCTGCCTCCTGGCCACGCTCTTATTAGGCAAAGCTTGTGTTTTTTTTCCCCATGGAAACCCACCCCAAAGATCCTCCACGAGCCTGGTCCTTGCGGAGGGTGCTGTCAGAAGAGCACCCTTGGGTCAGTTCAGCTCTCACCTGCTGAGGCCAGGTCTGTCATTGGAGGTCTGGATGAGGTTAACATTCCAAATGAGATCACTACTCAAGAAAGGTATGTGCTGGAGCTAGCTTGTTGTAGGTAGTGATAGACAGCTGTTGAATATTTAGGACTATTTGTATATTCGCCCCACCCAAATCAGCTGATACTATATAAATCAGGGATTTTAAAAAATATATATTTAAACCTTTGGAGAGCTAGTTTATCCTCACACAACTGAGAGATGGACATAATCTACCCAGTGTGACTACCTAAACAGAAAGCAGACCACCCAGGAAGTACACATGTTTCATGGCTTCCACACCCACACTGCCTATTTTAAAATCCCATTTCTGACAAGGAGCTGTGTGACCACGGGAAAATTACTCAACCTCTCTGAGTGTCTATTTTCTTATCCTTACAATAGAGATAATAAAGGATCAGCTTTAGTGTTGAGGATGAAGCAAAACACAGTATTGTGTGGCATGGGTGGGTGATGAGAAGATTGATCTGTCTGAAATTAAGGTCCACCCAGGAGAGAATATGCAGGAAGCTAGACAAATGCATGTCGTCAAATGGCTGGAGCTGAACTTAGTTGAAGGGTGGCCATAGAGAGTTTGGGGCAGTGGTGATGTGATTATGGGAGAGTTTTTGTTGGATTTCGGTAGAAAGAAGGCTGTTCTACATTCTTATAGGTTCGAAGGGAAGGACACACCCAGTCTGAGCCCATGACACCTAATAGCCCCTAGTTATGCCACCAGCTGCTGCTCACATGGCTTGCTTGGCTCTCCCTGACTCCACTTTCAAGACTGGCTGCCGTCTCAGAAGAGGCCTAGAACCTCCTGAAGGTCGGGACATCTATGCTCTCGGGATCTGGCACAAGTACATGGGAAGCATCGCAGACCCCTGCCTTAGGTGCCTAGCCACTGGGGGCCGCCAGGGCCAGCTGCCTCCTGGCCACGCTCTTATTAGGCAAAGCTTGTGTTTTTTTTCCCCATGGAAACCCACCCCAAAGATCCTCCACGAGCCTGGTCCTTGCGGAGGGTGCTGTCAGAAGAGCACCCTTGGGTCAGTTCAGCTCTCACCTGCTGAGGCCAGGTCTGTCATTGGAGGTCTGGATGAGGTTAACATTCCAAATGAGATCACTACTCAAGAAAGGTATGTATACTCAGGTCATGGTTAGGCTCTAAAATACCTGGCAGTCTATGCAGAGAAGGAAACCTTATGCTTTCAAAGGTTTGTCATGTCCATCAGATGAAAACAAAGCAGTAGTAGTGGAGAAGAATAAGATTTCCCGGCAGTGAGGCCGGAAAGAAAATTTTCTTGTGGATTCTCTTAAAGAAGCCACTTAAACACAACGGACAATCATCTCAGCCACAATTGCTTCAGTGAAATCAGGGGAATGAATCTTGGAATGCCTCTGAATGGTAGCTAATGGCTAATAACTTACTGTATTCTATTGAGTATTTCCGTAGTAACACCCAAGCATGTGGTCCATGCCTTCAGGTCTCTGATGATTTTGCTCAACCCAGTTCAACATCTTGAAATATTTGGAAGAGGGCCCTTAAAGTGGCCTGTATGTGGCCTATGAACCATAACACTGAATGTACAATTCTGAGTGTCTGTTTACATGCCCACTCTTCCCTGGTGGCTCAGTGGTAGAGAATCCACTTGCCAATGCCAGTGGAGAAGATACTCTGGAGAGTGAAATGCAACCCACTCCAGTATTCTTACCTGGGAAGTCCCATGGACAGAAGAGCCTGGCAGGCTACAGTCTATGGGATTGAGAGAGTCAAACACAACTCTGTGACTAAACAACAACAAATACGTGTCCACGTCTTTGATGCCAAAGCTTCTGAACCACTGAATAGCTAGATTCCATCTCCAGATTACTTTTTACCCACCAACATTTTGATCTGTACTTTTTGGCCAGGAGTTGCAGGCTATACTCTTTGATGAGTACATCAAATCAGAGATTTGATTCTGCAAGTTAAGGTGGTTAATTGAATTGACCTGGAGTTTATGTCCTCAGTGAGAGTGGAGCTGTCCAGTGGGCATGCATGCTTGACCTGAAGACCAGGGATGGCACATGGAATAAACAAATGGAAAGGGCAACATCCACTTAAAGGCAACAAAGGCCAGAACCACTGAGTAGCTGTCCAGCCCATTGACCGTGGAGCACTGTGGACTCAGTCGATACTTGATGTGGAGTAGCAGCCAGCAGGGTTGGGGAGGGAGACGGAGGGACAGGAGGGAAAATCCTCTCCATTCAGTAAATAAACTCTAATCGTGAGATGTTCTAAGCCCTGAAAAATTCTTACGCTGTTGTTTAGTTGCTAAGTCATGTCTGACTCTTGCAACCCCATGGACTATAACTCGCCAGGGTCCTCTGTCCATGGGATTTCCCAGGCAAGAATACTGGAGTGGGTTGCCATTTCCTTCCTGAAGATTACTATGCTCTCTCTTTATTTATTTACTTGTTTTGGGATTAATTTTTTTTTTCCTGAGTGAAGATGAAAAAGAAACCATTAACCAAATGAACCTGGGGAAAGTAATTAGAGGTTATTTACAGAAAGAGAAAGGGGCAGGTGAAATCATCTACTGAACCCTGGGAATGCTTTGCAAGACATTATTTTGTTATCAGTGGGACTGTTTTTACAGTGACAGAGGGTGGCCTCCAGCGCGGTAAGTGGGGATTCCCTGTGTCAGTAATCGCTGATTACAGGAACTGGAAAAGTAGGCCATTTCCAATACAGCAACACTCAGGGGGGCTGTATCTCCTACAAATTACAAATTTGTCAATCAGTCAATCAATCAACAGACGTTGATTGCCTTTTATGAGTAAGAATGGTTCATGAGGAGTGGCAGATAGAAAAGAGAGACCAGCCACCTTGAAACGCTGGGCAGTGTGATGGCAGTGTTTCCTTACCTTTAGTGCGCCTGGATTGCTTGGAGGTCTTGGCAAAATGCAGATGCTGATTCAGGCAGTCTGAGAATGGATCCTGAGTTTCTGCATTGCTAACAAGCTGGACCTAGGACCACAGTCTGCATAGCCAGGTGGGAGATAAGAGACTGGCCTGAATGAGGAGCTGGGAGGCACGCATTTCCATGGGAGATCTGTCACAAACCTGCTCTGTGACCTCTGCCAAATCACTTTTCCTCAAACTTCAGTCTTCTTTTAACTTGTGCACTGCACAGCACCTCCAAGAGCACCACTGACAGGGATTACAGGTGAGTGGTGCCTTGCAGACCCATGCGGCGTTCAACCTGCTCGAGTGTATGCAGAACTCCTGGGCAGGCTGGCTTGGACAGTGGCTCCTAACTGTCAGACATCATTGTCATCTGGTACATTTTTAAAAATATCAACCCCTGAGCCCGCTTCTTGGTGATCTAATAATTATCCCAGACTCTGGCCTGGCATTGTTCTGTAAAGCTCCCCAAGAGATCATGGGACTGTCCTGCAAGTTCAAGGTCTTGTGACTCTTTCTGTGACTTCAAACAGCACCCAGCACCCACAGAACCTAGGGTTAATTCTAGAAGACCAGAGAAGAGAACACCTGTGCAGAACCTGTGCAGAAAACCTGTGCAAAAAGCCTACAGATGGCTCCTGGGGGAAGCGAGTAACTTTAAATGGAGAGATCTGAAAAGTCGTTCCAGATTGAGCTGTGTGAACAAAGTGCAGAAAGGAAACCAAGTCACATATGCTCTTGCTCATGGAATGTGCCTCTCCCTGGGCTGGTGCTGGGTACAGCCGTGAGAACTCCTGTCCACCAGGAGGGACAACCAACCAATGAGCATGTCCATGAATGATTGAAGGGAGGCGGGGCTTGGAAGGAAAAGCAAAGAACGGTGTAAGAGAGGCTCTGATTTAGGCCCCAGGGTTTGAGAAGAGACAGCCCATTTGAGAAATGACGAGTGAGGAGGGCACCTCTTTCTGTCCTGGGTGCTTTACATCCAAGGTCTATGGAATTCTCATGACCCAGCCCAGTTGCGTCCTGAAAATATGGGATGAGGGTCAAGAGGGAGCCATGGGTGAGGGTCTTCAGAGAGGCCCTGGACTTGCAGCCAGGTGGGACTGCTCTGTGTCCCTTCCAAAGGACTGGCCACCTCCTGGACCCCATGATTATGGAGAACTGGCCATTGGAGTTTGATCCTCATCGGTCTTGGAATAGATGGTCCAGCTGGTGTGCACTCTCTGTCTTTAGGACACAGCGTTGGAGCCTGAGCACACAGGGGGCGCTATGGATTCACAAGCCTTCTCTAAATCGCAAAGCAATCCTCCTTCACCTTTCCCTATCCATCTCCTTTTTCTCTCAAAGCTGTCTGTTTCTGCCTTCACTGTCCCTCTGTTTTGTAACCTCAGCCTGGAGACTGTGGCCTAGGAAACCTAGGAGAATCACCTGTGGGCCAGGGGCTGTGCCCTCTCCCTCCTGGCCCGGCTTGAGCTCCCCTCCACCCACACCCAGCTCTCTACGGGCATTTTGACTACAATGGGTCCTGCTGGCTTCCGAGCAAAGGTAGCCTCTCCAATCCATCCATGGGGTGTGATTGATAGCCCTGTCGAAGCGGGAAACAAAGAAGCCCTCCCTGGTTTTTGTATTAATGCTGGGTTATCTCCCACAGTATTGATTTTTTTTTGGTTTGGTTTTGAAATCTCTCTTCTCTGTTTCTGAGCAATTGCTATAAAAATGAAAGTGCAGGTGAGGGATGATGGCACCCAGGCTGACAACCTTTGCTGACTTGCAGTATTTGCTGCTGTTTTCCATTAGGTCTTTCTGAGCCTGTCGGCGGCCTCTTCTAGGCAGAAATATATTTAAAACGTGGTATGAAAAGGTCTCCAAGTGTCAATCGTAAGGGCCTGCCACCAAGTTTAGTCACTGGATTTAATCTTTCCCTCCTTAGCACTGGGGTCTCCTTCAAAAGGGCAGCAAAGACTGGAATTGACCTGGCCTCCGTCTCTCCACTCAGCTCTCTTCCTCTTCAAAGAGCCCATCTTCTGCACAACTGGCTCAGCCTCCCTTTCTCTACTTTGTTTTCTCCTCAATTTTCCTTCACATTCCCACCTCTGCTTCCTCTCCACAACCTACTCTCAGAGCTGCCATTTACCTGGGTGCTTTAAAAGGTCTATGGAATTCTCATGACCCAGCCCAGTTGCGTCCTGAAAATATGGGATGAGGGTCAAGAGGGAGCCATGGGTGAGGGTCTTCAGAGAGGCCCTGGACTTGCAGCCAGGTGGGACTGCTCTGTGTCCCTTCCAAAGGACTGGCCACCTCCTGGACCCCATGATTATGGAGAACTGGCCATTGGAGTTTGATCCTCATCGGTCTTGGAATAGATGGTCCAGCTGGTGTGCACTCTCTGTCTTTAGGACACAGCGTTGGAGCCTGAGCACACAGGGGGCGCTATGGATTCACAAGCCTTCTCTAAATCGCAAAGCAATCCTCCTTCACCTTTCCCTATCCATCTCCTTTTCTCTCAAAGCTGTCTGTTTCTGCCTTCACTGTCCCTCTGTTTTGTAACCTCAGCCTGGAGACTGTGGCCTAGGAAACCTAGGAGAATCACCTGTGGGCCAGGGGCTGTGCCCTCTCCCTCCTGGCCCGGCTTGAGCTCCCCTCCACCCACACCCAGCTCTCTACGGGCATTTTGACTACAATGGGTCCTGCTGGCTTCCGAGCAAAGGTAGCCTCTCCAATCCATCCATGGGGTGTGATTGATAGCCCTGTCGAAGCGGGAAACAAAGAAGCCCTCCCTGGTTTTTGTATTAATGCTGGGTTATCTCCCACAGTATTGATTTTTTTTTGGTTTGGTTTTGAAATCTCTCTTCTCTGTTTCTGAGCAATTGCTATAAAAATGAAAGTGCAGGTGAGGGATGATGGCACCCAGGCTGACAACCTTTGCTGACTTGCAGTATTTGCTGCTGTTTTCCATTAGGTCTTTCTGAGCCTGTCGGCGGCCTCTTCTAGGCAGAAATATATTTAAAACGTGGTATGAAAAGGTCTCCAAGTGTCAATCGTAAGGGCCTGCCACCAAGTTTAGTCACTGGATTTAATCTTTCCCTCCTTAGCACTGGGGTCTCCTTCAAAAGGGCAGCAAAGACTGGAATTGACCTGGCCTCCGTCTCTCCACTCAGCTCTCTTCCTCTTCAAAGAGCCCATCTTCTGCACAACTGGCTCAGCCTCCCTTTCTCTACTTTGTTTTCTCCTCAATTTTCCTTCACATTCCCACCTCTGCTTCCCTCTCCACAACCTACTCTCAGAGCTGCCATTTACAGTGGGTGTGAATGATTTAGAGCAGCTTAGAGGGGATCCTTGCCCCTGGGGTTTTCCTTTAGTGGAACTAGAATGAAGACTTCAGTTCAATTCAGTTGCTCAGTCGTGGTCACCTCTTTGTGACCCCATATACTGCAGCATGCCAGGCTTCCCTGTCCTTCACTTTTTCCCCGAGCTTGCTCAAACTCATGCACATTGACCCAGTGATGCCATCCAACCATCTCGTCCTCTGTTATCCCCTTCTCCTTTTGCTTTCTATTTTTCACAACATCAGGATCTTTCCCAGTGAGTCGTCTCTTTGCATCAGGTGGTCAAGGTATTGGAGCTTCAGCTTCAGCATCAGTCCTTCCAATGAATATTCAGGGTTGATTTCCTTTAGGATTGACTGGTTTGAGTTCCAGAGTGAAGACTTGGGGATGTGGGATTTCATCCATTCAGCTGAGAGAGGAAGAACTGGGAGGCAGCATCCCTGAAACCTGGGTTGCCCTTGCCCAGCCCTGCCTGCTTTTCCTGGCCAGGTTTCCTTTATATTGAAAGCATAAGGGGGCAACACAAGTAGCAGGACTGCATCTAACATCCTGGGGCCGTTCATTCAGTCAGCAAGCATTTGAATTGAATGAAGGGTCCATTTGCTGATAATGTTATACTTGGACTGCAATTCTACTATCTCAGAGTCTACATCTCTTTCTCTATTCATTTTTCATTCCACAAATATATACAGACATATTGCCAAGACTCTGGGCCAGGTTCTGGGGATGGAGAGAAAGTTCCTGTCTGAATGGAGCTGCCCAGGCCAGGGACCTGGAGGTCATCCTCACCCTCCTTGGTTTCTAGCACTAACACTTCTGGTTATGTCATCTGTCTCCTTGCTGCTGGCCTCGACTCTCTGGTCTAAAGCTCCCAGAACAACGCTCATCATTGACAGTGAACCCACAATACTTGTTGGTCCAACACCTTCCCCACTGTACCCCGAAGTGATTTAACATGCTCAAAATTCTCCAGTGAGCTTCTGTTTTCTCCATGATCCCTGTCAATCATCTTCTGCAATCTACTCCAATTTTTAGGTGTTAGATTCTTTCAGGGAAATGGAACCATTAGGATGTGTATACACAGAGAGACAGAGAAGGAGAGGAAGGATTATAAAGACTTGGTTCATGTGACTGTGGAAACTAGTGAGTCCAAAATCCATAGTGCAGTTAGTGCCCATAGTGGTAGCCTGGAGGCCTAGGGCACCTGATGGTACAGATGAAGTCTGAAGGCAGTCATTGAGAAGTTCCCTCTTGCTTGGGGAGGCACATATTTTTGTTCTATCAGGTCTTCAATGGATAAGATAAGATAAGGCCCACTCACAATAGGGAGGACAGTCTGATGTACCCTAAGTTTACTCATTTAAATTTTATTCACATCAAAAAAACACCCTCCAGGGCTTCCCTGGTGGTCCAGTTGGTAGAGAGTCTGCCTTGCAGTGCAGGGGGAACCAGTTCAATTCCTAGCCTGGAAAGATCCCATGTACCACGGAGCGGCTGGACTGATGTATCCAATTAGGAGCCAGCACTCTGAAGTGCATGTGCCCAGAGCCAGTGCTCTGCAACGAGAGAGGCCACTGCAATGGGATGCCCACATAGGCCAAAGAACAAAGATGGATGAAAATAAATAATTAAAAAACAACAAGGACAATAAAAAAAGATGCCCCCCCCCACCAAAAAAAACCACCTTCCGAGTTGACACATAAAATTAATCATCATATCCCCTTTGCTTTCTACACTTTGGGAATACTGCACCTCTTTTCAGCTTCCAAATATGGCACTCTGTCCTGCCTCTAGGCCTTTGCACGTGGTGTGATTTTCTCTCTGCCAGGCTCTGCCTCTCCCATTCTTGTCCACTCAACAGACCACTTCTCACCACTCCAGTCTCGGCTGGGACGCCCTCTCTCTTTTCTTGACCCCTTCCCTGAGCCTTACAGGTAAGTTTGGTGCTTTTGTGTCACTGTTTTATTTTATTTTATTTTTTTAAAATTTTATTTTTATTTATCTTTTGGGGGTGGGGTGGGGAGGAAGGGGGATGGGCGGGCCACTTCAATTGGTCTTTCATTTGTCTATTTTCATCTGTCTTTGTTCTTTGGCTCCTGTGGGCCTCCCATCGCGGTGGCCTCTGTCGTCCAAGAGTGCCGGCTCTGGGCGCATGCGCTCCAGAGCTCCAGCTCGGTAATTGGACACACTGGTCCAGTCGCTCCGTGGCACGTGGGATCTTCCCACGCCAGGGATCGAACTGGCGCCCCTTGCACTGCAAGGCAGTGTCCTTACCCACTGGACCACCAGGGGAAGCCCTTGTGTCACTGTTTTATACTTTGTCTGTGACATCATTTATCATCCCACAAGTGCTGGTCAGCATATCTTCCTTCCCAGTGGGGAGGCAGAGCTTATCTTTTCAACCCCTATAGTGGGTTTAGGGGGAAGATTTCTTGGATAAAGATTCCAAAAACGGTCGCTTAAAGAGGATAAGGGTATTCTCTCTGACCTAAAAGTCAGATGTAGGTGGACGGTTCTGTTGGGGCATCCACACTCATCTGTTTGCAGATAGCTTCCAGGTTTCTGTTCACAGTCTAAGATGGTGGCCTTTGATTCCAGAGAGCTGAGGGGAGGAAACGACAAAGAAAGTTGCTAAGGACCCTCTATGCACCTCCCATTGGCAATGATTTAGTCACATGGCCATACCTAGTTGCACAGGCTGCTGGGAAATGTAGTTTTACTTCTAGGTGGCCACAGGCTCCCCAGGTGGGAAGTCTTTGTCACCTGCAGTTGAACCTGATCCTCAAGAAACGTCTTGTGAACTGCTTTTCACACTCTTCAAGGGAACTTGGGAGGCACCAAGGGCAAAAGGGTCTGAGGACACTGGGCTTAGCCATTCCTTACTCCTTCCTGTCCCAACCCAAGGGCATCCACTCCTCCTTTGTGTGTTTAACACATTGGCTTAGAAACTGTTTGAAACTGGAAGAACTAGAAGCTCTTCAAACTCCCATTCCTTTCTGACATTCTAAGTCTCTGTCCATATAGACTACCAAATAAAGAGGGGAACAGTTTCACGAAGAGGAGCAGAATTCCTCCATTATGTTTCCATTAGACAAACATGGATACAATGACCGTAGGCTTTTCCTGGTGATGGGTGCAGGCACTGTGGTGGATACTGGGAGGATCTCTGCCTCTTTCGTCCATATCTGGGGTCTGTCTGGCGTCCTCCCCAGCTCCTGCCCCCACCATCTACTGGAATGAATGAGCATACTCTGACCCCCTCACCAACTTTTACACTTTAAATGCTCCACGGAAAGAGCTGTGCAAGAGCTGTGGGTTTGTTTCTTGGCAGCCGTGAAGGGTGCTAAGGGTATCGCCTCATTTCTTCCCGGTCTTACCCCATGACTGTCTGTGGAAGGCTGGAGATTCTGCCCATTGCAGAGACCACTGGACGCCAAAGCCTGCAGGGGCCATGTGGTGCGCGCTTGGCTTACCATGGCCTCTCCTGCCCCTGTGGGCCTCACTTTGCCCAGAAATTCACCCAGAAAGCCCAGAAGGGTGCCTGTTGTGGAAGGTGATACATTTTGAATACTGGGTATTTGGGAAGCTGAAGTGGGTGGGTGGGGACAGAGCTGAATGGTCTTTCCTAGGCTTTCCATGAACCCATCCTAACTGCCCAGTGACCACTGCTCTCATCCAGTGCTATTATGAAACGACAAAGAAAGTTGCTAAGGACCCTCTATGCACCTCCCATTGGCAATGATTTAGTCACATGGCCATACCTAGTTGCACAGGCTGCTGGGAAATGTAGTTTTACTTCTAGGTGGCCACAGGCTCCCCAGGTGGGAAGTCTTTGTCACCTGCAGTTGAACCTGATCCTCAAGAAACGTCTTGTGAACTGCTTTTCACACTCTTCAAGGGAACTTGGGAGGCACCAAGGGCAAAAGGGTCTGAGGACACTGGGCTTAGCCATTCCTTACTCCTTCCTGTCCCAACCCAAGGGCATCCACTCCTCCTTTGTGTGTTTAACACATTGGCTTAGAAACTGTTTGAAACTGGAAGAACTAGAAGCTCTTCAAACTCCCATTCCTTTCTGACATTCTAAGTCTCTGTCCATATAGACTACCAAATAAAGAGGGGAACAGTTTCACGAAGAGGAGCAGAATTCCTCCATTATGTTTCCATTAGACAAACATGGATACAATGACCGTAGGCTTTTCCTGGTGATGGGTGCAGGCACTGTGGTGGATACTGGGAGGATCTCTGCCTCTTTCGTCCATATCTGGGGTCTGTCTGGCGTCCTCCCCAGCTCCTGCCCCCACCATCTACTGGAATGAATGAGCATACTCTGACCCCCTCACCAACTTTTACACTTTAAATGCTCCACGGAAAGAGCTGTGCAAGAGCTGTGGGTTTGTTTCTTGGCAGCCGTGAAGGGTGCTAAGGGTATCGCCTCATTTCTTCCCGGTCTTACCCCATGACTGTCTGTGGAAGGCTGGAGATTCTGCCCATTGCAGAGACCACTGGACGCCAAAGCCTGCAGGGGCCATGTGGTGCGCGCTTGGCTTACCATGGCCTCTCCTGCCCCTGTGGGCCTCACTTTGCCCAGAAATTCACCCAGAAAGCCCAGAAGGGTGCCTGTTGTGGAAGGTGATACATTTTGAATACTGGGTATTTGGGAAGCTGAAGTGGGTGGGTGGGGACAGAGCTGAATGGTCTTTCCTAGGCTTTCCATGAACCCATCCTAACTGCCCAGTGACCACTGCTCTCATCCAGTGCTATTATGAGTCCTGTTTTACAGATGGGCAAGCTCTTCAAACTCCCATTCCTTTCTGACATTCTAAGTCTCTGTCCATATAGACTACCAAATAAAGAGGGGAACAGTTTCACGAAGAGGAGCAGAATTCCTCCATTATGTTTCCATTAGACAAAAATGGATACAATGACCATAGGCTTTTCCTGGTGATGGGTGCAGGCACTGTGGTGGAGATGTTAAGCAGGTTAAGCAGGTTGCCTCTGGTCTCCCAGCCTAAAAGTGACTATCTGATTATCTGCTGATCCTGTGGGTGTGCTAGTGTTTTGCAAACTGTAGGGCACAATCTGGGCAGAAGGCACTGCTGCTGTTACGGCTTGCCTCCCAGAGGGAGATGGGGCAGTCGCTCCTCTGCCTGTGAGCTGATACTTCATCTTCCGGGGTCCCTTGCACACAGCCTGGATGCAGTAGGGGTGTATTTATGTGTCTGTGTGAGAGGGCAGGCGTGTAAATGCGTGGGGCACGCATGCCTGGATGAGGTTGCCTGGTCACTGCTGCCTCCAGCCTCCAGCTGCAGCTGCCATTTCTGATGAAGAAAACCCCATACTCTGCCCCCATTACATAGTCCATCATGTATCCAGCGGGGCGCCTGTCACCAGTGCTCGGAGAGCGCGTGTCATGAGGGCCTGAAGGATGGCTTGGCCAGCCCAGGCTTTCTGGTAGGGGAGGGGACTGTGCCCTGGAGCAGGAGTGGGTGGGGCAGGCCAGGGCTGCCCAGTTGCCCCCGTGATGTCCATGGTGGCCCCAAGAGACATGCCCTGGCCCCTGCTCCCGCCCTGTGGCTCTGTATCCTCCTGTCCTGTGGATATGAGGGAGGCGGGCCAATTCCTGGGGGGCAGGGACTTGGACCACGTTTGCCCTGACCTGTGATCAGCCTTCATTCATCATTTTCTCTGACACATTTTCTGCGGTAGCCTCTCACTTTCAGTGAGAGGGAGGAGGAGCTGAGGGGGTGAAGAAGGACAGCCTCCAGGACCTTTGGGTCTGAGGGTCAGTGAAATGCAGATGAGGCCCAGATTAGGGATGGAGGAGCAGGGCCAGCCCTGATGGCACCATCCGGAATGCAGAGCCAGCACTGGGTGTCCCCGCAGCTGGGAAACTTCCTCTTTCTCAGTTTCCTTATCTGGGACAGAAGCGCATGAATAGCCCCTGCTTTACAAGTGTTGTGTGGGTCAGTGGCAGAACAGTGGTTGGCCTTAGGAAGGCTCTTCAAACTCCCATTCCTTTCTGACATTCTAAGTCTCTGTCCATATAGACTACCAAATAAAGAGGGGAACAGTTTCACGAAGAGGAGCAGAATTCCTCCATTATGTTTCCATTAGACAAAAATGGATACAATGACCATAGGCTTTTCCTGGTGATGGGTGCAGGCACTGTGGTGGAGATGTTAAGCAGGTTAAGCAGGTTGCCTCTGGTCTCCCAGCCTAAAAGTGACTATCTGATTATCTGCTGATCCTGTGGGTGTGCTAGTGTTTTGCAAACTGTAGGGCACAATCTGGGCAGAAGGCACTGCTGCTGTTACGGCTTGCCTCCCAGAGGGAGATGGGGCAGTCGCTCCTCTGCCTGTGAGCTGATACTTCATCTTCCGGGGTCCCTTGCACACAGCCTGGATGCAGTAGGGGTGTATTTATGTGTCTGTGTGAGAGGGCAGGCGTGTAAATGCGTGGGGCACGCATGCCTGGATGAGGTTGCCTGGTCACTGCTGCCTCCAGCCTCCAGCTGCAGCTGCCATTTCTGATGAAGAAAACCCCATACTCTGCCCCCATTACATAGTCCATCATGTATCCAGCGGGGCGCCTGTCACCAGTGCTCGGAGAGCGCGTGTCATGAGGGCCTGAAGGATGGCTTGGCCAGCCCAGGCTTTCTGGTAGGGGAGGGGACTGTGCCCTGGAGCAGGAGTGGGTGGGGCAGGCCAGGGCTGCCCAGTTGCCCCCGTGATGTCCATGGTGGCCCCAAGAGACATGCCCTGGCCCCTGCTCCCGCCCTGTGGCTCTGTATCCTCCTGTCCTGTGGATATGAGGGAGGCGGGCCAATTCCTGGGGGGCAGGGACTTGGACCACGTTTGCCCTGACCTGTGATCAGCCTTCATTCATCATTTTCTCTGACACATTTTCTGCGGTAGCCTCTCACTTTCAGTGAGAGGGAGGAGGAGCTGAGGGGGTGAAGAAGGACAGCCTCCAGGACCTTTGGGTCTGAGGGTCAGTGAAATGCAGATGAGGCCCAGATTAGGGATGGAGGAGCAGGGCCAGCCCTGATGGCACCATCCGGAATGCAGAGCCAGCACTGGGTGTCCCCGCAGCTGGGAAACTTCCTCTTTCTCAGTTTCCTTATCTGGGACAGAAGCGCATGAATAGCCCCTGCTTTACAAGTGTTGTGTGGGTCAGTGGCAGAACAGTGGTTGGCCTTAGGAAGGATTCAAAAAGAGGAGGCTACAGGTACCATCTTTATCTGGCCGAGGCCCTGCCCGGCCCTCCCGTGGGGCAAGGAGGTCTCCTCTCAGCAGGACTCAGCCTAATCACCAGGCTGAATAAACACCCTAACCTCGCCGGACCATTCCTGGGGGAGGGGTCCATGAGTCCTTCCCATTAGCCCAGTAACAGGGTTGGTCCTCCCTCCAGAGCAGGCAGGAGACGAGGGGGCGTTGGCCACTGATGCCCTGGGAAGGCCCTACCAACACCTGTGCTGGGGGTGACTTGCTTTGGAGCACCTGCGCTGTTCTGTGGTCCCTTCAAATTCAGCCCCGTCTGTGAGCTGTCCTCCTAGGATTGAGCGTATAGCCAGTTGGGAAATGGGGGTCCCAAGCTGGAGAGGTAGTGCCCCCAGGGTGAGTGGTTACCCTTGCTTTGGCCACGGCATTTTCCATACATGTGAATTGGGTCATTGGTGGCATCTCAGATTTTGTGGCAGGCGGGTCTGGGCTGCTGTGATTGTCCAGGGAGGAGCCTGTTTGGTGTTTTTCTGTTTTTACCTTGTAGGCAGCTGCTCTGGAAGAGTCATCCTTTTATGTGACCTTTTTCTTTTCATTTAAATCTCAGATACGAGATTTTAGTATGCTAGACTGTTCAGGTTCCTCTAAACCCCTTCCTAGGTTAAACTCGACCCCATCTGCCTCTGTGTGTGCACGTGGGTGCATGTGACCCACCCAGAGCTTGGGGGACCTTGGGAGAGCACCGCCTTCATGTAGCCACTTTACAGAGCAGGAAACCTGGGGAGGTGAGAGACATCCCCAAAACTGCGCAGCCAGTTAAAGGCGGGTCCCTTTACTCCCGTGAGCCTCACACTGTTTCCAAGATGTCAGGTTCCTCATTTCATAAGTGAGACAATGGCAGCCCAGAGAGGTGCAGTGGTTCACCCGAGGCCGCAGAGCCAGAGCAGTATCCTCCCTCCCTGCCAGGGATTCCCCCAAAGACCCCAATTTTCACTTAGGGGCAACAATGCCTATTGACTGATAGTGAAGAGTCCTGGGTGAAGAGTTCCCATTAGCTAGGGAAACAGACCCTGTGTGCCATTGGCTCCTGAGGGCTGTGTCCATCCATTTCCTTTGGAGCCAAGCAGTCCACCCCACAAACCCCCCAGTGCAGACTTTGCTGTGACCCCCTTCCCTGGTGAAACTCACCCAGCTCTCTTAGCCTGCCCAGCGCCTAGGGCACACCCAGCCTCCAGCGTCCAACTCACCTCAGCTACAGCCTGGGCCAGCCTCTGCTTATGGGCCACAGGTCGTAGGCCAGATACATTGAGTGGATCATTTTATTTAATTCTCCAAGGACCCTATAAAGGAATTTCTCTTACTATCCTTCATTTGCAAATGTAGAAATCAAGGCATAAAGTGTTTAAGGTATCTTACCCAATATTCTGGGGTTTCCCAGACAGTGCTACTGGTAAAGAAGCTGCGTGCCAGTGCAGGAGACACAGGAGATGCGGGTTTGGTCCATGGGTTAGGAAGATCCCCGGAGGAGGGCATGGCAACCCACTCCAGTATTCTTGCCTGGAGAATCCCATGGATGGAAGAGCTTGGGGGGCTACTGTCCATGGGGTAGGCTAGAGTCAGACGTGACTGAACTGATTTATCATGCATGCATGCCCAATATCCTGCTGTGAATGGATGTTAGGAAGTAAAAGAAGGATTCTTGTCCAGAGGTTGAGAGCCCACCCCAAGGCAGCATGACAGGCCCCCCAGCAGCCAACTCATCCTAAGACCGACCTTGCAAACTCCCTGACAGCATTTCTCTCCCCTCCTTTCACCTCCTGGAGAACTGATGTCCAAACCAGTAGCATCTGATTAGACAGTCTGCTAGTTTCTCATGTGGACCAAGGACAACTATTGGCCCAGGGTAGAGTCCATAATAGCCCTTGTGGTAAGCTAGTCCTCATCACAGAATTCAAGAATCAGAAGAGGCTTTAAACCAGTCTATTTCAAACACCTTCATCCTTTTTATAAGTAATTTTCATTATGACAATGGCAGCCCTGATGTGCCGCAGAGCCAGAGCAGTATCCTCCCTCTGCCGGGCCCCAAAGACCCCAATTTTCACTTAGGCAACAATGCCTATTGACTGATAGTGAAGAGTCCTGGGTGAAGAGTTCCCATTAGCTAGGGAAACAGACCCTGTGTGCCATTGGCTCCTGAGGGCTGTGTCCATCCATTTCCTTTGGAGCCAAGCAGTCCACCCCACAAACCCCCCAGTGCAGACTTTGCTGTGACCCCCTTCCCTGGTGAAACTCACCCAGCTCTCTTAGCCTGCCCAGCGCCTAGGGCACACCCAGCCTCCAGCGTCCAACTCACCTCAGCTACAGCCTGGGCCAGCCTCTGCTTATGGGCCACAGGTCGTAGGCCAGATACATTGAGTGGATCATTTTATTTAATTCTCCAAGGACCCTATAAAGGAATTTCTCTTACTATCCTTCATTTGCAAATGTAGAAATCAAGGCATAAAGTGTTTAAGGTATCTTACCCAATATTCTGGGGTTTCCCAGACAGTGCTACTGGTAAAGAAGCTGCGTGCCAGTGCAGGAGACACAGGAGATGCGGGTTTGGTCCATGGGTTAGGAAGATCCCCGGAGGAGGGCATGGCAACCCACTCCAGTATTCTTGCCTGGAGAATCCCATGGATGGAAGAGCTTGGGGGGCTACTGTCCATGGGGTAGGCTAGAGTCAGACGTGACTGAACTGATTTATCATGCATGCATGCCCAATATCCTGCTGTGAATGGATGTTAGGAAGTAAAAGAAGGATTCTTGTCCAGAGGTTGAGAGCCCACCCCAAGGCAGCATGACAGGCCCCCCAGCAGCCAACTCATCCTAAGACCGACCTTGCAAACTCCCTGACAGCATTTCTCTCCCCTCCTTTCACCTCCTGGAGAACTGATGTCCAAACCAGTAGCATCTGATTAGACAGTCTGCTAGTTTCTCATGTGGACCAAGGACAACTATTGGCCCAGGGTAGAGTCCATAATAGCCCTTGTGGTAAGCTAGTCCTCATCACAGAATTCAAGAATCAGAAGAGGCTTTAAACCAGTCTATTTCAAACACCTTCATCCTTTTTATAAGTAATTTTCATTATGCACAATCTCGTGCTCAGTCTCTTCAGTCGTGTGTAACTCTGTGACCCCATGGACTGTAGCCTGCCAGGCGCCTATGTCCATGGAATTCTCCAGGCAAGAATACTGGAGTGGGTTGCCATGGCCTCCTCCAGGGGATCTTCCTGACCCAGGGATTGAACCCATGTCCCTTGTGTCTCCTGCATTGCAGGTCGATTCTTTACTGCCGAGCCACCGGGAAAACCCAACTTTCATTATGTTTTTCTCCAAACATACTAATGCACATTAGCGAAACCTTAGAAAAAAAGGCCAAGCAAAATCAAAACAAAACAGTTCTTATCCCTGCTCCTTCAGAGGTACTTATGGTAAACATTTTGGTCTGTATTCTCTCTACCTTTTCTTTTCTTTCCTCTCTACCTTTTAAAATAATGAAATGTTTCACATGAAATGAAAGTGTAGGAAATAATATAGTTGGGTTTTCATCTGTCCATTACTGAGGTGTGTCATATATTTTATTTACTATTTTAAAAAATTATTGAAACGTTACTTTAGCCTTGATGCCTCCTTTGTTCCAAACCCCCTCCCACTGCCATTCCTTTTTCTACCTCCCAGAGGTACCTTCTCTTCTGAACTTGGAGAGCATCTTTCTTGCCCTGTTTTTATACTTTGCTGTATGCTTCATCCACTGTTGTTGGTATTCAGTTGCTCAGTCGTGTCCGGCTCTTTGAGACTCCATGTCCGGCTCTTTGAGACTCCATGGACTGCAACAAGCCAGGCCCCTCTGTCTTCTACTCACTCTTCATCCATAGCAAGCTAGGGGGGCTTAGTGCTAAAACTGTATCAATGCCCTCATCCAGAACATATAACTGTAACTTTATGTTTTCCTCAACATTACATTTCTGAGTTTCAGCCGTGTTGTCACATGTAGATCTAGTGAGTGAGTTTTGACTGCTGCACAGGATTCATTGTACCATCATACAACTATCCTTTATCACAACATTAACATACTGCCATACTATTAGTATATTATACAATGTTACTACACTGTATTCCATGGTACTATACTATATTACGATACAAAATTTTTCAAATCTACTCATTCTGGTCACTTGTTTCCAGTGTTTGATTTTAATGAGCCATGTTGCAAGGGATATCTTGTTCATACATCCTTGTATGCAGCTGAGGGAACTGCCGGGTCCCAGGGTGTGGGCAGCTTAGACTTTGCTGGTTGTTGTCATAACTGTCCCCTACCTCTACCAATTTTCATTCCTATCTGCAGCATATAAGAGTCTTCATGGCGATACATCTTTGACAAAACTAGCTATTATAGGGGTTTTCAGTTTTTTTCCAATCTGATGGATGTAACATTGTATCTCGTTGTCATTTTTAATTATTTCTCTGACTTTTAGTGAGATCAAACATCTTCTCACAAATGGATTGGTCATTCTCCTCTTTTGTGAATTACGTGTCATCTACTTTGATAGTCTTTCTCCTGGGCTGTCTGCCTTTTTCTAACAGATTTGTGATAGTTTTTTACTTATTCTGACTACTCATATTTTTCATCATGACAGGTGTAGGTATCTTTCTCCAGGTTGTAGCTTCATTTTTCATTTCGATTAGTATATGTGTTTGTTTTAAGGTAGTCTCACTTGTCAGATTTTGCTTTCCACATTTTGTTAAGGAAATCTTTCCTTAACTGGTACTATTGAGATACATGTATACAGTTTTTTATGTTTTAGTGTTTTGCTATTTTATATTTAGGTCATTAATCCACATGGAAATTATTTTCCTATGTGACATGAAGCTGAAATTTTGTTTTTTCCGTATAAGTAACAATCATTCCGGTATTGTTTCAATTCTTTGATGTTACACGGGACAAACTTGAGGACCAGAGAGGTGGAGTGGTTGTCCAAGGTCACATAATGACCTGTGGGGAGGATTATGACAGGGTATGTCCCCAAGAACATATAACTGTAACTTTATGTTTTCCTCAACATTACATTTCTGAGTTTCAGCCGTGTTGTCACATGTAGATCTAGTGAGTGAGTTTTGACTGCTGCACAGGATTCATTGTACCATCATACAACTATCCTTTATCACAACATTAACATACTGCCATACTATTAGTATATTATACAATGTTACTACACTGTATTCCATGGTACTATACTATATTACGATACAAAATTTTTCAAATCTACTCATTCTGGTCACTTGTTTCCAGTGTTTGATTTTAATGAGCCATGTTGCAAGGGATATCTTGTTCATACATCCTTGTATGCAGCTGAGGGAACTGCCGGGTCCCAGGGTGTGGGCAGCTTAGACTTTGCTGGTTGTTGTCATAACTGTCCCCTACCTCTACCAATTTTCATTCCTATCTGCAGCATATAAGAGTCTTCATGGCGATACATCTTTGACAAAACTAGCTATTATAGGGGTTTTCAGTTTTTTTCCAATCTGATGGATGTAACATTGTATCTCGTTGTCATTTTTAATTATTTCTCTGACTTTTAGTGAGATCAAACATCTTCTCACAAATGGATTGGTCATTCTCCTCTTTTGTGAATTACGTGTCATCTACTTTGATAGTCTTTCTCCTGGGCTGTCTGCCTTTTTCTAACAGATTTGTGATAGTTTTTTACTTATTCTGACTACTCATATTTTTCATCATGACAGGTGTAGGTATCTTTCTCCAGGTTGTAGCTTCATTTTTCATTTCGATTAGTATATGTGTTTGTTTTAAGGTAGTCTCACTTGTCAGATTTTGCTTTCCACATTTTGTTAAGGAAATCTTTCCTTAACTGGTACTATTGAGATACATGTATACAGTTTTTTATGTTTTAGTGTTTTGCTATTTTATATTTAGGTCATTAATCCACATGGAAATTATTTTCCTATGTGACATGAAGCTGAAATTTTGTTTTTTCCGTATAAGTAACAATCATTCCGGTATTGTTTCAATTCTTTGATGTTACACGGGACAAACTTGAGGACCAGAGAGGTGGAGTGGCTTGTCCAAGGTCACATAATGACCTGTGGGGGAGGATTATGACAGGGTATGTTTCCTTTTTTATTCAATTAAATTATTAATATTTTGTATTGGAGCATAGCCGGTCAACAATGCTGTGATAGTTTCAGGTGCAAAACAAGGGGACTCAGCCACACACATAGATGTATCCATTCTCCCCCAGATTCCCCTCCCATCCAGTCTGCCACAGAATGTTGAGCAGCGTTCAGAGAATGTCTTCTTAACTCCCATGCTGGCATGCCAGCATGACTTTATTAATGACTGTACTTTATTAATTCTGCCATGGACTGTTTCCTCCCATTCTCATAGAAATGTACAAATCTGATGATAAACCTCTCAAAAGCAAGGATTCTTTCCTTTCCTCCTCTTTTACACTCTTAACACAAGGTTGAGTATCAGGTAGGCATTTGGGAAGATCATGCTGAATAAATAAATCATGGAATTCAACAGATTGATTCTAGAATCATCATTTCTTTAGAAGTCAGCTCTTTGCTTCTTCTCATATATATTTCTATATTTTGACATATTCATTCAAAACAGGTTGATTGGGCACTTCCTATGTGCCATGCATTGAGAAGCTGGAGATTAAAAGAGGAATAGCATAGACGTTAGCTGTTCTCAGGGAAGTGTGGCAGGAGAGACGGAAAAGTTAAGAAGCAGTTGTAAGACTAGGCTCCTTAAATACTATTACAATGAGAGAGGGGTAACATCAGGAAGCCTTCCTGGAAGAGGAACCATTTGAGCTGAACATTTAAGGATGGAGAGGGTTGGTCCATTTGGCAGGAGTGAAGTCAGGTGCAGTGTTCCAAAGCTACATCTGGGTCAAAGATAGAGATCCAAATTATCTGCTTGTAATTCACTGTGGCTTGATAATACCATAACTCAGTGGCTGAAGCACATTTGTTCATTTTCAAGAGTTCAGCTTTGACCATAGACTAACACAATGCCCCAAATACTGCCTGCGTGGTCACAAGTCAAACCAATTGGCTTTAGGAACTCCACTTTGTAATTTTCTCTTGTCAAGGTCAAACCAATTGGCCCGTTACACGGGACAAACTTGAGGACCAGAGAGGTGGGTGGCTTGTCCAAGGTCACATAATGACCTGTGGGGGAGGATTATGACAGGGTATGTTTCCTTTTTTATTCAATTAAATTATTAATATTTTGTATTGGAGCATAGCCGGTCAACAATGCTGTGATAGTTTCAGGTGCAAAACAAGGGGACTCAGCCACACACATAGATGTATCCATTCTCCCCCAGATTCCCCTCCCATCCAGTCTGCCACAGAATGTTGAGCAGCGTTCAGAGAATGTCTTCTTAACTCCCATGCTGGCATGCCAGCATGACTTTATTAATGACTGTACTTTATTAATTCTGCCATGGACTGTTTCCTCCCATTCTCATAGAAATGTACAAATCTGATGATAAACCTCTCAAAAGCAAGGATTCTTTCCTTTCCTCCTCTTTTACACTCTTAACACAAGGTTGAGTATCAGGTAGGCATTTGGGAAGATCATGCTGAATAAATAAATCATGGAATTCAACAGATTGATTCTAGAATCATCATTTCTTTAGAAGTCAGCTCTTTGCTTCTTCTCATATATATTTCTATATTTTGACATATTCATTCAAAACAGGTTGATTGGGCACTTCCTATGTGCCATGCATTGAGAAGCTGGAGATTAAAAGAGGAATAGCATAGACGTTAGCTGTTCTCAGGGAAGTGTGGCAGGAGAGACGGAAAAGTTAAGAAGCAGTTGTAAGACTAGGCTCCTTAAATACTATTACAATGAGAGAGGGGTAACATCAGGAAGCCTTCCTGGAAGAGGAACCATTTGAGCTGAACATTTAAGGATGGAGAGGGTTGGTCCATTTGGCAGGAGTGAAGTCAGGTGCAGTGTTCCAAAGCTACATCTGGGTCAAAGATAGAGATCCAAATTATCTGCTTGTAATTCACTGTGGCTTGATAATACCATAACTCAGTGGCTGAAGCACATTTGTTCATTTTCAAGAGTTCAGCTTTGACCATAGACTAACACAATGCCCCAAATACTGCCTGCGTGGTCACAAGTCAAACCAATTGGCTTTAGGAACTCCACTTTGTAATTTTCTCTTGTCTAAAGTGGGACTTCAATTGTTTTGTTGATGGCTATGGTTTTCATGTTTCGTGATAGTAAATTGAAGTTCCCATTCTTGCCATAGTTTCTGTTCCTAGTACTATTATTATGGGTCTTTCTCGTGCAGATGCAATAACATATGACACCAGCTTGGAGGGACAGTGCACCTGACAAAATCAGGACCAGTCCAGTCATGCTATTTGCAAGAGAATAACCCATCAGAAGTGATTTTCAATTTGGAGGTTTGCTGCAAAGTGAAAACCTGACAAGGCTACTTTGCAACCCAAATGCTTATCTTACGGATCAATTAACGTAAGACTTACTGGGTACTGTCACAAGGCTTTTTAGGCTCTCTGTAATGGGTCAAGTTTGAGTTGCTGCTGTTATTGGGAAAAGCTAGGGGCAACTGAGCAGTGTAATGAGGGGAGGGAAGATCGGGGAAATGGTTCTCTTGTCCAGATAAAGGAAAGCACAGAAGGTGGGTGGAGCAGGAGTAAATTAAGGCCAGCCACGTCAGCTGGGTGGCAAGAAGATTGCATATGACGTCTGTAAGGAATTAATAATTCAGCCCCAAGGCTGATCAGGGTTTTGTGTACAGCAGAAGCAAACTTGTGCAAAGGTTAATTGGCATCTATAAAGCACTGGTTAAGTGGCGTTTGCTGTATTGGTGTTTTGGGGAACTTGAGGGAAAAGGAAAAGAGAGACAGAAGGAGAACTGAAAGTAGAGATCCAGCATCTGGATTTCATGAAATTGTTCTCCTGGCCACAGCGGGCAGGGGTAGGGTGGAGGGAGGTTAGGGCTCAGAGCCTTGATGAGCTTGAAAAATGATTTTCTGTGTTGCCTCCACTGTAAGCCTTGCACGTGCTATTTAAACTTGACATGTCGTAAATCCAACAGCAGCAAACAAGATGGCACTGGCCTGCTGTCCACTTTTATTTGTGTGGATGCAGGGAACAGTGCTGGCATCTCAAAGTGACAGGTGCTGCCGACGGCTCAGTCTGAGGGGCTCAGGGTTGGGCCTGGGGACCCTAAGAAGCAGGAACGAAGGGCTGGGGACTGGAGGCACCCAGTTTCCTTGGCCCAAATGGCATCTTCATGACTTGGGTCAGGGCAATTCCAGAGCTCTGAGAATAACCCTCACTGCAGAAGATTCATGTGTGTGTTAGAATGGTGTCTGGTACATGTTAAACATTCAATACACATTTACTAAGATACTTAGACCAAAGGGTGGGTCTTCAATAAGTGTTATTTCTCTTTCTTCCCATCCCAGGTATATAGAATGGGGAATCCCTCTCCTTTCACTTAGTCAGCATGCACAAAGCACCTGGTCAAGTAAGCAGGTAGAGAGATGCTCTTTTGGTTAAAAAAAACAATTAAGGAGCAAAGTAAAAATTCTGCCATAAGCATTCTTACTTTTGGTCAATACGCTGCAAGAAAGCAAGAGGAAATAGAGGGCTAAATTAAAGCAGCATTTATAAATACTTTAATAATGATGAATAAATGATTCATCAAAGTTCCTTGGCAAAGTATTATTCCAAGATGCGTGGAGACCCATCGGAATGATTGTGAACTAGTTAATAGATGATATTGCAACTTGTGAAGAAGCACTTGAGAGCAGCAGCTCAGGCAATTATTTACGCCTCCGCACATCCTAGTGTAATTTAAGAAAAAGGGAAATGTACTTATCTGCTCTTAATAAAGTATTCATGATGTTTTAGTGTGAAATGTTGCCAAAATTATTTAGTGACATCTATAAAGCACTGGTTAAGTGGCGTTTGCTGTATTGGTGTTTTGGGGAACTTGAGGGAAAAGGAAAAGAGAGACAGAAGGAGAACTGAAAGTAGAGATCCAGCATCTGGATTTCATGAAATTGTTCTCCTGGCCACAGCGGGCAGGGGTAGGGTGGAGGGAGGTTAGGGCTCAGAGCCTTGATGAGCTTGAAAAATGATTTTCTGTGTTGCCTCCACTGTAAGCCTTGCACGTGCTATTTAAACTTGACATGTCGTAAATCCAACAGCAGCAAACAAGATGGCACTGGCCTGCTGTCCACTTTTATTTGTGTGGATGCAGGGAACAGTGCTGGCATCTCAAAGTGACAGGTGCTGCCGACGGCTCAGTCTGAGGGGCTCAGGGTTGGGCCTGGGGACCCTAAGAAGCAGGAACGAAGGGCTGGGGACTGGAGGCACCCAGTTTCCTTGGCCCAAATGGCATCTTCATGACTTGGGTCAGGGCAATTCCAGAGCTCTGAGAATAACCCTCACTGCAGAAGATTCATGTGTGTGTTAGAATGGTGTCTGGTACATGTTAAACATTCAATACACATTTACTAAGATACTTAGACCAAAGGGTGGGTCTTCAATAAGTGTTATTTCTCTTTCTTCCCATCCCAGGTATATAGAATGGGGAATCCTCTCCTTTCACTTAGTCAGCATGCACAAAGCACCTGGTCAAGTAAGCAGGTAGAGAGATGCTCTTTTGGTTAAAAAAAACAATTAAGGAGCAAAGTAAAAATTCTGCCATAAGCATTCTTACTTTTGGTCAATACGCTGCAAGAAAGCAAGAGGAAATAGAGGGCTAAATTAAAGCAGCATTTATAAATACTTTAATAATGATGAATAAATGATTCATCAAAGTTCCTTGGCAAAGTATTATTCCAAGATGCGTGGAGACCCATCGGAATGATTGTGAACTAGTTAATAGATGATATTGCAACTTGTGAAGAAGCACTTGAGAGCAGCAGCTCAGGCAATTATTTACGCCTCCGCACATCCTAGTGTAATTTAAGAAAAAGGGAAATGTACTTATCTGCTCTTAATAAAGTATTCATGATGTTTTAGTGTGAAATGTTGCCAAAATTATTTAGTGACGTATTGAATCAGTTAAGCTTCTGTGTTACTCCTGGTATTCTTTCTTATGAACATCAGGTGGCAAGGTTAACTAAGACAGCATGGCCTTTGATCTAAACAGCTGTCCCCCTGGAAGAGCCTCAGAATCTCAGGAAAAAACCCGCAGGGGATGGGGAAGGGGCTGGGGGACTGAAGGCAGCCCTGGGGGCTGCACTAAAGTGTAGCGTGTAAGCATTAGATGGTGGGCCTGGATGTCCTTGGGAAACTATCTGAGGATGGTGAACGTTCAAACAAACCTCACGCGTCTTCTCACAGCAACCCTATGGGATAGATTCTATTCTTTTTTTTTTTTTTTTACCTTTATTTTGCTTTTAACTTTTACAGAGTTTTGTTGTTTACAGATATATATGTTCCCAGATTAGTCATATGTATATCCCCCCTTCCCACCCCTCCCAACCATCACACAGCACCCCTGAAGGATCCCCTTTTCTCACAGAGCAATGACTAGAGCTATTTTCTTCACTTATGATAGTACAGGCCTTCATGCTACTTCCTTTACGCCTCCCCCCTTCTATTCCTTCCCCACAATGTCCATATGTCCACTGTCCATGTCTGCCTTTCCATTGCTTCACTGTGTGTGCCATCATCACCATCCTACTAGATTCCATATATATGTGTTAATATACTGTATTTGTCCTTCTCTTTCTGACTGACTTCACTTTTTAGGATACGTTCTAGATCCAGCCACCTCATTAGGGCTGATTCCTCTGCATTTCTTTTTACAGCTGTGTAGTATTCCACTGTATATATGTACCAGAGCTTTTGGATCCATTCGTTCGTCGATGGGCATCTAGGTTCCTTCCATGTTCTAGCTATTGTACAGAGAGCTGCAAGAAAGCAAGAGGAAATAGAGGGCTAAATTAAAGCAGCATTTATAAATACTTTAATAATGATGAATAAATGATTCATCAAAGTTCCTTGGCAAAGTATTATTCCAAGATGCGTGGAGACCCATCGGAATGATTGTGAACTAGTTAATAGATGATATTGCAACTTGTGAAGAAGCACTTGAGAGCAGCAGCTCAGGCAATTATTTACGCCTCCGCACATCCTAGTGTAATTTAAGAAAAAGGGAAATGTACTTATCTGCTCTTAATAAAGTATTCATGATGTTTTAGTGTGAAATGTTGCCAAAATTATTTAGTGACGTATTGAATCAGTTAAGCTTCTGTGTTACTCCTGGTATTCTTTCTTATGAACATCAGGTGGCAAGGTTAACTAAGACAGCATGGCCTTTGATCTAAACAGCTGTCCCCCTGGAAGAGCCTCAGAATCTCAGGAAAAACCTGCAGGGGATGGGGAAGGGGCTGGGGGACTGAAGGCAGCCCTGGGGGCTGCACTAAAGTGTAGCGTGTAAGCATTAGATGGTGGGCCTGGATGTCCTTGGGAAACTATCTGAGGATGGTGAACGTTCAAACAAACCTCACGCGTCTTCTCACAGCAACCCTATGGGATAGATTCTATTCTTTTTTTTTTTTTTTTACCTTTATTTTGCTTTTAACTTTTACAGAGTTTTGTTGTTTACAGATATATATGTTCCCAGATTAGTCATATGTATATCCCCCCTTCCCACCCCTCCCAACCATCACACAGCACCCCTGAAGGATCCCCTTTTCTCACAGAGCAATGACTAGAGCTATTTTCTTCACTTATGATAGTACAGGCCTTCATGCTACTTCCTTTACGCCTCCCACCTTCTATTCCTTCCCCACAATGTCCATATGTCCACTGTCCATGTCTGCCTTTCCATTGCTTCACTGTGTGTGCCATCATCACCATCCTACTAGATTCCATATATATGTGTTAATATACTGTATTTGTCCTTCTCTTTCTGACTGACTTCACTTTTTAGGATACGTTCTAGATCCAGCCACCTCATTAGGGCTGATTCCTCTGCATTTCTTTTTACAGCTGTGTAGTATTCCACTGTATATATGTACCAGAGCTTTTGGATCCATTCGTTCGTCGATGGGCATCTAGGTTCCTTCCATGTTCTAGCTATTGTACAGAGAGCTGCAATGAACATTGGGGTACAGGTGCTTCTTTCAGTTTTGATTTCGTCAGGGTATAAGCCTAAGAGTGGGATTGCTGGGTCATGTGGTGCTTCTATTTTTAGTTTTTTAAGAAATCTCCACACTGTCTTCCATAGAGGCTGTATCAATTTACACTCCCACCAGCAATGCAGGAGTGTTCCCTTTTCTCCGCAGCCTCTCCAGCATTTATTGTCTGTCAATTTGTGGATGACAGCCATTCTGACGGGTATGAGGAGATATCTCATTGTAGTTTTGATTTGCATTTCTCTAATTATTAGTGAAGTTGAGCATCGTTTCATGTGCTTTGGGATCATCTGTATGTCCTCTTTGGAGAGGTGTCTGTTTAGGTCCTTTTCCCATTTTTTGATTGGGTTGTTCGTTTTTCCAGTGCTGAGTTGTCTGAGTTGCTTGTAGATTTTGGAGATTAATTCTTTGTCTGTTGTTTCATTTGCTATGATTTTCTCCCACTCTGTGGGTTGCTATGATTTTCTCCCACTCTGTGGGAGATTCTATTCTTATTCACGTTTGACAGAGATTAAGTTATGGGCCCAAGACACAGAGTTTGGGCTTAAACCTTGGACTGTATGGGTCAGAGGCCTTGCTCTCAGCCTCTGTGGTGCCTGCCTTATCTCTCTGGTGTCTTTCCTGCTCTGATCTGGCAGCAGTGTCTTAGAGTCTCAGTCTCTCCATGAGGGCGTGTGTGGGAGATATTCCAAAGCAGCGGGGTAAGATCTGAGGCCCTGGCAGCCCACTTTGGCCCTCAGTGTGGTGGTTTGCATCGAGAGGAGGTAAGGGCAGGATCAGATAAGAGATTTCATTTGGAGAGGTGTGTCACAGAGACCTGGCAGCCAGCACCAGCCTTGAGAGAAGGGAAGCCAGTACTTTGGAGTTGCAGCTCCTGTAGCCCCCCCATCGGGGTCCACTTCCCCCTCGGTGGAGCCCTGCCCTTCTTTCAGATGCCCCTGCACTGCTGTGCTGTCTCCTGATTCAAGAAAATGCCTTCTACCAGTGAGCCTGCATCTCAGCCTGATTTTGCAGAGAATCAGAGAGCCTGACTGAGACCTTGCCATTTGCCTACATCCCCCTATTTTACAGAGAGGGAAACTGAGGCCAGAGAGGAGAAGTATATCCCCCCAGGTTTACACAGAGGTCAGTGGTGGACTGGGAAGGGAGCCCAGGACTATGGACTTCTGATCTAAT
The DNA here is from genome assembly GCA_022376925.1 of Tragulus kanchil. Taxonomy (NCBI): domain Eukaryota; kingdom Metazoa; phylum Chordata; class Mammalia; order Artiodactyla; family Tragulidae; genus Tragulus; species Tragulus kanchil. The sequence goes on from JAIOJX010000003.1 coordinate 138,267,026, forward strand.
GTGTGGTGCCCAAAGATGAAAGAACAAGGCAAATGAGGAGAGTCTTGGAATGTAAGAAGAGATAAACCAGACCCTTATTGCCCTCCTGTTCCCCAGGCTGTAGGACACCGCCCAATTCTTAAGACCTCTGTGCCACTCCTTAGACCCTACTGTCTTTCTCTCAAGCTGTAGTCATCACTATACCCCACCCAGTACACTGTCCAATCGGCGACGATCCTTAAGACTCCTATGCCACTCCTTAGACCCCAGGTATGAAATGGATCAAAGACCCCTGCTTAGAGTCAGTTCTCCCTTGAGCCAGCCTGATGTACTGGCAGTGACGCTCCCCTAACTCTAATAAACTTTCTTTTCCTCTCACTCTGCCTTGTGTCTGGAAATTCTTTTCCAACCCGTGCACAGACCTCGACATATTGGGTGTGTATGTGTTTGTATGCATATGTGTACGCTGCAGGTGTACACATGTATGTTCATGTGAGTGTGAAGTATTGCTGCTTGCATTTTAAGTCTCATTTCGCACAGTGTAATGAAAGCCTTTCTCTGCTGCTAAGCTGTGGAGACTTGGGGCAGTACCTGGGGGAAAAGCAGTGGCAGAAAAATGATTCCTAAATCTTACCATGTGGGTCGATGCCCCTTTACCTCATCAATGATTGGAAGTAAACTTGTCTTTTGAAAATCTGGGAAACAGAGATAGGCGGAAGGAGGAAGGAGAGATCTGGAGCCAAGTTAAGTCAGGGCAGCCTGTTGGAGACACCCGTCAATGGGAGGTACAGAAATCCACGGGGAGAGCTGTCTGCTCTCGCATCGTCGTTAAGTCCTGGGCCAAGTGCCCAGGGCAGCTCCGCTTTGCCTTGGCTGCCGTGACTCTGGATGTGCTCAGATCTGCTGATGCCCAGACCATTACGGCTGCTCCCCAGGGGCCTGGCCTCGCTGCTGATGGGACGCAGGTTGCCTTGGTTCAGGGTGGGCCAAGGATCCTACCCAGAGGATTTTCTTTTGGGGCTTTATAAATCAGGCAGAAAGACAGCCACTTTCACGCTGAGGTGTCATCTCCAAGGCTCATCCCAAGATCAATTGCTGGCTGACTTGGATTCCCTGTCGTGGAGGCGGGGCCAGTCCTGCTCCAAACTGGGAAACTGGCAATGCTTGGCTTTTGGTATTTTCCACTCAGTTTTCTTTCTTTTCCTTGGCCTCACTCCTGCTCCCCATACAGCCTGTTATATATTAAGGAGCTCACCCAGGACTATTTTATCCTGGGGACTCTAGCGAAGAGATCTGTTCCTCCTCAAAAGGAATACCCTGCAATTTGGTTGTGTTGCCAAAAGGGGGCAGTGGTTCCATTGACCAGGTGCTGTGAATGTGTTGAGCAAAGACCCCTGCTTAGAGTCAGTTCTCCCTTGAGCCAGCCTGATGTACTGGCAGTGACGCTCCCCTAACTCTAATAAACTTTCTTTTCCTCTCACTCTGCCTTGTGTCTGGAAATTCTTTTCCAACCCGTGCACAGACCTCGACATATTGGGTGTGTATGTGTTTGTATGCATATGTGTACGCTGCAGGTGTACACATGTATGTTCATGTGAGTGTGAAGTATTGCTGCTTGCATTTTAAGTCTCATTTCGCACAGTGTAATGAAAGCCTTTCTCTGCTGCTAAGCTGTGGAGACTTGGGGCAGTACCTGGGGGAAAAGCAGTGGCAGAAAAATGATTCCTAAATCTTACCATGTGGGTCGATGCCCCTTTACCTCATCAATGATTGGAAGTAAACTTGTCTTTTGAAAATCTGGGAAACAGAGATAGGCGGAAGGAGGAAGGAGAGATCTGGAGCCAAGTTAAGTCAGGGCAGCCTGTTGGAGACACCCGTCAATGGGAGGTACAGAAATCCACGGGCAGAGCTGTCTGCTCTCGCATCGTCGTTAAGTCCTGGGCCAAGTGCCCAGGGCAGCTCCGCTTTGCCTTGGCTGCCGTGACTCTGGATGTGCTCAGATCTGCTGATGCCCAGACCATTACGGCTGCTCCCCAGGGGCCTGGCCTCGCTGCTGATGGGACGCAGGTTGCCTTGGTTCAGGGTGGGCCAAGGATCCTACCCAGAGGATTTTCTTTTGGGGCTTTATAAATCAGGCAGAAAGACAGCCACTTTCACGCTGAGGTGTCATCTCCAAGGCTCATCCCAAGATCAATTGCTGGCTGACTTGGATTCCCTGTCGTGGAGGCGGGGCCAGTCCTGCTCCAAACTGGGAAACTGGCAATGCTTGGCTTTTGGTATTTTCCACTCAGTTTTCTTTCTTTTCCTTGGCCTCACTCCTGCTCCCCATACAGCCTGTTATATATTAAGGAGCTCACCCAGGACTATTTTATCCTGGGGACTCTAGCGAAGAGATCTGTTCCTCCTCAAAAGGAATACCCTGCAATTTGGTTGTGTTGCCAAAAGGGGGCAGTGGTTCCATTGACCAGGTGCTGTGAATGGTGATATGAGAGGTAGAAATTAACCCGTCAGAATGGCCATCATCCACAAATCGACAGACGATAAATGCTGGAGAGGCTGTGGAGAAAAGGGAACACTCCTGCATTGCTGGTGGGAGTGTAAATTGATACAGCCTCTATGGAAGACAGTGTGGAGATTTCTTAAAAAACTAAAAATAGAAGCACCATATGACCCAGCAATCCCACTCTTAGGCTTATACCCTGACGAAATCAAAACTGAAAGAAGCACCTGTACCCCAATGTTCATTGCAGCTCTCTATACAATAGCTAGAACATGGAAGGAACCTAGATGCCCATCGACGAACGAATGGATCCAAAAGCTCTGGTACATATATACAATGGAATACTACACAGCTGTAAAGAGAAATGCAGAAGAATCAACCCTAATGAGGTGGCTGGATCTAGAACGTAACCTAAAAAGTGAAGTCAGTCAGAAAGAGAAGGACAAATACAGTATATTAACACATATATATGGAATCTAGTAGGATGGTGATGATGGCACATGCAGTGAAGTGACGGAAAGGCAGACATGGACAGTGGACATATGGACATTGTGGGGAAGGAACAGTGGGTGAGAGGCATAAAGGAAGTAGCATGAAGGCCTGTACTATCATAAGTGAAGAAAATAGCTATAGTCATTGCTCTGTGAGAAAAGGGGATCCTTCAGGGGTGCTGTGTGATGGTCGGGAGGGGAGAGAAGGGGGGGATATACATGTGACTAATCTGAGAACATGCATGTCTGTGAACAACAAAACTCTGTAAAAGTTAAAAGTAAAATAAAGGTTTTAAAAATAAATAAATAAAGAAAGAAAATCCAAAAAAAAAAAAAAAAATAAATAAATAAAAATTAAAAAAAAGAAAAAAAAAAAAAGAGTCATAGAATAGGGCTTCCTTGCTGGTCCAGTGGGTAAGGAGTCTGCCTTGTAGTGCAAGGCGTACTGGTTCAATCCCTGGCCCAGGAAGTTTCCACATGCAGTAGAGCAGCTAGACTATGTGTGTCCAATTACAAGCCAGTGCTCCGGAGTGCATGCACCCAGCGCAGTGAGAGAGGTCACTGCAATGGGAGGCCCCCACACAAAAGAAAAAGTATGGATGAAAATAAATAAGTAAAAAAACAATAAAAGAGGCCGAAGTTTAAAAAAAAGTCATAGAATACTTTGGCACTATGTAAATATACTATATATACGTATATTTATATATTCAATTAATATGTATATTTTAAATCATATATATGTATATACATATATTCAGATATTGAATTTGTCACTGCTACTTTAACATTAGGAGACATAAAAATTCTGCTTGTGGGCTTCCTTTGAAATATCAGGACATTAGGTAGCAGTCCCTCAGGGCAGGGGCTGCAGCCTCTCGTGGCCGTGGCCGCTGTTGTCTGGTTGGCAGCCTCTTATTTGCATGACCTGTCTCCTTCCCAAAGCCTCTAGTTTCAGCTTTAGGCCTATTCCAGAGATATAAATATTAATTTTAAAATTAAAATAACTGAACTTAAGTAACAATAAACAAACAATATTTAAATACGAACTTTAGGATCAACTCTAAGATTGTAGACAAAATCTAAGATATCTTTCTTATTCAACAAGTCATAAACTTGAACCAATTTCAATTTCCAGAATATATCACACTTTCTCTTACTTCTAGAATGACCAATTATACCAGATTGCCTGAAACGAAGGGGTTTTGTGGAATGCAGAAATTTCAGTGCCAAGACCAATGGGCAAATAGGGACAAATCATTCACTCTCCTTACCTCGGAGTCACTTTCTCTGCCGGGAACTCCTTCCCCTTGCTGGCGTTGCTGCCCTCTCTCCCTTAGGCCACAGCTTAGTCGTATGTATCCTGACTCTGCCCCCTGCCCCAAGCCTGCACCAGGACCTCTTGCTAGCCCTGACCACTCTACCTTGATTGTACTAATTTACCCACTCACTTGCCCGTCTCCCCTCTAGACTTTGGACTCCCTGGACACTGGTCCCTGGTACAGAGCACAGAGTAAATGCTGAGAGCTGAACAGGGACTCATTCCTTAGGGTTGTGCACAGAGCAGGCATAATGTCTAGCATGGCTCTCTATTCTTCATGTGCCTAGCACATTGTAGGCATGCAGGAAGATGCTTGTTGAATTGCATTGAACTGGGGCAAAGATTTGGATAGACAGATATCTCTTCTGATGAAAGAAAAGGATGAAAGAAAATAATGATCTCCAATGATAGTCTCTTTCTGATTATTTTGACTCTGACCCCCATCTTGACCCTTAGACCTAGTGTATCCCCCACCACTCACACATATGTGAGACAGAAGTGTCATGCAGGGTTCACTACACAGAAGTTGCATTCTGCTCTACTCTGCCAATTCTATTACATTCTACTCCTGTTCTGTTCTGTTCTATTCTATTCTATCCCATTCTGCTGTTCTATTATCTTGCATTTAAAAACATGCTGGTAATAACCTCTTCAGCCAAGCTCATCACATCACTAGTGGGTCATACCCTGTCATTTGAAAAGCTGTCCACAGTGTGAATACTTGCTCACATTCTTGGTGGATGGTGAACCTCAGATTTCCAGTCTTTCCCAGGTGCAAGACGAAGTAGAACTAATCAAGCTCTTAACCACCTGCCAAGTCTCACCTTGGTAATCCAGTCAATGCTCGTCACAAATGACAACTGGGGGTGATTACTACAGACACCATCTCCATGATCCTTAGCTCCATTACCATTTACACATATTGTTTGTTACAATGTATTGCTTTTCTCTTTTGCTTCCTGGGTGTTTCTCATTTTCTTAAGTAGATTGTACGCTCCCTATGGGCAAGTACCATGCCCTATGAGCATTTTTTATGTTCCTCTTTTAATGATAAGGAAATGCTAAAAGGTAAAGAAAAGAAAAAAAAAAACACTTGTGTAGGGGACTTTCCTGGAAACCCAGTTGGTTAAGATTCCCCCTTGCAATGCAAAAGATGTGGGTTCAAACCCTGGTCAGGGAACTAAGATGCTACATCCTGAGGAACAACTAAACCCATGTGCTACAACTACTGAATGAATCCTTGCTCTGGAGCCCTCATGTTGCAAACAACTAGAGTCTGTGCGTCTCAGCGAAAGATCTTGCATGACACAACTAAGACCAGACACAGTCAAATTAAAACAAACAAAAAGGACTTGTATGGATGAGAAATGTCTCCCATCCTAGTGGGCTTTTTAGTGAGGGACTGATGACTTTGTATGTTAAAATTAAAATCTCCCCATTATTCCTGATTATGCCTCTGATTAGAAGAGGCCTTGCTCATCCATTCTCCATATCCACGAGGATAAGAATGGCTCCTAGCTGGATCAGACTCTGACTACAGTAAGAGAGATGAAAGTAAAACAGAACAGACCTCATCAATGAGTGATTCATCTGAGGAACTTATTTATGGAGGATATCATCGTAGGTCTCTAAGACAGGGGCTCTGATGTTCAAGACATAGAGTGATGTGAGTGGTCCCCTTTGACCCTCCTCTGAGACCTGGTGGCTTTTGGAGACACACTGAGTAGGTGGCCAGTACAAGACCAGGGGACTCACCCCAGGGACAACTCTGAACCCTGCTCACCCTTGAGTGGCCTCAGTGAACAGCTGGGATGGATTCCCATTTTCAGAGTTCCATTCACACATCGGACTTCCCAATCTGAGGGCCCCGAATGGGTTACAGGTTGCTGAACTGATACTGATCCTCTTAGCGCTCTTGGTAGCCAGCATCCCCAGAGTGGACACCCCTGACCTCTAGGGACACTCTCCTTCATCTATTGTGCTTCATGAACAGTCTCATGTTCTGTTCGCCTTGACCTGAAAAGGGGATGGCTCTGTCTTATGCTCCACTCATGGGACCCCGAGCATCTTGCAGCAAAGTGCATCTAGAGTCCTGGGCTCCAGGCCCCTGACCCTCCCCACACAGAGCAAATGTCTCAGCCTGTCGTATTTCTTCTCCATATTATATAAATTACCTCTGAAATTCCATACAAATTACAGGTGCTGGCGTTAAGAATATATATGTTGGGCTTCCCTGGTGGTCCAGTGGGTAAAGACACCGCCTTGCAGTGCAAGGGGCGCTAGTTTGATCCCTGGCCTGGGAAGATCCCACGTGCCTTGGAGCGGCTGGACCGATGTGTCCAATTACCGAGCCGGAGCTCTGGAGCGCATGCGCCCAGAGCCAGTCCTCTCTGACAACAGAGGCCACTGCGATGGGAGGCCTACATGGGTCAAAGAACAAAGATGGATGAAAATAGACAAATGAAAGACCAAAAGAAGTGGCCCGCCCACTCCCCTGCCTCCCCACCCCACCCCCCTGTAAATAAATAAATAAATCTTAAAAAAAAAAAGAATATATATGTCATATTTGTTCAGTATGTACCATTACATGTTGGATTGAGCTTCTGTCAGCTAACATTCAGCCAGCCTTTGGGAGAAAGCCTTCTCTGGCTCTGCTGTCTTTGGTGCCTGCCCTCATGGAACCTCCAGTCTAGCTCTTTCTAGCCTTGTGTCAGGAAATAGAAGCCTGAACTCACCCTGTTGCCCTGCCACTGGGATCTGGTCCCAGAAGTGGGGTAAAAAAATGCTACCTTGCTGTGTGAAAGGCTGGGCTTTTCTGATCTCAAGTTCAGTGCTAAGAACACACATTCCACGATATTCTGACTTTCACAGTACCCCCGCCTCCAGCACACAGACAGATGAAGAGCTGGCAGCCAGAAATGGATGGAGACTCTTCACCGAGGAGGCTGTTTGGGTATGAGACATCGGCTCGTCGCAGGGAGCCCTGTTATTGACGTCTGGTTGTGTTCTTAACTCCCTCTTTGTCATTCCCCACCACTGCAGTCTGCTCTGTGCCATTGACCAAACACCTCTTTTCCACACGGGGCCAAGGGGCATCCCCCTGCTGCAAAAGGAAGCGTGTGTTTCCAGCACCCGTTATTCCAGCCACGAACCAGTCATAAGCCTCTCTCGGGAAGACGTGGCTGCAGAATCTTTTGTTCAATGAGGCACCTTTCACGTAGAGAAACGGCAGCAAGATAAAATGACACGTTGCTAATGATGTATTTTATGGACTGCCATCTGTCTCCGGAAAGGTCAGAGAAAAATGGCAACTTGGTTGCCAGCGATTGGGCAGTGGCGGTGGTTGCGGGGACAAATGACTCTCTTCGGAACATGACAAGGAGCCTCGGTGACATCATATAAATGCCCTAATTGGGAAGTGGTCAATCGAGCGGGGCTGACTTCTGAATTTGATGTGTCAATAAACAAGCTCAAGGTGAGAGCCTGGATCAATACTGCAGGACAAAAACCATCCGGCAAATTTACTGCAAAGTAATTGGGTGCAAAATGACTCAACTCAACCTTCACACTGCTGAAAAGCAAACAGACGGTCCCCCCACCAGCGACTGTTTGTACATGTCAGCAGCAACTCAGGCGCTGCTGCCTGTTAATGGGTCTGGGGACAGGGAGCCCCTGGAAGGGCAGACCACCACCCACTCTAGGAGGATGCGCATGGTAGCAGGAGCCGCTCACAGGTGGGGAGCATGGCCCAGGTGCTTCCACCAGGATTACGTCGTCTCTGCTTTAACTTGATGATAACTGTAATTATTATTAGGCTTTCCTGGTGGCTCAGAAGGTAAAGAATCCACCTGCAAGGCAGGAGACTCAGGTTCGATCCCTAGGTTGGGAAGATTCCTTGGAGAAAGGAATGGCTACCCACTCCAGTATTCTTGCCTGGAGAATCCCATGGACAGAGGAGCCTGATGGGCTACAGTCCATGGGATCTCAAAGAGTCGGACATGAGTAAGTGGCTAACACTCTTATTTTCATTTTTAGAATTATTATTATGTTTCCATTTTTAAAAAACATTTAAAAATTTTTAGCCTCTTTTATTGATTTTCTAATTATTTATTTTCATCCATCTTTATTCTTTGGCCTGTGTGGGCCTCCCACTGCAGTGGCCTCTTTTGTTGCAGAGCACCGGCTCTGGGTGCATGTGCTCCAGAGTGCTGGCTCACAAGTGGACACACTGGTCCAGCAGCTCTGTGGCATTTGGGATCTTCCTGAGCCAGGATCGAACTGGTGTCCCTTGTACTGCAAGGCAGACTCTCTACCGATTGGACCACGAGGGAAGTCTAATGATGTATTTTATGGACTGCCATCTGTCTCCGGAAAGGTCAGAGAAAAATGGCAACTTGGTTGCCAGCGATTGGGCAGTGGCGGTGGTTGCGGGGACAAATGACTCTCTTCGGAACATGACAAGGAGCCTCGGTGACATCATATAAATGCCCTAATTGGGAAGTGGTCAATCGAGCGGGGCTGACTTCTGAATTTGATGTGTCAATAAACAAGCTCAAGGTGAGAGCCTGGATCAATACTGCAGGACAAAAACCATCCGGCAAATTTACTGCAAAGTAATTGGGTGCAAAATGACTCAACTCAACCTTCACACTGCTGAAAAGCAAACAGACGGTCCCCCCACCAGCGACTGTTTGTACATGTCAGCAGCAACTCAGGGCGCTCGCTGCCTGTTAATGGGTCTGGGGACAGGGAGCCCCTGGAAGGGCAGACCACCACCCACTCTAGGAGGATGCGCATGGTAGCAGGAGCCGCTCACAGGTGGGGAGCATGGCCCAGGTGCTTCCACCAGGATTACGTCGTCTCTGCTTTAACTTGATGATAACTGTAATTATTATTAGGCTTTCCTGGTGGCTCAGAAGGTAAAGAATCCACCTGCAAGGCAGGAGACTCAGGTTCGATCCCTAGGTTGGGAAGATTCCTTGGAGAAAGGAATGGCTACCCACTCCAGTATTCTTGCCTGGAGAATCCCATGGACAGAGGAGCCTGATGGGCTACAGTCCATGGGATCTCAAAGAGTCGGACATGAGTAAGTGGCTAACACTCTTATTTTCATTTTTAGAATTATTATTATGTTTCCATTTTTAAAAAACATTTAAAAATTTTTAGCCTCTTTTATTGATTTTCTAATTATTTATTTTCATCCATCTTTATTCTTTGGCCTGTGTGGGCCTCCCACTGCAGTGGCCTCTTTTGTTGCAGAGCACCGGCTCTGGGTGCATGTGCTCCAGAGTGCTGGCTCACAAGTGGACACACTGGTCCAGCAGCTCTGCAGCACATGGGATCTTCCTGAGCCAGGGATCGAACTGGTGTCCCTTGTACTGCAAGGCAGACTCTCTACCGATTGGACCACGAGGGAAGTCCTATGTTTCCATTTTTTAACTCCAATTAGAATATATGAGACACAGAGATGGCCTAAGACCAGAGATGCAGTGAGAGGGCTGTGGGAGAGATCCCGGGCTGACCTGGCCAGGCCAGGAGGGGCAGGCTGAAGAGGGGAGGACAGGGCAGTGAGGTCAGCTCCATTTCTCCAACCCGAGCAAACACATATCCACAAGGAGGCAGAAAATTTAATTCTCTCAACTGAAGGTGATCTTTCCTGGTTTTGAGGGTGGTCACTTTGGAGTAAGAATTAGTACATTCATGAGTCTCTCCTTTCCTTTTACCTGAGGGTCATGTTAGTCTGAGGGAGTGGTGGCTGAATGTACGTGTGTGAATGAGTGTGTGCGTGTGTAATGTGTCCTGGCATTGGGAGACAGCCTTTGGGTCCAGACATGTCTTCTGGTTCATCCTTTTCTGGAGGGTGGTCTGTCTCACTTTGTCTTTGGATGTCTGTCTTTACCCTAGTCGCATCTGTTGCAAGGGCTGTGGGCCCCGTGTCCTGCGGCCACAGGCCCAGGCAGGCCGCGCTATGTCTCCTCATCCTCCTGGACCCCCGGCCCTCCCTAGCCTTCCCCATGACTTTGATGGGGGTCCCAGCATGCACACGGGCACACGCACCTCTCCTCCAACAGGCACTGTGGTGCGGTTGGCCCGGCCGCCCAGATCCTCCCTCCAGCCTTGGCCACTTGGACACGCAGGTGCCAGGTGAGATGCACACAAGCTTCAAGGCTCCTGCCCTACCCTTCAGAAGGCCAGAAAGGTTGACCTTCTGGGGCCTCTATCATTCAGTCAGCCCCACATCTGGTGTTTGTTTGGGTGCTAGGCGCCCCTTGGAGGCCTCAGCCGTGACCTCTAAGCCGCTCACACCTTCTCCTTTTCCTCCCCATCCCTGTGGCTCAGCCCTTCACTTCTGGAGAGCACTGCCTGCAGCAGCCTCTTCTGTGCTGCTTCCTATGGGACCTCTGAGGACCGAGTCCCTCAGCCCCTTGGCTTCTGGATTGAATCTCATGTATTGGTCAAGCTTTTTTTTGGAGGGGGAGGGGTTGGCAGACCACTTCTATTGGTCCTTCATTTATCTATTTTCATCCATCTTTGTTCTTTGGCCCATGTGGGCCTCCCATCGCAGTGGCCTCTGTTGTCTCAGAGCACTGGCTCTGGGTGCATGCGCTCCAGAGCTCCGGCTCGGTGATTGGACACATCGGTCCAGCTGCTCCGTGGCATGTGGGATCTTCCCAGGCCAGGGATCGAACTGGAGCAAGGTTCCTTGCACTGCAAGGAGGTGTCCTTACCACTGGACCACCAGGGAAGCCCTTGGTCAAGCTTTTTATTTTTTAAATTTATTTATTGAAATTGGAGGTTAATTATAATATTGTGAATGTTTTTGTCATACATCAGCATGAATCAGTCACTGGTATAGCTGTGTTCCAATTTTTTTAAAATATTTTCAAGGCTAGAATTCTTTCAGTGAGTTAAAAAATTCATTCAGCATTTTCACTGACGTCTTTATTCTAAGCTGATCCTATTTCCCTGATTTCTAAGACATTCAGGGCAAGAAAGACACATGGGATAAAGCAAAAACCAGTTAGTATTTTAAAATATTCTTTCTCTTCTGAGTAAATCGCTTAACACAAGCTGTGGCATTTATTGGATGAGAGTTCAGTAATTGTTAGTTATTATTATTCCTATCATTATATATTGTTAAGCTTATAGTATATTAGAGTAAAATAGAGGGTAAGAGACAATTGTAATCATGCAGTCTGGGCAAGTGCAGGGAGCCAGGAAGCTGGCAGAAAATTCTGAACTGTTAGAAACAGCTTCTGGAAAGAAGTGTTATATAAGTGGAAAAGCAGCTTCTCTGGCCTCACGTCTTATCACTTCCTGTCCACTGTCCATTCTTCACTTCAGCCTTGCTCATCTCAGTAATCCCAGATTCACAGGGGTCCATCCTGTCCCCTGCCTTTTCCGTGCGGGGGATACTCTCTTCCTTACCTCCTTCCCTTCCCTGGTTTCAGTCTCCATCTTGACGGCAACCTCATGAGAGACCCTGCGCCCGAACCACCCAGCCCAGCAGGCTCCAGAGTCCTGATCCTCAGAAACCAGGAGAGGATAAAGGCTTGGCGTTTAAAGCCTCCATGTTATGGGTTAATTTGTTACACAGTGGTAGATAGCTGATACATCTCCACATTCTCTCTTGACTAAGATGCTCATCACCATTCTGGCACAACGTTTTTGGATCCAACAAATAATTCAACAAGTGAGAGGGAGGGTTGGCAGTGGCAGGAGGAGGGGAGAAGCCAGGAGACACAGGTCCCTGGGGTGATTCTGTCTTCCTTGTGGGAGACCTGCGTCAAGACTTTCCCTCTGGACGCCAGTCTCTTCATTTTGGAATGAAGGGTTAGACTAGACAAGCTCTAAGGTGACTTCCAGTTTTAACACTTGGTGAAGGTTCGTGAAAGTGCTTTCTGACAATCGCCAATTTTGCAGAGAAGCAGAGACTAAATCTCAGGACTGGGCATGCCTAATTGAGGCCTCTTCACTTCCTCAGGCTGCCTGAGGTCTGAGGGGACTGATCAGCACACCTGGCCATGCATGGGGCAGCAGAAGCAGTCAGAAGAGGTGCTTATGGGAAGAGCCTGCTTCCCATAAGCTCTGGCTTGACCTCCAGCCCCTGCCAAGACCTGCTGGCTGAGTAGGTGCACTCCATGCACTCTGTGGCTCAGCACTGGCCCCGGCCTCAGGCAGCCCAGGATGGTCGGTCTATTTTCTTCTCTGACTTAAGAGGATTATCTAGCTGGGATGTCTCACTCGTCAGTATCACGCAGCAACACTTTCATGCACCAGCATCGCTAGGCTGGACGACCACGCCAGCCAGGCTTCCTCCCAAGTCAAACGCACCACAACTGCACTGCTCTGCCATCCCAGCGTTGATGTCAGTGCCTCCAGATCTCAGCGAGCAGGCCTGAGGCCGACTGAGGGGAAGGGCAGTGTGGGACTGGGTGCTCCTCTGTGAATGACCATCCAGCCCCTCCATTTCTATAGGGGAGACTCCTGCCAGTGCAACAGGAACGTTTTGGCTGCATGAAGCAGAAAACCAATGACAGTGTCTTAAAGAGTGCTCTCCTCACCCCCCAAAGTAAGAAATACTACGGCAGCTGGAATCAGTTTTCAGTGGCTCTGACAAACTCCAAACTTCTGAGGTGAGCTGGAATCAGTTCTTCAGTGGGGGGTCTGCCCCTAGATAGCTGATACATCTCCACATTCTCTCTTGACTAAGATGCTCATCACCATTCTGGCACAACGTTTTTGGATCCAACAAATAATTCAACAAGTGAGAGGGAGGGTTGGCAGTGGCAGGAGGAGGGGAGAAGCCAGGAGACACAGGTCCCTGGGGTGATTCTGTCTTCCTTGTGGGAGACCTGCGTCAAGACTTTCCCTCTGGACGCCAGTCTCTTCATTTTGGAATGAAGGGTTAGACTAGACAAGCTCTAAGGTGACTTCCAGTTTTAACACTTGGTGAAGGTTCGTGAAAGTGCTTTCTGACAATCGCCAATTTTGCAGAGAAGCAGAGACTAAATCTCAGGACTGGGCATGCCTAATTGAGGCCTCTTCACTTCCTCAGGCTGCCTGAGGTCTGAGGGGACTGATCAGCACACCTGGCCATGCATGGGGCAGCAGAAGCAGTCAGAAGAGGTGCTTATGGGAAGAGCCTGCTTCCCATAAGCTCTGGCTTGACCTCCAGCCCCTGCCAAGACCTGCTGGCTGAGTAGGTGCACTCCATGCACTCTGTGGCTCAGCACTGGCCCCGGCCTCAGGCAGCCCAGGATGGTCGGTCTATTTTCTTCTCTGACTTAAGAGGATTATCTAGCTGGGATGTCTCACTCGTCAGTATCACGCAGCAACACTTTCATGCACCAGCATCGCTAGGCTGGACGACCACGCCAGCCAGGCTTCCTCCCAAGTCAAACGCACCACAACTGCACTGCTCTGCCATCCCAGCGTTGATGTCAGTGCCTCCAGATCTCAGCGAGCAGGCCTGAGGCCGACTGAGGGGAAGGGCAGTGTGGGACTGGGTGCTCCTCTGTGAATGACCATCCAGCCCCTCCATTTCTATAGGGGAGACTCCTGCCAGTGCAACAGGAGCGTTTTGGCTGCATGAAGCAGAAAACCAATGACAGTGTCTTAAAGAGTGCTCTCCTCACCCCCCAAAGTAAGAAATACTACGGCAGCTGGAATCAGTTTTCAGTGGCTCTGACAAACTCCAAACTTCTGAGGTGAGCAGAAAGGGATGTTGCCAGTATGTGTCTGTTGTGTCTCGTCCAGATTGTGCCTCAAGATCAGCTGCAAGGGAGGCGGATAAAGACTGAGTGCCAGAGCAGGACTAGGAGAAGGGGAACGCAGGTTAGTCAGGAATGTGTTGGTCGCAAGTGACAGAAACCCAATTCATGCCAGGGTACGCTGAAAAGGACATTAGTTGCTTCTGTCCCCAAATGTCAGGATGGTGAGGGTGTGGCTGCACTTGAACTGTGAAGGGTGCAGGGTTTTGCCTGGTTTTCCCTGCAAGCTGGCTTGGGTCTCCAAGAGCCTTGCTCCTCCAGTCGATGGAAAGCCAGCTGCCTACAGCCACTGAGGTCATGCCTCCTAGCACAACCTGCAGAGGGCAGTCTTTTATCCCCTGTTCCAAGTAGGAAGTCTCATGAAAGTCTCTGGCCCGCTGGGGTTACATGCCTTCCTCTGTCTAGTTCAGCTTCAGCCAGGGAAGGTGGCTGTGGACGGAGCGTGAGGTGAGAGGCAGGTGTGGGAGCAGCTGTGTGAGAAGGGGAGGAGGGTGAGTGAGGGAGCAAAGGTTGCTCCTGCCCCAGGGGCCCAGGGACCTCAGAGAGCACAGATTCCAGACTCCAAATAAGTGAGGCAACTCGGCCTACGTCACGCTTGGTAGAAGCCCTGGGCAGCAGGCTAGACCCCTGCCTCCTTCTTGACTAGAGTGTATATTTCCCAGCCTTGGCGCTCTTGCCTGAGGGACTGGACAATTCCTTGCTATGGGGCGACCTGCACATACTGTGTAGGATGTTTGGTCCAGCACTTCTTTTGACCAACGACGTGTGTCTTCTGCTTGGAGTCAGCTGCTAAATCTTTCCTTACCTGGCAGTAAAAAGGCCTGCTGACCTGCTTCAGGAAGGAGGCTAAAACAATCCAAGGGAAGGTTTAAGAATACTAGCTGCAAGAGTCCTTTGTGGAGCTGGAAGTGTGATATGGGTGTAAGACGTGACTTTAAGACAGCTCCTGTTTCTATTTTATTTGTGAGAAAACGACTTGGAGTGAGTGTCAGAGTTGTGTGGGAGTGTATGTGTCTGAGTGTGTATAACCACCTCTCCCAGGGGAATAAGAAAGCCTTGGGCTGCACTGACACCCGGAAGGGAGGACGCCTGGGGAGCAGGGGGAATCCGTCCTGTCAATCCCCAGCGTGACAGTCTGTGGCCTCAGAGTGTGCCGGGAATAATGGAAGGCCACCTGGCAACTTCTCCTCCACCAGGAACCCCCAGTACAGCAGCCCCACTGGCCTCTGATGTCCTCAACCCTAAACGAAGGTCATCTCATCAAAAAAAACAAACAAAAAAACCCAACCGGCCAGTCTACCAGCAGGAGCTTTATGCTGTAGAGCACAATGCAGAACAACCTCCAAGCCAGGGCGTTTATGGTCCCTCCTCCCACAGGGACATGTGGCTAAGCCCAGAGACATCTTCTCTGGTACCGCCCATCCTCGCTCCAGCTTACACAGCATGGCTGGGTCAGCCCTGAACCGCCCTCACCAGGGCTGTACACAGAAGCAGACCCTGTGATGGGCCATCCTGTGGGCTCTCTGGGCAGGGATGTCAGGGCAAGTGGAGACAGGGGCATGTGTCAGTGGCCAGGCTAGGCTCCCAGGAGGAGTCCCTTCAAGAATCGACCATCAGGGGTTGGGAGAATACAAGTTCCATCCCTCCAACCCTCCACAGGGCAGAACCCAACCCTGAGTGGTACTCTGAAGGCCCTGGTCAAGGGCCTGGGAGACAAGCTCCTCTTTCTGGAGGACTCGGTGTTTGGAAGGCAGTGTGGGGATGGCGCACAGACCAGAGGTCAGCCTCTGAGTGCCCCCTTCCCCTTGACCCAGCTCCATGGTCCTCCCAGGGGCCCCTGGGCAGCCTGACCTGCTCTATCCTGGTAGACTGGGGGATTTCAAGGCACTGAAGGTTTAAGAATACTAGCTGCAAGAGTCCTTTGTGGAGCTGGAAGTGTGATATGGGTGTAAGACGTGACTTTAAGACAGCTCCTGTTTCTATTTTATTTGTGAGAAAACGACTTGGAGTGAGTGTCAGAGTTGTGTGGGAGTGTATGTGTCTGAGTGTGTATAACCACCTCTCCCAGGGGAATAAGAAAGCCTTGGGCTGCACTGACACCCGGAAGGGGAGGACGCCTGGGGAGCAGGGGGAATCCGTCCTGTCAATCCCCAGCGTGACAGTCTGTGGCCTCAGAGTGTGCCGGGAATAATGGAAGGCCACCTGGCAACTTCTCCTCCACCAGGAACCCCCAGTACAGCAGCCCCACTGGCCTCTGATGTCCTCAACCCTAAACGAAGGTCATCTCATCAAAAAAAACAAACAAAAAAACCCAACCGGCCAGTCTACCAGCAGGAGCTTTATGCTGTAGAGCACAATGCAGAACAACCTCCAAGCCAGGGCGTTTATGGTCCCTCCTCCCACAGGGACATGTGGCTAAGCCCAGAGACATCTTCTCTGGTACCGCCCATCCTCGCTCCAGCTTACACAGCATGGCTGGGTCAGCCCTGAACCGCCCTCACCAGGGCTGTACACAGAAGCAGACCCTGTGATGGGCCATCCTGTGGGCTCTCTGGGCAGGGATGTCAGGGCAAGTGGAGACAGGGGCATGTGTCAGTGGCCAGGCTAGGCTCCCAGGAGGAGTCCCTTCAAGAATCGACCATCAGGGGTTGGGAGAATACAAGTTCCATCCCTCCAACCCTCCACAGGGCAGAACCCAACCCTGAGTGGTACTCTGAAGGCCCTGGTCAAGGGCCTGGGAGACAAGCTCCTCTTTCTGGAGGACTCGGTGTTTGGAAGGCAGTGTGGGGATGGCACACAGACCAGAGGTCAGCCTCTGAGTGCCCCCTTCCCCTTGACCCAGCTCCATGGTCCTCCCCAGGGGCCCCCTGGGCAGCCTGACCTGCTCTATCCTGGTAGACTGGGGGATTTCAAGGATGTTCACTGAAAATTTAAGAAAAGGAACGAGCATCAGAGACACAAGCTGTTTTCATCAGATCAAGTTCAAGGGCTTGGGATAGGAAAGAAAAAGACCGAGCTTCTGACATTCTCTTCCCTTTTGAACATGATCAATTAACGTAGCTCTTTTCTTGTCAAATCTCTTGCTTCAACCAGGAGGTCCTGGACTTGATTTGTGTCTTTGATCTTCACCACTATCGTCTCACATTTACCCCACATTCTGTTGAGAGGATTTTTTTTTTAAGTATCTTTTGTTTTTAAAAAAAACAGTTTTACTTATTTGTTTATTTTTGGCTATTCTGGGTCTTCATTGCTGCTTCAGGCTCTTCTCTAGTTGCAGGGAGTGGGGGCTACTCTCTAGGTGAGGTGAGCAGGCTTCTCATTGCAGTGACTTCTCTTGTTGTGGAACTCATGCTCCAGGGCACACGAGCTTCAGTCGTTGCAGCCCATGGGCTCCATAGTTGCAGCTCCGAGGCTCTAGAGCACAGGCTCAATGGTTGTGGCTTACGGGCTTAGTTGCTCCACATCATGTGTGATCTTCTTGGATCAAGGATTGAACCCTTGTCTCCTGCATTGGCAGGTGAACTCTTCACCACTGAGCTACCAGGGAAGCCCTGTTGAATGGAATTTAATAATAACTAGGAATGTGGAGTCCCTCTTTGGAGGAGGGACTCATAGAAAAGGGAAGCTGTCGCTCCTACTTTAAGACTGATACACAAGAGACAATGTAAAGACTCTGTAATCAAGAGTTTTAAAAGTATACATATATATATATATATATATATTGAAGTCAATTATCAAGGAATTATGTCAGTGTTATGGTGTTATCTATCCTGGAAGGCTTCCTGGAGGAGGCAAGGAGAGGTATTTCAGTTGAGGAACCCTATCGTAAGGCAAGATAAATCCTGTCATGGTACAGATGTGACTACTGGACAGCCCTCTTTGTGTG
The DNA here is from genome assembly GCA_022376925.1 of Tragulus kanchil. NCBI lineage: Eukaryota > Metazoa > Chordata > Mammalia > Artiodactyla > Tragulidae > Tragulus > Tragulus kanchil. The sequence continues at coordinate 138,284,973 of JAIOJX010000003.1, forward strand.
GCTGTCCAGGCTTCCCAGCAAAGCTCCTTGCTAGCAGTAGGTTGAGGGGGGAACCCCTATCGTAAGGCAAGATAAATCCTTCAAGGATGTTCACTGAAAATTTAAGAAAAGGAACGAGCATCAGAGACACAAGCTGTTTTCATCAGATCAAGTTCAAGGGCTTGGGATAGGAAAGAAAAAGACCGAGCTTCTGACATTCTCTTCCCTTTTGAACATGATCAATTAACGTAGCTCTTTTCTTGTCAAATCTCTTGCTTCAACCAGGAGGTCCTGGACTTGATTTGTGTCTTTGATCTTCACCACTATCGTCTCACATTTACCCCACATTCTGTTGAGAGGATTTTTTTTTTAAGTATCTTTTGTTTTTAAAAAAAACAGTTTTACTTATTTGTTTATTTTTGGCTATTCTGGGTCTTCATTGCTGCTTCAGGCTCTTCTCTAGTTGCAGGGAGTGGGGGCTACTCTCTAGGTGAGGTGAGCAGGCTTCTCATTGCAGTGACTTCTCTTGTTGTGGAACTCATGCTCCAGGGCACACGAGCTTCAGTCGTTGCAGCCCATGGGCTCCATAGTTGCAGCTCCGAGGCTCTAGAGCACAGGCTCAATGGTTGTGGCTTACGGGCTTAGTTGCTCCACATCATGTGTGATCTTCTTGGATCAAGGATTGAACCCTTGTCTCCTGCATTGGCAGGTGAACTCTTCACCACTGAGCTACCAGGGAAGCCCTGTTGAATGGAATTTAATAATAACTAGGAATGTGGAGTCCCTCTTTGGAGGAGGGACTCATAGAAAAGGGAAGCTGTCGCTCCTACTTTAAGACTGATACACAAGAGACAATGTAAAGACTCTGTAATCAAGAGTTTTAAAAGTATACATATATATATATATATATATATTGAAGTCAATTATCAAGGAATTATGTCAGTGTTATGGTGTTATCTATCCTGGAAGGCTTCCTGGAGGAGGCAAGGGAGACGGTATTTCAGTTGAGGAACCCTATCGTAAGGCAAGATAAATCCTGTCATGGTACAGATGTGACTACTGGACAGCCCTCTTTGTGTGGCTGTCCAGGCTTCCCCTAGCAAAGCTCCTTGCTAGCAGTATCTTTCTGGGCTCTGTAGGAGGTGGCTGGCGGGCTGATCTGCCATGGAGCTTTCCCCGGGGCCATTACCTGCAACCACATTTCTTTAAGAACAGATGACCTCTCCAGCAATTTCATTTCTGCTCAAGTTTGTATTTTCACACAAGACTGAGTTTCTATCCACCTTCAAGAGTCCTTCCCCTTTCCCATTTCACGCTCCTGTCCCTAAGTAATGTTTGCATTTTCTATTGATAGGACTGTCTTGATTGTGGCTGGTCCAGCTGACCTTGTTTCCTCAGTTTTTCATTCCAGCAGTGGTGTTTCCTGATTTTCTCACCCCTGTCTACCATTCAGTCATTTATTCCATATGTGGTTAGAGGCTGCAAAAAAAAAAAGTGAACTTCAGTACCAGGCCCACAGCGATTTAGCGTCTAGATGGGCCTTCAAGACAGGTGCACGCACCACAGTGATCTAGTGGGTCCCAAAGTGCCTTGTGAGGGGCTGGGGTTGCACTGCCCCAGGGTGTACATGCCCTCTGCTCAGACAAGGGCCAGAGCTCAGGGCTGGACAATTCCTAGAAAGATCAGGGAAAAGCGGGAACTCAGTGAGTTGTAATATTTTCCCATAGAGATCTCTTGCTTTCAGCTGATAATTTCTTTTCTTTCTTTCTTTCTTTTCTTTTTGCCTCTAAGTCATCAGTCTGTCTTCATCCATCTTTAATCTTTGGTCTGTGGGCCTCCCATTGCAGCGGCCTCCCTTGTTTGCAGAGCACCGGCTCTGGGCGCATGCGCTCCAGAGCGCTGGCTCGTAATTGGACACATCGGTCCAGCCGCTCCACGGCATGTGGGATCTTCCCCGGGCAGGGATCCAATCGGCGCCCCTTGCACTGCAAGGCAAAAGAGTTTGCTAACTGGCTTGCCATCCACGTGTGCATGTATGCCCCCAGTCTCTCTCTCTCTTTTTTTTTTTTTTTTTGACTTTAATTTGCATTTACTTTTTGCAGCATTTATTCCCGGGTCATAAGGTTTTGTTTCTTCAGTTTCTTCTGGGATAGCTTTTTCTTCTGTGCAGCCTCCTTTGCTGGTTTAGGAACAATCTGTTCTTTCTCAGTAAAGATCATCTCAATGTGGCAAGGAGAGCTCATGTATGGGTTGATCCGACCATGAGCTCTGCGAGTCCTGTGCTACATCTTGGGGGCTTTGTTCACCTGGATGTGCTCAATGACCAGAGAATCTACATCTAAGCCCCTAAGTTCAGCATTTCAAGACTGAGCAATTTCATTTCTGCTCAAGTTTGTATTTTCACACAAGACTGAGTTTCTATCCACCTTCAAGAGTCCTTCCCCTTTCCCATTTCACGCTCCTGTCCCTAAGTAATGTTTGCATTTTCTATTGATAGGACTGTCTTGATTGTGGCTGGTCCAGCTGACCTTGTTTCCTCAGTTTTTCATTCCAGCAGTGGTGTTTCCTGATTTTCTCACCCCTGTCTACCATTCAGTCATTTATTCCATATGTGGTTAGAGGCTGCAAAAAAAAAAAGTGAACTTCAGTACCAGGCCCACAGCGATTTAGCGTCTAGATGGGCCTTCAAGACAGGTGCACGCACCACAGTGATCTAGTGGGTCCCAAAGTGCCTTGTGAGGGGCTGGGGTTGCACTGCCCCAGGGTGTACATGCCCTCTGCTCAGACAAGGGCCAGAGCTCAGGGCTGGACAATTCCTAGAAAGATCAGGGAAAAGCGGGAACTCAGTGAGTTGTAATATTTTCCCATAGAGATCTCTTGCTTTCAGCTGATAATTTCTTTTCTTTCTTTCTTTCTTTTCTTTTTGCCTCTAAGTCATCAGTCTGTCTTCATCCATCTTTAATCTTTGGTCTGTGGGCCTCCCATTGCAGCGGCCTCCCTTGTTTGCAGAGCACCGGCTCTGGGCGCATGCGCTCCAGAGCGCTGGCTCGTAATTGGACACATCGGTCCAGCCGCTCCACGGCATGTGGGATCTTCCCCGGGCAGGGATCCAATCGGCGCCCCTTGCACTGCAAGGCAAAAGAGTTTGCTAACTGGCTTGCCATCCACGTGTGCATGTATGCCCCCAGTCTCTCTCTCTCTCTCTCTCTTTTTTTTTTTTTTTTGACTTTAATTTGCATTTACTTTTTGCAGCATTTATTCCCGGGTCATAAGGTTTTGTTTCTTCAGTTTCTTCTGGGATAGCTTTTTCTTCTGTGCAGCCTCCTTTGCTGGTTTAGGAACAATCTGTTCTTTCTCAGTAAAGATCATCTCAATGTGGCAAGGAGAGCTCATGTATGGGTTGATCCGACCATGAGCTCTGCGAGTCCTGTGCTACATCTTGGGGGCTTTGTTCACCTGGATGTGCTCAATGACCAGAGAATCTACATCTAAGCCCCTAAGTTCAGCATTACTCTCCGCATATTTGAGCATGTGCAGTAAAAATTCAGCACTCTTTTCGGGCCACCGACCTTGTGTCCAGCCCCACTCTTTGGCCTGTGCACACCTACCAACTCCAGCGTTGTAACTGCGGAAGGGCACACTGCTTCTTCAAAGCAACATCCTTCAGATACTTGGTGGCTTTTAGGATATGCATACCCTTTATGGCCTGGGCAGTTTCACAAGTGTTCTTAAAGTGAACACGAAGATTTGAACCACTTGATTTGCATGATGTTGTGGGGTTTTCTGGGTCAAGTGAATAGTGCACCATTTTTAGAGGCCACCTCAGGCCGCTTTCCAGAAAAGCTGCCCCCAGCCTCTGCCAGAGACAGGTGCGCCTCCATCTTCTACCAGTTCACCCCTTCTACCTGGATCATAAGGATCTCCTGGCTGTCCTTCTCCCAGCACAGACTCATACCCACCTCTCTGTGGAATACCTCATACTCACCTTCTATGTGAAATAGCTTTCCCTTTTTTTCCCGTCACTGTGATAAACTGAAAAAAATTCACTTCCTTCTCACCCACCATCCCTTCCACACACACACTTCCTGTCCTGTTGAAGTTGGACTTATCTGTGATATGCTTTGACTTCATGGTAGGTCAAGTGATACCTCACCTCCTTGATGAAGGACTTGGCCATATGCCTTGCCTTGGTCAATGAGAAATCAGCAGGAATGATGTCAATGTGTCTTCTTGTGCTTCACCAATGCCCATGAGAAGTGTGTCCCTCCCTCCTTGATCTGTGATATAAGGAGGATGAGAAATAAGCATAGGTGCTTGGACTTGACCTGCAGCTGGGAATCAAGCTCAGCAGGGTCAGTGTCCTACAGCTACATGGATGAGTGAATGACTGTTGCTTTAAATCACTGAGTTGGGTGCAGCCTCCTTTGCTGGTTTAGGAACAATCTGTTCTTTCTCAGTAAAGATCATCTCAATGTGGCAAGGAGAGCTCATGTATGGGTTGATCCGACCATGAGCTCTGCGAGTCCTGTGCTACATCTTGGGGGCTTTGTTCACCTGGATGCGCTCAATGACCAGAGAATCTACATCTAAGCCCCTAAGTTCAGCATTACTCTCCGCATATTTGAGCATGTGCAGTAAAAATTCAGCACTCTTTTCGGGCCACCGACCTTGTGTCCAGCCCCACTCTTTGGCCTGTGCACACCTACCAACTCCAGCGTTGTAACTGCGGAAGGGCACACTGCTTCTTCAAAGCAACATCCTTCAGATACTTGGTGGCTTTTAGGATATGCATACCCTTTATGGCCTGGGCAGTTTCACAAGTGTTCTTAAAGTGAACACGAAGATTTGAACCACTTGATTTGCATGATGTTGTGGGGTTTTCTGGGTCAAGTGAATAGTGCACCATTTTTAGAGGCCACCTCAGGCCGCTTTCCAGAAAAGCTGCCCCCAGCCTCTGCCAGAGACAGGTGCGCCTCCATCTTCTACCAGTTCACCCCTTCTACCTGGATCATAAGGATCTCCTGGCTGTCCTTCTCCCAGCACAGACTCATACCCACCTCTCTGTGGAATACCTCATACTCACCTTCTATGTGAAATAGCTTTCCCTTTTTTTCCCGTCACTGTGATAAACTGAAAAAAATTCACTTCCTTCTCACCCACCATCCCTTCCACACACACACTTCCTGTCCTGTTGAAGTTGGACTTATCTGTGATATGCTTTGACTTCATGGTAGGTCAAGTGATACCTCACCTCCTTGATGAAGGACTTGGCCATATGCCTTGCCTTGGTCAATGAGAAATCAGCAGGAATGATGTCAATGTGTCTTCTTGTGCTTCACCAATGCCCATGAGAAGTGTGTCCCTCCCTCCTTGATCTGTGATATAAGGAGGATGAGAAATAAGCATAGGTGCTTGGACTTGACCTGCAGCTGGGAATCAAGCTCAGCAGGGTCAGTGTCCTACAGCTACATGGATGAGTGAATGACTGTTGCTTTAAATCACTGAGTTTGGGATGGTTTGTTACGTAGTGCTAACATGGTAATAGGTGACTGATAAAACTACCAATGTAGGAATGCCTGTTTTCCTGGCATCTTAGGATTCAGAATTGCTTCCTTTAGGAAGTACTCTTGGATTGACTGTGCCTGCATCTCTGGGCCTCTACTCTGTGCCTCTCTAGCTCTCACTGACTGCCTTTTCATGACTCTTTGCGGGGTACTCTCTTGCCATCTCCCATGTGAGCTCCATGCCTTGTAACTCTACTGTGAGCTTGAAGAGGCTGGAGAGGGGCTAATGTGTCTCTTTCCTGTCACTGTGTCCCTTTAGGATCCAGGTGCCCAGTGAAGAAGAGGGCATGGTGGCTCTAATGTCCCTGAATTCTTCACTAGGGACCGACTTGGGCTCCAGGTTCATGGTCTGTGTTTCCAGTCTGTTCAGAGGCACCTGTGCACTTGGCCTGCTGCCCCCACCCGTCACCTGAATTTCAACAAAGCCATTTCCACTGCTGGACTTGTTCCCAGGGATTGCCATGTACCTGGAGTTTCTGGGCTCCATGCCTGTCTCTCTGGGTGTGGGGAGGACAACCATTTCCTGGTCGATAAGGCTATCGGCATCCTCTGAGGAGGCTGGTGTCCAAAAAATGCTCATCCATTTCATTAACACAATTGTGACGTTAGAGACAGGTCCCCTGCCTTGGCCCCACTGCTCTCTTTGCCTAGACTCCCTCTCCCTCCAGCCCAGGAGGCTGGAGGTCTACTCTATCTGCCAGCCCGGCCCAAGACCATTTCCCGTGGGAAGTCTTCTCAAGCAGAATCTATTTTTCATTCCTCAGAGTTCCCACAGTCCTTGATGTATTCATCTTTTTGGGCACTTGAAATCATGTTATTCTAGATATTTGCACAAACACCCTTTCTCTCTTCTCGACTCTGAGCTCCTATTGGGGGCTGAGAGATCCCTTTGTGGTTCCTAGTAGACAGGAAGAGCTCAGGGGCTGCTGGTGGGGCTGAGTGAACTGCTGGAGCACTCGCTCCCAGGCCTCTCATCTCCGTGCTCCCAGACCTTTGCCTTCTGACCCTCTGGCTCTGGATGGTCCCAGACAGCCCGGTTCTCCCTGGATTTTCCTCCATCTGGTCATTTGCTTCTGAGCTTCTGTTTTGCATCTGGAGGGGTTGTCACAAGCCCTGCTGTCTCTGGCCTTGCTAAGTGACAGCCAGACTGCTGACGACATGGCTTCAGGTTCACAATGAGTATTTGGCATGTCTCCTCAATGCTTTGACAGGAAGGTAAAAAATTCCAGTCCCAAATCATGCTGACAGAGGAGAAATTAGGGTGAGGAAAAGGGGGCCTTGTCCACACCCCAAACTTAAACTTCCTTTTGGAGTTAGACAAAGTAAGTCCTCTGTATCCAAATGGCCTCAGATCCCCCTAGTCAGCTTTGGGAGCACATCCCTCACAGAGGCAGACCCTGTGAAGATGCGGTGGTGGGTGACCAACCCACACCCAGCTTCCCCAAAGCCCTCCACCCAGAGCCAGGGAGGGAAGCTAACCACCCTGCACCGCCTCCTCCTGCTGTCCTCCACAAAGCTCCACGTGCTCCCTGTCACATGCTATGCCCCGAGGGGGAGCCAATGGTGAACATAGTGTGGAAACCCTTAGACAAGTCTATTACATCCATTCATATTTCAGTTCTCACTGGACTCAGCTGCACACACAGAAAACTCAAGCAATTGAGGCATAAACAAACAAGTTTCTCTCTTACTTGAGGGAAGCCCAGAGGTGGTGGTATGAGGCTGATGTGAGGGCTCTGCTTCCCCAGCTTCAAGGACACTCTACCCACCACCTTCAGCTCACAACTTATATCCTCAAGGTGGTCTCATCACAAATGGGCATAGGCAGGGAGACAAGGAAGGGATACAGGCAAGAATTCACCTGCCACTGGAGACGGTGGGCTTTGAGAGGAGGGAAAGCCACTTGGAGGGGTGTCTGGAGAGATAAGGGCAAAGACGGGAATGTGCAGGTAAGGGGCTGTCGCAGGTAGAAGATGAAAACTGGTGGAAGGGACTCCATAGAGGCACTGAAGATGGGAGGACAGAAGAAACCCAATCCTTTTTTGGGCAAGGATCTATGTATCTACTCAAGTTAGGACACTTTGTACATGGTGCAAAGGGATAAAAGTAGTTTCCCGGAGAGTTGAGATACATTCTTGGATGAGAGAACTATTGAGATGTATTAAGGGATGCTGGTTGTCAAGGAGATAACCGTTCCCTCCTCTGGAGCCTAGGACAGGCAGCTCTTTCTAATGAAGATTTCAGCAGACTTCTAGATGGCAGACTGGTGGGACAGGGATGGGAGGGAGGGCGGCCTCTAAAATCAGCTGTTTCCAGAGAAAGGTAGATCTCCAGAGCTGACTTGGAATCATAAAATATAGGGCTGGAAGGGAGCCTACAGACCATTTTGGAATTCCTCCTTGTATAGACGAGGCAACCATGTTGCCAAGGCCAAATCCGTTGCTTTAGTCTGCCCGTCTAAAGTAGTCTAAACAGGCCTTCAGGTTTCTTTTGAGTGAAGGCATTTTGGAAAATGGTATTGGGGTGACCAGGCACCAAGGGAGTGGTCAGGAGGAAGGGTGAAGTCAGCTGGTGTGGGGCACGCTCTCTGACCAGCATCCTCCACGGGCTGTGCTGTTTTTTGTACCCTTCCACTGCAGTGGATTTCTGCTCCAGGCACCCAAGAAGGAGGACACTATCTTGCTGGACATTTTAATATCTTTCTTCTGCCTTTCTCCTCTGTGCTCCCTCCAGAGCACTGTCCCCCTCCTCTTGCCTCAGCACTCCCTACAACAAAACAAGTTTCTCTCTTACTTGAGGGAAGCCCAGAGGTGGTGGTATGAGGCTGATGTGAGGGCTCTGCTTCCCCAGCTTCAAGGACACTCTACCCACCACCTTCAGCTCACAACTTATATCCTCAAGGTGGTCTCATCACAAATGGGCATAGGCAGGGAGACAAGGAAGGGATACAGGCAAGAATTCACCTGCCACTGGAGACGGTGGGCTTTGAGAGGAGGGAAAGCCACTTGGAGGGGTGTCTGGAGAGATAAGGGCAAAGACGGGAATGTGCAGGTAAGGGGCTGTCTCAGGGAGAAGATGAAAACTGGTGGAAGGGACTCCATAGAGGCACTGAAGATGGGAGGACAGAAGAAACCCAATCCTTTTTTGGGCAAGGATCTATGTATCTACTCAAGTTAGGACACTTTGTACATGGTGCAAAGGGATAAAAGTAGTTTCCCGGAGAGTTGAGATACATTCTTGGATGAGAGAACTATTGAGATGTATTAAGGGATGCTGGTTGTCAAGGAGATAACCGTTCCCTCCTCTGGAGCCTAGGACAGGCAGCTCTTTCTAATGAAGATTTCAGCAGACTTCTAGATGGCAGACTGGTGGGACAGGGATGGGAGGGAGGGCGGCCTCTAAAATCAGCTGTTTCCAGAGAAAGGTAGATCTCCAGAGCTGACTTGGAATCATAAAATATAGGGCTGGAAGGGAGCCTACAGACCATTTTGGAATTCCTCCTTGTATAGACGAGGCAACCATGTTGCCAAGGCCAAATCCGTTGCTTTAGTCTGCCCGTCTAAAGTAGTCTAAACAGGCCTTCAGGTTTCTTTTGAGTGAAGGCATTTTGGAAAATGGTATTGGGGTGACCAGGCACCAAGGGAGTGGTCAGGAGGAAGGGTGAAGTCAGCTGGTGTGGGGCACGCTCTCTCTGACCAGCATCCTCCACGGGCTGTGCTGTTTTTTGTACCCTTCCACTGCAGTGGATTTCTGCTCCAGGCACCCAAGAAGGAGGACACTATCTTGCTGGACATTTTAATATCTTTCTTCTGCCTTTCTCCTCTGTGCTCCCTCCAGAGCACTGTCCCCCCTCCTCTGCCTCCATCATATTGAATCACCAGGGTGTGAAATATAATAAAGCATCGTACCATTCAATCTGTCGGCTATTCCTTAAAGGTGTACTCCAGGTAAATATCCCCTTGGCCTGTGAAAAATGAGCTTACCTGCAACAAATGACTTTGATGAACCTCAGGAGCCGGCCCTCTATCATTCTTTTCCAATTGGCTTCCCTAGCCAAGCATGGTTTCCCCGGACAAATTTGTCTTGCTGAAGGAAGAGTTTCTCTAATTCACTTCCCTCCCACTGCCCCGGCTTCCCTGTCACGGCGCCCCTTTATCCAGCCACCCCGCTCAGAGATGTTTTTCTTCTGGAAGTCAGGGAACTCTTCACAGTCATCAAATGCTTCACCAAGTTGATCAAAACAGAATCCAAATGAGTCAGTCCTTCCAGGGGCACTTATTGGACATGGCAGTCAGAAAGTGGACTCAATCTGGATTGGGGAGGCGGTTTTAACCCCAGTTGCACCACTACCTGGTTTCATCACCTTAAAAACTGTCTTCTGCACTTCTGCGTCCTCATCTGGGACCTGGGGACAGGTGACCTTCCTCCATATTCCTCCTGCACAGCATTGTCTGAAGGGCAAACACATTTGTTCATGTGACAGGGCTTTGAATAATGTAAATCACCATGCAAACAGAAGATTTGCTATTATCATTGTGGATCCGAACTCTTTAGGGAATGTAAGAAAAGTTTGTGGATTTATTCCACAGATATTTACTGAGTGCCTGCTGTGTGCCTGCAGGACATGTTTTTAAGAAACACATTCCGTTGCTTTAGTCTGCCCGTCTAAAGTAGTCTAAACAGGCCTTCAGGTTTCTTTTGAGTGAAGGCATTTTGGAAAATGGTATTGGGGTGACCAGGCACCAAGGGAGTGGTCAGGAGGAAGGGTGAAGTCAGCTGGTGTGGGGCACGCTCTCTGACCAGCATCCTCCACGGGCTGTGCTGTTTTTTGTACCCTTCCACTGCAGTGGATTTCTGCTCCAGGCACCCAAGAAGGAGGACACTATCTTGCTGGACATTTTAATATCTTTCTTCTGCCTTTCTCCTCTGTGCTCCCTCCAGAGCACTGTCCCCCCTCCTCTGCCTCCATCATATTGAATCACCAGGGTGTGAAATATAATAAAGCATCGTACCATTCAATCTGTCGGCTATTCCTTAAAGGTGTACTCCAGGTAAATACCCCCTTGGCCTGTGAAAAATGAGCTTACCTGCAACAAATGACTTTGATGAACCTCAGGAGCCGGCCCTCTATCATTCTTTTCCAATTGGCTTCCCTAGCCAAGCATGGTTTCCCCGGACAAATTTGTCTTGCTGAAGGAAGAGTTTCTCTAATTCACTTCCCTCCCACTGCCCCGGCTTCCCTGTCACGGCGCCCCTTTATCCAGCCACCCCGCTCAGAGATGTTTTTCTTCTGGAAGTCAGGGAACTCTTCACAGTCATCAAATGCTTCACCAAGTTGATCAAAACAGAATCCAAATGAGTCAGTCCTTCCAGGGGCACTTATTGGACATGGCAGTCAGAAAGTGGACTCAATCTGGATTGGGGAGGCGGTTTTAACCCCAGTTGCACCACTACCTGGTTTCATCACCTTAAAAACTGTCTTCTGCACTTCTGCGTCCTCATCTGGGACCTGGGGACAGGTGACCTTCCTCCATATTCCTCCTGCACAGCATTGTCTGAAGGGCAAACACATTTGTTCATGTGACAGGGCTTTGAATAATGTAAATCACCATGCAAACAGAAGATTTGCTATTATCATTGTGGATCCGAACTCTTTAGGGAATGTAAGAAAAGTTTGTGGATTTATTCCACAGATATTTACTGAGTGCCTGCTGTGTGCCAGGCACTGTGTGAAGCACTAGAGGCTGTTTAGGGGATAAAAGGGACGCACATTCTGCCATCATGGAGTTTAATTGTATTTCCTTACAATCTAGTGGTGATGACAAAAGCAACACGCATAGGAACCAACTCTAGGACAAAAACCTGAACTATGCATTGGTGAATAAAGTAATGTATCTTAAAGTATACATTTCCTTTATCCAAGTCCCTAATACGCTATTTATGTGCAATTTTATCTAATGTTTGAAACAACTATGCAAGCAAAGTATTTTTCCAGCAGGTGAACCTGAGGCTTGGAGAGGGGTGACTTCTTTGCAGTCGGGAAGTAGGGGTGGGCTGAAGGCTGGGGCCCTGGGACTCCTCTGAGTCATTTCTCCTCATGTCTCTCAGAGGGCATCTGGTGACTGAACATGCTCTGTGAAGTCAGGGTGGCTCTTATGGTGTGATGGTCAGAAGAAACTTCAAAGAAATTGCCTCCCACTTTGGCTTCCCTGGTGGTTCAGATGGTAAAGAATCTGCCTGCAATACGAGAAACCCAGGTTTGATTCCTAGGTGGGGAAGATGCCCTGGAGAAGGGCGTGGCAACCCACTCTAGTATTCTTGCCTGGAGCATCTCATGGACAGAGAAGTTGGTGGGCTATAGTGCATAGGGTCGCAAAGCCTGACCATGTGGGAGCCACACTGGTAGCAGGGCAAGATGAGACTGGCTAAATGGAAGCCAAGATGGGAGAGTGAGGTTGGACAGAAGCAGAGAACAGAGGGGCTCCAAGTGAAGGCTGGGGAAACAGTCCTGTCCAGACAGGGAAGGTGGAGGACCTCTTTTTGTTAAGATACAAGGACTATCTCCCTGCCCAACAGTTTTATCTCACAGCTTTCTACACAGGAAACACAGTTAGCTTGTCATTAGCTGGCTGAGTTGCTCAGTTGTGTCTGACTCTTTGTGACCCCATGGACTGTAGCCTGCCAGGCTCCTCTGTCCGTGGGATTCTCCAGGCAAGAATAGTGGAATAGAATGCCATTTCATTCTCCCAGGGATCTTCCAGACCCAAGGAAGCCCTTATAGGAAATCAAACTTGAATATTCATTGGAAGCATCATGCTGAGGCTGAAGCTCCAGTAACTTGGCCACCTGGTGTGAAAAGCCCCACGCTCACTGGAAAGGACCCTGAAGCTGGGAGAGACTGAGGGCGGGAGGAGAAAGGGATGACAGAGGATGAGATGATTAGATGGCATCCTCAACTTAACGGGCATGAGTTTGAGCAAATTCCAGGAGAAGGTGAAGGATAGGGAAGCCTGGTGTTCTGCAATCTATGGAGTCATTAAGAGTTAGACACGACTTAGTGACTGAAAACAACGAACTAACTGAGTGAAGCTGGGTAATTAACATCCTTCCCCTGGGCCTCAGTTTCCCCATCTGTAAGAGGAAGGGGGTGAACAAGAGGGATGCTGAATCTCCTGGCTCCAAGTTGCCTTGATTCTGTGATTCCTTAATGAGCTCAAAAGCACGTATATATGCAGATCACAGCCATGTACCTGCCAGGGCTTTTTTCCATATCTGCTGTTGGCTGTTGTAATTTTAGATAAGTGCCCAATGCCTCTTTATTCTCAAATATAAAAACATCGAGAAGATTAAGCCAGAGCCTGCCTCATAATAATCTGGGCATCCAATTCCAGCTTTCTGATGAAGCCACCACTGTTGTAAGAAAATTGGAAAGTTTTATATTTGCAGAAACAAGCAAATAACTTCCCCTCCCTCCACCTTGAAGGAAGCTGAATGTTTATGGCAGCTTAGTATCTCTCTTCTCAGTTTCTTGATGCATGGAACTTTATTTGGAGGCATTTCAGGTTTCTGGAAATGCGCTGTGGCTACAGCCTTCATTTGAGTTTGGTTTCTCTTTTTAAGGTCAGAAACAGGTGGTAGATCTGTGATCTCCATAAGAGTTTGAGCCCTTAGGTCACACCTTTAAAAGAACTGAAAACCTCAGATTAGGATTAAGTAGAACTAACTTGTCATTAGCTGGCTGAGTTGCTCAGTTGTGTACGACTCTTTGCAACCCCATTACCTGTAGCCTGCCAGGCTCCTCTGTCCGTGGGATTCTCCAGGCAAGAATAGTGGAATAGAATGCCATTTCATTCTCCCAGGGATCTTCCAGACCCAAGGAAGCCCTTATAGGAAATCAAACTTGAATATTCATTGGAAGCATCATGCTGAGGCTGAAGCTCCAGTAACTTGGCCACCTGGTGTGAAAAGCCCCACGCTCACTGGAAAGGACCCTGAAGCTGGGAGAGACTGAGGGCGGGAGGAGAAAGGGATGACAGAGGATGAGATGATTAGATGGCATCCTCAACTTAACGGGCATGAGTTTGAGCAAATTCCAGGAGAAGGTGAAGGATAGGGAAGCCTGGTGTTCTGCAATCTATGGAGTCATTAAGAGTTAGACACGACTTAGTGACTGAAAACAACGAACTAACTGAGTGAAGCTGGGTAATTAACATCCTTCCCCTGGGCCTCAGTTTCCCCATCTGTAAGAGGAAGGGGGTGAACAAGAGGGATGCTGAATCTCCTGGCTCCAAGTTGCCTTGATTCTGTGATTCCTTAATGAGCTCAAAAGCACGTATATATGCAGATCACAGCCATGTACCTGCCAGGGCTTTTTTCCATATCTGCTGTTGGCTGTTGTAATTTTAGATAAGTGCCCAATGCCTCTTTATTCTCAAATATAAAAACATCGAGAAGATTAAGCCAGAGCCTGCCTCATAATAATCTGGGCATCCAATTCCAGCTTTCTGATGAAGCCACCACTGTTGTAAGAAAATTGGAAAGTTTTATATTTGCAGAAACAAGCAAATAACTTCCCCTCCCTCCACCTTGAAGGAAGCTGAATGTTTATGGCAGCTTAGTATCTCTCTTCTCAGTTTCTTGATGCATGGAACTTTATTTGGAGGCATTTCAGGTTTCTGGAAATGCGCTGTGGCTACAGCCTTCATTTGAGTTTGGTTTCTCTTTTTAAGGTCAGAAACAGGTGGTAGATCTGTGATCTCCAGAAGAGTTTGAGCCCTAAGGTCAAACCTTTAAAAGAACTGAAAAACCTCAGATTAGGAGTTATAGAACTAACTTGACCACTTTGATGGACCACTTGTGCAAAATGGTGATTGATGATGGTGATGATGATGATCAAACATGTTTAGTGCTGACTATGTGCCAGGCAGGGTCCCACACACTTGACTTGCTTTAATTTATTTCAGGTCCCACACACTTGACTTGCTTTAATTTATTTCATCTGTCTCACAACTCATGAGCTGAGTGCTATTGCCATTTTTTAGAAGACCAGAGAGGTTAAGGGGTATCTCTTGTGGTTCAGTAGGTAAAGAACCTGCCTGCAATGCAGGAGACCTAAGAGACCAGGGTTTGATCCCTGGGTTGGGAAGATCCCCTGGGGAAGGAAATGGCAACCCACTCTTGTATTCTTGCCTGGAAAATTCCATGGACAGAGGAGCCTTTTTGGCAGACAAAAGTCTGTGGAGTCGCAAAGAGTCAGACATGACTGAGCAAACTAAACCACAGAGAGGTTAAGAAATTTGCCTGAGGCCACATGGCTAGTCAGAGATGCAGTTGGAACCTGAGTCTGGCTCCAGAGCACTGTTCTCCCATGATGCTCCACTCTCTGGCAAGGACGCCAGCTGCTGCTGGCAGAAACCATCTTCTCTGGTCATCTTCTTTCTCCCTCAGTGGCTCTTTCCTCATTCTACAGGCAGGACTGCACCACACAACAAGCTGGATGGACTTGCTCATTTGGGCAGCTTTCTGATAGATACACCACTGCTGGACACCTACCCGGGCCATGAGTAAGGATGCAAGATGAAGACTGGTTCTTTTTTCTGGGGATTTCACATGCCAGCAGAGAGGCAAGACCAATAGCACAGTGTGCTGGGGGTACACCAGGCCCAGATGAGGGGTGACAACCTTTGCAAGAGGCAGTGAATGATGGGAGACTCCTCCATCTGCTCTTCCCTTCTCACCACCAGGTCTGCTCATCTGTGGATTCCTCCAGCTTGTAGGGCCAAGTGCATCCTCTCTCAATCCTTACTTCCAACCCGACTACTTTCTTCCTCTTGTCCCCCAGGTTCCTCTTTTTGGTGGTCTTACCTACTTCTCCTCAGACTTCTGCGGTCAGTGGCCATTGCCATCCTGACCTGATACTCCAGTGCTTAGGACCAGGTTGATTCTGGCTGAAACCTCCTCTTATCATCACCACATGGCTAAAGCTGTAAACCAGGACACTTGAGCTCAGGGAAGCATATTAGTCAGGGTTCTCCAGAGAAACAGGTTGTGGAGACCCAGGACTGCTCCCGGTACTATTCTAATCCAATTCCTGAGTCCAAAAGCCTGAGAGACAGGAAGCCCAAGCCTCTAAGTTCCAGTCCAAAACCTGGTAACCTTGAGAACTGAGAAGAACTGATGCTTCAATCTTAGAACAAAGGTCAGAAAAACAATGTTGTAGCCCAAGCTGTTGAGCGGGAGGAATTCCCTCTTACTGAAACTTTTTTTTCTATTCAGGTCTTCAGTTGATTAGATGAGGCCCACCCACAATGGAAGGGCAATCTGCTCTCCTCAGTCTACAGAGTCAAATGTTGATCTCATCCAGAGACATCTTTCCAGATGCACCCATATTAGACCCAATGTTTGAGCGGACTTCCCTGGTGGCTCAGATGGTAAAGAATCTGCCTGCAATTCAGAAGACCCAGGCTCAGTTCCTGGGTTGGGAAGTTTCCCTGGAGAAAAAGATGGCAACCCACTCCAGTATTCTTGCCTGGAGAATCCCATGGACAGAGGAGCCTGGCTATAGTCCATGGGGTCACAAAGGGTTGGACACAACTGAGTGACTAACACTTTCACTTTCAAACATCTGAGCACCTGAAGGTCCAGACAAGTTGACACAAAATACACCACCACTGGGGTATCTGATGTGTGGGCAGGAATGGTTGAGTGGAGCCCCCAGTGCTCTATGCCCTGCTATTGCCAGCAGAGAGGCAAGACCAATAGCACAGTGTGCTGGGGTACACCAGGCCCAGATGAGGGGTGACAACCTTTGCAAGAGGCAGTGAATGATGGGAGACTCCTCCATCTGCTCTTCCCTTCTCACCACCAGGTCTGCTCATCTGTGGATTCCTCCAGCTTGTAGGGCCAAGTGCATCCTCTCTCAATCCTTACTTCCAACCCGACTACTTTCTTCCTCTTGTCCCCCAGGTTCCTCTTTTTGGTGGTCTTACCTACTTCTCCTCAGACTTCTGCGGTCAGTGGCCATTGCCATCCTGACCTGATACTCCAGTGCTTAGGACCAGGTTGATTCTGGCTGAAACCTCCTCTTATCATCACCACATGGCTAAAGCTGTAAACCAGGACACTTGAGCTCAGGGAAGCATATTAGTCAGGGTTCTCCAGAGAAACAGGTTGTGGAGACCCAGGACTGCTCCCGGTACTATTCTAATCCAATTCCTGAGTCCAAAAGCCTGAGAGACAGGAAGCCCAAGCCTCTAAGTTCCAGTCCAAAACCTGGTAACCTTGAGAACTGAGAAGAACTGATGCTTCAATCTTAGAACAAAGGTCAGAAAAAAACAATGTTGTAGCCCAAGCTGTTGAGCGGGAGGAATTCCCTCTTACTGAAACTTTTTGTTCTATTCAGGTCTTCAGTTGATTAGATGAGGCCCACCCACAATGGAAGGGCAATCTGCTCTCCTCAGTCTACAGAGTCAAATGTTGATCTCATCCAGAGACATCTTTCCAGATGCACCCATATTAGACCCAATGTTTGAGCGGACTTCCCTGGTGGCTCAGATGGTAAAGAATCTGCCTGCAATTCAGAAGACCCAGGCTCAGTTCCTGGGTTGGGAAGTTTCCCTGGAGAAAAAGATGGCAACCCACTCCAGTATTCTTGCCTGGAGAATCCCATGGACAGAGGAGCCTGGCTATAGTCCATGGGGTCACAAAGGGTTGGACACAACTGAGTGACTAACACTTTCACTTTCAAACATCTGAGCACCTGAAGGTCCAGACAAGTTGACACAAAATACACCACCACTGGGGGTATCTGATGTGTGGGCAGGAATGGTTGAGTGGAGCCCCCCAGTGCTCTATGCCCCTGCTATTGGCTGGCTGACCATCTGAAGGTAGAAGAGGATGGAGAGCAGAGTGATAGGGATGGGCTCTGGGGCTGGGACAGCTTTGTACCCAGTCTCTGTTACTCATTTTATGCATGATCTGGGACAAGTAGATTCTCTGGGTTATTGTATCTTCGTCTCAAAACCAGGATTCTTACCTGAAGACTATTATCAATATTAAATGGGCTTGGGAATATGACATATCTAGAATAGGGCACAATAAATACAAACTACTGTTGTCTCCAGTTTCTGGATGGAGGGCTTGTGGGGAATCTGGCTGATGTGATGGTGCTCCTTCAGTCCACGGATGCCTCGCCCTTTGGGGATTGTTTGAGCAACAGACATTACTCACTGCCACACATGTGGCTTTCATGGTGCCATGGAAAGAGACTTAGGCAAGGAATCAGGGAGCAAACTCCAGCTCGATGACCTGTCCTTCACCTCTGGGCAACACCAGAGCTCTCCCACTTGCCCATGAAAGCTTTGTTAAATGCAGGGAAAGGAGCCTGCTCTGTATCGGGGACAGGGTGGGGATCATCTAAATGGAGAAGGGTGTTGGATTTCTGGAATGACATGTTAACAAAACACAGATCTAAAGCTGCCCCTTCCAGTCCAGTAGAGATGAAGCTGATTCTCCCCCTGTGGGCTCAGCTGCTTCTGAGTCATCTGTCTGGGAAGAAGAGTATTATTTATTGACTGTAGACTCTCATCAGGAGTCACTTCCTAAGTAAGCCAGAGGACTGGGGTCAGCTGCTTCTGAGTCATTCAAATGTTGACTACCAGAGACATCTTTCCAGATGCACCCATATTAGACCCAATGTTTGAGCGGACTTCCCTGGTGGCTCAGATGGTAAAGAATCTGCCTGCAATTCAGAAGACCCAGGCTCAGTTCCTGGGTTGGGAAGTTTCCCTGGAGAAAAAGATGGCAACCCACTCCAGTATTCTTGCCTGGAGAATCCCATGGACAGAGGAGCCTGGCTATAGTCCATGGGGTCACAAAGGGTTGGACACAACTGAGTGACTAACACTTTCACTTTCAAACATCTGAGCACCTGAAGGTCCAGACAAGTTGACACAAAATACACCACCACTGGGGGTATCTGATGTGTGGGCAGGAATGGTTGAGTGGAGCCCCCCAGTGCTCTATGCCCCTGCTATTGGCTGGCTGACCATCTGAAGGTAGAAGAGGATGGAGAGCAGAGTGATAGGGATGGGCTCTGGGGCTGGGACAGCTTTGTACCCAGTCTCTGTTACTCATTTTATGCATGATCTGGGACAAGTAGATTCTCTGGGTTATTGTATCTTCGTCTCAAAACCAGGATTCTTACCTGAAGACTATTATCAATATTAAATGGGCTTGGGAATATGACATATCTAGAATAGGGCACAATAAATACAAACTACTGTTGTCTCCAGTTTCTGGATGGAGGGCTTGTGGGGAATCTGGCTGATGTGATGGTGCTCCTTCAGTCCACGGATGCCTCGCCCTTTGGGGATTGTTTGAGCAACAGACATTACTCACTGCCACACATGTGGCTTTCATGGTGCCATGGAAAGAGACTTAGGCAAGGAATCAGGGAGCAAACTCCAGCTCGATGACCTGTCCTTCACCTCTGGGCAACACCAGAGCTCTCCCACTTGCCCATGAAAGCTTTGTTAAATGCAGGGAAAGGAGCCTGCTCTGTATCGGGGACAGGGTGGGGATCATCTAAATGGAGAAGGGTGTTGGATTTCTGGAATGACATGTTAACAAAACACAGATCTAAAGCTGCCCCTTCCAGTCCAGTAGAGATGAAGCTGATTCTCCCCCTGTGGGCTCAGCTGCTTCTGAGTCATCTGTCTGGGAAGAAGAGTATTATTTATTGACTGTAGACTCTCATCAGGAGTCACTTCCTAAGTAAGCCAGAGGACTGGGGTCAAGTCCTGTCAAAGGAGAGGTGCTCCATGGAGCTTATAAATGATCTGTGCTGTCACCCCCATTTCATAGATAAAGAAGCTGAGACCAACATAGGGAAAAGAGGAGAAAATGGATCATTGACCATAACACTCCCAATGACCCTCCAGGATTGACATGGTTACCTGTTTTTGCCAATGAAGAGCCAATGAGAGGAAAGGCACAGTTGGGGCAGAGTGGGAGGTCTCTTGACCCGTGGTCCACCTTTTTTTTCACTGCACCATGGGAGCCACATGTGGACGCTACAGTGAAAGAACTTGGAGCCTTCCACTGAAGAGAGGATTCTCAAGTGGTAACACTGAGAGCTTAGAGGAGTGGGGGAGGGGTGGACAGCTACTTTAAACCACAGAAATAATCCCATTTTGGCCACTATCTCAATCTGTAAGTAATGCTGAGCTTGGACCCCTCTCTTCTCTCTCATCTCCTTTTTTAACCTTTGAAAGATACTGGCTGTTGCCTTTCTGGCAACTATTCAGTTCTACCCTCCTCTCTGCTTGAAAAATCTTATATGGGAGCAATCCACATGCAGATGATGGGCAAAGATGAGAGGGAAAGTGGGTTGAGAGAGAAGAGAAGGGACCCGCTTTAGAACCTTGGGGATGAGCTTTTTTTGAGAGGAAACAGATAAGGAGTTGGTAGATGAAGCTGAAAAGTGGAAGCCTGGGAGGGAGGTGGAGAACCAAAGGTGGTAGAGGGCAGGCCAAGAAGATCAAAGTCTGGAGCAGGGGTGGGGTGGGGGTGAGGATGGGAATGGAGGAGAGTGAAGGCTGAGGGAATTTCCAGGGGCTCAGGGATGCCTTTGACAATGTCAATGAGAGAAGTTTCGTGGGTGAGGGAGACAAGTACCCACAAGATGGGTACTGAGATCTGATATAAGCTGAGAAATTCCAGACAGCAAGAAAATTTCCCTTGATAAGAAGGAATGATTCAGGACATTGGAATGGAGAAGAGGAAAAGAGTGCTAGGGAAGGCTTTCCCCCAAATAAGAGCCAGCTAGGAAGGCTGGGAAGGCTTTAAGACCATCCATAAGCCAGCTGGGAAGGCTTTAAGGCCATACAAAGAATGGAAGCAGCTAACACTAGCTATGTGACATCCCTATTTTAAGTGTGTTAAAGGCAATATCTCATTTTATTCTGATAACTGTTTTTGTTTTTTTTTTTTTAAAGATTTATTTATTTATTTATTTTGGGCGGGGGTCGGGTTGAGGAGGGAGGGGAGCAGGCAGGCCACTTCTATTGGTCTTTCATTTCTCTATTTTCATCCGTCTTTGTTCTTTGGCTCCTGTGGGCCTCCCGTCATGGTGGCCTCTGTCGTTACAGAGCGCCGGCTCTGGGCGCATGTGCTCCAGAATGCCTAGATTGACATGGTTACCTGTTTTGCCAATGAAGAGCCAATGAGAGGAAAGGCACAGTTGGGGCAGAGTGGGAGGTCTCTTGACCCGTGGTCCACCTTTTTTTTCACTGCACCATGGGAGCCACATGTGGACGCTACAGTGAAAGAACTTGGAGCCTTCCACTGAAGAGAGGATTCTCAAGTGGTAACACTGAGAGCTTAGAGGAGTGGGGGAGGGGTGGACAGCTACTTTAAACCACAGAAATAATCCCATTTTGGCCACTATCTCAATCTGTAAGTAATGCTGAGCTTGGACCCCTCTCTTCTCTCTCATCTCCTTTTTTAACCTTTGAAAGATACTGGCTGTTGCCTTTCTGGCAACTATTCAGTTCTACCCTCCTCTCTGCTTGAAAAATCTTATATGGGAGCAATCCACATGCAGATGATGGGCAAAGATGAGAGGGAAAGTGGGTTGAGAGAGAAGAGAAGGGACCCGCTTTAGAACCTTGGGGATGAGCTTTTTTTGAGAGGAAACAGATAAGGAGTTGGTAGATGAAGCTGAAAAGTGGAAGCCTGGGAGGGAGGTGGAGAACCAAAGGTGGTAGAGGGCAGGCCAAGAAGATCAAAGTCTGGAGCAGGGGTGGGGTGGGGGTGAGGATGGGAATGGAGGAGAGTGAAGGCTGAGGGAATTTCCAGGGGCTCAGGGATGCCTTTGACAATGTCAATGAGAGAAGTTTCGTGGGTGAGGGAGACAAGTACCCACAAGATGGGTACTGAGATCTGATATAAGCTGAGAAATTCCAGACAGCAAGAAAATTTCCCTTGATAAGAAGGAATGATTCAGGACATTGGAATGGAGAAGAGGAAAAGAGTGCTAGGGAAGGCTTTCCCCCAAATAAGAGCCAGCTAGGAAGGCTGGGAAGGCTTTAAGACCATCCATAAGCCAGCTGGGAAGGCTTTAAGGCCATACAAAGAATGGAAGCAGCTAACACTAGCTATGTGACATCCCTATTTTAAGTGTGTTAAAGGCAATATCTCATTTTATTCTGATAACTGTTTTTGTTTTTTTTTTTTTAAAGATTTATTTATTTATTTATTTTGGGCGGGGGTCGGGTTGAGGAGGGAGGGGAGCAGGCAGGCCACTTCTATTGGTCTTTCATTTCTCTATTTTCATCCGTCTTTGTTCTTTGGCTCCTGTGGGCCTCCCGTCATGGTGGCCTCTGTCGTTACAGAGCGCCGGCTCTGGGCGCATGTGCTCCAGAGCTCTGGCTCGGTAATTGGACATATCAGTCCAGCCGCTCCGCGGCACGTGGGATCTTCCCAGGCCAGGGCTCGAACCGGCACCCCTTGCACTGCAAGGCGGTGTCCTTACCCACTGGACCACCAGGGGAAGCCCTGATAACTGTTATTATTCCAATTTTCAGACATGGCAGCGGAGGCACAGAGAGGAGAGACAGCTTGCCCAGCTACTAAGTAGTGGAGTGGGGTTTCAGACCCACGCAGCCTGACTCTGCAGAGGGAGTGAGCCCCTAGGGAGGGGAGATCACAGATCCTAGAGAGCTTGGGGATGATTGATCTAGCCATGGACTGGGAGGGATGGGAAGGGATGGGATCAATAGTCCAGGTGGAGAGGTTGCACCTTGGCCAAGTAAAAGAATACATCTTCCTTCGAGACAGGAGGGAGGCTGAAAGGATGGATGATAATGATGCGCAGCTTCTCCGAGGCAGAGGGAGGAATGTCAAGGCAGTACATATTAGATGACCTTGATCTTCCCAGGAAAGTAAGTAGCAACCTACGGGAGGAAAGCTGGTCTTTCTCACCACTTCCTTTTTTTTTTTCCTTTCCTTCCCTGCCCAACCCCCTCCTCTTGTTTCCACATGGAACAAAATACCCAGATTATATTTTCTTATATAAGTTGGACATTTACTTGTAAATGAGGTGTTAGGCTATTGTTAATAATCAGAGGAAGGGGAAATAAAAGATTGCCTGAGGAAGGATCCTGAGAGTTAAGGAAGAGGGTGAAAGCAAGGCACAGAGGAGGTAAGTACTGTTTTGATTTTATTTAAGGCCATACAAAGAATGGAAGCAGCTAACACTAGCTATGTGACATCCCTATTTTAAGTGTGTTAAAGGCAATATCTCATTTTATTCTGATAACTGTTTTTGTTTTTTTTTTTTTAAAGATTTATTTATTTATTTATTTTGGGCGGGGGTCGGGTTGAGGAGGGAGGGGAGCAGGCAGGCCACTTCTATTGGTCTTTCATTTCTCTATTTTCATCCGTCTTTGTTCTTTGGCTCCTGTGGGCCTCCCGTCATGGTGGCCTCTGTCGTTACAGAGCGCCGGCTCTGGGCGCATGTGCTCCAGAGCTCTGGCTCGGTAATTGGACATATCAGTCCAGCCGCTCCGCGGCACGTGGGATCTTCCCAGGCCAGGGCTCGAACCGGCACCCCTTGCACTGCAAGGCGGTGTCCTTACCCACTGGACCACCAGGGGAAGCCCTGATAACTGTTATTATTCCAATTTTCAGACATGGCAGCGGAGGCACAGAGAGGAGAGACAGCTTGCCCAGCTACTAAGTAGTGGAGTGGGGTTTCAGACCCACGCAGCCTGACTCTGCAGAGGGAGTGAGCCCCTAGGGAGGGGAGATCACAGATCCTAGAGAGCTTGGGGATGATTGATCTAGCCATGGACTGGGAGGGATGGGAAGGGATGGGATCAATAGTCCAGGTGGAGAGGTTGCACCTTGGCCAAGTAAAAGAATACATCTTCCTTCGAGACAGGAGGGAGGCTGAAAGGATGGATGATAATGATGCGCAGCTTCTCCGAGGCAGAGGGAGGAATGTCAAGGCAGTACATATTAGATGACCTTGATCTTCCCAGGAAAGTAAGTAGCAACCTACGGGAGGAAAGCTGGTCTTTCTCACCACTTCCTTTTTTTTTTTCCTTTTCCTTCCCTGCCCAACCCCCTCCTCTTGTTTCCACATGGAACAAAATACCCAGATTATATTTTCTTATATAAGTTGGACATTTACTTGTAAATGAGGTGTTAGGCTATTGTTAATAATCAGAGGAAGGGGAAATAAAAGATTGCCTGAGGAAGGATCCTGAGAGTTAAGGAAGAGGGTGAAAGCGCGAAGGCACAGAGGAGGTAAGTACTGTTTTGATTTTATTTCAAGGACCACGAAGGGAGAATACAAATCTTGGTGGCATTATAGTTTAAGGGTATTGCTCCCAAGAAGGAAGGTAACAGAAATGGGGAGTCCTTGAGTATGGGGTCTGGTGTTAGAGATGGCTTGTGGTGGATGGATTGAGAAGAAGAATTTCCTTTTTAATTTAGCTTCTTTCTTTAATTTAAAAAATACTAAGTCAATGCATAACAGTAACTTAGAAAAGTACAGACATGTATATAAAGGCCAGAAAGATCACTCTGCCTCAGAAAACCATTATTACTGTTTTGTATTCTTTCTATTATTTTTTCTATGCCTTAAAAAACTGAAAGTTTACCATATCATACTTTTACTGTATAATTGTACTGTAAACATTTTCCATATCTCTAAAACTTCTACTAAACTGACATTAAAGAACATAGATGATGGGCAATTTACATTATTGATAGTTAATTTTGTTTCATGGCTCATAAATGTAAACATACATTTTAATGGTTGGAGAGCCATCCTTCACATGGATTTACTGCATGTTTTAGCTCTTCCCCTCCTGCTGGGGAGTAGGTTGTTTGCAGTGGTTTGCTTGGGTGTCAGTACTCCAAGGAACATCCCCATGCACAAACCTTTGTTGGCAGTTTGTTTCTTTAGGATCTGTTCCTAGCTGTAAAATAATCAAGACAACAGTCGCGCATATTTTGAGGACTGTTTCTAGAAGGTTTGCTTGTCTCCATTTACACCCAATCCACAGGGTGCCCACTGAGTTTAATTCTTGGGTGTGTCCAAACTCTGCGAAGTTAGGTTGAGAAGGATGGCACAGGTGTGCTGATTTGGACTCTGAACTGGGAGTCAGTTGCTTGTCACTCTGCTCTGGGTGTGAGTGGCTCTCCATCACGTGTACTTGGCTCAGGGCCAGAGGCCCACAGTAAACCTTGCCCCAGAAGGAAGGAAGGCAGGGCGGCAGTGCTGTGTCTGAAAGTGTTAGGTGCATGGGGAGCCCAGAAGCAATCTTTTCCTTCCTGCCCATTGTTTCCACATGGAACAAAATACCCAGATTATATTTTCTTATATAAGTTGGACATTTACTTGTAAATGAGGTGTTAGGCTATTGTTAATAATCAGAGGAAGGAAATAAAAGATTGCCTGAGGAAGGATCCTGAGAGTTAAGGAAGAGGGTGAAAGCGCGAAGGCACAGAGGAGGTAAGTACTGTTTTGATTTTATTTCAAGGACCACGAAGGGAGAATACAAATCTTGGTGGCATTATAGTTTAAGGGTATTGCTCCCAAGAAGGAAGGTAACAGAAATGGGGAGTCCTTGAGTATGGGGTCTGGTGTTAGAGATGGCTTGTGGTGGATGGATTGAGAAGAAGAATTTCCTTTTTAATTTAGCTTCTTTCTTTAATTTAAAAAATACTAAGTCAATGCATAACAGTAACTTAGAAAAGTACAGACATGTATATAAAGGCCAGAAAGATCACTCTGCCTCAGAAAACCATTATTACTGTTTTGTATTCTTTCTATTATTTTTTCTATGCCTTAAAAAACTGAAAGTTTACCATATCATACTTTTACTGTATAATTGTACTGTAAACATTTTCCATATCTCTAAAACTTCTACTAAACTGACATTAAAGAACATAGATGATGGGCAATTTACATTATTGATAGTTAATTTTGTTTCATGGCTCATAAATGTAAACATACATTTTAATGGTTGGAGAGCCATCCTTCACATGGATTTACTGCATGTTTTAGCTCTTCCCCTCCTGCTGGGGAGTAGGTTGTTTGCAGTGGTTTGCTTGGGTGTCAGTACTCCAAGGAACATCCCCATGCACAAACCTTTGTTGGCAGTTTGTTTCTTTAGGATCTGTTCCTAGCTGTAAAATAATCAAGACAACAGTCGCGCATATTTTGAGGACTGTTTCTAGAAGGTTTGCTTGTCTCCATTTACACCCAATCCACAGGGTGCCCACTGAGTTTAATTCTTGGGTGTGTCCAAACTCTGCGAAGTTAGGTTGAGAAGGATGGCACAGGTGTGCTGATTTGGACTCTGAACTGGGAGTCAGTTGCTTGTCACTCTGCTCTGGGTGTGAGTGGCTCTCCATCACGTGTACTTGGCTCAGGGCCAGAGGCCCACAGTAAACCTTGCCCCAGAAGGAAGGAAGGCAGGGCGGCAGTGCTGGGTCTGAAAGTGTTAGGTGCATGGGGAGCCCAGAAGCAATCTTTGCCTCTCAAACATTATTCATATCATCTGATCTACAGTCAGAAACCTTTTGAAATCTAATGAACGTGACAAAGCCTCTCCTGGCACATGGGCACGTGCGCACTTTTTTCAGTTTCAAGGGACTCATTGATTTACAGAGGTCTTGGGTTGATGATCACCAGATTAAGTACATCTGCTTTGTAGACCGTTAGTAACTTGGGCCTTCTGTCTAGACCGTTTAGTACTTTGGGGACCCATTTCTGTACCAGAAATTTCAAGCCACATTCAGAAAAACTGTAATACTCTGAGTCTGCCCTTTCCAGGCAAAGCTCTTGCATCCATAGCTCCCTAATGTGTATCAAAGGGAGAAACTCTGGTCTAAGCAGAGGGTGTCTGAACCACTTGATACGTTGGGGGAGAGTGCACAGGAGAGGAAACTCATGCACACCCACACACGTATCTTCCCAAACACACAGGTACTCTTATATACATACGCAGATACACACACTACTCTCTCATATCTGCACGTACATATTCTTCGATTTACCTATGTGCACATATATACACATGTGTATTTCCAGATATACACTTAACACATCCCTGTTTCATACACACACACACACACACACACACACACACACACACACACACACACACACACACACACACAGTCCCATGCGTGCTTTCCTTGAGAACCAGTCCTCCATGCTCTCTGGCTCAGCCCCGGGATTCTGTTTCCTTCTCTACTTGGTCTTGATCCCCCCCTCCTTTCCCTCCCTCCCAGTGGTAAATATACCCTCCTGAGTTGGAGCACATGAAAAAGAAGCACAGGAGGAAAGTGGTAGATAAATTTAACAAGCATTAAAGTTAATATATAATTTAAATATGTATAAAATTATTCCATGCATCGATTAGAAAATGGGCTGTTGACCATTTCAAGGCAACAATCAATTCCAGAGTTCACAGGTCAGGTCAAGTTTCTTTCTAATGATCCACAGAAGAAGCAGCATTAGAGAGATAATGAACTCCGTGGACTTGCAGATGTGATCTATGGCCGGGTGGTCATGGGGCCGCCCAGCGGCTGGCAGACTCGGCTGCAGGCTGAGTTCTCTCATGGGCCCATGTAAAAGCTGGGCTGGGTGACAACCTTTGACGTCATCAGGCGGCCTCTGGGATGACTTGCCTCTCTTTTTTTTAAGAAGACGTTGTGGTTGCCCAAGCTCTCCATTGTCGATGGGTGGTTGTGAGGGAGCCCTGTGAATGCAGTTTGCACGGAGAGCTTCTGCTTTTCTGACTAGTGGAGGTGGGCAGGGCCAGTGCCGTTCATCACCTGGCATGGCAGGGGCTGGGCAACTTGGGGGAAGGTGCAGACTGAAGAGACCCCTCACTGCTTATCTGCTCCAGGGACTCAGGACACAGCTTGTCGACAAGGGCATCCCCCAAATCTCTGGGTGTTTCCATAGCTGGCGATGGCTGGCATTTTCAGGGATATCCCTAGGTCTCTACTTAAAATTGAAACCAACCATGTTCTGGGGAGAGAGGGGTTAGAGGAGCTGGAAAACTGGGCGAGAGACAATGTGAAGCAGAGGCAAGCTGAGCTGTTAAGGTTGGCTTCACACTACCTCCAATCCCCTTCTGGCCTGGGAGGCCCGGCAGAACCCCCGACTCCTGGCTTTGAGCCAGACTGGGAGCACAGACCCACCTTCTGATCATTGCCAAAAGACTCTAGATCCCAGAGTGTCCCTCTTTCATCTTGAGAGGAGTTTTCTTTTTAGAGGGCTTGAGATCTTGTGATGTAATGAGATGCTCTACAACTCACTATGCGTGAGTTGGTCTAGCTTCCCTGTTTTCATTTGAAGGTTAATCAAGGAGGCGTGCCCATCCTACAGTGGTCACTAGTCTTTTTGGCACCAGGTACTGGCTTTGTGGAAGACAGTGTTTCCACCAACTGGGGTGAGAGATGGTTTCGGGATGATTCAAGTGTATTACATTTATTGTGCGTTTTATTATTATTACATCAGCTCCTCCTCAGATCATCAGGCATTAGATTCTGGAGGCTGGAGACCCTTGATCTAGAACAACTGGGTCTATTCTTATGCTGCAATCCCATTTGTAAAAAAAAGCAGGGCTGTTGACCATTTCAAGGCAACAATCCACTCCAGAGCTCACAGATCACGTCAAGTTTCTTTCTAATGATCCACAGAAGAAGCAGCATTAGAGAGATAATGAACTCCGTGGACTTGCAGATGTGATCTATGGCCGGGTGGTCATGGGGCCGCCCAGTGGCTGGCAGACTCGGCTGCAGGCTGAGTTCTCTCATGGGCCCATGTAAAAGCTGGGCTGGGTGACAACCTTTGACGTCATCAGGCGGCCTCTGGGATGACTTGCCTCTCTTTTTTTTAAGAAGACGTTGTGGTTGCCCAAGCTCTCCATTGTCGATGGGTGGTTGTGAGGGAGCCCTGTGAATGCAGTTTGCACGGAGAGCTTCTGCTTTTCTGACTAGTGGAGGTGGGCAGGGCCAGTGCCGTTCATCACCTGGCATGGCAGGGGCTGGGCAACTTGGGGGAAGGTGCAGACTGAAGAGACCCCTCACTGCTTATCTGCTCCAGGGACTCAGGACACAGCTTGTCGACAAGGGCATCCCCCAAATCTCTGGGTGTTTCCATAGCTGGCGATGGCTGGCATTTTCAGGGATATCCCTAGGTCTCTACTTAAAATTGAAACCAACCATGTTCTGGGGAGAGAGGGTTAGAGGAGCTGGAAAACTGGGCGAGAGACAATGTGAAGCAGAGGCAAGCTGAGCTGTTAAGGTTGGCTTCACACTACCTCCAATCCCCTTCTGGCCTGGGAGGCCCGGCAGAACCCCCGACTCCTGGCTTTGAGCCAGACTGGGAGCACAGACCCACCTTCTGATCATTGCCAAAGACTCTAGATCCCAGAGTGTCCCTCTTTCATCTTGAGAGGAGTTTTCTTTTTAGAGGGCTTGAGATCTTGTGATGTAATGAGATGCTCTACAACTCACTATGCGTGAGTTGGTCTAGCTTCCCTGTTTTCATTTGAAGGTTAATCAAGGAGGCGTGCCCATCCTACAGTGGTCACTAGCCTTTTTGGCACCAGGTACTGGCTTTGTGGAAGACAGTGTTTCCACCAACTGGGGTGAGAGATGGTTTCGGGATGATTCAAGTGTATTACATTTATTGTGCGTTTTATTATTATTACATCAGCTCCTCCTCAGATCATCAGGCATTAGATTCTGGAGGCTGGAGACCCTTGATCTAGAACAACTCCCAGGAGGGTCTATTCTTGATGCCTGCAATCCCACCACTAGAGATACATTCATTTTATTCACCAACACATTCTCTTTCTTTTGAGAGATGAATCTTCCCCACAGATCACTGGTTTGCCAGTGGTTAATTTGGTGACTATTGGTCCCAGGAAGGAGAGAGAAGGGCCAGAGGAGGATGTAGAGGAACCTAGTTTGGCTGTCTTCTCTGCCGTGGTGGGAACAGGAGCTGTTGTTCAGCCTTGAGGGTCCTCTGAGGGTTTGCATTGGCCATGAGCCTCTGGCCACACTCCTCTGAAAACTAGTAAAGGAAGATGGTGCGGGGGGGGCAAGGGTTGAGGAGGGAAGTTGGGGAGAGGAAAGGAGGGGAGAGATGGGGAAAGACAGTCACCTTAAGTTGTCTTGGTCACTCTCTAAATTCCATTCATTTGTATATGCTCTTCCCTGCCCTTCCTGCTGCCCCATGTCTGCCCTGTCTGTCCAGCAAATCTCCTTGAGATCCTTCTGCTAGAGATGTGTTTTTGAGCAACCCTCTCTTCCACCGTCAATGATGGATACTCTTCAACCCCACCGCACCATGTGCAATCCATGGATATACATGATCAATAGATGTCATGATCATTTCACTTCCTGCTTGACCGAAAGCCCCTTGAAAGCACATGAGAGGCTCTCAATAAATGCTTGCTGAACTGAACACAAGCATGGGTTCATCATCCTCTTTTTTGCCAAAGACTCTTAGATCCCAGAGTGTCCCTCCTTTCATCTTGAGAGGAGTTTTCTTTTAGAGGGCTTGAGATCTTGTGATGTAATGAGATGCTCTACAACTCACTATGCGTGAGTTGGTCTAGCTTCCCTGTTTTCATTTGAAGGTTAATCAAGGAGGCGTGCCCATCCTACAGTGGTCACTAGCCTTTTTGGCACCAGGTACTGGCTTTGTGGAAGACAGTGTTTCCACCAACTGGGGTGAGAGATGGTTTCGGGATGATTCAAGTGTATTACATTTATTGTGCGTTTTATTATTATTACATCAGCTCCTCCTCAGATCATCAGGCATTAGATTCTGGAGGCTGGAGACCCTTGATCTAGAACAACTCCCAGGAGGGTCTATTCTTGATGCCTGCAATCCCACCACTAGAGATACATTCATTTTATTCACCAACACATTCTCTTTCTTTTGAGAGATGAATCTTCCCCACAGATCACTGGTTTGCCAGTGGTTAATTTGGTGACTATTGGTCCCAGGAAGGAGAGAGAAGGGCCAGAGGAGGATGTAGAGGAACCTAGTTTGGCTGTCTTCTCTGCCGTGGTGGGAACAGGAGCTGTTGTTCAGCCTTGAGGGTCCTCTGAGGGTTTGCATTGGCCATGAGCCTCTGGCCACACTCCTCTGAAAACTAGTAAAGGAAGATGGTGCGGGGGGGGCAAGGGTTGAGGAGGGAAGTTGGGGAGAGGAAAGGAGGGGAGAGATGGGGAAAGACAGTCACCTTAAGTTGTCTTGGTCACTCTCTAAATTCCATTCATTTGTATATGCTCTTCCCTGCCCTTCCTGCTGCCCCATGTCTGCCCTGTCTGTCCAGCAAATCTCCCTTGAGATCCTTCTGCTAGAGATGTGTTTTTGAGCATCCCTCTCTTCCACAGTCAATGATGGATTCTCTTCAACCCCACCGCACCATGTGCAATCCATGGATATACATGATCAATAGATGTCATGATCATTTCACTTCCTGCTTGACCGAAAGCCCCTTGAAAGCACATGAGAGGCTCTCAATAAATGCTTGCTGAACTGAACACAAGCAGAGATGCCTGCTATGGGGTTCATCCCATCCCAGGGATGCCCAGCCAGGCCTGGGGTGAGCAAATCACACCTAAGGAGACTTGAATTGAGGGTTGTTCCTGAGGAGGAGTGAGGCAGGAGCCAGGGATGTTTCTAGAGGGCCGTGGTTGGACAGAATGATGTGATCAGCTCCTCATCCCTTTACAAGCTTTTCAAAAGAATGGAATGAGGCTATAAACACCAAGGTAAGAAAAGAGCATGAAGGGCAGCCCATGGCACATGGGGCAGCAGGAAGGCCATCTCTCCTGTTCTATGGATGGCAGGATCAAAGCTGACAGGGTTCAGTTGTCTGGATGTCTAGAAGACTCTCAGATCCCCTTCGTTCCACGTGGCTTCCATCCCTGTCTTCTTGAGTCTCTGCCTTGTTCAGGGCTCAGGGGACCTTGGAATGTCAGACTCCTGCCCTCAGGGGCAGCTGTGACCCTGGAAGGTATGCCTAGTTCAATCCCTACAAGATAGACCCATGCAAGGTCTGGAAAGAGACGTAGGGAGACAAGAGAGATTTCAATGAACCTGAAAATGCTGCTGACCAACAGTCCACAATGGCCATTTGGGAACAGTTGCTAATAAAGATGTGTGTCCTTCCAGAGAAGGGATTTATGTAAAAGTTCCATTGAGATGTCACCTTTGTCACATCCTTCTCCTATATTTGGAAACCCATTGACTGTGCCCCATGGGCTCAGCTACTGGGGGAGAGCAGCCTTGTGCTAACTGATGCTTGTGCACCCCACATGGTGGTGAGAAAAATGGCACATGCTAAGTGGTTCGGATCATTTTTGGTCCTCCTCACAAGAGATGTAAAGAGTCCCACAAACAGGTTTGTAACAACCTCCTTCTTCCCCTCATTAATCTCGTGAAGTGGAGGGAGGGAGAGAGCTGGGTGCACAGCAGTGTGTATACATTACTGAGTTAACCAGGCATGTAATTAGCACGCAGGTGCTCAGCAGAGGACAAACCACTCACGATTCGTAAAATTTAGCTTTAATACCCTAAGTTGGGGGAGCCACCGTGCTGCCCAGGCACAGAGCTGCCTCCTTGCCTGCAATCCCCAGTCTCCCCTCCTTCCGTTCCCCTCTCTCCTGCTCCTGGAATTCGATGTTCTGGGCATTCGTGGGTGTTTATGGAAATTGATGTAACTGTTCCAAGCACTGTAAATCATGTTCTGATAAGGAAAGTCCATGATCCTGGTGCTTGCATAGCAAGGAGCCTGTGGGAGTCAGTTGTGGGAGCAGTTGGGCTTCCTTTCTATTTTAGAATCTTCTGTGAATTAGATGGAGATGAATGCTGTTATTAATTGCATGTTAATGGAGCCTTGGTTATAAAGCCATCTATGGAATCTGTGTGGGGAATTTGCCTACCAGGTGACACCATGTTCCAGCAAAGTGCTTTGGCTACAAGAGATATCTGAGGTTTTAGATCCAACGGTACCTTGGAGATTGTCAGGACCCATGTCATCACTTTGCAGATGGGGAAGCTGGTGGCCAGGTGGGAAGCTGTTTGTCTATAATCATGTAGGCAATGGCAGAGTTAGGCCTCTGGCCTCTCAACACCACACGACTTTTGCTGGATTCCTTGCATAGGATCTGATCTCATCCCCTTCTGAGTCCTGGTGGCAAAGAGCCAATGTTCTGGAAGATTTGGTTACGTCAGCAAGCCCAGTGAGGGGCTAGGACGTCTTGTTGTGCTCTTAGGAGCCTCAAGGGGAGAATGTGAGTGATCCCAAGCAAAGCGTGATAATCTCTCAGGTAGAGAGAGCTTGTCATTCATGAATGTGGGAAGAGGAACAGTTTAAGATGGAATGGAGTAATTGTTCCATGCTGCTCCAATTATATCTTCTTGAAAGAAGACAGAGGATATGTGGTAGAAAGAAAAGCAAAGAAACTAATCAGTTTCTTGACTATTTCAAGAATTTGGATTTCTAAAGTTGGCTACCTCATTATCTAAGTTAGAAGTTCTGGTCTCAGTCCTCCTTTCCAGACTCATCTCCTACAATTTCCTGGTAAATATCTTCCTGAACAGGCAAGCCAATTCATTGTCTAGAGCATGGATTGACTTTTTTTTTTTTTTTTTTGGATACCATTGTCCAGATCTACTCTTGTTTTTGGAATGCTCTCAATAGCCAGGCCTGGTTCATTTCAAATCTCACCTCTGCCAGGAAGCCTGTTAGTGCTTTTTCAGGAAGCACTCCAGAAGTCTGGAAGCCTTCACCTTCCCAGGACCTTGGATGGGGTTGACTTGATGACCTCTGCTGCTGGACTTCCGCCTGGGAAAGGTCATGTGGGGACCTCCTGAGGGTGGGGGTGGGAGCTGAGGCAGGTAAGCACACTGGAAATCCTGCTGTGCTTGCATAGCAAGGAGCCTGTGGGAGTCAGTTGTGGGAGCAGTTGGGCTTCCTTTCTATTTTAGAATCTTCTGTGAATTAGATGGAGATGAATGCTGTTATTAATTGCATGTTAATGGAGCCTTGGTTATAAAGCCATCTATGGAATCTGTGTGGGGAATTTGCCTACCAGGTGACACCATGTTCCAGCAAAGTGCTTTGGCTACAAGAGATATCTGAGGTTTTAGATCCAACGGTACCTTGGAGATTGTCAGGACCCATGTCATCACTTTGCAGATGGGGAAGCTGGTGGCCAGGTGGGAAGCTGTTTGTCTATAATCATGTAGGCAATGGCAGAGTTAGGCCTCTGGCCTCTCAACACCACACGACTTTTGCTGGATTCCTTGCATAGGATCTGATCTCATCCCCTTCTGAGTCCTGGTGGCAAAGAGCCAATGTTCTGGAAGATTTGGTTACGTCAGCAAGCCCAGTGAGGGGCTAGGACGTCTTGTTGTGCTCTTAGGAGCCTCAAGGGGAGAATGTGAGTGATCCCAAGCAAAGCGTGATAATCTCTCAGGTAGAGAGAGCTTGTCATTCATGAATGTGGGAAGAGGAACAGTTTAAGATGGAATGGAGTAATTGTTCCATGCTGCTCCAATTATATCTTCTTGAAAGAAGACAGAGGATATGTGGTAGAAAGAAAAGCAAAGAAACTAATCAGTTTCTTGACTATTTCAAGAATTTGGATTTCTAAAGTTGGCTACCTCATTATCTAAGTTAGAAGTTCTGGTCTCAGTCCTCCTTTCCAGACTCATCTCCTACAATTTCCTGGTAAATATCTTCCTGAACAGGCAAGCCAATTCATTGTCTAGAGCATGGATTGACTTTTTTTTTTTTTTTTTTTTGGATACCATTGTCCAGATCTACTCTTGTTTTTGGAATGCTCTCAATAGCCAGGCCTGGTTCATTTCAAATCTCACCTCTGCCAGGAAGCCTGTTAGTGCTTTTTCAGGAAGCACTCCAGAAGTCTGGAAGCCTTCACCTTCCCAGGACCTTGGATGGGGTTGACTTGATGACCTCTGCTGCTGGACTTCCGCCTGGGAAAGGTCATGTGGGGACCTCCTGAGGGTGGGGGTGGGAGCAGAGAGGGATGAAAAGATGAGGCTTAGGCTTGGTCCATGGCTCCAGGTCAGCACACAACTTTACCAGCTTGAGACATTTGAACGTCAATTACCTAATTCAACTACTAACTTACTTAGATAGTAGGTAACTACTAACTTACCTAGTTAGTAGTGGTAGTAGTTAGTGACAATGGGCTTATTCCTGGAACACAGACATTCTTAATCAGCTTTGTGTTAATTTACATGTATTTATATGTTCACCATTAGTGGATTTATTTCCCTGGTGAGTCAGATAGTAAAGAATCCCCCAGCAATGTGGGAGACCTAGGTTTGATCCCTGGGTTGGGAAGGTCCCCTGGAGAAGGGAATGGCTGCCCACTCCAGTATTCTCGCCTGGAGAATTCCATGGACAGAGGAGACTGGCAGGCTATAGCCCATGGGATCAGAAAGAGCTGGACACAGCTGAGTGACTAACACAATGATTTACCTGAGTCCCTAGTGTTTGAATATATCCGAAAATTTCAGTGAGTTCTAAGATACCCAATGTCTCCCCTTTCCTGAGTGAAAACTGGCAGCTTTTATTCCATGTAGCTTTTACACAAAACCATGACAACAGTTTCAGGCCACCTGAAGATAAGACATGACTCTGAGCCTCTTGTTACTGAGTGGCATGTGCCCGAAGTTTATTATTTGTGCCAAAAGTACTCATGGATGGCCTTGGTCTCCCATTCTTGAATCTGCTCTTTTTGATAAAATGCACTCTTTAATTAAAAACATCCTGCAGACACCGCGACGGTGGCTTATGCCACATACAGCAGTGGCGATGCTTGAGTGATGAGAAGGAAGGCTGAGGGAAATGGCTGAGGCCCAGAACTTAATTCCTGTGCATTAGCCTGTCCTGCATTTGCCCTTCCCAATCTTGGCTGTTCTGCGAGTGAAACAGGCAGGATTAGCGCATAAGAGAAGCCGAGGTCATAATTACACCCTGCGATGGGGCAGCAGAACCACCAAATAAATCCCCGGACAATTATTAAAATGGCCCAATGCATTACACAAATTAGAACAGGCTGGGACTTTTGGGGAGAAGGGAGGGGAGTGAAGAGCCAGTATTTAAGTGTTCTTGTAAGCCATCTAAGATATTAATGTTGCAAAGCTCCTTATGAATATTTAAGAACATAAAATGGAGCTTCACTGCAACCCCACATCACCGCAGAAGCCTGTAATACAGTTGAGCCCACTTAAGAAGGCAGAGCCTGAGTCCATAGCAGATTGAAGGCAGATGAAGCAGGGCTGGTGCATTTGCAGGGGAAATGCTCAGCACAGGCCAGTTTAATGATGTTGCATTAGATCCTCATAGAAGAGGATTTAGTTAAAGACTCACAACTTTTATGAGTGGGACTCCCTAGGGATTATTAACCCGTTTCCCACTCTCCAATGGTTTTATAAAATTGACCCGATCCCTGACTGAGTTTATCACAGAGCCAATGAAGCCTTCGCTTACACATCCCATTCAAATTCAGGTTGCACAGGACCTTGTTGGACATGGAATCCTGGCACCACTTGGCTCTCCAGGCAGTGACTTCTCAGAGCTGTATTTGTGGCCCTTTTTAGCTGGTTCCTCTTGGGAGACGGTTGGCTCCAGGGTCTTCTTAGGAATGGATAGACACCCCTGGGTAAAAGGGAAGGTCTGCTCTGCTGGAAGAAGAGTCAGTCTTCAGAAACCAGGTTAGCTGATGGCTCCCCCAAGATCAGACCTGGAGTATCCTCATGTTGGGAATGGAGGTGTGCTCTCCTCTCCTGTAGAAGTCTGCAGGCAGGAAGTCAGCGGGACTCAGGGGAGGGTGTTGGGTAAGGTCACTGAGGTCTTGGTTCTGGCTTCAACTCAACTAATGGTCTTACTTCCTGTCCTGCTTTCCCCACCTGTCAAATGGGGATGATATTCTTGGCAAGTCTGTCCACCAGTGGAAGAATAGATGTGGGCATGCTGAGGAAGAATAATACTCTATAATATTCCAGATTCTATAGATGTAGGAATAATATTATTGCTTCATCTACTTTTTCATGTATCTGCCAGTAGTTCTTCTTTATCCCAGGAGTAAAAGCAGTCCAGAAAAATCCCGGACAATTATTAAAATGGCCCAATGCATTACACAAATTAGAACAGGCTGGGACTTTTGGGGAGAAGGGAGGAGTGAAGAGCCAGTATTTAAGTGTTCTTGTAAGCCATCTAAGATATTAATGTTGCAAAGCTCCTTATGAATATTTAAGAACATAAAATGGAGCTTCACTGCAACCCCACATCACCGCAGAAGCCTGTAATACAGTTGAGCCCACTTAAGAAGGCAGAGCCTGAGTCCATAGCAGATTGAAGGCAGATGAAGCAGGGCTGGTGCATTTGCAGGGGAAATGCTCAGCACAGGCCAGTTTAATGATGTTGCATTAGATCCTCATAGAAGAGGATTTAGTTAAAGACTCACAACTTTTATGAGTGGGACTCCCTAGGGATTATTAACCCGTTTCCCACTCTCCAATGCTTTTATAAAATTGACCCGATCCCTGACTGAGTTTATCACAGAGCCAATGAAGCCTTACACATCCCATTCAAATTCAGGTTGCACAGGACCTTGTTGGACATGGAATCCTGGCACCACTTGGCTCTCCAGGCAGTGACTTCTCAGAGCTGTATTTGTGGCCCTTTTTAGCTGGTTCCTCTTGGGAGACGGTTGGCTCCAGGGTCTTCTTAGGAATGGATAGACACCCCTGGGTAAAAGGGAAGGTCTGCTCTGCTGGAAGAAGAGTCAGTCTTCAGAAACCAGGTTAGCTGATGGCTCCCCCAAGATCAGACCTGGAGTATCCTCATGTTGGGAATGGAGGTGTGCTCTCCTCTCCTGTAGAAGTCTGCAGGCAGGAAGTCAGCGGGACTCAGGGGAGGGTGTTGGGTAAGGTCACTGAGGTCTTGGTTCTGGCTTCAACTCAACTAATGGTCTTACTTCCTGTCCTGCTTTCCCCACCTGTCAAATGGGGATGATATTCTTGGCAAGTCTGTCCACCAGTGGAAGAATAGATGTGGGCATGCTGAGGAAGAATAATACTCTATAATATTCCAGATTCTATAGATGTAGGAATAATATTATTGCTTCATCTACTTTTTCATGTATCTGCCAGTAGTTCTTCTTTATCCCATGTCGTCCTGTTTCCAGTTAAAGGGGAAAAAGGAAATAGTCCTAGTCTTGCCCACCATCACTCCCTGGCCAATTCTTAGGATTGGGGAACCCATGACCTCTGTGGCAACCACCGATTGGGGCAGCCTGTGGGAAAGCGAAGCAAGTGCTTGTCTACGTGCAAGGGTCTGAGGACATGTTTGTCACACATGACGTTGGGGAGGGAGGGGAAAAGAGCCTCCCCTCTTCTAAGAAGTTCAGGCTCCAGACAGAAGCACAAGAGCACAGCATGAGAAGCAGACAGATGGCCTGTACTGGTGCAGATCAAGGTAAGACTGGTCACAGAATGTTCTGGACTTTCAGGTCCTGCCTGCAGTCCATGTGGAGGGCAGCCCTTGTTCAGGTGGGTTCTGGAATTTCACACCCAAAAAAACAGTCTCACCAGCACATGGGAGTCCATGAATTAGCAATGCATACGTTTTCTCAGAAGCACACAAAAGAACAGCTCTTTATCTCATTATTTTTTGGAATTTTGATCATGATAACTACTATCTATTGAGAAAGCACACACCCACCTGAGAGACAGAGGTTATTCTCTGTACTTCACACAGAGTCAGTCTCCCGACCACCCTGCTCTGTCTCTCTCTTTCTCTTTCATTCAGGTTCATGCACCAAAGTGCCATCATCTCAAACAGGATTTTCTGCCTGGCCCAGAATTTTGACACCCACTCCTGGCCCTCAGGACCCTTCCTGCTCTTCCTTTCTCTTTCCCCAAGATCAGACCTGGAGACTATGTGGTTGGGGCTCTCCTCTCCTGTAGAAGTCTGCAGGCAGGAAGTCAGCGGGACTCAGGGGAGGGTGTTGGGTAAGGTCACTGAGGTCTTGGTTCTGGCTTCAACTCAACTAATGGTCTTACTTCCTGTCCTGCTTTCCCCACCTGTCAAATGGGGATGATATTCTTGGCAAGTCTGTCCACCAGTGGAAGAATAGATGTGGGCATGCTGAGGAAGAATAATACTCTATAATATTCCAGATTCTATAGATGTAGGAATAATATTATTGCTTCATCTACTTTTTCATGTATCTGCCAGTAGTTCTTCTTTATCCCATGTCGTCCTGTTTCCAGTTAAAGGGGAAAAAGGAAATAGTCCTAGTCTTGCCCACCATCACTCCCTGGCCAATTCTTAGGATTGGGGAACCCATGACCTCTGTGGCAACCACCGATTGGGGCAGCCTGTGGGAAAGCGAAGCAAGTGCTTGTCTACGTGCAAGGGTCTGAGGACATGTTTGTCACACATGACGTTGGGGAGGGAGGGGAAAAGAGCCTCCCCTCTTCTAAGAAGTTCAGGCTCCAGACAGAAGCACAAGAGCACAGCATGAGAAGCAGACAGATGGCCTGTACTGGTGCAGATCAAGGTAAGACTGGTCACAGAATGTTCTGGACTTTCAGGTCCTGCCTGCAGTCCATGTGGAGGGCAGCCCTTGTTCAGGTGGGTTCTGGAATTTCACACCCAAAAAAACAGTCTCACCAGCACATGGGAGTCCATGAATTAGCAATGCATACGTTTTCTCAGAAGCACACAAAAGAACAGCTCTTTATCTCATTATTTTTTGGAATTTTGATCATGATAACTACTATCTATTGAGAAAGCACACACCCACCTGAGAGACAGAGGTTATTCTCTGTACTTCACACAGAGTCAGTCTCCCGACCACCCTGCTCTGTCTCTCTCTTTCTCTTTCATTCAGGTTCATGCACCAAAGTGCCATCATCTCAAACAGGATTTTCTGCCTGGCCCAGAATTTTTGACACCCACTCCTGGCCCTCAGGACCCTTCCTGCCTGCCTTAACCAAACAAAAATCTGAAAGCCATCAATCACAGCTTTATTAAATCTAAATGCGTCAAGCCCTAAAAACAGTCAGCCAACCTAGGCTCAGATTATATCTCCTTATTTACTAGCTGTATCACCTCACTCAAAGCACTTACCCTCTCTGAGCCTCAGTTTCCTTGTGAAGAATAGGGCAGAGGGGGATGACCAGAGTACCTGCCTCTTGGGGCTAATAGGAGGATTAAAGAAGACAGTGCCTGTGATGTGCCCAGGGTGAGGCACGGGTTGCACGCTTATTCTGAGGAGGTGATCACCGTCTCTGTCAGGGCCTGAGACTCCTCCAGTAGAGGTTCATTCTAGTGATAACTTAAAACTCAGACACCTGGAGGAAAAATAAAACAAAATGAACGTTAAAGCTTTTTCTGCCAATGGTGTTAGAGATATAACATCATGAGATATGGCTTGGACAACCTCTGTGATGTCTTTCGACTTTGAGAATTTCTGTTAAATACTTTAGGATAATTGGAACCTTGGAGGAAGAGGTCATAGAAGAGAGGCCTAGAGGTGCAAGAGGGACGAGTCAAGAAAGAAAGAAAGCCTATTGCAGAGAGCAGGTGATCTTTAGGGGGAGTGTTTCTTCAGGTTTCGGGGCCAGTCTGATTCTTTGCATGGTGGTCACTTTGGATCATTTTCACTAGCTATTTGAGGCAAAGGTCTTCCCTGGTGGCTCAGTGGCAAAGAATCCTCCTGCCCATGTTTGATCCTTGGGTCAAGAAGATTCCCTGGAGAAGGAAATGGAAACCTATTCCAGTATTCTTGCCTGGGAAATCCCATGGACAGAGGAGCCTGGACATAACTTAGTGACTAAAACAATAACAAATGAAATTTGAGGCAAAAGATAGCAAAACTGATGTCTCCCCTGAATATGTGTGATTTGCAAGTCCCCCCCATTAATCTCTCAATGGTGCCATTAGTGTTTTTAGGGCACTGTGCTAAATACCTTTTCATCTAATTTCTCATTTGGTTTTCATTCACAATAACTATCCCCATCCTTATCCGACCATGGGTTGCAAAGAGTCAGACACAACTTAGCAACGCAATGACAATAACAGTCCTTATCTTACAGTTGGAGAGACCAAGCTCAAGGTTATACAAATTGGTGGCATTGGTGGCATTGGTGGCATTGACTTTGACCCCCAACAGTCTGAATTGAGAGTTCTGCACTGATTCTGATCACCACTGCCTCCTTCACAAATGCTGCACAGAAGGTGACGCTTTTAACCTGGTCTGAAATTCAGTTTGTAGTTGCAGTATCTAAGTGGTCCCTGTCCTCTACAAACTTATCATTTAGAAATACTTAGTGTCCACTGTGTACTAGACGCTAATGTAGCCTGTGATTAGAAAAGATGCTGCTGACCCACCATTGCTAGGGCTCAAAGGGTTGGATTGGGTTTGTATTATGACATCTGTACTCTCTCAAGCCCTTGGTAGGAAGGCTGCACACATTCATAAGTCACAGTCTTGGAAACACAGTCATGAGCCAAGGATCAGAAGGTTCCTCTCTTCATATGGGAAAGTAACTGGCTTCTGGGGTACAGGGGCAGTTCCCTGAGGGTTGCTAGGTCACAGACCTATGGGGCTGGAAGAAGCCTTGATCTCATCAACACTTCAGCCAATAAAGTTGCACCAGTCAAGCGGAGGAAGGCAATATAAACAGACACATACAGAGGAGGGGCCCTTAGATGTGGACAGTGTGTGGTTCATTTCACTCTTGCTTGGAAAACTCTTATCTTTTACCTTTTGCAGTCTAAGCTCCAATTCTTTTTCATAAAACTTTGGACTGTTTCAGTCCTCGTTTGTCTCCTTTTCCTTCAAATGTGAGGGCCATTTATAACCTGTAGAAGCCCACATTAGTGTATTCTTTTGGTGTTCTCTAGTTGTTTTATGTGAAAGGGTTTAGCTTCTATGAGGCTCTGGTACCTGGCATGGTGAGTGGTTTGGAGGGTGGATTTTTTTTCAAAAGCAAATCACCCATGCACAAGAGGTAGTAAATCTGGACTAAAGAAATGAAAGAATGGAGATGCTGTCTTCTCCTCTCCCAAATTCCCCATTGAATCCAGCATAGAACAGAGCACATGGTGGATGTTATTTGGCACAAATGACCTACAACAGATCAGTAATTCCTCTTCTGCCTTCCCTCTTCCTTCTTCCTCTTCTTCTTTCTTGACAGCCTCATGCCCAGTGCCCAGGGGCCATGGAGTGTGCTGCATGGCCTCGGAGGAGCTGTCCCACCCTGTTTACTTTCCATTGGGATTTTCTAGCTTGTGCCTCTTGTCAAGAGACATATATGTCATGATGCACTCTAGGAAGGCAAGGTGTGGCTTCCTAACAGGTCCTGAAATTTGCGCGTTAAATTCTTTGTAGTTTTTTTTACAAACTTATCATTTAGAAATACTTAGTGTCCACTGTGTACTAGACGCTAATGTAGCCTGTGATTAGAAAAGATGCTGCTGACCCACCATTGCTAGGGCTCAAAGGGTTGGATTGGGTTTGTATTATGACATCTGTACTCTCTCAAGCCCTTGGTAGGAAGGCTGCACACATTCATAAGTCACAGTCTTGGAAACACAGTCATGAGCCAAGGATCAGAAGGTTCCTCTCTTCATATGGGAAAGTAACTGGCTTCTGGGGTACAGGGGCAGTTCCCTGAGGGTTGCTAGGTCACAGACCTATGGGGCTGGAAGAAGCCTTGATCTCATCAACACTTCAGCCAATAAAGTTGCACCAGTCAAGCGGAGGAAGGCAATATAAACAGACACATACAGAGGAGGGGCCCTTAGATGTGGACAGTGTGTGGTTCATTTCACTCTTGCTTGGAAAACTCTTATCTTTTACCTTTTGCAGTCTAAGCTCCAATTCTTTTTCATAAAACTTTGGACTGTTTCAGTCCTCGTTTGTCTCCTTTTCCTTCAAATGTGAGGGCCATTTATAACCTGTAGAAGCCCACATTAGTGTATTCTTTTGGTGTTCTCTAGTTGTTTTATGTGAAAGGGTTTAGCTTCTATGAGGCTCTGGTACCTGGCATGGTGAGTGGTTTGGAGGGTGGATTTTTTTTCAAAAGCAAATCACCCATGCACAAGAGGTAGTAAATCTGGACTAAAGAAATGAAAGAATGGAGATGCTGTCTTCTCCTCTCCCAAATTCCCCATTGAATCCAGCATAGAACAGAGCACATGGTGGATGTTATTTGGCACAAATGACCTACAACAGATCAGTAATTCCTCTTCTGCCTTCCCTCTTCCTTCTTCCTCTTCTTCTTTCTTGACAGCCTCATGCCCAGTGCCCAGGGGCCATGGAGTGTGCTGCATGGCCTCGGAGGAGCTGTCCCACCCTGTTTACTTTCCATTGGGATTTTCTAGCTTGTGCCTCTTGTCAAGAGACATATATGTCATGATGCACTCTAGGAAGGCAAGGGTGTGGCTTCCTAACAGGTCCTGAGGCTTTTGAGAAAACACCTTTAGATCAGGCAACCATTACTGGAGGGTCCTCTTAGGATTCCAGTGAGGGACAGCAAATTAGCCCACAGTAACTAGAAAAACATAGAGCCTTGCAGGTTGACTTCAGAGATGATCTATTGGTATTTCAGTGGTTTTACAAATTTTTAAAGAAGTGTTTGATTCCTTCCTTAAATTGAACCTTAGCTAGAAGCCTGTGAGTTGAATTTGGAGTTTTTCTGACTAAACTAGAGTATGGTTATCAGTGATTTGTGCCCTTGACTCCTAGAGGGACCCAGAGAACCCTAGAGCTTCTTGGAGAACACTTGGAGGATCTGTTAATGCCTTTAGGGAACATGTTTCATTTATTTTGGTGACCCAACATCTAAACTGGCTTTCCATTCTAGGGGAACATAATAAAGATATGGTTGCACTTATCAGAGATCTTTTATTCAACCTGCTAGCTCATGTATCTGGGATTTCTAATTCTTTTCTTAGATGGCTTACTGAAATCTGTACTCCATAATAGCCTATATGAAAATAAGATACCAGAAAAATGTCATACAATGTAATGCATTGAAAAATTAGGTAGATAAGAAAATTGATAATAGATTTATCACAGGCAACCTGCTCACCCATCCATTAACTGTATCCCCCAATAAGAACTGGAAGATGCTTCCTTTACTGAGGCACTGGGAAATACCACAGTGGGAAGAACCAACACCTTAGAACAGGCCTGTAGTGGCTTTTTATGCTGAGAGAGTGCTATAGCTGAAATGGGATTCTTGATTTCACCGGGGCTACTAATATCCCCAGGGGAAGAGACCAAGGAGTGACACTTTAAAAACCTCCAAAGGCAAGGTGGTGCATGTATTATTTAATGTTCTTAATTGCAACATAATCCATGCTGGCTGGCTTATGCAGAACAGGGTTTTATAAAAGGATATTTGGTACCCATGCAGCAAGCAGAGCCTGGGGCTGTGGGAGGCCTTAGGAGTAGGGATGTTTACTTTCCATTGGGATTTTCTAGCTTGTGCCTCTTGTCAAGAGACATATATGTCATGATGCACTCTAGGAAGGCAAGGGTGTGGCTTCCTAACAGGTCCTGAGGCTTTTGAGAAAACACCTTTAGATCAGGCAACCATTACTGGAGGGTCCTCTTAGGATTCCAGTGAGGGACGGCAAATTAGCCCACAGTAACTAGAAAAACATAGAGCCTTGCAGGTTGACTTCAGAGATGATCTATTGGTATTTCAGTGGTTTTACAAATTTTTAAAGAAGTGTTTGATTCCTTCCTTAAATTGAACCTTAGCTAGAAGCCTGTGAGTTGAATTTGGAGTTTTTCTGACTAAACTAGAGTATGGTTATCAGTGATTTGTGCCCTTGACTCCTAGAGGGACCCAGAGAACCCTAGAGCTTCTTGGAGAACACTTGGAGGATCTGTTAATGCCTTTAGGGAACATGTTTCATTTATTTTGGTGACCCAACATCTAAACTGGCTTTCCATTCTAGGGGAACATAATAAAGATATGGTTGCACTTATCAGAGATCTTTTATTCAACCTGCTAGCTCATGTATCTGGGATTTCTAATTCTTTTCTTAGATGGCT
The DNA here is from genome assembly GCA_022376925.1 of Tragulus kanchil. Lineage (NCBI taxonomy): Eukaryota > Metazoa > Chordata > Mammalia > Artiodactyla > Tragulidae > Tragulus > Tragulus kanchil. The sequence goes on from JAIOJX010000003.1 coordinate 138,329,693, forward strand.
TACTGAAATCTGTACTCCATAATAGCCTATATGAAAATAAGATACCAGAAAAATGTCATACAATGTAATGCATTGAAAAATTAGGTAGATAAGAAAATTGATAATAGATTTATCACAGGCAACCTGCTCACCCATCCATTAACTGTATCCCCCAATAAGAACTGGAAGATGCTTCCTTTACTGAGGCACTGGGAAATACCACAGTGGGAAGAACCAACACCTTAGAACAGGCCTGTAGTGGCTTTTTATGCTGAGAGAGTGCTATAGCTGAAATGGGATTCTTGATTTCACCGGGGCTACTAATATCCCCAGGGGAAGAGACCAAGGAGTGACACTTTAAAAACCTCCAAAGGCAAGGTGGTGCATGTATTATTTAATGTTCTTAATTGCAACATAATCCATGCTGGCTGGCTTAAGCAGAACAGGGGTTTTATAAAAGGATATTTGGTACCCATGCAGCAAGCAGAGCCTGGGGCTGTGGGGAGGCCTTAGGGAGATACCACTGCTCCTCGGCCTTGAGAATTCCCAGGACTGGACACCAGATGCCCTGCACTCTCAGTATTGCAGAGCCGGCTTTCTCCACCATGTGTTTGCCAGATGTCAGGTCCACTGCATCTAGCCTTCTCTTCATTTTGCTTGCTTCTGAATCCAATTTTTGTACAGATCTGTCTGATTTGTCAGAATCTAAGTCACATACTTGCAAAGTAACTGCAAGAGAATGTGAGAACATGAGAACTTTTAGCTGGGAACATTACTGCACTGCAATAAATTTTGTTTCTGCTAACAAGGAAAAAGTAGAGAGTGACAACCGGGTAAGCAGCTCACAGTGTATCATGCTGCATGGTTTCATACAGGCAGCAGGTTAGTATGGCAATCAGAATATCCTCGACTCATCATTACCTTTGACTCATTGATTATAAAGCCTTTTGTGCTGAAATACATGGACAGTTGGAGAAGGAAATGGCAATCTACTCCAGTATTCTTGCCTGGAGAATTTCATGGACAGAGGAATCTGGTGGGCTTCAGTCCATGGGTCGCGAAGAGTTGAACATGATTGAGCAACTAACACACTCTTAAAAGCTTCTTGGTCCATACAATCAAAACAAACAAGTAGCAAACACCAGATTTAGAGAACAGAACTCTCTTTGAGACACCAAGTATGAGGACTGCTGTACCTCACCCAGTTCCTAAACTTGGCCCAGGCAATGTTAAGAAAAGACCTAACAATTATACCACAAGTATATACTGCATATCTGTTTTTTTCTTTTTTTTTAAATTTTGACCTCTTTTCTTATTGGTTTTTGAAATTTCCGTTTTTCTTGCATCAAAGGATATCTTGGGACCACATGCAAGCACTGTAGTGGCTTTATGCTGAGAGAGTGCTATAGCTGAAATGGGATTCTTGATTTCACCGGGCTACTAATATCCCCAGGGAAGAGACCAAGGAGTGACACTTTAAACCTCCAAAGGCAAGGTGGTGCATGTATTATTTAATGTTCTTAATTGCAACATAATCCATGCTGGCTGGCTTAAGCAGAACAGGGTTTTATAAAAGGATATTTGGTACCCATGCAGCAAGCAGAGCCTGGGGCTGTGGGGAGGCCTTAGGGAGATACCACTGCTCCTCGGCCTTGAGAATTCCCAGGACTGGACACCAGATGCCCTGCACTCTCAGTATTGCAGAGCCGGCTTTCTCCACCATGTGTTTGCCAGATGTCAGGTCCACTGCATCTAGCCTTCTCTTCATTTTGCTTGCTTCTGAATCCAATTTTTGTACAGATCTGTCTGATTTGTCAGAATCTAAGTCACATACTTGCAAAGTAACTGCAAGAGAATGTGAGAACATGAGAACTTTTAGCTGGGAACATTACTGCACTGCAATAAATTTTGTTTCTGCTAACAAGGAAAAAGTAGAGAGTGACAACCGGGTAAGCAGCTCACAGTGTATCATGCTGCATGGTTTCATACAGGCAGCAGGTTAGTATGGCAATCAGAATATCCTCGACTCATCATTACCTTTGACTCATTGATTATAAAGCCTTTTGTGCTGAAATACATGGACAGTTGGAGAAGGAAATGGCAATCTACTCCAGTATTCTTGCCTGGAGAATTTCATGGACAGAGGAATCTGGTGGGCTTCAGTCCATGGGTCGCGAAGAGTTGAACATGATTGAGCAACTAACACACTCTTAAAAGCTTCTTGGTCCATACAATCAAAACAAACAAGTAGCAAACACCAGATTTAGAGAACAGAACTCTCTTTTGAGACACCAAGTATGGGGACTGCTGTACCTCACCCAGTTCCTAAACTTGGCCCAGGCAATGTTAAGAAAAGACCTAACAATTATACCACAAGTATATACTGCATATCTGTTTTTTTTTTTTTTTAAATTTTGACCTCTTTTCTTATTGGTTTTTTGATCCGTTTATTTTCATCCATCTTAATTCTTTGGCCTGTGTTGGCCTCTCATTGCAGTGGCCTCTCGTTGCAGAGCTCCGGCTCTGGGCACATGAGCTCCAGAGTGCTGGCTCATTACTGGACACACCGGTCCAGCTGCTCCAAGGCATGTGGGATCTTCCCGGACCAGGGATCAAACTGGTGCCCGTTGTACTGCAAGGTAGACTGTACCCACTGGACCACCAGAGAAGCCCCTATACTGCAGATCTTGCTCTCGACTGTCTTCAAAGTGGTCTGGAGCCTTCGAACAAGGTTAAGAGTGACTTGGTGGGAAGGGAGACATCAATACCTTTTTAGATCTTCCATTGGCTCTGAGCTAATTTCTGGGGATACAGTTTGCCACTGTGATCCAATGATCAGTGGGGGATCTTATAGGACTTAGATGATGAATGGGACTTTAGCTATCATAGTTAACATCAAGTGGACCCTCAAGTTCATTTTATATTATTTTTTCAGTTTCTGATTGTATAGTTGAAATAGATATGTCTAGTAAAAGGCAGAATTAATACATTGTTCATGTAAGGATTTCCTTTTTAGAAAGTTCTGAATAGAAGACTTAAAGTAGTAAATCAACACTTTACGCAAAGTAGTAAAGCAATACTCTAACCCTGAGGGAAATTGTCAGATCTATCGGAGACTCAAAATGTGCAGATGTGGTTATGCTTATGACAACCTCATTTAAATCACTTATTTGTCTGATGCAGAAAGTGGTAATCTTGTGAATGGCATAAATATTAATGTAGTGCCAAATGAACATCTTGTAAGGCTATTATAAAAGTGATGAAGGAGGAATCTGGTGGGCTTCAGTCCATGGGTCGCGAAGAGTTGAACATGATTGAGCAACTAACACACTCTTAAAAGCTTCTTGGTCCATACAATCAAAACAAACAAGTAGCAAACACCAGATTTAGAGAACAGAACTCTCTTTTGAGACACCAAGTATGAGGACTGCTGTACCTCACCCAGTTCCTAAACTTGGCCCAGGCAATGTTAAGAAAAGACCTAACAATTATACCACAAGTATATACTGCATATCTGTTTTTTTCTTTTTTTTAAAATTTTGACCTCTTTTCTTATTGGTTTTTTGATCCGTTTATTTTCATCCATCTTAATTCTTTGGCCTGTGTTGGCCTCTCATTGCAGTGGCCTCTCGTTGCAGAGCTCCGGCTCTGGGCACATGAGCTCCAGAGTGCTGGCTCATTACTGGACACACCGGTCCAGCTGCTCCATGGCATGTGGGATCTTCCCGGACCAGGGATCAAACTGGTGCCCGTTGTACTGCAAGGTAGACTGTACCCACTGGACCACCAGAGAAGCCCCTATACTGCAGATCTTGCTCTCGACTGTCTTCAAAGTGGTCTGGAGCCTTCGAACAAGGTTAAGAGTGACTTGGTGGGAAGGGAGACATCAATACCTTTTTAGATCTTCCATTGGCTCTGAGCTAATTTCTGGGGATACAGTTTGCCACTGTGATCCAATGATCAGTGGGGGATCTTATAGGACTTAGATGATGAATGGGACTTTAGCTATCATAGTTAACATCAAGTGGACCCTCAAGTTCATTTTATATTATTTTTTCAGTTTCTGATTGTATAGTTGAAATAGATATGTCTAGTAAAAGGCAGAATTAATACATTGTTCATGTAAGGATTTCCTTTTTAGAAAGTTCTGAATAGAAGACTTAAAGTAGTAAATCAACACTTTACGCAAAGTAGTAAAGCAATACTCTAACCCTGAGGGAAATTGTCAGATCTATCGGAGACTCAAAATGTGCAGATGTGGTTATGCTTATGACAACCTCATTTAAATCACTTATTTGTCTGATGCAGAAAGTGGATACATCTTGGTGAATGGCAGTAGATGATTATAAAAGTGATGAAGTGGCCTCCAACTATAGCACTCTCAGATAAAGACGCCTTACTGGAGAAAATAGCCCAGCCCCTGACGCTTACTCGGCGGCTATTTATAGGTTTGTGTTTTTAAAAAATTCAGTTCAAGTACACAGTTTGCTTTTACCTGACAAGGATTGTAGTATACTTTGTTATTCCAACAGTCCCTCTCTATGTCACAGTTTAGTCTACAGAGATATTTAATCATCTCTTCATCTTATAAGACATCAGGTTGATTCAGCATATTAACAGTATCAGGGCTTCCCTGATGGTCCAGTGGTTAAGAATTTACCAACCAATGCAGAGGACACGGATTCAATCCCTGGTCTGGGAAGATCCAACATGCCACAGAGCAGCTAAGCCCATGTGCCACAATTACTGAAGCCCAAGTGGCTAGAGCCTGTGCTCTATAAGAGAAAGCACCACAATGAGAAGGCCAAGCACAGCAATGAAGAGGAGCCCCCCAGCTACTTGCTGTAACAAGAGAAAACCCACTTGCAGCAATGAGGACCCAGCAGAGCCAATAAATCCATTAATAAATTAAAAAAAGCCCCAATATCATGTTGATAGGACTTGAAAAGCAGGAGATGTATGTATAGATGCATAAAATACCTAAGTAAGATTCATGAATATATGAGCCTCGGGGTTAAATTCCATGCAAGTGTGGGCAATACAGATATATTTTAAGGTAAAATTTTATATAGTTTAAATTAGTATGTTGTTGCTATTTTATATTTTTCATTCATCACCATTTAATGTATGCATTTAAATATATGTGGATATTTTCAGTTTTCACTCTTACTTAAAATGCTATAATCTCCATAGCTTTGCTGTCCCATTAGAACTTAAGTTGTTAATTATTTTTTATAAATGTATTTATATATATATATATATATATATATATATATATATACACACACATACACACATTTGGGTTTTTCCTTAGAACATATCCCCTGAAGGGGAATTACTGTGTCGAAGGGTGTGAGCCTTTGCTGCATATTGTCCTATTTCTAAACAGATTGAAGCAACTGAAAAAGCTCCTGAGAGTAACTGGCATGTTATTTTTTCATGGTTCACCCAATTATATGTTTTATTTGTTTTGGTTAAGTTGTTAAATATCACATAATAGTACATGCATTTCTTTCATTGTTAGGAATCCTGTGCATCACACAATGTGACACCATTCTTTGTTATTCTATAGTTTGTTCATCTTATACTGATTTCCTTGGCAAGTGTAAGCCTGTCAGTGGTAGAAGCTACACATCATCCATTTATTTACCTATCTGTTCATCACTTATTGTTTATTATGTTCCAGTCTAAGCCTAGTGATAGGTTCCAGGATACTGGAGAATAAAATCCCGTGATAAATGTATACAGGTATGAACTATACCCTCAAGGGGCTTTCCTATAGTTGGAGAGAAGAACAAGGTCAGTGGTTATAATTCAATGCGATTTAAAGGTATACATAGTATTGATGAGGTTAGTTGTCCTTGGAGAAACCATGGATATTTTAAAGAGAACCACGCTTGTGTTTAGATATTAACCCTCAAGGATGGTAAGCCAAGCTTTAGACGGAAGGTAAAAGTTAATGAGGTATGTTGTTGCTGTTCAGTCACTACGCTGTGACCGACTCTTTGCAACCCCAAGGACTGCAGCACACCAGGCTTTCGTGTCCTCCGCTGTCTCCTGGGGTTTGCTCAAGTATACGTCCATTGAGTCCATTAACAGCTAGGTGTAAAAGGAGGGAAAGATGCATTGTGCACTTTAAGAAGAGAAAGCAGTACATGTAAAATGGCACTGAGAAGTGAGGGCAATGTGTAACCTCCAGGAAGAGAATGAGCTGAGACACCTCGGGAAAATGCTGTAAAGTCAGGTGAATCCTGAATGGACGATTTGGGCTCCAAAATAATAAACAGCTAATTTAGAGTGAGACAAATTTATTATCTCATTAAGCAAGAAGTCCTGAGGTAGCGCTGCTCCAGAACTGGCTACCTCTGTGGCTGGACAAGGCCATCAGGAACACAGGCACCTTCCATTTTCCTGCTTTTCCACCCTAGTGGACTTCCTTCATGGCTACCAGTCGGCAGGGTCACTACTCAAGCATCTTTTGCATGAAATGGGTCAAGCCCATTCTTGTCATTTTGTTATGCCTATTCTGATTAGCTGAAAAGCTCCTGAGAGTAACTGGCATGTTATTTTTTCATGGTTCACCCAATTATATGTTTTATTTGTTTTGGTTAAGTTGTTAAATATCACATAATAGTACATGCATTTCTTTCATTGTTAGGAATCCTGTGCATCACACAATGTGACACCATTCTTTGTTATTCTATAGTTTGTTCATCTTATACTGATTTCCTTGGCAAGTGTAAGCCTGTCAGTGGTAGAAGCTACACATCATCCATTTATTTACCTATCTGTTCATCACTTATTGTTTATTATGTTCCAGTCTAAGCCTAGTGATAGGTTCCAGGATACTGGAGAATAAAATCCGCGATAAATGTATACATGTATGAACGATACCCTCAAGGGGCTTTCCTATAGTTGGAGAGAAGAACAAGGTCAGTGGTTATAATTCAATGCGATTTAAAGGTATACATAGTATTGATGAGGTTAGTTGTCCTTGGAGAAACCATGGATATTTTAAAGAGAACCACGCTTGTGTTTAGATATTAACCCTCAAGGATGGTAAGCCAAGCTTTAGACGGAAGGTAAAAGTTAATGAGGTATGTTGTTGCTGTTCAGTCACTACGCTGTGACCGACTCTTTGCAACCCCAAGGACTGCAGCACACCAGGCTTTCGTGTCCTCCGCTGTCTCCTGGGGTTTGCTCAAGTATACGTCCATTGAGTCCATTAACAGCTAGGTGTAAAAGGAGGGAAAGATGCATTGTGCACTTTAAGAAGAGAAAGCAGTACATGTAAAATGGCACTGAGAAGTGAGGGCAATGTGTAACCTCCAGGAAGAGAATGAGCTGAGACACCTCGGGAAAATGCTGTAAAGTCAGGTGAATCCTGAATGGACGATTTGGGCTCCAAAATAATAAACAGCTAATTTAGAGTGAGACAAATTTATTATCTCATTAAGCAAGAAGTCCTGAGGTAGCGCTGCTCCAGAACTGGCTACCTCTGTGACTGGACAAGGCCATCAGGAACACAGGCACCTTCCATTTTCCTGCTTTTCCACCCTAGTGGACTTCCTTCATGGCTACCAGTCGGCAGGGTCACTACTCAAGCATCTTTTGCAGATGAAACGTTGTGGGGTAGCCGATAAGGGACTATCTCTTCCTTACATATCTTTTTAAAAACAAGGAAATTTTGCCCCAAATCCACAGAGGATTTCCCTATTCTTGGCACGCTCTGGGTCACATGCTCATCCCCAAACCATGTTCAAGCAAAGGGAGTGGCATTGTCCTGATGGGCTTCAATTTTTAAAGACATACTTATTAATTAAGGGCTTCTGTGGTGGCTCAGTGGTAACAAATGTACCTGCCAGTGGAAAAGACTGGGTCAGGAAGATCTTCTGGAGAAGGAAATGGCTTCTCACTCCAGTGTTCTTGGCTGGAAAAGTCCCATGGACAGAGGAGGCTGGCGGCCTCAGTCCATGGAGTTGCAAAAGGGTCAGACACAACTTAGCGACTAAACAACAACAACATGAATTAAGAATAGAATAGCCTTCCTTGAAAATGGTCACTGATTAGAATCAGAGATTATTTAGGAAAGAAGAATGGGGAAAAGGCTTTTGGATAGACAGCCAGTTGTATTTGCATATTAGGGAGCATATTGGTTCCTCCATAAACCTGGCAGATTCACTGATTGTTATTTCTGAATTATTTCCTGTGGAGACTCTATCCTTAATCAGTCTTGAGCCATGTGGAATTCAAGTGATAATGGGAGAGTTATAGGAATGTTCTCTTTCCATGTCCCTTCCCCATGCCCTCAGTAAAACAGTGGGTAAAAAGAGATCAGTAGTTATTAGATTTATTTATTTATTTATTTTGGGGTGGGGTGGGGTGGGGTGGGGAGGGAGAGGAACAGGTGGACTACTTCTATTGGTCTTTCATTTCTCTATTTTCATCCATCTTTGTTCTTCGGCTCCTGTGGGCCTCCCATCGCGGTGGCCTCTGTTGTCGCAGAGCATCGGCTGTGGGCGCATGCGCTCCAGAGCTGCGGCTCGGTCATTGGACACATCGGTCCAGCTGCTCTGCGGCACGTGGGATCTTCCCAGGTCAGGGATCGAACCAGTGCCCCTTACACTGCAAGGAGGTGTCCTTACCCACTGGACCACCAGGGAAGCCCAATAGTTATTAAATAAATATTTATTATATGTCTGTGCTGTGTAGTCATGGTACTAGGGGTCATGGATACAAAAACGTTGTGGGGTAGCCGATAAGGGACTATCTCTTCCTTACATATCTTTTTAAAAACAAGGAAATTTTGCCCCAAATCCACAGAGGATTTCCCTATTCTTGGCACGCTCTGGGTCACATGCTCATCCCCAAACCATGTTCAAGCAAAGGGAGTGGCATTGTCCTGATGGGCTTCAATTTTTAAAGACATACTTATTAATTAAGGGCTTCTGTGGTGGCTCAGTGGTAACAAATGTACCTGCCAGTGGAAAAGACTGGGTCAGGAAGATCTTCTGGAGAAGGAAATGGCTTCTCACTCCAGTGTTCTTGGCTGGAAAAGTCCCATGGACAGAGGAGGCTGGTGGCCTCAGTCCATGGAGTTGCAAAAGGGTCAGACACAACTTAGCGACTAAACAACAACAACATGAATTAAGAATAGAATAGCCTTCCTTGAAAATGGTCACTGATTAGAATCAGAGATTATTTAGGAAAGAAGAATGGGGAAAAGGCTTTTGGATAGACAGCCAGTTGTATTTGCATATTAGGGAGCATATTGGTTCCTCCATAAACCTGGCAGATTCACTGATTGTTATTTCTGAATTATTTCCTGTGGAGACTCTATCCTTAATCAGTCTTGAGCCATGTGGAATTCAAGTGATAATGGGAGAGTTATAGGAATGTTCTCTTTCCATGTCCCTTCCCCATGCCCTCAGTAAAACAGTGGGTAAAAAGAGATCAGTAGTTATTAGATTTATTTATTTATTTATTTTGGGGTGGGGTGGGGTGGGGTGGGGAGGGAGAGGAACAGGTGGACTACTTCTATTGGTCTTTCATTTCTCTATTTTCATCCATCTTTGTTCTTTGGCTCTTGTGGGCCTCCCATCGCGGTGACCTCTGTTGTCGCAGAGCATCGGCTGTGGGCGCATGCGCTCCAGAGCTGCGGCTCGGTCATTGGACACATCGGTCCAGCTGCTCTGCAGCACGTGGGATCTTCCCAGGTCAGGGATCGAACCAGTGCCCCTTACACTGCAAGGAGGTGTCCTTACCCACTGGACCACCAGGGAAGCCCAATAGTTATTAAATAAATATTTATTATATGTCTGTGCTGTGTAGTCATGGTACTAGGGGTCATGGATACAGAGCAGAGTAAATGTAACACCCCGTCCTGCTGCCGAAGAGTTTATGACGAGGGTCGGGGTGGGGAGGTAGGTGAAGGGGATGAAGAGATTCATATGTTGATAATATGAGGTTATAGATACTCATTTACTGAGTATCTGATGCGGTCTACCTAAGAACTTTACCTAGCTTTCTCATTTAATTTTTATGGCTACCCTCATGTATTTTCCCCACTACCATTGAGAAGAGTGAGTCTTAGGATTAGGTGCCTTGTTCAAGTCCTCTCAGCTGGTAAAGGTGATAACCAGATCTCAAACTGAGGTCTGCTGATTCAGAGCCTCTGTTTTTAACCATGCTGCTATGTCATCTCCTGGCCGTTAACCCTGACACCAGATGCCATGTGTTCCTAGAGGAAGGTTATGCTCAGGCTGTCTTGGAGAGGGCTATGTGTATTTTGCAAAGGAAGTGCAACATGGGCTGAATCATGAAAGGCCAGAGTAGAAGTCAGACAAACAAGACTGGGAAGGTATTGGAACCAGCAGGAAGAACATGTGCAAAGACATGTTGGAAACATGGAAGAGATGGGGAGTGGGGTATATTAAGAGCTGGGACTGGAGAAGGATGTTGGGCCAGACACAGAGAGGCTTGTATTCTGTGCTTAGAGGCTTGGATTTGTCTTATGGGCAATGGATATTTTTTGAAGTTTTGTCAGTAGGGCTCTAGAAAGACTTAGTAGCACTGTGGAAGATGGATTTGAGAGGACATTATCCCAGGGAGAGCCCCTAGGAGTGTTTATGATCCAGATGAGAGAAAATTATGGAGGACAGTAGAAAAGCTGAAAAGACATTTTAAAGGTAGAATCAAGAGGATTCAGCGATTGATTTGATTTGGGGGTAAAAGGGAAAGAAGATTAAAGGATGACTCATATACGCTGAAAAGTAACACTGTATTAAAGGGTAGAATGCGGCACGTGGGATCTTCCCAGGTCAGGGATCGAACCAGTGCCCCTTACACTGCAAGGAGGTGTCCTTACCCACTGGACCACCAGGGAAGCCCAATAGTTATTAAATAAATATTTATTATATGTCTGTGCTGTGTAGTCATGGTACTAGGGGTCATGGATACAGAGCAGAGTAAATGTAACACCCCGTCCTGCTGCCGAAGAGTTTATGACGAGGGCCGGGGTGGGGAGGTAGGTGAAGGGGATGAAGAGATTCATATGTTGATAATATGAGGTTATAGATACTCATTTACTGAGTATCTGCTGCGGTCTACCTAAGAACTTTACCTAGCTTTCTCATTTAATTTTTATGGCTACCCTCATGTATTTTCCCCACTACCATTGAGAAAAGTGAGTCTTAGGATTAGGTGCCTTGTTCAAGTCCTCTCAGCTGGTAAAGGTGATAACCAGATCTCAAACTGAGGTCTGCTGATTCAGAGCCTCTGTTTTTAACCATGCTGCTATGTCATCTCCTGGCCGTTAACCCTGACACCAGATGCCATGTGTTCCTAGAGGAAGGTTATGCTCAGGCTGTCTTGGAGAGGGCTATGTGTATTTTGCAAAGGAAGTGCAACATGGGCTGAATCATGAAAGGCCAGAGTAGAAGTCAGACAAACAAGACTGGGAAGGTATTGGAACCAGCAGGAAGAACATGTGCAAAGACATGTTGGAAACATGGAAGAGATGGGGAGTGGGGTATATTAAGAGCTGGGACTGGAGAAGGATGTTGGGCCAGACACAGAGAGGCTTGTATTCTGTGCTTAGAGGCTTGGATTTGTCTTATGGGCAATGGATATTTTTTGAAGTTTTGTCAGTAGGGCTCTAGAAAGACTTAGTAGCACTGTGGAAGATGGATTTGGAGAGGACATTATCCCAGGGAGAGCCCCTAGGAGTGTTTATGATCCAGATGAGAGAAAATTATGGAGGACAGTAGAAAAGCTGAAAAGACATTTTAAAGGTAGAATCAAGAGGATTCAGCGATTGATTTGATTTGGGGGTAAAAGGGAAAGAAGATTAAAGGATGACTCCCATATACCTGATCTGAGTAACATAGTAACACTGTATATTCAGGAATCCCTGTATGTGGGTGACAGAAACTCAACCCCAATTGTTGTTGTTCAGTCATCCAGGCATGTTCAACTTGCTGTGACCCCAGGGACTGCAGCATGCCAGGTGTCCCTGTCCCTCACCCTCTCCCAAGTTTGCCATGTCTATTGCATCAGTGATGCTGTCCAGCCATCTCATTCTCTGATGCTCTCTTCTCCTTCTTGCCTCAATCTTCCCCGGCATCAGGAACGTTTCCAATGAGTTGGCAGTTCGCGTAAGACCAAAATACTGGAGCTTCAACCTCAGCATCAGTCCTTCCAACCAGGTCCAGGGTGGATTTCCCTTAAGATTGACTGGTTTGATCTCCTTGCCCTCCAAGGGACTTTCAGAAGTCTTCTCTAGCATGGCAGTTTGAAGACATTGATTTTTTGGCATTCTGCCTTCTTTATGGTCAGCTCTCACAACTATACATGACCACTGGGAAGACTATAGCCTTGACTATACAGACTTCTGTTGGCAGAGTGACGTCTCTGTTTTTCAACACACTGTCTAGGTTTGTTATAGCTTTCCTGCCAAGAAGCAACTGTCTTCTGATTTCATGGGTGCAATCACCATCTACAGTGGTTTTAGAGCCTGAGAAGAAGAAATCTGTCGCTACTGGAGAAGGGAGTGCAAAATCACCCCAGTATGCTTGCTGTGAGAGCTTCATGAACTGTATAAAAGGGAAACTCCAATTAGCTTAAGCAAAAAGAAATGTAAAACACCTAAAGCTGGAAAGAATTTGACATAGCTCCTAGAGTTGAAGCAAGAGATGTAAGCATGAATGAGCAGTTTGATACCCGTAGGGTATTGTCTGTGACTCATCTTTTCCTGTTACTGTCCGGTTCTTTCCACATATCAGCCAAGATGATCCACAGATAGCTCCAAATACGCATCCACCACTTGCCAACCCCCGTGGAGACAACTCTCCCCTACAGGGCTGCTCTGGGACCAGGACCTGTGTCCAGGAGAATGAGGCATTGTGGTGACCAGGCCCACGTCTGTTCAATTGTGTCCACAAAGGAAAGGAGATTCTGCAGAATGTATTGGGCAGCCCAAGATAAATTATCATGGTTCCCTTTAGACACTGTTGACCAAGAGACAAGGCAGTGGAGGAATGACACTGAATGGCTCTCAGTCCTCTTCTGATTTGGACATGTAAGATTCACAGCATCAAACCGTTCAGCTGATTCCAAGTGCCATAATAACTTATTGAAATCAACATACTGGTGAGACAAGGAGGCTGACAGACAGCAGATGGCTCCAACACAGAAAGGCTAATCAATTCTGACAAACAACAGCCATCATAAAAGAGGAGAATATTTGCAGCATGCACACACATCTGAATGACTCAGAGACAAAGGCTCCTGCTTGACCTAGTCAGGACAGAGAAACAGAATCGTGGGAATGCCTGAGCAGTTCAGATGCTCATTTGGGACCTTACCTCCCGCTGGTCACCCACAGAGATCTCTGTTACACTCATTTCAGACCCTCCAGACTTCCTCAGAGCCACATTCTGCCTTCTTTATGGTCAGCTCTCACAACTATACATGACCACTGGGAAGACTATAGCCTTGACTATACAGACTTCTGTTGGCAGAGTGACGTCTCTGTTTTTCAACACACTGTCTAGGTTTGTTATAGCTTTCCTGCCAAGAAGCAACTGTCTTCTGATTTCATGGGTGCAATCACCATCTACAGTGGTTTTAGAGCCTGAGAAGAAGAAATCTGTCGCTACTGGAGAAGGGAGTGCAAAATCACCCCAGTATGCTTGCTGTGAGAGCTTCATGAACTGTATAAAAGGGAAACTCCAATTAGCTTAAGCAAAAAGAAATGTAAAACACCTAAAGCTGGAAAGAATTTGACATAGCTCCTAGAGTTGAAGCAAGAGATGTAAACATGAATGAGCAGTTTGATACCCGTAGGGTATTGTCTGTGACTCATCTTTTCCTGTTACTGTCCGGTTCTTTCCACATATCAGCCAAGATGATCCACAGATAGCTCCAAATACGCATCCACCACTTGCCAACCCCCGTGGAGACAACTCTCCCCTACAGGGCTGCTCTGGGACCAGGACCTGTGTCCAGGAGAATGAGGCATTGTGGTGACCAGGCCCACGTCTGTTCAATTGTGTCCACAAAGGAAAGGAGATTCTGCAGAATGTATTGGGCAGCCCAAGATAAATTATCATGGTTCCCTTTAGACACTGTTGACCAAGAGACAAGGCAGTGGAGGAATGACACTGAATGGCTCTCAGTCCTCTTCTGATTTGGACATGTAAGATTCACAGCATCAAACCGTTCAGCTGATTCCAAGTGCCATAATAACTTATTGAAATCAACATACTGGTGAGACAAGGAGGCTGACAGACAGCAGATGGCTCCAACACAGAAAGGCTAATCAATTCTGACAAACAACAGCCATCATAAAAGAGGAGAATATTTGCAGCATGCACACACATCTGAATGACTCAGAGACAAAGGCTCCTGCTTGACCTAGTCAGGACAGAGAAACAGAATCGTGGGAATGCCTGAGCAGTTCAGATGCTCATTTGGGACCTTACCTCCCGCTGGTCACCCACAGAGATCTCTGTTACACTCATTTCAGACCCTCCAGACTTCCTCAGACCCACTTAGGCCTTCCCACCTCTGTGGGAAAGGCTTTCCCACCTTAACCACCTTCCTCTGTCTGCCTGGGAGATCCTGTCTCCTCCTATCTTTCTGTCCCTCAAGAACTGATCTAGTCCTTAAGGTCCAGCACATGTCCTCTCTCCTCCCAGAGAATTGTATTGTTAATGCTTCATGGATGTGTTTAGGACTAGTTTACTTCATTAGATTAACCAGACTGCAAACTTCCTGAGAACAAGTAACATGCCTTTCACATTCCTGCATACCCAAGAATAGATAGCACAGGACTGTGAATTAAGTTTTTGATGAAGGACCATCAGTTTGCTTTCAGTCTTAGGGAGGACTGAATCATGATTCTTAAGAAATAGCAAAAGTATTTGCAACATAAAGTAAAAGGTGAATGACATTAGTATATTGAAATCAGCCTCTACAAATCAAGAGACCCAATAGGGAAGTGAGCAAAGAAAATTAACAGGAAATTCACAGAGCAGCCCATACTTATGAAAAAACTTAACTGTTCTAGTTATTGAGAAGATATGAATTAGGACAATGTGATTTGAATTTTTTCTTATCAAACTGTAAATATTTAAAAATGAATTCTTCAGTGGTGGTAGGAATGTGGTGAAACAGCTAGTCATTTGCTACAGCAAGGACTTTTGCACAGCCTTCCTGGAGATGAAGTTGGCAATTTTTTAAGAGTCTTTCAGTTAGCCTGGAAGAGACAAGGCAGTGGAGGAATGACACTGAATGGCTCTCAGTCCTCTTCTGATTTGGACATGTAAGATTCACAGCATCAAACTGTTCAGCTGATTCCAAGTGCCATAATAACTTATTGAAATCAACATACTGGTGAGACAAGGAGGCTGACAGACAGCAGATGGCTCCAACACAGAAAGGCTAATCAATTCTGATAAACAACAGCCATCATAAAAGAGGAGAATATTTGCAGCATGCACACACATCTGAATGACTCAGAGACAAAGGCTCCTGCTTGACCTAGTCAGGACAGAGAAACAGAATCGTGGGAATGCCTGAGCAGTTCAGATGCTCATTTGGGACCTTACCTCCCGCTGGTCACCCACAGAGATCTCTGTTACACTCATTTCAGACCCTCCAGACTTCCTCAGACCCACTTAGGCCTTCCCACCTCTGTGGGAAAGGCTTTCCCACCTTAACCACCTTCCTCTGTCTGCCTGGGAGATCCTGTCTCCTCCTATCTTTCTGTCCCTCAAGAACTGATCTAGTCCTTAAGGTCCAGCACATGTCCTCTCTCCTCCCAGAGAATTGTATTGTTAATGCTTCATGGATGTGTTTAGGACTAGTTTACTTCATTAGATTAACCAGACTGCAAACTTCCTGAGAACAAGTAACATGCCTTTCACATTCCTGCATACCCAAGAATAGATAGCACAGGACTGTGAATTAAGTTTTTGATGAAGGACCATCAGTTTGCTTTCAGTCTTAGGGAGGACTGAATCATGATTCTTAAGAGATAGCAAAAGTATTTGCAACATAAAGTAAAAGGTGAATGACATTAGTATATTGAAATCAGCCTCTACAAATCAAGAGACCCAATAGGGAAGTGAGCAAAGAAAATTAACAGGAAATTCACAGAGCAGCCCATACTTATGAAAAAACTTAACTGTTCTAGTTATTGAGAAGATATGAATTAGGACAATGTGATTTGAATTTTTTCTTATCAAACTGTAAATATTTAAAAATGAATTCTTCAGTGGTGGTAGGAATGTGGTGAAACAGCTAGTCATTTGCTACAGCAAGGACTTTTGCACAGCCTTCCTGGAGATGAAGTTGGCAATTTTTTAAGAGTCTGAAAAATGTCCATGCTTTTAAAGTCTGTAATTCTGCTTCTAGAATTTTTTATTCTAAGAATGTAGCCAGACCCGTGCACCTAGATTAAGTATAAGGATGCATGTCTTAGTATGATGGTGAATGACAGCCGATTCTCTCTTATTTCGTGTCTGGAAGAAAGAAAAAAAGAAAGAGGAATGGAGTGTATACAGTTTCTTCCCATTTTCTTGACTTAACAATCTCCAAAAATCTCCTGAAAAAAATCCTAGGGGAAAAAAGTCCAATGTCATCCCCTGCGTTTGCCTTCTCTTAAAAAAAAAAAAATCCTGAAAATTGGTTTGATGTCTGGAAGTGACTAGCATCCTTTCCATTGGTTTGGAATATTCTACTCTCCCTGGAGGACCTACACTCAGGATCCAGCTGCTGCTATGAACAGACTGTCTTCCCATATAACACTCCTTCATTACCTGCTCACCTATCAGGTCCTGGGCATTTTAGGAAGATATCATACACTGTTTTAGAGACTGACTCAGTTCGTCAGGGTACAGACAGGAAGGAGGAACCTCATTTTATTATTGCTCAGGTTACTTAAGCACTGTCAACTCATCCAAATACCTACTGCCCGTCCACCTATATCCATCTATCCATTCATCCACCCATCTAAACATTCATCTCTCTCCTACTCCTAACATCAATGGAGTACATGCCACATGCCAGAAACTGTGCTGTGTGTTGTGTACTAGGCTTACACAGGTAATGAGTATGGTCCCTAGCGCCAGATTACTCATAGTTCAGGAGCATGATGGATTGTAAAGAAACAGTTCATTGTTTCTTCTGGAGATGAGCACTGATGAATCTCTCTGGAGGACAGAGGGGGGGATCTAATTCAAATTGGGAATCAATGGTGAATCCCAGAGGGAAAGGTTGAGCAAGGCTTTCAATTGTTTGTGAGTTCACTTTGTACTAGAACAAGGAGAAAGGGGCATTTCAGAGGGACCCAACAGCATGTTTCAAGGGAAACTGAGAGTAAGCATGACTGTGGACTTTAACAATTAAAAGGGCTGGAAGGGCAAGGAGGCACAAGGCCATTAATGCCTCTTTGGAACTGCCTAGGAGATTGAGCTTTATCTGGGAGGCAAAGGAGGGACCTGACAAAGTTTAAAGAGAGAGTAGTTTTAAATATTTTTGAAGAGTCAGGCTGGTAGTGAAAGGGGTGAATGGGCAGACTTGGTAAGGAGGCCAGCGGTTTCCAAGGAGGAGGAGGAGGCGGGGTGGGGGTGGGGTGGAGGGGACAAACATTTTCTAGCCTAAATGTTTGCCATGATAAAGATTTAATCTGAAACTAAATCTAGTGTCTTATGGAGGCAAGCTGTTTTGCACTGGAATATCTCATCCAGTCTTGATGGCTGGAGCCCATTCTCTGGCTAATCTTATGTTAATGTTGGTCTAGTAAGACCTTTACAACCTTAAAACATTCTTTTGATCTATTGTTAATACAATGGGAAAAGTACAAACTGCCTAGCCTAAACTAGCTTCTGGGGGTACTCTTCTATCCCCCTTCTAGTTCCTTAAGCTGGAAGCTTTTTCTATCCCCCCCCTTTTTTTTTCTTTAATAAAAACACTTCACTGCCTGAGGCTCTGAGCGACCAAAGCCAAGTCTTTGATCCCAAAGTGCAAATCTTCTTTGGAGATCATGAATCGACATCGCTCACCATAAGCTATCTACCATCATCTATCAGTAGCAGGGAAGGGATGGATTGAAGGGCCGTGACTGCAGAGATCTAGAGAGTTCACAAGATGTTACAAAGCCAAGTTGACAGGACTCAGGAACAGAGCACATGAGGTGAGGGAGGGTAACGAGGGGCGCTGCCAGGATGAGGGGCGAGGAGACATCAATACAACCCCCCAAGTTTCTCGTGTGAGCTGATTGGTCTCCACTGAGATGTCTGGAGCAGAGAAGATGATTCTGCCCTTGTCCAGTCTCCTGTGGAAACCCACTCAGCATTCAACCCTCCTCTCTTTCTCTTCCTTTCCAAGTTTGTCTCCTGGAGCTCTTCGGATGTACCTGTCATACATAGCCCAGACATAGCCCCGTGCCTGTGACCAGTCAGTTTTCCTGGAAAATTTCAGAGGGACCCAACAGCATGTTTCAAGGAAACTGAGAGTAAGCATGACTGTGGACTTTAACAATTAAAAGGGCTGGAAGGGCAAGGAGGCACAAGGCCATTAATGCCTCTTTGGAACTGCCTAGGAGATTGAGCTTTATCTGGGAGGCAAAGGAGGGACCTGACAAAGTTTAAAGAGAGAGTAGTTTTAAATATTTTTGAAGAGTCAGGCTGGTAGTGAAAGGGGTGAATGGGCAGACTTGGTAAGGAGGCCAGCGGTTTCCAAGGAGGAGGAGGAGGCGGGGTGGGGGGTGGGGTGGAGGGGACAAACATTTTCTAGCCTAAATGTTTGCCATGATAAAGATTTAATCTGAAACTAAATCTAGTGTCTTATGGAGGCAAGCTGTTTTGCACTGGAATGTCTCATCCAGTCTTGATGGCTGGAGCCCATTCTCTGGCTAATCTTATGTTAATGTTGGTCTAGTAAGACCTTTACAACCTTAAAACATTCTTTTGATCTATTGTTAATACAATGGGAAAAGTACAAACTGCCTAGCCTAAACTAGCTTCTGGGGGTACTCTTCTATCCCCCTTCTAGTTCCTTAAGCTGGAAGCTTTTTCTATCCTCCCCCTTTTTTTTTCTTTAATAAAAACACTTCACTGCCTGAGGCTCTGAGCGACCAAAGCCAAGTCTTTGATCCCAAAGTGCAAATCTTCTTTGGAGATCATGAATCCGACATCGCTCACCATAAGCTATCTACCATCATCTATCAGTAGCAGGGAAGGGATGGATTGAAGGGCCGTGACTGCAGAGATCTAGAGAGTTCACAAGATGTTACAAAGCCAAGTTGACAGGACTCAGGAACAGAGCACATGAGGTGAGGGAGGGTAACGAGGGGCGCTGCCAGGATGAGGGGCGAGGAGACATCAATACAACCCCCCAAGTTTCTCGTGTGAGCTGATTGGTCTCCACTGAGATGTCTGGAGCAGAGAAGATGATTCTGCCCTTGTCCAGTCTCCTGTGGAAACCCACTCAGCATTCAACCCTCCTCTCTTTCTCTTCCTTTCCAAGTTTGTCTCCTGGAGCTCTTCGGATGTACCTGTCATACATAGCCCAGACATAGCCCCGTGCCTGTGACCAGCATTCATGCTATTTCCTGGACCACAAATGGCTCTCCTAATAGCAAGTTTCATAGCCTGGTCTCGGTGATGGGGAACTGGGGACCTTGTCCCTGCTGAAAATGTTCCTGAAGGGAGTCTGTATTTCATTTCACAAAACTTTGTTGAGGGAGAGCTTCCTTTGTACCCAGCATAGATCAGGGCACTATACAAAACAACTTATTACATATTGATTGCACTTTTTTTCTACTTTCAAGGTCCAGTTTAAGTGACAGTTGTCCTACAGAATCTTTCGTATGTCCTCAGTCCCACCCTGGGTTCCCATGGGCAAACCTCTATTACATTCTGTTCTCATTGAATTATCAGTATTAGTTCAAGCACTGTTCAAGCATCTATCCCTTTGGATAGGCTGGACTTTCTTGGGGTCAAGGGCCACATACATTCCCTCTTCCCCTCTAGCGTATGCCTGTCCGGTCCCCATCTTTGCTTTTTTCATCCCCTAGTGCTTTAAACAGTGTTTGATACATTTAGTACCCATCACTGGGACATCTAGCTTCTTTAGTTGGGCTTCTTTAGTTGTTATTTCTTAACCATGGATAGTCAGTTGTTAAGGCTGTTGGGGTCAGATATAAAAATTTTTAAAGCTCCTCACTGTGGACTGAAGCTGTTAACACTCTGCCTAATAGCCTGATTTCCTCTGATTGGCCTGGTCTGCTCGAGGGAAGGCATTTGGCCTGGAAATGTGATGCTTTGAAGACGCCATAGAAGCAAAGCGCTTCACTTTCCACTTGGGAATGGGACTTGTGCCTTTAAGACCTGTCTTGGGAAATCAGCCCGAGCAACATAATTGCGATGAAATTACCCCAGATCACACCCACACATTCATTATGAGAATCCTTATTGACACCTTGATAATTTGCTTCAGAAGATGTTATTGCGTATTCCTCCCACTGGAATAGATGCAGATGCGTATAGACATACGAGCCCACACCTAATGTATATGCATATCAGCTCGTTTTTATTATATAATTATATGAGGTTATCAATCAGTTTTCATTTGGAACTCTTTGCCTTTATTGTTCAGGAGGTTATTTAAAATTGAGAGGTGGAGGAGAGGGCCTAAAAGAACTAAAGAGGAGGCATTGGGTTGGGTAAGCCAGTGTGTCTTTGCAATTCAAGACCAGCACTCCTCCCACCTCCCCACCCACTGCTCCCTCCTTCCCTCCACCATGTCTTGCTACTGGTGGGGATTCAGTCCTGCAAAGCAACCAGACAAGGAAGGTATCTTTGGCCTTTGTAGACTTTTCTGTTGGGTACAGGTAAACCTCATGCCTTCACTGATCTGCTTACAGCAGTAAAGGGACAGCTGGCTGCCAGATGCCCATGAAAGTCCAAGAAAGTCCATGAGGATCAAGAAAGATACCTTAGAGTAGGACTTTATAATCTTTTAAAGTCTTCCAATCTCTTGAAGAGGAGAATCTTTGTATGGCACATGATACTAAACTGCAAGGGATTTGGGGTTCTGGGTGGGGTTTTGGAGAAAAAAAATTATTCCATTTTCTTTATATTATACAAAATGAAAAAGAAAATGTGGTATATTGGGAAATACTATACAATATGTTTGGCACCAGAATAAAACATTCTTCTGTTAATGAGAAACTTGAGTTTGCTTCCTTCCATGAATATAACTTTCATATTAGAGTTTGTGTTTGAAATGGCTACATATCATGCCTGATCTTTTAATGATGATATCTCTACAAATTGTTGGTGGTCACCCTTGATAAGAAACATTGTTTGTACAAGTGGGTGATAAAAAATTTAAAGCCGTTTTTGTATAATCATTAAAGATTCATAATGGTTGAAATTATGTTTAAAGGATTCAACAGCCTTCCTTTTCTTTCATTGACAAATGTAGTGTTGAAAGTTTTTGTGATGATGCAGGTGGGTTTCAAGTCCAACTGAACTTATTCATGTCAAGGATTCAGAAGAATAATGGCATTCTCAATTGCAGAATGTGGATGGGGTGTGGGAGTTTTCACTCTGCAGCTGGTTTGGCTGACAAAGGATATGACCACTGCAAACAGACCAACGTATAGGACGTATGTGAGTTCAATCCAGGGTCATTGCCACTATGTGTGTGCATGAGTGCTAAGTTGCTTCAGTCGTGTCTGACTCTTTGGGACTCTGTGGATTGTAGCTCATTAGGCTCCTCTGTCCATGGGATTCTCCAGGCAAGAATACTGGAATGGGGCTTCCCTGGTGGTCCATTGGGTAAAGAGTGAGCCTTGTAGTGCAAGCAGCAATGGTTCAATTCCCTGGCTCAGGAAGATCCCACGTGCCCTGGTGTGTCCAACTATGAGCCAGCACTCTGGAGTTCATGTGCCTAGAGCCGGTACTCTGCAGCGAGCGGTCACTGCAATGGGAGGCCCACACAATCCAGAGAATAAAGATGGATGAAAACATATAAATAAAAAACCAATAAAAGAGGCCAAAATTAAAAAAAAAAAAAAGAATACTGGAATGGGTTTCCATTTTCTACTCCAGGGGATCTTCCTGACCCAGGGATCACACCTGCATCTCTATGCCTCCTGCCCTGGCAGAAAGGTTCTTCACCACCTGGGAAGCCCCATTGCCTCTACATCTGTCATCAGACCCCCCCCGGCCTCTGTGCTCCTTTCCTCTAATTGCTACCCTTGGGGCTGCACATGGTGCCCCATGGCATGTGAGCTGCTGGAGGATCCCATTAGATTTCGTGTCAGACAGGGGTGGGCGCTCAGTTGTTGTGGTAGGAATCCAGCTGTAGAAGATTTCGCTGGTCATTTTCATTGCAGCTCTGAAGAGCAGCAGGGGTCAGATGTCCAGTGGAAACTGCAATGTTTCTCCCAGCCCCGTTGCCTTCAGTGGCTTTCCGAGGAGCCACAGGCAGATCGCTTGTGCCCACAGGAGACAATTCCCAGGCACTCTGTCTGCCCCCATGCCCTTAAATGCCCCCATGTACCCCTCCTGGATTCCTTTGCTCACAGTTTGAGCTTTCCTGAGGCATGTGAGATCTTAATTCCTGGAGCAGGGATTGAACCTGCACCCCTGCAGTGGAAGTGCAGAATGTGGATGGGGTGTGGGAGTTTTCACTCTGCAGCTGGTTTGGCTGACAAAGGATATGACCACTGCAAACAGACCAACGTATAGGACGTATGTGAGTTCAATCCAGGGTCATTGCCACTATGTGTGTGCATGAGTGCTAAGTTGCTTCAGTCGTGTCTGACTCTTTGGGACTCTGTGGATTGTAGCTCATTAGGCTCCTCTGTCCATGGGATTCTCCAGGCAAGAATACTGGAATGGGGCTTCCCTGGTGGTCCATTGGGTAAAGAGTGAGCCTTGTAGTGCAAGCAGCAATGGTCCAATTCCTGGCTCAGGAAGATCCCACGTGCCCTGGTGTGTCCAACTATGAGCCAGCACTCTGGAGTTCATGTGCCTAGAGCCGGTACTCTGCAGCGAGCGGTCACTGCAATGGGAGGCCCACACAATCCAGAGAATAAAGATGGATGAAAACATATAAATAAAAAACCAATAAAAGAGGCCAAAATTAAAAAAAAAAAAAAAGAATACTGGAATGGGTTTCCATTTTCTACTCCAGGGGATCTTCCTGACCCAGGGATCACACCTGCATCTCTATGCCTCCTGCCCTGGCAGAAAGGTTCTTCACCACCTGGGAAGCCCCATTGCCTCTACATCTGTCATCAGACCCCCCCCGGCCTCTGTGCTCCTTTCCTCTAATTGCTACCCTTGGGGCTGCACATGGTGCCCCATGGCATGTGAGCTGCTGGAGGATCCCATTAGATTTCGTGTCAGACAGGGGTGGGCGCTCAGTTGTTGTGGTAGGAATCCAGCTGTAGAAGATTTCGCTGGTCATTTTCATTGCAGCTCTGAAGAGCAGCAGGGGTCAGATGTCCAGTGGAAACTGCAATGTTTCTCCCAGCCCCGTTGCCTTCAGTGGCTTTCCGAGGAGCCACAGGCAGATCGCTTGTGCCCACAGGAGACAATTCCCAGGCACTCTGTCTGCCCCCATGCCCTTAAATGCCCCCATGTACCCCTCCTGGATTCCTTTGCTCACAGTTTGAGCTTTCCTGAGGCATGTGAGATCTTAATTCCTGGAGCAGGGATTGAACCTGCACCCCTGCAGTGGAAGTGCAGATTCTTAATTATTGGTCCACCAGGGAAGTCCCTCAGAGTGTTTTCTTGTCTTCTCTTCTCATTGTTAAGTCCTACCTGGTCTGCAAAGTGCCCCCTCTCCAAGCCCTTCTCCTCTCCCCAGGTTTATCTGACTGATGTGTCCCCTAGAGACCCAACTCCCTGGAGTCTGCCCATGGAGAGTCCTGAACTCACAGAAATTTACACGACATTTAAAAATCTAAATGTGCTCTTGCTGTGATAAGAAAGTGAGCACCCAAGTGCACTAGCATCTCAGGGGCTCCAATCCTAGGGACTCAAGAAGAGACCATCTCTGTTCATCTCCTCATGGTGCCTAGCATACAGCAGGTACTCGAGTCATATCATCAAAGTGCTTGACAGGAAGTGACTTGCACACCGTAAAAACAATTCATAGTGATGCTATTTAATAAATACAATCAAAAAGAATGATTTTCCAGCCCTAACTTTTGGGCGACACTCAAGGAATCCCAACAATTTTCTCAGAACAAAGAATGCTTGAATCATAGCTGCCAAAATGTGCCAGCGTGCCTCTCCTCCGCTTGTTGAAGAGTCAAATAAATGCTCAATTAACTATGATATGACAAGACTAAGACTCATTAGCGTTTTCTAAGTACACTTTGCCAGCCAGTCCAGCATTTTCATTTTGACCAAGGGGCATTTCGGCTATAAGGGAAGGTTGTAGAAATGTAGAAAATTTTTGCACGAAATGAGCCCTCCTGACCCTGCCTCTCCCCGGAGGAGACTTTGCCAACAGGAAGAGGGTGGTGAACAGCCAAGTTAGGGGCCCTCTAGGTAGCTGAACTTGGAGTTCAGAGTCCCAGTTTGCCTGGGTGCTGAGCAGGGGTCAGATGTCCAGTGGAAACTGCAATGTTTCTCCCAGCCCCGTTGCCTTCAGTGGCTTTCCGAGGAGCCACAGGCAGATCGCTTGTGCCCACAGGAGACAATTCCCAGGCACTCTGTCTGCCCCCATGCCCTTAAATGCCCCCATGTACCCCTCCTGGATTCCTTTGCTCACAGTTTGAGCTTTCCTGAGGCATGTGAGATCTTAATTCCTGGAGCAGGGATTGAACCTGCACCCCTGCAGTGGAAGTGCAGATTCTTAATTATTGGTCCACCAGGGAAGTCCCTCAGAGTGTTTTCTTGTCTTCTCTTCTCATTGTTAAGTCCTACCTGGTCTGCAAAGTGCCCCCTCTCCAAGCCCTTCTCCTCTCCCCAGGTTTATCTGACTGATGTGTCCCCTAGAGACCCAACTCCCTGGAGTCTGCCCATGGAGAGTCCTGAACTCACAGAAATTTACACGACATTTAAAAATCTAAATGTGCTCTTGCTGTGATAAGAAAGTGAGCACCCAAGTGCACTAGCATCTCAGGGGCTCCAATCCTAGGGACTCAAGAAGAGACCATCTCTGTTCATCTCCTCATGGTGCCTAGCATACAGCAGGTACTCGAGTCATATCATCAAAGTGCTTGACAGGAAGTGACTTGCACACCGTAAAAATAATTCATAGTGATGCTATTTAATAAATACAATCAAAAAGAATGATTTTCCAGCCCTAACTTTTGGGCGACACTCAAGGAATCCCAACAATTTTCTCAGAACAAAGAATGCTTGAATCATAGCTGCCAAAATGTGCCAGCGTGCCTCTCCTCCGCTTGTTGAAGAGTCAAATAAATGCTCAATTAACTACGATATGACAAGACTAAGACTCATTAGCGTTTTCTAAGTACACTTTGCCAGCCAGTCCAGCATTTTCATTTTGACCAAGGGGCATTTCAGCTATAAGGGAAGGTTGTAGAAATGTAGAAAATTTTTGCACGAAATGAGCCCTCCTGACCCTGCCTCTCCCCGGAGGAGACTTTGCCAACAGGAAGAGGGTGGTGAACAGCCAAGTTAGGGGCCCTCTAGGTAGCTGAACTTGGAGTTCAGAGTCCCAGTTTGCCTGGGTGCCTGTTTTGGTTTTTTCTTAATTTAAGTTTGTGACTGACTTATGTGCACTGGCACTTTTAAGAGATTCGAATAAAACACAGTGAGAGTTCAGAACAAATGTAAACGGCCTCAAAGAAAAGGGAGGGGAAACAAACACAACAATAATCTTTTTTAATGGCTGTAAAATGTGGGAAGGATAGATCATGAGCTCTCTGCATGGGGCCCTTGTCTGATCTCAATCCAGTATTGTAATTTAGACATGACTTTTTATTTAATTTCTGACTGAGAAAGGGAAATTAGAAAACAGCATTATCTCAGCTGCTTCATTATAATGAACAATATTTCACAGTGCCAGCCCTGGAGTTACCTTCAGAACTTCTTTTACGAGGCGGATGTTGACTCTGGTTCTAGGCGAGCTTGAATTTTCCCACACACTGGTTGCTTGAGGAGCAAGAATGGAAGTTTGGTTTTTAATTAGAAGCTGGTTTAAGGCTCCGGCAGCCCACAGGTTTGCAGGTAGGAGAAGGGAACAGCGAGGTAATAAAACGAGGCACTGGAAGACACCAAAACCTGGATCAGGCTGTTCTGGATTTCCTTACATGTAAGTAACATTTTAATTCCCTTTTAATCTCCCCACCGCATTTATTTATTTAATTTTTAAATCGGAGGGAGATTTATCCAATCTGTAATTAACCCTTGCATCTGGCAAAGCTGTTCTGCCTCCTGCGCCTTCCATTCCCCACTCCTGGCCACTAAATACATAATGGTATGATAAATATTTAAGCAGCGATGAGGGAGATAATGCGAGTAATCCATTAGAGCTGCCGGCCTGGACTGGTGCAAGTGGAGGCAGTAAGTGCTAAGATCCCAGGCTGGGCAGTAGGCTCGCTGACCGCTGATCCCGGCTGTGGGGAGACGGGTTGTTGGAGGCCCTGAGAGCCTTTGTCCCTGCTTTGCCCCCCTTGACCCTTGACCTTACTCCCACAGGTCAGCCCCACTGCAGAGTGGGACGGGGCAGGGTCCATCTTCTGGAAGGGGGGATGGCATGAACCCCTCATCATGAGGTGACCTGGGACGTGGACTCTGTGGCTACAGGGGCTCTAGGACAGCCCACTGCTCACCCCCATAACCGGGCCAGCCTCCAGCCCCAGTTCGTACTGGACAATCCTAAGTCACTGGCATGGGTATCAATACTGCCCTCTTCCACTTTCAAGAGTCTCACTTTGGACAATGAATTATATGATCACCCCACCTCTGACCTTCTAATAACATTGCTTGGAATGATGGAGAGAGGCAGGGAGTCAATTTTCCTCACATTGTACGCACTAAACCTGACCATCAAAATGAGTCAAAAATCCAACATTCCACTCTAGAACCCCTTTATCCAGACACACAGATGTGTGGGAACACACACACACATACAAAACATCGCCTCTTGGCTTCTCCCAACTCCCCTTGCAGGCCTCCTATGCACCCCTCTCAGCTCACTGCCATCTCTCCCTTGATGCTGATGTTGGGCAACGCATCTTACCTCTGTGGGCTCCTTCAGGGTGCAAGCTGGGTCTGATGGCTTCCACCATTGCTCCCAGCTCAGTGCTGATGATGTTTGTAGAATGAATGATTGTGATTGTTCATGATTATGTTAAATCTCTCTTATTGTCTCAGAAGGTCTCTGACTTTAGAAAATGTTTTTCTGTCCTTTTTTATCCAGGGTGTCATTCATGAACCTGAATACACATCTGTATAAAACTCCCCTTTATAGACACACAGTTCAAATTAATAAGTGAAGACATACTTCCTTTCAATACCTCCTCTCCACCTTCAGAAAGATCAAAGCCACCATTTTTAATAATACTAAGGCTAATACTAGCCTTCTTGTCTCCTCTCTTTGGCAAGTTCAAGATAGTTCCTATTATTTCTTCAATTAACCCCTTCTCTTTCTCCTCTCCCTTTTATTCATTTCTTCACTCACTGATTCATCCATAGTTATTTATCGAATACTATGTACTGGGCTCAGCTGATTCCTGGAGTGACTTCAGCGAAGTCCTCAATTTTCTTGTGATCAAAATTAGCTGAATGTTGTATCACTGGTTTCAGAAACACCACCCAGGCATAGCTTGTAGCGAGATCTGTCATAGATCCAAGTGTCTGCCTCCTCCTAGCTCCCAGAAGGCAAATCTGGAGAGTGAGGAGGGAAGGGGTCCCCAGGGGCCTCGCACCCTCAAGCCTGTTTATGCATTGACTTTCCCTCCACCCCACTCCCCTGGGGTGCACCTGTGCCTGATACTACTCAGCTCTGCTTTTCTGGGGCTGCTTCCGCCAGAGCTCAGCTGCCCCAGCCCTCTGGGCCATGGACCCCCATGGCCTTGATGTCAGCCCCCTCCCTGTGGCCATACTCTTGGGGCATTTTCTTCAGAGCTCATGCCTGCGGGCCGCATTTCCTCACAGTGACCTGCCTAGACACGCAGGTATTTATCCCCACCTAGTCATTCAGACACTCACCCATAAGCTGACCCTCTCTTCAGGTGCAATATTATTGTTCACATATGTACACAGACACATATAAAACGTGCATGTGTATATGCCTATATAGCATACATGTGCTAATACATGGATAGAGCTTACAAAACCAGTTCACAAAATCAGCATATGCTTGCACCCCTATAAAGTTCGTATATATGCTCACATCTTTCATATCAGATGCACATACATACACAATATATAGACACCTTAAAATCATAGAAAATATGAACTAGATGGCAGTCTTCAAACATGTGTAAGACTCCCCCATATGAAGGACCCTGCTATAATATAAGCCGTGTAGAACAGAAGAGAAAACGTGAGCTTGTGTGAAGCTGGGCATGCCCTGATGGTGGGAATACGCAGCAGCATTCCTCTCTCTCTCGTAAGTATCTTTTCCCTCATGTTGCTATTGGCATCGCAGGTGGATGCTAGTGGTCATTTAGTTTGGTGGGTTTTTTTCAAAGACTATTTTTTAAAGTACCTTTATATTTGCAGCCAAATTCAGTGGAGGGTACAGAGATTTCTCAGATACCCCCTAACTCCATACATGCATAGCTCACCTTATTGTCAATATCCCCCATCAGAGGGGTCTGTTTGTTACAACTGATAAACTTACACAGCTACGCCTTAATCACCCCAAGGTCCATAGTTTGTCATCCGGTTTACTCTAGTGTTATACATTCTAAGGGCTCATACAAATGCGTAATGTCATGGACCTTTCATTAGAGGGTCATACAGAGTATTTTCACTGCCCTAAGAATTCTCCACGCTCCATCTATATAACCCACCCCCTCAGTCTCTGGCAACCACTGATCTTTCAACCGTGGTCATAATTTTTCCTTTTTCCAGCATGTCATACAGGTGGAATCATACATTATATAACCTTTTCACATTGGCTGCTTTCACTTATAATATGCATTTAAGGTTCCTCCATTTCTTTTCATGACTTGTTAGGTCATTTCTTTTTAGTGTTGAATAATATTTCACTGTCTGGATGTACCACGGTTTATTTATTCATTTACTTGTTGAAGAACATTGTGGTTGCTTCCAAGTTTTGGCAGTTATGAATAAGCAATAAACATCTTGGTGCAGGTTTTTCTGTGGATGATTGCTGGATCATATGGCCAGAGAATGGTTAGTTTTGTAAGCAACCACCAAACTTTCAAAGTGGATGTACCATTTTCCATTATCACTAGCAATAAATAAGAGTTTCTTTTATTCCACATCCTTTTCAGTATTTGGCGTTATCCATGATCTGGATTTTTGGCCGTTTTAATCGGCATGTTTAAAATCTTATTGTTGGTTTAATTTGCATTTCTCTGATGACATATGATATGGAGCATCTTTTCATATTTTTTTTTGCTGTCTGTATATCTTCTTTGGTGAGGTGCCTGTTAAGGTATTTGACCCACTTTTATTCAGGTTTTTTGTTTTATTATTGTTGAGTTTTAAGAGGTATTTGTGAATTTTGGATAATAGTCCTTTATCAGATGTGTCTTTTGCAAGCATTTTTCTTCCTATCTGTGGCTAGTCTTCTCATTCTCTTAAAATTCTTTTCAATTTTAATGCAGTTTTTAGTTTTAATGAAGTACAGCTTATCAGTTGTTGTTTTTCATGGATCACACCTTTGTGTGTTGTGTCTAAAAAGCCATGCCACACTTAAGGTCATCTAGGTTTTTCCTATGTCACCTGTCCTCTAGGAATTTGTTAGTGTTGTGTTTTACATTTAGGTCTATGATCCATTTTGAGTTAATCTTTGTAAAAGATGTAAGATCTGTGTCTAGATTTGTTTTCTTTGTATGTAGATGTTCAGTTTTTCCAGCACTGTTTGTTGAAATGACAGTCTTTGCTCTATTGTATTGGTTTGTATTTGCCTTTTGTAGTTGTGCCATTGCATTGACTATATTTACATGGATCTATTTCAGGGCTCTCTATTCTAGACATCCTATAGTTCTTGGCATTCTGTTCTGTTTTTTCAAAAATTTTCAGTTTGTATGGAAACACAAAAGACCCCCAATAGCCTAAGCAATCTTTAGAAAGAAAAACAGAGCTGGAGGAATAAACCTTCTTGACTTCAGACTATACCACAAAGCTACAGTCATCAAGACAGTATGGTACTGGCATAAAAACAGAAGCATAGACCAATGGTACAGGATAGAAAACCCAGAGATAAACTCACACACTTATGGGCACCTTGTCTTTGATAAAGGAGGCAAGAATATTCAATGGTGAAATGACAGCCTTTTCAATAAGTGGTGCTGGGAAAACTGGACAGCTATGTGCAAAACAGTGGAACTAGAACACTTCCTAACACTAAACTCAAAATGGATTCAAGACTTAAATGTAAGACCAGAAAGTATAAAACTCTTATAAGAAAACACAGGTGGTAAACTCTTTGACATATGTCACAGTGAGATCCTCTTTGATCTACCTTCCAGAGTAATGAAAATAAAAACAAAAATAAACAAACGTGATCTACTTAAACCTAAAAGCTTTTTCACAGCAAAGGAAACAATAAGAAGATTAAAAGACAACCTTCAGAATGGGAGAAAATAATAGCAAGTGAAACAATTGACAAAGAACTAATCTCCAGAATGAAAAAGCAGTTCATACAGCTCAATATTAAAAAAACAAACAACCCAATCAAAAATGGGCATAAGATCTAAAGAGACGTTTCTCCAAAGAAGACATACAGATGGCCAATAAACACTTGAAAAAATACTCAACATCACTAATTATTAGAGAAGTGCAAATCAAAACTACAGTAAGGTATCATCTCATACCAGTCAGAATGGTCATTATTCAAAAAAAAAAAATCTGCAAACAATAAATGCTGAAAAGGATGTGGAGAAAAGGGAACCCTCCCACACTGTGGGTGGGATATAAACAGATGCAGCCATTATGTATTTTTTGTATTTGCCTTTTGTTTTAAGCTCTTTGTATTGGTTTGTATTTGCCTTTTGTAGTTGTGCCATTGCATTGACTATATTTACATGGATCTATTTCAGGGCTCTCTATTCTAGACATCCTATAGTTCTTGGCATTCTGTTCTGTTTTTTCAAAAATTTTCAGTTTGTATGGAAACACAAAAGACCCCCAATAGCCTAAGCAATCTTTAGAAAGAAAAACAGAGCTGGAGGAATAAACCTTCTTGACTTCAGACTATACCACAAAGCTACAGTCATCAAGACAGTATGGTACTGGCATAAAAACAGAAGCATAGACCAATGGTACAGGATAGAAAACCCAGAGATAAACTCACACACTTATGGGCACCTTGTCTTTGATAAAGGAGGCAAGAATATTCAATGGTGAAATGACAGCCTTTTCAATAAGTGGTGCTGGGAAAACTGGACAGCTATGTGCAAAACAGTGGAACTAGAACACTTCCTAACACTAAACTCAAAATGGATTCAAGACTTAAATGTAAGATCAGAAAGTATAAAACTCTTATAAGAAAACATAGGTGGTAAACTCTTTGACATATGTCACAGTGAGATCCTCTTTGATCTACCTTCCAGAGTAATGAAAATAAAAACAAAAATAAACAAACGTGATCTACTTAAACCTAAAAGCTTTTTCACAGCAAAGGAAACAATAAGAAGATTAAAAGACAACCTTCAGAATGGGAGAAAATAATAGCAAGTGAAACAATTGACAAAGAACTAATCTCCAGAATGAAAAAGCAGTTCATACAGCTCAATATTAAAAAAACAAACAACCCAATCAAAAATGGGCATAAGATCTAAAGAGACGTTTCTCCAAAGAAGACATACAGATGGCCAATAAACACTTGAAAAAATACTCAACATCATTAATTATTAGAGAAGTGCAAATCAAAACTACAGTGAGGTATCATCTCATACCAGTCAGAATGGTCATTATTCAAAAAAAAAAAAATCTGCAAACAATAAATGCTGAAAAGGATGTGGAGAAAAGGGAACCCTCCCACACTGTGGGTGGGATATAAACAGATGCAGCCATTATGGAGAAGAGTATGGTGATTCCTTTAAAAACTAGGAATAGACCTTCTATATGACCCAGCAACCCTACGCTGGGTCATACAGACCCATACCTTGAGAAAATCATAATCAAAAAAGACACATGTATCCCAATGTCCATTGTTTATAATAGCCAGGACATGGAAAGAACCTAGATGTCTATTGACAGATGAATGGATAAAGAAGATGTGGTACATACATAAAATGAAATATTATTCAGCCATGAAAAAATCACAAACTTGAGTCAGTTCTTGTGAGGTGAATGAACCCAGAACCTGTTATACAGAGTGAGGCTGAAGTAAGTCAGAAAGAGGAAAACAAATATAGCATATTAACACATATAGATGGAATCTAAACAAAATGGTATTGATGAACCGATCTGTAGGGAAGGAAGAGAGACACAGATATAGGGAATGGACTTGTTGATGTAGTCAAGGAGGGAGAGAGTGGGACAAAATGGAAGTACCGTCAATACATATACACAACAGGTGTGAGATGGATAGTTGTAGGAAGTTGCTGTGCAGCACAGGGAACCCAGCCCAGTGCCCTGTGACCACCTGAGTGATGGGATGGGGGCGGGGAGAGAGGCTAGGGGAGGAGGGGATGTACCTGTAATTACAGCCTCTTTGCCCATTGTATGGCAGAAATCAATACAACATTCTAACATTTAAAAATATATATTTTAAAAAAGAATTCTTTATTTATCTTATACTGTGTTTTAATCTCTAACACTTTTTGGTGCCTTCTTCAGATTTCCGTCTCTCTACTTACATGGCTCATCTGTTCTTGCATGCTTTCTACTTTATCCATTGCATCCTTTGCATATGCACCATAGCTGTTTTAAATTCTTGGTCTGATCATTTCAAAATCCTTGCCATATCCGAATCTGATGATGGCTCTGTCTCTTTAATTTTTTTTTCCCCCTTTTGGTATGCTTTGTAATTTTTTCTTGATAGCTAGACATAATCTACCAGATGAAAGGAACCACTATACATAAGCCCTTAGCAACTCTGTGGTGGGGTCAGCGGGGGACGGGAAGCATTCTGTGGCTCTGTGATTAGGTCTCCTGTGATTAGTGAACCTGTGTCCCCTGATCATGTCTCCTGAACTTCACGAACGTTTCTCAGGTTCTACAGCCCGCCATCCTGTTCCCCTCCACCTATCTGCCTCCCCCAAAGGGGAGAAGATGGCTAGAGCTGGCTTTAGGTATTTCCCTTTCTCCAGATTGGTTAAGATTTGATACTCCATCAGGCTAGGCTCTGGTT
This sequence comes from Tragulus kanchil, assembly GCA_022376925.1. Classification (NCBI taxonomy): domain Eukaryota; kingdom Metazoa; phylum Chordata; class Mammalia; order Artiodactyla; family Tragulidae; genus Tragulus; species Tragulus kanchil. The sequence goes on from JAIOJX010000003.1 coordinate 138,363,176, forward strand.
GACTAGTTTCCTCAGAGGGCGAGTCTTGTTAAGAACAGACAGTTCTTGCTTATTTCAAAATGGTTCCTTTCCCCTCCTCCTGCTGGAAGAGTCAGAGGATCTATTTCTGATGCATACTGTGAGAATCTGGACTGAGGAGCCTTCTGGGTACAGTCCTTGGGACCTTAAAGAATGGGACACGGTGTAGTGACTGAACACCAGCAGGGTCATGGGTGATTGCCCTGAGCCTTGGCATGACTGCTTAGCTGAGCACAGGGCTTGGCTCGCAGAGGAGGATGCATGTGACGAGGCAGCTTCTGTCCTTGGGGAAACAGCTACATTCCAAGAATGGCACCAGAAGTATGGTGTGACATCAGACGGATTCAAATGCCAGTGTTAACAGGGTGACCTCTGGCAGACTCTTACCAACCTCTCCAAGCCTCAGTTTCCTCCCCTAGGAAACAGGGCCAGTGGTGGACCTTCCTCTTCAGGTGGCTGTGAGCTTGAAAGAGGAGGGACTTCAGTGTTAGCAGAGGCCCATCTATTAGAAAGTGCCTGGGAACTGGTAGCTACTATTAGCTTATGGAATATGTACAGCGAAATGTTGTTGCTCAGCAGGTAGAGGGAACAAACTAACTCCTTACTAGGCTGGAGGAGTTGGCAGATTCTAGACTTTTAAGCTCAGCCTTTGCCCCTCTGCCTTGGCTCCCCCTGCCTGTTCCGTCTGTGAGCCATTGGGTTCTGAAGGGGTTCTCCCCTTGGCCTGGTTAAAAAGTCCTTGCTGTGGAATTGCTCGTAAGTCCTAGGGGTGTTTCCTTGAGCTGGGAGGCCTCAGTGGAGGGACGTGTCATCAGTGGAGGCCATTTTGACTTCCAGAACTTTCCCTCAAGGCTGTCCTTACACAGATCAACAGCAGCATGGCTGCTCATGTGAAGTTTGCATTTGTTCCCTTGGGATCGCTGAACCTGTGTCCCCTGATCATGTCTCCTGAACTTCACGAACGTTTCTCAGGTTCTACAGCCCGCCATCCTGTTCCCCTCCACCTATCTGCCTCCCCCAAAGGGGAGAAGATGGCTAGAGCTGGCTTTAGGTATTTCCCTTTCTCCAGATTGGTTAAGATTTGATACTCCATCAGGCTAGGCTCTGGTTGACTAGTTTCCTCAGAGGGCGAGTCTTGTTAAGAACAGACAGTTCTTGCTTATTTCAAAATGGTTCCTTTCCCCTCCTCCTGCTGGAAGAGTCAGAGGATCTATTTCTGATGCATACTGTGAGAATCTGGACTGAGGAGCCTTCTGGGTACAGTCCTTGGGACCTTAAAGAATGGGACACGGTGTAGTGACTGAACACCAGCAGGGTCATGGGTGATTGCCCTGAGCCTTGGCACGACTGCTTAGCTGAGCACAGGGCTTGGCTCGCAGAGGAGGATGCATGTGACGAGGCAGCTTCTGTCCTTGGGGAAACAGCTACATTCCAAGAATGGCACCAGAAGTATGGTGTGACATCAGACGGATTCAAATGCCAGTGTTAACAGGGTGACCTCTGGCAGACTCTTACCAACCTCTCCAAGCCTCAGTTTCCTCCCCTAGGAAACAGGGCCAGTGGTGGACCTTCCTCTTCAGGTGGCTGTGAGCTTGAAAGAGGAGGGACTTCAGTGTTAGCAGAGGCCCATCTATTAGTAAGTGCCTGGGAACTGGTAGCTACTATTAGCTTATGGAATATGTACAGCGAAATGTTGTTGCTCAGCAGGTAGAGGGAACAAACTAACTCCTTACTAGGCTGGAGGAGTCGGCAGATTCTAGACTTTTAAGCTCAGCCTTTGCCCCTCTGCCTTGGCTCCCCCTGCCTGTTCCGTCTGTGAGCCATTGGGTTCTGAAGGGGTTCTCCCCTTGGCCTGGTTAAAAAGTCCTTGCTGTGGAATTGCTCGTAAGTCCTAGGGGTGTTTCCTTGAGCTGGGAGGCCTCAGTGGAGGGACGTGTCATCAGTGGAGGCCATTTTGACTTCCAGAACTTTCCCTCAAGGCTGTCCTTACACAGATCAACAGCAGCATGGCTGCTCATGTGAAGTTTGCATTTGTTCCCTTGGGATCTGTAATCTGCCTCAGTTTCTGTTTCTCTGTGAAGACTATGCTACAAATTACAAGAACACTAGCTTTAGATGAGCAGTAGGGCATTAGTAAAATCGAGAGGAAATGCCTAAGACCATAACTAAAAAAATGCTTGTAAAACAATGTGATTGTTGAGTTGGGTCCAGTCTGGAAACTTAGTTTCCATTTGGGCATTAGCATCACTAGTTTCTAGCCCTGGGGTAACTGAAAACTCCATTCAGGGTTCCCCAGCTTTTCAAGCTGGTTAAGGTTCTTGGAACCTCTGAGAAGAAAGACAAAGCAGAGTGACCTGCACCTTGGACCCCTCCCCATCCCCTTCCGCTTCTCAGTGTGTCTGCTCTTTGTTTGCCCCTCTGGTGCCCAGACTCCCTGGGGTTGGTGCCCCGGCTTGCCTGATTACCTCCAGATGGATCCTCCCGGATGCCGCCCTATGTCTTGAGCCATCCCTTCAGCGTTGCTGTTCCATATTAGCAGAGTTCCACTTCTGCAGAGGCCTCCCAGCTGGACAACTCTCTGAGAGAACCTGATCATCTCAGTCCTGTCAGCTGTAAAGTTCATGGGACTCTGATGTACGATCCTTTTCTGAAGTTAATTGTCCAGACACAGTGCCCTCGCCAAGGCAGTAGACTTCCCAAGTGACAGTATTTTAGGCTTCAAGAAGACCTAAGTCAGGAGCTCCCAGAATCTCAGCTGACTTCATGCCTTGACAAGACTTAGTTAGGGTCCCCTTCCCAAGCAGACACTGGCAGTTTGCTGCATGAAGTCAAGGAGATCTGCAGCTGTGGCGCCTCCATGGCTCCTAACCAGGATGGAAGGGCGAGCGAGTAGACACAGTGTGGCCACTTTGGTGAGGTCAGGAAGTGGAGATTCTCCCTTGGCCTGGTTAAAAGTCCTTGCTGTGGAATTGCTCGTAAGTCCTAGGGGTGTTTCCTTGAGCTGGGAGGCCTCAGTGGAGGGACGTGTCATCAGTGGAGGCCATTTTGACTTCCAGAACTTTCCCTCAAGGCTGTCCTTACACAGATCAACAGCAGCATGGCTGCTCATGTGAAGTTTGCATTTGTTCCCTTGGGATCTGTAATCTGCCTCAGTTTCTGTTTCTCTGTGAAGACTATGCTACAAATTACAAGAACACTAGCTTTAGATGAGCAGTAGGGCATTAGTAAAATCGAGAGGAAATGCCTAAGACCATAACTAAAAAAATGCTCGTAAAACAATGTGATTGTTGAGTTGGGTCCAGTCTGGAAACTTAGTTTCCATTTGGGTATTAGCATCACTAGTTTCTAGCCCTGGGGTAACTGAAAACTCCATTCAGGGTTCCCCAGCTTTTCAAGCTGGTTAAGGTTCTTGGAACCTCTGAGAAGAAAGACAAAGCAGAGTGACCTGCACCTTGGACCCCTCCCCTTCCCCTTCCGCTTCTCAGTGTGTCTGCTCTTTGTTTGCCCCTCTGGTGCCCAGACTCCCTGGGGTTGGTGCCCCGGCCTGCCTGATTACCTCCAGATGGATCCTCCCGGATGCCGCCCTATGTCTTGAGCCATCCCTTCAGCATTGCTGTTCCATATTAGCAGAGTTCCACTTCTGCAGAGGCCTCCCAGCTGGACAACTCCCTGAGAGAACCTGATCATCTCAGTCCTGTCAGCTGTAAAGTTCATGGGACTCTGATGTACGATCCTTTTCTGAAGTTAATTGTCCAGGCACAGTGCCCTCGCCAAGGCAGTAGACTTCCCAAGTGACAGCATTTTAGGCTTCAAGAAGACCTAAGTCAGGAGCTCCCAGAATCTCAGCTGACTTCATGCCTTGACAAGACTTAGTTAGGGTCCCCTTCCCAAGCAGACACTGGCAGTTTGCTGCATGAAGTCAAGGAGATCTGCAGCTGTGGCGCCTCCATGGCTCCTAACCAGGATGGAAGGGCGAGCGAGTAGACACAGTGTGGCCACTTTGGTGAGGTCAGGAAGTGGAGAAACTTTTCGTATGTATCTCAGGTTGCACCTGGATCAATAAACAGGTTTTTGAAAATTGGTATTCATTTTACAACTCAATAAAGCTTAATTATAAGGAAGCAGAAAGGCAGGCAGCAGCCATGCTCACATGATATTGTATTCCTTGCAGCAATCCCTGCGGGGCCCTCGCACTTGCGATGCAATGCAGAACAAACCAAATTACGGGGACTATTCAAAATTCATTTAAAAACATCATTGAGGAGCATGTAATAAAAACACAATGAAGAAGACAAACTTGGGTTGTTCATTTGCAGCACCGTGCATGTGCACGGGAGCCGGCGTGCACGTGTCTGCGTAGGTACATGTGCTCCGGGGGCCTAACTGGCTTTGCTGGGGACCGAGGGCTAGACGGGTGGAGGGCACAGATTGGACTGGCACGGGGGAGCCACGGAGAGGGTGCTGCTGGACATTTCTGCTCCCCTGTCCCCTGTTTTGGATGAAAGTCAGAGAACTCATGTTAGGACTTGAGTTCCAGGGCAGTGTCTGGGGTGGCCAGGATGTTAACGAGGGGCTGAGGGGCACCCCAGGGGCTAGGCTGCTGGAGAGGATTTTCGGAGAGGGCCGCCTTGCACGCACCTGGCCTCCCAGGGTTGCCTGCTTGTCCCACCTGCAAACCAAGAGTGCACACTCTGATTACATTAGACTTAGTCCGGAGCACCGAGGCAGGTGCTGACGGCTCAGAGCATGTAATCATGTGCCAGTTGCCAACCTAGCAAAGGATTCCGTCAGATCCCGTGGCTCACTATGGGTGCCTGGCCTGCTGGGCCTGAGAGCCTCTCTCGGGAGCTCACTAGTCAGGACTCTTTCTGTTTTGTTTTGTTTGGGCTGTGCTGAGTCTTCGTTGCTGTGAGTGTGCTTGTCTCTAGTTGCAGCAAGTGGGAGCTACTCTCTAGCTGTGGTACATGGGCTTCTCATTGCAGTGGCTTCTCTTGTTGTGGAGTAGGAGCTCTAGGCACTCGGGCTTCAGTAGTTGTGATGCATCAGCCCACGTTCTAATTCAGGGTATCTGACCCCAGTCTTACCACCTGGTGGTGACTTGACCTGTCCCTCCAGCCTCAGTTCTTCATCTTGGCTGCAGACTACCTGACTTCTAGAGTGGCCATTTCAGCTTCTCTCGCCAGCCTCTGGCTTCCTTTCTCCAGGCCCGCCCCAATCCTGTCTTACAAGTTGAAGTAAAGCCCCCAACTCCACCAGTCCCACGTGGTCACTTTTCCTGTGGTGATCTTGAATCCTTGTTTTGAGCCTCAGTTTACTCACCTGGAAAACAGGTATCACTAAGTATGTCTCTCCTCCTTCCAGGAGCACTTTCTGAATTAATTGATTCTCTTAAGTAAGTACAGCATTTTGAAATACTTAGACAAAAGGTGGGCTAAAAGTACAAATTGTTATTTATCCTTAATGAACCCTTCCTTGGAGATAATTTATTTCCAATTTTGAATGGAAGTGCGGTGGGTCTCGGGAGGGAAAGAAAGTGACAAGGTTGGTTCTTTGGTTGGTTTGGGGGGGCAGAGTAGAAAGGGAGGGTGGTTATTATATGTAGTTATTCTCTTGGTGGCCAATAGGGAGAGGGTTAGCCAAGCACTCTGCACGGATCTTGTGCTACTGTACCCAGGCCTGTCGACTCACGAAAGTGCAAAGGCAGACAGCTCCACAGACAGAATGACTTAGAGACCTAATCGCATTTGATTTTTAAGACTGGCGTCCATGCATGCTCAGTCACTTACTTCAGTCATGTCTGACACTTTGTGACCCCAGGGACTGTGCTTTCTTGTCCATGGGATTCTCCCAGCAAAGCATACTTGAGTGGGCTTTCGTGACTTCCTCCAGGTGTTCTTCCCAATCCAGGGAGCAGACCCACATCTCTTGTGTCTCCTGCAGGACATGTAGGTTCTTTACTACTAGTGCTACCTGGGAAGTCACCAGTGTTACAGAGAGAGAGGGACAGGGAGAAGTGGGGAGGGAGAATGAGGGGAGGGGAGAAGAGAAAGAAAGGGAAGGGAAAGAAAGAAGGAGAGAGAAGAGAGCGAGGTTTTGCATCCATACCTGCCATGGGTCCTCAAGGAAAGACACGTGGAGAAGGCCGTGTGTCGGGCTGCCATCTGCTCTGTGTGTGTTTCTCAGCCAGATTCCTGCCCCTGCTGCAGCATGTGTTTCCTCCCAGCACTGACCATATATGGACTTCCAGAGGCCGTGTCTCTCACTGATTTTTCCTCCTGGGCCTGGCCCTCTGCAGAAGTGTGAAGTGTGCTCCTGTCTGCTGTGGGCCCCTTGCCTCCCTGTTCTGCCACCCTCAGACTTGATCTAAGCCTCCCTTGTCCCCAGCCAGGCACATACCCCCCAGGTGCTCCTCCTCATCCTTTTCAATTCTTGTCTCAGGAAGTATGGGTTGGGGTATGTGGGAAGTGGGAGAGGGTGGGAGTAAATGACCTAAAGCAATGTAAAGGGTTTCTCTTGTTGGTGGTGTGCGTACCTCTATAGAAAGCAACTTGTATAACCAAACACAGGTCTAAGGCTGAAGCAGGTAATCCCGGTTACTTTTGGGTCTGGAACTGGGGAAGGTGAAGGAGGGAGGAATGGGAAGAGGCTTTAATAATTTCCTTTCTATGCTTTTATATACCTTGATATTTTCTCCAGTGAAGATGCATGATTTTTATTATCAGCATCTTCTATCTCAAGTCCATGAACAAACAGCCTGAAGAGGACACTTGGCTGGTCATTCTTCTCCCTGACAGTCCTGATACTCCTGCCTTCACTTGCCAGCAGTGGGAGGCGCTCCTGGGCTGGCCTGGGAGGAGAGGGGATGGGTCAAGGGGGCCAAGGAGAGGCGACATGAACTGGGGAAGGCAGACGGGTACAAACCTAGAAACGCAGATGCAAACTGGTGCCTCCGAAAGCACTTGTAGACTCTGGATTTTTGAGTCTACAAGGGGCCATTGAAAGCTTTCCTACGTGACAGGGGCTGGGGCCCTTGGTGAATGTGGCCTGGTGTGAACTCTGCAGACTCACGGAGGATATGCTCTAACAGAAAGGAGAGCGTGGTGCTCGGCGCTGTGTCGGGTTACAAGTGTAGGCTGGCAGCTGAGACGAGCACACTTGGGGCCCTGGGGTGGGCTCTGGAGGCAGCGGGCCCACCTCTCAGTCACAGTTTTGACACTTACTTGCTGGGAATCTTGAATGAGTTACTCAAGCACTACATGCCTCTGTATTCTCATCTGTAAAGGAGGGTAACAGTACCTCAACCACACGGGATGCTGTGAGGACTGACTGTAGGATGATCCAGCCGTTGAACATTGGCTGGTACGTGGACCGTGCTAGACATGTGTTGGTCATGATTGTTGTCACCATAGCTTAGTTTTCAAGCCTGCAGGGGTGGCTGGGCCAGCCTGAGCTGGGCGTGCAGGACAGGTAAGTGCCTCAGAGTGTGCTTGCAGAGCGGGGCGGGGCCTGCCCTGGGGCGAGGAGGAGCCTGATGGGGTGGAGCCCTTTGGAGGAGCAGCATACATGTGCGCCCAGCTCTGCAGAAGTGACTGCTCAATGCCTCACTTCTGAGCTGTGCCACACCCAGTCCCCAAGGCCTCCAGTCTGATTGTTAGAGGGACCAAGGCCTGCAAGAAAGTAAAGAGTGAGCAAAACCAAGAGCAAGCCACCGGCGTTTCTGTAAGAGAAGCATCAGGTCGAACCACAGCCTCGGGGCTGAAGAACGTGTGCATGGGGGCGGGGAGCAGGGAGGCATCTCAGGAAACACGCTGAAGCCTGGGCCCTGGACAAAGGGAAGGCAAGCCTCGACTGGGGCCTGGCGATGCCCCAGGACTCCTCGGCACAATGGAGGAGGTGGCAGCAGTTCCCAGAGAGGCCGCAGGATCAACACCAGAAAAAATGCCTGAAATGCTCTTTATGAAGGGCCCTGCCTTTCAAGGAGAGTGGGCTCTGTTTCTGGAAAGGGCTTTGGTCCCCTCACAGGGTTTCTCAGACTCTTGGTGCTGAATGATCAGGGTTTTCTCTTTAGTTCTCGGTATGTCATAGAAAGATATTTTGTAAATGCAGTAAAATGAGTTACCAGCAAAATGAAATAAAAAACCAGATGTATAATGTACAAGATATTTTGTAAAATGCGTAAATGCAGCAATAGTTCAGGGCATCTGGGGGGGGGGGGGGTTTTTTTTTTTACAAGTGTAGGCTGGCAGCTGAGACGAGCACACTTGGGGCCCTGGGGTGGGCTCTGGAGGCAGCGGGCCCACCTCTCAGTCACAGTTTTGACACTTACTTGCTGGGAATCTTGAATGAGTTACTCAAGCACTACATGCCTCTGTATTCTCATCTGTAAAGGAGGGTAACAGTACCTCAACCACACGGGATGCTGTGAGGACTGACTGTAGGATGATCCAGCCGTTGAACATTGGCTGGTACGTGGACCGTGCTAGACATGTGTTGGTCATGATTGTTGTCACCATAGCTTAGTTTTCAAGCCTGCAGGGGTGGCTGGGCCAGCCTGAGCTGGGCGTGCAGGACAGGTAAGTGCCTCAGAGTGTGCTTGCAGAGCAGGGCGGGGCCTGCCCTGGGGCGAGGAGGAGCCTGATGGGGTGGAGCCCTTTGGAGGAGCAGCATACATGTGCGCCCAGCTCTGCAGAAGTGACTGCTCAATGCCTCACTTCTGAGCTGTGCCACACCCAGTCCCCAAGGCCTCCAGTCTGATTGTTAGAGGGACCAAGGCCTGCAAGAAAGTAAAGAGTGAGCAAAACCAAGAGCAAGCCACCGGCGTTTCTGTAAGAGAAGCATCAGGTCGAACCACAGCCTCGGGGCTGAAGAACGTGTGCATGGGGGCGGGGAGCAGGGAGGCATCTCAGGAAACACGCTGAAGCCTGGGCCCTGGACAAAGGGAAGGCAAGCCTCGACTGGGGCCTGGCGATGCCCCAGGACTCCTCGGCACAATGGAGGAGGTGGCAGCAGTTCCCAGAGAGGCCGCAGGATCAACACCAGAAAAAATGCCTGAAATGCTCTTTATGAAGGGCCCTGCCTTTCAAGGAGAGTGGGCTCTGTTTCTGGAAAGGGCTTTGGTCCCCTCACAGGGTTTCTCAGACTCTTGGTGCTGAATGATCAGGGTTTTTTTCTCTTTAGTTCTCGGTATGTCATAGAAAGATATTTTGTAAAATGCAGTAAAAATGAGTTACCAGCAAAATGAAATAAAAAAACCAGATGTATAATGTACAAGTCCCATTTTTTTTTTTTATTACTAAAGTCAACAGACATAAAACTACGCTGTCAAATTGCTGTACACTTCTAAATGCTTCCTCTCAATTTCTGGACTTCTTTCTTTGCAGGATCAAAATCTGGGGCCTGGCTTGGGTCCAGGGACCACACTAGCCTCACCTGCCGGCTGACCTTGTGGAGACGCTTGGTGCTTGGGGCAGCCCGTGAAGGGACGTCTGCTTCTGAATTGAGCATGTGGGAAAACTGGGGATTAGCTTCCTGGAGCTGCCATCACAAAATAGGATACTACAAATAGTATCAAGACTCTGAGAGGGTCTTGATTGGCGCCCTGAGGGAACAACAGAGTTTATGGAACTTTCTGGCATGTGAGAGGCAGTGAGGACCAGTGGTTAGAACACCAGCCCTGGCCTCAAACTTAACATCTGATTCTACCATCAGAAGCTTTGTAGAGACTTCGCAGGAGGTCCGGTGGTGAGGACTTGGTCTTCCAATGCAAGGGGTGCATATTCAAGCCCTGGTCAGGGAGCTAGGATTCCACAGGCCTTGTGACCAAGAAACCAAGACATGGAACTGAAGGCATATTGCAACAAATTCGATAAAGACTTTAGCAATGGTCCACACAAAAATATCTTAAAAGAAAGAGAAGCTTTGTAACCTTCAGCAAGTTGCTTCCTTTTCAGTGCCTCGTTTTCCTCACCTGTAGAATGGAGCCAAGAGTAGCTCTGACTTCTAGGACTGTCGTGAGTAATCAGTGTGATAATATATGTAAAGGACTTGACACAATACCTTGCACATAGTAGCCCCTCAATAAATGCTATTATCAGCTGAGTGGTTTTTAGTGGACCACGGAAAGTGAATGACATCTTGAACTGTGCTTATTAGGGAAGAGAGACCTTGTATTTACAAAAACTTCTATGTACCAAAGCATTGTTACGGGTGACTTATATGTTTATATAATATCAGTAGATGGTTGGTAAGTTCTAAGTGGTTAAATTGAGATTGATGTACTCATTAAGTTAACATTCAAGCTTTTGTGGAGACCTACTATGTACAAGAAACAGCAGGGGATTGGACACATTTAAGCAACGGTCATTGCAGTTTGGACAAAGAAATCAAATTTGGCTCTTACTGGGGCATCAGTTTCTAAGGAGGGATTTTATGGAAATTTATCTTCACACAGGAGATTTAATTAATTGATCTTTTAGGACCCTCTGGCCCTCGGTTCTGCAGGACAATGTGATAGAAGAGAGTGAATTATTTTCACGAGTGTGAAGCTTCATCATTGTGCTTGCCTTTGTCTATTTCATGAAGACAGTATTACTAATTTGAACTCTTAAGCAATTTCTGTTCTGTTCAAGAAAAACCTTTTCAGTCCGGTTTGAAAAATATCTTGTTTTATTCCATTCCCGAGATGATTCATAACAAAATAAAAAAATGTGAGTTATAACCAAACTGTATTACTAATACGTAACCCATAGCATTGCTTAATTTGGCTTGCTATTACAGTTTTAATAGAAAATATCATTTGATTGCAATTTAGAAATAAAATTTGATTTCCATATTATAACTAATATGAATAATAAGTCCCAAAATGTCTAATATACTTAGGCATTTCTATGAACACAATGAATACGTTTCAGATGTTCCTGGCATACTAATTCAAAGTCTCATTGTGTTCTGGCACCTTTCTTGAGCTCACTGACCTCACCCAGGAAGCCTTTACCAGCAATTAGTTTTCAGCTGTATTAGCCCTTTGGAGTGCTGTGATAATTAAAGTGTTATGCCTCTTTAAATGAACTTGGCTGCTGGTGCCAGCCTGAATTGCTCTCATAAGAGTGCCCCCTTTTTCTCTACAAAGTCTGAAGGTGTGGGTAGCTCTGCCATCTTGGCTCTGGACTGGAACCTGGAGTAATATCATAAATATTACTTACAATACTTGCCACTTGCAGATCCTCAGCCTTGTTCTGTCTTGTCATAAGGAGACAGGCTGTGTGCTTTCTTTGCCTCATAAACAACTTCCATTCATTCATTCATTCAATAAGTATGCATTGATGGCCTATACTATGCCAGCACTATATTTGATGCTGGAGTTACTGTGGTAATTAAAAATAGATATAGTCCCAAATATTATAGAATTAAGTAATCATGATAAAGTATGCATCAATACATGCTATGGGAAAGAGAAATGTGGTTGTAAACCAGGAAGAGCAAAGGGCACTATCCAAGTTGGATGCTGGAGAAAGTGTTCTAAGAGGATAGGTTGGGGAGTGGATGTGCAGAAAGACCCAAGGTGAATGGGATTTAGAGAGAACGGGGGCGGGGTGTGGGAGGCTGTGTTACAAGAAGAGGCTGGGGTCAGTCAGACTGTGCAGAACCCTGGGGGCCACAGGAAGGATGCTGTGCTTTAGCTTAAGAGTGGATAGAGGGGCACTAAAGGGTTTAATGTCATGTGCCAGATGTACATTTTACAAAGATTACTCAGGCTGGAGTTTGGAGCATAGACTGAACATTTTTGCAGAATCTAAGCAGGAAACTGTAGTGGATTGAACCAAAGTGATGGCAGAAGAACAGGGAAAAGTGGAGTGAATGAAGGATTGAACAGGAAGGGTGTGAGGAGACACCAAGTCCATGACTACCATACTCATTCTGGGCCTGGTTAAATTTCTCTTTCATCTTGGGGCCGCTTCTGTACTTGATGGGGCTTTACTCATTTGTCGACCTTATCTTTCTCTCCTCACACTTTTCGGTTATTTTTATCATATTTTGGAAGACACTGTGTTATACATTTATTTATTGGTTGTCTTTATGAGTAGAATACCAGCTCTGTGAGGCCAGGAGTGTGTATGTCTCATGCCTGGAATGTTGCCTGGCACATAGTAGCCTCTCAAAAAACACTTGAATGAGTGAATGATTTGGAGTAACTGGCCCATACCATCAGGCTGATGGTAGCATCCTGCCTGAGGAGGGATGACTGGAATGAGACCAGGTGGATGGGGCAAGTTGGAGGGTTATTGGGTTCAGACCTGGGGTTTGACTTCAGCCCTGCCTCTCACACTCACCTGGACCACCTGGACCATGGATGCTGACAGTCCATCATTTTCTCCTCCCAAGGATTGAATGGGGCTCTCCTGGTGGCTCAGATGGTAAAGGATCTGCCTGCAATGCAGGAGACCTGGGTTCAATCCCTGGTCAGGAAGATTCTCTGGAGAAGGAACTGGCTACCCACTCCAGTATGTTTGTGCGGAGAATTCCATGGACAGAAGGGCAGGTCAGGATACAGTCCATGGTATCGCAAGGAGTTGGACACAACTAGGTGACTCAACAACAATGACCGAGTTGAGTGGGAAAGGGACAGATAAAGGTCTACTAGGTCTCAAGGGGTCAGACAAGAGGGGTCTGGAGGACAGAAACCAGAAGCTGCTGTATGTCCAAGGCTGCCATGACCCTCTGGGGACTTGAGGCTGTTTTCTCTCTTCAGTCCATCAGTAGGTGGTGGGTGGGTCATGACTCACAAGTACACAAGTGCAGAGGGAGACGGGTCAGACTCACAAGTGCACATGTATAGTTGGTAGTTCTGCTTAAAGCCAGCCAAGGTCTCTCGCCCTATCTACCTTCCCCGTCTTATAGAGAACATTCCAATGTTCAGCTTGAACCCATCACTGCAGAGCCCCTTCCTTGGCCAGGCTCCATTCAGATCACCTATACTTTTTTTTTTTCTGTTTGTCTTTTTTTATTTAATTTTTATTTCACTTTTAACTTTTACAGAGTTTTGTTGTTTACAGATATGTATGTTCCCAGATTAATCATAATTCCATCCATTCCCACCCCTCCAGACCATCTCACAGCACCCTGCAGGATCCCTTTTCTCACAGTGCAATGACAATAGCTATTTTCTTCACATATGATAGTCTGTGAGGCCAGGAGTGTGTATGTCTCATGCCTGGAATGTTGCCTGGCACATAGTAGCCTCTCAAAAAACACTTGAATGAGTGAATGATTTGGAGTAACTGGCCCATACCATCAGGCTGATGGTAGCATCCTGCCTGAGGAGGGATGACTGGAATGAGACCAGGTGGATGGGGCAAGTTGGAGGGTTATTGGGTTCAGACCTGGGGTTTGACTTCAGCCCTGCCTCTCACACTCACCTGGACCACCTGGACCATGGATGCTGACAGTCCATCATTTTCTCCTCCCAAGGATTGAATGGGGCTCTCCTGGTGGCTCAGATGGTAAAGGATCTGCCTGCAATGCAGGAGACCTGGGTTCAATCCCTGGTCAGGAAGATTCTCTGGAGAAGGAACTGGCTACCCACTCCAGTATGTTTGTGCGGAGAATTCCATGGACAGAAGGGCAGGTCAGGATACAGTCCATGGTATCGCAAGGAGTTGGACACAACTAGGTGACTCAACAACAATGACCGAGTTGAGTGGGAAAGGGACAGATAAAGGTCTACTAGGTCTCAAGGGGTCAGACAAGAGGGGTCTGGAGGACAGAAACCAGAAGCTGCTGTATGTCCAAGGCTGCCATGACCCTCTGGGGACTTGAGGCTGTTTTCTCTCTTCAGTCCATCAGTAGGTGGTGGGTGGGTCATGACTCACAAGTACACAAGTGCAGAGGGAGACGGGTCAGACTCACAAGTGCACATGTATAGTTGGTAGTTCTGCTTAAAGCCAGCCAAGGTCTCTCGCCCTATCTACCTTCCCCGTCTTATAGAGAACATTCCAATGTTCAGCTTGAACCCATCACTGCAGAGCCCCTTCCTTGGCCAGGCTCCATTCAGATCACCTATACTTTTTTTTTTTCTGTTTGTCTTTTTTTATTTAATTTTTATTTCACTTTTAACTTTTACAGAGTTTTGTTGTTTACAGATATGTATGTTCCCAGATTAATCATAATTCCATCCATTCCCACCCCTCCAGACCATCTCACAGCACCCCTGCAGGATCCCCTTTTCTCACAGTGCAATGACAATAGCTATTTTCTTCACATATGATAGTACAGGTTTTCATGCTACTTCCTTTACACCTCCCACCCACTGTTCATTCTCCACAGTGTCCATATGTCTACTGTCTATGTTTGTTTTTCCATCGCTTCACTGCAGGTGTTATCATTGCCATCCTACTAGATTCCATATATATATGTTAGTATATTGTACTTGTCCTTCTCTTTTTGACTTACTTCACTCTTTACGATAGGTTCTAGATCCAGCCACCTCATTAGGACTGATTCTTCTGCATTTCTTTTTACAGCTGTGTAGTATTCCACTGCATATATGTACCAGAACTTTTGTATCCATTCATTCATTGATGGACATCTAGGTCGCTTCAAAAATATAGAACGCTTAATGAATTTGCGTGTCATCCTTGTGCAGGGGCCATGCTAATTTTCTCTGTATTGTTCCAGTTTTAGTGTATATGCTGCTGAAGTGAGTACTCACCTCTACTTTCTTTTGTCCAGTCTTTTCTTCCCACTGAGAACACCCATCTCCTTTTTCTCTCCCCACTAGATCCTAACGGTTTCAGTTTCTGAAACCCACTTCCTCCTTCTGCTACATGATGTTGCCTTTGGAGGCTTCTGCCTCCCTGGTTCTTCAGGTCAGCTTTATGGCGCAACAGACTGTCTGGGCTGGCTTCCTCTCTCTGCCACTTCCTAGCTGTGTGGTGTTAGGGAGTTTCTTAACCCCTCTCTGCTTTGGTTTTCCCACCTCTAAATTTGTGTATCAGTACTTCATTAGACTCTAATGAAGACCGGGAGTTAGTTCACCTGAGGCACTCAGAGCCATGCTTGATGAGGAGACACCCAGTCTTGCTGGACCTGGTCTCAGCACCAGCTAGCTCTGTTTGGCCTGCCTGCACCCCAGAACTTGACCCTTTGTGTATTTCCTGGCCACAGTGGCCCTAGGGAACTCTCACACTATTCTGATGGTTATAAAGCCTCAGCTGCTTCCTCCACGACAGTCTATGGAGACCCAACATGAAGGACCAAATGACCAGGAGAGACCTTGGTGGAGATGGACTGCTGGACCACTGGGATGCTGGCTAGCAACACAACTCAGATAATGCCTCCTGGGTGGACCTTGGTCCCTGAAAGAAGAGAGACGAGGAGCCAGTGATTAGTTGCTTGCCCTTCTCCTTCTCCCTTTCCAGGGATGTTCTAAGAGTTGTTTCATGGAGACAACTCTGGAAACACCTTGTAGAATTAAGCAGCCTGCCGTGTTGTTTGCAGTGAGGCTTCTACTCATGTTCACTACCCCCGCTCCTGCTTCACTTCCTGTCCCCCTCCCATGTGTGTTTTTTTTCAACACTAGCATGCAATTAATTCTGTCGCTATCTGCTTGAAGATAGCAACAGATCCCACAGGTCGAGGGCCCAGCCCCACACACTTCAGAGGCCAGTCTAAGTCCAGATTGTCACCTGTGCTTCTGATCACTGGCTGTAAATCAGAGGTTCCCATGAACCTTTTCTTGGGCTTGATTAATTTGCTGGAGTGGCTCACAGAACTCATAACTCTGACTAGTTTATTTTAAAGGGTGTTATAAAGGCTACAGATCAATAGCCACATGACGAGTTTCAGAAAGTGAGGTCTGAAAGGGTTCCTAACACAGGAGCTTCTGTCTCTACAGCACTGGAATCCACCGCACTCCTGATATGTGTTCACCAATGCGTACACTCATCAATTCTTTAGAGTTTTTATAGAGTTCAAAATTTTTTATAGACATTTCATCTCTACCAGCACCCCCAACTCACGCCTCAATCACACATAGTTCCTAGAGGTAGCTGGGTGAGGCTGTAAATGCCAAATCTCCAATCCTTGATCTATCTGGTGACTAGCCCCATCCTGGGGCTATGTAAGGATCCTATCCTGATTTAAAGCCCTTGTCTACAGCTATACAACCCTGAAGGTACCCAATCTCATCTGATTTAAAAAACCAGAAAGATTCCTCTCACTTAGGAAATTCCCAGGGCCTTCAGGAGCTCTGCCTCAGGAACCATGAACAGAGACAAAATGCATGTCTTCAGCCACACCCTCCCTCTCACTTCCCTGTAATTGTAGGTTCCAATAGTAATCCTTTGCCTCAAGTTCTGTTTTTGAGGTTACCCTGGTTAAGGCAAGAGTCTTTACATTATAATGCTTTGTAACCTTTTACAGGGAATGTATCTTTATGTCTAACTAGAGGATAATTTCTTAGAAGAGTATATGAGGGGCTTCCCTGGTGGTCCAGTGGGTAAGGACACCGCCTTGCAGTACAAGGGGTGCCGGTTCAATCCCTGGCCTGGGAAGATCCCACGTGCCGTGGAGTGGCTGGACCGATGTGTCCAATTGCTGAGACAGAGCTCTGGGGCACATGCGCGCAGAGCCAGTGCTCTGCGACAACAGAGGCCACTGTGATGGGAGGCTCACACGGGCCAAAGAACAAAGATGGATGAAAAATAAATAATAAATGTAAGACCAATAGAAGTGGCCCGCCTGCCCCCTCCCTCCTCAACCCGCCTCCCCCCCCCCCCAAAAGAAACTATTAAAAAAAAAAAAGTATGAGGCCATATTTTATCTACCATGTTATTTGCCAAAATGGGTAATGGTTTAATTGACTCCATCTATGACTGCAATCAGTTGGTCAGAGCCCAGTGTGACCACAACAAGGGCCTGGGTCTAGAATGACCAGAATTGATCTCATGCTGAAGTCATAGGTGCCATGAGCCCTTTCTCAGAGCTGATTCCAGTTCTCTATCTTATTCCCTTGAAATTGTCTACCTCTTTGCTTCCATATTCTGAAAACATAGAGACATCTTCAGGTCATTCTCATTTAAGAACCAATTAAGCTAAGCCAGTCAAACACCCAGTCACCACACGCCCCAGGCTAAGATTTGTTCGTCTTGCCCTTGGCCTTCACAATCAACCATTTCCAAGTGTTTGCTGTACTCTTTCTTGTCCTCATCACTTCCTACATCGCTCTCAATTTGTTGCAATCTGCTGTATGCCCCATGTGAGTTAGCCATCACTCTTTTTGCTGGCCACTGTTGACTTCCATAATGTTGAATTCAGCATTTTCAGGAGTTGCTCAATGCCCTCTTGGTTCTCCTCAGTCAATTTGTGTACAAAGTGGCCCCACACCCTCTAGAGCCACATCATCTGGTGGAAATAGAAGCCCAGAGAGAGGTCCACTTGAGAGGAGCTACAAGATAGCAGTGGTCCATATCTGCCTGCACTCGCATACTGAGCTGACGCACCTGTGACTCAAGCTCGGACATTTTCCTCTTCCATAATGTTGGATTCAGTGGACACTTTCATCCTTACTTGTTTGAACTGTATTACATCTCATACTGTTGTTCATCCCTTTTTAAAACTCTTTCTCACTTGATTAGTATGATTCCACCATTCTCTGTTTTCTTTTGGGCTACTCCTACTCCCCTTCTCACCCTTCTCAGTAGCCTTCCTTCCTTCACTCACCACTTAGCTGTTGGAATCCCCCAATACTGTTCTTGGTGCTCTGCTCTCCAGTTCCTGTGTACCCTTTTTGGGGGGTTTCTCCTGCACACTGTGGCCCCGGGTATCACAGATATGTTGACAACTCCTGAATCTCTGAGTCTGGACTGAGTACCACCCTGTTGCCCACAAGTCTCAGGACATATTCCAAGCCTCTGAAGCCCAACTTGTCTGAACAGAACTTTTACTTCTCCCTGAACCCTGGGTGACCATTGCCTTCCTCAGGGATGAATGCCACCATCCAGCTGGGAACTCAGGCCAGAACCTTATTCACCAGTCTCTACCATCCTGTCCACCCTGCTGAAGTCATAGGTGCCATGAGCCCTTTCTCAGAGCTGATTCCAGTTCTCTATCTTATTCCTTGAAATTGTCTACCTCTTTGCTTCCATATTCTGAAAACATAGAGACATCTTCAGGTCATTCTCATTTAAGAACCAATTAAGCTAAGCCAGTCAAACACCCAGTCACCACACGCCCCAGGCTAAGATTTGTTCGTCTTGCCCTTGGCCTTCACAATCAACCATTTCCAAGTGTTTGCTGTACTCTTTCTTGTCCTCATCACTTCCTACATCGCTCTCAATTTGTTGCAATCTGCTGTATGCCCCATGTGAGTTAGCCATCACTCTTTTTGCTGGCCACTGTTGACTTCCATAATGTTGAATTCAGCATTTTCAGGAGTTGCTCAATGCCCTCTTGGTTCTCCTCAGTCAATTTGTGTACAAAGTGGCCCCACACCCTCTAGAGCCACATCATCTGGTGGAAATAGAAGCCCAGAGAGAGGTCCACTTGAGAGGAGCTACAAGATAGCAGTGGTCCATATCTGCCTGCACTCGCATACTGAGCTGACGCACCTGTGACTCAAGCTCGGACATTTTCCTCTTCCATAATGTTGGATTCAGTGGACACTTTCATCCTTACTTGTTTGAACTGTATTACATCTCATACTGTTGTTCATCCCTTTTTAAAACTCTTTCTCACTTGATTAGTATGATTCCACCATTCTCTGTTTTCTTTTGGGCTACTCCTACTCCCCTTCTCACCCTTCTCAGTAGCCTTCCTTCCTTCACTCACCACTTAGCTGTTGGAATCCCCCAATACTGTTCTTGGTGCTCTGCTCTCCAGTTCCTGTGTACCCTTTTTGGGGGGTTTCTCCTGCACACTGTGGCCCCGGGTATCACAGATATGTTGACAACTCCTGAATCTCTGAGTCTGGACTGAGTACCACCCTGTTGCCCACAAGTCTCAGGACATATTCCAAGCCTCTGAAGCCCAACTTGTCTGAACAGAACTTTTACTTCTCCCTGAACCCTGGGTGACCATTGCCTTCCTCAGGGATGAATGCCACCATCCAGCTGGGAACTCAGGCCAGAACCTTATTCACCAGTCTCTACCATCCTGTCCACCCTGCTGACCAGGCATTTAGAAAGGTTGTAGCCTCTGTATCTCTGCCATCCCTGCCTTAGTCAGCCTCTTGTCAATCCTGACCTGGACTGTGGCAGTAGTCCTTGATTGATCTCCTTGTCTCCTGACTATCCTTCCCCATGGGTATGTGTTTCCACTACCATTGGAGTGGTCTTTACAAAATCACACTTGATTTTGCATGCCACCTCTCAAAAGCCTCCGGTTGATAACTCCACAGAGGTTCCACATTGAGGTTCAAATGTCTGGGCTTCATGCACCCAATATCTTTCATGATTTCCCCCTTGAAAATACATTAGCCTTTTTCTTTTTACTTTCCTACCTCCTGTTCTCCAACCAAATTTGAATTTTTTAAATTTCCTTGAACATGTTAGGCTGTTTTCGACTTCCATGTCTTTGCCCTTAAACACTCTCTTCTGCCTGGTAACTCGTCTATTCATCCATCCATCCATCCTCTTCCTTAGCTAGCTAATGCCTATCATCTTCCCAAAGTAAAGTCATGTGGAGCCTCCTTTGAGAAGCATTGTTCTGGCCTCTTAGTCTGGTTTCCAGGACTCTCTGCTTATAGATTTTTTTCAAATAGAATTTCTTATTACACTGACTTAAAGGAGATGAATGATTTGCACTCTCAAGTGCCTTAAGATCAGGGATTGTGTCTTATATGTGTTTCCACAATTCCTAGCACATAGTAGATGCCCAACTGTACTGAATGAATGAACTAAACCCCCGTCGCATCCACTCCATCTCCAAAATGAACCCCATTGATCACAATGAGGAGTGAACTGGAGAGAATGTGTTGAGCCCATGGCTCTGGAACTTTGTCTTAATTTCTAATTTTGAAGTGAGCACCCCAGGTCTCCTTGGATGGGTGTTCACACCTACTCCCCGTACACCTGGCCCACTCATCCTTTGGAAGGCCTAGTCTAAGCCGAGCCTCCTCCTCCCCCTTTGCTACCTTCTCTAGCTCCTCCCTCATCCCTGTACACAGGAGCCAGCCTTCCCTGAGCCCAGCAGGTCTACTTTAGTTTTTAATCTTTCCTCATAAATTAATCTCTCCGGCTACCTAATCATGCCTGGTGCCCTTCCCTGAACTTTCTCCACTTTGCCTACCTCTGTGAGGTAATGAGATGCCCACAGCTGGCAGCAATCTCTCAGGCTCCATCTCACCACCAGAGACCATCTCCTCCTGGCATTGTGTGGTGGGCCTTCCACATGCACCCACACCCAAATCATCTTACCTTTCTTATTTATTTCTCTGCTACTTCTCATTGCAAATTCATCTAATTTGTGCTCTGCTCTGTGCCTGCATCTCTCTTAGAGGGTCCCCACATTTGAAGTCCCCCCCTGCGACTTAGGAATCCATCTCTGTCTTTATGATTATTTTTTTCTTCCTTTGTTAATGCTATGCCTTTCCAAGTTGAATCTCGTTTGGAGGCACTTTACCCAAACCATCCAGGTCACAGATAATTATTTTCCACTTCTTCGCAGGCAGGAGCATCTGTCAGTTTCATGCGATGCCTCCCTATAAGCGCTAAGAAAAAAGTGGGTTTTACTGATCACACTAGTTTTTATTAGAAAATGTCATCATGCTTGTTTGCCTCAACCATCAGAGAACCTAAAGCTATGTTTGTGTTTGATGACAGCAACTGTCTTTTCCCTGGGTCTCTGTGAAATTATCTTTTCTTCATATTATGTGGCACTCTTATTAACTGGTATTACAAAGGGGTTAACATATATGAGTTTTTTGCTAAGTTTACTTCAAGTATTTTTGGAAAGAAGTAGGACTTAAAGAATACGTTTGGTGCCTGATGTTTTATAAACTTTCTTTTCTGTCTATCTTCAGCTCTATTCCTCAAACCTCTGAGCCCATGGCTCTGGAACTTTGTCTTAATTTCTAATTTTGAAGTGAGCACCCCAGGTCTCCTTGGATGGGTGTTCATACCTACTCCCTACACCTGGCCCACTCATCCTTTGGAAGGCCTAGTCTAAGCCGAGCCTCCTCCTCCCCCTTTGCTACCTTCTCTAGCTCCTCCCTCATCCCTGTACACAGGAGCCAGCCTTCCCTGAGCCCAGCAGGTCTACTTTAGTTTTTAATCTTTCCTCATAAATTAATCTCTCCGGCTACCTAATCATGCCTGGTGCCCTTCCCTGGACTTTCTCCACTTTGCCTACCTCTGTGAGGTAATGAGATGCCCACAGCTGGCAGCAATCTCTCAGGCTCCATCTCACCACCAGAGACCATCTCCTCCTGGCATTGTGTGGTGGGCCTTCCACATGCACCCACACCCAAATCATCTTACCTTTCTTATTTATTTCTCTGCTACTTCTCATTGCAAATTCATCTAATTTGTGCTCTGCTCTGTGCCTGCATCTCTCTTAGAGGGTCCCCACATTTGAAGTCCCCCCCTGCGACTTAGGAATCCATCTCTGTCTTTATGATTATTTTTTTCTTCCTTTGTTAATGCTATGCCTTTCCAAGTTGAATCTCGTTTGGAGGCACTTTACCCAAACCATCCAGGTCACAGATAATTATTTTCCACTTCTTCGCAGGCAGGAGCATCTGTCAGTTTCATGCGATGCCTCCCTATAAGCGCTAAGAAAAAAGTGGGTTTTACTGATCACACTAGTTTTTATTAGAAAATGTCATCATGCTTGTTTGCCTCAACCATCAGAGAACCTAAAGCTATGTTTGTGTTTGATGACAGCAACTGTCTTTTCCCTGGGTCTCTGTGAAATTATCTTTTCTTCATATTATGTGGCACTCTTATTAACTGGTATTACAAAGGGGTTAACATATATGAGTTTTTTGCTAAGTTTACTTCAAGTATTTTTGGAAAGAAGTAGGGCTTAAAGAATACGTTTGGTGCCTGATGTTTTATAAACTTTCTTTTCTGTCTATCTTCAGCTCTATTCCTCAAACCTCTGAGCCCTCACAGAAGCTGATGTAGGTGAAGTTCTGAGGCTCAGTAGACAGTCCATCACTGTCCCCCTCAGCTGCAGTCATTTAGACGTGGGTGTTATAAGGACTGGAAAAGTCATCCACACAGGTGGGCAGAGGGGTGAGGTGGCATGGTACTGGGGGAAGGTCTTGACCTAGGAAGACAGCAGGTGAAAAGACTTGATCCTGTCCCTCCTTGTCATGAAACCTCAGACAAAGTAATCTTTCTGTGTCATTCTCTCCCTAAAAGGAAGATAACAAAATCTCCAAGACTGTGAGAAATAAATGAGACCAAGTATGCCCTAGTACCTAGCATGGGGTTGGGGTGGAGATTCAATTCAAGTTTCTATCCTTGATTTTGCAGAGGGATCCTCTGCCCATAAGGATGGATACCTCACCCCACCTCATATTATGGGGCCTGAAATCCCACCAGTCGAGTCTAATTAACTCCGACTCATTTTAAAAAGACAAACATCCAAACTAAGGCACAGTGTCTATGCCTTAGTCTTACTGAGATTCTCTGAGGAAGCAAGCTGTCACCATGGAAGTGGGGCAGTAGTTTCGTGTTGGTGAGCAGGAGGGTGTATTTAGGGGCAGAGTGTTTGGGGATCATTGCTGAGGAGTGGGGCGAAGGTGAGGGAGATGCATCTGACTAGAGGGTAAGGGGTGCCTTCTTCCCTTGCTGTGTTCCTGGAATGTCAGATGCTCCTGCAGCCCGACCGGGGTGGCCTGAGATTCTGCATTTCTGACTAGCTCTGAGCTCACCACGGCTGCTCTTCCCAGGGCCACACTTTGGTCATGAGAGTTTGTCAGACTTGACTCAGGGTCCAGGCAGTGCATGGGACCACTGCAGTGCAGCCTCCTCCCAGCACCTGATTCCCAGCTCCCTTTCTTACCTTCAGAGGGCAGTGAGGTTCCTTGCAGGCCAGGACCCCCTGCCAGGCCCATTTGAATGGTTATTAATTTTTTCCCCAGAACTTCACCCAACTCGCTATTCCTAAGCACTTTCCTAAAATTGAGAGCTATTATATTCACTGCTTTCCTTTTATCTCTTCATCTGGCATTTCTATAGATTACGAAAAGCGCCATTAAATTTGTCTGGCATGATTTGTACCACATCAACGCCTGCTCTTCACTGCTTGCGAGTCTATCTGCCAAGACTTATAAAGAGTTCCTCTCAGTGCTGCACCCTTGGCTGCTGTCAGAGGTGACTGTCATTTTAAGTTTCCCAAAGGGATGATGCATAGGTCTCAATTTATTCAATTAAATACATTATTATTTTCAAGCATACACATGCAGGCTCACAAAGTGGCCAGGATCCAGGAATCCCAGGCCTGACTCTTCCATTGACCACACATGTAATGCTAAGATGGCTATCTCTGTCCTTGGAGCCTTGTTTCTCCATCTGTGGAATGGATAGAACAAGACATGCAAATATGCCTCGCAGTGAAAGGGATTCCTGGAGAATTGGTGTCTCTTAGATGCTCAAAAATTGCTTATGGGGAAAACAAGGATCTTTATGTTGTGAAAATTAATAAAGAGAAACCTCACTAACATGGAGCCAGGAGACCAGAAGGGAGATTCTCATGCACATACCACTTGACATCAATACAGACCCCAGCACGAAGAGACTACTTGCCTCTTTAGCAGGAAGTGACACTACCTCACTATCCCTAGCAAGAGAAAGGAAGATTTTTCCTTGTCTGGCCACAGTTCAGCCAATGAGAGACTGACACAACTCCAGCAATGAAAAGCCACCAGATCTTGAACTCGCAAGAGTTCAAGATCCTCCAATGGACTTTTTGTTTGTAACAGACCCTCCCATCTTCCTTCTCTCTTCTATAGAAGAGTCTGCTCTCCTTCGCTTTACCTGACTTGCTTGGTCCTCACCATAGCTGTATGCCCCAAGTTGCAGGTTTCGGCTGTTCCTGAATAAACCTCTTTTGCTAGTAAAAGTACAGGCTGTTTTGTTGTTGTACAGGGTCCCCAGGTGGCACAGTGGTAAAGAATCTGCCTGCCAATTCAAGAGAGTCTGGTTAGATCCCTGGGTTGGGAAGAAACCCCGGAGTAGGAAATGGCAACCCACTCCAACAATCTTGCCTGGAAAATTCCATGGACAAAGGAACCTGGTGGGCTACAGTCCATGGAGCTGAAAAGAGACAGACAAGCCTGAAACACTTGCTGTTTTAGGTGAACAATGCTATGACACTGTTGTTGCCTACCTGATAGCCATTCACTTCTTCTTCTTTACCAAAAATGCCCAATTTTGTTCAGAGTGATTGATGATCGGCTAAAACCAGACTCCCTGCCAGACTCCCTTACAGCTAGAGATGGTCATGTGACAACTTCACAACAGTTGGATTTAAGCTTTGGCGGGGAGAGGGGGAGGAAATTTCTCAGAATCTTGTGTCTTCCTGGTTATAGAGGTGACTCAGTCCTTCTTCAGACCTGAACCAGAGGCACAATATATAAAACAGCCATATTGCAACATAAGGCAACACACATGAAGATGAAAGTTTTTTTTTTCTTTTTTTAAAAAAATGATGGCAGAACAAGAGAAGGGAAGCGAATGGCTCCCCGTGGCTTCCACATACCCTGACTGCCTTTGCCTCGAATGCTCACCGGGAGAGCAAGATGACGAGACAAATGAAGGCTTAGTCACTGTCTGTCTAATCCCTCACCACTCAAGGTGCTGAGGACATCCAGGTTCCACCCAGACCCAGGGCGTAAGAACTTGTTTTAACTGCAATCCCCAGGAGTTACGCACATTACAGTTCAAGAAGCACTGTCTAGTCAACCCCTTGTTTTTAACCAGTCAAGATGACACTCAATGCAAAAAACTTGTCTGGCCACAGTTCAGCCAATGAGAGACTGACACAACTCCAGCAATGAAAAGCCACCAGATCTTGAACTCGCAAGAGTTCAAGATCCTCCAATGGACTTTTTGTTTGTAACAGACCCTCCCATCTTCCTTCTCTCTTCTATAGAAGAGTCTGCTCTCCTTCGCTTTACCTGACTTGCTTGGTCCTCACCATAGCTGTATGCCCCAAGTTGCAGGTTTCGGCTGTTCCTGAATAAACCTCTTTTGCTAGTAAAAGTACAGGCTGTTTTGTTGTTGTACAGGGTCCCCAGGTGGCACAGTGGTAAAGAATCTGCCTGCCAATTCAAGAGAGTCTGGTTAGATCCCTGGGTTGGGAAGAAACCCCGGAGTAGGAAATGGCAACCCACTCCAACAATCTTGCCTGGAAAATTCCATGGACAAAGGAACCTGGTGGGCTACAGTCCATGGAGCTGAAAAGAGACAGACAAGTCTGAAACACTTGCTGTTTTAGGTGAACAATGCTATGACACTGTTGTTGCCTACCTGATAGCCATTCACCTCTTCTTCTTTACCAAAAATGCCCAATTTTGTTCAGAGTGATTGATGATCGGCTAAAACCAGACTCCCTGCCAGACTCCCTTACAGCTAGAGATGGTCATGTGACAACTTCACAACAGTTGGATTTAAGCTTTGGCGGGGAGAGGGGGAGGAAATTTCTCAGAATCTTGTGTCTTCCTGGTTATAGAGGTGACTCAGTCCTTCTTCAGACCTGAACCAGAGGCACAATATATAAAACAGCCATATTGCAACATAAGGCAACACACATGAAGATGAAAGTCTTTTTTCTTTTTTTTAAAAAATGATGGCAGAACAAGAGAAGGGAAGCGAATGGCTCCCCGTGGCTTCCACATACCCTGACTGCCTTTGCCTCGAATGCTCACCGGGAGAGCAAGATGACGAGACAAATGAAGGCTTAGTCACTGTCTGTCTAATCCCTCACCACTCAAGGTGCTGAGGACATCCAGGTTCCACCCAGACCCAGGGCGTAAGAACTTGTTTTAACTGCAATCCCCAGGAGTTACACGCACATTACAGTTCAAGAAGCACTGTCTAGTCAAGGTTTCTGTTGCTTCCATCTAGCATATTTCTAACCTAAGTCCATTTTCATGAGAAAGAGATAGAAGTGGCGTTCTGGTTGTGCGTGTGATATCAATTTCCTTTTTAGTTTTTCACTTGCTCTTAAGGAGTTTCCCTATTTTTCAGTGTTGACTTTTATTCAAGAGTTCTTTTCAACACGATGAGTTGGTATGCATGATAGTGGAATGACTTCTACCATCAAACCATTCATATGCAATCTCATATAGCTTCATTTTCTTGTGTGTGGATAGCGTTTTCAAAAGATGTATCC
Source organism: Tragulus kanchil (assembly GCA_022376925.1). NCBI lineage: Eukaryota > Metazoa > Chordata > Mammalia > Artiodactyla > Tragulidae > Tragulus > Tragulus kanchil. The sequence continues at coordinate 138,389,534 of JAIOJX010000003.1, forward strand.
AGCTATATCTCTGTTAAAACCTTTCTTCCAACCTTGGAGAAACTTTCTGAAATCTGCCTCTTTTATGGAAACTGTCTATTTAAGGGCTTCCCAGGTGGTCCTAGTGATAAAAAAAAAACCTGGTTGCCAGTGCAGGAGACATAAGAGACATGGGTTCAATTCCTGAGTCGCAAAGATCTGCTGGAGGAGAGAATGGTACCCACTCCAGTGTTCTTGCCTGGAGACTCCCATGGGCAGAGAAGCAAACAGTCAGACATGATTGCAGCGGCTTATGCACACATCTGTCTATTTCTATGAGAAAAAGCACAAGGAGGACCTTAGATAAATATTTGTCATTGAATAAATACCTAGTTGACTACATATTGCAGCTCCTTTATTAGGTTAGAAGCTTGAGGTGTTGTGTCTTTGTCCTCTTTATTCCTTCCAGTGCTTAGTAAAATATCCAAATAGCAGAGAGTGACTGATAAATATTGCATTAATTATTTCAGTATATATTCTACTTACTGGGGGGAGTTTCTTTTTTAAATTTTTTGCCTTTTTTATTGGTCCTTCACTTATTTATTTTCACCCTTCTTAATTCTTTGGCCTGTGTGGGCCTCGCCTTGCAGTGGCCTCTCTCCTTGCAGAGCACTGGCTCAGGGCACATGCGCTCCAGAGTGCTGACTCATAATTGGACACCTCATCGTTGGTGCTGAATGTTCCACCCAGACCCAGGGCGTAAGAACTTGTTTTAACTGCAATCCCCAGGAGTTACACGCACATTACAGTTCAAGAAGCACTGTCTAGTCAAGGTTTCTGTTGCTTCCATCTAGCATATTTCTAACCTAAGTCCATTTTCATGAGAAAGAGATAGAAGTGGCGTTCTGGTTGTGCGTGTGGTATCAATTTCCTTTTTAGTTTTTCACATGCTCTTAAGGAGTTTCCCTATTTTTCAGTGTTGACTTTTATTCAAGAGTTCTTTTCAACACGATGAGTTGGTATGCATGATAGTGGAATGACTTCTACCATCAAACCATTCATATGCAATCTCATATAGCTTCATTTTCTTGTGTGTGGATAGCGTTTTCAAAAGATGTATCCAGCTATATCTCTGTTAAAACCTTTCTTCCAACCTTGGAGAAACTTTCTGAAATCTGCCTCTTTTATGGAAACTGTCTATTTAAGGGCTTCCCAGGTGGTCCTAGTGATAAAAAAAAAACCTGGTTGCCAGTGCAGGAGACATAAGAGACATGGGTTCAATTCCTGAGTCGCAAAGATCTGCTGGAGGAGAGAATGGTACCCACTCCAGTGTTCTTGCCTGGAGACTCCCATGGGCAGAGAAGCAAACAGTCAGACATGATTGCAGCGGCTTATGCACACATCTGTCTATTTCTATGAGAAAAAGCACAAGGAGGACCTTAGATAAATATTTGTCATTGAATAAATACCTAGTTGACTACATATTGCAGCTCCTTTATTAGGTTAGAAGCTTGAGGTGTTGTGTCTTTGTCCTCTTTATTCCTTCCAGTGCTTAGTAAAATATCCAAATAGCAGAGAGTGACTGATAAATATTGCATTAATTATTTCAGTATATATTCTACTTACTGGGGGGAGTTTCTTTTTTAAATTTTTTGCCTTTTTTATTGGTCCTTCACTTATTTATTTTCACCCTTCTTAATTCTTTGGCCTGTGTGGGCCTCGCCTTGCAGTGGCCTCTCTCCTTGCAGAGCACTGGCTCAGGGCACATGCGCTCCAGAGTGCTGACTCATAATTGGACACCTCAGTTCAGTTGCTTCATGGCATACGGGATCTTCCCGTGCCAGGGATTGAACTGGTGCCCCCTGCACTGTAAGGCGAACTCTCTACCCACTGGACCACCAGGGAAGCCCTGAGGGGAGTTTCTTGAAATTGTTCCATCATACCATCAAAATCTTGTCACAGTTTCTGAACATTTAGGAAGATTGTGTTTATTCTAAATAGTTAATATATTTAATTTTATTAACTATATTATAGAATATATTTCTCTCTTCTCTTTGACTTCTAGGAAGCTCACCATTAAATGTGGTTAAGTGGAGAAGTTAACTCTGGTTTGGCTTTTCTTATTTGCCTTAATCTCTCTATGGCTCCTGATTCAATATTTTGTTTTAATATCCTTATTTTAACTGTGATTTTTCAGTTACTCAAATATTTTGGGGGGAATATCAAGGTATACATTATATATAAAACCAAAACATGAGGAGTAAGACTTTTCTAAGTGGAAGAATCCTGGTAAGACCTAAGCTTTAGTTTCTTCTTTCATAAAAGATGGTTTGAGGGCTTCCCTGGTAGCTCAGTGGTGAAGAGTTTGCCTGCCAATGCAGGAGATATGGGTTCGATCCCTGATCCGGGAGGATCCCACATGCTGTGGAGCAACTAAGCCTAGGAGCCACAATGATTGAGCCTGTGCTCTAGAGCCTTGGAGCCGCAACTATCGAGCCCATGTGCTGCACCTACTGAAGCCCGTGTGCCCTAGAGCTCGAGTTCCACAACAAGAGAAGTCACTGGAACAAGAAGCTGGATCACCTCAACTAGAGAGTAGCCGCCACTTCCTGCAACTAGAGAAGGGCCTATGGCAGCAGTGAAGACCCAGAAGAGCCAAAAATAAATAAATACATACAATTAAAAAAACAGATCTGAGGAATTTGCCACCTACAGGTGCACCGTGGAGATAGTCACTGTACTGTGACTGGGTGAGAAACGAGAAAACAGAGAAAGAGGGAGTAAAAGTCTTACACATGCTTGAGAATTGAAAAATACCCACCACCTACTCCAATCCTTTTCCCAGTTTGTCACTGCCCACCATTCATCCCTAGTTTTCAACCACGTCCCTCACTGGACTTGTCATGTGGCTGTGGTTTCCATAGGCTGCACCAAAAACTGAGAAGACTCCTCACTTCTGCATCACTGAGGACCCCTCTTTTCCATAGCAACTCTGCATATGCTGCCAAACCCAGCTCATCTTTCTCCTCCTGAACACTGCAGCTTATAAGGAGATCTGCCTCCCTTGGACCCAAGAGCAGTCAACCGTGCTGTATCTTTTTGTTCTTTTTTCTTTCTCTGAGAAGTCCACTCTTCCCACGGCTGGAAAGGGACATTGCTTTGTGTCCCTAACAGTACGTAGTAGGGGCTGGTATACAGTGAGCACTCAATCCATACCTGATTAGATGCTACTTTTTTGATCCAAGTGGAAGGAAGTTAACTCTGGTTTGGCTTTTCTTATTTGCCTTAATCTCTCTATGGCTCCTGATTCAATATTTTGTTTTAATATCCTTATTTTAACTGTGATTTTTCAGTTACTCAAATATTTTGGGGGGAATATCAAGGTATACATTATATATAAAACCAAAACATGAGGAGTAAGACTTTTCTAAGTGGAAGAATCCTGGTAAGACCTAAGCTTTAGTTTCTTCTTTCATAAAAGATGGTTTGAGGGCTTCCCTGGTAGCTCAGTGGTGAAGAGTTTGCCTGCCAATGCAGGAGATATGGGTTCAATCCCTGATCCGGGAGGATCCCACATGCTGTGGAGCAACTAAGCCTAGGAGCCACAATGATTGAGCCTGTGCTCTAGAGCCTTGGAGCCGCAACTATCGAGCCCATGTGCTGCACCTACTGAAGCCCGTGTGCCCTAGAGCTCGAGTTCCACAACAAGAGAAGTCACTGGAACAAGAAGCTGGATCACCTCAACTAGAGAGTAGCCGCCACTTCCTGCAACTAGAGAAGGGCCTATGGCAGCAGTGAAGACCCAGAAGAGCCAAAAATAAATAAATACATACAATTAAAAAAACAGATCTGAGGAATTTGCCACCTACAGGTGCACCGTGGAGATAGTCACTGTACTGTGACTGGGTGAGAAACGAGAAAACAGAGAAAGAGGGAGTAAAAGTCTTACACATGCTTGAGAATTGAAAAACACCCACCACCTACTCCAATCCTTTTCCCAGTTTGTCACTGCCCACCATTCATCCCTAGTTTTCAACCACGTCCCTCACTGGACTTGTCATGTGGCTGTGGTTTCCATAGGCTGCACCAAAAACTGAGAAGACTCCTCACTTCTGCATCACTGAGAAGGACCCCTCTTTTCCATAGCAACTCTGCATATGCTGCCAAACCCAGCTCATCTTTCTCCTCCTGAACACTGCAGCTTATAAGGAGATCTGCCTCCCTTGGACCCAAGAGCAGTCAACCGTGCTGTATCTTTTTGTTCTTTTTTCTTTCTCTGAGAAGTCCACTCTTCCCACGGCTGGAAAGGGGACATTGCTTTGTGTCCCTAACAGTACGTAGTAGGGGCTGGTATACAGTGAGCACTCAATCCATACCTGATTAGATGCTACTACTTCGTATGTCATCATGGGCTTCCTTGGTGGCTCAGATGGTAAAGAATCTGCCCATAATGCAGGAGACCCAAGTTTGAGCCCAGAGTTGATCCTGGGTTGGAAAGACCCCCTGGAGAAGGAAATGGCTACCCACTCCAGTGTTCTTGCCCGTAGAATCCCATGGAAAGAAGAGCCTGGCAGGCTACAATCCATGAGGTTGCAAAGAATTGATCACAGCTGAGTTGCACACACATGCACATATACACACCTTGTAATCATAGTCTCAGATGTTGTCATAATAGGTGTCATGCTTCTAAGCTCTATATTCTTGCCTACAAGAGCACATATAGGTCAGCCTTTCAGCCCAAAGCATTCATAAGTACAAAGCCACAGGATCAGTGCTAGGAAGAAACCATAGGCCATTGGAATCTGACTCTCACCTTCTAAAAGGAGCCCAGAGAGAGAGGGTGCCACAGCTGTTTGGTGGCATAGTGGGGTCCAGAGTTCACATCATTTGACCTTGAGTCCAGCATGCACATGGCCTTCAGTTGCAGCTTTTCACTGAGGCCAACATTTTCTTTCTTCTTCAGAGTCCAGGAATGAGTGTGTGAAGCTGAGGTTTGAATTAAAGCATATCAGTATAGATTTCTTCAACCCAAGACTGACAAGTGTCTAGAAAAATGAGCTTTACAAAGTCAAATTCTATTTTAATCACATTAAGATATATGGCCAATTAAAGGACAATTAGAGGTAACAGATTCTGTAAAGTGGAGAATCATTTTATAAAGTGAATACCCACCTCTTTTGTCCATTGAGATTCCATCAGGGTTTATTTCATAAATGGAGGTTCATCCCTAGTTTTCAACCACGTCCCTCACTGGACTTGTCATGTGGCTGTGGTTTCCATAGGCTGCACCAAAAACTGAGAAGACTCCTCACTTCTGCATCACTGAGAAGGACCCCTCTTTTCCATAGCAACTCTGCATATGCTGCCAAACCCAGCTCATCTTTCTCCTCCTGAACACTGCAGCTTATAAGGAGATCTGCCTCCCTTGGACCCAAGAGCAGTCAACCGTGCTGTATCTTTTTGTTCTTTTTTCTTTCTCTGAGAAGTCCACTCTTCCCACGGCTGGAAAGGGGACATTGCTTTGTGTCCCTAACAGTACGTAGTAGGGGCTGGTATACAGTGAGCACTCAATCCATACCTGATTAGATGCTACTACTTCATCATGGGCTTCCTTGGTGGCTCAGATGGTAAAGAATCTGCCCATAATGCAGGAGACCCAAGTTTGAGCCCAGAGTTGATCCTGGGTTGGAAAGACCCCCTGGAGAAGGAAATGGCTACCCACTCCAGTGTTCTTGCCCGTAGAATCCCATGGAAAGAAGAGCCTGGCAGGCTACAATCCATGAGGTTGCAAAGAATTGATCACAGCTGAGTTGCACACACATGCACATATACACACCTTGTAATCATAGTCTCAAATGTTGTCATAATAGGTGTCATGCTTCTAAGCTCTATATTCTTGCCTACAAGAGCACATATAGGTCAGCCTTTCAGCCCAAAGCATTCATAAGTACAAAGCCACAGGATCAGTGCTAGGAAGAAACCATAGGCCATTGGAATCTGACTCTCACCTTCTAAAAGGAGCCCAGAGAGAGAGGGTGCCACAGCTGTTTGGTGGCATAGTGGGGTCCAGAGTTCACATCATTTGACCTTGAGTCCAGCATGCACATGGCCTTCAGTTGCAGCTTTTCACTGAGGCCAACATTTTCTTTCTTCTTCAGAGTCCAGGAATGAGTGTGTGAAGCTGAGGTTTGGATTAAAGCATATCAGTATAGATTTCTTCAACCCAAGACTGACAAGTGTCTAGAAAAATGAGCTTTACAAAGTCAAATTCTATTTTAATCACATTAAGATATATGGCCAATTAAAGGACAATTAGAGGTAACAGATTCTGTAAAGTGGAGAATCATTTTATAAAGTGAATACCCACCTCTTTTGTCCATTGAGATTCCATCAGGGTTTCTTTCATAAATGGAGGATTTTCCTGTTATACATCCTGGTTACGCTCAAAAGTGAATGGTTATGAATTCATTTATAAATTCTGCAACAGGTCTAAATTATTTATGCAGTCATAATCTTAGATGTGTGAACATGGAGCTCTGTTTCTTTATAACTCAGGTTAACCTTGTTCTCTACACCTCATTCCTTCCAAAGGTGGAAAACAAGTTTAACAATTAAAGGCAACTAGTCACTTCTCGTTTAAACACGGTCAGTTTGGGATTTAACCTCAGCTTTCCTCTCTTCTTGCTAGGGTTATTTATGTTTCTGGGGTCCTTACAGAGGGGTACCTCACAGGCTCTGTTGTGAGTTTGGGGGTATTGACTTCTGCCTCGATGCGTCTGTGGCACATGACCTTGGGCCCTACTATGGCTTCCAGTTGGCAGGTCATCTCTGTTGGTTTTCTCTGTCCCAGTTGTAAAATCTCTTTGCCTCATTTCCAGATGCTCTCTGGCCACATTTACATTTCTTTGGGGAAACTTGGGAATGCTGGTGGTTTTCCCCACAGTACACCAGGATGAACAGGCTCCTAAGACTGATCTGACCACCTAGACACTCAGTCTCCACCATTGCTGGTCTTCTGTTCAGGCACTGTGCTGTATGAGGACATCTGATCTCCTGGACTAAACTCTGGAAGGCAGACAACATTCTCTTCAGCTCTCAGATCTTCCTATGTTCGTCTGAGAGATGTCCTCAGGGTTTTGATGATTGGGCAGCCCCCTTTTGCCATGCATCTCCAAGGCACAGTGCTGCTGGGCTTCACATCGGGGGTTCATTTAAACCTCAGCCCCCATCTCCTTTGATTCTTCTTTGTCTTTTTGTCTGATCTTCCCCACCTCTGAACCGAGGCTGGGCGTCTGGTGGGTAAGGGAATACTGTACTCACTTTGCATTCTTCTCTGTCTTATTTTTAAAACCTGTGCTTTGAGACCTCCAGGTCCCTCCCTCTTTTTTGGCCTCTGTTATTGGTATTTTATTTATTTATTTTCATCCATCTTTATTCTTTGGCCTGTGTGGGCCTCCCATTGCAGTGACCTCTCCTGTAGCAGAGCACCGGCTCTAGGCACATATGCTCCAGAGCACTGACTGGTAATTGGACACACGGGTCCAGCTGCTCCATGGCATGTGGGATCTTCCCAAGCCAGGGATCGAACCAGTGGCCCTTACATGCAAGGGGGCTTCTTTACTCCAGGAGCTATCCACGTTTGAACTCAGCTTTCCTCTCATTTTTTTTGGTTAACCTTGTTCTCTACACCTCATTCCTTCCAAAGGTGGAAAACAAGTTTAACAATTAAAGGCAACTAGTCACTTCTCGTTTAAACACGGTCAGTTTGGGATTTAACCTCAGCTTTCCTCTCTTCTTGCTAGGGTTATTTATGTTTCTGGGGTCCTTACAGAGGGGTACCTCACAGACTCTGTTGTGAGTTTGGGGGTATTGACTTCTGCCTCGATGCGTCTGTGGCACATGACCTTGGGCCCTACTATGGCTTCCAGTTGGCAGGTCATCTCTGTTGGTTTTCTCTGTCCCAGCTGTAAAATCTCTTTGCCTCATTTCCAGATGCTCTCTGGCCACATTTACATTTCTTTGGGGAAACTTGGGAATGCTGGTGGTTTTCCCCACAGTACACCAGGATGAACAGGCTCCTAAGACTGATCTGACCACCTAGACACTCAGTCTCCACCATTGCTGGTCTTCTGTTCAGGCACTGTGCTGTATGAGGACATCTGATCTCCTGGACTAAACTCTGGAAGGCAGACAACATTCTCTTCAGCTCTCAGATCTTCCTATGTCCGTCTGAGAGATGTCCTCAGGGTTTTGATGATTGGGCAGCCCCCTTTTGCCATGCATCTCCAAGGCACAGTGCTGCTGGGCTTCACATCGGGGGTTCATTTAAACCTCAGCCCCATCTCCTTTGATTCTTCTTTGTCTTTCTGTCTGATCTTCCCCACCTCTGAACCTAGGCTGGGTGTCTGGTGGGTAAGGGAATACTGTACTCACTTTGCATTCTTCTCTGTCTTATTTTTAAAACCTGTGCTTTGAGACCTCCAGGTCCCTCCCTCTTTTTTGGCCTCTGTTATTGGTATTTTATTTATTTATTTTCATCCATCTTTATTCTTTGGCCTGTGTGGGCCTCGCATTGCAGTGACCTCTCCTGTAGCAGAGCACCGGCTCTAGGCACATATGCTCCAGAGCGCTGACTGGTAATTGGACACACGGGTCCAGCTGCTCCATGGCATGTGGGATCTTCCCAAGCCAGGGATCGAACCAGTGGCCCTTACATGCAAGGGGGCTTCTTTACCCACTGAACCACCAGGGAAGCCTAACTTCCAGGCCCATTTTAACTACCACAAATGCTCTCTCACAAAATGCTTTGCTTTCACTTCTCTATTTCTGATAAGACATTCAAAAATTCTAAACTGGGCAATGGTGCCATGTTCCTAAGTGTCCCCACTCTTCCTTCAGGGCAAAATATCTGGAAAGCTGCCTAAATGTCAAAGAAAGGTGCAGGGGCATGGAAATTGCTGGAGGATTTGCATTCTAGGCACCCAAGGAGCATGGAGTGAGTCTCAAGGTGTGCAAGAGATGCTGGGTGGGGTTCTTGGAGGGTCAGTGACAAGGTCCCAAATCTCTGCTTTACATTCAGGGGATTCTTCCATTTGCAGGTGATGAGCCCTTTCAAAATGAGCCCAAGCCAGCTTCTGGATGTCTGCCTTTGCCTCCCTCCAGTCAGGGTTCATCATTCTATTGAACCATCTGATGCCCCCAGAGCTCAGTTCCCTTGGAAGTCCAAACAGAGTATCACAAGAAATTCCAACAACATAATTGTCAGTGAAAGAAAAAAAGCTGGTATATTCTAAACATATAATTTCAACTGTTGTAAAATTTTTAACTACCTGTAAAAAACTGATTTAAAATTTTTATCATCTAATTGTATGAACAAAGATTCTGGTGAGTCGCAGTTATTGAGAATTTGAAGAGATTATCATTAAAAAGTATTGATCAAGAGTGGCATGTAGACATTTCAGACATAAAACTTGACATGAAGACTTTATGTTCAGAAGCTAGCTCAGGTTTCTCACTACAAATATGAAAATACATTATTTGAAATGTTTATGTATATTCAATTCTTAATATCTTCCCCAATACTTATTTTTCTCATTGTAATTATATAATATAAGCAAATGATCATAAAAAACCCTAAGCCCCATACAAAGATCCTCAAATGCCCTCTAGTTTATTCTGTTATGCATCACACACAGTACTATATTTGTGTATGTATCATAATGTTAAACACACGGGTCCAGCTGCTCCATGGCATGTGGGATCTTCCCAAGCCAGGGATCGAACCAGTGGCCCTTACATGCAAGGGGGCTTCTTTACCCACTGAACCACCAGGGAAGCCTAACTTCCAGGCCCATTTTAACTACCACAAATGCTCTCTCACAAAATGCTTTGCTTTCACTTCTCTATTTCTGATAAGACATTCAAAAATTCTAAACTGGGCAATGGTGCCATGTTCCTAAGTGTCCCCACTCTTCCTTCAGGGCAAAATATCTGGAAAGCTGCCTAAATGTCAAAGAAAGGTGCAGGGGCATGGAAATTGCTGGAGGATTTGCATTCTAGGCACCCAAGGAGCATGGAGTGAGTCTCAAGGTGTGCAAGAGATGCTGGGTGGGGTTCTTGGAGGGTCAGTGACAAGGTCCCAAATCTCTGCTTTACATTCAGGGGATTCTTCCATTTGCAGGTGATGAGCCCTTTCAAAATGAGCCCAAGCCAGCTGCTGGATGTCTGCCTCTGCCTCCCTCCAGTCAGGGTTCATCATTCTATTGAACCATCTGATGCCCCCAGAGCTCAGTTCCCTTGGAAGTCCAAACAGAGTATCACAAGAAATTCCAACAACATAATTGTCAGTGAAAGAAAAAAAGCTGGTATATTCTAAACATATAATTTCAACTGTTGTAAAATTTTTAACTACCTGTAAAAAACTGATTTAAAATTTTTATCATCTAATTGTATGAACAAAGATTCTGGTGAGTCGCAGTTATTGAGAATTTGAAGAGATTATCATTAAAAAGTATTGATCAAGAGTGGCATGTAGACATTTCAGACATAAAACTTGACATGAAGACTTTATGTTCAGAAGCTAGCTCAGGTTTCTCACTACAAATATGAAAATACATTATTTGAAATGTTTATGTATATTCAATTCTTAATATCTTCCCCAATACTTATTTTTCTCATTGTAATTATATAATATAAGCAAATGATCATAAAAAACCCTAAGCCCCATACAAAGATCCTCAAATGCCCTCTAGTTTATTCTGTTATGCATCACACACAGTACTATATTTGTGTATGTATCATAATGTTAAAAGATTTGGGAGGCTCCATTCTGCAGCAAAAATGTGAATTCTGGGTGCAAACCAACTGCAGTTCCAATCCCACCTCTGTTGTGGGCTGGCTGGTGGTGTGATTTTATCCAAGTTACTTAGTGGTCCTGAAACTCAATGTTCTCACAGGCAAAACAGAAAAATAGCTGCTACTTTCGAGATGGATGAGAGCCAAGGGTCATTGGTACCTCAAACTCATCTCTGCACTTGTGTGGCTTCGAGCAGGCTTTCTTGCTTTTTTTGTTTTGTTTTTATTTATTTATTTTATTTGACTGTGTCAGGTCTTAGTTTCAATGCACAGACCTCTCTGGTTGAGGCACATGGGCTCTCTAGCTGCATTGCATGGGCTTAGTAACCTGGCTGGCATGTGGAATCTTAGTTCCCTGATCAGAGATTGAACCTTCGTTCCTTGCACTGGAAGGTGAGTTCTTAACCACGGGACAAGGGAAGTTCTCTCTTGCCTTTCTGAACCCCATTTTCCCAGACCCAAGGATTCAAATGCTGCCCTCTTGGACCAGTGTGACGGTATGTGGTCGCACTGCCAGTTCACAGGTCCCATCAGCAGCCCGACCTCGGGAGGAACAGGGCTGGGTCACAGAGTCCTCATAAAATCACCACCCCCGGAAGAGGGGGGACTGGCTCCCAGCACCCGGCTGGCAGCCTCTGATTTAGTATTCAGAATTTGGAATTTATGGAGCCGCCTTCCTCTGTCACATCATCCATCAGAGACAGACACTCAAGAGATGGAAGGAGAAAAAATTAAAAACCTGTTTATTGCTCAACTTGCTCTAGGCATGCTTTAGCTTATTGTTCAGCTCTGTTCATTTCCATGCAATTTGAACGGCTTTCTTAGTTGCCGTGGCCAACATGTATATAAATGGTTGGATGCATGGACTCATAGAGATATCTTTATCTCTGCAAAATGAAAAACCACCAGAAATCACACTGTCTGTGAAGTTTTCAAGACTTAGGGGCAGGCGGGAACTGGCAGCCCGTGCCTGGCCCCGCACTAGCTTCCCAGGCATCCTTGTGTGGGCCTGGGCCTCCCTTTACTGGGGGAGGGTGCTACACTGTGGTGTTTGTTAGCTCACGTTATGCATCACACACAGTACTATATTTGTGTATGTATCATAATGTTAAAAGATTTGGGAGGCTCCATTCTGCAGCAAAAATGTGAATTCTGGGTGCAAACCAACTGCAGTTCCAATCCCACCTCTGCTGTGGGCTGGCTGGTGGTGTGACTTTATCCAAGTTACTTAGTGGTCCTGAAACTCAATGTTCTCACAGGCAAAACAGAAAAATAGCTGCTACTTTCGAGATGGATGAGAGCCAAGGGTCATTGGTACCTCAAACTCATCTCTGCACTTGTGTGGCTTCGAGCAGGCTTTCTTGCTTTTTTTGTTTTGTTTTTATTTATTTATTTTATTTGACTGTGTCAGGTCTTAGTTTCAATGCACAGACCTCTCTGGTTGAGGCACATGGGCTCTCTAGCTGCATTGCATGGGCTTAGTAACCTGGCTGGCATGTGGAATCTTAGTTCCCTGATCAGAGATTGAACCTTCGTTCCTTGCACTGGAAGGTGAGTTCTTAACCACGGGACAAGGGAAGTTCTCTCTTGCCTTTCTGAACCCCATTTTCCCAGACCCAAGGATTCAAATGCTGCCCTCTTGGACCAGTGTGACGGTATGTGGTCGCACTGCCAGTTCACAGGTCCCATCAGCAGCCCGACCTCGGGAGGAACAGGGCTGGGTCACAGAGTCCTCATAAAATCACCACCCCCGGAAGAGGGGGGACTGGCTCCCAGCACCCGGCTGGCAGCCTCTGATTTAGTATTCAGAATTTGGAATTTATGGAGCCGCCTTCCTCTGTCACATCATCCATCAGAGACAGACACTCAAGAGATGGAAGGAGAAAAAATTAAAAACCTGTTTATTGCTCAACTTGCTCTAGGCATGCTTTAGCTTATTGTTCAGCTCTGTTCATTTCCATGCAATTTGAACGGCTTTCTTAGTTGCCGTGGCCAACATGTATATAAATGGTTGGATGCATGGACTCATAGAGATATCTTTATCTCTGCAAAATGAAAAACCACCAGAAATCACACTGTCTGTGAAGTTTTCAAGACTTAGGGGCAGGCGGGAACTGGCAGCCCGTGCCTGGCCCCGCACTAGCTTCCCAGGTATCCTTGTGTGGGCCTGGGCCTCCCTTTACTGAGGGAGGGTGCTACACTGTGGTGTTTGTTAGGGCTGCTGTGTTTGTTCCTGTCGATGTCAAGGGGAGCTTGTCGGCAGGACAAGCATGGAATGCACAATGGCAACAGGCAGCCAGACAGGCACCTGGATGCATGTGAGGGGGAGAGCGAGAAGGGGTCCAAGGCCATCTTTGCAGACCAAAGACACATCCAGTTTCTCAAGAAATGCATCTGGTGGCAGAATAAGGTGATTTAAACCACACTCCACAGGAATCCAGGAATTCAGGGTGAGATCTCCCTTTCTCACCCTGATAGCTGACTGGGGTCCTAGGTCAGGTCACTTGGGTTGATTCCCTGCTCTGCCACTTCTAGCTATTTGACCTTGAGCTGATTACTTACCACTGTACATTCTATGGGCTTCCCCGGTGACTCAGTGGTAAAGAATTCACCTGCCAAGCAGGTGCAGGTTCGATCCTTGGGTTGGGAAGATACCCTGGAGAATGGAATACTACCCACTCCAGTATTCTTGCCTGGGAAATCCCATGAATAGAGGAGCTTGGCCAACTGCAGTCCATGGGGTCGCAAAAGAGTTAGACACAACTGAGTGACTAAACAACAACATTCTCTGCTTCAGTTTCCTAATGTTCATCTGTGGCATGGGGATATCTCTTTAGCCCTGGGGATTAATGAAGTGGTTAGTGCTATTATTCTCAGCACATAGTAGGTGTCAGATTATATGTGTGTGTATATATATATATATATATATATATACACACACATACACACATATATATGTAAATTCTTGTTGTTCAGTTGCTAAGCCGTGTCTGACTCTTTAAGAACCCATGGACTATAGCACACCAGGCCTCCCTGACCCTCACTGTTTCCCGAAGCTTACCCAAGTTCACGTCCATTGAATTGGTGATGACATCCAAACATCTCCTCCTCTGTCATATATGTTACCTATTCTTATAGATTTGCTATATTTAGAGATCTCTACAACTAAATTAGAGATACCAAGGGAACATTTCATGTAAAGATAGGCACAATAAAGAACAGAAATTTTATGGACCTAACAGAAGCAGAAGATATCAAGAAGAGATGGAAAGAATACACAGAAGAACTAACAGAAAAGATCTTAATTAGCTGGATGACTGTGAAGGTGTGATCAGTCACCCAGAGCTGGTCATCATAGAGTGTCAAGTGGGCCCTAGAAAACTGTACTATGAACAAAGCTAGTGGAGGTGATGGAATTGCAGCTGAGCTATTTCAAATATTAAAAGATGGTGCTGTTAAAGTACTACGCTCAATATGCCAGCAAATTTGTAAAACTCATCAGTGACATCAGGACTGGAAAAGGCCAGTTTTCATTTTAATCCCAAAGAAGGGCAATGCCAAAGAATGTTCAAACCGCTGCATCATTGTACTCATGTTGCACACTAGCAAAGAAATGCTCAAAATCCACGAAGCTAGGCTTCAACAGCGTGTGAACCCGAGAACTTCCAGATGTACAAACTGGATTTAGAAAAGGCAAAGAAGCCAGAGATCAAATTGCCACCATCCACTGGATCATAGAAAGAACAAGGGAATTCCAGGAAAACATCTACTTCTGTTTCATTGAATATGCTAAAATCTTTGAAAATGTGAATCATAGTAAACTATGGAAAATTCTGAAACAGTTGGGAATACCAGACCACCTTATCTGCCTTCCTGTACACAGGACAGGAAGAAACAAATTAGGAAAGGAGTATGCCATGCATACTATCACCCTGCTTATTTAATTTATATGCAGAGTACATGATGTGAAATGCCAATCTGGATGAAGCACAAGCTGGAATCAAGATTGCTGAAAGATGTATCAATAACCTCAAATATTCAGATGACACCACCCTTATGGCAGAAAGTGAAGAGGAACTGAAGAGTCTCCTGATGAAGGTGAAAGAGGAGAGTGAAAAAGCTGGCCTAAAACTCAACATTCGAAAAATGAGGATCATGGCATCTGGTCTACTCACTTCATGGCAAATAGATGGGCAAACCATGGAAACAGTGACAGACTTTATTTTCTTAAGCTTCCAAATCACTGTAGCTGCAGCCATGAAATTAAGACACTTGCTCCTTGGAAGAAAAACTATGACAAACCTAGACAACATATAAAAAAGCAGAGATATCACTTTGCTAGCCCAAGTTCATATAGTCAAAGCTATGATTTTCCCAGTAGTCATGTATGGATATGACAGTTGGACCATAAAGAAGGCTGGGTGTCAAAGGATTGATGCCTTTGAACCGTGGCGTTGGAGAAGACTCTTGAGAGTTCCTTGGGCTGCAAGGAGATCTAACTATTCAGTCCTATAGGAAATCAACCCTGAATATTTATTGGAAGGACTGATGTCGAAGCTGAAGCTCCAATACTTTGGCCACCTGATATGAAGAGATGACTCATTGCAAAGGACTCTGATGCTGTGAAAATAGAAGGCAGGAGGAGAAGGGGATGACAGAGAATAAGATGGTTGAATGGCATCACTGAGTCAATGGATGTGAGCCTAAGAAAGCTCTGGAAGCTCGTGAAGGACAGGGAAAGCCTGGAGTGCTGCAGTCCATGGGGTTGCAAAGAGTCAGACGTGATTGAGTGACTGAGCTGAACTGAGCCTCTAAGAGCTGTTGTACTAATTGCTCAAGGTGTGAGTTTTTAGAAGAGTATAACTTGTCAGCACATGGTGGGAAGGGTTGACACTGGAAGGCTACCCCATCCTGGCGTAGTCAGGCACTGGGCCTGGCTCTCAGGGAGCTGCAGTTGTGCTTTACCAGGAGAAAAGGTCGCCCCTGCACTCGAAAGTGCTACCCTGTGACTTAGTTTGGAGATGTTTGCTGGGCCTGGTTGGTGAAAGTTCTGAGGGGCTCAAGTATATTATTTGATATTCATTATGTTAAAGGTTTTTGTTTTGTTTTTGACATTTTAGCTCCTTTTACATCCTTTGCATATAGAGCAGGCCTCAGAAAAATTTAGTGCTTTACACACATTCACTTCTCCACGGAGCTTGGGGAAAGGACAACGCTTGCCAGTCTGTGAAAGAGGAGTCGGGCATTGACTGCCCTTGAAGGGCGACAGGCTGACACAGGCAGGGCTTGCTCTGGAAGAGGGAAAAGGTCATTTGCTGGAAGAGGTGAGTTTCAGCTGAACTTTGATGATTGTTTGGAATTTGGGGGATGTGGTGTGTGTGTGTGTGTGTGTGTGTGTGTGTGTGTATCCTGAGAGTCCTTAAGAATTTGACAACACTCTGAAATCCCCCCCCCAACCTTTTTTAAAAAAAATGTGGCCTCTTTTTTTTTTTAATTGATTTTTTGTGTATTTATTTTCATCCATCTTTGTTCTCTGGCCTGTGTGGGCCTCCCATCACAGTGGCCTCTCTCACTGCACAGCATCAGCTCTGGGCACATGCACTCCAGAGCGCTGGCTCAGTAATTGGACACACCAGTCCAGCCGCTCCATGGCATGTTGGATCTTCCCGGGCCAGGGATGGAACCAGCACCCCTTGCACTGCAAGACAGACTCTTTATCCACTGGACTACCAGGGAAACCCAGAAATCCCTTTTGGAAGTAGACCTGGTTCTTGTGTGTGCATGAAGATCCAGACACACACAGACTGAGACTGCTTCGGATTCCGCGATCTAGGAGATCAATGAAATACTCACACTTCATGTTCACAAAAGAGAGACTGCTGGCGGAAGCAGCAGTGCTGCTGTGGCCTGCAGGAAGACCAGCCAGGATGGTGAGGCGCATCCGTGGTTCCAGACCCCATGAGGAACCGGACAAAAACTGGAGAGAAGGTCGTGCCCGGGTCTCCTGGGAGGAGGCTGGTGACGAGCCACCTGCTGTCGAGGCCTGGCTGCTGCGGTCCATCCAAGGCAGATGTGGCTTCTCGGGCTGCTGGCATTCTCCACCTGGGCTGTGGGCTGCAGAAAAGCCAGAGGGAGATTCTGCAGGGTAAAGCCTGTGCCTAAACGTCACCATATTTTTCACTACAAGGGAGAATACAACTTCTTAGAGTGAGGTGGGCTTGGAACTCAGACAGGCCAAACCCCCTGCTCGGCTGCTCTCTGTCCTCACGACCTTTTGTAAGTTACCTGATTTCTCTGATATCCCGTTTTCTCATCTGCTAATAGAGTGAGAGTCGGGCATTGACTGCCCTTGTAGGGCGACAGGCTGACACAGGCAGGGCTTGCTCTGGAAGAGGGAAAAGGTCATTTGCTGGAAGAGGTGAGTTTCAGCTGAACTTTGATGATTGTTTGGAATTTGGGGGATGTGGTGTGTGTGTGTGTGTGTGTGTGTGTGTGTGTGTGTATCCTGAGAGTCCTTAAGAATTTGACAACACTCTGAAATCCCCCCCCCCAACCTTTTTAAAAAAAATGTGGCCTCTTTTTTTTTTTTAATTGATTTTTTGTGTATTTATTTTCATCCATCTTTGTTCTCTGGCCTGTGTGGGCCTCCCATCACAGTGGCCTCTCTCACTGCACAGCATCAGCTCTGGGCACATGCACTCCAGAGCTCTGGCTCAGTAATTGGACACACCAGTCCAGCCGCTCCATGGCATGTTGGATCTTCCCGGGCCAGGGATGGAACCAGCACCCCTTGCACTGCAAGACAGACTCTTTATCCACTGGACTACCAGGGAAACCCAGAAATCCCTTTTGGAAGTAGACCTGGTTCTTGTGTGTGCATGAAGATCCAGACACACACAGACTGAGACTGCTTCGGATTCCGCGATCTAGGAGATCAATGAAATACTCACACTTCATGTTCACAAAAGAGAGACTGCTGGCGGAAGCAGCAGTGCTGCTGTGGCCTGCAGGAAGACCAGCCAGGATGGTGAGGCGCATCCGTGGTTCCAGACCCCATGAGGAACCGGACAAAAACTGGAGAGAAGGTCGTGCCCGGGTCTCCTGGGAGGAGGCTGGTGACGAGCCACCTGCTGTCGAGGCCTGGCTGCTGCGGTCCATCCAAGGCAGATGTGGCTTCTCGGGCTGCTGGCATTCTCCACCTGGGCTGTGGGCTGCAGAAAAGCCAGAGGGAGATTCTGCAGGGTAAAGCCTGTGCCTAAACGTCACCATATTTTTCACTACAAGGGAGAATACAACTTCTTAGAGTGAGGTGGGCTTGGAACTCAGACAGGCCAAACCCCCTGCTCGGCTGCTCTCTGTCCTCACGACCTTTTGTAAGTTACCTGATTTCTCTGATATCCCGTTTTCTCATCTGCAAAATGGATATAAGGATATCGACTTTGTAGCGTTTTCTTAAGAACTGTAGAACATCATTTAAAGTTCCTAGTTTATTATAGGGATTCAGGAAAGTGTAATAGTTAAAATTAAGCAAATCTATCCATGTTCTATTCTAAATGCTTTATGCAATTTAACTCATTTGATTCTCATAGAAACCCTTCAGAAAAGACACAATTTTATCCCTTTTCTCAGATGGAGAAATTGAGGTGCAGAGAAATTAACTGGCCTGCCCAAGGTCTACCCCATGTTAATCGGCAGCCTGGAGGGAAATCAGGCAGCTCAGCTCTGATACGTTATCTAAGGCCCTGGGCTGCCTCTACTGCTATTCCAGTGCTTAATTCCCATGATGATTCAAATGGTTGCCACTTACAATCTTGTTAATTAGCTAGATATTTTACAGAATAGTGTATATACATATATGTGTATATATATATATATATATATATATACACACACACACACACATATATATTCATATGTGGCTAGGATGGTTGCAGCCTCTCGTCTGGCTGCACCCTCCAGTCTGGCCAAGGTAGGGAGTCTGATAGATGCTTCTGGGAAAAGCTTTCCTCTCTGAAAAACAAGTAATTGGGTCCTCTGTTATCCTAAGTACCTTCATTGATAGAATTAGTCTTCAAACATAACCTGCAGAAGAATGTGTCTAGATTGTTTCTCAGACTCTTTCAAGTTCCTGAGACTGAAATCACATTCAAGTCAGAAAAAGAAAGATTTGGACCTGGTCTCCTCTTACCTAGGCAGACAGGCCAAAGCCTTCCAATATGAGTAGGGGACCGGAAGTGAGTAGGGGAATGGAATGCATGTGTTTCATCTCACTTACAGATCAAGGGCAAGTTTTGTCATGGGGTAGGGAGTGGGGAAAGTAGCAGTTGTCAACTCTGTTGCCTCCCCTTGGGCAATATGAAGGGTTCAGTCCTTTCCCATCAAAACAACAAACCATAAAGACCCTTCTCTGGTCCTGTAGGCCTCTTCCGAAGGCGTCTGCTCCTCCACGACCTTTTGTAAGTTACCTGATTTCTCTGATATCCCGTTTTCTCATCTGCAAAATGGATATAAGGATATCGACTTTGTAGCGTTTTCTTAAGAACTGTAGAACATCATTTAAAGTTCCTAGTTTATTATAGGGATTCAGGAAAGTGTAATAGTTAAAATTAAGCAAATCTATCCATGTTCTATTCTAAATGCTTTATGCAATTTAACTCATTTGATTCTCATAGAAACCCTTCAGAAAAGACACAATTTTATCCCTTTTCTCAGATGGAGAAATTGAGGTGCAGAGAAATTAACTGGCCTGCCCAAGGTCTACCCCATGTTAATCGGCAGCCTGGAGGGAAATCAGGCAGCTCAGCTCTGATACGTTATCTAAGGCCCTGGGCTGCCTCTACTGCTATTCCAGTGCTTAATTCCCATGATGATTCAAATGGTTGCCACTTACAATCTTGTTAATTAGCTAGATATTTTACAGAATAGTGTATATACATATATGTGTATATATATATATATATATATACACACACACACACACACATATATATTCATATGTGGCTAGGATGGTTGCAGCCTCTCGTCTGGCTGCACCCTCCAGTCTGGCCAAGGTAGGGAGTCTGATAGATGCTTCTGGGAAAAGCTTTCCTCTCTGAAAAACAAGTAATTGGGTCCTCTGTTATCCTAAGTACCTTCATTGATAGAATTAGTCTTCAAACATAACCTGCAGAAGAATGTGTCTAGATTGTTTCTCAGACTCTTTCAAGTTCCTGAGACTGAAATCACATTCAAGTCAGAAAAAGAAAGATTTGGACCTGGTCTCCTCTTACCTAGGCAGACAGGCCAAAGCCTTCCAATATGAGTAGGGGACCGGAAGTGAGTAGGGGAATGGAATGCATGTGTTTCATCTCACTTACAGATCAAGGGCAAGTTTTGTCATGGGGTAGGGAGTGGGGAAAGTAGCAGTTGTCAACTCTGTTGCCTCCCCTTGGGCAATATGAAGGGTTCAGTCCTTTCCCATCAAAACAACAAACCATAAAGACCCTTCTCTGGTCCTGTAGGCCTCTTCCGCCCATCAGTGAGCTCTCTTCTCCCCTTTATAGTCAAGTCACCTTCTTGCCTCCCCTTCACCCCTCAAAGCCTGGGTCAGACAATCAAACTGCACCTTGCTCTCAATGAAAAAAAAGCCAAAGCCACAGCCTTGGGCTGGCTAAGCCCAGTGAGCGCTTGTTCACTTGGCACACCTGTCTGCCTGGGCAGCCCCAGTGCTCACCTCCACTGCTGCCCTGCGGGCCCACGAGGAGTCAGTGTGTGACGGTCTCTGCCCAGGATGGTCTCTCGGCTTGGGTCATCTTGCCCTCTCTTTCCCTAATTGTCACTCACCCTGCTTATGTCGATGACATCACCATTCATTCATAAGGAATATTAGTTGAATGAGAAGACTAAACCTCACTTTCAGGGAACTTGGTATGAACTTGAGGACCAGAACATCAAAAAAAATATATTAACAAAGATGAATACAAGTCAAGGGCAAGTGAATGGTCCAGGATTTACGGGTAGAGAAACCTGTTAGGAGATTGTTGTAGTTGTCTGAAATAAGATGAAGAACTGGGTAGTGGGAATGCTAAGGAAGAGACCAGGGGAATTCCATTCAGTCAGTCAAGCACCATTTACTGAGCATCTACCATGTACAAGGCTCTGAGAATCCAGCAGTGAGCAAAACAGCCCCAAATCTCAGCCTCGTAGAACTTACATTTCTTGTTGGGGAGAAAAACAAGGTGGATAGATACAATGGACAGGAAGTCAGATGGTGTGACGTGCCACAGAGAAAATGAGGCAGGAGGGAAGGTGGAAGGCACACAACACAAGTCTTAAGTGTGTTGCTCATGATACTTTAAGTCCTACAAGCTGCCCACCTGCCTGACTTTCTCCAAATTTTCTCAGATTTCTTCTGCCTATAAGCGATTTTCTCTCCCTTGAAGAGACTCCAGGGCATCGCATGCCCTCGCCTGCTGCTAGCACCTGGCGCGTTCTCCCAGGAGTCTTCACAGAGCCTCCTCGCGAGGCAGAAGCTCCCTGCAGACAGGGACTGTGTCCTACACTTGTTCCTTACTCTTCTGCAGCATCGTACTCAACTCTATTAGATATTCAATAAATACTTGTTAATTTGATTGATGGCATGATTCATAAATACAATTGCAAGTGAAACTTCCTGTTACAGTCTCCTAAGGAGTTTTTCAAGGCGCTGATTACTAAACATTTTACAAAAGGGAAAACATCTTTAGATGAGAAATTAAGGTACCCGTTCTTCGGGCTGTGATGATAAAAATCCAAACTGTGAACATATCACATTCCCCCTGAGCAAACCATCATCTAGAGAAGAAAACAGTGTACCCTACAGTTAGGCTTTTCCCTGACTCAATTTTCTTATCTGTACAATGGGGTGAATTGCCACCTAAAACACCTATTCAGAAAGAAGTTGAGGATCAAATAAGATGTGGAGGGATTTTCAAAAGACGAATGTTAGTATAATTGTTCATTTCTCATTTATTACTCCTCTCTTTCCTGCCAGCGAACTCCCTGGCTGATGGTACATTCACTAATGCTCAGCTGCCTCCTTTCCTGTTGGAAAATGAAGCCCTGCTTCATCTACGAAGCCAGGAAGTTTCTGCCTGTCAGGGTGGGGAACGGAGGCTGGGCCAGCAGGGGTGCGCCCTTGAACCGGCTCTGTCTGCCTAACAGCTTGTCTATTTTTAATTTAATCTTGTGCCACCCTCGTTAGCATCTGGTTATTATTAGACCATAACCACAATAATAAGTATTCCAGTTGTATCTTCTATTTGCAGAGTGCTTTGCAATCATTTTTATTAGTTAGTTGCAGCTTGGTAGTCCTGGAGACCAGTATATACACAAACAGGAAGAAAGAAGGGGAGGGTGATTGGGTAAAGTGTCTACTAGGCAGCTTCATTTGTCTTTGACCAGCAGGACGCCAATATTCCCTTGGGGGCAGTTGGAGAAGTTATAGACTCCCTTCAGCAAAAAGGAACTGGAACTGAGGCCAGGCTCTTCTATTCAGTGGGGCCCTCCGATGCACCTGTGGGTGACCCAGCCGCTGCTGCCCCGTGAGGCAGAGGCAGAGCCAGCCTTGCAGTTCAGGGCCCAGAGAAAGCTCGCTCTTTGTCTTGCATCTGGGGCGACATCTGAAGAAATCGCCTTGTACATAAGCAAATGTACGACTCTCTCTCTGGGAGATCAGTCAATTACAGCAAATTGAGCTATTTCATTTCGGCTTGCAAATGGCTTTCAGTTACACAAGTAGACACATTAATCTAATAACTAATGATCATATATTTCACTAATCATACAGCTCTGCATGTGGTATAATATCTAATTATATTTAATATTAAGACATCTTCACATGTGCATTTTTACCAACTGTCTAGCTCAGGGAGCCATGCAAGAACAGAGTGGTGGAGAGGAGGGAACAGCTCCAGGTGGAGGGCCAGAAGGCAGGAGATGGGTGGGGTCCGGGAGGCCAAGGGCTGCCCCCTGGAGGACGGGCCTTCTTCAGAGGGCATGAAGGAGATTTGTGTCAACTCAGGCTAATTTGTGGGGAGATTCTGTGACAAAAGCACCCTCTGGCCGCCCATTGGAAAAGGCACTCTTTGCTTGGAGCTGATTGGAGTTTGGTGCTGATTTCAGTCCCCATTTGCACTCCCTCTTCTGGATATCCTGGTGCTGAGCATCATCTACATGGTCCTAGGCAGGTGCCTTGGAAGAGCTTGGAGTCAGGGCAGGGAACCCGAACACACAACCCTCTGCAGGGCCAACCTCTTACTCTATCTCTTCCGAAAGCCAACCCTGCAAACAGCACAGGATCTGGAGTGGCGGGTGAGATGACTGGGTTGGGCCAAGAGGAAATGAGACTAAGGAAGGCCCAAGGGTTCTGGGTTGAGGGTGTGTGTCTGAGCTTTGGGTCCTTTGGTATCAGACTTCAGCTGTCGTCTCCTCTACTTTTGGCTGCCTCCCTGAGACACTGGTAGTCATGTGATGAGTGTCTTTGTCAGAGTCCCAACTTCTTAGGTGATGGTATTTGGAGATGGGGCCTTTGGAAGGTAATTGGAGTTAGATGAGGTCATGCAGGTAAAGCCGTCTTGATGGGATTAGTGCCCTTATAAGATGAGGAAGAGAGGAAGGGAAGATAAGCACACCACAAGAAAGGGGCCAGTTCTAAGTCAGGAGGAGGGTGTCCCCAGGAACCAAATCTACCAGCACCCGATCTTGAACTTGTCAACCTCTGGAACTGAGAGAAATGAATATCTATTGCTTAAGGCACTCAGTTGACGGGGGTTTTTTTACAACAACCTGTGCGGACAAAGTCCCTGGACATCTGCCTGGTTACGGCAGTGGCTCCGGGGTTGTCTCCAGGACAGCCCCTGAGGTCTCCGGTGTCACTGCTTCTCCAGGGACTGACCAGGACAATGGAGGTCCCCTCCCACTGTCTGGGACTGACAGTGGGCAGTCCCCTCCAAGCTCAGAGATGCGAGGGTGTTCAGTCAGCCGAGAGTCTCAAGTCCAGTCTTGGACAGGCACTGCCTGGCTCCATCAAATTAATTAATTTTTAAAAAAAGTCTGCAGCTCCAGGTTGTGTTTGAGAGTCATGTGGACCTGGAACCTCCCCTCTCTGCACCTTCAGGTGCCCATTGTTCAAGGGCAGTGCCGACTGCTTCCCAGGGCTCCCATCCTCCCCACATTGCATCTGCTGGAAACTTGGAGGCTAGGAGAGATTCCCAGGGGCAAGTGTTTGTGTTTCTGGGTCCAGTTTGCTTGAACACTTTTGTTGTTTTCTGCAATTCCTAGAAAAAAACCTGGGCAGGAACTGGTGAGGAGGAGGAATCAAAGAACACAGCAAGAAGTGGGAAGATGAGAACCTGGGTGCATAAAGAGTCAAAGTCCCCAGTGTCCTGTGACTGGGGGAGGAGGGGTCCAGGAGAGAAGGAAGCTCTGCCCTTTGAAGGCACTGGCCCAAAGGTGGAGGCTGCCCCTGACCAGAGAAACATGGCTCAGTGGAATGTTTGCTTTTTTTTTGAATCTTCAGCCAGGACTTGGGCATCAGAGTTTGACTTTTCCTTTACACTGGACCTTTCTGTATGACCTTGGACACATCACCTCATGCCTTTGAACCCCAGTTTCCTCAATTTCAAAATGAGAGGAGTAGTAGGGCACAGGTAAAAGCAAAGGGTGAGTGAGAGCCAGTTATTCTTGGCTGTGAGGCCTTGGGTAGACCTGGGTATCAGCTGTCTGTAAGCAGAGAGCTGGACAGGGTCAGTGGTTTTCACACTGCGTTCACTGGCAGCCCTAGAGGCATCACAGGTGGGAGGTACGGGACAGAGAAAGGCCTGCTGACCACAGAAGAGCCCTCCTCATCTTCTTGTTGTATGTTGGGCGTCACGGGAGATATGCTTTGGCAGAAGGGTTCCACCAGCCAGATGAATTCGGATGCCTCCCTGACAAAGATTCCTTGGCTCCAATCTGCTTCAGCTGCTGGATTTGGGGGAAGTCCCAACCAAGGAACCCTCACAGTCTGATCTCCAAGGCTACTGAACCCCAGGTGGTGAGCAGGTTGCTAGACAAGGTTAGAGTTCAGAGGAGGGACGGAGAGAAGGCTGAGCACAGGCAGGGCCAGCCTAGGCCAAGCTGTGGCATTGAGCTCCAGCCCTGCCCAGAAGTCTCGGAAGGGTTCTCAGCAGAGGCAGAGCCACACTTGGAATGAAGAGAGGTTCAGCCTGAGGCAGTGGTCCCATGACCCAGGATACCCCTGAAGCAGCACCTCCAAAACATGACTGGAACAAACCTTATCCCAGTCTCCACCCCATCTTGAGCTCCCTTTTGGGAGGGAGCACGGTGGAGCAAGATTTGGAGGAGGCCCAAGTGATAGGTAAACAATGAGACCAGGGTCCCCCACAGACCCTCAACTCTGATGCCACACTCCCCCTTTCCCCTGAGCTTCCTAAAATGAGGACAAGAAGACCACCCCTTGGGGGCTTCCCTCCTGTGCCAATCAATTCTCCTCAATTACCAACAAATCTAAATGTGATTTATCTGTGCAAGAATCATTCCAATATCAGGCGAGAATCTATCAATAAAACCCCCTAAGGCAATCTTGCTTGGAGTTGTCAATAGAGGCTCTAAAGCACAAAGGCATAGCAGCTAGCAATCAGAGGATTTTTGCCTCCCTCCCCCCTTTTTGGGGAGCACTTAATTAAGTCGACCAGAAGCTGTCAAAGATAATTTTCAAAGCGCATGACCTCAGCAGCTGACATTTGATAATATTACATTCCACGTTGATTGAAATTGATTTTCCCCTTTTTGGGGGGGATGGGGAGAAGGTGGGAGGATGAGACTGCAGAAGAGGGAGGCTTGGATCCCTTTGGCTGTGGTGCTCTGCCCAGAGCCAGCAGCCTGTGGGTTTACCACACAGCAGACTGTGGGGTTCTCTCCCTTCAGCAGGACCAGGGTTGGGAAGCCGTCTTCCAGAAGAGTCATCATCCAGAGCTGATGAGGGGAGAGCTACCTGGGGAGGAAAGATTCTGGTGTGCACACTCCAGAAGCTAACACACAAGAAGGATCCAGTGAAGCCAATGGTGCCCAATGGCCTGTGCTTGTTAAAAAGCGGGGAAAACAGCATGGGAGGGGCGGATTGGCTGGTAGTGTTAAGTCCATACTCCACGTTGGCCTCTTCGTCTTTAATGGATGTACAAGGAGGTTCATCATGGAAGTCAGATGTGCTTAGCTTTACTGCAGTCAGGAGCCATAGATCCTGAGCCCAAGCGAGAGTACCCCTGCACACCGTCCTCTCTCTACTCAATCGGCTTGAGTCTCTAAGGACCCATTGTGTCCACACAGCCCACTCACCCCTCATTCAGACAGCTTGCATCCTGAGATTAGCCTCAGGATCAGGTGCTCTGGGTCCTATCGTGGACGTGAGATGTTGCCTATGAGACTCCTGGTCTGTGGATCTTTGTCTGGCATTGGTTCCTCGCATGGACCAACCAATTCATGTCTTACCTGTGGTTCTAGGTAAACAGGAGTCTTGACCTCTGCTCCAAGTTCTTTTTTCAGATGGTTTTCCAGCTTTAACTCACTGGCTAAGGCCAGAAGTGTGACCTTCAGACAAAGCATTGTAAGAAGCTTTTTAGGCGTCCATATCCCTACGGAAAGTCTATGAGTGACTTTTCAGGTCTGACTGTAGGTCCTCCTCCCTCCCTCTTCCTGAGCCCCAGCGTCCGTGAAATGGCCAGAGCCTCTATCTGGGTGTCCCTCAGCTGTGAGATGGCCCTCACATCTGTGCTGATTCACCTGATTCTGGACCATTCCATGGTTCCACCAGGGCAAATGGAACAGGTGAGTTGGCATTTCCCTAGTTTTACCTCCTTGCTTATATTATCCCAGTAATTGGTTAGAGGCTTAACTTTCATTTCTGGCTTGTTGCTCTCTGAGTTCCTGGCAGCTTTAATGGGTGAGTTAGTAATGAATAGATGGGGGTGATGGAGAAAGACAAGTGTTTGCTGAGAGAGTCACAGAGGTGGAAACAAGTCAGGAGCTCGTCCTGGTGATCCTGAGCCGCCGGAGCTACTCACTGAGGGCTGCGCAGGTGACAAGCGGAGCTTAGACTTGACATGGTAGGAGACAGGGCCACAGAAGTCTGTGTCATATTCATTTTGTTTTAAAGAGGAAAAAGTAAGCCAGATGATAGTTAACAGTATAGTATTATACATTTGAGAGTGGCTAAGGGAGTAGATCTTAAAAGTTCTCATTCTAAAGGATAAAAGAAGCTTTGTAACTACATGAGGTGATGGATGCTAATTAAACGTATTGTGCCGCTCTTTTAACAATATAGATTTGTATCAAATCATGTTGTACACCTTAAACTGAACAATGCAATATTATCAATTGTATGTCAATAAAACAGGAACAAAAACAGCTAAACACCTCTTAAAAGATTTGGACTCTGGGAATTCCTTGGTGCCGAGTGCTTAAGACTTCATGCTTCCACTTCAGGGTGCCTGGAATTTGCCTATGAGACTCCTGGTCTGTGGATCTTTGTCTGGCATTGGTTCCTCGCATGGACCAACCAATTCATGTCTTACCTGTGGTTCTAGGTAAACAGGAGTCTTGACCTCTGCTCCAAGTTCTTTTTTCAGATGGTTTTCCAGCTTTGACTCACTGGCTAAGGCCAGAAGTGTG
The DNA here is from genome assembly GCA_022376925.1 of Tragulus kanchil. Lineage (NCBI taxonomy): Eukaryota > Metazoa > Chordata > Mammalia > Artiodactyla > Tragulidae > Tragulus > Tragulus kanchil. The sequence goes on from JAIOJX010000003.1 coordinate 138,417,032, forward strand.
ACCTTCAGACAAAGCATTGTAAGAAGCTTTTTAGGCATCCATATCCCTACGGAAAGTCTATGAGTGACTTTTCAGGTCTGACTGTAGGTCCTCCTCCCTCCCTCTTCCTGAGCCCCAGCGTCCGTGAAATGGCCAGAGCCTCTATCTGGGTGTCCCTCAGCTGTGAGATGGCCCTCACATCTGTGCTGATTCACCTGATTCTGGACCATTCCATGGTTCCACCAGGGCAAATGGAACAGGTGAGTTGGCATTTCCCTAGTTTTACCTCCTTGCTTATATTATCCCAGTAATTGGTTAGAGGCTTAACTTTCATTTCTGGCTTGTTGCTCTCTGAGTTCCTGGCAGCTTTAATGGGTGAGTTAGTAATGAATAGATGGGGGTGATGGAGAAAGACAAGTGTTTGCTGAGAGAGTCACAGAGGTGGAAACAAGTCAGGGGCTCGTCCTGGTGATCCTGAGCCGCCGGAGCTACTCACTGAGGGCTGTGCAGGTGACAAGCGGAGCTTAGACTTGACATGGTAGGAGACAGGGCCACAGAAGTCTGTGTCATATTCATTTTGTTTTAAAGAGGAAAAAGTAAGCCAGATGATAGTTAACAGTATGGTATTATACATTTGAGAGTGGCTAAGGGAGTAGATCTTAAAAGTTCTCATTCTAAAGGATAAAAGAAGCTTTGTAACTACATGAGGTGATGGATGCTAATTAAACGTATTGTGCCGCTCTTTTAACAATATAGATTTGTATCAAATCATGTTGTACACCTTAAACTGAACAATGCAATATTATCAATTGTATGTCAATAAAACAGGAACAAAAACAGCTAAACACCTCTTAAAAGATTTGGACTCTGGGAATTCCTTGGTGCCGAGTGCTTAAGACTTCATGCTTCCACTTCAGGGTGCCTGAATTTGTCCCTGGTCAGGGAACTAAGATCCCACATGCCATGTGGAACAGCCAAAAATAAATACATAAAATTGTCGATTAAAAAAAATAACAAAAATGCTGGAGTCTGATGATACGGTGATACAGGCATTGTGATATAGCAGACAACTAGCTATGTTGCCGTGGGCAAGCTCTGTCCTGTCTAAGCCTCCATTTCCTCATCTGTACAATGGGCCCTCAGGGGTGCTTGTGTGGACTAAACATGCAACATAATGATAACAAAGCTTTCTTCCTTCCTCCTCAGGGGCAGGATTGGCACATAACCTTTTCAATGTGCCACGTCTTCCCCCGGGCCTTGCTTCTGTTAGGGGTAAGTGTGAGGGTAGATACACTTATGGTCATGGAGGAAAACAAGGGCTGAAATGATCCATACAGCAGATAGAGTAATTTCATTAGCTTTCCGTGCATAATGTGATTTTTGTTTTACTGACATTGGTTGACTTTTCTTAATGTACTTTTTTCCTGAATAATTCCCACTCCATCTATAAACGTCTTAGCCCTAAATTATACAAGAGGCAACCTCTGTAAATGTTGTTTCTAGGCAGGAACCATATTAGTTAGGATAGACTTGGTGATATTCCAGTAAGAAACAGCCCTTCAAATATATTGTTTATTTCCTGCTTGGCTACATGTCCATCAGGGATCAATAAGATCTATGTTTCCTGGTCATGCAGGGTCCTGGATTTATGAAGTCATATATATATATATATATGCTCAAAAATTTGAGAGGATAAAGGATTATTGTAGAAAAGTGGTAAAGACAACAGAATCAACTTGTCTATATTAAATTAAGTTTGTATTCTCTGATGTGGGATCAAGGAAAAGGTAGCAAAAAGGAAGTGGGGATGTCTAACTAGATTAAAGTTGTTGGGATCAAGGAAGAACTCAAAATTGATGACTTTACATGAGGTGATGGATGCTAATTAACGTATTGTGCCGCTCTTTTAACAATATAGATTTGTATCAAATCATGTTGTACACCTTAAACTGAACAATGCAATATTATCAATTGTATGTCAATAAAACAGGAACAAAAACAGCTAAACACCTCTTAAAAGATTTGGACTCTGGGAATTCCTTGGTGCCGAGTGCTTAAGACTTCATGCTTCCACTTCAGGGTGCCTGAATTTGTCCCTGGTCAGGGAACTAAGATCCCACATGCCATGTGGAACAGCCAAAAATAAATACATAAAATTGTCGATTAAAAAAAATAACAAAAATGCTGGAGTCTGATGATACGGTGATACAGGCATTGTGATATAGCAGACAACTAGCTATGTTGCCGTGGGCAAGCTCTGTCCTGTCTAAGCCTCCATTTCCTCATCTGTACAATGGGCCCTCAGGGGTGCTTGTGTGGACTAAACATGCAACATAATGATAACAAAGCTTTCTTCCTTCCTCCTCAGGGGCAGGATTGGCACATAACCTTTTCAATGTGCCACGTCTTCCCCCGGGCCTTGCTTCTGTTAGGGGTAAGTGTGAGGGTAGATACACTTATGGTCATGGAGGAAAACAAGGGCTGAAATGATCCATACAGCAGATAGAGTAATTTCATTAGCTTTCCGTGCATAATGTGATTTTTGTTTTACTGACATTGGTTGACTTTTCTTAATGTACTTTTTTCCTGAATAATTCCCACTCCATCTATAAACGTCTTAGCCCTAAATTATACAAGAGGCAACCTCTGTAAATGTTGTTTCTAGGCAGGAACCATATTAGTTAGGATAGACTTGGTGATATTCCAGTAAGAAACAGCCCTTCAAATATATTGTTTATTTCCTGCTTGGCTACATGTCCATCAGGGATCAATAAGATCTATGTTTCCTGGTCATGCAGGGTCCTGGATTTATGAAGTCATATATATATATATATGCTCAAAAATTTGAGAGGATAAAGGATTATTGTAGAAAAGTGGTAAAGACAACAGAATCAACTTGTCTATATTAAATTAAGTTTGTATTCTCTGATGTGGGATCAAGGAAAAGGTAGCAAAAAGGAAGTGGGGATGTCTAACTAGATTAAAGTTGTTACCAAGGAGAATTCACAATTATATACAAGCAGTTATTTGAGAAGTTGCTTAAACCAGCTTCCTGATTCATTTCAGGTTGCAAGGAAAACTGGGGATCAACCCATTCCTTCCCATCCTCTGAAGACTATGGAAGATTAGCCTAGGCACATAACTGCCTTAGAACTTACAGAAGATTCCTTCCAGACTTCAAAGATGCAAAGAAAGCCTGGGACAATGTTTAGGTAACAAAAGAGGACAGAACTGTCTTGCATGACAAAATTGGAGAAACTGACTTTTCTGTCCCATAGAGGGAAGGGCAAGAGACCTCGGACAAGGTGAGAGATGGGGAAGCACAGGCTGGTTCAGAACCCAAGCTGTAGCATGCTTTCAGTCCTTTTTTATTTATTATTCTTTTCTTTTTTTAAAAAACCTTTTATTTATTTATTTTTGGCTATGCTGGGTCTTTGTTGATGTGTGGGTTTAGCTGCTCTATGGTATGTGGGATCTTCCCAGGTCAGGGATCGAACCTGTGTCTCCTGCATTGGCAGACATGTTCTTATCCACTGAGCCACAAGGGAAGCCCTATTATTTTCTAAATGAATAATATTTTCATATTTTCTTAATGGTAGTGATTCCTGAATATCTTTGTTCTTATAGAAATCTCTCCACCTCTTCGAATACTCAATAAAGTCTACCACATACCCAAGAGCCCCGTGCACATGGTGTGCCTGGAAATTAATGGAAGTTTTAGTCCCTATAAACGTCTTAGCCCTAACTTATACACGACGCCACCTCTGTACATGTTGTTTCTAGGCCGGAACCATCTTAGTTAGGATAGACTTGGTGATATTCCAGTAAGAAACAGCCCTTCAAATATATTGTTTATTTCCTGCTTGGCTACATGTCCATCAGGGATCAATAAGATCTATGTTTCCTGGTCATGCAGGGTCCTGGATTTATGAAGTCATATATATATATATATATGCTCAAAAATTTGAGAGGATAAAGGATTATTGTAGAAAAGTGGTAAAGACAACAGAATCAACTTGTCTATATTAAATTAAGTTTGTATTCTCTGATGTGGGATCAAGGAAAAGGTAGCAAAAAGGAAGTGGGGATGTCTAACTAGATTAAAGTTGTTACCAAGGAGAATTCACAATTATATACAAGCAGTTATTTGAGAAGTTGCTTAAACCAGCTTCCTGATTCATTTCAGGTTGCAAGGAAAACTGGGGATCAACCCATTCCTTCCCATCCTCTGAAGACTATGGAAGATTAGCCTAGGCACATAACTGCCTTAGAACTTACAGAAGATTCCTTCCAGACTTCAAAGATGCAAAGAAAGCCTGGGACAATGTTTAGGTAACAAAAGAGGACAGAACTGTCTTGCATGACAAAATTGGAGAAATTGACTTTTCTGTCCCATAGAGGGAAGGGCAAGAGACCTCGGACAAGGTGAGAGATGGGGAAGCACAGGCTGGTTCAGGACCCAAGCTGTAGCATGCTTTCAGTCCTTTTTTATTTATTATTCTTTTCTTTTTTTAAAAAAACCTTTTATTTATTTATTTTTGGCTATGCTGGGTCTTTGTTGATGTGTGGGTTTAGCTGCTCTATGGTATGTGGGATCTTCCCAGGTCAGGGATCGAACCTGTGTCTCCTGCATTGGCAGACATGTTCTTATCCACTGAGCCACAAGGGAAGCCCCTATTATTTTCTAAATGAATAATATTTTCATATTTTCTTAATGGTAGTGATTCCTGAATATCTTTGTTCTTATAGAAATCTCTCCACCTCTTCGAATACTCAATAAAGTCTACCACATACCCAAGAGCCCCGTGCACATGGTGTGCCTGGAAATTAATGGAAGTTTTAGTCCAAGTCCTAGACCAGGTAAATGCTGTGTGCAATGGAGAGAGTAAAGTAAGATATTCTCCAAATGCAACTAATTCAGGGGCTTGGGGCTCAGAGTTGGGGTCTTCAGAAATCTTGTAAAAGGAATTCTCATATCCATGGAAAGAAGGCTTCAGTCGGCCTTACATAAAAGCTAAGGGGTGCAGGGACCCCAGTTGATTTCGCAGTTACTGAACACATGACAGAAATCATTAACCATTAATTAATTCATCATTAATCATTAATTTTGATGGAGGCAAATAAGGCTCAGTGTAGTTACATGAATTCAACACTTATTCATTCACGTTTTAAAAATATTCTGTTGAGTTCCTATTGGATGTGAGGCTAAAATGGTGGGTGACATTTTATAAATATTTACACCCTGGGCTTCCCCTGGTGGTCCAGTGGGTAAGGACACCGCCTTGCAGTGCAAGGGTCGCCAGTTCGATCCCTGGCCTGGGAAGATCCCACGTGCTGCGGAGCGGCTGGACTGATGTGTCCAATCACCAAGCCAGAGCTCTGGAGCGCATGGGCCCAGAGCCGGTGCTCTGCAACAACAGACGCCACCGTGATGGGAGGCCCACGGGAGCCAAAGAACAAAGACGATGAAAATAGAGAAATGAAAGACCAATAGAAGTGGCCCGCCTGCTCCCCTCCCCCCCAACCCAACCCCCGCCCAAAATAAATAAATAAATAAATCTTAAAAAAAAAAAAAAAAAAAAATTTACACCCTGATCCCTTCTCTTGAGGAATTTCTAAATGAGTTAGGGTGAACCCAAAGATGAACTCTACTTTTGGGGAGCTCCTCTCTTCCAGCATGTTGTCTCTACCTTCTCCTGTGGTTCCAAGAATCAGGTGTCACATCCCAAGGGTGGATGTGGGGGTCCTCTGCTACACTTCATGAGCCAAGCTGGGGGGTTTCAATCACTGCACTGGGTTCAGCTACTTGCTGATGTAGCCACTGTTAACTTAATGTGACCCGTCAGCCTAGATGTAGAGAAAGATATTTAAGAAGTTGAGACCATTGGGGACTGACTTCTGGTGTGCCAATGACTGCTGTGAGAATATGTTAACTGTTTAACAAGAGTTTCCTTCTTTAGTCAACCTATCAATCAGCAACTATTTGTTGGGTTCCTACACCATGAGTTGGACTCTCTATTGTTCACCCTGTTGAAGGAGGTGAGACTGTTAATAGTCATGAGTCAAACAGGGCATTAGAATGGAAATAATGAAGGGGAGAGAATAGAGCTGCTGTTTCAAGCCTTCCTTGCTCACATTTATAACAACTAACTTTGACGGGTGCTGCTTTGCCACATGGAGTGTCTTCCTGCCTTCTTTCTTCCTATTAAAATCTTACTCATTCCTTAAGTTGTCATACATGCGCCCCCCCTCAGGAAGCCTCCCCTGACTCTCTGGCCCTTGTTATTTGCTGTGTGTGTAGGTTATTCAACCGTTACTTCAGTGGTATCAATGTTCTTTAGAATATTAACCCTGGGAAATGTTAATAGATGTCAATGTAAAAAAAAATGATTCCATTCTCAGATGCATTTGGATTTAACGTAGTCAAATGGGTTTCTTTCAAGCAGGATGACTCTGAACCGTTAATATGCTCATGTAATTATAACTGGAGTGACCATACAATTTATGATCCAACTGAGAACTCTTAGGGAGTAAAAGATGTGCCATTATTAATGGGGTCAAGACAATCAGAGCAAACTGAAGCTATCTCCAGCAAACCAGGACAAACAGTCAACTGAGTTAAAATCTCTCTTAAGTGGTGTTTCCAAGACTTCTTAAAAAAAAAAAAATTTACACCCTGATCCCTTCTCTTGAGGAATTTCTAAATGAGTTAGGGTGAACCCAAAGATGAACTCTACTTTTGGGGAGCTCCTCTCTTCCAGCATGTTGTCTCTACCTTCTCCTGTGGTTCCAAGAATCAGGTTTCACATCCCAAGGGTGGATGTGGGGGTCCTCTGCTACACTTCATGAGCCAAGCTGGGGGGTTTCAATCACTGCACTGGGTTCAGCTACTTGCTGATGTAGCCACTGTTAACTTAATGTGACCCGTCAGCCTAGATGTAGAGAAAGATATTTAAGAAGTTGAGACCATTGGGGACTGACTTCTGGTGTGCCAATGACTGCTGTGAGAATATGTTAACTTTTTAACAAGAGTTTCCTTCTTTAGTCAACCTATCAATCAGCAACTATTTGTTGGGTTCCTACACCATGAGTTGGACTCTCTATTGTTCACCCTGTTGAAGGAGGTGAGACTGTTAATAGTCATGAGTCAAACAGGGCATTAGAATGGAAATAATGAAGGGGAGAGAATAGAGCTGCTGTTTCAAGCCTTCCTTGCTCACATTTATAACAACTAACTTTGACGGGTGCTGCTTTGCCACATGGAGTGTCTTCCTGCCTTCTTTCTTCCTATTAAAATCTTACTCATTCCTTAAGTTGTCATACATGCGCCCTCAGGAAGCCTCCCCTGACTCTCTGGCCCTTGTTATTTGCTGTGTGTGTAGGTTATTCAACCGTTACTTCAGTGGTATCAATGTTCTTTAGAATATTAACCCTGGGAAATGTTAATAGATGTCAATGTAAAAAAAAATGATTCCATTCTCAGATGCATTTGGATTTAACGTAGTCAAATGGGTTTCTTTCAAGCAGGATGACTCTGAACCGTTAATATGCTCATGTAATTATAACTGGAGTGACCATACAATTTATGATCCAACTGAGAACTCTTAGGGAGTAAAAGATGTGCCATTATTAATGGGGTCAAGACAATCAGAGCAAACTGAAGCTATCTCCAGCAAACCAGGACATACAGTCAACTGAGTTAAAATCTCTCTTAAGTGGTGTTTCCAAGACTTCTCAGACTAAGGGATCCTCTGGTTAAGGAGCAGTGGGTCACACTTTGGGAAATGCTGCTGCTGTGTGACCCAACCAGTGCACAAGCTCCCTGAGAGCAGGGCCTGGTCATGTTTGTATTCGTTCCCCCTTGGCACCTAACGCAACTCCCTGCAATAGTGGAGCTCCAATAAAACACTGATTGAAGATTCTAGTAGGAAGAAAATTGCTTTTATTTTCCCGGGGATCTCAAGTGAAAGTTATTTTACGGGGTCTTGACACACGTATTAGGCAAGGCTTTCATAAAAACAGAACCAGTAGAAGGGGTGTGTATGTGTGTGTGTGTGTATTTAGATAGAGAGATGATAATCTGATTGACAGATAGGTAGATAGATAGATAGATAATTGATGTAAGGAATTAGCTCTTGCTATTGTGGAGACTTGGTAAACCCCAAATCCACAGGGCAGGGCAGGAAGCTGGAGACCCAGAGAAGAGTTGCAGTCCAGGTCCAAAGGCAGCTTACTGGCAGAATTCCTTCCTGCTGGGCGAAGTCAGTCTTTGTCCTAGTAAGACCCTCAACTGATTAGAGGAGGTCAAACCCACATTATAGAGGGTTGTCTCTTTTACTCAAAGTCCATCAATTTAAGTGTTAAATTTGCATCCAAACATGTTTCACAGAAACATCCAGAATAACGTTTGGGGCTTCCCTGGTGGTCCCGTGAGTAAGGACACCGCTTTGCAGTGCAAGGGCCGGTTTGATCCCTGGCCTGGGAAGATCCCTCGTGCCACAGAGCAGCTGGACCGATGTGTCCAATTACCCAGCTGGAACTCTGGAGCGCATGCGCCCAGAGCCAGTGCTCTGCTACAACAGAGGCCACCTCGATGGGAGGCCCACACAGGCCAAAGAACGAAGATGGATGAAAATGGACAAATGGAAAAAGGGGACCAATAGAAGTGGCCCGCCTGCTCCCCTCCTCCCACCCCACCCCAAAATAAATAAAAAAAGTCAAGACAATCAGAGCAAACTGAAGCTATCTCCAGCAAACCAGGACATACAGTCAACTGAGTTAAAATCTCTCTTAAGTGGTGTTTCCAAGACTTCTCAGACTAAGGGATCCTCTGGTTAAGGAGCAGTGGGTCACACTTTGGGAAATGCTGCTGCTGTGTGACCCAACCAGTGCACAAGCTCCCTGAGAGCAGGGCCTGGTCATGTTTGTATTCGTTCCCCCTTGGCACCTAACGCAACTCCCTGCAATAGTGGAGCTCCAATAAAACACTGATTGAAGATTCTAGTAGGAAGAAAATTGCTTTTATTTTCCCGGGGATCTCAAGTGAAAGTTATTTTACGGGGTCTTGACACACGTATTAGGCAAGGCTTTCATAAAAACAGAACCAGTAGAAGGGGTGTGTATGTGTGTGTGTGTGTATTTAGATAGAGAGATGATAATCTGATTGACAGATGGGTAGATAGATAGGTAGATAATTGATGTAAGGAATTAGCTCTTGCTATTGTGGAGACTTGGTAAACCCCAAATCCACAGGGCAGGGCAGGAAGCTGGAGACCCAGAGAAGAGTTGCAGTCCAGGTCCAAAGGCAGCTTACTGGCAGAATTCCTTCCTGCTGGGCGAAGTCAGTCTTTGTCCTAGTAAGACCCTCAACTGATTAGAGGAGGTCAAACCCACATTATAGAGGGTTGTCTCTTTTACTCAAAGTCCATCAATTTAAGTGTTAAATTTGCATCCAAACATGTTTCACAGAAACATCCAGAATAACGTTTGGGGCTTCCCTGGTGGTCCCGTGAGTAAGGACACCGCTTTGCAGTGCAAGGGCCGGTTTGATCCCTGGCCTGGGAAGATCCCTCGTGCCACAGAGCAGCTGGACCGATGTGTCCAATTACCCAGCTGGAACTCTGGAGCGCATGCGCCCAAAGCCAGTGCTCTGCTACAACAGAGGCCACCGCGATGGGAGGCCCACACAGGCCAAAGAACGAAGATGGATGAAAATGGACAAATGAAAGACCAATAGAAGTGGCCCGCCTGCTCCCCTCCCTCCCCACCCCACCCCAAAATAAATAAATAAATCTTTAAAAAAAAAAAAAAAAGAGTAACGTTTGACCAAATATCTGGGCACTATGGCCCAGACAAATTGACACATAATGCACATGTGAGACTCACTCACATTTAACTAGGGATATGTTTGCAGAAAGGGATCCAGATCGAGCCTCCAAAGGGTCACAGGGGCGGAGTGTATGGGATGGGCTATGATGCAGCCAGCAGGACTTAAACTGGGTGACAGCCTTTGGCCAGAGAAGAGCTGTAGGAAAGGCTGGCATGGGGAGGCAAGAGCAGCCTCTCCCCACGGATTCACGTCTGAGTTATGTACGGGGAATAAAACAGAAGAGCTATGAACACAGGGCTCTTGAGGAGATCCAGGGACCTCAGGCTGCTGCTGTGTCCCAAGTGACAAGCCGGGTCACAGAAGTAGGGACAGCAGCACTCTCTCACTTCAGTGCAGAACATGAATTGACACTGAGTGGGTCAGGTCTCTGGGGACTGTAACCCTGTGCTCCATACCTCACGTAATTTTAATAGAATCCTGAAAGGTAACTGTGATCCCCATAAGCACATGCACACATCTCTGTACACATTCTTCCACACACTCAACTTCCCAGGGCTCCCTTGCAGAGAGGGACAGCCATGTGATAAAATTCTAACTGATGAGATCTGAGATGGGATAGTAAGTTTCTGGTGGGTTTCCGAAAGCTTGGAAAGAGAGCAGACTCAACTGGCATAAGCCCATTCACTCATTTTATCCAGTTTTTTCATCCAAACATGTTTCACAGAAACATCCAGAATAACGTTTGGGGCTTCCCTGGTGGTCCCGTGAGTAAGGACACCGCTTTGCAGTGCAAGGGCCGGTTTGATCCCTGGCCTGGGAAGATCCCTCGTGCCACAGAGCAGCTGGACCGATGTGTCCAATTACCCAGCTGGAACTCTGGAGCGCATGCGCCCAGAGCCAGTGCTCTGCTACAACAGAGGCCACCTCGATGGGAGGCCCACACAGGCCAAAGAACGAAGATGGATGAAAATGGACAAATGAAAGACCAATAGAAGTGGCCCGCCTGCTCCCCTCCCCCCCCCCCCCCCCCCAAAATAAATAAATAAATCTTTAAAAAAAAAAAAAAAGAGTAACGTTTGACCAAATATCTGGGCACTATGGCCCAGACAAATTGACACATAATGCACATGTGAGACTCACTCACATTTAACTAGGGATATGTTTGCAGAAAGGGATCCAGATCGAGCCTCCAAAGGGTCACAGGGGCGGAGTGTATGGGATGGGCTATGATGCAGCCAGCAGGACTTAAACTGGGTGACAGCCTTTGGCCAGAGAAGAGCTGTAGGAAAGGCTGGCACGGGGAGGCAAGAGCAGCCTCTCCCCACGGATTCACGTCTGAGTTATGTACGGGGAATAAAACAGAAGAGCTATGAACACAGGGCTCTTGAGGAGATCCAGGGACCTCAGGCTGCTGCTGTGTCCCAAGTGACAAGCCGGGTCACAGAAGTAGGGACAGCAGCACTCTCTCACTTCAGTGCAGAACATGAATTGACACTGAGTGGGTCAGGTCTCTGGGGACTGTAACCCTGTGCTCCATACCTCACGTAATTTTAATAGAATCCTGAAAGGTAACTGTGATCCCCATAAGCACATGCACACATCTCTGTACACATTCTTCCACACACTCAACTTCCCAGGGCTCCCTTGCAGAGAGGGACAGCCATGTGATAAAGTTCTAACTGATGAGATCTGAGATGGGATAGTAAGTTTCTGGTGGGTTTCCGAGAAAGCTTGGAAAAGAGAGCAGACTCAACTGGCATAAGCCCATTCACTCATTTTATCCAGTTTTCTCTCCCCTTCTTCTGGCCTGGAATTTGGATGCGATGCCCATAGGTCAGGCAGCCAAGCCGCCATCTCAAGAACCAAAGTCACATGCCAAGGATGGTGGACCAGGAAGGGAGAAAAAGCCCTCTCTTGAGCACCACACCTGTGCTTCCCACCCCTGGACTCTGTCATATGAGAAAAAGAACAATTTATTTGGTTAACAACTTATTCAAGTTTTCTCATTTGTAATAAGGGACTTCCCTGGTGGCTCAGATGGTGAAGAATCTGCCTGCCAAGGCAGGAGACATGGATTTGATCCCTGGGTTGAGAAGATCCCCTGGAGAAGGAAATGGCAACCCACAGAGTATTCTTGCCTGGGAAATCCCATGGACAGAGAAGCCTGGTGGGCTACAGTCCATGGGGTTGCAAAGAGTTGGACAGACTTAGTGACTAAGCAACAACAATAATCTGTAATAAACCACTCCACAACTTTGTGGCTTAAAACAACAACAGCAATCACTCTGCTCATGAACCAGTGATCTGGGCAGGTGAGGATAGTCCATTTCTGCTCTACTTGGAGTCAGTTTAGACAATTGGAAGGATACAGGGTTGAACTTATCTGAAGCTTTGCTTACTCGCAGTTCTGATGCTGACTCATGACTGAGACCTAAGCTGAGACTTCAGCTGAAATATGGCATGTAGCTTCCTTGTGCTTGAGCTTCCTCACAATATGGCGCCTGGGCTCTAACATCAAGCATTCCAAGAGAAGGAGATCCAGGCAGAGGCCAGGCTATCTTTGATCACCTAGCCTAGGGTATTATGCAGTGTTGATCCCACTGCATTCTGTTCATTGAGGTAGCCACAGAGCTGTCCGTAATTTTAATAGAATCCTGAAAGGTAACTGTGATCCCCATAAGCACATGCACACATCTCTGTACACATTCTTCCACACACTCAACTTCCCAGGGCTCCCTTGCAGAGAGGGACAGCCATGTGATAAAATTCTAACTGATGAGATCTGAGATGGGATAGTAAGTTTCTGGTGGGTTTCCGAGAAAGCTTGGAAAAGAGAGCAGACTCAACTGGCATAAGCCCATTCACTCATTTTATCCAGTTTTCTCTCCCCTTCTTCTGGCCTGGAATTTGGATGCGATGCCCATAGGTCAGGCAGCCAAGCCGCCATCTCAAGAACCAAAGTCACATGCCAAGGATGGTGGACCAGGAAGGGAGAAAAAGCCCTCTCTTGAGCACCACACCTGTGCTTCCCACCCCTGGACTCTGTCATATGAGAAAAAGAACAATTTATTTGGTTAACAACTTATTCAAGTTTTCTCATTTGTAATAAGGGACTTCCCTGGTGGCTCAGATGGTGAAGAATCTGCCTGCCAAGGCAGGAGACATGGATTTGATCCCTGGGTTGAGAAGATCCCCTGGAGAAGGAAATGGCAACCCACAGAGTATTCTTGCCTGGGAAATCCCATGGACAGAGAAGCCTGGTGGGCTACAGTCCATGGGGTTGCAAAGAGTTGGACAGACTTAGTGACTAAGCAACAACAATAATCTGTAATAAACCACTCCACAACTTTGTGGCTTAAAACAACAACAGCAATCACTCTGCTCATGAACCAGTGATCTGGGCAGGTGAGGATAGTCCATTTCTGCTCTACTTGGAGTCAGTTTAGACAATTGGAAGGATACAGGGTTGAACTTATCTGAAGCTTTGCTTACTCGCAGTTCTGATGCTGACTCATGACTGAGACCTAAGCTGAGACTTCAGCTGAAATATGGCATGTAGCTTCCTTGTGCTTGAGCTTCCTCACAATATGGCGCCTGGGCTCTAACATCAAGCATTCCAAGAGAAGGAGATCCAGGCAGAGGCCAGGCTATCTTTGATCACCTAGCCTAGGGTATTATGCAGTGTTGATCCCACTGCATTCTGTTCATTGAGGTAGCCACAGAGGCCAGTCCAATTGCAAGGAGAGGGGAAACAGACTCCACCTCTTTAGGAAACAGAAACACGTGGGCTAATCAGGGACAGTTCCATGGACAGCATGGGATGGGGAAAGCAGTAGGAGCCTCATATAAGAGGCTCAACAAGAAGCCATCACAGAAATGGGAATGAACTTGGTATGCTTATAAACATGGAGGCAACTGGGCTGGTTGGACAATGGAATCTTAGAGTAGGGAGACAGGGCTGGGGGTAGTGTGGGGAAGAGAAGGAGAACAGGGTTACAGATGATGGATTTCTGTGGCAGCATAATAGCCAAAGCCTTCCTTGCCAGGTCCCTGTAATGGGATGAGGGAAGCCAGCTTGTTATCTCAAAGCACAAAAAATAAAAAAGAAAGAGTTCCTTTCTTCCTCATAACAGAGCAACCATGCTTCACTAATTTATTTAAATCATATTTATAGGACCCCTAGTATGTACCAAATACTAAGGACATTATCATGAATGTAAAACATCCCTGGATCTTAATTTGCTTCCAGTCTGCTGGGGGCCCACAACAGAATATGGGTTCCTACCATGATGTAATAGTTGGGCTCATGTAATGGCGAGGCAGTCACAAGGTGGAGATGGAAGAACATAAAACGAGCACTCCCTTTAACTTGAGGGGCAGTGGGGGAGCCAATAAAGGTGTACCCAGAAGGGGGGGCCTAAGTTAGTGCCTGAGGGGTTTGCTCATTCATGGATAAGAAGTTTCCAGAGGAGTAGGCAGGAAAAGAGAGTAGAAAGACTCCTGCTAGATTAAGAACTGGGAGGTCCAGGACCTTGGTTATAATTTTGTCTCTATTAGCTGTGTGACTATAGAAAAATGACTTTCTGGAGGCTTTAAATGTCCTCACCCATGCAATGAGGGTGGCCAATGACCTCTCAGATCTCTTCTATCTCAAAAGCTCTCTGATTGTCATAGGAGGTTTCTTCTGAAAGGGATACATATGGAGGTGCTTAAGGAATGCATATGTTTATTGTATATGACATTAGAGCCCAGTAGTTCAACTCCCTGTGTACAAATGCAAGTTACCTCCAGAGACATAGGATTCTATTAAAAGCCTGGCATTCTTTTTGATCACGCTTAGAAATACTGTGGGAAATTAGCAGCAACACGCACAAAACCTCCTCTCACTCACACCGCAGACAGATGACAAAGTGATAAGCAGAGCTAATTCCCTGGGGCAATATTTCTTCCCAAAGCATAGATATGGGTGAATTATCACCATTCTTAATTGCCTAATGATTTTGTTTCCTATCATGTAATCTTTTCGGGGGGTTGTATTTTCACCATCTTGCAAATTCATATTGGCAGAGTGATATACATTGTCGAAGAAAACACAGAGGCCCATCCATCAAAAATCAGGCAGCAGTTGCCTTGAGTTTTTTGGAGAGAGACTGTAAGAGGGGGAAGAGAGGCATGGGGAGGGCAGCTGCCGCGTGGTGGAGGTGGTGGCTTCCTCACGGGTGGGTCGGTCACTCTCCAGGCTGACCCAGAGATGGCTGAGCATCCCAATATACTTCAGGTTCTTTTCCTTCTGGGTCTGAGTGTTGGCCCTTTGGGGTGTTTTCCTTATTAGTCACAGCTGCCTAAAACATCCCTGGATCTTAATTTGCTTCCAGTCTGCTGGGGCCCAAAAGAATATGGGTTCCTACCATGATGTAATAGTTGGGCTCATGTAATGGCGAGGCAGTCACAAGGTGGAGATGGAAGAACATAAAACGAGCACTCCCTTTAACTTGAGGGGCAGTGGGGGAGCCAATAAAGGTGTACCCAGAAGGGGGGGCCTAAGTTAGTGCCTGAGGGGTTTGCTCATTCATGGATAAGAAGTTTCCAGAGGAGTAGGCAGGAAAGAGAGTAGAAAGCCTCCTGCTAGATTAAGAACTGGGAGGTCCAGGACCTTGGTTATAATTTTGTCTCTATTAGCTGTGTGACCATAGAAAAATGACTTTCTGGAGGCTTTAAATGTCCTCACCCATGCAATGAGGGTGGCCAATGACCTCTCAGATCTCTTCTATCTCAAAAGCTCTCTGATTGTCATAGGAGGTTTCTTCTGAAAGGGATACATATGGAGGTGCTTAAGGAATGCATATGTTTATTGTATATGACATTAGAGCCCAGTAGTTCAACTCCCTGTGTACAAATGCAAGTTACCTCCAGAGACATAGGATTCTATTAAAAGCCTGGCATTCTTTTTGATCACGCTTAGAAATACTGTGGGAAATTAGCAGCAACACGCACAAAACCTCCTCTCACTCACACCGCAGACAGATGACAAAGTGATAAGCAGAGCTAATTCCCTGGGGCAATATTTCTTCCCAAAGCATAGATATGGGTGAATTATCACCATTCTTAATTGCCTAATGATTTTGTTTCCTATCATGTAATCTTTTCGGGGGGTTGTATTTTCACCATCTTGCAAATTCATATTGGCAGAGTGATATACATTGTCGAAGAAAACACAGAGGCCCATCCATCAAAAATCAGGCAGCAGTTGCCTTGAGTTTTTTGGAGAGAGACTGTAAGAGGGGGAAGAGAGGCATGGGGAGGGCAGCTGCCGCGTGGTGGAGGTGGTGGCTTCCTCACGGGTGGGTCGGTCACTCTCCAGGCTGACCCAGAGATGGCTGAGCATCCCAATATACTTCAGGTTCTTTTCCTTCTGGGTCTGAGTGTTGGCCCTTTGGGGTGTTTTCCTTATTAGTCACAGCTGTCTGGGGAACTCAGAAGGCAATTAGACCAGGGAGTGAGCCTTTTAGGGGATTGATAATGGAATGTGGATTCTTTCTCCCTAACTTAATTGTTTGCATCTGACCAGAAATCATTACCAGCTGATGACTGCTTGGTGGCATCTGTGAACTAAAGCAGTGATCCAGTGGAACTCTCAACACGTGATGGGAAAGGGTTCTTGGGAGAAAACTAATGAAGAGAGGGTTCATTAGCAGCTTTGATGGTGAGAGGGGATTTGCCCTAGACTTGCTGCTCCTTTGAGAGGAGATTTTGCTACTGTGCTGCCTGCTTTCCACTTTCAGGAATGTGAGGACCCTTGACAATGGCTGGAAGACTTACCGATGCCATACCTGTAAAACCTCTAAGTGGGTCTGCACAAGAGGATTAGTTGAGGACCTTTGTACCCTTCCTTTGCTCCAGGCTCAATGCCAGATGAAGTAAATCGGAATCTCTTGGGGCAGAATCTGGGCACTATTTTTAAAACCAGGTATTTCCAGTGTGCAGTTTAAGTTGAGAGCCACCAAAAAGGCAAGAGTCTCATCATTCCTTACTCAGAAACAATTGTCTTAAACATTTTGACTGAGGCAGGTATAAGGGAAGGGAATAAAGAAAAGTTGGGAGCGTGTTGATTCTTGTGAGCAATTTCCTCAAGAAGTCCTTATTGAGACCTACTATGTGCAGGTCACTTGGTCAAAACTAATAGATGCTCCTTGGGGCAGCTGAGGCCTCACTCACTCTGGTTCCCAACCACACCACCACCACTTAGTGGTACCTAAGTGATGGTCCCCAGTAGAAGCAAACTGGGGAATTCAGATGTCGACAGCTTCTTAAAATACAAATTGTCACCCTATAGATTGTGGAAAGTCTAAAAAAACAGGGAACACACAAGAAACTTGCACAAAGCCTTGGTATGAATCTTTGTCATTGATTGAGGGTTAAGGGAGATGGAAGGATGGACACTGCAGTTCACGATTGACTAGGTGAGACAGAAGAGAAGACATCCCCCTCCTGCGAGGTCTTGACCAAGTCAGCCCCTAATCCTTTCCATTTCTTCCTCTGTGTTTCTGGCTTTATAGGCTTTTCCTTCTCAGAAGCAAAAGGCAAATTCATCTCAGCTTTTCACAATTTCTGCCAAATACGTTCTCTGCCACAGACTTATCCAGAGTGATCATCTGTCTGGGAGTGGCCAGGACACAGGGGGTTCCCAGGGGGTGGGAACTGGAGCATCATGGGTAAACCAGGTATGCCCATCATCGGTCCATTCAGAAGCACGTAGACCTACAAGAAGGCAATTTCCTTCTTGGGCTCTGAATTTTTTTTTTTTCAGTTATAAATCAAAGAAGGACACTTGATGAAAGGTTGAGGACCTCCAGATAGAGAGGGAAGTGGAGAGAAATAAACAGGAAAAATCCCAGGAGCTACATAATGTGTCTCTAACCAGAGGATTAAGGGAGAGTAAAGGTTTGATATACCTTGATTTCTTTTTATATTCACATACTCCAGGTTCCTTAGTTGTTCTTTTTTACAATGACATCCAACTCTGGCTTACATTTCAGGAGACTATCTTGACTGCACAGAAAAACAGACTGTGATTTCTCTTTTCTGAATCAATTTGTAGTTATCAGGGGAAACTACAATGAGAAAGAACACAACACTCTGGTTAAGAAGATACACTGAACACCTGAGAAAAAAGAAAACTAAATATAGATAAAACAGAACAGAGGGTCTTTTTATCTGCAACAGTGTGGTGCTGTGGATTGGGAATTCTTCATTCAGGAGGTGCCTGGGAGGAAGATGATGGGTGAATGGAGAAGGGGAAAAGGTCATTTCATGCTAAAGGGGTGGGAGGACCTCGTGAGGAAAAATCGCCCTTAGGGGGTGGGCACTGGCAATAATGGGGAGGAATCAGTCTCTGTAACACTCGGCTGTCCTTACTTAATGGGGACAATGAGACACATTGTGGATGTTCTGTAATTTCCTAGAGGCTGAATGCCATCTACACTCATTTGGCTCATAAGTTTCCTTCTCTCTCCTCCAGACTAACCCATCGCCTCCTTAGAAACTTCTGTTTGTTCCTGAGCCCTTTCGCCCTCACCAAGAATGTGGTGGGTGTTGGGGGTTGGTGTGCTAAAATGTAGGCTTTTATTATCATTCAGGTATGATGAAGCCAACAGATCAAGAGACGATAGGCATTGGAAAGACTGTTCATTCATTTGAGTTTCTATGAGGAGGGGCCATTTCAAGCCCTCAGTCAGGAGGCTGGGAAAAGGAAGTGAAATGTGAGCAAGGGCTCTTGCGGTTTCTGCGAAGAATCCAGGCCAGGCCAGCAGGCTCAGGACCGACTGGTTTGAATCATTTCAGTGGACTTCAAGGTAGAGGGGCTGCCCCTGGGTGTCTGAGACCTGGCCCAGGGGTGGGTGGGACAGGAGAAGCAGGACCCCATGTGTGAGGATAGATAAAGGAGGTGGTTGGGGTGCAGGCTCTTTGTTAGAAAGTTTGTACACCCTAACCGTGCTCAGTTGCTATCTCTAGGAAGTAGCTAACCCTGGGGTGGGGTTGGGAGCCCTCCCTCCCCAGTTATCAAGGCCCCAAACCTCAGAGCACCAGAAACACAGAAAAAATAAAAAGACAGGATAATGCAGTTGGGATGTATTTAATGGCAGGATGCTCTATGAAGCCCTTGCTGAAGCAGAGGCCTCTTCTGAATGACTGAGGCAGTCCTTTGGTCTGCACTGTGTGGAGTCTGTCTCCATCTCCTGCTCCATGCTGAGGTTCTTGGTGTGCAGAAAAGAGCTACTGTAGTGGGTCTGAGATGACTGCCTTTGGAAAGGTCTGCTTGCGAGGCTGGCCCTCAGTTGGTGTCTGGGAACTCAGATTTCAGGAGGAACTTGGACTCCAAAACTGAAAATTGTGGGTTGCTATGTCTCATATGGTCTGTCCTGACCCTCAATGTTCTTCTGCACATCTGGAGTTGTGGTGCTTGCTAGGCGGAGGATGTTTGTGTTCCTAGTTCTCTGTAGAAACTTTGGACGTTGAGTGTCTCATGTGCTTGCCTGTCTAATAGACCGTCCTTCATCCCTGCTGCCATAAGTCATTGTGGAGGGAGCAGAGTACGTTCTGTGTGGCTCCATCGGGAGAGGGTCTTGGAAGCTGGTGCTTGGTTTCCCTCACACTTCACCCTATGTGTCTTTTCCCTTCGGTAATTTGGCTTTGCATCCTTTTGCTGTAATAAGCTGTGAGCGTGACTCTAGCCTGAATCCTGTAAAGCTCTCCTAGGCTCACCAATGACACCGGGGGTGGCCCTGTGGACACCTGACATGTGGGCATGCTGGTCTTGCTCCTCTCAATTGGTTTGTGAGCTCCTAGGAATCAGGCAGTGTGCATCCCTGTATCTTGGCAAGAACATCTGATTAAGAACCAGCACATCTGCTTGTGAAACTTCGCTTTTCTCTGTCCAACTGCATGCCTTTGGGGGAGTTGGTTACCTTTGTGGAGCCTGTAATAGAGACAGTTAACCCCCTTCTCCGTGGTGGGTTATGAGGTCCAAATAAAATACTGTGCATGAAAACATTCCCAACCTGTACAACATGACATCAGTGAAACATGATCATAAATCTATGCACTCCCACCCTATCTTGGATCAGGTAAACATTCAATGAGGTTCTGCAGAAAAGATGAATCAGTACAAGTTACCTCATTTTTTCCTTTCCAAGAGTCCATGGCACCTGGCAGAATTCTGGACATTGAAAGAACAATGGCAACAACAAAAAACAATTTTCTGTCCTTGGGATGGAAAACTGGAAAAAAAGAAAAACCAAAACCACAGGTTTTAGGGTGCAGGGTTCTTAAGTGGTTCCCACCTCCACACCCCTCCTCCAACACTACAGCCCTCCCATCATCACCTTGCTGCCAATCCTGGGCCGTGGGTGGTGCTTTCAGAGCCTGGTAGACTCCCTTGGGCCACTTGCTTGTGAACCCCTCACTCCTCAGCCCCCTGTCAGCTGCCGCCAGGAGAAACATGAGGCCTTAATTGATCAGCAGGGCCATAGCCTTGAGAACTTGATTCAGGTATTGACTTCTAAGGAGCCAGTTTCAGTCCGGCCTCCACAGCTAGGAGCGACTGAACATCAAAACTATTAACCTCTGGCCTGAGCAGTTGGCGAGGCAGCCCAGCAGCAGTAATTAGGAAGTCAATCGGAATCGCCTGTCTCACTTACTCTGCCATGTCAATCAATAGCGCGGTGACAGGTTCATTAGGCCCAGGCCATGCAAGCCCAGCCTGTAACAACCTCATAAAATACACCAACGACTCGGGGCAGAGAGAAATCTGCCCGAAGGACTGGAGTGGATGACAATATGTATTGATTAGGGCTCCAGCAATTTATGAAGTGCTACTTGTTGGCCAACCTTTCTGACTCAGTGCTAAATTTTCCCAAGGAGTTGCCAGATGAAACCAAATATTACCCTTTAAAAAAATGAGAGAAAGCCAAACTGTTGTCTGACAGGGCATTTTTTACGTTAGTTACTCCTAGCAAATAATCTATCGGGGTAAAACTTCAATAGTTACTTAAGGCTGAAGCAGTACCTTTGTCTCTGTGGCCATCAGACTTTGAAAGAAGACATCCATCTGGGGAAGAAAAAATATGATTTGACATGTGATTAGGTAAGACTCTACCTTCAGAGAGACAGGGTGATTTAGGCATTCATTTCTTCTTGGCGTTTTTAATAGTCCGTCTGGGTTGCTCCAGTGGGATGTCTGACACCTGGGTTTGCAGGGCTAATTTAAGAGTGCAATAGAAGGGGGCGGAGGTGTGCAAAAGGGTGCCTTCTGGCTCCTTCCCCATCATCATGGATGACACTGCTTGACCACACTGCAGAGACCTTGCCTGCCTCGAAGCTTGCTGAATAACAGGGCAGTTTTTCTGAGGGGGCTGTGGCCTTGGAAAGAACACAAGGAGAGGTGATGTTTACTGTGCAACCGGACTTCAACGGGGCCTCCGTGTTAGCCCTGGGGAACACCAAAGGCATGTGGATCATGGAATGTATTTCCTCTGTCTTCAGTGATCAACATGCATTACCTAGACTTACGCACCTTGGCATCAGATGGCCAGAGTCCTGGAGCTTTAGCTTCAGCATCAGTCCTTTATATATGATAAGTCCTTTCTGTATGATAAGACTTCAAACATTCATGACATGCCCCAAAGTTAGTCTCTATTTGGACGGCTCCCCCGCCAAAGCGAGGCCCTGCTACACACAGGAGCATGTACACCCAACCAGGGCAATGGTGGTCAGAGGCAGACCAGAGAGCTGAGTTCAGCCCATGTTTTGTCGCATATTAGATCCCTACCTCACTGAGCAGACCGTCTTCATCTGTAAAATGGGATGAAAAATGCCACTGCTTACCCAACAGACTCGGGGCAGAGAGAAATCTGCCCGAAGGACTGGAGTGGATGACAATATGTATTGATTAGGGCTCCAGCAATTTATGAAGTGCTACTTGTTGGCCAACCTTTCTGACTCAGTGCTAAATTTTCCCAAGGAGTTGCCAGATGAAACCAAATATTACCCTTTAAAAAAATGAGAGAAAGCCAAACTGTTGTCTGACAGGGCATTTTTTACGTTAGTTACTCCTAGCAAATAATCTATCGGGGTAAAACTTCAATAGTTACTTAAGGCTGAAGCAGTACCTTTGTCTCTGTGGCCATCAGACTTTGAAAGAAGACATCCATCTGGGGAAGAAAAAATATGATTTGACATGTGATTAGGTAAGACTCTACCTTCAGAGAGACAGGGTGATTTAGGCATTCATTTCTTCTTGGCGTTTTTAATAGTCCGTCTGGGTTGCTCCAGTGGGATGTCTGACACCTGGGTTTGCAGGGCTAATTTAAGAGTGCAATAGAAGGGGGCGGAGGTGTGCAAAAGGGTGCCTTCTGGCTCCTTCCCCATCATCATGGATGACACTGCTTGACCACACTGCAGAGACCTTGCCTGCCTCGAAGCTTGCTGAATAACAGGGCAGTTTTTCTGAGGGGGCTGTGGCCTTGGAAAGAACACAAGGAGAGGTGATGTTTACTGTGCAACCGGACTTCAACGGGGCCTCCGTGTTAGCCCTGGGGAACACCAAAGGCATGTGGATCATGGAATGTATTTCCTCTGTCTTCAGTGATCAACATGCATTACCTAGACTTACGCACCTTGGCATCAGATGGCCAGAGTCCTGGAGCTTTAGCTTCAGCATCAGTCCTTTATATATGATAAGTCCTTTCTGTATGATAAGACTTCAAACATTCATGACATGCCCCAAAGTTAGTCTCTATTTGGACGGCTCCCCCGCCAAAGCGAGGCCCTGCTACACACAGGAGCATGTACACCCAACCAGGGCAATGGTGGTCAGAGGCAGACCAGAGAGCTGAGTTCAGCCCATGTTTTGTCGCATATTAGATCCCTACCTCACTGAGCAGACCGTCTTCATCTGTAAAATGGGATGAAAAAAAAATGCCACTGCTTCTACCCAACATGGTTATTGTGAATCTCGGATGAACTAACGGAACAAAAACATCTTTTATCAAGTACTAGAAAAGTCAGTTTCTAGAAAAAATACCGGCTGCATTCATCCAGTTTCTCAGGTGGAAGGGAGCTTCCAAATGGCTCCTTGTAAGATGAGCTTCTCTCCCCTGACATCTCACTGGCATGCCCTGATCAATCAACCCACAAACATTTATTGAGCTTTGTAAGATATTATGGATGATCTTTACCTCCCCTCCTCTGATCTCACTTACAGGAATTCAGTAACAACAAGGAAAAGAAAAATATTGTATTTTACCAGCGAAGTAACAAAACACCTTTATATAAAACCAGCCTTAGGCAGAAATGTTTTTTGTCTCATGGTTCTAGGAATCAGCCATATTTGTCCCCAAACTCTAGTCCATTGTGGACTTTTCTAACATTCTTCTGTGATTCCTTTCCTTTCCAAAACTTGTTGCAATTCCTGAGTCACTATGCTTGTAGCTTCCTTTTTTAAGAAAGGCCTAGAAATGGGAATGAAATTATTTGTGAAACTAAACAACAAAACAAACTTAAAAATAAAAACAAAATATGAACAGAAAACAGCAAAATTCAGACACCATATCCTAGCTGAAGGTGACCCTCATCTATCTGTCTTGAGCTGCTCGGTGAGGGCGGGTCAGCATTTCCCGTGCCTCTTTTGTTCTTTCCCTGGGTCTGTGAAGTCTCTGGGTTTTGCCTTGCAGTTTTGCCCTCCCAGTTCTAAGTGGATGGGATGCCCAGACTGAGGCTAGGGGTGAAATTGGGCTGTAAGAGCTGCTGAGACGAGAGGATTCTCAGAGCCTCCCAGACCCTTTTGGACTTGGTTCCCAGGCCCACAGCCTGATAAGGAAGGATATCTATCTAGCCTCCCAAGACTTCTCCCCTGCACCCAGAACTATGAGCCCTGAAGGAGACACCTCTTCTTCTATATCACTGGGGCTCCTCACCATGTCTGACAATCATTGGCTCTTCCTGTCTCCAACTCTCTGCCAAGTGTCTGTTTCTGGTTTGAGAGGCCTATTATTAACAGCTCATTGGTGAAGCAGATAATTGACAGATATGAGATTAAACATGTTCTGTTTAGGGTACACTAGCCACGCATCTCCCAAGCTTCACCTCTCTGCTCTGTCACTCAGGAGCATGACCTGCCTTCTTTCGCCAAAGGACCCTTCCTAATCCCCTCCCCCAATGGACTCAAGACTTTACAACTTGAAGACACACAACCAGGGGAAAAGCAGCCCCAATGGTGCTCTCTAAGCTCACGTTTAACTTTAAAAGCCCTTCCCTACCCTTGATCTTGTTCTCTCCTTACAGAGGCCCCATGAGGTATGTGTGTTACACAATGCTAGTCCAGGCAGAAAGGGACAATGGGAGCTGATGTCCCCCACTGAGGCCTCCACGAGAGGCACAGGGCCCAGCCTTGCTCTGGTCTCCACCTCCAACCCCACCATCACCTCCAACGTGTCTGTTTTTGAACTCTGTGAAGACAGCGAGGCCCTCACTTTAAAATATCACAAAGCCTCCAAAAATGCAAAACTGTGAAAACTATGGAAAGTTTAGACTGGGCTTTACCATTTAAATTACAACCGTCCCTCGGTAAGCACAGAGAATTGGTTCCAGGACCCACCGTGGATACCAAAACCCAAGGATGTTCAAGTCCTGAAGTCGTCCCCCCAGATCCATGGTCCTGAACCCATACATTCAGCAAACCATGAATCGCATTCCACTGTATGTACTTGTTGAAAAAAAATCCACAGACTCCTATTGCAAATCTGTTGTTCAAGGGTCAATTGTACTTTGCTGTTTGGATTTACACGTCGTCATAGCAATATTTTAGGCAGAAAATCATGTTACTTTACTCATCATTGTATCCTGATGCCCAGCGCAAAGCCAGACACAGATGCAAAATGGTTATTATGAGTTAATCTTTGATTATCAGTGAAGTGGATCTGAAAGGTCATGTTATAGAGAAGGTCTCCATCCTCCTAGCTGTTGACAATGGCCTTGTTTGTCTTGTGGCTCAGGTTTCGTCTGGAAACTACCATGTCTGCATCTGCCGAACTCTCTGCCAAGTGTCTGTTTCTGGTTTGAGAGGCCTATTATTAACAGCTCATTGGTGAAGCAGATAATTGACAGATATGAGATTAAACATGTTCTGTTTAGGGTACACTAGCCACG
This sequence comes from Tragulus kanchil, assembly GCA_022376925.1. Lineage (NCBI taxonomy): Eukaryota > Metazoa > Chordata > Mammalia > Artiodactyla > Tragulidae > Tragulus > Tragulus kanchil. Next base: position 138,442,044 of record JAIOJX010000003.1, read on the forward strand.
CAACTCCCAAGCTTCACCTCTCTGCTCTGTCACTCAGGCGCTTGCCCTGCCTTCTTCCGCCACTGGACCCTTCCTAATCCCCTCCCCCAATGGACTCAAGACTTTACAACTTGAAGACACACAACCAGGGGAAAAGCAGCCCCAATGGTGCTCTCTAAGCTCACGTTTAACTTTAAAAGCCCTTCCCTACCCTTGATCTTGTTCTCTCCTTACAGAGGCCCCATGAGGTATGTGTGTTACACAATGCTAGTCCAGGCAGAAAGGGACAATGGGAGCTGATGTCCCCCACTGAGGCCTCCACGAGAGGCACAGGGCCCAGCCTTGCTCTGGTCTCCACCTCCAACCCCACCATCACCTCCAACGTGTCTGTTTTTGAACTCTGTGAAGACAGCGAGGCCCTCACTTTAAAATATCACAAAGCCTCCAAAAATGCAAAACTGTGAAAACTATGGAAAGTTTAGACTGGGCTTTACCATTTAAATTACAACCGTCCCTCGGTAAGCACAGAGAATTGGTTCCAGGACCCACCGTGGATACCAAAACCCAAGGATGTTCAAGTCCTGAAGTCGTCCCTCCAGATCCATGGTCCTGAACCCATACATTCAGCAAACCATGAATCGCATTCCACTGTATGTACTTGTTGAAAAAAAATCCACAGACTCCTATTGCAAATCTGTTGTTCAAGGGTCAATTGTACTTTGCTGTTTGGATTTACACGTCGTCATAGCAATATTTTAGGCAGAAAATCATGTTACTTTACTCATCATTGTATCCTGATGCCCAGCGCAAAGCCAGACACAGATGCAAAATGGTTATTATGAGTTAATCTTTGATTATCAGTGAAGTGGATCTGAAAGGTCATGTTATAGAGAAGGTCTCCATCCTCCTAGCTGTTGACAATGGCCTTGTTTGTCTTGTGGCTCAGGTTTCGTCTGGAAACTACGATGTGCCGTGTCTTGGGAAATTTGCCCTCTTCCCAGCCGGAGCCACACATCTCTGGTCTCTGGGCTATGTGTTAGAGATGGGCATCTGTGAGGTGCCAGAGAGGTGTATGTGTGTGTGTGTGTGAGCACATGTGTGTGTGTAAGGGGAGGGGGCCAAGAGTGATCCTGTGAGCCCGATACCTCCACTGGCAGCACTCTGCCTCAGGGAACTGGGATTCCTCCTGGCTGCACCATGAGCATCACTTCTTCACCCCTTGTCCCCACCCCACCCCCACCTGCTGCACCCATGAGCCTTGTGTGTCATCTCCAGTGGGGGGACCTGGAGAGCCTGCAAGGTGCCGTCTTTTTTTTCTCTTAGGCACAAGCAGGCCGGTGGAGCCTTCCAAGTATGTTGGTTTGCAGGGAGGCCTGCAGCAGAAATCCTCAGCTTCAAGACTGAGCTACCAGCCAATAGCAACTTTCCTTGCACCTGTGCCTGTTGCAATCATTTTTATCATTTTGCCACGCTTCATTGACCGATGGATTTTTTTTCCAGCTTTGCACTTTTTTTTATTACTATTATTTTTATCTTCATCATTACCTCTGCGCCTCTGATGGCATTTAGATATGAACCGCCCATGAACCTTCAAGCCCGATTGTGCCACGACAAAAATATTGTCGTTTACATTCTGTGCCAAAGTATTATATAAAAACACATCACCGAAAAGGAAATTCAGGAAGCCGGGAGTAAAGATATATAGTCAGCAAAGTGTATAACTTCTGGCATATTACTGCTTAATCCTAACATAATTATTCTCATCCTTTTATTTGATTAACTTCTAATGGTTCCTCTTGGTGTTAAAGGTCCCACTCTGATCATTTGATTTTAGAGTCTGCTATAATTACCGATAATGTTCTTTGCAAGACAATTTAATGATAACCGCATAATGGCCTGTATGAAGAAAGCTGCAGGGTTTCAGAGCTTTTGAGTAATATAAAATACATTAGACTAACACAAGCTATCAACATGACAGGGAATGTTTGATTTACACTCAGGACTAGGTTATAGCGTTGTGGAATTTTTTCTTTTCCTTTTTTTTTTCATTTTTTTTTCCTCTCTCTTTGCAGTGGTTGACAATAAATGACAGAACAGTTGGACAATCTGTAACTTGCTGATTGCAAGAAAAGATTGCATGGCAGACTGTGGAGGCAGCCAGGGGAGCTCTGGGGAGCCATGTGCCCGGGGCAGAGCTGGGGCGAGAGCTGGGAGCCTGACTCCCTGGGGACCCTGACCGGATCCGTCTTCTGCTGGGAGGGCCAGCTGAAAGGGAAGCTCTTCCCTCTTCTCCTGCTGTACCGGGTCCCAGCAATCCTGGGTCTGTCTGTCAGCCATACACACCAGCTGAGTTTCAGCTGTCAGATCCTCTTGTGTAGCCAAAGTCTCAGCCAACTCACTGTTTTTTGGATCAATAGAAAAATAATCCTGATTTCAGACACTAGGTCTCTTCTTTTTTCCAAAACAAGGAAATGAACAAGTGAATGGGAAAGCCTGCCTAAAACAAAAGAAGCATTTTGTTTAAACCCCAGTGACCATCCTCCCTCCCACAGAGCCCGCTCCCCAGTGGTGTTTGGTATTTGGGAGCCTAACCCATGTACCTCTTTCACTTGAAATCAAGTGATCACTCACCACTCTGGCCCAATGCAGCATAACTGACGGTGTGAGGGAGGGAGAAAATTTCCTGTCAGAAAAAAAGGTTAACCGTGGACAGATTACACCAGGGTCTCTGATTCCAGGATAATGGCATTTGGACAAAAGTAGGGCCCCGGCCTTTTTATAGCAGTTTATGCCCCATTAGTATTACTGCAAGTCCCAGGACCTGTCTGTTCGGGCACTTAATCAAAAGCAATGGGTTGAAAATCATGTTCCAGCTCTCCTCATATTTGATTCATTCCTTCTAGATAGGAAGAAGCAAAAAACACATTACTAGCATCAAAACAGCCCATGCATTATGTGCTAAGCAGTTGAGAAGGCTATCATTGAGTTTTATCCCTTTGGGTACTTGGATGGACAAGTACTTTCCTATTCATCCATTCACTGGACTGAAGCAGCCATATTTCATTTTTTTTCTTCCCCTGACAGACAATCTGTTAGTTTTCCACAGATCTCTCTTTTAAAGACACATTCATGTCACTTATTTTAATTGTAGGCCCTAGGCAGCAAAGCCCAGAATGTGCGTTTGCACACACACGCACACACACCACTGGAAACCCACTACTTGGATGTAGCTCCTCTGAGAGCCAAATCTAATAATAGGAGAGGAACATTTCTTAGGGGAAGAATTAATTTATACACTTAATTACTCAGGATCCACTTCAAGCTCTCCGCCTTAATGCTCTTTCTTTCGGAGAGAGTTTTTAACTAAACGCCCAGTGTTCTGACAGACCCTGAGGAGAGCCTGCCTCATTTAGAGGGAGGCACCTGGCCCTGTCCCACTCCTTGCCCCCGTGGCCCGCTCACCCCACTTCTTCCCGGGGGAGCGTGGGCATAAGCCGTGGACCGGCGGCCCTGCGCCTGGTGGTAACGATCGGGGTCTGAGTGAGCGGGGCTTCAGCTCAGTGAGCTGCTTTCTCCCAGCTCCCACGCTCTCCAGGGCTTCCGAGTGGATTTTCTGCTGAATGGCTCAGCCTCAGCCTAACAGTGAAAAATGAAATGATTTCTTCTATCTGTTCAAAACGAGGCAACAGCCAGGCCTCTCATCATTCAGGAGACCTCTGTCTTAAGGAATGGGCTTTCCCCATTTTAGAGAATTTTTTCCCAGTATCTCGACAAACGAAACGGTAGAAGCAATTTCCTGTCAGAAAAGGTTAACCGTGGACAGATTACACCAGGGTCTCTGATTCCAGGATAATGGCATTTGGACAAAAGTAGGGCCCCGCCTTTTATAGCAGTATATGCCCCATTAGTATTACTGCAAGTCCCAGGACCTGTCTGTTCGGGCACTTAATCAAAAGCAATGGGTTGAAAATCATGTTCCAGCTCTCCTCATATTTGATTCATTCCTTCTAGATAGGAAGAAGCAAAAAACACATTACTAGCATCAAAACAGCCCATGCATTATGTGCTAAGCAGTTGAGAAGGCTATCATTGAGTTTTATCCCTTTGGGTACTTGGATGGACAAGTACTTTCCTATTCATCCATTCACTGGACTGAAGCAGCCATATTTCATTTTTTTTCTTCCCCTGACAGACAATCTGTTAGTTTTCCACAGATCTCTTTTTTAAAGACACATTCATGTCACTTATTTTAATTGTAGGCCCTAGGCAGCAAAGCCCAGAATGTGCGTTTGCACACCCCGCACACACACCACTGGAAACCCACTACTTGGATGTAGCTCCTCTGAGAGCCAAATCTAATAATAGGAGAGGAACATTTCTTAGGGGAAGAATTAATTTATACACTTAATTACTCAGGATCCACTTCAAGCTCTCCGCCTTAATGCTCTTTCTTTCGGAGAGAGTTTTTAACTAAACGCCCAGTGTTCTGACAGACCCTGAGGAGAGCCTGCCTCATTTAGAGGGAGGCACCTGGCCCTGTCCCACTCCTTGCCCCCGTGGCCCGCTCACCCCACTTCTTCCCGGGGGAGCGTGGGCATAAGCCGTGGACCGGCGGCCCTGCGCCTGGTGGTAACGATCGGGGTCTGAGTGAGCGGGGCTTCAGCTCAGTGAGCTGCTTTCTCCCAGCTCCCACGCTCTCCAGGGCTTCCGAGTGGATTTTCTGCTGAATGGCTCAGCCTCAGCCTAACAGTGAAAAATGAAATGATTTCTTCTATCTGTTCAAAACGAGGCAACAGCCAGGCCTCTCATCATTCAGGAGACCTCTGTCTTAAGGAATGGGCTTTCCCCATTTTAGAGAATTTGTTCCATTTCCCAGTATCTCGACAAAGAGTAGAGGACGAACACAGTTGATTACGAAATTGCTCAGTAACTGGGAGGGGGTTGCCTCTGCCGGATGAAAGAGGGGGGAGTGCAGTGATCTGCCTCTGACATCTGCAGAAAAATGGATTGGATAAAGGGGCACCGTGGAACCCAACAGGCTGAGGAGGCTGTCACTGCTGGCTCTGTGGGTTGCTCTAACAGATTGGGAATTATGGACACCAGGGTTCCCCAAATGAGCTCCGGCTGGGTGTAGAGAGTGTAGCTCCCCCTATCAGAGAAATGGATGCAGGCCTGTAGTTGTTCAAATTAGGAGAGAGTAGGATGGGGTTGTGGGATTGTCAGCGAATGGAGCAGAGATCTAGGGAGCAGAGAAGCAGCAGACTTCTGAATGCGGACCTGTTTATCCCCCTGGTGTATCACCGCCCCATCAGCCTGCCCAAGGGCCTGAACAGCCCTCCATTGTGCCAGCATTTGGGGTTCAGCCATTGTTTGCTGGTGAGCAAACAATGTACCCACCTGACACCTAGGATGAGAACAGAGAGCACAAAAGTGAGATGTCATCACATTAAGATGAATTTAGGTTCAATCTTTCAGTGCTTTCATAGAAGATTTTACTTAAATTAAGATATCATGTTGAAAATTACCTTTTTTAGGGTTTTATATCCTATTGTGTCAATAAAAATTCTATATGCTACAGAGATAATTATTTTTAAACCTCGAGAAAATTTAGAAGAAAATTAAATTGACCATTTATCAAGCCTCAGGAGAGCGGGATGAAAATGATTTTCCTAAGCTTAGAAGCAATATAAAAACTCTCAGGGGAAAAGAATGACAGATATGACTACTAAAGGAAGAAAACAGTTCTGTGTGCTGAAAAAAAGAGACAAACAAGAGATTGGAAATATTTACGGCTACTAAGGTAAAGGGTTAATATCTTTATTATTTTGAATTATCATAATAATTGATAAGAAAATATCAGTCCCAATAAGCTAAAAACATAAGCATAATCCATGGAATAGTAAATCAACTAGTAAACAAGAACACAGAAAGATGTTCAGCTTCACTAGCAGCCAAAAATGTGTAAATTTTTAAAAGAATAATTTTTTGTATATTAAGTGAAATTTTTAAATGAAACTATCTAATATTGATAACAGTGTTTCTCTTCTACTGGGAGTCTAACCTAAAGGGCTAACCCCAAAGATGAAAAAGTTATGTGAAAAAGTCTTTATTGACCGCGTGGCTTATAACAACAAATATTTAAAACAACTCAACATCAATAAGAGGTGTATTCAAGGGAATTTTAGTCTTAAAATGATGTCCATGTAGACAAGGACTCTAGTATTAGATGAAAAAGTAGTCTACAAAATTGAATGTAAACTATGATTTCCAGTAGGCAGAAAACGTGCACATATAAAAAGGATAAAAGTACATCAAAATTGCCCTATATCTACAAGGATGGATAAAACAATAAAGCAAATAAATAACAACTGACTATACCAAGTAATAGCAAGTCTGTGAGGTAGCTGAAACTCATAAATTTTTGGTAGGAGGGTTAGATGATGAAATGGCACAGACTCTTTAGAAAACATTTGGACAGTTCTTACCAAGTTAAACGTATACTTAACCAATACAACCTAGAAATCTCACTCCTTAGTATGTATCCAAGACAAATGTAAACCAACACCTACCAAAAGTCTGCATGTGAATGCAAATCTCAGCTTTATTCATGATTGCCCAGAAGCTAACTCAAATGTTAATCAGTTGGTACATGAATGAAAAAAAGAGTGGTACATCCATAGAGTGGACTATTACTCAGCAAAAGAAAAGGAACAAACTACTAATAGACTCAGTATGGATGAATCACAACAGCATTACCCTAAATGAAAAAAAAAAAAAGACATAAAAAGCTACATATCATATGATTCTATTTCTATGATATTCTGGAAAATGCAGAATTATAGGGACAGAAAACAGATCAGTGGTTTCCAGAGGCTTAAAGGGAGGCAATTAAGTATTGTGTTAGTTACATGACTGTAGGCATTTGTCCAAAGTTGTGGAACTAACTTCCCAAAGGTGTTTTTTTTTTTTTTTTCCCTTCCTGTAGGCATATTATTCCTCAACTAACCTGGATTCAATCTCCAAAAAACAACTCATAGTTCTGATAAATAATAAGACTATGAGTGATTCTTCTCTTTTCTCCACTCCTCAAAATTTCTGATAGGGCTTCCCTGGTGGTCCAATGGGTAAGGACACTGCCTTGCAGTGCATGGGGCACCAGTTCGATTCCTGGCCCAGGAAGATCCCAGGTACTGCAGAGGAGCTGGACCGATGTATCCAATTACAACGTGTGTGCCAAGAGCGGGTGCTCTGCAACGAGAGAGGACACTGCAATGGGAGGCCCACATAGGCCAAAGAATAAAGATGGATGAAAATAAATAATAAATAAAAACCAATAAAAAAGGCCAAAAATAAAAAAATTCTGATAAAATTTTAAAGAAGAAAATATGTACCTATATTCATTATTGTTCTCACTAGGGAGAGAATAATCCATGAGCAAGGATGCATTTGTCTAAATAAGTGTAGTACATCTATTCCAAATAGCCATTGACAAGAAGCAAACAGTATAAAATTTCTCCTCAGATTTTGAGATTCCTCAACCCAGGAGGCTGTTCTCCCACTGACTTTACCTGTCTTTGGATTTTTAATGGATCTCTGCTTTTCACCTGATCTGATTCCAGCAATCAATCGGATGACAAATGGTAAAGGAGTATATGTGTTTAACTTAGAAAATAAAACATTTAGAAGTGGAATTTATCCCAGGAATGCAAGATTGGTTGGACGTATGGAAATCAATCAGTGTAGTAAACCATATTGATGGAATAAAGGACAAAAATACATGATTATCTCAATAGAGATGTTCAGAAAATACATTTGACAAAATCTAACTTTTTCATGATTAAAAAAAAAAATCTCAGCAAATTAGGACTAGAAGGGAACTTTCTCAGCCTGATAAAGGGCATCTATATATATATATATATATATATATATATATATATATATACATATAAACAACCCACAGCTAGCATCATACTTGATAGAGAGAGACTGAAGGTTTTCCCTCTAAGATAAAGTAGAAGGCGAAAATGTCCATTGTGGCCATTTCTATTTAACACTGTACTGGAGGTTTTAGCCAGTTCAATTGGGCAAGAAAAACAAATGCAAGTCAACAGATTTGAAAGGAAGAATGAAACCTGTCATTCGCAAGGTGACACAGTCTTATATGTAGGCTATCCTAAAGAATCCACCCAAAAATATGAGAACAGCAAATAGGTGATGAAAATATTCTGGTGGGAGACAGTAGTGATAGTTGAATAACTATGCAAATGTTAAAACTGAGTGAATTCTACACTTTAAAAGAGTGAATTTTGCAATATGTGAATTATTATTGCAATAAAAACAAAAAGAAAAAAACATGAAAGCCTTCGGAAAGAAACTAAAGGATATTGGGGGCAAAGTGTGTATGACTATCAGGCAGCCTGTAGGGCTGAAACACTGGTGTCAGCTCCAGAGTTTTCCAGCATGAGATGTCCAGGGAAGAGCAGGGACGTCATGGGATGGGTGTCATCCAGGCTGCCAAGAGCCACCTGATCTAGACTGGGGGTTGGACTAGCTCTGGTTTGCCCCTTAACTTCCAGCCCAAAGCAAACTTCTCTTTGTCCCTATGCCCTTCATAGCCACTCGTCACTAACTGTGCCTCTATTACAAACATTTGGATACAGATGTTTCTTTCCTTGATTATAAAGTTTTTAAGTGAAAAGACTATTCCTCAAAGTGTCAATACAATGACATAGACTTGGTGGGTCTCTCTTGTGTCATCAAGTAGTCATTTCCTTGTTTTTTAACTAGCAAGTGGAATTTATCCCAGGAGATGTTCATGGAAATCAATCAGTGTAGTAAACCATATTGATGGAATAAAGGACAAAATACATGATTATCTCAATAGAGATGTTCAGAAAATACATTTGACAAAATCTAACTTTTCATGATTAAAAAAAATCTCAGCAAATTAGGACTAGAAGGGAACTTTCTCAGCCTGATAAAGGGCATCTATATATATATATATATATATATATATATATATATATACATATAAACAACCCACAGCTAGCATCATACTTGATAGAGAGAGACTGAAGGTTTTCCCTCTAAGATAAAGTAGAAGGCGAAAATGTCCATTGTGGCCATTTCTATTTAACACTGTACTGGAGGTTTTAGCCAGTTCAATTGGGCAAGAAAAACAAATGCAAGTCAACAGATTTGAAAGGAAGAATGAAACCTGTCATTCGCAAGGTGACACAGTCTTATATGTAGGCTATCCTAAAGAATCCACCCAAAAATATGAGAACAGCAAATAGGTGATGAAAATATTCTGGTGGGAGACAGTAGTGATAGTTGAATAACTATGCAAATGTTAAAACTGAGTGAATTCTACACTTTAAAAGAGTGAATTTTGCAATATGTGAATTATTATTGCAATAAAAACAAAAAGAAAAAAACATGAAAGCCTTCGGAAAGAAACTAAAGGATATTGGGGGCAAAGTGTGTATGACTATCAGGCAGCCTGTAGGGCTGAAACACTGGTGTCAGCTCCAGAGTTTTCCAGCATGAGATGTCCAGGGAAGAGCAGGGACGTCATGGGATGGGTGTCATCCAGGCTGCCAAGAGCCACCTGATCTAGACTGGGGGTTGGACTAGCTCTGGTTTGCCCCTTAACTTCCAGCCCAAAGCAAACTTCTCTTTGTCCCTATGCCCTTCATAGCCACTCGTCACTAATTGTGCCTCTATTACAAACATTTGGATACAGATGTTTCTTTCCTTGATTATAAAGTTTTTAAGTGAAAAGACTATTCCTCAAAGTGTCAATACAATGACATAGACTTGGTGGGTCTCTCTGTTAAAAGATGAAAATCATCAAGTAGGTCAATTATCTCTGGTGTCTCTTTCTTCTCTAATCAATCCTAAGGGCTTTCCTGAGGCTCCTTGGCCATGTCTCTTGGGCGTGTCTCTAGTGATCTGAGGTCCTTGCTCGGAGCTGACACTGCTGGGTGCGGGGGCTCAGCTGAGGCCACTGTGTTCTCCTCTGTGGCACAGGGCCACTCTCAGCGCCTTCTTACTTGAGATGACTCCATCTCACATCTTAGCTAACATCACAGATGTACTCCTTTATACAGGAATATAAGAAAACTCATTTATTTTTAACTGAGTTGGGTTGTGGTTACATGGTTGATAAAATGATACACTTTGCAAACACTTAATTAAAGTTTAATTGATTTTTATTTTCCAGTTATTTTTAAATTTTAGAGCCAATTTTTTTCTTCCAGGTGGCAAAAATAATTTTACAGACTCTTGCAAAGCGCTCAGGTCCCAAGCATTGTGTCACTAGAGGCAGCATACTGAAGGAGAGGCCCTGCTTTTTGGAATTCATCAGGGATCAGGTTGGGTGGAACTTGGGGGAGGTGGGAGTCCCTTCCTAACCCACATTCTCTCCTCTAAGTGGTTTGCTGTACCTGTGATTTCACTGGGCCTTTCTCTCCAGATGAAAACCAGTCCCCTGGCCAGACAGTTCAGATACCCACCCCAGTGCCCACTTGGTGTCATTCCCAGGGCCTCATGCTACCCAGCAGGTCTGCAGGAGTGGGGCTGGGGCACACAGGCATTTACAAAGATTAGGAAAGATCGATGAACATGGACGTGGATTCATTCTCGACCACCGGACTAATCAGTTGGTTTTCACAAGTGCTTTATTCCCCTGTCATATCAGCCACAGATACCTGCTTTAACACTCTGGATCAGCCCTGCACCAGCCAAATTGATTATATTATTTAGTTTGCTTTAGGAGGAGAAATGGAAAAGACCTTTGCCGTCCCCTCTAAAGAAAGTTGAAGTGAAAACAAATATAAGAACAACCACTGCAAGTTCTGATGGAGCAGAAGAGCCTGTCAACTGGGTTCGTAGAATGCGTTTGAGCAATGAAATGACTGTATCAGCCCGAATCTCACTCTCCAAACCATTGGCCAGGATGTCAAGAAGCCCACAGAGAAGGCATAGGTCTTCCTGGTATCCTGGGAGTGCAAGTAATAGGAAGAGAATCCTTGGCAAGGCAGTGGCTTTGATTAGAAAGAGAGGGAAGCCTGGGAAAAGATACACATGCTCCCAGGGCATAAGATGAGAACATAAATATCCTGGGGGATCCCACCAAGAGCGCAATGGGAGGGACAGGGCCACTCTCAGCGCCTTCTTACTTGAGATGACTCCATCTCACATCTTAGCTAACATCACAGATGTACTCCTTTATACAGGAATATAAGAAAACTCATTTATTTTTAACTGAGTTGGGTTGTGGTTACATGGTTGATAAAATGATACACTTTGCAAACACTTAATTAAAGTTTAATTGATTTTTATTTTCCAGTTATTTTTAAATTTTAGAGCCAATTTTTTTCTTCCAGGTGGCAAAAATAATTTTACAGACTCTTGCAAAGCGCTCAGGTCCCAAGCATTGTGTCACTAGAGGCAGCATACTGAAGGAGAGGCCCTGCTTTTTGGAATTCATCAGGGATCAGGTTGGGTGGAACTTGGGGGAGGTGGGAGTCCCTTCCTAACCCACATTCTCTCCTCTAAGTGGTTTGCTGTACCTGTGATTTCACTGGGCCTTTCTCTCCAGATGAAAACCAGTCCCCTGGCCAGACAGTTCAGATACCCACCCCAGTGCCCACTTGGTGTCATTCCCAGGGCCTCATGCTACCCAGCAGGTCTGCAGGAGTGGGGCTGGGGCACACAGGCATTTACAAAGATTAGGAAAGATCGATGAACATGGACGTGGATTCATTCTCGACCACCGGACTAATCAGTTGGTTTTCACAAGTGCTTTATTCCCCTGTCATATCAGCCACAGATACCTGCTTTAACACTCTGGATCAGCCCTGCACCAGCCAAATTGATTATATTATTTAGTTTGCTTTAGGAGGAGAAATGGAAAAGACCTTTGCCGTCCCCTCTAAAGAAAGTTGAAGTGAAAACAAATATAAGAACAACCACTGCAAGTTCTGATGGAGCAGAAGAGCCTGTCAACTGGGTTCGTAGAATGCGTTTGAGCAATGAAATGACTGTATCAGCCCGAATCTCACTCTCCAAACCATTGGCCAGGATGTCAAGAAGCCCACAGAGAAGGCATAGGTCTTCCTGGTATCCTGGGAGTGCAAGTAATAGGAAGAGAATCCTTGGCAAGGCAGTGGCTTTGATTAGAAAGAGAGGGAAGCCTGGGAAAAGATACACATGCTCCCAGGGCATAAGATGAGAACATAAATATCCTGGGGGATCCCACCAAGAGCGCAATGGGAGGATTTCCTGTGGGCAGGTGGGTCCATGTGGAGAAGCTGCTCCATCTGGAGACACAGGCTCATGTCTACTGGGTTTGGGGGCTGCGGTGGGGCATTCCTTTCTTAGGATCTTGCACGAGGATGCCTATTCATTCTAAAACCACACCCCTCCGGAAGGCACCAGAGGAAAAGACTGGTCTGGTCTCTATTTATACAAAATAGAAACTGAGACTCAGGGTGTTGGCTGGGGGAGTAACTGACCTTGGGCCATGAGGTCAAATACCAGTAATACCAGAAACAGAACTCAGATCTCTTCAGCCTTGTCCAGAGCTCTGACCACTGGCTCATTCATCGTTCAGGGCTAGTGGACGCCACACACCATGTCAGCAGAGCCAGTCCAGGTAAGATGCAGGGGAGGGTGAGCCTCCGTCTTGTCTCACTTGGAGTCTTTCTATCTGGTCCTAGATTGCCAGTTACGGACTATAGCCCCCCAACCCCCGCCAGGAAATGAGGTGCAAGCATATAAACTAGAACACCAAACTGTTAACACCAGGAATCCATCCTTGAGAAAGGGCCAGGAACGGGAAGGTGGCACTGAGGAACCAATTCAGAAGAGGGAGCAGGATGCCCTGGTGGCACTTACGAGATTCTCATGAGCCTGTCCTGTCCCTTCCAAGGTGCACTCCAGGAGTGAGGTCCCTACGGGTTAGTCCTGGCTCCAGACCAGTCTGTGCCCTTGCACAGTGACCCGGGCTCTCTGGACCTCAGTTTCCCACTCTTGAAATGAGCGGGTCAAACAGACGGGTAGGTCAACTGGTAAAGAATCCGCCTGCAATGCAGAAGACCCTAGTTCAGTTCCTGGGTTGGGAAGATCCGCTGGTGAAAGGATAGGTTACCCACTCCAACTTTCTTGGGCTTCCCTGTGCCTCAGATGGTAAAGAATTCACCTGCAATGCAGGAGACCTGGGTTCAGTCCCTGACTTGGGAAGATCCCTAGAGGAGGACATGGCAACCCACTCTAGTATTCTTGTCTGGAGCATTAAAAACCTAAATTCTTAAGATGAGAACATAAATATCCTGGGGATCCCACCAAGAGCGCAATGGGAGGATTTCCTGTGGGCAGGTGGGTCCATGTGAGAAGCTGCTCCATCTGGAGACACAGGCTCATGTCTACTGGGTTTGGGGGCTGCGGTGGGGCATTCCTTTCTTAGGATCTTGCACGAGGATGCCTATTCATTCTAAAACCACACCCTCCGGAAGGCACCAGAGGAAAAGACTGGTCTGGTCTCTATTTATACAAAATAGAAACTGAGACTCAGGGTGTTGGCTGGGGGAGTAACTGACCTTGGGCCATGAGGTCAAATACCAGTAATACCAGAAACAGAACTCAGATCTCTTCAGCCTTGTCCAGAGCTCTGACCACTGGCTCATTCATCGTTCAGGGCTAGTGGACGCCACACACCATGTCAGCAGAGCCAGTCCAGGTAAGATGCAGGGGAGGGTGAGCCTCCGTCTTGTCTCACTTGGAGTCTTTCTATCTGGTCCTAGATTGCCAGTTACGGACTATAGCCCCCCAACCCCCGCCAGGAAATGAGGTGCAAGCATATAAACTAGAACACCAAACTGTTAACACCAGGAATCCATCCTTGAGAAAGGGCCAGGAACGGGAAGGTGGCACTGAGGAACCAATTCAGAAGAGGGAGCAGGATGCCCTGGTGGCACTTACGAGATTCTCATGAGCCTGTCCTGTCCCTTCCAAGGTGCACTCCAGGAGTGAGGTCCTACGGGTTAGTCCTGGCTCCAGACCAGTCTGTGCCCTTGCACAGTGACCCTGTCTCTCTGGACCTCAGTTTCCCACTCTTGAAATGAGCGGGTCAAACAGACGGGTAGGTCAACTGGTAAAGAATCCGCCTGCAATGCAGAAGACCCTAGTTCAGTTCCTGGGTTGGGAAGATCCGCTGGTGAAAGGATAGGTTACCCACTCCAACTTTCTTGGGCTTCCCTGTGCCTCAGATGGTAAAGAATTCACCTGCAATGCAGGAGACCTGGGTTCAGTCCCTGACTTGGGAAGATCCCCTAGAGGAGGACATGGCAACCCACTCTAGTATTCTTGTCTGGAGAATCCCCATAGACAGAGGAACCTGGAGGACTGTAGTCCATGGGGTCACAAAGAGTTGGACATGATTGAGCGACTAACACACTAATAGCTGTTGAAGCCATATCCAACTAGAGATTACTCTGGACTCTTGTATCTGGGTGTTCAGTCCTTCCCTCCAGTTCAGGATTACCTGGTAGCCACACAGCCAAAAGAGAGCCCTGACCTGCTCCACCCGTTCTCCTCATGTCAAAAAGCAACATTACTGGCCACTCCATGGTTCACGCCAAAGATCTTAAAGTTGTTCTTGATTCCTCTCTCTCCTTTACTCTACGTCCAAATGGTTAGCAAAACATCGCGGCTTTGAGATGACTCAGAGCTCATCTGGTATCAGTCTGCTTCCCTCCATCTCTGCCTCTACCACCCCAGGCCACTCCATCGTCCCCTCTCCCCTGGGTCCTTGCAATATGCTCCTTACTAGGCTTCCTGCTTCCTCCTGTGTTTCCTCCAATCCATCCTCTCCACAACTGCAAAGTAGATCAAGTCCCTTCTCTGCTAAACGACACCCCAACAAGGGATCCCTTAACTCTTAGGATGAAATCCACACTCCTTAGCCTGGGTCCCAGTGGGTCACCTCATCTGGCCCCTGTCTCCATCTTTGACCTTGTCTTTGGGCTGAGCCATTTCCAACCTTTCAGCCTTTGTACTGGCCAGTCCCCTACTCATAACATTCTTCTCCTGGACTTTCACATGCTGAGTTTTTGCTTTTGTGTCACATTCTCTGAGATGCTTTGCCTGGCCATCAAAGTTAAATTATCATCCTAAGTCTCTGCATATTACTTATCCATTCTTTGACTTTTTTGTGTTCATGTATCTGTTGACTTACTGTCTGGATCCTCATTACTAGACTTTAAACTCCCAGGAGGCAGGGATCTTGTCTATTTACTTCATCGCCACGTGGAAAGTGGGTGCTTATTGAGTGAGTCAATGAATAAGTGAATGATGATGTCTGAGAGTAGAGCTTGGAAATCTCTACTTAAAAAATATTTAATAACTATGATTGAAAACTACTCTCTAAGAGATCTAATGTATTTCCTGGGTAGATTAAAGCAAGAACTTTAATTTCTAAGGATTTTGAAGGGCAATGCTTACCTTCTAGGAAATCTCTAAAAGTGGAATTGCAAGCCTTGTGACAAATATTTGAAAGAGAAGTCAGAAGGGCTCTCTGAGCTTGTATTTAGTGGCATAGAAGATGTTGTCTTTGCTTCTCCATGTTGCTGGCCTGGCTCTTAGCTCAACAGCTGGGAGATAAAGTGCCTTCTGTCTTCCTTGAAAGGAATCAATAGTAAGAATGAGTACTTGGCTCTCTCCAAAAGGTCAGCTTGACACCTGATTTCTCAGGCTGCTCTCCTGAACCCTCCTCCCCCATTAATGGGGTAGCCTTCTCCGGCCTGGCAGACCACTTTCAAAGAACAAATTTGTAATCCGATTCTGAGAAATATTATGGGGATTAAGATGATATCTTCGTGTTTGTTTGGGTTGGCCCCTTGAAGGATGGAACATAGGTCCAATACAAAGGTCAGCGTCTGCCCAGGATGGGCATCTGTGTGTGCACGTGAGTGTGCAGGCAAAAGAAGAGGGATGTGGGTGGAGGTCGGAGAGAGCAGGAAGGTGTTCACAGAAGGGATGGGTTCTCTTGACCTGCTCGCCCATGGCTGTATGTACAACCCAGTGCCTCGGGTACACATGCAGAGGTACGAGTAAATGTGGGCATCTGTGTTCCTACATGTGGTACACGCATGTGAACACATGAGTAAATTTTCTCGTGTGTCAGTGTTTTACCAGGAGTCTGTAAACTAGCAGTGTGTGACTCGAAGAAGTCACTTAAATTTCGTCTGCCAACTGGGACTGCTAGTTAAGCCCTATGCAACTCACATGTTTGCTGCTGGGGAGAAAAAAGCACATGGAGGTAACGTCTGGGTAACTGTAAAGCTCTGGAACACTCTGGGCTCTTGCCCAGGGGCAGGAACAGGGAGGAGAATCCGGGTATTACAATAGGCCTCCTCCTTTTTGATTTAATACTGCCCCCGGGAAATCAAATAATTCGAAATCTCTACTTAAAAAATATTTAATAACTATGATTGAAAACTACTCTCTAAGAGATCTAATGTATTTCCTGGGTAGATTAAAGCAAGAACTTTAATTTCTAAGGATTTTGAAGGGCAATGCTTACCTTCTAGGAAATCTCTAAAAGTGGAATTGCAAGCCTTGTGACAAATATTTGAAAGAGAAGTCAGAAGGGCTCTCTGAGCTTGTATTTAGTGGCATAGAAGATGTTGTCTTTGCTTCTCCATGTTGCTGGCCTGGCTCTTAGCTCAACAGCTGGGAGATAAAGTGCCTTCTGTCTTCCTTGAAAGGAATCAATAGTAAGAATGAGTACTTGGCTCTCTCCAAAAGGTCAGCTTGACACCTGATTTCTCAGGCTGCTCTCCTGAACCCTCCTCCCCCATTAATGGGGTAGCCTTCTCCGGCCTGGCAGACCACTTTCAAAGAACAAATTTGTAATCCGATTCTGAGAAATATTATGGGGATTAAGATGATATCTTCGTGTTTGTTTGGGTTGGCCCCTTGAAGGATGGAACATAGGTCCAATACAAAGGTCAGCGTCTGCCCAGGATGGGCATCTGTGTGTGCACGTGAGTGTGCAGGCAAAAGAAGAGGGATGTGGGTGGAGGTCGGAGAGAGCAGGAAGGTGTTCACAGAAGGGATGGGTTCTCTTGACCTGCTCGCCCATGGCTGTATGTACAACCCAGTGCCTCGGGTACACATGCAGAGGTACGAGTAAATGTGGGCATCTGTGTTCCTACATGTGGTACACGCATGTGAACACATGAGTAAATTTTCTCGTGTGTCAGTGTTTTACCAGGAGTCTGTAAACTAGCAGTGTGTGACTCGAAGAAGTCACTTAAATTTCGTCTGCCAACTGGGACTGCTAGTTAAGCCCTATGCAACTCACATGTTTGCTGCTGGGGAGAAAAAAGCACATGGAGGTAACGCTCTGGGTAACTGTAAAGCTCTGGAACACTCTGGGCTCTTGCCCAGGGGGCAGGAACAGGGAGGAGAATCCCGGGGTATTACAATAGGCCTCCTCCTTTTTTGATTTAATACTGACCATACACCTCCCCAGGAAGGAGGCACCTGCAGGAAATAATTCCGGGGGGCAGGCAAGGGACGGCCCCAACTTCCCATGCCTTCCCTTCAGCTCCAAGCAACCTGGTAACCCCAGCGCACATCCTAGCAGCGAGGCAGCCTTCCTGCACCGCAACGGAGCCCCTTCCCTGTGCCTCAGCCTTTCTACACAGCAATGCCCCACCTTAGGATAACCTGGTCTACAAAACAGATGTCCCAAGCAAGAGAGAGACAATTAACCCAGGGGTGAGGGTTATGGAGCTGACCGGCTGGGATCCTGTGGTTTGGAAAACATCTGGGCCCCCTGGCCCGGCAAACCACCCCCATTCCATACCTCCCACCTCTGGCAAAGCCTCGGGGAGGAGGCGGATTATCTGTTGTTTTTTTTTTTTTTTAATGAATAGGGCGGGCTGTGGGCTCCTGGCAGGCCCCATCTGTCTGCTGCCCCAACTCAATTTGATTCCCATTCACCCGCCATTGTTTGCCTCCCTTTTTTGATCAGCCATCTCGTGGGGGGTGGGAATGCAAAAGCTTAATGTTCTCCACTGCTGTGCTGTGCGGTGCCGCGACCCCTCTAGGCTGCCCACCCCGGCTGCAGCCCCGGCTGGCCAGCGATCCTAGAGGCGAGTGTCCTCCACGAGGCCGACTCCCTGCAGCTCAGAGCCTGGTCTAGCCAGTCCCCTCGGGTGGGCAGAGGGGCGGCAGGCTGGGAACTGGCTGGGAAGGGGCCTATTTGCGATGTCACAGGCCAGGAATCACCGGCGCTCCCCGGTCGGATTAAAATTCACCTTCAAGGCTCAGGTGCCTCTTTAAAGTGGAGGGAGAGGTGCTGAGCCAAGGATGCGGAAAGGGAGTGGGACAGGCCAGGGCTGCTACATGGGGACCCTAGGGGTTTCTGAGTGGGCGGGAACTACAAACCTGGAGGTGGCACTGCCGCAAGGCACTTCATCCCCTTTTAAATAGAAAAGATAATACAGTAGCCCCAGTTGCAATATGGGTCTATAATCCCTCAGCCATAGCACGAAAACCATTTTGAAATTTGCCGTCCAAAAAAAAGGTTGCCATTAGTAACCAGGTTGTTTGTTTTGTAAATCGTCATCCAGAGTGAAAAGGGACCTCTGGAACTTCAGATCTGAAGGGGCTTTGGAAATGCCACCAGTCAGCGCTGGCTGACTGCAGCTGAGGTCAAGGTTATGGGAGAAGGAGAGGGTCAACTAACTACCTTCTAAGGTCCCTTGTAATCTGTGAAAGTTTAGAGGAACAGGTTATGAGGTCAGGAGGAGAGAAATAGCTCCTAGCCTCCTGGGAGGAGGAGGTGGGGCATTGTGTCAAATCAGAGAGCGGTGAAATGTAGTCTAAAGCCCTTTGCTGAGTCGCGGCAGTTAGAGGTGGGGAGGCCCAGATTAAGGTTCTATTCATGTGATGAAAGAGCTGTACAGCGAGCTGGTGGGCAGCACTCATTTCTGCCCTGCACGGTTCTCGAGGATGTGGCTCTACCTCTTCCCTGGTATGCAGTTTTCCATGGTCTTGGTTGGCATGGGCTACAGCTGCAAGCCTGAGGCTGGCTGGTTATCCAGCAATGATCACCCTGCAACTTGTCTTCATGGAGTTCATTCCTCAAAGTGTAACACAGGACGAAGTAGGGAGTTTGGGGACCATAAAGCAGTACAGGCCGTAAGCCACGGAAGAGGGAGCTGGTGCCAACACGGAAGGTTTGGGGGAGAAGGTGGCCTCTGAGGTGGCTTTAGCAGGGGAACACGTGACCATGGGGATGGGAGAGGCAATGCCACTCACAGAGGAGCAAGTCAGGACAGGAAAGGTGGGCAGAGGGCGGCAGGCTGGGAACTGGCTGGAAGGGCCTATTTGCGATGTCACAGGCCAGGAATCACCGCGCTCCGGTCGGATTAAAATTCACCTTCAAGGCTCAGGTGCCTCTTTAAAGTGGAGGAGAGGTGCTGAGCCAAGGATGCGGAAAGGGAGTGGGACAGGCCAGGGCTGCTACATGGGGACCCTAGGGGTTTCTGAGTGGGCGGGAACTACAAACCTGGAGGTGGCACTGCCGCAAGGCACTTCATCCCCTTTTAAATAGAAAAGATAATACAGTAGCCCCAGTTGCAATATGGGTCTATAATCCCTCAGCCATAGCACGAAAACCATTTTGAAATTTGCCGTCCAAAAAAAAGGTTGCCATTAGTAACCAGGTTGTTTGTTTTGTAAATCGTCATCCAGAGTGAAAAGGGACCTCTGGAACTTCAGATCTGAAGGGGCTTTGGAAATGCCACCAGTCAGCGCTGGCTGACTGCAGCTGAGGTCAAGGTTATGGGAGAAGGAGAGGGTCAACTAACTACCTTCTAAGGTCCCTTGTAATCTGTGAAAGTTTAGAGGAACAGGTTATGAGGTCAGGAGGAGAGAAATAGCTCCTAGCCTCCTGGGAGGAGGAGGTGGGGCATTGTGTCAAATCAGAGAGCGGTGAAATGTAGTCTAAAGCCCTTTGCTGAGTCGCGGCAGTTAGAGGTGGGGAGGCCCAGATTAAGGTTCTATTCATGTGATGAAAGAGCTGTACAGCGAGCTGGTGGGCAGCACTCATTTCTGCCCTGCACGGTTCTCGAGGATGTGGCTCTACCTCTTCCCTGGTATGCAGTTTTCCATGGTCTTGGTTGGCATGGGCTACAGCTGCAAGCCTGAGGCTGGCTGGTTATCCAGCAATGATCACCCTGCAACTTGTCTTCATGGAGTTCATTCCTCAAAGTGTAACACAGGACGAAGTAGGGAGTTTGGGGACCATAAAGCAGTACAGGCCGTAAGCCACGGAAGAGGGAGCTGGTGCCAACACGGAAGGTTTGGGGGAGAAGGTGGCCTCTGAGGTGGCTTTAGCAGGGGAACACGTGACCATGGGGATGGGAGAGAGGCAATGCACACTCACAGAGGAGCAAGTCAGGACAGGAGTGAACTCACATGTGCGCTGTGTCATTGGGGGAAGTCCATGACGCTGAGCTACGGAAGGTACCAAGGGACTGGGGCAGGGTGGCCTTGGCAGGATGGGGCACCAACGGGAGTGGTGGTGCTCACCTGAGAGCCATGGAATGCCCAGGAGAGGACTAGCATGATGGGCTTCCAGAGAGGCGAGGATCCACCAGGTTTCAGGTCAGGACCCTGAAGGGAAAACTGTATACGAAGACAGCATTTTCCACACGCTTTTGGATTTTTGTGATTGATAAGTAAAACAATACATTTAAGTGTGTTATCACATTCTTAGGCGATTTGACCATTCTGAATTTTCTGGTGAAGGATGCTGTTCTCAAGTGGAGTCCTCGCAATGGTTTCACGTTGAGAAGTGTCCTTCTACTTTAGGTCCTGAGAGGGGCCTTGGAGCTCTGCCTGTACTCGGAGGGGGATAAAAAGGGATGTTTATACCTCCAGGAGACAGGACTCGCAGATTCTAACAATGGGAAATGTCATGAGACTAATACGACCAGGTGCCAAACCCAGTATAATCTGGGGACCACAGGCACGCTGTGTACAGTGCTAGGGAAATTTAGAGGAGAAGTCTCTGTGGGTCAGTTAGCGGGATGGAGTTTATGGGTAATATAGGATTTGATTAATCCTTAAAGGATGTGTGGTAATTGGATAGGTAGATGAGCGAACAGCATATGTGCTTCTGGTTAATTATTTATCGGTGTTCATCTGCTTATTTATTTTTTATTTTCAGAAATTTAAAAAAATTATAGAAAAGTACAGAGAATAATACAATAGAGACAGGTGTTCCCCCCTGCCAGAATTGTCGGCTATTAATATTGTGTAAGATTTGTTTCTTTTTTTTAAAGAAGACATACAGCAGTTGGAGTGGAATGGACAGTCTCTTTGTTTTTTCCCTCTTTCCTCTCCTGCCAGTCCTCTTGGTGTGCCCCACAACCAAGCCACCACCATCATGAATCTAGTACGTGTCTTTCTAGTCTATTTTAAATACCTTTACACATATCTGTGAACAAATAATAGCAGCATCTGTGTCTGTTTTTAAATGAATATATGTGATGTACTGAAGAGTTCCCCAGGTGGCGCTAGAGATAAAGAGCCTGCCTGCCAATGCAGGAGACAAGAGACATGAAGGTTTGATCCCTGGGTTAGGAAGATCCTCTGGAGAAGGAAATGGCAACCCACTCCAGTATTCTTGCCTGAAGAATCCCATGGACAGAGGAGCCTGGCAGTTCATGAGGTCTCACAGAGTCAGACACAACTGAAGCAACTTAGCACGCATGTAGGGAATACTAATTTATGCGACTCATCACAGTTGGCTTTAATCAGAATTAATTCAAAACTGATGAGTATGAAATGGATTATATTCATGCTTCTATATATACCTCTGTTTTCAAAGCATATTACATTAAAACATCACAGGTGCAAATGTTTGAATTTGCTGGGCTAACACTAGTATCAAAAATACAAACACATTTTAATTTACTGAAGTTTATAAGAAGACTTTTTAGTTACTGACTTTGGAGGAGGAGGTACATGAAAGGATTCTTGAATGGGAAACTCGTCCTTCTGAGCTATGGATAGAAACTGTCAGTTGGACTCTGGCACATTTGTGTACTGCAGACCAGCTTGCTCTGGGTCTCTGGCCCTCGGCCTGTGTAGATACAGATATTGTTGTTGTTCAGTCTTCAAGTCATGTCTGACTCTCTGCAACTCCGTGGACTGTAGCATGCCAGTCTTCCCTGTCCCTCGCCATCTCCTGGAGTTTGCCCAAGCTCCTGGCCATTGAATCGGTGATACTATCCAATCGTCTCATCCTTTGTCGCCCTCTTCTCCTTCTGCCTTCAATCTTTCCCAGCATCAGGGTCTTTTCTAATGAGTCAGCTGTTTGTATTAACTGGCTAAAATACTGGAGCTTCAGCATCAGTCCTACTAAATCATATTTAGGGTTGATGTCCTTTAAGATTCCCTGAGTTGATCTCCTTGCTCTACAAGGGACTCTCAAGAGTCTTCTCCAGCACCACAGTTCAATACCTCAGCTCTCTCCCTTGTTTTTGTCCAGTTCTCACACCCATACACGACTACTGGGGAGACCACAGCCTTGACCATACAGACCTTTGTTAGCAAAGTGACGTCGGCAAAGATACATATAATATACACATATTATATGTATGTATACACACACACATAAAGGATTGTTAGTGCCACATCTAATTGTTTATTCATGTACCCAGTATTCATCACACACACACATGCACACACACACAAAATATACAAGCATATTATTTGTTACATGTAAAGTTAAACGTGTGGCCGGAGCAGCTCAGCAGAACCAGCCATAGCTTAGTTCCTATGGGCACAGTACATGGGGTGATATTTATGAGACCAGCTTTATGCTTCCCTGAGTTTGGTGATTTGTGGGTGCTAGTCTCTGGCTTACCTCTCATCATATCAGAATTCTACTACTGCAATCCCTTCTTTTCTGCAGTAGAACTTTCATAACCACAGAAGGAGTGAGATATTAAATTGTCACTTCTTTTCTGTTCAAGTGAAATTATTGCCATTTCCTTATAAAGAAGACCGTTTCCCTAAAACTGAGCATGTACAAATTTTTTTGAGCATGGACAGTGGGCAAAGGAGGGAAGGCAGGAAGCAGATCCAGAGCTGGGTGGCCACCAATTGGGGAGGCGTGGATATTTCAGGAGATGCAGAGGTGGGAAAGCCCTGCTTGAGGATGGGGTGGCGGTTGGTGGCTTGGAGCAGAGGGGCATGTAGAGAGATGGCACATACAGGTGTCTCAGGACTTAGAGGCAGAGGAGATGCTGAGTCCCACACCCATGCACACACACACACACACATGATTCCATACCTAGAGGTCATTTCCATAAAGGGTCAAGTATAGACCACCGCACTATGGTCTACTGCTTATCCCAAGTAAAAGAAAACAACATCCAGGCATAGTTGAGATTACCCCTATCCACAGTTCTCTGCAGCATGTGTACAATTTTAAGACAATTAAGGCAGGTGGGTGAAAACCTGAATACCAAGGAGGTTAGACGAGCAGTGAGACTTTTCTTTATGACTGTGAGCCATTCATCCTGACAGAGGGACGTTCTGCCTGAACTCACACTTCCTGACATCTGTAGCATGTTCTTTTCTTTCAAAGCATTTCTCCATTATCTCCCTTGATCCTCACAATACCCCAGTGAGGTGAGTTGGAAAGATGCTGAGGCCCCATTTGGCAGGGGTCAAGTGCCTCCTCTGAGGTCCTGTGCACCATTCAGCAGCAGGGCCAGCCTAGAGACCGGGCCTCTGGACCAGGCCACCTGGGACATGGCTACCAGTCACACATACATATACATGGGTGCACACACACACAAATTGAATTTTGTAGCCTTTGTTTCACAAGAGGGGAAAGACTGTGCTTTATACCTCTGTGAATCTTCCTTAAAAAGCAGACGGTCATTTCCAAGCTGAGCCCCTTTCTTCCCTTCCAGGGTGGCCAGGGTTTCAAATCTCTTCTGTTCGAGGTAAAGAACATTTTAGAGTCAATGCTAAATGCTAAACTCCTAATGGCCACCTGCCAGCCCACTTCAGACATCTGGAACTGGCCTAAATGTTGTGTGCTCACACCAACACAGATGCCACAGCTGCCATTTTCACACACTGGTCACATGCCAAATTGGAGGAGGAAATGGCAACCCACTCTAGTAGTCTTGCCTGGAAAACCCCATGAACGTAAAGGCCTGGTAGGCTATAGTCCATAAGGTCACAAATATATGTATATACACATACAACACATATATAGAGAGACTTTCCTGGTGGCTCAGTGATAGAGAATCCACCTGCACTGAGAGAGATCTGGGTTCAACCCCTGGGTTGGCATGATCCCCTGGAGGAGGGCATGGCAACCCACTCCAGTATTCTTGCTTGGAGAATCATATGGACAGAGGAGCCTGGTGGACTGCAGTCCATGGGGTTTCACAGAGTTGGACACAACTAAGCGACTAAGCAGCCACATGCCAGTCGCTCTGTGCGTGAGCTGCCTTGAAGCTCATCAGCCTGCATACCAGTCCCCGTGAGGAAGCACTGTGATCCAAGTGCCACGGGCAGTCTTCAAGAATTTGCTGACAGCTCTCTTGGCTACCCCCTCTTCCTTCTACAGCACCAGGTCCTCATGCCAGCCTGCTTCCTTGGCCCTCCCTCGCTCTTCCCTTCTGCTGCACCTACCCAGTTTGCCAGTGTTTATTTTTGTTCCCTGGAAATGAACATGAACTTGGAAAGCAATGAGATAGCATACAATCGAATAAAATGAACCAGGGACTAAAACAAATGGCTGGAGAAAACACTAACCTCAAAATCACCGGAAACCCCATTTGGCAGGGGTCAAGTGCCTCCTCTGAGGTCCTGTGCACCATTCAGCAGCAGGGCCAGCCTAGAGACCGGGCCTCTGGACCAGGCCACCTGGGACATGGCTACCAGTCACACATACATATACATGGGTGCACACACACACAAATTGAATTTTGTAGCCTTTGTTTCACAAGAGGGAAAGACTGTGCTTTATACCTCTGTGAATCTTCCTTAAAAAGCAGACGGTCATTTCCAAGCTGAGCCCCTTTCTTCCCTTCCAGGGTGGCCAGGGTTTCAAATCTCTTCTGTTCGAGGTAAAGAACATTTTAGAGTCAATGCTAAATGCTAAACTCCTAATGGCCACCTGCCAGCCCACTTCAGACATCTGGAACTGGCCTAAATGTTGTGTGCTCACACCAACACAGATGCCACAGCTGCCATTTTCACACACTGGTCACATCCCAAAATTTGGGAGGAGGAAATGGCAACCCACTCTAGTAGTCTTGCCTGGAAAACCCCATGAACGTAAAGGCCTGGTAGGCTATAGTCCATAAGGTCACAAATATATGTATATACACATACAACACATATATAGAGAGACTTTCCTGGTGGCTCAGTGATAGAGAATCCACCTGCACTGAGAGAGATCTGGGTTCAACCCCTGGGTTGGCATGATCCCCTGGAGGAGGGCATGGCAACCCACTCCAGTATTCTTGCTTGGAGAATCATATGGACAGAGGAGCCTGGTGGACTGCAGTCCATGGGGTTTCACAGAGTTGGACACAACTAAGCGACTAAGCAGCCACATGCCAGTCGCTCTGTGCGTGAGCTGCCTTGAAGCTCATCAGCCTGCATACCAGTCCCCCCGTGAGGAAGCACTGTGATCCAAGTGCCACGGGCAGTCTTCAAGAATTTGCTGACAGCTCTCTTGGCTACCCCCTCTTCCTTCTACAGCACCAGGTCCTCATGCCAGCCTGCTTCCTTGGCCCTCCCTCGCTCTTCCCTTCTGCTGCACCTACCCAGTTTGCCAGTGTTTATTTTTGTTCCCTGGAAATGAACATGAACTTGGAAAGCAATGAGATAGCATACAATCGAATAAAATGAACCAGGGACTAAAACAAATGGCTGGAGAAAACACTAACCTCAAGAATCACCGGAAACAGCGCCCAATGTCTTGGATTGAACAACACAGGCTCTGAATGACCAGAAGCAAGGTTGAAGAGACTTCAAGAGGGAGGGGGCCTGAGGGTGGGATGATTCCTATAGAAGAAAGCGTGGTGAGTTGGCCACCAGGCACATGGCCGGCCTTTCTCCAATTTTCCTGTTTGGTCCCCACCCTGAAACTTTCAAACTACACTGGCATCTTTGCCTGGGCACAAGAGACAGACCTCTGGCTTCCCCTGCAGGCCTCGGTGCCAACATCTTTTAAATTACACCTCCCTCACCCTGCAGATAAGATATTCCGCAGCAGGCCACTCTTGCTGTTTCCCCTTTCCTTTCAAAAGTCAGAAGAAGGGAGAGGCGGCAGGGAGGGGCAGGGGCAGCAGAGGGACTTCCTGCAAAGCCCAGGCTGACTGGCTCTGAGAAGGATAAATGACTCTGGTTGCGCTGCCACCGGTGTTACACAACTTGTCTGTGTTGGCTTGAGACCTCCGTGATCCCCCTCTAATTGAAATCACTCTCCTCTGACCTCCTGAGTAAGCCCGGAGCTTGTTGCTCTCTCTGCCAACAAAGGGGCCATGGAGGTCGGAGGAAATCCTGGCTGGGCAGCCTGACGCGCGGGCGCCCCATCCGTCTTCCAGGCAGCCAGGTCCTCATGGGCTGGGACGCCTGAATCAGAGCCAGCATCAGGCCCTGTTCCCAGGAGGCCCCCGCTGGGTCCCCAGATGGTGGGGGAGCTGACAGTGGGGCTGGGACTGCCCCCTAGAGGGCATTTTGGGTATTTTGTGAAGATCGGTTGAATGGTGCCAAAACTGGGGATGCCCCTGACTGTTTGGGGCTTCCCTGGTGACTCAGAGGATAAATAATCTGCCTGCAATGTCAGAGATCTAGGTTCAATCCCTGGGTTGGGAGGATCCCCTGGAGAAGGGAATGACTACCCACTCCAGTATTCATGCCTGGAGAATTCCACGGACAAAGGACTCTGGCGTGCTACAAGCCATGGGGGCCCAGAGTCAGGCACAACTAACACACACATGCATGCGTGCGCGCACACACACACACACACACACACACACTGTCTGTTTGAGAGGGATAAGGCTAGGATGCTGGACATCATGCTACAAAGGAAGCAAGCCCACATTGGCCTAGCAAGAGTTGACAGTCTATAGAGATGAACAGCCTGCTTCTAATGACTGGAGCCTAGACTTGGTTCCACTCATGAATCAAAGTATTTTTGATTAAAATATACTCTGATGTTCTCAAGAAAGTGCTGGAGTCTTTTTTTTCCAGTTTATCACAAGAATTAGTTGTTTACATTTAGACACATGACAGTATTTGAACATTGGCCATGTAGCATATCTGTAACAAAATTATCTGTGTGCGAATATGTACATACACATACAGACATAGGGATCTATATACACATATGTAGGCATGCACACACACACGCCTCAAAAACACTTTTTATCAGTTTTTCTCAAAATGTCATATATGACGTTCGAGTAGTGCTAAGTCAGATATCATCTAGTCTTAAGTATAAATTTATCTACTATGAATAGGTATAATATTCTATTCTAGTTTAGATATGCCTGAATCTACATACAGAAATACACCTTATTTGATCATAAATTATTTTCATTTTATTTTTCTTTATGATTGTATTAAAAAATTGTCTTGGCTTTTTGAGGGAGTTTGAGATCAAACCAGTCAGTCCTAAATGAAGTCAACTCTGCATAGTCATTGGAAGGACTGATGCTGAAGCTGAAACTCCAATACTTTGGCCACCTGATGTGAAAAACCAACTCATTGGAAAGACCCTGATGCTGGGAAAGATTGAGGGTAGGAATAGAGGAGGGCAACAGAGGATGAGATGGTTGGATGGCATCACCAACTCAATGGACATGAGTTTGAGAAAGCTCTGGGAGAATAAAAGACAGGGAAGCCATGGGCTCACAGTCAGACATGACTGAGCGACTGAACTGAACTGAGCTGAGAGTCTTTTAGAGTGGAGAACCACTATAGTTACTAAGATCTTAGATTCTTCAACAAAAGAAAAAAATGGGGACCAAAATAAGGTGTCAAAAACAGCAAATATGGCACACAAAGTAATATGCATGGAGCATTGAGCCCAGGATACTACTGTTAAAAGAAACATTGTTGACTAAGAACCCTAAGAGGCCCAGATTCCAAATGTGGAGGGAGAAGACCCTGGAGGGAGGTGGGGGAAGTCGGGCTGGGGAGCACAACTGTTTCACAGGGCAGGTTGGAAGATCAAAGGCCACTGCAATTTTACAAGTGGGTTACATGCAGTGCATGAAGAGGTTTTTTTCTCTTTCAAATCATCAAACAGTTAAGGAAGAAAAGCACTTTCCCTGAGCACTTACTAGCTCATTCACTATGTGCCAACTCTGTCATTGGACCTTCTTTCATTCTTACTTCAACACAGTGAGGTAGGTATCATGACACCGACTTCACAGCTGAAGAAACTGGGCTCACTTAGTAAGAAACATTTGAGCAAAATCTACTTCCCTTCAAAGTCAGTATGACATACTGTCCCTATAAACTTGCCAGTGGGCTTGTTTTCATTTTTACAGATTCATGGTTTAATTAAGGTCTTCTGTCTTAGTCAGCAAGTTCCATCTATGAAACTTGGCTGAATCTGACTCTTCAATGTTAAAGGCAACATAAATGTAAAATTCAAGCATGGACTCAAACTGATATGAAGATATTTATATACTTTTGAAAGAGAAAAAAAAGATATTTGTTCAAATGGAAAAAAGGCACCTTCTTGAATGAGAAGACTTAATATAAAAATTTCAATTCTCCCCCAAATTACTGAATAAATGGAAGGAAATTCCAATTAGATTTCAGGTGGATTATTTTTCTGATTAAATTGTCTAAAAACAGATGCGAAAAGGAAATGTCTGAAAAAGACCAAGGAAAACTTATCAATAGCTGGAGAAGGATAACTTAATTTCTTATCTAGTATAAAAAGAATGGATTGACATGAAAAAGAGTGGAAAACCCAAAATTGATTCTAGAAAAGGGATATGGATCAACAACAAGGTCCACTGGAGAGCACAGGGAGTGATGTTAAATATCCTGTAATTAACCATAATGGAAAAGAATATGAAAACAGAATATATATGTATGACTAAATATGTGTATGACTAAATATATGGATGACTGAATCACTTTGCTGTACAGCAGAAATTAGTACAACATTGAAATGAACTCTACTTTAGTTAAATTTTTAAATGTTTTTAATAAAAGAGCGGTCTGTTTATTCAATGGGGCTGATAATCTACTTAGGAGAAAAACTGAGTTGGGTCCTCTGCCTCACATCATAGTTTTAAAATTCCACCTAAAGCAAGCCTTAAAAATAATAATAAAGTCATAAACTTTTTACAAGAAAATTCAAGCAGTGTAGATATAGATTTTTCTCTCCCAAGGATCATGGTTGAGGGAGAGGGAAGTATGAAATAGGAAGACAATTTGTTAACCAAGGCAGAAAATTTGAAAGCTATAAAGAAAAAGATAGGCATATATAACTATATAAAAACCAGTACATTAGTCTAAAGATGCCATAATTAAAGGCAAATAATAGATTGGGAAACCTATTTTGATGCAAATGACTGCTAAAATGCTACAGTCTAGGAACTGCTCTGGTGGTCCAGTGCTTAAGATGCAGTGCTTCCACTACCAAGGGCCTGCATCCAATCCCCACTGAGGAACTGGGAGCCCACAAGTCCCATTATTCTATTTCTTAAAAAAATAGAATAATATCCACAAGCGTGTATTTAAAAAAAGTTACTAAGCTGTACCAAAAGCTTCCAATAAATGAATAAGGTATCCAATAAATAAAGAATATGAAGTGACATAATCAAATTCAAATGTCAATAAATGTGAAAAGATATTTAACTTCTCTAGCAGTCAGATAAATACAAATGAAAGTAACAGTGAGCAACCATTTTTACTACAAAACTAGTAACAATTTACAGGAGTGATAACTCCCACCACAGGTAGGAATGTTAGGGGAAAGGATTCTCTTTTTATATGTATAATTAGAGGAATGGTGAAATATGTTTTAGAAAGAAATTGAGCAACAACCTTTTAAATGCAAGATATCCATAGCCTTCTGGTTGCCCAGGTGGTGCTTGTAGAATTTCTTATCTAGTATAAAAAGAATGGATTGACATGAAAAAGAGTGGAAAACCCAAAATTGATTCTAGAAAAGGGATATGGATCAACAACAAGGTCCACTGGAGAGCACAGGGAGTGATGTTAAATATCCTGTAATTAACCATAATGGAAAAGAATATGAAAACAGAATATATATGTATGACTAAATATGTGTATGACTAAATATATGGATGACTGAATCACTTTGCTGTACAGCAGAAATTAGTACAACATTGAAATGAACTCTACTTTAGTTAAATTTTTAAATGTTTTTAATAAAAGAGCGGTCTGTTTATTCAATGGGGCTGATAATCTACTTAGGAGAAAAACTGAGTTGGGTCCTCTGCCTCACATCATAGTTTTAAAATTCCACCTAAAGCAAGCCTTAAAAATAATAATAAAGTCATAAACTTTTTACAAGAAAATTCAAGCAGTGTAGATATAGATTTTTCTCTCCCAAGGATCATGGTTGAGGGAGAGGGAAGTATGAAATAGGAAGACAATTTGTTAACCAAGGCAGAAAATTTGAAAGCTATAAAGAAAAAGATAGGCATATATAACTATATAAAAACCAGTACATTAGTCTAAAGATGCCATAATTAAAGGCAAATAATAGATTGGGAAACCTATTTTGATGCAAATGACTGCTAAAATGCTACAGTCTAGGAACTGCTCTGGTGGTCCAGTGCTTAAGATGCAGTGCTTCCACTACCAAGGGCCTGCATCCAATCCCCACTGAGGAACTGGGAGCCCACAAGTCCCATTATTCTATTTCTTAAAAAAATAGAATAATATCCACAAGCGTGTATTTAAAAAAAGTTACTAAGCTGTACCAAAAGCTTCCAATAAATGAATAAGGTATCCAATAAATAAAGAATATGAAGTGACATAATCAAATTCAAATGTCAATAAATGTGAAAAGATATTTAACTTCTCTAGCAGTCAGATAAATACAAATGAAAGTAACAGTGAGCAACCATTTTTACTACAAAACTAGTAACAATTTACAGGAGTGATAACTCCCACCACAGGTAGGAATGTTAGGGGAAAGGATTCTCTTTTTATATGTATAATTAGAGGAATGGTGAAATATGTTTTTAGAAAGAAATTGAGCAACAACCTTTTAAATGCAAGATATCCATAGCCTTCTGGTTGCCCAGGTGGTGCTTGTAGTAAAGACTCCATCTGCCAGTGCAGGAGATGTAAGAGACACGGGTTCAATCCCAGGATTGGAAAGATCCCCTGGAGAAGGGAATGACAACCCACTCCATTACTCTTGCCTGGAGAATCATGGACAGAGAAACATGGCAGGCTACAGTCCATAGTGTCACAAAGAGCTGGACACAACTGAGCGAGCACATCTGCAAGCATAACACCAAGTGACTGAATGATCCACACTGGCGCTTATTTGTTCTGGACTGTTTCACTAGGGACCCTCTCATAATTTTATCAGCTCCTTAAGGAAGGAGAGCAGATTATTTTTTGTTTCTTTTTTTCCCCCCAAATAACACGTAACCCTGGAGAAGAAAATGGCAACCCACTGCAGTATTCTTGCCTGGAACATCCCATGGACAGAGGAGCCTAGTGGGCTACAGCCTATGGGGTCACACACAACTGAGCAACCGACTACATATATAATCTTCAACCTAGTAACCCACTCTTTTGAATCAATCTTTTTTCTTTTTTAAATGTTAACATTTATTTATTTATTTATTTTGGTGAGGGTGGGGCAGGGAGGGAGGGGAGCAGGCAGGCCACTTCTATTGGTCTTTCATTTGTCCATTTTCATCCATCTTTGTTCTTTGACATGTGTGGGCCTCCCACCGCTGTGGCCTCTGTTGTCGCAGAGCACTGGCTCTGGGCGCATGCGCTCCAGAGCTCCGGCTTGGTAATTGGACACATCGGTCCAGCCGTTCCGCGGCACGCGGGATCTTCCCAGGCCAGGGATCAAACCAGCGCCCCTTGCACTGCAAAGCGGTGTCCCCACCCACTGGACCACCAGGGAAGTCCAATCTTTTTTTAATTATTATTATTCTTTGGCCTATGTGGGCCTCCCATTGCAGTGGTCTCTCTCACTTCTGAGCACTGGCTCTGGGCACATGTGCTCCAGAGCACTGGCTCTCAATTGGACACACCAGTCCAGCCGCCCCATGGCAAGCGAGATCTTTCTAGCTCAGGGGTCAAAACGGTGCCCCTTGCACTGCAAGGCAGACTCTTTACCTGCTGAACTACCAGAGAAGCCCTCAAATCAATCTTTTAAAAACAAAATGACACTAAGAAGAGACACTTGTTCAAGGTCAAAGATACTCACATCAGCATTCTTTCAACAGGCAGATTCAGAAACAAAAATCATGTCCATCAACAGAGGGGTAGCTGACTAAAATATGGGGCATTTGTTCTGTAGAATAATAAAATATTGCATCAGACATCATTTCTTGTTGACTTGGAAGGATTATCAGGGTATGTTTTTAGAGAGGAAAGCAAATGCAGAGAAAGATATATAATATGACCCATTTTTGTAATTATAACCCCCATAAGGCACACACATATATTGATGCATATAGTTGACTACATGAGCATAAAGAATATTGTGGGAAGATTCAAAACAGGGCTTCCCCTGGTGGTCCAGTGGGTAAGGACACCGCCTTGCAGTGCAAGGGGCGACGGTTCGAGCCCTGGCCTGGGAAGATCCCACGTGCCGAGGAGCGGCTGGACTGATGTGTCCAATTACCGAGCCGGAGCTCCGGAGTGCATGCGCCCAGAGCTGGTGCTCTGCAACGACAGACGCCACCGCGGTGGGAGGCCCACAGGAGCCAAAGAACAAAGACGGATGAAAAGAGAGAAATGAAAGACCAATAGAAGTGGCCCGCCTGCTCCCCTCCCTCCCCAACCCGACCCCTGCCCAAAAAATAAATAAATAAATAAATCTTATTAAAAAAAAAAAAGATTCAAAACAGTTTGATACCAGCAAATATAGGAGAGGTATGGGGTGTGGGGGAATGTGATATGTGTGTGCCAGGGAATCACAGAGGTTTAAACAATACATAAAATATAAAAGGATGTTGACCTTAATAAAAATCCACATGAATGATGTCACCCTATTTATGTAAAATTGTGTGTATATGTATGCATGTGTATAAAACACACAGAGAAGTAAGGAAAGAAGAGTCACTAAACATTAATGATGCATTCATGGGTTGGACGTTTTAGAGATAACAAGTACCCCCAAATTAATATATAGATTCCATCCAATCCCAGTAAAAAACTCAGCAGGTTTGTGTGTGTGTCCATGTATGCTTGTATGCATATATGTGTTGTATGTAAATGGACACTCTAATTCTAAAATTTCTATTAAAGTGCAAAGGGCAAGGGAGGCCAAAATATTTTTGGCAAAAAAAAAAAGAAGAGAGCTGTAGGGGAGAGGAGAGATGGAGGTATCTTGAACCATCAAACATCAAGACATAGGATTTACAAAGCTACCTAACTAAGAAAGTGAGTTCATCTACTGAGAAGTGACAAAGGATATCTGAGGAGAGAGGAGAGTCATCTAGAAGAGTGGGTTAGTGTATTTAAAGAGAAATAGAATCCCTAGGGAATGTTGAGCTGAACCTTGCAATCATAAAATCTCAGGAAATACTCTAATAAACTCGGAGGCCACCTATTTCTCCTCTGGGAGTAACACCCGGACCCTCTCACTATCTCACGACTCTGTCACCCTATGGTCCTTTCTGGAAAATGCTTTGAGACCCATAATTTAGTCTATCTGGTGCAAACAGGCTTTATAACCAAGAGAGCGCCTGGGGGACTGTCAGGTTTAATCCAATTGGGCAAAATGTCAGGGAAACCTCAGATGAGTGGTGTGAAGTCTATGATCCACTCATCCATCCATTCCTCCATCCATTCCAGTCAGTGGATCTCTTCTCATTGAAAGTGTAAGTACAAAGTGAAAGTGTTAGTCACTCAGCCGTGTCCAACTCCTTGCTACCCCATGGACTGTAGCCTGCCAGGTTCCTCTGCCCATAGAATTCTCCAGGTAAGAACACTGGAGTTGAGTAGCTATTCCCTTCTCCAGGGGATCTTCTCGACCCAGGGATCGAATCCAGGTGTCCTGCATTGCAGGCGGATCCTTCACCATTTGAGCCATCGGAGAAGCCCTGTATCACACATCGGGTGCTAGAATAACGTCGTTCTCATTATTCGATGATTAAGTATTTGGCAATTTTGTGAGTACATTTATTCAAGTGTTTGTTGAGTATTAGCTATTTTGAACTGAACTTTCTGTTGAGCGTTGTTTAAAACACAAGAATGCACTCCTGTGTAACAAGTACCCCCAAATTAATATATAGATTCCATCCAATCCCAGTAAAAAACTCAGCAGGTTTGTGTGTGTGTCCATGTATGCTTGTATGCATATATGTGTTGTATGTAAATGGACACTCTAATTCTAAAATTTCTATTAAAGTGCAAAGGGCAAGGGAGGCCAAAATATTTTTGGCAAAAAAAAAAAGAAGAGAGCTGTAGGGGAGAGGAGAGATGGAGGTATCTTGAACCATCAAACATCAAGACATAGGATTTACAAAGCTACCTAACTAAGAAAGTGAGTTCATCTACTGAGAAGTGACAAAGGATATCTGAGGAGAGAGGAGAGTCATCTAGAAGAGTGGGTTAGTGTATTTAAAGAGAAATAGAATCCCTAGGGAATGTTGAGCTGAACCTTGCAATCATAAAATCTCAGGAAATACTCTAATAAACTCGGAGGCCACCTATTTCTCCTCTGGGAGTAACACCCGGACCCTCTCACTATCTCACGACTCTGTCACCCTATGGTCCTTTCTGGAAAATGCTTTGAGACCCATAATTTAGTCTATCTGGTGCAAACAGGCTTTATAACCAAGAGAGCGCCTGGGGGACTGTCAGGTTTAATCCAATTGGGCAAAATGTCAGGGAAACCTCAGATGAGTGGTGTGAAGTCTATGATCCACTCATCCATCCATTCCTCCATCCATTCCAGTCAGTGGATCTCTTCTCATTGAAAGTGTAAGTACAAAGTGAAAGTGTTAGTCACTCAGCCGTGTCCAACTCCTTGCTACCCCATGGACTGTAGCCTGCCAGGTTCCTCTGCCCATAGAATTCTCCAGGTAAGAACACTGGAGTTGAGTAGCTATTCCCTTCTCCAGGGGATCTTCTCGACCCAGGGATCGAATCCAGGTGTCCTGCATTGCAGGCGGATCCTTCACCATTTGAGCCATCGGAGAAGCCCTGTATCACACATCGGGTGCTAGAATAACGTCGTTCTCATTATTCGATGATTAAGTATTTGGCAATTTTGTGAGTACATTTATTCAAGTGTTTGTTGAGTATTAGCTATTTTGAACTGAACTTTCTGTTGAGCGTTGTTTAAAACACAAGAATGCACTCCTGTGTCCTATGTTCTATCTGTATCTGTGATATAGACAGGGAGACCATTCAGTCTCCCAGAGCGAGAATTCAGTGTGGAAAGCAAGCGTTAAATCGTGGTGCAGAGGGTGGGTGCCCTGAGGAGGGAGCGCAGGGAAGGCAGTTCTGGGTGGGTGAGAACGTCACCGGCAGGGAGACAGGGTTGGAGCTAGGCCTGATCATCTCAGCTCTCATCTTCGGAGAGGGAAAAAAAAGACCCGAAACTTGAAGAAATAGTGCAGTATTAGAGTGCAGTCATAAACATAAAACATTAACATGTAATTCCCTTATGCTTTTGAAAAATTACTTCATAAACGCAAAGTAAAATATTTTTCCCTTTTTATTACCTGACAATTACATATTAAGAATTTCTTTTTATGTTTAAAAACATATGCAAGCCGGGGAAGGCAGACGCCAAAATGTAATTGCTTTCCTTCTATAAGAATCAGATGTCATTTTCTTCCAACTCAACTCTGAAAAGAGATAGGAAAAAGCAAATTGTTGTATACATTAAATTTGGAAACATCTGATAGCTTTCCTCAATTAAACTATTTAAATGGAAAAAGATTGCTGTACAGCTCTATCATATCCCACTGAATAAAACCTCAGCTGAGGCAAATTGGCAGTGGCAGGTACCAAATGCATCGGCAATAATGAGATTGGACAACCCAGTGGAGGTCATTGGTAATTGTTATTATATGCAATATTGCACTGTCAGAAAAAGAAGAAGAAGAAGAAGAAAAAAAAAACGACTCTGTAGCAAGCAGAACCAGTGCTAGGGTTCTTATGAAAGTGTCTGTGGTCACCTCGCCAGGTGACTCAAGGGGTATCAGGAAAGGCTGAACATTCAGTCACGAGCCTGCCCTTCATGGGAGGGTCATTTGCAGCCTGATGTGCACCTCAGCAAGCATGGGGGGCAAATCACCACGCATCTTACCAGCTGGCTGACAACAAGCTGGGGGTGTCAGGGGTGGCACCAGGACACAGAATGGGGGTGGGGCTCAGAGAGGGGGAAGGAAAGGAAAGGAAGTGGGACAGAAATAAAGACAAATTTTGTGTACTTGTTGTGGTTTTGCTGACCCTGAATCAAGGCACTGAAAGTTCGTTATTTTCCCTTCAACTTTTCAGATGTGGAGAAAGAGAAAGAAGTGCACTCAGCTGGTCTGCAGGATTTCAGGTCTCTCTCTTTGATAGTTTCTCCAAATTCAAGGAGAAAGGGGTGGGAGGAGGGTTGCCCTGCCTGGGATCTAAGCAAGGCTGCCTGGCTGCATCACAACCTCTCCTGAGCCTGGCACCATCTAGATTAAGATGACAAAATGCTGCTCAGTCCTATAGAGGTAACAGACATAGCCCTCCTTGGTGAATACAAGGAGATATATTTGACTACCATTAACCCCTCCCAGGGCTTCCCAGGTGGCGCTCACGGTAAAGAACCCGCCTAGCAATGCAGGAGATGTGGGTTCTATCCCTGGGTTGGGAAGATCCCCTAGAGAAGGGAATGGCAAACCCACTCCAGTATTCTTGCCTGGAGAATCCATGGACCGAGGAACCTGGTGGGTTACAGTCCATATGGTCACAGAGTTGGACACAACTGAAGTGACTCAGCCTGCACACACGCAATCCCTCCCAAGACTGGCTTGTGTCGAGCACGCTGCAGTTGGGAGCACGTCTCCACACAGTACAGCATCTCACCCTCTAGATTCAATCACAAGGCTACTTTGAAACAAGACATGGTCATTCGCTTGGGCCCAGAGTCTCCAAATGCCTGTGCTGCAGCCTGAGGGCTCCCTGTCTATCACTCAAAGTGTCTAACATGCTCACGAGCTGTGGTACCATGTTAACAGGAGAGGGAGGGAAGAAAATGCCATCAGGCCCTGGCCTCTGACATCATGAAGCCCAGTGACCACAGTTGGAGTCAGTCTATCAGAACTGGGCCTCTTGCTCTCAAAGACATCTCAGGGAGGGTTCCTTTGTGCTGGGTTTCTTAAATTTGTCCGAGAAAAAAGGCCAATACCGGGAGGTAAAAAGCAGCCTGATGTGCACCTCAGCAAGCATGGGGGCAAATCACCACGCATCTTACCAGCTGGCTGACAACAAGCTGGGGTGTCAGGGTGGCACCAGGACACAGAATGGGGGTGGGGCTCAGAGAGGGGGAAGGAAAGGAAAGGAAGTGGGACAGAAATAAAGACAAATTTTGTGTACTTGTTGTGGTTTTGCTGACCCTGAATCAAGGCACTGAAAGTTCGTTATTTTCCCTTCAACTTTTCAGATGTGGAGAAAGAGAAAGAAGTGCACTCAGCTGGTCTGCAGGATTTCAGGTCTCTCTCTTTGATAGTTTCTCCAAATTCAAGGAGAAAGGGGTGGGAGGAGGGTTGCCCTGCCTGGGATCTAAGCAAGGCTGCCTGGCTGCATCACAACCTCTCCTGAGCCTGGCACCATCTAGATTAAGATGACAAAATGCTGCTCAGTCCTATAGAGGTAACAGACATAGCCCTCCTTGGTGAATACAAGGAGATATATTTGACTACCATTAACCCCTCCCAGGGCTTCCCAGGTGGCGCTCACGGTAAAGAACCCGCCTAGCAATGCAGGAGATGTGGGTTCTATCCCTGGGTTGGGAAGATCCCCTAGAGAAGGGAATGGCAAACCCACTCCAGTATTCTTGCCTGGAGAATCCATGGACCGAGGAACCTGGTGGGTTACAGTCCATATGGTCACAGAGTTGGACACAACTGAAGTGACTCAGCCTGCACACACGCAATCC
The DNA here is from genome assembly GCA_022376925.1 of Tragulus kanchil. NCBI lineage: Eukaryota > Metazoa > Chordata > Mammalia > Artiodactyla > Tragulidae > Tragulus > Tragulus kanchil. The sequence continues at coordinate 138,480,436 of JAIOJX010000003.1, forward strand.
CTCCCAAGACTGGCTTGTGTCGAGCACGCTGCAGTTGGGAGCACGTCTCCACACAGTACAGCATCTCACCCTCTAGATTCAATCACAAGGCTACTTTGAAACAAGACATGGTCATTCGCTTGGGCCCAGAGTCTCCAAATGCCTGTGCTGCAGCCTGAGGGCTCCCTGTCTATCACTCAAAGTGTCTAACATGCTCACGAGCTGTGGTACCATGTTAACAGGAGAGGGAGGGAAGAAAATGCCATCAGGCCCTGGCCTCTGACATCATGAAGCCCAGTGACCACAGTTGGAGTCAGTCTATCAGAACTGGGCCTCTTGCTCTCAAAGACATCTCAGGGAGGGTTCCTTTGTGCTGAGGAGGTTTCTTAAATTTGTCCGAAGAAAGAACCAAATAGGACCATCAATAACCATATTGGGAGGTAAAAAAGCTAAAGAGAAAGTCGCGTACCTAATGGTGTCCTAATCCAACTGGAAGGGAGGTATGCACCTTTCTGAGCTGAGGGGCTCTCAGACGTTGTCTACTCCAGCATCCCACTCCAGGGAGAGACCTGAACAAAACATGGCTTCTCCAAGCCGGACAGCCCTGCTGGGAAATTTCCTGAAGAGCTTTGTAAAAATATGGCAATTTCCAAGCTCCATGCCTAGCCTATTAAGTCAGGCTTTCTAGGAGTGGAGTCCAGAGATCTGTAATTTTCACAGGTTTCCTGAAGAATCCTGGAGCAGCTGCTCCAAAGATGGGACCTTTATATGGGAAGCTTTAGATTCTTGACTGTCTTTTCAGGAAGAATTCTCAAAATAGGGAACTCATTCTTTACAAGGCAGCCAGTTCTATTGTAAGTTATGTTTAATTGCCAAGAAGTTCTTTATATTTAAATATTATCTAATTCTGCAGCAACACTACATAAAGTTTAGCTCTTATCCACCTGATCAGAAAGGATATGTGTATTAATAACTCAGTTTTCTGTCTCTTCTTCAAATAATTACTTAGCAACATGTCTCGACAGAAAAACGTTTATTGCCACTAAGTGGGAAGGCCCTGTCTGAGAATCTGGGCATGCTCGGAGGCAGGCAGTGCACTTGTGGACATTCATTTGAATGAAAGCTTTCACACATTCATTCCCTTTGAGAACCTCTTTCCTGCGCTAAGAACTGCACAGAGGCATCCAACCACACCTTCCATTCTCACTGAAGAAAACAACCCAGGAGGGAAGCCATATCTATCTATCTACCTATCTATCTAGGGCTTCCCTGATAGCTCAGCTGGTAAAGAATCTGCCCACAATGCAGGAGACTCCAGCTCAGTTCCCGGGTTGGGAAGATCCCTTGGAGAAGGGATAGGCCTGGGCATCATGAAGCCCAGTGACCACAGTTGGAGTCAGTCTATCAGAACTGGGCCTCTTGCTCTCAAAGACATCTCAGGGAGGGTTCCTTTGTGCTGAGGAGGTTTCTTAAATTTGTCCGAAGAAAGAACCAAATAGGACCATCAATAACCATATTGGGAGGTAAAAAGCTAAAGAGAAAGTCGTACCTAATGGTGTCCTAATCCAACTGGAAGGGAGGTATGCACCTTTCTGAGCTGAGGGCTCTCAGACGTTGTCTACTCCAGCATCCCACTCCAGGGAGAGACCTGAACAAAACATGGCTTCTCCAAGCCGGACAGCCCTGCTGGGAAATTTCCTGAAGAGCTTTGTAAAAATATGGCAATTTCCAAGCTCCATGCCTAGCCTATTAAGTCAGGCTTTCTAGGAGTGGAGTCCAGAGATCTGTAATTTTCACAGGTTTCCTGAAGAATCCTGGAGCAGCTGCTCCAAAGATGGGACCTTTATATGGGAAGCTTTAGATTCTTGACTGTCTTTTCAGGAAGAATTCTCAAAATAGGGAACTCATTCTTTACAAGGCAGCCAGTTCTATTGTAAGTTATGTTTAATTGCCAAGAAGTTCTTTATATTTAAATATTATCTAATTCTGCAGCAACACTACATAAAGTTTAGCTCTTATCCACCTGATCAGAAAGGATATGTGTATTAATAACTCAGTTTTCTGTCTCTTCTTCAAATAATTACTTAGCAACATGTCTCGACAGAAAAACGTTTATTGCCACTAAGTGGGAAGGCCCTGTCTGAGAATCTGGGCATGCTCGGAGGCAGGCAGTGCACTTGTGGACATTCATTTGAATGAAAGCTTTCACACATTCATTCCCTTTGAGAACCTCTTTCCTGCGCTAAGAACTGCACAGAGGCATCCAACCACACCTTCCATTCTCACTGAAGAAAACAACCCAGGAGGGAAGCCATATCTATCTATCTACCTATCTATCTAGGGCTTCCCTGATAGCTCAGCTGGTAAAGAATCTGCCCACAATGCAGGAGACTCCAGCTCAGTTCCCGGGTTGGGAAGATCCCTTGGAGAAGGGATAGGCTACCAATCCAGTATTCTTGGGCTTCCCTGGTGGATCAATGGTAAAGACTCCACCAGCAATGCAGGAGACCCTAATTTGATGCCTGGGTCAGGAACATCCACTGGAGAAGGGAAAAACTACCCACACCAGTATGCTTGCCTGGAGAATTCCATGGCTTGTCCATGGGTTGCAAAGGGTCAGACACGTCTGAGCGATTTATAACATATTTAACTTAAATATATATTATATGATATATTTCTATATATTATATAACATATAGAAAAGTGTATGGTATATATAATATATATTTATATAATATATAAGGGATGTATTATAATACATTATACATATAGTATATTATGCATATTAAATAATACAATATATATGATGTAATATATATTATACATATCACATATAGCATACATAGTATATGCATTGCATATAGCATATATAGTATATATGTTATATAGATAATATATAATACATACAGTGTGTATATTACATATATGTATTATATATCTCATAGAATATATCATATAGAATATATATCATATTATATAGAATGTATGTACAATATAAAATACATATAATATATATTTCATACAGTATATATATTACATATATATGTGTGTATCATATAATATATAGAATATATATCATATTATATTCTATATTATTCTAACATTCTTTATCATAATTATACTAATTATTCTATATTCTATATAATATTATATATTTCCAATATTGCATATTCTATATACTATATAGAAATATATTCAATATATGTAAAATAAAGAATAAAGATCACCCTCAATATTTGATCACAATTCTCAGCCCAGTGCCCAGTGTCTTACACCTTGGCCTGCCTTCAGCAATAATCCTGTGGAGTTGCTCTACAAGAATCCTCCCAGCTTTGAGGTTTCCTCTTAGTTACATTATATCCACTGACTCTGTTCCTTGACTGTAAATCTCTATTCATTTTATCGCATTTGGAACTGGGCTCAATTTCTCTGGGCTTCCCTGGTATCTCAGCTGGTAAAGAATCTGCCTGCAATGCAGGAGACCCCAGTTCAATTCCTGGGTTGGGAAGATACCCTGGAGAAGGGAAAGAGAACCTAGTCCAGAATTCATGGGCTTCCCTGGTGGCTCAGATGGTAAAAAATCCACCTGAAATTCTGGAGACCTGGGTATGATCCCTGGGTTGGGAAGAACCTCTGGAAAAGGGAGGATCTACCCACTCCAGTATTCTTGGCCAGAGAATTCCATGCCTTGTCTATGGGTCGCAAAGAGTCCATCTGTCCACCCTACTGCACAGCCCAACAAGGTGGTCCTTACATCCACCACAATGGTCCTACATGAAGGCTGCACTAGGAGTCATTTTTCTCTGACAGCCCTCAGCCAACCTGTCTGTTGGATGATCTCAGCTGTGCTGTGCTTATTTTTCATTGTGCATTTCTCTGCTTGAGCACCTATGTTTCCAGAAAACTCCCTTTCTCCTTCAGTCAGAGTCATTGTAGACAAGAACCAGGACTTCCTCTTTGCTGGCCACACAACAGATGCCAAGTAGACACGTGAAGACCAGCTATGTGGCTGCGTGACCCAAGGCGAGGAGACCCGCCGGGCACAGGCTCTCACACTCACAACCACAATTGAACTTGGTCCCAAGGACAAAAAGAGAGCACACACAATATGCTATTTCACTGTTTTTCATCATCAATGAACAAGCAGGCAATTAAGGCAAAGGCTGCCAAAGCTACCGTCCAGTGCTGGGCTTCGCCGCCCTTGTCTGCTCTCTGTAGGTGACAAGGTCTCTGCAGATGACCACACGGGGCTTCAGACCAGAGGTTCCCCAGCAGGAGGGCTGCCTCAAGATGTCTAAGAGATGCACGTTTTATAAGTGAAGACTCGATGTTATGATTTTATTCGGAGGACATTTTTAAAACCTATTTTATTAACATGTAGACTACAGAAATTAAAGCTTGAGAAAAATCTTTCTGGTTGATGGAAAATTGTTGAAGATAAAGATTCTCAAGATAGAGAAGACACCCTTTTCCTCCAAGAGAACTTAATCTCTGGAAGAAATGAGAGAATGTGAAACCATCAGAGGAGGGCATGGATTCAAGAAAAGTTGGAAACCATTGCTGTGCCCGTATCTTCATCTCAACACTGTCCTTGGAGATGGGGGCATGCCCATGGAGGTTGCCATGGAAACCCTTTATGAAAGAAATATTTTAATAGATGTATTTTATATGGCCTTCCTTCCTTCCGACTTACACATTTTTACCCCATCTTCATTTAAAATAATGTGATGTGAATAAATCTCTTTGTATGATTTCTTGAGACACTAGGATCCATTGACACCCAAATTCCCTTTTATTATGTGCCAGTCAATGAACTGGCTCCTAAAGCATAGGATGAGGAGGACAAAGGGAAGGAGATGATCCCAGACAGGACGGAAGCAGGAAGAGAGGGCCTGTGTAACTGACTATGACCTCACGTAGACTCAGTAACATGGATCTTATCAGTCCAGATACTTTTGGCTGTAACTAACAGAAAATTCAATTCAAAATGGGGATTTATATCTTCTATTCCAGGAAATGCCAACACAGCGAGGACCAGCTTCTGTGCTCTGCTCTCTCCCCCTCCACTTGCAGGAGGTTATCCTCAGCCTGGCAGCAGCCTGGCGGTAGCAGTTTGGGGCACCACTTGGTGACAATGTTCTGGGAAGACACAAGGACATCTCCACTGACAGGTGCCTCTGTTCATCAGTGAGGGAAACATCCTCACAGTCCCTAAGCATAGGTGTGGCTCCATGGCGGGATATAGGGTCCTACATCCAATCCTTCAGCCAGCCAAGGCTTGTTCCTAGGTACACGGGGGAGGAGTGCCCACCTGTTCTGAAAAGGCAGAGGGTGGGAAAGAAATGCTGGAAGGAAACCAGCATTAGCTTCCCCCTGAGCCTACAGGGCAGGAGCACAGAATTCTTCCTGGCAGGCACAGAAGAGGGAGGTTACTTTATTTGACTGTGACCTGACAACCTGTACTGGGTTCTTTTTTAAAATAGAGAACGATAGGGCTTCCCTGGTGGACCAGGGGGTAAAGAGTCCGCCTTGCAGTGCAAGGGCACCAGTTCGACCCCTGGCCCCGGAAGATCCCATGTGCCAGAGCAGCTGGACCAGTGTGTCCAATTACAAGCCAGCGCTCTGGCGCATGCGCCCAGAGCCAGTGCTCTGCAACAAGAGAGGCCACTGTGGTGGGAGGCCCACACATGGAAAACCCTTTATGAAACCATTGCTGTGCCCGTATCTTCATCTCAACACTGTCCTTGGAGATGGGGGCATGCCCATGGAGGTTGCCATGGAAACCCTTTATGAAAGAAATATTTTAATAGATGTATTTTATATGGCCTTCCTTCCTTCCGACTTACACATTTTTACCCCATCTTCATTTAAAATAATGTGATGTGAATAAATCTCTTTGTATGATTTCTTGAGACACTAGGATCCATTGACACCCAAATTCCCTTTTATTATGTGCCAGTCAATGAACTGGCTCCTAAAGCATAGGATGAGGAGGACAAAGGGAAGGAGATGATCCCAGACAGGACGGAAGCAGGAAGAGAGGGCCTGTGTAACTGACTATGACCTCACGTAGACTCAGTAACATGGATCTTATCAGTCCAGATACTTTTGGCTGTAACTAACAGAAAATTCAATTCAAAATGGGGATTTATATCTTCTATTCCAGGAAATGCCAACACAGCGAGGACCAGCTTCTGTGCTCTGCTCTCTCCCCCTCCACTTGCAGGAGGTTATCCTCAGCCTGGCAGCAGCCTGGCGGTAGCAGTTTGGGGCACCACTTGGTGACAATGTTCTGGGAAGACACAAGGACATCTCCACTGACAGGTGCCTCTGTTCATCAGTGAGGGAAACATCCTCACAGTCCCTAAGCATAGGTGTGGCTCCATGGCGGGATATAGGGTCCTACATCCAATCCTTCAGCCAGCCAAGGCTTGTTCCTAGGTACACGGGGGAGGAGTGCCCACCTGTTCTGAAAAGGCAGAGGGTGGGAAAGAAATGCTGGAAGGAAACCAGCATTAGCTTCCCCCTGAGCCTACAGGGCAGGAGCACAGAATTCTTCCTGGCAGGCACAGAAGAGGGAGGTTACTTTATTTGACTGTGACCTGACAACCTGTACTGGGTTCTTTTTTAAAATAGAGAACGATAGGGCTTCCCTGGTGGTCCAGTGGGTAAAGAGTCCGCCTTGCAGTGCAAGGGGCACCAGTTCGACCCCTGGCCCCGGAAGATCCCATGTGCCGCAGAGCAGCTGGACCAGTGTGTCCAATTACAAGCCAGCGCTCTGGAGCGCATGCGCCCAGAGCCAGTGCTCTGCAACAAGAGAGGCCACTGTGGTGGGAGGCCCACACAGGCCAAAGAATAAAGAAGGATGAAAATAATAAATAACTAAGAAAAAGCTCATGTCATAAAGTTAAAAAAAATAGAGAACAATAAGGATGTTTTTAGTAGAGGACATTGCACAAATACGTCCATTCAGGACTGCTCTGCACAAATCCGGTGGCCGGGAACACTGGCCTGTAGCTACTGTGGTGGTGTAAGGAGGCCAGAATGCTGGGCCAGGGCAGTAGTGAAAGGATCCGACAACAGGCAGTGAGCAACCTCTATTCTAACCCTGGGGTTCTGAAAGCAAGGTGCTACTGGAATGGCTTCTCATTAATGGAGACCTTAGAGTACAAAGATCAGATCTACAAAATGTTTCAGAATGCCGTGGCCAAGAGTCCATCCCAAGGGCCTGGCAGGGGTGGCAGCCAGCCCCAGAAGCTGTCGCAGCTTCAGCAGGATAACGAATCTGATGGCTATCAAAGTAGTTAAGAGCTCGGACTCGGATCAGATTTCTTGAACACATAGGACTGATTTTGCTTTCTGTCAGTCATCAGCTGTGAGCAAGCTTGCCTCAGCCTCTCATCTGTGCAGTGGGGGCGATAAGACTCCATATTGCACGTTCCACAGAGTTAAGTCAGTCAGTTGTTCACGTAAAGCACGTAGAAAATGCTTAGCATGTGCTTCGCCTTCCACAGTTGTTACCTGTCGTCACTGTTAGAGGCGGAGAAGCAGGAAGGGCTGCTTTATCATGACGATTCCACTAAGGGAGCAAGCAGCAGGTGTCATGGTGTGCATCTTCCCCACAAACGGTAGCGGACAAGTGCTTCTACTAGAAGACAGGGAGTTGAGGCCAGGTGTCCACAGCCTCCGATGATCTGAGACTAGCCTGAGTGTCATCTTTGGTTTGAGCCAAATGAAATTCACCTACCTTCGTTCTTACCTACAGAGTCGAGTTTACACTCTACAAAACTAATCTATTAATATTAATCAGTAATACTCATTAAGTTAGAGTGATTGAAGCTACGACATCTACATTAAATATCAATATGTACTGTGAGAAGAAAGACTTCTTAACCGAAAGACTTCCTGGAGCAGGAAATGGCAATCCACTCCCGTATTCTTGCCTGGAAAATTCCATGGAGAGCGAAGCCTGGTGGGTTACAATCCATAGGGCGGCACAGGATCGGGCACAACTGAAACAACTTAGCACACACACACAGGTGCGTGTGTACAGGTGCCAGGGAAAGGATATTGGGGATCATCTTTGAGCAAAATAAACCAAGATGTGCTAGAAAGAATTTTTTTTTTCCTCCAATGCATTTGAAGAGAAAAGAGTTAAGCTGCAGACACTGTTGAGTGGCCCTGATGTCGGCTATGGAGGCTGAGGATCTAATCGTTTTGTTCCCCTAACAGATTGATTCAGGTGTTTTTCTCTCCTATCATCTTGGAAGGGCTCTCTCTGAAAAGGAACAGGCACAAAAGTCCTTTCTCTCCTCAAAAGGGTCAGCATTAGCTTCTATTTTCCTCGCCAGGCCTGCAGCTGACGCACAAAGAAAGGTGTAATTACAATGTGACGTGCGCTGATCGCCCGGGCCTGGGAAGTCTGAACTGCTTACTCTGCTCAGAATACATTTCAATTTGGTGCTGTGAATTTTACATTGAAATGAGTTTTTTCTTTAAAACCCTAGAGAAACCAGCCCCGGCTCAGAAGCATTAACGAATGGCTTTGCAAATCTAGGCTAAAGTGAACATTCAATTTGAGAAGGTCAAATCAAGCTTGGGTTCCGAAGTCCAAGCCTGGCCTAGCAGTCCGAGTTGGCTCTGGTTGGACATGCCATGGATTTGACCTGGCTTTAGCCGGTGCCACCCCCCACCCCAACCCCAGCCTCTCTCTGACCGTCCCTTCCAGGTGCCACGAGCCACTGCCCAAGGTTCTGGAGGTTTAGGGCCCAGGAGCTGCTGAGATTTGAAGATCTCTGGTGGACAGCCCCTGCTCAGCTGTGCGGTCACTCAAGTAAGAAGGACCCACAGAAGAAAAGTCTAGGCGAGTCCAGGCTGGTGTGAATGGGTCCAGAGAGCCCTTGTTTCTACGCCTTCACTTTATAGAGCAGGATACCGAGACCAGACTGGCTGTCCAGCGTCTCCCAGTTGGTCCCTGTCAGCATCAAAACAGTGCCATCGATTGTCAGCAGTCTACTCGGCATCTTGCCGAGTGATTTACATTTTCTCTTGTAAGACTCTAGCCATCCTCTGTGACAAAACTTTTCTTTTTTTCAAGCAATTTCTCATTTATCTACATAAGGAAACGAAAACCCGGAGAGGTTATGTTGCCTGAGGCTATGCAGCTGGATTTGCATCTGGACCTGCTCTGCATGGTTTTCACTGGAACCAGCGCTGTCTGTTTCCTCTTCCCAGTGTCCCGCTCTGAGCGGTCCTCCACACACCCACCGAGTCTCGTCTGTTCTCTCCTATCAGAGACAGCTCCACCCTAGCCCGCCAGCCTGCAGACCCCCAGCCTTGCATCCTAGTCCTAGGCAGAGGGAAACCCACAGAGCAGCACTCTAGTAGGGGGAGCCCTGCACCTTAGCTGTGGTCAAGGTGTGCTCTGACCTCTGACCTCCCATGTTTCCAACCCAGTCTCCTGGAAGCGAGGCCAAGGAGGTTTAACCGCCTTGACGGCCCTGTGGGGGCCTTGGTTCTCAGTCCTGAGACACTCTGTGCCCAGCCATCCACACCGACTCTTAAACCCTCCTCAAGCATGGTGGGGAAGCCAGGGGGACTTGGAGCCAGAGTATGTGTCCCCTGTCTTTCATTTTATCTCACACGAATCTGTAGGAGGAAACACTAAGGCCCAGCGAGGTTCCAAGAACTGCAGCAGATTTCCTCTACCTTTGCACGTGCCTCTTATAGTCACTTCTCAGGCAGCCAAGCAGGGCTACCCTCATGGCCCTGTGGGTGTCTTAGCCAGAGAGGCCTTGGCCCCTGGTGGAGGGCAACCAAGAGCATTGTCAGGCCTCACCGGCCATCCCGAACATGGCTTCTCCAGAGCAACAGAGATCAATTAACCCCAAACAGGTATCCGGAGCTGCTGTGAGCCTGGTCCCCAGGGCCCTTGCCATGGAGTCTGGGGCAGCTTGGGGACCTGGATTAAAACGATACGTTTTCAATTTGGCCTTAAACGAATTCACCAAATCGGCATCTTTGATGTCAAGTGGAAGTGAATTCCACAAATCTCAATTTATTTTATGGGGAAGAGTTATTGATTTTTTTTTTTTTATCGTCTGCTTTTCCTTCTTCGTCCCTCCCAGCTGCCGAGCCTCTTCCACCTGGATTGAATTGTTTGATTTAAGAGCGACAGTTCAGCAAGAGGAAGAAACGCCTCTCCCCTTCATTCCACACCTCCCCGTCCCTGCCAGGCCCGGCCTGCCTCCCTTCAGCGGCAAAGGCCAGCTCCGACCCCGCAGGAGCAGGGACAGGGCCCTGGCCAGGGTTTCCCTAACTGGGCTCAAGCCAGCATTCCGCTCTCACTCACCTCTTCTCAGCCTGCACCCAGCCCAGCCGGTTCGGTGCCTGTTTATGTCATTTTCTCTTATCCTTTCTGTGTCTTTCACCTACCTGAGGCTCTGCAGTGGCTGCCCGCTGTCCCTGCCACATGCTCACCATTCACGGCCTAACACACAAGGCCTTGTGAATCCGACCCCAGCCTATCTGTCCAGCCATTTCTCTAACTGGCCTCCACTTCCTCCTGGAGCGGCCTTTATCTGTGGAGGTATTTGTATTCCCAGGGGCTGCGGACTACTCAGGGCTCAGGGTTTGTTTACGGCCCGAGCAGGCAAGTGCCTGGCCCTATCTCTGCTCAGGTCATCCTCTTCCTCTGGGCACCAGCAAGCCCTCCGTCACTCTGGCCTGCACTGACTCCAGCTCTTCCTGACGTGGCACGTCTCAGATAGAACTTTGATTCTCCGCACTGAGCTCAGCCCTTGCCGTCTGCAGACACGGCCCTGTCATGCACTCAGTGCCTCCTATGAGAAAGCCAGCAACCGTCCCTGGTTCATTTCCTCCCTCTTTCTTGCCTCCAGTAAATTCCTAAGGTGTCCACTCTAATCCCCAGGTACCTGCAACTATGAAAGCTTCCCTTTAGGTGTCAATTTGGCACTTAAACCGAATGTCCACCAGAGATCAATTAACCCCAAACAGGTATCCGGAGCTGCTGTGAGCCTGGTCCCCAGGGCCCTTGCCATGGAGTCTGGGGCAGCTTGGGGACCTGGATTAAAACGATACGTTTTCAATTTGGCCTTAAACGAATTCACCAAATCGGCATCTTTGATGTCAAGTGGAAGTGAATTCCACAAATCTCAATTTATTTTATGGGGAAGAGTTATTGATTTTTTTTTTTTTTATCGTCTGCTTTTCCTTCTTCGTCCCTCCCAGCTGCCGAGCCTCTTCCACCTGGATTGAATTGTTTGATTTAAGAGCGACAGTTCAGCAAGAGGAAGAAACGCCTCTCCCCTTCATTCCACACCTCCCCGTCCCTGCCAGGCCCGGCCTGCCTCCCTTCAGCGGCAAAGGCCAGCTCCGACCCCGCAGGAGCAGGGACAGGGCCCTGGCCAGGGTTTCCCTAACTGGGCTCAAGCCAGCATTCCGCTCTCACTCACCTCTTCTCAGCCTGCACCCAGCCCAGCCGGTTCGGTGCCTGTTTATGTCATTTTCTCTTATCCTTTCTGTGTCTTTCACCTACCTGAGGCTCTGCAGTGGCTGCCCGCTGTCCCTGCCACATGCTCACCATTCACGGCCTAACACACAAGGCCTTGTGAATCCGACCCCAGCCTATCTGTCCAGCCATTTCTCTAACTGGCCTCCACTTCCTCCTGGAGCGGCCTTTATCTGTGGAGGTATTTGTATTCCCAGGGGCTGCGGACTACTCAGGGCTCAGGGTTTGTTTACGGCCCGAGCAGGCAAGTGCCTGGCCCTATCTCTGCTCAGGTCATCCTCTTCCTCTGGGCACCAGCAAGCCCTCCGTCACTCTGGCCTGCACTGACTCCAGCTCTTCCTGACGTGGCACGTCTCAGATAGAACTTTGATTCTCCGCACTGAGCTCAGCCCTTGCCGTCTGCAGACACGGCCCTGTCATGCACTCAGTGCCTCCTATGAGAAAGCCAGCAACCGTCCCTGGTTCATTTCCTCCCTCTTTCTTGCCTCCAGTAAATTCCTAAGGTGTCCACACTCTAATCCCCAGGTACCTGCAACTATGAAAGCTTACAGGGCCCAAGGTTCTTTATAGGAGTGATGAAGGTTAAGGATCTTGAGAGGAAGAGATTTTCCTGGATTATCCAGATGGGCCCAGTGTCACTACGGGAGTTCCTAAAAGCAAGAACCTTTCTGGCTGTGGCCAGCACAAGAGAAGACAGCGAGAGATGGATTCAACGCCTCGTGGCTGGCTCCATTAGATAGGGGCTACCTGCAAAGCTGGGGGAGCAGCCGCTGGAAGCTGGAAAAGGCCAGGAAAGGAATTCTCCCCTAGGGCCTCTGAAAAGGAATGCAGCCCTGCCCACGTCTCCTTCTCTCGGTAGCCTTGTGAGACCTCTGTTGAATCTTTAACCTAGGAACTGTAACCTGATGAATTTGTGTTGTTTATAACCAGCTAAGTCTGTGGTGATTGTTATGGGCAGTGATACAAAACTAACTTCCTAGGTGTCCATGAAGACATCCTGCACATGGCCTCTCTTCAACACCGGTCCTGGTCTGAGGCACCCAGACCCTGGCTGGGGCGTCCTTCTGCTGCCCCGGGGCAGCAGCCTCTCCACCCCTGCCCCACCCCCCATAGCTGATTATCCACCAGGGGCCAGAGTTGTTTTGCATTGCTTTGTTTTTTATCCTGAAATAATTTCAAGCACCCCGAAAAGTTGCAGGAAGAATACAAAGGACCCTTACTCTTCATCACTCATAATCACCCACAGGTAATGACTGGCCCTGTTTGCCTTGTCGCTTTCTCAGATCTCGTCCTATCCCTGCTTCTGACCTCCGGGGGATTCCCAATGCAGGTGGGGTAAAGCCCACACTCCCCCCGGCCCCCTTTTTTTTTAATCTACTTTTCTTCTCTTTAGTTATTATTTTTATTTTACTTTTTACTTTTACAGAGTTTTGTTGTTTATAGATATGTATAATCCCAGATTAGTCATCAGCATATCCCTGGCCCCCTCCCTCCTCCGGCCCCTTCCAGTACCCCCATCCCACCCCTCCAGGCCGTCGCACAGCGCCCCTGCAGGATCTCCTATTCCCACAGCGCAATGACAATAGCGATCTTTTTCACATATGATAGTCTAGGTTTCCAGGTTACTCCCTCCGTGTCTCCCACCCATTGTTCATTCCCCACAATGTCCATATGTCTGTTCTGTAAGTCTGTTTTCCCATCATTTCACTGCATGTGTTATCATTACCATCTTAGATTCCATATATATATATATGTTAGTAAAAAAAAAGTCTCACACTCTTTCTAAATGGAGGCCTTGTCAGGCCCCAGCATCCTCTGCTTCTGCTTGCCCCTTTCAGGACTTGGCCCTTCCCCGGCTCTCCCAGGGTCATCGAGGGCTGCCTCCGCTTTGTGGTAGACTTTTTCTCCTCGTCCCTCAGGCCTCAGCTTCGGCACCACCATCTCCCAGATTCTTTCTTTCATTCTATGAAAGTACCCCCTAGTCCAAATAGCTACTCTCCATGACAGCATTTATCAAGGTCTGAAACCATCCTATGTCTTCATTTCCTGCTTGTATATTCATTTCTTCACTTGCGTGTAGCTCTTTAGGCAAGACTCTGTCTACCTCTCATTCTCAAATCCTAAAATGGTGCCTCACACACAGGAGGTGCTCAGCAAGTATCAGGTGACTGATGTTCTGCGACATACCACGGAACACTTTCTAAGGCGGTGACTGCTCTAGAGCTCTGTGTCTTTACTCAAGGGCAAGCATCTCGTTTCTTTTGACTTTTAGATCTTTGCCACTCAAGCCTGGGCATGTGGCAGGACCTCGGGATGGTGGGGAGTTATCCTCGCAGGTGTGAGTGCCTGCAGGTGGGGGCCTTGGACCTTCCCCACACCACGTGGCACCGGGCACAGAGCTTCGCAGTCAAACTGGTGCCCCTGATGGAGGCCCACGGTCACCACACCCTCTCCGTCCCACAACGTGCTTTCCTCTTCAGTGTTTCTACATCCCGTGAGCTTGCTCATGTTGTCTATTCCCCAAGCCCCTCTTGCGGGCTGAGGCACAGGGCAGAGAGCGCCAGCCCCACAGAGGCAGGTTAAGTGGCATGGCCAACGTCACACAGGTCATTCACGGCAGGACAGATTCCGAGCCCGTGCCTTTTCTGTAGACCGCAGAACAGCTGGCCCTCTCTCCTCCCCTCTGGGACTGAGGAGCCCAAACCTGATATTCGGAGCACAAAGCTTTTAGCAGAAGAGGGAGGGCAGGAAGCAGTGTGGTTAAGTGGGCTCTGGGTGTGTGAGGGTCTAATGGTTTTCATTTCCTTTGCTTCCATTCATACGGCGGTTCATTCACTCAGGCACCTCCATTCAGTGGCATAGCCAGTGAGTGTCCCGGCTTCCTTCTGGGTAGACCGGGGGGCTCCGGAGGAGGAGGCAAGGCCTGTCACGGGCACGGCACTCAACTACCTACAGCCCACCTGTCCACAGGGTGGTGGGGTTGGATCGGAGGCAGCATCCCGCCAGGTAAGGGATCTATTCCCTTGATGTTGCTAATTGTTTCCGTCGTGTCCGACTCTGTGAGACCCTATGGACCGTAGCCCACCAGGCTCCTTTGTCCATGGGATTCTCCAAACAAGAGTACTGGAGTGGGTTGCCATGCTCTCCTCCACGGGATCTTTCTGCACCCAGGGATCAAACCTGCATCTCTTGGGTATCTTCCCTCAGCAGGCAGGTACTTTGCCACAAGCGCCATCTGATGTAGCTCAGCACAAACGACCAACGCATCCTTGCAAAACCCTCATTGGAATTGACTCCCTCCATAGAATAATTACCCTGGTGTGATCTGCTCTTGGCTTTTCTGGTAAGACAGTCCGTGCCTTCCAGGAAGGGCCTGTCATCCAGGCTGAGCAATCACAAACCTCCCTTCCCCCATAAGGACTAGTCCAAGGGGAGAGCTGGGGACCTCAGCCTGCACAGTCGGGCCCTTCCTCAGGATGTAAATCTCTATGTGAAGCAGAGAAGGTGGACAGGGTAAGACAAGAAACTCTCTACCAACGGGTGCTGGCTAGGCACCCATTCTCTGCACTGACAGACCGGCAGAGCCTGGGTAGGCTGGCATCTGGATGCCTCTTTTAAGCTTTCTGGGGGCTCCTGAGGGGTCTCTCACCATGCAGCTCTCTGACTTGGGAGTCAGCTCTGTGTCTCATATCTCCCAGTCCCTCCAGCTCTTTATTGTGAGGGAGGCAGGGTCCGGCTGACAGCCTCCCTCTGCTGAAACCCCTCACAGACGGAGTCCGAATAGTTCAGTCAGTTCAGCTGCTCAGTCGTGTCCGTCTCTTTGTGACCCTGTGGACGACAGCACGCCGGGGTTCACTGTCCTTCACCATCTCCTGGAGCCTGCTCAAACTCATATCCATTGACTCATCCAACCATCTCGTCCTCTGTCATCCCCTGTCGCCAGTGAAGGCTCACAGGAAATGAGTCTTATTCTCTCCCCACTCCCCACCGTGAAGCTGAACTGGTTAAGAGTTCCCACCAAAGTGGTTCCCAAACACTCTCCTGGTCTGTTCTCTCCGACCATGTGGTCCTCACTTCCATTTTTCTATTCTAATATTCAAGAAGCAAAGGGGGTTGTACCTTAAGGGTCTTGGAGTTTCACTGAGGAGGTGAAAATAGCACAGGTGCAACCATCAGGAGCCCCACAGACGACCCCACATCAGGGGCTTCGTTGCACGTGGACAGAGGCAGGCAGACAGACATGCAGAGCTCAAAGCAGACGGAAAGGAGGGCTCTGGAACCAGACACCCCAGGTTCAAATCTCGCTCACCACAGGTGAGCTGTGCCACTTGGATAAGCTTATTTGACCTCTCTGGGCCTCAACCTCCTCCCCAGTCACACCAGGAGGGGAACAGTATCGCCCCCATGTGGTTTTCACGAGGATTAAATTAGGTGCTATCAAACACTCAGAAAGGAGCCTGGCGCATAGTAAGCCCTCGATAGAGAGACAACGGTGCTGTGCAGCGAAGGGCGTGCTGAGGGCTCTCACCAGCTGATTCCCTGCCCAGGGAACTCAGCAGGACCATAGGCCGGGAGGGGTGTGGCCCGCAGCAGGGAGCAGATGCAGCCCTGGTGCCAACCTGCTCCCAGAGAAGAAGCGTGGTGAGTACCTCTCCGTTCAGGAAGCCTGCCTGCCTCAGTGGTCCACATGGGAAAAGTGCTGAAGGGGTTGGAAGCCAGAGTGGTGAGAGGACACTGGCCATCAGAAGACAGGGCCGCTGGGCATCACAGCCCTGGCTCCAGGTTTGGAGGTGTGGAGGGGCCTCCAGCAGGACCCAGGGTGGTGGCTGGCGGGAGAGGACGAGAGGACAGGGGCAGAGCTCTGGGCAGGCCAGGGCCAAGGCCGCTGGAGGAGCGGTCCCCACCAGAGGAGCCTATTCCAGGGGAGGAGTTCCATGGGACTGTCCCCCACGTTAGACATCCTTACTAGATCATCACCTGAGTCTAGGAAGAGACACCTGGCCTTACCCAAGATGAGATGAGAAAGATGAAGCAAAGCAGGCCTGGAAGATATATCTTGTCCACTACAAATGGGCACTTACCAATCACATTGCCAGTGTCTGAACAACAAGCGCATTTCCCATCCACAACTGGGGAGGCTGAACCCTGTGCTGTGACGACCGCTGACGCTCAACACCCCCTGAGGGAGCCCGGGATGGAGGAAGGCCCCCTGCACTCCAGAGGATCTGGTGGGACAGGTCTTTAGGCAGATGTTTTTAGGAACAGATTTTGTGATCGCAACCCTTACATCTTCTCATATCTAGAAAAGCATTAAATCCCTTCATGGTGAATCAGATTGTTGTGACTAACCAGAAACCCCTTTTGTAAAATGAGTGCTTAATGGTATTGAATTCCCCCTTCCTCAAAACCTTATCTATTGATTTCCGCCCCCTACCTCTTTGGAGCAGTCTCTCAGAGTTATCTGGGTGCTGTCTCCTGGACTGCAGTCCTAATTATGCCCCAAATAAAACTTAGCCAAGCTGTTTATCGTTCTGTAGTCGACAATATTCAAACCCAAGTGAAACCTGAGCTTCTCCCTCCCTCCCTCTCCGCCCCCCACCTGCAGAGGTGAGGCTGTCTGGTAACAGAAAGGGACCAGAGGGGCTCTGGCCCGCGGCAGGAGCAGATGCAGCCCTGGTGCCAACCTGCTCCCAGAGAAGAAGCGTGGTGAGTACCTCTCCGTTCAGGAAGCCTGCCTGCCTCAGTGGTCCACATGGGAAAAGTGCTGAAGGGGTTGGAAGCCAGAGTGGTGAGAGGACACTGGCCATCAGAAGACAGGGCCGCTGGGCATCACAGCCCTGGCTCCAGGTTTGGAGGTGTGGAGGGGCCTCCAGCAGGACCCAGGGTGGTGGCTGGCGGGAGAGGACGAGAGGACAGGGGCAGAGCTCTGGGCAGGCCAGGGCCAAGGCCGCTGGAGGAGCGGTCCCCACCAGAGGAGCCTATTCCAGGGGAGGAGTTCCATGGGACTGTCCCCCACGTTAGACATCCTTACTAGATCATCACCTGAGTCTAGGAAGAGACACCTGGCCTTACCCAAGATGAGATGAGAAAGATGAAGCAAAGCAGGCCTGGAAGATATATCTTGTCCACTACAAATGGGCACTTACCAATCACATTGCCAGTGTCTGAACAACAAGCGCATTTCCCATCCACAACTGGGGAGGCTGAACCCTGTGCTGTGACGACCGCTGACGCTCAACACCCCCTGAGGGAGCCCGGGATGGAGGAAGGCCCCCTGCACTCCAGAGGATCTGGTGGGACAGGTCTTTAGGCAGATGTTTTTAGGAACAGATTTTGTGATCGCAACCCTTACATCTTCTCATATCTAGAAAAGCATTAAATCCCTTCATGGTGAATCAGATTGTTGTGACTAACCAGAAACCCCTTTTGTAAAATGAGTGCTTAATGGTATTGAATTCCCCCTTCCTCAAAACCTTATCTATTGATTTCCGCCCCCTACCTCTTTGGAGCAGTCTCTCAGAGTTATCTGGGGTGCTGTCTCCTGGACTGCAGTCCTAATTATGCCCCAAATAAAACTTAGCCAAGCTGTTTATCGTTCTGTAGTCGACAATATTCAAACCCAAGTGAAACCTGAGCTTCTCCCCTCCCTCCCCTCTCCGCCGCCCCCACCTGCAGAGGTGAGGCTGTCTGGTAACAGAAAGGGACCAGAGGGGGCTCTGGCCCACCACAGCAGTGACAGTGACGTGTCCTGCAGGCCTTCCGGTGCCCGCCTCTCACCGGAGCTGGGATTCCAGGACTGGGGTGTTCACCGAGGCCCCAGCGCTCCGTGGGCGCAACTCTGCAGAAAGCCGGCCCACAGAGCTTCCCACAGCATCTGCCAAGAATACACCCGACATAATAATTTCTTTGACCTCCACCACATGAGTTTCTGAAAAGAACAAAACAGCATCATTCCCCGGCATTTACAGTTTAAACCTTTCCTATTCAAGTTTCTAACAAAAAAAGCCACCAACCCATTCTGGTCGTGATTAAAATTCATAGGCTTGCTGCGGAGAACAGATGCAGAAGCAATTTTAGGCCAGTCATATCCCAGGTCTGCAAAATTAATTTGACAGGTTTGCATTAAAGCACTGATCAATATCCACTTTAGAGCGGCAGAGGCTAACTGAGAAAAAATAAGTGACCGGAGTGTTACCAGACGAGAAAAAATGAATCTTTGGGACTTTTTTCCCTCTAAGCTTGCACCTACATCAGAAGTCCTGACCTCAATCCATTGATCGGCTGCAGTTAACATGACAAAAGGCCCAGCAGATAGCGTCGCGGCCTACCCGGGAACAATTGCCCGGATACACTAAATGTTTGACGGAGTGACTAGACTGCACAATTAGTCTTGGCTTTCCGAGGGTGGCCCCAGCCCAGCCTTCCTGAGTCCTCCCCTCCCTTCCCGAGAGCCATTTGCAGAGATCCAACTTTTATGAAACTTCCTTCCATGGATGGCGTGGGATGTGGACCCAGGAACCCGAGGCCTGGCTCATTTCAGCCACAGAAAACCAGGAGGCAGTTAAGACCAAACCTTTTCCAAAGGCTCTGAGGCTTAGGTGGCGAGCCTCCCATTCAAGGAGGCCAACTGAGAAAAAGGGGGGGTCACTGTCTGCCCAGGATCTATTGATTTCCGCCCCTACCTCTTTGGAGCAGTCTCTCAGAGTTATCTGGGTGCTGTCTCCTGGACTGCAGTCCTAATTATGCCCCAAATAAAACTTAGCCAAGCTGTTTATCGTTCTGTAGTCGACAATATTCAAACCCAAGTGAAACCTGAGCTTCTCCCTCCCTCCCTCTCCGCCCCCCACCTGCAGAGGTGAGGCTGTCTGGTAACAGAAAGGGACCAGAGGGGGCTCTGGCCCACCACAGCAGTGACAGTGACGTGTCCTGCAGGCCTTCCGGTGCCCGCCTCTCACCGGAGCTGGGATTCCAGGACTGGGGTGTTCACCGAGGCCCCAGCGCTCCGTGGGCGCAACTCTGCAGAAAGCCGGCCCACAGAGCTTCCCACAGCATCTGCCAAGAATACACCCGACATAATAATTTCTTTGACCTCCACCACATGAGTTTCTGAAAAGAACAAAACAGCATCATTCCCCGGCATTTACAGTTTAAACCTTTCCTATTCAAGTTTCTAACAAAAAAAGCCACCAACCCATTCTGGTCGTGATTAAAATTCATAGGCTTGCTGCGGAGAACAGATGCAGAAGCAATTTTAGGCCAGTCATATCCCAGGTCTGCAAAATTAATTTGACAGGTTTGCATTAAAGCACTGATCAATATCCACTTTAGAGCGGCAGAGGCTAACTGAGAAAAAATAAGTGACCGGAGTGTTACCAGACGAGAAAAAATGAATCTTTGGGACTTTTTTCCCTCTAAGCTTGCACCTACATCAGAAGTCCTGACCTCAATCCATTGATCGGCTGCAGTTAACATGACAAAAGGCCCAGCAGATAGACGTCGCGGCCTACCCGGGAACAATTGCCCGGATACACTAAATGTTTGACGGAGTGACTAGACTGCACAATTAGTCTTGGCTTTCCGAGGGTGGCCCCAGCCCAGCCTTCCTGAGTCCTCCCCTCCCTTCCCGAGAGCCATTTGCAGAGATCCAACTTTTATGAAACTTCCTTCCATGGATGGCGTGGGATGTGGACCCAGGAACCCGAGGCCTGGCTCATTTCAGCCACAGAAAACCAGGAGGCAGTTAAGACCAAACCTTTTCCAAGACTTAAATGGAGGCTCTGAGGCTTAGGTCGGCGGGAGCCTCCCATTCAAGGAGGCCAACTGAGAAATGGGAAGCCCAGGTGGACGGTCACTGTCTGCACTCAGAGAGAGATGGGCTTTACCGGCTCAGATTCAATTTATCATCTTAAGGTGTGTAAGAAACATGTTTTACATTTAGAGCATCCTCGGACCCTCGGCGCCTGTGTTCCTAGGCCGTGCGGCCTTCCTGTCCCTCTCTTACCATGTAGTCAGCTCACATTACTGCAGTAACTCAACACATTTGAAATGAGCACCCACTAAGGATGTGACTTGTGTCAGGCCCTGTGTACACAGAAAAGAGGGTTTCCCTGAGGCCCAGATCAACCCTCGCCTCAGGAAGTTTGTCCTAGAAGTCAGCCTTCCCTTTGAGCTTGCTCATCTGCTAGGAGCCATCCACTGAGCTCGGGGCTCGGTAGAGCGGGCCCCTCTCCAAGAAGCGTAATGTGAGCCGCAAATATAGCGGTGCATGCAGCTCAGCATTTGAATTTGCTAATTCTACTAGCAACATTTTTAAAAAAGTGAAAAAGACCCATGTTGGAGGTTCACTAGGAGGTAAGAATAACACATATGCAACCATCAGGGGCCCAAAAGATGCCTCCACATCCAGGGCTCTGTTGCGCATGGGCGGAGACGGACAGACAGACAGACCCGCCACACTCCAAGCGGACGGAAAGATGGGCTTTTGAGCCAGCCATTTAATCCAATATGCTTAAAATACTATCATTTCAACATGAAACGACTATTAAAAATTACCACGTGAAATTTCACATGCTATTGTTCTGGTTCTACGTCCTCCATTGCATTTCAGTGTGGCCATCCAGGCCAGTCACCTGTCAGGCGCTCCGTAACCACAGTGCCCGGGGGCCGCCACAGCAGCAGGGCGGCCGGCAGTGGAGGCCACAGAGATGGACACAGAGGGCCTGGGCCCCTTTCCGGACATGCACAGGCAGGCGCCTCTCCTGGCCTCCCTTGCTCCCGTCCTCCACTGCACCTAGCCCTCGACTAAAGGTACGCGGCTTCGCTCACCACGCCGCAGCTGTCACAGGCCCTGCTGGGAAAGTAACCATAACAGGAAGTATGTGACAGGACAGCGCGTGTGGGGCAGGCCATGCCGCTCAGATGGAAGTGAGGCTGCGGGCTCCCTGAGGCTCCCTAAGGGTGCCGTGTGTCCGACTCTTCGGTCTAACCAGGTGCCATCCATGTGAGGATGTGTCATTACTTAACAGACATTTACAAACCGCACGTCAGGTGTCAGGCTCCACCCTAAGGATCTGGCACGGATTAACTCACTTAACCCTCTAATACCGTCTGTGGTGGATGCTGTTACAACTGCCTCAGCAGGAGAGGTGACTTGTCTGAAATCTCAGAGCGGGCAGGTGCCGAGCAGGACTCCAGTGCGGCAGGCTCGCTCGGAGGCCATTGTCTCCTCCCCACACCCCCTGCCTCCTGTGCAGGTGCTTCAGCTGTCAGGATACAGGAAGGCACAGGATTGTGCTTTCACAACCCCAGAGTTCCCTGACGTTTCCTCCAAGTCCCTTGTTGGTGCTCAGCCCCTGGTGTGCTCCCTATCAGATCAGCCCTGCAGTGAACAGTCAGCTGACCCTTTGCCTGGAGCCACCAGCACGAGGCCGGGGGACCCTGGGAAGGGATGACCTGTGGGTGTTCTGTTCAGGGGGCTGCGTGGGGAGCAGAAGCTCACAGCCCCTACCCTAGCCCAGATCCCAGTCCCGTCTCTGCCTCATCTGGCATTTGACTGTCGGTCAGTCTCTTAACCTGTCCGTGTAGAGTCTCACCAGCTGTAACACAGGAATCAGCAGAGGGTCCCTGTGGATCACCAGGGGTTCTAATGATGTAATATCTATAGAAGAATTTTAAACATTATAAAATAATATCAAATGTGAAATATTTGCACCGTTATTTATATTCAGTATCTAAGTGGTTGTACTATGGCTGATGGTGGACACACAAGGGCCACTGGCTATGATCTCAGGGTCGTGGTGCTCACGCGGGTAGAAATCATCTGATTCTCCACTCCTGCCCAAGGGAATGGAGCTCCTGTCTTTGCATGTTTTGACTGAAGACAACTTTGCAGAAATCTTGAATTACCATTCTGGAATTATGTTATGAGGAATCATTTCACCTAATTGGTCTAATAAATGAGGCATGATCTAGCGATAACGTGGATGGATGCAGTATAAGTAAGCATTATGACACACCTGAGAGGCCCCTTTATGGACCTTCCCAAGGTTGCCTGCAATTAGGTAACAGCAAATCCACTTGCATTTCGGATTTTAACCTGGACGCCATTGATCAATCACACTAACTCTGAGTCTTACCATGAATCTCCAGCAAGATTACTCTGGAAGATCTCTCTAGCTCCATGGAGACCAAGCGGTCTGTGTGAACCAGGCTTACGACGTCCCTTTCCCCAGCCTCAGCTTCCTTATGTGTAAAATTAAGTCTGTGAGATCAGGTGCTCAGTGAGATATCCTTCCAAGAGCCCAGAGAAGGGCCTCAGTTAGAAAATGCCTCCGAAGGGTCCACTGAACTCAGGCACTGTCGTGATCTTTCACAACCCCAGAGTTCCCTGACGTTTCCTCCAAGTCCCTTGTTGGTGCTCAGCCCCTGGTGTGCTCCCTATCAGATCAGCCCTGCAGTGAACAGTCAGCTGACCCTTTGCCTGGAGCCACCAGCACGAGGCCGGGGGACCCTGGGAAGGGATGACCTGTGGGTGTTCTGTTCAGGGGCTGCGTGGGGAGCAGAAGCTCACAGCCCCTACCTAGCCCAGATCCCAGTCCCGTCTCTGCCTCATCTGGCATTTGACTGTCGGTCAGTCTCTTAACCTGTCCGTGTAGAGTCTCACCAGCTGTAACACAGGAATCAGCAGAGGGTCCCTGTGGATCACCAGGGGTTCTGATGATGTAATATCTATAGAAGAATTTTAAACATTATAAAATAATATCAAATGTGAAATATTTGCACCGTTATTTATATTCAGTATCTAAGTGGTTGTACTATGGCTGATGGTGGACACACAAGGGCCACTGGCTATGATCTCAGGGTCGTGGTGCTCACGCGGGTAGAAATCATCTGATTCTCCACTCCTGCCCAAGGGAATGGAGCTCCTGTCTTTGCATGTTTTGACTGAAGACAACTTTGCAGAAATCTTGAATTACCATTCTGGAATTATGTTATGAGGAATCATTTCACCTAATTGGTCTAATAAATGAGGCATGATCTAGCGATAACGTGGATGGATGCAGTATAAGTAAGCATTATGACACACCTGAGAGGCCCCTTTATGGACCTTCCCAAGGTTGCCTGCAATTAGGTAACAGCAAATCCACTTGCATTTCGGATTTTAACCTGGACGCCATTGATCAATCACACTAACTCTGAGTCTTACCATGAATCTCCAGCAAGATTACTCTGGAAGATCTCTCTAGCTCCATGGAGACCAAGCGGTCTGTGTGAACCAGGCTTACGACGTCCCTTTCCCCAGCCTCAGCTTCCTTATGTGTAAAATTAAGTCTGTGAGATCAGGTGCTCAGTGAGATATCCTTCCAAGAGCCCAGAGAAGGGGCCACATCTATTGTGAAATTGAAAGTACTTGCAAAATGGAAATGCCTATACCTAGGGCGTCGAATTGTCAGCTTTACAGGGGTGGGGGCCCCTGCTTGCCTGTCCCCAGACACTTCTATCACAGCTTGTACCTTACTACCTGGTAATTGAAGAAAAGTTCCACTTTGGTATTTGTCCCCAGCATCCAAAACAGGGCTTACCCTGTGGGAAGAACTTCTGAACCATTTGGTGAATGAATGAAAAACTACACGGAGGAGGGCATTCCAGAGATGGAAGGAGGCTGGCAGAGAAGGGGAGCAGCCTCTGCAGCAGTGCAGTGGGGGCTCTGCCTGGACCTTCCGTCTGAGAAACCAGAGTCCACAGCCCAGAGGAGCAGCACCTGTGGTCCAGATGACCCAGGGCTTGACCCTCATCCCTTCACGTAGATGTTCTTTGCCCTCAGCTCTTGAGAGGAAGGCTGTCTGTCCAGGGCTTCTCTCACCATCAAACCCAACCCCTGCCGAGGCCTCCCAGCCCGTCCACCCTCGCTTCTCTATGCCCCCACCTCCTGGCTACACCACGTTGCTGCTTGCATCTTCTTTTCCCATCAAGGACCCTTCTGTTGTTCCTTTTGCTGCCTGAGACCTTATGAAATCCTGTACTAGAGGCAGGTCCTCCTGCCCTACCCCCTGTATGCCACTTTCTTGGTCTCCAGAGTTCCAGCTGTGTCCCCATTCAAGCCTTATTCCTAGAGGGCCCAGCTTCTGTTTTCCAGGATCTGAGGTCCGCTCCACCAGGCGGCTGTGTGCCAGCTTATCCCAGCCTTGTGTTGGGAAACATTCATGTAGTTCAAGAATATGAGTTCTTCCATCAGGTCACTGGGATTTGCTTCCTGCTTTTGCCATTTACTAGCTGGGTCACTCTGAGCAAGTCAAATGAACATCTATCCCAGTTACTATTGATGCACAACAAAGTATCCCCAAACTGAGCAGATGAAAACACTTACTGTGTTGTACATGAGTTCTGTGGGTCATGAGTTCAGACAGTGTGTAGTAGGGATGTCACCTCTGTTCCATGAGTGAAAAAAGGGGGGTCCTTCCAAGAGCCCAGAGAAGGGCCACATGTGGCGAAAATGGAAATGCCGATACCTAGGGCGTCGAATTGTCAGCTTTACAGGGGTGGGGGCCCCTGCTTGCCTGTCCCCAGACACTTCTATCACAGCTTGTACCTTACTACCTGGTAATTGAAGAAAAGTTCCACTTTGGTATTTGTCCCCAGCATCCAAAACAGGGCTTACCCTGTGGGAAGAACTTCTGAACCATTTGGTGAATGAATGAAAAACTACACGGAGGAGGGCATTCCAGAGATGGAAGGAGGCTGGCAGAGAAGGGGAGCAGCCTCTGCAGCAGTGCAGTGGGGGCTCTGCCTGGACCTTCCGTCTGAGAAACCAGAGTCCACAGCCCAGAGGAGCAGCACCTGTGGTCCAGATGACCCAGGGCTTGACCCTCATCCCTTCACGTAGATGTTCTTTGCCCTCAGCTCTTGAGAGGAAGGCTGTCTGTCCAGGGCTTCTCTCACCATCAAACCCAACCCCTGCCGAGGCCTCCCAGCCCGTCCACCCTCGCTTCTCTATGCCCCCACCTCCTGGCTACACCACGTTGCTGCTTGCATCTTCTTTTCCCATCAAGGACCCTTCTGTTGTTCCTTTTGCTGCCTGAGACCTTATGAAATCCTGTACTAGAGGCAGGTCCTCCTGCCCTACCCCCTGTATGCCACTTTCTTGGTCTCCAGAGTTCCAGCTGTGTCCCCATTCAAGCCTTATTCCTAGAGGGCCCAGCTTCTGTTTTCCAGGATCTGAGGTCCGCTCCACCAGGCGGCTGTGTGCCAGCTTATCCCAGCCTTGTGTTGGGAAACATTCATGTAGTTCAAGAATATGAGTTCTTCCATCAGGTCACTGGGATTTGCTTCCTGCTTTTGCCATTTACTAGCTGGGTCACTCTGAGCAAGTCAAATGAACATCTATCCCAGTTACTATTGATGCACAACAAAGTATCCCCAAACTGAGCAGATGAAAACACTTACTGTGTTGTACATGAGTTCTGTGGGTCATGAGTTCAGACAGTGTGTAGTAGGGATGTCACCTCTGTTCCACAATATCTGGGATTCCCTGGGAAGACTTGAACGCTAAGGATAGTTCCAAGGATGAGGCTACCATCTTCCTAACGTCTCTTTCATGCACATGTGTGCACCTAGGTGGGGGCACCTCAGAGGCTCGGATTGGGGCCTGGAGTGCTTGCCTGTGGCCTCTGCATATAGTTTGGGCTTCCTTACAGTATGGCAGCCTCAAAAGAGGGACACTTGCACCGAGGCTCCAACTGCACTGGTTCCAATGAAGACAGTAGAAGCTGCCTGGCCCTTTGGACCCAGATTCAGAAGTCACAAGCATCACTTCTGCTCCATTCTGTCGGTGGAGTCAGCTGGAACCAACACAGATTCAAGGGGAGGGGGGCACAGAGTCCCATCTGTCAATAAGAGGGGCATCTGCAGTAAGAGGAATTTGGGGTCCACGAAACCTCCACCACTTCTCTCAGGCTGTTTCCTTATCCAGAAGTGGAGATAATAATGCCTATCCTGGAAGAATGCTGTGAGCCTTAGACTGTGTACAGTGAGTGCCTGACACCATCAGAAGTGTCCACTTTTATTCTTGTTATAACATCCGCTGACTAAGCAGCCACCAAGCATTTTTCGACAGGCTTTGCGCTGCAGGCATGTGTGCCCAGCTTCACACTGGGACCTGTGAGGGACACACACAGCCCACTCTCTGCTGTCAGGGTGAAGAGGTAAGATGCACATGCAAGGATAACAATCGAACGGGGGTTCAGGGAAGTGGGAAACGGGATCTGGAAAGACTCAGGGTTTTCTGTTTTCCAGGATCTGAGGTCCGCTCCACCAGGCGGCTGTGTGCCAGCTTATCCCAGCCTTGTGTTGGGAAACATTCATGTAGTTCAAGAATATGAGTTCTTCCATCAGGTCACTGGGATTTGCTTCCTGCTTTTGCCATTTACTAGCTGGGTCACTCTGAGCAAGTCAAATGAACATCTATCCCAGTTACTATTGATGCACAACAAAGTATCCCCAAACTGAGCAGATGAAAACACTTACTGTGTTGTACATGAGTTCTGTGGGTCATGAGTTCAGACAGTGTGTAGTAGGGATGTCACCTCTGTTCCACAATATCTGGGATTCCCTGGGAAGACTTGAACGCTAAGGATAGTTCCAAGGATGAGGCTACCATCTTCCTAACGTCTCTTTCATGCACATGTGTGCACCTAGGTGGGGGCACCTCAGAGGCTCGGATTGGGGCCTGGAGTGCTTGCCTGTGGCCTCTGCATATAGTTTGGGCTTCCTTACAGTATGGCAGCCTCAAAAGAGGGACACTTGCACCGAGGCTCCAACTGCACTGGTTCCAATGAAGACAGTAGAAGCTGCCTGGCCCTTTGGACCCAGATTCAGAAGTCACAAGCATCACTTCTGCTCCATTCTGTCGGTGGAGTCAGCTGGAACCAACACAGATTCAAGGGGAGGGGGGCACAGAGTCCCATCTGTCAATAAGAGGGGCATCTGCAGTAAGAGGAATTTGGGGTCCACGAAACCTCCACCACTTCTCTCAGGCTGTTTCCTTATCCAGAAGTGGAGATAATAATGCCTATCCTGGAAGAATGCTGTGAGCCTTAGACTGTGTACAGTGAGTGCCTGACACCATCAGAAGTGTCCACTTTTATTCTTGTTATAACATCCGCTGACTAAGCAGCCACCAAGCATTTTTCGACAGGCTTTGCGCTGCAGGCATGTGTGCCCAGCTTCACACTGGGACCTGTGAGGGACACACACAGCCCACTCTCTGCTGTCAGGGTGAAGAGGTAAGATGCACATGCAAGATAACAATCGAACGTTCAGGGAAGTGGGAAACGGGATCGACAAGGTCAGGAAAGGGAGAGAGTGTGACCTCATCTGGTCAGGGAAGGCTGAGGAGGAAATGAAACAAGTTGGATCTGGAAAGACTCAGGACAGACTGAAGGGAAAGAAATGGGACTTATGGGCGGCACAGATCGATCTGCAAGAAGACAGGGGCTTCCGGGAGAATCGAGACATCAGCCTCGTGCAAACATGTTTCTGCTGTGCTTAGTCACCCGGTCACGTCCGACTTTTTGTAACCCCGTGGACGGTAGCCCACCAGGGTCCTCTGTCCCTGAGATTCCCCAGGCAAGAACACTGGAGTGGATTGCCATTGCCTTCTCCAGCTGGCATATTTACCTTTTTAAAATTTCTCTAAGTGTAGGGGCTTCCCCAGTGGTCCAGTGGGTAAAGAGTCCATCTTGCAGTGCAAGGGGCACTGGTTTGATTCCTGGCCCAGGAGGATCCCATGTGCTGTGGAGCAGCTGGACTTGTGCATCCAGTTATGAGCCAGCACACCGGAGTGCATGCACAAAGAGCCTGTGCCCTGCAACGAGAGAGGGCACTGCGATGGGAAGCCCACACAGGCCAAAGAATAAAGATGGATGAAAATAAATAAACAAAGAATTAATAAATGAAGCCAAAATTAAAAAAAAAAAATTCTCTAAGTGTAAAATGGAGAAATGCAAACGCGTGTCCTAGTAGTGAACATCTACCTATTATTTCATCTGTTCACCCACCCTCCTGCTTACCTATCTTCCCACTTGTCCATTCTTTCATCCATCTCTCTACCCATCCCTCCATCCGTCTATCCATCCATCCCCCCGACCTCAGGGCATGGATAAGATTGCCCAGTGGAGATAATAATGCCTATCCTGGAAGAATGCTGTGAGCCTTAGACTGTGTACAGTGAGTGCCTGACACCATCAGAAGTGTCCACTTTTATTCTTGTTATAACATCCGCTGACTAAGCAGCCACCAAGCATTTTTCGACAGGCTTTGCGCTGCAGGCATGTGTGCCCAGCTTCACACTGGGACCTGTGAGGGACACACACAGCCCACTCTCTGCTGTCAGGGTGAAGAGGTAAGATGCACATGCAAGATAACAATCGAACGTTCAGGGAAGTGGGAAACGGATCGACAAGGTCAGGAAAGGGAGAGAGTGTGACCTCATCTGGTCAGGGAAGGCTGAGGAGGAAATGAAACAAGTTGGATCTGGAAAGACTCAGGACAGACTGAAGGGAAAGAAATGGGACTTATGGGCGGCACAGATCGATCTGCAAGAAGACAGGGGCTTCCGGGAGAATCGAGACATCAGCCTCGTGCAAACATGTTTCTGCTGTGCTTAGTCACCCGGTCACGTCCGACTTTTTGTAACCCCGTGGACGGTAGCCCACCAGGGTCCTCTGTCCCTGAGATTCCCCAGGCAAGAACACTGGAGTGGATTGCCATTGCCTTCTCCAGCTGGCATATTTACCTTTTTAAAATTTCTCTAAGTGTAGGGGCTTCCCCAGTGGTCCAGTGGGTAAAGAGTCCATCTTGCAGTGCAAGGGGCACTGGTTTGATTCCTGGCCCAGGAGGATCCCATGTGCTGTGGAGCAGCTGGACTTGTGCATCCAGTTATGAGCCAGCACACCGGAGTGCATGCACAAAGAGCCTGTGCCCTGCAACGAGAGAGGGCACTGCGATGGGAAGCCCACACAGGCCAAAGAATAAAGATGGATGAAAATAAATAAACAAAGAATTAATAAATGAAGCCAAAATTAAAAAAAAAAAATTCTCTAAGTGTAAAATGGAGAAATGCAAACGCGTGTCCTAGTAGTGAACATCTACCTATTATTTCATCTGTTCACCCACCCTCCTGCTTACCTATCTTCCCACTTGTCCATTCTTTCATCCATCTCTCTACCCATCCCTCCATCCGTCTATCCATCCATCCACCCAGCAAACCCGGCCAAGACCAGCTCTAGATGC
Source organism: Tragulus kanchil (assembly GCA_022376925.1). NCBI lineage: Eukaryota > Metazoa > Chordata > Mammalia > Artiodactyla > Tragulidae > Tragulus > Tragulus kanchil. Next base: position 138,510,233 of record JAIOJX010000003.1, read on the forward strand.
CGGGAATTCAAGCATGGATAAGATTGCCTCCCTCGCCCAGCAGTCCTCCCCGTCATCTATCGGGGCTGAGGGAGGGTGTGAGGGTATCCTCCGGCTCCCCTCTGTGCCTCTCTGCTGTTACAGACCATATGTGTGAGTACAGTAGCCTTGACTTCTTCTATCTGTTTATAGTTGAGCGGATTAGCTGTACAGTTTGCATTCAGTAACTATTTCTGGTCCAGCAGATGAAGGAGAAGGAGTAGCATCTAAAAGTCAGTTACTTTATTAGACATTTGAGATTCAACTTCTGTTTTTTTTTTTTTTAATTTTGGCTTCATTTATTGATTCTTTGTTTATTTATTTTCATCCATCTCTATTCTTTGGCCTGTGTGGACTTCTCACTGCAGTGACCTCTCTTGGTACAGAGCAATGACGCTGGGCGCATGAGCTCCAGAGTGCTGTCTTGTAATTGGACACACCGGTCCGGCCGCCCTGTGGCACATGGGATCTTCCCAGGCCAGGGATCAAACTGGTGGCCCTTGCACTGCAAGGCAGACTTTTTTCCCACTGAACCACCAGAGAAGCCCCAACTTCTGTTTTGAATCTAGTGAAGAAGGCATCATTAGCCTTATTTAACAGAGGAGAGACAGAAACTTCAAGAGTAAGCAACCCGACTAAGGACATTTGTAGGAAGTGGGAAGACTGGTATTTGAAACCAAGTAAGTCTGGCTGTTGAGTTCAAGTTCTTTCCTCTGAATCCTGTGGTGCTAGAAGCCCCACGGTGCTAAGTTCATTCTTAAGATAATGACTAAAGAAAGGATTTAGGTCCTGTTTTTCCTATGTAGTTCTGATGTTTCTGACCCATCTTCAGAAGAAAACGTCTCATGTTTAGTTACATTTCCCCTGAGTGTGAGCCTTTCCCAGTCAGAAACAAGTGCTTAATTCTTTTTCTTTTTTTTTTTTTTAAGGATTTCTTTGTTTATTTATTTGGCTGGGCCAGGTCTTAGGGGCTTCCCTGGTGGTCCAGGGGCTAAGACTCTGTGCTTCCAGTGCAGGGGGCCCAGGTTTGATCCCTGATAGGGATATGAGATCGCACATGTCACAACTAAAAATCCCACCACAGCTACGAGATCCTGCATCCCACAACGAAGATTGAAGATTCCACATCCTGCAATTATGACCTAGCTGAACACATAAAAAATAAATCTTGGGCTTCTCAGGTGGCGTTAATGGTAAAGAACACATCGGCCAAAGCAGGAGATGTAAGAGACGCGGATTTGATCCCTAGGTTAGGAAAATCTCCTGGAGGAAGGCATGGGAACATACTCCAGTATCCTTGCCTGGAGATCCCAGGGACAGAGGAGCCTGGGGGGCTAGACTCCATAGTAGGCACAGAGGCAGACAGGACTGAAGCGACTTAGCAGACATGCATGCCAGGTCTTAGTTGCAGCATATGGGACCTTAGCTGCAGCATGTGGAATCTAGTTCCCCGACTAGGGTTCAAACCCAGATCTTCTGCACTGTGAGTTTGGGGTCTTAGCCCCTGGACCCCTGGGGAAGGCCCACGAGTGCCCCAAGACCCACCCTTCTCTCACACAAGTGGTGGTAATTGGCCCGCAGGAGGACATTCTCAACATGTCACTGCATGAAACCACTGTGCTCAATGATCTCTGCTTATGTGACTTATTAACACAAGGGTGTGGAGCGGAGGCGAACCCCAGACCATGGGCAAAGCAGAACTTGTGAGTTCCTGGGGAATGAGCTTCTGGCTTCACTTGGAACCCCCTGTGGTCCACAGAGGTCACCTGTGGCCAGGAACACAAAGAACGTCAGTCGGGGCAGTCCCTGCTTTTTCCAGCATAGCTTTTCCCTTGCTGGAGACACAGGGTGCAATGGACCCACGCATCCAGAGCCTCACGGGGGGACCAGAGACGTCCTCGGCCCACCCAAGAAAGCCTCACGGGGGAACCGGAGACGTCCTCGGCCCACCCGGGAGAGCACCAAATATATTTCCTCATTTGTGGAAGTATCCAGATGACTGCCTTTGATTGGGACAATCATTGTGTAGCATTCTGATGAATATTCAATAATTGGGGGTTATTTTTCTAAGCGTAGTCACGTCTCTCTCAGCCATTCAAGCAGAGGCGTTCATCTCATTAAGGAGATTCAGAAGGTGTCCAAGGGTCAGTCACAAGGTCAGACAGGGAGCTGTCTACCTGGTAACCTTCCATTTGGGGACCAGGCAGCCCCACCCAGCACACACGGTGGACCCTGGAACCTGTCTCTGTTGATACTGTCGCTGAGGCAGGGTGGCTAGGGTTTGTCTAAACTATTCCAAGAGCAGTATCATGATTGCTCACACCACAGAAGCAGCCAAATAAGATGTGGAAAGTGTTGCTGTTGTTTAATTACTCCGTCATGTCTGACTCTTTGAGACCCCATGGACTGCAGCACACCAGGCTTCCCTGTCCTTCACCCTCTCCTAGAGTTTGCTCAAACTCATGTCCATAGAGTCACTGATGTCGTTCAACTATCTCATCCTCTGTGGTCCCCTTCTTCTTCTGCCCTCCATCTCTCCCAGCATCAGGCTCTTTTCCAGTGAATCGGCTCTTCATATCAGGTGGCCAAAGTACTGGCCAGCATCAGCATGAGTTTCAGTATCTGTCCTTCCAATGAATATTCAAGGTTTGTTTCCATGGAGAGTGGGGACCTACTAGAATTGGGACATAGAGAGAGAGTGGGAGAGAGGTTGGAGTAAAAATATACATGAAATAAAGAGCTCTGGACTAGGTGGAGGGTGGTAAGGAACACTGGGAAAAGCTTCTTAAAGCCGTGTCTTGTATCCGCTCAGACACACAGCGTTCATTCAGCAAGCCAGCATCTGCTTGGCCCTCTTAGGATGTTCTATCCCAACTTTAGGGGTTGTGTGAGAATACACAGTAAATCGGGCAAATCCATCTGCAAGTCTAGCTGAACCAGAGTACAAAATGGCCACAACACTGGAGGCATCATGTTCAATGTCATAAAAAGCAAGGTCCACAGTAGGCAGGGAGCATTCAGAGGAGAGAGAAATTGCTTTGACAAGAGCAAATCATGGAGAACTTCCTGGAAGAAGAATCTTGGGAAAAGATGTTTGCATGGAAGAGTAGATAAAAGTGCTCTACAAATAGACTATTCAATAATTGGGGTTATTTTTCTAAGCGTAGTCACGTCTCTCTCAGCCATTCAAGCAGAGGCGTTCATCTCATTAAGGAGATTCAGAAGGTGTCCAAGGGTCAGTCACAAGGTCAGACAGGGAGCTGTCTACCTGGTAACCTTCCATTTGGGGACCAGGCAGCCCCACCCAGCACACACGGTGGACCCTGGAACCTGTCTCTGTTGATACTGTCGCTGAGGCAGGGTGGCTAGGGTTTGTCTAAACTATTCCAAGAGCAGTATCATGATTGCTCACACCACAGAAGCAGCCAAATAAGATGTGGAAAGTGTTGCTGTTGTTTAATTACTCCGTCATGTCTGACTCTTTGAGACCCCATGGACTGCAGCACACCAGGCTTCCCTGTCCTTCACCCTCTCCTAGAGTTTGCTCAAACTCATGTCCATAGAGTCACTGATGTCGTTCAACTATCTCATCCTCTGTGGTCCCCTTCTTCTTCTGCCCTCCATCTCTCCCAGCATCAGGCTCTTTTCCAGTGAATCGGCTCTTCATATCAGGTGGCCAAAGTACTGGCCAGCATCAGCATGAGTTTCAGTATCTGTCCTTCCAATGAATATTCAAGGTTTGTTTCCATGGAGAGTGGGGACCTACTAGAATTGGGACATAGAGAGAGAGTGGGAGAGAGGTTGGAGTAAAAATATACATGAAATAAAGAGCTCTGGACTAGGTGGAGGGTGGTAAGGAACACTGGGAAAAGCTTCTTAAAGCCGTGTCTTGTATCCGCTCAGACACACAGCGTTCATTCAGCAAGCCAGCATCTGCTTGGCCCTCTTAGGATGTTCTATCCCAACTTTAGGGGTTGTGTGAGAATACACAGTAAATCGGGCAAATCCATCTGCAAGTCTAGCTGAACCAGAGTACAAAATGGCCACAACACTGGAGGCATCATGTTAAATGTCATAAAAGCAAGGTCCACAGTAGGCAGGGAGCATTCAGAGGAGAGAGAAATTGCTTTGACAAGAGCAAATCATGGAGAACTTCCTGGAAGAAGAATCTTGGGAAAAGATGTTTGCATGGAAGAGTAGATAAAAGTGCTCTACAAATAGACAGTATTACTTTTTACCTTTCCTGCCTACACAAATGCCCATACCACCTTCCTCGACTGAAGACTGAAATTGATCCCGGCCCTTTTATCAGAAGCTCTGACCTTGCTTCCCTTGGAAAATCACCATCCCCCACACACACACAGAGCAAGCCCCTCTGGGTGGGGCAAGGGCTCTGCCTGTGAGGATGGCCCCTTGAGAATGTGTAACCCGTGGGGCCTGATCCGGTGGCTGCTAGGCCAAGACCTCTGAAGCCATGAGCCTCTGTTTCCCAGATTATTCAGGCCCCAGCAATAGCCAGCTGGGTCCCGAGCCCGGCTCCAGCCATCGGAGAGAACGGGACAGCTGGGGACCAGTCGTGTGTCTCCCTTCTTCAGGTGAGAAAACCTGAGCACAGAGAGATTAAGAAGCTTTCCTGAGATGCTGAGATTTGACCAGCCTGACTTTTCTTTTTCTTTTTTTGTTTTTGATTTTTTTTTTTTTGAATGCACAGTTCACTGAAAATGGTCCAGGCCAGACACTAGACTTCAGAATGCCTTTCCTGAGGGGCGGCGGCCTCCTCCTCCCTCACTACTCTGTGTCCCGGGGGCCCTGACACCAGGAAAAGCCCCGCCCAGAGCCAGGGGCTGGCAGCACTGGGGGAGAGGGCCGGGAGAAAAGTCAGGTGTTTCCCACTGGACAGTGGCCAGGGTGGGACCTAAGAATTGGGACATAGAGAGATGGAGAGGTTGGAGTAAAATATACATGAAATAAAGAGCTCTGGACTAGGTGGAGGGTGGTAAGGAACACTGGGAAAAGCTTCTTAAAGCCGTGTCTTGTATCCGCTCAGACACACAGCGTTCATTCAGCAAGCCAGCATCTGCTTGGCCCTCTTAGGATGTTCTATCCCAACTTTAGGGGTTGTGTGAGAATACACAGTAAATCGGGCAAATCCATCTGCAAGTCTAGCTGAACCAGAGTACAAAATGGCCACAACACTGGAGGCATCATGTTCAATGTCATAAAAAGCAAGGTCCACAGTAGGCAGGGAGCATTCAGAGGAGAGAGAAATTGCTTTGACAAGAGCATATCACGGAGAACTTCCTGGAAGAAGAATCTTGGGAAAAGATGTTTGCATGGAAGAGTAGATAAAAGTGCTCTACAAATAGACAGTATTACTTTTTACCTTTCCTGCCTACACAAATGCCCATACCACCTTCCTCGACTGAAGACTGAAATTGATCCCGGCCCTTTTATCAGAAGCTCTGACCTTGCTTCCCTTGGAAAATCACCACCCCCCCCCCCCCCCACACACACACAGAGCAAGCCCCTCTGGGTGGGGCAAGGGCTCTGCCTGTGAGGATGGCCCCTTGAGAATGTGTAACCCGTGGGGCCTGATCCGGTGGCTGCTAGGCCAAGACCTCTGAAGCCATGAGCCTCTGTTTCCCAGATTATTCAGGCCCCAGCAATAGCCAGCTGGGTCCCGAGCCCGGCTCCAGCCATCGGAGAGAACGGGACAGCTGGGGACCAGTCGTGTGTCTCCCTTCTTCAGGTGAGAAAACCTGAGCACAGAGAGATTAAGAAGCTTTCCTGAGATGCTGAGATTTGACCAGCCTGACTTTTCTTTTTCTTTTTTTGTTTTTGATTTTTTTTTTTTTGAATGCACAGTTCACTGAAAATGGTCCAGGCCAGACACTAGACTTCAGAATGCCTTTCCTGAGGGGCGGCGGCCTCCTCCTCCCTCACTACTCTGTGTCCCGGGGGCCCTGACACCAGGAAAAGCCCCGCCCAGAGCCAGGGGCTGGCAGCACTGGGGGAGAGGGCCGGGAGAAAAGTCAGGTGTTTTCTCCTTCCATCCTGGTAGCTGTTAAGCCTGCCCGCCCAGGGCGCTCCCTCTGTGGTTCCTGTCATGGCCTTGCCCAGGGACGTGTGCGTGAGGTTGGCCCCTGTCTCCCCCACAAGCCTGAAAGTCCCCCGAGAGGCGGCAGCGTCGCCCCAGCACAAATGAGTGAAGGGGTGTATCTCCTGACCAGTGACCTTCGAGCCTCTCCCAGGGAGCCTGGAAGGACTTTCCCCACAGAAATCCTGCCCCAGAAGCCTGGTCTTTGCTTGTTGGAGTGGGAGGGGATTTAGGGTCAAGTCTTTGCCTGCCAGAGAAGGCGGTGGTTTAGGTCCAACCTTCTGCCTGTGAGAGAGAGTGGTCCGAGCGGGTGCCCTGTTTTTATTTTGGGGAGGGTGGGGGTGAGCGGGTTGGGGACGGGGCGGGAGGGGGCAGGCCACTTCTACTGGTCTTTCATTTATCTATTTGCATCCATCTTTGTTCTTTGGCCCGTGTGGGCCTCCCATCGCGGTGGCCTCTGTTGTCGCAGAGCACCAACTCTGGGCGCATGCGCTCCAGAGCTCTGGCTCGGTCATTGGACACATCGGTCCTGCTGCTCCGCAGCACGTGGGATCCTCCCAGGCCAGGGATCGAACCAGTGCCCCTTGCACTGCAAGGCTGTGTCCTTACCCACTGGACCACCGGGGAAGTCCCATGTGTGCCCTGTTGATCCAGAAAGACTCACCTGAAAGGCCTGAAGCCCCTCACTGGCTGCCTGTGCTGCTTGACTAGCCTCATTCAGCACTATTTCTCCATTATTCATGTCCAGAAGGAAGTGGTTGCTGTTTCTCCCTGGGGCAGGGGGCCTGGATGGAATGGAGGAGGGTGGCCGGCAGTGAGGACGAGGTGAAGGCCGTGGGAACATGGAGTTCTTGGCAAAACAAGGACTGCTCTGGCTGATGTCACTTGTGGGACAATCTTTGAAAAGAAGATTCCGGCTCATGGAATCATGAATGTTACAATTGTCTGTCTTCTGCCCTGACATGAGTAAGGGGCCATCCCCCCATTTTACAGGTGAACCAACTGAGGTGGGGAGGCCAAACCATTCTGGCTTCCAAGAATTGAGGGAAACAGTTTCCCGGGCCACTTCTGGGCTAACAGCAAGAGCACTGGATGGCATCATCCAGAATGAGCCCTGTCTGTGCATTCAGTGGCTTGTACTTGTGTCCTGATAGGATTTGGAGGCATATTCACTTTAAAAGGTAAGTGGTTCCAATGCATTATTTTCACTCTTCCTGTAAATAAAAAATAAGTGCCAGAGAGTCCTGTCGGGCCCTGTTGTTTGATAGCCTCTCTCTCGGCTCTTAATTTTATTTCACGACGTAAATAAAGTAAGGGCGATGGAGGGGATGGGGAGCAGAAGCTGCCTTCTGTCCAAGTGTACGTCTCATTGGTTCACACCTGAGGGGAAAATGACTGAAAAGAACTTAATTCAAAAAATCCTTTAGGCACACAGGCGCTTCTTCCAACCAGTAAGAGTCAGACAGCTCTAGTGAGAGAGACATCAATAAATAATCAGCTGGCTTAGACTTTTAAATGGGAATCCTGGCATCCCCACCCAAAGGTAGACTGCATCTTTCCCACCAGCTTCAGAGCACAGCTCTGTGCGCATGTGGACTGGGGACTTTAGTCGCCAGAAGTGCAGCCCAAGCCTTTTCCTAATAAGATGTACATCTCCTGTTCCCGTATATTTCATGTATATTTCGTGCATAACAGGACATGGGGGAGATCCACAGTAGCTTATTATCTGTCTGCCTATATCTCCAACGGCCATATATGTTATATAAGGAAAACTACTGGGACTTTCAGTCTTTTTCCAGTAAGTGGCCCCCTATGACTAGCCTCATTCAGCACTATTTCTCCATCATTCATGTCCAGAAGGAAGTGGTTGCTGTTTCTCCCTGGGGCAGGGGGCCTGGATGGAATGGAGGAGGGTGGCCGGCAGTGAGGACGAGGTGAAGGCCGTGGGAACATGGAGTTCTTGGCAAAACAAGGACTGCTCTGGCTGATGTCACTTGTGGGACAATCTTTGAAAAGAAGGTTCCGGCTCATGGAATCATGAATGTTACAATTGTCTGTCTTCTGCCCTGACATGAGTAAGGGGCCATCCCCCCATTTTACAGGTGAACCAACTGAGGTGGGGAGGCCAAACCATTCTGGCTTCCAAGAATTGAGGGAAACAGTTTCCCGGGCCACTTCTGGGCTAGCAGCAAGAGCACTGGATGGCATCATCCAGAATGAGCCCTGTCTGTGCATTCAGTGGCCTGTACTTGTGTCCTGATCGGATTTGGAGGCATATTCACTTTAAAAGGTAAGTGGTTCCAATGCATTATTTTCACTCTTCCTGTAAATAAAAAATAAGTGCCAGAGAGTCCTGTCGGGCCCTGTTGTTTGATAGCCTCTCTCTCGGCTCTTAATTTTATTTCACGACGTAAATAAAGTAAGGGCGATGGAGGGGATGGGGAGCAGAAGCTGCCTTCTGTCCAAGTGTACGTCTCATTGGTTCACACCTGAGGGGAAAATGACTGAAAAGAACTTAATTCAAAAAATCCTTTAGGCACACAGGCGCTTCTTCCAACCAGTAAGAGTCAGACAGCTCTAGTGAGAGAGACATCAATAAATAATCAGCTGGCTTAGACTTTTAAATGGGAATCCTGGCATCCCCACCCAAAGGTAGACTGCATCTTTCCCACCAGCTTCAGAGCACAGCTCTGTGCGCATGTGGACTGGGGACTTTAGTCGCCAGAAGTGCAGCCCAAGCCTTTTCCTAATAAGATGTACATCTCCTGTTCCCGTATATTTCATGTATATTTCGTGCATAACAGGACATGGGGGAGATCCACAGTATCTTATTATCTGTCTGCCTATATCTCCAATGGCCCTATATATTATATAAGGAAAACTATCTGTCCCCCGAAGCCGCAGAAAGCATCGTTGTCACTTGGTGTCACATCGTTTTTGGTTTAAGCCACAGGTCTCCTTAAGCATGGCCCCTCCCTGAATGGCCAGGGTGGGGGCGGGGCTCTGGAGTAGGGAGGAGCGTGGTTCAGGACCTGTCTCCTGAGCCCAGAGAAAGGTCCTCCTGGGAATCAAACCTCCCCCAAAGGACGCCGTGGTTCAAATCCAATGGGGGATATTTTTCTGCCCGTGCCCAGCATACCCCGGCCACATGGGCCTGGCTGTCACACTCAGGGATGTGGGATTCCTTGACAAGGGAGAAAGACCCTTTCCATGCAAGTTTGAGTCCCACAGTGGCTGGCTATCGTGGGTGTCATGGCCCGGGACACCCCAGGGCTCCTTCACCTGCCCACGGCCCATGTTTTAAAGGTCGCCTGGGGACCAAGAGCCAGCGCCCACTGCAGACACTGCTTCTTATGGCGAGCAGTTTTCTCCCAGACTGTCTACTGCCTCCTAGACTGCCTACACCCTTAACCCTTTGAAAGAAAACTGACCTGTGGGTCGTCCTGGTGCAGAGGCCAGAGAAGCTGCGTTCAAGGGCTCCTCTGGCTGCAAAAGCTCCTGCTGCCTGGGGGAAATGGCAGCCTCATGTGCTCTTTCCTGGGCCCCTGGAGGTGGGGGTGGTTGGCTGCTCCCTGCGAGGGAGGGTACAGAAAGCAGAAGCCAGATAGGGGTGTGGGGTTTTTCTTGGGGCCTCTTGCATGTGCTGCAGAGAGAGAGCAGACGGGTGGGGTGGGGGGTCAATGTCCAGGAGTTTAACTGCTTGGTTCCCTGGCCAGTGGCAACTGAGAAGTGTAAATTACATAGTCATTTCCAAGACTTAGTGTCCCCCTCGAACAACAACAAAAAAGCATATCAAATATCTTGGTGGCTCAGATAGTAAAGAGTCTGCCTGCAAACACAAGAGACTCAGGTTCAATCCCTGAGGTGGGACATGACTGAGCAACTAACACTATTTAAAGATTGTAAATTTTGACTACATGCTGAAATAAAAATTGTTTGGCACTTTGAATTAAGTAAAAGTTAGTATTAAAATAAGTTTCACCTGTTTCATTTTAGTTTTTAAAATATAGATACTGGAAAATTTAACATTACATATGTGGTTTGCACGATGTTTCCATTGGAGAGCATAGTATCATATCAACCTTTTTAGTATTCATAAAGATAACTTCAAATTTCTACCTTCAAAGTTAAATGGAGTAGGGAGGAGCGTGGTTCAGGACCTGTCTCCTGAGCCCAGAGAAAGGTCCTCCTGGGAATCAAACCTCCCCCAAAGGACGCCGTGGTTCAAATCCAATGGGGGATATTTTTCTGCCCGTGCCCAGCATACCCCGGCCACATGGGCCTGGCTGTCACACTCAGGGATGTGGGATTCCTTGACAAGGGAGAAAGACCCTTTCCATGCAAGTTTGAGTCCCACAGTGGCTGGCTATCGTGGGTGTCATGGCCCGGGACACCCCAGGGCTCCTTCACCTGCCCACGGCCCATGTTTTAAAGGTCGCCTGGGGACCAAGAGCCAGCGCCCACTGCAGACACTGCTTCTTATGGCGAGCAGTTTTCTCCCAGACTGTCTACTGCCTCCTAGACTGCCTACACCCTTAACCCTTTGAAAGAAAACTGACCTGTGGGTCGTCCTGGTGCAGAGGCCAGAGAAGCTGCGTTCAAGGGCTCCTCTGGTTGCAAAAGCTCCTGCTGCCTGGGGGAAATGGCAGCCTCATGTGCTCTTTCCTGGGCCCCTGGAGGTGGGGGTGGTTGGCTGCTCCCTGCGAGGGAGGGTACAGAAAGCAGAAGCCAGATAGGGGTGTGGGGTTTTTCTTGGGGCCTCTTGCATGTGCTGCAGAGAGAGAGCAGACGGGTGGGGTGGGGGGTCAATGTCCGTAGGAGTTTAACTGTTTGGGTTTCCCCTGGCCAGTGGCAACTGAGAAGTGTAAATTACATAGTCATTTCCAAGACTTAGTGTCCCCCTCGAACAACAACAAAAAAGCGTATCAAATATCTTGGTGGCTCAGATAGTAAAGAGTCTGCCTGCAAACACAAGAGACTCAGGTTCAATCCCTGAGGTGGGACATGACTGAGCAACTAACACTACTTAAAGATTGTAAATTTTGACTACATGCTGAAATAAAAATTGTTTGGCACTTTGAATTAAGTAAAAGTTAGTATTAAAATAAGTTTCACCTGTTTCATTTTAGTTTTTAAAATGTAGATACTGGAAAATTTAACATTACATATGTGGTTTGCACGATGTTTCCATTGGAGAGCATAGTATCATATCAACCTTTTTAGTATTCATAAAGATAACTTCAAATTTCTACCTTCAAAGTTAAATGTCAGTTTTTCCATGTGGTCATTCCAAAATAACTTTTGGAATGAAACAGTCCGTATATATACAAGGCATATGTCATGTGTAGTAACTTATACACTCCATGTGTACTTACACACTCCATATACCACGAGGCACGTGTGATGTGTAGGGCAGCTTAGAGGACACAGAATGGACACCTGTGCAGCCACATCCAGTTGAAGCAATAGAGACGCCCACGCCCCTTGTGTGACCACATCTCTCTCTGTCCCTGACCAGAGCCAGTTGCCTGATCAGGCAATGGCTTTTAACAAATATATGCACTGCCCTTTAAATTATGATTTTTATTTTGAGAACTTATTAAACAATCAGAAAGCACCAAAACTAATACAACAAACACCTGGGTACAACCACCCTACATTGATGACTGTTACTGTATTGTTTCTCATGGAACACAATGAAGAAGGCCTTCCAGGTCAAGCCAGAGCTGACTTTTCATTGCAGGCCACCTCTCTCTAGTCCCTGGAGCCCGGGCTATATTTCTGTAGCAAAGTATTAGCTTCACCTCACATGACAACAAAGTCAGACACTTAGCTGGCACCCACCAGCTGTGGGTACAGGGATTCTCAGAGGGCATACACATCCAGGGCAGAAATCAGAAGATTTTGCATTTTATTTGTGAGGGTCAGTCACTCGGTTGTGTCTGACTCTCTGCCACCGCATAGACTGTAGCCCGTTAGGCTCCTCTATCCAAGGAATTCTCCAACCAAGAATCCTGGTGAGGCTAGCCATTCCCTTCTCCAGAGGATCTTTCCTGACTCAGGGATAAAACCTTAGTCTCCAGTATTGCAGGCAGATTCTTTACCTTCTAAGTTACCAGGGAAGCCCACATTTTATTTATTTATAAATAATAATTTTATATATTTAAGGACTGCAACATCATGTCTTCCCCCTCCTTTTCTCCTCATTCCACTCCTCCTATATCTCTGAAGCATTTGAAGGTAGCCAGTTCCTGCGTTTATTATCATGTGGATGTTAGAGTTGTCCATTTGACCCCATTGCGAAGAGCACATGGCATAGGGAAATGAGAAGCACAGCCAATACAATCTGAGAAAAGTCAAGAATATAGCGTAGTCCTTTAAAGGGAATTGAAAATGGAGAAGGAAATGGCAAGCCACTCCATATTCTTGCCTGGAGAGTGCCATGGATAGAGGAGCCTGGTGGGCTATAGTCCATGGGGTAGCAAAGAGTTAGACACAATTGAGCAACTATCACTTATACACATGATATTTTGATATGCATGCTTGTATCACTGGGTGTGTATGCAATGTCTTTATTTATCTACCGACAGTCCCTTGGAGGTGAGGAACCTGTGCTGTATCTGAACAACCTTTGTTTTTGTCTTTTCTTTTTACTAGGTGTTTGATAGGTGTTTGATAGGTTTGATAGGTGTCATTTTCTTGTGATCTGACCTAAATTTGAGTGATGAAAAAAAGTTGTATTTACCAGGAACTGTATTGGGTTCCAGGTAATAGAGTTTTTACTGTGTTGATACTCACCAGTGGCCTGAGTCAGTCATGCAAGGAGATGTGAGAATAAAGAAAACTGCTTACCACATTCTTTTTTTTTTTAAAGATTTATTTATTTATTTATTTTGGTGGAGGTGGGGTAGGGAGGGAGGGGAGCAGGCAGGCTACTTCTATTGGTCTTTCATTTGTCTATTTGCATCCATCTTTGTTCTTTGGCCCATGTGGGCCGCCCATCGCGGAGGCCTCTGTTGTCGCAGAGCGCCGGCTCTGGGCATATACACTCCAGAGCTCCGGCTCGGTAATTGGACACATCAGTCCAGCCGCTCAGCAGCACATGGGGTCTTCCCAGGCCAGGGATCGAACTGGCGCCCCTTGCACTGCAAGGCAGTGTCCTTACCCACTGGACCACCAGGGAAGCCCCTGCTTACCACATTCTTTCCCAGAAGCAGACAACTGAAGGACCTGGTCCAGAGGTGGGTTTGAACTATCAAAGCCTCAAGACAAAAGGTTCAGCATGGCTGACAGTGAGAAGGTCAGTGATGGATTCCTTGCCCCTCCAGAGTTCTGCAGTCCTTTTTAAGGTAAAGACCTTATTCTTAAGGTTTACAAGCTCTTTCTCTTCAACAAGACCCTTAGCTGCTTGAGACAGGGACTGGGATGGTTTGTGTAGTTCGCCATGTCCACCTCAATACTCTACACACAGGAGACACTTGAAAACCTTTGTGGAATAAATAATCATAACAATACAGTTAAGATATACAGGCCTTGTTGTAGAAAACTCTATCCCACAGTGAAGTACCTGGGTAGTGGTGGGTCCCTTCCCTGCTCTGGACAGAAGGATGCATTATAACACCAAAGAAAACCAAAACAGACATCGGTGCTTGTTTGCTGAGGAGAACAGGCAGGATGGAGAAGGAAAGGGGAGGGAAGGGAGAAAGAGCTTAAACCTCGGAACAATCAAAGCCACAAATGCCTCTTCTTATAAACACACAGTGCGAGGCAGATGTTTACCCGGCAATCTGGAGAGAAAAAGCCAGCCAAAGCCAGAGAGATTCACGCTCCACAAACAAGGGATTTCCTGGGGGAAGGAGCAGCAGGTAATGGGTTCTACGAATTTCTCCTCCTGATAACTACATCACAGTCCAAGCCCAAGGAGACCCTGTCTTCCTATTGAAACCTTATTTAAATACGCCCGTCTGTTTCAGGTGGAATTGCTGCTGTATTGGCTAGTGCAGGCTATTCTCTCAAATCTTTATGAGGCGCAGGGAGGAGCAGGCTGCCCGTGCCTCTGTGGGAGGGGGGCCGTCTCATAGGGAACTGTCTTCCCGACCTGCTTCAGGAGTCAGCCTTTCCCGATTCCGATCAGTGGCTGTCATACAAGTAAAGCTGTAGAAAACAAGAGCCGTGCCTGCTTCAAAACAGCAACATGTCTTACATTTGTACCATGTGGATATGTGTTCCATCATTCACCACTGAATTATCTTAAAACACCATCATTCAGCATCATGAGGGCCTTTGCGATGAAGTTGCTATGTGTAGTCTTTCCTCATTGTGGTGTTTTGTTTTTTTTTTTTTTTTAATTTTGGCCTCTTTTATTGGTTCTTTATCCATTTATTTTCATCCATCTTTACTCTTTGGCCTGTGTGGGCCTTCCATTGCAGTGGCCTCTCGTTACAGAGCACCAGCTCTGGGCGCACGCACTCCAGAGCGCTGGCTTATGGGATCTTCCCAGGCCAGGGATGGACCCGGCGCCCCTTGCACGGCAAGGCAGACTCTCTACCCACGGGACCACCAGGGAAGCCCCCTCGTTGTGTTTTCTCCCTGAATTCTTAGCAGGCAGATCAAAGTCCTGGGATTGGGAGTCGAAGCTTTAAAATGCTGCACCTGGCCAACATTTCCTAGGTGACTTGAAAAGGTTAACACCCCTTTCTGGGCCACGGTGCCCGCATCTCTCAGGAGGTGGAGTTAGAGGAAGTGACCTCCTGGCACCAGGCAGGCCCAGAAGGCTGAGTGTATGCTCTGGTCCAGGAGGGGACCTGGCTTGGACAACATAACCAAAAAAATCGGTGCTTGTTTGCTGAGGAGAACAGGCAGGATGGAGAAGGAAAGGGGAGGGAAGGGAGAAAGAGCTTAAACCTCGGAACAATCAAAGCCACAAATGCCTCTTCTTATAAACACACAGTGCGAGGCAGATGTTTACCCGGCAATCTGGAGAGAAAAAGCCAGCCAAAGCCAGAGAGATTCACGCTCCACAAACAAGGGATTTCCTGGGGGAAGGAGCAGCAGGTAATGGGTTCTACGAATTTCTCCTCCTGATAACTACATCACAGTCCAAGCCCAAGGAGACCCTGTCTTCCTATTGAAACCTTATTTAAATACGCCCGTCTGTTTCAGGTGGAATTGCTGCTGTATTGGCTAGTGCAGGCTATTCTCTCAAATCTTTATGAGGCGCAGGGAGGGAGCAGGCTGCCCGTGCCTCTGTGGGAGGGGGGCCGTCTCATAGGGAACTGTCTTCCCGACCTGCTTCAGGAGTCAGCCTTTCCCGATTCCGATCAGTGGCTGTCATACAAGTAAAGCTGTAGAGAAAACAAGAGCCGTGCCTGCTTCAAAACAGCAACATGTCTTACATTTGTACCATGTGGATATGTGTTCCATCATTCACCACTGAATTATCTTAAAACACCATCATTCAGCATCATGAGGGCCTTTGCGATGAAGTTGCTATGTGTAGTCTTTCCTCATTGTGGTGTTTTGTTTTTTTTTTTTTTTTTAATTTTGGCCTCTTTTATTGGTTCTTTATCCATTTATTTTCATCCATCTTTACTCTTTGGCCTGTGTGGGCCTTCCATTGCAGTGGCCTCTCGTTACAGAGCACCAGCTCTGGGCGCACGCACTCCAGAGCGCTGGCTTATGGGATCTTCCCAGGCCAGGGATGGACCCGGCGCCCCTTGCACGGCAAGGCAGACTCTCTACCCACGGGACCACCAGGGAAGCCCCCTCGTTGTGTTTTCTCCCTGAATTCTTAGCAGGCAGATCAAAGTCCTGGGATTGGGAGTCGAAGCTTTAAAATGCTGCACCTGGCCAACATTTCCTAGGTGACTTGAAAAGGTTAACACCCCTTTCTGGGCCACGGTGCCCGCATCTCTCAGGAGGTGGAGTTAGAGGAAGTGACCTCCTGGCACCAGGCAGGCCCAGAAGGCTGAGTGTATGCTCTGGTCCAGGAGGGGACCTGGGGCTTGTGTCTGGCTCTTCATTCTAGGTCAATCTCTGACCAACGCCATTGTTTCTTCAGGGGGCAGTACTGTGAGGCCTTGTCTACCAAGTCATGTCTACTGGCCCATTTTCCTCAGCCAAGGGAGTTAGCTATTCCCGAGTCACTGTGACTATAGGGAACTGGCAGACTCTGTGAGTTTTTGCCTCAAGGCAGGAGCTTCCGTCTGGAGCCAGAGTTCTTCTCAGAAAGCTGAGTCGGTTCGAGCCCTCTGAGCTTCTTTTCTCATTCCTTCCCCAAGGCTGCACCTTCCCGTCCGCCGGCAGCAAAGGTATTTATTGAGCCATGACCGTGTACCACTGCTGTGCTCAACAGAAGGAACGTCAGGCCTGGTTCTGGGCTTCACTGAGCTTACCATCTCATGGGGAAACAAGACTCTAAACCAGAGAGTCTCCGTGATAAAGGGTTACATAATGCGATACAAAGGTGGGAGCCCAGGCAGATGATTTTAAGAAAAGCTTGTAAGTTTTGCAAATAGTTACCTCTCATCAGCTTTCTCTGAAGGAGGGGTTGGTGGAAATGGCTAGGACCTCAGCAGGAGTCTTCCCCCGGCATCCAGCAGACTTTCTTTCTTCACTCCCTGGGGTCCTTTTCACTTTCTTATCAGATCTAGAAGCATTTAAGACCCTGCCATGAGGGAGGTAAAGGCCTGGAGGAAACAGCAGTTGTCTCAGTATTTCTGGTGCTTTCCTTGTGGTCAGAGGTCACTTGTGGCCTGTGGTTGGGGTGGGAGGACTGGGGACCGTATGAGTGTCTGGGCCCTGGTGGCCACCCAGGGAGGAAGGGAGGGTGGCCCCTGGTGAGGCCAGACTGGCAGGAGGGTGGGCTGGATCTGGCCCCAGGGCAGAGCCCAATTTATTCACTGTCTGGGCTTGGTCCCCACCGGTCCTCTGCTCAAGCTTGGTAAATCCTCCAGTTCTGTAGCCATTTTTATTAGCAATTGCCTTTTTTTTCCCCCTTGGAAAATGTGGTTCGACGAAAATGAAATTTCAGATGTGTGTGTCTCAGCATTGATTTTTCTATTTGTAATAACACACCCCAGCATATCTCCTTTGATATCAAGAGGATAAAATGTCCCTAACACCGTGCTCTCCATTCTGGGGTAATGGATAAAGCCTGTTTATGAGATGTCATTTATTCCACAATAGACAGTAAATAAAAGCCATTTCAAGCTTGGGTTAAATCAAAGCTTGTTCAGGATTTCAGCAGATTTGCAAATCACCTCGGGGACCTTCATCCGCTGCACTTGCCGCTTTCCTTCTTGCTATCAACTCGCGCCCGCTCTTGGCCAAGCCTCCCGCTCACCCCCGCTGCCCTGAGCCCCAGCCTGATTTGAAAAGACAACTGGCTTGGCAAAGGACCAGGCGTGACATTAAAAGTTCCTTCCTTCCACTTGGGGAATCAACGCTTTAAAAGGCAGCAAGAAATGGAGGTTACAGCAACAAAAGCCCGAGCGGCAAAAGGAAGGAAAAAACCCTTCGCGGGAAAATAAAATGCAAACCTGAAATGGGAAGGCATATGAAAGGCGGCAGGGGCTCCTTTCAGTCCTGAGCCTGTTGTGTTTTCTTTCACCACCCAGGGACACTCGTGCTGGAGGGAGGGAGGGGGCAGATAAGCCAGGCGATGCATGCCTCCAGCTCCCCTGCCCTGACCAGCCCTCTGCCCTGCAGCCTACCTCTCTGAACCCACCTCTCATGTATCACCCTGGTCTTTTGCATCCTTTGAGATCCAGCTGAGGTCTCAGTACCTTCAGGAAGCCCTCGTCTTGTCTCACCACTCATATATTTTAGAACCTTTAACAAATTGTGTCTCACCTTCTTCCTGCTTGTTTTGGAACATTAGTATTGGGTCCATAACAGATACGTATATCCCTTTGAGGTTTGTGACTGGTGTTTGAAGTTGGCCGAATCAGTCCTGAGTCTCTAGTCCAGCTTTGTATTCATTGCAGAAATCCCTTCTTCTGCCTTCCCAAAGATAGCACACCCTGCTTTCATGCCACCAGGAAGGACCGCAGCCTCATCTTTGGGATGGAGACTGTAGATCGGGGGGCATTTTCTTCTCTGAAGACAAGCTCTGTATCCCAGAACTGCCACCCTTCTGTGGACCCTAGCCCTGCCTTCTAGAGTGACCGTGAGCAAGTACCATCTGGTTTCCCCACAGCAGGAACCTCAGGACTGCGTCTAGTCTGGCTCCACTACATTCTAGCTAGAGACTTTAGTTAGTTTCTTACTGACTATAAGATGTCTTACCCCAAGATTGCTTGGGTTAAATCAAAGCTTGTTCAGGATTTCAGCAGATTTGCAAATCACCTGGGGACCTTCATCCGCTGCACTTGCCGCTTTCCTTCTTGCTATCAACTCGCGCCCGCTCTTGGCCAAGCCTCCCGCTCACCCCCGCTGCCCTGAGCCCCAGCCTGATTTGAAAAGACAACTGGCTTGGCAAAGGACCAGGCGTGACATTAAAAGTTCCTTCCTTCCACTTGGGGAATCAACGCTTTAAAAGGCAGCAAGAAATGGAGGTTACAGCAACAAAAGCCCGAGCGGCAAAAGGAAGGAAAAAACCCTTCGCGGGAAAATAAAATGCAAACCTGAAATGGGAAGGCATATGAAAGGCGGCAGGGGCTCCTTTCAGTCCTGAGCCTGTTGTGTTTTCTTTCACCACCCAGGGACACTCGTGCTGGAGGGAGGGAGGGGGCAGATAAGCCAGGCGATGCATGCCTCCAGCTCCCCTGCCCTGACCAGCCCTCTGCCCTGCAGCCTACCTCTCTGAACCCACCTCTCATGTATCACCCTGGTCTTTTGCATCCTTTGAGATCCAGCTGAGGTCTCAGTACCTTCAGGAAGCCCTCGTCTTGTCTCACCACTCATATATTTTAGAACCTTTAACAAATTGTGTCTCACCTTCTTCCTGCTTGTTTTGGAACATTAGTATTGGGTCCATAACAGATACGTATATCCCTTTGAGGTTTGTGACTGGTGTTTGAAGTTGGCCGAATCAGTCCTGAGTCTCTAGTCCAGCTTTGTATTCATTGCAGAAATCCCTTCTTCTGCCTTCCCAAAGATAGCACACCCTGCTTTCATGCCACCAGGAAGGACCGCAGCCTCATCTTTGGGATGGAGACTGTAGATCGGGGGGCATTTTCTTCTCTGAAGACAAGCTCTGTATCCCAGAACTCCCACCCCTTCTGTGGACCCTAGCCCTGCCTTCTAGAGTGACCGTGAGCAAGTACCATCTGGTTTCCCCACAGCAGGAACCTCAGGACTGCGTCTAGTCTGGCTCCACTACATTCTAGCTAGAGACTTTAGTTAGTTTCTTACTGACTATAAGATGTCTTACCCCAACACTGAGTTGGCTGGTTTAGATTTGACAGCCATGCCAACAGGATGTGTTCAAATATTTGTCTTAAGATATTTGCCTCATCATCTCTAGTCGATATTTACTGAGTAGCAACTTTGTAGAAGATACTATTCTAAGTCTGCGATTTTGTCCAAAATATTTGCTGTCCTTCTCTGTGAGCCCTGACTTACATGGGAGGATTTTATAGATTGCCCTGTGGACCACGTGACCTGCTCTGGCCAATGAAGTGTGAACAAAAGTGTATGGGGCAGATGGCAGCTGACCAGCCAGGGACTGCATGTTTTTTTGAGAAAGTCACCCAGATCATCACCATTAGACTAAACTGATAAAGCAATATCCTCTAGGAAATTTCGAGGAGCTGTGTCTATGCTCTGTGCTTATGGGAGGCAGATACTTGAGGAGATTGTTGTCTCTGTCTGATGCTGAGTATGCAGTAAAATAGGCTAAAGCTCCAGGAGCTTCAAGGAGGCAGGAAACCAGCTGGGGGTTTGGGGAAGAATGGGGTTTAATTTCCATTGAGTCAAGGATTTCGGAGCTGCCTCACCCTGGACAAGGCTTCACAACTTCACCTGTCTGTTGAAGGACAAGGCTGCTGCCAACTCACACGGAGGGAGTCGGGCCAGGGGGCGTCTCTCTCCTCATGGTGATCGAGGGAGACCACAGTCCCTCCACCAGACACCATGCCAGGCCATGGATAACTTTTAATCAAATGACTTTCTAATGGTGAGACGGTGACGACATATTCAGAGTCAATGAAAGATCCAAACAGAGCGAGTATGGTCCAGGCATCCTAAATGGAGCCCGATGGCCATTGTGAATGTGGTTTCAGACACACTCCCGCATCACTGAGAACTCGCATTTCCAGGGGTGGATCAAACACAAGGATACTATTTGCCATTTTCAAAAACAAAGCTCCCTGCTTCGGCAACTACATAAGCATTTCAAAGCCTGATTAATCTTTGTTTAATAAATAGGTTCACTCAATGCTTATTCTGGACAAACAACTTGTGTAACCCTGTGGCCTGGTACCGCATAGGCCTGGCTCATTTGGAGGTTCAGCAGAACAGAGTTCAAGCATTTCTTAAAATATGTATCTCCAATAAAAAAAGAAAAATAAAATAAAATAAAAAAACAAAAACATAGAAAAAAATAAATAAATAAATAAAAAGTATGTATCTCCAGGCTTGGAGATCTAATAACCACCCGATAAGTAGCTGTTTATCTCAGTCAGGCCTCTATTTCTGAAATTTTAGTTCTCCATAGCATTGAAAGTAAAAATATTGGGGCACATATGCCCTTTTTGTGCTAAGTTGCTTCAGTCGTGTCCGACTTATTGCGACCCTATGGACTGTGTTCTGCCAGGCTCCTCTGTCCATGGGGATTCTCCAGGCAAGAACACTGGAGTGGATGCCATGCCCTCCTCCAGGGGATCTTCCCGACCCAGGGATCAAACCTGCCTCTCCTGAGGCTCCTGCATTGCAGGTGGATTCTTCACCAAAATCAAACCTTAGGAATAGCACTCTCTGATTCAGTTTAGTTGACGGGGTTCAGGGCCTGGCCCTGGGGAAGCCAAATAGGCTAGGGGCCCTTCAAGGAGGCAGGAAACCAGCTGGGGGTTTGGGGAAGAATGGGGTTTAATTTCCATTGAGTCAAGGATTTCGGAGCTGCCTCACCCTGGACAAGGCTTCACAACTTCACCTGTCTGTTGAAGGACAAGGCTGCTGCCAACTCACACGGAGGGAGTCGGGCCAGGGGGCGTCTCTCTCCTCATGGTGATCGAGGGAGACCACAGTCCCTCCACCAGACACCATGCCAGGCCATGGATAACTTTTAATCAAATGACTTTCTAATGGTGAGACGGTGACGACATATTCAGAGTCAATGAAAGATCCAAACAGAGCGAGTATGGTCCAGGCATCCTAAATGGAGCCCGATGGCCATTGTGAATGTGGTTTCAGACACACTCCCGCATCACTGAGAACTCGCATTTCCAGGGGTGGATCAAACACAAGGATACTATTTGCCATTTTCAAAAACAAAGCTCCCTGCTTCGGCAACTACATAAGCATTTCAAAGCCTGATTAATCTTTGTTTAATAAATAGGTTCACTCAATGCTTATTCTGGACAAACAACTTGTGTAACCCTGTGGCCTGGTACCGCATAGGCCTGGCTCATTTGGAGGTTCAGCAGAACAGAGTTCAAGCATTTCTTAAAATATGTATCTCCAATAAAAAAAGAAAAATAAAATAAAATAAAAAAACAAAAACATAGAAAAAAATAAATAAATAAATAAAAAGTATGTATCTCCAGGCTTGGAGATCTAATAACCACCCGATAAGTAGCTGTTTATCTCAGTCAGGCCTCTATTTCTGAAATTTTAGTTCTCCATAGCATTGAAAGTAAAAATATTGGGGCACATATGCCCTTTTTGTGCTAAGTTGCTTCAGTCGTGTCCGACTTATTGCGACCCTATGGACTGTGTTCTGCCAGGCTCCTCTGTCCATGGGGATTCTCCAGGCAAGAACACTGGAGTGGATGCCATGCCCTCCTCCAGGGGATCTTCCCGACCCAGGGATCAAACCTGCCTCTCCTGAGGCTCCTGCATTGCAGGTGGATTCTTCACCAAAATCAAACCTTAGGAATAGCACTCTCTGATTCAGTTTAGTTGACGGGGGTTCAGGGCCTGGCCCTGGGGGAAGCCAGAAAGATCCCCAACGACTTGAGCTTCTGCTGCCCCTGCACTCCCTTCCCTCCTGCAGCAGCACTCTTCACCCGGCATCCGTTTCCTTCGGGCCTCTTGGCAGCCTCCCTAGAGAGGGGTGGTTCTCCTCATTTTACAGATACAGGCACTGAGCCTCCGCATGGCTAAATACCTCACCAAGGTCATGCAGTCCTGCAGCAGCCAAGCCAGGACAGGAACAGTGTTCTAGAGAACCCAGCGTCCTTCACCACCCTCTGCTGCCTGAGCAGTGACTCTGAGCCAGTGCCCTGAGAGGTGATCTGCAGAGAGCCAGGCGGGGTGCGGGGGGCGGTCCTGTCTGGGGGTGGCAGATGCCATGAGGCTGACTCCTGAAGAAGCTGCAGAATGGGGCAGTAGTGAAAGATTTCTGTGCAAGTTATAAGAGAAAAGGGGAGCAAGAGTGGACCGGAGAAGGAGAGAGAGAAAGAGTTGAAGAGGGGAAGGAGAGCAGTGAGGCCAGGCGGGAGAGGCAGCCCCCCAGGTGCCCTGTCCCTTGAAGGCTCGCTCTGAGCCTCTGATTTCTCACAAGTGGTGCCTGGGTGCACACTGTCACAGTTAAAGGGTGTCAGCGGTTTCATTAGAACCCAGGCTTTGATTTATAACCCTCCCTGCAAAAGTGTGCTCCTGGCTGAACGCTGGCGTCAAGGTCTTGGCCAACAGAGCCATTTCTCTGGAAGCCTTACAAGGCAGGGTCCCAGAGGGGGAGCCCTCTCCAGAGCCCAGCTTTCCAGTCTGAGAAAAAGAGAAAGGGGCTGGGGAGTTGTTCAGAGTCTTGAAGAATCAGCTTCGATTTCGGCGGGGGCCCGTTTCTTCTTTGTCACAGGCACACGCAGATCTTTGTGCAAGTATGTAAAAACTGTTCACGGGGGCTTCCCTGGTGGTCCAGTGGGTGAGGACACCGCCTTGCAGTGCAAGGGGCGCCAGTTCAATCCCTGGCCTGGGAAGATCCCACATGCCATGGATTGGCTGGACCGGTGTGTCTAACTACCAAGCTGGAGCTCTGGAGCACGTGCGCCCAGAGCCGGTGCTCTGCAGCGACAGAGGCCACTGCGATGAGAGGCCCACACGGGCCAAAGAACAAAGACGGATGAAAACAGATAAATGAAAGACCGATAGAAGTGGCCCAAAAAAGAAAAAAAAAACTGTTCACGGACACGTTCTGAAGTAGCTCCACCATGCAAACACCAGTGTGAGTAATAATTAATGATCATGAAGCAGATGATTATTGTGATGCTAATATTTCCCTTGTGTGATGATGCTTTTATCTCCTCCTAGAGGCTTCACATACATAGTCTCACCAGTGGGCAACTCTGAGAGTCAGGAAAACAGAATTACCCCCATTTTGTAAATGACAAAACTGAGACTCCCAAAGGCTGAGTGCTGCGCTCAGAGGCACCAAGCACAGTCCTGTGCGTCCCCCGCCCCACCTCGCCCCGACCCAATGCCAGCAAGCCATCTGAACTAAGGCCTCAGTGAACAGCAAAAGCAGAGTCAGTGTGCGTGTCTACTGATTTTTTTTCACATTTGTTTTAGAGGAATATGCATCACTGGAAACAGGTCCCATTTTAAGCCACATGAGGCTTGAGAAAAATAAATGTGAAAATAAAAGGGCTATTTAATACAAGCATCATTAGTACTATTATTATTGCAAAGAGCCTATTTGCAACTGCCTAAAACGCTAAAAATGGATTAACATTTTAGAGCATCAGAAGGTATGTTTCCTTCAAATACAAATTCCTCTCTCCCAAATGGTTGAATAATCATAATCCTCTTTACTCCATCATCATCATCATCATCATTCCTTCACTAATTTATTGCTTTGAGTACAGTTTCCCATGAATTAGCACCTTTGTTGATTTCAATGTCTCCATTCAGCGGATGAAGAAATGGAGGCCCAAACTCAGATCCCACACCCTCACCGCTCCACCACCCTGACTCCGGCCACCATGCTTAGTTGGATGAATACTGTGAAAACCCCAAATCGCACTGGATCACAGAGGAGAAGCTAGGTCATCATCAGGGACGGAGCGGGCGTGGTAAAGCGGTCTGGACAGACGTGTGAGTGACAGGTGCCTCCGCCTCTCACAGCACACTCACCGCGCACGGGAGCCCCGTCCCATAAAGGGCTTGCCCAGGGGCTGAGGGGCGGGCGGAGCTCTGTCCCTCCCACTGAGCAAGACTCCCGGCTGTCACCGCGCGGTTATTTATGAGTCCCCCTTGCCCAATGAGTGGCTTTGAAGAGGCCGGTCTGTCCGCACTTGTCACACGTCATTAGATGTTTGGTTGCTGCTGACCCTTCCGCCATCTGGCTGAGCGGCCTCGGGGTGAGGGGGAGCCGGCCGCGGCTCCCTCTGCAGCACTTGCCTCTCTGTGGGGTTCGGGAAATGCAGGCTTTCTGAGCTATGGTGCTGAAGCCACTGAGGGGAAGCGGGAGACCTTGGAAACCATCGCCTAGAGAGAGGAAGCCAGGCCGGTGCTCTCTGGACTTGGTACTGTCACCTTGCAGCCAAACAATTCTTTGTTGTGAGGCCTGTCCTGTTTGTCATAGGATGTCCAGCACACACACACACACACTGAAATATGCTGTGACTATGAGATAAACAGGGCAGTGGGCAGCTTAAGCTATGGCTATGCAGACCTGCCAGTCTCCCAGATGAGAACCCCTCTTGAACAGAATATATAAATGGGAGGCATTTTACAAACATTTTGCTTAGTCTTCAAGCCTATCCGTTGGAATTCCTGACCCCACTTTGCAAAAGGAAGAATCTGAAGCTCAGAGAGAGGAAGCAATTCCCTCGAGGTCACTCAGCTGGAAAGTGGCAGATTCGGGCTTGAAATCCGTTTGTCTGATGTCCAGTGTGGGGTCTTAACCCCCATGGATTTCTGTCTCCCATGGAGGGCGTGGCAACCCCAGCATGACGGCCCCTGAATGTTGTAGGAGTGTAGACCCTTCGCTGGCGCAAAGGAGGCTCCTAGCATCCCCTCCCACTGTGTCCACGTTCCTGTGAGGCTGGCTTGTCCCCATAGGCCACCTTCCCCAGGGCTCCCCGTTCGGCGTCCTGAAGCCCCACAACTGTATTGACACACGGCCCAGGCTGTGTGTGGGTGGGATTAGGGCCCCTCCGTTCATTGTACGAAGACACTTAAGAGAGAAACCCATCTCAGTCCCATTGCCAGGTGGGATGGAACTGTATCTATTGTATTGTGTTTATTTATTTATCAGTCACACCACACAGCTTACAGGATCTTGGTTCCCCGACCAGGGATTGAACCCAGGCTCACGGCAGTGAAAGTACCCAGTTCTAGGACCACCAGGGAATTCTCATCAAACAGTATTTGACAGCCTCTTAAATCACAGTGAACATGCTTGTCACACGTCATTAGATGTTTGGTTGCTGCTGACCCTTCCGCCATCTGGCTGAGCGGCCTCGGGTGAGGGGAGCCGGCCGCGTCCCTCTGCAGCACTTGCCTCTCTGTGGGGTTCGGGAAATGCAGGCTTTCTGAGCTATGGTGCTGAAGCCACTGAGGGAAGCGGAGACCTTGGAAACCATCGCCTAGAGAGGAAGCCAGGCCGGTGCTCTCTGGACTTGGTACTGTCACCTTGCAGCCAAACAATTCTTTGTTGTGAGGCCTGTCCTGTTTGTCATAGGATGTCCAGCACACACACACACACACTGAAATATGCTGTGACTATGAGATAAACAGGGCAGTGGGCAGCTTAAGCTATGGCTATGCAGACCTGCCAGTCTCCCAGATGAGAACCCCTCTTGAACAGAATATATAAATGGGAGGCATTTTACAAACATTTTGCTTAGTCTTCAAGCCTATCCGTTGGAATTCCTGACCCCACTTTGCAAAAGGAAGAATCTGAAGCTCAGAGAGAGGAAGCAATTCCCTCGAGGTCACTCAGCTGGAAAGTGGCAGATTCGGGCTTGAAATCCGTTTGTCTGATGTCCAGTGTGGGGTCTTAACCCCCATGGATTTCTGTCTCCCATGGAGGGCGTGGCAACCCCAGCATGACGGCCCCTGAATGTTGTAGGAGTGTAGACCCTTCGCTGGCGCAAAGGAGGCTCCTAGCATCCCCTCCCACTGTGTCCACGTTCCTGTGAGGCTGGCTTGTCCCCATAGGCCACCTTCCCCAGGGCTCCCCGTTCGGCGTCCTGAAGCCCCACAACTGTATTGACACACGGCCCAGGCTGTGTGTGGGTGGGATTAGGGCCCCTCCGTTCATTGTACGAAGACACTTAAGAGAGAAACCCATCTCAGTCCCATTGCCAGGTGGGATGGAACTGTATCTATTGTATTGTGTTTATTTATTTATCAGTCACACCACACAGCTTACAGGATCTTGGTTCCCCGACCAGGGATTGAACCCAGGCTCACGGCAGTGAAAGTACCCAGTTCTAGGACCACCAGGGAATTCTCATCAAACAGTATTTGACAGCCTCTTAAATCACAGTGAACATGCTTGTGAATTCAGTCAGAGTAAAAAGTAAAATATTTATATGAAAAATAGGAAGTGGGTACCATTGTTATTTTAGCTGGTATATGTTATATCTTTCATTATAAATGACCTCAAACTCTCTAAGTAAGCAGCACATTTCTGAACACCTTTTGTATTTGTTGTGTAACACACCCTGTCCTCTGAGTGCCTGTCCTCAGAAGTGTAACTCGGCTTCCAGACTAAGCGTCAGGTTAGACACAAACCAGAGACCCGCGCTGCCTTGCATATAAATTGCAAGGCCGACCCTGAACCCTTCTCGACCCTTCCCTGAATCGCGTGTTCCGCTCGCGGTCTCGCAGGCTGGGGGTGCAGGCTGGGGCTCACAACCCGGTTCAGGGACACCCAGATCCTGGGTCTTTAACGCCAGTGGCTAACCTGGGCTTCAGGAGACCCCAGTAACTCTTGCTTCTCTGATTCTTGTCGAAGAGATTACCTTCTTTGTCAAATAACTGATTCCTGGTAGCCTCCCTTCAGGACTTGAAGGCCTCGTTTCATGACCGCCTCTCTCTACTGCAGAAATAGAGGCCGTGATACTCATAAAGCAGGCAGGGAGAGCCCGGATGCGGCAGGCTTTTACTGGAGGGAGGCTAGGAAATGCAACAAGCTGGCAGCCTTCTCAGCTTTCTCCACAGCAGGTTATTCAAGAAAAGATTTTTTTAATCGATATTTGAGGTGAAAATTGAATAATAAAATTAAAGTATGGAAAATTAGATAAATAGATAATAGAAGTGCCGAATACACTTTCCAAGGCCAAATAGGAAGGACTAGTCAGGCAACCCTGTGATCCTGCAGACTGGAGGGAGGGATGGCGGAGGACGTGCCGTGCCACAGGTGGAGGGGGGGTGCCCACAGGTATTAATGGAGAAGTCCAAATGCCCACCAGGTTTCAGGGATGGTATCTGATTGTTAGACTTCAGCCCTGAGGGCTTCCCAGGTGGCTCAGGGTAAAGAATCCACCTGTCAGTGCAGAAGACTCAGGTTTGATTCCAGGGTCGGGAAGATTCCCTGGAGGAGTTAATGGCAACCCACTCCAGTTTTATTGCCCAGAAAACCACCAGGAATTCCTAACGTTTGACAGCCTCTTAAATCACAGTGAACATGCTTGTGAATTCAGTCAGAGTAAAAAGTAAAATATTTATATGAAAAATAGGAAGTGGGTACCATTGTTATTTTAGCTGGTATATGTTATATCTTTCATTATAAATGACCTCAAACTCTCTAAGTAAGCAGCACATTTCTGAACACCTTTTGTATTTGTTGTGTAACACACCCTGTCCTCTGAGTGCCTGTCCTCAGAAGTGTAACTCGGCTTCCAGACTAAGCGTCAGGTTAGACACAAACCAGAGACCCGCGCTGCCTTGCATATAAATTGCAAGGCCGACCCTGAACCCTTCTCGACCCTTCCCTGAATCGCGTGTTCCGCTCGCGGTCTCGCAGGCTGGGGGTGCAGGCTGGGGCTCACAACCCGGTTCAGGGACACCCAGATCCTGGGTCTTTAACGCCAGTGGCTAACCTGGGCTTCAGGAGACCCCAGTAACTCTTGCTTCTCTGATTCTTGTCGAAGAGATTACCTTCTTTGTCAAATAACTGATTCCTGGTAGCCTCCCTTCAGGACTTGAAGGCCTCGTTTCATGACCGCCTCTCTCTACTGCAGAAATAGAGGCCGTGATACTCATAAAGCAGGCAGGGAGAGCCCGGATGCGGCAGGCTTTTACTGGAGGGAGGCTAGGAAATGCAACAAGCTGGCAGCCTTCTCAGCTTTCTCCACAGCAGGTTATTCAAGAAAAGATTTTTTTAATCGATATTTGAGGTGAAAATTGAATAATAAAATTAAAGTATGGAAAATTAGATAAATAGATAATAGAAGTGCCGAATACACTTTCCAAGGCCAAATAGGAAGGACTAGTCAGGCAACCCTGTGATCCTGCAGACTGGAGGGAGGGATGGCGGAGGACGTGCCGTGCCACAGGTGGAGGGGGGGTGCCCACAGGTATTAATGGAGAAGTCCAAATGCCCACCAGGTTTCAGGGATGGTATCTGATTGTTAGACTTCAGCCCTGAGGGCTTCCCAGGTGGCTCAGGGGTAAAGAATCCACCTGTCAGTGCAGAAGACTCAGGTTTGATTCCAGGGTCGGGAAGATTCCCTGGAGGAGTTAATGGCAACCCACTCCAGTTTTATTGCCCAGAAAATTCCATGCACAGAGGAGCCTGGCAGGCTGCAGTCCGTGGGGGGTCACAAAGAGGCAGACACAAGTGAGCACCCCATCCCACTTGAACCCCGAGCACCAGATGAGGTGCTGTGACCTCTACCTGTCTTCCATGTGTAAGAAGCAAAAGGCAAACTTTTGAGAATCAGAAAGTTCTCTCAGCCCCTCCCCTTCCCATACCTCTTTTTGCCATAAAACCCCGAGATGCTACAACTATCTAAGGGACGTCCAGATCATCCAGGAAACGCACCATGTAATTCAGGAGAACTTTGTCATACTTTTAAAACATGGATACTATACTGTGCTGTACAAAACACATCTCCACTGCCTCGTTTATTTGGACCACAGCACTGCCAAACGGAAAGGGATGGATGAGCACGCGGGGATGGGGCAGGCAGTGGGGGAAAGTATAACTGAGGTCCAGAGAGGCGACACCACCTGCCCGAGCCTGCAAGGAGAGTCACCGGGCGGGGTGGGGGGCGCTCTGGGACCTGTGAGCGTTGTCTGTTAGCAGAATGCTTGGCTGAAAGGACAGCTCCAGGCTTTGCTGGAGGGCAGAACCCAGGATGTGTCAGACCCTGGCCACTGTCACCACCCACAGCCTTCAGCCCAGCTCCCCTGCACGACAACACTCTGTGGGCACCCCCAGCACCCCAGGGCTAGGCTGGGACAGGGTGCGGGCACAGGAGCTGGTCACCAGGTCGCCAGGGCTGAGACCCCATCCGCAGGAGCAGGCCACTTAAAGAGAGCCAGGGCTTCCCATTTCCATTTTCATTGGTGTGCCTGGTGCTTAGTAATCCAGAAGCTTTATTTAAGGGCTGACCTTCGACCCAGCCTGTCACTCCAGTGGTGGGCGCCTGATAGCCGCTGAAAATCAATAGCCGGCATGAAGGTCACTTCCTAGAAACACTGGGGCTATCAACGTGTCAGTTCCAATGAAAGATTATAACCAACCAGCAGAGGAGTTTATCTGTGGTGGAGGGTTCATCTGAGCGGAGCTTGTGGGTTGCTCATGGGCCTGTGTGAGGATCTATGTGTGCATGAGCATATACATATGTGCATTGATGAGTCATGCACATGCGTGCACAAGAGAGTGCGTGTATATGTGCCTTTGTGGGTATATGAAAGGGCATAGGCATGTGCGTTTGTGTGTGATTGCTGGGAGAAATAGCAACAATCTCAGATATGCAGATGATACCACTCTGAAACTGAAGAGGAACTAAAGAGCCTATTGATGAGGGTGAAAGAGGAGCATGAAAAAGCTGGTTTAAAACTCAGCATTCAGGCTTCCCTGGTGGTCCAGTGGGTGTGGACACCACCTTGCAGTGCAAGGGGCGCTGGTTCGATCCCTGGCCTGTGAAGATCCCATGTGCCACGGAGCGGTTGGACTTCCCCTGAGTGTGCTCCAGTGAGGTGTGTACAAAACACATCTCCACTGCCTCGTTTATTTGGACCACAGCACTGCCAAACGGAAAGGGATGGATGAGCACGCGGGGATGGGGCAGGCAGTGGGGGAAAGTATAACTGAGGTCCAGAGAGGCGACACCACCTGCCCGAGCCTGCAAGGAGAGTCACCGGGCGGGGTGGGGGGCGCTCTGGGACCTGTGAGCGTTGTCTGTTAGCAGAATGCTTGGCTGAAAGGACAGCTCCAGGCTTTGCTGGAGGGCAGAACCCAGGATGTGTCAGACCCTGGCCACTGTCACCACCCACAGCCTTCAGCCCAGCTCCCCTGCACGACAACACTCTGTGGGCACCCCCAGCACCCCAGGGCTAGGCTGGGACAGGGTGCGGGCACAGGAGCTGGTCACCAGGTCGCCAGGGCTGAGACCCCATCCGCAGGAGCAGGCCACTTAAAGAGAGCCAGGGCTTCCCATTTCCATTTTCATTGGTGTGCCTGGTGCTTAGTAATCCAGAAGCTTTATTTAAGGGCTGACCTTCGACCCAGCCTGTCACTCCAGTGGTGGGCGCCTGATAGCCGCTGAAAATCAATAGCCGGCATGAAGGTCACTTCCTAGAAACACTGGGGCTATCAACGTGTCAGTTCCAATGAAAGATTATAACCAACCAGCAGAGGAGTTTATCTGTGG
This sequence comes from Tragulus kanchil, assembly GCA_022376925.1. Classification (NCBI taxonomy): domain Eukaryota; kingdom Metazoa; phylum Chordata; class Mammalia; order Artiodactyla; family Tragulidae; genus Tragulus; species Tragulus kanchil. Next base: position 138,541,283 of record JAIOJX010000003.1, read on the forward strand.
TGGAGGGTTCATCTGAGCGGAGCTTGTGGGTTGCTCATGGGCCTGTGTGAGGATCTATGTGTGCATGAGCATATACATATGTGCATTGATGAGTCATGCACATGCGTGCACAAGAGAGTGCGTGTATATGTGCCTTTGTGGGTATATGAAAGGGCATAGGCATGTGCGTTTGTGTGTGATTGCTGGGAGAAATAGCAACAATCTCAGATATGCAGATGATACCACTCTGAAACTGAAGAGGAACTAAAGAGCCTATTGATGAGGGTGAAAGAGGAGCATGAAAAAGCTGGTTTAAAACTCAGCATTCAGGCTTCCCTGGTGGTCCAGTGGGTGTGGACACCACCTTGCAGTGCAAGGGGCGCTGGTTCGATCCCTGGCCTGTGAAGATCCCATGTGCCACGGAGCGGTTGGACCGATGTGTCCAATGACCGAGCCGGAGCTCTGGAGTGCATGCACCCAGAGCCGGTGCTCTGCAGTGAAAGAGGCCACTGTAACGGGAGGGCTACACAGGCCAAAGAACAAACATGGGAATAAATGAAAAACCAATAGAAGTAGCCAAAAAAAATCCACCTCAGCATTCAAAAGACGAAGATCATGGCAATCCCATCATTTCATGACAAATAGATGGGGCAAAAGAAAGTGGAAGCAGTGACAGATTTTCTTTTCTTGGGTTCTAAAATCCCTGCAGACAGTAACTACAGCCACAAAATTCAAAGATGCTTGCTCCTTGAAAGGACAGCTATGAGAAACCTACACAGCATTTTAAAAAGCAGAGACATCACTTTACCGACAGAAGTCCCTAGTAGTCAAAGCTATGGTTTTTCCAATAGTCATGTATGGATGTGAGAGTCAGATGATAAAGAAGGCCAAGTGTCGAAGAACTGATGCTCTCAAATTGTGGTGTTGGAGAAGACTCTTTTAAGAGTCCCTTGGGTGGCACGGCGATCACATCAGTCAATTCTAAAGGATATCAACCCTGAGTATTCATTGGGAGGACGGATACCAAGGGCTGAGGCTCCAATATTTTGGCCACCTGTTGCAAAGAGCTGAATCATTGGGGAAAAAAAAAAAACCCTGATACAGAGAAAAGTTGAAGGCAGAAAGAGAAGAGGGCAGCAGAGGATGAAATGGTTAGATAGCATCACTGACTCAATGGAAATGAATTTGAGCAAACTCCAAAAGACAGTGAAAGACAGGGAAGCCTGGCATACTGACATCCATGGGTCACAAAGAGTCAGACATGACTTAGCAACCAATCAGCAACAAAGTGTTTCCAGGTACACGCATGTGACTGTATGTTGCCAGTTGTGTACATGTACTTTCAGCATGAGTGCCTGATCCTATATCTTTATGCATATGTGTAAATGGTGCGTGGACATGTTAAGTATGTGTGCGTATGTGTGTTCACAAATAAGGCACAATTGTGTGTGTGTGTGTGAACACTCACGTGTTTGGGTATATGTGAGTGACAGTGTATTTGACGGCATGCAGGCGTCTTACCCTGGCCTGGAGGGCCTGGAATCATCTGGGCCCTGTCCACCCTCCCATCTCACCTTGAGTCTCTTCTCTCCTCAATCTACACTGGACCCTCGTTGGTTTCCATTCACTTCCTTGAGCAGGCCAACTACTTTCCTCTTCAGGGCACTTGCTCTGTCCTCAGGAGATTCCTCCAATTGCTCTTCCTGCACCTGCCTCATTCCCCCAGTTTGGCTCTCAATTTAAACACCAGCTCCTTAGACATTCTTCCATGGCAGTTCTAACTCCACGTGAGAGTTTCAATACCTTGTTCACTTAGCTGTTTGCCACCTGCCTCCTCCCGGGCCCTGCCCCAGCTCTGTGTGGCTGAGCCTGCACTGTCTCTAGGGTGCTCAGCAGATGTCTGACACTTTCAGTTCAGTTCAATCGCTCAGCTGTGTCTGACTCTTTGAGACCCCATGGACTGCAGCATGCCAGGTTTCCCTGTCCTGTATCATCTCCCAAAGTTTGCTCAAACTCATGTCCGTTGACTCAATGATGCCATCCAACCATCTTGTCCTCTGTCGTCCCCTTCTCCTTTTGCCTTCTATTTTTCCTAACATCAGGGTCTTTTCCAATGAGTCGTCTCCGCATACCAGGTGGCCAAAGTATTGGAGCTTCAACTTCAGCATCATTCCTTTCAATGAATACTCAGGGTTGATTTCCTTTAGGATTAACTGGTTTGATCTCCTTGCGGTCCAAGGGACTCTCAACATTCTTCTCCAGTGCCACAGATCAAAGGCATCAGTTCTTCAGCATGCAGTCATCACTGGGGCAAACTCAAAAAAACAGGAAGCCTGGCATACTGACATCCATGGGTCACAAAGAGTCAGACATGACTTAGCAACCAATCAGCAACAAAGTGTTTCCAGGTACACGCATGTGACTGTATGTTGCCAGTTGTGTACATGTACTTTCAGCATGAGTGCCTGATCCTATATCTTTATGCATATGTGTAAATGGTGCGTGGACATGTTAAGTATGTGTGCGTATGTGTGTTCACAAATAAGGCACAATTGTGTGTGTGTGTGTGAACACTCACGTGTTTGGGTATATGTGAGTGACAGTGTATTTGACGGCATGCAGGCGTCTTACCCTGGCCTGGAGGGCCTGGAATCATCTGGGCCCTGTCCACCCTCCCATCTCACCTTGAGTCTCTTCTCTCCTCAATCTACACTGGACCCTCGTTGGTTTCCATTCACTTCCTTGAGCAGGCCAACTACTTTCCTCTTCAGGGCACTTGCTCTGTCCTCAGGAGATTCCTCCAATTGCTCTTCCTGCACCTGCCTCATTCCCCCAGTTTGGCTCTCAATTTAAACACCAGCTCCTTAGACATTCTTCCATGGCAGTTCTAACTCCACGTGAGAGTTTCAATACCTTGTTCACTTAGCTGTTTGCCACCTGCCTCCTCCCGGGCCCTGCCCCAGCTCTGTGTGGCTGAGCCTGCACTGTCTCTAGGGTGCTCAGCAGATGTCTGACACTTTCAGTTCAGTTCAATCGCTCAGCTGTGTCTGACTCTTTGAGACCCCATGGACTGCAGCATGCCAGGTTTCCCTGTCCTGTATCATCTCCCAAAGTTTGCTCAAACTCATGTCCGTTGACTCAATGATGCCATCCAACCATCTTGTCCTCTGTCGTCCCCTTCTCCTTTTGCCTTCTATTTTTCCTAACATCAGGGTCTTTTCCAATGAGTCGTCTCCGCATACCAGGTGGCCAAAGTATTGGAGCTTCAACTTCAGCATCATTCCTTTCAATGAATACTCAGGGTTGATTTCCTTTAGGATTAACTGGTTTGATCTCCTTGCGGTCCAAGGGACTCTCAACATTCTTCTCCAGTGCCACAGATCAAAGGCATCAGTTCTTCAGCATGCAGTCTGCTTTATGTCTGACACATGCCGGGCCCTTATTCCTTGGCTTCCCTTCCAAGAAGACACATCGACCTGCTGAGCAATTTTGTACTAGCCCTGTGACCGTCACCTCCTGGGTCTCCGTTTCTCCAGCTGTAAAACGGCAATCCCAGCCCTATCTATGTGGCTGGATCAGATGAAATAAATATGGTAGAAACTTCTTGAAAAGCATAAGCTGCCAGGAATATGTAACATATTTTTGTTTGATTGAGGACTTTCATTGCACAGAAAGAGACCTACAAAGAGGGTAGCAAAGACAAGTCAAGGAATTCCAAACCAAGATTCAGAATGGTTTTCTCCAAGTCACTAATCATTTAGATACACGTCTCAATCCAGAGGTCTCCCCCGTCCTTCACCAGGCAGCACCTCCATTTCCTACCTGGATACTATTTTCCGAAATGTGTCCTAGTCTCCTTCAATGAACAGGTCTATTTGGGGAGTGGACAAGTATGCAAGTGTATTTTCCCTTAAAGAAAAAAAAGAGCCATATAAAGAATGAGTCAGTCTTACCCAAAGAGGATGGTTTGTTCCACATGGTTACCATGGGAACCTGGAGCAGAGGAGCAGGGCTGCTTGAACTCCAGGATTGTCATGAAGCTCTGGAATCTGATCTGGGAGCTGGAGTCTTGTCTCTGCCCCGCCACCGCTGAGCTGTGGGGTCTTACACCATCATCATTGCACCCCTTGGGTCTTAATTTCATCTATAACATTAAGGAATCTAAAACAGGATAGAGGACTACTGGCCTCCTCCTGTTTGCATACGTAAAATTTTAAGTCACATCTCTTCTCTAGGTCTCAGTTTTTCCATCTGTTAAGTGGGTGTTGCCTCCTGTGAATGATTGAAGGGAAGGGGGAGTCAGATTTAGATGTCAGTTCCAAGTCTTCCGGATCCCAGAATGGCATCTCCTCACTCTTAAGGTAGAACCTTATGGTATTCATTCTAATAGGTGAAAATTTGAGGAGTTTCTTGTTCATTCATTCAACAAACTTGGAATCAGCAACTACAACATGCCAGTGGCAGGTGTGATGGAAGGAGTTGAGGGTCTGGAGGTGACCAAAGTCCGGCCTCTGCTTTCAAAACCTTTCCTACCTCCTAAGAAAAACAGACAGGGAGGGAGCTGATTTCATGCCAGGGTGGGGCCGGCTCTGACTGAGGTCAGTACTGAGGCAGGGATGGCATCTCTCAGTCTCTCCTTCAGTGCCATCCCTAGGGTAGGAGGAGGGGGGGGACCTGCTCTCCCATCCCCAGTGCCTTCCTAAGTGTCTGGAAGTCTTTTGAAAAATTCCTCTGTCTGAAGACCCTCACCTACAAGATGAGCACAATGCTAGTGCTAATATGTGGAATCACAGAGTTATTGTTGGAGGAACCCATGGAATTCATTTGAGAGAATACTGGGGTCCAGCATGGGGGAAAGATCTGCCCAGAGCTCCTGGTTAATGGGCCATGGCTAGTCCCTCTGATTCACAAATCCCCCATTCCTAGTTCCACTGGGTGGGGAGCCGAGGCTCCCGAGTCTCTCTGTGACCTGAGATCATGGGCAGAAGGCCACTTACAGTCACAGAGAGAAGGGAGTGGAAGCGTGCTCTGTTCTCGAATTTTGGGGGTGCATGCCCCGAAGGGGTTGACCCCTAGTGGTTACCATGGATGCAGGGCATGCTTGAACTCCAGGATTGTCATGAAGCTCTGGAATCTGATCTGGGAGCTGGAGTCTTGTCTCTGCCCCGCCACCGCTGAGCTGTGGGGTCTTACACCATCATCATTGCACCCCTTGGGTCTTAATTTCATCTATAACATTAAGGAATCTAAAACAGGATAGAGGACTACTGGCCTCCTCCTGTTTGCATACGTAAAATTTTAAGTCACATCTCTTCTCTAGGTCTCAGTTTTTCCATCTGTTAAGTGGGTGTTGCCTCCTGTGAATGATTGAAGGGAAGGGGGAGTCAGATTTAGATGTCAGTTCCAAGTCTTCCGGATCCCAGAATGGCATCTCCTCACTCTTAAGGTAGAACCTTATGGTATTCATTCTAATAGGTGAAAATTTGAGGAGTTTCTTGTTCATTCATTCAACAAACTTGGAATCAGCAACTACAACATGCCAGTGGCAGGTGTGATGGAAGGAGTTGAGGGTCTGGAGGTGACCAAAGTCCGGCCTCTGCTTTCAAAACCTTTCCTACCTCCTAAGAAAAACAGACAGGGAGGGAGCTGATTTCATGCCAGGGTGGGGCCGGCTCTGACTGAGGTCAGTACTGAGGCAGGGATGGCATCTCTCAGTCTCTCCTTCAGTGCCATCCCTAGGGTAGGAGGAGGGGGGGGACCTGCTCTCCCATCCCCAGTGCCTTCCTAAGTGTCTGGAAGTCTTTTGAAAAATTCCTCTGTCTGAAGACCCTCACCTACAAGATGAGCACAATGCTAGTGCTAATATGTGGAATCACAGAGTTATTGTTGGAGGAACCCATGGAATTCATTTGAGAGAATACTGGGGTCCAGCATGGGGGAAAGATCTACCCAGAGCTCCTGGTTAATGGGCCATGGCTAGTCCCTCTGATTCACAAATCCCCCATTCCTAGTTCCACTGGGTGGGGAGCCGAGGCTCCCGAGTCTCTCTGTGACCTGAGATCATGGGCAGAAGGCCACTTACAGTCACAGAGAGAAGGGAGTGGAAGCGTGCTCTGTTCTCAGTTATAATTCCCTCCCTCTGCTGGGTCCAAGCCTCTGCATGCCCCCAGGACCCAGCATGGTGTCCCCTCTTCCCTGGATTGACCCCTAGTCTAGTGTTATGCCTCCTGTTTCTTACCTGCAGTAACCAAAGCCCCTTCTCTAGGTGCATGGATGCAGGGCAACTGTCAGGGAGGAAATTTTTCTTATTAATTCTCAGTAAGATGTAAGTGACACTCTCCAAGTCTACTTATATTGTCAAAGAGCATGCCTGGAGGTATAAAGCACACATACTCCCTTCCATTTCTTTGATCATTCTAGCTTTAAAAGTTTGACTCAAGCCTGGGTTTAGTCACTTAGTAGCTTTGACTTTATTAAAGTTGCTTAACGTCTCTGAGCCTCATTTACCTCACTGGGAAAGCGAGGCTCATAATTAGGTCCCAGAATATCAGGGGAGTATTAACTGGGCTCAACAGCGTGGTCTCCAACTGATTAAGAAGTGCTTAAAAATAAAAGTTAGTTCCTTTGGAAAGATGGCAGTTGCCCCCATGGAAGTTTCAGAGCTCACTCAAGAGCACTGCCCAGTGGAGGCAGGTGGGCGCCAGGAGAGCTGAAAGGCCCTCCTCGCAGGACAATGGCTTTGATCTCATCCAACGGCATATGTGTGAAGCAAGTGGGGAGGTACTGGGCATTCAGGCAGGAGGAAGGGATGGGGTGACCGCGTGGACCTGGTCACAGAAAATCACTCCCTCTGCAGGCCTTCAGGAGCAGCTGCCTCTGTGGCCCAGAGGAGCCCTGGGCAAAGGGAAGTGCTGTGGCGAGGGGACAGGTGGGGAGGGTGCCAGGTCAGCAGGGCAGGACTCTTGGCCCTCACCTCGCCTGGGGCTCTGAGGGCCGGCCTTATGGAATGAGCTGGACCATCCACGACCTGTTCCTGCAGCAGTGAGAGGCAGCCGGGGGCTCCAGCATCGCCTGCCAGGCTCCACACCTGCAGAGGCCGGAGGAGAAGGCCGACTCACTCTTGGGGAGGAACCGTCTCCTTCTAAGCCGTGAAGGGACGCACGAGGGTCTCCTTGCTCTGTCACGTTTGACCTTTGAAACCAGTAACCGCTGGGAACCCTGTCGCAAAGCCAAGGCTCCCTTCCCAGACTCACAGTCCATCTCTGCCTTTAGGCTCTAGATTTGCCGAAAATGGAACCTGTTGTTTTTCTTACAGAAATCTGGGCGGAGGACTCACTGCAGAAGGAGAAATATTCTTCCTTCTAAAAGTAAAATCCATCTCTATTGCAAAGGAGACAGAGAATATGGGGAAATAGAAATGTTAAAATCATTCATAATGTCACTGTCTCCAAATCCTGCTGTGCAGGAGAGTCTATGTATTTCCTATGACTATTTTTCCATTCCCATTTCTGCAGGTGTCATCACAGTTTGTCATCTGCCCTTTTCCTCCCTTGGCATTAATGTTTTCCATAGTATTATCATCTGTTTATACATTTCCCCCAACTATTCTTTTTTTTTTCCTTTAATTTGGGCCTCTTTTATTGGTTTTTTATTTATTTATTTTTGTCCATCTTTATTCTCTGGCCTGTGGGGGCCTCCCATTGCAGTGGCCTGTCTCTCGCTACAGAGCACCGACTCTGGATGCATGTGCTCCAGAGCACTGGCTCGTAATTAGACACACCAGTCCAGCCGCTCCACGGCACATGGGATCTTCCGGGGCCAGGGATTGAACCAGTGCCCCTTGCACTGCACGGAGGACTCTTTACCCACTGGGCCACCAGGGAAGCCCCCAGCTATTCTTTTTTACACCAACATTTTACATGACAAATTTCAAACGTGCAGCAAAGATGAAAACATTTTCCCAGCAACACTGTACGTCATCATCTAGACTCTGCCATCATCATTGCTTCTCTCTGAGGATATTTATCAGGGGCCCGGCAGATGGGAGGGAGTGCCTTGGTTAGTGGAGGTTTCAGGGAATGGGTAAAACAAGAGTCCCCACCCTTAGACATCAGAGTATCCAGTGGGGAGGCCAACAGACAGCCTTCATCAAAATGGAACTGTACAAATGTGGGTGAGGCCAGGGAGAAGGGCCGTCTTGGGCTAACAGGTGTTCATGGTCAGGCTTGGACGCCTTTTTGATGACAAGCAAGTCTGTGCTCTCTCTTCCTGTGAAAAGGATACTCTGAAGAGCAGCGTCCTACTGTGTCTTCATTTTCAGTTTCTTAAGATAGTGTTCCAAAATTGTGTCAAAAGGAATGAACTCTTAAAAGACCATCATTCATACTCTGCCAGGGTATCTCCCCGAAAAAGGTTGGGCCAAAGTGCTGTGCTCTACCCAAGGGGTGACTAAAGTAGCTCCAGCCTCCCCTTTAGGCTTCCTGCAGCCAGAGACTCTATGCTCGAGCCCCCGCTAAAAGTAAAATCCATCTCTATTGCAAAGGAGACAGAGAATATGGGGAAATAGAAATGTTAAAATCATTCATAATGTCACTGTCTCCAAATCCTGCTGTGCAGGAGAGTCTATGTATTTCCTATGACTATTTTTCCATTCCCATTTCTGCAGGTGTCATCACAGTTTGTCATCTGCCCTTTTCCTCCCTTGGCATTAATGTTTTCCATAGTATTATCATCTGTTTATACATTTCCCCCAACTATTCTTTTTTTTTCCTTTAATTTGGGCCTCTTTTATTGGTTTTTTATTTATTTATTTTTGTCCATCTTTATTCTCTGGCCTGTGGGGGCCTCCCATTGCAGTGGCCTGTCTCTCGCTACAGAGCACCGACTCTGGATGCATGTGCTCCAGAGCACTGGCTCGTAATTAGACACACCAGTCCAGCCGCTCCACGGCACATGGGATCTTCCGGGGCCAGGGATTGAACCAGTGCCCCTTGCACTGCACGGAGGACTCTTTACCCACTGGGCCACCAGGGAAGCCCCCAGCTATTCTTTTTTACACCAACATTTTACATGACAAATTTCAAACGTGCAGCAAAGATGAAAACATTTTCCCAGCAACACTGTACGTCATCATCTAGACTCTGCCATCATCATTGCTTCTCTCTGAGGATATTTATCAGGGGCCCGGCAGATGGGAGGGAGTGCCTTGGTTAGTGGAGGTTTCAGGGAATGGGTAAAACAAGAGTCCCCACCCTTAGACATCAGAGTATCCAGTGGGGAGGCCAACAGACAGCCTTCATCAAAATGGAACTGTACAAATGTGGGTGAGGCCAGGGAGAAGGGCCGTCTTGGGCTAACAGGTGTTCATGGTCAGGCTTGGACGCCTTTTTGATGACAAGCAAGTCTGTGCTCTCTCTTCCTGTGAAAAGGATACTCTGAAGAGCAGCGTCCTACTGTGTCTTCATTTTCAGTTTCTTAAGATAGTGTTCCAAAATTGTGTCAAAAGGAATGAACTCTTAAAGACCATCATTCATACTCTGCCAGGGTATCTCCCCGAAAAAGGTTGGGCCAAAGTGCTGTGCTCTACCCAAGGGGTGACTAAAGTAGCTCCAGCCTCCCCTTTAGGCTTCCTGCAGCCAGAGACTCTATGCTCGAGCCGGGCGGCCTGGGCAGGAGCCCAGGTTCTCCTGCCTCTCCCCTGGGTGACCCTGAGGAAGTGGCTGAAGCTTTGAGCTTCTTGCTCCTCATCTGCAAAATGGGGTTAAATAGCACATACCTTATCCAAGTTCTGGTGAGGATAAGATGAGCTGGTTTGCAATGAGAGCTTAGAGCAGCACTCAAGACAAAGGCACACTTTCTCAGGGCCAACCCTTCCTGCCCTGCAGAGGACAGGGCATTGTGGTCATCAGTTCTTCTTCCACGGCCATGGAGACTGATTCGGTGACAATCACCGCAGGACAGGGCCATCTGCCTCCCTGACCTGGGAGAAGGGCTTCCTATGAAACATAAGTGGAACTCTTGTTATTGAAAGTGAAGCCACTTCCCCCAGCCATGTACAGAGCCATCTCTAGGAGGACACGGACACACGTGCAACTGGGTCGTGACTGCAGAAGGCAGCATCCCAGCCACGCGAGCCCCACACTCACGTTAACCCTCTACCCCGACTCCTGACCCCACCCCAGCTATGGCGGGAACTGGGGGAAGGAAGGAGACAAAGGAAGGCAGGAGAGAAGGTTTACTGAAGGATTTCTTCCTGTGAGGCACTGTAACATGTTTTCCGTTAGTGAATTCTCTCCAAGATCCTATGAGGATGCTAATAAGGATGAGGAAACTGAGACTCAGGAGGGCAACGTGAGAGCAGGCCCTAGGAGGCTCAGGAAGGGCGCCCCCATGCAGACAGCGGAGGGGGAAGAAAGTGGCTTGTCCTGCCCTGCAGCACGCTGCATCACAGCAGGACACCCAGACACCTAAGGGAGAGGTTGGGGAAACTGTTGGAGGAGACCCCATCTGGAGAGGAGGAGCGGTGACCCGGGTCCTTAAATACCAAGAGAGGACGTGACCGCTCCAAATCCCCTGGACACCCAAGGCTTGGGCACGTGTTAGGACAAGAGGCTACCCTGGGGAAGTTTGGCGCTGAAATGAACTCTTAAAGACCATCATTCATACTCTGCCAGGGTATCTCCCGAAAAGGTTGGGCCAAAGTGCTGTGCTCTACCCAAGGGTGACTAAAGTAGCTCCAGCCTCCTTTAGGCTTCCTGCAGCCAGGGACTCTATGCTCGAGCCGGGCGGCCTGGGCAGGAGCCCAGGTTCTCCTGCCTCTCCCCTGGGTGACCCTGAGGAAGTGGCTGAAGCTTTGAGCTTCTTGCTCCTCATCTGCAAAATGGGGTTAAATAGCACATACCTTATCCAAGTTCTGGTGAGGATAAGATGAGCTGGTTTGCAATGAGAGCTTAGAGCAGCACTCAAGACAAAGGCACACTTTCTCAGGGCCAACCCTTCCTGCCCTGCAGAGGACAGGGCATTGTGGTCATCAGTTCTTCTTCCACGGCCATGGAGACTGATTCGGTGACAATCACCGCAGGACAGGGCCATCTGCCTCCCTGACCTGGGAGAAGGGCTTCCTATGAAACATAAGTGGAACTCTTGTTATTGAAAGTGAAGCCACTTCCCCCAGCCATGTACAGAGCCATCTCTAGGAGGACACGGACACACGTGCAACTGGGTCGTGACTGCAGAAGGCAGCATCCCAGCCACGCGAGCCCCACACTCACGTTAACCCTCTACCCCGACTCCTGACCCCACCCCAGCTATGGCGGGAACTGGGGGAAGGAAGGAGACAAAGGAAGGCAGGAGAGAAGGTTTACTGAAGGATTTCTTCCTGTGAGGCACTGTAACATGTTTTCCGTTAGTGAATTCTCTCCAAGATCCTATGAGGATGCTAATAAGGATGAGGAAACTGAGACTCAGGAGGGCAACGTGAGAGCAGGCCCTAGGAGGCTCAGGAAGGGCGCCCCCATGCAGACAGCGGAGGGGGAAGAAAGTGGCTTGTCCTGCCCTGCAGCACGCTGCATCACAGCAGGACACCCAGACACCTAAGGGAGAGGTTGGGGAAACTGTTGGAGGAGACCCCATCTGGAGAGGAGGAGCGGTGACCCGGGTCCTTAAATACCAAGAGAGGACGTGACCGCTCCAAATCCCCTGGACACCCAAGGCTTGGGCACGTGTTAGGACAAGAGGCTACCCTGGGGAAGTTTGGCGCTGAAAGCCCCGTGTCCCCTGGCGGTGTGGGAGATGGGGCGGGGGCTTCAGAGCCCATGCCTCGGCCAACCCAGACTTTCTGCAAGGAAGGCGTCAGCCCTGGTGGGCAACCACTGTGGCTCCTACTCTAGACAAGCTGACACAAATGCAACACCCACACAGGGCTTTACAAAGCTTTCTAAACGGAACCTCAATTAAGACACACATTTCACATTGTGATCCAGCACCAACACACACATTTCCTACAACCATGCTTCACTTCACTCTGCATGAGGCGTCTTGGCATTTTCTGTTTGCTTCTTTTCCTCTCCTCCTCCTCCCCACTCCCCTGCCTTCCCGGTCGAAGCCCACTAAATTGTTTTCACAACCTGCAGTTGGATGGAGAAGACAGGTGCGGTCAGGAGAGACCCGAGTGCTCTGTGATGCATTGCAGATTGTGTGAGCCGCGTGGAGAAGACACAGATTAGAGAGGCTGGAGCAACCCAAGAAGGCGCCCTGCTGAGGAAGCATCTAGAACCAGTCCTGGAAGGGTGGCTGGTGATGTTCTGCTGAACAAACTCTTGTGAACCTGCTATGTGCCAGGCTCTGCACTTGGCTCCGGGATACCAACCAGAGGTGGGGGCGGTGGCTTGAATTAGACATCCAGACCTGGGGCAGGTGAGTCAAGGTGTGGGGGTGGGAGCGCTGTGGTGTCTGGGGGCCGGTGGCCGTGCCCCCTGGAAGGTGGGCAGTAAGGCTGCTTCCTAACCATCACACCCGTTGTCCACATAGACCCCGGGCCTTTTCAACACAGGCACCTAATAGCACCATTTCTTTGCTACTCCCAGCAAAACAGTGGGATGTCTTAAGTTACCATCTCTCCTGTACAGGTAGCTCGGTGGGACCCGGGGACCTGGGGACTTGTCACAGCACCACTGACATGAAGCAGAGTCAGGCCTGGAGGTTCCAGCTTCCAGCTCCAAGTGCTAGCCTCAGTCTAGACCTGGGATCCAGATGATCTGGATTTGAATCCTGCCTCCTCCTGTGACAAGCTGTCCTTGGGCACGTGTTAGGACAAGAGGCTACCCTGGGGAAGTTTGGCGCTGAAAGCCCCGTGTCCCCTGGCGGTGTGGGAGATGGGCGGGGGCTTCAGAGCCCATGCCTCGGCCAACCCAGACTTTCTGCAAGGAAGGCGTCAGCCCTGGTGGGCAACCACTGTGGCTCCTACTCTAGACAAGCTGACACAAATGCAACACCCACACAGGGCTTTACAAAGCTTTCTAAACGGAACCTCAATTAAGACACACATTTCACATTGTGATCCAGCACCAACACACACATTTCCTACAACCATGCTTCACTTCACTCTGCATGAGGCGTCTTGGCATTTTCTGTTTGCTTCTTTTCCTCTCCTCCTCCTCCCCACTCCCCTGCCTTCCCGGTCAAAGCCCACTAAATTGTTTTCACAACCTGCAGTTGGATGGAGAAGACAGGTGCGGTCAGGAGAGACCCGAGTGCTCTGTGATGCATTGCAGATTGTGTGAGCCGCGTGGAGAAGACACAGATTAGAGAGGCTGGAGCAACCCAAGAAGGCGCCCTGCTGAGGAAGCATCTAGAACCAGTCCTGGAAGGGTGGCTGGTGATGTTCTGCTGAACAAACTCTTGTGAACCTGCTATGTGCCAGGCTCTGCACTTGGCTCCGGGATACCAACCAGAGGTGGGGGCGGTGGCTTGAATTAGACATCCAGACCTGGGGCAGGTGAGTCAAGGTGTGGGGGTGGGAGCGCTGTGGTGTCTGGGGGCCGGTGGCCGTGCCCCCTGGAAGGTGGGCAGTAAGGCTGCTTCCTAACCATCACACCCGTTGTCCACATAGACCCCGGGCCTTTTCAACACAGGCACCTAATAGCACCATTTCTTTGCTACTCCCAGCAAAACAGTGGGATGTCTTAAGTTACCATCTCTCCTGTACAGGTAGCTCGGTGGGACCCGGGGACCTGGGGACTTGTCACAGCACCACTGACATGAAGCAGAGTCAGGCCTGGAGGTTCCAGCTTCCAGCTCCAAGTGCTAGCCTCAGTCTAGACCTGGGATCCAGATGATCTGGATTTGAATCCTGCCTCCTCCTGTGACAAGCTGTCTCACTCCCCGAGCCTCTGTTTTCCCTATGTAGGAAGTAACAATAGCAACAGAGCCGGCCACGGGAAGTTCTTGCAAGATTTCATGAGTAAAACTTGTAAACCACTTGGGCTAGTGCCTGCCCCTGGACAAAGCTTTAAATGTTAATGAACGAGTGTTTGGTAAGGGCAGGGCAGGTGTGGGAGTTGGGAAGGAGGGACACTGAGCGCATGATTACACACATGATGGTAACTGTGGCCAGTAATGAAGAGCACACGTATAAGATGTCATGAAACAGAAGAACAAGGGGCCCGGATGAAGCCTTGGAGATCAGAGAAGGCTTCCTGAAGGAAGCCGCATTTAAGCTGACGTCCTAACGACCAGGAGGAGGAGGCAGCCAGACTCAGAAGGCGGCAGGAGCGTTCTGGGCAGAGTGACCAGCATATTCAGGAGGCTGTTTCAGATTAGCAGCATTCAGAGCCCAGTCGGCTCCCTTCTGCTTGAGCCGTCAAATCAAAATGCCAAGTTTCGTCTACCCACCCTGTCTCAGTTACCTAGACAGTGCTCGCGCAGCGTGCGTGGAATCACTTTCAGGACACTGTAGCTCACAGACATCAGGGGACCGCCCCGCCACAGAGGATGCTGGTAAACACAGAGGTGGATCCGGCTGGCGAGATGCCTATGCTTTGTCATCAGGCCAGTGGGGTCTGAAGGTGTGCCTTCGGCAAAGCGTTCAACGTGCTCGTTTACCTGGGCCAGGGCAGCACGCCGCCTCTGGACAGTCCTGTTTTCCTCCTGGGACTCCAGCAGGATTATTCAGCGTGAAACTCCTTTCCCTTCCCAACCTGTGCCAGTCTGGATGATACATTCTATGCATGTCTTAACTCTGGGGCACATAGACCTATCCAGGCAGCATGACTGATGTATCCAACGATGCTACTTGGAAATCCGATACTCTGTTTAAAGAGTTCTCAGTTCTTCCTAGGGGTGTTTAGCCTCTCGGTCCCTACCTTAATGTCCCTCCCTTTCCTGGGTTGTACCAGTCTTTTAAAGAGCAACATACCCTTCCACCTCGGGACACTTCAGCCTCGCTACAGGACACTCGCCTCCAGGAATCCCTGGGGCTGAGCAGGGCAGAGCAGAGGGACTGGGGGTGCCTTGGTGGGCTAAATGACACAGTGGTGGTTCTGCTGTACCTGGTGCACTGGCCACTTTGTCCAGACTAGGGGCTGCCCTTTGCGACGGGGACAGTACACACCCCATCCTACACCCCTGTGTTGTGAGGGTGAGGTGCTCTGTACAAAGGCTCCTGGCAGAATGGAACCCTCCGGCTGGAGTTTGGGACAACGGGCATGACTAATCAGGATAATAATAATGTTTTAAAACACCAGGACTGCCTCCTGGCATGTTGTTCTCTGACCAGGAGCCTGCACCTTCCTGTCCACCCGGTGACCACCAGAGCTGGGATTAAGCCAAACTGTTCGCAAAGAAGAGGAGAAAAGCCCCTGTGCCCATAGAGAGGGGGCTGGGCACACAGAGAGGGCTATTCCAGCCGCCGCCAAAGGCATCAAGGATTCAGAATCCTGGTTGCCTCTGACAGTTTTTTTTTTTTTTCTTTTTGGAAGCTGGAGATCCCCGTGCCAAGCCCTCCAAGCAGCCCGACTTTCCGTGCAATAAAGCGGCAGTGAGAAAGGCTCAGAGTAATTAAGTGGCTGACGCACAGAAGAAGCCGTTACAAAGAATTGACTAAATTGCCCATTCATTAGCAGCTCGGCATGGAAGGAGAATTACAAATAGACAGCGGAGCCCGCAGTAATTCAATCTAACCTTGTACTTACAGAAAACAATGAGATAATGAACAGAAAAATTACCAGGCACATATTGTATTTTGTTAAAGGAGCGGGCGGGGGGCCGGGGGAGGGCGGGCGGGGAGCGCAGGACGGACCCGCACACGCGATGCTAATGGCCTCGCTCAAGCTGAGCAAACGTTTCTCCAACACAATCATAGTTCTCAGTCTAAGGGCCTCTGGGGAGCTGAGATGAGGCAAGATCGCGAACAAAAAAATGTAATTTATAAGGCCTCTCGGGGTTCCTTTACCTTAATGTCCCTCCCTTTCCTGGGTTGTACCAGTCTTTAAAGAGCAACATACCCTTCCACCTCGGGACACTTCAGCCTCGCTACAGGACACTCGCCTCCAGGAATCCCTGGGGCTGAGCAGGGCAGAGCAGAGGGACTGGGGGTGCCTTGGTGGGCTAAATGACACAGTGGTGGTTCTGCTGTACCTGGTGCACTGGCCACTTTGTCCAGACTAGGGGCTGCCCTTTGCGACGGGGACAGTACACACCCCATCCTACACCCCTGTGTTGTGAGGGTGAGGTGCTCTGTACAAAGGCTCCTGGCAGAATGGAACCCTCCGGCTGGAGTTTGGGACAACGGGCATGACTAATCAGGATAATAATAATGTTTTAAAACACCAGGACTGCCTCCTGGCATGTTGTTCTCTGACCAGGAGCCTGCACCTTCCTGTCCACCCGGTGACCACCAGAGCTGGGATTAAGCCAAACTGTTCGCAAAGAAGAGGAGAAAAGCCCCTGTGCCCATAGAGAGGGGGCTGGGCACACAGAGAGGGCTATTCCAGCCGCCGCCAAAGGCATCAAGGATTCAGAATCCTGGTTGCCTCTGACAGTTTTTTTTTTTTCTTTGGAAGCTGGAGATCCCCGTGCCAAGCCCTCCAAGCAGCCCGACTTTCCGTGCAATAAAGCGGCAGTGAGAAAGGCTCAGAGTAATTAAGTGGCTGACGCACAGAAGAAGCCGTTACAAAGAATTGACTAAATTGCCCATTCATTAGCAGCTCGGCATGGAAGGAGAATTACAAATAGACAGCGGAGCCCGCAGTAATTCAATCTAACCTTGTACTTACAGAAAACAATGAGATAATGAACAGAAAAATTACCAGGCACATATTGTATTTTGTTAAAGGAGCGGGCGGGGGGCCGGGGGAGGGCGGGCGGGGGGAGCGCAGGGACGGACCCGCACACGCGATGCTAATGGCCTCGCTCAAGCTGAGCAAACGTTTCTCCAACACAATCATAGTTCTCAGTCTAAGGGCCTCTGGGGAGCTGAGATGAGGCAAGATCGCGAACAAAAAAATGTAATTTATAAGGCGTCTGTGGACTGGAATTTATCATCGGATCCGCTCGCCGCCGCTCAATTGATATGTAGTTGATTTCAAACAACACCCCCCGGGCGCCCAGAGGGAACATTTTTTAGATTTTACGCTTGGATATATCTGTTTAACTCGCCATTTACCAAAACAACGGCTGATGACAGCACAAACCAGTCACTCTGGAGAAAACACGCACACGCTCTCCTAAACACGCGGACACACACACACACACACACACACACACACAGGCATCCCAGAGCAGCCAGCCACAGACCAGCTCAGCCGGGAGAAGACTGCCCTGAACCTGGAGAGGGAGATGGGAAGAAAACAATAAATCAAAAGATCTAGCGTTTCTCTCTGATTTCGCAGGATTAGGCGCTTGCAGTTGGTGTTTATCGCTCCTGCGTTGATTTTGACGCCTGATAGCTCCCCAGCTTTTGGATGGAGCAGCTTGGAAAGACTCAGTACTATCTCAGTTCAGCTCTTTCAGGGTCTCGGACACTGCCAGTCCCTGCAGGGACAAGATCTGGCCTCACTCAGGACCCACCAGAGCGTGGACCTCAGTAGGTGGAAAAAAGCGGGGTGCCCATAGAGGGGTGTAGGGAGGGAAAAAAAGATCTCAGGCTGAAGCATTGGGGGCCTCTTCCCGGGGCAGCTGAAGCCTCCAGACGTAGTGCTGGCAAAGAATGCATTATCAGGATGTGAATCAGGGCTCCATCACTCCAAGAGGTGAGATTCTGGCTGGTCAACAAGTCATTCAGTTTTAAGGACCCCAACAGGACCGTCCCTTTGTGCCTAGTTGGGCCCTGAAGGAAGAGTATCAGGTACATTTCTGGTGTTCAAGAAAGTAATTCAGCAGACACTTGTCACAAATAGGGAGATAAAGTTTTATTTGAGCTTGTTGCAATAGACTAGAGAGACTAAACTCAACTCCAAATTCCACAGGGCCAGAGGAGATTTCCAGCTGGGAGCAGGGTGAGGATCAACGGGGACCCTGACTGAAGAGGAACTGGATTGGGACCAAGAGGGGAGGCTGGAGAGCTTGATTAGATAGCAAGAGTGGAGAGTTCCGGGCAGCCTGGCTCAGCAGCATCCTTTGCTGAAACTGGGCTCTGCAGATCAAGACAAGAGGGGGAGAAGAAGGCTCAAAGGATCCTGGCCGAGGTGTGCTTGTCTCTGAACCAGGGGAAGCTATGAAAGTAAGGAGTTAGCCACAGACCAAGGTCTCGCTTCCCAGGGTGCCTGCACCTTAGACCAAGTGCACAGTGCTGGGCTTCATGAGCGAGGAGAGACAGATGCGCAGCGCCCACCTTCAGAATCTGACAAACACGGCAGTTGCCGAAGTGGGAACCTCTTCCCTGACTACACACTTTCCATCAAAACAAGCAGATGCCTCACAAGCACCAGCTGCCAGAAGATGCTGTGACGCTAAGCTATGTGGGTAACTGTGTAACTTGTAACCCACCCAAGCTGGGGTGAGAATGGGGACCAGGGCTCTAGTAGCCATGACTGACCGACCAGTAGGGGGCAGTCCAGACCAATGGGAGCAACACTGAAAGGGACTCCGCCCCCTCCAAAAGAATCTTGATTTATTTCCACTTGAGGACTAAGTCACTGTGAGGCCCTCTGTTCATCCTGACTTCTCGCCTCTGGGTTCTCTTCTGTGCATTTTAAAAATAATCCTAATACTGCCTGATCTTACATCTGTTTCACAGGGATGCTGTGAAATATCTGGGAAGTAATCAGGCTATGAGAAGTCTACATAAATATGAACTATATCAGAGAATTAGACTGGGAGTCTTGGACCAGTGGATTTCCCAGGTGACTCAGGCAAGATGGGAGATGCAAATATGATCCCTGGGTGGGGAAGAGTTTCTGGAGAAGGAAATGGCAACCCACTCCAGTGTTCTTGCCTGGAGAATCCCATGGACAGAGGAGCCTGGCGGGCTTCAGTCTATGGGGTTGAAAAAGAGTCAGACACGATTTAGAAGACTGAAACAACACCTCGGACCAGTAGTTCTCCAGTTGTAATCTGGGACCACTAGCAGAAGCAGCATCACCTGAGAACCTAGAGATGCAAATCCTCAGGACCCAGCACTACCAACTGGATTGGAGACACTGAGCAGGACAGCGACAATCTGTTGGAACAAGCTCTCCAAATTCTGATGCATGTTCACGCTTTAGAGCCACTAACCTAAAGACTACAGACCATACAGCTTGATGAGAGGATAAGGGACAGATAAGAAAAATGTGGGGCTTCCCTGGTGGTCCAGTGGGTAAGGACACCGCCTTGCAGTGCAAGGGGCGCCGGTTCAATCCCTGGCCTGGGAAGATCTCATGTGTCGGGGAGCGGCTGGACCGATGTGTCCAATGACTGAGCCGGAGCTCTGGAGCGCATGCTCCCAGAACTGGTGCTCTGCGACAACAGAGGCCACTGAGATGGGAGGTCCACACGGGCCAAAGAACAAAAGATGGATGAAAATAGATAAATGAAAGAACAATAGAAGTGGCCCCCCTCCCCCCTCCCCCCCCAACC
This sequence comes from Tragulus kanchil, assembly GCA_022376925.1. Taxonomy (NCBI): domain Eukaryota; kingdom Metazoa; phylum Chordata; class Mammalia; order Artiodactyla; family Tragulidae; genus Tragulus; species Tragulus kanchil. The sequence goes on from JAIOJX010000003.1 coordinate 138,560,816, forward strand.
CACTCCCCCCCACCAAAAAAAAATTTTTTTTTAATTAAAAAAAAAAGAAACATGTCTGGGGACTGACAAATCTTTGTAGCCAATCAGAAAAACTACTTCAGAGATTATCATTCACACTACCAATCATATATTAAAGTTTGCATTTGAATACTGTTCTGCACATTTCAAAGCACTTTCCAATGCCTACCTGCAGTTGAGCCTCTAATTCATTCTCTTGGGTAGGCAGGGCACATCCTGTTGTTCCTAGAAGCACAATGATTCACCAAACCTTACTCAGTAACAGTTGCCAGTGTGGCAATGATGCGGCAGACACTCTCAGGGTTTGGCATTAACTGACACTGCCTTTTCATCACAGCATCATAGATCTTTAAATCTAGAAGGAACCTTCCAGCGGTTTCATCTTTTATGTTCTTATTTTCTCCCTTTCTTAGGTACACTCCCATTTATGACCATATTTATTTCAGCTCACTAGTATCTGTATGATTCTTTGACCCATGTGGAATTCCAGAGAGGCGGGGAAAGCAAGTGGACTTTGTCCTTGACCTCAAGAAGACCATGGACCCCGTGGCCTAGCTGGGCATTACTAAAGGTACCATGTTGTCCCCATGTTAGAGATGAGCAAGCCAACACTCAGGTGCTGAAGAAATGTGTTTAAGGTTGCTTAGAGATAGAACTGAGACACGAAGCCAAGAATCCTCATGCCTGGATAAATCTGCTGTGGGAGGTGGAAAGAGGTCTGAAAATTGCTACTTTCAAATGTTGGTTGTTAAATATAGCCACCACATATCTAGAGAACTTTTGGTATCAACTCAATCTCTGTCTATCTTTGTACCTCCCGGATACATGTCCACACACTTGCTTGGATGTACTTGGTGTACTCTAAGAGTCATGGAGTCTTAGAGAGCATGTAGCCAGAGGGCACTCAGAAACTCTTCCCATATCTTCCTGGTGGGTCATTCCATCTCTTCTAGCAGCTGTGCTGGGGACTCACTGAAGTACAAGGTGTTTGGGAGGTGCTGCACCAGGTCATAAGGTGTCTCAGACAAAGTTTTAGCAGCGTCCTCCCAGTTACTACCACCCTTCAGCTCTGCTCTAAGGTGTTTCCTTTTCCCAGAAGCTCTTTAGGGGTGGCAGAGTCCTTGTAAAGTGTTGTCTTGAGTTGTCATTAGCTGAATATCTGCCCACACTTCAAGAGAGAACCAGGATATTTCATGTCTGAAATTAGGGGACAAGGAGTACAAGCCCGTGTGGAAAGAAGACTTGTGGTCAGGGTCAGGGAACATTCCCATGACTCTCAGCTCACATATCCCAAGCTGCCAGCTCTCTGCACACCTCACAGAAGTGCCCACTACTCATCCCAAAAGTTCTAAGTGAGCAAAAGTGTTTCAGGAACCTTAGAGAGTCAGTGACAAGATGCGAAGGCATGACTCGAAATTTGCTTCTGAAGACACAGGTGCTCATCCTAAAGGACCACTCTCATTTTCTTAAATGTTCAATCAACTGCATGACCTCTGTCTGCTCATCCTTGCAAAGGGACACATAGAGACTTTATGTAATAATTGGTCCTGGGCATGGGGCCAGCAATTAGTGAAACTGTCAGTGAGTGACCATTCCTAAGACCATGTTGCCCATGAAAAGTCCAAATCAGCCCAGTCCTGAATCAAAAAAGCATATACACAGAATTAAGTGGATTGCATTTTTAATGAAGCTCTCATCCCAGCCAAGGAATTAGGAGTTACCTTTGATAGGGCGTTAAAGACACTTTTTTTTTTAACCTAGGGAAGATAACCAGTCTCACCTCAGCCCGTATCAGCCAGCTTTCCTCACGTCCTCTACTTTGCACGGCTGGGGCTGACCGAGGCTGCAGAGGCCCAGAGACAAAAGGAAGGGAGGATCTGACCCCTGACCCTGCAGAACCTGAACCCCTGATGGGCAGGGTCGTGTCGCAGAAGGACACCACCAGGATGGCTGTGTACACCGGTCAGCGTCGTTTCCCAAGATGAAGGTGCCTGGTCTGCACATGGGGACCAGGTCCTACTTACGGAGCAATGCCTCACTTAAATAGTTTTCCCAATGCTGGAGCAGCCCCACAAATGAGTTTGCTAGAACCCTGATATATTTTAAAATAATCATCGCTCAGTATCTTTTCAAAATGTATTACAACTTTTTCTTGTCCAACAAATACCATTTGCCAAGAATAATCTAACCTCTTCTTTACTTTTTTTTTAAAGATTTATTTATTTATTTATTTTGGTGGGGGTGAGGTGGGGAGGGAGGGGGTGGGTGGGCCACTTCTATTGGTCTTTCATTTGTCCATTTTCATCCATCTTTGTTCTTTGGCTCCTGCGGGCCTCCCATCGCAGTTGCCTCTGTTGTCGCAGAGCACTGGCTCTGGGCTCATGCACTCTAGAGCTCCGGCTTGGTCATTGGACACATCAGTTCAGCCGCTCCGCAGCATGTGAGATTTTCCCAGGCCAGGGCTCGAACCGGCGCCCCTTGCACTGCAAGGCGGTGTCCTTACCCACTGGACCACCAGGGAAGCCCCATCTAACCTCCTCTTACTGCAGTTAATACCTATGATCATTAAGTTGCTGGATCAGAAAAAATAGTACTGAGATACTTGAGGTCGTTTATCACTGCACTGGCCCCAGGTTGCTAACATTTTGGTGTTTTGGATATGAGTTTAAAAATTCTTTCTTTACTTGCTGTTACTTTTTACTCTTATGGAGAGATACAGACTTCTACCTGTCACTTTTTACTCTTATGAAGAGATAAAATGAAACAGAAAGGGTAGAGTAGGAATCCCTATCCTTCGTGTTTACCTAGTGTCTACTTTAGTGCTTAGAACATACTAGGTGATCAGTAGTTAGTTCATGAATAAGTGACTTATTTTCTAATACAGGCTTTAATGCTTTCTAGCTGCATCACCTTGGGCAAAGCCCTGAACCTCAGTTTCCAAATCTACAAAATGGAAATAATATTAATACCTCATTTTTCAGGACACTTGCAAAGATCAAATTAATTAAGTAAAAGCTTTGATGTGAAAGTGTTTATGGAAAGTAAAGCTCTGAATGGAGTTCCTGTTTCATGCTTGTAACAAGATGGTCAGCATCATGTGGCACAGGTTTCTGGGGAGTGATTTGTTCCTCTCAGGGCTGGGCTGGTATCAGCCTTTGTTGATCCAGGTTGAGGGTAAGGGGCCAGGTGGCTTCACGATGGACGCAGTGTGTGTTTTGTGTTCCAGCTGCCTCCCGGCAGCTCACTTTGGCTGGGGACATGTGTCCCCAAGACCCCCTCCCCCTTCCCCAAGATCTGTTCTCACCGCATTACAGCCCCCTCTCCCCAGGTCCCCACGTGTCCTATCCTTTCAATTTCACTGGATGCAAAGAACCCATCCAGAGCAAGGTGGGTGGAACTTCATCCCCAGGCCCTGGACACCTGGACTAGGATCGCTAAAACAAGAGGTGTTTAGACCTCCTTCCTAATCAGAATGGACATGAGTTTTGATCAGGAATGGAGCATTTGCTAGAAGCTTCTCAATACCATCAATCCCCCTAAAGAATGTTCAAGAATAGGAAATGAAATGCTCAACTCAGATGAGTAGCTGACAGTGGAATTTCCAGGTAGCATCGGCTGATAGAGAATATACAGGCCAATGGATGGGCCCGCCGTAGGAGCCAGGGGTCTGGCTCATCGTGTCTCAGAGCCCTCAGTGCAAAGGGCGACCTATCTAACCAGACCTTGTGCATGAAGGTCTAGGAGCCTGAGTTCCTTACATATAGCAAATGCCCAGCCTGTCTAACTCATCTGGATCTCAGAAGAAGCTGACTCTTGCAGAGCACAGTGAGTTCCCTGCTCATCCCAAGGAATCAGTAGAAGAGAATAACACGAATTGTCCGGGTACCTTACAACTAACTACATCAACGTCCTTACTAATGCTGTCTTCCGAGGGGGTCTTCAGGAAGATTCAGATATTGGCTCCAACCCCTGTCGGCACAAACATCACCACCAAAATCACCATGATTCACCACCACCACCGCCACACATGCCACGACCAACACTGACACGCTCATCACGCACGCTGCCAACACAACCGCCAACTCCACCAACACCTCAGCTCCGGCACCAGCACCGCACTCGTCACCGGCACCACGCCACCGTGTCACACAATCTCCGGCTCACCCCCCACCGCCAACACCACAGGCTCCAGGACTGGGTGTGAATCAGAGTTCTTAGGTGCGCGACCTTCTGAAATGTATGTCAACTGTCTTCCTGTCCTAGGAACGATGACTTCTGGCGTCAAGAGGACTAGAAGCAATCCATGTCCAGAAGACGCGTGTTTCCAGCCATAGCCTCCCGGCAGCTCACTTTGGCTGGGGACATGTGTCCCCAAGACCCCCTCCCCCTTCCCCAAGATCTGTTCTCACCGCATTACAGCCCCCTCTCCCCAGGTCCCCACGTGTCCTATCCTTTCAATTTCACTGGATGCAAAGAACCCATCCAGAGCAAGGTGGGTGGAACTTCATCCCCAGGCCCTGGACACCTGGACTAGGATCGCTAAAACAAGAGGTGTTTAGACCTCCTTCCTAATCAGAATGGACATGAGTTTTGATCAGGAATGGAGCATTTGCTAGAAGCTTCTCAATACCATCAATCCCCCTAAAGAATGTTCAAGAATAGGAAATGAAATGCTCAACTCAGATGAGTAGCTGACAGTGGAATTTCCAGGTAGCATCGACTGATAGAGAATATACAGGCCAATGGATGGGCCCGCCGTAGGAGCCAGGGGTCTGGCTCATCGTGTCTCAGAGCCCTCAGTGCAAAGGGCGACCTATCTAACCAGACCTTGTGCATGAAGGTCTAGGAGCCTGAGTTCCTTACATATAGCAAATGCCCAGCCTGTCTAACTCATCTGGATCTCAGAAGAAGCTGACTCTTGCAGTGCACGGTGAGTTCTCTGCTCATCCCAAGAAATCAGTACAAGAGAATAACACGAATTGTCCGGGTACCTTACAACTAACTACATCAACGTCCTTACTAATGCTGTCTTCCAGGGGGGTCTTCAGGAAGATTCAGATATTGGCTCCAACTCCTGTCGGCACAAACATCACCACCAAAATCACCATGACTCACCACCACCACCGCCACACATGCCACGACCAACACTGACAAGCTCATCACGCATGCTGCCAACACAACTGCCAACTCCACCAACACCTCAGCTCCGGCACCAGCACCGCACTCGTCACCGGCACCACGCCACCGTGTCACACAATCTCCGGCTCACCCCCCACCGCCAACACCACAGGCTCCAGGACTGGGTGTGAATCAGAGTTCTTAGGTGCGCGACCTTCTGAAATGTATGTCAACTGTCTTCCTGTCCTAGGAACGATGACTTCTGGCATCAAGAGGACTAGAAGCAATCCATGTCCAGAAGCACAGGCAGCCACCACAGACACAGTCGTTACTATTAGGAGGGTGCCGGTGTCGAGAGAAACCGGAACTAATTGTTAATCATTTCACAGGAAAAGGGAAGTTCTCATCCCACCACATGGTGGCTTTTGGTCAGCTTGAACAAAGAATGCATGGCCCGGGGGGTCTGGCCCTGGGTCCTGCCTTGCCCTGCCCTGCCTGAGTCCCGACCGTATGGCTCCCTCTGTCCGGTCCGATCCTCCAGCCTGGAGGGACACACTGTTAGGGACATAGTGAATTTGCTGGAGGAGATGCCTCTATTCCTCTTGCCTCACTTGTTGTAACGAATATGTCCAAGATGACAGCCAGGTCTACCCTGCCAAATTCCTGGAGCTCCAGGGCATTGTGAACAGAGAGATGCCAGAAGTTAGAGTCCCGTCCAGCTTCCTCGAACGCTTGTACCATCTGGGGAACTTACTGGACGACACGAACCTGGGAGTGACGAGGCACAGTCAAGGACGGCTGCTGGGTAGCGTTCTGCCTGGCCATCCCTCTCCTCACTTCCCTCTCTCCCTCCCTCGCCCCCTCTCTACATTCCTACCCTGTCATTAGTCCAACACACACCACTGCTGTGGCCACAGTGGCCTGTGCACATGCTCCCTCGCCCCATGCACGACGGCACCTCTGCCCCTCTGCCCACCCCTGCCCTCTGGGAGCTCCTGGCAGATGATCAGTTGTGACCTGCCGGAGGCGCCCCCCAGGCGTGCGTGCCAAACACCCTCTCCTCCCCCTCCTGGAGTGCCAGGCTTCTCTGACAAGGAAGGGTAAAGACCCTCCAGGGTTCTCAAGAACATCAATATGTTTTGTATTTAATGCGCTGGCTCTGTTACAGCAAATTAAAGCAAGGGGGCCTGGAAGAAGGGAGCGTAGCCCGCCGCTCCTCCGTCCCTCGTTGGGCGGGAGGCTCTGGAAACGGCCCTCCAGTGTGGGAAGGCGTGCACATTACACCCCCCTGCAGGAACAGAGCAGACATTAGACAAAGCCCCGAGTCTTAATGGGACGCATCCGGCAAACATCTGAGCTTGGGCCTTCAATCACAAACGCTGCAGGATTTAAAAATGAATAAACTTCACATTGTGTTTCTCTTATTTATCCTTTATGCAAATCGTCCCTGGGAGGACCCATTATGTGCACTGCATGGGGACAGCAGAGGCCGGCTCCAGGCGTGGAGGACCACTTGCAAGCAGTTCCTGGAACGCCAGGCCCTTCCTAGTGCTGTACACGGGAGAGAGTGCGATCATAAAAGGGAAATAAACAGATTCTGAGTGGCTGGCTCAGGCAGAAAGCACAGGCGAGGACACCCCCACACAACCACACGCCGCACACATGAGCTACACGTGGACCCCGTTCAAACCCCACTGCTGACAAGAGCAAGGCCTCTGGGCGGAGAGTGGCCGTCCTCTCCCCAGCTCTCTGTCTCTCCTGCGGATGGCGGAAGAGGGGCCGTTTGTGTGGCTGAGTGAAGAGGTGGACAGGGTGGTGAGAGGCTGCCACAGGATGACATCCTGGTGACGGGCTGGTGCAGTGACCTGGGCACTGTCTGAGAGCCAACCCAGCCCCTAGCGATGGCCCATGGGCCCTTGAGGAGCTTCTTGGTTGAAGGGAAGCCATGGATCAGGCAGCTGGGGCTGTGAGCCTGGACCAGGGGAGCCAAGAGTGGTTGAAGTTGGGCCCCGACAGCCCTGGTCAAAAAGGTGGACAGCTAAGCTTATGGACACTACGGGACTCTCTGAAGGAGGACAGAAGACACTCTTCACTTTCTGTTCTAATAAGAGCCTGCTCCGTCCGGGCTTCATCTATAAGATCTCACCACACTGACACAGCTCCTGGTGCAGGACAGGCAGTGGCTGGTGCCTGCCCGGGCTCAGCCCCGTGGCCTCTGGGTCTGGACGGCTTGGCACTGGGTATGAGGGGTGCTTGTGGACTGAGTGAACGTCAGGTGAGCCTGGGGTTCCCTAACGGTCAAGCCAGCCAAGGAAGCTGGTTGAGGAAACAGTCTGCTGGTCTGACCTGGGAGTCAACGGCCCTCCAGTGTGGGAAGGCGTGCACATTACACCCCCCTGCAGGAACAGAGCAGACATTAGACAAAGCCCCGAGTCTTAATGGGACGCATCCGGCAAACATCTGAGCTTGGGCCTTCAATCACAAACGCTGCAGGATTTAAAAATGAATAAACTTCACATTGTGTTTCTCTTATTTATCCTTTATGCAAATCGTCCCTGGGAGGACCCATTATGTGCACTGCATGGGGACAGCAGAGGCCGGCTCCAGGCGTGGAGGACCACTTGCAAGCAGTTCCTGGAACGCCAGGCCCTTCCTAGTGCTGTACACGGGAGAGAGTGCGATCATAAAAGGGAAATAAACAGATTCTGAGTGGCTGGCTCAGGCAGAAAGCACAGGCGAGGACACCCCCACACAACCACACGCCGCACACATGAGCTACACGTGGACCCCGTTCAAACCCCACTGCTGACAAGAGCAAGGCCTCTGGGCGGAGAGTGGCCATCCTCTCCCCAGCTCTCTGTCTCTCCTGCGGATGGCAGAAGAGGGGCCGTTTGTGTGGCTGAGTGAAGAGGTGGACAGGGTGGTGAGAGGCTGCCACAGGGTGACATCCTGGTGACGGGCTGGTGCAGTGACCTGGGCACTGTCTGAGAGCCAACCCAGCCCCTAGCGATGGCCCATGGGCCCGTGAGGAGCTTCTTGGTTGAAGGGCAGCCATGGATCAGGCAGCTGGGGCTGTGAGCCTGGACCAGGGGAGCCAAGAGTGGTTGAAGTTGGGCCCGGACAGCCCTGGTCAAAAAGGTGGACAGCTAAGCTTATGGACACTACGGGACTCTCTGAAGGAGGACAGAAGACACTCTTCACTTTCTGTTCTAATAAGAGCCTGCTCCGTCCGGGCTTCATCTATAAGATCTCACCACACTGACACAGCTCCTGGTGCAGGACAGGCAGTGGCTGGTGCCTGCCCGGGCTCAGCCCCGTGGCCTCTGGGTCTGGACGGCTTGGCACTGGGTATGAGGGGTGCTTGTGGACTGAGTGAACGTCAGGTGAGCCTGGGGTTCCCTAACGGTCAAGCCAGCCAAGGAAGCTGGTTGAGGAAACAGTCTGCTGGTCTGACCTAACAAGTGACCCCAAGCACCCAAGACAGCTCTGGAAACAGACTGCATGAGCTGAGATGGGTCATCTGGTACCCAGGACCTCACAGCTCTGAGACACTTGGGACTCATGCTGCTTCTATTCCTCTTCTATCTGCTTAGTGCCCGGGCAGGCATTTTCTCCTCTTTAAAGGACATTGTGTACAGATGGGCAGAAGGCTGCTTGCTCCTCCCCCTTTTCCACCTCGCCCTCTTCCCCAAACCATTGCCCCCCTCTGCCCTGGGCTCAGAGGAGTCATCACACTTCTAGGGTCCAAGATCAGAAAGCCAAGAACTACGTTTCCAACTTTTCCTGCCTCTTCTCCCACCCCCACCCCATGCTAAGCCATTGCCATATTTACCAGTGCTTTTTCCAAAGGATCCCTGGGCTCATGCTTTATCACCCCATTCTCACTTCCACCGCCACTGCCAGCCCCTCATCTCCCATCCATCTCCACCCAGCCTGGCTCGGGTGCCCCTGGCAGCATGCCCCAGCTGAGCTTCCTCACTGAGACCCTGCTTTGTCCACAAGTCCCCTCACCAGAGTCCACCTGCCTCCCTGAGCTTATCTAGTCCAGCCAGCACCCCTGCCTGCTTCTTGAGAGGCGCTGTAATCCCCTGTCACAATCTATATAGACCAGATCCAAAACCAACCTAGAGGACGGGATCATTGTATGGCCTCACTGACTCAGTGGACATGAGTTTGAGCAAGCTCCAGGAGATGGTGAAGGACAGGGGAGCTTGGCATGCTACAGTTCATGGGTTTGCAAAGAGTCAGACATGACTGAACTGAACTGACCCAATAAATTAAATTCTTCTCTTGAAACACCCAGGAAACATCTATTGGGCACCTACTGCATGCCAAGCTCTGTGCTTATTTGAAGAAATCCATAGATGAAGCAAGCACAGTCTGCCCTCAAAACAAGCACAGAAGGGACTTCCCTGCTGGTGCAGTGGTTCACACTTGGTGTTTCCACTGCAGGGAGCACAGGTCCAGTCCTGGGCTGGGAACCAAGATTCCACATGCCATGTGGGATGGTCCAAAGTAAATCAACCCTTTGGTTTTTTGTTTTTTAACAATCCAATTTTTTTGGCCACTTTTATTGGTCTTTCATTTATTTATTTTCATCCATCTTTGTTCTTTGGCCTGTGTGGGCCTCCCATTGCAGTGGCCTCTCCTATAGCAGAGCATCAGCTTTGGGCGCACGTGCTCCAGAGCACTGGCTCATAATTGGACACACCAGTCCAATTGCTCCATGGCATATGGGATCTTCCCGTGCCAGGCATTGTCCCTCGCAGTGCAAGGTGGACTCTTTACCCACTGGATCACCAGGGAAGCCCAGTAAATCAACTTTTATGAGATAACATAAGTCTTTAAATTCTTATGATGGTGAGGGGAGAGTCGAGAGAGGGGGATAAAAGGGTAGATGGAGGGAAAAATGGCTCCCAGGTAAATATACCTTGAGGATAAACTCTTTTGAGTTATATATATACATATATCACAGTATGATTTCCTATGATGGGATGAATGTACACTGAGACTAAGGTGAGCACAGATGAGAAGGCGTAGACAGAGATTATAAGTCTTTTGACTTAACTGCCTTGTGACGGACACCGCACTGAGAACTTTATGAACTCATGTCAGTGGTATAGAATTCCAGGAAGTTAGTGCTGAAAGGACTTTGAATAGTAGTAGTAGCAGTCATCCAGAGTGATCCCTACAGAACAGGGCGGCCTCATAATTGAGATGTTGAGCTCTGGCACCAGACTGCCTGGACTCAAGTCTAATTCTGTCCCTTCTTGGCTTTGGGACTGTTGGAAAGCGACTTAACCTGTCACTCACCATCCCCTGTCAGTTCAGTAAGGATGGCATCTGCACCTGTCTCTGAAGGCTATTGAGAGGCTCATGTGACTTATTATAAGTAAAGCCTGGCCTGGCCCAGAGCTAGTGTTAGTGTTCTAAGTGCTTTCAATGTCTAAATTTGTTTAATCTTCATGATAACCTTTTGAGGTAGATATAATATGCCCGTTTCACAGGTGGGAAAACTAAGGGACAGAGAGCTTAATTAGTTTTTCCAAGCTCACACAGTTTATAAATGGAGGAGCTTCAACTTGAATCCAGGCATTCTGCCTTGAAAGGCCACTACTTAGTTCTCGTGTAGGCAAGGAACATCAACAGAGGTACCAAAGGCTCTGGACGTGGGCACCACTGACTAAGAAAAGGTCTGATTTAATATTAGTCATATATTGGCTTTCTAAACAAAAAACATTTATTGAAGCAATTATGAAAGCGATGCTGACAAAGATTTGGAAATCACTGATCTCCATCTAGCTCACATTTCAACGATGAATAGAGGTTGAGTGATGGAAGTGGTCTGTACCAGCTGACAGACTTTGTGTATGACCATGATCTGTAGTCATCTCCGGTCTTTCCTCTGGGCCACTTCCACCCCAACAGCTTCAAGAGCCCTTAGGCAGATTAAAAATCTCCCTACGTGTACAAAAAAACACAATGTACAAAAAAATCCCCTAAAGAAAGGTAATGCCGAAGAATGTCCAAACTACCCTAGAGTTATACTCAATGCACATGTTAACAAGATAATGCTCCAAATCCTTCAAGTTAGGTTTCAACAGTACATAGACCAAGAACTTCCAGATGTACAAGCTGAATTTAGAAATAGCAGAGGGGGCTTCCCCTGGTGGTCCAGTGGGTGAGGACACCGCCTTGCAGTGCAAGGGGCGCCAGTTCCATCCCTGGCCTGGGAAGATCCCACATGCCGCAGAGCAACTGGACTGATGTGTCCAATTACCCAGCTGGAGCTCTGGAGTGCATGCGCCCAGAGCCGGTGCTCTGCAACGACAGATGCCACCGCAATGGGAGGCCCACAGGGGCCAAAGAACAAAGACGGATGAAAATAGAGAAATGAAAGACCAACAGAAGTGGCCTGCCCACTCCCCTCCCTCCCCAACCCCCGCCCAAAAATAAATAAATAAATAAATCTTAAAAAAAAAAAGAAAGAAAGAAATAGCAGATGAACCAGAGATCAAATTGCCACCATCCATTGGATCATAGAGAAAGCAAGGGAACTCCAGAAAGACATCTACTTCTGTTTCACTGACTATGCTAAAGGCTTTGACTGTATGGATCACACAAAATATGGGAAATTCTGAAAGAGAAGGGAATACCAGACCACCTTACCTGCCTCCTGTGAAACCTATGTGTAGCTCAAGAAGCAACAGTTAGAACTGGATGTGGAACAACAGATTGGTTCAAAATTGGGAAAGAAGTACATCAAGGCTTTGTTTTGTCACCCTGTTCATTTAATGTGTATGTAGAGTATATTATGTGAAATGCTGGACTGGATGAATCATAAGCTGGAATCAAGATTGTCAGGAGAAATAAAAACAACCTCAGATATACAGATGATGCCACTTTAATGGCAGAAACTGAAGAAGAACTAAAGAGCCTCTTGATAGGAGTGAAAGAGGAGAGTGAAAAAGCTGGCTTGAAACTCAACACTCAAGGAAAACTAAGATCATGGCATCTGGTACCATCACTTCATGTCAAATAGATGGAGAACAAGTGGAAACAGTAACAGATTTTATTTTCTTGGGCTCCAAAATCACTGCAGCCATGAAATTAAAAGACACTTGCTCCTTGGAAGGAAGAATTTAGAAATAGCAGAGGGGGCTTCCCCTGGTGGTCCAGTGGGTGAGGACACCGCCTTGCAGTGCAAGGGGCGCCAGTTCCATCCCTGGCCTGGGAAGATCCCACATGCCGCAGAGCAGCTGGACTGATGTGTCCAATTACCCAGCTGGAGCTCTGGAGTGCATGCGCCCAGAGCCGGTGCTCTGCAACGACAGATGCCACCGCAATGGGAGGCCCACAGGGGCCAAAGAACAAAGACGGATGAAAATAGAGAAATGAAAGACCAACAGAAGTGGCCTGCCCACTCCCCTCCCTCCCCAACCCCCGCCCAAAAATAAATAAATAAATAAATCTTAAAAAAAAAAAGAAAGAAAGAAATAGCAGATGAACCAGAGATCAAATTGCCACCATCCATTGGATCATAGAGAAAGCAAGGGAACTCCAGAAAGACATCTACTTCTGTTTCACTGACTATGCTAAAGGCTTTGACTGTATGGATCACACAAAATATGGGAAATTCTGAAAGAGAAGGGAATACCAGACCACCTTACCTGCCTCCTGTGAAATCTATGTGTAGCTCAAGAAGCAACAGTTAGAACTGGATGTGGAACAACAGATTGGTTCAAAATTGGGAAAGAAGTACATCAAGGCTTTGTTTTGTCACCCTGTTCATTTAATGTGTATGTAGAGTATATTATGTGAAATGCTGGACTGGATGAATCATAAGCTGGAATCAAGATTGTCAGGAGAAATAAAAACAACCTCAGATATACAGATGATGCCACTTTAATGGCAGAAACTGAAGAAGAACTAAAGAGCCTCTTGATAGGAGTGAAAGAGGAGAGTGAAAAAGCTGGCTTGAAACTCAACACTCAAGGAAAACTAAGATCATGGCATCTGGTACCATCACTTCATGTCAAATAGATGGAGAACAAGTGGAAACAGTAACAGATTTTATTTTCTTGGGCTCCAAAATCACTGCAGCCATGAAATTAAAAGACACTTGCTCCTTGGAAGGAAAGCTATGACAAACCTAGACAGCATATTAAAAAGCAAAAACATCACTTTGTAGACAAAGTTCATGTTATCAAAGCTACGGTCTCTCCAGTAGCCATGTACAGATGTGAGAGTTGGACCATGAAAAAGGCTGAATGAAAAAATTTATGCTTTTGAATTGCAGTGCTGAAGGAAACTCTTGAGAGTCCTTTGCACAGCATGGAGATCAAACCAGTCAATTCTAAAGGAAATCAATCCTGAAGATACATTGGAAGGACTGATACTGAAGCTGAAACTCTAATACTTTGGTCACCTGATATGACGATCTCACTTACTGGAAAAGACCCTGATGCTGGGAAAGATTAAGGACAGGAGAAGGAAGTGCAGAGAATGAGATGGTTGGATGACATCACCAACTCAATGAACGTGAGTTTGAGAAAACTCTGGGAGACAGTGAAACACAGGGAAGACAGGGTTGCTATTGTCCATGTGATCACAAAGAATCGGACACAACTTAGCGACTGAACACCAACTGTACAGGTACACTACAGATGTTAGGGTCACAACGGGCAGGGTAGCTGTTGCCACTACTTGGGAATCAGGCCTCCCCCACAGGAGCCAAGAGGAAGGTCAATGGACTTGGACTTGGAGTGAGCCTGCAGAAGCTGACAAGGTGACTGGGCCTCAATCAACTTGTCTATGCAAATTCAGGGGAGCAATTTGCATAGGGAAAATGTAATTACCCAAATTGGAAAAGGGCCAGGACCTCAAGGCCTGGTCTGGGGAAGTGAAGGAGGAGTCTGCAGAATACGAAAGCTGTCTCCTTCTCTCCCAGCCCCCAAACTTCCCTGGGCCAAGTCAGAGCAGCCTCAAAATGAGACTATTCTGAGTGAGACCCTGTGGAGTGGTCTCCACCTTCCCCTGCTGATAGCCTCAGAGCTGGGAAGGCAGGTACCTGGAGTCACTCTGTAGAGACAGGGAGCCCAGATTTCTCTGTCCTCTGTTATTTTACAGTAACAGTGTTTGTGCTCTCAACCTAACAAACTTGTTTTGCTTTATAAATTGTCATTATACTGAGGACTGTCTGCTGCCTTCACTGGGAAGAGCTTCGGAGCAACTGACATTGGCCAAAAGATAAGTCAACAAGCCCCAGTCCTGGAAGGCAGGCAGTAGCCATTAGGGAAATAAATCTCTGGGAGAAACCTCCAACCACCCTAGATGTGTTCCTTCACCTTGATATTACCACCCACAAACTGAGGGAGTTGAACATCATTATCCCCACTCGAGCAGTCTACTCTTTCTGAGTGAAGAGCACCTCCTGAGCATCCCCCATGGGGTTCATGAACAGATGACCTACACAAACTTCTGCATGTCACGTGATGAAGACCACCTCAGTCACACCTCCAGGAGCAGATGAATCGGACATTCCAAGAAGCTATAACCCAATCACTCAGTGACAAAACACACAGAAATGCATTCATCTACCTTCTCATCCATCACTCCACTCAGTCCTTCCATCCCTCAAATAAGAAATTCAGTGAGCGCATGTTTGACTTATTGGGTTACCAGGTGAGAAGATACTGGCCAAGGAAGCAGATGTAATTAAGACCCACCTCTCCTGGAGTGTTTACCTTGAGTGGGACCAATGAGGTCTCCTACGGCTCCCATTAGCATGACATTCTTGCAGGTGCTGTCCTGGGGCAAGCTGGCCCACAACTATTCCTTTGCCAGTGGGAGGTGTTTTAAGGGCTCCTGTTTGATTTCCAAAGCCAGCACAGGCTTTTCTCAGGAAACAATGGGGAACTACTTCATGCATGGAGAAGTGCTTTTGCTCAGGGCAAAATCTTCTATTTGGTGAACTGCTCTGTCTTGCCTTTGTGTCAGTATGATTTGAGGGAACCATTAAGCTTTAACAATGCAGAAAATAAATCCGCATTAAAATATATGCACCTTAAAGGAGCCTAGTTCTCAACCCAACCTGTCGTCTCTATTTCCGCCTGTCGCTAGCCTGACTATCCTTTAAGGCCAAGTTAGAAGACCTCAGTCCAAGAAACCGCCCCTGATTCTTCCCAGTTGGGAACAATTTCTTAGCCACCCTAGGACATTTATTTATCAAACCCCTATGTAGAATTTGATTTGAATCTTAACCAGATTGGATGGTAGTATGGACTTTTCATGAATTGCTTTTTATGGTCTTCAGCTTTGTGTTCCCATTTTATATTATCCTGCTCCATTCCTGGACATAGTAGGTGCTCCCTAAATGTTCACTGACTGAATTAATAAATCTATCTGCAGAATCAGACACCTTCTTTCCTGGTCCCGCCTTGAAGTCCACAGCTCTTGAGATCTCTACAATGGCCACCTCCACTGAGCCCCCAGGAAAACCCGCTGGTCCCAGATCCAGTCTGCCCTGTTCCTCAAGGATCCCAGCCCTCAGATGGCCCTCTCTGGAGTATAATCATATGTGGCTAGTTGTCACGAACCTTCAATTTGTAAAAAACACAAAATCTGCAAAGTGGGATAAAATAAGGTATATGCCTATATTGGTTTTCTCTTCTGCTATAATAAGTGGTCATGCATTCAGTGGTTTAAAACAATAGCAAACTTATGGTTTTATAGTTCTGAAGGTCAGAGGTCTGGCGTGGGTCTCACTGGACTGAAGCCAAGGTGTCTTCAGGGTGCATTTCTTTCGGGAGGCTCTGGGGAGGATATCTGGAAGTTGCCTGAATGCCTTGATGCGTGGACCCTCCCTCCATCCTCAAAGCCAGTAGCAGTGGGTTGAGTCCCTCATAAATTGCATCACTCCAGCCTCCTAGACTGCCTCTCTCTACCAAATTCAAGGACACCTGTGGTCATATTGGACCTTCCCAGACAATCCAACTGATGCCCCCATTGTATGGTTAACTGATCAGCAACCTTAATTCCACTTGGCCATGTAGAGTAACATATTCACAGATTCCAGAAATTAGAACATGAAAATCATTAGGGGATTATTATTCTACGTGTCACTCTCACTCTACCCTCACTCTGCCTGAGATGTGTGAGGACCTGTTCTGTCTGGGGACAGAGAAGAGTTTAGAGGTCAATTTGGAATCTCAACCCAACCTGTCGTCTCTATTTCCGCCTGTCGCTAGCCTGACTATCCTTTAAGGCCAAGTTAGAAGACCTCAGTCCAAGAAACCGCCCCTGATTCTTCCCAGTTGGGAACAATTTCTTAGCCACCCTAGGACATTTATTTATCAAACCCCTATGTAGAATTTGATTTGAATCTTAACCAGATTGGATGGTAGTATGGACTTTTCATGAATTGCTTTTTATGGTCTTCAGCTTTGTGTTCCCATTTTATATTATCCTGCTCCATTCCTGGACATAGTAGGTGCTCCCTAAATGTTCACTGACTGAATTAATAAATCTATCTGCAGAATCAGACACCTTCTTTCCTGGTCCCACCTTGAAGTCCACAGCTCTTGAGATCTCTACAATGGCCACCTCCACTGAGCCCCCAGGAAAACCCGCTGGTCCCAGATCCAGTCTGCCCTGTTCCTCAAGGATCCCAGCCCTCAGATGGCCCTCTCTGGAGTATAATCATATGTGGCTAGTTGTCACGAACCTTCAATTTGTAAAAAACACAAAATCTGCAAAGTGGGATAAAATAAGGTATATGCCTATATTGGTTTTCTCTTCTGCTATAATAAGTGGTCATGCATTCAGTGGTTTAAAACAATAGCAAACTTATGGTTTTATAGTTCTGAAGGTCAGAGGTCTGGCGTGGGTCTCACTGGACTGAAGCCAAGGTGTCTTCAGGGTGCATTTCTTTCGGGAGGCTCTGGGGAGGATATCTGGAAGTTGCCTGAATGCCTTGATGCGTGGACCCTCCCTCCATCCTCAAAGCCAGTAGCAGTGGGTTGAGTCCCTCATAAATTGCATCACTCCAGCCTCCTAGACTGCCTCTCTCTACCAAATTCAAGGACACCTGTGGTCATATTGGACCTTCCCAGACAATCCAACTGATGCCCCCATTGTATGGTTAACTGATCAGCAACCTTAATTCCACTTGGCCATGTAGAGTAACATATTCACAGATTCCAGAAATTAGAACATGAAAATCATTAGGGGATTATTATTCTACGTGTCACTCTCACTCTACCCTCACTCTGCCTGAGATGTGTGAGGACCTGTTCTGTCTGGGGACAGAGAAGAGTTTAGAGGTCAATTTGGAAGTATTGACCAGGAAGGAACCAAATTATAAGGGTCCCTATATGCTGAGCATAGTATTTATTTGTTCTTTTATCCACTGTGATTGTGAAGCAGAAAGTGACCCTGTCTCTTTCCTTGTTTTCTGAATAATTAATCTAGCAACGGGATGGTAAAATACTAGAGAAAAGCAGGCAGGGAGATAGGTTAGGAAGATCCTGGTGCAGCTTGCATAGGAGATAAAATCTGAACTAAGTAGTGGAAGTTGAAGCTCCTTGAGGAATAACTACTAGGATTTGAAGACTGCTGGGATGTGGAATATAATGGAGAGGATGGGGCAGGGATGGCTGAGGGGTCTCGCTTCAGGCCCTGGTTGGGTAGTGGTTCAGTTAACTGAAATGGTAACTCTAAAGAAAGTACACACTGGGCATGGGGGATTTCGTAGGTTCTATGAGACATTCAGGTGAAGAGATCCCATAGGCAGGTCATAATCTTAGGAAACAGGGAACCTCTTGCCGGTGATACAAGAGCATTCTAAAGACTGACTGAGAAAGTATTCCCACCAGGGCAAGAACATGTGTAAGCCTATCATCAGTCACCAGTTCATCACAGGCAAGGGTCTATATGGTCTCCTCTGAAGATACATTGTGAGGCTCATCAACCAACGTTTTACTGGCCTCTTCTCTGTGTGTGCACTAGCCTAGGTTCTACATGGAACCAAAGGTGTTCCTACCCTTTAGAGGAGCTCGGCATCACTGGGAAGGCAGGACACATGAGTCAATAAGTCAAGAGAAAAGTAACATAAGTGCTCAAGGAGCTGTTGTCAGCTTGGCCCAAGCCTGGCTATGGCATAGATGACTCCATGCTGTTACTTATTCCTAAAGGTCATCAAGTCCTCTTATCTTCTAAAAACTTCTTGGGTCTGCTCCCACTTCTACTTTAAGCTCAAGCCTTTTTCATTCTTCATTCCAATTAGTAAAAAAAAAAAAAAAAAAAAAACCTCTGAAGTGGACCCCTTGCCTC
This sequence comes from Tragulus kanchil, assembly GCA_022376925.1. Lineage (NCBI taxonomy): Eukaryota > Metazoa > Chordata > Mammalia > Artiodactyla > Tragulidae > Tragulus > Tragulus kanchil. The sequence continues at coordinate 138,579,284 of JAIOJX010000003.1, forward strand.
TAGCTTTGTTCTCTTCCCATTTGTTCTTTAAATAACAGTTGAAAATGATTTTTCTAACTTTAATCCAATCTTAACATGACTCAACTTGAAATAATTCAATCGAACATAGGGAGAACATTTAAAATATACAAATGGGTTAGGTCTTTATTTAGACCTAAAACAGGCAATCCATAAAAGAAAAGAATGATAAATTTGAATAGTTAAAATTAATATGTTCTGCTTCAAATAAAGTCATAAACAAAGCTAAAAGATAAACAAAAAACTAAGGAAAAAATATTTGCAATATAAATGACAAGGCACTGATCACCCAACTATATAAATGGTGTCTACAAATCAATAAGAGAAAAGCCTAATTATCCAATAAAAATTGGCAAGAAATGAACAGAAAATAAAATATAGGTGGATTACAAACATGAAAAGAAGCTCAAGCTCACAATAAAAAAAGTGCCAGTTTCCCTTAAAATTAGATACTAACAGGTCTGCTATGTCACAAAGTTCAATAGTACACTGCATTGAGGAGTTTGAGGAGTCACTCTCAAGCTCTACTGGTGGGAGAGTACTATCATTCAGAAAGCTGTAAATATCTGTCAGTTGTTCAAATGCATAGTTCTTTGAAATCATACATCTACAAAAATATTCTATAAGCTCTGATAAAATTTTGTTGTTGTTCAAGTCACTGTCACGTCCAATTCTCTGCAACCCCATGGTCTTCAACATGGCAGGTTCCTCGCTCCTCCACTCTCTCCTAGAGTATGTTCAAATTCATGTCCATTGAGTCGGTGATGCTATCTAACCATCTCATCCTCTGCTGCCCCCTGCTCCTTTTGCCTTCAATCTTTCCCAGCATCAGGGTCTTTCCCAATGAGTTAACTCTTCGTATCAGGTGACCAAAGTATCGGAGCTTCAGCTTCAACAGCAGATTATCCAATGAATATTGAGGGTTGATATTCTTTGGAACTGAGTGGTCTGAGCTGTTTGCAGTTCAAGGGACCCTCAAGAATCTTCTCCAACACCACAATTGAAAAGCATCAGATCTTCAGTACTCAGCCTTCTTTATGGTCCAACTCTCTATGGGATTTTCCAGACAAAGAATACTGAAGTGGATTGTCATTTCCTTCTCCAGGGGACCTTCCTGATCCAGGAATCAAATCCAGGTCCTGCATTGGCGAGCAGATTCTTTACCACTGAGCCATGTGGGAAACTCATTCTGATAAAGTTATATGTGTATATAAACACAAAACTACAATAAGAATATCCTGAATGTCTTGAACAGGGAATTACTTTAATAAATCATTGTGTGCACACACAGGAAAAAATAATGAAACAGTGCAATAAGCTTAGTATAGAGCAATCTTCAAGTTATAATAATCCCAATAAAAGAAATAACATCTACTGTATGTCAGGGACTATTCTAGAAGTTTTATCTATTTATATATGGCTTTATATTTACAATGTATTTATATATATATATTTAACTAATGTAATCCTTACAATAACCTTGTAATATATCTATTATTATTATTTTTATTATGATGATCATCTTACAGATAAGGAAACTGGGGCACATTTGAGTTAAATAATTTGCCCCGCGCTTCCCTGGTGATTCAGTAAAGAATCTACCTGCCAATGCAGGAGGCATGGGTTCAATCCCTGATCCAGGAAGATTCCACATACTATGGAGCAACTAAGCCCATGAGCCACAACTATGGAGCCTGTGCTGTAGGGCCTCGGAGCCACAACTATGGAGCCCATGTGCCGCGGTACTGAAACCCGTGTGCCCTAGAGCCCAAGTTCTACAACAAGAGAAGTCACCACAACAAGAAGCCTGCTCACCTCCACTAGAGGTTAGGCCCCACTCCCTGCAACTAGAGAAGAACCTGCACCAGCAGTGAAAACCCAGAATAGCCAAAAATAAATAAATAAATTAATTAATTAATTTAAAAATTTGTCCATTATATATGTGTGTGTGTGTGTGTGTGTGATAGAGGATATATATATAGAGAGGACATGATTATATATTTCTAAAACATATAGTATATATAAATTTGCTCAGTCATGCCTGACCCTTAGTGACTTCATGGACTAGAACCACCAGGCTCCTCTGTCCATGGAATTCTCCAGACAAGAATATGGAGTGGGTAGCCATTCCCTCTTCTTGACCCAGGAATCAAACCCAGGTCTCTTGTATTTCAGACAGATTTCTTACTGTCTGAACCACCATGATATATAGATAGATAGATAGATAGATAGATAGATAGATAGATAGATAGATAGATATTTCTGTGACTTTTTCTCTTTGTGTTTTAACATGAATATTTACATATACTATATTTTGAAGTCTACTAAATTTTCCCTTCAGTCATTAAGTATTATTTATTGAGTTCTTACTTTTAATCAATGTAGGTTTTTCTCCAGTCTTGCAATTTCCATTTAATTCTTTAATTCTCTATTAAAATTGTCATTTCTTTTAATTCTTTGAACCCATTATTCACAGCGATTTTAATGTCCAAGTCAGATCACTGCTCTTCCTGGGTCTGTTTCTAGTGCCTGTTGCTCACCTTGGTATTTTCGGCCATTTCTATCATCTTATATACCTGGTTATATTTGATAAGCATGAGTTGTATATATGAAAATTATGAAGATACATTGGTCCTTCAGAAGATATTGCCTTCTTCCAGAGAAGATTTACTTTTTCAGAGCTCTAGACAGGAAGCATAGTAATCCTAAATAAACCTTATTCCAATCTGGAAGTGAGATAACTCAAAATTGTTCCTCAGTTTTTGTAAGAACTGGTCTATTTGTGAGTCATCCTTAAGCCTAAGGTTTAGTCGTTTGGAGTCCTAAGTTAAAACCTAGGTACGGATTAGGCCCCTCCTTCTTGATGAGCCCCAAACTTTATCTGTCTCTTTTTTTGATAGTCCTATGAGTCTACGAAAGCTCTGCTCAGCGTCTTGGACTCTGAGTCACTACCTTAGAAAGACTCATTAGCCTTGAGGGAGAAACTGGCTTCATCTACCGGCCTTACCGTCCTGTCTCTCTGGTGTTCCCTTCTCCCTTCAATCTTGGCCTTGGAATTCCTCGGGACCTTAATAACGCCCTAGTATCTTAAAAGTGGCGTTTTGCTTTTGGTTATTTTTATCTTTGATTTTTGTTATTTAAATATATATATATTTCCTCTGACTTTCCTGGTTGTTTTCAGAGAAAGGGTTTGTTGAAAACAACTAGCAGCCATCCACTAGACACATTTATTTTTGGGCCACTTCTATTGATCTTTCATTTATTTCTCTTTGTTCTTTGGCCTGTGTGGACCTCCCATTACAGTGGCCTCTCTCGTTGTAGAGTACTGGCCCTGGGCGCACGTGCTCCAGAGCTCCAGCTTAGTAGTTGGACACATTGGTCCAGCTGCTCCACGGCACCCAGGATCTTTCCAGGCCAGGGATTGAACTGGAACCCCTTGTACTACAAGGCAGTGTCCTCACCCACTGGACCACCAGGGAAACCCTAGATAGATTTTTAAGTGGGGAAAAAAAAAAAAGTAGAATAAAGTCAGGAAAACTTCCCAGGCCAGACAGTTCAATAGAGAAAATAGAGGAAAGTCATTTTAAATGAGCTGAAAGAATAAATAGGTGATCTGGGGATGAAGGACATCAGAGCTGGAGGAAGAGAAGGACATGAAATTATTGAGGCTCAGAAACCACACCACCTGTCCAGAACTGGACCAGTGGCCTGCCCAGCCAAGTGGCTACCATAGAGGAATGGAGGACCAGGGGTCCTGCTCAGAGGTGGTGGAGATAGATGGGAACCAGTCCCCTGAATATCTCCTCTTTTTGCCTTTCAATTGCTGCCAGTGCCTCTTTTTTGTGTGGGAGTATGTGAAAAAAATTTCATTCTGAACGAGAGTTGGTACCAAATAAACTCCCCTAGATATTTTGGACGAACATGTGTCTAGAAACAAACAGCTTGGTAGAGAGGCAACAAGCTTCTCGGCAGAAGGGCATAGGGCTAGAGTGTTTGACAACTGGATGACAAAGTGAAGGGACTCGATCTAAAAAATCAAGGGTTACAGGATGCAGAAGATATCTGAAAGACTCATTAGCCTTGAGGGAGAAACCTTACCGGCCTTACCGTCCTGTCTCTCTGGTGTTCCCTTCTCCCTTCAATCTTGGCCTTGGAATTCCTCGGGACCTTGATAACGCCCTAGTATCTTAAAAGTGGCGTTTTGCTTTTGGTTATTTTTATCTTTGATTTTTGTTATTTAAATATATATATATTTCCTCTGACTTTCCTGGTTGTTTTCAGAGAAAGGGTTTGTTGAAAACAACTAGCAGCCATCCACTAGACACATTTATTTTTGGGCCACTTCTATTGATCTTTCATTTATTTCTCTTTGTTCTTTGGCCTGTGTGGACCTCCCATTACAGTGGCCTCTCTCGTTGTAGAGTACTGGCCCTGGGCGCACGTGCTCCAGAGCTCCAGCTTAGTAGTTGGACACATTGGTCCAGCTGCTCCACGGCACCCAGGATCTTTCCAGGCCAGGGATTGAACTGGAACCCCTTGTACTACAAGGCAGTGTCCTCACCCACTGGACCACCAGGGAAACCCTAGATAGATTTTTAAGTGGGGAAAAAAAAAAAAGTAGAATAAAGTCAGGAAAACTTCCCAGGCCAGACAGTTCAATAGAGAAAATAGAGGAAAGTCATTTTAAATGAGCTGAAAGAATAAATAGGTGATCTGGGGATGAAGGACATCAGAGCTGGAGGAAGAGAAGGACATGAAATTATTGAGGCTCAGAAACCACACCACCTGTCCAGAACTGGACCAGTGGCCTGCCCAGCCGAAGTGGCTACCATAGAGGAATGGAGGACCAGGGGTCCTGCTCAGAGGTGGTGGAGATAGATGGGAACCAGTCCCCTGAATATCTCCTCTTTTTGCCTTTCAATTGCTGCCAGTGCCTCTTTTTTGTGTGGGAGTATGTGAAAAAAATTTCATTCTGAACGAGAGTTGGTACCAAATAAACTCCCCTAGATATTTTGGACGAACATGTGTCTAGAAACAAACAGCTTGGTAGAGAGGCAACAAGCTTCTCGGCAGAAGGGCATAGGGCTAGAGTGTTTGACAACTGGATGACAAAGTGAAGGGACTCGATCTAAAAAATCAAGGGTTACAGGATGCAGAAGATATCTGACTTCTTTAATACATGAGAAGTCTTCAGCTAAACCCAGTCCTTCATTATGAGAGGACCCAGACTAAAACTTTTAAGGATGACATAATTTTCTCTGAAATGATGAACACAGTACATACACTACTATGTTTAAAATGCATATGTAATGAGAATCCAGTGCCTCCTACTGGCCAAACTTCACAAAAGGCAGTGGCCCAAGCAGTCTGGGAAAAGCAGAGGAAGGCAGGGCGTGAATCTGAGACCAAGTAGGCAAATGACTGGCCACCATGCCCACTCGGAAAGACTCTCAAGAAACTAGTGACAGTGGTTGCTTCTGGGCTGGGGATGGGGGACGGAGGATTGGTAAGCAGGGGCAAGGGGGTAGAGAGACACTTACTATGTGTGTGCATCACATATTAAAGGCAAACACATAGCAGTGAAAAGTCAGATCATACCCTTTGGTGGCTCCCATCTGCCACAGCAGCATGTCTCAGACTTCAGGGTGCACTAACATTGCCCATCATGCTCGAGAGAAGGCAGACACTCTGATCCAGTGGGTCTGGGGTGTCTCTCAGGAACCTGCATTGAAACAACCATCTCAGGTGATGTGATTCTGATGTCATTGGTCCACATCAGAGACATGAGAAACAGCAACCAGCAGGACAGAACTACAGCTCCTTCAGAATGGCCATGACTTCATGGCATGCATGACCACTTCCTCTCTGAACCTTTCCCTGTCATCAAGGGTGAGGTTGGCCTTCTCTTGTCTCCTGCCTCCCCTCCGTTTCATCCAAAGTCTCACGGCCTTTGGTTCTAAAAATAAGTTTGAATGTCTGCTTTCTTCATTAGCACTCAAGGGCAGAGGATTTTCTTACTTATATTAAATCCTAGAAATGACTCGCATTGTACTTGACACATAGGAAGCTCCCAATGCATGTACGTTACATGGACTGACTAATGTTTTGCAGATAAAGGAGGAATCTGAATCCGACGAGGTGCCCGGAAAGGGTTTCCCAGAGGAGAAGTTGCCTTAGACAAACAGACTGGAAGAGAAAATGCATTCCAGACTGGGGAAAGGGAATACACGCAGGCGCCAAAGGCACGCAGGCTCATTTCTATTAGTGAGCAACCCTGGCGATGAATATAAAGTGCTTTGGTATTCTTTTTTAGACAAATTCCCTAAAACCACACTCGGTAGGTCGCACATCCCCCCTATCTGGGGCCATAACTTCCCCAGATGTTAATGAGTACTTCCAGCATTGATCAAGGGGAGAGAGACCCCTACGGGTTTATAAAACATGCAGATGACTGGTTTTTAACGAATGCAAAATGTCAAACAAAAAGCAGCAGCACAAGCCAGTTACTCATGCATAGTGAAGTTCCCAGGGAAAAGGGAGCAAATAATAGGAAAAAAATACCTTGGCTGGAACCGTTCCTAATAGGCAATGGACAATTGGGAACAGCAGGGGGATGCAGGCACACGGGAGCAAATAGCAAATACATTTGGAAGATATCTGCACAAGTGAGATCAAGGCGGTACCCAATGGGCCTCTGGCTTTTGTTTCTCGAGGATGGGGCTGTGTTTAGCCGCCCAGATACAAAAATTTTCACAGGGAAAAAGCATTTACGGGGTTTTCTCTCAGGAACCTGCATTGAAACAACCATCTCAGGTGATGTGATTCTGATGTCATTGGTCCACATCAGAGACATGAGAAACAGCAACCAGCAGGACAGAACTACAGCTCCTTCAGAATGGCCATGACTTCATGGCATGCATGACCACTTCCTCTCTGAACCTTTCCCTGTCATCAAGGGTGAGGTTGGCCTTCTCTTGTCTCCTGCCTCCCCTCCGTTTCATCCAAAGTCTCACGGCCTTTGGTTCTAAAAATAAGTTTGAATGTCTGCTTTCTTCATTAGCACTCAAGGGCAGAGGATTTTCTTACTTATATTAAATCCTAGAAATGACTCGCATTGTACTTGACACATAGGAAGCTCCCAATGCATGTACGTTACATGGACTGACTAATGTTTTGCAGATAAAGGAGGAATCTGAATCCGACGAGGTGCCCGGAAAGGGTTTCCCAGAGGAGAAGTTGCCTTAGACAAACAGACTGGAAGAGAAAATGCATTCCAGACTGGGGAAAGGGAATACACGCAGGCGCCAAAGGCACGCAGGCTCATTTCTATTAGTGAGCAACCCTGGCGATGAATATAAAGTGCTTTGGTATTCTTTTTTAGACAAATTCCCTAAAACCACACTCGGTAGGTCGCACATCCCCCCTATCTGGGGCCATAACTTCCCCAGATGTTAATGAGTACTTCCAGCATTGATCAAGGGGAGAGAGACCCCTACGGGTTTATAAAACATGCAGATGACTGGTTTTTAACGAATGCAAAATGTCAAACAAAAAGCAGCAGCACAAGCCAGTTACTCATGCATAGTGAAGTTCCCAGGGAAAAGGGAGCAAATAATAGGAAAAAAATACCTTGGCTGGAACCGTTCCTAATAGGCAATGGACAATTGGGAACAGCAGGGGGATGCAGGCACACGGGAGCAAATAGCAAATACATTTGGAAGATATCTGCACAAGTGAGATCAAGGCGGTACCCAATGGGCCTCTGGCTTTTGTTTCTCCGAGGGGATGGGGCTGTGTTTAGCCCGCCCAGATACAAATGTAGAGGGTGAAGCTTTTTGTCTGTGGGGGACGGAGAGGAGGTGATGAAACAGGAAGACTTGGACGAACCTACTGCAAGAAGACAGCCATTCTAGAGCTGGGGGTGTTTCTGTGGGACTTCCACATGTCCCATTTGGAGCTGGAAGCCCCTGACTTAGACGTTGCCTTCCTTGTATATGGATAGGACTTAGCCGGACCCAGATCTTGTATTTTCACATGAAGCAAATGTAAGCTTTTCATAATATATCCAAATGTGGTCCTATGTATATAAAGTCTTGGTATTTGTGTGTATAGTTGTGTATATTCAAGGGAACAATCTATTGTATGTAAACCGTTTTGTAACCTTGTTTTAGCATGTCTTTATTTTTTAATACACCCAGAGTTTCAAACCCTGAATATAGCCTGGGCCTCTTTCAAGCCTTCTCCGTCTGCGAGAGCAGCTTTTTGCTTGGGCGATGCAGATGGCGTGATCTCAGAAGCACCGCGAGGGCCCTCGGCCCCTGCCAGCCCCTACAAGCCTCCACACCTGCTTAATGATGCTTGGAATTCCTTTGTCAGGGAGCACCGTCTCTTCCTAACCAGGAAATAAGCCTTAAGTTGCACGCTCTCCAGGGAGAGGAGCCCCAAGGCCCTATGTTCACTTGAAGGTGTCAGTGCTGCCTCCGAGTCCTTCTTGGGTAGGGAGGCAGCTCTCCTCATGCATTTCACCAAAGCACCCCTGAGTCAGCAGCAGGGAAGGTTGAGCCTTTCTGAGGTCTTCCCCAGGAGGGCAACAGTAGGTAGGAAACATTGTGAAGTCTCACCTTTTATCTTAAAGTTTCCTGTACATGTTGAACTCTATCCCATTATAAATTCATGTTTATTTTAATATGAAACGGTGTTTGTAGTGGACGCATTGATGCTTCCCCCAAATCCTCTAGTGAAAACTGATGCATCCACCATCCAGCTGTCAGGAATACCAGCTGTTGACAGTTCACAGCTGGGTGGCTCACTGGGCCCTGACCTAGGCAGCAGAGACCTGCCGTGCCCAAGGTTATGTGCCCTCTCAATGGGTAGCCCTTCGCTAATAACAAGCTGATTGGAAACACAAAAGAAGCCGAGCCCTCTTGCCTCAACTTGGGACAATTCTGAGAGGCCATCTCCAGAGGGTCAGCTGGCACCTTCCTTCTTGGCCCACATTGAGGATTGGCCACAGCCCCAGATGGATCCTGCCCTCCTCACTTCTCCCAGAGCCCTCCCCAATCAGACCAGGGCATGCCACTCCCGATCTCATCTAGTTCCAGGGAACCCATCCTAAGACAAGTACAACAGCCGTAGTCCTCAAAATCAGACTCCAAGACGGGGATCTGGAGCTGACAGGCTGGCAATGAGGACCTCCAACACTGCTGGTCAGTGGAGACCAGAGAGTCCCAGGCACACTGCCGCAGTGTAATTGCTGAAATGTATAGCAGTGATGGGCTGGTACAGGATCTCCGTGGAAGAGGAGAGATGGGCCAGTGGAAAGGCCAGTGCTAGAGAGGGATGAACACACCACAGGGACTACAGAAGAGGGTGGCTATTGCTAAGCACTGTTGGCCTATTGATGAAGTCAGGTGACTGATCACTTATCCAAAGCAAAGTGTAGAGACCACGGGGCTTTGGCAAATTAAGGAATCCACGAACTGGGATCACTGTAGTCCAGGAGAGGAGCCCCAAGGCCCTATGTTCACTTGAAGGTGTCAGTGCTGCCTCCGAGTCCTTCTTGGGTAGGGAGGCAGCTCTCCTCATGCATTTCACCAAAGCACCCCTGAGTCAGCAGCAGGGAAGGTTGAGCCTTTCTGAGGTCTTCCCCAGGAGGGCAACAGTAGGTAGGAAACATTGTGAAGTCTCACCTTTTATCTTAAAGTTTCCTGTACATGTTGAACTCTATCCCATTATAAATTCATGTTTATTTTAATATGAAACGGTGTTTGTAGTGGACGCATTGATGCTTCCCCTAAATCCTCTAGTGAAAACTGATGCATCCACCATCCAGCTGTCAGGAATACCAGCTGTTGACAGTTCACAGCTGGGTGGCTCACTGGGCCCTGACCTAGGCAGCAGAGACCTGCCGTGCCCAAGGTTATGTGCCCTCTCAATGGGTAGCCCTTCGCTAATAACAAGCTGATTGGAAACACAAAAGAAGCCGAGCCCTCTTGCCTCAACTTGGGACAATTCTGAGAGGCCATCTCCAGAGGGTCAGCTGGCACCTTCCTTCTTGGCCCACATTGAGGATTGGCCACAGCCCCAGATGGATCCTGCCCTCCTCACTTCTCCCAGAGCCCTCCCCAATCAGACCAGGGCATGCCACTCCCGATCTCATCTAGTTCCAGGGAACCCATCCTAAGACAAGTACAACAGCCGTAGTCCTCAAAATCAGACTCCAAGACGGGGATCTGGAGCTGACAGGCTGGCAATGAGGACCTCCAACACTGCTGGTCAGTGGAGACCAGAGAGTCCCAGGCACACTGCCGCAGTGTAATTGCTGAAATGTATAGCAGTGATGGGCTGGTACAGGATCTCCGTGGAAGAGGAGAGATGGGCCAGTGGAAAGGCCAGTGCTAGAGAGGGATGAACACACCACAGGGACTACAGAAGAGGGTGGCTATTGCTAAGCACTGTTGGCCTATTGATGAAGTCAGGTGACTGATCACTTATCCAAAGCAAAGTGTAGAGACCACGGGGCTTTGGCAAATTAAGGAATCCACGAACTCCTGTAGCCAGAGCAGAGGTACAGGTGTAGCCTTGAACTATAAAAGTAGGAGAGCTCAGAGAAGGTCAGACACTCAGCCCAGCAGATCTACACCCTGTTCAGGGTTCCAAATTGTCAGGAGTGGGGCCCTAAGACTTGAAACAGGACCTCTGGGTAGATGCCACTTAAGAACCCTGAACTTGGGCTTTCCTGGTAGTCCAGTGGGTAAGGACACCGCCTTGCAGTGCAAGGGGTGCCAGTTCGATCTCTGGCCTGGGAAGATCCCACGTGCCGCGGAGCGGCTGGACCGATGTGTCCAACTACAGAGCCGGAGCTCTGGAACACATGTGCCCAGAGCCGGTGCTCTACAGTGACAGAGACCACTGCAATGGGAGGCCCACATGGGCCGAAGAACAACGATAGATGAAAATAGATAAATGAAAAAGCAATAGAAGTGGCCAAAAGGAATAAAAAAAGGAAAAAAAACCCTGAACTTGCAGACTCTGCTGAACCGCAGGGCCTGTCACAGTGTCTTATTCTCCTCATTTTACAAAATCTAGGAGATAGTGGTTTTCTGCACATGCTTAGGCTGAAGTTTCAAATGACACAGGTGCTCCATGAGACAATGTTTGTCCTCATTAGATCTACCCTCCTCTCATCCTGCAACCAGACCAGTCAAAAGGGCCACAGCCTGACCCAGCCAGATGAAGGATATCCTGGACCTTTGAAGGTAGGAGATAGACAACTAAGATAATAAATACCATCAGAAACAGGGAAAATATTGGACCCTGGAGTCATGGGCAATGGGACACAGAGCGGGGGTTTGGCAATAATGTCCCATTTGAGAGGTATAGACCAGAGAGTCCCAGGCACACTGCCGCAGTTTCAAGTGATGGGCTGGTACAGGATCTCCGTGGAAGAGGAGAGATGGGCCAGTGGAAAGGCCAGTGCTAGAGAGGATGAACACACCACAGGGACTACAGAAGAGGGTGGCTATTGCTAAGCACTGTTGGCCTATTGATGAAGTCAGGTGACTGATCACTTATCCAAAGCAAAGTGTAGAGACCACGGGGCTTTGGCAAATTAAGGAATCCACGAACTCCTGTAGCCAGAGCAGAGGTACAGGTGTAGCCTTGAACTATAAAAGTAGGAGAGCTCAGAGAAGGTCAGACACTCAGCCCAGCAGATCTACACCCTGTTCAGGGTTCCAAATTGTCAGGAGTGGGGCCCTAAGACTTGAAACAGGACCTCTGGGTAGATGCCACTTAAGAACCCTGAACTTGGGCTTTCCTGGTAGTCCAGTGGGTAAGGACACCGCCTTGCAGTGCAAGGGGTGCCAGTTCGATCTCTGGCCTGGGAAGATCCCACGTGCCGCCAGGTGGCCGGACCCATGTGTCCAACTACAGAGCCGGAGCTCTGGAACACATGTGCCCAGAGCCGGTGCTCTACAGTGACAGAGACCACTGCAATGGGAGGCCCACATGGGCCGAAGAACAACGATAGATGAAAATAGATAAATGAAAAAGCAATAGAAGTGGCCAAAAGGAATAAAAAAAGGAAAAAAAACCCTGAACTTGCAGACTCTGCTGAACCGCAGGGCCTGTCACAGTGTCTTATTCTCCTCATTTTACAAAATCTAGGAGATAGTGGTTTTCTGCACATGCTTAGGCTGAAGTTTCAAATGACACAGGTGCTCCATGAGACAATGTTTGTCCTCATTAGATCTACCCTCCTCTCATCCTGCAACCAGACCAGTCAAAAGGGCCACAGCCTGACCCAGCCAGATGAAGGATATCCTGGACCTTTGAAGGTAGGAGATAGACGACTAAGATAATAAATACCATCAGAAACAGGGAAAATATTGGACCCTGGAGTCATGGGCAATGGGACACAGAGCTGGATGAGGGAGTGTTTATCAACAGAGCAATAATGTCCCATTTGTTATCCAGAGGTTAATACCCCAACAAGAGCCCAGAAGATAGCACTCAGAGGTGGCCAGGAAGGTCCTTGAAATGTAGAAAAAGTGATGGCCCACAGCTAGCTAGCACGGCCAGAATTTCCATGTCAGATGGGAGAGGAAAGGGTCAAAGCACTCAAATAAGTGAGCATGTATATTCCTTTGCTGGGGCTGCCATAACAAAGTCCCAGAGACCGGATGACTTACAGCAACAATAACGTGTTGTCTTGCAGTTTAGAAGGTCCATAGTCTGAAATCAGCATCTTGGCAGGGCCACGCTCCCTCTGAAGGTTTCAGGAAGGGTCTGTACCAGGGCTCTCTCCTGGCTTCTATCAGTTCCCTAACTTGCGGCAGCACAGCTCTAGTCTTCACATGCCTTTATCCCCGGGTCTTTCAACCCTCCTCTCTGTCCGTGCCTGCCCCTAGGCCCCGATTTCTGGTCTTTATAAAGACACCAGTTTTACTGCATCGAGGTCCATCGCAATGACTTCATCTCACTCTTATCGTCTTCAAAGACCCTGCTTCCTAATAAGATCACATTCATAGATACTGGGGGTCAGGACTTGATCATGTGTTTTCAGGGGGAGACACAATTTAATGCATAACAGAATGCTCGCGAGTGTGGAAGAGACTTAAAAAATGTTAGTTGTCGGTCCCTGTCTTACGTGTATTTACTCTCCCAGTCTGGCCCTACAAAAGACAACTAGTCCTAGTAGATGACACTAAACTGTTGCCAACTTTACCAGCTAAAAGCTCCACTTGTAGCTGCTAGCTGGCTATGGTGTCTTCACGAGAGCAGATGCACATGACTAATGGCAGGTGATGTGTGGTCACTGATTCGGCCACTGTCTTCTTTCCATCCATATCAGAAGGAGAATCAAAAGTAATTCACGTTCCTATGGCGTGAAGAACAGTATAGATCCATGTCTTACCCTGGCTACATTTCCTCTCCTGGCTTCTGTCATAATGTTGTCAGAAGAAACCTGGGCCCTCTGGACATTCCACAGAACATAACTGTTAACTGGATGAATAAAGAAGAACAAGCATGTTGGAGAGCCAGCTCAGGAGGCGGGGGGTTTACAACAGGAATTTCATTTTCCAGAGGTTGAGCCCAGAAGATAGCACTCAGAGGTGGCCAGGAAGGTCCTTGAAATGTAGAAAAAGTGATGGCCCACAGCTAGCTAGCACGGCCAGAATTTCCATGTCAGATGGGAGAGGAAAGGGTCAAAGCACTCAAATAAGTGAGCATGTATATTCCTTTGCTGGGGCTGCCATAACAAAGTCCCAGAGACCGGATGACTTACAGCAACAATAACGTGTTGTCTTGCAGTTTAGAAGGTCCATAGTCTGAAATCAGCATCTTGGCAGGGCCACGCTCCCTCTGAAGGTTTCAGGAAGGGTCTGTACCAGGGCTCTCTCCTGGCTTCTATCAGTTCCCTAACTTGCGGCAGCACAGCTCTAGTCTTCACATGACTTTATCCCCGTGTCTTTACACCCTCCTCTCTGTCCGTGCCTGCCTCTAGGTCCAGATTTCTGGTCTTTATAAAGACACCAGTTTTACTGCATCGAGGTCCATCGCAATGACTTCATCTCACTCTTATCGTCTTCAAAGACCCTGCTTCCTAATAAGATCACATTCATAGATACTGGGGGTCAGGACTTGATCATGTGTTTTCAGGGGGAGACACAATTTAATGCATAACAGAATGCTCGCGAGTGTGGAAGAGACTTAAAAAATGTTAGTTGTCGGTCCCTGTCTTACGTGTATTTACTCTCCCAGTCTGGCCCTACAAAAGACAACTAGTCCTAGTAGATGACACTAAACTGTTGCCAACTTTACCAGCTAAAAGCTCCACTTGTAGCTGCTAGCTGGCTATGGTGTCTTCACGAGAGCAGATGCACATGACTAATGGCAGGTGATGTGTGGTCACTGATTCGGCCACTGTCTTCTTTCCATCCATATCAGAAGGAGAATCAAAAGTAATTCACGTTCCTATGGCGTGAAGAACAGTATAGATCCATGTCTTACCCTGGCTACATTTCCTCTCCTGGCTTCTGTCATAATGTTGTCAGAAGAAACCTGGGCCCTCTGGACATTCCACAGAACATAACTGTTAACTGGATGAATAAAGAAGAACAAGCATGTTGGAGATCTTGGTAAGACACATGCACCCCAGAGGATGGAAGATAATCCTACAAAGATTAAGGGGAGGCCCCACATCAGTGAAGCTTTCAAGGTCCAGTGGTCAAAGGAATGCCAAGAAATCCCCTCCAAAGTAAAGAACTAATTATTCCATCTCATATCTCACGCCATCAAGAAAGAAGCACAGTGCTTAGTAAGCCTTTTCAGACACCAGAGACAGCATATTCTACACCTGAAATTACAAGTCTAAGTCTATTGCAAAGTACAAAGAAAGCTACCTGGTTTGAGTGGGATCCAGGCTCTGCAGGCAAAGCAAGGAGTCATGCACTTATCCATGAGATCCAAGAGATCCTCTGATACAGGTGTCTGTAACGGGAAGACTCTGTGGAAATCAAAGCAAACCTCGACAGGAGAATCATAACACAGTTCCTAAGGTTCTTGAAGGAGGCAGGTTTCAGCAGAGAAGCACACACCATTGGAAAAGCATCTCCCAGCAGCCTTGGGGCTTTGGTAGTGAGAGTGCATCTAGCCACAAGACATCAGATGACCTGCCCAGTAGAGCTAGGTTCTTTCAAAGTCACCAAATCATAAGGTTGTGCTGGCTCAGTAACAGTACATTGTAAGATGGAAACAGTAACTCCAGGATTGGGCTAAGTGTGACCCACGGGCACGCCAAACACAAAAACTGTGTGTGCGGGGATTGGAGGGGCCGAATAGCTGCCATTACACTGGTGCTCCTCCTCACACTTAGGGACTTAGGGTCTCAGTAAAAGTTTTTTTGTGACAAGTCATTGAGGCAAAAAAAAACCAAAATTCAGCTCAGGAAACCCCCTTAAGGTCTCCCGTGGAACAGTATAGATCCATGTCTTAGGTGATGTGTGGTCACTGATTCGCCACTGTCTTCTTTCCATCCATATCAGAAGGAGAATCAAAAGTAATTCACGTTCCTATGGCGTGAAGAACAGTATAGATCCATGTCTTACCCTGGCTACATTTCCTCTCCTGGCTTCTGTCATAATGTTGTCAGAAGAAACCTGGGCCCTCTGGACATTCCACAGAACATAACTGTTAACTGGATGAATAAAGAAGAACAAGCATGTTGGAGATCTTGGTAAGACACATGCACCCCAGAGGATGGAAGATAATCCTACAAAGATTAAGGGGAGGCCCCACATCAGTGAAGCTTTCAAGGTCCAGTGGTCAAAGGAATGCCAAGAAATCCCCTCCAAAGTAAAGAACTAATTATTCCATCTCATATCTCACGCCATCAAGAAAGAAGCACAGTGCTTAGTAAGCCTTTTCAGACACCAGAGACAGCATATTCTACACCTGAAATTACAAGTCTAAGTCTATTGCAAAGTACAAAGAAAGCTACCTGGTTTGAGTGGGATCCAGGCTCTGCAGGCAAAGCAAGGAGTCATGCACTTATCCATGAGATCCAAGAGATCCTCTGATACAGGTGTCTGTAACGGGAAGACTCTGTGGAAATCAAAGCAAACCTCGACAGGAGAATCATAACACAGTTCCTAAGGTTCTTGAAGGAGGCAGGTTTCAGCAGAGAAGCACACACCATTGGAAAAGCATCTCCCAGCAGCCTTGGGGCTTTGGTAGTGAGAGTGCATCTAGCCACAAGACATCAGATGACCTGCCCAGTAGAGCTAGGTTCTTTCAAAGTCACCAAATCATAAGGTTGTGCTGGCTCAGTAACAGTACATTGTAAGATGGAAACAGTAACTCCAGGATTGGGCTAAGTGTGGCCCACGGGCACGCCAAACACAAAAACTGTGTGTGCGGGGATTGGAGGGGCCGAATAGCTGCCATTACACTGGTGCTCCTCCTCACACTTAGGGACTTAGGGTCTCAGTAAAAGTTTTTTTTTTTTGTGACAAGTCATTGGAGGCAAAAAAAAAAAAAAACCCACAAAATTCAGCTCAGGACAACTACTGCCTCTCAGCAGAGGGGAAATCCTCCCAGTGGGCGGGCAGAGTGTCAGGCAGCATACTTGGTCACCACTTCATGTGGGAAAAGAGGTGTCATGAGCCGTAAGGACCACCTGTCAGAAGCCTGGGAGGAGATGAAGGTGGGCTGACATGGAACAAGGCGAGACAGGGGAGTGATCACAAAGGATAAATGCTTGTACTCCATGTTAGTGCATATCAGAGAGCATTCACTGTAAGAGAGGCTGTGAACGCAGGGGTGGAGGCTGGGCACAGCCCAGAGTGGGGCTCTCTCTCAACGAGGCTGATCTGACCACTGCCTCTACTGACTGCCTGATAGGCTAGCAATGGCAGAGGGAAACGCCACATTCCAGGTATGGACCATGTATCGAGAACACCAGCCAGCCACTGGGGTGATGCTACCACCTGGTCCCTCTTTTACCCTGGAAGGGACAGGAAGTCATCTCAACTGGGCTTGAACTATTTCTTGCCCACAAGACCTTGGGCAGTACCACTATTCAAATGCTTGATCCACAAATCCAAGACCCCATATCAGTCTGCTGCTGAACAAAAGAGCCATCTTACAGCAAAGGAAGTCCCTCCATGGGTACTTGGCCATGGAGTCCACCAATCTTGCCAGGCACTGCAGCACCCAAAACCTTAGGTGTGATGGAGTCACAGAATGGCCTCTTGGAGATTTAACTCTAGTACCAGCATGGGAATGATTTCCTGCAAGAACAAAGGGCCATGCCCAGGAGGAGTATATATACTAAATCAAAAGCATTGTGTGTTTCTATGTCCCCTCTTTATAGAATATGTGGATCTAAGTATAAGAAGTGGAAGCAGGAGTTGCTCTGTTTACCATCACTTCCAGAAGCGCACTTGAGGAGTTCATACTTCCTCCCCTGTAACTTTAGGCTCCGTGAGCCTAGAGGTGCTGGTTCCTCGAGGAGGACTCTTCTATAGAAGACTGCTAAGTGTTTCACTGAATTTTAAGCTGAGGCTGCCAGTTGGGTACTTAGGGTTCCACATGCCAAGGGACCAGAAAAGAAGAAAAAGGTTCACAATCCTGGAATGAGTGATTCTCAGCATCAAGAAGAGATGTGGCTACTGTTGTCCATTAGAGGCAAGAAGGAATACATGTGGCATCCAGATGACACACTGGAGCATCTCTTAACACTCCTCTACTCAGCTTTGATAGGAAATGGACAACAACCCATGGTGTGAGAAGACCTGATGACCACGGACTCAAATCTCGGGTGATTCGGTGACCACCAGGAAGTCTCCTAGACCAAAATGCTTGTACTCCATGTTAGTGCATATCAGAGAGCATTCACTGTAAGAGAGGCTGTGAACGCAGGGGTGGAGGCTGGGCACAGCCCAGAGTGGGGCTCTCTCTCAACGAGGCTGATCTGACCACTGCCTCTACTGACTGCCTGATAGGCTAGCAATGGCAGAGGGAAACGCCACATTCCAGGTATGGACCATGTATCGAGAACACCAGCCAGCCACTGGGGTGATGCTACCACCTGGTCCCTCTTTTACCCTGGAAGGGACAGGAAGTCATCTCAACTGGGCTTGAACTATTTCTTGCCCACAAGACCTTGGGCAGTACCACTATTCAAATGCTTGATCCACAAATCCAAGACCCCATATCAGTCTGCTGCTGAACAAAAGAGCCATCTTACAGCAAAGGAAGTCCCTCCATGGGTACTTGGCCATGGAGTCCACCAATCTTGCCAGGCACTGCAGCACCCAAAACCTTAGGTGTGATGGAGTCACAGAATGGCCTCTTGGAGATTTAACTCTAGTACCAGCATGGGAATGATTTCCTGCAAGAACAAAGGGCCATGCCCAGGAGGAGTATATATACTAAATCAAAAGCATTGTGTGTTTCTATGTCCCCTCTTTATAGAATATGTGGATCTAAGTATAAGAAGTGGAAGCAGGAGTTGCTCTGTTTACCATCACTTCCAGAAGCGCACTTGAGGAGTTCATACTTCCTCCCCTGTAACTTTAGGCTCCGTGAGCCTAGAGGTGCTGGTTCCTCGAGGAGGACTCTTCTATAGAAGACTGCTAAGTGTTTCACTGAATTTTAAGCTGAGGCTGCCAGTTGGGTACTTAGGGTTCCACATGCCAAGGGACCAGAAAAGAAGAAAAAGGTTCACAATCCTGGAATGAGTGATTCTCAGCATCAAGAAGAGATGTGGCTACTGTTGTCCATTAGAGGCAAGAAGGAATACATGTGGCATCCAGATGACACACTGGAGCATCTCTTAACACTCCTCTACTCAGCTTTGATAGGAAATGGACAACAACCCATGGTGTGAGAAGACCTGATGACCACGGACTCAAATCTCTTCGGGATGATGGTCTGGGTGACCCACCAGGCAAGTCTCCTAGACCAGCAGAGATGCTAGACAAGGGTGAGGAGAAACTTGATGAAACTAGTGGAAGAGAGAGACAGACATAATTGTAACCTTGAGGCCAGTTGCAGTCTGCCCCCTTTCTTCCATAAATCATCTCTTTTAAGTTTCCCCAGGATACAAGACAAGATGGGATAAACTTACTGTATGAAACAAGTGTATCTGAGAGACACAGTGTGGATTCCAATGTATTGGATGCTCCCCCCAGAACTCTTCTTCAGGACTTTCACACCCATCACCTAGCTACTGGGCTCCTCAGCACTGAGGGCTCACAGCTGAGTCTTTCTCATGGAACATTGCCCCTGGATAGCTGCAGGAAACTGTGCTGCCCAAGGTCATACCCTCTGCCAGTGTTACAATGTCCAGCCCCCTTGCCTTAACTCAAAATTACTTTCAAGCTGTGGCATCAACTCAGAGGTCAGTTGCAATCATATGGAAGGCCACCTGTCCCTTTTCCCTAATTCTGCCTGAATTTCTCCTTACTGCTTTACAGAAATACTTCCTAAGAGTACCATCCCCCCCAAACTCTCCTTTTGCATACTTTGTTCTCAGAGAGTCAATCTGAGACAGTGTTTGAAACACATAAATTACTTTATGCCCTTTATGGAAGACAGTATGGAGATGCCTTAAGAAACTAAAAATAGAAGCACCATAGGACCCAGCAATCCCATTATTAGGCATATATCCTGATGAAATCAAAACTGGAAGAGACACCTGTACTCCAACGTTCGTTGCATCACTCTATACAATAGCTAAAACATGGAAGCAACTTAGATGTCCACCAACAAATGAATGGATAAAGAAACTATGGTATGTATATACAATGGAATACTTCCACCCGTAAAAGAAATGCAGAAGAATCAGTCCTAATGATGTGGATGAATCTAGAACCCATGTATAGCAAAAAAAGTAGAAAAATAAGATCATAAAGACATGTGGCTACTGTTGTCCAAAAAAACTCCTCCTACTCAAAGCTTTGATAGGAAATGGACAACAACCCATGGTGTGAGAAGACCTGATGACCACGGACTCAAATCTCTTCGGGATGATGGTCTGGGTGACCCACCAGGCAAGTCTCCTAGACCAGCAGAGATGCTAGACAAGGGTGAGGAGAAACTTGATGAAACTAGTGGAAGAGAGAGACAGACATAATTGTAACCTTGAGGCCAGTTGCAGTCTGCCCCCTTTCTTCCATAAATCATCTCTTTTAAGTTTCCCCAGGATACAAGACAAGATGGGATAAACTTACTGTATGAAACAAGTGTATCTGAGAGACACAGTGTGGATTCCAATGTATTGGATGCTCCCCCCAGAACTCTTCTTCAGGACTTTCACACCCATCACCTAGCTACTGGGCTCCTCAGCACTGAGGGCTCACAGCTGAGTCTTTCTCATGGAACATTGCCCCTGGATAGCTGCAGGAAACTGCGCTGCCCAAGGTCATACCCTCTGCCAGTGTTACAATGTCCAGCCCCCTTGCCTTAACTCAAAATTACTTTCAAGCTGTGGCATCAACTCAGAGGTCAGTTGCAATCATATGGAAGGCCACCTGTCCCTTTTCCCTAATTCTGCCTGAATTTCTCCTTACTGCTTTACAGAAATACTTCCTAAGAGTACCATCCCCCCCAAACTCTCCTTTTGCATACTTTGTTCTCAGAGAGTCAATCTGAGACAGTGTTTGAAACACATAAATTACTTTATGCCCTTTATGGAAGACAGTATGGAGATGCCTTAAGAAACTAAAAATAGAAGCACCATAGGACCCAGCAATCCCATTATTAGGCATATATCCTGATGAAATCAAAACTGGAAGAGACACCTGTACTCCAACGTTCGTTGCATCACTCTATACAATAGCTAAAACATGGAAGCAACTTAGATGTCCACCAACAAATGAATGGATAAAGAAACTATGGTATGTATATACAATGGAATACTTCCCACCCGTAAAAAGAAATGCAGAAGAATCAGTCCTAATGATGTGGATGAATCTAGAACCCATTATACAAAGTGAAGTAAGTCAAAAAGAAAAGGACAAATACAGTATACTAATGCAAATATATGGAATCTAGTAAGATGGTACTGATAAATGCACATGCAGAATGGCAAGGGAGAAACAGACTTAGAGAACAAACCTATGGCCACTGGGAGAGGGAAGATCAGACGAGAGGTATGGAGAGAGCAACAAGGAAGCCTACAGTATTGTATGTAATAGAGATTACCACTGTGATTAAGCTGTAAGACTAAGGGAATCTACATGGGGACTAAGCATCAACCTGAGTGGGGAGTGGGAAGAGGGAAAAGGGAGGGAGGGCTCAGGGGAGAGGGGTCATGGATATATCTATGACTGTTTGGGGATTATGTATACCTGTAAACAAGAAAACTCTGTAAAAATGTATAACAATAACTTTTCTGTACACCTGAAGCTAATGCAACATTGTAAAACAAATATACCCCAATAAAGAAAAAAAAACTTTTAAAGTAAATGAGGTGCTACTAAATAAACAAATCACTTGAGAATGTACATGTGGGATGGCTGAGATAAATTAAAAAACAGATTAATGTAACATCTGTATATTAACATCATCATAAAATGAAATGGTAATGGGGGAGCGTGCAAGGTATTATAAAACAATAATAAGAAACATTATGTCAATTATTGAAAACCCCATCACTGGCTGAGAGGTATTACTTAGTCTGAACCACTTTTATTCTCCTCATTGATTCCACAGGAAGGGCCTATTCAATGCCTGATAAACACCCTCAAATTTCATCACAGTATAAACCCACCTCAAGCACAGGTTTAATTGATTCTTATTGTTAACAGTAATAAAAGATCGCATGACTTGACAGCTAACTGCTTTCTCTCTGCCATGTAATGGTTAAATACTAGTATTCAAATGCCTTAAGAAACTAAAAAAAAAGAAGCACCATAGGACCCAGCAATCCCATTATTAGGCATATATCCTGATGAAATCAAAACTGGAAGAGACACCTGTACTCCAACGTTCGTTGCATCACTCTATACAATAGCTAAAACATGGAAGCAACTTAGATGTCCACCAACAAATGAATGGATAAAGAAACTATGGTATGTATATACAATGGAATACTTCCCACCCGTAAAAAGAAATGCAGAAGAATCAGTCCTAATGATGTGGATGAATCTAGAACCCATTATACAAAGTGAAGTAAGTCAAAAAGAAAAGGACAAATACAGTATACTAATGCAAATATATGGAATCTAGTAAGATGGTACTGATAAATGCACATGCAGAATGGCAAGGGAGAAACAGACTTAGAGAACAAACCTATGGCCACTGGGAGAGGGAAGATCAGACGAGAGGTATGGAGAGAGCAACAAGGAAGCCTACAGTATTGTATGTAATAGAGATTACCACTGTGATTAAGCTGTAAGACTAAGGGAATCTACATGGGGACTAAGCATCAACCTGAGTGGGGAGTGGGAAGAGGGAAAAGGGAGGGAGGGCTCAGGGGAGAGGGGTCATGGATATATCTATGACTGTTTGGGGATTATGTATACCTGTAAACAAGAAAACTCTGTAAAAATGTATAACAATAACTTTTCTGTACACCTGAAGCTAATGCAACATTGTAAAACAAATATACCCCAATAAAGAAAAAAAAACTTTTAAAGTAAATGAGGTGCTACTAAATAAACAAATCACTTGAGAATGTACATGTGGGATGGCTGAGATAAATTAAAAAACAGATTAATGTAACATCTGTATATTAACATCATCATAAAATGAAATGGTAATGGGGGAGCGTGCAAGGTATTATAAAACAATAATAAGAAACATTATGTCAATTATTGAAAACCCCATCACTGGCTGAGAGGTATTACTTAGTCTGAACCACTTTTATTCTCCTCATTGATTCCACAGGAAGGGCCTATTCAATGCCTGATAAACACCCTCAAATTTCATCACAGTATAAACCCACCTCAAGCACAGGTTTAATTGATTCTTATTGTTAACAGTAATAAAAGATCGCATGACTTGACAGCTAACTGCTTTCTCTCTGCCATGTAATGGTTAAATACTAGTATTCAAATGGTCAAAACCATTAGGAGACAATATCCAATTTCTTGCAATATTAATAGCAAAAATAGCAGTCATCAGCTCTGCATCTGTAGACCAACGTGTTGAAATATCTTTGAAACCTCTTTCTCACTTGAATGCCGTGCGAGACATGGAAAGTTGGAGAAAATAAATACATAAAGACAGAGAAGGTCAGTGGTTGCCAGGTGGGGAGGGGCTGACTCCAAAGGGAATTTACGAAGGTATAAAAGGGACTTTTTCTGTATTTTGACTATTTACTCAAACCCTAGGCATTTGTAAAAACTCAGAACTATATATCAGCAAGAATGAATTTTTCATTATGCAAAGTAAAAACAAATAAAAATTTAATAAACACATGGAAATAGACTAACTTCTAACATTATTGAAATGTACCAAATTAAAAAGCAAAAACAAAAATAATCAAGAAAGAAAACAGCAAAATTGACCCCACGGACCACCTGGAAAGTCAGTGTTCATTAAAAGTTACTTGAAAGAGCTATATATTAGCTTCCTTACAGCCATTAACTCTCTAGTTTATGACTAGTTAATCATATGACTAGAAAGATGAGCAAGTCCTTAAGGGACAGGAGATAATTGTCCGTCACTGTACAGATGAAGTTCAGTGGGGCCAAGTAAAAGTGAGGCAGTCTGGATCAAAGAGCTTCTACCTAGGGAAGACCTGGATGTTTTCAATGCTCCTGAGGACCTTGGATTTCATCTATTATTTCCTTCCAGACCTTGGGTTCATTTTTTTTTAATCTTTCTAAGGCTCTGGCAAAAACAAAAGGACCCCATCTATGGGGAGCGTGCAAGGTATTATAAAACAATAATAAGAAACATTATGTCAATTATTGAAAACCCCATCACTGGCTGAGAGGTATTACTTAGTCTGAACCACTTTTATTCTCCTCATTGATTCCACAGGAAGGGCCTATTCAATGCCTGATAAACACCCTCAAATTTCATCACAGTATAAACCCACCTCAAGCACAGGTTTAATTGATTCTTATTGTTAACAGTAATAAAAGATCGCATGACTTGACAGCTAACTGCTTTCTCTCTGCCATGTAATGGTTAAATACTAGTATTCAAATGGTCAAAACCATTAGGAGACAATATCCAATTTCTTGCAATATTAATAGCAAAAATAGCAGTCATCAGCTCTGCATCTGTAGACCAACGTGTTGAAATATCTTTGAAACCTCTTTCTCACTTGAATGCCGTGCGAGACATGGAAAGTTGGAGAAAATAAATACATAAAGACAGAGAAGGTCAGTGGTTGCCAGGTGGGGAGGGGCTGACTCCAAAGGGAATTTACGAAGGTATAAAAGGGACTTTTCTGTATTTTGACTATTTACTCAAACCCTAGGCATTTGTAAAAACTCAGAACTATATATCAGCAAGAATGAATTTTTCATTATGCAAAGTAAAAACAAATAAAAATTTAATAAACACATGGAAATAGACTAACTTCTAACATTATTGAAATGTACCAAATTAAAAAGCAAAAACAAAAATAATCAAGAAAGAAAACAGCAAAATTGACCCCACGGACCACCTGGAAAGTCAGTGTTCATTAAAAGTTACTTGAAAGAGCTATATATTAGCTTCCTTACAGCCATTAACTCTCTAGTTTATGACTAGTTAATCATATGACTAGAAAGATGAGCAAGTCCTTAAGGGACAGGAGATAATTGTCCGTCACTGTACAGATGAAGTTCAGTGGGGCCAAGTAAAAGTGAGGCAGTCTGGATCAAAGAGCTTCTACCTAGGGAAGACCTGGATGTTTTCAATGCTCCTGAGGACCTTGGATTTCATCTATTATTTCCTTCCAGACCTTGGGTTCATTTTTTTTTAATCTTTCTAAGGCTCTGGCAAAAACAAAAGGACCCCATCTACATATTTGTTGTTGATTCAAACAACATGGCAATGTAGGTATTATTATTATCACTTTACAGAGAGGAATCTGAAACCAGAAAGACTGAATGACCTATTCAAGGCCTCGAAAATCATAAGGGCTAATCTTGGCTATGAATCTAGTCCACTAACACCAACTCCATGCAACTGAAAGAGTCAGGATGCATTCCAAGAGTCTAGAAGAGGTCTTTTGCTTTCCAGTTTGCTTGTTGATCAGGGAGCTGTACAAACAGAACTGAACTTTTGGATTCAGCAAGAAGATGGGTAGAGACTGTAAGAGAGGAAACTGGAGACGGAGACCATTTTGGCTTTCTTTGAGCTGTTCTTGGGCAGGCAAAGGGTGAGAAATGTAGGATTAGACAAAATACAAGGGACAACTCACTCCTACCATTCTATCGTTTCTATTCTCCCTTCCCAGAGCCCCGCCTTCCTACTCAAGTGAAGGTGAGGATTAATGACAATGGAAGAGTTTAAGCCTCTGTGACTGACTCAAGGTGATGTCATATAGCATCGCTAAAATAAATCATACAAGTTAGAAACATCCAGAATACAGGTATTCAGTCTCCAAAGATCCCCCAATAGGGCTGCATCTGACAACCTCGTGGGCCCCTCACCTACACTCATTCATTTAGTCAGCCAGTGTTTTAGTTGGTCCATCAACAAACCTCTTAAGTGACCACTATGTACCACTCTTCTCCCAGGGTGACCACAGAAACCAGGCTGCCCTGTTCATACTAGAAGGGATCCATTGGCATTGACTTTGGGTAGGATCAGCCAGTGACAACAGTTAATCACCTACTCCTGGGTTATTAATAAACTAGATACTTTTTGAAAAAGAATTCTAATTCTTACATACCTCATAGAGATGCCAAAGGGACCAATTAGCGGATGCTCATGTGAGACTGAACAAAGACAAAAATGGAAAATGAGAAGCTCTATAAATGAGCCTTTTCACTGTTATTAACAGTGCTATCATCATCATCATCAACAACAACATCATCATTATTTCTTCTAAGTCACTGCTTCATAAACTATTTCTACATTTTCAATCAAGGGAGAATAAGCCTAAATGGAACCTGTAAATTAAAGAATTAGGAGGTATTCATCAAAGTGTGAGGAGTTTCTTGGTTAACCATCAAATCATCCCTAAAACTTTACATTTCTGGTACTGGGTTTATTTGATCCTGAGAGAAGCCTAACATGAAAGTGAAACTTGAAATAAACTCTTGTAATCTACCCCCTTTCTTGTAATTTACCCCCAAATTTCCAAATACCTACACTGTCTTTTCTCCTCTGTCCTTAAATTCTTCAGTTATTCATGGAATTTTCCACCAAAGCACCATCATCAGAGACTGCAGCTGGATCAAGGATTGACCCATGCCCTCTGCCCAGTTGGCACAAATGACCAAAAGTCTGGTCTAGGAAGATGTTGTGGGTAAAGGATGAGCTTTCCAATTTTGGCTTTCTTTGAGCTGTTCTTGGGCAGGCAAAGGGTGAGAAATGTAGGATTAGACAAAATACAAGGGACAACTCACTCCTACCATTCTATCGTTTCTATTCTCCCTTCCCAGAGCCCCGCCTTCCTACTCAAGTGAAGGTGAGGATTAATGACAATGGAAGAGTTTAAGCCTCTGTGACTGACTCAAGGTGATGTCATATAGCATCGCTAAAATAAATCATACAAGTTAGAAACATCCAGAATACAGGTATTCAGTCTCCAAAGATCCCCCAATAGGGCTGCATCTGACAACCTCGTGGGCCCCTCACCTACACTCATTCATTTAGTCAGCCAGTGTTTTAGTTGGTCCATCAACAAACCTCTTAAGTGACCACTATGTACCACTCTTCTCCCAGGGTGACCACAGAAACCAGGCTGCCCTGTTCATACTAGAAGGGATCCATTGGCATTGACTTTGGGTAGGATCAGCCAGTGACAACAGTTAATCACCTACTCCTGGGTTATTAATAAACTAGATACTTTTTGAAAAAGAATTCTAATTCTTACATACCTCATAGAGATGCCAAAGGGACCAATTAGCGGATGCTCATGTGAGACTGAACAAAGACAAAAATGGAAAATGAGAAGCTCTATAAATGAGCCTTTTCACTGTTATTAACAGTGCTATCATCATCATCATCAACAACAACATCATCATTATTTCTTCTAAGTCACTGCTTCATAAACTATTTCTACATTTTCAATCAAGGGAGAATAAGCCTAAATGGAACCTGTAAATTAAAGAATTAGGAGGTATTCATCAAAGTGTGAGGAGTTTCTTGGTTAACCATCAAATCATCCCTAAAACTTTACATTTCTGGTACTGGGTTTATTTGATCCTGAGAGAAGCCTAACATGAAAGTGAAACTTGAAATAAACTCTTGTAATCTACCCCCTTTCTTGTAATTTACCCCCAAATTTCCAAATACCTACACTGTCTTTTCTCCTCTGTCCTTAAATTCTTCAGTTATTCATGGAATTTTCCACCAAAGCACCATCATCAGAGACTGCAGCTGGATCAAGGATTGACCCATGCCCTCTGCCCAGTTGGCACAAATGACCAAAAGTCTGGTCTAGGAAGATGTTGTGGGTAAAGGATGACCCAGAGTGTAGGGATGGCAGTGAGGTTGAACAGCAGCTGGGAGAGCTGTCCAAGGTACCACACAGTGGCTGAGCTGGGAATGTGCACTAGGTAACGAAGCCTGGGAAGACGGCTATAGGATGGTGGCCCTCTCATTGTTCTTTTGCCCTGGTACAGTGACATCCTATAATAGTCCCAGTCATGATATGTCAAGAGAAAACCTGAGAGAGCACAAAGTCCAATCCTGGTGTTAGAGGGTTAGGTGAAAGAGTGATTGCCCAAGGACATACAAGCTAGGACTCTGAAGTTGTTCTCAAGCCTCTCCTCTTCAGGAAGCTCCTCCTGACCTGATTGACCTCTCTTCTTCACACTTGGAATTGCTTACTCAGAGACCATTTCCCCCTAAAGTTGGTAAGCTCCATAAGGGCAGCTATGGGTCTATTGGTTTAACAGTGCCTGCAATAGGGAGTGACTCTGTGTGTGTGTGCATGTGTGTGTGAATGTGTGTGTGCGTGTCTGTTTTGTGTGCTCTGAGCAGGTGCAAATGTGGTGCAAGTACCATCAACTTTCATGTTGTCATGCCTTGTCTCCTCTGTTGGAAAACACAGCAACCTTCCTCCCTCTCTCCCTCTGTCCTCTGTAGAACATTTAGTTCAGAGTGAGAACTTGCTCTACACATGATGACAATTTGTTGATTTCAAAAGAATTTACAACAAAGCAGTGATAAACATACCTACATTGATGTAGCACTATTTAATTTTAAATGCCTTTGCATGAGTGAAAATTAATTGTTCATTTTCACATTATACATTCCAAAGCTATCTTAAATGCACATTAGTTAGCACATAAACTAAGTTGGCAGCCTTTTTTGTCTCTTATAGGAAAATGGGAAGACAGTGCACTTAGTAGAGAGGGATTTTTCGTCAGGTTCAGTTTCTCTGTCTTTTCTCCTCTGTCCTTAAATTCTTCAGTTATTCATGGAATTTTCCACCAAAGCACCATCATCAGAGACTGCAGCTGGATCAAGGATTGACCCATGCCCTCTGCCCAGTTGGCACAAATGACCAAAAGTCTGGTCTAGGAAGATGTTGTGGGTAAAGGATGACCCAGAGTGTAGGGATGGCAGTGAGGTTGAACAGCAGCTGGGAGAGCTGTCCAAGGTACCACACAGTGGCTGAGCTGGGAATGTGCACTAGGTAACGAAGCCTGGGAAGACGGCTATAGGATGGTGGCCCTCTCATTGTTCTTTTGCCCTGGTACAGTGACATCCTATAATAGTCCCAGTCATGATATGTCAAGAGAAAACCTGAGAGAGCACAAAGTCCAATCCTGGTGTTAGAGGGTTAGGTGAAAGAGTGATTGCCCAAGGACATACAAGCTAGGACTCTGAAGTTGTTCTCAAGCCTCTCCTCTTCAGGAAGCTCCTCCTGACCTGATTGACCTCTCTTCTTCACACTTGGAATTGCTTACTCAGAGACCATTTCCCCCTAAAGTTGGTAAGCTCCATAAGGGCAGCTATGGGTCTATTGGTTTAACAGTGCCTGCAATAGGGAGTGACTCTGTGTGTGTGTGTGCATGTGTGTGTGAATGTGTGTGTGCGTGTCTGTTTTGTGTGCTCTGAGCAGGTGCAAATGTGGTGCAAGTACCATCAACTTTCATGTTGTCATGCCTTGTCTCCTCTGTTGGAAAACACAGCAACCTTCCTCCCTCTCTCCCTCTGTCCTCTGTAGAACATTTAGTTCAGAGTGAGAACTTGCTCTACACATGATGACAATTTGTTGATTTCAAAAGAATTTACAACAAAGCAGTGATAAACATACCTACATTGATGTAGCACTATTTAATTTTAAATGCCTTTGCATGAGTGAAAATTAATTGTTCATTTTCACATTATACATTCCAAAGCTATCTTAAATGCACATTAGTTAGCACATAAACTAAGTTGGCAGCCTTTTTTGTCTCTTATAGGAAAATGGGAAGACAGTGCACTTAGTAGAGAGGGATTTTTCGTCAGGTTCAGTTTGAAGAAGTCCATTACTCTTCCTTCTAACAGGGTACAAGAGAAAGACAGGATTGTGATAGAATTTAAGCACTGTAACCTACTGACTAGCTCCCTAAAGAAGCTTCATAAATTGTATCTCAGATTCCTTATTCATATAAGCAGCATAATAGTACCACTTTCCTACAGCTGGTGGTGAAAATCAGAAAGACAACTTGGGGCTTCCCCTGGTGGTCCAGTGGGTAAGGACACCGCCTTGCAGTGCAAGGGGCGCCGGTTCGATCCCTGGCCTGGGAAGATCCCACATGTCGTGGAGCGGCTGGACCAATGTGTCCAATTACCGAGCCGGAGCTCTGGAGCACATACGTCCAGAGCCAGCGCTCTGCGACGACAGATGCCACCGCAATGGGAGGCCCACAGGAGCCGAAGAACAAAGACAGATGAAAATAGAGAAATGAAAGACCGATAGAAGTGCCTTGCCTGCTCCCCTCCCTCCCCAACCCGACCCCCACCCAAAATAAATAAATAAATAAATCTTTAAAAAAAAAAAAAAAAGAAAGAAAGACAACTTGGACTGGCCTAACACAGAGAAGCCATTCAGTAAATGCTAGCTCTCTTCTTGACTGGACAATACTTCCTGGAAGAGCCAAGATTTGAAACTCTCCTAAATAATGAAACGACATCCAGACATTGCTACTGTTGTTAGTCACTTCAGTCATGTCCAAATCTGTGTGACTTCATGGACTGCAGCCCACAAGGCTCCTCCATCGATGGAATTCTCCAGGCAAAGGTACTGGGTTGCCATGCTCTCCTCCATGGGGATCTTCCCAACGCGGGGATAGAATCCAGGTCTCCTGTGTTGCAGGCAGATTCCTTACCACTGAGCCATCAGGGAATCCCTATGCGTGTGTGTGTGTGTATGTATATATATATATATATATATATATATATATATATATATATATATATGTATATATATATGTATATGTATATGTGTATATATGTGTATACATATATATATATATGTATTTGAGACCCCATTAACTGTAGCTCACTAGGCTCCTCTGCCCATGGAATTTTCTAAGCAAGAATACTGGAGTAGGTTGTCATTTCCTTCTCTTGGCCCAGACACTGGCCTGGTGCTTATCCCTTGATCTATAGATCCTCTCTTCCCAACTTCCTATTCTTGGGAAAGTTAAACAACACCAAGGCCACCTTCCTACCATCTTTCTCCAGCACACAGGCTTTTCCCTCTTTGCCTCCCCATTTGCAGCATAATAGTACCACTTTCCTACAGCTGGTGGTGAAAATCAGAAAGACAACTTGGGGCTTCCCCTGGTGGTCCAGGGGGTAAGGACACCGCCTTGCAGTGCAAGGGGCGCCGGTTCGATCCCTGGCCTGGGAAGATCCCACATGTCGTGGAGCGGCTGGACCAATGTGTCCAATTACCGAGCCGGAGCTCTGGAGCACATACGTCCAGAGCCAGCGCTCTGCGACGACAGATGCCACCGCAATGGGAGGCCCACAGGAGCCGAAGAACAAAGACAGATGAAAATAGAGAAATGAAAGACCGATAGAAGTGCCTTGCCTGCTCCCCTCCCTCCCCAACCCGACCCCCACCCAAAATAAATAAATAAATAAATCTTTAAAAAAAAAAAAGAAAGAAAGAAAGACAACTTGGACTGGCCTAACACAGAGAAGCCATTCAGTAAATGCTAGCTCTCTTCTTGACTGGACAATACTTCCTGGAAGAGCCAAGATTTGAAACTCTCCTAAATAATGAAACGACATCCAGACATTGCTACTGTTGTTAGTCACTTCAGTCATGTCCAAATCTGTGTGACTCCATGGACTGCAGCCCACAAGGCTCCTCCATCGATGGAATTCTCCAGGCAAAGGTACTGGGTTGCCATGCTCTCCTCCATGGGGATCTTCCCAACGCGGGGATAGAATCCAGGTCTCCTGTGTTGCAGGCAGATTCCTTACCACTGAGCCATCAGGGAATCCCTATGCGTGTGTGTGTGTGTATGTATATATATATATATATATATATATATATATATATATATATGTATATGTATATGTATATGTATATATATATGTATATGTATATGTGTATATATGTGTATACATATATATATATATGTATTTGAGACCCCATTAACTGTAGCTCACTAGGCTCCTCTGCCCATGGAATTTTCTAAGCAAGAATACTGGAGTAGGTTGTCATTTCCTTCTCTTGGCCCAGACACTGGCCTGGTGCTTATCCCTTGATCTATAGATCCTCTCTTCCCAACTTCCTATTCTTGGGAAAGTTAAACAACACCAAGGCCACCTTCCTACCATCTTTCTCCAGCACACAGGCTTTTTCCCTCTTTGCCTCCCCATTTCTCCCATATTAAACTCTTGAAAAATAATCCCATCTGTCTTTATTCATGTCTGTTTTTCCAAAATACCTCTTGTGAAATGCAAAGTGAAAGTAATAGGAAAATGATCATTTGACAGATTGCAAAGCAATAAAATCTAGGTGGGAAGCTGCACAGACACCAAAATACCAGGCTCATTTGACTCTTGTAGTGAGGAAATGAAATCTTTATTAAGCAATTTTTTGTTCTAAGCAAAAAATTCAGAAAATGTAAACTAGTTTTTCCCTCCCTTTCCTTCTCCAATACAAAGTAAACAACTTTTACATACCACATAGTCTTCAGCGGAGGAAGCTAATGGTGTCCCAGATGCCCTCTTCATCTGATCAAACTTTATTGTCCGTATCAGGCTGCCAATTAAGGCATGACTCTCCTATCACACAAACTACCCAAGTCACCATAGAGGTTAATTGAATCATGTACAGGCAATGCTCTGGTGGACAAGAGGCTTTAGAATTTCTTGTAATGACTGGACCAGTTGGAAGAACAAATGAAAAGCACTGTGATTGTTGTGCAGCCAAAGTGGAAGCCTCTGGTTGAGAAGCAACCAGAGCCTATCTTCCTGCTTAAGTCTTTACACCCCTCCCATTCAGCTTTTTCCTGCTATTTCTTTCAAGTTCTTGAGAGTATCCTCCACTTCTGCTCCTCTCTATGTAATGTCATTTTCTGAGAAAGTCGGAAGTTGTTTCAGGCAAGTCCATCCTGGGGATTGAATCTGACAAAGATGGCCAGCTGTAGTCTGGCTCCCAGAGCAACCCTTCCACCAAAGACTTGCCATTTCCAATGCATTTCCTTAAAATGAACATCATACCGCACCTCACAAAGGTCATCTCTAAGAGAATATATTTGTGTGCTTGTGGACCTCCTTTAGGCTAGAAATTATTATCCAGACACAGAATAAACTGCAGTTTTCAGGAAAACAGGATAACTAGATTTCCTTCTCTTGGCCCCCAGACACTGGCCTGGTGCTTATCCCTTGATCTATAGATCCTCTCTTCCCAACTTCCTATTCTTGGGAAAGTTAAACAACACCAAGGCCACCTTCCTACCATCTTTCTCCAGCACACAGGCTTTTCCCTCTTTGCCTCCCCATTTCTCCCATATTAAACTCTTGAAAAATAATCCCATCTGTCTTTATTCATGTCTGTTTTTCCAAAATACCTCTTGTGAAATGCAAAGTGAAAGTAATAGGAAAATGATCATTTGACAGATTGCAAAGCAATAAAATCTAGGTGGGAAGCTGCACAGACACCAAAATACCAGGCTCATTTGACTCTTGTAGTGAGGAAATGAAATCTTTATTAAGCAATTTTTTGTTCTAAGCAAAAAATTCAGAAAATGTAAACTAGTTTTTCCCTCCCTTTCCTTCTCCAATACAAAGTAAACAACTTTTACATACCACATAGTCTTCAGCGGAGGAAGCTAATGGTGTCCCAGATGCCCTCTTCATCTGATCAAACTTTATTGTCCGTATCAGGCTGCCAATTAAGGCATGACTCTCCTATCACACAAACTACCCAAGTCACCATAGAGGTTAATTGAATCATGTACAGGCAATGCTCTGGTGGACAAGAGGCTTTAGAATTTCTTGTAATGACTGGACCAGTTGGAAGAACAAATGAAAAGCACTGTGATTGTTGTGCAGCCAAAGTGGAAGCCTCTGGTTGAGAAGCAACCAGAGCCTATCTTCCTGCTTAAGTCTTTACACCCCTCCCATTCAGCTTTTTCCTGCTATTTCTTTCAAGTTCTTGAGAGTATCCTCCACTTCTGCTCCTCTCTATGTAATGTCATTTTCTGAGAAAGTCGGAAGTTGTTTCAGGCAAGTCCATCCTGGGGATTGAATCTGACAAAGATGGCCAGCTGTAGTCTGGCTCCCAGAGCAACCCTTCCACCAAAGACTTGCCATTTCCAATGCATTTCCTTAAAATGAACATCATACCGCACCTCACAAAGGTCATCTCTAAGAGAATATATTTGTGTGCTTGTGGACCTCCTTTAGGCTAGAAATTATTATCCAGACACAGAATAAACTGCAGTTTTCAGGAATTTGCAGGATAACTAGATCATGGACTCCTGGAGCTAGGAGGGACCCTAGAGATCTTTCCCCTGATCCTCAGATAACAGATGAGGACCCTGGGGTCATAGAGGAAACATGGCTTTCCCCAAGTGCATAAGGACATGAAATAGAAGAAACTGTTGTAGAATCCTGCTCTCCCAAATGAGGAAAATTCTACAGATGGGACTGGTGACTCAAGACTTCCTGTGAATATGCTTTGAGCTCAGTCACCTCCAGATATCTCTCTATGTACAGACTCTAAATGTACCATGGAGAACTTTATGAATTCATTAAATCAGATCTCTAAGGGCCCACACTCAAAGGTGTCCTTAGTCCCCAGGAATGTCTTATAAAACTATTTGCTCTTTTGGACTTTGTTCAGACTGCTGTTTCCCAGAATTCATCCAAATGGATGATTCCAGTGGCTAAAAAGACTGACTTAATTTAGGTGAGCCTTAAATTAGGGCTATTCTCAGTAACTCAGTTTACTGTGGATTTTTCTGCAGGGTGTGCTGAGAAGATGGTGATAGAGAGATCCACCATGGAGATTATGCAATAAGCTCAGCGTCAGAGAGCTCAGTCGTGGACTGTCCTTAAAGGTCACTGTCCTCAACTAACACCCAGCACTGTTCCTGGGCCTCAGTGGATAAGTGGTGAAAGCATGCAAACAAAAATGGATGAATAGACAGCTAAATGTATGTATATATGTATGGGTGGATGGATGGATAGTTAAAGGGATGTATGGCTGAGTTTCCTAACCCCCTCCCCCAGGGGCCAAAATGTGACCCTTTCCTCTTCAGGGTGGCCTGAGACTACCACCTGGTGGGATGGCCTGGGCCCCTTCAGTCAGCTCTGACTGTTTCACCCTCACATGAAGCCTAATTCTGGTAATGGCTTAGAGTGCCTGAGGTGCCATTTCTGTTTTGAAGGACAATCTAGAGTGAATATGCCCCTTTTCCTCACAACAGTCCTTTACTTATTTAAAAACAGTTTCCAGACATACCCAAATTTTCTCTTCTCTAAGTTAAATGGTCCGATTTCTTCAGCCATTCATCTTCCTCATGAGATTCTCTTAAACATTCAGTTAGATGTCTACTAAGTGCCTGGCATATAGTAAGTGCTCAGTAAAAAAAAAAAAAAAAAATATATATATATATATATATATATATATTATCACTGGTATAAGGCCTCTGATCCCAAACTTCCCCAGTATTATAAGGTAAGCTCAGTCTCTGGTGTCATTCTGCATAAAGTCGAGTTGCTAAATAGGCTGGCCTGATCTGATACAGAGCATAAAGGCCATAGGCTGACACAAGAAGCCTTGTGTCAAGGCTCAGGAGCTCCACCACTTGAATCAGGATAGGATTATTCAAAGGAGCGGAAAGACAGGAACACATTGAGTCAACATTCTGATACTCTTTCTTGGACGAAACATAACATTGAGCAGCAAGTTTTAATAAGTTTGGGTAGCAAACTTCAGAGTCCCTGAGCAAATCCATTCTAAATAAGAAGCTCAGCCACCACGACTTTGGCAGGAACAGTTAGTCTTCTCTGGATGTGCTCTTATTTGTCATTCTTCCTTTTAAAAAGACCAGACCAACATGCAAATTTCCTGCATAGCCAACCTGGTTCCTTCAGCAGAAATCACTAGCTGTTCACCAACATCCAGTTTCCCTGCTTTCTATTTAGGTTCATGGCTGATTCCATTTCCCAACCATTTTTGCAGTTAGGTATAGCCATATGGAAAGCTTTATCCAATGAAATATAAGAGGATGTTGATACATTTCACTTTGAAGTTTTTAAGAGTGAGGATATCATTTCTCTCCTCCATGCCTTCTGCTATCAACTATTATCGCTGATGACTCAAGGTCATAGGATTTGACAGAATCTCAAGAAATAAGGAGCCTGAATCCCTGAGTTACCATGTGGAGTAGAGCTGTCCAGTGGCCAGTAACATCAAACTTGCACTGTCACTTAGGCAAGAATAAACTTCCATTGTGATTAAAGCCTTGAAGTAGGTGCTATCATCCGAAAACCTTAAAAACATGGCACTGGGGCTTCCCTGGTGATCCAGTGGGTAAATACAATCTAGAGTGAATATGCCCCTTTTCCTCACAACAGTCCTTTACTTATTTAAAAACAGTTTCCAGACATACCCAAATTTTCTCTTCTCTAAGTTAAATGGTCCGATTTCTTCAGCCATTCATCTTCCTCATGAGATTCTCTTAAACATTCAGTTAGATGTCTACTAAGTGCCTGGCATATAGTAAGTGCTCAGTAAAAAAAAAAAAAAAAATATATATATATATATATATATATATATTATCACTGGTATAAGGCCTCTGATCCCAAACTTCCCCAGTATTATAAGGTAAGCTCAGTCTCTGGTGTCATTCTGCATAAAGTCGAGTTGCTAAATAGGCTGGCCTGATCTGATACAGAGCATAAAGGCCATAGGCTGACACAAGAAGCCTTGTGTCAAGGCTCAGGAGCTCCACCACTTGAATCAGGATAGGATTATTCAAAGGAGCGGAAAGACAGGAACACATTGAGTCAACATTCTGATACTCTTTCTTGGACGAAACATAACATTGAGCAGCAAGTTTTAATAAGTTTGGGTAGCAAACTTCAGAGTCCCTGAGCAAATCCATTCTAAATAAGAAGCTCAGCCACCACGACTTTGGCAGGAACAGTTAGTCTTCTCTGGATGTGCTCTTATTTGTCATTCTTCCTTTTAAAAAGACCAGACCAACATGCAAATTTCCTGCATAGCCAACCTGGTTCCTTCAGCAGAAATCACTAGCTGTTCACCAACATCCAGTTTCCCTGCTTTCTATTTAGGTTCATGGCTGATTCCATTTCCCAACCATTTTTGCAGTTAGGTATAGCCATATGGAAAGCTTTATCCAATGAAATATAAGAGGATGTTGATACATTTCACTTTGAAGTTTTTAAGAGTGAGGATATCATTTCTCTCCTCCATGCCTTCTGCTATCAACTATTATCGCTGATGACTCAAGGTCATAGGATTTGACAGAATCTCAAGAAATAAGGAGCCTGAATCCCTGAGTTACCATGTGGAGTAGAGCTGTCCAGTGGCCAGTAACATCAAACTTGCACTGTCACTTAGGCAAGAATAAACTTCCATTGTGATTAAAGCCTTGAAGTAGGTGCTATCATCCGAAAACCTTAAAAACATGGCACTGGGGCTTCCCCTGGTGATCCAGTGGGTAAAGACACCGTCTTGCAGTGCAAGGGGCGCCGGTTCGATCCCTGGTCTGGGAAGATCCCACGTGCCATGGAGCGGCTGGACTGATGTGTCCAATTACCGAACCGGAGCTCTGGCACGCGTGCACCCAGAGCAAGTGCTCTGCAATGATAGAGGCCACTACGATGGGAGGCCCACAGGAGCCAAAGAACAAAGACGGATGAAAAATAGAGAAATGAAAGACCAATAGAAGTGGCCCACCCATCCCCCCCCCCCCCCCCCCCCCCCCAAAAAGATAAATAAATAAAAAATTAAAAAAAAAAAAACATTGCATTGCTTAGGGGTCAGGGGATGAACAGTAGAGAAAGAAACAGTTGAGGTAGGAAAGAAGGAAAACTATGCTAAAGCGGTTGCAAAATATATGATAAAACTGTCACATTCAGTAACTTCAAAGCCAGATTTAGTGCTCATAAAACCTGCAGCAAAATGAAGAGAACTTTAAAAAGAGCCTGAAGGATGGGTTTCATATACCTAAGTAATGAAATAAAGGTGTGAGTTCTGGCATTTCAGATCAGGGATAGAAGGGAATATGAAGAGCTCAGAAATTTGAGAGTTTACATAGTTTGAAAAGTCAACTTCTCCTGGATAAGAAACAGCAAGAGACAGGACTTCCACTGAGGCCTACTGTTGAGATATCCTTGATACAGTGTCAATTAATTTGTGAGAGAGAGGCATGGAAACAGGTCTAAGAACTTTGTCTAGTGTAGAAATTTGGTTGTGATTCCTACTTTGCAAAGTTGAATGGAAACAAACAGACCTGAAGTTTTTAAGGACTCTGTTACAAAGGCCACAGACTATATGAGCCCTATAATAGGGTCTCCAAGCTGACATTATCAGAAAGAGGGCTATGAAAGTTGGATAGCGTCCAAGGGTTGCATTTACTCCACACCCATTTAATGCGTGATCATGGGGGATAATTGACAGGAAGGAAAATCTTAGAAAAGTCCAGTCAGGGACCATAAAAAACACAGGACAAAGAAAAAACTCATCACCCAGTAAGGGAAACTCCTCCAGGACAAAGACACTTCTCTAGGTCCACCTCGCAGGACTCCCCACTCTGTGAGGACCTGGGCAGAGGAATGCTACCCAGGGGCTTCCCTGGTGATCCAGGGGAACAAGGCGCGGTTCGATCCCTGGTCTGGGAAGATCCCACGTGCCATGGAGCGGCTGGACTGATGTGTCCAATTACCGAACCGGAGCTCTGGCACGCGTGCACCCAGAGCAAGTGCTCTGCAATGATAGAGGCCACTACGATGGGAGGCCCACAGGAGCCAAAGAACAAAGACGGATGAAAAATAGAGAAATGAAAGACCAATAGAAGTGGCCCACCCACCCCCCTCCCTCCCACCCCACCCCCCAAAAAGATAAATAAATAAAAAATTAAAAAAAAAAAAACATTGCATTGCTTAGGGGTCAGGGGATGAACAGTAGAGAAAGAAACAGTTGAGGTAGGAAAGAAGGAAAACTATGCTAAAGCGGTTGCAAAATATATGATAAAACTGTCACATTCAGTAACTTCAAAGCCAGATTTAGTGCTCATAA
This sequence comes from Tragulus kanchil, assembly GCA_022376925.1. Taxonomy (NCBI): domain Eukaryota; kingdom Metazoa; phylum Chordata; class Mammalia; order Artiodactyla; family Tragulidae; genus Tragulus; species Tragulus kanchil. Next base: position 138,618,162 of record JAIOJX010000003.1, read on the forward strand.
AACCTGCAGCAAAATGAAGAGAACTTTAAAAAGAGCCTGAAGGATGGGTTTCATATACCTAAGTAATGAAATAAAGGTGTGAGTTCTGGCATTTCAGATCAGGGATAGAAGGGAATATGAAGAGCTCAGAAATTTGAGAGTTTACATAGTTTGAAAAGTCAACTTCTCCTGGATAAGAAACAGCAAGAGACAGGACTTCCACTGAGGCCTACTGTTGAGATATCCTTGATACAGTGTCAATTAATTTGTGAGAGAGAGGCATGGAAACAGGTCTAAGAACTTTGTCTAGTGTAGAAATTTGGTTGTGATTCCTACTTTGCAAAGTTGAATGGAAACAAACAGACCTGAAGTTTTTAAGGACTCTGTTACAAAGGCCACAGACTATATGAGCCCTATAATAGGGTCTCCAAGCTGACATTATCAGAAAGAGGGCTATGAAAGTTGGATAGCGTCCAAGGGTTGCATTTACTCCACACCCATTTAATGCGTGATCATGGGGGATAATTGACAGGAAGGAAAATCTTAGAAAAGTCCAGTCAGGGACCATAAAAAACACAGGACAAAGAAAAAACTCATCACCCAGTAAGGGAAACTCCTCCAGGACAAAGACACTTCTCTAGGTCCACCTCGCAGGACTCCCCCACTGCTATAGATGAGGGAATTCCTGGGCAGAGGAATGCTACCCATTTTCCCCTCCCCAAATGGAAATTTCTACTGTGCTCTGCTCTTCATTGTATACTGCAGGTTTGTAAGTGAGGAGTAGGGATGACATGTTATCAGCCTAAAACAATCCCATCCAGACACGTAGCAAGGACTGTCCATCACACGAAGGTGTTGGTCTTGAGTCTGGATTCAATAACTGGATGGGATTTTGGATTGTCTCACCAGGATAGAGCGGTACTTTTGTGTGGGAAGAGAAATATCCAAGGATAACTGGTGGTCAGAAAAGCAAATTGCTATCTAGTCTGGCCTCCCCTGAGCCATATGTGGCCATTCTCCTTTGAACCTGTGCTCATCTGTAAACCTTCCTGGACAAAGATGCAACGCCTCCTCTGTGTCCCAACCGAGGCCCTGAACTTGCTGTTTCCACTCTTGTGGAAGCTCAGTGAAGCTGCATACACTCACAAGTCTCCTCTCCTCTAATTGGAGATGATTTCCAGCCGCAGAAATGAAATGAAGCAAGTGGAACATAACTACATCCACACCTGCTTTGGTCCCTTCCCCTTCCAGTGTATATGGAATTCCAGTTGCTGTACATCCTCATCAACACTTGATATTATCAGTCTTATTAATTTAGTCATCTAGTAGATTCGCAGAATCCCATGGTGGCTCAGTAAAAAATCTGCCTATAATGCAGGAGACCCAGCTCAATTCCTGGGTAGGAAAGATCCCCTGGAGAAGGAAAAGCAACCCACTCCAGTATTCTTGCCTGAAGAATTCTATAGATTTCCCTTCATGGAGGAGCCTGGCAGGTTATAGTCCATGAGGTCCCAAAGTAGGCTCACAGTGGTATTTTATTGTGGTTTTAATTTGGATTTCTAAGTGACTTTTGACTCTTGGAAAAATCACAGTCACCTTAAAAGAAAAGAAAACAAAAGATATTTGGTAACGTTGCCCCAATTCTGGTAAGAATTCCCAAAGCAGATTCTAGTCATTCAGAGCAGAGACCACACAGTGGGAACATGTATAGAGTCTTCCAATGGGCCACTTTGAAGGACAGCATCCATTTGAACAGAGGTACATTGGATTAATTATTATTAATTATTTTTAAACCTGACCCTGTTATTAATACTTCATAGCAGAATTTCTATGTGGTAGAGCTTGGTGATTCATAGCAGACTCTAGGGTCATATGGCCTGCGTTCATGCCATTCTTTGGCCTCAGCTTCCTCATCTGTAAGAATTCAAGAATTAATCAATGTAAAAACTTAGAAAATGCCTGGCATATATTAACTGCTCAATGGAAGTTTTCATTTCTTCAAATTTGCTTGCCCTTAGACATTAATATGTTTCCTCCTAGTTTGCTCTCAACAGTTCTGGACCTTCCATCTTATTCTAATACTAGTGCTAAATGGACTTCGAGCAGAAATCCTGCAGCAATTCAATCCAGTAGATTAGGTACTCTGAACCTAATGGAGGGATATCTAAACCTTCTACCACACAGAGATAAGGTAAAAGGGACATTCGAAAAAAGAGAGGAAGGTTGATTGCTTGCTTGGTTCTAAGGACCTGAAAACCAAAAAGGAGACAACCACGAATTTAGTACATTGAGTTTTTACAATGGGTTCACAGGTGAGCAAGATAATGCTCAAAATCCTTCAAGCTAGATTTCAACAGTACATGCACTGAGAACTTCCAGACGCACAAACTGGGTTTAGGAAAGTCAGAGGAACCAGAGCTATTGCCAACATCCATTGGATCATAGAAAAAGCAAGGGAATTTTGGAAAAACATCTACTTTCCTTCATTCACTATGATAAAGCCTTTGTGGGAATCACAACTATTGAAAATTCTTAAAGAGATGGGAATACCAGACCATCTTATCTGTCTCCTAAGAAACTTATATGCAGCTCAAGAAGCAACAGTAAGAACCAGACATGGAACAATGGACTGGTTCCAAACTGGGAAAGGAGTATGTCAAGACTGTATATTTGTCACCCTGCTTTAATTACAGATGGAACTAAGTGACTTTTGACTCTTGGAAAAATCACAGTCACCTTAAAAGAAAAGAAAACAAAAGATATTTGGTAACGTTGCCCCAATTCTGGTAAGAATTCCCAAAGCAGATTCTAGTCATTCAGAGCAGAGACCACACAGTGGGAACATGTTGGTCTTCCAATGGGTTAAGGACAGCATCCATAATTTGAGAAGGCCACTTTGAAGGACAGCATCCATTTGAACAGAGGTACATTGGATTAATTATTATTAATTATTTTTAAACCTGACCCTGTTATTAATACTTCATAGCAGAATTTCTATGTGGTAGAGCTTGGTGATTCATAGCAGACTCTAGGGTCATATGGCCTGCGTTCATGCCATTCTTTGGCCTCAGCTTCCTCATCTGTAAGAATTCAAGAATTAATCAATGTAAAAACTTAGAAAATGCCTGGCATATATTAACTGCTCAATGGAAGTTTTCATTTCTTCAAATTTGCTTGCCCTTAGACATTAATATGTTTCCTCCTAGTTTGCTCTCAACAGTTCTGGACCTTCCATCTTATTCTAATACTAGTGCTAAATGGACTTCGAGCAGAAATCCTGCAGCAATTCAATCCAGTAGATTAGGTACTCTGAACCTAATGGAGGATATCTAAACCTTCTACCACACAGAGATAAGGTAAAAGGGACATTCGAAAAAAGAGAGGAAGGTTGATTGCTTGCTTGGTTCTAAGGACCTGAAAACCAAAAAGGAGACAACCACGAATTTAGTACATTGAGTTTTTACAATGGGTTCACAGGTGAGCAAGATAATGCTCAAAATCCTTCAAGCTAGATTTCAACAGTACATGCACTGAGAACTTCCAGACGCACAAACTGGGTTTAGGAAAGTCAGAGGAACCAGAGCTATTGCCAACATCCATTGGATCATAGAAAAAGCAAGGGAATTTTGGAAAAACATCTACTTTCCTTCATTCACTATGATAAAGCCTTTGTGGGAATCACAACTATTGAAAATTCTTAAAGAGATGGGAATACCAGACCATCTTATCTGTCTCCTAAGAAACTTATATGCAGCTCAAGAAGCAACAGTAAGAACCAGACATGGAACAATGGACTGGTTCCAAACTGGGAAAGGAGTATGTCAAGACTGTATATTTGTCACCCTGCTTATTTAACTTACATGCAGAGTACACCATGCGAAATGCCAGGCTAGATGAATCAGAAGCTGGAATCAAGATTGCTGGGAGAGGGGCTTCCCTGGTGGTCCAGTGAGTAGAGAGTCCACCCTGCAGTGCAAGGGGCATCCCTGGCCCAGGGAGATACCACGTGCCACAAAGCAGCTGGACCGGTGTGTCTAATTAATGAGCCAGTACTCTGGAGCACATGTGCCCAAGCCAGTGCTCTGCAACAAGAGAGGCCACTGCAATGGGAGACCCACAGAGGCCAAAGAATAAAGATGGATGAAAGTAAATATAAAAATAAAAGAGACATGATGGGGAAAAAGAATAAGTTTAAAAAAAAAAATGATTGCCAGGAGAAATGTCAACAACCACAGATAAACAGATGATTTCACTCTAATAGCAGAAAACAAGCAGGAACTAAAGAGCCTCTTGATGACAGTGAAAGAAGAGGGTGAAAAAGCTGGCTTAAAATCAGCATTCAGAAAACTAAGATCATAGCATCTAGTCCCATCACTTCATGGCAATAGATGGAGAAAAAGTGGAAACGATGACAGATTTTATTTTGTTGGGTTCCAAAATCACTGTGGATGGTGACTGCAGCCACAAAGACTCTTGCTTCTTGGAAGAAAAGCTATGACAAAACTAGACAGTGTATTAAAAAGCAGAGACATTGCTTTGTTAATAAATGTCCATATAGTCAAAGCCATGGTTTTTCCAGTAGTTATGTATGGATGTGAGAGATGGACAATAAAAAAGGTTGAGTGCCGAAGGATTGACGCTTTCAAGTTGTGGTGCTGGAGAATACTCTTGAGAGTCCTTGGACTGCAAAGAGATCAAACCAGCCAATCCTAAAGGAAATAAACCCTGAATACCCATTGGAAGGCCAAATGGTTCTTTCCAGTAAAATCGTTAAAACTGTGGAATTGGATGTGAGAGTGGACAATAAAAGGACATGTTTCCTTCATTCACTATGATAAAGCCTTTGTGGGAATCACAACTATTGAAAATTCTTAAAGAGATGGGAATACCAGACCATCTTATCTGTCTCCTAAGAAACTTATATGCAGCTCAAGAAGCAACAGTAAGAACCAGACATGGAACAATGGACTGGTTCCAAACTGGGAAAGGAGTATGTCAAGACTGTATATTTGTCACCCTGCTTATTTAACTTACATGCAGAGTACACCATGCGAAATGCCAGGCTAGATGAATCAGAAGCTGGAATCAAGATTGCTGGGAGAGGGGCTTCCCTGGTGGTCCAGTGAGTAGAGAGTCCACCCTGCAGTGCAAGGGGCATCCCTGGCCCAGGGAGATACCACGTGCCACAAAGCAGCTGGACCGGTGTGTCTAATTAATGAGCCAGTACTCTGGAGCACATGTGCCCAAGCCAGTGCTCTGCAACAAGAGAGGCCACTGCAATGGGAGACCCACAGAGGCCAAAGAATAAAGATGGATGAAAGTAAATATAAAAATAAAAGAGACATGATGGGGAAAAAGAATAAGTTTAAAAAAAAAAATGATTGCCAGGAGAAATGTCAACAACCACAGATAAACAGATGATTTCACTCTAATAGCAGAAAACAAGCAGGAACTAAAGAGCCTCTTGATGACAGTGAAAGAAGAGGGTGAAAAAGCTGGCTTAAAATCAGCATTCAGAAAACTAAGATCATAGCATCTAGTCCCATCACTTCATGGCAATAGATGGAGAAAAAGTGGAAACGATGACAGATTTTATTTTGTTGGGTTCCAAAATCACTGTGGATGGTGACTGCAGCCACAAAGACTCTTGCTTCTTGGAAGAAAAGCTATGACAAAACTAGACAGTGTGTTAAAAAGCAGAGACATTGCTTTGTTAATAAATGTCCATATAGTCAAAGCCATGGTTTTTCCAGTAGTTATGTATGGATGTGAGAGATGGACAATAAAAAAGGTTGAGTGCCGAAGGATTGACGCTTTCAAGTTGTGGTGCTGGAGAATACTCTTGAGAGTCCTTGGACTGCAAAGAGATCAAACCAGCCAATCCTAAAGGAAATAAACCCTGAATACCCATTGGAAGGACTAACACTAAAGCTGAAGCTCCAATACTTTGGCCACCTGTTGTGAAGAGCCGACTCGTTGGAAAAGACCCTGATACTGGGAAAGATTGAAGGCAGGAGGAGAAGAGGACAACAGAGGATGCTATGGTTGGACGGCATCGCTAACACAAGGTACGTGAGTTTGAGAAAACTCTGGGAGATAGAGAAGGACAGGGTGTGCTGTAGTCCATGGGATCATAAACAGTCGGACACAGCTTAGCGACTGAACAACAACAAAGGTGACAGTATTATCAATCCTTCAAATCAGGACATTTTTTGAGGTTGAGAGAAGGCCTTTCAATTAAGACAGCAGGTGTAAACCAACTGTTCCAGGTAAAGTATAATCTCCCTAAAAATGTGCCAGGCACTGTACTGGTTCTTAAATATTGTATTTAATTAATGAATTGACCATATTCATGTAAGAGTAAATGTCATTATTCTTATTTCACATCTGGGAAAATCAGATTCATGAAAGGTTAATTAATTTGCCCCTCAAATCACATCACAGTTAGCAAGCAGGAGAGCTGGGATTCAGACACAGGTTTCTGATTGTGAGGCACCTGCCCTCACCATTGACCTTTCTGCTGTCAAGCCCTCAGGGCTTCTCCCCATAGGAATATCTTTTGCTTCTTTGCTTCTCTTTCTTTTTAAAAAAAGGTATTAACAAAATTTGTCAGGCCTCAAAAAGTTATAGAGGTCATGAGGGTTCATATACCACCACCCAACTTGGAAATGAAACATGACAAAACCATTTGCATTCCCCTGTGTGTTGCTCTTAAACATCATTTGTCTCTCTCAACCAGAGAAGCAGAAATTATCCTAAACATGGCTTTATAACTCCCATGTAAATCTTTATACTATGAATGCATGTGCCCACAAGGGCATACGGTTCAGTTTTGCAGGTTTTAAACTCACACAAATGGTGAAATTCTGTACTAGTCTTCCGTAACTCTTTTCTCTCTCTCAACAGTGGTAAAATACTGAGTCATCTGTGTCTGGTATCATGCAGGATTTCACTAAGTGAATACACAACAGTTTATTAATCCATTTCCCCTCTGATGAATATTTAGAGTAGTTCTGATCATACCCATTGGAAGGACTAACACTAAAGCTGAAGCTCCAATACTTTGGCCACCTGTTGTGAAGAGCCGACTCGTTGGAAAAGACCCTGATACTGGGAAAGATTGAAGGCAGGAGGAGAAGAGGACAACAGAGGATGCTATGGTTGGACGGCATCGCTAACACAAGGTACGTGAGTTTGAGAAAACTCTGGGAGATAGAGAAGGACAGGGTGTGCTGTAGTCCATGGGATCATAAACAGTCGGACACAGCTTAGCGACTGAACAACAACAAAGGTGACAGTATTATCAATCCTTCAAATCAGGACATTTTTTGAGGTTGAGAGAAGGCCTTTCAATTAAGACAGCAGGTGTAAACCAACTGTTCCAGGTAAAGTATAATCTCCCTAAAAATGTGCCAGGCACTGTACTGGTTCTTAAATATTGTATTTAATTAATGAATTGACCATATTCATGTAAGAGTAAATGTCATTATTCTTATTTCACATCTGGGAAAATCAGATTCATGAAAGGTTAATTAATTTGCCCCTCAAATCACATCACAGTTAGCAAGCAGGAGAGCTGGGATTCAGACACAGGTTTCTGATTGTGAGGCACCTGCCCTCACCATTGACCTTTCTGCTGTCAAGCCCTCAGGGCTTCTCCCCATAGGAATATCTTTTGCTTCTTTGCTTCTCTTTCTTTTTAAAAAAAGGTATTAACAAAATTTGTCAGGCCTCAAAAAGTTATAGAGGTCATGAGGGTTCATATACCACCACCCAACTTGGAAATGAAACATGACAAAACCATTTGCATTCCCCTGTGTGTTGCTCTTAAACATCATTTGTCTCTCTCAACCAGAGAAGCAGAAATTATCCTAAACATGGCTTTATAACTCCCATGTAAATCTTTATACTATGAATGCATGTGCCCACAAGGGCATACGGTTCAGTTTTGCAGGTTTTAAACTCACACAAATGGTGAAATTCTGTACTAGTCTTCCGTAACTCTTTTCTCTCTCTCAACAGTGGTAAAATACTGAGTCATCTGTGTCTGGTATCATGCAGGATTTCACTAAGTGAATACACAACAGTTTATTAATCCATTTCCCCTCTGATGAATATTTAGAGTAGTTCTGATCATTCACTATTATAATAATCAGTGCTCTCAGGAAGCTTCTTGTGCATTTGCCCTCCAATGTATAGCCTGTAATAGGTTCTGAAGAGGGTAGACCTAGGAGTGGGGTGACTGGGTCTAAGTGTTTGCATATCTTCAACTTTACTAGGTGTTTCCAGATTGTTCTCAAGAATGGTGTTGGCATTTTACCCTCTCACTGTTGCAGAGAAGCCAATTCTGACTCCGCGTTGGAAACTGTTTCTTTGACTTGCTTTCGTTATTATAATTAAATGTAATGACTTGCTTAAAAGGACCCTCCCCCCTGTTTGACTATTAAACTGAAGTGCCGTTGTTCACAACCCTTTCCACCTGAGTTTGTCAGAAAGGGAGAAATGAACACATCCCCTGCCTAAGGCTTGCCATTCTAGGAAACATTTGCAAGATGAATGGCCTTTTTACTTTGCTTCCTCACTTCCCCCAATCTCTGACTTATAGAAGAAGCTGGCATCCAGACCTCAATATGATGGCTATTTTGAGGCACTAACCTGCCATCTTCTCGGTCAGCTGCTTTCTGAAGAAAGCTGCTTTCCTTGCCTCAGCACCTCGTCTCTCAGATGCATTGGCCTATCTTGTGGCAAGCAGAGTGAGCTTGGACTCGGTAACGTCACTAGCCATGTATTATGAGCTAATTGTGCCTCATATCCTCACCAGACACTAGTGTGATGGGACTTCTCTCTTTCTGAATAATATATTATGAATAATAATCCTTTGAAATAGTGTCAAAATGGTTTTAATTTTAATTTCCAGCATTTTTCTGATTACTCTGATCACTAGAGAGATTGACTTTCTTTTCACAGGTTTCCCCCTCTAGGTACTAGCGACTTTCCCTTTTCATCTCACTGATGCTCTATCCCCCTGAGCTTGTCTTCTCTTAAGAAGGTTGCTTTTGCAGGAGAAAGCCATTATTCTTTCTCCCCACTCTGCTGCAAGAGCCATGTCCTCTTGCAGCTTAAGGGTTAAATGTCATTGGTCTGGAGAAAGTGGCAAGAAATGATATAAATAACAGAGGGATTATGAATTTCACACAATCTTACAAAATTCTTACTTTCGAAATCTATACCTCTGGATAAGATTAACCATCCTGAGGTCTTCAGACTAGGACTGTGAATGTATACTTATAAACTCCTAAAGTTCTCTAGTACAAACATGTAAATTCATGTCTACATGTTGTTCATAATCTTAAAACTGTGTTAATGTAAGAATTTTCTGGGTCATTTTTTAGTACTGTTATGTGGTTTAGAGTGCCCGCCTTTCTGAGTTTCCATATGTCTTGGTGACAAGCGAATCCACTGAATAAATGTAGACCTAGTAAGTCCATCCATTAAGATAAAAAGGCTCACATGTTATTCTGTAATAGCTACAGAACACTGGTTTTTAAAAAGACATTTACTGTCTTACGTCAAACCGGAAATAGGTGGTTTCAGGAATGGTTCAGAGATTGTTCAGGATCCGTGTTCTTTCTCTCCTCCTGCTGTGCTGTCTGGTGTATATGGGCTTTCTTTTTTTTTTAAACCTTTATTTTGCTTTTAACTTTTACAGAGTTTTGTTGTTTACAGATATGTATGTTCCCAGATTAGTCATATGTATATCCCCCCCTTCCCATCCCTCCCGACCCTCACACAGCACCCCTGAAGGATCCCCTTTTCTCACAGAGCAATGACTAGAGCTATTTTCTTCACTTATGGGCTTTCTTAACCCAGTCTGGTTGCCTTACAGTTTCAAGAGAATTGTTCTCCAAGTCCCAGGAATCTTGTCTTCATATAACCAAGTTAAAGGGCAGGAAGCCTGGGTGGGGTCATAAGATCGTTCATCTGGAGAAAAAGAGAAAACTGTTCCCCTCAAAGTCCTCCCAAAGTCTTTTCTTTATACTCAAACTGGTTGTAAGACCACTCCTCACTGCAAGAGAACCTAGAAAAGCAAATATCTAGCATCCTAGCCTCTGTGGCAAAGGCGAATTCTGCCAGCTTGATAGAAGGAGAGGAGGAGAGCTCTGGGTAAGTAAACTTGTGCCAAGTTAAAGCTACTTTCTGTCGACACACACTATGAAAGCACGTTTTACAGCTAAATAAGTAAAAGGACTATCGTTCCTCTCTGCATAAGATTAACCATCCTGAGGGTTAAATGTCATTGGTCTGGAAAAACAAATGATTTAAATAACAGAGGGATTATGAATTTCACACAATCTTACAAAATTCTTACTTTCGAAATCTATACCTCTGGATAAGATTAACCATCCTGAGGTCTTCAGACTAGGACTGTGAATGTATACTTATAAACTCCTAAAGTTCTCTAGTACAAACATGTAAATTCATGTCTACATGTTGTTCATAATCTTAAAACTGTGTTAATGTAAGAATTTTCTGGGTCATTTTTTAGTACTGTTATGTGGTTTAGAGTGCCCGCCTTTCTGAGTTTCCATATGTCTTGGTGACAAGCGAATCCACTGAATAAATGTAGACCTAGTAAGTCCATCCATTAAGATAAAAAGGCTCACATGTTATTCTGTAATAGCTACAGAACACTGGTTTTTAAAAAGACATTTACTGTCTTACGTCAAACCGGAAATAGGTGGTTTCAGGAATGGTTCAGAGATTGTTCAGGATCCGTGTTCTTTCTCTCCTCCTGCTGTGCTGTCTGGTGTATATGGGCTTTCTTTTTTTTTTTTTTTAAACCTTTATTTTGCTTTTAACTTTTACAGAGTTTTGTTGTTTACAGATATGTATGTTCCCAGATTAGTCATATGTATATCCCCCCCTTCCCATCCCTCCCGACCCTCACACAGCACCCCTGAAGGATCCCCTTTTCTCACAGAGCAATGACTAGAGCTATTTTCTTCACTTATGGGCTTTCTTAACCCAGTCTGGTTGCCTTACAGTTTCAAGAGAATTGTTCTCCAAGCCCCAGGAATCTTGTCTTCATGTAACCAAGTTAAAGGGCAGGAAGCCTGGGTGGGGTCATAAGATCGTTCATCTGGAGAAAAAGAGAAAACTGTTCCCCTCAAAGTCCTCCCAAAGTCTTTTCTTTATACTCAAACTGGTTGTAAGACCACTCCTCACTGCAAGAGAACCTAGAAAAGCAAATATCTAGCATCCTAGCCTCTGTGGCAAAGGCAAATTCTGCCAGCTTGATAGAAGGAGAGGAGGAGAGCTCTGGGTAAGTAAACTTGTGCCAAGTTAAAGCTACTTTCTGTCGACACACACTATGAAAGCACGTTTTACAGCTAAATAAGTAGAGAAAACTGGGAACAGAATTCAGTCGTCACCCAGGTTAATGCTGCCACAGACCAACCCAATTCAGAATACCGCTCCTACACTCAGTTAAGCAGCATTATCTCTTCTTTCCCTGCTCCCCACATCACCCACATTCACCCTTTTGTAGCATATCAGATCTGATGTGCTTCTGCAGTCTAAGTCTGTGACCTGATTACTTTAAAGAAATATAATGTTACTGCTCCTTTCGGCCTATCTTCCCTGAGGCTCCTCAGCTTAACTCCCTAAACTCTTCATCCCTAGTTCATTGTTGAACATAAACTTGAACTTTCATCCAGCAAATCTGTTACTTGGCTTTTAATTGCACCTAAGGTATTTCTTCCTGAGAACTTCATAAACAGAAAGTCCAGGAAGACGGCCTTTCATTACAAGAATAGGCTTGCACAGGAGAAAGAGTGTAAACTTTGGAGTCAAATAGAATTGTGTGAAAATTTTGGTTCCAATATTACAGACATCAGTAGAATCACAGTAAGATATTAAGAGTACCTTGATGCCAATAAATTCAACAACTTAGCTAAAACGGGTAAATTGAAAGACACACTTGATTAAAGCTTACTGAAAAAAATGATAAAAATGAACTTATATACAAACAGAAATGGGCCCACAGACGTAGAAAAGAAACTATGGTCAGCAAAAGGGAAAGGTAGGGGAGGGATAAATTAGGAGTTTGGAACTAACACACACACCGTATGTAAATGACTAACAAAAGCCTACTGAATAGCGTTCAGTTTTGTTAGTAGATGACTAACAAAAGCCTACTGAATAGCACAAGGAATTGTATTCATTATGTTGTAGTAACCTGTGAGGGAAAATAAACAGAAAAATAAGTGTGTATGTCTATATGTATAACTGAGTCACTCTGGCGGACACCTGAAACTACTTTAAAAATACTGTAAATCAACTATATGTCAGTAAAAAATTAAAAATTAAATTAAAAAAAACACCGAGGAAGAAATAGAAAATCTAAAAATTCCTATTTCTATTAAAGAGATTGAATTATTAACATAATAATAAAAACTTTTTTACAAAGAAAATATCAGGAGGAAATAATACCAATTCTCCATAAACTTGCTTTAGAAAGTAAGGAGAAAAAATACTTTTCAAATCATTTTATGAACATAGAATTATCCTGACACCAAAACCAAACACATAACAAAAAAAAAAAAGAATACAGCAGGATATCCCTCGTGAATATAGTCATAAAAATACTTAACAAACTATTAGTGAATTCCATACAATCACATACAATAAAAATGAGTTTTAAAAAAGGATAGAACACAAAGGCCAAGTGGAATTTTTACCAGAAATGTACCAGAAATGTAAGGCTATTTTAACATTCAAAAATCAATCCATATAATTCATCATATTACCAGAATAAAGAAAGAATACCATAGGTTTATTTAAGTAGATGTAGATAATGTAGATAATACATATAATAAAATCCAATTCATCTATTCATGACTTGTTAAAATAAAAGAAAGAAATTCTTGGTAAACTAGAAATGAAAGGGAGATTCTTAATCTGATCAAAGATATCTATAAAAAACGCAGGGCTTCCCTGGTGGTCCAGTGGGTAAAGAGTCCACCTTGCAGGGCAAGGGGCACCAGTTCCATCCCTGGCCGGGGAAGATCCCAAGTACCGCAGAGCGGCTGGACCGGTGTGTCCAATCATGAGCCAGCACTTCGGAGTGCGCACATGCACCCAGAGCCGGTGCTCTGTGACAAGAGAGGCCACTGCAATGGGAGGCCCACACAGGCCAAAGAATAAAGATGGATGGAAATAAATAAATAAAAACCAATAAAAGTGGCCAAAATTACTTTTAAAAGTATAGTTAACATTATACTTAACGGTAAAATGTTGAATACTTTTATCTTAATACTGTAAACACTGTAAGCACATCCATTCACATCATCCCTATTCAACACTATATTGGAGATCTTGGCTAGTGCAATAATGCAAGAAAAAGAAATAAAAGGGAGAGAGATTGAGACAGCAGAGGAGGAAGACCCTGAACTTACCGTCTCCAACAGGCACCAAAATTATAAGTACACACAGAGCAGCTGTCTATGAAAATGACCTGAAGGTGAGTAGAAAACATTTTCTCAACTTAAAGACATAAAGAAGGAGCCACAGATGGGAGGAGAGGAGATGCAACAGAGTCAGGACCCACATCCCCCCGTGAGAGTCACGAACAGGGAGAATATCATGACATCAGGGGTCCATTACTGAGGAGGGAGGTGTCCAAGCTCCATACTGAACTCTTCAACCCAGCGGGCCTGCACCAGGAAGACAAATCCCCAGAAAGTTGGAATTTGCAAACCAGTGGTACTTACATTCAAGACGAATACAGGAAACAGAGAATATACCATGTGGAAAAGACTTTCTTTACTACATGGTGTTGGGAAAATTGGACAGCTACATGCAAAGGGTTGAAACTGGATGACTTTATTACATCATATAAAAAATCTCGATATGGATTCTACACTTAAATGTAAGACCTGAAATTATAAAGCTTCTAGATGCTCTTTGACATCAGTCTTAGTAATATTTTTTGAATCTGTCTTGAATCTGGCAAAGGAAATAAAGTCAAAAATAAACAAATAGGACTAAATTGAACTAAAAAACTTTTGCAACATGAACAAAACCATCAACAAAACAAAAAAAGGCAGCCTAATAAATGGGAGAGGATATTTGCAAATGACATGTCTAAAAATATGCTAATATCCAAAATGTAAAAAGAACAACTTGATATAAAAAACCTTTTAATGTGCAGAGCACATAACTGGACATTTTCCAAAGAAGACACACAGGTGATTAACAGATACATGAAAAAGTGCTCAAAATCACTAATCATAAGAGAAATGCAAATCAAAACCACAATGAGATATCATCTCTCACCTGTTGGAATGAGTATCATCAAAATGCGAGTAACAAATGTTGCAAAGGATGTGAAGAAAAAGAAAACCTTCATGTACTGTTTAGTGGGATCATAAATTGGTACAAACACTATGGAAAACCATATGGGTTTCCTAAAAAAATGAAAACAGATAGCCTAAAGCAATTGAAGAAAAAAAAGGGGGACAGCAGAGGAGGAAGACCCTGAACTTACCGTCTCCAACAGGCACCAAAATTATAAGTACACACAGAGCAGCTGTCTATGAAAATGACCTGAAGGTGAGTAGAAAACATTTTCTCAACTTAAAGACATAAAGAAGGAGCCACAGATGGGAGGAGAGGAGATGCAACAGAGTCAGGACCCACATCCCCCCGTGAGAGTCACGAACAGGGAGAATATCATGACATCAGGGGTCCCTTACTGAGGAGGGAGGTGTCCAAGCTCCATACTGAACTCTTCAACCCAGCGGGCCTGCACCAGGAAGACAAATCCCCAGAAAGTTGGAATTTGCAAACCAGTGGTACTTACATTCAAGACGAATACAGGAAACAGAGAATATACCATGTGGAAAAGACTTTCTTTACTACATGGTGTTGGGAAAATTGGACAGCTACATGCAAAGGGTTGAAACTGGATGACTTTATTACATCATATAAAAAATCTCGATATGGATTCTACACTTAAATGTAAGACCTGAAATTATAAAGCTTCTAGATGCTCTTTGACATCAGTCTTAGTAATATTTTTTGAATCTGTCTTGAATCTGGCAAAGGAAATAAAGTCAAAAATAAACAAATAGGACTAAATTGAACTAAAAAACTTTTGCAACATGAACAAAACCATCAACAAAACAAAAAAAGGCAGCCTAATAAATGGGAGAGGATATTTGCAAATGACATGTCTAAAAATATGCTAATATCCAAAATGTAAAAAGAACAACTTGATATAAAAAACCTTTTAATGTGCAGAGCACATAACTGGACATTTTCCAAAGAAGACACACAGGTGATTAACAGATACATGAAAAAGTGCTCAAAATCACTAATCATAAGAGAAATGCAAATCAAAACCACAATGAGATATCATCTCTCACCTGTTGGAATGAGTATCATCAAAATGCGAGTAACAAATGTTGCAAAGGATGTG
The DNA here is from genome assembly GCA_022376925.1 of Tragulus kanchil. Classification (NCBI taxonomy): domain Eukaryota; kingdom Metazoa; phylum Chordata; class Mammalia; order Artiodactyla; family Tragulidae; genus Tragulus; species Tragulus kanchil. Next base: position 138,633,622 of record JAIOJX010000003.1, read on the forward strand.
AAGAAAAAGAAAACCTTCATGTACTGTTTAGTGGGATCATAAATTGGTACAAACACTATGGAAAACCATATGGGTTTCCTTAAAAACTTAAAAATAGAACCACCACATGATTCAGGAATTTCACTTCTGGGTATTTACCCAAAGAAAACAAATCACTAATTCAAAAAGATATATGTACCCTTACATTTACTGCAGAATTGTTTACAGCAGCCAAGAATATTGAAGCAACCCCAGTGTCTGTTTGACCAATAGATGAATGGATAAAGAAGATGGAGTATTACGTAGACAGAAAAAAGAATGAAATCTTTTCATCTGTAACAACACAGATGGATCTAGAGGACATTATGTTAAGTGAAATAAGTCACAGAGGGGACAACAGATATCATATAATCTCACTTACATGTGCAACCTAAAAATAAAACAAATAAACAAACAAAATATAAAGAGACTCATAGATAAAACAAATGAGCAGTTGCCAGAGTGGAAGGGGCTGGCAGAATGGATAAAATGGGTGAAGTGAATTAAGATGTACAAGCTTCCAGTTATAAAATAAATGAATCACAAGAATATAATATACATTGATAATATTCTAATAATTTTGTCTGAGGGTCAATGGTTACTAGACTTATCACGGTGATCATTTTGTAATGTATTTAAGTGTTGAATCACTATGTTGTACACCTGAAACTACCATAATATTGTACCTCAACTACATTTCAAATTTAAAAAAGAAATAAATGTTTGCTGTGATTATCTATGCAAGTGTGATAGTGATCAAGCTAAGTATGCTATTTGGGACAGAGTGAATGAATGCTTGATAAGAACTAACTTATGAATTCATAAGTGATATCTGAAGACTAAAAGAAATAAATCTCTAATGGTGGAATTTCAGATATGACGTAAAATGTGACAGATACTTAAGACTGGAGCTCTTGGTCAGTGCTCCTTCAAGCAGCCATTTTCCCTAATTTCTCCCAGATCTGGAATTTAAATTATATGATGTTACACTATAAAGCAATTCAATTTCTTTTCACTCCCCAAACCATCTTTGGAAGCTGATCATGAGCCATAAGAGCCATACGTGCAGAGAAGTGAAGGGACCTGCCCAAGGTCACACAACTCAACCAAGCTTAAAGCCCAATGACTGAAAGTAGCTTCCTTACCCAATTCATGTACTGTTTAGTGGGATCATAAATTGGTACAAACACTATGGAAAACCATATGGGTTTCCTTAAAAACTTAAAAATAGAACCACCACATGATTCAGGAATTTCACTTCTGGGTATTTACCCAAAGAAAACAAATCACTAATTCAAAAAGATATATGTACCCTTACATTTACTGCAGAATTGTTTACAGCAGCCAAGAATATTGAAGCAACCCCAGTGTCTGTTTGACCAATAGATGAATGGATAAAGAAGATGGAGTATTACGTAGACAGAAAAAAGAATGAAATCTTTTCATCTGTAACAACACAGATGGATCTAGAGGACATTATGTTAAGTGAAATAAGTCACAGAGGGGACAACAGATATCATATAATCTCACTTACATGTGCAACCTAAAAATAAAACAAATAAACAAACAAAATATAAAGAGACTCATAGATAAAACAAATGAGCAGTTGCCAGAGTGGAAGGGGCTGGCAGAATGGATAAAATGGGTGAAGTGAATTAAGATGTACAAGCTTCCAGTTATAAAATAAATGAATCACAAGAATATAATATACATTGATAATATTCTAATAATTTTGTCTGAGGGTCAATGGTTACTAGACTTATCACGGTGATCATTTTGTAATGTATTTAAGTGTTGAATCACTATGTTGTACACCTGAAACTACCATAATATTGTACCTCAACTACATTTCAAATTTAAAAAAGAAATAAATGTTTGCTGTGATTATCTATGCAAGTGTGATAGTGATCAAGCTAAGTATGCTATTTGGGACAGAGTGAATGAATGCTTGATAAGAACTAACTTATGAATTCATAAGTGATATCTGAAGACTAAAAGAAATAAATCTCTAATGGTGGAATTTCAGATATGACGTAAAATGTGACAGATACTTAAGACTGGAGCTCTTGGTCAGTGCTCCTTCAAGCAGCCATTTTCCCTAATTTCTCCCAGATCTGGAATTTAAATTATATGATGTTACACTATAAAGCAATTCAATTTCTTTTCACTCCCCAAACCATCTTTGGAAGCTGATCATGAGCCATAAGAGCCATACGTGCAGAGAAGTGAAGGGACCTGCCCAAGGTCACACAACTCAACCAAGCTTAAAGCCCAATGACTGAAAGTAGCTTCCTTACCCAGAGAAGGGCAAGGAGAAGGATGCAGAGGGGAAGTCTATTTTTGCAGAACATCAGAAGAATCCCTCCGTTTAAAATATATTACTTCAGAGATCAAGTGGCATGTGCAGGGTCATAAAGAAAGCTAACAGCAAATTAGACATTCCCTGAATCTCAGTCTGGGGTTCTCTTCCTGCAGCCCCTGCCCCTCTCTCTCTCTCTTTCTTTTTCTTAGCCCCTGCCCCTCTCTCTCTCTCTCTTTCTTTCTCTCTCTCTCTCTCTCTCTCTCTCTCTCTCTCCCTTGGAAATTGTGCTAGACTTGGTTTTTGCTCTTGACCTCCAACAAGGCTGAGCAGCACAAAATGCACGTCTCCGACTTATTTTCTCCCTTGCCTTTTCTGGCAGTGTGGTCCCATCCCCTCTGTATACTCCTGGCAGGACAAACAGCTAGAAATGATGAAGGTCAGTGGCCTGTCAGCCCCGCTGTTCTGGCCAAGGACCGTACCCACTTCAGACTGCCAGGGAACAGGAGGGATGGAGTAATTAATTTCTATGCATATCATTGCCAGGATCACTTACTGATCCGAGGAGGGAGATTAGAGATGTCACCCTGTAAATTGAGTCAGAGCCTTCACCTCGATGCTTGGCTGGTAATTTTACACAGTGCTTGACACGGTAACAACCACAGGGTACTAAAAGGCAGCAGCTCCCCTGGGTGATGGACGGGGGGAATTGGCCCAATAAATTGTTCCCTGTAAAAAGCCATGTTTCCCTCATTAAAAGGCAGTGAATTCTCTATTGCTTTTCATTAGCTCTGGCCTTGCTAGACATGAGGTGTAATTGACAGTGTGGTTACAGGAGGTGGCCCCCGAGGTGAGGAAGACAAAGAAGCTGAAAAGAGATTCTTATTTATTAAGGTAGAGGTCAGTGCTCCTTCAAGCAGCCATTTTCCCTAATTTCTCCCAGATCTGGAATTTAAATTATATGATGTTACACTATAAAGCAATTCAATTTCTTTTCACTCCCCAAACCATCTTTGGAAGCTGATCATGAGCCATAAGAGCCATACGTGCAGAGAAGTGAAGGGACCTGCCCAAGGTCACACAACTCAACCAAGCTTAAAGCCCAATGACTGAAAGTAGCTTCCTTACCCAGAGAAGGGCAAGGAGAAGGATGCAGAGGGGAAGTCTATTTTTGCAGAACATCAGAAGAATCCCTCCGTTTAAAATATATTACTTCAGAGATCAAGTGGCATGTGCAGGGTCATAAAGAAAGCTAACAGCAAATTAGACATTCCCTGAATCTCAGTCTGGGGTTCTCTTCCTGCAGCCCCTGCCCCTCTCTCTCTCTCTTTCTTTTTCTTAGCCCCTGCCCCTCTCTCTCTCTCTCTTTCTTTCTCTTTCTCTCTTTCTCTCTCTCTCTCTCTCTCTCTCTCCCTTGGAAATTGTGCTAGACTTGGTTTTTGCTCTTGACCTCCAACAAGGCTGAGCAGCACAAAATGCACGTCTCCGACTTATTTTCTCCCTTGCCTTTTCTGGCAGTGTGGTCCCATCCCCTCTGTATACTCCTGGCAGGACAAACAGCTAGAAATGATGAAGGTCAGTGGCCTGTCAGCCCCGCTGTTCTGGCCAAGGACCGTACCCACTTCAGACTGCCAGGGAACAGGAGGGATGGAGTAATTAATTTCTATGCATATCATTGCCAGGATCACTTACTGATCCGAGGAGGGAGATTAGAGATGTCACCCTGTAAATTGAGTCAGAGCCTTCACCTCGATGCTTGGCTGGTAATTTTACACAGTGCTTGACACGGTAACAACCACAGGGTACTAAAAGGCAGCAGCTCCCCTGGGTGATGGACGGGGGGAATTGGCCCAATAAATTGTTCCCTGTAAAAAGCCATGTTTCCCTCATTAAAAGGCAGTGAATTCTCTATTGCTTTTCATTAGCTCTGGCCTTGCTAGACATGAGGTGTAATTGACAGTGTGGTTACAGGAGGTGGCCCCCGAGGTGAGGAAGACAAAGAAGCTGAAAAGAGATTCTTATTTATTAAGGTAGAGGTGACAGGCGGCTGCTTAATAAGTTTTTGGCGTCGGGGGCGGGAGGTAGGAGAGTACAGGGATCCTCTGAGGGTTGCTCCAAGGGCATTGCACCCAGGAGAGTCACGAGCCAGCTAGACTCGGGGCAGAAGTTGGGGCTGCCTCCCACCCCCGCCAGGGCAGAGGCACCCAGGAGCAGTGGGTGGGTGGAGGCCTCCTGTGGTCTTCCGCCCCGCCTGGGGAGTCCTGAGCACTGGCCAAGGGCCTGGTCCTGGGTGCAGCAGATTACTACCTCTTTCCAGTCTCAGTCTTGTCATCTGGAAAATGGGCAGAGTGGGACCAAGCAAGGGATCCTGTCCTTGAAAGCAGTTGAGGGAAAAGCTGAACATTCTATAGATATACCTCCAATTTCTATAACTGCCTCATTTCTTAGCATAGACGTGGAAGTGAGAATCCCTTTTTCATTCCATGGATTTTAATTCGTCCCTTTCACTGTTCATTGTGATGTTCCCAGGAAGGCCCTTGGAGCCTTCAGGCTGTCTCCTGTGTCTTCTCACAGGTCACTGTCATTCTTAGAGACTTTCTCTGTCTTCTGGCACAGCCTGATCCTCCCAGCTCATCTTATATTTCTTCTTCTCCCTCCCATACCCCAGCCCAAGCTCCTTTTAGTGGGAAAAAAAGGCAAAACAAATTGAACAGGGGCTATTTTTCACATGAAAAGTGAGATGCAGACTACCTAGGCAGTATTTAGTCTAACACGCTCCAAGGGTATTCAAGGGCTGAAGGCACAGGCATGAAGGATTTTTGGCAGAGAGAGCTCTGGGTGTGTAAGGGGTCCCGCATCTCATGGGAAAGGCAGGAGATAACCTCCTCTCCACCTCTGGTCTAGGGGTGCGGGGGACTCGGGGAGGACTCCTGGAGAGAATGCTGGGTCCCCAGGCATTAGAGGCACTCTTGGCTGGTGTGTGACATTGGCCCAAGGGATCTCAAAGCCATCGGCTCTGGCTCCTGGCCTGGGGAACAGAAGAGAGGAGGCCACCTGGCTACACTGGCACCCCCTTGAGGCAAGGCAAGCCCAAAGAGGAGCTGGACCCTGGAGACCTAGTGCCCCGGGGAAGGCATCCATGGCCCCTCTTCACCACCAAAGCAAATGGGTCACCCTATGCAGGAAGTACCATCAAGGTTTCCCTGTAGGAACCTTCAGAAAAGTGTCCCTGAGAAGAGTAAGCAGTGTCAGCCCTGAGAAGTCAGTAGTAAGTTGGGGCTGCCTCCCACCCCCGCCAGGGCAGAGGCACCCAGGAGCAGTGGGTGGGTGGAGGCCTCCTGTGGTCTTCCGCCCCGCCTGGGGAGTCCTGAGCACTGGCCAAGGGCCTGGTCCTGGGTGCAGCAGATTACTACCTCTTTCCAGTCTCAGTCTTGTCATCTGGAAAATGGGCAGAGTGGGACCAAGCAAGGGATCCTGTCCTTGAAAGCAGTTGAGGGAAAAGCTGAACATTCTATAGATATACCTCCAATTTCTATAACTGCCTCATTTCTTAGCATAGACGTGGAAGTGAGAATCCCTTTTTCATTCCATGGATTTTAATTCGTCCCTTTCACTGTTCATTGTGATGTTCCCAGGAAGGCCCTTGGAGCCTTCAGGCTGTCTCCTGTGTCTTCTCACAGGTCACTGTCATTCTTAGAGACTTTCTCTGTCTTCTGGCACAGCCTGATCCTCCCAGCTCATCTTATATTTCTTCTTCTCCCTCCCATACCCCAGCCCAAGCTCCTTTTAGTGGGAAAAAAAGGCAAAACAAATTGAACAGGGGCTATTTTTCACATGAAAAGTGAGATGCAGACTACCTAGGCAGTATTTAGTCTAACACGCTCCAAGGGTATTCAAGGGCTGAAGGCACAGGCATGAAGGATTTTTGGCAGAGAGAGCTCTGGGTGTGTAAGGGGTCCCGCATCTCATGGGAAAGGCAGGAGATAACCTCCTCTTCACCTCTGGTCTAGGGGTGCGGGGGACTCGGGGAGGACTCCTGGAGAGAATGCTGGGTCCCCAGGCATTAGAGGCACTCTTGGCTGGTGTGTGACATTGGCCCAAGGGATCTCAAAGCCATCGGCTCTGGCTCCTGGCCTGGGGAACAGAAGAGAGGAGGCCACCTGGCTACACTGGCACCCCCTTGAGGCAAGGCAAGCCCAAAGAGGAGCTGGACCCTGGAGACCTAGTGCCCCGGGGAAGGCATCCATGGCCCCTCTTCACCACCAAAGCAAATGGGTCACCCTATGCAGGAAGTACCATCAAGGTTTCCCTGTAGGAACCTTCAGAAAAGTGTCCCTGAGAAGAGTAAGCAGTTCAGAACTTCAGCCAACTCAGAGGAAGTCAGTATGAATTACCAGTTTCCAAATGGAAAAAAAATCAAAGCCATATTATGTAAGACCCTCCCTTCTTCCTCCATTCTTGTAGGGACCAGGCATGCCTCCAGGGCCAGGGGCAGGGGCAGAGGCAGGAAAGAGAAATGGGGAAAAAGCTAGCCCACTCACCACCAGCCCCACCAATCCAGGCGGTCAGAGAAGCCTGGGCACGGGAAGGCGAAGATTTACAGTAGTCAGACATGATTTTAACAGACATTTAACTACTAACATGAGATTATTCTTCCAGCTGGATGGGACGTGAAGACCACTCATTATCTGAGGGCCAGCAAATAGGCTGTGGGGTCTCCAGGGCTCCCTCTAAGGGCAGCTGAGGCTCGAGCCCACAGGTTCGTGCCTGTGATGGGGTGAAGACGGAATGCAGAACATCGTTCCTTCCTAACTGAGCCCTAGGGAATTCATTTTCTTGGGCTGCTCTGAACAGTACCACAGACTGGGTGGCTTAAACAGGAGAAATGTATTCTCTCACAATTCTGGAGACTGAAGTCCAAACTCAAGGTGCTGGCAGGGGGTATTCTCTGAGAAGGTGTCAGAAAGGCTTCTCTCCTACCTTCTGTTAGCCTCAGGTATTCCTGGATGGCTATTTCTCCCCATGTCTCTTCATATCACCTTTGCTCTCTCCATCTATGTCCAGATTTCCCCCTCATCAGGATACCAGTTATTTTAGATAAGGGCCCGCCCTGATGACCTCATTTTAACTTGATCCTCAGCTGAGATCTTATCTCCATATAAGGTCACTTTCCCAGGTTAGGACTTCAGCATCTTTTGGAGGACGTAACCCAACTCATAACACAGGATTCCTGCTTGTTTGACAGATCCCTCCTTCCGGAGTGTTCCCCTGGGTCAGACGCTGTGCCGAGCTCTGGGGACACACAGAGCCTCACTGGAGAGACTCACAGTTGTAGGGAGCTCAAGAGGCAGTGTCTATACTGGCGTGGAGCAAATGGGTCACCCTATGCAGGAAGTACCATCAAGGTTTCCCTGTAGGAACCTTCAGAAAAGTGTCCCTGAGAAGAGTAAGCAGTTCAGAACTTCAGCCAACTCAGAGGAAGTCAGTATGAATTACCAGTTTCCAAATGGAAAAAAAATCAAAGCCATATTATGTAAGACCCTCCCTTCTTCCTCCATTCTTGTAGGGACCAGGCATGCCTCCAGGGCCAGGGGCAGGGGCAGAGGCAGGAAAGAGAAATGGGGAAAAAGCTAGCCCACTCACCACCAGCCCCACCAATCCAGGCGGTCAGAGAAGCCTGGGCACGGGAAGGCGAAGATTTACAGTAGTCAGACATGATTTTAACAGACATTTAACTACTAACATGAGATTATTCTTCCAGCTGGATGGGACGTGAAGACCACTCATTATCTGAGGGCCAGCAAATAGGCTGTGGGGTCTCCAGGGCTCCCTCTAAGGGCAGCTGAGGCTCGAGCCCACAGGTTCGTGCCTGTGATGGGGTGAAGACGGAATGCAGAACATCGTTCCTTCCTAACTGAGCCCTAGGGAATTCATTTTCTTGGGCTGCTCTGAACAGTACCACAGACTGGGTGGCTTAAACAGGAGAAATGTATTCTCTCACAATTCTGGAGACTGAAGTCCAAACTCAAGGTGCTGGCAGGGGGTATTCTCTGAGAAGGTGTCAGAAAGGCTTCTCTCCTACCTTCTGTTAGCCTCAGGTATTCCTGGATGGCTATTTCTCCCCATGTCTCTTCATATCACCTTTGCTCTCTCCATCTATGTCCAGATTTCCCCCTCATCAGGATACCAGTTATTTTAGATAAGGGCCCGCCCTGATGACCTCATTTTAACTTGATCCTCAGCTGAGATCTTATCTCCATATAAGGTCACTTTCCCAGGTTAGGACTTCAGCATCTTTTGGAGGACGTAACCCAACTCATAACACAGGATTCCTGCTTGTTTGACAGATCCCTCCTTCCGGAGTGTTCCCCTGGGTCAGACGCTGTGCCGAGCTCTGGGGACACACAGAGCCTCACTGGAGAGACTCACAGTTGTAGGGAGCTCAAGAGAGCAGTGTCTATACTGGCGTGGAGACCTCCCCCACACCTGGGAGGGAACATCTCTCAAGAAGAAGTCTTGAATTTCAAGTTGACAGTAGCCTGGCAGACTTGGGATGGGTGAGTCAAGCTTGGGGGAGGGTTAGGCTGACCTAGTTTGCCCAGAACCAAGAGAATTCCTGAGATCTGGGACTTGAAGTGCCAAAGTCAAGAGCATTCCAGATGAAACAAGAAGAGCTGGTCACCCTAGAAAGGGGAGACATCTGACTTCACAGAAGAGATCGGACATCAGGCAGAGTGAAATCAAAGTTGAGATGCAGTAAAGCTTGTGCAAAGGCACTCTGTGCACTGTTGGCGGGAGTGTCTTGGAAAGACTATGCAGGGGAGTTGGAGCTGGAGCTGGGGTCTGGAGGATGGGAGCTTTGGACAAGGGCGATAGCACCTCTTTAAGTGGAAGAGGAGAGAAGAGCAAGGTGCATGGGAGGGCGTTGCACCTGTAGGGACTTCAGATGAAAGAGGGGGTACAGTTCCTCCACGCTGGACTTAGAAGTTCATAGAAGGAAGACAGAAGCACGTCCATGTGCAGAGGCACAGTGAAGCAGGTCAATGGTCAAGGCAGGCCAGCCAGGCATCCACAGGAAAATGCTGGAAATGACAGGCCACCAGGGGAGGGGTTCTAACCCTCCCAGAACCTCCCGAGGAAATCTCTGCCCTGTACCTACAGGAGAACAAGAGGCTCAGTTCCAGGATTCTGACAACGGTGGGTCTCAAGGGCTAGAAACCCTTTGGCAAATGAGAAAGGCCCTTTTCTTCCTTTATCTCTACAGACTTCATGTATCTTTCTTCCCATCCATCCAATAATTACTAAGTGCCCCTTCCGTTCCTTCCATGCGCTGGAGGCCAAGTGAGTGGCTTCTACAACAGTGGATGAAAAGAGAGATGGCCGCTGTGCTTGTGGAGTTCAGAGGGAGGAGATGGACATGGATTCAGTAGAAGGAAATCACAGCTAAAATTAGTGCAGTGAAGAGAGCGGAAGGTCCGTGAGTGTAGTGACAAGGCTGAGATGACCTGTAAAGCCAGGTAGCAGGGGCGTCTGCCCAGTCACCAGGCCTGCCCAGTACAGCACAGAGGAAGAGCGTAATCAATGAAAAACTCCAACAGTGAATCTGAGGCCCAGTGAGGGGGTGAGAGAAGGTGCAAGATGGTAAGAGTCCAAGAAAAGAATTTTAACAGAAACAACCTAAGGACTCTTGAGATGGAATAGTCCGTAATTCATCGAATTTTTTCCTCATCAATTTGACCTGCTGCCACTTGGCTACCCAGATAATTGGGGGAACAGAAGACGTTGAATCAAAATTCTTCAGTAAAGAGCATGGGTCTTTCTACCTACGTTCCTCCTTGAGTTTTTAACTCACCTCCTTTCCTTCCTTTTTCTCCCCCTCAGGGATTCTCAAGGAAGACCAGCCTAAATGCCTGGCACTCCATGCCTTGTTGTCCTCAGAAGAAATACTGGCAAAATGGGAGCCTTAAAATTAAATAGCATGGAGTGTCCAATAATTAATTTGATTTTATACCCATTGTTTATTTAATACAACTTCAAGACTACATTAAGAAGGCAGAACTGCGCAATGTAGCATGAAAACGAGCCAGAAGCTTTCCAGCTAGAGGCCAGGAATTAGCAAATTGGTCAGACTTGCAGATGGCTGCTTGTAAGATGTAATCAAGAAGACACCGTTCCGATGCTTCTTCAGCAAGCGGTGCCATCCCAAAGCAATCAGTTTCCTCATCCCCCAGCTGCAGGATGGCCCAGAGCTGCCTAACCAGCTCCGTGGAGTGAGCATCAGCCGTAGGTCTCCAAGGAGGCTCAGCTGAGCATCCCAAACCACAGGCAGGTCCAGGATGTGTGCTGCTTCCCTGTGGGATAGTCCATTTTCAGTGTCAACTTGAGTGGACTCGGGGTGCCCAGGTATGAGGTTACATGTTACTCTGGATGTGTCTGTGAGGGTGTTTCCAGAAGAGACTAGCACTTGAAGCAGAGGATTTAGTGAAGTGCATGGCCCTCCTTAATGTGGCTGGTCCTCATCTGATCCACTCAGGGCCTGAATGGAATAAGAAGGTGGCAGAGGGAAAGATGCACTCTGGCTCTGACTGAGCTAGGACTCCAGCTTCTTGCTCTCATTCCCTCTGGTTCTCAGACCTTCAGACTCAAAACAGGAGTCTAGACCATTGGCTCTTCACTCTCGGGCCTTCAAGCTATATCCCTCACTTTACTGGGTCTCCAACTTACAGAAGGTGAATCGTAGGGCAGCTCAGTCTCCAAAATCACATGAGCCAGTTTCTTAGAGTGAATCTTTTTTTCAATGGGTTGTGTTTCTCTAGAGAACCCTGGCTAGTACACCCCCATCCAGATGCCATTTTCTCCAAGTGGCTTACTGCTATCTGGAAGGAGAACCTTAAAACGCCTCTCTGGACTTGGTTTCTGCCCACTCCAAAGGAACATCAGATCAATGAAGAGGTCTGGGTGTGAGAAGCACAGCCGCCTCAGCACAGGCTAACTGTACCTCGGTGTCTGTTCCTGGCCCATTGTTTGTTGCTCTCATCTGCTCGGTTTTTGTGGCTTTCCTGGACTTGACCATCCTCAGAGCTTACTGACCACCCTCTCACCTAAACCTTAAACAGAGCCTTTGCTTGTCTCTCCCATGCTGCCAGGACTTCTGAGAGCCTGACCTTAAACCAGGTCTTAGCTATGTCTTCCCAGTCTTCTTCAGATGTCCAGTCACCATCCATGGCTCCAGGATCCTTGATGCCAACTCTACCTTTTTTGCCCACCATGGGTCTTAGCCCCTGGCTGGCTGCATGGACATTGACTCACTGCCCATCCACCCACCTCAAAGCCTCTGCCCCCAGCCTCTGGCCTCTCCCAGCTCCATCTTGATCTTGTGTTCTGGCCTTTCACCTTCCCCCATGTCCCCTCTCCTGGCCTTCATCTGTGTTTACAACCTGGGGCCTTGCTGTGTTCAGCATCCATCCAGAGCAGTCACACCTTCCTCCATCCGCAAACTGGGTCATTTCACAGCACGCCTCCCTTTCTTGCCTCTTTCAATCTTGAGCCAGTCTGTCCTCAGTCCAAAATGCATCAGCTGAGGAGTCCAGATGCCCTGGCCCAGGTCAGCCCAGCTGGGTCTAAAATACCCAGAGGTGATGAGTCACATTTTCTTCCTGAAATTCAGTTCCATTTTTGTGCCTCAGGTTGGGTAACTGGGAACTTTTTTATTCTCCTGACTCTCAGTTCCATTAACTGACCAGAACCTTAGCTTTTCTAGTTGCTGAGTCCTGTCCTGGTCCTATTAGCCCCTCTTGGGGGCCTGGGTCCAGCTGAATGCTTTTGTGGGGCCCTACCATTTGCCAACAGGGCTTTCTGCTGCTGCTGCTTCATCTTCTGTTGCTCAGCAACCAGGTAAACCCCTTTCCAACATCCCAGCCACTCCTGGACTGCCCTGGCACAGACTAACCTATGGCTCTTCCATACGTGCTTTTGATGGTGCCTTCTTCCCATTGGCTGAAATTGGTGTCATTCCCAACCCCGAGTCCCTTCCTGGGGAAGGGTATGCCTTAGGGCCCACAGGCTTGGTTCAGTATTGACCACCAGCTGGGTCAACAGTCATTTTTTAAAATACAATACAATAAAATAAATCAAAAATAAAAAAATAAATTCCGACTTAATTTTTTACAAAGTCTTTTTTAACAACTAATTTCCACTCCAGAAACTAATAAGGCCCTAGGTGTTGGCCTAAACGGATGGCAAATACTTGGTCAACTGGTTTTTCCACCTGTGTTTCAGAGAGCAATAGAAACCACATATTGTCAAAGGCTGATCGTGTGTTAAAGACTCTGATGGCAAAAGAGTTAAGAGAAGGAAAGGAGCCATCAATGAGGGCTGGATGAGACAGACATCATTTTATAAATCATTGGGGCTTTCAATTGCTGTGCAATTAGAGACAGGAGACTTAATCTACATTTTTTCACTCCTAAAATAAGACTAACAATATTGACTCACACAAGGACATGAAACTAAAGGAATTTCCATACAAGTGCACTTATTCATCATCTATCAATTATGTAGACATTTATTGAGCACCCTCTAGGTCTCGGGCAGGGTAGCTGGGCACTGACAATATAAGATGAGCCAGACACAGTAGCTAGAGAACTCACCATCTAGAGAGGAAGGTAGATACTTGAACAGAGAGTTTTTTGTATTTGGTGATGTGATAGAGACATGCTGAGTGTACAATGGGGGCAAAAGGAGTTGGAATGGGGAGCAGAGATGAGACTGGAGAGCTTCCTGGGGCAGTCGGTGGTGTCAATGGTAAGTCAAAAGAGTAAGCGTGGGCACCTTCCAGGCGGCCCGGGGCTTAAGATGCCACATTTCCAATGCCTGAGGTGTGGGTTACATTGCTGGTCAGAGAACAGAAAGCCCACGTGCTGTGTGATGCAACAAAAATAAATACATATAGATGGGTAGAGGAAAATTTCTTCCTCCCTGACAGTAACCTTTGAAACCATTCAGTACCTTGGGGATGGGAGGAAAGGATAGCTCTTCGGCTTCCTTTTTAAATGTAACTCATGTATATAGTAAAGGTTTCAAACTGCACAAAGGGCCGTGCAATAAGTAGCCCTCCCTTGGAAGTCAACAAACAGTCCCTTCCACCTTACTGCCAGCCCACCGGTTTCTCCCTCGGAGGCAACCACTGTTACCAATTTCTTTGCAGCCACTGGAACAGTCTGAACATTCAAATGCATGGATATATATTTCCTTATACTTTTTAAAACAGATCACAGCATCCCATGTAAACTGTTCTGTACCTTGCTTTTCACATATTCAAATTTATTTTCTTCCAAAAAAATAAATAATGATTAAAAATAAGTGTGGTTCCATCCAACAAAGGGGATAGAAGAGCTTTCCAGACATAAGGAGCAGCATAAACAAAGGCATGCGGTAGAGGATCAGCTTGGGGAGGGTGTGTGCATGCATGCGTGTGTGTGTGTGTGTGTGTGTGTGTGTGTGTGTGTGTGTGTGTGTTCAGGGACACGGGAGAACTAGAAACTATGAGGTCCTTAGAGTACAAGGCCGATCTGTCAAGGCCCAAATCCCATGTCAGGAAGCTGGAATGTATTTACCTATAGGAAACAAGAACTCGCTCAATACTTTAAACAGAGGAGTGGAATGCTCAGATTCAGCATGAGAAGGCCCATGAGGCTAGAGGATGGAGGTGCGGGTGAGAGAGAAGGAAACCTTCTCAAGGGCAAGACTAGTGCAAGGCTAGTCTTCCATCCAAGGTAGACTAGTGTAAGAGGTTAAACAGTTAGCAGGGCTGATGCACATGAGGGGTCACGAGGGCCTGGTGATAGGTTAGACACTAACATGGGAAGGGGAAAGGACGGCAAATACAGGGAGGAGCAGAGGAGCCATTTGATACATGGCGACGAAATTACCTTCACTCGAACTGGAGCGCCAGAGCAGAGAAAATCTCTAAAGCAGCAGGAGAAAAAAAGAAATATTACCATCAAAAAGCAAGAGTTAAGACTTAGAGCCGGGGCTTCCCCTGGTGGTCCAGTGGGTAAAGACACCGCCTTGCAGTGCAAGGGGCGCCAGTTCGATCCCTGGCCTGGGAAGATCCCACGTGCCGCGGAACAGCTGGACCGGTGTGTCCAATTACTGAGCTGGAGCTCTGGCGCGTGCGCGCCCAGAGCCAGTGCTCTACGACGACAGTGGCCACCGTGATGGGAGGCCCACAGGAGCCAAAGAACAAACATGGATGAAAATAGAGAAACGAAAGACCAACAGAAGTGGCCCGCCCATCCCCCTCCCTCCCCACCCTACCCTCCAAAAGATAAATAAATAAAATTTAAAAAAAAAATCCAAAAAAAAAAAAAAGACTTAGAGCCCACCTAGAACCAACTGCTCAACAGAAATCACGGAACCCAGAAGACAGGGACTAATCTATCCAAAGTCCAAAAGAAAACAGCCCACATAGAATTCCTACAATGAATATATCCTTCAAAAGAAAGATGGAAAGAATGTCTGCTTCCTGGTGGGATACAGTAGCTTAAGGCAGACCAGCATTCTTGCCAAGAACAAGTAGACAAGCCAGATAAATAGAGAAATTGTTCCTTCAAAGGCATGGGAGATCTGCTGAGGAATGAGAACTGGAGAGACCAAGACTCTGGCAAGGAAGCAAATTGTGAGCTGACCTCTGTCACCAGAAGGAGTCTAAGGATGGGACTTTGCACCAGCAAAATGCTGTTGGTGAGGACAAGAGAAAACAGCAGAGCTTTTGGTGGACATATGAGGATGCCTAATTACATGCTTAGTGTTCATTCAAGTAAATCCTTCTAACCAAGCACTGGCTTGACTTCCTCATTCTTATCATGATGACAGATGCCATAGCCCAGGTAAGGATGGGGCTGGACACTGTCCTCTGTCCTCTCTTGGTCGCTTTCCATGGATCTCAGATAGGTAGCATTAGTCTAGAAAGTCTTAGAGGCTAGCATACCTGTTCTAGTTGAATAAGAGACTGAGGGTCAGAGTCAGCCTTGGGAGTCCAAGAGGAGAGTTTAGTGCAGAAATGGGTCACACCTGGGCCAGGTATTGGATGCCATGATCAGTAGAAATCCATAGACCTGAAACCCCACTTGTTATTCCCAGACTGTTCTCTTCTTGCCTTCCCCCATAGGCATGAGAGTTTCCATTCTGTTTCTTCCTGCCTGGACTTTCCTCCTAAACGACTCCACCCTTCTCTAGTTACCCATCGTTTTTCTCTCATGGGCCCTACTTCCAATCTGAGGCCATCTGCATCCCACCCAGAGCCCTACCTTCTCAACACCCTCAGACCACTTAGCATTGGCCACAATCTCCCTCATAGGGTGGCCATTTAAATACCCCATGGGCAGCACCCAGCTACTCGCTAGCCTTAGGTTCATTGTTGCCCAGAAACTGACAGAGCCACCTCACTCTAGCTACCAAGTGTCTAGGCTGAATAATGGCCCCCAAAGATATCCAGGTCCTGCTGGATAGGATTAGAACCTGCTAATGTTACCCTATATGACAAAATGTACTTTGTAGGTGTGATTAAGAGTGTTTGCCCTTAAGATGATTAAGATGTGATTATCACAAGTTTAGGCACTTCAAGGGCTTCCCTGGTGGCTCAGATGGTAAAGAATCTGCCTGTAATGCAGGGAGAGTTAGGTTAGATCTCTGGGTTGGGAAGATCCCCCGGAGGAGGGCATGGCAACCCACTCTAGTATTCTTGTCTGGAAAATCCCATGGACAGAGAAGACTGGCAGGCACAGTCCTTGGGGTTGCAAAGAGCTGGACATGACTAGGTGAATAAGAGACAGCACACAAGGATATCTAACAACACAAATACATTACTTTGTAATTTTGCAGGTCCAGAAAGTCAGCACGGGTTTCCCTGGGTAAGATCTAACTGCTTGCAGGGCTAAGTTCCTTCTGGAGGTTCTATGAGAGAATCTGTTTCCTTGCCTTTTCTGGCTTCCTTTCCAGCTTCTAAAGGCCACCTGCTTTCCTTGACTGGTAGCCCTAGCATTCAGTCAGCAAGGTTGATTGGAGTCCCTCTCATGCTGCCATTTTCCCTTATGATTGATTCCCTCTTCCACTTGTATGAATCCTTGTGATTGCACTGGGTTCAAAGAGATAATACAGGATATTCTCCCTAACTTAAGGGCAGTTTTAGCAATCTTAATTCCCCTTTGCTATGTAGCCTAACTTTCACAGGTTCTGGGGATTAGAGCACAGACCTCTTGGGGCAGAGGGCAGGGATGATTCTGCCTACAACTGAAGGGGATGACAAGCAGAACATTCCAGATAGGATGGAAAAGTATAAGTCAATGTCTGGAAGAAGAAATGTATAATGTAGGTTTGAGGGACAGTGAGGGGGACTCATGGGCAAAGAAACTAGGTTCCAGAGGATTTGTGAAAATAAAGCTAAAGGGCTAGTTTGGAGCTAGATGGTGAGTGAAAGGCTTTGAATGTCAGGATGGTGAAGAACTTTGCCGTACAAACAACAGGGAGCAGGAGGCACCTTGATGGGGATGTGGTTTTCTAGTTACCAGGATGTGGTAAGAGGCAAGACCACAGAGAGGTTTTGGCATTCGTTTCCTTGACCTTAGAATGGCCCTGAGAATTCAGGAGAAGGGGTGATCCTGGGCTTAACATGGAATAGAGGTAGGATTAATACAACCAAAGCAGCAGGACATAGAAAATGGAGACAAGATGAGGAGAGACAAGAACAAGACAGGGTAGAGAACAGAGTAGAGTTTAACCCATTCATAACCTGCCCCCACCTTTTAATTCCCATTGAATAGGCCAGTATTCTTGTCTGGAAAATCCCATGGACAGAGAAGCCTGGCAGGCACAGTCCTTGGGGTTGCAAAGAGCTGGACATGACTAGGTGAATAAGAGACAGCACACAAGGATATCTAACAACACAAATACATTACTTTGTAATTTTGCAGGTCCAGAAAGTCAGCACGGGTTTCCCTGGGTAAGATCTAACTGCTTGCAGGGCTAAGTTCCTTCTGGAGGTTCTATGAGAGAATCTGTTTCCTTGCCTTTTCTGGCTTCCTTTCCAGCTTCTAAAGGCCACCTGCTTTCCTTGACTGGTAGCCCTAGCATTCAGTCAGCAAGGTTGATTGGAGTCCCTCTCATGCTGCCATTTTCCCTTATGATTGATTCCCTCTTCCACTTGTATGAATCCTTGTGATTGCACTGGGTTCAAAGAGATAATACAGGATATTCTCCCTAACTTAAGGGCAGTTTTAGCAATCTTAATTCCCCTTTGCTATGTAGCCTAACTTTCACAGGTTCTGGGGATTAGAGCACAGACCTCTTGGGGCAGAGGGCAGGGATGATTCTGCCTACAACTGAAGGGGATGACAAGCAGAACATTCCAGATAGGATGGAAAAGTATAAGTCAATGTCTGGAAGAAGAAATGTATAATGTAGGTTTGAGGGACAGTGAGGGGGACTCATGGGCAAAGAAACTAGGTTCCAGAGGATTTGTGAAAATAAAGCTAAAGGGCTAGTTTGGAGCTAGATGGTGAGTGAAAGGCTTTGAATGTCAGGATGGTGAAGAACTTTGCCGTACAAACAACAGGGAGCAGGAGGCGCCTTGATGGGGATGTGGTTTTCTAGTTACCAGGATGTGGTAAGAGGCAAGACCACAGAGAGGTTTTGGCATTCGTTTCCTTGACCTTAGAATGGCCCTGAGAATTCAGGAGAAGGGGTGATCCTGGGCTTAACATGGAATAGAGGTAGGATTAATACAACCAAAGCAGCAGGACATAGAAAATGGAGACAAGATGAGGAGAGACAAGAACAAGACAGGGTAGAGAACAGAGTAGAGTTTAACCCATTCATAACCTGCCCCCACCTTTTAATTCCCATTGAATAGGCCTGATTCTGTTTTGATAGAAAACACACCCAGCGCATGGTTCAGAAGGCTGTAGAATTGAGAGCTATTAAATACTAAAAAGACAAGGTGAGAAACAATTTGCAAAATCTCCTCTTTTTATAGACTGCAGCGATTGAGAAAAATTGAGTAAATTCCCCAGCTGCCTCAACTGCAGTCTGTTTCAAGATTCCATCAATTTTTTACGGTACAATCAATATTTATGAATCCCCAAAGAAATGTCTCAAAGAGAAACCCAGCGCAACATTTTCTCAGTGGTTTGCAGAGATGTAACAGGGGGACCTAAATAACTTTTAAAATAATCTCAATGACAATCAAAGACTCTTCCATAGCCAATATGGTTTAATGTTGGCGTTTATATTAGCGCCATTCAGCCCAGGGTGGAGGCGGGGGAGGGAAAGCACTTGGAGTTTAATCTGTCCAAAAGATGACACTCGGCTATAATAAGTCCACCATAATATGGTACTTAACAATTCAAAGGAAGTGCTATATTAAAAAGTCGCTGGATTTTTTTTTAAATACATTAAAATATCCTCCATTGGTTAAGCAATGGATTTTTTCAGTCAGCTGGAAAAAAAGATTTCTGGGGGAAGAAAAAAACAGACAAACAAATCCACACTGCTTTAATGGCTACTTTAGGTTTAATATCTAAACTTATTTAAATAACTCTGAGCCCTCCTGCTGAGAAATATTGAAACTAATGGATTCCTTTGTGCGTAATCTCCATTTAAATGTAGAGTTTAATTTCCCTTTCGGCTAAACCTGTGTGAAACTAGTCTAGAAATGTCCTCTAAAAGAAAGCCCCATATAGAATATTTAGGGGATTCCTTTATTTTATTTAAAATTGGTTTTGCTAAAAAAATGCTCCCCCCCAATTTTCTGGAAGGGTGGGAATGGCCCTGAGAATTCAGGAGAAGGGGTGATCCTGGGCTTAACATGGAATAGAGGTAGGATTAATACAACCAAAGCAGCAGGACATAGAAAATGGAGACAAGATGAGGAGAGACAAGAACAAGACAGGGTAGAGAACAGAGTAGAGTTTAACCCATTCATAACCTGCCCCCACCTTTTAATTCCCATTGAATAGGCCTGATTCTGTTTTGATAGAAAACACACCCAGCGCATGGTTCAGAAGGCTGTAGAATTGAGAGCTATTAAATACTAAAAAGACAAGGTGAGAAACAATTTGCAAAATCTCCTCTTTTATAGACTGCAGCGATTGAGAAAAATTGAGTAAATTCCCCAGCTGCCTCAACTGCAGTCTGTTTCAAGATTCCATCAATTTTTTACGGTACAATCAATATTTATGAATCCCCAAAGAAATGTCTCAAAGAGAAACCCAGCGCAACATTTTCTCAGTGGTTTGCAGAGATGTAACAGGGGGACCTAAATAACTTTTAAAATAATCTCAATGACAATCAAAGACTCTTCCATAGCCAATATGGTTTAATGTTGGCGTTTATATTAGCGCCATTCAGCCCAGGGTGGAGGCGGGGGAGGGAAAGCACTTGGAGTTTAATCTGTCCAAAAGATGACACTCGGCTATAATAAGTCCACCATAATATGGTACTTAACAATTCAAAGGAAGTGCTATATTAAAAAGTCGCTGGATTTTTTTTTAAATACATTAAAATATCCTCCATTGGTTAAGCAATGGATTTTTTCAGTCAGCTGGAAAAAAAGATTTCTGGGGGAAGAAAAAAACAGACAAACAAATCCACACTGCTTTAATGGCTACTTTAGGTTTAATATCTAAACTTATTTAAATAACTCTGAGCCCTCCTGCTGAGAAATATTGAAACTAATGGATTCCTTTGTGCGTAATCTCCATTTAAATGTAGAGTTTAATTTCCCTTTCGGCTAAACCTGTGTGAAACTAGTCTAGAAATGTCCCTCTAAAAAAAGAGAAAGCCCCATATAGAATATTTAGGGGGATTCCTTTATTTTATTTAAAATTGGTTTTGGGCATTAAAAGTAAATAGCTAGCCAACAGCAGGCCCACAGACGGCCTAAGTTTATACCTGGAGCTCTTGGAGGTGGGTGTGGGGTGGGGGGAGGCGCCGGGCCCAGGGCACAAGTGTGTGCGTGAGCAATGGAAGCACCTTGGCCCAGAACCAACCAAGCACCACCTGTGGGATGTGCTTTCAGGGGCACTGGGTAGGCCTTGCTCTCTGCATGAACACTGTCCCCATCCCTCCCATAATGGCAAAGCCAGAAACTCTGTTACTGGAGCTTCATCTCGGTGGTATGTGGCTTTGATTTCTGTTCCATGCAAATCACCTCGGCCAGGGTCACACTTCCCGGGCGGCTGAGGGCCATCTTGTGCA
The DNA here is from genome assembly GCA_022376925.1 of Tragulus kanchil. Lineage (NCBI taxonomy): Eukaryota > Metazoa > Chordata > Mammalia > Artiodactyla > Tragulidae > Tragulus > Tragulus kanchil. Next base: position 138,654,194 of record JAIOJX010000003.1, read on the forward strand.
TGAATATTCATAGAGTCCTGTGAGATCAGAGTACAAACCAGGACCTGGAAATTGATCTAGTGAAACTGAGGCTGAGAGCTAGGACACCCTGGTGAGGGTCAGGCCACGAGGCTCCTGGGCAGGGGTGCACTCCACACCGACTGACTCCTGGTGCCCATGTCTTCTACATCCTGGTGTTAATTCATGTGCTTTTTCTTCCTTGCCACATAATGGAGAATTTAAACAGCACGTGTGACTATGTCTAAAATTGAGCGTATGGGTTTAAGTACAGTGTGTTTCTTATGTGCTGAGTCGCTTCAGTCGTGTCCGAATGTTTGAGACCCTGTGGACTCCTCTGTCCATAGGGATTCTCCAGGCAGGAATCCTGGAGTGGGCTGCCATGTCTTTCTCCAGTGTTTCTTACAACCACTCCAAACTGCACAGTCGCGAGACTATTAGAGTTCTCACCAAAGGACTCCTTTAGCTGTCTTCTCTCAATTGTAAGGACAAAACTCAGGTTATAAAGATGCAATTTATATATAACTCTTTTCATGGCACCCACTCTGTAAACCCAGCTGCCCCTGGGTATACCTGTCTAATGATCGGGTTATATACACTGGCCAGGACAGTTCACAGGCAATGGTCGGTCCTAATGGTTTAAATCTGAGAGCAAGAGTGAGATGAACGTCTTTAGTACATCTTTGTTGTATTGAGAAGAGTCCCATGGCAGAAGCAGAGGTTCTGGGTTCTGGTCCCAGTTTCTTCTCTGAACAGCTGTGGGAGCGTCTCGCCTACTGAGTATTACTTGTCCTGTCTTTCTAATGGAGATGAGAACAATAACATAGCAGATCAAAGGCAGGTCCCTGGTCCACATGATTTGGGGGGATTCTCTGATGGTTCAGATGGTCAACAATCAGCCTGCAACGCAGGAGACCTGGGTTCAATCCCTGGATTGGGAACATCGCCTGGAGAAGAGAAAGGCCACCCACTCCAGGATTCTTGCCTGGAGAATTTCATGGCTTGTCCATGGGTTGCAAAGAGTCGGACACGACTGAGCAACTTTCACTTCAGGATATGATTATATTACACTGCAGCACTGACAGCAAGTGTAAGACAAAGTATGCTGAAAGTACACACGCACGCACGCCACCAGCTCTGAAGTCAAAATCCATTTCATAGACTTGCACATTATAGGTGACTTGGAAAACTTGAGGGTCAAACGTGAAACTCAGCCTAAAGTGACTGTGCTGGTATAAAGCTGTGCCTGTCTTGGCTCTCGGTCTCTCCAAGAACACTTGTAGAGCATCTCAGTACATCAACAGCTCGGCAGTGTGATCTGAGGGACACCATCCAGTGCACGAGGCTTCCCAGGTGGTGCTAGTGGTAAAAAACACACCTGCCAACGCAGGACAGTAAGAGATGCAGGTTTGATCTCTGGGTCGAGAAGATCCCCTGGAGGAGGGCATGACAACCCACTCCAGTATTCTTTCCTGGAGAATTCCTTGGCTAGAGGAGCCTGGCAAGGGTATGGTCCACAGCATCACAAAGAGGCAGACATGACTAAGGCAATTTAGCACGTGAAGTCCATGCTCTAAAAGATTACCCCCAGCAGCCTGTGTCAGGGATCACCGTGCCTCATCACTCCTGTGGATGAGAACAACGTCAGTTCAGATGCAGAATCAGATCAGGGGGAGATGTTGCTCTTTCAGTCATTAAGATGTTAGCTGGAAATCAGTTCTTCTGTCACCTTACAGGGCTTTGAAGACTGCAGAAATTTATATCAGAATAGGGGAAAACCTAGGACAAACCTCAGCTATCACCCAGGAAAGGAAAGCCTGGGCCACATGACAGCTGGGGTCAGTGGAAGGCAGCGCCATGGGGAGGGTGCCTTAAGGCTGGAAGGAGAGCCTGAAAGGGAGCTGCTCACATCAGAGTGTCTGAGGGCAGTACTGGTCCCATGACCGCCTGGGAACTATGTCAAGCTGCTGCACTGACATCTGAGAAATGGAAGAAACAGCTCCTGCTCTCAAGGAGCTTCTAATCCAGCTGGGGAGGCTAAACCTTACAGAATCCAGCCCTCAGCCAGAAGCAGACGGGGCCTCAGAGCAGTGTGGGGAATTTCAGGAGACACGAGGCTGGCCAGGCAGGTGGGAAAGGTTTCAGAGAGAAGAGGACACCTGCGGAATAGAGGCCATCACGGACTGGTCAGAGGTGAGGAGAAGGAAAAGCCAGGGGACAGTGGCGAAGGCGCAGAGCTCCTGGGCGGAGCTCCAGAGTGCTATACCGGTTGCAGGGCCTCATGGTGCGCTGAAGTGTGAGGTGGGCCATAGGTCAAGACTCAGAGCTCGCCCCGCCCCAGGAGAAGGAGACCGGAAACCTATCTACCTGGCCCAGCCCTCAGGGCCCATGACTGCAGCTAATGCCAGGTGGCGGGACGGCCCACTTGCTCAAGTCGGGAGAGCACCACAGGTGGTATGGGAAGCAGCGTGGCTGCAGGGAGGGGGAGAGCTGCAGCACCGTGGCGATCTGCCACTCACGGCTTACAACCTTCACATCTACTGCATGCTGCCCCGTGCCGTGTCCTGTTCATCTCTGCAACCTAATCCTTAGCACAATGCCTGGCACAGAGAAAGTGGCCACAGTGGTTGATGTGTTTGCTCAGCAAAAATGCCCAGTCCCACTCAAGTGCAGGTGGAGTCAGACTGACTGCCTGTGTTTCAGCCCTTCCATGGAACCAGTTTACCATGGGCAGGGATTAATCAGGAAGGGGCAGAATTGACTCAAATTTCAAGACGTCACGTTTTCCTAGGACACCTTCATTCAGGGTCCCTCTAGCCTTCTGGTGGTGCCACCTGACCCCTCCTACAGTGTGTTCCTGCTGTGCCCTATCTGTGAACATTCCCCCCATATTCTGCTCTAGCCTGTTCCCAACTACTTCTCTGAGACCAAAAACAACCAGTGTCCTTACTACAGAACTGCTGGTTCTCTTGGTGTAAAATGTTAGGGGAGGAATCTAATTAAACTGCTTGTATATACCTGAGCATTATTTTCTTATCTCGGCAGCTTTGTGTTTACCCTCACCCCACTCCACCTATCAGGCTGTGCCCACCCTCATGCACACACTCGCCCGCTTCTATTGCTCTGCTCCAGCCGTTTCTAACCTTCTGAGGTGGAATTCCCTATTGCTGCTTAGCTCTTAAGAGAGGAATGTTACTTATATTTTTTTAAATTGAGGTTTAATTTACAATATTGTGTTGGGTTCTGGTATAAGCAAAGTGATTCATATATTTATTTCCATTATAGTTTATTACGGAATATTGAGTATAGTTCCCTATGCTATGCAGTGGGCTTCCCAGGTGGCCCCGTGGTAAAGAATTCACCTGCCAATACAGGAGATTCAAGAGACTTGGGTTCAATCCCTGGATTGAGAAGATCCTCTAGAGTAGAAAATGGTACCCACTCCAGTATTCTTACCTGGAAAATTCCATGGACAGAGGATCCCAGAAGGCTACAGTCCAGGGGGTCACAAAGAGTTGGCCGTATTGAGTGACTGAGCACAACCTCACACAATAAGTAGTCCTTAGTAGCCATAAAGTTCTCCCAAGACTCATCAGCCCTTCTAAGACTAAGATGTGCATCATTTTTATAGAGAAATGAAAAAAGAGTTCATTTCACAAGCTCCTAATTTATCCCTCCCCACCTTTCCCCCTTTATTTACCATAAGTTTAGAGATTCCTTAAAAAAACTATAAGTAGAGTTGCCAAATAATCCAGCAATCCCACCCCTGGGCATATATCTGGAGAAAACTAATTCAACAAGACACAAGCATCCCTATGTTCATAGCAGCACAATTCCCAATAGCCAACACATGGAAGCAAACTGTCCACTGACTAATGAATGGATAAAGAAGATGTGGTACCTATATGCATCTCATTGATCCTTTCACTTTCCCCAGGAGGTGGGGCTGGAATTTATCAAGGACAGGCTAAAGGAGGCTTTAGTCTAAACATACTCAGTTACCTTCAAGGAAGGTGGCCATCCAGCCTCTTAAGTCACAAGATAAGGTATTAGGAGAACTCCTGCAGTTCCATAGTGGGTAAACCACTCTTGCTATTCCAGCAAAACTGCTTCAGAACCAGTGCACAACTTGGAGCAAGCTCACATGACCAGGCACTCAGTAACCCTAGAGTAGCCTGACTTCTATTCTGCTATGTAGAAAGCAGCAAATCGGCTCACTCACATCCTCTTTTTTTTTTTTAATTTTTATTTATTTATTTTTGCGGCGGGGTGGGGTGGGGATGGAGGGGGACGAGCGGGCCACTTCTATTGATCTTTCACTTGTTTATTTTCATCTGTCTTTGTTCTTTGGCTCTTGTGGGCCTCCCCTTGCTGTGTCCTCTGTTGTTGCAGAGTGCCAGCTCTGGGCGCATGCCCTCCAAAGCGCCGGCTCGGTAATTGGATGCATCAGTCCAGCCTCTCCGTGGCACGTGGGATCTTCCCAGGCCAGGGACCGAACCGGCGCCCCTTGCACTGCAAGGTGGCGTCCTTACCCACTGGACCACCAGGGAAGCCCCTCACATCCTCTTTTTGAGAAGAGTGAATATTGACCAAAGAGAAGACACATCGCAGAAGATGTGATTGATTTCCTGAGTTATACGGAACTCCTGTTTTCATTTCTCTATAAAGCATGATTCACATCTTAGTCTTAGAAGAGCTGCTGAGTCTTGGGCAAACTTCATGGCTAAGGACGTACCTGGAGCAATTCCACATTCCAGGGTATCCTTCAACACACCTACGTCTCCAAAACACACATCTCTTCCCTGCTAACACTTAAGAATCTGATGGTAGAGAAAGGGGAAGATCACAAAATGTTGGTTCTACCCAGGGCTTCCCTGGCAGCTCAGCTGGTAAAGAATCCGCCTGCAATGCAGGAGATCCTGGTTTGATTTCTGGGTCAGGAAGATTCCCTGGAGAAGGGAACAGAGTCCCACTCTAGTTTTCTTACCTGGAGAATTCTTTGGCTTGTCCATGGGTTTACAAACAGTCAGACATGGCTGAGTAACTTTCATTTGCACTTTTCACACTAGATCTCTGTCCACCCACAGGTAATTTCATAGATCTGGTATTGACTACATTTTTCAAAAAAATAGCTGGTTTGTTTTAGTGATATCGCTGACTAGCCTACCACTGGTTCTTCATTATTGCAGTTCAGTAAGTGTACCTTAAGGTGAACTCAGTCTGTGTTTTATGTAATTACTCAGTCTGTGTTTTATGTAATTACAACACCAAACACCTCTCTTCATCTTCGGCTTTTCCACATGGTTGGCGAGACCCAACCATAACACGGTCATCGCCCGTAACACAGAACACTCAGAGGGCACTCAAAATGAGAGTGAGTGGTTCATTATCGTTGTGGATCTGGCCCAGAGTTAGAATCCCTGCTGGCGATATTACTTTCCAGTATATGGGGCCTGTGTTCATGCTGTTGGAATGTCTCTTAATTAAGAATCTTTTTTTGTCTTATGCATAAATTAATCAAGGTAATTATTGTAGCATTATTATTATTACATTGTACTTATAGAGCACTTACCTCCAAGGTGCTCAAAGCAGTTTATAGATTTTCTTAATCTAATGAACTCTAGCAGCCTCTAGGCAAGATGGAGAGCAGAGCAGGGATTGTTAGAGCCGCACTATAGTTGGAGAAAATGGGTCAGGCCAGAAGTAGGGGTGGCTGCTGGTGGCTGCAAAGAACGCCCTCAGATGCACCTAAATGCCCGTATTCCTGCTCCCCCTGTCGATCGAGGTATGGAGTGGGGAGACGTGTACTGTTGAGTGTGTTAGGAAGTGTTCCTTCTCTAGCTACAGAAGCGGTATTTAGCATGTTTGGAGCCCAGAGAGCCCCTCCAGCAGGGTTTGACTTAGAAAGCAGACCAGATATTAGTTTCTCCTCTTCTTCCCCTCTTTTCTGCCCGCCCTTCCCTGAGATAGCTGCTCCTCCAGCTGAAAGCCAAGAGCATAGGGAGAGAAGAGGAACCCTCCTCGGCGCCAGCCATCAGCGCCCTCCGTTTACTCTGAGCCTGACTCCCATCAGCATGTTCTCACGTGTTTCCCTCGGAGGACCCCAGTGCCTTGGGAACAGCAGGAAAAAATGATGGCACAGAGCAGACACCGCAGGGGTCTGGGGAAGATCCAAGCGCTGCTGAAGGTGGGATGGTATTTCCGGTCCATTCCACCTCAACTAGCAGGCAGCATCGTGTAAAAGCCCAGAGCTTGAAGTTCCTATATTCAGTACCATAGATAATAGTACCAACAAATAACATCAAGGTGGGAATTGTGCAGATATATTTCCACGCACAGATAATAGGTTTTCTTCTCTCACAAGACTGTTGGGCTATACTTGGTTTTCAACATCCACTTCGTTTTAATGCGACAGAACATAGGGGTCACTCATTAGAAGGTAAGCAAATCATGGTGCCTGCAGGGTAAGCCATCGGTAACTGACAATGCGCAGGACATTTCCTGACATATTCAGCAACTGTGGAGTCTCTGCCTCCAGGAGGCCCTCATCCATTTCATTAAGCAGATGTAATTCATAGCAATCCACGTGCTCCCTCAACAGAGAAAATCTCTTCCCTTTCCTCTTCTCTGCCTAGCATAGTCAAGACTTAGATCAAATGGCACTTACACATTTCACAATTTTTTTTTTAATTTTGGCCTATTTTTTTTTAATTTGTTTATTTTTCGTCCACCTTTATTCTTTGGCTTGTGTGGGCTTCCCATTGCAGGGGCCTCTCTCGTTGCAGAGCACCAGCTCTGGGCGTGTACTCTCCAGAGCGCTGACTCGTAATTGGACACACTGGTCCAGCTGCTCCGCGGCACATGGGATCTTCCCGGGCCAGGGATGGAACCGGTGCCCCTTGCACTGCAAGGTGGACTCTTTACACACTGGACCACCAGGGAAGCCCTCAAAATTATTTTTGGCAGCAGTGCATTTACCTTTAGGATCAGGCTCTATTCTGGTGACTGGGGTACAGAAGTGATAAAACAAGAGCTTTTAAAAATTCTTGCTCTCACAGGGTAGGGAAGCAGGGAGGAGAGACAATAAAGAAGCATCAATTATCCAGCAAGTTAGAAGATATAGGTGCCATGGACAAACAGTAAAACAGGGAAGAGTTAATAGGGCATTCTGGTATTAGAGGTATAATTTTAATAGGATGTTTAGTGCAGACTTCTGAGCAAAGATTTGAAGGCGATGGAAAAGTGAGCCATGCTGATATAAGATTCTAAGTAAAGGCAACAGGAAGTACAAGGCACCAAGACCAGAGGATGATTAATTCCTCCTAGAAAAAATAGGAAGCAGACTGATCATCAAAAATAAATAAATATGTGACAAGTGTTGGCAAGGATGAGAAGAAATTGGACCCCTTGTTCACAGTTGGGGGGAATGCAAAATGGTACAGTTGCTATGCAAAACAGTTTGGTGGTTCCTCAAAAGTTAATCATAAAGTTACCATATGAGCCCTCAATTCCACTCCTAGGAACATACCCAAAGGAATTAAAAGTGGAAGCTTGAACAGGTACCTGTACGCCAGTGTTTATAGTAGCATTATTCACAATAGCCATAAGGTGGAGACAACCTAAACGCCCATCAATAGATGAATGTACAACCAAAAGTGGTCTATCCATATGGTGGGATATTATGCAACAGATCACCATAAGGAGCTTGGCTTGGACTCTAGGACGGGAGTCATGTGGGTGAAAGGGATAGAGCTGAGGAGGTACATGATTTGACCATTATAGCAAGTTCCTATGCTAAGAGTCAATAAAGAGGGACCAAGATGGAACCAGAGAGACAAATGAAGAACAGCATGGGCAGAGATGGCATGGTCTGCTGGTGGCAGTGGAAGTGGTAAGAAGAGAAGATGTTCTAGATTTAATTTTCAGGTGAAGATAAATGCAGTTGCCAATGAATATTGGGTGTGAGAGGAAGAGAAGAGTTAAGGATAGTCCAAAAGTTTTTTGACTTGAGCAACTGGAAAGATGGTGCCACCAATAATAAGATCAAAAGGATATCGTCCCGCTGTTGGCGAGTTGAGGGATTCAGAGGTCAATACCTCATATGGGTCTGCATCTGAGTAGAGATATCTAGAAGGTAGGTGAGTTTATAAACCTTGAATTGGGAGAGAAGTTCAGACTAATGTTAAAAATTTTAGAGACCTCAGCGTATAGTTGAGCCTGAATAAGTCCACTAAGGGAGGGAGTGCACATAGAGAAGGAGGGCTCCAAGAACGGAGCCTCAGAGGGCCAAAGGTCAAGTGACCAATGAGATGAGAAGACTGAGAAGCAGCAGCCAGTGCAAAGGGAGTAAACCACAAGCATGGGGTTCCCTGGCAACCAAGAGAAGAAAATGATTTTAGGAGAAAAGATCTCCCACTGTGTTCAATACTGCTGAGAGTATGAATAAATTAGAGCTCCAGACTGGCTATTAGATATAGAAACATTATGACTTATTAAGAACAGCTTCAGTGGAGAGGAGGGGGTCATACAGCAGCCTATATGGGGCAAGTTCAAGTGAGAATGGAAAGAGAGGAATTGGAGACAGAAAGTAGAGAGAAGTCTTTTGAAAAGTTTTGCTGAAAAGAGAGAGATGGGGTAGAAGGAGATAGAGGGAGACAGAAAGGGGACACACTCTTCCTGGAAGGGATGTGTTCTTTCTGGCTAGTTCAATGACCCTCTTTGAGTTCACACGTCTACCTCCCCAAACAGGCCGAGAGCTTGAGGGCAGGAAGTGTACTTCATTCATCTCTGCTTCCCTATCCACAAATGTTTTCTAATCAAGGCACAGCACATGAATGAGGCCAACTGCATGCGTTCTTTGTACACCAATTTCTAACAAGGCGTAGGCTGGAGGATTTTCTTTCCAGGGTCCTTCAGCTTGACCTCCTGACGACCTGTGTCTCTAAGTTACTGGGGAAGCCAGTCTCATCACTTACCAGCCGGTCGTCCTCTGCCTCAGGGTCTGCCGGCTCTCTGTGACACCCTAATATCTAAATATATAAATGTGCAAAGACAGTTAACTAGGACTTATTTGTGCCCTGGGAATTAAAAAAAAGTAATTAACTGGTATTTTTAACGCCTTTTCTCTTTACAGGGTGATCTAGTTAAATGGTTCAGTTATAAGATCAGGGAATTTGGTACCTTTCGAAATAGCCCATCCAAAGTTACCTTAATGGGCTGATAGCTTGGGTGTTGTTTCCTGGAGGAACTAAAGGAGAGAACAGAGCTGATCTGAGGAGCAAGGACCCCGGGCATGGGAGGGTCACAGTCAACATCACCATGGTCAAGCTAAAGTAAACAGTTCACTCCCTGAGCTCAAGAAAGTATGTAAAATATTATTGCAGTCTGTGTTTTATGTAATTACAACACCAAACACCTCTCTTCATCTTCGGCTTTTCCACATGGTTGGCGAGACCCAACCATAACACGGTCATCGCCCGTAACACAGAACACTCAGAGGGCACTCAAAATGAGAGTGAGTGGTTCATTATCGTTGTGGATCTGGCCCAGAGTTAGAATCCCTGCTGGCGATATTACTTTCCAGTATATGGGGCCTGTGTTCATGCTGTTGGAATGTCTCTTAATTAAGAATCTTTTTTTGTCTTATGCATAAATTAATCAAGGTAATTATTGTAGCATTATTATTATTACATTGTACTTATAGAGCACTTACCTCCAAGGTGCTCAAAGCAGTTTATAGATTTTCTTAATCTAATGAACTCTAGCAGCCTCTAGGCAAGATGGAGAGCAGAGCAGGGATTGTTAGAGCCGCACTATAGTTGGAGAAAATGGGTCAGGCCAGAAGTAGGGGTGGCTGCTGGTGGCTGCAAAAGAACTCCCTCAGATTCACCTAAATGCCCGTATTCCTGCTCCCCCTGTCGATCGAGGTATGGAGTGGGGAGACGTGTACTGTTGAGTGTGTTAGGAAGTGTTCCTTCTCTAGCTACAGAAGCGGTATTTAGCATGTTTGGAGCCCAGAGAGCCCCTCCAGCAGAGTTTGACTTAGAAAGCAGACCAGATATTAGTTTCTCCTCTTCTTCCCCTCTTTTCTGCCCGCCCTTCCCTGAGATAGCTGCTCCTCCAGCTGAAAGCCAAGAGCATAGGGAGAGAAGAGGAACCCTCCTCGGCGCCAGCCATCAGCGCCCTCCGTTTACTCTGAGCCTGACTCCCATCAGCATGTTCTCACGTGTTTCCCTCGGAGGACCCCAGTGCCTTGGGAACAGCAGGAAAAAATGATGGCACAGAGCAGACACCGCAGGGGTCTGGGGAAGATCCAAGCGCTGCTGAAGGTGGGATGGTATTTCCGGTCCATTCCACCTCAACTAGCAGGCAGCATCGTGTAAAAGCCCAGAGCTTGAAGTTCCTATATTCAGTACCATAGATAATAGTACCAACAAATAACATCAAGGTGGGAATTGTGCAGATATATTTCCACGCACAGATAATAGGTTTTCTTCTCTCACAAGACTGTTGGGCTATACTTGGTTTTCAACATCCACTTCGTTTTAATGCGACAGAACATAGGGGTCACTCATTAGAAGGTAAGCAAATCATGGTGCCTGCAGGGTAAGCCATCGGTAACTGACAATGAGCAAAGGACATTTCCTGACATATTCAGCAACTGTGGAGTCTCTGCCTCCAGGAGGCCCTCATCCATTTCATTAAGCAGATGTAATTCATAGCAATCCACGTGCTCCCTCAACAGAGAAAATCTCTTCCCTTTCCTCTTCTCTGCCTAGCATAGTCAAGACTTAGATCAAATGGCACTTACACATTTCACAATTTTTTTTTTAATTTTGGCCTATTTTTTTTTAATTTGTTTATTTTTCGTCCACCTTTATTCTTTGGCTTGTGTGGGCTTCCCATTGCAGGGGCCTCTCTCGTTGCAGAGCACCAGCTCTGGGCGTGTACTCTCCAGAGCGCTGACTCGTAATTGGACACACTGGTCCAGCTGCTCCGCGGCACATGGGATCTTCCCGGGCCAGGGATGGAACCGGTGCCCCTTGCACTGCAAGGTGGACTCTTTACACACTGGACCACCAGGGAAGCCCTCAAAATTATTTTTGGCAGCAGTGCATTTACCTTTAGGATCAGGCTCTATTCTGGTGACTGGGGTACAGAAGTGATAAAACAAGAGCTTTTAAAAATTCTTGCTCTCACAGGGTAGGGAAGCAGGAGGAGAGACAATAAAGAAGCATCAATTATCCAGCAAGTTAGAAGATATAGGTGCCATGGACAAACAGTAAAACAGGGAAGAGTTAATAGGGCATTCTGGTATTAGAGGTATAATTTTAATAGGATGTTTAGTGCAGACTTCTGAGCAAAGATTTGAAGGCGATGGAAAAGTGAGCCATGCTGATATAAGATTCTAAGTAAAGGCAACAGGAAGTACAAGGCACCAAGACCAGAGGATGATTAATTCCTCCTAGAAAAAATAGGAAGCAGACTGATCATCAAAAATAAATAAATATGTGACAAGTGTTGGCAAGGATGAGAAGAAATTGGACCCCTTGTTCACAGTTGGGGGGAATGCAAAATGGTACAGTTGCTATGCAAAACAGTTTGGTGGTTCCTCAAAAGTTAATCATAAAGTTACCATATGAGCCCTCAATTCCACTCCTAGGAACATACCCAAAGGAATTAAAAGTGGAAGCTTGAACAGGTACCTGTACGCCAGTGTTTATAGTAGCATTATTCACAATAGCCATAAGGTGGAGACAACCTAAACGCCCATCAATAGATGAATGTACAACCAAAAGTGGTCTATCCATATGGTGGGATATTATGCAACAGATCACCATAAGGAGCTTGGCTTGGACTCTAGGACGGGAGTCATGTGGGTGAAAGGGATAGAGCTGAGGAGGTACATGATTTGACCATTATAGCAAGTTCCTATGCTAAGAGTCAATAAAAGAGGGACCAAGATGGAACCAGAGAGACAAATGAAGAACAGCATGGGCAGAGATGGCATGGTCTGCTGGTGGCAGTGGAAGTGGTAAGAAGAGAAGATGTTCTAGATTTAATTTTCAGGTGAAGATAAATGCAGTTGCCAATGAATATTGGGTGTGAGAGGAAGAGAAGAGTTAAGGATAGTCCAAAAGTTTTTTGACTTGAGCAACTGGAAAGATGGTGCCACCAATAATAAGATCAAAAGGATATCGTCCCGCTGTTGGCGAGTTGAGGGATTCAGAGGTCAATACCTCATATGGGTCTGCATCTGAGTAGAGATATCTAGAAGGTAGGTGAGTTTATAAACCTTGAATTGGGAGAGAAGTTCAGACTAATGTTAAAAATTTTAGAGACCTCAGCGTATAGTTGAGCCTGAATAAGTCCACTAAGGGAGGGAGTGCACATAGAGAAGGAGGGCTCCAAGAACGGAGCCTCAGAGGGCCAAAGGTCAAGTGACCAATGAGATGAGAAGACTGAGAAGCAGCAGCCAGTGCAAAGGGAGTAAACCACAAGCATGGGGTTCCCTGGCAACCAAGAGAAGAAAATGATTTTAGGAGAAAAGATCTCCCACTGTGTTCAATACTGCTGAGAGTATGAATAAATTAGAGCTCCAGACTGGCTATTAGATATAGAAACATTATGACTTATTAAGAACAGCTTCAGTGGAGAGGAGGGGGTCATACAGCAGCCTATATGGGGCAAGTTCAAGTGAGAATGGAAAGAGAGGAATTGGAGACAGAAAGTAGAGAGAAGTCTTTTGAAAAGTTTTGCTGAAAAGAGAGATGGGGTAGAAGGAGATAGAGGGAGACAGAAAGGGGACACACTCTTCCTGGAAGGGATGTGTTCTTTCTGGCTAGTTCAATGACCCTCTTTGAGTTCACACGTCTACCTCCCCAAACAGGCCGAGAGCTTGAGGGCAGGAAGTGTACTTCATTCATCTCTGCTTCCCTATCCACAAATGTTTTCTAATCAAGGCACAGCACATGAATGAGGCCAACTGCATGCGTTCTTTGTACACCAATTTCTAACAAGGCGTAGGCTGGAGGATTTTCTTTCCAGGGTCCTTCAGCTTGACCTCCTGACGACCTGTGTCTCTAAGTTACTGGGGAAGCCAGTCTCATCACTTACCAGCCGGTCGTCCTCTGCCTCAGGGTCTGCCGGCTCTCTGTGACACCCTAATATCTAAATATATAAATGTGCAAAGACAGTTAACTAGGACTTATTTGTGCCCTGGGAATTAAAAAAAAGTAATTAACTGGTATTTTTAACGCCTTTTCTCTTTACAGGGTGATCTAGTTAAATGGTTCAGTTATAAGATCAGGGAATTTGGTACCTTTCGAAATAGCCCATCCAAAGTTACCTTAATGGGCTGATAGCTTGGGTGTTGTTTCCTGGAGGAACTAAAGGAGAGAACAGAGCTGATCTGAGGAGCAAGGACCCCGGGCATGGGAGGGTCACAGTCAACATCACCATGGTCAAGCTAAAGTAAACAGTTCACTCCCTGAGCTCAAGAAAGTATGTAAAATATTATTGCAGACTGAGAAGAGGTTTTCTTCCTATCACCAAAGTATTTAAAATACTCACTACAATATTTAAGAAACAGGACGCTCTCTAATCTCTTTAGACATCAAGCTCCAAATTCTACATTTGAGTCTATTAGTCAACTCACATTGTTAACTTAGAGATTCAGAAACTTTGAGTTGTGGCTGAAGTGCACTGCCCACCAACATTTGTAGAAAAATGTGCATATTAGCACCACTCTATCAGAAAAATACAAAGCACTAGGTGGTAGCCAGTCTCTAAGGTGGTCCCCAATGATCCTGCTTCCTGTATCACTCTTGTGTAGTCAGTCCCTTTCTTTATTGTACCAGGGGTTGGTTCTTATTACCAATACAATATGGCAAAAGTGATAGTGTGGGGCTCTTCCAGATTAGTTTATAAAAAACCCTTCAGCTTCTGTCCTGTGTGCTCTCTCTCCCTCTCCTTTTCTTATCTCTCTCTTTATCTCTGTAACTCCTCCTGCCTACAACCATGTGAATAAACCTAGATGTGGATCTGCTGGGGACTTCCCTGGTGGTCTAGCAGTTAAGATTTCTTCTAATGTAGAGGGTAAGAATTCAATCCCCAGTTGGGGAACTAAGATCCCATGTGACCTAGGGCCAAAAAAAAAAAAAAACATGAAACAGAAGTAATACAGTATCAAATTCAATAAAGACTTTTAAAAATGGTCCACATATAAAAATTTTTTTTTTAATTGTGGATCTTCCATCACTGCCAAGCCTTCAGATGACGGCACCTCCACCAATATCCTGATTGCAATGACTCCCCTGATCCAGAACCATTCAAAAAAGCTGCTTTTAGATTTCTAATCCTCAGAAACTGTGTGCTATTATAAATGCCTGTTATGCTAAGCCAGTACATCTGGGGTATTGTCTTATGCGGCAATATGTAAGTAATTCAAAATATGGAAATATGTCAAACTCTGAATTAGAACACTATGCATAGGCATGGTATTAAGCGCTATAGTCCCCATGGGTCATTTTCGCCCTCTTATATCTTAGAGTTGATTATACCCTTAGGGCCTCTACTTCCCTCCCTTCTCTGAAAATTTTGTTCAGGGCATGGCCTTCCACAAAGCTTGTCACAGCTCTTTGCTTTTCAGTGGCTTTATTTATGGGCCCAGCGTGTCTGGCAGCTTTGGGCCTGCTGTGTCAGGACCTCAGCTCTCGACACAGGAGAAACCTTGGGACCTAAAGGACCTCTCTCTTTCTAGCTCATGGTGGCTGCTGAGCCTTTGACTTTTGCGCACATGTCTGAGGAATTATAACTGATTGGGGCAATATCGGACAGAAACTGTTTACTAAAGATGCAACAGTTACCAGGACCCCAATCCCACTCACTACCTTCTCCTGCTGTTATTTCCAGATAACAGTTCTGACATGTGTGAGCTGTTACAAAGAGCGAAGCAACACCTCATAGATGAGGGAGGCCATCCCCTGAAGATGACGAACATTTCCCCGACTGGATATAGAAGACAGGGATCTAAGACAGGGAAGTAGGCTTTAGGCAAGGACGTGGGAGCATCCGCTGAAGTTCATGCAAGAAAATATTCATTCCATTTGTGTTAAGCAGAAAATGATTTAACATGAGAAATTGGTCCTTACCAGGTTAATGGAAAGACTGAAGGAGTGTGCTGCAGCCTGGCCCTCCAAGAATGACACCCCGAATGTGTACAGACTGACCAGGCCATACAAGGTGGGAACTGGGGGCCTCCTGAGCACCTACTGACTTGAATCATCCTCCCCTAGTGCAACCTAGAGACAAGGAGGCCATTACTGCCCTCATCATGGCTGCCACTCAACGCCCTCAGAGCTAGCGTTCGTGCACAAAACTCAGCTGCAGAAACCCAAAGTGTTTACACCGCACTTTCTGGAGCAATAACCAAATTCTCAGGAAAATTTCCCTGGTCTCATATCTCCTACAGTCTATCAGGTCCAAAAGAATCAAACACGACTGAGCAACTAACACTTTCAATTTTACTTTCATCTCTCCCGTCCAATCTCACACAAAGTTTCTATAGTTTATTTAGTGGCAGTAATTTAATTTTCTGCCAGAACTTTAGCTGTAAAAGAGTCTTAAAAGTATAAGTTTTACCAAAATTAGAGACGCCCTATGATCCAGTAATCCCATTCTTGGGCATAGATGCAGACAAAACTATAATTCAAAAGCGATATATGCACCCCAATATTCATAGCAGCATTATTCATGATAACCAAGACCTGGAAACAACCTAAACATCTATCAGTGGATGAATGGACAAGGAAGATGAGGTATATCTATACAATGGAATATTAGTCAACCATAAAAATGAATAATGCCATTCATAGCAACATGGTTAGACCTAGAGATGATTATACTAAGTCAGAAAAGGAAAGACAAATACCATATGATATCAGTTATATGCAGAATCTAAAACACAACACAAATGAATGTATCTATGAAACAAAAACAGACTCCCAGACATAGAGGACAGACTTGTGATTGCCAAGGGGGAGGAGGAGGAGGGAAGGGAAGGACTGGGAGTTTGGGATTACCAGACGTAAACTATTATGTATTGGATGGGTAAACAACACGGTTCTACAGCACAGCACAGGAAACTGTATTCAATATCCTGTGATAAACCACAATGGAAAAGAATATATATACTCTGAGTCACTTTGCTGTATAGCAGAAATTAAACACAACATTATAAGTCAACTATACTTTAATAAAAAAAAAAAAAATTAAGTGAAGGTTTGAGCTTCCCTTGTGTCTCAGTGGTAAAGAATCCACCTGTCAATACATGAGACAAACGTTCCATCCCTGGGTCAGGAAGATCCCCTGAAGAAAGAAATGGCAACCCCCTTCGGTATTCTTGCCTGGGAAATCTCAGGGACACAGGAGCCTGGGAGGCTACAGTTCATGGGGTCACCAAGAGTCAGACACAATCTATCCACTAAACAGCAACAACAGTTAGCTTTCCGAGACTCTGAAATTCAGACAGGCCCATTACAAAGGGGATCCCAAGTGAAGATGAATGAGGCGAGCCTTAGTGTCTACATGCTCCTATTTTTATCTTTCCTTTCTGCTATTCCATGTGTTTTTAATAAAGTCTCATCTAAATTTTCCAACTGGACTTGCCTGGGATTTAACAGTGACAATAGCAACAGTTTCTCAAAGGGAAGTGAGCCTTGCCGAGCAAGGGCAGCCATGTCTGTCACGTAGAGACCCTTCCTCTACGCCAGTGGGGTCCCTGACAGCAGGAAACCACAGCTGGGCCTCCACCTACTGACCCTATTCAGGTGTCAGCAGTTAAGTGAGCCTCTTCACGTGCTGAGCCCCAGCTGCCCATCCCCAGAGGTCCTGAACTGAACCCAACATGCTCTCCAGTTCCTCTCACCTCTGCCACCCATGAGTCCAGGCTCTGTGCTCATATTAGTGGAATAACCAGCAAGGGGTCGGGGGCACTAAGGCCTGCCACCTCTCTTAGTGTTCAAGGGCCAGGGCCAGGACTGGGGTAAGGGAGGGAGGAGTTTAGGACACAAATTAAAGGCAGAACTCACTCTCAGGTCTTACAAAGGCCAACCTAGCATCTTCTTCAACATGACACCCCAAGGAGCTCGCTCTCCTCACCCCAGGCCCAGCCAGTGAAGGGATAATAGGAGACACAGGACTACCAGTTTGAATAAATAAAATAAGATCATAGAGGATGAGATGTGGATTGAAGGGTGAAGGCCCTCTTGTCCAAACATTATTCCCCCTCTGCAGCTGCCACACTACAGCAAAGAAGCTGGTCACCCACTTGAACGTGATGTGTTGGTCTAGTGCCAGCTCTTGAACCTTCAGCTTCCAATGAACAGGGAACCCTAGCAGCCACCAGCCAGCTCTGGATGGAGTTTAGCCATTGAGGGGTAAACGGTAGGGCAGCTTTGAGCTCCCTAGGGGAGTTCTGTGGGGCAAGAGAAATTCTGAAACAGAGAGATGTTGCAAAGACCAAACATGATGCTTCACAGATGGGGCCAGGTCAATGTCACCTCCCCTCAGTGTGGGTTTCCCAACAGATGCGTCCTGACCTAGGACCCAAGAACAGAAGAAGGCATATCTCACACAGTCACTGGGAGGACCCCTGACCTCACATCGCAGGCCAAGGCCAGTGGTCCCAAGAAAGCCATTTTGCAAGGTTAAGTTCACTTTGCCACATTCAGTGGAGGTGAAGCCTCTGGGGACAGGCCCTCACTCTGCTCTTTTTAAGCTCTGTCTCCAGAGACAAAGTCAGTCCTCCACACTCAGAACACAAAAAAGAAAACCCCAGACTCCCTCTCACCCTCGCTGCAAAGGCATCCACTGGTGTATAACATCAGCTTAAGGAGGGAAAGGGAGAAGGAAAGAAAAGTTATTTAAGGGGAAAATTATTTCTCTTCTGTCTTAACGGAACCTGTAAATTAGGGCATTTAATTACCAAAGACAATTTGTTCATTTTGGATGCTAATATTTACACGAGCAACTGCTTTGAAAGCATGAAATCTGATGAATTGGTGAAACACTTTTTACTCTTTTTCCCCAAATTAATCAAATGAGCTGTGATCAGGCTATTTATAAGTCTAGTTAAGTACATCTCCCTAGTGAGGGCTTTTTTTCCTTCCCACCTCCTTTACATTTTGTGAGCTCTCACAGATATTCAGCTTTTCACCTAGATACCTGGTACCAGAGGATCTCAGTGGGAAGGTGTTTGATCTATTTCTATATTTAATGACACATTTCATCATAGCAGAGCACTGTGCCACCTTTGCTGAAATTATATTTCAATGATGATCCCTTCCATTTGTGTAACCCCAGGTGACTTCCAGGGGACTCTTATGGAAATGAGCTAACCTCCAATGCGCACTGGTAAAAGCCCCCTTTCAGACTCTGATGTTGATGGCTGGGAGGCTTAGATGGCCATCTCCCCTAAAAGAAATGGGTAAGAAAGGGAAGGGAGGGGCTTCCCCTGGTGGTCCAGTGGGTGAGGACACCACCTTGCAGTGCAAGGGGCGCCGGTTTGATCCCTGGCCTGGGAAGATCCCATGTGCTGTGGAGCAGCTGGGCTGATGTGTCCAATTACCAAGCCGTAGCTCTGGAGCGCATGCGCCCAGAGCCGGCGCTCTGAGACCACAGACACCACCGCGATGGGAGGCCCACGAGAGCCAAAGAACAAAGATGAATGAAAATAGAGAAATGAAAGACCAATAGAAGTGGCTCGCCTGCTCCTCTCCCTCCCCAACCCGGCCCCCGCCCAAAATAAATAAATAAATAAAATCTAAAAAAAAAAAAAAAGAAAGGGAAGGGAATGGGAAATGGATGCACCCAGGATGGACACCTGACATGACCTCCTCTGATGCTGGTCATTCTGGTCTCAGAAGACCCTCTCATCCCAGCTAGTGACCTTGACACCAGCCTACCTTATTCTGACTGCAATTCCTGCTCATCCAGTCCCCAAGGGACCCCCCTCCTCAGTCTTGAGGCATCAAAGGGGATGGCAGAGATATTAGCCCCATTGTTCTCTCCTCCAGCTGGCTATTCTCCTACTATACACACAGAGCCCGAACTCATGGATCTTCCAGCTTGGAGGAACCTGGGGAGATCACTGGTCCAGCTCATTGACATTTGAGGATGAGGCAGCCAGAGCCCAAGATGTGAAGATCAGAGGGGTGTCATAAAAGAACACAGAGGGAATTCAGTCTGGGCTTGGTGATAGAGCTCTTTGACTTTAAAGTCCCTCTCCCAACCCTAAGAAAATCCCCCCTGAGCCAGGACTGCTCAATGTTTCAGGTCCCTGAGAGCATATGGATATAGGGAAAGATTACAGAGGTTGGCTTTGAGAAGAAACTGGATGTTAAGGGGGTGAGGAGGGATAGAAACAGGGTCACTGGAGCCCCTGATTTGGCCGCATGAGATAACAGCAAAATAACTTTATTGATCAAAAACAAAAAAAAAATCCCACAATGATAAAAATATTCAATACAGATGTACTGAGAACCTACTACATAGGTAGACCATTCCAGGTGTGGATAAGGCAGTGAAGGAAACAGGCACATGACTTGCCCTTAAAACATGGCAGTCCCCTTAGGGAGAAAAGAGAAGTGTGACAAGTTAGCTAACCAAGTGGGCCCAAACATGCCAAGAGGTACAAAGAGTACATTCTGGGCCAGGGACCTCGGATGGATTGAGATCCCTTGGAGAAGGTGTATCCGTCTGTTTAGGCTGGGTTCTGCTGAGGTAACAAATGACCCTGAACTGTTTATGTCCCACAGCAGCAACAGCTAGTTCCTATCTGACTTGATTCTGACTCCATGTGGCCAACTGCACTGCTCCATGTCATCTCCATTCCGGAACCCAGGTGCAGAAGCAGTCTCTCTCTATCTACAGCATTTCTGTTCATGATGGAAACTGGTAAGGGGATAACTAGCGGGTAAATCTTCTGCTCGATGTGGTACTTATTTCCATTCACATATCATAAAGCTCTGCATTGAATATCATTCCATTATGACCAAAGCAAGCCACATGGCCATCACCACCATCAGATAGACCAGAGGGATACAACCCTCCCCAGGAAAGACAGATGGTATTCGTGAATAATAATATGATCTCCTACAGCAGGGAAGGCTTCCTGGCCAGGAAGCGATGGATGTGGGTCTTGAAAGACAAATACAATTTAAAGAAGAAGGGGAAAAAAACACTAATTCAGAGAGGCAGAGTATTCTAAGCCGGAAGGGTGGCCTCAGGAGGCAGACTGCCCTGAATTAAGCACCTTGTGCCTCAGTTTCCTCACTAGTGATATACTAATACTATTAAAACAGACTTGAAAGGATTTCTGTGAAGCTAAATGAATTCAAAGGGGCCTGTGAAAGTGTTGGTCACTCAGTTGTGTCTGACTCTGAAATTCCATAAACTGTAGGCCACCAAGCTCTTCTGTCCATGGAATTCTCCCAGCAAGAATAGAGCTGGGTGACCCTTCACTTCTCTAAGGGATCTTCCCAACCCAGGGGTCAAACCTAGGTGTCCCACATTGCAGGCAGACTTTATTGATCAAAAAAAAAACCCACATGATAAAAATATTCAATACAGATGTACTGAGAACCTACTACATAGGTAGACCATTCCAGGTGTGGATAAGGCAGTGAAGGAAACAGGCACATGACTTGCCCTTAAAACATGGCAGTCCCCTTAGGGAGAAAAGAGAAGTGTGACAAGTTAGCTAACCAAGTGGGCCCAAACATGCCAAGAGGTACAAAGAGTACATTCTGGGCCAGGGACCTCGGATGGATTGAGATCCCTTGGAGAAGGTGTATCCGTCTGTTTAGGCTGGGTTCTGCTGAGGTAACAAATGACCCTGAACTGTTTATGTCCCACAGCAGCAACAGCTAGTTCCTATCTGACTTGATTCTGACTCCATGTGGCCAACTGCACTGCTCCATGTCATCTCCATTCCGGAACCCAGGTGCAGAAGCAGTCTCTCTCTATCTACAGCATTTCTGTTCATGATGGAAACTGGTAAGGGGATAACTAGCGGGTAAATCTTCTGCTCGATGTGGTACTTATTTCCATTCACATATCATAAAGCTCTGCATTGAATATCATTCCATTATGACCAAAGCAAGCCACATGGCCATCACCACCATCAGATAGACCAGAGGGATACAACCCTCCCCAGGAAAGACAGATGGTATTCGTGAATAATAATATGATCTCCTACAGCAGGGAAGGCTTCCTGGCCAGGAAGCGATGGATGTGGGTCTTGAAAGACAAATACAATTTAAAGAAGAAGGGGAAAAACACTAATTCAGAGGGGCGGGTATTCTAAGCCGGAAGGGTGGCCTCAGGAGGCAGACTGCCCTGAATTAAGCACCTTGTGCCTCAGTTTCCTCACTAGTGATATACTAATACTATTAAAACAGACTTGAAAGGATTTCTGTGAAGCTAAATGAATTCAAAGGGGCCTGTGAAAGTGTTGGTCACTCAGTTGTGTCTGACTCTGAAATTCCATAAACTGTAGGCCACCAAGCTCTTCTGTCCATGGAATTCTCCCAGCAAGAATAGAGCTGGGTGACCCTTCACTTCTCTAAGGGATCTTCCCAACCCAGGGGTCAAACCTAGGTGTCCCACATTGCAGGCAGACTCTTTACCATCTGAGCCACCAACATAGTAAATAAATATCAGTAAAAATATACTAGATAAATATTCTTACTATTATATCAGAGTTTGTATTAGACCAAAGGAATGATGATTCAAGATGCATTTGGAGAACAATGCAGTAGAAAATAGTTTTATAGATGTAAAGAAGTTATCATAGATGAGACTAGCAGACAAACCTTAAAAAAGGGTAGACTGGGGAGCCTAATTGTGGAGAGGTTTGGACTTGGTTCTGATCCATGAATGGAGGCATCACAGAGCCCTTCTCAGTGGTCACTTGGAAGAAATGGGTTAAACCCAGACCAGCCCTGCTGTTGCGACAAGGATATGGCAAACTCAAGTCACAGTAGCACAGTGTACCTCGACTTGCTCTCAGTCTTACCGGGTGACCCTGGACAGCCTCCTCCATCTCTCTGGGTCCTGAATCTCCTGTCTGGAGAACGCAGAGGTGGACTCCAGGGTCTGCAGGGCCACTTGTGGTTCGCTGTCAGCATCCTCTCAGCCACCTGATCCTGATGCTCCCCTCTCTCCCCCAATCCACTGGGCCTGGAGTTTTTAAATGTTCCCTGACACCCCCATCTTTACCCATCCCTCCCACCACTTCCCCTCACCCACTCAGCCTTCTTGTTTCCCGGGGAACCTCACTTTTCTAACGGCGCCCAGAGCTCAAAAATGCAACCCAAGCCATCCAAGTGAGCTGCATCCTGCCTCTCCACCCAGCAGAGCTCGGACGAGCCGGTGGTATTTAATTAGTTTGCAATATTACCTATCTTTTAAATCTCTTAATCCATTTAATAAAAAAAGTTAAAACACATACACACAACGAACCAAAACAATGGCCCCAATTTGTGTTTTGTCTGACGGGGAGTAATATTCATGTCTACATGAGGATGGCATGTAATTAACATGTCATAATCAAAATGACTAAGTTTGACACATTATAATCACTGCATGGAGATTATAGCATAGCCAGGGGCGATCCACACAGCCTATCTTAATATCATTTGCATAATGAAAGCATGGTGGCAGTAATAGCTTTTTTCTCTTGTTATCATAATTTCACCCAGGGCTGCCAGGGGCTCCCGCACTGTCAGATGTTGCCTGTTTAAAGACATTGTGACTTAAGGAAGGTAGAAAAAGTGACCCAGAGGCTTCCTCTTGGAACAATAGCTCAATGGCTGGCCCCTGATGAGTAGAGTCGGGCAATATAGAGGAGGAGCGCCCAGGAGGGTGTCTGGTGAGCCCACACCCAGCAGACCTCTGGACAGTCTGCCCTCCCCAGGCCCCTTGCCTGTAGTGGACATAAGATCACCTTCCATAGACAGGAAGCACTGACACTCTTAGACTCCAAGCAAATGTGACCAGACATGCAAAGCACCCCAAACAGATCCCTTGATGCTCGAGAACTGGGGTGCCTGGCCATCTGTGGCAATGATGTCAACCATGAGGTCAAAGTCATTGATCTAAAAGCTACCTAAGCCAATTGACCAACCTTCTTTTTCATGGCCACTGACTACATCCCTAACCTGGGCACATGCCTCGTGGAACCAGTTGGCAGGAGAGAGCGGCGCTGGAGGGACATTCATTATTTACATGGTATCCTCTCTTCCTTTAATTTGCATAGGTCCCTGTTAAACCTGCTCTCCTTAACTTCCCAAAGCACTTTGAACAATGATTAATCTCAGAGACTCAATATCCCCCATGACAGGAAGAATTTTTTTGACTAGAATCTAAATTTGGAAATCATAACCCCCAACAAATTTAAAGCATAAAAGAATGCACACTTACCCCTAACAAACAAGAAGAGGAAAACAGTAACTTTCTAGCGCAGAAATCTAGCAGGTATCACCCCAAG
This sequence comes from Tragulus kanchil, assembly GCA_022376925.1. Taxonomy (NCBI): domain Eukaryota; kingdom Metazoa; phylum Chordata; class Mammalia; order Artiodactyla; family Tragulidae; genus Tragulus; species Tragulus kanchil. The sequence continues at coordinate 138,677,742 of JAIOJX010000003.1, forward strand.
TGAGTGATCAGTTATCATCACAGATGGTAACACATGTTGATATTATGTACCAGTGGTAACACATATTATGCAGAGTGCTTCACCTCTGTGGTGTTTTTTCTCAAACCCCAAATCCAAGTCTGATTATGAGAAAGCACCAAAAACATCCAAATTGAGGGGCATTCCTCAAAATGTATGCCCAGAACCATTCAAAAGTATCAAGGTCATAGAGGGAAAAAATTGTCATGGGCCAGGGAACACTAAGAGGATAGAATGTCTACATACACCCTAGTATCCTGGTTGAGTCCTACAGCCAAGAAAAGATTGTGGAAATGTTCATTTCTCAGTTTCAATAAGTGCACCATAGTTACATAAGATGTCAACATTAGGTCACATTGGATGAAGGGTATAAAGGAGCTCTCTATGTACTTCTTTGCAGCATTTTAAATTATTTCGACTTTATTAAAAATAAGTTTTGTGCTTCCCTGTTGGCTCAGGTGGTAAAGAATCTGCCTGTGATGCAGGAGACTGAGGTTCAATTCCTGATTTGGGAAGATCCCCTGGGGAAAGGAATGGCTACCCACTCCAGCATTCTTGCCTGGAGAATTCCATGAACAGAGGAGCCTGGCAGGCTACAGTCTATGAGAATGCGGGGAGTTAGACACAGCTGAGCAACTAACACACAAAATAAGTTTTAAAAATAAACATTTGCAAAATTTCACAAAAATTCTGTAACTACAGAATTCTCACAAGTTTTTGGCAAAAAGCCACAGAATGCCATCTTTCTCCCCAAACTCTGGTGCCCATGGTTTGGCAAATTTTGCCTTCCTGACTGAAAAGATGCTGGTGACACCAAATCTAAGTATATGGTGGGTTGCATGTGAGACTGTAAGAAAGAATTTGAATCTATTATTATAAGCCACCCAAAAGATGGAGTTTTCTCATTCTACAGAAACCTGTCAACAAGAAGTAAATGATGTTGCTTCCTACCTCATCTGTTATGTCATAAAAAAAAAAAAAAAACAATAGAAAAAGAGCCTTTAACAAGGTATCATAATAGAGCAGGAAGGGACTCTAGAGCTTGTGGAGCTGAATTTCCATTTTGGGATAAGGATGTTGGGCCTTAGCAAGCTCGGGCATTGCATGGTGTCCCACAGCAGCTCAGTACAGAAATGGGTGTTGGACACAGCTTTTCGAATTCTCAACCCAAGGGTCAGAGCCAAAGCTCATGTCCACTAGGACCTGCAAGGTGGTGTCCCGGCCATCCATCTGTCTCCTGAGAGACGGGGGCCAGTAGACCAGCTAGGAAGCCATCAGGACACCCATGCCTGTCTCATCTTTCCTCATGCCCCGTGAGAGCCCTTCTCCACACTGACAGCTCCTTCCACTGGCTCCATTTTCCCTGGGATCTGCTAGTGGATCCCCTGCACGGGCCCAGAGATGCACTTTTTGGATGTCGTTAGATGCTATTCATATGGCCCTGGAGCTAAGAGCTTTGTTGCCAAGTCAGGGCTGTTTGCCCCCTACCAGCCCCCTTCTCTTATTTTCAGAGCTTGTCATTCACAGCTGCCTGCCAGTCATCGGGGTCCTGGGAAGGAAATGAAGCTGAGAAACTCAGGCACAGAGCCCCCCACTGCGAGGGAAATGTTGACTCACAGCCAATGCATTTTAACACAGGGAAACTCCCAGGAAAGCCAGAGGGCTGTGCCTGGGCTCCTGGGAGCACGGCTTTCCGTTCTTCTGCAGGCCTGGAATTAATGCCTTGGTTCCCTCCTGGGCCAGAAGACTGTAGGAACCCCTCCTCTGCCGTGGGCAGCCCTCCCACCAGCCACCAACCTCAGGACTGCTGTTCTCCGCTTAAATTTCACAACTGTCTTCTGAATCAGGAAGTCCTTGGAGTTGGCAGAATTGTTTGAAAAATGAGAAGACCCCTTCCTTCAAAAACATCTGCCACCACCCTTTTACCTGGTGCCTGGGATTCCTTCATTTGATGTGGATTTCTTTGAGTTCAGAAGAGGTTTTGTTTCTGAATCTTCACTCTAGCATTGGTTTCCAGGGACAGAATCCTCTCAAATTCCCCTAAATAATATGGGAATGTGGCAGTACCTTCTGAAGTAGGCAGACTCCTGGTCCCATAAAGACCATCACTTCCTCTGTAAGGTTTGCCAAACCCCCAGACTAAACCAGCACATCCTTTATTCACTCCCAGCTCTATTTAACATCTTCTCACATACTTTAGCACAGCTAATAATGACTATGTGTTGACTCTTGGGAATATCTGCTTGTTTTCACTCTTCCCATGTGAATGTGGGCTCCCAAAGATTAAGGGCTGATGTGCTTTGGCTCATCAGTGTGTCCCTGAAAGTAGCAAAGAAGCAGTCCAACGAATGTTGCAGAAAGAAGGAATGAATGAACAAGAGGTGGGGCCGGCCTTCCCAGAGATAACAGCAGATGGAAGAAGAACAGGATGTGGCCAGGATCAACCATCTCTTGCACACAGCTGACATGAGGTCAGGCCATGCAACCCAGTGTGACCACAAGGCGTGTTTCCTAGAAGCAGCTCTGATGGGCCACTCCATTCTCAGCACTGTGACATTACCTAAAAAGCAAATGGAATTCCTCTAGGTTAGAATTGGTTTTGACTTTGATCAACTTCCCCACAAGGAAATTCTTCCTCTGATTACTGTGTGCAAAGGCAAACTAAACAGATGATCAGTACCTAGAGCTACTGCCCAACCAGAGGGCGCCCATGTGCCCTGAAGGGCTATGGGATGTGCCCCAATGAATTCAAGGATTTGATGGTGTGGAGTCTTTCAGTGGGTTTTATTTTTGTATTGTTTTTCCCCAAGATCTCTATCTAACACCACATATGAAGTCAAGAAACATGGGCTTGAGTTCACCTGCGAATAACAGAAAACTTGTTTAATGAGGCTTACAGATCTGTGTGATTGTCTCAAGAAGTCAAGAGCAACTGCCTACCTAGCACATGTGACTCAAGAAAAAAAATCAAGTTTTTTTAAAAAAACATATCTGTAGCGTCTTGTTGAAAATGAGAAGACCCTTCCTTCAAAACATCTGCCACCACCCTTTTACCTGGTGCCTGGGATTTAGTGGATTTCTTTGAGTTCAGAAGAGGTTTTGTTTCTGAATCTTCACTCTAGCATTGGTTTCCAGGGACAGAATCCTCTCAAATTCCCCTAAATAATATGGGAATGTGGCAGTACCTTCTGAAGTAGGCAGACTCCTGGTCCCATAAAGACCATCACTTCCTCTGTAAGGTTTGCCAAACCCCCAGACTAAACCAGCACATCCTTTATTCACTCCCAGCTCTATTTAACATCTTCTCACATACTTTAGCACAGCTAATAATGACTATGTGTTGACTCTTGGGAATATCTGCTTGTTTTCACTCTTCCCATGTGAATGTGGGCTCCCAAAGATTAAGGGCTGATGTGCTTTGGCTCATCAGTGTGTCCCTGAAAGTAGCAAAGAAGCAGTCCAACGAATGTTGCAGAAAGAAGGAATGAATGAACAAGAGGTGGGGCCGGCCTTCCCAGAGATAACAGCAGATGGAAGAAGAACAGGATGTGGCCAGGATCAACCATCTCTTGCACACAGCTGACATGAGGTCAGGCCATGCAACCCAGTGTGACCACAAGGCGTGTTTCCTAGAAGCAGCTCTGATGGGCCACTCCATTCTCAGCACTGTGACATTACCTAAAAAGCAAATGGAATTCCTCTAGGTTAGAATTGGTTTTGACTTTGATCAACTTCCCCACAAGGAAATTCTTCCTCTGATTACTGTGTGCAAAGGCAAACTAAACAGATGATCAGTACCTAGAGCTACTGCCCAACCAGAGGGCGCCCATGTGCCCTGAAGGGCTATGGGATGTGCCCCAATGAATTCAAGGATTTGATGGTGTGGAGTCTTTCAGTGGGTTTTATTTTTGTATTGTTTTTCCCCAAGATCTCTATCTAACACCACATATGAAGTCAAGAAACATGGGCTTGAGTTCACCTGCGAATAACAGAAAACTTGTTTAATGAGGCTTACAGATCTGTGTGCTTGTCTCTCAAGAAGTCAAGAGCAACTGCCTACCTAGCACATGTGACAAGTGCAATGAATCATTTTTTAAGTCTCCTCCTTACAACAAAATTATTTTCAAAGTAGCATATTTTATTACATATTTTTAATGAACATCATACTCAGTGTAGACGTTAACTTAGAAACCCCTGTAAACTGGCAACAGAATCAACTTGTTTTGAATCGAGTGCACTCCTGGCTCTGTACATACCTGTTTTTAAACAGCACATTCCAAATAAACTATGGCAGCAGAATGGTGGTAAAAGTAGAGAATCTGAGCTTGAGTTATTTCAGTTCTGTCATTCTATATTGTCACTCAGAATTTCTAATTCTGTGTTTAAAATTTAAAAGAATGAAACAGGATGGCTGGAGTTATCATGGAAAAGCCCAAATGAATCTGAATCTAGGGGGGAAACGCTCTAGTTTACTCTCTAAACAAACGCATGGATTTCAATCCATAGGCATCCTGTAGGTGACTGGCTATAACTTACATATATATTATTAAAACTCCACAGTAACTGGAGCGATTAGCCAGAACTTAAAAAAAATTATCTGGGGGAGGAGGAGCATTTTGTCTTGACATTTTAGAACTACTGACAGGAAAAGTAGACAGACTTCCAGTTGGTTTTATTATTGTTTTAATTTTCTACAGATAATGCAGCCCTTTATTGCCTGTGTGCTATATGATGAGTTCTACCCTTGGTGAGTCAGTAATCAGGAGGAATGTTGTCCAGGGTTCAGCAATGCATTAGAAAACCAAGATTCTGTCCACATCTCTCCATCAGCCTTGACTTTTTGGCGTTTATCCTCAAGCTTCTCCTCTTAATCACCAAATGGCAGTTGAATCTCCAACCACCACCTCCACAGTCCTGCCAGGACAACATGGGAGGGCATGTGTGGCTGAGGCCAAGGAGAGTAACAGCCAAATGGGTCCCTTTTGTAATTTTTGTTATTACAAAAAGTAAAATACACTTTATAGTTGTGGTATAACTTTGTGAGTTTTGACAAATGCATTGAACTGTGCAATCATCACCACAACCAGGGTACAGAACAGTTCACTTCCCAGAATCCCCTTCTGTCCCTACTTCATAGTCACACGCCTGCCCCATCCCTTTGATGTTCAATCGCTAAGTCGTGTCTGAGAATTTCGGAGCCTGTGACGGCTAATTTTATGTGTCAGCTTGGCTAGGCTCTGGTGCCCTGCTGTTGGGTCAATCACCAGTCCAGACATTACTGTGAAGTTGTTTTTAAAATCTGATTCCCATTTAAATCAGTTTACTTCAAGTAAAGCATATTACCCCTCATAATGTGAGTGGATCTCACCCTATCAGTTGAAGAACTTAAGATAAAAGACTGAGTTTCCTGAGAAGGAAGAGATTCTCTGAGTCCTGATAATACAGAGCCCAGAACCTCCAGTCAGCTGAGTTGTCTGATCTAGGAATTTCTAATTCTGTGTTTAAAATTTAAAAGAATGAAACAGGATGGCTGGAGTTATCATGGAAAAGCCCAAATGAATCTGAATCTAGGAAACGCTCTAGTTTACTCTCTAAACAAACGCATGGATTTCAATCCATAGGCATCCTGTAGGTGACTGGCTATAACTTACATATATATTATTAAAACTCCACAGTAACTGGAGCGATTAGCCAGAACTTAAAAAAAATTATCTGGGGGAGGAGGAGCATTTTGTCTTGACATTTTAGAACTACTGACAGGAAAAGTAGACAGACTTCCAGTTGGTTTTATTATTGTTTTAATTTTCTACAGATAATGCAGCCCTTTATTGCCTGTGTGCTATATGATGAGTTCTACCCTTGGTGAGTCAGTAATCAGGAGGAATGTTGTCCAGGGTTCAGCAATGCATTAGAAAACCAAGATTCTGTCCACATCTCTCCATCAGCCTTGACTTTTTGGCGTTTATCCTCAAGCTTCTCCTCTTAATCACCAAATGGCAGTTGAATCTCCAACCACCACCTCCACAGTCCTGCCAGGACAACATGGGAGGGCATGTGTGGCTGAGGCCAAGGAGAGTAACAGCCAAATGGGTCCCTTTTGTAATTTTTGTTATTACAAAAAGTAAAATACACTTTATAGTTGTGGTATAACTTTGTGAGTTTTGACAAATGCATTGAACTGTGCAATCATCACCACAACCAGGGTACAGAACAGTTCACTTCCCAGAATCCCCTTCTGTCCCTACTTCATAGTCACACGCCTGCCCCATCCCTTTGATGTTCAATCGCTAAGTCGTGTCTGAGAATTACGGAGCCTGTGACGGCTAATTTTATGTGTCAGCTTGGCTAGGCTCTGGTGCCCTGCTGTTGGGTCAATCACCAGTCCAGACATTACTGTGAAGTTGTTTTTAAAATCTGATTCCCATTTAAATCAGTTTACTTCAAGTAAAGCATATTACCCCTCATAATGTGAGTGGATCTCACCCTATCAGTTGAAGAACTTAAGATAAAAGACTGAGTTTCCTGAGAAGGAAGAGATTCTCTGAGCCCTGATAATACAGAGCCCAGAACCCCCAGTCAGTTCTCAGTGTCCAAGCTGGAGGTAATTAGCTAGACTGGGCATTCATTCCTTGAAAGTCACTCAATTGTGTCTGACTCTTTTTGACCCATAGACAAGTCATGGAATTCTCCAGGCAAGAATACTGAAGTGGGTAGCCTATCCCTTCTCTGGGGTATCCTCTTGACCCAGGAATCAAACCAGGGTCTCCTGTATTGCAGGCGGATTCCTTACCAGCTAGGCTGCAAGGGATGCTCATTCATATCTTACAAGCCTGGAAAAATATTGGACTAATTTTTTAGTTGTATTTGTGATAAACAGCTATTTTCTAGTTTATGGTCTGATTTGTCTATTCCTCCCCCAAATGATATGCTATTAGAGTTAAGGACTAATTGTAATCTGATTACTTGAAGGCTGTGTTTAGTGATGTTTTATTGGTAAAATAATATTCGATATTGCAGATACCTGCTAGATACTTTGGTTAACTGGTTATAGGTACTTCATGGGCTAAAGAGATTGTCATGCTAAGATAATTGAATAGTTCCTCTACCAGAAAGATTCAGAATTTCCTTACTTGAGATGAAGAGTGGGGCTGAGGGAGGGAGGAAGGATAGTCAGGTTGAGTTTAGACTTCTACATGGCCTTGTGCAGCCTTGAACGGCAGTGAGCAGAGAACTTGGGTCTTTAGCTCATGAGAGCAGGGAAGCCTGGCAACCCTCTTCTCTATCCCCAGCCTGGAGCTCGGGAGTAAATTTATGTTCAAATATACTAGTGGTGGCCAATATTGGAGTCCATTTCTGACACAACTGCAGCTGTTGGTGTGTGTGTCTTTTGCACCATTGGTATGTTGTCAAAGTTGAGAGGACAGGAACAGAGACTGTGCATGTGTGTACACACACACACACACACACACACACACACACACAGAGTTGATGCTGAGTAAAGGTTTATGAAAAGCAAGAAAATCTGATAGGATTTGGACAGAATCCGACCAGTTTTAAGTTTTCCATCCCTAAGCCCTTAAGTCCACACAAGCCACTATTTTTGTCCTTGATGTAGAAGGGAGACTAAGTTGGAGAATGTAAATGGAAAAGCCCAGAGTTTTGTAAGACGATTATCAGATTTGTATAAGATTTAATATACTCTTTTAAAAAGATTACACTCACACACATACGCACATATGCTGGTTTTCTACATCCACAATGCATGGATTACATTAGGGAACAGGAGGGCTGGAGACCTCCACCCTCAGGTGGATGAACTGGATGGTCAGAGAGGAAACTCCCAAGGCTCTCCTAAATGTCTCAGGGGCAGCCATACTCACAGGAAGTCAAACAGTTCTATCTCTCCAAAGAGAAAACTTCCAATTTGCCTCAAGTTTCACTCTAAATGAAGTTTCATTCATTTGTGTCTGGGGCCTTTGGGTCCTTCAGAGGTAGCTGAAAGACAAACTCCCGTATAAGATATATTTCTGAGGACGAACGGACAGCCTGAAAGCCAGGTGGTCATAGTAGTTACCATATCTTTGTACTTAGTATGAATCAGCTGCTAAATGGTGTTTCCTGTCATCCAGCTCCTCCAGCTCTCGCCCAGGCTGCCAGTTCCCTTTCCCAGAAAACCTGTGGACAAGCAAACCTGTCATCACGATCACCACCTGCGCACCTCACGCTATGTCCACAGTCCACGTCAGCTGCACATCACCCAAACCAAAACTAGTCAGTGGCACCAAATGCTTCCATGTTCCAGTACACAAGGCTCATTTTTCAATGATTCCTACTGGCACCAGGAGGAGGTCTGGCTTTGACTTCCATGGTAACCTTGGTGGAGAACTTGGGTTTTTGAGGCAACCCTCTTCTCTATCCCCAGCCTGGAGCTCGGGAGTAAATTTATGTTCAAATATACTAGTGGTGGCCAATATTGGAGTCCATTTCTGACACAACTGCAGCTGTTGGTGTGTGTGTCTTTTGCACCATTGGTATGTTGTCAAAGTTGAGAGGACAGGAACAGAGACTGTGCATGTGTGTACACACACACACACACACACACACACACACACACAGAGTTGATGCTGAGTAAAGGTTTATGAAAAGCAAGAAAATCTGATAGGATTTGGACAGAATCCGACCAGTTTTAAGTTTTCCATCCCTAAGCCCTTAAGTCCACACAAGCCACTATTTTTGTCCTTGATGTAGAAGGGAGACTAAGTTGGAGAATGTAAATGGAAAAGCCCAGAGTTTTGTAAGACGATTATCAGATTTGTATAAGATTTAATATACTCTTTTAAAAAGATTACACTCACACACATACGCACATATGCTGGTTTTCTACATCCACAATGCATGGATTACATTAGGGAACAGGAGGGCTGGAGACCTCCACCCTCAGGTGGATGAACTGGATGGTCAGAGAGGAAACTCCCAAGGCTCTCCTAAATGTCTCAGGGGCAGCCATACTCACAGGAAGTCAAACAGTTCTATCTCTCCAAAGAGAAAACTTCCAATTTGCCTCAAGTTTCACTCTAAATGAAGTTTCATTCATTTGTGTCTGGGGCCTTTGGGTCCTTCAGAGGTAGCCGAAAGACAAACTCCCGTATAAGATATATTTCTGAGGACGAACGGACAGCCTGAAAGCCAGGTGGTCATAGTAGTTACCATATCTTTGTACTTAGTATGAATCAGCTGCTAAATGGTGTTTCCTGTCATCCAGCTCCTCCAGCTCTCGCCCAGGCTGCCAGTTCCCTTTCCCAGCAAACCTGTGGACAAGCAAACCTGTCATCACGATCACCACCTGCGCACCTCACGCTATGTCCACAGTCCACGTCAGCTGCACATCACCCAAACCAAAACTAGTCAGTGGCACCAAATGCTTCCATGTTCCAGTACACAAGGGTCATTTTTCAATGATTCCTACTGGAAGCACTGCAGGAGGGAGGTCTGGCTTTGACTTCCATGGTAACCTTGGTGGAGGACCTCCTCCTCTTTGCTGGCTATTCTGCTCACAAGTTCACCCACCCTCTTTCCCTTTGATCCCACTGATGAGTGTTGGTGTAACCCAGGTTTAGACCTGGTTTTCATCCTTTTCTACACCTATAGAGCCTCCCAGGTAAAGCTATATAGTCCTATGGTTTCCACACTCTCCATTGATGGAGATGCCCTCATCTATTTCTCCCATCCGAACTTCTCTCCTGAGCTCCATCCAATCTCATTCCTCCAGCTGCCTGCCTGACATCCCCATGTGGATTTATTACAGGCCAAAGGGACTTGCTCTGGGTCGCACTGCCAGTAAATGATGGAGGCAGAACCTGCATTCAGGTAGATCTGATTCCAGTGCTTGCCTTCTTAACTACTCCTGGACCAGTACCCGAGCACACAGCTGCAAACCCTCAGAAGGAAGAGCATGTCCATTCCAAAGATCTCCCAATGACCGAGGACGTAACCATCCTATCATTTCCCACTCTGATGACCATCTCCCTTAAGTCTAACTCCGCAATTTCAAACAAGGCAGATAGGGCAGAGGGAACCATGGAGTCACCGTGGAAACCAGCTATGTCTTCCCGGAGTGTGAAATCTACTCAAAGATTGACCCAGAGAGGTGGGGAGCCACAGGGGTAGGAGAAATCATCTTCCTACAAAAATAAGATGGATCAAGATGTATCACAAGGAGCAAATAAGAAACATCTTTTTATAGGTTGAAAATGAGACTTCAAGGAGACCTCAAGCTTGAAGTGGACAGCTTTTCCCTTCCCCTCCATCCAAATGATAAGTCTCAGGCATACCAGTCACAGACTATTGAAAAGTGGGAGAGAAGGAATGCCCATGAGACTCACAATCTTGACCTCCACAGAGCTTAGGTCCCTTTTTCCAAACACTTGTTTCTGACACCTGCTCCTGGCAGCCTTCCTTTAAACCAGTAGGGCAGTACAAACATTCCAGGAAACAAGTGCACTTTTAGAAAGGGGTGGATAAGCACAGAGACTTCTACCACATCTCTGATGTCTTCAACTGAGCAGACTAAATCTGGAAAGAAAAACGGAATATTCCCCTAAAACCTTATACAGGAAGAAAAAAGAGAAAGCCTTTCAGAGGTTCTCAAAGAAGCAATGGCTATTTTCAAAACAAAGTTTGATGAGAAACGTTAAGAAGCTGAAAATAATTTTGAAAACCAGTGGAGGTGGTCCTAAGCTTAGCAAAGCAGTGATAGAAATGCAAATCCAAGGTGATATTCTCTAGGTAGAAGGCAGAGTCAAAAAGTCAAAGGCGCCAGAAATTTTTGGAAAACGACGAATCAGTCCCTTACTAAACGATCCAGAGGCAACCTCAGATTCTCATGTCTGCCCTTACCTCTCTGAGTCTGAGGACTTTACAACCACTGGCTAATCTTGCCTCGGTAACTCCAGCCTGCCAAGGCTTTCCAAGGATAAGCAGAACATATTAAACCTCCAGACACCACTCCTCTTCACCTCCCTCACTGTGAGTTTCCAAAGCAACTGCAAAGTGAGTACAGGGCTTCCCTGGTGGTCCAGTGGGTAAGGACACAGCCTTGCAGTGCAAGGGGTACCGGTTCGATCCCTGGCCTGGGAAGATCCCACGTGCCGCGGAGCGGCTGGACTGATGTGTCCAATTACCGAGCCGGAGCTCTGGAGCGCATGCGCCCAGAGCCGGTGCTCTGCGACAACAGGGGCCACCGCGATGGGAGGCCCACAGGAGCCAAAGAACAAAGACAGATGAAAATAGAGAAAGGAAAGACCAATAGAAGTGGCCCGCCCGCTCCCCTCCCTCCCCAACCCAACTCCAGCCCAAAATAAATAAATAAATAAATCTTTAAAGAAAAAAAAAAAAGAATGCATTCCAGGAGCTTCTCTGGTGGTCCAGTGGGTAAAGAGTCCACCTTGCAGTGCAAGGGGCACCAGTTCGATCCCTGGCCTGGGAAGATCCCACGTGCCGCGGAGCGGCTGGACTGATGTGTCCAATGACCGAGCCGGAGCTCTGGAGCGCATGCGCCCAGAGCCGGTGCTCTGCGACAACAGGGGCCACCGCGATGGGAGGCCCACAGGAGCCAAAGAACAAAGACAGATGAAAATAGAGAAAGGAAAGACCAATAGAAGTGGCCCGCCCGCTCCCCTCCCTCCCCAACCCAACTCCAGCCCAAAATAAATAAATAAATAAATCTTTAAAGAAAAAAAAAAAAGAATGCATTCCAGGAGCTTCTCTGGTGGTCCAGTGGGTAAAGAGTCCACCTTGCAGTGCAAGGGGCACCAGTTCAATCCCTGACCCAGGAAGATCCCATATGCCACCGAGCGGCTGGACCGATGTGTCCAATTATGAGACAGTGCTCTGGAGCACATGCACACAGAGCCGGTGCTCCGCAACGAGAGAGGACACTGCAATGGGAGGCCCACACAGGCCAAAGAATAAAGATGGATGAAAATAAATAAATAAAAATCAAGAAAAAGAGGCCAAAACTTTAACAACAACAACAAAAAAGAATGTATTCCAATAGCAAATGGCGAAGTCCAACAGTGCAAAACCGCAATAACTTTCACATCAACTTTTTAGCCATCTTGGGCAAGTTATTTATTCTTAGTGAACCTCACTTTTCTCATCTGTAAAATGGTGATAATAAGGTTACCTACCTGCTAAGGTTGCTGAGAGGATGAACTGAGAGCAGGAAGTTATTAGCACAGTGTCTGGGTCCAGAAAGTATTGTTACTAGAGGTGTCCAAACCAGTCACAATAATCCTTTAATCCATGCTTATATGTACAGACTGTTGGCCAGGAAATACTGAATGAACTGTGTACACTTCAGGTCTCACCTGCACCCTCTTAGGTTGTTGGCCTCCCTACCTCCTTCAAATTCCTGCTTACGGAGAAGAGTGTGTCCTTCTTCCAGAGAGGTGGAAATTGTGATACTTTCAAAGATCCCACAGCCAGCAACCAGGGTCTTAGATTCTAGACCAGGTGGCAAATGATGGCCCAGGGGCCAAATTTCTCCAGCCACCCATTTCTGTAGATAAAGTTTCATTGGAATGGAACGCTCAACATAGTCAACATTCAGTTGACTATGGTGGCTTTCACATTACGAAGGCAGAACTGAACAGTCGCTTCACAGACTGCACCACCTGCAAAGCCTAAGATGTTTACTCTCCAGTCCTTTATGGAAAAGCTTGTCAACCTTGTTTCTAGACCCTCCTTCTGAGCTATAGCATCATACTCCTTGTGGAAGTCTCCTTCCTATGTCTTCTGGTATAGAAGTGGTCGCTGAGAAAGACTTCTTACCTTCTGGGTAAAGAGGTAAGGTACAATGACAAGGACAGTTTGATCTGTTCCTCCACCATCTCAAGATAGACTTATGAGACTGACTAACTGTGACCTCTTAGCTGCCTTTCTCAGTGTGCTGCCTTGAATCTTCTTTTTCAGAATCACCTGGAGCATTTGTTGTATGTGCTGATTCACCATCCTGTCCTAGACTTTCAGAATCTAAACCCCCAACATGGGGCCCAGGAAACCCTGTAAAAATGGAAACAATAATACTCCCCGAAAGTGTTAGTCTCTCAGTCATGTCCGACCCTTTGCGATCCTATGAACTGTATAGCCTGCCAGGTTCTGCTGTCCATGGAATTCTCCAGGCAAGAATACTGGAGTGGGTAACCATTCTCTTCTCCAGATATCTTCCTGACCCAGGGATCGAACCCAGATCTCCTACATTGCAGGCAGATTCTTTACCATCTGAGCCACCAGGTGGCTCTTAAATCCATTACATTTGAAAAGCTCTGTTCCTGAGTTCTGAAGTTATAGCTTATTCAAATATAAATCCTTATACACAATATCAGGTGCTCAAGAGGTATCTGCCTGTTAAATTTTGAAGAAGTTGTTACTGAGTATGTGCTTTTGCAGTGGGATGTGCAGTCAAAGCTGGTAAATGGAGACCTGCACCCTCTTAGGTTGTTGGCCTCCCTACCTCCTTCAAATTCCTGCTTACGGAGAAGAGTGTGTCCTTCTTCCAGAGAGGTGGAAATTGTGATACTTTCAAAGATCCCACAGCCAGCAACCAGGGTCTTAGATTCTAGACCAGGTGGCAAATGATGGCCCAGGGGCCAAATTTCTCCAGCCACCCATTTCTGTAGATAAAGTTTCATTGGAATGGAACGCTCAACATAGTCAGCATTCAGTTGACTATGGTGGCTTTCACATTACGAAGGCAGAACTGAACAGTCGCTTCACAGACTGCACCACCTGCAAAGCCTAAGATGTTTACTCTCCAGTCCTTTATGGAAAAGCTTGTCAACCTTGTTTCTAGACCCTCCTTCTGAGCTATAGCATCATACTCCTTGTGGAAGTCTCCTTCCTATGTCTTCTGGTATAGAAGTGGTCGCTGAGAAAGACTTCTTACCTTCTGGGTAAAGAGGTAAGGTACAATGACAAGGACAGTTTGATCTGTTCCTCCACCATCTCAAGATAGACTTATGAGACTGACTAACTGTGACCTCTTAGCTGCCTTTCTCAGTGTGCTGCCTTGAATCTTCTTTTTCAGAATCACCTGGAGCATTTGTTCTATGTGCTGATTCACCATCCTGTCCTAGACTTTCAGAATCTAAACCCCCAACATGGGGCCCAGGAAACCCTGTAAAAATGGAAACAATAATACTCCCCGAAAGTGTTAGTCTCTCAGTCATGTCCGACCCTTTGCGATCCTATGAACTGTAGCCTGCCAGGTTCTGCTGTCCATGGAATTCTCCAAGGAATTCTCCAGGCAAGAATACTGGAGTGGGTAACCATTCTCTTCTCCAGATATCTTCCTGACCCAGGGATCGAACCCAGATCTCCTACATTGCAGGCAGATTCTTTACCATCTGAGCCACCAGGTGGCTCTTAAATCCATTTACGTTTGAAAAGCTCTGTTCCTGAGTTCTGAAGTTATAGCTTATTCAAATATAAATCCTTATACACAATATCAGGTGCTCAAGAGGTATCTGCCTGTTAAATTTTGAAGAAGTTGTTACTGAGTATGTGCTTTTGCAGTGGGATGTGCAGTCAAAGCTGGTAAATGGAGCCCACTTTGCCCCTTGACTTACATCATTGTATCAGAGACAGTTGTTCTTGTTTTCATTGATTTCCCGGTGGTCAGTGGCTCCTAATCCTTCAGTTTTAGGTTTTCTGTCTCCGAGACCTTAGTCAGTTCCTGCTTATCTATAAAAATACTCACTTGAAAGACTCTTTGGTACAATGAACAGTTCCCTTTCAATCTGTCATTTGAACTAAAGAAGGCTTTTTTCTACATAAGGGGCCCTAAAGGTGCAAACTCCTTAAGGCAATGACTTTTGATGAGGATCTGAAAGAAGACCTTTGCCCATATTTAAAACCTCGTTCACTGCCAGCCTCACTTTGTGTGGGACCACCTCCCTCTGAGATCCAGAGACCCAGAGAAGGGATGTCATGCAGCCAAGGTCACCAGAGAAATTTCAAAGTCAGAACATGAAAAGAAGTCTAGGCACTTTCAGAGCTTGGTTCCCTTAGTTGCAACATACCAAGCCTTTCTGGAAAGTCTATGTTCTTCAGAAAACCTCATTAGTCTGCTTGTACCATCACACCAAATGGCCCAGTGTCTTACTTGGAACTCATGGTCACATGGTTCCAGGCAAAGAAAATCTAAATTTCCCTCTGTCTATTTCTCTCTCTAAGACACACACACACACGCACACACACACGCACACACACACACGCACACACACACACGCACACACACACACGCACGCACACCAGCATTCACAGTCAGGTTTACCTAAGAAATAAAAGTGTTAGTTGCTCAGTCCTGTCTGACTCTTTGAGACCCCATAATCTGCTAGGCTCCTCTGTAAATGAGATGACCCGAGACTCATCTTTTGGAAAGAAGAACCCATTTTTCTTCCAAGACCCACCCATCCATGGGAGTGGTGGACATCTGTAAGAACCATGTCTTTTACTTTCTGTCTAAGCTGTCTGGTTGTGTATATCTCGGGCTGTACTTACTGCCCTCCATCTCCCCAGCCAAGGTGAGCTAATTCCTAGCGATAATAGCTCACCCATAAGCACCTGTTCAAATACACACCAGTCAATCCAGAGCCTGCACCGCAACCAGACCACCAGCCACCCTAGGGCCATGTTCCAGACAAACAGGGACAATCCTCTGCCCAGAATCAGCTGAAATTATTCAAAGTAATCAATCCTAAGCCTGCTACTGGCTTCACTTGTTCCTTTCCGCAAAAACTGCACTAAAGGTTCTTGTCCACGTCTTCCCCACACTCCTGCCTCCTGACTGGCTCTGCTGCCCACTGTGTGCCCTCCACAGCCCAGTGTGACCCTCCTCTTGGGAACTGTGCAAACTCAACAACTTTGTTACACCCACATTTGTTAAGTGAAACAGGATGATGAGTCCCTCAGTTCAACAATAGACCACAAGATAAAACAAGAAGCTTATTATTCATGGGTCCTGGAGGAAGTACGTGGCACACGTCACGCACTTCCAGGAATGACACAGAGAAGTCAAGGCAGGGTGCGGGCAGAGACAAAGGCAGACCCTGGAGTTCATACCTTTATTAGGGTCTGTGGGTAGAGTGCTTTGGGGTTTCTAGGCTAGGTCCAAATTGGTCATTTCAAACCAACACAGTGGGGTTTGGTGAGCCCCACAGAGTCTTCTATAGGGGGTGCAGGAGGCTTACAGACACCAGAGGCAGGGGAGATTGCTGGGAAAGGCACACCAGGAACCCACAGGTGCTTGTGACTCTGAAGCTGCCATCTAGCGCTGGGCTTACATGAGGGGACTGGCTCCAGGGCAAGGTCCTTGCAAGCAATCTGGCCAAACAAAATCGATGTCAAGACAGCAATGTTGTGGGAAAGCTTAGCTAAATTCTTGAATATAAAAAAATCGTATTTTCAATGACAATTGTCTCCTGATCTGTTGGCTTTATAGTACTTGAAATTTCTAGTAACGTACAGTATGAGCAACCCCACTTCACCTACCAGACATCCTCATCTGTGAAGCGTCTCTTCTCGGTGTGCACCCTCCACTCTTCCCCCACTGGCTACTTCCCCTCAGGATGCAAACATGTTCAAGTTGTTCCTGTACGTTGAGGAGGTGAGAGCTCCGCCTCTGTCCTCCCCTGTTTGCAGTCAGGTTTCACACAGGTCTGCGTGTGCTCTCCTCCTTTCTCCCTCCACTGAGTCTTCCAGCCCTCCAGTCAAAGCCACCAGTCCTTCATGACTAAACTATGTGGGCCAGTTTCCACTCGATGGACCCACCTTCTGTGCTGGATACCGTTGGTCTCATTGTCCTCCAACCCCATCCTCTCGCCCGCTCCCACCTCCTCACTCCCCCCAGCCCTGTGCAGGATCTCCATCTCCACCCCCTCCCACTCTTTAGAAACGTGCTCCCAAGACCCTTCCTTCAGCCTTCTCTCCTCTCAAATGCCTACAGACCATTTGGAAAACCCAATGAGGGCTGAGGACCCTGTCCCCACAAAAGTACACTAAACACATTCAAACAAATGTTTGCATAGACTTTGAGAGATCCATCAACCCCCTCGGGTTCATCCTCTGGTCTTTAGGGAATCGAGAACATCTGGTCTATACATGTGCTAGCTCCAATTCCTCTCTTCCTCTCCAGATGTGCATACCCTACAGTTTGCTGGACAGCATCTCCCAGTTACCCCACAGGCACCTAAATTCACAGTGTTCAAGGCTAAAGATATCAGTCAGTCAGCTTACTCACTTAGTCATATTTGACCCTCTGTGACCCCATGGACTGCAGCATGCCAGGCTGCCCTGTCCTTCACCATCCCCCAGAGCCTGCTCAAACTCATGTCCATTGGCTCACTGATGCCATCCAACTATTTTGTCCTCTGTGGTCCGCTTCTCCTTTTGCCTTCTATTTTTCCCAACATCAGGCTCTTTTCCAGCAAGTTGTCTCTTCACATCAGGTGGCCAAAGTATTGGAGCTTCAGCTTCAGCATCAGTCCTCCAAGGAATATTCAGGGTTGATTTCCATTAGGACTGATTGGTTTGATCTCCTATCAGCCTCCCCACAAAATCTGCTTTTCTACTGGAATCTTTCCTCATAATAGTATCATTATCTACTTCTCATCCAAGACAAACATCCGGGAGTTGTTCCCAGTTTTTCCTCCCTTAGTCCCTGTACTTGGTCAATCCCAACTCTTATCTATCCTACCTCCTCAACACTTCACAGTCTGCCCCCCGCCTTTTCCCGTCTCCATTGCACTGCCTTGGTCTACACCCTTACCACTGGATTACTGTTGATTCTTATCACTCTAATTAACCACCCACACTGCCCACAGAGCAGCCACTCCAGCATACAGAGACTTGACACCAGTAGAATAACAGAGGGGTGGATACCGGGTGTCCAGAACAAAAGCAGAAATGCATTATAGAAAGATTTTTGCAGGGAGTGACTTATTATTAGATTTGTTCTTAAAGACACACCATCAACAGCCCCACACTGCTGTGGCCATGGGGAGAGTGTGGATGGGCCCATACAGCGCACAGGAAGCACAATAAGAGGTCACTGAAGTGACAAATTGGAAAGCAGGATAAGCAGAATGGAGAGAAGTGATACTTAGCACTTGAATTAATAGAACACAGAGACCTACTCGTGGAGGCTTACAGGAGTAGAGTGTCAGCCAAGCGAAGGGGAGATGAATTCTGTTTACTCCCATTTTGTTTTCTCCATCCTGTAACATGGAGTTTGAGAGGCTCAAGGAAACGACCTGTGGAAAGATCCAGAACTGGTGGTATAAACTGGCTCTGGGGGCCAGGAAAGTGTCATGAGCTGAAGATCCAGATTTGGGGCTCATGAGGATGCAGAGTGAAAGAGGCACATAGGCTTTCCTAGGCAGAGAGTGTGGAGGACTGAGAAATGGCTGACTCGACCGTGGCAAAGAGCTATGCCCGAGAAGGGAGCAGAGGATGAGCAGCCAGAGTGAAGGAGAGGCCTGGGCAACAGGAAGTCAAGAGAAGTGAAACCATGGAAGAGCAGGCTGCAGGAAGTGGTCGGAGTCAGGGTTAGAAGGACCAGAAGCTGCCAAGAGGTCAAACAAGATGTACTAAGGGCTCCCCTGGTGGTCCAGTGGGTAAAGAGCCCACCTTGCAGTGCAAGGGGCACCAGCTCGATCCCTGGCCCGGGAAGATCCCACATGCTCTGGAGCAGCTGGACCGGTGTGCCCAATTACGAGCCAGCGCTCTGGAGCACATGCCCCCAGTGCTGTGCAACAAGAGAGGCCACTGCAATGGGAAGCCCACACAGGCTGAAGAATAAATATAGATGAGAACACTAAAATTAAGAAAAAACAATAAAAGAGGCCAAAAATAGAACAAATATATAAAAAAACCTTTTTTTAAAAAAGATGTACAGAAAATGGGGCCATTGGATGTATTTATGAGGAGGTCCCCTTCCTCCTAGGAAAAGCTGTTTCAATGAGGTAAAAGGTGAACTGACGAGTGAGTGGAAAACGAGGTTGCTTTTCTCAGAAGCTGAGTTCTGAAGAGAAGAGAAACAGCAGAGACTTGTGAGGGAAGTCAGGGGGGCTGTGTTCACGACAGGAGGCTGGGCGTGTTGGAGGACGTGTATGCTCCCCTGTATAGCTGGGAAATGCTAGAGGTTGGACACCCACCTCTAGCTTATCTTCAGCAGCATCTCCTTTATTTCCCTTAATTCTTTTTTTTTTTTAACATTCATTTTATTTATTTATCTTTTGGGGGGTGGGGTGGGGAGGGAGGGGGATGGGCGGGCCACTTCTATTGGTCTTTCATTTCTCTATTTTCATCCGTTTTTGTTCTTTGGCTCCTGTGGGCCTCCCATCGCGGTGGCCTCTGTCATCGCAGAGCGCCGGCTTCGGGCGCATGCGCTCCAGAGCTCCGGCTTGGTGTTTGGACACATCAGTCCAGCCGCTCCTCGGCACGTGGGATCCTCCCAGGCCAGGGATCAAACCAGCGCCCCTGGCACTGCAAGGCAGCGTCCTTACCCACTGGACCACCAGGGAAGCCCTATTTCCCTTAATTCTTAAGGGGAAAGAAGAAAAGAGGAAAAAAAGCATGTTGAGAGGTCATTTGTATCCAATGCTTTGCTTCTACTGATGAAGAAATGGTCCAGAGTGATTAGACCACTCGTTCAAGATTTCGTAGCAAATTAGCTGCAGAGCGCGAGGCTTCTGATGTCTGGGTCGGAGCCTGTCCATTATTCCCTCTTCTTCCTGTGTTCCCAGGATCCCCTTACACAGGACCTCCTAAGACTCTCCCAGCAACCTGAGCCTTTGGCTTGGACAGTTCTGTTCTAGCTGGATTCTTCCAGATGCTCATTCTGCATCTTGATTCCTCAAGGCCCTGCTCACTACAAAATTAATGAAGTTTCTGTCAGTGTCTGCTGCATTCTAACTGCAACTTCTATGATGTCCCCATTAAGTAGAGGACATTTTCTAAGGGCTGGATGAAACAGACATTTAGGGGAAAGTGAGGTTCAGTTCCTGGATCCAGAAGATCTTCTGGAGAAGGGATAGGCTACCCACTCCAAAATTCCTCGGCTTCCCTTGTGACTCAGTCAGTAAAAAAACGTTCGTCTGCAATGCAGGAGACCTAGGTTAGATCCCTGGGTTGGGAAGATGTCCTGGAGAAAGGAACAGCTACCCACTCCAATAGTCTTGTCTGCAGAATTCCAAGGACAGAGGAGCCCGGCAGGCTACAGCACCTGGGGTCACAAAGAGTCCACAACTGAGTGACTTTCACTTTAACTTTCAAGGTGTTTTAGTCCTTCTAAATCCTGCTGGGAGATGTGTGTACAAGTGTGTGAGTGTGCACATGTACACACAAGCATTATGCACTGTTTGATAAAAACAAGGGTGTTCGAAGCCACACCCCAAACAAGAGTGTATGTTTTGTCATTCAGAGATCTTCCCTACCTGTGGAATGCTCAAGTCCTTGGCACACCAGCTTTCAAAGCAGATGGGTATTTACTGTGCACAAATGTTACATTGACTTTGCAATGTTCTCACATGAGCTCTTGTAGATTAATGAGCTCCTAATATTGTGAATAATCATTTTCCATTAATACGCATAGTCAGCTTTTTAAAAGTGGCTTGTGTGGTAATTATTAGCTGTTTGGTGGCTAATCGCTTAGGGAAAATATTTACTTGCCTGTGAACCGGAGCCCGTGTTTGTTTTGCTAAGTGCACTGCCTGACAGCAATTCTGGGATGAAGAAATGCTTTGCTTCTACTGATGAAGAAATGGTCCAGAGTGATTAGACCACTCGTTCAAGATTTCGTAGCAAATTAGCTGCAGAGCGCGAGGCTTCTGATGTCTGGGTCGGAGCCTGTCCATTATTCCCTCTTCTTCCTGTGTTCCCAGGATCCCCTTACACAGGACCTCCTAAGACTCTCCCAGCAACCTGAGCCTTTGGCTTGGACAGTTCTGTTCTAGCTGGATTCTTCCAGATGCTCATTCTGCATCTTGATTCCTCAAGGCCCTGCTCACTACAAAATTAATGAAGTTTCTGTCAGTGTCTGCTGCATTCTAACTGCAACTTCTATGATGTCCCCATTAAGTAGAGGACATTTTCTAAGGGCTGGATGAAACAGACATTTAGGGGAAAGTGAGGTTCAGTTCCTGGATCCAGAAGATCTTCTGGAGAAGGGATAGGCTACCCACTCCAAAATTCCTCGGCTTCCCTTGTGACTCAGTCAGTAAAAAAACGTTCGTCTGCAATGCAGGAGACCTAGGTTAGATCCCTGGGTTGGGAAGATGTCCTGGAGAAAGGAACAGCTACCCACTCCAATAGTCTTGTCTGCAGAATTCCAAGGACAGAGGAGCCCGGCAGGCTACAGCACCTGGGGTCACAAAGAGTCCACAACTGAGTGACTTTCACTTTAACTTTCAAGGTGTTTTAGTCCTTCTAAATCCTGCTGGGAGAGATGTGTGTACAAGTGTGTGAGTGTGCACATGTACACACAAGCATTATGCACTGTTTGATAAAAACAAGGGTGTTCGAAGCCACACCCCAAACAAGAGTGTATGTTTTGTCATTCAGAGATCTTCCCTACCTGTGGAATGCTCAAGTCCTTGGCACACCAGCTTTCAAAGCAGATGGGTATTTACTGTGCACAAATGTTACATTGACTTTGCAATGTTCTCACATGAGCTCTTGTAGATTAATGAGCTCCTAATATTGTGAATAATCATTTTCCATTAATACGCATAGTCAGCTTTTTAAAAGTGGCTTGTGTGGTAATTATTAGCTGTTTGGTGGCTAATCGCTTAGGGAAAATATTTACTTGCCTGTGAACCGGAGCCCGTGTTTGTTTTGCTAAGTGCACTGCCTGACAGCAAGCCCAGAGCTATTATCAGCCTGATTTAAAGGGACCTGGGTGCCAGGGAGCCGGGACTGAGAGACGGGTCTGTGCTGGTCCTCTGGAGCTTTGTCTAGTTTCAGAACTTCATTCACGAGGGCTTTGAAGTGTTTGGCTACATTTCATTTAATAAAAATACGTGGACAACCTACTCTATGTAAAGGTATTTTAGAAAGTGCACCAACTTTGAAACTAGAGAGTGAGCTCAAATCCTAGAACTCGATACTTTGGGTAAATTATTCAGCTTTTCTGTACCTCCGTTTGCTCACCTAGAAAATAGGCTAATATTTACCTCCCAAAGTGGTTAGGAAGGATTAAATAACACACAAAGCATTTAACACAAAGCCTGACGTATGTCAGGCCTTTAGCACGTGTTAGCGCCTTCTCTCTTCTCACAACATACACGTGGGAAGCACGAGAATAGTGAACACACGGCCACCCCCACCCCCACACCGCAACGGCTCCTTCCAAGTCAAATCCCTTAGGACGGAATCCAAAGAGAGCTTGGTGAAAGAGTTTCTCTGACTGGTAGAGGCTACCGTTACTTAGGGGAAATCAAAGATGGGCTCCAGTCTGCCAGGGGCCTGGCCTCACATGTCGACAGAGGACACGGCATGATCTGGGGAGGCGTCTGCATCCGTGTTAACCTCCCTCACTGGTGTCTGAAAATTCCCCTTTATCCACTCATTTCTGGGAGACATTACACTCTCCCTGCATACCCCCAGGGGGTGAGACAGTAAGGCCTGGACACTTCAGGGTGAATCAATGCCTTCTGGTTATAGGGAAAAAGAGAAAGGGACTAGATTCATGAAAAGGAGGTTTCAGAATGCATTAAAGAAAGGAGGTGAGAAGAAAGATCACCTTGTCGTGTTGGCTGGCCCCACTTTTCCTTTCTTCCTGGACTGGAGTGGGGCGTCTCTGTCTTACAGACCACAGGAAGCCCACCCTCTTCCTGCCTTGCTAAGCTTGGAATGTAACAAACAGGCTAGAGGAACACATGTCCACACCCATCCTTTGGAAGTCTGTGACCAATAGCCTGTGCTCAGCCATGCGCGGGAAATGGTACAAGTGAGATGGCCCTGCGTAGGCTTACCTAACCCAAGAAATGAAGTTCACTGAAGCTCATTAAAAGTCTTCATTTACCTGCCCAAAAAATGCATAGATGGTCATTCCAAATTATTCTGGTTTTTAGAAGTTTGCATTATGGCAGATCCCAAGAATCTGGACACAATTATTCCAGCTAATGTGTACTTGAAAATAGTCCTACTGTATTTTCTTCCCAGTTGGGTTCTAGTTTAAAGTTTCCCTTATCGAGACCATTTTATCCATTTGCCACAAACCCTGGCCCCAAGAGATGAAAATTCCAGCTAGAAAGCAGACGTGTGACTCCAACAATTCAACCCTTTGGCCTCCATTTTCTCTTTGGCAAAGCAAGAGACTTGCTGCATTGCTCGGGCTCTTGGTTACAAGAAAAGATCCCCTCGGCTACCTCACCTAAGAAAATGTTTTACTTCTGATTGAAGATGGCAGCCTGAGCAACTATATTTATTTTACTGCCCTTCTGGAATTCACTGAAATTAAAGTACAGAAAAATAAAAAGAAACAAACCTTAACAGTGAAGGAACTGGTAGAAAGTTATAGACGGAATGACAAATGAATGACAAAGTTCACTAGATCTCTTGAAGACAGAAGGTAGATAGAACTTTGCTCCTGGCACCCAGTCTCAATATATTCCACATTCACATCCATTTACCTCCTGAGTATGGATGTCTGGCATGTATCTCTGTGTTGAAAAACATAGGAGCTCAGTTGATAAATAAAGCAAATCAAAACTGCAGTGAAGGATCACTTCACAAGAGTCAGAATGCATGCACGCGTGCTAACTCACATCAGCCGTGTCTGAGTCTTTGTAGTCCTATGGACTGTAGCCTGCCAGGCTCCTCTGTCCATGGGACTCTCCAGGCAAGAACACTGGAGTACTGGGTTGCCCTACCCTCCTTCAGGGGGTCTCCCCGACCCAGGGATCGAACCCACATCTCTTATGTCTCCTGCATTGGCATGTGGGTTCTTTACTACTAGTGTTACCTGGGAAGTCCAAGAGTCAGAATGGCTATTATAAAAAATAATTTTTAAAAAAAGCCTACAAATGATAAATTCTGGAGAAAGTGCAGAGAAAAGGGAAACTCTCCTATGCTGTTAATGGAAACGTAAATCGGTGCAGCCACTATGGAAAACAGAATATACCTTCTTTAAAAATCTAAAAATATAGCTACCATATGATCCAGCAATCTCATTCCTAGGCATATATCCCAAAAAGATGAAAACTATTTTGAAAAGATAAAGGCACTCTAATGTTAGTAACAACACTACTTACCATAACAAAGACATGGAAACAACCTAAATTCTCATCAACAGACAGTTATTTAAGAGGATGAGATATATAGATATATATATGTGTGTGTGTATATATATATGTATATATATGTATATATGTGTGTTGTGTATATATGTGTGTATATATACATATATGTATATGTGTGTATATATATGTATATATAGTGGAATACTATTCAGCCATGAAAAATGAAATTTTGTCATTTGTATGTACCTAGAGATTATTATACTAAGTGAAATAAGACAAAGACAAATATTATAGGATATCACTTATGCATGGAATCTTTTTTAAAAATGATACAAATGAACTTATTTACAAAGCAGAAACAGTCACTCAGGCATAGAAAACAAACTTATGGTTACCAAAGGGGAAAAGGGGTGAGGTATAATTAGACATTCTTAGCAGTTTAACAGATATGAATTACTACACAATAAGAGATATGCAACAAGGATTTACTGTGTAAGACAGGGAACTATATTCAATTTCTTTAATAACCTACAATAGAAAATAATCTGAATATATGTACATATACATATATCTATATCTGAATCACTTTGCAATATACCTGAAACTAACTCAATATCACAATTAACCAACTATATTTCAATTTTAAAGATGTAGCAGCTCTTTTCTATGGGGATTAAAGGAACTGAGAGGAAATGACCAAGGCTCTAGGCAGATCTGAGGGACCACAGAGAAGGATCATTCTTCCACTATCTCTGTGCCTGTGTTGGATCTAGGATGGGGGGACCTGATTGATGTGCTCCTGTTCACGCCTCTTTTAAATTAAAAGATGCTAGCCAAGCAGACACACTGAGGCCATCTGGGTCATACGCCCCTCACAGGGGAGACGCTTGGAGGGCAAGAGAGAAGGCCTGCTCCCAGCAGAGGATACTCAGACCGGCCTTCCTTCCATGTGAACGACTGCCCAAGGACACCCAGCCCATGGGGACGATCAGCAGTGGGAAGGAGGAGACAAGCCAGAAACAGTGACTCCCTGGGAAAATCACAACGATTCAGACAACCCTCAACTTATTCAAATTAAAAAATCATCACAGACATTTCAGAGCACATTTATTAACTTAAAAAGAACAGAGTGCTATGGGAAAAAAAGAGATTTTTTTAAATCATAAAGAAAGAAGCTCTTAGAAATATAAATTGCATCATTTCTCTTTTTTTATAAATAAAAAGACATACAGAAAGTTAAGAAAATTTCTCAGAATATAGAACTAAACAAACTAGAGAGAGAGGAAATATTAGTGAAATGATAAGAAATGTAGGGAACTAAGCCAGGAGGTACATTTAACTAGTAGACTCTTGGAAAGACAGAAAAGAAACTGCGGAAGAAATATCAGACGTAACACAAGACAACTTCCAGAGCGGAAGCAGGACACTGGTTTTCAGACCACAGCCTCCACCCAGTGAATGAAAAGACTCCCACCTAGCTACACCTTTCTGGATTTGCAGAACACCAAAGACAAGAAAAGATCCTGAAAGTTTACAAAAAAGAACAAATGAAGGAAGAAAGCTCAGGCATCTCTATGCACTGATAGAGCAATGCAGCAATGGCTTGAAAGAAAATGAATCAGAACCTAAACCTGGTCACAAACATCTATCAATCTATAGTTCAGTTCAGTTCAGTCGCTCAATTGTGTCTGATTCTTTCATCCCTATGGATGGCAGCATGCCCGTCTTCCCTGTCCTTCCCCATCTCCCGGAGCTTGCTCAAACTCATGCCCATTGACTCACTGATGCCATCCATCTCATCCTCTGTCATCCCCTTCTCCTTTTGCTTTTCTGTTTTTCCCAACATCAGAATCTTTTCCAATGAGTCATCTCTTCACATCAGGTGGCCAAAGTATTGGAGCTTCAGCTTCAGCATCAGTCCTTCCAATGAATAGTTAGGGTCAATTTCCTTTAGGATTGACTGGTTCGATCTCCTTACAGTCCAAGGGCCTCTTGAGAGCCTTCTCCAACATCACAGTTCAAAGACATCAATTTTTCAGTGCTCAGCCTTCTTTATGGCCCAAATCTTACAACCATACATGACTACTTGGGAAACCATATCTTTGAATATAGACTTTTTTTTTGGCAAAGTGATGTCTCTGCTTTTGAATACACCATCTAGGTTTGCCATAACTTTTCTTCCAAAGAGCAAGAGTATTTTAATAACATAGAAAATGTCCATAAGTTAATAACATAAAAATCATCCCTAGGGCTCTGCTGGTGGTCCCGTGGATAAAGAGTCCTCTTGCAGTAAAAGGGGTGCTGGTTTGATTCCTGGCCCAGGAAGATCCCACGTGTGGCAGAACAATTGGACCGGTGTGTCCAATTACAAGCCAGCACTCTGGATCTCATACGCCCAGAGCCGGTGCTCTGCGACAAGAGAGGCCACTGTGATGGGAGACGCACATAGGCCAAACAATAAAGATGGGTGAAAATAAATAAATAAAAAATCAATAGAAGAGGCCAAAATTTTATAAAAAAACAAAAGCGTCCATAGTTAGCATAGAATAAATAGTTAACATAGCATAGAATATAGTTTCAGCCAAATAAGAATTGAAAAATCCTACTTCCCAAATATTCTTTCTAAAGACTTTACTCAAAAAAGGAAAAGCTGTAGCTTGATGCCATATTCCAACAGAACAGTGAAGCAAAACTAGAAAGAGAAGAAGATAGGGTCCAAGAAAGAATGGTTGGAACTCTCTAAATGATGGCTAAATGGCAGCCAAGAGATCAAGCCTCAGAGCAGAGGATGGTCCTGTGAGGGAAACCTGGGGAGTATAGCTGAGGACTAGACTGCAATAGTTTGTGTAATTAATAATATTTTTAATAAGCTAAGAATATGATAAAGCTATATTTTACAAGAAAAATTAAAGACAACAATTTGAAACTTCATGGAATTAGTGAGAACCTGTACAAGAGAATAATGCCCCATATGAGAAGTAAGCTAACCTGTAGCACAAGTTTCATGCATTGTTGGTGAATCCATGTGCATTCAACGCCAGCCATTGAGAGGTACATCCTGGCCATTATTTGGTCCAGAAGAGTGCACAGTCATAAAGCTGTAGAAGTTTTTTTTCACTTCAGTGCCAGATTTCAGTGCAATAAAAGACTCAGCTGGGTCTGCAGGATGGGATGGAAGTGTAAACACTTCTGATTCTGTGTTAATCAGGACAGGACAATCATTTCAACACACAATGCTTAAATCTCGGTGATGTACCACCATAAAGGTTGATTTCTTGCTCCTGTCACAGGGAACGAGGCAGCTGGTAATGAGAAAGCAGAGGTGGACTTTCTGCTCTATGATTTGAGCCAAGGATCCAGGGTCCTTCCATCGGATAATGAGACTTTCATTTTAAGGTCTCCAAGTCCTCCACCGAATTGTCCACACCATCCTGCAGACCAGAAAAGACCATGTGCAGAGGATCACACAGGAAGTGTCAGAGGTCAGGCTCAGAAGTGACACGCACGTGTCTCCCTACCTGCCATTGGCCAGACTGAGCCACCGGGCTTCAACAGACTGCAGGGAGGCTGGAAAACGCAATGCAGTTGTGTAGCCGGGAGGAAAAGGAAGTGGGTTTGGTCTCACTTAACCAAGTGATACGGAAAGTACAAATGCCAGGGGGAGAGAATTGGAGGGAAGAGTAGAAGCGTAATTGCAGAGCTTACAAAGTGACTAGTCAAAAGATTCTGATGAACACCAGAGGAACCAGAAACAGGTGTTTAACTATATTGTTTCAAGTTACAATGAATATGAGAACCAAAAGTAGTCCTGTAACTTCAGAGATCTGTCAACAAAGACCCTTGTCATGGGTTGCACTGAACCCTCCAGACGGAACATCCACATCTTAACCCCTGATATCTGTGGCTATGACCTTGTTTGGAAGTAGAGCTTTTGCACATATAAAGTTAACGTGGGATGAAGAGTGGGACCTGTGTCAACACAACCACTGTGTGCTTGTAAGAAGAGAAGACGGACACATTTGGAAAACGACAGCCGTTTGGCAATGCAGGCAGGGATGGGAGTGCTGCCCGTAAAAGCCAGGAGACGCCAGGGGCTGCCCACCCCCACCAAAGGAAGGACTCGCCCCTACGGATTTCAGAGGGAGTGTGGCCCCACTTGATTTCAGACCTTGATTTCGGACAGCTGGCCTCCGGAACTGGGAGACAATGTGTTTCTGCTGTGTTAAGCTGCCCAGCTTGTGTGGCTCTCTCATGGCAGCCTTGGGACATGACACCAGGCCCCTGCTCACCTGCCCAGAGCTGAGGTGAGCTGGCAGGAACGGAGGCCAGGAAAGCTCCTTGACTGGGTGGAGCAGAATCGGGTCTTGGTTGGAGTCAGAAAAAGAAGACGTTCAATGGGGAAGAGGGAGACAGACAGGGAGAGAGCTGACCTTGATCTTGCCCCCAGTATGGAGCCACTGGGAGGCTCTTCCCAAGGCAGACCTAGCATCCACCACAGCCCACGCCTCTCCTGCCTGTTTCCACGTGACCGGGGGAGCTCCCCTTCCGGATCTTGACCTTAAAGAGGGTCTTGACATGAAAGACACAAAGAGACAAAAGTTGACTCTTCTCTGGCATGCAACAGCCAGAATTGCTAACTTCTAGAAAATAGAGGAGCCCCAGGGAAATCTAGTAACAGCCCTACTTAAGAGCACACGACAATTATTACCTCCAACTGTGAGGGAGGCTGAGTAATTAAAAAGGGTTCTTTATTTTGATTAAAAAGATTCCTTTTAGTGTTTCTGAATCTTTAGTGAAAGCCCAGAACTCTATTTTTAGACACAAAACAAGCTACGTGGCCGGGGGCGGGGGTGTAATTTAAAACATGGGATGAGCATTGGTAACCTGAAAAATGAGCACGCGCCCCCAGTGGCCCCCAGATCGAGCCATCCCCACCCAGTGGCTTTCAGGAGGCAGAGCAGCATGGCAGCCCCAACCCCGCTGCCTGGATTAAGAGGAGGCACAAATTAATTGGCTTTAATCACTATAAATTTCCTTCCCAATAAAATTTCAAGAATTTCCAATCATGCTGATTTATATGTGTAATTAGAAATCCGTTCACAGATGTCACACTGCTAGGTGGTGAGAAGTATGAGCCCCAGCTCCACTCCAGCACGAGGCCTGAGCCACAACAAGTAGTGGAGAACGTGGCAGGAAGCGGGGAGAAGGAGCATGCCCCCACCCCCAGGAGCCCCACCACCAAGGTCACAAAGGCACTATGGACCACCAAGCATAGATTTTTGCCTTCTCCTTCCCCTGTCCCTTTTCTGGTCCAGATACTCCAACCTAGGCTGGAGCAGACTGAGGGGCTTGGCATGCACCAACCACAGGCAGTACTGAGATGAGCATGCTGGGTGAAGCTATGCCACAGCACCCAGGCCTCCTTCTGTCCAGAGATGCAATGAACATAACAAACATAGAAGGACAGAGCCACAGGAAAAGGGGACTCAGTCAGCCAACTTCCCACGTCTACCCTGCCCTCTTCCTGCCCTTGCAAACTATCTACATTTCAGATGATCCAAAGGCAGACTTGTCTGCAGAAGAGGCCAACATGCTGGCTGGACTTCCAACTCCCCTTCATTTTCTTTCCTCCTCTGTTGCTATCCTCCCTCTGGCCCAGTGTTGTAGCGAGAAATAACAGAAAAGAAAGGACAGGAAAGACCACATTTTGCGCCCTAGGTGCAAACTCAGTCATGCCTGACTCTTTGTGACTCCACGGACTGTAGCCCACCAGGTTCCTCTGTCCACAGGATTTCCTGGACAAGAATACTAGAGTGGGTTGCCGTTTCCATCTCCATTCAGGCTCTGAGAGGATTGCAGATTAGCAGTCAGAGGAACTGGAATCCTTTCCATACAGGGACTCGAAGGAATAAGAAAGTCTACGGATGAAGAAACATGCGCAAAGAGTTTCATGTCTGGACTTTGAGAATATCAATACCGGGCAGGGAGAAGAAAGGAAGATAGAAACTGAGGCTCAGAGTGGCTGTGTGACTTTTCAAGGTCACTCAGCAAAGAAAAAGGCAGGGAAGGAAATTAGCATTTATTGAACATCCATGATATGTCAGGTGCTCTTTGTGGATTATCTTCCCTAGAACTCTGGTGAATCCTAGAGTCAGAAAGAGACCAAAAGATGAGGCTCGGTTAAGTCACGTATTCAGTCTCTTGCTTACAACCACATAACTGGTTAAAGATGGAGCCGTGGGGTCTCCCTGGCCCCAGAATAAGAGCACTGGCTCTGGTCTCAGCACCTGCCTCCCCAGCACCGGGTTACGAGAGCTGAGTCATGAAGGTGGCAACATGCTGAAGAGGGCTCGTACGTGTGGGGCAATGGAAGGAGCCAGCGTAGGGCTGAACCTGGAGTCACTGCACCAGCTCAGCTCTGAGTTTAGAGTCCACAGGAGGGGGTGAGACGAGGTTGGCTGTTCTGAGTGTGTCAGAAGCCTCAAGGCTCTAGGAGGGAAGATGCAAGAGGCCATTCAGTGGGAGCTGGCGTGTTAGACCCTGGGAGGATATGATGAGATCATTGGGTGAAACAGAAAGCCCTTCCTCATTCATTCCCTTTCTGCCTCAAATGAGAGATAAGACCCTAAGAGTCAGGCAGAGGGAATTTAAAATCACCGTGCCCTTGAAAGCAGGTAGGAAATAGGACCTGAACCACTAGCTCCCTGATATCTGACTCCTGAAGGAGACAAGTATCCTCTCATCCGACGGACAGTGATGTGCCTTTCCTCACCTCAGGCTGGACCTGCCTCTAAAACTGACCACGCAGGGAAAGGGTGAAACCACAGGCATCGGGGCTTGGCAGAGTCGGGACAAAAAAGGGATTTAATGCCAGGCCCCTACCCAATGGCCAAAAAAGTTTCCGTTTCCATCTCCATTCAGGCTCTGAGAGGATTGCAGATTAGCAGTCAGAGGAACTGGAATCCTTTCCATACAGGGACTCGAAGGAATAAGAAAGTCTACGGATGAAGAAACATGCGCAAAGAGTTTCATGTCTGGACTTTGAGAATATCAATACCGGGCAGGGAGAAGAAAGGAAGATAGAAACTGAGGTCAGAGTGGCTGTGTGACTTTTCGAGGTCACTCAGCAAAGAAAAAGGCAGGGAA
The DNA here is from genome assembly GCA_022376925.1 of Tragulus kanchil. NCBI lineage: Eukaryota > Metazoa > Chordata > Mammalia > Artiodactyla > Tragulidae > Tragulus > Tragulus kanchil. The sequence goes on from JAIOJX010000003.1 coordinate 138,709,208, forward strand.
GGAAATTAGCATTTATTGAACATCCATGATATGTCAGGTGCTCTTTGTGGATTATCTTCCCTAGAACTCTGGTGAATCCTAGAGTCAGAAAGAGACCAAAAGATGAGGCTCGGTTAAGTCACGTATTCAGTCTCTTGCTTACAACCACATAACTGGTTAAAGATGGAGCCGTGGGGTCTCCCTGGCCCCAGAATAAGAGCACTGGCTCTGGTCTCAGCACCTGCCTCCCCAGCACCGGGTTACGAGAGCTGAGTCATGAAGGTGGCAACATGCTGAAGAGGGCTCGTACGTGTGGGGCAATGGAAGGAGCCAGCGTAGGGCTGAACCTGGAGTCACTGCACCAGCTCAGCTCTGAGTTTAGAGTCCACAGGAGGGGGTGAGACGAGGTTGGCTGTTCTGAGTGTGTCAGAAGCCTCAAGGCTCTAGGAGGGAAGATGCAAGAGGCCATTCAGTGGGAGCTGGCGTGTTAGACCCTGGGAGGATATGATGAGATCATTGGGTGAAACAGAAAGCCCTTCCTCATTCATTCCCTTTCTGCCTCAAATGAGAGATAAGACCCTAAGAGTCAGGCAGAGGGAATTTAAAATCACCGTGCCCTTGAAAGCAGGTAGGAAATAGGACCTGAACCACTAGCTCCCTGATATCTGACTCCTGAAGGAGACAAGTATCCTCTCATCCGACGGACAGTGATGTGCCTTTCCTCACCTCAGGCTGGACCTGCCTCTAAAAACTGACCACGCAGGGAAAGGGTGAAACCACAGGCATCGGGGCTTGGCAGAGTCGGGACAAGAACTGAGCCAGCCTCCCTCCATGAAGGCCAGTCTCTCCGTCATTCTGAATGCCAGGGGCCCCTATTCTCTGGGCCCAAGTGGAGACTCCAGAATGGCTCCCCCTACATCACTGTGATGGCCTGTCTAGTCAAAGCTACCATTTTTCTAGGAGTCATGTACACATGTGAGAGTTGGCCTATAAAGAAGGCTGAGTGCAGAAGAACTGATGCTTCTGAACTGTGGTGCTGGAGAAGACTCTTGAAAGTCCCTTGGACAGCAAGGAGATCAAACCAGTCCATCCTAAAGGAAATCAACCCAGAATATTCATGGGAAGGACTGGTGCTCAAGTCAGAGCTCCAATACTTTGGCCACTTGATTCAAAGAGCCAACTCATTGGAAAAGACCCGGATGAGGGCAGAAAGTGAAGGGACTGACAGAGGATGAGATGGTTGGATGGCATCACCAACTCAATCGACATGAGTCTGAGCAAACTCTGGGAGATAAGTGAAGAACAGGAAAGCCTGATATGCTGCCGCTCATGAGGACACAAATAATCAGACACGACTGAGCTACTGAACAGCCACAACATGGGGACAGCGAGCTGACAAAAGGGAGGAGGACGATGGGGACACAGAGGTCAGACCTTGCCTCCTGCCTGGGCCTAACCCTGTCCACTGTCCAGGAAGAGCCCCGAGCTCTCTGAAGGCCACAGAGGAGCTACCCGGTCGTTGACATGCTAGCTCTGCTTTACTCCCCACCCCCAACCCACCCCTAGACAATAATGTCACACAGAATTATGATCAACAGTTCTCTGTCCTCAAAAGTGATTGGTCAGCTTGCCTGCTCAGCCCGCCTCCCCACGAAGGGAGAAGAAGATCATCTTTGCTCAGCCTGATCCTTTAATGCGCTTGAAAGCCGCGCTCTGGTGTAAAGCAGACCCCAGGCCCCACGCCGGGAATAGGTGGAGAGGTCTTAATGGGGAGATTAGTGTCTGCCCGGGCACTACCAGAGTGGGGTCCTAAGAGGAGATTTTAGAGGTTGGGCAATTTTTAAGGGCTTAAATGTTTGATAATGCAGGCTCAGTTGCGTTTATGCACGTTGGGGCCTCAGCAGCAATGTACCATTCAGGGCTGGTAATGGATGCTGCAAGATTTGATTTTAGTAGTTTAAAAATATCCAAGTAGTCTGCAGGCTAATGGCCATTGGACAGACTCATTAGTGTATCAATAATCATTCGGCATTCTAAAATCCTTTTAATGCTCCAGGGCAGCAAAGAGCAGGGCTGAGGGAGGGGAAGAAGGTCATGGGGGACGTGGGAGCCCGTTAAACAAGTAAAGACAATGAATGACCCGGGCAAGGTCTCTGCTACCCACCGGCAGCTTGGTTTAAACAGAGCATGCAGCGGGGCCTCATTGTAACTGATGGGGGGAGGGAGGTTTCTGGAAAAGCTTCAACAAAGTCTCCTGAAGCCCCTGACAGACCACAGTTGAAACAGATTCTGCCTAACCTTTACTCTAGCCAACCCATTCTCCACAACCTTATGGCTTCTACATTCTCTCCTCCTCGCCTTGGCTTGGACCCTTCCTGGTGAAGTAATGGCTCCCAAGCAGCTGACTTCCCATCAATTCTTCAAGTCCCCATCTCTGCCCAAGTCCTGCCCTGCCCCCCGAGCCCCAGGCCACATCTCGTCTCGGAGGCATCACCCCTACTGAACAGTGAGCTCCTGGGGAGGAGCGGTCCCTGCCACGTGGCAACCACTCCGTTAGGCTTAAGATGATGGTTCTCAATCTCTGCTGCCGCTTTGGCCACTGAAGTGCTTTGAGTGCTGGGCACAGCTCTGGACCAGGGCACATGTGCACAGAAGCCCATGGGGTTCGGTGGGTAGACTCAGCCATGGTCCCTCCCCAGAGCCCTTAAGAGTCGCGTTCTGAAAGGAGGAGGAAGGCTTTGCATCCCGGATGGTTTGAAGCCCTGCCATTTGAACCAGAGATAGCGAGTTCCTGGAGCCAATGAGTGACACCCAGGGGAGCAGAGAATGTGGTCAGTTTCTGAGTTACCACCTTAGGGGTCATAGAACAGCCTTGGGAAGGAAATAGCCTTGCAGATGGAATGCCCAGTGGTCAAAGATGCTGTTGAATGTCCTTTGGAGCAAAGCCTTCTCTCCATGGAGTTGAGGGGTAGGAACCAGCAAGCTCTAGGATGTGACCAGAAGGGAACTATTTCTTCCCCTCAGAATCCTGCTCACTGCCACCCAGAGTGGCATTCTGGCAGGGGTCACCCTTTGGAAGCCTGGGTGGGCCATGGAGGAGAGGAGGGAGGCCAGAAGGGAGCAGGGAGGTGCTTGGAACAGAGTCCCTGGCCCCACAGCTCTGCTGGGGAGAGGCTTGCGGAAGCCTCGGAGCACTCGTCAGCCTTGTCCAATGAGCCCCACCATGGTGCCCGCCAGGTCAGCCCACGGCAACCCTGCTGGGCTGGCAGGTCTGAGAGCTCGCAGGCTGTGGGTCAGGAAACTGAGGCACTGACTGAGGACACAAAGCAGTCAGGAAGCAAACCTGCACCCTCATTATTGTTCTGGGGGAAATGGTGCATCAGCTGGCCTGCCTGATTTCCCCCCTTGTAAACCTTCCTCCTTCCTCCCTCAAAACCTGACCGAAAGTTTCTCCAAGGAGACAGTCCCTGGAGGCTTCACTCAGCCCTCAGCCACCCATCCGTTCCCTTGCTCAGTCAGTCCTCCTCGGGCGCCTTCTATGTCCTGCTCCGTCTGTCTGTGGGCTTCTGTGCACATGTGTAGCGTCCTGCTCAGTCCCGGTCTCCACTACGCACCCATGAGCACGACTGCACCTGCTGCCCATGGAGCTTCTGCTCCCAGGTTTCTGGGGGTGTCCCAGTCCCTCCTAGATTGCAAACTTCCTGGGGAGGCAGTTCCAGCTTCAGGCACTGATTGCAGCTAAGCCTCACTTGATACACTTTGAACATCTGCTATGTTCCAAAGATAAAGAGAACACAAGGCTTTCCCATAAGAAACACAGAGTCTGCGGCGGGGGGGAAGGGAGGGGTGATGGAGACACGGGGTGATCCAGAAGGGGGCAGGGAAAGCACAGGAAGGGTGACCCGCCAAAGGGGGCTCCCAGGGAGGCTCTCGGGAGGAGGAGACACCAGAGCTGAGTCTTCAAGGATGGACTGCACCTCCCCAGGCAGCGGGGCCAGGCACAGGCGGAGTGGCCGAGGACTTTCAGGCAGAGAGAGCAGTGCAAGAGCAAAGGCGGGAAGACGGGAAACACCCCGGGCTGTTGGGCCTCTGGCCGAAGTCTTCCAGGCAGAGAGATGAGAGCAGAGATGAAGGTAGAAAGCAGGGTCAGAGCCTTTCTGCCCTCAATCTGTCAATTATTCTACAAATACCTACTGAGCCAGGCCTCCTCCTAGGTGTCAAGGATGCAGCTCTGCCCAAAACAGACAGCGCCTGCTCTCCCGGAGCCTTCATTCTGCCAGATGGAAGAAGTCCATTAAAACACACACACAAATAAACACACATGTCAGGGGTCAGCACACTTAGAGAAGTCGGCGCAGGAGGTTTCAGATGAGCATCTCAGTCCATCCGTCTAAGGTTCACCCTGCTGTTCTCACCACGCTGGCCGGCCCTCTCCCCCAGAAGGTGCCCCTTGCTTTGAGGGGAGGGGAAAGGACAGCTACCTCCTTGTTTCCAGCTGACACCCCACCTCTCTCTGAGCAGCTTCACTGCAGGGAAACTAATAAGGCCAGCATTTTATGATCCCCAAGATTCCGATGACAAGAGGCAATTTGAAGTCAATAAAAGGTGTGCTGCACAAGGGTGTTTTATGGCTCATCAAACTGTAAAGCCCATGGCCATGTGACCACAGTGCCAGGACGGGGCCACGGCAGGAACTCATCAGCCCTCTGTGTAGCAGGGCTTCCAAATTAAGACAGCGATTAATCAATTGCAAGACCCTGGGCACTTGAAGGAGGCCCTCTGAGCATGCTGGCTGCTGGGCCCAAGCTTTGAGGGGGCCCTCAACAGAACCCTCCAGAGGTGATTATCAGAGCCCCTGGGAACCTCTCTCCACATATCCTTGCCCCAAATCACCCCTCACGCTACCCTGGTGATGTTGAAAGTCCTTTTCCCATGGGCCCAGCTTTCTGACCACCTAAAGCACACCCACCATCCACAGCCTCTGTGACCTTTAGCAAACCCTTCTGTTGGAGTTTGGACCCGGCCAAAGGGGCTCCCAGGAGGCTCTCGGGAGGAGGAGACACCAGAGCTGAGTCTTCAAGGATGGACTGCACCTCCCAGGCAGCGGGCCAGGCACAGGCGGAGTGGCCGAGGACTTTCAGGCAGAGAGAGCAGTGCAAGAGCAAAGGCGGGAAGACGGGAAACACCCCGGGCTGTTGGGCCTCTGGCCGAAGTCTTCCAGGCAGAGAGATGAGAGCAGAGATGAAGGTAGAAAGCAGGGTCAGAGCCTTTCTGCCCTCAATCTGTCAATTATTCTACAAATACCTACTGAGCCAGGCCTCCTCCTAGGTGTCAAGGATGCAGCTCTGCCCAAAACAGACAGCGCCTGCTCTCCCGGAGCCTTCATTCTGCCAGATGGAAGAAGTCCATTAAAACACACACACAAATAAACACACATGTCAGGGGTCAGCACACTTAGAGAAGTCGGCGCAGGAGGTTTCAGATGAGCATCTCAGTCCATCCGTCTAAGGTTCACCCTGCTGTTCTCACCACGCTGGCCGGCCCTCTCCCCCAGAAGGTGCCCCTTGCTTTGAGGGGAGGGGAAAGGACAGCTACCTCCTTGTTTCCAGCTGACACCCCACCTCTCTCTGAGCAGCTTCACTGCAGGGAAACTAATAAGGCCAGCATTTTATGATCCCCAAGATTCCGATGACAAGAGGCAATTTGAAGTCAATAAAAGGTGTGCTGCACAAGGGTGTTTTATGGCTCATCAAACTGTAAAGCCCATGGCCATGTGACCACAGTGCCAGGACGGGCCACGGCAGGAACTCATCAGCCCTCTGTGTAGCAGGGCTTCCAAATTAAGACAGCGATTAATCAATTGCAAGACCCTGGGCACTTGAAGGAGGCCCTCTGAGCATGCTGGCTGCTGGGCCCAAGCTTTGAGGGGGCCCTCAACAGAACCCTCCAGAGGTGATTATCAGAGCCCCTGGGAACCTCTCTCCACATATCCTTGCCCCAAATCACCCCTCACGCTACCCTGGTGATGTTGAAAGTCCTTTTCCCATGGGCCCAGCTTTCTGACCACCTAAAGCACACCCACCATCCACAGCCTCTGTGACCTTTAGCAAACCCTTCTGTTGGAGTTTGGCTTTTTCTCCTTTCTAAAGCAGGGAAAATGATGTCTACATGGCTGGCTTGTTTAGAAGGGCTAGCACTGAGAAAATCCTGCTCAAGACTGAAAATCTGTTAGGAGTGAGGCACGACTTCTCCCGAGAGAACTCAAGCCCTCACATCCATACCCATGGTGCTAACAACCCTTGGGGCATTTTCCAAACCATCCACCCATCCACCCTTCCATCCACCCATCCATCCATCCATCCGTCCACCGATTCATCCACCCATCCATCCACCCTTATATCCAACCACCCACCCATCCACCCATCCGTCCATCCACCGTTACATCCAACCACCCACCCATTCATCCACCCACCCGTCCGTCCACCCATTCATCCACCCATTTACCCATCCATCCACCCATTCACCAATATACATTGGGGCCCCTTTGTACCAGGCTCTGGATTGGAGCACAGTGCAGAGTCTTTGCCTCATGGAACTGAAACAAGCGCAGTGAAGAAAGACCTAGCAGAGTCAGAACAGCACGAGGAGAGCATCCTGCTTTCAAGGCACTTGCACGCTAATGAGAAGAAATTGACGACAAACTACGAGATCAGAGGTGTACACTGGGAGTGTAAATAGGGCGTCGTGACAGAGAACAGAATGGGAATGTCTCTTGGATGGCAGTGACACTGAAGAGCTTAGGAAGGAGCCAGATGTAGGAGCGTCAGGGAGAGACGCTCCGGGTGGCGGCAGTCCCTGCAGGTCAGAGGCACGGGGAGGGTCTGACTGTCTGGAAAGGGTGGGGCGCAGTCTGAGAGGAGGGTGTGGGGGTGGGAGGAGCCTGTCTCCAGGAAGACTGCTCGTGCCCACCCACCACTGTGCTCCCGCCCGAGCACCATGGTGCCTCAGTTTCCTGTTGCTGTTGTAACAAATACCATGAACTTAGTGGCTTCCATTAACACCAATGTATTCTCTTGCAGTCCTGAGGTCAGAAGACCAAAATGAGTCTTAAGAGGGAAATATTAAAGTATTGGCATGGCTCGCTCCCTCGGGAAATGCCACAGGAGAACTTCTTCCTGCTTCTAGAGACTGCTGGCATTCCTTGGCTCCTGGTCACCTCCCACTAATCTGTGCTTCCATCTCGGCATTGTGCTCTGATTCCAGCCCCTCTGCCTGCCTCTGATAGGGTCCCCTGTGAAGACCCTGGGCTCACCCAGATAATTCAGAATAATATCCCATCTAAAAGAGCCTTAACTTAATCTTGTCGCAAAGTCTCTTCTGCCACATAAGGTGACACATTCACAGGCCCAGAGGATGAAGACATGGACGTCTTTGGAGGCCATTATTCTTTCCTCCAAGGTGGCTGGCAGGGGCTGGCAAGGACCTGACAGTTCCAGGGCCCTCTGAGGAAAATTAGAGGGCTAATGCTCCAAGCAGGGTCTCCCTCTTTTTCTGGGGATGTTGTGTCTTGACTGAAGTCCCCTGCTTAGCTGTCGAGCCAAGAATTCCTGGTCTTCGACCTACAACCCCTCCACCCGCCACCCCCTCCACCTTCACAGGCCCCACTGTCGCCCCTCAAGGCCCCACCTGTACCTCACAGCAGAGGGAGCCCCTTCAGGCTGTCTGACCCCAGTGCTGCCTGCTTTCAAGGCACTTGCACGCTAATGAGTAGAAATTGACGACAAACTACGAGATCAGAGGTGTACACTGGGAGTGTAAATAGGCGTCGTGACAGAGAACAGAATGGGAATGTCTCTTGGATGGCAGTGACACTGAAGAGCTTAGGAAGGAGCCAGATGTAGGAGCGTCAGGGAGAGACGCTCCGGGTGGCGGCAGTCCCTGCAGGTCAGAGGCACGGGGAGGGTCTGACTGTCTGGAAAGGGTGGGGCGCAGTCTGAGAGGAGGGTGTGGGGGTGGGAGGAGCCTGTCTCCAGGAAGACTGCTCGTGCCCACCCACCACTGTGCTCCCGCCCGAGCGCCATGGTGCCTCAGTTTCCTGTTGCTGTTGTAACAAATACCATGAACTTAGTGGCTTCCATTAACACCAATGTATTCTCTTGCAGTCCTGAGGTCAGAAGACCAAAATGAGTCTTAAGAGGGAAATATTAAAGTATTGGCATGGCTCGCTCCCTCGGGAAATGCCACAGGAGAACTTCTTCCTGCTTCTAGAGACTGCTGGCATTCCTTGGCTCCTGGTCACCTCCCACTAATCTGTGCTTCCATCTCGGCATTGTGCTCTGATTCCAGCCCCTCTGCCTGCCTCTGATAGGGTCCCCTGTGAAGACCCTGGGCTCACCCAGATAATTCAGAATAATATCCCATCTAAAAGAGCCTTAACTTAATCTTGTCGCAAAGTCTCTTCTGCCACATAAGGTGACACATTCACAGGCCCAGAGGATGAAGACATGGACGTCTTTGGAGGCCATTATTCTTTCCTCCAAGGTGGCTGGCAGGGGCTGGCAAGGACCTGACAGTTCCAGGGCCCTCTGAGGAAAATTAGAGGGCTAATGCTCCAAGCAGGGTCTCCCTCTTTTTCTGGGGATGTTGTGTCTTGACTGAAGTCCCCTGCTTAGCTGTCGAGCCAAGAATTCCTGGTCTTCGACCTACAACCCCTCCACCCGCCACCCCCTCCACCTTCACAGGCCCCACTGTCGCCCCCCTCAAGGCCCCACCTGTACCTCACAGCAGAGGGAGCCCCCTTCAGGCTGTCTGACCCCAGTGCTGCCTGACTCAGGCCCATAGCAGATCCCCCCCTCACTCCCAGGGGACACTCTGACTCTGGCTTGCCCCACAGCTCCCCAGCAGGCACAGCTGTCCTCAGGGCCCCATGGTGCCATCGCCCCCTCCACTCTTCACTCAGATCTCCCCTCTTCCAGGCACCCTTCCTCGCCATGTGCTTATTGAACCCACAAGGATATCAGCGGCAGGATGCAGGCACCGGTGCTCACCGAGGAGGACACCCGCCCCTCAATCCCAGCAGGAGAAACAGGTGGGCATTGGGCAATTTTTCCGGAAAGAATGGGGGGTGGCTATGGGAATTCAGACGAGGTTCACACAGCTGGACCAGAGGCTGGGGACATTCCAGGGTAGGGTGGCAGCTGGGACAAAGATGACTCCAGCCCCGGGTGACCCTCCCTGCTGACCACACAGGTGGGCATGTTGAAGGAGAGGGTCCTAGATGTCACTTCTGCTGCACGGGGCACAGTGAGGAGCAGGGGTCTCACCACCCTCAGTGCCTGTCTGCTCTGAGCAAGAAAGGACTGGAAAGACAGACCTTAAGAGCCGGAAGGGGATGGACAAGGAGCCAGGTGGGCTCCTCTCTTAGCTAAACTTGACTCCCTGCCCTGCCCCACCTTGTCTGCATGGATTCTGTAATCACCAATGCCCCTGGCCCATGCTCATCCCACCTATGCAAGCTGGGGCCAGGAGTCTGTGCGGCTGTCCCCTCAGGCATGAGGTACGAGCATTAGCCCCCTGGAGGCTCCACGGGGCATGCCAATGCACCTGTTCTTTCTGAAGCCAGTCCCCTGGCCCTCCTCAACCACCTCCCCAACAGCACCCTCACCCAGGGCCTCCGATGCTAAAGGAACACCCGAAATGTTAAGCCAGTTCATCATTCCTGCTCCCCACGTTGCAAAGGCTAGGACAAATGTCCATCCAGCTGCCCTAGCCTTTCCCATGGGTGGATCAGAATCAGTAGTGTGCTAATAAACATTTCATCAGTGACGCACTGGGAAGGGAAGCTTCGAACTGTAGTGCCAGCATTCATGAGGTAAATACCCCTTGCCCCATGGCGGACTGCAACTGAGTGAAGGTAGAGTCATGCCAGCCAGCCCCAGCATTGCCCTGACCGGAAGTGTCAAAGTGACCCAACTGCCCCCTCAATCCGGCGTTGTTCTCTCCAGTGGGGTCACTCCTGTCCATGAAGGTGAGGCCCTCATCCAAGCCCGGGTGAGGGGTAAGGGGTATGGTCTTTGAGTCCATCTGATTTCAGGTCAGCTCAGCTATTTAATAAGGTGGATGGATCTGGCCAAGTCGCTTAGCCTTATCAGGCCTCAGCTTCCTTATCGGTAAAATGGGTAATATCACTCATATCAGACATGTGTGAGGATTGCTGAGTACACAGTGCCTGCATAGTAAGCACTCGATAAACGTAGCCAGGACTCGGCAGTGGGGCCCACGAGCAGGCTGCTGTTTCAGGATTCTACAAGCAAACACAGACCCTGGCACAGACCTTGGCATACCACACAGGTGGGCATGTTGAAGGAGAGGGTCCTAGATGTCACTTCTGCTGCACGGGGCACAGTGAGGAGCAGGGGTCTCACCACCCTCAGTGCCTGTCTGCTCTGAGCAAGAAAGGACTGGAAAGACAGACCTTAAGAGCCGGAAGGGGATGGACAAGGAGCCAGGTGGGCTCCTCTCTTAGCTAAACTTGACTCCCTGCCCTGCCCCACCTTGTCTGCATGGATTCTGTAATCACCAATCCCCCTGGCCCATGCTCATCCCACCTATGCAAGCTGGGGCCAGGAGTCTGTGCGGCTGTCCCCTCAGGCATGAGGTACGAGCATTAGCCCCCTGGAGGCTCCACGGGGCATGCCAATGCACCTGTTCTTTCTGAAGCCAGTCCCCTGGCCCTCCTCAACCACCTCCCCAACAGCCCCCTCACCCAGGGCCTCCGATGCTAAAGGAACACCCGAAATGTTAAGCCAGTTCATCATTCCTGCTCCCCACGTTGCAAAGGCTAGGACAAATGTCCATCCAGCTGCCCTAGCCTTTCCCATGGGTGGATCAGAATCAGTAGTGTGCTAATAAACATTTCATCAGTGACGCACTGGGAAGGGAAGCTTCGAACTGTAGTGCCAGCATTCATGAGGTAAATACCCCTTGCCCCATGGCGGACTGCAACTGAGTGAAGGTAGAGTCATGCCAGCCAGCCCCAGCATTGCCCTGACCGGAAGTGTCAAAGTGACCCAACTGCCCCCTCAATCCGGCGTTGTTCTCTCCAGTGGGGTCACTCCTGTCCATGAAGGTGAGGCCCTCATCCAAGCCCGGGTGAGGGGTAAGGGGTATGGTCTTTGAGTCCATCTGATTTCAGGTCAGCTCAGCTATTTAATAAGGTGGATGGATCTGGCCAAGTCGCTTAGCCTTATCAGGCCTCAGCTTCCTTATCGGTAAAATGGGTAATATCACTCATATCAGACATGTGTGAGGATTGCTGAGTACACAGTGCCTGCATAGTAAGCACTCGATAAACGTAGCCAGGACTCGGCAGTGGGGCCCACGAGCAGGCTGCTGTTTCAGGATTCTACAAGCAAACACAGACCCTGGCACAGACCTTGGCATACTGTCCCTGTACCTACAGGTCTTGGGCTTCCCTGGTGACTCAGGTAGTAAAGAACCCGCCTGCAATGCGGGAGACCTGGGTTCAATCCCTGGGTGGGGAAGATTCCCTGGAGGAGGGAACAGCAACCCACTCCAGTATTCTAGCCTGGAGAATCCCATGGACAGAGGAGCCTGGTGGGTACAGCCCATGAGTAGCACAGCGTCAGACACGACTGAGCACTCATGCATGCATATACCTCTTGAGAATTAGACCAAGGTTGGTTCCTTGTTTTACCACCAGAAAGATGTTACTGCTGGACATCTACTGCTAATGTCCAGAAGACGAATTGTAAGTAAGAAATGTCCGCCCCACATATAAACTGTGTCTCCTATACTTTGTAATTTCAAGGGCACCAAGAAGACCTCCTATCCCAAATAATACCTTTCACACCTGCCCAGTGACACCTAAAATTCCACCCTGGCAGCTCCGTGACGCTGTGCAGTTCTTGTGCACTAATGCCCCCAGGTAGGTGAGCATCAGGATGAAAGCAGTTGATCAGAGATCCTGGGGTCCCCTGGGATGTGTGAGTCAGAGGATAGCAGTGGGTGTAGGGACAGTGTGCAGAGAAGAGTGAGGCTGAGGGGAGAGGGTTCTAGGCCAATGTGACAGTGTCCCTGTTTTGCTCAGAAAAGACCAGCCCAGAGGGAATACAGAAGCTCCCGGAAGCCCTGTTACTCAGGGGGGTGCTCAGGCCGGGGCAGTAGAGGGCAGGGGATCTGAAGACAGAGACCCAGGCAGCTGGGAGCCAGGCCGAGGACCACGGGGACTGCGAGAGTGCCCAGATGGCTGTGGTGCCCAAGCTCCAGAGAGGCTGAGAGTTTGCTAAGAACGCAAAAGGTGAGTCTGAATTTCTTAAACCCACTCTATCACTTCCAAGATCTTTTTAGTGACTTCTGTGGGCCTGAGGAGAGGTAAGAGAGGAGGGAGTGGCAACTGAGAACAAAAGCATCGCTTGACGTACTCGGCAGTGGGGCCCACGAGCAGGCTGCTGTTTCAGGATTCTACAAGCAAACACAGACCCTGGCACAGACCTTGGCATACTGTCCCTGTACCTACAGGTCTTGGGCTTCCCTGGTGACTCAGGTAGTAAAGAACCCGCCTGCAATGCGGGAGACCTGGGTTCAATCCCTGGGTGGGGAAGATTCCCTGGAGGAGGGAACAGCAACCCACTCCAGTATTCTAGCCTGGAGAATCCCATGGACAGAGGAGCCTGGTGGGTACAGCCCATGAGTAGCACAGCGTCAGACACGACTGAGCACTCATGCATGCATATACCTCTTGAGAATTAGACCAAGGTTGGTTCCTTGTTTTACCACCAGAAAGATGTTACTGCTGGACATCTACTGCTAATGTCCAGAAGACGAATTGTAAGTAAGAAATGTCCGCCCCACATATAAACTGTGTCTCCTATACTTTGTAATTTCAAGGGCACCAAGAAGACCTCCTATCCCAAATAATACCTTTCACACCTGCCCAGTGACACCTAAAATTCCACCCTGGCAGCTCCGTGACGCTGTGCAGTTCTTGTGCACTAATGCCCCCAGGTAGGTGAGCATCAGGATGAAAGCAGTTGATCAGAGATCCTGGGGTCCCCTGGGATGTGTGAGTCAGAGGATAGCAGTGGGTGTAGGGACAGTGTGCAGAGAAGAGTGAGGCTGAGGGGAGAGGGTTCTAGGCCAATGTGACAGTGTCCCTGTTTTGCTCAGAAAAGACCAGCCCAGAGGGAATACAGAAGCTCCCGGAAGCCCTGTTACTCAGGGGGGTGCTCAGGCCGGGGCAGTAGAGGGCAGGGGATCTGAAGACAGAGACCCAGGCAGCTGGGAGCCAGGCCGAGGACCACGGGGACTGCGAGAGTGCCCAGATGGCTGTGGTGCCCAAGCTCCAGAGAGGCTGAGAGTTTGCTAAGAACGCAAAAGGTGAGTCTGAATTTCTTAAACCCACTCTATCACTTCCAAGATCTTTTTAGTGACTTCTGTGGGCCTGAGGAGAGGTAAGAGAGGAGGGAGTGGCAACTGAGAACAAAAGCATCGCTTGACGTAGTTTGGTTTGAAATAAAAATCTTACCCACATAACACAGGGTTTGGGAAGTGACAAGGAGAAGAGCCCTGAGTTGTAGAAAATACAGGATGAAAGGAAGGAAGAGAGAGGGAAAGAAGACGGGAGGAAAGAAGGGTGGGAACAGAGGAAAAAAGAAAAAAGACAAAGGAAGCTACCAAACAAATGAGTAAAGGAGAGACGAGGGAAGGCACCAGAAGGGGCACAAAGTGGGGAGGAGGAGAGCGTGGGATCGAGGCAGAGGGAGGAAGGGGGCCCCGGGAGGGGGAGGGCAGTGGGGGAGGGGGAGGAGAGAGAAGACGGAAGACCTTGAGAGTCTTACATCTTGATCAAGGCATGACTGATAACATTCCAGCGAACCATCCTTCAGCCCCCTTGTTTGATGACAAAGCTCATCCCCCGTCCACCATCCATTATCGGCTCTCCATCCCCGAGGCAAGAGCATCAATAATGCTCCCTCTTGGAGATGCTGGGCCTCCCCCACGCTGCACGCAGGCCAGACCGTTGCTGGTGGGCATTCCCGGGCAGCACATCATTACCGCCCTCCATCCTGCCGGGCAGCCAGCCACCTCCTCAGATGCCCCACGCCCACGGGGGCCTCTCTTCGGAGGGCCGGGCCCTGACACCCCGACAGGCAGTCACAGTCTCTACTGTTGCCGGTGGATGATCCCTGACATCTTGGTACCAGGACTTGATTTTTAAAAATGATTGTTTAGTCTTGCTTTGTTTTAATTAAGAAGGAGACCAAACTTCCCCATTCTGGTTGGCTCTTCCAAGAGACCTAACAGTTTGAATCTGAATGCAAACATCTTCAAACATCTGTTGCCGTAATTTGGTTGGATTAACTGTCTACAGTGCTGGGCCATCTGCCGTTCTCCCCAAACCCCCTCTCCGCCTCTCCCCTGCCTGGGTCGCCTACCTCACCTGGTGGAAGAGGGTCCCAGAAGGGTATCCCAGGTCAAAGCCACGGGTCTTCTCCTAGGAAAACCTGGAGACAGACGGGCCACGCCCACCAGATGCCAGCCGCCAATAGGAGGAGCCTGAGTGGAGGGGAGGGCGTGTCTGGGCAGCCGTAGGCCCTCCAAGAGGCCTTTCCGCTGGGACTCCACGAGCCCTCCTCTCCCAGGCCCTGCAAGGATGCCAGGGCTGCCCCGCTACCCTGAAGGTACTGTTCTATGTGAGAGGCCTCTCTGCGGTTGAGCAGTGGACACCCATGAGACTGTAGGTGGTCACCCCGCCCTCCGTCCCTGAGAACCTGCGCTCCCTTTGCTGTTCATCCGCCAATAGGACAAAGGTGGGTGAGTCAAGGAAAACCTAGATTTTTCCTCTGTCCTGGGTCAAGCCAACACGACAAGTGCCTCCACCCTAGAGGGGCTCTCCCAGCTTCTGCCCCCATTGACCCACTCTGCCCTGGAGCCGTGCTGCCCGCGGTGAGCTGACACGGGCTCCTGCAGCTCCCAGGCCCTGACCTGCCCTGCGGGGTGGGGCACAGCCCAGGGCTCCCTGCCACCTGCAGACAGGGCTGCCTTCCGAACAGGATTCATTCCAAGGGCGCCAGTGTGGAAAGCCCTGGATTCTGCTTCAGAGGCTCAGCGCGGGGACTCAGGTGTTCCTCAGCGTCACTCCACAGAATCCATCGCCTGGCCACACTCTGGCAGGGCAGAACAGCAGAGTAGGCAGCGGAGAGCAGGCACCCGGAGCTCTGGCCTCCCTCTGCCTCTCCAGCTCCCCAGCCAGCCTGTCTTCCTCTGCCTCCTCCATGGGTCCCTTCACCCAGGTCCCTGCTCACTGTCCCCTCGGCTGGGTCCACCCTTGGCTGATGATCTTCTGAACTCCCCCCCCACCCCACAGCCTCCCACTATCTCTGCCCATCTTCCCATGTGCAGCTCAGGGGCCTCCTCCCCAAGGGGAGGCCCCAGAAACAATCCTCCTGGCATTTGTCATGAGCCACAGGAGGGACAATGTTGTCCACTTCCTTAGATTAAGGAATGACCTGTTTCATCTACCGCTTACGCTCACAGTGTTGGTGAGCACACGCAGTTACGTGAATGAATGAAAGCTCCTCTAGCAGCATTATACCTCAGGCCCGGCACCCCTGCAGACTTGTGTGCAGGTTCAGCATCCAGGTGTGAGACCTACAGCCCCTCACACCTGGCCCTGACTCTGGGGTGAGCAGGGGTTGGCAGATGCCTCTGAGAAAGTGGTCCGTTTCACCAGTAGCTGCGAACAAAGTCGGCCGGTTAATAGAAACCTGTTTCTAATTGCTGCGAAATAATAGACCCATCTCCAACCAGCTGAGACCACCAGATCCCATTCAGGGCCCGGCTTCCCGGCTTACACCTAAGCCTTTCATGTTTTATTAGAGTGCTACACATTTCATTTCCTTTTATGTGCAGAAGAAAATGGACCCTTGGTTCTAGGAGGGGACACTCACAGGCATCTTTGAATGTCGAAGGGCAGCTTTGTAGAAAACAAACCCTGGGCCTCAGGTTTCTGTAGGCGGGTTCAGTGAAAGTAGCCAAGGCAGGGCTCACTCTCCGTCCCCTAGTATCATCCAGCCCCAGGCGGCGCAGGGTCAGATTCGGTGGGACAGAATCCTCGTACACAAGCACCCCAACAGCACCCCGACATCTCAGCAGGGTGGGGAAATTAGCAAATGAGCCCCTCAGTCGCCTGCCCCAGCGCCTCCAGCCTGGACGCTGAGCCCACCCACAGCCATGGCAGCAAGCCACCAGCACCGTGAGCCATCTGCCCACACAGGCCTGGAGCCATCGTCCTGTTGGACCTGGTACCCTTGCTGAGAAGGGCCCCGGGGTGGCAGGACCCCTGCCTGTGCCTGACCTTCACCAGGCAGCGCAGCACAAGGCTTGTGTCCCCTCCTCCCCACCATGTCCCCCCATCCCTGTTGGACCAGGGCCTGGCACGGGTACCCGAAGCTCGCCCTTGTCTCTCCTGCGTGGTACGTCGCCTGCCCCAGTCACATGGTCACCACGTGCTCAAGGGGCGTTTTGACCCCCGGGGTCTAAAGTCCGGCGTCTGTCCACTTCCTTAGATTAAGGAATGACCTGTTTCATCTACCGCTTACGCTCACAGTGTTGGTGAGCACACGCAGTTACGTGAATGAATGAAAGCTCCTCTAGCAGCATTATACCTCAGGCCCGGCACCCCTGCAGACTTGTGTGCAGGTTCAGCATCCAGGTGTGAGACCTACAGCCCCTCACACCTGGCCCTGACTCTGGGGTGAGCAGGGGTTGGCAGATGCCTCTGAGAAAGTGGTCCGTTTCACCAGTAGCTGCGAACAAAGTCGGCCGGTTAATAGAAACCTGTTTCTAATTGCTGCGAAATAATAGACCCATCTCCAACCAGCTGAGACCACCAGATCCCATTCAGGGCCCGGCTTCCCGGCTTACACCTAAGCCTTTCATGTTTTATTAGAGTGCTACACATTTCATTTCCTTTTATGTGCAGAAGAAAATGGACCCTTGGTTCTAGGAGGGGACACTCACAGGCATCTTTGAATGTCGAAGGGCAGCTTTGTAGAAAACAAACCCTGGGCCTCAGGTTTCTGTAGGCGGGTTCAGTGAAAGTAGCCAAGGCAGGGCTCACTCTCCGCCCCCTAGTATCATCCAGCCCCAGGCGGCGCAGGGTCAGATTCGGTGGGACAGAATCCTCGTACACAAGCACCCCAACAGCACCCCGACATCTCAGCAGGGTGGGGAAATTAGCAAATGAGCCCCTCAGTCGCCTGCCCCAGCGCCTCCAGCCTGGACGCTGAGCCCACCCACAGCCATGGCAGCAAGCCACCAGCACCGTGAGCCATCTGCCCACACAGGCCTGGAGCCATCGTCCTGTTGGACCTGGTACCCTTGCTGAGAAGGGCCCCGGGGTGGCAGGACCCCTGCCTGTGCCTGACCTTCACCAGGCAGCGCAGCACAAGGCTTGTGTCCCCTCCTCCCCACCATGTCCCCCCATCCCTGTTGGACCAGGGCCTGGCACGGGTACCCGAAGCTCGCCCTTGTCTCTCCTGCGTGGTACGTCGCCTGCCCCAGTCACATGGTCACCACGTGCTCAAGGGGCGTTTTGACCCCCGGGGTCTAAAGTCCGGCGTCTGTCCACATTGCCCCAAATACGAGGAGAGGGTCGTCCCAGGACTGCGTGATCAGCCCTCTTGCCCTCCCCTGGGCCCCCAGGCCTCACTGCTCCGCATCAGTGCCTCTGGAAGCTCTGAAAGTGGGCAAAGCAATGACCTTTCTCGTCCAACCCTTCCCCGAGGGTCATGTTCCCATAAAGGGTAAACCGGGACTTGCCTGAGAGAGCCTCCAAAAATAACAACTGCAGCTAAAGCGTTTCAGAGTCAGGGGACAAGGATAAGTGTAGGACTGGACCCAGATCAAGGGCAGCAGGTTCTAGGGAGAAGTGAGAGAGGCCACAAGCTCTGGCCCCTCGCTTCACCCAGAGCAAGCTTTCAGGAAGCAAAGTGGGTCCCATCATCTGCCTGCTTGAAACCCTTCAAGGGATCGCAGGGCTCGCAGGATAAAGACCAAAACCCTGGATGTCCCGGCCCTGCCCATCCAGCCTCCCTGTGCGCAGAAACCCTGGCTCGGCCCATCCCAGCTCTGCCCAGCGTCCTCTGGCCCCTGCACCCCAGCTCTGACAGGCCCCAGACGCCCTGCTCCCTGCTCCTGGGCAGCCCCTTGGCTCCCACTGTGCTCTCCGCAGCTCGGGTCTGTGTCCCTGGGGAAGCCTTCTTTGAGCCCCAGGGTAGACCCAGTCATTCCCTCAGCGCCGCCGGCCCCATGGGATCGCCAGCTTCCCCGCCCCCGGTACCCATCACCGCCACTTCCACCAGGCTCCGGTCCGGGGCTGCTCGGTTCAGTCCACCCTCCTGTCGTAACCCCATGAGGGCGAGTGCTGAGTGTCCCCTGCCTCACGTGGCCTTCCCCGTCTAGCACAGTGCCTGACGCGTGACGGATGCTCCGTCTCTGCGTGTGGTATGAACGAATGAATCTGAGGAGCCTCCTTAAAAAGGAAGGTTCTGGAACTGGTGAAGTGAAGGGTGCAAACGGGAGGGGCACAGAGGCCATGCCTTCTGGAAAAGCCTCTCACCCATGCCAGTCCTGCCCCAGCTCCACACACGTCTCTCGTTCTCAGCCCTCACATCCGACAAAGCACCCTTGTGTACAGCGCCCCCGTCCCACGGAGGCAGAACTTATCAAATAGCCTCATGTTTCATCTTAGAAACCACAAGCTGGGGAGGCTAACTGACAAACACAGTGAACACAGTATGGCGTGGCCAGGTCAGGACTTCCCTGCAGGTCCAGGGACTAAGACCCCCAAGGCGGCAGGCATGAGTTTGATCCCTGGTAGGAAGACCAAGCACGCAAAAGAAAAGCAAAGTCAGGTGCAGGCCAAGAGCGTCCCCCCACCCATCGGGGCTGTGTCCACGAGCACCCAGCATGGATGTGATTCAGACAAGCGCGGGTGGGAGGCGGACGCTGCGCTTGGTGCCGGGTCTTTCACAGGATCCCCCCTGCACTCGGTTACGTGGTTCACACACCCTCCGTGGCCTGAGGTCAAGAGCAGAGTCTCTTTTGTTCAGAAAATAAAACAAAAGGGAAACTAAGAGGACAGAGAGGGCTGTTTGCTTGCACAGGGAGGGAAGGCATCCTAGAGAGTCCCACTATTTTAAACAGACTTTCCACCAGTCCCCTGTTTGCAGCCTCATTCCTCGTTCTCGCAGTCCGGGGCATTCCAGGTCTTTGCATGCGCCCTCCGAGGCCCTTCAGGACCCGCCCATTTCTCCTGGACCTTCTCCTCTGCAGACTCCTGGGCCGGAACACCATCCAGTCCAATGTCTAAAACGCACGCCTTGGTCTGCTTTTCATCCCCCACACCTGTGCACGGTCATCGTGCTCCTGTTTGATGTGTACTTGTGACTTACTATCTTATATTTCTCTACTAACATCATAGTGAGTATTTTAAGGCAGAGGAGATACGTGGGCTTTACTGGGGAAAAATACTGAATAAAGCCCCAAATGCAGATTCTGTGAAGAGCTTCCACTCTACTTGATAACGAGTTGGTAACTGCTATGATATGATCACCATCAGTGCTAGCCCATCATCACTCCGGCTTCTGGATGGAGATTTCCTCCTGAAACATGACCAAAAGCAGAGCTTCCTGTAACGTTTCCTTTCTTGGTCTACAGCTCCACCATTTTCCAAGATTCTCCTCCTTAAAACATATGACGCTTTTTATCCATCTCTCCAGTTATCCCAGATGAGTCGCCCGTCCCACGGAGCAGAACTATAAAACCTGCATCTTAGAAACCACAAGCTGGGGAGGCTAACTGACAAACACAGTGAACACAGTATGGCGTGGCCAGGTCAGGACTTCCCTGCAGGTCCAGGGACTAAGACCCCAAGGCGGCAGGCATGAGTTTGATCCCTGGTAGGAAGACCAAGCACGCAACAGAAAGGCAAAGTCTGGTGCAGGCCAAGAGCGTCCCCCCACCCATCGGGGATGTGTCCACGCGCACCAAGCATGGATGAGAATCAACCAAGCGCGGGTGGGAGGCGGACGCTGCGCTTGGTGCCGGGTCTTTCACAGGATCCCCCCTGCACTCGGTTACGTGGTTCACACACCCTCCGTGGCCTGAGGTCAAGAGCAGAGTCTCTTTTGTTCAGAAAATAAAACAAAAGGGAAACTAAGAGGACAGAGAGGGCTGTTTGCTTGCACAGGGAGGGAAGGCATCCTAGAGAGTCCCACTATTTTAAACAGACTTTCCACCAGTCCCCTGTTTGCAGCCTCATTCCTCGTTCTCGCAGTCCGGGGCATTCCAGGTCTTTGCATGCGCCCTCCGAGGCCCTTCAGGACCCGCCCATTTCTCCTGGACCTTCTCCTCTGCAGACTCCTGGGCCGGAACACCATCCAGTCCAATGTCTAAAACGCACGCCTTGGTCTGCTTTTCATCCCCCACACCTGTGCACGGTCATCGTGCTCCTGTTTGATGTGTACTTGTGACTTACTATCTTATATTTCTCTACTAACATCATAGTGAGTATTTTAAGGCAGAGGAGATACGTGGGCTTTACTGGGGAAAAATACTGAATAAAGCCCCAAATGCAGATTCTGTGAAGAGCTTCCACTCTACTTGATAACGAGTTGGTAACTGCTATGATATGATCACCATCAGTGCTAGCCCATCATCACTCCGGCTTCTGGATGGAGATTTCCTCCTGAAACATGACCAAAAGCAGAGCTTCCTGTAACGTTTCCTTTCTTGGTCTACAGCTCCACCATTTTCCAAGATTCTCCTCCTTAAAACATATGAAGCTTTTTTTATCCATCTCTCCGTTATCCTAGCAGTGATCACACTCAACCAAGCACGATCGTACTCGGTTCACTGGATCATACTCAGCCGAGTGAACCGAGTACGATCCAGTGACTTGCATCCTTACATGGAGAGCGAGAATCTGGACACAGAAAGAAGGCATGTGATGGTGGAGATAGAAACTGCCAAGAACTGCCAGGAACCACCCAAAGTAGCTAGGACAGACCCTGCTTCAGGGCCTTCGGAGGTGGCCTGACCAAGCCAACACTGTGATTTTGGACGTTCAGCCTCAGAACTGTCAAAGGAGAAATTCCTATTGTTCTAGGTCCTTAGAGGTACTTTGTGACCATAGCCCTGGGACATTCACACAGAGACTGTGCATTTTTTTATTTGAACTGTTTCTTGGGTTTTATCCAGTTGTTGTTTTGGTTTTTTTTTTTCCTTAATTACTATTGAACTCTTACTACACGCAAAACATAGAACCAGGCCAGAAACAAAGATGACCAAGGTCAATAAGTACAAATCCACATTCCCAAGAAGTTTAGGATTTATTCTAACTAGAAGATACACAGGAAAATGGCCCAAGTAAAAGCAGTGGATATGAAGGCCTTCTGAGGGACAAAATATTTGCTAGGAGAGTTCAGAGGGCAGGAGAGTCCATTTAAGAAGAGGGTGACATCCTAGGATGGAGGGAGATTGAAGGCAGATCTTTAAGGATGGAGCTGATTTTGCGGAGTAAAACTGGGAAGGACATTCTACAGCGGCAGAAGCACCACATTTGGGGCCTATTTGGGGAATGGCGAGACCGGGTGGGGTTCTGGGTAGCACCAGAGAAGGCTGGACGGATGGACTGAGCCTGGATCACAGCTAAGGGTTAGGGCTGGCCACTGCAGTCTGAGGGAGAAGGCTTTCCTGCTGGGATGATGTCCTGCAAACTGCATTTTAGGAGGCTGACCCACAGCAGCTGTAACAAACGGTTTACAGTCTTGTTGAAGGACCAATAGAAATGGCTGTGGTCACACGCTAAGACCCACGCTCCCCCACGCCACCATGGAAGTAACCAAGCCCCCAGCTCCACTGAACTGTTCCTTTCCGGACAGTTCTCACCCTAGCTCTTAGCTGGGGACAGGTTGGGCGGGAGGCAGAACCCTGAGAACCCCTGGGTTCTGGAGCCCTATGGGAGATCAGTCAAAACCAGGAGAAAAGAGCCTTGTGTCACTGCAAAAATGGGATTCCAGTGACCAAAATGAGGTCTATACCTCCCTTGTATCTAGCACAGGGCTCCAGGGCAGCTGACGTGATGGACGTGAGAGACCGGGGCCCTTGCAGGCCTCAGGACAACCCTGGGCGGCCCAGGAGCCCTCTCATTTGGCTTTTGCACAAGTTCAGCACTGGTGTTTAACTTTGTTCCTTTTTTTTCCTTCCTCCCTGTTATTTAAATGGTTTTAAACATGAAACTAGGCCAGGAAAAGGGGGTAGCATTGTTTTAATAATTAGCAATTACGATCGCTGCAATATTAATTGCATATTTCCATAGCAAACACTTCCCCAGAGGGCGGAAGGGAGTGGTGGTTAGAGACTGCCGGAGCCTAAAACTGGAATTCCTAAGAACAGAAAAAGGAGAGAAAATCAACTTCTTCCATTTAAGCAAATTACCGCGGGGACTGCAGGCCCCACTAATTAGCCCAGCTCGCGAGGTAGCTGGTGAGTGGGTGGGGGCAGAGGTTCGCTCCTACCACCAGGCCTGTTGGCACAGCCCCTTTCCCCATGATTTTTTTGTCATTTGGGCAAGACAGAAGCTTATTTCCAGGGGACTAAGGGCTGGACGGGATGGCGACCCTCCAGATCTCTGTGCCCCGGACCCCCAGGCTGGGGCCAGGGCTTCACTGGTGCGAATCCTGACCCCAGAAGGGCAAAGTGGGACAGGACCGTAGTGATTCCAGGCAGTGGTGCTCTGAGGAGGCCGCAGCAGGAGGGGACACCAAGCTGCCTTCTCAACTCCGTGACACAGTTGAAGGGGTCCAGGGTGGAATTGAGGAATGAAAAAGCAGGGGTGGGGGAAGAACAGGAAGGAAGGGGGAGGAGAGAAAGGAGGGGAAACCCAAGAGAAAGTAGCAGCAGAGAAGGAAGAAGAAGCAGAGGACAGAAAGGAGGAAATGAACCAGCAAACAGAGAAAAGAAGTCAGGGGAAACAGGGGGTGAGGATTAAGAAGAAAAAGCCATGGCACCCTCAGGTCAAGGGAGAGGCCAGTCAGAGGGGGCTTCCTGGAAGTGGAGTCCTTGAGATGGCTTTGCACTCAGCCCAGGAAGGACTTGTAAGAGAATAAGGCACTCCTCCTGTAGCCCCAGCTTCAAGGATGCTAACAGGTTCACAGCTCAGTGACCAAAATGAGGCTATACCCTTGTATCTAGCACAGGGCTCCAGGGCAGCTGACGTGATGGACGTGAGAGACCGGGGCCCTTGCAGGCCTCAGGACAACCCTGGGCGGCCCAGGAGCCCTCTCATTTGGCTTTTGCACAAGTTCAGCACTGGTGTTTAACTTTGTTCCTTTTTTTTCCTTCCTCCCTGTTATTTAAATGGTTTTAAACATGAAACTAGGCCAGGAAAAGGGGGTAGCATTGTTTTAATAATTAGCAATTACGATCGCTGCAATATTAATTGCATATTTCCATAGCAAACACTTCCCCAGAGGGCGGAAGGGAGTGGTGGTTAGAGACTGCCGGAGCCTAAAACTGGAATTCCTAAGAACAGAAAAAGGAGAGAAAATCAACTTCTTCCATTTAAGCAAATTACCGCGGGGACTGCAGGCCCCACTAATTAGCCCAGCTCGCGAGGTAGCTGGTGAGTGGGTGGGGGCAGAGGTTCGCTCCTACCACCAGGCCTGTTGGCACAGCCCCTTTCCCCATGATTTTTTTGTCATTTGGGCAAGACAGAAGCTTATTTCCAGGGGACTAAGGGCTGGACGGGATGGCGACCCTCCAGATCTCTGTGCCCCGGACCCCCAGGCTGGGGCCAGGGCTTCACTGGTGCGAATCCTGACCCCAGAAGGGCAAAGTGGGACAGGACCGTAGTGATTCCAGGCAGTGGTGCTCTGAGGAGGCCGCAGCAGGAGGGGACACCAAGCTGCCTTCTCAACTCCGTGACACAGTTGAAGGGGTCCAGGGTGGAATTGAGGAATGAAAAAGCAGGGGTGGGGGAAGAACAGGAAGGAAGGGGGAGGAGAGAAAGGAGGGGAAACCCAAGAGAAAGTAGCAGCAGAGAAGGAAGAAGAAGCAGAGGACAGAAAGGAGGAAATGAACCAGCAAACAGAGAAAAGAAGTCAGGGGAAACAGGGGGTGAGGATTAAGAAGAAAAAGCCATGGCACCCTCAGGTCAAGGGAGAGGCCAGTCAGAGGGGGCTTCCTGGAAGTGGAGTCCTTCGAGATGGCTTTGCACTCAGCCCAGGAAGGACTTGTAAGAGAATAAGGCACTCCTCCTGTAGCCCCAGCTTCAAGGATGCTAACAGGTTCACACAGGAGTCCTCACATGAGCCTGAAAAAGTGGGACATCAGCAAAACCAATCGATTGGCAAAACCAATTCTCTCAGTGCCGTCAGGGAAAGTGAGTGATAATAAGACCGTGACCTCAGAGTCTGAATAGTATCTTACGTTTGCAGATCTCATGTCTGGCACATATAGTATCTTGATTTTTCTTCATAGCAGCAATTAAGGCAGGAATTATTGTACCCATTTTTATAGGTGGGGAGACTGAGGAAACCCATCCAAGATCAGAGACAGGTTGAGCTCTTTCAAACACATCGCATTATCTCCCCAGCATCACCTTTCATGAGTCCCTGAGTCCTTGGAAACAAGTTTCTTAACAAAAGCAAGGCTGCGGGGCTGTGTCTGTGGCTGGGACCATTTCCCTGCATTTGAAAGTCTCATCTACCCTGCTTCTGGTCAGCTTTCCCCAGGACACACTGGCTCCCTTTTAAAGTAACTTGCTAAGCAAAATTCCAAATTCCTGAATAGAGACATTACAGAGCAATAATTCTCATTGTAAAAAGGATTCCCCCTAAGGTGCCTTTAAATGGGGGCCCTCCCCTGTGCACGGAAGCGTTTGTTTACAGACCATCGACTCCTTGATGGAGAAGCTGGGAGCCTTGACAGAGAACTTACAACATGTCTCTAGCTGCTTTCAGGGGAAAAAGATAAACAAGGAAAACGAAGGGAATGTAGTTCCGGGCAGTAGCGAGACCAGGCGTGGGAGGATAGTGAGGACCATCACACCCAGCGGTCACTACCACGCCCATGAAAAAGGCAGGGTGGGGAAGAACAGGAAGGAAGGGGGAGGAGAGAAAGGAGGGGAAACCCAAGAGAAAGTAGCAGCAGAGAAGGAAGAAGAAGCAGAGGACAGAAAGGAGGAAATGAACCAGCAAACAGAGAAAAGAAGTCAGGGGAAACAGGGGGTGAGGATTAAGAAGAAAAAGCCATGGCACCCTCAGGTCAAGGGAGAGGCCAGTCAGAGGGGGCTTCCTGGAAGTGGAGTCCTTCGAGATGGCTTTGCACTCAGCCCAGGAAGGACTTGTAAGAGAATAAGGCACTCCTCCTGTAGCCCCAGCTTCAAGGATGCTAACAGGTTCACACAGGAGTCCTCACATGAGCCTGAAAAAGTGGGACATCAGCAAAACCAATCGATTGGCAAAACCAATTCTCTCAGTGCCGTCAGGGAAAGTGAGTGATAATAAGACCGTGACCTCAGAGTCTGAATAGTATCTTACGTTTGCAGATCTCATGTCTGGCACATATAGTATCTTGATTTTTCTTCATAGCAGCAATTAAGGCAGGAATTATTGTACCCATTTTTATAGGTGGGGAGACTGAGGAAACCCATCCAAGATCAGAGACAGGTTGAGCTCTTTCAAACACATCGCATTATCTCCCCAGCATCACCTTTCATGAGTCCCTGAGTCCTTGGAAACAAGTTTCTTAACAAAAGCAAGGCTGCGGGGCTGTGTCTGTGGCTGGGACCATTTCCCTGCATTTGAAAGTCTCATCTACCCTGCTTCTGGTCAGCTTTCCCCAGGACACACTGGCTCCCTTTTAAAGTAACTTGCTAAGCAAAATTCCAAATTCCTGAATAGAGACATTACAGAGCAATAATTCTCATTGTAAAAAGGATTCCCCCTAAGGTGCCTTTAAATGGGGGCCCTCCCCTGTGCACGGAAGCGTTTGTTTACAGACCATCGACTCCTTGATGGAGAAGCTGGGAGCCTTGACAGAGAACTTACAACATGTCTCTAGCTGCTTTCAGGGGAAAAAGATAAACAAGGAAAACGAAGGGAATGTAGTTCCGGGCAGTAGCGAGACCAGGCGTGGGAGGATAGTGAGGACCATCACACCCAGCGGTCACTCCCGGGCTCCCCGCCCCTGACGCCTGCCCCTGCCCCTCACCCCTGCCCCTTGTCAGGACAGCCAAGCTGCCGTGGTCACCTGATGCGTGAGCAGCCCCGAAAGGCAGGGCAGGAGAAGAAAATGAGAACCAGAAAGTCCCAGGGCCTGTCTGAGATCCCTAGCTTGTGCAGGACTCCAAACCTCTCTCCATCCTTGATGTTTCTATGACTGTGTTATGCCCCTTCTGCCCCTTGGTGATAAGGAGGGAATTCCTGCCCCAGGTTTGCAGGGACGTCCAGACACGCAACAACCGACCCTGGACAAGTAAGATAGGTCTCGAAGGCCCAGATGCTCGCACCCCAGCAGAGGCACCCAGGGCATACCCGACAGGGCCTCTAGGGGGCGCTCTCAGGACCAGCGCGAAAGACCAGGGCTGGCAGACGGCGGGCTGTAGTGGGGAGAGGGTGAGTGGCCTCTGGTTCCCACGGGAAGGTGTGATTGGCTTGGTTGAATGATTCTGAGGCTGACGGGGCGCTGACATCCACTCACAGGGAGAGCAGAAACTGGGGGGCACCCCCTCGATGAGCACGGCTTGGGTGAGGAGCCCTATCTATGGAAGCAGAGTGAGGGAAGGGAGCAGGCTTCAGGGCATTTGGGGGCCTCCAAGTTCACAGCTGCCCAGGCAGCACATGGTATCAGATTCCAATCTCAGAGGCCACAGAGGGCCCCTTGTTGATGAGGCCCAGCTTCCAGAAGCCCCAGGGGGCGTCCATTTTCAGTAACATGGCCACAGGCTTCTAAGAAACAACACCAGCCATCCACTGAATCAGGTCAGGAAGGGCCCGTCCTGAAGGAGGCCCGGGGCGGCAGCTCCCTCCCAGAGCGGCGTGTAGGGGCAGGCGGACCCGGCTCTGGCTGATCAAAGGCACTCCCCCTCCCTCCCCATGAACAAGCCCATAAGGCTTTATTCGCGCTGTGTGTGTACAAATATTACCTGCTGTATTTTTTTTATCTTCCTTATCCCTGGGAATCTGTCTCAAAGCCTTTGGAAACTCCTAAGTAGGATGTATCTGATTTAGCATCGCTAGCGAGACCAGGCGTGGGAGGATAGTGAGGACCATCACACCCAGCGGTCACTCCCGGCTCCCGCCCTGACGCCTGCCCCTGCCCCTCACCCCTGCCCCTTGTCAGGACAGCCAAGCTGCCGTGGTCACCTGATGCGTGAGCAGCCCCGAAAGGCAGGGCAGGAGAAGAAAATGAGAACCAGAAAGTCCCAGGGCCTGTCTGAGATCCCTAGCTTGTGCAGGACTCCAAACCTCTCTCCATCCTTGATGTTTCTATGACTGTGTTATGCCCCTTCTGCCCCTTGGTGATAAGGAGGGAATTCCTGCCCCAGGTTTGCAGGGACGTCCAGACACGCAACAACCGACCCTGGACAAGTAAGATAGGTCTCGAAGGCCCAGATGCTCACACCCCAGCAGAGGCACCCAGGGCATACCCGACAGGGCCTCTAGGGGGCGCTCTCAGGACCAGCGCGAAAGACCAGGGCTGGCAGACGGCGGGCTGTAGTGGGGAGAGGGTGAGTGGCCTCTGGTTCCCACGGGAAGGTGTGATTGGCTTGGTTGAATGATTCTGAGGCTGACGGGGCGCTGACATCCACTCACAGGGAGAGCAGAAACTGGGGGGCACCCCCTCGATGAGCACGGCTTGGGTGAGGAGCCCTATCTATGGAAGCAGAGTGAGGGAAGGGAGCAGGCTTCAGGGCATTTGGGGGCCTCCAAGTTCACAGCTGCCCAGGCAGCACATGGTATCAGATTCCAATCTCAGAGGCCACAGAGGGCCCCTTGTTGATGAGGCCCAGCTTCCAGAAGCCCCAGGGGGCGTCCATTTTCAGTAACATGGCCACAGGCTTCTAAGAAACAACACCAGCCATCCACTGAATCAGGTCAGGAAGGGCCCGTCCTGAAGGAGGCCCGGGGCGGCAGCTCCCTCCCAGAGCGGCGTGTAGGGGCAGGCGGACCCGGCTCTGGCTGATCAAAGGCACTCCCCCTCCCTCCCCATGAACAAGCCCATAAGGCTTTATTCGCGCTGTGTGTGTACAAATATTACCTGCTGTATTTTTTTTATCTTACTTATCCCTGGGAATCTGTCTCAAAGCCGCCTTTGGAAACTCCTAAGTAGGATGTAATGCGTGGATTTCAGCATCTGCTAGATAGTTTGTGGTGTAGTTATTCCCCAGACTTTAGAATGTGGGAAGCAACAGCCAAAGCAGAAACATGCTTAACCCAGCAGAAGCCTGGTGGGGAGGCGGGGGAGAGACGGGGAGGAGGGCAGGGACAGAGGGAGATTCAGAGGCGGAGACCGGGCCAGCCCGTGCCTGCTTCTTTCAAGAGTTTGCTGAATGACCTCTATCCACACATCCCCATCGACTCTATTGATCTTGGCCAGGGCACCCTGGGGGGAGCAAAGTGTGGGGTAGGGGTCTCCAACCTCCGGAATCTAAGGTTTAATGATCTAGAGTTGATATAATAAAGTGCCCAATAAATGTAATGCTCTTGGATCATCCTGATACCATCTCCCCACCTCCACCAGTCCATGGAAAAATTGTCTTCCGTAAAATGAGTCCCTGGTACCCAAAATGCTGGGGATTGCCGATCTGGGGGAAGACCAGAGGGGACTATCCTGTGTGTGCGAGTGTGCTAAGTTGCTTCAGTCACTAATGATTCAGTTAAGATACAATTTGAACCCATCACCAAAATACCTCTTTATTGAAGGGAGATGAAGGGAACACTGGGTTAGCTTGAATATTCATTGGAGGGACTGATCTTGAAGCTGAAGCTCCAATACTTTGGCCACCTGATGTGAAGAGCAAACTCACTGGAAAAGACCCTGATGCTGGGAAAGATTGAAAGCCGGAGGAGAGGGGGACGCCACAGGATGAGCTGGTTGGATGGCATCACCGACTCAGTGGACGTGAGTTTGCGCACACTCCAGGAGGTGGTGGTGGACAGGGAAGCCTGGGCCCTTTGAGACGCCTGCAGTCCACCGGGCCTCAAGAGTCGGACGTGACTCATCCACAGAACAACAACAGGACTTTTCTGGAACCCCAGACAGCTGCCAGGCAGAAGACATGCTGGAAACAGACACAGACACATGGATCCTCCGGCAATGCACCTCCTAACTGGGCCAGGTCTCCAGAGGGGATGGGCTTGTCCTCACGGTCTTTTCTTCCTTCGTGGAAGACCACCCCACACCCCCATTAATGAAGAACCAGAACGTGCACCCCTGAGTCCAAAGCCCCCCAGGCAGGACCCCACAGGAGGCCACAAGAAGGTGAGCAGGACCAGCGACAACCAGAGGCCTCCCAAATGGCTCTGAGAACCTCGAAGGAAGGGAATGAGGCTCAAAATGCTCTCTGCTAAGCTCCGCCCGCTCAGCACATCTCTCCCAAACACGCCCACACCATGCGCCACCCCGCAAGGCTTCCAGAGAGCCGGACCGGGGAGAGGCGGGGACCGCAGGAAGCTCCAGGGGCGGCTCATCCGTGTCTCAGCTGAAGCCACAGAGAGGGTTACCGACGGGAACCGGGAGGGAGCGAGGGTGCGGCACTGGGGTCTGGAGTGCTCTGTGGCTCAGAAATCTAGCACAGAGGCGGGGACAGGCCATGCTGGCCCCACAGCTCCAAGCCCTGAGGTCTCCTAAGTTTCTCCTGAGCCCCCGGCCCAGCTCCGCGGACCCGAGTCAATGCCACCGCCCTGCGCGATTCCCTTCCCCAAAGTCCACCACTTCCTGCCCCGGGATCATTAGCTGTCAGCACACACGGTGCCTCCCACGAGGAGACCTTCCACATGGCATCTGGGCAGAGTATTTTATACCACATTATGCTGTGTTATATCTTCCAATATTATAATCTTCCATATTATTAGCACCAATATTATCTTCACTAGCATTATTGTCACTAGTACTATTATTATTTCTAATCGTATTATCCTTTCCAATATTATGAGACTCTCTAACATTATTTTTATTACCTCCAATATTATCATTTTCATTTATCTTATAAATGAAAATTATAATAAATGAAATTTATCTTATAATTATAATTCTCTCCAATATTATTATTATTATTACCTACAACAAGTAGGGTAGTTGCCATTATAAAAGATTTCTGAGTGAACGTGGGCCACAAAGGTCAACCAAGAACAAGCCCATGCTTGAGAGGACGAGTACATTTGAACGGACAGGTCAGAGGTCAGGGAAGCTCAGGGCTGAGGGAGGGCTGGGAAGCTGGGAGCCAGGACAGCAGTCAGCAACGGGGCTTGACAATCCAGGGACTCGGACAGGGGCCGCTGCAGGAACATGGGGAGGCCTGGACGAGGGGACAGCTGAGGTCTAGTCACAACGTCTGCCCAATGCCGGGACCCCGTGATCCTGAAAGACACTGTGTCTTTTCCACAAAAGGTGTTGGAGACAAGCAGCTGCCTCACATTGTTCTGAGAATGACGAGGAGCAGAAATAAGTAAGTAAATAGGCAAAATATAATTTTTAACAGATAGAAATGTTAGAGCTGGAAAGGAGTACTGTATTATTCCAGTTAAGGCTTTGAGTGCACAGAAAAAGATATCAGGCCTCATGAAGCTGTGGGATTTCCTAGGCTTCGTAATGGACCCGGACTGCCACAGAGGGTTACCGACGGGAACCGGGAGGGAGCGAGGGTGCGGCACTGGGGTCTGGAGTGCTCTGTGGCTCAGAAATCTAGCACAGAGGCGGGGACAGGCCATGCTGGCCCCACAGCTCCAAGCCCTGAGGTCTCCTAAGTTTCTCCTGAGCCCCCGGCCCAGCTCCGCGGACCCGAGTCAATGCCACCGCCCTGCGCGATTCCCTTCCCCAAAGTCCACCACTTCCTGCCCCGGGATCATTAGCTGTCAGCACACACGGTGCCTCCCACGAGGAGACCTTCCACATGGCATCTGGGCAGAGTATTTTATACCACATTATGCTGTGTTATATCTTCCAATATTATAATCTTCCATATTATTAGCACCAATATTATCTTCACTAGCATTATTGTCACTAGTACTATTATTATTTCTAATCGTATTATCCTTTCCAATATTATGAGACTCTCTAACATTATTTTTATTACCTCCAATATTATCATTTTCATTTATCTTATAAATGAAAATTATAATAAATGAAATTTATCTTATAATTATAATTCTCCAATATTATTATTATTATTACCTACAACAAGTAGGGTAGTTGCCATTATAAAAGATTTCTGAGTGAACGTGGGCCACAAAGGTCAACCAAGAACAAGCCCATGCTTGAGAGGACGAGTACATTTGAACGGACAGGTCAGAGGTCAGGGAAGCTCAGGGCTGAGGGAGGGCTGGGAAGCTGGGAGCCAGGACAGCAGTCAGCAACGGGGCTTGACAATCCAGGGACTCGGACAGGGGCCGCTGCAGGAACATGGGGAGGCCTGGACGAGGGGACAGCTGAGGTCTAGTCACAACGTCTGCCCAATGCCGGGACCCCGTGATCCTGAAAGACACTGTGTCTTTTCCACAAAAGGTGTTGGAGACAAGCAGCTGCCTCACATTGTTCTGAGAATGACGAGGAGCAGAAATAAGTAAGTAAATAGGCAAAATATAATTTTTAACAGATAGAAATGTTAGAGCTGGAAAGGAGTACTGTATTATTCCAGTTAAGGCTTTGAGTGCACAGAAAAAGATATCAGGCCTCATGAAGCTGTGGGATTTCCTAGGCTTCGTAATGGACCCGGGACTCAGACCAAGGTCTGTTCAAGCCCCAGACAGTGTCTGTCCACGCTATTTGCCTTCTGCCTCCTCCATGGGAATGGGCGCCCATAAGAGCAGGCTCGCATCCATCCATCTCTCCAGCACCTAGAACATATCTGGCACATAGCCGTGCTCCTCCAACGGAAGAGAGTCCAAGGGGTGGGACGGGATGGAAAGCAACAGGTAACACGGATGGACTACAGGGAACAGAATGGACTAGAGTGAGAAAAGCTGGAATTGGGATTCTAGAGTCCTGACTCCCACAAAATGATCGGGCAATGCAGAACCCCAAACACCCTCTCTTCCACCCTCCCACCTGAGGGGTGCACCACCTCTGTCTCCAGACAACCAATCTCTACCCCAAGCAAGTAAGGACAGGATCCCTGGCAGAGGTTGGGGTACAAGGAAGAAGGAATCAGTCCCTTGCCATGGGGCCGGAAGTCGGAGAGCTCAAGTCCACATCTTTTACGAGAGCAGCTTGGGGACAGGAAGAGCAGTCGGTTAACCACAGGTGGAGAGAAAGAGCCTGATCCAAGCTGAATCTTTAGCCAGAGTAACCGACAGAGCAGAAGGAAGGCTCAGAAAGTGGGCCATCCCCTGAGCCTGTGACACAAAAACTCACGGGTTGAGACGCAGAGACCTGCAAACGTCCTGGGCAGGTTTCGGTCCTATCTCTCCTGCTTCCTCATCTCTCTTCCAGTTCACCAGCCTGGAGGAAACTGGCTCCTTCAGTCTGCACGTAGCTCAAGTGAAGAGTGGGGACGTTCGCAGCAACCACACCATCAAGCCCTTGGACTCCCTTCTGCCAGTAACAGCATATCCACACATTCTCATGCTGGCTGCTGTAGTCTCCTGACACCGGGGCCGGGCCCCTCGACCCCTGAAAGCTCCTTAAAACTAATTGTTCTGAGAATGACGAGGAGCAGAAATAAGTAAGTAAATAGGCAAAATATAATTTTTAACAGATAGAAATGTTAGAGCTGGAAAGGAGTACTGTATTATTCCAGTTAAGGCTTTGAGTGCACAGAAAAAGATATCAGGCCTCATGAAGCTGTGGGATTTCCTAGGCTTCGTAATGGACCCGGGACTCAGACCAAGGTCTGTTCAAGCCCCAGACAGTGTCTGTCCACGCTATTTGCCTTCTGCCTCCTCCATGGGAATGGGCGCCATAAGAGCAGGCTCGCATCCATCCATCTCTCCAGCACCTAGAACATATCTGGCACATAGCCGTGCTCCTCCAACGGAAGAGAGTCCAAGGGGTGGGACGGGATGGAAAGCAACAGGTAACACGGATGGACTACAGGGAACAGAATGGACTAGAGTGAGAAAAGCTGGAATTGGGATTCTAGAGTCCTGACTCCCACAAAATGATCGGGCAATGCAGAACCCCAAACACCCTCTCTTCCACCCTCCCACCTGAGGGGTGCACCACCTCTGTCTCCAGACAACCAATCTCTACCCCAAGCAAGTAAGGACAGGATCCCTGGCAGAGGTTGGGGTACAAGGAAGAAGGAATCAGTCCCTTGCCATGGGGCCGGAAGTCGGAGAGCTCAAGTCCACATCTTTTACGAGAGCAGCTTGGGGACAGGAAGAGCAGTCGGTTAACCACAGGTGGAGAGAAAGAGCCTGATCCAAGCTGAATCTTTAGCCAGAGTAACCGACAGAGCAGAAGGAAGGCTCAGAAAGTGGGCCATCCCCTGAGCCTGTGACACAAAAACTCACGGGTTGAGACGCAGAGACCTGCAAACGTCCTGGGCAGGTTTCGGTCCTATCTCTCCTGCTTCCTCATCTCTCTTCCAGTTCACCAGCCTGGAGGAAACTGGCTCCTTCAGTCTGCACGTAGCTCAAGTGAAGAGTGGGGACGTTCGCAGCAACCACACCATCAAGCCCTTGGACTCCCTTCTGCCAGTAACAGCATATCCACACATTCTCATGCTGGCTGCTGTAGTCTCCTGACACCGGGGGCCGGGCCTCTGACCACTGTCACTCCTGGCTCCCGCTTTGACCTGCTCTGACTCCCATCCCCAGCTCCCACTGACAAGTCAGCCAGGCTTTCTTGTCTTGAACCTGCTCCCATGTGCAGAGCCTGAGCTAGGCGTGTCGTCAGAATGAGTCTGGCCAGAGACAGAACTCCAACAGAGCCTCTGAGGCTGAGATGGACGTGAGCTTATGGGCTAGGCTCCCAGGCACAGCTCTCTGAGGGCAGTAGTGGGACCTGCCTGCCTTGGCTTCAGGGGTCTGCATACTCTACTCTTCATCACGGGCCAGGTCTCACATGACCACTCATCTCTCCCTTCCGTCCACCCGCACAAGCACCCACCATCATACCACTGAATGCCCACCAGCATCACATCGCTCCCAAGAAACCCTGTGATCACTTATGGCCACTGGCCCCATCAGCCCTCCTTGACTTCAGAGCACCTGCCCATGTCTTGGCTCTTGGCTTCCAGGTCCTCGCTCCTGCAGCCTTGCTCCCAGCTTTGTCTCAGCTCCACCAACGCCGACTCCCTGACCAGTTGCCCACAGCCCACTGTCCAATATGGCGCCTCTCTCCCCTCCACTCCTCACCCCGGCTGGGAACCAGACACCAGCCCATCATCCTCCACTTGCCCTGGTAGAGGTGGGAGAAGAAGACCCAGCAGAACAATGGCTACTGACTATGAATTCCATTTCTCCTCCCAGCTCAGGCTATTTAAACAGTTAGAAGACAGGCTTTGTTGACTATGTGTGTGTACACATATTAGCACACCGTCGCCTCGCCTGCTTATCCTCGGGAATTTGTTTCAAAGCCGCCTTTTGGAAACTCCTAAGTAGGATGTAATTCGGAGGATTTTATGTTCTGCTCACTGTCTGGCAAAGCAGTTTATTCCACAAACCCCTGGCAGATCAGAGAAAAAATAAGATGCATGAAAAGCCGAGGGCTGCTCTGTGCCCACTGCTCCAGCTTCAATTGAGGAGGGCTCCTTGCCTAGGCAGCGTCTGCGTGAAGTTTCTTAACGTCTAAAGTTTATGTTCTCAACTCGGGTTGTTAGTATGAAAGAAACAGTCTGTAAATGGCATTTAAAAGCAAATTGGATTTTCTTCCCCCAGCTGATACAGCCCTCGGTTCTGCTTGCCAGAGGACGCGGCTTACTCCTCATCTGAAGCAGCCATTTGTCATG
Organism: Tragulus kanchil; assembly: GCA_022376925.1. Lineage (NCBI taxonomy): Eukaryota > Metazoa > Chordata > Mammalia > Artiodactyla > Tragulidae > Tragulus > Tragulus kanchil. The sequence goes on from JAIOJX010000003.1 coordinate 138,744,390, forward strand.
TGTCAGAGGATCTGAAATAAAATTCCTTTGTGTAAGACTGTCTAATAAAGAGGTTCTTAACGTTAATAATTTACTCTAAATGCCGTTCACACATTGTCTCTCTCGTGCCTTCCGTCTGAGTCATGGACACTGGAAGGTGTACGAGGATTTCTGAAGATCCCAAATGTGTGTTCTGGAATAACATTCACACCAAACACCGCCTTCTTGCTATGCGAGGCCAGGGGCTCTGCTTGGAGACATTAATGTGGGTCAGGAAAGTTCCTCGTCTGGTGGGGAGGAAGCCTCAATCTTTGGGATGCAGGAAGGGAGACAGCAGGAGGCTGATTTGCAGATGGAAGGTCAGAAAAGGGGCTCCTGGACACAGGACCCTCAGCAGTGTATATTGGGCAATGGCACCTGTCAGGCTCTCTGCTTACCAGTGGAGCCCCAGGCACAAACCTAAAGCCTGCTTCACCTTCCAGACCTTTCTGGAATAAGATGGGACACACATCAATACGTTAATGGACAAACGCAGGCAGACCTGTTTAACTTTGTGTTTACAGTTTATACATCACTGAGCTGGCCCTCCCCACCCCATGGATCCCTTCCCTGGTGGTGGCTGCTCCTTGGGCGCATTCCCTTTGGTGGGAGTCTTTGGTGGCTAGAGCAGATGACCTCTATGGCAACAAACGGTTCTGACGCTCAGGCTATTTAAACAGTTAGAAGACAGGCTTTGTTGACTATGTGTGTGTACACATATTAGCACACCGTCGCCTCGCCTGCTTATCCTCGGGAATTTGTTTCAAAGCCGCCTTTTGGAAACTCCTAAGTAGGATGTAATTCGGAGGATTTTATGTTCTGCTCACTGTCTGGCAAAGCAGTTTATTCCACAAACCCCTGGCAGATCAGAGAAAAAATAAGATGCATGAAAAGCCGAGGGCTGCTCTGTGCCCACTGCTCCAGCTTCAATTGAGGAGGGCTCCTTGCCTAGGCAGCGTCTGCGTGAAGTTTCTTAACGTCTAAAGTTTATGTTCTCAACTCGGGTTGTTAGTATGAAAGAAACAGTCTGTAAATGGCATTTAAAAGCAAATTGGATTTTCTTCCCCCAGCTGATACAGCCCTCGGTTCTGCTTGCCAGAGGACGCGGCTTACTCCTCATCTGAAGCAGCCATTTGTCATGTGTCAGAGGATCTGAAATAAAATTCCTTTGTGTAAGACTGTCTAATAAAGAGGTTCTTAACGTTAATAATTTACTCTAAATGCCGTTCACACATTGTCTCTCTCGTGCCTTCCGTCTGAGTCATGGACACTGGAAGGTGTACGAGGATTTCTGAAGATCCCAAATGTGTGTTCTGGAATAACATTCACACCAAACACCGCCTTCTTGCTATGCGAGGCCAGGGGCTCTGCTTGGAGACATTAATGTGGGTCAGGAAAGTTCCTCGTCTGGTGGGGAGGAAGCCTCAATCTTTGGGATGCAGGAAGGGAGACAGCAGGAGGCTGATTTGCAGATGGAAGGTCAGAAAAGGGGCTCCTGGACACAGGACCCTCAGCAGTGTATATTGGGCAATGGCACCTGTCAGGCTCTCTGCTTACCAGTGGAGCCCCAGGCACAAACCTAAAGCCTGCTTCACCTTCCAGACCTTTCTGGAATAAGATGGGACACACATCAATACGTTAATGGACAAACGCAGGCAGACCTGTTTAACTTTGTGTTTACAGTTTATACATCACTGAGCTGGCCCTCCCCACCCCCATGGATCCCCTTCCCCTGGTGGTGGCTGCTCCTTGGGCGCATTCCCTTTGGTGGGAGTCTTTGGTGGCTAGAGCAGATGACCATAGACGGGCTGACTTGGACAACAAACGGTTCTGACGTCTGAGAAGTCCAAGATCAAGGTGCTGGCAGATCCCATATCCGGAGAGAGATCCCTGGCTCATGGCTTCTCATCACATCCTCACGGGGCAGGAGCAGAGACAGAGTGCTCACGCCTCCCCTAGGAGGGCACTATTCCATTCACAAGAGCTCCGTCCTCATGACCTTGGTGGTGGTTTAGTCCCTAGGGTGTGTCCAACTCTTGGGACCCCATGGATTACACCTCACCAGGCTCCTCTGTCCCTGGGATTTCCCAAGCAAGAATCCTGGAGTGGGTGACCATTTATTTCCTCCTCCAGGGGATCTTCCTGACCCAGGGATTGAACCCGTGTCTCCTGCATTGTAGATGGCCTCTCGCATCGCGGGCAGATGCTTTACCTCTGAGCCACCAGGGAAGCCCCCATGACCTTATCACCACCCAAAGGTCCATCCCTTAAGGCCATCACAGGGGAGCTGGGGGACCCAGGCATTCAGGCCATAACAAGCCGGACAATCCAAAGTGAAGGACGTACCTTTGGGTCTCTGCAGCCTAAGGTCTAGCACAGGCTTGTCAACTAGTGGTTGAGTCAATAGAAGGCCCTGTCCTCCAGTCTAGCTAGGGGCAGAGACAGACGGGAGATCACCGACCAGGAGCTCGGGCTGAGGAGGCGGCAGTGATGAGGGACCTCACAGGTGCTTCCAGCTGTGAAGAGTGACTCTTGTGAGCGTCACAGGCGGGCCGTGCCTTTCTCCACCTCAGCGCCATGCTGAAAGAGCAGCCGCCATCCTGACAAGGAGGCCCACGGCTGGGGAAAGAGAGGCAGCAGGTGACCAGAGGGTCTGGGAAGCCTCTGCTCGGAAGTGACCCGTGTCACCTCCACTCACATTTCATTGTCCCAGATCTGGCCCAGCCTGCCATCAGACAACCAAGAATGTCCTCCCTAACCCGACCTGGGAGCCAGAGAAAACCTGGAGCCCCAGTGCAAACTGCCTTAAACGCTGTGACGCTGGGCCCTGTGGGCCTCGGTGACCCACCAGGGGCTCAGCACGTCAGCTAAGGGGAGAAGAGCAGTGGCTTGCTTCAGAGCCCAGGAGAGCGCCCTTAGGTGACGGCTGACCGTGCTGCATCCTGAGCACAGGGAGGTGTCCCCAGAGGCCTGCAGAGACCTACGTGAGTTCCATGTTTCCAAGGATGGAAGAAGCAGCCGCTGGCTCCCGTCAGATGCTAGAGAGTCACTGGGTCCATCCGCTTCCCTTGCAGCTCAGTGGTAAAGAATCTGCCTGCAATGCAGGAGACCTTGGTTTGATTCCTGGGTCTGTAAAATCCCTTGGAGAAGGTTTAGGCCACCCACTCCAGTATTCTTGAGCTTCCCTGGTGGCTCAGACGGTAAAGAGTCTGCCTGCCATTCGAGAGACCTGGGTTCAATCCCTGGGCTGGGAAGATTCCCCGGAGAAGGGAAAGGCTACCCACTCTAGCATTCTTGCCTGGAGAATTCCACAGCTCATCCATGGGTCAAAAGGAGCTGAGTTTTTGCTTCGATTCACTGGGTGCATTCCAGCCTCAGAGAGCACGACAGGCCTTTGTCGCACAGCACTCCCATTTCAGAGAGTCAGCGCTCACGTCCCTCTGCCAGGGGTTGGGAGGGGGCCGCCAAAGCTGGAGACAGGCAGGGCAGCAGAGACACACCCTCTGAATGACCTGTGGGAGCCGCGGCGAGGCCCCCAGGCCAGCATGTCCGTCATGCCAGATACCTCCGCGCCCCCCTCCAAGGAGACCCGGTCAGAGCTGAGCACCTGCTGTCCACACGGCCTGCTTTTGGCTGCGGGACCGCTGCTCCAGCCTGACTGCACCCGTAGTGGGCATCCAGTTCAAGGGCAGACCCTCCGAGGGGAACAGGGACCTGTGAAGCCCTGGTGTGAGATGAAGGGAAAAGAGGGTTCCGGTTTTGAACCAGAGACGAGGGAGAGGCAGCCCGTGGAGTGAACGGGCAGGGTGAGGTAGCACCGTGCTGAGGATGACCTGGCAGAAGAAGAAGACTGGAAGGGGTCAGAGATGCAGAGAGAGATCGTAGACCATTCCTGCTTGGGCCGTGACTGACATCTGTTCCCATTCCAGCTCAAAGGTGACTTGACAAAGACCTTTCGTTCCTGGGTCAGGCTCTGTCTCTTACAGCCAAGAGGCTCGTGTGGATGACCCACCAGACACCCAGGGCGTGAGTCCGTCGGGGGTGGCACTGAGCAGCATAAGAGGAGCCAGCTGACACAGGACGTTTCCAGAATAGATGAAACCACGGGGGACCTTTACAAAAAGGAGAATCCTAACTCCGACACACATGCAAAAATACAATGACACCCTGTATAAGTCTAAAGATACATGGGTAAGGAGCATTAAAGTGGACCATTCAATTTTATTAACAAAGCAACCGTTTATGTATTTATAACCTACTTGTAGACATGAAAAAGTTGAGGGTTGGGTGTGAGACTATTATTGTGAATATCTTTTCCCAAATCATAAGTTATATTTCTATCTTCCTTGTGTTGTGATCAGATCCATTTTTTGTTCCTACTATTGCTTATTTATATCAATCTTTGTTTTTCATTAATCTTGAAAAAGGATTGTCTGTTCTAATGGCTATTTAAAATGTCAATAAGCTGATTTTATGAATTAACTGTTTTTTGTTTTCTATTCAATTTATTTGAGCTTTCATGTTTATTCGTTCCTTCTGTTTATTGTCTCTGGTTTTCAGTTGTTACTCTCTATTGAATTTCTTGAGTTGAAATCTCAAGTTATTTATTTTCAGACTTGGTGTTTTCTAATTAATGGATCTAAGGCTTTAAATTATCTTCTGAATACCCACACTCCATGTGTTTTGATATATTGTGTTCTTGTGTTTATTCTAATAATGTGCAATCCTCCTTGTGCTAAACTCTTTAACATGAAATTTTATTTAAAGGACTCCATTATTTAAATGACAGATGCACAGATTTTATTTTTGCTATCATTTTATTGATGATTTCTCATTTTACTGCATTTGATTAGTGAGTGTGACCTTTAGGTCTCATAGCCATATTTTAAGATGTATTGATATTTCACTTGTGACCTAACACAGCCGATAATGTGAATATGCCGTAAATGTTTGGAAGGGGTTGGCATCCTCTATTTGTTCAGTACACGGCATGCAACTTATATTTCATTGATCAACTTGTTCATCATGTTATTTGTATCCTCTGTACCTTTATCTGATTGTCTTGGTGGTCTATTTTGTTAACCTGTCCTACTAAGAAGTAAGTTAGTCTCTATGATTCAGTATTTATCTATTTCTCCTAGTAGCACTATTCATTTTTGCTTTATAGCAAGTAGATTGTGATGTGCATGGTAGTTCATGATTGCTTTACATCATCTTAATAGGGAGCTCCTTTCAATAATATGAGATATTTCTCTTTATTTTGTTTGCTGTTAATATTGCTCTTCCTGTTTCCATTCTGAGACTTCCTTGATATACATCTTCACCGCTTTCCTTTTTTCTTTCATCTTTCCATTAGCTTTATATGTATGACTTGCTGGAAAAATTCATGAAACTGGATTTTTAAACACCCAGTTTGAGAAGAAGTTAACTCATTCACAAGTGGTATGATTCTTGATGTATCTAGAGTTATTTATACAACACCGTGTATATCCTGTTTATCATGCTTTCTCATTTGGCTTTTCATCATTTTTCTACCTTTTGGTAATTTGTTTGAGTGATCTTCATTTCATTCTATTTTTTCTAATATTGTTAAAGTTATACTTTATATTTCTGATTTTCTAGTGCTAATCCTTAAAACTCTGTCAGCAATCCCTTGCATTTCTGTAATACTTACAAACACTCAGTATCTATATTCACTCCTAACTCAGACTAAGAACAAGCTAACTGCCTCCCCCTCCAGTCTGCCCTCATCACCTCCACCCTATCTCCCATGCGTGTGAAATGTTTGTTCTTGTTTTTACTTTTTAAACATTTTTACTAACTTCTTTTCACTTTTTTGTGTCTTGCTTAGAAAGTTGTTATTTGGTATTTAGTTGCACGTGAGACAGTCAGTAAGATGGGGCCCATCTCAATTTTATTCAGATACATGTTAAGGGAAATAATGGTATGCTCTCATCCTATGCCCATGGAGAGTTATTTGAAAGTGTTTGCACAGTGATTCCATGAAGGAAAATACATTATTTTTCTCACTTTATCATCTAAGAAAGTTTGGCTTTGTTTCATCAAACGTTCACCAAACCATTAAAATGTCTTTTTCTCTCAAGTAAAAGAAAGCCCAAAGGGAATCAGTCCAGGTCTAGTGTGCCTGTGCCTGGTGTCAGGAACTTAGCCTTCTTCTATCCTGTTGCTTCACAGGTCATGGCTTCTGTTCCCAAAGCTACCTCATGGCTCAGGACGGCTGCGAGGACTCCAGCCATTACAACGCCATCAAGGCAGCAGAAAAGAAGAAGGTAGAAAATGAAGGGACTCCATTGTGTCAAGGAGACTTCCCAGAATACAATAATTCTATTTATGTCTTCAAGTTATGCCTAGCTGCCAAGGAGGTTAAGAAATGAGGTGGGGGCTTCCCCTGGTGGTCCAGTGGGTAAGGACACCACCTTGCAGTGCAAGGGGCGCCGGTTCGATCCCTGGGAAGATCCCACGTGCCGCGGAGCGGCTGGACTGATGTGTCCAATTACCGAGCCGGAGCTCTGGAGCGCATGCGCCCAGAGCCATTGCTCTGCGACAACAGAGGCCACCGCGATGGGAGGCCCACAGGAGCCAAAGAACAAAGACGGATGAAAATAGAGAAATGAAAGACCAATAGAAGTGGCCCGCCCACTCCCCTCCCTCCCCAACCCGACCCCCGCCCAAAAAATAAATAAATAAATAAATCTTTAAAAAAAAAAAAATGAGGTGGTGTTTTATTTTTTTTAACTGGATAACTATGTGCCTACATTACGGCACATCATAATGAAATTTCAGAATAGTAGGAATCAATAGAAGATCCTAAAATGTTGCAAGAGGGTCAAAAAAGATCACATTAAACATAAAGGGTCACATTCAAGTGACTTGGCATTAAATTGCTACAGCAATACTGGAAGTTAAAAGAAACACAGCAGTATCTTTAAAAGTCTTTGGGGACTAGGACCAATTGTATAGCACCAGGAACTGTATTTAGCATCTTGCAATAACCTATAATGGGAAAGAATCTGAAAAGAATATATATATCACATCTACACATAGCAGATGTATGTACAGCTGAATCACTTTGCTGAAACAGAACCCTGTCAACCAGCCATACTTCAATTTTTAAAACAAGTCTGTGAGAATTCTTTGTCCAATCATACCTCCAGTGAGAGGGGTGTTTTCCCTTCTTTCACAAGAAGCTACTGAATGATGCAGTTCACTAACATGAAGAAGTGAAAAGGAAAAGAAAGATACAGGATCCATTAGCCTTCTTCTATCCTGTTGCTTCACAGGTCATGGCTTCTGTTCCCAAAGCTACCTCATGGCTCAGGACGGCCGAGGACTCCAGCCATTACAACGCCATCAAGGCAGCAGAAAAGAAGAAGGTAGAAAATGAAGGGACTCCATTGTGTCAAGGAGACTTCCCAGAATACAATAATTCTATTTATGTCTTCAAGTTATGCCTAGCTGCCAAGGAGGTTAAGAAATGAGGTGGGGGCTTCCCCTGGTGGTCCAGTGGGTAAGGACACCACCTTGCAGTGCAAGGGGCGCCGGTTCGATCCCTGGGAAGATCCCACGTGCCGCGGAGCGGCTGGACTGATGTGTCCAATTACCGAGCCGGAGCTCTGGAGCGCATGCGCCCAGAGCCATTGCTCTGCGACAACAGAGGCCACCGCGATGGGAGGCCCACAGGAGCCAAAGAACAAAGACGGATGAAAATAGAGAAATGAAAGACCAATAGAAGTGGCCCGCCCACTCCCCTCCCTCCCCAACCCGACCCCCGCCCAAAAAATAAATAAATAAATAAATCTTTAAAAAAAAAAAAAATGAGGTGGTGTTTTATTTTTTTTAACTGGATAACTATGTGCCTACATTACGGCACATCATAATGAAATTTCAGAATAGTAGGAATCAATAGAAGATCCTAAAATGTTGCAAGAGGGTCAAAAAAGATCACATTAAACATAAAGGGTCACATTCAAGTGACTTGGCATTAAATTGCTACAGCAATACTGGAAGTTAAAAGAAACACAGCAGTATCTTTAAAAGTCTTTGGGGACTAGGACCAATTGTATAGCACCAGGAACTGTATTTAGCATCTTGCAATAACCTATAATGGGAAAGAATCTGAAAAGAATATATATATCACATCTACACATAGCAGATGTATGTACAGCTGAATCACTTTGCTGAAACAGAACCCTGTCAACCAGCCATACTTCAATTTTTAAAACAAGTCTGTGAGAATTCTTTGTCCAATCATACCTCCAGTGAGAGGGGTGTTTTCCCTTCTTTCACAAGAAGCTACTGAATGATGCAGTTCACTAACATGAAGAAGTGAAAAGGAAAAGAAAGATACAGGATCCAGGAAATAGGCACCTGACCAAGCAAAAAAGTGAAGAAAACTTTCAGGGTAGTAACTGATACATTTGAACATACTGAGAAGAGATTTTTGTGCCCTGTAGGAGAACTGGATTATAGGTTAACAATTTTGTGCTAACAGGTATATGAAACTAAGGAAACAGAAATGAAAACCAGCATTAATCCACAGGAAGAAAAAAGAATTATAATCATAACACACTACATGTCGTAGGACTGAATCGTACTACAAAGTCATACTAATGCGAGCAACCCAATAGTGATTTTCATCAGAGCTTGTGATAGAACTATATTGGAGCATGGGGAAAGGATATGTGTTTGGTGAGGGAGGAAATATGCAGAGAGAGCTAAAAGCTGGTTTTCCATGGTCGAAAGTCAATAGATAATTCTTAAACTGAGAAATCAAGAAATAACTGCATATACAAGAAACTGAGAAATATGAAAGTAAATATCAGAAGAAATAGCCAGAAGTGTTGAGAGTGTTGCTGTTTGAGAAGTAAGATTTAGACTGAGAGAAACAGAGTAGCAAACTGATCTTTATGCCTCATAATACTTTTTGTCTATATAAATATAACAACACAAATCAAATATATTTAGATAAATATATTAACACCAGGCAGTTGGTGTTACTTTCCCTTTGTCAGCAGGCGAGATGATGGGTGGAGGAAGGTGTGTTGCACACTAGCCAAACGCAATAATTCTTCCAAAGAAGCATTGGAAGGCTGGTAAATGTTCTGAGTCCATACTTGTCTGCTCTGGCTTCATTTTACCTCACACTTGAATGATAATTTATGTTCAAAGCCATTTCCCCTCAGAGCTTGGAAAATACTGCTTCATTATTTTCTTGTATCCAATTTCGCTGATGAGGAGTATGATATCAATCCAGTTCTTGTTCCTGTGTGTAGTAAGTTGAATAGTGTCCACCTCCTTCAAGCCAGTTGATTAGCTAGTCAGTTAAAACTTTAGAATTCTTTGTCCAATCATACCTCCAGTGAGAGGGGTGTTTTCCCTTCTTTCACAAGAAGCTACTGAATGATGCAGTTCACTAACATGAAGAAGTGAAAAGGAAAAGAAAGATACAGGATCCAGGAAATAGGCACCTGACCAAGCAAAAAAGTGAAGAAAACTTTCAGGGTAGTAACTGATACATTTGAACATACTGAGAAGAGATTTTTGTGCCCTGTAGGAGAACTGGATTATAGGTTAACAATTTTGTGCTAACAGGTATATGAAACTAAGGAAACAGAAATGAAAACCAGCATTAATCCACAGGAAGAAAAAAGAATTATAATCATAACACACTACATGTCGTAGGACTGAATCGTACTACAAAGTCATACTAATGCGAGCAACCCAATAGTGATTTTCATCAGAGCTTGTGATAGAACTATATTGGAGCATGGGGAAAGGATATGTGTTTGGTGAGGGAGGAAATATGCAGAGAGAGCTAAAAGCTGGTTTTCCATGGTCGAAAGTCAATAGATAATTCTTAAACTGAGAAATCAAGAAATAACTGCATATACAAGAAACTGAGAAATATGAAAGTAAATATCAGAAGAAATAGCCAGAAGTGTTGAGAGTGTTGCTGTTTGAGAAGTAAGATTTAGACTGAGAGAAACAGAGTAGCAAACTGATCTTTATGCCTCATAATACTTTTTGTCTATATAAATATAACAACACAAATCAAATATATTTAGATAAATATATTAACACCAGGCAGTTGGTGTTACTTTCCCTTTGTCAGCAGGCGAGATGATGGGTGGAGGAAGGTGTGTTGCACACTAGCCAAACGCAATAATTCTTCCAAAGAAGCATTGGAAGGCTGGTAAATGTTCTGAGTCCATACTTGTCTGCTCTGGCTTCATTTTACCTCACACTTGAATGATAATTTATGTTCAAAGCCATTTCCCCTCAGAGCTTGGAAAATACTGCTTCATTATTTTCTTGTATCCAATTTCGCTGATGAGGAGTATGATATCAATCCAGTTCTTGTTCCTGTGTGTAGTAAGTTGAATAGTGTCCACCTCCCTGCACCCCCCAAATGCCTGTGCACCTGTGAAAGTGACCTTCTTTAGAAAGAGAAGGTGTGCAGGTATGATTGAGCTAAGAATCTTGAGACCCTTCAGGATGGACCTACTCATACACCAGCGTCCTTACAAGAAGAAGAGAGAGCGCAGAGAAGAAAGCCTTGTGGAGAGGAGACAAGAGGCTGGAGGGAGGCAGCTGTGGGCCGAGAATGGCCAGGATCTCTGGAGACATAAGAGCTGGGACGCAACATGGAAGGGATTCTCCCACAGAGCCTCTGAAAGGAACCAACACTGCCAACTCCTTGCTCTCTGACTTCTGAGCTCTGGAACTGTGATAACTACGTTTCCGGTGTTTCAAGCCTCCCAATGTGTCATGCTTTGTTGGAGCAGCCCTTACACATACATGGCATTCTTTTTCTCCCAGAAGGTTTTTAGAACTTGCCCTGCAGCTCAGACGGTAAAGAATCCACCTGTACTGCCAGAGACCTGAGCTCCATCTTTGGATCGGGAAGATCCCCCTGGAGAAGGGAACGGCTTCCCACTCTGGTATTCTTGCCTGGAGAATTCCATGTTTCGTCCGTGGGTCTCAAAGAGTCAGACACAACGGAGTGACTTTCACAGTTTTCATACATTTTCAGTGTTTGAAAATCTCACTGTAACATGGCCCTGTCTGTGGGCTTTAAAATTACTCTGGCCATGCACCCACCCTTTAAAACTTAGGACTTGTGTCTTTCTTTGCCTCTGGAAAAATTCTCTTCCAGAGATGTGCCTCTCCCTCCTTATGCCTACTTTTCCCCTTGGATCCTCCACACTTCTCTGTCCTGTATTCACGAGCTCTTCTCCTCGGCTCTGTGCCCTGTGTCCGTGAGCTTTTCTCCTCACTTCTGTGTTCTGCGTTCATGAGCCCTTCTCCTCACCTCTGTGTCCTGAGTAGATGAGCTCTTCTTTCCTACTCTCTGTGTCCTCACCTTCTGTCTGACGTCCCTGGAGGATTTTTTGCCTTACGCTTCATCAGTTATTCTTCTGTCATCAGAGCTCATTTTGCAATTCTCTCCAACAATTTCGAGATTTTTAAAATTTCAACGAACAAAATTTTAACATCCATGATCTCTAGTTTTCTGATTATATAAATCCAAAAGCCTCTATACCTTTTAGATAATATTTTGGCAGGAAGAAAGTTACAGCATGTCCTCAAAATGCCATCACCTGGTACCTTCATCCATACTTGCTAAGTTGCTTCAGTTGTGTCCGTCTCTGTGCAACCGCATGGAGTGCACCCGCCAGGCTCCTCTGTCCAGGGACTCGCCAGGCAAGGATACTGGAGTGGGGTGCCATGCCCTCCCCCAGGGAATCTTCCCGATCCAGGGACTGAACCCATTGCCGATTTTCTACCACTAGCGCCCCTGGGAAGCATAGACTGCCAACTCCTTGCTCTCTGACTTCTGAGCTCTGGAACTGTGATAACTACGTTTCCGGTGTTTCAAGCCTCCCAATGTGTCATGCTTTGTTGGAGCAGCCCTTACACATACATGGCATTCTTTTTCTCCCAGAAGGTTTTTAGAACTTGCCCTGCAGCTCAGACGGTAAAGAATCCACCTGTACTGCCAGAGACCTGAGCTCCATCTTTGGATCGGGAAGATCCCCCTGGAGAAGGGAACGGCTTCCCACTCTGGTATTCTTGCCTGGAGAATTCCATGTTTCGTCCGTGGGTCTCAAAGAGTCAGACACAACGGAGTGACTTTCACAGTTTTCATACATTTTCAGTGTTTGAAAATCTCACTGTAACATGGCCCTGTCTGTGGGCTTTAAAATTACTCTGGCCATGCACCCACCCTTTAAAACTTAGGACTTGTGTCTTTCTTTGCCTCTGGAAAAATTCTCTTCCAGAGATGTGCCTCTCCCTCCTTATGCCTACTTTTCCCCTTGGATCCTCCACACTTCTCTGTCCTGTATTCACGAGCTCTTCTCCTCGGCTCTGTGCCCTGTGTCCGTGAGCTTTTCTCCTCACTTCTGTGTTCTGCGTTCATGAGCCCTTCTCCTCACCTCTGTGTCCTGAGTAGATGAGCTCTTCTTTCCTACTCTCTGTGTCCTCACCTTCTGTCTGACGTCCCTGGAGGATTTTTTGCCTTACGCTTCATCAGTTATTCTTCTGTCATCAGAGCTCATTTTGCAATTCTCTCCAACAATTTCGAGATTTTTAAAATTTCAACGAACAAAATTTTAACATCCATGATCTCTAGTTTTCTGATTATATAAATCCAAAAGCCTCTATACCTTTTAGATAATATTTTGGCAGGAAGAAAGTTACAGCATGTCCTCAAAATGCCATCACCTGGTACCTTCATCCATACTTGCTAAGTTGCTTCAGTTGTGTCCGTCTCTGTGCAACCGCATGGAGTGCACCCCGCCAGGCTCCTCTGTCCAGGGGACTCGCCAGGCAAGGATACTGGAGTGGGGTGCCATGCCCTCCTCCAGGGGATCTTCCCGATCCAGGGACTGAACCCACGTCTCTTAGTACTCCTGGATTGGTGGGTGGGTTCTCTACCACTAGCGCCCCCTGGGAAGCCATAGGATGTAAATATTAATGACCCCATTAAATAGATGCTCAAACTGAGGCAAGTAGGGGATACTTGCCTCTGATCGCAGCAAAGCTAGCCAACAGCCAGATGGCATGTGGATCTAGGTATGACTGACTCCAGAGTCCAAGCACTCTTATTATTTTACCTTAAATTATGTTTCAGATGTCACATTCCATTTCTAGATATCAGTCTGGCATTTGTTCAAGAAGATTAGTGTAGAGCGGTAGTGCTCAGCTGGGAATGACGTTGTTCCCAGGGGACACTTGACACTGTCTGGATTGATTTCCACAAGGTGGAAATCTTGCGGGGAGATAGAGGCCAGCAAGGCCGCTAGCCCTCCTCCCTGTGCAGCACGGTCCCGCCCAAGAGCCCTCCGGGCCCGAGGGCCAGTGCTGCCAAGGCGCTGCCACCCTGGCACGGAGCCCCGGGCGCCCAGGAGCGACGACTGCAGGACATCAGTGGTAGGTAAAGACTCGGGAGGGCCCGGGCTCGCCCCTGTCATGAGAGGACAAAATGAAAGAGGACGGACATGTCCCTCCCATGCCGGAGAGCCATGGCGGCACACACCCCTGCCCGAGAGGACCCCGCCCTCCTCACAGCTCCCCGGCACTGAGCGACCGTCACCCTGCCAGACGGGACGGGGGCCCTGGCGGCACACTGAGGCTCCCCCTGGGCTCTGCTCCCGCTCCATTTCCAACAGGCAGGCCGGCCCTGGTCTGCTCTTCAGCCCCAGGGCTTCTCGCAGGGTGGAAGGCAGACAAAGACTCCGGAAGAGCTGTGGAAATGGCAGCGCCTGTGGGAGGGGGCAGAGCAGGGCGCACCTGGCTTCGTGGGGCACCGGTCGAGCCAGCCCTGGGCCGGGCCGTCCAGCCTTGCCAAAGGAGCCGCCCAGAACAGGCCTCCGTGGCAGGGGATCCAGGGGCTTCTCCCAGGGGACCACGGCAGCCTGGAGAAGGACACCCTAGAGGCACTGTCCTGGGTGCCTGGGACGTGGGGCGGGGCGAGGAGGGCGGGGGCGGATTCCCAGCATGTTCAGGGCGAGAGGCAGCCGCGGCGCACCTTCGGGGTACAAGGCAGTCGCTGGAGCACCCTCTTCCCCTGTCTGAGCCACTTGCCAAGCAGGTACATGGGAAGGCACAGAGGAAAGGCAAGAACCTACAAGCAGAATGTGGGCCAGAGCCCTGTGTGGCCTGAGCAGCCCCAGGGCCGGAACCCCAGGGGCAGGCGTACTCTCCCCGTCTGGCACCTGGGACCTTGTTTAAAACTGCTCGTCGGCCCCCTCCTCCATCCCCGCCAGAGACACCTGACCTTGTTCAAATGAATGAAACACGGGCAGAGGGTGGGAAGCCAGGAAGGAGCGGGTCCCGGGGCCCAGTGTGACCAGACAGACGGTGGCGGAGAGGTGAACCAACCCACAGGAGCATCTCCTTCATTCCCCCTGCTGGTGAAGGGCCAAGGCCCGGCGGAGGGACAGCGGTCCCCTCTGGGGGACATCCCTGAATGGAATCCCCAGGAGCACGCCCTCGCTCAGGGGCTCCTGTCCGTGCAGAGACACATCCGGGAGTGAAATCTCAGCTTCTCGGACTCTGTTTTCCAAACGCAAACCCCATTTCGATTGACCCACAGGAACATCTTGGAGAGCCATGGCGGCACACACCCCTGCCCGAGAGGACCCCGCCCTCCTCACAGCTCCCCGGCACTGAGCGACCGTCACCCTGCCAGACGGGACGGGGGCCCTGGCGGCACACTGAGGCTCCCCCTGGGCTCTGCTCCCGCTCCATTTCCAACAGGCAGGCCGGCCCTGGTCTGCTCTTCAGCCCCAGGGCTTCTCGCAGGGTGGAAGGCAGACAAAGACTCCGGAAGAGCTGTGGAAATGGCAGCGCCTGTGGGAGGGGGCAGAGCAGGGCGCACCTGGCTTCGTGGGGCACCGGTCGAGCCAGCCCTGGGCCGGGCCGTCCAGCCTTGCCAAAGGAGCCGCCCAGAACAGGCCTCCGTGGCAGGGGATCCAGGGGCTTCTCCCAGGGGACCACGGCAGCCTGGAGAAGGACACCCTAGAGGCACTGTCCTGGGTGCCTGGGACGTGGGGCGGGGCGAGGAGGGCGGGGGCGGATTCCCAGCATGTTCAGGGCGAGAGGCAGCCGCGGCGCACCTTCGGGGTACAAGGCAGTCGCTGGAGCACCCTCTTCCCCTGTCTGAGCCACTTGCCAAGCAGGTACATGGGAAGGCACAGAGGAAAGGCAAGAACCTACAAGCAGAATGTGGGCCAGAGCCCTGTGTGGCCTGAGCAGCCCCAGGGCCGGAACCCCAGGGGCAGGCGTACTCTCCCCGTCTGGCACCTGGGACCTTGTTTAAAACTGCTCGTCGGCCCCCTCCTCCATCCCCGCCAGAGACACCTGACCTTGTTCAAATGAATGAAACACGGGCAGAGGGTGGGAAGCCAGGAAGGAGCGGGTCCCGGGGCCCAGTGTGACCAGACAGACGGTGGCGGAGAGGTGAACCAACCCACAGGAGCATCTCCTTCATTCCCCCTGCTGGTGAAGGGCCAAGGCCCGGCGGAGGGACAGCGGTCCCCTCTGGGGGACATCCCTGAATGGAATCCCCAGGAGCACGCCCTCGCTCAGGGGGGCTCCTGTCCGTGCAGAGACACATCCGGGAGTGAAATCTCAGCTTCTCGGACTCTGTTTTCCAAACGCAAACCCCATTTCCCGATTGACCCACAGGAACATCTTGGAGATCGTTCATCTTCATTTCTGATTGATTTTCTGTCAATACGTCCCGCCTCGCCCCCACCCTGGCTTCTCCATCAAGTGGTTAACGAGCTGTAAACAACCACTGGGTGTAGGAGGGAGCTGATTTTCCAAGAAGACTTGAACGGTGGCTCAACCTCGGCGACCCAGACACCCAAGCCGTTCACCTCTAGGTAGATACCGGTATTTAGTTTGTCTCCCTTGGGGTCCCCGAGCCTAAGGAAGTCAGGTAGCCCCTCGCCTTCCTGGAGGCGACGTGCGCCGCAGCTGCCAGGTGGAAGGCCGGGCCTGCACAAGCGCCCCTCTCTCTCCGCTGCCTCTCACCTCCCGTCGCCGCTCCTCCCGGGTTAGGGCTCCGGAGAAGCACCTCCGCCGGAGGTGGCCGAATCCAGGGGCTCAAGGTCGGCGAGTCTGCCTCCTGCAGCCCCGGCCGAGCTGGGCTCGAGCCAGGAAAGTTCCTGCCTGCCCGTCCCCGGGGGCGGGGAGGCCCGGTGGGGCATCCCGGGGCGTCCAGAGGGGCTGAAGCTCCCAGCGATGACCGTGGGCTGGAGAAGACGAGCCTGACGCCGCCGTCGGGCCTCGTGTCACCCCGAGGCGCCTCGCTGCGGGGTCTCCGTGTGCTCGCCCATCCTTCCTCCCTGCCCGCCGCCTGGGCGCGTTCCGAGGGTCCGGGGCCACGAGGCTCGGGCACGTGCAGCGGAGCCACAGAGGCCAGCGGGGCGGCCGTGCTCCCTCGCCAGCGCCCCGGGGTCCCCATCTGTCCTCCCCACCCGCCAAAGCCCAGGAGTTTCTCTGCCGCTCGCCGGAACGTTCACACGCAGGGAAAACTTCAAGGAAAACATACAGCTGATAAAAATTTAATGCTATATGTAACAAAGCAGGATGAATATTTAATCCGTGCTTTTATGCGAAACCACATAACCAACCGGCCCCACGCGGCGGCGGCCAGGCCGGCGCAGCCCCTCCCCGCGCGGCGCCCCGCGCCGGCAGCGAAGCAGTTAAGCGGCTGGCAACAAGCAGCTCCTAATAAACACTCGGCTAATTCTGTAGGAAAAGCACTAATTAGAAAAGCAATAATAATCGGTGTAATTGCTCTAAATTACCCTCCTAACAGAGAACGGCGCTCGGAGCCGGGAACGCAGCTGCCGCCGCCCGGCCCGCGCCGCCGCCCGCGCCCGCGGCCCGCGCCGTGCTGCCCCCTGGTGGCCGCCGCGCGCCGCGCCAGCCCGGCCGGAGGCGCCGCCCCGCGAGCCCCGGCGCCCGCGCGCCCCCTGGTGGCCGCGCGCACCTGCGGGGGCGGGCGGGAGGCCCAGAGCCGGAGGGGCCCCTCCTCCGACGCCTCTGCTCGCATTTAGAGCGCTCGCATTTAGAGCGCAGAGAGGGAACCAGCCATATCACCCCGGCTTCTCTCAAGGAAGAGAGAATGAGGTCAAAAGGATAAAGGAATGAGGGGACCTCTAAAGAGGTCTAAGGATGGCGTGGATTGGGGGAACTGCTTTGGGAAGGAAGTTGAAACAGACAAATCCAGAGAATGGGGGCCTTCCTCAAAGTGCGAGCTCAGGATCACAGGGAGAGGGACTGCTCAGAAGACAGGGCAGCCTCTGAGAGCCCAGCCCGCTTGAGCCTTTGGAGAACCCTGGGTGGGCGGGACGGCTTCTGATCTGGCCTGGGGATGCTGGTTCGATGCCTGGGTGGGGCAGGTCCCCTGCAGGAGGGCATGGCAGCCCACTCCAGTGTTCCCGCCTGGGCGCGTTCCGAGGTCCGGGGCCACGAGGCTCGGGCACGTGCAGCGGAGCCACAGAGGCCAGCGGGCGGCCGTGCTCCTCGCCAGCGCCCCGGGGTCCCCATCTGTCCTCCCCACCCGCCAAAGCCCAGGAGTTTCTCTGCCGCTCGCCGGAACGTTCACACGCAGGGAAAACTTCAAGGAAAACATACAGCTGATAAAAATTTAATGCTATATGTAACAAAGCAGGATGAATATTTAATCCGTGCTTTTATGCGAAACCACATAACCAACCGGCCCCACGCGGCGGCGGCCAGGCCGGCGCAGCCCCTCCCCGCGCGGCGCCCCGCGCCGGCAGCGAAGCAGTTAAGCGGCTGGCAACAAGCAGCTCCTAATAAACACTCGGCTAATTCTGTAGGAAAAGCACTAATTAGAAAAGCAATAATAATCGGTGTAATTGCTCTAAATTACCCTCCTAACAGAGAACGGCGCTCGGAGCCGGGAACGCAGCTGCCGCCGCCCGGCCCGCGCCGCCGCCCGCGCCCGCGGCCCGCGCCGTGCTGCCCCCTGGTGGCCGCCGCGCGCCGCGCCAGCCCGGCCGGAGGCGCCGCCCCGCGAGCCCCGGCGCCCGCGCGCCCCCTGGTGGCCGCGCGCACCTGCGGGGGCGGGCGGGAGGCCCAGAGCCGGAGGGGCCCCTCCTCCGACGCCTCTGCTCGCATTTAGAGCGCTCGCATTTAGAGCGCAGAGAGGGAACCAGCCATATCACCCCGGCTTCTCTCAAGGAAGAGAGAATGAGGTCAAAAGGATAAAGGAATGAGGGGACCTCTAAAGAGGTCTAAGGATGGCGTGGATTGGGGGAACTGCTTTGGGAAGGAAGTTGAAACAGACAAATCCAGAGAATGGGGGCCTTCCTCAAAGTGCGAGCTCAGGATCACAGGGAGAGGGACTGCTCAGAAGACAGGGCAGCCTCTGAGAGCCCAGCCCGCTTGAGCCTTTGGAGAACCCTGGGTGGGCGGGACGGCTTCTGATCTGGCCTGGGGATGCTGGTTCGATGCCTGGGTGGGGCAGGTCCCCTGCAGGAGGGCATGGCAGCCCACTCCAGTGTTCCCGCCTGGTGAGTCCCATGGACAGAGGAGCCTGGTGGGCTATGGTCCATAGGGTCGCAGGGTCGGACAGGACTGAAGCCACTTAGCAAGCAAGCACAGAATTAACAAGGGTGCATGTCACTCTGGTGGGCTTATGGAGCCCTGACAGGTTCCCGCAGAAACCAGGCCCCTCCCCGAGAAAAGCGGGCCTGGGGTCCGTCGTAGGCTTGCCGAGTGAGATGGGCGCTCAGCCTGTGTCTCTCCCAGCCCCTCACAGACCAAAGCGCAGGCCCGGTCTTGCCAGGCTCTCCCCTCCGTTGCCTCTTCGCCCCCCACACACTGGGGGCTGCTGGAGGGCAGGCTCCCCTCCGCGGCACAAGCTTGCCCGTCCTCTCAGGGACACTCCGTGAACAGGCCGAAGCCACCCTGGAGAGCACTGCACCTGCCCGGTGTCAGCTGTAGCCTGAGGTGCTGGCGAGGAGCAGGCGCGGGACCTCAAAGCCGAGGGGACAAGGACGCGGCTGCCTGGGGGTCAGGGGGCCCTCGCGGGGAGCGGGTGGCAGCCGCCGCGGGAAGCCGATGGCAGAGGTGGACAGTAAGGCCCCGGTGGCCTGGGAAGACTCTGGTACCAGCTTCAGCACAGACAGGAGGAGTGGTCCCCAAAGAAACCCCAGACTCTGCTCCCCTGTCCGCAGCCCTCACCACCAGAGCTGACTTCCAGGGTTAAAGCCAGCCGAGGGCGAGGCAGTGTCGAAGGGGCATCCCTCCCATCTGGGCGGATGCACAGAACCCCGCACGCTGCCCCTGCCCAGCCGTCTGGGCACCAGCCTTTGGTCCCTGAGGGTCTTGCCGCTCCTGCGTCCTGCCCTCAAGCTTGGCACCTACAGTGCTTCCGTCTCAAAGGAAGCCTGAGGACCCAGGAGAGGGTGCCCGGCTGGCGACCTCCACCCACCATCTCACTGGCAGGCCTGCACCTGCTAGGGAGAGGGACTGCTCAGAAGACAGGGCAGCCTCTGAGAGCCCAGCCCGCTTGAGCCTTTGGAGAACCCTGGGTGGGCGGGACGGCTTCTGATCTGGCCTGGGGATGCTGGTTCGATGCCTGGGTGGGGCAGGTCCCCTGCAGGAGGGCATGGCAGCCCACTCCAGTGTTCCCGCCTGGTGAGTCCCATGGACAGAGGAGCCTGGTGGGCTATGGTCCATAGGGTCGCAGGGTCGGACAGGACTGAAGCCACTTAGCAAGCAAGCACAGAATTAACAAGGGTGCATGTCACTCTGGTGGGCTTATGGAGCCCTGACAGGTTCCCGCAGAAACCAGGCCCCTCCCCGAGAAAAGCGGGCCTGGGGTCCGTCGTAGGCTTGCCGAGTGAGATGGGCGCTCAGCCTGTGTCTCTCCCAGCCCCTCACAGACCAAAGCGCAGGCCCGGTCTTGCCAGGCTCTCCCCTCCGTTGCCTCTTCGCCCCCCACACACTGGGGGCTGCTGGAGGGCAGGCTCCCCTCCGCGGCACAAGCTTGCCCGTCCTCTCAGGGACACTCCGTGAACAGGCCGAAGCCACCCTGGAGAGCACTGCACCTGCCCGGTGTCAGCTGTAGCCTGAGGTGCTGGCGAGGAGCAGGCGCGGGACCTCAAAGCCGAGGGGACAAGGACGCGGCTGCCTGGGGGTCAGGGGGCCCTCGCGGGGAGCGGGTGGCAGCCGCCGCGGGAAGCCGATGGCAGAGGTGGACAGTAAGGCCCCGGTGGCCTGGGAAGACTCTGGTACCAGCTTCAGCACAGACAGGAGGAGTGGTCCCCAAAGAAACCCCAGACTCTGCTCCCCTGTCCGCAGCCCTCACCACCAGAGCTGACTTCCAGGGTTAAAGCCAGCCGAGGGCGAGGCAGTGTCGAAGGGGCATCCCTCCCATCTGGGCGGATGCACAGAACCCCGCACGCTGCCCCTGCCCAGCCGTCTGGGCACCAGCCTTTGGTCCCTGAGGGTCTTGCCGCTCCTGCGTCCTGCCCTCAAGCTTGGCACCTACAGTGCTTCCGTCTCAAAGGAAGCCTGAGGACCCAGGAGAGAGGGTGCCCGGCTGGCGACCTCCACCCACCATCTCACTGGCAGGCCTGCACCTGCTAGTCTCCGCCTGACTCCCTGCCTCCGCCCCTCTGCCCGGAGAGCTCCTGCCCGTCCTTCCGCTTACAGGGCTGCAGGCAGACGCGGTCTGGCCACCCCCGTCTCTCCTCCGGCTCACTTTGGGTGACACTCTCATCCCCGTCGTCATCGGTGCCCGTCCCCTCTCTCCTTGTCTCTCCCGCAGGAGCCGGGGGCACCCGAAGAGCACGTGACTCTCTCACCTCCCCCACACCCGGCCCCTTCTGTGACGCACAGATTTTACAGACGAGAAACCGAGACTCCGAGCAAACGGCTAGAAACCCAGTGAGTGAGCGCCAAGGGAGAGGCCAGGTCCCCTGGGCTCCCCGGCTGGCTGGGTGGCTTCCTCTCTCAAGGGCCTCACTGCCTGAGGTCCAGAGCAGGCTGGGGGCCAGCCAGATGGCCGCACCTCCAGCTGAGAAGGGCCTCCTGTGAGGGACCCCTGCACACACACACAGACACCAACATTTCCAAGGGGTCTGTGGGCACGGCTCGCCTCTGGACCATTCCAGAAGCTTCCAAGTGGCCCGCCCCACCTGCGCCCCTCTCCTGGCCTGTGCTCCACGGTCAGAGTCCTGATGAAGCATGGGTCCCCTCATGTCACTCCTCACGCAAAATTCCAACAGCCCTTCTGACTCAGAGTTAAGAAAAAGTCCTCCTGATGGCCCCCAAGGCAGTGCAGGCTCGAACCCCAGCCTCGTCCTCGCGCTCCGTTCCTGCCACGTTGACCCCTGGACGCTCGCAGACGCCGGGCACAGTCCTCCCTGGGCCCTCCCCCCGCCCTTCTCCAGCGAGCCCCACGGCGACTCCACCCCGCCTTTTCAGAGGCCGCTCGCAGGCCGCTCCGCAGAGGGGCCTGTCCTGACCACTGCATCTAAAAGAACGTCCCCAGCCTGCCTCATCCACTCCCCCATCCTGGTTTCCTTCAGAGGACTTCCTCATTTGACATGAAGAAAAGTGAAAGTGAGTCTTAGTCGCTCAGTCGTGTCTGACTCTTTGCGTCTCCATGGACTGTAGCCTGCCAGGCTCCTTTGTCCATGGAATTCTCCACGCCAGAATACTGGAGTGGGTAGCCATTGCCTTCTCCAAGGGATCTTCCCGACTCAGGGATCAAACTCGGGTCTCCTGCATTGCAGGCAGGTTCTTTACGTCTAAGCCACCAATACATATCTACTTATTTTTCTCTCCCTTGCTGGACCGGAGGAGCCACAAAAAAAGTGTTTTGCCTTTTATTTACTCATGTATCCTCACATCTGAAATAGCACCTGGCATAAAAGGTGAGTTCAGTTCATGCTTAATAAATGCTAAGTAAATTAAACAGCCATAAAATCACAAAGAAATGAATTTCTAATGGTGGAATTTCAGACAGTACATGAATTGCTATTAGACACAACACAGGAGAAGCCACGTAGGAGGTTCTAGAAACAATTTGTAGAATAATGGACTGTCTTGTGGTCCCTGTGAATGCCCCATGTGCCCATCTTAAGCCAAATAGCTGGCTTACCCCCTCACTAGGAAAGTATTCAATGTACAATTACCATTACTTGTTGCTAGATTTGCTCTGGCCATTGTAGCCCATCTTAAGGGGTCTGTGGGCACGGCTCGCCTCTGGACCATTCCAGAAGCTTCCAAGTGGCCCGCCCCACCTGCGCCCCTCTCCTGGCCTGTGCTCCACGGTCAGAGTCCTGATGAAGCATGGGTCCCCTCATGTCACTCCTCACGCAAAATTCCAACAGCCCTTCTGACTCAGAGTTAAGAAAAAGTCCTCCTGATGGCCCCCAAGGCAGTGCAGGCTCGAACCCCAGCCTCGTCCTCGCGCTCCGTTCCTGCCACGTTGACCCCTGACGCTGCAGACGCCGGGCACAGTCCTCCCTGGGCCCTCCCCCCGCCCTTCTCCAGCGAGCCCCACGGCGACTCCACCCCGCCTTTTCAGAGGCCGCTCGCAGGCCGCTCCGCAGAGGGGCCTGTCCTGACCACTGCATCTAAAAGAACGTCCCCAGCCTGCCTCATCCACTCCCCCATCCTGGTTTCCTTCAGAGGACTTCCTCATTTGACATGAAGAAAAGTGAAAGTGAGTCTTAGTCGCTCAGTCGTGTCTGACTCTTTGCGTCTCCATGGACTGTAGCCTGCCAGGCTCCTTTGTCCATGGAATTCTCCACGCCAGAATACTGGAGTGGGTAGCCATTGCCTTCTCCAAGGGATCTTCCCGACTCAGGGATCAAACTCGGGTCTCCTGCATTGCAGGCAGGTTCTTACGTCTAAGCCACCAATACATATCTACTTATTTTTCTCTCCCTTGCTGGACCGGAGGAGCCACAAAAAAAGTGTTTTGCCTTTTATTTACTCATGTATCCTCACATCTGAAATAGCACCTGGCATAAAAGGTGAGTTCAGTTCATGCTTAATAAATGCTAAGTAAATTAAACAGCCATAAAATCACAAAGAAATGAATTTCTAATGGTGGAATTTCAGACAGTACATGAATTGCTATTAGACACAACACAGGAGAAGCCACGTAGGAGGTTCTAGAAACAATTTGTAGAATAATGGACTGTCTTGTGGTCCCTGTGAATGCCCCATGTGCCCATCTTAAGCCAAATAGCTGGCTTACCCCCTCACTAGGAAAGTATTCAATGTACAATTACCATTACTTGTTGCTAGATGGTCTGGCTGATAGCTGGCCGATTCTGACAGTGAGCGCCTATGGAGCGCTCTGTTTTCTTCCCCACGAGAGGCTCAACGAAGCACACACAGTGGACGCCATCCCTCTTCCCCATGGTCTCTCCTGACCTCACGTGCCCACCACAAGTGTTCCTGGAGCAGTCAAATGGAAAATTTAATTTCCAGCTAATTAACCCTGAATTGGGTGACCCTCTTCCAGTTATGGGACTGCCCCACTCCCAAGAGAGGCAAGTCCCCACCCACACGTGGCCAACATTCGACACTGCCTCTGTGGAGAGGGAGAGAACGGCCCCCAGTCCCGCCATTGTCTGGGCTCGGCGTCCACGGGCAGGCGGACACAAAAGCCTGATGAATTCTTCATGACCCTCTGAAAGGGAGGTTCCCCCAGCCCCCGCCTAGCACTGGGCACAGGTGAGCCCGTGAATGGAGAAGGGCATTATCGCCTCAACCAACCCATTCCTTGAGTCTGAACAGGGCTCCCTGAATCTCTCCTTGGAGGTGCCAACCCTGCGGGCTGGCTGAAACCAGAACCCCCACCACCAGGTCGAGGCAAGGTCACCCATTATCCAGAGGAGCTCCCCCTTCCTTCCACACCCCCGCACCAGGTGAGCAGAGCTGCGGGGGTTCAGCGGGTGAGACTCTGGCTGTTGGCAGGGCTGGTCCCTCCCCTGCTCCGGAAAGGGTCTCCAGCAAGAGACCTGCCCCTCCTTCCACAGGGAAAGACCCGGGAAGGAAGCACCCTGCCCCGGGCTCCTCTCCATCCGGGGGCGTCCTGCAGGAGGGGGCCTGAGCCAGGGGCTGCACGCTGACTTGGCGCCCTCTGCTGGTGAGTCCTGGGCAGTGCGAGGACCGCAGGTGTCATGCCCTGTCCTGGGTTTTCAGGGTCCAAACCACACCGTCTTCTGCCCTCCAACTCCTCCCTCGCCTAACCAGTCCTTGAAGGAAAGAGGCAGCAGTTCTCCGGTCAAGTCCTTTCTCCGGAAATAAGTGAAGGGAGAAAGGATGAGGCCTGAGGGAGGGACTGGATTTGAACGAATGAGCTATGTTCTTTCCTTACCATACAATCCACAGCGTTGGATGCCGCAGCCAATTTAGCTTAGCTGTGGGATAATTTGTCATGAGGCTGTTAGAATGGAGGAGCCAGGGTGGGGTGAGGAAGGCGGGGCAAGGCAGGGCCAAATGGAGCAGAAGGCTTCCAGAGCCTATCCCAGGCATCCTCCGAGGGGAGCCCCCTCCCTGTTCCAGGAGCGCAGGGGATAGGGTGTAGACAGGGCAGGACTCCTCAGGGCAGAGCTAGGACAGGAGCAGGGAGCACTGGCAGGAGGGCGCCCCCGCCAGGCACAGGGAGCCTCACCTCTCCTCTGAGGACAGGAGAGAGGTGTTCCTCTCCAAGGACCCAGACCCACATGGGGTGATTGAATCTGTACAATCCGGGGATGGATGATTGGATGGATTGATAGACTGGATCCAGGGATCAGTGAGTGAGCACCACCTGAAGCTTCTAGGCACCGCGCCAGATCACAGAACCAGGACATCTGGACTCATTTCTGTCCAAGCTTCTTGCACCCCTTAGAAGGAAACGCACCTTCAGATATGCCAGGTGATCACAGGTCCTGCCCTGCGCAGAGAGCTGCCCCGGTTTCCCCCTGTTTTCCCAGGAAAAGTGTTAATAATACTCCTTCCTACTAGGAAGTCTGTCCCAGTCTGGACAGTCCCCTGCATGGTCACCGACAGAAGAGGGGACAGCAGAGATGCGGTTGTCACCCACGGCTCGTCCATGGGCATGCTCTGCTCTCTGGGTGTCCCAGGCTCTTCCTGCTAAACCGAACCAGCCAAGCACCAAGCCGTGGCACTCAGCCTCAGAGAATCAGATCTCCCCTGGCCCTCTGGGACCTCTCTCCTCCAGGAAGCCCTCCCTGACCAGTGCAGCCTGCAGGGACCTGCTCACATCTGAGCTTTGCCATCCCAGTCCTGGGCACTAACCACGTTTCTCCATCAAAATATGACCGGGCCAGAGAGGAGAGTTTGCATGGAGGGGTGTGGGAGAGGAGGTAAGACAGGCAGTGGGGGCTGGACGGCCAGTGGAATCAGCCACTGCACATTTCTCTCCTGGGACCTGAAACTCAACAGAGTCCTGAAAACTGAACTGGAGGACAAGGGTTCGCATGCCTGGAAGGTGCTGGAATTCACTGGTTGATTGGGCCATTTGCATTCCCTGGTCCTGGAGGGTGAGGGGGTGAGACGGTGGAGCCTCCGTGCTAAGAGTTCTACACATGGCTTCTCTGATAACCTGTGGTCCTGACTTGTTTCTTCACTCTCTGGTCAGCCCCTTCTGGCTGCCTCCTTTCTGGTGGGCCGCATCAGACACAAGCTAGGGTGATGAATTTCCTCTCCTCCCTTCTCTTCTCAGAAGGCTTGGAGTTCGCCCTCGTGACACAGCCTTTCCTCTTCTGAACCTCCCCACTGGCAGGAGCTTCAAGAAGCCTGCCTTCTGCAAGCCAAACGGGCCGCGGCCGCCTTGCTTTCCACTCTCTGGAATGTAGCACCACCTAGTGGCAGCCTGCGGCATGACAGGGCCGTGGTGAACATTCAAAGCCAGCAAGTCCTCGTGGAAATTCAACCGTATAAAGGCATTATCCCAGGCCGTCACGGGTGGGCGAAAGATCAAAAGGAAAAGCAAAGGCATACAAATGAACAAACACCTAAACTATGCTCCCTATGCCTAAAGGGGCCCTCCTCACCGTGGGCAGCTGAGCCCAACACACAGTGGAGTAGAAACAGTACGTGTGGATCTAAGCACAAACCTCTGAGCCCGGCTCCGGGGGTTCAGAGCCCGGCTCCAGCTCTTCCTGTCTAACCCCCGTAAGCGCCCACCTTATAGCACAGAAATAAAAGTCTCTCTCTCGAAGCGAAGTTGTGAAGGTCAACCGGGCAGAAGGACGAGAGCACTTAGCACAGTGCTTGGAAGACAGTAAATGAGTTTTTAAGTAGATGCTATTATTGTTGAGATGAGAAAATGATTAATTCAGGCTGTGTGCTGTCAGAGCTCAGGGAAACCTCAACCTAATTATGAATTGGAATTAAGACAGAAAAGTAATGGACGAGATAGAGCGCCGAATCAACCTGCCAGAAATGCAGGACCTGTGGCCACGGGCAAGTTGGTTAGCCTCTTTTGGCCTCATCTTTAAGTGGGGATTAGATGAGCCCAAAAGAGGTTAAGAGCTCAAGCAGACTATGCTCGGGATAACATCTTTCAGCGGTTAACACGTACGGCATAGCCGCCATGTGCCAGGGTTTGGGGGTTCAGAGATGAAAAGACGGTCGCTGACCTCGAAATCGCAGTCTGGGTCATGTCACAGAGAGAAGAGGTGGTGGACTTCCTTGTCCCATCCTCTGATCCCACCCCAAGACATACACCGAATTCCAAAGGCCTGAGTGAGGGCCCTTGGCTAGGGCTCTGCCCTCAGCAGGCAGAGCCGCCAGGGACCCAGCCTCCTGAACGGGCCAGGGGCTTTGGGAAACCAGATGGCAGCTCATCACAAGGTCACACACCTGGCTCCCCCCTCAGGCTGCTCCCCTGCTGGGCCACCCCAGCCTGCTCCCCCTCCCCACTCTAGTCCAGAAATGATGCCTGAAAAGTAAAGTTCCAGTTCGTTTACCCACGGGGAAGGTGGAGCATTCAGCACCTGGGATATACAGTGCTCAAAAAGTTTGTCAAGCAGATGATTGAATGAATGAAAGTTTTAAGAAAATAACTCAATGTAGCATTCTTTCTTCCACATCTTAGAGTCACCATCTAAAAAGCCAAGTCCGCTGAGAACCTACAAAATCTACATAAATAAAATATTCAATATATGTTTCATAGGCTTTATACTCAGAATGTCAACAGTACAAGGGCAGTGTGGTAGAGAGCACAGTGGCCAGTCATTTGTGGGGAAAGCAAGAATGTTTTTATTGTTCAATAAGGTAAAGATAATATTTGGGACTTCTGAAAAAAGAACAGAAAAATATTTTAAATTTAAAAAATAAAAATCCTGGAAATGAAAAGTAAAATAACCCAAATTAAGAAGTTAATGAGAAAAATTAAAAATAATAAAATAAAAGGAAAAAATTTAAAATTTTTAATGTATAGATTTAACAACTGACTAGATAAAGGTAAAAGAAGAATTAATAAACAGAAACAAAGGTCAAAAAAATCAGAAGAAATCATACAGAGACAAAAAGGATGGAATACATATAAAAGTGTAAGAGAAATAAGGAATATAATGAGGAAGTCAACCACACCTGCAAGCAGAACCCAGAGAACAGAGAACAGAGCAGAAGCAATATCTGAAATCTCAAATGATTGAGACTGTTCAAAAGTCAATGAAAGATTTAAAGCCGCATAGTAAAACTGGGGGAAAAATTTAAAAACAAGGATAAAATTTTTCAGAGGGGGCTTCCCTGGTGGTCCAGTGGGTGGAGGATCTGCCTTGCAGTGCAACGGGCACCGGTTCGATCCCTGGCCCGGGAAGATGCCACGTGCCGCAGAGCAACTGGACCCATGTGGCCAATTACGCACCAGCGCTCTGGAGCGCATGTGTGCAGAGCCAGTGCTCTGCAAGGAGAGGGGCCACTGCGATGGGAGGCCCACACAGGCCGAAGAATAAAGATGGATGAAAAATTTTAAAATGATGACTTAGAGGTAAAAAAGAATAGAAAAAGAGAGAGGGGGAAAGAATCTTTAAGAGGAGCCATAAAGAAGAGAAAGATTATCTTGGAGAATCTGTTGACAGAAAGATAGCTGCCAGAAGACAATGGGAAGATACCTACTAAGTGTTGAAGGACATAGCTGCAAGTCAAGAATCATGCACCCAGAAAAAGTATCCTTCAAGAATTAATGGGCTTCCCCTGGTGGTCCAGTGGGTAAGGACACCGCCTTGCAGTGCAAGGGGTGCCGGTTCGAGCCCTGGCCTGGGAAGATCCCATGTGCCGCGGAGCGGCTGGACGGATGTGTTCAATTACCGAGCCAGAGCTCTGGAGCACATGCGCCCAGAGCCGGCGCTGTACAACGACAGAGGCCACCGCGATGGGAGGCCCACAGGAGCCAAAGAAAAAAGACGGATGAAAATAGAGAAATGAAAGACCAGTGGAAGTGGCCCACCTGCTCCCCTCCCTCCCCAACCTGACCCCCGCCCAAAATAAATAAATAAATCTTTAAAAAAAATAATAAAAAAAAAGAATTAAGTGTGAAGTATTATTTGCTTTTTTTTTAATGTATTATTTTTTATTCATAATATTCTATTAGTGAAAGTGTTTCATTCTTTTTTTGAGGCAGGGGGTGGGGAGGGACGGGGGCGGGTGGACCGCTTCTATTGGTCTTTCATTTATTTGTTTTCATCCATCTTTGTTCTTTGGCCCGTGTGGGCCTCCCATCGCGGTGGCCTCTGTTGTCGCAGAGCACTGGCTCAGGGCGCCTGCGCTCCGGAGCTCGGGCTCGGTAATTGGACACATCGGTCCAGCCGCTCTGCGGCACGTGGGATCTTCCCAGGCCAGGGATCAAACCAGCGCCCCTTGCACTGCAAGGTGGTGTCCTTACCCACTGGACCACCAGGGAAGCCCGAAGTATTGTTTTTTAATCCATATATTCTAAAATTTAAATAGGCAAATGACCTAGAACTGCTAAATCAACTTTTTAAAAAGAAGAATAAAATGGGAATAATTTCTCTAGCCAATATCAGATTTACTATATTTTTACAGTAATCAAAATGCATGGTATTTATGGAGGGATAGACACATGGATCAATGGAACTAAACAGAGTACCCAGAAATTGACCCACACATGTATGCCCAAATGACTTTTAACCAATGTGTAAGGTGGAGAAAGGATGGTTTTTTAACATGATATTTGAATAATAGGAATATCCATAGGTCACCAACACACACAAACAAAAAAGGACCTCAAACAAAGCCTCATCTTTCATATAAAAATTAATTTTAAATGTATTGTGGACTTAGATGCAAGATATAAAACTCTTACAGGAAAACACAGGAGAAAGTCTTCAGGATCTAAGACTAGGGGAAGAATTCTTAAACATGACACCAAAGCATCCTTCATAATAGAAAAAAAGTTGATAAATTAGACTTCATCAAAATTAAAATTTTGCTGTGTGAAAGACGCAGTCAATAAGCTGAAAAGACTTGTGTCAGGCTGGAGGAAAATATTTGCAAATCACATTTCTGAAAAAAGATGCACAAAAACTCTCAAAACTCAACATTAGGGTTGGCAAAATAGTGAAGGGAGTCATAGGGTACAAACTTCTAGCTGTAAAGTAAATAAGCCATGGGGATGTAGTATACAGCATGGGGCCCATAGCTAGTAATATTGTATTGCATAATGGGAAGTTGCTAAGAAGCACATCTTTTTATTTTTTTATTTTTTGGAGGGGGGCACTTCTATTGGTCTTTTATTTATCTGTTTTCATCCATCATTGTTCTTTGGCCCGTGTGGGCCACCCATCGCAGTGGCCTCTGTGGCTGCAGAGCACTGGCTCTGGGCACTTGCACTCCAGAGCTCCGACTCTGTAGTTGGACACATTGGTCCAGCCACTCCACAGCACGTGGGATCTTCCCAGGCCAGGGTTCGAACCGGCGCCCCTTGCACTGCAAGGCAGTGTCCTTACCCACTGGACCACCAGGGAAGCCCCAGGAGAGCACATCTTAAACTTTCTTGTCACAAGGGGGAAAATCTGACTAGACCTATTTGGGTGGTCACTTCCTGGTTCCAGGAACTCCCTTCATGGTTAGATACTCAAGAAAAAATAGAATCATGTATCTACATAAAGACCTTTACAAGAATTTTCATTTTGCTATTCATAAGAGCCCCACACTGGAAATTATCTAAATGTTCATCAATGGAAAATGGATAGAAGAACAGTGGTGTATTCATACCATGAAATATTACTCAGCAATACAAAAGGAAGAAACACATAACAGCATGATGAATCACAAGACTGTCATGTTGCATGAAAAAATCCAGAGGCAGAGGAATGTGTACTAGGTGACGTCTTATATATAAAATGACAGAACAGACAGGCACTGGTGGCAGATGCAGAAACGGGAGTCACCTTGAGCAAAGAGGGAGAGAGCTGGAGGTGGATTCGAACTGATGAAAAGGCTTTGTATCTTAATTTTATCTCTAGTCATATGAGGGTGTACTTTTGCTCCAACTGATCAAATGATCCCAAAAGTCTGTACAATTTATTGTATGTAAATTATAACTCAGTTTTAAAAAGAAAACCAAATTATGCTGAGTATGTTTCTAACTACAAATTAGACTATCAATTAATAATAAAAATATAACTGAAAAGTCCCTATGTGAGTGGAAATTAAAGAAATACATTTCTAAGACACCCAAGAGTTAAAAAAATAATAATTACAATGGAAACTTTGTAATATTTTGAACTGCATGGTAATAAAATGCTTAACACCAGAACTTGGTGGGTACTGCTAAAACACCAGAGGGAAATTTAATAGGCTTAAATGCATGTATAACCACTGAAAAAAGAGAAATGCGAAAGGAAAATCCATCTCAAAAATTGAGAAAAGAAGTAATAAAGAAAATAAAATCTAAAAACAAGAATTAGAGTTTAATAATAGAAGAGCAGAAATTAATTTAATAAAAATCATACAAGTATGGATGATACAACTCAAAATTGGTTCTTTAGAAAGAAAAATTAAACTATAACCCTCTGGTGAGACTAATTAAGAAAAAAAAGAGAAGGGACAAATAACCAATATAAGGAATGACACTACACATCCTACCCATACGAGAAAAGTCAGAAAGAGTATACTGACTGAGAACCTTTGTGGCAATATATTCTAAAGTTTACAGGAAATAAATTTCTAGTAGCAGGCAACTGCTAAAATTGACTCAGGAAGAAATAGGAAATCAGAGTCGTCCTTTCACTTTTATAATAACTAAGTCTACCATTTAAAACCATCACACCCCGTGGTCGTGGCTGAGACTAACAGTGTGATACAGATATTACTCAGCAATACAAAAGGAAGAAACACATAACAGCATGATGAATCACAAGACTGTCATGTTGCATGAAAAAATCCAGAGGCAGAGGAATGTGTACTAGGTGACGTCTTATATATAAAATGACAGAACAGACAGGCACTGGTGGCAGATGCAGAAACGGGAGTCACCTTGAGCAAAGAGGGAGAGAGCTGGAGGTGGATTCGAACTGATGAAAAGGCTTTGTATCTTAATTTTATCTCTAGTCATATGAGGGTGTACTTTTGCTCCAACTGATCAAATGATCCCAAAAGTCTGTACAATTTATTGTATGTAAATTATAACTCAGTTTTAAAAAGAAAACCAAATTATGCTGAGTATGTTTCTAACTACAAATTAGACTATCAATTAATAATAAAAATATAACTGAAAAGTCCCTATGTGAGTGGAAATTAAAGAAATACATTTCTAAGACACCCAAGAGTTAAAAAAATAATAATTACAATGGAAACTTTGTAATATTTTGAACTGCATGGTAATAAAATGCTTAACACCAGAACTTGGTGGGTACTGCTAAAACACCAGAGGGAAATTTAATAGGCTTAAATGCATGTATAACCACTGAAAAAAGAGAAATGCGAAAGGAAAATCCATCTCAAAAATTGAGAAAAGAAGTAATAAAGAAAATAAAATCTAAAAACAAGAATTAGAGTTTAATAATAGAAGAGCAGAAATTAATTTAATAAAAATCATACAAGTATGGATGATACAACTCAAAATTGGTTCTTTAGAAAGAAAAATTAAACTATAACCCTCTGGTGAGACTAATTAAGAAAAAAAAGAGAAGGGACAAATAACCAATATAAGGAATGACACTACACATCCTACCCATACGAGAAAAGTCAGAAAGAGTATACTGACTGAGAACCTTTGTGGCAATATATTCTAAAGTTTACAGGAAATAAATTTCTAGTAGCAGGCAACTGCTAAAATTGACTCAGGAAGAAATAGGAAATCAGAGTCGTCCTTTCACTTTTATAATAACTAAGTCTACCATTTAAAACCATCACACGGGGGGCTTCCCTGGTGGTCCAGTGGCTGAGACTCTGTGCTTCCAATGCAGGGGGCCCAAGTTTGAACCCTGGTCAGGGCACAAGATCCCCCATGCTATAACTAAAACCTCAGACAACCAAATGAATAAATAAATTAAAAAAAAAAAAAAACCATCACACAAAGGAAATATCAGGTTCAAGTAGCTTGATCAGCAAATGTAAATAAAACAGAGAAACTATACATACATAAATACATATATGTACTCATTTTCTATTGTTGTGTAACAAATTACCACAAACATATCAACTTAACACACGTTCATCATCTTAGAGTTTCCGTGGGTCAGGCGTCCAGGCACAGAACAACAGGGTCCTGGTATGACGGTCTCACAAGACTGCAGTCCAGCTACCAGAAAATGCAGCCGCATCAGATGCTCAGCTGGGGACAATGGGCTCCTTCAGATGTCACCAGAACTTACTTCTTCCAAGCTGTAGAACTGAGATCCCGTTTTTCTGCTGTCTTTCTGCAGTTAGAGGATCCCCTCTGTTCCCCGCCACATGGCCCTCTTTGTAGATGTGAACTTGTATGCTTTTGGCATCTTCAAGACAGGCAGGAAGCTGTTCCTCCTCAGGCTGCCAGGACAGAGCCGCCTCTAATGACACACACTCACGGGAGAGACAGGCCCTCATCTGGGCCATTGTCTTCTGATCAGAAGCAACTCACAAGTCCATCTCAGATTCTAAGGATTGTACAAGAATATGGATCCGGGCTTCCCTGGTGGTCCAGTGGGTAAGGACACCGCCTTGCAGTGCAAGGGGCGCCAGTTCGATCCCTGGCCTGGGAAGATCCCACGTGCCGCGGAGCGGCTGGACCGATGTGTCAAGTTACCGAGCCCGTGCTCTGGAGCGCATGCGCCCAGAGCCGGTGCTTTGCAGCAACAGAGGCCACTGCGGTGGGAGGCCCACAGGAGCCAAAGAACAAAGATGGATGAAAAATGGACAAATGAAAGACCAATAGAAGTGGCCCGCCTGCTCCCCTCCCTCCCCACTCCACCCCCACCAAAATAAATAAATAAATAAATCTTTAAAAAAAAAAAAAGAATATGGATCCCTGGGATGTGTCTGCCACAGGAAGTCAGGCAGGAAGTGACAGGGGTTAAATCTATGGGCCTTGAACAGGAGTAAATATACTGATGAGCTTTTTAAAAATTTTATTTATCTATTTTTGGCTGCTCTGGGTTTTCACGGCTGTTGCAGGCTCTTCTCTAGTTGCAGGGAGTGGGGGCTATGCTCTAGTTGAGGAGTAGGCTTCTTGTTGTGGTGACTTCTCTTGTTGTGGAACTCGGCCTCTAGAGCACACGGGCTTCAGTAGTTGTGGCCCATGGGCTCCATCGTTGTGGCTCACGGGCTTAGTTGCTCCACAGCATGGGGGATCTTCCCAGATCAGGGATTGAACTCCTGTCTCCTGCATTGGCAGGCGAACTCTTCGCCACTGAGCTACCTGGGAAGTTCTACTGATTAGCTTTTACGTTTGTTAGACTAAGGATACTTATCAAGGTTTCTAGGGTAACCACTAGAAGATATGTAACTCCAAACTAATGCGAGTGGGAGTGGGGGATGGTAGCCCTCAGTACACAAGAAAGACAGAAAAAGGAATGAAGAAAATAGAGGAAATAGAACATGCAAAATAAGATAATATAAATAAATGCACATTTACCAGTAATTATCACAAATGTTAATTAATTAACTTACCCATTAAAAACATAACTGAACTTTTAAATAATCTAGTTACAAGCTGTCTCAGGGTTCTCAGATGTCTCAGTGGTAAAGAATCTGCCTGCCAATACAGGAGGCCCGAGTTCAATCCCTGTGTCGGGATGATCCCCTAGAGAGGGAAATGGCAACCCACTGCAGTATTCTTGCCTGAGAAATCTCACGGACAGGGGAGTCTGGCGGGCTACAGTCCCCAGGGTCACGAAAGAGTCAGACATACTTAGTGACTAAGCAACAATAAAGCTATCTACAAGAGACAGTCCTAAAATATAAAGACAGGAAGTCTAAAACTAAACAGATGAGAAACATATGAATATATATACCATCAAACTATTATTCACCAGAAAGGAGAATGGATGAATATATTGCAGTTTGGCCACAAAATGGAATACCGTCCAACACTGTAAATGAGTAAACCACAGCTACATTTCCAATATGGACAAAGTCTACAAAAATGCTGAGCAAAAAAAAAAAGTTGCACACATTCATGAAAGAATGTGTGCAACATGATTCCACTTAAATGTTTTAAGTTTTCAAAACTAAATTGTATGTTATTTCTGATACATATGTGATAAATTATAAAGGAGAAGAGGAAACTATAAACCTAAAATTTTCCCTGGAGATGAGAAAGGAATTTGGAAGGGAGACACAGGAAGTTTCAAAGTTATTACAATGGAAAATTGGTAATATTTTGAATAAAATATATGTACAATATGTAAAAAAAAAAATTCTTAATCTTACTGCATGGCAGATAAATATTCGTTTTATTTTTATTTTTTATATCTTTTAGATGTTCATATGTATATTCTTAGAAATTAATTTAAAATCCAGTAACTATTTGCAATTGACCAAAATTCTAATAGTTTACTGTTTTCTTGACCTAAAGAAAAGGTCCAGCAATGGCATCATGAGTTGAGAAGTTTTCCCCTGAAATTGCTATAAATTTAACATTAATTTGTAGCATCCAGCGAAGCCACGTCTCCACTGACATAGCCCTGCAAAGGCACAGAACTGTACACAACCATTGCAGCCAGGAGACCTACTCATGCCAGGGACTTCAGGCCAGACCATGTCCCTTTTTGTCATTTCAGAGACCCTGACAGATGTCAGCTCCACTCTGGTCACCTCAGAGTTCTTGTCCACGTAAGACACTTTCCCACAACCCTATATGATACTTTATGATTAAGTCACGTTCTCATGTAATACATTTTTTGGAACACCTCCCTCGTGCCAGACTACAGACTACCTGCTAGGCATAGCAACGCCATTTGACCGTATTGGGCTTCCCTGGTGGCTCAGCCAGTAAGCAAACCTGCCTGCAGTGTGAGAGGCCTGGATTCGATCCCCGGGTCGAGAAGATCCCCTGGAGTACAGAATGACAACCCACTCCAGCATTCTTGCCTGGAGAATCCCATGGACCCAGAAGCCTGACGGGCTACAGTCCATGGGGCCGCAAAGAGTCAGACATGACTGAGCGACTGCCACCTTCACATTCTCACAGCACCACAGTGTCGTGAAGCCCACATGGTCCACCCTCACACCCGCAGAGCCGAAGAGGGCTGCAGACAAGCACATGGGCACACGCAGTAGAGAAAGTCAGCTGCAATGAGGATGTGAGCTCTGTGCATGGGAAGAGAAGACGGAAGAAGCTTTCCAGACTCAGTGGGGATGAGGGACCCTGGCGAAAGGTAATGGCCTCTGAGCTGAGGAGGCAGAGGGCTCTCTGAGGCCTTCCTCCCAGCTTCAACCTGACAGCTTCAGCAACGTTTCACGGATCTACCATCCAGGGATCAAGCCTTTCCTGGCTCCTATTGTATTATTATAACATACTCCAGCTGGGGTGATAAGCCCTGTTGTTTTGTACCCTGTTGTAGGATTGTCTGACAAGGAGGATTACACTCTGCTTTGGATGGTCTTAGAGCAGCCGGCTTCCAGCCTCAGGTAGGAGCACCGTGCTGAGCTGGGCCACGGGTTCCTGCCCTGCCATGGCCAGGGCCCTTAGCGGTGCGTCTGATTCTATTGACTGACTTCCTGGCAAAAAGAACTGAAGAACGTGGAGCACAGGCCTCTCACCTTCCCAGCCTGAATGCCCTTCATCAGAAACATGCAAAGCCAGACCGGACTCTTGACTGCAGTCAGCCCAAGCTGTGGGTGCCAGGAGAGGAGGCAGGGGACTGGGAAAGTGGAGTGTCCATTTCCAGTGGGGAGACTGCGTGATCTTTGCGTGGTCTCTGGCAAATCACATCTCCTTTCAGGGTCTCAGTTTCCACATCGGTGAATTGGGTGTAAACAGTGCCAGGAGAGAAGTGAAAGAGCTAGTTTAAGGGAAGTTCTCTGAAAGACTTGGAGCTCAGCCTTTATTCCCAAGTCAGGGTCAGGGTTCCTTAGCCCTTCCATCCCCACTCAAGCCAGAAACTCCTCCCTTCCACCCAAGGCCACTCTTGGCACCGCGTCCACCCAGACCAGGCCCAGGCTCACTTGGCTCCCGACTCTGGCCTCCCAAGACGCCTCCCAAGGGGACTCAGAGGAAGCTGAGGGTAGAGTGGGTGGAGGGGAGGTGATCTGACCACCCAGGGCTTCCCTTCCAGCTTTGGACCAGCTCTGTTCTCACCCCTTTGAGGGAGAAGGCAGCTGCACCCAGATTCCAAAACCTCTTTCCAGACCCTTTCCTGGACTGGTCCAGCAGGAAGTTGGCCCCGGGTTTTTCCCATTGCCCAAAGAATGCCATGCACCCCAGCACCACCAGGTGGCCTCAGGGAATCAGACGCAGCCTGGATCTCCACTCCTGGGGCTCTTGAGAAAACTTACTATTTCAAAAGTGCAGAGGCCTCATGCAGAAAGGACCTCGAGAGTGAGAAGACTCTAGGCCAGGCTTCTCAGCGTCTTAAAGAAGCTGATGAAAACCACGGACCAATCCCCGGGGAAATGCCCCAGCATGTACACTCAGTTCTGTCATACAGCTTCAGAACAGCCTTGGACACCCCCCACCCCCACCCGCCACCCCCGCCCCCAACAAAACACATCCATGGATCCTGTGGAAGATCTTGTAACTCAGCCTGGGGGTTCCCGCCCCGATCTCAGCCACCTCCCTCGTTGTCTAGATGATCGATGAGTCCTACGACCTCCTCTCCCCACGACCTGACCCATGCCCAGGTTAATCCTGGGTAAACTGCTCCTCTATGGAACCTGAAAAGAAAGTCACCAACGCTTAGCCTATTTGAAAGGAGGAGCTTCTAAAAATGAGGAGGGATTTTGCGGTTTGGGGAATTATGGACTAATAGATTGTCTATGAGCCCCAGGTGTGAACATGTTTTTAATCAATAAGTGACACTCCTTTTCCCAAGAGAAACCATGGCTTCACTACCACCTGCATATTAGGGCACAGAGTGGTGAGTGTTGACAGGAGAGGGAGGAGGAAACAGACACGGGAGGACTCCCCTTCCTGATCCCCTGGGGCTTCAGGGAATGAGTGCACTTAGAACAACAGGCCCTGACACCGGGTCCCTGCAGACACACCACCATCCCAGGCTGGCTGGTTGATCCCTAATAGCATTGTAAACGGACTAAGAGTCTAGCAGAAAGAAAAATGCAAAGCAAAACTTAAACACTGGGAAGAAGACAGATGACAGATGCAAAGGGAGACCCGTAGAAACAGAGGTCCCAGTTAGCGCCTCTCCTTCTCCTTGGCACCTGCCGTAGCCGGGAACCTGGTCCAGGAGCCAGCTCATGAGCAAGCAGGCCCAAGGGCTGCGGTGTCAGGACCCCGTCTGTCCTTCAAGAGCTCCCAGCAGAGTGGAGACGCCAGCCATGAATAAAGCAGCACAGTGCGAGCCCTGCTAGAGGAAGGCTGCCTTCCACTTAGGGATGGGTGAGCCAGCCCAGGGGGAAGGGGGCTTGAAGGAAGACGACCCCTGGAGGATGGCAGGTGAGACCATGTAATGGCAGCACAGAGGCTGGAAGACGGGCACACAAGTGAGAGCTGAGGGCACCAGGGAGCAACAAGACAGGATACAGAACATTTTCCACATCACCAGCCACCCTGGGCATCTCCCGCCACCCCGCCCCCAACAAAACACATCCATGGATCCTGTGGAAGATCTTGTAACTCAGCCTGGGGGTTCCCGCCCCGATCTCAGCCACCTCCCTCGTTGTCTAGATGATCGATGAGTCCTACGACCTCCTCTCCCCACGACCTGACCCATGCCCAGGTTAATCCTGGGTAAACTGCTCCTCTATGGAACCTGAAAAGAAAGTCACCAACGCTTAGCCTATTTGAAAGGAGGAGCTTCTAAAAATGAGGAGGGATTTTGCGGTTTGGGGAATTATGGACTAATAGATTGTCTATGAGCCCCAGGTGTGAACATGTTTTTAATCAATAAGTGACACTCCTTTTCCCAAGAGAAACCATGGCTTCACTACCACCTGCATATTAGGGCACAGAGTGGTGAGTGTTGACAGGAGAGGGAGGAGGAAACAGACACGGGAGGACTCCCCTTCCTGATCCCCTGGGGCTTCAGGGAATGAGTGCACTTAGAACAACAGGCCCTGACACCGGGTCCCTGCAGACACACCACCATCCCAGGCTGGCTGGTTGATCCCTAATAGCATTGTAAACGGACTAAGAGTCTAGCAGAAAGAAAAATGCAAAGCAAAACTTAAACACTGGGAAGAAGACAGATGACAGATGCAAAGGGAGACCCGTAGAAACAGAGGTCCCAGTTAGCGCCTCTCCTTCTCCTTGGCACCTGCCGTAGCCGGGAACCTGGTCCAGGAGCCAGCTCATGAGCAAGCAGGCCCAAGGGCTGCGGTGTCAGGACCCCGTCTGTCCTTCAAGAGCTCCCAGCAGAGTGGAGACGCCAGCCATGAATAAAGCAGCACAGTGCGAGCCCTGCTAGAGGAAGGCTGCCTTCCACTTAGGGATGGGTGAGCCAGCCCAGGGGGAAGGGGGCTTGAAGGAAGACGACCCCTGGAGGATGGCAGGTGAGACCATGTAATGGCAGCACAGAGGCTGGAAGACGGGCACACAAGTGAGAGCTGAGGGCACCAGGGAGCAACAAGACAGGATACAGAACATTTTCCACATCACCAGCCACCCTGGGCATCTCCCCGCCATAGAACCCTGACTGCACTTTGGTCCACACCTTCCAGTCTCCCTCTCCCCCAGCCACCAGTGCCCCCCACAATGCGACAGGAGCCCGTGCACTTCATGCTCACGTTGTAAGTTTCTCACGTCCACTCACCATGTGCCGGGCACCCCTGGGGGGCCTGTTCACAGCACGAGATACACAGCATGGTCAAGAGAAACCAACTTGAGCCTCGTCAGTTCTGGCAAAGAGCATCTTTGAGCTAGATCTTGGTTCCTAGCTCCTCCTCAGGTACCCACCTTCCTCAGCTTATTATTAGCTGAAGGAAGGAACTGTTGTTGGGTCCAGTCTGAGTCAAAGTGCTCACTGCTGGGCCTGTTGGTAGCTGAGATCAGGATGAGACCACAAGTCCTCACACATCGTCATAGATGGAGTTGAGGAGAAGTGATTCAGAGCAGACGACCATTTGACTGGTGTCCAGTGTGGGCCCTCGGAGAGTGAGTCCAACCTCTCGTGTTTCAGATTGAATGAAGGCACAAGTTCAGGTGGTGCCCTGCCCACTAAGTTCATGATTAAATTCAAGGACGCACAGAGCACTTGGCAAGGGTGTTCATCAATCAGAACATCCCATGGACTGAGAGGATGCATGTCAAACTCACAAATGACAATTCATGTAAATAAGCTACATGGAAGTGACATTTTCCCCAATGTATGATGCTGCCTTGACCTTGCACAGCCTGGTCCAGGAGCCAGCTCATGAGCAAGCAGGCCCAAGGGCTGCGGTGTCAGGACCCCGTCTGTCCTTCAAGAGCTCCCAGCAGAGTGGAGACGCCAGCCATGAATAAAGCAGCACAGTGCGAGCCCTGCTAGAGGAAGGCTGCCTTCCACTTAGGGATGGGTGAGCCAGCCCAGGGGGAAGGGGGCTTGAAGGAAGACGACCCCTGGAGGATGGCAGGTGAGACCATGTAATGGCAGCACAGAGGCTGGAAGACGGGCACACAAGTGAGAGCTGAGGGCACCAGGGAGCAACAAGACAGGATACAGAACATTTTCCACATCACCAGCCACCCTGGGCATCTCCCCGCCATAGAACCCTGACTGCACTTTGGTCCACACCTTCCAGTCTCCCTCTCCCCCAGCCACCAGTGCCCCCCACAATGCGACAGGAGCCCGTGCACTTCATGCTCACGTTGTAAGTTTCTCACGTCCACTCACCATGTGCCGGGCACCCCTGGGGGGCCTGTTCACAGCACGAGATACACAGCATGGTCAAGAGAAACCAACTTGAGCCTCGTCAGTTCTGGCAAAGAGCATCTTTGAGCTAGATCTTGGTTCCTAGCTCCTCCTCAGGTACCCACCTTCCTCAGCTTATTATTAGCTGAAGGAAGGAACTGTTGTTGGGTCCAGTCTGAGTCAAAGTGCTCACTGCTGGGCCTGTTGGTAGCTGAGATCAGGATGAGACCACAAGTCCTCACACATCGTCATAGATGGAGTTGAGGAGAAGTGATTCAGAGCAGACGACCATTTGACTGGTGTCCAGTGTGGGCCCTCGGAGAGTGAGTCCAACCTCTCGTGTTTCAGATTGAATGAAGGCACAAGTTCAGGTGGTGCCCTGCCCACTAAGTTCATGATTAAATTCAAGGACGCACAGAGCACTTGGCAAGGGTGTTCATCAATCAGAACATCCCATGGACTGAGAGGATGCATGTCAAACTCACAAATGACAATTCATGTAAATAAGCTACATGGAAGTGACATTTTCCCCAATGTATGATGCTGCCTTGACCTTGCACAGCCAGATCACAGGAACTCTTGATGATGCTCTGGGGACATATACAGGAGACTCAAAGGAAAGGGGAGGAGGAAAGGCTTCTTTGAGGAAATGATATTTAAGCTGAGATCAGTGGAGAAGAGTAGGAGGAAACAGGTGGAGAAAAGGGGAAAGACAGAGCTTTCAAGCAAGGGCAACAGCAAGGGAGAGGGTGGCTGGAGCTGTGGCACCATAACAGTGGTCATCTGTCCACACTGTTTCAGAGGTGCCCTCAAAGCTACTGAAGAGGCCTTCCCTGGTGGTCCAGTGGGTAAGGACACCGCCTTGCAGTGCAAGGGGCGCCGGTTCGATCCCTGGCCTGGGAAGATCCCACATGCCTTGGAGCGGCTGGACTGATGTGTCCATTTACCGAGCTGGAGCTCTGGAGCGCATGCGCCCAGAGCCGGTGCTCTGTGACAACAGAGGCCACTGTGATGGGAGGCCCACACGGGCCAAAGAACAAAGATGGATGAAAATAGACAAATGAAAGATCAATAGAAGTGGCCTGCCTGCCCCCCTCACTCCCACCCCCAAAAATAAATAAATAATAATTTTAAAAAGCTACTGAAGACATTAGGGACCAAGTGGAAACACCCCCACCATGGAAGAGATGGGCAGGTATATGCCCTGTCAACCCCAGAGAGACACCTGCTGCTCATGATGTGCTCCCTAGTCTGGGTAGCTGGTGAAAGAACCCTCCTTGGTTAAGAGAACCCTATTCTGTCAGATTTCCACTATTCAGAACCGCCCAAACCACAGAATAAGAGTTCTGAAGAACCCCAAAGAGATTATCTAGGGCAGGAGTTGTGATCCTGGCTACACAACTGAATTATCTGAGACACTCAGAAAACACCTGTGCTCAGACCCTACCCCAGACTGAGCAAATCAGGATAGCTGAGCCCAGGATTCCATCATGGGGACTTTGAAAAGTTCCTGCACGCATGTACACTCAGTCATGTCTGATTCATTGTGACCCCATGGACTGCAGCCCACCAGGATCCTCTGTCCGTGGAGAAGGCAAGCTACATGGAAGTGCATTCCAATGTATGATGCTGCCTTGACCTTGCACAGCCAGATCACAGGAACTCTTGATGATGCTCTGGGGACATATACAGGAGACTCAAAGGAAAGGGAGGAGGAAAGGCTTCTTTGAGGAAATGATATTTAAGCTGAGATCAGTGGAGAAGAGTAGGAGGAAACAGGTGGAGAAAAGGGGAAAGACAGAGCTTTCAAGCAAGGGCAACAGCAAGGGAGAGGGTGGCTGGAGCTGTGGCACCATAACAGTGGTCATCTGTCCACACTGTTTCAGAGGT
The DNA here is from genome assembly GCA_022376925.1 of Tragulus kanchil. Lineage (NCBI taxonomy): Eukaryota > Metazoa > Chordata > Mammalia > Artiodactyla > Tragulidae > Tragulus > Tragulus kanchil. Next base: position 138,786,800 of record JAIOJX010000003.1, read on the forward strand.
GCCCTCAAAGCTACTGAAGAGGCCTTCCCTGGTGGTCCAGTGGGTAAGGACACCGCCTTGCAGTGCAAGGGGCGCCGGTTCGATCCCTGGCCTGGGAAGATCCCACATGCCTTGGAGCGGCTGGACTGATGTGTCCATTTACCGAGCTGGAGCTCTGGAGCGCATGCGCCCAGAGCCGGTGCTCTGTGACAACAGAGGCCACTGTGATGGGAGGCCCACACGGGCCAAAGAACAAAGATGGATGAAAATAGACAAATGAAAGATCAATAGAAGTGGCCTGCCTGCCCCCCTCCCTCCCCACCCCCCCCAAAAAATAAATAAATAATAATTTTTAAAAAAGCTACTGAAGACATTAGGGACCAAGTGGAAACACCCCCACCATGGAAGAGATGGGCAGGTATATGCCCTGTCAACCCCAGAGAGACACCTGCTGCTCATGATGTGCTCCCTAGTCTGGGTAGCTGGTGAAAGAACCCTCCTTGGTTAAGAGAACCCTATTCTGTCAGATTTCCACTATTCAGAACCGCCCAAACCACAGAATAAGAGTTCTGAAGAACCCCAAAGAGATTATCTAGGGCAGGAGTTGTGATCCTGGCTACACAACTGAATTATCTGAGACACTCAGAAAACACCTGTGCTCAGACCCTACCCCAGACTGAGCAAATCAGGATAGCTGAGCCCAGGATTCCATCATGGGGACTTTGAAAAGTTCCTGCACGCATGTACACTCAGTCATGTCTGATTCATTGTGACCCCATGGACTGCAGCCCACCAGGATCCTCTGTCCGTGGAGAAGGCAAGAATTTCCCAGGCAAGAATACTGGAGTGGGTTGCCATTTCCTTCTCCAGGGGATCTTCTAGACCCAGGGATTGAACTGGTGTCTCTTGCACCTTTGCACTGGCATGCAAATTCTTCACCATGGTGCCAGCTTGGAAAAGCTCCTAGAAGACTCTAAGTTCTGGTGAGCGGCCAGGGCTGAGAATCCCTATCCTAATGCAATCCTTTTTTACAAACAAGTGGAATTGCTAAGACCTCCTACACAAGAAGCCCTCCTACACAAGTATTTATCTTAGAAATGCACCCATATTCACATTGCACACAAGCAGAAAGTGAATAAGCAGTAGCAGTCATAGAAATCACATGTTTAAAACAATGTTGAACTTGGAAGAAAGTGAATCCCACTTTCTTTTGCTGGGTCCAGGAAAGCAGTATATAAAAAGTGGACTATTAAGTCTTAGCATTTAACAGAAAATAGTGTTATGGATTACCACAAGCAAAAGAATTAAGATGAATCCCTACTTTACACGTACATAAAAAATTCACTGAAAAAGGATTAAAGATGGGGCTTCCCTGATGATCCAGTGGTTAAGAATCCACCCTGCAATGTAAGGGACAGCAGTTCGGTCCCTGGCCCGGGAAGATCCCACATACCACAGAGCAACTAAGCCATTGTGTCTCAATTACTGAGCCAGCGCTCTAGAGCCAATGAGCCATAGCTACTGAAGCTCAAGCGCCCAGAGCCTGTACTCTGCAACAAGAGAAGCCCCTGCAATGAGAAGCCCACACAGGACAACGAAGAATAGCACCCCCTGCTGGCCTCAACTAGAGAAAGCCTGAATACAGCAACAAAGACCCCACCACAGCCATAAACAGATAAATAATCTTTTTTTTTTTAATCAAAGACAAAAGGAACAAAAACAGCAAAACTCAAAAAAATAAAAAAGGAGTAAATCTTCATGGCCTTGAGGTCTTGGGTGAAACAAAACTCTCTTAGTTATAACACCGAAAGCATCCATCAAAATTTCTAACTTTGTGATGTGAACAATACTGTTGAAAGCAAATGGAAAAAGCACTTGCAGAATAGGAGAGAAAATTTGTAAACTGCATATCTGATAAGGGACTTGCCTCCAGAATATACAGAGAACTTTTACAACTCAACAATAAAAGATAAATAACCCAAAGAAAAAGTGAGCAAAGCCTGTGACTAGACATTTCTTCAAAGAAAATTTATAAACAGGCAATAAGCACCTGAAAAGATGCTCAACCTTATCAGCCATCAGGGAAATGCAAATAAACACCAAAATGAAATACCATTTCACACCCACAAGGATGGCTAGACGTGTAAAGACAGAGGATGTGGCAAAGACATGAAGAAACCGGGACCTTCCTGCACTGCTGGTTGGAATGTGCAGGTGCTCTGGAAAACCATTTACTAGCTTCTCAAAATGTTCAACACAGAGTTACACTATGACCCAGCCATTCCACTCTCATAGTCAAGAGAAATGAAAAACCTGTATGTGAAGGCTCACATCAGCAGATTCATAATAGTCAAAAACTCCGAACAACCCAAATGAGCATCAACCGATGAATGGCGAAGTAAAATGTGTATATCAATACAATGAAACCTTATCCAGCCATTAAAAAGAATGAAGAATCAATACATGCTACAACACGGATGAATCATGAAATTGTTATGCTAAGTGAAAGAAGCCAGTTACCAAAAAAACCACATGTTGTATGATTTCATTTATATGAAACGTCTAGAACAGCAAATCTGTTTGAGATAGAAAGAAGACTGAGAGGTGACCTATGGCTGAGAGGGCGGAGGGGGATGGAGAGCGGCAGTTGGCGGGGACAGGGTTTCTTTCAGGGGATGAAAATGTCCTAACAGTGCCCATGGTGGTAGCTGCACAGCTCTGTGAACACACTGAAAAACAGGGAGTTGCACATTTGAAAGGAGTGAATTCTGTGGTATGTAAATTATATCTCAATAAATCTTTAAAAAAAGAACAACAGCACTAATCCTCACTTCCTTATTCTGGGTGGGACGGGTCAGTGCTTTCTTATACTGCATGTTTCATCCTATCGTTTGCAGAATAGGAGAGAAAATTCTGTAAACTGCATATCTGATAAGGCATCCATCAAAATTTCTAACTTTGTGATGTGAACAATACTGTTGAAAGCAAATGGAAAAAGCACTTGCAGAATAGAGAGAAATTTGTAAACTGCATATCTGATAAGGGACTTGCCTCCAGAATATACAGAGAACTTTTACAACTCAACAATAAAAGATAAATAACCCAAAGAAAAAGTGAGCAAAGCCTGTGACTAGACATTTCTTCAAAGAAAATTTATAAACAGGCAATAAGCACCTGAAAAGATGCTCAACCTTATCAGCCATCAGGGAAATGCAAATAAACACCAAAATGAAATACCATTTCACACCCACAAGGATGGCTAGACGTGTAAAGACAGAGGATGTGGCAAAGACATGAAGAAACCGGGACCTTCCTGCACTGCTGGTTGGAATGTGCAGGTGCTCTGGAAAACCATTTACTAGCTTCTCAAAATGTTCAACACAGAGTTACACTATGACCCAGCCATTCCACTCTCATAGTCAAGAGAAATGAAAAACCTGTATGTGAAGGCTCACATCAGCAGATTCATAATAGTCAAAAACTCCGAACAACCCAAATGAGCATCAACCGATGAATGGCGAAGTAAAATGTGTATATCAATACAATGAAACCTTATCCAGCCATTAAAAAGAATGAAGAATCAATACATGCTACAACACGGATGAATCATGAAATTGTTATGCTAAGTGAAAGAAGCCAGTTACCAAAAAAACCACATGTTGTATGATTTCATTTATATGAAACGTCTAGAACAGCAAATCTGTTTGAGATAGAAAGAAGACTGAGAGGTGACCTATGGCTGAGAGGGCGGAGGGGGATGGAGAGCGGCAGTTGGCGGGGACAGGGTTTCTTTCAGGGGATGAAAATGTCCTAACAGTGCCCATGGTGGTAGCTGCACAGCTCTGTGAACACACTGAAAAACAGGGAGTTGCACATTTGAAAGGAGTGAATTCTGTGGTATGTAAATTATATCTCAATAAATCTTTAAAAAAAAAAGAAAAACAGCATTAATCCTCACTTCCTTATTCTGGGTGGGACGGGTCACTGCTTTCTTATACTGCATGTTTTCCATCCCTTCACTCTCTGTATGTTTATCCCACTCGTCTGTCTGGATGTACGTCTCTTATCTCTGATCTGCTTTCTCTCTTTTTCTCTCTCTCTCCTTTACTCTCTCCTTCCTCCCCTACTTCATTTCTCACTGCCCAAGAATTCCAGACATTTCTCCAAAGGGCTGCCTTTGTAGATGTGCTCATGCAGAGATTCAATAACGCACCAGGCTAGTGGCTTTCCAGTGACTCAACGAGCTTCCCAGCTTTCACCTCGTCGCAGCCATGAGCTACCCAAGCATATCATGCACATCACCTAGACTGTGTCTTCAAAGCAAGACAAAGCAGGGGATGGAGTTGGGGAGGAACTTCCTAAGGCAGATAGAGCCCCAGGCCATATTGATTCCCTGGGAAGTGGAAGTGTTTAGACTTTTCTGAAATCTCTTGCCCAGCTGTGCTATCCTCTAAAGGGGACAAGCTAGAGTAAGCAAGACACATCATGACAGAGGGGACACCTGACAAAAACAGGAAGACTGAGCTCCCCAAGCGTGAAGATTGCATTGAAAAAACAAACAAACAAAAAGACTACTGAGATAGTTCTAGCCCCAAGCTTGCCCAGACACTTGGTCAATCCTCTTACAGAAGATAGAGTCTACTTCCTCTCCCTCTGAATGTGCTTAGCTTTAGAATGTTTCTTCTAATGCATTCAATCCAGAGGAAGTGCTGCTGTTTGATTTCTGAGGCTGGGTTAGAAAGTGTGATGTCTTCTGCCTCCCTCTCTCTCTCTCTGAAGCCCGGGCCTCACAGAAAGGCCACACGTGTGTTTCAGTCAACAGCCAACTAGGACCTCAGCCTTCCTCCAGCATCAGCCGCAGCTCAAATGAAGGACGGTGGGAGGGAAGGAAGAGGGCGCCTTCACACGATTTCAGTTCCCAGCTTCCACACCCAACCAGCTGACAAGTCAAAGAGGAAGGAGCCATTCCCAAGTCCTCCTCAAACGACAAATTCCTGAGATAAGGCAGATGTATCATTCCACAACAAATGACCCCACAGCTGTGTGGCTTGACGTGCTTGTCTTCCCCCGGCGTCTATAGACCAGGAGTTTGGACCTGGCTGGATGAGTTCTCTGTGTCAGGAGTCCTTCAAGGGCTAGCTTTAAGATGGCTGGGACTCGAGCTGCTAATGGGGAGGCTACACCTCCAAGTTCATTCACGAGGCTGTTGACAAGACTTGGTTCCTTAAAGCCTGTAGAATTACTGCCTTCAGTCCACAGTCACATGGGCTTCACATCACATGATGGCTTCCTTCGTGCCAAGAAGGCAACAGAGTGAAAATGGAGCAACCAATGTCACAAGCAGCCTCCCAATCTTCTTGCCGTCTTCTGTTCATTAGACGCGAGCCATGGCAGAACAGGCTCTGGCCCTGAGCAAAACTAATGTCTTGTTATTTTAATTCACTGGCCCTTAGGATGGTTTGTTATACAGTGTTAGATAACTAGAAAACACCAATCACAGGCAGAGGGTAGGAGAACAGTATTTGTTGAGTATTTACCATGTATCAGAATCATTTGGCAAAACTGAGCTTAGAGAGGTTCAGGGTCTTGCCAAATCTATTGTGGCAGAATGAAGATGAAACCAGTTCTATCAGATTCTGCAGTCTTTCACGTTTCCACTCTACTTCTTGTCCTTTGAAGAGAAACTATCTCAAACCATGGGAATATCAAATAGTGTTTTACTATCGACATTTGGGTTTTCCAAATTCCTAAACTGAACCAGTAGGGATTCTTTCTAGGTATACTTCCTCTCTCCCACCCCTTCGGCTCTCAGCTGTGAAGGACTTTTGCTCTTTATTTGTATTTTCCTCCAATTCCATATTTTATAAAGCTGGCAGGACCAGCCCACCATGCTTAGCTGGATTTTCCTCCATAAAAACAAGCTTTCTGGAATACTACTGCTTGCCCATGGTGAGGACATAGATTCCAGGAAGTTGCTTTCAAATGCTAAAAAAAGAACATGAGGCAGACATCTGCTTGAACAGGGAAGAATGTGAAAGCCAACTGCTCCCGCTGCTGGTGTGCCTGTGAGCACCACAACCCCCTCCAGTTGCTCAAGAGGAGCTTCAGGCTGAACACATAAAAACTGAGTGCTCACTGATCTGGGGACCCTGGATAAGAGGGAGGTTACCTTTTCACTGCAAGCTGTTTTACATAGTATTTGAAATACATATTGTGCATGTAAATTACCTTTTTAAAAAATCTGTTTAAAAACTAATCTCAGAGGAGAGATTTGTTAAGAGACATGTTGGCATTGGTCAGGATGTGACCACTGTGCTCTCCCAGGGGCTGCCTCTAGGCTGCCCCACCTATGGTTGGGATCGTGCTCTAAGCTTCCAAGGTGAGCTCAGGCTTGGGAGCTCAGCAGAGACAGAAAGAGCGTAGAGATGCTCTCTTTGGAGCATCCTCCCTGTTTTTCCAAAAGCAGTGTTTCAGGAAGGGGGACACCTCTTCCAGGGCCCAAGAGTGGGCTCTTGTCTAACACCCGGAAATGAATTGTCCATGGAGACATTCGAGCAGACAAAGCAAAAGACTTAATTGGGAAGAGAGCTGGAGATTAAGAGGACCCGGGGAACTGCTCTGCCATGTGACTTGCCGTCTCCGGTTTTAGGGTAATGAGATCCATTTCCGGGTTTTCTTTGGCCAATCACTTTGACTCAGAGCCCTTCCTGATGACACATGCCTTGCTCAGTCAAGATGGATGCCAGGGAGAAAGTCAGTCTGGGAGGTGGTCGGTCACATGGCATCTCCTTTGAACTTTTCCCCACTTCTTCTCTTTGGTGGTGGCTTGTTAGTTCCATGTTCTTTGCTAAGACCTCCTGTCGTCAAATAACTCACGCAAATAGTTACTATGATGCCTGGCCAGGATGGGCGAGTTCAGTCAATGTGCCTCCCCTAAGAGCAGCAGATAATTCAAAGCCCAACCCTACATCTAGCTCAGGGGTTGAATGATGATCTAAGAGATGAGTCAGATCAAAGGATGGCTCCACTATTCTGCAGTCTAAGTCACCAGGTTAATGATAATGAGTGCTTAGTCCGTTACCATTTAATTACATGAATGATATGATAGAATTGGTCTACCATTTTATTATTCATTATGTTTCTTAGTTTCCTGTTCTGCTGCCCTTCTGGGAAAACCCTGGGGGGAGCACCACAACCCCTCAGTTGCTCAGAGGAGCTTCAGGCTGAACACATAAAAACTGAGTGCTCACTGATCTGGGGACCCTGGATAAGAGGGAGGTTACCTTTTCACTGCAAGCTGTTTTACATAGTATTTGAAATACATATTGTGCATGTAAATTACCTTTTTAAAAAATCTGTTTAAAAACTAATCTCAGAGGAGAGATTTGTTAAGAGACATGTTGGCATTGGTCAGGATGTGACCACTGTGCTCTCCCAGGGGCTGCCTCTAGGCTGCCCCACCTATGGTTGGGATCGTGCTCTAAGCTTCCAAGGTGAGCTCAGGCTTGGGAGCTCAGCAGAGACAGAAAGAGCGTAGAGATGCTCTCTTTGGAGCATCCTCCCTGTTTTTCCAAAAGCAGTGTTTCAGGAAGGGGGACACCTCTTCCAGGGCCCAAGAGTGGGCTCTTGTCTAACACCCGGAAATGAATTGTCCATGGAGACATTCGAGCAGACAAAGCAAAAGACTTAATTGGGAAGAGAGCTGGAGATTAAGAGGACCCGGGAACTGCTCTGCCATGTGACTTGCCGTCTCCGGTTTTAGGGTAATGAGATCCATTTCCGGGTTTTCTTTGGCCAATCACTTTGACTCAGAGCCCTTCCTGATGACACATGCCTTGCTCAGTCAAGATGGATGCCAGGGAGAAAGTCAGTCTGGGAGGTGGTCGGTCACATGGCATCTCCTTTGAACTTTTCCCCACTTCTTCTCTTTGGTGGTGGCTTGTTAGTTCCATGTTCTTTGCTAAGACCTCCTGTCGTCAAATAACTCACGCAAATAGTTACTATGATGCCTGGCCAGGATGGGCGAGTTCAGTCAATGTGCCTCCCCTAAGAGCAGCAGATAATTCAAAGCCCAACCCTACATCTAGCTCAGGGGTTGAATGATGATCTAAGAGATGAGTCAGATCAAAGGATGGCTCCACTATTCTGCAGTCTAAGTCACCAGGTTAATGATAATGAGTGCTTAGTCCGTTACCATTTAATTACATGAATGATATGATAGAATTGGTCTACCATTTTATTATTCATTATGTTTCTTAGTTTCCTGTTCTGCTGTTCCCTTCTCCCTCCTAACTCAGAGTATTTAAAATCTACTTGGTGCATGACCCAGGGAACACAAACAGGGGCTCTGTAACAACCTAGGTGGATGGGATGGGGATAGAGATAAGGGAAGTTCAAGAGGAGGGACATATGTCTACTGATCACTGATTCCTGTTGACATTTGGCAGGAAAAAACAAAATTCTGTAAAGCAATTATCTGTCAAATAAATAAATTTTTAAAGTAATAAATAAATATATACAATATATTTTAGGATTCATATATGTACATACTGGCCTTTTAACTAGAATTATTTGCATCATTTTTAAAGGTCACACTAACAGTTACACTATACACCCTTGAGTTTTCAGGGTGTTAATATTGTACCATTTCATATAAAAACACAGAAAATTCACAGATGTGTTGGTCCTTCTCTCCCTCACAGCACTCCATCCACAGCACTCTTTTAGACACTGGAATTGCCATGGTATTACATCAACATAGACTGTAGTCTGTAAGAAATATTAAAATTTCTTTTTAAATAGTCATATGTATTTTAAATAAATTGAAAGGAAAAAAATTGTTTTATATGTTACCCAGATATTTACTGTTCCTAATGTTCTTTAATCCTTCTAGGACACTCAGTTTTCTTGCCTGGAGAATTCCACAGACATAAATCAGTGGAAGATGAGACCATTTCTCTCTCCTAAGAATTCCAACTAATCAATGTAGAACAAAAGAAGGAAACAGAAAACCACCATAAGCCATCACAGTAATAATGCTTGCAGGCAAGATTCACCAGTGAATGCCAAAAGTCATGGGTGAAGGCCTAAGAAAACATAGGGTGTGGCTTCAAAATATCCTCCTCAAATATTAATTCCTGTAGTGGAATATGTTCACAAATTCCCAGACGCTTCTCCCTCCAGGAAGGGGCCTTGAATTGTTTTCTCTGTGGATATGGGCTGGAGTTAGACTCTCAGCTAACAAATAGAGTTTAAAATGAGAAAAATACTACCAGTATGGAAGAGAAACCTAGGACGCATCCCCTGAAGTAACAGCTCAAAGTTAACATCACCACCAATAAGACACGGTCACACCATGTGCCCTCTGAAAGGATACAACGAGAACTTGTCACCTTGGTGGTCCTCCCCAGATGGTTGTTTAGTTAAGACACATCTGACTCTTTTGTGACTCCCTGAACTGTAGCCCACCAGGCTCCTCTGTCCACGGGAAACCAGGTAAGAATACTGGAATGGGTTGTCACTTCCTTCTCTAGGTGATCTTCCCGACCCAGGTGTTGAACTCACGTCTCCTACACTGACAGGTGAATTCTTTACCATTGAACCACCAGGGAAGTCCCAGTCCTACCCCAAGATCCTCACTCTAATCGTGAGATAGGATTACACTAATCCAAATTGCAGAAAATTCTGCAAGATATCAGACCAGCACTCCTACAAAGTGTCAAGGTCATGAAAGACAAGGAAAGAGGCGGGGTCGTCACAGATGGGGGGTAACTAAGATAAACGTGGACATTAATGCAACATGGTGACTTGAACTGGATCCTAGAAAAAGAGCATGAGTCAAAAAACTGGGATTAACCTTTCCACTAAAATGTAAAACTTCTTGAGCACCAGGACAGTGTCATCCAACTCCTGAGGGCTGATATAAAGCTTTCAACGATTTTTGAGTGTCAAGTCAGACATGACAATCACAATGATTTTAAATAAATTGAAAGAAATTGTTTTATATGTTACCCAGATATTTACTGTTCCTAATGTTCTTTAATCCTTCTAGGACACTCAGTTTTCTTGCCTGGAGAATTCCACAGACATAAATCAGTGGAAGATGAGACCATTTCTCTCTCCTAAGAATTCCAACTAATCAATGTAGAACAAAAGAAGGAAACAGAAAACCACCATAAGCCATCACAGTAATAATGCTTGCAGGCAAGATTCACCAGTGAATGCCAAAAGTCATGGGTGAAGGCCTAAGAAAACATAGGGTGTGGCTTCAAAATATCCTCCTCAAATATTAATTCCTGTAGTGGAATATGTTCACAAATTCCCAGACGCTTCTCCCTCCAGGAAGGGGCCTTGAATTGTTTTCTCTGTGGATATGGGCTGGAGTTAGACTCTCAGCTAACAAATAGAGTTTAAAATGAGAAAAATACTACCAGTATGGAAGAGAAACCTAGGACGCATCCCCTGAAGTAACAGCTCAAAGTTAACATCACCACCAATAAGACACGGTCACACCATGTGCCCTCTGAAAGGATACAACGAGAACTTGTCACCTTGGTGGTCCTCCCCAGATGGTTGTTTAGTTAAGACACATCTGACTCTTTTGTGACTCCCTGAACTGTAGCCCACCAGGCTCCTCTGTCCACGGGAAACCAGGTAAGAATACTGGAATGGGTTGTCACTTCCTTCTCTAGGTGATCTTCCCGACCCAGGTGTTGAACTCACGTCTCCTACACTGACAGGTGAATTCTTTACCATTGAACCACCAGGGAAGTCCCAGTCCTACCCCAAGATCCTCACTCTAATCGTGAGATAGGATTACACTAATCCAAATTGCAGAAAATTCTGCAAGATATCAGACCAGCACTCCTACAAAGTGTCAAGGTCATGAAAGACAAGGAAAGAGGCGGGGTCGTCACAGATGGGGGGTAACTAAGATAAACGTGGACATTAATGCAACATGGTGACTTGAACTGGATCCTAGAAAAAGAGCATGAGTCAAAAAACTGGGATTAACCTTTCCACTAAAATGTAAAACTTCTTGAGCACCAGGACAGTGTCATCCAACTCCTGAGGGCTGATATAAAGCTTTCAACTCTGATTTCTTGATGTGTTCAAGTCAGACATGACAATCACAATAACAGTGGCCCATTACTGCATCTTTATGGAGGCCAGCTCAGGATTTCACATCCAGTGTACCATTTAACCCTTCCAACAACATCATCAGCTCCGTTTTACAGGTGAGGTGTGGAGCACAAAGCAGTACAGCAATTTGCCCAAGGCCTTACAGCTAGCAACTTCAGGAGCCAAGAAGTGAGCCCAGGGAGTCTGGCTTCAGCACTCAGACGCTGTAACTCCTGTGCCTGGTCCGTGGGAGTGTTTACTACATGACTGCCTTGAGGAATTAGGAAACTCCACTACAAGAATACTTTGAATCATCCAAAGTAAGAACCATAAAATATTGGAGGAAGAGAGGCTTGTGTAATTCTTTCTGAAGCAGCAAAATCTATACCCTTGCTTTCCAAGCTTAAGTCCTCCTCCAGCCAGCTCTTCGACTTCTGCCATGGCTGACACAGCCTGGGCTCTTAGTCACTTCATATCTTCTACATCGACTCAATTGTTTTTGCTTAAGTCAATTATTCAAAAAGGAAAGTGACCTCATGTCAGTATTGTAAATGGAAAAGCAGTATCATTTACCTTAAGTAAATGGTAACCTAAAAATAAATACCATAGAAACAAAACAAGGTCAATAGATTACATTAGACCCTGGCGCTTGCCAAGGGCCTGAGCCTGAGGGAGCTCTGGTCTCTCTCAGCTAAAGCAGGGAAGATTCAGCGAATGTCGGGGAGCTGTGCGTGACAGGCCAGCACCAAAAGGCAAGCAGAATTATCAACAAACTGAACAGTCTTCTTTGTAATTTTGGAATTTGGTAACATAAACCCCAAAGCCCACGGGTAGGAGGACTGGCTGGTGTGACCCCACAGGGCTGAGAAGAGGCACCCTCTGTTTTGTGGTCCCATCAGAGCAGCCACACAGTCACTTCAAAGACCAAGACTGCTCTTCCAACACCAGCCATCACTTCTGCTCTTCAAGAAACCACAAGAAGAGAAAGGATTACCTCTTCTCTTTGAAAACCATCTCCACTTTTGCTTGCATTTCATTGGCTAGAACTTATGCACATAGCCAGGGAGACAGGGCAATGCAGTTTTCATGTTGGGAAGCCAAGTACCTAACTTTAAAAAAGGAAGAAGCGGGGTAGGGTTCCATGATGGTCCAGTGGGTAAAGAGTCTGCCTTGCAGTGCAAGGGGCACTGGTTTGATCCCTGGCCCGGGAAGATGCCACATGCCATGGGGCAGCTAGCCTGGTGTGTCCTATTATGAGCCAGTACTCTGGAGCACATGCACCCAGAGCTGGCACTCTGCAACAAGAGAGGCCACTGCAATGGGAGGCTCACACAGGCCAAAGAACAAAGATGGATGAAAATAAATAAATAAATAAAACAATAAAAGAGGCCAAAAATTAAAAAAAAAAAAAAAAAGGAAGGGGGAATTCTCTTATTAGAAGAAAAGAGGGAAATGGCTAGACGATACTAGTCTCCGTGTTTTTATGCTTCTCCACACTTCATCCGTCTTCTTCCAGGACTCACGTTGGGTGAAGCACCTAGGTGTCCCAACTTGCTTCTGAGGTCGGCCTAGACCCTGCTGCTCCTCTGCACATCTTCTGAGCTCAGGGCAGTACTTCTCTCTCCCCACTAAGGTTACATGTTGTTATTCGGCTCCTTAAACCTGCCCTGCCCCGAGTCCATCTCTCACTGGACTCCTGTGCTAAGAAGGCTGCAAGGTGACCGCTGCTCAGGGCGCCATCAGACCTGTGTGCTGTCTGACTCCGCCCCTCCCCGGCTGTACTGGCCACCCCTAACTCATCACTGGGCCTGATCCTGCAGTGCCAGAACAGAGGTCCTGGCCATGAGCTGGAAGAATCCATGGCCCCAGACTGAGTCGTGGGCTCTGATAACTCGACCCTGAAGCTTGAGGAGTTTCATACCTTATAGGAAAGTTACAACACATGCAATACAGACATCCACAAAAGGTATTCTCAACATGAAGATACAGACAAAACTTGCCAAGGATGGTCCTGGCAACCACTAACAAGCTGGAGATGGAAACCCTCTGAGCTCAGATGACCTTGAATTATAGTCTGAAGAGGGAAGAGGCGATGTGACCAGGCAAAGGAGGGACGTCACGGGACACTGCAGTGGACAACCTCAGAGGTGGCCGCAGATACTGGGGTCACCGCCCCCCTGGACCACGAGACTGTACCACGACCCCAGGGCAGCATGCAGATCGCAGAATTTTAGAACAGGAAGCCATCTGGAGACTCCCAGGAGGTCTCCACATTTTCAAAATCGAACACATTTTTTTTATAAAAAAGGATCAACCCAACAAACTTCTGTTTTAAGAGCTTCCTGACAGTTAAAATGTACAAATTAAGAATTAATTCAGGTTTCCTGTATTTTTTTTTTATCAAAGATCCACATCTATTGGTCAGAGGACCTGGTGAGCATGGGCAAATTAACAAGACCAAGCTGAGCTTCCAGATGCTGGACATTTACCTCCCACTCAGGCTCAGGCTGGAGAAAAACTCATCACCTTAGGTGGGAGGTTGAAAAACATCAGGCACAAATAGTAAGCCAGACTCACTCTTGGCAGCTTTGCGGGTCTCCAGGCTCCTCCCAGACTGGAAAGAGCGAAACTTCCCAGTCAGTCTCCTCAGTTTACTGGTGAAAACCTGAGCCCAGGAGGGGAAAGGGCTCCGCCAGAGCCACATAGCGATGGATGGAGAACCATGACCCGCGCCCCCTGGTTCATGGCCCCTGTCCGTCCCACCGCTCAGTTCCCAAACTCCGACCCTCTGACAGCACAGTGTGGGAACCAGCTCGGCAAAGACGCAGGGAGGAGAGGGGTTGCTCCCAAAGAAAGGAGCACCGTCCAGACCCAAGTGTGGAAAGCAGCAGGGCCGCCTGGAGCAGAGAGCCAAGTCTCTGCCAGGATGCCATGGGTGCCATAAACAAAGCGGCCAGACGTGCCAGACTCGCTGGGATCACCCAGCAGGCGGACGACGTGTCTGCAGGCTCCGTCTGTGACGGGCCCCGGGACACTCACCTGGCCTCTCAGATGATCTTGGGCGGGGATACAGTGAAAGTACTCTTTTCCCCAAACAGCGTCCAGATCTAACTCAAGACACAGAAGCCCCAGAAAGCAGTGCTTCAGAAAGAATAAATCGCCACGTGTTTTTCTCCCCAGGCCTGGAGGAAGTCACCGTGGCTCTCAGATACTGGGGTCACCGCCCCCCTGGACCACGAGACTGTACCACGACCCCAGGGCAGCATGCAGATCGCAGAATTTTAGAACAGGAAGCCATCTGGAGACTCCCAGGAGGTCTCCACATTTTCAAAATCGAACACATTTTTTTTATAAAAAAGGATCAACCCAACAAACTTCTGTTTTAAGAGCTTCCTGACAGTTAAAATGTACAAATTAAGAATTAATTCAGGTTTCCTGTATTTTTTTTTTATCAAAGATCCACATCTATTGGTCAGAGGACCTGGTGAGCATGGGCAAATTAACAAGACCAAGCTGAGCTTCCAGATGCTGGACATTTACCTCCCACTCAGGCTCAGGCTGGAGAAAAACTCATCATCTTAGGTGGGAGGTTGAAAAACATCAGGCACAAATAGTAAGCCAGACTCACTCTTGGCAGCTTTGCGGGTCTCCAGGCTCCTCCCAGACTGGAAAGAGCGAAACTTCCCAGTCAGTCTCCTCAGTTTACTGGTGAAAACCTGAGCCCAGGAGGGGAAAGGGCTCCGCCAGAGCCACATAGCGATGGATGGAGAACCATGACCCGCGCCCCCTGGTTCATGGCCCCTGTCCGTCCCACCGCTCAGTTCCCAAACTCCGACCCTCTGACAGCACAGTGTGGGAACCAGCTCGGCAAAGACGCAGGGAGGAGAGGGGTTGCTCCCAAAGAAAGGAGCACCGTCCAGACCCAAGTGTGGAAAGCAGCAGGGCCGCCTGGAGCAGAGAGCCAAGTCTCTGCCAGGATGCCATGGGTGCCATAAACAAAGCGGCCAGACGTGCCAGACTCGCTGGGATCACCCAGCAGGCGGACGACGTGTCTGCAGGCTCCGTCTGTGACGGGCCCCGGGACACTCACCTGGCCTCTCAGATGATCTTGGGCGGGGATACAGTGAAAGTACTCTTTTCCCCAAACAGCGTCCAGATCTAACTCAGACACAGAAGCCCCAGAAAGCAGTGCTTCAGAAAGAATAAATCGCCACGTGTTTTTCTCCCCAGGCCTGGAGGAAGTCACCGTGGCTCTCAGACACAGGGTCACGCCAGCGAGGGACACCGTCCCAGAGCCCACTGCGAGCTCCGCTCTCCCGGCGGCCATGTGAGCCTGCGTGGGCTCACGGGGGTCCTCGGCACCTCGGTCGTCAGTGGGAAGATTTGTCCCAGCATTGGTGTGTTAGGACTGCCAAGACAAAGGACCCCAGGTGGAGGCTTACACAGCAGAAACGTATCCTCTCTGCTATGGAGGCTGGTAGTCCAAGCCAAGGAATTGACAGTTCATTTCAAGGGCTGTGAGACGGTTTCTGCCCCCTGCCTCTCCCCTAGTTTCTGGGGGCTTGCTGGCCAATTTTGATATTTCTTGCCTTGTAAAGGCATCCTTCTGATCTGGGCCTTCCTCTTTGCATGGCATTCTAGGTGGTGCATGTGGGTGACTCTGTCTCCAATTCCCTTTTTTAAATAAGGACCTCAGTCATCTCAGATGAGAGTCCACCCTAATGACCGCAGGCTAACTCATGACATCTGCAATGACCCCATTTCCAACGAAGGTCACATTCTGAGGTGCTAGGGAGCGGACTTCAACATGCAAATTAGGGGAGGACACAATCCAGCCCATCTCAGTCCTCAGCCCCTGCCGGCTCCGCGCTGACTCTGAGGGCCACCGAAGGCCATGCATGAGAAAGTGCCCAGAGGCAGGCAAGGCCGACAGGCCGGGGAGGTCGTGTGGCTTCTTCAGGCCGTGGGGACCGCTGAGACCTGGTTGAAACTCTGACAAGCAGGAACCTGGTGGTGCAAGGCATTCATGACAACTCAGCAGAGACCCTGGTGCCCGTGTTTTCCCAAACCCTTGGTATAAAAGCGCAAACCCAGGAAAGGGCTTTCACAGAGGCAGGGCCTCTTGGCTGGCTGTGACTGCTGGGGAGCCCTTGAGTTTCCTTTCCGCTCCGTCTGAGGGTCTGCTACCATTCACAGCCAAGTGGCTTTCAGCGGTACTCATGTGGTGCCCCGGCCCCACTCCATGACATGCATGTTAAAACTGAAATAGAAAGAACTGTGATCAAATAACTCAGTGCCCCCACATGGTGTGGGGTGAATGGACAGAGGGTTGCCATTTCCGGTTGCCACATATAAATAAGCACGGGTCCCTCTGTGGGAAGCAGCCTATTTCCAGGGTCGCCAGCCCTCTGCACCGCCCTTGCGCACCTGGCCAGCCAGCTGGGCCACCCTCTCCTCTCCAGTGCTCCCTCCATCCTGTGGAACGAAGAACTGAAGTAGCTCACCCAGGGCCCTCCGTTAAGTGGCAGAAACAGCACTCAGAAGCAGCCAGCCTGGCTCCTCAGCACCACGCCTCCTTCTGTCGGCTGGGCCCCCGCCCAGAGCAAAGGCTCAGATGTACCATGTGGCACTGAGGAAAGGCCTCTGGAAGGCAAGCTCTGCCTGGGGGACGGGGAAAACTTTCCACTCTGTGCCTTCCGCTGAGTGTCTTCAAGAGGAGAAGCCAGCAGCGGGCTCCAAGGCTGGACTGAGGAACAGGTGAACCACCTGGAACAAGAGGGAGCCTTCACGCCCCTTCCCTCGGGGAAGCCTAAGCAGTTTTTTTATTAATTACCGAACCTATTGGAAAACAAGCCAAGCATACAGACAAGAACAGAAAATAAAAAGGTACATCCTACCTGGCTTTATCAAACGTAACACTAAGTCATGTTTGCTTCAGATGGTTCACCTTGAAGAAAAAAAGAGATGAGCTGAAGCTTCCTGCACCTCATTCCCCTTTCCCCAGAGAAACTACCATGATAAAGTTCTGTTATCATTCTCCTGAGCATTTTATACCTGTGTATACATCCATACATATCATACATCCTTACATATCTTACTGTGCCGATGTGCATATCCTAAAACTTTGTGTCAGGGGAATCATACGGGACATTCCTCGTGCACTTTGATTCACTCAACATTTTGCCTTTGTTTATATCACGTTGATTCATGTGGCTACAGCTCATTCATTTTAACTTCCATATAATAAGCCATGATTTTTAAATTTTATTTTCTGGTTGCTCTGCGTTTTGCATGTTAGAAATGACCTTATAAGACGATTCTTGTACCAATGAGGCTCCCACGCTCTGCTGCAGCATAATCCTAGCAGTGGGCAGCCCGAGTCATGGGGCAGGAGCACCTTCAACTCTTCAGACGGTCACCAAACTTCTCTCCAAGGCAGTGCTACCAATTTAGACTCCCGCCTGCAGAACTTTGAATTTTCCTCATAGCTGTCTACACTCGGTATTGTCTGCCTTTAAGTTTTTGCCAAGCAAAATGAAATGGTGTCTCCCTGAGATTTGAATTTGCGTTTTCTTTATTGAGCAATTTTCATGGCTTTTTTGGGCATGAGTCTCTGGGCTCACCCAGGGCCCTCCGTTAAGTGGCAGAAACAGCACTCAGAAGCAGCCAGCCTGGCTCCTCAGCACCACGCCTCCTTCTGTCGGCTGGGCCCCCGCCCAGAGCAAAGGCTCAGATGTACCATGTGGCACTGAGGAAAGGCCTCTGGAAGGCAAGCTCTGCCTGGGGGACGGGGAAAACTTTCCACTCTGTGCCTTCCGCTGAGTGTCTTCAAGAGGAGAAGCCAGCAGCGGGCTCCAAGGCTGGACTGAGGAACAGGTGAACCACCTGGAACAAGAGGGAGCCTTCACGCCCCTTCCCTCGGGGAAGCCTAAGCAGTTTTTTTATTAATTACCGAACCTATTGGAAAACAAGCCAAGCATACAGACAAGAACAGAAAATAAAAAGGTACATCCTACCTGGCTTTATCAAACGTAACACTAAGTCATGTTTGCTTCAGATGGTTCACCTTGAAGAAAAAAAGAGATGAGCTGAAGCTTCCTGCACCTCATTCCCCTTTCCCCAGAGAAACTACCATGATAAAGTTCTGTTATCATTCTCCTGAGCATTTTATACCTGTGTATACATCCATACATATCATACATCCTTACATATCTTACTGTGCCGATGTGCATATCCTAAAACTTTGTGTCAGGGGAATCATACGGGACATTCCTCGTGCACTTTGATTCACTCAACATTTTGCCTTTGTTTATATCACGTTGATTCATGTGGCTACAGCTCATTCATTTTAACTTCCATATAATAAGCCATGATTTTTAAATTTTATTTTCTGGTTGCTCTGCGTTTTGCATGTTAGAAATGACCTTATAAGACGATTCTTGTACCAATGAGGCTCCCACGCTCTGCTGCAGCATAATCCTAGCAGTGGGCAGCCCGAGTCATGGGGCAGGAGCACCTTCAACTCTTCAGACGGTCACCAAACTTCTCTCCAAGGCAGTGCTACCAATTTAGACTCCCGCCTGCAGAACTTTGAATTTTCCTCATAGCTGTCTACACTCGGTATTGTCTGCCTTTAAGTTTTTGCCAAGCAAAATGAAATGGTGTCTCCCTGAGATTTGAATTTGCGTTTTTCTTTTATTAGCAGCATATTTTCATGGCTTTATTTTATGGACATGAGTCTCTGGGCGTTTCCGCCAGGGAGCTTCAAGGAGAAGTGAAGAATAGCCAGAAATTAGATCTGAGACCCGGCACTCATTACCTCCAGAAGCTCTCCTGACTCCTGGATAAGAAGTTCGCTGTTGCCTGAAAAGTTTGGAGGAGCAATCTCGTAGAGGCTGAAGGGAGAGAGAGCAACAGGGGAGAAGAGGCCTGTGTTAGCCTGTTCCTCCAACAAGCAATTGGAGCGCCCCTGGTGGTGGTCTATGGCATGACAGCCATAAGGCTGGGCCTGGAAAGCAGGCCTCTTTTCTACAAAAGCCTTCTGGGAAGGATATGAGCCAAAGAAAAGGTAAGATCAAGAAACAACTCGCTCATAAACAACCAGGTCATACTGTACAGCGCGAGGAACTGTATTCAAGGTCCTGTGACAAACCATAAGGGAAAAGAATATGAAAAAGAATATGCATATGTGAGTAGCTGAGTCACTCTGTTGTAGAGAAGAATTCAATACAGCATTGTGAACCAACTATACCTCAATAAAATGTTTAAAAGCCAAAAAAAAAAAAGAGAGAGTCAACGGTCCTCTTGAGCAGAAGCCATAGGAAACTTCTGTGACGTATTTCAAGTAATTCTATCAAAAGAGATAGAAAAGAACAGAAATTGTAAGTGCCCAACCCAGCTGAATTTTCACCAAGTGAACATACTTATGTACCTACCACTCAGATCTAGAACAGCATATTACCAGCACTCCAAAAGTTCCTCTCACCTCTCCTTCCATCACTATCCCCCCTCCCCTCAAAGGCAGGAACACATTATTTCTTAAAAAATATATTATCTTGGCTGCTGAAAAGTATAAGCACAGACATTCTCTGGATTTTTCCTTTGACTCTCTCTAGGGAAGTCTTAGGTCATCACCTGTGTATTTTCAAGTATCTGAGTATGCGCACATTCAAGTTGCTTCAGTTGTGTCCAACTCTTTGCAGTGCTATGGACTGCAGCCCGCCAGGCTCCTCTGTCCATGGGATTCTCCGGGCAAGAATACTGGAGTGGGTTGCCATGTCCTCCTCCAGGGGATCTTCCTGACCCAGGAATGGAACCCACGTCTCTTATGTCTCCTGCATTGGCAGGTGGGTTCTTCGCTTCTTGCGCCACCCGGGAAGTATTTGAGCACATAGACCAAAACTACAGGAAGGTCTCAGAGGTCCCTTGCTTGGCCAGGCTTGGTTTACTGGAAGGATGGAGGGAGGTCATTGCCTGGGGAGAAGGTGGAGCCCTTGGGTTGGGGGGTGACCAAGGACAGTGACAATTTACTAAGCGACAGGAAAGTCCTCGGATACTGTACTGCCCAGCTGGCGTGCAGCTGAGTGTCAGCAGGGGGCGCAAGTGAGAGCTGCAAACCCATTAGCAGGCCGTTGAGGTGCAGGCCAGAGTGGCTGGCGACTTGGCTGGCTGTGGAGATATAAAGAAACAAGTGGACTGTCAGCCAAACTTAAGCATATTTGGGTGGAAGAAGTCACAGGAACTGAGTGAGGGCATGAGAGGGAAGGAAATGGGAAGGACAGTGAGCGCATCTGGACTGAGACCAATGCTACTTATTAAGATGGGGTCACCCAGGAGCTAGGTCTGGGCGTACGTCATGAGTTCCGTTTTGGATATGTTGAATCTGCGATGTTTCTGAGCCCAGCACGTGGAAATGTCCATCAGAGAATCAAAAATGGGATTTTAGAGCTGAAAGAGAGGCCTAGGGTGAAGATTTAAGCCTCAGAGTCATTGGCAGCTATTTGAGCCCATGGTGTCAATGAGATTTCTAAGGAGACAGAATGAAAAAGAACTAATGAGTAATTGTTTACAAGCCTTTCAGTGTGTCAGTGATACTGAGGGTGTGTTTTAAAAGAGTCCTTGTCTTTTAGACAGATGCACTGTCATGTGTACATATAAAATAACATGAAGCATGTGTTAGTCACGCAGTCATGTCTGCCTCTTTGCAACTCCGTGGACTGTAGCCCACCAGGATCCTCTCTCCAGGAGATTTCCCAGGCAAGAACACTGGAGTGGGTTTGCCATTCCCTTCTCCAGGGGGATCTTCCTAACTCAGGAATCAAACTTGGGTCTCCTGCCTTGTAGGCAGATCCTTTACCATCAGAGCCACCAGGAAAGCCCTGTGAAATGTACCTTAAAACAAACCAGGGGAAGGGAGTGAGTATGTATAAGCGTTATGAATATGTAGGCCATAATTTGGTAAGTGTTGAAAATGGGGGTGATGAGTACACAGGGCTTTATTAGACTCTTCTCTTTTTAATGAATGTTTGAAATGTTCTTTACTAGATGGGTTTAAAGGAAAACAAGGACACAACACAGAGCCCAGAAGACCTCTGCCTTTAGCAGTCAGATGGAGGAGGTAGAAAAATTTGCAAACAAGTGACCAGAGGGGCAGCAAAGATGGTCGACCTGCAGAGCAGGGAGGGGTGGGGCCTGGTTTCTGAAACAAATGAGAGGGAGGGGCTGAAGAAGGACTGAGATGGTAACTGGTCTAGGAGGGACTCCACTGAGGAAGGGTTAGGTTCACCTCATAGATTTGCCCACCCCTGGGTCCTGGAGATTTCTACAAGGCAGTTCCAAGAAAGCATGTTCAGGTTCAACATCAGAAACCCTCCTGGCATGAACTGAGGGAGCGCCAGAGTGTGTGTCGACGCCTCTTTTGACTGTGAATTAGAACCGAAGGGCAAGGAGCTGAGCGAGAGTTTTCTTCCACAAAGGGAGAGACAAAGCATTTGGATCCAAGAGAAAGAGATGCAAGGACAGGGCCATGAACCGCTGGAGTGAGGCTCCAAGCAGTCTGCCACCCACTGTCCCAAGAGGTTGTGTCGATGCGACTGGAAGGCTTGGAGGCCAGCACCCTTCTGTGGGTTGTTCCACCCTCGTCTTGGGGAAGGAGGCTTGGTCATCAGAGGCTCAGGAGGGGAGGTCCCGTAGGGAAGTTGAGACTGAAGCCAGCTTGACACAGTCATGGAGAACGAGAGGGTGAGCTTGTTAAGGACTGGTGACCACCTATTCTGTTTTAAACTCTGAGGGCTCCGCTGAGGAAGCCGTGAAGCAAGGCAGCCCCAGACTCAAGTTGGAAGTCCTGAGACCCTCTTGCCAACTCCGTGGACTGTAGCCCACCAGGATCCTCTCTCCAGGCCAAGAACACTGGAGTGGGTTTGCCATTCCCTTCTCCAGGGGGATCTTCCTAACTCAGGAATCAAACTTGGGTCTCCTGCCTTGTAGGCAGATCCTTTACCATCAGAGCCACCAGGAAAGCCCTGTGAAATGTACCTTAAAACAAACCAGGGGAAGGGAGTGAGTATGTATAAGCGTTATGAATATGTAGGCCATAATTTGGTAAGTGTTGAAAATGGGGGTGATGAGTACACAGGGCTTTATTAGACTCTTCTCTTTTTAATGAATGTTTGAAATGTTCTTTACTAGATGGGTTTAAAGGAAAACAAGGACACAACACAGAGCCCAGAAGACCTCTGCCTTTAGCAGTCAGATGGAGGAGGTAGAAAAATTTGCAAACAAGTGACCAGAGGGGCAGCAAAGATGGTCGACCTGCAGAGCAGGGAGGGGTGGGGCCTGGTTTCTGAAACAAATGAGAGGGAGGGGCTGAAGAAGGACTGAGATGGTAACTGGTCTAGGAGGGACTCCACTGAGGAAGGGTTAGGTTCACCTCATAGATTTGCCCACCCCTGGGTCCTGGAGATTTCTACAAGGCAGTTCCAAGAAAGCATGTTCAGGTTCAACATCAGAAACCCTCCTGGCATGAACTGAGGGAGCGCCAGAGTGTGTGTCGACGCCTCTTTTGACTGTGAATTAGAACCGAAGGGCAAGGAGCTGAGCGAGAGTTTTCTTCCACAAAGGGAGAGACAAAGCATTTGGATCCAAGAGAAAGAGATGCAAGGACAGGGCCGCGAACCGCTGGAGTGAGGCTCCAAGCAGTCTGCCACCCACTGTCCCAAGAGGTTGTGTCGATGCGACTGGAAGGCTTGGAGGCCAGCACCCTTCTGTGGGTTGTTCCACCCTCGTCTTGGGGAAGGAGGCTTGGTCATCAGAGGCTCAGGAGGGGAGGTCCCGTAGGGAAGTTGAGACTGAAGCCAGCTTGACACAGTCATGGAGAACGAGAGGGTGAGCTTGTTAAGGACTGGTGACCACCTATTCTGTTTTAAACTCTGAGGGCTCCGCTGAGGAAGCCGTGAAGCAAGGCAGCCCCAGACTCAAGTTGGAAGTCCTGAGACACTGAAGAGAGGGGGGCCAACTCCCCTGTAGCTGCAGGCTACCTCTGCGTAAGAGCCAGGGTCAGGAGGGCTCGAGGCAAGGACCCAGGAGTGACCAGGGTTCCTGGGTGAAGATGCCTTCGTGCCCCACAAAAGACACTGAAAAGTACAGAAGCAGTGATTGCCAGTGCAGGAAGACAAAAGAGACCCAAGTTCAACCCCTGGGTCGGGAAGATCCTCTGGAAAAGGGCGTGACAACCCACTCTGGGATTCTTGCCTGGAGAATGCCATGGACAGAGGAGCCTGGCAGGCTACTGCCTATAGGGTTGTAGAGTCAGATATGACTGAAGCAACTTAGCACACAGCAGAAGGGAAGAAAAAAGATGGCTGATATTTTTTGATTAATTACTAGCACTTATCTCCTAATTTATCTTTATTGCTTAAGAAAATTAATCTCAACTTCCATATTTTTCATTTCCTCTCCTTTTTAAGCTTTCCCATCCCCTCACCAGCTGCCTGACCCCAGGCAGGCATTGCCCAGAGAAGCACAGAGCTACATAAAATGTTAGAAACAAAGATAACCTCCAGCTTGGACCTGCAGAGCGCCTGCCCTGCGTTTGTCCCGCCCTTTCTAGGCTGTATGTGCAGCCTGGCCACCTGGAGCTTCAGACAGGCACCTGCTCAAGAGGCTGGCAGGATAGAGCGGTGGTTTTACATTTTTCTCTTTTTAATTCTCATTTAACAAAGAGGCTGGGGGCCCTGGAGAACATGTGATTTGCAAAGACTCCCAGCTTGTTAAAGGCAGCGTTTTAACGAGAGTCCATCGCCTCCGGCTCCCAGGGCTGGGGTCCCGAGTGAGGACGGGCTGAGGGCTCTAGCGTTGGCCGACAGGACACAGAGCTAAGAGCCATCTCCGGGACACGTGGGCGACTCCTTGGGCGCCCTCTCCAGGTAATCGGTGTATAAATAGGATATCGTCTCCAAAGAGGGCGGCCCTCGCAGCGCAGAAAGCTGTGGGAAGCACCTCTGAGGCCAGAGAAAACCAGAGGCCGGCCAAGCTTGGCCTCTGCTCAGATGGCCCCAGGCCAGAGCAGCCCTTGGCTTTCACAGAGCCACGTGCAAAACGCCAAAGAAAACAATGAGAGGCCCCGGCCTCTAGGAGCCAGCCCCCTGCGCCCAGCCCCTCTGCAGACTCCCTCCTCCCCAGGGAGCAGCCCTGGAGGAAACAGGGCAGGAGGGCACGGGCGAAGCCCTGCAGGGACAGACTTCAGGCAGGTCCTGGTCTCCAGGAAGGAAAAACACTGCTGAAACCACCACGGTTGGCGGCGGCGCTGCTCCCCAGGGCCCCAGGGTGTCTGTCGAGAGGTAGGCAGGAAGGGGGCACGGCTGGGCAGCACCCCAGAGCCAGCCTCCCAGCCACAACTGGACAAGGACCCAAACGTTCGCTGCTCCAAGCGCAGGATCGTGGACCACCGGCCACCCCAGGGGCAGGAGGGATCAAGGTGCTGTGGAGAGAATCATTTAGATTCTGCCTGGCCCACAGGGACATTTTTAACGACTGTCATTTTGGAACTTCTTATCCAAAGAAAAGTCTGGGGCCTGACGCTCCTCCTTATGAAATGCCATCTTTGCCGCAAATAACCAGGACAATGGGGACGATTCCGATGAGGAAACAGTGAGGACCTGAACACCCATGCTCTCTTGTTGCCAGAGCCCCCCAGCTTCAGCCCTGCCCCCCAGAATGTTACCTAAGCACGCCCGTTTGCCTCTGGGTGTAGGCGCAGTCAGGAAAGACAAAGGAGCATTCTGGCAGGCCAGGCTCCCTAGAAGCTCCCAGGCGGTCAGCTTCCGACCTGAGGCAGGGAGTGCAGGGCTGGAGCTCTGAGGACGCAGAGCGCTTGGCGGAAACTCGTCTGCTTTCCCTGGGGGACCGACTCCCTACCGTGTCCGGCTCAGGTCCAGGGATTCACCCCTTTCTCCCTTGGTTCGTGCGTTCATTGCCCTGCCGTGCCACGGGCCTGGGCCAGCGGGCCTCCGGTGCCTGGATTCAGAGAGCACGGGGACAGTCTCCATCTTGAGGAGCTGCAACAGGACGCAAAACAGGCCACCCACAGCGCAGGGCTGCGGAACCCAGCGTCCTCCTGCACCTGTCTCCAGCCCCTCTGCCAGAATACCTGCCCCTCCCTTCCTTCAGGTCTCCGCTCACACTCACTCTCTGCTCACACTTGGAGGCCTTCCCCAGCCACACCCCACCATTTCCAGCCTCATGTTCCTTCCCAGCACTTACTTCTCCTGATCTCTCGCGTACTGACGGTCTTCCCCTGAATGTCACCTTCATGGAGGAAGAGAGACCTTGTCCTGCTCTCTTTGGAGTTCTCAGCTCCTATACGGGGCCCTCAGCACAGACACCGAAAAGGAAATATTTGTTTCGAGAAGAAAGAAAGGGAGGGAGGGAGGGATGCTGCTGTGACTTCCCAGCTGTGGCAGATCTGAGAGGGCTTCCAGGTGGAGGTGGCCTAGGGACTTAGAGTCCGATTTCCCTGCAGTGGAAAAGAGAGGACCAGGCAGCCAAACAAAGGGAGTGGTGCCTACAGAATGAAGGAGGTCGGAAGGAAGGGAGGTTGCGTGTCAGTGGGGACAGCTGCTGAAGGCCCTTGAGGCCACAAAGGGGTTGGGGCCCCTTCCCTGAGCTGTAGGGAATGCCCCAGAGCAATCACGCAGAGGGCAAGAAAGAGACAGGTGTGCTGGGGTGGGGAGAGATGGAAGGAGGCCTGCCAGCCAGGAACCACTTGATGTAGCAGCTTTTAGACGGCGCCAGTGAAACAGGGAGGCAGTTCTTGGGTGGGGTGGGGCGAGAGGGTCCCCAGGTGCAGCCCAGGTTGGGCCCGGGGGGCTTCGTGGAGGAGGTGAGCCCAGTGCAGGGCTCTGGAGGCCACGCCAGCCAGTAGGGTGGCGGGAAGGGCGCCAGGCAGCTCCCCGCGCTGACACGCCCACTCCTCCCACCTCTGCCTCCCACGAACACCCGCAGGCTCACCCCCACAGTCTGGACGGGCTTGAGTGAATTATCCAGCCAGCCGCCCGTGCGGACAAGGCCACCTCTCCCCACCGCCCCCGCCCCCGCGCCCGCGCCCGCGCCCGCCTGGGCGGCCTTGCGGCTCCTCTGCCCATCCTCCCCGTCTGGTGCCACCCAAGGCCAGGGATTCTGCCCCCCCTCTGGGTCTCCCCACAATCACTCTCTGCTCACACTTGGAGGCCTTCCCCAGCCACACCCCACCATTTCCAGCCTCATGTTCCTTCCCAGCACTTACTTCTCCTGATCTCTCGCGTACTGACGGTCTTCCCCTGAATGTCACCTTCATGGAGGAAGAGAGACCTTGTCCTGCTCTCTTTGGAGTTCTCAGCTCCTATACGGGGCCCTCAGCACAGACACCGAAAAGGAAATATTTGTTTCGAGAAGAAAGAAAGGGAGGGAGGGAGGGATGCTGCTGTGACTTCCCAGCTGTGGCAGATCTGAGAGGGCTTCCAGGTGGAGGTGGCCTAGGGACTTAGAGTCCGATTTCCCTGCAGTGGAAAAGAGAGGACCAGGCAGCCAAACAAAGGGAGTGGTGCCTACAGAATGAAGGAGGTCGGAAGGAAGGGAGGTTGCGTGTCAGTGGGGACAGCTGCTGAAGGCCCTTGAGGCCACAAAGGGGTTGGGGCCCCTTCCCTGAGCTGTAGGGAATGCCCCAGAGCAATCACGCAGAGGGCAAGAAAGAGACAGGTGTGCTGGGGTGGGGAGAGATGGAAGGAGGCCTGCCAGCCAGGAACCACTTGATGTAGCAGCTTTTAGACGGCGCCAGTGAAACAGGGAGGCAGTTCTTGGGTGGGGGTGGGGCGAGAGGGTCCCCAGGTGCAGCCCAGGTTGGGCCCGGGGGGCTTCGTGGAGGAGGTGAGCCCAGTGCAGGGCTCTGGAGGCCACGCCAGCCAGTAGGGTGGCGGGAAGGGCGCCAGGCAGCTCCCCGCGCTGACACGCCCACTCCTCCCACCTCTGCCTCCCACGAACACCCGCAGGCTCACCCCCACAGTCTGGACGGGCTTGAGTGAATTATCCAGCCAGCCGCCCGTGCGGACAAGGCCACCTCTCCCTACCGCCCCCGCCCCCGCGCCCGCGCCCGCGCCCGCCTGGGCGGCCTTGCGGCTCCTCTGCCCATCCTCCCCGTCTGGTGCCACCCAAGGCCAGGGATTCTCCCCAGACACAATTCGGCCCTCAACCTACTGGGTCTCCCCACAATCCCAGCCCCTCCCCGCCCTTCTCCTGCCGCAGCCGAGGAGGAGGCTTGGGGTCTCTGGGGGACCAGGGAGAAAGGGCATGGCGCGGGGGAGGGGGCCTCCTCCTTTCCTCTGTCTTTCTAAGCCCCCCTCGGCTCCATTTCCCTCTCCACCCCTCCTTCTACCTGCACACGGGAAGGGGCAAGATGCACCCAACAGAGGCAGCCGGTGACCCACCCACAAGCCCCCACCAGGCCATGAGCGGGGAGACAACGCCTGAAAATCCCCCGGTCAGAGAGCCCACCCACTTTGCTCAGACCACCCACGTCATACTTCCATAGCACGGTTCCTTACAGCTCTAAAGTCACTTTTTGGTGCAAAAACATAAAAAATGCATTATGTACCACTTGGTATCACATTTGATATATTTAGATCATTTTTCCAAAAAGCAAACAAACAAAACCTCTCTGGGAAAAGAAATCCCTACTTCCCCCCAAACTTTCAAGTTACTCTCGTGCCTTCTTGGCTCTGCTCTGGGGCGAGGGGCGGGGGAGACCGCCCCCTCCCCAGCCTCAACCCGGGAGCCCACCCCCGGGAGAGGGGCACGTGCAGCCAGCTCTTCCCGGGTGCGGGGCCCCACCAGGGATGTCAAATTGATTAACTTCATCATGGTAGTGAGCTCCCTAATGTTTTTCTTCGCAGTGTCTCCGCTCTAAACGATCGTGACCCAAGGCAATTTACAGTTCCTTCCATTTTTTTTAATGAAGTCTGATTTAATAGTCGGAATGGTTAATGGCCTCGTCTGTCACACATAATAAAACAGAGCCTAATTGTATTTTAAAAAGGCCCTTTTGGTATGAACAGAAGCAACAACTTGATTGCCTTGTGAGCGAGGGCTTTGCTGTGCACTAAGATGGCTTCCCAAGGGCGCCGCTCTCTCCCTGGGCCGCCCTTGCTTCCTTCTGAAGGCGTTCTAATTCCCCAGACACGTAAAACCCTTGGCCATCCTCCCAGCTTCCTCAGGCCGCCGCATCCTAGGACTCTCAGGGCTGTACACACCCTTGAATAATTACCGCCCTTCAGGACCTCCCCGAGAAACAAAGAGCCCAATACCCATTTTACAACTGGGAAAACTGAGACTGGCTCGCCCTCCTCCCCGAGAGCCCCAGGGCGGTGAGTCAGGGCCTCTCTGCTGGCACTGTCTCCGGCTGCGTCCAGTCTGACAGCCCAGGCCTGCGCCTCCAGGGGCAGAGCGGGGCCCCCGCCAACAGGCCGGAGCCCTGTCCTCTCTGAGTCACGTGTCCCACGAGGCAACAGCAAGTGATTCACCCAAGGGCCCAAGGCTTGTTCAGAGGGGCTTGAGGTTAAATTTTGGTCAAATAACCCACTTGCCTCCTATGAAATAAGAAAGCTTGGGACATCCTACAGAAGCCTGGCCAGGGCCAGCCCTCCCCTGTGCCCTGACTCTCCTGGGCTCCTCTCCTCAGTGGTCTCCATTCTGGGCACTGCCCACCCCAGCCCCCAGATCTCCCTGAGTGAGCCCATCCCGGAGTGGTCAGGGAGGTTTACCAGCTGGCCAAGCAGGTGTTGCAAGGAAGGCCAGCTGGCCTGGGTGACGCCATACTGAATGCATAGGGAGGGCAATCTGAGACAGAAACATGGACGTGGTGTCACGAGTCGTGGGACCTTGAGCGTGAGCTCCCTCTGTGAAACACAGCCATGCTTGTCACGCCCTTACCTCCACCACCTCTGGCTGAGGGGGCATCCCGATGCCCCCGCCTTCAGTGGGTGCTTTGCCGAGGGTGGGTGGGGGTGCCAGGAAGGCCTGCCAAGCCCACCTGCAGAGAGGCAGAGTCCTGCGGAAGGGGAGTGCCTTGAACCAGCCAAGGTTTGCACCCTGTCAACTTGGGAAACCAGGTCCATCCGGACACTCCTGCCCTTCAGCATATAGCCTCCTTCAAGCACTAGAGCCGGAGGGAGACCAAGGAGCAGAGAGCATGTGGGCTTTAGTCCAGGGTCTTGGGCTGGAGAGGGGGTGGACGGCTGGCAAAGGCATCCAGATGTCACTACCTCTGCCCCTCGGAGCTGGGCACGGGCCGGAGCCAGTACTTGCAGATCAGCTCTCAGGGCAGAGCCCATCTGGCTCCTGTGATAAGGGGAAGAAGGTTGTGAGGACAGGGAGCCTGCAAGCCTCTTAAAGCAAGTCACAGGGAGAGGTGGACTTGGAGTCAAACGACTGGGCTCCGGCCTGCCCAGC
Source organism: Tragulus kanchil (assembly GCA_022376925.1). Classification (NCBI taxonomy): domain Eukaryota; kingdom Metazoa; phylum Chordata; class Mammalia; order Artiodactyla; family Tragulidae; genus Tragulus; species Tragulus kanchil. The sequence goes on from JAIOJX010000003.1 coordinate 138,816,377, forward strand.
CTCCGGAAGGTGTGGTGTGGACCCTGTGTGGAATGGACAGGCGAGATCAGGACCTGAGGAGCTGGAGGCTGTGGGCAGACCACATCGGGGCATCCCCGCCCCACACATGGAGAACCTGCAAGCAGCAGACGTCCTGCCGCCCTAAGGGCCAAGTGGGAAAGGAATGTGTATTCTCCCTCACTCACTCTCTCCCCTGTCAGCTTCAATCCGAAAAGGACAAAGCACAAGCTGGTACCTAGAAGAGCTGTGGCCGAGGCTCTAAGTTAAAAGGAGCCCTTACAGGAAGAAAGCTCCGGGTCCTCACTGTCGCCAGAAGCTGCGCCTGGACACGCTCTCCTCGGGGATGAGAGGAAGCCGGTCCTGACAGCCTCTGGCCACCCTTGCCTAGCCATCCGGGAGGAGCCTCGGACGAATCCAGCATCTCCCTTATCTCTCTCCTCATCTAGCTCAGGCGTCCATAAACACACCCTCAGTGTCCTGTCCCTCTGTCGTGTCTCTCTAGCCAAACCCCAACGCTGGCTGAACCAAAAGCCTGTCCTCTCTGCACCTGCACTCGGGTAAGGGACCAGAGACTGTGTCAGACAGCACAGGCTGTGTGCTGTCTAGTTGCTCAGGCCTGTCCAGCTCTTTGTGACCCATGGACTGCGGCACACCAGGCCTCCCTGTCCTTCACTGTCTCCCTGAATTTGCTCAAAGTCATGTCCATTGAGTTAGTGATGACATCCAACCACCTCAACCTCTGTCGCCCTCTTCTCCTCTTGTCCTCAGCATGTAGCCTCCTTCAAGCGCTAGAGCCGGAGGGAGACCAAGGAGCAGAGAGCATGTGGGCTTTAGTCCAGGGTCTTGGGCTGGAGAGGGGGTGGACGGCTGGCAAAGGCATCCAGATGTCACTACCTCTGCCCCTCGGAGCTGGGCACGGGCCGGAGCCAGTACTTGCAGATCAGCTCTCAGGGCAGAGCCCATCTGGCTCCTGTGATAAGGGGAAGAAGGTTGTGAGGACAGGGAGCCTGCAAGCCTCTTAAAGCAAGTCACAGGGAGAGGTGGACTTGGAGTCAAACGACTGGGCTCCGGCCTGCCCAGCCTCCGGAAGGTGTGGTGTGGACCCTGTGTGGAATGGACAGGCGAGATCAGGACCTGAGGAGCTGGAGGCTGTGGGCAGACCACATCGGGGCATCCCCGCCCCACACATGGAGAACCTGCAAGCAGCAGACGTCCTGCCGCCCTAAGGGCCAAGTGGGAAAGGAATGTGTATTCTCCCTCACTCACTCTCTCCCCTGTCAGCTTCAATCCGAAAAGGACAAAGCACAAGCTGGTACCTAGAAGAGCTGTGGCCGAGGCTCTAAGTTAAAAGGAGCCCTTACAGGAAGAAAGCTCCGGGTCCTCACTGTCGCCAGAAGCTGCGCCTGGACACGCTCTCCTCGGGGATGAGAGGAAGCCGGTCCTGACAGCCTCTGGCCACCCTTGCCTAGCCATCCGGGAGGAGCCTCGGGACGAATCCAGCATCTCCCTTATCTCTCTCCTCATCTAGCTCAGGCGTCCATAAACACACCCTCAGTGTCCTGTCCCTCTGTCGTGTCTCTCTAGCCAAACCCCAACGCTGGCTGAACCAAAAGCCTGTCCTCTCTGCACCTGCACTCGGGTAAGGGACCAGAGACTGTGTCAGACAGCACAGGCTGTGTGCTGTCTAGTTGCTCAGGCCTGTCCAGCTCTTTGTGACCCATGGACTGCGGCACACCAGGCCTCCCTGTCCTTCACTGTCTCCCTGAATTTGCTCAAAGTCATGTCCATTGAGTTAGTGATGACATCCAACCACCTCAACCTCTGTCGCCCTCTTCTCCTCTTGTCCTCAGCATAGGTTACCCTGAGGACAATAACAAACGACCCCCGGTCTCAGGGCCGACAAGAGAGCAAGCCAGCAGGGGCACTGCAAGTCGGTGTGGCTCTGAGCACCAGCAGCGTGTGACACAGTCATTCTGTGCTCCCTGAAATTTGTTCTCAAGGACTTCGCTGGTCATTTCCTGTTAATCTCCTTGTGCTCTGCTGGGCTGAGTTGCTTCAGTCATGTCTAACTCTTTGCGACCCTATGGACGCAAAGCTCTCCAGGCTTCTCTGTTCATGGAATTCTCCAGGTAAGGTGGATTTCCATCCCTACTCCAGGGGATCTTCCCAACGCAGGGATCAAACTTGTGTCTTTTATGTCTTCTGCATTGGCAGGCGAGTTCTTTACCACTGGCTTCACAAGTTTAAGGGTTGCAAGGATGAGTTGAATCTCCTTACTAGTTCAGCTCATCTTTCTGACCCTTAAACTTTGGAGAATCCAAGAATTAGTCCTAATACACCTAACTGTCCACTCCTAGTTCCTCAGCAAGCTCATCAGGCACACAGCACTGACTGTCACCTTGGCCAGTATCTCCACCTACATCTTTGCCCCATCATCACCCCTAAATTTCAGATGTGTACATCCACCTGCCAAATCAACAGTTCTACTTGGACAAACTAAAGATGCTCAGAATTAACCTCTTGACTTTAACCCCCAGACCTATGATCCCTCAGTCCCAGCCTCACATCCTAGTTACTGGCAACTCCATTCTTCAAATCAAAAACCTTGAGTATGGGCTTCCCTGGTGGTCCAGTGGGTGAAGACACCGCCTTGCAGTGCAAGAGGTGCTGGTTCAATCCCTGGCCTGGGAAGATCTCACGTGCCACAGAGTGGCTGGACCAATGTGTCCAATTACAGAACACCAGCGCTCTGGAGCGCATGCACCCAGAGCCGGTACTCTGCAGTGACAGGGGCCACCGTGATGGGGGGCCCACACAGGCCAAAGAACAAAGATGGAAATGAAAGACCAATAGTAATGACCAAAAAAGAAAAAACCTTGAGTACGTCTTGCCTCCATATCCAATTGATCAGCACACTCAGTTTGCTCTGTCTTCAACCCACACACAGAATCTGAAAATGTCTCATCGCTTCTGCTACCACGCTCATTCAAAGCAACCAACCTCTCTCTTCTGGACTATGATGGCAAGAGCCCTTTATCTGAGTTCCCTCCTCCAGGATGGAGTGATTCTTTATGTGAAATCAAGGCATTTCTCTTCTCAAAACCCTCCAAGGGCTTCTACTGCAGAGTAAAATCCAGTGTGCTCACTGTGGCCTATGAAGATCTCTGTGACCCAGCCCATTGCTGCTACCCCATAGTCTCACCTCACACCACCCCTGTGTCCCCAAACTCACCAAGAAACTTCCACATCGGGGCTTGGTATCCACTCTTCCCTCCATCTGGAATGTCTTCCCTGGTGGCTCAGATGGTAAAGAATCTGCCTGCAATGTAAGAGATCTGGGTTCAGTCCCAAGATCAAGAAGATCCCTTGAAGTAGGAAATAGCAATCCACTCCAGATTCTTGCCTGGAGAATTCTACGAACAGAGGAGCCTGATGGACTGTAGTCCATGGAGTCACAAAGAGTCGGACACGACTGACTAACACCTCCTGGAATGTTTTTATCCCCAAGACCCTCACGGCTTGCTTCCAGGGGTCTCTGCTCAAATGTCACTTTATCAGAGAGGTGTCTTCCCTAACCTTCTACATAAAATAGGATCCTCACAACTTCTGACACTTTATATTTCCTTGCCCATCTTGATTAATTTTCATTTTATTTGTCATCATTGCCCTTTTGGGTCTCTCTCCCCAAATAGAAGGTAAATACCAAGGGAAGTGATCTTTTGTTCATTGATGCAGTGCCAGCACCTAGAACAATGCTTGGCATGAAGCGGGCACCCAATAAATGTTGATATTTGTTAAATGAATGAAAATGTGAATGAATTAATGGGGGAGCAAGCAGAACACAGTGGCAGGAAGTAACTCACTCCCTGGCCACAGCGGGCAAGTGCTATTTTAGGCATCTATTTTGTGAGACATTGAGCTTCTTCACTATTTAGTCTATTTTCAATTGAGTTTCTGTTCTCGCAAGCCAAGAGTGTCCTAGATGAATCACTGGCATTCAGGCCAGTTGGCAGGAAGCAAGCGCACACGGGCCCCAGAGAAGGCTTCTACCGACTGTCCTTCTGCAGCAGCATTGGGTCAGGGAGTCGCCCCTTTGCATGTGACTTCCTAGGCCTCGCCCCCAGCTTCTCATCTAATGTGCTGGGACAGTGCCTCCAAAGACACCACCAAGCTGGCTGAGCACCACAAAACCTATGGCCACCCAGAGCTCTGGGCCCTTGGGTAAGGAGCTCAGAAAGAGGACAAAGGTCATGATAGAACGCTGGTACTTTCCTCTGCACAGGAAGAGCAGCTCCCTCAGCCCTGCCCATTCTGTGACAGGGACCGGGCCAGTGCCAGCCTCCCCTGGAGAGAGATGGGAGAAGAAACAGACAGTAGCAGGCCATGGCTATGAGGCAAGAATTAACCGAGAAGGGGTCTCCCCCAGAGTGCTAGTAACCTCCTAACATCTGCCCCTATTTTTCACTATTGCTAAACTTCCCTCAAACTCACCCAGATTAGGCTTTCACTCCACCACCTCATCAACCAGCTCCTCTCCCCATCACCAGTGACCTCCAGGCTGCAGACCCAGGGGTGACTTCTCCATCCTCCTCCAACTTGACCTCTCAGCATCCACAGTACATGATGGTCTAACCCTTCCCTGAAACACCATGCTCACACCTGGTTTTTCTTCTTCCTCTCTGGCTGTTCCCCTCCATCTCCTTTGGGAGCTCCTCTGGACTTTTCTAATCTCTTAATATAGAAGTACCCAGAAGTATTTCTGTCTCTTTTCATAACCACTCCCTTGGAGCTCTCGTCCCATGACTTTGTATTAACTTCTTGCTATGGATTGAATGGAGACGGTGAAGGACAGGGAAGCCTGGTGGGCTGTAGTCCATGGGGTTGCAAACAGTTGGACATGACTCATGTACTGAATTGAATGGAACTGATGGACTGAATGCATGTATTTTCCCCAAACTCACATGGTGAAACTCTAACCTGCAATGAGATGGTACTTGGAGGTGGGGTCTTTGGGGGTGATTGGGTCATGGAGTTGGAGCCCTCGTGATGGGATTAGTGTTCTCACAGGAAGAGGAAGAGCCCTCTTTCTGCCTTTTGAGGACAGAACAAAAAAAGGTGGCCATCTGCAAGCCAGGAGGAGAGCCCTCATTAGACCCTAACCCTATTGACCTCAGAGCTTCCAGCCTTGGGAACTGTGCAAAATAATTGGGTTCATGGAGGCCCTCGCCCCAGCTTCTCATCTAATGTGCTGGGACAGTGCCTCCAAAGACACCACCAAGCTGGCTGAGCACCACAAAACCTATGGCCACCCAGAGCTCTGGGCCCTTGGGTAAGGAGCTCAGAAAGAGGACAAAGGTCATGATAGAACGCTGGTACTTTCCTCTGCACAGGAAGAGCAGCCCCCTCAGCCCTGCCCATTCTGTGACAGGGACCGGGCCAGTGCCAGCCTCCCCTGGAGAGAGATGGGAGAAGAAACAGACAGTAGCAGGCCATGGCTATGAGGCAAGAATTAACCGAGAAGGGGTCTCCCCCAGAGTGCTAGTAACCTCCTAACATCTGCCCCTATTTTTCACTATTGCTAAACTTCCCTCAAACTCACCCAGATTAGGCTTTCACTCCACCACCTCATCAACCAGCTCCTCTCCCCATCACCAGTGACCTCCAGGCTGCAGACCCAGGGGTGACTTCTCCATCCTCCTCCAACTTGACCTCTCAGCATCCACAGTACATGATGGTCTAACCCTTCCCTGAAACACCATGCTCACACCTGGTTTTTCTTCTTCCTCTCTGGCTGTTCCCCTCCATCTCCTTTGGGAGCTCCTCTGGACTTTTCTAATCTCTTAATATAGAAGTACCCAGAAGTATTTCTGTCTCTTTTCATAACCACTCCCTTGGAGCTCTCGTCCCATGACTTTGTATTAACTTCTTGCTATGGATTGAATGGAGACGGTGAAGGACAGGGAAGCCTGGTGGGCTGTAGTCCATGGGGTTGCAAACAGTTGGACATGACTCATGTACTGAATTGAATGGAACTGATGGACTGAATGCATGTATTTTCCCCAAACTCACATGGTGAAACTCTAACCTGCAATGAGATGGTACTTGGAGGTGGGGTCTTTGGGGGTGATTGGGTCATGGAGTTGGAGCCCTCGTGATGGGATTAGTGTTCTCACAGGAAGAGGAAGAGCCCTCTTTCTGCCTTTTGAGGACAGAACAAAAAAAGGTGGCCATCTGCAAGCCAGGAGGAGAGCCCTCATTAGACCCTAACCCTATTGACCTCAGAGCTTCCAGCCTTGGGAACTGTGCAAAATAAGTCTTTGTTGTTTAAGCCACCCCCACTCTGGCATTTTATTATTGAAGCCCAAGCTGACTCTAAGACACTGTCATACTTGCCAGCTCCAATATTCTTCTTTCCTTTCTACCTGGTATCATCTCCTTTCAACCTGAAGAGCTTCCTTGAGCATCTTCTCCAGCGTGGGTCTGCTGAAAACGAATTCTCTAGGCCTTTGTTTTTCTGAAATTCTCTTTATTTCACCTTCATTCATTTTTGAGATACATTTTTGCAGGATACAGAATTCCATGTTGACAGATCTGTTTTCTTTCAGTGCTTCAAACATTTATTCATTGTCTACTAACTTCTATTTTTCTGATGAGTCAGTCATCATTCTCACTGTTTTGTCCTTATATGTACCATGCCTTTTTCCTCTTGCTATTCTTAGTATTTTTTTATCTTTGGTATGCTATTTCAACAGTTTAACTATGTGTAATTAGTATTGATTTTCTTTGTATTCATCTGGCCTAGGATTAATTGATATTCTGTATCCGTGTGTTGTTGGTTTTGAAGAAATTTGGAGAGTTTTGTCTAATATTTCTTCACATATCTTTATGTCTTATTCTTTCTTTTTTTCCTTCTGGAATTGCCATTACATGTAGGCCACACTTTTTTATACAAGTCATTGAGGCTCTATCCATTTATTTTCCATTATCTTTTCTTCTGAGTGTTTTGTTTGAATGATGACTTGTCTTTAAGTTCACTGATACAGTCTTTGGTTGTAAGCAATCCTCTAAACTTTTTATTGCTTATATTGTGTAATTCAGCTCTAGGATTCCAATTTCATTCTTTTTTAGAGTTTCCATATTTCTGCTGAAATAATCTATCTCTTCACCAATTAATCCATTATTCTTATAATTATTCTTTAAGAGACATTGAGTTTATTTTAGAGTTCCTGTCTGCTGCTGGCAGCCTCTCTGTTTTCTGTTTCTGCTCCTGTTGACTGCTTTCTCTTTGACCATGGGCTACCTCTCCCTGGGTATCTGATATAGGATATTGCAGATAATTTCTTATGGAGACTGTACATTCTGTTATCTTCCACTAAAGAGTGTTGGGATTGTTCTAACAATTTGTTAAATAACTGACAGGTCATCTCGATCCTGAGATGACTTCACCTAAGATTCTGTTTTGGTAGGTCTCTTTCAGTTTTGTCCTTAGTCATAGAGTGAATTCCTTAGTCTTGGGCTCTATCTTTACTACCTGAGTGTGGGCTTTCTGGAATTTCAGTGGGAAGCCTGAGACCAAGCCCCTCTACATTTACTGGGAAGCTGGAATCTCTGCTCACGTCTATCAGCTTCCCAGTCCCTGTTTCCTTCTGGGCACCTTGGAGTTTTAACCCCTCACATGCCTACCCAAGGGGCCAGGAAGGGATTTGAGAGGAGCATGTACATAAATTTTGGGGCCCCCTGCTTTGTGACTCCTTTCTGCCTCAATTACCTCTAGAAACTTCAACCCAGTATGAAGGCTAATTTTTGTTTTTGTTCTATTTGCTATATAGTGCACGCCAGTGAGTACCTTCAGGAAAACAACCCATATGAACACGGCTCTCATGCAGCATGATTTCCTTCTCTCAAGAGTTGACTCTCCCCTCGTATCTGTCTGCTGTAGGTCACTCTCCCAGCCTCCAGAGTTTATAATTATTGTCAGCAAAAGAGTTCATCTGGGGGCTTCCCTGGTAGCTCAGTGGTAAAGAGTTCACCTGCCAATGCAGGAGACACGAGTTCGATCCCTGATTCGGGAAGATCCTACCTGCTGCGGAGCAACTAAGGCCATGAGCCACAAGTATGGAGCCTGTGCTCTAGAGCCTCAGAGCCGCAACTATTGCGCCCATGTGTCACAACTACTGATTGTAGCAATTAATTTTCCAGTTAGGATTCCAATTTCATTCTTTTTTAGAGTTTCCATATTTCTGCTGAAATAATCTATCTCTTCACCAATTAATCCATTATTCTTATAATTATTCTTTAAGAGACATTGAGTTTATTTTAGAGTTCCTGTCTGCTGCTGGCAGCCTCTCTGTTTTCTGTTTCTGCTCCTGTTGACTGCTTTCTCTTTGACCATGGGCTACCTCTCCCTGGGTATCTGATATAGGATATTGCAGATAATTTCTTATGGAGACTGTACATTCTGTTATCTTCCACTAAAGAGTGTTGGGATTGTTCTAACAATTTGTTAAATAACTGACAGGTCATCTCGATCCTGAGATGACTTCACCTAAGATTCTGTTTTGGTAGGTCTCTTTCAGTTTTGTCCTTAGTCATAGAGTGAATTCCTTAGTCTTGGGCTCTATCTTTACTACCTGAGTGTGGGCTTTCTGGAATTTCAGTGGGAAGCCTGAGACCAAGCCCCTCTACATTTACTGGGAAGCTGGAATCTCTGCTCACGTCTATCAGCTTCCCAGTCCCTGTTTCCTTCTGGGCACCTTGGAGTTTTAACCCCTCACATGCCTACCCAAGGGGCCAGGAAGGGATTTGAGAGGAGCATGTACATAAATTTTGGGGCCCCCTGCTTTGTGACTCCTTTCTGCCTCAATTACCTCTAGAAACTTCAACCCAGTATGAAGGCTAATTTTTGTTTTTGTTCTATTTGCTATATAGTGCACGCCAGTGAGTACCTTCAGGAAAACAACCCATATGAACACGGCTCTCATGCAGCATGATTTCCTTCTCTCAAGAGTTGACTCTCCCCTCGTATCTGTCTGCTGTAGGTCACTCTCCCAGCCTCCAGAGTTTATAATTATTGTCAGCAAAAGAGTTCATCTGGGGGCTTCCCTGGTAGCTCAGTGGTAAAGAGTTCACCTGCCAATGCAGGAGACACGAGTTCGATCCCTGATTCGGGAAGATCCTACCTGCTGCGGAGCAACTAAGGCCATGAGCCACAAGTATGGAGCCTGTGCTCTAGAGCCTCAGAGCCGCAACTATTGCGCCCATGTGTCACAACTACTGAGGCCTGTGTTCCCTGGAGCCCGAGTTCCACAACAAGACATGTCACTGCAACAAGAAGCCTGCTCACCTCAGCGAGAGAGCAGCCCCACTTCCTGCAACTAGAGAAGTGCCTGCAGCAGCAGTGAAAGCTCAGAATAGCCAAAAGTAAATAAAATAAATAAGAATTTTTTAAAAAGTTCATCTGATGCAAGCCACTCTGTGGTTGCCAGAGGCCGAAGCTTTATTCTTTTGACTTTAGACACTCTGTATCATCTGACAATTCCTGAATTTATCATGTATAGGCTCAGTCTCTCCCTGATATCCAGACTTGTCTATCTAACATATTCTCAAATGTTAAGTAGGCATTTCAAACTACACATAAGCAGAAGTCATCCCTTGATCGTTTCCCCCTCAAGATCACCCCCATACCATCGCAGTACGTGGTACCTCTGTCCTTCTCGCCAGCCTTGGAGACATCCTGGGCTCTCCTTTTCCTCCCCATCTCACATCTACCCCATCAGCCAATTCTTACACATACCCAGAATGAAGCGATATTTGCATCAAAATCAAATGATAGGAGTATAATAAAACAAGATCTGCCATGAGATGATAATTGTTGCAGCTGGGTGATGGGTAATGATTATTTGTTATCCTGTTCTCTCATTACACATGTTTGACAAGAATATACACACACTCACACACACACACACACACACATAAAATCAAACCACTGCTCACCACTTCCATCCTTACCATCCTGGTCCAAGCCACCACCACCACCTGGATGACTGCACATGGTTTCTATCCTTACCTCTGTGCTATGTAACACTGCCCTCAAAACCTATTAACCCAGGAATTGCTTCCAGTTTATTACTGAAGACGTCATTATAGTCAACAAGGCTCTCTGTTACATCCCTCTCTTCATCTTACTCAATTCTCTTCCTCTTAATCATAATGGCTTTGTAGAATGTCCTCAAGTTTGTTTTTTTTTTTCTGATGCTTCATCATGATTAAATTCAGATTATATATGTGGTGGAAAACCCTCTAAAGTCACTGATCCCTTTTTTGAATTTTTAACTTTTTGGGCTGTGCTGGGATTTTTCACTGTGGCATGTGGGCTTCTCTTGCTATGGTGGGCAAGCTGCATGTGGGATCTTAGTTCCCTGTCTAGGATCAAACCTGTGTCCCTCCTTTGGAAGACAACTTCTTAACAGCTAGACCACCAGGGTAGCCCCACTAATCACAAAATGTATGGCTCAGGGTCTCATCCTGAATAATTCCAAAAGAAAAATTTTTCATCTGATGCAAGCCACTCTGTGGTTGCCAGAGGCCGAAGCTTTATTCTTTTGACTTTAGACACTCTGTATCATCTGACAATTCCTGAATTTATCATGTATAGGCTCAGTCTCTCCCTGATATCCAGACTTGTCTATCTAACATATTCTCAAATGTTAAGTAGGCATTTCAAACTACACATAAGCAGAAGTCATCCCTTGATCGTTTCCCCCTCAAGATCACCCCCATACCATCGCAGTACGTGGTACCTCTGTCCTTCTCGCCAGCCTTGGAGACATCCTGGGCTCTCCTTTTCCTCCCATCTCACATCTACCCCATCAGCCAATTCTTACACATACCCAGAATGAAGCGATATTTGCATCAAAATCAAATGATAGGAGTATAATAAAACAAGATCTGCCATGAGATGATAATTGTTGCAGCTGGGTGATGGGTAATGATTATTTGTTATCCTGTTCTCTCATTACACATGTTTGACAAGAATATACACACATCCACACACACACACACACACATAAAATCAAACCACTGCTCACCACTTCCATCCTTACCATCCTGGTCCAAGCCACCACCACCACCTGGATGACTGCACATGGTTTCTATCCTTACCTCTGTGCTATGTAACACTGCCCTCAAAACCTATTAACCCAGGAATTGCTTCCAGTTTATTACTGAAGACGTCATTATAGTCAACAAGGCTCTCTGTTACATCCCTCTCTTCATCTTACTCAATTCTCTTCCTCTTAATCATAATGGCTTTGTAGAATGTCCTCAAGTTTGTTTTTTTTTTTCTGATGCTTCATCATGATTAAATTCAGATTATATATGTGGTGGAAAACCCTCTAAAGTCACTGATCACTTTTTTTTGAATTTTTAACTTTTTGGGCTGTGCTGGGATTTTTCACTGTGGCATGTGGGCTTCTCTTGCTATGGTGGGCAAGCTGCATGTGGGATCTTAGTTCCCTGTCTAGGATCAAACCTGTGTCCCCTCCTTTGGAAGACAACTTCTTAACAGCTAGACCACCAGGGTAGCCCCCACTAATCACTTTTTAAAGGAGGGTTCCACCAAGACTCTCTCCTGTCAAGATACTATTTTCTTTCTTGTGACTGAGAAATAATCTCTACAAACGTGCCAACCCCTGATCAATTTGTACTCAATGGTTTTAGCGTCCACTGATGATCCTTATGACTTAGTCATCACTCTGATAGTTACATATGGTGATTTTCTGCATTTCCTGGCTGATGTTCTCTGTAAGTAAGTGCTCTGTCCTCTCAGGGTGGACACTCTCTAGTTGCAGAGGTTGGGCCTGGCTTCTATGAAGTCTGAGGTGATAAGTTTGGGGCAGAGACCATAACCATGTAAGAAAAGTGAACTAGCAATCATCAGGACAAGGAAGAATATTCCTGGAGATGGACCAAACCTGGTGCATTTAAAAAAGGAGCAAAAGGACCTGGCAGACCAGAATAGAGTAGACAGGAGGAGAGAGGTGGGAGATACAGTCAGAGAAGGAGCAGGGCCAAGTCTTTAAGACCTGGGCCGTGCTTGGGGAGATGGGATTCTAAGAACAATGAGAAAACAGCGATGGTCTTAAGAACAGGAGGGCCATACTCTGATTTACCTTTTTAGAGGATCAAGTCTTCTTACCATTTTTCACCTTTCATATGAAAATGGTTGAACAAGTTTGATTACTACATGGGGCTGATAAGGGTATAGAGCAAAAGAAATATTCCCATTCATTACTTGTGGCTGTACACACTGGTAAAAACTGTATGGAAGGTAAATGTAATAACTCAAAATTGTAACTGGAATTTGATTCAGGAAGTCTACCACCGAGAATTCATGGATATACTTGCAGGTGTGTTTAACCTCAAGTTTGTTTTTTTCTGATGCTTCATCATGATTAAATTCAGATTCTATATGTGGTGGAAAAAACTCTAAAGTCACTGATCACTTTTTTGAATTTTTAACTTTTTGGGCTGTGCTGGGATTTTTCACTGTGGCATGTGGGCTTCTCTTGCTATGGTGGGCAAGCTGCATGTGGGATCTTAGTTCCCTGTCTAGGATCAAACCTGTGTCCCCTCCTTTGGAAGACAACTTCTTAACAGCTAGACCACCAGGGTAGCCCCCACTAATCACTTTTTAAAGGAGGGTTCCACCAAGACTCTCTCCTGTCAAGATACTATTTTCTTTCTTGTGACTGAGAAATAATCTCTACAAACGTGCCAACCCCTGATCAATTTGTACTCAATGGTTTTAGCGTCCACTGATGATCCTTATGACTTAGTCATCACTCTGATAGTTACATATGGTGATTTTCTGCATTTCCTGGCTGATGTTCTCTGTAAGTAAGTGCTCTGTCCTCTCAGGGTGGACACTCTCTAGTTGCAGAGGTTGGGCCTGGCTTCTATGAAGTCTGAGGTGATAAGTTTGGGGCAGAGACCATAACCATGTAAGAAAAGTGAACTAGCAATCATCAGGACAAGGAAGAATATTCCTGGAGATGGACCAAACCTGGTGCATTTAAAAAAGGAGCAAAAGGACCTGGCAGACCAGAATAGAGTAGACAGGAGGAGAGAGGTGGGAGATACAGTCAGAGAAGGAGCAGGGCCAAGTCTTTAAGACCTGGGCCGTGCTTGGGGAGATGGGATTCTAAGAACAATGAGAAAACAGCGATGGTCTTAAGAACAGGAGGGCCATACTCTGATTTACCTTTTTAGAGGATCAAGTCTTCTTACCATTTTTCACCTTTCATATGAAAATGGTTGAACAAGTTTGATTACTACATGGGGCTGATAAGGGTATAGAGCAAAAGAAATATTCCCATTCATTACTTGTGGCTGTACACACTGGTAAAAACTGTCTGGAAGGTAAATGTAATAACTCAAAATTGTAACTGGAATTTGATTCAGGAAGTCTACCACCGAGAATTCATGGATATACTTGCAGGTGTGTAAAGTGACACCAGTACAACATTGCTCATGACAACACAGTATATAATAGGAAACCACGGGCAACAACCTAAAAATCACCAGCCAGCATTAAATATGCTTCAGTATCCATAGCAGTGGAATATTATGCAGTTGCAAAAAAGAAATTAGAGTGTTCTTTGCCAACTAACATGGAATATTTCCAAGAAATAATAACTGTCAAGATTAAGTAACAAGACATTTAAAATGTGAACTATAAGTAGTTATGAACTAGGTCTTTGGAAGGCTATAAAAGAAGCTGATGACATTGACCACCACTTAGGAAGAAAAAAGTAACTTCAATGTTCACCCTTTTAGGCCTTTTCAATTTTATACTTTATCAATTCTATTTCCTGTTCAAAAATAAAAACAAGAAGACTACTCTGGCTTCCATGTGGAAAAGAGCCGAAGCTGAGAGACCAGTTGGGGGTGGAGGCCGTGTGGTCTCCACAGAGAACTGGTGGTTGCTGAGCCCAGGTGGTGGGTGAGCTAGTGCACCCTCCACGGCCATTGGAGCCCCTGCCTCTCCAGAGCCTCTGCGTGTGGCTGTCTCTCAGAGGGGGTTTCTGAAGAAGACATAATCCCAATACAATCTGCCTGTCAGGCCCAGAGAAGAGAAGGGCCTTGCCTGGACCACAAAGCTAGTTGGTGATGAATAGATATGAGATCTTTGGTCTTTTGAGTCCCAACCCAGTGGTGACTCATTTCTAATTACTAGAATCTTGAAACTGAAGCCCACTTGCCTCCTGTCCCCCTCTCCAAGCCTCCACCTCTTCCCTGAGAACTCACAGGAGGCACAGGTTCTATGACCTCTCCAGTCTTTTCTCCTTTTAACCTTCCCACTTGCCTGCTTCCCACCCCTGCCTTGGACCTCAGTTACACTTGCCCTCTGCTCTCCGTGAGCCTCTCCACTACACACATGCAGGTGCACATGCACATGGGGCTAAACTCTTTCGAAGACCACCACCAAAGCTTCTCCACCCAAAGAATCTCCCAGGATGTGCCATCAAACCCCTGGTTTCTCTCCCATAAGCCCCCCAGCATCCTTTTCCTCCCATCAGGCTCAAAACGTACCCATTCTGTATTCCCACTTCATTGAGTCCTTCTGGCTAAACCATCTAATTAATTACAGTTCCACCTGCCACTCTTAATAGGGTTTTCTATCATCACTGCCTAGGGAAGAGGCGTAACGAGCAGACACTTCAGGCTGCTTCCATTCAGAACCACCAAGCACAGGGCTAGGACTCTCCCTCCCATGGACCCTCCACATGCCTAGAATGGGACCCAGGCCTCTAAACTCTGGTTTATATTCCTCATTCTACTCATTTAGTCTAACATTCAAACTCAGAAGTCAACAGATTAATCCTGTTCTGGTTCCTAAATACCTGCCTGTGAACTAGTGATGCAGGGAGCCACTAAGGAGAATAACGAATTATCCCGTTAGGGATCGACCGTCGCTTGGCAGCAGACTGGGGTGTTTTTCTGTGGTAGGCTTTCACCTAATCCCAAAGATAGTAGACACATTCTCTGTGCATTCTTTTCCTCACATGCAGTCGGGCTTCCGGGGTCTATGGTTGGGATCCAGTTTTGTACTCTGGAAGCCTTCCCATATGGACCCTGTCTTGTTCGTGTGTGGTCACGCTTTGGCCCAGCAACACCACACACAGCCATGAAGCACATAGAGTGGACAGGCCTCAATGCAATCAATCAAAAGCCACAGACCTCAAGGTAGAAATGACTCCTGAGTGCTCAGAGGGACCCTGCTCAGGGGCTAATGCCAGCCTCCCTGTTCAGCGTCTTACACAACACGGCCACAACATGACACAACAAATGCTTTATTGACAGTATACGGCACCCTGTTCTCGGTGCCATTGCCTGGTCTGTTTGATGTGCTGTTTCATTAGCAATGCGTGGTGCGGCATGCTGTTGCACAATCACAGCCAGCTTGGTGCACCAAGGCAACATTTCCATCCTGCCATCACGATGCAGCTGGGTTAAGCTGCCTCACACAGTGCTCTCTCTGGTTTTGCCTGAATAAACCTGTGCCTATGGCCCATGCAGAAGAGGTCATCTCAAGAGGGCTCAATCAGGAAAAATAAATGAATGAATGACATTATCTACATTTAAAAACTGTACAGCCCCTCCTTAATTGGTGAGGCACTTTTGCAATCACTGTTTGTTACCCCTGGCAATCCTCTCCTGTCAGTTACAGCCCGGGAAGTAGGACCTAAGACTCACCCAGACAGGACCTTGACAATATCAAAGAGCATCAGAGACCCCAAAGGGCTCTTCTTTTTATTTATTTATTTGGCTGTGCTGGGTCTTACTTGCAGCCTGGAAGATCTAGTTTCCTAACCAGGGATTGAACCCAAGGCCCCTGCATTGGGAGTGCAGACTCTTAGCCACCAGGCCACCATAAAAGTCCCCCAGAGGGCTCTTCTGTCTCAAAAGACGAGATACCATCACTCCTTCTCCCTCCACCCTGAGCCTGCAGATTGCTCCGCTCAACCCCAGCCCTACTTCCTCCAGGGAGATGAAATCAACCCCAGCCCTGCTTCCTCCAAGGAGATGAAATCTCAGTGCAGGAGAAGGATCAATGGAGCAGCAGGCATAACTCAGCAGAGGGAGAAGGGGCTGCTAGAGGAGGTTGGCAGGGAAAACTCAGCTCTGGCTCTCCTTCCTTGGCATGGCAAAGAGGAACCACACCACCGCAGATGGTGGTGAAGAGGCTAAGAAGAGCCTGGCAGCTCCTGGTTCAAACCCCAGGTCTGCTCCTTAAAAGTGAGAGACCTGGGCTTCCCCTGGTGGTCCAGTGGGTAAGGACACCGCCTTGCAGTGCAAGGGGCGCCAGTTCAATCCCTGGCCTGGGAAGATCCCACGTGCTGCAGAGCAGCTGGACTGATGTGTCCAATTACTGAGCCGGAGCTCTGGAGTGCATGCGTCCAGAGCTGGCGCTCTGCGACGACAGAGGCTACCACGATGGGAGGCCCACACAGGCCAAGAACAAAGATGGATGAAAATGGACAAATGAAAGACCAATAGAAGTGGCCCGCCCACCCCCCTCCCTCTCCACCCCACCCCCCAAAAGATAAACAAATAAAAAATGAATGTTTAAAAAAAAAGAAAAAAGTGAGAGACCTCAGTGAGATAGCTGACTGACCTGCTGCTTCCTCACCAGGAAAACAAGGACGGTATATGCGATGCTCAGTTTTCAGATCTGAGTGCACAGCGTTACAGAGACACCCGTTAGAAGACAGAGCCCCTGCCCGCATGGAGCACTGGAAATGTGACTGTAAAATACAGTTGTTGTTGTTCACTTGCTCAGTCATGTCCTACTCTGTGTGACCCCATGGGCTGCAGTACTCCAGGCTTCCCTGTCCTTTGCTCTCTCCCGGTGTTTCCTCAAATTCATGTCTAGGTGCTGATGTCATCCGGCCATCTCATCCTCTATCTCCCTCTTCTCCTCCTGCCTTCATTCTTTCTCAGCATCAGGGTCTTTTCCAGCGAGTTGGCTCTTCACATTAGATGGCCAAAGTATTGGAGCTTCAGCTTCAGCGTCAGTCTTTCCAATGAATATTCAGTATGCTTAATCATTCAGTCATGTCCAACTCTTTGCAACCACACGGACTGTGGCCTGCCAGGTCCCACTGTCCTGGCGATTCTCCAGGCTAGAACACTGGAGTGGGTTGCCGTACTCTCCTTCAGGGCTGATTTCCTTTAGGATTGACTGGTGCGATCTCCTTGCTGTCCAAGGAACTCTCAAGAGTCTTCTCCAACACTGCAATTTAAAGACATCAATCCTTCGGCACTTGGCCTTTTTTATTGTCCAGCTCTCACATCCATACAGATGACTGGAAAAGCCATAGCTTTGACTATATGAACTTCTGTTAGCAAAGTTATGTGTCTGATTTTGAATATGCTGTCTAGGTTTATCATAGCTTTTTTTCCAAGGAGCAAGTGTCTTTCAATTTCATGGCTGCAATCACCCTTCCCAGTGATTTTGGAGCCCAAGAAAATAAAGTCTCTCACTGTCTCCATTGTTTCCCCGTCTATTTGCCGTGAAGTGATGAGACTGAATGCCATGATCTTAGTTATATGAATGTTGAGTTTTAAGTCAACTTTTTAATGCTCCTGTTTCACCTTCATTAAGAGACTCTTGAGTTCTTCTTCACTTTCTGCCATTAGGGTGATGTCATCTGCATATCTGAGGTTATTGATATTTCTCCCCACAATCTTGATTCTTGATTGAGCTTCATCCAGCCCTGCATTTCACATGATGTACTCTGCATATAAGTTAAGTAAGCAGGGTGACAATACACAGCCTTGATGTATTCCTCTCCCAATTTGGAACCAGCCCGTTCCACGCCTGGTTCTAACTGTTGCTTCCTGACCTGCATACAGTTTTCACAGGAGTCAGGTAAAGCGGTTTGGTATTCCCATCTCTTTAAGAATTTTCCACAGTTTCTTGTGATACAGTGAAAGATTTTAGCATAGTCAATGAAGTAGGAGTAGATGTTTTCCTGGAATTCCCTTGCTTTTTGTGTGATCCAACAGATGTTGGCAATTGGATCTCTGGTTCTTCTGCTTTTTCTAAATCCAGCTTGTACATCTGAAAGTTCTTGATTCACATACTATTGAAGCCTAGCTTGAAGGATTTTGAGCATTACCTTGGAAGCATGTGAAATGAGTGCAGTTGTGTAGTAGTTTGGACATTCTTTGGCATTGCCCTTCTTTCTGATTAGAATGAAAACTGACCTTTTTCAGACCTGTGGCCACTGCTGAGTTTTCCAGATCTGATGGGATATTGAGTGCAGCACTTTAACAGTGTCATCTTTTAGGATTTGAAATGGCTCGGTTGGAATTCCATCGCCTCCAGTTGCTTTGCTTGTAGTGATGCTTCCAAAGGCCCACTTGACCTCACACTCCAGGACGCCTGACTCTAGGTGAGTGCCACACCATCGTGGTTATCACCCTTTTTTTATAGTTCTGTGTATTCTTGCCACCTCTTCTTAATATCTTCTGTTTCCGTCAGGTCCATGCTGTTTTGTTTTTTATTGTCCTCATCTTTGCATGAAATGTTCCCTTGGTATCTAATTTTCTTGAGGAGATCTCCAGTCTTTCTCATTCTATTGTTTTGCTCTATTTCTTTGCATTGTTCACTTAAAAAGGTTTTCTTATCCTTGCTATTCTTTGAAACTCTGAATTCAGATGAATATACCTTTCCTTTTCGCCTTTGCCTTCGTTTCTCTTCTTTTCTCAGCTATTTGTAAGGCCTCCTCAGACAACCATTTTGCCTTTTCATTTCTTTCTCTTGGGGATAGCTTTGGCTATCTCCTCCTGTATAGTGTTACGAACTTCCGTCCATAGTTCTTCAGGCACTCTGTCTACCCGATCTAACCCCCTTGAATCTATTTGTCACTTCTACTTATAATCAAAAGGGATTTGACTTAGATCATACCTGAGTGGTATGCTTTTCCTACTTTCTTCACTTTAAGTCTGGATGTTGCAATAAGGAGTTCATGTCGCATAAGGAGTTACAGTAATCCCCTTATCCATGGGGATCCCATCTCTTTAAGAATTTTCCACAGTTTCTTGTGATACAGTGAAAGATTTTAGCATAGTCAATGAAGTAGGAGTAGATGTTTTCCTGGAATTCCCTTGCTTTTTGTGTGATCCAACAGATGTTGGCAATTGGATCTCTGGTTCTTCTGCTTTTTCTAAATCCAGCTTGTACATCTGAAAGTTCTTGATTCACATACTATTGAAGCCTAGCTTGAAGGATTTTGAGCATTACCTTGGAAGCATGTGAAATGAGTGCAGTTGTGTAGTAGTTTGGACATTCTTTGGCATTGCCCTTCTTTCTGATTAGAATGAAAACTGACCTTTTTCAGACCTGTGGCCACTGCTGAGTTTTCCAGATCTGATGGGATATTGAGTGCAGCACTTTAACAGTGTCATCTTTTAGGATTTGAAATGGCTCGGTTGGAATTCCATCGCCTCCAGTTGCTTTGCTTGTAGTGATGCTTCCAAAGGCCCACTTGACCTCACACTCCAGGACGTCTGACTCTAGGTGAGTGCCACACCATCGTGGTTATCACCCTTTTTTTATAGTTCTGTGTATTCTTGCCACCTCTTCTTAATATCTTCTGTTTCCGTCAGGTCCATGCTGTTTTGTTTTTTATTGTCCTCATCTTTGCATGAAATGTTCCCTTGGTATCTAATTTTCTTGAGGAGATCTCCAGTCTTTCTCATTCTATTGTTTTGCTCTATTTCTTTGCATTGTTCACTTAAAAAGGTTTTCTTATCCTTGCTATTCTTTGAAACTCTGAATTCAGATGAATATACCTTTCCTTTTCGCCTTTGCCTTTCGTTTCTCTTCTTTTCTCAGCTATTTGTAAGGCCTCCTCAGACAACCATTTTGCCTTTTCATTTCTTTCTCTTGGGGATAGCTTTGGCTATCTCCTCCTGTATAGTGTTACGAACTTCCGTCCATAGTTCTTCAGGCACTCTGTCTACCCGATCTAACCCCCTTGAATCTATTTGTCACTTCTACTTATAATCAAAAGGGATTTGACTTAGATCATACCTGAGTGGTATGCTTTTCCCTACTTTCTTCACTTTAAGTCTGGATGTTGCAATAAGGAGTTCATGTCGCATAAGGAGTTACAGTAATCCCCCCTTATCCATGGGGGATACATCCCAAGAATCCCAGTGGATACCTGGAATAACAAATAGTACTGAATCCTGTATACACCGTACCTTTCATACCCATGATAATTTATGAATTAGGCACAGTAAAAGAGTCACTAGCACCACTACTCTTGTGCTTTGGGACCATTAAGTACATTAAATGTCACTTGACCTGCTCTATAGCCCAGCTATACTGTGACAGTTGGCCTGATGACCTAACTGGCTCCTAAGTGACTAAAGACCACAAAGGGATGGTTTCCTATCCCAGGGAGGATGGGCCTGGATGGTGAGAGGTCTCCTCAAGCTACTCAGAACAGGTGCAGTTTAAAACTTCTGAATTGCTTACTTCTAGATTTTCCATTTAATATTTTTGGACCGTGGTTGACACAGTTAACTGAAATCACAGTAAGCAAAACTGCAGAAAAAGCAGGGTGACTAACAAATATTCTTAAATCAGTGCATAGTTCCATTCTGATGAGAGGTGCCCTCCAGCGTTGAGAGGGCCCAGGAAGTGTCAGGGCTTAGAGCTCAGGCTCTGTCCCTAGAGCCCAGGACTCCCCCCCACATCCCGCCACTTTCCAGCCAAGCAGCCTGGCCCAGACACAGATTTATGTGGGTTTCAGTTTCCCACCAGTAAAGTGGGGATGTTACCAGGGATGTCATAAGGATTCAGAGAGATAATGTACCTAGAGCCCTTGGCACGGTTCCTGGCACACTGGACCACATGCCTCTGTGAGCGTTGGTTTGCAGGACATATTTCTGGACTGTGAGAACTGACATCAGGGCTTCCCTGGTGTCTCAGTGGTAAAGAATCCACCTGCCAATGCCGGAGACATGGGTTCAATCCCTGGTCCAGGAGGACCTCTAAGTCACTAAGCCTGTAGATCACAACTACTGAGTCTGTGCTCTAGAGCCCACAGCTGGAACAAATGAGCCCATGTGCTGCAGCTTCTGACACCCACACGCCCTGGAGCTCCACAACAAGAAAAGCCGCCCCAGTGAGAAGCCCGTGTCCCGCAACTAGAGAGTAGCCTCCACTCACCATAACTAGAGGAAAACCTGTACAGCAACAAAGATCCAGCTCAGACAAACACAAACAAATTAAAAACAAGAATTGATATCAGAGCTAATTTACAAACAGCCAAGAGAAGCAGTCCCCCAGCTTCAGTTTCACCTTCATTGCTGACATTGCACAGCCTCTTACACAGTCATCAACTGAGTTACTTGGGCCATTCCAACAATTCGCCCACTGACCTCACCTAGTAAAGAAGTACTACACGTGCCACAGGCCGAGCTCAAGCAGAAGTCTCAGTAAAGTCCTCAACAATAGCATCGCCGGAGTCAGTCTGTCCTCTGGCACCTGGTGGCCGGTGGTCAGCGGGAGGGAGATGTTCTGTGCTGCCACGGAAACAGGCAGGTTCTCCACGGCAGGTCGGGCCCGATACGGCTCCAGCTGCCCCCAGCCCCTTCCTTTCACTCAGTTCCCTAAAGCATGTGGTAGATGTCAGTTGGTGGTAAAGGGGCATCAGTGGTCTGGGCCAGAAGCAGGCAGGGTCCGAGGGTAGAGGGAGGTGGGTGACATGCTTCCATCTGGACACTGAACCAGGAGGAGGGCCAAGAAGCCCACAGCGGGTTGAACGTGGACGAGCCAGTCTAGATACGCGCTGCCATGAAGAACAGCCCCGCAGCCCCTCTCCCCGGGGTCTCAAGAGGAGCCCGAACCAGAGAGACAGTGAAGCGCGCCTGAGTCCACAGCAGATCTCCCGGACCGCCAGGTCCAGGTCGGGGCTCAGAGACGGGGCAGTGACTCTGGGCTTTTAAGAGCTTTGTTGGATGACATCCAGTGAGCTGCCTTGTCTGCCTGCCACGGTCTCTGAATCCTCTGAGGCTTCTCCAGCCCTCGCCCTCGCCCGCCCCTCCTCACCTGATGACTAAGCAGCGAGGGAGAGGCCCTGATCCCGCCTCATACCTGTTGTTTGGGTAGACATTCTGTCTTAATCCCAGCCCCAAAGAACGTGCTGCCTCCTTCCTTTTGTGTCCTGGGGCACACTTGGATGTGGAGTGCCGCAGACTTGCTACAGAAAACACTTTAAGAGGAGACGGGGTATAATTTTTTTTTATTAAAGTGTAACTGATTTACAGTGTTGTGTTAATGTCTGCCGTATAGCAAAGTGACTCAGTGACACACACATATACATCCTTTTTTATTCTTTTCCATTTGATTTATCCCAGGATATTGACTACAAGTCCCAGACTCTGCAGTGGGACCTTGTTGTTTATCCATTCTTCCTGGAGGAGTTGGCACCTACTCGTCCCAAACGCTCAGTGTGCTCCTCTCCCTCCCACCCCTCCCCTTGGTAACAACAAGTCTGCTCTGTCTGTCTGTGAGTCTGGTCATTTAACTGCATGACAGATCTCGGCCCTGTTTGCCGAAAGCCGTCCTAAAGAGGGCTGATAAAAGTCTGCTAAATGCTGGTAATTATATAGTGGGAACACGTCGCTGGCAGACATGGAGTCAGAGGGCTCCGAGCATCCTGGCTCCTGGACCAGTTCATCTGAGCACCGTCATCCGGCAGCCCCCGCCAAAACCACAGCCAGGTGCACAGGGCTTTGGAATGGCTTCTCATCCTGGGAAGAAGTAGCCGGACACAGGAATTCTAGGAATGAAGCAAATCTCAAGTTGTACCCGTAGGCAAGTAAACGGCCAGCAATCGAGTCGTGTCCCTGTTCGAGAACCTCCTGGACTTCCTCTTGGCCCACCCCTGCTCCGTGCCTCTCACTCGGCCCCCGCACCCCCCGTCCTCCATGCTCCCTGTCCCCACGGGGCCCCTGCTCAGGCTACGCTCTCAATGCCAGCACCACCCACCTCCCCTCCCTGTCATGGCCCGCCCTCACACTCCCTCTGGGACCCTATGTCACTGTGTACCCCACACGGCGCCTTTGATCGGATCCCACACTGCTTTGTGACCAGCACTGGCATCGCCCATGACGGCGCATCAAGGTTCCCCCAAGCAGACAGAGTCTTCCTCCTACAGGGCCCACAGTGGGAGGCACAAGCCCAGCGTTTAGAAAGACTGGCTCTCAACCAACATGTCTGATACAGAAATGTACATAAAAGAGCTCCCTGCATCCCCACACGGCGCGTGGCTGACCCCTCGCTCCTGCACCATCTTCTGGCTTCAGCGTCTTCCTCCTTCCCTTGATCAGAGGGGTGCCTATCCTGGTTTTCCAACGTCAGAACCACTTCTGTTTTCTCTGAAGACATAATTACTCATCTGGAGGCTTTTATGTGGGAATGAGCACCACAGTTGCCCCAGGACTGGAGCGCCAGGGGATGTTCCTTAGGACCACACTGCAGCACCTGCAACTTCCACTGAGGCCATCTAACTCCTGTTCCCTAGCTCTGAACAGAAGGTAAGGAGTAAGCCAAGTTCACTTGCTTTCCAGGGGAAGGATGAGACTCACAGGCTCATGGCCTCTACTGCTTTGAAAAAGGCTACCCTGAAACCCAGAGGAGTACCTCAGCACCTGCAGGGCTATTCGCTTCCATGAGCTGGATTGGATTGGCCCTCCACCCCACCGCTCCCCTGGCTCCCACCCCAAACTCACGCTCATTTCAAGGGCTTAGCTAAGCCTGTGATCACAAAAGAGAACCTGAGAGCAGATGATCTAGAGGAGAGTCTGTGGAAGGTGATGCAAGCAAACAAACAAAAAGCAGTGGAGGGAGAAAAGAAGCATACTAAGCAATTCGAGGAAAACAACTTAAAAATTCATGAGCTCTCAGGAAAGGAAGGCATTGCTAGAGGATCAATCAGGGGAGGCTTTCTGAGCACCTGACAGTCGATCAAGAAACATTTACGGCACGCCCGCTATGCATAAAGCACTGCTGGAAATGTTGATGTGAACACAAAAACGTAGCATAGATAAAAAAGAAATGTTTAGGGAAAACTGATTTTAGCCTCTGACCTCAGGAGCTTTTAACACTAGGTGGTGCTGATCAAATCTAACCCGTTCTTCCCAAAGGCCCTGATACTGTCCAGCCGGCTGCTGAGGTTCCTTTCCCGTGCACTGTGTCACCAGAGTGCCCGTGTGAGCTCCCCTGCATCTACGGTCTCGTGAGCTTTCCAGCGCTGCAGCCCATCACTGCTACGGGGGAGGGAATCTTCAATAGCGATGGTTAGAGACGACTTCACGGAGGAGATTGGATTTAAACTGGGTCAAGAAGGATGGATAAATTTGGACATGCAGCGTGAAGGCTGGAGAGCTTTCCAAGGCAGAAAGGAGCTCACGATTTAGCAAGGAAGTTACGTGTTCGCAGGCCTAATTATAACATGATAGATGCTCTGCCACCAGTAGAGACAAACGACAAAGGCAATGCATAGAAGGACAAGGAGGTCTGGAATCTAGAGAGGTTCACAATGGAGGTGAGATGTGAACGAGCCTTTGATGGATGAGTAATGTATCAGATTGAAAAGAGGAGGACATTCAAGGTATTAGGACCAGAACCGGCAAACACTGAAGCCAGAAGAAGCCAGTCTGGGGTGAGAATGCCTAGGAAGGGCCAACATGTTGCTAAAATGAAAGATCCCCGTATGGTCTTCTTCCCGCAGTCTTTGCACTAAAGTTAGGCCACGATGCTTCATCCTGGCAGAGCAGAAAAGGGTATATACCAGAGTAATAGCAGAGGCGTGGCATTCAGAGGCTTTATCATCTTACTGTTCTTCAGCATCTCTAGGATGAAGATAAGAAGTCTTGAACATCAGGTTGTACCGAGAATGAAAAAGAAGATTTAATATTCTAAGAGTTTCATTCACTATCAAAAGCAAAGCTTGGACAACTGAACACGGAGTTCTCTCTAGGACACAGATACAGGGAACCTGGGATAGGAGGAAAGAAGAGTTGCTTCCTTAGGGAGAAAGTGGAATGGCTCCCAGGGCCGGAAGAGGGGACTCAGAAAGGAAGAGTAGGCTGTAAAGGATTAAGTGCATGCAAAACTTCATCTTCTTTCCTCTCAAGGTCGAAGCTCCTGTGTGTGTGTGTATGTGTGTGTGTGTGTAGGGGACAGGATGGAGACAGACAGTGAGACAGAAATTGCATGATGGGTAAATGGATCGCTTTCCTAGGCACAGGTTGCAGAAGACTGAGAGCCATTCAAACAAGTCCTGCTTATGACTCAGAGGCATAAGCAGCTCAGCCTGGGAGCGCCAGCTCAGCCCGGGAGCGCCAGCTCAGCACTGGCAGAGGGAGCTGACCAAATTGTCTGACAGCACTTGTTGTCTCCCCAAAGCTTGAGCAAGATGCTCAGGACATCCCAAAGCTCCAACCTCCGCCTTTCCAAGAATCAGGCAGATGAACAGTCCTAAAGTTGGAAGATGAAGGCTGTTGAAAACCAGAGACCTTGAAACCAAAGGCAATGACAGACTTGTGGTCAGCAGCGGGACATGCCAACATATGAACAAGAGTCAAAGGGTCACTCACATGCACCGGCAGATTCAGCAGGGACAACGGCCACTGGACAGTGACTGCAGGGCAGAACATCGGCAGCAAGACTGCCCGAGGACCTGAGCACACACTCGGGAGGACACCTTACCCCGTCTCCCAGGGCGATGACGTCTACTCCCCCACCCGCTAGAGTCATCTCAAGGAGGAAAACTGGAAGATGCTTTGAAAAGCTGAGCCTTTATTCCAAAGAGGCAATTTTGAAGCCTGAGAATAAGAGAACGAATTCTCTTTGATTGGCAAATATAAGGTCACCTCCCTCTTCCCACACCCTCCTAAATAAAGCCAGACAGGGCTCATGAGGAATTTTAAATTAATGATATGAAATGAAGAACGTGCAGCTTTTTATTTCATAGGGTCTGAGTTGCAACGTGTGGGAGGTGGGAAGAGAGAATAACGTGGATGGAGCAAGCCTGGCAGCCCGCAGGGAACATGGTCTAAAGCTGGGGTTTGCTTTGGGCTTTCTAAAAATGCAGCCCTGGCTGCTCCCTCCAGCCCTGCCGAATGAGATCCCCTCCCTCAGGGGAGGCCCGGGAAGCTGCATTTCAAAAGCTCTCCTTGTGACTCCATCTTGGAAACGGGTGATGTAAGCCCTGGTATTAATACGCGCCTTTGCCTTGGAGAGGACATCGCTTCCTCCCAATCTGAGGGGAAAGCCAAGCGCAGCATGCAGGGGCGAGGGTAGCAGTTGATGGCTGGTACAAACTGGTCTCAGCACACTTGCTGGGAACAGCAGGACAGAAAGCCGTGGCAGGGCTGCAAGGAAGTTGTGTCGGCCTTTTCCTGTGGCCTTTTAAACTGGGAGTGACTGAGTATGCACAGGCTGCAAAGGCAAACGGTGGCTGAGAACTGAAAAACAGAGAAGAAATGGCTGCTGGGAAGCTTTCTGGAGAAGCCACAGAACCAGCAGGGCTCGGATGCCACGGCTTAGTCCTGACCTAAGAAGTATTCCTCAGCCACTGGGCTGAGGAGCAGACGGGGAAAGGGAAATGGTGGAGAGAAAGAAAATTCTGGAGCGTTATTGTGAGGGTCACTTGAAGGAGGGTGAAGACCTCAGCTCCAGGCCTCTCAGAACTGGAGATAAGATCAACTTTCCTCGCAAATTTTAGCTCCCAGTCCATGTTTAGCAAAGACAAAATACCAAAGGCTTTCTTCAGGGGATGCTGTGGAAGTGGATTGGAATGGAAGGAAATTCATTGTTTTTTAACCATATCTACGTATTGTTCAAAAGTTTTGATTTTTCTCATGAAAAAAGGTCCTTATATAACTGTGCTGCTTTTTTAAAAAAAATACCAAAGTGCGCTATGACATTTTTGGATTATATGTAAAATGCACACTTTTGGATAATACATTTTATAAGTTGGAAAATAAGAAAAGAGAGAACTTCACCTAATAACTGCCTAAATGATTTACCAAAACAGGAATAAGGAAGTCATCACAAATGGTTTAATGTAATATTACTAAATATTACTGTTTAGCTTGGCCTGTTTAGGACTATGTATGTCCAATACATTTTCTATGTTCATTATATCTGAACATAGCACTAGCTGAACAGTAAAATTCTTTTGGTGTGGGGGGCTGCCGATGAGATCCCTCCTCAGGGAGGCCCGAAGCTGCATTTCAAAAGCTCTCCTTGTGACTCCATCTTGGAAACGGGTGATGTAAGCCCTGGTATTAATACGCCTTTGCCTTGGAGAGGACATCGCTTCCTCCCAATCTGAGGGGAAAGCCAAGCGCAGCATGCAGGGGCGAGGGTAGCAGTTGATGGCTGGTACAAACTGGTCTCAGCACACTTGCTGGGAACAGCAGGACAGAAAGCCGTGGCAGGGCTGCAAGGAAGTTGTGTCGGCCTTTTCCTGTGGCCTTTTAAACTGGGAGTGACTGAGTATGCACAGGCTGCAAAGGCAAACGGTGGCTGAGAACTGAAAAACAGAGAAGAAATGGCTGCTGGGAAGCTTTCTGGAGAAGCCACAGAACCAGCAGGGCTCGGATGCCACGGCTTAGTCCTGACCTAAGACAAGTATTCCTCAGCCACTGGGCTGAGGAGCAGACGGGAAGGAACTGGTGGAGAGAAGGAAAATTCTGGAGCGTTATTGTGAGGGTCACTTGAAGGAGGGTGAAGACCTCAGCTCCAGGCCTCTCAGAACTGGAGATAAGATCAACTTTCCTCGCAAATTTTAGCTCCCAGTCCATGTTTAGCAAAGACAAAATACCAAAGGCTTTCTTCAGGGGATGCTGTGGAAGTGGATTGGAATGGAAGGAAATTCATTGTTTTTTAACCATATCTACGTATTGTTCAAAAGTTTTGATTTTTCTCATGAAAAAAGGTCCTTATATAACTGTGCTGCTTTTTTAAAAAAAATACCAAAGTGCGCTATGACATTTTTGGATTATATGTAAAATGCACACTTTTGGATAATACATTTTATAAGTTGGAAAATAAGAAAAGAGAGAACTTCACCTAATAACTGCCTAAATGATTTACCAAAACAGGAATAAGGAAGTCATCACAAATGGTTTAATGTAATATTACTAAATATTACTGTTTAGCTTGGCCTGTTTAGGACTATGTATGTCCAATACATTTTCTATGTTCATTATATCTGAACATAGCACTAGCTGAACAGTAAAATTCTTTGGCTCTCCTGCACATGTTTATTTCAGGACCCTTGTAACAGACATGACCAAGACACGTTTGGTTCCAAATACACTAATCAAAGTAAGAAGTCCATTTAAGGCACATTAAAAAAAAAAATCACACATGAAATGTCTAAAATCTTTCATTGCAAAGAGCAAATTTTTGTGTTGCTCAAAGTGAGTTAAAAAAAATACCTGTCAGTTATGGCACTTGACATGGCTGCTGGATGCATTTTAGAGATTTTTCTCATGATTTGTAATAGCTTCCTCTAACTAAATGTGCTGCTAGAGAAGCTTCCAACATTTCCTGTTAAAAATACATATACACCCAAAGGAAGCAGGAGACAAAAACATGACATCCAACAGTGGTTTTCTCTGATTGGTGTGACCTGGGGGGTTTCTTTGTGCTGGCATTTTTGTATTTTATAAAAAAATCGTGGGTATACTACAAAGTTAAATGAAGAAGCTCCATCACCGTGTTGCCAATAAAAGACCGCAGAGTACTGTGCATTGACATGAATGTGAGGCTCAGGAGCAGTGACCTTTAACAAGGAGTGTGGGGTGCTCATTTCAACTTGTATTCAAGGAAAAATTTACTCAATTCTCTGAAAAATGTGGTCAGGAAACCCTGGGCACATGAAGCTGAAGGTTGAAGTCAATCCCACTTTCAGGGGCTACCAAGCTCTGCCACAACACACAGCAAGGCTCACTCTCCAACCTCAACAGCAGAGGTGCAGGCTCTTCAGCTGATTCTGACGCTTGCAATAAACAGAACACAGATACTTGTGGGTTTTCCTCTTTTAGATCTTCCTGCAGATCAGACAGTAAAGATCTGCGTGCAGTGCAGGAGATGTGGGTTCGATCCCTGAGTTGGGAAGATCCCCTGGAGGAGGGCAAGGCAACCCACTCGTGTTCTTGGCTGGAGAATCCCATGGATGGAGGAGCCTGGCGGGCTACAGTTCATGGGGTCACAAAGAGTCAGACATGACTGAGCAACTAACACTTTCTTTTTTAAAGTGTGTGTCAGAGTTACGACAGTGTGATCATCATTACTGGTGAAGCTTCCTAAAGCAGGCCAGGTCTCCAGGGAGGGCCTGCACGAGGTTCAGCAGGCAAATAGCTCCTCTAAGAACTCCCGAAAACTTTCGGAAGTGTAATGAATGTAAAGTTCATCCTTAAGAGAAGCGCTTTCTCTGAATTGAGGGTGCTAACTCTGGTCATGTGCTAACAGCCAGGGAGAGCCTAGACAGAAAATCCATTGCTTTGGTTTTAGCTCACCTTCATGGGGTGTTGGAAGAGGCTTCCACTCAGTGCTCCAGGGACTGAAAACACTTGAACTGAATAGATCCCAGAGTGGGATCTCTTCAGCATCACCCTGTCTCCCAGTCCTCATTGGCACACTGGTACAAAGCGTGGGCACAGGGGATGGATTGCCTCAGGGCCCCAATTCTTACCCTCCCTTTGCTGTTTAACTGTGGCGCTTTGCTATTTCTGCGGGCTTGCTTCTGAGGAACGCAGCCGGTTGGCAGGGAGAGTGCAGACTTGAAGGGGGCTTGTGGGGCACCCCTCTGCCGTCCCCTCCTGCCACCTCATGGAAACAGGCCTGGGGTGGCCGCGGGAGGAAGACGCATGGCAAGGGCTGAGTCAAGGCCACCTCCCCAGTGAGCCAGGCAAAACCAGAACTGCCCAGAGCCGCCCCGTCTAAACCACTGACCTAGTTCACAAACTCAGCGTTGATAACTGCACGCCATCGGGCGTTTATGGTTGTTGAGTGTTCCTTCTGTGGCCGTGGGTACCTGTGCCCGTTACTCGACATCTCCACGTAGCATCTCTCACAGCTCCTCTGAGACAGGTTTGTAGCAAAGTTCTTCTCGCCGGCTTCCAGTTCCTGACATCCCATCGACTGTGGATCCAGTCCTCCTGTCCTGAGATCCTCCTCTGGGTCATCCTTCTAGTTGCCCTGAAGAGCAACTTCCTCTAGTTTTGGGGAATTGGAGGAAATGAGGAACTTAAAGCAGACGGATGAAATTATCTACCTAAAGTTGTCATAAATTGGCAGAATCAAGGCCCAAACCCAAGAGCACTGATTCTGAGCTCAGTTGCATTTTCTGTTACATCAGAAATAACCAAGACTTAAACCCAACAGAATGTTACTCTGTCCAGAGTCATTATTAAAGACAGAAACTGAGTGTGTTTAAGGCAACGGCGTTTTATTTCATTATCCAAGGTAACTGAAGTCGTTGACCATTTCTGCGCTGTTTCCTTCAAGCTCTTAGCGTCTTGTTGCTTTAATGCCTTTTAAGTCATGGCTATTCACAGTTGAGGAACAGTCTGATAATCAAGAGGCTAAATTATATAAAGCATCCACCACTTCTCAGTTATATCTTTGATTTTATGCTCAGTACTCTTTAGCTAATCACTAATTATGTATATTTGAAGAGTTGCTCCTTGGTGACAATACTCATTAAAATGAGTACACCAATGAAAATATAAATTAAAAAAGGATATACAAAATATGCACCCATTTTAAAGGTGACCTTGTGAAGAATGTGATAACAAACCATATTCTTAGACATCTCTCCCTTTTGTATTTTGGCTGTTAAAAAAAAGTAGAAACAAATCAATTAAATCCTCCAAGATAAGGCAGCTTTCTAAGAGTCACTTTAATTGCAGGAGATTATTGGAGGCAGGGGTGGGGTGGGGGTGGGGGTGGCTAGAAAATAGAAGCAGACCACAGAGAACTAACATGTTTGTGGATGAAAGTCACAACATATGTGATATTATATAGACATTACTAGAAATTTTACTCCGAACTTAGTTTAGCTTGATTTACTAATCTGTTTGATTTTCGACTTATGTTAAATTTAAGCATCTAGATACTGGACGATAAAAGACAAAACAGTTGCTTAGTTAAAAAAAATAGTTAAACTTTGAGAATTTAGACTGAATTTTACTTTGCACCGTACTTTCTTTATGCATGTAACCTGGAGCAGAAAACTTCCCCTTTAACAACTTCAGAACAAAGCAAGAAACCACAGTGGTTGCAGGCCAGTAATTCTGTTACAGATGAAAGCATTCAATTATCTCTAAAAAATTCAATTCCTTAGAAAATCCATTTGTGACTAAGTACATTTTTTAAAATGTGTTGGTATCACGTGCTATTATTCAAGATTTTGATTTAAAAGTTGGGATTAAGTAGCCTGTGGTTCTTGGATAAAACTAATCTATTTTTTCAATGTAAACATTTTTTCAACATACCACCTTACAGAAAAACCTGAATGAACTTTTTGGCCAACCAAAAGGCAACCCAGAATACTTTTATTCCAGGTGGGAAGCTGGGCAGTGTGGGAATCTTCATTTTTCCCCCAGTGCACCTCAAACATATTTAAAAAATGAGCTACTTAAAAGTGGGTCGTCAGTTACATTACAATCTTATTTACATAGCACTTATATTTAAAATAGGGCTTCCCTAGTGGCTCAGACGTAAAGAATCTGCCTGCCAATACAGGAGGCCCGGGTTCCATCCCTGGGTCTGGCAGACCCCCTGGAGGAAATGGCACCCCGCTCCAGTGTTCTGGATTGGAGAATCCCATGGACAGAGGAGCCTGGTGGGCTACAGTCCATGGGGTCACAGAGTTGGATAGGACTGAGCGACTAACACACATATTTAAAATAGTGTGTGGTCAAATATTGCCAATCACAAATTAATAAAATCTCTCACAAAAGAAACCTTACGCAAGGTTTAAAATCAGAGATCATTCTAACTTAAGTTCACGATGGGTGGTCTCAGTGGCATCAGCTGAGCATGGTTAGGGCCCGGTGAGTGCTACCTCCCACCGTAAGGCACACACACAAGATTCTCCATAAAAATCTCAGTGTTCTCTAATCATCTCCAACTGTCGGCAAAAAGTTAAATTCCACTTAATACACACATCTACGTACATGTACATGTTTAAAGACCCCTTCCCCCTGCCCCTTCATCCTGGGCTGGGGTTCTGGCTGATGTTCTCATGTCCTCCAGTCAGCCAGCTCAATCTCTATTCAGGCTGAGACTCACAGCATAGTTTTCTCTATGCCTTTACCTCCTGGCTATCGAGGTTTTATTATTAGCTGTGGGCTTCTCAGTAGCACCTACCCAGCCCATGGTTGTCAAGTTTCCTGCTCGCCATACCCAGCAGCTCATTCACTGAACAGCTCTCAGGCACCTTCAGTCAACAGTTCAGTTCCAAGATTGTATTTTGACAGGCCCCAAGGTCCTCTCCACCTCTCCACGCCCAGCACGCCTTAACCCGGGCTGCATTGGTTCTTGTCCTTCCTCATCCTGTACCACTCTTCAGAAGCAGTTTCTCGCTCCTTTGTGATCTTCCTCTTTCCTACTTTTAGAAAAACCTGAATGAACTTTTGGCCAACCAAAAGGCAACCCAGAATACTTTTATTCCAGGTGGGAAGCTGGGCAGTGTGGGAATCTTCATTTTTCCCCCAGTGCACCTCAAACATATTTAAAAAATGAGCTACTTAAAAGTGGGTCGTCAGTTACATTACAATCTTATTTACATAGCACTTATATTTAAAATAGGGCTTCCCTAGTGGCTCAGACGTAAAGAATCTGCCTGCCAATACAGGAGGCCCGGGTTCCATCCCTGGGTCTGGCAGACCCCCTGGAGGAAATGGCACCCCGCTCCAGTGTTCTGGATTGGAGAATCCCATGGACAGAGGAGCCTGGTGGGCTACAGTCCATGGGGTCACAGAGTTGGATAGGACTGAGCGACTAACACACATATTTAAAATAGTGTGTGGTCAAATATTGCCAATCACAAATTAATAAAATCTCTCACAAAAGAAACCTTACGCAAGGTTTAAAATCAGAGATCATTCTAACTTAAGTTCACGATGGGTGGTCTCAGTGGCATCAGCTGAGCATGGTTAGGGCCCGGTGAGTGCTACCTCCCACCGTAAGGCACACACACAAGATTCTCCATAAAAATCTCAGTGTTCTCTAATCATCTCCAACTGTCGGCAAAAAGTTAAATTCCACTTAATACACACATCTACGTACATGTACATGTTTAAAGACCCCTTCCCCCTGCCCCTTCATCCTGGGCTGGGGTTCTGGCTGATGTTCTCATGTCCTCCAGTCAGCCAGCTCAATCTCTATTCAGGCTGAGACTCACAGCATAGTTTTCTCTATGCCTTTACCTCCTGGCTATCGAGGTTTTATTATTAGCTGTGGGCTTCTCAGTAGCACCTACCCAGCCCATGGTTGTCAAGTTTCCTGCTCGCCATACCCAGCAGCTCATTCACTGAACAGCTCTCAGGCACCTTCAGTCAACAGTTCAGTTCCAAGATTGTATTTTGACAGGCCCCAAGGTCCTCTCCACCTCTCCACGCCCAGCACGTCCTTAACCCTGGGCTGCATTGGTTCTTGTCCTTCCTCATCCTGTACCACTCTTCAGAAGCAGTTTCTCGCTCCTTTGTGATCTTCCCTCTTTCCTACTTTTAAAGTAACTTTATTAGATAGTAATAAGGGCAAAGGCAGCCAACAAAATATCTGAGAATGGTAAAAGTGATGGCAAAGATGTATTCCAAACTCCAGTTATTCTGTAACAAACAATAATGTCATGGAGTTTAGACTGGGGCACAGCTTCCTAAAGGTCTGCTGTCAGCATATCACAAACTTGCTCCCCTTAAGTCTGATTCAATGTTCTTGCCCTCAGTTAACTGTGGTTGACTTTAGGAATGTAGTTAAGTTTATGTGCAAACTAGCATTTCTGTACCCATTCACTGCAGCAGAAAACAGCTTTTGTGTATGTCGTTTTCATTTGGATTTCTACAATGGCATATAATTTTTAGGGTGGGTTCATCTTATACTACTTTGATGAAAAGGATGAGTGTGTTAAAAAAAAAAAAGCCGGACAACTGCATGGTACACATATATTCCTGGGCGGCGGGTGATCACGTACGTCATCACCCTAGTTCTTGGGCACACCTGGTGCTGACAATGAGTGCCCTGGAGTGCATTTGTTTGATATTAATAGGCATGATTCCTGAGACTTTCAATCTACCTTAAAGCAAGTGGGCAAAAAGGATTTGCCAAGTGGAGAGAAAGCCCAAACATGCAAACGGTACTTCTCTCGTACTCTTCAGTCCCTTGAATAGGTGCAGTTATGGAGACTGGGGTTTGTTACAAAAATCTCTTGGGGCAGATAACCAGCATCACTAACAGTAGGCTAACAAGCAGCAATGTTCCCAGGGTGAAGTGATGATGGGAAAGAATCTCTTTCAGTTATCTGTCAACTGACGTGATGCTGAAGATCAATGTCCCTTTTAAACTGTTCATAGAGCTGTACGGTGAGGCAATTTAAGCAGGATTTAAGTAGATTTCCTACCAATACACAATTGTTAACAAAATCATGCTTGTCTCTGGGCTGAACTGTTCAGTCCCAAGTAGCATATTTTCGCTTTTGAGGTTCCTTTTGCTGCATCCTAAAGTTAAATGTCTTAAAAGGTCTGAAGGAAACAATCTGGTAAGAACACAAGTATTGACTCATCCTAAGAGCTTAACTCTTCTAAGGCACAAAGAAAAGTCCGGTTGATCTAAAAAGTTTTTCAATCATTTCATAATGATGATACAACTTAATTATGAATATATCTTATGAATTATTTTTCAATGAAGTCTTTTTTAAAATAGCATTGATGTATTCCAAACTCCAGTTATTCTGTAACAAACAATAATGTCATGGAGTTTAGACTGGGGCACAGCTTCCTAAAGGTCTGCTGTCAGCATATCACAAACTTGCTCCCCTTAAGTCTGATTCAATGTTCTTGCCCTCAGTTAACTGTGGTTGACTTTAGGAATGTAGTTAAGTTTATGTGCAAACTAGCATTTCTGTACCCATTCACTGCAGCAGAAAACAGCTTTTGTGTATGTCGTTTTCATTTGGATTTCTACAATGGCATATAATTTTTAGGGTGGGTTCATCTTATACTACTTTGATGAAAAGGATGAGTGTGTTAAAAAAAAAAAAGCCGGACAACTGCATGGTACACATATATTCCTGGGCGGCGGGTGATCACGTACGTCATCACCCTAGTTCTTGGGCACACCTGGTGCTGACAATGAGTGCCCTGGAGTGCATTTGTTTGATATTAATAGGCATGATTCCTGAGACTTTCAATCTACCTTAAAGCAAGTGGGCAAAAAGGATTTGCCAAGTGGAGAGAAAGCCCAAACATGCAAACGGTACTTCTCTCGTACTCTTCAGTCCCTTGAATAGGTGCAGTTATGGAGACTGGGGTTTGTTACAAAAATCTCTTGGGGCAGATAACCAGCATCACTAACAGTAGGCTAACAAGCAGCAATGTTCCCAGGGTGAAGTGATGATGGGAAAGAATCTCTTTCAGTTATCTGTCAACTGACGTGATGCTGAAGATCAATGTCCCTTTTAAACTGTTCATAGAGCTGTACGGTGAGGCAATTTAAGCAGGATTTAAGTAGATTTCCTACCAATACACAATTGTTAACAAAATCATGCTTGTCTCTGGGCTGAACTGTTCAGTCCCAAGTAGCATATTTTCGCTTTTGAGGTTCCTTTTGCTGCATCCTAAAGTTAAATGTCTTAAAAGGTCTGAAGGAAACAATCTGGTAAGAACACAAGTATTGACTCATCCTAAGAGCTTAACTCTTCTAAGGCACAAAGAAAAGTCCGGTTGATCTAAAAAGTTTTTCAATCATTTCATAATGATGATACAACTTAATTATGAATATATCTTATGAATTATTTTTCAATGAAGTCTTTTTTAAAAATAGCATTGACTTTTCCCTCCCTAAGAGTATATTTAAAGAGTAAATCTGAATTTCACCTTCAATCTATTATTCACTAAACTGATCACGTGTATTAGATTGTTAATTTAGCCCAGGAAAGCTCTGAAATAAACTGTCTAACCTACTAGCTCTGTGAGGTGTGTGTTGTGTAGCGGGTATACCGAGCTGTGTCTGTCTGTCCACCAGGGGAGTGGGATCAACTTTTCACAAAACACCAAACTTAAAAAATTCAAAAGACACACTCAGCAGCCTAATTCCATTATGTGAAATACATACATCAAAAGGTTTGCTTTGTGTCTGCATAATTTAGAGTGTGGTCAGCAAGACAGAATCCCCTCTAAATAAAAAAAGATCAGTTTAAATCAAACTCAGTGAAAAGAACTCAAAATTAGTCCCGTAACATGGTGAACAACTCAAATGGCTTTTTTTTTAATGCTAGGAAAAATGTCCCCCT
The DNA here is from genome assembly GCA_022376925.1 of Tragulus kanchil. Classification (NCBI taxonomy): domain Eukaryota; kingdom Metazoa; phylum Chordata; class Mammalia; order Artiodactyla; family Tragulidae; genus Tragulus; species Tragulus kanchil. The sequence continues at coordinate 138,852,997 of JAIOJX010000003.1, forward strand.
TCAACAGGGACAGTACTGTCAACACGGGTAGAGAGCCAACAAGTAGGAAGTGACAGCATACACACACACACACACACAAAAGGATATATAAAATCTGACCAGAAATCATAGGACATTTCAACAATGTTTTCCTAAGTTTTTTTTTTTTTTTTTTGCACTTTAAATAGACTAAAATATCTGGTGTGGGTAGAAGGAAGGAAATCAGTATTTCACAATTTTAACTTGAGAACCAGCTGAAATAAAACCTCAGCTTTATTGTTTCATATTTTTTAAAAATGGCATCACATTATACTCCGACAATCGCAGGGTTAAAGCCCACAAAGGACACGTCTACCGTCTACAACACAGTGCACAGAGGATGCCATCCGAGGACCAGCACAGGGGGAGAGCAACAGACTCTGCGTCCGTCATACTGCAGCACAAAACCAAGGCCGGCTCAGGACGCCTCGCCTCCGGGGGTCGGTGCTGTGGCTGGTCAGCACCTGAGGGGCAGGAGGCGGTCAGAACTGAGGGCGCCGCTCAGTCTGGATAGGGACACCTATCCCCGACCTGCCTGCCACTGGCTGATGCCTCCAGTCATCCCGATGTGACACTCACTGAGAATCAACACAATGCCACACCCTGGCTTCTGGAGCAGGAGCGTCGGGGGGTGTAGCAGAAGAGAAAAGGCTGTCTCTTCCCTCCAGAGAAGAAACCCACGCTACTCAGTTACTGTGAGAATTAAAGCTTCAGATACGATTTCACCCCATGAAGACAGGATCAGTACTTACACACAAACACCGGTTCTGAAGAACTTTCCTGTCTAGCGCCGCTTCTGCTTCCTCAAATGACCAGTTATTGTGCCTAGATAACCCGCAAGTCTCACCACCAGTGGCACGCTGCTGTCACTGGCTACTGTTTGTTATAAACCTCACATTCCATCCACAGTAAGAAGTGATCAGAGGACACGAGGCATAGGGCAGCTGAACGTAACTGAAACTAGCACAAAGTTTAAGGTGGGGGTAAGCCACAGGAACACGCAGGGCTGCCAGCTCTGCCACGGTGCCTGGGCTTTCCTGGGGTCTGGCACTCGAGTCCCAGACACCCCTCACTTCCTTTGCAGCTAGAGGAAGGGGACGACTCTTCAAGAGCATGGAGGGCTATTTAGGAGGCAATCAGCTCAGAAAGATTTTCAGGACACTTGCTAACTGCTAGTTCCTAGAAGTCCATAAATATGTAACAGTGTCAATTCTAAGAACTGCTGATAGAACACTAGCAAATTGCCGAGTTGTGTGTAACAGTTCATCCTTGAGACCCATTTACACACAAATCCTCTAAAGGGTCTTCTGGTTTTGTCCAGTTATATAGTATTTTACTGTCATCTTTTTGAGAGCTAAATGAATAATCCAGTTTTGTATCTTTTCATATTTTTTTTAGATGAAAATACTCTTTGCCAACTATTTCTCACATTCTTGCTTCATATCTTAACAAGAAGGCTGCCAACATGAGCCATTTCCCTCAGATTACAAAGGCCCAGAATTCTGTTACTTTTAACTGTGCTCGACCAGAAGGCTTGGCCTTGGGGAAAGATGGCCAAAAAAAAAAAACCAAACTCAGATATGAACCTTTTTGTTTTGCCTACAATGCTGTGATCTAGCTCAACAACCACACAACAGTGTTCATCTTCATAGCTCCATTTTGCCGTCTTGTATAGAAAAGGTTAGTGTCAAGCTTCATTATCACTGGTAAAAAGATATAAATATTTATGCCTTAAAGGCCCAGTGTCAGAACAGCAAAAATGAAGCCTGAGGTAAAAGCTGGTTACGAAATGACCATCTGGGGTTCCACATTTGCCCCTCCCAAAAAGGGGGTATTTCAAAAAGATGTAAAATTCATGCAAACTATTTCCATGCTAAGTATGTGGTAATTCTTTCTCCTGATGTGAATTAATCTGTGTGTATACTAGTTACATAAAACCAACAAATGACCGGTTCTGAAGAACTTTCCTGTCTAGCGCCGCTTCTGCTTCCTCAAATGACCAGTTATTGTGCCTAGATAACCCGCAAGTCTCACCACCAGTGGCACGCTGCTGTCACTGGCTACTGTTTGTTATAAACCTCACATTCCATCCACAGTAAGAAGTGATCAGAGGACACGAGGCATAGGGCAGCTGAACGTAACTGAAACTAGCACAAAGTTTAAGGTGGGGGTAAGCCACAGGAACACGCAGGGCTGCCAGCTCTGCCACGGTGCCTGGGCTTTCCTGGGGTCTGGCACTCGAGTCCCAGACACCCCTCACTTCCTTTGCAGCTAGAGGAAGGGGACGACTCTTCAAGAGCATGGAGGGCTATTTAGGAGGCAATCAGCTCAGAAAGATTTTCAGGACACTTGCTAACTGCTAGTTCCTAGAAGTCCATAAATATGTAACAGTGTCAATTCTAAGAACTGCTGATAGAACACTAGCAAATTGCCGAGTTGTGTGTAACAGTTCATCCTTGAGACCCATTTACACACAAATCCTCTAAAGGGTCTTCTGGTTTTGTCCAGTTATATAGTATTTTACTGTCATCTTTTTGAGAGCTAAATGAATAATCCAGTTTTGTATCTTTTCATATTTTTTTTAGATGAAAATACTCTTTGCCAACTATTTCTCACATTCTTGCTTCATATCTTAACAAGAAGGCTGCCAACATGAGCCATTTCCCTCAGATTACAAAGGCCCAGAATTCTGTTACTTTTAACTGTGCTCGACCAGAAGGCTTGGCCTTGGGGAAAGATGGCCAAAAAAAAAAAACCAAACTCAGATATGAACCTTTTTGTTTTGCCTACAATGCTGTGATCTAGCTCAACAACCACACAACAGTGTTCATCTTCATAGCTCCATTTTGCCGTCTTGTATAGAAAAGGTTAGTGTCAAGCTTCATTATCACTGGTAAAAAGATATAAATATTTATGCCTTAAAGGCCCAGTGTCAGAACAGCAAAAATGAAGCCTGAGGTAAAAGCTGGTTACGAAATGACCATCTGGGGTTCCACATTTGCCCCTCCCAAAAAGGGGGTATTTCAAAAAGATGTAAAATTCATGCAAACTATTTCCATGCTAAGTATGTGGTAATTCTTTCTCCTGATGTGAATTAATCTGTGTGTATACTAGTTACATAAAACCAACAAATGACCACATTCTTAATGCAGGTACACACATTCATCAGAAAAGGACTCTAACCTTTTTCACCAACATTTTTTTTTTTGTCTGTTTCCATAATCCAAGAATGTAAACAGAGTGACAAGCAAGAATGACCTTAGGGGGCTTCCCTGGTGGTCCAGTGGATATGGAGTCCACCTCACAGTGCAAGGGGCACCTGGCCCGGGAAGATTCCACCCACATGCCACGGAGCAGCTGGACCAGTGTGTCCAATTATGAGCCAGCGCTCTGGAGCGCATGCGCCCAGAGCCTGTGCTCTGCAACGAGAGAGGCCACTGCAATGGGAGGCCCACACAGACCAAAGAATAAAAGATGGATGAAAATAAATAAATAGAAAAACAACAGAGGCCAAAACTTAAAAAAAAAAAAAAAAAAAGAATGACCGGGAGCTACTGAGAAAGGAAACTCTCTTCAGAAGGAACAGACTCCAGTAAGCGTACTTCTTTGCTGAGAACCAACTTTATGCCACAGCACTGTAAACGGTGGGACTTAGAAGAGAACCAGAACCAGGGCGAGTTACCTAGGGACGAGCACTGCAAAGCAACCAGAAGCTCTAAAGCCGTGGAGGGAAGAACAGTCGAGTGTGAAGGAAAGATATATAACAGTCACGTATGCTTACAGTTCTAAAACTTCACTTTTGTCCTTAAATCAGTATATTATGAATTTCGTATATGAATTTCATGGTTCAATAAATTAGCATCCTTAACTAGAGGAGAAAGCAAATCCCCCCTCCCCCTCGCCAAAAGAGCAAACTGGAAATTCTGGAGTAAGAAGTCTTTTTTTTTTTTTCAAAAAGAGGGTAGAAGTATATAATCAGGGGTTGGGGGGAGAAAAATCTACAAGTCCTTTGTGTGGAGTTAATGAATACTCACTTCCTTCATCAGTGGCACTAATTCTTTCAAAGAACCCTTAGGTCTCAATCAATGATGAAATTTGGGTCTATTAAGGACCTACCTCATGGCAGCAAACCATACAACACCGACGTTAACTCAGGCTAACATATTCTGGGTTAGATCCTCTGTGAATCAGAAATGATTCAAAGAACTTTGGAAAATTCACTTCTGTTGAGCACAGCTAAGAAAGTCATCTTCAGGCTATCCTTAATTACAGAAAAACTTGCCTAGGTAGTAGTACTTCCCAGGTTATCTTAAAGCAGCAGTCTTATGCCAGGGGGGAAAAAGAGTAGGGGTGGGAGGCACACACATTCTAACTTTTTTTTTATTAAGGTAATCTTAAGTCAGTACCTTCCAGAGACCAATCAGAGCCTTTTTTGATGTTAGTGAATTCCAGCTCTGATTCTAAATTGTCACGCTGCCTAAAAATGGCAAACCAACTGAACCACCAAATTAGAGCCAAGGAAGAATAAAAGCTTTACCCTGATGATCTGGCCATGAAAGGAAAATGTCTACAAACAACTGAAGAATTCTTTACTGAGATCTCAGATTTAAACAATAAAATCAAGGAATACTGTTAAAACATGTGTTAAGATTTTTCTATAAGTGTGTATGTATATATAAATCCACACATACACATTATATAATTTATTTCCTACTAAAAAGATTTAAGGCAGTTATGTTATATATAAAGTTACTATAATATACAAAACAGTTCCTACCCCCCAAATTATTTGAACACATCAGACAACCTACCATAAAAGTTATTATGAGGCTACCCGTATCTAGTATAGCTCACATTTCCTGGTTGAGACTCCAAACACAGGAATTCCACTCCCAAGAGATAACTCGTCCCTCGATCTCCACACACAAACGGCAGTCTGAACAGACAACATATATATGAAAACTTTCAAGTGGAAGATATAAAAAAATGCAATAGAGTTCTGACAGCCTCTGGACAGCACACACGACCGTTCTTACTTTTGATTGTACTAAATACAACAACTCAATATACTCCAAGGTGGAAACTGGACTTAGTGTTATGGAGAAATTATTGACTGTAACTGCTCGAAAAGTTCATAAGCCTAAACACAATTTAAAACAGAACCTGACAATTTATGCTGACAATTTGATCATCACACAAAAAAAGTGTAACAGGATAGAATTTCTGAGCCACTAGTATGCGACTTATTAAACAACGTCAAACTTTGTGGTTAAAAAAAAAAAAATTTAGGACCCTGGGTATGAACAGCACCATCCTTTTTGGTCTTTAGTAAAGTCTGAAGGAGAGAAACATTCTGATGCATGCAGATAAAACTGAAAAGCAAGGGGGCAACCAGCAAAACCACGAAGGATATATGCCATCAAAAGAAGGGAAGAAGGAAAAAATTCAGTTGATGAATATAAAGGACTCAGTGAAATAAAGTTTATGAAGGAAAGAAACTAGGCAGTAATTTGTTATGTCTAAGTAAGAGACAAGAGCATGGGTGGCTTATGTCCCCAGATGACTTAGCTATCTAAAGAGATACGGGGAAGCGGGGGAGGGGCGGCACAGTGCATCAGAAACACTGAACTGGGAGAGTCAAGGCTGTCCAAAAGACGCCGGGAAGCTCAGGGAGGACTGTCTGGCACTGTATTAGATCCCACCATCCACCAGACCAGGAGGCGCTGATGACTGAGTAAACGTTCAAGGTATTTAGTTATTTTTTTAAAAAAGATGTTCAAGATCTACTTGGACAGTTTTTTGGAGGAGGTAGAGAAACCAACTGGGTACGTATACTCTTTTATTTGATTTCAAATAGCAAGAGACTAGACTGATTGTTTTTCACTTTCAAAATCTTAATCTTGCTGAAACTGACAATAAAGGCACAAATACAGTGAAAAAAATAAAAAAAGTTAGAGGCTACCCGATCTAGTATAGCTCACATTTCCTGGTTGAGACTCCAAACACAGGAATTCCACTCCCAAGAGATAACTCGTCCCTCGATCTCCACACACAAACGGCAGTCTGAACAGACAACATATATATGAAAACTTTCAAGTGGAAGATATAAAAAAATGCAATAGAGTTCTGACAGCCTCTGGACAGCACACACGACCGTTCTTACTTTTGATTGTACTAAATACAACAACTCAATATACTCCAAGGTGGAAACTGGACTTAGTGTTATGGAGAAATTATTGACTGTAACTGCTCGAAAAGTTCATAAGCCTAAACACAATTTAAAACAGAACCTGACAATTTATGCTGACAATTTGATCATCACACAAAAAAAGTGTAACAGGATAGAATTTCTGAGCCACTAGTATGCGACTTATTAAACAACGTCAAACTTTGTGGTTAAAAAAAAAAAAATTTAGGACCCTGGGTATGAACAGCACCATCCTTTTTGGTCTTTAGTAAAGTCTGAAGGAGAGAAACATTCTGATGCATGCAGATAAAACTGAAAAGCAAGGGGGCAACCAGCAAAACCACGAAGGATATATGCCATCAAAAGAAGGGAAGAAGGAAAAAATTCAGTTGATGAATATAAAGGACTCAGTGAAATAAAGTTTATGAAGGAAAGAAACTAGGCAGTAATTTGTTATGTCTAAGTAAGAGACAAGAGCATGGGTGGCTTATGTCCCCAGATGACTTAGCTATCTAAAGAGATACGGGGAAGCGGGGGAGGGGCGGCACAGTGCATCAGAAACACTGAACTGGGAGAGTCAAGGCTGTCCAAAAAGACGCCGGGAAGCTCAGGGAGGACTGTCTGGCACTGTATTAGATCCCACCATCCACCAGACCAGGAGGCGCTGATGACTGAGTAAACGTTCAAGGTATTTAGTTATTTTTTTAAAAAAGATGTTCAAGATCTACTTGGACAGTTTTTTGGAGGAGGTAGAGAAACCAACTGGGTACGTATACTCTTTTATTTGATTTCAAATAGCAAGAGACTAGACTGATTGTTTTTCACTTTCAAAATCTTAATCTTGCTGAAACTGACAATAAAGGCACAAATACAGTGAAATTAAAATAAATTTTAACAAAGGAGAAAATCTGGTAATGTTTAAAGAACAGATGAATCAAGCAAAAGCCTTAAAACATAAGATTTTAAAAAACTCAGATATTAACAATTTGCAAATATATACTTCAAATACAGAATAAGAATACAAAGTAAGAGTATCTAGCTTTCAAGAAAAATTAGGCAGGTTTTCATCTGGCAAAGTGACAGGACCTAAGAGTGAAAGTAACCCCTACCAGACGAAGACTCAGCTCCAAATCTCAGTCATGGTCTCACTCAAGACCTGTCACCCCAGCTGAGTGACGAACAGGCATCAACAAATGCTTATTGAAATGAGTGCATACCGTAATGTCCAATTAACATACTAACTGGTACAGTTTAAACCCAGTCAGGAAAGTGAACTTTTTTTTAAAGCAGTGAAACTTTTAAAAAAGAAATCTATGTAAACCTCCAATATAAAACAAAAATGAAGCTGTCACCGGGCCAGGCCAATGTCAGTGGAAGCATCCCTGCCTCCAATCCCCTCAATCAGCCCTAAGGTGAATGTAATTCAGTGCGAAAACCACCATTCACCTCAGAAATGTGACAGAAAGCATGAGCATTCACAGCTCTCATGCTGTTAAACTGAGGAAATTACCAGCACTGTATAGAAGAAATTCTAAATGATCTTGCTAACTAAAATAAAGACAAAATTCTACAGAGGTGATCTTATCACTTAGAAGAATGAAAACAAACCCTCCAAAGGAAAAAACAATCAGCAAAAATAAGGCTACAGTGGACAAAACAAAATGTAGAACCAGCATTAAAAAGCAAATTAAGGGGCTTCCCTGGTGGTCCAGTGGGCAAGGATACCACCTTGCAGTGCACGGGGCGCTGGTTTGATCCCTGGCCTGGGAAGATTCCACGTGCCACGGAGTGACTGGACTGATTGTCCAACTACCGAGCTGGAGCTCTGGAGCGTAAGCGCCCAGAGTTAGTGCTCTGCAGCGAGACAGCCACTGCGATGGGAGGCCCACGCAGGCCAAAGAACAAAGATAAATAAATGAAAGATCAATATAAGTGGCCAAAAAAAAAAAAAAAAGGCAAATTAAGACCAATGAACATATTCATACAAATGTAACCATCACCGCCATTAGTCAACTGCTTGACTAGTCTAACTGCTGACTACAGCAGGTGCTTCCAAAGAGCTGAGTCCCAGCTTCCTACTGGACAGAAGACTCCCACCACAAATGCGGAGGTGCGATCACTACTGAAATCCTACAGATGGCTCTGCTTGACCTATCAATCCAAGAATAACCGCCAGGACCTCCAATCATCTTCACAGCTGTTCTCTGACCCCAGACAAAGACCAGCACCCCCCAACATGACTACAAGTTCTCATGTGCCAAGGGCCGAGCTTCCACACTTCCAACAGGCCTGATGGTGGAGACCGGGACACTTACACCATCCACAAGACGGGCCGTAGGAAGCAGTGATCAATGGGCAGCAGGGTATCTGGAAGCAAGCAGCCAGGCGCTACAGTGGTGAAGATCCGCCCAAAGCAGAATTAAAGAAAAGGGTTGTTCCATTCAATGGTAGTGAGCTGGTGCAAACTCTTTACAGTAAGGACTCGAGGAACAGGAACTGCTAACAAGAACCGGTCTGTTACAAAATAAGGCCACCTTCAACTAGTATAAACTGCAGAACCAATCTGATCCTCAGGTGTGGATCTGTGCAGAGGTTTTTATATAAAGCATAAACACCCAATAAACGATGACCTTCCTTTAAAACATGCCTTTGCGTGTGATGCCTGTTTCTTTGCCAAGCATGCCTATGTATCCCCAGCTCTCCGCATGGCTTGCGCCTTTCTCACGTGAATGTTAGCTCATGCATCACTGACCTTATAGAAGCTTCCCCTCTGCTGGGTTCTGTCACAGTACCCTGTTTATCTCCTTCACAGACCAATACAGAAGGTGTTCGAGTAACCACTAGCTCAGCAAAAGCAAGGGCCACAACTGTCTTGTTCACCTTTACCCAAAGCTAAATTGCACACGACAGGTGAACAATGAGCAATGCTTGACTAGCGCCCAGAGTTAGTGCTCTGCAGCGAGACAGCCACTGCGATGGGAGGCCCACGCAGGCCAAAGAACAAAGATAAATAAATGAAAGATCAATATAAGTGGCCAAAAAAAAAAAAAAAAGGCAAATTAAGACCAATGAACATATTCATACAAATGTAACCATCACCGCCATTAGTCAACTGCTTGACTAGTCTAACTGCTGACTACAGCAGGTGCTTCCAAAGAGCTGAGTCCCAGCTTCCTACTGGACAGAAGACTCCCACCACAAATGCGGAGGTGCGATCACTACTGAAATCCTACAGATGGCTCTGCTTGACCTATCAATCCAAGAATAACCGCCAGGACCTCCAATCATCTTCACAGCTGTTCTCTGACCCCAGACAAAGACCAGCACCCCCCAACATGACTACAAGTTCTCATGTGCCAAGGGCCGAGCTTCCACACTTCCAACAGGCCTGATGGTGGAGACCGGGACACTTACACCATCCACAAGACGGGCCGTAGGAAGCAGTGATCAATGGGCAGCAGGGTATCTGGAAGCAAGCAGCCAGGCGCTACAGTGGTGAAGATCCGCCCAAAGCAGAATTAAAGAAAAGGGTTGTTCCATTCAATGGTAGTGAGCTGGTGCAAACTCTTTACAGTAAGGACTCGAGGAACAGGAACTGCTAACAAGAACCGGTCTGTTACAAAATAAGGCCACCTTCAACTAGTATAAACTGCAGAACCAATCTGATCCTCAGGTGTGGATCTGTGCAGAGGTTTTTATATAAAGCATAAACACCCAATAAACGATGACCTTCCTTTAAAACATGCCTTTGCGTGTGATGCCTGTTTCTTTGCCAAGCATGCCTATGTATCCCCAGCTCTCCGCATGGCTTGCGCCTTTCTCACGTGAATGTTAGCTCATGCATCACTGACCTTATAGAAGCTTCCCCTCTGCTGGGTTCTGTCACAGTACCCTGTTTATCTCCTTCACAGACCAATACAGAAGGTGTTCGAGTAACCACTAGCTCAGCAAAAGCAAGGGCCACAACTGTCTTGTTCACCTTTACCCAAAGGCTAAGAAAGTTCCTGGCACACACGACAGGTGAACAATGAGTATTTGCTGAACAAAAAATCACTATACCAAGTTTACATGAACACATACAGGCCTACACGAATACTGGAAAACGGGGAATATCTAACAGAAGACAATCAAATGCTGAAAGTATTGAAAGTAACACCTGTAGATACAGGTGAGTATGATTTCAAAACAACAAGTACCAAAGATAATCTGTCTTTAAAAATATGAAAACTTACTGAAGGGAACCAGGAGTGGTTGTTTTCTGTTTCTACTGAGATGCAAACAAGAAATGTTTAAACTGAAAGGAGTCAACAATAAACGTAAGGATACTCTGCTGCAGAATGGGCTTCAAACAGAGCCACTGACCTCGCTGGTTACTGCCGAGTGTGAAGTGCGGCTGGCTCTAACAGCCACCACACAGCCAGGGTTAGTCAGGAACAGCTCATACCACAGGTATTTAGAAGATAAAAAATGTGCGAAGCTGTGTTTCCTCCAAATTTTAAAATTCAGAATTCATAATTATGCAAAGAAACATGTTTCATCAATTTAATACAACATACCTTAAAAACAGATGGCTCTTATCTGTTGATCAGACCTTGGCATTGCTTTCCTAATTTTGCCGAAGCAACTACATTTACAAGGGTCCATTTTGTAATACAATCTGGTAATTAAATCTAATGAAATTCAACTCAAATGAGCACTACGTTTGCTACTGAAACATTTTAAAATCTCTTTTAAAAAAGAAATGTTTATATTTATAGATGGAATTTTCAAAAAGGATAAATATATTGAAATAATTATAGCATATCCCTGAAAATAATTATACTGCCACCTGTGCATTTTTTATGAGGTGTAAAGATAAATCACAAGACTGCTAGGTTACACAAGTTTATGAGCATCTGTCGATACGAAAGGTGGTGTTAAGACGCAGGGACTTACTCCGCAGGAATTCTCCCTGGACCCAGAGTTCACTGGCTGTTAACTGGTCTGGCAGTTATCAGCGCAACCGTTACTGGTAATGGGTATCACACGACACTGTTTTGGTATCAGGACAAAAGTGGAAACAGGTTTAGAAAAGACTTTCATGAAGTTTTCTTATAATGAGATTTAGCAGTAAGTGAACAGACACCAAGAATGAACATTTAAGACCCACTGAGCACGTGAAGGTCAAGGATTTCAAAAGTGAATCCACTGTTCTTCCCCCAAGAGTTTATTTTTGGTAAAAGGCAGAAAAATTAGTTTTTCTACAAGGGAAATCTGCTTCTAAATGATAATTTGAAAATCTTGATATATATTATATATTAAAAAAGACACACAAAAATAACGAAGAAATGGGAATAACAGATTAGGTACTGGAACTTTATAAAGGCTTGCCTAAGTCAAGAAGCAGCACACACACACACCTAATTGATGCAAACTAAAAATGTATCGAAACAGCACAATACTGTGATACTGGATCATGACACATTACCTGTACATGACTACTACTGTTATTAATAAACCTTCGGGACACTCAGGTTTATGCCCAACAAGACATCGATAAGTCTTTAAAATCTCTTCCTCCTTTATGGGAGAGCATTTCTAAACATTAATTTTCCCATCTAATATTGGAACAGAGGAAACCAATTCCACAAGGTGCTGTAACTGATGAGACCGCAAGTGCTGTTTTCTCTTGAATTTTTGGATAGTAAGACAGTCCACGGGACCACACACAACTACTGTGACAGAAGAGCTGGTACATTATTAAGTCTTTCGATGGGACTTGAGTGGCGACGAAGCTTTATGACATGCTCGAGCAACGCACTGAAGGTGATCCCATCTGAGTTAATACTTTGTCCAACCACTGAAGAGGTCCGTTCAGGTGGAGTTCAATCCAACAAGGAGTGCTCGTTACCGTTTGCCTTCTGTTTAAAAGAATGACAGAAAATAACTAAGAAATGAAAAGAACAACATGGTTATGGAAGAATTTAGATGAACCAATAGGTTTTATACACTAAAACCTAGATTCTGTTTTGAATCAGTACTAAGTTTGGATATCCATTATTCTGAAAACTGTTTAATCCTTCCAGTCTAACAAAGCACTTATAATGCTTTAAATAAGCACCACCAGGGCACCACCAGCACTATCCCAAGCAAATCAGAATATATAAAGTCACCTTATTTATTAATCATTCAGAGAAAAGAATCGAAAACACACTCAAATAGAAATCAAATAGAATTCAATTAGAATTCAAATAGAAAATCAAGTCCACTGGAACTAAGCTCAAATTTAAAGTATATCAAAACAAAAGATGTTCTGACCCAACCTTACCACACAAAGTTGAAATCAGGGGGTTCAACTTCTCCTGGCAAAGCCAATAGCCCTTTTAGCAAATTCATGAAACAAAAATTAGTTTTTCTACAAGAAATCTGCTTCTAAATGATAATTTGAAAATCTTGATATATATTATATATTAAAAAGACACAGAAAATAACGAAGAAATGGGAATAACAGATTAGGTACTGGAACTTTATAAAGGCTTGCCTAAGTCAAGAAGCAGCACACACACACACCTAATTGATGCAAACTAAAAATGTATCGAAACAGCACAATACTGTGATACTGGATCATGACACATTACCTGTACATGACTACTACTGTTATTAATAAACCTTCGGGACACTCAGGTTTATGCCCAACAAGACATCGATAAGTCTTTAAAATCTCTTCCTCCTTTATGGGAGAGCATTTCTAAACATTAATTTTCCCATCTAATATTGGAACAGAGGAAACCAATTCCACAAGGTGCTGTAACTGATGAGACCGCAAGTGCTGTTTTCTCTTGAATTTTTGGATAGTAAGACAGTCCACGGGACCACACACAACTACTGTGACAGAAGAGCTGGTACATTATTAAGTCTTTCGATGGGACTTGAGTGGCGAAGCTTTATGACATGCTCGAGCAACGCACTGAAGGTGATCCCATCTGAGTTAATACTTTGTCCAACCACTGAAGAGGTCCGTTCAGGTGGAGTTCAATCCAACAAGGAGTGCTCGTTACCGATTGCCTTCTATTAACAAGAACGACAGAAAATAACTAAGAAATGAAAAGAACAACATGGTTATGGAAGAATTTAGATGAACCAATAGGTTTTATACACTAAAACCTAGATTCTGTTTTGAATCAGTACTAAGTTTGGATATCCATTATTCTGAAAACTGTTTAATCCTTCCAGTCTAACAAAGCACTTATAATGCTTTAAATAAGCACCACCAGGGCACCACCAGCACTATCCCAAGCAAATCAGAATATATAAAGTCACCTTATTTATTAATCATTCAGAGAAAAGAATCGAAAACACACTCAAATAGAAATCAAATAGAATTCAATTAGAATTCAAATAGAAAATCAAGTCCACTGGAACTAAGCTCAAATTTAAAGTATATCAAAACAAAAGATGTTCTGACCCAACCTTACCACACAAAGTTGAAATCAGGGGGTTCAACTTCTCCTGGCAAAGCCAATAGCCCTTTTAGCAAATTCATGCAGGCTTTTAATACAAAACACCTCTAGGACTTCAACAAGAGGAGCTACCCTCTGGGAATCACAAACTGTTCGGTGACATCCTGTCACTCCATCTACTGATTTTAGCTCTTATTTATTTTATACAGCCAGTCAGTCAGTCTGCCTGCTCCTTCAACGTGACAACCCTTCAAACATGAGAGAAGGCCATTATCAGCTCTTCACCTCCAAGTCACACATGCTCAGTATAATTTAGAACCACTCTACTTCAAAGGACGTGCCCCACTGCTCCCCGGCAGATCTTCTCCCGCCACCTCCCAGCTGTGGCTATCTGCATTTCTGTGCCTGAGAACTTCTCTGCTCTGTCCACATACATAACAGACCAGAAGTGTCAGTAAATTCACAACCCCAGGAATAGCCCTTAACCAATGACACAAGAAATGGCATTTAAACGCCTGGTTTCCTTTCCCTCTGAGTGGGATAATTCTGTGTGTTCTTTACGTTTTCCAAAGTTTTCCTGAGGGAACCGCTCTAGTGGCCCACCCACCAGAGCAGGCTTAGGAATGGGGTTGGCGGGCTCCCCCCACCCCCTTCCCTGAGTTATCCTCCCTTACCAGTGTTTCACTTGCTGAGAAACTTTTAGCAGGCAAACCTTTGCCTCAGGGCTGAGCCCTTGTCTCAGGGCTGAGCTTCACACTATCTGTGCTCCTGCCTGTTTGTTCGCTTCTATACTAACTCACTTAACTGAGACATGAATTCTTCACACATCTCTATTTCCTGTGTACGACATCTCCTGGCAATTAAGCTGGCCCTAAAGAAACTGAAAAATAGTTTAGAAATCCAACCATTAGATCTGTCTCCTCAGAACCAGTGTCATTAAGAATAAGGTTCCAGAGTTCACAGATACAGATATCTTAGTTATTTTGATCTGTAAATGTTAAAGGGACTACTTTATTATCCAAAGTAGATGTACATGACTCCACTATCCATGAACACATGCTGTATGTGACTGCTTCTTGTATAGATTGCTCATTATCTCTGGGTTAAAGAGCAGAGTACACAGCGAATGAAGGGCAGTATCTCTCTCCACCAATTAAAACTGGCCCAACCGGAGACCCATAGATTTACATGGAATTCTCCTGAACTTATGTGATTCATGTTTAATGCCACGGATTTTCTTTACCATATTTTGCAACATTATAATCTTTCAAAGGGGAAAAATATCTGACCTAGTAAGCTAGTATCAGATAGTACTAGCTGAACCTAATTTTAATATCAACTTAATCAAAGTTCAAAGCAAAAAAGAAACTCCGCATTGTTTAGTTACCCCATCTCAAAGGGGAAATGATTAAAACGAAAGAAAGCTATAGCAAAGTCAGAATCTGAATTCTTCCACTAACACAATTTGGACAAAAGAGTGACAGGTGTCACTCTAGACACACATATATCACACATCGTGTATTTTTACAGAAGTAGTTCAACCAGTAGATTTCAAATCTTACCATCACAAAAGGCATACATCTCAAAATCTAAGACAGCGAATCAAGTTCAAATGAAAGAAGTTCTGAGGATGGGCCCAAACTGCTGAATGAAACTGGATTATTACTATACTATATGAATATCTTCACACCTTCAGACAGTTAAGTAATGTGAACTGAAGAAAGGCTAAATATTTTACTGACAGTTTTACTCATTAATATGCTGATGAACTATTCCCTTTCATTGAGGTGGAATCCAATCAACTGTTTAATTTAGCAACAGCCTCATCTATCTTATTCTCTGATGACAGATGAGTTCTGGTAAAACTCAATTACATAATTATGTCTACTATCCTTAGAGAAGAGGTGAAGAGTCAAGGAGAACTTTCCTCAAGGCTCATCTCTACCACTGAGAATGTGTCCTTGGGCAAACTACTGAATCTTGTCTAAGCCTATTTCCAAATAAATATTAGTTTGAACTTTTCTTTTTTTTTTTACGTTACAAAGGCTGCAACATTATAAAGAAAGAATAAAAACAGCAACAGTAATTGTTAGCCATGCTGAGAGGCATGAGATACTGCGTTTAAAACAAAGCATAGTGCCTGGTACCCAACAAGTACCCTCTGCTATTACTGAATCATGCTCCACCCTTCAACCTTATAGTGAAGTTACTTCAACCTCTCTGTCCAGTCTTATTCTTCTCTCTATATTCCAATCAAACTGAACTGTATTCTATTGCCAGGATCATCTCTTTCCAAGCCTGCAAGCCTATGACTACTGAAATCTAGCTATCTTGTAGAACCCTGACCCTGGGCCATCTCTACCACCCCAGCCTGAGGGAAAGAGCTCTCCTCCCACGAGCTGGTTAACGCTTCCAATGTGCCATTTAGGGTAGTCAACGCTCTGCCTCCTGCTGCAGCACTGTCCACACATGCTTGCACTCTATGCTCTGTGACATCAGCACAGGGATGTGTAATAGTTTTGAATCCAGCAGCCTCCAGTGTTGTTATTTTACATGAAGATCTGCTCTCTCTAACCCTCAATGAAAATACAGATAAACTTCAGAGGATTCAAAGAGTGGAAGAAATAAGAATTACACGGCAGGAGTTTGAGAAGTGAGTATGTGTTTTCGTACCGGTACTCCGCTCCCCACCCTTTCACAAAACTCATTCTTATGGTGCACATTCTAGTTAGCTGGTACACGGCTTCAAAACCCTGATTAACGGACTGAGCCAGAAGAGCAGCGAATTCCTGGTTGTTGAAGATCTTCAGGTTACAGCCTATGATTGAAAAAATACATACAAACATTATGTAAACAGAATATAGCATCAGAACATCACGCAATAAGGGGAACAGATACGAGAATAGCGGTGGTGTGTAGTCGCTAAAACAAATCCGCCTCTTGGGACCCTATCGACAGCCAGGCCCCTCTGTCCATGGGATCTCCAGGCAGTAATAGTAGGGCGGGTGGCCATTGCCATCTCCAGTAGATACCAGAATACGAGCATGCAAATCACCTCCTAATTCCGAAAATTAATCACAAAGAGAAAGTCAGCAAGTGGCTAACACAGGCTTCCATACATTGCTGTGTCCATACCTGGAGGAATTTTACACACGGTCGCCGGGTGCCAGCCGTATCTCTGGTTACAGTTGGGGCTCTGCACAAAGATTGCACTATCACTTAGGCACTCAGCAAACACTTCCCCACCTATGTAATACAAGCGCACTCCTCTTCCTAAAACAAAATACATATGGAATTAGTTGTACCACATTTACTATTTCAGGATGACTTTTGAAGGGTTTTCTTAGAGGAACAGTAAAACATATTTGGAGTACCTTTCCCATAGCTAGGCTTTTCTGAAATCTAACTTTGAAACTTAGCACTGTATATTTTTCCAAGTGTCTTTTCAACAATGATTTTATTGATCTGTAAAGATAATACGTGTTTATCTAAGATACTTAATATAGAAAAGTGGATAAACAAAGAATTTCATACAAATTCCATTTTTGGATAAAGAAAAGAAACTGAATCCAATTGAAAGAATAATATGCCTCTGTTATAATAAACAGTATCTCTTTAAAGAATCCACTATGGTGAAAAAACATAACAAAAATTATCAAGAGGTTAGAGTCATGCGCCCCTGTTAAAACTATATACACTATGGTAGCAACCAGACCTCTGTTTACACTAAGCAGAATGAACTAAGAGAAAGTTACATTAGGAGATTTTAATATACCTCTTTCAGAATTTGACAGATTGAATATACATAAAACATTAAAATACAAGGTTTTGAAGAAAAAAAAACATGAAAAACAGAAGTCTAAGGTAGCACTTATGATTCTCACCCCTGGTGTGTTTATTTTCCCATTATTCAATCAAGCACTAATCTAAGTACTGCTTAAAGGGATTTATCAGATGTAACTTAGTTCTCAAGTCAATGGACTACAAGAAACTAAGACTATTTTTGGTGGGTCTGACTTAATCAGGCAACAGCCCTTAAAAGGGACTGGGCTAGCCCTGGTGAGAGCGAGCCGAAGTGTAAGCGAGAGGAACCGAAGGCAGCAGAGTCTGCACGCTGACTGAAGATGGAGCAGGGCATGCACGTGGCCTCTAGGTATTGAGAACAGTCTCTAGCTGACAATCTGCAGGAAATGAGAAACTCTGTGCCACAACTGCAAGGAAGTGACCTCTGCAGGAATCACCGTGAGCCTGGAAGGGGACCTCCAGCTTCAGATGAGGGAGGGTAAATAAACAGGTAAGCCTACTGATTTAGAAGTAAGTAAGGTAGGCTAAACCTTCTGATAAATTTTTATGCAGAGCCCTAATTAGAACACAGAAAAATCATAGCTATTTTGGTTAAAACAGAGTGGATATACAGAGGCTTGCCTAATCTACAAGACACCCAAGTGCCTCTATATGATTATGTAAAATTTATACATCAAGCAAGACTTGAGAAATTTCACATGAAGCCAGTTGACATCTCTGAAGTCACTAAACTTTGCAATACCACATTGACTCTTTTTGGGGATCGGGTTGGGGAGGGAGGGGAGCGGGCGGGCCACTTCTATTGGTCTTTCATTTATCTATTTTTCATCCATCTTTGTTCTTTGGCCCATGTGGGCCTCGAATCGCAGTGGCCTCTGTTGTCACAGAGCACCGGCTCTGGGCGCACGCGCTCCAGAGCTCTAGCTCAGTAACTGGACACATCGATCCACCCCTTCGGCGGCACGTGGGATCTTCCCAGGCCAGGGATCGAACCTGCGCCCCTTGCACTGCAAGGCGGTGTCCTTACCCACTGGGCCACCAGGGAAGCCCCACATTGACTCTTTAGTGATCAACACTACTTCTCCCAGGAGGCAATGGTTAATTAAATGAAAGCAGAAGCAAACTATTATTAAAATAATTTATTTTAAGGTGATGAGAACTAAGGTAGCACTTATGATTCTCACCCTGGTGTGTTTATTTTCCCATTATTCAATCAAGCACTAATCTAAGTACTGCTTAAAGGGATTTATCAGATGTAACTTAGTTCTCAAGTCAATGGACTACAAGAAACTAAGACTATTTTTGGTGGGTCTGACTTAATCAGGCAACAGCCCTTAAAAGGGACTGGGCTAGCCCTGGTGAGAGCGAGCCGAAGTGTAAGCGAGAGGAACCGAAGGCAGCAGAGTCTGCACGCTGACTGAAGATGGAGCAGGGCATGCACGTGGCCTCTAGGTATTGAGAACAGTCTCTAGCTGACAATCTGCAGGAAATGAGAAACTCTGTGCCACAACTGCAAGGAAGTGACCTCTGCAGGAATCACCGTGAGCCGGGAAAGGGGGACCTCCAGCTTCAGATGAGGGAGGGTAAATAAACAGGTAAGCCTACTGATTTAGAAGTAAGTAAGGTAGGCTAAACCTTCTGATAAATTTTTATGCAGAGCCCTAATTAGAACACAGAAAAATCATAGCTATTTTGGTTAAAACAGAGTGGATATACAGAGGCTTGCCTAATCTACAAGACACCCAAGTGCCTCTATATGATTATGTAAAATTTATACATCAAGCAAGACTTGAGAAATTTCACATGAAGCCAGTTGACATCTCTGAAGTCACTAAACTTTGCAATACCACATTGACTCTTTTTGGGGGCGGGGAGGGAGGGGGGCAGGCAGGCCACTTCTATTGGTCTTTCATTTATCTATTTTTCATCCATCTTTGTTCTTTGGCCCATGTGGACCTCCCATCGCGGTGGCCTCTGTTGTCACAGAGCACCGGCTCTGGGCGCACGCGCTCCAGAGCTCTAGCTCAGTAACTGGACACATCGATCCACCCCTTCGGCGGCACGTGGGATCTTCCCAGGCCAGGGATCGAACCTGCGCCCCTTGCACTGCAAGGCGGTGTCCTTACCCACTGGGCCACCAGGGAAGCCCCACATTGACTCTTTAGTGATCAACACTACTTCTCCCAGGAGGCAATGGTTAATTAAATGAAAGCAGAAGCAAACTATTATTAAAATAATTTATTTTAAGGTGATGAGAACTACAGTCAATTATTTTAGTCAAACTACTTTTTACCTCATTGTTAGAAAAGTAAACTATGTCCCCAAGTGTTGGTGTTCATGTGGATTACATCTATGCAATCTTAGCATATGTGTTAAAACTGAAGACTCAAAACAATTTATTAGTTCATTTGAAAATCAAAATAATAAACATATTACACATTATACAAGTTTATGAAAAGTAACTATTTTCCAAAGCAAGGAAAATACTAGGGAGAAAAGTCTTATATTTCTGCAAATCTCCTTACTGCCAGGCTTAAGATGGTAGAATTCTTATCAGCATCTTATGTTTAATTTCTTGAAAAATTACAAGCCCTATAGCCTCTGGAATACTTCACTGAACAGTCACAAAAGAATGAGAGTGAAAATGGCAAACAGCATCTTAGTATCACCATGAAAATAGCTTTCACCTCATAAACTTGCTGAAAGGGTACCTGGAACCACCACATTTTGAGATCATTCAAGCTATTTTTAAACAAATTAAATGGTAGTTCTCATTTTAGATATCTTGCTTCAGATTTAATGTGCAGACCTGATATGTGAATTCACCAAAGTGAGGAAAAAACTAGGAGATGTAAACAAACTGAAAAAAGTTCACGATTTGTTAAAATTCCAACCCTAAAATCTGCACATGACAATTTTACAACTGGTAGAGGCTCGGCAAAGTTATTTTTACACACAGTTATTGACGGACCTCCCAGTATCTAGGGTGCCAAATAAAGAGACGCTCAAGATAAGAGTTTGCAGATGGAAGGACCACCAGGTCCTAGGAAAAGCTGTCGAGCTAAGCACTTGAACGTGACTGCACTTAAGCCGATGGAGAGAAGGCAGGCTTTTTTGCACACAATCTCTTTTTTATATATATATACTTTTTTTGGCCTCTAAGTTATCATTTATTTTCATCCATCTTTATTCTTTGGCATGTGTGGGCCTCCCATTGCAGTGCCTTCTCTAGTTGCAGATCACTAGCTTCAGGTACATGTGCTCCAGAGCGCCGGCTTGTAAATGGACACACCGGTCCAGCTGCTCCTCGGCATGTGGGATTTTCCCAGGCCAGGGATCAAAACGGTGCCCCTTGCACTGCAAGGTGGATTCTTTACCCACTGGACCATCAGGGAAGCCCGATCTGCACACAACCTCTTGATGCAGTAAACCACATAATGCTCAAGTTTTGCGTACATGGCACTGGGTTCCCCACAAGGAAAATAAACATACCTATATGTCTTCTTGTCATTTCTACCGTAGCATTTCTGTTTACATTGGAGAGTAAACCTAGGCAGAACCTCTCAGAATTTGATGGATCTGTGAAGCCGTCTACGGTGAGTGAGGGCTGTGAAGCATGGAAGGTCTCTCCAACCCTCTGGTTTAATTCGTAATCGCTATTGAACACCAAAATGCAGGTTCTGAGTAAGTAACTGGCTGCAAGTCTAGCAGAGGGAAAACAAACCAAAAAAATGAGAGTGAAAATGGCAAACAGCATCTTAGTATCACCATGAAAATAGCTTTCACCTCATAAACTTGCTGAAAGGGTACCTGGAACCACCACATTTTGAGATCATTCAAGCTATTTTTAAACAAATTAAATGGTAGTTCTCATTTTAGATATCTTGCTTCAGATTTAATGTGCAGACCTGATATGTGAATTCACCAAAGTGAGGAAAAAACTAGGAGATGTAAACAAACTGAAAAAAGTTCACGATTTGTTAAAATTCCAACCCTAAAATCTGCACATGACAATTTTACAACTGGTAGAGGCTCGGCAAAGTTATTTTTACACACAGTTATTGACGGACCTCCCAGTATCTAGGGTGCCAAATAAAGAGACGCTCAAGATAAGAGTTTGCAGATGGAAGGACCACCAGGTCCTAGGAAAAGCTGTCGAGCTAAGCACTTGAACGTGACTGCACTTAAGCCGATGGAGAGAAGGCAGGCTTTTTTGCACACAATCTCTTTTTTATATATATATACTTTTTTTGGCCTCTAAGTTATCATTTATTTTCATCCATCTTTATTCTTTGGCATGTGTGGGCCTCCCATTGCAGTGCCTTCTCTAGTTGCAGATCACTAGCTTCAGGTACATGTGCTCCAGAGCGCCGGCTTGTAAATGGACACACCGGTCCAGCTGCTCCTCGGCATGTGGGATTTTCCCAGGCCAGGGATCAAAACGGTGCCCCTTGCACTGCAAGGTGGATTCTTTACCCACTGGACCATCAGGGAAGCCCGATCTGCACACAACCTCTTGATGCAGTAAACCACATAATGCTCAAGTTTTGCGTACATGGCACTGGGTTCCCCACAAGGAAAATAAACATACCTATATGTCTTCTTGTCATTTCTACCGTAGCATTTCTGTTTACATTGGAGAGTAAACCTAGGCAGAACCTCTCAGAATTTGATGGATCTGTGAAGCCGTCTACGGTGAGTGAGGGCTGTGAAGCATGGAAGGTCTCTCCAACCCTCTGGTTTAATTCGTAATACGCTATTGAACACCAAAATGCAGGTTCTGAGTAAGTAACTGGCTGCAAGTCTAGCAGAGGGGAAAAACAAACCCATAAAAGAAATATTGTGTGAACAATTCAAGCCAAGAATAGACTGAATATCATATATCTTTACATGTTCTATGCCAGCCCACACTGGCAACAGCCCAGGAAACAGACTTAACATCTACATCACGAACCCCAGATTCCAAAGATCATACCAGATTTTCAGTTTCTCAAATTTCCCCTATCTCCTCAAGTCATCCAAATCTTCAAACATCTTTTTTAGACTTTATGGTGGATTACTTGTTCTACTAGGAGCTTTACCCTAGTTGCACCACATGTAAAGTAAGGCATTATAAAGTTAATTTGGGGTAGGATCAAGTAGAAAAAGCAAAAGCATGGATTAATGCATCAACAGCCAAAGGTTAAAAAATTGTCACAACAGGGTACAAAATACAACATTATTTTTTAAAAATGCTGGCCTCTTTGGTTTTTTTTTTTTGAGATTTATTTATTTATTTATTTTGGGCGGGGGTCGGGTTGGGGAGGGAGGGGAGCGGGCAGGCCACTTCTATTGGTTTTTCATTCTCTATTTTCATCCATCTTTGTTCTTTGGCTCCTGCGGGCCTCCCATCGCGATGGCGTCTGTTGTCGCAGAGCGCCAGCTCTGGGCGCATGTGCTCCAGAGCCCCGGTTCAGTGATTGGACACATCAGTCCAGCCGCTCCGCGGCACGTGGGATCTTCCCAGGCCAGGGATCGAACCGGCGCCCCTTGCACTGCAAGGCTGTGTCCTTATCCACTGGACCACCAGGGGAAGCCCTATTGTTTTTTTATTTATTTATTTTCATTCATCTTTCTTTGGCCTGTGTGGGCCTTCCATTGCAGTGGCCTCTCTCATTGCAGAGCACCAGCTCTGGGTGCGTGCGCTCCAGAGCGTTGCTCGTAATTGGACACACCAGGCCAGCTGCTCCACGGCACGTGGCATCTTCCTGTACCAGGGATCGAACTGGTGCCCCTTGCACTGCAAGGCGGACTTCTTACCCACTGGACCACCAAGGAAGCCCAAAATATGACATTTTTTTAACACCAAAAAATATAACATATTTTTGACATTTGTCTATTTTAACATGAGATTCTCACTGAGTTACCCTAGTTACAAAAATAGAAAGCCCTCATAAACACAAGAAACAGAAAGCAATAAAATATAGGGTATGCAAGTGGAAACAGAATATAAATCAAAAGAATCTATGTATTTCATGGGAAAATGAGGACCACATATATTTAAGTCCTGTAATTTTGACTACAATGCATCAATATTAAATTTCAAAGAGAAAAATGATAATTTTGTAGAATAAATTCCAATGTGTAGAAACAAAGAGAAATTGTGAGTATATAAGATCAAGATCAGAGTTACATATGCATACACGTATACACATGTATCAATACAAGTACACACACATTAGCAATCACACATATATCTCCCATACCAAATGTATGTGTGAGTGACATATGTCTCTCTATATTTTTATACCCATCTCATATTAATAATTACTATTACAAAATGTATTAGAAACTAAATACACCCATAAAAGCTAACCATGTAGGACATAAAATTCCTCATGAATCATGCATATGATTTTCATGAATAATTAGATTATTAATTCCTTATATTCACTGGTGCACATTATCAATTTCACTTTTAAAAAGAATTAATTTGAACAATCATATGATTATTCACTGAGACCTCTTTCTCTATATATGGAAAATATTATCAGAAAGAACATTTAATTAAAAATGTGGTACAGGTAAACAACAAAACTCTGTAAAAGCAAAATAAAATAAAGTACAGTAATAAAAACAGTAGTGGGGAAGTACTTTCAACTTACCCAAACTATGATTAACAGGGGAAAGAGTAGTAGGAGATAATTCTGCTGGAGATCCTGAAACAAAAGGATTCAATTTTAAACAGGTATGAAAGTATTTCCAGAACTTCTGACCAAATAATAAAAGAACTGACTGTATCTGGTTGTAATTAATTATCATAAATAATACACAGATAATTTGCCAGAAATTCAAATGTTTAATGGATGTTTAATTTTGGAAGTTTCAATATGTAAAAGATAAAAAGAAAGCCCTAGCTTCAAGCTATCCCCTTTTCAAAGGCATCCAATGTTGCAAGTTACTTTGTGTACTTTTCCAGAAATTTCTACAACCAAACAAGCAAATATATTTCTGTGCCTTCTGCTTTTTATGTACAAATGCTAACACAATTCTGAACTCTGCTTTTATATTACATATTTTATATCAACATCTAAAGATGCTGGTACGTTTCCTTAATACTTATGTGTCTATCCATCTATCCATCCATTCATCTAATAGCTACATAAATATTACATTATGGTATATTATGATCCCATACTGATGGACATTCAGGGTATTTTCAGTCTTCTGCTTTAAGAACCAAGCTTCCAATGACTAATCGTGTACATTTTGCATACTCTCAATTGTATCTGAAGGACAGGCTCTAGAAGGGGAACTGCCAAATCAAAGGGCTCTCCATCTGTAATTTGGATAAATTTTTCCAGAATTGTCATCTATCAAGGTTGTACCAGTTTACACTCCCAGTTACAAAACAGTGAGGGGAGGCTCATGTGTTATTCTTGATACAGGAGAACAAAGTCTTAACAAGTATAGTTTTAATTTGCATTTCCTTTGTAAGTGATATTGAGCAGCTTGATACTTGCTTATATTTCCTTTCTGTAAATAGTCTGTTCTTTTGCTCAATTTTCACTTTAAAATTCATTTGAACAATCATATGATTATTCACTGAGACCTCTTTCTCTATATATGGAAAATATTATCAGAAAGAACATTTAATTAAAAATGTGGTACAGGTAAACAACAAAACTCTGTAAAAGCAAAATAAAATAAAGTACAGTAATAAAAACAGTAGTGGGGAAGTACTTTCAACTTACCCAAACTATGATTAACAGGGGAAAGAGTAGTAGGAGATAATTCTGCTGGAGATCCTGAAACAAAAGGATTCAATTTTAAACAGGTATGAAAGTATTTCCAGAACTTCTGACCAAATAATAAAAGAACTGACTGTATCTGGTTGAAATTTAAATTTATCAAAAATAAAACACAGACAATTTGCCAGAAATTCAAATGTTTAATGGATGTTTAATTTTGGAAGTTTCAATATGTAAAAGATAAAAAGAAAGCCCTAGCTTCAAGCTATCCCCTTTTCAAAGGCATCCAATGTTGCAAGTTACTTTGTGTACTTTTCCAGAAATTTCTACAACCAAACAAGCAAATATATTTCTGTGCCTTCTGCTTTTTATGTACAAATGCTAACACAATTCTGAACTCTGCTTTTATATTACATATTTTATATCAACATCTAAAGATGCTGGTACGTTTCCTTAATACTTATGTGTCTATCCATCTATCCATCCATTCATCTAATAGCTACATAAATATTACATTATGGTATATTATGATCCCATACTGATGGACATTCAGGGTATTTTCAGTCTTCTGCTTTAAGAACCAAGCTTCCAATGACTAATCGTGTACATTTTGCATACTCTCAATTGTATCTGAAGGACAGGCTCTAGAAGGGGAACTGCCAAATCAAAGGGCTCTCCATCTGTAATTTGGATAAATTTTTCCAGAATTGTCATCTATCAAGGTTGTACCAGTTTACACTCCCAGTTACAAAACAGTGAGGGGAGGCTCATGTGTTATTCTTGATACAGGAGAACAAAGTCTTAACAAGTATAGTTTTAATTTGCATTTCCTTTGTAAGTGATATTGAGCAGCTTGATACTTGCTTATATTTCCTTTCTGTAAATAGTCTGTTCTTTTGCTCAATTTTCTATTGTGGTGTTGAGTACTTTTCTCAGAGACACATAAAAGACTCTTATCTTCTGGTGGTAACAGTCCTTCCATGGTATGGGATGCAAATATTGGCTCGTCTGTTACTTTCCACTCCTACTTCAATCAAACAATATTTTAAAAAATCTTTTATGTGACATAATTTATCAATCATTTTAGGGTATTGTCACAGTTTGATAAAAGTGATGATGGGAAAAATTCTTGCCTTACTCTTAACTTTGAAGAAATACTTCTAGTATTTCCTGTTAAGCATGAGGCTAAGCTTTGAGGATGGGTGGTACAATTCTTTATTTAGAAATTTTGCATAAATAACTATAAGCAATACTCTGTAGATTTATGCCACAGGAATAAATGTTATGCTGTCTTTTCCATCTTCTATAACAGTTTAAATAGCAAGCATTGGATTAACATGTTCTTTAATAGTTTGGTAGAATTCCTGCATGAAATTCTTTTCAGTTAATAATTTTCTGGGTTTACCCTCACATATTACTCTCTTTCTTCTATAAAAGATGACTATTAAAAGAGAGCTCTAGTTTCTCAAGTCCATTTCAGTAAATTATCCTTTCTTAGATAAGTATTTGTTTCCTCCAGTTTTAGGTAAACTGGCTAAATCTAGTCAATAAGGAAGGAACGGGCACAAGCACAAAAAGTTAGAAAAAGAAGGACCAACACAGGCAGAAGAGTGACTGTTAATTCACTCAATTTCAAGCACATTTTAAGACATATTTGTTGCCAGCTGTTGTTAAATAATAATTGTAGGATACATTTTGTTTCTCGTTATTATTCTCTACATATTGAGAATGTTACCCCACAAAAAAACATGACCTACAGTTCCCAAGCTTTAAAAACACAGCAATGGCATAGATGCAGAACAAGGCCAGGTGCCTTCTATGATCTCTTCCTCTCCCAACACCATAACCATGACCTAAAATACCATGCAACCCACAGGCAAAAGGGCAAGCCTACATAAACAAATGAATCAAAATAATAAAGAACAGGTGCTAATGATTTTGAAGACAGAACAGCATTCCATAACAAAGTGCTATGTTCTGTTCTTATTCCTCAACTTAAAAAATTCTGTTGGAAGTCACAACAGGTACAGCTATGAAAGGTCAAAATATATTTAGAACAATGAACTAAAACTCACTGCTGCTTCCTGAAGCTAAGATAAAATAAACAAAGCCACTATTTGAAATGGAGGAAACTGCCCAATTTTTCACATCTTTTAACTGTTTGCTGTCTCTATTAAATACTTATTAGAAGTGATCAGGGGCTTCCCTGGTGGTCCAGTGGGTAAGGACACTGCCCTGCAGTGCAAGGGGCGCCGGTTCAATCCCTGGCCTGGGAAGATCCCACTTGCCGTGGAGCAGCTAGACCAATGTGTCCAATTACCAAGCCGGAGCTCTGGAGCACATGCGCCCAGAGCTGGTGCTCTGCGACAACAGAGGCCGCCGCGATGCGAGGCCCACACGAGCCAAAGAACAAACATGGGTGAAAATAGATAAATGAAAGACCAATAGAAGTGGCCCGCCCGCCCCCCCGCCCTCCCCAACCCGCCCCTCACCAAAAGAAGTGATCAGTAGAGTCATAGTTCATTAATTTCAACTGAGTCCAGTCATGTGATAAAAGTTAGAACTGAAAAAATTGATTATAATCACATGCAAAATTTCTAGAAGTTAAATTAAGACAAAAATTTATTAGCTAACAGAAGTTTTTAGAAATTTAAAAATAAGAGCCAGGTTAAAATGACTAATTTATTAGTTACTTATATATACATGCCTTTACTAAAGTCTGGGACTTTGTTAGGAAAAAGTACCAATCTCACTATTTGTAGCCATCTAGAGAATTCCTTGTGCACATATCCCTGTATGCAAGTTTGAATATATTTGTAGGATACATTTTTCAATAAGGAAATGTTAGATCAAGGAATGTGAGGTTAAGTTTTCATTAGTAGCCAGTACCTCCCAGCATCTTCAGGCCCACCAACAATGCTGAGCATTTCTTCACACCATGTCACACTACCTTTTGACACATGACAATCTGGAAAGGTTTAAATGAGGCAACTCTGATGTGTAAAATTTTACTTGTTTTTGTTTTGTTATAGTGTATTCATGTTCTTTATGTCCATTTTCTATTAAGTACTGTCTTTAACCTATGATTTGGAGAAGGTTTTAAATTTAGAAATCAGTGATTAGGCTTCTTGATGTACATTTAAATATATTTCCCCAGGTTTTTTGGTTTGTTTTGGTGTGTGTTGCAAAATAAAAACAAATTTAGTAATAATACTTTTTAGAGCAGTTCTAGCTTCACAGTAAAACTGAGCATAATGTATGATGAGTCCCCATGTACACGTACACATGTATATACAACCTCCCCTACCACCACCTCTCACATGATGTACATTTAGTACAACTGAGGAACCTACCCAGACATTAGCACTCAAAGCCCATAATTTACATCGGGGTTTCATCTTTGGTGGTTTTACCGTCCACAAATTTTGACAAATGTACAGTGACATGTACTCACCACTGTAACAGCACACTGAATAGTTACACCGCCCTAGAAAGCGTCTGTGCTCACTTATCCATCCCTCCCTCCCCTCTAAGCCCTGGTAACCACGGATCTTTCTACTGCCTCTATAGCTGCTTGTGCCTTTTCCAGAACGTCATATATGGAAGGACAGAAAAGCTGGTTAAAGGCCTTAAAATGATTTCATTTTATCGTCTTGGCATTCAAATTACAGAGATAGTCCCAAAGAATTAAAATTACCTACGATTGTTTTTATACCAAAAAGGGCTTAAACATACGCTTTTAAAATTTTTATTCACTGATCACAGAGACCAATCACATTCACAACCCTTTCAAAAAACTGAGAATCATCCTGGTTTATTCCTTCAACCATATCCCTAGCTGATCACCAACCAAGTCCTTCCTCAGCAAATATTGCAAAAGCAGGCACTCTCCCAGTCTTCTCAAACAAGCCAGAGGAAGTCTCGTATAGTAGTGTCGGAGTTGAGATCAGATCAAGGAATGTGAGGTTAAGTTTTCATTAGTAGCCAGTACCTCCCAGCATCTTCAGGCCCACCAACAATGCTGAGCATTTCTTCACACCATGTCACACTACCTTTTGACACATGACAATCTGGAAAGGTTTAAATGAGGCAACTCTGATGTGTAAAATTTTACTTGTTTTTGTTTTGTTATAGTGTATTCATGTTCTTTATGTCCATTTTCTATTAAGTACTGTCTTTAACCTATGATTTGGAGAAGGTTTTAAATTTAGAAATCAGTGATTAGGCTTCTTGATGTACATTTAAATATATTTCCCCAGGTTTTTTGGTTTGTTTTGGTGTGTGTTGCAAAATAAAAACAAATTTAGTAATAATACTTTTTAGAGCAGTTCTAGCTTCACAGTAAAACTGAGCATAATGTATGATGAGTCCCCATGTACACGTACACATGTATATACAACCTCCCCTACCACCACCTCTCACATGATGTACATTTAGTACAACTGAGGAACCTACCCAGACATTAGCACTCAAAGCCCATAATTTACATCGGGGTTTCATCTTTGGTGGTTTTACCGTCCACAAATTTTGACAAATGTACAGTGACATGTACTCACCACTGTAACAGCACACTGAATAGTTACACCGCCCTAGAAAGCGTCTGTGCTCACTTTTTCCATCCCTCCCTCCCCTCTAAGCCCTGGTAACCACGGATCTTTCTACTGCCTCTATAGCTGCTTGTGCCTTTTCCAGAACGTCATATATGGAAGGACAGAAAAGCTGGTTAAAGGCCTTAAAATGATTTCATTTTATCGTCTTGGCATTCAAATTACAGAGATAGTCCCAAAGAATTAAAATTACCTACGATTGTTTTTATACCAAAAAGGGCTTAAACATACGCTTTTAAAATTTTTATTCACTGATCACAGAGACCAATCACATTCACAACCCTTTCAAAAAACTGAGAATCATCCTGGTTTATTCCTTCAACCATATCCCTAGCTGATCACCAACCAAGTCCTTCCTCAGCAAATATTGCAAAAGCAGGCACTCTCCCAGTCTTCTCAAACAAGCCAGAGGAAGTCTCGTATAGTAGTGTCGGAGTTGAGATCAGAATCCTAGAGTCTGAGATCCTAGGGGCAAATTCCTGTCACTCTTTATCTTTCCTTCTATGACATTCACTGCACTATTGCTTTTTACGAATTATATAGTGTTTAAACTTTCTTCTTTTATCTGCCTTTAATTTTTAGTAATGAATATTCATTTGTTGTGTAACTCAAAACGTTGGGTCATAATTTTAATCTAAAAATACTTTTATCTGACATAGGAACAGTAAACATAGGAGATTAAACAAAAATAAGACACAGGTACTCTGTCAATTCCAGTTTTTTAAAAATACATACTTTCTTATTTATTATGCCCTATGTATTTCCAAGTTTTCTATAAGCATGAATTGTGTCCATAATGGGAATACAGTTGCTCTTCCTTTGTTTTTATTAGTAACTCCTAAGGGGTTCCCTCATGGTTACAATACAGAAGACTGCTGGAGAAACCCTGGCTCCTACAGTAAGAAAATACCAGAAACATTATAGTTTTACCAAAAAGTGACCCCAAAACTATAGATTCATTTAAGCCTAAGTGAAGTAATTTGTAGAAAAGGAAGAGCTCCTCCTACATTAAGGAGAGAGGAGCAGCCATTTTCACTGCTGGGAGGATCTGCCGAGTGAGGACACAGACACACAGAGGGCTATTCTCGCCAGAGGAGAAACCAGCTGGACACTCAGTGGTCACACACAGGCACCCGGAGTCTGAGAAGCCCAAGCACAGATACAGTCCTCTTCGAAAGCCAATTCTAACCCCCACAGCCTTGGCCGAGTTACACATGGCAGCACAAGAGTTTTGGGGCAAAGCTGAAAAGCAGTGAGAGATCCTCCAGCCTCACAGTATTTGTATCTGAAAGACCTGCCGAGGGGGGAGGACTGCCCTCCCTCACACCTGAGGTCATCTGATATTAAGTATTAAATCAAAACCCATCCAACTCCACTCTTAATATATGAAAGACTAGCCCCCTAACTTAGTAACCAGAGAAAGAAAAGACTGAGTCTTTTCTAAGGAAAAGATGACCTATATTACTTTCCAGTATTATTTCATACACAATACCCAGCATCCAATTATAAAACATGAGTCATGTAAAAAAGTAGGAAAAACTGACCCATAAGCAAGAGATTAAAGTTAATACAAGCAGACCTACAAATAAATCAGACACTAAACTTCCCAGATAAAGAGTTTAAAATGCAAGTTATAAAACTAAAAAGCAGATTATCTGAAATGAAGTCACTGAATTGGAACCCGCTTAGAACAGACCAAAAGACCATAGACACACATACACATTATCCTTTTATTTTCAACAAAGGAACCAAGGTTAATCAATGAAGAAAGAAAAGTACCTTTCACTAAGGGTGCTAAAGTAACTGAACAAATTTCTACAGGAAAAGAGCAGAGATGGGGTAAAAAATGTAGGTAAATATAAAACATTACTTTTCAATCTTTAAAAAAAACCTCAAAGTCTAAAGCAAAAAACATTGGATTTACACAACTTCGTAAATAAAATATAGAAAAACAGTAGCACAAACAACAGAGGTAGGTGAATGGAGTTACAGTGCTATGAAGTTCCTATATCTCACATGAAGTTGTAAAATATTAAGTAACATTCTAAGTAGAAGAGACAGTAGTAGGGGATATACACTGCAATCACCAGAAACATTATAGTTTTACCAAAAGTGACCCCAAAACTATAGATTCATTTAAGCCTAAGTGAAGTAATTTGTAGAAAGGAAGAGCTCCTCCTACATTAAGGAGAGAGAGCAGCCATTTTCACTGCTGGGAGGATCTGCCGAGTGAGGACACAGACACACAGAGGGCTATTCTCGCCAGAGGAGAAACCAGCTGGACACTCAGTGGTCACACACAGGCACCCGGAGTCTGAGAAGCCCAAGCACAGATACAGTCCTCTTCGAAAGCCAATTCTAACCCCCACAGCCTTGGCCGAGTTACACATGGCAGCACAAGAGTTTTGGGGCAAAGCTGAAAAGCAGTGAGAGATCCTCCAGCCTCACAGTATTTGTATCTGAAAGACCTGCCGAGGGGGGAGGACTGCCCTCCCTCACACCTGAGGTCATCTGATATTAAGTATTAAATCAAAACCCATCCAACTCCACTCTTAATATATGAAAGACTAGCCCCCTAACTTAGTAACCAGAGAAAGAAAAGACTGAGTCTTTTCTAAGGAAAAGATGACCTATATTACTTTCCAGTATTATTTCATACACAATACCCAGCATCCAATTATAAAACATGAGTCATGTAAAAAAGTAGGAAAAACTGACCCATAAGCAAGAGATTAAAGTTAATACAAGCAGACCTACAAATAAATCAGACACTAAACTTCCCAGATAAAGAGTTTAAAATGCAAGTTATAAAACTAAAAAGCAGATTATCTGAAATGAAGTCACTGAATTGGAACCGGCTTAGAACAGACCAAAAGACCATAGACACACATACACATTATCCTTTTATTTTCAACAAAGGAACCAAGGTTAATCAATGAAGAAAGAAAAGTACCTTTCACTAAGGGTGCTAAAGTAACTGAACAAATTTCTACAGGAAAAGAGCAGAGATGGGGTAAAAAATGTAGGTAAATATAAAACATTACTTTTCAATCTTTAAAAAAAACCTCAAAGTCTAAAGCAAAAAACATTGGATTTACACAACTTCGTAAATAAAATATAGAAAAACAGTAGCACAAACAACAGAGGTAGGTGAATGGAGTTACAGTGCTATGAAGTTCCTATATCTCACATGAAGTTGTAAAATATTAAGTAACATTCTAAGTAGAAGAGACAGTAGTAGGGGATATACACTGCAATCACTAGAACACGGAGAAAATAATACTAAGTGATTACAAAGTGCCACAAATTGAAGACAGTAAACAGAATGCACACATAGGAATACATTTAAGTGATCTGAAAGGTAGGAAACTGGGAACAGAAGAACAAAAATCAGGCAACACAGAGAAGAGAAACAGCAAAATGGTAACCCAAACCTAATGATTACCAAGAATTACATTACTCACAAGGGAACTAAATATTCTAATTAAAAGACAAAGATGTTAGATTAAGACATAAAAAGGTATCCACCAGAAACACATTTTAGGGCTTCCCTGGTGGTCCAGTGGGTAAGGACACCGCCTTGCAGTGCAAGCGGTGCCAGTTCGATCCCTGGCCTGGGAAGATCCCATGTGCCGTGGAGTGGCTGGACCAATGTGTCCAACTACCGAGCTGGAGCTCTGCAGTGCATGTGCTCAGAGCCAGTGCTCTGCAACGAGAGAGGCCACTGCAATGGGAGGCCCACACAGGCCAAGGAACAAAGATGGATGGAAATAAATAAATGAAAGATCAATAGAAGTGGCCAAAAAAAAAAAAACACACATTTTAAATACAAAGATGCAGACAGACCACCAAAGTAACAGGATGGTTAAGTGAATATACCATGCCATCTACAAAATGAGAAGACACGGCAACGTTTATATGAGACACATTTTATAAAAAGGGTCACTTCATCCAAAGGACATAATTCTAAATATGTACTGCTTAATAAGAGAGTCAAAATACATGAAGCAAAAACTGACAGGACTCAAAGGAGAAAGAGATAAACTCAAAGTCACAGGTAGAAACAAGTTAGAGTTAGGAGATTTAAACAATACCAGCAATGACCTTGACCAAAAAAAGACACCTAGGTAACACTACAACTGCACAAAAATGTAGGTAAATATAAAACATTACTTTTCAATCTTTAAAAAAAACCTCAAAGTCTAAAGCAAAAAACATTGGATTTACACAACTTCGTAAATAAAATATAGAAAAACAGTAGCACAAACAACAGAGGTAGGTGAATGGAGTTACAGTGCTATGAAGTTCCTATATCTCACATGAAGTTGTAAAATATTAAGTAACATTCTAAGTAGAAGAGACAGTAGTAGGGGATATACACTGCAATCACTAGAACACGGAGAAAATAATACTAAGTGATTACAAAGTGCCACAAATTGAAGACAGTAAACAGAATGCACACATAGGAATACATTTAAGTGATCTGAAAGGTAGGAAACTGGGAACAGAAGAACAAAAATCAGGCAACACAGAGAAGAGAAACAGCAAAATGGTAACCCAAACCTAATGATTACCAAGAATTACATTACTCACAAGGGAACTAAATATTCTAATTAAAAGACAAAGATGTTAGATTAAGACATAAAAAGGTATCCACCAGAAACACATTTTAGGGCTTCCCTGGTGGTCCAGTGGGTAAGGACACCGCCTTGCAGTGCAAGCGGTGCCAGTTCGATCCCTGGCCTGGGAAGATCCCATGTGCCGTGGAGTGGCTGGACCAATGTGTCCAACTACCGAGCTGGAGCTCTGCAGTGCATGTGCTCAGAGCCAGTGCTCTGCAACGAGAGAGGCCACTGCAATGGGAGGCCCACACAGGCCAAGGAACAAAGATGGATGGAAATAAATAAATGAAAGATCAATAGAAGTGGCCAAAAAAAAAAAAACACACATTTTAAATACAAAGATGCAGACAGACCACCAAAGTAACAGGATGGTTAAGTGAATATACCATGCCATCTACAAAATGAGAAGACACGGCAACGTTTATATGAGACACATTTTATAAAAAGGGTCACTTCATCCAAAGGACATAATTCTAAATATGTACTGCTTAATAAGAGAGTCAAAATACATGAAGCAAAAACTGACAGGACTCAAAGGAGAAAGAGATAAACTCAAAGTCACAGGTAGAAACAAGTTAGAGTTAGGAGATTTAAACAATACCAGCAATGACCTTGACCAAAAAAAGACACCTAGGTAACACTACAACTGCACAAAATTCTTTTCACCTATAAATGGAACTGCCAATCGACATAAGAAAGCCATGGAGTGGTATAAAATAACTTTTAGTAAATTTCAAAGGACTGAAATCATAAACAGTATATTTGAATCATAATGTAATTAAGTTAGAAATCAATAAACTATTGAGAAAAGTCGCTATATTTCTAAGAAAGCAGGGA
Source organism: Tragulus kanchil (assembly GCA_022376925.1). Classification (NCBI taxonomy): domain Eukaryota; kingdom Metazoa; phylum Chordata; class Mammalia; order Artiodactyla; family Tragulidae; genus Tragulus; species Tragulus kanchil. Next base: position 138,888,241 of record JAIOJX010000003.1, read on the forward strand.
CCAAAGAAATCAAAGAGGAGCCAGAAAAGGCTAACAGTAAATAATAACGAAAAATAACTTATTAAAATTGCTGGTATGAACCCGAAATAAGGTTTAGAGGAAACTTTCAGTTTTAAATACTTACATTAGAAAAGAATCAATGGGCAAAAAATAAAATAGAATCAGTGATCTAAATGTAAGCTCCAATGGTCTAAAAAGACAAAAGTAAATTCAAGGCAACTAGAAGACAATAATGAAGAACTGAAATAAATCAAGTACTAAACAGAGAAACAACAGAAAAACTTAACAAGTCCCAAACTGGTGATTTAAAAAATATTAACTGATATACCCCTATAAGACCTATCAAGAACAAACAAATAAAATTATCAATATTAAGAGTAAAACATGGAGTATCAAGATCTGCTTGAACTTGCAGACATCAAGGGGATAACAATATGTCAGAAATAACTTCAAAGCAATAAAATCTACCATTCAGATGAAATGAACACCGTGTAAGATACAATTTACCAAACAAACATAAAAAATCGAGAATATAAATAACTCAATTTTAAAAACCCTTCCCTGTGAGATGATTTCTCTTGTAGGAGTTATCAAGTAGTTAAGGAAGACGGAGTATCGATCCTTTGCAAAATTTTCCAGAAAACAGTAGAAAACATCATCTAATATATTCTGCATCCACCATTACTATAACACTAAAACTACAGAAAAATATCATATGAAAACTAAAGACCAAAATCTTTCGTAAATACAGATATGAAAAACTCTTTTAAAAATATTTGCAATTCAAACTCATAAAGATTTTTAAAGTGTAATTTATCATAACCAAATAAGGTCAAAATTGGTTTGTTATCAGAAAAGTTACTTTGTGGAATTCACTTAAAAAAGGAGTAAAACTGTATGATCCTCCAAGAGATGCAGAAAAAAGTATGGACAAAATTCCACAGCTATTCATTACAAACATTCAAAACACCAGAACAGAAAGTAACATGCTCAATCTGATTATCTATTAAAAATCCATAATAAACATCTCACTTATTGGGGGAGTTAATAAATGTACTCTATGATAAAGAACAATGCAAAAATATCCATTCTTAGTATTTTTATTCAACAGTTTACTGTAAGTCTTAGCCAGGACAGACAAAGAAAAGAGCTTAAAGATCAGAAGGCAAGAAGTAGAATCTGTAGAATGCCAGATACAAAAAGTGGCTCCAGCAAAGTTCAAGACCAATATACAATAGTCAAATTTTATTCTATATCCTAGGAAAAAAACAATTAAAAAATAAAATTGAAAAATAACCTAATAACTCTTAAAGATTAAAATAGTGAAGCATACATCTAATGACAGCTATGGTATATGTATCTACACTAGAAATCATGAAACAGTGCAGGGATGGTACAACCAATAAGACTATTACTCTGACCCTCTGTTCCTGACAAGTAACCTTACCTTCCTATTTTATTTGACAAGATCCTAATTATGACAACGAACTTCTCCTGCTTCTGGATCTCAATCCCACAATTTACGTCTAAATTTTCATGCAATCAACTTTCTTCCTTTTTCTTTTTTTTTTAAAATATTTTATTTATATTTATTTGGCTGCACTGGGTCTCAGGCTCTAGTTCCCTGAGCAGAGATCGAACCCAGGCCCCCTGCATTGGGAGCAGAGTCTTAGTCACTGGACCACCAGGGAATTCCCTCTTCCTTTTTCTTAATGGTTAATTCATCCTCTCATATTTTCTTTAAATACACTTACACAATATTTACTCTGAGTTAGGAACAGTTACCTGCTTCAGAAAAGTGAACTCTTAACAACCCTGTGAGTTAAATACTGTTAATTATCCCTAGTTCACAGATAAGGAGACTGTGCCTGTGCCATCAAACTAACACACAGGAGAGGGACGATTCAAGTCCAGCAGTCTCGTGCGGAGGGCAAACATGCTATCCTATGGCCATGCATTTGTTTGGAGAAGCTGTCTCCTAAGTGGAGGATGTGCACCTTATCTAGGGGTACACAAAATGACCGGACTGCAAGAAAAAGTTAAAACTACATCCAACTTTTTCTCATGATGTTCATTCAGCCTGATTCCTAATGGCCATAGGCTTTAAAGAATGAAGGCTTGACCAGAAACAAACAAAAAAATCATCCATTAGTTCTGTACTCTTTTTATTTTATTTATTTTAACTGTGATGCTTGCAGGATCTTAGTTCTGCCACCAGAAAGGTCTTACTTCTCTCCACTGCCCCCTGCAGTGGAAGCACAGAGTCCTAACCACTGGGCCACGAAGGAATTCCCCCTCTGTTTACCCTTTTAAAAGCATCAGGGTCTTTTCCAGTGAGTCTGCTCTTTGCATCAGGTGGTCAAAGTATTGGAACCTGAACTTTACCAACAGTCCTTCCAATGAATATTGAGGACTGATTTCCCTTAGGATTGACTGGCTTGATCTCCTTACTGTCTAAGGGGACTCTCAAAGAGTCTTCTCAAGCACAAGAGTTCAAAAGTATCAATTCTTCAGCGCTCAGCCTTCTTTATGAAGTTCAACTCTCACATCCATGCATGACTACTGGGAAACCACAGCTTTGACTATATGGACCTTAGTTGTATAGCCATGTCTAGACAACATGACCACAGAGTATGTCTCTGCTCTAATATCTCTGTATACACTATCCAGGTTCGTCACGACTTTTCTTCCAAGGAGCAAGTGCCTTTTAATTTCATGACTACAGTCATCATCCGCAGCAATTTTGGAGTTCAAGAAAATAAAATCTGGCACTGCTTACACTTTTCCCCCTTCTGTTTGCCATGAAGCAATGGGACCGGATGCCATGACCTTAGTTTTCTGAATGCTGAGTTTTTAAGCCAGCTTTTTCACTCTCCTCTTCCACCTCCATCAAGAGGCTCTTTAGTTCCTCTTCGCTTTCTTCCATTATGGTGGTATTAACTGTCATATCTGAGGATGTTGATATTTACCCCAGCAATCTTGATTCCAGGCTGTGATTCAACCTGTCTGGCATTTCACATGATACATTCTGTTTATGTAAGTCAAATAAACAGGGTGACAATATACAGCCTTGTACTTTCCCAATTTTGAGCCAGTCAGTTGTTGCTTGTAATGTTTTAACTGTTGCTTCTTGACCTGCATAAAGGTTTCTCAGGGGACACCTTTATGGTGTCCAATGGGTATGGTATTTCCATCTTTTTAAGAATGTTCCACTGCTTCTTGTGATCCACACAGTCAAAGGCCTTATAGTCTTATAGTCAGGGATGTCCTCGGCATACAGCAGCTTGCTGGAGAGCAAGCCCTTGCCCAGCTTGTGTCTGGACACAAGAGCAGGAGCCCATGCAGTCCTGGCCACCAGGGACAAGCAGGTGTCCATGATCCTGCTCCTGAGGATGTTAATCACAAACTGTGTGTACTTGGTCACATTCACCCAGAAGGACAGGACAGGCTGTGGGCAGGCAGGTGCACAGCCAGCCAGGCCGCGGCATGCCTCGCGACACGGTGGAGAAGGGGCTGGTCTGAGACCTCGCCCACCTCCTGGCTCTGGCCTACACGGTGACCACAGGTTCCCTTGCAGCTGGGCAGACAGGTCCAGAGAGTCAAGAAGCGAGCAAGGGCTGTTCCTGCTGCACCCGCTCCCCACAGTCCCAGAGTGAGGTGTGCACACCCAGAGATGTTCTCACCAGGGGTTGCCCACGTGCACCACCACGGTCCTCCAGGCCTGAGCACTTTCTCAGGATTGGGTTGGCTCTAGGAGACGCAGCCCCGCAGACAACTGACCTCTGACCCTAAAGGCCACCTGTATGACAGCCATCAGCTGGGCTACTACCAGTCAGCCACACATCACCGTTTAAATTTCAATAAAAGCTTACACTTTTCCCCTTCTGTTTGCCATGAAGCAATGGGACCGGATGCCATGACCTTAGTTTTCTGAATGCTGAGTTTTTAAGCCAGCTTTTTCACTCTCCTCTTCCACCTCCATCAAGAGGCTCTTTAGTTCCTCTTCGCTTTCTTCCATTATGGTGGTATTAACTGTCATATCTGAGGATGTTGATATTTACCCCAGCAATCTTGATTCCAGGCTGTGATTCAACCTGTCTGGCATTTCACATGATACATTCTGTTTATGTAAGTCAAATAAACAGGGTGACAATATACAGCCTTGTACTTTCCCAATTTTGAGCCAGTCAGTTGTTGCTTGTAATGTTTTAACTGTTGCTTCTTGACCTGCATAAAGGTTTCTCAGGGGACACCTTTATGGTGTCCAATGGGTATGGTATTTCCATCTTTTTAAGAATGTTCCACTGCTTCTTGTGATCCACACAGTCAAAGGCCTTATAGTCTTATAGTCAGGGATGTCCTCGGCATACAGCAGCTTGCTGGAGAGCAAGCCCTTGCCCAGCTTGTGTCTGGACACAAGAGCAGGAGCCCATGCAGTCCTGGCCACCAGGGACAAGCAGGTGTCCATGATCCTGCTCCTGAGGATGTTAATCACAAACTGTGTGTACTTGGTCACATTCACCCAGAAGGACAGGACAGGCTGTGGGCAGGCAGGTGCACAGCCAGCCAGGCCGCGGCATGCCTCGCGACACGGTGGAGAAGGGGCTGGTCTGAGACCTCGCCCACCTCCTGGCTCTGGCCTACACGGTGACCACAGGTTCCCTTGCAGCTGGGCAGACAGGTCCAGAGAGTCAAGAAGCGAGCAAGGGCTGTTCCTGCTGCACCCGCTCCCCACAGTCCCAGAGTGAGGTGTGCACACCCAGAGATGTTCTCACCAGGGGTTGCCCACGTGCACCACCACGGTCCTCCAGGCCTGAGCACTTTCTCAGGATTGGGTTGGCTCTAGGAGACGCAGCCCCGCAGACAACTGACCTCTGACCCTAAAGGCCACCTGTATGACAGCCATCAGCTGGGCTACTACCATCAGCCTCTAGCCACACATCACCGTTTAAATTTCAATAAAATAAAGTGAAAACTCAGGTTTTTGGCTGCACCTTTTATGTCAAATACTCCGAGTCTCACGTGGGCATGGGGACAGCACACACCTCGAACCTTCCATAGTCCAGGAAGGTCCCTGGATGGCAGCCCACCAGGCTCTGTCCACGGGATCTTCCAGATAAGAAAACTGGAGTCGGCTGCCACGTCCTTCTCTAGGGGATCTTCCAGACCCGGAGAAGGAACCCAGGTCTCCTACACTGCAGGGGGATTCTTCACTGACCAAGTCATCAGGAAAGCCCCTAACTAGTGATTATATTCATCTTATCGCTTCTTCCATGTTTCAACTATATTGTCAAATAGATGTGTGTGCGCTAATTAGAATCCGGATGGCCTTTTGTGCCTGACTTCTTTTCACCTAATATAATGATTTCTACGGTCATCCATGTTGAAGCATGCATCAGTACTTCATTCCTTTCTACAGCTGAATAATATTCCAAAGTATGGATACAACTCATTTAATTTATCCATTTGTCATCTGGCAGACAATCTGAGTTGTTTCCACTTTTGGATTACTATGAATAATGCTTACATGGACATTTCTGTGCAAGTTTGGTGTGGACACGTTTTTGATTTTCTTGGGTGAAATTGCTGGGTCATAGTGTTATTCTATATTTAACTTTGAGGACTACCAAATCCCTCCCAGGTAATTGAACCATTTCACATTTCCACTAGCAGCATATGAAGTCTCCCGACTTCTCCAATCTTCCAGACTTGTTATGCTTTTTGATTATGGTGCTTCCCTGGCAGATCAGCAGTAAAGAATCCGCCTGCAATGCAGAAGACACACATTCGATCCCTGGGTCGGGAAGATTATCTGGAGAAGGAAATGGCAACCCACTAGAGGATTCTTGTCTGGAAAATCTCATGGACAGAGGAGATGGGCTGGGTCAGGAAGATTATCTGGAGAAGGAATTGGCAACCCACTTGACGATTCTTGTCTGGAAGATCTCATGGACAGAGGAGACGGGTGGGCTACAGTCCATGGGTTAACAAAGAGTCGGAGTTTTTGATTAGAGCTCTTCTCGCAGGTGTGAAGTGCTATGTCGTGGTTCTGATTTGCATTTTCTCTGATAAAAATGATGTCATTGGAGTATATTTTTATGGTATTCATAGCTAAGTGTCACAGGGACAACTGTCTATCATGGAGCAAAAAGGAACATGGCTGATTTGAGGTCCAGTGGTTAGGACTCTGGGCTTTCACTGCTGAGAGTGGGGAACTAAGAGCCCACAAGTCATTCAGCCAATCAAAAATAAAGAAAAAAGAAAAGGATTTCCTCATCATTTAAAAAGTCACTTAGAGTATCATAACTGAAGAGTGCTTTGGTATGAACTGTGCAGAAAAGCTGATGCTGTAACTGGCCAGGTTGTGGTATTAAGGTGTCCAATCCTTATACAACCAAGGAGTGTGCTAGTCGCTCAGTTGTGCCTGACTTCTTTTCACCTAATATAATGATTTCTACGGTCATCCATGTTGAAGCATGCATCAGTACTTCATTCCTTTCTACAGCTGAATAATATTCCAAAGTATGGATACAACTCATTTAATTTATCCATTTGTCATCTGGCAGACAATCTGAGTTGTTTCCACTTTTGGATTACTATGAATAATGCTTACATGGACATTTCTGTGCAAGTTTGGTGTGGACACGTTTTTGATTTTCTTGGGTGAAATTGCTGGGTCATAGTGTTATTCTATATTTAACTTTGAGGACTACCAAATCCCTCCCAGGTAATTGAACCATTTCACATTTCCACTAGCAGCATATGAAGTCTCCCGACTTCTCCAATCTTCCAGACTTGTTATGCTTTTTGATTATGGTGCTTCCCTGGCAGATCAGCAGTAAAGAATCCGCCTGCAATGCAGAAGACACACATTCGATCCCTGGGTCGGGAAGATTATCTGGAGAAGGAAATGGCAACCCACTAGAGGATTCTTGTCTGGAAAATCTCATGGACAGAGGAGATGGGCTGGGTCAGGAAGATTATCTGGAGAAGGAATTGGCAACCCACTTGACGATTCTTGTCTGGAAGATCTCATGGACAGAGGAGACGGTGGGCTACAGTCCATGGGTTAACAAAGAGTCGGAGTTTTTGATTAGAGCTCTTCTCGCAGGTGTGAAGTGCTATGTCGTGGTTCTGATTTGCATTTTCTCTGATAAAAATGATGTCATTGGAGTATATTTTTATGGTATTCATAGCTAAGTGTCACAGGGACAACTGTCTATCATGGAGCAAAAAGGAACATGGCTGATTTGAGGTCCAGTGGTTAGGACTCTGGGCTTTCACTGCTGAGAGTGGGGAACTAAGAGCCCACAAGTCATTCAGCCAATCAAAAATAAAGAAAAAAGAAAAGGATTTCCTCATCATTTAAAAAGTCACTTAGAGTATCATAACTGAAGAGTGCTTTGGTATGAACTGTGCAGAAAAGCTGATGCTGTAACTGGCCAGGTTGTGGTATTAAGGTGTCCAATCCTTATACAACCAAGGAGTGTGCTAGTCGCTCAGTTGTGTCTGACTCTTTTGTGTCTCCACAGACTGTAGCCTGTCAGGCTCCTCTGTCCATGGGATTCTCCAAGCAAGACAACTAAGGTGGAACAGATCAAGATATACAATTACAATGACAGCTACTTCACTGGTAACCTATCAGTTATGATGGGTTATATATTCTTTATTATGTAACAACTATTTTAAAGCTTTGATGTGTGTGTACTATGTATTACATGTCAAAAATTTTTCTTCAAATAGCTATAGTCATTGCTCTGTGAGAGAAAAAGATCCTTCAAGGGTGCTGTATGATGGTCTGGAGGGGTGGGATGGGGAGGATATACATATGACTAATCTGAGAACATACATATCTGTAAACAACAAAACTCTGTAAAAGTTAAAAGTAAAATAAAAGTTAAAAAAAATTTTTTTTTCCTTCATTGTGTTTGAAATTGGTAACTAAATATTAGAAATTAACTGAACTAGGTCAAGTGCAATATACAAAGTGGTTTTTGTAAACAATCTACTATAATTCAGAAGCATTCATAAGACCACTGAAAAGCTGATTCCCCATCTCATACTTCTAAGTTCCTCTGAAAACCTGTTTTTAATTAATTTTTAATTAGGCTTAATTAAGAGTCTTTCATCACATTTATTCATAAAGTACCTAAACCTTTAAACAGAAGCAAAAGTACTTGAAAAATACCTGAGTGTTCTTGGATTTCTGTGTTCACTACTAAGAGAAAACCCTAACAACTACTCTCGGAGTAGCATGTGTGAATCTTTCACTGGCAAGAGGGTCCTCTCTTTGATTGTTCACATATGATTAAATCAGTACAAAAGATTCCATTTTTTGGATATGTGTCCCAACTTCTCTAAATGTAAGGGTTATGAATAACTTTGAGTTTCAAACAAGGCAGAAAAGTATATCTAATTACTTAGGATTCCTGAAAATATCTTTACCTGTATCCATACTTTGGTTCAACTTTTTTGTTTCTCCATCTTCACTGAGTTACATGTGCTGATTTGAGGTCCAGTGGTTAGGACTCTGGGCTTTCACTGCTGAGAGTGGGGAACTAAGAGCCCACAAGTCATTCAGCCAATCAAAAATAAAGAAAAAAGAAAAGGATTTCCTCATCATTTAAAAAGTCACTTAGAGTATCATAACTGAAGAGTGCTTTGGTATGAACTGTGCAGAAAAGCTGATGCTGTAACTGGCCAGGTTGTGGTATTAAGGTGTCCAATCCTTATACAACCAAGGAGTGTGCTAGTCGCTCAGTTGTGTCTGACTCTTTTGTGTCTCCACAGACTGTAGCCTGTCAGGCTCCTCTGTCCATGGGATTCTCCAAGCAAGACAACTAAGGTGGAACAGATCAAGATATACAATTACAATGACAGCTACTTCACTGGTAACCTATCAGTTATGATGGGTTATATATTCTTTATTATGTAACAACTATTTTAAAGCTTTGATGTGTGTGTACTATGTATTACATGTCAAAAATTTTTCTTCAAATAGCTATAGTCATTGCTCTGTGAGAGAAACAGATCCTTCAAGGGTGTTGTATGATGGTCTGGAGGGGTGGGATGGGGAGGATATACATATGACTAATCTGAGAACATACATATCTGTAAACAACAAAACTCTGTAAAAGTTAAAAGTAAAATAAAAGTTAAAAAAAATTTTTTTTTCCTTCATTGTGTTTGAAATTGGTAACTAAATATTAGAAATTAACTGAACTAGGTCAAGTGCAATATACAAAGTGGTTTTTGTAAACAATCTACTATAATTCAGAAGCATTCATAAGACCACTGAAAAGCTGATTCCCCATCTCATACTTCTAAGTTCCTCTGAAAACCTGTTTTTAATTAATTTTTAATTAGGCTTAATTAAGAGTCTTTCATCACATTTATTCATAAAGTACCTAAACCTTTAAACAGAAGCAAAAGTACTTGAAAAATACCTGAGTGTTCTTGGATTTCTGTGTTCACTACTAAGAGAAAACCCTAACAACTACTCTGCGGAGTAGCATGTGTGAATCTTTCACTGGCAAGAGGGTCCTCTCTTTGATTGTTCACATATGATTAAATCAGTACAAAAGATTCCATTTTTTGGATATGTGTCCCAACTTCTCTAAATGTAAGGGTTATGAATAACTTTGAGTTTCAAACAAGGCAGAAAAGTATATCTAATTACTTAGGATTCCTGAAAATATCTTTACCTGTATCCATACTTTGGTTCAACTGTTGATCGCTTGTTTCTCCATCTTCACTGATATATCCAGGAGGTGGCGTTTCTACAAAAGTTTAGAACAAATCAAGTACAACTTCAATTTAATCTCATTGCCTGTTCCTCTAGTTACCAAAGATACAGGGCAAATCACTCCAAGTAACATGTCATATAGCATCATCATGCCAAGCAATACTGGATACTGAGGGCTTATGATTCAGGTTCTGACCCAAACCTTATAGGTGCAACCCTAAAACCCACTTGTAATACAACTGCGTGCTCTGTGCCTATTTTCTCGGCTATTATCTGGTTCATTCTCATATGTATATTTTCCGAGGCAAGGGCCAAAAATCTAACTTCAAAGATGCCTCAGTTCTTAATCAAAGAAATTAGTAATCAAAAAAAATTCTTTAACCAATGACCATCACAGAGGGATACTAAGATGATTAGAGGACACACAACACAGGCACACAAGATTATGGATTACAAAGTAATATGTCTTACCTAGTAAGCCAGGTTCAATAGGGCAAAATATGGTAATATAATTCAGGAATGGCCTAGCCTGAATTCTACCTAATTAAGTGGATTGCTTGAGTGATTTCAAAACAGTAAGTCCTGACGCCTGAGGCAGAAAACTTAAAATGAAGTACAGACTGCTCCACAAAACTGAGGCAGATCACTTCCTGAAAATACATAAGATTCTAATGTGTCATTTCCAATATGATGTACGAACAAAGTGTTTATATTCTGAAAGGACCTGAATATCGGAAGAAGCTTCAGGTAAAACAGAACATTTATATAATTACATCAATCATAATTCCAAGGAGGAAAAAGAAGTTTAGATGATGTGAGTTAAAGGCCTCCTTTATTAACTCTTGACAATCTCTCTTCAATGAGCTAAATATAAGTTTTAACTTAAGTATCAATCTTCTCATTTTAAATGTCAGTGCCCCCAAATTTTTAATATTGGAGTACAATAAATTCCTTCATAGTAATGCTCGGACAAAGAATATAAAAATAATAATACATACAATTATGTGCTACTTTAGAAATTAAAGCAAATAAAATTAAAAAGAGCTCAGCTTTGCCAGTTTAACCACCCTAGTCTCAAAGGTCTAAGTAGGAAGAAATACTGAACTAATATGTTATCCTTTTTCTTTTTTCTCCATTGTTATTTAAATATAAAATAGCGAACAACAAATGTGTAATACTAGTGTTCTGGAGGAAATGTTACAATTCTTTCACAGTGGAAAAAAAAGTGAGTCTCAAGGTTCTGCTGTCAGCTGGAGCTGATAAAGGCCCACTCCCCAGAAAAGCGGACAAATGTAGTCCACATGTGATTTTCTACTTTGTAAAATGCCCAAATATAAACAAAGGTGAAAGAGGAAATAAGCCCAAACATCTCCACAAGTGAAAGCCACCAAACATTTTGACTAACATCCTTCCACATAATTATTGAGCAAATATCTTATGAGAGTGAGTGCTTACCCCTCAGTTTCCTAAGGGCTACTGAATTAACACTGATTCCCACATCACAGACTTAAGCACTTCCTCAACCCAACACGCTACGCACCTGTAACTACTTCCAGTCAAGTTCTTCTCCCTACAAAATGCCCTCGGCTCACCCTGCTTTCCCTCGTTCTAGCCCCCCACTCTCCACAACACTCTTTGCCCTGTCCTCACCCCTCAAAATGTTTTGTTTCCCAAAAGGCAGCTTTAAACCTTTTGTTTCTAAAAACCAAAATATACGCCTGAGGCAGAAAATTTTGAGGCAAAAAATCACTTCCTGAAAATACATAAGATTCTAATGTGTCATTTCCAATATGATGTACGAACAAAGTGTTTATATTCTGAAAGGACCTGAATATCGGAAGAAGCTTCAGGTAAAACAGAACATTTATATAATTACATCAATCATAATTCCAAGGAGGAAAAAGAAGTTTAGATGATGTGAGTTAAAGGCCTCCTTTATTAACTCTTGACAATCTCTCTTCAATGAGCTAAATATAAGTTTTAACTTAAGTATCAATCTTCTCATTTTAAATGTCAGTGCCCCCAAATTTTTAATATTGGAGTACAATAAATTCCTTCATAGTAATGCTCGGACAAAGAATATAAAAATAATAATACATACAATTATGTGCTACTTTAGAAATTAAAGCAAATAAAATTAAAAAGAGCTCAGCTTTGCCAGTTTAACCACCCTAGTCTCAAAGGTCTAAGTAGGAAGAAATACTGAACTAATATGTTATCCTTTTTCTTTTTTCTCCATTGTTATTTAAATATAAAATAGCGAACAACAAATGTGTAATACTAGTGTTCTGGAGGAAATGTTACAATTCTTTCACAGTGGAAAAAAAAGTGAGTCTCAAGGTTCTGCTGTCAGCTGGAGCTGATAAAGGCCCACTCCCCAGAAAAGCGGACAAATGTAGTCCACATGTGATTTTCTACTTTGTAAAATGCCCAAATATAAACAAAGGTGAAAGAGGAAATAAGCCCAAACATCTCCACAAGTGAAAGCCACCAAACATTTTGACTAACATCCTTCCACATAATTATTGAGCAAATATCTTATGAGAGTGAGTGCTTACCCCTCAGTTTCCTAAGGGCTACTGAATTAACACTGATTCCCACATCACAGACTTAAGCACTTCCTCAACCCAACACGCTACGCACCTGTAACTACTTCCAGTCAAGTTCTTCTCCCTACAAAATGCCCTCGGCTCACCCTGCTTTCCCTCGTTCTAGCCCCCCACTCTCCACAACACTCTTTGCCCTGTCCTCACCCCTCAAAATGTTTTGTTTCCCAAAAAAAGGCAGCTTTAAACCTTTTGGAATAAAATAGTACTAAAAGAAAAAACCATTAAGATACTCAGGAAGCACTTTTAACTTTAAAACTTCCTATTTTTAAAAATTCTTCTTTTTCCTTATGTTTTCAAAATTATCTCCCATGAACAAGTATTAGTTCCAAGAAGAAACCTATTAAAGCAATTTTTTAAATATAGCTGAAACTCTTAAGTTCCTTGCATATTTTCAGTTGGATAAAATAAACAAGAGTGGAACAGATAAATACTGTACAAGGAGAAAAAATCAAAACACACAAAAAATTCAATGTACAGCTAAAGGTTCGTGCCTATACCTTCAGTTTGTGCTGGACACATCATGCAACAGAGCAGAGTTTGACAACCATGAAGTTCATTTGATTTTTCAGCATGATTGAGTCCCAGATGAAAAAAGAACTAGTATAGGAGTTTCCTGATTTTCAGTACAACATACATGTTGCTATGTCTGTAAAACTAAAATTTTAAAGAAGCCAAACTATAATTCATTAATTATTACATGAATGTTTACAAACAAAATCTGTATCTATCCCAAATTTCAGGAGATACAAAACTACCTGGGATGTAGTTACTCTGTGGCTCAATTCCTGCGGGGAAGTTAGTGTTTTCCGGAATGGAGTGGGTGTAGTCATCCAGAGGCGGTAGCTCGGTCAGGATCTCAGTGTGCCGGGGCACCAACACGGGAGGCAAAACTGGAAGAGCGGAGGAAACCCACGTTCAAGGCCGAGCAGATGGGAGGGAGACACTTAGCAAAAGTTCTCACACACAAAAAGAAGTAGCCGTAATTTCTAAAGTTTAGGATCCACTTATTTGGTATTCTTTGGTCATTAAGAAACTGACAAACTTGATTATCATTTTCATTTGTGACAAAGTCCACAACCTGTATCTCCAAGTTCTAACTTATACTTTTGGGGAAATAGTGATCCTGATCATATTATCACAGAAGCTCATAAATCCTCACTGGAAAGGTTGCAGAAATATTTGTAAACTCTGATTTTTTTTTTAAAGGTAGCTAGATTCTTTTAATAAGTTTCAAGTATATAGTTAAGTAAACTGAAAGTCCTGCTGAATTTTACTTAACTACTTAGATACATGTGATGTCATTAAAGTCCATCAAAAGCCAAAAGCAAGCTGCCTGAAAACGGGCCATGCTGTGCACAGGTGATGAGACGTATCATTCAGTTCTAAGCAGACTGTGTGTCTGTAAGATTAGAATTTCCTATATATGTACTTTGATGTGAAGTTTTATTCCAAGAAACTAACCTATCTTTCCCTCTAGAATATATTTTTTCATAACACATGTCAACAACTTTTCAGTAGTCCCAACTACTCCCAAAAATATACTGAATTTAAGGAAACTTTAATTAGAGTTTTATACCAAATTTTCCCTGGGCCAATTAATTAAAACAAGGGGAGAAAAATTTAATTTTCCTACCTGGTGTCTCAACTCTCTGGTAGTGGTAAGGGTTTACACATACTTCATCCTTTTTAAGGTTAAAAGCATATTCGCAGTTTTCGATTGCTTTGAGTTCATGATGACTGTGAAGATCAGGCCAGCGCCATAATCGGCAATATATGACATGCGGGAGTCCTTTCCGATGGGACACCTGAAGACGACCATCAAGAGATCTGTTGGGAAGCAAGGGGAAAAGAAAGATGGAAATTTTTTAAAAAATGTACTCAACTGGACTAAATCAGTACAATAAGAGCATAAAGAAAGGAATGGCAGACATTTAGTTAGTTTTAGTGAATACAAGGAAGAAAAAGGAGCTAGCTAACAGATCTGATGTAACAGCAGCAGCAGTGGGGTATGTTTCTTATAAATTTGCTACATAAATGAGTCAAATGTCAATGAACAGGTAGCCGCTTGGGGGAATAATTAATTTTTAGAAAAGCATCATACAGCTACACTTGAAAAATGTTGTCAACTTCTATCTTTAGTGAATCAAACTCTTAATTAGGGAGGCTTAAGGGCACTGCTTCTGCAGGTGACTGAATTATCAAAAAAGGAACTAGTGTGACGAATGATAACTACCAACAATGACGTAAACGTAACTTACTAAAACTAATGTAACTCGCTAACCAGTTGTGACTGTTTTGAGTTCTGAGGTATACTTCAGAAATATTTGTAAACTCTGATTTTTTTTTTAAAGGTAGCTAGATTCTTTTAATAAGTTTCAAGTATATAGTTAAGTAAACTGAAAGTCCTGCTGAATTTTACTTAACTACTTAGATACATGTGATGTCATTAAAGTCCATCAAAAGCCAAAAGCAAGCTGCCTGAAAACGGGCCATGCTGTGCACAGGTGATGAGACGTATCATTCAGTTCTAAGCAGACTGTGTGTCTGTAAGATTAGAATTTCCTATATATGTACTTTGATGTGAAGTTTTATTCCAAGAAACTAACCTATCTTTCCCTCTAGAATATATTTTTTCATAACACATGTCAACAACTTTTCAGTAGTCCCAACTACTCCCAAAAATATACTGAATTTAAGGAAACTTTAATTAGAGTTTTATACCAAATTTTCCCTGGGCCAATTAATTAAAACAAGGGGAGAAAAATTTAATTTTCCTACCTGGTGTCTCAACTCTCTGGTAGTGGTAAGGGTTTACACATACTTCATCCTTTTTAAGGTTAAAAGCATATTCGCAGTTTTCGATTGCTTTGAGTTCATGATGACTGTGAAGATCAGGCCAGCGCCATAATCGGCAATATATGACATGCGGGAGTCCTTTCCGATGGGACACCTGAAGACGACCATCAAGAGATCTGTTGGGAAGCAAGGGGAAAAGAAAGATGGAAATTTTTTAAAAAATGTACTCAACTGGACTAAATCAGTACAATAAGAGCATAAAGAAAGGAATGGCAGACATTTAGTTAGTTTTAGTGAATACAAGGAAGAAAAACGAGCTAGCTAACAGATCTGATGTAACAGCAGCAGCAGTGGGGTATGTTTCTTATAAATTTGCTACATAAATGAGTCAAATGTCAATGAACAGGTAGCCGCTTGGGGGAATAATTAATTTTTAGAAAAGCATCATACAGCTACACTTGAAAAATGTTGTCAACTTCTATCTTTAGTGAATCAAACTCTTAATTAGGGAGGCTTAAGGGCACTGCTTCTGCAGGTGACTGAATTATCAAAAAAGGAACTAGTGTGACGAATGATAACTACCAACAATGACGTAAACGTAACTTACTAAAACTAATGTAACTCGCTAACCAGTTGTGACTGTTTTGAGTTCTGAGGTATACTTCCTATAGCTCACACATAAATGCAGATGGTGATGAAAATGATGAGATGAAATGGACAAATACCAATATGCTCAAAAAAGAGAATAAGATGATTAAAAAAACAAAAAGATAACCAAAACTAGTTAGCCTCGCATTAATTGTGACATAAGGTGTTCAGTAAGTAAATAACTATGTACTTATTAGTAGTATAAAGATGAGATTTAGATGACAGCAAGAAATTTAGCAAAAATTGGTTACGTATCTACTGAAAAATTAGGCCAACAACAGATTATCATCTAACCTCACACTGTAATGAGAATATAGTTATCAAAGCTCCTATTCTTTAGGGGATGCAATAATTTAAAGAAAATTCAAAACTAGAATTTCATTGATCAACACATCAACTGAAACATTTAATATATTTTTAATACTGGCAAGCGGTTATTTTAAATGCCATGCCTTATTTTACATTAAGGAAACATCCTAGGCAAAATTATACTAAGCAACCCACTACAGGTCTTCCAAAACACCCTCCCTCCCACAAGATCGCTAGGATTCCATAGAGGGGAGAATATTCACCTGGTTTGTTCAGAGAAGCTGTAAAGGCCTGTTGTATCCCACTGATCTATCGTATTTGGTGTACTCAGTCCCCAAATTTCAGAGCAAGTGCTGTGCATAAATTGAAAAAAACAAAAAATTGATGTGAACATGGAAGCATGGTTATTCAAATTACCATGATGTAAAACATGGAAAATGTACAGAATACTTCCTTCACCCAGAAAATATATACTGGTTCACTTTTTCACAGGCATTGAGTGCTGGTTTCTATATTTTCTATATGAAGGAAGCCAATAAAATGGAACATGTGACTCCAGGTAAGTTATGATTATGTTTTTATAATGTGAACACCAGGTTAATGCTTTTTCTCAAAGTTACCTTACTAACAGTTGTCAACTTCTATCTTTAGTGAATCAACTTAAGGAGGCTTAAGGGCACTGCTTCTGCAGGTGACTGAATTATCAAAAAGGAACTAGTGTGACGAATGATAACTACCAACAATGACGTAACGTAACTTACTAAAACTAATGTAACTCGCTAACCAGTTGTGACTGTTTTGAGTTCTGAGGTATACTTCCTATAGCTCACACATAAATGCAGATGGTGATGAAAATGATGAGATGAAATGGACAAATACCAATATGCTCAAAAAAGAGAATAAGATGATTAAAAAAACAAAAAGATAACCAAAACTAGTTAGCCTCGCATTAATTGTGACATAAGGTGTTCAGTAAGTAAATAACTATGTACTTATTAGTAGTATAAAGATGAGATTTAGATGACAGCAAGAAATTTAGCAAAAATTGGTTACGTATCTACTGAAAAATTAGGCCAACAACAGATTATCATCTAACCTCACACTGTAATGAGAATATAGTTATCAAAGCTCCTATTCTTTAGGGGATGCAATAATTTAAAGAAAATTCAAAACTAGAATTTCATTGATCAACACATCAACTGAAACATTTAATATATTTTTAATACTGGCAAGCGGTTATTTTAAATGCCATGCCTTATTTTACATTAAGGAAACATCCTAGGCAAAATTATACTAAGCAACCCACTACAGGTCTTCCAAAACACCCTCCCTCCCACAAGATCGCTAGGATTCCATAGAGGGCAGAATATTCACCTGGTTTGTTCAGAGAAGCTGTAAAGGCCTGTTGTATCCCACTGATCTATCGTATTTGGTGTACTCAGTCCCCAAATTTCAGAGCAAGTGCTGTGCATAAATTGAAAAAAACAAAAAATTGATGTGAACATGGAAGCATGGTTATTCAAATTACCATGATGTAAAACATGGAAAATGTACAGAATACTTCCTTCACCCAGAAAATATATACTGGTTCACTTTTTCACAGGCATTGAGTGCTGGTTTCTATATTTTCTATATGAAGGAAGCCAATAAAATGGAACATGTGACTCCAGGTAAGTTATGATTATGTTTTTAAAATGTGAACACCAATGCTCTCTAGCTTCCTGAAATCGTACCTGTGCCTTTTCCAATTCCCTCTACTCACCACAAAGGACCCTACACCACTAGCCTTACTAACAGTGCTTCATTTTATGATCCAGTTTTTTTTTAAAGTTATCTAAAAATGGATGCCAACTGGTTGGTATTTTTAACATAGGTAAAATTCCAATTAAAACAGACATGTATCCAGTTAAAATTTCCAAGCTGTTTAAGATACACAGATATTCAATTTTACTGAAAATTATTATTGCTCTTACTACTACAAAGGACAAGGAAGTAGATTTTGAAGTCATTCTAGCATAGCACACTACTTTAAAAAGTTTCAAGAAAAGTTTTAAGAAACTGCTATGAGGAGTTAAAGCATAAAATTCATAAGCCAGTATGACTATGACAAAGTTTCTGTACCGTTTTTTCACCAATACACCTGAAAGACATACACCAGAAAGACCTCAAGATTTTTCTCCCACATTTCTCAAAACAAGGACAGCCCTGATATAAGTCTGTCTATTTTCCCTACCACCACTTCATCTGTGGGAGGAGAGGAGAAAAGAAGACAAGCTTAAAAACCAGTCTGGGGCTTCCCCTGGTGGTCCAGTGGATAAGGACACCGCCTTGCAGTGCAAGGGGCGCCGGTTCGATCCCTGGCCTGGGAAGATCCCACGTGCCGCGGAGCGGCTGGACGGATGTGTCCAATCACTGAGCCGGAGCTCTGGAGCGCATGCGCCCAGAGTCGCTGCTCTGCAACGACAGACGCCACCGCGATGGGAGGCCCACAGGAGCCAAAGAACAAAGACGGATGAAAACAGAGAAATGAAAGACCAATAGAAGTGGCCCGCCCGCTCCCCTCCCTCCCCAACCTGACCCCCGCCCAAAATACATAAATAAATAAATCTTAAAAAAAAAAAAAAAAAACCAGTCTGAAATGGAACCACTGACTGCCAAAGGGGTCGCAGGTCACAAGTCACACTTTTAAAATTAGAGTCAAAAGATCAGTTTCTGAAACTCTATTCTACTTACATATTACAACATTCCTGAAATTTAAAGGAAGAGAACGAAACATCTCAAAACAATTTCTGAAGACAAAATTAAACACCTGTTTCAATTCAAGATGTATACTGTGCTAAGGAGCAAACTCCCTCAGCATTTCCAAGGGCACTGGTGACAAGAGAATCTTCCCGTGGCCGTGGCCGTATGCGAGGCGGGGCGCCGTGGCAGGGGCTCCAGCGAGGTCACTGGGCTGCCCTGCTCCGGAGGCCACAGTGAGTAAAATTCTGGATGGTTTTTACAAATGCATTTTCAGACACTTTTCAGAAGCTTTTCAAGACATTTTACAGATTCTCTTGGTTTTCAGGCTTCAGCAGTCTAACTTCCACTTCTCATACTACAAAAGTCAGAAAAAGCAAAACTGGAGGATAATTCAGACCTTTCCTTTTTACCTAAAGGTGTACGGACTAAAAAACCAAGATATAAATGGTTCTTTTATTTAGGGTATTTCTCAAATATCTACAGGAAACATACAGCACCAATGTGGTATTCAAGGAGTTAAAGCATAAAATTCATAAGCCAGTATGACTATGACAAAGTTTCTGTACCGTTTTCACCAATACACCTGAAAGACATACACCAGAAAGACCTCAAGATTTTTCTCCCACATTTCTCAAAACAAGGACAGCCCTGATATAAGTCTGTCTATTTTCCCTACCACCACTTCATCTGTGGGAGGAGAGGAGAAAAGAAGACAAGCTTAAAAACCAGTCTGGGGCTTCCCCTGGTGGTCCAGTGGATAAGGACACCGCCTTGCAGTGCAAGGGGCGCCGGTTCGATCCCTGGCCTGGGAAGATCCCACGTGCCGCGGAGCGGCTGGACGGATGTGTCCAATCACTGAGCCGGAGCTCTGGAGCGCATGCGCCCAGAGTCGCTGCTCTGCAACGACAGACGCCACCGCGATGGGAGGCCCACAGGAGCCAAAGAACAAAGACGGATGAAAACAGAGAAATGAAAGACCAATAGAAGTGGCCCGCCCGCTCCCCTCCCCAACCTGACCCCCGCCCAAAATACATAAATAAATAAATCTAAAAAAAAAAAAAAAAAACCAGTCTGAAATGGAACCACTGACTGCCAAAGGGGTCGCAGGTCACAAGTCACACTTTTAAAATTAGAGTCAAAAGATCAGTTTCTGAAACTCTATTCTACTTACATATTACAACATTCCTGAAATTTAAAGGAAGAGAACGAAACATCTCAAAACAATTTCTGAAGACAAAATTAAACACCTGTTTCAATTCAAGATGTATACTGTGCTAAGGAGCAAACTCCCTCAGCATTTCCAAGGGCACTGGTGACAAGAGAATCTTCCCGTGGCCGTGGCCGTATGCGAGGCGGGGCGCCGTGGCAGGGGCTCCAGCGAGGTCACTGGGCTGCCCTGCTCCGGAGGCCACAGTGAGTAAAATTCTGGATGGTTTTTACAAATGCATTTTCAGACACTTTTCAGAAGCTTTTCAAGACATTTTACAGATTCTCTTGGTTTTCAGGCTTCAGCAGTCTAACTTCCACTTCTCATACTACAAAAGTCAGAAAAAGCAAAACTGGAGG
Organism: Tragulus kanchil; assembly: GCA_022376925.1. Lineage (NCBI taxonomy): Eukaryota > Metazoa > Chordata > Mammalia > Artiodactyla > Tragulidae > Tragulus > Tragulus kanchil. The sequence goes on from JAIOJX010000003.1 coordinate 138,908,656, forward strand.
ATAATTCAGACCTTTCCTTTTTACCTAAAGGTGTACGGACTAAAAAACCAAGATATAAATGGTTCTTTTATTTAGGGTATTTCTCAAATATCTACAGGAAACATACAGCACCAATGTGGTTTAAAACACCACAAAATCAACTAAATTCTAGGGTCTCATGAATCTGAATTTACACCTCAGAAGGAATAGTATGCACCTTACTCTTTTAAAATAACTGAAGGAAAAGGGTTGATGAAAGAGTACAGGCAGTGGCCATTCTGCTCTCAGGCGGCTTAAATGAGTATTTCACTCAAGTAACTCTGGAACTGACAGGAGAAGCAGAAATGCTTTATTCAAGCCTTGAAATATATCAGAGAACAATAAACAGCGGTTGTTAAAAGCAAGCAGTCTAGAGGCAGACTGAACTACACCCCAACTCTATCTCAGATACTTTTCTACTGCCATCAAAGGGTACAGTTAAGCCTCAGTTCTATTGATCACTGTAATCTCTCTCATAAATTAGAAGGTTTATTTAAAAATAATAAATTTGCTTCTGTCAAGTAAAATTTTTCCTTGTTTATATATTAAAAATATTTTAGAATAATCAATGTATAACAAAACATGCAAAATATCTAGGATAAGCGTAATTATAAATGTGTCAAAACTACACAAAGAAATGTTTTTAATTATTACTGAAGAACACAAAAATCAACTGAGCAAAGAGAAAAACAGAGGTCTTCCTAAATAGGAAGGCAACATCATGGTGGTATCAGTTCTGCCTAATTTATATATTTAATGCACTCTCAGAAAAATTAAGAAAAAAAAAATTCTAAGACCCAAACAAAATTAACCAAAATATAATACATCAAAATAAACAAGAATGACCAAGAAAACTCCCACACAGAAGAAACTGGCCCTACTAGATCCTGAAGCACATTATGAATCTTCGATAATGGAAAGAATATGAAATTAATTTTTAAAATCCACAAATAAAACAGAATAGGGGGCTTCCCTGGTGGTCCAGTGGGTAAAGAATCCGCCTTGCAGTGCAGGGAACACTGGTTCGATCCCTGGCCTAGGCAGATCCCACGTGCTGCGGAGCGGCTGGACCGATGTGTCCAATGACCGAGCCGGAGCTCTGGAGCGCGTGCAGCCAGAGCTGGTGCTCTGCAGCAACAGAGGCCACCGCGATGGGAGGCCCACACAGGCCAAAGAACGAAGACAGATGAAAATACATAAAATGAAAGACCAATAGAAGCAGCCCCCCACCAAAAAAAATTAACCTGATGGTTGGAGAAGACAGAAGAATCAGTGAATTTAAAGATGGATCACCAGAAGTCACCTAATTAGAACTGAAATAAAGGTTGAATAAATAGCAAAGTAAACTGAGCAGCATGTGCAGTTCAAGAAAGAGGGGAATTAAGACAACAAAAAAAACTATTTGAAATAATGGCTGAAACTCTTCTTTCAACTTCAGTGAAAAACTAAACTTATACTTCCAAGAAACTCAGTGAATACCACGCAGTTTAAAAATAACACCCATGAAACAACCAAAAAACACACTTGGGCATATCACTGTCAAACTGCTAAAAACAAACGTTGAGAAGAAAATCTTTACCCTGGCAAGAACTCTTGCCACGAAAGACTCCGTCCAAACCCCTGCAGTAGGAGACCGGACCAAACTCTAACACAGTTTCTAGAAACCTAAGCCCTTGTCCTTGGTGACTGATACAGGTCGTTATGAGTTCCTGTTTGGAAAAGCTCAAGACTGCCAGAAGAATTCACCATTTGTCCCAGCCAATTCTGGTACACAGGCCTCTGACCTCCTTTTCCTACAGCATCTATTTAAAAAGCTTACATTTGTAAAGCATTCCTGTTTCTTTGAAATGTATATATTACTCCACAACTCAGGAGGGAAGAGCCTGAAAACCATTCCTTTGAAATGTAACTGATCATCAGGAAAAAGGGATTCCGTCGACCTCCCAGTCAGCCCTCTAAGGAATGGCAGAAGCTTAACTTCCAGTAAATGCCATTCAGCAGACACAGATGGCCTAAATCACACTGACTAAACCTCTCACCCACTTTCTGTATAAATTTTCACTCCCCCGACTCTGTTCCAGACCCCACTCTTGACCCCCAGGCTACTCCCCATTATTCCAGTCACCTCTGTGCAAACTGGAACTGGCCTCACATCGCACCACCCCTACGGCAACCACTAATGAATAAAATTTGCTTCATTATCACCTTTAACCAAAGACATGCAGTTCTGTTTAACTTTGACAGCACCCGAATCACAACAGTTCATACCTGGAGAGGCAGACAGACATGAATAACAATGTCTTATGAGAAAAATGGAAGTCTGAAGTTAATGGAACAGAAGCTTTATAGAGCACCAAAGGGGGGAAAGGGAACCCTCAACCTAAAATCTATAATCAACAACATTTAGGATAAAGAGAAGTGACAATAGATGGAAACACTAAATTATGCAGAAATTTTTAAAAAGCTAGAAAGTATAGGTAAGAAAAGGCAGTATTTGTTTCAACTCTTCATTTCTACAAAGGCGATGACCAACTATAGGAAAAAAACTTAACTCTTAAAGTATGTGGATGTAATTTATATGACAATGGCAGCAGAAGCAACAGGTGTTTAAAAACCACTACATCACTGCAAAGCTAAAACTACATACTGTCACTGCAAAAGCAAGCCCCCTCCCCAAACCAGTAATAAAATGAAATATTAAAAAATAAGCCCAGGGGCTTCCCCTGGTGGTCCAGTGGATAAGGACACAGCCTTGCAGTGCAAGGGGCGCCGGTTCGATCCCTGGCCTGGGAAGATCCCACGTGCCACGGAGCGGCTGGACGGATGTGTTCAACCACCGAGCCGGAGCTCTGGTGCACATGCGCCCAGAGCCTGCGCTCTGCAACAAGAGAGGCCACCTCAATGGGAGGCCCACACGGGCCAAAGAACAAAGACGGATGAAAATAGAGAAATGAAAGACCAATAGAAGTGGCCCGCCCGCTCCCCCCCCCCCCCCACCCCACCTAAATAAATAAATCTTTAAAAAAAAAAGCCCAAAGGAAAGACCTCCCAGTCAGCCCTCTAAGGAATGGCAGAAGCTTAACTTCCAGTAAATGCCATTCAGCAGACACAGATGGCCTAAATCACACTGACTAAACCTCTCACCCACTTTCTGTATAAATTTTCACTCCCCCGACTCTGTTCCAGACCCCACTCTTGACCCCCAGGCTACTCCCCATTATTCCAGTCACCTCTGTGCAAACTGGAACTGGCCTCACATCGCACCACCCCTACGGCAACCACTAATGAATAAAATTTGCTTCATTATCACCTTTAACCAAAGACATGCAGTTCTGTTTAACTTTGACAGCACCCGAATCACAACAGTTCATACCTGGAGAGGCAGACAGACATGAATAACAATGTCTTATGAGAAAAATGGAAGTCTGAAGTTAATGGAACAGAAGCTTTATAGAGCACCAAAGGGGGGAAAGGGAACCCTCAACCTAAAATCTATAATCAACAACATTTAGGATAAAGAGAAGTGACAATAGATGGAAACACTAAATTATGCAGAAATTTTTAAAAAGCTAGAAAGTATAGGTAAGAAAAGGCAGTATTTGTTTCAACTCTTCATTTCTACAAAGGCGATGACCAACTATAGGAAAAAAACTTAACTCTTAAAGTATGTGGATGTAATTTATATGACAATGGCAGCAGAAGCAACAGGTGTTTAAAAACCACTACATCACTGCAAAGCTAAAACTACATACTGTCACTGCAAAAGCAAGCCCCCTCCCCAAACCAGTAATAAAATGAAATATTAAAAAATAAGCCCAGGGGCTTCCCCTGGTGGTCCAGTGGATAAGGACACAGCCTTGCAGTGCAAGGGGCGCCGGTTCGATCCCTGGCCTGGGAAGATCCCACGTGCCACGGAGCGGCTGGACGGATGTGTTCAACCACCGAGCCGGAGCTCTGGTGCACATGCGCCCAGAGCCTGCGCTCTGCAACAAGAGAGGCCACCTCAATGGGAGGCCCACACGGGCCAAAGAACAAAGACGGATGAAAATAGAGAAATGAAAGACCAATAGAAGTGGCCCGCCCGCTCCCCTCCCTCCCCAACCCGACCCCCACCCTAAATAAATAAATCTTTAAAAAAAAAAAAAAGCCCAAAGGAAAGAAAGGAGAAAAGAACAAACAGCAGATGATAACTGAAAACAAAGTGTGAAGAGTAAAGAGCAGGTTCAACTCTTATCAACGGTATACATAAATACACCATATACATCAATAAGATAGAGTTGTCCAAATGAATACAGTATGCAAAGTGTCTACTAAAAAAAAGTATGCTTTAAATATAATATACAGATGGGCTGAAAATACAAGAGTGGAAACACATAGTTCATACAAACATATAATTTAATAAAGCATAGTAGCAGAAATAGTAAGACTCAAGTAAAAATACAACCCAATATAAAGAGACACATTTCATTGAGAGGGCCAATTCATCAGAAGACCAGCAGGCATTTGAAAATAAAGTTCAAAATACATGAAAGTAAAAACTGACAGATTTGAAGGAAGAAGTGAACAAATCAGTCATCAGAGTTGTTATCTCAGTAACTCTTTGGACAGGCTATCAAAAAAATCTATACATCCTAATAAGAGCTGTACAACACTATCGACCACCATCTAATGGACATGCACAGAATCTGCTTCAAGTGTACATGGAATATTTTAGAAAGAGAGCAAAACAGTGCCTGACAATCAGCTGGTGGGTGGGTAACTGCCTGGTTGTTTAGAAGAGGTTAGAAAATGGCCTGAATTTTTCTAGAAATGCTAATTTCTTCCCAGAAATGGCCTTCAATTTACATCACTCAAAAAAAACCAGACCAAACTTAGGACAATTTTCTCTGTCTAGTCTTTGTGCATGGGGACATGCAGCTCTATCACTTTTCATCATTATGTATTTTAAAAAGAAAGCCATGTAATGAGAAGTCATCCACAGATTGTATGGTTGCTGTTTAGTCGCTAAGTCACGTCCAACTTTTTGTGACCCCCAACGACTGTCGCCTGCCAGGTTCCTCTGTTCATGGGATTTCTCAGGCAAGAATACTGGAGTGGGTAGCCTTTCTCTTCTCTAAAGGGTCTTCCCAACCCAGGGTTGGAACTGCATTGGTAAGTGGGTTCTTTACCACTAGAGGCACTTGGGAAATCTTCAATGAAGCAAAAGATCTTGAAAAGCAAAACATCTGAAAAAAGAAGAAATACTGACACAAAGAAAACATGAATCTCAGAAATATTTGACTCAAATAAATATTTATTTGACTCAGAGAAGCTGAATATGAAAGACTAGATACTGAATGATTCCATTTACATAAAGTTCTAGAAGGGACAAAATTCCAACAGTGGTTGCCTCTAGAGGGAGAGAATGAAAGAACTTTCAGGATGACTGATACACTGTATATGCATTTATCAAATCTAATCCTACTGAGGACCTTGATTTGTATACTTTATGATTTGAAATTTTTACATAAAAATACAAACAAGGGAAAATAAATTCAGACAATGAAATAATCAAAATGAAGAGCAGCAACAAAAAGTTCATGTTATTTAGTATATGATAAAGTTCCCTATGAACTGATAAGGAAAAATCTGGAAAATAAAATAGTAAGTGGAAAAAAGAGTACAGTATTTTAGTAAGCTACTCTGTTAAAAAATTTTTATATGATAAAGTTCCCTATGGACAGGCTATCAAAAATCTATACATCCTAATAAGAGCTGTACAACACTATCGACCACCATCTAATGGACATGCACAGAATCTGCTTCAAGTGTACATGGAATATTTTAGAAAGAGAGCAAAACAGTGCCTGACAATCAGCTGGTGGGTGGGTAACTGCCTGGTTGTTTAGAAGAGGTTAGAAAATGGCCTGAATTTTTCTAGAAATGCTAATTTCTTCCCAGAAATGGCCTTCAATTTACATCACTCAAAAAAAACCAGACCAAACTTAGGACAATTTTCTCTGTCTAGTCTTTGTGCATGGGGACATGCAGCTCTATCACTTTTCATCATTATGTATTTTAAAAAGAAAGCCATGTAATGAGAAGTCATCCACAGATTGTATGGTTGCTGTTTAGTCGCTAAGTCACGTCCAACTTTTTGTGACCCCCAACGACTGTCGCCTGCCAGGTTCCTCTGTTCATGGGATTTCTCAGGCAAGAATACTGGAGTGGGTAGCCTTTCTCTTCTCTAAAGGGTCTTCCCAACCCAGGGTTGGAACTGCATTGGTAAGTGGGTTCTTTACCACTAGAGGCACTTGGGAAATCTTCAATGAAGCAAAAGATCTTGAAAAGCAAAACATCTGAAAAAAGAAGAAATACTGACACAAAGAAAACATGAATCTCAGAAATATTTGACTCAAATAAATATTTATTTGACTCAGAGAAGCTGAATATGAAAGACTAGATACTGAATGATTCCATTTACATAAAGTTCTAGAAGGGACAAAATTCCAACAGTGGTTGCCTCTAGAGGGAGAGAATGAAAGAACTTTCAGGATGACTGATACACTGTATATGCATTTATCAAATCTAATCCTACTGAGGACCTTGATTTGTATACTTTATGATTTGAAATTTTTACATAAAAATACAAACAAGGGAAAATAAATTCAGACAATGAAATAATCAAAATGAAGAGCAGCAACAAAAAGTTCATGTTATTTAGTATATGATAAAGTTCCCTATGAACTGATAAGGAAAAATCTGGAAAATAAAATAGTAAGTGGAAAAAAATGTACAGTATTTTAGTAAGCTACTCTGTGTAAAAAAGGAGAAGTAAAAATATCTTCAACTATTTGCACACACATATGGGAAAGATACACACATATAGATAGACACAAACCATGAACTAGAGTTACCTGAGGTGGGGAGAGGGAAGGGCAAATTTTTCAATGTTTATTCTGTTTTTATATATGCATGCATATATATGTGTACACATAAAATACAGATTTTCAACTATGTCAATTTATTGCCTTTTACCAAAATTGAACAAATCAAACAAAATACTGTCACAGAACTAAATGTTAAGTCAAGTCGTCTTGACATTTCTATGAAAAGATATGCTTCTAACCTTAGATAACTAAGAAGTACAGATTGTTATTTCTTATTCTGCATAATTTCAGCTCACTTTGGGCAGTAGTATAAGAGATAACAAAATGCCAGCCTGAGCCCTGTTTACTCTTCTAGCAAAATGGCCTCTCTATCTAACATGAGCCTCTGGTACCAATTTTCCTCCCCATTCATTTATGTCAACAGCCTGCACCTAGCCCTTTTGACTTGACGACTCATTCTTCAGGGATGCCTAGCAAAACAGGTCAACTGTTAAGACTTAGTAGTCTAGGGAATTTAAATCAGGTAGTTCTAATCACTCCCTCTTCTTTAAAGTGTCTTTCTATCCAAAGTTTTCATTTACGGACAAAATAAACCCCGTAAGACCTTGAGCTTCCAAAGATCTCTGTATACTACCACCTAGCAAGCAAGGTATCTGGTGACTAGACTAGCATTTTTGTAACATAAAAACTGAAATCAGGGCTTCCCTGGTGGTCCAGTGGGTAAGGACACCGCCTTGCAGTGCAAGGGGTGCTGGTTCAATCCCTGACCTGGGAAGATCCCATGTGCCACGGAGTGGCTGGACCAATGTGTCCAACTACCGAGCCAGAGCTCTGGAGCGCATGTGCCCAGAGCCGGTGCTCTGCAGTGACAGAGGCCACTGCAGTGGGAGTCTCACACAGGCCAAAGAACAAAGATAAATAAATCAAAGACCAATAGAAGTGGCCAAAAAAAACCCCTGAAATCAGTATATTCCTAGGTACACTAAGGCATAATACTTTAAATAACTGGGGGAAATGGATCTCTCAGGTTTTCAGGCTGTTAATAAGGCGTGGCAAGTTTTAACTGCAAGTATGGACAGTTCCTAAAAGCTATTAAAACCAGTGACTGGAAACTTTCCTGGTGGCACAGTGGATAAGAATCTGCCTGCCAATGTAGGGGACACGGGTTCAATTCCTGATCCTGAAGATTCCACATGCAGCTGGAAGCAACTAAGCCTGTGTGCCACAACTACTGAGCCTGCGCACTAGAGCCCATGGGCCACAACTACTGAGTCTGTGTGCGGCAATTACTGAAGCCAGCCAGTATGGTTAGAGCTCATGCTCCGCAACAAGAGAAGCCACCAAAATAAGAAGCCTGTACACCACAACAAAGAGCAGCTCCCGCCTGCCACAGCTAGAGAAAGCCTGCACAAAGCAAGAAGACCCAGCACAGCCAAAAGTAAAATAAATAAATAAATTAAAAAAAAAAAAAAGTGAAAGCAAGAAAAAGGTTAGAGAAATAGCACTGATTGTAACAGCTATTTTGTAACTCTTCTGTACATTTTCTATTCCAATAAATCCAAAATGCAACATTATCTTGTATTAAAAGGAAAAACTTCCAATTTTATTTATATGATGCATCTCAAAGTGAAGAAATGTGTATCTTAAAACCAGTGAAATATGTAATAGCAATTACCTTCATAATTTAGCAGCTATGTGTCAGACACAATTAAGACTTTATATAAGGGAGGGGGCCAGGGATATACATATGACTAATCTAGGATTATACATATCTGTAAACAACAAAACTCTGTAAAATAAAAATAATTATAAAAATTTTAAAAAGACTTTATACATATTACGGACCTTATAATCACCTGTAAGCTACTTATTATCTCACTTTAAATCTGAGGAAACCAAGCCTCAGTGGGAGAGTTACACAACCTCACCGAGGTCGGACTCCTAACAAGTAGCAGGGCAAGACAGCAGCCCACTCCCCTCCAACAACACTTTCCAGTCGCCAAGAGCTTTCCGAGTCTTTGTCTTCACACCACCTACAACAGCGTGTCTATGACGAAAACCTGGGGATCCCTGGGTACCTCAAATATAGTACTGTCAGGGGTCTGCAGTAATTTTTAAGCCATATTTTTATTCTGAGTCAATACTAACTTCACATAAATCTTCTAGACACATATCTGCGATCAGCTGCTGAGCACCAGCCTCGTTCTGCTGCGTTCTTTCAGTGTCTCCGTCTGAACCAGAGTTTGACCATCCCCTCAGCACCAAAGGTGAGCAGAGAGGCTGCCTTCACATGTGAATGATGCCTGTGCCGAGTCGCTTCAGTGCTGTCTGACTCTCTGCGACCCCATGGGCTGTCGCCGGCCAGGCCCCTCCATCCGTGGGGTTCTTCAGGCAAGAATACTGGAGTGGAGTGGAGTGTGTCCCCCTCCAGGGGATCTTCCCGGGGTACGGATCAGACTCACATCTCTGAGATCCCCTACACTGAAAGGCAGGTTCTTTACCACTGAGTCAGAGACCACACCAAAAAGGCCAAATGGTACCAGGATGTGCTAAAGAAACTCCTTCCTCGGAGCCACAGAGAAAAGAGGTGGAGAGTTGAGCAACACGGGGCGCACGGCCGTGCGCGGATCTCAAAGGAACCTTCATCCTTCAGCACGACAGCCACAACGGAAACAAAAAAATCAGTACTTACAAATCATTAACTTGATGATAGAATTTTCCCAGTTACAGAACTCAGTTTTTTAAATTAGCTTCTACTAAATTATGTATCTATATATTTAAACATTAAGAGAAGTCCACAAAAATGTCTATTCATCGTTTGTATCTCATACATAATGAACTTACCTTCATAATTTAGCAGCTATGTGTCAGACACAATTAAGACTTTATATAAGGGAGGGGGCCAGGGATATACATATGACTAATCTAGGATTATACATATCTGTAAACAACAAAACTCTGTAAAATAAAAATAATTATAAAAATTTTAAAAAGACTTTATACATATTACGGACCTTATAATCACCTGTAAGCTACTTATTATCTCACTTTAAATCTGAGGAAACCAAGCCTCAGTGGGAGAGTTACACAACCTCACCGAGGTCGGACTCCTAACAAGTAGCAGGGCAAGACAGCAGCCCACTCCCCTCCAACAACACTTTCCAGTCGCCAAGAGCTTTCCGAGTCTTTGTCTTCACACCACCTACAACAGCGTGTCTATGGCGAAAACCTGGGGATCCCTGGGTACCTCAAATATAGTACTGTCAGGGGTCTGCAGTAATTTTTAAGCCATATTTTTATTCTGAGTCAATACTAACTTCACATAAATCTTCTAGACACATATCTGCGATCAGCTGCTGAGCACCAGCCTCGTTCTGCTGCGTTCTTTCAGTGTCTCCGTCTGAACCAGAGTTTGACCATCCCCTCAGCACCAAAGGTGAGCAGAGAGGCTGCCTTCACATGTGAATGATGCCTGTGCCGAGTCGCTTCAGTGCTGTCTGACTCTCTGCGACCCCATGGGCTGTCGCCGGCCAGGCCCCTCCATCCGTGGGGTTCTTCAGGCAAGAATACTGGAGTGGAGTGGAGTGTGTCCCCCTCCAGGGGATCTTCCCGGGGTACGGATCAGACTCACATCTCTGAGATCCCCTACACTGAAAGGCAGGTTCTTTACCACTGAGTCAGAGACCACACCAAAAAGGCCAAATGGTACCAGGATGTGCTAAAGAAACTCCTTCCTCGGAGCCACAGAGAAAAGAGGTGGAGAGTTGAGCAACACGGGGCGCACGGCCGTGCGCGGATCTCAAAGGAACCTTCATCCTTCAGCACGACAGCCACAACGGAAACAAAAAAATCAGTACTTACAAATCATTAACTTGATGATAGAATTTTCCCAGTTACAGAACTCAGTATAAATTAGCCTTTTGATAATCATGAGCTTCTACTAAATTATGTATCTATATATTTAAACATTAAGAGAAGTCCACAAAAAATGTCTATTCATCGTTTGAAAGTGAAGTACATCAACATTTCACTGTTGACAAGTAGTAAGGAAAACATTAAACTCATAAAAAATACCTGGTAGGAGAAATTCATAGATTGAAAAGCATTACATTTTATTAATTACAAAATTAACTGTAGTAATAGCACTATCCCATACATGTTAGCTCAACATCTCCTACATTTGACTACCTACCTTTAGGACACTCTAAAAACACTAATGTTTAAAAAAAAATTGCATGTCAACTGGTTAAACACAAAAACTGGTCTCAGATAAATTCTGCCTGATCAAACACTGATGTAACACCAATACAATTAACACAGAATATTACAAATATATGCTGAAATATCCTAGACCATGAGTCATCTACAATGCTGTCCCTGCATCAGTTCAGTCAGATGAGCAAGCATGCTCATGTCAGACCTCATACAAAGTCCTACAGACCTTGTGAGATTTCTCCACAATAAACTTATTATGTTTTGTTAATTCATTATTTTTCACTTCTTTTATAAATCAAGGAGTGAGGATCTAGTCTTTCATGGGGAAACTCATACAAGCAATGCTGAACACAGTAAAATTAAGAGTTAACAATTAGCAGAATGACACCAACAAAAGAAACTTTATTGGAGGCTCCAGTTGGATTACTGATGTGCTCATGAAATAGGAGGGGTTTTCCAGGTGGCAGGAGACACAGGAGACATTGGTTTGATCCCTGACTCGGGAAGATGCCCTGGAGTAGGAAATGGCAACCCACTCCAATATTCTTGCCTGGAAAATCCCATGGTCAGAAGAGCTGGTGGGCTACAGTCTGGGGTCACAAAGAGTCTGATGCAACTGAGCACACACGCATTAAAGATGGATTTTAAGGGATAATTTTTAAAAATATATTTATTTATTTATTTATTTTTGGCTATTCTGGGTTTTCACTGCTGCTGCAGGCTCTTCTTTAGTTGCAGGGAGTGGGGGCTACTCTCTAGTTGAGGTAAGTAGGCTTCTTGTTGCGGAACTTGGGCTCTAGGGCACATGGGCTCCATAGCTGTGGCTGAGGCCCTAGAGCACAGGCTCCATAGTTGTGGCTCACGGGCTTCGTTGCTCCGCAGCATGTGGGATCTTCCCAGATCTGGGATCCAACCTGTGTCTCCTGCATTGGCAGGTGAGCTCTACAACCACTGAGCTACCAGGGAAGCCCCTTAAGGGACACTTTGTAACCATCCATCCAAAATTATTTCTACTTACAACAGAGTAGTCCTTTCATTTGTATATGACTAGCCAGACAACAAGTCTGTATCAGCTCAGGATTCAAGAGCTGATTAACTGTAACAAAAAATAAAGTCTAATCTTTACACTTACTCTATGTATCAGTACGTTTCACTTTGCCATTATACATCTGATGGATGGGGACCAGAAAACAAGAAAATGCCTACCTCCAGATAGTTTTTAACCTTCCCTCCACTACCAAGGAAGAACCTTTAGGAACAACCTTATTCTTAACAAATTAGCAAAGGATACAAGGGAACAATTAAGAAATTTTCAGACTACAGAAAACATAAGAAAAAACTGCCAACATTTCAGCATTCAAAGTACTTCATATGTATTAGTCAATGTATATTCATATTAACCCTATAAAATGAATTAGCATGATCATTATTTTCATATAAAGAAATGAATGTGAGCAGTTAAATAACTCAAAAGGTTACAAAGCTACTAAGGTTAACACGCTAGGATTTATATCCACTTCTGGCTGCCTTAAGACCTTAAATTTTTCAAGGTATACCTTTGAGGAATGATGGTTTAAAAATATGTAGTTTCCAACTTTTATACAAACACATATTAAGTATATTTCCTCATTTTCTGTATCTGGAGCCTTGATCCTAGAGAGACCACCCCTCCCAGGTCCAGAGACAGCAGAAGACTCCCTTGAGAGCTCACCTTTCAAACACAAACAGATCCAGAGCTCACACCTCTACTATTAATCAAACTCTGACACATCAAGCTAATATTCTTCCTGCCCAGATCACCCGAGGGCTATGCACTGGACAACTAGGAACCACCTCTGCAGCCCAGAGACTCGCCAAAATTATTAAAACTATCTAATCCCAAACTTAACTCAGCGTATCTACTCAGCACTGTCACTCCTTCCCTGGAAAACTCCAACAAAAGCTCCGAGCCATGCTGTCCCCGCCCCAGTTTCCACTCATCTATCCATCATATATCTGCCGTATTCAAAATTAAGTGATAGATACTTCAAATCTAGACACTAAACACACGTATCCTATTAACTAGAGTTCACAGGTCAGTCTTTATGGTACCACTGTTAGTTTTATCAAATACATGAAGTGGGCGATTCTGCATCCTGACAAGAAGTCCCTCGGTCTCTTTCACTGTCAATCCCTGTCACCCCCTCCCCGCCGCCGAAGGCAATCTTCTTTCCCTGTGACAGGCCATCAGGGTGGCTGTGCAGCGGCGCTCCACTGTGGTCTCACGACGTGCGTGTGCCCGGTGACTTGACACGACAACACACTCTCCATGTGCTCAGTGGCCCTTTCCAGATCTTCTCTATTAATGCATCCAAATCTTTTGCCCCTTTTTAAAGTCAGGCAATTTTCTTCTGACTACTGAATTATAATTCTTTACAAGGTGTCGATATAATTCTCCCGTCAGAAATATGTGCTGCTTGTTCTACAAATATTTTCTTCCGCTCCATGACTTGTTTATCCATTTAGTGGTTTTTTATAAAATGTGCTTTAATATTGATGAAGACTAACTTAATGCCCTTTTATTGCTTTCCTTATCTTGTAAGAAAAAAAAAAAAGCTTTGCCTACCTCCAGGGCACAAACAGCTGAGAAGGGAAGAGAAGCAACAAGCAAAGGAGAAAGAGAAAAATACACCCAACTGAATGTGGAGCTCCAGACACTAGAAAGCCTTAAGTGAACAATGCAAAGAAATAGAGGGAAACAACAGGATGGGAAAGACTAGAGATCTCTTCAAGAAAACTGGAGATATCGGGGAACATTTCACGAAGGACTGGCACAATGAAGGACAGAAATGGCAAGGATGTAACAGAAATAAAGAGATTGAGAAGCAGTGGCAAGAATACACAGGAGAACTATATAAAAAAAAAGATCTTAAAGGCACAGATAACCCACAATAGTGTGGTCACTCACCCAGAGTCAGACATCCTGGAGTATGAAGTCAAGTGGGCCCTAGGACACATTAACTACAAACAAAGCTAGAGGAGGTGATGAAATCCAGCTGAGCTATTTCAAATCCTAGAAGATGATGCTGTTGAAGTGTTGCACTTAATATGTCAGCAAATTTGGAAAACTCAGCAATGGCCAAAGAACAGGAAAAAATCAGTCTTCATTCCAATCTTAAAGAAGGGCAATGCCAAACAATCTTCCAACTATGGTACAGCTACACTCAATTCACAGGCTAGCAAGATAACTCAAGCCAGGCTTTAGCTGTATATAAACCGAGAACTCTCAGATGTGCAAGCTGGGTTTAGAAAATGCAGAAGGACCAGAAATCAAACTGCCAGCATCTACTGGATCCTAAAAAAGCCAGGGAATTTCAGAAAAACATCTATTTCTGCTTTGCTGACTACACTAAACCCTTCAACTGTACACAACAAGCTGTGGAAAATTCTTAAAGAGACAGGACTACCAGACCACTTTACCTGTCCCCTGAGAAACTTATATGCAAATCAAGAAGCAACAATTAGAATCAGATATGGAACAATAGATTTGTTCAAAATTGAAAAAGGAGTTTCTTAAGGCTGTGTATTGTCACCCTGCTTCTTTAACTTATGTGCAGAGTACATCCAGAAAAATGCTGGCCTGGATGAATCACAAGCTGGAATCGAGACTGCCAGGAGGAATATCCACAACCTCAGTCAGATATGCAGATACCACTCTAATTTCAGAAAGAGAAGAGAACTAAAGAGCTTCTTGATGAGGAACAAAGACGAGAGTGAAAAATCTTAAAACTCAACATTCAGAGAACTATTATCACGGCATCTAGTCTCATATCTTCATGGCAAATAAATGGGGAAAAAGTGGAAACTGACAAGTTTATTTTCTTGGGCTCCAAAATCACTGCAGTGACTGAGGCCATGAAATTAAAAGATGCTTGCTCCTTGGAAGAAAAGCTATGACAAATCTAGACAGTGTGTTAAGAAGCAGAGATACCACTGCTGTCAAAGGTCTGTATAGTCAAAGCTATGGTTTCCCCAGCAGTCATGTACAGATGTGAGAGCTGGACCATAAAGAAGGCTGAGAACAAAAGAACTGATGCTCTTGAACTGCGATGCTGGAGAAGACTCTTGAGAGTCCCTTGGACAGCAAGGAGATCAAACTGGCCAGTCCTAAATGAAATCAATCCTGAATGTTCATTGGAAGTACTGATGCTGAAGCTAAAGCTCCAATACTTTGGCCACCTGATGCAAAGAGCCAACTCACTGGAAAAGACCTTGATGCTGAAAAAGATTGAGGGCAATAGGAGAAAGGGGCAACAGAAGATGAGATGGTTGGATAGATAGCATCATCAACACAATGGACATGAGTTTGAGCAAACTCTGGGTGACAGTGAAGGACAGGGAAGGCTGGTGTGCTGCAGTTCATGGGGTTGCAACGAGTCGGAGACGACTTAACAACTGAACAACAAAGTCACAAATATGTTTTCTTACACAAGCTTGATAGTTTTAGTTTTAGATAAGAACTATGATCCAATTGAAGTTAATTTTTTTGAATGGTGTCAAATGGGACCATGCTTCTTTCATCCACATGGAGAATTCAGTTCTCCGAGTATTATTTGTTGAACAGACTTTCCCGTCTCTATTGGAACACTTTGGCAAATCTGTCAAAATTCCAATAACCATTATTGTTGTTCAGTCGCTCAGTAGTGTCCGACTCTCTGTGACCCTGTGGACTGCAACGCGTCAGGCCCCTCAGTCCTGCACTATCTCCCAGAGACTGCTCAAATTCATGTCCATTGAGTAAGGGATGCTTTTACCTTTCATCTTTTCCAGCATCAGGGCCTTTTCCACCAAGTTGGTTCTTCACATCAGGGGGCCCAAATAACCATATTAAGTATCTATTTTAAGGTTCTCTATTTTATCTTATTTATGTTTGTTTTAATGACAATCATAATGTATGATTATGATGGCCTCACAGAAAGTCAGACAAATTAAGTCCTCTAACATTACTGATCTTTTTCAAGATGGTTTTGGATGTTCTAGGTCCTATATATGTCCATGTAAATTTTAGGATAAGTATGTATTTTCTATGAAAAACAAATACATGTTATTTTTAGGGTTTGACAGAGATTCATCTGATTCAGATTAAACTGGGAGAGAACTAACAATACTACTGAGTGTCCCAGTTCACAAATATATGTCAATTTCTTGCATGGCAGTTCCAGTATGAAGGCTGACTCAAGGTTGTCCTCACTGGTCTCCTCCCGGGAAAAGGTCACATTTTCTTCGGTCCTTGTAAGTTGAGTAACAAACAATGTATGCTGGACACTGAGCATCACGTGATAAGGATGCTAGATTCCTCCAAGAATTAATAGTGCTTGTTTGGGCAGCCAATTAACCTATTTGTACTCAAACTGTAAACTCTCTCTCTGAGCAATCCCAACTAATTTTTTACCTTTGGCTACATGCCCTAACTCTACCCTACACACGTATGGGTTTAGGGGTTAGCCTAGTGATTTCAACAGAGTTTTAAAAGAAAATCTGGGGCTCCCCTTCTGTGGTTCTCTCTATGCCGGAATTCTCCCCTCACTCATCAGCAACTGTGGCTGTTCTCAGCTCTGATCTCTGGTTTTTCAGGCCAGAAAAAGTAAACTGTGTATTGCAATTTTAGCTCTCCTACACATTTTGAATAGATAAAAACAGAAAATTCACTTCATGTCACTTTCTTCCTCCAAAGGTCAAATCTCCTCCAAAATGTCTGTTTTGTTTACTCTCTAGTGCCTTATTATTTTATTTTGTGCACTTTATCACGACTATCTTAGAGAGTGTGAGTCTGATAAAAAGCATATCTGACTATATGAGAATTCCCTCCCTACTTGTTTAGTCTTTAATTTTTTTTAAGATTTTGAAATTTCAATATACAGATCTTGCATCTTTAAAAAGAATGTATTCCAAGGTGTTTTAATTTTACTGACACAACTATTCATAGAATTGTTATCTTTTTTATTTTTTTTAATTTTGACCTCTTTCATTGGTCTTTATTTATTTTCGTCCATCTCTATTCCTTGGCCTGTCTGGGTATCCCATTGCAGTGGCCTCTCTCGTTACAGAGCACTGGTTCTGGGTGCATGTGCTCCATAGCGCCTGCTCGTAATTGGACAGACTGGTCCAACCACTCTGTGGCACATAGGATCCTCCCAGGCCAGGGACTGAACCAGTGCCCCTTGCACTGCAAGGTGGACTCCTTATCCCCTGGACAACCAGGAAAGCCCAGAATTGTTTTCTTAATAGTAATTCCATTTGCTTGCTGTTAATACTTATGAATATTTAATGAAATATAACTGATCTTATAAAATGCAGCCTTGCTAAAATTTACTCATTTGTTTCAGTGACTGTTTTTGTAGATTTCTTGTTGCTTACAAAATCATGTCATCTACAAAACCTAAGAGTTTTGCACCCATTCTTTGAGTTCTTTATGCCTCCTACATTTCATTTTCCTACCCCACTAGACTAGCTAGGTCCTCAACTATTGATAAAATAATGAACTGAAGAAGACTTAAGAAAGGATATTCTTGTCCTACTTCTGATCTTAGGGAAACCATGTTATTTTGTATAGGGATACATATGTCCCCTCCTTCTTGAACCTCCCTCCCGTCTCCCCAGCTCATCATCTGAAGTACACTCTTCAGCTGTCAGTTTTTCTTCAATGTCTTTTATCAGACTGAGGGATGTCTTCGCACATCTCATTAGCTGGGAGTGTCTGTTATGAATGGATGATAAATTTTTATCAAATCGTTCTAACCAAATAAAGTGATCACACTGCTTTCTCCTTTGTTACTGTTGTGAATTACATTGATTGATTTTTGAATATTATCAACCACCCTTGCACTGTTGAGCTAAGTCTCACTCAATCATGATGTGTTCTCAGCTATTTTTTATACCCTTGTTCATGACAAACATTAATCTGTAAACTTTCTATTTTTGGTGTGTCTTTGTCAAGTTTTGGCATCAGCGTTACACTGACCTCATAAAATAACTCAGGTTTTCTGAGTTTCTGTGAGACTGATGTTACTTCTTGCTCAAATATTTGAATTTACCAGGAAAAGCATCAGGACCCAGAGTTTTCTTTGTGAGAAAGATTTTGATTATGAATTCCATTTATACTTGACTATTACAAATTATTGGCATAAAGTTGCTTAAAATATATTCACAGTATGCTTTTAATGTCTGTAGGATCTAGCATGATAATCTCTCTTTCATTTCATACATAGTTAATTTATGATTATGGGCTCTCTCTTTTATCTCCATTAGTCTTAGAGTTTTATTTGTACTGTACGTCTTACTGGTGCTGATTTCTAAGTTTGTTCTATTGTTGTCAAAGAACACAGTCTGTTGATTTTAATCTTTTAAAATTTATCGACCCCAGTAAACAGGCTTTGCTGGTGGGGTTACCACGATCACTTTAAGATCGTTATTACACTGATTTTAGATCTACTTTTCTATAAATATCAAGCAGGTAGTTAATAGAGTAATTTCAATCTTCCATGTCCTCCTACATTTCATTTTCCTACCCCACTAGACTAGCTAGGTCCTCAACTATTGATAAAATAATGAACTGAAGAAGACTTAAGAAAGGATATTCTTGTCCTACTTCTGATCTTAGGGAAACCATGTTATTTTGTATAGGGATACATATGTCCCCTCCTTCTTGAACCTCCCTCCCGTCTCCCCAGCTCATCATCTGAAGTACACTCTTCAGCTGTCAGTTTTTCTTCAATGTCTTTTATCAGACTGAGGGATGTCTTCGCACATCTCATTAGCTGGGAGTGTCTGTTATGAATGGATGATAAATTTTTATCAAATCGTTCTAACCAAATAAAGTGATCACACTGCTTTCTCCTTTGTTACTGTTGTGAATTACATTGATTGATTTTTGAATATTATCAACCACCCTTGCACTGTTGAGCTAAGTCTCACTCAATCATGATGTGTTCTCAGCTATTTTTTATACCCTTGTTCATGACAAACATTAATCTGTAAACTTTCTATTTTTGGTGTGTCTTTGTCAAGTTTTGGCATCAGCGTTACACTGACCTCATAAAATAACTCAGGTTTTCTGAGTTTCTGTGAGACTGATGTTACTTCTTGCTCAAATATTTGAATTTACCAGGAAAAGCATCAGGACCCAGAGTTTTCTTTGTGAGAAAGATTTTGATTATGAATTCCATTTATACTTGACTATTACAAATTATTGGCATAAAGTTGCTTAAAATATATTCACAGTATGCTTTTAATGTCTGTAGGATCTAGCATGATAATCTCTCTTTCATTTCATACATAGTTAATTTATGATTATGGGCTCTCTCTTTTATCTCCATTAGTCTTATAGTCTTATTTGTACTGTACGTCTTACTGGTGCTGATTTCTAAGTTTGTTCTATTGTTGTCAAAGAACACAGTCTGTTGATTTTAATCTTTTAAAATTTATCGACCCCAGTAAACAGGCTTTGCTGGTGGGGTTACCACGATCACTTTAAGATCGTTATTACACTGATTTTAGATCTACTTTTCTATAAATATCAAGTAGGTAGTTAATAGAGTAATTTAGATCTTCCATGTCTTTACTCACTTTTTTGGTCTAATTTAACTCTCCAACTATAACCACAAAATGTGATTTTGATTCATTAATTCTATCAAGTTTTACTCGTATATTTTGAAGCATTTTTCATTAGTAGATATATATTTATGGTTATGGCTTCTCAGAGATGTCATCTTATAATCTTCTGGCCCCAATGATTCTGCAAAAGGTCATACACATCCTTCACATCACTAGTTCCTGGTATGTAACACATCACACTGCCCCTTGGCTGCTTTCGAGATTTTTCTCTTTCACAGGTTTGACTACGGTGTAACCTAGTGTAGTTTACTTTCACTTATCCCTATTGAGTTTAATGTAAAATCTGACTCCATTCTTGATAGTCGGATCCCACCATGTCCTCAGCCCCTCTGTCTCAAATCTCAGCAGGCTGATAAGGAAGCCCCTGGGGCTGATGGGGATTTTAAACCAGGAAGTTTGGGCACACACAGGAAAACAGAATTATCAACCCAGGCCCACGTCTCCTACTACTCCTTTCTCAAGTCATTTTTGGACCAGTTTGGGAGCCTGCCCTGCTTTTCCTGGAAAGCCTTATCACATGAGCAATCACCTTTTTCAGGCCCTTTTGGAGAGTCTGGGTTCACCAGTCTCACATCAAAATCAGATTTAAGAAGGGATCCATCCCACTTACGGTTCACACAGGTTAAGCACATACTATGTATCAGTTACAGCTCTAAGGTCTCACACATATTAGATCACTGCACCTTCCAACACCACAAAATTCATCCATTTGAAAAATGAGATCTTGGAAGCACAAATATAAAGTGACATGTCTAAGGCTGCCCAGTTACCAAGTAGGGAAGAGGTATATTCTTAATTACCAACACTATTCAGCCTCTTAGTTTACTAAAAATAGAAACATAGCAAGAAAAATTAAAACAATACCCTTGGTATAATATCTTAGATAATTAATGCATTATAGAACTTTATAAAAACTAAAGAGTTCCCTATAAGAGCTAATTTCTCATGTGAAAAACATTCTTTGGACAATGAATTTAATAGAACCACTCCCAAAGTCAAATGGGGAGACAAGAGAATTTCCAGAGTCCAATAAAACAGACACTCCTCCTCTTCTCTGGTCTGGAACAGTTCTTCTTAGAAGCAGAAAAAAGGGCCAAGTGATGACTGAAAAGGTTACTGGCCTTTCTATTTAAGTGTTATGTTGAAAACACTACTTTGAAATCTTGCTAGATGTTTCTACTGTCTTTGAAAAATAACAAAACATGCCTAGGTTTTTGGCTTCTCAGAGATGTCATCTTATAATCTTCTGGCCCCAATGATTCTGCAAAAGGTCATACACATCCTTCACATCACTAGTTCCTGGTATGTAACACATCACACTGCCCCTTGGCTGCTTTCGAGATTTTTCTCTTTCACAGGTTTGACTACGGTGTAACCTAGTGTAGTTTACTTTCACTTATCCCTATTAATGAGTTTAAAAATCTGACTCCATTCTTACTAGTCGGATCCCACCATGTCCTCAGCCCCTCTGTCTCAAATCTCAGCAGGCTGATAAGGAAGCCCCTGGGGCTGATGGGGATTTTAAACCAGGAAGTTTGGGCACACACAGGAAAACAGAATTATCAACCCAGGCCCACGTCTCCTACTACTCCTTTCTCAAGTCATTTTTGGACCAGTTTGGGAGCCTGCCCTGCTTTTCCTGGAAAGCCTTATCACATGAGCAATCACCTTTTTCAGGCCCTTTTGGAGAGTCTGGGTTCACCAGTCTCACATCAAAATCAGATTTAAGAAGGGATCCATCCCACTTACGGTTCACACAGGTTAAGCACATACTATGTATCAGTTACAGCTCTAAGGTCTCACACATATTAGATCACTGCACCTTCCAACACCACAAAATTCATCCATTTGAAAAATGAGATCTTGGAAGCACAAATATAAAGTGACATGTCTAAGGCTGCCCAGTTACCAAGTAGGGAAGAGGTATATTCTTAATTACCAACACTATTCAGCCTCTTAGTTTACTAAAAATAGAAACATAGCAAGAAAAATTAAAACAATACCCTTGGTATAATATCTTAGATAATTAATGCATTATAGAACTTTATAAAAACTAAAGAGTTCCCTATAAGAGCTAATTTCTCATGTGAAAAACATTCTTTGGACAATGAATTTAATAGAACCACTCCCAAAGTCAAATGGGGAGACAAGAGAATTTCCAGAGTCCAATAAAACAGACACTCCTCCTCTTCTCTGGTCTGGAACAGTTCTTCTTAGAAGCAGAAAAAAGGGCCAAGTGATGACTGAAAAGGTTACTGGCCTTTCTATTTAAGTGTTATGTTGAAAACACTACTTTGAAATCTTGCTAGATGTTTCTACTGTCTTTGAAAAATAACAAAACATGCCCCACACAAATAGTCCCTACCACTGAAAAGATTTAAATATCAATTTTAAAAATAGTTACTCAGAATAGTTCAAGTTCTTCCAAACAACCAGAAACTCTTACATGAAAAAATAAAAAGCTAACACCAAAACAGGCTCAGGAACACTTATTTTAATAATATAGAGGATGGATTTTCTAAATGTTTTAATATTCTGCTTTTAATAATTAAAAAAAACAGCATCCTAGAAGACAAGAAACCTTAACAGAAAATATAACTACATGGTCTTTCCAATCTCTTAAACTAAATGCATAAAACTTAAAACAAGAATTGCACTATAGGACTCCTCTGGTGGTTCAATGGGTAGAGAGTCCTCCTTGCAGTGCAAGGGGCAAGGGCTCGATCCCTGGCCTGGGAAGATCCCACGTGCCATGGAGCAGCTGGGCCAGTGTGCCCAGTCACAAGCCAGGGCTCTGGAGCACATGCATGCAGAGCCAGTGCTCTGCAATGAGACAGGCCGCTGCAATGGGAGGCCCACACATGACAAAGAACGAAAAAAAAATGTATGAAAATAAATGAATGACTTAGAGGCCAAAAAGGCAACAACAACACAGAATTGCACTACAGAATACAGTTCTATAAAAACTCAACTTGGGCTTCCCCTGGTGGTCCAGTGGGTAAGGACACCGCCTTGCAGTGCAAGGGGCGCCGGTTCGATCCCTGGCCTGGGAAGATCCCATGTGCCGCGGAGCGGCTAGACCCATGTGTCCAATCACCGAGCCGGAGCTCTGGAGCGCATGCACCCAGAGCCGGTGCTCTGCGACGACAGACGCCACCGCGATGGGGGGCCCACAGGAGCCAAAGAAGGAAGATGAATGAAAATGGAGAAATGAAAGACCAAAAGAAGTGGCCCGCCCACTCCCCTCACTCCCCAACCTGACCCCCACCCAAAAGTAAATAAATAAATAAATCTTTAAAAAAAAAAAACTTCTTAAACTTAAAAAACTTATTAAAAACACATTTTTGTGATGCTGTATTTGGTTGTCAAGAAAGGATTTTTTTTTCCTGCAACGGGAGGCCTACACATGCCAACGAATAAAGATGGATGAAAAATAAAATGATGACTTAGAGGCAAAAAGGAAAAAAAAAATTAAAAAAAAAATACTAGTATCCTACAAAATATAAATAAACTCAAATTTGTTTATATACTTTGAGGCTGTGATTTTACATGTAGAGGTTAAAATGTTTCATACAGTCAATGTAAATTATATAAGCCATCACATAAAACTATGGGGAAAAATTATTCTAAGCTAATTATTTTTTATTATAAATTTCTGTTCAGTATCTGAGCCTGAACTTTTACATCATCCTTACTATAAATATAGCCTCCCTTAACCTCCTCTCCTGGAGGAAACCAAATTAGGGAAAAATTATACCCTCTTACATACCAAAAAAAAAGCCATAAATATAAACAAGGTTCACAGAACAAAGTATGGAATGAGGGAGCTAATCTAAATCTTATATACTTCAGTTCTAATTTAAGCATTATTCATAATTTCATAAGAGTCTCAATATTACCAATTCATGTTGCTTATAAGAAGCCAAAAGCAAAACTAAAGTAATAGTGGATTTGGAGAACAGAGATTAAACTAACTTTTCAAGGAGGAAAAAATGTGATGGAAACAAACAAGTCTAGTAATAAAATCACCTCTGGAAATAAGGCATCACTGGATAATTTAACAGGCATACGGTCGGATATTTTCTGTCTAGGAAAAAAAAATATTTTGTTAAAATGCTATGTGAAGTGAAAGTCACTCAGTCTCTGCGTCCCATGGAGAGTCATGGAATTGTCCAGGAAAGAATACTGGCGTGGATAGCCTTTCCCTTCTCCAGGGGATCTTCCCAACCCAGGTATTCTGGGTTGCAGGCATATTCTTTACTGTCTGAGCCAGCAGGGAAGCCCAACTTCCTGCAGATGTATGCAACATTCCTCCATTCTCCCCATTCAGTCTAGGTGGTCTATCACTACATTTGGATTTCCACATTTCAAAAGGAGCATACGGACAGTTTTTTTAAAAAGCTGGGTTTTTTGAGTATTTCCTCAAACAAGCTCCTTTTCAAACTGTCTTCCTCATTTCTGATAAAATCTCAAAAAGATCACACGGCTGTTCTAGTCATGTCCAAATACTTATATATATTAACAATAAACTTCTCTGTAAAAGTTACAATTTTACTACCCTGATCTAAATCAAAACTATTCTCAGTTCTGCTAACATCATCTCTTCCAGGACTCCCTAGCTATTATTTTTAGAGCCCTATAGGTTCTGGAACAGTAAGAAGAGGGAATTTTAGAGGAAGAGGGGTCAGAAAGCCAGGGGCTACCTCTTTCCTATAGCTAGTTCTGTTACAAGAGTTTCTCTGAAAAAAAAAAAAAAAAAGAATTTCTCTGGATGTTCGGCTTGGTCACTTTGACTCTCCAAGTTGAGTCTCTTGATCTTCTCAGGACAACTTCAACTACCTTGGGAAAGTCCACCTGGCCCCTGGATGCAGGAGCAGCTCCAGTACCTTTCAGCCTTCTGCAACTGACAGTCAAGTAACAATCTATCTCCTGTACCTCTCATCAAACTAAGGAGTTCCCTGAAGCCCCTCCATCTGGATAAAGGAGAGGGAAAATGCCACAGCACACCCTACTCACTCCAAGCTTTCCTAAGGGATCCCTCTCATGAGTACTCGTATTTTCTTTCCATGGTGCAGAGGTCAGTGATGGGTTAACCGTAACACCACCTGTCTCAGCTCATCCTTTCTGTAAAGTCCTGCCTGAACGGTATAGCACCTCAATTCTGACTGCAGGTTACTTCCCATCAGCTTTCAGGTCTCCAAATGCTATGTGAAGTGAAAGTCACTCAGTCTCTGCGTCCCATGGAGAGTCATGGAATTGTCCAGGAAAGAATACTGGCGTGGATAGCCTTTCCCTTCTCCAGGGGATCTTCCCAACCCAGGTATTCTGGGTTGCAGGCATATTCTTTACTGTCTGAGCCAGCAGGGAAGCCCAACTTCCTGCAGATGTATGCAACATTCCTCCATTCTCCCCATTCAGTCTAGGTGGTCTATCACTACATTTGGATTTCCACATTTCAAAAGGAGCATACGGACAGTTTTTTTAAAAAGCTGGGTTTTTTGAGTATTTCCTCAAACAAGCTCCTTTTCAAACTGTCTTCCTCATTTCTGATAAAATCTCAAAAAGATCACACGGCTGTTCTAGTCATGTCCAAATACTTATATATATTAACAATAAACTTCTCTGTAAAAGTTACAATTTTACTACCCTGATCTAAATCAAAACTATTCTCAGTTCTGCTAACATCATCTCTTCCAGGACTCCCTAGCTATTATTTTTAGAGCCCTATAGGTTCTGGAACAGTAAGAAGAGGGAATTTTAGAGGAAGAGGGGTCAGAAAGCCAGGGGCTACCTCTTTCCTATAGCTAGTTCTGTTACAAGAGTTTCTCTGAAAAAAAAAAAAAAAAAGAATTTCTCTGGATGTTCGGCTTGGTCACTTTGACTCTCCAAGTTGAGTCTCTTGATCTTCTCAGGACAACTTCAACTACCTTGGGAAAGTCCACCTGGCCCCTGGATGCAGGAGCAGCTCCAGTACCTTTCAGCCTTCTGCAACTGACAGTCAAGTAACAATCTATCTCCTGTACCTCTCATCAAACTAAGGAGTTCCCTGAAGCCCCTCCATCTGGATAAAGGAGAGGGAAAATGCCACAGCACACCCTACTCACTCCAAGCTTTCCTAAGGGATCCCTCTCATGAGTACTCGTATTTTCTTTCCATGGTGCAGAGGTCAGTGATGGGTTAACCGTAACACCACCTGTCTCAGCTCATCCTTTCTGTAAAGTCCTGCCTGAACGGTATAGCACCTCAATTCTGACTGCAGGTTACTTCCCATCAGCTTTCAGGTCTCCAAATAAATACGCTGAGAGTCCCAACTTTAACACGCTGTTACAATTTCACTTTCAGATAAAATATAAGCAAGTCATACACAGCGGGCTAATGTTCCCTGTTACAAAAACTGTAGGGAAAAAGATAACAAAAATACACTTATTCAAAGACAAGGGCGAACGATTAAAGTAATGAGATCCAAATGGACAAAGACTGTGAGAAGAGAAGACACTCTGGTGAACAGACAACGGCTGCTGTTTCCTCCCCTGGGGTCACTGCAGAGTCTAGGTGCAGGCTGAGCATCAGGCTCAGTCTGGGGAGAGAAACTCTACTGAAGAAAACAACACAGGTGAATTTCTGACAATCGCAAGATTCTCTTCCCTCAAAGATGGCTGGCTGCTTGGTTAAAAAAAAAAGGGTGGGGGGACCATCAGGAGGCTCAAGAGCCAAACGATGGAAGAGAAGCAGAAATGAATCTCCCACAGTGTTTGCGAGACAAGGGAACAGAGACATGCCCAGCTTTCAATCAAAATCCTGGGGGAATCTTACTTGAAGAAAAAGCATGTGCCATATATGGCTAAGTCCCTTCGCTGTCCACCTAAAACTGTCAAAACACTGTTAACCAGCTATATTCCAATATGAAATAAAAAGTTAAAAAATTAATAAGGATGATTTTCTTTTTTTTTTTTTTAAAGAAAGGTGTTTTTTTTATGACAGGGAAAGGGACAATAAGCGGTGGACTTTTTTTTTTTGGCCACTTCTATTGGTCTTTCATTTATTTCCATCTTTGTTCTTTGGCCCATGTGGGCCTCCCATCACAGTGGCCTCTGTTGTCGCAGAGCACCGGCTCTGGGCGCACACGCTCCAGAGCTCCGGCTCGGTACTTAGACACGTCGGTCCAGCCGCTCCAAGACACATGGGATCTTCCCAGGCCAGGGATCAAACTGGCGCCCCCTGCACTGCAAGGCGGTGTCCTTACCCACTGGACCACCAAGGAAGCCCAAAGATGCTTTTCTTTCCAGCTAAAGATGAAAGAAAAAAAAAAAAAGAAAGAAAGAAAATGCATGTGCCAGTGTAGAGGAAATCAAATTAAAATGACAACCAAGTCTCAGCCCAGACCTACCACTGGGAGGAATTAAGGTGACCAGCCTACCTATCTGACATTGGACAAGGCCAAGGACTCTTTGGGCAAAGCATCATCTGCAGCATCTGTAATTCTCTTGTATGAAATGCATGGTGCACAATCAAAATCATACAGCACATGAGGAGGCAGGAAAATGGGATGATCAACAAAATAACGAACAATGACAGAAGCAGACCTAGAGATAATCCAGATATGAGACAGGAGCTATAAAATAACTGGACTCAAAAAAGCATCAAATTGGTGCCAAAAAAGGGGAGCAGGTAGGCAGGCTGAGCATCAGGCTCAGTCTGGGGAGAGAAACTCTACTGAAGAAAACAACACAGGTGAATTTCTGACAATCGCAAGATTCTCTTCCCTCAAAGATGGCTGGCTGCTTGGTTAAAAAAAAAAGGGTGGGGGGACCATCAGGAGGCTCAAGAGCCAAACGATGGAAGAGAAGCAGAAATGAATCTCCCACAGTGTTTGCGAGACAAGGGAACAGAGACATGCCCAGCTTTCAATCAAAATCCTGGGGGAATCTTACTTGAAGAAAAAGCATGTGCCATATATGGCTAAGTCCCTTCGCTGTCCACCTAAAACTGTCAAAACACTGTTAACCAGCTATATTCCAATATGAAATAAAAAGTTAAAAAATTAATAAGGATGATTTTCTTTTTTTTTTTTTTAAAGAAAGGTGTTTTTTTTATGACAGGGAAAGGGACAATAAGCGGTGGACTTTTTTTTTTTGGCCACTTCTATTGGTCTTTCATTTATTTCCATCTTTGTTCTTTGGCCCATGTGGGCCTCCCATCACAGTGGCCTCTGTTGTCGCAGAGCACCGGCTCTGGGCGCACACGCTCCAGAGCTCCGGCTCGGTACTTAGACACGTCGGTCCAGCCGCTCCAAGACACATGGGATCTTCCCAGGCCAGGGATCAAACTGGCGCCCCCTGCACTGCAAGGCGGTGTCCTTACCCACTGGACCACCAAGGAAGCCCAAAGATGCTTTTCTTTCCAGCTAAAGATGAAAGAAAAAAAAAAAAAAAAGAAAGAAAATGCATGTGCCAGTGTAGAGGAAATCAAATTAAAATGACAACCAAGTCTCAGCCCAGACCTACCACTGGGAGGAATTAAGGTGACCAGCCTACCTATCTGACATTGGACAAGGCCAAGGACTCTTTGGGCAAAGCATCATCTGCAGCATCTGTAATTCTCTTGTATGAAATGCATGGTGCACAATCAAAATCATACAGCACATGAGGAGGCAGGAAAATGGGATGATCAACAAAATAACGAACAATGACAGAAGCAGACCTAGAGATAATCCAGATATGAGACAGGAGCTATAAAATAACTACTGTAAATGTACTAAAGAAAAATTCAGGAAAACAGAAAAAGCACAGGTGAAGAATCTCAACAGATTCAGAATTTACAGTATCAAAAGAACATACTCCAAATGAAAGAATTAAGAACTTATTGGATATGTTAAACAGGAGATTGAACACAGCACAAAATAAGAGCAGTAGACGCAAATTTAAGTCAACAGAAAATATTCAAATTGAAAGAGGAAAAACAAAAAGAACGTAAAGAACAGAGTGTAAGAGACATATAGGTCCCCTTCACTTCAGTCCCAGCACCAGACAGGATTTGAAGCAAGCCTGAAGGATATCCTAAACTGGTGTTTTACTACTATCGTCCACCTCCACAGTCCATGTGTGGCACTGTCAATTTCAGGTCCCTTTGATGATAGCAGTACATTTGCTTGTATCTCCAGTGAGGACCACCCAGAGCTGGAAACACTTTACTGCAAGACAGGCAGAAGGAGGAACAAACAATATAGTTAAATATTGTCCCCAAGCAGCATAATCTTCCCAGAATGTGGTTAGTCACATAGTCTGGGCACGCTGGAAAGGTTCCAGATAAGACTGAAAACAGATCAAAGATGCTGGGAAAACAAAAGATGGCTGTAATTTTTTAAATACTTATTATTGTGGCTAGGTTGATTCTATGTTGTTAGGTAGATTCTTTAAAGCCAATACATTATGTGAATAGGACCAAAAAAGTGGGGATGATGCTTACTATAAAGAGTGTTAAATTTAAAATTATAGGAGTTTCCCTGGTAGCTGAGTGGTTAAGAGTTCGCCTGCCAATACAGGAGACACAGGTTCGATCCCTGATCTAGGAAGATCCCACATGCTGCGGAGCAACTAAGCCCGTGAGCCACAGCTATGGAGCCTGTGCTCTAGAGCCTCGGAGCTGCAACTACTGAGCCCATGTGCCGCAACTACTGAAGCCCATGTGCCCTAGAGTCCGAGTTCCACAAGAGAAGTCACAGCAACAAGAAGCCTGCTCAACTAGAGTAGCCCCTACTCCCTGCAACTAGAGAAGAGCCTGTGGCACAACAGTGAAAACCCAGAACAGCCAAAAATAAATAAATAAATAAAAAGTTTAAACAAAATAAAATAACATTATAGCTATTAATAAATCTGAGTAATAATCCTGCGATTTTCATCAAGGAACACAGGTCCCAGGACAGGTGGATATTTTCCCTAAGGTAAATGATAAAAATGTCCTGTGGAAGAATGTATCATATACACAAAAGGGCTCTGAATACCAGGAACCCAAGAATCAAAATGTAAATGCAGGCATCAGATAAAGGTTAAGGGTCTTAGCAAGGTGTTTTTCAAACTGCGTTTCACAGGCGTCTAATGAAGTGTTCATCAGAAGTGCTCTCACAGCTTATGCACAGATCATATACACAAAAACTGCCAAACTGGATGCTGAGGCTGATAATCTCAAAGTTCTAGTCTGCATTTATAAAATTTTCACTGTTTGACTAACTGATTAGATAAATTTCTCACTAAATCATGATAGTTGTCTGGCAGAAGTGTTTACTAAGCAAAGACAGAGATTATGACTTAATATGAGTTCTCTTAGAAAATCTTGAAGGAAAATGAAGACATGGGCTATCTGGGACTATTTCAAAGAAATCATATTCACGACTATAGTGCTTTATAGCTTACAAACCAAACATACATTATTTCAAAAGACCCCAATGTATTGTCAAAGAACTGAGATACTACCAACCCCTTTCACAGCTGAAGAAATAGTCAAAACTATGCATGCCTCAGGACTCACATTCATCAGTACTGAAGAAGCTGACAAGTCACCCAACTTCAAATTTAAGTTCTTTTTGTCATATTCCATATATACTATCTCATACACACACCACGCACAAATGCACATCTATGCATAACTGAGGGAGAGAATTATTCTTATTTTCTTCTGAAATAACAAAAAAGCACTAATTTAAGATGAATCAAAGAATACTATAGCTTGATTTTTAAAGACTTCTCTTTAGTTCTTCCCGAGTTATCCAGAAAAGTAAAAGAGCAGGAATTTCACTAAAAATAAAAGCGGACCATCTATAAACGTTATTTCAATTACTCTGATGTTTAAAAATTTAGAAGATAGAAACCAAAAATTTAGAAGATAGAAACCAAAACCCAAATGTCAGTGACAGCATTCATAAGCTACTCCACATCCTGGAAGGCTCTTCAGGACACCAGTAACACACCTGGGGGAGGAGAGGGTGCCAGCAGGAGGGAGGGAGGTGTGTCCCCGCAGAGTAGTCTGTGCTTGAATTTGGAATCATGTACAACACATACTTCTTTATGTTTTCAAGGAACATACATTTTGAAGGA
This sequence comes from Tragulus kanchil, assembly GCA_022376925.1. NCBI lineage: Eukaryota > Metazoa > Chordata > Mammalia > Artiodactyla > Tragulidae > Tragulus > Tragulus kanchil. The sequence continues at coordinate 138,939,500 of JAIOJX010000003.1, forward strand.
AAAAATATAAATACATGTACTAGAATGTTAAGAAAATGAAAATATTATCGCCCTTCAAAAGAAAAGTTGACTTAAAGGATTTAAAAAAATATATGTAAGAATATTCTAAGTATTGCTAGAAAGTCCTTTTTAAACACTTAATTGTGCTGACTGAAAAAGTAAAACATGTATATATATAAATACTAGGAAAAAATTATAGGCCACTTCTCTTTTTAGAGGACCCATAAGTAATCACTATTAACAATTTTGCATATTTCTTTTACAGTTTCAAGGTTAAGTGCGAACATTTCCAGAAGTATGCTTTACCAACTAAAGAAAATTCCTATTTCTAATTTGTTAACATGAACACTGGATTTTATAAAAAGCTCTTTCTAGATCCATCAAAATCAGAGGCTTTGTAAATTTGGAGAGTCTCCTATTAAGGGACCTCCTTTAAGCAAATCATATTAGCATTCCTCCAATAAATCTTAGCCATTCACGATTTTTGGTTTTGTTTCTATGAGCCATTTATCAAAGAACTGAGATACTACCAACCCCTTTCACAGCTGAAGAAATAGTCAAAACTATGCATGCCTCAGGACTCACATTCATCAGTACTGAAGAAGCTGACAAGTCACCCAACTTCAAATTTAAGTTCTTTTTGTCATATTCCATATATACTATCTCATACACACACCACGCACAAATGCACATCTATGCATAACTGAGGGAGAGAATTATTCTTATTTTCTTCTGAAATAACAAAAAAGCACTAATTTAAGATGAATCAAAGAATACTATAGCTTGATTTTTAAAGACTTCTCTTTAGTTCTTCCCGAGTTATCCAGAAAAGTAAAAGAGCAGGAATTTCACTAAAAATAAAAGCGGACCATCTATAAACGTTATTTCAATTACTCTGATGTTTAAAAATTTAGAAGATAAAAACCCAAAAAATTTAGAAGATAGAAACCAAAACCCAAATGTCAGTGACAGCATTCATAAGCTACTCCACATCCTGGAAGGCTCTTCAGGACACCAGTAACACACCTGGGGGAGGAGAGGGTGCCAGCAGGAGGGAGGGAGGTGTGTCCCCGCAGAGTAGTCTGTGCTTGAATTTGGAATCATGTACAACACATACTTCTTTATGTTTTCAAGGAACATACATTTTGAAGGAAAAAATATAAATACATGTACTAGAATGTTAAGAAAATGAAAATATTATCGCCCTTCAAAAGAAAAGTTGACTTAAAGGATTTAAAAAAATATATGTAAGAATATTCTAAGTATTGCTAGAAAGTCCTTTTTAAACACTTAATTGTGCTGACTGAAAAAGTAAAACATGTATATATATAAATACTAGGAAAAAATTATAGGCCACTTCTCTTTTTAGAGGACCCATAAGTAATCACTATTAACAATTTTGCATATTTCTTTTACAGTTTCAAGGTTAAGTGCGAACATTTCCAGAAGTATGCTTTACCAACTAAAGAAAATTCCTATTTCTAATTTGTTAACATGAACACTGGATTTTATAAAAAGCTCTTTCTAGATCCATCAAAATCAGAGGCTTTGTAAATTTGGAGAGTCTCCTATTAAGGGACCTCCTTTAAGCAAATCATATTAGCATTCCTCCAATAAATCTTAGCCATTCACGATTTTGTGGTTTTGTTTCTATAATTTGAGCTTTTTCATTTATAATTTTTACATCTATTTTTATGAGTAAAACTGGTATATACTTTTACTATTCAATTTTACTTTTATCAGAATTCAACGTTTTACTGTTCAATTCTGGTATAAAATGAGTTAGGTAAGCTTCCTTTATTATTAGAGTTAAGGAAACTATGGGTTAGGATTGCATATATCTAATTCTTTGCTATTAAAAATAATGTTGAAATGAGCACAAGAAATCTTTGACCATATTCCTGATAGTTTCCTTAGGATGGAAGCTCAAAATGTCACAGGTAGTCAAACACAGTCAAAGTACCATCTTAGGAAAGCCCTTATGAGTTATGTTTATGATAATAAATTTTGCATTCCTACATATTTATGTACAATGAACATCATCAAATTGGCATTCTGACCTCACAGCCTCTTGCTTTTCACTTTACAAGTTCTCCATCTCCACAGATGTTTGGGTTTTGGTTTTCTGTAGATAATATGCACTGAAAGCTGATTTTTCTTCTTTTGACTGATTCACTACCTAGGTATCAATTGCCATTCTGATTTTATGACTGAGTTATCCTCCATTCATTAGTCTCAAAAATGTTTGAGATGGAAAAGCTTCATGGGGCTTCCCTGGTGGTCCAGTGGGTAAGGATACCACCTTGTAGTGCAAAGGGTGCCGGTTGTATCCCTGGCCTGGGAAGATTCCACTTGCCGTGGAGCGGCTAGACTGATGTGTCCAATCAACAAGCCGGAGCTCTGGAGCGCATGCGCCCAGAGCCGGTGCTCTGCGACAACAGAGGCCGCCGCGATGCGAGGCCCACATGGGCCAAAGAACAAAGATGGGTGCAAATAGATAAATGAAAGACCAATAGAAGTGGCCCGCCCGTCCCCCGCCCTCCCCAACCCGGCCCCTCCTCTCCCCTCCGCCGTAAAAAAAAAAGAAAAAAGAAAAGCTTAATGAACCCTCATTTACACTATTCAGCTCTCTGTAGCTTCATAGGTTAAGTTCTACCCAGGAAACACTCTGCGTCACCACATGTAACAGTAGGAAGAAAGCAGTGATATATATGTGCACAGGATAGAAACCTATAGCTTCTAGCCCTTCCTTCAGAGACAAAGTGATGAATGCAGAGCTAATTACGAAAGGGGGGTGGGAGGAACATAAAGTCAGGACTATGTTTCCACCCGCAATTTAGTTCTACTCTAACATTAGCAGATGGAGGAGGAGTGAAGGAAATTTTTAGAGTCAATGAGACACTGACCATTTAAAAATATTTGTCATTCTAAAAAATAAGTAATTTATGCTTCACGTTCATCGATACATGATGAATACATCTAGACATCAATAGCTAAAGGTATTGTATTAACTTACTTGCAATTGTAAGCTAATAAGATTATAGTAACTAAATTTTTTATTACATCTTAGATAGTTCTGCTTAAGCTGGGGCTCAGACGCCTCCATGGTGGACTCTCTCTGCACTCCCTCCCCCTTTCACAGTCCACATCATTAAGAGCTGACCAAATGTTTAAGAATCTTTAGTAGTTAAGAAATGACTAATAATCAGATACAATACTATTTTCTACTATCAAAAAGAAAGCAAACTTCATAAAATACATGGCTCCAAACAGTACAAGAAACTTTTAAGTTTTTTGATAGACAACAGTTAATATTAAACAAATCTACATTTCTGGCAATATTTTAAAAAGGGGGGGTTTCCCTGGTGGTCCAGTGGGTAAATAGTCCGCCTTGCAGTCTAAGGAGCACCAATTCAATCCCTAGCCTGGGGAGATCCACATGCTGTGGAGTGGCTAGACCAGTGTGCCCAATTACAAGCCAGCGCTCTTGAGCGTATGCGCTCAGAGCCAGTGTCCTGCAACTAGAGAAGCCACTGTGGTGGGAGGCCCACACAGGCTGAAGAAAGATGGATGAAAAACAAATAAATAAAAAATAAAAATAAAACAAAGCAAAACAACAACAGCAAAAAATCACCAAAATTAGACCAGCAAGTTTCTGAACTTCAAGGAGCTTTTAAAGGGTGAAAAACAAGATACTGGACAAACAACACTTCATTTTCATTATCAGGTTACAGTGTTGGGGAAAAAAAATCTTTAAATGATGAAAAAGCCCTAGAGTATGAAAAAAAAATTCTAAAACTAGACTGTAAAATTTAAAATTAGAAAAGAAACTTGTTACTAAGGGTACTTCTATCGTTTAAATACACGGTCTGTACCTACTGTGTCCCCTTAAGAGACAGCACTGCTCAGCTCTCCTCTCAGCTCTGTGTGCAGTGCAAACCCATGGCCCCATGTCTTCCTGCACCAACACACAGCTCCCCTAGACGAGGAGAAAACACGCTGGCTGGTCTCCCGCCTCCACTCTTGACAGCCTCACTACCAGTTTTCTCACCTCTCTACCTAAGACTCTGACGTCTCTCCCCTCACACAGCGGCTCAGTATGAACCTCCAGCACAGGAAGCAGTGCTTCCTCTCGACCACACAGCCTCCGGGTTCTGCCACCTAGTCTCCTACGTACACTCCCAGGACCCCAGGCACTGGTCCTGCCCACCACCCGACTGTCAACCCCACTGGGTCACTCTGGATGAATCCAGCTCCTGACTGAATTCCTCTTTTTCATCCATCCAACTCAGCCACGAAGCTTGCTTCAGGAGGAAACTGTCCACAAGCCACAGACTAGGGAATGCTTTCCCCTTTGGACACAGCTTCCTGAGCATCTCTTTTTCAGCAGGCCAATTTCAGGTAATGAAATTATCCCTCTTATTTTTTCAAGTTTACCTCCCTTACTAGGAAGTAAGCAACTCAACAGCAGACTATATGTTGATATTAACAACTGTTTACTAAACTGAAATAACCAGGTACTATGTAATGAAGAAAAAAGAAAATCAATAGGACTTGACTTATTCTCGATAATTCATCAGCAAGTCTTGTTTCATCCAGATCCATCCACTTCTGTTTGCACAGCCGCCACACCAGCCCAGCCTCTGGCATCTGCTTTTAAATTTTTTTTAATTAGAGGGTAACTGCTTTACCATATTGTGCTGGCTTTGGCCATACATCAACACGAATCAGCCACAGGCATGTATGTATGTTCCTTCTCTCCTGAACCTCCCTCCTACTACTTCCCACCCCAAGGTCATCACAGAGCACCAGGCTAAGCTCCCTGTTTTACACAGTAACTTTCCATTAGCTATTTTTATTTCACATACAGTAATGCATATATTTCAAAGCTACTCTCTCAATTTGCCCCACCCTCTCCTGATGGCGTCTTTATTCTGGATTACTCTAACAGCCTCCTGATCTCCCTGCTTCCAGACCACCACACACCACTATCCAGCCCAGCTCCAACCACTCGTCTCCAGCAGCCAGAACTGACCTTCTGTAAAATATAAATGCAAAAGATTCTTTAAAAATGGATTTAAATCTAAAAATCCATCTTAAAATCTTTATTTGCTGTCTATTTTATTGGCACAAAAATTCAAACCGCCCTCCAACGCAGTGTATGATGTGGCTCTGCACCAGACTGTGCACTCACGGTGTGTTACTCTGGCTCCACGGCGATCCCGTCAGTGCTCCGACACAGGAAGCAAGGCCCGACCTTGGGGACTTTACACTTCCTCCGTCCTCTGTCTAAAGACTTCCCTGAGCTAGATGCTATTTTTCAAAGCTCAGCTTCAATGTCAAAATGCAATCCAAAGCTGCCTTTTCATCCCTCAATCATTTTCTTTATCCTCATTACTGTCTCAAATTAGATTAATTCGTCCACTGTTTACTGTGTACATCTAGCCCTGAGAAGGGGAAGACCTCTGAGCCTTGTTCACTGTATCTATCCCATGTGCCGAAAACCAGCGCGTGCACAGAGCAGGGAATCACAAACATTTCTAAGACGACAGAATAAGGCAAGGAGCTACCCTGGTGGTCCAGTGATTAAGACTCTGTGTTCCCCATGCACGGGGCCAGGGCTGGAGCCCTGGTCTGAGAACTAGATCCCAGATGTCGCAACTAAGATCCAGTGGAGCCAAATAAATAAACAATGAAAAAAAAAAGGCGACAGAAAAAGTGACTCTTACTTAAGAAATACATGAAACAAGCAAGGCAAGAGACATGGATAATTATCTACCGAACAAGGCAGAAAAGACTCTGCTAGTATTTCTAAGTACATAGGCTGACGTTTATTACCAGGATCTATTACCAATAAGCATCGACAGCGTATTTTCCAAAACTCATCAGAAACATGTCAAGTAGAACGGTTTCACATGCCACGTGCTAGTCTAAGTGTGTGACCCTGCAAACAGTCCTTGCAGAAAACGCAAGGAACAGACACTCCCTCCAGCCCTAAAATGTGCACAACTCCAGCAGTACACATCAGAACACTCAAAACCCACTTGCTACTTTATTTAAAAAAACAGTATTTCTGACAGTGGTACTCATCTGCAAATGATTCAGCTGACACTAATAAAGCTTCCACTTCTTAGGTAACTCATCCTAACAAAAGAGGCAGGTCTTCAAAACAGGTTCTGACCACTCTGTAGCACAGGAAACTGCCGCACACACACAGCGCCTCAAACAAGAACTACACAAACCTCACCCGACGTGAGCTGCCTCTCCTTACTCAAGTATTGGCCAAGGAAACAGAAAACTTTCCGACCCTACTGCGCGAGTGATATAAAAACCTTTGAAGCTTTATTCAAGTTCAATCACAGACATTAGACAAGCATACAATGAAGCATTTAGGCAATGAAGGCAAATGAAGACGGTGAAGATTAAATACAATCTAAGCATTTTGTTTTGTTCGATCAAGAGAAAGTGATTCATAAAATAAACCAGTCTTATCGAGTCAAACAAAATTAATACAACAGGTTAAAAATAGCTATCATATTGTAATCATCAGTACTGACAGGTGACTTGAAAGTAACAAAATTTCAGTAACATTCCTTCAGATTCCTTTAAGCAATGTGTAAGGGTTTGGGCATCAAATTCTGATCTAAGGACACTTACCTTGGTATGGTAACACATTTAGTATTACAATTCTGAGTGGTGATGGCTTTCTCAAGCTCATCTAACCGTCCCGTTTTCTTCAGCTTCTTCACCAGACTTTTCACTGCTTTCTCACACCACTTCTCTTCCTGCCCATTCTGCTCTCCTCCACCGGCTCCTCCAGATCCACCAGCAGACTTCTTCCATCCCAAGAGTCTCTTCACGACGGGTGGAGTGAACGGCAAGATGGACGACATGTTCTTACCAAAGGCAGCGGTTCACTCTAAGAAAATATCCTCCTTAGTCTAACCTAGAGGAGACACGGAAAGGACCACTTTAGAGGCTAACTTTACGATCAACCACTAGCTTCACCACAGCATCAAAAGCCAGCTTTCCTAACAGACGTTCAGAAGTTACCTTTGTCACCCCTGAAACGATTTCTACTGATTTAAATGAACTGTGAAAACAAACCCTTCTAAAAACAAGACAATGTTGTAAGTGGACAAAAATAGTAATTTTATAAGTAAAATCTTTTATCTTTATTAACACTGCCCAAGTTTCTCATTACCCATATTACTTTTTTAATTTCTCATAGTATCAATAAAATATTTTCACCAGAAGAAAAGTTTTACTCACTTTTTAGCATTTTGATCTATTCTTAAAACACGTTAACAAAAATACGTTTTAATTTACAAGCCCAATAACCTCAAACTTTCACAATTAAGTATCATAAAGGAAAATCTAAAATGAGAAGAAAGAAAAGTAAAGAGAGTCTGTGAAGAAAAAGGCTTGGTTCACTTTTACCATACCTTGAGAAGATTTTTAATTAAACTTCTTTTTGAAAAATATGTTCATTTCTATCTAAGTAACAGCATACATAGTGAAAAAAGTCAAATACAGTTCCTCTTCTTACACCAAGGTACACTCTTTAAAATCTTTTAACTTTTATTGTTGTATTTATACCTCAGTAATGGTATCCCTTGAAATATCAAGATTAGATATACCTGTCAATTTTTCAACAAAAAAAGTCAGAATTTACACCAGTCACTCGCTTTCTTCCAACTTTATAAAATAACTATCTCCCAACTGTAGTCTTGTGCCTAACAACAGTAGTAGTAAACTACTGTATAATCACATGTTCCTTTTTGTACAACTCTTTCCCTTTCCCCACAGCTAACTAGGTTAGTTTTTCATGTGCCCAGTTTTCTAAGCACCTACAGCAAGTTCTTCCCACGCTCTCCATAAGCCTTATCAATTACAATTTGATGTCAATGGTTTTTCAAAGTTAAGAGATAAGATAATTCACCAGACATCTAGGACAGAATTGGAGAGTTCAGATTTGAGAAGAATGGAAAACATTTCAAACCCTAGCTCTGAGAAATTCAGTAGAAAATTCAACTAAGTGAAAAGAAATAACAAACTTTATCAGGCATTTGCTGTATTATACCAGGAAGTATTCTTTAAAGAAGTTCCACTTCTAATCAAGACGTTAAAGGATACAACAGACCATCACTTTCACCCTAACAAGCAAAACAAGATAGAAAAGCTATAAAATCATGGTTTTCTGAACCCATCTGAAAGTTTAGTACAAAGTAACCTAAGTGGAACTAAATCCCAGAAAGTGCTGAGGCTTGATTAAAAAGGAGCCCACAGATGGCCTCTTTCCTGGTGGAGGGGCTAAGGAGTCACAATCCCACCGCAATAAGAGTAAGGAGAGAGAAACCTAAATTTTAATACATCTTAACAGCAACACATAAACTGATAAGGTACAGTAGAACTCCATGGATTCCACAGAGCAAGTCTGCAACCACTCAGCCACTCAGCCCCACAAGTCTGCACCAACTGCTGGCCAAAATACGCCAAAGGCTAGAGCACAGGTCTGGAAAGCTGAGATAGCCTAAGACACTAAAGGTCTTCCTCAGACACCCTGTGGGGGAAGGGGAGAGGTGAGAGAAATCAATCCAAGAGACTCCAGACACTCAGCTGCCTAGGCTCAGCAAGGACAGCAGCGCTGAGACCGGCTTCCAGAGAGTGAGTCTGTAAACTCAACTACCCAGTACCTGTAGGTTAGGACAGGATAGGATTGCCAAGAGAAAGCGCTGGAAGAGACCACTTTTGGAGAGATCTCACTAGGCACAGAGCCTGGGGCAGGACTGGAGAGCAAAAAAAACTTCAGAATCACAAGAAACCAGAGAAGAGCAGAGCAATCAGTCCCAGTTCAGATGGCTCAGATAGAAAGCATGGGGAGACAATTAAAATTATAAAAAGACAACAAATCTTGTAGAATGTAGTCTTAATCCTACTCTTAAAACACTTGACCTAATCAAGCTAAAGTTGCAAATAAGCCCAGAACTAACTCAACTCCACACATATCTAATCACTTAGCTCCCCAAGAAATGGGTCACTGCACTGATTTTACACGTGTTTCAGCACTCAATCAACAACGACAAGACAGGGTGGCAACCCAGAGTCAACAGATGCAGGTATTCACATAATCAGATCAGAGAGCCTAGATTGGGAGATTATACCAGGAAGTATTCTTTAAAGAAGTTCCACTTCTAATCAAGACGTTAAAGGATACAACAGACCATCACTTTCACCCTAACAAGCAAAACAAGATAGAAAAGCTATAAAATCATGGTTTTCTGAACCCATCTGAAAGTTTAGTACAAAGTAACCTAAGTGGAACTAAATCCCAGAAAGTGCTGAGGCTTGATTAAAAAGGAGCCCACAGATGGCCTCTTTCCTGGTGGAGGGGCTAAGGAGTCACAATCCCACCGCAATAAGAGTAAGGAGAGAGAAACCTAAATTTTAATACATCTTAACAGCAACACATAAACTGATAAGGTACAGTAGAACTCCATGGATTCCACAGAGCAAGTCTGCAACCACTCAGCCACTCAGCCCCACAAGTCTGCACCAACTGCTGGCCAAAATACGCCAAAGGCTAGAGCACAGGTCTGGAAAGCTGAGATAGCCTAAGACACTAAAGGTCTTCCTCAGACACCCTGTGGGGGAAGGGGAGAGGTGAGAGAAATCAATCCAAGAGACTCCAGACACTCAGCTGCCTAGGCTCAGCAAGGACAGCAGCGCTGAGACCGGCTTCCAGAGAGTGAGTCTGTAAACTCAACTACCCAGTACCTGTAGGTTAGGACAGGATAGGATTGCCAAGAGAAAGCGCTGGAAGAGACCACTTTTGGAGAGATCTCACTAGGCACAGAGCCTGGGGCAGGACTGGAGAGCAAAAAAAACTTCAGAATCACAAGAAACCAGAGAAGAGCAGAGCAATCAGTCCCAGTTCAGATGGCTCAGATAGAAAGCATGGGGAGACAATTAAAATTATAAAAAGACAACAAATCTTGTAGAATGTAGTCTTAATCCTACTCTTAAAACACTTGACCTAATCAAGCTAAAGTTGCAAATAAGCCCAGAACTAACTCAACTCCACACATATCTAATCACTTAGCTCCCCAAGAAATGGGTCACTGCACTGATTTTACACGTGTTTCAGCACTCAATCAACAACGACAAGACAGGGTGGCAACCCAGAGTCAACAGATGCAGGTATTCACATAATCAGATCAGAGAGCCTAGATTGGGAGATTATCAGACATGCTTTAACTATGATGAAAACGAATGGAAAAGAAAGACAACATGAATAATGAAACAGAGAATTTCACCAGACACTGAAGCTATAAAAAAAGATCACAGGGAAATGTTAGAAATGAAAAATACAGTATCAGAAATTAACGATCTCTTCAGAGGAATTTAGAAACAGACAGAAATAAGCAATGAATTTGAAGACAGACCAAATTAAAGTGCCCAGATTTAAACATGAAGAGGAAAAAAAAGTGTGGAAAGAAATCCTAGAACACCCAATACCAAATCTGAATTGGGGTTTAAGTGGAGTGTAACTGGGGTCCCAGAAGGAACTAAATGGGGCAGAAAAAGCATTAAAAAGAGACAATGGCCAAGGACATTTCAAAAATGATGTCAAACATCCACTCACAGGTGCAAAGGACACATAAAATAGACAACCTGCTAAATATTTCAATCTACTGAGTATTAAAAGATAAAAGCAAAGGTAATGGCTAAGCGTCAACTAGGACTTCAGTTAAGAATCCCTGGAAAACCCAGATGAAAGGGGAATCTGCACTCACTCACAGGCTCTTTTCAAAGACTCTCAAGTAAGTTTTCTTGGGGAAAAAAAATGGCATGGGGCAAGAGATGGGAGAGAGCCCCTCCTCTTTAAGTGGCAACTCATATGAAACAAAGCCTTCAGCCAGGAGGGCAGATGCAGGAACGCCTGCCACACGCAGGGCCCAAAGAAAGATCCCCTGCCTCAAATGGAAGAATAGAGCAAAAATAATGTATCATTTAGGAGGGAGCGGGGAGCATGACCTACTTGCCCACCTACCACGGAACAAGCCATCTCCACGTGCACCGTAACCACAATCTACTCCTAGAGGAAGGCAGGAAATATCGCCACCACCAGAGGCAGACATATGTACCCTGATGTGGAGGAATGAGTAGAAAGAAAGGTGATTTGAAAATGCTTCCTAAGGCCTTCTTCACACTCCACAATGTACGACTCTAGGTGAGTGATAACAACATCGTGGTTATCCGGGTCATTAAGACTTTTCTGTATAATTTTTCTGTGTATTCTTGCCACCTCTTAATCTCTTCTGCTACTGCTAGGTCTTTACCACATCTGTCCTTTATAATGCCCATGCTTGCATGAAATGTTCCCTTGTTTTCTCCAATTTTATTGAAAAGATTTCTAGTCCTTCCCATTATATTGTTTCCCACTGTTTCTTTGCACTGTTCACGTAAGAAGGTTTTCTTATCTCTCCCTGCTGTTCTCTGGAACTCTGCGTTCAATTTGGTTATCTTTCGCTTTCTCCCTCGCCTTTGTTTCTCTTCTTTCCTAAGCTATTTGTAAAGCCTCCTCAGACAACCACTGTGCCTTCCTGCACTTCTTTTCCTTTGGGATAGTTTCAGTCACTGCTTCCTGTACAATGGTATGAACCTCCACAACACTATAGTTCTTCAGGCACTCTGCCTACCAGATATAATCCCTTGAACTTTCTCACCACTTCCACTGTATAATTATAAGAGATTAGATGTAGGTCATATCTGAATGATGGTGTAGTCACTCACCTAGAGTCAGACATCCTGGAGTGTTAAGTCAGTGGGCCTAGGAAGCATTACTACAAACAAACCTAGTGGAGGTGATGGAATTCCAGCTGAGTTATTATAAATCCTAAAAGATTGCTGTTAAAGGGCTGTACTCAGTAATGCCAGCAAATCTGGAAAACTCAGCAGTGGCCACAGGACTGGAAAAGGTCAGTTTTTAGTCCAGTCCCAAAGAAGGGTAATGCCAAACAATGTTCAAAGTACTAGAAAACTGGTACTCAGTTCACACGCTGGCAAGGCTATGCTCAAAATTCTTCAAGCCAGGCTTCAGCAGTACATGAACCGAGAACTTCAAGATGTACAAGCTGGGCTTAGAAAAGGCAGAGGAACCAGAGACCAAACTGTCAACATCCGCAAAGAAAAAGCAAGGGAATTCCAGAAAAACATCTATTTCTGCGTCACTGACTATGCTAAAGCCCTTGACTGTGTGGATCACAACAAACTGGAAAATTCAAGAGATGGGAATACCAGACAGAACAGGATGTGAAACAAGAGAGAGGCTCAAAAGACAAGTTTGAAATTCGAAACAAATTCAACAAGGCTATCTTATTGTCACCCTAATAATTTAACTTCTATGCAGAATACATCATGCAAATTGCCAGGCTAGATGAATCACAAGCTGGAATCAAGACTGCTGGGAGAAATACCAACAACTTCAGATATGCAGATGATACCACTCTAATGCCAAAAGTCAGGAGGAACTAAAGAGCCTCCTGATGAGTGTGAAAGAAGAGAGTGAGAGGATTTAAAACTCAACATTCAGAAAACTAAGATAATGGCATCTGGTCCCATCACTTCATGGCAAACAGAAGGGAAAAAAGTGAAAGCAAGATTTTATTTTCATGGACTCCAAAATCACTGCAGACAGTAACTGTAGCCATGATAAAAAGATGCTTGCTCCTTGGAAGGAATGCTATGACGAGCCTAAACAGTACGTTAAAAAGCAGAGGCATCACTTTGCCAACAAAGGCCCATATGTTCAAAGCTATGGTTTTTCCAGTAGTCACGTATGGCTGTGAGGCCATAAAGAAAGAAAGCTGAGCACTAATGAATTGATGTTTTCAATGTTGTGGTGCTGCATAAGGCTCTTGAGAGTCGCTTGGACTGCAAAGAGATCAAACTAGTCAATCCTAAAGAAAATCAACCCTGAAATATTCATTAGAAGGACTAATGTTAAAGCTGAAGCTCCAATACTTTGGCCACCTGATGTTGGGAAAGATGAAGGCAAAAGAAGAGGACAGCAGATGTTGAGATAGTTAGATAGCATTACCGACTCTACGGACATAAATTCGAGCAAACTCAGAGAGACACTAGAGGACAGAGAACCCTGGCGTGCTGCAGTCCGTGGGGTCGTGAAGAGCTAGACACAACTTAGTGCTGGAACAATACAATAATGTGAAAACTGGCCAGGAGCAAGAAACTGTCTTTGGCCCAAGATTCTGCACTTACACAAAGCAAAGGTCGGCTGCTACTAGAAGGAAAAATCTATAACAATATATCAGCAAATCATTCCCAGTAACACATATAGAAAATGTAATATATCATCACCAAGTAGGTTTTATTCCAAGGAACAAAAAAGAAATCAAGCACCTCATTTACAGTATACACACAAAAAAAAATCCTTATGATTCTCTTAACTGACACGGAAAAAACAAAGCATACAACAATGTTAATTTAACATCTGTTGTTGCTGTTTAGTCAGTACGTTGTGTGTGACTCTTTTGCAACCCCATGGACTGTAGCTCACCAGGCTCCTCTAGCCACAGGATTTCCCAAGCAAGAATACTGGAGTGGATAGCCATTTCCTTCTCCAGGGATCTTCCTGACCCAGGGATCAAATCTGTGTCTCCAGCATTAGCAGGAGGGTTCTGTACTGCTGACTCACAGAAGCAAGTTAACATCTATCCACGATTAAAAACTCTCAAGAGAAATAGAAATGGAGAAGGAGAAGTCCTTCATTCTGGAGAAGGGTAACTCTGAAAACTACAGCTGGCATCGTATCTAATGACGAGCGCCTTTCCCTTTTGACTGAGGATAAGACAAGGTTGCCCAGAGCCATCACTTCCACTCAGTAATGCACTAGATGTTCCAGCCAGCACAACAATGTAAGAAAGAAAGAAAGGGTATCAAGGTTGGAAAGAAAGAAGTGTATTCTCTGGTGACCTGTCTCTATTAGAAACTGCATGGAATCTATAAAAACACTAATAAAATTAGTAAGTGATCTTAGACAGAAGATCATCATATAAAACTAAGTGCCTCTACATATAAGCAAGGAACAACTGGAAAATGAAATTTAAAGAAATTCAATCTGTAACTCCTCCAACAACAAAAAAACCTGTATGTCGATCTAAATAAAGATACTCAAGACTTTTATACTAAGAATTGCAAAATATTGCTAAGGTAGATGAAAGAAGACTGAAATGAAGAGAGACCATGTTCATAGACTAGAAAGCTCAGTATTATTTAAATGTCTATTCTTTCCAGTGTGATATATAAATGTAATTCCCGTGGACATTCCAGCAGATTTTTTTTTTTTTTAAAGAAACTGACACACTGGTTGCTAAATTGTTAACTGATATGCTAAAATTCCCATGGAGACAAAAGATCTAGAAAAAAAAAACCCCAACTTTGAAAAAAGAAAAATGACTTTAGAGGACTTATACCATCCTATTTCAAAACTAAAAAAAAAAAAACAAAGGGTTTAGTAACCAAGAGGATAGAGAGGGCATAAGAAAAACAAAGACAGTGAAACAGGAGAGAGTCCAAAAATAGACACACATATATACAGTCAATTCATCAGCTATCAAGGCACCAAGTCAATTTATTTTCAACACTTTCTCAACAACTTTTCAACAACATGGAAAACAGTAAGCCTCAACCACTAACTTATGCCATCCTCAATGGGAAAGGAAAATCTTCAGAGGAAAACAAAAAATAGTTTTATTTCCTTAAGATATAAAAAGCACTAATCAAAAAAGAAATATAAGTGACACAAACCTAATCAAAACTTAAAATGCCTTGCCTACCTAAAGATACCATTAAAAAGTCACAGATTAGAGAAAAAAAGATTTGCTATAAATATATATGGCAAAGGACTACTACACAGAATATATAAAGAAATGCAAGTCAAAGAAAAACATGAACTACATTTTTTAGAAACAGGCAAAAGACAAATTACAAATGTTTCAAGAAAAGAGATACAGGAACAGAATAAATACATTAGGAGATGCTTAATATCAGCAATCTTCTAGAAACTGCATGAAAAATAAAAGGCAAGAAGATCATCATATAAAACTAAGTGCCTCTACATATAAGCAAGGAACAACTGGAAAATGAAATTTAAAGAAATTCAATCTGTAACTCCTCCAACAACAAAAAAACCTGTATGTCGATCTAAATAAAGATACTCAAGACTTTTATACTAAGAATTGCAAAATATTGCTAAGGTAGATGAAAGAAGACTGAAATGAAGAGAGACCATGTTCATAGACTAGAAAGCTCAGTATTATTTAAATGTCTATTCTTTCCAGTGTGATATATAAATGTAATTCCCGTGGACATTCCAGCAGATTTTTTTTTTTTTTAAAGAAACTGACACACTGGTTGCTAAATTGTTAACTGATATGCTAAAATTCCCATGGAGACAAAAGATCTAGAAAAAAAAAACCCCAACTTTGAAAAAAGAAAAATGACTTTAGAGGACTTATACCATCCTATTTCAAAACTAAAAAAAAAAAAAACAAAGGGTTTAGTAACCAAGAGGATAGAGAGGGCATAAGAAAAACAAAGACAGTGAAACAGGAGAGAGTCCAAAAATAGACACACATATATACAGTCAATTCATCAGCTATCAAGGCACCAAGTCAATTTATTTTCAACACTTTCTCAACAACTTTTCAACAACATGGAAAACAGTAAGCCTCAACCACTAACTTATGCCATCCTCAATGGGAAAGGAAAATCTTCAGAGGAAAACAAAAAATAGTTTTATTTCCTTAAGATATAAAAAGCACTAATCAAAAAAGAAATATAAGTGACACAAACCTAATCAAAACTTAAAATGCCTTGCCTACCTAAAGATACCATTAAAAAGTCACAGATTAGAGAAAAAAAGATTTGCTATAAATATATATGGCAAAGGACTACTACACAGAATATATAAAGAAATGCAAGTCAAAGAAAAACATGAACTACATTTTTTAGAAACAGGCAAAAGACAAATTACAAATGTTTCAAGAAAAGAGATACAGGAACAGAATAAATACATTAGGAGATGCTTAATATCAGCAATCTTCAAGAAAACGCAAGTTAAAACCACAATGCGAGCTTCCTTGGTTGTTCAGTGGGTAAAGAGTCCACCTTGCATTGCAAGGGACGCTGGCTTGATCCCTGGCCTGGGAGGATCCCACGGGGCTGCAGACCAGCTGCACCGCTGTGTCCAATTAGGTGACCAATTACAAACAGGTGCTCTGGAGCGAACGCGCCCAGAGCCGGTGCTCTGCAGCGAGGGAGGCCACTGCAATGGGGAGCCCACATAGGCCAAAGAACAAAGATGGATGAAAACAAATATATCAAAGACCAATTAAAAACAAAAAAAAAGTGGCCAAAATTAAGGAAAAAAAAAAAAAAAACCACAATGCATTTCACATCTAAAATAGTTTAAAAATATTCTGACACCATCAAATGTTGGTGAAGATGAAGTAGGTATTAGTTTCCTATTGCTGCTGTAACAAATTATCACAGACTCAGTGCCTTAAAACAACACAGATTTAGTAAAATGAGTTTCAATAAATTAAAGGAAATCGAACTATCCTCAGGACTGGTTTCTTCCAAAGAGTCTAAGGGGAGAATTTGCTTCCTTGCCTTTTTCAGCTTTCAGTGGTCTCTTGCATTCCTTGGCTTGTGCCCCATTCCTCCATCTTCAAAGCCCATCGCTCCAATCTCTGTTTCCACTGTCATAATACCTTCTCTTTCTATAATCAAACCTCCCTCCACCCTCTTATAAGAATGCTTCTGGAGCTTCCCCTGGTGGTCCAGTGGGTAAGGACACCGCCTTGCAGCGCAAGGGGCGCCGGTTCGATCCCTGGCCTGGGAAGATCCCACGTGCCGCGGAGCGGCTGGACCCATGTGTCCAATTACCGAGCCGGAGCTCTGGAGCGCATGCGCCCAGAGCCGGTGCTCTGCAACAACAGATGCCACCACGATGGGAGGCCCACAGGAGCCAAAGAACAAAGACGGATGAAACTAGACAAATGAAAGACCAGTGGAAGTGGCCTGCCCACACCCCTCCCTCCCCACCCCTGCCTAAATAAATAAATAATAAATAAATATTAAAAAAAAAAAAAGAATGCTTCTGGTTACACTGAGGTCTCACCCAGATAAGCCACAAAAATCTCCCCATCTTGAGACCCTGAACCACATCTGGAAAGTCCCTTTGGCCATAGCAAGTAATGTTCACTGGTTCTGTGGTTAGAACCTGGATGTCTTTTTTTTTGTTTTCATTCATCTTTATTCTTTGGCCTGGGTGGGTCTCCCACTGCAATGGCCTTTCTCATTGCAGAGCACCGGCTCTGGGCGCATGCGCTCCAGAGCGCTGGCTCGTAATTGGATATACTGGTCCAGCTGCTGCGTGGCACGTGGGAGCTTCCTGGGCCAGGGATCAAACTGGTGCCCCTTGCACTGCAAGGCAGACCCTTTACCCACTGGACCACCAGGGAAGCCCCAGAACCTGGATGTCTTTGGGGACCCTTATTAAGCCCGACATATGTAGCAACCGGAATGCTCATACCCTGCTGATGGAGTGTAAAATGGTCCTGTACCTTTCGAAAACTGGCAAGTTCCTACAAAGTTAAATATAATCTACCCTGTATCAAAAATAACTCCACTCCTAGACATATACTCAAGTTCAAGAGGGAACTTCAAAAGGGAATAGACATACATATATGCATACCTATGGCAGATTCAGGTTGATATAGGGCAGTAAACAACAAAACATTGTAAACAAAAAATAAACAACTTTTTAAAAAATAAAGAATGAAAACCTAAGTTCACAAAGAGAGATATGTACAAGAATGTTCACAGCAGCCATACTCAATGGCCTAAATCTGGAAATGACCCACATAGCAAAAAAAACAGAAAAAAATTAAACCTAAACCTGGAAATGGTCCAAAGAGCAAGAAAACTGAAAAAAATTAAGCTGCCGTATATATTCATACAAGAGAATATTGCTCAGGAGAACTACTTATACACTTCACAACACTGATGAATCCCAAAAATATCATTCTGGCAAAAGACACACAAAACATACAAAATATATACTTATTTCACTATGAGTTCCAACAACTGGGGAAACTAGAGTAGGGACAGAAGTCAAAATCACTGTCTCAGGAAAGGGGAGGAGAACACGGGAATGCTTGGCCAGAGACACAAATACCTTTCAGGGGTGAGAAAGCTGTTTTCTATCTTTTGAGAAGATAGAAACACAATCATCAATACTCATGGAACTGAAAATTGAAGGTCTGGGTATCTATCACATGTAAATTACAACTCAAAAGAAAAAAAAAAAAATTAAAAAGCACCTAAACAAATACACTAAGAAGTTCCAAACAAGCAAAGTTAAATGGATTTCTTCATTAAAAAACTTATTAAACCTTCAATATGCCAATTCACACATGTTTTAAGTTTCAGAAGGGAGGAAGTGGCAGCTCACCAAAAATGTGAGTGAGTCTCCACGGGTCTGCCCACAACTTGGAGGGGAGCCTCCACAAGCACACCCAGGTGGATGCTGGGGAACACGGCCAGGTGGATGGGGCGGGGGGAGGCAGTTAGTATTTGAGAACAAAAATTGAGAGCCCAAATGACATCCAATCACAAACTTACTTTGGGCAGTGGTGGCAACGCTGTCGTAGGAGAGATACATGTTTACTATTTAAAAAAGTTTAAGTGTGGCTTCCCTTGGTGGTCCAGTGGGTAAGGACATCGCCTTGCAGTGCAAGGGGCGCCAGTTCGACCCCTGGCCTGGGAAGATCCCACATGCCACGGAGTGGCTGGACCGATGTGTCCAATCACCGAGCCAGAGCTCTGGCGCACGTGTGCCCAGAGCCGGTGCTCTGTGATGACAGTGGCCACCGCGATGGGGGGCCCACAGGAGCCAAAGAACAAAGACGGATGAAAATGGATAAATGAAAGACCAATAGAAGTGGCCCGCCCATCCCCCTCCCTCTCCACCCCACCCCCCAAAAAGATAAATTTAAAAAAAAAAAGTAAGCGTAACTCTCAAAAAAAGGGCTGAATTCTCAGGAGGCCATTCTCAAAAATGGTCTTCCAGCTGAAGATACTGAGGCCTTGGTTTAGTTTGCTAGAAAATAATGGTCACAACCTAATGATTAATAATAATCACATTCATTCCCTTCAAAAGGGAAAAACAATTAACATGTCCCCAACCTAATTCAGGAGACTGTCCCAAGGGTCCCAAATTTCATAAACTGAATTGGGAATAACCTTCTTATACGGACATCTCCAGAATTTTCACGTTAACAATGCTGCCCTGGTACGCTTGACAGCCTAACTGTGGTTTAGATGCTAAAAATGTGAAAGGAGTCAAAAAATAAGATTATGTGACTTTCTTGAACAATACAGCCAAAATGGAGGGGAAGTGGAGTCTGCCCAATGTAAGCAAAGAACAATGAGAACTGGACGGTAGGTAGCACCATTAAGCTGTCTAGAGTGGGAGATGTTATAAAAATACAAATAAATAAGTGTACTTAAAAATGCTATATAGTATACTAAATACTGTAATGAAAAATACTACACTGTATAAAACTACAGCTTGACAAAATAAAGCATGACAAAATAAAGCAAACATACAAAACTTCATCAAACACATGTAATAACCACCACAGCAGGCATTTCCAACTAGTACACAGCAGCAAAAAGTAGATTTGGCTATGTTTAACCTCTGCTGAGTTCTCACTCCGTGTCACGAAGCTTGCTCTAGGGGAGCCAGCTGCATAAGCCTCAATCCCATGTGACACTCTTATCCGAGCACAGAGAACATGGCTATTAATGCAACCTTTGGAAGGAAGAGGTATCACAAAAGCGACAACAAAGTAGAAGTGTGACTGGGGCGGGGGGCGAGCAGAGAGAAAATGAACACCAGGCAGAAAACTCAGTATGTTTGAAAGACAGGAAACATTTTGGGAGTCACAAAAAAAAAAAAAAAAAATGTAGGTCTTGCTAGAACACAGAGTACGAAGAAGCAACATGGTAGAAGAGAGGGGAAAGAGGCCAGTCCAGTTTAAGAAACTGTGGACAGAATTAACACTACTGTTAAGAGTATTATTTCAGTGATTTCAGAAACAATTCACATGTTATTGGCCAACTGGACGTCGACAGTTTGGGGAACAACGAGGATGTGAAGATAATGGTCTCTAACCAGAGTAACGGAGCGGCCTGGAATGGTGCACCCATCACTGTGGAGAAGACAGAAACAGAAGCAAATTGAAAAACGAAGCTTACAGGGTCAGTACTCATACGTGGCTTTACGCAAGTACTCGTGTTCATCCCGTGACCAGGGGCAGCAGAGGCGCAGGAGGGAGGGTGGTGAGTGAAGGAGAGCACGCACACCCAAGCCAGGCAGAGAAAGCAGCCCGTCCTGTGCGGAAGGTTTGGGTTCGGGACCCTCTGGCCACGATTTAAGCCCCACGCCAATTTTACCTTTAGGACAAAACTCTTCCTAAGCTACAGAAAAGAGCCCTGTTTCTCTGGAGAAACTGACAGAACAAGCAAATATAACAAGATCCCATCTACTCTATCCAGAAGTGCCTATAACTTTAGTTTAATTAGTCTATCCACAAGAATTTACCCTAGGAAAATTAAACTTTAAAAATGAAACAGACTCCCAGTGTCAGGAAACACCTGAGTAGAAACAGGGTCTCTGTTTCACTGTTGTTAGGAAAAACATTTCTTGTGAGTGAAGATGTATTCTTGAAAATCTGAAAGCTCTCTATAAAATCTTTAAAAAAAAAAAAACAAAACACCTTTTTTCTTCATGGAAGTGAAAACATGAAAAGTTCAAGCCTGTTCTGTGTCATCTGAATGGCCTCGTGACCTAGTGCTGCCACATGACTTCAGTGTCCTATGTCTCAGAAGAGTAGGTATGACCGCTCTGGAACTCTGTGATCACTTGGAAGTTACCAGTCTTAACTTGTCATGTCTTACTAATCACGGCTGGTTGACTCTTAGCTAATTATCTCCGGAGAATTTTTCAATTATGCAATAAAATAATATTTTTCAGTAATGCTGATAATATACTTTAATTTGCTGGGCATTTCAAATAGCTATGGTATCACATTTAGCCAACAGTTTTGAAATGTAAACAGACTGAGTTCAGGTTTTTACAAGATATTGATTACTCCATGTTCCAGGTTGAAGACAAAACAGAGTAATAAGAAAATTAGACTTATGATCAAGTTATCAAAATATGACTGAATCTTTTACATAATACAGATTTCCTTCAGTAGTATGGTAGCAAGCTCTGTATTAAAGTTAGAAATGTTTTCTCAACATCTGCAAAAATTACTCTGTTCCTAATTCCAGCTGTAAGTGATATTTATATAATGCAAGTTTCAACAGAATAGAAAGACTAATCTCACAGTTAAATAAGAAAGCTTACGAAGTGATACCTTAGTAAAATTGGGATTCCAAGATTATTCACTGGAAAGTTTCAGTTAAGTAAGCCTGACTATCCTGAACTAGCAAATAAAGCCTTCAACTTATTAATAACTGTAAAATAGCTTTCCAAATAGCATTCTCTACATCTCTTATTAAACAACAATTCGTTTCTTCACAGTCTTAAACTTGCTGTTCTTCGTATAGTGTTTTTATTCTGCCACAAACCCTATCAATTGAATATGTATTCCAAAAATAAATCTCCAAATCCTCAGAATGCTTTTTCATTTTCTTCCATTGTCTTTAGCATACAAATTTATATTTTAATCAAAAATCTTTTACAGCACAACTTTGCTGAATTTTAAAGAAATCCCTTTCCGCGCTCAAATACAGCAGAAAACATTTATTAAGAGCTTACTCAATGACACATTAGTCCAACAGTCAGGTAAGCATTAACTCACTCAATTCTCCAAAGAAGTCAGTGGGGTGGGGACTATTATTTACAGATGAGGACTCTGAGACACAAACAGACACACTGATTTTTATAAAGACAGTGCCCCTTCCAGATATTCTTGCAGACAGTTTAGATTTGCTTTTCACATTTAGGTTTTAACTTATCAGGAATTTCTTACTAAGGGGTGAGATAGTGATCTAAATATCTCCTGTAAAGGTAGCCTATCTTATCAGCTTGCGTGTGTGCGTGCTCAGTCCCTTAGTCGTGTCCAACTCTTTTTGACCCCATGGACTGTAGCCCGCCAGGGGCCTCTGTCCATGGGATTTTCCACGCATTATACTGGAGAGGGATGCCATTTTCTCCTCCAAGGGATCAAAAATGCATCTCCTATAAATGCAGGCAGATTCTTCACCACTGAGCTACATACAAAATATGACTGAATCTTTTACATAATACAGATTTCCTTCAGTAGTATGGTAGCAAGCTCTGTATTAAAGTTAGAAATGTTTTCTCAACATCTGCAAAAATTACTCTGTTCCTAATTCCAGCTGTAAGTGATATTTATATAATGCAAGTTTCAACAGAATAGAAAGACTAATCTCACAGTTAAATAAGAAAGCTTACGAAGTGATACCTTAGTAAAATTGGGATTCCAAGATTATTCACTGGAAAGTTTCAGTTAAGTAAGCCTGACTATCCTGAACTAGCAAATAAAGCCTTCAACTTATTAATAACTGTAAAATAGCTTTCCAAATAGCATTCTCTACATCTCTTATTAAACAACAATTCGTTTCTTCACAGTCTTAAACTTGCTGTTCTTCGTATAGTGTTTTTATTCTGCCACAAACCCTATCAATTGAATATGTATTCCAAAAATAAATCTCCAAATCCTCAGAATGCTTTTTCATTTTCTTCCATTGTCTTTAGCATACAAATTTATATTTTAATCAAAAATCTTTTACAGCACAACTTTGCTGAATTTTAAAGAAATCCCTTTCCGCGCTCAAATACAGCAGAAAACATTTATTAAGAGCTTACTCAATGACACATTAGTCCAACAGTCAGGTAAGCATTAACTCACTCAATTCTCCAAAGAAGTCAGTGGGGTGGGGACTATTATTTACAGATGAGGACTCTGAGACACAAACAGACACACTGATTTTTATAAAGACAGTGCCCCTTCCAGATATTCTTGCAGACAGTTTAGATTTGCTTTTCACATTTAGGTTTTAACTTATCAGGAATTTCTTACTAAGGGGTGAGATAGTGATCTAAATATCTCCTGTAAAGGTAGCCTATCTTATCAGCTTGCGTGTGTGCGTGCTCAGTCCCTTAGTCGTGTCCAACTCTTTTTGACCCCATGGACTGTAGCCCGCCAGGGGCCTCTGTCCATGGGATTTTCCACGCATTATACTGGAGAGGGATGCCATTTTCTCCTCCAAGGGATCAAAAATGCATCTCCTATAAATGCAGGCAGATTCTTCACCACTGAGCTACCTGGCAAGCCCACTTTTTAGCATCATTTATTAAACTGTTTATCTTTTCTTTACTAATTCAAAATCACTCCTATCACATAACAAATTCCCTGTAAATAAATACCTGATTGGGGACTTCATATTCTGCTCACTGGTGGGCGTAGTCATATCCACATTACTGCTGCCTTTAAGCAAGTTTGATACATGCAAGGTGAGTCCTCCCTCACTTTTTTAATTTGGATGTTACTTTTAATTTGATGGGATTCCCTGGTGGCTCAGTAGTAAAGAATCTGCCTGCCAATGCAGGAGACTCAGGTTCAATCCCTGGGTGGGGAAGGAAATAGCAACCCACTTCAGTATTCTTGTCTGGGAAATTCCATGCACAGAGAAGCCTGGCAGGCTACAGTCCATGAGGTCCCAAAAGACTGGGACACAACTCAGCAACTAAACAAACTCAGCAACTAAACAACTTTTGAGGTTGTCAAATTCCACCAAAACCCTATAGGACTTTGAAAGTGCAATGAATTTATATTAATTCATGATGCTATGTATTCTTATTTATAAAAATGAGGTATTTCCATTTATTTTGGACATAATACCCACAAATAAGTTGTCTAGTTTTCTGCATAAAGGTCCTACACATCTCATTTAATTTACTTTTTCTTTCAGGTATCTTGGATTTTATTGTGGCTACAGCATTTAAGAAAAAAGAAAAAGTATTTCAGTCCTACAAAAACATATATTGACATACCCCTGGATCTCCCATCCAGTTCTGTCAACTCTTAGCATTTTTCAGTATTTGATCAGATGTAAGAAGTAAAAGATGATAGATGGATATAGCTAAAGTCACTCTGAACAACTTTATGAGCCCACTCGCCTTTTGCTTCTCAGAGATAGCCACATTTTGACTTTCCCCTGTGACCACTAAAGGGTTTTGATACATATGGTATCCATACAATAAAGTTTTGCACATCTTTATAAATTTGTGTCAAATTAACTCTTGCTCATGTCACTTCATTTTTTTCACTCAGTGTTATAACTCCTCATGCCAATACACAAATAATTCAACTCTAAGGCATTCATTTTAGCTGTCCAGTCTCCTTCTGTTAAGTAGGCTGTTTCCAATTTTCCATGCTTACAAGCTGCCATGAGTAGTCTGGCATATGCCTTCTCATTCATATATGAGAGCTCCTTAAGGACAGAAACTTCTGAGTTTCTTGATCAAAGCAGAAGCCCCACAGCAAGAAATACAATTTTTCACTGCAGCATCACACACACACACACTTAAAACAGACCTCTTATGTTATCCTCTGCCATCTCTCTAAATTGAGGGTTGTGAACTACTGCTGAATATAAAATCAATTTAGTTGATCCTGAGCAGTATTCTTTTAAAAAGAAAAGAAAAAAAATAGAATAAAAGCAGAATACAGTAGAAAACAAAGCACACTCAATTTCAAAAATTTTAATTCGGTCTGTGTCTCATGCATTTCTCACCATGAGTCTGTAGAAAACACATGAAAACCACTGTCTAAGGACACGCACCAAGGAGTGGAAACACTGCACTGCAGGACCCGCACACACAGCCTTACTAAGCACCAACAACGTGGCCGCATGAGCGCCATGCCCACCAGGGAGCCCACTGTCAACACCACAGCGTTCATCCCTCCAACTTTTGTCAAAGGCAGGAGTGCACCCAGACAGCTGTCCACACTCGGCCCTTCCCCAACTATTAAGAAATTTGAGAATATTTTCATGTTTACTGACTTTTCAGGATCCATTCCTTTGAATCACTTGTTCACATTCACTACCTTTTTCTTAATTCACAGGATTTATATAATGATCTTTTGTAAATTACACATGGCACATAGATCTTCACCTAGCAAATGACTTTTGGTGGTCTTTTTTTAAGAAACTATTTCCCTTTAATGTGTTTAAATTTAAGAGTATTTTAAGTTATGTGTACACTTGTACCTTCTTCAAGATCCTTCCATATGATGTCACCTTTTAAAAGTCAAATGGCATTGCTGCTCACGGCTGTAATTTATTTTTGTGTATGATGTCAGGTAGGTATCTTCTCCCCAAAAGAAATAATCTAGTACACCAGTACCACACACAGACTCTTCCCCCTAGTGATGACAAATGCTACTTGTGTTTCTAGGCTTTTTTTCCTTTCCTTCCATTAGTCTGTACCTGAAACAAATACCATCATGTCTGAACCATGAAAGCCACAGAATATGTCTGGTACTGGACAAACCGAATTCTCTTTCACGTTCTGTGATTTTATTTGGGATAACACTGAATTTATAAATAAGTAGAGGAAAACTGACACTTATCATACTGTGCCTTCTACTCATTCATAAACTCAAGTATATCTTTTCTAATTGAATATTATATGGGTCTTATAATTTTTTCCATTAAGGTACCACATATGTTTTTATATTTTCCTAGGTATTTTGTAATCTGTATTTTAAAAGGTGGCTTCTTTAGATTTGGTTTGTTGCTGGCATATAGTAACGTACAGTTTTTTATATATAATCGACCAAGGAGGTTAGAGGTGCTGACACTCCACGCAGTTGAAAATTCACGTATGTTCTACCTGCAATGATTTCACCATGAATGCTATAGGACAGAGCTACTGAAAACGTATCTACACACAGAAGTGGCATGGCACAGTTCAAACCCATGCAATTCAAATGTCAACTGTATTAACTTTTAAAAATCAGCTTTGCTGAGTCATGCATAGCTTATATATAACGACATGCACAAGATGTTAAATATATAATTCAGTGAGTCTTGATAAACATATACCTCCAAATAACCACCATCCCAGTTAAGATACCGAACATTTTCACTGTCTCCAACAAAAGTTTCCTTGGCTCTCTTCTGAGTCAGTCTAGCTTTTACATCCTTGATTTCTATCTTATACACATCTTCACTAAGTACCAACAGCATGGTTACACTGGCTGTCATTCCCACCAGGGAGAAGGGAGCTCCTGTTCTACCCACGATCACCACTTAAAAGTAGGAGTGCATGCTTTTGACCGGTTCTAGAAATTCATATAGTTGCAATCATGCCATAGATATACTTCTAATTTTAAAATGAACACCATTTACTCAAACTAAGCAAGTTCCCTTATATTCCTAATTTTCCATGAATTTTTGTCAAGAACTGAGTACTGAATTTTATCATATGCTTTCCTTCACTCATTGAGATCTTCATAGGGCTTTCCTCTTCTGCTGTGTTAATGTGAGGAATGTCATTGACAGGTATCCTAATGTTTAATCATTTTTACATTCTGAGACAAACCCTAGTTACAGTGGCTTTATTGATATCTTATCTAAAATCCTGTTGCCACATTCGTTAGTGACATGTGGCCTGTGTGTCTTCCTTCCTGACATTACGCCTGCCCTGCTGGGGGGATCAAGATCACAGCAGCCTAGCAAATGGAACTTGCCCATCCAGGATTTTCACCGGGGGTATGGATTTTCTGTCTTGAGATTTTCATTTAATCTCATTTATGTGTAATTTCTAACTACGAATTTAAATTTTAAAATTATAATCAAATCAAGTTTAAACAAATTTCAAATCCTTAAGCCAATTTTGGTAATTTATTCTACTAGTGATTTCTGTTCTACCTGCTTTCCAATCTAAAGGCAAAAAGTTGTTCACAGTGTTCTGTTTTGAAATTTGTCCACCATCCTATCCCTTTTTCATTTCTAATCCATTTGTGCCTTCTACCCTCTACCAATCTTGGCAAACTTAGTCTTTTCAACTTAGTGCCTTAGGTGCAGTTGTTCCGATTGTATTTCTCCCCCATCAGTATTTCTCAACTTTCCTTCCTCACTATTTTTCTTTACTAAACATTCTTAATTCTTTAATAACATTTAAAGTTCTAAATTTCCCAGGTAGGCAAATGAGCTTTTATTGTATCCTAACTTTGATAAGTAGTATTTTCAGTACCCTAAACAATTTCTAAGCTTTATGAACTGTTCTTAAATTGAGAAAGGTTTCTCAGCATACAACTACGGATTGGGGAGTTGCTGCTATCCTCATGTAATGTTTCTGACTTAACGGCACTAGGGTCCAAGAAAACCATTTGTAAGGTACAAATTCTTAGAAATTAGTCAACATTTGCTTTGAGCTTCCCTGTGGCTCAGTTGGTAAAGAATCTGCCTGCAATGCAGAGACCAACCACCTGCAGCACTGGAGACGGTGGGGAAGATCCCCTAGAGAAGGAAACGGCAAACCACTCCAGTGCTCTTGCCTGGAGAATTCCATGGAGAGAGGAGCGTGGGGTCTCAAGAGTTGGATACAACTTAGCAACTAAACCACCACCACCTAGTATACAACCAAGTTTTGTAAACTTCCATGGGTACTTAAAAAGAATATATTGTAACCGTTGCAGTCCTGTATAACCTTACTTTTTATCTATCTTTTCTTAAATTACTGTGACATATGTTAGAATCTCCAGTTTTACATTTGTTGATTCCGTTAGCAACATTACGCCTGCCCTGCTGGGGGGATCAAGATCACAGCAGCCTAGCAAATGGAACTTGCCCATCCAGGATTTTCACCGGGGGTATGGATTTTCTGTCTTGAGATTTTCATTTAATCTCATTTATGTGTAATTTCTAACTACGAATTTAAATTTTAAAATTATAATCAAATCAAGTTTAAACAAATTTCAAATCCTTAAGCCAATTTTGGTAATTTATTCTACTAGTGATTTCTGTTCTACCTGCTTTCCAATCTAAAGGCAAAAAGTTGTTCACAGTGTTCTGTTTTGAAATTTGTCCACCATCCTATCCCTTTTTCATTTCTAATCCATTTGTGCCTTCTACCCTCTACCAATCTTGGCAAACTTAGTCTTTTCAACTTAGTGCCTTAGGTGCAGTTGTTCCGATTGTATTTCTCCCCCATCAGTATTTCTCAACTTTCCTTCCTCACTATTTTTCTTTACTAAACATTCTTAATTCTTTAATAACATTTAAAGTTCTAAATTTCCCAGGTAGGCAAATGAGCTTTTATTGTATCCTAACTTTGATAAGTAGTATTTTCAGTACCCTAAACAATTTCTAAGCTTTATGAACTGTTCTTAAATTGAGAAAGGTTTCTCAGCATACAACCACGGATTGGGGAGTTGCTGCTATCCTCATGTAATGTTTCTGACTTAACGGCACTAGGGTCCAAGAAAACCATTTGTAAGGTACAAATTCTTAGAAATTAGTCAACATTTGCTTTGAGCTTCCCCTGTGGCTCAGTTGGTAAAGAATCTGCCTGCAATGCAGAGACCAACCACCTGCAGCACTGGAGACGGTGGGGAAGATCCCCTAGAGAAGGAAACGGCAAACCACTCCAGTGCTCTTGCCTGGAGAATTCCATGGAGAGAGGAGCGTGGGGTCTCAAGAGTTGGATACAACTTAGCAACTAAACCACCACCACCTAGTATACAACCAAGTTTTGTAAACTTCCATGGGTACTTAAAAAGAATATATTGTAACCGTTGCAGTCCTGTATAACCTTACTTTTTATCTATCTTTTCTTAAATTACTGTGACATATGTTAGAATCTCCTAGTATGATTATTATACATTTGTTGATTTATCTTTGTAAAATTCTACCAATGGTACTATATAGATTGCTACAGACTATCCCTACCACACCCACCCTTCCCTGTACCCAAAATTCATATGTTGAAATCTAATTCCCCAGGTGATGGTATCTGGGGATGGGGCCTTTGGGCAGGGATTAGGTCATGAGAGTAGAGCCCTCATGAATGGCATTAATGACCTAATAAGGGACCCCAGGGGATTCTCTTGCCCCCTTCTGCTACATGAAGTTACAGCAAACAGACAGTTGTCCGTATGAAGTATGAAATAAGCCCTTAACCAGACACCAAATCTGCTGGCACCTTGAACTTGGAATTCCCAGCCTCCAGAATTGTAAGGAACAGGTTTCCATTGTTTATAAGGCACTCAGTCTACGGAATTCTATTACAGCAACTCGAATGGAGATTATGCCTAGCACATCTTTTTGCATTCCTTTACTTTAAAACTAAGTCATCATAGTTTTAAGTGTATCTACTAATACAAAGCATTTAATTTTTTTTGTTTTCATTCTCCTTACCCATAAAACTTAATCTGCAATTATGTATCAGTTTATGGAGATATTTAAGCTAACTTTCTATCAGTAGTTTTCTAATTCCTAAGTGGTTTCTTTGCTTCTTTTTTTCCTTTCCTGGCTTCTGGTTCAAGGATCACATATTCGTCATTTCAACCTCTTCTTCCCCAGTGGTTTGGAGTTATACATTCTGTTTCAATTCTTTCAGAGGGCTAGCCTTTAAAAAAAATTTAACGGAAAACTTCAGTGGGTTGTAGGTGAAGATAGCAAACAAAAACCAAAATAACATACAGTAAGGGAATTTTAAAAAGAAAAAAAAATAAATCAATCTCACGAGGATAGGGAGAAGATTAAAAAGAAAAACAAATTTTGATAACTGGAAAAGAGATGGATGAGTAATAACTGAACAGATGAGACACTACTACTGACTTTAAGCTACCTGTGGAGAAACACCCCATTACACAGTAGAATTCTCAAAAGGTTAAGCAGTGGCCACCACTAGTCACAGCTGGAGCTGAGGGCCTGGAGGGGAAGGAGATAAAATAGGCAGGACTTGGTGAAAGACATTTGAGAAACAATCAGATACCTAAATCCAGGTCCCCACTCTATGCCACTGAGTAACTGCCCCTCTCCCTCTCCAGAAGGCTAAACGTTTATTCTTGGCAGAGTAAAGGAGTCCACCTGGACTAGGTATGCTCTGGGTCACCTGGGCTAGGTGTGGTCTGGGTACCATCAGGAGAAGAGAGGTAAATTCCACATAGATACTCCATTGAGTTCTGCTCCCAAAACACTAGCAGGCAGACCTTTACCCATACAGTCAGATCAGGACTCCTCTCTGGGGTACCTGAGCAACCCAGGAGGAAAAACACACAAACACTACGACTTTACCAACAAACAGGCCATTCAGATTATTCTAGAGTGAAACTGAAAGGAGACATGCTTCACCCATATACTTAGCTTCCAATCAGCTTTTCAGACCCCTACTTTCTTAATTAAGGATTACCTGGATTATTAGAGGAAAAATGAAGCAAAAAAGAGAAAAACACAGCTTCAAGAAGTCTGAGACTACATAGAGAAAACATTGTTAAAGTCATCACTCTAGCCAGAGAAATGAGAGAATGTAGAAGCCCCAAGAAGAGCAGCATGCTTTACAGAGGAAGCAAGCTCCACAAAGGGAACACTCAAACAGAAGAGCCCTTGGATTGCTCAATATCCCAGCGGAACTTCCAGCAGGACTGAGGGGGAGGGGAGATTATCAAAGAAATCAAGAAATATCCCCTGAGCTGAAAGACGGGCGTTTCCTCATTGAAAAGGCCCATCAAGACCCTAGGACAAAGGATCAAACATGCCCACATCAAGGCCGATGTCTGTGAAACTTCTGAATGCTGGGGACAGAGGAAGATCCAAAAGTTCCCAGATACAAACTTTCTAAAAGGTCGTACAGAAAAGAATCAGAATGGATTTGATTTTCGAAACAGTTAACACTAATGGGTCAACAAAGCAACATTCTTGTAATTGTGACACAATTATTTTCAACCTAGGATTCTATCAGTCACTCAGTATCAAATAAGAGTATTATTTTCAGATATATAACATCTCCAAGTATTTTCCACAGACTCTCTCAAGGCAAGTCCTGATGTGAAGAATATGTTTTATCAAAAGAAGGGAGAGTAAAAGAATGAGAGCTCTAACAAAGGAGAAAAGAGACCTAACAAAGGAGAAGGGGCAAGGAACCCCTGACAGTGAAGGGGGAATCCCAGGACAACTGCTGTGGACCAAGTGTAGGCAATCAGTGCAGACTGGAATAGGTTCAAACACACATAGCAAGAATAATACCAGGCTTCTCTCCAAAACGGACAAATGTTGTAAAAGTCAGTGGAAACATGACTTTCACTATGAAACCCTCTATGATTGATTGTGTTGAATGTTGAGAATGAATGTGACAATAAATAACCACCAGGTCTGTTTTCACTGACATTCAGATGTCTGATACTAAAGATTAGAATGCAAAGGAAAAAAACCTGCCTGTTAAGAGGAATTCTCATACATTTGGACATGTTTATATGTGTTTGGAATTTCTTTAGACCAGTGCCGTTCAACAAAAATAGGACGCAAACCACACACGTAATTGTAAATTTTAAAAACAGTTAAAAGTAATCATTTTATTAATGCAATAACTTTACTAATTTACCCTACTAGATCTAAAACAAGTTTTCCCAGAGGTTCAGTGGTAAAGAATCTGCCTACCAATGCCCGAGACACAGATCTTCCCAAGGTTGGGAAGATCCCCTGGAAGTAGGAAATGGCCACCGGCTCCAATATTCTTTCCTGGAGAATTCCATGGACAGAGGAGCCTGGCAGGCTAGTCCTGGAGGCCACAAAGACACAACTAAGCAAGCATTCACACACAGAAACACCCTAAAATATTATTTCAATGTGTGATCACTATTAAAAATGAAGATACTTTATTTACAGGTTTTCTTCTACATAGGTGTTACAAATCCAGTGTGTATTTCACACATGCGGCCCATCTCAGTTTGCACTATCTAGCTACCTTTCCAGTGCTCAAGAGGCACAAGCAGCAGCAGCTTGCAGCTATCTACTGAAGAGCGCAGCTCTAGAAGGACACAGAAATGGTGAGCAGGCGGGAAGAGATCTGAGGGAGAGTCACTTTTCACCACTTACAATTTTGTTCCTTTAGAATTTTGCATCATGTGCTCTTATTATCTATTCAAAAAATGAATAAAGCACATGCCTTACCCTCTGGCCTACTTCTAGAACTCTATCCTACGTATAATGATGTATAAACAAAGCTATTTGTTGCAGACTAGAAATAAAAATCCACCCAGAGTACAGACATCCATAAAAAAGGAAAATGTGCAACTAGAATAAAGCTGAAAAGTACTCACTATATACCAAAACAAGGAACAATCTACAGGACACACTATTAAGGAAAATACAAGACCATTTTTTGGTACTAAAAGGTAATATAAGCAAGCACAAAGTTGCTTATATTTGCATAAAATCATAAAACTTCTAGAACAATACAAGAAAACCGTGTAATGCTACTTGCTTTTGGAAAGGCAACTGGGTGACAAGGGACTGCCTCAGAAGAGACTTTTCACTGGGTACCCTTTTGTATCTCTTGAATTTGTAATTTGAATACAATAATGTATTATCTATTTAAAAATTCACTATTCTACAACTAAGCAGTGTCTGCTATTTACCGTGCTTAGCCTTCCTGTGATATTTAAATCCATCTACAAAAATTAGTTTTTTCTAGTTTTTCCGAAGAGAAGCTTGAGGCTTGTTTTTCCCAGAGGGCACAGAAGCTTCAACGTTATCAGAATAGACAGATATATATGTGTGTTTTAGTATACAGTTCCCAGAATTTTATCTCTTTTTCCCAAATGACATCAGAACCCCAGCCAGAGCTACTGGATTATTTATCTAATAGATTCCCCAAGGCTTTCCTTGATACTGACTGACTTTCTAAGTTTCTGATACCAGGGGACTTCTCACTCCCTTCCCCCTCGCTACATCAGCAGTATCTACATAGGACGAAAAACGCTGTGCACTTTATTCAATATTTGAAGGAGGAGGAATGGGCCTAATCTATGTCTCTTTGTATGATTTTAAGAAATCTAGATAGTGTGAGTACAGTCAATGATGGCAAACACTGAAGAAAGTAGTACGATAATGGAGAAAAGATAATTTGGCATTCAGAACTCAGTGATGACTTCTGAAAGGGCAGCAGGAAGGTGAATATAGAAATGGGTGACATAAAACCCTTCTCAAAGCTCCAGTCTAGACCAAAGGAAGTCATTCAGTGCAGAAAGTAATTGGAGATTTCAAACATAATCAAATTGCAAATATTCCCCAAATATCTATATATTTATTTCAAAATAAAATCAAGTTAGATATTTCAACATAAAATACTTGAAATGTGATGGTGCTGCCTCATAAAGATCACCTAAGTTCCTCTTGAAATAATATTTTTCACTATTACATTTTTGACCATCCACATTCAAACATGTATCACACCAGGTAGGAACAAAAGCAAGATGTATTAATGACCCGGATTTTTCCAGCTGTTTTAGTCAAAGAAACCAGAATGTTAGAGCATAAACACACACACATATAAAAGCCAGTTTAAAATATATATACATTTCTCAATTCTCACTGTAATTTTTTTCCCCCAAAGTTGTATAGTAATAAGGAAAGGCACTGCCATTTGGAAACTTAACTGCCATTTGGCCCCATGGAGAGTAATGGGTAATGTGCCTTTTAAACAAAAGCAAAGAGAAAACATTCATGTGTTTAACTTTATGGACTCTTAAAACTTAAAATGTCAGAGCCTGGATTTAACCCTAAAAGGCAGGTCATTGGTTCAGTGAAAGTCGACATTATACGAGGACTGCTGTGTAAACAGAGACTTTCTTAACACTCCTTTCACCTTTAATGAGCTGTGTGGAATCCATAGCTTGTAAACATAAAATTACATAACTAGTTCATCATCACCGGACTGTAAACAAGGATGCAGCTATCAAGAGACTACCCAAGTCCAGACTCAAATCAGCACAAGTATCCAGTCCTCCAATGTTTCTTCAGATTCCCAGAGTCTGCACTGGCCTTCGGCTGAAGCAACAACTTACACCCACAGCAACTGAGTACAAGTCCTCAGGGTGTAAAAGTACAATTAAAGCGAATACTAGAGAACGCCCAACAGGACTTCCTATTAAATTCAAATTCAACATTCATTTCCACAGTCACAACAGCCATATTTCACCGGCTAAACAGCCACACATGGCTGGCGGCTCCCATACTGAATGGTGTGGGTCTTTAGCAAACATTCTTCTCTACCATCTATTATTCCTCTAGAGGCTCAAAGGCTTCATGGGGGTCAAAAAATGACAGGAATCCTCAGCAGGTGGGGCTTCAGGAACTGCCACTCTGCTTACATTGAGAGTCTGCCTACGGCTGCTGACAGGGGCCTTCTTTCTGGTTGCTGTAGTGTGCATACAGGTATGTGTGTGTGTGAGGTTTGAAGACTACTTTAGAGCAAAAATGACCAATGCACAAACCTCAGGCCAAAGCTAGATCTTCCTGGTACTTAAAACACTATACAAAGAAAATTTTAATTGGCCAGTTTACTTGAACTACCGCCTAACCACCCATCTATATATAAAGTAAAAACATGGTCTAAACATGGAAAATTTGCATTCACTGCCATAGACAGTGCATCTCTAGTCAACAAAAAAAGTTTCCATAGTTCATTCAAATCAAGGAAGGAAAGCCCATGGGCCCAGCCTCCATTACACCATTATCAGGAGCTTATTCTGTGAACTTTGAAGACCAAATTCACCACCAGACATTTTGTAATGAAGGGTGTGATTAAAACAGAGCATTTCCTAAATATTTACCTTTACCCTTATCTCTTTATAGAATTTTTGGAAAATGTACCCTATCATAAACAGGGCAACTACAAGATCACAGATTTACTACACTATGTCCTCAGATGGGAGTTTTTGAATAGAAAGATTCAAGATAACAAATCTGATGAATGTGCAGTGGCTCCTCCCAGCTAGTCTTCCTCACCAGGTCGGATACTTTAAACCTGAAGCTATGCCCACTCCCTCCAAGAAGTGAGGTCATGGAAGGGGACTACAGATTGTTTGAGGAGATGCAGGTTTTCAGATGCAAACTGGACATGGGTCCTGTGCTGAACAGATCAGAACAAACATCTGCACTCACATTCCACTGTTCTAGTCTTGAGGCAAAAGTAATCCTAAGACTTTGAAAAACTGCAGAATTATCTGGAAGAGTCAGAGACAATTTCATAGTAAACTCACAAATTTTAATGAGAATGAATCACTTTAGGATTTCTGTTTTCTTAAAAGCACAAACCTAAAGACAATCTAAATTACCAGGCTTCTGTCCTCTATTGTGAGAGAAACTTGTACACTCTAGAACGTACAGCAAGTATGTAAGCCACAATTACCTTAACTACCTTAATATTTCTGGCTAACTAGCCAAACCAGGGGCAGGGTCCGAATCCATCTGGTTTGGCAAAATTACATTCTTCCCACATGTTGTTGTTGTTCAGTCGCTAAGTCCTATCCGACTCTGCCAGCCCAGGGACTGCAGCACGCCAGACTTCCCTGACTTTCACCGTCTCCCTGAGTTTGCTCAAACTCATTTTCACTGAGTCAGTGATACCATCTCATCCTCTGTCCTCCTCTTGCCCTCAGTCTTTCCCAGTATCTGGGTCTTTTCCAAAGAGTCAGCCTTCGCATCAAGTGGTCAAAGCATTAGAGTTTCAGCATCAGTCCTTCTAATGAATATTCAGAGTTGACTTCCTTGCAGGGTGATCTGATCTTTCCAGGCACCATTATCAGGAGCTTATCTGTGAACTTTGAAGACCAAATTCACCACCAGACATTTTGTAATGAAGGGTGTGATTAAAACAGAGCATTTCCTAAATATTTACCTTTACCCTTATCTCTTTATAGAATTTTTGGAAAATGTACCCTATCATAAACAGGGCAACTACAAGATCACAGATTTACTACACTATGTCCTCAGATGGGAGTTTTTGAATAGAAAGATTCAAGATAACAAATCTGATGAATGTGCAGTGGCTCCTCCCAGCTAGTCTTCCTCACCAGGTCGGATACTTTAAACCTGAAGCTATGCCCACTCCCTCCAAGAAGTGAGGTCATGGAAGGGGACTACAGATTGTTTGAGGAGATGCAGGTTTTCAGATGCAAACTGGACATGGGTCCTGTGCTGAACAGATCAGAACAAACATCTGCACTCACATTCCACTGTTCTAGTCTTGAGGCAAAAGTAATCCTAAGACTTTGAAAAACTGCAGAATTATCTGGAAGAGTCAGAGACAATTTCATAGTAAACTCACAAATTTTAATGAGAATGAATCACTTTAGGATTTCTGTTTTCTTAAAAGCACAAACCTAAAGACAATCTAAATTACCAGGCTTCTGTCCTCTATTGTGAGAGAAACTTGTACACTCTAGAACGTACAGCAAGTATGTAAGCCACAATTACCTTAACTACCTTAATATTTCTGGCTAACTAGCCAAACCAGGGGCAGGGTCCGAATCCATCTGGTTTGGCAAAATTACATTCTTCCCACATGTTGTTGTTGTTCAGTCGCTAAGTCCTATCCGCCTCTGCCAGCCCAGGGACTGCAGCACGCCAGACTTCCTGACTTTCACCGTCTCCTGAGTTTGCTCAAACTCATTTTCACTGAGTCAGTGATACCATCTCATCCTCTGTCCTCCTCTTGCCCTCAGTCTTTCCCAGTATCTGGGTCTTTTCCAAAGAGTCAGCCTTCGCATCAAGTGGTCAAAGCATTAGAGTTTCAGCATCAGTCCTTCTAATGAATATTCAGAGTTGACTTCCTTCAGGACTGACTGGTTTGATCTCCTTGCAGTCTAAGGGACTCTCAAGAGTCTTCTCCAGCACCACAGTCTGAAAACAATTCTTTGGCACTCAGCCTTCTCTATGGTTTCTCACATCCACACATGATTACTGGAAAAACCATAGCTTTGAAAATATGGACCTTTGTCAGCAAAGTGACGTCTCTGTTTTTTAATACACTGTCTAGATTTCTCACAACTTTTCTTCCAAAGAGCAAGTGTCTTTTAATTTCGTGGCTGCAGTCACCATACGCATTGATTTTGGAGCCCAAGAAAATGAAATCTGACACTGTTTCCACTTTTTCCCCATCTATTTGCCATGAAGTGACAGGACTGGATGCCACGATGTTAGTTTTGTGAATGCTGAGTTTTAAGCCAGCCTTTTCACTTTCCTACATGGAACTACTGAAATTATGGCTCAGGGTTACCTGTGAGATGTTTACCTATAACCAGCACTGAAATATGTCCTAATTGAACATGTAACAACTATACCAATCTGGAGAAATGACCAGAAATAAGCAATAAGCCTCAAACTGTGAATTTTTTTTTTTTTTTAACAAAAAAGGCTAGATTACTTTTGTACTATTAGTTCAGGAAAAAAAATTTTTTTCAGATAGTTTAAACCTATAAATTAAGAGGTCACCAATTAATATTAATATTTGATGGGGCAGATGGTTTAGAAAGTCACCCTGATAAAGGACAGAGCAGAATCCAAAAAAGTTATGAAGGCTACTATTGGACAGAAGTCACACATAAGAGGCACAAAAGCCCTCAAAAGACAGACCAGCCAACTGCTCATGCTGGTTCAGTCCTAGAGATCACCAGCATGCTTTATCTTAAAATCCAATTAAACAGCTGTGATGACACCCCTACAGATGGACAAAAAGAATGATTTCCTCCGAGGAAAAGGTGTGGGTGCTACTCTACTCAGACCACCTTTCTTCACTACTGGCCTAGCATGAAAGATTTTTCAGTCTGGAATCAAGGCTCCCAGAATGGCAAAACAAAAGCACCTTGGTCACAGTAGGGACTGTGGCTCTTTCATGAAATACATCATCAGAACCACGTTTTACCCCTTTAAGAACATCTGTTAATCATCTTGAATGACGAGCTAAAGTATATTATGTCGATCACCACGCTCTTTAAATAGATTTTCCCAAATACGATTTAAGCTAATTGATGAACATTCATTACTATGCTTTCAGGTCTGGTCCTGCACTGAATGGTTCCAGACATGCTAGTTAGGCTCTGAGTATTTGTTTTCGTGTCTTGTAGATTATCTCCACTATCCTCACCAAGCTGTTATCTGTTTGTTTTTTTTAACAAAGGACAATAGGCTAACAGTTCCCCATTGCCCCTAGCCCACCCTCCACTAGACTTCCCTCAACCTCCCCCACTACCCACAATCTGTCTCTAATCTACTGTGTGTTGGAAACAAGGTAACTTTGCTTGCTAAAATCATCTGAAACAAATGTCAACAGATTCTAATTAAGGGTCTTGATGACTTTCCTATGACTAGAGCTGTAAGGTATGGACTTGGGACAATCTGACTGCCCCTAGGCCTTTTCGCTTAGTGTCTGTTTCTCAAATGTATCTTATAATAGGTCAAGGAGAAGAGTGTAAGAAAGTCATCTGAAATTAGAAAACAAGTGAAAGCTACAACTACAAGGAAACAAGAGAGAGTTTCTGAGAAGACCCTATGTCTGAGGCACTGTTCTAGGTGCCTTTATCGTTATCATTTACTCTTTCTAATAACCATAAGAGGTAGGTTTTATTAGCTCCATTTTCAGTCAGAAAACCAAAGCTCATGAGTTTGCCCCAAAAAGTGAGAAACTGACAATAAACCTAGGTCTCTCTGACTCCAAAACCCAGGGTCTTTCAACTACACAAGATTACAGCTCAATCCTTATTCTCAGTTTAGCTACATTGTTTTTATACTTTATTTCTGATTCTCTCACTGGCATCTGACTAATTCAGGTTTGCTTTCTTTCCCTAACCATTTTTTATAAAAAAGGCAATGGATAATCAAACCAAGGCGAAATCAGGCTGAGCTCTCCAAATGTTCACCTGCTTACCAACAAGTATTTCTGAAAGACTGGTCATACACTCAATTTGTAGAGAGTATGCAAAACTGGTGACAAATTCTCTCTCTCCAAAAAAAAGAAACACTAACTGTTCCCAGAGATGATGTGTGAACACGTGACACCTTCCCTGGTGGTGAGCAGTGCATGCATACTTCAGGAAGTGGTTCCCTCTCCCCTCAATCTGTATCAATACATGAACATGATTTTCTAAACACTGGAAGCCAGGGCAAGGAGACAGGAAGACCTTCCACTCTTTTTTTTTTTAAAACCATTTTGAGTTTGTTTTTTTGCCTCTAAGTCATTGTTTTTATTTTCCATCCATCTTTATGCTTTGGCCTGTGTGGGAATCCCATCACAGAGGCCTCTCTCGTTGCAAAGCACCAAGCTCTGGGTGCATGCACTCTAGAGTGCTGGCTCATAACTGGCCACACCCGCCCAGCTGGTCCTCGGCATATGGGTTCTTCCTGGGCCGGGGATCAAACCGGTGCCCCCTGGACTGCAAGGCGGACTCTTTACCCACTGGACCAGCAGGGAAGCCCTTTCCACTCTTCTAATTCCACTAAGGAACAGCGTATACCTGTTCCCTGTTACTTCACTGCCCAGTTCAGGGACTGACACACCACAAGACTATTTTACTGTTCAATAAATGAGCAAATGTTACTTGCTTAAATAAATACCAGTTGTTTGTTGAATAAATGCATAACCTCTCCTGGGCTGGTTTTGAAATCTTTTTATTTCATATTTTCTGACATACTTTTGCAATACTTAGTGGAAAACATCTTTCCTCTTACAGATAAAAATGGCTCCTCTCCTCCCATCAAAAGACATGCCCCTCTCCAGCCTCTAAAAATGACTCTTGTCCCAAGAATATGAATAAGGCTCCATCTGCCAGACTGCACTAAATACAGACTTTATGTGCATTACAAGAACACCTGTATAAAAAGACTGCTACAAAACTAAGCCTCAGAAGTCCCAAAATACAAAACCAACAGAATTAAAACCAAAGAACAAGGAGTGCTTTGGGACCTTTCATAAAAGCCAAAGTAGAAAATATTTGCAAAATGTAAATATTCACCAGGTCTTTGATCAGCAGGTTATGTAGCTACTTTTCATATTTCCCCAACGTGAAGTAACAAATTTTAGCAACATGTTTGTAATAACTACAATACAAAGATGAAAAGAAAACCTTTTGCCACCTTGAAGTAGAAACCACCTTTGTCCTTACTAAAGAGAATTTCTGCTAAAATACACAGAATTATCCTCAAATTCCTACTTAAAGAGTTAAAGCACATACCAAACCTGACAAGCCACAGACATCAGGAAATTACTCTATGGTTTTCACAAGACTATTATTTCATGAACTTTACAGATGGTGTGTGTGTAGAACTCTATTTATGACTTATGCACAGGTAAGTTAAAGAAAAAAAAAATCAAGCTCTGTTGAATACCTACAATGTGAAATCACTTTAGAAGGCTTAACTACAAAGTATAAAACCAAATTTTAACAGTAATTTCTTGCTAAAAATAAATCCAAAATGGACATTTTCAAACACATTATGTTAATTAAAATAGACCAATGAACTACTTTAAATAAAAATTTAACATTAAGGGTTTAAGTGGGCACTCACCTTAGGAATCCCCACAGACCTGAACTATTATTTACTACAACAACTAATTTTATGGGAGAAAAAACTAAGAAACTTTAAAAATAAAATCAGTGTCAGTCCCTAAATTTAACAGAAATGTTTGCTAAAGGACCGTTTGGTGTGGAAAATTCTATCAATATCCTGCATAGGTGATGTTATTTTCTCTCAAGGCAAATTAAAAAAATTCTCAAGCTATAATACATTTACGAAACTTTTCTTATATTATTTCTTCCATCTCTGTGCTTCATTTATTAATTCACATCAATGTTTCCCAAACTGAACTATTTACTTTACACATCCATGTATGGAAAACTTTTTTCTTAAACGGATGAACACTAGAACAGCTAATGTATTTTCAGGATGAGAAAAATGTATTATCTATTACAAGAACACCTGTATAAAAAGACTGCTACAAAACTAAGCCTCAGAAGTCCCAAAATACAAAACCAACAGAATTAAAACCAAAGAACAAGGAGTGCTTTGGGACCTTTCATAAAAGCCAAAGTAGAAAATATTTGCAAAATGTAAATATTCACCAGGTCTTTGATCAGCAGGTTATGTAGCTACTTTTCATATTTCCCCAACATGAAGTAACAAATTTTAGCAACATGTTTGTAATAACTACAATACAAAGATGAAAAGAAAACCTTTTGCCACCTTGAAGTAGAAACCACCTTTGTCCTTACTAAAGAGAATTTCTGCTAAAATACACAGAATTATCCTCAAATTCCTACTTAAAGAGTTAAAGCACATACCAAACCTGACAAGCCACAGACATCAGGAAATTACTCTATGGTTTTTCACAAGACTATTATTTCATGAACTTTACAGATGGTGTGTGTGTAGAACTCTATTTATGACTTATGCACAGGTAAGTTAAAGAAAAAAAAAATCAAGCTCTGTTGAATACCTACAATGTGAAATCACTTTAGAAGGCTTAACTACAAAGTATAAAAACCAAATTTTAACAGTAATTTCTTGCTAAAAATAAATCCAAAATGGACATTTTCAAACACATTATGTTAATTAAAATAGACCAATGAACTACTTTAAATAAAAATTTAACATTAAGGGTTTAAGTGGGCACTCACCTTAGGAATCCCCACAGACCTGAACTATTATTTACTACAACAACTAATTTTATGGGAGAAAAAACTAAGAAACTTTAAAAATAAAATCAGTGTCAGTCCCTAAATTTAACAGAAATGTTTGCTAAAGGACCGTTTGGTGTGGAAAATTCTATCAATATCCTGCATAGGTGATGTTATTTTCTCTCAAGGCAAATTAAAAAAATTCTCAAGCTATAATACATTTACGAAACTTTTCTTATATTATTTCTTCCATCTCTGTGCTTCATTTATTAATTCACATCAATGTTTCCCAAACTGAACTATTTACTTTACACATCCATGTATGGAAAACTTTTTTCTTAAACGGATGAACACTAGAACAGCTAATGTATTTTCAGGATGAGAAAAAATGTATTATCTATTAGTCTCAAGGAAAGCACCCTTGCAATCAATGGTGAATTGAAATTGATAAGACATCAGAGCAAAAGGAACTAAGAGCGTAAAAGCATTCAGAATTCTGGAAATTAATTCAAATTTCAAGGACCGTTTTCGAAAAGACATGGAATTACTCCATGTAAGTCTGAGTGATCACTTATTTATTTACAACAGATTTACTATGTCTTCTTAAAAGTTTAAAAGACCACAATTCAGGAGACTCCAAACTGTAACATGACAGAACTTTGATGGAAAAAAATGCTATTTCATTT
This sequence comes from Tragulus kanchil, assembly GCA_022376925.1. Taxonomy (NCBI): domain Eukaryota; kingdom Metazoa; phylum Chordata; class Mammalia; order Artiodactyla; family Tragulidae; genus Tragulus; species Tragulus kanchil. Next base: position 138,981,999 of record JAIOJX010000003.1, read on the forward strand.
TTGTATTACCTGATAATGTTTCTTTTTAAATAAAGGGTTAGTTGACAACAAACCGGTAGTATTTAGCTCTTAAAGGGTCAAGAGGAAGGAATAACAAAAACCAACCTAACTATTGTTTTTCTTTTTTTCAGGATCAAAAGGAAACCATAACTAAGAAAGGATTAAGCAAACGACAAAAAAAAGTACTCAACTCAAGGACAGTACTCCCCAAAAGAGAACAAAACAATTAAAGCTACAGATCTGAAAACCAAGTTTGAAATACGTGAAATCAATTAGCGTGCCCTCTGAAGGCGTGTGATAAAAGCTAATAGGCTCCGCTCACAAAGCAACTTTCACAAGTGAGCGGAGAAGTCTCTGGACAGAGTGCCGGCCGTGTGCTTGTTTGTGTGAAAGCGCACGCCAGCGATTCTGAACCCCGAGATCGGAATGGTTACAGCACCCCCCCTCCCCCAAAAAGTGGAAGCAAAGTATCGCTTGCTCCTAACTCGGCTTCCCAACTACTCCCGAAACCAGAGCTCTGTCCCTCCGGGCTTTGAAAATCACAACCACCAACTACCGAGCGTGCTGGCGACAGAGGAGACCGGCCGCCGCCGGCCCCCGCCCCGGGCGCGCGCGGGCGGGCGGGTGGGCAGCCCCGGGCGCCGACCCCGTCCCCGCCGCCGCCCCGCCCGCGCGCCCGCACCCCGAGGGCCCGCGCCCCGCGGCCCCGACCCCGCCACACCCCGGCCCCCGGCGCCAGGGGCCGCCGCGGCCAGCCCGGCCGACCCGAGCCCCACGGCGACACACCCCAGCCCCGAGGGCCCGCCGGGCGCCGCGGCGTTACCTGGACCGAGGCTGCGGGTCCCGCCCCGTCCGAGCCGGGGGTCCGGGACCTTTGTTCCTTCCTCTTCCGAATGGGATGCGGGGCTGGGAGGGGAGAAGGGAAGGGGCGATTGGAGGCGGAACTGAAAACACGCCCGCGGCCGCCCGGCCTCCCGCCCCGCCCCCCAGCCGGAGCCCGGCCGGCCGCCCCGGCGCGCGGGGAGGGGGCGCGGGCCCGGCCGCCGCCCGCGGGAAGGAGGGGGTGGGGACGCGCGTCCCGCTGCCGCCCCTCCTCCCCTCGGGCGCGCGCCCGCCTCGCCCCCACCCCGGGCGGCCCGGACGGCCGAGCCCTCCCCCGCCGCGCCCGCCGGCCCACCTCCGCTTCCGCCCGGCGCCCTCCGCCGCCGAGCGCAGCGGCGCGGCGCACCCACCTCCAGGCGGCCCGCTCGGCGCTCGCTGGCTGGTGGCTGGGAGCTGCTCCTCCGCCGCCGCGGCCGCGCGGTAGACCCGCCTCCCACCCCGGGCCGCGAGCCCCGCCGATTCGCCGGCGCAGCCCCGCGGCTGGCACCCTGCCGCCCGCTGATTGGCGCCCCCGGCCGCCCGTTAGGGCGCGAGGCACGCCGGCCGAGCGCAGCGCTCGGCGCGCACGGAAGACAGGGAAAGCGAAGGAGGGAAAGGAGCAGGCCGAGCACCCGGGTAGAGCCAGGGCGCGAGCGGGGCTCGGAGAGTCGCGGGCCACTACCTCCCCACCTCCTTTCCTTCGGCCGCCCCGCCCTCCCGGCCGGACCGGCGGCGCACGCAGCCAATCAGTACACGGGGTGCTCGGGGTGTGAGCCGCGCGTCGGGGGCCTCGAATCGGAAGGGAGACGTCGCTCGCTGATTGGTCCCGCCTCCCCCGTAGAGCGTGAGGCGAGGCGCGGCCGGGCGGGCGGCGGAGCACTGGGCAGTGGGGAACGCCCGCGGTTTCGGTTGGCTTCGTCTTCCGCGCGCTCCTACGGGAAACTCTGGGAAAGGGAGGGGAAGGCGCGTAACCTGCCGCGAGGGCGACCACCCGTCCGTCCTTACCTCGGCCCTAGCCCCTCTCGCCGTCTCTGGCCCGCGCCATTGGGTGGGGCGTTCGGGAGCCGCCGCCGGGCCCACCTTCTGTAGTCAAGCCGGGAGCGGATGCGTGCTCATCCCCGGGGAGGCCCCGACGTTGGGGCGAGCCAGGGGCAGCAGAGGGTTCTGCAGAAGCCTGCGTACCGGACCCACACCGGGCGCCCCTTAGGCGAGTGGGTGGGCGGGGCCCGCGTGGTGGTAAACGGGGGCGGGGGCGGAGATGTAAATAAGCCCGGGGCGGAGATCCTTTCTGGGCAGTGGGGCTGAAAGGGGGATGACAGGTATTTTCCTTTAACTGGAACCTTGGTTCTGTCTTCTTTAAAAACGGTGTGTTAATGCATGCTCTGAATGGTCCTTGTGAAGTCTAGAACATAAGTGCCTGGCACGATGCCCCTCGCCTGCAAGTAAAGAAGAGCCTGTGGCAGCAGTGAAAACCCAGAATAGCCAAAAATAATTAAAAAAAAAAAAAATCTGCATTTCTGCCATTTTTCTCTTCAAACATGGAAGTACTTTTCTCATCAAAAGTTTGTGATGAAGATCGTGAACTCTGGAGTTGAGCAAATTGTAGTTTTGAATCCAGCTGTGCTCCAATTCTGTGACCTTTGGCAAGTAAAACTCTCTTGCAATGATAGCTACTTAAAATACAGTTGTGTGATGATTAAAGAAAGTAATAAATATGAAAGTGAATAGGACAGGGCTTTGAAGTTAAAAGAAAATCAATCATCGTTAACCTTCTGTTACCTGAAAGTATATATGGTAAGATAAGCCCAGCCAGGAGAAATCCTACCTTCAAAAGTTTGCCTCCAGGATGGTGTCTCCTCTTGTCTGTTTAGAGTCAATTCTACTTTTTAAAAACAGCTTGTGGAGATCTAGGAAGTCATTTGGTGGAGTTATTCCACCTCCTAAGACTTCTCTTTCCACTTCCCAGAGCCACCGGGGAAGATGTTCTATGGCAAAGGCTATTCGATCTAGAAGTAGGAAGACTTTATCTATTCTTCTTCCTACTGAAACAGGTCAACAGTTTTTATATGAAATGGCCTGTAAAAAGCTACTTGCAGAGAGGGGGGGAAGGGAAGCTACCTGGGTCACACAAATATCTTCTCCTATGTGGCCAGGGTATTCATTTGGGTGTCCATGTAGGTAAGGAGAGAAGCAGATTTGGCTGAAATTCCAGGAGAATCGGCTCCCAATGTGGGGGTTAGGTACTTTGAGAAGCACATTAATTCAATGACTAATATCTTGTGGTCTAAAACCATCTCTCCAAAGTGTCAGACTTTGGATTGCTAACTTTCCATTTAGGACTCTTCCAGGATTTGTGTGATTGAAGAAAGGGGAAAAGAGGCCATCTGGCTACCAATGCAGCCCCAAAAGGCTTAGAAAAGGAGGATACCTACTGCCCCTCAGCTACAAATGCATCTAAGCCAAAGTGGGTCAAGACAGAAACTGAAGGCAGATGGAGCAAGAATTGCCTTGGCAGCAATCAACTTGCAAATTCATTAGGATACCTCAAGATCTATCAGTAGGTCCCAATTATATAAATTATATTAAGCCAGGTTTATATGGATAGACACCTTGTTTAACACTTTATTATGCATGATACTGAAAAATCAGAATCAATTCAGAATCTATTTAAAAGTAGTAAAAATGTTCTGGAAAGACACATAAGGAAAACAGTTAATAGCATTTGCTTCTAGAAAGAGCATTGAGGTCATAATGGAAAACTTAAGTTTTATCATTTTTAAAAATATTTTTAATTGATGATTAAAAATATTTAGGATATTGGTTGATTTCTGTGATGAATTAACCATGAATTAACCATAGGTGTACATATGTCCCCTCCCTCTTGAATCTTTCTCCCATCTCCCGCCCATTCCCACTCCTCTAGGTTATTACAGAGCTCCAGTTTGAATTCCCTGAGTCATGCAGCAAATTCCCACTGACTGTCTATTTACATACATTAGTGTCTGTGGTTCAGTGCTCCTCTCACCGTGCATCTCACTCTATCCCTGTTCTCCCCAGCCTCGTCCATAAGTCTCTTCTCTATGTCTGGGCCTCTGTTGCTACTCTGCAAAAAAGTTGGTCAGTACCATCCTTCTGAATTTCATATATGTGTTAATATACGATATTTGTTTTTCTTTTTCTGACTTACTGTTCTTTTGTAGTTTGAGTTTTAAAGTATAGTTTTAAAGTGTGTACATATATATATACATATCTCTGTGTATTGATTTTCAAAAGCTAGAACTCATACTTCATCTCCTTTCTGCTAAATCTGTTCAGCTCTTCCTGGTTACTCCAGCCCAAAGGATATCACTCACCTATGAATTTCCTCTTGTGGTCAAAAAAATTTACATACCAAGATTTTGCTTTGGGGTCCTCTCCGGTGGTCCAGTGGGTAAAAGAGTCCGCCTTGCAGTACAAGGGGCGCCGGTTGGATCTCTGGCCTGGGAAGATCCCACGTGCCACAGAGCGGCTGGACTGCTGTGTCCAATTAATGCTCTGGAGCACATGCACCCAGAGCCGGTGCTCTGCAATGAAAGAGGCCACTGCAATGGGAGGCCCACACAGGCCAAAGAGCAAAGATGGATGAAAATAAATAAATGAAAGACCAATAAAAGAGGCCAAAATTAAAAAAAAAAAAACTTGCTTTGATAAATGTCTTGATCTATTAGTTTAGTCTTGAGTAGTTTTTTAACTTCTCATGTGTGTGTTTTGTCTCGCCATTTAGATTGTAAATTCCTGAAGGACAAGGACAGTAAGCGTCTTGTTCTCAGTTATTTCCCCACAAACGATGATAAAGAAAATACCGCATAATTGAAAAAATATGAAATACAGCATTTGTATAGCAGAAAAAGGCTGTATGTGTGTCACAGGTCTACAGAGCTCTGCCCCATCCTTTCAGTTTGTAGTTGCCCGTAATAAAGCTATTGAGTATCTTGGCAATATGCAATCTCTATATTTGTTCATCCTCATGGACCTAAGTTGCAATATTACATCTTAAAGATTCAGCTATTTGCAACTGAAAGGGCACTGATTAAATGAGATAACCTAAGTAAAAATTGTAAAGAACAAATGTGTGGGGTTATTTTTGTCGTAAATGAAAAAACCCAACACCAGCTGGATTTTTATCTCAGTACAATGAAATTTAATGTTTTAAATGAGCTTATGTTGAAGATGTATAGACCTACCTCTGCAAACACATACACAGAGTCCTCATACATGCTAATTTTTGCTAAAACTAAAAAAATATTTAATATCTGATAGGAAATGCTGGGGGGGCTTCCTCACTGGCCCACTAGTAAAGAATCTGCTTGCAATGCAGGAGACTCAGGAGACATGGGTTCAATCCCTGGCTCAGGAAGACTCCCTGGAGGAGAGCATGGCGACCTACTCCAGTATTCTTGCCTGGAGAATTCCATGAACAGAGGAGCTGGCAGGCTATGGTCCATGGGGTCGGAAGGAGGCAGACATGACTGAGTGACTAAGCACAGACGCATGCAGGAAATGCTGAAGATAAAAAAAACCACGTATAAGGAAAGAGTTGGACGTGACTTAGCAACTGAACCACCACCACAAGAAGAGACCATCTCAGAAGGTATTTATCTGTTATATGCCTATCATAAAAGCATTGGCTCTCTGTGGTAGGAAAGCCTCATTCCATGGCAAAAATCCCTCAAGAGAATGAGATTGGGACAGAAGTTGGCTGTGGATGAGAGAAGTACATTTGGAGAAAATGAGTTGTATTTCTCATCATTCTCCAGGCATCTGATAATTAATATTTCTTTCTGTATATTTAAAAGCATAAAGAATCACTGGGTAATTTACTGTGGGAGAGCTAATCCAATGACTGTTCAAATATTACTTGGAAAATTACAATTCCCATGCAGTGAATACTCGCATAAAGGCATTTAAATGTTATCTGAGATCTCCACATTTAAAAAAATAAAGAAAAAGCTAAACAACGGCCCATGTCTAAATCCTGGAAGGACAATGGACAAGTTATTTGAAGTTCAATTGTGAGAGAGAGAATTCGGTAGTCAGATGTCAATAATAGGGCCTTATGCCCTGATTATAATTGTCTGTGTGTGACAATATTGACTGAGCCAGGCTGGATAAGTGTATGAAGGTATAATACTCTTAGAATATTTCAAGCTTATTAGCATAATTGCTTTGATGAAGACTGAAGAGCTTATTTAACATAACTGACTAGAGTAGACAATAGATGCATAATCAGTGCCCTAATGATTGAATTAATGAGCCCCAATTGTTTGTCCTTACTGTGAGCAGTCCTCAGCTATGAAAAGACATTTTGCTGAAAGAGTCTGACAATCGTGTTAGCTGATGAGTGGCCAGAATGTAATTAGTGATAGAAGAGAACTGATTACTATTGTGTCCTCAAGACCCAATGCTGGATTTCAAGGGGTGAATTACCTAGCTATGTAAAAGTTTCCTATCAGCTCGCCCTTGCCTTCATACAATAATGGAACCTGATCAGTGCTCTTATTTGCAGCTAAGGAAACTGAGGCCCAGGCTTTTCCAAAGTCCTAGAACCACCTTGCCAAGGGTTATGCCCACACGGCTTTGCCTTTGCTGTTTGGGCACTGCCTGCCGATTCTGCCCTGTCTCTGGTCTTCACCCTTGCCTAGGCCTTTGCTACTCTCTTCAGTCTCTCTTTTATCTTCTATGCATTCGTCCAACCAATCATTCCATAGTGAAAACGGGGCACATTTCCCCATTGCACCTAAGTCCCAACACTAGACAAACATGTCTGTCTCCACGTCTATTCTCCTCCCACTTCGTGTGGAAACCTGCTCCCCTATCCAGAAAAGGCTTTTGCGTCTAGCTGTTCTCTGTTCTAGATTAGAGCCACCCCTGTCCACACACGTACACCAGTCACACTCTCATATCACCTTTAAATTATTTTCTTCAGAACTCTTATCTGGAATTCTAGCCATTTATTTCTGTACTGATTTCTCTTTGGTCATTTCTCCCTGCTGAATGTAAACCCTGTAAGAGCAGCAAACATGCCTGTTTGTTTGCCAGAGTATCCCTACTCAGACATGCCTATTTCCTTCACCATCTCATCCCTACTTCGGACAAGTTATTTGAAGTTCAATTGTGAGAGAGAATTCGGTAGTCAGATGTCAATAATAGGGCCTTATGCCCTGATTATAATTGTCTGTGTGTGACAATATTGACTGAGCCAGGCTGGATAAGTGTATGAAGGTATAATACTCTTAGAATATTTCAAGCTTATTAGCATAATTGCTTTGATGAAGACTGAAGAGCTTATTTAACATAACTGACTAGAGTAGACAATAGATGCATAATCAGTGCCCTAATGATTGAATTAATGAGCCCCAATTGTTTGTCCTTACTGTGAGCAGTCCTCAGCTATGAAAAAGACATTTTGCTGAAAGAGTCTGACAATCGTGTTAGCTGATGAGTGGCCAGAATGTAATTAGTGATAGAAGAGAACTGATTACTATTGTGTCCTCAAGACCCAATGCTGGATTTCAAGGGGTGAATTACCTAGCTATGTAAAAGTTTCCTATCAGCTCGCCCTTGCCTTCATACAATAATGGAACCTGATCAGTGCTCTTATTTGCAGCTAAGGAAACTGAGGCCCAGGCTTTTCCAAAGTCCTAGAACCACCTTGCCAAGGGTTATGCCCACACGGCTTTGCCTTTGCTGTTTGGGCACTGCCTGCCGATTCTGCCCTGTCTCTGGTCTTCACCCTTGCCTAGGCCTTTGCTACTCTCTTCAGTCTCTTTTTTATCTTCTATGCATTCGTCCAACCAATCATTCCATAGTGAAAACGGGGCACATTTCCCCATTGCACCTAAGTCCCAACACTAGACAAACATGTCTGTCTCCACGTCTATTCTCCTCCCACTTCGTGTGGAAACCTGCTCCCCTATCCAGAAAAGGCTTTTGCGTCTAGCTGTTCTCTGTTCTAGATTAGAGCCACCCCTGTCCACACACGTACACCAGTCACACTCTCATATCACCTTTAAATTATTTTCTTCAGAACTCTTATCTGGAATTCTAGCCATTTATTTCTGTACTGATTTCTCTTTGGTCATTTCTCCCTGCTGAATGTAAACCCTGTAAGAGCAGCAAACATGCCTGTTTGTTTGCCAGAGTATCCCTACTCAGACATGCCTATTTCCTTCACCATCTCATCCCTACTTCCAGCATACCTGTTGGTACTCGGTACATAGTTTCAAAGGGATGGATCAGTTCATTTCAGTCGCTCAGCTGTGTTCGACTCTTTGCAACCCCATGGATGGCCACATGCCAGGTTTCCCTGTCCTTCACCATCTCCCGGCGCTTGCTCAAACTCCTGTCCATTGACTCATGAGTCAATGGAATGAATGGAGAGTTCTCCGTCAAGCTCAAAGCATGTGAAAATTGAACTCATGTTCTGTTTTCCTCTCTGGGTGTGTCTGAGCCCAGTTCCCTAGAAAACAGAGCCTGATGCAAGGATACAGATGCTTTCCGTCGGAGATATTGTCCCAAGTCAGAGAAGAGGCAATGGAGAGTGGAGAGCCATGCATAACGATGCTTGAGTGTGCTGAACAGTGCTTCATAGCCAGGCTCGAGGAGATACAGCCAGCCTCTCGACAGGAACAACCACTTGACCAGACAGACGACGCGGAGCACTCGTGCCTTGGAACATCTGAGGAAGGGAGGAATTTTATCTTCTGTCTCTGGTCTTCCACTGGTTACAGCTTGTCCCACAGGGAGCTAACTTTCCCATACTTCCCAGATGTGTTATCCATGTCTTTTGATAGCCGCTCAGAAGGCAGGCCCTGCCCTGGAGGCCAGAAGTGGTGGGGAAACCCTTGGTGTGTGGCTGGTCTGCCTCAGGCTGCCAAACCACCAGGGCCTTGACTGAGTCACTCATGGTAGCAGCTCAGACAAAGCAAGAGGCCCAGAAAATCTGAGAGGACACAGAAACTGGGCCTAACAGAGAGCAGTTGTTACCACAGCAAGCGTACGAGCAGGTCTGCTTCCTTCAGCACACTGGAGCAGCGCCTGCCCACAACACCAGAGTGGCTCAGTCGTATCGGACTCTTTGCGACCACGGGCAAACCATGGCGCTCTCCAGGCAACTACAGGAGCAGGTAGCCTTTCCCTTCTCCTGGGGGTCTTCCCAACCCAGGGAGTGAACCCAGGTCTCCTGCATTGCAGGTGGATTCTTTACCATCTGAGCCACCAGGGAAGCCCAAGAATACTGGAGTGGGTAACCTTTCCCTTCTCCAAGGGTTGCTCCCAACCCAGGAATTGGACCAGGGTCACCCACAGATTCTTTACCAGCTGAGCTACAAGGGAACCCCTGCCCTCAATAAGTGATAGCTAAATATTTGTTGAAGGAATTCATGTGTAAATTGCATCACCATCTCTCACTAATTTAAGCCAAAGGGAGACATCGGTGATCTTCCTTCTTATTACCTATATATCTCATTGACATGAATTCCTTTACCTCCTTAATATGTCTCAGATCCAGTATCTCTTGTCCAAACTTCTGCCTTGATTGAGACCTTCAGTATCTCTCACTGGAATTCTTGCTATAGCTCCTTAACTGATCTTCACATCTCTACCTCTCCTCCAGTTCATTCTCCTTCCTGCTGCCAGAATGTTTTTTGTATAGCATATTTTCTAAATGTGAATGTGATAATGTCAGATTAAATCTTGATTAAATCGATAATTTTTTTTTTTAAGGCTAGAAACAAGACTCTCTAGCATAACCCAAAAGATCCTTCATGATCTGTCCTAGGCTAATCTCTTCACACCTCATCTCTCCCCACCCTGCCTTTATACCCCAGCCAGACTGAATTCCCGATGTCTTTCCCCATACCCCATGCCCTCCCATTCCCTAGTGCCTGTGCGGTGCTCTTTGCCCTGCCTGAGATGCATCTGTGCTTGATAAACCTCTTGTTGTTGTTTAGTCGCTAGTCACTAGGTTGTGACTCTGTGCGACCCCATGGACTATAGCTCACCAGGCTCCTCTGTCCTTGGTATTTCCCAGGCAGTTACTGGAGTAGGTTGCCATTTCCTTCTACGGGGATCTTCCCGACCCAGGGACTCAACCCATGTCTCCTGCCCTGGCAGGTGGATTCTGGACCACTGAGCCACCTGGGAACCTGATGAACCCCTACTCATACTTCAAAGCTGTTTCTGTGTAGCCCCCATTTTTCCATTGGTGATCCGTTCACCCACCCATTCAGCCATCCAGGGTTCATTGTAACAGTCAGGTTTCTTAGTTGCAAGAAGCAGAAGAAGCTGACCTTGCTGAATTAAGGAGAAAGAGAGCTCGTGAGAGGATATATTGGGTGGCTAACAAAATTGCTGCTAAGTCTGCAGATACAGGCGCAGATGGTAAGCAAGGACAAGGAAGTCTGGGCAGCAGCTAGGAGCACAGCCAATACAACAGCACAACGCTTTGAAGGAGGTAGCCACCACCTTTCAAAACTGGACCCCTCAGTTTACACTTCCAGTTCAATAGCACTGGACACAGGCGCCATCCACAACTGGCACAGGTTGGTCCTGGAAACCAGATGTCACTGCAGTGCCTGCCATGGCCACCAGAAAGGGTTCTCTGCCAAACCTACTTTGTATTACTAGGGCTCTCTTTGAAGCCTCTGGCAGACTGATTAGGTTCATGAAGCTTAGTACACCTTCCTTGCTTTAATTGCAGACATGTCTGGGAAAGTAAGGAGGTGATATTTTTGGACATCTATACTGTAAATGGGATCTGCTTCTCAATCTTTAGATTGCCCCTAGCCCCAACAAAAGGAAAGTGGATCAGATTGGAGGAAACCCCAAGTGACAAACATTCTCAAATTTTCTCTACAAGTTGACATATGCCTGTACTAGATTCTCTTGAAAGCACAAGGGATATAAAATTAACTGAAGTGACTACACCTACTGGAATGTATGGTCAAGAAGGCAGAAAATAACAAGTATTAGCAAGGATATAGAGAAATTGATGTGAGAAATGTGAAATGTGGATTTTGAAAAACTGTCTGCAATTCCTCAAAAGATTATACAGAGGAACCATATGACTCAACGGTTCTACTCCTAGGTATCTACCCAAGAGAAACTACAACATACGCTCATTTAAAAACACACACAAATGTTCATAATGGCATTATTCATAACAGTCAGTAAATGGAAACAAATCAAGCACCCGTCAACTAATGAGTGGATAATGTATGGCGTACCCATACAATGGAATATTATTTGGTCATGAAAAAAGGTGAAATCTGAGGCATGCTACCACATGGATGAACCTTGAAAGCATTGTGCTAAGAGAAAAGCCAGTCACAGAGGACCACATCCTGTATAATCCATTTATATGAATCATCTAGCAGTTTCAGTTGCAAGAAGCAGAAACGATTGCTGAATTAAGGAGAAAGAGAGCTCGTGAGAGGATATATTGGGTGGCTAACAAAATTGCTGCTAAGTCTGCAGATACAGGCGCAGATGGTAAGCAAGGACAAGGAAGTCTGGGCAGCAGCTAGGAGCACAGCCAATACAACAGCACAACGCTTTGAAGGAGGTAGCCACCACCTTTCAAAACTGGACCCCTCAGTTTACACTTCCAGTTCAATAGCACTGGACACAGGCGCCATCCACAACTGGCACAGGTTGGTCCTGGAAACCAGATGTCACTGCAGTGCCTGCCATGGCCACCAGAAAGGGTTCTCTGCCAAACCTACTTTGTATTACTAGGGCTCTCTTTGAAGCCTCTGGCAGACTGATTAGGTTCATGAAGCTTAGTACACCTTCCTTGCTTTAATTGCAGACATGTCTGGGAAAGTAAGGAGGTGATATTTTTGGACATCTATACTGTAAATGGGATCTGCTTCTCAATCTTTAGATTGCCCCTAGCCCCAACAAAAGGAAAGTGGATCAGATTGGAGGAAACCCCAAGTGACAAACATTCTCAAATTTTCTCTACAAGTTGACATATGCCTGTACTAGATTCTCTTGAAAGCACAAGGGATATAAAATTAACTGAAGTGACTACACCTACTGGAATGTATGGTCAAGAAGGCAGAAAATAACAAGTATTAGCAAGGATATAGAGAAATTGATGTGAGAAATGTGAAATGTGGATTTTGAAAAACTGTCTGCAATTCCTCAAAAGATTATACAGAGGAACCATATGACTCAACGGTTCTACTCCTAGGTATCTACCCAAGAGAAACTACAACATACGCTCATTTAAAAACACACACAAATGTTCATAATGGCATTATTCATAACAGTCAGTAAATGGAAACAAATCAAGCACCCGTCAACTAATGAGTGGATAATGTATGGCGTACCCATACAATGGAATATTATTTGGTCATGAAAAAAGGTGAAATCTGAGGCATGCTACCACATGGATGAACCTTGAAAGCATTGTGCTAAGAGAAAAGCCAGTCACAGAGGACCACATCCTGTATAATCCATTTATATGAATCATCTAGCAGAGGCATATCTATAAGGACAGAAAGTAGATTAGTAGTTGGCTAAGTCTGAGAGCAAAGACGAATGAGATAGGGAGTAACGGCTAATGGGTACAGAGCTTCTTACTGGGGATAAAAATGTTCTAAAATACATTGTGGTGTTGATTGTACAAATCTGTGAATATACTGAAAATTATGGAACTGTATACTTTAAGTGGGCTTCCCAGGTGGCACTAGTGGTAAAAAAAAAAAAAAAACCACCTGCCAATGCAAGAGACTTGAAAGACCTGGGTTCAGTCCCTGGATCCTGAAGATCCCCCAGAGAAGGGGCATAGCAACCCACTCCAGTATTCCTGCCTGGAGAATCCTGTGGACAGGGGAGCCTGGCGGGCTACAGTCTATCGGGTCACAGAGTCAAACATGACTGAAGCGATCTAGCATGCGTGCATAGTTTAAATAGGTGAATTGTGTAGTATGTAGCTATTTAAAAAAAAAAAAAAAAAAATGAATAAAACAGAAAAGTCTCGCTCTCCTCAAGGAGCTGACAAGCTTGTGGAACAGCAGACAGGTGCAAAACATACAACTTTAACTAATAATCAGCCTCTTCTTCACTCATACCCCTTCTTTATTCCTCAAAAGGAAATAGATCCCCTTCTCCCCATTACAACACTTACACTTTTTAAAATCACCTTTCTCTGAAAAATAAGATCCTTGAGGTAGGGTATGTGTCTTTGAACTTTGAGTCGACAGGACTAGACGCAGTGCCTGGCACGTAGTAGGCTCGTAATGATTGTCTGTTGACTGGAGAACAGATGGCAGAGCCGAGACTGGAATGTGGGTGTCCCGCATCCCAGGGCAGCACTGCACCCCAGTGGTGTCTGAAATGAAGACTCCTTGAGTTGGACAGCTAGCCAGGAGAGGTCTACACAAAGTGATGGTGCTTTTACAAGGTGTCAGTTTGCAGGTACATGTTTACATTTTAGGCTAGAAGAGTCATTTGGCTGTTTTCTTCCTCATTCTGCCGTGTCCTTTGAATAGTCTTTCTACTGCCCTCATTTACAGCTTTCTCCCTGGAATTCATCACACTATGGCGCCATCTGTAGAATCTTGTCGTGATCACTGGTGAAAGTATCTATAAGGACAGAAAGTAGATTAGTAGTTGGCTAAGTCTGAGAGCAAAGACGAATGAGATAGGGAGGAACGGCTAATGGGTACAGAGCTTCTTACTGGGGATAAAAATGTTCTAAAATACATTGTGGTGTTGATTGTACAAATCTGTGAATATACTGAAAATTATGGAACTGTATACTTTAAGTGGGCTTCCCAGGTGGCACTAGTGGTAAAAAAAAAAAAAAAAACCACCTGCCAATGCAAGAGACTTGAAAGACCTGGGTTCAGTCCCTGGATCCTGAAGATCCCCCAGAGAAGGGGCATAGCAACCCACTCCAGTATTCCTGCCTGGAGAATCCTGTGGACAGGGGAGCCTGGCGGGCTACAGTCTATCGGGTCACAGAGTCAAACATGACTGAAGCGATCTAGCATGCGTGCATAGTTTAAATAGGTGAATTGTGTAGTATGTAGCTATTTAAAAAAAAAAAAAAAAAAAATGAATAAAACAGAAAAGTCTCGCTCTCCTCAAGGAGCTGACAAGCTTGTGGAACAGCAGACAGGTGCAAAACATACAACTTTAACTAATAATCAGCCTCTTCTTCACTCATACCCCTTCTTTATTCCTCAAAAGGAAATAGATCCCCTTCTCCCCATTACAACACTTACACTTTTTAAAATCACCTTTCTCTGAAAAATAAGATCCTTGAGGTAGGGTATGTGTCTTTGAACTTTGAGTCGACAGGACTAGACGCAGTGCCTGGCACGTAGTAGGCTCGTAATGATTGTCTGTTGACTGGAGAACAGATGGCAGAGCCGAGACTGGAATGTGGGTGTCCCGCATCCCAGGGCAGCACTGCACCCCAGTGGTGTCTGAAATGAAGACTCCTTGAGTTGGACAGCTAGCCAGGAGAGGTCTACACAAAGTGATGGTGCTTTTACAAGGTGTCAGTTTGCAGGTACATGTTTACATTTTAGGCTAGAAGAGTCATTTGGCTGTTTTCTTCCTCATTCTGCCGTGTCCTTTGAATAGTCTTTCTACTGCCCTCATTTACAGCTTTCTCCCTGGAATTCATCACACTATGGCGCCATCTGTAGAATCTTGTCGTGAATCCTCACTGGTGAGTGGGACTCCCTGGGCTATGCACACAGGGGTTCAAAGGCCCAGACTGTTTTTAAATTATTATTTATTTTTGGCTGCGCGTTGCTGTGGGGATTGCGGGGGTTCTTTAATTGCAATGCCTGGGCTTCTCATTGCAGTGGCTTCTCTTGTGGAGCACAGGCTCTGTAATTGTGGCATCCAGGCTTAACTGATCTTCCTAGACCAAGGATCAAACCCATATCCCTTCATCGGCAGGCAGATTCTTTACCACTGGGTCTCCAGGGAAGCCCTAAGGCCCTGATTTTAAAAATTTGTTTTTTCACTTATTAAGAACCACCAGGTAGAACTCATACAAGTAAAGATTATCTAGAAAATTTATTTTTTCACAGCCTACTGAGGTATGATTTTGCAATGAATGACTGTCCTCTACTTTTCAAAAATAGTCTTTACTGAGATATAATTCACATTATATGCCACTTGCCCATTTAAGTTGTTCAGCTCAATAGTTTTTACTATAATCATATAACTGCAATCATCACAATAGTTTAGAACATTTCATCACAATAGAAGTTTAGAACATTTTGTCACCCCCCAAATTAGCCTCATATCATTTCACTCACTCCCCTTTCTTCTTTCCCTTGCCCCAGTCTAGCCAACTACTAATCTAGTTTTTTGCTTTTATGCATTTGCCTGTTGTGGATATCTCATGTAAATAGACTGACTTCTTTCACTTAGCACAATGTTTCCAAGGTTCATCCATGAAGTAGCATGCCTCAGAGTGCCATTCCTTTTCATGACCAAATAATATTCCATGGCATGGATATACCACACTTATTTATTCATTCATCAGTTGGGCATTTGAATTGTTTCTGCCTTTGGGCTTTCATGAATAATGCTGCTGTGAACATTCTTATACCAATTTTTAGACTACTGTCTACATCCTAACTTTATTCTAAAATTTCCTCTCCCTTTCTGATCAGTTCTAAATTTGCTGTCCATCAGTCTATAAGATTCTGCCAGGCTTTTTATAAAGGATTATTCATGAATAATGAACGCTTGGCAAACATACAGCCTTGCTACTATTGGAATTGGCTGTCAGTATATAAAGCATTTCACTGAACTCATGAAACAATTATCTCTCCAGTGACATTTTGTGACTTCTGTTCAGATGCCAAGGAGCCAGGTTTTCCATTCATTCAACAGAGCTGTGTGTTCCTGGAGAATCTCCCCTGTATTATTAGGGACTATGCAGTCTGCTGGGAAGAGAAGGAACCGGGTGCAGTCCTCGTCCATATTTATTCTTTGGCTGTGTGGGCCTCCCAGTGCAATGGCCTCTCTTGTCACAGAGCACCAGCTCTGGGTGCATGGCTCATAATTGCACACGCCAGTCCAGCCACTCCGTGGCATGTGGAATCTTCCCAGGCCAGGGATCGAACTGGTGCCCCTTGCACTGCAAGGCGGACTCTACCCACTGGACCACAAGGGAACTCAAAGATCCTTTATTCTGTTAGAGGAGGCAGCTTGCTGGATTTGGTAAGGGTAGCTTCCCAGAAGAAGATGCAATTATAGCTGAGCTGATACCACCAGGAGTAAGCTGGGCGAAGAATTAAGACTGCCAAGAAAAGCAGATGTGGAGAGGTCCGGATGTGAGAGGAACATCCCTGGATGAGAAAGAAGAAAGAGAGAGACAGAGAGAAAGGGAGAGAGAGAGAAGGGAGCATGAGGAAGTGGGGAAAGAGATGAAACCAAAAGAATGCCAAGAAGATCACTGCTTGAAAGGGAAGGGTTAAAATCCAGCGGAAATGAGCAGTCACAGAACTGTTGACTCTCATTAAAAAAAACAAACACCAGAGCAGAGCTTGTTGAAAAACATACACAATGAAAAAGAAATCCTGATTTGTTACTTTTCAGTTCTCTTATTAGAAGCAAATATGTTTCCTTTTAATCACATTTTCAAATCTGGTGTCGACTTGTAAAAATAGTAATGTTTTAAATTATTATATTTTATCGTTTCATAAATATGGATTTAGACCCTCCTATACACAAGACATTACTCTCATCTCTGAGGCTATGAAATGTTTCCTAATGTTTTGTTTTTCACTTCTAGGCGTTAAATGGTAAATCAAGTAAGACGTGAAGAAAGTGGGAAAAAAATGCAAAGATATTTTATGTATTATAGGTATTTAATAAATTACTTAGAAGAACAGGCACTACAAAATAATTCAGTCATAGAACTAATCTCTCTCTTTAGTACAGTTATAATTAATGCACTTTTTTTTTTTAAGAAAGAGTCCTGTCGAGTTCAGTTCAGTTCAGTCCTGTGGCTCAGTTGTGTCTGACTGTTTGTGACCCACGGATGACAGTACTCCAGGCTTCCCTGTCCTTCCCCATCTCCTGAAGCTTGCTCAAACTCATGTCCATTGATTCAGTGATGCCATCAACCATCTAGTCCTCTGTCATCCTCTTCTTTTGCCTTTTATTTTTTCCAACATCAGGGTCTTTTCCAGTGTGACGTCTCTTTGCATCAGGTGGCCAAAGTACAATATGTATTCAGGGTTGACTTCCTTTAGGATTGACTGGCTTGATCGCCTTGCAGTTCAAGGGGCTCAAACAGTCTTCTCCAACACCACAGCTCAAAGGCATCAATTCTTCATCGCTCAGCCTTCTTTATGGTCCAACGCTCACATCCATACGTGACTACTGGGAAAACCATAGCTTTGACTGTATGGACCTTTGTTAAAAGTGGTATCTCTGCTTTTGAATACACTGTCTAGGGTTTGTCATAGCTTTTCTTCCAAGGAGAAAATGTCTTTTAATTTCATGGCTGCAGTCACCATCCATGGTGATTTTGGAGCCCAAGAAAATAGTCTGTCACTGTTTCCATTGTTTGCCCATCTAATGAGCAGTCACAGAACTGTTGACTCTCATTAAAAAAAACAAACACCAGAGCAGAGCTTGTTGAAAAACATACACAATGAAAAAGAAATCCTGATTTGTTACTTTTCAGTTCTCTTATTAGAAGCAAATATGTTTCCTTTTAATCACATTTTCAAATCTGGTGTCGACTTGTAAAAATAGTAATGTTTTAAATTATTATATTTTATCGTTTCATAAATATGGATTTAGACCCTCCTATACACAAGACATTACTCTCATCTCTGAGGCTATGAAATGTTTCCTAATGTTTTGTTTTTCACTTCTAGGCGTTAAATGGTAAATCAAGTAAGACGTGAAGAAAGTGGGAAAAAAATGCAAAGATATTTTATGTATTATAGGTATTTAATAAATTACTTAGAAGAACAGGCACTACAAAATAATTCAGTCATAGAACTAATCTCTCTCTTTAGTACAGTTATAATTAATGCACTTTTTTTTTTTAAGAAAGAGTCCTGTCGAGTTCAGTTCAGTTCAGTCCTGTGGCTCAGTTGTGTCTGACTGTTTGTGACCCACGGATGACAGTACTCCAGGCTTCCCTGTCCTTCCCCATCTCCTGAAGCTTGCTCAAACTCATGTCCATTGATTCAGTGATGCCATCAACCATCTAGTCCTCTGTCATCCTCTTCTTTTGCCTTTTATTTTTTCCAACATCAGGGTCTTTTCCAGTGTGACGTCTCTTTGCATCAGGTGGCCAAAGTACAATATGTATTCAGGGTTGACTTCCTTTAGGATTGACTGGCTTGATCGCCTTGCAGTTCAAGGGGCTCAAACAGTCTTCTCCAACACCACAGCTCAAAGGCATCAATTCTTCATCGCTCAGCCTTCTTTATGGTCCAACGCTCACATCCATACGTGACTACTGGGAAAACCATAGCTTTGACTGTATGGACCTTTGTTAAAAGTGGTATCTCTGCTTTTGAATACACTGTCTAGGGTTTGTCATAGCTTTTCTTCCAAGGAGAAAATGTCTTTTAATTTCATGGCTGCAGTCACCATCCATGGTGATTTTGGAGCCCAAGAAAATAGTCTGTCACTGTTTCCATTGTTTGCCCATCTATTTGCCATGAAATGATGGGACCAAACTCCGTGATCTTAGTTCTGTGAATGTTGAGTTTTAGGCCAGCTTTTTCAGTCTCCTCTTTCACCTTCATTAAGAGGCTCTTTAGTTCCTCTTCACTTTCTGCCATAAGGGTGGTGTCGTCTGCCAACCTGAGGCTATTGATGTTTCTCCTGACCATCTTGATTCCAGTTTGTGAGTCTTTCAGACTGACATTTCGCATGATGTCCTCTGCATATAAATTGAATAAGGAGGGTGACAATATACAGCCTTGATGTATTCCTTTCCCAGTTTGGAACCAATCCATTGTTTCATGTCTACTTCTAACTGTTACTTCTTGTCCTGCATAAAGGTTTTGCGGGAGGCAGGCAGGTCTGGTCTAGTATTCCCATCTCTTTCAGAATTTTCCACAGTTTGTTGTGATCCACATGGTCAAAGGCTTTAGTGTAGTCAACAAAGCAGAAGTAGATGTTTTTCTGGAATTCCCTTGCTCTTTTTATGATCCAATGGATATTGGCAATTTGATCTCTAAATTGTTCCTCTGCCTTCTCTAAATCCAGCTTGTACATCTGGAAGTTCTCAGTTTATGTACTGTTGGAGCCTAGCTTGGTGGATTTTGAGCATTACTTTGCTAACGTGTGAAATGACTGCAATGATACAGCAGTTTGAACATTGTTTGGCATTGCCCTTCTTTGGGATTAGAATAATAACTGACCTTTTCCAGTTCTAAAGCCCCTGCTAAATTTTCCAAATTTGCTGGTATATTGGCACTTTAACAGCATCATCTTTTAATATTTGAAAAAATAGCTCCACTGGAATTCCATCACCTCCACTAGCTTTGTTCATAGTAATGCTTCCTAGAGCCTACTTGACTTCGCACTCTAGGATGTCTGGCTCTAGGTGAGTGATCACGCCATCTTGGTCATCTGGCTTATTAAGATCTTTTTGGTATAGTTCTTCTGTGTATTCTTTGTACTTCTTAATATCTTCTGCTTCTCTTAGGTCCATACCATTTCTGTCCTTTATCGTGCCTACCTTTGCATGAAATGTTTCCTTGGTATCTCTAATCATCTTGCAGAGATCTCTAGTTCTTCCCATTCTGTTTGTTTTCCTCTATTTCTTTGCAATCACTTAAGTCTTTCTTATCTCTCCTTGCTGTTCTCTAGAACTCTGAATTCAGATGGGTATATCTCTCCTTTTTTCCTTTGCCTTTCACATCTTTTCTTTTCTCAGCTATTTATAAGGCCTCCACATGCAACCATTTTGCCTTTTTGCATTTCTTTTTCTTGGGGATGGTGTTGATCACTGCCTCCTGTACAATGTTGTGAACTTCCGTCCATAGCTCTTCAGGCACTCTGTTTATCAGATCTAATCCCTTGAATCTATTTATAACTTCCACTGTATAATAATAAGGGATTTGATTTAGATCATACCTGAATGGCCTAGTGGTTTTTCCTACTTTCTTTAAGTCTGAATTTGGCAATAAGGAGTTCATGATCTGAGCCACAGTCAGCTCCAGGTCTTGTTAGCAAGAGGCCTTCCACTAGGAGTCTTTTAAATATTTTGGCTTTAGAAATCTTTCTATTCTCTAGTGCAATTCTGGGTGGAACTGTTGCAAGCAAAGCACTATCTTGTGGACTCTGAGGATAGAAAGGGTCCAAAGGTGGACAGGCGCTTCTCCCAAATGAACTTCAGCTGAGAACAAGGGAGGTCAGGGCAGGGGAGACAGAGAACGTTATTGCTAGTCCTGTCACTGCGCATGGCTCCTAAAGTTCACTTTATCTCCTTTGATTTCCAAATGACCCCAAAAGAAGGAATTTTTGTTATAAACAACAAAGTTCTCATAACAGTAAGTCACATGCCTAAGATCAATGAGCTAGAGTGGATACTTCCAACTGAGGTAAAACCCAGAAAATATGCACCAAGGGCAGACATCTGGGCAACCTGAGCAGGAATGAGGCTGGGTTCTCTCATAATTAACCTTTAGGGGGCTTGTTTGCTTATCTAGTCCTCTTTGTGGAAAGCAATGAAAAGAATTTCTGAGACCCTGGGGGCTGGACCTGGGCAGCCACCAGGGAAATGTAGGTGTGTTTATGCAGGGCCTTGGTTCTGCTTCTAGCCCTGGGAGGGAGAACAGGAGCAGGCACATTGCTGCCCAGGCCTGGGTCACCCCAACACATTCCACCCAAACCTCCTTGAGGCCCCAAGGTGGGACTGTATCCTAGGGTGCAGGGGACTCGGGGAGTGGGAGCAGGGAACCTGGGGATGTCAAAGAGTTGGACCTGGAGCAGTTGCCTGGATACGGGAGCAGTGCAGCCCAAAGCTCCAGAAAAAGCAACAGGGCTATGTGACCAGTGGACTGCATGTCAGGACTAGAGATGGAAGTGTCCCCAGCAAGGAGACGGGGACAGTCAGCCTTACTGACACAGGAAGTTTCTGTTACAGTGTTTTAGCAAGGCCTTGCCTGGAAAGGAAGAGCTCATCCTTAGAATGGATAGCATCTTTTCCTAACGTATCTACTGAGCGTGTGCTGTGTGTCAGACACTGGGCTAAATCACTTCAGTTGTGTCCGACTGCTTGTGACCTGTAGACAGTAGCTCACCAGGCTCCTTTATCCATGGAATTCTCTAGGCAAGAACACTGGAGTGGGTTGCCTTGTCCTTCTCCAGGGGATCTTCCCAACCCAGGGATTGAACCTGCATCTCCTGTGACTCCTGCATTACAGGCAGATTCTGTACCACGGAGCCATCGGGAAAGCCTGTTTTAGGCACTGGAACACAGCAAATAGAATTTATTAAACAAACAAAAGAACCTTTATCCTCTTGGGGAGGTATATTCTGACTGCGGGGGCCCCATAGAAAATGTGAAAAATGGGTAGTAAGTATCAGTGAGTGCTGACTTTGGAGGAGAGAGATAAAGCAGGGAAGGAGAAGAGGATGTGCTGAGGTCGGGGAAGAGGGCTGCCTGCCGTTTTCAGTGGAACAGGAGTTGAGCCCTGTGAGAGGTGAACGAGGCAGCAGTGTAGAGATCTGGGGAGCGAGGTCCTCAGGCAGCGGGAAGAGCGAGGGCAGTGGTCCCTGGGCAGGAGCAGGCCAGGCAGGTCAGTTAGAGCCCAGCAAGGAGGGGCAGGGTGAGCAAGGGAGAGAGAGGGGAAAGGGTGGGGTGGAGTGCAGGTAGGGGCCGTTTCATGGACTGTGTCTCTTAATCTGAATACATTGAAGATTTCTGGCATATTCATCTGAGAGGCTGCAGGTGTGGAATGAAGTGATAGCTGGATTAGCCAGGGTTGGGCTTTTGCCACCTGAAAATAAAGAACTGGGAGGGGGCAAAGGATGGAGGGAGGCCTTTGGTGGCACTAGTGGTCCCCCTTAATCAGACGCAGCGGGGAAAAATTGGAATGGGACTGTTCCATGGGCTTCCTAGCAGTTGCCTGGATACGGGAGCAGTGCAGCCCAAAGCTCCAGAAAAAGCAACAGGGCTATGTGACCAGTGGACTGCATGTCAGGACTAGAGATGGAAGTGTCCCCAGCAAGGAGACGGGGACAGTCAGCCTTACTGACACAGGAAGTTTCTGTTACAGTGTTTTAGCAAGGCCTTGCCTGGAAAGGAAGAGCTCATCCTTAGAATGGATAGCATCTTTTCCTAACGTATCTACTGAGCGTGTGCTGTGTGTCAGACACTGGGCTAAATCACTTCAGTTGTGTCCGACTGCTTGTGACCTGTAGACAGTAGCTCACCAGGCTCCTTTATCCATGGAATTCTCTAGGCAAGAACACTGGAGTGGGTTGCCTTGTCCTTCTCCAGGGGATCTTCCCAACCCAGGGATTGAACCTGCATCTCCTGTGACTCCTGCATTACAGGCAGATTCTGTACCACGGAGCCATCGGGAAAGCCTGTTTTAGGCACTGGAACACAGCAAATAGAATTTATTAAACAAACAAAAGAACCTTTATCCTCTTGGGGAGGTATATTCTGACTGCGGGGGCCCCATAGAAAATGTGAAAAATGGGTAGTAAGTATCAGTGAGTGCTGACTTTGGAGGAGAGAGATAAAGCAGGGAAGGAGAAGAGGATGTGCTGAGGTCGGGGAAGAGGGCTGCCTGCCGTTTTCAGTGGAACAGGAGTTGAGCCCTGTGAGAGGTGAACGAGGCAGCAGTGTAGAGATCTGGGGAGCGAGGTCCTCAGGCAGCGGGAAGAGCGAGGGCAGTGGTCCCTGGGCAGGAGCAGGCCAGGCAGGTCAGTTAGAGCCCAGCAAGGAGGGGCAGGGTGAGCAAGGGAGAGAGAGGGGAAAGGGTGGGGTGGAGTGCAGGTAGGGGCCGTTTCATGGACTGTGTCTCTTAATCTGAATACATTGAAGATTTCTGGCATATTCATCTGAGAGGCTGCAGGTGTGGAATGAAGTGATAGCTGGATTAGCCAGGGTTGGGCTTTTGCCACCTGAAAATAAAGAACTGGGAGGGGGCAAAGGATGGAGGGAGGCCTTTGGTGGCACTAGTGGTAAAGAACCCACTTGCCATTGCGGGAGACATCAGAGACGCAGCTTCAATCCTTGGGTTGGGGTGATCCCCTGGAGAAGGGCAAGGCAACCCACTTTAGTAGTCTTGCCTGGAGAATCCCATGGACAGAGGAGCCTGTAGGAGACTACAGTCCATGGGGTTGCAAGGAGTTGGACATAATTGAGCAACTTAGCGTGCATGCAAGAAAAAGAATGAAGAGTAATTACAGTGATGAATCCTTCCACAGATTATTGTTGTGTAACAAGCCACCTCACAACACAGAAACACCTGCAGATGGGGTGTGTCAGAAATTGGAGTAGGACATCGTGGGGATGGTTTTTTTGTATTCTGTGACATCTGAGGGTCTCCCCTGGGAAACCTGAAGGTCAGAGGGCAGGCGGACTCTTTCCACATAGGTGCTGTGTGGTCACATCTTCACTGCCATGCCTGGTGGCTCCCGCTGGCTGTTGACCAGCATACCTGCACATGGTCTCTTCCGGCAGCCCAGCTTCCTCACAGCCCAGAGGCTTCATCAGCCTAAGGGACCACTCAAAGCTCTCAGGGCGAGTGTCCTGAGAGAAAGTGGAAGCACCAGTGTCTTAACTGGAACAGTGTCACGTCACCACGTCCCACTGGTCAAGTGGTCACTGAGTCCAGATTCAAGGGCAGGGGACATAGGCCCCATCATTTAAAGAATCCTGTTTAAAATGGAGGACCAGTTGACCGCAGTTAAAAAAAGAGTGTGATTAAAAGCAAGAGAAGGCCATAGGAAGTCTTGCAGGGAACTCTAGCAGTTGGATGTAAGAAACGTGAAGAGAATCTGGCTAAGGAGAATATAATAGCAGTGGGAAAGACAAGAGCCCATGGTGATTGTTTCAGGAGAAAGGGAATGATCCACTGTGCCAAGTGTTGCTATTAATAATAGCCAGAAAGATAAGCCCGAAAAAGGACCTTGAACGTGGCCAAGTGGAGAATGTTGATATCGTGACAATGACAGGTTTAGGGAAGCAATGGAGATGAAAGTCTGACTGGAACGGGCTAGAGATAGAATGGGAGAGAGTGAGTAAGGACAGCAAAGATAAGACGCGTCATCCGAATTGTTTTGTAAAAAGTAGTAGAAAGATGGGACTGGCCAGTGAAGGGAGATGCGGGTTAAAGGAGAATAAGGAAGATAGAAGATTTTATAGGCACAAGTGAATGATCCAGTAGAAAGAGGGATGTAAGGGTACAGGACAGAGAGGACAGTTTGTGGGGGTGATGTCCTAAAGCTGGCGAAAATAGATGCAACCTGGTGTACGGGGGAGGGTTTAGTTTGAAATGGCAGCGTGAACGGTCCACCTTCCTCCATGGGGGTGAACACCGGTTCTGTGTACAAATTCATATAGTATTCAAAGTTCACATTTAAAGTATATAAAGTTCATGTTTATATACATGCAGTATATAAATAGATATACAGTGTTTCTGCAGGATTAATATTTCATGGGGCAGCACAGATAGGAAAGAATATACCTAAAAAGACTCCTTGAGGAGCGTAGTAATGACAAATAAAAAAGGTTGAGAAATACTGGTCCACTGTAACTGAAAAGAAGGCAGGATGTATGCATAGACAGTAGGTATTTGGGTACCGTGGTAGGAAAGGCAGATGTTCTTCTCTGATAACACCTATTTCGTCGGTGAAATAAGAACAAAAAGAATCAAATATGAGGCAATAAAAAGGAGTTCTGCAGGTGTGACAGAAGATGGAAAGTTTGAATCAATGTTTTGGCGGTTAGAAGAGAGAATTACTGAAGAACTCACTTGATGCTGGTGGACATTTTTATGTGAGACCCATTGGCACATTTGAATGCTTTTGTCCAATCACATTTAGCTGCTCAGATATTGGGGAGGGGTGTATCCAAAAGAAGCCCTATACCTATCATTGTCCTGCCCAGTTTCCGTGGTCCCCAAAACCACGAATGTTACTGGGTTTCACACCAAGCACCTGCAGCTCTCCATCTGAGAACTTCCTGTTGGCCTGTGTTCCAGGCAGACTGTGCTGGGAAGCCAGTGTCTGCAGGAGTACCCTTCAGCCAGATGATCATGGGATGCCCGATTCCTTGCCCCTGGGTGGGGCCTGGAGAGAATAACCTGACGAGTGTTCTGCATAACTGCTCAAAAATACGTCTTTTATTCAGTCCCTTCCTTTTTGTGTTTGACTTCCATATACGCCTACCAATGCTTTTTGGGGTCACTTCTCAGATACCCTGCTTGCACTCAAATTCTTATCTGAGAGTCAACTTCTGAGGGAACCAAAGCAGGACAAAGATGAATCATAGTGCTTAAGCCAGATAATGAGATAATTAAGTTCATGATGGAAGGCGTGGGATAAATCGGTTGAAAGACAGTAAAGGTGATAGGAACAGTGTCCTAAAGCTGGCGAAAATAGATGCAACCTGGTATACGGGGGAGGGTTTAGTTTGAAATGGCAGCGTGAACGGTCCACCTTCCTCCATGGGTGAACGGTTCTGTGTACAAATTCATATAGTATTCAAAGTTCACATTTAAAGTATATAAAGTTCATGTTTATATACATGCAGTATATAAATAGATATACAGTGTTTCTGCAGGATTAATATTTCATGGGGCAGCACAGATAGGAAAGAATATACCTAAAAAGACTCCTTGAGGAGCGTAGTAATGACAAATAAAAAAGGTTGAGAAATACTGGTCCACTGTAACTGAAAAGAAGGCAGGATGTATGCATAGACAGTAGGTATTTGGGTACCGTGGTAGGAAAGGCAGATGTTCTTCTCTGATAACACCTATTTCGTCGGTGAAATAAGAACAAAAAGAATCAAATATGAGGCAATAAAAAGGAGTTCTGCAGGTGTGACAGAAGATGGAAAGTTTGAATCAATGTTTTGGCGGTTAGAAGAGAGAATTACTGAAGAACTCACTTGATGCTGGTGGACATTTTTATGTGAGACCCATTGGCACATTTGAATGCTTTTGTCCAATCACATTTAGCTGCTCAGATATTGGGGAGGGGTGTATCCAAAAGAAGCCCTATACCTATCATTGTCCTGCCCAGTTTCCGTGGTCCCCAAAACCACGAATGTTACTGGGTTTCACACCAAGCACCTGCAGCTCTCCATCTGAGAACTTCCTGTTGGCCTGTGTTCCAGGCAGACTGTGCTGGGAAGCCAGTGTCTGCAGGAGTACCCTTCAGCCAGATGATCATGGGATGCCCGATTCCTTGCCCCTGGGTGGGGCCTGGAGAGAATAACCTGACGAGTGTTCTGCATAACTGCTCAAAAATACGTCTTTTATTCAGTCCCTTCCTTTTTGTGTTTGACTTCCATATACGCCTACCAATGCTTTTTGGGGTCACTTCTCAGATACCCTGCTTGCACTCAAATTCTTATCTGAGAGTCAACTTCTGAGGGAACCAAAGCAGGACAAAGATGAATCATAGTGCTTAAGCCAGATAATGAGATAATTAAGTTCATGATGGAAGGCGTAGGGGATAAATCGGTTGAAAGACAGTAAAAGGTGATAGGAACAGTGCCTCTGAGGACACAAGGAGATAAAAGATTTGGAGCTGGGGTTCCGGACACAGTGATGAGAGAGTAGGACACTCGAGATTATCAAGTTTTTGGTGGAGACAGAGTTTAAGGTAGGACCTTGGGGATGTGGGACTTGATGAGGTGGAGAGTCAGATCATTGCAGGTAAAAGATCAAGGAACGGAGAGGCCAAAGACTAGGCAAAGTCACATAGGGAAGAATGGTCATCTTTGATGTGTCTTCTGCCTCTTTCATAGAGTTATGCTGAAGATTAAAGAATACAATCCACCTAAATGTGTTAGAATAGCGTTTGGCACATAGTTAATAAAATAATAAAAATAGTTTAATAAAGGACTTAATAAATGTCAGTAGATGCTCATAGATGGGCATGCGATGGAAGCCACACCAATCAGTCCTTCCCAAAGAGCATTACAAGTCAACCCAGTGAGGAAGCGCTCTCTTTGCTCTTCAGTTAGGAGGATGGAAGTTTGCAGCTGCCTATGGTAAAGAATCCCCCTGCAGTGCTGGAAACCGGGGTTCAGTCCCTGGGTTGGGAAGATCACCTGAGAAGGGAATGACTACCCACTCCAGTCTTCTTGCCTGGAAACCTCCTTGGATGGAGGAGCTTGATGGGCTACAGTCCGTGGGGTCAAAAAGTTGGACACAGCCAAAGGGACTAAGCATGCATGCACACAAACATAGCAAGCTACACTGCCCCACAGAGAAAGAAAGATTTAGGGCAACACAAAGACAGAACCAGAAAGAACGCAGAGAGAGGATAACTTAAAAATACGGTGCCTTCCTTGGGTGGGGCCTGGAGATAACCTGACGAGTGTTCTGCATAACTGCTCAAAAATACGTCTTTTATTCAGTCCCTTCCTTGTGTTTGACTTCCATATACGCCTACCAATGCTTTTTGGGGTCACTTCTCAGATACCCTGCTTGCACTCAAATTCTTATCTGAGAGTCAACTTCTGAGGGAACCAAAGCAGGACAAAGATGAATCATAGTGCTTAAGCCAGATAATGAGATAATTAAGTTCATGATGGAAGGCGTAGGGGATAAATCGGTTGAAAGACAGTAAAAGGTGATAGGAACAGTGCCTCTGAGGACACAAGGAGATAAAAGATTTGGAGCTGGGGTTCCGGACACAGTGATGAGAGAGTAGGACACTCGAGATTATCAAGTTTTTGGTGGAGACAGAGTTTAAGGTAGGACCTTGGGGATGTGGGACTTGATGAGGTGGAGAGTCAGATCATTGCAGGTAAAAGATCAAGGAACGGAGAGGCCAAAGACTAGGCAAAGTCACATAGGGAAGAATGGTCATCTTTGATGTGTCTTCTGCCTCTTTCATAGAGTTATGCTGAAGATTAAAGAATACAATCCACCTAAATGTGTTAGAATAGCGTTTGGCACATAGTTAATAAAATAATAAAAATAGTTTAATAAAGGACTTAATAAATGTCAGTAGATGCTCATAGATGGGCATGCGATGGAAGCCACACCAATCAGTCCTTCCCAAAGAGCATTACAAGTCAACCCAGTGAGGAAGCGCTCTCTTTGCTCTTCAGTTAGGAGGATGGAAGTTTGCAGCTGCCTATGGTAAAGAATCCCCCTGCAGTGCTGGAAACCGGGGTTCAGTCCCTGGGTTGGGAAGATCACCTGAGAAGGGAATGACTACCCACTCCAGTCTTCTTGCCTGGAAACCTCCTTGGATGGAGGAGCTTGATGGGCTACAGTCCGTGGGGTCAAAAAGTTGGACACAGCCAAAGGGACTAAGCATGCATGCACACAAACATAGCAAGCTACACTGCCCCACAGAGAAAGAAAGATTTAGGGCAACACAAAGACAGAACCAGAAAGAACGCAGAGAGAGGATCCTGGCAGTGTGATTCCCAACAGTCAGTTCTCTCTATGGCCAGATCTGCCCTCCCTCATTTACAATGATTATTGGGTTTCAATAAAAAAAATTTTTTTTTGGCCACTTCTATTGGTCTTTCATTTATTTCCATCTTTGTTCTCTGGCCTGCGTGGGCCTCACATTGCAGGCCCCTCTGTTGTCGCAGAGCACCGGCTCTGGGCGCATACACTCCAGAGCGCTGGCTCGGTAATTGGACACATCAGTCCAGTCACTCAGCAGTACATGGGGTCTTCTCAGGCCAGGGATCGAACCGGCGCCCCTTGCACTGCAAGGCAGTGTCCTTACCCACTGGACCACCAGGGAAGCCCAATCAAAATTTTATAAAAACTTTCATTTTGTTTGGTTTGAGCTAGTTTGACTGGAGTTTCTATTGTGTGCAACAATAAGAAGAATAAAATCATAAGGGAATTTGCCTCTTGCCTTATGCTAACCCTTGTGATCAAACCCATGGTTCATACATGGAGACCTTTTAGAGCCCTAGAGAGGAGGAAGTATGGTGAGATTTGAACATCTGACTGGGACTCTACCTCCTTTTGTCTCAACTCTGCCATTTGCTAGTGGAGCTAACCTTATACCTTGAGATTTCACTGGAGACCGTCTAAGAGTCAGCCTTGCTAACTGACGGATGGCACAGTTATTGACGGCATCATCTACCTCAACTCACACAAGAGATGCTGCACACAGGAGACATTTATTTTAGAATTTGTTGCCCCAAAAAACCTTTCCTTCTCTCAAAGAATTGGCAAGGGTTTTCTTCATTGTAAGAGAGAACTACATAATCGATCCTGTTTGTTCACTTTGGCTTTCCTGGAAGCTCGGTGTACAGCTGAACACGTAGGGCCTTATATCTGCATATGTGAATGTGTGAATTTGTATTTTCCTCCTAAACTTAGTATTCTATTCTTCCCAGGTGGTGCTAGTCGTAAAGAACCCTCCTGCCAATAATGCAGGAGGCCTAACAGATGAGGGTTCAATCCGTGGGTCAGGAAGATCCCATGGAGGAGGGCATGGCAACCCACTCCAGTATTATTGTCTGGAGAATCCCATGGACAGAGGAGCCTAGTGGCTGTGGTCCATAGGGTCACACAGAGTTGAACATGACTGAAGTGACTTAGCAAGCTCTCAAGCTTAGTTATTCTCTTCTGGGCTCTATTTTTCTTAAACCTTATTTATATTTTACTATTTTATGTGTTATATAAAAATTCCTCAAATTATTTATGGAATAAAGTATAAATAAATAAGTACACACAATAGTGTTCAATCTAAGGAATGTCCCTTCCCCTCTTTACTGTAAAATGATGGAGTTAAAATTTCCAGGGGAGATGACAGTTCTGAAGCATTCATTTCACTCCAAATTATAGCAGTTGTAGGTGACTATAAAAGTGAAACGAAAATAACACAACCGGGTTCAAAAACAAGATAAAAATCTCCATGACCCAGAAACAAAATAGAAACATCAAGAAATGAAAAGAACTGAAGCCCCAGCTTGCTGGCCTTCAGGCCTAGAGGGAGCAGCCGTGGCTAGGAGCTCAGCTCCTGCAGGCCAGTGAGGACCAGATGTGTCCCATGTGAGATGGAGCATTGAAGCCAGCACCACTTACCTGACCAGGAAGGGAAGCAGCAAAATAAAACTGCAGTTGACTAATGTGTGAGCTTGCAGCTTTTATAAAGGCTGGTCAGAAGTCTAGGGAAGTAAAAGACAGGCACATAGGTCCACCAGGAATGAAAACAAATAGCTCACTTGGCCTGGTGACTAGATGTGAAGCACCTTCAGTAACATTACAGGGCAGGGTCCCCAACTGCATATTATTCTGGTGTTCAGTCACTCAGTTGTGTCGAAAATGAAGAAGAAAAAGAAAAAAGGAAAAAAGTATTAAAAGAAAACAAAGCAAAGGCATGGAATATAGGCATACCTCACATGGCATACAATGGGTCCAGTTCCAGACCATTACAAAAAATGGGAGATCACAATGAGTCACATAAATTTTTTGGTTTCCCAGTGCATATAAAAGTTATGTATACACTATACTGTAGTCTGTTACATAGGCAATAGCATTATATCTAAAAATAACAATGTACCTACCTTAATTTTTTTTAATATCAATTTTAGGGTTTTTTTTTTTTTTTAATTTTGGCCTCTTTTATTGGTTCTTTATTTATTTTCATCCATCTCTATTCCTCAGCCTATATGGGCCTCTCACTGCAGCAGCCTCTCCCGTTATAGACCACTGGCTCTGGGCACATGCGCTCCAGAGCGCTGGCTCATGATTGGACACACCAGCCCAGTCGCTCCATGGTATGTGGGATCTTCCCAGGCCAGGGATTGAAACGGTGCCTCTTGCCCTGCAAGGCGGCTAAGCATTGTCTGAGCCTTCTGTGAGTATTCATAGTTACATCAAGGATCTCTGATTGCCCATCACTGTAACAAATATAATAATAACAAGAACATTTGAAATATTGCAAGAATTACCAAAATGTGACACAGACACGAAATGAGCAGATATTGTTAGGAAAATGGCCCCAATAGACTTGGCAATAGAATTACTCTATAAGGGCTGCCACACAGCTTCAGTTTGTAAAAAATGCTATGTCTGCAAAGTAGAATAAAATGACTTGTCATAGAATGAGGTATGTGTGTACAAAGAAAAATGGTGAGCACATAATGAGAATGTATATTTCCATAAATTTCATTAGTACTGACTGTAATAAGAATAAAAAATGATTATATACATTGACAGAGGTAGGGTACGTTACTTAGAAGATTGTGGGCACAGTGTGCAACAGGTAATGTATATTCATGTTATTTTTAAAGAAGGCTAGAAATACTGGATAATTAGTTAAATATGTACAAATTAAATATTTAGGGTGATCACTTTAAAGGATAGAAATAGTATCTATAGCTTCTCAAAAAAAGGGAATTAGGAATGGAAATACAGAAAATTTTATCCATATACAGAAGTCTGGAAAGGAGACGAAGAAGCAAAGAAATATACGGTAACAGAAAACAAATGGAGATGGTAGAAACAAGTATGTTAACAATTTTAATATGTAGAAAAGAATTAAAATACTAAAAGACATTATCTGATTGGAGTGAGTAGTCATTCCTTTCTTCAGGGGATCTTCCCAACTCAGACATAGAACATGAATCTATTGCATTGCAGGCAGATTCTTTACCATCTGAGCCACCAGGGAAGCCACATAATAATAAAACAATGATCTAGAAAGAATATATAATATTCATAAACTTAGGCTTACTAATCATATAGCTTTTCATTACACAAAATAAAAACGGATACGTTTATAGGGAGAAAGAGACAAATTCTAATGTAGAACGTTAAACTGCCTCATAGAAATTGCTATCTTGAGCAGACAAAAATTAGCTAGGTTATAGAAAATTTGAATAACAATAGGAAGAAATAAGACCGAATGGATTGTTTAGGAAACCCTGCTAAGGGAGGTTGGTTTACTGAGAGAAAGTAAGAGCAACAACTCACAGGCTTGAGCCCTGGGACAAGGGAACATCTGCAGCCAGCAAGTGCAAGTCAAGGGCAGGGTCCCAGAGGTGCCCATGTAGGACAGAGAATTAGCGGGGAAAGCTCAAGACATGGGCTCCTACCTTGACTGGACCACTTTAGGCAAATTACTTTGCTCTTTCTACTTCAGTTCAACAAAACAGAGGTAATAATAAGACATACATCTCCATGTTTTGTAATGAGGATCAAATCAATAAAGAGGTATTTCCATAAATTTCATTAGTACTGACTGTAATAAGAATAAAAAATGATTATATACATTGACAGAGGTAGGGTACGTTACTTAGAAGATTGTGGGCACAGTGTGCAACAGGTAATGTATATTCATGTTATTTTTAAAGAAGGCTAGAAATACTGGATAATTAGTTAAATATGTACAAATTAAATATTTAGGGTGATCACTTTAAAGGATAGAAATAGTATCTATAGCTTCTCAAAAAAAGGGAATTAGGAATGGAAATACAGAAAATTTTATCCATATACAGAAGTCTGGAAAGGAGACGAAGAAGCAAAGAAATATACGGTAACAGAAAACAAATGGAGATGGTAGAAACAAGTATGTTAACAATTTTAATATGTAGAAAAGAATTAAAATACTAAAAGACATTATCTGATTGGAGTGAGTAGTCATTCCTTTCTTCAGGGGATCTTCCCAACTCAGACATAGAACATGAATCTATTGCATTGCAGGCAGATTCTTTACCATCTGAGCCACCAGGGAAGCCACATAATAATAAAACAATGATCTAGAAAGAATATATAATATTCATAAACTTAGGCTTACTAATCATATAGCTTTTCATTACACAAAATAAAAACGGATACGTTTATAGGGAGAAAGAGACAAATTCTAATGTAGAACGTTAAACTGCCTCATAGAAATTGCTATCTTGAGCAGACAAAAATTAGCTAGGTTATAGAAAATTTGAATAACAATAGGAAGAAATAAGACCGAATGGATTGTTTAGGAAACCCTGCTAAGGGAGGTTGGTTTACTGAGAGAAAGTAAGAGCAACAACTCACAGGCTTGAGCCCTGGGACAAGGGAACATCTGCAGCCAGCAAGTGCAAGTCAAGGGCAGGGTCCCAGAGGTGCCCATGTAGGACAGAGAATTAGCGGGGAAAGCTCAAGACATGGGCTCCTACCTTGACTGGACCACTTTAGGCAAATTACTTTGCTCTTTCTACTTCAGTTCAACAAAACAGAGGTAATAATAAGACATACATCTCCATGTTTTGTAATGAGGATCAAATCAATAAAGTGCCTGGTACAAATTGAGTGTCTGCTATGTGCAAAGCATCATGATAGATGTAAAAATTACAAAGGCAATGACATGGAACCAACTCTTAAAATAAGATGATGATTTCCAGTATCAATTCACCAGGGATTTTGCTTCATCACTCAGGCAGATGAGCACATGCTTTGCTATCAGACAGACACAGTTCTACAATTTTTTGTCCATGTGCCTTTTTTCCTACTCTGTCAAACAGAGATGATAATAGTGCTTATCAAATTTGATTTTGGGGAAAAGTAATTGGAATAGTGTATTAAGCGTAGTGTTGGACACATCAAAAATATTCGTGGGCTTTCCTGGTAGTCCGGTGGGTAAAGAGTCTGCCTTGCAGTGCAAGGGGCACCGGTTCGATCCCTGGTCCAGGAAGATCCCACATCCCACAGAGCGGCTGCACTGATGTGTCCAGTTACGAGCCAGCGCTCTGGAGCGCGTACACCCAGAACTGGTGCTCTGCAATGAGAGAGACCACTGCAATGGGAGGCCCACACAGGCCAAAGAATAAAGATGGATGAAAATAAATAAATAAAAACCAATAAAAGTGGCCAAAAGTTTTTTAAAAAGCTTAAAAAAATATTTAGTAAGTAGCCATTAATATGACCTGTAGGATTCAGTAAATAACTATTGCCATCAATAATGTTAATACAATTAGAAGTGAGAAATGATATGGTTAAGATAAATGAAACTGAAGAACAAAAAGAATTTAGTTGGAAAATGTGCTTCAGTGTACCCGAGTCCAGAATGACAGAAGGAACAATATAAGTTGGGACTAAAGAAGCATGTTTAGTCTCAAGACCGAATGGATTGTTTAGGAAACCCTGCTAAGGGAGGTTGGTTTACTGAGAGAAAGTAAGAGCAACAACTCACAGGCTTGAGCCCTGGGACAAGGGAACATCTGCAGCCAGCAAGTGCAAGTCAAGGGCAGGGTCCCAGAGGTGCCCATGTAGGACAGAGAATTAGCGGGGAAAGCTCAAGACATGGGCTCCTACCTTGACTGGACCACTTTAGGCAAATTACTTTGCTCTTTCTACTTCAGTTCAACAAAACAGAGGTAATAATAAGACATACATCTCCATGTTTTGTAATGAGGATCAAATCAATAAAGTGCCTGGTACAAATTGAGTGTCTGCTATGTGCAAAGCATCATGATAGATGTAAAAATTACAAAGGCAATGACATGGAACCAACTCTTAAAATAAGATGATGATTTCCAGTATCAATTCACCAGGGATTTTGCTTCATCACTCAGGCAGATGAGCACATGCTTTGCTATCAGACAGACACAGTTCTACAATTTTTTGTCCATGTGCCTTTTTTCCTACTCTGTCAAACAGAGATGATAATAGTGCTTATCAAATTTGATTTTGGGGAAAAGTAATTGGAATAGTGTATTAAGCGTAGTGTTGGACACATCAAAAATATTCGTGGGCTTTCCTGGTAGTCCGGTGGGTAAAGAGTCTGCCTTGCAGTGCAAGGGGCACCGGTTCGATCCCTGGTCCAGGAAGATCCCACATCCCACAGAGCGGCTGCACTGATGTGTCCAGTTACGAGCCAGCGCTCTGGAGCGCGTACACCCAGAACTGGTGCTCTGCAATGAGAGAGACCACTGCAATGGGAGGCCCACACAGGCCAAAGAATAAAGATGGATGAAAATAAATAAATAAAAACCAATAAAAGTGGCCAAAAGTTTTTTAAAAAGCTTAAAAAAATATTTAGTAAGTAGCCATTAATATGACCTGTAGGATTCAGTAAATAACTATTGCCATCAATAATGTTAATACAATTAGAAGTGAGAAATGATATGGTTAAGATAAATGAAACTGAAGAACAAAAAGAATTTAGTTGGAAAATGTGCTTCAGTGTACCCGAGTCCAGAATGACAGAAGGAACAATATAAGTTGGGACTAAAGAAGCATGTATCTCCCCTTAGTCTAACATTTTTTATGTGATACACGATTATGAAATTTAACCATTGTTTTTAATTCTCCCATAACAATGGCCATATCACAGTTCCTTTCCAAGAGCCAACTGATAGAAGTATAAAGGACTGTAATTAGAGATCTTATTGCAAAATCAGTAAGAAGGGACTTCCCTGGTGGTCCAGTGGTTAAGACTCTGTGCTTCTAATGCAGGGGGCCTGGGTTTGATCCCTGGTCAGGGAACTAGATCCCACATGCCACAACTAAGACCCAGTGCAGCTAAATTAAGATAAATAAAACAATAATTTTTAAAAATCAGTAAGACAGAGGGTGGGGACCAGGGATATACATATGACTGATCTGGGAACATACATGTCTGTGAACAACAAAACTCTGTAAAACCTTTAAAATAAAGAAAAAAAAAATCAGTAAGAAGAACCTGTCATTTTCTAATGAGGGAAGTCATATTACCAAATAATGCCTGAAGAACAATCTTAATTTTCTAGCACTTATCATTGCATTTCCTACGTTACCAACACTTTCCCATGATTAATTTTGCTCTTTTGGTTTTGCAGCACCTTTCTGAAATAGGTTCCCTGTGTGAAGAAGAGATGCCAGTTGAGTTCAAGTACCATCCTAAGATAGCTGTCTAGTGAGAGTCTTTTTTTTTTTTAATTTCAATTCTCTGTAAGACTATAAAGGACACC
The DNA here is from genome assembly GCA_022376925.1 of Tragulus kanchil. Lineage (NCBI taxonomy): Eukaryota > Metazoa > Chordata > Mammalia > Artiodactyla > Tragulidae > Tragulus > Tragulus kanchil. The sequence goes on from JAIOJX010000003.1 coordinate 139,017,973, forward strand.
TTTTTTAAAATTATTATTTATTATTTATTTATTTTGGGGGGGCAGGTTGGGGAGGGAAGGGGCGAGTGGGCCACTTCTATTGGTCTTTCATTTATCTATTTTCATCCATCTTCGTTCTTTGGCCCTTGTGGGCCTCCCATCGCGGTGGCCTCTGTTGTTGCAGAGCACCGGCTCTGGGCGCATGCGCTCCAGAGCTCCAGCTCGGTAATTGGACACATCTGTCCAGCCGCTCCGCAGCACGTGGGATCTTCCCAGGCCAGGGATCAACCAGCGCCCCTTGCACTGCAAGGCGGTGTCCTTACCCACTGGACCACCAGGGAAGCCCATAGTGAGAGTCTTATATGATAGTATAGAAGCCAAAGAAAATAGCGCAATCAGTTCAGTGAAGATGTTGCCTACTCGGTAGTCTGAGTAGCCCTTAATATGACCATCTAATAAATGAACTGATGTCTGTATTCTTTTAACAAATAGTATTGCCATGGTTCTGGGAACATTTGGAGCCTTAGTTATTGCCCTATCAGAGAATAGGAGCAAGAAATATTTTCAAAGGATAGAGAAAATGTACAGTAGACTGACAACACTGCTCATGTGGTATTTAATGAACAATGAATATCAATATTTGCCTGCCCAGAACATTCCTTTTCAGACTACTCCTCTTCCCCTTATAAGGATCCCACAGGGCTGCCATGTTCTTTGAGAACCTCAATCCTATGGCCACAGTTGATTGGTCCAGAGGCAGAGTATCTGACTTCATCTTGCCAAGCAGAACCTTACCTAGGACCACGACCAGACTTCACCTCTTGGCCAATAGGACAAAGTAAGAAGAACCTGTCATTTTCTAATGAGGGAAGTCATATTACCAAATAATGCCTGAAGAACAATCTTAATTTTCTAGCACTTATCATTGCATTTCCTACGTTACCAACACTTTCCCATGATTAATTTTGCTCTTTTGGTTTTACAGCACCTTTCTGAAATAGGTTCCCTGTGTGAAGAAGAGATGCCAGTTGAGTTCAAGTACCATCCTAAGATAGCTGTCTAGTGAGAGTCTTTTTTTTTTTTAATTTCAATTCTCTGTAAGACTATAAAGGACACCTTTTTTAAAATTATTATTTATTATTTATTTATTTTGGGGGGGCAGGTTGGGGAGGGAAGGGGCGAGTGGGCCACTTCTATTGGTCTTTCATTTATCTATTTTCATCCATCTTCGTTCTTTGGCCCTTGTGGGCCTCGCATCGCGGTGGCCTCTGTTGTTGCAGAGCACCGGCTCTGGGCGCATGCGCTCCAGAGCTCCAGCTCGGTAATTGGACACATCTGTCCAGCCGCTCCGCAGCACGTGGGATCTTCCCAGGCCAGGGATCAACCAGCGCCCCTTGCACTGCAAGGCGGTGTCCTTACCCACTGGACCACCAGGGAAGCCCATAGTGAGAGTCTTATATGATAGTATAGAAGCCAAAGAAAATAGCGCAATCAGTTCAGTGAAGATGTTGCCTACTCGGTAGTCTGAGTAGCCCTTAATATGACCATCTAATAAATGAACTGATGTCTGTATTCTTTTAACAAATAGTATTGCCATGGTTCTGGGAACATTTGGAGCCTTAGTTATTGCCCTATCAGAGAATAGGAGCAAGAAATATTTTCAAAGGATAGAGAAAATGTACAGTAGACTGACAACACTGCTCATGTGGTATTTAATGAACAATGAATATCAATATTTGCCTGCCCAGAACATTCCTTTTCAGACTACTCCTCTTCCCCTTATAAGGATCCCACAGGGCTGCCATGTTCTTTGAGAACCTCAATCCTATGGCCACAGTTGATTGGTCCAGAGGCAGAGAGTATCTGACTTCATCTTGCCAAGCAGAACCTTACCTAGGACCACGACCAGACCATGTGGCACCTCTATGGGAATCAGAAACAATGTCCCTTCCTCAGGACATTTTTAATGGTCACCAGTGAGGAAGTTGTTGAAATCTACGATGTTGATGGTATGAACAGTGTCCCTGAGTTCGTGCAGTGACTTCCTCCAGGAGCATTTTTGAACTTCAAACTACAAATGATTTGACAGGCAGGGTCTCTGATAATAGCATTCAGGAGCCAAGGACAGTCATCCACCCAGACTCACGCGGAAGGCTGGTCTGCAGTGAGACAGAATGAAGTCAGCTGGTGGAAAGAAGCCAAATGCAGAACAGCGGGAGGTGGTTCCAGTCATTTGGGGGCCATGATTTTAATTATTCCTGGAGGCTCCGCTGCATCCCTGCCATTGTTTGGATGGTCAACTCTTTCTATTTTTCCACAAGCAAAACATTCCTCTTTTCTGCTTACACACATGGAATTTTTTGTTACTTGCAACTAATGCAGCTGTGACTTTAATTCTGCTAATTTCCACATGCCTCAATTTTAAAAGCTAATGCAGGGGGGCACATTAGCTTTAATCTCAACTTGATCAAGTATGATTTTTGCACAAAGGAAAACGGCTCTGTCTCTTATCTGTTCCAACCCAGTAAGTAGTTTCTCATTCTATGTCCATGCCTAAAAAGAAAATTACATGTTGGCTGCCCACTTTAATTGTTTGTCCAAAGTCCCCTTAATATGACCATCTAATAAATGAACTGATGTCTGTATTCTTTAACAAATAGTATTGCCATGGTTCTGGGAACATTTGGAGCCTTAGTTATTGCCCTATCAGAGAATAGGAGCAAGAAATATTTTCAAAGGATAGAGAAAATGTACAGTAGACTGACAACACTGCTCATGTGGTATTTAATGAACAATGAATATCAATATTTGCCTGCCCAGAACATTCCTTTTCAGACTACTCCTCTTCCCCTTATAAGGATCCCACAGGGCTGCCATGTTCTTTGAGAACCTCAATCCTATGGCCACAGTTGATTGGTCCAGAGGCAGAGAGTATCTGACTTCATCTTGCCAAGCAGAACCTTACCTAGGACCACGACCAGACCATGTGGCACCTCTATGGGAATCAGAAACAATGTCCCTTCCTCAGGACATTTTTAATGGTCACCAGTGAGGAAGTTGTTGAAATCTACGATGTTGATGGTATGAACAGTGTCCCTGAGTTCGTGCAGTGACTTCCTCCAGGAGCATTTTTGAACTTCAAACTACAAATGATTTGACAGGCAGGGTCTCTGATAATAGCATTCAGGAGCCAAGGACAGTCATCCACCCAGACTCACGTGGAAGGCTGGTCTGCAGTGAGACAGAATGAAGTCAGCTGGTGGAAAGAAGCCAAATGCAGAACAGCGGGAGGTGGTTCCAGTCATTTGGGGGCCATGATTTTAATTATTCCTGGAGGCTCCGCTGCATCCCTGCCATTGTTTGGATGGTCAACTCTTTCTATTTTTCCACAAGCAAAACATTCCTCTTTTCTGCTTACACACATGGAATTTTTTGTTACTTGCAACTAATGCAGCTGTGACTTTAATTCTGCTAATTTCCACATGCCTCAATTTTAAAAGCTAATGCAGGGGGGCACATTAGCTTTAATCTCAACTTGATCAAGTATGATTTTTGCACAAAGGAAAACGGCTCTGTCTCTTATCTGTTCCAACCCAGTAAGTAGTTTCTCATTCTATGTCCATGCCTAAAAAGAAAATTACATGTTGGCTGCCCACTTTAATTGTTTGTAATCACTGAAATTTGCAATCCTGTCCTGTGGTGTGCTCTGAGACCTCTCCTTATGGGGCGTTCTTTCAGTGTGTTTTGTTGGCAGTGGCTGTAGCAATTAGAAAATTGGGAAATGTATAAAATCCAGAGGGGTATCAATTTTAGCCTTTCTTTTCTTCAGTCAATATTGTTAGACATGTGTGGAGACCTAGAAAAAATTAAAGGGAACCATGGGTTTTACTACTGACATATAGAGCTCATCTTGCTCCAAGAGTCCTTCTGTGTCCCCACCGGTAAATTCAAATCTTTTAGGCTTGTGCAGAAATAATTGTGGTTTTACCCTGTTGAATATTGCCACTTGACTGATATCGGAATACATTCTTAAATAAATGTGCTTATGTTATACATCATTTTACTATGTTTTTTTTTTTCCTGCTAATGACTTATTACTTACTGTGTATTTTATAGTTATTTTAGACTAGGGAAATGATGTTAGACAAAAAGGAAATTCAAGCAATTTTCTTGTTCGAGTTCAAAATGGGTTGTAAAGTAGTGGAGAAAACTCACAGCATCAACAATGCATTTGGCCCAGGAACTGCTAATGAACATATAGTGCAGTGGCAGTTCAGAAAATTTTGCAAAGGAGACGAGAGCCTTGAAGAAGAGGAGCACGATGCCCAGTCACCGGAAGGTGACAACAGCCAATTGAGAGTCATCATTGAAGCTAATCTTCTTACAACTATACGAGAAGTTGCTGAAGAACTCAACCACTGTATGATTGTTCAGCATCTGAAGCAAACTGGACAGGTGTAAAAACTTGCTAAGTGGGTGCCTCATGTGCTGACCAAGATCAAAAAAGTCACTGTTTTGAAGTGTCCTCTTCTCTTATTCTGTGAAACAACAATGCACAATTTCTCGGTTGGATTGTGATGTGCAATGAAAAGTGACTCTTATACGATCCCTGATGACAACCAGCTCAGTGGTTGGATCACGAAGAAGTTCCAAAGCATTTCCCAAGGCCAAATTCACACCAAAAAAAGGTCATGGTCACTGTTGGGTTGTCCGCTGTCAGTCTGATCCACTACAGTTTTCTGACTCCCAGTGAAATCATTACAGCTGAGAAGTATGCTCCGCACCTTGATGAGGTGCCCCGGAAACCGCAAGGCCTACTGCCAGCGCTGGTCAGCAGAGCGAGCCAGCACAGCCACTGCAGTTGTGTCTGACTCTTTTCGACCCTAAGGACAGTAACAGCCTATCAGGCTCCTCTGTCCATGGGATTTCCCAGGCAAAAATTAAAGGGAACCATGGGTTTTACTACTGACATATAGAGCTCATCTTGCTCCAAGAGTCCTTCTGTGTCCCCACCGGTAAATTCAAATCTTTTAGGCTTGTGCAGAAATAATTGTGGTTTTACCCTGTTGAATATTGCCACTTGACTGATATCGGAATACATTCTTAAATAAATGTGCTTATGTTATACATCATTTTACTATGTTTTTTTTTTTTCCTGCTAATGACTTATTACTTACTGTGTATTTTATATTTAGTTTAGACTATGGAAATGATGTTAGACAAAAAAGCAAAGTTGAGCAGTTTTCTTACTCGGGTTCAAAATGGGTCATAAAGTAGTGGAGAAAACTCACAACATCAAAACCACATTTGGCCCAGGAACTGCTAATGAACATATAGTGCAGTGGCAGTTCAGAAAATTTTGCAAAGGAGACGAGAGCCTTGAAGAAGAGGAGCACGATGCCCAGTCACCGGAAGGTGACAACAGCCAATTGAGAGTCATCATTGAAGCTAATCTTCTTACAACTATACGAGAAGTTGCTGAAGAACTCAACCACTGTATGATTGTTCAGCATCTGAAGCAAACTGGACAGGTGTAAAAACTTGCTAAGTGGGTGCCTCATGTGCTGACCAAGATCAAAAAAGTCACTGTTTTGAAGTGTCCTCTTCTCTTATTCTGTGAAACAACAATGCACAATTTCTCGGTTGGATTGTGATGTGCAATGAAAAGTGACTCTTATACGATCCCTGATGACAACCAGCTCAGTGGTTGGATCACGAAGAAGTTCCAAAGCATTTCCCAAGGCCAAATTCACACCAAAAAAAGGTCATGGTCACTGTTGGGTTGTCCGCTGTCAGTCTGATCCACTACAGTTTTCTGACTCCCAGTGAAATCATTACAGCTGAGAAGTATGCTCCGCACCTTGATGAGGTGCCCCGGAAACCGCAAGGCCTACTGCCAGCGCTGGTCAGCAGAGCGAGCCAGCACAGCCACTGCAGTTGTGTCTGACTCTTTTCGACCCTAAGGACAGTAACAGCCTATCAGGCTCCTCTGTCCATGGGATTTCCCAGGCAAGAATACAAGAGTGGGCTGCCATGTCCTTCTCCAGGGGATCTTCCCCACCCAGAGATCAGACCTCTGTCTCCCATGTCTCCTGCATTGCAGGCAGAGTCTTCTCCATGGACCCACAGGGGAAGCTGCTGGTCAACCGAAAGGCTCGATACTTCTCTGAGACAACCTCTGACCGTATGTCACACAACCAACACCTCAAAAGCTGAACAACTGGGCTAGGAAGTTTTCTCTTATCTGCCATAGTCACCTGACCTCTCGCCAACTACCACTTCTTGACAACATTTTAGGGAAACTGCTTCCACACCCAGCAGGAGGCAGAAAATGCTTTATAAGAATTTGTTGAATCCCAAGGCATGGATTTTTATGCTACAGGAATAAACAAACATTTTGTGTTGGCAAAAATGCATTGATTATATCAAATGTGTTGATAATAATAATAACATCATTATTCTGATGAATAAAGATTTGTTTGAGCCTAGTTATAATGATTTAGAATTCATGGTCCAAAACCACAATTATGTTTGCACCAGTCTAATAGGAGGAGGTCCAGCGTCCAGTGAGTTTCTTCTTGGAGGGAGACAGGGGGACCACTGACTTTGTTGAGACGCCAGTATCTTTATTAGGCCATCTTCTTCCCAAGAGTACATGAATCTTATCCTTCTCTTTGTCAGATTGGATTTTAATTTATAGTTACAGCCAATTATGCAGAGCAGGAAGATCGAACCTTATTTGCATATGTATGCACGCACACGTCTGGGCTTCCCTGGTGGCTCAGTGGTAAAGAATCCACCTGCCAATGCAAGGAGCTTCCCTGGTGGTTCAGACTGTAAAGAAACCAGTGCAAAAGATGAGGGTTTGATCCCTGGGTCGGGAAGATCCCCTGGAGAAGGAAATGGCAATCCACTCCAGTATTCTTGCCTGGGAAATCCCATGGACTGTCTCCTCTTGGAGAGAGGAGCCTAGTGGGCTACAGTTCATGGGGTTGTGAAGAGTCAAATGCAACTTAGTAATTAAATAACAAATATATACAACTAATTAAATACAACTATAAATCGTAGGACCAATTTCAAAACAAACATAGAAGAACTGAGGTCCATCTTTCTCTCCATCTTCTGTGTGGTTCAGATGTGTGTTTTCTCTTTGGAATAGAAAGAAGTTATTTGGAATCATATTATCTGGCAAATCAAGCCACTGTATGCAATTTTAGGTTTGAGAAAAGTATTATTAAGTTATAAGACTGATTTTCTATGTGGCTCAAAAGCTGCTTCCCAGAAAATTTCCAAAGGAAATCAGCAAAAAACTTTCCGGCAATGGAAGCATCCTTAAAATAGTTATGTAATCTTCTAAAGAGATTGCTCAGAAGGGGAACCACTCATTTGGGTAGAAGAGGCTACATGTGCTTGCCATTTAAAAGAGGTTAAGAGATGAAAAGCATAAACTAATGCATCTGTACCAAATACAGCAACATAAATATTTATGTTTCTAGAATATTCACCAAATGCTTCTGGGAAAATGGGCTATTTTGAGACAGTCAAGCTGGATCTTCACCTAACGCTATACCCTAAAATAAATTCCCAATATCTCAAAGGGAAAAAATATAGTCATAGGAATTTAAGTGATTAAACATGTGAATGAAATATAAGTGAATAGTTTAAATGGTCTTAGGACAGATTTTCTAAGCATAACATTATAGAAGAAACACAAAAGCAAGAATGTATCTGTCTACATAAAACATCAGACCAAAAAACATCATGTAGAAACATTGTACATTACAGAAGGAAGTAAGAAAGAGAAAAATAAATATCATATATTAAAGCATGTATGTGGAATTTAGAAAAATGCACAGGTGAGCCTATTTGCAAAGCAGAAACAGAGACGCAGGCATAGAGAATGGACACGTGGGCACGCGAGCGATGAGTTGGGAGGTTGGGACTGGCAGGTGTGCTCCCATGGGCAAAACAGGCAGCTAGTGGGAACCTGCTATACAGCACAGGTGTTCAGCTCCATGCTTTGTGGTGACCTCGGTGGGTGGGTGGGGAGTGGGGTGGGAGGTAGGTCCAAGAGAGAGGGGCTATATGTATACATATAGCTGACTCACTTATGTAATACTGTAAAGCACCTATACTCTAGTGTTTAAAAAAGAGAAACATTGCATATCAAATTAAGCAAAGATTTAATACCCTTAATACTATATATAGCCAAAAGCAAATATTTTAAGTTTATGTAAACGTGAGATGTTCTTACAAATGTTCAGTCTTACTAATCACCAAAAAATTGCCCATTAAAAATTTTGTAACCGGAGTAATATTTCTAAGTCTCTGACTAATGTGGTGTTTGAAAGCTTTGGACAGATTTGTTTGTTTGTTTGTTTTGCTTAATGGCTGTACGCATTTGCCTTTCACCAGCCTGTGAAATCCACCTGTGCTGGGTTAAGGAGAAGGAGAGGAACAAGCGAGTGGGGGGCAGAGGGGGCAGGTAGTGTTCTTACTATGAGAAAAGGGAAAAGTTGATAATTTGCCTTCAATATCCAAAATAGGTTTGTACAGCATGCTAAAAAGTCTCGCGAGACAGATTTTGTCAGGACAAACAGGACTTCTAAATTCCTGCAGTTCCTATCTAACCACACTAGTGACTAACCCAGGAGGGCTCAGAACACGAATCCCTTTCCTTGTGGAAGGAAATGTTCATTTCTGCCCGTGATGGCTAAAGGTCGTGATGGGTTGACTTTGGGACAAGAAGGATATAATATTGAGGCAGAAGGGAATACAAAGACAGACCTTTCCTGCTCAAGTGAGAACACTGGAGAATGACTGATTGTTTCCCTTTCCATTTATGCCAGGCAGACACTTAAAAACATCCAAATAAGTTTTAGGGGGCCCAAGGGCACTGAGGCTAGCAGTTCAGGTGTCCAGATGCGTCACAGGAGAAACCCTACCTGTGGCTAATTGACGTACAGAGACAGTCTGATCAGGGGGTGCCCCGTCCAACAGGGCTCCTGGTTCTCCATGGCCAGCTTGCAGGAAGCCACACGCCTTGGCAGACAGGGCAGCAGAGCTGACAGGGTAGGGATCCCAGAAGCAAACTTCAAAGACCCCAGCCATGGATGCTAGAACCTCATCCCAAGAGGCCGAGTGGGGCCGGTGCCTTTCAGATAAGGGATTACTCCAGCCCCTGGGAGGCTGCTGCCTTGCAGGGAACTGGTTTCTGAAAAGTCTGACTTTGTACATCGAAAACACATATTTAACCAAAAGACCTGGGAATACCATTCACTGGCAAGTGTAAGGGCTTCCACCATTCAGAGGGGAGGCGCTCACAAGGAATACCAAAGCATTCTCAAAGCACCATGAAACTACAACTTCTAACACAGATGCATGTAATTTAAATAATTGACCACCTTGCTAACATGGTACCTTTTCTTCTTTCTTGAGTTTTTTTTATTATATATTTTGGGATTGTCTTTCTTTCTTGTTTCCTCTGGAAATTCCATGGGCAGAGGTGCCTGGCAAGTTACAATCCATGGGGTCTCAAAGAATCAGATACGGCTGACCAACTGAGCACAGGAACCTTGTTTTTCTTTTTTTTCCCCTATAAAACCATGCATTATCTTTGAAATAAATGAATACAACAAACATTTTAAAAGATATGTTTCTATTTTAAACAAGAAGAGAAATCTAACCGAATTAAAGAGAATTAAGCAGAAGAAAATCTAGGCTTGTGTCTGAGCTAAAATTAATTTTTCTAAAGTTAAAGTATAGTCGGCTCTCGATACCTGGGTGTTCCACAGTCGCCCTGGGTTGAATCCACCAAAGCGGAAGCAGCAGATACGGAAGCCCAATGGTTCCACACCTTGTATTAATACATGAGGAACTTTAACAGCTGTGAATTTTGCTATCTGCAGGGGTCCTGGAACCAGTTCCCCACGGATACAGAGGGATGACTATACAATAAAAACACAAAGCTTAATAAAATTGCTTTCCTTAATTTAGTCACACCTTACTTCCTATATATCTTTATTTTTTAAAATTAAGATGAAAATAAGCCATGTCCTGCACTGAGTTTTATCATCTGTATGGTGAAGTCCAGAACATCGCTGCCTAATTAAGTGTATGCTTACTGGGATTAGCGCTGGAGGAGATTTACCAGCCTCGAAACTGGACGGGCTCTCGAATTAAAGTGTATGCTTAAATGGGGCCCAGCCATGGATGCTAGAACCTCATCCCAAGAGGCCGAGTGGGGCCGGTGCCTTTCAGATAAGGGATTACTCCAGCCCCTGGGAGGCTGCTGCCTTGCAGGGAACTGGTTTCTGAAAAGTCTGACTTTGTACATCGAAAACACATATTTAACCAAAAGACCTGGGAATACCATTCACTGGCAAGTGTAAGGGCTTCCACCATCCAGAGGGGAGGCGCTCACAAGGAATACCAAAGCATTCTCAAAGCACCATGAAACTACAACTTCTAACACAGATGCATGTAATTTAAATAATTGACCACCTTGCTAACATGGTACCTTTTCTTCTTTCTTGAGTTTTTTTTATTATATATTTTGGGATTGTCTTTCTTTCTTGTTTCCTCTGGAAATTCCATGGGCAGAGGTGCCTGGCAAGTTACAATCCATGGGGTCTCAAAGAATCAGATACGGCTGACCAACTGAGCACAGGAACCTTGTTTTTCTTTTTTTTCCCCTATAAAACCATGCATTATCTTTGAAATAAATGAATACAACAAACATTTTAAAAGATATGTTTCTATTTTAAACAAGAAGAGAAATCTAACCGAATTAAAGAGAATTAAGCAGAAGAAAATCTAGGCTTGTGTCTGAGCTAAAATTAATTTTTCTAAAGTTAAAGTATAGTCGGCTCTCGATACCTGGGTGTTCCACAGTCGCCCTGGGTTGAATCCACCAAAGCGGAAGCAGCAGATACGGAAGCCCAATGGTTCCACACCTTGTATTAATACATGAGGAACTTTAACAGCTGTGAATTTTGCTATCTGCAGGGGTCCTGGAACCAGTTCCCCACGGATACAGAGGGATGACTATACAATAAAAACACAAAGCTTAATAAAATTGCTTTCCTTAATTTAGTCACACCTTACTTCATATATATCTTTATTTTTTAAAATTAAGATGAAAATAAGCCATGTCCTGCACTGAGTTTTATCATCTGTATGGTGAAGTCCAGAACATCGCTGCCTAATTAAGTGTATGCTTACTGGGATTAGCGCTGGAGAGGAGATTTACCAGCCTCGAAACTGGACGGGCTCTCAGGACATCTGTGCCGTGAGCGGGAGGCGGGAGCGGGCCGAGATCTGGTGATTCACTGAATCTGGTAAAGACGCTGTCAAGACTCACGGAAAACAGGCTCTGGTCATTCTCTGGAGGCTTAGCCCAGCTCTGCTGCGGTTTGCTTGATATGCTCGTTCTCTGGTTCCCAAGACCAGCCTTCGGTTTGTATTGCGCTTACAGTGGATTTTCCACACACACCCTGGTTCAGAGTGAATGAAGTAATGAACCCTTGAGGTCCTCACGTCTTCAGGAGACCAAGAGGCGCACTTGCCTAAGGTCACTCGTTGGTTAGTGGCAAAATGAGGACCCCACCTAGTTGTCCTGAGTCTCATCTAGGAGTACAGAAATTTAAGGAAACGGTTAGGACCAACACTAGACCACTTGTTTACTTATCAACACTCTTGAAACCCTTTACATTTTTATGATCCATTTGAGAGAACCTTAAATTCAGATTAATCTAGTCTCACTTGGAATTCACCACAGAGGATTTCTAAACTTGGGCAGTGATGAATTATGTTTAAATATGAACCATTCACCTTCCTTGAACTCTCAAAGGCTGCCTTTTCAGAGCACCCTGCACCTGTCACTAACAGGTGTTTCTCAGTAAAGCAGCAGAAGTTTATTGATACCATTATTATTATCGTCATTTTGATAGGTAATACAAGCGCATTGTGTGTGCTAACTCGCTTCAGTCGTGTCTGACTCTTTGCAGCCCTATGGACTGTAACCCACCAGGCTCTTCTCTCCGTGGGATTCTCCAGGCAAGAATATGGGAGTGGGTTGCCAGGCCCTCCTCTAGGGTCTCTTCCAGACCCAGGGATGGAACCCGTGTCTCTCCTGTCTCCTGTGTTGGCAGGAGGGTTCTTTACCGCTAGCGCCACCTGGGAAGCCCAATACAAGCAGATACCACAGAAGTGAAAAAATGCTCTGCCCTTCCCGGCCCCACCCAAACCCAGGGGAACGTGATTCTCTTTCATATACTCAACTATTCTTTTTCCCGAGACACAACTGCTGTTATCAGATTTTTGGGTATCTTTACAGATTTATTCCATGAATATACTGTTGCCTCCTGCTTTTTTTGTTTACACTTGATATTTTTTACCTGTTGTTCCATTTAGCACGTATGTAATAGAGAATTGCATGGACAGAGGGGGAGAGTTGGGTGACAGGAGGGGAGAGTCGCAAAGAGTTGGACACGACTAAGCGACTAACACAACATGGCAGTCGTTGTGTATTTTCATTGCCAAATACACCTAGTGCTTAAAGATCTACCTCTAAAAAGGATATTCACTGTTCATTTGCATTCAACCAAAATGTTTCTTTCTATTCTTATCAAGATTACAACTGAGAAGTTTTTTAAACAATGAATGGTCAGAATATACAAGGTAAATTTCCATTGTATCAAGCCATAGAATCTAGCGCCTTTGAGGTTGGAAGGGATTTCAAAAGTCCTATTGATAGGGACAGAGTAGAATAGTTAGGTAGTTGTGGAGTCCTAGTAGGGGACTGTAGGTGGAAAAGTAAAACCTGGAAAAAGTTGGGAGGCCAGTAAGTTAGCGATAACTCAAGAATGCTGCTCCTTATTCAATAAAGCAGGAAGAGCTGGGGAAGGAGGAGCTAATGATGTATGCCTTGTGTTTGCACCTGCGTTTACTTGAGGAGGGCGGTCTTCTACCCTCCTATATATATATATGTGGCTGCCCATCCAAAGAGGAGGAGCAGAGCATTCCTGACTGCCTGCTTGTGCCTCTTACAAGTGCCTTAACCTAATAAATCCTCTTGCCTATCACTCTGCCTCTCGCTGAATTCCTTCTGTGCTGAGGCACGAAGAACCTGAGCCTCAGTGGGTCCAGACATTGGGTGAGTGCTGGATTAAATCCCGACTGCGTGGGTTCAAGTCCCAGACAGGATTTTGGCTGGGGTTAAGCCCCAGTCACATGGGTTCAAGTCCCAAACAGGGTTTTGGCTGGAATTTGAGCTCCAGCCACGTGGGTTCAAGTCCCAAGTAGGGTTCGATCAGGTCTGAGCCCTGGGTTTAAGTCTCAAATCGAGGTAGAAGCCTTTCTCTATGGTCTGATGTTTCGCCAGTAAAAGACTTCCTTCCATGTTCCTCCTGATGATGTCATACGTCTTCCATGTGGGGTAAGCTCCACGGGCATTCCCTTTCCTCCCCAGATAAGCCATTCTACCTCCAGAGGATCTGAGGTCTTTTTACATCAAGGTGAAACTTGACTTCTTATTAGCCCCTTTAGGAATCAAGTGACTGCTGCCGTGGCACCTCCAGCTTTACCTTCAGACTTCCCTTCTCTGGGATCTTCCAGTCCCCAGGACCACGCTCCTCCTTGGCAGGCACCTCTCTGCCGTCTGTCTGAAAGGGAGGGGCTCAGCCTAGGGCAGGGCTGCAAAGCAGAGGCCAGCACAGACTGAAGGCACCAAGTTGTGCCTAGGAAAGTGGATATCATTTGTGACCTTGCCCACCTTTTCCAAATAGTTCCCGATTTTCCTTGAAAACATCCAGAAAGAGTGTTATCCTGTGGGCTGAGTAACCATATTCTCTAGACCAAAAAGCACACGCATCAGCCACCAGCCAAATGCTTGCCTGCTCTACAGGAAAACCCACCCCATGCCCATTATGTAGAAAGGAGCAGGCACAAGTGTAGGCAGGCTGGTGCTCAGCCCAAGGACTCCCTCTCGTTCTTGGAAGTTTATGGAGCAATATGGCCACCATTTGGAGTTGTGTTGTTCTTTGAAGAATATGAAATCAACTTGGGAAGAGCTAAAGTGATGATTGTCCACTGACAATTTGTCTTTGGCTCATAAGGGTATCAATAACACAGTCCCTGATTTTGTGGACTTGCCAGAGGACCAATCATTCCCTTAAAGTGGAATGGTACTAATTACAACAGATGAGAATAACCAATTACAGAAGTCTCTCCACCAAACTATGGCTGTTTATATTTAATTATATAACATTTTATATACTACATTATATAAATACATACATATATAATTACATGGGCCTCTCAGGTGACTCAGTGGTCAAGAATCTGCCCGCTCATGCAGGAGACTCAGGAGACATGAGTTCGATCCCTGGGTCTGGAAGATTCCCTGGAGGAGGAAATGGCAACCCACTCCAGTATTCATGCCTGGGCAATTTCATGGACAGAGGAAGAGGAGCCTGGCAGGCTATAGGTCATGAAATCGAAAACAGTCAGACATGACTCAGCACAGCACATATAATTACATGTATATTACACAAAATAAATCATATATTTATTTATGGCTAAATGATCACTGAGATGACAAGGAATGCACCTCCATCAGATCTGCCCAGTGGATAGTCTTACACTCAGATCACAGCATGAGGAAGGGCGCAGACTAGGCAGCCCTACAGGCTCTGTATGAAGAAAGACTAGGGGCCAGAGCTGAGAGGTGCACACAGCCAGACAAAGGGAGGCAGAAGAGGATTCATCTGCACCACGGCTCTGGGGCAAACACACCCATCTAAGCAAAGTGCTCCCATGTAGTGCGGGGCTCACTAAACAATCTTCTGTCTATGGATTTGATTTCCCAGTTACCTGGATACGAGGTAAAGGGGGCCAAGAAGAGCAGATGTAACTCTGTGTATGCTGATCCAAGGAGAGGCATATTTCCCACTGAGTCAGTAGGCACACGGTTTTCTGGGTCAAACTTTATTCATCATGAGAGTGGTGGTGTTCCTGAGCACCTGGCCAACTAGCGATAAATGGAAACAAACTGACGCCCCCAGCTGACCCGTGAGACCCTATCTGGTGGCTGGCTGTTACTCTCTTTAAAGGCAACATTCACCCTCCTCTATGGGACCCCTTTCTCGGTGTCTAGATAACTCTTGGCGTCTGATTCTCATTCTTTCTCTCCACATTACCATCATCTCAGTAGCTTTCAGCATTCATGTCAACAGCCTGAGAAAGGTGTAGACTTCCGCCTCCTCAACTCCGTGCACCTCTTCTCCACTCTGTACAACTGCTCTGACACTCTGACCACCTGACTCAGGGCTTTGCTCTACTGAACTTCGAAGGCCCTGTCTGCATTTGGCTTATTCCACAACTGTCAGCAAAAGACTCACTTTTGTGCAAGCCCCTGGCCTCTGAGATGCTATATGGTTCTGGTTCTTGTCTTAGCTATCTGAGTTTTCCTTTTCTCTCCCTGCCTTTCCTTCTTTCTTTTCTTTTTCATTCTTTCCTTTTTATTTAGGTTGCCCTTCATGTACACTGTGACATGGGTTTCTCTAGTTGTGGTACAAGGGTTTAGCTGCCCCACAGCGTGTGGAATCTTCTCAGACCAGGGATCAAACTCATGTCCCCTGCATTGGAAGGTAGATTCACGTGGACATTTTGGTTTTCTATATTTATTTATGGCTAAATGATCACTGAGATGGCAAGGAATGCACCTCCATCAGATCTGCCCAGTGGCTAGTCTTTCACTCAGACTACAGCATGAGGAAGGGCAGACTAGGCAGCCCTACAGGCTCTGTATGAAGAAAGACTAGGGGCCAGAGCTGAGAGGTGCACACAGCCAGACAAAGGGAGGCAGAAGAGGATTCATCTGCACCACGGCTCTGGGGCAAACACACCCATCTAAGCAAAGTGCTCCCATGTAGTGCGGGGCTCACTAAACAATCTTCTGTCTATGGATTTGATTTCCCAGTTACCTGGATACGAGGTAAAGGGGGCCAAGAAGAGCAGATGTAACTCTGTGTATGCTGATCCAAGGAGAGGCATATTTCCCACTGAGTCAGTAGGCACACGGTTTTCTGGGTCAAACTTTATTCATCATGAGAGTGGTGGTGTTCCTGAGCACCTGGCCAACTAGCGATAAATGGAAACAAACTGACGCCCCCAGCTGACCCGTGAGACCCTATCTGGTGGCTGGCTGTTACTCTCTTTAAAGGCAACATTCACCCTCCTCTATGGGACCCCTTTCTCGGTGTCTAGATAACTCTTGGCGTCTGATTCTCATTCTTTCTCTCCACATTACCATCATCTCAGTAGCTTTCAGCATTCATGTCAACAGCCTGAGAAAGGTGTAGACTTCCGCCTCCTCAACTCCGTGCACCTCTTCTCCACTCTGTACAACTGCTCTGACACTCTGACCACCTGACTCAGGGCTTTGCTCTACTGAACTTCGAAGGCCCTGTCTGCATTTGGCTTATTCCACAACTGTCAGCAAAAGACTCACTTTTGTGCAAGCCCCTGGCCTCTGAGATGCTATATGGTTCTGGTTCTTGTCTTAGCTATCTGAGTTTTCCTTTTCTCTCCCTGCCTTTCCTTCTTTCTTTTCTTTTTCATTCTTTCCTTTTTATTTAGGTTGCCCTTCATGTACACTGTGACATGGGTTTCTCTAGTTGTGGTACAAGGGTTTAGCTGCCCCACAGCGTGTGGAATCTTC
Source organism: Tragulus kanchil (assembly GCA_022376925.1). NCBI lineage: Eukaryota > Metazoa > Chordata > Mammalia > Artiodactyla > Tragulidae > Tragulus > Tragulus kanchil. The sequence goes on from JAIOJX010000003.1 coordinate 139,034,675, forward strand.
TCAGACCAGGGATCAAACTCATGTCCCCTGCATTGGAAGGTAGATTCTTAACCGCTGGACCACCAGGGAAGTCCTTCTCCCTGGTTTTCTAACCTACTGTAGCAGCTAGGAATGACATTGAGCCCCACATGAAAGTAACCTTATTACAGTGACACAAGAAAATAGGGATTTTTTCTTCTTATATCATAATCAACGCAGAGTTAAGTAGTCCAGCTCTGAGGCAGTGGCTCTCCAGTGTCCCCACTCTCCCAAGAGACTTCTTTCTGCTCCCCCATCCTTAGCGTGTAGCTTTCATCTTCTTGGTTAGCCATGGGGACCCAGAGGCTGTGGAGTCTCTTAGCTCTTGTCTTCTGTCCAGGCAGAATAAAGAGAAAGGAAGCCGGGCTCACACAGCAGTCGAGGCTGGATGATGCCAGAGTGACTGCAGCCCTGCTGGACCCGGAGCTCTTCTCAACTGGCACCCCCTCATCGAGGCACTATGAGGGTGAACCCAGGCACCGTGAGTTTAAAGAGCTCAGAGCGGAGCCTGTCACCGTGAGCACCCGGGTCCCTCTCCCAGCCAGGACTTCTGCCTCCCTCCTTAGCCCTGTCCACTCCACATCCTGTTCTCTGCTCAGACCCTCATCCTCCCAGGGTTCCTGGAAGGGCTTGTGTGAGGTGATGGGCGTGTAGTGCAAAGGCAGCGGCCTCAGTGGAGCAGATGGAATGACTTAAGTCAGGAGGTCCCTGCAGTGGCTGCCGAGTGCATCTCTGCTGATCTGGGCCTGACTCACTCACGAAGGCCTCTCTCTAGATGGCTCTCCTACCTCCCCAGACCCCTGCCTTCTCTTCTGTCCTGGGGAGGAGTCTCCAGGGCAGGCCGGGATTTCCCAGAAGCTCCTTGTGCTCACAGGATTTTGCCCCTGGCCTCTGAGATCTATATGGTTCTGGTTCTTGTCTTAGCTATCTGAGTTTTCCTTTTCTCTCCCTGCCTTTCCTTCTTTCTTTTCTTTTTCATTCTTTCCTTTTTATTTAGGTTGCCCTTCATGTACACTGTGACATGGGTTTCTCTAGTTGTGGTACAAGGGTTTAGCTGCCCCACAGCGTGTGGAATCTTCTCAGACCAGGGATCAAACTCATGTCCCCTGCATTGGAAGGTAGATTCTTAACCGCTGGACCACCAGGGAAGTCCTTCTCCCTGGTTTTCTAACCTACTGTATCAGCTAGGAATGACATTGAGCCCCACATGAAAGTAACCTTATTACAGTGACACAAGAAAATAGGGATTTTTTCTTCTTATATCATAATCAACGCAGAGTTAAGTAGTCCAGCTCTGAGGCAGTGGCTCTCCAGTGTCCCCACTCTCCCAAGAGACTTCTTTCTGCTCCCCCATCCTTAGCGTGTAGCTTTCATCTTCTTGGTTAGCCATGGGGACCCAGAGGCTGTGGAGTCTCTTAGCTCTTGTCTTCTGTCCAGGCAGAATAAAGAGAAAGGAAGCCGGGCTCACACAGCAGTCGAGGCTGGATGATGCCAGAGTGACTGCAGCCCTGCTGGACCCGGAGCTCTTCTCAACTGGCACCCCCTCATCGAGGCACTATGAGGGTGAACCCAGGCACCGTGAGTTTAAAGAGCTCAGAGCGGAGCCTGTCACCGTGAGCACCCGGGTCCCTCTCCCAGCCAGGACTTCTGCCTCCCTCCTTAGCCCTGTCCACTCCACATCCTGTTCTCTGCTCAGACCCTCATCCTCCCAGGGTTCCTGGAAGGGCTTGTGTGAGGTGATGGGCGTGTAGTGCAAAGGCAGCGGCCTCAGTGGAGCAGATGGAATGACTTAAGTCAGGAGGTCCCTGCAGTGGCTGCCGAGTGCATCTCTGCTGATCTGGGCCTGACTCACTCACGAAGGCCTCTCTCTAGATGGCTCTCCTACCTCCCCAGACCCCTGCCTTCTCTTCTGTCCTGGGGAAGGAGTCTAAGGCTCTCAAGAACAGAAGAGATTTTTAGAGATCATCTTACCCAACATCCTCCAGGGCAGGCCGGGATTTCCCAGAAGCTCCTTGTGCTCACAGGATGGGGTGCTTGCTGTCTCTGGAGGCTCCGGTTTTGTTTGAGGGTCTAGAGCTGAATCTGCAGCTTCTGTCCTCACATTCTCCCAGTGGACTTTCCCTGGAGCCTCTTCAGGTCCCTTCAGAGAGTTGCACTAGCCCTGTCCCCTCCCTCTCCGCTTCCTGGGCCCTGCAGCCTCCTTCCCTCTGGACTTTGGCCCTCGCTCTGCAGTTCCCTGTCCAGGTTCCTGGGGGAACCACAGTGGAGTGAGAACTTTACCTCGGCCCCAGGTCCCAGGCCCCAGGGTGACTCTTGAACGTCTCTCTTTTGTTCCTATAAATGTTGTAGTTGGCTTTAACTTTTAAGTTGAATAAAAGGCATTAAATGGAGAGGGGCGGAAAGAAAAAGAAAAAGGAAGCCAAAAGGAAGAAAGGCCGTCCTCTAGATGAGGGGCGGCAGAGCAAACCTTCCAGAAATCCCCAACACATTTTCACTTAGGTCTTATAGCTAGAGACTGTCACGTGTTCATCCTTGTGAGGGAGCAGGAAATGTATTCTGGGGGCAGACACAGTGTTGCTCAGGGTAAGGCCTTAAAGGAAATCAGATGGATCCTGTGTAGGCAACTACCACATTTTGTTCATCCATTCATTAGCTGATGGGCCTCTAAGTTCTTTCCATGTTGGGGCTCTTATGAGTAATACTACTGAACATTCATTTACACATTTTTGTGTGAGCATATGTTTTCGTTTCTCTTGGGTTGTCCATGCCTTTCTGCTAAAATAGGCGTTAACAAATTTTTTCCAGCAAAGGATCAGATAGTAAATATTCTAGGCTTTGTGGGATTGTCTCCACAGAAGTGACTCAACTTTGCCATTGCGGTGAAAAAGTAGCCATAGATAATATACAAACCAGTAGGAATGGCTGTGTTCCAGAAAGACTTTATTTATGGACATTGAAATCTGAATTTTGTGTAATTTTCACATCATGAAACAGTCTTCATCTTTTGATTTTTTCCCTCCAACCATTTGAAGTATAAGAATCATCCTTAACTCATAAAGTAAACTTAAAAAGGGGCAGGCTGGATTTGGTCCATGGATCATATTTTGCCAACCCTTGCTATGAAATACCATGTTTATTTCCTTCAAAGCATTTATCCTAAAATGTGTATGGCTGTTTACTTGTTTACTATGTAGTCCTTTCCACAGGAATGCAAGCTTAATCAGATGGCAGAGGATCAACATTTTGTTGAATTAGTAAAGGCACTCTAACTTGTTTGATTGATCCATAAACAGATGTCTGAATTGTTCTCAATTTTGTGAAGCTACACGTGGTGCTGCCAGGAATAATTCTGGAATAGGTACATATATTTTAAGTTTTATTAGACTAGACAAATTCTCCTCTTAAAAATTATATTGGCACACGATGATGATGCCCATATTTCCATACCCCAGCCAATACTGGTTGAATAAAAGGCATTAAATGGAGAGGGGCGGAAAGAAAAAGAAAAAGGAAGCCAAAAGGAAGAAAGGCCGTCCTCTAGATGAGGGGCGGCAGAGCAAACCTTCCAGAAATCCCCAACACATTTTCACTTAGGTCTTATAGCTAGAGACTGTCACGTGTTCATCCTTGTGAGGGAGCAGGAAATGTATTCTGGGGGCAGACACAGTGTTGCTCAGGGTAAGGCCTTAAAGGAAATCAGATGGATCCTGTGTAGGCAACTACCACATTTTGTTCATCCATTCATTAGCTGATGGGCCTCTAAGTTCTTTCCATGTTGGGGCTCTTATGAGTAATACTACTGCGAACATTCATGTACACATTTTTGTGTGAGCATATGTTTTCGTTTCTCTTGGGTTGTCCATGCCTTTCTGCTAAAATAGGCGTTAACAAATTTTTTCCAGCAAAGGATCAGATAGTAAATATTCTAGGCTTTGTGGGATTGTCTCCACAGAAGTGACTCAACTTTGCCATTGCGGTGAAAAAGTAGCCATAGATAATATACAAACCAGTAGGAATGGCTGTGTTCCAGAAAGACTTTATTTATGGACATTGAAATCTGAATTTTGTGTAATTTTCACATCATGAAACAGTCTTCATCTTTTGATTTTTTCCCTCCAACCATTTGAAGTATAAGAATCATCCTTAACTCATAAAGTAAACTTAAAAAGGGGCAGGCTGGATTTGGTCCATGGATCATATTTTGCCAACCCTTGCTATGAAATACCATATTTATTTCCTTCAAAGCATTTATCCTAAAATGTGTATGGCTGTTTACTTGTTTACTATGTAGTCCTTTCCACAGGAATGCAAGCTTAATCAGATGGCAGAGGATCAACATTTTGTTGAATTAGTAAAGGCACTCTAACTTGTTTGATTGATCCATAAACAGATGTCTGAATTGTTCTCAATTTTGTGAAGCTACACGTGGTGCTGCCAGGAATAATTCTGGAATAGGTACATATATTTTAAGTTTTATTAGACTAGACAAATTCTCCTCTTAAAAATTATATTGGCACACGTATGATGATGCCCATATTTCCATACCCCAGCCAATACTGGACAAAGAAATTCCACTCTTGTTTTATTTACATCTGTGTAAAAGTATTCATGTCATATACTCTTTTCTAATTATTAAATCTTGATTTGTAAGAGCTCTCATGGTTTTTTATGTGAAAGAAATTAACCTGTTACTTGTCAAATGTATTATAAGTTTTACAGTGTTTTATTTTTTTACATGATTTTATGAGATGATCCTTTTTCCCATACAAGACACTCAAGTTTTCAAAATAGTCAGATTTATCAAATGTTTCCTTTATTGCTTGTGGTTTTCATATCATGCTTAGAAAGGCCTTTCTCATTCCAAGATGATAAAAATAATTCATTGCTATTTTCTTCTATTAACTCTTCATTTTCTTTCTGTCTCTCTTTAACGTTTTAATCTTTAAATATTGGTAATATATACTAGGAGGCATGAGACAGGGAACAAGTTTTTATTTCTAAATAATGAAGTAGATATCTGTATAAGCCATATTTTTCCCTGTTTATTTCAAATAGCATTTTTAGAGGGTATTAAATTTCCAAAAATCGTGGATATTTTCAGATGTGCTCAGATGTGCTAATGTGTGCTGAATTGTGTCCTTCTCTATGCAGCCCTGTGAACTGTAGCCTGCCAGGCTCCTCTGTCCATGGATTCTCCCAACAAGAATATTGGAGTTTGGGTACCCTTTCCTCCTCTAGGGGGTCTTCTCTACCCAAGGATCGAACTCACGTCTCTTACATCTCCTGCATTGGTAAACAGGTTCTTTACCACTAGTGCCAGCCAAAAGTTCACCCAATTTATCCTAAAATGTGTATGGCTGTTTACTTGTTTACTATGTAGTCCTTTCCACAGGAATGCAAGCTTAATCAGATGGCAGAGGATCAACATTTTGTTGAATTAGTAAAGGCACTCTAACTTGTTTGATTGATCCATAAACAGATGTCTGAATTGTTCTCAATTTTGTGAAGCTACACGTGGTGCTGCCAGGAATAATTCTGGAATAGGTACATATATTTTAAGTTTTATTAGACTAGACAAATTCTCCTCTTAAAAATTATATTGGCACACGTATGATGATGCCCATATTTCCATACCCCAGCCAATACTGGACAAAGAAATTCCACTCTTGTTTTATTTACATCTGTGTAAAAGTATTCATGTCATATACTCTTTTCTAATTATTAAATCTTGATTTGTAAGAGCTCTCATGGTTTTTTATGTGAAAGAAATTAACCTGTTACTTGTCAAATGTATTATAAGTTTTACAGTGTTTTATTTTTTTACATGATTTTATGAGATGATCCTTTTTCCCATACAAGACACTCAAGTTTTCAAAATAGTCAGATTTATCAAATGTTTCCTTTATTGCTTGTGGTTTTCATATCATGCTTAGAAAGGCCTTTCTCATTCCAAGATGATAAAAATAATTCATTGCTATTTTCTTCTATTAACTCTTCATTTTCTTTCTGTCTCTCTTTAACGTTTTAATCTTTAAATATTGGTAATATATACTAGGAGGCATGAGACAGGGAACAAGTTTTTATTTCTAAATAATGAAGTAGATATCTGTATAAGCCATATTTTTCCCTGTTTATTTCAAATAGCATTTTTAGAGGGTATTAAATTTCCAAAAATCGTGGATATTTTCAGATGTGCTCAGATGTGCTAATGTGTGCTGAATTGTGTCCTTCTCTATGCAGCCCTGTGAACTGTAGCCTGCCAGGCTCCTCTGTCCATGGATTCTCCCAACAAGAATATTGGAGTTTGGGTACCCTTTCCTCCTCTAGGGGGTCTTCTCTACCCAAGGATCGAACTCACGTCTCTTACATCTCCTGCATTGGTAAACAGGTTCTTTACCACTAGTGCCAGCCTACGCAAAAAGGTTGTTCAAAATATTTAAAAACAGATACAATACAGGCCCTTAGTCCTTTAGAACAGGGCACCAACACATCAGCACTCAGGTGGGCACAGTACACAGGTGAAGTCTAAGCCACACAGGTCACCTGGTGGTGACCTTTATCCCCCCTCACCTGTCAATCTCCTCCTCTGAGGTCAGCACCCCTGCAGCTGTGGTCCCCAAGGGCCTCATTAATGTCTGACTCAATAATAAAAATAGGTACCCCTGGACTTCAGTTAGGTGTAATAATAAATGTCTTGGTATTTAAGGCACTTTTATTCAAGGGTTCTATTACTTGCAGTTCAAAGCATCTCATTTGATACACAGGTTGTCTGTGTACAAAGATGAGCACGTACATCTGCCATATGTATCAGCTTTTGCTGCTGCTTCTTTTTTTAGCCTCTAAGTCATCATTTGTTTTTCATCCATCTTTATTCTTCGGCCTGTGTGGGCCATCCATCGCAGTGGCCCCTCTTGTTGCAGAGCACTGACTCTGGGCACATGCACTCCAGAGCACTGCCTCGTAATCAGACACATCAGTCCAGTTGCTCCGCGGCACATGGGATCTTCCCCGGCCAAGGATCAAACTGGTGCCCCTTGCACTGCAAGGCAGACTCTTTACCCACTGGACCACCAGGGAAGCCCTATATCAGCTTCTAATGGTAATGCTGGATTTGTGGGGAAAAGGGAAGCAGAAAATTTATTTTCTGATGCTCTGGAATCTTTGACTAGTGTTAAAATTAATCTGTTCCTGGAAGGTTCACCCATAAAACTCTCCAGCCTGGCACTTTGACAGCTTTCGTTCTCAACATATCCCCTTGTGTTTGTTCTTGCTGTTGCTCATTTGAATTTAACTTCTTTTTATTAATTTCTTTTGAATAATGTCAGATTTTAAAATTTATTAGACTAGAGGAGTGAAAAATGATGTTCTAAGAAGGACTACTTACACTATTTCATTGCAGTCAGTCAATAGAGCCAAGAGAGCTTCTTCCTCTTGGAATTTATGTAGGTTTTCATTGCGGTCTATTTGATTAAAATATAGTTTTCAAATGTTTCAGGTAGAGTAGCAGAGAGGCAAAGAGTAGCCATCTGGGTTGAAGCCCAGTTTGCCCATGAACCGTGAACTTGGATGGTTCTTTATGTTCTTGTATATCATATAGGGACGATAATAGTATTGTTGTGAGTTGCAAATGCCTGATACATGTAAAACACTAGGAACAGTGTCTAGCACATGATAAATATTCCATAGATGTTAGATTTTATTATCATCATCCTGTAATATCCTCTGTCTTTGAGCAAGTTTCATAAACTTTGGGGTTTTATGCTACAAAAAAGTTTTTTTTTATTATTTTACTTTTAATGTTTACAGAGTTTTGTTGTTTACAGATATGTATAATCCCAGATTAGTCGTATGTATATCCCTGGCCCCCTCCCTCCTCCATCCTCCTCCCAGTCACCCAAGAAGTTTTATTTTAACATGTGTTGTTCAGACAAAGAATTAATCTCCAAAATCTACAAACAACTCAGACAACTCAGCACCGGAAAAATGAACAACTCAATCAAAAAATAGGAAAAGGACCTAAACAGACACCTCTCCAAAGAGGACATACAGATGACCCCAAAACACATGAAACGATGCTCAACTTTGCTTATAATTAGATAAATGCAAATCAAAACTACAGTGAGATATCACCTCGCACCCATCAGAATGGCCGTCATCAACAATCAACAGACAATAAATGCTGGAGAGGTGTGGAGAAAAGGGAACACTCCTGCATTGCTGGTGGGAATGTAGATTGATACAACCTCTATGGAAGACAGTCTGGAGATTTCTTAAAAAACTAAAAATAGAAGCACCATACGACCCAGAAGACAGTTTAAAATTAATCTGCAGCCCTAAAGGAGTTTCGTTCTCAACATATCCCCTTGTGTTTGTTCTTGCTGTTGCTCATTTGAATTTAACTTCTTTGTTAATTTCTTTTGAATAATGTCAGATTTTAAAATTTATTAGACTAGAGGAGTGAAAAATGATGTTCTAAGAAGGACTACTTACACTATTTCATTGCAGTCAGTCAATAGAGCCAAGAGAGCTTCTTCCTCTTGGAATTTATGTAGGTTTTCATTGCGGTCTATTTGATTAAAATATAGTTTTCAAATGTTTCAGGTAGAGTAGCAGAGAGGCAAAGAGTAGCCATCTGGGTTGAAGCCCAGTTTGCCCATGAACCGTGAACTTGGATGGTTCTTTATGTTCTTGTATATCATATAGGGACGATAATAGTATTGTTGTGAGTTGCAAATGCCTGATACATGTAAAACACTAGGAACAGTGTCTAGCACATGATAAATATTCCATAGATGTTAGATTTTATTATCATCATCCTGTAATATTCTCTGTCTTTGAGCAAGTTTCATAAACTTTGGGGTTTTATGCTACAAAAAAGTTTTTTTTTATTATTTTACTTTTAATGTTTACAGAGTTTTGTTGTTTACAGATATGTATAATCCCAGATTAGTCGTATGTATATCCCTGGCCCCCTCCCTCCTCCATCCTCCTCCCAGTCACCCAAGAAGTTTTATTTTAACATGTGTTGTTCAGACAAAGAATTAATCTCCAAAATCTACAAACAACTCAGACAACTCAGCACCGGAAAAATGAACAACTCAATCAAAAAATAGGAAAAGGACCTAAACAGACACCTCTCCAAAGAGGACATACAGATGACCCCAAAACACATGAAACGATGCTCAACTTTGCTTATAATTAGATAAATGCAAATCAAAACTACAGTGAGATATCACCTCGCACCCATCAGAATGGCCGTCATCAACAATCAACAGACAATAAATGCTGGAGAGGGTGTGGAGAAAAGGGAACACTCCTGCATTGCTGGTGGGAATGTAGATTGATACAACCTCTATGGAAGACAGTCTGGAGATTTCTTAAAAAACTAAAAATAGAAGCACCATACGACCCAGCAATCCCACTCTTAGACTTACACCCTGATTAAATTAAATCCGAAAGAAGCACCTGTACCCCAATGTTCATTGCAGCTCTCTATTCAATAGCTAGAACATGGAAGCAACCTAGATGCCCATCGATGAACAAATGGATCCAAAAGCTCTGGTACATATATACAATGGAATACTACACAGCTGTAAAAAGAAATGCAGAAGAATCAGTCCTAATGAGATGGCTGGCTCTAGAACCTATCATAAAAAGTGAAGTCAGTCAGAAAGAGAAAGACAAATACAATATACTAACATATATATATATATGGAATCTAGTAGGATGGTGATGATGGCACATGCAGCAAAGCAATGGAAAAACAGACATGGACAGTGGATATATGGACATTGTGGGGAAGGAACAGAGGGTGGGAGGCGTAAAGGAAGTAGCATGAAGCCCTGTACTATCATATGTGAAGAAAATATCTATAGTCATTGCTCTGTGAGGAAAGCAGATCCTTCACAGGTGCTTTATGACAGTCTGGAGGGGAGGGATTGGGGGGATATACATATGACTAATCTGAGAACATATCTGTAAACAACAAAACTGCAAAAGTTAAAAGTAAAATAAAAGTTAAAAAAAAATGTGTTGTTTACTGGAATGATTCCTCTCTTATTCTTTATCGACTTTGTATTTCATCTATTCCTTCCAATGTCTTCCTCTTTTCTCTTAACAGTATTGGTGCATTGGTGGGGACAGGCGCTCACGTTATCCGTCTTCAGATAGAGCATTCTATTCCAGCGTATTATTTGCCTGAGAATCCTACTCAGGGAGTCTCCTTCATTTTCTCCTGTTTTTCTGAAGTGGGGTTTTGAAAGTCCCTTACAAGCTGAGTGAGAAGGCGGGTCACTGACGGCCGCCTCTGAGGGGCTTCTGCCTGGGGGAGCTGGGGAGCGGGCAGCAGCGGAGAGGAGCCTCGTGACCTGTGACCGTCTTCCCTGGGGGGCAAGGCGCTCGTCCCACGACATAGGAACTTCTGATTTGGGCTGTCCCCTCACTTGGGACCAGCCAGCATCCCGAAGGGTGCTCTCATTTAAAAATAGAAGCACCATAGACCCAGCAATCCCACTCTTAGACTTACACCCGATAATAATCTAGACTTACACCTGATAAATAATGTTCATTGCAGCTCTCTATTCAATAGCTAGAACATGGAAGCAACCTAGATGCCCATCGATGAACAAATGGATCCAAAAGCTCTGGTACATATATACAATGGAATACTACACAGCTGTAAAAAGAAATGCAGAAGAATCAGTCCTAATGAGATGGCTGGCTCTAGAACCTATCATAAAAAGTGAAGTCAGTCAGAAAGAGAAAGACAAATACAATATACTAACATATATATATATATATGGAATCTAGTAGGATGGTGATGATGGCACATGCAGCAAAGCAATGGAAAAACAGACATGGACAGTGGATATATGGACATTGTGGGGAAGGAACAGAGGGTGGGAGGCGTAAAGGAAGTAGCATGAAGCCCTGTACTATCATATGTGAAGAAAATATCTATAGTCATTGCTCTGTGAGGAAAGCAGATCCTTCACAGGTGCTTTATGACAGTCTGGAGGGGAGGGATTGGGGGGATATACATATGACTAATCTGAGAACATATCTGTAAACAACAAAACTGCAAAAGTTAAAAGTAAAATAAAAGTTAAAAAAAAATGTGTTGTTTACTGGAATGATTCCTCTCTTATTCTTTATCGACTTTGTATTTCATCTATTCCTTCCAATGTCTTCCTCTTTTCTCTTAACAGTATTGGTGCATTGGTGGGGGACAGGCGCTCACGTTATCCGTCTTCAGATAGAGCATTCTATTCCAGCGTATTATTTGCCTGAGAATCCTACTCAGGGAGTCTCCTTCATTTTCTCCTGTTTTTCTGAAGTGGGGTTTTGAAAGTCCCTTACAAGCTGAGTGAGAAGGCGGGTCACTGACGGCCGCCTCTGAGGGGCTTCTGCCTGGGGGAGCTGGGGAGCGGGCAGCAGCGGAGAGGAGCCTCGTGACCTGTGACCGTCTTCCCTGGGGGGCAAGGCGCTCGTCCCACGACATAGGAACTTCTGATTTGGGCTGTCCCCTCACTTGGGACCAGCCAGCATCCCGAAGGGTGCTCTCATTTAAGAAATTGGATGAGGTGGGGGCTTCCCTGGTGGTTCAGTGGATAAGGACACTGCCTTACAGTGCAAGGGGCGCCGGTTCGTGCCCTGGCCTGGGAAGATCCCACATGCTGCGGAGTGGCTGGACCGATGTGCCCAGTTGCCCAGCCAGAGCTCTGGAGCGCATGCGCCCAGAGCCGGTGCTCTGTGACAACAGAGGCCACCGCGATGGGAGGCCCACACGGGCCAAAGAACAAAGATGGATGAAAATGGGTAAATGAAAAACCAATAGAAGTGACCCGCCTGCTTCCCTCCCTCCCCACCCCACCCCCCATCAATAATAAATAAATAAATTAAAAAAAAAAAAAAAGAAATTGGATGAGGTGACAGGACCACAGCCTTGGGAGTTCTGCTTTACCCCTCTCCCTGGTCTTTCCTTGGCCTGAAAATGGGTCCCCAAGCCACACATTCCCTTTTCCCTCTGGGTCCTGCTCACTGTCCCTTTTCTGTGTTCGCAGTAAAGGACCCGGTAGCCACCCTCAATTCAACAATTGCAACACCAGCTTCAAGTGTGGGGGCCCTCCAGACCACTCTTAGTGTCAGTAATTCATTAGAAGGACTCATAGAACTGACAACTGTTAGAAATATGGTTTATTACTGGAAAATAAAACAGATGAAGGTCAGCAAAGGGAAGAGGTGCGTAAGTCCATGTCCAGGAATGTTCCAAGCACAAAGATTCCAGCTGTCCTCTTCCAGGGGCGTTGGGGACAGGGCTGCCCTTCCTAGTCATGATGTGTGATAACCGCAGTGCTGCACCCAAGCCTCAGTGTCCAGAGTTTCATGAGGGCGCTGTCACATAGGCCTGGTTGAGTCCTGTGTGACAGATCTCAGCCTCCCATCCCTTTGGAGGTTAAGCCGATACCACATGACCCAAATCCCCCACCTTCCATCACATCGTTGGACTATCTGACGTGACCCGAGGCCCCCAGACAAACAAAAACATTCCTATCAGGCATGACATTCCAATAGCTTTAGAGATTACCTCCCAGAAGCTGAGGGCAAAGATTGGACTTCTCTTTAAGGGGCAAGATTAAATTCTTTACTCTGTGTATGTGTGTGAGTGTGTGTGTGTGTTAGTCACTCAGTTGTGTCCGTCTCTCTGCGACCCCATGGACGATAGCCTGCCAGGCTCCTCTGTCCATGGAATTCTTCAGGCAAGAATGCTGGAGTGGGTAGCCATTTCCTTCTCCAGACAAGAATACTGGTGTGAGCACTTTTATTTATGTTTTTGCATCTGTACATGTTTTGAATTAGAGGGAAAAGATGTCAAGACCTTTGTACTCTCCTTTCTTTAGGAACCATTGTTGGGGCTCTTAGTCTCTCAGCCAGTCCCATCACCTCAGAGGCATAGCTGGGTGTTGAATGGGTAAGGAATGAATGAGTGACTATTTTTTAAATCTGTGTTGTGAGATTGTGATCATTGCCCAGTAATGATCATGGTTGGAGTTTCTTTTCTTTGTTTTGACCTTTGCTCATTCTGAGTTTCAGAGAGAGTAATGATGCAAATGTGTGTTTTGCCATCTCTCTGGAAAGGAGCCCTCTCATTTTTCAGAGGAGAAAGCTCATATCCAGAAAGGCTGAGTCATGTGTCCACTGACAGAGATGGGCGTCAGCACACAGGTTTCACAACTTCAATAACTTCTCTTAACCAAGTGCTTTAGTTCCTCTTTTCATTACAAAACTGACAATATAACTCCTTCTTCCTAGTGAGTTTGTCACTAATCAGTGAAATTCTGTTATTTGGGGTAGGCTTCAGTCACTCAGCCTGCTCTGCGGTAATGGCATTAATGAGTCAGAAATTCATCCGTTCCAGGGCGGGAATAGAATAAAACCACTAAGGGCCTGAACACCACTTCTACCTTGAAAAACTGGGAATTCACTGTTTGCGTTTACTTTGAGGATTGATTATCCAGTCAAATCCTCCCAGTGTGCCATGTGCATGCTGTGGGTTCAGTCACGAAGTCGTGTCCTACTCTTTGAGACCCCATGGACTGTCGTCTGCTGGGCTCCTCGGTCCATGAGATTTTCCAGGCAAGAATACTGGAGTGGGTTGCCATTTCCTCCTTCAGGGATCTTCTCAACCCAAGATTAAACCCACGTCTCCTGTGTCTCCTGCATTGGCAGACTGATTTTTTTTTTTTTTAACCACTGAGCCCCCTTGGAAGTCCTGTCGGTTCTATGTCATGGTTTAAAAGGAAAAGTTCCCTCTCAGGGGTGCTTGGAACCTGGGCCAGTACCTACACTCTTGGAGAGTTGCACATGCTTCAAAAATACTTTTTAGGGCTTCTCTGATGGTCCAGTGGGTAAAGAATCTACCTTGCAGTGCAAGGGGCACCAGTTTGATCCCTGGCCGGAGAAGATCCCACGTGGCACAGAGCAGCTGGACCTGTGTCCAACTACCGAGCCAGTGTCTGGAGCACATGCTCCCAGAGCCGATGCTCTACAGTGAGAGAGGACACTGCAACGGGAGGCCTGCACAGGCCAAAGAACAAAGATGCATGAAAATAAATAAATGAAAGACCAATAGAAGTGGCCAAAAAAAAAATTACTTTGTAAAGGTAATGTTTGATCTGATAGTTAAAGCTAGGTCAGAAGCTCAGAAGAGAAGGCACTAAATGATGTTGCTTATACGGACTTGCTTCCCTGGAACCATCACTATTGTCTGAGGTTCCTGCCACATTTTTGACCCAAGTGGAACTGTGAGCTGGTCGTTTACTGAGCACTTACTTTGTGTCATACGTTCTTCACAATGACCTGTGAAGTACTGTTATTATCATCCTTCCCTGATGCGGAACCTGAGGGAAAGAGAGGTTAAGTAAGTTGCCAATACTCACCCAGCCTGTACGTGTTCTAGGATTCAAATGCCAGCAGATTAGCTTGAGCCTAATAATGTAAGCTCTCTCTTCCCCACCATGCCCACACTCACGATCATAATACTAGTTAAATAAAAGTGAGCTTTTAGGACGTATTAATTTTCTCATTTGGGATCATCTATCCCTAATGAGATAGCTTAACACCATAAAAGGTATTGTCTCACGGTTTCCACTGGGCAAGGGTCTGGTTAGGGCTCAGCCGGGTCCTTTCCTCAAGGTGCCAGCAGGTTCAAGTTGCTGCCTGGGCTGTGGTCTCAGCTGAAGGCTGGGCTTCTCTTCCAAGCTCACCAATTGTTGGCAGGATTTAGTTCCTTGTGGTTGTCGGACTAAGACCCTGAAGAAACTAGGGACCCACTGCTGTTCCTCCCTGTGGACCTCTCCGGAACACGGCAGCTGCCTCTTCAAGACCAACAGAAGAGCACCTCTGCTTCTTTGACTCTCTCTGATACTTTAATCCTGTCTTTTAAAGGGCTCATCTGATTAGGCCAGGCCTGTCCAGAAGAGTCTCTTTTTAAAAAATGTCTTGTATTGAAGTCTTGTTGATTTATAATGTTGTTCATTTCTATGGTACAGCAAAGTGATTCAATTATACACATATATGTATATCCATCTCTCTACATTCTGAAAATCTCTTTTTTTGATTAGCTTAAAGTCACCTGATTAGCCAACTTCATTACACTTAGCAAAGATCATTCCTCACAACCCAAACTCAAAGGGAGGAGAGTAGTCAGGGCCTGAAAACCAGGGGCAGGAATCTTGAGGGCCAGCTTAGAATTCTGCTTCCTACAAAGGATAACATATAAGAGGAGAAGGTCAAAAAAGTATCGGATGGAGGGAAGGAGAGAAAGGCAGAGAAGGAATCCCTGCGCGCAGGTCTCTTTAAGCATCAGCTGGTAGAGGCAGTGTCTTACTTGCCCTTATGGCTAGGTGATCACTAACTAGTCACCATCAGCACTCCCCGATGTGCCACATGGTGGCTCATCTTAGAAAGCCTTTGCTGTTCGCTTCCCCAGTTCCTTCCGCCCACCTCAGTGCTGCCAGGAGCAGCTCCATCCCAAGTTGTATAGCCTCCCCCACTTACATCACCAGGGCCGCGTGCCCTTTGGGGCACAAACCAGCCTTGTCATCTTGAAAGTCCCTTCAAAGTATGATATCAGTAAGAGATGGTCAAAAGCCATAATACTAGCGGTGACATCATCAAGAGGAAGCTAAGAAGACGGAAGAGGAAGCGTTGTCGCTTCTGTTTTCTCTAGATAGCTTAACACCATAAAAGGTATTGTCTCACGGTTTCCACTGGGCAAGGGTCTGGTTAGGGCTCAGCCGGGTCCTTTCCTCAAGGTGCCAGCAGGTTCAAGTTGCTGCCTGGGCTGTGGTCTCAGCTGAAGGCTGGGCTTCTCTTCCAAGCTCACCAATTGTTGGCAGGATTTAGTTCCTTGTGGTTGTCGGACTAAGACCCTGAAGAAACTAGGGACCCACTGCTGTTCCTCCTGTGGACCTCTCCGAACACGGCAGCTGCCTCTTCAAGACCAACAGAAGAGCACCTCTGCTTCTTTGACTCTCTCTGATACTTTAATCCTGTCTTTTAAAGGGCTCATCTGATTAGGCCAGGCCTGTCCAGAAGAGTCTCTTTTTAAAAAATGTCTTGTATTGAAGTCTTGTTGATTTATAATGTTGTTCATTTCTATGGTACAGCAAAGTGATTCAATTATACACATATATGTATATCCATCTCTCTACATTCTGAAAATCTCTTTTTTTGATTAGCTTAAAGTCACCTGATTAGCCAACTTCATTACACTTAGCAAAGATCATTCCTCACAACCCAAACTCAAAGGGAGGAGAGTAGTCAGGGCCTGAAAACCAGGGGCAGGAATCTTGAGGGCCAGCTTAGAATTCTGCTTCCTACAAAGGATAACATATAAGAGGAGAAGGTCAAAAAAGTATCGGATGGAGGGAAGGAGAGAAAGGCAGAGAAGGAATCCCTGCGCGCAGGTCTCTTTAAGCATCAGCTGGTAGAGGCAGTGTCTTACTTGCCCTTATGGCTAGGTGATCACTAACTAGTCACCATCAGCACTCCCCGATGTGCCACATGGTGGCTCATCTTAGAAAGCCTTTGCTGTTCGTTTCCCCCAGTTCCTTCCGCCCACCTCAGTGCTGCCAGGAGCAGATCCATCCCAAGTTGTATAGCCTCCCCCACTTACATCACCAGGGCCGCGTGCCCTTTGGGGCACAAACCAGCCTTGTCATCTTGAAAGTCCCTTCAAAGTATGATATCAGTAAGAGATGGTCAAAAGCCATAATACTAGCGGTGACATCATCAAGAGGAAGCTAAGAAGACCGGAAGAGGAAGCGTTGTCGCTTCTGTTTTCTCTGCCCACTGCAAGGCGTTCTTAAGTCTCCAATGGGAGGCTGAGCTTCTGAGAATGATATTCTTAGACAATCAAATTCCTGTCATAGGGCTTCCCTGGTAACTCAGTGGTGGAGAGTTTGCCTGCCAATGCAGCAGACATGAGTTCAATCCCTGACCTGGGAAGATTCCACATGCTGCGGAGCAACCAAGCCTGTGAGCCACACTTTTGAGCCTGTGCTCTAGAGCCTCAGAGCAGAAGTTATTGAGTCCAAGTGCCTCAGCTACTGGAGTCTGTGAGCCCTAGAGCCCGAGTTCCACAAGAGAAGTTACCACAAGCCTGCTCACCTCAACTAGAGAATTGCCCCACTCCCTGCAACTAGAGAAGAGCCTATGGCAGCAGTGAAAATCCAGAAGAGCCAAAAATAAATAAATGAATACATAAATAATTTTAAAAGATTCCTATCATAGAAGTTCTTAATCGAAGTGTTTTCTTACTCATTCTTTTGACTCCTCCCCACTACTTCTGCATGCCCTTTCCAGGGTTTGCCAGAAAACATTCCAGCAAACCTGGAGGAAGAGAAGAGCATGTGGGGCCGAGGCCGCAGGCAGCCCTCCCACACCGTGAGACCAAGTCCCAGCTAAGTGCTCTCAAGAGATAAATGCTTGAGGTGATGGATGTTTGCTCAGTGATCCGGGAGTCAGGGGCTTGTGGAAGAGCTGTTTGTTTGTTCTTTAAGAGACAGAGGGTCCCCTGTTATTTGATAAGACCAGAGAGCTAAAAATAAAGCCAGGGAGAGACACCATACGAGTAGTCAGAACTCTTCTTTGTTCAAAAATACCTGCTGCCATTGAAGCACCCTGATGGTGTGTGTCGTAGAGTTTGCAAATGATTTAAAGTCAAAAATGGTGTCATTGACCCCTGTGTCTACACCTAAGATACAGCCCAGCACCATCCCTGTAGAATCCACATGAAGAATTTGTTTCTGTCGAGAGCTTCCAGGGCCCTATGCTCTGGAGAGTGATTTTAGCCACTGGGGAACAGGGAGCTTACCCACGCCCTTCATTCATTCATCCCTTTATTCATTTAACCAATATTTATTTATACTAGAAAGAGAATTAACTCTGTTCTAGGACGCATTTGACTAGTTTCTACTTTTATCATGGTGAGTAAAACAGAGCAAACAATTACTAATGTCATGAAATATAATATATGGGGCTTCCCTGGTGGCTCAGTGGTAAAGAGCATGCCTGCAGTGCAGGAGACACGGATTCGATCTCTGGGTCTGGAAGATCCCCTGGAGAAGGAAATGACAACCCACTCCAGTAGTCTTGCCTGGGGAATCCCATGGACAGAGGAGGCTGGCAGAGTACAGCCCATGGGGCTGCAAAGAGTCAGACACAACTTAGTTCCACAAGAGAAGTTACCACAAGCCTGCTCACCTCAACTAGAGAATTGCCCCACTCCCTGCAACTAGAGAAGAGCCTATGGCAGCAGTGAAAATCCAGAAGAGCCAAAAATAAATAAATGAATACATAAATAATTTTAAAAGATTCCTATCATAGAAGTTCTTAATCGAAGTGTTTTCTTACTCATTCTTTTGACTCCTCCCCACTACTTCTGCATGCCCTTTCCAGGGTTTGCCAGAAAACATTCCAGCAAACCTGGAGGAAGAGAAGAGCATGTGGGGCCGAGGCCGCAGGCAGCCCTCCCACACCGTGAGACCAAGTCCCAGCTAAGTGCTCTCAAGAGATAAATGCTTGAGGTGATGGATGTTTGCTCAGTGATCCGGGAGTCAGGGGCTTGTGGAAGAGCTGTTTGTTTGTTCTTTAAGAGACAGAGGGTCCCCTGTTATTTGATAAGACCAGAGAGCTAAAAATAAAGCCAGGGAGAGACACCATACGAGTAGTCAGAACTCTTCTTTGTTCAAAAATACCTGCTGCCATTGAAGCACCCTGATGGTGTGTGTACGTAGAGTTTGCAAATGATTTAAAGTCAAAAATGGTGTCATTGACCCCTGTGTCTACACCTAAGATACAGCCCAGCACCATCCCTGTAGAATCCACATGAAGAATTTGTTTCTGTCGAGAGCTTCCAGGGCCCTATGCTCTGGAGAGTGATTTTAGCCACTGGGGAACAGGGGAGCTTACCCACGCCCTTCATTCATTCATCCCTTTATTCATTTAACCAATATTTATTTATACTAGAAAGAGAATTAACTCTGTTCTAGGACGCATTTGACTAGTTTCTACTTTTATCATGGTGAGTAAAACAGAGCAAACAATTACTAATGTCATGAAATATAATATATGGGGCTTCCCTGGTGGCTCAGTGGTAAAGAGCATGCCTGCAGTGCAGGAGACACGGATTCGATCTCTGGGTCTGGAAGATCCCCTGGAGAAGGAAATGACAACCCACTCCAGTAGTCTTGCCTGGGGAATCCCATGGACAGAGGAGGCTGGCAGAGTACAGCCCATGGGGCTGCAAAGAGTCAGACACAACTTAGTGATCGAAAAAAACAAAACAAAACAGGAAGCAAACAAATAACTATATAATGCCATGAACTATAATATAGAATGCAAGGTAGTGGTAAGTTTCCTTGTGAGAACATGACAAAAGCTATGGTTCTTTTCTTTTTCAAAATAAGTCAGATTCCACATTGCCCATAATTTCCAGAAGCTCGTGGGCCCTCTGAGCCCCTCTGTGGGACTGCTCGCCAGCAGTGGTTCCAGGCCCATACCTAGCCTTGATCTAGGAGGGCTCGTCTGAGGTCTTCTCAAAGGTCCACGGGTGATTCTGCTGCACAGGATTCAGAACCACGGTTTCAGTGGCTCTGACATTAATCCACATTATATCCAGGATGAAATTTATTAGTGACAAAAGGCCTGCAAAGAAAGATGAGCAAATATCCACAACTCCTGGTTGAGGCCTGTGCTGGGAGGGCTGAGCGCCCTGGTGTCTGTGGTCCCCGGGCCTATCCTGAAAGGTCGCCAGCCTGGGGAGCCACAGGCCAGCGTGCCAGCGTCTTTATTTGCACAGTGCTTAGGCCGACCCTGTCATCGGGCACCTGCCCCTGGCATTTTTGTTTTGGCCACGTGGCACATGGGACCTTAGTTCCCCAACCAGGATCAAATCTGCTCTCCTTGCAAGTGTGGAGTCTTAATCTCTGGGCCGTCAGGGAAAGCCCTTCCTGCCAACTCCATTTTTTTCTTTTAAACTCATACCCCTTTTCGATCAAAATGAAAATCTCATCTCTTCCTGAAAATTCTAAAATAAAGTCCTAGTGGTGAATACTCTTTAAGGAAGAACTGTGTTTTCATAAACCAAGACATAGTCCAGCCCTGGTTTCTAAACTGGACCTCATGAAGGCATCATGATAAAGATGACATTTTTATGCTCAGTGTACTTGTCTAATATACACACATAATTCAAGGCCTTCCCTGTCCCTCTTCATGCCGTTTTCGATACTCTCATTAACTGTGATGCTTTCCAGTTTACAACAAAGTTTAGGCATTTCTGTTTTCACCATTGGGGTTTCTAGGTAGGAGAATAAGCAGATGGCAGGAGGAAGGAGGCAGTTGAAAGGCAGGGAATTTTGTGTAAAGACACACACACACTTGATTTCACTTCCTCCTGAAACCCCATTAAAATGCCGATAAGGAGATTTTCTTTTAAGGTACCAACCCACATGAATATGGGGGAAATGAGAGAGTAGGAGACAGCAGCAAAATCTGAAACCTGAAGAGCAGACAGGTAAGGGGTAATTTATCTAAGATTTAGATAAGGGCTTCCTTTATCTAAACCAAGTTCAGGAGTTCTGACAACCAAGTATAGAAGCTATAGAGAGAGGAGAAAAGGAGAGAAAAAAAAAAAATCAAAGAAATGATTTAATAAAATTTCCCAGATCTGAGATATGCTCTGGATTAGAAAGGTCATGAATGGCAGATGAGCTGACATAAGGGTACATGATTGCAAATTTTCAAACACTGGATTAAAGTGACTCTGCTATTTCTAAGGAGAAGAAAAAAATCAGGTATAAAATAGTTAAGAACCAGGTGGCGGGGAGTTCCCGACAGCAACACTGGAATCAAGAAAGGAATCAAGCAACATCTTCAGTTCTACACTCAAAAGTGAACTGAAAGTTGCTCAGTCGTGTCTGACTCTGCAACCCCATAGACAGAAGCCTGCCAGGCTCTTCTGTCCATGGAATTATCCAGGCAAGAATACTGAAGGGGCCTGCCATGCCTTTTTCCATCCTCTGCATTAACTAACCTTGTTGTGGTAATCAGTTCACAATGCATGTGTATACTAAATCCTCATGTTGTACTCCTTAAGCTTACACAGTGCTATAAGTCAAATACATCTCAGTAAAGCGGTGGAGTGGTGGTGGGGGGGGACATGTAAAGTAAAAGAAGAAATAAAATGAAATAACAGAAACGTTCAGTAACTGGATAATGGAATAAAAATATTTTGTTGACTATGTACTTTTCCAAATACATGTTTGGAGAAATATGGGCTTATCTAAGGAATATGAATCATGGATATGAAAAAAACACAAAACATTCAATGCAAAAGAAAAGAGCAGATATTCTCACATAATCCAAGTCTGAAGAATTTCTTTCCCACGTCCTGTTTTCTGAAAGCTGCCAGAGGATGCGCTCCACCAGAATGGGGGAGTAAACCCGTAGGGAGGCGGCACGAGACGCAGGAACTCTGAGGCCAACTCAGGACGGAGAAGGGACGGGGACGATGGGGAAGGGAGATGCAAGAGGAGAGATGGGTGCCAGGGGCAGAAGGCAGCCAGTCAGGGCTAGAATAGGACGGGAGGCTCTGGCAGAGGTGCTCTGTAATAATCACTGGAAAAACAGATGGGTATGATCTTTTTGAGAGAAGAGGTGGATGACTGGCTGAAGAATTTGGGGTTGGCTTGTGAAACTCACAATTACCCAAATGAAAACAGCAAATAGTTCCTTTAGTGAAAATAAAAAGTAGAAAGATGTCATGACCATGTGGTACCTGGTTCAGCTGTAGGTAGCTTTCATAGGCATGAGGATGTAAAGAATAAACATTAATCTGACCCAATTACCGTGTTATTAAACTGAGAGTTTAGGGCTGGGAAGAGAGTATGTGTGCAATGGGGGTGGTGGTCAACAGAGAGAGCTGAATCTTTAAGCATCCATAGTAGGAAGTCATTACCGAATGCCTAAAATAGCAAGTTATTAGATAATGCCTAAAATTGAAAAAGAAAAATGTGCCGTACAGGGATGGGCTATCCACGTGATTCAGTGGGTCAAGAATCCACCTGCAAGGCAGGAGACTCAGGTCCAGTGCATGGGTCGGGAAGACCCCCTGGAGGAGGAAATGACAACCCACTCCAGTATTCTTACCTGGAAAATTCCACGGGCAGAGGAGCCTGGGTTACAATCCATGGTGGAGCAAAGCATCAGACTGACTGAAGCGACAGAGCATGTACGCGATCCAGGGATATTGTCTAGAAACATACACGTAAAACACCAAAGAAATCTCAGCTGAGAGAATAAACTGGTTGTTTCTAGGAAGGGAGAAATTAGAGCAGGCAAGCAATCAACTGCTTTCGGTTTTTAATAACAAAACTAGAAGTATTTGGTTTTATAAAAATGTGTTGTTCTGTATATCACTTTGAATAAGATGAGCTTTAAAAAAGTTGGACACACACTGAAGTGGTAACACCTGTATCTCTTCCTTTCACATCTAGGTGGAGCGGAGCAGCCATGGAAGCAGCCAGGCCGGCTGAGTTGTAGCCGTCATTTTTTTTCTTGCCTATACTAAAGGCCAGACTCCTTTGTGTGACCTTTCAGGCCTGCGCAGTGACAAAGGCTTTAGAAACCTGGCCTTCTCAGGGCTGACATGGAGCATGGGCTGGAAGAAAGCATAGCCAAGGACTGCAGCCCCACGAAATAGGTGACCCCCAAATGGTCACCCTTCTTTTACACTTCTGAGATGTTTTCAATGTTCTGCTTCTTGTCTTATCTTTAGCCCCCTAATGACTTTGGCCCTGAGGAAACCTAGTCTCAGACAAAGGCATGCCCCCGGCGCAAGCAAGGGTGTACACCTGGCTCTTTCCCTCTCTTCCTGGACTTTCAGTGTCTGCATCCAGAAGGGATTGGACGAGAGCATGTCCAGGGCCCTCGAAGCATCTAACAAGTACAGCAATGACTTTCCTGAACTCCTGCAGCATTGGCCTCCCCTCTTCCTAACAATTCAGCATGCAGTTATGGCCTCTCTTCAAAGAGGGGTTGGGTGGTTTCGGTTGTTTACTTGCTTTGTTTTGTTTGGGTGACTTGGGCTTATGGCCTCCAAGTAGATGGCAGGTTCCCATCTAAGGGCAAAGGCTCACTGTGTGCTTCCGTGTCCCTCAGACAGAGTGCAGAGCTGGGCATCCAGTTCGGGATCAGTGAAAACTCCCCAAAGGAACAACGATGTAGGGACCTCCATGTGATGGAAAAAGAGTGAGGCTGACCCTTGGTGGTATGCACTATCCTGTCCCGCACCGAGAATACTGTCCAGCACATAGTAGGTGCTCAAAAAAATTCATAGGATAGATAAATGGATGCTGCTAAGAGAAAAGCTGGAGTGGAATTTAATGATTAGAAATACAGAAGCATCTAGGATCCCTGGGAAAGCCCATCACGGAGTGAAAAGCAATCAACTGCTTGGTTTTAATAACAAAACTAGAAGTATTTGGTTTTATAAAAATGTGTTGTTCTGTATATCACTTTGAATAAGATGAGCTTTAAAAAAGTTGGACACACACTGAAGTGGTAACACCTGTATCTCTTCCTTTCACATCTAGGTGGAGCGGAGCAGCCATGGAAGCAGCCAGGCCGGCTGAGTTGTAGCCGTCATTTTTTTTCTTGCCTATACTAAAGGCCAGACTCCTTTGTGTGACCTTTCAGGCCTGCGCAGTGACAAAGGCTTTAGAAACCTGGCCTTCTCAGGGCTGACATGGAGCATGGGCTGGAAGAAAGCATAGCCAAGGACTGCAGCCCCACGAAATAGGTGACCCCCAAATGGTCACCCTTCTTTTACACTTCTGAGATGTTTTCAATGTTCTGCTTCTTGTCTTATCTTTAGCCCCCTAATGACTTTGGCCCTGAGGAAACCTAGTCTCAGACAAAGGCATGCCCCCGGCGCAAGCAAGGGTGTACACCTGGCTCTTTCCCTCTCTTCCTGGACTTTCAGTGTCTGCATCCAGAAGGGATTGGACGAGAGCATGTCCAGGGCCCTCGAAGCATCTA
Organism: Tragulus kanchil; assembly: GCA_022376925.1. Taxonomy (NCBI): domain Eukaryota; kingdom Metazoa; phylum Chordata; class Mammalia; order Artiodactyla; family Tragulidae; genus Tragulus; species Tragulus kanchil. The sequence continues at coordinate 139,058,795 of JAIOJX010000003.1, forward strand.
ACAAGTACAGCAATGACTTTCCTGAACTCCTGCAGCATTGGCCTCCCCTCTTCCTAACAATTCAGCATGCAGTTATGGCCTCTCTTCAAAGAGGGGTTGGGTGGTTTCGGTTGTTTACTTGCTTTGTTTTGTTTGGGTGACTTGGGCTTATGGCCTCCAAGTAGATGGCAGGTTCCCATCTAAGGGCAAAGGCTCACTGTGTGCTTCCGTGTCCCTCAGACAGAGTGCAGAGCTGGGCATCCAGTTCGGGATCAGTGAAAACTCCCCAAAGGAACAACGATGTAGGGACCTCCATGTGATGGAAAAAGAGTGAGGCTGACCCTTGGTGGTATGCACTATCCTGTCCCCGGCACCGAGAATACTGTCCAGCACATAGTAGGTGCTCAAAAAAATTCATAGGATAGATAAATGGATGCTGCTAAGAGAAAAGCTGGAGTGGAATTTAATGATTAGAAATACAGAAGCATCTAGGATCCCTGGGAAAAGCCCCTCACTAAGTCACGGGAGTGAAAAGCAGGAAGAAGAATGCAGCCCCACCTTCTTCCCCCCAAGATTCTCCAGCACTGAGAGTGAATAATCAAACTCCCTGGCGGCTGGTGGAGCTAAATATTTAAAGTCTCATAAATGTGTATTACCAACTATCTCCTGTTGAGGAAACGCTTTTGCTAAAGAAATACAGCAGAGAGAGGCAGGCGCAAATAGATGAATGAGGGCTTTTGTTGAAGCATCATTTGTAACAGAGAAAATGGGAAACGACTTAAATGTTTAACAATAAGAGACTGATTGAGGAAGATGTTTATTCTGTATTGCTTAATGAAGAAAGTAGAAGAAAACTATATATGCCTTTCTTTTGTGATAAGACATATTTGTATGTGTGTATGTATGTGAGTACATGCACGTATACACATAGAAAAATATCTGAGAGGTACACGTGACATTACACTATGAGAGAATTAGTTTTTGTTTTTGTCTCTACGTTTGCATTGATTTTGTATTTAGAAAGAATACATTTTATTTTTTTAATGACATTATGTACATCTAAGTTTTTGTAGGCAACAATATTTGTCAATATACTAAATGCATGTTAATCAATAGACATTAGGAAATCAGGGAGACTGATGACCTGTTGTCTCCCATTTTGAGAGAAGTGGAGGTTTACTGTAAATATACCTAACAGCAAAAGAAGTGTGAATTTTCTTTTAAATTTTGGCCTCTTTTATCGGTGTTTTATTTATTTATTTTCATTCATTTTTATTCTTTGGCCCATCGCAGCGCCCTCTCTCATTGCAGAGCACCGGCTCTGGGTGCATGTGCTCCAGAGCACTGGCTCATAATTGGACACACTGGTTCAGCCTCTCCGCGGCACATGGCATCTTCCCAGACCAGGGATCGAATTGGCACCCCCTTTCACAGCAAGGCGAACTCTTTGCTCACTGGACCACCAGGGAAGCCCAAGAAGTGTGAATTTAAATGATGTGCCAACTAAATTAAAAGAATGTAACTCATCCATCAGGAATACAGAAGCAAAGTGATGGGTGAGAAAACGGAGCCTGCTTTCAGTGGCGGGAGGTAGGGCAGGGTTGGAGGGGAGGGTCCAGTAGGCAGGGAGGAGCCAGTAGAAGTCAGCCAAGTGACTTGAGACAGGTTATAAAACTTTCGATGTATGCACTCCACTCTGCTGGGAGGGCCTCCCAGAGATATGAAAGAAGCAAAAAATTGGTTTATAGTCTAATTAGAAAGACAAAGGCTAGACTGGATTGTTTACAATTAGTGCTAAACAGTAAGATTCTCTGGTGAGTGCTTTGAGAATGGTCCAGATTTTAAATATTTTAAGATGCTTTTAATATGCATATCGACCCGTGCTTGCATGCTAAATTGCTTTGGGCCTGTCGGACTCTTTGCAGCCCTATGGACTGTAACCCGCCAGCTCCTCTGCCTGTGGGATTCTTCAAGCAAGAATACCGGAGTGGGTTGTCATGCCTTTCTGCAGGGGGTGTTCCCGACCCAGGGATCAAGCCCATGTCTCCTACAGCTCCTGCATTGCAGGTGGATCCTTCACCACTGAGCCACTGGGGAAGCCTGTGCACATATACAGTTAAGCAGAATTCTTTTATTTTTTTAATGACATTATGTACATCTAAGTTTTTGTAGGCAACAATATTTGTCAATATACTAAATGCATGTTAATCAATAGACATTAGGAAATCAGGGAGACTGATGACCTGTTGTCTCCCATTTTGAGAGAAGTGGAGGTTTACTGTAAATATACCTAACAGCAAAAGAAGTGTGAATTTTCTTTTAAATTTTGGCCTCTTTTATCGGTGTTTTATTTATTTATTTTCATTCATTTTTATTCTTTGGCCCATCGCAGCGCCCTCTCTCATTGCAGAGCACCGGCTCTGGGTGCATGTGCTCCAGAGCACTGGCTCATAATTGGACACACTGGTTCAGCCTCTCCGCGGCACATGGCATCTTCCCAGACCAGGGATCGAATTGGCACCCCTTGCACAGCAAGGCGAACTCTTTGCTCACTGGACCACCAGGGAAGCCCAAGAAGTGTGAATTTAAATGATGTGCCAACTAAATTAAAAGAATGTAACTCATCCATCAGGAATACAGAAGCAAAGTGATGGGTGAGAAAACGGAGCCTGCTTTCAGTGGCGGGAGGTAGGGCAGGGTTGGAGGGGAGGGTCCAGTAGGCAGGGAGGAGCCAGTAGAAGTCAGCCAAGTGACTTGAGACAGGTTATAAAACTTTCGATGTATGCACTCCACTCTGCTGGGAGGGCCTCCCAGAGATATGAAAGAAGCAAAAAATTGGTTTATAGTCTAATTAGAAAGACAAAGGCTAGACTGGATTGTTTACAATTAGTGCTAAACAGTAAGATTCTCTGGTGAGTGCTTTGAGAATGGTCCAGATTTTAAATATTTTAAGATGCTTTTAATATGCATATCGACCCGTGCTTGCATGCTAAATTGCTTTGGGCCTGTCGGACTCTTTGCAGCCCTATGGACTGTAACCCGCCAGCTCCTCTGCCTGTGGGATTCTTCAAGCAAGAATACCGGAGTGGGTTGTCATGCCTTTCTGCAGGGGGTGTTCCCGACCCAGGGATCAAGCCCATGTCTCCTACAGCTCCTGCATTGCAGGTGGATCCTTCACCACTGAGCCACTGGGGAAGCCTGTGCACATATACAGTTAAGCAGAATTTCATTAAGAATTTAAATAGGCTAAAAATAAGCAAGGATTGAACAGAGAGCAAGATTAAAATTTTTGTTGGCTATATGATTTTGTATGTAACCATTTGGTATGGATGCCCTATGAGGTTTGTATCTTAGGTAGCAAAGATGCCTAAGCACTTATGTTTGCTGGGCAAGCAGACAGTGATGCTGGGTGCCCTTTTTCCCAGGAAAGGCTTAATGAACAGATGGGGAGTGCGAAGCCTCAAAGACGAGTAAGAGCCTAAGGACTCAGGGTGCAGAGGCTCTTTATAGATTTAGTAGGGAAGAGATGAAAGGAACTAGCTGTGACAGTAATGGATACATGAAGGTAAAGGTATGTGATTGGAAAATGCTGTGAAGTCTGGGGTCTTGGACCCTGATAGGCATGCCGGCAGGAAGTTCATGCTGCTTAGTATCTCCCTGTCTCTACTCTGTCCATTTCCTCAGCCTGATCCAGCTATAAAACGACCAATTGCTCAGAAGTTATAAGGTGTAGAATTAGGACATTTTTCCTCTGACACCAGAGTAATACCTGTTCATGAGATAATTTAACAAACTGATGAAAAGTCAAAAGAGCAAACAAAAATGACCTGTAATTCCCCTGCAGCTAGGGTTGCCAGATTTAACAAAGAAAAATGGAAATGCAAACTTTGAGACACACATGTACTAAAAGTTATTCGCTGTTGATCTGTAATTCAAATTTACTTGGGTGCCGTGTATGCTATCTGGCAAACTTATATTTACAGGAGACCAGGATGGCTAGCTTCACCCGCCACGCCCCCCACCCCATTTCTGACTTCCCTTTTAGCCTTGGGGCTCTTCCTTTATTTACCACACTAGATTCTATGCCTTAAACTAAACCCACTCTGTGGCAGGGTCATAGAGAAATATGTAAGAAACAACAAAAACTAGCTTGTAGACAGACAAAGACAAAATTGGATCATTTACAATTAGTGCTGAACAGTAAATTCGATGAGTGCTTTGAGAATGGTCTACATTTTGAATATTTTAAGATGCCCTTGATATGCATCTATATTGTTAAGCAGAATTTCATTAAGAATTTAAATAGGTTGAAAATCACTTAGGATTGAACATTAGAGTAAGATTACCAAGAATGAAAGCTCTGGACTTTCCGATGGCGCTGCTTCTTGCAGAGTACGGTCCATATCACAGCCGGCCTCAGGTCAGCAGCAGGGCCTCCCATAGTGAAGGGCTGCATTTGTCCTGGGCACTTTCCCGCTGCAGTGCAGACCCTGGAGAAAGCAGGCCCATGGCACCTGCAACAGCTGCGTGAAGGTCCTTCCTTCCAGGCACAATCCCAAAGGAATGATGGCCGCCAGATCAATACCATCTTCCTGGGAGGAAGCCTGAGCCAGAGTACTCGCACTAGGCTGACCCAGCTTCCAACCTGGGCTCAGCCTGGCTCCCTATTCAGCAACTTTCAATAATGCCAGCCCCACACTGCCAAAGCCAGAGAACACAAAAGGCATCAGACAGCCCTGAGCCTGCCCTTGGGCCTCTATGCTCTGTAGTCAATCCCAGGGTGTCCATTTCCTCAGCCTGATCCAGCTATAAACGACCAATTGCTCAGAAGTTATAAGGTGTAGAATTAGGACATTTTTCCTCTGACACCAGAGTAATACCTGTTCATGAGATAATTTAACAAACTGATGAAAAGTCAAAAGAGCAAACAAAAATGACCTGTAATTCCCCTGCAGCTAGGGTTGCCAGATTTAACAAAGAAAAATGGAAATGCAAACTTTGAGACACACATGTACTAAAAGTTATTCGCTGTTGATCTGTAATTCAAATTTACTTGGGTGCCGTGTATGCTATCTGGCAAACTTATATTTACAGGAGACCAGGATGGCTAGCTTCACCCGCCACGCCCCCCACCCCATTTCTGACTTCCCTTTTAGCCTTGGGGCTCTTCCTTTATTTACCACACTAGATTCTATGCCTTAAACTAAACCCACTCTGTGGCAGGGTCATAGAGAAATATGTAAGAAACAACAAAAACTAGCTTGTAGACAGACAAAGACAAAATTGGATCATTTACAATTAGTGCTGAACAGTAAATTCGATGAGTGCTTTGAGAATGGTCTACATTTTGAATATTTTAAGATGCCCTTGATATGCATCTATATTGTTAAGCAGAATTTCATTAAGAATTTAAATAGGTTGAAAATCACTTAGGATTGAACATTAGAGTAAGATTACCAAGAATGAAAGCTCTGGACTTTCCGATGGCGCTGCTTCTTGCAGAGTACGGTCCATATCACAGCCGGCCTCAGGTCAGCAGCAGGGCCTCCCATAGTGAAGGGCTGCATTTGTCCTGGGCACTTTCCCGCTGCAGTGCAGACCCTGGAGAAAGCAGGCCCATGGCACCTGCAACAGCTGCGTGAAGGTCCTTCCTTCCAGGCACAATCCCAAAGGAATGATGGCCGCCAGATCAATACCATCTTCCTGGGAGGAAGCCTGAGCCAGAGTACTCGCACTAGGCTGACCCAGCTTCCAACCTGGGCTCAGCCTGGCTCCCTATTCAGCAACTTTCAATAATGCCAGCCCCCACACTGCCAAAGCCAGAGAACACAAAAAGGCATCAGACAGCCCTGAGCCTGCCCTTGGGCCTCTATGCTCTGTAGTCAATCCCCCAGTTGGGGTTCCTGAGCTGGGACTCATGTTCTTCCATCCTATTGGGAGTACCCTCCACCTTCTGTCCTCCCTCCAAGCCCCACAAATCTCCTTTCCTCAGGACAAATATCTCTGGAGTCTGGAACCCTCCCTGGGGTTCTCACAGTGCCCCTCAAAGCTCTCTTTTTCCAAAACCTAGGTCAAGAAATAGCTGCTAAAGGATTTGCCCACAATGCCGGTGACCTGGGTTCGATTCCTGGATTGGGAAGATCCCCTGGAGAAGGAAATGGCAACCCACTCCAGTGTTCTTCCTTGAAGAATCCCATGGACAGAGAAGCCTGGCAGGCCACAGTCCATTTGGTCACAAGAGTCAGACACAAGTTATCGAATAAACCACCATCTCAAGCAAGGGCTGTTGAGGGCTCATGGGCTGTTCCAGGGGTCGGTGGGGTGGGGGTGAGGGAATAAAGGAGGAGAAGTTCATATAGTAACAGAAGGGAAAGGGACAGGGCACAATTTTTGAAAGAATGACAGCCTAAGGACACAACATAAATCCATTAGAATCAAATGGGTCCAAGATAGCAGACTAGACCTTGATCTTCAATCAGCAAGCTAAATGACTCACCCAGAGGCACCATGACAGTTCCCCCATGTCCCCCAAATAGTTGGAATAATCCTTCCGCTCATTAGCATGTGAAATTACCCAGCCGGTAAAAGCTAAGCACACCACATTTTCCAGGCCCCTGGACTCCTCTGCGATGGCCCGCAGTGAAGGGCTGCATTTGTCCTGGGCACTTTCCCGCTGCAGTGCAGACCCTGGAGAAAGCAGGCCCATGGCACCTGCAACAGCTGCGTGAAGGTCCTTCCTTCCAGGCACAATCCCAAAGGAATGATGGCCGCCAGATCAATACCATCTTCCTGGGAGGAAGCCTGAGCCAGAGTACTCGCACTAGGCTGACCCAGCTTCCAACCTGGGCTCAGCCTGGCTCCCTATTCAGCAACTTTCAATAATGCCAGCCCCCACACTGCCAAAGCCAGAGAACACAAAAAGGCATCAGACAGCCCTGAGCCTGCCCTTGGGCCTCTATGCTCTGTAGTCAATCCCCCAGTTGGGGTTCCTGAGCTGGGACTCATGTTCTTCCATCCTATTGGGAGTACCCTCCACCTTCTGTCCTCCCTCCAAGCCCCACAAATCTCCTTTCCCTCAGGACAAATATCTCTGGAGTCTGGAACCCTCCCTGGGGTTCTCACAGTGCCCCTCAAAGCTCTCTTTTTCCAAAACCTATGTCAAGAAATAGCTGCTAAAGGATTTGCCCACAATGCCGGTGACCTGGGTTCGATTCCTGGATTGGGAAGATCCCCTGGAGAAGGAAATGGCAACCCACTCCAGTGTTCTTCCTTGAAGAATCCCATGGACAGAGAAGCCTGGCAGGCCACAGTCCATTTGGTCACAAGAGTCAGACACAAGTTATCGAATAAACCACCATCTCAAGCAAGGGCTGTTGAGGGCTCATGGGCTGTTCCAGGGGTCGGTGGGGTGGGGGTGAGGGAATAAAGGAGGAGAAGTTCATATAGTAACAGAAGGGAAAGGGACAGGGCACAATTTTTGAAAGAATGACAGCCTAAGGACACAACATAAATCCATTAGAATCAAATGGGTCCAAGATAGCAGACTAGACCTTGATCTTCAATCAGCAAGCTAAATGACTCACCCAGAGGCACCATGACAGTTCCCCCATGTCCCCCAAATAGTTGGAATAATCCTTCCGCTCATTAGCATGTGAAATTACCCAGCCGGTAAAAGCTAAGCACACCACATTTTCCAGGCCCCTGGACTCCTCTGCGATGGCCCGCACTCTGTGCAGTGTGCTTTTCTCCGAATCTGAAATAAATTCATCTCTTATCTCTGTCTCTCACTGAATTCTTTTCTGTGAAGAGACATCAAGAACCTGAGCTCCATTAGGTCCTGAAACCAGGTACCGTGGGTTTTGGCTGGATTTGAGTCCTGGCCACGTGGGTTTGAGTCCCAATCTGGATTTGGGGTTTAAGGCCCAAATCTTAGGTAAAACCATTTCAGTATCAGAGGTATTTTCTCCCTTCTGTCTCCTCCTAGGTGAGACAATCCCTTTTCATTCTGCGTATCAAAGAGTTCTGGAGCATTCTAATTCCTTGCCTTTCCTCCCTACAACCTCTCTCTGTTTTGCATATGACCACAGAGTTTTGTGTCTCCCTTAAAATAACGATACTTACATTTGAACAAAGTGTCTTGGTTTTCCTTTCTTTCTCTTTCTTTCTTCTTTAATGAGTGGCTGTGCTCCAGGGAAATATATTACAGAATATCATTTCCTTTTTCCAACTTTAGAAAAGACAGGAAAACACAGCTGAAAGCCAAATTAATCAATAGGGTTAGGGGAAAAAAAAAAAAAAAAAAAACCCACCCAAGGCCTTGACTAAAGCAATTCCCATCAATTCTACATTCAAGATATTGACACATACAAATGCCTAGTAAACCTGAAACTGTTTTCCCACTGAATTAAGTGGGTTCTCACTAAAATAATTACCTGATTTCATAGGAACATACGATTAACCCCAATCCCAAATTCAATTCTGTTAGGCGCTAGGCATTCAATTAAGTCTTCCTAAATGTAATCCTTTAATCCACCTTAATCTCCACCCCCACCCACTTCATTTGGCTGCTAAAATGGAAAAGTCCATCAGGGCTACAGCTCACAGGCCAGTCCTAAGAGGGACTTTCTAGAGAGGTTAATTGGCAGAGAAGAGGGTTTCAAGCAGCCCCAGTGTTGAATTCATTTGCTCCAGAAACATGCAACGTTTAGCACCACAGAGAGAAACAGAACTGAAATAAGCAAAAAATGGAACATTTGGGTACACACAATAATCTCTCTTTACAAATTGTCCCTTTTGTTCACTATTTTAAATATTAAAATGATGCTGTTCTCTTTTTAAACTCAGTCATACAAAATTGTACGTTAAAAAAAACACACAGTCTTTCAATCGAAAAATGTTTTAAAAAGCAGCCACTTTATACAGTGTGCAGGTATCGTGTGATCGCTGGTTTTCCAGCTCCAACAGACTCCCACTGATGCCGAGTTCAAGCTCCCACGACAGGCCAATGAATGCAAGAGACAAGGTGTTGAGACAGGCAAAATGACTTTACTCGGAAAGCAGCTGACTGAGAAGATGGCAGGCTAGAGCCTCGGAAAAAAACACTTTATTGGGGTTTGGATACCAGGTTATTTTATAGATCAGAGGTGGGGGAAGGTGAGGAAGCAAAGCAAAAAGGCCATTAATCTTGCAAACATTTCTTAGAATGGTAAGCCTCAGACAGGGGTAGTGTTAACTTTTCTCCTCCTGCCATCTACAGGTGGACAGAATTCTGGAACAAAGGTATTTGACTTCACAATCAGGCAGAGAGGCGGGGTCCTCCTCGAGGCAAGTCGTTAAGTATGATTATAATAACAATAGGGATGGAAAGCAAGTCAAGGAAACGGTCTGCAACCTGGAGCTAGAATTGATTTTCTCCCTGCAATACCCAGACATAGAGATTGGAAAGTAAGAAACGGGGCTTTGAGCCTTACGGAGGAAGGTGAGTAGCTTCCCCAACATCCCTTCATCCACTTGTGACTGTTTCCCAGTAGAAATAAATATCTGGAGACAGGTGACATCTGGAGGAGAAAAGGTAAGGAGAGCTACAGCTGCTACTCTAGGCCAAAGCCAAGGAGTTCCCTGATACAGACAGTGAAGAGTTCTGCTCACTCAGGCTAAGCTCCCCACCCTTTCTCTCCTACCACCCCAGCTGCTGGACCCTCCCTACAAACATCCAGATAATACTTTCTTGTCTTGCCTACAAACCCTCACCTTCTGGCTGGAGGCTCATCACAGGCTATTTCACATTTTAGTCCTCAGCTTTGCGGCACTGAGTAGAGAGGATAAATATTTTATATTCCTGCAGGCAGGGGTTTAGAGTAAGAATGCACACAGGGTGCCCAGCATTAAGCTGGCCCTTGAAAGAGAAGAGAAGGAAACAGGCCTCAGAATGCAGAGGAAATTCAAGACCTCTTCTTAGAGGAATCTGATGACAGAGCACCTTGCTGTAAAATATCCCACTCCTGCCCCCGACATGAACTCCTGGACCCTTTACAATCCCAGGCACTTTTTTTCACCCCGCCACTGATGCCGAGTTCAAGCTCCCACGACAGGCCAATGAATGCAAGAGACAAGGTGTTGAGACAGGCAAAATGACTTTACTCGGAAAGCAGCTGACTGAGAAGATGGCAGGCTAGAGCCTCGGAAAAAAACACTTTATTGGGGTTTGGATACCAGGTTATTTTATAGATCAGAGGTGGGGGAAGGTGAGGAAGCAAAGCAAAAAGGCCATTAATCTTGCAAACATTTCTTAGAATGGTAAGCCTCAGACAGGGGTAGTGTTAACTTTTCTCCTCCTGCCATCTACAGGTGGACAGAATTCTGGAACAAAGGTATTTGACTTCACAATCAGGCAGAGAGGCGGGGTCCTCCTCGAGGCAAGTCGTTAAGTATGATTATAATAACAATAGGGATGGAAAGCAAGTCAAGGAAACGGTCTGCAACCTGGAGCTAGAATTGATTTTCTCCCTGCAATACCCAGACATAGAGATTGGAAAGTAAGAAAGGGGGCTTTGAGCCTTACGGAGGAAGGTGAGTAGCTTCCCCAACATCCCTTCATCCACTTGTGACTGTTTCCCAGTAGAAATAAATATCTGGAGACAGGTGACATCTGGAGGAGAAAAGGTAAGGAGAGCTACAGCTGCTACTCTAGGCCAAAGCCAAGGAGTTCCCTGATACAGACAGTGAAGAGTTCTGCTCACTCAGGCTAAGCTCCCCACCCTTTCTCTCCTACCACCCCAGCTGCTGGACCCTCCCTACAAACATCCAGATAATACTTTCTTGTCTTGCCTACAAACCCTCACCTTCTGGCTGGAGGCTCATCACAGGCTATTTCACATTTTAGTCCTCAGCTTTGCGGCACTGAGTAGAGAGGATAAATATTTTATATTCCTGCAGGCAGGGGTTTAGAGTAAGAATGCACACAGGGTGCCCAGCATTAAGCTGGCCCTTGAAAGAGAAGAGAAGGAAACAGGCCTCAGAATGCAGAGGAAATTCAAGACCTCTTCTTAGAGGAATCTGATGACAGAGCACCTTGCTGTAAAATATCCCACTCCCCCTGCCCCGCCCAGTCACTTCAGGATGAACTCCTGGACCCTTTACAATCCCATTCTCCCCTGCCAGGCTGGACTGACCTCCTCTGGATGCTAAGGCAATATGTGAGTTTCTTGTAGCTTCACTTCCAGGACTTGCTGTTTGTACCTCCATTTAGACTTGGAGCTTTCTTTGAGAAGTTGGCCAGCCTGGTGGCAGCTGGCTGGCTACATTTCCAGGCACTAACAGGAGACTGGAGTGTGACGGCTGCTTTGTGGTCTAGAGGTAGCCTCATCTCCAGTTCGTACAGCAGGCAAGGTCCACCCTGGTGTTTCCACCTGGTTTGTACAAACTTTTTTAAAATTTTTGGCCTCTTAGTGGTTTTTTTTTTTTTTTTTTTTTTAATTTTTATCTTTGGCCTGTGTGGGCCTCCCATTGCAGTAGCCTCTCTCGTTGCAAAGCACTGGCTCTGCGCGCATGCGCTGCAGAGCACTGGCTCCTAATTGGACACACTGGTCCAGCCACTCCGCAGCACGTGGGATCTTCCTGGGCCAGGGATCAAACTGGCGCCCCTTGAATTGCAAAGTGGACTCTTTACCCGCTGGAGCACCAGGGAAGCCATGTACACCTTGTAATGTTACCTTTTTGAACCTTGGAGACCTTTGGGGTTTTGGTTGTAGATCACCCTATCACATGCCAGACACAGGGACCAAACTCAACACCCACACCTGCTGAAATGAGACACGCCTCTCACCAAGGGCCACACCAAGCCCCTCACCCCTGACGCCAGCCTCAGAAACCAGAAGAGCAATGTCCCCACAATGATGATGGTCTTCCAAAGCTCCATCATCTCTCTCCCAACTCCCTTCTGGCTGGAGGCTCATCACAGGCTATTTCACATTTTAGTCCTCAGCTTTGCGGCACTGAGTAGAGAGGATAAATATTTTATATTCCTGCAGGCAGGGGTTTAGAGTAAGAATGCACACAGGGTGCCCAGCATTAAGCTGGCCCTTGAAAGAGAAGAGAAGGAAACAGGCCTCAGAATGCAGAGGAAATTCAAGACCTCTTCTTAGAGGAATCTGATGACAGAGCACCTTGCTGTAAAATATCCCACTCCCCCTGCCCCGCCCAGTCACTTCAGGATGAACTCCTGGACCCTTTACAATCCCATTCTCCCCTGCCAGGCTGGACTGACCTCCTCTGGATGCTAAGGCAATATGTGAGTTTCTTGTAGCTTCACTTCCAGGACTTGCTGTTTGTACCTCCATTTAGACTTGGAGCTTTCTTTGAGAAGTTGGCCAGCCTGGTGGCAGCTGGCTGGCTACATTTCCAGGCACTAACAGGAGACTGGAGTGTGACGGCTGCTTTGTGGTCTAGAGGTAGCCTCATCTCCAGTTCGTACAGCAGGCAAGGTCCACCCTGGTGTTTCCACCTGGTTTGTACAAACTTTTTTAAAATTTTTGGCCTCTTAGTGGTTTTTCTTTTTTTTTAATTTTTATCTTTGGCCTGTGTGGGCCTCCCATTGCAGTAGCCTCTCTCGTTGCAAAGCACTGGCTCTGCGCGCATGCGCTGCAGAGCACTGGCTCCTAATTGGACACACTGGTCCAGCCACTCCGCAGCACGTGGGATCTTCCTGGGCCAGGGATCAAACTGGCGCCCCTTGAATTGCAAAGTGGACTCTTTACCCGCTGGAGCACCAGGGAAGCCATGTACACCTTGTAATGTTACCTTTTTGAACCTTGGAGACCTTTGGGGTTTTGGTTGTAGATCACCCTATCACATGCCAGACACAGGGACCAAACTCAACACCCACACCTGCTGAAATGAGACACGCCTCTCACCAAGGGCCACACCAAGCCCCTCACCCCTGACGCCAGCCTCAGAAACCAGAAGAGCAATGTCCCCACGGAACAATGATGATGGTCTTCCGAAAGCTCCATCATCTCTCTCCCCAACTCCCTTCTGTCTTTCTTTGCCTGCTGCACCCCCGGCAAAATCCAGACAGCACATTACAGAAAATCCCTAAACTGACCTCCTATCAAATGTGGCTGAAGCTGGGATCAGGCCGCATTTCCATGAGGCCTCGTCGCCACCGTGGTCTGGCCTGATGAGAGCTGAGAGCCTGTTGCTGCACAGCTCTCGCAGACCTGCTAATGTGTTGGCCCTTTTAGGCATCTTGGTGACTGCAGCCATGAAATTAAAAGATGCGTGCTCCTTGGAAGAAAAGTTATGACAAGCCTAGACAGTGTTTTCTAAAGCTAGAGACATCACTTTGCCAACAAAGGTCTGGATAGGCAAAGCTTTGGTTTGCCCAGTAGTCACGCATGGATGTGAGAATTGGACCATAAAGAAGGCTGAGCACAGAAGAACTGATGCTTTCAAACTATGCTGGAGAAGACTCTTGAGAGTCCCTTGGACAGCATGGAGATCAAACCAGTCAATCCTAAAGGAAATCAACACTGAACATTCATTGGAAGGACTGATGCTGAAGCTGAAGCTCCAATATTTTGGCCATTGATGTGAAGAGATGACTGACTGGAAAAGAGCCTGATGCTGGGAAAAATAGAAGGCAGAAGGAGAAGGGGACGACAGAGGACAAGATTGTTGGATGGCATTACTGAGTCAATGGACATGAGCTTGAGCAAGCTCTGGGAAATGGTGAAGGACAGGGAAGCCTGGTGGGCTGCAGTCCATGGGGAGGCGAAGAGTTGAACACAACTGAACAACTAAACAAGAGCAACAACATTCCTTAGGCTGCCTTTTCTCTTCCTCTGGGCTGTTCTGCAACTCCTTGCTTCCCCAATTGCTATATCTAATTGAAGGTTAGAGAAGTACCTACATTCCAGTAGCCTTCTAAAGGTGCGCTTGAGACCACCCTCTTCTCTCCTCTGGGAAGGCAGCAGCCATGGCTCTGTCTGAGAGTGGTTTATTGCTCTGGAGCCCTTCTCAGTGTTTCTATCATGAAGGCCCAGCATTGCAGGCAGCCTTGCAAGAGTTGAGGTCCCCACGGAACAATGATGATGGTCTTCCGAAAGCTCCATCATCTCTCTCCCCAACTCCCTTCTGTCTTTCTTTGCCTGCTGCACCCCCGGCAAAATCCAGACAGCACATTACAGAAAATCCCTAAACTGACCTCCTATCAAATGTGGCTGAAGCTGGGATCAGGCCGCATTTCCATGAGGCCTCGTCGCCACCGTGGTCTGGCCTGATGAGAGCTGAGAGCCTGTTGCTGCACAGCTCTCGCAGACCTGCTAATGTGTTGGCCCTTTTAGGCATCTTGGTGACTGCAGCCATGAAATTAAAAGATGCGTGCTCCTTGGAAGAAAAGTTATGACAAGCCTAGACAGTGTTTTCTAAAGCTAGAGACATCACTTTGCCAACAAAGGTCTGGATAGGCAAAGCTTTGGTTTGCCCAGTAGTCACGCATGGATGTGAGAATTGGACCATAAAGAAGGCTGAGCACAGAAGAACTGATGCTTTCAAACTATGCTGGAGAAGACTCTTGAGAGTCCCTTGGACAGCATGGAGATCAAACCAGTCAATCCTAAAGGAAATCAACACTGAACATTCATTGGAAGGACTGATGCTGAAGCTGAAGCTCCAATATTTTGGCCATTGATGTGAAGAGATGACTGACTGGAAAAGAGCCTGATGCTGGGAAAAATAGAAGGCAGAAGGAGAAGGGGACGACAGAGGACAAGATTGTTGGATGGCATTACTGAGTCAATGGACATGAGCTTGAGCAAGCTCTGGGAAATGGTGAAGGACAGGGAAGCCTGGTGGGCTGCAGTCCATGGGGAGGCGAAGAGTTGAACACAACTGAACAACTAAACAAGAGCAACAACATTCCTTAGGCTGCCTTTTCTCTTCCTCTGGGCTGTTCTGCAACTCCTTGCTTCCCCAATTGCTATATCTAATTGAAGGTTAGAGAAGTACCTACATTCCAGTAGCCTTCTAAAGGTGCGCTTGAGACCACCCTCTTCTCTCCTCTGGGAAGGCAGCAGCCATGGCTCTGTCTGAGAGTGGTTTATTGCTCTGGAGCCCTTCTCAGTGTTTCTATCATGAAGGCCCAGCATTGCAGGCAGCCTCAGGATGCAGTCTTCAGAGTTGAGTCTACACACCTGGAGAGTTTGTTAAAACACAGATGCCTGGGTCCCACCTCCAGAGCTTTTGAGTCAGGGCGTCAGACGTGGAACTCAAGAACCTGCATTTCTAACAAGTTTCCAAGCCATGCTGATGCTGCTGGTCCAGGGAGACCAGCACTCTCACTGTCCTCCAGAGGAAGTGGGGGGCCTCCAGAGGCTCGGGGGGGTGGGTCTTCTTCAGGGACTGGCCCCCCTGTGGAGGACAGGTAGGTTAGAATCCTTTCTACTTGTTGTCTAATCCATTAGAAAAACCTGGGCTCCCCTGTCTTCTGTCCTTTCTGCCCAATTTTCTCTGTCTTGCTCGCCTCTTTGTCTATATCTCCTCACTATGGCTTTGGGTTTCCCTCTCTGGGCCTCTGTGTTCACGCGCACGTGCGCGCACACACACATGCTTCCCCAGTGATGAGCTGGCATCGGATTTGTAGACTGAGCTGGCAGCCATCTGGAGTCGCTGGGCCACCCTGACTGACATATGCTAAAATACAGGCGGTGGAAAGACTCTGGGCAAAGAGACCAATTTGTTAATTTAATTGAGTCGCAAACAACCACGAAGCCAACAGGGTTTGTGTGAAACCTATTAGGTGTTCTCAGATCAACACAAACCAGCTCTGGAGGGTGACCGTCTCTGTGGGGCCCCCAGGGCTGCTTCCCACTGTACAGGGCAGGGCAGGGAAATGAGGAAGAGACTTGTCTGGGGTGGGACACCATTAGTGAGCCGTCCTTCCTGGGCTGGTGAACTATCCCCCCTTCTCTAGAGCCTGGACCTCCTGAATGAGTGCCACCTTGCCCAGCTCAGCACTCCCATTCAGAAGCAGCCTGGAGTCAAGGACTGACTGACTTGGAACACAAAACTGCGCTTCTTACAGTGAGTGTTTGCCCAGAACTGGAGGGTTTCCTAGGATGAAGGATTTTCATTGCTAAAACAAAACAGTCCCAGGCAACACAGCAGTTGGTTACGCTACCTTGGCCTCAGTGGGAGCTAATTTTGCCCTGCACATGCTCCAGCTTCCCCACCTGCAATCAATCAGGCCAGGACTAGACTCCGCTGTGCTCCAGCCCCCCACCTGCAATCAGGCCAGGACTAGACTCCGCTGGAGACTCCACCATTCCTTGCTGAGCTCCTTCCCAGCCAGCCCTGTTTCCCTCACTCTTGAGAGCACTCTCTCAGTCAACCATGCGCACCAAATCCTTGTCTCAGGCTCCACTTCCAGTGAGCTCCACCTAGACATCCATCTTCCACACACATGGCCACTGTGAACAGACTACAGATGAGGAGGGTGTCCTTCAGCATTGCTGATGGTTTTGGTGACAAGGAAGGCTCAAGAGAGCTATAGTAATAATAGTTGTTATTATTATTACTGATTGCCAGGAGGTCTCTTAGCTTTACTGTGAAGCCCCCCGATCTCTAGCTAGTTGTCAAAGAATTTGAGTCTTAGCTATGCAGATAGCAGAGAGTTTGAGGCTAGGCGCAATTCCTTTTTCTGTACTGTCATGTTAGGGACTTTCTGTGTGGGCTTCCCAAATGCCGGAGCCACAGGAGTTGCTGGTTTGACCCCTCAGTTGAGAAGATCCCCTGGAGGAGGAAATGGCACCCCACTCCAGTTTTCTTGCCTGGAAAATCCCATGGACAGAGGAGTGCGGTGGGCTACAGTCCATAGGATTGCAGAGTCAGACACAACTGAGCACCTGAGCACTTTCTGTGTAGTCAACATGGCTCTAACCCTGTGAGGCAAAGAGAAATGAGTGAGATACAGGTTCTGCCTTCCTCCATAGCTGTGTTGATAAGACAGTTTCACAGGCAACATCTTGGAAGGTCCCATGGGGTAGTGCTAGGTGGTGCTGAGTGGGTAAGGGGGCAGGAGTGCAGTGGAGGGATTACACAGTTGGAGGGGGCAGTGCCAGGCAACTTTCCAGGGAAAGGGCGGCAGCTGGGCTCTGAATGGGCAAAATGTCACAGCAGACGAAAAGAGATAGCAGAGAGCTCCTAGGAGGTCATGGTCTGAGGCAGGGAGAGCTGGGGTGTCTTTGGGAGTCTGAACAGGAATGGTGGGAACGCATGCAAAAGGAAAGTGGAGTTGGTGTCTGAGACCTTAGTGCTAAGGAGTTAGTGCCCTTGTTCTGTGGGCTGGTGGATGGGTCCCTGCACACTGGTTTTTCTGAGAAGACGGATTGAGCCAAACCTCCTCTTATGACTGACAACATCACCTTCTCTCTGAAGGATAAAGGTGCCTGACCAGACAGCTTGCTCAGTTACACAGGGAATTAGACTGGCCTGTCTCTTCCTTCCCCTCCTCCAGGGCATAGGTGAGATGTAAGAACACTTGCAGAGAATCACAAGCAGGAGGTGCTCCCCTCTCCCTCCTCCCTCTAGATAACCCCCCCTCCCCTCTCCTCAGCCCGCATTACTGGTGACTCCAGTCCCCTGCCTCCCCTATCCTTTCAGACGGACCACAGGTGACTGTTTCTGAAACAGCTCTTCCAGTATGTCATGCTCTAGAGGACACTTGTGTGCCATTCCTGCACACGTGTGTGGCTGTTTCCATCAGTAGCTGTGGTCTAAGCATTTGGGGTTTTGAACACTAGTTGCCCTGGACTCCTGGTCTGGTGTCTTACAATCAACACTGTATTCTCCTTCGCCACAGCCCCTATGGTTTTCCCAGTAGTCATGTACGATATGAGAGTTGGACCAGAAAGAAGGCTGGGCACCAAAGAACTGGTACTTTCGAACTGTGGGGCTGGAGAAGACTCTTGAGAATCCCTTGGACAGTAAGGAGATCAAACTAGTCAATTCTAAAGAAAATCAGTCCTGAATACTCATTGGAAGGACTGATGTTGAATTGGAAGCTCCAATATTTTAGCCACCTGATGCAAAGAGCCAACTCATTGGAAAAGACTCTAATGCTTGGAAAGATTGAGGGCAGGAGGAGGCTGGTGATAGAGGATGGTTGGATGGCATCATTGGCTCAATGGCCATGAGTTGAGTAAACTCCAGGAGACAGGGAAGAACAAGGAAGTTTGGTGTGTTGCTGTCCATGGGGTCGCAAGGAGTGGGACACGACTGAACAACAACAACAGGGAGTAGGATGATGAAGGAAAATGTCACAGCAGACGAAAAGAGATAGCAGAGAGCTCCTAGGAGGTCATGGTCTGAGGCAGGGAGGGCTGGGGGGTCTTTGGGAGTCTGAACAGGAATGGTGGGACGCATGCAAAGGAAAGTGGAGTTGGTGTCTGAGACCTTAGTGCTAAGGAGTTAGTGCCCTTGTTCTGTGGGCTGGTGGATGGGTCCCTGCACACTGGTTTTTCTGAGAAGACGGATTGAGCCAAACCTCCTCTTATGACTGACAACATCACCTTCTCTCTGAAGGATAAAGGTGCCTGACCAGACAGCTTGCTCAGTTACACAGGGAATTAGACTGGCCTGTCTCTTCCTTCCCCTCCTCCAGGGCATAGGTGAGATGTAAGAACACTTGCAGAGAATCACAAGCAGGAGGTGCTCCCCTCTCCCTCCTCCCTCTAGATAACCCCCCCTCCCCTCTCCTCAGCCCGCATTACTGGTGACTCCAGTCCCCTGCCTCCCCTATCCTTTCAGACGGACCACAGGTGACTGTTTCTGAAACAGCTCTTCCAGTATGTCATGCTCTAGAGGACACTTGTGTGCCATTCCTGCACACGTGTGTGGCTGTTTCCATCAGTAGCTGTGGTCTAAGCATTTGGGGTTTTGAACACTAGTTGCCCTGGACTCCTGGTCTGGTGTCTTACAATCAACACTGTATTCTCCTTCGCCACAGCCCCTATGGTTTTCCCAGTAGTCATGTACGATATGAGAGTTGGACCAGAAAGAAGGCTGGGCACCAAAGAACTGGTACTTTCGAACTGTGGGGCTGGAGAAGACTCTTGAGAATCCCTTGGACAGTAAGGAGATCAAACTAGTCAATTCTAAAGAAAATCAGTCCTGAATACTCATTGGAAGGACTGATGTTGAATTGGAAGCTCCAATATTTTAGCCACCTGATGCAAAGAGCCAACTCATTGGAAAAGACTCTAATGCTTGGAAAGATTGAGGGCAGGAGGAGGCTGGTGATAGAGGATGGTTGGATGGCATCATTGGCTCAATGGCCATGAGTTGAGTAAACTCCAGGAGACAGGGAAGAACAAGGAAGTTTGGTGTGTTGCTGTCCATGGGGTCGCAAGGAGTGGGACACGACTGAACAACAACAACAGGGAGTAGGATGATGAAAGCCATGTTAGGCTCTTCTTTTCTGGCCGCACTGCACAGCATTCTGGGACCTTTCCTACCAGGGATCAAACCGATGCCCCCTTGCAATGCAAGTGCTGAGTTTCAACCACTAGACTGCCAGGGAAGTCTCAGTCATGTTAGCCTTCACCTAAAGCTTGAGGAAATCTCAGACTCTGCTTACTTGGGGGCAAATGTTGCTGGCTACTCTGAAGCAGGGAGGGGAACTGATCACAGATGTGAATTTGCGCCTTGACCTCTATCTATCCCCTGCACTTTTCTGCACCTAACAGAGTGACTTCAGGGTTTGCTGTAAGAAGCTTCTATGGCTTAGGGTGACTATGAATGCTTCCTTTGTATCTGCTTCTGCGAGTTCCCCCTTCTCAGAAAGTTCCGTAAAGGACAGGGCCTGGCACAAGAAGATGACCATGTAAGCTGATGCTCGGTTCTACAGTTGCATTGGCTGCTGTATTGCTTCTTTGCTAAAATTTATTACAGTTTTGTGTTTGTTCATTTGTGGCTTACTTCAAAATAAACTGTCCCATAGTTTTTCACATATCTTTGGTTAGTTTCAAACCTGGTTCAGTACTCACTTCGGCAGTACATATACTAAAATTGGAACAATACAAAGATTAGCATGGCCCCTGCACAAGGATGACATGCAAATTCATGAAGCATTCTATGTTGCCTTTTTTTTTTTTAAAGAAAACTGGTTCAACTCGATAGAAGTGTTTCAGACTCAGCTGATCCATGTGTTGATAGATCAGAATTTACCTTCTTTTTTCTTAATTTTATATCAATATTTTCAGATATGCCTATAACCTTTTAAAGTCTCCTGATTTTTCTGTCCACTTAAAAAATGACCATGGCTAAGTAGCACACCACATTTTCTAAATTGAGGTCATTTTTTTCATGCTGAAAGATTATTAACCGTAGAATGGAGAAATCAAATAGAGTTGATTCATATAACAGAATAGTATACAACAGTGAAAAGGAACAAATGGCAGCCCTGGACAATGTAGGTGAATCTCACAAACATAACATTGAGTGAAAGGAAGCCAGCATGGCAAGGATTCAGCGATGGGCTCTGCTGTGAAAAATCCAGGAGAAGTCTGAGGTTACTATGGGAGTCACGGGGACGGGCCACGGACAGTGCCATTTCTTGACCTGAAGGTGACCACTAATGTGGTCACTTTAGAATATTTGTTAAGCAATACATTTATATGCTTTGGACTATATAATGGGATCAAAATAATTGCTGCACGTACAGGTAGGAATTCAAGTAGAAATTCAGGCTTTACAATTTGATCCATTTGCCAGTTAAAAGCTTCCTGCTTTATCATTTCTTCATTTACCTTGGAGTGTGCCAATTAGGCTTAACTGAAATGCATCCAACCACCAGATAAATCTGAGGACGAGGACTTCAGAATCTGCAGGCTGCAGAGTCCTGCTAGGTTTTTGCTATAGCCACTGAGTTTGCTGTTATTCAGTCGCTCAATGGTGTCCAACTCTTTGCAACCCCATGGACTGCAGCACGGCAGGCTTCCCTGTCCTTCACTGTCTCCCAGAACGTGCTCAAACTCATGTCCGTTGAGTTGATGATGACATCCAACCATCTCAGGCTTGATTTCCTTTAGGGCTGACTGATCTGATCTCTTTGCAGTTCAAGGGACTCTCAAGAGTCTTCTTCAATACCATTAGTTTGAAAGCATCAATTCTTCGGTAGACTGGCCATGGGGAAAACTGGGCCTTGTTCTGGTGGCCAAGGCAATGTTCAGCAAATTTTAGTCCAATTTTCTGCTGATGGGTGGGGCTGTGCTCCCTCCTTGTAGTTTGGCCTGAGGCCAAACTATGGCAAGTGTAATGGTGACCTCCTCCCAAAGGATTTATGCCAACCTGCCCTGCCTTCTAGGACTTGTGCAGTCAGTGACCCTGAACCCCGTGGCAGGCCACTGTTGACTCATACCTCGGCTGGAGACTTCCGAGACCTCACAGGCAAGTCTGGTTCACCCTCTTACTGCTCCTTTCTCCTGGGTCCTGGTGTGCATAAGGTTTTGTTTGTGCCCTCCAAGAGTCTCTGTTTCCCCAGTCCTATCAGGCATTGAGGCAGGCCGGTGTATGAGGGTTCACTAGCAGAGCAGAAAAAGCAGGATTGTACATATACCCAGAAAGAGGTTCATTATGAGGAGTTGGATCACGTGATGATAGAGGTTGGCAAGTTCAAAATCTAAAGGCCGGACTGGCAGGCTGGAGACCCAGAAGAGTCGATGCACCTGTTTGAGTCCAGAGATCATGTGCCGTACAGCTGGCCAGGGCAAGTGGGGCAGGTGATGGTCGAAGGCTGTCGGCTGATTTCTCTCTGGCTTGGCGGGTTGGGGAGCCACATTCTGAAGAGCTGTCAGCTTTATTCCAAGTCTGATATAAGTGTTCATCGCATCTTTTTAAAAAACCCTCACAGAAACACCCAAATAATGTTTGACAAACATCTGGGCACTGCAACCTAGCCAAGTGGACACACAAAGTTAACTATCCCCGAGGGCGTCACAGGCTACCTGTTTGCTCCTCAGACAGCCGCATGAGTCACTTATGTCAGACCCCATTTTGCACAGAGTGCCCTATTTGGAGCTGCACGGTTGGTAAGCAGAAGAGGCAGGAGTTAAAGTCATTTTGATACCAAATACTAATGGTGAGCAAGCTTTATGCATTTATTTATTTTTGCATGAGAACCAACCCAAGAAAAATTAAAATGTTTATAGGCTGTATATTTCCATCTTGAAGGAAGATAACTTGAGTGAATCTCATGAAGAAAAATGTATTTTCAGATATAATTATCCAACTGATTGATGGAAAATTGCCTCTGCTTTCTAATCACTAAAATGTCATGTCTGGGCATGCACGAGAGGGAGTAGCTTTCTTGTATTTTACCTGTGAGAGGAGCGAGGTGGGTTGTGTGGATTCCATGTTGAAAAAAAAGAAAACACACCTGGTTCAATTCAACAGAAGTATATCAGACTCAGCTGATTCATGTGTTGATAGGTCAGAATTTACCTTCTTTTTTCTTGATTTTATATAGGTATTTTCAGATACGTGTATAACCTTTCAAAAGTCTCCCAATTCTATGTCCACTTGAAAAATGATCATGGCTCAGTAGCACACCACATTTTCTGAATTTAGGTCATTTTTTTCATGCTGTGCTTTTCCTCTTGGGTGATTGAAGCATCTGAAAGCAGGGAATATACACAATATGGGAAGAACAGAGAGAGACATCTGGAATCTGAGGGGGAGAAGTCATGGTTTTCCCACTCACTGACTGTGATCTTGGGCAAGCTGTTGACCTCTCCATTTCCTCTCACCTGTTTGCAATGCTCACCCTATAGGGTTGTCTTGAGCATTGGGAAAATGGATGTGCAATGCCTTTTAAAGTTGGCTCTAAACCAATGATTGTTTCCCAAGCGAAACCTAGAGTAAGTGCTCAATAAATAACTGTGGAACTGAACTCTGTGAAGCCCAATCCCCAGATGGGGTGGATTTCCAGTGTTTGCCCAGGGAAACTCCCTTTGGGTTGTGCAATTGAGAGGCCCCAGCAGCAGAGCACAGCCCACAAATGTTGTCTTCTGCCTCGGGAGAGGCCCATGGGCACTGAGTGATCAGGGGATGAGGGACAGGCCCCTTGGGCACAGACACCTTTCTCCACCCTCTTCTCTTTTGACTTTGAAATGCTGACATCTGGAGGAAAATTAAAACCCTCCAGATCTTTGTCTCTCCTCAGAGATGAAAGAGAGTAGGTATTTCACACGGTAATTAGCACTTAGCAGGATCTGGAGACAACTGTTCCCAGCCTGGTCCTCCGGTCCCAGGACTTGGGAGTCACACTGAGCTGCTTTCAACTATACCTTGCTCAAAGTCCCACTGCTCCGACTATCTGGACCCTGACCCCAGGGCACTGTCCTGAGTGTGTGACTAAGTCCTTAGTTCAATCCAAATGCTTCCCAGATCTTCAAAGGTGTTCACGTCTGCCACCTTCGCGCAGCCTTCCCTGACCGTTCCAGCTGTGGCTCATTGGTCTCTCATCTGGCTTCCACTGATCTGCTCAGCGGTGTCCCCCTTTGTGACCCCCTGGACTGCAGCCCGCCAGGCTCCTCTGTCCATGGGTTTTCCCATGCAAGAACACTGGAGGGGGCTGCCCTCTCCTTCTCCAGGGCATCTTCCCGACCCAGAGATCAAGCCTGGGAGGTCTTGAATTCTTTACTGCCTAACCATTGTACATAGTTATGTGAGTTGCTAGTCCCTTCTCCAGGGGATCTTCCTGACCCAGGGATTGAACTTGGGAGGTCAGGTGGAGTCTTTACTGCCTAACCGTTGTACACATTTATGTACAATGTGAAGAGATGACTCGTTGGAAAAGAGCCTCATGTTGGGAAAAATAGAAGGCAATAGCAGAAGGGGACGAGAGAGGACGAGGTGGTTGGATGGCATCACTGAGTCAGTGGACATGAGTTTGAGTGTGTTCTGGGTGATGGTGAAGGACAGGGGAGCCTGGCATGCCACAGTCCACGGGGTTGCAAAGAATCAGACATGACTGAGTGACTGAACTGACAGATATGTACACACGCTGTTTGATTCTCTTCCATACAAGGAGTTCAGGTCTTCTGAGCTAGTGAGTAAGTTCTGGGGGTCTTCTTTACTTGTTTTCATCCCCGCTTGATTCATGACTATTAACCTGGTCCTAGTCACCATCCTCTGGGCCCTAGACTCTTGCAGAAACCTTCTAAATGTCTTGCAGCATCTGCTCACAATTCGCTCACCAGGCCAGAGGGCTCTCTTCCAAAAGCAGCATTGATGATCTCAACCTCACCCACCCCACCCCACCCCTAGTGGCTTTACCCAAGCCCCCCAGGATCTCATGCTAGCCAAACAAACACTGGACTGTTCACCTGGTAGTGCCAGTCTTCCTAGGTAGATTGTAAACCCTTAAAGTCTTGACTTGGTTATCCCTCTGAGTTCAGGGCATTCCCTCAGCACAATTCTGGCTGAATGAGTGAATAAATGGGTGAGGGAATGCCTGTGTGCAGCCTTGAGAGTTAAGCAAGCAGTGTTGTATTTCGTGTCTATTTTTTCTGGTGTTGGATCCCTGGCAAGAGGCTTTGGTCTCTCATCTGGCTTCCACTGATCTGCTCAGCGGTGTCCCCCTTTGTGACCCCCTGGACTGCAGCCCGCCAGGCTCCTCTGTCCATGGGTTTTCCCATGCAAGAACACTGGAGGGGGCTGCCCTCTCCTTCTCCAGGGCATCTTCCCGACCCAGAGATCAAGCCTGGGAGGTCTTGAATTCTTTACTGCCTAACCATTGTACATAGTTATGTGAGTTGCTAGTCCCTTCTCCAGGGGATCTTCCTGACCCAGGGATTGAACTTGGGAGGTCAGGTGGAGTCTTTACTGCCTAACCGTTGTACACATTTATGTACAATGTGAAGAGATGACTCGTTGGAAAAGAGCCTCATGTTGGGAAAAATAGAAGGCAATAGCAGAAGGGGACGAGAGAGGACGAGGTGGTTGGATGGCATCACTGAGTCAGTGGACATGAGTTTGAGTGTGTTCTGGGTGATGGTGAAGGACAGGGGAGCCTGGCATGCCACAGTCCACGGGGTTGCAAAGAATCAGACATGACTGAGTGACTGAACTGACAGATATGTACACACGCTGTTTGATTCTCTTCCATACAAGGAGTTCAGGTCTTCTGAGCTAGTGAGTAAGTTCTGGGGGTCTTCTTTACTTGTTTTCATCCCCGCTTGATTCATGACTATTAACCTGGTCCTAGTCACCATCCTCTGGGCCCTAGACTCTTGCAGAAACCTTCTAAATGTCTTGCAGCATCTGCTCACAATTCGCTCACCAGGCCAGAGGGCTCTCTTCCAAAAGCAGCATTGATGATCTCAACCTCACCCACCCCACCCCACCCCTAGTGGCTTTACCCAAGCCCCCCAGGATCTCATGCTAGCCAAACAAACACTGGACTGTTCACCTGGTAGTGCCAGTCTTCCTAGGTAGATTGTAAACCCTTAAAGTCTTGACTTGGTTATCCCTCTGAGTTCAGGGCATTCCCTCAGCACAATTCTGGCTGAATGAGTGAATAAATGGGTGAGGGAATGCCTGTGTGCAGCCTTGAGAGTTAAGCAAGCAGTGTTGTATTTCGTGTCTATTCTTGGTGTGGTTTTCTGGTGTTGGATCCCTGGCAAGAGGCTTTGTGTACACATGGTTTACTCAGGAAGGGCACTCTTGGGACACTGGTAAGGGAGCTGAGGGGAGTCAAGGGTGGTGGAATAACAGTGTTTTATCTTTGTCTGCCCCTCCCCTGAGCCAATAGCTCCTAAAACTCAGCGCATTTCCTGAGTGATTGGAGTGTCTTTTGGTATTTACAAGAAACTCCTTGCATCCACACCTGAGTGTTGGCCAATGAGGGGAGTCTTGGAGAGTCCCTAGGCAGCTGTCAGGATGGGGACTGGTCACCAGCCAAGTGGTTAGAATTTCAGCCTCATCTCCTGCCTCCACAGACGGGGAGGGGCTGAAGAGTGGGTTTAATCACAGATGGCCAATAAGTCAATCAATGAAACTTGGATGAAACTCTTTGAACAATGAGGTTCCTGGTTGATTAACATATAAATGTCCTGGACTTCTCTGGTGGTCCAGTGGTAAAGAATCTGCCTGCCAATGAGGGGGACATGGGTTCAATCCCTGGCCTGGGAAGATTCCACGTGCTGTGGAGCAACTAAGTCCAAGCACCACAACTACTGAACCTGTGCTCTGGAGCCCAGGAGCCACAACTACTGAAACCTGCAACCCCTAGACCCTGTGCTTCTCTAGAGAAGCCACAGCGATAAGAAGCCTGTGCCCTGAACCTAGAGAGGAACCTAGAGAAAAGCCACAACTAGAGAAAAGCCAGAGTGCAGCAATGAAAAGCCCGAGCAGCCAAAAGTAAATACATAAATAAAAGTTTTTTTTTTAATTATAGAGATGTCAACGATACAGAATAAAAAAACACCAAATTTCTCAGCAAAAAAATAAATAAATAAATAAACCACCACCAACAAAGCCATGCAGATGTCCTGGGAGAGCATTGTACCCTGATTCCACTAGGGCAGAGGCAAATATTCTCTGGACTCTTCTGGACCTTGCCTTATGTGCCTCTAACTGTTCACTTAAAATCAGCTATAATCATAACTGCAGTTATTTGTGTTGTTCTAGTGAATTTCAGAACCTGGGGACTGGGCAGTGATATGAGAAGCCCTGAATTCGCAGTCTTCCAGGCAGAAGTGTGGGTGACCTGCCACTGCTTGCACCTGGCATCTGAAGATGGGGGTCTTGTGCGTCTGAACCCTTACCCTGCAGGGTTTACGCTGACTCCCGGGAGCAAATGTCAGAATGGCACTGACTTGTTGGACACCCAGTTTGTGTCAGAGAATTTCAGAATTATTGATGGTTGCTAAAATGAAGTGCCGAGTAAGGCAAAGTCCCAGGTTTCAGCCTGAACCCACTGAAGAGATGTCGGGGATGTCCCCACCAAGGCTGGATGTCTGGGGCATTCACAGACCCTGACCCATCAGTCACTGGTTAAAAGGTGCCACAGGAATTTTCAGGCAGGACCTCGTCTGAGGGCGGGTAGAGCAGACTCTTAAGGGAAGGTCTCTCAAAGAAAGAGACAGTGGGGAGGACGGTTAGAGCCCAAAGCGGGCCAAAGCACGGTGGTCCCTGCACAGGGAGGAGGGATTCAGGGCCCCTGGTGGGGGTACCAGACTCTTCTGCCCCACGCTCTTCACCCTGGGGACGTGTTGGAAGGAAGGCACACTGGGACTTTGGATTGTTATCCTCCCAACAGGAATGGAGCAACGTCCTCATGCCTGGCCCAGGGGCTCCTGAGACCCAGGATGTGGTCTCTATCCTCTCGCTGTTAGTTTCCTCATTTAGCATGTGATCCTCGTATGTCATTGGCAGAAGGAAGCGTCTTCACTTTTTTTTTCCTGCTTTATTAGGCTGTTGTTGTTGTTGTTGTTTGCCACTTCTATTGATCTTTCATTTATTTCCATCTTCGTTCTTTGGCCTGTGTGGGCCTCCCATCGCAGTGGCCTTTCTGGCTGCAGAGCACCAGCTCCAGGTGCATGCGCTCCAGAGCTCTGGCTCGGTAGTTGGACACATCGGTCCAGCCGCTCCATGGCACATGGGATCTTCCCAGGCCAGGGATCAAACCAGCGCCCCCTGTACTGCAAGGTGTTGTCCTTACCCACTGGATCACCAGGGAAGCCCTTTTGTTAGTTTTTTATTTATTTTCATCCATCTTTATTCTTCAGCCTGTGTGGGCCTCCCATTGCAGTGGCCTCTCTCATTGTACAGCACTGGCTCTGGGCGCATGTGCTCCAGAGTGCTGGCTCATAATTGGACACACCAGTCCAGCCACTCTGAGGCATGTGAGATCTTCCCCGGCCAGGGATTGAACTGGCGCCCCTTGCACTGCAAGGCGGACTCTTTACCCACTGGACCACCCGGGAAGCCCCGTCGGGGGAAGGGGAATCACTAGAATTAGACAGTCATGTCTGAAATGGCCGAGTGAGGGAGAACTGGTCATCAGGTACACAGCTCAGGTGTCCTAAACCCAAAACCTCATTTAAAAAAAAAAAAAAAGGAAGCATCTTACAAATAGTTTGCTATCAATAATAAAATGTTGAAGTCTGAAGATCGTCTTCTTCTAAAAAATAAACTATGACACATTAACTCAAAATAATGCCTTTCAACCTTACTTCTATGCTGAAATTTTTCCTAGAGTCACGAGGACTGGCATCCCTGAGCTGGAACTCCCAAGTCCCTGCCCATGCCCACGTGGCAGGGCTGTGAGCACCGCCTGAGAACGACGGTGGCTGTTGGGGACAGGCTGACCCTCTGAGTGCTGGCCTCCCCTGGCACCCGGCGCAACGACAGCAGAGGTCTCTGAGAACGGTCAGGAGAAGGGTGACACCGCGGTCCCGGGCTGCTTGTGGGGTGGCGGTGACAGGGAGGCAGCCGGGAACAGTCATGTTCTGCTTCAGCTGAGTCAGCCTTTTGCCACCACAGGGCATGGTTCCAGTTGCTGACTGCTCTCAGTTTTCTGCTGGTGACAGATCATTGAAGTCAGGCTCTGCCCTGCCCCCTGCAACCTCGTTTTAATATTCATTGCAGCCAAAGCAAATTAGATGAGCAAATCTGTTCTTCCTGAAACATGCCATGCATAACAGAGCCAAATGCAAGAGATTTTATTTGTGCTCAAGTTGGTCACAGGACTGCTCTCTTCTGCGAGTGTGGAGGGAAGTAAAAGCCAAGGGGTGGTGGTCAAATGGCCAGGAGGTGAATGCTGGGAGACGAAGAAATCCCAGGACCATCCGGCTGTACATACGTTCTGGAGGGGAGGAAGGGGAAGAAAATGCCTTTGTCCTGATTGACCAGGGCCTGGGTTTGCTCTATCTCTGCCCACCCGTCCAGAGCCCTGGTCACACGCACGTCCCAAAGTCCCATCCTTCCTGTCCATCCTGTGACGTGTCAGACCAAAGCCAGAATGAGCTGTCTCTTTCTCGCTGCTCCTCAATGGTTCCCCAAGGCAAATGACTGGTGTCAGAACAGACCCTTTGTCCTCACCACCTCCTGGAAATACGCAGAAAGGATGTGTCTGGGGAACAGGAGCTGCCAAGGTATGCTTGGGAAGCCTTGAATGAGAATTTATGTCACTTCTTCGTGGCAGTTCTGTGCTGGGTTGATTAGCCAGGAGGAAAACAAAGCATTTACCTAGGGAAACAGCAAAGCAGGCTGAAGAAAAAGGTAGAGAATTATTAAACTTTTGATATTTGATACTTTCCTCAATGTGGAAAAATCAGAATATTGGTAGACGTCCTTTTGTATCATTTTAATGACGAAGTATGTGTGGGAGTGGGCCACAGCCTACGGTTTTCTCAGGACTTAGGGCTCTAGTGCTCTTAGACACCTTCCTCCCCACAGAAAGGTGGAGACACCTTCCTCCCCACAGAAAGGTGGAGCATGGGAAAGGCTGGGGCATTCCGGAATTGTGTAAGAATGTTCCTCTCTGGTTGGCACAAGTAAGGTTGGGAGTTCTTCTTCTTTTTTTTTTTTTTTGCAAAACTAGATCTAGAGAGAAATAGTCCAGAACATGTCCCACCTTCCTGGGAATATGAATGTTCTCTCCTGGGGCCTAAGCCTGTCCTGCCCGCTGACACCTGAATGTGTGTCCAAATCACCTGTAGGCACGTGTTACAACACAGATCGCCAGGCTCCACCCCAGAGTGTCCAGGACAAAAAACTCTGACTGTAGCTTTTGCCAATGTCTGTGGTGTAAATATTTCCATCATGGTCAGTTTCAAGTTATCAGCTTGATAGGAAATGATGTGCATGATCAACCCTCCTGAAGTAAAAGCCAAGGGGTGGTGGTCAAATGGCCAGGAGGTGAATGCTGGGAGAGAAGAAATCCCAGGACCATCCGGCTGTACATACGTTCTGGAGGGGAGGAAGGGGAAGAAAATGCCTTTGTCCTGATTGACCAGGGCCTGGGTTTGCTCTATCTCTGCCCACCCGTCCAGAGCCCTGGTCACACGCACGTCCCAAAGTCCCATCCTTCCTGTCCATCCTGTGACGTGTCAGACCAAAGCCAGAATGAGCTGTCTCTTTCTCGCTGCTCCTCAATGGTTCCCCAAGGCAAATGACTGGTGTCAGAACAGACCCTTTGTCCTCACCACCTCCTGGAAATACGCAGAAAGGATGTGTCTGGGGAACAGGAGCTGCCAAGGTATGCTTGGGAAGCCTTGAATGAGAATTTATGTCACTTCTTCGTGGCAGTTCTGTGCTGGGTTGATTAGCCAGGAGGAAAACAAAGCATTTACCTAGGGAAACAGCAAAGCAGGCTGAAGAAAAAGGTAGAGAATTATTAAACTTTTGATATTTGATACTTTCCTCAATGTGGAAAAATCAGAATATTGGTAGACGTCCTTTTGTATCATTTTAATGACGAAGTATGTGTGGGAGTGGGCCACAGCCTACGGTTTTCTCAGGACTTAGGGCTCTAGTGCTCTTAGACACCTTCCTCCCCACAGAAAAAAGGGTGGAGCATGGGAAAGGCTGGGGCATTCCGGAATTGTGTAAGAATGTTCCTCTCTGGTTGGCACAAGTAAGGTTGGGAGTTCTTCTTCTTTTTTTTTTTTTTTGCAAAACTAGATCTAGAGAGAAATAGTCCAGAACATGTCCCACCTTCCTGGGAATATGAATGTTCTCTCCTGGGGCCTAAGCCTGTCCTGCCCGCTGACACCTGAATGTGTGTCCAAATCACCTGTAGGCACGTGTTACAACACAGATCGCCAGGCTCCACCCCAGAGTGTCCAGGACAAAAAACTCTGACTGTAGCTTTTGCCAATGTCTGTGGTGTAAATATTTCCATCATGGTCAGTTTCAAGTTATCAGCTTGATAGGAAATGATGTGCATGATCAACCCTCCTAGGACCCCAGGGAGGGTTGATTTATGGGTGGGGAGTGGCTCTGTAGCTGAGGTTTCTGCTAGAATGACTCATAGGTCCAGCCACCACCAGGCAGGATTCCAGAGGCTTCTCAGTAGAAGAATGAGGAGCAGAAAGTAGGAGGGAAGAGAGGACAGAAGGAAGTAAATAGATGTTACTAGAAGAGAAAGAATGCTAACACCTGGCTTGCCCTTCTCTCATCTGCTGACCTGGGACATAAAGATCTGTTATATATTTATATGCATATGTATGTATATATGTCTTTTCCCTGTTTCATAAACTTAAATTTTAAAAAAGATGTAAAAAAGGGAATAAACATCATGATTTATTTCACCACGCAGGAATAAACACTATGCCATTTGGGTGTATATTCTAGTTTTGTTTTGCTTTGTTTTGTTTTTACATAACACACTCTCACATGCACACAGATTTCGTTTATACATACATACACATACCGTTTTGTAACCCAGTTTTTTCACATAGCATTTTCATGAGCATTTTCTCATGTCATTGAATGTTCTTCTACAAAATGATTTGCAATGGATGTGCCATAATTTATTTCCTGAACTCCTGTTTTTGGAAATTTGCTTCATGTCCAACATTTTTTCAATGACAAAACGTGCTCTGACGAATAGCCTCATATCTAAATATTGCCATCGATGATTATCTCTTGGAATACAGCTTTCTAATAGGAAACGCGGGCTCACACTAAGGTGTGCACATTTGAACTTCCAGTTCGTTGTGTCAAATTGCATTCCAGAGAGATTACACCTGTTTACACGACCATCAGAGGCATTTAATAGTGCCCATTTCATCATTCTTTCATCAACTCTGGGTTTTACAAATTTTTTAATTCTCTGAAATGCTTGCTTTTATTTTTTCCATCACAGTGACATCATCACATCATGAAAGTCTGACTGGCAGACAATGCAGAGCCCGTTCACTAAAATTTGAAGTTTCACTAAATACGTCACTATCTGGCTCCCAACAAGATGGTAAAATACCCAGTGCTGTGGCCAGCTATGCCTTCTGCCATCTCTGGATTGAAGCTGGGAACGTGTGAGGAGCTGGGGTCTTCTCAGGCTAGAACCACCTTTCTGGACAGAAGAGTGACTTTGGTGACCAGGATTCCGGAAACAAATGAGAAGGGACAATAGCATGAAGCCAGGGAAAAGAGGACAAGCCATGAACAAGCAAATTAAGACCAGACAAGAGAGATGAATCAGAAGCGATCCGATAACCAACTCTGGATTAAGTGCATCTGGCTCATGCGGGGATTTCACAGTCATTTGCTTAAAGCTGCTAATCTTTTCTGAGAGGTTCCCTTCAAGCCGTCTGGAAGGAATGAATAAGTGGATGCTTAGCCAAACGGCTGCTCTTGCAATGTTTTATGCATGGGTGCGCACACATGCTGTCCTGCCTTGGTGATCCGAGATTCAAAGTGCGGCTAGCTCACAGACTCACAGGAGATTATTTTTTAATTTTTAAAAAATTTCCTGGAAGTAGAGCTGATTTGCAATGTCATGTTTAACTTCTGCTGTTATAGTAAAGTGACTCGATTTATACATATTCATTCTTTTTCACATTCATTTCCATTATGGTTTACGACAAGAGATTGAATACAGTTCCCTGTGCTATACAGGAGGACCTGATGATTTATCTGCCCTATATATATATAACAGTTTGCATATGTGAATCCCACACTCTAATCTTTCCCTTCTCTAGAATTTCAGAGTTAGAAAGGAACTACATGATATCTAGTCCACTTGTCATTTAGAGGTGAGGAGGAAATTGAGACTCAGATAGACCAAAGGATTTCTCTTGAATTCACACATCAAAATACTGGCAGAGCTGGGACTAAAACTTAGGTCTCCAACTTTTAGTCCCATCCCATTCCTTCTAGCGTGTAACCATGGCTTACTCCAGTATTTTCTAAACTTACTTAATGGAGAGTAACAGAAAGAATTAATATGGGAGACAAGACCAGAAGTATAAGATAAATCATTTCATTAATTGTCTTCCCCGGGAGGGGTATTCCAAAGGCAGGTGCATACAGGAATCTACTGTGTCCTGCTGCGGATCACCAGGATGAATGATAAAGCCTCACGTCCTCAGCTGTGGACGTGTGGTCAGTCACGGTACCCACCTCACAGGTGGGGGTGAGCTGGCAGTGAGCTAGGCCCGGGGTTGGATCAGTTTGGTAGGTGCATGTGGTCAGTGGGGGGCAACGTTTTGCGACTCCATGGACTGCAGCCCACTAGGCTCCTCTGCCCATGGGATTTTTTTTCCTGGCAAGAATACTGGAGTGGGTTGACATTTTCTCTTCCAGGGGATCTCTGCCACCCAGGGATCAAACCCACAGCTCCTTTGTCTCCTGCTTTACAGGCGCAGTCTTTACTGCTAAACCACTGGAAGCCCCTTGGGACATAGTTTTCAACAGATATTAGCGATTTTAAGGGATCTTTTTTGGGCCACTCTCAGGTTCTGGATGTTTTTAATGTTTTATGCATGGGTGCGCACATGCTGTCCTGCCTTGGTGATCCGAGATTCAAAGTGCGGCTAGCTCACAGACTCACAGGAGATTATTTTTAATTTTAAAAATTTCCTGGAAGTAGAGCTGATTTGCAATGTCATGTTTAACTTCTGCTGTTATAGTAAAGTGACTCGATTTATACATATTCATTCTTTTTCACATTCATTTCCATTATGGTTTACGACAAGAGATTGAATACAGTTCCCTGTGCTATACAGGAGGACCTGATGATTTATCTGCCCTATATATATATAACAGTTTGCATATGTGAATCCCACACTCTAATTTTTCCCCTTCTCTAGAATTTCAGAGTTAGAAAGGAACTACATGATATCTAGTCCACTTGTCATTTAGAGGTGAGGAGGAAATTGAGACTCAGATAGACCAAAGGATTTCTCTTGAATTCACACATCAAAATACTGGCAGAGCTGGGACTAAAACTTAGGTCTCCAACTTTTAGTCCCATCCCATTCCTTCTAGCGTGTAACCATGGCTTACTCCAGTATTTTCTAAACTTACTTAATGGAGAGTAACAGAAAGAATTAATATGGGAGACAAGACCAGAAGTATAAGATAAATCATTTCATTAATTGTCTTCCCCGGGAGGGGTATTCCAAAGGCAGGTGCATACAGGAATCTACTGTGTCCTGCTGCGGATCACCAGGATGAATGATAAAGCCTCACGTCCTCAGCTGTGGACGTGTGGTCAGTCACGGTACCCACCTCACAGGTGGGGGTGAGCTGGCAGTGAGCTAGGCCCGTGGTTGGATCAGTTTGGTAGGTGCCTGTGCTCAGTGGGGTCCAACGTTTTGCGACTCCATGGACTGCAGCCCACTAGGCTCCTCTGCCCATGGGATTTTTTTTCCTGGCAAGAATACTGGAGTGGGTTGACATTTTCTCTTCCAGGGGATCTCTGCCACCCAGGGATCAAACCCACAGCTCCTTTGTCTCCTGCTTTACAGGCGCAGTCTTTACTGCTAAACCACTGCGGAAGCCCCTTGGGACATAGTTTTCAACAGATATTAGCGATTTTAAGATTATTATTTTTTTTACTATCTGAGACAGCGCCGGTTGCTTATCAGTGTTGAAGTAGAAGTAGAGGCTGTCTTATAAGGGAGTTTACTTATTTTTTAAAAAAGACTTTTAAAATTGAAATACAGCTGATTTACAATGGTGTGCTGATTTCTGCTGTATAGCAACGTAATTTAGTTCCATATATACGTATATTTATTCTTATTTATATTCTTTTCCGTTGTGGTTTATGTCAGAATATAGTTCCATGTGCTCTACAGTAGGACCTTGCTATTTATTCGTCTACATGCAGCAGCTTGCGTTTGCTGGCCCCAAACTCACAGTCCGCTCCTCCCTCGCCCATCTCTCAACAACCGCAGTTCTGTTCTCTCTGTTTCTGTTTCATAGATGGGCTCATTTGGGCCATATTTTAGATTCCACACGTAATTGATGTCATATGATATTTGTCTTTCTCTTTCTGACCTAGTTCACTGGGTATGGTCATCTTCCATCCATGTTGCAGCAAATCACATTATTTCATTCTGATTTTTATGACTGAGCAGAATCCCATTGTGGTGGTGGTTTAGTCACTACATTGTGTCTGACTCTTGCGACCCATGGACTGTAACTCACCAGGCTCCTCTGTCCGTGGGACTTTCAGGTAAGAATACTGGAGTGGGTTGCCATCTCCTTCTCAGAGGCGCCAGGAGCTCTGGGAGAAAGAGTGCAGCAAGGCCTTTAGAGACCGGGTCACTGCTGCACATCCCCCTGCTTCCTGAAGGGTTTGTTGGTGGCTAGTGAGGGGGTGGTCAGGGTGCACAGGAGCTAAGGTTAGGCAGGAGAAAGGGGGGAACGGCATGTACACCCATCGCCTGGGCCTAGAGACTATAGGGGGAGCTGTGGCTAGAAGCCCCTCTTGACCCAGCTGAGACACTCTGCCGCAAACGCCGTGCTGAGTGCCGAGCAGCATCCACAGGTCGGGCCGCTCTCAGCGCAGATCCTGGGATTTGGGGTCTTGGCGCCTGAGGGTGCTGACGCGTGTTGGTAATCCTGTTAGGATGGCTACTGTTACGATGTGGGCCAAGCATCCACTGGTCAGGGCAGGAGCAGTGACAGCCACTCTCCCGATGGTGGCCATGGAAGCAGCGGAATATTACTAAAGTAGAGGCTGTCATATAAGAGAGTTTACTTATTTTTTATATAAGACTTTTAAAATTGAAATACAGCTGATTTACAATGGTGTGCTGATTTCTGCTGTATAGCAACGTAATTTAGTTCCATATATACGTATATTTATTCTTATTTATATTCTTTTCCGTTGTGGTTTATGTCAGAATATAGTTCCATGTGCTCTACAGTAGGACCTTGCTATTTATTCGTCTACATGCAGCAGCTTGCGTTTGCTGGCCCCAAACTCACAGTCCGCTCCTCCCTCGCCCATCTCTCAACAACCGCAGTTCTGTTCTCTCTGTTTCTGTTTCATAGATGGGCTCATTTGGGCCATATTTTAGATTCCACACGTAATTGATGTCATATGATATTTGTCTTTCTCTTTCTGACCTAGTTCACTGGGTATGGTCATCTTCCATCCATGTTGCAGCAAATCACATTATTTCATTCTGATTTTTATGACTGAGCAGAATCCCATTGTGGTGGTGGTTTAGTCACTACATTGTGTCTGACTCTTGCGACCCATGGACTGTAACTCACCAGGCTCCTCTGTCCGTGGGACTTTCAGGTAAGAATACTGGAGTGGGTTGCCATCTCCTTCTCAGAGGCGCCAGGAGCTCTGGGAGAAAGAGTGCAGCAAGGCCTTTAGAGACCGGGTCACTGCTGCACATCCCCCTGCTTCCTGAAGGGTTTGTTGGTGGCTAGTGAGGGGGTGGTCAGGGTGCACAGGAGCTAAGGTTAGGCAGGAGAAAGGGGGGAACGGCATGTACACCCATCGCCTGGGCCTAGAGACTATAGGGGGAGCTGTGGCTAGAAGCCCCTCTTGACCCAGCTGAGACACTCTGCCGCAAACGCCGTGCTGAGTGCCGAGCAGCATCCACAGGGAGGGGCGCTCTCAGAGCAGATCCTGGGATTTGGGGTCTTGGCGCCTGAGGGTGCTGACGCGTGTTGGTAATCCTGTTAGGATGGCTACTGTTACGATGTGGGCCAAGCATCCACTGGTCAGGGCAGGAGCAGTGACAGCCACTCTCCCGATGGTGGCCATGGAAGCAGCGGGAATATTACTAAAGCAGAGCTGGCATTTCTCTGTGTTAGTATTTGCAACTGGGATGGAATCTTTTAGAACAGGGGAGCCCTGGGCAATTCTGACAGAAAGAAAGGTCTCTAGAATGGTGTGTTGGATTTTCTGGGCAGAAATCAAACTTGTAATTATTCCGAAGCATAACAGTATCCTTAGTTGTACTGAAAGCTGGTCCTGCAGGTGGCTGATCTATGTCCCCGAAACACCATTACAAACACCTGCAGAGCAATCCCAGCTGACGTCTTCTACACGCGCGCATGCTGAGTCCCTTCAGTCGCGTCCAATTCTTTGTGACTCCAAGGACTGCAGTCCGCCAGGCTCCCCTGTCTATGGGATTCTCCAGGCAAGAATACTGGACTGCGTTGCTATGCCCTCCTCCAGGAGATCTTCCTGACCCAGGTACTGAACCTGCATCTCTTATGTCTCCTGCATTGGTAGGCAGTTTCTTTATGACTAGCGGCACCTGGAAAGGCCAAAGTCCTCAGCAGTTTTCAAATACTTTATACACAACTGAAGGAGACTTTTTGATAATTTATTGAGGTGAAATTCACACAACATAGAATTAATCATCTGAGAGTGAACAATTCAGTACTCAGTACACTCCAGATACCATGCAAGCACCACCCCTGGCCCATTCCCAAACATTTCCATCCAGAACAGAACCCCATATCCCTCAAGAAGTTTCTCTCACTCCTCATTCTCTCCAGCGTCCTGGAAACCACCAATCTACTTCTGTCTCTAGGGACTCATCTCTTCTGGATATTTCATGTAAGTGCAATCGAAAAATTTGTTTATTCTTTGTAATGGGAACACAGAAAGAAGGCACTAGCACACAGCAAGTAGGGGCCACGGGACTAAACAGGACACCTATGCTCTTCTGGTTCTCTGGTTTGACACTCAGCTCTCTGCCCTTGTCAGAGGGGTTTGCAGGAAGCTCTGCACACTTTCCCTGCAAGACTTTTGTTCAGATAAAGATTCGTTCATTATGTCTAAAGCGGGGAGCATGGAAAAGGGGTGACAGCCACTCTCCCGATGGTGGCCATGGAAGCAGCGGGAATATTACTAAAGCAGAGCTGGCATTTCTCTGTGTTAGTATTTGCAACTGGGATGGAATCTTTTAGAACAGGGGAGCCCTGGGCAATTCTGACAGAAAGAAAGGTCTCTAGAATGGTGTGTTGGATTTTCTGGGCAGAAATCAAACTTGTAATTATTCCGAAGCATAACAGTATCCTTAGTTGTACTGAAAGCTGGTCCTGCAGGTGGCTGATCTATGTCCCCGAAACACCATTACAAACACCTGCAGAGCAATCCCAGCTGACGTCTTCTACACGCGCGCATGCTGAGTCCCTTCAGTCGCGTCCAATTCTTTGTGACTCCAAGGACTGCAGTCCGCCAGGCTCCCCTGTCTATGGGATTCTCCAGGCAAGAATACTGGACTGCGTTGCTATGCCCTCCTCCAGGAGATCTTCCTGACCCAGGTACTGAACCTGCATCTCTTATGTCTCCTGCATTGGTAGGCAGTTTCTTTATGACTAGCGGCACCTGGAAAGGCCAAAGTCCTCAGCAGTTTTCAAATACTTTATACACAACTGAAGGAGACTTTTTGATAATTTATTGAGGTGAAATTCACACAACATAGAATTAATCATCTGAGAGTGAACAATTCAGTACTCAGTACACTCCAGATACCATGCAAGCACCACCCCTGGCCCATTCCCAAACATTTCCATCCAGAACAGAACCCCATATCCCTCAAGAAGTTTCTCTCACTCCTCATTCTCTCCAGCGTCCTGGAAACCACCAATCTACTTCTGTCTCTAGGGACTCATCTCTTCTGGATATTTCATGTAAGTGCAATCGAAAAATTTGTTTATTCTTTGTAATGGGAACACAGAAAGAAGGCACTAGCACACAGCAAGTAGGGGCCACGGGACTAAACAGGACACCTATGCTCTTCTGGTTCTCTGGTTTGACACTCAGCTCTCTGCCCTTGTCAGAGGGGTTTGCAGGAAGCTCTGCACACTTTCCCTGCAAGACTTTTGTTCAGATAAAGATTGCAAGCTTAAGTTCATAATAATAGTAACAAAAAACATGTACTGGGTACATAATATGTTCAATTTTGGATTAGAGGTTTCTGTGCATTATCTCATGAATATTCACAGAAAGTTTACCAGCTCAGGATTTCTCACAGAGGAGGAGGCTGAGTCCGAGGAGTGACTGGCACGAGGTGACACAGCGGGCAATGGCAGAGCGAACAGGTGAGATGTGTGGCTGTCTCTCAATTCTGCCTGTTAAGGCTGTTTGGGGACTTCCCTCATGGTGCAGTGGATCAAAGTCCAGCTGCCAATGCAGGGGACACGGGTTTGATCCCTGGAGCAGGAGGATTCCATACGCCACAGAGCAACTAAGCCTGTGCACAGCAGCTACTGAGCCGGACTCCCTAAAGCCTGTGCTCTGCAACAAGAGAAGCCACTGCAATGAGAAGCCCACACACTGCAGCTGGGGAGTAGCCCCTGCCTTCTGCAACCAGAGAAAGCTCACCTACAGCAACAAAGACCCAGCACAGTTTTAAAACAGTGTTTAGTAATCGCAATACATAGTATTAATACATTCTTCTCATCTTCACTGGTAGTCCTCAGACAAACTGCTGGGAGTTTTAGCCCTACTGAATGCTAATGATGATGACTTTCTCACATCAACTGCAAAGTCATTAATAACTGCTTTTGAATGTACTCATCACATGTTTACTTGTATCTTGAATGTCTCTCCTTGCCAGAATGAAACTCTCTCCTAGTACTTGATGCAAAGTAGGAGCTTGGTAAGAGTGGGAGAAAAAATTGAGTAATACCTTTGGCTCAAATATTCATCCCATGGGATGACTATTTTAGGTTTTCCAGAAAGAAATTCCGTTTCTGCTGGTGCCTCTATTCAAGGATTCACAGCTGTTGGGAGCGAGGCTGTAGGTCTGGACCGTGCTGGTCCTCCCTTAGCACACTGCTTGTCTTCACCGATTCAGCCCCTTCAGCTTGACTCCAGGCTATCTGGGCTCCCACCCCAGGCCTGCATTTGCCATTCTCTGTCTTATTTTGGCTGCTCTCAATTCTACTCTTTCTTCACGGTGAGCCCTTCCCCCACTGAGTCTTCCCAGGTGTTCCGACCTCACCACAGAGATGGGGTTCTGTTTTGGAAGACTGGCTAGCCCTCACTGTGTGTCTGATACAGCCTGTGCGGAAGGCAGGGCGGGAAGGGGCTCAGACACTCAGAATGTGAGTGGCAGGCCGTTGTGGCGTGGGGGTTCCTGGGAGGAGCCTCAGAGAGGCCCTTTAGAGAAAGGGGCAAGGGCAGGCCAGGTTGGCAGGACTCTGGGTCCCCTGCTCTACTTAACCAGAATACCTGCTTTTGTATTATGTGATTTCATTTGAACACAGATATTAACTGGTCAAGAAAAAAAGCAACTCCTCTTTTCTGTTAATATTTCCATCTCCTGCTTTTACAGATAAGAAAATCCCAAATGATACACCTCCCAAATTTTTCTTCCTTCCCCCCATACAACAGAGTTTCAGTAAAAGTCAAAAAAAGTCAAAGTCAAATCCTTCAGTCATATCCGACTCTTTGTGACCCATGGACGAGCCATGGAATTCTCCAGGCAAGAATCCTGGCGTGGGTAGCCTTTCCCTTCTCCCGCTCTGGCTCAGAGTGGCCACGTGACCGAGCTCTTATCACTAGAATGGGAGCTGAGAGTCCAGGCAGTTTTTGCATCCCTCGCCTAGAAGGAAATTGTTTCTCTGCCTCTTTTTCTGTTTCTGCATTTCCAGGTGCTGGATCATCGCTGCACGGTGACTCAGGTTTGACCACATCTGTAAGGACACCCCCTGGGGCAGGGGTGCCCAGCCTTTCTGTGCCATGAGCTCCTTTTGTAGGCTGGTGAAGCCTGTGGACTTTACA
The DNA here is from genome assembly GCA_022376925.1 of Tragulus kanchil. Taxonomy (NCBI): domain Eukaryota; kingdom Metazoa; phylum Chordata; class Mammalia; order Artiodactyla; family Tragulidae; genus Tragulus; species Tragulus kanchil. The sequence continues at coordinate 139,099,497 of JAIOJX010000003.1, forward strand.
GGAGCTTGGTAAGAGTGGGAGAAAAAATTGAGTAATACCTTTGGCTCAAATATTCATCCCATGGGATGACTATTTTAGGTTTTCCAGAAAGAAATTCCGTTTCTGCTGGTGCCTCTATTCAAGGATTCACAGCTGTTGGGAGCGAGGCTGTAGGTCTGGACCGTGCTGGTCCTCCCTTAGCACACTGCTTGTCTTCACCGATTCAGCCCCTTCAGCTTGACTCCAGGCTATCTGGGCTCCCACCCCAGGCCTGCATTTGCCATTCTCTGTCTTATTTTGGCTGCTCTCAATTCTACTCTTTCTTCACGGTGAGCCCTTCCCCCACTGAGTCTTCCCAGGTGTTCCGACCTCACCACAGAGATGGGGTTCTGTTTTGGAAGACTGGCTAGCCCTCACTGTGTGTCTGATACAGCCTGTGCGGAAGGCAGGCGGGAAGGGGCTCAGACACTCAGAATGTGAGTGGCAGGCCGTTGTGGCGTGGGGGTTCCTGGGAGGAGCCTCAGAGAGGCCCTTTAGAGAAAGGGGCAAGGGCAGGCCAGGTTGGCAGGACTCTGGGTCCCCTGCTCTACTTAACCAGAATACCTGCTTTTGTATTATGTGATTTCATTTGAACACAGATATTAACTGGTCAAGAAAAAAAGCAACTCCTCTTTTCTGTTAATATTTCCATCTCCTGCTTTTACAGATAAGAAAATCCCAAATGATACACCTCCCAAATTTTTCTTCCTTCCCCCCATACAACAGAGTTTCAGTAAAAGTCAAAAAAAGTCAAAGTCAAATCCTTCAGTCATATCCGACTCTTTGTGACCCATGGACGAGCCATGGAATTCTCCAGGCAAGAATCCTGGCGTGGGTAGCCTTTCCCTTCTCCCGCTCTGGCTCAGAGTGGCCACGTGACCGAGCTCTTATCACTAGAATGGGAGCTGAGAGTCCAGGCAGTTTTTGCATCCCTCGCCTAGAAGGAAATTGTTTCTCTGCCTCTTTTTCTGTTTCTGCATTTCCAGGTGCTGGATCATCGCTGCACGGTGACTCAGGTTTGACCACATCTGTAAGGACACCCCCTGGGGCAGGGGTGCCCAGCCTTTCTGTGCCATGAGCTCCTTTTGTAGGCTGGTGAAGCCTGTGGACTTTACTGGTATAATTTTGTTTAATGCAGAAAATAAAATACAGAAGATTACAAAAGAAACCATTAGTATTGAAAAGTGGGTGTCAAAATAACTAAAAAAACCTCACACATACACATTTGTGGTACGGTAAAAATGTGCTTCTTTATTGACATCAAGTAATAAATTCTAGTGGCAAGATGGATAGCAACTATAATTTTGAAACAGTAATGAACAGGAAGCGATGGTTTGAGGAGTCTATAACACTGTAATATGATATGACTATCTTTGTGATTTCTATCAGCAACTAAGTCCTTGATCCGTTATTAGGGTGATTTATTGCCACATTCATAATTGAAGGAAATACCACATTTCATTTAGAAGTCTGTGAAAATACAAACATAATTTTTTTTCATCCTGGCTCACAAATCTCTTGAGTTTTTTTTATTAACTCCAGGTAATTCTTGTTCACGCTCAGTTGTGTCTGACTCTTTGTGACCCCATGAACTGCAGCACACCAGGCTTCTCTGTCCTTCACCATCTCCTGGAATTTGCCCAAGTTCACATCCATTGAGTCTGTGATGCTGTCCACCCATCTCATCTTCTGTCGACCCCTTCTCCTCCTGCCCTCAATCTATCCCAGCATCAAGATATTTTCCAAGAAGTTGGCTCTTTGCATCAGGTGGCCAAAGTATTGGGGTTTCAGCTTCAGCATCAGTCTTTTCAATGAATAGTCAAGATTGATTTCCTTTAGGATTGACTGGTGGGATCTTGCTGTCCAAGGACTCTCAAGAGTCTTCTCTGACACCACAGTTTGAAAGCATCTGTACTTCGTTGCTCAGCCTTTTTTATTGCCCAGCTCTCACAACCATATGTGACTGCTAGGAAAACCATAGCTTGGACTATATGGACTTTTGTTGGTAAAGTGATGTCTCTGCTTTTGAATATACTGTCTAGGTTTGTCATAGCTTTTCTTCCAAGAAGCAAGTATCTCTCTTTTTCTTTTTTTTTTTAGTTTTGGCCTTTTTTTTTTTTTTTTTTAATTTTGGCCTTTTTTATTGGTCCTTCATTTATTTATTTCCATCCATCTTAAACCTTTGGCCTGTGTGGGCCTCCCATTGCAGTGGCCTCTCTCATTGCCGAGTACCAGCTCTGGGCATACATGCTCCAGAGTGCTGGCTTGCAATTTAAGGCACTGGTCCAGCCACTCCACAGCATGTGGGATCTTCCCGTGCCAGGGATCTAACTGGTGCCCCTTGCACTGCAAGGCGGACTCTTTACCCACTGGACCACCAGGGAAGCTCTGGCCTCTTTTTTTTTATTGATTGTTTATTTATTTATTTTTCATCCCTCTTTATTCTTCCACCTGTGTGGGCCTCCAATCGCAGTGGCCTCTCTCGTTGCAGAGCACTGGCTCTGGGTGCATGCATTCCAGAGCGCTGACTTGTAATCAGATACACCAGTTCAGCCATTTCATGGCACATGGGATCTTCCGGGCCAGAGATGGAACCAGTGCCCCTTGCACTGCAAGGCGGACTCTCTACCCACTGGACCACCAGGGAAGCCCACCATCTTTTAATTTCATGGCAGCCGTCACTGTCAGCAGTGAGCCCAAGAAAATAGTCTCTCACTGTTTCCATTGTTTGCCCATCTGTTTGCCATGAAGTGATGGAACCAGATGCCAAGATCCTCGTTTTTTGAAGGTTGAATTTTAAGCCAGCTTTTTCACTCGATGATCTCACATATGCAGAGGTTACCACCCATATACCAGGTTATTGAGTCCATATCTATTGAATCCCTGCCTTAGAAGACAGCAGAGGAAGACGAACAGAACTTGAGCTCCCAAACGTCCATGTGGATCAGAGCAGCCTGCCGGTCAGGGGCACTACCCTCTAGATGCTCATGGGAGAGAGAAATGTGTCTTATTTAGGGATTTCCCTTGGAATCCCATGGCTAAGAATCTGCCCTCCAATGCAGGGAAGGTGGGTTCATTTCCTGGTGGGGGAACTAAGACCCCACATTCAAGGCAGCTAAGCCCATGCCCTCCAACTACTAGAGAGAGATGTCATTGTGGCCTGCTTGCCACAATGAAGATCCTGCATGTAAGACCTGCCCCAGCCAAAAATAAAATAAACTTTAAAAAAAAGAAAGAAAAGAAACATAATTTTTAAGCTATTGTAAGAGTGGGTTTTGTATAACAGCCTACATCCTAAGTTTATACCCTATTGCAACCAGGGAGAAAATGACTTATACGTCTCCAGTTTTATACATTTATGTAAATAGTTTTGTGTTGGTTGCTTTTCCCAACTGTCTCTTCCTCTCCTGCCAGTAGATGATACCTGGATCGGGGTTATGTAGGGAGCAGGTGCTCTGAACACAAGCTGAATTAATACAAGTCTGTATAACTGAGTCTAAAACACTAGAAACGTAGAGATAGTAAGGCATGTGGCTTCAGGCAGTGAAGTGCTGTGCTTTAAACATGATTCTGTCATCCACTGACTGTGTCGCTCTGAGTGGCTGTTTACGGTCTCTGAGCCTCAACTCAAGGCTAACAATTTCTTGAAGTGTCCAAAGTTCTGTGGGCTAGACTGATGATAACTCAAATCACAACCGTTTGTTTTCGTCACTGCCCTGTTCAGCGGTCAGGCATGGAGTCCTTCGGCGCGGGGCTCCAGCGCTTCCTCGTCTGTTTCTGGAATGGCTGGCGCGGGCAGGATTCTCCACTGTTGGACTTGGGAGGCCAAGGTCGGGGTGGGGAGGCCTGACTATTCTCTAGCTTGTTTCCATTGCTCAGTGACAATAATAAACACCCTTTTCTAGGGCTTCCCTGGTGGTCCAGTGGGTAAGGAACCCACAACACAGGTGTGGAGGAGAGGCTGTTTCTGCAAGACCCTGGGCTGAGGGAAGCCCGCAGAGAGGGACTCGCAGGTGGAAGGCGGCCTGGTGGACTAGTCTGTGGGCTCCAACGCTGGGGGCCACCGAGCAGCTTTTCTGTGACTTCTCTTTCCCCAGGCCTGAGCTCTCTTGGCCTCCCTGCTCCTATCTCCGGCCTCCCGGGAGACACCCTCGGCGCTCCTCTGTCTTCCTCTCCTCTTCTAGGCCACCCCACTCCCTCTGGCCCCTGATCAGTGCCCTGGCTCGTGCTTTGGGGCCTACGGTCTGGACAAGGGTGGGCAGGTGGCAGCGTAATTCCTATGTGGCTGAGAACAGGCCACGCCCGAAAAGCAGGCACCGTGGGGAGCTGGGCTTGCATCCTCCAGGGGTCTGGTGGGCAGATCATAAAAGCTGGAACTGCCTGATGAAGCCCCGAAGGCTGACCCCACGACCTCCCTTGGTGGCTGGCATATCCTGCCACCTCCCTTTGGGGAGGCCAAGCAACCAGGCCCAGGCTAGGAGCCCGCCCCCCCTTTCGTGTTGGTTGCTTTTCCCAACTGTCTCTTCCTCTCCTGCCAGTAGATGATACCTGGATCGGGGTTATGTAGGGAGCAGGTGCTCTGAACACAAGCTGAATTAATACAAGTCTGTATAACTGAGTCTAAAACACTAGAAACGTAGAGATAGTAAGGCATGTGGCTTCAGGCAGTGAAGTGCTGTGCTTTAAACATGATTCTGTCATCCACTGACTGTGTCGCTCTGAGTGGCTGTTTACGGTCTCTGAGCCTCAACTCAAGGCTAACAATTTCTTGAAGTGTCCAAAGTTCTGTGGGCTAGACTGATGATAACTCAAATCACAACCGTTTGTTTTCGTCACTGCCCTGTTCAGCGGTCAGGCATGGAGTCCTTCGGCGCGGGGCTCCAGCGCTTCCTCGTCTGTTTCTGGAATGGCTGGCGCGGGCAGGATTCTCCACTGTTGGACTTGGGAGGCCAAGGTCGGGGTGGGGAGGCCTGACTATTCTCTAGCTTGTTTCCATTGCTCAGTGACAATAATAAACACCCTTTTCTAGGGCTTCCCTGGTGGTCCAGTGGGTAAGGAACCCACAACACAGGTGTGGAGGGAGAGGCTGTTTCTGCAAGACCCTGGGCTGAGGGAAGCCCGCAGAGAGGGACTCGCAGGTGGAAGGCGGCCTGGTGGACTAGTCTGTGGGCTCCAACGCTGGGGGCCACCGAGCAGCTTTTCTGTGACTTCTCTTTCCCCAGGCCTGAGCTCTCTTGGCCTCCCTGCTCCTATCTCCGGCCTCCCGGGAGACACCCTCGGCGCTCCTCTGTCTTCCTCTCCTCTTCTAGGCCACCCCACTCCCTCTGGCCCCTGATCAGTGCCCTGGCTCGTGCTTTGGGGCCTACGGTCTGGACAAGGGTGGGCAGGTGGCAGCGTAATTCCTATGTGGCTGAGAACAGGCCACGCCCGAAAAGCAGGCACCGTGGGGAGCTGGGCTTGCATCCTCCAGGGGTCTGGTGGGCAGATCATAAAAGCTGGAACTGCCTGATGAAGCCCCGAAGGCTGACCCCACGACCTCCCTTGGTGGCTGGCATATCCTGCCACCTCCCTTTGGGGAGGCCAAGCAACCAGGCCCAGGCTAGGGAGACGCCTCTTCCAGCCCTAACCTCTCCTTCCCTTCACCGTGGGGCCTGCCCTGGCCTCCTGGGAGGGAGGAGAGCACCCCGTCTTCATGTCTTCTCGCTGGATGGCTCTGGCCCCCAAGGCTCAGCCCTTTGGAGGCCCCGCCTCCCGGGGGTGTGTCCAAGCAGTGGTTGTGCTGATACAGGCAGTGTTGGAAGAGTCTGGTGAGAAAAGCAATCAATCAAGTAATTAACATTAGTGTAAGAAGCTGCCTGCGTGGACTGGAAGAGTCTAGAATGAGGGTTGCTCACTGGAAGAGCCAGCCCTCTCTTTACCGGGTCTCCAGTGCCAACTGTAAAGTGAGAGTATTGGCCCAGACCTGAGGGTCTTCATCGGGGGTGCAGCACCCTCTGAGGTTAGGGGTGTAACGGTAAGAACACCAGTTCCAGGGCAGCGCCTGGATACAGAGCTGGTTCCCACCTAGCAACCTCTGTGTGCTTGGAGGTCGCCAGGAAATGACACAGAGGCCCCTGGAGTGGTGCCCAGATACCCATGCAGCTTAAACCGTGAGGTTCCACGGCCCGGCCCAGCCCAGGCCAGGGAGGCCACCGGCCTGGTTCTCAGAAGAGCTGGTGTCAACAGGGTGCCTGACCCAGTCCTGGGCAAGAGGAGGAAGGGGGCAAAGAGGCCGCTCACCTCCGTCCACCCATTAAAGCCTCCAGGCATGGCAGGATGGCGGATCCAGCAGGAGGCGGTTGGGTCCAGCCAGAAGGCTGGTTGTTCCCATCATAAGGTCACCTTGCTTCACCCAGTCTTGACTCTGGAAAGAATTTCTGCCCTTCCGCTTCAGTCAGCCCGGCTGAAGCCGAAAGAGTAGAAACTGAAGTCAGAGCAATTAAAGCACTGTGCGAAATCACTAGCCTGCTGACCAGCATTTCATAGAAGGTAAAAGAGCAGGTGATCACATTCCAAAGTTTTCAGCTTCTGTGTGAACCTACGGAGGCAAGTGTAGGCCCCCAGGCCAGTCACAGCAGGACTCTCTGCCCTTCCCCCATATTATCTGGCCCGAAGATGGACCAGACTCACAGCAGGCAATTTATATGCATAGAGCACTTCCAGGTTTATAAACGTGCTCACGAGTGTTAACTTTCATGGCTAATTTCAGCCCACAGACTTAACGAGAATCAGGTGTCAGAATTGATCTCTCTCAGGCCATGCAGTCACGATTACCTCATTTTTAGGTGGAAAAACTGAGATTCAGAGGTCACCAAGGTCCAGATCTGCCCTTGCCACTCAGCTCTTCTGAGGCCAGTTTGAGGTCTTTTTGCTCATTTCATCTGCTCCATTAAGCCATGATGCCAAAATGCATACCATACGTCTAAACAGGGGAGCATTCTACGGCCAGGGCGCCTAACCCAGGTCTCTGTTGGTTTATGTAAATAAAGTTTTATTGGAACACTTCTGTACCTATTCACTGCATATTGTCCGTGGCTTCTTTCATTCCAGTTGAACAGCTGAGTGCTTGTGGTAGAGAATGTATGGCCAGCAAAGCCTGACATCTTTACCTGGTCCTTTATAGAGAAAGTCTGCCTTGATCTGGACTGTACACACCAGGACAGATTTCCCCAGGAAAGCTGGTCATCAGAGAAGTTACTTCTTTTTTTTAAAGGTAGAGTAACATTTCGTTTTTTTTTTTTTTAAATTTTGGTCTCATTTATTGGTTTTCTATTTATTTATTTTCATCCATCTTTATTCTTCGGCCTGTGTGGGCCTCCCATTGCATTGGCCTCTCATTGCAGAGCACCAGCTCTGGGCGCATGCGCTCCAGAGCACTGGCTCGTAATTGGAAACACCGCTCCAACTGCTCCACGGCACATAGATCTTCCTGGGCCAGGGATTGAACTGGTGCCCCTTGCACTGCAAGGCGGACTCTTCACCCACTGGACCACCAGGGAGCGCCCAAGAAGTTACTTCCTAACACAAGGCCTGCTGTCTGAGTCCACAGGAGTGATGTAAAGTCCCAAAAGCATTGTATTTAATCAACTGATAATGACTCTAGGCTGGTGCTCCATCCAAAGCTCTCAAGCAGCCTTGATAGGGACAGAGTAGAATAGTTAGGTAGTTGTTGACTATAGGTGGAAAGGTAAAACCTGGAAAAAGTTGGGAGGCCGGTAAGCTAACAATAACTCAAGAATGCTGCTCCTTATTCAATAAAGCAGGAACAGCTGGGGAAGGAGGCGCTAATGATGTATGCCTTGTGTCTACATCTGTGTCTACTTGAGGAGGGAGGTTTTCTACCTTCCTATATATATGTGGCTGCCCATCCAAAGAGGAGGAGCAGAGCTTTTTTGCCTGCCTACCTGCCTGCCCACCTGCCTGCCCGCCCCTCATACAAGTTCTCTACCCTAATAAGTCCTCTTCTTGCCTATCACTCTGTCTCTCACTGAATTCCTTCTGTGTTGAAGCACGAAGAGCCTGAGCCTCAGTGGGTCCAAACGTTGGGTGAGTGCTGGATTAAGTCTCTGCCACGTGGGCTCAAGTTTCAAGCAGGGTTTTGGCTGGGGTTAAGTCTCAGCCACGTGCGTTCAAGTTCCAAGCAGGGTTTTGGCTGGGTTCAAGCCCCTGCCACGTGGGGTCGAGTCCCAAACAGGGTTTTGGCTGGAATTCAAGCTCCAGCCATGTGGGTTCAAGTCACAAACAGGGTTTGATTAGGTCTGGGCCCTGGGTTTAAGTCTCAGATCGAGGTAGAACCCTTTCAGCGTCAACTGCCACTCCTGAGACGAGGGTGGTAATCGTGGCAGAAACAACCACCAGAGCAAGTGGGGTGTGCCCGAGGCGAGATGCTGAGGAGTTGTGGCAGGAGACAGGTTTGAAGGGAAACTGACCTAGGCTCGGGGTGAGTGCAGACGCTTCTGTTTCAGCTTGGGAAGGAAGGCCTGGACTGGATGGGACGGCATAGAGTGGGCACACAGCTCATGCACGCAGTGGGTGCTCCATCAGTGTACTGGGTAGAAAGGCTGACCACGGGCCACCCTTCGAGCAACAGCCCGGGCCGAGGGGCAGGGCTGGTGAAGATGGGATCGAGCCCCCTGGTGGAAGGCTGTGTGGAAAGGAATACATTAATATCCCTTCCAATTGATTGCTGAGGTTCACTTCGGTGTGTGTGTGTGTCTGTGTGTGTGTGTGTCTGTGTGTGTGTGTCTATCTGTCCCCTAGGATCAGCAGGTTCTCTGGCTCCTTTTTCGGGAACAGGGCCTTGGGCAGTGGAAGGGGACCTCCTGTGGCCCTGGCTGGGATGTGGGTTATGGAGCAGAGATGAACCAGCCCAGGTAACGGGCTAAGAAGCTGCGTCTCCAAAGGTGGAGGGTCTTAGACTGAGAAGGGCTGCATCTGCTTCCTTTCCATGGTCCTTGAGGAAACACCCACCTCACTCTCCCTACACACTAGGCAACAGTGGGTGTTCCAACCTAGGCTTTGTTTTGTAGGCATCTGGGTTTAGTTTTTTCTTTAGAGTTTTTCAAATTATTTATTTATTTATTTTTGGCTATTCGGAGTTTTCACTGCTGCCACAGGTTTTTTTCCAGTTTCAGGGAGTAGGGGCTACTCTCTGGTTGAGGTGAGCAGGCTTCTTGTTGTGGTGACTTCTCTTGTTGTGGAACTCAGACTCTGGGGCACATGGGCGGCTCCAGGGCTCTAGACCACAGGCTCCATAGTTATGGCTTACTTGCTCCGCAGCATGTGGGATCTTCCTGGATCAGGGATTGAACCCGTGCCTCCTGCATTGGCAGGTGAACACTTTACCACTGAGCTACCAGGGAAGACTGGCATCTGGGTTTTGAACGTGGCATCTCCTCTTCCTGAGAAGGTACTGGCAAGGGCAGCCCCTGAGGGCAGGAGACGGCCAGGACCAAAGGCCAGAGAGCAGTGTGGCCCAGTGGCGAAGGGTCCCTGACAGGAGAAGTGCTCCTGGCTCTGGGAATGGTGACCGTGTGGAGGGTCTCCTGGTTGAGTGTATGCATGAGTCTCGGGTGCGGGGCCGGTTCCATGGACTCCTCTGCGTCTCCACTGCCTTGCATATACATCCCAGGCCTCAGAGGGCAGGGCGTTCGGGCCACGGCTCTGCTCTACCCGGGTATGGCCCGGCCGGACCTGGCTACAAGAACTCGAGCTTCTGCCCTAACACCGCGCGCGCTTCCCTCTCTCCCGCTCCCCCTGTGGCCGCCGTCGGGGCGCCGCCAGCCGCTCAGCGACTGGATTGGAGCTTCCGCGGGGATGCTCTGTCCTAGTGGGTGGGCACTCAGAGCGTCGCCTCCCCTTCCTGCTCGGCCCCCTCTGAGTGATCGGCCTCAGCAGTGTTTAGAGTCCCAGTTCGTTTTATTTGGGACGTCTGCCCTCCGGGGGGCTCTCCCAGCCAGCCCCGGAGCCCGGTCCGCGGAGCCAGACCCTCCGCTCTGCGCCCCGCCCCGCCCCGCCCCGCCCCGCCCCCGGCTTTGTTCCCCGCGCGGCGCAGCTGCTCGCAGTGGCCACACGGGGGCGCGGCGGCTGGCGGGGACCCGCCTCCTCCCGGTGCTTCCCTGCCTCGCCCCTTCCACCTCCGCCACCCTCGGCCCCGGCCCCCCGGGGTCCGCGCCGAGCGCCCCGGGACCTCCTGGGCGGGGCCGGGATGCGGGGCGGCCGCGGGGCTTGCTCGTAGCTCCTGAGCCTCCTCTCCAGGCCCCCGCCTCGAGTCCAGCGCTGCGCCCCGTTCCTGCCTCCGCCCCGGGGTCGGCGCTGTCCCCGCGTCACCGGCCCCACTGCGGTGACCCCCCGAGCTGCGCCCGAGGTCTCTGGGACCAGCGCGGGGGCTTTCTTTTCCTGGGGGGCCTCTTCCCAAGTCTACACTCAGGCCCTTGGGTTACCTGTAAAGGCAGACGCGTCGTGGACGCTCCGCTCACGTCTTTGGATAGACTGACTCTGAACTGGGTTAGGCACTGGGGCGTGCGTGATCATGCCTAATTCTTTTTTTTTTTACAATGGAGGAACTTTATTTTTTACGGCAGTTTTAGGTTCACAGCAAAATTGACCGCAAAGCGCAGAGGGTTCCCATCGACCTCAAGGTTCCCCGCTCTCGTCACCCCGCAGCAGAGTGGTTTACCTGTCGATGTGGGTGAACGTGCACTGACAGGTCATTATAACCCGCGGTCCATTCTTTACACCAGGTGTACATCCTTCAGGATGCGACAAGCGCATAGTGACATGTCTCCACCGCTGTAGGCTCCTACAGAGAAGATAAACTGCCCTATACATATGACTAATCTGGGATCAGACATATCTGTAAACAACACAACTCTGTAAAAGTAAAATATAAATTAAAAAAAAAGGAAAGGAAAACAAACAAAAAAACCCTCCCTCTCTACTCTGCCTATTTCTTCGTCTCTTCCCCTCACCCCTGGAAACCAGTTTTCACTATCTCTAGTTTTCCCCAGTCATAGCTAAATCACAAGAGGTAGGAACCCTTACTGTTTCACCTTTGAAGAAACCGAGGCGCAGAGAGATTACCAGAGCCCACTGGGCTTCCTGGCAGGAGGACCACTAAGTTCCCAGGCTCTCTGTGTCCCTGGTTCCGGATACACTCCTCAACAATGGACCCAGCGAGGGCCTGACTGCAGAGCCTGAGGAAGCCCTCACCCTGGCCAGGAAACAGGTTCCCTTCCAGGGGACCCCGCTCAGGGGGCTCTGCCGTCCTACCTGGACACTTCTGCAGCAGGAGATGGAGAAGAAACTCAGGCGCGGACGGGACAGCTTGATTGGGTGACTGGTGGGCCCACCCCGGGCGCGGGTGGGCTGGACAGAAGTACAGACGGAGGCTCCTGGCTGGTGGTCCGTCCCTTCTCTCTGCATCTCCCAGTGAGGGGCTTCCTTGTGTGGACACCCAGCCTGCGGTCCCAGCTACAGCCCCAGCAGGCTGGCGAGACCTGACAGGAAACAGAACCTGCAGAGGCCCCAGGAGCGAGTTCTGGGCCCTTTATTCAGGGCCCCAGGAACCCAGAGTATGCTCCAGGTGGGCACATCCCCTTGACTGTGTTGAAGGGCAGATTCATCAGATTAAAACATAGATACCTAGTTAAATTTGAATTTCAGAAAAACAACGATGAAGTTTGACTATAGCATGTCCCGAATGCACGGGCTTCCCAGGTGGTGCTAGCGGTAAGGGGTCTCCCTGCCAGTGGAGGCGATGTCAGAGACGTGGGTTTGATATCTGGGTCAGGAAGATCCCCTGGAGGAGGAAATGGCCACCCACTCCAGTATTCTTGCCTGGAGAATCCCGTGGACCGGGAAGCCTGGCGGGCCACAGTCCACGGGGCTGCAAGGAGCCAGACACGACTGAGCGAGCACGCACACACACACGCACATCCCCAATGCACACTTAAAAATGACCATTTACCTGAAGTTCAGATTTAGTTGGCTGAACTGGTCAGTGAATCTGGTACTGACCCTACCCATGGACTCGTGACTCCTGGAGAGAGACGCAGCAAGAGCCAGGCCAGAGTGGGGTCCTCTGGAACACGGGGCTCGGGGCAGGGGCCTCGGTCACCTAAGGCTGTACTGGCTGCAGGGTCCCGGGTTCTGGGGATGCCGGGGACAAGGTCATTGCCAAGGGCTCGTTCTGCCCAATAGGAAGCCAGTGTGGCTTGACAACAAAGCATACCGTGAAGGCCTCTGGGATGCATGTGCATCGGATGGAAGGTGGGGAAGGGGCAGATGATGAAGCCCGGAGGTGGCTGGGGACACAGAAGTGAGCGTGCAGCCATGACTGCCTCAGTGTTCCTCCACGAAGGTGGGAGAAGGTCGGGCGGCAGGGAGAGGGAAGTTCCAAGGAGAGTCAGGGAGGAGCGGAGAGGACACAGGCAGATCCCCGACCTGCATCTGTGCGGCCTGCTTTCCCAGCTGAAATGTCCATTTCCCTGCAGTAAGTCCCCAGAGCCAGGCTGGGGCGGAAACCAGGCAGCACTCGAGGGAGACGGGACAGACAGCCTGAGAAGGCAGAGGGGCATCTTCTCGAGGGCTTGGTGTTGGGGCTCAGGGCCTGGGTCTGGGTCCCTCTCTGTGTGGTCTCTCGGGGTGGCAAGAGGAGCAGTCGTTGAGGAGAAGATGCTGGGTGTGGTGGAGAGGCCAGAGCCAATGTTCCAGAACGATTTCTGACGATCTTTTGTGAAGGACTGACCACACAGTTTGAGAAGCGGAGTTCTGTCCCCTAGTGGCTTGAAAAGGGCTTCCTGGAACAGAGAGGCCGTTGTCCCTGGTGTGGTGTCCTGGACAAGGCTCAAGCAGGCAGGAGTTCCCTTACCCCCTCCCTGGCTGGCTGGAACCAGTCCTCAGCCTCTCTTCCTCAGCTTCCTCACTGATGAGTGGAGGTAACTTCGTGGCTTTATTGGGAGCCTTCAATGAAACCACCCATAAAAGCAACTTGCACACGGAGAAGTGTTTTGCACATACAAGATGGCATTCTTTATTTGTTTTCTTAAAAACAAATAGTTTAATTTTGTTTTTATCTGTAAAAAAATACAAGTTTAAAAGGATAAACAGCAAGCACTCTGACACATCATCATGTGTCATTTTTTTTTGAGCTTGTCTGTTTCTTTGTTTTAGCCACTTCTATTGGTCTTTCATCCATCTTTGTTCTTTGGCCTGTGTGGGCCTCCCATCGCAGTGGCCTCTCTCATCGCAGAGCACCAGCTTGGGGCACATGCCCTCCAAAGCACTGACTCAGTAGTTGGACACATTGGTCCAGCCACTCCGCAGCACATGGGATCTTCCCAGGCCAGGGATCGAACCGGCGCACCTTGCACTGCCAGGTGGTGTCCTTACCCACCGGACCACCAGGGAAACCCTATGTGTAATTTTTTTTATGGCACTAGAACTTGTTAAAAACATGAAGATACAGAACTGTTACAAATCTCTAGAATCAAAGATTCCAAATGCAGATGAAAACAGATTGGTTATAAAATGTCAATTTAGGAAATATTCCATTTTCTCTGTTTTTTATCAGGAATGTTTTGTAGAAACACTATGTACAAAATAAGGCAGATTTTTGGAAAGTCAATTATAAAACTTTTAGGAAAACTAAGTGTGGAGTCCTAATTTTTTTCACTTTGGGGAGCCCCCCTGACACCCCGCAGACAATTGGAGCCAGTGTCAAGAGCTCTGGGCAGAGAGCGCTTCTCAAGCCTTTCTGGGGTCAGACCTACCCACAAAACAGCTTTTCTCAATTGGCATCAATCAGAAAAATCTAACATACACAAGTATTTCTATAGTGCAGTAAAAATATGTAATTTCATATTTTAAATCTGCATTTTGAAAATAAGTCTGTATACCAAGAATGCGTATTTAATGGTTATGAGTCATGTAAATTTGGTCACAGCATTTAAAGTTGGCTTTGGCTTTGAAGTATTTCTAAAATTCATAGAAAATAGTGAACTTCTAATAAAATAAATCAAACCTTTTAACAATCGATATTAATAATCAACTTCAAAATTTGTCTTTTTCATCTGCTGTTCAGTTTTAAAAGAGAAGTCAGTTTCAGTAGTGTTCCAGAGTGAGTGAGTGCACCTTCTGTGACGTGGCAGAAGATCCAATTGCCATTAGTCTTCTTAAGCGCTGAATGAGAATTTGCCACAAGACATCCTCTGTCACCAGCAGGACCTCCATCAGCGTCCTCGGCGGGGCATCCCGAGCTCGGATTTGAAGGGAGGGACGCCGATGAAACTGCGGCTCTCATGGGACCTTCAGAGGCACGCCCGTGGCAGGCCCGGTGCAGGGAGTAGTCAAGCCTCGCCCCGTGGCAAGCTGGTGGCTATGGAAGGTGACTGCTTCCCGGGTGCCCTCACAGGCTTGGCACACCGGGGGCTGTTCCGCTCATACTGAAAGGGCCAAAGCGCTCTGGCCGCCCCCAGGAGCCCCAGGGGACCACGGGGGCGTGGTCTCAGGGCCCCGCAGCGCTGCGCTGTTCAGGAGGTGGGCGGAGGCTCCGCAGCGTCGTCTCGTCCAGTCCTTTCCAGTATTTAGAGTTGTTGTCCAGGTGCTGCGTTAGCGCGGGCAGGTCTACAAAGGCGTCCCAGACATCAACCCTGTCAGTGAGGAGGTAGTCGATGAAGGAGATCTGGGACGTGGGGATGCTGCCGGTGCTTCTGTTAAAACCCGGCATCGCCACAGGCAAGGCCTGTCGCTTCTCTTCTTCACTCTGCGAGAAATACTCTTCTGAAACGCGCGCGGCCCGTTCAGTGCACTGCTCCAGGGGCCGGCAGGGGCTGGACACTTGATCAGCATCCGGTTCTCTGGAGTCCTCTGCATGGTGTTTATGGCTTCTTTTTCTTCTTCTTCTTCTTCTTCTTCTTCTTTTTTTTTGAGGGGAAAGTGAAGTTTATTAGAGTGGGGGAAGGGAGAGTCGCTGCCAGTACAGCGCTTTAAGGGAGAATCAGCATGGAAGACGCTGCTAGAACAGTGGATTGGCTCGAAGAGAACAGACATTATGCAGGGGTCTTTGATTCCTTTTATAGCTAGGGTCTAAGGAGGGGCATAGGGGTCTTAAGGATCATTGCTGATTGGACGGTCTGCTGGGTGGGTAGAGTGGTGACTACAGCATGCAGTAGAGTCCAAGGAGTGGCACTGGGGTCTTAAGGACTAGGCGGTGTACTATAGCCCCGGGGAGGGGAGGACAATAAGGGTCCTGCATTCCAAGACCCTCCTAATTTGCCTTGTTCTTTCATCCTTGGGCACCACATTCCTCCTTCTCTTTATTTTTAGGGCCAATTCTTTGGCCCCTTTGGATAGATACCTTGCTCATGTCTAACTATCTGCCTATTTCCCTTCTCAGGCATTTGGGTACCCAGTCTCAAGGGAAAAGGGGTGATGACCGCTCTGGCTTCTTCAGGCTGAAGAGAGGCGTTGTGGGGCTCTGGGTTCCCAGTGCCTGCTCTCTGTCAGGGGACATTTAGGGAGGAAGGTGCGGCTCCACAGAACGATATGGCAGCTTGTTCTAATGTAATCCGAGTATCATCCGGCTGGTATCCTTGTAAGACCACCTGGAATTGAATCTTTGTGTACCTGTTGGGAGATGAACTTAAACAGTGCGTTAATAATGCCAAGGGCCAAAGAGTAAAATCAGGAGGAGAGTGATGGCAGGTCCGAGAAGAGTTAAAAACAATGTTAATACTGGGTAGGGTAGGGCCTCTTTGACAGTTTGCTGGATAGTATTTGCATCAGGGGCTTCTTTGCAACCATTTAGCCTGTTCATATATTTTTCCTGTTAGGAATAGTAAGCGGGACCAGAGAAGGAAGTCAGGGCAGAATAAGCAGCCCATGTGTCAATCAGAAAATCTATAATGGCCCCCGCCACATCCAGGGTCACCCGGGGCTCCTCCGGTTTTATAGGGAGCTCTATAAAATCCTGTAGATTAAGCTCCGGGCACCTTCAGTCATCTGCACCAAGGGAGTCAAGACCCAAAACGTGATCTGGCTCCTGTTTCTGATAGTCAGCTACCACTGATGGTGGAGTCTGACTCCGATTTTGGCTCTGATTGCCAAGTTTCAAAGTACCCCTGGTATTGGGCGGTGGTGGTGCTGGCCTTCCCACTTGAGGGCGAGAGGGACAACTCCTCCTCCAGTGGCCCTTCTGGCAGCAGGTAGGACAAGGGGTATCGGGTGGCAGAGTGAGGCAGCTCCTGACAGCGTGCTCTGGCTGACCACACTGGAAGCAGGTCAGTGGAGGTTTAGCACCCAGTGATCCCTGCTGTGGAAGGGACCAACTAATGGCAAGAACCATATATTGAGCTTGTCGTTTTAACTTTTTTTCTTCTTCTTGTTCCCGCCTATTACTAGAAGTCTCCTCCCTGTTGTTAAACACTTTCCAGGCTGTATCAAGCAACTCAGAGGATGGGGTTTGTGGACCGTTTTCTAGTTTTTGTAACTTCTGTACTTTTATAGTACCTAAGTCTCCATTAGCGACTTCCCTTAGGGGACGCATATTGGGACTTGGATCCAAGCGTTGGGCTGTCCGGGATCAAGGATTGGGAGGAGAAAGAGGATCTGCTACTGGATAAGGAGGCAGAGCCTGTGGGGCTGAAGGTTGAGAAGGAGGAGGATGAGATCAGACACAGGAAGGGTCATCCAGAATATCTGGTGGAGGAAGCATTGGTGAGAGGCGAGGCAATAGAGCTGTAGTGGAGAGGCACATGCAACACGTCTGTCTTAGGCATGGATCCTGGCTGAGGGCCGTGAAGGCCTGAACGTAAGGAACCTCAGAATCCTTTCCCCGTCTCTGACAATAAAGATCAAGTTCAAGGATTATATTATAGTTTAGTGTCCCAGTAAGAGGCCAATATTCTTGGTTCTCTAATTTGTACTGTGGCCAGGAGGAGTTAGAAAAATAAACAAGTCTCCTTTTCTTGAGGTTATCTGGGTCAAACTCTTTCCAATTCCTGAGGATACAGAGAACCCATTCTTAGCCTGCGTGTTGTAGAATGGGGTACTGAGAGGCACCAACTGGCTTGGTGGTTTCAACCATATGGTTAAGGCACCCGTGCGACTAAGGCACCATGAAACCATGCGATAAAGGCACCAGGGAACCTGAACCATGCAGTCAAGGCACCAGCCAGGGGATGACTCACTGTTAGAGATCTTCATGAAGGTGGAGGCAGTTCTTTCAATGTATTTAGGGTCCGGTCGGGCAGCAGCTACTGGGACACAGTGAGCAGTGGGGCCTTTGGAACACACCAGAGGGCAACCCTGGCCGGAGTTGCTCAGTTGCTTCCACAGCCACTGGCCTGTTCGCAGAGGGTCCCTGTGAGCAAAGAGAAGCGAGGAGGTGGGGAAAGAAACCCCATGCTTCCCTGTACAGGCCACCAAAATGTCGAGGTCCATGCGTGGGTTGGAAAAGAATTTCCAGATACGAGGCAGAGTGAGCGGAAAGTCAAGTTTATTAGAGTCGGGGGAGGGAGAGTCGCTGCCAGTACAGCGGGCCGGGTTAAGGGAGAATCGGCGTTGTTAAAGTGGAAGACGCTGCTGGAACAGCGGGTCGGCTCAGAGAGAACCGACCTGTTTATGGCTTCTTGATCTTTATCCGTTTCCCTGCCTTCCTCCAGTGCCGCCAAGGGCTTGCTGATGCTGTGGACACGTTTGTTGATGTGCTCAAAGTGCTTTGTCATTTCTGCGGCGAGAACCGTGGCGATGATAGCCTGGCGCAGCTTCTGGTAGTCATTCCTCTCCATGTGTTTGAAGACGTTGCATTCTTCCCGGGGGTGGTCCCGGTCATGGATTGTGGCTGCAATGAGGGTAGCGACCTCATCGAGTGGATCTAGAGTTTGCCTGATCCTCTCTTTGCAGAGAAAGTAGGCCGTGGCGTGCAGCACATCGGCAGCATGTGTGGGGTTGTGGTAGGGGTTGGACGCATGATAATTAGCTTCAAGAATCTGTAACCGTGCTTTCAGCGTCTCTTTGGGGCATTTTAAGAATTCACAGACTTCAAAGCGGGCAAACATTTTGAGACCAAGGCAAATCAAAGGCCTTTTATGAGTGGCAGCCTCCAGTTCAAAAATATCAAAGTCCCAGTATTCCTTGTCGTCCATGGCACGTGTGATCTGTGACAGGACATCGTGAAGGGAAATGGGGGTGGTGGGAACCTGCTGAAGGGTTTTTGTTGAAAGAATATACTCGTTCCCAGATAATCTTCGCAAAACCCCAGACATCAAGCCCCCAGCGAGGTTGATGGCATGAGGATTGTCATCCTAAGCAACAAAATGGAGTAGAATTCAGTGGTTCTTATACTTTCCAGCGCATGGTCTGAGGCTCCTGTCACAGGTGTGGGACTGCATTCCCGGGCAGCACTGCTGATGTTGATGACCTTGGTGATGGGCCCCTCGATCGTCATGGAATGTATCCAAGCCGTGGAAGAGTGTCTCTGCTTGGACCCTTGACTTGACCGAGAGGCAGCAGTTTTGACACTGAGCGAGCTTTTCCTCCTGTCTTTGTGTTTGCCTGGCTGGTTATCCGCATGACTGTCGGTCCGAACACATTGGGCTACCTGCTCAGCCTTACTGTTGCCATTGCACACTGTGACAATGGACACACAGTGTTTAATGTTTCCTCCCTGTTCAATGACAGGTATTCTCTTCCCATGTTGTTGCACAGTATCTCCATCTTTCTTCTTGGCAGAGTAAATTCCTTGCCATTCCTTGCCTATCCTGATGCATGAATGTATAGTACCAAGCAAATCAGTTTTTCTTTCATTTGTAGGCAAGTCTGCTATCTCCTTCCCTATGAGTTCACCAGCCTGATAGCCCATGGTTGTTTCGAAAGCTGGATTTGCGTACTGTATCATGTGGTCTTCACTTGTAATTTCAACAGCTTCTTGGGTGTTCTCTAATGCAGTGAATATCGAGTCACAGGCCCTGAGTTTCAGCTGTGAGCGGACCTCTCCCATCTCCAGCTGGAGCAGCTCGTTGTAACAGGCCACGGAGCTGGGAGTTTCTACATACACCCTGGTGAAGCCGGAAGCAGTGAGGGACATGACGCTGGGCTCTTCTCTATCCGCCCTGCGTACTGCTCTAATAATTACTGTATTTTCTGACACTTTGGATGATCTGATAGACCTGCGCAATGCCTCCGCCTCCAGATGTCGGGAATTTCTGTGGTCTGTGATGATATGATCTCATGATGCTTGTCCAGGAAACAGGCAGGGCAGTCTGGGCCTCTTTGGTAACTGTACACACAAACCCTGCTTGTTCACACGCCCTGCAGAATCCATTGCACTGGTTATCTTCTTTGGTAAACACTGCAAGTACCTGCATTTGATCTGGATGAAACCTCATGGGGCCAAATTGCACTTCTGCCACTGCTATCTGGTTGCCGCGGCCGCTGCCAGGCTCGGCCTCCTGGCCACCCGCCCTGGTTCGCCAACCTGCTACTCTCGGAAAGGCAGGTGCTCTGGGAACAGCCCATGCCGCCGCCGGCGCCGCGGACACGCTGGCGGGGAGCCGCGATCGGTCAGCCGACGGTCGAGCGCCGTGTCCTCGGCTCCCGGGCGCGGCGGCGGGCGCGCGGTCCCGGGTCAGGCAGTGGGGCCGCCCCTTTCATCGCGGGGCGGGCGCAGTTGCGCCTCCGAACCAGCCTTTCCTGAAGCGGGAGCGGCCGGCCGCCCGGCTCACATCACCGGTTGCGCTCCCGGGGAATTTCAGGGGAAGAGATGGGCGCTCTCCGACCCGAGAGCCGGCGAGTCCCCGCCGTCCTCGCGGTGGCGGCGGCGCGGCCCCCGGGGAGGTGCGCTCTCGGCCGCGCTGCGGGCCGCCGCCTCCCGAGGCCGGGACACCTACGCTGCTCCACCGACCGCCCCGCGAATAAATGCCCCTGGTCCGAGGGCGGGGGCGCGGAGAAAGCTAGCCTAGTTCCCCTGCCCCTGAGGGGTGGGGGGCCGGAGGAATCTCGGGGCAGCGAGGCTGCGTCCGCCCGGGTAGGGACGGACGGAGGCGCATCTGCTGCAGCCGAACCCGGCCGCGCCGTCTCCTCCCGGCTCTGCTCGCCACCAAGATGGCATTCTTTACTAATTCTGTGTCTAGGGTGCTTTTCCTTGGGGCCACGGAGCTGGGAGTTTCTACATACACCCTGGTGAAGCCGGAAGCAGTGAGGGACATGACGCTGGGCTCTTCTCTATCCGCCGCGTACTGCTCTAATAATTACTGTATTTTCTGACACTTTGGATGATCTGATAGACCTGCAATGCCTCCGCCTCAGATGTCGGGAATTTCTGTGGTCTGTGATGATATGATCTCATGATGCTTGTCCAGGAAACAGGCAGGGCAGTCTGGGCCTCTTTGGTAACTGTACACACAAACCCTGCTTGTTCACACGCCCTGCAGAATCCATTGCACTGGTTATCTTCTTTGGTAAACACTGCAAGTACCTGCATTTGATCTGGATGAAACCTCATGGGGCCAAATTGCACTTCTGCCACTGCTATCTGGTTGCCGCGGCCGCTGCCAGGCTCGGCCTCCTGGCCACCCGCCCTGGTTCGCCAACCTGCTACTCTCGGAAAGGCAGGTGCTCTGGGAACAGCCCATGCCGCCGCCGGCGCCGCGGACACGCTGGCGGGGAGCCGCGATCGGTCAGCCGACGGTCGAGCGCCGTGTCCTCGGCTCCCGGGCGCGGCGGCGGGCGCGCGGTCCCGGGTCAGGCAGTGGGGCCGCCCCTTTCATCGCGGGGCGGGCGCAGTTGCGCCTCCGAACCAGCCTTTCCTGAAGCGGGAGCGGCCGGCCGCCCGGCTCACATCACCGGTTGCGCTCCCGGGGAATTTCAGGGGAAGAGATGGGCGCTCTCCGACCCGAGAGCCGGCGAGTCCCCGCCGTCCTCGCGGTGGCGGCGGCGCGGCCCCCGGGGAGGTGCGCTCTCGGCCGCGCTGCGGGCCGCCGCCTCCCGAGGCCGGGACACCTACGCTGCTCCACCGACCGCCCCGCGAATAAATGCCCCTGGTCCGAGGGCGGGGGCGCGGAGAAAGCTAGCCTAGTTCCCCTGCCCCTGAGGGGTGGGGGGCCGGAGGAATCTCGGGGCAGCGAGGCTGCGTCCGCCCGGGTAGGGACGGACGGAGGCGCATCTGCTGCAGCCGAACCCGGGGCCGCGCCGTCTCCTCCCGGCTCTGCTCGCCACCAAGATGGCATTCTTTACTAATTCTGTGTCTAGGGTGCTTTTCCTTGGGGCCAGGCCTTGTGTCAATCTTAGAAGAAACTGGAAGGTTCCCAAGGAGCCTGGGTCTCATGGGGAAGGCATGGGACCAGAGAAAATAAGTGTGAACCGAGGAGATCTAAGGAAGGAGTGATCCCTGTTCCTGGGAGGTCAGGAACAGCTTAGGAAGGAGGTGGTGCTGGGCTGAGTCCTCACTGTGAAGCAACGTCGCCAGAGGGAGCGGCGGGGAGAAGGGCATCACAGTCCAGCGGGCAGAAGGGGAGGCCAAAGGGCTGAGAGAGCCTGGGCAGGAGCTGCCAGGGGAGAACAGAGGCATCAGCACCAAGTTCCTTGACCCCAGGCCACAGGGGCCGAAGCAGGCCAAGTGACAGCACCTGAGTGCGGTTCAGAAGGGTCCCCCAGGTGCCTGCTGGAGTCAGGGTCTAGAGATGCAAGATGGACAGGAGGCAGGGAAACTCGAGGGCAGCTGTTCTGTGGTCCAGGCGAGCAAAGGAGGGCCCCAGGGGAGGCAGCAGCAGGGGGAGCGTGGAGAGGAGGGGGGGCCTCTGTCACGCTGGGGTTGGAATTGCCTTCCACATCCCTCAGCCTCAGGCCCTCCGGAGCTCCTTCCTGTCAGAGCTCATGTCTGGCAGTCTACCCACGGAAGTCTTCGCTTCTTGGTTCAGTTCAGCCGCTCAGTCCTGTCTGACACTCTGCAACCCCATGGACGGCAGCCCGCCAGGCTTCCCTTTCACCATGAAAGGGTGGAGCCTGCTCAAACTCATGCCCATTGACTCAGTGATGCCATCCAACCCTCTTCCTTCTGCCTTCTATTTTGCCTCAGGATACTGATAACTCCTGTTTCTCACACCACTTCAGGGTCTGCTGAAGTACTTTTGTTCGCTTGTTTTTTGGTTGTTTCTAAGTCTCGCTTGTTTTTTTGTGCCACCCACGTGTTGTATTTTCTAGACTGGACCTTGCCTTCGTCGTCACCCTCCTCCCCCCGCCCCTTGCCTTCCTTCTCCTCCTCCTGTCTACCGTGGCTGTATTGATCTAGTCTATCCATTCTGCCGTGTGTTGCTTCTGGTTTCCATCAGTGAGGAACAGTGCTCTCTACGAATATCCGTGCATTTTGGGGAACTCATGGATACCTTTGCTGGGCATACAGCTGGGAGCAGAAATACTGGGTTGCAAGGTTTGCATGCATTTGATTCCTGTTGTTATTGCCAGTTTTCTAAAGTGATCGTATGAACTTAGATTCCCATCAGCCGCGTGTGAGTACACACCTTCATCATCAGTTTAAAAACTTTCAGCTCTTCTGGTATAGTGGTATTTCAGTGTGTGTGTGTGTGTGTGTGTGTGTGTGTTTTAAGAAATGCATTTTTAAATTTTATTTATTTTTGTCTATTCTGGGCGTTCACTGCTTCTGCAGGCTCTTCTCTAGTTGCAGGGAGTGGAGGCTTCTTTCTAGCTGAAATGAGCTGGCTTCTTGTTGCAGTGACTTCTCTTGTTGTGGAACTCAGGCTCTAGGGCACATGGGCTCCATAGTTGTGGCTCTGAGGTTCTAGAGCACAGGCTCCATAGTTGTGGCTCCAGGGCTTCATTGCTCTGCACCTCATGGGATCTTCCTGGATCAGGGATCGAACCCATGTCACCTGCACTGGCAGGCGAACTCTCTATCACTGAGCTACCAGGGAAGCCCTCAGTGTGGTTTTAACTAGTGTTACTCTGGTGGCTAAAGAGGTTGAGCATCTTCTACCATGCTTTGGGCTATTGTGATATTGTCTCTTGTGAGGTGCCTCTTTGTTCATTTTTCTGAGTTGCCTCTTCTTTTTATACTCTGAACATCAGCCCTTTGTCTCTCCCATGTGTTGTAAACAGCTTCTACTCTGTGGCTTCTCTCCATTCTCTTAATGATGTCTTTGACTAACAGGAGTTCCTTTTTGAATATAGTCCAGTTAAACTATCTTATATGGTTAGTGCATTTAGTGAAATGTTTAAGAAATCTTTCTCTACTTCCAGATCATAATAGTATGCATCTGTATTTATCTTGTAGAAACTTTGTTTTGTCTTTTACATATAGAATTAAAAATTTTAAGGTAAGGTCAATATCCTATTTTATTTTTTATGAATATCCAATTCACCCAAACATCACCTTCCATCCTGCTTTTTTTTACCGTAGGACCCCCCAGTGAGGAACAGTGCTCTCTGAATATCCGTGCATTTTGGGGAACTCATGGATACCTTTGCTGGGCATACAGCTGGGAGCAGAAATACTGGGTTGCAAGGTTTGCATGCATTTGATTCCTGTTGTTATTGCCAGTTTTCTAAAGTGATCGTATGAACTTAGATTCCCATCAGCCGCGTGTGAGTACACACCTTCATCATCAGTTTAAAAACTTTCAGCTCTTCTGGTATAGTGGTATTTCAGTGTGTGTGTGTGTGTGTGTGTGTGTGTGTTTTAAGAAATGCATTTTTAAATTTTATTTATTTTTGTCTATTCTGGGCGTTCACTGCTTCTGCAGGCTCTTCTCTAGTTGCAGGGAGTGGAGGCTTCTTTCTAGCTGAAATGAGCTGGCTTCTTGTTGCAGTGACTTCTCTTGTTGTGGAACTCAGGCTCTAGGGCACATGGGCTCCATAGTTGTGGCTCTGAGGTTCTAGAGCACAGGCTCCATAGTTGTGGCTCCAGGGCTTCATTGCTCTGCACCTCATGGGATCTTCCTGGATCAGGGATCGAACCCATGTCACCTGCACTGGCAGGCGAACTCTCTATCACTGAGCTACCAGGGAAGCCCTCAGTGTGGTTTTAACTAGTGTTACTCTGGTGGCTAAAGAGGTTGAGCATCTTCTACCATGCTTTGGGCTATTGTGATATTGTCTCTTGTGAGGTGCCTCTTTGTTCATTTTTCTGAGTTGCCTCTTCTTTTTATACTCTGAACATCAGCCCTTTGTCTCTCCCATGTGTTGTAAACAGCTTCTACTCTGTGGCTTCTCTCCATTCTCTTAATGATGTCTTTGACTAACAGGAGTTCCTTTTTGAATATAGTCCAGTTAAACTATCTTATATGGTTAGTGCATTTAGTGAAATGTTTAAGAAATCTTTCTCTACTTCCAGATCATAATAGTATGCATCTGTATTTATCTTGTAGAAACTTTGTTTTGTCTTTTACATATAGAATTAAAAATTTTAAGGTAAGGTCAATATCCTATTTTATTTTTTATGAATATCCAATTCACCCAAACATCATATATTAAAAAGACTATGCTTTCCTCACTCCTCTGAAGTGTACCTTTGTCATGAATCAAGTATGTGTATATGGCTTTTTCTTAGATCTCAGTGCTGTTCCTTTGCTCTATTGGTCATGTTTTGTACCGATCATACACTAACAATTACTGAAGCTTTGTAAATCTTGATAGTTGCTACAGTGAGTTTTCCTACATTTGCCCCAACTGTGCATATCACACTTTAAAGTAATTCCTTGTTTACTGGACCAACTCAACAGACATGAATCTGAGCAAACTCTGGGAGATGGTAAAGAACAGGGGAGGGCTTCCCCTGGTGGTCCAGTGGGTAAGGACGCCTTGCAGTGCAAGGGGCGCCGGTTCGAGCCCTGGCCTGGGAAGATCCCACGTGCTGCGGAGCGGCTGGACCCATGTGTCCAATTACTGAGCTGGAGCTCTGGAGCACATGCGCCCAAAGCCGGCGCTCTGCGACGACAGAGGCCACCAGGAGGCCAAAGAACAAAGATGGATGAAAATAGAGGAATGAAAGATCAAAAGAAGTGGCCCGCTCACTCCCCTCCCTCCCCAACCCGACCCCCGCCCAAAATAAATAAATAAATAAATCTTTAAAAAAAAAAAAAAAAAAGAACAGGGGAGCCTGGCCTGCTGCAGTCCACGGGATTGCAAAGAGCTGTACATGACTTAGCAACTGAACAGCAACAACAATGACATAGTTGCAGATATGGAAGAGGATAGTCAAAATTTATGGATCAAGATTCAAACGTGCAAAAATCTTCACCTTAAAATTTTTCTATAACTGACTTCATTTTGCTTCAATGCTCTCCACTCCTACTGTAAGTCTATTGCTCTTTTCTAATTAGTTGTTTTTTGGTTATTCTATTTTTCTCCCCTAGTAGTATTTCAGTTATGTAGTATTTTATGATTTTTATTGATTTCCTTAGAGATGAAAATATGCATCCACAAGTCTAATATAAATGGGCATTTTCCTTCCCGAAGCAATACTTTGTTTTGTCTTTTCTTTATAGAATTAAAAATTTTAAGGTAAGGTCAATATCCTATTTTATTTTTTATGAATATCCAATTCACCCAAACATCATATATTAAAAAGACTATGCTTTCCTCACTCCTCTGAAGTGTACCTTTGTCATGAATCAAGTATGTGTATATGGCTTTTTCTTAGATCTCAGTGCTGTTCCTTTGCTCTATTGGTCATGTTTTGTACCGATCATACACTAACAATTACTGAAGCTTTGTAAATCTTGATAGTTGCTACAGTGAGTTTTCCTACATTTGCCCCAACTGTGCATATCACACTTTAAAGTAATTCCTTGTTTACTGGACCAACTCAACAGACATGAATCTGAGCAAACTCTGGGAGATGGTAAAGAACAGGGGAGGGCTTCCCCTGGTGGTCCAGTGGGTAAGGACGCCTTGCAGTGCAAGGGGCGCCGGTTCGAGCCCTGGCCTGGGAAGATCCCACGTGCTGCGGAGCGGCTGGACCCATGTGTCCAATTACTGAGCTGGAGCTCTGGAGCACATGCGCCCAAAGCCGGCGCTCTGCGACGACAGAGGCCACCAGGAGGCCAAAGAACAAAGATGGATGAAAATAGAGGAATGAAAGATCAAAAGAAGTGGCCCGCTCACTCCCCTCCCTCCCCAACCCGACCCCCGCCCAAAATAAATAAATAAATAAATCTTTAAAAAAAAAAAAAAAAAAGAACAGGGGAGCCTGGCCTGCTGCAGTCCACGGGATTGCAAAGAGCTGTACATGACTTAGCAACTGAACAGCAACAACAATGACATAGTTGCAGATATGGAAGAGGATAGTCAAAATTTATGGATCAAGATTCAAACGTGCAAAAATCTTCACCTTAAAATTTTTCTATAACTGACTTCATTTTGCTTCAATGCTCTCCACTCCTACTGTAAGTCTATTGCTCTTTTCTAATTAGTTGTTTTTTGGTTATTCTATTTTTCTCCCCTAGTAGTATTTCAGTTATGTAGTATTTTATGATTTTTATTGATTTCCTTAGAGATGAAAATATGCATCCACAAGTCTAATATAAATGGGCATTTTCCTTCCCGAAGCAATACAATGATCTTAAACACATTAATTCCATCTATTTTCCTCTTGCTTTTTTTTGCATGCTGTTGTATATATACATTTTTTTGGGGGGGGAGGGTGGGGAGTGCGGGTTGGGGACGGAGGAGGGCGGGCGGGCCACTTCTATTGGTCTTTCATTTATCTATTTTCATCCATCTTTGTTCTTTTTGGTCCATGTGGGCCTCCCATTGCGGTGGCCTCTGTTGTTGCAGAGCACCGGCTCTGGGTGCATGTGCTCCAGAGCTCAGGCTCGGTAATTGGACACATCGGTCCAGCCGCTCTGCGGCACGTGGGATCTTCCCAGGCCAGGGATCGAACCAACGCCCCTTGCACTACAAGGCGGTGTCCTTACCCACTGGACCACCAGGGAAGCCCCTGTATATTGTATTTTATATTTATGCTTACCTACAGGTTTAACCTTTCTGGTCCTCCTGTTTTTCCTGGATTTCTGCGATTCTATCCAAGATCATTTTCTTTTCCCCAAATAGTTCCCCTTGATTTCTCTTCGCATGGTTCTACAGATGAAAACATTTCTCTCATTGTCGTGTCTGAAAATGAATTTATCTCAGCTTCCATTTTAAAGGGCGTCTGAGTACAGAATTTGAGATTGGCTGTTCTGTTGAAGATACTGGTCTGGTGACTTCTGGCTTCTTTGTTTCTGTTAAGAAGTCACTTGTCTGTCTTATTGTTCCTTCTTTAAAGGTATGTCTTTTTCCCGCCAAAGATGTTTTTAAGATTTATCTACATGCTTATTTTTTGTTATTTTTACTCTGCTGTGTCTAGATGTATGTATGCGTATACTTATTCTTCTTGGGTTACCCCCAAGCTTATTGGCTCTGTAGGCTAAATTCTTTAGTCATATTGGACGATTATCAATAATTATCTCTTAAAATTTTCTTCTGACCTATTCTATTCACTTTCTCCTTTCCTGCTGAGAAGTTACTTAGATGTATGTTGGATGTTTTTCTACATCCCATTTTTCTCTTCTGCTCATTTCAATTTCCATTTTTCGTGGTTTTTTTTTATGTAGTATTTTATGATTTTTATTGATTTCCTTAGAGATGAAAATATGCATCCACAAGTCTAATATAAATGGGCATTTTCCTTCCCGAAGCAATACAATGATCTTAAACACATTAATTCCATCTATTTTCCTCTTGCCTTTTTTGCATGCTGTTGTATATATACATTTTTGGGGAGGGTGGGAGTGCGGGTTGGGGACGGAGGAGGCGGGCGGGCCACTTCTATTGGTCTTTCATTTATCTATTTTCATCCATCTTTGTTCTTTTTGGTCCATGTGGGCCTCCCATTGCGGTGGCCTCTGTTGTTGCAGAGCACCGGCTCTGGGTGCATGTGCTCCAGAGCTCAGGCTCGGTAATTGGACACATCGGTCCAGCCGCTCTGCGGCACGTGGGATCTTCCCAGGCCAGGGATCGAACCAACGCCCCTTGCACTACAAGGCGGTGTCCTTACCCACTGGACCACCAGGGAAGCCCCTGTATATTGTATTTTATATTTATGCTTACCTACAGGTTTAACCTTTCTGGTCCTCCTGTTTTTCCTGGATTTCTGCGATTCTATCCAAGATCATTTTCTTTTCCCCAAATAGTTCCCCTTGATTTCTCTTCGCATGGTTCTACAGATGAAAACATTTCTCTCATTGTCGTGTCTGAAAATGAATTTATCTCAGCTTCCATTTTAAAGGGCGTCTGAGTACAGAATTTGAGATTGGCTGTTCTGTTGAAGATACTGGTCTGGTGACTTCTGGCTTCTTTGTTTCTGTTAAGAAGTCACTTGTCTGTCTTATTGTTCCTTCTTTAAAGGTATGTCTTTTTCCCGCCAAAGATGTTTTTAAGATTTATCTACATGCTTATTTTTTGTTATTTTTACTCTGCTGTGTCTAGATGTATGTATGCGTATACTTATTCTTCTTGGGTTACCCCCAAGCTTATTGGCTCTGTAGGCTAAATTCTTTAGTCATATTGGACGATTATCAATAATTATCTCTTAAAATTTTCTTCTGACCTATTCTATTCACTTTCTCCTTTCCTGCTGAGAAGTTACTTAGATGTATGTTGGATGTTTTTCTACATCCCATTTTTCTCTTCTGCTCATTTCAATATTTTCTGTCCTTTTGATTCTGGCCTGGATGTTTTCTTTTGTCTATCCAGTTCAGTCATTGTCTTTTCACCCAAACATTATACGCCATTAAACTTTTCTATCACATACGTACTTTTTTAAAAAAATTTTTTGGCCTCTTTTATTGTTTTTTATTTACTTATTTTCATCCATCTTTATGCTTTGGCGTGTGTGGGCCTCCCATTGCAGTGGCCTCTCTCATTGCAGAGCACTGGCTCTGGGCACATGCGCTCCAGAGTGTTGGCTCATAATTGGACACACCAGTCCAGTGGCTCTACGGCACGTGGGATCTTCCCGGACCGGGGATCAAACCCGTGCCCCTTGCACTGCAAGGTGGACTCTTTACCCACTGGACTACCAGGGAAGCCCCACATACCTTCTTAAGTTCATATGTTGTAGTTTTAGTTACAGATGGAACAATCAAGTCTTTTTTCTAGTTTTTGCCAAAATTGTCTATCTTGTTATTTAATTCTGTGGACATACTTTTTTTTTTTTTTTAAATCTTTTGGGGGTGGGGTGGGGGGGGAGGGGGATGGGTGGACCACTTCTATTGATCTTTCATTTCACCATTTTCATCCGTCTTTGTTGTTTGGGTCCTGTGGGCCTCCCATCACGGTGGCCTCTGTCGTCACAGAGCTCCGGCTCTGGGCGCATGCGCTCCAGAGCTCCGGCTCGGTAATTGGACACATCAGTCCAGCCGATGTGCACGTGGGATCTTCCCAGGCCAGGGATCGAACCAGTGCCCCTTCCATTGCAAGGCGGTGTCCTTACCCACTGGACCACCAGGGGAAGCCCTCTGTGGACATATTGATTATGCTTATTTTATAGTCTTTCTCTAGTGATTCAAAACACTGGATACTTTGTGAGTTTATTTTTATCATCTGTCCCCATTCCTTTCAGATTTTGTTTTCTTGCAAGTCTTGTTTTTCCTGTTTCAACATCTTATATGAAAATAACAGAAGTCAATTTGAGATTCTGAACAATGTTTTCCTTCAGAGAGAATTTGCTTTTACTTCTTTTAGACCTTAAGATAAGAGCAATTCATCCTAATCCATTTATGAATTCAGTATTACTTTAGTCATTGCGAATGCTGGTCTAGTGTTTATTTGCTTAACTCCTGGGGTATAGCTTTTTTTTTTTTTTTTTAATATTTATTTATTTAGTTGTACCAGGTCTTAGTTATGATTACACAGGGTTGGCATGTGGGATCTAGTTCCCTGACCAGGGATTGAACTTAGGCCTCCTACATTGGGAGAATGGAGCCTTAGCCACTGGACCACTAGGGAAGTCCCAGGTATAGATTTTTGAGATGTCAACCCAAATCTAGAGTTTTTACCAAGTCCCTTTCTCCTAAGTGGCTTGGACCTCACCAAATGATCAACACTGAAGTCAGATTGATGATGTTGTTCGCAGCCAAAGATGGAGAAGCTATATAGTCAGTGAAAACAAGACCTGGAGCTGACTGTGGCTCAGATCATAAGCTCCTTATACAAAATTAGGCTTAAATTGAAGAAAGTAGGGAAAACCATTAGGCCACTCAGGTATGACCTAAATCAAATCCTTTATTATTATACAGTGGAGATGAGAAATAGATTCAAGGGATTAGATCTGGTAGACAGACTGCCTAAAGAATTATGGACAGAGGTTTGTAATATTGTACAGGAGGCAGTGACCAAAACCATCCCAAAGATAAAGAAATGCAAGAAGACAAAGTGGTTGTCTGAGGAGGCTTTACAAACAGCTGAGGAAAGAAGAGAAGGGAAAGGCAAGGGAGAAATGGAAAGATATACCCAACTGAATGCAGCATTCCAAAGAATAGGAAGGAGAGATAAGGAGGCCTTCTTAAATGAACAATGCAAAGAAACAGAAGAAAACAATAGAATGGGAAAGACTAGAGATGTCTTTAAGAAAATTGGGCTATTCTTCATTGCTGTGCACAAGCTTCTCATCTCAGTGGCTTTTCTTCTTTGGAGCACAGACTCTGGGTGTCAGGGTTTCAGTAGCTGAAGCCCTCGGGTTCAGTAGTTGTGGCTCATGGGTGTAGTTGCTCTGCGACATATGGGATCGTCTCAGACCAGGGATAGAACCCATGTTCCCTGCCTTGTCAGGCAGATTCTTAACCGCTGAACAGTCAGGGAAGTCCCTCGTGAAGTTTTACATAAGGAAAGATCCCAGCTGAATTCAGGCTGGAAAGTAAGTTATGAATTTTTCTTTTCTAGGCTGTTGAAATATTTATACTAACTCAGCAAGCTGACTGGTTGTTTCTGTTTCCCTTCACTTGAACTGGATTATATTGCTATCCTTTTCTCTGTCCCTTGTCTCTGTCACCACATCCACACTTTTTGCTTGATCTTTCTCTTCTGGACTAGCCCCCAGGTAATCTGGGAGGGGATGAGACTGGTCTGGTGGTGCAGTATCCCGACCGTCCAGCGGCTAGGAGGGCTGGTCTGAGACCGTCACAGAGAGCCTCAGAAAACCATGGCTGGGGATTGGTCTTAAAAAGCCCATAACACAGACTGTCTGAACAGTAATATGATAAAGGTCCGTGTATTTTACACAGAATACTGTGTATGGTTTGTGAGCGTCCTTTTCATTGCTAAGAATTCTGTTTATTTACCAAGAGAAGACGCATGTCTACCTCCCTGCCCCCTCATGGTCCTGGTACACTTCTAGGAGCCCTGTCTCCACAGCACCCTGAGGGCTTCTGGAAAGTTGGCCTCCCTTCATAAATCAAGGTACAGCATTGACTCTGGTCACGGAACTTTAATTCAGCTTGGGTTGAAACTTGGAAGTAGATCCCTGTCTACTCAGGCTCTTGCTGGTATGACTTCAAAGGCACGTTTCATTACATTTCATCCCACCTCAATTTCCCCGCCCCACCTCCTGCACAGGAGCCTAGGGGTAGTGGGAGAGGATGGTCTCACCAGGGTAAACCAGTTGTCCGGGATCCAGACATTCTTGGCCAGATTCTGTTCTATATAGAAATGTTGATGGGTACATCTCCAGCCAGGCAAACTATCCAACCTAGAGAATAAAGTGAACAGTAGAGTGTGACCAGAAAGGAAGCCCGAGACCTTGTTTTGTGTTTTCTATGAAGGCAATACTCAGGACAAAGAAAGGTTTTTACAGGAGATAACCACATATGTAGCTCTAAGCCATAGTGATGATGATACAGGCATGTGTGTGTATGCACGCATGTGTGTGTGTGTGTGTGTGTGTGTGTGCCTACATGTCTCCATGCGTGCATGCCTGTCTGTGAAAAGACGAGTTAGCAAACTTATCCGTACAGCAAAGATACAAGCAGAAGCAGCAATTCTGCATGTTGTTTGGTAATTTCACTTGAGTGGCATCCCCAGGGGGTTATTTTGGTCCTGGAGTCAAGCTTGGATTATGCACATCTTGCATATTGGACAGCTTCAGTCCTGGAGAGAGGTGGGAATGGCCTCTGATTGGGAAATTCCACCTTTTCCAAATGTTCCTTGGAACAGAAACAAAGAATCTTGCAGGGAAAGTGAGAAGAGACCTTGGGGATCATTTCATCTCCCTCGTTTTCATAAAAATACAGATTTAGAGAGTTGAGGTAACTTTTTTCAAGGTTGTACAGAGAACCAGTTGGCAGGAGAAGGCTTGGAGCTCAGTCTCCTCATTTCCAAGAACTCTATCTGGCCATCCTTGCATGCGTGCGTGGGCAAGTAGTTGTTTGTGTGTGTGTTAGTCACTCAGTTGTGTGGGACTCTTTGCAACCCCTTGGACTGTAGCCTGCCAGGCTCCTATGTCCATGGGATTTTCCAGGCAAGAATACTGCAGTGGGTTGTCATTTCTTCTCCAAGGGAATCTTCCCGACTGGGGTATCGAACCCAGGTCTCCTGCATCGCAGGCAGACTCTTTACCCTCTGAGCCACGAGGGAAACCCCTTAAAATAGAATTGAAAATAATAAATGATTAAGGACACTGTCAACAATTCTCTAATCAGAAATAAGTGACTTTGGAATTCACAGCTCTAAACCAATGATTGGATCTGCTATTGAAATCAGAAGCCGCAAGGATACTTCTTTCTTATATGAATGGATGGGAGTCGTGGGGTGTGATCACTGCTCTCATGACTGCCAGGGACCTCTGACACTCGGTGACACTCGGTCGATTACTCTTCCGGGGTGGGAGACACCTCCATAAATGAATAGCAGAATGAGCAGGCACTAGGAGGTCCAGGGACATCCCTTTTCCTGTCTCCTGGCAGACAAGGTGGGGAGCCCGGTGCTGTAGCCTGGCTACAGGATGCTCTTGCCTGCAACTTTGCATCTGGAGAGAGAGATATGCGGATGAGGCAGCATTCATGGAGTGGCAGCTTTTCTGGCTGGTGGTGGTGCTGCTGCGGGTGGCCCGCCTCTGGCTCGTCCCCATTTTCTGAGGCTGTCTCTCCAACTTCCGGCAGTCCTCCGAGCTTCTGTATCCTTTCAGCAAGTCCCCTTTCTGCTTCATTGCTGGTCTCCCCTGGCTTGTCTGCTGGCGCCCTGGCTGATCCATTATTGGAGGAGCATGAGTTGCCTACACAAGTCTCTGCGTGTGGTGTTTCAGTTGGCCCTCTGCTTCACATGCCTCGGTACAACGATTAGACAGCACTTGTCTTTGATGTTCACATAAAGTGTGGGCGGCTATAATTAAATTTCTCTGGGGCCTTCAGGGAAGGGAACTTTAAAGGTCGGGACGTCTCAGTGTCCCTCTGGTCAATAGCTAGAGTCTGCAGAAATGTGGAGAAGCTTTCTGTTGTCTGCCGCATGCATGGAGTGACCAACGCTGGGACTCAGGACTGCTCGTTCGCTTGAAGAGTTCTACCCACCTGCAGGCAGGGGCATCTATAGGGCAACAGCTCCTTGGGGGAAGGGTGGAAGCCATCCTCCGCTCTGGAATGTCCGTCTGGACTTAGGCTGGTTTGTGGGGTACCACAGGGGTGGTAGGACACCAGCCAGAGGAGCCTCTTCTCCATCAGAGGACCGGGTGCCATCGGAGACCCCAGCTAGGGAGAGAACAAATCCCCACTCCTGGGTTCACCTGCGCTGAGACCGTGCCTGTCTCCTGCGTGCGCCTCTCTGCTGCCCCCTAGAGGAGCCGGAAACAGTAGCTAGTGGACGTGAGAGGACCTTGTGCCAAGAGTGGAGACTGTTACGGACCAAATACTTATGCTCTCTCCACACCAACTCATACGCTGAAACCCTAGTCACATATGATGGTAGTAGGAGGCGGGGCCCTCGGGAGGAGGTTAGGGTTAGTGGAGGTCATGAGGGTACTGAGTGAAGTGAAAGTCGCTCAGTTGCATCCGACTCTTTGGGACCCATGGAATTCTCCAGGCAAGAATGCTGGAGTGGGTAGTTTTTCCCCTCTCCAGGGGAACTTCCTGACCCAGGAATCAAACTGAGGTCTCCTGTGTTGCTGGCAGATTCTCTACCAGCTGAGATACAAGGGAAGCCCATGACGGTGGAGCCCCCATGAATGGGATTAGTGCCCTTAGAAGAGTCCTAGGTGAGCTTGCCTCCCCCCGTTCTCTGTCTTGTGAGGACACAGTTGGAAGACAGCTGTCTGCAGCCCAGAAGAGAGCCCCCACCAGAAGCCAGCCTTCCCAACCCCCTTCTCTCAAACCTCCAGCTTCCAGAACTGTGGGACACACATTTTTCTCTTGTGTATGAGGCCCTGTCTGTGGTGTTTCGTCACAGCTGTCCAAATAGACTAATAGAGATTCTGTCCAGTCCCCACTGCAGGCTCCTGAGCCTGCTGCAGGCCTGATGTAAAGGAATGTAGGAGGAGGATGTGAGGAGAGAGACATGGAAGTTTTGATGCTGGGTTGGGCTGGACTGTTTAGAACACTGAAATCGAGACTTTTGTAATACCTGATGGTGACCAGAAAACATATGGGACCTTCTGGAAATGTGGAGTTGGAGAAGGGCGATTTAGAAGAATGAGGGTGAAGGAAGAAGTGGGGAAATGAAGCCCTGTTTGCTGGCACCCCACTGTATCCGGCTTCTTCAATAAAGTGAAGGTGACTTCACATGAAGTCAAAAACACACAGGCAGTGTCTGAGCCCCGCCCCCGCCAGACTTCCCACCCACGTCCTTCCTTCATGGAGCATAAGGGGCCACCGTGGCTGGGGCCCCAACCTGTCTTTCGCTAATACTCTCAGGCGTGGTTGAGAGTACAGAGGGCCATGTGTCATGAGTCTAAATATCTAAACATTCAGAGAGTACAGAGGGCCATGTGTAACGTGGGGAGAAACCTTGTGCCAAGAGTGGAGACTGTTACGGACCAAATACAGCTCTCTCCACACCAACTCATACGCTGAAACCCTAGTCACATATGATGGTAGTAGGAGGCGGGGCCCTCGGGAGGAGGTTAGGGTTAGTGGAGGTCATGAGGGTACTGAGTGAAGTGAAAGTCGCTCAGTTGCATCCGACTCTTTGGGACCCATGGAATTCTCCAGGCAAGAATGCTGGAGTGGGTAGTTTTTCCCCTCTCCAGGGGAACTTCCTGACCCAGGAATCAAACTGAGGTCTCCTGTGTTGCTGGCAGATTCTCTACCAGCTGAGATACAAGGGAAGCCCATGACGGTGGAGCCCCCATGAATGGGATTAGTGCCCTTAGAAGAGTCCTAGGTGAGCTTGCCTCCCCCCGTTCTCTGTCTTGTGAGGACACAGTTGGAAGACAGCTGTCTGCAGCCCAGAAGAGAGCCCCCACCAGAAGCCAGCCTTCCCAACCCCCTTCTCTCAAACCTCCAGCTTCCAGAACTGTGGGACACACATTTTTCTCTTGTGTATGAGGCCCTGTCTGTGGTGTTTCATCACAGCTGTCCAAATAGACTAATAGAGATTCTGTCCAGTCCCCACTGCAGGCTCCTGAGCCTGCTGCAGGCCTGATGTAAAGGAATGTAGGAGGAGGATGTGAGGAGAGAGACATGGAAGTTTTGATGCTGGGTTGGGCTGGACTGTTTAGAACACTGAAATCGAGACTTTTGTAATACCTGATGGTGACCAGAAAACATATGGGACCTTCTGGAAATGTGGAGTTGGAGAAGGGCGATTTAGAAGAATGAGGGTGAAGGAAGAAGTGGGGAAATGAAGCCCTGTTTGCTGGCACCCCACTGTATCCGGCTTCTTCAATAAAGTGAAGGTGACTTCACATGAAGTCAAAAACACACAGGCAGTGTCTGAGCCCCGCCCCCGCCAGACTTCCCACCCACGTCCTTCCTTCATGGAGCATAAGGGGCCACCGTGGCTGGGGCCCCAACCTGTCTTTCGCTAATACTCTCAGGGCGTGGTTGAGAGTACAGAGGGCCATGTGTCATGAGTCTAAATATCTAAACATCAAAGTCAAGCTAACAAATTGTTAAATAAACTGTCGCATCCTTCTACTCTGACAAGCATCCCTTCCCAAAGACCTGGGAAGCCAGGTTCCAGTTAGTCTCAGATTTCTGGAGGCTTTGGTGGAGTAGGGCCGGGCCTCTCACCCCAGCCCTGGCTCCACCCTGCAGGCTGAGAGGTCTTGCTTGTGAACCCCCAGCCATATATTTAAGCTCCGTCCATCCTCCCCTACAAGCAGCCACCTCTGCTGTCTTCAGTTCAGGGGAGCAGTAACCTGCCCCCAGAAAGAAGGGTCGGGGGAGAGGTCCAGGCAGGAGCTGGGGGCAGGTTTGGGGCTGTCAGGACAGGGAATTGAGGGGTCCCTGGTCCCTTGTGCATGAACTATCTAGCATAGGCACATTTCCATCTGCTTCTTAGAGTCTGTGTCCCAGGGAGACGATTTTTAAGACACGGGGCCAGGGCTGCTGCTTAGTTTTGAGGCCAAAGGACAGAACTGACAACCCTTCCTACCTTCCCAAACCTAACCCTTCAGCATCCAATTCTGAAATTACGACTCTTTCTTGGCACAACAGCCTTTGCTCACCTCTCTACCCCACACTGGGGTGTGTGTGTGTGTGTGTGATGAGAACACAGCTCTTGTGTGTGATGAGAACACAGCTCTTTGGAGTGACTGCCCAGACATTTTCAGCATGGTGACCTTGCTCACACCTGGAGTCTGGACATTTATAAAAGAATCGCAGTTTAAGATTCCTTCCCCAGGTCCCTGCTTCGCTCTCGCAGGGGCTAGGGTTGAGCTGAGACGAGTGAGTGACCTCCTCCCTAACCACCTTGTAAGTACCAGGCGCTGGCTCCCTGCTCACCATCTCCTGCTTGCTATGACCTGGGCCAGAGGCCTGCTCTTCCCCAGCTCATCTGCCTGCTCCATTTCTGGGATTTGTAAGCACTAAATCTTCTGACTTTACTTCCTTTGTGTGGGTGGGGTTCTTTTTTTTGCCACTTCTATTGGTTTTTCATCTATTTGTTGCCAACTCTCAGGGCGTGGTTGAGAGTACAGAGGGCCATGTGTCATGGGTCTAAATATCTAAACATCAAAGTCAAGCTAACAAATTGTTAAATAAACTGTCGCATCCTTCTACGCTGACAAGCATCGGTTCGCGAAGACCTGGGAAGCCAGGTTCCAGTTAGTCTCAGATTTCTGGAGGCTTTGGTGGAGTAGGGCCGGGCCTCTCACCCCAGCCCTGGCTCCACCCTGCAGGCTGAGAGGTCTTGCTTGTGAACCCCCAGCCATATATTTAAGCTCCGTCCATCCTCCCCTACAAGCAGCCACCTCTGCTGTCTTCAGTTCAGGGGAGCAGTAACCTGCCCCCAGAAAGAAGGGTCGGGGGAGAGGTCCAGGCAGGAGCTGGGGGCAGGTTTGGGGCTGTCAGGACAGGGAATTGAGGGGTCCCTGGTCCCTTGTGCATGAACTATCTAGCATAGGCACATTTCCATCTGCTTCTTAGAGTCTGTGTCCCAGGGAGACGATTTTTAAGACACGGGGCCAGGGCTGCTGCTTAGTTTTGAGGCCAAAGGACAGAACTGACAACCCTTCCTACCTTCCCAAACCTAACCCTTCAGCATCCAATTCTGAAATTACGACTCTTTCTTGGCACAACAGCCTTTGCTCACCTCTCTACCCCACACTGGGGTGTGTGTGTGTGTGTGTGATGAGAACACAGCTCTTGTGTGTGATGAGAACACAGCTCTTTGGAGTGACTGCCCAGACATTTTCAGCATGGTGACCTTGCTCACACCTGGAGTCTGGACATTTATAAAAGAATCGCAGTTTAAGATTCCTTCCCCAGGTCCCTGCTTCGCTCTCGCAGGGGCTAGGGTTGAGCTGAGACGAGTGAGTGACCTCCTCCCTAACCACCTTGTAAGTACCAGGCGCTGGCTCCCTGCTCACCATCTCCTGCTTGCTATGACCTGGGCCAGAGGCCTGCTCTTCCCCAGCTCATCTGCCTGCTCCATTTCTGGGATTTGTAAGCACTAAATCTTCTGACTTTACTTCCTTTGTGTGGGTGGGGTTCTTTTTTTTGCCACTTCTATTGGTTTTTCATCTATTTGTTTTCATCTATCTTTGTTCTTTGGCCTGTGTGGGCCTCCCATCTCAGTGGCCTCTGTTGTCACAGAGCACCAGCTCTGGGCGCATGCGCTCCAGAGCATTGGCTCGTAATTGGCCACACTGGTCCAGCCGCTCCGAGGCAAGTGGGATTTCCACGCACTGCAAGGTGGTGTCCTTACCCACTGGACCACCAGGGAAGCCCTGGGTGTTTTATTAATAAAACTGCACCTCCAATCAAACTGATCCCAGGGAGCTCCCTGTCACCCCCAGGTGGGTGGCTTTTGCCTCCAAATTCAGCAGGTCACAATCTTGTATTTTTAATTCAGCCACCAGCTCCAGGAGGTCCCCCAGTGTAAATTGCCAGGCACTGTTTGTCCCAGAGTGGTCCCTTCTTATGCCTTGGGAGCTGAGGCAGGGCGGGCTGTCATCAGGCAGCCTCTGGAGAGGAAGCCCAGCCACATGTAATCACACTCCTGCAGTTGAGTGGGTCTCCCTGGGCATCTTCAAACAGCTTTACGTGCCAGGCAAACCTTGAGAAATTACCAGCTCAATCATTCTCATTTAAAAAGAGGATGTCCTTGTCACTTCCTCCTCCCAGCTTTCCCACCAGAACTGGCAATTGATTAACCATCATCATCAGATTATCCAAAACAACAACTCAGATAATCACTGGGATGAGTGATTATCCTCACTCCCTCTGCCTCTCCCTCCTCCACCTCTCCTCTCTTTCCTCCTTCTCTTTCCTCCCTCCTTCTTTCCCCATTTGAAGAATAAACAAAAGGAAATATGTAAGGAAACATAAATAAGCATAATTATTTAAAAGGCTAGGGACTTCCATGGTGGTCCAGCAGTTAAGACTTTGCCTTCCAATGCAGGGGGTACAGGTTTGACTTCTGGCTGGGGACTTAAGATCGCACATACCCCATGGCCCAAAACCCAAAACATAAAACAGAAAATATTGTAACAAATTTAATAAGAGCTTTAGAAATAGTCCACATCCAAAACAAAAAACATCTAAAAAATGCTATTGATGGATCATGGGAGAATGAAGAAAGGCAATCAACGTTGACTGAGCATTTATTAAGTGGCAGGTGGGGCTGGTGTTCCCCCGTGATCCCTTTGGCCGCCTAAGAGCCCTCAAGTAGATGTTATCACTTCCTTTCTATGAACCAAAGAAAGGAAGTTTCTATCACTTCCTTTCTATCAACAAGGATGCTCAGGAACAGGCACCCTGCCCCGCCGGCCCCGCCCCCAAGCTCAGGGGGCGGGGCCTAAATGCGACTGGAAGGGCGCTTCCAAATCCTTACAGACGCCAGGAGCGCCCTCTGGAGGAGGAAGTGAGGTAGTATCTATCCCCCAGGGTGTCCACACCGGCACAGTTGGCCACGTTCTTACAGTGCCGCGCTCTCTTCCTGACAGCTGCT
The DNA here is from genome assembly GCA_022376925.1 of Tragulus kanchil. NCBI lineage: Eukaryota > Metazoa > Chordata > Mammalia > Artiodactyla > Tragulidae > Tragulus > Tragulus kanchil. The sequence goes on from JAIOJX010000003.1 coordinate 139,139,145, forward strand.
ACACTCCCTGCGTACGACACCCCGGCCATCAGAACATGAAAATGCACTTTTGCATTTCAGAGTGAGGGTCCTACAGGAGTGATGTTGAAATGATGAAACAAAAGGCCATTTTCATTAACACACACGTTCAGCCTCTGCAGTGGGGATTAAATTAGAAAACCCATTTTGAGAAGGAAGGCTCAGCATGAAGCCGACTTCTCAGGAAAATAGCAGAGAAGTGTGGGTTAAAGTTCCAGGTCCCCGGATGTCACGAGAAAGCACAGATAACTATTTGCTGTGAGGGGACAAAAGATCTATGCGGACGAAGCTTGCCGCCTGGAAAGACAGCTCTGAATGTTTCGCAGGCTTGGGGAGGGGGCATGGAACGAGGATTACCAGAGCTGTAGCGGGCCGAGGTGTCCGGAGGAAACTGCAGGTATGAGTTCTGTCTGAGCAGGCGTTGGGTTCCGTGGTCCTTGCCAGATTCTGGGCTTCAGCGTCTAAGGGGAGAGTGCTGTGCCAGGGCCACAAGTCGGCAGACCGGCTTCCAGCCCTGAGTCGGCTGGCGCTCACTCGGTGGCCTTGCTCTCACGGTTTTGCCACTTGGAGCATTGGCCCCTCCTCTGCCAAATCCTGCCTGATGGGTGATGGTCTGAGGCAAGCCAGCATTACTGGAATTCTTCCTCTGTGGGGAGAATTTTCATCAGGAATCCTTCTGTCTCAGGAAGAAGCCAGAAGCTTACTTTCCAGTCAGTGGTAGCTAGGCTGAGGCATGGGGCTCGAGCTCCTTCCATCAGACGCCCCGGGACCAGAGAGCAGGAGGAAGTGCAGATGTAGAGAATCCAGTTTCGAGGGAGCATGGCGGAAGAGAGTGGACTGCGGGGCAGAGGCCCGGGTGCTCGCTGGGGGAGCTGTGGGGTCTGGGCTTGTGCTCATCACCTTGAGCAGCAGAGGTAACCAGACCTCCGCTGGAGCCTTTGGCCACAGTGTGGGTTGGGATGGTCCTGTGTTCCTGGCTTCCAGGCCATGAATGTTGTGCAAATTAGAAAAGGGCACCCCATCCAGACATTCTACTGCCATCTGATGGGAAATGGCTACGGTGTAGAAATCCAGTGTGTGGTGTAACCATTATCCCGCCCTGCCTTGGGTGTGAACGGTGCCTCTTTGAAAGGGGTGCTGTGCAGTATGCACCCTGTGCAGCTGAACCTGGTGGCCCGGCAAGCCTGGCTCTTTGGCCTTTTTGGAGATTCTACTGAGGACTTAAACTGCCTTTAAGAATTGCCTTTTCTACTTCAGCTACCTAGGGTGCGTCTGCTGTTTGACTGAGAACCACAACTGATACAAACAGGGATCATAATGCACCCCATAGGCTAAGAGCCAGCTGACCGATGGAGGTCGGCATCTCCCAGGGCCACAAGGCCCTAATTACTCAGAGGGTTCGGTGCTTGATGTATTCATTTTTAGAGGAACACGGGAAGGGGATCTGATTCACCCGGTCTTCCATCCTTATTCCAGAAAACGATTTGCTTTTTCTTTTGTTCTAGTTCTCAGGGTCAGAGTTTGTGGTTAAATACAGGAACCACAAGACAGAAATGAGAGTGTGCATTATAAATATTCCAGGGGGGAAAGTCGCAGGGAAATGGCATTGTTGGGTCTCATGGGTGTGTTGCCAGGTCTCCTATTGTTACAAGGAAGAATGACATCAGCCTGCGAATCAGAAGACTTATGACTCTCTGGGTGCGTGTGTGTCTGTGTGTGTGTGTGTTGCAGATAAACTGATCAGTTATGAGGTTTTCCATGATTGTGCAGATTTGAGATGTCTTTATTTCTTCAAGACTATTTTGGGGCCCCTGTTTTTGGGGTAGGCCCCGTGGGGCTGCCCCTCTAGGTCACAGCCATTCCTGTCCAGGGTGTGGTGAGGAGGGAGCATCAGCAGGGCCTCCCGCAGGGGATTCTGTCCCCATCAGTTGCTGGAGATGCATCTTTGCGTCCGTCCTCATTGCTTCAAACCTGAAGGGAGGAAAGAAGCTGTTTGCTTGCCTCTTGCCCCCTTCTCCTCGGGTGCCTGAAGCAGGGAGGAGAGAAATGGGGGGGCTAGTGAGCTGGGGCAGACCTGACCACCCACCTGTCTGATTTTCAGATCATCCCTCCAAATCAGCCAGGGGCCTGACCTGGCTTTGCGGGCCTGCCCTTCCACCTTGGTGGGGAACCGGGGCTGCAGAGGCCGGAAGAGGGCGCCTGTGAGTCGTGTCTCCTGTCAGGGTCTGGACAGAGGGCAGGAGACCGGTGGGATTGGGAGGCGGGGCGTCAGGTCCCAACATCCTTGGTTCCAGAACCCGTCCCTCTTCCCCGAGGGCCTCAGAGCCTCTGCAGGTCGCGTTTCCCTCCCGCAGGACCTCTCCTGGCTGAGGGACAGACTTTTCAAAAAAAGAGGCTTCCCGTCCCTCCCCTTCGGAAGCCCTCACCCTGCTGACTCTCAGAGGGGACAGTGCAAGGGGAACTCCCGTCGTGCAGTTTCTGGAAATGCTCAGCGGAGCCTCAGGCAGGAAGCACGGTCCCTGAGCAAGGTCTCAGGGAAGGAAGAAGGGTCTCTGGAGAAGGGTGCCGGGCCAGGCGGGGACCTCGGTGTCCTTACCAGGGCGACCTTTGCTCCCCTCGGGAAGGGCCGGCCCTGGGCTCCGGTGAAGGCCTGACACGGGAGGCCGTCTTACTTCCTGTTGGTTCATTACAGTTCTCCTGTACATACCCAGGATTTCACCATAAGTCAGGGCCTTTTCTACACAAAGCCCTGTTCTTCCAGCCCCAAGCTACTGAAGGCCACCGGGCAGACGCTGGAGGGCAGAAGGCAGCCATAAGCCACCACGTGGAGCTTTGTGAAGGTGTCCCAACTTACCGTCTTCACTTGTCACCCACAGTCCCTGGTCCAGTCCTTCTTCCCGAGGATATATATTCTCTTCACAAAGCAGATGGCATGACCCCAGGAAAGGGCCATCCAGGAAGCCCTCCTTCCATACAAGCATCTCCAATTGGAAGGTGAGGTCAAACCTTTCCAATGACCCAGAGCTCATGCCCTCACGAGGAACCTCATTCCACTTTGGTAGGAAGTCATCTTCCCTTGTTTGGGCACCTGGCTGTCTCCTGGGAACTTTCCCCTCTTGGTTTGAGTTGACCAAACTTATTAGTGAGATCCTTTCTCTACCTGACAGACCTTTGGAAGCTCCCAGGCCTATTCCAGTGTATCTTGAGCCCTCTTCTCCAGGTTAAGATGCACTTGCCTCTCTGACCTGTCTTTGGTGGCCTCGTTCTCCTTCCTGTCCCTCCCTCCCTATACTGAAGATCCCTTTGTAGTCAGCAGCCTACCTCCCTTAGCTCATGAGGGAGCCTTCCATGCCCTGCGTGGCTCCATGAAACACTTTACTGGCCAGGATTAGAGGCAACTGCACTCACAGGAGGTGCTCAGGAGCTCCCAGAAGTCATGGCCCAGGGGGCTTACTTCCTTATCCTTCTCCACCGTTCACCTCTGGTGCTCAGTGGACACCAACCCCGGAGTGAGGACCCATTGATGCTAGAATGCATGAGCTGAGCCGGATCCAGATAAATCGCTGCCCTCAAGCTCCTTGCAGGGGACCATGCTTATCCTTGAGTCCTCAGTCAGCCATGAGCTTGGGCCTCTCCAAGATGCAGGGGAGCCAAGGGGCACTGACTTTACTGGAAGATCCTGGGGGAAAGGCAAGGAATGTTCAAGATGATATTTTAAAATTAAGGCAAATGTATACCTACTGTGTTGGGGTTTGTGGTTTAGTTGCTCAATTGTGTCCAGCTCTCGTGACACCGCCGACTGTCGCCCCCCCAGGCTCCTCTGTCCATGGGGATTCTCCAGGCAAGAAAGCTGGAGCGGGTTGCCATGCCCTTCTGCAGGGGATATTCCCAGCCCAGGGATTGAAGGAGAGTTGACCCCATTGTATTTCTTTACCTTCTTCTGGGTCTAATGTACCCTGTTTGGGAAAGAGGATCGGGTGAACAAAAAAAGTCCAACACCAGAGCCAGGGAATGCAAGGATAAAGGCTGAGGCGGTAGCAAGGCCAGCCAGAGGGTGCTCTGGATGCCCAGCTAGGGAACAGGTAGGACTGTTGTGTTAAAACGGTCAGCAACCCTAGACTCGCCCTTGCTCACACACCACACAGACTGTATCTGCACATATGAGCACTCATGTATGTGCATACATACACACATCGCACACTCACAACCACAGTCACCCAAAAGTGAGTGATCAAGCAGAGCCTGAAAATCAAAACGGCAGGGGACCACTGACGAGCTGAGCTCTGGCCTCCCCACCAGTTCAAAGATCGATTTTATTCCAAGAGTCTGTGCTCTGGATTCTGAGTAGACTTGACCCCGTTCAAAGACCCGCCGACACCAGCAAAACAGTGTGAAGGGGAGTCACCCTGAACCAGCGAGCTGAGTACCTATGGCTTTTTTTTTTTTAACTTAAAACACTGTCCCTCACATTATTAAATAAGGGTCAAGCTTTTGTATTTTTTTTATAAAGGTGTCCAACCTTTTTACAAGTTTGTGACACCCAACTGGCAAACCCTGAGGCCACACATGTCTACAGACTGTCCTGTGGCTGTCACCTCTCACAGAAGTGCACGTGTCAACATGATGTCATCAAGGCAGTTCATTCTGTTTAATAAATAGGCCAGAAAACTAGCTGAGAGCTTTTCTTGGCGGGATGAGGCGTGCGAGCAAAGTTATGGAGGAGATTGTCCCTTGAATCACTAAGGCAAACCTTGTTGAGTGTCACTGTACATACAGCAATCACATAAAAAAAGTTATAAATAGAAAAAATACCAAAGGCAAGGAATGTTCAAGATGATATTTTAAAATTAAGGCAAATGTATACCTACTGTGTTGGGGTTTGTGGTTTAGTTGCTCAATTGTGTCCAGCTCTCGTGACACCGCCGACTGTCGCCCCCCCAGGCTCCTCTGTCCATGGGGATTCTCCAGGCAAGAAAGCTGGAGCGGGTTGCCATGCCCTTCTGCAGGGGATATTCCCAGCCCAGGGATTGAAGGAGAGTTGACCCCATTGTATTTCTTTACCTTCTTCTGGGTCTAATGTACCCTGTTTGGGAAAGAGGATCGGGTGAACAAAAAAAGTCCAACACCAGAGCCAGGGAATGCAAGGATAAAGGCTGAGGCGGTAGCAAGGCCAGCCAGAGGGTGCTCTGGATGCCCAGCTAGGGAACAGGTAGGACTGTTGTGTTAAAACGGTCAGCAACCCTAGACTCGCCCTTGCTCACACACCACACAGACTGTATCTGCACATATGAGCACTCATGTATGTGCATACATACACACATCGCACACTCACAACCACAGTCACCCAAAAGTGAGTGATCAAGCAGAGCCTGAAAATCAAAACGGCAGGGGACCACTGACGAGCTGAGCTCTGGCCTCCCCACCAGTTCAAAGATCGATTTTATTCCAAGAGTCTGTGCTCTGGATTCTGAGTAGACTTGACCCCGTTCAAAGACCCGCCGACACCAGCAAAACAGTGTGAAGGGGAGTCACCCTGAACCAGCGAGCTGAGTACCTATGGCTTTTTTTTTTTTAACTTAAAACACTGTCCCTCACATTATTAAATAAGGGTCAAGCTTTTGTATTTTTTTTATAAAGGTGTCCAACCTTTTTACAAGTTTGTGACACCCAACTGGCAAACCCTGAGGCCACACATGTCTACAGACTGTCCTGTGGCTGTCACCTCTCACAGAAGTGCACGTGTCAACATGATGTCATCAAGGCAGTTCATTCTGTTTAATAAATAGGCCAGAAAACTAGCTGAGAGCTTTTCTTGGCGGGATGAGGCGTGCGAGCAAAGTTATGGAGGAGATTGTCCCTTGAATCACTAAGGCAAACCTTGTTGAGTGTCACTGTACATACAGCAATCACATAAAAAAAGTTATAAATAGAAAAAATACCAAAGTTCTCCCACAGCCAGACAGGGAAATCGAAACATAAAAAGAGAGAGAGAAAGCAAAACACGAACGCCCCCTACGACCCATTTGCTTCAAGCTCTTCATCATACAGTACTCAACATCTTTGGATATTTTACAATGTACAACTCCAAACTGTGGCCAAGAAAAAACAAAAAGAACTAACCAGTCGTCTGAAAAACTGAGTTTATAAGAAGTCATTACCTTTACAAAATAAAAACAAAAGCCCCAACACCACTGGATTGTAATTTGTTCCTTTTCCCTTGCTTTCTCTTAAAGGTGGGGTCAGCGCCCCTCCCTTGGCTGCGGAGGGGGCCATGGGCATGTTGGCAGGTGGGTCACAGAAGCGAAGGGTCCAAAGGGAGGCAGGAATCTGAGAGGCGCGGCCCAGCAGGTGACGTGTGAGGACATCAGGGGGTCAGCGACAGTCCCCTCTGGCTGAAAGGGCACCTGGTGGCCTGTGGAGGCAGGGGTCTCCTCAGGGAGGGCGGAGTTACAAGATGGACAGAGTCTGTGGTCTTCTCTGACCTTTTTGTTTATGTGTTTGCTCAGGCAGAAGCCAAGGCGACAGGAAAAGCTGACGTCTCTTGTGCCCACCGCTCCTGGCGTGGGGACTCCAGCCCTGGGCCATCTGCACAAGTGAACTCTCCTTCTTTCTGGGATACTGAGAAATGAAAGCAAACTTAGCAAGAAAAGGGACGGAAGGGCAGGAAAGGGGAGAGGTCAGGAAGGCACGGGGCAGCAGAGCACTCTTCTCAGGACGGTTACATGCTGGAGAGCCGGGCGAGGCTGTGGACACCTCTCGCTCACAGAGCCCTCCGTGCCCTTTCGGGAGCCAAGGATCTTACTCCCCACCCGGCTTCCTCCCTGGAGGGCTGGGGATGGGCTGTGGGTGCTCAGACACACCCCAGACCACGCCTCGAGAAGCCCACAGCTGAAAAGCCCACATGCACCTGGGGAGCTGGGCGCTTTGCTTCGGAGAATCAGGTGGAGGGAGGCAGGTGCTAAGAGGTGGCCCAGGAGTCCTGAAAGATTCCTTGGGACACTGGAAGGGGCCTGCAGGGGCGCGGACAAGGCGAGGTGGTCGTCCCTGCATGTGCCCGGAGGGGAGGTAGCACGTGGAGGTCCCCGCAGCTGCCTGGGGGCTGTGCACAAGCCCCGCCCCAGGCCTCGGCCTCTGTCACCCTGTCTAGCTTGGCCATATTTCTCACCTGTGCTGATGCAGAGGTGGACATGGTAAAACCAAGTCCAGTAAAACAGGGTCACCAGGGACATCTGGAGCGCAGGGCTCCTGCTCTCACAGATGTCTCTGGAGGGCTGGGCAGATACCAGCACGTGGGCAGGTGGGAGAGGGGAACGAAACGACCAGCCCCCCTCCACAAGCAGGGCGAAACCAGGGTGCAGAGGGCTAACCGGTCCAAGGTCACAGGACAGAGCGAACATGGGCCTGGACTCCGGAAGCCTCCCTACCAACAGGGCTTCTCCCCTGAGGATCCTAGGACCCCCCTGGAGACAGAAAAATGACCCATTGGAACAGAGGCTCCAACACAGAGCCATGGGGCTCAGCAGTTGTGTGTCTCAGGACCCTACATCTCCCCCCTCCATCCGGTCTGCCTCTGGCCAAGCCATCTCCCTCCTTCCAGCCCATCACAGCTCCAAAGGGCTCCAGGACACCGGGCCTGGGACCTCTGCTGTGGCCCGGGGCTTGGGGAGCTTCTGTGTGAGCACGGAGAGGCCACCCGGGTGAGGCCAGGTCCCCGGGGAGGAGACGCCCATCTCAGACACCAGCCAAGGGGGGGGGATGCCCCAGGAGGGGCCCCAAAATACCACTGCGGTGACTCTTCTCTTCCTTTTGAAATAAAAAGGTCAGACCCACGGGATGGGGCAGGTGGGCCTGGGAGGGGACAGGGAAGCAGGGCGGGGGTCGATGAGGACCAGCCTAGTTGTTGGCTTCAGACATGGAGGCCACGTGGTTGAGGCCGGCGAGCCCGGGGAGGCCGGCCAGGCCCGCGGCCCACGGGTCCGGCAGCGGGAAGTAGGGCCGCGCGGCGGCCACGTTCTCGGCCAGCGCAAGGCCAGGAGGCCCCCCGCGTTCCGCTCGGCCTCGAGCTGCGCGCGCCCGAACAGCTTCATCTGCGTCTCCTCGAACTGCCGCTCCAGCTCCTGCAGGCTCAGCGCGCCCTTGGGCGCGGCCAGGAAGTGCTTGGCGGGGCTGGGCCCGGGGAGGCACACGGCGGCTCCGCCCAGGTGCCCGCCCACGTCGCCCAGCGCGGGTGGCATCACGAAGGCCGCCTTCTCGGGGGCCGGGCCACCCGGCCCGAAGAGCAGGCTGGCCGCCCTCCAGGCCGCGGGCTTGCGGCCGCGCCGGGGCCGGGCCATGCGGCAGCTCTGGCGCTTGATGTGGCGGTGCAGGTGGTCGGAGCGCGTGAAGCTCTTGTAGCAGAACTCGCACTGGTAGGGCCTCACGCCCGTGTGGATGCGCATGTGGTTCTTGAGGTCGTAGTTATGCACGAACTTGGCGTTGCAGTGGATGCACAGGTAGGGCCGCTCCCAGTGTGCTTCCTCATGTGGATCTTCAGCTTGTCCTGCCTGCAACGCAGAGCTGGCGTCAGTCCCGGCCTGCACCTGCAAGGCCGCTCCTTGCTCGGCCCCGCCCTCCAGAAACAGGAAGGCTCAGCAGTTGTGTGTCTCAGGACCCTACATCTCCCCTCCATCCGGTCTGCCTCTGGCCAAGCCATCTCCCTCCTTCCAGCCCATCACAGCTCCAAAGGGCTCCAGGACACCGGGCCTGGGACCTCTGCTGTGGCCCGGGGCTTGGGGAGCTTCTGTGTGAGCACGGAGAGGCCACCCGGGTGAGGCCAGGTCCCCGGGGAGGAGACGCCCATCTCAGACACCAGCCAAGGGGGGGGGATGCCCCAGGAGGGGCCCCAAAATACCACTGCGGTGACTCTTCTCTTCCTTTTGAAATAAAAAGGTCAGACCCACGGGATGGGGCAGGTGGGCCTGGGAGGGGACAGGGAAGCAGGGCGGGGGTCGATGAGGACCAGCCTAGTTGTTGGCTTCAGACATGGAGGCCACGTGGTTGAGGCCGGCGAGCCCGGGGAGGCCGGCCAGGCCCGCGGCCCACGGGTCCGGCAGCGGGAAGTAGGGCCGCGCGGCGGCCACGTTCTCGGCCAGCGCAAAGGCCAGGAGGCCCCCCGCGTTCCGCTCGGCCTCGAGCTGCGCGCGCCCGAACAGCTTCATCTGCGTCTCCTCGAACTGCCGCTCCAGCTCCTGCAGGCTCAGCGCGCCCTTGGGCGCGGCCAGGAAGTGCTTGGCGGGGCTGGGCCCGGGGAGGCACACGGCGGCTCCGCCCAGGTGCCCGCCCACGTCGCCCAGCGCGGGTGGCATCACGAAGGCCGCCTTCTCGGGGGCCGGGCCACCCGGCCCGAAGAGCAGGCTGGCCGCCCTCCAGGCCGCGGGCTTGCGGCCGCGCCGGGGCCGGGCCATGCGGCAGCTCTGGCGCTTGATGTGGCGGTGCAGGTGGTCGGAGCGCGTGAAGCTCTTGTAGCAGAACTCGCACTGGTAGGGCCTCACGCCCGTGTGGATGCGCATGTGGTTCTTGAGGTCGTAGTTATGCACGAACTTGGCGTTGCAGTGGATGCACAGGTAGGGCCGCTCCCCAGTGTGCTTCCTCATGTGGATCTTCAGCTTGTCCTGCCTGCAACGCAGAGCTGGCGTCAGTCCCGGCCTGCACCTGCAAGGCCGCTCCTTGCTCCCGGCCCCCCGCCCTCCAGAAACAGGAAAGGCTCCCTACTGCCTGGTGTCAACTCCCAGGAAGGCGACCCCGGCTAGAGTTTAACTTCAACTAGGGTGTGTGTGCACATGCTAAGTCACTGCAGTGCTGTCCAATGTTTTGCGACCCTATCGGCAGCAGCCGGCCAGGCTCCTGTCTATGGGATTCTCCAGCAAGAATACTGGAGTGGTGGCCACCCCCTCCTCAAGGGGATTTTCCCAATCCAGGTGTCAAACCTGGGTCTCTTATATCTCCTGCATTGGCAGGCAGGTTCCTTGCCACTAGTACCACGTGGGAAGCCCACCTTCAATGATGGCCATCCCAACCAAGGGTGGCTCCCCCCGCCTTGGATTAGAGAGTGGAGTGGGACTTGGATCCTGTAAGGTCTTCTCCACTCCTAACACCTTTTAGGAATCAGCTCAGAGAATGAAGCGCCCACCTGTCGGGGCCTGTCTCACAGACTGGAACACAGACCTCCTGGGGCCACAGGCCCCGAAGCCAGCAGTCTTTCATTAGTGCTCCAGGGCGGCGGCCACTTCCCATACTGGATGGCGCTTTCAGCTCCACCCTCTCCAGACAGCAGGGTCTTCCCTCTGGGTTCACCCTGCTCCCATCCCCGCTCCCTGGGCTCCCGTCCCCGCTCCCTGGGCTCCCATTCCCGCTCCCTGGGCTGCTGAGACCTGCCTGTGCTCAGCGCTAGACTGAGCGTTCAGGTAGCGGGCACACATTGTTCAAGGCTCCTGCGTGTGGTTTCTCAGCCCCAGCCCTGGGCTCTCCTCTTTGTCCACAGACAATTCCAGGGTTTACAAAAGAGCCAGGTGCAAGAAGAATGCAGCCTAAGCTAGTGCAAAGCTTTTCAGGGTTTACGTGGTATCATTCAGAGGTGAGCTATGAGGTGGGGGTATGCCTCCCACTGGTGTCTGGGAGCCCCGACTCCAGCTGCAGAGCCGCCCCTAATGTGCTGGGGACCTTAGATGAGTTACGTAACCTCTCTGCACAGAGTGGAACCTTGCATGAGACAACAACTCTTGTCCGGAGCAGATGGACCGGGTTTGCGTGGAGCTATCTTCTTGGTTCAGATGGTAAAGGGTCTCCTGCACTGCAGGAGACTGGAGTTCGATCCTTGGTTCAGGAAGATCCCCTGGAGAAGGACATGGCACCCCACTCCAGTATTCCTGCCTGGAGAATCCCATGCACAGAGCAGCCTGGTGGTCCAGAGTCCGTGGGATCTCACAGAGTTGGACACGACTGAGCAACTACCACTTTCCCATTCAGATTCCACATACCTCCTGATGGTCTTGAAAGGAAAAGTGACATCTCAAGGCTGTCTTTGTAAAGCCTACATGCGTCATAGACCATTAAAGGAGCCTTTCAGGCTGGCCCAAGTGGAATCAGCGGAGTCGTGAGAACTCTCTAGATCCTTCGGCAGCCTTCCTTGACCAGGCCCCTCAGGCCAGGAAGCTGTGCCCAGTCTCCCACCTCCTCCCTGTAGGTGTGGCTTGGGTGGAGTGTCTGCCTGTAATTTTTGGCTCGGGTTTGAGGTTGGAGCAGATGCGGAGCCCAGGCAGCCGTCCTGAGATGGCCAGATTTAAACCACACTCGGCCTGAGCCCGGGACGCCCGCAGGAGTGGGTCCTGGCTGCCTTGCGTCCCCTGGCCGCTAGAGGGCTCATTGGCTCTTGTTTTCTGACTAGTTCTCCAGGGGCGGGGCAGGAGAGCGAAGGACATTCATGAGCACACTCATAAGGAGCAGGGGTGAGGGATCGGGAGGGTAGATCCCTCTCTAGAAGGCAGGCGGGCACCTGGGAAGTAAGGGTGGAGAGTGGGGTGGGCAGGGAGAAGGAAGGGAGGGTCGATATTCTCGATGCACCAGACCTGCCCCTCTCCAGGTCCCTGCCCTTCCCAGGACCCACCAGCTGCCTCAGACTGCTAAGGACCCTGCTGTGAGATCTCATAAGCTCTTCCCCACCAGCATCCTGCTCTTACGGTTTCCATAATCCACGTTTCATCCAGGTGAATGGATTTTGGAGCAGGAAAGGGCCTTAGAGAGCACCCAGGCCAGTGTCTCAAACGTGAGGAGCCATCCTCAGGGCCTGACGAACACAGAGTGCTGGGCCCCACTCCTGACAGTCTGAGTCAGGAGGTCTGTAGGGGAGAGAGCAGAGAATTTGCATTTTGAAGAACCTGCCAGATGCCGCTGCTGCTGCCGGTCTGAGAACCACCTGTCTCGATTACTCCTGCACTTGGCCAGGGGCAAATGGCGGCCCAGGCCTCTGTCCTCAGCGGTGCACTGTGGCCTGTGTAAACATGCAAGGGTGGGGTGCAAAGGGCTCTCTGGACCCCCAGAATGATGCTGTACAGTCCTGGGGTCTGTGACCCCACGCATTCGCTCTGGCTCCAATGAGACAGGGATACTAGTGTAGGCCAGGCTTCCTCACCAGCTAAGAGACTATCCTGGAGTTTCAGGGCCTGGGGGAGCCTCACCAGCAGGGCTCTACATACCTCACCTCATTCAGTCCTCACTGCAACCTCATGAGGTCGATTTAAAAAACAATTACTATTACATATCTTTAATAGTATCGACCCTGAGGGTCACCCTCAATAGTGGACAATGCAATGGTAAATCTTCAAATGTCAAGAGCCTCCTTTAAATATGCACTGCTTCTCCCGAGCTTTGCATGACGGCATCTAAGATAAATCACACTTCAGCGATCAGCTCAAGGCTGTGAGAAGGGCTGAGAAGGTGACTCCAGCTTGGTGTCACTGGGCCTCCGCTCAGGGCCGGCGAATGTGCCATCTCCATGACCCTGGAAGGTCGTTATTCACAAGCAGGTGTCGTGCAGGAGTCTGGGGGCCAAGTAGGGGTGTGAGAGCTTCTGCTCCAGATGCCGGGTCTCCTTCCACTGACTTGCTGGGGGACCTTTAGGCAAGGAAATCTCTCTGTGCAGAGCTGAACTCGGGGCTAGACATCACTTCCTATTGACCGGGAATCTAGGTTTGCATGAGCTCAGCTCAACACACCTGGATCAGTTTCCTCACTTGGACCCAGGAAGAGCTGGGGGCCCTTGGTGACAATAGTGAGGAACACTGTATTGTGTATTTGGAAGTTATTAAAAGGATAGATCTTCAGTGTTTTCAGTGCACACATACACAAAGGTAAATGAGGTGATGGGTGTGCTCACTAACCTAACTGTTGTGACCATTGCATAATATATATGCATATCAAATCATCGCTGTTGTAAACCTGAAATGTATAGTGTTACAGATCATATTTATGTCAATGAAGCTGCAGAAAGGAATCACCCTCTCTCCTTCGCCAGTTCCCTGTCCCTCCTCACAATACTGCACCCACAGACCACATGGACACACTGCTCCCCAGTGGGCCCTGCACTGGTCAGCTTTGCATCCCTGAATCTCTGCTGGCAGGAGCTGGACCGTCAGTCCCCATGGCTCAGACCTGCCTTATTACGGGATGGATGCAGGTAAGCCCTGGCTCCTCCCCGTTCGGTGCATATCATCGGACCCACCAGGCTTGGAACCACCATCCTTAGGTTCCCACCACACGTCCAAGCACAGATGCGCTTCTTCCTTCCCAGCCGTGAGGCCCTCCTTCCGGCCCTCTTCCCTGTACCCACAACCGTCATCTCTGCGTTTACCCTCCAAACTGCCCTGTCTGCAGAGTCTACCACTCCCAACTCCCCGATCCTTCACAGTCAAGCTCAAGCGCAGTCTTTCATGAACCTTTCCCTGCCCACCCGGGTCTCAGCCTTGGCCCTGACCTTCCAAAGCACAGGAAGCCCGCAGCTCCAGGAGCAAGGAGGGAGGACAGAGAACGTGTCGGCATCACCGTCTCCCGCCGCCTAGTGGCCACCTACGGAGCAGCACTGCCCTCCCAGCAACACTGAGGCCTGGGTGCCAGGTCTCCCTGTCTGCATTCTGCGGCCCCCATTGAGCCACTCGGGCGCTCCTGGCAGATGGGAACACCTGTCCAGAGGCTGTCTTTGCTGCCTGTATTTTCCAGGCATGCTATTCCCAGGGCAGGGCCACCACGTGTGCTGGTTCCCTCAGCTGCCCCTCCTGCCTGTGGAGTCACTGGCCTGTCCCTGGCTCCTGGAACCTGTGTCGCTAGGTGCCTGGACAGCAAATGATGTAGGAAGCAGCGGCTTCATGGACAAGGAGCCCTGGCTCCCAGCAGATGCAAACAAGGAACGCAGGCTCAGGGTTGTTCCTGCCAGCACCGAGCATGAGCCCGGGTGGGGGTGACTGTGCAGGCGGTTAGAAGCCTCATCTCACTAAGGCCTGTGCAGTTGGCGTTTCTATCATTCTGGGGAGGAAGTAGAGGGAAAGACAAGTGCCGTAAGGTGTCGAGAGCTCTCGGGCAATCAAGGGGGTCATCCACCCGGCTGTGAACTTAAGAAGCACCTGCTCCTGCCCCTTTGTGTTACACCTGGGGGGACGGAGGCCCAGAGAGGGGAAGGGGCTCGCCCAACATCCCACAGCTAGTCAGAGGCAGAGCGAGGCCCTGAAGCTGGAGTTCCGGATCACCCTGTGGTGCCCTGTCCCAGAGCTCGGTGTTCCCTGCCTGCCAGACCCTGCTGTCCCCTTCCTCGTTCAGCACGTGGCCCAGGTGGTACCAGAACCTGCTCAGATAAGAGCCTGCCAGATGCTCTGGAGTTCTGCATGGTGCTGACCACTGAGTGCACAGTGGGGTGGTCAGGGCCGTGGCCTGCTGGTGTGGGGCCACTGCTCAGAACTCCTCAGTCCACATCTGACACGCTCCTCTCCTGCCCCGTCCCGCTGTCCACCATCTCGTCCCTCTGCCCCCCAGCAGGCAGCCAGCCCAGGTCACAGGCACACAGCCCCGACCGGCATTCGCCATTTCCAGCTTGGAGAGCTCACCATCGAGAAAGGTGAGCCATTTCTTGTGATCTCACTCCCCCAAGTAAAAGGAAAGGGCCCCGGACCCTGGGCTCTGTGGAGGTTCCCAATGAGGAGACCCCTTTCCCAGAACACCCAACCAGACTTGTGGGTAACCTGATGGTCTGACGTACGGATGTGAGAGCTGGACCATAAAGAAGGCTGAGTGCCGAAGAACTGATGCCTTCAAGCTGTGGTGCTGGAAAAGACTTGAGAGTCCCTTAGACTGCAAGGAGATTAAACCAGTCAATCCTAAAGGAAATCAACCCCAAATATTCACTGGAAGGACAGCTGATGAAGCTGAAGCTCTGATACTTTGGCCACCTGATGCAAAGAGCCAGCTCGTTGGAAAAGACCCTGATGCTGGAAAAACAGAAGGCAGAAGGAGAAGGGGACGACAGAGGAAGTCATGGTTAGATGGCATCACCAACTTAACGGACCTGAGTTTGAGCAAGCTCCGGGAGATGGTGGAGGACAGGGAAGCCTGGCGTGCCGCCGTCCACAGGGCTGGGAAGAGTCAGACACGATTGAGTGGCTGAACTGACTGACTGACGGTCTGAGGCAGATTGTCTTCCTGTTGCCACTGCTAATGACATTACATTATCTTAATAAGGTCCCCAGAGCTGCTGCCAGGAGTGGGAGAACTAACAAGAAAAAAAAAAAAAAACAGCCGCAGCAGCCCAGCTCCTGGCCACGCCGAGAGAGACAGCAGCTGTCGGGCTGTGAAGCAGTGCCCTGTCCCAGAGCTCGGTGTTCCCTGCCTGCCAGACCCTGCTGTCCCCTTCCTCGTTCAGCACGTGGCCCAGGTGGTACCAGAACCTGCTCAGATAAGAGCCTGCCAGATGCTCTGGAGTTCTGCATGGTGCTGACCACTGAGTGCACAGTGGGGTGGTCAGGGCCGTGGCCTGCTGGTGTGGGGCCACTGCTCAGAACTCCTCAGTCCACATCTGACACGCTCCTCTCCTGCCCCGTCCCGCTGTCCACCATCTCGTCCCTCTGCCCCCCAGCAGGCAGCCAGCCCAGGTCACAGGCACACAGCCCCGACCGGCATTCGCCATTTCCAGCTTGGAGAGCTCACCATCGAGAAAGGTGAGCCATTTCTTGTGATCTCACTCCCCCAAGTAAAAGGAAAGGGCCCCGGACCCTGGGCTCTGTGGAGGTTCCCAATGAGGAGACCCCTTTCCCAGAACACCCAACCAGACTTGTGGGTAACCTGATGGTCTGACGTACGGATGTGAGAGCTGGACCATAAAGAAGGCTGAGTGCCGAAGAACTGATGCCTTCAAGCTGTGGTGCTGGAAAAGACTTGAGAGTCCCTTAGACTGCAAGGAGATTAAACCAGTCAATCCTAAAGGAAATCAACCCCAAATATTCACTGGAAGGACAGCTGATGAAGCTGAAGCTCTGATACTTTGGCCACCTGATGCAAAGAGCCAGCTCGTTGGAAAAGACCCTGATGCTGGAAAAACAGAAGGCAGAAGGAGAAGGGGACGACAGAGGAAGTCATGGTTAGATGGCATCACCAACTTAACGGACCTGAGTTTGAGCAAGCTCCGGGAGATGGTGGAGGACAGGGAAGCCTGGCGTGCCGCCGTCCACAGGGCTGGGAAGAGTCAGACACGATTGAGTGGCTGAACTGACTGACTGACGGTCTGAGGCAGATTGTCTTCCTGTTGCCACTGCTAATGACATTACATTATCTTAATAAGGTCCCCAGAGCTGCTGCCAGGAGTGGGAGAACTAACAAGAAAAAAAAAAAAAAAACAGCCGCAGCAGCCCAGCTCCTGGCCACGCCCGGAGAGCAGACAGGCAGCTGTCGGGCTGTGAAGCAGCCGGTGGGCACTGGGGGCCGGGGCTCAAGGCGAAAGCCGCAGCCTTTGGGGACGTCTGCGGGAGATTCAGTGGCGACGGGGGACATCACGGTGCATCAGAGACTGACTCTCCGGGGCCAGAGGTCGCCCATCCTCTGGGGCCTCTGAGGGCCCTCTGTGGTCAGCGGGGCTGGTCCCTTCTCAAGTGTTGCTGTTTCTCGACTTCACAGTCGTGGCTGGACGCAGAGGGGCCGGGAGGGAAGACTGCCCAGCTACGCTCTCGAGGGGCTCCCTGGACAGGCGGTCTGTACTCAAGGACCCATGTGGCAGGACAGGAGCAACTAAGAGTCTTCTGAGGCCTGCACGGGCCCAGGGCCAGGCCGAGCTGGCGGTCACGACTGGGTCCCCATGGAAAGGCTTTGAGGGGACTTGGTTATAGCAAGAGTGACATGCAGCCCCGATCTGGACTGGCCAGGGTTGAGGCTCTCTAAAATTTGACAAGAATCCTGCAGGACAGCTCCCAGGAGGGGTCAGGAGGGAGGGAAGCAAGGAACCAGGGATTCTGAAGAAAGTGATACGGAGGGGCGTCGGCCGGTGTCCATTGTGGCCAGCCACAGCCCACTCACCCGCAGTGAGTTCCCAACCTCCCCCGACTCCCGGCATCTCTGCTCCCGGGAGGGGAGCCCCCGGGCTTTCCTTCTCTTTCTCAGGAGGGCCAGTGCCCAGCGGAAGCCAGGGGAGGGGAGCTGATTCAGCTGAAGACAGGCCCGGGGCCAGAGGACTGTGTGGACTCAACCGGAGGGCGTGCAGGGGCCGGGCTCGAGGGCTGCCCTGGCCTGGAGCGGTGGAGAGCCGGGGGCGGGCACCAAGACCACCCTGGGGGCTCAGCAGGAATGTGCTGGGGGGAGGGCTCTGGAATGGACCCTCCTCTCCAACACAGCACGGAGGCCCAGCCAAGGATGTCCTGCTGTCAAGAGGGACAGAAGTCTCCCTGTCTTGACTGACCAAGTTGAAAACTTTCCCTCGGGAAGGCAGGGACTCAGTCCCGCGCAGCCCTCGAGGACAGTGGAGTGTGGGAAAGACCTGGGGGGGAGTCGGGGAGGGAAGGGAGATGGGGCCTCAGGGGTAAGGGGGCCAAGCACCTCCCACTGAAGTCACCGTCCTGGGTCTCCCCTGCAGGGAGGGTGTCCCCGCTGTCAGCCATCTGCGCAGGGGACAAGCAAAGGAGATGGAACCCAGATGGCAGAACTTGAGGGCTGGCTTTTCCGGATCCAGCCTGAGAGGAGTGTCCATGCCTTAAAGTCATTCCCAAGGGGCTGGGCTTGGAGGCCCAGACTGCTGGAGGTCCTGGCTCCAGATGCTTGAACCACACTTGAATTTGGACGGGGCTCTGGTTTGCCTTCCTTCTGTTACCCCTGTGCGTTTGTGAAACCTTTACAGGTGTTCTGTGAATCTAAGTGAACTCAGGCTGGGAGGCAGGGGTGCAGCAGAGTGGCAGGGCCAATGGTGTGGGGCACCTGAGGGGCGGTGGCCTCCCGAGGACGTGGGGTCCAGATGCTCTGCACCAAGAAGAGAAGCGAGCACTTGAGGGTGGCATTGCTGAGTGGAGGGGGACACACCCCAGGCAGGTGGGCCCTGCTCTTCTATGCCCGAAAATTCCCCATTTACAATCAGCCCACAGCAGCGGGGTGACTGTGCTGGGGTTTCCTTCACAGAAGCAGCTGCGTGGGAACCCAAGGCCACCTTGGAAACAGTCAGTGTTGTCCTTCGAGGCAGCCACCGGAAGGGCCTGCAGAGCTGCTTCCGCAGCTGGGCTCTGGACGTCCTCCCGGGCCTCTCTGGTAACCGCAAACAGTGTTTCAAGCCACCAAAGGACAGCAAGCCTCGTGACTTAACAGGACTCATCTTGTTTTTCCCCTCAAAGTGTTGCCCCCGATTTGAGAATCCACCTGACTCAAAACATGGCCCTCTGTCCTCAACACGGAAGCTCTGGGCCCACGGAGGAAAAAGAAAAGAATGAGCCCCCAGCCATTCCCAAAGCAAAGCTGCCGAGGAGGATACGGCGTGACTGCTGTGTCCCATCAGTGAGGGTGGGGTTCTCAAGCTGCCAGGACAGTGGCAGTGCGGGGACAGCAGCCAGTCGAGAAAGTCACGGCCCCAGGGCAGATCCCACCAGGCTCTGTCCACATGGGACACACTGAAATGACCAGGCCCTGATGCAGGGCATTCTCCCGACCCTGCCCTGCTGTGGACATGGCTGGGACGGTCAGCCTCACTGAGCGACCTCCATTGGCACCAACAGACCGAATCTCTCCCAGCGACGCCCACCGAAACCTCGCACTGGACAAATCGGACCCCACATCATCTCACCCATCAGTTTTGACCACAAAAGTTGCTGTGCAAAGAAGGTATATAATACTGGCGTGCTGAATGGAATAAAGGCCAGGAAAGATGAAAGGCTTATCATGTACTCATTTCAACTTTTATAACAGCATAAAGCTAACCCTCTTCCTGACCTGGACAGTCAAGGGGAAGAACATGAAAGGAGGCCCATCCTGTAGGTCGGACCCAAAAGAGGACTGGAAGGGCCTCCAGGGGTCTCCGTGGGGTTCAGGTCCCAGCTCTGCCCTCTCCCAGCAGGGCTGATGAGGAGCTGATTCGCGACTGGGAGGCGAATCACCTGTCTGGGGACAAAGGCCATGGCCCTGCTGACCATGCTCCAAACAAAAACGTGGGGCTGCACGCCCCTGGGGAGCTCCAAACTGGCTTCCCTGGGTCTACAGGGGCTGCTGAGGCCCCTACTTCTGCCTTAGCCGGACTGCTCTGCTCTGACCTACTTTATATCTTGGCCTCCCACCTAGTAGGGTATATAAGAAACTATTTGGAAATCACCTGGTCACGTCCAGCACCCATTCTGACAATGAGCTTGCTGTGTCTAGGATCCAGTTGGACCTTCCTTGAACTGGGTCCCTCTGCATCCTGGTGCCCGGTGCCCGCCCCGCCCCTCTTCTTCCCACCGGGCCCTCCTGCCCCGCCCCGCCCCACCCCGCTGCCCTTCTTCACCCTACTTCCTGGGCCGTCCCCCCTCCCCCCACCCCCCGGCTATGTGCGCACCTGGTGAAGCGGACCTCGCAGATGTTGCACATGTATGGCTTCTCCCCGGTGTGGGTCCTCATGTGCCGTGGCAGCTTCCCCGCCCCCATGATGACTTTGTGGCAGATGGGGCACTGCTGAGAGGCCTTGGGCTTCAGCTTGCGCTCCTCCACCAGTGGCCAGGGCGGAAAGAGGCCCCCCAGGTGGGTGGCGCTCAGGAAGTTGAGATAGGCACCGTAGTCATTCTCTGCCTTGATGGGGCCCAGCGGCCCCCCGGGGAGGTCTGGGAACATGTCCTTGAAGAAGTCGTTGGGGAAGGGCGGCGGCGGGGGTGGGGGCAGCTCCTCCTTCTCCTCCTCCTTGATCTTGCGGTTCTTGATGACCAGGTCCAGGGGCCCACTGTCCACAGGCTGCTCGGGCAGCTGGGTGAAGGCACCGAAGTCCCCTGGCCAGAGGTGTGGAAAGAAGTCCGGGGCGAAGGGAGATAAGGAGGGTCTCCTGTCGGGGAGGTTGGCTTTGGGGTACAGGTTCTCTCTCAGCAGAGATTCGATGGAGAAGTCCCGGATCACGCCCAGGTGGCCGGGGCTGCCAGCCTGGAAGGAGTCGGGGAAGTCCCTGGGTGTGTCCGAATAGGCCTTCTCCGAGAGCTGGTCCGTCTTGGAAGGGCTTTGGTGGCAACTGATGTCCTGGGGGTCAGGCAAGTTCTCTTGATCAGCAAAGTCCTCCGTGTCGTCGTCGTCCTCCTCCTCCTCTTCCTCCTCCTCCTCCTCTTCGTCCTCGTCCTCGTCCTCCTCGTCGTCGTCGTCGTCCTCCTTGTCGTCCTCCTCGCCCCCGTCCCCGCCGGGCTCCATGATCTCCAGGCACACGTTCACGATGCACGGGATCTCCAGCATCCTGGCGGCATTGAGGATGTGCTTGACGTTGGCGGCGGTGATGGTGAGCGTGGAGGTGTAGGCGAACTCCAGGATGGCGGCCAGCGCCTCGGGCTGGACGAAGTCGATCTCGTAGACGTAGGGCTGGCTGGCTAAGGTGCCGGCGGTGAAGAGCTTCTTGAAGTACTTGCTGCAGGCGGCCAGGACAGAGCGGTGGGTGCGGTACTCCTGCTCCTGCACCACCAGGAGCACGTCGCACAGCAGCCCGTCCTGCCGCTGCTCGTTCAGGCTGCACAGGACCTCGCTGCTGTGGTTGGGGAAGGGAATGCCGATCAGCTCGTCAATGCCATTGGCCATGTTCTCAGCCGGAGCCCTGCGGGGACACACACACGGAGAGACGGGGTTAGAGGACCTGGCCCCAGGCGGGAGTGCCAGCCCGGGGACCCTGGCCCCGGGAGACCCAGCGTGTGGGTGCAGGCGAGCTTGCTCGTCCCACCTCCGCCTTGGCTTGGGGCTCCTGTGCGGCTACAAAGCCGGCCCTGCTTCCTCAGCTTTCCCCTCTCTCGGCTGTGTCTCAGAGCCCAGCTCCTAAACGGGGGTTTCTCAAGCTGCCACTGGGCTCTTCCCGAGACCCTGAAGGCCCTTGGAGTTGGGGTTCTCATTAGGCAGCTGGTGCCTGCCTTGGAGCAAAGGCTACGGAATCTCCTCTCGGGCATGATTTCACTGAATTCCACTTTGGAATGTCCATGAGGCTGGCCGGCCACGTGAGACTCCACTGCTCCGCGTGCTGCGGGAATGGCGGCCGCTCCTGACTCCCACCACGTCTGCAGGTCAGGGGCCAACGGGAGCATCTCCTCTCACGACTCGGGGCTCCCGCTGGGCGAACGCCTGGTTTATTTCACAAACCCTCTGACTCTTGTTACAGGCTCGCATTTTGCTGCTTTTAGCTACTGATGTGGTTGTACTAACAACGGGCTGTGAACAGTAGCTGAGCTGTCCCCCAGCCCAACTCTGCATGTCGAAGTCTCAAGTCCAAGTCCATCAGAGTGTTACTGTGTGTGGAGGAAGGATCTTTAAAGAGATAATTAAGGTTTAAGCAGGGTCCTATGAGTGGGCTCAAGAAGAGGAAATCATAAGGGACCATAAAGAAGGCTGAGCGCTGAAGAACTGCTGCTTTCAAACTGCGATGCTGGAGAAGATTCTTGGGAGACCCTTGGACTGCAAGTGAAAGGGTCTTACCTCAATTTGAGACTGAAACCCAGGGCCCAGACCTGATCGAACCCTGCTTGGGACTTGAACCCACGTGACGGGAGCTTGAATTCCAGCCAAAACCCTGTTTGGGACTTGAACCCACAAGACTGGGGCTTGAACCTAGCCAAAACCTGGTTTGGGAGTCGAACCCACGTGGCTAAAGCTTAACCCCGGCCAAAACCCTGCTTGGGATGTGAATCCACGGAGTCAGGACTCAATCCCGGCCAAAACCCTGTCTGGGACTTGAACCCACACGGCCAAGACTTAATCCAGCACTCACCCAACATCTGGACTCTCTGAGGCTCAGGTTCTTCGTGCCTCAGCGCAGAAGGAATTCAGCGAGAAGCAGAGTGATAGACAAGAAGAGGATTTATTAGGATAGGGTACTTGTAAGAGGTGCAAGCGAGCAGGCAGGAAAGCTCTGCTCTACTCTCTTCCAATTGAGTGGGCAGCCATATATATAGGATAGTAGACTACCCCGCCTCAAGTAGACACAGATGCAAGGCATACATCATTGATTGCTTCTTCGCCAGCTCCTCCTTCATCAGCTGTTTATACCCTGTCAAGCCTGCTTTACTGAACAAGGAGCAGCTCTCCTGAATTATCGTTAACTCACTGGCCTCCCAGCCTTTCTCAGGTGTCTCCCTTCTACCTACCATCCCCTACTAGGACTCTACAACCACCTACCTATTCTACTCTGTCTCTATCAAGGGACAAAAGGAGACCAAACCTGCAAGGAGACCAAACCAGTCGATTTGAAAGGAAATCAACCCTGAATACTCATTGGAAGGACTGCTGCTGAAAGGGCCCTGAAGGGCTCACTGGAAAAGACCCTGATGCTGGGAAAGACTGAAGGCAGGAGAAGAGGGCCAAATTTATGCTGAAGAGTTGGGCTCTAGGAAAGAGATAATTAAGGTTTAAGCAGGGTCCTATGAGTGGGCTCAAGAAGAGGAAATCATAAGGGACCATAAAGAAGGCTGAGCGCTGAAGAACTGCTGCTTTCAAACTGAGATGCTGGAGAAGATTCTTGGGAGACCCTTGGACTGCAAGTGAAAGGGTCTTACCTCAATTTGAGACTGAAACCCAGGGCCCAGACCTGATCGAACCCTGCTTGGGACTTGAACCCACGTGACGGGAGCTTGAATTCCAGCCAAACCCCTGTTTGGGACTTGAACCCACAAGAGTGGGGCTTGAACCTAGCCAAAACCTGGTTTGGGAGTCGAACCCACGTGGCTAAAGCTTAACCCCGGCCAAAACCCTGCTTGGGATGTGAATCCACGGAGTCAGGACTCAATCCCGGCCAAAACCCTGTCTGGGACTTGAACCCACACGGCCAAGACTTAATCCAGCACTCACCCAACATCTGGACTCTCTGAGGCTCAGGTTCTTCGTGCCTCAGCGCAGAAGGAATTCAGCGAGAAGCAGAGTGATAGACAAGAAGAGGATTTATTAGGATAGGGTACTTGTAAGAGGTGCAAGCGAGCAGGCAGGAAAGCTCTGCTCTACTCTCTTCCAATTGAGTGGGCAGCCATATATATAGGATAGTAGACTACCCCGCCTCAAGTAGACACAGATGCAAGGCATACATCATTGATTGCTTCTTCGCCAGCTCCTCCTTCATCAGCTGTTTATACCCTGTCAAGCCTGCTTTACTGAACAAGGAGCAGCTCTCCTGAATTATCGTTAACTCACTGGCCTCCCAGCCTTTCTCAGGTGTCTCCCTTCTACCTACCATCCCCTACTAGGACTCTACAACCACCTACCTATTCTACTCTGTCTCTATCAAGGGACAAAAGGAGACCAAACCTGCAAGGAGACCAAACCAGTCGATTTGAAAGGAAATCAACCCTGAATACTCATTGGAAGGACTGCTGCTGAAGCTGAAGCTCCAAAACGTTGGCCACCTGATGCGAAGAGTTGACTCACTGGAAAAGACCCTGATGCTGGGAAAGACTGAAGGCAGGAGAAGAGGGCAGCAGAGGATGAGATGGTTGTATGGCATCACTGATGCAGTGGCCATGAGCTTGGGCAGACTCTAGGAGAGGATGAGCAACAGGGAAGCCTGGTGCGCGGCAGTCTATGGGGTCGCAAAGAGCTGGACACAACTGAGCGACTGAACAACAGCAACGAGTGGGCTTTCATCCAGTGGCGTAAACTTACAAGAGGAGAGATGCACACAGACACCCGGGGGGGACCACGGGAGGACCTGGGGGGCGGAGGGGCAGCCGCCTACAAGCCGAAGCAGGAGGCCTGGGGGAAATGGATCCTGCTGACATGGATCGATCGTGGACGTCCAGCCTTGAGAACAGTGAGAAAATCCATCTCGTTCTTGAAGCACCAGTCCTGGGACTTTGTTATTGCAGCCCTAGCAAACTGACACAGCTACTGGAAATCTTAAACCAATTTTATGGCCTATTTCCTGCAAGGGAATGAGGGCCTGATGGCAGGTGTTTTGCCTTCTGACCTGACTTCTGACTTCATCTTACTTGATAAGGTTTCCCTTCATTTGCTAGTCTTGGTTTTGAAAAGAGAAGAAACACTGAGTTCCTTTATACATATATCTGTGAGCCATTTGACCTATAAATGTAATTCAATATGAAATTCAAGTGCATTCTTAGCTTATTGACCATGTCTATATCCTGTTACTCTCAGGGAAACTATTCCTGCGGGGAGGAGCCTCTGGAGACACCTCGGGATCACGCACACGTGAAACACAAAGCGCGGCCAGTGACGGCCGCCCGGGGGGAGGGGGCGAGACGGAGGACGGCGGCAGCCCTTCCCTCCAGGGAGCAGAGCGGATTCAGCCCGGACAAAGCCACCTCGGGTTTTAATGCCAGGGCACGGGGGGCCCTGCTCCGTGGGCAAAGCGTGGGCAAGGCCCACAGACAAATCCTAGCAAAGGCCTGGCCCTAAGGACCTGGGTGCAGTTACAGTGGGGAGAAAAGAAGAAGAAACAGGAAGCCTGGAAGCCCCCCGGCCCAGTGGCAAGAGCTCTGAGAATTCCCGCACACTTGTCTTCTGGATGCTTCTGCCCTGAGAAGGCAGATGCAGCAGAAAGAGAGAAGGGAGAAGTGCCAGGCCCACAACAGGGGCCCCGCGTGACCTAGAGGCACCAGGGAGCCCGTGGGGTGTCAGGGTGCTGGGTGCTCTGCCCCCCACCCAGCCCACTCCTCTGTGGGTGATGGAGGCCTTGGTCTTCCCTGAGCAATCCCACCTGGGCAGGTGTGCAAGCCATTTCCCAGAGCAAAGGCCTTGCTCTTTTCTCGCCTATTTTAAAAGGGCCAGAGGCCTTACAAGCCATGCGTTCATTCCCGGAATAGAAACCACTGGGTTTCCTCCTGGGCCCGGCGCCGCCCTGGGGCCTGGGGCTGCACAGGGGGCAGACCAATCAGGGCCCTGCTCTGAAAGAGCTCACGGGGACATAACAGCTGTGACAAAGGTGCAGCAAGGTCCACACGAGGAATAAGAAACCACCACACGCCTACCAGAATGCTCAAGTCAGAAGAAGTGACACCACCAAATGCGAGTGAGACATCGCCGTGTCCGCCCGGCTCTGTCTTGGGTCACTCACTCTGGAGCGGCCATGTCGTCAAGAGTTCTGTGGAGAGATCCACGTGCCAAAGGGCTGAGCGGTGTGAGTGACCACCGGGAGCACGGTCCCTGAGCCCCAGTCGGGCCTTCTGATGACCGCAGCCTCGCGGACATCCTGATGGCCGGCAACTTCATGAAAGACACTGCATCAGAACCACTTAGCAAAGCTGCTTCTGAATTCCTGACTCACAGACACTGGGGGATCACAAATGCTTACTCTTAAGTTGCTCAATTTTAGAGCAATTTGTTATACAGCAATAGATAGCATAGGAAACACTCCAAGGAGATCAGAGGTGATCCCACAGGCTACAAAGAGGCACAATGCACGTCAGAGACATTGCAGACCTGTGATGGCGATCGCGACGGTGTCTGGTGATGTCAGTGACAGGCTGTCTTCCAACAAGATCAGTATTTACGGCGCTGGTCTGATAGACGGTAGTAGACATACTAAGGAGACGACAGCTCTAATTCCCACAAAACTACCCTAATGGTGGCAGCGTCCTGACCCTCCGAGGACCCTTCTCAGCTGAAACGCCCCTTCAACGAGAAAAAGCCCAAATCAGTAAAACCTCAAGAAATTAGGTCTTTCAAGTAAGCTTTCTTGCTTGCCAAGGGTTTATTTATTTAAAGACAAAAATGTTTTTAAAATGTTTTTCAGGAAGAATTCTCACAATTCCTTAAACGTATTCCCAGGTTCTGAAATAGAGGGGTTGGAACCCACTGGACAGGGTGGAGGTGGCCAGGGTCTCTCACCCGAGCGCACTGAGGGTTGGAAAGCGCCATCCCTCCTCGACTAGTCCTGCCTCCTGTGCTCTCGGAGCCAGGTCTGCGTGGGCCTGCGGGTCGGGAACCACAGCGGTGTGACTGAGAGGCCCCACCATCTCTCTCAGCTTCTCCTGTCTCATCTTGTCTTTGGATAGACAGAATCCGGTCACGGCCGTGAGGAGGGGCTTCCTGGTGGCACTCACGGGACAATAACAGCTGTGACAAAGGTGCGGGGTAAAAAAGTGACTCACTACCACCAAATGCGAGTGAGACATCGCCGTGTCCGCCCGGCTCTGTCTTGGGTCACTCACTCTGGAGCGGCCATGTCGTCAAGAGTTCTGTGGAGAGATCCACGTGCCAAAGGGCTGAGCGGTGTGAGTGACCACCGGGAGCACGGTCCCTGAGCCCCAGTCGGGCCTTCTGATGACCGCAGCCTCGCGGACATCCTGATGGCCGGCAACTTCATGAAAGACACTGCATCAGAACCACTTAGCAAAGCTGCTTCTGAATTCCTGACTCACAGACACTGGGGGATCACAAATGCTTACTCTTAAGTTGCTCAATTTTAGAGCAATTTGTTATACAGCAATAGATAGCATAGGAAACACTCCAAGGAGATCAGAGGTGATCCCACAGGCTACAAAGAGGCACAATGCACGTCAGAGACATTGCAGACCTGTGATGGCGATCGCGACGGTGTCTGGTGATGTCAGTGACAGGCTGTCTTCCAACAAGATCAGTATTTACGGCGCTGGTCTGATAGACGGTAGTAGACATACTAAGGAGACGACAGCTCTAATTCCCACAAAACTACCCTAATGGTGGCAGCGTCCTGACCCTCCGAGGACCCTTCTCAGCTGAAACGCCCCTTCAACGAGAAAAAGCCCAAATCAGTAAAACCTCAAGAAATTAGGTCTTTCAAGTAAGCTTTCTTGCTTGCCAAGGGTTTATTTATTTAAAGACAAAAATGTTTTTAAAATGTTTTTCAGGAAGAATTCTCACAATTCCTTAAACGTATTCCCAGGTTCTGAAATAGAGGGGTTGGAACCCACTGGACAGGGTGGAGGTGGCCAGGGTCTCTCACCCGAGCGCACTGAGGGTTGGAAAGCGCCATCCCTCCTCGACTAGTCCTGCCTCCTGTGCTCTCGGAGCCAGGTCTGCGTGGGCCTGCGGGTCGGGAACCACAGCGGTGTGACTGAGAGGCCCCACCATCTCTCTCAGCTTCTCCTGTCTCATCTTGTCTTTGGATAGACAGGGGAAATCTCATCGCTGGAGTCACGGCCGTGAGGAGGGGCTTCCTGGGTGGCACTAGAGGTAAAGCGCCCACCGCCCAGTGGCGGAGACGTAAGAGGCGTGGGTTCGATCCCTGAGTCGGGAAGGTCGCCTAGAGGAGGGCATGGCAACCCACTCTAGTGTTCTTGCCGGGAGGATCCCATGGACAGAGGGGTCTGGCGGGCTACAGTCCACGGGGTCACACAGAGTCGGGCACGACGGAAGGGACTTAGCTCACCCGCACGCACGACCATGAGGAGCTGGAAGCACAAAGTGAACCTGACAGTGAGGAGGGGCGATAGGCTGGGTGACCCTGGACTTGAAGGCTTGTCTGTCCAGCAGTGACTTCTCACCGCGGCGTGGTTTGGAGTCTCTGCCCCATTCCTGGAGGAGCAGATGTGACCACAGCGCTGGGGAGCTGTTTTCCATGGCAGGAGGTAGCAGGGGAAGGGGGCTGTGGCGTGCTGTTTTATTGACTTTGGGAGAAGAAGTGGCCCCACCCTGCACTCTGGAAGCTTCCCTGGTGACCCTGAGATTCCCGTGCTTGGAGGGCCTGCAGACAGCAGTATTTCAGATGGGTTGCCACATCCAGCCCTTCTTCCCACCCTGGCCCGCCCTCCCCGCCCTCCCATCACCCAGGCCACGGTAATCTGTCTCCAAGAATAACATACTCAGGAAAAAAAATCACACACACACACACACACTCACATGCACACACACACTCACCCCACCCCACCCCCCAACACACAGGAAAACCAAATCAAACCTCTCAACAGCTAGGAGAGGCCTGATGCAAAAATATGAACCTCTCATAGGAAGGAGACAGAAAAAACACAGAGCCCAGAAATAAAGGAGGACAGAAAGGGGGAAAGAGGAAGGACACAGGTGTGGTCCCCGTCCCAGAGGAAGAGAGGCCCACCACAGCCTCCCCTGGGCATGTGTGCTCAAGTGGAAGATTCTAGAGCCCAGGCGTGTCCAAGCAGCCTGTCTGGCAAAGGCCGCACTTCTCATCTCTAGCCTCGGCTTATTCAACTGTAGCAGGAGAACATCCCTGCCTCCCGTGCCCTGCTGGCCCCCTCCACTATGGGGAGCTGGGTTGTGCCCTCACTCATCAGCAAAAGTAGGGGAGGGGCTGCTCCTATGAGAGGAACAGAGATGAGGTGGAGAGGGAGCCTCTGGAAGAGAGAGGGGGCCTTGGACGTACAGAAACGCCTTGAAAAAACCCGGCTCTAGCCACCCTCCAGAACTAATTTCTTGAGTGTGACTTGAATGTTTGTTGTATTCATGTCCTATTCTGATAACCCCTCTTCAAGCAAGCTCACATCTATAATCAACACCAGCTACCATTTATCAAGTGCCTGTAACAAGTCTGCCATTGAACCTCTAATCCTTCCTCACCCACCATAACCCTGAAAGGTACGTCGTTTTATCATCACCCCCAGCTGAGAGATTCAGCGTGTGGAGAGCGTGAGGAACTTGCCCGATGGCACTCACAGCGTCTGGGCCGGGATCTGAACTCAGCTGCATTTGGTACCAAAGCTCATGCTCGTTCCTCTTTACCACGCCGCCCCTACAGAGTCCATATGGGGGCAGGGGATTTGGACCCTACCCCTCAGAAGCTTAGAGGTTTCATCAGACCCAGAGCTGAGGAATGTGCACCAGGGGCCAGAGACGTATGCAGGCCAGGGGGGCTCAGGACTGAGCTGCCGTTCAGTCACTAAGTCGTATCTGAACCTGCAACCCTGTGAACTGAGGCACGCCAAATCTCCCAGTCCTTCACTATCTCCCCGAGTTTGCTCAAACTCATGTCCATTGAGTCAGTGATGCCATCCAACCATGTCATCCCCTGCTGTCCTCTTCTTCTCTTGACCTCAGTCCTTCCCAGCGTCAGAGTCTTTTCCAATGAGTCGTCTCTTCGCATCAGGCGGCCCAAGTATTGGAGCTTCAGCTTCAGCATCAGTCCTTCCAATGAATATTCAGGGCTGATTTCCTTTAGGATGGACTGGTTTGATCTCCTTGCACTCCAAGGGACTCCGGAGAGTCTTCTCTAGCACCACAGTTTGAAAGCACCAGTTCTTTGGCACTTAGTCGCAGGATTGAGGGCACATGAGAAATATGGACAGGGAGACAGCAGACCCCTGTGGGCTGGGGGGCCCAGCCAGGCTCACTGGAGGAGGGGTCCTTTCTGAGCTGTGAAGGATACAGAGGATTTTGATGGGCAGACAGGCAGAAAGAACCAGCCCCATAGCATTTGGATCTAGAAAGCTTTGGATTTCTAGAGTCCCATCTGAAAATGTGTTGAACCTGGATCCTGAGCAGGATCTCACAAGAAGTTGGTCTCAGCATGTGCCTGAAGTTGGCTGATGGCCATCTGATCACAGAGAGTTTCTGCTGGGAGGTGGAGAGTGAGGGCTGGCTTTCAGACCTCCTGGGTCCCCTTCCTTGCCTCAGGGACTTAGTATCACCCTCCTAGGCTCAGTTTCTTCATCTGTTCGTACAGATGAGAATAGCGTCCGCCTCACAGAGTTGCTGGCCCACTCAAATGAGCTAAAAGCTGCCGGCACTGAGAAGTGCTCACCACTGCTGGCGATTGAAGTCCAGGAGGGACACAGAGCCCAAACAGGGGTCTCGGCAGAGGAGGTGGGGTCATGCCAGGAACTAAGGTGGTTTCTGTATAGTTTTGTAGAGATCACACTATTTAATCACCTCTCCAAAAGCAACTCCTAGGGCCACCCTGGCACGTGGAGGGCATTGTCATCTTCCGAGGTCTTTCCTTACCTCCTGTCTCATGTCGCCTAACCCAATGAGGCAGGCAAGGCCAGTAGAAAGCTTGATGCCTATTTTACAGATGAGGAAAATGAGGCTCAGAGGAGCTTGTGCCCAGGGTCACACAGCCCATGCTCAAATCTGTCCATTGAGTCAGTGATGCATCCACCATGTCATCCCCTGCTGTCCTCTTCTTCTCTTGACCTCAGTCCTTCCCAGCGTCAGAGTCTTTTCCAATCAGTCAGCTCTTCGCATCAGGTGGCCAAAGTATTGGAACTTCAGCTTCAGCATCAGTCCTTCCAATGAATATTCAGGGCTGATTTCCTTTAGGATGGACTGGTTTGATCTCCTTGCACTCCAAGGGACTCCGGAGAGTCTTCTCTAGCACCACAGTTTGAAAGCACCAGTTCTTTGGCACTTAGTCGCAGGATTGAGGGCACATGAGAAATATGGACAGGGAGACAGCAGACCCCTGTGGGCTGGGGGGCCCAGCCAGGCTCACTGGAGGAGGGGTCCTTTCTGAGCTGTGAAGGATACAGAGGATTTTGATGGGCAGACAGGCAGAAAGAACCAGCCCCATAGCATTTGGATCTAGAAAGCTTTGGATTTCTAGAGTCCCATCTGAAAATGTGTTGAACCTGGATCCTGAGCAGGATCTCACAAGAAGTTGGTCTCAGCATGTGCCTGAAGTTGGCTGATGGCCATCTGATCACAGAGAGTTTCTGCTGGGAGGTGGAGAGTGAGGGCTGGCTTTCAGACCTCCTGGGTCCCCTTCCTTGCCTCAGGGACTTAGTATCACCCTCCTAGGCTCAGTTTCTTCATCTGTTCGTACAGATGAGAATAGCGTCCGCCTCACAGAGTTGCTGGCCCACTCAAATGAGCTAAAAGCTGCCGGCACTGAGAAGTGCTCACCACTGCTGGCGATTGAAGTCCAGGAGGGACACAGAGCCCAAACAGGGGTCTCGGCAGAGGGAGGTGGGGTCATGCCAGGAACTAAGGTGGTTTCTGTATAGTTTTGTAGAGATCACACTATTTAATCACCTCTCCAAAAGCAACTCCTAGGGCCACCCTGGCACGTGGAGGGCATTGTCATCTTCCGAGGTCTTTCCTTACCTCCTGTCTCATGTACGCCTAACCCAATGAGGCAGGCAAGGCCAGTAGAAAGCTTGATGCCTATTTTACAGATGAGGAAAATGAGGCTCAGAGAGGAGCTTGTGCCCAGGGTCACACAGCCCATTAGTGTCAGGGTTAGAGCTAGTGTTCTGATGCCCAAGCCTGCACCCAGCCAGGTGTGGGGTTGCCTGGCTAGAAAGTTAGTAGGTGCCCCCGGTTCTAGGACTGGTTTTACTAGTAACGTGAAGTGCAGGGGTGGGCAAATTATGTGGATATTCCTGCTGCCCTCAAGCTTGCTTATCTGGGGAATGGGGAAGTAATTGCTTGGCTCTCAGCTGCTCCAGGGCAGGATTTGGCTCTTACATGTCTGTATCGTTCCCAGGATGCCATCAGCAGGAACATGGAGATGCTGAATGAATGAGATCAGTTCAAACACATGGTGGGAAGAGGCTTGAAGTCACAAAGGTGGCGGGTGGCCCCAACCCTCTGCCTTGGGGACATCTGATATTTGAACAGGGCCTTATCACGATAAAATATTTCTAGCTATTCGTTTCATCCTTATGATTCCCACTCGATGGGGATCAGAGAGGCTAATTCACTTGTCCCAAGTCACACAGCTTGATCTCTGCTCCCGTCCCATCTCCTTCCTGTCCTCCAGAACTGCCTCAGGGATGTGGCTTTCAGGACGATTCTATAGCTATGATACACACAGGGCCAGTGCCTCCTTGAATCATGCTCAGGTCAGCAAATCTGGGACCCAGGGCGATGGTTCCATCTGCCAAATCCCCTTGGCAGACTGGCCCCAGCTGCCAGGTTCTTTCTGACCCTGGGGGCGGCCCCGCCTTCTCTCCAGCTTCCAGCTCCTCCCCTCCCCGGGCCTGGAGTTTCCAAGACAGAATCGGTGACTCCTTGAGGGTGAGGGCGGGGTTCCGCAGGGGCAGAGCAGGGATGTGGATTCTTTTCCACACCTGGGCACGAGGCTAGGCAGCAGCTACCTGCCTCCTCGGAGCAGGTTTTTAGTCTCTGTGGTCTGTGTAGGCATGGAACCCTGCAAGGGGCTGGTGGGCCAGGGCAGGAGAGAGGGCAAGGAGACCCGGCCCAAGCAGCTGGCTGGCCCCATGGCGCTCTGCTGGGCGCGCCCTACCCTGCCCTTGGCAGTTCCCCTAAGCAGGGCAGCCACACCCCTTGGCCCTGGAATGCCCCAGAGGCTGGGGCCAGACCTGTGGGCTGGAAGGCTGGGCAGGGCCTCCTCCACTTCCAGCCCGCACCCCACCTCCCAGAGCACCCGGGGCAGAGCGCTCCCAGCTGCGCGAGGCCGGCCCTGCCCTCCTGCCAAGAGGCCCGGAGCCCACGGCCCCTGCTCCACCTCGGGCCCAGGGCTCGGAGCGGCCTGGTTTCTGTGCAATGAGCTCTGGGCCTCCCTCCTCTGCCAGTGGTGACGGCCATGCCAGATGTTCCGGGACGGCCGGAATGCGGGCCCTCTCTGCCGCACGTGGCCTGCCCTCGCCTCCCCACCCGGCCCACCTCTGCCTGGCCCCTCCGCCCACAGGAGAGGGCAGAGGCCAGGCCTGCCAGGCAGGCACTCCTGAGCTCCCACCCCACGTGGAGGGGTCCTCCTCTCATCCCAACACCGCGGCCTGAGCTTCTTTTCCTGAGACCAGGCACTCGGGTCCAAAGCCCCTGACTTCCTGCGCTGCCCGCCTGTGGAGCGCACCCGTTCTCCACACGCTGCCTCGGGGTCCCCGTGCACAGAAGGGACTGTGCAGCCCCCTTTGCTGGTGAGCAACCTAAGCTCAGGCTGGGGATCTGACTCGCCCAAGGCCACAGAACAAGAGCAGGGGCAGGGACCCTGGACGCCCTGACTCGTCCCCAGACCCTGCCCACTGTGACACGGGGCACCTGTCTCTCCACCCCTTCCCCCATCACGACCAGCTCCACACCCGACTCTGGTGTGTTTTATCAGAACAGGGTCTAGGACCCTCCCCGCTCCTGCGGGAGCCTGGAGCAGGGACAAAAACCAGAACGGGCTTCTCCCCTCTCCAGTTGCTTATGGATGAAACAAACGCTCGAGACAGACTTGAGCAATATCTCAGAGGGTGGCAAGGAAGGGCTTGGGGCAGCTCTGTTCTTGAGCTTTTGTCCTGGGGAGCGGGGTGGGGCATGTGCAGGTCGGAGCTGTTTAATCTCCCCCAGGCTCTTCACAGCACCTAGGTGAACCAGTGTGTGAGCTGGGACCCAGCCCCCGTCCCCTCCTCGAAGGAGTGCCTTGAAGCCTGTTACTGTTCAAAGCGCTTTCACCTTCAAGGCTTCAGGTGTATTATACCCATTTTACAGACAAAGAAACAAAGGCCAGTAGTAACACTGCAGAGCTCACATATTCCCTGAAGCCCCGCTGCTTAGGAACCCTGCGGGAGAGACAGGAAGGGTGAGTTGTCCCAGAGGGCGTGTCCTGGAGTGAGGATGCTGGGGCTGAGGCCTCTGGGGGCAGGGACCCCCACACGGGCTGGGCTGGCCATGAGAGTGTGGGCCCTACAAATAAGTGGTGTCCCTTCAAACTGTTGTTCGTTAATTATTTATTCAGTCCTTTATTTATTAGAGAGTGAGGCCGAGGGAGGAGAGACTTGTTTTCTTTCAAGAAAACTGCACACCTCTTTATGTTCGAAATAAAGGATTTACTACTTGTGTTTATTACAGGCGATTTGCCGAGCCAGAAAACTCCTTGGGAGGCTTATTAAACCTTATTAAGCCTCTGAAAATTTAGATAATAAAATAAATCACTGTTTCCCATTAACAGCACTAGGCCCGGGGTGACTGAGTTTTAGAATCCAGGCTGCCCCTGCTGCCTTCTCAGGATGTCCCATCTGGCAGGCAGGTGGGCTGCGCTCCCCACAGCCCCTGGCTCACTGGCCACGCAGGGGCCCCCAGGGAGCCCTATTCTTTTACCATTTCTGCCCAAAGGGGCTGTCTCCTGCAGAGGAGGGGCACAGTTTAGGTTTTGTGAGTTATTTAAAGAGCTGTGATTGGAGCAGGTTAAGAGGCACCGCGTATTTCAACCCTTCCTGGGGATATAGTCTAGTGTTTCTTCTAAAAGGCACCAATGTGGCCGCATAGCTGGCCAGCCTGAGCTCCCTCTGCCTTCAGGCCACCCTGACCTGAGTGCCCAGAGCTCCGCGCACTTCGCCCATTGCTGCTGAACCAGGGACCCTGCAATATCTCAGAGGGTGGCAAGGAAGGGCTTGGGGCAGCTCTGTTCTTGAGGTGGGACATGTGCAGGTCGGAGCTGTTTAATCTCCCCAGGCTCTTCACAGCACCTAGGTGAACCAGTGTGTGAGCTGGGACCCAGCCCCCGTCCCCTCCTCGAAGGAGTGCCTTGAAGCCTGTTACTGTTCAAAGCGCTTTCACCTTCAAGGCTTCAGGTGTATTATACCCATTTTACAGACAAAGAAACAAAGGCCAGTAGTAACACTGCAGAGCTCACATATTCCCTGAAGCCCCGCTGCTTAGGAACCCTGCGGGAGAGACAGGAAGGGTGAGTTGTCCCAGAGGGCGTGTCCTGGAGTGAGGATGCTGGGGCTGAGGCCTCTGGGGGCAGGGACCCCCACACGGGCTGGGCTGGCCATGAGAGTGTGGGCCCTACAAATAAGTGGTGTCCCTTCAAACTGTTGTTCGTTAATTATTTATTCAGTCCTTTATTTATTAGAGAGTGAGGCCGAGGGAGGAGAGACTTGTTTTCTTTCAAGAAAAACTGCACACCTCTTTATGTTCGAAATAAAGGATTTACTACTTGTGTTTATTACAGGCGATTTGCCGAGCCAGAAAACTCCTTGGGAGGCTTATTAAACCTTATTAAGCCTCTGAAAATTTAGATAATAAAATAAATCACTGTTTCCCATTAACAGCACTAGGCCCGGGGTGACTGAGTTTTAGAATCCAGGCTGCCCCTGCTGCCTTCTCAGGATGTCCCATCTGGCAGGCAGGTGGGCTGCGCTCCCCACAGCCCCTGGCTCACTGGCCACGCAGGGGCCCCCAGGGAGCCCTATTCTTTTACCATTTCTGCCCAAAGGGGCTGTCTCCTGCAGAGGAGGGGCACAGTTTAGGTTTTGTGAGTTATTTAAAGAGCTGTGATTGGAGCAGGTTAAGAGGCACCGCGTATTTCAACCCTTCCTGGGGATATAGTCTAGTGTTTCTTCTAAAAGGCACCAATGTGGCCGCATAGCTGGCCAGCCTGAGCTCCCTCTGCCTTCAGGCCACCCTGACCTGAGTGCCCAGAGCTCCGCGCACTTCGCCCATTGCTGCTGAACCAGGGAACCTGACGGCGGGAGACGGCAAGTGCTTCAGGTGAGCGGGCGGCGCTGGAGTGGAGAAAGGCCGAGGTCTGTCGGGGGTGAGGGCCTGAAGAGGAGACGCTGCAGAGGCGCCCAGGGGTGCAGCTGGCAGAGGCTTCGGGGGAAGAAGCCCAAGCAAGTCTGCACCGGCCGTTCGCTCCGATCTGCCACTGAGTTGTTGGTGACCTTTGGACTGGCCACCTGCCCTTTCTGAGCTGTCTCTTCTCCTTTTTAAAAAATAATTTTATTTATTTATCTTTGGCTGTGCTGGGCCTTTGTTGCTGCGAGGGCTTTTTCTCTAGCTGCAGTGAGCAGGGGTGCTCTCGGCGTGCATGGGTTTCTCGCTGCAGTGGCTTCTCCTGTCGCGGAGCTCAGGGTCTAAGCACACGGGCTTCCGTGGTCGTGGCTCCCCGGCTCTAGAGTACACACTCAGGAGTTGGGGTGCACAGGCTTAGTTGCTCCACGGCATGTGGGATCTTCCTGGACCAGGAATGGAACTCATGTCTCCTGCATTGGCAGTGGATTCTTTACCTCTGAGCCCCCAGGGAAGTCCCCAGTTTCTTCTTTTGTGTGAGACTGGGGAGGTGATGGGAGGGTCCCTTGCTGGCTCTATGGGGTCCTCCAGCTGATCCACTTGCACCTTTTGGTTCCACGGTGGATCTTTGAATTCCAAGGACATGAACAGCTCAGCCTCTGCAGTCTCGGGGCTGCTGTGCCCCGCCATGGATTTCCTGATTCTTTTCCGCCAACCCCAACTCGGGTGTCTCAGAGGTGTAACGCTCTGAGGGGTAACCCTGCCAGGTTACCCAGGAAGGTAGGCATGAACACACACTGGGCTTTCAGAGGACCAGGGCTCTGCAGAGTCAGACGGGGTTCGCATTTGACCACACCAGGCAGAATGACGGAGACGCGACAGGTTGACTAGAGATGTACGA
Organism: Tragulus kanchil; assembly: GCA_022376925.1. NCBI lineage: Eukaryota > Metazoa > Chordata > Mammalia > Artiodactyla > Tragulidae > Tragulus > Tragulus kanchil. The sequence continues at coordinate 139,175,602 of JAIOJX010000003.1, forward strand.
CAGATTTTCTGTGCCCGGAAGAAGGGCGAGGACCACTCTGGGCTTACCTTCCCAACTCAGGGGCAGGCATGGAACCGGGCAGTGGCCAGGGACAGGGTCTGGAAGTTGCTTCTCCAGAATGTGCCCTGAGAACTCATTACAAACAGTCCTACAGGTCCTGCGTGGGGACCATGGGAGACAGACAGGCCCCCAGCCTGCCAGAGATACAGCCTATGGAGACAGAGGGTGACTTCTGAGATTCCTCCAGCTATGGACAGAACGAAACTAGCCCTGGAGAGGGGCCGAGGGCTCTGTGTTTGGCTTGGGGTGAGCCACTGACCTAAACAGAGAAGGCAGATTCTCTCACTTAATCCTCTGCAAAACCCATTTGCAAATAGAGAAACTGAGGCAGAGTTGGGACTCAAGCCACAGGGCTCCAGGTTTCCTAAGCACAGCTTACTCACTTGGGGCTGGAGAACCGGGTGAAAAGGATGGAATTCCTGAAGAACTCACAGCAAAGTGGGAGATACAGAAGCAGTGCTCAGAACTGGCCCAGAGGTGAAGACAAGGGCCCTGGAGGCAGGGCCAAGGGGCAGAGGCCCCCCCCCCCCCGGGGTCAGGGAGGGGGCTCCACCCAGGAAGCGAGGGCAGGGAGAGGAGGCCTCAGACACACTCCGACTGCCTAAGAGGCCACGGGAAGGAAGTCAGGGGGCAACCTGCTTGGCGCTGCATCTGAGGAGGTGTCAGCCACAGGCAATCCTGGCCGGGCAGGGCAGGTGGCTGGGAACCCCCTAGGACCGTGTGTGTCTTCTGACCAATCGCTCCTGGCCACGTGGCTCCTAGCCACACCCCTGCCCCCTCCCGGCGCCAAACCCCGGGGGGAGGGGGACAGGATGGGGAGACGCTCCTGGGGGCAGGGCCTAGGGAGGAGGAGGGTAGATCCCTTTCCCGGGCCGCGTCCAGGTATAAGACGCCCGAGTTATGCCTCGGTCCTGGAGAAACACCTCGGCCTCCCTGCCCCGTCCACCTTGATGTGGAGATAAGACCCGGATGAGTGGCCCAGCCGGAGGGCCGCCAGGACCCCACCCCTGGACCCCACCCCTGCCCGTGTGTTCCAAAGGAAGTGAAACCTCAGAGCTGCCTCAGAACTTGCACTTTTCTTTCAAGCAGAGGCCATCCGCCCTGCCACTTGGCTGGAAGGACGAATGCACTGGAAGCTTGCAATTTTCGAGCTTAATAGTACAGTTCCCCGGAATATCATTATATAGAACTTTTATTGCCCCGAGAAAGTCTAAGCATTTCCTTTTCTTATTTACACTCCAGCCCAGCCCCTCCCCGGCTGTAATTTTCCCGCGGCCCAACTGACAGTGGTTGTGTTTCAGCAGCATCTCCAAAGAAAGGGCAATTAGGACGTGAGTGGACACTCATTTGTCATGAGTGGTTTACTCATGGAATATGACTCAATTCACAGATGTAACTGCTCACTCACCACCTCACTGGGGCTTCATGCTGTGTGAGGCTCTAAACAAGACCTTGCATCTAATTCGGAGGGGCTTCTGGCTTTCCCGAGCAGTAGGACTGACCCACGGGCTCTAGGGACAAGAATCCCCCATCCGATCCCCACCTCTCAAGTTTCCGGTCCAAAAAAGCCTGGCTGAGGTACTAATGAGCCAGAAAGGGGCTCAGCAATTTCCTCCTATCTCGGAAGTCTGGTCCCTCTTTGAAGTCTCAAGATCAAAACTAGTGAAGAAATACAAGGTTAAAGAGTTAGAAAAGAGTTGGCGAAAACCAGCATCATTTGCAGAGAATATAATTGGATACCTTCCTATACAAACAATAGACAAGTTCAAAAACACAGAGGATCTCATTTGCTTGGCAAAGAAAATAGATGTAACACCTAGGAATAAGCTCCTAGGAAATGTGCAAGATCCATAGAGAAAGAGTTTTAAAATATGACTGAAGTACTCTTTAAATAGAAGTATATGCTGCTTATGGATAGGGAGCTCTAACACTATAAACATGCCAGTCTCCCCTAAATAGTTCAATCAGTGCAACATGGCCCCAATAAAAATATCAAGCAGAATGTCTATTGAAATTAGGTAAGCTGACTCTAAAGGTCACATAGAAAAAGAGGCATTTAAGAATAGCCAAGAGATTTCTGAAGCAGTTGACTAATGGGAACAAGGGGACCCGCCTCATCAGATATGAAAACACATTATAAAGTCATAAAAATAAAATACTTGGTATTGGGTCATGAACAGAGAGACAAATCAATAAAATGTCATGGGCAGTCCATAAACAGACTCGCACAAATTCATATACCTATGAGTCTAGTGAATAATAAATGTGGGGTTTCAATTTTTATTTTAAGATGGTTTTTTTCAATAAATGGGATAAGGACAATTGGCCAGTCATGTAGCAAACAACAAAACAAAACAAAAAATGCAAACAACCAAACTCTGTAAAACCCACACACGGGCTTCCCTGTTGGTCCAGTGGGTAAGGACACCGCCTTGCAGTGCAAGGGGCGCCAGTTCGATCCCTGGCCTGGGAAGATCCCACGTGCCGCGGAGCGGCTGGACCCATGTGTCCAATTACCGAACCGGAGCTCTGGAGCGCATGTGCCCAGAGTCGGTGCTCTGCGACAACAGAGGCCACCACGATGGGAGGCCCACACGGGCCAAAGAACAAAGATGGATGAAAATAGATAAATGAAAGACCAATAGAAGTGGCCCGCCCGCTCCCCTCCCTCCCCACCCCACCCTCCTCAAATAAATAAATAAATAAATCTTTAAAAATAAAATAAAATAAAATAAAACCCACACACACAGAAAAAGGCAAAAAACCCCAAATTCAGATCCTTTCCCCATTCCTTATATTCAAGTAAATTTTTAAATCAAAGTTTTAAAAATTTTAAAAAGAATCATGAAAAAAAATGGAAAATTGTTTTATCATCTCAAAGGGAAATGGTCCTCTAAAAAAGAAAGAAGTTGGGAAAAATATTTGCAAAACATCTGATGAAGGACTAATTTCTTTTATAGCAAGAGCTCAAAGACCGGTAGCTTGCTAGAAAATTGCAAAAATTGTTTTAGTTTTAAAAAAATGAACAGGAAGATCACAGAAAAAGAAATACAAGTAGCTTTTAAAAATATGAAAAATATTCAGCATTACTCAGGATTAAAGATATAGATTAAACACAGAGATTTTTACTGTGATGGTCTGGAAATTTCCCTTATAGATACTGGTTTCATTATCACATGCAACTAACTTAGGTACAAAGCTCTTCTCTGCAACACTGTTTCCATAGCCAAAGACTGAAGCAATCAGCATGTTCATCAATGCAGCACTGGCGGGATACGCCACGGAGTACTATGCAACTGTTAAAAAGAAAGAGACATGTCTATTTGGATGTAGGGAGAAGAGCTCTAAGATTCAACTGCAGCATAGAGCATGATTTGTTACCATGTCTGGAAATAAAAAGATGACCAGGTGCACATATTTTTGGTAGAAGACTGGGCTGTTTGGAAAGATACATTAAAAAACTGGGAACTGGGGCTTCCCTGGTGGTCCAGTGGGTAAGGACACCGCCTTGCAGTGCAAGGGGCCCCGGTTCGATTCCTGGCCGGGGAAGATCCCACGTGCCACGGAGGGGCTGGACCGGTGTATCCAATTAAGAACCAGCGCTCTGGGGTGTATGCGCCCACAGCTGGTGCTCTGCGGTGAGAGGGGCCACTGCAATGGGAGGCCCACAGAGGCCAAAGAATAAAAAGATGGATGAAAATAAATATAAATTAAAAAACAGACAAACTGGGGACTGGTTCTTTCTGAGATGGTGTTAGAGAGCTGCCAGTGAGAGGTAGAAGATAAGCGTTATTTTCCTGTATATACTCTTTGGTGATATTCAAATACCAAAGCCATTATCATTAAAAATGTCGAATGATTAAATTATCTTTTTTCTATTGTCTTATTATCTTTTGTAATGTCTGGTCACTACAGATTCGTTCTGAGCCCTTTCAAGTACTCGATCGCAGTTTTTCTGTCTGTAAAATAAGGTTAATGACACTGGGCTGTCTATCTCAGATCCTTTCCCCATTCCCTGGTTGTGAGGATCTGACGAGAACTGAATGAGAACAGGCTCTGGCTGCCACCCAGTCCTGCAGGACACAACTGCAGGATGTCAGGAGGGGCCTGTGGTCCGACCAGAACCTGCCGACACCACCACACTGTGCCTCTGGCTAGAAAGGCAGGCGATGCGGGGGCTGGATTTTCCAATAGTAGAAGAGCCCACACTTTCAGCCTCAGGCCATTGGCTAGTCCCATATTTATCAAACAGCATTAAAAACACCGAGACGAGAAAGAGCCAGGAGGTTGTTTGGGTACCATCTGAACTTCACGAACCTTGGGAGGGTCTGGTTGCAAATGATGATCTTCATGATCATCAAAACCTTCCCCCTTTCCAGTTGACACCTGTAACACGTGTATGAACTCATTCACTATTCCCATTTTACAGATGTGGCTATGGAGCTCTAAAGAAAGAGACCCATTCAAGGCACCCACCATAGGAAGAGGCTGAGTTTCCCCACCTGGATCTGGTCCTTTCTTTACTGCAGAACTCTCGATGACTCTGTTTATTTAAGAGATCCCATGATTCCAGTCTGCCCATCACAGTCCTCCCTTGTCTGGTCTTGACCTGATTTCCCAGTGCTCTCTGCCATGGAGTCTCTCTCTGAAGCTGGCTTGTGCGTTCCTCTCCAGACACACCACGCTCATCTCAGTCGCTGGTGCTTTAAACTGCCACACCCCCTGGTCTGTGTCTCTTGTCATCAGTCTCTTCCAGGCTGTGCTTGAGTCTCACTTCTTCCCTAATACCCTCCCCTTCTAACTAGGGCAATGTTTCATTATGTGTCAGGATGGCCCCTCACTTTCTGATACTTGCACCTTGTGAACGCCCTCCCACACTGTATCAGGGCTGATCTGTGTGGCCAGGGAAGGGGATGATGCCAAGACTTTCAAATTTAAGTGCTAAGAGACATGGCCACTTTTCGCCTTGCTTTCTCTGGGCACTGCTGCTGTGGGGAAAACAGCTCGTCACATTGGGAGCGACGGAAGCAGCCTGTGGAGAAGAGACTGAATGAGGAACGGAGACCTCACCAACAACCTTTTGTAAGTTGCTAGCTCCTGGGTGGGCCATCTTGGAAGCAGGTCTTTCAGTCCTCATCAAGTTCAAGGTGATCCCGGTCAGTCAGTATGTTGACTAGAAGCTCATGGGAAATGGGGCGGGGGCCTGTGGTCCGACCAGAACCTGCCGACACCACCACACTGTGCCTCTGGCTAGAAAGGCAGGCGATGGGGGGGCTGGATTTTCCAATAGTAGAAGAGCCCACACTTTCAGCCTCAGGCCATTGGCTAGTCCCATATTTATCAAACAGCATTAAAAACACCGAGACGAGAAAGAGCCAGGAGGTTGTTTGGGTACCATCTGAACTTCACGAACCTTGGGAGGGTCTGGTTGCAAATGATGATCTTCATGATCATCAAAACCTTCCCCCTTTCCAGTTGACACCTGTAACACGTGTATGAACTCATTCACTATTCCCATTTTACAGATGTGGCTATGGAGCTCTAAAGAAAGAGACCCATTCAAGGCACCCACCATAGGAAGAGGCTGAGTTTCCCCACCTGGATCTGGTCCTTTCTTTACTGCAGAACTCTCGATGACTCTGTTTATTTAAGAGATCCCATGATTCCAGTCTGCCCATCACAGTCCTCCCTTGTCTGGTCTTGACCTGATTTCCCAGTGCTCTCTGCCATGGAGTCTCTCTCTGAAGCTGGCTTGTGCGTTCCTCTCCAGACACACCACGCTCATCTCAGTCGCTGGTGCTTTAAACTGCCACACCCCCTGGTCTGTGTCTCTTGTCATCAGTCTCTTCCAGGCTGTGCTTGAGTCTCACTTCTTCCCTAATACCCTCCCCTTCTAACTAGGGCAATGTTTCATTATGTGTCAGGATGGCCCCTCACTTTCTGATACTTGCACCTTGTGAACGCCCTCCCACACTGTATCAGGGCTGATCTGTGTGGCCAGGGAAGGGGATGATGCCAAGACTTTCAAATTTAAGTGCTAAGAGACATGGCCACTTTTCGCCTTGCTTTCTCTGGGCACTGCTGCTGTGGGGAAAACAGCTCGTCACATTGGGAGCGACGGAAGCAGCCTGTGGAGAAGAGACTGAATGAGGAACGGAGACCTCACCAACAACCTTTTGTAAGTTGCTAGCTCCTGGGTGGGCCATCTTGGAAGCAGGTCTTTCAGTCCTCATCAAGTTCAAGGTGATCCCGGTCAGTCAGTATGTTGACTAGAAGCTCATGGGAAATCTTGAGCCACAGCTCCCCAGCTAAGCTACTCTTAGATTTCTGACTATAAAATCATGAGGCTAAGTGTTCAGGGTCGTTTTAAACTGCTGAAGTTTGGGAGAATTTCGGTACACAGCAACAACTGACTAACGTACATTACTCTCACTCCTCTCAGGAGCTAGCACCTTATCCCTGGCCCTTCTCCATTTACTGCCTTTACTGGCTTTTCACATACAATCTTGTTTATAATCTTATGTGGGGTTTCCCAGGTGGATCTGTGGTAGGGACTCTGACTACCAGCACAGAAGACCACGGAGACACGGGTTCGATCCCTGGATCAGCAAGATCCCCTGGACAAAGAAATGGCAGCCCACTCCAGTATCCTCGCCTGGGCAGTCCCATGGACAGAGGAGCCTGCTGGGCTACAGTGCATTGTGTCAGAAAGAGCTGGACATGACTGAGTGAGTGCACACACACACACACACACACGATTTTGTTTAATCTTGTACAATTTTGTTTCCTCAAGAAACAAACAGGGCTTCCCTGGTGGGTCAGTGGCAAAGAGTCCGTCTACCAATGCAGGAGACAAGGGTTCGATCCCTGATCTGGGAAGATCCCACATGCCGGGGAGCAACTCCTGAGCCTGTTTTAGAGCCTGGAAGCTGCAACTACGGAGTCCATGTGCCTTAGAGTTAGTGCTAGGCAACAAGAGGAGCCCCTGCGATGAGCCCTCCCTCAGCCCCACCAGAGGCAGCGCGCGCAGCCACCGAGACCTAGAACAGCCATACGTAAATACATAAAATTTAAAAGAAACAAGAAACATACGTGGTTGATAATTCCCCTCTATTTCTCATCATGCCTAGTGTGGGCTGCGAACAAAAGGTGAGATTCACAATCATTTTCTGACTTCCTATTTGTGAAGAGAAGGTGAGTCGGTAACTGAAAGGCTATAGCACACGAATGCATGATTTCCCCTGCTTGACTAGTAGCCTTCTGAGCATGCAAACAACCTGCACAGAATACCTGCAAACCCACCACCTGAGATCTACAGCTCGCCCTCACGCAGAGCATCCACGTGTGAACACCGGTGCACCTTGCCCAGAGCTCCACAGTACTCAGGATTCGCCCCCAGGGGTCTCCCAGAGGGATGCCGAGGGAGGAGGGCTGGAAAGGGCTGTTACTTCTTACTATGTCACCGAATGCTGGCTCCACACCCTTTCCCAACACACTCCTTTCAAAACTGGAGCGACAGCCCCCACTTCACATGCTCAATTCTAAATAGACGATGTGCTTAAGGCCAAAGAACCATTTAGAATTTTGAGACTCATCAAGAGGAATACTGCCAAGGGATTGGCTGCTTCTGCTTCTAGAACGGCCCCACCCCCAGCCCCCGTCTCTCCTCCGGAGCTGCAGCCCTGGTCCCCAGAGACACATCCTCCCAACACGCCCAGGCTCCTCTCCCTCCCGGTGGGGTGGGAGGACGCGACCCTGCCTGGGCTTCCTCCCTGCTCTCCTCTCTTTGCTAGCTGTGGGCTGAGTCTTCAAGACAAACCCAAAAGAGCTGAAGGGAGGAGGGGAGTCCTTTTGTAAAACAGTCTAAGCAGAGGGAGCCCCACCAGGTTTTTGGCGGGGTGGGCGGAGGTGACCAGAGATGCAATTATAACGTAGCCCGTCCCCTCCCACCAGGCCCGTTTTAACCGGCGTGTCGTCCACCCTCTGATTTGGGTCAGATGAGATGCATTTTTAGCTTTTCTGGGGAGTTTGTGTCGGCCGGGGAGGCACAAGGCGGAGGAAACAAACAAACAGGAAAGAAGAGTCAGGAGCTCCCTGAGCAGGCGCCCAGGGGTCCCTCAGCCCTGGGCCGGGAGGGCGTCTCCCTCTCGCGCTCCCTGCCCCGGGGCATCGCAGTGCTGCCCTTGCACCCTCTTTATCCCCTGGGCTCCCCGTCACTCCTGCTGCCGCTGGTTCAGAAATGAGTTCCTTCTCACCACCAGTGCCAGCACACAGGGGCTCTGCCATGTGGGCCCTGCCTACCCCGCCCGACAACAGGAGGGTGCTCCCAGCAGCCCGGCTCCCAACCACCTGTCCCTAGTGTCCATTTCCCCGCATGCAAACAACCTGCACAAATCCAAACCACCTGAGATCTACAGCTCGCCTCACGCAGAGCATCCACGTGTGAACACCGGTGCACCTTGCCCAGAGCTCCACAGTACTCAGGATTCGCCCCAGGGTCTCCCAGAGGATGCCGAGGGAGGAGGGCTGGAAAGGGCTGTTACTTCTTACTATGTCACCGAATGCTGGCTCCACACCCTTTCCCAACACACTCCTTTCAAAACTGGAGCGACAGCCCCCACTTCACATGCTCAATTCTAAATAGACGATGTGCTTAAGGCCAAAGAACCATTTAGAATTTTGAGACTCATCAAGAGGAATACTGCCAAGGGATTGGCTGCTTCTGCTTCTAGAACGGCCCCACCCCCAGCCCCCGTCTCTCCTCCGGAGCTGCAGCCCTGGTCCCCAGAGACACATCCTCCCAACACGCCCAGGCTCCTCTCCCTCCCGGTGGGGTGGGAGGACGCGACCCTGCCTGGGCTTCCTCCCTGCTCTCCTCTCTTTGCTAGCTGTGGGCTGAGTCTTCAAGACAAACCCAAAAGAGCTGAAGGGAGGAGGGGAGTCCTTTTGTAAAACAGTCTAAGCAGAGGGAGCCCCACCAGGTTTTTGGCGGGGTGGGCGGAGGTGACCAGAGATGCAATTATAACGTAGCCCGTCCCCTCCCACCAGGCCCGTTTTAACCGGCGTGTCGTCCACCCTCTGATTTGGGTCAGATGAGATGCATTTTTAGCTTTTCTGGGGAGTTTGTGTCGGCCGGGGAGGCACAAGGCGGAGGAAACAAACAAACAGGAAAGAAGAGTCAGGAGCTCCCTGAGCAGGCGCCCAGGGGTCCCTCAGCCCTGGGCCGGGAGGGCGTCTCCCTCTCGCGCTCCCTGCCCCGGGGCATCGCAGTGCTGCCCTTGCACCCTCTTTATCCCCTGGGCTCCCCGTCACTCCTGCTGCCGCTGGTTCAGAAATGAGTTCCTTCTCACCACCAGTGCCAGCACACAGGGGCTCTGCCATGTGGGCCCTGCCTACCCCGCCCGCCCCCGACAACAGGAGGGTGCTCCCAGCAGCCCGGCTCCCAACCACCTGGTCCCTGTGCCTGAAGCCTTGCAGTCTGTCCATTTCCCCTCCCGCCCCCATCTTGAGTCGACTAAATCCACTCATCCTTTCAGACCCGGCCCAGGCACCTCCTGCTCCTGACGCTGGGTGCTTGTCTTCCCTCCCTCCCAGCCCTGACCACACTGAGATGTAGCCAGAAAGGAGGTGTGAGTGTGGTCAACCTGGGGAGAGACTGGATGGGGAGGGGCCGAGGGTGGAGGTCGGGATAGAGGCAGGCAGACAGACCGTAGAGGGGGTCGCAGGGTGGGCACTGGGTTCAGGAATCCCCACAACCCCTGGGGGCAGGGGGCGGCCAGGAGTGGAGAGAAGCATGCTCCATCCAAGCCCAGGGGCTTGAAAGGCGGTGACCCAGCAGCCACGGCAGCAGGGGCTAGGGTAGGACCGCACAGAGGCAGGGACAGGCGTGTCACCCTGCTCCGGTCTCTGCAGGCTGAGGGACGGTCACATACTGAGGCGGGCGGGACACCCTGGAAATGGCTGTAGGCGATTTCCAAAGCTTCAGCTATGAAAGTGGCAAAGTAACAATGTGGTTCCCGATGCAAAGCTCATCAGAAAGAAGGGCACTGAGGAAGCCTTCCTAGGGCAGACAACAGGAGAGTCAAACCAAAGCTGGACTGTCTATATCCCCCAGGAAGTGTCCCTTCCTTTTCTCTTTGCCTAGACATTCACCAGGTCTGCAACTCAGGCCACCGCTGGTGCCCTCCCGCCTTGGAGTCTGTGGCCTCCTCCCTTCCTTGTCAGGGATGCTCTCTCAGCTTCTTCAACCGTCTGAGCCCCCTGTCTCCCTCCAAGGGTCCTGAAGCTTCATGAAGCCCCCGAGGCTGTTGGAGATGAGGGCAGAGGGTCTTCAGACACATAAGAACCCCTACTCCATTAGTATGCTGAGCCAACCATTTCGCACACGTACGCGTCTGGCAAGTTTTCAAAGGCGAGCAGGTGGGATGGTGACAGATTCAACGCAGAGGCACGTAGACACGATCCTGAGCCCGTGAGCCAGGCAGAGCCAGGCAGAGATCCGTGGGATGGTTTGAGCTCCAGGAAGAATCCTCATCTTTGAAAAGATGAGCCCCCAGGGCTGGAACGTAAGTTCCTTGAGAGTTAGAGAGGTTTGCTCCTCTCTACCCAGCCCAGAGCTGCATACTGGCAGGCGGCTGGCATGTTTGTTGAGTGACTCACCGAGCACCCGGGGGCCTAGTCATCGTGGGTCAGTATCACCTTGACTTTCCCGAGGCAGAGATGACCCAGGAGGATAAGTCATCAAGAACCACAAGTCCCTCAGGGAGCAGTCAATGCTGTGGGAGCCTGGCCCTTACAGCGAAGTCACCCAGCCACACACCACGCTCCTGGGCTCACACGCAGCCAAGGAGAACAAAAGGTGAAGCCCGAAAACGCGCCTGAATTAATTCCCCAAGGAAAAAATGGGAGAGGCCTGTTTCTTCTGATGAAACAACTTATGGATCAGCACAAAAAAGCATTTCCTCTAAACACCTTCAGCACAATAGTGCTTCACAACTGCCGTAAGCTCAAAACATAGTAAGCTCAGCCAGTGGGAAACACCCCTTTGCTCCTGGGTATTCATAGCCTGAAAGTTGGGGGTGCTGATAGGTGCCTGGGAAGAGGGTCAGTCCCCGGGACAGCGGGTTCCTCCCCCGCTCCCCCAGGAGGGGCCGGGTGCGCTGGGCGCATCCATCACGTTGGATCCCACTCTGGTCCACGATGTCTAACACCGTGGCCCACCACACTCGCAGACCCACTGAGCCCTGGGCGAGTCAGACCCTCTGGAGTCGTTTCAATTTCGTGCTCCACTTCCTGAGCACCTACTATGTGCCAGGTCATGAGTGGGCTCTTGTGTGTATATTCCCTCACTGGATCCTTACAACAACCCTGTACGCTGGCTGTTTCTACTCTCGTTTCCCTCCGAGGAGACGGAGCCAGGAGTCGTAAAGTCACACGTCCCAGAAGGTGTAGTGAGTCGGCTCCACGCTAAGGGCTCCCGGTGAGAACAGCCCACAGGTGGGATAATGGCAGGAGGGACTGGGAATCTGGTCGGCATACGTCTTAAGGCTTCTCGGGATCTTTTATAGCTGAGGATGCTGAGGCCCAGAGAGGGGAGAAGTCCTGTCTTCCTAGGCAGACAAGGCAGCTTGCATTCTTAGCCACCTCAGGTGCTCATTCTGGCATGGGAAACCACAGTGGCCACAGGAGACCCTCGCTTTTCCGCCCCTGCTCAGCTCTGTACTGTGGGCAGGAGTCTGCGTCCGTCTGCCCACATGCCAGAAAGGATCAGAACACACCATCCTCACCTCGAAGGTTACCCTCCCTGCTCCCCACTATGCCAAGCCCAAGAGAGACCAACCCGTCCTGGTCTTCCCAGGACTTTTCCGGTTTAATTATCAACAGACCCACATGCTGGGGACCCCCTGGGTCTGGGCAGAGTGGGAGCGTAGGTCACCTTGACCAATCTCCACCTTCCAGCGTAAACCTCCCACCTCCGCTGCCTCGCATGGTCATGCGGTTCAGCCTCCCTAGGCACGCTGCGCAGGGCTGACGGTCCCCACCCACCACACCCTCGAGGTGCTCCGCCGCCCTCGTCAGCGCCGAGAACGAATTCCTGTTGTCCGTGTGGACTGTTCAACCCTGACACATTGTACGTGCAAGGGGGCAGCCATCTGCCTCTGGGCGCAGACAGTGCGGGGAGGAGCAGAAGTAGAAGGGACGGATGTGATGGAGATGGGAAGGCAGGGAGGGCGAGCTACCGCAGTCACGACAGGGAGGAAGGGGGCCCAGGGAGGTGGAGAGAGGAGAGAAAGAGGGAGAGGTGGCGAAACAGGTCACATAAACAAGCCATGGCCAGCTGCCACGGCCAGCTGTGGTCCAGGTTCCAGTGAATGCCCACTGGGCAGAGATCGGTTTAGAGTTACATGGCGCTGTGGGATTACCTGGTTTAACCCTCATTTTGCAGATGTTGAGAAAACTATGCCCTACAGGACTGGAAGGTAAGAGTCTCCAGAGGACAATCCTGTGAAACTAATTTTTCCACACAACCCAGAACTTTCCTGGTATTTGGTGAGTGGCAGGTTCTTAAATGTTCATTAATAAGGATGATGATGTGTGATATGTGTCTCCGGAGGGACTGGGAATCTGGTCGGCATACGCTTAAGGCTTCTCGGGATCTTTTATAGCTGAGGATGCTGAGGCCCAGAGAGGGGAGAAGTCCTGTCTTCCTAGGCAGACAAGGCAGCTTGCATTCTTAGCCACCTCAGGTGCTCATTCTGGCATGGGAAACCACAGTGGCCACAGGAGACCCTCGCTTTTCCGCCCCTGCTCAGCTCTGTACTGTGGGCAGGAGTCTGCGTCCGTCTGCCCACATGCCAGAAAGGATCAGAACACACCATCCTCACCTCGAAGGTTACCCTCCCTGCTCCCCACTATGCCAAGCCCAAGAGAGACCAACCCGTCCTGGTCTTCCCAGGACTTTTCCGGTTTAATTATCAACAGACCCACATGCTGGGGACCCCCTGGGTCTGGGCAGAGTGGGAGCGTAGGTCACCTTGACCAATCTCCACCTTCCAGCGTAAACCTCCCACCTCCGCTGCCTCGCATGGTCATGCGGTTCAGCCTCCCTAGGCACGCTGCGCAGGGCTGACGGTCCCCACCCACCACACCCTCGAGGTGCTCCGCCGCCCTCGTCAGCGCCGAGAACGAATTCCTGTTGTCCGTGTGGACTGTTCAACCCTGACACATTGTACGTGCAAGGGGGCAGCCATCTGCCTCTGGGCGCAGACAGTGCGGGGAGGAGCAGAAGTAGAAGGGACGGATGTGATGGAGATGGGAAGGCAGGGAGGGCGAGCTACCGCAGTCACGACAGGGAGGAAGGGGGCCCAGGGAGGTGGAGAGAGGAGAGAAAGAGGGAGAGGTGGCGAAACAGGTCACATAAACAAGCCATGGCCAGCTGCCACGGCCAGCTGTGGTCCAGGTTCCAGTGAATGCCCACTGGGCAGAGATCGGTTTAGAGTTACATGGCGCTGTGGGATTACCTGGTTTAACCCTCATTTTGCAGATGTTGAGAAAACTATGCCCTACAGGACTGGAAGGTAAGAGTCTCCAGAGGACAATCCTGTGAAACTAATTTTTCCACACAACCCAGAACTTTCCTGGTATTTGGTGAGTGGCAGGTTCTTAAATGTTCATTAATAAGGATGATGATGGTAGTGATATGTGTCTCCGGGAGCCCAGTCCTCTTCAGCGGGCCTTTCTGAGTCACTGTCGACACAAGGTTGGATAATCATCTTGGAAATTTGAGCAAGAGGGCCACGAAGGAGGAGAAGGTGGCCCAGGCCTGCTGGGAAGCAGGAGCAGGGCCGGCCCCACACAGGGGCGGCTGCTGGACGGGGTGACGGGAGAGCACCTCGCCGAGCTCTCAGCACCCCCCCACACGGCTCTTCCCCTAGCCTGTGCTACCCAGCTCGTCATTCCCACCTTTGGGAATTCCCACCCAGGGAGACATTAATGACCCACTGACCAGTGGGAACTGCCAAAGCCATTTTGAACCTGCACCCAAGTTTTCAAGGATTTCTGGAATAGCCAGAGGGCAGCCCATGTGAGCTCCTCAGACAACTGCTGACTCCCGGAGGCTCCAGGCACCTGACCCTCGGGCCTTGAGCCCACCATCCACGTCACTGGCCATGCAAGGTGCTGGGAAGGGAAGAACAGTGACGGAATCAGGGAGAGGAGGAAGGAATATGGGGCATCTCTGTAGGAAGAGGGAGTGAATGGGAGAAGGGGCTCGGGAGGGAAAGGGTGGAAAGTGTGAAAGTGTTAGTCACTTCAGGTATGCCTGACTCATTGTGACCCTGTGGACTGTAGCCCACCAGGCTCCTCTGTCCATGGGATTCTCCAGGCAAGAATACTGGAGTGGGTGGACATGCCCTCCTCCAGGGGATCTTCCTGACCCGGGGATCGAACCTGGGTCTCCTGCACTGCAGGCAGATTCTTTACCATCTGAAAGGGCAGGGGACCGTCTCATGTATACAGTGGGCGGCTCATAATCCTGGTTCCCTGAGGGCATTACTAAGCATCCTCCCTCCCTCTACCCCGAAAAGTACTCCCTGGTCGAAGATGTTAACAGTCAAGATCTGACATGTCTCTTTGATTTGGGGGAGGTCTCCACTGTGAACACTTTGATGGGAACTAGGCCTTGACCTCCTCTGAGGGAAGAGGGGGCTCCCTTCACTCCCACCCCCAGCATGGGGCCCCTGGGCCCCACACCAGGCCCTGCCTGGACTCTGCTACCAGGACTTAAATCTTAAGTAAGTGACAGCTAGCCACAGAGCTGCTTTGTGCCTCTCATTTGCAACTACGAACCTCAAAGGTGACACATGTGTGGTTCTGGAACTTGAACAGTAAGAGTCCTGTTTGAGATTCACAATAGATATTACACACACACACACACCTACGCCCCTTGGAGAGAGCCCCTGTGAATGAAACTTGTTTAACTCTGCATATCCCAAACCTGTTCAACCTTCCGGCTTTGCAAAACTATTTAGTATTCTCAGAGCTGGTGTGACAAGGAGCCTAGGAGGGGAAAACCCGTATGGAAATGTGCTTTCCAAACGCTCTCCGTCCTGGAATCCACAGAGAAACATGGCGCCCGGAGCGTGAGGGCTCTCGAGAGCGCTCTGGCAGCTCAGCCAGTGGGAGGGCCGAGGAGTCGGCATTTGATCTACTTGCTGGAAAGTTCTAGAAACCGAAGATTCAGCTGATCAGGAGATGATGCCTGGCTGGCAGACGAAGGGGAGAGCAGACACCGCCTGAAGGAGCCAGGAGACCCCCCAAGGAAGGGCTCCTCACCCAGGCAGCTTCCACGCTGGGGCTGGATCCAGGCTCCGGTCGCAGAGAGAGGGAGGGCCAGAGGACAGAAATGGCAAGACCTGACGCTGAGCTCACTCCAGGGCGAAGGCTGGGCGAGAAGATGGCTGTCCCCACCTGCCTTCTCCAGGCAAGAATACTGGAGTGGGTGGACATGCCCTCCTCCAGGATCTTCCTGACCCGGGGATCGAACCTGGGTCTCCTGCACTGCAGGCAGATTCTTTACCATCTGAAAGGGCAGGGGACCGTCTCATGTATACAGTGGGCGGCTCATAATCCTGGTTCCCTGAGGGCATTACTAAGCATCCTCCCTCCCTCTACCCCGAAAAGTACTCCCTGGTCGAAGATGTTAACAGTCAAGATCTGACATGTCTCTTTGATTTGGGGGAGGTCTCCACTGTGAACACTTTGATGGGAACTAGGCCTTGACCTCCTCTGAGGGAAGAGGGGGCTCCCTTCACTCCCACCCCCAGCATGGGGCCCCTGGGCCCCACACCAGGCCCTGCCTGGACTCTGCTACCAGGACTTAAATCTTAAGTAAGTGACAGCTAGCCACAGAGCTGCTTTGTGCCTCTCATTTGCAACTACGAACCTCAAAGGTGACACATGTGTGGTTCTGGAACTTGAACAGTAAGAGTCCTGTTTGAGATTCACAATAGATATTACACACACACACACACCTACGCCCCTTGGAGAGAGCCCCTGTGAATGAAACTTGTTTAACTCTGCATATCCCAAACCTGTTCAACCTTCCGGCTTTGCAAAACTATTTAGTATTCTCAGAGCTGGTGTGACAAGGAGCCTAGGAGGGAACACCCGTATGGAAATGTGCTTTCCAAACGCTCTCCGTCCTGGAATCCACAGAGAAACATGGCGCCCGGAGCGTGAGGGCTCTCGAGAGCGCTCTGGCAGCTCAGCCAGTGGGAGGGCCGAGGAGTCGGCATTTGATCTACTTGCTGGAAAGTTCTAGAAACCGAAGATTCAGCTGATCAGGAGATGATGCCTGGCTGGCAGACGAAGGGGAGAGCAGACACCGCCTGAAGGAGCCAGGAGACCCCCCAAGGAAGGGCTCCTCACCCAGGCAGCTTCCACGCTGGGGCTGGATCCAGGCTCCGGTCGCAGAGAGAGGGAGGGCCAGAGGACAGAAATGGCAAGACCTGACGCTGAGCTCACTCCAGGGCGAAGGCTGGGCGAGAAGATGGCTGTCCCCACCTGCCTCCTCATGTGATGACAGAAAACACGTCTTTGACTAACAGTCCATCTCTGAGAGCCCTGGGCAGAATGCGTGTCGTGTGGTAGAAGCGGTCCATAAGCTGGGGACCAGGGACGCGGGCGAGGCCACAGCCCCCCGTGTGACCTCTAGGTCAGACTCTCCAAGGATGGGGCCTGCACCAAGACTGGTGTTTTAAACTCCCCAGGGCCTGCCATGTGTATCTGAGGCTGGGAAACCTCCGCACAGTCACTCTGAAGCTTATTAAACATGCATACTCCCCGGCTTCACCCAGACCCACAAATCAGAGCCTCTACGGTGGGGTCTCGGCATCTTCAGATGTAGCAAGTACAGGGGTCAGCTGCTCTCTAGAATTCGTGATCTCTGGGCACAGACTGCCTCTCAGGGTCCTCTTGCCTTCAGCAAGCTGCCACAGGCTGAGGCCTGAGTTTCAGGGCCAGTGCTCACAGCTCCCTCTCGGGAGGAAGCCGTGGCCATCACCACGGGGAGCAGCCAGCCACGCACCATATTTGAGATGGGACCCCTTCTGCATCCTGCGCCCCTCCCCCAACAGCAGGCAGCACCCACCGGGAGGCCACCTGCCTCCCAGAGGGCCCACGCAGTGGCCCCCACCTCTGTCTTCCCGGCGGCGCAGGGCCTGGTGCGGACAGGTGCTCCCGCATGAGTGCGGCCTCTCTGAACGCACTGGCGCACGGCCTCCTCAGCGCTGGGCGCACCTGCCCCTGTGGTTCCGTGGGTGGCATGCCTCTCCCTGTTCCCATTCTCCCTGCTCCAACCTGAGAAGGCCCTTCCCTTCCTCGCCCCGTCAGCTCCCAGGCATTCAAGGCCCCGCTGACATCCGCTCCCTCTGGAGGATCCTCCCTGACTCTCTCCCCACCCAGCATCTGAAGGGACAGGGGGAGCGCACCCACCGTGACCCCTGTCCTCCCTAGACTGTGAGAAGGGGCCATCGCCCAGGGTCTCCCCAGCACACAGCCCGCCGCTGAGAGAAAGCCCTGCCATGTGGTCAGGGGAGGCCCACGAGAGTGGGTCGGGCTGCTCCCACCTCTCCCACCCCCAGCCCCATCTGAGAGCCTCTTCTTAGAGGCTTTGAGCTTTACATTTGTGATTTGGGACTCTGTTCCTTCCAGTTCCAAGCCTGTGCTCTTCACCAAAAGGCGTCCCCACTGCCCCATGAGTGGAGCCAACAAGGGTGTTCACCGTTTCTGGGAGAGGCGCAAATGAGGGGCAGGATCTGAGCCACGGTGGGAGATTAGGGAAAAAGTGTGATAGAAGGTTCAAGGGGTTAGTGGTTGGGCAATTACCTCAGGGGAGTCCGGTCTGGGCCCCGGTGGAGAAGACAAGGGCAGGAATACATCAGGCTCTGGGCGAGGCTCCTGGGATCACTGACCCATTTCACAGGAGAGGCAGCTGAGGCTCTCAGAGGTGATGGCAGTAACGTGGGGCACCTGGCAGAGCCAGGGCCCAAACCGAGGCCTGTGAGACTTCAAGGGGATGCCAAGGAGGCAGACAGGCACTCACTGCCTCACCCACTCGACATACACACATTACGCGGTCTGTGCCAGAAGGCATACAGCACTGAGCAAAAGTTCACCCTGAGCTTCAATTCCAGTGAGTGAGCGATGGAATACTTCTGGGCCCTGGCATCCCGGAAGCAAACAAGATTCCGTCCTGCCTGCTTGGTTCTAGAATTCTCTCCATTTGGACGTGGTATGACAAGCCCCTGGCGGCAGACTGGTACCTGGTCTCCAACGGTCAACGTCATGAACACTCGGTCATTAGATGGCGCCATTCGAGAAAAGAATTGGCGCTACCTTGCTGGTCAAGGTCCAGAGGCGGCAGGAGGAAGAGGAGGAGGAAGGCAGTCCAGGATCCGAGTGGATGCCGGCCAAGAGCCCAGCGATGCTGGGAAGACCCCGCCCCACCTCTTCCCACGCAGCATTCT
The DNA here is from genome assembly GCA_022376925.1 of Tragulus kanchil. Lineage (NCBI taxonomy): Eukaryota > Metazoa > Chordata > Mammalia > Artiodactyla > Tragulidae > Tragulus > Tragulus kanchil. The sequence goes on from JAIOJX010000003.1 coordinate 139,194,189, forward strand.
CCTGCAGAAGGGAGATCCCCCCGCCCTGACACACCATCAGGAAGTCAGGTCAGAGATTCCTCTCCGAGTCCTACTTCGCATCCTTATACACTTCGCTCCCTTAAAAGTCTGCACCAGACCAGAAGCCCAGAGCAGCTACAAAGGGGGACCAGCAGCTGTGCGTGTTGGAGGGAGAGATCCAGACATGGCAGCACAGCAGTTTCTGGGTAAGAGCAGAGGTCTAGATGCCAGAGACCCTCCCCACGGCAACCCTCGTCTCTCCTGACGCTTCTGGACTGAGCCTTTCCTTGGCTTCCTTCTGAGCCCACATCTCCTCTTCCCCAGCTGGTCTCATAGCCCAGCCTCGCGCACCCAAACTCCCATCTGACTATACACCGAGGTTTCTGGTTCAGAAAATGTGCACATGCCATTCTGGTTGTCACTGCTTCTCCCAGCAGCTCCTTAAGGGCAGGGGTCATGCCATATTCCTTACATAGTTACGTACATGCATGATCAATGAATGAAAACGTCATGAGAACTATGGATTTTAAGATGTCTCAAATGCAATAAAACACACTTTACACCGAAGCACTATACACACAGATCCAGAAAACCCTGCAGCTAACCCAGGGGTGCTTGTTATGAACACAATGACTTGAGAGTCTCTGAAAAATTCCTGATTATCTGTAATTTTGAGTAAAGATGTGTGGATGACTCAACCCCATCAAAAACAAAATAAAAGCAGAACAACCCAACTCAAACATGGGCAGAAGACTTGACCAGACATTTCTCCAAAGATATTCAAATGACCAATAAGCACATGAAAAGCTGTTCAGTATCACTAATCATTGTGCTCAGTCGCTCAGTCGTGTCCGACTCTGTGCGACCCCATGGACTGCAGCCCACTGGGCTCCTCTGTCCACGGGATTCTCCAGGCAAGAATACTGGAGTGGGCTGCCATTTCCTCCTCCAGGGATCCCTAATCATTAGGGAAATATAAATCAAAAGCACAGTGAGATACTACCTCACACCCATTCAGCTGGCTACTATCAAAAACCAGAAATTTCTGGTGAGAATGTGGAGAAATCAGAACAGTTGCGCGTTGTTTACTGGAATGTAAAATGCTGCAGGTGCTATGAAAAACAGTACAGCGATTTCTCAAGAAATTAAACACAGAGATTTGCCATATGATCAATAATCCCACTTCTGAGTATATACCAAAAGAATGGAAAACAAGCACTCCAAGAGGTATTTCACACTCACGATCACAGTCGCATTATTCACAATAGCCAAGAGGTGGGCACAACCCCAAATCCATCAACAGATGACTGGATAAGAATATCCACACAAAAACCATAAAAAGGAATGACATTTTTAAACATGCTTCATCATGAATGAACCTTGAAAATATTATGCTAAGTGAAATATTAATCACCAAAGGACAATGTACGAATTGACCTATATGAGATACTCAAGATAGACCCATTCGCAGGGGCAGAGAACAAAATGGCGGCCATCAGGGACTGAGGGAGAAGGAGGAGTTACTGTTTAATGGTTATGGAGCTACAGTTTGGGATGATAAAAAAAAAAGAAAATTCTAGAGATGAGTAGCAGTAACGGTTGCACATAATTGAACGTGCTTGATTCCGCTGAATAATCCCTTTCAACGGTCAGTTTCATGGTATGTATATCTTAGGATGAATGAATGAGTGATGCACGGATGCCCCTTGGAGACAGCCTGCGGTGTGAGGAAGGCATTGGGTCTCTGCAATCAGTCACAGTCTCTGGTCCCAGCTGTGTGAAATCACTGCTTCTCTGACTTTCAAGTCCCTTGTCTGTAAAATGGGTACGAATACCTAAAACAGGGAAAAGCACCCCTGTTACAACATGGATCCAAGGATTAAGTGAGATGACAGACGAAGCTTGCCAGACAAGGGAGGACAGCTCACCTCGCCCTCCTCCCCAGCCAGGCCCTGGACAACCACCCTCGACGGCAAGGTCTGCCTTGGGTGCCCAATTCTAGCTCACCCTTCCTAGGGATGCGCAGCCTTCCCACGTCCCGCTCCTGAAGGGCAGCCGCCAGCTTCCCACGCTCGGGACAGGGAGGCCGGGGCCAGCTGGCCAAGCCTGACTAGTGCCTCCTCAGGGTGTTGGTAACTAGCAAACAAGCAAAGGCTGAAACGGGAAAGGTAGAATTTCACTCCCCGTGGGAAGTTTGTAGCAGAGGTATTTTTAGGACGGGAGAAGGAGGGAGGTATTTTCAGGATGGGATACTCTTCCCATTACCCCTCAAATCCCACTTCACCAGGAACCACCCCCTCTTGGGGGAAGGGCCGAGAGGGGGCCCCCAACAGCCTTGTTTGAGGCTGAGGCAACACACCCTCTGCTGAGGAACAGGTCCCCCTGTGCCTGGTCCTGGGGCCGGGACCCCAGGGGCGTGACCCTGGCCAGGGCCCAGCTGGCCTCTTCCCTGTGGGGAAGGGCGCCTGGGGTTCCCTTCCCCCTGCCGGCCACATCCCCACTCTCCCTTCAGGATGACCTGAAAGGGAAGTTTATGAGAGGGAAAGGAATGAAAAGGATCCATTTAACAGCGCACCCTGGGCGGGGGAACTTCCTGACAGGAAGCACTGGAAACCGGGCCCAGTCTGGCCATGGAAAACTGGTTTGGCTCAGAACTGGCCAGAGTGGACAGGCGACCTCGGGCAGCCGTACATCACAATTAAACTGGACGGTCCAAGTTCACGCTCTTTCTTGTCCCCTCTAAAGCAAACAGACACTATAATAATCTGTACACCACAGGGGGAGATAGGTACCCTTTTTTTTAATCCAGAAAAAAAACCAACACAACACTCTAATTTAGGTCAAAGAGACATAAAGGGCTACTGGTTCAGAGCAGCAAATCAGCAGCAGATGTAGGCATCCGAGCAGAGCCAGGTTGAGCAGGGCCGCTGCCACCGGGCCACCCGTCTGAGTCACCCGCGTGGGGAGGCCGGGCGGGCAGGCCGGCCAGGGTGCTGATTCTCAGGCTGGGGTGTGGGGTGCGAGGAAACAATGGGAACAGGAGAGTCCTTGGGGCTGGGACAGGCGCAGAGCTGCAGGCAGGAATAGACAGGCTCCCAGCCGGCTGTTCTAGGCCAGAGAATTCAGACCGGCTCTGAAACGGAGCGGGGAGAAGGCCTCTCCACCGCCCTCCGCCCGCAGCGCTCCTCCTCTCCCACCCCACTAGACCGTGCAATTCCCTTTTCGCAGGGCTAAGTCTGGCTGCGGCTGACCAGCTGGTCCCAGCCCCTGCTTCCCCACCCACTGTCTTTAAGTCAGGCCATCCTGTTGCTGGCGCGGGTGGCTCAGCCCTGGCCCGGGCTCCTGATCTGCTCGGCACCCTGTCCCTGGATTCCATTCCCTCACCTCTATCCTAGCTCTTCCCGTCCTTCCCTTCCTGGGAAATTTACTTCCTGTGCTTCCCAAGGAAACCTGAGCTCCAGGGATGAAGGCCTGGTCCCTGCTTCTAGGCCCCGGCTCAGCCTGCAGGCCACAGCCGGGAGACCGTCCTGGCGTGTGGGCTGGGGGGGTGTCGGCTTCCCTGTGGGAAGGGCGCCTGGGGTTCCCTTCCCCCTGCCGGCCACATCCCCACTCTCCCTTCAGGATGACCTGAAAGGGAAGTTTATGAGAGGGAAAGGAATGAAAAGGATCCATTTAACAGCGCACCCTGGGCGGGGGAACTTCCTGACAGGAAGCACTGGAAACCGGGCCCAGTCTGGCCATGGAAAACTGGTTTGGCTCAGAACTGGCCAGAGTGGACAGGCGACCTCGGGCAGCCGTACATCACAATTAAACTGGACGGTCCAAGTTCACGCTCTTTCTTGTCCCCTCTAAAGCAAACAGACACTATAATAATCTGTACACCACAGGGGGAGATAGGTACCCTTTTTTTTAATCCAGAAAAAAAACCAACACAACACTCTAATTTAGGTCAAAGAGACATAAAGGGCTACTGGTTCAGAGCAGCAAATCAGCAGCAGATGTAGGCATCCGAGCAGAGCCAGGTTGAGCAGGGCCGCTGCCACCGGGCCACCCGTCTGAGTCACCCGCGTGGGGAGGCCGGGCGGGCAGGCCGGCCAGGGTGCTGATTCTCAGGCTGGGGTGTGGGGTGCGAGGAAACAATGGGAACAGGAGAGTCCTTGGGGCTGGGACAGGCGCAGAGCTGCAGGCAGGAATAGACAGGCTCCCAGCCGGCTGTTCTAGGCCAGAGAATTCAGACCGGCTCTGAAACGGAGCGGGGAGAAGGCCTCTCCACCGCCCTCCGCCCGCAGCGCTCCTCCTCTCCCCACCCCACTAGACCGTGCAATTCCCTTTTCGCAGGGCTAAGTCTGGCTGCGGCTGACCAGCTGGTCCCAGCCCCTGCTTCCCCACCCACTGTCTTTAAGTCAGGCCATCCTGTTGCTGGCGCGGGTGGCTCAGCCCTGGCCCGGGCTCCTGATCTGCTCGGCACCCTGTCCCTGGATTCCATTCCCTCACCTCTATCCTAGCTCTTCCCGTCCTTCCCTTCCCTGGAATTCACTTCCTGTGCTTCCCAAGGGAAACCTGAGCTCCAGGGATGAAGGCCTGGTCCCTGCTTCTTAGGCCCCGGGCTCAGCCTGCAGGCCACAGCCGGGGAGACCGTCCCTGGCGTGTGGGCTCTCGGGAACAGGGAGCAGGCCCCTGTCTTGGTGGCTCCTAGCCCTCCAAGAGCGGACCGGCTCAGTGAGCGTCTGTCATATGAAAGGATGAGGACCACCGGGCGTCCAGAGAGAGCACAGGGTCCCACACCCTGTGGAGAAGCACCCACGGAGGGGGTATCCTAGTAGAAAGAGGAGAGTTTGCATGATGTCCTGAAGTCAAGTGAAGGTAGAACTGGGTCTGAGACATGGCAACCAGGTTCTCCCAGCCCCCTAAACCTCCCAGTGGAAAGCAGATGGAGAGCCTGTCCTCAAATATGCCCCAGCATAGAAAACAGAATCAAAGCATCTCTTAGCAGGAAGGCCTCAGCGCTCTGCAGCCTGGGAAGTAGAGTCAGGAAGTGGCCTCGTCAAGGACACCTGCTTGTCCAAGGAATGGAGACCTCAGTCTCCTGCTGTCCAACGTCCTTCCCATTCCTGACTGTTTCTGGGGTGAGTCACATAGTTATTAACATACTGGAACCTTTTTTTTTTTTTTCCTTGATTCTCAGATTTTCCTTGACCCCTAGACCTCTCTCGTTAATTAAACTCACATCTTTGCCAGCATCAAAATAGGTCATCCCTCTCAGCGCACAGAGACGAGGGAGAAGAGAAAAACGGTGTCTTACCGTGTTCCCAGAATTCAAGCCTCTGGGCTTTATCTCAAGCGCTGCTCCTCCCACCTACGGGGCCACATGCATCATCACGAAGAAACACATCAGCCTCCTCAGCACCCGGGCTGCCAAAGATCACACCCCCACAGCCCACTCGAAAGGGTCTTGGTCTCAGCCCAGTCATTCTACCCACCTCTTCGTGCTCAAATGTCCACCTGGTTCTATGGCAAGGGACATAAATGGGACCCTCCAATTTTAGCTGCAGCTCTTTGAATTCTTGGGCTTCCCTTGTAGCTCAGCTGGTAAAGAAGCCACTTGCAATGCAGGGGAGCTTGGTTTGATTCCTGGGTTGGGAAGATCACCTGGAGAAGGGACAGGCTACCCACTCCAGTATTCTTTTCTTTTTTTAAAATTTTGGTCTTTCTTTATTGATTTGTTTTTTCATTCATCTTTATTCTTTGGCCTGTGTGGGCCTCCCATTGCAGTGGCCTCTCTCGTTGCAGAGCACCTGCTCTGTGCGCATGCGCTCCAGAGAGCTGGCTTCTCATTGGACACACCGGTCCAGCCACTCTGCGGAACGTGGGATCTTGGGGGCCAGGGGTCGACCTGGTGCCCCCTGCACTGCAAGGTGGCCTCTTTACCCACTGAACCACTAGGGAGGTTCCACTCCAGTATTCTTGCCTGGAGAATTCCATGACTTCTATCTCGGTGCCTAGACAAGAAGACAGAAGCAAGGACAAAGCGGCAGTAGCCAGCCCAGGGGAGGAGGTACGTGCTGAGTCCTCCAGGGTCCTTCCCCTACTGTGGGCTTGCCTGGGATCAGTGAGGATCACGCAGCTCTGAGTTGATTTATTCTTCACCTCTCGCCGCCTCCCAGCTCCTTACTCCCAGGAAGGGATCTGGGCGTAACTTCCTGGAGCACGGAGAGGGAGAACCCCAGGCCTGCTTCCAGTCCTGCAGGAGGAGGGGCAGATAGATCCCTTAGGCTTTTTTTCCCAGTGTCTTTTTTTCTCCTCTCTGCATCTAAATGGGAGAGTGTTCAGGTTAAACAGAGATGCCTGGAGCAGCCCCACCTGCAGGGCTGGCTAATCCCCCAGCACCTGCAGAAATGAGAAACACGGGACCCCAGCTGTCCTCAGCATGTTGAACACATAATCCATCTGCATGCACTTGAGACAGCGCCTGGCATTAGAACTCGCGGGAAGGGAACAGTTGCTCCCCGCCCCCTCCCCTCCTCCTTCCGCCTCGGGGCAGGCTCAGGCAAATCCAGCAGATGCCCACTGAGCTCCTGCTAGGTTACGGCGTCCGGAGCCTGGTGCTACAGGAATGGAAGGCAAACACGGGCTCCACTGAGTGAGCCCCTTCCGAGTCACAGGTACTTGGTGAGGTAGTCTTCTCCCATGACCTAATTTAATTGAATTTTCACCATTCTGGTATATAATTCTGCAATGGAAGTGTGTCCTAATTTTGTTATGAGAAGACAGGCTCCAAGAGTAAATGAAGGAACTGACAGTCTAGCAGTAGGTAGCATAGAGCTCAACGTGGCAGGGGCCTGGGAAAGAAAAGCAGAGCGTGCTCAAGGCCCAGAGGAGGCAGGTGCATTTATGTCTCCTAGGGATGGGCCACCAACAGCTGTTCTCTGTCTGGGACTCTAACCCCAGATGCTCTCTGCTTTCCAAGCACCTCCTGGCCACTGAGAACAAGATTGAGGCTCAGGAAATGCTGGCTGCCCAAGTAGTTGATTTCCTAAGTGGAACAGGGGCAGAACCCCAGGGGCAGGGAGGGCTCGGGGCTTGGCGGGAGCCTGGTTCAAGTTACTGATGGACTTGCGTCCGCATAGATGCACTGAGCCCTTGGGATGGTGACTCCCACAGTGTGACGGTTCCATGCCCCGCTCCCCGCCCCGACCTGCGGGTCAGAGTCTGGGGTCCCCTGAGGCACCATTCCACTGAGAATCCACAGGAGTCTAGGGCCGCCTCCTTGTCCCCACTCTCCAGCCCTGACCACACCCACTTCTTCATTAATCTAATTAAACCAAAGAGGAAGTTTCAACTAAGTGCTAACCTGGCTGAATACCTCTCAGCATCTTACGTGTGTGTATTTGATCACCTCTAACCAAGAGAGTGACCAGGTCCCTCCTCGCAAAGGCAATGGTAACAGAATGGAAAGAAATTTATGATATAGTATGTAAGGGGAAAAAGTGAAAAAAAATTTCCTCCTCTGTTTTTTCTCATTATAAAGGCTCATTTCTAAAAATAATATTAAATACAGGAGAAGGAAAGGAAGAAAATGAAAGTCACTCTCCATCTGTTCAGGGTCTGCCCCATTCACACCTTGCACTATCTGTACTTTTTACACATACATTTGTTATAACAAGGGGAATATACACTATAAACTCCTTGTAATCTGCCTTTTCTTCACTTACCAATGCTCATGCATCTTCCCCAGCCCCCCCTAAAATTTGGTGAGGTAGTCTTCTCCCATGACCTAATTTAATTGAATTTTCACCATTCTGGTATATAATTCTGCAATGGAAGTGTGTCCTAATTTTGTTATGAGAAGACAGGCTCCAAGAGTAAATGAAGGAACTGACAGTCTAGCAGTAGGTAGCATAGAGCTCAACGTGGCAGGGGCCTGGGAAAGAAAAGCAGAGCGTGCTCAAGGCCCAGAGGAGGCAGGTGCATTTATGTCTCCTAGGGATGGGCCACCAACAGCTGTTCTCTGTCTGGGACTCTAACCCCAGATGCTCTCTGCTTTCCAAGCACCTCCTGGCCACTGAGAACAAGATTGAGGCTCAGGAAATGCTGGCTGCCCAAGTAGTTGATTTCCTAAGTGGAACAGGGGCAGAACCCCAGGGGCAGGGAGGGCTCGGGGCTTGGCGGGAGCCTGGTTCAAGTTACTGATGGACTTGCGTCCGCATAGATGCACTGAGCCCTTGGGATGGTGACTCCCACAGTGTGACGGTTCCATGCCCCGCTCCCCGCCCCGACCTGCGGGTCAGAGTCTGGGGTCCCCTGAGGCACCATTCCACTGAGAATCCACAGGAGTCTAGGGCCGCCTCCTTGTCCCCACTCTCCAGCCCTGACCACACCCACTTCTTCATTAATCTAATTAAACCAAAGAGGAAGTTTCAACTAAGTGCTAACCTGGCTGAATACCTCTCAGCATCTTACGTGTGTGTATTTGATCACCTCTAACCAAGAGAGTGACCAGGTCCCTCCTCGCAAAGGCAATGGTAACAGAATGGAAAGAAATTTATGATATAGTATGTAAGGGGAAAAAGTGAAAAAAAATTTCCTCCTCTGTTTTTTCTCATTATAAAGGCTCATTTCTAAAAATAATATTAAATACAGGAGAAGGAAAGGAAGAAAATGAAAGTCACTCTCCATCTGTTCAGGGTCTGCCCCATTCACACCTTGCACTATCTGTACTTTTTACACATACATTTGTTATAACAAGGGGAATATACACTATAAACTGCCTTGTAATCTGCCTTTTCTTCACTTACCAATGCTCATGCATCTTCCCCCACACCGGCCCCCATCGCCTTTGCTAGAAAGAAGTTTAGCTGGTGTCTCAGCCACAGGCTGTCACACACATCTTGAGTGTTTAAAGTTGGGTTAGTACCTAGTTGAAGTCTCCCTCTTGGTTTCATTTGACTAACTGAAAAAAATGTTGGAAAGAAATAAAAGAGTTTATGGAGGCACGCTGGCAGCTACTCTGAAAATTTTTATTCCAGAACACATGTTTGAAGAATTCTCTCTCCATCCTCTGGGATTTGAGCACCCATCCCCTCTGAGTCAGGGAGAAACTGCTGGACATACGGACACGTCTCCGAAGCAACGGGGAGTGGGGGATGCAAGTCCTTGTTCCCCCAGGACTCTCTGAGGTCTGTGTCCTGCTCACCGGGGACCCACTGCTGAAGACTGTGTTCCCAAAACTCAGAATTAAAGGAGAACCAGATGATTACCCTGTCAGTTGAGACCCCGTTGCTGGTGATACTTGAGGCCCACCTGGAGGTAAATGTTCTAGACCTGAACTATTTAGTGTGGCTGAAATAACCAGGTAACCATCAGGATGGCCCACCTGCAGATTACCTCCCACCGTGGAGCACGGCATGAACAAACCCAAAGTCAAAAGCTGAAAAAGTCCAAAAGTGCTTTGGTGAGTCCCAGAGCCCTCCCTGTGCCCACGAGCAGTTCAGTGCAGGAAGGCTCTTCCCAACACCCCTCTCTTAGTAGGGGTGACAACGAGGAGAATGAGGTTGGTGGCACTTGAACACACTCTACCTGTGACTCTGATATGGCACCCCTAACCCACCCCGAGCCTCCTACCTCTATGGAGGGCCCCTGCAATAAACACCTCAAGCTGGGGAATGAGGAAGGGTGTGGGGGCACACCCACAGACCCAGCGAACCTGAGCCTGGGCTAGGGCCTGGCCTGGAGCAGCTGCTGGGGACAAGTTGTTGGATGAATGGACGCACGAGCAGAGCCGTGGGGGGAGAACTACAGCCAGGGCACAGGTGCAGGATGCCAAAGAGTCCAGCCGCATCAGCATCGGAGGCCTGTGTGAGGAGGTGGGAGATGCTGCTGAAGGCACAAGAGCTGACTGGGGCAGCACCATGAGTGCCCCGGCACTGGGCCACATCCCGAGTCCTCCATCCTCTCTGGGGAGTCGGGTCTTAGCGTCACCACCTCCCAGCAGGCTGGGCCCGCGCTCAGGCCCTGCTCGATGCCCTGCTGCCTCCCTGGAAGCGGACGTAAGAGGCTGGGCAGACTCACACAAGGCTCTTTCCACCCCTTGACCTTCCCCAGCTCCCAGGGCAGATCCAGCCCGAAGGGAAGCCCCTCCACCCAGAGTCAGAGCCTGCCAGGGCCCACGTGGAAGGGCCAGGGTGCCAGGCAGCCAAGCATCTGCTGTTTGCAGGAGTGAGCTGCCCACCAGCTCATCATCTCTTCCTAAGGCAGACGGAGCTTAAGGCCACAAGCAGAAGCCTTAAATAATTTCCTCAGGCTTCGAGGTGATGGGAGATTTGGGCACAGCTGGATTCTGTCACTAAGATGGCCCTCCGGCTCATCTCCCAATCTTCCAGTATCCTTTCTTTCATCTGTTCATTCATTCACTTAACAAATAATTATTATGCACCTATAACATACCAGGTTTTGCATTAAGAAAAGAGTCCTAAAAAAGGCAGCGCATTCTACAGGGCCATTGTCTCTAACCCCTCTGAGATAGGAACGCAGGCCCCTGGGGGCCCATGTCACAGGTGCCAGCACAAAGCAGGGAAAGTGAGTCTTCCTGCCTCTGCAGAGAGCGCGTGGGACCCAGACCCCGGGACGGCAGCACGCCCTGGCCCACACTCCACAGGCGGGCGCAGGCCCGCCAGGCAGGCTCGTGCGGCAGGACCCAGCACGGGGACAGGAAGCCGGCGGGTGCCCCCAGGAGCAGTCACGAGTCCAGGGCACACGGAGGGCTGTGGGGGGTGCCACCCCAGACCTCCTGGCAGCTCAGCCCCAGGACACCCAGAGCGACAGAAAGAGCCAGAGAAACACTGCGGTTTATTACTTCCACTGTGAGCCGAGTTTACACCCAGGGAGGAGGGCATAGGCGACAGGCTGTACTTGCTATGGTTATTCGGAATTAGGTTTTTTAAAAAATTGAATTAAAAGTCATATGCCAGAAAAGTAACCATTTTAAAGTACTCAGTGACGTGGCCCATTCACAATATTGTGCAACTGCCTCCTGCCTCGACTTGGCATGCCGTTCCACGCTTCGTCTGACTCGTGGTATGTACGAGCAATTCCTTCCGTTTGATGGCTGGATAATACTCTGTTCTACGGACATGCGGAAGTTTATTCATTTAACTGCTGATGGACTTTTGCACTGTTTCAACCATTTGGCTATTGTGAGCAGTGCTATACGAAACCTGTGTTCATTTGACAGGGATTTGTTCGAGCCTGTGTTCATTTCTTTTGGGTCGATTCTCAGGAGTGGAATTGTTAGGCGAATTAGAGTTTTTTGAGCTGGAATGAACTTAAAGGTCAGTGATTCCAATTTGATAGATAGGGAAGCTGATCCCTGAGGAGATTATCGGCCCTGTCGGGGGTCACACGGTGTCAGGGTGTGAGAGGTGCCCGAAAGTCAGCGTGTCAAAGGCTAAGTTCACCCCACGGAAGTCAAGGTTCATCGGGGGTCACATTGTGGGGTTCTTTTTGGGGGAGGTTCACTAAAAAATTTGCACCTATAACATACCAGGTTTTGCATTAAGAAAAGAGTCCTAAAAAAGGCAGCGCATTCTACAGGGCCATTGTCTCTAACCCCTCTGAGATAGGAACGCAGGCCCCTGGGGGCCCATGTCACAGGTGCCAGCACAAAGCAGGGAAAGTGAGTCTTCCTGCCTCTGCAGAGAGCGCGTGGGACCCAGACCCCGGGACGGCAGCACGCCCTGGCCCACACTCCACAGGCGGGCGCAGGCCCGCCAGGCAGGCTCGTGCGGCAGGACCCAGCACGGGGACAGGAAGCCGGCGGGTGCCCCCAGGAGCAGTCACGAGTCCAGGGCACACGGAGGGCTGTGGGGGGTGCCACCCCAGACCTCCTGGCAGCTCAGCCCCAGGACACCCAGAGCGACAGAAAGAGCCAGAGAAACACTGCGGTTTATTACTTCCACTGTGAGCCGAGTTTACACCCAGGGAGGAGGGCATAGGCGACAGGCTGTACTTGCTATGGTTATTCGGAATTAGGTTTTTTAAAAAATTGAATTAAAAGTCATATGCCAGAAAAGTAACCATTTTAAAGTACTCAGTGACGTGGCCCATTCACAATATTGTGCAACTGCCTCCTGCCTCGACTTGGCATGCCGTTCCACGCTTCGTCTGACTCGTGGTATGTACGAGCAATTCCTTCCGTTTGATGGCTGGATAATACTCTGTTCTACGGACATGCGGAAGTTTATTCATTTAACTGCTGATGGACTTTTGCACTGTTTCAACCATTTGGCTATTGTGAGCAGTGCTATACGAAACCTGTGTTCATTTGACAGGGATTTGTTCGAGCCTGTGTTCATTTCTTTTGGGTCGATTCTCAGGAGTGGAATTGTTAGGCGAATTAGAGTTTTTTGAGCTGGAATGAACTTAAAGGTCAGTGATTCCAATTTGATAGATAGGGAAGCTGATCCCTGAGGAGATTATCGGCCCTGTCGGGGGTCACACGGTGTCAGGGTGTGAGAGGTGCCCGAAAGTCAGCGTGTCAAAGGCTAAGTTCACCACACGGAAGTCAAGGTTCATCGCCTCTCGTGGAGGTTCACATTGTGGGGTTCCATGTTGGGGTGGGGGATCGTGATGTCCAGGACAGAGTGTCTTGCATGTGATAGGCAGCAGCTATTTGTGGAGTGAACCAATGGAAGAAAACATTTCCAACCAGCTTTTTAAAGTGCTACCCATTCGGAAAAGAGGAGTGCCCAGTATCCCGTCTTGGAGGTTTAAAGCAGCTTGGGGAACAGTTCTCCCAGGCTCAGCATCAGTGCGCCCTGGGAGGAGGTCAACTCCGCCGCAGTGGGGTGAGAGCGAGTGTCACCCCGTTTCCTAATGTTTTCCTCCCTGACTACTCAACTTCTCCTCAACACTGGGCACAGCAGGGTGGTAATGCTGGCCAGGCCTTACTAAAGCCCAGTGGTCCAAGGAGACCACAGCTGGGCCACCCCTGTCCAGACTCTCAGGGTCCACACACACGAAGGAATGCCCTCACGTGGGGAGGGGGCAGCAGACCCGAGCTGTACCACGGGGCTCTCACAATACCACGTGGTTCCATGTTGTGCGGCATGATGCAGCCCCCAGGACCTCTGCTTGGGGGTCTGTGGCTCTGCTTCCCAGGAGACAGAGCAAAGGCCCCTCGACGGGCGAGAACGCCTGCTCTGTGCGCAGCGGAGAGTGCCCGGGGGCGGGGCCGGGCAAGCTCCCACCATCACCAGTGGAGCAGTGAAAAGGACGGGTCCACGGAATTCCTTGGGGGTCCAGTGGTGAAGCATCCGCCTCCCAATGCAGGGGACACAGGTCCAATGCCTGGTCCAGAAAGATCCGACATGCTGCGGTGCAACTAAGCCCGTGCACCACAACTACGGAGCCCACGAGCCACAACTCCGGAAGCCTGCACTCTAGAGTCCGTGCTCCACAACAACAGAAGCCACGGCAACGAGAAGCCTGCACACTGCCGTGAAGAGGAGCCCCTGCTCACTGCAACTAGAGAAAGCCGACGTGCCGTGACAAAGACCCAGCCTCGCCAAAAAATAAACAACCAAACAAATAAAAAGGAGGGGTGGGGCTCCAGCTGGGTGGGGCTGAAGGACAGAAACCACCTTATAAGTGGCCCTTGAAGGAACCCGTACGGGAACAGAGAGCAACAAAGGCCCATGGCCCTGGGTAGCTGGCTGTACTTGAAGACCTGCACCACAGGTAAGAAGCCACAGCCTCCCTGGACCCCGTCTCTCAATCCAGTTCCAGGCAGCCTCCCCTCTCCCTGGTCCACTGTGACCCTCTGTTTTCAGGCTCCACAGATCCACAGTCTGATCAGCATTCCATCGTCTCTGATGCTGACAGCTTGCCCTCTGAGACAAAATCCTACAAGACCTCATCTCCTACTCCTAATCGCTCCAGTGCCTTCCAGAATCAGGGCTGGGCATGGGACAGGCACCCCCAAACAACTCAGGGTCCACCTGTTCAGCATAGCCACACGGCGGCAGGCAAACGCTGCTCCATGCTGCTGTCCCCCCTCCAGCAGGTGGCCCCTTAATACACGAGGACATGGAGCATCAGTGGGGCAGCCGTGTTCTGGTTTCCCTCAAGAGCGAGTCCTCTCCGGAGATGTGAGTGTCTCATCATACTTAGGGTAAATCCCTTGAAATGCATAACCACTAAAATTAGTGTTCTTCTTGATGCAGACATTCAAGATGGGGAGTAGAAACCTCTTCTGTGATGAAAATGAGACTTCAGGGGTCCAGCTCTCAACCCCAAGCCAACTGAACAGCTACACGCCTTTGGCTTGATGTGGCCCCCATCCTGCGACTGGGCCCACCAGCTGGCCAGCACAGGGACACCAGTCTGCACTTCTAAGCAGGTTTCCTGATTGTCAACACCTCCGGAACTGTGCTCATCATAATCAAAATGACTGGTGTAGCCTCTGAGAGGGAGGCGGCGCCGTGGCAGTTTTAAAGGCTATGATTTTGCTCATTCTAAGGAACTTCTTTCCAACCCCTACCCCCCATCAAGGTCCTTCTCCCTCTCAGCCCCTCTCCTCAGAACTCAGCGTACTCAGCACTGCAATTCAACAGGTGTCCATAGTCAGCTTCAGCTCAGCAAAATGTTTTAGCTCCTACTGTGTGGGCTTCCCAGGGGGCGCTAGCGGTAACGAATCCACCTGCAGGAGACACAAGAGATCCTGGTTCGATCCCTGGGTGGGGAAGATCCTCTGGAGCAGGAAACGGCAACCCTGTCCAGTATTCTTGCCTGGAGAATCCCCATGGAGAGAGGAGCCTGGAGGGCTATAGTCTATAACGGTTGCAAAGAGTCAGATCCGACTGAAATAACTGACTGCATACACACACGCACATGAGCAGACGACTGACTATCTGAGCTCTCCAACACAGAAGCCACCAGCCACACGTACACACGGAGCACTAGGAATTCAGCTAGTCAGATGAAGATAAACTGTGGGCGCAAACTAGACACCAGTTCTGAAGACTAAGTAAAAAAAAATAGAGAATAAATAATAAATACGTTTATGTGAGTTATATGTTGATAATGGTTTGGATACATTGGGTTAAATGTCACCAAGAATAATGTCACCCATTTCTTCTTTCTTTTCCTGTGATCACTGGACTGTATACTAGAGAAGAAAACTGCTCCTTCACCCTTTGGGCCTCCCAGTGGTGTGGGCTCTGGGGTGTTCTGAGTGAGTTGAAATGAAAACGGACTCCATACAAGGCATCTGTTTTCTACCTAATCATTTGCCATCACCTTGTGCCACCTGCTTGGGGAAGATTCCAGCACACTGAGCCTTTTCACCGGGCAACAGAGTGTGAGACGGTTGGGGTAAGAGGCAGGGTCTGACCCATCCTCAGTCTCTGCAGGTGAGACTACAGGTCAACCCCTTTCATAATGGTCTCTGGGTATGCTCGCATCGTTTGGCTGGAATTTTCTCAGCCCAGCTACATGACTAGCAATCATGTTCATGATGTAAAGGGACCCACGATGGAAGGAGCTGTCCCTCAGGCTCTAAGCAGAGGAGCAGCAAGCACAAAGGAAGGCTAGAATCTGGCTAAGACAGGAGACGTGTGCCAACACTCTCAGCTCCTCATCTTCCTCCTGGACTATTTGCTTGTGGAGAGGTGTTACTGAGGGGACTTGAGTACCACGACCAAACATGTGGAAAGAAAGAGAAAATATAGGCAAACAACATATTCTGGGTCCCTTCCATGAGCTAGGCATGGGTTTTACATAACCTCACCTGCTGGGTGGGTATAGGCCCATTTTACAGGTGAGAAAACTGAGGCTCTGAGGGTAAAGTGACTTGCCCAAGTACTAGTGCAGCTTGCTTCAGATTGCCCCTGACAGAAATAATTTGATACATGAAACTGTTAGGAGATCAGGGCTAGCCTAGAAATCAGGCACATGTCCTGGGCTCAAGTTTCAGGAGCTGGGTGATCTTGAACAAATGGCTTTCCTTCCCTGAACCTCAATATTCTTAAAAAAAGAAAAGGTATTTGTGGACAAACCAGGGTTTCTTTAACTTTTTTCAATTACAGCCGATTATTGTATTTTGTTTTCCATGATCAGGATCTAAATCTGTGTGTATGTAAAACTGAAGGGAAAGTTTGATGGAGCAATATTTGCTTTACATATGATGCATATTAACATTTTCTAATCTATTCTCTCTCTCTCTCTCTCTCTCTCTATATATATATATATATATATATATTTAAGCTGATGTACTGTGGACCACTAGACTGATCAAAGGACCCATAATAAGCTAACATCTATGTTTTGAAAACAGTGCTCCAAATGACTGATTTCTAAGCTTCTCTCCAGAACTAATATCCTGAGGGTCTGTTGCAGCCAAACTTGAAAACTCTATAAGCACCTTGGGCTCGGATCCGCTTTCCCCTGCCCCTTGTGTTGAGCCTGCCCTGCCCCTCCTCAGAGACCCAGGCCCAGAGAACTGGACCCGCTTCTCCACTGGCGTCAGAGAGCCGACGAGAGGAGCCTGCTATCAGAACACTGCCTCCCTCCCATCACGAGCGCCCTGTCTGTGCGGGCTGCTTGCCAGGACATGGACATCTCTCTATTACAGCAGAATGCTTCTCTGTAACAGAATTTGTTGTAATGGGGCTTTACTATCCAGTCTAGCAGCAAAATACATTTCAGAGCCCTGAAAGAGATGAACTTGAAGAAGTCCCTCTGACTGTAAGCTGTGCCAGTGTGAAGAAACCCCACCGTCCCTTCTGATGACAAGGCTCTAAGGAGCCCTATTTTGGCATCCTATCGGGAACTCATTTTCCTCTTGGCTTGTCCCGAGTACCACGACCAAACATGTGGAAAGAAAGAGAAAATATAGGCAAACAACATATTCTGGGTCCCTTCCATGAGCTAGGCATGGGTTTTACATAACCTCACCTGCTGGGTGGGTATAGGCCCATTTACAGGTGAGAAAACTGAGGCTCTGAGGGTAAAGTGACTTGCCCAAGTACTAGTGCAGCTTGCTTCAGATTGCCCCTGACAGAAATAATTTGATACATGAAACTGTTAGGAGATCAGGGCTAGCCTAGAAATCAGGCACATGTCCTGGGCTCAAGTTTCAGGAGCTGGGTGATCTTGAACAAATGGCTTTCCTTCCCTGAACCTCAATATTCTTAAAAAAAGAAAAGGTATTTGTGGACAAACCAGGGTTTCTTTAACTTTTTTCAATTACAGCCGATTATTGTATTTTGTTTTCCATGATCAGGATCTAAATCTGTGTGTATGTAAAACTGAAGGGAAAGTTTGATGGAGCAATATTTGCTTTACATATGATGCATATTAACATTTTCTAATCTATTCTCTCTCTCTCTCTCTCTCTTATATATATATATATATATATTAAGCTGATGTACTGTGGACCACTAGACTGATCAAAGGACCCATAATAAGCTAACATCTATGTTTTGAAAACAGTGCTCCAAATGACTGATTTCTAAGCTTCTCTCCAGAACTAATATCCTGAGGGTCTGTTGCAGCCAAACTTGAAAACTCTATAAGCACCTTGGGCTCGGATCCGCTTTCCCCTGCCCCTTGTGTTGAGCCTGCCCTGCCCCTCCTCAGAGACCCAGGCCCAGAGAACTGGACCCGCTTCTCCACTGGCGTCAGAGAGCCGACGAGAGGAGCCTGCTATCAGAACACTGCCTCCCTCCCATCACGAGCGCCCTGTCTGTGCGGGCTGCTTGCCAGGACATGGACATCTCTCTATTACAGCAGAATGCTTCTCTGTAACAGAATTTGTTGTAATGGGGCTTTACTATCCAGTCTAGCAGCAAAATACATTTCAGAGCCCTGAAAGAGATGAACTTGAAGAAGTCCCTCTGACTGTAAGCTGTGCCAGTGTGAAGAAACCCCACCGTCCCTTCTGATGACAAGGCTCTAAGGAGCCCTATTTTGGCATCCCCTATCGGGAACTCATTTTCCCTCTTGGCTTGTCCCTGAAGAAACGAAGGCCTCCTCCCAGGGTGAGGGGCCGGGTGTGCACTCGTCTCACTCAGTGAACGGGGAATCGTGGCGTTCCGGCAGAGCGCAGCTGCCTGCTAGGGAGGTCGCAGTGAAAGTCAGCCTCATCCCTCTTTCCTGCCAAGTGCCTGTGCAAGGTCTCTACACCTTTGCATTCCAGAAACTTCTGTGGGTATGAGACCTCCCCTGCATCCAGGTTCCTTGCCTCTGACCCCCGTGTGCCCAGGACGGCCCTTGGAAGGCCAGCAGGTGGCTGGCCCCGTGACCCGCCAGGGCAGCTAAGGACCTTAGCGAATGGTGCTGGGAGCCAGCCCAGTGTCCAGAGGGCAGAAGGAGAAACTGGGAGCCGGAAGCAGAGGCCAGGAGCAAATAGGCCACAATGTCCCAGTGTCACATGGGCCACTCCTCCCCAGGCTGGGTCTTTCTGTGACCCTCCCATTGCCTTGAGGGGGACATGTCTGTGTTTCCCTTCACAGTTTCTTCCCCCTTGTCAGCTTAGGAGCTGCTCTGTCCTCAGCTTTGGGGTCACTCCTATGAGCCGTGGCAGGCGTCTCGTGGCCAGCCTTCCCTCAGCCCTCCTGTGCCCTCTGGGCTACCTCCACGTTGGGCCATGAGCCGTGGCTGGGTGAATGGCTCGGCCCCACAAGTTTGACCTTTAGCCCCAGGCCTCGAGGCCCCTACTTACAGAGACTCAGACACAGCATGGGCTTCCAGAACCCTCTAGGCCAGTGCCGAGCCCTTCCACATACATCCTGGGCGCCTCAGGTCCTGCAACAGGACTTGGAAAGTCTATAGTTTGCAGCATCTGGCAGCACATGGGCAGAAGTGGGGGCCCTCGTGGAGGTATAGTATCTGCGGCTCATGGGGTGCCTCTGTCACCTCACCCCTTTTCCTACCGCCCCCCCAACCGCCACTGCCTTCCTCCACTGTCGCCTCAGCTGGCTGCCTCCACAGATTCCTGTGGGGCAAGACAGACCCGGACTTTATTGTTGGTGTTTAGTCGCCCAGTTGTGTCGGACTCTTTTCCGACCTCATGGGTTGAGGTTTTCCGGGCAAGAATGCTGCAGTGGGTTGCCATTTCCTTCTCCAGGGGATCTTCTCTACCCAGGGATTGAACCTGTGTGCCTTCTGCATTGCACGCAGATGGATTCTTTACCACCAAGTCACTGGAGAAACCCATGGAGACACCAGTATCTGGGACTGGTGTCTTTACAATCTTACCAGCAACTTCCATTTCAGACCCATTTCCTACCAGGTACGTTTAACCTTGTGAAGGAAGCCCAAGCAGGTGCACTATCTACCTGTCCCCCAATGGAATTTTTTTCCCCCAAAGAGGTTCATCACTGGTTAGACACAAATTTGTACCTCCTGAACCAACATGAAGTGATAGACGGATGAACCAGCAAGGATAGCAGATGTAAAAAGGAAGCCCCTAGATCAGGATTAGGATTCCTGCCTGGGAATAATAGCTGTGACTCTAAGTGACTGAACCACTCTGGGCCTCAGTTTTCTCATCTGTCAAGTGGAAAGAATAATAATCACATCTACTGCTTGAGATGACTGGGAGGATGAACAGAGTTCATAAAGTGCTCAAAAAACATTAGCTGTTAGGAGTAACCACTGGCACGTCTCTTCGGGGGAAACCGAGTGCTGACCATGCACAGTTGGACTTTGGGCTCACTGTGAGGAATGGGGGTCCCAGAGAGACTCCAGGACCCTTCAGGAATGTCCGGGCTCTTCAGAGATCCCTGTCTCCCTGGTCAACAGCCCTGCTTTGCCCGGTGGCAGGTGCAGTGACGCTGGCCCTGGTGGGAGGCACCTGAAGGGCTCTGGGTCCTTCTCCAGACCCTTTTCCAGGCCCCCTGCTGCTGCCCTGGCCATGCATGGCCCATCTTGGCCAGGGGGCGTCAGAGGCCAGGGAACCCCGGCTTACCCCAGGGCAGGGCGGGCAGCAGGGTCCACCCCTAACATCGCTGGCTGCCTCCTTCTGGAGAATGACCAGGCTCATGTCTTTCTCCTGCTCAGTCATCTTCAATGGCCGAGTGGTCCTTAGTGCCTCCCCTGTGGTCTGGAGGAAAATTCCTTACTCTGGCATTCACACGGCCTCCACTGTCTCCCTGCTTTTTTCTTTTTCTCACTGCTGTTCACACAGACTAACCACACTGAGCACTCGCTGAGCTCTTAGTGCAGGCCTTGAACATTCCCAGGGCTCCACGCACATTACCTCACTTAATCCTCACAGCCGCCTCCTGAGGGCGATACTGCTTTAGTCTCGTTTTATAATAGAACACAGAAGCACAGAGAGCTGAAGGGGCATACTCCAAGCGATGGCGGAGCTGGGACAGAATCCCAGACGCTGGGCTGCAGAGCCTGCCTCCCCTCGATCATCTCCGAGGGCCACCCAGCCTCCTGGCAATCTGGGTCACTTGCCCAGGTTCAAATCACTGGTTAGACACAAATTTGTACCTCCTGAACCAACATGAAGTGATAGACGGATGAACCAGCAAGGATAGCAGATGTAAAAAGGAAGCCCCTAGATCAGGATTAGGATTCCTGCCTGGGAATAATAGCTGTGACTCTAAGTGACTGAACCACTCTGGGCCTCAGTTTTCTCATCTGTCAAGTGGAAAGAATAATAATCACATCTACTGCTTGAGATGACTGGGAGGATGAACAGAGTTCATAAAGTGCTCAAAAAACATTAGCTGTTAGGAGTAACCACTGGCACGTCTCTTCGGGGGAAACCGAGTGCTGACCATGCACAGTTGGACTTTGGGCTCACTGTGAGGAATGGGGGTCCCAGAGAGACTCCAGGACCCTTCAGGAATGTCCGGGCTCTTCAGAGATCCCTGTCTCCTGGTCAACAGCCCTGCTTTGCCCGGTGGCAGGTGCAGTGACGCTGGCCCTGGTGGGAGGCACCTGAAGGGCTCTGGGTCCTTCTCCAGACCCTTTTCCAGGCCCCCTGCTGCTGCCCTGGCCATGCATGGCCCATCTTGGCCAGGGGGCGTCAGAGGCCAGGGAACCCCGGCTTACCCCAGGGCAGGGCGGGCAGCAGGGTCCACCCCTAACATCGCTGGCTGCCTCCTTCTGGAGAATGACCAGGCTCATGTCTTTCTCCTGCTCAGTCATCTTCAATGGCCGAGTGGTCCTTAGTGCCTCCCCTGTGGTCTGGAGGAAAATTCCTTACTCTGGCATTCACACGGCCTCCACTGTCTCCCTGCTTTTTTCTTTTTCTCACTGCTGTTCACACAGACTAACCACACTGAGCACTCGCTGAGCTCTTAGTGCAGGCCTTGAACATTCCCAGGGCTCCACGCACATTACCTCACTTAATCCTCACAGCCGCCTCCTGAGGGCGATACTGCTTTAGTCTCGTTTTATAATAGAACACAGAAGCACAGAGAGCTGAAGGGGCATACTCCAAGCGATGGCGGAGCTGGGACAGAATCCCAGACGCTGGGCTGCAGAGCCTGCCTCCCCTCGATCATCTCCGAGGGCCACCCAGCCTCCTGGCAATCTGGGTCACTTGCTGAACCCTCCACACAGCGGCAGGTCCCGCTGATCACAGGAGCGCTCCCATCGCCTGGGCGCTCTCTCACTCTGGATGCCTCTGGAGTCCCGTCTCACCCAGCATGGAGCCCGTGCGACGGGGTTCACGTGGGACCAGCGACGAGTCCCCTACTGCTCGGCAGAAGTTGTCCTTCCGTCTTTGACACTAGGAGATGCACGTGCACATCATTGTACTGCTTTAGTGGACCCAAGTTCACAGGGCCCAGTCTGTACGACTGATTGACCTGCAGCAGCCCGGGCGGGACCGGGACTATCTGCTAAGTGAGCGAATATACGATGTGCCCCAGACATTAACCTCTGTAGACACTCTACCACCTCGCGTCCTAGTGAATGCTCCTGACCCTGTGTTGGCATGGGTAGTGTTAGCCCCATTGGGCCAGTGATAATAAGAGGTACCATGTGTTAAGTACTGGGAATGCACAAAGTGAAAGTGTTCGTTGCTCAGTCATGTCCGACTCTGAGACCCAAAGGACTGTAGGCTGCCAGGTTGCTCTGTCCATGGAACTCTCCAGGTAAGAATACAGGAGCAGATAGCCTTTCATCCCCTCCTCTGGCAGATTTTCCTGACCCAGGGATCGATCCAGGTCTCCTGCATTGCAGGCAGATTCTTTACCATCTGAGCACCAGGGGAGCCCTTCCTGGCACTCAGGAAGGCTCACAAGGAGTGGACGCAGCCACAGAAACCGACGGAACACACCCAATACAGAGACGGCGTGTGCTTCTTCCCATGCGTGCTCAGTGGCTCAGTCAGGTCTGACTCTTTGCAACCACCTGGCCTGTAGCCCACAAGGGCTCTGTCCACAGGATTTCCCAGACAAGAGTACTGAAGTGGGTTGCCATTTCCTTCTTCAGGGGATCTCCCTGACCCAGGGATCGAACCTGGGTCTCCAGCAGCATTTCCTGCATTGGCAGGCATATTCTTTACCACTGACCCACCTGGCAAGCCTCTCGATTTTCTCAAGTCATAAAAGGGAAGGTGAGGTGGCAGCATGCATGGGGCCAGTCTCAGGGCCTGCCTCCATGAGCCCGGGTTGGGGGAGAGGAGATGAGCTCTCTGCAGCTGGCGCCCACCAGCCCACTGGGTGGCAACCGGGCAGCTTGCCCTCAGGTGCCCCTTCTCCCCGGGCTGGAGTCCCGTCTCACCCAGCATGGAGCCCGTGCGACGGGGTTCACGTGGGACCAGCGACGAGTCCCCTACTGCTCGGCAGAAGTTGTCCTTCCGTCTTTGACACTAGGAGATGCACGTGCACATCATTGTACTGCTTTAGTGGACCCAAGTTCACAGGGCCCAGTCTGTACGACTGATTGACCTGCAGCAGCCCGGGCGGGACCGGGACTATCTGCTAAGTGAGCGAATATACGATGTGCCCCAGACATTAACCTCTGTAGACACTCTACCACCTCGCGTCCTAGTGAATGCTCCTGACCCTGTGTTGGCATGGGTAGTGTTAGCCCCATTGGGCCAGTGATAATAAGAGGTACCATGTGTTAAGTACTGGGAATGCACAAAGTGAAAGTGTTCGTTGCTCAGTCATGTCCGACTCTGAGACCCAAAGGACTGTAGGCTGCCAGGTTGCTCTGTCCATGGAACTCTCCAGGTAAGAATACAGGAGCAGATAGCCTTTCATCCCCTCCTCTGGCAGATTTTCCTGACCCAGGGATCGATCCAGGTCTCCTGCATTGCAGGCAGATTCTTTACCATCTGAGCACCAGGGGAGCCCTTCCTGGCACTCAGGAAGGCTCACAAGGAGTGGACGCAGCCACAGAAACCGACGGAACACACCCAATACAGAGACGGCGTGTGCTTCTTCCCATGCGTGCTCAGTGGCTCAGTCAGGTCTGACTCTTTGCAACCACCTGGCCTGTAGCCCACAAGGGCTCTGTCCACAGGATTTCCCAGACAAGAGTACTGAAGTGGGCTGCCATTTCCTTCTTCAGGGGATCTCCCTGACCCAGGGATCGAACCTGGGTCTCCAGCAGCATTTCCTGCATTGGCAGGCATATTCTTTACCACTGACCCACCTGGCAAGCCTCTCGATTTTCTCAAGTCATAAAAGGGGAAGGTGAGGTGGCAGCATGCATGGGGCCAGTCTCAGGGCCTGCCTCCATGAGCCCGGGTTGGGGGAGAGGAGATGAGCTCTCTGCAGCTGGCGCTCCACCAGCCCACTGGGTGGCAACCGGGGCAGCTTGCCCTCAGGTGCTCTCCTACCTGGCTTAACCCCACGCTTTGGATCTCTGTCAAAGGGAGTTCTTGCCCAGGGCATGCCAAGTTACTGCAATGACACCTACTGTCTTCTAGGTGAAATTCTGCATGTTCCTGAACACTCTCAGCCCCTGGTCAAGGAATAGGGAACTGGCCTCACAGACAAGCCAGACAGAAAGAAGGAACCAAGCTGTCTCTGGGCGACCACTCATCCTGAAGCCCCAGCCGGGCTGAGCATACTCAGTGAGGACATCAAGAGAGGGGGAAAAGAGCAGAGGATGGGAGATGAGCAAAGGAAGAGGGGGCCCCGAGAGAGGCTGGGAGTATGAGTGCTCCACCTGACCTAGGCCTGCCTTGCAAGCCTTGGCTCTCTGTAGTCCCCCTGAAAAGCCTTAACTTCCAGAGTGGTGGCTGAAAGAGGTCAGGATAGTCAAAGCCATGGTTTTTCCAGTAGTCATGGATGGATGTGAGAGTTGGATCATAAAGAAGGCGGAGGGCCCAAGAGTTAATGCTTTCAAACTGTGGTGCTAGAGATGACTCCTGAGAGTCCCTTGGTCAGCAAGGAAAGCAAACCAGGAAATCAGTCCTGAAGATTCACTGGAAGGACTGATGCTGAAGCTGAAGCGCCAATACTTTGGCCACCTGACGCGAAGAGCTGACTCACTGGAAAAGACCCTGTTGTTTAAGGCAAAAGCAGAAGGGGATGACAGAGGACGAGACAGTTGGATGGTATCACTGAGTCAATGGTCATGAGCTTGAGCAAGCTCCAGGAGATGGTGAAGGACAGGGAAGCCTGACATGTTGTAGTCCACGGGGTCGCAAAGACCCCGACATGACTGAGTGGCTGAACCTAACTGAACTTCCAGAAAGGCTGACCAGCCAGACCACTTGGCTGGGCCACCTGGCCGAACACCTTCGTTCTGCAGGTGCGGAAACAGCCTGAGCTCAGGTGGGGAGGGACTGGCTCTGAATCCCGTGGCCAGAGGCTCTAACCAGGCTGGAGGTCTGTCTTCCAAACAAGACCCTGACGATCCCCTGTGAGTCCGTGGTGTGGCCTCCTCTGGGCAGGCAGGCCTTGGAGGGAGGGGCCTGCTGGTTCCTCAGGGTCCACGCAGTGGTTTCTGTTTATCCACTGGGCAGAGTCCAGGGCTCCGCATTCACACTCAGGCCAGTGCCTCTTTTTATCCCTGACCTCCTCCGGTCCCGAGTCCAGCTGTGGGCCAGGAGAGAGACGGACTCAGGAGGAAGGAGCATTGGCAGACACGCCGGATGTGGATGTTAATCAGACAATTCGTGGCAGCAGAAGCCATTCTGGAATCCTGAACGCACTGACAGGACAACCATCAGACCGGGTCCATCCGATCGGGCCACGTGCTTGTTTCTCCATGCGGGGTGTGCAGCTCCAGCCCCGGAGCCCTGGCTGACAGGAGAGCCGCCTCCACTTCCGACGGCATCCCCTGTGCCAGCCTCCCGAACCATGCGCCCATGCTCCGAACAGGGGCTAGCCAGCCTCGCTCAGGCCCGCCCAGACACCCTGCACCCATCAGCTGAGCGCCTGCCTTGCCAGAGGCCGCTGTACTGTGTCCACACCTGCTTGTGGCAGTTGTGTTTATTATTATTCCACAACTTAATTAAATATAACATAAATTGATGAGATAGGAATTCAAAAAGAAAGCCAACTGAAATTTACACGCAAACTAAAGTGACAGACACAAAGGTGAGTCATGAAAAACAAATGCTGTTCAATTAGGTACATGTGGGTGAGATGCCCCAGTACTGGAAAGCAACTCAGAAACCTAGAAGAATTTTGTACTCGAATAGGCTTTGCATGCATCTTTAAGTTCTTCACTTTAGTAAGTCTATTCTAGAAACCTCCAAAGATGCCTTATTTATGCGGATGTAAAGTTTATGCAAGAAGAAAAATGGGGAAGGCCAACCACGAGACCCACATGCAAAGAAATGGCCTTGACCAACCTCAAGAGATTGGTGCTAAGTTAAAACATTTAAAACATTCATATACCCTTGATGTCTGATGCCAGACCCCTGTGGCCGGGGGCCTCGTCTGAGGCAGGCAGGCCTTGGAGGGTAAGGGGCTGTCTTCCAAACAAGACCCTGACGATCCCCTGTGAGTCCGTGGTGTGGCCTCCTCTGGGCAGGCAGGCCTTGGAGGGAGGGGCCTGCTGGTTCCTCAGGGTCCACGCAGTGGTTTCTGTTTATCCACTGGGCAGAGTCCAGGGCTCCGCATTCACACTCAGGCCAGTGCCTCTTTTATCCTGACCTCCTCCGGTCCCGAGTCCAGCTGTGGGCCAGGAGAGACGGACTCAGGAGGAAGGAGCATTGGCAGACACGCCGGATGTGGATGTTAATCAGACAATTCGTGGCAGCAGAAGCCATTCTGGAATCCTGAACGCACTGACAGGACAACCATCAGACCGGGTCCATCCGATCGGGCCACGTGCTTGTTTCTCCATGCGGGGTGTGCAGCTCCAGCCCCGGAGCCCTGGCTGACAGGAGAGCCGCCTCCACTTCCGACGGCATCCCCTGTGCCAGCCTCCCGAACCATGCGCCCATGCTCCGAACAGGGGCTAGCCAGCCTCGCTCAGGCCCGCCCAGACACCCTGCACCCATCAGCTGAGCGCCTGCCTTGCCAGAGGCCGCTGTACTGTGTCCACACCTGCTTGTGGCAGTTGTGTTTATTATTATTCCACAACTTAATTAAATATAACATAAATTGATGAGATAGGAATTCAAAAAGAAAGCCAACTGAAATTTACACGCAAACTAAAGTGACAGACACAAAGGTGAGTCATGAAAAACAAATGCTGTTCAATTAGGTACATGTGGGTGAGATGCCCCAGTACTGGAAAGCAACTCAGAAACCTAGAAGAATTTTGTACTCGAATAGGCTTTGCATGCATCTTTAAGTTCTTCACTTTAGTAAGTCTATTCTAGAAACCTCCAAAGATGCCTTATTTATGCGGATGTAAAGTTTATGCAAGAAGAAAAATGGGGAAGGCCAACCACGAGACCCACATGCAAAGAAATGGCCTTGACCAACCTCAAGAGATTGGTGCTAAGTTAAAACATTTAAAACATTCATATACCCTTGATGTCTGATGCCTGCATTAACGGGCTTTTTGGGTTAACTAACCTGGACTCTAGGCAATATCTGACTGAGTCAGTTTTTTGCCCTTTGGGAGAAGCCCACCATCTACAGCGGATCTCCCCTCAGCATTGTGGTTGGAGGTGTTTGAGGGTCTTGTCTTTTAATATGAAGATCTTATATTGGACAGGGACCAGTGGGGACCAGATAACTCAACAAAGAGGTTAGTGCGGGGGCCTCGTGTGAGAGAAGTCATGGTTAACAACAGGAAGCTGGCAGAGTATCTGGAGAGGAGAGGGTATCGGTGCTGACTCACAGCTATCCCTGTAGGTGCTAGCACCACAGTGGGGGCACCCAGGGGTGCTGGAGTCATAGAGAGGACATCCGCACTGTAGAGATCCCACCAGATTTAGAGAGCTACTGGCAGCCACCAGGAGATATGTGTCTTGGGGGCAGGCCACTTCATCTCTCTGGGTCTCGAGGTCCTTATCTGTAGAATAAGGGAGTTGAACTGACGTTATGCATTTCAGGGGTATCACTCTGACATCCGTTTCCATCCCGAGGGCTTTTAAATGGAGGTGAAGGAGGAGAGGGACTTCAGGAAGATGGTAGAGGCCAGGCAGACCTTGGACAAAGTTAAAACAAAATCCCTGAGATGAGATTCCCCATCCACACATATGCTATTTCCCCTAAAAGTAGAATTCTAAGGAATAAATCCTAGTTAATTGAGAGTTCTGGTTACTCGGGGTGCACTTAATCAAAGTTTTACTGCATTTTCAATTGCAGTGAGCTACACAGTGGTTTGCATATGCAGTTACCTCTTAAGTGCCTTCTGTTCCCTGACCTCATATCTGTTTCATTAAAATTGAACACTTTGAAACAAAAAAGGGAGCATGGAGCAGAATGGTTCCACCTGGATGCCGCTCTGGGGAAACAGCAGTCAGGGTGATGAAAAGCGGCCTCCAGCCAGGCCCATCCATTAGCCGCCCTGCCCAAGAGGCCGTCGTCGTATTTTCAACCACACTTCACAGTGCTCTTCAAGCTGGTGAGGCATTTCTAGGTAATTCTCTTCACTCCGGGGCAGGTAACTTTGGAGCAAAAATCTCCCCCAATTTCCTCTTTGTAGAGACCTTTGTAGAGACCGTAACTGCACTTCCGCTGGCTAAGCAATGGAGCAGATTTTCTCAACTCTCCCCACATACTGCGCATCAGAACTCAGGCATCCTTGGATCTGGACAAAAATAAGGAGTCCCTGAATTCCCATGACCACTTTGAGCCCGCGGTGGTGCTGTGTCCTCTAGAGGTGGGGCGGAGGTTGGTGAGAGCGAAGCAATTTAGAGCCTGTGTTCTCATCCCCACCAGAGGTCTGGCGGTCAAAGCGAGAGATGCCAGAGTGAGCTGGGAGGGGAGTCCTGGGGCAGGGTCAGCCAGCGGGGAGCCCAGCAACAGATTACTAGGTGGAGGAATGAATGACCGGCTGCCTCTCGCTGAGGTGTCCTCCTGCTGCCCCCAGCTGAGGGCCAGATGGCTGTCTTCTGGCAGGTGGGGAGATGTCCTGCAAGCTGACTGACAGGTGGGAACCCCTCATGCGGAGCCCGGCAACCACCCCTCAAGAAGCCACAGTTCACTCAGGCGGATGGGCTGCCGTTAAGACAATCCCCCACTCTCTCCTCAGAGCTGCCCTTCCTGCTGGAAGCGTCTGTCACTGCCGGATGGCCCCTGCAGCTCTGCCTTTACCGGGGACTCGAGGCCCGGGCCCCCTGAATGTTGTTCTACCCTCTACAGAAGTGCCTTTTAATTTAGGAAGGTAAACATGCTTACAGTCTTTTCACAGGAAGGAGAGGAAGGAGAAAGTGCCCATTGTGAACATCTGATTGGAAACTCAAAAACTAGGAGGCCTTTTGGTTTAAGACAGCATATGAGAGCAAGCAAGGGCGAGAGAGAGAGAGGGGAAGCTGAACCGCAGGCCTGATCTCTTAAAGACAGGTCACAAGCTGAGCTGCGACTTTTTATGAAAACTCTGAAATGCCAAGTTCTCTGACTGCAAATACACTTTCTGGGCAGGGCACTCAGACAAAAAAAGGAGCTCCTGGTGACATCAGAGGCCACAGATTGCTTCCTGGGCCCGCATGACAAGGCCGTGTCTTTTTCCCTTCAAGTTTGTGTGAGGCATTTCTAGGTAATTCTCTTCACTCCGGGGCAGGGAACTTTGGAGCAAAAATCTCCCCCAATTTCCTCTTTGTAGAGACCTTTGTAGAGACCGTAACTGCACTTCCGCTGGCTAAGCAATGGAGCAGATTTTCTCAACTCTCCCCACATACTGCGCATCAGAACTCAGGCATCCTTGGATCTGGACAAAAATAAGGAGTCCCTGAATTCCCATGACCACTTTGAGCCCGCGGTGGTGCTGTGTCCTCTAGAGGTGGGGCGGAGGTTGGTGAGAGCGAAGCAATTTAGAGCCTGTGTTCTCATCCCCACCAGAGGTCTGGCGGTCAAAGCGAGAGATGCCAGAGTGAGCTGGGAGGGGAGTCCTGGGGCAGGGTCAGCCAGCGGGGAGCCCAGCAACAGATTACTAGGTGGAGGAATGAATGACCGGCTGCCTCTCGCTGAGGTGTCCTCCTGCTGCCCCCAGCTGAGGGCCAGATGGCTGTCTTCTGGCAGGTGGGGAGATGTCCTGCAAGCTGACTGACAGGTGGGAACCCCTCATGCGGAGCCCGGCAACCACCCCTCAAGAAGCCACAGTTCACTCAGGCGGATGGGCTGCCGTTAAGACAATCCCCCACTCTCTCCTCAGAGCTGCCCTTCCTGCTGGAAGCGTCTGTCACTGCCGGATGGCCCCTGCAGCTCTGCCTTTACCGGGGACTCGAGGCCCGGGCCCCCTGAATGTTGTTCTACCCTCTACAGAAGTGCCTTTTAATTTAGGAAGGTAAACATGCTTACAGTCTTTTCACAGGAAGGAGAGGAAGGAGAAAGTGCCCATTGTGAACATCTGATTGGAAACTCAAAAACTAGGAGGCCTTTTGGTTTAAGACAGCATATGAGAGCAAGCAAGGGCGAGAGAGAGAGAGGGGAAGCTGAACCGCAGGCCTGATCTCTTAAAGACAGGTCACAAGCTGAGCTGCGACTTTTTATGAAAACTCTGAAATGCCAAGTTCTCTGACTGCAAATACACTTTCTGGGCAGGGCACTCAGACAGAAAGGAAATGGAGCTCCTGGTGACATCAGGGAGGCCACAGATTGCTTCCTGGGCTCCGGCATGACTCTATCCTTATTTTTTTCTTTAGAATAATTATCAGGACGTGACTGTGCTGAGCAGGGAGATGGCCAAGAGGGAGACAAAGGGGCTGGCGGCCTATCAGGCTGTCTGAGGACAAGGGTACTGCTCTAATTGTCAGGAAGGGACAGCTGACGAGAGGCTTTCTCCTGAGGTGGAAAGGCTACATCTCAATATGAACACGTCTGTGAATCGGTGCTGTCCTCGCTTGTGTGGAGTTTGAGAGGAATGGGTGAGGAGAGAGCAAGGAGGTGCGGTGAACCGATTCGAGTCAGCGACCGGGCCCCCCATGCCCTGCTTCTCATCCGTTATCAAAGATCAGGGGGTTGAGTTATTCTCCCTGCTGGACTGCAAGTCCCTCGAGGGTTTCGGTTTTATTTCTGTGTCCTTGCTGCCACCATCATCATCAAACTGCTTCCACACACTGTGGCCTCCACTCTTTCTCCCAAGGCATGGTCAGCAGATACAGGGAATAAATAGGAAGGGGTCTTCCCTGTGAGTGTCTGGCTCCTGAGAGCCCTCTTTTTCCTGAAATCAAGCTCTTCTCCCACCTCCTAGGGCTCCCTGGTTATTAACGAACTCGGCTCATTGACTAGAATTGATCGGATGAAAGGTGTGTGTACGTGCTAAGTCGCTTCAGTCGTGGCCGGCTCTTTGCGACCCTAAGGACTGTAGCCCGTCAGGCTCCTCTGTCCACGTGGCTCTCCAGGCACGACTACTGGGGTGGGTCGCCCCGCCTTCCTCCAGGGGATCTTCGCAATCCAGGGATCAAACCCGAGTCTCTTGTGTCTCCTGCGTTGGCAGGTGGGGTCTTCACCACTAGCGCCACCCGGGAAGCCTGGGTAAAAGGCAGTAACAAACTAAAGTTCCTTTGAGTAGCTCAGAACTTTCACGTGGCTAGTCTTGATAGCCATGTAGATAAGAATCCTGTATGCCCTTCTGTCATGGGAAAGGAAATCAAAGAGCTGGTCCGTAGAGAGGAAAGGATCAATCAGCTGCATAGGGAGAGGCCAAGATGGGAGAGAACAAATGTGGCCCCAGAAGGATGGACAAACATTGAGGAAGACATTGGTTGCCCAAGCCCTTCTTGGTTTCCGTCTCTCACGAGGTCTGGCTGTAGTGTTTTCCTCCTTTGAAGACCTAGGACATATCACTTTATCTTTTTAATACATGATATTTTTCACCTTAAACTAGCATGCGTTGGCTCTCTTTATCAAAACTGTCAACTAATATAAGGTCACCACCTTGTCCCTTTCAGCAGGCATCACAAATTGATCGTAGTGATCTTCCCAGTAAGCCTCAGAACCCCTCCTCGGACAGTCACTACCAACTGAGCCAAGCTTGTAGACCAGATAAAAATCTACCGGCAATAACAAACCAACCCCACAAACTGGGCTAGCCCAAAGCCTACACCAGGCTACAATACCAAAAACAGGATGAGAGGAGAAGGTGGGAGGGAGTTAATTATTCTGATGGGGACTTTCAAGCAAGAACTTGAAGGTCGGGTGGGGCTGTGGAGTGTCAGAGGCGACCAGGTGCATGCCGGGGTGGCATGGCAAGGTGTGCCACTGAATGGCATCTTCCTGGTCACACCTTTCCAGGCTGTCACTGGGCCTCAGAATACCTTTTGGGTCACTATTGTTGTTTAGGGTGCTCTACAAAGATCTGCTTAGGAAAGGGTTACTAACCAAAGCCAGAAGGTGGCCTCATCCGCAGCCAGGAGGCTTGTTCTTCCCAGCTCAGTCGTGGCCGGCTCTTTGCGACCCTAAGGACTGTAGCCCGTCAGGCTCCTCTGTCCACGTGGCTCTCCAGGCACGACTACTGGGGTGGGTCGCCCCGCCTTCCTCCAGGGGATCTTCGCAATCCAGGGATCAAACCCGAGTCTCTTGTGTCTCCTGCGTTGGCAGGTGGGGTCTTCACCACTAGCGCCACCCGGGAAGCCTGGGTAAAAGGCAGTAACAAACTAAAGTTCCTTTGAGTAGCTCAGAACTTTCACGTGGCTAGTCTTGATAGCCATGTAGATAAGAATCCTGTATGCCCATCTGTCATGCGCAAAGGAAATCAAAGAGCTGGTCCGTAGAGAGGAAAGGATCAATCAGCTGCATAGGGAGAGGCCAAGATGGGAGAGAACAAATGTGGCCCCAGAAGGATGGACAAACATTGAGGAAGACATTGGTTGCCCAAGCCCTTCTTGGTTTCCGTCTCTCACGAGGTCTGGCTGTAGTGTTTTCCTCCTTTGAAGACCTAGGACATATCACTTTATCTTTTTAATACATGATATTTTTCACCTTAAACTAGCATGCGTTGGCTCTCTTTATCAAAACTGTCAACTAATATAAGGTCACCACCTTGTCCCTTTCAGCAGGCATCACAAATTGATCGTAGTGATCTTCCCAGTAAGCCTCAGAACCCCTCCTCGGACAGTCACTACCAACTGAGCCAAGCTTGTAGACCAGATAAAAATCTACCGGCAATAACAAACCAACCCCACAAACTGGGCTAGCCCAAAGCCTACACCAGGCTACAATACCAAAAACAGGATGAGAGGAGAAGGTGGGAGGGAGTTAATTATTCTGATGGGGACTTTCAAGCAAGAACTTGAAGGTCGGGTGGGGCTGTGGAGTGTCAGAGGCGACCAGGTGCATGCCGGGGTGGCATGGCAAGGTGTGCCACTGAATGGCATCTTCCTGGTCACACCTTTCCAGGCTGTCACTGGGCCTCAGAATACCTTTTGGGTCACTATTGTTGTTTAGGGTGCTCTACAAAGATCTGCTTAGGAAAGGGTTACTAACCAAAGCCAGAAGGTGGCCTCATCCGCAGCCAGGAGGCTTGTTCTTCCCAGCTCCCTGGGGGACCTGGAGAAGGACCAGAAGACGCTGACGGTTTTGGTGTCCAAGCCTGGCTTTCTTATCAGTGCAGTCTTTCTAATGAAATCCTGCACTCTGGCTTCCCAGAGGCCATCCTCCCCTTTTTGGTCATAGCTTCTGATTTTCTTTTTCTCTTGTCCCTGTCATGCCTTTTTTATTTATATTTATTTTCATCCATCTTTTTATTCTTTGGCACGTGTGGGCCTCCCATCACACTGGCCCCTCTCACTGTAGAGCACCGGCTCTGGGTGCATGCACTCCAGAGCGCTGGCTCGTCTTTGGACACACTGGTCCAGCCACTCCACAGCACGTGGGATCTTCCTGGGCCAGGGATCGAACTGGTGCCCCTTGCACTGCAAGGCAAGACTCTTTACCCACTGCACCACCAGGGAAGCCCACTTCTGATTTTCTTTTGTGGATTCCTGTCTCCCACTGTGGTTCATGTCGTTTAGGGCAGATTTCCTACCTGGTTCCCGGGAGAAGCATGGGACCAAGCAGAAGCCAATCACTGAGCTCCATGCTCTGGCTACAGGGACTGGTTCAGGGATGCACATGTGACTTAAGACAATCAGGCTCAATTAGAGTGACTCCCAAGACTTCGACTTTGACACCCAGCAAGAGGTGTTTGCTTTTTTTCTACTGAACTTGAGCTAAGAGACTGTGAGACTGACCCTACTTCTGCCATCTTGCCCCCTTGCAGACCTGAGAATGAAGCCAGTCCATGCGAGGAGCAGGGCTGAGAAACAAAGAAACCAGCACCCTGAGCTGGCTGGACATGAGGGCAGGGGTATTTGAATCTGAGCCTACCCAGGGATCATTGCAAATGCATAGCCCATTTCACTTCAGCCCGTTTGAGTTGGGTTTTCTCTCATTTGCATCTATAAAGTCCTATTACACTCTGCCTTGGCTACCTCATCAAAAAAATGGGGTTAACAGCTATCCTTTGCATAGGACTGCTGCCGGGAAAGACTGAGTGCCTCTAAAATGCTTTATTAATTACCAGGCAGGTCCTAGCGGTAAATGAGAACACCACTCTGGTAAGTGGTATTGGGAAGGGGCATGGAGGATTCTCCAAAGGAAAACAAATGTGAAGAGTGCTGTCTCATCGTTCATACAATTTATCCTAGCATGATGCCTGGTCCAGAGCAGATGCCTCATAAATAATGGTCAGCTGTTCAAAGCCTTTGAAAGAACACCCCTCCCATGTTTTACCCCTGGCCCCCAGGCTCTCCCCAGTCCCTCCAATTCAGAGGGAAATCAGTCCAAGGCGGTCCTATCTTCTAGAGTGCGTAAGTGGACTCCACTCTCCCTCTTGGCTTTAGCTTAAGCTTTGTGACCATCCAAACCCCCTTCTTCCCTTATATATACTTTCTTTTTTTTTTTTAAAGATTTATTTATTTATTTATTTTTGGGCAGAGGTCGGGTTGGGGAGGGAGGGGAGCGGGCGGGCCACTTCTATTGGTCCTTCATTTCTCTATTCTCATCTGTCTTTGTTCTTTGGCCCGTGTAGGCCTCCCACCGCGGTGGCGTCTGTCGTCGCAGAGCGCCGGCTCTGGGTGCATGCGCTCCAGAGCTCCGGCTCGGCGATTGGACACATCAGTCCAGCCGCTCCGCGGCACGTGGGATCTTCCCAGGCCAGGGATCGAACCGGCGCCCCTTGCGCTGCAAGGCGGTGTCCTTACCCACTGGACCACCAGGGAAGCCCTATATATACTTTCAAAAAACTCCACACCTACTTGTTCTACGGAGGGTGGTGGGCAGCAGAGGGGCAGGGTGACAGATTCCGTTGAAGGACTGAGCAAGCTGGGTGATGCTGTGATTCCTGAAAATGCACTGGCAGACTGCAGCCCGGTCAACCCTGCCGGCTGGCTGAGGTGGGGGCAGGAGGCAGGGGGGCCCTCTGATAAGGAGCCTGTTATCTATCTCTGCCTTCCCGTCTCAGGCAGTGGCCACCTTTCCCCTGCCACTCACCCAGGTACAAGGACTCCGTGAATGGCCTCTGTCCCCAGATAACATTCATCACCTAAGACCAGCCTAATAAAAGGCTAAAGGGGTCCCCTCCTGTACTGACTCCTACCTCAATTCACCTTTAAATGACTTGTGTCTCCGTTAAGTTAGGCACTTAGCCCTTCTCAAGTTCCTCCTTCGAAGCCTGAACCCCCAGGCGCTCCCGGGATGGGACACCCCCATTTCTTTAGCAACAGCAAACTTTTCAGCGGTGCTTTCCCTCTCCCACCAGCAGCCCGCACCCCGCCACCCTCCTACATCCGGGACATTTGGTCCGCGGGTATTGGACGCATTCTCCCAGGTTTTTCTCATCAAGCGTTCCGTTCCCCTTCTTTTCCTCCATCGTCAGCAGATTAGGATTGAAAATAATTTACAAGGAAGTGGGGGATTCTACAGTTCGGCCTGCATGCTTTTGACAATTAACTAAATAAACTGCTTGGGGTCACTTGGAGTAACAATTCACAGACTGCCCGTGACAGGCAAAAGTGAAACCCCTGTGTGCAGGACCTCCCCACGGGGTGAGGGGGAGGCTGGTCCTGCAGGAGGGAAATTCAAGGCATCTTATTATTCACCCGCTCCCTTTCCAGTTCTGACCTTAAGAGTACTCTTAACCTTCCTCCTCCAGCTTGCTAATGGGGAAATAAATCTTGGGAGAGTATCTTAAATTCTTTTTTATC
The DNA here is from genome assembly GCA_022376925.1 of Tragulus kanchil. Classification (NCBI taxonomy): domain Eukaryota; kingdom Metazoa; phylum Chordata; class Mammalia; order Artiodactyla; family Tragulidae; genus Tragulus; species Tragulus kanchil. The sequence continues at coordinate 139,229,923 of JAIOJX010000003.1, forward strand.
ACAGACTGTATCACCGAGATAATAAGACCAGCCTTCAGAGTAACCATTAAGCCACAGAAGGTGTGGTCATCATTTATGATTTTTTTAGCCTTAATTGCTAGACAGACACTTTAAGTGGGAAGTCTGTCTAATGAGCCCAGTCATTAAAACATCAAAAACTGTTATCTGGGGTTTCTATTTCAGTTAGACATTACATTATTTTAATAAGGGGGCCGCATTTCTTGTCACAGGGTTTGGTAATGGAGGCTGAAGCAACCCCCTGGGGACCGGGGGAGGGGGAAGCAGCCCTGCCTTTGGAAAAACAAGGTCACAAATCAAGCCTGAGCCCTGGAAGGGGATGCAGATGCCCCAGTCTGGGAACCTGATCTGGAGCAGGGCCCTGCAGCTGGGGCAGTGGGGGTGGCGGATAGAACACACCGCCCCCTCCCCAGCCTGGGAGGGGGGCCGGGCAGGTCACAGGGTCTTCTCGGGCCTCCCTGTGCGTCATTTCAGAGCTTTCTGATCTGTCGCCACACCTTGGTGCAGAGCGTCCTTGGCCCGGAAGCTCCCCTGCTCGTGGCCTCCTCCTTGTTGCCCGGGGAAAGAGGCCACCTGCAGGCTCGCCCAGCCCCTGGCATCTCAGAGGCCACTCCCCGTCTTGTCCTCAGGCCTCCTGCAGCAGGCACCCTTAGAGCCAGCTGGCAGCCTGGATTTGACACTGGGCTTTCTCAAACTGAAGGCTCTAGATGTGGACGGTCATTGTTGGCTACCTGTTATCGATCTGGACCGGCACTGTCCTATGTGAGCTCAGAGGCAGGCCATGTGTGTAAATCACAATTTTCTAGGAGCCACATTGAAACAGTAAAAATACACAGGTCACATTCAGATACCGACACATCCAAAATATTATCATTTCAACATGTGGTCAGTATTTTCCTGAGGACTTGAATCGATGTTGCATACTTCTTTTCCCACCAAGTCAAGCTCATCTCCACGTGGACGACATTTCAAGGACACGGAGCCACCTGTGGTAGCGAGGACTCTACTGGACAGAACAGGTTTAAGCTTGAGCCTTCCAAGGGGTAACTGTTACCGAGTGCTTACTCTGTGCCAGGCACTGCTCTGAGCAGTTTACGGATCACAATTCATGTAACCCAACAGCCTCACTGAGTAGATGCAACTATTACACCCATTTCACAGAGGAGGAAATCGAGGCAGAGAGCAGTCAGGCCCCTTGCTCCAAGTCAGAGCTTGTGAGCACTACCACCCAAAGGCGGCACATTGTAGGTGTGCACTCTGCATATATTCGAAGCCTGTCTGGCCCCTTACCATTCTCAAAGGAACTGAGCCCTAGATGACCCTGTAAATGGGCTGACCAATTCCCCACCACACCAAGCCATCTGGGAGCAGCTGGTTCCTTCCCTCGTGTGACGAACACCCCTGGCCATGGAAGACCCAGGTATCACCCATGCTTGTCTAGGGGTGCATGTCAAACACCAGGAGATCCGCGTCAAAGAAGAAGCTTGCCAACAAGTAGCTTCTGTTTTGAAAAAGAAAAACCAAGAGGTGACTCTAATAAGACAGCCTTTAAAAAACAACTCAGAAAACTTCTGATACTGACATCTTCTGACGCTGAAGCACTTGAGGAACAATCCCAAAATTCCCCATTAAACCACAGGATAGCAAAAGATGCGACAGGAATTCCATGGTTATTATTACCTCATCAACAAAAAAGATACACATGAACAGTAAAGAAACAACACACTCTCGTCCGGCATGAACAGACGCTCAATGAACACTGGGCTTCCCTGGTAGCTCAGTTGGTAAAGAATCCACCTGCCATGCAGAAGACCCTGGTTCAGGGTCCTGGGTCGGGAAGATCCCCTGGAGAAGGGATAGGCTACCCACTCCAGTATTCTTGGGCTTCCCTAGTGGTTCAGATGGTAAAGAACCTGCCCGCAATGTGGGAGACCTGGCTTTGATCCCTGGTTGAGAACATCCCAGAAGGAAGGCACAGCAACCCACTCCAGTGTTCTTGCCTGGAGAAGCCCCATGGACAGAGGAGCCTGGCGGGCTGCAGTCCATGGGGTCACAAAGAGACGGACAGGACTGAGCAACTGAGCACGCACAGTGAGTACTATCTGGAAAAGTTAGCTCACCTAGTCTTCTTGGAAAAGGTAGCTAGAGCTTGATGGAAAGAGTTATCGTAGACTGTAACTACTCCAGGCACAACTGAGAATGGCCCTCAAAGCAGGAAAATAGAAGAGAATGACCTCAGAAGACGAAAGTTTGCATGCAAGGAGGCTGGAGTCTCTCAGTGGAGGATGAAGGCAGGCAGGGCCCAGGGCCGCACCACACTGACATCCCAAGTGGTCAGCCCTCCTCACTGGACCAGCACAGAACCTGAAAGGGGGCAGGAGGAAAAGGGAAAGCAGCTCTTCAAAAGGGGGGCGTAATTCACAGGACCACTGTGTGGCTTTACATTAGAACCCAATTCCACTGATTCAATTTATAAAGAGCGGCAGGGAAGGCAATTAGCAGACATACCTCCTGTATGTATATACAGGAGAAGAAAATGCTGGGTCCCAGTGGGTCACAGGCCAGACCAACATTTCCAACGTTCAGAAAAGCACACTGTGGACTTCCCTGGCTGTCCAGTAGCTATGAATCTGACTGCCAAAGGCAGGGAACATGGGTGTGATCCCTGGTTCAGGAAGATCCCACATGCTATGCAGCCACTAAGCCGATGCGCCACGACTACTCAGCCGGTGCTCTAGAACCCGGGAGCCACAACTACTGAGCCCACGTCCTGCACATGGAAGCCCGTGCACCCGGACCCCGTGCTCTGCACCAAGAGGAGCCACCGCAACGAGAAGCCCACGCACTGCAGTGAAGACACAGCACAACCAAAAATAAACAGTTCAAAAGAAAAGCGCGTTCCCAGAAACAGAAACGAGAGGTCCAGTCTGGCCCTTCCAGGAAGGCAAGGAAAAACAACAACGACACCACTGACCACCAAGGCCTGTGTCAGAGAGCAAAGGACCGAGGCTTGCTGGGTGGAGAGACAGACAGCTGCCGGCCTGCCGGGGGCTCTGACCCAGCTGCACACAGGTCTCGGCACATGAGAGACCCATGCAGTCTGGGTTGAATCTGGCCCAGACAACTCCCTGGCTCCGTGGTCCTGGGCAAGTTCTTAACTTTCAGAGTCTTGCCTTCTTTATCCGTAAAACAAGGATAATCATAGCTGCCTTGGCAAGTTGGGCCAACTGAGAAAAATATGTGTTGGTGCCCTTGTAGCTCAGCTGGTAAAGAATCCGTCTGCAATGCAGGAGACCCCGGTTTGATTCCTGGGCTGGGAGCAGCTCCTGGAGAAGGGATAGGCCACCCACTCCAGGATTCTTGGGCTTCCCTGGTGGCTCAGATGGTAAAGAATCCACCTGCAATGTGGGAGACCCGGGTTTGATCTCGGATTGGGAAGATCCCCTGGAGAAGGAAAAGGCTACCCGCTCCAGTATTCTTGCCTGGAGAATTCCACAGCTCATCCATGAGCTGCAAAGAGTTGGACATGACTGAGCGACTTTCACTTTCCCGTATGACCAAGCGATTCCATGCCCTAAGTATAGCCACAAGAGAAATGAAAAACACTTGTCCAGATAAAATCTGTACATGAACGTTCTTAAGAGCCCCAAAGTGGAAACAGCTCAAATGGCAGAAGCTACACATGGATGTGCCTTGAGAACATCACACAGAGGGAAAGAAGCAGTCACAATGGACCACATATCATACGATTCCATTTTTGCGAAATAAACAGAATTGGCCAATCTCTAGAAACAGAAGGTAGATTCATGCTCACCAGGGGCTGAGGGGAAAAGGGCGAGTGACTCCTAATAGGTATGAGGTTTCTTTTTAAGGTGGCGAATATGTACCAAAAATGATTGTGGCAATGGCTGTAAAATTCTGTGAATATATTAAAACTTGGACTTGTACAATTGGTGTGTGAAATAGATATGTGTAAAATCTAGGTAGTGCATGGCATATAAAAGGCCTGTAGGGCTTCCCTGGTGGTCCAGTGGGTAAAGAATCCGCCTTGCAGTGCAGGGGGCACCGGTTCGATCCCTGGCCCGGGAGGGTCCCTAGGAACTTGGGGAGGAGCAGCTGGGCCGGTGTGTCCAATTACGAGCCAGCGCTCTGGAGCGCATGTGCCCAGGGCCAGTGCTCTGCAACAGGAAAGGCCACTGCAATGGGAGGCCCCCACATGCCAAAGAATAAAGATGGATGAGAAATACACGATGACTTAGAGGCAAAAAAATAAAAATAAATATATATATATATATTTTTAAAAAGGCCTATAGAAGGTCCTTGGTAATTGTTGTAATAGATCCTTTCCCCTATTTATTTGCTAGAGGGATGCCAGAGAGGCAAGCAACATCGGGACCCAAGTGCCTTCGTGGGTCCATCTTCCGCAGGAGGCGAGCCTCAGGTTTCCCTGGTAGGCCACTCCCTGGGGGGAAATGAAGGGGGTGGTCCAGCAGGGGATGGGGTTGCTGTGCCCTGCCGGGGCACACGGGGCACACGGCCATGCTCCAAGGCCCTGGGCAGGCAAGCCCTGCAGCGCCGGGTGGCGGGGTGTGGGGCTTATGTAAGCAGAGGCCTCACCCAGCTGTCTGGGGATGATTCAGCCTTGACTTCTGTTAACACCACCCGCCCATAGTGCCTGCCTGGCACCACACCAACATTCAAGGCTGATGAACCTCTCTGCAGGGGACAGGCTGCCACCGGGGGGCCTGCGCCCATGGGGCGGAGCAGCGTGGAGAGCGCCTGCAAAGGTTCCATACCCCGTCCTCTTCACGTCCGGCCTGTCCTCAGAAGACAAGTCCTTCCTCTAGGCCCCCAGTTCTGCTGACGTGGGGAACGTCTGGAATGGGATTGAGGGTAGGCACCACTCTGGCTTCCGGGCCCCACTGCAGACCCTCACAGAGCAAGGGCCCACAGGCCCACGGGAAGGCAGAGCTGGGGACCAGTCATCGCCATCACTCCACAGGTGGTGCCTAATACAATCTGATGGAACCTCCTTTACAAGCCAGGAGCCGGCAAGGAGCCTTGGGCCTCTCTGCTGCCACTCTGTAGTCGCTGTTGTGTCCGACTCTTAGGGGGCCTGTAGGGCTTCCCTGGTGGTCCAGTGGGTAAAGAATCCGCCTTGCAGTGCAGGGGCACGGTTCGATCCCTGGCCCGGGAGGGTCCCTAGGAACTTGGGGAGGAGCAGCTGGGCCGGTGTGTCCATTACGAGCCAGCGCTCTGGAGCGCATGTGCCCAGGGCCAGTGCTCTGCAACAGGAAAGGCCACTGCAATGGGAGGCCCCCACATGCCAAAGAATAAAGATGGATGAGAAATACACGATGACTTAGAGGCAAAAAAATAAAAATAAATATATATATATATATTTTTAAAAAGGCCTATAGAAGGTCCTTGGTAATTGTTGTAATAGATCCTTTCCCCTATTTATTTGTTAGAGGGATGCCAGAGAGGCAAGCAACATCGGGACCCAAGTGCCTTCGTGGGTCCATCTTCCGCAGGAGGCGAGCCTCAGGTTTCCCTGGTAGGCCACTCCCTGGGGGGAAATGAAGGGGGTGGTCCAGCAGGGGATGGGGTTGCTGTGCCCTGCCGGGGCACACGGGGCACACGGCCATGCTCCAAGGCCCTGGGCAGGCAAGCCCTGCAGCGCCGGGTGGCGGGGTGTGGGGCTTATGTAAGCAGAGGCCTCACCCAGCTGTCTGGGGATGATTCAGCCTTGACTTCTGTTAACACCACCCGCCCATAGTGCCTGCCTGGCACCACACCAACATTCAAGGCTGATGAACCTCTCTGCAGGGGACAGGCTGCCACCGGGGGGCCTGCGCCCATGGGGCGGAGCAGCGTGGAGAGCGCCTGCAAAGGTTCCATACCCCGTCCTCTTCACGTCCGGCCTGTCCTCAGAAGACAAGTCCTTCCTCTAGGCCCCCAGTTCTGCTGACGTGGGGAACGTCTGGAATGGGATTGAGGGTAGGCACCACTCTGGCTTCCGGGCCCCACTGCAGACCCTCACAGAGCAAGGGCCCACAGGCCCACGGGAAGGCAGAGCTGGGGACCAGTCATCGCCATCACTCCACAGGTGGTGCCTAATACAATCTGATGGAACCTCCTTTACAAGCCAGGAGCCGGCAAGGAGCCTTGGGCCTCTCTGCTGCCACTCTGTAGTCGCTGTTGTGTCCGACTCTTAGCCGCCCCGTGGATGGGACCCTGCCTGGCCCCTCTGTCTGTGGGATTTCCCAGGCAAGAACACTCCTCCCTACAGTGACACTATGGCATCTCGATACAATCTGAGAGCACGTGGGACGGAGCTAGGCCTTGTAGGGACACAGAGGGTCCATGGCCCTGGCCCTCTTAATACTTAAGAGGAACAGCCCCCAACGAGTTGCCTGCACGCACTTTCCAGATGCCCCCTGGAGAGGGGCTGCAGGGTGGTCGGGGGCAGAGGAGGGAGGTATTGCAGCTGGACTGGCAGGGTTTCTTCCAGCCCCACGAGTGGTGTGCTGGAAGCTTTAACAACCGGCTCTCCTGAACAAAGGAGGGACTGGGGCAGGGGTGGAGGGGTGGTCTGTAGACCGTGCTGACTTCCAGGGTGCACCTACCCTTTCTACAGCTGACATCAAGGATGGCTGTGCTGAACGACTGGTTACAAAATTCCTAGTTCCTGCACCCATAGCCCCAGCACACCTGATGTCTGGGTCTTCTGTTCTAATGCTAGCTGAGAAGGCGTCCTGAATTGAGAATTCAAGTTGAATAGTCTTTGGAGGGCCACGTTTTAGAACCAAATACTACTACTAGTAAAAATCCTGATGCCATCCTGTGACCTGAGCCAGGCTTTGGGAAACTGAGACCAGTTTCACTGAACGGCGAGGCTGGTGTGTGTGTGCCAGGCGGGCGGTGAGTGAGGTGCTGGGGGCAGGAAGCTGCTGCTCCTCTCCCAACCCGGCCTCCCTCAGTGGCCATCCCCGCCCCACCACCCCCGCCACATCCGGCCCTGGGCTCCTCCCACCTAAGCTTTGCCTACCTGCAACAGAATCCTCTCTCCTGCCCAGCATCCCACCTCCAGAAAGCACCTGACAAGCTCCTCCGTCCCCGGGTGGTACAGACTTAATGTGTGCCTCCTCCCAGGGGGACTTACATTTCCGAAACTGGCAACACAAGGCAGAGAGGAATACTTAAGCCGAAGAATCCCAGGCGTGGTGGCACAGGCGGGCAAAGCAGCCCTGCGAGGCCAGCAAGGCAGAGAGAGCAGCTGTAATAAGAAACAAGGGGCAGAAACCCCGTCATCCTGAGCGGGCGGGCTGGGGACGGGCATTGTGGGAGCGGGATGAGAGGAAGGTGGCACGAGCAAGCTGAGACCCCTGAAGGAGATGTAGATTGAGAACCAGTTCCCAGGCTGGGGGTGAGGGGAGCCCGAGCAGTGCTGGAGGGAGGGTGGCCGAGGGGCCGAGGGGCCTGGGAGCTACTGGCTTTCTTCACGTGATCTCCTGATGGTGGGGATGCTTTCCTGGCAAAACCGATCAAACTGGACACTTGAAACATACACGATTTACTGTGTGTCCGTTACACCCCGATAAAGCTGCTACAAAAACATCCCCCAGCCAGGCTGTGGAGCCGGGCATTTGGCACGACCCAGAGCTTGGAACAAACCCTTGGGGCATGAGGAAAAACCAGGGAAAGGGGGATCTGGAGCAGGATTGGGGGACAGCAGTGGGGGGCGGCAGGACCTCTCTGGTCACCCGCTGTCAGCCTGCCCAGATGGCAGGGGCCCAGGGAAAGGCAGGGAGGAGGGGGTGGGAAAGTGTTATATAAGCGGACTCAGCAAGCCGTCAGCCTGCCCGGAATTGTCTGTGTGCAAGGATGAAGGTGATATAATTGGAATCAGAGCCTCAGCTGAACCAGGAAATGAGTGGAGATTTAAATACCAGGATGCAAAGTTTACCAAAGGGATAGGCGAGAGGGAGGGAGGAGAGATGGAGAATGTAGGGAGGGAGCTTTCGAGAGAAAGGTGGAGGAAGGGTCAGGACAGGGAGGAGGGGAGGCTGGGAGGAAGGCCCAGGAGGAGGGGAGGAGAGGAGCCAGGGAAGAGGGTGGGGAGGAGGGGAAGAGGGCAGAGGGGCCAGGGAATCGGGGAGAAAAAGTGCTGACCCAGCAAGGCCAGGAGGCGCCTGCACAGTGGGCTTCCTGAAAAGATTCCTGGAGGTCGCCAACACCTTTCAGACAGCCGGGAGGGAGAGAGGAGCCTGCAGATATTTCTGTAAGGCAGCTTGGGGAGAATCCCAGGCGTGGTGGCACAGGCGGGCAAAGCAGCCTGCGAGGCCAGCAAGGCAGAGAGCAGCTGTAATAAGAAACAGGCAGAAACCCCGTCATCCTGAGCGGGCGGGCTGGGGACGGGCATTGTGGGAGCGGGATGAGAGGAAGGTGGCACGAGCAAGCTGAGACCCCTGAAGGAGATGTAGATTGAGAACCAGTTCCCAGGCTGGGGGTGAGGGGAGCCCGAGCAGTGCTGGAGGGAGGGTGGCCGAGGGGCCGAGGGGCCTGGGAGCTACTGGCTTTCTTCACGTGATCTCCTGATGGTGGGGATGCTTTCCTGGCAAAACCGATCAAACTGGACACTTGAAACATACACGATTTACTGTGTGTCCGTTACACCCCGATAAAGCTGCTACAAAAACATCCCCCAGCCAGGCTGTGGAGCCGGGCATTTGGCACGACCCAGAGCTTGGAACAAACCCTTGGGGCATGAGGAAAAACCAGGGAAAGGGGGATCTGGAGCAGGATTGGGGGACAGCAGTGGGGGGCGGCAGGACCTCTCTGGTCACCCGCTGTCAGCCTGCCCAGATGGCAGGGGCCCAGGGAAAGGCAGGGAGGAGGGGGTGGGAAAGTGTTATATAAGCGGACTCAGCAAGCCGTCAGCCTGCCCGGAATTGTCTGTGTGCAAGGATGAAGGTGATATAATTGGAATCAGAGCCTCAGCTGAACCAGGAAATGAGTGGAGATTTAAATACCAGGATGCAAAGTTTACCAAAGGGATAGGCGAGAGGGAGGGAGGAGAGATGGAGAATGTAGGGAGGGAGCTTTGGAGAGAAAGGTGGAGGAAGGGTCAGGACAGGGAGGAGGGGAGGCTGGGAGGAAGGCCCAGGAGGAGGGGAGGAGAGGAGCCAGGGAAGAGGGTGGGGAGGAGGGGAAGAGGGCAGAGGGGCCAGGGAATCGGGGAGAAAAAGTGCTGACCCAGCAAGGCCAGGAGGCGCCTGCACAGTGGGCTTCCTGAAAAGATTCCTGGAGGTCGCCAACACCTTTCAGACAGCCGGGAGGGAAAGAGGAGCCTGCAGATATTTCTGGAGATAAGCGCAGCTTGGGTGGAGGCCAGAGGCAGGCCCAGAGGCTGGGCTGGGCAGAACCCAGGGAGTTGGGCAGTACCTGCTGTGCCTCTGGCCTTTGGGGTGCTCCCAGGAAGCAAGTCTCGCGCTACACTGATTTGGGAGACCTCTTGCACCAGTCAGTGCAAAGGGGAAAGTCTTCCCTTTCCCCCTGGGGGGTGTTTTCATATAAGGATGGCGTCTAGGTTCATCCTCGGACCTTAAGAATGAGCTTGGCTCAGGGCTCAGAAAACTCTCTAGGTGCCCAGTGAAGCAAAGAACAAGTTACCTAGAAAGTAGTTGTAGAACTGGCTGGTTGAGCTCATTTCTTCAGCCCCTGTCCTCTGTTGCTCTCAAAAGGACTTCAGAGGTTCCGAGGGTTTGATTTTATGTCCAAACAGATGTCACCTCTTCTTTGTCCTCCCATAAAGACAAACCCTTTCCCTCAAATATTTGTTAGACCATTTGAAATTCCACTAGAAAGTCATTCTAATTCCATTAGAAAGTCATTCCCTTGTGTATACTTGAGGCTGGCTGGTCACAAGTGTCTGACTCCAGAGCCTATGCCCTTTCCACCTGAGGGGAGCAGTAGGGTGCCCTTCAGGGTGAAGCACCCAGGAATAGGAGTAGCAGGCTAATATGGTGGGACCTGAAGACTCTAGGGCTTGGAGTTTGCTCATGCAGGGGAAACCTGGAGTGGGGAAGTAGGAAGTAAGAAATGGAAGTAAGACTTCAGCACTTGCAGTGCAGATTTCAGAGGTTTGTGTGCAAGGAGGTCGCCTGGCTTAGCAGGAGCGTTCTGTCAAAGGGAGCAGGACACACATAAGGAAGTTTCCCCAGCTGGAGGGCCCAGGAGAGGGGAGATTCACGGAAAGGCCCAGCTGCCTAGACCTCAAGGTTCCCCCACCCTGCCGAACCCAACTTATAGCTGAGAAAACGGAAGCTCAGAGAGAAGGCTTGTCCAGAGGCTGGGCTGGGCAGAACCCAGGAGTTGGGCAGTACCTGCTGTGCCTCTGGCCTTTGGGGTGCTCCCAGGAAGCAAGTCTCGCTACACTGATTTGGGAGACCTCTTGCACCAGTCAGTGCAAAGGGAAAGTTTTCCCCTTTTCCCCTGGGGGTGTTTTCATATAAGGATGGCGTCTAGGTTCATCCTCGGACCTTAAGAATGAGCTTGGCTCAGGGCTCAGAAAACTCTCTAGGTGCCCAGTGAAGCAAAGAACAAGTTACCTAGAAAGTAGTTGTAGAACTGGCTGGTTGAGCTCATTTCTTCAGCCCCTGTCCTCTGTTGCTCTCAAAAGGACTTCAGAGGTTCCGAGGGTTTGATTTTATGTCCAAACAGATGTCACCTCTTCTTTGTCCTCCCATAAAGACAAACCCTTTCCCTCAAATATTTGTTAGACCATTTGAAATTCCACTAGAAAGTCATTCTAATTCCATTAGAAAGTCATTCCCTTGTGTATACTTGAGGCTGGCTGGTCACAAGTGTCTGACTCCAGAGCCTATGCCCTTTCCACCTGAGGGGAGCAGTAGGGTGCCCTTCAGGGTGAAGCACCCAGGAATAGGAGTAGCAGGCTAATATGGTGGGACCTGAAGACTCTAGGGCTTGGAGTTTGCTCATGCAGGGGAAACCTGGAGTGGGGAAGTAGGAAGTAAGAAATGGAAGTAAGACTTCAGCACTTGCAGTGCAGATTTCAGAGGTTTGTGTGCAAGGAGGTCGTCTGGCTTAGCAGGAGCGTTCTGTCAAAGGGAGCAGGACACACATAAGGAAGTTTCCCCAGCTGGAGGGCCCAGGAGAGGGGAGATTCACGGAAAGGCCCAGCTGCCTAGACCTCAAGGTTCCCCCACCCTGCCGAACCCAACTTATAGCTGAGAAAACGGAAGCTCAGAGAGAAGGCTTGTCCAGAGGGAGGCTGGGACAGATGGGCCAGGCCACAGGTTCCCCTGCTCACCGCCCTGTGCATTTTCTTCTCTGCTCACAGCACTCGCAGGTTAAAGGAAGCCTGGATGAGAGCAGGAAGGCAGGCAGGCCGGCAGCAGCAAAGGAGGAGAGACTGAGGCACACAGAGGTCAAGTGGCTTAACTTGTTTCTCGGTCACTAAGTTGTGGCTGACTCTTTGTGACCCCATGAACTGCAGCACACCAGGCTCCACTGTCCTTCACTGCCTTCCCTGTCCTTCACTATGCTCAAACTCAGGTCCACTGAGTCAGTGATGCCATCCAATCATACCATCCTCTGTCACCTCCTCCTCCTCTGGCCCTCAATCTTTCCCAACATCCAGGTCTTTCCAAAGAGTCGAGTCTTCGGATCAGGAGCCAAAGTATTGGAGTTCCAGTGTCAGCTTCTGCTTCAGCACCAGTCCTTCCAAAGGATATTCAGGGCTGGCTTCCTTTAGCATTGACTGGCTGGATCTCCTTGCTGTCCAGGGGACTCTCAAGAGCCTTCTCCAGCACCACAGTTCAAAAGCATCAATTCTTCAGCACCCAGCCTTCCTTATGGTCCAACTCTCACAACTGCACATGACTACTGGAAAAACTACAGCTTTGACTTCATGGATGTTTGGTGGCAAAGTGATGTTTCTGCTTTTTAATATGCCGTCTCGGTTTGTCATAGCTCTTCTTTCTTTCTTTTTTTTAGAATATGTATTTATTTATTTATGCTGGTGGGGATGGGGTGTGGAGGGAGGGGGGCGGGCAGGCCACTTCCATTGGTCTTTCATTTATCCATTTTCATTCATCTTTGTTCTTTGGCTCCTGTGGGCCTCCCATCGCAGTGGCCTCTGTTGTCGCAGAGCGCCGGCTCTGGGCGCATGTGCTCCAGAGCTCCGGCTCGGTCATTGGACACATCACTCCATCTGCTCCGCATCACGTGAGATCTTCCCAGGCCAGCGATTGAACCGGTGCCCCTTGCACTGCAAGGCGGTGTCCTTACCCACTGGACCACCAAGGAAGCCCGTCACATCTCTTCTTTCAAGGAGCAAGTGTCTTTTAATTTCGTGGCTGCAGCACTGTCCATGGTGATTGAAAAAAGGGCTTGTCCAGAGGAGGCTGGGACAGATGGGCCAGGCCACAGGTTCCCCTGCTCACCCCCCTGTCATTTTCTGCTCACAGCACTGAGGTTAAAGGAAGCCTGGATGAGAGCAGGAAGGCAGGCAGGCCGGCAGCAGCAAAGGAGGAGAGACTGAGGCACACAGAGGTCAAGTGGCTTAACTTGTTTCTCGGTCACTAAGTTGTGGCTGACTCTTTGTGACCCCATGAACTGCAGCACACCAGGCTCCACTGTCCTTCACTGCCTTCCCTGTCCTTCACTATGCTCAAACTCAGGTCCACTGAGTCAGTGATGCCATCCAATCATACCATCCTCTGTCACCTCCTCCTCCTCTGGCCCTCAATCTTTCCCAACATCCAGGTCTTTCCAAAGAGTCGAGTCTTCGGATCAGGAGCCAAAGTATTGGAGTTCCAGTGTCAGCTTCTGCTTCAGCACCAGTCCTTCCAAAGGATATTCAGGGCTGGCTTCCTTTAGCATTGACTGGCTGGATCTCCTTGCTGTCCAGGGGACTCTCAAGAGCCTTCTCCAGCACCACAGTTCAAAAGCATCAATTCTTCAGCACCCAGCCTTCCTTATGGTCCAACTCTCACAACTGCACATGACTACTGGAAAAACTACAGCTTTGACTTCATGGATGTTTGGTGGCAAAGTGATGTTTCTGCTTTTTAATATGCCGTCTCGGTTTGTCATAGCTCTTCTTTCTTTCTTTTTTTTAGAATATGTATTTATTTATTTATGCTGGTGGGGATGGGGTGTGGAGGGAGGGGGGCGGGCAGGCCACTTCCATTGGTCTTTCATTTATCCATTTTCATTCATCTTTGTTCTTTGGCTCCTGTGGGCCTCCCATCGCAGTGGCCTCTGTTGTCGCAGAGCGCCGGCTCTGGGCGCATGTGCTCCAGAGCTCCGGCTCGGTCATTGGACACATCAGTCCAGCTGCTCCGCAGCACGTGAGATCTTCCCAGGCCAGGGATTGAACCGGTGCCCCTTGCACTGCAAGGCGGTGTCCTTACCCACTGGACCACCAAGGAAGCCCGTCACAGCTCTTCTTTCAAGGAGCAAGTGTCTTTTAATTTCGTGGCTGCAGCACTGTCCATGGTGATTTTGGAACCCAAGAAAATAAAGTCTGTCACTGTTTCCATATTTTCCCCATCTATTTGCCATGAAGTGATGGGACCAGAGGCCATAATCTTAGTTTTCTGAATGCTGAGTTTTAGGCCAGCTTTTTCACTCTCTCTGTCAAGAGGCTTAGTTTTCTGAAGGCTGAGTTTTAGGCCAGCTTTTTCACTCTCTCTGTCAAGAGGCTCTTTACTTCCTCTTCACTTTCTGCCATTAGAGTGAGATCCTCTGCATATCTGAGGTTGTCGATACTTCTCTCAGCAATCTTGATTCCAGTTTGTGAGTCTCCCAGACTGGCATTTCACATGATATACTCTGCATAGAAGTTAAATAAGCAGGATGACAATATACACGCTTGATGTATTTCTTTCCTAGTTTGGAACCAATCCATTGTTCCATGTCCAGTCACTATAGGCACATAAGGTAGTGGGTAGGGAAGACCGTCGATCCTTAATTTCAACTTGGCGAAGTTTTTCAATTCTATATACTGTTGTATTGCATTTATTGAATAGAATCATCCTCTTCCTCATCACCCATGGGCAGGGCATTATTCTCTCACAAGGATGACAGCAGTCATGTTTTATGTGTCTCTTACCCACAGCCCTTGGGCCCAGTGCAGTCCTCTACCACACTGACCAGACGGTGGATGCCTGTGACTTCTTGACCACATCTGGACTTGCTACCCACAGTCCGGTGGCCCTGTCCCCTTCACCTGGCGTGAAGAGCAGAGTTCCAAAAGCCTCTCTGTTGCTGGCACCTCTCCACCAGCCTGTAGTGCCTTTTTCAAAGACATGCTCTTTAGGGAGCTAATTACCTAATTAGTGCATCTATAGGAAGGCTGAAGTCAGGAGGCTGATAATAAGGCAAAACCCATGAAACAATTGTGCCAGGAGGCTCCTTGCTGTCAGGCTCATTGTCTGCGTCACATTATTAATTACGATTCTTAATCACTCCTTTTCCTGTCAGAACCCCTGAGATTTAATTCACTTCATGGACCACCAAGGAAGCCCGTCACAGCTCTTCTTTCAAGGAGCAAGTGTCTTTTAATTTCGTGGCTGCAGCACTGTCCATGGTGATTTTGGAACCCAAGAAAATAAAGTCTGTCACTGTTTCCATATTTTCCCCATCTATTTGCCATGAAGTGATGGGACCAGAGGCCATAATCTTAGTTTTCTGAATGCTGAGTTTTAGGCCAGCTTTTTCACTCTCTGTCAAGAGGCTTAGTTTTCTGAAGGCTGAGTTTTAGGCCAGCTTTTTCACTCTCTCTGTCAAGAGGCTCTTTACTTCCTCTTCACTTTCTGCCATTAGAGTGAGATCCTCTGCATATCTGAGGTTGTCGATACTTCTCTCAGCAATCTTGATTCCAGTTTGTGAGTCTCCCAGACTGGCATTTCACATGATATACTCTGCATAGAAGTTAAATAAGCAGGATGACAATATACACGCTTGATGTATTTCTTTCCTAGTTTGGAACCAATCCATTGTTCCATGTCCAGTCACTATAGGCACATAAGGTAGTGGGTAGGGAAGACCGTCGATCCTTAATTTCAACTTGGCGAAGTTTTTCAATTCTATATACTGTTGTATTGCATTTATTGAATAGAATCATCCTCTTCCTCATCACCCATGGGCAGGGCATTATTCTCTCACAAGGATGACAGCAGTCATGTTTTATGTGTCTCTTACCCACAGCCCTTGGGCCCAGTGCAGTCCTCTACCACACTGACCAGACGGTGGATGCCTGTGACTTCTTGACCACATCTGGACTTGCTACCCACAGTCCGGTGGCCCTGTCCCCTTCACCTGGCGTGAAGAGCAGAGTTCCAAAAGCCTCTCTGTTGCTGGCACCTCTCCACCAGCCTGTAGTGCCTTTTTCAAAGACATGCTCTTTAGGGAGCTAATTACCTAATTAGTGCATCTATAGGAAGGCTGAAGTCAGGAGGCTGATAATAAGGCAAAACCCATGAAACAATTGTGCCAGGAGGCTCCTTGCTGTCAGGCTCATTGTCTGCGTCACATTATTAATTACGATTCTTAATCACTCCTTTTCCTGTCAGAACCCCTGAGATTTAATTCACTTCATCGTTTGGCCCTCCTAGAATACACAGTTCTGAGTGCCTTTCTTCTCCTGGGTGATGGGGCGAGGGAGAACGGAGGCATCCAGTCACAGAACCTGAGGACAGCAGCAGCCACCTGCCTGGCCACCAAGCCACGCCCCGGGTTCTTCCTGTGCCAGCAGGTCCCTCCTGGAGAGGCGTGCTTGGGCATAAAGGCCGAGGGCAGGTGATGTGGATGGGCAGGGGGAGCCACCCAGTACGTGTGCTGTTAGCAGTCCTCTGGGGCTGTCAAGCAGGAGAGAAATGAGGGCCATTCCACGGCTCCACGGACAACGCTGAGATCAATGAGCATGTGGTGTGAGGTTCCATTCGAGTTTCACAGAGTCACTTTCTGACACTCAGAGCCGTGTCAAGGTCGGTGGGAACTATCCAGGGGGAACCAGCCTCTGCCATCCAGACGTGTTCTCGCAGCTCATGGATCCCCATCATGAGACACAAGTCCTTGTGTCTCCTCCTCTCTGCTGAGCCCCTCCCATCCTAAACTGATGGTATCGGTAGGCGTCCAGGTCAGCCTGTCTCCTCTGCTCCCACCCCGAGGCCCACCCTGTGCCTGATTCAGGCTTAAGAACCCCCATCCTCTCACTGCCCCTGGTGCTCAATGAGCAAAAGTGACTTTGAGTTGAAACAGAAAACAAGCCCAGCTTCCTCAGAGCATAGAAGTCCGACACGGATATGAAATGGAATATTTGGATCGGAGGAAATGTCAGCGGGGGCTTATCTTTATTTTCTTTCCTCCAAGAAGTGGAATAAATCTATATCATGTTTGTGAAATTAAGCAAGTTGGAATAAAAATCTGGATGGCATTTTTTCCCTTTCCTGAATAGCCTCTCTGTTGCTGGCACCTCTCCACCAGCCTGTAGTGCCTTTTTCAAAGACATGCTCTTTAGGGAGCTAATTACCTAATTAGTGCATCTATAGGAAGGCTGAAGTCAGGAGGCTGATAATAAGGCAAAACCCATGAAACAATTGTGCCAGGAGGCTCCTTGCTGTCAGGCTCATTGTCTGCGTCACATTATTAATTACGATTCTTAATCACTCCTTTTCCTGTCAGAACCCCTGAGATTTAATTCACTTCATCGTTTGGCCCTCCTAGAATACACAGTTCTGAGTGCCTTTCTTCTCCTGGGTGATGGGGCGAGGGAGAACGGAGGCATCCAGTCACAGAACCTGAGGACAGCAGCAGCCACCTGCCTGGCCACCAAGCCACGCCCCGGGTTCTTCCTGTGCCAGCAGGTCCCTCCTGGAGAGGGCGTGCTTGGGCATAAAGGCCGAGGGCAGGTGATGTGGATGGGCAGGGGGAGCCACCCAGTACGTGTGCTGTTAGCAGTCCTCTGGGGCTGTCAAGCAGGAGAGAAATGAGGGCCATTCCACGGCTCCACGGACAACGCTGAGATCAATGAGCATGTGGTGTGAGGTTCCATTCGAGTTTCACAGAGTCACTTTCTGACACTCAGAGCCGTGTCAAGGTCGGTGGGAACTATCCAGGGGGAACCAGCCTCTGCCATCCAGACGTGTTCTCGCAGCTCATGGATCCCCATCATGAGACACAAGTCCTTGTGTCTCCTCCTCTCTCTGCTGAGCCCCTCCCATCCTAAACTGATGGTATCGGTAGGCGTCCAGGTCAGCCTGTCTCCTCTGCTCCCACCCCGAGGCCCACCCTGTGCCTGATTCAGGCTTAAGAACCCCCATCCTCTCACTGCCCCTGGTGCTCAATGAGCAAAAGTGACTTTGAGTTGAAACAGAAAACAAGCCCAGCTTCCTCAGAGCATAGAAGTCCGACACGGATATGAAATGGAATATTTGGATCGGAGGAAATGTCAGCGGGGGCTTATCTTTATTTTCTTTCCTCCAAGAAGTGGAATAAATCTATATCATGTTTGTGAAATTAACAGTTGTCTTAAGGATTAAAAAGCCAATATGAAACTTCAAAAGAATCCTTGGATGGCATTTTTTTCCCTTTCCTGAATATTTGGTAACCCAAGGTGAGTCACTACCCAAGACTGTTCTGATCCTATTGTGATTGTCCAGGTGAAGGGGATCAGGGGAAAGCCCTGGGTGTGGGGTGGAAGGAAGAGGGTACAGGGGGTGTGGTCTGTGTGACCTCAGATGTGACAGATGAGGAGGTAGCCTTCTTGTGGATGGACCTCCCATGCGCAGTCATTGCTAATCTTATCAAAACAGAAAACAAAATACATGTTTTTTTTGTGTGTATAGATATACACACACACATATACCAGGATATAACAGAAGAAACGCAGGCATAGTCAGTCAAGAAAAAAATGAGAGTGATCACAAATACACAATTTTTCTTGGTAGGCAAGTTAGCAATTTAGGGCCCTAAGATTATTAGGGAGATTCTCTTTGACCCAGCAATTCCATTTCTCATTGTTGATCCTAATAGTTAAGTATGCACAACGTTTTTATTACCTAATATTAATCTCAGTATTGTCATGCCATGAAAAAAACTGTAAATATCCAAAGGAAAAAGGTTAAATAAAAAATGTGATTGTACATTTATACAATGAAATGACTTGTCACTAAAATAGTAAGTATTTTACTGACATGGCAACCTGCCACATGGGGACAGGAACACACAGTGGTGCACAGAAAGATCCCATTTGTTTAATGAAATATACATTCACAGAAAAAAAAATTAAAAAATTAAAATATATATTCACAGAAAAATATCTGGGGTGATATTGACTTATAGTAATAACATGAACTGGGAGGACTACAATAGTTTAATTTTCTTTGTCTTATTGTCATTCCTTCCTTTCTTCCTTCATTGTTTCCTTCTTCTTCCTCCCTCCCTCTTTCTTTCAACAATGGACATATGTTACGATTTTTAATTAAAAAGTTTAAGATTATGTATACTTTCTCCCTGGTAGCTGAGTGGTAAAGAAATGGCCTGCAATGCAGGAGACCCTGGTTTGATTCCCTGGGTTGGAAAGATCCCCTGGAGAAGGAAATGGCAACCCACTCCAGTATTCTTGCCTGAAGAATCCCATGGACAGAGGAGCCTGGGGGCTACAGTCCATGGAGTGACACAGAGTCGGACACGACTGAAGCGACTTAGCAGTAGTAACACGCTTTTTCCAGGAGGAAGACATCATTATCGACAGCTGATAAAAAACAAAGCTCACAAAGTGTACACGTGTGTGTCTGTATACACCAAGAGAGAAAGGGAAATAGAGAGTGAAGGATCCTGTTTTTTACACATTTCTGTGTAGTGAGACTTACAAGGTTTCCCCCCTCTTTCCGCTGTTAACATAAAACGTAAACATAAAATTTTACAACAAAACTTTCCATAACATTTAACAAGGTTTGACTGTAATGGTCGTGCGGTCTCATATGCTGTACGGGTTTGGCACTTCTGGCTCTAGGGGAGGTGACCGGATGCGTCCACATAGACGCTACCTGGCCTATGCGTGTGGAGCACCTGCTTGGAGTGCCCATCAAGGGAAGAGCTGCGCCCCCAAACCCAGGAAGCTGATAGGGTGGCATTTTTTCAGTAATCCTTGAGGGTGTACCTCCCGCAGTTCTATTACTGGGCATTTTGTGGTGGACGGGACTATCCCATATGCGGAAAAGCCCTGGACCTGCTGGCCAGCAGACCTATCTGCAACACTGCAGGGATCCCCTCCACGCCAGTTTTCTCCTCCTCCTCTCTGATCTGCCTCTCTTCCCAGGGCTGTGAATGGACACAGAAAAGCAAAACTCTCAGACGCAAGAAAGAACCATCATGATTAGTTACCAGGAAAGTCAGAGGCGAGGCAAGAAGGTAAGTCAGACAGGGGAGAGTTGAGGTTAAATTGGTTTCCGAACCAGCTTGGACTGGAGTGCCTCTAGAACTCGCTCTGCCCCCCCAGGGCTGGCGGGAGGCAAGGGGCAGGTACTGCCCCAGCTCACCTCATCAGGGGCCACCGCGTGACCGAGGGTGTGGCTACTTTCACTTGGCTCGACATCAGGGGGAAGCCATGCAAATGCACGAGACTAGTACTTCTAGAAATGGAACACATGCAAATGATGAGCTCACCTTCTCCTCACACTCAGCCCTCCACACAGATTCCATCTTGAGTTGCATTTTGGCTGCTGGTAGTGTAAACACAGCCCCAGCGACACAGGAACAGCTTGCCCTGCCTGCTCCCTGTGCAAGGTGTGCGCCCGTCTGGTCGCCGGAGAGCGCACCAGGAAGCAGGTGGCTCACCCGCACAGGAGGTGGCTGTGAAAACACCCTGCGCTCTGGGTCTCTGTTGTTGTTTAGTCGCTAACTCGTGTCTGACTCTTTTGCAACCCCGTTGACGGCAGCCCCCCCAGTCTCCTGTCCACGGGATTTCCCAGGCAAAGATCTTGGAGTGGGTTGCCATTCCCTTCTCCAGGGGATCTTCCCGACCCAGGGAAACCAGGAAACCTGCGTTTCCTGCACTGCAGGTGGATTCTTCACCATTGGACCACCTGGGTCTCTGTTTACTTGTCTGTAAAGTGAGGATTGTGTGGTGCCCCGAAAGGCCCTCTCTACTTTTGAGATGCATCACCTGGCGATCCAGGGGCAGTAGCTGCGTCCTTCCCAGAAGTCACCCGAGTCCTGGGACTGACCTCATGCAGGTGGGTCTTGGGGGAAATTTACAGGTGGAAAGAAAACTGGGCAGGAAAGGAGCTCCAGAAATGATAACTCTGTTGGGAAGGACATGGGGCAATGAGGGACTGGAGGATGGCGGCGGGGACGCAACCACTGTGGAGCAGTTACACGTCGCTTTAGGAACATGAACACACTCTCTGACCCAGCAATCCCACCCCTAGATGTAGAGCACAGAGGAACTCCTGGGTCGGTGCTCCAAGGAGACACATGACAGCATGCTCTCAGAAACACTGTTCTTAATCGTAGAAAAACCTGCGAACACCTCCAGTGGCACTGACCCCAAACTGGATGAACAGGCTGTGGTGTCTTCACACCACAAGATACTATTTGGTGGTCAAAAGGCATGAACTACTGCTGGCTGCATCCGTGTGGATAAACGGAAGAAACACGGTATCGAGAGAAACAAGCAATCGCAGAAATCAGTTTGATTTCTTTAATGTAAAGTCCAAATACTGGCAGAACTAACTTTTTTCCTAAATTGTGGACAAATATCTATCACACAAAATTGGCCACACCCACCGTTTTTAAGTCTACAATTCAGGAGCACTGGGAACGTTCACAGTGCTGCACAGTCATTGCCGTTTCTAAAATGTTTTCCTCACCCCAAAAAGAAACAGCACCTACTAAGCAATGAGAGCGCACCAGGAAGCAGGTGGCTCACCCGCACAGGAGGTGGCTGTGAAAACACCCTGCGCTCTGGGTCTCTGTTGTTGTTTAGTCGCTAACTCGTGTCTGACTCTTTTGCAACCCCGTTGACGGCAGCCCCCCCAGTCTCCTGTCCACGGGATTTCCCAGGCAAAGATCTTGGAGTGGGTTGCCATTCCCTTCTCCAGGGGATCTTCCCGACCCAGGGAAACCAGGAAACCTGCGTTTCCTGCACTGCAGGTGGATTCTTCACCATTGGACCACCTGGGTCTCTGTTTACTTGTCTGTAAAGTGAGGATTGTGTGGTGCCCCGAAAGGCCCTCTCTACTTTTGAGATGCATCACCTGGCGATCCAGGGGCAGTAGCTGCGTCCTTCCCAGAAGTCACCCGAGTCCTGGGACTGACCTCATGCAGGTGGGTCTTGGGGGAAATTTACAGGTGGAAAGAAAACTGGGCAGGAAAGGAGCTCCAGAAATGATAACTCTGTTGGGAAGGACATGGGGCAATGAGGGACTGGAGGATGGCGGCGGGGACGCAACCACTGTGGAGCAGTTACACGTCGCTTTAGGAACATGAACACACTCTCTGACCCAGCAATCCCACCCCTAGATGTAGAGCACAGAGGAACTCCTGGGTCGGTGCTCCAAGGAGACACATGACAGCATGCTCTCAGAAACACTGTTCTTAATCGTAGAAAAACCTGCGAACACCTCCAGTGGCACTGACCCCAAACTGGATGAACAGGCTGTGGTGTCTTCACACCACAAGATACTATTTGGTGGTCAAAAGGCATGAACTACTGCTGGCTGCATCCGTGTGGATAAACGGAAGAAACACGGTATCGAGAGAAACAAGCAATCGCAGAAATCAGTTTGATTTCTTTAATGTAAAGTCCAAATACTGGCAGAACTAACTTTTTTCCTAAATTGTGGACAAATATCTATCACACAAAATTGGCCACACCCACCGTTTTTAAGTCTACAATTCAGGAGCACTGGGAACGTTCACAGTGCTGCACAGTCATCGCCGTTTCTAAAATGTTTTCCTCACCCCAAAAAGAAACAGCACCTACTAAGCAATGACTCCCCAGACCCTCCTTCACCCAGCCCCTGGGAACTCCTACTCTGCTTTTTGACTTTATGAATTTGCCTATTCAAGCCACTTCATATAAGTGCATTCCTACGATATGTATCCTTCTGTGACTAGTTTACTATGCTTAGTATAATGTCTTCAAGGTTCATCCATGTTAAGCATCTATTAGAACTTCACGACTTTTATGGCTGAAATACACATATAACATGCATATATATATACACATATGTATATACATACACAGAAACAATCATTTTTTTTTTCCTTCGTTTTTCTTTCTGGTTCATCTGTTAATGGACACTTGGTTGTTTTCCTCTTTTGGCTATTGGAAATAATGCTACTGACATTCATACCCAAGCGTCTGTTTGAGTTCCTGTTTTCAAATCTTCTGGGCATCCACCAAGAAGCAGAACTGCTGGGTCATGTGGTAGTTTGACCTTTAATTGTTTGAGGAACTGCAAGCATTTGTAGAGGCCTATAGAGCTGATGCCGAAGCTAAAGCACCCATACTGTGGCCACTTGCTGCAAAGAGCTGACTTGTTAAAAAAGACCCTGATGCTGGGAAAGATTGAAGGCAAGAGGAGAAGGGGGCTGCAGAAGATGAGATGGTTAGGTAGCAACTCTGACAAAATGGACATGAATTTGAGTAAACTCTAGAAGCTAGGGGAGGGCCAGGGAGCCTGGTGTGCTGCAGTCCCTGGGGTCGCGGAGTCCTACACGAACTGGTGACTCGACAACCACACATTTAAGTAGAAAAATAATGAGTAAAGCAGGGGCATGATGAGCCCACAATTCAGGGTAATCACTGCTTCTGGAAGAAAGGGAGAGGATGCCATGGAGGGGGGAGACCAAGGAGCTTTCACATTCAGGGTCACATTTCATTTCTGAAAGCGAAAGGTGGGTTCACGGGAGTTTATCTTATTCTTCTTCACAACCTACCTACATAGAACGGATATTCTTCTGCATGCAACAAATGCAGTTTGTTCAGTTTATTTAACTAAAATAAAAATGTAAAGAGGCCACTGTCCTGCACCCTGACAGGACAGCAGAAGAGACCCTGGTACCCAGTTCCCGGCGGAGGGAGCCCCCACTGTGCTCAAAGTCGGGTCACGCTCAGAGGCCTGGCGTCAGCCCGGCCCTCGCTGCCTAGACGGCCAGCTGCCCGCCTGCAGCCAAGAGGCGAGCTTATCTTTAGACTCTGACAAATGGTGCCTCCTCTACACATCTGTTTACTGAATAAATGAATATATCCAGATTTCTCAGTGGCCTCTTCCCAGAAGCCAACAGACATGGCTTTCAGAAAGCCTCCCTTCCATAACACACAGTCCTGAGGCCACCTTCTCTCTTCAGCCCTGAGGACACAAAAAGAGGGGTTATCAGGCTGGAATCCAGCTCTGCACCCCGTCTCTGCTCCTCCTCGCATAGCCCTCCTTGGGTCTCTAAGCCAGCGCCCGGGAGCCAGCCAGGTGCTGGGCCTCCCCCAGCTCACGGCCGCCCCCTCGGGGCCGGCACCTCTCCAGACTCCTGCCGGAGCCTCGGAGCGTCCCGCTGGGTCCGTTCCTCTCTGAGGGCGCCAACTTTGCCGTAGCCCTTGCTCAGGGTGAGCCCTCGCGTGCCCACAGTCCTCTTCCTGCCCGGTGCGGTGCGACGCTGAACGAGCGCGGATGGCTCCGTGGGGCGGGCATGGTGGGAAGGTGGCGGAGCTGGGGAAGGACAGCAGAGAGCCGGTGGCCTCTGTGCCTCTACATCTGCTTTCACCTTGCCGCCCGCCCCCTCTGCTGCTGTCCACCCCAAGCAGCGGACTCACCTTGCCTCTCCTGTGGAACCACCTCTCCTAACACAGCTGACCAGCCTCAAGGAGGGTTGCTCACACACAGAGCCCTTCTGCGTCTCCTCCCAGCCCGTGGCCCTGTGCGTTCCCACCCAGAGGGGCCAGGGCCTGGCCATCCAGACGCTGCCTCACCGATAGGGCCCAGTAGGCCCTCAGAGCCGCAGGCAGGGGCCAGGGCCAAGTCTGTGCTGTAAAGCCATTCCCATCGGCGCGCCATAGTCCCTGGATGAGGGCTGGAGCGGCAGGTCCCCACGGGGCGTGGCCAGCCTCCCAGAGACCCTGGAAGACGCACAGGATGGACACGCACCTGCGGGTGGCTGCCCACGGGCCACGGCCTCTGGCAGCACCATGTCACCTTCGTCTGGTTTCGGTGATTCCAGGTTCCCTCCCATGGAGCGTCACCTTACCTGCGCGTCCCCGCCCTGCCTGGACATCTCTCCACATCCACAGAGCTAAGCAACGCCGGGGCCTCCAGAACTTTAATTGTGGTACTTCTAGTTCTAACACATTCAGCGATACAGCGACTTCTACCACCTCCTTGATTTGGCGATCGGTTCTCTTACAAACAACGAGCCAGCCCTAGGCACAGGCTATGCTGGGAACAGCGACACAAAGACCAGAAAAACACGGTCCACCCCCTTGCGCATCCTTCGAAGCCCTCCACCACAGGGGCCCTACCTACATACCTGGGTGGGTCCTGCCTCTCCCTGAATCCAGCCAAACTGGAACGCTCACGTTCTGAGGACACCAGAACCTGCCACCACTGTTTGTTTCCATCTGACACTCCTCTTTGGTTGCTGTTGAAATCCTTCAAGGTCTCCTTCAGGTGACGCCTCCTCCAAGAAGCCTTCCTGATTAACCCCAGACGCTCACACCAAAACAGAGAAAGCACAGGGCCGGCACCAACTTGGCCCACACAGTTCTTCTCCAGTCACGGCAGGAGAGGAGGTCTGAAATGCCCCCAAGGGCATTCCGTTCTTCAAGGGCAGCAGCCCTACCTTCAAATTCTTCTGCGTCTCCTGAGCAAAAAGACGTGACCCAGGAAAGGACCTCCTTTCTACCTTTCTGAAGGTTCTAGTGATGCACCTGGCCAGGAGACGGGTTAGGGCTCTGGACCTAGCCAACAGCCTCTCCTGACTCAAAGGACTGAACAAAGGAACTACCTTTTTAAGAAAAATAGGCTACACCAGAACATACTAGTATGCTCACAGACAAAGTTTCCAGCTCTTTATAAACCACAAGGCTTTCCTTATCATTACCTGAAAGGCAGATGCCTCACACTGGAGAGTCTTAGAGGCACAACTGACAGAGCCGAGGTCAGGAGATGGAAGGCAAGAGGGAACAATGACTGCCAAGCTAATAGACAAGAGAGGACTGTCCGGTCCCTCTGTTTCTGCTGTCCTGAGAGTCAGTCTGCCATGGGATAAGCACACAAGTGTTAGGAAGAGACTCACGGGTTCTAATCCTAGCTCAGCCACTTTCCTGCTGTGTAGCCATAGGCAAGTTACTTGACCACTCTGGTCTCATATCTCATCTATCGAACAAGGATAATACACAGTCCATCCCTGGATGATTTTGAAGGTCCTACAAGCACTCAGAAGTACTTATAACAGCACCTGAACCTCTTCTCATCTGTCCTGAGTCAACTCTTACTGTATAACAAAATACCTCACTTCATTTCACCCCACAAAACATAACCTGCAGATGAAGCCTCTATGGCATCTAATGAGCTGCCCCAGACGA
This sequence comes from Tragulus kanchil, assembly GCA_022376925.1. NCBI lineage: Eukaryota > Metazoa > Chordata > Mammalia > Artiodactyla > Tragulidae > Tragulus > Tragulus kanchil. The sequence goes on from JAIOJX010000003.1 coordinate 139,255,556, forward strand.
ATGAATCTTAACTAAAACAGACCAAACTGCCCCTCAGAAAGGCATTACCAACTTACATTCCTTCCAGAAGACATGGCTGAAAATGTCCATTTCACTGTGCCTTTGCTTGCCAGCTCTGGCTGTCCTAATTTTTTTTTTTTAACAAAGCTTTGTGAAGTTGATGAGTTAAATAAGAAAGTAGCATCTCAGAGTTTTATCCTGAAGTTTTTTCACTAGTACTGAGGTTAAACCTTGCCTCCCGTGGGAACTGGTCATTTGCCATATCCCATTCTACATTTGGTGAGCTCTCAGTTCCTTTTTGCCTTTTCATGCTGCTGAGAATTATGCGTGTCTCCTAAGGTTTATGGAAGCTCTTTTTATAGGGTAAATAACCTGGAGAAGGAAATGGCAATCCACTCCAGTCTTCCTGCCTGGAGAACGCCATGGACAGAGGTGCCTGGCGGACTACAGTCCATGGGGTCGCAGAGAGTCAGACATGACTGAGCAATGATCACTCATGTTAACTTTTTTTCCATGTTTTACAAACACATACATATGTTTTTAAACTTTTAAAACAGGAAGATATTCACCAAGAGACCTGAAATATTTAGTCTTTGCCTAATCATTCCTCTTCTAGCATTTTATCCTAAAAAATTCAAGCTTTTTGGAACCAGGATGCTCATTCTAAGGCTATTTATAATAAGAAAATTTAGAAGCCACCCAAATATATAGCTCTTAGGGTACATTAATGTAAATGAGTAGCATGAAGGTATTACCGTGAGATTGTCTATGGATGTTGAGGAAGTGCTCACAGCTCAAATGCAAAATAATAGCAGTATAATGTCCAGAATAACCTACTTTGGGTAAATTAAAAAAAAAAAAAACACTTTAACATTAACAAAGGTTACAAAAAGATACACTAAAATATCAATATCTTTCCTTAGAGCTATTTCTGAGTGATGGAATTCATGCTGCTTTAATTTTCTTCATTCTTCTCTGGTTTCAAATTTTTCTATCATAAATATATTATTGTATGAATTTTTAAAATAAAGATGTGGTTTTATCACGCCAGTTTGTCAGACTCCAGTGCCCATGAGATGCCCCTCTCAGAGGCGTGTTAAAACCCACATCACTGCGCCCCAGCCCAAGTGTCTGATTCGGGACAGGACGCTCGGGGCACGGGCTGCGATCCTGCATCTCAGCCCGCTGCAGTGATGCTCGATGCCGCTGCTCTAGGGAACATACTTTGAGAGCCAAGGCTTGTTTTTTTTCCTCCCATTGCCTAATTTTCATCTCAGTTGAGAAGACAAAGAACACTGGTCCCTGATCTTCTTCTTCTTCTTCTTTGCTTTTAATTTTGGCCTCTTTTATTGTTTTGTTTCGCTCTGTTTTAAATTTATTTTCATCCATCTTTATTCGTCGGCCTGTGTGGGCCTCCCATTGCAGTGGCCTCTCTCATTGCAGGGCACTGGCTCTGGGCACATGTGCTCCAGAGAGCTGGTTCATAACTGGACACACCGGTCCAGCTGCTCCGCTGCACATGGGATCTTCCTGGGCCAGGGATCTAACCAGTGCCCTTGCACTGCAAGGCGGACTCTTTAACTTTTTCCATGTTTTACAAACACATACATATGTTTTTAAACTTTTAAAACAGGAAGATATTCACCAAGAGACCTGAAATATTTAGTCTTTGCCTAATCATTCCTCTTCTAGCATTTTATCCTAAAAAATTCAAGCTTTTTGGAACCAGGATGCTCATTCTAAGGCTATTTATAATAAGAAAATTTAGAAGCCACCCAAATATATAGCTCTTAGGGTACATTAATGTAAATGAGTAGCATGAAGGTATTACCGTGAGATTGTCTATGGATGTTGAGGAAGTGCTCACAGCTCAAATGCAAAATAATAGCAGTATAATGTCCAGAATAACCTACTTTGGGTAAATTAAAAAAAAAAAAAAAACACTTTAACATTAACAAAGGTTACAAAAAGATACACTAAAATATCAATATCTTTCCTTAGAGCTATTTCTGAGTGATGGAATTCATGCTGCTTTAATTTTCTTCATTCTTCTCTGGTTTCAAATTTTTCTATCATAAATATATTATTGTATGAATTTTTAAAATAAAGATGTGGTTTTATCACGCCAGTTTGTCAGACTCCAGTGCCCATGAGATGCCCCTCTCAGAGGCGTGTTAAAACCCACATCACTGCGTCCCAGCCCAAGTGTCTGATTCGGGACAGGACGCTCGGGGCACGGGCTGCGATCCTGCATCTCAGCCCGCTGCAGTGATGCTCGATGCCGCTGCTCTAGGGAACATACTTTGAGAGCCAAGGCTTGTTTTTTTTCCTCCCATTGCCTAATTTTCATCTCAGTTGAGAAGACAAAGAACACTGGTCCCTGATCTTCTTCTTCTTCTTCTTTGCTTTTAATTTTGGCCTCTTTTATTGTTTTGTTTCGCTCTGTTTTAAATTTATTTTCATCCATCTTTATTCGTCGGCCTGTGTGGGCCTCCCATTGCAGTGGCCTCTCTCATTGCAGGGCACTGGCTCTGGGCACATGTGCTCCAGAGAGCTGGTTCATAACTGGACACACCGGTCCAGCTGCTCCGCTGCACATGGGATCTTCCTGGGCCAGGGATCTAACCAGTGCCCCTTGCACTGCAAGGCGGACTCTTTACCCACTGAAAGATCAGGAAGGCCCCTGATCTTCTTAATCTCTGAAGACGGACAGTTTCTACCAGGAGAGAAAGGAGCCAGAACATCACCACAAGCCCAGTGGGCAAGCGTCCTCATTCCCACTGCCAGCCCCACATTCTTGGAAGCCCTACGTTCCATGCATTCCTTCCTGGAAACTACCAGGCACCTCCCTTTCCTTCTCATTTTCCAACCAAATGAACCTGAGGAATGAGGGCATTTCTCATTAGTATTAGCTCCCACATGTTGAATGAACTTTCATGTGTGACAGGGGGTGGCTGGGGGCAGGAGTGGGATTCCTCCCAGCCTGTCCATAAACTCTGGATGAACTCAGAGCTCCTCACACGGGCCCATCAAATATGAGTTGGTCTAATCTAGGAACATACATATCTGTAAACAATAAAACTCTGTAATAGTTAAAAGTAAAATAAAAGTTAAAAATATATATATATGAGTTGGTCTGACGGGGTCCTGCTCTCTGAGGACTGTTCTACGCTGGAAGGACACGAGGGAGAGCGGGAATGACTGGGTCCTACCCACATGAAGGGCTTCCCTGGTAGCTCAGTGGTGAAGAACCTGCCTGCCTATGCAGGAGACACAAGAGACAAAGGTTCAATCCCTGGGTCAGGAAGATCCCCTGGAGTAAGAGATGGCAACCCACTCCAGTATTCCTGCCTGGAAAATTCCACAGACAGAGGAGTCCAGCAGGCTATAGTCCATGAGGTCACAAAGAGTTGGGCATGACTGAGGACACACACATGCACACACAATCTGAGGTCCAGGCCCTCCCAGACTTGCTTGCAGAGGCTGCTGGGAAGGAAGGCACATGGCAGGTTTTCACACTTGCATCCTGGAGCACCAGCTTGGGAAGGAAGGAGCGCAGTGATGCCTGGGTTTGGGGAGACTCGAAGATGGTAAGCAGGCATTACAGCTGTGTCTACCAGGACTCTTGGCTGGCAGGGAGACCCCAGACCTGGCCAGTGGCTCTTCCTGGAGAGCACAGACACTTCTTATTCCCATTTACTGTATTTCCTGCACAGCTAGGGCCAGGGGCTCTGTCTTCCCCATCAGCCACCCCAGGTAAGAGGGAGCTACCCTCAGAGACAGAGATCCAGGCCATCAGCCGGGGCCGGGATCCAGGAATGACGGTCGGGGGAGAAAGAGGAGGTGGACCACCCATCTGGTGGCAAAATCATTACATAAGCAACTTTCAGGTGCCCCTGTGCTTATACCTTCCCAGTCAGCCAGGACCCTGCCCCTGTCGCCAGAGCCGTGCCCGGCCTGGCACTCACCCTCTGCCTTGGCTGTGTGGCTCGAACCTTCTACGGCCTTCTACAACCAACTGCTCCATTCCCCCCTTTTTTCCTTTTAAGGTTAACTTAGTGCTCATTTTAAAATATATGTATTTACTGTATTGTATATCAAAGGCAATTTGAAAAAATGCACACACCAGACCCCTCTCCCCTGCATGCTCAAGTCTCAATGTACCCAATTCCATTTCCTTGTTCCCTCTGACTTGCATTGTACGCATTCCTGTTTATACAAATGGGTAATTCGCACGGAGGCTCTGGGTGGAGTGAAAGAGCTCGGCCTACTGGTCTGGGCACAGGCAGGGGAGATGGCGAGACCAGCGCTGTGAGCCGCCACCTGCCCTTGGAACCAGGTCTGAGTCTGAGCTCAGTGGTGAAGAACCTGCCTGCCTATGCAGGAGACACAAGAGACAAAGGTTCAATCCCTGGGTCAGGAAGATCCCTGGAGTAAGAGATGGCAACCCACTCCAGTATTCCTGCCTGGAAAATTCCACAGACAGAGGAGCCCAGCAGGCTATAGTCCATGAGGTCACAAAGAGTTGGGCATGACTGAGGACACACACATGCACACACAATCTGAGGTCCAGGCCCTCCCAGACTTGCTTGCAGAGGCTGCTGGGAAGGAAGGCACATGGCAGGTTTTCACACTTGCATCCTGGAGCACCAGCTTGGGAAGGAAGGAGCGCAGTGATGCCTGGGTTTGGGGAGACTCGAAGATGGTAAGCAGGCATTACAGCTGTGTCTACCAGGACTCTTGGCTGGCAGGGAGACCCCAGACCTGGCCAGTGGCTCTTCCTGGAGAGCACAGACACTTCTTATTCCCATTTACTGTATTTCCTGCACAGCTAGGGCCAGGGGCTCTGTCTTCCCCATCAGCCACCCCAGGTAAGAGGGAGCTACCCTCAGAGACAGAGATCCAGGCCATCAGCCGGGGCCGGGATCCAGGAATGACGGTCGGGGGAGAAAGAGGAGGTGGACCACCCATCTGGTGGCAAAATCATTACATAAGCAACTTTCAGGTGCCCCTGTGCTTATACCTTCCCAGTCAGCCAGGACCCTGCCCCTGTCGCCAGAGCCGTGCCCGGCCTGGCACTCACCCTCTGCCTTGGCTGTGTGGCTCGAACCTTCTACGGCCTTCTACAACCAACTGCTCCATTCCCCCCTTTTTTCCTTTTAAGGTTAACTTAGTGCTCATTTTAAAATATATGTATTTACTGTATTGTATATCAAAGGCAATTTGAAAAAATGCACACACCAGACCCCTCTCCCCTGCATGCTCAAGTCTCAATGTACCCAATTCCATTTCCTTGTTCCCTCTGACTTGCATTGTACGCATTCCTGTTTATACAAATGGGTAATTCGCACGGAGGCTCTGGGTGGAGTGAAAGAGCTCGGCCTACTGGTCTGGGCACAGGCAGGGGAGATGGCGAGACCAGCGCTGTGAGCCGCCACCTGCCCTTGGAACCAGGTCTGAGTCTGAGCACTTAGGGCTTAGAGGAGAGGCTGTGGGGCCCTGGTGCTAAAGGAGACGGGAGCAGAGGGCCGTGCCGGACACGGTGGCCCTGGTGTCCCCAGGGAGGTGGTGTTCTCACTGTGCCGTGGCAGAGAGGTGGGGGAACTGAGCTGCCCTGTGCCCAGGTGACCTTCAGCAGCGACGGAGGGTCCCTGCCCATCCTGATGGGACAGGCAGCGGGGTCCGGCAGTTGGGCAAGCTGAGCCTGGAGCCATTGAGTCTGCTTAGAAGCTGGAATCATCTACACCACCAACAGTGATGCCGGCCCAGCTCAGGGGTGGCAGTCAGGTGGGCACCACACTTTTGTTCTATTTCTTCTTTTAATGCTGCTTTGTGAACCCACGTCCATGCTGGGGCACACTGTCTGCCTTTGCTGTTTACAATATGACCGTGGTTTACAATATCCCATGAGTAGACAGCTGACAACGCACACCAGCATTCTCCTCTTCTAGGCTATGCTAATTATGGGTAGCTTTTCCTCTCTTGTGATGATGCAGTGGTGGTTGCCTCTTTCTAGGTGCACAGCGGCTGGAGCAGGGGGTGGGGGGTGGAGGGCACGGACCGTATCTGCCGTCCTGCCCGTGTGCACGTTTCTCTGGACAAGAGGCCTGTAAGCAGATGGTGTGGAGCTGTGTGTATCCAGGCACCTCTACAAGAGAGCGCAGAGCAACTACGGGCAGTGAAGACTGACCATACTTTACAACTCGCTCTGGTGATGCGTCTGAAATGGGCAACACTGGGAGGGGTGATCAGGCCAGGTGAAGGCAGAGACCGGCCTCTTCAGGCCTGTGTGGATCAGAGGCCAAATCAACATAAGCAAGGCTTCCCTGGATTGGGGGTTCCAGGGTCGGGGTCTCACAACCCAGGATTCCTATTAAGCCGCAACACAACGCACCCCACAAAGGAGAACGCAGACCACATTGTCTCGATGCACCGATCCGTTCAAATGGGTATGGGCTCTGGGTGGAGTGAAAGAGCTCGGCCTAGGCGGCACAGGCAGGGGAGATGGCGAGACCAGCGCTGTGAGCCGCCACCTGCCCTTGGAACCAGGTCTGAGTCTGAGCACTTAGGGCTTAGAGGAGAGGCTGTGGGGCCCTGGTGCTAAAGGAGACGGGAGCAGAGGGCCGTGCCGGACACGGTGGCCCTGGTGTCCCCAGGGAGGTGGTGTTCTCACTGTGCCGTGGCAGAGAGGTGGGGGAACTGAGCTGCCCTGTGCCCAGGTGACCTTCAGCAGCGACGGAGGGTCCCTGCCCATCCTGATGGGACAGGCAGCGGGGTCCGGCAGTTGGGCAAGCTGAGCCTGGAGCCATTGAGTCTGCTTAGAAGCTGGAATCATCTACACCACCAACAGTGATGCCGGCCCAGCTCAGGGGTGGCAGTCAGGTGGGCACCACACTTTTGTTCTATTTCTTCTTTTAATGCTGCTTTGTGAACCCACGTCCATGCTGGGGCACACTGTCTGCCTTTGCTGTTTACAATATGACCGTGGTTTACAATATCCCATGAGTAGACAGCTGACAACGCACACCAGCATTCTCCTCTTCTAGGCTATGCTAATTATGGGTAGCTTTTCCTCTCTTGTGATGATGCAGTGGTGGTTGCCTCTTTCTAGGTGCACAGCGGCTGGAGCAGGGGGTGGGGGGTGGAGGGCACGGACCGTATCTGCCGTCCTGCCCGTGTGCACGTTTCTCTGGACAAGAGGCCTGTAAGCAGATGGTGTGGAGCTGTGTGTATCCAGGCACCTCTACAAGAGAGCGCAGAGCAACTACGGGCAGTGAAGACTGACCATACTTTACAACTCGCTCTGGTGATGCGTCTGAAATGGGCAACACTGGGAGGGGTGATCAGGCCAGGTGAAGGCAGAGACCGGCCTCTTCAGGCCTGTGTGGATCAGAGGCCAAATCAACATAAGCAAGGCTTCCCTGGATTGGGGGTTCCAGGGTCGGGGGTCTCACAACCCAGGATTCCTATTAAGCCGTACACACAACGCACCCCACAAAGGAGAACGCAGACCACAACCTGTGCCTCTGCAACACTGCTGGCTTCAATGGTGATACTCAGTAAATGAGTGAATGAATGAATGAATGAACAGATGAGATGGGAACAGTGCTAATAGCTCACAAAGTCTCAGCCCCACCCTCAGGAAAGTTGGAAGATTCCCCCCACGCCGTGCCCTGACTCCCTGCAGAAGGAAAGGGTGTGGATTCGTGGGGAAGCCTGTCCCTGCGTCTCTCTCCAGAGGAGCTCACACCCTGAGCTGCAGCACCTCCGCCTGGCAGCTGTGGCTGGGTGATAGGTCCTCAGCCACAGAGGCTTCCAGCAAACCTAAGACTGGACCTCAACAGGGATCACTGACCGCTTTACAGTCATCTGTCTCGTGCTTGGCACCCTGATGGGGCGCTGAAAAGGATCCATCTCCTGTCCACAGGGAGTTTACAAATGGTGACAGAGGAGCCCTATACAGGTGGCGGACAGCACAGATGTCAGCCACTGGGGCCCCTCAGAAGGACCGGCAGCCCAGCTGCTGGGAGAGGGGTCTGCAGCCTCCAGCCTGGAATCGCTCCACCAGACGGCCGAGCCATCCACACGCAAGACACTCCAGCAGCGCTCCCATCCTATGACTGGCCAAGGTCCCGGGGGCTCTATAAAGGCACCGGACAAACCCGAGGAGGCCAGGTGTACACCAGAAGACCCGCGGGAGGGCTGAGGCTGGCGCTGCGTCCCCAGCTCCGCCTCTGCCCTACCTCCACCCTCCTCCGGCCTCCTGCAGGTGGGTCCCCGTGTGCACGTTTCTCTGGACAAGAGGCCTGTAAGCAGATGGTGTGGAGCTGTGTGTATCCAGGCACCTCTACAAGAGAGCGCAGAGCAACTACGGGCAGTGAAGACTGACCATACTTTACAACTCGCTCTGGTGATGCGTCTGAAATGGGCAACACTGGGAGGGGTGATCAGGCCAGGTGAAGGCAGAGACCGGCCTCTTCAGGCCTGTGTGGATCAGAGGCCAAATCAACATAAGCAAGGCTTCCCTGGATTGGGGGTTCCAGGGTCGGGGGTCTCACAACCCAGGATTCCTATTAAGCCGTACACACAACGCACCCCACAAAGGAGAACGCAGCCCACAACCTGTGCCTCTGCAACACTGCTGGCTTCAATGGTGATACTCAGTAAATGAGTGAATGAATGAATGAATGAATGAATGAACAGATGAGATGGGAACAGTGCTAATAGCTCACAAAGTCTCAGCCCCACCCTCAGGAAAGTTGGAAGATTCCCCCCACGCCGTGCCCTGACTCCCTGCAGAAGGAAAGGGTGTGGATTCATGGGGAAGCCTGTCCCTGCGTCTCTCTCCAGAGGAGCTCACACCCTGAGCTGCAGCACCTCCGCCTGGCAGCTGTGGCTGGGTGATAGGTCCTCAGCCACAGAGGCTTCCAGCAAACCTAAGACTGGACCTCAACAGGGATCACTGACCGCTTTACAGTCATCTGTCTCGTGCTTGGCTCCCTGATGGGGCGCTGAAAAGGATCCATCTCCTGTCCACAGGGAGTTTACGAATGGTGACAGAGGAGCCCTATACAGGCGGCGGACAGCACAGATGTCAGCCACTGGGGCCCCTCAGAAGGACCGGCAGCCCAGCTGCTGGGAGAGGGGTCTGCAGCCTCCAGCCTGGAATCGCTCCACCAGACGGCCGAGCCATCCACACGCAAGACACTCCAGCAGCGCTCCCATCCTATGACTGGCCAAGGTCCCGGGGGCTCTATAAAGGCACCGGACAAACCCGAGGAGGCCAGGTGTACACCAGAAGACCCCGCGGGGAGGGCTGAGGCTGGCGCTGCGTCCCCAGCTCCGCCTCTGCCCTACCTCCACCCTCCTCCGGCCTCCTGCAGGGGTGGGTCCCCAGGGCACCCCTGCCTAACATCCTCACACAAACTCGGCTTCCTGGTTGGCTGCCCAGAGCCCTTGGCCTTGGGAGACACAGGGACTATTATGCTGAATATAATTCATAGACTAAATCCACTGGAAGAACAGTGGATGTAGCAATAAATGCTGTAAGACGCATCCTCAACTTGCAGTTCTCCTTAGTAACGATTATGTAAGTTTTTATTAATTAACTTGTAAAACACAAACACAGATATATGACGGTCTTGTTTATTACTAGGAAGAGGTGTTTCTCTTCTATTTTATGTACGATGTGCGCTCTGGAGTCCTTGATGGACAGCGGGTGATGTAGCCTGGGGACACAGAGAGAGTTCTTCCCCGAAGGGCTCAGCCAGCCAGGAAAACTGCCAATTAAGGCAAAGCTGCCTGTAAGGAGTCCTTTGAGTTGTCGCGTTAACCCTCTGACCTGGGGATCATAGGCTGGATACTGGCTCTCTGAGTCTCCAGGCAGACTGGGCTCCTGTAATTGGGATCGGCTCCTTTGGGGTGTGGTGACCTCTCCTGGTATGGCTGAACTTTGCCGGGCTGATGAGAAGCCAGGGAAGAACCAAGCGAAGCCCATGGTCTGCCCGCCTGTCTGAGCCTCTCGGACGAACTGGGGTGGGAGGCGGTGGGGACGGCTGCCCCCACATGAACGTGTAGGACACAGTGGGTGGCAGACACGTCATCAGAAGCCAAGAGCAGCCACTGAAACAACCTGCACTAGCTTCCCCAGAGCCAAACACGAGGAGCCCTATACAGGTGCGGACAGCACAGATGTCAGCCACTGGGGCCCCTCAGAAGGACCGGCAGCCCAGCTGCTGGGAGAGGGGTCTGCAGCCTCCAGCCTGGAATCGCTCCACCAGACGGCCGAGCCATCCACACGCAAGACACTCCAGCAGCGCTCCCATCCTATGACTGGCCAAGGTCCCGGGGGCTCTATAAAGGCACCGGACAAACCCGAGGAGGCCAGGTGTACACCAGAAGACCCCGCGGGGAGGGCTGAGGCTGGCGCTGCGTCCCCAGCTCCGCCTCTGCCCTACCTCCACCCTCCTCCGGCCTCCTGCAGGGGTGGGTCCCCAGGGCACCCCTGCCTAACATCCTCACACAAACTCGGCTTCTTGGTTGGCTGCCCAGAGCCCTTGGCCTTGGGAGACACAGGGACTATTATGCTGAATATAATTCATAGACTAAATCCACTGGAAGAACAGTGGATGTAGCAATAAATGCTGTAAGACGCATCCTCAACTTGCAGTTCTCCTTAGTAACGATTATGTAAGTTTTTATTAATTAACTTGTAAAACACAAACACAGATATATGACGGTCTTGTTTATTACTAGGAAGAGGTGTTTCTCTTCTATTTTATGTACGATGTGCGCTCTGGAGTCCTTGATGGACAGCGGGTGATGTAGCCTGGGGACACAGAGAGAGTTCTTCCCCGAAGGGCTCAGCCAGCCAGGAAAACTGCCAATTAAGGCAAAGCTGCCTGTAAGGAGTCCTTTGAGTTGTCGCGTTAACCCTCTGACCTGGGGATCATAGGCTGGATACTGGCTCTCTGAGTCTCCAGGCAGACTGGGCTCCTGTAATTGGGATCGGCTCCTTTGGGGTGTGGTGACCTCTCCCTGGTATGGCTGAACTTTGCCGGGCTGATGAGAAGCCAGGGAAGAACCAAGCGAAGCCCATGGTCTGCCCGCCTGTCTGAGCCTCTCGGACGAACTGGGGTGGGAGGCGGTGGGGACGGCTGCCCCCACATGAACGTGTAGGACACAGTGGGTGGCAGACACGTCATCAGAAGCCAAGAGCAGCCACTGAAACAACCTGCACTAGCTTCCCCAGAGCCAAACACAATGCAACAGACCACCGGGAACAAACACAGGGTTCTGTTGCTAATTACCTTTTCCAGATGCTTTTACTACTAACGTGCATGCAGGCGTGCGAAGTCACTTCGGTCGTGTCTGACTCTTTGCGACCCTATAGACTGTAGCCCACCAACCTCCTCTGTCCACGGGATTCTCCAGGCAAGAACACTGGCGCGGGTTGCCGTGCTCTCCTCCAGTTACTACTAACGTACTGTTTATTTTTGATCACATGAATCACTGCTACAGGCAGCCTGCTGGGGGTGGGGGACGGGAGAGCCCCTCCCTGCAGACCCGGCCGGCAGGACCAGGTACAGGAGTCCTGACCGAGCGAGGACCCCAGGAGCCTTTGGGCACAGGGACGCAGGGGTGTGGGAGTGGTGGCTGGCTGGTCTGGGGACCCTAGGATTCAGGCTGGGGCACCCAGGCTCACGGGCTGGGACAGCGGGAATCCTCTTGGGATCCTGCTTGGCATTTGTCGTTTGGCGCCTGTAAAGTGCTCTCTGAGTCATGTCAGGAGCACCGGTGAGTGAGAAGCTGGCTAAGCAGGGCCATCTTTCTGGGAAATGGTAGCTGGGGAGAAAGTCCCATGCCACGTTCCCAGCCCTCCTGCTCCAATAAAAACAGCACCGGCCAATATAGGGATGCTCTAAGTCACTTCAGGCATGTCTGACTTTGTGCGACCCTGTGGACGGTAGCCCACCGGGCTCCTCTGTCCATGGGAGTCTCCAGGCGAGAACACTGGAGTGGGGTGCCATGCCCTCCTCCAGGGGATCTCCCCGACCCAGGGACTGAGCCCACATCTCTTATATCTCCTGCATTGGCAGGCAGGTTCTTTACCACTAGTGCCACTTGGGAAGCCCAATGGAGGGACAAGAGGGAGGAAATCTGGGCCAAGACAAGTCAGGCCTGGTGGCTGCCGCCATAAGCCCTCAGTTTTCCATGATGGTGGCAGGAAAACTACCTGGTCCCGGGCAGAACACAGGAGCCACTGGAAAAACGAGAGGCTCTTGGCGGGGGTGGGGTGGTGGGTATTGGGGCCCAGAAATTGCCCTATGGAAGCACTGAGTTGAAAATTAGTTTCAAAATTAAGGCTACTACGGGCTGGAAACAGTGCTTTTTAATTTTTTCATCAGCTCAGAAGGCAGATATAACCTTCCCATCGCACAGATGAGGCTCAGAGGTTCCAAGAAGTCCACTCTGACCTGGCGGGAAAGTGGCTAAGCTGAGACTGGAACTCAGGTCTAACTAAGTGAGTCTCATCCAGCTGGTGCCTCCTGCTATGGAAGCGATCTCGCTCCTGGATGGGACTCTGGATGAGACCGTGTCTGGGAGCAGGGTTCCCCGGTCCTGCAGGGCATGTCTTCTCTGGGCTGCTTGCAGGCACCCCTGAGCCACTGACCCCCAGCCACCTTGCTGGGAAGCCCCCTTGGCCATATGAGTATGGATGGCCCTCTGTGCCTGGGGCCCCAGCATTCAAAGCAACGTGTTTCCCGATTTTTCCCTCCTGTACTTAGATCATAGAAGGCTGGGGAAGCAAGATGGAGAGTGCTGGGGCTGTGAGGTGCAAAGAAGCACCATGGCAAGAGTGTGGCCTTGGGGTAGCGCGTGTGGACTCCGTCGTGTCTGACTCTTGGCAGCCTTTGGATTATAGTCCGCCAGGCTCGTCTCTCCACGGAGTTTCCCAGGCAAGATTGCTGGAGTGGGTTGCCATTTCCTCCTCCAGGGGATCTTGCTGACCCAGGGATCAGACCCGCGTCTCTTCTGTCTCCTGCACTGGCAGATGGATCCTTCACCTCTCGCCCTACCTGGGAAGGCCCTGGAGGGTAAGGCAGACCTATTTTGACTCCTCGATCTGTGAGGAAGGAGCTTTGGAGCAGGAGGTCCTTTGAGGCTCTGACCCGATCTGCCTGGCTTCTCATTAGGCAGCTCCGGTGGATCAGGCTGTCCAGACAGCCCTGGAGACACGGTCCAGCAGATGTCCCACGGCCACAGCCAGCGATGCATTCTAAGAATGCGTGACGTGGAGAACCCATTCCCTAGTGTGTTTTGGGCAAGCGATCCCAGCAGGGCCTGCCAAGAGCTGGGCTGCAGGAATGCCAGGAGCCGCGTGTGCTCTGGGAAACTGTGTACACGCGGCTGAGCCCTTCTTTAGCGACAGCATCCCTTCTGTAACACTGGCTCTCTTCCAAGGACGGCGTTTAAGAACTTTTACACTGGTGTTTTCCATGTCTTTTATTATTTCTCATGCTGACCCTCACCCTTATTACTCGCTCTGATTTTATTGATAGACCGTGCGGGAGCCCAGGGTTCCCGGTCCTGCAAGGTCTAACTAAGTGAGTCTCATCCAGCTGGTGCCTCCTGCTATGGAAGCGATCTCGCTCCTGGATGGGACTCTGGATGAGACCGTGTCCGGGAGCAGGGTTCCCCGGTCCTGCAGGGCATGTCTTCTCTGGGCTGCTTGCAGGCACCCCTGAGCTACTGACCCCCAGCCACCTTGCTGGGAAGCCCCCTTGGCCATATGAGTATGGATGGCCCTCTGTGCCTGGGGCCCCAGCATTCAAAGCAACGTGTTTCCCGATTTTTCCCTCCTGTACTTAGATCATAGAAGGCTGGGGAAGCAAGATGGAGAGTGCTGGGGCTGTGAGGTGCAAAGAAGCACCATGGCAAGAGTGTGGCCTTGGGGTAGCGCGTGTGGACTCCGTCGTGTCTGACTCTTGGCAGCCTTTGGATGATAGTCCGCCAGGCTCGTCTCTCCACGGAGTTTCCCAGGCAAGAATGCTGGAGTGGGTTGCCATTTCCTCCTCCAGGGGATCTTGCTGACCCAGGGATCAGACCCGCGTCTCTTCTGTCTCCTGCACTGGCAGATGGATCCTTCACCTCTCGCCCTACCTGGGAAGGCCCTGGAGGGTAAGGCAGACCTATTTTGACTCCTCGATCTGTGAGGAAGGAGCTTTGGAGCAGGAGGTCCTTTGAGGCTCTGACCCGATCTGCCTGGCTTCTCATTAGGCAGCTCCGGTGGATCAGGCTGTCCAGACAGCCCCGGAGACACGGTCCAGCAGATGTCCCACGGCCACAGCCAGCGATGCATTCTAAGAATGCGTGACGTGGAGAACCCATTCCCTAGTGTGTTTTGGGCAAGCGATCCCAGCAGGGCCTGCCAAGAGCTGGGCTGCAGGAATGCCAGGAGCCGCGTGTGCTCTGGGAAACTGTGTACACGCGGCTGAGCCCTTCTTTAGCGACAGCATCCCTTCTGTAACACTGGCTCTCTTCCAAGGACGGCGTTTAAGAACTTTTTACACTGGTGTTTTCCATGTCTTTTATTATTTCTCATGCTGACCCTCACCCCTTATTACTCGCTCTGATTTTATACCTGGTAATAATTACGGTGAATAACTCCTTCAGTGATCATTCTTCACTTGCATCAGTAAATTGACTTCGTCTAAGAGCAGGCCAGGATTTTGTCACAGACAAGTGTTTTTACAAGTGCTAGTCGCTCAGTCATGTCCGACACCGCAATTCCAGAGACTGTAGCCCACCAGGCTTCTCTGTCCATGGGATTCTTCAAGCAAGAATACTGGAGCGGGTTGCCTTTCCTTTCTCCAGGGGAACTTTCAGACCCAGGGATCGAACCCAGGTCTTCTGTATTGCAGGCAGATTGTATTTTTTTTTTTTAAGGCAGATTCTTTTACTGTCTGAACCACTGGGTTTTAGTAACTATACCAACATCGCTGTATCTTTAATCTACCCACCCCGACACTTAGGGACGTGAAGAAGCTCTGGTGAGGTGGCCCCTCTCTGTCCCCATCAGAGCAGGCCTTAGAGCCCAGCCCTGTCCAGTGTGATCAGTGGATTTTTCAACAAGTCACGAAAAACTGATTGTGGACTCACACCTCCACTGCTTTCTGCGGGGTGCTGCTGGGTTTATTTTTAACATTTCAGACCATTCCAGCCCCAAGGGCGATCTTGGTCAAACGGATGCCCCCATCCAGCTTCGTGTCCCTTGGGACACCTGCCGGGAAGAGGCCATGCCACGACGTCAGAGCCTGCCCTGTCCAGCCGGTGAAGCCAGCTCCCACAGGCCAGGCCCTGAGGGAGGCTCTCCGTCTGTCCTCACAGTGACCTTGTGAGGACGGTAAAGGTTTCATCCCCACTTTACCAAAGGGGAAACCACAGCACAGAGACGTTCTGTAACTCAGCCAAGGCCACAGAGCCTGTGATGGAGAACCAGGACTTGAGCCAGGCCTGGAGTGCGGAGCCTAGGAGCTACGAGACCGGCCGCGCTGCCCTGCCATCACTCCAGGCTCAGAGCTGCGCCAGGAAGGCTCCCTGGGCCCGCGACGCCTCGTCCCCGGCTCCGACTCTGAACAGACCATCTCTCCAGACCAATCAGCAGAGATGGTCACTTTTATGGCCTTGCTTCATTGTCAAGTTCTGGTCATCACTGGGTAAACAGATGACAGTCTTGGGAGGGCAAGGGTCAGAGAGCTGCCTCTGCATCCCTTCTGAGGCCAGCGCGGGACCGGCACGCAGCAGGGGCCGCCGCTGTCCTTCCTGATGAGGCACCACTGGCCGTGGCCTCGCTGGCTGTGGTCAACGCCCCACCGACCCCCTCCTGGCTCCCCCGAGAGAGGCTCACGGGGCCTGGCCTTTTATCCCAGCGTGAGCCCGGGGCTGGTGGACGCTCAGCCCCTCTCCTCTGCCTGGTCTGCAGAGTTCACCCTCGTGTTATTGGAGAGGCTTCCAAGAGTGGGAGGCCAGGTTCACTCGGAGGGTGCACCACAGGAGGGAGGAGGCAGGGGGCAGGGAAGCGCCTCTCCGAGGGGCGTGTGACGAGAGGACGCAGCGGGCAGGGGGCCCTGGGGCGGGGAGCCCACAGCTGGCTGTGCACCAGGCCGGCCAGGGGCGACCGCCCTCTGGGGCAGCCGCTACTCGCCATCTTCGTGTTCCGTCTCTTTGTTCCCCGACCTTCCTGGAGTCCAGTGTCACCTTGAAGAAACCCACTGGCCAGAAAGAAACTGTTCCACTTGCCCAAACATTAGCGTGGGGTCTGATGAGCCCTTTCAGAAGTCCCTGGTCCTTCCTGCCATGCCCTCCACTGACAGTCCCCTCAAGATGCCGCAATTCTGATCGTTCTCACCTAAAACCCCCACCACCCTGGGGGCCAGGCCTGTGCCCAGGCTGCACAAGCAGGAATGATGTCACTCGATCAAGGTCATTCCAGGAGGTCCCCACAGTGACCTTGTGAGGACGGTAAAGTTTCATCCCCACTTTACCAAAGGGGAAACCACAGCACAGAGACGTTCTGTAACTCAGCCAAGGCCACAGAGCCTGTGATGGAGAACCAGGACTTGAGCCAGGCCCGGAGTGCGGAGCCTAGGAGCTACGAGACCGGCCGCGCTGCCCTGCCATCACTCCAGGCTCAGAGCTGCGCCAGGAAGGCTCCCTGGGCCCGCGACGCCTCGTCCCCGGCTCCGACTCTGAACAGACCATCTCTCCAGACCAATCAGCAGAGATGGTCACTTTTATGGCCTTGCTTCATTGTCAAGTTCTGGTCATCACTGGGTAAACAGATGACAGTCTTGGGAGGGCAAGGGTCAGAGAGCTGCCTCTGCATCCCTTCTGAGGCCAGCGCGGGACCGGCACGCAGCAGGGGCCGCCGCTGTCCTTCCTGATGAGGCACCACTGGCCGTGGCCTCGCTGGCTGTGGTCAACGCCCCACCGACCCCCTCCTGGCTCCCCCGAGAGAGGCTCACGGGGCCTGGCCTTTTATCCCAGCGTGAGCCCGGGGCTGGTGGACGCTCAGCCCCTCTCCTCTGCCTGGTCTGCAGAGTTCACCCTCGTGTTATTGGAGAGGCTTCCAAGAGTGGGAGGCCAGGTTCACTCGGAGGGTGCACCACAGGAGGGAGGAGGCAGAGGGCAGGGAAGCGCCTCTCCGAGGGGCGTGTGACGAGAGGACGCAGCGGGCAGGGGGCCCTGGGGCGGGGAGCCCACAGCTGGCTGTGCACCAGGCCGGCCAGGGGTGACCGCCCTCTGGGGCAGCCGCTACTCGCCATCTTCGTGTTCCGTCTCTTTGTTCCCCGACCTTCCTGGAGTCCAGTGTCACCTTGAAGAAACCCACTGGCCAGAAAGAAACTGTTCCACTTGCCCAAACATTAGCGTGGGGTCTGATGAGCCCTTTCAGAAGTCCCTGGTCCTTCCTGCCATGCCCTCCACTGACAGTCCCCTCAAGATGCCGCAATTCTGATCGTTCTCACCTAAAACCCCCACCACCCTGGGGGCCAGGCCTGTGCCCAGGCTGCACAAGCAGGAATGATGTCACTCGATCAAGGTCATTCCAGGAGGTCCCCACAGGGCTTCCCAGGTGGCAAAGAACACGCCCGCCAATGCAGGAGACGCAGTTGCGATGTCTGGGTGGGAAGACACCCTGGAGGCAGGCATGGCAACCCACTCCAGTATTCTCGCCTGGAGAATCCCAGGGACAGAGGCACCCGGTGGGCTACAGGCTACAGGGTCGCACAGAGTCGGATATGACTGATAGGACAAAGTAGCAGCAGCAGGAGGCCCCATTCCCACAAAAACTGCCCCACACTCTGCCCAGAGTGACTGGGCTTTATCCTCACACCTGCGGTCCACCCGATTAGGAATGGAAGTTTCCTTTTCTCAAAGGCAGACACCTGATGAAGGGGGTAACACGGCAGCCAGAGTCTCCTATACCTTGGTGTGGTTAATGTAAAAGATCGTCTTTTTCTTAATAACTGGCTCAGATCATCTGAAAGAGAGGAGTGAGTAGGAATCCTGAAGGCTGCTAAGAGGCCGGGTGGGTGGGGTGATTCTGGAGCACAGACCCTTCCTGGATGCACAGGCTCTGTGTGGGTAGAGGGATCTGAACAGTGAAAGAACAGCAAGCAAGGACCAGGAAAAAAGTTTCTCTGTCATGCACAAGCATCGCTAAAGGGAGGGATGAAAAACTAGGGGCTCAGCATAACACTCAGGAGTCTCCACAGCTTCCCAGTGTCTCCATTCCCTGGTCAGAACCCCCCAACGTAGGCAGTCCACACTCTTAGAGCGGAATGTTCACCAAAGACACATACACCACCCCCACCCCCGACACACGCAATCCAAAAGAAGATGCAGCAATGCCCAGAGAAGTGACTCAAAACACATTCCCTTCCAAGCTGCCAAACTGGGAGGCCCCGCAGATCAGTGGGAGGCGGATCAAGGCCATTTCCTTTCACTGAAACTTCTACCCTTCTAGAATTTCTCCTTCTCTGCAGGTCCAGGCCACGGAGACACTAATCCCCATTCAAATGAACCGTCAAGCTTCTTCCTTCATTGGAGAGAAAAGACCTCTCAAAACATCCCGGAGTAGTGGCTCTAATGTCGCTTAGGGTGAGCGTGGCTTTCCTAGGAAGGGAGGGAGCGGGCTCACCTGGCCTTTCTGGTCGGAGGCAGACACGTGAATGCTCTCCTCTGCCCTCTCCCCCGCCCTCCAACAGCTTTAATAAACACTGATGACTTCAGCCCTTCAGGCACAGCTGTCCTGTGAATTGTCTAGTCAGGGGGCTGGGGTGGGTGCCAAGGGCTGGATCTCCAAATAAACCAGCTCCCCGCTTGGCCCCCCCCATTGCTTCTCCAGAACAGGTGGGTGCTGAGAAGGAGGGCACGTCTCTGGTTGAGACCTGAGAGACAGAAGCGCTTTTCTCAGCCTCCTGCTGAGGGCAGAGCCCCAGTGGGGGAGGAGCAGGAGCAGAGCTTGAAGACAGGGCCAGGGGGAGGCCGCCCTCCCCAAGTACCATGAATCTGGGCCTCTCCAGAACTCTCTGCTCAAATCAAGCGGCTCTGAAATGGGGGTCAGCCCTAGGCTGGCTCTCGGGTTCGGATGGGCTGGTACATTATTTGAGGACAGAAATGGAGTGTTCATATCAATCTGTCATCTGTAGGAGGTCCACAGGAAATGGCTAGATGGAGAAATGAATGAACAAATGACTGACCCTACGGGCCATGATGAGGAAACAGCAGTGGAATAAGGAGGGGAAAGTCCTGGGGGCGTTTGGGGAGGTGAGCAGGCACACCACCAACACAGGATGCCACCAGGGAGCTGGGAGAAGAAAGGACTGCCAAGTCTAATCCTAGCCCGTCATCATCGTGTCCACAGCCAGCCAGGCAGTAACGGCCATTTGCAGCAAACTCTTCCTCCAAGAAGCCATGATAACTGTCCTCAGAGAACGTGACACTCAGAATGGTCATAGCTGAACTTTAGAAACCACTCACTCACAGGCTCTCTGAATTCTTTTTTTCAATCGCAAAATAAAATTTCAAATTTCATGCAGGGGCTTCCCTGGTAGCTCAGTGGTGAAGAATCTGCCTGCCAATGCCGGAGACACAGGTTCAATCCCTGATCCAGGAAGATCCCACAGGCTGCAGAGCCACGAAGCTCGTGAGCCACAGCTATGGAACCTGTGCTTTAGAGCCCGGTAGCCACAACTGTGGAGCCCACGTGCCACAGCTACTGAAGCCCGTGTGCCCTAGAGCCTGAGCTCCACAGCAAGAGAAGCCACGGCAATAAGAGGCCTGTTGGCCTCAACTAGAGAGGCTCCCACTCCTCTACGAAAGCACATGAACGCTTCTGACTTCAGCCCTTCAGGCACAGCTGTCCTGTGAATTGTCTAGTCAGGGGGCTGGGGTGGGTGCCAAGGGCTGGATCTCCAAATAAACCAGCTCCCCGCTTGGCCCTCCCCATTGCTTCTCCAGAGCAGGTGGGTGCTGAGAAGGAGGGCACGTCTCTGGTTGAGACCTGAGAGACAGAAGTGCTTTTCTCAGCCTCCTGCTGAGGGCAGAGCCCCAGTGGGGGAGGAGCAGGAGCAGAGCTTGAAGACAGGGCCAGGGGGAGGCCGCCCTCCCCAAGTACCATGAATCTGGGCCTCTCCAGAACTCTCTGCTCAAATCAAGCGGCTCTGAAATGGGGGTCAGCCCTAGGCTGGCTCTCGGGTTCGGATGGGCTGGTACATTATTTGAGGACAGAAATGGAGTGTTCATATCAATCTGTCATCTGTAGGAGGTCCACAGGAAATGGCTAGATGGAGAAATGAATGAACAAATGACTGACCCTACGGGCCATGATGAGGAAACAGCAGTGGAATAAGGAGGGGAAAGTCCTGGGGGCGTTTGGGGAGGTGAGCAGGCACACCACCAACACAGGATGCCACCAGGGAGCTGGGAGAAGAAAGGACTGCCAAGTCTAATCCTAGCCCGTCATCATCGTGTCCACAGCCAGCCAGGCAGTAACGGCCATTTGCAGCAAACTCTTCCTCCAAGAAGCCATGATAACTGTCCTCAGAGAACGTGACACTCAGAATGGTCATAGCTGAACTTTAGAAACCACTCACTCACAGGCTCTCTGAATTCTTTTTTTCAATCGCAAAATAAAATTTCAAATTTCATGCAGGGGCTTCCCTGGTAGCTCAGTGGTGAAGAATCTGCCTGCCAATGCCGGAGACACAGGTTCAATCCCTGATCCAGGAAGATCCCACAGGCTGCAGAGCCACGAAGCTCGTGAGCCACAGCTATGGAACCTGTGCTTTAGAGCCCGGTAGCCACAACTGTGGAGCCCACGTGCCACAGCTACTGAAGCCCGTGTGCCCTAGAGCCTGAGCTCCACAGCAAGAGAAGCCACGGCAATAAGAGGCCTGTTGGCCTCAACTAGAGAGAGGCTCCCACTCCCTGCAACGGAAGAAGAGCCCACCAGCAGCCGCGAAGACCCAGAACAGCCAAAAATAAGTAATAATAAAATTATAAAAAACAAAAAATTCACGTGAAAACTGACACAGTCAGAACTGGCTGAATCAGCTCCATGAATTTCCCTGGAGATCCCAGTCTTATCAACTCCTCATTTCAAGCAGGGAAACCTCAGCGAGGTCAACCTGTGTTCTCAGGCTCCCTGACAACCACCCCCAGGTATCTCGTCCCCTCTGTGGGGCATCTATTTCCGTACCTCTTGGGTGGGCCCTGGCACTTGGAATCTTTAAAAGGTCATAGGTGATGACCACTTGGAGCCAGGTTTAGGCCCTGCTGGATTGAGCACCAGTTTGAAGAGTGAATCAGTAGCGAGATGTGACCCCTGACAATGACTTCCAAGAGGCTACTGGAATTAATTTCTGGTGCTGGGGTCTGCGTATATTGAACTGATGCCACTGACTGTGATTCTAGCATGTTCTGGTCAAAGGGTTATTTTTGGTCATCTTTGGCAGTCTTTCAAACAAGGCGAGCCCCCAATGTACCGCGTGGCTCCCATTTGCTTCTGTCAAGAGGGTGACTCCAGTCAGCCCCATAGGTATGGCAATGGGAAAAAACGAATTCACCATGGAGCAGACATAGCAGTGGGAAACAGAGCACACAGACACACCAAGCAGTTCTGGATGAATCAATGGATCTTGGCCAGCAGCTCGGGCCTGAACAAGCCTGAGATGAAGTGGCCTTGAGATGCCACCTGGTTAAGATGTTAACTCTCCACAGTTTTATCTGTGGTCTCAAAGGAGTCATTTATTGCAATAAAAATGGTCGAGATCTTAGCTGAGTCTCCACCAAAGCCTCAAACATTGAGCAGCTTGTCCAGAGGATGTCACATTCATTTCCACTTCAGGTCCATTTCTTTCTTTGCCCAGGCCCGGCTTTCCATTAGCAGCTGCATTTGGATAAGGTGAGGCTGAGGGCGTGGGCCGCACTGCTGGGTCTCTGGAGTATTCCTTAGGAAAACAGAATGTGAGCACTGACCCCTGAGTCATGCCAGGCGACCCTGCACTGTCCCTCAGAAACATAGAGCGAAAACCTGGTGAGAGGTCCCAGACTTGCAAAGGAAACAGCAGGCTCGGGAGGATGATCAAGAACTTGAGGTAAGTGGATCTCACTATAGGTACGGCAAGCAAATGAGACAGCTGATTCCAGAATATTTCCTGCGCGCTGCCTCCTTGAGCACATAAATCCTTAGAGAAGAGGATCGATACAATTAAAAAGGCAGATAGGATTAATAAATGCTGTCAAAGATGTGGAGAAACTGGTATCCTTGTACTCCGCTGGGGAGAATGGAAAAACGGGGCAGCCACAGCGACAAACAGTCTGGCAGTCTCCCCAAAGGCACCATCGGACCCAGGAATTCCACTCTCAGGTGTATATCCAAGGGAAGCAGTAACCTATGGCCACACAAAGAGTGTTTACAGTGTTACTGACAAAAGCCAAACGTGGAAACAGCCCCGCTATCCATCAGGCGGGGACTGGGTAAATAAAATGTGATCTATCCACGCAAGGAACATTACTCAGCAATAAGAGACATGAAATACCAGTGCATGATACAGTACGGATGAACCTTAAAAACACTACGTGAAGCAAAAGCAGTCAGTCACAAAAGGCCACGTATTCTATGATGTCATTGATAGAAATGTCCAGAATAGGTAAATACATTTAGAGACAGAAAGCAGATTATTGGTGACCTAGAACTGGGGAGTTGGGGGTGAAATGGAGAGCGACTGCTAATGGTTACAGGATTCTTTTTGGTGTGATGAAAATATCCTAAAATTGAGGGTGGTGAGGGGAGGCCCAACTCTGTAAATATACTAAAAACCTTTGACTTGTACACTTTGAGTAGGTTTTATCTTTTTGGTCTCAAAGGAGTCATTTATTGCAATAAAAATGGTCGAGATCTTAGCTGAGTCTCCACCAAAGCCTCAAACATTGAGCAGCTTGTCCAGAGGATGTCACATTCATTTCCACTTCAGGTCCATTTCTTTCTTTGCCCAGGCCCGGCTTTCCATTAGCAGCTGCATTTGGATAAGGTGAGGCTGAGGGCGTGGGCCGCACTGCTGGGTCTCTGGAGTATTCCTTAGGAAAACAGAATGTGAGCACTGACCCCTGAGTCATGCCAGGCGACCCTGCACTGTCCCTCAGAAACATAGAGCGAAAACCTGGTGAGAGGTCCCAGACTTGCAAAGGAAACAGCAGGCTCGGGAGGATGATCAAGAACTTGAGGTAAGTGGATCTCACTATAGGTACGGCAAGCAAATGAGACAGCTGATTCCAGAATATTTCCTGCGCGCTGCCTCCTTGAGCACATAAATCCTTAGAGAAGAGGATCGATACAATTAAAAAGGCAGATAGGATTAATAAATGCTGTCAAAGATGTGGAGAAACTGGTATCCTTGTACTCCGCTGGGGAGAATGGAAAAACGGGGCAGCCACAGCGACAAACAGTCTGGCAGTCTCCCCAAAGGCACCATCGGACCCAGGAATTCCACTCTCAGGTGTATATCCAAGGGAAGCAGTAACCTATGGCCACACAAAGAGTGTTTACAGTGTTACTGACAAAAGCCAAACGTGGAAACAGCCCCGCTATCCATCAGGCGGGGACTGGGTAAATAAAATGTGATCTATCCACGCAAGGAACATTACTCAGCAATAAGAGACATGAAATACCAGTGCATGATACAGTACGGATGAACCTTAAAAACACTACGTGAAGCAAAAGCAGTCAGTCACAAAAGGCCACGTATTCTATGATGTCATTGATAGAAATGTCCAGAATAGGTAAATACATTTAGAGACAGAAAGCAGATTATTGGTGACCTAGAACTGGGGAGTTGGGGGTGAAATGGAGAGCGACTGCTAATGGTTACAGGATTCTTTTTGGTGTGATGAAAATATCCTAAAATTGAGGGTGGTGAGGGGAGGCCCAACTCTGTAAATATACTAAAAACCTTTGACTTGTACACTTTGAGTAGGTGACTTGTATGATATGTGAGTGACATCTCAATGAAGTTGCTATTAACTAGAAAAACAAACCGTAGAAGAGTCCCTGTTGTTTAGGTTCTGCTTCATAGAGGTGATTCCGCTTCGCCTAGTCTCTGCTAGACTTCCCCAAACAGAGGCCAGGCATCAGCAGGAACGGGGTCACGGCCAGCTCTTCCTCTCACCTTCACAAAACCCGGTGAACCATTAGCTCCAGAAACAACCGACTTATCAGCGAGCACCCACAGCCAAAAGCAAAAGTCTTACGTGTACATGTGCACACATGTGTGTGCAGGCAAGGCAGAAGGTTCCCGAAGGCCCAGTTGAGTTCTATGATATTCTCTGGGGCAGTCACATGTACATGTGCTTCTGGTCTGTATCTAATTTGAAAAAACCAACGCTGACCGTGCATTCTATTATTAGGCAGTTCTTTCCAGTTTCAGCGTCTCAGTGTTGCTCTACACAATTTGTTCGGAGGATGAACTCACTTCTTGAATGATGAAGAAACATCCCGCCCTGGGGCTCTGGCCCAGGAGGGGCAGGCTTCCGTGGGGCCAGCTTTCCCAATCTGCACCTCAGGTGACCCGAGCCAGGCCACCCCTGGGAAAGAGCTCTTACCCCGGGGGACGCCTCCTTCTCGCTGGCCCCTGGCCTTCTGCAGGTGGAGGAGAGCCGGGGGACGGGGAGAGGGAAGGAGGCCCCCTCTGGCTGGTCCCCTTCCAAGCAACGCCCCAGAGGAGGAGGCCTCCCAAAGGGAACAGAAGGGAGTGAGACAGGAGAGGACACGTACTTCTTTTTCTAAACACAAGCTCAAAATGGACAGAGGAAAAGTTAAATTAGGCTGCGACTCTGAAAGTCATCCACCGAAGATAAACTCTCCCTTCAAAGAAATTACTCATCTTACTCCATGGTGGTACCTCAGGGTCCCTCAGCACTCACATTTATTAAGCAATGACCTGCACAATGTATACTATAAAGAGTTCATTTCAAAGCCCCATTTCCCACATTATTATTATTATTTTTATTTGTTAAGTCATGAGAAGTCCAGCAACTTAAACATCAAAACGAAAGCTAACATGGACACGCGTGCAAAGATGGGAAAAAAAAAAATCCTTCGTGGAAGTTACTATGAAGCGAGCAACTTCAGAAGGGAAAAACACAATCTCTGACTAATATAAAGGAGACTCCAAATTGCTCTTGGCAACAATCTCTCAACCCCAGAGTCCCCTCCCTCTATTCATCTCCGCAGTTCCCAGCCAAAGGAAAATAAACTGAACAGCTCTCTCCCTAGCCCAACCTGCAGGGCTGCACGGCTCAGCAAGCGCTGAGCAAACAGACAGCCCCGTGCAATTATCCACCTGTGCCAGCGTGGTAAACAAGGGGCAGCCAGGCGGGGGCTCGCCGCTCTGACCAGGCCGCTCATCTCTGCCCTGAGAGAAAAATGCCTTTATTCTGGCACCGCAACATCAAAACGGAATGCGATATAATCTTGTGACCTCAAACACAAGAGATTTTTTTTTTTTAAAAGAAAGGAAGAGGAAAATCATCCTCCCCGGAAGAGTTGGTGCCAGTTCTGAAGAAGGAAGGCCCCTGAGCTTCCCTCAGAGCGACTTAGCGTGAAGACGCGATTTATCAGTTCCCCTTCCTTACCAAATGGAGAGCTAATTCTAGAGGTAGTTACCTTATACCTATTACACCATTCCAGATGGAGGGAGCGTTAACAGGACAAATGCCCTGGATTATTTATGGGCGTTCTGTCTCTGGAAGATTCATCTGACACCATTTCATTAGGAGAGACATGTCAGGTCAGCTAAAACGGAGACAGACAGGAGCATCAAGAAGGCGACAGAGTGAGTGGAGACAGAGGAGGCGAGGCCCGAAACACCCTGGCAGGCAATCGTGAGCTGCTCCGGGAGCTATGGACAGCCCAGAGACCCCGGTGCTGGCTTCATGACCAAGTGCCGAGGACACGGGCGCGCTTGCCCCGTGGCTGGCGCTGAGGCAGAGGCGCCGTTCTCCTGGAGGCGGCACGGGCCTCTTGTCATCTCCAGCAGGGATGCGCCAAAGCTCAAGTCTCATCTTAGAACCCACGATGATAAACCCATCATCTGAACAGCAGGGGCTCAAACAGCATCATGGGCACTGTGCGCGCTCCATGACGCCTCTGGGAGCCAAGGGCCGGCCGGAAGCTTGGGGACACTCACCATCCCAACTGGCCCTATGCCCACCTTCTTCCCCCAGGCCTCCTGCTGCCTCCCCTCTTTCGCGGCCATGCCTCTGTAGCACCCACATACTGTCTCATGTCACTCACGCGATGCTCACCAGACGATGCACCATGACAGTGACTATTCCCATCGACAGAAGCCAGGGACCAGGTCAGAGTCACTTACGAATGCATGCCCAGCCCTTAGCACAGGTGCTTGGAATCACGTATTAGTCAATGTAACAGCTGTCGAATAAATGACCAACTGAACGAATGGAAAGAAACCCAAGAAGGTGGACAGATATGGTCGCAGATACCATTTCGCACAACAACCATACCAGAGTGATGGAGTCCTGTCTCCTCAACAAAAACTTAGCCTTCTGAAAGGTGGGTAACTTAGATTCTGGCCCTGTCCGTGGGCAGCTGGACAGCTCACTTAACCCTTTTTGCGCTCTGATTTTCTCATCTGCCAAGTGGAGCTCATGACTCCTGTCTGACAGGTTGTGTGGTTAGAGACTGGGGTGTGCCAAAGTTCTGGTACATGATCAATGGTCTCTGAATGTCCCTCCCTGCCCAGACCCTCTCTGGCTGACCTCCCGGACCTGACAGGACAGGGTAAGTCTCGAGCTCTAGGAGCTCCAGGCCTTTGCTCTTTCCCTCTTCCTCCCTCGGGGTCCTGCCCCAAGGCCTCCTCCTGGCTGAAGCCTTCCGTCACCCCTCTGGCTGCCAAAGTGCCTCTTCTCAGATCCCACACTGGCTCTCCCTGCGGTCTCTCCACGTCACCCTGCTCACACCCTAGGCTTTGCTTATTCTGTGCGTTCCTGTATACGGAATGCCCCGGGGGGGGTTCAGGCCTGAGTTCCTTCTGCATCTCCCAGCAGATCTCGCGCGGGGTGTATTGGGACAGTTTTGTGAAGCGCTGGAGCCCACACTGGAGGCCTTGGGGCCCCTGTGGCACTAGCGTCTGGGGATTTTGTGTATGGAGCACTGGACGCACTTGGCCCCTCAGGCGTCCAGTCCCTCCCCTGTGAAAAGGGGTGATGAGAACTGGTGGCTGTTCCTGTGTGGTCCTTAGGATGGTAACTGGCGAGAACTTAGGAAACAGTACCAAACACCAGAGTCAGACGACTGAGAACTTAGGAAATAGTACCGAACACCTGACCCAGATGACTGAGAACTTAGGAAACAGTACCGAACACCAGACCCAGATGACTGAGAACTTAGGAAACAGCACCGAACACCAGACCCTGATGACTGAGAACTTAGGAAATAGTACCAAACACCAGACCCAGATGACTGAGAACTTAGGAAACAGTACCAAACACCAGACCCCGTTGACTAAGAATTTAGGAAACAGTACCAAACGCCAGACGCAGAGGACAGGGCCCAGGCTGACCTCGGTCCTCTTTTAGGAGGGTAGGTTTCTTTTCCCTTTCAGCTCAGGTTGAGCCTTAAGGGGACAGGGTGGCGGGGCCACTTTCTCTGGCTGGAGATCTCTCCAGAGGAGGTTCTAATCCCCAGGATTTAACCGAGTGAAGGAGTGGAGCTGAAGCTTGAAGCTGGCAGAGCCTTCGCCCTTCCTTCCCTGCCCTTCCACACAATCTTCTAGGACCCTGGAGAAAACCTGTCTGATGGAGTCAAACACTTCCTCTACATTTTCGTATTTCTGCATTCGGAAGACTTGGAAGGGGTATACAGCACCAGTCCACCAATGAACGCGGAACGGGAGCCCAGAGTCCCTCCAGCAGAGACAACAGAAGCCAAAACCAGGACGACCAAACCCGACGATCCCGGGAGCCCTCCGTTCAGACACGAAGAAAACTGCTCCCACCCGTGCTGGCGTGTCTAGAGCCGTGCACGCTCTTTCCAGAGTCCCTTCCAGGCCAGCCCACGGCCACTGCAGGGGGCCCGGTGCTCTGGAGGGCGACCGGGCTCAGGGCGCGCAGACTTGGCCGCCTGGGGTGCTCCGGGACTCGGGTCAGGCTGATTTTGTGTTTATTGGGACAGTTTGTGAGCGCTGGAGCCCACACTGGAGGCCTTGGGGCCCTGTGGCACTAGCGCTGGGGATTTTGTGTATGGAGCACTGACGACTTGGCCCCTCAGGCGTCCAGTCCCTCCCCTGTGAAAAGGGGTGATGAGAACTGGTGGCTGTTCCTGTGTGGTCCTTAGGATGGTAACTGGCGAGAACTTAGGAAACAGTACCAAACACCAGAGTCAGACGACTGAGAACTTAGGAAATAGTACCGAACACCTGACCCAGATGACTGAGAACTTAGGAAACAGTACCGAACACCAGACCCAGATGACTGAGAACTTAGGAAACAGCACCGAACACCAGACCCTGATGACTGAGAACTTAGGAAATAGTACCAAACACCAGACCCAGATGACTGAGAACTTAGGAAACAGTACCAAACACCAGACCCCGTTGACTAAGAATTTAGGAAACAGTACCAAACGCCAGACGCAGAGGACAGGGCCCAGGCTGACCTCGGTCCTCTTTTAGGAGGGTAGGTTTCTTTTCCCTTTCAGCTCAGGTTGAGCCTTAAGGGGACAGGGTGGCGGGGCCACTTTCTCTGGCTGGAGATCTCTCCAGAGGAGGTTCTAATCCCCAGGATTTAACCGAGTGAAGGAGTGGAGCTGAAGCTTGAAGCTGGCAGAGCCTTCGCCCTTCCTTCCCTGCCCTTCCACACAATCTTCTAGGACCCTGGAGAAAACCTGTCTGATGGAGTCAAACACTTCCTCTACATTTTCGTATTTCTGCATTCGGAAGACTTGGAAGGGGTATACAGCACCAGTCCACCAATGAACCGCGGGAACGGGGAGCCCAGAGTCCCTCCAGCAGAGACAACAGAAGCCAAAAACCAGGACGACCAAACCCGACGATCCCGGGAGCCCTCCGTTCAGACACGAAGAAAACTGCTCCCACCCGTGCTGGCGTGTCTAGAGCCGTGCACGCTCTTTCCAGAGTCCCTTCCAGGCCAGCCCACGGCCACTGCAGGGGGCCCGGTGCTCTGGAGGGCGACCGGGCTCAGGGCGCGCAGACTTGGCCGCCTGGGGTGCTCCGGGACTCGGGTTTGGCCCTACTGCCCACCCACGCTCACCCACCGGGTCCCGCGGGCGGTTCAGCCCAGGGACCGCGGCTGGACTCCCTCCGGCTCGCCCAACGACTTGTGCCAATTCCTTCTTTCCTTCCTGCCCCTGTCCTGGCTTCTGCCAGGAGTTTCCTTGGCTTTTCCTCCGCCCTCGCCAAGTTTTGCGTCTGACACTGGAGGGGCACAAGCTTGTTGGGGGGCAGGGTATTGAAAGTAACTGCTTATCGGCCACTACTTCCCAGAGTGCCGCTAGCACTCTCCGCTGTCCCCTCTCACCACCCCAGAACCTGCCGCGAGGGCGGCGGGCGCGGGGAACGCGTGCAGAGTTGCTGTCCCCGGAGTCCCCCGGTTCTGTCCTGCGTTTCTCTGCAGAAGTACGGGGCCGCAACCTCGCCTTTCCCAGCACGCTCGGCTCCAGCCCCAGCGCGGCTCTGAAATTCCTCGCAGACGCCGCCACTCACGCCCGCGAGCGCCAGGCGGAGCCGCCGCCCGGGCCAGGGTCTCCGTCGGGGGCGCCCGAACGCCGCCGGCAGCGCCGCGAGAGAGGACGCAGCTGCCCGGTGCCCGAGGGGCCTCCTCCCCACCCCGCCACCCACCCCAGGGCCGCCTGCCCAGAGCCCCGAGCCCGTCCCAGCCCGCTCCCCGTCCCGAGGCCGCGGCAAACCCACCTGGCCGCCCCGGGGACGCCGCTCGTGCCCGGGTCGCGTCCTGAGCGCCGCCAGGGTCCCGGGCTGGGAATCCACGCGGCAGCGCTGCTCAGGGGAGCCTGCCGCAGCCGGCGGGAGGTTGTCATTGATTCGTGCTGGGCGAGTTAAGCCATTCCAGGAGTGGTTTTGAGAGAGCACTCCCACCCCTCCCTCCAACCAGAAGTATTTGGCAGGCAGCCCCTTTCGTCCACCTGTAGCGCTCAGCGCGGGACAAGGACCAGTTTCATCCGTCGCGCTTGACGCCTCCCTTTCTGATAGGCAGAGTAAGCCCTTTGGTCAAAGGTAATGCAGAAACGAAAGCAGGGTGAAGGAGTCGTTCCCGTGCCCCCCACTTTTCTCTTGGGTTTCTCTGTTTATTTCTTTTCTCTAATATTTCACAAAATGCCTTCCCATCTATCTCAAATCAGGGGCGGCTTTTCATTGTTAACTGGTTTTTTTCTTCAATTCTGCATGTCTTTATTTTTAGAGGCAATTTTATTTCCATTTGCCTGAAACCTGAGCCGTAATAAAATTACCAGAATTATATGTTTTCTCTTCAAGGGTCGTGAGTACCCCTGGCGCAGGGCTTTTAAGCTTGTTGGGGGGCAGGGTATTGAAAGTAACTGCTTATCGGCCACTACTTCCCAGAGTGCCGCTAGCACTCTCCGCTGTCCCCTCTCACCACCCCAGAACCTGCCGCGAGGGCGGCGGGCGCGGGGAACGCGTGCAGAGTTGCTGTCCCCGGAGTCCCCCGGTTCTGTCCTGCGTTTCTCTGCAGAAGTACGGGGCCGCAACCTCGCCTTTCCCAGCACGCTCGGCTCCAGCCCCAGCGCGGCTCTGAAATTCCTCGCAGACGCCGCCACTCACGCCCGCGAGCGCCAGGCGGAGCCGCCGCCCGGGCCAGGGTCTCCGTCGGGGGCGCCCGAACGCCGCCGGCAGCGCCGCGAGAGAGGACGCAGCTGCCCGGTGCCCGAGGGGCCTCCTCCCCACCCCGCCACCCACCCCAGGGCCGCCTGCCCAGAGCCCCGAGCCCGTCCCAGCCCGCTCCCCGTCCCGAGGCCGCGGCAAACCCACCTGGCCGCCCCGGGGACGCCGCTCGTGCCCGGGTCGCGTCCTGAGCGCCGCCAGGGTCCCGGGCTGGGAATCCACGCGGCAGCGCTGCTCAGGGGAGCCTGCCGCAGCCGGCGGGAGGTTGTCATTGATTCGTGCTGGGCGAGTTAAGCCATTCCAGGAGTGGTTTTGAGAGAGCACTCCCACCCCTCCCTCCAACCAGAAGTATTTGGCAGGCAGCCCCTTTCGTCCACCTGTAGCGCTCAGCGCGGGACAAGGACCAGTTTCATCCGTCGCGCTTGACGCCTCCCTTTCTGATAGGCAGAGTAAGCCCTTTGGTCAAAGGTAATGCAGAAACGAAAGCAGGGTGAAGGAGTCGTTCCCGTGCCCCCCACTTTTCTCTTGGGTTTCTCTGTTTATTTCTTTTCTCTAATATTTCACAAAATGCCTTCCCATCTATCTCAAATCAGGGGCGGCTTTTCATTGTTAACTGGTTTTTTTCTTCAATTCTGCATGTCTTTATTTTTAGAGGCAATTTTATTTCCATTTGCCTGAAACCTGAGCCGTAATAAAATTACCAGAATTATATGTTTTCTCTTTCAAGGGTCGTGAGTGTAACTTACCAAATAAAACACTACACAGGGCGCATTCAAGTGGCAAGGGACAAAGAAGAAAGTGCAGGAAGTAGGCACAGAACCCTCCCTCCGGGTTGCCCAGGGGAACCTGGCCCAGAGGGAGGCCTGAGGCCTGAGGTGGGGGCACCCACTGTCACTCCCCTCCAAGAGCAAACACAGTATCAACAGGCTCTCCTGGGCTCTGCTCCTTTCTAAGACTGACTCAGAAATGCCAACCAGAGGCCCAATAGCCCCCATGCGGGGTGGGCCAGCCACCAACCCCAGAGAGGTGCGGCAGGCCCCCTGGCCCAAGCTGTTCCTTGAAACCACAGGCCACGCCCGTTTTTAAAACTGCCAGCTAGGATGTGCCCGTGGAGGTCCACCCTCTTCCTCAGTAAGTCTCCTTTCCCTTGGGGGGCGCCCTCACTAACGCCTTGGTACCTAGGCTAGCAGTTCTCAGAAGTGGGGAGCCCTGGGTAAGATGGAGTCAGCTCCACACCAATGAGACCAAGGAGAGGCCTGGCCTTAAAGCCCCTCTGCCGTGCTCCAGGGGCAGGCCACAAACACCAAAGCGCCCCAAAGCCAAAGCTAAACCCAAAAGGTCCATTGATCTATGAAAGCCGAGGATGGGGCTGAGGTCTGCAGAACTCCAGGAAGAATGGTTCAGACTTAAATACCTCCTCCAACAGGTGCCTCCTGCCTGAAATCCCAGTGTTAATGATTCATACCTTTGTGAGACACGCCCGGCAGAGAACCTGCTCCAGGCAGGCAAATTTGCTTCGGGAAAGCAACAAGGACCTCTCTCTGTAATTCTAACACTGTCCATGCCCAGGGGTTGGAGGCAAGGGCCCTCACAAGGGGCTGGAAAGAGTTGGCCAGACCATCTAGGGGGTAAGGTCACAGACGGCAGCATGTGGGGGCAGAGAGGCTCAGAGCCAGGGAGGGGTGAGGAGGGAGGGAGGGAGAGGAGGGTGCTACATCAGGAAACAGGCGCTGAAGGTCAGAAGTGCATGTCTTTATTTTTAGAGGCAATTTTATTTCCATTTGCCTGAAACCTGAGCCGTAATAAAATTACCAGAATTATATGTTTTCTCTTTCAAGGGTCGTGAGTGTAACTTACCAAATAAAACACTACACAGGGCGCATTCAAGTGGCAAGGGACAAAGAAGAAAGTGCAGGAAGTAGGCACAGAACCCTCCCTCCGGGTTGCCCAGGGGAACCTGGCCCAGAGGGAGGCCTGAGGCCTGAGGTGGGGGCACCCACTGTCACTCCCCTCCAAGAGCAAACACAGTATCAACAGGCTCTCCTGGGCTCTGCTCCTTTCTAAGACTGACTCAGAAATGCCAACCAGAGGCCCAATAGCCCCCATGCGGGGTGGGCCAGCCACCAACCCCAGAGAGGTGCGGCAGGCCCCCTGGCCCAAGCTGTTCCTTGAAACCACAGGCCACGCCCGTTTTGAAAACTGCCAGCTAGGATGTGCCCGTGGAGGTCCACCCTCTTCCTCAGTAAGTCTCCTTTCCCTTGGGGGGCGCCCTCACTAACGCCTTGGTACCTAGGCTAGCAGTTCTCAGAAGTGGGGAGCCCTGGGTAAGATGGAGTCAGCTCCACACCAATGAGACCAAGGAGAGGCCTGGCCTTAAAGCCCCTCTGCCGTGCTCCAGGGGCAGGCCACAAACACCAAAGCGCCCCAAAGCCAAAGCTAAACCCAAAAGGTCCATTGATCTATGAAAGCCGAGGATGGGGCTGAGGTCTGCAGAACTCCAGGAAGAATGGTTCAGACTTAAATACCTCCTCCAACAGGTGCCTCCTGCCTGAAATCCCAGTGTTAATGATTCATACCTTTGTGAGACACGCCCGGCAGAGAACCTGCTCCAGGCAGGCAAATTTGCTTCGGGAAAGCAACAAGGACCTCTCTCTGTAATTCTAACACTGTCCATGCCCAGGGGTTGGAGGCAAGGGCCCTCACAAGGGGCTGGAAAGAGTTGGCCAGACCATCTAGGGGGTAAGGTCACAGACGGCAGCATGTGGGGGCAGAGAGGCTCAGAGCCAGGGAGGGGTGAGGAGGGGAGGGGAGGGGAGAGGAGGGGTGCTACATCAGGGAAACAGGCGCTGAAGGTCAGAAGGGAAGGTGCTTAATCAGGGCCGGTGGACAGTTTCCAAGACTGGATGACCCCATAGCTTTTTTTTTTTTTTTTATCACAAACCATGTACTCCGGGAACACCCAAGCCAAAGAATGAAAACTCAAATCCCTCTGTCCACAAAGGCACTAATTAAATATCCAATCAAGCGCAACTCCACACTCCACTCCCAGGCCCCGTGGGTAAAGGTGCCAACGCATGACCTGGATGGAGTCAGGATCAATCCAGAGGTGTCCGTCCTGCACCTACACGTTTCTGTCTGTCACCAGGCCTAGGTGGAGGTGGGGTGCTGTGGGGCGCCGCCCACGGAGCCTTAGGTCTTGTGAGGAGATAAAGCACAGAGGCCCGACCGCGTGGGGCAGGTATACAGAGCACTATTGGGGGCCCACTAAGGAACTGGGGGCTGCAGTCGTGCAGAGAGGACTCCCCTGGAGAGGGCTCCTGGAAGCGGTCCCCTAGGCCCAGTATCTGTGCTGCACCTGGCCGGAGGAGGTGTCGGGTGGGAGAGTGAAGGCTGAGGGAGGGGGCGGCCGCCGAGGTTAGAGGGTTCTCCCAGGAGACACGACATCCGGCCTCCATGGTAGACCCCGTTCACGGATACAGCTTCCAGCTCAAAGGCGAGGCCAGGGCAGGGCCTGCTTTGCGGGAAGGGAGGATCACAGCACCTCTTTCAGACCCAGCTGGAGCTGGCTGTGGGCAGAGGGGTGGAGGAAGGAGGCTGCAGGGAGGGGTGGGGAGAGTTGGTGCCCAGCCCAGCCTGCCCCCAGGCGGCTCCTCCTAGCGGGGCTCTGGCCCCTGGACCTAAAGGAGTGTCCGAGCGGGCCAGTGGGTGGTGCCAGGCTGACTGCATCGCAGCCAAGAACCCGGGGGAGAGCTGGCCCCGGGCCAGCCCGCTGGCTGGGGACCTCCGTGGACAGTGGATGGCGTTCCTCCCTCCCCCTTAATCACTGTGTGTGCGTGCAGGGCTGGGACCCGCCCTCCGGAAGGGCTGTGGGCAACAAGTGGGGCGCCCAGCTCCCGTCCCCCTCAGACTAGCCTCCCTGTCTTCAGCCCCCAGGCCAGCTGCCTCCTGGGAGCCGGAACATAGAGGGGTCTTGAGGGTGGGAGGGCGCAGGAGAGGCTCCCACGGCCACAAAGCAGGGGCTCAGGGCCGGCCAGGCTCTTGGGCTGTTACGACGCACTTCCTTTGGGGAGGAGGCTCCCTCCAAGCCCTCGCGGGGCTCCTCCCTCTCCCTCTCCCTCCTTCTCTCCCTCTCCTCCCACTCCGCTCCCATGCTGGGTCAGGTCGCTCAGAGCTTGGAAACAGGCTGGCTTACAGACGCCTTGCCTTCCACATCGGCCTCCAAACCCACAGCACACTCTTGTTCCAGGGCGGAGGGAAGCTTCTGCCCCAACCACCAAGCGATGGCAGGGAAGGCTAAACGGAAGCACGGGGAACAAATCCGCTGCCGTCGACCGTGGCCTTAGCAGCGCCCGGCCCTCGGCTGTGATGCAGGCGGGAGACAGTTTTCGTACGGCGTGCGCATACGCCGCGTGTCCAAGCACACGTGCACAGACAGGCAGACCAGCGACAGGCCTGTCATCTAAGACCAGGAATGCCCACCAGCTATGAAGAATCTGGCCCCTCAGGTAACCCTCGCAGCCACACCACGAGGTTACAGCCTTTCACTTCCTCCTCTGTTCTGAAGACCAAGCTAGGGCTCAGAGACGCCAAAGCACTTGTTCAAGGTCACAACGCTTGATACATCGTAACCACTGGACAAACACCTGGGCCTCTGGACTCTGCTGCCCAGAGCCGGACCCTGGGGGTGGGCTCTGGCTCTCTGTCTAGCTCCTACAACTGGTCCCCTAAGGAGCAGTTCGCTTTGCTGGTGTGCGCCTCAGTCTTCCCCCTGCTGGGCTGGCGGAGCGATAACCATTATTGGACAGGAGGAGGCTGAGATGGAGGTTAGACTCTGGTGAAGCGCTAAAGCAAGGCTTCCCTAGAGGATGCACGCGGCTCAGGAGGTGTTACTCAAGGTGGAAACCCAGAATCACCCCTGCTGCCTCCCTCCGCCTTCGCCCCTCACCCTTCCCCAGCCAAGCCACCCGCGTGCAGGACTCACATCTTCAAACTCGGCCTCCAAGCCGCCTCGTGCAGGGCTGGGACCCGCCCTCCGGAAGGGCTGTGGGCAACAAGTGGGCGCCCAGCTCCCGTCCCCCTCAGACTAGCCTCCCTGTCTTCAGCCCCCAGGCCAGCTGCCTCCTGGGAGCCGGAACATAGAGGGGTCTTGAGGGTGGGAGGGCGCAGGAGAGGCTCCCACGGCCACAAAGCAGGGGCTCAGGGCCGGCCAGGCTCTTGGGCTGTTACGACGCACTTCCTTTGGGGAGGAGGCGCCCTCCAAGCCCTCGCGGGGCTCCTCCCTCTCCCTCTCCCTCCTTCTCTCCCTCTCCTCCCACTCCGCTCCCATGCTGGGTCAGGTCGCTCAGAGCTTGGAAACAGGCTGGCTTACAGACGCCTTGCCTTCCACATCGGCCTCCAAACCCACAGCACACTCTTGTTCCAGGGCGGAGGGAAGCTTCTGCCCCAACCACCAAGCGATGGCAGGGAAGGCTAAACGGAAGCACGGGGAACAAATCCGCTGCCGTCGACCGTGGCCTTAGCAGCGCCCGGCCCTCGGCTGTGATGCAGGCGGGAGACAGTTTTCGTACGGCGTGCGCATACGCCGCGTGTCCAAGCACACGTGCACAGACAGGCAGACCAGCGACAGGCCTGTCATCTAAGACCAGGAATGCCCACCAGCTATGAAGAATCTGGCCCCTCAGGTAACCCTCGCAGCCACACCACGAGGTTACAGCCTTTCACTTCCTCCTCTGTTCTGAAGACCAAGCTAGGGCTCAGAGACGCCAAAGCACTTGTTCAAGGTCACAACGCTTGATACATCGTAACCACTGGACAAACACCTGGGCCTCTGGACTCTGCTGCCCAGAGCCGGACCCTGGGGGTGGGCTCTGGCTCTCTGTCTAGCTCCTACAACTGGTCCCCTAAGGAGCAGTTCGCTTTGCTGGTGTGCGCCTCAGTCTTCCCCCTGCTGGGCTGGCGGAGCGATAACCATTATTGGACAGGAGGAGGCTGAGATGGAGGTTAGACTCTGGTGAAGCGCTAAAGCAAGGCTTCCCTAGAGGATGCACGCGGCTCAGGAGGTGTTACTCAAGGTGGAAACCCAGAATCACCCCTGCTGCCTCCCTCCGCCTTCGCCCCTCACCCTTCCCCAGCCAAGCCACCCGCGTGCAGGACTCACATCTTCAAACTCGGCCTCCAAGCCGCCCTCTTCCTGCCTCCTCGCCCCCTGCCCCAGCCACCACCCCTCTCCCGTAGACCTGTGGGGGACCCCTCCATGGCCCCCTCGCTCCCTCTCCTGCCCTGCCCCTTCCACCCAGCGCCACACAGCTGCCCAGGTCATCTTCAAACGTGCCTCTGGGCATGTCGCAGGGCACTTAAAATGCAGTCCAAACGATTTACAAGGCCCACAGGGCACAGGAAAATCCCTGCCTGTCTTCCTCCACTCACCCCTGCCTCTCACCACACTCTCCAGTCACAGGCAGACACGCGAGTTCCCTTGCCTTCCTGTTACCTAGGCCTGACCTGCCCTCCCCCAACTCAGGTCATGAAGAAGCGTCACCTCCTCTGAGAAGGCTTCCCGGACCACCACAGCTCAATCAGAAAGCCCGCCCTCCGTTATCTGTTTCTGACGCTTGATGAAAGCACTCATGTATCTTGGATACGTTTATTTAACAGCATGTTTACACTAAATTATATTTGATGGTTCCCTCCCACTAACACAGAGACTGCTTGTGGGCCAGGGACCCTGTGTGTCTCGTATTCCTTGGACTTCCCTGGTGGCTCATCAGTAAAGAAGCTGCCTGTCAGTTCAGGAGATGTAGGTTCGATCCCTGGGTGGGGAAGATCCCCTGGAGGAGAGCATAGCAATCCATGCCAGTATTCTTGCTTGGAGAATCCCATGGACAGAGGAGCCTGGTAGGCTTTAGTCCATGGGCTCGCAAAGAGTCAGACACAACTGAGCAATTAAACAACAGCAATGAAAACATCCTTGAGGGCTTCCTTGGTGGTCCAGTGGGTAAGGACGCTGCCTTGCAGTACAAGGGGCGCCAGTTCGATCCCTGGCCTGGGAAGATCCCATGTGCCGCGGAGCAGCTGGACGATGTGTCCAACTACTGAGCCAGAGCTCTGGAGTGCATGCACCCAGAGCCGGTGCTCTGCAACAAGTGAGGCCACTGTGATCGGAGGCCCATACAGGCCAAGGAACAAAGATGGAAATAAATGAAAGCCCAATAGAAGTGGCCCAAAAAGACCCCCAAAAAATCCTTGATACAGGGCACTGAAAGTCACTCAGTCCTGTCCAACTCTTCGTGACCATGGACGAATGATGGAATTCTCCAGGCCAGAGTACTGGGGTGGGGAGCCTTTCTCTTCTCCAGGGGTTCTTCCCAGCCCAGGGATTGAACCCAGGTCTCTCTCATTGCAGGCGGATTCTCTACCATCTGAACCACCAGGAAAGCCCTGATACAGGGCTGCCTCCTGGCAAATACATATTTATAGAGAAAAACCCTAGATCCAGGAGGCAGGAGGACTGCATCTAGTCCTGGCCCAGCCACTGGCAGGCTGTGTGCCCTGCGGATGTCACCTGCGTCCTCAACTTCGTCCTCTGTGAAGGGGAACTATGAGTGAGGTGACGGTCAGGAGCCCGACTCCACAGCCAGACTGGCTTTCATTCTAGGACTCATGGGTGTGCCACGAAGGGAGTCCTGGCTGCCCTGCACTTGAGAGGGCTTCCAGAGGTCTGGCTTCTGCTGCTGGCCCCTGCTGACGCTTTATCCGAATCAGTCTGGGAGGACGGAGGCATTCTCACATCTGAGCCCTCCTCTCACCCCCGCCCCGCTGCCCAGGCTGCCACGCACACGTGGAAACAGACTGGTCCAGAGTGCACGGGTATGACCTCCGACCTCCAAGAGAACCAGCAGCCAATCCAGTCAGGGCTGATCCTATCTGGGGATTTCCACCCAACAACCCTGCTCCCCAACTCGCCCCGTCCGAGGGCCCTGCCTCTGAGGAGGTCGGTGCACACGGAGATCTGAGTATTCAGTGGCTTCTAAACCCATCGCGCTGTGTGGCTTTCACAGCAACCCCGAGTCCCACGCTGCAGATGAGGAAACAGAGATTTTGCTTAAAAAGCGAGTGAGTGGCAGAATGGAGATCTTTGAAATCAGGGATGCAAAAACTCTTGTGAGGGCTTTCCTGGTGGCCCAGTGGTTAAGAATCTGCCTTGCAATGCAAAGGACACCAGTTCAATCCCTGGTCTGGGAAGATCCCACGAGCCACGGAGCACCGAAGCCGATGAGCCACAGCTACTGAGCCAGCACTCTAGAGCCTGCGAGCCACAACGACTGAAACCCGAGCACCTAGAGACCAGACTCTGCAAGAAGAGAAGCCACGGAGATGAGAAGCCCGCGTGTGACGATGAAGACTAGTCCCCTCTCACCGCGACTGGAGAAAGTCTGAGTGCGGCCACAAAGACTCCACCACAACCAAAAATAAAAATTAAATAAAGCTTAAAATCATAAAAAAATTCTTGTGAGATTAATATTATTATAAAAATGTATGTATTGGACTATATAATTATTTTTAAAGTACCTTTTTTTTTTGCCACTTCTATTGGTCTTTCATTTATTTATTTTCATCCATCTTTGTTCTTTGGCCCGTGTGAGCCTCCCATTGCAGTGGCCTCTCTGGCCACAGAGCACCGGCTCTGGGCGCATGCGCTCCAGAGCTCTGGCTCAGTAATTGGACGTGCTGGTCCAGCCGCTCCGCAGCACGTGGGATCTTCCCAGGCTAGGGGTCAAACTGGTGCCCCTTGCACTGCAAGGCGGTGGTGTCCTTACCCACTGGACCACCCAGGGAAGCCCCTGGAGTATATAATTTTAAAGAGAATATCGATGTACCGAGCAAACAGAGAGGCAATACTGTGACTTATAACGCCCCACATCAGGCACAGCATGGCCCCTAGTCTCACGCCAGTCCTCCAGGGGCCATGACCCAAGCCCCCTCGCTGGGGTGGACAGTCCACCCGCCCACCTCCTCCACCAACACCTTATGTCAGGCTTCACCTGACATTCCACTTTGCTCTTTTAGGTGCTCAACAAATGTTTAATTAAACATTTAATTAAATTTTCAGGAAAACTCAGATGGCAGGAGCAAAAAGGGGCCACTTCAGGTTCACCCGGCCTCTGCCATCGCAGCCCGACTTCCTGTCAATGACAGACCAAGTCCTCACTGTTCTGAATGAGGGACAGTCCTCAGTCGTGTCTGCGGCCCCGTGGCCTGTAGCCCACCAGGCTCCTCTGTGCATGGGATTTCCCAGGTGAGAACACTGGCGGCGCTGTACTTCCTCCGGGGCACTATTCTCAAGTCTCCGGTGTGTCCTGTTATCACCAGGAAGTCCCTGTAAACACGCGGCACTATCACTTTGATCCTCAAATCAGATTTTATTCAAATGTACTAAATGCCAACAGGAGATAAACACTCTCCGCTGTTGAGTGTAGGGAACAGAGAGGAGCCACGACCGTCGCTGAGCTAAGCTTTCCGCGGTGCCAACACGTACCCAAATCTGCCGGTCGGCAGTCTGCCCGTGGGTCTTGGGGCAGCAGACCATCATCCAGAACCCACTGCAGTGACCAGTCACCTCGGCCTGACTCCCTGACTTCTTCAAGTGCACGGAGGTGAGCCGGGGAGCCGAGGCCCGTGGCCGCCCTGGTTGCGCTGTTAGAGGAGCTGGAGAAGAAGGCGCGGCCTGTGAGGGGGGCCAGGTACTAGGAGCCCTCCGCCCCGCCTCGGGGGGGGCTGGGAGACCAGCGGGAGCGTGTCCTGACCTCGGGCCAGAGCCTCTGGCAGGAGGTTCGGGCTGAGCACAAGGTGCCGGGCGCCGGAACGGCTCTCGCCGGGGAAGTGAGGGGGAAGTACCCTGCCTGGCTGGGCACACAGCAGGCACGGTGAGCTCAGCCCGAGGGCCCGGGCTGGGGCCTCGCCCTGCTGGGAGATGGTATCACAGAAGCCTCGGGAGGAGGGGAGCGCCAGTGGCGACCTGCAGCAGAGCGGCTGGGGCTCTGGGTGGCCAGGCCTGTTGCCACCAGGGCAGGCTGGGTGGGCTTCTAAGGGCCTGGCCAGCACGCGGGCAGCAGGGGCAGTGGCGGAGGGAAAGGGGGCCGCACTACCGGCCAGGGAGGCAACGTCCCTCCTCCCTTTCTCCCTCTGTCTCTCTCCCTCCTTTCCTCCCTTTCCCAGGTGCTTGCTCCCTGCCTTCCTGCGGCCGCCACGACTTAGCTAAGTGAACATGTGACGGGTCACATCTCCATCCTCATAAGCCCATCTTCTGGTAGGGGAAAGACAATGAACAGATACCCATCTGCGTGAAGTCAGCTGGGGTGAGGCCCGGGCTTTGTCCCTTAGTCTTTCCTTCTTTGTCGCCCACAGCCTCTCACCTTGTCTGATCGCCACCCCCAAGGGACCAGGAGAGCAGGATTCATAGCTC
This sequence comes from Tragulus kanchil, assembly GCA_022376925.1. Classification (NCBI taxonomy): domain Eukaryota; kingdom Metazoa; phylum Chordata; class Mammalia; order Artiodactyla; family Tragulidae; genus Tragulus; species Tragulus kanchil. Next base: position 139,296,977 of record JAIOJX010000003.1, read on the forward strand.
CCACAGAGAGTGAGGCAATAGGGTTGAGGGTTGGGAGGGGATTGGGACAAGTCATCCTGGGCACAGTGGTAAAGAGGCTGCATGGCACCCCAGCCGTCCGACTCCTTGCCCAGTGCCCTGTCCATCTTCCTTAGCACAGTCATCTAGATGCACCTGCAAAGCAAGGGAGGACTTCACTCTGTGCTTCTAGAAATGTCTTGGGATATGCATGCACAGAATACTAAAAAAAAAAAAAAAAAGAAACAAGAAAGGAAGTGAAGGAGAGAAAGAAAGAAGGGAGAAGAGATAAAGGAACTAAGAACCTCAACCTGGACAAACAACGAACTTACCTAATATTAAATGACTTACAAGGCAGGACCCTGTGGGTTTAGGCAGCCCAGGGAGCTGAGGTCCAGGCTACACCAGCTGCCAACTCTGGCCTTGACCCTAGTTTTCTTTGGTAAATAAGGCAAAAATTGGCCTCTCCTTTCTGGATCCCTGCAAATATGGGAGGCCCCGTTTCCCAATAAGGCTGTTGGTGGCCCCGGGCATAGCATGGATGCCCACTTGTGCCTTAGCTGGTGTTTGACCGGGAGGAGGAAGGGAGGTGAAAGCAACGGGGAAGACGAGGCAGGCCAGTGTGTGTGTGGTCAGCGTGTGTGTGTGGGGGGGGCAGCATGTGTGTGGGGGGCAGTGCGTGTGTGTGTGGACAGCGTGCGGGCATGCTGGTGTGGGGGCACCATGTGCAGAGCCCGGGAGTGGAGGAACTGGCAGCCAGGCTGGTGGCCGATGGCCTGCTGGGGAAGGGCTGCGCCCCGCCCCGTCACTGTCGCAGGAACAGTGAACAGGGCTCCCACGCCCTCCGGGCAGGTGTCCGCCCTCCAGGGTCCCAGGTGCTCAGGCAGAGAGTGGTCTCGCCCCTCCCCCGGGCTGGTCTGCGTGCCATTGATGGGGGGTGGCTGAGAACGGCCAGGACAGCCCACAGCCCTCGCCGAGGCCCGACACGTCGGCCGGGCTGGAAGGTCAGCCCGATGACCTTCACTCACGGAAGCTGTGGTTTTCATCAAGGCCAAGGGTAGGCCTGTGGGATGAATGGCAGAACAAGGCTGAAGTGAATGGTCATGATGGAGATCCAAGGGCCTTGCCCTCCTACATCACAGGTCAAAGAAAAGGCTCACGGTAAACCCCAAGGACGGGAAAACAACCCTGACGGTAACAGCCACAAGCACTGTGCGAAGAGCGCTGCAGACCTGACGGCTTTCTGTCCTCAACCACATTTCTGTGGAGTCTGTGAATTATGATGCCCCTCTTATAGGATGGCAGCTCAGAGTCAGGATTTGAACCCAGGGCTCAATGACTGCCATTAAAACTCACTATGAATCCTGACAAACAAATGCATGAGGTAGCTCAGAATGTTTGGACTTTGAATGGAGTGGGAGAAATCAGAAACAGAAGGTTAAGTCCCGTAAATTATAACAGGGGAACACACTCGGGAAGGCCCTTGTCTGAGGCTGTCCATGCTTTCTGGGGTACCCCAAGGGTGAGCTTAAACAGCCAACTGCCCATGAGTCAGCAGGCTCACCTAGCAGGGAGCTACTAAAGTCTTGGCTCGCAATACCGTTTCCCAATAAGGCTGTTGGTGGCCGGGCATAGCATGGATGCCCACTTGTGCCTTAGCTGGTGTTTGACCGGGAGGAGGAAGGGAGGTGAAAGCAACGGGGAAGACGAGGCAGGCCAGTGTGTGTGTGGTCAGCGTGTGTGTGTGGGGGGGGCAGCATGTGTGTGGGGGGCAGTGCGTGTGTGTGTGGACAGCGTGCGGGCATGCTGGTGTGGGGGCACCATGTGCAGAGCCCGGGAGTGGAGGAACTGGCAGCCAGGCTGGTGGCCGATGGCCTGCTGGGGAAGGGCTGCGCCCCGCCCCGTCACTGTCGCAGGAACAGTGAACAGGGCTCCCACGCCTCCGGGCAGGTGTCCGCCCTCCAGGGTCCCAGGTGCTCAGGCAGAGAGTGGTCTCGCCCCTCCCCCGGGCTGGTCTGCGTGCCATTGATGGGGGGTGGCTGAGAACGGCCAGGACAGCCCACAGCCCTCGCCGAGGCCCGACACGTCGGCCGGGCTGGAAGGTCAGCCCGATGACCTTCACTCACGGAAGCTGTGGTTTTCATCAAGGCCAAGGGTAGGCCTGTGGGATGAATGGCAGAACAAGGCTGAAGTGAATGGTCATGATGGAGATCCAAGGGCCTTGCCCTCCTACATCACAGGTCAAAGAAAAGGCTCACGGTAAACCCCAAGGACGGGAAAACAACCCTGACGGTAACAGCCACAAGCACTGTGCGAAGAGCGCTGCAGACCTGACGGCTTTCTGTCCTCAACCACATTTCTGTGGAGTCTGTGAATTATGATGCCCCTCTTATAGGATGGCAGCTCAGAGTCAGGATTTGAACCCAGGGCTCAATGACTGCCATTAAAACTCACTATGAATCCTGACAAACAAATGCATGAGGTAGCTCAGAATGTTTGGACTTTGAATGGAGTGGGAGAAATCAGAAACAGAAGGTTAAGTCCCGTAAATTATAACAGGGGCACACACTGGGGAAAGGGCCCCTTGTCTGAGGCTGTCCATGCTTTCTGGGGTACCCCAAGGGTGAGCTTAAACAGCCAACTGCCCATGAGTCAGCAGGCTCACCTAGCAGGGAGCTCCAGGACCAATAAAGTCTTGGCTGAAGAACAGACAGACGGACCTGCCTGCCCTGGGCTCCGAGAGGAGTGTGGACAGCAATGGGTAGAGCCTGGCGCTGTGACTCAGAAGACAGATTTCCGATCCTCTGCCAGAGTCTCTGGACAGCTGCTGGCCATGCAGATTCCTGGGCCCATCCTCAAGCCACTGAATCAGAATTGGAACCCCAAGCCTCCATTTTACAAACGCTGGGGCTCGCATGCTGAGCAGGCAGAAGCCATGGTGACCGGTAACTGGCTGGTGTGGCCTTGCTGGCCAGTGACCCCTGGTTGAGGGTCACTGCTGTGCAGAGCCACTGCCCTAAGTTCTCTGGGTGTTGTTCAGGGGTGGAGGTGAGCAGCAGAGACCGTGCATTAAGTGTGCTTACATTCACCATGTTCACTGGCTGCACAGAGGGCCAGCGGGCAGACACAACACTGCACACCCACCCACTGTCCTCTCGAGTGCTTGGAGCTGCTCTGTGTTACAGATAATACTAGGATGAACATCCTTATGAATGAACATCCCCATATTTTGGATTATTGTCTAACATTAGATTCTCAGAAAAAGGAGGAAAGGTGCATAAACGTTTCCATGGCTCCTAACATTTAAAGCTAAATTGCCTTTTCCAAAAAACATGCTGCACATTTGGGCCAACCCTGCAGTGTTCAGGATTGTCAGTCTGTGAGCAGCCACAAGCACTGTGCAGAGCGCTGCAGACCTGACGGCTTTCTGTCCTCAACCACATTTCTGTGGAGTCTGTGAATTATGATGCCCCTCTTATAGGATGGCAGCTCAGAGTCAGGATTTGAACCCAGGGCTCAATGACTGCCATTAAAACTCACTATGAATCCTGACAAACAAATGCATGAGGTAGCTCAGAATGTTTGGACTTTGAATGGAGTGGGAGAAATCAGAAACAGAAGGTTAAGTCCCGTAAATTATAACAGGGGAACACACTCGGGAAGGCCCTTGTCTGAGGCTGTCCATGCTTTCTGGGGTACCCCAAGGGTGAGCTTAAACAGCCAACTGCCCATGAGTCAGCAGGCTCACCTAGCAGGGAGCTCCAGGACCAATAAAGTCTTGGCTGAAGAACAGACAGACGGACCTGCCTGCCCTGGGCTCCGAGAGGAGTGTGGACAGCAATGGGTAGAGCCTGGCGCTGTGACTCAGAAGACAGATTTCCGATCCTCTGCCAGAGTCTCTGGACAGCTGCTGGCCATGCAGATTCCTGGGCCCATCCTCAAGCCACTGAATCAGAATTGGAACCCCAAGCCTCCATTTTACAAACGCTGGGGCTCGCATGCTGAGCAGGCAGAAGCCATGGTGACCGGTAACTGGCTGGTGTGGCCTTGCTGGCCAGTGACCCCTGGTTGAGGGTCACTGCTGTGCAGAGCCACTGCCCTAAGTTCTCTGGGTGTTGTTCAGGGGTGGAGGTGAGCAGCAGAGACCGTGCATTAAGTGTGCTTACATTCACCATGTTCACTGGCTGCACAGAGGGCCAGCGGGCAGACACAACACTGCACACCCACCCACTGTCCTCTCGAGTGCTTGGAGCTGCTCTGTGTTACAGATAATACTAGGATGAACATCCTTATGAATGAACATCCCCATATTTTGGATTATTGTCTAACATTAGATTCTCAGAAAAAGGAGGAAAGGTGCATAAACGTTTCCATGGCTCCTAACATTTAAAGCTAAATTGCCTTTTCCAAAAAACATGCTGCACATTTGGGCCAACCCTGCAGTGTTCAGGATTGTCAGTGCCACCTCAGAGCTGCCGGTGTTTCCACAATCTCACAAGAGAAGGAACTGTGGCTGGGCTTGTGGAAGTGACCCGTGGCCTGTCTGAAGTTGCCCCTAGTCAAGATCAACCATGGCACAAGAACCCGGGGATGTCTTCTTCACCAGCTAGGGTGTCCTGCCGCTGCTGCCCTTCTCAAGCTCCGGCCAGGCTGGAGGGACCGTCACGCCTGGCGCACAGTTTCCTCGCTGGCCCACTCTCCCTGCCATTCTGACCTCAGCTGCCCACAGTGTTCACGTGTCCGTGCTTTTCTTTGTTTTCCTGCTTCTAAAACTTGGGCTTCGGGCTTCCGTGGTGGTCCAGTAGGTAAGGACACCACCTTGCAGTGCAAGGGACACTGGTTCGATCCCTGGCCCGGGAAGATCCCACATGCCGCGGAGCGGCTGGACCGGTGTGTCCAATTACGAGCCAGCGCTCTGGAGCACATGCACCCGGAGCCAGTGCTCTGCAACAGGGCCCCTGCGATGGAAGGCCCACACAGGCCAAAGAATCAAAAAAGATGGATGAAAATAAATGGATAAAAAATCAATATAAAAAGAGGCTAAATTTTTTAATTTTATTTACTTATCTTTTTTGGGGGTGGGGTGGTGAGGGAGGGGGATGGGCGGGCCACTTCTATTGGTCTTTCATTTCTCTATTTTCATCCGTCTTTGTTCTTTTGGCTCCTGTGGGTGTCCCATCGCGGTGGCGTCTGTTGTTGCAGAGTGCCGGCTCTGGGCGCATGCGCTCCAGAGCTCCGGCTCGGTAATTGGACACATAGGTCCAGCCGCTCCGCGGCACGTGGGATCTTCCCGGGCCAGGGATCGAACTGGAGCCCCCTGCACTGCAAGGCAGTGTCCTTACCCACTGGATCACCAGGGGAAGCCCCAAGAAAAGAGGCTAAAATTTTTTAAAAATAGGAAAAAAAAACTGGGGCCTCTCCTCTCTCAAGCTCCCCACCTTCTGTGAACCCTCTTCTGATCATTCAAAGGAAGTCGTTGCACACCTGAGCTGCGGGCTAGCTGGAGACAAGTGGGTGTGGAAGCAGTGGGATAAAGGCCAGGTGGCGGCCAAGGGGAGGGACAGAGGCTGGCCCGACTGGCTCGGGCAGTGGGTGCGCAGGAGGAAAGACAGAGTGGGAAGCAGTCAGGGCCTGGTGTGGCAGACTAGGAGCCCAAGTATGCTTTGAGAGCATGCCTGGCCAGCCATCTGTGGCTACGGGGACAGGCGCTGCTTCCACAGGAAAGCTGGGTGCTGCCTGCAGCAGGGCCCTTAACAGGGGGTCTCCATGCATGTCAGAGGATCCTTAAACCCCGACTTAGACCACTGGAAAAGCTTCATGAGTCTCTGAGTATGTTCTTTGTCTGGACAGACAGTCTAGCATGTTCACCAGATTTTCAAAAAGGTTTCTAACAGTCCCACTGCCCTCCTAAAGTTCAAAGCAAAATTAAAAAGTTAGGCTTCCCTGGTGGTCCAGTGGGTAAAGAGTCTGCCTTGCAGTGCAAGGGGTGCCAGTTCGATCCCTGGCCCAGGAAGATCCCACGTGTCGTGGAGTGGCTGGACTGGTGTGTCCAATTATGAGCCAGCACTCTGGAGCGCATGTGCCCACAGCCAGTGCTCTGTAGCAAGAGGGGCCACTGCAATGGGAGGCCCACGCAGGCTAAAAGTATAAAGATGGATGAGAATAAATAAATAAAAAACCAATAACAGAGGCCAAAATTTAAAAAAAAAGAAAAATTAAAGTCAACCAGAAATATAAACCTTATTCTATGAGTTATATATATATATATACACAATGAGTTTTATATATGTGTATAAAAAAATATATATATATTACATATATATGTATTACCCATGGTAAAAAGAGAGGCAATAATTATAAATGGACTCTCTCAGATAGATAGTAGACAGATATGTCAGTAGATGATAACAGATTGATAAATAGATGATTCCTGATGTTTGTAGATACTAGACAATTGACAGCTGACTGCTGAGGATAGATGACTGATGTCAGTCGAAAGCACAGATCTTAGTTAGCAAATGGTTCCAGTAAAGAGTTATTGTTTATGCCACCTGTTTTTTCTTTTGCCCTGCGTGACAGGGAGCTGGCGGAGCTGGGAGGAACTGGAAAACCTGGTGCTGAGGTGTTTGAACGATCAGAAGCAAAGATAAAAGCCTTTGTGAAATGACAAAGTCACTTAGTGGGAAAATGGGATTTGGTTTCACAACTTTTCCAGAGCCCTCTCTTGCGTCAGACGGGACGCCCTTGAAAACAATCACCGGGAGCCCTTCTGGAGCCCTGAGTGGGCGTCGGGCGCTGGGCTCAGGGCTTTACAAGCAGCATCTTGCTTACGGCTTAGCAGTGCTGGTGGTTTGGGCAGGTCGATGCCTCCTGTTCTGCAGGAGAAGAAGTGGAGGCCCAGGGACATGAAATCAGAGGCCCCAAAGCAAACAGCCGCGAGTGGAACAGCGGGGCCCAGGAGCCAGGCGAGCTGGAGCTCCGCACGGCCTCTGAGAGCTGCCGCGTCGCGTGCTCCGTGTTCCACCCCGTCTCCATCTTCCACAAAAGGGCTGGACCCGCACAGCTGGGTCCTCCCGTCCTCCTTGCCTTTAAAGGAATAGTGTGGTGAATATGCTCGAGATTATTCAGGTTTATTGTTGTTACTCGTGAAAAAGAAAACCAGTGATTGTCATATTGATAGTAGCTATAGTAATACCTCCCACTTACTGGGCTTGTGAGTCTGACAATACACAAAAGCCTGTATGGGCATTTTCTTAAGTCCATCCTTAAAACAAGCCTCCAAGAGGGTCCTTGTTACAGATATAGGTACTGAGATCCAAGGAGGTTTAGATAACCTGCCTGGTGTCAGCGGTGAGTGGAGGAAAGCTAGACCACACCTCTGCTCTTTTTGACTCTTTGTCTCTTGCTGGGCACAGAGCTGCAGGGGTTGGCTTTCTTGCTGGGGCCCGCCTGATGGCTGGGGCATGGAAAACGCCCGGGTCCAAAGGAATGAAAGAAGGACAGAAGAGAAGGGAAAGGTTGAAGGGAGGGATGGAGGCCCAGGGGAAGAAGGAAGGACGAGAGGAAGGGAACATGGAGGGAGGCACAGGCATTGGGTCAGGCAGCACCAAGATATTGATGAATGATGATGATGAACATTGATGACGAATCTAGAGGTACAAACGCGCCAGCAGAAAGTGGCCACAGCAAGTGAATCAGCCCCCACGAGGCCCTCACTCAAGGACACTGTCAGAACTATGGCCCATGTCTTTGTGGAATTTGGCTACCGTCTTTGAGGTCAAAGCTCACTACCCCATACAAAGTTCTTGTGAGGGTCAGGGGAAGGTAGGAGTGTGCGTGTGCTAAGTCGCTTCAGTCATGTTCAACTTTGTGCGACCCAATGGACTGTAGCCCACCAGGCTCCTCTGTCCATGGGATTCTCCAGGCAAGAATACCAGAGGATTGTCCTGCCCTCCTCCAGGGGATCTTCCAGACCCGGAGATCGAACCCGAGCCTCTCACATCTCCTGCATTGGCAGGCAGGTTCTTTACCACTAGCGCCACCTGGGAAGCCCGAAGGGAGGAGGATGCTCCTTCAGTTAAAATCCATGGTTCTTTTAGCTCCTCCCCTCTCTTGGGTTATGATCTTGATTCCTGAAGCCCGAGGGCCTGGGACACATGAAATGCAGGAGGAAAGAGGGACCGCCAGCCCCTAGGATAGAACTCGGAGGGTGGGGTGGACAGAGTCACTGCCCTTGTTCAGGGTCATGGCTGAGGAAGTCTGAACGGAGAAGCACGCAAGTCTTGCCGAGTCCAGAAGCCAAAGCTGAACACAGAGTCTGAGCGGCCTTCGGGGCAGAGACAGCAGCCAGCGTTCCAACACGCAAGCGGGGGTCGAGGGAGGCACGATGCTGCCACGAGCAGCCGTAACCAGGGGCCAGGGGTCCATCCGAACAGCCAGGAGGAAACAGTCTGGACGGGGTCCCAGGCCATGGTGGGATAACAGATGCAGTTCAGTTCAGTCGCTCAGTCATGTCTGACTCTTTGTGACCCCACGGACTGTGGCACGCCGGGCTTCCCTGTCCTTCACCATCTCCCTGAGTTTGTTCAAACTCACGTCCATTGAGTCGACGATGCCATCTAACCACCTTGTCTTCTGTCGTCCCCTTTTCCTTCTGCCTTCTATTTTCCCCAGCATCAGGGTCTTTTCCAGTGACTCATTTCTGCATCAAGTGGCCAAAGTGTTGGAGATTTAGCTTCCGCATAGGACCTCCTCACCAATGACCCAGTGGACCATGGATCCCCCAGGCAAGGCAGCCCCTCTCTTCTGGGTGGGGCAGCCCTCTGCATTCAGAGTCTGGGGGCTCTTCTCTGGGGCAGGATGAGGGCCGAGCTTGACCAGCGAGAGTGGGCCCCCAGGAGGCTATGGCTAGTGCCTGCCTCCCAGAAGCCAGGCTCGTCTGCCTTGGTGGCCTCCCACATCCACCCCATCCACATCCCAGAGCCTTCACTTCCTTGCTCCAGCCGTCAGTCATCCCGGGCCTGCCATTTTCTTTCCTTTCAGAGAATAAAACTTTTGTGTTTCTCGATTTTGAAAGTAACATCCATGCATCGAGGAACTCACCCTGTGTGGAGGAGCGTGTGATAAAGGTAGCTCTTGCCTGTTTTCCTCTCTGGTCATTTCATGGTGACCATTTTCCATGGAGCACCTGCCCGGTTCCCTCTCCCCTCAACCCTGCAATTTTGGCCACCTCATCTCAAGTCTCACCTGCAGGGGCCTCTGGCTGGCCTCTGTGAGCTCAGGTTAAGCAAGCCACGTTGGCACTGCTAAAGGCTCAAGTCCTGGTCTCTTCGAGGGAACTGCTTAAACAATCAGAAAATGTTTGCCTCACAGGAGCTCGAGACACCCTCCCCTGGTCTCACCAGTCATCAGCCAGTGCTGCCTCAAAAACTCTGCCCAATGGTCTCCCTTCCTCTCTGGTCCCGTGCAGGTTTGAAACGAGAAAACCAAGTATGCTAGAATTGTCCATAAAGCAAGAGCAAATAGGCCCCTGCACGACACGAGCCTCCGGGAGGGAGTGTCCAAGCGTGCACTCTGACTTCTTTTGGTGGTTCAGCATGCTCTTATTTTCCTTTCAGATTCTTGGCTGTGCCCCAGACAGGGGAGGCAGACAAATACATGAGGCTTCCCTGTACCTCGAGCGTTCTTTATGGTGCATGAGCTGTATTTCTCGGAAACCGTAAATCTCTTCTGTCCTGATGCGGTGACACTGGAACGGTGTCATCCTCTCAGGAGGGGCGGGGGAGGTGCCTAGGTTCCAGGTTTTGCTCCTCTGCCCAGACCGAGAGGCTTCCCTGGTGGTTCAGATGGTAAAGAAACCGCCTGCAACGCGGGAGACCAGGGTTCGATTCCTGGGTGGGGAAAGATTCCCCTGGAGAGGAGGACATGGAAACCCACTCCAGTCTTCTTGCCTTGAGAATCCCATGGACAGAGGACAGAGGAGCCTAGCGGCTACTGTCCGTGGGGTCGCAGAGTCGGACACGACTGAGTGACTGAGCATAGACCAGACTGAGAACCACTGGTTTAGCACAAACAGGGCTACCCTAGAAAAACCAGATGTTTAGATCTTTCTTTACCTTGAATTGGGCTGTGGGACTAACCAGCCTGGAAACAGAAGGATATTCAGACTGTCAGAGCTACAAGGCTCCTCAGGGCCCCTACAGACCCACGCCTTCCCTTCACCCCCAAGGAAACAGGGTGTGTCCAAGATTACAAAAGAAGCTGTTGGCCAATCCACAAATACCATGTCCACGGGAGACTTTATGTAATGATTAACGACGACATCCTGTGTAGGAATGTGTACATTTACAACCCGTCTTGTTCCGAAGGATTTGGGCCAGCTTACAAGTATGCCTACAATGCAAGGCAAACACATAAAAAGTAAGAAAGAAAAATGAGGCACAGGGCAAGTAAGAGCAGAGACGGAGCAAGACTTGAGATGAACTGAGGCAAGACCCGGGTGCTTAATCCAGTAAGGCTCTAGATTTTGGAACCAAGCTGCCCAGCACTCAAGAGAGGGGAAACGATGCCAGCACTGCGGGGCTCTGCCTTGTTATTCTCTGGGGCTCGTACTTTCCTCTCCAAGTGTCAGTCTTCCAGTCTGTCAAATGGACATATCCCACCTTAGAGGATCTTCACGAAAATCAAGCTAAATCTTGTATGTGAAACAAAGTTCTTTAAAAATTCAGTGTACAAAAGAGCTTATCATTTTATCTTGTTGCTGTCTCCTTGTGATGGATGAAACACTCTTCATTTTCCATGGGCTGATAGTGACCTCGGGTTTAAGTGGCTGTAGTTAGTCAAAGTGAATTCTGTATACATTCTTAAAAACATCAAGTCCTGTCCAAACACTGGGTGAGAAACCTTCTAACATTTCCTGAATGTCAATTAAGCCTGTTTTCACCATCATATCTTTTTTCCTTTCCTTGTTTTGACTGGGACAAAATAAGAGACTTAGCAGCAACATAGCATGTAAAATTCTAATGGGAAGTTTGAGTACTGCCTAGGAAATTCTGCTCCCTGGTGTGGAGGGCCGCTGGACAGTGGAGAGGAGAGCAGGGTTGGGGAAGGGGAGGATGGGCCCCTTCAGGGCCTCCTCAGCTGCAGCTTTGCAGGCATTGTTTCCACCCTTTAGCTCAAAGTTAACTAGTGGTCAGGAGTGGGCATGCTGGGAACCCAAGAGGTGGGAGGGGGCAAAGGAGCCACTAGGTTGGAGCAAGCCGAGCTTTGGGGCCCTCATTGGCTTCCCCCATATGGCTCTTACCTGAGATAATAACTGGGGTTACTCACTCAGAAGAGTTTCTCAATAAACAAGGGCATTCAGAGCAAAAATCATCATGTAAATACTATGATAAACAAATATTAAATAACATATAGACCATATTCTGGCTTGGGACTGAACAAGGGAAGGTTGCTAGGGGCAAAGGGATCCCGCGTTCTCCATGGGAAATCACTGGTCTCACAGGGTCACTGCTTTCAGACCCAGTAAGGGGGACAAGTAAGCAATGGGCTGAATCAACTTCAGCTGGGAGGTGAGCACAGAAGACCCCATCCTCCTGTCTGTATGTTAGTGTTAGTCACTTAGTCGCGTTCGACCCTGTGACCCCGTGGACCATAGCCTGCCAGGCTTCTCGGTCCATGGAATTCTTCAGCAAGAATACTGGAGTGGGTTGCCACTTCCTTCTCCAGGGCATCTTCCCAACCAAGGGACTGAACCCAGGTCTCCTGTGTTGGAAGCAGATTCTTTATCGCCTGAGCTTCTCACTATTTGAAGCCTTAACATAGGATCAATCTCATTGCCCCCATTTGATGGGTGAAGAAATGGAGAGCCGGATTGGTTGAAATTATATACTTGTCCAAATGCCGAGAATCTCGCTGTCCCAGGCAGAAAGGCAGCCTGGAATCCGCTCTGAGAGCAGGAACTCTGGAGCTGGGCTCTGAACCCTGGCCCCGCCATCCCTCGCTCTGTGATCTTGGATGAGGTCTTGAGACTCTCTCTGATGCAGTTTCCTCCTCTGTAAGGGCTGCTGGCTGGATTACTTGGGTCAATACATGTAACGTGCTCAGAACAGTCCCTGATCCACATGAACTCCACATAAGCATGTTCAACACAGCAACTCCCTGCTCAGAGCCCAGCTCGGCAGACTCCCAACCAAAACAGATTCCTGGCAGGACCCTAAGAGAGTGAGCTCTATCCTTCCCGCCTCGAGGTCAGCCGAGGGCCATCATGGGGTGGCGAGAGGGGCCAGAGTGGAGGGGAGGTGGGCACAGGCGCCTGGCAAGCTTCTCCAGCACCTGGGGGATGGTTCTGCTGCTTATCCCTTCGAGAACTTTGCCAAGGAGGAACAGGCGGGCTTGATAAACCTGTGCCAAGCAGGAACGAGACGGTATCTGGGCCTGACGGACTGACGAGGTCTGTGTGCCCAGCGTCCCACCAGGGCAAACACCAGCTCCGCGCACGGGCCCCACCTCCCTTCTCTTTGCTTTGGTAGGTTTGTTTTCGTGGGTGCCAAGGGCACCCATCAGAAACAACGGGTGGTTTGCCTTTGGGGAGGGCTGAGAGAGTGTTAGGCACACAAGTCCTGGCGAGCTGACTCGTAACTCTGGCCCTACCAGGCCACGGGATGACCACGGGACGCCACGGTGCTTCCCAAAAGCCATGGGCCCATACGCCAAAGGCAAGTCTGAACTGGAAGGCGGGCACCCTGCTTGTGGTCCTGGCTCTGCCCGGTGCTGGCTTGGCCAGGTCTTCACAGAATACTGGAGTGGGTTGCCACTTCCTTCTCCAGGGCATCTTCCCAACCAAGGGACTGAACCCAGGTCTCCTGTGTTGGAAGCAGATTCTTTATCGCCTGAGCTTCTCACTATTTGAAGCCTTAACATAGGATCAATCTCATTGCCCCCATTTGATGGGTGAAGAAATGGAGAGCCGGATTGGTTGAAATTATATACTTGTCCAAATGCCGAGAATCTCGCTGTCCCAGGCAGAAAGGCAGCCTGGAATCCGCTCTGAGAGCAGGAACTCTGGAGCTGGGCTCTGAACCCTGGCCCCGCCATCCCTCGCTCTGTGATCTTGGATGAGGTCTTGAGACTCTCTCTGATGCAGTTTCCTCCTCTGTAAGGGCTGCTGGCTGGATTACTTGGGTCAATACATGTAACGTGCTCAGAACAGTCCCTGATCCACATGAACTCCACATAAGCATGTTCAACACAGCAACTCCCTGCTCAGAGCCCAGCTCGGCAGACTCCCAACCAAAACAGATTCCTGGCAGGACCCTAAGAGAGTGAGCTCTATCCTTCCCGCCTCGAGGTCAGCCGAGGGCCATCATGGGGTGGCGAGAGGGGCCAGAGTGGAGGGGAGGTGGGCACAGGCGCCTGGCAAGCTTCTCCAGCACCTGGGGGATGGTTCTGCTGCTTATCCCTTCGAGAACTTTGCCAAGGAGGAACAGGCGGGCTTGATAAACCTGTGCCAAGCAGGAACGAGACGGTATCTGGGCCTGACGGACTGACGAGGTCTGTGTGCCCAGCGTCCCACCAGGGCAAACACCAGCTCCGCGCACGGGCCCCACCTCCCTTCTCTTTGCTTTGGTAGGTTTGTTTTCGTGGGTGCCAAGGGCACCCATCAGAAACAACGGGTGGTTTGCCTTTGGGGAGGGCTGAGAGAGTGTTAGGCACACAAGTCCTGGCGAGCTGACTCGTAACTCTGGCCCTACCAGGCCACGGGATGACCACGGGACGCCACGGTGCTTCCCAAAAGCCATGGGCCCATACGCCAAAGGCAAGTCTGAACTGGAAGGCGGGCACCCTGCTTGTGGTCCTGGCTCTGCCGCTGCGGGTGCTGGGTCCTTGGCCAGGTTCTCCTTCCTTCCAGGTCCTCGCTGTTCTCATTGGTAAAGTGAGGGTCCCGGAAGGCAGAGGGGTGATGACCTTGAAGGCACTCCCCTCTGTGGTCTGCAGGAAGTGCTGCAGCATTCCCAAAGGCTGCACATGTCCCTGTCTTCTTGCAGCTCCTGGGCCCGTTCCTGCAGGACCCTTGGTTGCATTGGTCCCTGCTGGACTTGGCAGCGGGAGGGGTGTGTGTTCATTCCACAAACACAGAGAGTGAGGGTCGCCACAGCCCTCGCCCTGCTCTGGTGGGAACAGAAGAGGGTGGACTCCATCGGCAGAGGACGCGCAGAGAGGCCGAGGGAAGAGTGCCAGACACCGCCTCCGGCGCCTCCGCCCCCTCACCGGGCTCTCCGCCTGCTGTCCAGAGGGAGCACCAGACCGGGGACCCTGCAGTCTTGGCCGCCTCCTTTCCCCTCTCACAGGCCAGCCCCTTCATCTGAAAACGCCCAGACCAGAACTGGCCAACCTTGCTCCCTCTGTGCCTGTGTTTCATGGATTATTCCATGTTTGTTATGCAAAAGCACTAGAGTGGGGGTTGGGAGGAGGGAGAGATTCAAGGCTCCCCCTGCCCTTAAGGAGTTCAACCCACCTCCTCACCTTTGCTGAACAAATGGATTCACTTATTGAGTGCCTACTATGTGCCAGAGCATCTGGATAGGGAAGGGCTATGGCCTATGCTTTTTTCCCCTTTTCTTTCCTATTCCCCTTCTCTTAACAAACAATATTTGTACATGTGGTGGTTAAGGGTACAAACCCTAGAGACAGATTGCCCAGGTGTGAATCCTGGTGATGGTCCAATTACCAGGCTCAGTGTCCCCATCTGTAAAATGGGAAGAATAATGATTCCCACCTCATAGGGTTCTTATGAGAATTCAAAGAACAAACACTTTCAGAACATCTAGCACAGGGCCTGGCATGTTGAAGGTGCCCAATAATTGTCTGTCAATAAAATAGTTACCAAGATGAATAGAGCTGACCTGCTCCTGGTCTAAACTCATCATCACAAGAAAGCTGCTGGGCGGTGGGCTCTGCCGCTGGGTGCTGGGTCCTTGGCCAGGTTCTCCTTCCTTCCAGGTCCTCGCTGTTCTCATTGGTAAAGTGAGGGTCCCGGAAGGCAGAGGGGTGATGACCTTGAAGGCACTCCCCTCTGTGGTCTGCAGGAAGTGCTGCAGCATTCCCAAAGGCTGCACATGTCCCTGTCTTCTTGCAGCTCCTGGGCCCGTTCCTGCAGGACCCTTGGTTGCATTGGTCCCTGCTGGACTTGGCAGCGGGAGGGGTGTGTGTTCATTCCACAAACACAGAGAGTGAGGGTCGCCACAGCCCTCGCCCTGCTCTGGTGGGAACAGAAGAGGGTGGACTCCATCGGCAGAGGACGCGCAGAGAGGCCGAGGGAAGAGTGCCAGACACCGCCTCCGGCGCCTCCGCCCCCTCACCGGGCTCTCCGCCTGCTGTCCAGAGGGAGCACCAGACCGGGGACCCTGCAGTCTTGGCCGCCTCCTTTCCCCTCTCACAGGCCAGCCCCTTCATCTGAAAACGCCCAGACCAGAACTGGCCAACCTTGCTCCCTCTGTGCCTGTGTTTCATGGATTATTCCATGTTTGTTATGCAAAAGCACTAGAGTGGGGGTTGGGAGGAGGGAGAGATTCAAGGCTCCCCCTGCCCTTAAGGAGTTCAACCCACCTCCTCACCTTTGCTGAACAAATGGATTCACTTATTGAGTGCCTACTATGTGCCAGAGCATCTGGATAGGGAAGGGCTATGGCCTATGCTTTTTTCCCCTTTTCTTTCCTATTCCCCTTCTCTTAACAAACAATATTTGTACATGTGGTGGTTAAGGGTACAAACCCTAGAGACAGATTGCCCAGGTGTGAATCCTGGTGATGGTCCAATTACCAGGCTCAGTGTCCCCATCTGTAAAATGGGAAGAATAATGATTCCCACCTCATAGGGTTCTTATGAGAATTCAAAGAACAAACACTTTCAGAACATCTAGCACAGGGCCTGGCATGTTGAAGGTGCCCAATAATTGTCTGTCAATAAAATAGTTACCAAGATGAATAGAGCTGACCTGCTCCTGGTCTAAACTCATCATCACAAGAAAGTCACACACATGCATCTCCTTCCTGTTCTAAAGACTGTGTGCACCGTCACCTTATTCACTGGGTTCTGTGGTCACAGATAGGACAAAGGTGAACTTCACCCCTGCTACGCTTAACTAACCGAAGTTCCACATCACAGAGGTCCAAGTTCACGAGCTTCTACTGTAACCCCAACCATTCCTCATTCCTTTCATCCTATGTCCTCTCCATGTATTTCACTGAAACTGATCAGAGTCGTCTCGCTGACCTGACTTTCTCCAGCTTTTGCTCTTCCTGCCCACACATGCCACAGCCGGACTCACGGGCCACACTCAGCAGGCGGGACCCCAGAGGCCAGGAGAAACACAGATCCCATGACGCCCCGGGCAGCCCAGAGCCGGGCCCAGGGGCCTCCAGTCCCAAGGTTCCGAATCGCTGGGCTGTAGTCTCTCCACACACTGCCTGGCAGGGTCCCAGATGACAAGGGCCCCTGCAGGAACAGACATGCCATAGTCTTTTGCAACCTGTCACACGCTGGCCAAGGGCAGTCAATGGAAAAGTCACAGGATTAACCACACGGATCTGGAGTTGCCAATAAAGTTCACACCCACTTCAGACCCACAGTCTCCTTGGACACAATGACTGGGCCTGGAGTGACCAGAGCTGATGGCAGATGCCTCATGGTGGTCCCCACTCGGCAACGACCCCAGAGACACACATCATTAGCCCACTCAGGGAGAAGGAGCGGGCGCCCCAAGCCCAGGGGCCTCTGGGGACGTCCTCTCACGTCTTCCCAAAGGGTATTTCACCAGCTTCCTCACTGAGGGCTCGCTCATTCGTCTCACCAGAGCTTACTGGGCACCAACTCCGTGCCCTGCAGGTGCTAAGCAAGGTTCCCAACAGGTAATCACCCTACAATGAAAGCACACCAGGCGGGAACTAGGAAGTGAGGTCAAGTTCCAGCCCCAAAGGATCTGTGTGACAGGGCACTTCCCTCTCTGGGTCTCAAGGGCCTCAATCTATAAAAACCCAGAACCGGGCTAAGAATGCCCCGTGGTCTAGTTCCGTTAAAGATTCTCGTTATTTTATTTAATCTGTTAGGTAACATCCCTGATGCACAGATAGAAGCAATCTTGGTCAAAGAGCTCCAAGCTTGAAAAAGAACACGAGCCGTGCAGCCCACGAAGCTCTCCATAGCCACAGGGAGGGTTCTTGGTTTGCTAACTGGAAAACCAATAAAGTAGCCTTGTGGATGAATTTGAAGAACTGGCCTCAGGCAAACGGTGGGGCGGGGCAGGGAAGGTCGACGAAGGGGGACCCCTGTGGCGCCCTTCCTAATGCGACCTGAGGGATCCCCGAAACGTTTCCTGGGTCTCCAATATCCCTCCTCTCAATCTGGTGTCTTGCCTTTGGAATTTCTCCATTTGCAAGTAACTATTTGGGGGTGGAGGGGTGGTGCTCCGTGGCAGGAATCTGTGCAAAATGCACACACCAGAAAAGGATGAGGTTTGCACTCTGTTAAGGTTGCCTGGGTTTTCCTTCCCGGCCAGCAGGGGCCGAGCAGCCGGTGGGCACCAGAAGGGAACCTTGAAGGGACTCTTAGGGGACTTGGTGGGTGGGGGGCGGGTGCAGGGAAAGAGACAAAGAGAGCACGCACAGGATCTCAATTTTTCAAGAGGGGTCGGAATGGGAGAGTTGAGGGCCGACGCTCGCCGCCTCCCTTCGGCGAACCGATTCCTGGGAGGAGCCAACTAGGAGAGAGGGAAGGGAGGGCGAAGAGTCAGGAGAGAGGGTGGGGACGGAGAGGGGTGCGGATTCACAGAAAAATTCCCGAGTGTGGTAAGGAGAGAGGGTGCTGGGCAGCACCCGGATCGCTGGGCCCACGCCCCTCGAGTTATCCGGCCGGTTCAGACTGGTTCGCCCACCTCTCCCTCCCCGCCAGCCCCTCTGGTTTGATCCCTGAGAAATCAGAATCGGAACGTGATGCAACCACAGCGGCTCCGCCCCGGCCACAGGCCTCCGCGCCCGTCGGCAGCCCCCTTCCTCCGCCCCGCGGCGCCCCCTTCCCAGGTCCTGCCCCGGCCCCGCCCCTCCCAGCGCCCCGCCCCTCCCAGCGCCCCGCCCCGCCTCCCCTCGGCGACCCCGCCCCGCCGCTGCCCCCGCGCCCTCACCCTCCTCTGCGGCACCCTGGTCCCTCGGGCCCTCCCCTCCACCGCATCTCTCCGCGTCTCGCCGTGTCATCCCCGCGCCCTCTCCGCGGCCCCTGCCTCCTTCCCGCGGCCTCTCCTCCGCATTCTCACCCTGCCCCAGCCCGACCTCCTCTCCTGGAGGCCTCGGCGCCTCCCCTGCCCGCGGTTAACGCTGGAGAGGCCGGCGCCTGCCCCGGCGGCCGGCGGGAACTGCACTGACCCAAGAGAGGGGCTGGAGGTTGCGGAGGGGGCCTGAGGGCCGCGAGGATACCACGCAGGGCAGGATCCCTGGCCCCCGTCGCCACGTACCCTCTCCCACCCAACCCCGCCCGCCCTCCCCCTTGCAAGGCTTGGTGCCAGGGCCCAACATAAGCCAGGCAGCCAGCCAGCCAGGCTCAGCTATCAGCTGGGTGGAGGGCAGTGCCAGCTGCAGGCTTTTGTGCCGATTCCAGCAGCCCAGACCCCTCCCTCCAGCAGCACCTTCTACTGGAACCTGGAGCCTGGGAGAGCCTAAGGCAGAGGACCCCAGAGCACTTTGAGATCTTGGTACAAGGGGGTGGCTAGAGGCTGAGCCCAGTCAGGGCTAGCCGGAACCCCAGCTCACTTATTTTCTGCGTGACCTTAGGCAAGTCCCTTCTCTGTGCCTCCTTTTGCATCTGTAAAGTGAAGGTAATAATAATATCCACTTCATGGGAGTTGTGAGTTTTGGTGCTTGGCTCGTAATAGTTGCCTGGAGAATCCAATGGACAGAGAAGCCTGGCTGGCTACATCTCTTTGAGACTTAGGCGTCTCAAAGAGTCAGACACGGCTGAAGCGATTTAGCACATACACACACATAATAGTTGCTCCATAAATATAAATATTATATTTAATATTCTGATATTATATAATATTATTATCAATGTTAATTTTAAATAATATTTGAATATTATTATCACCTACCTGGTGGGGGGTGGGTTGCCATGTAGCAAAAGCTAAATAGTAGAATCTGTCATTAAAGATCAACGAGGCACCGGTTATGGGCAGGGACCACCCCTTGGTGTAATGCAAGAATGGTGGGCCTGAGAGGCAGGTTCGAAGCCCCGCCCTGTCCTTTAGCTTCTGTGTGATCTTGAGGAAGTTCCCTCTCCTTTCTGAACCACACTCCTCCAATAGTCAGAGAGGGGCAGGAATGCCCACTTGGCAAAGTCAGTGCAGGAAACGAATGAGGTAATGCCAGGAGGGCAGTTCTCAGAGCACAATAGGTGCCCCTCAGTCAGTGAGAGGCATGGAGAAGGTCGGGAGGATGCGGATGGAAAGGACAGGCTCGGTTTCTGCTGTGTGGGAACTCTGGGGAAATAAGATTTATGTGGAAAAAAAGGACCACTGACTCAATGGGATCCAAGCTCAGAGCCAATTCCAAGGTCAGGAGGAAGGGCTGTGGGAGGGGGCATGCGCTTAGCATCCGTGAGAACGAATAAACTGCCAAAAGTGAATCCCAGGCTTTGGTGGGGAGGCTGCTAAACAGGGTCCCCCAGCCTTCTCCCATCGGGATCAAGGCAGCAGCCACTGGGCTTGAGAGGGACACGGTTGTTCCAGGACGGGCATCAGCATCTGCTTTACTAGGGAGGCCTGAGAGGAGACAGCGGAATTAAACAGACAATTGGAAAATGAGGCCTGAGCACAACTCCGCCCTTTTAAATGACCATCACCATCAGTGCTACCCGCGGCTGGGGCTGTGTGGCTAGAGCTGGGTTCCCTCTTCTGTAAAACCACAGAGTGGGCTGGATGCTTTCCAGGCCCCTTTGCCACAACCCTCCACCCTTCTTGAAAGCCATACTTGCTCCGACCTGGAGGAATGTGGGGGAGGAGCCGCTCCTCTGGAGGCGCGGGGCTCAGCCCCATCAACCTATCCATGAGCTGGCTGGCAGCCCTCTTGGCGGGGCAGGAATGAGGCCAGGCTGCACCCTGGGATGGGCTCCCTGACACAGGCAGGTCAGCGGTCTAATGGAATATGACTCCTGGAGCTAGAAGGAGCCTCATGAACAGGCGTCCAGCCCTCTTGCTTATAGATCAGGAAACAAAAACCCCAGAGAAGTAAAGGTACCTGTCCAAGTTCATGTGTTTCTTTGGGGGGAAGCGCTGAGGTTCCACCTACTGCCGCAGATTACCTCTCATTAATTAATAGTTCACAGCAACAAAAGACCCCGGTAAGCTGATGACCAAGGTCAATCCAAACTTCTCCGAATTCCTTTCGTGAAAGCAAAATGGAAATGCATGCACCTCACCTTCAGGTAAGAAAGTATTTCCCCAAGTCCCCTAGGCAGCCCCACAGCCGCCGTCAACGCTGTCCAAGGGGGCGACAGTGGGGCGGTGGGCAGGGGCTCCTGCCAGGTCGGCAGGGGGTGGGATTTGCTTTTACGATCAGCTCGGCAGGCACCCTGAGAGAGTCCAAGGACACTGGGCTTGAGTACTAATATGCATTTTTATTCAGCAATAATTTTCATACTGAGTTCAAGAGGTACCGGCTCCAAGTACATAAAACCAAATCACATTAAATTAATTGATTTTATTGAAACCTGCTGCAGTTGTATTCAAGCCCACAGTCAGGGGCATGACCCCTGCGAAATACCAAAGGGGCTTTTGAAATAATTAAATTAATCACACCCTGGGTTGTGCTCAAGACGGGCAGTGCCTGCTCACTGCCAGGGGCAACACCACTGACCACGAAGGGAGATGCTGCCTGGGAGGGGGCCGAAAGCCCACGCTTCCCATTTGCTTTTTAGGTGAACACAGATGCACACGGGCATGCCAACCAGCATGTTACCAACTAACACTGCCCTCTCTCTCTCCACCTAGGATCAAGCTCGAGCCTCCTCCTCCTCCCCTCCCCCCTCTCCTGCCCCTCCTTCTCTCCTCCTAGCCCCTCCCCCACTCCCTTCCCTCATCCACCCAGGACCTCCAGCCCTTCCACTCACGCCCTTGGAGGATGCACCTGCAGGTCTTCCGGTTCTTTCCTCAGGAGCTACCTTGTATCACTAAGCAAAGGACGATAAGCCCCTTCAATGCAGAGAATGAACCATGACCTTCCCTGGGTCTTTCAGGAAGCTCACCGAGCTCTGTATACGGAAGAAACTCAGGACACAGTAGATTGAGCATCTACTGTGTGCAAGGCACTCGTCCAAAACTTTGCATTTCATTCACACCACGTTAGGGTTTCCCAGGTGGCACTGGTGGTTAAGAAGTCACTTGCCAATGCTGGAGACATAAGAGACGCGGGTGTGATCCCTGGGTTGGGAAGATCCCCTGGAGGAGGGCATGGCAGCCCACGCCAGTATTCTTGCCTGGAGAATCCCATGACTACCGTCCAGGGCGTCACAAGTTGGACATGACTGAGCTACTTTCACTTTCATGATATTTATTAAGCACCTCCTATGTGCTAGGCATTAGTTCATAACTTTACATTTCGCCCACACTGAACCCCTGCTCTCGGTCCGATTTGAAATTATCATTGCCTTTATTTTATAGATAAAGAAACCGAGGCACAAAAGGTAAGGTAACTGGTCACCAAGGTCACCCAGCTGGTAAAGGGAGCAGAGCTCTGTTGCTTCTAAGTTTTTGAGACAGTTCCAGAAACCCTGTTGCTGATGAAGTGATGGCATCAGGTACCGGCTCCAAGTACATAAAACCAAATCACATTAAATTAATTGATTTTATTGAAACCTGCTGCAGTTGTATTCAAGCCCACAGTCAGGGGCATGACCCCTGCGAAATACCAAAGGGGCTTTTGAAATAATTAAATTAATCACACCCTGGGTTGTGCTCAAGACGGGCAGTGCCTGCTCACTGCCAGGGGCAACACCACTGACCACGAAGGGAGATGCTGCCTGGGAGGGGGCCGAAAGCCCACGCTTCCCATTTGCTTTTTAGGTGAACACAGATGCACACGGGCATGCCAACCAGCATGTTACCAACTAACACTGCCCTCTCTCTCTCCACCTAGGATCAAGCTCGAGCCTCCTCCTCCTCCCCTCCCCCCTCTCCTGCCCCTCCTTCTCTCCTCCTAGCCCCTCCCCCACTCCCTTCCCTCATCCACCCAGGACCTCCAGCCCTTCCACTCACGCCCTTGGAGGATGCACCTGCAGGTCTTCCGGTTCTTTCCTCAGGAGCTACCTTGTATCACTAAGCAAAGGACGATAAGCCCCTTCAATGCAGAGAATGAACCATGACCTTCCCTGGGTCTTTCAGGAAGCTCACCGAGCTCTGTATACGGAAGAAACTCAGGACACAGTAGATTGAGCATCTACTGTGTGCAAGGCACTCGTCCAAAACTTTGCATTTCATTCACACCACGTTAGGGTTTCCCAGGTGGCACTGGTGGTTAAGAAGTCACTTGCCAATGCTGGAGACATAAGAGACGCGGGTGTGATCCCTGGGTTGGGAAGATCCCCTGGAGGAGGGCATGGCAGCCCACGCCAGTATTCTTGCCTGGAGAATCCCATGACTACCGTCCAGGGCGTCACAAGTTGGACATGACTGAGCTACTTTCACTTTCATGATATTTATTAAGCACCTCCTATGTGCTAGGCATTAGTTCATAACTTTACATTTCGCCCACACCGCGAACCCCTGCTCTCGGTCCGATTTGAAATTATCATTGCCTTTATTTTATAGATAAAGAAACCGAGGCACAAAAAGGTAAGGTAACTGGTCACCAAGGTCACCCAGCTGGTAAAGGGAGCAGAGCTCTGTTGCTTCTAAGTTTTTGAGACAGTTCCAGAAACCCTGTTGCTGATGAAGTGATGGCATCACCCTTCCTGTTTTGATGATTCACCTACAAATAAGCAAGGCCATCGAATCCCAGTGTCCCCGGCGGAAGGGCTACTCCTTCCCAACCTTCGCTTCACAGAGCCCCGGGGGAAGGCTCTTGAGCAGGGTCACACAGTGATTCAGAAGATGCTGTGGGCTCCCAGCGCTGAACAGATCTGTCCAGGGCAATACGTCACTGAGGAGCCCAGTTACTCCTGTCCTGGGGGCTAACGCGCCTTATCCTGCAGAGAAGACGCTGAGTGTCCAGGGATGGAACTGCCCGTGTTCTGTGGCCTTGTGTGTCCACAGGGAGCAAAGCAGGGTAGAGTGGGCACCTGGCCCTTCAGGGACTGAACCCTTACCCGACAGCCTCATCACGAGATGCTTGGCCTTGTCTTAACCTACCAGCACCTTGGGAGACAAAGCCTGCCGCCCTACCCCTGTGGCGCAACAAGCTTTCTGAGCCCCCAACCCCACCTCAGCCTTCTCCCGGCTTCCACACTCCTCTCACTACCTCCAGATGATCCTCAGAATAGAGCCCTGGGGCTTCCCTGGTGGTTCAGTGGGTAAGGACACCGCCTTGCAGTGCCAGGGGCGCCGGTTCGATCCCTGGCCTGGGAAGATCCCACGTGCCGCGGAGCGGCTGGACTGATGTGTCCAATTACCGAGCTGGAGCTCTGGAGCGCATGCGCCCAGTGCCGGTGCTTTGCGACAACTGAGGCCACTGTGATGGGAGGCCCACATGGGCCAAAGAACAAAGACGGATGAAAATAGAGAAATGAAAGACCAATAGAAGTGGCCAAAAAAAATTAAAATAGAGCCCTGGACCCCAGCCAGCACACGTCCCCTCCCTGACTGAACCTTAGCTGCTTAACAGTAACAATGAACACAGTCTCCTAACCCTGCAGCCTCTTCACAGAGATCTCTGCTGCTCTGTGCCAGGTGCACATCCGCCTTTTCATCTAATCCTCACAACCGCCTCATTTTACAGGTAAGGAAACCTAGGTGAAGGGAGGCGCTCACCCAAGGACACAAAGCAGGTTTCCTGCATTCAAAGTCACTCTGTGGCACACCTGCCCGGCACACCTGTCTGGCACTCCGGCAGACTGCATCTCCCCCATATTTATGAACTAGTGCTCTTTCGTGGCCTCTTTATATGAGAATTTTTATTGTTGTTGATAGGTGAGAAATAGATGTATTCAGATTCAGAGAAAGCGCACTCCACAGACAGAGTGTGGGCCATCAAAAGAGGGCCCCAGTGTTGATAGTGAGCAGGGTCACACAGTGCAGAGACTTGGGAACAGATCTGTCCAGGGCAATACGTCACTGAGGAGCCCAGTTACTCCTGTCCGGGGCTAACGCCTTATCCTGCAGAGAAGACGCTGAGTGTCCAGGGATGGAACTGCCCGTGTTCTGTGGCCTTGTGTGTCCACAGGGAGCAAAGCAGGGTAGAGTGGGCACCTGGCCCTTCAGGGACTGAACCCTTACCCGACAGCCTCATCACGAGATGCTTGGCCTTGTCTTAACCTACCAGCACCTTGGGAGACAAAGCCTGCCGCCCTACCCCTGTGGCGCAACAAGCTTTCTGAGCCCCCAACCCCACCTCAGCCTTCTCCCGGCTTCCACACTCCTCTCACTACCTCCAGATGATCCTCAGAATAGAGCCCTGGGGCTTCCCTGGTGGTTCAGTGGGTAAGGACACCGCCTTGCAGTGCCAGGGGCGCCGGTTCGATCCCTGGCCTGGGAAGATCCCACGTGCCGCGGAGCGGCTGGACTGATGTGTCCAATTACCGAGCTGGAGCTCTGGAGCGCATGCGCCCAGTGCCGGTGCTTTGCGACAACTGAGGCCACTGTGATGGGAGGCCCACATGGGCCAAAGAACAAAGACGGATGAAAATAGAGAAATGAAAGACCAATAG
The DNA here is from genome assembly GCA_022376925.1 of Tragulus kanchil. NCBI lineage: Eukaryota > Metazoa > Chordata > Mammalia > Artiodactyla > Tragulidae > Tragulus > Tragulus kanchil. The sequence goes on from JAIOJX010000003.1 coordinate 139,321,874, forward strand.
AAGTGGCCAAAAAAAATTAAAATAGAGCCCTGGACCCCAGCCAGCACACGTCCCCTCCCTGACTGAACCTTAGCTGCTTAACAGTAACAATGAACACAGTCTCCTAACCCTGCAGCCTCTTCACAGAGATCTCTGCTGCTCTGTGCCAGGTGCACATCCGCCTTTTCATCTAATCCTCACAACCGCCTCATTTTACAGGTAAGGAAACCTAGGTGAAGGGAGGCGCTCACCCAAGGACACAAAGCAGGTTTCCTGCATTCAAAGTCACTCTGTGGCACACCTGCCCGGCACACCTGTCTGGCACTCCGGCAGACTGCATCTCCCCCATATTTATGAACTAGTGCTCTTTCGTGGCCTCTTTATATGAGAATTTTTATTGTTGTTGATAGGTGAGAAATAGATGTATTCAGATTCAGAGAAAGCGCACTCCACAGACAGAGTGTGGGCCATTGCAGAGCCAAGAGTGCTTCTTTTTTTTAATGTTTTAATACACATATAAAATAAAAGTGGGCATCTTAACCACCTGAGTGCCTGCTTCAGTGGCACTAGTTGTATGCACAATGTTGTGCCCCAACACCCGTATTTTGACAAACTTTCCATCAACCCAAACCAAAGCTCTGTAACTCTTAAGCAATCACTTCCTAGTCCCACCCCCTCCAGCCCCTGCCCCATCTCATCAACCCCAGCCAACCTCCAGTCCACCTTCTGTCTCTAATCATTTGCCTGTTCTAGATGTCCATATAAATGGAATGATACATTTGTTCACTTAAATGGAAAGACTGATGCTGAAGCTCCAATACTTTGGCCACCTGATGTAAAGGGATGACTCGTTGGAAAAGACCCTGATGGTGGGAAAAATCGAAGGCAGAAGGAGAAGAAAAGGACAGAGGACAAGATGGCTGCACGGCATCACTGTGTCCATGGACATGAGTTTGAACGAGCTCCAGGAGGTGGTGAAGGACAGGGAGGTCCAGTGTGCTGCCGTCTGTGGGGGTCACAAAGAGCTGAACAGGACCGAGCGACCGAACTGGACTGAACGGATCCATTTGTTCTTTGCCTGCAAAACCAGTTCTTTTCAATAGTAAGCCTGACTCTTCAACATTTTAGGCCCTCATTTTCTCACCTGCCTTGAGGACACAGGATACATGACCTGCCTCTGTCACCAGGATGTTGTGGACACGTGCCGGCTGGGGGATGGAGATGGTGTCACGAGGAGGACCAGTCCTTGGAGGCAGAGCATCCCCAGCTACTCAAGTTCAGGAAGGGCCTCATTGGGTCCTGAGTGTTACGAAGGGGAGCAGTGTTTTTGGCTGATGTGGGGCGGGGGCGGGGCGGGGGGAGCAGACTGTCTAGAAGGGAAAGGTGGCGAGAGGGGGACCCCGATACCTCTGGAGGCCTGGGAAGTGCTGCATTGGCTCAGGGGGCTGGGGTGGGCCTTGTATGGACCCCAAGGAGTACTGTACCCCTGGGGAGAAAAGTGGCGGCCCAGCCAGGGCTCACCAGTTCCCTCCCACAGTTCTGGGCCCCCAGATTCTTCACCTCCTGCCTGGTGTGTGCCCCTCCCTGTGCTACCAGCTGGGCAGTCGCCTTTCCTCATGCAGCCAGCACCCCAGCTCCCCCCAAAAGCCTTCCACCCACAGTGGCTCCTCTCTGGCTCCACTAGTTTCCTTCAGTCTGCATTGCGTGATGCACCATGCTGGGGGCAGGGCCCTGTCTTTCAGGGCGGGTGCACAGTAGACGCCTTCTGCACTGAGTCCTGGGGCTGCCGCCTCCTAGCGGATCCAGGACAGGCGGCTCAACCACTCCCTGCCTCAGGCCTCCATCCGTAAAGTGCACGTGCCTGCGGGCTGTCCTCAGGACCAGAGCAAAGGGGGTCTGTGACTTGTCACCTGTGCGTGGGGCGGAGCTACGCCAAGACGGCAGGGCAGATCTTCCTGGAACTCGGCTCTACTTGGCTTTGAGGGAAAATGCATCCTTTTTATGGTTAAAAAACCAGATGATTATGGAGAAAAATGAAAAACCCAAGTTGCTTTCAAAAGACAGAACAGGAGACCTGCAGGGCATTTCTAGCTTTCCGGGAGCCACATTAGTGATTCTTCTGGAACCCAATGTGCACGGCTCCCTCTGTTTGCAGGGTGCTTCTGGGATGCGCTGGTGAGGTCGCGTGCCTGGCACATGTTAGGCACTCAGGAAAGGATAGCTGGGGTGATTCCCCCAGTCGCCTTGGGGGGAAGAGTTTAGTGCAGTGGTGCTGGGACCCCTCTGGTTAGCCCAGCCTCGTGGTCTCCCTCGGGAGAGGCGAGGCGTCGGGTAGGCCTCTGCAGCCCTGGAGACATCCCGTCTCTGCTTCACGGTCACCGGCGGGATGCATGCTCTTGGACCTATCATTTAACTGCTTTGCACCTGAGTTTATTCCCCCGACAAAGTGAAACAAAGCCTTCACAACGCAATATCAGAAGAAGACAAATTCAAGTTGAAAAAGAGCAGAAGACCTGAGAGACAGTTTTCCAAAGAAGACATCCAGATGGCCAACCAGTTCATGAAAAGATGCTCAACATCACTAATCATCAGGGAAATGCACATCAAAATCACAGTGAAATAGCATCTCACACTTGTCAGAACGGCTGTCATCAAAACGACAAGAGATAACACCCTCGGGTTGGCAGGAATGTGGAGAAAGGGAGCCTCGCGCTCTGTTGGTGGGGTTGTACATGGGTGAGCTGCTGTGGAGAGCAGTGAGGCAGCGCATCAGAAAGTTAAAACCAGAACCACTGTATGATCCAGCAATCCCACTGCCGGGTGTTTATATGAAGAGAATGAAAATACTAATTCAAAAGATAGATCACCCAGTGTGCTCACTGCAACATTATTTATAAACGCCAAGATAAGGAAGCAATCTAAGAGTCCATCAAAAAAGATGAATGGCTGGGCTTCCCCTGGTGGTCCAGTGGGTAAGGACACCGCCTTGCAGTACAAGGGGCGCTGGTTCGATCCCTAGCCTGGGAAGATCCCACGTGCTGCGGAGCGGCTGGACTGATGTGTCCAATCACCGAGCCGGAGCTCTGGAGCGCATGCGCCCAGAGCCGGCTTTCTGCAACGACAGACGCCACCGCGATGGGAGGCCCACAGGAGCCAAAGAACAAAGACGGATGAAAATGGAGAAATGAAAGACCAAGAGAAGTGGCCCGCCCACTCCCCTCCCTCCCCAGCACGACCCCCGCCCAAAATAAATAAATAAATAAATCTTAAAAAAAAAAAAGATGAATGGACGCTTCCCTGGTAGTTCAGTGGTAAAGAGTTCGCCTGCCAATGCAGGAGACATGGGTTCAATCCCTGATCTGGGACGATCCCGCATGCTGTGGAACAACTAAGCCCGTGAACCACAATTATGGAGCCTGTGCTCTAGAGCCTCGGAGCCACAACTACTGAAGCCCGTGTGCCCTAGAGCTCGAGTTCCACAACAAGAGAAGTCAGCGCAAAAGAAGCCTGCTCACTGCAACTAGAGAATAACCCCTATTCCCTGCAACTAGAGAAAAGCCTGTGGCAGCAGTGAAAACCCAGAATAGCCAAACATAAATAAATAAAATTAAATTTAAAAAAAGATGAATGGATAAAGAAGATGTGGTACATATATAGACAATGAAATATTATTCAACCATAAAAGAAAAAAAACTAACCATTTTCAGCAACATCCATGGACCTAGAGGGCATTATGCGAAAAGGAAGTAACTTAGACAAAGACAAATACCTTATAATTTCACTTATATGTGGAATCTAAAAGCAAACAAACAAAACAGAAACAGACTTACAGTGACAGAGAGAAAACAGGTGGTTTCCAGAGGGGAGCAGGTAGGGGATGAGTGAAATGGGTGAGGAAAACGGAGAGGCATAAAGCTCCAGTTACAGACTCCCTGAGCCGGGGGCTGTCACGCAGGGAATGCAGTCAGCAGTACGGCACCTGTGTGATGACGGATGGTGAGGCTTTTTGTGGCCCATTTATAAACGCCAAGATAAGGAAGCAATCTAAGAGTCCATCAAAAAAGATGAATGGCTGGGCTTCCCCTGGTGGTCCAGTGGGTAAGGACACCGCCTTGCAGTACAAGGGGCGCTGGTTCGATCCCTAGCCTGGGAAGATCCCACGTGCTGCGGAGCGGCTGGACTGATGTGTCCAATCACCGAGCCGGAGCTCTGGAGCGCATGCGCCCAGAGCCGGCTTTCTGCAACGACAGACGCCACCGCGATGGGAGGCCCACAGGAGCCAAAGAACAAAGACGGATGAAAATGGAGAAATGAAAGACCAAGAGAAGTGGCCCGCCCACTCCCCTCCCTCCCCAGCACGACCCCCGCCCAAAATAAATAAATAAATAAATCTTAAAAAAAAAAAAGATGAATGGACGCTTCCCTGGTAGTTCAGTGGTAAAGAGTTCGCCTGCCAATGCAGGAGACATGGGTTCAATCCCTGATCTGGGACGATCCCGCATGCTGTGGAACAACTAAGCCCGTGAACCACAATTATGGAGCCTGTGCTCTAGAGCCTCGGAGCCACAACTACTGAAGCCCGTGTGCCCTAGAGCTCGAGTTCCACAACAAGAGAAGTCAGCGCAAAAGAAGCCTGCTCACTGCAACTAGAGAATAACCCCTATTCCCTGCAACTAGAGAAAAGCCTGTGGCAGCAGTGAAAACCCAGAATAGCCAAACATAAATAAATAAAATTAAATTTAAAAAAAGATGAATGGATAAAGAAGATGTGGTACATATATAGACAATGAAATATTATTCAACCATAAAAGAAAAAAAACTAACCATTTTCAGCAACATCCATGGACCTAGAGGGCATTATGCGAAAAGGAAGTAACTTAGACAAAGACAAATACCTTATAATTTCACTTATATGTGGAATCTAAAAGCAAACAAACAAAACAGAAACAGACTTACAGTGACAGAGAGAAAACAGGTGGTTTCCAGAGGGGAGCAGGTAGGGGATGAGTGAAATGGGTGAGGAAAACGGAGAGGCATAAAGCTCCAGTTACAGACTCCCTGAGCCGGGGGCTGTCACGCAGGGAATGCAGTCAGCAGTACGGCACCTGTGTGATGACGGATGGTGAGGCTTTTTGTGGCTATCATTCAGAGTATTTAAGAGTGTCGATTCACAATATTGTCAGTCAATTATACTTCAATTAAAAATTAAAAAGAATAAAAGAAGACCAACGCCCTAACAGCCTCCTCGCAGGACTCTGTGCAGAAGCCATCAGGGCGTGCTGGAGGACACAGCCGCCGAGGCAGAAGCGTCCAGCCGCCCCTTTCGCCGGGCGCTCCCGTTGCAGCCTGGGAGGCGGGTGCGCAAGCCCAGGTCTTCGTGAGCAGCACCACAGCCCCAAGTGTGAGAGGCTGTTGGCACACTGCTGCAAGGCAGACTGCGCAAGGGCGGGACAGAGCACTCTGGAGATGAGGACCGGGGCACTGCGTGGATCCAGACCCCCCTCTGACCCCCAGTCAATGCTCAACCTCCTTCTGATACTCAGCGCTGCCCAGGAGTGAAAGGCGGCACCTCAGGAGGCAAGGAGCTCCCTGGCACCTCCATATTCAGTCAGAGGTAGCAAGGGAGCGAGAGTGGGAGCCAAGTCCTTTGAAGAATCTCCTTGGGTTCCCTAGATTCTGGGATTCCGACTGGATGCCAGATTGAAAAGACGTTCCGCATCACTAATCACCGGGGAAAGGCACATCAGAACCACAGCGCAAAGGCTCTGACTTTACACGGACTACATTTGTTTATTGCGTTTTACTTGGTTGCTTCTTTTCTGAAGAGCCTTGTCCGGAACTCAGTGACTGGCAGCTGCTTCTAAACCACGTGGCCATGGCTTTGCTGGAGGGGCCCTGGGGTCTACTGCTCACGCTGGAACAGACCTGCTGGGACTCGGCAGCGCGGCCACTCACACAGGGCACCCTCTGCAGCGCAAGCAGGGAGGGGGCTGGGTGGGGCTGTCCTCACTGAATGGGAGGAGGCTCTCCACGCAGTGGCCCCACTGCCCAGCTCCGCCCGCCCACCGCCCCCTCCTCCATCGGCAGGAGGACCTGGTCCCCGCTGGCCCTGCCCGCCCTGACCCTGCTGAACCCCATCCCTCCCTTCCACCCAAGCTGTCTGTGCGGCTGCCCACACAATGGCCATCCGGAGGGAGTGCTGTGTCCGGTCCCTCCTTGGCTGGAGGCGACGTCCAGACCCTTCTTCCACCCTCCCAGGCCTCCTGCCCACGCCCGGGTCTCAACTCTGAAAGCTTCCCATGGACGAGTGATCTCTGGGCCACGGCGGCACACCGCCCTCGTGTCCCCTCCCCGTCCAGGCCGCCCCGCCCACGGGCCGCAGCCTATCCATTTCCTCTGCCCTTTTCACCCTTCGGCGCCAGGACCGGCTATTCTGAGCCTCTGGCCCGGCTCCTGCCTCCTGCCAGTGGCTGCCTTCCCAGGGCCTCCATGTCTTGCCTCTTCTTTTGGGAGTGGACCCATACTCAGCCCCGCCAACAAGATGGACCCTGATCATAGGACTGTCCTCTGATACGAAGACACCAAAGGCAACAAAGCCGGGTGCAGACCTAAGCGCTTGGGTTACCTGTTGGGAAATGTTACATACAGGCCACTGCATTGCTCAGTATGTGTGTGTGTGTGTGTGTGTGTGTGTTCACATGTGTGCACACGTATGTATTTTTGTGTGTACGTCCACACCAACAGACTCTGGGTCCTTGAAGCTTTTCAAAGCAATCTTTCTCCCTGTTGCCAGAAACAGTAAGGATGAATCTCAACAGGATTAAGAGTCCCTTTCCCGTTACCCAAACTTCTCGCTTCTTTTATGATCCAGCGGCCACTGGATTTCAAGGTTTCTTTGAGAAGACGCTAGAACAATTACCACAGATCTTATAAAATTACACTGAATGGTGGGTTTGAAGAGATAATCTTCTGTCTTTGGCTCTGTGGGAAGCTTCCCACTAAAGCAGCAACAATCAGATAAAGGTGCCTGCCCACATGAAACAGTTTTGATAGATTCTGAGATCCCTTTCAGAGTTGGGGGGGGAAGAGCACCCAATCTGCAGCGCAAGCAGGGGCTGGGTGGGCTGTCCTCACTGAATGGGAGGAGGCTCTCCACGCAGTGGCCCCACTGCCCAGCTCCGCCCGCCCACCGCCCCCTCCTCCATCGGCAGGAGGACCTGGTCCCCGCTGGCCCTGCCCGCCCTGACCCTGCTGAACCCCATCCCTCCCTTCCACCCAAGCTGTCTGTGCGGCTGCCCACACAATGGCCATCCGGAGGGAGTGCTGTGTCCGGTCCCTCCTTGGCTGGAGGCGACGTCCAGACCCTTCTTCCACCCTCCCAGGCCTCCTGCCCACGCCCGGGTCTCAACTCTGAAAGCTTCCCATGGACGAGTGATCTCTGGGCCACGGCGGCACACCGCCCTCGTGTCCCCTCCCCGTCCAGGCCGCCCCGCCCACGGGCCGCAGCCTATCCATTTCCTCTGCCCTTTTCACCCTTCGGCGCCAGGACCGGCTATTCTGAGCCTCTGGCCCGGCTCCTGCCTCCTGCCAGTGGCTGCCTTCCCAGGGCCTCCATGTCTTGCCTCTTCTTTTGGGAGTGGACCCATACTCAGCCCCGCCAACAAGATGGACCCTGATCATAGGACTGTCCTCTGATACGAAGACACCAAAGGCAACAAAGCCGGGTGCAGACCTAAGCGCTTGGGTTACCTGTTGGGAAATGTTACATACAGGCCACTGCATTGCTCAGTATGTGTGTGTGTGTGTGTGTGTGTGTGTGTTCACATGTGTGCACACGTATGTATTTTTGTGTGTACGTCCACACCAACAGACTCTGGGTCCTTGAAGCTTTTCAAAGCAATCTTTCTCCCTGTTGCCAGAAACAGTAAGGATGAATCTCAACAGGATTAAGAGTCCCTTTCCCGTTACCCAAACTTCTCGCTTCTTTTATGATCCAGCGGCCACTGGATTTCAAGGTTTCTTTGAGAAGACGCTAGAACAATTACCACAGATCTTATAAAATTACACTGAATGGTGGGTTTGAAGAGATAATCTTCTGTCTTTGGCTCTGTGGGAAGCTTCCCACTAAAGCAGCAACAATCAGATAAAGGTGCCTGCCCACATGAAACAGTTTTGATAGATTCTGAGATCCCTTTCAGAGTGTGGGGAAGAGACAGAGGAGGACAGCGCTACAGAGAGGAAAAACACGTCCCATGTCTTGATTTGGCCTTGGTGACCAGGAAAGCACACTCCTAGGGTCACCCTGGTCAGTATCTGATTCACCAAGTTTATCACCCACGGAGCAACTAAGTCCACGTGTCTCAACTACTGAGTTAGCCCTCTAGAGTCCATGCGCCGCAACGACTGAAGCCTGGTGCCTAGAGCCTCTGCTCTGCCACAAGAGGAACCAACACAAGGAGAAGCCTGCCCAGGACAGCAGAGAAGAGCTGCCGCCCCCCCGCCCCCGCCCTGACTCGCCTCAACTAGGGAGAGCCGCGTGCAGCAACAAAGACCTCACCACGGCCAAAAATAAGTAAGCAAGTGAATCTTAAAAAAAACCTTCTTATACGTTCTCTGCCCAGTTCCATAATATTTATCACAGTATTTATCACACCCCTCTTCACCACCGTCCCCACTCTAGAAGATTAGAGGCAGAGGTGACAGTGGGGCCCCTCCCCAGCTGTGGAATTTCAGGGGACGGAAAGGCAGGGGCTGAGCTAAGACCCCTTAGCAGCCCTCGGTGTGTGTCACAACTGGCCCGGGGCTCCTGCCCTGTCTCCCTGGGGGCCTGCCTGGGCCACGGGGTCTGCTGGCCAGGTGTCTGCATGAGGGATGGAAGGCGAGCCAAGCAAGGGTTAGACAAGAGAAAGGGGATTGTAAACAAGAGTAAGGACTTTACAGCCAGGTGGCTTTGGGGTTGCATCTCCACTCTACCACCGCCTGCCTGTGGCTGCGGAGCACACAGGTCTGTCTCTTGGCGTCGCAGGTGCCTCTCTCACGAGTGGGCACAATGCCCTCACCTCCCAGGCTCCTTTCCCTGCCGTGACCTGTACACGCACCGGGGCACCTTTCAGCAACACCTCCACCCTGCTGTCCCTGGACTCCCCCGGCCCCCCCACCAGACTGCACGACACTATAGGCTTGTGGGGTCTCTGCCACCCCAGAGGTCTGAGAATGCTGGATTGACACCGGGCCCTGTGGTGTCACCTCCGAACTCCCACGCCCGGCATGTTGCCTTGTATGTGGAGGGCCAGAATCAGATAAAGGTGCCTGCCCACATGAAACAGTTTTGATAGATTCTGAGATCCCTTTCAGAGTGTGGGGAAGAGACAGAGGAGGACAGCGCTACAGAGAGGAAAAACACGTCCCATGTCTTGATTTGGCCTTGGTGACCAGGAAAGCACACTCCTAGGGTCACCCTGGTCAGTATCTGATTCACCAAGTTTATCACCCACGGAGCAACTAAGTCCACGTGTCTCAACTACTGAGTTAGCCCTCTAGAGTCCATGCGCCGCAACGACTGAAGCCTGGTGCCTAGAGCCTCTGCTCTGCCACAAGAGGAACCAACACAAGGAGAAGCCTGCCCAGGACAGCAGAGAAGAGCTGCCGCCCCCCCGCCCCCGCCCTGACTCGCCTCAACTAGGGAGAGCCCGCGTGCAGCAACAAAGACCTCACCACGGCCAAAAATAAGTAAGCAAGTGAATCTTAAAAAAAACCTTCTTATACGTTCTCTGCCCAGTTCCATAATATTTATCACAGTATTTATCACACCCCTCTTCACCACCGTCCCCACTCTAGAAGATTAGAGGCAGAGGTGACAGTGGGGCCCCTCCCCAGCTGTGGAATTTCAGGGGACGGAAAGGCAGGGGCTGAGCTAAGACCCCTTAGCAGCCCTCGGTGTGTGTCACAACTGGCCCGGGGCTCCTGCCCTGTCTCCCTGGGGGCCTGCCTGGGCCACGGGGTCTGCTGGCCAGGTGTCTGCATGAGGGATGGAAGGCGAGCCAAGCAAGGGTTAGACAAGAGAAAGGGGATTGTAAACAAGAGTAAGGACTTTACAGCCAGGTGGCTTTGGGGTTGCATCTCCACTCTACCACCGCCTGCCTGTGGCTGCGGAGCACACAGGTCTGTCTCTTGGCGTCGCAGGTGCCTCTCTCACGAGTGGGCACAATGCCCTCACCTCCCAGGCTCCTTTCCCTGCCGTGACCTGTACACGCACCGGGGCACCTTTCAGCAACACCTCCACCCTGCTGTCCCTGGACTCCCCCGGCCCCCCCACCAGACTGCACGACACTATAGGCTTGCGTGGGGTCTCTGCAGGGGGCAGGGACCCCAGAGGTCTGAGAATGCTGGATTGACACCGGGGCCCTGTGGTGTCACCTCCGAACTCCCCACGCCCGGCATGTTGCCTTGTATGTGGAGGGCACGAGATAAGGTGTGCAGAAGGAATGAATAAAATCTATGGAAGAGGAAGCCAAGGGCCAAACAGGTGAAGCGATACCCTCGAGGCTACCCAATCCATCAATCACCCAGAGAGGGTCATGAAGCCGTCTTTCTTATCGCAGGGAAAATGGAGGGGAGAACATAACAGCCAATTATGCTGGCCCCTGACGTCTCATGTTCCCCAGGAAAGTCCCATTTTGCACCTGTTTCCTTTTATAATTATAATAATGCCCACTTTCACTTTCAAATGGTCTCCTCTCCCTGCTATGAGGGGCAGTGGAGGGAAGAACTCTGTGCTTCCCTGTCTACTCCCTCACCCCTCATTTCTCTTATCTTGTCAGATATGCAATTAAAATGTCACTCCATTTTCTCTTCCGTGAAAGTCAGTCCCCTTTAACCTCTGCTCATCCCAAAGGCAACCTTCCCCCAGCACAACCCAGGAAAGCGGAGGCCAGCCATCAGGACGCTCTACCTGCCCCCACATGGAGTGATGGGCTTCCTCACGGCCTAGCTGCCTCCACGGTACCCTCAGCGAGGAGAGGGCCGAGGGCGCGGCCTTACCAGGTCGGAGCCAGGGCAGCCTCCCCCCGCCCTGGCTGACCAGGCCCCAGCCTTCCTAGCCCACGGGGCCCATCGGTGGAGAGTGGGGCCCGTTCAGCACGGCCCTGGTGGCCGGGCAGCCTCCCCAGAGGAGACCAGGCTGGATGAGAGCTGGGGCCCTGTGGTCCGTCTCTTTAGAGACGCGTGGGGCCGAAGGGAGGCAGAGAGGCTCAGGAGAAAAGGGAAACAGTCTCCCCCAGGCGAGCACCCCAAACCCGCGGGCAGCCTCAGAGATGCGTGTTCTCTGATGTGTTCAGTTCCTGTGGTCTGGCTCTTGGATGGAGGGGTGGTGGTGTCCTTCCTGCTGGCCCTCTGACATTCGGCGACAGCCAGGAGGTGAAAAAGATCATCACCCCCTCAGCAGAGCCGGGCTCACACCGATGGGACCCCTGCAGGCCTGGCTCCACAGGCCGCTCCCAGAGCCCGCGCTGGGCTCCCCAGCCCCCTGCGCCCAGCCTCTCCGCACAGACGGATGACGGGAGACTCGCTCGCCTGTGGCCGCAGAGGCTTGCTCCGGTTCTTCCCAAAGCATCTCCTGGGCTGCGGTGCTTTCCCACAGGAAGATCCCCCACCTCCTATCGGGGCAGGAACCCCTCACTTCCTGATCCCACGGGGAATGCACCCCAGGCTCTGCACAGAGCCCATGCTCAATGGGGAGTGGAGGCTTAGGACCGGGGCTTGGCGGGCCTGACCTTACCGGGCCTGGGCCTGAAGCTCCCTGGGCCACAGTGGAAGACAGCCTGGAGTTTCACTGCTCCCCCCAAGCCCTGCCCGTGCCTGTGGACACCCTGCCCGCAGAGCTCCCAGGCCTGCTTCCTGGAGCAGAAGAAAGCCAATCTCCAGGTTCCTACCCCGGGCTGCCTGACCTCTGGTTTCCCCAATGGAGGAACCCAGGCCTTCTCTGGCCATCTCTCCCCCTCCTGGAGAGCACGGGATGGGACACGTCACCAGCTCTTTGAGATCAGGAACTCAGACCTTTGTTTCTTTTGAATTCCCCTCTCCCTCTCAGCCCTCACTTCCTTTCCTAGGCCAGGCCCTCGACTCGGTCAGAAACCCCCTACAAATCATCCACCGGAGGGCTGATCTCAGCAACGATTTGGCTGGAAAGGCCTAGAGAATCCACCATCCCCACGATGGGAGTGCCTACTGGCATGCCAGCCCCAGCACAGCCTGGACAGAGGGAACTCTCAATTCCACTCTGCACAAGGGCACGCCGGTCCTCGCCGCTGCCCCCTGGCTGCCCTGCGGCGTGGCACACAGAGGCCCAGGGTAAGCACCCATGAGCGAAGGGGTGGGCGCCCCCAGGGGTCAGATTCTGTGCTGGGCACGCTGCTCGCTGCAAGGGACATGTGACTGTGCCATTGAGTGGATGAGCAAGGAGAAGCCCTGACAATTCAATAGTTTTCCCAGGGCCATTCAGCAAATGGCCGACCAGATTTCGAGCCTAATTCTTCCTGTCCTCACAGGCTGCGGTCTTTCCACTCACCTGGAGGACTCAAAACGGACTGAAGGATAACCCCAGTTCTCAGGCAGTTCATACTGAAAGGGCCAGGCGGTCTCTTTACAACCAGCGTGACAAAAGACAGACACAGCAAATGCCACCCAAGACACTGAAACCCACGTGTGCACGCTGTGGGCAGAGAGGGACACGCGTTCTGACAGGAGCGGAGAGAGGCATCTGGGAAGAGGCGGCACTGGGCCGGGCCACTGAGGACAGACAGGCTTCAGGCCAGGGACAGAGGCTGGAGAATTCAAGATGGACTAGAAGCAGCCCCCTGGGCTGAGGCGGGTACTTTCCTTAAGCCCCACGAGGCAGGTCATGGGGTGGCTGCGTCCACGAGCCCGGCGGAGCAGGAGGAAGGGCTGGCGGGCCTCCCTCCACTCCAGGATGGCTGAGATCTCTCAGGAGAGCTTTAGCTGACGGGCCCCGCTGGGTTGAGAGGTGGGCGTGGGACCCGCATCCGCAGGCCCTCCCTCGTCCAGCGTGGTCCGGGAGATCCAGCCAACCTTCCGGCCTCAATCAGCAGGAGCCCGGGGGAGAGCAGATAAGCGAGCTCTGAAGGACGAGCTCCAGTCACGGGGCTGCAGACTTATTATTTTTCCCACACCCTTGATTGACAGGACACATGGGGCCGCGGGGAATGGGCTTCCCTGGGCTCTGCTGATGCCAGGAAGAGGAGCCAGGTGACGGCCCGGGGATCCTCGGCCACCCCACCCCAGGGCTGCAGCCTGGAGGTGGAGAGGACGGTGGGGCAGGCGGCTCCCTCCCAGCCCTGTCTTCTGTCTCCTGCCAGCCAGCCTGTTCTCCCTTCCGGTCAGCACGGTTCTGGGAAGAAACACCTGGCGAGGCTGCTGGGAGAGCCTCTGGTGCAGAAGCTCCAGTGCCCAAGGGCGGGCAGGAGAGCGGTCCACGTCTTTCTTGAGGTGACCCGTGCCCCCAACTGGGCCGCGGGATGTGACTGTGCCATTGAGTGGATGAGCAAGGAGAAGCCCTGACAATTCAATAGTTTTCCCAGGGCCATTCAGCAAATGGCCGACCAGATTTCGAGCCTAATTCTTCCTGTCCTCACAGGCTGCGGTCTTTCCACTCACCTGGAGGACTCAAAACGGACTGAAGGATAACCCCAGTTCTCAGGCAGTTCATACTGAAAGGGCCAGGCGGTCTCTTTACAACCAGCGTGACAAAAGACAGACACAGCAAATGCCACCCAAGACACTGAAACCCACGTGTGCACGCTGTGGGCAGAGAGGGACACGCGTTCTGACAGGAGCGGAGAGAGGCATCTGGGAAGAGGCGGCACTGGGCCGGGCCACTGAGGACAGACAGGCTTCAGGCCAGGGACAGAGGCTGGAGAATTCAAGATGGACTAGAAGCAGCCCCCTGGGCTGAGGCGGGTACTTTCCTTAAGCCCCACGAGGCAGGTCATGGGGTGGCTGCGTCCACGAGCCCGGCGGAGCAGGAGGAAGGGCTGGCGGGCCTCCCTCCACTCCAGGATGGCTGAGATCTCTCAGGAGAGCTTTAGCTGACGGGCCCCGCTGGGTTGAGAGGTGGGCGTGGGACCCGCATCCGCAGGCCCTCCCTCGTCCAGCGTGGTCCGGGAGATCCAGCCAACCTTCCGGCCTCAATCAGCAGGAGCCCGGGGGAGAGCAGATAAGCGAGCTCTGAAGGACGAGCTCCAGTCACGGGGCTGCAGACTTATTATTTTTCCCACACCCTTGATTGACAGGACACATGGGGCCGCGGGGAATGGGCTTCCCTGGGCTCTGCTGATGCCAGGAAGAGGAGCCAGGTGACGGCCCGGGGATCCTTCGGCCACCCCACCCCCAGGGCTGCAGCCTGGAGGTGGAGAGGACGGTGGGGCAGGCGGCTCCCTCCCAGCCCTGTCTTCTGTCTCCTGCCAGCCAGCCTGTTCTCCCTTCCGGTCAGCACGGTTCTGGGAAGAAACACCTGGCGAGGCTGCTGGGAGAGCCTCTGGTGCAGAAGCTCCAGTGCCCCCAAGGGCCGCGGGCAGGGAGGGAGCGAGCGTCCACGTCTTTCTTGAGGTGACCCGTGGGGACACGTTCACCCACTGTGAGCCGTCGGTACACTGTGAGACCCCTGCGGGCCTCAGTTTCCATTTCTGCAAAGCAGATGCCTAGAAGTGGCCTAGAGCAACCCCACTGTGACTGAACAGCTAATTTCCTTCAAGGTCTGTTTGTTATCATGTTCTATTCCTACCTTGTGATTAGAACAGTCCCACTGTATTGAAGGCATTAGACTTGAAACCAGATTAAGAAAACCAGTAGGGCTTCCCTAGTGGTCCAGTGGGTAAAGAGTCCGCCTTGCAGTGCAAGGGGTACTAGCTCAATCCCTGGCCCGGGAAGATCCCACATACCACAGAGCGGCTGGACCGATGTGTCCAATTAGGAGCCAGCGCTCTGGAGCGCGTGCACCCAGAGCCGGTGCTCTGCAACGAAGAGAGGCCACTGCGATGGGAGGCCCACACAGGCCAAAGAATAAAGATGGATGAAAATAAATATAAAAATAAAAGAGAGGCTTCCCTGGTGATCCAGTGGTGGGGAGTCCACCTTGCAGTGCAGGGGGCACCGGTTGGATCCTTGGCCCGGGAGGATCCTGCATGCTGTGGAGCAGCTGGACAGGTGTGTCCAATAATGAGCCAGCGCTCTAGCATGCATGCGCCCAGAGCCGGTGCTCTGCAACGAAGAGAAGCCACTGCAATGGGAGCCCACACAGGCTGAAGAGTGAAGATGGATGTAAACAAATGATGACTTAGAGGCAAAAAAAAGAAGAGAGGCATGATGGGGGCAGAAAAGAAAGAAAGGAAACCAGTAGATGCCCACAAACACAAGAAACTCGTGTTTAGTGTACTTCCTCTCTATGCCAGACCCTGTGCCCACAGAGAATGTTGATGTTGGTTGTCTTATATGAATCTTCACACTGGCCCTGGGAAGACACCATTCTTAGCCCCACTTCCCCCAGCTTGGCAGGATTTCTTGAATTTCCTACGGTCCTGCAGTGGCTTCCCACACCTGAATGAAGCCCAGGCTCCTCCACCCACCTTCCCAGCATCCTGCCACTTTCTGACTTGGCCAGTCCCCTGACGGACAGAGCACGCTTCTCCCACTGGCTCCGCCCAGGCTGACAGTACCTCCCGGCCCCATTCATTTATTTCCACTTTAACTCAGGCCCAGTTCAAGTCCTGTTCTTCCCTTCAAGGGCAAGGACCTGAGGAGGCCGGCGAGGGGCTCAGGGAACAAAATTTAAGGAGGCCCTCACTCCCAGGTGCCAGCCCTGCACTAGTGCAACTCTGAGAATGAGGCCTCCTTAAATTTGCCCAATGCACTTGCCTCACCCTGATCCCAGCCCTGTCCCAGTGTCTCCGTGTGCAGCCCAAAGGACTTGTGAGTCCTCTGAATTCCCACAGCCCTCCATTGTGGGTCTCAACAGTGGTGCATGTCAGGGGGCCAGAAAGGACTCCTTACATGAGTGCAAGGCAGGGACAACTCTTCCTCTGTCCCCACCCTGAAAACAACAGGGTGCAAGGCTTTCCTACCTCCAATCTTCACTGCATTCTTCTGTTTTCTGCCTCATCTGCCTAGAAACTCCAATTCATCTTAGAATCTACATAAAAATGATGGTTTATCTTTGCAGGGAAATATTATAAAGCCATCAAAAATGATATTTCCACATGGATGTAGGAAAATACTTTCCAACTGTGACTAAAAATTCAGAAGCTGTGAGAGATTGATGAATTTTACTATATAAAAAATTTTAAATGATAGAGCAAACACCATAAATAAAATGAAAGGTAAATAATGAACTGAGAGAAAATATTTGCTACATGTATCACAGGTAAAGGTTTAATATCACTATTATGTTTTTCAAAAGCTGTTAAGAATTGAGGCACAAGGAACCAAAATCCCAGTAGAAAAGCAGAGAATGGAAAAATGGGCAAAAGAATGTGCTACTTACAAAAGGAACATAAACAATATCCTTAATATATAAATATGCAATACCACACATAATAAGATATATGCAAATTAAAACTATACTAAGATACCATTTCATACTCATGACATTGGCAAAACTTTCAAAAGTTGACAGTGCCTTCTTTGGCAAAGTTACTCAGAAACAGGTAGGAATGAAATTGGCATCCTGCCACTTTCTGACTTGGCCAGTCCCCTGACGGACAGAGCACGCTTCTCCCACTGGCTCCGCCCAGGCTGACAGTACCTCCCGGCCCCATTCATTTATTTCCACTTTAACTCAGGCCCAGTTCAAGTCCTGTTCTTCCCTTCAAGGGCAAGGACCTGAGGAGGCCGGCGAGGGGCTCAGGGAACAAAATTTAAGGAGGCCCTCACTCCCAGGTGCCAGCCCTGCACTAGTGCAACTCTGAGAATGAGGCCTCCTTAAATTTGCCCAATGCACTTGCCTCACCCTGATCCCAGCCCTGTCCCAGTGTCTCCGTGTGCAGCCCAAAGGACTTGTGAGTCCTCTGAATTCCCACAGCCCTCCATTGTGGGTCTCAACAGTGGTGCATGTCAGGGGGCCAGAAAGGACTCCTTACATGAGTGCAAGGCAGGGACAACTCTTCCTCTGTCCCCACCCTGAAAACAACAGGGTGCAAGGCTTTCCTACCTCCAATCTTCACTGCATTCTTCTGTTTTCTGCCTCATCTGCCTAGAAACTCCAATTCATCTTAGAATCTACATAAAAATGATGGTTTATCTTTGCAGGGAAATATTATAAAGCCATCAAAAATGATATTTCCACATGGATGTAGGAAAATACTTTCCAACTGTGACTAAAAATTCAGAAGCTGTGAGAGATTGATGAATTTTACTATATAAAAAATTTTAAATGATAGAGCAAACACCATAAATAAAATGAAAGGTAAATAATGAACTGAGAGAAAATATTTGCTACATGTATCACAGGTAAAGGTTTAATATCACTATTATGTTTTTCAAAAGCTGTTAAGAATTGAGGCACAAGGAACCAAAATCCCAGTAGAAAAGCAGAGAATGGAAAAATGGGCAAAAGAATGTGCTACTTACAAAAGGAACATAAACAATATCCTTAATATATAAATATGCAATACCACACATAATAAGATATATGCAAATTAAAACTATACTAAGATACCATTTCATACTCATGACATTGGCAAAACTTTCAAAAGTTGACAGTGCCTTCTTTGGCAAAGTTACTCAGAAACAGGTAGGAATGTAAATTGGCACAATCCCATGAAGTGGGATCTGGAAATACCTTACAAAACTCCATACACATTTCCTCTTCAATCCAGTAATCCCATTCCTAGACATCTGCCCTGAAGGTACACTTCCAACACACACACACAAGCTTTGTAGCATTATTTATAATCATCTTATGCTCATGAATCAGACAGCAGTTAGGTAAACTATCGGATGCACACACGGGGTACTATGCAGCTATAAAAAAGAAGGAGAAAGATCTCTCCAAGGTGTGTAATGTTTCCCAAGAGACTGAATACACAAACCAAAGTGATTAAAAGCACATACAATATACTATCTTTTGTATAAAAAGGTAGAGAGAAATTTTAAACATATAAAAAGTGAGTTTTTTTTTTTTTTATAAAAAACAATAGTTCTTCCCTGGTGGTCCACTGAGTAAAGAATCTGCCTTGCAGTGCAGGGGGCACCTGTTCGATCCCTGGCCCAGGAAGATCCCACGTGCTGTGGAGCGGCTGGTTTGGTGTGTCCAATTACAAGCCAGTGCTCTGGAGCGCATGTGCCCAGAGCCAGTGCTCTGCAATGAGAGGGGCCACTGCGATGGGAGGCCCATGCAGGCCGAAGAATAAAGATGGATGAAAACAAATAAATAAATAACCAATAAAAGAGGCCAAAATTTTAAAAATAACATAAAAAACAAAAAACAATAAAAAAGTGTAAGTACCAATTAAGCAGATTACCTACCAGAGGGGATGGGGAAGAAGGAACACAGGAGAGAGTATTTTCCTGCTATACCTTTTTGTGTAATTCTGACTTTTGAAAGTATGTTAGTATTCAACCTATTTTTTTAAAAATTAAATTATTATGAATGGGAAGGAAAAAAATCCCTAAAATTGAAGGAAAACTGAAAAAATAAATGAACCTCACACCAGAGGTGGGTAGGAGTAAGGGAAGAAGATTTGCTGAGTGTAGTGGGGTAAGCAAAATAATTCTGGCACTATTTTAGCTGTAACACAGGATTAGCAGGCGAGTGAGTGTGCTGATGGTCGGGGGAACCTGGGTTTTCACTGTGGAAGAAAGACCTCTAAATATGGAATGGGGAAAGCCCAGGAGCAGCCCTGTGGAGGTAGACTGGATCTGCAAGTCCTAGTGTGGGCTCTGTTTCTCATACATCAATCTGTAAATGTATATGCAGGTTTATATGCGTGCAAGTATACATGTATTATGAAGGTTATGGCTTATATGTTTATACATACTTCTATTTTCTAATTCTGTCCTTTGAAAGGGCCAGGACACAAAGACACTCCATGGCCATGAGCATGGTCAGAGCCCCGCTCTTGGTCGCTAAGACCACTCTCCACTAAAAGGAAGCAACGCTCCTCAGAGCAACGGCTGATTGCAGGACTAGCATCAGGCAGGGACGAGATGAGCCTGGAGCCTCTTATTAGGCCAGGAAGTAAGAGAGTGCTCCCCGGCAGGGCAGGAGGCATACCAAACACCATGGGAGTCCGCCTAGAGGGGTTCCACTGTGGGCTGACTCTGGGGCCATTCAGCCCCCCAACTAACTGACTACAGTAAGAGATAGTACATTCTTGGAAAAACAGAAATTCACCAGATAGACAAATAAATACAGTTTATTGGTTACAATGCATACTGCTCGCGGTACAAATGAATTCTGCTGCCACAGGAGAAAGGCAAGGGCCGATTGGTAACTCTGAAGGGAATGCTGCAGCTGGACTGAGTCACAACAATCTTCGTGTTCCCAGTGGGATCAACCATGAATCGCCAATAGATACCACATCCATGAAGACCAGAGACTGGCATGATTACAGCCTCTCCACGGACTGCATGCTAGTTTATAGGGAGAAGAGACAATATAGTGGAGAAATGGGCGGTACCTTGGCTGGCAGATCAACGTTAGCGCCCCCCGTGGGGGCCAGTGGGCGCTTCTTGGTGTGACTGCCTGAGAAGAACCCAAGGTTGTGCAGGGAGGCTTCGGCCAAGAACGCCTAATCTGGGTCTAATGGCAGGAAACATCAGACACACCCCAAATGAGGGACATGCTCAGGGAAAGTAAGGGAGCATTTGTATTCGTGACAAATCTCAAAGTCTTAAAAGAAAGAAAAGCTGCAAAGACGTTCCAGAGTAAAGGAGGCCAAAGAGACATAACAATTCAAGGAAGACCCAACCCTAGACAGGATCCTCAGTGGAGGGGGACGAGCCATAAGGAACATCCTAAGCTTCACTGATGAGATCAGAGCACAGCAGGTAGGCTGGTAGATAAACTATGGATTAATGCTACATTTACTGATCACCCATACAGTGATCATGCCAGGGAACAGGCCTACCCTTAGAAAACACACACTGAAGCATTTAGGTGTGTGTAAGTGACAGAATGAGAGAGCCAAGATCATAAAGGGAATGGGGAAAACCTTTAACAATAGATGGCTCTAGACTATAAAGATGTAAGGGTCTTCTTTTTATTGTTTGCAGTTTTTCTCTAATTTGAAATTATTTCCTAATAAAACATTTTTAAATGGATGTTTCAACATTTGGATACCATTCCCTTCTCTGCAGGTGCAGACCCTCTTCTGCCAGAAGACCCCAGGCCGGCAGCCAGCCTGGGGGGCAGCTCCGAAATCAAACCATCTGGGTTCCACGTGGCCTTGAGCGAGTGAGCCTCATCTCCGTCTGTGCTCCCACGTCACAGGCAGTTGGAGAGCTGACACACGGTGCTGGCCAGACTTCGCTTGGAGACTACGCTGACCCGGCCATGGGGAGGGCAGGGTTACCCTGAGCTCTGGAGGGGACAGAGCTGAGAACTGCCGGAGGCTCCGACAGCCATGGTGGGGGCGCTCTCCCAGGACCGTGACCCTGAATGGGCACCCTCCCAGGCTTGCCTGGGGCAGGCTGGGCCTCTGTGGCCTTCCTCTGGTCCGGACCCCTTTGCTTGGGCTGGCATCTCCTTCAGGGCCCACTCCTCTGGCTCTCCTGTCAAAGCTCCTTCTGGTGACGGACCCGACAGGGCATTTATTTCAGTGTGGATTCAGCATGGCCCCAGCTCTCCCCACCCGGGGACTCCACTGTGACAGTCTTGCCCTGTCCCTGAAGAATAGGCAGGGGACGTCCCCAGAGGCCCGGACACCAACCCTAAGACCAGGTGGGCCCTGACAGGGACGCTGAGCCCCCCCTCCGTCCCCCGCCTGTCATGGGGGCAGTGGCGCTGTGCCGCTGGCCCCAGCTCCTTCTCCAGGCTCACTCTGCACCTGGCATTCGGCTCTGCCTGGAGGCTGCCCCCCACAGACCACAGCAATGGCCCCTTGCCCTCTGCCCTCCTTCCTGCCGGCTCTGCCAGTGGAAGCCCCAGAAGAACCTGCAGGAAGAGAGAGGGAGGCCGGGCATGGAAGGCCTTGTCTCTGTCTGCCGGGCCCGCAGGTCCTGAAGCTGGGCAAGGTGGCCCCCTCACGGCACCGCTGCTGCCCCTGGTCTCAGCGCGCTCCCTCCCCGTGCTCCTACAGTCTCGGTGTCCACAGCTCTGGCGAACTGCACGGAGTCCTGGGGGCCCCCTACGCCCTGCACTGACCTTTGGGCTCACCTCTCTTCAACATCCTCACTTTGAGTCCGCCACCTGCTTCCCGCCAGCCCCTGCCGCCAGCGGACACCAGCGCGGGGAGGCCAGGCTCTCCCCCAGACTGTGGGCCCGCAGGGCCCAGGAACCCGGCTCAGCGAGGGGACCCGCCACGAAGCCATGCACGCCGCAGAACAAAGGCAAGCGCTGCCTCTTCGGCCCTCTTCTGAGGCTCACAGCCTCTGGATCCAACTCTGTTTCATCTTTTCATAAGTTACTGTTAAGTTACTGTTAACCGAGAAGTATTACAAGAAGGGAATCAAAAGAGAGAAAAGTTGGTGGGAGGAATACCTGTTCTTTTTGGTTAAACCTTTTGCTATCAACTCTTTAGGAACCTGATTCAATCAGAGGGGCGTGAGGCAGAACCTGCTCTTCACAATCAGTTCCAAGAGACATGCAGGCTCTTTATTATTCATTCGATTAAAATCAAAATATTAGCTCATGCCTCTCCCGCCATCAGAGTGGGCCTGGGGACTTCTCTGGCGCCTTGTCCTGCTTGAAAATGAAGGCCTTTCATGCCGAGGCCTCTGTCCAGTCCCTCTGGTCTGCTCACACCAGTGACAAACCCTGACGTGCTGGGTCGGACACTTGTGGGCACAAGATGAAGGGCCAGAGGCAGACGGGCAAGGCTGCCCTTCCTCGGCTGCACCCAGCACTAGAGGGCCCCTACGCCCCACTCCCCAATGCCTCCCTGGAGCCCAGGGTGGCCCTGAGCAGAGCAGGAAGGCCCCTCCTGGCTGCAGGAGTCTGGTTTCCCCCATCCAGAACCGGAAGTGATTTTGTGGGGCGGGGAGGGGGAAGGGAGTGACGACTAAGCCACCCGGAGCAATCTGACCTGCTCTGCACATTTCTTTGGATTCGCTACTGCGGCCTTCATCTCTGGGAGGAGGCCCACAATGCAGATGAATTCTTTTAATCTCACGGGAACATACAAATCTGGATTTCAGCACTCCAAGCTCTAGAGTCACTGAGCAGTATCATGGGAGTGTCTTCAAGAGCAACCTGAGGAAGACAGTGAGGTTCTTAGCTCAGTGGAGGATCATCATCCTTTAGGACCGTGGGAGGAACCAGAGCTCCCAGCTGGTAAGAGTTGGCTCAGTTGAGGCTCAGTGAACCCAAGAGGGTTTCCTGGAGGAGGTGGGCATTGACAGATGGAAAGGAGAGAGGAGATGGGAAGGCAAGAACTGTGAGTAAAAGCCTCAGAGGCGGGGGTCGGAGAGAGACGAGGTGGGAAATGGTCAGAGAGAAGGCTGGAAGGACCTCGACTGCCAGCAAAGTATGAATTCTTTCTTTCTTTTGTTTCCTTGAGCAATCCTAAATACACGATTAATCTCCCAAGACCTATCTTGTTGATAAATGTTGATTTCCTTGCACACCTGTTCATATTTGGGATGGAAATGTGTTACAAAATCACTCCATTCCGCAGGTGATTACCATGGTAATCAGGAACGCGCACCGGCAGGCCAGCACTCCTCTTGAAAACAAGATTCTGAGGATACAGGCTTTCATTTCACTTACAATGTGCCTGGGGAGAGAGGGAGTCAAGCAGGCGTGGGACAGGGGGTGAGGAGACGGTTTCCTTCTCGGGAGGTCCTGGCAGACAAGGTGGCCCTGGGGCTGGGGACGCCTTTTTAAATGAAGGCCTTTCATGACGAGGCCTCTGTCCAGTCCCTCTGGTCTGCTCACACCAGTGACAAACCCTGACGTGCTGGGTCGGACACTTGTGGGCACAAGATGAAGGGCCAGAGGCAGACGGGCAAGGCTGCCCTTCCTCGGCTGCACCCAGCACTAGAGGGCCCCTACGCCCCACTCCCCAATGCCTCCCTGGAGCCCAGGGTGGCCCTGAGCAGAGCAGGAAGGCCCCTCCTGGCTGCAGGAGTCTGGTTTCCCCCATCCAGAACCGGAAGTGATTTTGTGGGGCGGGGAGGGGGAAGGGAGTGACGACTAAGCCACCCGGAGCAATCTGACCTGCTCTGCACATTTCTTTGGATTCGCTACTGCGGCCTTCATCTCTGGGAGGAGGCCCACAATGCAGATGAATTCTTTTAATCTCACGGGAACATACAAATCTGGATTTCAGCACTCCAAGCTCTAGAGTCACTGAGCAGTATCATGGGAGTGTCTTCAAGAGCAACCTGAGGAAGACAGTGAGGTTCTTAGCTCAGTGGAGGATCATCATCCTTTAGGACCGTGGGAGGAACCAGAGCTCCCAGCTGGTAAGAGTTGGCTCAGTTGAGGCTCAGTGAACCCAAGAGGGTTTCCTGGAGGAGGTGGGCATTGACAGATGGAAAGGAGAGAGGAGATGGGAAGGCAAGAACTGTGAGTAAAAGCCTCAGAGGCGGGGGTCGGAGAGAGACGAGGTGGGAAATGGTCAGAGAGAAGGCTGGAAGGACCTCGACTGCCAGCAAAGTATGAATTCTTTCTTTCTTTTGTTTCCTTGAGCAATCCTAAATACACGATTAATCTCCCAAGACCTATCTTGTTGATAAATGTTGATTTCCCTTGCACACCTGTTCATATTTGGGATGGAAATGTGTTACAAAATCACTCCATTCCGCAGGTGATTACCATGGTAATCAGGAACGCGCACCGGCAGGCCAGCACTCCTCTTGAAAACAAGATTCTGAGGATACAGGCTTTCATTTCACTTACAATGTGCCTGGGGAGAGAGGGAGTCAAGCAGGCGTGGGACAGGGGGTGAGGAGACGGTTTCCTTCTCGGGGGAGGTCCTGGCAGACAAGGTGGCCCCGGGGCTGGGGATGGCTCTGCAGGAAGACGGGGGGTCAGCCAGACAGGGGCCACGTCCAGGCAGCAGGCCCTGCATACACTGGCGCCCCGCAGCGGGCTCGCAGCGGGCACAGCTGGGCAGGCTCCCAAGCCAGGAGAGGCTCTGAGCTACCAGGCACCCCAGATGAGGGACCCTGCCTCGAACTTCATGCGGTGTCCCCGCTCTGCCACAAGCACCCCTTCCACACCTCCTGGGACATCATCATCATCATCATCACCGTTACCTTCCCTATCACGGGATTATAGTTGTTTCAGGTTTAGTAAACGCCTCAGATGTTTGCACTGTATTATTTAGTCCTGAGGTAGACTCTTTGTAGTTTTCAAGAGCTCCAACCAGACTGCCCAGCTTTAAATCCCAATCCCACCACTGACTGGCTGTGTGACCCTGGGCAAGTTACCAAACCTCTCTGATCCTCTTCACCTGTAAAAGGCAGAGAATACAGGTTTCTAATGTGTAAGACTGCTGTGAGGGTAAAGTGAGTTCATACAGGTAAAATAGTTCGAATATGCTTGACGCAGAGTAAGCCCTCAAAAATGCCACCCCTCTCAGCAGATGGGAAGCAGGGAAACGGAGAATACAGCGAGTGCCCTGGACTTTGCACAAACATCACCTTGCCTCCTTCCCCAGACACCTCCCTGTAACTCTCTTTGAACAGGGGGCCGCCTGAAACCCCAGAGCCCCGCATGCCGGTGGCCGTGCTGGGGCTAGGCTGGAACCCAGACCTCCTGCCTCCTTGACTGCAGACCCCACAGCGTGTTGGTTTGCTGGTCTCTGGCTGTTCACTCCAAAGTAAGACTCATCCCCTACTTCCTCTGACTGCAGTCCTAGGTCTCTCAGACCAATGAGCACAGGATTCTAGAAGAGCCGTGGCCCCAAAGTCCACATCCTAAACATCCACAGCTTTCTGTCACTCCTGCTATCGCCCATATGCATTAGATGTGGCCGAACGAAAAGCCATCCCCACAATCACAGTAGCAG
Organism: Tragulus kanchil; assembly: GCA_022376925.1. Taxonomy (NCBI): domain Eukaryota; kingdom Metazoa; phylum Chordata; class Mammalia; order Artiodactyla; family Tragulidae; genus Tragulus; species Tragulus kanchil. The sequence goes on from JAIOJX010000003.1 coordinate 139,347,037, forward strand.
ATGCACCTGCTGCTTTCCCTGTTCTAGGCTCCATACCGCCTTCTCCGTCTACTCTAGTAGCACAGGTCGTGAACGGAATTACTTTTCATTGCCCCAGACACCACAGGGCCCACGTCAGCCCAGGAGCTGCAGCCTCTGCCTCGCAGACCCGGTCTCCCCAGCCGCCACGGACAGGCCATTCTTCTGGGTCCTGCTCACTCTGTGCGGTGATAAGCAAACTCCACCAATTTGATGTTTTATCTGGTTGCAGGTTGAGGAACGATATGATTTCAATCAAGATAATGATTCTATTTCTCAGATGGAAATGAGCTTTTTTTTTTTCCTTCATTGCCTTGGTGGGGGGTGTCCCCAAAATCTATCTTGGGGCTTGCACAGGTCAGGGACCAGTTAGTGGACTTTCTTGTGACCCGAGAAAGAGTATAAATCCGAAGGACAGCAGAAAAGAGGAAACCATGCATGCTGGGCCTCGGAGACCACAAAGGAAGTGCTACACGGACATTTATAGGCATGGACAGACCCGTGGGACAAAAACGCAGAAGATACGTATGCAGGGGAGACTGACAGCCTGCCTTCCACGCGAGGTGAACAGCCCCTACAGGTAATAGTGCCAACGAGGCCGCAGAGATCAGACGCGGCTCTGACAGCAGCTGAGAGCTCCTCTGAGCCTGCCTGTGGGCGAGGGCAGGCTTCCTTCGTGACTGTCCCTACAGATGACCTGGATGCCCTTTCAGTGCCTCCTACGACAGGGAGCCAGCCCCCCGACAGTGAAGCCGACGCCACCCCTGACTAGCTTCCATGTTGAGGCTGCATCTCCAAATTACACATTAATAGTGAAGTCACTGTATCAAAGGAAACCCCCGTGAGAAGGCACAGAGAATCGACACTGCCCTAGATCAAAACACACTTTGGAAACAATACACACTTCAGTAAGCCAGCCAACGACATGCAAATAATTCCCTCAAAGTGCACCCACTTCCTCTGACTGCAGTCCTAGGTCTCTCAGACCAATGAGCACAGGATTCTAGAAGAGCCGTGGCCCCAAAGTCCACATCCTAAACATCCACAGCTTTCTGTCACTCCTGCTATCGCCCATATGCATTAGATGTGGCCGAACGAAAAGCCATCCCCACAATCACAGTAGCAGATGCACCTGCTGCTTTCCCTGTTCTAGGCTCCATACCGCCTTCTCCGTCTACTCTAGTAGCACAGGTCGTGAACGGAATTACTTTTCATTGCCCCAGACACCACAGGGCCCACGTCAGCCCAGGAGCTGCAGCCTCTGCCTCGCAGACCCGGTCTCCCCAGCCGCCACGGACAGGCCATTCTTCTGGGTCCTGCTCACTCTGTGCGGTGATAAGCAAACTCCACCAATTTGATGTTTTATCTGGTTGCAGGTTGAGGAACGATATGATTTCAATCAAGATAATGATTCTATTTCTCAGATGGAAATGAGCTTTTTTTTTTTCCTTCATTGCCTTGGTGGGGGGTGTCCCCAAAATCTATCTTGGGGCTTGCACAGGTCAGGGACCAGTTAGTGGACTTTCTTGTGACCCGAGAAAGAGTATAAATCCGAAGGACAGCAGAAAAGAGGAAACCATGCATGCTGGGCCTCGGAGACCACAAAGGAAGTGCTACACGGACATTTATAGGCATGGACAGACCCGTGGGACAAAAACGCAGAAGATACGTATGCAGGGGAGACTGACAGCCTGCCTTCCACGCGAGGTGAACAGCCCCTACAGGTAATAGTGCCAACGAGGCCGCAGAGATCAGACGCGGCTCTGACAGCAGCTGAGAGCTCCTCTGAGCCTGCCTGTGGGCGAGGGCAGGCTTCCTTCGTGACTGTCCCTACAGATGACCTGGATGCCCTTTCAGTGCCTCCTACGACAGGGAGCCAGCCCCCCGACAGTGAAGCCGACGCCACCCCTGACTAGCTTCCATGTTGAGGCTGCATCTCCAAATTACACATTAATAGTGAAGTCACTGTATCAAAGGAAACCCCCGTGAGAAGGCACAGAGAATCGACACTGCCCTAGATCAAAACACACTTTGGAAACAATACACACTTCAGTAAGCCAGCCAACGACATGCAAATAACATGAGAGGCTAAGGGCAACCATTTGAATGAATTTCGTAAAATTTTACGTTATTTAAAATATTGGACATGGGGATGGGGAAAGGAGAGGGTGAGATGTATGGAGAGAGTAACATGGAAAGTTACATCACCATATGAAAAATAGACAGCCAATGGGAATGTGCTGTATGGCTCAGGGAACCCAATCAGGGGCTCTGTAACAAACTGGGGGGTGGGATGCGGAGGGAGATGGGAGAAAGGTTCAAGAGGGAAGGGACATATGTTTCCCTAGGGCTGATTCATGTTGATATTTGACAGAAAAAAACCCCAAAATTCTGTAAAGCAATAATCCTTCAAATAAAAAAAATTTTAAAAGAATCTACAAAGGCAAAAAAAAAGAAAACAAAAAGATATTCTTACTAAATATTTGGAGGAATTTCAAGGGCTGTGACACAGCATCTCAAGCTCTTTATCAGTGATTTGCTTTAATGAGGAAATAATAATTTGCGATTCTTATGTTAATTGTCTATACAGTAAATCTGGAAATGTTTATAAAGGATTTATGCCTTTTGAACCATCCACGGAAAGCTGACTTGCTCTCTCTCCAAATAATAGATCCCATTCAGCTCTACCCAGTTTGGCTCATTCTTGAGGACCCAGTACGTGGTGTCTTACTAGACCGTAATCAGACTCGCTCGTCTCATTCTGAAATCTCAACTGCACCGCGGCTGGCGCGTGCAGGCTGTCATCAGAAAGTCACCCCCAATCTGGGCGATACTGGTGGTCAGCAGGGGTGGAGCCAGGCCGCTTGGGGACAGAGGTGGAAAGCGGATTGTTCACAGTGTACTTTTTGGTACTTTTGCATTTAGGGCCATGGAACTGTATTACCTATTAAGAATAAAATTATAGTTTAAAAAAGCACACAGTTACTTCAGTGAAGGCAGACTTCGACACCACTGATTTCTATTTTAACACCTATCCTCTTAGAATGCAATGAAAATGACTGCCAGGTCAGGGGGAAACTACGTATGGCCGCCTTCATGGCAGTGACGTTCTCAGCAGGGCAGTGAATGGGACCCGTGCGCCACTCAGACCCTTTTCCCTGCGGGGAACCCAGTCAAGAAGAGACTAGCTCTGATACACTGTTGCTCAGTTCCTCCTTCCTGACCCTGCTTCCCTCCCTCCCTTACAAGCTTTGCCCTAACGCTCTCCTTGCTCCATCACACGCACCTGAATCCTTGTCTCAGGTTCTGCTTCTAGAGAACCCAATCTAAGTTCCTCACGAGCGGCTCCAAATGCAGTCTTCCTGTGCTCCAGAGGCTTGCCTCCAGTGGTAGAAGCACCCGGGAGCCTTCCTCTTTGAGAGTAAAACCATAATCAGTTTCCTGCCCAGTCAAAATCACCCGTCTGATACCATACATCCCATGAGAGACAGCAGAGTAACCTGGAGACCATTCAGAACAGAGCTCCCACAACCAGGCCTGGTGGGACTGATTAGCAGTTTTCCTCCCCAGGACGAATGAGCAGGAGACAAGGGCAGACCCAGAAGGCCTGCTCCATAATCAGACACCGAGCGATGTGCAGTTGGAAAGTCAGTGTGAACATCGGCTCCACCAGCTGAGCAAACTCGAACGAAATATTTAACCCCCCGAGCCTCGGTTTCCTCATCTGCAAAATGGCACGACCTGACGGAACCTTTGTGAGGCTCCGATGAGGCAGACCTGTCAAGCATGCTGCAGACTGACAATGCCAGGTAAATACTGGTTGTTCTTGACATTTAGAACAAGCAAGTATCCCCTGCTTGCTTGCCACTAGTAATTAACTAACCTTTGTTAAATATCCAGCTGCTCCTCATCCTGAGCAGAGCACCTGGAGCTCCCTGTGTGAGAAGAAGCCCCAGAGAAAAGCAAGTGGACATGGGGGACGCTGTCCACCTGGAGCTTAGGATGTGTCCCGATCACTGACCTCAGGACCCTCAGCTGCAGCTGTCTGGAGAAGGTTGCATCTCTTTCTCTCTCACTGAGATACAAAAAGCATCTCCACTATGAATTTCCTGTAATCTGTCCAGTGTCTGTGTGAAACTCAAATACAACCCCCAACTTGCTGAAAAATCCATACGGCCATTTTCACAGAATGAGTCATAAATCGGGAACTTAATTTTGCTTACATAGCTGGGACCGTGCCCTGCGGGGAACCCAGTCAAGAAGAGACTAGCTCTGATACACTGTTGCTCAGTTCCTCCTTCCTGACCCTGCTTCCCTCCCTCCCTTACAAGCTTTGCCCTAACGCTCTCCTTGCTCCATCACACGCACCTGAATCCTTGTCTCAGGTTCTGCTTCTAGAGAACCCAATCTAAGTTCCTCACGAGCGGCTCCAAATGCAGTCTTCCTGTGCTCCAGAGGCTTGCCTCCAGTGGTAGAAGCACCCGGGAGCCTTCCTCTTTGAGAGTAAAACCATAATCAGTTTCCTGCCCAGTCAAAATCACCCGTCTGATACCATACATCCCATGAGAGACAGCAGAGTAACCTGGAGACCATTCAGAACAGAGCTCCCACAACCAGGCCTGGTGGGACTGATTAGCAGTTTTCCTCCCCAGGACGAATGAGCAGGAGACAAGGGCAGACCCAGAAGGCCTGCTCCATAATCAGACACCGAGCGATGTGCAGTTGGAAAGTCAGTGTGAACATCGGCTCCACCAGCTGAGCAAACTCGAACGAAATATTTAACTCCTCCGAGCCTCGGTTTCCTCATCTGCAAAATGGCACGACCTGACGGAACCTTTGTGAGGCTCCGATGAGGCAGACCTGTCAAGCATGCTGCAGACTGACAATGCCAGGTAAATACTGGTTGTTCTTGACATTTAGAACAAGCAAGTATCCCCTGCTTGCTTGCCACTAGTAATTAACTAACCTTTGTTAAATATCCAGCTGCTCCTCATCCTGAGCAGAGCACCTGGAGCTCCCTGTGTGAGAAGAAGCCCCAGAGAAAAGCAAGTGGACATGGGGGACGCTGTCCACCTGGAGCTTAGGATGTGTCCCGATCACTGACCTCAGGACCCTCAGCTGCAGCTGTCTGGAGAAGGTTGCATCTCTTTCTCTCTCACTGAGATACAAAAAGCATCTCCACTATGAATTTCCTGTAATCTGTCCAGTGTCTGTGTGAAACTCAAATACAACCCCCAACTTGCTGAAAAATCCATACGGCCATTTTCACAGAATGAGTCATAAACTGGCGGGAACTTAATTTTGCTTACATAGCTTCGGGAGGCTTCACGCCATCCTGATGCTTCGTGAACCATTCATGACGGCATGTCAAGCCCTACACCAGCTGGCCCTGCCCAATGTCAGCAGCATTTCCTCCTCTTCCCATTAGACCCACGTTACGACAGCCTCCATGCGGGCCACTGGGTGTTCTCATCCTGGGGCCTCTGCCTTGCTCCTTTCTTTCCCTGGAAGAGCCCTCTTCCCTCCTCTGTCAGCCCTGCGCATGTCTCTCTTTTCCCAGGAACCCTTCCCCAACCACTGCCATCACCAGCCTTTCCACCTGCACCACACAGGATTGAGCAGGCCAGATGCGCTTCCATAAAGTTCTTTCATGGTCCCATGGGCAGATGCCTTCTCTCCCCACACTGGACTGACAGTCCCTCCAAAACAGAGGCTGAACCTGCTGTTTCTCTTGCATTTCTCAGAGCCTCCAGAGAGTGCCAGGAGCCTGGTGAATTAATAATATTCTCAGACTGAGTAATGGATTTGGTCCTACGATTGTGCTCAGTTTAACACACTGTTAAATGGCTTGCATGAGAATTTACGGTTCTAAATAAGGGCACCCTCGCAGCAGACTTAGAACTGTGCAAACTGTTTGTGGTCCCAGGATTAAAAAAAAAAAAAAAGACATCATCGTTATACCAGAAGATTTATGCTTTCTTCATACACCAATCAACCACAAGGGAGCGGCGCGGTCCCGGGCCAGTGGGCGCACCCTCCACGCAGAGGGCAGAGCTGGGGCTCAGACCATAAGCCTTCACAGGTTTCTGTCCCGGGGTCCGGACCCGCCCAGCCAGAGGCCCCTTCCAGAAGAACCGAAAGCCAGGGGGACCATCCAAGGCACCTTCCCTTCGCCAGACAGGAAAACCCACCCATTTCTTCCCAGGAACACTGTCAAACCGCAGACCTAAGAAAGCAAAATTCAGACTCACAAGCGTCGACGTCTTCTTAAATCTCAGGCCAGCAGCTTCTGTGCAAACCTGCTCATTTCCTGCAAAGAGAAGAAAGGGATGGAGAAGCATATTAGCATCTGCCCCGGGTATCCTTCAGCAGTTTCCGGACGGGCCTCTGGCTTCTGCACCTTCTCCGCGTTCTCACTCCCAGCAGCACGCCCCCCCGCCCAGGAACACTGCGTGCTAGTTGGGTGGGCGCCCCTGGCAAGATCCCCCCCTTCTCTGGCCGTGGGTTCAGCCCACGTCGCCTCCCTCCCCCTCCCCGGCGCCATGCCAGTCTCAGATTGACCACTGCCTCCAATTCCCTGAAGGCGCTGGGCTTCTTCCCACTCGGAGTGAGGCCTCCTCTTCTGTAGCATGGGGTTGCCTAGCAACCCCGCGCGCCAGCTCCGAAGGCCCTCCTAAATTGGACCTCACAGCACAGGGCATCTCCTTGTACAGCTGCCTGAATCTTAACAATCTGGTTCTGAATAATAACACAATGGTAATTGCATGCATGGGCCCCAAACTACATTTAAATAATGTTCAAGAGCTGACACAAACCAACAAAGGCCAGAAAATGCATTTCGGAGGTTGACTGGAAGGCCAGGCGGGACGTTCGGTGCGGGAGGGAGTTGACACCAAAGACTTGAGTTAATGACAATGTCAACCTGCACTGTGAGTTCTCCTGCCTTCCTGCCTGCGCGTGTCACCACTTTAATGTGTTTTAGGTGAGTTGGGGATCTGCAGAGGCAATTAATGCCCAGCGGTAGTGATGCTTCAAGACAGGATGCCCTTTAGTTCTTCGGCCGCGTATGGAGATTTTTGGAGGAGGCGGGAGGACACACCACGGAGAAGGGAGAGCTGTGCCTGCGTGATTTCCCGGAGCTTTTACCATCGCGGCTAAACACATTTTAGAAGGTAAGAGAAAGACCTTAACAAGCAAGAGCTAAGCACTTGCTCCCTCTGTGAGGGACAAATTCAACATGAAGGATGCGTTTCAGGATAAGAAGCGAAGGCAAAGAGGCCTGGCGCCGCCGACGGAAGCCGCTTAGTGTGGCGTGGGGAAAGGCCGCGTGCACACAGAGGCCGTTCTTCAATATGTGACCCTGGCAGAGGGTGAGGAAGAGCTCCGCTGAAGGCGGAAGAGTCTTCACGTGTGGGAAAGAGCAAGCTGGCCTGCAATCTGCTCCTCATGGAGTGATAGCAGTGAGGGCCAACTGATCAGCCCTGGTAATTTGAAAACCGGAAGCACTTAAAAAAAAAAAAAACTCAAAATCGTCCTGCAAGGGAGTTAAACAGATATTCGCATCACAACAGGCGGGAGATGGAAGCAATCCAATAGTCCATTGGATGAAGGAGTGAATAAAATGTGGTCCATGCATATGATGGAACGTTATTCAGACTTAAAAAGGAAATTATCACAGATCCTACAACATGGATGAACTAGTAGTGCCTTAGCATACTGTGTGTGCTAGGTCGCTTCCGTCGTGTCCGGCTCTTCGCAACCCCATGGACCCCGGCCCACCAGGCTCCTCTGTCCATGGGATTCTCCAGGCAGGAAGACTGGAATGGGTTGCCATGCCCTCCTCCAGGGGATCTTCCCAACCCAGGGACCCAACCCTCATCTCTTGCGTCTCCTGCATTGGCAGGCAGGCTCTTTACAACTAGCGCCGACTGGGAAGCCCCTGAAGACATTATGCTAAGTGAAAATAAGACAGCCACTAAAGGGTAAATGCTCTGTGGTTTTACTCATACGGGTATCTAGGGCCGTCAAATTCCAATCCAGGGCTGGGGCCAGGATGATGCTTCAAGAAAAGGATGCCCTTTAGTTCTCTCCCCGCGCGTGTCACCACTTTAATGTGTTTTAGGTGAGTTGGGGATCTGCAGAGGCAATTAATGCCCAGCGGTAGTGATGCTTCAAGACAGGATGCCCTTTAGTTCTTCGGCGTATGGAGATTTTTGGAGGAGGCGGGAGGACACACCACGGAGAAGGGAGAGCTGTGCCTGCGTGATTTCCCGGAGCTTTTACCATCGCGGCTAAACACATTTTAGAAGGTAAGAGAAAGACCTTAACAAGCAAGAGCAAAGCACTTGCTCCTCTGTGAGGGACAAATTCAACATGAAGGATGCGTTTCAGGATAAGAAGCGAAGGCAAAGAGGCCTGGCGCCGCCGACGGAAGCCGCTTAGTGTGGCGTGGGGAAAGGCCGCGTGCACACAGAGGCCGTTCTTCAATATGTGACCCTGGCAGAGGGTGAGGAAGAGCTCCGCTGAAGGCGGAAGAGTCTTCACGTGTGGGAAAGAGCAAGCTGGCCTGCAATCTGCTCCTCATGGAGTGATAGCAGTGAGGGCCAACTGATCAGCCCTGGTAATTTGAAAACCGGAAGCACTTAAAAAAAAAAAAAACTCAAAATCGTCCTGCAAGGGAGTTAAACAGATATTCGCATCACAACAGGCGGGAGATGGAAGCAATCCAATAGTCCATTGGATGAAGGAGTGAATAAAATGTGGTCCATGCATATGATGGAACGTTATTCAGACTTAAAAAGGAAATTATCACAGATCCTACAACATGGATGAACTAGTAGTGCCTTAGCATACTGTGTGTGCTAGGTCGCTTCCGTCGTGTCCGGCTCTTCGCAACCCCATGGACCGCGGCCCACCAGGCTCCTCTGTCCATGGGATTCTCCAGGCAGGAAGACTGGAATGGGTTGCCATGCCCTCCTCCAGGGGATCTTCCCAACCCAGGGACCCAACCCTCATCTCTTGCGTCTCCTGCATTGGCAGGCAGGCTCTTTACCACTAGCGCCGCCTGGGAAGCCCCTGAAGACATTATGCTAAGTGAAAATAAGACAGCCACTAAAGGGTAAATGCTCTGTGGTTTTACTCATACGGGTATCTAGGGCCGTCAAATTCATAGACACAGAAAGTGGGACAGTGAGCCTAGCAGGACCTGGGGCGAGGGGGATGGGGAGTTAGTGTTTAACCTGGGGAAGAGGAGAAAGTCCTAGAGATGTAGGGTAGCAGTGGTTACCCAGCAATGTGAATAAACAGTGCCACTAACCAGTCCACTTACAGATGGTTAATACCATAAATCTATGCATATTTTATCACAGTTAAAAAAGAAAAAGACCTCCTGTAGGTAACACAGTGTTTCTCACCGGGACTCAAGGACAATCTGTGTGACTCTGGGCCAGGGAACGCAGGGCTTGCACACATAGTATTCATGCAGCGGCGTCACAGGTAGAAGTGTCTGAGTCTAAGAAACAGGGATCTTTTGGGTTTCCCCTGGTGGTCCAGTGGGTAAGGACACCACCTTGCAGTACAAGGGGCGCCAGTTCGATCCCTGGCCTGGGAAGATCCCATATGCCGCGGAGCGGCTGGACCTATGTGTCCAATTACCGAGCTGGAGCTCTGGAGCGCATGTGCCCAGAGCCAGCGCTCAGCAACGACAGACGCCACCGCGATGGGAGGCCCGCAGGAGCCAAAGAACAAAGACGGATGAAAAGAGACAAATGAAAGACCAATAGAAGTGGCCCGCCTGCTCCCCTCCCTCCCCAACCCGACCCCCGCCCAAAAAAAAAATAAATAAATAAATCTTTAAAAAAAAAAAAAAAGAAACAGGATCTTCTCGTGCCTGCTTCCCTGAGTCTGAACACCATCGTCACCCAGAGTGGGGACCCCTTCTAGCCAGTCTCAGCCGCCATGCCCCAGGCCCCATGCCAGCTTCCTCGTCCAGGCACTTGGGCTCATTCTCTCTCTGTGGTCCCTAACTAGAAAACCCTTTTCTGTGGCTTCCACCAAACCGAATCCTGCTCTTCCTAGTGGATCTACACCCACTGCCTCCATCCGGCCCCCCAGAAACCTCCCATCTCTGCTTTCTCCAAACACCACATAGCCACAGTCAAGCACTTGCTTGGGAATGATTCTGTATTCATGTCTGAAGGGTCTGTCTCTCCCCTAAACTCCCTGAAAGAACCTTGGAAGGGTGCTAAGTGAAAATAAGACAGCCACTACAGGGTAAATGCTCTGTGGTTTTACTCATACGGGTATCTAGGGCCGTCAAATTCATAGACACAGAAAGTGGGACAGTGAGCCTAGCAGGACCTGGGGCGAGGGGGATGGGGAGTTAGTGTTTAACCTGGGGAAGAGGAGAAAGTCCTAGAGATGTAGGGTAGCAGTGGTTACCCAGCAATGTGAATAAACAGTGCCACTAACCAGTCCACTTACAGATGGTTAATACCATAAATCTATGCATATTTTATCACAGTTAAAAAAGAAAAAGACCTCCTGTAGGTAACACAGTGTTTCTCACCGGGACTCAAGGACAATCTGTGTGACTCTGGGCCAGGGAACGCAGGGCTTGCACACATAGTATTCATGCAGCGGCGTCACAGGTAGAAGTGTCTGAGTCTAAGAAACAGGGATCTTTTGGGCTTCCCCTGGTGGTCCAGTGGGTAAGGACACCACCTTGCAGTACAAGGGGCGCCAGTTCGATCCCTGGCCTGGGAAGATCCCATATGCCGCGGAGCGGCTGGACCTATGTGTCCAATTACCGAGCTGGAGCTCTGGAGCGCATGTGCCCAGAGCCAGCGCTCAGCAACGACAGACGCCACCGCGATGGGAGGCCCGCAGGAGCCAAAGAACAAAGACGGATGAAAAGAGACAAATGAAAGACCAATAGAAGTGGCCCGCCTGCTCCCCTCCCTCCCCAACCCGACCCCCGCCCAAAAATAAAATAAATAAATAAATCTTAAAAAAAAAAAAAAAAAGAAACAGGATCTTCTCGTGCCTGCTTCCCTGAGTCTGAACACCATCGTCACCCAGAGTGGGGACCCCTTCTAGCCAGTCTCAGCCGCCATGCCCCAGGCCCCATGCCAGCTTCCTCGTCCAGGCACTTGGGCTCATTCTCTCTCTGTGGTCCCTAACTAGAAAACCCTTTTCTGTGGCTTCCACCAAACCGAATCCTGCTCTTCCTAGTGGATCTACACCCACTGCCTCCATCCGGCCCCCCAGAAACCTCCCATCTCTGCTTTCTCCAAACACCACATAGCCACAGTCAAGCACTTGCTTGGGAATGATTCTGTATTCATGTCTGAAGGGTCTGTCTCTCCCCTAAACTCCCTGAAAGAACCTTGGACAGGGATTGTCCCTCACATTTTTTGTCTGCCGCAGGCCCTGAGCACACCGTGTGCTGTTCCTTCAAACCTCTGGGAGGGACAATGGGCCGTTCCTCCTTTGGCAGGGATCTGGGCACTGCTCCCCGCCTGGGCTGCAGACCCTCAAGTGAAATACTCCAGGTGGGCAAGTGCGTCCCTCCAGCCATTTAGAGATGTACCTCAGTGTGTGCAGTAAACCATTGAACATTTACAGATTGTATTAATCTGGAAAGGTCATTAGAGCTAACAGCTTCTCTGAGAGTGAATAAATAGCATGGATAATTTTTTTTTTTTTCGGTGTCCTGATTCTTTTCTTGGAACGTGCTTTAAACCTGAAAAATTAATGTTACAGGGAATAAACGGAAAAAAACATCCAGGCTGTCCAGTGGTTAAGACTGTGCCTTCTAATGCAGAGGTGCAGGTAGGTTCAACAGTGGCCCCAAAACCAAAACAGAAAACAGAAAGAATATTGTCATGAATTCATTTCGATAAAGACATAAAAAAATATCCAGGCTTGTGAGACCAGGGGAGTCTGACAGGAGCCCCCAACAAGCTTCGTTCCCTCTCTGAGCCTTGGTCTTCTCATCTGCAAATTAAGGGAGTGATCAATAAGGTCCCTTCCACAAAATGGTCTGAGGTGAGAATGGGAAGTTTTCAACTTTTCAGGCTAAGAGTTACCCATCCCTCACGCCATCCGTCCTCCCAAATGTTGGGCACCACGTCACCTCTGGAGAAATAAGGTTCAAGTTCATAGCCCCTCAGCCAGGAAAAGATCCTCAATGATTTCAGATACCTTCCCCAGACCCTGACCTGGGGGGCTCTCAAACCCAACCATCTAGCTGCCTCACTCTCATTGAGGAACACTCCAGACTAATGACTTCTTGTCTCGAAGCTCCAGGAATGGCTGGGAAAGGGCCAAAGGCCATCCCTCAGGCTCCGTCCCCCGAGCCCTCGGCTCCGTAACCACGGGCTGTCAATGGCCAGCACTCTGCAGGGAACAGGCTCGTGGTTCTCCCCGAGGAGAGAAGGAAGCAGAGGTCATGGAGCAGAGGGGTCTGGCTCCGGCCTGCTGTCGGGGGGAGAAACGCTTGGCCCTGACCAGGCTGTGCTCTCCAGCATCCCTCTCTTGCTTCTCCTTATCCCCTCTTCTCTCCTCCTCCAGTGTACAGGCACTCCGAAGGTGGGAGGACCACATCTGTCTGCAAGTATGTGACCACAGACACGTACGTTCCCCGCTCTGATCGCTCCTGGCTTTCAGTGGCAATAGGAAGACCAAGTGTGACTTGGAACTATAAGACTAACAGCGTACCACCCATATTATTAGAGACCAGGGTTCAGTCCTCGGGTAGGGAAGATCCCTTGGCGAAGGGAATGACAGCACACTCTAGTATTCTTGCCTGGAGAGTTCCACGGACAGAGGAGCCTGGCAGGCTGCAGTCCAAAGAGTCAGACACGACCGAGTGACTAGCACTAATATTAGTCAATATTAGCTAACATTTGTGTGATGCTTTATAATTTAAAAAAGTATTTTCCCACATACCTGTCAGGCAGGTGGGATCGAGGTAACCCTTTAGGGATATCTTCAGCACCCCAGGGCCTTTGCTACCTGGGGGGAGGCACGCGGGAGAAGGTGTGCTTCTTGCCTGCAGACTCCCCCCACGACCGTGTATAGTCAGGAAGATGGCAACACAGAGAAGTGCCCTCCTCAGAAGCCTGTAGTGCACAAGCGTCCTAGTTCAAACCAAGTCCCTAGACTCAGAGCCTTTTCCAGCTGTTCCTACCTGGTCCGTGAGCTTAGTCTGAAATCTCACCGGTATGACATCAACCAGAAGGGTCCAGCCAGAGGACTGCACCGGAGTGGGAATCAGGAAGGGCTATGCCCAGAATGAAACCGGGCCTGTGGGCCAGGCCGTATTTGGCCCCAGACACCCCAGAGGGGGGTCCCCGGGCCGGGTGCAGGTCAGAGCCTTCTCTCTGTAGACATGACCCTCGCCCCTCGTGGCCTTTCTGCCCATGGATAAACACCCTCTTCTCACCAGAGGCCTTTGTAGAGGCGCTGCCTTGAGAGCTGATGCAAATCCATGACATCTTTTTCCTTCTTGCTTTTTTAAATCACACTAACCTCTCCCTTCCAAGAACTGCCACAGCACTTCCAATCAGGATGTGACACAGAATTGGTTTTGTTCTTCTCGGGGTCTCTAATGACTTTTTGAAAAAAATCAAATGTCTGTGCTGGAGGGACCCTGTAAATCCCTCACTTGACAACCAGTAGGCCCAAGGAGTCCAGAGGGCACATGACTCACCCCCAGTCACTTCAAGGACAAGACCAGAAACAGAACGCGGCTCCCAGACTCCCAGCCTGTGGCCTGCACACACCCGCTGACGGCGGTAGGAGGGGACGTGCCGAGCATCCTGCTCACCCTGAGCCCCCCGGCAGCCTCGGCCAGCACGCGTGGCTGAAAGCGTCTGAGGTTGGACGGCGGCAAGAAGACTAGAGCCTCTCCCCCTGCGCCTGCGCACCCCCCGCCGCCCCCGGGCATGACCCTGAAGCCACTGGCTCAGCCTCACAGGGAGGGGCAGAGGCCGGGAGAGGTGCCCTCCAGGGACAGCAAGGCCAGGGTGTCTGCTGCAGGGCCGTGAGTCTCCCAGGAGGCCATGACGCTTTGGAGTTTAGATCCAGACTGACCTTGCCATTGACCAGCTCTGTGACCCTGGACAGGTTCATCTCTCTCTGCTTTAGATTTTCACCAGCAAAATAGGCAGAATAATGCCACGGACCTCCCACCTCCCGGGGCTGAAGCAGAGATGAAACGAGAAGTGGGAAACCGTTGGCACTGGGCAGTATCCATGGGTTCTCAGGCGAGGGCGGTGAGGCCATCTTCGGGGGAACTGTGTGCTCATGGCCAGGTGCCCGCTCCTCGCTCGAGCCGGGCATGTGCGTGAGAGCCGACAACGCTCCCGTGGAAGGGGCTGCCGGGCTGGTGCCAGCCCGGCACCCAGTGAGAGAGGCCTGCGGTCACGGGGGTGGCTCTGCTGAGGGTCTGCAGGGACACAGTGGCAGATGCTTCTCTTCCCAGGCTTCTTCGTGGGTACAGTGGCCACAAAACGGCCCAGACACTCTGGAAGACAGTTCGTCTGGCGTTTGTCCAGTCCTTACAGAACCAGACGTGCTCTGACCCCAGGGTCCAGCGAGCGCACGCCTAGGCGTTCACCCGAGGGAGCTGAAACCTGAAGTCCACAAAAACCCTGCACACAGATGTTTACGGCAGCCTTATTCAACATTGTCGAAAACGGAGGCCATCATGACGGCCTTTAACACATGAGTGGGGAAGTAAACGGGTACATCCATACCACGGAATGTTAGTCAGTGCTGAAAAGAATTGGGCGACCACGTCACGAAGAGATGGAAGAACCCGCCAGGTACATGGCTAGCTGAAAGGACCCATTCTGAGTCGGCTACAGACCGTATGACTCCAACTACATGGGCTTCTGGAAAAGACGAAACTATGGACACACTAAAAAGAGCAGTGGTTGCCAGCGGGGAGAGAGGACAGATGCACAGGTGAGTCACGGGGGCTGTAGGGCAGGGAAAGCGCTCTGGTGGCCCTGGAAGGGTAGATACATGGTTTTACACACTTGCCACAATTCATAGAACTGTACAACACAAAGAGTGAACTCCAGCGTAAACTATGGACTTCAGCTAAGAATATCATTAGACTAACAGCTGCAACTACCACATATAAAAGAGATAAACAACAAGAAATTACGACATAGCACAGGGAACTATATTCAAAATCTTGTAATAAAACTATAATGGAAAAATATCAAAAATATAGATACATACACATATGTATGTATAACTGAATCACTTTGCTACATACCTGAAACTAATATACTTCAGTAAAAGAATAAATAAGGGCTTTCCTGGTGATCCAGTGGGTAAAGAGTCTGCCTTGCAGTGCAAGGGGCACCGGTTTAATCCCTGGCCCGGGAAGATCCCACATGCCATGGAGCAGCTGGACCGGTGTGTCCAATTACGAGCCAGTGCTCTGGAGCACAGGCGCCCAGAGCCAGTGCTCTGCAACAGGAGGGGCCACTGCAATGGGTAGCCCACACAGGCCAAAGAATAAAGCTGGATGAAAAAAAAAAAAAAAAAAAAAAACAATGAAAGAGGCCAAAATTAAAAAAAAAAAAAGGAATAAATAAGATAATGTATCAATATCAGTTCACCAATTATAACAGATGTATCACACTAATGCAAGATATTACTAATACAGGAAACCGAGAGGCAAGGGAAGAATGAGAAGGTATATGGGAACTTTGTACTTCCTGCTCAATTTTTCTATAAACCTAAAATTGTTCTAAAAACAAAAACATAGCCTATTAGTTAAACAAAAAAAAATCAACGCAAAAACACAACCCTCGGGGCCCATTACTACCTAGCCCATCCCCGAGTCCCGCTGGGCTGCCAGGTCCCACGCTGGGGAGGCGGGGGAAGGCCCAGAGACCAGTGCGGTCCTTCCAGCTAGAAGTACAACCCCGTCTGTCCAGAGCAGAGGCTGCGCGGGGAAACCGAGGAGGGAGGCCAACAGGACCGCCCTCGCCCCAAGCTGGTGAGGCCCGCGGAGCCGTGGAGCCCAGCAACCTGGACCCTTCTGCTCCAGGGCCGTGACTCAGTCTTCACTCATCCTTCCTGAGCACGTGCCCGGTGCCAGGCTCCGCACCACTGCCTTCCACAAGGAAGTCAGAGACCCAGCCCTTGCCCACAAGCCAGACTCCACCCAGCCTTTTCTGTTCCTTCCACCCTCAACAGTAGAATATCATTAGACTAACAGCTGCAACTACCACATATAAAAGAGATAAACAACAAGAAATTACGACATAGCACAGGGAACTATATTCAAAATCTTGTAATAAAACTATAATGGAAAAATATCAAAAATATAGATACATACACATATGTATGTATAACTGAATCACTTTGCTACATACCTGAAACTAATATACTTCAGTAAAAGAATAAATAAGGGCTTTCCTGGTGATCCAGTGGGTAAAGAGTCTGCCTTGCAGTGCAAGGGGCACCGGTTTAATCCCTGGCCCGGGAAGATCCCACATGCCATGGAGCAGCTGGACCGGTGTGTCCAATTACGAGCCAGTGCTCTGGAGCACAGGCGCCCAGAGCCAGTGCTCTGCAACAGGAGGGGCCACTGCAATGGGTAGCCCACACAGGCCAAAGAATAAAGCTGGATGAAAAAAAAAAAAAAAAAAAAAAAAGAAAGAGGCCAAAATTAAAAAAAAAAAAAGGAATAAATAAGATAATGTATCAATATCAGTTCACCAATTATAACAGATGTATCACACTAATGCAAGATATTACTAATACAGGAAACCGAGAGGCAAGGGAAGAATGAGAAGGTATATGGGAACTTTGTACTTCCTGCTCAATTTTTCTATAAACCTAAAATTGTTCTAAAAACAAAAACATAGCCTATTAGTTAAACAAAAAAAAATCAACGCAAAACACAACCCTCGGGGCCCATTACTACCTAGCCCATCCCCGAGTCCCGCTGGGCTGCCAGGTCCCACGCTGGGGAGGCGGGGGAAGGCCCAGAGACCAGTGCGGTCCTTCCAGCTAGAAGTACAACCCCGTCTGTCCAGAGCAGAGGCTGCGCGGGGAAACCGAGGAGGGAGGCCAACAGGACCGCCCTCGCCCCAAGCTGGTGAGGCCCGCGGAGCCGTGGAGCCCAGCAACCTGGACCCTTCTGCTCCAGGGCCGTGACTCAGTCTTCACTCATCCTTCCTGAGCACGTGCCCGGTGCCAGGCTCCGCACCACTGCCTTCCACAAGGAAGTCAGAGACCCAGCCCTTGCCCACAAGCCAGACTCCACCCAGCCTTTTCTGTTCCTTCCACCCTCAACAGTAGATAGAGTAGGTGCTCGACAAACAATGGTGGAATGAAACAGTAATTATTTGTATGCCTCTTTATCTCCCTATGAAAGGAAAGAATTTGATTGTAAGCCTCCCTCTTTCCCAGCAAAGTCCTGAGTATTTGCTGAACAGAATGAATGGCAGCGCCCCTACGCCTCAGGGGAGACCTTGTGTTTGGCCCTGAGGCCCCTTGCCAGCCCTGAGAGCACATTCAGGGGAGCCCCGGGCACACCTGCACAGGCAGGGCTGAGACCCCACCCAGCACAGGGGCATTATTCCCCTGCTTCCCCCTGGAAGGGCTGAAAGGTGTGTGTGGGGTCATTGCCAAGCAGCCCGCAGGGCAGGAGGGTGACCCTTGGCCCTGAGGCCCACCATGCGGACCCCTTAGGGAAACCCACGAACGGAGGTGCAGCCCACCGCATCTAGCTGCGCAGGGCGCCAGGCCAGGCCGGTCTGCTCTGACTCAGAGAGGAGAGAGAGTAGGGGAGTGGGGACGGGAGAGCGTGTTTGTCACTGCAGAGCAGTGTCTTCCAAGGCTTCCAAATTCTCTTCAGTCATTGCTTTGGGGGTGAAGGCCCCTTGGAAAACTGAATGTCTGTGGCCTTGGCCTAGCATCTTAAAATAGCCCGAGGAGGAGAAACGGCTGAGCCCAGAGCCAAACGCGAAGCTGGGGCCGGGGCCGGGATGGGGGAGGCGGGGGGAGCCTGTCCAAGGAACGAAGGCCTCATCTCTCGGCTCAGGCTGCCCAGCCCGGCCCCACTGGGGAGCCATGTCCAAGGACAAAGGCCCCATCTCTCGGCTCAGCTAGAAGTACAACCCCGTCTGTCCAGAGCAGAGGCTGCGCGGGGAAACCGAGGAGGGAGGCCAACAGGACCGCCCTCGCCCCAAGCTGGTGAGGCCCGCGGAGCCGTGGAGCCCAGCAACCTGGACCCTTCTGCTCCAGGGCCGTGACTCAGTCTTCACTCATCCTTCCTGAGCACGTGCCCGGTGCCAGGCTCCGCACCACTGCCTTCCACAAGGAAGTCAGAGACCCAGCCCTTGCCCACAAGCCAGACTCCACCCAGCCTTTTCTGTTCCTTCCACCCTCAACAGTAGATAGAGTAGGTGCTCGACAAACAATGGTGGAATGAAACAGTAATTATTTGTATGCCTCTTTATCTCCCTATGAAAGGAAAGAATTTGATTGTAAGCCTCCCTCTTTCCCAGCAAAGTCCTGAGTATTTGCTGAACAGAATGAATGGCAGCGCCCCTACGCCTCAGGGGAGACCTTGTGTTTGGCCCTGAGGCCCCTTGCCAGCCCTGAGAGCACATTCAGGGGAGCCCCGGGCACACCTGCACAGGCAGGGCTGAGACCCCACCCAGCACAGGGGCATTATTCCCCTGCTTCCCCCTGGAAGGGCTGAAAGGTGTGTGTGGGGTCATTGCCAAGCAGCCCGCAGGGCAGGAGGGTGACCCTTGGCCCTGAGGCCCACCATGCGGACCCCTTAGGGAAACCCACGAACGGAGGTGCAGCCCACCGCATCTAGCTGCGCAGGGCGCCAGGCCAGGCCGGTCTGCTCTGACTCAGAGAGGAGAGAGAGTAGGGGAGTGGGGACGGGAGAGCGTGTTTGTCACTGCAGAGCAGTGTCTTCCAAGGCTTCCAAATTCTCTTCAGTCATTGCTTTGGGGGTGAAGGCCCCTTGGAAAACTGAATGTCTGTGGCCTTGGCCTAGCATCTTAAAATAGCCCGAGGAGGAGAAACGGCTGAGCCCAGAGCCAAACGCGAAGCTGGGGCCGGGGCCTGGATGGGGGAGGCGGGGGGAGCCTGTCCAAGGAACAAAGGCCTCATCTCTCGGCTCAGGCTGCCCAGCCCCGGCCCCACTGCTCAGCCACACGCGTCTTATTTTTTTCTGGCCTCAGGGAAGTGTTCCTGGGCTTGGGCAAATCTGAGCAGGGGCTGCCAGCAGATGCTAGCCTGGAGCAGCGGAGGGAAAAGCCAGTGCTCATCCAGACCCCCGCCCTCAGCAGCCCCGTGCCCACAGCGCCAGGGCAGGCAGGGGGAGGCCGCCCACAGAGGGGGTCCTTTCTACACGCTCTCGGCTGGTGAGGCAGGATGGTTAAAGCTCAGTGGAACTTGAGTGGACGCTGTGGGGTGACAGACAATATTCGATGTTTTAATAATGAATCAGTTCAAATCTGGGGGAAAAACGTTTTCTTTGTATACTACAACTGCAACTCCCACCCCACGACTTAGGAGAGACAGGTCTCAGCCACCCAGCTTCCCCTCCCAGGAGGCGTCAGCGACGATCGCGAGAGGCCGGCAGGTGCACCAGGGCTGCGGGACGCGCCGCTTGCATCTGTGTGAGGTGCATGAACCGTCCTGGCTGCCCACCCAGGTCGAAGGCCCACCCTCCCTGTCACCTCTGTCCACCAGCTCTCACACCCCGTAAGTCTGCCCAGACACCCCACCTCCTTCGGCACTCCAGGTATCACCGCCACGGTTCCTCAAGCACGCGGCAGCCTTCCCCTCCAGCTCCAGTACTCTGAAGAGAGTGGCCATCCTGTGTCCCTCCCCTGGGGCCCTCCCAGCCTTCCTCTTCCCTGCTCCCACCCCAGGGCTGCGCTTATAGGAACTCTCTGAAGGAAAGGTTCTGAATTCCTACCATTTTCCCTGGAGCCCCTGGGACAGAACCCAGGGTCCTACAGCCCTTTGGAAATTCATGGGTTCTCCCACCTCAGCCTCTTAGGACAAATACTCCTGAATCTCGATGCTCATCATGTGAGGGCTTTACGGGTGAAATGCGGGCAGTCATGCAGGTGGTGATTCTTAGGTGGGTGGGTCCAATAAAAGCCAGAAAGGGTCTCATGAAACACGCCAGGGGAGGTGTGGTTTGAAAAGTCCCCCACATTGTGGAAAGAGGAGAAAGCCATCAAGACTGAGTGCAGGAGGGTGGGGAGGGCTTCCTGGAGGCAGCAGACAGCAAGCAGAGGCTTAAAGGAGAGGGAGGAGATGGAGAGGAGGGGCAAAGGGCCACATAGAAAGGGAGACTCCTGGCCAGGCTGCAGCGGGGTGGGATGGTCAAGCATGATCTGGGCAGTGAGCAGGTGCGGCTGGAGCAGTCGTGTGTGTGGAGGCAGGAGATGCAGCCAGAAGGGCAGAGAAAAACCCAAACCCCAGCGGCCTCTGAGCCTGAGTCTCAGGTGTGGAGTCGCCCTGCTCCCAATGTCCTGGGGTAACTGATCTGGGGAGAGCGCAGGCCAGACTCAATGCTCAGCTCTCTGGTTAACAGCTGGGAGCCGGCAGAGGGACTCGCCCGGCGTGAAGCCACCCCTAGCTTTGTTCCTGCTTCTCCCTGACTTCTCCCAGCTCCGCCAGCGCCAGCACCGGGGAACTCAGCCAACAGAGCATCTGTGGCTCACAAGTGTGAGCTCACCCTGCACACCAGCCTCGGATGCATAGGGGCAGGAGTGAGTGTCTAGGAGGAGAAGCCCACCCCAAACAGGCTGTGGAGGAAGCGCTCTTAGCGGAGATGGTGAGTCAGTGAACCGAAACATTTCAGCATCTATCGCACTGGGATATTCATTCACCAAACTTAGGATATAACACCAAGACCCTTCCTTCTCTGCCTTCACATCTCCTGGATGGAATATCTGATTGTCTTTCTGGCCTAACTCACACTGATTTCTAAGTATGATTTGCATCAATAGAATGAGAAGTGAAATATACTTGCAAAATACTGAGTGCAAAAGTCTCCCACGATTTTGTGACTATCTCCTCAGCCTTTCCTTGCTCTTTCACCCACATCTAATGTAACAGCATTCTTTATTAAATAAAATGAACTAGGTGGTGTTTTTTTTTTTTTTTTGAGTCTTGCCAAAGCTTCAGCTGAGTTTTCACTGAAACCGTTTTTCCTTCTGCTTTTTTTTTGCAATGGTATTCAATTGGTTTGTATAATACTTAAATAAATTGCATAATTACAATAGCATAAACAGGTTTGGGAAGTAAGCCAGCGGCCTCTAGAAAAGCACTCAGCTCAGCTGGTGGGAGCAGACACGGTGGACGTTTTGGACAGCCGCCTTCCTGCCCCGAGTGCTCCCCCAGCTGTGGGCATCGGCCAGCAGGAGGGAGCAAGCTGATGAGTTTGGCAAGCTAGTCCACGGAGGAGTGGAGTGTCCAGTGCTCCCCTTCCCAGGACTCACGTTAAGGTGAACTCTCCAGGGCGAAGGACCTGGAGCCGCCCCGCCAGGATCTTAGTCCCCACGGGGTTCGCCTTCTCCCTCCTTCACATCTGTGCCGAGTGGGCCCCACCCCTCTGATGCGTCTCTCCTCTTCCCCTCCCACACTGCTGCAGCTGTCCAGGAAGGATTTGGCAAACGAAGGCTTCTGCTTTGGCGACAGGCAGTGGCCATGTGTACCTACTCTCAATGGTCATGGGAACTTCTGACACAGGGGAGCGTTCCTCGTGACGTCATCTCCGGCATCTGCGATAGGCTGGCGGGGAAGAGACGTGGAGTCGGGGGCTGTCTAGGCGCGGTCCTTCAATCAGGCTGAGAGTTTTGATCGTGTCCAACGGAGTCACAGTTGTGCACACTCCCCCCAAGAACGGGGCTTTGGACTCAACTGTGCCTATTATTTTTCACATTGCCAACATCCCTTATAGGGTGTGGGATGGACCCTTTAACCTCCTGTATCATGTCCTTTCTTCCATGTCCAGACTTCCCCATTTCATGCAAAAGTTAACATTTAACTTAAATGCCATCAAACCAATCAACCAACCACCTCTTTCACAGGAGAAGGTGGAAAATACTCCCCCAAGGAACGCATCTGTACCAGACACATGCTATTCTGAGCCACGTATCATTCTTTCCTCCTTCCTCCTGGCCAAAGAACGCCCATTTCCTCCCAGACGACCACCTGCCCCTCATAACAAGGGATGTTTCAAGGATGGGTTATGGTTGGCTTAAGTCAGTCGGCTCAGTTCAGCTCTCTGACTGTGGTGGCTAGAACAGAGTCTATCACTTAAGACACAGGAGATTTGTATAATACTTAAATAAATTGCATAATTACAATAGCATAAACAGGTTTGGGAAGTAAGCCAGCGGCCTCTAGAAAAGCACTCAGCTCAGCTGGTGGGAGCAGACACGGTGGACGTTTTGGACAGCCGCCTTCCTGCCCCGAGTGCTCCCCCAGCTGTGGGCATCGGCCAGCAGGAGGGAGCAAGCTGATGAGTTTGGCAAGCTAGTCCACGGAGGAGTGGAGTGTCCAGTGCTCCCCTTCCCAGGACTCACGTTAAGGTGAACTCTCCAGGGCGAAGGACCTGGAGCCGCCCCGCCAGGATCTTAGTCCCCACGGGGTTCGCCTTCTCCCTCCTTCACATCTGTGCCGAGTGGGCCCCACCCCTCTGATGCGTCTCTCCTCTTCCCCTCCCACACTGCTGCAGCTGTCCAGGAAGGATTTGGCAAACGAAGGCTTCTGCTTTGGCGACAGGCAGTGGCCATGTGTACCTACTCTCAATGGTCATGGGAACTTCTGACACAGGGGAGCGTTCCTCGTGACGTCATCTCCGGCATCTGCGATAGGCTGGCGGGGAAGAGACGTGGAGTCGGGGGCTGTCTAGGCGCGGTCCTTCAATCAGGCTGAGAGTTTTGATCGTGTCCAACGGAGTCACAGTTGTGCACACTCCCCCCAAGAACGGGGCTTTGGACTCAACTGTGCCTATTATTTTTCACATTGCCAACATCCCTTATAGGGTGTGGGATGGACCCTTTAACCTCCTGTATCATGTCCTTTCTTCCATGTCCAGACTTCCCCATTTCATGCAAAAGTTAACATTTAACTTAAATGCCATCAAACCAATCAACCAACCACCTCTTTCACAGGAGAAGGTGGAAAATACTCCCCCAAGGAACGCATCTGTACCAGACACATGCTATTCTGAGCCACGTATCATTCTTTCCTCCTTCCTCCTGGCCAAAGAACGCCCATTTCCTCCCAGACGACCACCTGCCCCTCATAACAAGGGATGTTTCAAGGATGGGTTATGGTTGGCTTAAGTCAGTCGGCTCAGTTCAGCTCTCTGACTGTGGTGACTAGAACAGAGTCTATCACTTAAGACACAGGAGATGTCTGCCGGGGACCTCTTGGGGAGAAGCTCCATCACCACCCACACTGAAGGCACGTGCAAAGCCTGGAGAGGCTGCGGCCACTCAGCTGCTGTGAGAGAGGTCGGAGAATCACACTGCGCCCCAGAATCACGGAGATGGAGGCCTCATCAGGCTATTCCCAGAGATCCCTCTGTTTCTGAACTTAGTATTTACCTAAGCCAATACATTCCATTTCGTCGTTGTTGTTTTACTTAAAAAATTAAGCACATATATTGCGGCTTGAAAAATTAAAAGTAATAAAACCCAACAATGAAAAACAGTCCTGGCTCCAGACCTCCCCTCACTGAGTCCCCATTCCCAGAGACAAACACGCACAATTATTTCAACTATTTCTTACGGTCTTTTCTGGAATAGGAACTGGCAACCCACACCAGTCTTCTCGCCATGAACAGAGGAGCCTGGCGGGCTACAGTCCATGGGATCACGAAGAGTCGGACACGACTGAGTGCCCATCACTGAGCCCCGATCTATGGTCTTTAATGACATATTTCCAAATAACTAGGGCTTTCGTAACAAAATAGACTGGGTGGTTTACACAATGCAAATTTATTTCCCACGGTCCTGGGGGCTAGGGAGTCCAAGGTCTAGGTGCCATGCGATTTGGTTTCCTGTGAGAGCCTGCTTCCTGGTTTGCAGACAAGCACCTTCTCACGGTGTCCTTGAACAGTTGAGAGTGAGTGCTTTGGTGTTTCTTCATACAAGAATGCCCATCAGGGCTCCACCCCATGACCTCCTTTAACCTTAGTGACTTCCTTACTCCACGTATAGACACACTGGGTCAGGGATATGTCATCTGGACTCTGGGGGGACACAATCCAGTTCAGAGCACACCCTATATATGATCACTTACGGAGCTTCCACTTTTAGATATTATCTATTCGTGCCCCATAATGGAAGATGAGGTTTCCTAAGCCTCCAACCCCACTTCCTCTAAACCCACACTTCTATCCTCTGTGTCTTCCAGTAGAGGCATGTCACCATTTTTAAATCAATTGTCCGTGTTCACACTTTTGTGACGGGGCAGCCACTGTTCACCAAGGAGCCATGTGATGTTCCTTTCTTCCATAACTTACTTTCTCTTGTGTTAAAAATGGCTTTGTACGCACCGAACATTTGTTGACAGGCTTCCCAGGTGGCTCAGAGGTAAAGAATCTGCCTGCCAATGCAGACGCTGCAGGAGATGTGGGTTTGATCCCTGGGTCGGGAAGATCCCCTGGAGGAGGAAATGGCAACCCACTCCAGGATTCTTGCCTGGAGAATCCCAGGGGCCGAGGAGTCTGGTAGGCTACAGTCCACGGAGCTGCAAAGAGCTGGACACAACCGAGCACACGAAGCCCTATTTACACACACTGACTACCAGAACTGTTCAAGTCCCTCTCCAAACGGTTCAGCGCAAGCAGGAATCTGTCAGCTCTTTCTGTTTCTCTCCAGGCACGATCCCATCCAGAGTTCTCCACGCTCCAGCTCCGGCTGGCCCTGAGCCGCCTGCACAGCTGTCACCTGGGTCTCTTCCCCCTTGTTCTCTCAATCACACCCCGTATTCTTTTCCACTGCCGCTGTGACATGTTACTTGCAAACTAAGTGGCTGCAAACGGCATAAATGTATTACCTAATTGTTCTGGAGGTCAGAAGGTCTGAAATGGGTCTTGCTGGACTCCCATCAAGGTGTTGGTACCTTCCTTCTGAAGGCTCTAGGGGAGAAGAGCTTCAAGAGGCCATCTGCTTTTCCAGCTTCCAGAGGAGCCCGCAGTCCTTGGCTCACAGCCCCTTCCTTCATTTCCTAGCCAAGCGGCCTGGGGAAGCGTCCTCCCCAGACAGCATCCATCTCATCTGCTCCTCCGCCTCTTTCCCTCACCTCTGAGGACCCTTGTCATTCCATTGGGCCCAGAGGGGTCACCTGGGGTGATCACCCATCTCAGGGTCAGCGGTTGGCAATTTTTCATTTCATCTGTTACCGTAGCTCCCTTTTGCAATGGAATCTCACATTTTCAACAGTTCTGGGCATTAATCATCTCTGGGGACCCATTATGCTTCTACTATCCACACTATTCTCATTTCACTTGACACTCATGCTTCACTGGTACAGGTGTGAGGAAGGTACCCCCATTGAGACCACGCCTGTCCAAACCAACTTTATTTCCTCTCCCCCTTGATAGTTTGCTTGGCTGTGAACAGAAAGATAGAAACCCTTGAACGCTGGAGGCACTTTCTCTTGGGCTTTAGAACATTTGTTGACAGGCTTCCCAGGTGGCTCAGAGGTAAAGAATCTGCCTGCCAATGCAGACGCTGCAGGAGATGTGGGTTTGATCCCTGAGTTGGGATGATCCCTTGGAGAAGGAAATGGCAACCCACTCCAGGATTCTTGCCTGGGAAATCCAACGGGCAGAGGAGTCTGGTGGGCTACAGTCCACGGAGCTGCAAAGAGCTGGACACAACCGAGCACACGAAGCCCTATTTACACACACTGACTACCAGAACTGTTCAAGTCCCTCTCCAAACGGTTCAGCGCAAGCAGGAATCTGTCAGCTCTTTCTGTTTCTCTCCAGGCACGATCCCATCCAGAGTTCTCCACGCTCCAGCTCCGGCTGGCCCTGAGCCGCCTGCACAGCTGTCACCTGGGTCTCTTACCCCTTGTTCTCTAAATCACACACCGTATTCGTTTCCACTGCTGCTGTGACATGTTACTTGCAAACTAAGTGGCTGCAAACGGCATAAATGTATTACCTAATTGTTCTGGAGGTCAGAAGGTCTGAAATGGGTCTTGCTGGACTCCCATCAAGGTGTTGGTACCTTCCTTCTGAAGGCTCTAGGGGAGAAGAGCTTCAAGAGGCCATCTGCTTTTCCAGCTTCCAGAGGAGCCCGCAGTCCTTGGCTCACAGCCCCTTCCTTCATTTCCTAGCCAAGCGGCCTGGGGAAGCGTCCTCCCCAGACAGCATCCATCTCATCTGCTCCTCCGCCTCTTTCCCTCACCTCTGAGGACCCTTGTCATTCCATTGGGCCCAGAGGGGTCACCTGGGGTGATCACCCATCTCAGGGTCAGCGGTTGGCAATTTTTCATTTCATCTGTTACCGTAGCTCCCTTTTGCAATGGAATCTCACATTTTCAACAGTTCTGGGCATTAATCATCTCTGGGGACCCATTATGCTTCTACTATCCACACTATTCTCATTTCACTTGACACTCATGCTTCACTGGTACAGGTGTGAGGAAGGTACCCCCATTGAGACCACGCCTGTCCAAACCAACTTTATTTCCTCTCCCCCTTGATAGTTTGCTTGGCTGTGAACAGAAAGATAGAAACCCTTGGAACGCTGGAGGCACTGTCCCCTTGTCTTGTAGTTTCCAGGGACGCTGTGGGAAAGCCCAGTTTTGTCCTATTTGTATGCAGTCTGCTTTCTTCTTCTCTGAAGGTTGTATGGATCCTCTCTTTGTCCTCAACGCTCTGGAGCTCCACCAGGACAGGCCGTGGGGTGGGTCTGCGCCTCCACTCCATCCCTCCACTCAGTCTGGAAGCCTGTGTCCTTCAGTCCTGAGAACTTTCTCACACGACTTCTCTGACAATCTCCTCCCCCGGCGTGTCTGTGCTCTCTGTGTCAGGAACCTTTACTACTGCCCCTCCTAGACCCAGCTTCTGAATATCCTAATTTTTTTCTATCTTAGTTCCTACATTGTCTTCTTTTCCTACTTTCTAAGAAAGTCCCTCAACTCACCTTTCACATCTTCTACTGATTTTTAAATTTCTGCTATTATATGCTTAACTTCTTAGAGTTCTTCCTTATTCTTTGAACGTTCCTTTCTTTTATAACCCCCATTCTCATTTTATGGATGCATTATCTCCTCTTCTCTCTCTGAGGACATTAATTATAGTTTTATTGAAGTTTTCTTCCACTCCAAGCCTTGGCTCTAATCCCTTCAGCACTTTTTTTGTCCTCCAGTTTATCTGTTTGTTTGTTTTTCTTTCTTTCTCTCTCTCTTGATCACATGTTAGAGGTTTCATTTTCACAAATGCCAGGTGATCCTTGACCAGCATTTATACTTAAGAGCAAGACACTAAAACTGAGTCATTTCTCTATGAGAGGTTATGCAGAAATCTGACCATTTCTTTGGGAGAATGTATACATACATGGGCTTCCCAGGTGGCACTAGTGGCAAAGAACCCGCCTGCCAATGCAGGAGATGTAAGAGACACAGGTTTGATCCCTGGGTCGGGAAGATCCCTTGGATAAGAGCACAGCAACCCCCTCCAGCACTCTTGCCTGGACTGAGGAGCCTGGCAGGCTGCTGTCCACAGTGTCGCCTGGAGTCAGACACGACTGAAGTGACTCAGCTTGCATGCACACACACACACACACACACACACACACGTGTATATATGTATATACACAGTCATACATCTACATACCCCCCACAAGCACACCTATATGTGTATATACATACATTTGCACATATACATACATACTCACACATACCATGTGTGTAGAATTTTTTTTCCTTTAGGGCCAATCAGTTTACTTGCAAAGGAACCTTCCAATCACTCCGCCTGCAGCACAGGCCCTGAGCTGCCAGTATTCTTGGAGCAGAGAGTAGAGAGGAGCTGGAAGGCTCACGACTCCAGACTTTAAATAAATTCTCTCATTTTGAGTCTAGTGTGCAAACTTGCTCTCCGCTACAGACAGTGTCTCAGGGTCCAGAACGTCACTCAATCATGTCCTTTTGAAAAGAAACTTCTAGTCTTTGGCCAAAGTGGAGAGGGGGCATTCCAGGAGGAGCTCGGGGCGTAAGGATTCTTCGTGCAGATTTTCAACCAGGTCCCAGGTGTTCTAAGCCATCCCTCACCTCACCTTCAGAAGTAGGTAACATTCCCATTTCTACCTGTTTGAGGGTTGGCAGGGGTGGGATGGCTGCTTCTCGAGGCTTCTTCTCATTGCCTGCCCTTGGGTTTTGTCACTCTGCTCAAGGAGCGACCGTCCGCAGACTTTCAGCCTCCACAGCTCTGTGGACACGCTCCACCAGCGGCCGGCCACTCTCCTGCTCTCATTGCCCTTGTGGCGCTGGGCTCTGCCATTTTCTCTAGTGCCAAGGGTGGACAGAGGATCAGAAAGGGGGCCGAGATGGATGTGGCCAAGGCCTCATGTTTTTGTTTTTGTTTTTTTTTTAAAAAAAAAACCATTTATTTTATTTATTTATCCTCTGGGGGGTAAGATGGGGAGGGAGGGGGACGGGCGGGCCACTTCTATTGGTCTTTCATTTATCTATTTTCATCCGTCTTTGAAGGCCTCGTGTTTAACCAGAGGTCTCTTTCGGGGCCGCTCCAGGTGGCATTTCCGGTCCCGTGGACCAGACGGCATTCTGCTCCAGCACACTGCAGCCTCTCTCTCCTCCACAGCCCCCCGGGCACACATGGCTGCATGCCCAGCCCCACCTGGGCAGCCAGTTCCTAGCCCACTGTCCCATTCAGGGTCCACAGACCCCTCTCGTCTTCCCACACTGCCTCGGACTACAATGCTAGGAGCTCCTAGTAACTTCTACCCACTCTTATTAACAGCCCTCAGCAACGACTCCCATTTAAGGTGCTTCCTCGCCGGCTCAGCCTGAGTAGGGCACCCAGACGTCCACAGCGGCAACGCCTCCGCATTGGAGGCACAGAGGTGTCCCCACTCTGCAGAGCGGACTGGTCCTGAAGCAGTAGCAAAGATCCCGTAACAGGCACAGGCTACACACAATCATACACGCAAGCTTCCTTCAGGTCCACGGGTCAGAAACAATTCAGACACAGCCGATGATCCGCTCTACATACGCAGTGCTGGCAAGTGGTCCAGCGTAACTGAACCTGAGCAAGACGAGGACGGCCGATCCACCCCTGCCATGGAGACAGACTCTTTATCCACACCAGGCTCACGGATCCACCACCACACCAACCACAAGCAGGCAGGCACGAAATACCTAATACCACAGGCGTCAGGCGAAAATCTAGACCAGAGGACAAGGGTGAGCGCGCTGTTACGGTTTGCTCGTAAACATGATTAAAATTCACCGAGTCATCAGGGTGGCCTCTTCCAGAAGCATGGTGCCCCCAGCAAGCGTGGCCCTGAGCTGCCCTCCCCCACCTGCCCTTCTCCAGGCTCGGACTCTGTACAACCGCAGCCTCACGACGGCGCCGTGGTCCAGGTGGGCAAGAAGCAGGCGACGCCCTCTTGAGACGCCTTGAAAAGCAACAGACATGGCCTCACTTCCTGGGGGAGAGGCCAGTGGCGAGCGGCCCCTCTTAACCACACGCAGGGCAGGGCCACCGCCCTGGGCACTACCCCCGACCCCCCCACACAGGGAGACACACCCACAGCCGAGCAGGCCGTGACACCTGGGCAGGTGAGCTCTGCTTTCCGAATACGACTGGGCCTACGCAGCCTAACACGTCAATTTCACTTAAAGCCCAGGGAAGGGGTTGCCATTTAAGCCATCTCTGTGAAGTGAATAATATCCCCTCCACGGTCTCCTCTCCTCCCCAGAGCCCCCAGAGATTGAGAGTCTGAAACCCAGGCATGCTGTAAAGGAGACTCGGCTCTTTTAAAACGATTTTTTGAAAACACCACCACCAACACCAGAAGTTCCCCACCCTCCCCTGACAGCTGTGCCCGAGGGCCCAGAAAAAGTTACAAGCCTGAAAACTCAGGAGCCCACAGAAAGGGATGCTTCTGTATCCTCATCAACCTCACCAGAGCTCATCTGTGCCCCACTCCCATGACGCCATCACCCTGGCTCGACCCTGTCCACGCTCCGGCAAGGTCTGGACAGAGCCCCGGTGATTCACGGCTTGGATGTTCCAAGCCTCTCTTCCTCCTTCCCCTGCGGAGCCGGGCTCCTCCTCCACCTGCACTGGCAGGTGTCCTGCCTTTCCCCAAGCTCTTCCCTCATCTTTTCCAGAGCCACCTCCTTTGTCTTGGCCTCGGGCACCTCTTTCTTTAAAAATCCATGATGAAATATTCCAGACATACAAAGAGGCACAAAAATAATATCACAAACACCTGCGTCCCCACCACCCGGCTGCACGAATAAAAGGCAGCTCTTTCTAATCCCGGGCCCACATCCCTCCGCGACACCACACCTCCCAGCAGCCTTTGTTCCATTCTTCCCTGGGAAAGGCGCAGCTTGCGGCACGCATCCCAGGTGTCACCTGGACTCTGTATTAACTCTCTGTCTACCCTTCCCAGGGACGGGCAACTCCCTCGGCCTCCCATCTCCCTTAGTGATTCGACTGCTTCCTTATCCCAGAGTGGGGCCCGTGCACCAAGGTCCTGGTCTCACTGGAAGTCACTCCCGTGGGTCAATGGACCCAGGACTTTCAGGGGGTGATACCACGGGCAGGACCACATCTCTCCTTCCCACACCAGTGCACCTGGGGACATACACGACCCCTTTGCCCAGCACATGCTGTGCCGGGAAGGAGGCAGGACAAGGTAACACTCTGCCTTCTGTGCCCTGCAGTCCTTGGGGGGCGACAGACATGGGCAGAGACGCAGTGCCGAGTCTACCAGGCAGCCTGAGATCTGGGGGATCCGCCTGTGCAGCCAGAATGGGGGCTGCTGAGGCCTGGGGAGGCTGAGAAGGAGTGAGCCTGAGCTTCTGGGGTAGGTGGGATAGAGAGATGGAGTGGGACAAGGTGAGACCTTCCAGGTGAGAACAGGTGAGTCAGTAGGGAGCAGGGGGCAGAGAAGGGACCCAACCTGGCTGAGGAGGAGGGAGATGCGGTGGACACGTTGAGCCCAGCTGGGCCGGGGGCTGGGTGTCCCAGGGCTGATGGGGCGGGTGCTGATGTTGAGACAGTTGGGGTGCCCGCTTTAGCCAGGCCTGCCTGGCTCTCAGATCTCCCCTGGGGGAGGGTGTGCTCACATCAGGAAGCCCTTTGTCACTGCCTCCCCACCCGCCCGGCCCTGCCCTGCCACACCCAGCCTGCCCACTGACTGCACTGTTGACGCTGGCACAGCGGGCAGAAGCGGAGGATGGCTGCCAGGTGCCCTCTCCCCGCAGCCCGCCTAGGAAACAAAGGGCAGCCGCAGAGCCAGGAGGCTCCACAGTGCCTGGCATGCAGGACCCCGGGCAGGGGGCAGAGCTCACACACAAGGGGAATTCAGCACAGCCTCCCACCCGCGCCCCTGGCCTCGTTCTCCCTCAAGGCTGCCTGCCCCAGCCCCTCGTTCACACCTCGCACCACCCAGCACCCACTCAGGCCCTTTCTGGGGGCCTTCCAGAACTTCACCCCTTTCCAAGGCTCTCAGTGCCACCTCCCTGTGCTCCCACCTTTCCATTAAAAACCCTTATGCAATTTGCCAATGCCAAAGTGGCTGAAAGCAACATCAAGGCTGTCCCCGAAGGCGGCTGTGCCCCAGCAGAGCCAGAGTCCTCGCTCAAGGTCAGGCAAAGACCCGGGGAGGCGGCACCAGGGAAACCTCAGGCGGCTGAGGACCCTGAGCCTCCCAGGGCTCCTCTGGGAATGCTGGGCCGCACCCACCCTACCTGGGGAAACCCAGAAGCTGCTAAGAAGAACCCAACAGCCTGAGCCCATTTTAAGGATGCTCTGAGATATGGAAGAGTGGATTCTGTCATCTCCTGATGCTAGAAACATGCTCTGGAGAGGCCAGCCCCTCGATGGATCTGCCTTCAGTTGCTTTCTTTTCTTAGTTAATGTGTATTGAGGTATCACTGATTTACAATGTCACGTTAGTTTCAGATGTACAGCAAAGTGATTCAAATATACAAATGTGTGTGTGTGTGTGTGTGTGTATATATGTATGTATTCTTTTTTTTACATTCTCTTTCATTATAGGCTATTATAGGATGTTGAGCATAATTCCCTGTTCTATACACTAGGTTCTTGTTGGTTATCTATTCTCTATATGCACTGTGTATATTTTAATCCCAAACTCCTCATTTATCCTCCCCCCATCCCCCTTCCCCTTCCTTCAGCTGCTTCGTTTCTCCGGGACCCTCTGAGGGTTGACCCTTTAGGTTCCGGCTTCCCTGAGCAGCAGCAGCAGCAGCTCCCTCCTCGGCCCCGCCATCTGGGCTGGGTGTTCCTGGGGCCCAGGCTCAGCGCCACCACGGCACCCACCTGCCTTCCTGTGAACCTTCCCCGGAGGCAGGAGGCAGCAGCTGTGTCTTACTCATCTCTCTGCTCCCAGCATCTGGTCTCAGGAGCGGTGCTCCCTGCGGGTCACGTGAAGGAAGGGCCCCCGCCCCCCAGTGGCTACACTACAGGGCTGAGAGGAGGAGAGCCTCTGAGGAGGGGTGTCTCCTAATCAAAAGTTACTGGTGGGTTCTCATTGACACCTGTAGGCCCTCCTGGACAATTTTCCTTGGGTATCTGAGCCTGGATTGAGAAGATCCCCTGGGGAAGAAAATGGCAACCCAATCGGAAATCCCGTGGCCAGAGGAGCCTGGCGGGCTGCAGGCCGTGGGGCTGCAGGAGTCAGACATGACGTAGCGACCACACCCCCCCGCCACCTGAGCCTGAACCTGGCAGCCCAACCACCAGCCCCGGTGTGAGGCCTCCCTTGCACATCTGTAGTTGAGGGCCCTCCCCACGGGTCCTCTCCTCTTCTCTTCACGGTGCCCACCACCTTTTGCACCCTTTCCATCCTTGGTTTACACCCAGGAAACTCCATGAGCTCATACTCCCCAGTGGGAGAGGATACCCAGAGTAGGGTCCCCCCAAAATAGACACAGTGGGGAGCCAGCCCCCTCCTCTCCACCCTTCCAGGGTGCCCCATGTTCAATCTCACCCCCAAGAGCCATCTTCCCTGTAGACCTGCCCAGCCTCTGACCCATGCTGACCTTTCCAGCTGAAGGCACACGGCTCTCCCTAGCTCCATGCTTGCTGGATCACGGATCTAGTGCTCCCTCCGGGACTGTTTCTAAGACAAAGCCTTGGGGCTGGATGCCACCGTCGAGAATGACTTTATAACTTTGCTGGGAGGCAGGCCTCACGCAGAGCAGGAAGGCACGTGTTGGAAGGTTTTGAGCTTGCTGGTGATGAGCACAAAATCAATCGTAGGTCTCCTGCTCTAGTTTAAGGGCCCCCATCTCCTTTTTCAGGTAGTGAGGGCTCTGCCTTCTTACCTACAGCACATGACTAGAAGATAAGGCCCGGGCACACTGAGGAGCAAGCAGAGGGTTACACAGACTAGGACCCTGTGAATATTTGATGAGTGGTTGTGTTAAGTTTTCCAAGCCCCCAAATGACTTCCACATACCCACTCCTCAGGGTCAGTGTGCCCTTCTTTGCCAACATAGCCTAAGCCCAGACCAGAGCCTCCCACAAAAATCCAGCATGACCTCTGGAGGGAGGGAGGGGTCGCAGAATTCCATCTCCTTTGGTCCCACCAGTGATCTCTGTTTGGCCTCTGCATGATCTCTCTTAGCCACTAAGCAAAGAGGTAACAGTGGCACTAAAAAAACCTCATTTTAATTGAGCCGAATCCTGTGGCCATTGAGGGGGAAGGCTGAGCCTGGATTGAGAAGATCCCTGGGGAAGAAAATGGCAACCCAATCGAAATCCTGGCCAGAGGAGCCTGGCGGGCTGCAGGCCGTGGGGCTGCAGGAGTCAGACATGACGAGCGACCACACCCCCGCCACCTGAGCCTGAACCTGGCAGCCCAACCACCAGCCCCGTGTGAGGCCTCCTTGCACATCTGTAGTTGAGGGCCCTCCCCACGGGTCCTCTCCTCTTCTCTTCACGGTGCCCACCACCTTTTGCACCCTTTCCATCCTTGGTTTACACCCAGGAAACTCCATGAGCTCATACTCCCCAGTGGGAGAGGATACCCAGAGTAGGGTCGCCCCAAAATAGACACAGTGGGGAGCCAGCCCCCTCCTCTCCACCTTCCAGGGTGCCCCATGTTCAATCTCACCCCCAAGAGCCATCTTCCCTGTAGACCTGCCCAGCCTCTGACCCATGCTGACCTTTCCAGCTGAAGGCACACGGCTCTCCCTAGCTCCATGCTTGCTGGATCACGGATCTAGTGCTCCCTCCGGGACTGTTTCTAAGACAAAGCCTTGGGGCTGGATGCCACCATCGAGAATGACTTTATAACTTTGCTGGGAGGCAGGCCTCACGCAGAGCAGGAAGGCATGTGTTGGAAGGTTTTGAGCTTGCTAGTGATGAGCACGAAATCAATTGTAGGTCTCCTGCTCTAGTTTAAGGGCCCCCATCTCCTTTTTTCAGGTAGTGGGGGCTCTGCGTTCTTACCTACAGCACATGACTAGAAGATAAGGCCCGGGCACACTGAGGAGCAAGCAGAGGGTTACACAGACTAGGACCCTGTGAATATTTGATGAGTGGTTGTGTTAAGTTTTCTAAGCCCCCAAATGACTTCCACATACCCACTCCTCAGGGTCAGTGTGCCCTTCTTTGCCAACATAGCCTAAGCCCAGACCAGAGCCTCCCACAAAAATCCAGCATGACCTCTGGAGGGGAGGGAGGGGTCGCGTAAATTCCATCTCCTTTGGTCCCACCAGTGATCTCCGTTTGGCCTCTGCATGATCTCTCTTAGCCACTAAGCAAAGAGGTAACAGTGGCAAGGCATGGTAAACAAGAAAAAGCCACTCATTTTGAGCGTGGGATGCCGAGCAAGCTTGAGAGGGCTTACCCCTGCCTAGAGACCAATCTCCAGGGTCCCCAGGGCCTGGAGAACATCCCTCTTTCTCTTCTTCCTGCTGCAGGAAGGTCTTCCAGGACAACCCGTATTTATGGAGGGGTAGCATTCTGTACAAGGGGTTAGGCGATATCTTTTCCCAGTTAGTTTACAGTCTGGTTAAGACAAGATTAGAACTAGCAAATAAATGTTTAGCAAGGTTGCTAAATACAAGGTCCATAATCAGAAATCAATTGTATTTTCTATAGACTAGTAATAAACAAGTGCAAGATTAAAAAAATTAAATAGAACTTACAATAGCATTCGAAAAATTAAATACCTAAGAAACAAATCCAATGAAGCATAGGCACGGCGTCTGTACTGAGAAGTATTAAAACACTGTGACAGAAACAAAGACAAACACACAGAGGTATTACATTCATCAAGTGAAAGGAGCAGTAGTGTTGAGCTGCCTGTCTTCTCCAACTGGATCTCTAGATGCAACGCAAGTCCAACCCAAACCCCAACAAATAGGCCCGCGTGTGTTTGCGTATACATATGTGAAAACTGACAAGGGATTTTAAAATGATATGGAAATTCAAAGAATCTAGGATAGCCAAGGCAACACTGAAGAATAAAGCTGGAGCAGTTTCACAGCGAGAAGTCAGGACGACCATCTGGAGTTCCAGCAATTAGATGGGGTGGTAACGGTACAAGGACAGACGGCAGGCCAACGAGCAGAGCCTAGAAAGAGACACATTCACAGAGGACCACTTATGACAAAAGCTCCACTGAAATTCAGGGGTGAAAGAATGATATTTACCATAAATGGCATTGAGTCAACTGTATATCCAAACAAAACTTAATGTGAGATGGATCATAGACCTAAATGGGGAAGTACAGCAATAAAGCTGCTAAATGACATCTTCATGACTTTAGGCTGACAAAGAGGGCATATAAACAGGATAGGAAAACCACTAACAAAAACCAAAAGGACTGATCAATTAGATGTTATTCAAATGAAGAACATCAGTTAAAAAATGATTAAGGGAGTAGAATTGCAAACCATAGAGAGAAGATACACGACAGAGAATAGATATCTAGACTATACAAAGAGAGCCTGCACACAAGAGAAAAACAGACACACCAGTTAAAAATGGGAAAATATTTGACTTTACACTTCACAGAAAAGGATACCAAAATAGCCAATAAATAAACAAAATCATGGAAACGCAAAAATAAGAGTACAATGTCATATCACTACATCAACCAGAATGGCTAAAATAAAACACCAAAGTCTTGGTGAGGATATGGAGCAACTTAAATGTTGAATTTCTGATAGAAATGTAAACCTATAAACCAAAAAAGTGTCTGGGAATACCTACGAAGGCTAAATAAATACATAACCTAGCAATTGTACTTTCAGCTATATACCCAACAGAAACAATATTTATGTACACCAAAAGACATCAGTAAGAATGCTCATAGAAGCTTTTTTTTCAAAATATCCTTAAGCCGGACTATTTTAAATATTCAAATGTCTATTGACAGTAGAAGGGGAAAGTAAGTCATGGCACAGTTCCACCATGAACACCACACAGCAACAAACAGGAATACCTCCGGCATAGTCTAAAAAATGGATAAATCTCATGGATATTATCCCAAGTGAAATATAAAAGGAGCGAATATTTCAGGATTTCATTTATATGAGTTCAAAACATTAAGCTATTGCATGATCTTAAAAATCAGAATAGGGTTTCCCTGGTGGTCCAGTGGGTAAAGAGTCCACCTTGCAGTGCAAGGGGCACCAGTTCGATCCCTGGCCAGGGAAGATCCCACATGCCGCAGAGCAGCTGGACCAGTGTGTCCAATTAAGAGCCAGCACTCTGGAGCATGTGTGCCTGGAGCTGGTGCTCTGCAATGAGAGGGTCCACTGCAGTGGAAGGCCTACCCAGGCCAAAGAATACAATGGAAGAAAATAAATAAATAAAAAACCAGTAAAGGAGGCCAAAAAAAAAAAAAGAAAAATCAGGGTAATGGTCATTCTTGAAAGAGTACCAACCAGAAAGAGCAAGACGGAGCCGTCTGGAGGGCTAGGATGCCCTATAACATGATCATGCTTTGATTACAAGAGTGTTTGGCCATGTAAAAATTCTTCAAGCTCTACATTTCAGATTTGGGCATTATACCAAGAAAGAGGAGGGGGCGGAGCAGGCGTGGAGAGGACAGGACTTCTGTAGGAAGACAGAAAAAGAACAAAGCAGGACCAGTCAAGGTATAAGTGAGAGCTGTAGTGGGCTTTGGGTGGCCGTCCCTGTGCCCTGGAGCCTTGGGGATGGAGCATTCCAGTGAAGAGGTTAATGCATCAAAGGTCAGCCCCAAGGGTGAGAAGGCACCTGTGCCAGCACCTAACCCACTCTGAAAAGACACTTCAGCAGGTGTGGCCTTTGGAGAGCGGTGATCAAGTGCACCGGGCACTGCAGGGACCATCCACAGATGTGGTCACTGGGGACCACCGAGGCCTGTATCTCAGGCTCTGGTTTGTTTCGAGGGCTGGTTGCTCCAGAGGAAATTCATACATGAGCTTTCTTCTCTTGTTTTTTAGAAACCCTAATCTGCAAACTCACTTCTCTCTAACTTCTATGGATTTCCTGGGAGAGAGAGAGAAGGAGACACTGGCACAGAGCCTGGAGCCTTACCCAGATGAGAGAGATGTTGCTTTTAACTCCTGCAAGCTCTCTGATGTCTCCACCCACCAAGGGTGGAATCTGTCACCTGCCCCAGGATGGCTTGGTCAGCACTTCTCACCTGGCCTGATCTGGAAGCTCTCAGTCCTCAGCCTCATCCACCCCCTTCCCACCATCTCAGACTCTTGGTGGCAGAAGGATGGCTCCAAGTGCTCCCTCTCTCCTTTCCCCACGGAGTTTGTGATTTATTGATATTTGTTTGCTTTGAACCATCCGGCAATCTGGTTTTATCCGCCACTCCACCCCACGCCCGGCACTCATATTAGGGTGGCTCTGGAAGTCTGCTGTTTGGATTTGCTCTCCATCTGTCCCACGCTCCGTGTTGCTGTTCTCCATGCTATACTGTTTAAAAATAAAGTCGAAAAAGTAACAACTAAATAGATGACAGCCTGGCAAAAACAGCAGCTGCTGCCCATAAGGCAAAATAGACAATATTCCCCGGGATGCATTTATAGAGCGATGGATACCACAACGTGAGAGAGAGAAGAAAGACATCTCCTCCAGGGCAAGATCATGTAACTCTTGGATGAGGTGGGGGGGATGGAGGCGCCACACTGGCACCTGTTGCTCAGTCCTTGGCTTCCAAATGCACTGCCCCAAGTCTAAATTAGAGTCTGAAGAGGCAGCTGGTTGGTGTTTGGAAACCTCTGTGAAATGCTCTTGTTCAGTCACTCAACTGTGTCTGATTCTCTGCGACCCCATGGATGGCAGCATGCCAGGCTTCCCTGACCTTCACTGCCTCCTGGGGTTTGCTCAAACTCATGTTTATGGACTCAGGGATGCCATCCAACCCTCTCGTCCTCTTTTGTCCCCTTCTCCTCTTGTCCTCAATATTTCCCAGAATCAGGGTCTTTTCCAATGAGTCAGCCCTTCATATTAGGTGGCCAAAGTATTGATGCTTCAGCTTCAGCATCAGTCCTTCCAATGAGTATCCAGGGTTGATTTCCTTTAAGATTGGCTGGTTTGACAATTTGAAAGCATCGAATCTTTGGCACTCACCCTTCTTTATAGTCCCCCCATCATATCCATACATGACCACTGGAAAAATCGTATCTGTGATTTGCCTTCTGACCCCAGGTACAAGCCAGATCTAAATCAAATCAACAAGCACAGACACAGAAACAAACACAACAGTGAGTTTCCCATGCATTCTGTCCCTTGACAGACTTAAATTTTAGTTGTGTTAGCATGATACAAAGTTACCAAAAGCTCACAAGAAAATTCATTTAAAATTCTGTCATATGACACCAAAGCAAAAGTACAAAAGAAAAAATAAATCAGACTACTTCAAAACATAAAACTCTTTTGCTTCAATGGACATCGTCAAGAAAATAAAAAGACAACCCACAGAATGAGAAAAAATGCAAGACATATACCTATAAAGGACTTCTGTGTATCACGTATAATGACAAACATCTTTGAACTCAAAAATAAAAAGATAAACCAAATTTTAAAATATGGTCAAAGGGTCTGAATAAATGTTTCTTCAAAGAAGATGCATAAATGGCCAGTAAACATCTTTGTTCAAAATAAGGGAAATGCAAATCAAGATCACACTGAGATACCACTTCACGCCTGTTGAGATAACTAGAATCAAGAAGTCAGCTAATGTTGCTAAGGATGTGGAGAAACTGGAGCCCTCATACACTGCTGGGAGAAGTGTAAAATGGTACAGCCACTTGGGAAAACATTCCAGTAGTTCCTCAAAAGCTTAAATACAGAGGTGCTGCGTGATCCAGCAATTCCACTCATAGGTGTATATCCCTCCAAAATGAAAATATACATCCACAGATAAGCCTGTACAAGAAGATTCACATCAACATTTTTCCAAATAGCAAAATATGGAAACAAATGCCCATTAGTTGAATGGATAAATAAGATGTGGTATATTCAAACAGTGCAGTATTTTCCAAGATAGAAAAGAATGACGGTAGCACTACATGCTACAACATGGATGAACTCTGAAAACATTATGCAACGTGTAAGAAGCCAGTCACAAATGACCACATATTACATGATTACATTTACATGACATATCCAGAAGAGGCAAATCCATAGTGACAGAAAATATTTTCCGGGGGTAAAAGAAGCAGGCTACAAAATCATATCCATACATGACCACTGGAAAAATCATATCTGTGATTTGCCTTCTGACCCCAGGTACAAGCCAGATCTAAATCAAATCAATAAGCACGGACACAGAAACAAACACAACAGTGAGTTTCCCATGCATTCTGCCCCTTGACAGACTTAAATTTTAGTTGTGTTAGCATGATACAAAGTTACCAAAAGTTCACAAGAAAATTCATTTAAAATTCTGTCATATGACACCAAAGCAAAAGTACAAAAGAAAAAATAAATCAGACTACTTCAAAACATAAAACTCTTTTGCTTCAATGGACATCGTCAAGAAAATAAAAAGACAACCCACAGAATGAGAAAAAATGCAAGACATATACCTATAAAGGACTTCTGTGTATCACGTATAATGACAAACATCTTTGAACTCAAAAATAAAAAGACAACCCAAATTTTAAAATATGGTCAAAGGGTCTGAATAAACATTTCTTCAAAGAAGATGCATAAATGGCCAGTAAGCATCTTTGTTCAAAATAAGGGAAATGCAAATCAAGATCACACTGAGATACCACTTCACGCCTGTTGAGATAACTAGAATCAAGAAGTCAGCTAATGTTGCTAAGGATGTGGAGAAACTGGAGCCCTCATACACTGCTGGGAGAAGTGTAAAATGGTACAGCCACTTGGGAAAACATTCCAGTAGTTCCTCAAAAGCTTAAATACAGAGGTGCCGCGTGATCCAGCAATTCCACTCATAGGTGTATACCCCCCCCGAAATGAAAATATACATCCACAGATAAGCCTGTACAAGAAGATTCACATCAACATTTTTCCAAATAGCAAAATATGGAAACAAATGCCCATTAGTTGAATGGATAAATAAGATGTGGTATATTCAAACAGTGCAGTATTTTCCAAGATAGAAAAGAATGACGGTAGCACTACATGCTACAACATGGATGAACTCTGAAAACATTATGCAACGTGTAAGAAGCCAGTCACAAATGACCACATATTACATGATTACATTTACATGACATATCCAGAAGAGGCAAATCCATAGTGACAGAAAATATATTCAGTGGCTGTCAGGGGGTGTAGGAGGAGAGAATGGAGAATGACCGGTATAGGCTACCTCTTTGGCGTGATAAGAATGTTCTGGAATTAGATGGTGGTGATGGTTGCAGACTTTGTGAATGTATAAAAAACCCTCGAATTATAGACTTCAAATGGGTGGATTGCATGGCATATAAATTATGTGTCAATTAAGTTGCTTTTAAAAATCCATAAAGTCTATAAGGAGATGCAAAAGAATAGCTAACTCAATACAGAAGGAAAAGAACAAAGTTTGAGGACTGACACTACCCGGCTTTAAGACGCATTCTAAAGCCATAAGAATCAAGACAGCGTGGTAGAAAACCAGACCAGTAGAACAGAACAGAGAACCCAGAAACAGGCCCACATAAATACAGTCAACTGCTCTTTGCCAAAAGAGCAAAGACAACACTGGGGGCTCAGATGGGGAAAGAATTCGCCTACAATGTGGGAGACCCAGGTTCAGTCCCTGGGTCGGGAAGATCCCCTGGAGAAGGGAATGTCTACCCACTCCTGTATTCTTGCCTAGAGAAGTGCATGGACAGAGGGCCGAGCAACTAACAGAAAGACAACACAGGGAAAACATTATTGTCTACCAATGGAGTTGGAGCAACTGTACATCCAGGTGCAAAATAAAATAAAATAAAATCTAGACACAAATCTTACACCCTTCACAAAAATTAACTCAGAGTATAGCATTGATCTAAACGTGAAATGCAAAACTCTAAGACTCCTAGAAAATGACATTGCAAATACAGAGGTGCCGTGATCCAGCAATTCCACTCATAGGTGTATACCCCGAAATGAAAATATACATCCACAGATAAGCCTGTACAAGAAGATTCACATCAACATTTTTCCAAATAGCAAAATATGGAAACAAATGCCCATTAGTTGAATGGATAAATAAGATGTGGTATATTCAAACAGTGCAGTATTTTCCAAGATAGAAAAGAATGACGGTAGCACTACATGCTACAACATGGATGAACTCTGAAAACATTATGCAACGTGTAAGAAGCCAGTCACAAATGACCACATATTACATGATTACATTTACATGACATATCCAGAAGAGGCAAATCCATAGTGACAGAAAATATATTCAGTGGCTGTCAGGGGTTGTTGGAGGAGAGAATGGAGAATGACCGGTATAGGCTACCTCTTTGGCGTGATGAGAATGTTCTGGAATTAGATGGTGGTGATGGTTGCAGACTTTGTGAATGTATAAAAAAACCCTCAAATTATAGACTTCAAATGGGTGGATTGCATGGCATATAAATTATGTGTCAATTAAGTTGCTTTTAAAAATCCATAAAGTCTATAAGGAGAGGCAAAAGAATAGCTAACTCAATACAGAAGGAAAAGAACAAAGTTCAAGGACTGACACTACCCGACTTTAAGACGCATTCTAAAGCCGTAAGAATCAAGACAGTGTGGTAGAAAACTAGACCAGCAGAACAGAATAGAGAACCCAGAAACAGGCCCACATAAATACAGTCAACTGCTCTTTGCCAAAAGAGCAAAGACAACACTGGGGGCTCAGATGGGGAAAGAATTTGCCCACAATGTGGGAGGTTCAGTCCCTGGGTCGGGAAGATCCCCTGGAGAAGGGAATGTCTACCCACTCCTGTATTCTTGCCTAGAGAAGTGCATGGACAGAGGGCCGAGCAACTAACAGAAAGACAACACAGGGAAAACATTATTGTCTACCAATGGAGTTGGAGCAACTGTACATCCAGGTGCAAAATAAAATAAAATAAAATCTAGACACAAATCTTACACCCTTCACAAAAATTAACTCAGAGTATAGCATTGATCTAAACGTGAAATGCAAAACTCTAAGACTCCTAGAAAATGACATTGGAAAAAGCCTAGACGACGCTGAGCATGGTGATAGCTTCTAAATAAGACACCAAGGGTACAATCCATGAAAGAAAGAACTGATACACTGGGCTTCATTAAAATTAAAAATCTCTGTGAAAGACATTGCCAAAAGAATATAAGAGAATATATTTGCGAAAGTCACATAGGATAAAGGACTTATTTCACAAGACACAACTCTTGAAAATCAACAATAAGAAAATGAACAGCTGATTCAAAAACAGGCAACAGATCTAAACAGACCCC
This sequence comes from Tragulus kanchil, assembly GCA_022376925.1. NCBI lineage: Eukaryota > Metazoa > Chordata > Mammalia > Artiodactyla > Tragulidae > Tragulus > Tragulus kanchil. Next base: position 139,390,217 of record JAIOJX010000003.1, read on the forward strand.
TCACCAAAGAAGCAAGCCTATGAAACTTGGCGACTGAACAACCACAAAAACAAAGCATCTGAAAATATGTTTAACATCATATGTCATTAGAGAATTGCAAATTGAAACAAAAACTAGATATCACAAGATTCAAAACACTGACAACGCCACATGCTGGCGTGCATGCTACATGCAAAGTCGCTTCAGTCGTGTCTGACTCTTTGCAACCCAGCCCATCAGGCTCCTCAGTCCGTGAGGTTCTCCGGGCAAGAATACTGGAGTGGGTTGCCATTCCCTTCTCCAGGGGATCATCCTGACCCAGGGATAAAACCTGTGTCTCTTGTATCCTGCATTGCAGGCTGGTTCTTTAATACCAGTGCCACCTGGGAAGCCCAAATGCTGGACAGGATATGGGAAAACAAGAACTCTCATTTTTTTCTACTGGGAATGTGAAATGGTATGGTCACTTTGAGAGACAGTTTGGCAGTTTCTTACGAAACAAAACAAACTCTTGGGCTTCCCTGGTGGTCCAGTGGTTAGAAATCAACCTGCCAATGCAGGGGACATGGGTTTGAGCAAAGACAACACTGGGGGCTCAGATGGGGAAAGAATTCGCCTACAATGTGGGAGACCCAGGTTCAGTCCCTGGGTCGGGAAGATCCCCTGGAGAAGGGAATGTCTACCCACTCCTGTATTCTTGCCTAGAGAAGTGCATGGACAGAGGGCCGAGCAACTAACAGAAAGACAACACAGGGAAAACATTATTGTCTACCAATGGAGTTGGAGCAACTGTACATCCAGGTGCAAAATAAAATAAATAAAATCTAGACACAAATCTTACACCCTTCACAAAAATTAACTCAGAGTATAGCATTGATCTAAACGTGAAATGCAAAACTCTAAGACTCCTAGAAAATGACATTGCAAAAGCCTAGACGACCCTGAGCATGGTGATAGCTTCTAAATAAGACACCAAGGGTACAATCCATGAAAGAAAGAACTGATACACTGGGCTTCATTAAAATTAAAAATCTCTGTGAAAGACATTGTCAAAAGAATATAAGAGAATATATTTGTGAAAGTCACATAGGATAAAGGACTTATTTCATAAGACACAACTCTTGAAAATCAACAATAAGAAAAAGAACAGCTGATTCAAAAACAGGCAACAGATCTAAACAGACCCCTCACCAAAGAAGCAAGCCTATGAAACTTGGCGACTGAACAATCACAAAAACAAAGCATCTGAAAATATGTTTAACATCATATGTCATTAGAGAATTGCAAATTGAAACAAAAACTAGATACCACAAGATTCAAAACACTGACAACGCCAAATGCTGGCGTGCATGCTACATGCAAAGTCGCTTCAGTCGTGTCTGACTCTTTGCAACCCAGCCCATCAGGCTCCTCAGTCCGTGAGGTTCTCCGGGCAAGAATACTGGAGTGGGTTGCCATTCCCTTCTCCAGGGGATCATCCTGACCTAGGGATAAAACCTGTGTCTCTTGTATCCTGCATTGCAGGCTGGTTCTTTAATACCAGTGCCACCTGGGAAGCCCAAATGCTGGACAGGGTATGAGAAAACAAGAACTCTCATTTTTTTCTACTGGGAATGTGAAATGGTATGGTCACTTTGAGAGACAGTTTGGCAGTTTCTTACAAAACAAAACAAACTCTTGGGCTTCCCTGGTGGTCCAGTGGTTAGAAATCAACCTGCCAATGCAGGGGACATGGGTTTGATCCCTGGTCCAGGAAAATTCCACACACTTCAGGGCAACTAAACCATGAAACACAACTACTGAGCCTCCAATGCCACAACTACTGAAGCCCACTTGCCTAGGGCTTGTGCTCTGTAACAAGAGAAGCCACTGTAATGAGAAGCCTGCTCACAACTAGAGGGCAGCCCCCGCTCACTACAACTAGAGAAAGACTATGCACAGCAATGAAGACCCAGCACAGCCAAAAATGAATAAATGAACAAAAAATTTTGAAAAAAGAAAGTGAAATGACGCCCTAGAGAATGAGACAATATTAAAAAGAAAGAAAGAAAGAAAACTAAACAAACTCTTGTAACACAATCCAGAAATCACGCTCCTTGGTATCTACCCAAATTAACTGAAAACTTCTATTCATACAAAATTCTGCACACAGATGCTTACTGCAGTTTTATTCATAATTTCAAATCTTGAAAGCAACCAAGAGGTCATCTAGTAGGTGAATGGATAAATAAACTTTGGTGCATTCAGACAGTGGCATATTATTCAGCACTAAAAAGAAATAAGCTGCCAAGTCATGAAAATACATGAAGGTGGGCTTTCCTGGTAGCTCAGTGGTGGAGAATCTGCTTGCCAATGCAGGAGACACAGGTTCAATCCCTGATCCGGGAGGATCCCACCTGCTGCCGAGGAACTAAGCTGGTGTGCCACAACTGTTGAGCCTGTGCTCTAGAGCCTGGGAACCAAAACTATTGAGCCCACGTGCTGCAACTACTAAAGCCCGTGTGCCCTGGAGCCCTTGCTCTGCAACAAGAGAAGCCACTGCGATGAGAAGCCGGCTCGACACAACTAGAGAGTAGTCCCCCACTCCATGCAACTAGGGAGGAGACCTCGCCCAGCAATGAAGGCCCAGAACAGCCAAAGATGAATAAGTAAATAAATTTTTAAAAAATTGTATAGAAAAAAAGGAAAATACATGAAGGTACCTTAAACTACAAGTGAAAGAAGTCAATCTAGAAAGGCTACATGCTGTATGATCCCAACTATTTTGTTTAGTCTCTCAGTCATGTCCAGCTCTTTGTGACCCCATGAACTGCAGCACACCAGGCTTCCCTGCCCCTCACTATCTCCCAGAGTTTTCTCAAATTCATGTCCATTGAGTCAGTGATGTCATCCAACCTCATTCTCTCTCACCCCCTTCTCCTCCTGCCCTCAATCTTTCTCAGCATCAGGGTGTTTTCCAGTGAGCCAGTTCTTTGCATCAGGTGGCCAAAGTATTGGAGCTTCAGCTGCAGAATCAGTCTTCCCAATGAATATTTGGGTTTGATTTCCTTTAGGATGGACTGGTTTGATGCTTCTTGAAGTTCAAGGGACTCAACTATACTACATTCTGAAAAAAGGTAAAACTGTGTAGACTGAAATCATCTAGAGTGTCCAAGGGTTTGGGGAAGAAATGACTGGGTAGGCAGAACACAAAGGATTCTCAGGGCAGTGAAACTATTCTGCAGGATACAACAGCAGATACATGTCTTTATACATTGTCTTAACCCACAGAACATGCAAGACCAAGAGTGAATCCCAATGTGGACAGTGGACTTCAGGTAACTGCGCTGTGTTCGTGTAGGTTTATCAGATGTACCACATGAACCAGTCTGGTGGTGGTTATTGATAACTCATATGTGGAGACAGGAGATACATGAGAACTCTCTGCACGTCCTGCTCAGTTTTGCTGTGAATCTAAAAGTAATCTTAAAAATCAAGTTTATTAATTAAAAAACAATCTGAACCAAGAGAAGAGAAGGGCCAAGTTAGCTTATAATTCATCACCGAATGGCTTATGTGGTGGGTAAAGCTGGAAGTCAGAGCAGAGGGCATCCATTCCAGAAAAATGGGGAATAGACGGGGTCTTTCTGTTTGCTTGTTTTTTGTTTCTATTTCTATTTTTTACAGTTTCTTTTCAATGTAATTTTTTTTTTTTTTACATAGTTTTGTTGTTTATTGCCACACATCACCCTGAATCAACCACAGGTACACATATGTCTCCTTTCTCCGGAACTTCCTCCCATCTCCCTCCCTGCCCCACCCCTCTAGGTTGTCACAGAGCCCCTGTTTGAGTTCCCCTAGTCTCACAGCAGATTCCCACTGGCTATTTATTTTACTTACGGTAATGTAAGTATCCATGTTACTCTTTCCATACATCTCACCCACTCCTCCCTCCCCCTAATAGTCCACAAGTCTGTTCTCTGTGTCTGTTTCTCCACTGTGGCTCTGCATATACATTCATCAGTACCATTTTCTACATGTCTATATCTTTTTTATATATGTGTCAGTATACAATATTTCTCTCTCTTTCTGACTTATTTTCACTCTGTATAATAGGTTCATCCACCTCATTAGGATTGACTCTGCTGTTCATTGCAGCATTATTTACAACAGACTGGGTCTTGAAGAAGGGGTGGAGTTTGGAGAGGCAAGTTCATCCAGGTGTGGGCAGGGGAATGTCCGCCCACGTCGGGGGATTCCACGAGTGCTTTCCACTCCGCTGGATGGACCACCACGTATGGGAGCTACACAGACCATCACAACCAACCCTAGTCAGGCATACAATCTTGCCAGACACATAAGAGAGGGCCTTCTCTCCAGCCAACGAGAGAAGCCTTGCCCCTGGCTTGCCTACTCCCCTGGTTCTTTGCTCCAGGGGAGTCCACACCTCCCTTCACCCAGAGAAAAGGACTCCTTCTTCGATGAAATAACCTCAGTGAGGAGCTGGCCTGACTTTGGCTCACCTATTGGTCAAGCACTCTTTTTCCTTTCCTGTAGGTTTTCACAGTCATCTTCTACCTCAAGAGTTCACTCCAGTTTCATCTTCCCTTGGACTCTGAAGATATCCCAATTGCATCAACTACATCAAGAGCTATGATGGAACCTGGATGGGCCAAGCACTCTTCAAAGTGGTGCAAGTACAGTGTGAATGAGACAGACAAAGGGCCGTGGGGTTTATGAGGCGGGAGGCCCGGGCAAGGAGGACACAGCCGAGCAGAGAGGGGCTCGGCAGAGACCAAGGCTGGGGGTGCTGAGCAGACAGGGGTGACTGGGCAGGCGGCCAGTGCTCCACCAGCAGGAGCAGCTGCACTGAGGCCTTTGGAAGGAATGAGGCTATTGAGCCAGAGGAACAGGCCCAGGCCCCGGTGGTTTTACAGCCCGGGTGGGAGCCTAAATCCCAGTGTCCCTTCACCTTCTCAATCTCCAGGATCCTGTTTTCAACAACATGGTGCCTTCCTCTGGTTTCCCTGTTCCCAGACCTCCAATGTCATGAGTCCCTAATAGTCCACAAGTCTGTTCTCTGTGTCTGTTTCTCCACTGTGGCTCTGCATATACATTCATCAGTACCATTTTCTACATGTCTATATCTTTTTTATATATGTGTCAGTATACAATATTTCTCTCTCTTTCTGACTTATTTTCACTCTGTATAATAGGTTCATCCACCTCATTAGGATTGACTCTGCTGTTCATTGCAGCATTATTTACAACAGACTGGGTCTTGAAGAAGGGGTGGAGTTTGGAGAGGCAAGTTCATCCAGGTGTGGGCAGGGGAATGTCCGCCCACGTCAGGGGATTCCACGAGTGCTTTCCACTCCGCTGGATGGACCACCACGTATGGGAGCTACACAGACCATCACAACCAACCCTAGTCAGGCATACAATCCTGCCAGACACATAAGAGAGGGCCTTCTCTCCAGCCAACGAGAGAAGCCTTGCCCCTGGCTTGCCTACTCCCCTGGTTCTTTGCTCCAGGAGAGTCCACACCTCCCTTCACCCAGAGAAAAGGACTCCTTCTTCGATGAAATAACCTCAGTGAGGAGCTGGCCTGACTTTGGCTCACCTATTGGTCAAGCACTCTTTTTCCTTTCCTGTAGGTTTTCACAGTCATCTTCTACCTCAAGAGTTCACTCCAGTTTCATCTTCCCTTGGACTCTGAAGATATTCCAATTGCATCAACTACATCAAGAGCTATGATGGAACCTGGATGGGCCAAGCACTCTTCAAAGTGGTGCAAGTACAGTGTGAATGAGACAGACAAAGGGCCGTGGGGCTTGTGAGGCGGGAGGCCCGGGCAAGGAGGACACAGCCGAGCAGGGAGGGGCTCAGCAGAGACCAAGGCTGGGGGTGCTGAGCAGACAGGGGTGACTGGGCAGGCGGCCAGTGCTCCGCCAGCAGAAGCAGCTGCACTGAGGCCTTTGGAAGGAATGAGGCTATTGGGCCAGAGGAACAGGCCCAGGCCCCGGTGGTTTTACAGCCCGGGTGGGAGCCTAAATCCCAGTGTCCCTTCACCTTCTCAATCTCCAGGATCCTGTTTTCAACAACATGGTGCCTTCCTCTGGTTTCCCTGTTCCCAGACCTCCAATGTCATGAAGTCGGCCCAGCCAGGAAAGTGTGCTTTGGGAGAACCCTCAGTGAGGGCCCTAATCACAGCTGGACCAGCACATCCTGCGCTCGTGTTGAGTGGTCCCACTCTCACCCTGGCCTCTCCCACACGCACTGGGAGACACGACGGCTCTGACTGCACAGCCTGTGGAGGGCACTCCCATGAGGACATTCCACAATGATGAGCACTTCATCACTCTTCGTTTTTTTTAAAAAAGAAAAACTATTTATTTGGTCCCAGTGAGTCTTACAGCATGTGGGATCTAGTTCCCTGACCAAGGGTCGAACCCAAGCCCCCTGCATGGGGAGCATGGGCGTCTTGGCCACTGGACCTCCAGGGAAGTCCCAGTACCTCACTACTCTGGACATAAGAGTCAAGATCTTAACTTCATCAGATCTGAAAAGAAAATGGCTACATTTTAGACCATAGTCAAGACAACAGGGGGCTTCCCCTGGTGGTCCAGTGGGTAAGGACACCGCCTTGCAATGCAAGGGACGCCGGTTCGATCCCTGGCCTGGGAAGATCCCACGTGCCGCGGAGCGGCCGGACCGATGTGTCCAATTACAGAGCCGGAGCTCTGGCGCGCACGCGCCCAGAGCCAGCGCTCTGCAACGACAGACGCCACCTCGATGGGAGGCCCACAGGAGCCAAAGAACAAAGACAGATGAAAATAGAGAAATGAATGACCAACAGAAGTGGCCCACCCGCTCCCCTCCCTCCCCAACCCGACCCCTGCCCTAAAAAAAAAAAAAAAAAAGACAACAGGCAGAGAAAGCTAGTGCTGGATCCAAATGTATCAACCTTGCCTTTGGGTATGTGGTTCTGACTGTTCTGAGCTAAAGCTCTTCTGAGCTACACTTTAACCACATATATCCCATTTGGTTAAAGAACTTGCCTGAGAACTTGGACCAGGATGAGAACCAGTGCTTAAACAATAAGGGTGCTGGCTAACAGACGACGTTGAGGGTAGAGACATGCTGAGTTTCCCAGCGTGGGTGGCTCCGTGGGGCCATCACAATGTAGGAATGGGATGAAAGGTGCCTCAGCGATGCACAGCTGTGACAACGTGTGAGGCAAATGCAGGAAGAAGTGAGTCAAAGCTACCTGGACACGCACCAGCCCAGCCCACTGTGAAAGCAGGCGTCGTGTGAGGCAGGGAACAGGTGCCAGAGCCCAGGGTGGGGCATGCCGCCCGCTGCACAGCACCCACCCGAAGGGCTGGTGGCTTCCTTTTCTCCAAGTCATTTGTGTGTGTGTATGTGGTTAAAGCATAAAACTAGATAAAACATAAAATCTACCATTGTAACCATTTCAACGTCACAGTTTAGTAGCATTATGCCCATTCACACTTTTGTGCAAATGTTACCACTCCACCTCCAGAACCTTTTCACCTTCTCAAACGAAACTCTACACACTTAAATACAAACTTCTCAGTCCATCCTACCCCAGTCCCTGGCTGCCAGCTTCTACTTTCTGTCCCTATGAATCTGACTACTCTGTTGTTATTCAGTTGCTAAGTCACATCTGGCTCTTTGTGACCCCATGAACTGCAGCACAGCACGCTTCCCTGTCCTTCACCATCTCCCGGAGTTTGCTCAAACTCATGCTATTGAGTCAGTAATGCCACTCAACTATTGTCCCCTTCTCCTCCTGCCTTCGATCTTTCCCAGTATCAGGAACTTTTCCAATGAGTCAGCTCTTCGAATCAGGTGGCCAAAGTATTGGAGCTACAGCTTCAGTCCTTGACTACTCTAGATAAAGTGGAGTCATACAGTATTTGTACATTTGTGACAGTGAGTTTCACTTCCTGTGATGTGCTCAAGGCTCATCTGAGTTGCAGCATGTGTCAGACTTTCCTTCCCTTATAAGGCTGAACAATATTTAACTGTATATGCAGCTACACAGACCCTATTTTGCTTATCCATTCATTCATCAACAAACATGTTGGTTACTTCCACTTTTTACCTACAGTGAATAATGCTGCTGGGAGCATGAACGTACAAGTATCTGTTTGAGCCTCTGCTTTCTTTTGGATGTTCACCCAGAAAAAGAATTCCTGGAGCATACAGTCTCCTAGTATACGTTATGTGCTTTGAAAGCTCAGAGGCCACCGTTTTGTTTTTTTTTTTTAATTAGTTTTTTTTTTTTTTTTAACTTTGCCCTCTTTTACTGTTTTTATTTATTTATTTATTTATTTATTTTCATCCATCTTCATTCTCTGGCCTGCGTGGGCCTCCCATCACGGCGGCCTCTCCCACCGCAGAGCACCAGCTCTGGGTGCAAGTGCTCCAGAGTACTGGCTCGCAATTGGACACACAGGTCTAGCCTCTCTGTGGCATGTGGGATCCTCCCAGGCCAGGGACTGAACCGGTGTCCCTTGCATTGCAAGGCCAGACTCTCCACCCACCAGACCACCAGGGAAGCCCTTGGTTTTGTTTTTTAAGTGAGCACAGTATAAAATAACAAGTTGATCATTAACGAACTCTCCCCTGAGACGTAGTGTAAAAAAACACTCTCCATAAATCTGCTTACCATCATTATTCCATCCTGATATTAACAGACTTTGAGGGGACATCCAAGGCACCTCTCTACTCAGTGCAAAGCCCCTCCAGAGGCCCCCCTAGTGCGCAGTCTTCCATCCTGAGTAGAAGCACACCCAATGACTGGGCGCTCCCTCCCTCAGCAGCAGCTGATGTCACTGTGGGCCATTTTATGTTCAAGTTCTTTCTGGTGCTGAACTGAAATGTGTTTTCTCACGTCAGCCACTAAAAAGGAGGAGCTCTTCTGTGGATTGGCTTGGCACAGCTGAAGCCCTGGGAGGACAGAAAATGTTGCTTTAATCTCCACAACTCACAGTCTTATAGGGAGAGCGTTACTGGTGCAAATATGTAACCAATGGAACCATTTAGGGTTAGGAGGCAAAAGGAGTAGCAATAGCTACACCACGGATCAGAACTGAAGGATGAAGAGGTATTGGTGGCTGGTCACTGACACACACTCCCTGGGGGACAATGGTGTGACTTAGAAACTCCCAAATCTAGGTGTCTAGGCCAGACTCATCTCTCCAGCCTTGGGTTCATCTTCCAGAGCGAAGATGAAGACAGGGTGCTTCTAAACATCCGTCCATCCGGAGTCTGCCAAGCCCCGTCACTGGCTGTCTGTGGAATCTAACACTCCTCTCTAGCCCATGGCTCCCTCTGCCATTAGACCGTCCCAGCTGATTACGGAAATGACACCCCACTCCAGTGTTCCCATCTGGGAAATCCCCTGCACAGAGGAGCATGGAGGGCTACAGTGCACGGGGTTGCAGATTCAGACACAACTTAGCAACTAAACAAAAACTACAACATTTAATTTATGTAAATATATACTTTAAAACACAGCACAACTATTCTTTCTTAATAGAAAACAGCCCAAATTCCAAATTCTCCTATGGTTCCTGCATTTACTCTTAGAACCAAGATCTTTAATTTATATTCCTCTGAGTTATGCTTGTGAGATTCTACCTGGTAAGAAGTATACTTAAACACCCAACAATATAACGTAGGAGGGCTTCCCTGGTGGCTCAGACGGTAAGGAATCCGCCTGCAGTGTGGGAGACCTGGGTTCGATCCCTGGGTCAGGAAGATCCCCTGGAGGAGGGCACAGCAACCTACTCCAGTGTTCCTGCCTGGAGAATCCCATGATCAGAGGAGCGTAGGTGGGCCACGGTCCCTGGGGTCATAAAGAGTCAGACACAACTGAGCGACTAAGCACACTGGTTATGGGTTGCATACTGTCCCCTCAAATTCACATGAACCCTTGACCCCCAGTATCTGTGAATGTGACCTCATTCAGAAATTGAGTCACTGCAGATGTAATTCTTCAAGATGAGATCATACTGGGGTAGGGCGGGCCCCAATGCAATATGACCGGTATCCTTACAAAAGGGGGAAATTTGGAGACAGACCTGCACACTGGGAGAATGCCATGTGAAGATGAAGGCAGATGTGAGGGTGATGCTTCTGCAGGCTAAGGAGCACCAAACATCTAGGGAACATCTCGCCAGCAAGATCCCTGAAGCCAGGGAAAGTATGGCAGCCATCGGAAACCTTACTGAGACAGATCTGACAGCCACCCGCTGCTCAGAGCCACAGGCAATTCTCCTACCATGAAAGCAAACAAACGATCACTGACACACTCCCTGGGGGACAATGGTGTGACTTAGAAACTCCCAAATCTAGGTGTCTAGGCCAGACTCATCTCTCCAGCCTTGGGTTCATCTTCCAGAGCGAAGATGAAGACAGGGTGCTTCTAAACATCCGTCCATCCGGAGTCTGCCAAGCCCCGTCACTGGCTGTCTGTGGAATCTAACACTCCTCTCTAGCCCATGGCTCCCTCTGCCATTAGACCGTCCCAGCTGATTACGGAAATGACACCCCACTCCAGTGTTCCCATCTGGGAAATCCCCTGCACAGAGGAGCATGGAGGGCTACAGTGCACGGGGTTGCAGATTCAGACACAACTTAGCAACTAAACAAAAACTACAACATTTAATTTATGTAAATATATACTTTAAAACACAGCACAACTATTCTTTCTTAATAGAAAACAGCCCAAATTCCAAATTCTCCTATGGTTCCTGCATTTACTCTTAGAACCAAGATCTTTAATTTATATTCCTCTGAATTATGCTTGTGAGATTCTACCTGGTAAGAAGTATACTTAAACACCCAACAATATAACGTAGGAGGGCTTCCCTGGTGGCTCAGACGGTAAGGAATCCGCCTGCAGTGTGGGAGACCTGGGTTCGATCCCTGGGTCAGGAAGATCCCCTGGAGGAGGGCACAGCAACCTACTCCAGTGTTCCTGCCTGGAGAATCCCATGATCAGAGGAGCGTAGGTGGGCCACGGTCCCTGGGGTCATAAAGAGTCAGACACAACTGAGCGACTAAGCACACTGGTTATGGGTTGCATACTGTCCCCTCAAATTCACATGAACCCTTGACCCCCAGTATCTGTGAATGTGACCTCATTCAGAAATTGAGTCACTGCAGATGTAATTCTTCAAGATGAGATCATACTGGGGTAGGGCGGGCCCCAATGCAATATGACCGGTATCCTTACAAAAGGGGGAAATTTGGAGACAGACCTGCACACTGGGAGAATGCCATGTGAAGATGAAGGCAGATGTGAGGGTGATGCTTCTGCAGGCTAAGGAGCACCAAACATCTAGGGAACATCTCGCCAGCAAGATCCCTGAAGCCAGGGAAAGTATGGCAGCCATCGGAAACCTTACTGAGACAGATCTGACAGCCACCCGCTGCTCAGAGCCACAGGCAATTCTCCTACCATGAAAGCACAGACGGTTTCAAAGCTGGTCCAGCGAATGCCTGTGTTAGCCCCCACCCCCGCCCTCCATGAAGCTCTCTCCAACCACACTGAGGACCTTGAGGTCCTCCACCTTCTCCAAGGGATCTTCCCAACCCAGGGATCAAACCCAGGTCTCCTGCATTGTAGGCAGATTCTTTAGCATCTGAGCCACACCATCAATACCTGGAAGATGGCCTGTTGGCTGGGGTGCTGGACAACACCTGCCCCACAAACTTCTGTGATCCACAGACACGCTGCAGAGCCTGCAGCCCTGCTCGAAAGGCCCATCGTCTGCTGGGGGGCCAACAACACCTGCTCTTGAACCAAAAGCCGAGGACTTGCCTCACCCAGTTTATGTATAGGAGACCCACTGGAGAAGCTGCCAAACTAGTGCCCACACTCAGTTGCCAGCCCAGTTCCCTCTGAAGTCAGCACCGTTAGGGTCGCTCACAGTCTGGCTTAGTCTACAGCACACGCTGTTCGGCTCTTAAACCTCCAAAACAGGCTCTCACCAGGGTGGAGAGGAGATGAATTCATGCATGTCACCCAAGCGCCAGTGTGCCCAGGCTGGAATCCCAGCACCCACATCTGGGGTGGGAGCTTTGAATCTGTGCAGCGATACAGGGTTCTGGCTTAGACAGTGCCAACACCGTCCTTCCTCCCTACAGACGGGGGAAGAGCAAGGTAGACTCTAAGCAATAAATATTTATTGCGCGCCAGGCTTCCTTGCTGGCTCAGACGGTAAAGAATTTACCTACAGTGCAGCAGACCCAGGTTTGATCCCTGGGTTGGGAAGATCTCTTGGAGAAGGGAATGGCAACCCACTCCAGTATTCTTGCCTGGAGAATCCCATGGACAGAGGAGCCTGGTGGGCTACAGTCTATGGGGTCACAAAGAGTCAGACAGGACTGAGTGACTATCCCTCGTTTGAGTGCCAGGCGCCATGCTAAGGGACGGGACATAGCTCACAACCCAAACTGCCAAGGACCAACCCACAGAGCTCAGATTTTTACTTGCATGCTGCCTTACCAACTTGCAGATTCTTACCCACAATCTAGCCTTACATCCACATTCACAGGGTCTCTGCCACACTGGGTGGGAAAATAAGCAAACCCACCAGCAGCCAGAAATAGCGAAAATGAGACGTCCTAAGTGCCATGTACCGCTCGAAGTACTCTGTTAACTCGTTTCATCCTTGGAGTAACCCAATGATGCAAAGATAACCACTGATGCCACTTTCCAACAAAGGACACGGAGCCCCAGAAGGCTAAAGTGACTCACTCTGCATGTTAGGAAGTGGCCAGGCTGCGTCTGGGCCTCTCACCTTCCCCTGCTGCCTGTCTTCCCTGCCCTCCCTCCTCGATTCCTCCCTCTCCCCTGCCACGTGCAAGTATGCAGTGAGCCCAGGATGCCATCAAGGCTGCCTGTGAAACAGGCCGGGCTCTAGGGCCTGCTCCCTCCCTCCCTCCCTCCCTGCCAGCTCCTCACGTGGATGACCCGGGAGATACCCAAGATGCTTGCCCAGCAGGGAACTACAGCCAAAAGAGGACAGGCCTAAGCGTGTGCAGAGAGCAGGAGCATCTCTGTACAGATTTCATGACTGTTTCCTCTTACCTACCCTGGGGTGTAACTCAGGCAGGCGGTCATGATATCAGCTCCATTTCTGAGGTGAGAAAATCCAGGGTTGGGGAAGCAGGGCCCTGGGGTGGGTAACTCAAGCAAGGTTGCTTAGACAGTGCCAACACCGTCCTTCCTCCCTACAGACGGGGGAAGAGCAAGGTAGACTCTAAGCAATAAATATTTATTGCGCGCCAGGCTTCCTTGCTGGCTCAGACGGTAAAGAATTTACCTACAGTGCAGAAGACCCAGGTTCAATCCCTGGGTTGGGAAGATCTCCTGGAGAAGGGAATGGCAACCCACTCCAGTATTCTTGCCTGGAGAATCCCATGGACAGAGGAGCCTGGTGGGCTACAGTCTATGGGGTCACAAAGAGTCAGACAGGACTGAGTGACTATCCCTCGTTTGAGTGCCAGGCGCCATGCTAAGGGACGGGACATAGCTCACAACCCAAACTGCCAAGGACCAACCCACAGAGCTCAGATTTTTACTTGCATGCTGCCTTACCAACTTGCAGATTCTTACCCACAATCTAGCCTTACATCCACATTCACAGGGTCTCTGCCACACTGGGTGGGAAAATAAGCAAACCCACCAGCAGCCAGAAATAGCGAAAATGAGACGTCCTAAGTGCCATGTACCGTCAAGTACTCTGTTAACTCGTTTCATCCTTGGAGTAACCCAATGATGCAAAGATAACCACTGATGCCACTTTCCAACAAAGGACACGGAGCCCCAGAAGGCTAAAGTGACTCACTCTGCATGTTAGGAAGTGGCCAGGCTGCGTCTGGGCCTCTCACCTTCCCCTGCTGCCTGTCTTCCCTGCCCTCCCTCCTCGATTCCTCCCTCTCCCCTGCCACGTGCAAGTATGCAGTGAGCCCAGGATGCCATCAAGGCTGCCTGTGAAACAGGCCGGGCTCTAGGGCCTGCTCCCTCCCTCCCTCCCTCCCTGCCAGCTCCTCACGTGGATGACCCGGGAGATACCCAAGATGCTTGCCCAGCAGGGAACTACAGCCAAAAAGAGGACAGGCCTAAGCGTGTGCAGAGAGCAGGAGCATCTCTGTACAGATTTCATGACTGTTTCCTCTTACCTACCCTGGGGTGTAACTCAGGCAGGCGGTCATGATATCAGCTCCATTTCTGAGGTGAGAAAATCCAGGGTTGGGGAAGCAGGGCCTTTAGTCAAAGTTGGTCTTGGATGGGCCCTTCCCCCCACCCAGGCCAGGGCAATTCCCCAAACACCAGGTTTCCAAAGGAAGGTGAAGGCCTTCCCACACAGTCATAGGGCACAAGGGACCTTTCCTGTTCCAATGTGAATAAGCGTGACAGACGTCGAACCATTACCAGAATTTACAAGCAGCACCCTCTACTTGAGAAGGGCATGAGAAAGAGTCTCTCCAGCTTTCTCATCCCTCCATAGGAACGAGCAAACAGCCAGCTCTGCAAATCACGCACCCTGTGCTCAGCACCCTAAAGCCCTCCAGGGGAAGCAGATAGAAATCTGAAAAGGGAAGGGGAGGAGACGGAGACGGAGCTAGAACATCTTGGTCCAGAGGACCCTGCCCTTGCGGCTGTGCACCCCTGAGCTGCGTCCTGGGATAGCATGCCCCAGCCCCGACACCAGGCTCTGTGCCACCTGCATTAAAAAAGAAGAAGAAAAGGGAACTTCCCAGCCCAATAACTGTATGTGATTACACACACTGGGCGCCTGGACAAGAGAGCTTCTCAGTTTCCTAAAAGAAAAGCCAGAGGAAGGTTTTGCACTGGGATTTGTGGAAGGGAGGCAGGGCCAGGCCAGCCCTGAGACCCAGCAGGGATGGGTCTGCCCAGCAGAGGAGGTAGCACGATCAGGATAGGAGGGAAGGCATTTCTCCACCATGTTCCCTTCTAAGCACCATCATTAACCTATTCTAGAAACCCAAGGACTTTAACCCCAGGCTCCCTGGCTCTCCCACACCACTGGCCAGCAAAAGAACAGGCAGCACCTGTTTAACAGAGATATCCAATAACCAGCTTTGGCAGGAGAGAAGGCAGGGGAAGAGGGGAAACGCACTGGATCTGGAATATTTTTTCCACTTGAGCACATTGCAAGGAGTTCTTTCACTGACAGACCCTTGTCACACTTGTGCACACATGTGGATGTGTGTGTAGGCAGGGTGGGAATGATATCTGCCTTAATTCTTCATTGGATGAGCCAGAGTGACCGGGAGTCCCGGGTCTCAGTTCCCAGTTTTGCTACCATGACGTTGTCACTTAACCTTCTTTTGCCTCAAGTTTTCCACCTATAAAATGGGAGATTTGCTTATTCTCTCTTTCAGTCCATGCCAACAGGTGGTTCTCAGGGAGAGAAGCTAATTTAGAGACTGCTAATAATCATTCTCCCCTTATGACTTAGAAACCTGTATGACTTACCCACCTAGAAAATGACATTTCCATGACAACCTCACAGACAGAGGTGGCTAAGAGGATACTGTAGCCGTTTCTGGAGGGTTCATATAAAAGCTCTTAAAAAGTCGTGTCAGGTGGAGCCCCAGCCGCCACCCTGGACGATGAAGATGTGCAGGTAAGGAGGGTGGAATGGTGTGCTCAAAGTCCCAGAGAACGGTGACTATTTCATGCTGGCCCCAAACTGCCTACTTCTGGGCTTCCTTTACTCAAAAAAAAAAATATTTTTTTGAGATTATTGAAGTCAGTGGTCCCCAACCTATGGCCCCAAAGACCAGTTTTGTGGAAGACAGTTTTCCCGTGGGCCAGGGGTTGGGGGGATAGTCTCGAGATGATTCAAACATATTACATTTACTGAGTACTTTATAATTATTACGTCAGCTCCACCTCAGCTCATTGGGCATTAGATCCTGGAGGTTGGGGACCCCTGATTTAAGCCCCTGTTGTTTATAATCTCTATGACTAACTTAATTTCGAAGTGATACAGGGCCTGGATGCATTTACACGAATAACCTCTTTATCCAGCATCCTACCATCCACTTCACAGAAGCCCATGAAAGTCATAAAGCTAGAACCAATGAGGAAACCTCAGAATCCTGGGTCTGATGAAATCAAATGGAGGAGAACAAACGCATGAGGGAAAGAGCTGCCGTCAGTGCACAAAGAGCCCAGACGCGAGTCGACGCCGGGGCCACAGAGGACGGGGAGGAGAGAAAGCAAAGGAGGAGAGCGAACGCCCTGAGGGCCTCGGCTCTGGAGCAAACGGCCACACACAGCGTCAGGCTCCCAGGGCACCCCTGTACTTCACCAGAGGCGACCACAGGAAGAAGAGTTTTCCAGAACATCTGAGCTATGAGGGGCTCTGTTGGGCAAGCCAATTCTTAAACCACAGTATGTCTGACCCAGCTGGTACCAAGGCCAGCACCACTGCTGACCGGCTGAGGGCAAGTCAACCAACTACCCTCTTCAGGCCTTTCTCTTCATTCATAAACTGGGGATAATCCCAGAAACTATTCAGAGTTGTTGAGGATTACAAATAATGCATATGGAACTACAGATTTTGCACAACGTTTGGCACATACTAAATGCTCAGTTGTGTACTGTGCTAAGTTGCTTCAATTGTGTCCAATTCTTTGTGACCAAATTTAATTGCAAAAATGGAAGTCGTGTCAGGTGGAGCCCCAGCCGCCACCCTGGACGATGAAGATGTGCAGGGAAGGAGGGTGGAATGGTGTGCTCAAAGTCCCAGAGAACGGGGACCATTTCCTGCTGGCCCCAAACTGCCAACCTCGGGCTTCCTTTACTCAAAAAAAATATTTTTTTGAGATTATTGAAGTCAGTGGTCCCCAACCTATGGCCCCAAAGACCAGTTTTGTGGAAGACAGTTTTCCCGTGGGCCAGGGGTTGGGGGGATAGTCTCGAGATGATTCAAACATATTACATTTACTGAGTACTTTATAATTATTACGTCAGCTCCACCTCAGCTCATTGGGCATTAGATCCTGGAGGTTGGGGACCCCTGATTTAAGCCCCTGTTGTTTATAATCTCTATGACTAACTTAATTTCGAAGTGATACAGGGCCTGGATGCATTTACACGAATAACCTCTTTATCCAGCATCCTACCATCCACTTCACAGAAGCCCATGAAAGTCATAAAGCTAGAACCAATGAGGAAACCTCAGAATCCTGGGTCTGATGAAATCAAATGGAGGAGAACAAACGCATGAGGGAAAGAGCTGCCGTCAGTGCACAAAGAGCCCAGACGCGAGTCGACGCCGGGGCCACAGAGGACGGGGAGGAGAGAAAGCAAAGGAGGAGAGCGAACGCCCTGAGGGCCTCGGCTCTGGAGCAAACGGCCACACACAGCGTCAGGCTCCCAGGGCACCCCTGTACTTCACCAGAGGCGACCACAGGAAGAAGAGTTTTCCAGAACATCTGAGCTATGAGGGGCTCTGTTGGGCAAGCCAATTCTTAAACCACAGTATGTCTGACCCAGCTGGTACCAAGGCCAGCACCACTGCTGACCGGCTGAGGGCAAGTCAACCAACTACCCTCTTCAGGCCTTTCTCTTCATTCATAAACTGGGGATAATCCCAGAAACTATTCAGAGTTGTTGAGGATTACAAATAATGCATATGGAACTACAGATTTTGCACAACGTTTGGCACATACTAAATGCTCAGTTGTGTACGTGTGCTAAGTTGCTTCAATTGTGTCCAATTCTTTGTGACCTATGGACTGTGGCCCACCAGGCTCCTTTGTCCAGGGAATTCTCCAGGCAAGAATACTGGAGTGTATCATTATTCCCTTCTCCAGGGGATCTTCCTGACCCAGGCATTCAATATGTAATAGAAAAACAGACTAATGGGCTTCCCAGGTGTCACTAGTGATAAATAAACTGCTTGACAATACAGGAGATGGAACAGACTTGGGTTCGATCCCTGGGTCAGAAGGATCCCCTGGAGGAGGACATGGCAACCCACTCCAGTATCCTCGCCTGGAGAACCCACATAGAGGAGAGTCTGGTGGCCTACAGTCACAGGGTCACAAAGAGTCAGACATGACTGAAGCAACTCAGCATGCAAACAGACTAATACATACTCTACACAGCAAAGGATTAGGAAATCTGTAGGATTCCATACACTCTATTTACTCAGGCAGTTGCCTTCATTATATAGATCTGAAACGCTTCTAACAGAATATACCTCGGCCTTGTGATTGGGAGAGGCAATCCCAGTTGGCTATCCTCTCCTCCCACTTGGTTCTCCCTTACTCCCAACCTCTCGGTCCTTAAACGGACACACCAATCAAGACGTTCTGTTAAGGGGAAGTACATCTCAGTCAAAGGCTTTCAAACAACAGTAGGGCTGGAAAGGATGAACTACAGAGGTATCTCATGCCAGCCCTCTCCTTTTCAAACTCAGACCACGGAGGGCAGGGATTTTCAGCTGTATGTACATGACATCTCCCCACCTGAAATGTGGGCCAGGTGTGCATGTCATATACCTTAAATCCCCCAAGGCCCAGAGTGGTGGCCAGCCCATATTCCCCAAGTGACTGTTCTCATCCAGATCATCAGCACTCTGCTCTGAACCCCCAAATGCACAGGGACAGCCCCCTTCTCTCCGTCTCCAGCTCTGAGAAGAGCCACTTCAGAAGAGCCGCAGCAAGGCGGTCTAGGCCAGGAGGTTGGACGGGCATCTGGGGATTCCAAGGTCACAGGATTCTGTGTACAATCCGAGAAGACAGAGATGCTTGCTCCACCCTTTGGGGCTTGTGCCTTTACATTTCTGAGAGTCTGTGAGTGAACCAGCTTGTCCCGTCCTCTTCCTTTTGGCCAGTTCTCCAGCCACGAAGGAGGACAGGCACATATGATGGTCTTACTTGTAATGACCTCTTCCAAACACTATGAATTATTTTCAGACTGCATCAATGTGTTTGCTCTTAGCTTCCCACTTGCCACGGGTATTTCAAATGATCCTGACAGTGTCAATGGCTATTTACATTGTTTATTATTATTATTATTGCCAGAATACTACTTCTTGGCTATTTTTTTCAGACCCTAGATAAATAAGTGCTCTGTTTTATTAAACCGTGTTTTGCTGTTGGCTTTTCATAGGCTAGTCTTTGATCTCTAGTAACAAAAGGGAGAAATGGGAAAATTAGGAGAAGAAAAAAGCATAAAAAAACACAGACAGGTAACTTTCCTGGCGGTCCAGTGGCCAAGACTCCACGTTCCCAAAGCAGGGGGCTTGGGTTCAATCCCTGGTCTGGGAACTAGATGCCACAAGCCACAAGAGTCCATACGCCACAAGCCACAAGAGTCCATACGCCACAACTAAAAAGATCCACACGTGCCAAACTAAGACCCAGTGCATCCAAATACGTTAAGTAAATACATGTTTTTAGAAATTTACAAAGAAAAATGCTACCTGGAAAGTATTATTATATTTGCAGACTTGGCAAGTGAAAGGGTACCCATTCTCTCTCAAAATGAGAGAGCAGGAATTGAAACATCGTGATGAGGGGGACACTGATGGCCATGACATCTTATTCCATGGGTAAAGCCTGATTTGAGTAGTTGGTTTCAGGAAGGAAGGCCATCTCTGTGAGGTGCTGGGCAGTCCCAGTGGGAGAAGAGACACAGACACCACAGCCACACGTGAGAGGGCAGAGGAGGTACCAGAAAGGCCCCCGGGGAACCAGAAGAGCTTCCAGCCTCTCCATGATGAGGCTGAAGCAAGCATGGGCCGGGAGTGTTCTCCGATGTGGCTCATCAGCCAGGGAGAAGGACCCGCCAGGCAAGCAGGACCTCCGGCAATAAACAGCAGCAACAATCCTACTAACCAACGTATTCACTGTATTTCACCTTTGTGGGCCTTGGTTCCTTGACGTGTACCATGGGAGGCACGGACTAGAAGATTCCCAAGGCCACTTGCTGGTTCTGACCACGGGTGAGTTTGCTCTGGAGGACCTGAGAGAAAATCCCTGCCCAGGCCTACCTCTGGAGGATAGGACTTTGTGTGCCCTCTGCCTGGCACAGACGACGCTGGGCCCTGGCCTGGTGGAGCTCGTGGGACAGCTGGCCTTGTGTGAACGGGCGGGGAGAGGGCTGGAGGGTTTGAAGGAGGGAAGCGGTAGGTAGCTCTGCCGCCCATGCCTTATGTCCACTTCCTCCTCCCTCAGCAGGATCCCTCCGCACTGCCCCACCCCACCCTCTGCCTGACAGTGGCTGCCAAGGCAGGAGGCTGCAGCCGAAAGGGCAGAAGAGGCCTGGTAAGTGGTGGTGCCTGTCCCCTGCCCACCCACCACCTGCCTCAGAGGTCAGGGGTCAGGAGACCCTGAGCAGGAGTGAAACCCAAGACGGAGGAGGTGCCAGCTCCGAGAGCATTCGACACACAGACGCACGGACATCCACACCCACACGTGCACTCACATAGCTACGCCCCCACTAATAGGTGCTCTCACACACACACACTCTCGACCTAACAACGAGGATAATTTCTCCCCCTTCCTTTATCGTTCCCCCAACCCCCACCAGAAGGAATGCATATGGCTCTGCAGGGCCGGCCACAGACCCTCAGACCGTTGGGAAACAGCAGCACAGAAGAGCCTGCCAGACTGGACGTGAAGACAGCTGGGGTCAGGGAAAGGGGCAGGGAGAGTGAGGCAGCGACCAGATGACAGTCGAAAGGCCCTGAGCAGCTGCCTCCAATCTGCCACCCGCCAAAACGCCCCCAGGCCCCCTGGTCTGCCGGCGCAGCTCCCCTGCCTCTGGTTTCTTCCGGCTCGCCCACCCCTCCTGGCCGCCGACACCAGCGCCCCCTCGGGTGACATCCGGGAAGAGACACTCAGTCTAATGTTAGCTCCCATCTTGCTGGCCAGATGAGGCTGAAGCAAGCATGGGCCGGGAGTGTTCTCCGATGTGGCTCATCAGCCAGGGAGAAGGACCCGCCAGGCAAGCAGGACCTCCGGCAATAAACAGCAGCAACAATCCTACTAACCAACGTATTCACTGTATTTCACCTTTGTGGGCCTTGGTTCCTTGACGTGTACCATGGGAGGCACGGACTAGAAGATTCCCAAGGCCACTTGCTGGTTCTGACCACGGGTGAGTTTGCTCTGGAGGACCTGAGAGAAAATCCCTGCCCAGGCCTACCTCTGGAGGATAGGACTTTGTGTGCCCTCTGCCTGGCACAGACGACGCTGGGCCCTGGCCTGGTGGAGCTCGTGGGACAGCTGGCCTTGTGTGAACGGGCGGGGAGAGGGCTGGAGGGTTTGAAGGAGGGAAGCGGTAGGTAGCTCTGCCGCCCATGCCTTATGTCCACTTCCTCCTCCCTCAGCAGGATCCCTCCGCACTGCCCCACCCCACCCTCTGCCTGACAGTGGCTGCCAAGGCAGGAGGCTGCAGCCGAAAGGGCAGAAGAGGCCTGGTAAGTGGTGGTGCCTGTCCCCTGCCCACCCACCACCTGCCTCAGAGGTCAGGGGTCAGGAGACCCTGAGCAGGAGTGAAACCCAAGACGGAGGAGGTGCCAGCTCCGAGAGCATTCGACACACAGACGCACGGACATCCACACCCACACGTGCACTCACATAGCTACGCCCCCACTAATAGGTGCTCTCACACACACACACACTCTCGACCTAACAACGAGGATAATTTCTCCCCCTTCCTTTATCGTTCCCCCAACCCCCACCAGAAGGAATGCATATGGCTCTGCAGGGCCGGCCACAGACCCTCAGACCGTTGGGAAACAGCAGCACAGAAGAGCCTGCCAGACTGGACGTGAAGACAGCTGGGGTCAGGGAAAGGGGCAGGGAGAGTGAGGCAGCGACCAGATGACAGTCGAAAGGCCCTGAGCAGCTGCCTCCAATCTGCCACCCGCCAAAACGCCCCCAGGCCCCCTGGTCTGCCGGCGCAGCTCCCCTGCCTCTGGTTTCTTCCGGCTCGCCCACCCCTCCTGGCCGCCGACACCAGCGCCCCCTCGGGTGACATCCGGGAAGAGACACTCAGTCTAATGTTAGCTCCCATCTTGCTGGCCATGCTTGTGTGGTTTCTAATTATTTTATTCCCAAGATTTACTTTGATGGATAGTTATACATTTTCCAATTTACTGTACAGTGTCGTGTAAAGTGCCCTTTAAAAAAAAAAGGGTGGATTAATCCAGGCTGTTAATTTTCCCAGTTCTAAGGAGAAATCTGCAGATAATCACCTGCTCTCGAAGCTCTGACTCAATCCCCATTTCCTTTAATACTAATAAAATGGACAGTTCATTTATAAGAAGTTCCCTAAAAGAGGGTATTGAAAAACATTATATTTCTTTTAAAGTTGTTAAAGGGTATAAATCCATTACTCAGATAGAGATCGCTTAATAATTTAATGCCTTTGGCTTGGCATTGTTCCCAGAATATTTTCACTTTATCTGTCTTTATTTTCAGGTTGGAACAAATTGAAGAATAATCAGCTTCGTTGGCGGGAAGTGGCCCAGAGGCCGCAGCAGGGGTGGGGGAAGACTGGGGGGAGGTGGCCCTCGGCCCTCAGGACGCGGCTATCTCCCTCACAGGCCTTCAGTCCGGGGCGCAGCTCTGCTGCGGGCCCTGAGGGCCGGCCCCCTGAGCCAGCCTTCTTTTAGGGCCTCCACGTGGTAGGGCATGAGTTCAGCAGCTGCCTGCCTGGCTCTGCCTCCCGGAGGAAGGTCTGGAAGGTGCCCCCTCCCACCCTTGCCCCCCATCCCTCCACCTGCCCAGGCAAGCAGAGGGGACGGTCCACAGACAGAGTCTTTCTGCTAAGGGGATTAGTTTGCATTTTCTAAATAAAATCATTTACATGATTTATTAGCCCAACCCCATAATTAAAATCATTAACGTTTTTTTGTGCAGATTAGCAATAAAGAGAAACTCCTTGCAGGAATCAACATTCCTTCTTCAGAGCTCATCAAACAAGTCTCCCCTGAAGGAGGCCTGGAAGCACCCCGCTCCCGCCCCTCACCCGGCTGGTCTAGTCAAGGACCCTCAGCTGACTCATCCTGCAAGTGCTCCAGGAATGTCAGCCCCGGCCCAGCAGGAAGCTGCGCCGAATGAGAACCAAAACACTGGGAAAGCAACCCTGGACTGAATAGAAAGATAACTGATCTTAAACCTTGGCTTTCTCTCCAGTTAAATCTCTGGGTATCCCTTCACTCCTCTGGTCCTCAGTTTCCCCTTAAAATTAGGACAGTGGACAAAATGGAGGCTTCACGACTCTTTCTAGTTCCCCTGAACTGTAGCAGGTGTGCTGCTGCTGTGGGCAGGACAGAGTTTTGATCATGACTGGCACTCAGGGCGTATTTGTTGAAGGGAATTGAAGTGAGCCTGCCAGACCAGGGAGGGAATGGGCGCGGGGAAAGATGGGGACATCGCCATACCCAGTGCAGGGCTGCCGGGGGGGCCCTGCCAGAGGCCAGCCTGAGACCAGCATCGTGGGGCCCTCACCCGGCCACGCGAGGCTGTGCCACCTCTACGGGCCCCACCCCTAGAGGGAGCTCATCTGGACTCTGGGCAGAAAGGAAGGACGGCAGCCATAGAAAGCATAGCCAGGGGAACCTGACAGGCAGGAGGCCCGACTGGAGGAGGCTTATGGCCTTTTGTCCCCCTGCACGGGTGGGCACCACTAGGGATGGGAACAGTCATATCAGTGAATCCCAAGAGCTGCTAGAAGGACAGTCCTGGTGCTACAGAGGAAACGTGGGGCGTGAGAGGATGGTCACATCCCAGGTCTCAAAGCAGTCCCGGGGACAGGCCGCCAAAACGTGGGCCCTTGGCTTCATGCAGGAAAGAACCCAAGAGTGAGCCGTAATAAAGAGGAAGCAGACGTATACAGAGAGAGACACATTCCATAGACCAAGCACAGCCTGTCTCAGAAAGTGAGGATGGCCCAGGAAGGCACACACGCCAGAGGGAGCACAGAGCATCTCAAAAGACAAAGAGGCCCCCCAAGATGGGGTGGTTGGTTTTTACGGGCTAGGTAATTTCATAGGCTAATGAGTGGGATGATGATTCCAGTTCTCTTGGAGAAGGGGTGGGGATTCCAGGCATCCGGCCGCGGCTCGCTTGCTGACCTTCTGTGGCTAGCCTTAGAGCTCCCACGCACTGTGATGTGTGTCATTGAGCACGCGGATCTGTTCTCAGGAGGTTTAAGGCCTAGCTGAAGTGGACTCACCCACCATCTTGGACCTAGTTGGTTCGAACCAGTTTCCAATGTGTCTTCAAGAGCTATGTCATCTTTTGAAGGGTTGTGCTTTCCCCCTTCCTATCTCAGAAGCAGTCGAGCCATGCCCCAGGGCTGGGGAACGGGGTCCAGGGAAAGCTTACTGCTGCTGTGCTTACAATCCCTGATACAATGCCCAGGAGGGCATGAACCAGAAGCCTCACACTCACGCTGTCCCAAGGTTTCCCAGCAGGACCTAGTTTTCTTCTCTTTCCAGGTGATGTTCTGGAAGGAGGATGCTTCAGAATGAGACAGCTGTAGGTTCAAATCCCAGCTCCATAGTGCACTAGCTCTGAACAAGTTACAGAGAATCCCTCGAGCTTTGGTTTTCCGACACGAAGAGCAAGCAAAACCTAACTCAGAATGGTCAGGAGAGTGAAGTGAGGCAAAAAGTGTGGAAATATCTACCATGGCACACAGGACAGTGGCCTCCATAAAGATCACAATGTGGCAAGGTTAAAATGGCTACAAATTCTTTGACATTTCTTTTGCCAAGAGATGGGGTCTAATCCCCTTTCCTTGAATTTGAACTGGCCTTATGACTCACTCAGTGAATCCAATGTGGTCAAATGACATTCTGTGACCACCAAGGATAAATCATAGGAAGCTCTGAGGCTTCCATGTGCATCTTTTGCAACAGTGTGCTGAGCCCAGAGCCAGGATGTCTAGGAAGCATCGCTGCCCCAAGAAGCCCACCAGGGAGGTCATGTGCAGGCATGGAACTCAACTGTTCAGCCCTCCCTGACACTGAAGAGTGTGCCCCCCAAATGCCTGTCTACCCGATGCCTATGAATGCAGCCTAATTTGGAAATAAAGTCATTACTATCGATGTCATTATAGAATGTAATCAAGTTAAGTGGAGGTGATACTGGATCAGGGTGGGCCTAAACCCTGTATGACTGGCATCCTTATAATAAGAGGGAAATCTGAACACAGAGACACAGGTACCCAAGGGAGAGAGCCATGGGAACACAGAAGTGGAGCCTCGAGTGATGCATCCATAGCCAGGGAACGTCAAGGATTGCTGGCAGCCCCCAGAAGCTACAAGCAAACAAGGATCCCTCCTGGGACTCCCCAGAGGTCTAGTGGTGAAGACTCCAGGCTCCAGTGCAGGCTGCACAGGTCTGATCCTTGGCTGGAGAACTAAGATTCTGCACACTGCAGGGTGCAGCCTAAAAAGTTAAAAAAGACGGGTTCTTCCTTAGGGATTTCAGAGGGAGCACACACCTCCTGATATCTTGATTTCAAACTTCTAGATGCCA
This sequence comes from Tragulus kanchil, assembly GCA_022376925.1. NCBI lineage: Eukaryota > Metazoa > Chordata > Mammalia > Artiodactyla > Tragulidae > Tragulus > Tragulus kanchil. The sequence goes on from JAIOJX010000003.1 coordinate 139,415,765, forward strand.
ACATACGAGTGCAGCCATCTTGGACACTACACGGACCAGCCCATCTGCCACCCAAGTACCACATGACCTCAAGCCATGTCTCATGGAGCCGAAAAATCCATCAGCCGAGTTCCACCCAAATTCCTGACCCACAAAGTCATAAGATAAAATAAGATGGATTGTTGTTTTAAGTTCTGAAGCTTGGAGGGCAATTCATTTGGGGGGATAATTACTTTTGCAGCCATGACTAGAAACACACAGTAAGTCAGTGGCTGAATTGAAACTAAAATTCAGGTCTCCTGCCTCCTACTTAACCCAGCAGGACTTCCCATTCTACCATACTTTCTCCCAGTTATGAACCAATTATAATTCTTAACCATTTCACATGCACACATCTCTCAAGTCTTACCCCAGTACTCCAGTAAAGAAACTGAGAACAGGTAAATGCTGCTATCACCTCTGCACATCTCCACTACTCCCCATCCTAGCTGAGTGGTTGTAGGGGGTATAAACAACCACACAATAATAAACACAGCCCAGGCATGAGGGCCAGAAGGTGAGACAAGACGTGGGGAGAATGGGGAGGTTGAATGGGAAAGGAAAACAGATTGTGAGGGGCTTTGAACGGAAGCTCTAACACGAAGACAAAACCCTTTCCGTCTTCAGTCCCCATGGATATTCTAAGGGAAGATCCCTGCACTGGAAACAGATTTCCTGCAGCCCTAGACACGTGGGAGTGATACATGGGGAACCTACAAAAGAGGGAAATCTGAACACAGAGACACAGGTACCCAAGGGAGAGAGCCATGGGAACACAGAAGTGGAGCCTCGAGTGATGCATCCATAGCCAGGGAACGTCAAGGATTGCTGGCAGCCCCCAGAAGCTACAAGCAAACAAGGATCCCTCCTGGGACTCCCCAGAGGTCTAGTGGTGAAGACTCCAGGCTCCAGTGCAGGCTGCACAGGTCTGATCCTTGGCTGGAGAACTAAGATTCTGCACACTGCAGGGTGCAGCCTAAAAAGTTAAAAAAGACGGGTTCTTCCTTAGGGATTTCAGAGGGAGCACACACCTCCTGATATCTTGATTTCAAACTTCTAGATGCCAACATACGAGTGCAGCCATCTTGGACACTACACGGACCAGCCCATCTGCCACCCAAGTACCACATGACCTCAAGCCATGTCTCATGGAGCCGAAAAATCCATCAGCCGAGTTCCACCCAAATTCCTGACCCACAAAGTCATAAGATAAAATAAGATGGATTGTTGTTTTAAGTTCTGAAGCTTGGAGGGCAATTCATTTGGGGGGATAATTACTTTTGCAGCCATGACTAGAAACACACAGTAAGTCAGTGGCTGAATTGAAACTAAAATTCAGGTCTCCTGCCTCCTACTTAACCCAGCAGGACTTCCCATTCTACCATACTTTCTCCCAGTTATGAACCAATTATAATTCTTAACCATTTCACATGCACACATCTCTCAAGTCTTACCCCAGTACTCCAGTAAAGAAACTGAGAACAGGTAAATGCTGCTATCACCTCTGCACATCTCCACTACTCCCCATCCTAGCTGAGTGGTTGTAGGGGGTATAAACAACCACACAATAATAAACACAGCCCAGGCATGAGGGCCAGAAGGTGAGACAAGACGTGGGGAGAATGGGGAGGTTGAATGGGAAAGGAAAACAGATTGTGAGGGGCTTTGAACGGAAGCTCTAACACGAAGACAAAACCCCTTTCCCGTCTTCAGTCCCCATGGATATTCTAAGGGGAAGATCCCTGCACTGGAAACAGCTCGTACTATTTCATCATCTATATCAGCAGCCCTAGCCCAGCTGGCTGGATGCCACCTGCTTTCCCCAGTACTTCCTAGTAGTTAAGGATACTTGTGAAACACTTGTCTGTACTCAGAAACCCAGACACAACCAAATGGATAGCAGCTTTGACAATCAGGGTCTAGGGGTCCTTTTCAAAAGAGTCTTCATGGCTTCTGGGAGAGGCTGGTGTTCACCTGTGCTTCTTCAATAAAGGGAAATGTCAGTTCTTTCAACAACTGCAGAGAGAAGGGAGGATGCTTGTGGGCTGAGAAGATAGAGAAGTCCATTTATGAGATTCCAACCTTGCCACCTTGGGAACTCCCTTGTGGCATTGACCTTTCCTTAAGCTTACAGTATTTTAATGTATACAATAGCAAACTGTTTTACAAAGACTGCATTTTCTTAAAACTTTAAATTAAAACTGCCTAAATATATATTTAATTTATGATTCTAATGAAAAGGTAGAAAATTGAAAAATAAACATATACATGATGAAATTTACATCTTTGTCCAATTCTCACTTCAGGGAAAAAAAGTCCGTGAAGTCTTTTGTTAAGTCTTCCAGAAACACGTTCAGCCTACTAATACATAAGCACATAGACATGTATGTATGTTTATTTACCTGCTGAAATAGAGTTAGCAGGACATCACATACCTTTTCTACATCTTGCTTTTTCATGATAGACTAAGACTTGTTTTGTAACCTCATACAAGTCTGGTTTGGTGAGTTACTCCTGTGTGGTTGAGAACGGTATGTATTCTCAAGTGCTGGGCACAGAACTCTGCACATGGCCACTACATTAAGCACTTGATTAACTTTCTCAGGTCTTCCATTAGATTGTTAACTTTTTGGTCTATTTTGTGTATTAACTATTGAGGGAAGCGTGGTTAAATCTTTATTCATTTTTTTCTTTGTACTTTGGTCTTTCTTAATGCAATTCTAAGAGGTCTTTTTTTTTTTTTTTTTTTTTTTTACTTTCCCTTTCTGATATTTCAGTTAGTACAAAGAAATGCAACCGATTTCTGTATGTTAACCTTGTATCCTGCCACATTACTGAATTCATCTATCCATTCTAGTAGTCTGTGTGTGGAATCTTTAGGGTTTTCTATATAGAGCATCTTGTCATCTGCACATAATGACAATTTTACCTCTTCTCTTCCAATTTGGATACCTTTTATTTCTCTTTCTTGCCTGACTGCTATGGCGAGGACTTCCAGCATTATGCTGAACAGAAGTGGTGAGAGTGGATTTTTGTTCCAGATTTAGTGAAACAGTTGCACACTGGCAGAGGGGGAAGGCTGGTGTTCACCTGTGCTTCTTCAATAAAGGGAAATGTCAGTTCTTTCAACAACTGCAGAGAGAAGGAGGATGCTTGTGGGCTGAGAAGATAGAGAAGTCCATTTATGAGATTCCAACCTTGCCACCTTGGGAACTCCCTTGTGGCATTGACCTTTCCTTAAGCTTACAGTATTTTAATGTATACAATAGCAAACTGTTTTACAAAGACTGCATTTTCTTAAAACTTTAAATTAAAACTGCCTAAATATATATTTAATTTATGATTCTAATGAAAAGGTAGAAAATTGAAAAATAAACATATACATGATGAAATTTACATCTTTGTCCAATTCTCACTTCAGGGAAAAAAAGTCCGTGAAGTCTTTTGTTAAGTCTTCCAGAAACACGTTCAGCCTACTAATACATAAGCACATAGACATGTATGTATGTTTATTTACCTGCTGAAATAGAGTTAGCAGGACATCACATACCTTTTCTACATCTTGCTTTTTCATGATAGACTAAGACTTGTTTTGTAACCTCATACAAGTCTGGTTTGGTGAGTTACTCCTGTGTGGTTGAGAACGGTATGTATTCTCAAGTGCTGGGCACAGAACTCTGCACATGGCCACTACATTAAGCACTTGATTAACTTTCTCAGGTCTTCCATTAGATTGTTAACTTTTTGGTCTATTTTGTGTATTAACTATTGAGGGAAGCGTGGTTAAATCTTTATTCATTTTTTTCTTTGTACTTTGGTCTTTCTTAATGCAATTCTAAGAGGTCTTTTTTTTTTTTTTTTTTTTTTTTACTTTCCCTTTCTGATATTTCAGTTAGTACAAAGAAATGCAACCGATTTCTGTATGTTAACCTTGTATCCTGCCACATTACTGAATTCATCTATCCATTCTAGTAGTCTGTGTGTGGAATCTTTAGGGTTTTCTATATAGAGCATCTTGTCATCTGCACATAATGACAATTTTACCTCTTCTCTTCCAATTTGGATACCTTTTATTTCTCTTTCTTGCCTGACTGCTATGGCGAGGACTTCCAGCATTATGCTGAACAGAAGTGGTGAGAGTGGGATCCTTGTTCCTGTTCCAGATTTTAGTGGCAAAGCTGTCAGCTTTTTTTTTTTTTGGCCTCTTTTATTGTTTTTTCTTTATTTTAATCCACCTTTATTCTTTGGCCTGTGTGGGTCTCCCATCTCAGTGACCTTCCTCATTGCAGAGCACCGGCTCTGGTCACATGTGCGCCAGAGTGCTGGCTCATAATTGGACACACAGGTCCGGTCGCTGCTGCACGCAGGATCTTCCCAGCCCAGGGATCGAACTGGCACCCCTTGCACTGAAAGGCGGTGTCCTTACCCACTGGACCACCAGGGAAGCCCACTGTCAGCTTTTTATCATTGAGTATTATGCTGGCTGTGGTTGTGTTATAAATAGGTTCTATCATGTTCAGGTATGTTCTATCTATACACATTTTTCTAAGAGTTTTTATAATGAATGGATGTTGAATATTATCAAATGTTTCTTCTGCATCTATTGAGATGATCATATGTTTTTTTGTCTTTTCTATTGTTGACGTAGTGTATACACTGACTGATTTGCATATGGAACCATCCTCGTGACCCTGGGATGAATCCAACTTGATTGCAGCATATGATCTTTTTATGTTTTTGGATTTGGTTTGCTAATATTTTGCTGAGAATTTTTGAATTTATATTCCTATAATGATTCCATTTTTATTTGGTTTAATACCAGGCAAATTTCAATGATTAGGATGAAAACATAGCTGCCAAAAGAAAACCAAGGAAATTATTACCATGAAAACAAGGCCAGTAGTTACCTCTCAGGGGAGGAAAGGAGTTCCTAAGGTTTCTTGACACGGATGGTAGTTACCTGGGTGTGTGCATTATAATTACGTACAAAATTTCATGAAATTTTCTATGTGATTAATTAGGTTTAAGAGTAAAATTTTTAAATAAAAAAGGATGGAGTAACATAAGAAGAAGTGTCTCAAGCACTTTTTCTCATGAAGCTGCTAGAGAATGTGTTCCATCAAAACAAAGGCGCACACTGAGAAGGAAGAAGATATTAGATACAGGAAATGGGAGCTCAAACAGGAGAGGGTAAAGGACTCCTTAAAATGATGGTGAATGAGGGTCCCAGACTTATATCTGTGCATCAGAGAACAACCAGACAAGAATGGAACAAGTCAAAAGTTTGCAGAGAGATTTTTGTAAGCAGATGAAATTGACAGATTGCTATTTTGTTTTGAAGGACTGGAAAAGTATTTACTCAACTAAGGGAATATTTGGGGCTGAATTCATAATACACAGATAGCTAACCAAACACATACATGAACAAAACCAAAGACAATCATTAACTCCAGGGAAAAAAAAAGTTGTGCCAAAAAGGAATCATATATTACACAGCTCAGGTGCAACCAGAACACATCATCACAATAATGTAAACAGTGCATATTGATCTAACGACAATTATGAGTTAAGGATGGGGTAGGGTAAATACGTGTTCCAGTGTTGATCTAGGGCAGAAGGTGCTCCATCATCATCTTCTATAATGAAAGTCAATAAACAATAATGTTGAAAATTCAAAAATGAAAAAGTAGTGACGTAAACACATTACTTGTTGTTCAGTTGCTAAGCTGTGTCCAACTCTTTGTGACCACACAGACTATAGCACACGAGGCTCCTCTGTCCGAACCTCTTTGTGGATCACAACCTTGTCATTGGCAAAGGGGCTCGCATAACTCAGTGAAGCTCTGAGCCATTCTGTGCAGGAAACCCAAGACAAATGGGTCATGGTGAAAAGTTCTGACAAAATATAGTCCACTGGAGAAGGAAATGGCAGTCCACTCCAGTATTCCTATTTGGAGAACCCCATAGACAGTAAGAAAAAGGCAAAAAGACATAATGCTAGAAAATGAGCCCCAAGTCAGAAGGCATTCAATATGCTCCCAGGGACGAGCAGAGGGCAGTGACTAACAGCTCCAGTAAGAATGAAGCAGCTGGGCCAAAGCAGAAAATTCCTTCTCGACACTCAGCTGTGGATCTGTCTGGTGGTGAAAGTGAAGTCCTATATTGTAAAGAACAATGTTGCATAGGAATCTGGAATGTTAGGTCCATGAATCAAGGTAAATTGGACGTGGTCAAGCAGGAGATGGCAAGAGTGAACATCGACATCTTAGGAATCAGTGAACTAAAATGGACAGGAATGGGAAAATTTAATTCAGGTGATCATTATATCTACTCCTGTGGGCAAGAATCCCTTAAAAGGAATGAAGTCAGCCTTCAGAGTCAACAAGAGTCCAAAATGCAGTACTTGGATACAATCTCAAAATCAAAAGAATGACCTCAGTTCATTTCCAAGGCAGACCATTCAACATCACATCTTCCAAGTCTATGCCCCAACCACTGATGCCTAAGAAGCTGAAGTTGACCAGTTCTGTGAGGACCTACAATACCATTTAGAACTAACACCAAATATATATATATATATATATACTTTTATAAATATATATTTAATTAGGTAAATTACATAGGTAAATTAAAATTTAAAAAGAAGTACAGGGCTTCCCCTGGTGGTCCAGTGGGTAGGGACACCGCCTTGCAGTGCAAGGGGTGCCAGTTCGATCCCTGGCCTGGGAAGATTCCATGTGCTGCGGAGCGGCTGGACTGATGTGTCCAACTACCAGGCCAGAGCTCTGGAGCGCATGCGCCCAGAGCCAGCGCTCTGCAACAACAGATGCCACCGCGATAGGAGGCCCACACGGGTTGAAGAACAAAGACAGATGAAAATAGAGAAATGAAAGACCAATAGAAGTGGCCTGCCCGTCCCCCTCCCTCCCCAACCCCCACCCCAATAAAAGTACAGAAAAGAAGGAAAATAACTCAGTGAAGCTCTGAGCCATTCTGTGCAGGAAACCCAAGACAAATGGGTCATGGTGAAAAGTTCTGACAAAATATAGTCCACTGGAGAAGGAAATGGCAGTCCACTCCAGTATTCCTATTTGGAGAACCCCATAGACAGTAAGAAAAAGGCAAAAAGACATAATGCTAGAAAATGAGCCCCAAGTCAGAAGGCATTCAATATGCTCCCAGGGACGAGCAGAGGGCAGTGACTAACAGCTCCAGTAAGAATGAAGCAGCTGGGCCAAAGCAGAAAATTCCTTCTCGACACTCAGCTGTGGATCTGTCTGGTGGTGAAAGTGAAGTCCTATATTGTAAAGAACAATGTTGCATAGGAATCTGGAATGTTAGGTCCATGAATCAAGGTAAATTGGACGTGGTCAAGCAGGAGATGGCAAGAGTGAACATCGACATCTTAGGAATCAGTGAACTAAAATGGACAGGAATGGGAAAATTTAATTCAGGTGATCATTATATCTACTCCTGTGGGCAAGAATCCCTTAAAAGGAATGAAGTCAGCCTTCAGAGTCAACAAGAGTCCAAAATGCAGTACTTGGATACAATCTCAAAATCAAAAGAATGACCTCAGTTCATTTCCAAGGCAGACCATTCAACATCACATCTTCCAAGTCTATGCCCCAACCACTGATGCCTAAGAAGCTGAAGTTGACCAGTTCTGTGAGGACCTACAATACCATTTAGAACTAACACCAAATATATATATATATATATATACTTTTATAAATATATATTTAATTAGGTAAATTACATAGGTAAATTAAAATTTAAAAAGAAGTACAGGGCTTCCCCTGGTGGTCCAGTGGGTAGGGACACCGCCTTGCAGTGCAAGGGGTGCCAGTTCGATCCCTGGCCTGGGAAGATTCCATGTGCTGCGGAGCGGCTGGACTGATGTGTCCAACTACCAGGCCAGAGCTCTGGAGCGCATGCGCCCAGAGCCAGCGCTCTGCAACAACAGATGCCACCGCGATAGGAGGCCCACACGGGTTGAAGAACAAAGACAGATGAAAATAGAGAAATGAAAGACCAATAGAAGTGGCCTGCCCGTCCCCTCCCTCCCCAACCCCCGCCCCCAATAAAAGTACAGAAAAAGAAGGAAAATAACGGTTGTCTCTGGGAAATGAGGTAACATGGGAGAGGACTGGTATTTTTTGCAAGAAGTCTTACTGAACCAGTTGATTCTTTTACGCTATGGACATATATAGCTTGATAAAATTAAAAGGAAGGATGGAATATCATGTCTCTCTTGAGGGTGTGCATTGAAAGCATGATTCTCGGGTGCCTCCACTCCCCCAGACTCTGGTCGTCTCTGTCTCAGGACTTCCCTCAACCACGGTCAAGGCCAAGACTGAGCCAGAGACAAAGGGTGCCAGGCTGAGCTGACTATGAGCACAAACTGGACAGTCTTAGAAAAGCAACATACTCAAAACACCACAATTCCACCATGATGAACAGGGTTATTCTACAGCTGCAGGCATGAACTGCTTCATACGGGGCTCTATCAATATGCTGCATCATATCAAGATGCTAAATAGAAAACATATCTTGTTATTTTCATGCATAGTTAAAATACATTTTATAGAATTGAACCATCATTTCTAAGAAAATTTTCAGAATGAGAATAAAAATTAGCCTATTAATCTATTCACAACACACAGCATCTATATTTAAACTAAATTATAATTAATTTTTCCAAATTCTAAAACATATAAAGATGCCCACTATAGCATGTTCTCGAAATCATTAATATAAATACAACTATTTAACACTGTCTTGAAAGTTCTCATCAAAAAAGAGATTAAGACAGCATAAGGGGGCTTCCCTGGTGGTCCAGTGGTAAGGACACCGCCTTGCAGTGCAGGGGGCACAGGTTCGATCCCTAGCCTGGGAAGATCCCACGTGCCGTGGAGTGGCTGGACTAATGTGTCCAATTACCGAGCCGGAGCTCTAGAGTGCATGCGCCCAAAGCTGGCGCTCTGCGACAACAGAGGCCGCTGCGATGGGAGGCCCACATGGGCCAAAGAACAATGATGGTTGAAAATAGATAAATGAAAGACCAATAGAAGTGGCCCGCCCGCCCCCCTCCCTCCCCAACCTGCCTCCCGCCCCCAAAAGACAGCATAAGGAAAATGACTATTGAAAAGAAAGAGACAAAAATATTGCTTATATATGATGTGATTCTGTAAGTACAAAATTAAATCAGCCAGAATGATTCAAATAGGAAAATACCTAGTGATCCTGTCAAGCTGTGAGTCAGGTTATAGCTCTACCATGGTCTCTCAACTTCACTGGCTTCCCATCTCGTTCAGAATGAATCTGGTGTCCTTGCAAGGGCCCCACATCATCTGGTGACAACCTCGTCTTCCCCCATTCTCTCCCATTATTTCTCCATTGCAAACATGGGCTTCCCTGTTTCCTCAGTTTGCTATGTATGTCCTCCATCTCAGGGCTTGGCATTTATGGTTCCCACTGTCTCTTGTTCAGGTATCTGTTCAAACGTTACCCATGTATACTGGCCCTTTCCATGCTAAATATCACTGTGAGTAGCCTTTCCTGAGCACTAAACCTTTCCCACGTCATTCTTCACCTACTTTATAAGAGGTACTGCTACCTGATGTACTGGTTATGTGTTTGCTTAATGTCTCTCTTCTTACCAGAATACAATGGGCAATCAGATGGGAATATTATATCCTTGGAGCCTAGAAAAATATCTGACCCATGAAAGGCACTAGAACAAATGATTAAATAAAATGCATATAAAATACTCAAAAGATCCAAAAAGGAATTAGTTTCTCTTCTTTGGAAAAACAAAAAGTACTCACAGATGAAGAGACTGACAGTTCCCACACATTAAAGCTTCTCTATAATGGAAACTGGAGTTAAAAAGACAAAAAACTGGGGTAAATTCTGAATTGACAAGGCAAAAGCAATTAATACTTATAGTCCATAAAAAGCCCATTTAAATTTATAAGAAAAACACCAAATTCACAACAGATAAATGAACACATAACTCACAGATAGTTCAACACAACATTAACAAACCCATGGAGAAACAGTCATCTTCATTAGTAAACAAAGAATGTAAATTAAAGCAAGTTGGAATAACATTTTATCAGTCAAATTAGCTAAAAAAAAAATGCTTTTGCTAACTGCTATTGAAGTTGAGATGAAACTAGTAGATGCATTCCAGAGTGATGACACTGTTTTAAATAATATTTTGGGAAAGCAATTAAGCATACAGAGAAAGAGCCATATAGATGTCTGTGTCCTCTACCAGTAATTCCTCTATTAGGAATTATTTCTATGGAAATTCAACAGCTGCAAAAAGCTATTTGCAAGAAGATGCTCACTGCTGTGTTGTCTATAAAAGCCCCAAACTGAAAACATAAATGGCCAACATTAAGGGGAATGGTTTAATAAATTATGATACCTCAGCACAATGGAATATTATGTGACCATTAAAATGATAATTATGCAGAAGCATGAAAAACGTTTATGATCCACTGGTCACTGAAAACAAGCAGAACACAAAATGCTAGGCATGTACCATGGACAAAATGCCCAGCATGTGTGTACATTTAGAAGATAATATGTAAAAATAATACAGTAGTTGGATTGAGACTAGTGGAATTTTATAGTGAGTTATAAGTAATACTATCTTTTTTAATGGTCCCTTTAAATTTCCACTCAGAAGCTTCCACAATTTCTAACAAGAGTCTGAAAGGTTCTTCCCACGCCTGGGACCAACCTGCAAGAACCAGCAATTTATGTCCGTGTAAAATTTTATTGTCTTTGCTTGTATCTATACTACAATAGTACGATCCCTCTTACTACGATTTTGAACAGTCCCTCTGCTGTGGTATAGACACAAAGAGGTGTGAGTTCAATCCCTGGGTCAGGAAGATTTCCCTGGAATAGGAAATAGCGACTCACTTTAGTACTCTTGCCTGGAAAATTCCATGGACAGGGGAGCCTGGCGGGTTACCATCCATGGGGTCACAAAGAATCAGACACGACTGAGCACGAATCTAAATTCTGAATTGACAAGGCAAAAGCAATTAATACTTATAGTCCATAAAAGCCCATTTAAATTTATAAGAAAACACCAAATTCACAACAGATAAATGAACACATAACTCACAGATAGTTCAACACAACATTAACAAACCCATGGAGAAACAGTCATCTTCATTAGTAAACAAAGAATGTAAATTAAAGCAAGTTGGAATAACATTTTATCAGTCAAATTAGCTAAAAAAAAAATGCTTTTGCTAACTGCTATTGAAGTTGAGATGAAACTAGTAGATGCATTCCAGAGTGATGACACTGTTTTAAATAATATTTTGGGAAAGCAATTAAGCATACAGAGAAAGAGCCATATAGATGTCTGTGTCCTCTACCAGTAATTCCTCTATTAGGAATTATTTCTATGGAAATTCAACAGCTGCAAAAAGCTATTTGCAAGAAGATGCTCACTGCTGTGTTGTCTATAAAAGCCCCAAACTGAAAACATAAATGGCCAACATTAAGGGGAATGGTTTAATAAATTATGATACCTCAGCACAATGGAATATTATGTGACCATTAAAATGATAATTATGCAGAAGCATGAAAAACGTTTATGATCCACTGGTCACTGAAAACAAGCAGAACACAAAATGCTAGGCATGTACCATGGACAAAATGCCCAGCATGTGTGTACATTTAGAAGATAATATGTAAAAATAATACAGTAGTTGGATTGAGACTAGTGGAATTTTATAGTGAGTTATAAGTAATACTATCTTTTTTAATGGTCCCTTTAAATTTCCACTCAGAAGCTTCCACAATTTCTAACAAGAGTCTGAAAGGTTCTTCCCACGCCTGGGACCAACCTGCAAGAACCAGCAATTTATGTCCGTGTAAAATTTTATTGTCTTTGCTTGTATCTATACTACAATAGTACGATCCCTCTTACTACGATTTTGAACAGTCCCTCTGCTGTGGTATAGACACAAAGAGGTGTGAGTTCAATCCCTGGGTCAGGAAGATTTCCCTGGAATAGGAAATAGCGACTCACTTTAGTACTCTTGCCTGGAAAATTCCATGGACAGGGGAGCCTGGCGGGTTACCATCCATGGGGTCACAAAGAGTCAGACACGACTGAGCACGAATCTTTACCTTCCTGCTGTGGCACTTAAGGGCAAAGATGCAGAAGCAGGTCCAACAAACAAAACAGAATACTCAGGCTAGAGGGAAAATGACCCTCATCAGCACTATGCTGTCTACTGATGACCAGATGGGCTAATATGTTTTTGCCTTGTTACTTTTAAGAGCTTCTAGGTGAAGGGAAATCTTCACACCGCCCAAACCAGAGCACATATTCTGAACACACAGCTGAGGCTTGCGCTCAGTCACCCTCTAACCACAAGGCACAAGTTCAAGTGGATTTCCTGGTTATCATGCACGGGCGGCAAGTAGATCCATGAACCCAGACCCTCTGCACCCTGGACGACTAGCGTGGCTTGAAGGCTCAGAACAGATTCCCCAGCGTTCCTTAGCACATTTTCCTGATTTTTTTTTTTTTTAAATCACACCCTAGTTGTGAGAACTTGAGCAAGTCACTTAAACTCTGTGCCTCACTTTCCTTCTCTGTAATCTGGGAATAACGAGAATTAAAGGAGTTAATGTCTGCCAAGCAAAGGAATGGTGCCTAGCATATAATAAATACTCACACAATGTCAGTGATCACTGGGTTGTTGCCCCAGTGGAATTCACCCATCCCTCACCTCTTCACTCTATTCTGTACACATTCCTCATAAAGAAATGAAGTCCCAAACCTGGTATGGGATGGAACCTTTTTGCATGATGTAATTCCCAGTCTCCTTCTGGGAAGAAATTAGCTTTGATAAAATGCTTAAGTAATACTACGGTCCCTTTAAATTTCCACTCAGAAGCTTCCACAATTTCTAACAAGAGTCTGAAAGGTTCTTCCCACGCCTGGGACCAACCTGCAAGAACCAGCAATTTATGTCCGTGTAAAATTTTATTGTCTTTGCTTGTATCTATACTACAATAGTACGATCCCTCTTACTACGATTTTGAACAGTCCCTCTGCTGTGGTATAGACACAAAGAGGTGTGAGTTCAATCCCTGGGTCAGGAAGATTTCCCTGGAATAGGAAATAGCGACTCACTTTAGTACTCTTGCCTGGAAAATTCCATGGACAGGGGAGCCTGGCGGGTTACCATCCATGGGGTCACAAAGAGTCAGACACGACTGAGCACGAATCTTTACCTTCCTGCTGTGGCACTTAAGGGCAAAGATGCAGAAGCAGGTCCAACAAACAAAACAGAATACTCAGGCTAGAGGGAAAATGACCCTCATCAGCACTATGCTGTCTACTGATGACCAGATGGGCTAATATGTTTTTGCCTTGTTACTTTTAAGAGCTTCTAGGTGAAGGGAAATCTTCACACCGCCCAAACCAGAGCACATATTCTGAACACACAGCTGAGGCTTGCGCTCAGTCACCCTCTAACCACAAGGCACAAGTTCAAGTGGATTTCCTGGTTATCATGCACGGGCGGCAAGTAGATCCATGAACCCAGACCCTCTGCACCCTGGACGACTAGCGTGGCTTGAAGGCTCAGAACAGATTCCCCAGCGTTCCTTAGCACATTTTCCTGATTTTTTTTTTTTTTAAATCACACCCTAGTTGTGAGAACTTGAGCAAGTCACTTAAACTCTGTGCCTCACTTTCCTTCTCTGTAATCTGGGAATAACGAGAATTAAAGGAGTTAATGTCTGCCAAGCAAAGGGAATGGTGCCTAGCATATAATAAATACTCACACAATGTCAGTGATCACTGGGTTGTTGCCCCCCAGTGGAATTCACCCATCCCTCACCTCTTCACTCTATTCTGTACACATTCCTCATAAAGAAATGAAGTCCCAAACCTGGTATGGGATGGAACCTTTTTGCATGATGTAATTCCCAGTCTCCTTCTGGGAAGAAATTAGCTTTGATAAAATGCTTAAGCAATTTTCTGATAAACTTTAATGAGATTAAGACCTCTTCTGGGAAGCTAGCTACCCACCCACTCAGCTGACTGTCAGTCAGAACTTAATGATCTGGAAACAATCCTTTTTTCTTGTATCCAGTTGAACAGTGATAACCTAATCATTCTGTTTTCCTGTAAAATTTTTTCTGTGAGACAATCTAGAATTGGCCTGCTAAAGCCTCTTTCCCTGTGACCTGCCTGAACTAAAACCTTGATTCATGTTCAAAAGCAAAATGGCTGGAAAAAAAGTAACAAACTTATTAAATAAAATAATTTATAGCATTTATTTGTATCCTTTTCTAATTTTCCAACTATAGTTAGGACCCTGGAAGGCAGGAATGACCATACTTGTTTTTACCTGTATTTTTTATCCAGAGCTTAACACTGTAACTGATACATAAAAGATAGCCAATACTTGTTTATTAAGATAATAAATTAATGAAAGGACAAATAAACCTTTAAAAACAAAAGAAAAGAGCACTTGTTATTCAGATGAATGGGGGTCACTGTATTATAAACCACTAGCAACTCTAGATTCAGTTATAGATTTAAAACTTATTTTAAGCTGTGGGGCTTGCAGAAAGTTTCTTCATCTTCCTGAGCTACCATTTCCTCATCAGACTATGCACTAACAATGCATAGCAAAGGAGCCATAAATTGGAACAACTTGTGCAGAAAGTATAGTAGAATTCCAGATACAAACGGATCTCCCTCTCTTGTTACCGACTCTCTACCTAATGCTTGGAAAATCATTTCTCCTCCTCAATTCTCAGGTTCCTCATCTGTAAAGTGAGAATAAATATACCCCACTTGACAAGGGTAGAGTCGGGACAAAATAAGATAGATGTCAAAATGTTTTCAAAAGTAATCAAAGCCAAGGGTAGACTTCTGATTCCAACACAGAGAAGCAGGGATGACACTGGCCCTCTTGCCTGAAACAACCAAAATACTAAATGAAATACATAAAATAATAGCTTTAAGACACTAGGCATCGGGCAACGAAAGGCAGTGATACCTGAGAGATGAGAAAAAAGTGATGAGAATCATCCAACTGCCCCAGTTACAACCTTGAGAGAGTATCCAGGCCACACAGCAAGAAGGTGGAACTGAGGTGGAGATGGGGTTCTCCCTGAGCTGAGGAGACAGAGCTGGAGTGCAGGAAGACCGAGGCAGCGAAAACTCACAGGCTTAAGTATCAAAGAAAAAACAGTTGCACAGAGAGATGTGAAAATAATAATAACAATCTGCAGAGTTCCCATCAAGTAGTCATGAGTGCTGATGAGTGCACACATGTGAGGAAAACGTTCCCAGCCAGGGGAAGAAGCACCCCAAATGACCGGAGGTAACAGGGACACTGGAGCAAGAATAGTGTTACTCCCACTGGCCTGGTTGGAAAAGCTCACAGTTCACAGGACTCCGGTTAGAGCACTCAGAAAGGTCTTAAGATTACACGGGAGATGACGAGCCCTGACTATGTACAGCTCTAGCCCTGCCTGACAAATCTTGAAAGTAGGGTTCAACAGGCTCAAACTACTCCCAGGAACTTAAGTCCCAGGACAAAGCTCAAGAATTTTGAAGGGATACAAAAATATCCACTGCAAAATAGGATAAAACCCATAATCATTATAATGAGTCATAATATTAATGAGTCATAATATCTAACCAAAAAAAACCAGGTATAAAAAGAAGCAAGAAAATATGACCCCTAATGAGAAGGAAAAACAAATAAATCAATCAAAACAGACCAAAACTAATACACAACTTAGAATTAGCCAAGGACAACAAAACAGTTATTATAACTGTGTTCCATATGTTCAGAAAGTTAGAACATCAACTAAAACTAAAATCAAACTTTTAAAAGTGAGAATAAATATACCCCACTTGACAAGGGTAGAGTCGGGACAAAATAAGATAGATGTCAAAATGTTTTCAAAAGTAATCAAAGCCAAGGGTAGACTTCTGATTCCAACACAGAGAAGCAGGGATGACACTGGCCCTCTTGCCTGAAACAACCAAAATACTAAATGAAATACATAAAATAATAGCTTTAAGACACTAGGCATCGGGCAACGAAAGGCAGTGATACCTGAGAGATGAGAAAAAAGTGATGAGAATCATCCAACTGCCCCAGTTACAACCTTGAGAGAGTATCCAGGCCACACAGCAAGAAGGTGGAACTGAGGTGGAGATGGGGTTCTCCCTGAGCTGAGGAGACAGAGCTGGAGTGCAGGAAGACCGAGGCAGCGAAAACTCACAGGCTTAAGTATCAAAGAAAAAACAGTTGCACAGAGAGATGTGAAAATAATAATAACAATCTGCAGAGTTCCCATCAAGTAGTCATGAGTGCTGATGAGTGCACACATGTGAGGAAAACGTTCCCAGCCAGGGGAAGAAGCACCCCAAATGACCGGAGGTAACAGGGACACTGGAGCAAGAATAGTGTTACTCCCACTGGCCTGGTTGGAAAAGCTCACAGTTCACAGGACTCCGGTTAGAGCACTCAGAAAGGTCTTAAGATTACACGGGAGATGACGAGCCCTGACTATGTACAGCTCTAGCCCTGCCTGACAAATCTTGAAAGTAGGGTTCAACAGGCTCAAACTACTCCCAGGAACTTAAGTCCCAGGACAAAGCTCAAGAATTTTGAAGGGATACAAAAATATCCACTGCAAAATAGGATAAAACCCATAATCATTATAATGAGTCATAATATTAATGAGTCATAATATCTAACCAAAAAAAACCAGGTATAAAAAGAAGCAAGAAAATATGACCCCTAATGAGAAGGAAAAACAAATAAATCAATCAAAACAGACCAAAACTAATACACAACTTAGAATTAGCCAAGGACAACAAAACAGTTATTATAACTGTGTTCCATATGTTCAGAAAGTTAGAACATCAAAAAAAAACTAAAATCAAACTTCTAGAGATGAAAACTATAGTGTCTAAGGTAAAAAACATACTAGTTAGACCTTGATAAACAAACAAAAAATAAACAGGGAACTTGAATACATAGCATTAGACACTATCTAAAAATAAACACACTGAGGAGAAAAGGAAAAAAAAAAAATGAAGAGAGCATCAGTGCACTATGGGGATAACTTCAGTGGCCTAATGTATGTATAACTGGAGTCTCCAAAAGAAAGTCAAAGAGGAAAGTATTTGAGGAAAAGTAGCTATAGAACAAAACCATAAATTTACAGGTTGAAGAAGCTCAACAAACCTGAAATGCAATAAATATGAAATGTGCTGAGACACATGGTATTCAAATTGTTCAGAACCAATATAAAAAGGAAATCTTAAAAGCTGCCAGAGAAGAAAGACACATTATATTCAGAGCAACAAATACAAGGTTTATAGTAAATTTTTCACAAGGTAATATCTGCATTATTGGAGCAATATCTTTAAACACTGAAACAAAAAGTGTTACTCTAGAATATTCAACACAGTGAAAATATTTTTCAAAAGTACAGGTGAGGGCTTCCCTCGTGGTCCAGTGGGTAAAGAGTCTGTCGTGCGGTGTGCAAGTCGCCAGTTCAATCCCTGGCCTGGAAGGATCCCATATGCCACAGCGCGGCTGGACTAGTGTGTCCAATTACAAGTCAGTGCTCTGCAATAAGGGAGGCCACTGCGATGGGAGGCCCACACAGGCCAAAGAACAAAGATAGATGAAAATCGCTAAATGAAGGACCAGTTAAAAAAAAGAAAAGAGCTCCCCCTCCAAAAAAAAAACTTACAAAAAATAAAAAGTACAGGTGAAATAAAGACTTATTTAGACATACAAAATCTGAAAAATGTAATAATCTGCAGACCTACACTTTTCAAGGATATTTTTTAAGCAGAACAAAAATGATACAAGATGGAAATATGAACTCATGCAAAGAAACGACAGTATCAGAAAAGGTCACTGAGATTATAACTGTATTTTTTTAAAAGAATTAAGTATTTATACACAAAATAGCAATGTTATAGAAAACCCAAAGAACTCATTAGGCCAGCCCAACAGTATGTTATAAAATGTATATAAAAGTAAAATGCATGACAATATTAGCATAAAGGCCAGGAGGAGGAAAGCAGAATGTACTGTTGTAAGGTTTGTAGACTGTATGTGGAGTGGTATGTGAAGTGGTAGAATAACATTTGAAGGTAAACTATGATGTTAAACAGTTATATTATTAATTTGACAGCAACCATTAAAGTAACAATGAAAAGAGATGAGTTAACAAAAGAAAGAAAAAAGAACCATAAAAAGTAAACCAAAGGGCTTCCCCTGGTGGTCCAGTGGATAAGGACACCGCCTTATAGTGCAAGGGGCGCCGGTTCGATCCCTGGCCTGGGAAGATCCCACGTGCCGCAGAGCGGCTGGACTGATGTGTCCAATGACCGAGCCAGAGTTCTGGTGCGCATGCGCCCAGAGATGGTGCTCTGCGACGACAGACGCCACCGTGATGGGAGGCCCACAGGAGCCAAAGAACAAAGACGGATGAAAATAGAGAAATGAAAGACCAATAGAAGTGGCTCGCCCATCCCCCTCCCCACCCCCAAAAGATAAATAAATAAATGTTTAAAAAAAATAAAAGTAAACCAAAGATAGGCAAGAAAAAATGAAAGGAAGAGACAGGAAGAATAGAAAACAAATGTAAAGATAATAATCAATAATTACATTAAATATAATTGGTCTAAGTACTATAATTGAAGGGCAGAGATTATCAGAGGTGCTAAAAAAGATTAAACTATATGCTGTCTATACAAACCCATTTTAAAAATAAAAAGAATCTGGGAACATACATATCTGTAAACAACAAAACTCTGTAAAAGTTAAAAGCAAAATAAAGGTTTTAAAAAAAAAAAAGACGTACCATGCTAATACTAATCAAAAGAAAACTGGAGTAGCTATAGTAATAATCTGCAGACCTACAAGGATATTTTTAAGCAGAACAAATGATACAAGATGGAAATATGAACTCATGCAAAGAAAGACAGTATCAGAAAAGGTCACTGAGATTATAACTGTATTTTTTTAAAAGAATTAAGTATTTATACACAAAATAGCAATGTTATAGAAAACCCAAAGAACTCATTAGGCCAGCCCAACAGTATGTTATAAAATGTATATAAAAGTAAAATGCATGACAATATTAGCATAAAGGCCAGGAGGAGGAAAGCAGAATGTACTGTTGTAAGGTTTGTAGACTGTATGTGGAGTGGTATGTGAAGTGGTAGAATAACATTTGAAGGTAAACTATGATGTTAAACAGTTATATTATTAATTTGACAGCAACCATTAAAGTAACAATGAAAAGAGATGAGTTAACAAAAGAAAGAAAAAAGAACCATAAAAAGTAAACCAAAGGGCTTCCCCTGGTGGTCCAGTGGATAAGGACACCGCCTTATAGTGCAAGGGGCGCCGGTTCGATCCCTGGCCTGGGAAGATCCCACGTGCCGCAGAGCGGCTGGACTGATGTGTCCAATGACCGAGCCAGAGTTCTGGTGCGCATGCGCCCAGAGATGGTGCTCTGCGACGACAGACGCCACCGTGATGGGAGGCCCACAGGAGCCAAAGAACAAAGACGGATGAAAATAGAGAAATGAAAGACCAATAGAAGTGGCTCGCCCATCCCCCTCCCCACCCCCAAAAGATAAATAAATAAATGTTTAAAAAAAATAAAAGTAAACCAAAGATAGGCAAGAAAAAATGAAAGGAAGAGACAGGAAGAATAGAAAACAAATGTAAAGATAATAATCAATAATTACATTAAATATAATTGGTCTAAGTACTATAATTGAAGGGCAGAGATTATCAGAGGTGCTAAAAAAGATTAAACTATATGCTGTCTATACAAACCCATTTTAAAAATAAAAAGAATCTGGGAACATACATATCTGTAAACAACAAAACTCTGTAAAAGTTAAAAGCAAAATAAAGGTTTTAAAAAAAAAAAAGACGTACCATGCTAATACTAATCAAAAGAAAACTGGAGTAGCTATAGTAATATCAGACAAAGTACACTTTAAAACCAAAATATTACTAAACAAGGTTATTTCATCATGGTAAAGAAGTCAGTTTCTCAGGAGACAAAACAATCCTGGATGACTGTACACTTAACAAGAGAGCCTCAACAGTGGTTCTCAACCTGGGGTAACTGTGTCCTACCAGGAGACATCTGTCAATGTCAAGAAGGTAAAGAAGCTCTGCACCTCTCTCCACACTCTTTGCCTAAGCATCTCTTCCAATCTGGCTGGTCCTACGTTGTATCTCACATAATAAACCAGTAATGGTAAGTGAAAAACTAATAATGATAGAGCCTCTTTGTGCTGGTGTTTGACAGAAACCAACAAAATTCTATAAAACAATTATGCTTCAGTTAAAAATAAATAAAAATTAATTAAAAAAAACTTGAAGCAGCTGTACACCTGAAACTAACACAACATTGTAAATCAACTATACTTCAAAAAAAAATTTGAAGCAAAATCTAAAGAAGAAAGAGATGCCCGTAATAGCCAATATATCTATTAAGGTGATTAGAGTTAAAACCTTTTCCATATAGAAAGTTCTAGTCCCAGATAGCTTCACTGGTGAATTTTACAAAACATTTAAACAAGAAATTATATCAATTCTCCACAAACTCTTCCAGAAAACTAAAGAGAAGGGAATACTTCCCAGTTCGTGTCCTGATGCCAAAACCAGACAAAGACAGTGAAAGAAAAGTACAGACCAATGTCGTACATCCACAAGATAACAGAGACTGTTAACAAAATTTTAGCAAATAGAATTCAACCGTGGACTTCCCTGGTGGTTCAGTGGGTAAAGAGTCCACCTTGCAGTGCAAGGGGCACTGGTTCGATCCTTGGCCAGGGAAGATCCCACATGCCGAATGGCTGGACAGGTGTGTCCAATTAAGAGCCAGCACTCTGGAGCACATGTGTCTACAGCCAGTGCTCTGCAACGAGAGAGGCCACTGTGATGGGAGTCCCACACAGGCCAAAGAATTAAGATGGATGAAAATAAATAAATGAAAGACAAATAAAAGAAGCCAAATTAAAAAGAAAAAAAAAGATTTTAACCATGTATTAAAAAGATAATACATTAGGCTTCCCTGGTGGTCCAGTGGGTAAAGAGTCTGCCTTGCAGTGCAGTGGGCACCAGCTTGATTCCTGGCCCTGGCGGCTGGACCAGTGTATCCAATTATGATACACATGCGCTCAGTCAGTGCTCTGCAATGAGAGGGGCCACTGCAATAGGAGGCCCACACAGGCCAAAGAATAAAGATGGATGAAAATAAATAAATAAAAGACCAATAAAAAGAGGCCAAAAAATTTAAAAAAAAAAAAAGATAATACATCATGATCAAGTGGTATTTACCTCAGGATGACAAGGTTGATTTAACATTCAAAAATCAGTGTAAGTCATCATATTAACAAGCCTAAAACAGAAAACCGGGCTTCCCTGGTGCCCAGTGGGTAGGGACACCGCCTTGCAATGCAAGGGGCACCGGTTTGATCCCTGGCTTATGAAGATCCCATGTGCCACGGAGCAGCTGGACCGGTATGTCCAATTGCCGAGCCGGAGCTCTGGGGCGCCTGCGCCCAGAGCTGGTGCACAGAGGCCACTGCGATGGGAGGCCCACAAGTGCCAAAGAACAAAGATGGCTGAAAATAGATAAATGAAAGACCAATAGAAGTGGCCCACCTGCTCTCCTTCCTCCCCAACCCACCCCACCCCGACCCGGCCAAAAAAGAACAAAAACAGAAAACCATATGATCATATGAATAGATATGAAAAGATATGACAAAACAAAAGCACTGGACAAATCCCCACCACTTACCCCTTATTAAAAACAATAACATCTATCAGCAGACTTGGACGGGAACCTACTAAAGGGCATCTACAAAATAAACAAACCTATAGCTAGCACTATGCTTGGTGGTGAGTCACTGAATAGTGTTCCCCCAAGACCAGAAACCAATCAAGGGGATCCACTTTCACCACTTCCACTTAAGACTTCAGAAGATTCCAGCCAGTGCAAAAAGGAAAAGAAATTAAAAACATCTCGACTGGAATGGAAGACGGAAAACTGCCTTACTCACCAACAACATGACTGTCTAGGTAGAAAAGCTCATAGGATCTACAAAACAGCTACTAGAAAGTTAAGCAAGTTTATACAAGCAAAATTAACATATAAATGTCTACTGTATTTCTATATACTAGTATAACTGTATTTCTATATTCTCCTTCTATATCAATTGGATTTCTAATAATTGGAAGTGAAGTTAAACACTGACACTACTTATAACAGCATCAAAACATATGACATGCTTCAGAATAAATATGACAACAGACATGTAAAATCCATACACTAAGAACTACAAAACCTTGCTTACAGAAATTAAAAATCTAAATAAATGGAGAAATATACCACAGGTAGGAATTCTCACAAAACTGACGTGCAGGGATTGAACCTGGGTGTCTTCAATGCAGGCAGATTATTTACTGTCTGAGCCACCAGGGAAGCCCAGATCAATGCAACCCCAGTCAAAATCACAGTAGGTGATTAACACACAAATTCTATAGCTCATATGAAAATCTCAAAGACCTAAAATAGCCAAAATAATTTCAATAAAAACAAAGACAGCTGACACTGTCTGATTTCAAGATTCAGAAAGATACAGTAATCAAGGCAGCTTCTGGCTGGCACAAAGATTAATTGATCAACAGGACATAGTAGAAAAGTCTAAAGATATATTATACATATAAAGAACTTATTTTTGAAAAAAGTACAAAGGGAACTCAGTAAGGGAACAACAGTCTTGTCAATAAATTATGCTGGAACAATTAGATATTCATAGGTAAAAAGATGAACTCTGATATATACCTTATACCACGTACAAAATTTAACTTGAAAGTTAACTCAAAATGTTTCAGAGTCTTAAACGTAAGACTATAAAACTTCTAGACAAAAACAGAGGAAAACCTTTGTAACCTTTTGTTAGAGAAAGATACCTCAGACATGGTAGCAAAGGCATGTCTAGAAAAGAAAAATGAGAAACTTTGACTTTACCAAAATTTTAAATTTCTGATATGTGGAATACATTGTTAAGAGAATGAAAAGACAGGCTGAAGATGAGGAGAAATATTTTCAAGTTGTTTTCCTAATAAAGATCTTGTATCTGGAATAAAAAAAACTCCCCAAACTCAGTAATAAGGAAATAAACTAGCTCCTCCAAAACAGGAAAACATTTGAACAGACACTACATCAAGGAAGATACATAAATGTCAAATAAGCACATGAAAAGATGATCAACATCATCACTTAAAGGGGAAATACAAATTAAAACCACAATCAGATCCCACAATACAACCATTAAAATGACTAAAATTACAACAACAACAAAAAAACTGAGTACGCAAGTGTTGTGGAGGATGTGGCATGATTAGGATCCTCCGACACTCTGAGGGAGTGGAAAATGGTACAACCACTTTGGAAAACAGCTTAAATGGTTTCTTTAAAAGTTCAAGATATACTTACCTTTGTAATTCACTCATTGTATTCTCTCTCTCCCTGAGAAAGAAAAGCATTTTGCATATTCCTCTACAAATATTCATACATGAATGTTCACAGAACTTTATTTATAACAGCCAGCAACTGGAAACCACCCAAATGTGTATCAGATAAACAAATGACTGTAATACAGCCATATAACGTGATATTATTCAGCAATAAATATGAATAAACTATTGATACATGCCACAACATGGATTAATCTCAGAATAATTGCACTGAGGGAAATAAACCAGAAAAAAGTACATACTTTATGATTCTACTTATAAAAAATTCTAGAAAATGCAAATAATGTGTAATGACAGAAAGCAAATCTATCACAGAGCATCTCCTGTTTCCTGGAGATAGGAAAGGACAGAAAGGGGCCTGAGAAAACTTCTGGGAAGAAGGGCATGTTCATTATATCACTACAGGGCTGAAGTCACAGGTGTATATATAAGTCAAAGCTTATCAAATTGTACACTTAAAACAGGTACAGTTCATTATGTTTCAGTGATATCTCAATAAAGCTGCTAAGGGACTTGCATGTGGTCCAGAGGCTAAGACTCCATGTTCCCAATGCAGGGGGCCTAGGTTCGATCCCTGGCTGGGAAACGAGATTCCACATGGTAAACTTTTGACTTTACCAAAATTTTAAATTTCTGATATGTGGAATACATTGTTAAGAGAATGAAAAGACAGGCTGAAGATGAGGAGAAATATTTTCAAGTTGTTTTCCTAATAAAGATCTTGTATCTGGAATAAAAAAAACTCCCCAAACTCAGTAATAAGGAAATAAACTAGCTCCTCCAAAACAGGAAAACATTTGAACAGACACTACATCAAGGAAGATACATAAATGTCAAATAAGCACATGAAAAGATGATCAACATCATCACTTAAAGGGGAAATACAAATTAAAACCACAATCAGATCCCACAATACAACCATTAAAATGACTAAAATTACAACAACAACAAAAAAACTGAGTACGCAAGTGTTGTGGAGGATGTGGCATGATTAGGATCCTCCGACACTCTGAGGGAGTGGAAAATGGTACAACCACTTTGGAAAACAGCTTAAATGGTTTCTTTAAAAGTTCAAGATATACTTACCTTTGTAATTCACTCATTGTATTCTCTCTCTCCCTGAGAAAGAAAAGCATTTTGCATATTCCTCTACAAATATTCATACATGAATGTTCACAGAACTTTATTTATAACAGCCAGCAACTGGAAACCACCCAAATGTGTATCAGATAAACAAATGACTGTAATACAGCCATATAACGTGATATTATTCAGCAATAAATATGAATAAACTATTGATACATGCCACAACATGGATTAATCTCAGAATAATTGCACTGAGGGAAATAAACCAGAAAAAAGTACATACTTTATGATTCTACTTATAAAAAATTCTAGAAAATGCAAATAATGTGTAATGACAGAAAGCAAATCTATCACAGAGCATCTCCTGTTTCCTGGAGATAGGAAAGGACAGAAAGGGGCCTGAGAAAACTTCTGGGAAGAAGGGCATGTTCATTATATCACTACAGGGCTGAAGTCACAGGTGTATATATAAGTCAAAGCTTATCAAATTGTACACTTAAAACAGGTACAGTTCATTATGTTTCAGTGATATCTCAATAAAGCTGCTAAGGGACTTGCATGTGGTCCAGAGGCTAAGACTCCATGTTCCCAATGCAGGGGGCCTAGGTTCGATCCCTGGCTGGGAAACGAGATTCCACATGGAACCAAGAGTTTGTATGCCACAACTAAAAAGATCCTGCATGCTGCTACTAAAGATTCCGCGTGCCACAACCAAGACCCGGGGTTAAAGAGTTAACCTTTCACGGCAACAAGGAGTGCCCAGCATCAGCTCTCACTGGGTGTCCAGCAGAAGAGGGTCAAGCCAGACCCTGACGGCCTCCACACAGGAGCCAGGCTGAGTCTCCTTCCGGTGGGAGATGCTCCACACCTCCCACTTTCTACCTCTGTGACTCATCTCTGAGTGGAAGAACAGCAGCAAAGTTTTCTAGGGAAAAAAACTAAAGCACGAAACACAGTGAAGGCCAAATTCACTGGAGACCCTTATCTGAAAAGCAGTTTTCACTCACCTCCCTCCCTGATTGCCCACTTCCTCCCAGCAGAGAGCAGAGAAGTCTGTGCGACGTCCGGAGGTCTGACCTCTCAGCCCACTCTGAGAAGCCTGCCTTCTTCCCAGCTGAAAACTGTTCTCCCGAAAAACAAAATCATGATAAGAAGCAGCAGTGTGGCCTCACAGCAGGCTTTAATGGGCCAATTCATAGGAGCAAGGGCAGAATGAAGGACAGCAAGTAAAACACTGAATTAAAAGCCACTTAAATTAAGAATTCAATAGCATCCACTTAACTAATAAATAGTATTCTTCTCTGCCATTGATCGACTACGGATTGTAATGAAGAGTTCCAGGGGCAAGAGCGGAATGTCTTAATTCATGGTATAAACGTCACCAACTCCTGGGTTCCTAAGATTGAATGTGTTGGAGAAGAGCGGGATGGAGAGCCCACAGGAATTAATTCTTGGAACATCCCTGCGGGGTCAGCATTATTCTACCCTGCTTCTAGGTGGATTTAATATCTCAAGTGCTGAGCAGGGCGCTGTTTGCCCAGGGGAGGCTCCATAATCATTATTAAGTGATGATGGGGTAGAGAGACTGGAGTTGGAGCTCACACTAGATCAGCTGGCTTATTTATTTCCAAGTTCAGAGACTGGACCAATGTAGTGCTCTTATTATCATGGTGATGATTATTGCCATGGTGCATAATAATGGCCCAGGCGTCCCTGTTGGCTCTGTGGTATAGAATCCGCCTGCCAATGCAGGAGACAGGGGTTCGATCCCCGGGTCTGGAAGATCCCCTGGGAAGGAAATGTCAACCTCCTCCAGTAGTTTTGCCTGGGAAATCCCATGGACAGAGGAGCCTGGTGGGCTACAGTCCATGGGCTGGCAACAGAGAAGGACAGGACTTAGTGATTCAACAACAACAGTAATAACACCCCATCGCAGCCAGAACTACGTGGGAAAGACAGCATTAAGTGACAGGCTTCAGAGAGCTGTTTTCTCATGGGACAGTGTCTTGCAAAATAAGAGTTCATCTGAAGGATGCGTCCCATTCCCACCTGAGTCCCACCCAAGCATTCTGCCTGGAGACCGCTCCTTAGATCCACTCCCTGCTTCACGGAGCATCGCCACGTCATGGACACACGGCTTGCAAGTGAGCTCTCACTGCCGTTTCTCCTTGGCAAGAGTGCCAGGTGGCTTCCACTCAGGCTCCACAGGCCTCCCCAAGGACTCCCTTTACCAGGACATGGTGGTCAGGGAAAGGTATCTGGGGATATGTCCACTCTGCATCTTCTGAATCCCATAGAGGTCTATTTCCGGCACCAGCAAGAGCAGGGGGTCTGGACAGGACCACTGCTTGGACCAATGTCGGGTTCCATGAGGCACCAGGCAAGAGCAAGGGTGTCTGGACGGCCACTAAATGAATCATAGCCCTTTGATTCTTCTCTGCCATTGATCGACTACGGATTGTAAGGAAGAGTTCCAGGGGCAAGAGCGGAATGTCTTAATTCATGGTATAAACGTCACCAACTCCTGGGTTCCTAAGATTGAATGTGTTGGAGAAGAGCGGGATGGAGAGCCCACAGGAATTAATTCTTGGAACATCCCTGCGGGGTCAGCATTATTCTACCCTGCTTCTAGGTGGATTTAATATCTCAAGTGCTGAGCAGGGCGCTGTTTGCCCAGGGGAGGCTCCATAATCATTATTAAGTGATGATGGGGTAGAGAGACTGGAGTTGGAGCTCACACTAGATCAGCTGGCTTATTTATTTCCAAGTTCAGAGACTGGACCAATGTAGTGCTCTTATTATCATGGTGATGATTATTGCCATGGTGCATAATAATGGCCCAGGCGTCCCTGTTGGCTCTGTGGTATAGAATCCGCCTGCCAATGCAGGAGACAGGGGTTCGATCCCCGGGTCTGGAAGATCCCCTGGGAAGGAAATGTCAACCTCCTCCAGTAGTTTTGCCTGGGAAATCCCATGGACAGAGGAGCCTGGTGGGCTACAGTCCATGGGCTGGCAACAGAGAAGGACAGGACTTAGTGATTCAACAACAACAGTAATAACACCCCATCGCAGCCAGAACTACGTGGGAAAGACAGCATTAAGTGACAGGCTTCAGAGAGCTGTTTTCTCATGGGACAGTGTCTTGCAAAATAAGAGTTCATCTGAAGGATGCGTCCCATTCCCACCTGAGTCCCACCCAAGCATTCTGCCTGGAGACCGCTCCTTAGATCCACTCCCTGCTTCACGGAGCATCGCCACGTCATGGACACACGGCTTGCAAGTGAGCTCTCACTGCCGTTTCTCCTTGGCAAGAGTGCCAGGTGGCTTCCACTCAGGCTCCACAGGCCTCCCCAAGGACTCCCTTTACCAGGACATGGTGGTCAGGGAAAGGTATCTGGGGATATGTCCACTCTGCATCTTCTGAATCCTCATAGAGGTCTATTTCCGGCACCAGCAAGAGCAGGGGGTCTGGACAGGACCACTGCTTGGACCAATGTCGGGTTCCATGAGGCGGGACAAAGCAGGAGGGACAGAGGAAGCTGCAGAGGGAACAAAGGCTGTCTTCTCTGTCCTTGGGCACGGTCTGGGTATGTCTGGTCACGGGGCTGGGGTTCCTGTCCTTGGAAAGTCACGCAAGCACAGGGAAGGACGGGAACACGGGAAGGACTCCGAGACAGCCTTCCTCCCATCTGACAGCGACTCTCTGTTGCCGCTTGAGGAAATCGAAGCTGGGGAGGACGCAGTGACCAGCCCCAGCTGCTCAGCTAGAGGAGGGCACCGATGGCTGTGGTCCTGGACGCCGTCTTATGGACCGAGTTCTCAGTCACACTTCCAGTCCCTCAGAAGAGTGAAGTGACGGCTGCGAGGTCCCACGAGGCGGCCCGTGATCCAGCAACAGGTGAACCCTGCACAGGGACGAGGTCTCTGCCCTCCAGGCAGGCCCAGTGGGGACTCTGAGGGGAAGACTATTGTGGACCTGTGCAGACTCACTCTCTGAGGAGCCGATGCCCACCCCCACGAAACCGTCCTGCAGAAGCATCAGGTGGCCCCTACAGTCGAGGACCACGTGCACCAGGCGAAACTGTGAGCAGATGGCCCCATCAGAGTTTCACTGCACAGCGAGCACCCCCTCTGAATCACTTCATCATGGGGACCCCAAATGACCAGCACACACAAAAACATGACTCAGCCTTCCTGTTCCCTTGGACGTACCACCAACAGATGGGGACCCACAAACCCATAACCATGAGCCCGGTGCAGCCATGCACGGCAGGACGCAGGTCCTCACGGCCAGCTTGTCTTTTTGGGGATATGGGGCTGGACCGGGCACAGCAGTGGGTAGTTCCCTAGGCTCCGTCCAGTCCAGGACCACAGAGCACGTCCTGCGCCACTCACAAAGCCTGACAACAGCCCAGCAGCCAGTACCTGCTGATGCAGCGCTTCCTAGCCTTTGCCGGTCCCCCTGGAGAGTGGAGCGCTTTGATGCTGCCTTCCCAAGCCAGCTACAACAGTGCGGTCACCTCGGGCTCCCCCTTCCACAAAGTCTTCTGTGCCCCACTCATGGATCATCTTCACATAGCTGGACCTGCTCCTCCCCGGCCTGGAGCGGGTCCAGCTCCCATGAGAGCCCCGTTCTCAGGCCTGACTTGATTCCTCACCACCCCATACATGCCTGTGATTGGAGACACTTCCCGCCGCCCAGCAAGTCCTTTCTGTTGTCTCTCCTCACGGCTGTATCTTCCCCACCGTGGCCGAGAGCAGCAGCTCCACGGCCCTCTCTACCTGCCGGGTCCCCAGCACCCACACACGCCGCACCACACCCACGGTGCTCACACAGGCAGCTCGTGGGCAGGACCTGTTCGCAATCCTCCCAGGACCATCGCCGTCCCCAGGGCAGCACCAGGCTGAGCGCATCTCCGCGTCTGCCCACCGAGTCATCCGCGTGAAGGATGAAGGGATTGGAACAGACTCAGAGGTAACCTAGTGGCCCCTTCATTATTTCCGATGAAGGACTAAAGGGCCTGAGAAGTGGATTTAATGTATGTATGCAGCTGAGCGCGATGACACTCCTAAAATGACTCCC
This sequence comes from Tragulus kanchil, assembly GCA_022376925.1. Taxonomy (NCBI): domain Eukaryota; kingdom Metazoa; phylum Chordata; class Mammalia; order Artiodactyla; family Tragulidae; genus Tragulus; species Tragulus kanchil. The sequence continues at coordinate 139,445,573 of JAIOJX010000003.1, forward strand.
TGTTCTCCCGGCCCCCTCGGCCTTCTGCCAGCCGAGCCCTGGGGGTGAGGAGCGTGGAAGTCGGGCTGGGCAGTCTGTGCTCCGGACGCAGGGGAAGCTCAGTCCATGAGGCTCCGGGATGACAATGAAAACAACAGAGCAGAGGACATAAACAGGTAATACTGGAGGGAATGCAAATAATAAATACATAGAATAAATTAGTAACCAGAGCTATGCAAATTCAACCACTCAAGTGCCCTCAAATGCAAAGCAAGGTAATAGTGTATCACTTCGTATCTGTAAATTAGCAAAAAAAAAAAAAATGGACTTAATACATCAAATGATGGTAGGACCGTGGAGAAATGAGAACATTCATAAATGGCTACCGGCATTAAGATCTGACGTAATATTTGGTGGGAATATTTATCAAAACATATCAACACTCCTAGAGGTACCTGTGCCTCCAGCCTAGGAAATCCACTGCGGGGCTTTCAGCGGCCCCGCAGTTGCTGAATCAGCACTCCTGTAGGCTGATGATGGCTAATACCTCCAGTGTGGGGGTGACATCTCTGCAGTCAATTAATGAGCCAATCTTTGTAAGATATAACATTAGCCAGGCTGGCGAACATCAATTACCGTCAGAGGCTGAGCTGTGATCGCAGGGCGAGTAAGACTGGGCTGCTCATTGTTTAAAACGACTGAGAACCCAATCACCTTTATGAACAAAACTGGGCTAAATTAGGGAGAAACAAAGGAAGGAGCACCCGCGGCATGTCGCCTCACACAGCTGGCTCTGTGTCACCGCACACCCTCCCAGCGCCCGCGAGGCCTGCCCGGATCCCCCAGCCAGAGGCGAGAGAGGACCCTCCCAGCGGCTGAGATCCAGCTGCCAGACACAACCCTGCTTCACCGAGAAGGAGAAACAGCGTTTCCGTGCGTGCGCTGGCAAGCAGGAGGGCTTCGAAGAGGGCTGCAGGGGTTGGGATTAGGGAAGCTGGCGGGGGAGGGCTACCGCCAAGTTACCATGGCAACAGTCTCCCTGGCATCACCCTCCCTTAACCCGGCCAGCCCCCACCAACTGGTCTGCTCACACGGAACCGTGACTAACTGCTTCGTGTGGCAGCCGCTTCCTGCAGGCTCTTACCTGTGAGCGAGCAGGAAGGGGCGGCCCATAACCGCTTATTACTGTCACAGATGACTTCGAAAAGCGCGTTTCTCAATTCAATTCACCCTGACAATCACAAAGAGGGTAGAAGGGCAAGGGGTGCAGATGAGAAGGCGAAAGACGACAGGAAAACCCCTGGGAGGGCTCAGAGGTGGGTGACAGCCTCCTCTCTGGGGAGGTGACCCCTGCCTTCTAGACAGGGCTGTGTGACCTGGGCATCTCACTTACCCTCTCTGTTGAGGGGGAAAAGGGGAGACTGGACAAGAGCGGGAGACTGTTACACGTTCATATTAAATTGATGAGCATAAACATAAAAATAGGAGTTGTCACATAGGTTTGCCAGATTTGCCTTAGTTGCAACATTAAAAACCATCCAGCATCACCACTGTTGCCTAAAAGAGGGGACACTTCAACTGCCCACAAAGTAGGAAGGACAAGATCTCAAAATAAAAAATAATCCTTTCATTGGATATATTGAGCGCTGTAAAACTGTCCTTATTTCTCTCACTGCACCTCCGACCTGCTATTGTGATAGCTCGCAGGAACCCGAGGGTGGTCTGAGGACCCGAGGGTCCGTGGTTCTGAGGAAAGCTGCACCTCCATCCCGAAGTGGCCTTGAATTCAGGTGAGCGGTGTGGAGGCACAGGACCTCCAGTCCCCTGGGACTGCGGAACTCCCTGTCTGACCCAGTAATGCAAAATGATATCGGGTTTTTTTGTTCTCCTTTGTTTTATGCTTTTCCAAAGCAGGAGCGATGTTTTTCCTACATCGGCAGGAAACCTCTGTTTCACCTTTTTCCATAATAGTTTCTCCAGATTAACCTCTTTTCTAGGTGGAAGAATTTCCGCCAGTCTAAGAGTGCTAAAAGATTCTTGGCCCAAAATGCAGCCCCTACCCCCACTGCCCCTCCCACAGACACGAGGTCCTGCCATGATGATGTGTCCTTCAGGAAGGGCGGAATGGTGGGGATCCCCAGAAGTGGTAATGCTGCAACAGCCCCTCTGATGCGACGACCGGGAATCTGGGCACGTGGTCTCTGTCCCCTTCTCTCTAACGGGCCAGAGCTCAAACTTGAGCCAATATTGCAATAACCCGCCCTGCCTAGTAAAACGAAAACACGGACTCCTGCACCCCACCCGGGAAATTCTGATTCACTGGGACTGGGATGGAGCCCACGAGCTTGCATTTCCAACAAGCTCCCAGTGGGTGCTGCCGCTGCCAGTCGGGAACCATATTCTGAGAACCACAGCTTTGAGCTCCTCCTTCGTGGGGGCTCCCAACCTGGAACACGGATCCGGGATCCCGAGCTGGAGCAAGGACAGGCCAGGGCTGTCCGCTGGAACTTTAGAGAAGGCGGTGCAGCAAGGGGGAGGATGCCAATGTAAATGTGGATGTCTGCCGGAAGCCTGACAGGTCCCGAGGCTACAGAATCTCCCTGCAGGGTGCCGGTAATCCCCATTCACAGGGAGGAGGTCTAATTGACTAGGGCCCCAGAAGCATTAAGGGGAATCCTAGCGTGAGTCCCACCTCACAAAGCTGGCTCGAGGCACTTGGGGAGGAGGAAGGGACCTCCTCTCCGCCCAGCTTTTCAGCACATCCACAACCCCGCTGGGCTGAGCGTGGCTGCCCAGGCTCCTGAGGCTGGAAGTCCACATTTTCATTCTTAACTCATCCTCCTCTTTGCTCCTCTGATCGTCCATACCCGCTGTGCTCAGAATCTCAATCCCAACTGGCTAAAACCTGCCCGTTTATTCTTGCCCAGTTTGCGTGGGACTGCGGAACTCCCTGTCTGACCCAGTAATGCAAAATGATATCGGGTTTTTGTTCTCCTTTGTTTTATGCTTTTCCAAAGCAGGGCGATGTTTTCCTACATCGGCAGGAAACCTCTGTTTCACCTTTTTCCATAATAGTTTCTCCAGATTAACCTCTTTTCTAGGTGGAAGAATTTCCGCCAGTCTAAGAGTGCTAAAAGATTCTTGGCCCAAAATGCAGCCCCTACCCCCACTGCCCCTCCCACAGACACGAGGTCCTGCCATGATGATGTGTCCTTCAGGAAGGGCGGAATGGTGGGGATCCCCAGAAGTGGTAATGCTGCAACAGCCCCTCTGATGCGACGACCGGGAATCTGGGCACGTGGTCTCTGTCCCCTTCTCTCTAACGGGCCAGAGCTCAAACTTGAGCCAATATTGCAATAACCCGCCCTGCCTAGTAAAACGAAAACACGGACTCCTGCACCCCACCCGGGAAATTCTGATTCACTGGGACTGGGATGGAGCCCACGAGCTTGCATTTCCAACAAGCTCCCAGTGGGTGCTGCCGCTGCCAGTCGGGAACCATATTCTGAGAACCACAGCTTTGAGCTCCTCCTTCGTGGGGGCTCCCAACCTGGAACACGGATCCGGGATCCCGAGCTGGAGCAAGGACAGGCCAGGGCTGTCCGCTGGAACTTTAGAGAAGGCGGTGCAGCAAGGGGGAGGATGCCAATGTAAATGTGGATGTCTGCCGGAAGCCTGACAGGTCCCGAGGCTACAGAATCTCCCTGCAGGGTGCCGGTAATCCCCATTCACAGGGAGGAGGTCTAATTGACTAGGGCCCCAGAAGCATTAAGGGGAATCCTAGCGTGAGTCCCACCTCACAAAGCTGGCTCGAGGCACTTGGGGAGGAGGAAGGGACCTCCTCTCCGCCCAGCTTTTCAGCACATCCACAACCCCGCTGGGCTGAGCGTGGCTGCCCAGGCTCCTGAGGCTGGAAGTCCACATTTTCATTCTTAACTCATCCTCCTCTTTTGCTCCTCTGATCGTCCATACCCCGCTGTGCTCAGAATCTCAATCCCAACTGGCTAAAACCTGCCCCGTTTATTCTTGCCCAGTTTCGCCGTCAGGCCCAGCTGAGGAATGGTCCCTGGCCTGAGAACGAGGAGGTCTGGGTCCAGCTCAAGCCCTGCCATGGGCACATGACAGCATATAGCCTCTAGAGTCCAAGTTTCTGTCTGTTAAAAGGGCATATTGATCATTACCTAACTGGAGCACACTACCTACCTTGAGCAAGTAAGAAAATGAATATGTATATAAATTAAAAATATAAGTAAGACAACACAATGCAAGCTGTTTAATAAGGGCCATGAATAGTGACAGAGTCTTCTTCCCAGACTTCAGTCAGGCTTCTCCGAGCCCTCTTCTTGACCAGGCCTCAACCTTGACCCTGCCTGCCCTTAAGGAGCCTGCATGAGCCCACAGCAAGAACCCTGTTAAGTCACTTTAGAAAGAAGCCCCCTCTGCTCGATGTCATTTCTCAGTGATTTTCCACCCACTCATCCTCACTCCCTGGCTATACACTCCCACTTGACCTTGTTTGACTGGGGGCTGAGCTCTGCTCAACAGGAACGTCTCTTTCCCCCATTACAATAGTCTCTCAATACAATCTACTTTACTCATTTTAGTGCCTGGCTCTGGTTCTCTCTGACATGAGTCAATATATTCCTGGAACCTGAAAACTAGAACACTTGAGTTCAACTTTTGGTCCATCTCTGATGACCACCGATCAAGTGACTGATTCTCTCGGGGCCACTGTTCCCTAGAAAAGTCAGTGTGAAGCTACGTGCCCTGTATGAGAAGTAGATAAGATCCTGCAGGTAAAGCACTTAGTTGAGTCCCACCCGTGGTGAGGCTGCAGGGAATGAACCGTGTTCACCATGATCTCACTTAAAGTTGGTGATGGAAAGACACAGTGTCACCTTGCACTGTTCGGCCAAAGATGCACCTCTTGAATCTAATCGTGCCACCACCAGATGAAGTCTCCCTGTGGGCCGTTTCAAGAATAACTGGCCTGTATTCACCCACAACATCCAGACCATGAGAGGAAGGGAAGGACTGAGCCCTAGCCACACGCGGCTAGAGATGCCAAGTGTGACTGCAAACTGGGTCTTTTGCTAAAAGGCCATTATGGAGACACTTGGCTAAGTGTGATGGGGGGTCTGAAGACAATAGCCACACATCAGTGTGTTTCCTCCTGTTGTGGCTGCCTTGTGGTTATATACGAGAAGGTCCTTGTTGCAGGAAATATGCGCTAAGTATATTCTGGGTCAATGGGGCCCCCGTTGCAGCGTATTCACAACCTGGTGTGGAGGAGGTGCTTTGTTCCGTATTTGAAACTCTCCTATAGTTTGAGATTCTTTCAAAGTAAAGAAATTATTCAAAAATAAATTTTAAAAAATGAAATAATATTCAGAGTGGTTTAAGTAGGACCGGGACTCACTCGCTCACTCCCAGGCCTTCTGACCCCAGGACCAGGGTTCTTCCCACTAGGCTGTGGCAGGGCAGAACGCATTCAGGAGGCCTCAAAAAGGGGTTCTAGGTTCTAGCCCCCATTCTGCTTTTAACCACAGGCGAGCCCTTCTGCTCTCTGCACACTGGTCTCTTCATCAATAGAATGAGCAGGGTCCGATGCCCAGGGACCTTAGCAAGGGTCCTGCCACACTCTAGATATTTGGAAGGATGGGTGTGGTGCATCCACAGTTCTCCAGCCAAGCCTCACCCTACATCCTAACACGGAGAGAAACTACTCTGTTCTGTTCATAATTTTAGCAGGAGTGATTCACTATTTTAAAAGAAACCTCCCCACAACAGCAACGCTGCTGCTGGTAACTGAGCTGCTCACATGTGCACCAGGACCGCTCTCTGTGTCTCTGCATGGGAGGCAAACTTCTGACCAGTCCATAATACCGCCTAGTCCAGCCCTGCATCGATGGTGAAACACACACAATTTTATTATACGTTACCTTTCTTTCCTACTTTTGCACTCCAGTTTCCTACGATGAAAAGGAGATCCTTTTTTTGGTGTTAGTTCTAAAAGATCTTGTAGGTCTTTATAGAATCGTTCAGCTTCAGCTTCTTCGGCTTTAGTGGCTGGGGCACAGACTTGGATTACTGTGATACTGGAATGGTTTGCCTTAGAAACGAACCAAGATCATTCTGGCACTTTTGAGACTGCACCCCAAGTACTGCTCGAAAGGGTTGAAGGCAGGAGGAGAAGGGGATGACAGAGGATGAGATGGATGGATGGCATCACCAATTCAATGGACATGAGTCTGAGATTGGTGAAGGACCGGGAAGCTTGACATGCTACAATCTACGGGGTCACAAAGAGTCAGGCACGACTAAGCAACTGAACAACACCAGCTTGTATTTCTCTCTTACGTTACAGTTAGGTTCATAGAATGGATTTTTTGAAATCCTGTGTGTAGTAGGCACACGTATTATATGTATCCATGAATTTCATTCAGACTACAAGACATTTGGTATAAAAAAGGGCATTGGGTTAACTATGCTTGAGATCTACTGTTTCGCCTGTAAGTCCCATCTTATTCTGTTAAAGGGCCGCATGTTAGCCTACTGTGTAACCATTCCTTTTCTGAGAGGAATTTAGATTATTTGAGGCTATTTTCCATTTATCAATGCTGCAAATAAGGCTACAGGGTATATCCTGGTATCTGCTTCAAAGGTACAAGATTAATTTCTAAAGAAGTCAAATTAGATCAATGTACAAGGCCATTTCCTTCTGGCTAAGCCCCTCCACTGCCCATCAGATATCCCCTTAGCACCATGCACACAAAGGAGTGGGGACACTTTTCCTTGTCCATGGCTCTTCACTGTCTACAATCGACCGATCCCTGACAACATTTTATCCTGTGTTAGACAAACCACATGTGTACTGCTTGAACAACCTCCCCACAACAGCAACGCTGCTGCTGGTAACTGAGCTGCTCACATGTGCACCAGGACCGCTCTCTGTGTCTCTGCATGGGAGGCAAACTTCTGACCAGTCCATAATACCGCCTAGTCCAGCCCTGCATCGATGGTGAAACACACACAATTTTATTATACGTTACCTTTCTTTCCTACTTTTGCACTCCAGTTTCCTACGATGAAAAGGAGATCCTTTTTTTGGTGTTAGTTCTAAAAGATCTTGTAGGTCTTTATAGAATCGTTCAGCTTCAGCTTCTTCGGCTTTAGTGGCTGGGGCACAGACTTGGATTACTGTGATACTGGAATGGTTTGCCTTAGAAACGAACCAAGATCATTCTGGCACTTTTGAGACTGCACCCCAAGTACTGCTCGAAAGGGTTGAAGGCAGGAGGAGAAGGGGATGACAGAGGATGAGATGGATGGATGGCATCACCAATTCAATGGACATGAGTCTGAGATTGGTGAAGGACCGGGAAGCTTGACATGCTACAATCTACGGGGTCACAAAGAGTCAGGCACGACTAAGCAACTGAACAACACCAGCTTGTATTTCTCTTACGTTACAGTTAGGTTCATAGAATGGATTTTTTGAAATCCTGTGTGTAGTAGGCACACGTATTATATGTATCCATGAATTTCATTCAGACTACAAGACATTTGGTATAAAAAAGGGCATTGGGTTAACTATGCTTGAGATCTACTGTTTCGCCTGTAAGTCCCATCTTATTCTGTTAAAGGGCCGCATGTTAGCCTACTGTGTAACCATTCCTTTTCTGAGAGGAATTTAGATTATTTGAGGCTATTTTCCATTTATCAATGCTGCAAATAAGGCTACAGGGTATATCCTGGTATCTGCTTCAAAGGTACAAGATTAATTTCTAAAGAAGTCAAATTAGATCAATGTACAAGGCCATTTCCTTCTGGCTAAGCCCCTCCACTGCCCATCAGATATCCCCTTAGCACCATGCACACAAAGGAGTGGGGACACTTTTCCTTGTCCATGGCTCTTCACTGTCTACAATCGACCGATCCCTGACAACATTTTATCCTGTGTTAGACAAACCACATGTGTACTGCTTGACAACAAGCCCCCTCAGCAAATCTATTCAACTAAAACTGATCAGCAGGAAGAAAGCGAGGCTGGGCACAACACCCTCAGCTGGAGTTCACACAACTTGAAGCGCATTGTGTTCTGACAGCAAACTCGTTCTGCAACTAGGTCTTCTTTTTTGTCAATATGGTACCCAAGCCCAGAGGGACAAAGGAAGACCACATTCTCCTTCAGACTCCCGTGCACGCTAGCCTCTCTCCAAAGGCTCCTCTGAGCCCATCATCTTGTGGTTTACTGGTGGGAAGTTCTTTTGAATTTCCAGCTTCTAAATAAATGTCTCTATCTCACATATGTGAAATGCTAGCACTCTCCCTAGGCCTGCATTCAAAACATACCAGTCATTTCAGCAACTTCAGCGGGTACCGCATTTGCAAAAGATGTTGTCCACAGGTGGACCAGGACAGTTAGGGGTGAAATATTTGGGGAATAACAAACTACATACTTGTTTCAGGCATTGAGTTTCCAAGTCTAGTAGGACACTTCTCACAACTACAAGGACTGCTCCAAGTCTACCTCATTCACTTAGTAATTAATTCATGATACGGGTATATAAGACTAAAAGAAAAAATATTGCACTGGTGGGCTTCCCCTGGTGGTCCAGTGGGTAAGGACACCGCCTTGCAGTGCAGGGGGCGCCGGTTCGATCCCTGGCCTGGGAAGATCCCACGTGCCGCGGAGCGGCTGGACCCATGTGTCCAATTACCGAGCCAGAGCTCTGGAGCGCATGCACCCAGAGCCGCCGCTCTGCAACGACAGACGCCACCGCGATGGGAGGCCCATAGGAGCCAAAGAACAAGACGGATGAAAATAGAGAAATGAAAGACCAATAGGAGTGGCCCGCCCACTCCCCTCCCTCCCCAACCCGACCCCCGCCCAAAATAAATAAATAATAATTTAAAAAAGTCCATATAGTCAAAGCTATGGTTTTCCCAGTAGTCATGTATGGAGGTGAGAGCTAGACCATAAAGAAGGCTGAGCACCAAATAATTGATGTCTTTGAACCATGATGTTGGAGAAGACTCTTGAGAGTCCCTTGGGCTGCAAGGAGATCAAACCAGTCAGTCCTAAAGGAAATCAACACTGAATATTCATTGGAAGGAATGATGCTGAAGCTTGGCCACCTGATGAGAGGAGATGTCTCACTGGAAAAGACCCTGATGTTGGAAAAAACAGAAGACAGAAAGAGAAGGGGATGATAAGAGGGATGAGGTGGTTGGATGGCATCACTGAGTCAATGGGCATTAGTTTGAGCAAACTCCAGGAGATGGCGAAGGATAGGAAAGTCTGGCTTGCTGCAATTCATGCAGTCACAAAGAGTCAGACGTGACTGAGCAACTGAACTGATGAATATAGAAGTAGATATGCATACTAATATATACAATTATACATATAAATATAATCAGGCACTATGCTGGAAGCTGGGGACAAAGAGTTGGGTAAGAAAAAGTCCCTGTTTAGAAAGAGTTCAGCACAGACCTTCCCCACACGGTGCACTAAGATAGTGACAGCAGACCATAAGACCCATGATCAAAGTATGGAATCAACAATAAGGATGTTCAGCTCTCAAATTACAGGAATGGTTGAGACCATGGGCATACATGAGCAAGGACCACATCCAAAGACTTTCAGGAGACTCCTGGGAACTGACTCCACCACTCAAAGGCAGAAGTCACTTTAAAGAGTAGATGGTTCTGCATGTTTCATTCCTAGGGTGACTTTCTTCTGAGCCTCTGTTCTGGAGGCCTCTAGTTTGCACTGAAGATCCATTAGGTTGCTCCAAAGCTGATGAGGAAAGAGAAACTGTTGTCCTTAAGATTTTTTTTTTTTTTAAGATTTATTTATTTGGGGGGGGGGTGGGGTGAGGAGGGAGGGGAGCGGGCGGGCCACTTTTATTGGTCTTTCATTTCTCTATTTTCATCCATCTTTGTTCTTCGGCTCCTGTGGGCCTTGCATCGCGGTGGCGTCTGTCGTTGCAGAGCACTGGCTCTGGGCGCTTGCACTCCAGAGCTCCGGCTTGGTAATTGGACACATGGGTCCAGCCGCTCCGCGGCACGTGGGATCTTCCCAGGCCAGGGATCGAACCGGCGCTCCTTGCACTGCAAGGCGGTGTCCTTACCCAGTGGACCACCAGGGAAGCCCTGTCCTTAAGATTTTAATAATGGTGTCCAAAGTCAGCCTCGGGGCCTCAGAGCTATGCCTCCCCCCATTAGTTAGACAGTTCAAGGGAGATTCTTAGAACACTGTGATTGTTGCATCCCTGAATCCCTCCTCCATGCTGGTCAGAGGATCACCCTGGTTCTCATGGGCAAGGGGCCAAACTGGATCAAACTTATAGGTTTCCTCCTACACATGAACACATTACAAATAAGCCCACCTAGAGGCTTTAAAAATGATCTGTAAAGGGCTTCCTTGGTGGTCCAGTGGGTAAGGACACCGCCTTGCAGTGCAAAGGGTGCTGGTTTGATCCCTGGCCTGGGAAGATCCCATGTGCTGTGGAGCAGCTGGACCGGTGTGTCCCATTATCGAGCCAGAGCTCTGGAGCGACAGAGGCCACTGCAATGGGAGGCCCACAAAGGCCAAAGAACAAAGATGGATGAAAATAGGTAAATGAAAGATCAATAGAAGTGTTCCCCCCCCCCAAAAAAAAGATTAAAAAATATTATCTGTAAAGAGGGCTTCCCTGGTAGCTCAGTGGTGAAGAGTTTGCCTGCCAATGCAGGAGACACGGGTTCGATCCCTGAGCTGGGAAGATCCCACATGCTGTGGAGCAGCTAAGCCCGTGAGCCACAACTGCAGAGCCTGTGCTCTGGAGCTGTGGAGCCACAACTGCTGAAGCCCATATGCCCTAGGGCCCAAGTTCCATAACAAGAGACATCAACGCAACAAGAGAACTGCTCACCTCAACTAGAGAGTCGCCCCCACTCCCTACAATCAGAGAAGAGGCTGCAGCAGCAGTGAAAACCCAGAACAGCCAAAAATAAAAATGAATAAATAAATAAATAACATGCATTTCTTTAAAAAAAAATCTGTAAAGAAACTATTTTTTTAACCAGGGAACAATGAAAAGTATTTACAAAGAATTTATAGTAACCTGAGGTTATGCCCATAATATATGATAAGCAAAACAACCAAACCAAACCAAATCAGGATATATAACTTTATCTACAGTATTACCTCCTGTGTACCAAAAAGACATTGGAAAATGCCTGGCAGTGAGTTCACTCAAGAAGAGGTTGCAAGTTCATGCTTTGTGTAAGCCATCCTGACAAAACCCCTGAAAATATCATAGCAAAAATTCAGACGGCATAGCCATATTCAAAAGCAGGATTTAGAAAGGAAACAGGAAAGCAAGTGAGCAGCACTGATACTGTGGCCTGTTTGACACAGGGTCTAACATCAAGAAGACGCTACCAGAGACTCAGCCTCTAAGGAACAGAGTCCTTAGACAAGTCAAGGGGCTAACGTCATTGCTCAAAACCAGAAGCAGATGCCCATCTCATGCTCCCTGAGGTAGTTTCTCCAAGCTGATTCTGGTCACTCTCAGGGCCTACAGTTCATACAAACCTAAGTACTTTGGGAAATTCTAAGACTCAAACACAGTCTTCCTCCAGGATCTGAGGCAGGCTCAGCAAACGATCTGCAATAGATGTTAGTACAGGGTCTGAGACTACATTGAAGGCTCTGTAACTTAGAAGAGATAAAGACAAAGTTACTGAACAGAGAAGAGGGAGCACTGGCAAAGGAAGAACAACAGCCTGTAACCAAAACAAAGACAAAAAGAGTTTGCCTGCCAATGCAGGAGACACGGGTTCGATCCCTGAGCTGGGAAGATCCCACATGCTGTGGAGCAGCTAAGCCCGTGAGCCACAACTGCAGAGCCTGTGCTCTGGAGCTGTGGAGCCACAACTGCTGAAGCCCATATGCCCTAGGGCCCAAGTTCCATAACAAGAGACATCAACGCAACAAGAGAACTGCTCACCTCAACTAGAGAGTCGCCCCCACTCCCTACAATCAGAGAAGAGGCTGCAGCAGCAGTGAAAACCCAGAACAGCCAAAAATAAAAATGAATAAATAAATAAATAACATGCATTTCTTTAAAAAAAAATCTGTAAAGAAACTATTTTTTTAACCAGGGAACAATGAAAAGTATTTACAAAGAATTTATAGTAACCTGAGGTTATGCCCATAATATATGATAAGCAAAACAACCAAACCAAACCAAATCAGGATATATAACTTTATCTACAGTATTACCTCCTGTGTACCAAAAAGACATTGGAAAATGCCTGGCAGTGAGTTCACTCAAGAAGAGGTTGCAAGTTCATGCTTTGTGTAAGCCATCCTGACAAAACCCCTGAAAATATCATAGCAAAAATTCAGACGGCATAGCCATATTCAAAAGCAGGATTTAGAAAGGAAACAGGAAAGCAAGTGAGCAGCACTGATACTGTGGCCTGTTTGACACAGGGTCTAACATCAAGAAGACGCTACCAGAGACTCAGCCTCTAAGGAACAGAGTCCTTAGACAAGTCAAGGGGCTAACGTCATTGCTCAAAACCAGAAGCAGATGCCCATCTCATGCTCCCTGAGGTAGTTTCTCCAAGCTGATTCTGGTCACTCTCAGGGCCTACAGTTCATACAAACCTAAGTACTTTGGGAAATTCTAAGACTCAAACACAGTCTTCCTCCAGGATCTGAGGCAGGCTCAGCAAACGATCTGCAATAGATGTTAGTACAGGGTCTGAGACTACATTGAAGGCTCTGTAACTTAGAAGAGATAAAGACAAAGTTACTGAACAGAGAAGAGGGAGCACTGGCAAAGGAAGAACAACAGCCTGTCAACCAAAACAAAGACAAAAAAAGTGCTGAGAGAGACAACTGACAAAAGCCACAACTGGGAGATAAACTGACCTGAGATGAAATAAAAATAATAGAAAGATCTGAAAAAAAAATGCACAGCAGCATGTTTAGTGTCCTCAAATAGAGAAAATCATAAAAAGAAAAGGAGGGCTTCCCTGGTGGTCCAGTGGGTAAGGACACCATCTTGCAGTGCAAGGGGTGCCCGTTCGATCCCTGGCCTGGGAAGATCCCACGTGCTGCAGAGAGGCTGGACCGATGTGTCCAATTACCGAGCCAGAGCTCTGGAGCACATGCGCCCAGAGCCGGTGCTCTGCGACGACAGAGGCCACCGCCGATGGGAGGCCCACACGGGCCAAAGAACAAAGATGGATGAAAATGGACAAATGAAAGACCAATAAAAATGGCCTGCCTGCTCCCCTCCCTCCCCACCCCAGCCCCACCAAAAAAAGAAAAGGAATTACCAAAAATAGCAGATAAAAATAAACTGCAACTACCTCTATATGGAACAGATTCCTGATCATTAAAACTAGAAGTGAAGTGAAGTGAAAGTCGCTCAGTCATGTCCAACTCCTTGAGACCCATGCACGAGCCATGGAACTCTCTAGGCAAGAATACTGGAGTGGGTAGCCTTCCGTCTCCCAAGGACCTTCCCCTCGACTCATAAAACTTACGAATACTGTGGCCTGACACAGGGTCTAACATCAAGAAGACGCTACCAGAGACTCAGCCTCTAAGGAACAGAGTCCTTAGACAAGTCAAGGGGCTAACGTCATTGCTCAAAACCAGAAGCAGATGCCCATCTCATGCTCCCTGAGGTAGTTTCTCCAAGCTGATTCTGGTCACTCTCAGGGCCTACAGTTCATACAAAGCTAAGTACTTTGGGAAATTCTAAGACTCAAACACAGTCTTCCTCCAGGATCTGAGGCAGGCTCAGCAAACGATCTGCAATAGATGTTAGTACAGGGTCTGAGACTACATTGAAGGCTCTGTAACTTAGAAGAGATAAAGACAAAGTTACTGAACAGAGAAGAGGGAGCACTGGCAAAGGAAGAACAACAGCCTGTCAACCAAAACAAAGACAAAAAAAGTGCTGAGAGAGACAACTGACAAAAGCCACAACTGGGAGATAAACTGACCTGAGATGAAATAAAAATAATAGAAAGATCTGAAAAAAAAATGCACAGCAGCATGTTTAGTGTCCTCAAATAGAGAAAATCATAAAAAGAAAAGGAGGGCTTCCCTGGTGGTCCAGTGGGTAAGGACACCATCTTGCAGTGCAAGGGGTGCCCGTTCGATCCCTGGCCTGGGAAGATCCCACGTGCTGCAGAGAGGCTGGACCGATGTGTCCAATTACCGAGCCAGAGCTCTGGAGCACATGCGCCCAGAGCCGGTGCTCTGCGACGACAGAGGCCACCGCCGATGGGAGGCCCACACGGGCCAAAGAACAAAGATGGATGAAAATGGACAAATGAAAGACCAATAAAAATGGCCTGCCTGCTCCCCTCCCTCCCCACCCCAGCCCCACCAAAAAAAGAAAAGGAATTACCAAAAATAGCAGATAAAAATAAACTGCAACTACCTCTATATGGAACAGATTCCTGATCATTAAAACTAGAAGTGAAGTGAAGTGAAAGTCGCTCAGTCATGTCCAACTCCTTGAGACCCATGCACGAGCCATGGAACTCTCTAGGCAAGAATACTGGAGTGGGTAGCCTTTCCGTCTCCCAAGGACCTTCCCAACCCAGGGTCGCCCACATTAAAACTAGGGACATAAAAATATAGTGAATTATTAAACCTATATTAGACATAATTACAATGAAAAGAAGTAAATTAGAAAAGACCATTAGGGAATTTAGATAGATAGATAGATAAAACTCTAGATAAAACTCTTTATTTTATATTAGAGTAAAGCCAATAAACAATGTTGTGATAGTTTCAGGTGAACAGTGAAGAGCCTCAGCCATACATGTACATGTGTCCATTCTCCCCCAAACTCCCCTCCCATCCAGGCTGCTGCATAACACTGAGCAGAGCTCCCTGTGCTGTACAGTAGGTCCTTGCTGGTTACCCATTCTAAATACAGCAGTGTGCACATGTCCATCCCAAACTCCCTAACTATCCCTTCCACCCATCCTCCCGCCAAGCCCCCCAGCAACCGAAAATTCATTCTCTAAGTCTGTGAGTCTGTTTCTATTTTGTAAGTAAGTTCTTAGAAGAGTCGATTAGGGAATTTATCCAGAAGGAAACATGGAGAGTGAATAAATTTTTTTAATATAAAGATTAATCAGAGTCTAACATAGACACATTCTGAAGAGGCCAATAGAAGGAACAGCTGAAAAACAAAATTCACAAAGATAATGACTAAGAGCTTCCTAAATTTGAAGCAACTAGAGTTATCAGATTGAAATAGCATTTTTAATACCACAGTAAGTCCAGTTAAAAAAACATTTTTAATAAGTCATTTAAAAGTCATGAGCAGGATATGAACATTTAATTCTCATTTAGCTATAAAGTGGCTAAAGTGAAAAAGAGAAAATCTTAAACGCTATCGTATAGTTAACTTGTGAAGGAAGCATAATAATGAAGGAAAGCAGACCTACTACTAATAATAGATGCCAGGAGTCAATAAGTAATATTGCCAAGGTACTGAGAAAAAGAGAAACTTTTTTATAATGTTCTATACCCAGCTAAATAAAAATTCAACAGAAAGAAAGAAAACAGAAAGAAAAGAAAGAAATACTTTTTCTTCATGTATATGAAGACTAAAACAATTACTCATCCACAGACCTTCACTGAAAAAACTACTTGAGAATGTATTTCAGCAGAAGGAAAGTGAGCCCAGAAAGAAAAAGCAGAGTGCAAAACAGATAAAAATGCTAACCACAGCAATTGAAAAAAGGCGGTTTAATTTATTTATCATTTGTTGTTATAAATTACTGATTTTGCGTGTGGTTGAAAGAAAAGGGTGCTAAACTTCTAAATAACAGCGGCAAAGTACAATAGAGAAGGAAATGGCAACTCACTCCAATATTCTTGCCTGGAAAATTCCATGGATGGAGAACTCTGGCAAGCTACAGTCCATGGTATTTCAAAAGAAAAAATATCTATATCTATATCTATACATATATACATACATATGGGGCTTCCCTGATGGCTCAGTGGTAAGGAATTTGTCTGCAATGCAGGAGACCCGGGTTTTATCCCTGGGTTGGGAAGATCTCCCTGAAAAAGGGCATGGCAACCCACTCCAGTGTTCTTACCTGGAGAATTCCATGGACGGAGGAGCCTGGCAGGCTGCAGTCCATGGCGTCACACAGAGTCAAACACGACTGCAGTGACTGAGCAGCAGCAGCGAAGTGCAGAAAGGAGAGAATGCTCTAAGTGCAGTTAAACTCAATTAAGGGCCTTTTCTTGTTTGAAAGAAAAAGAATGAATACTTTTAGCTTTAGTTAGAAAACACTATATACTTAAGATTACATGTTGTAAAAGAGTTATCTCTTAAAAATAAAAACCTCAAATCCATTCAACCTATAGCTTTTGAACTAGTAGTGAAGAAAAACGAGGTAGCAAAAATGTTATGAATCTAACAAGAGACAAGAAAGAGAAAAAGAAAAAAGCAAATGAAAGTAGTATATATTAAAACACACATACATACATACATACATGCATACAGGAGAAAAGGTAATAAAAGTAAGTCCGTATCAGTAATCACAATATAACACTGGATTAAAATCACCTACTAAAAGACATTTTCATACTGGGTAGAAAGAGAAAACAGTCCCCCAAATACTGTTATGTGTGCTGTGCTAAGTTGCTTCAATCTTGTCCAGCTCTTTGCAACCCTATGGACTGTAGCCCACCAGGCTCCTCTGTTCATGGGATTCTCCAGGCAAAAACAGTGGAATGGTTGGAGATCTTCCTGGACCCAAGGATCAAATCCAGGTCGTTTCTGCCTTCTGCATTGGTAAGCAGGTTCTTCACCACTAGTGCCACCCGGCAAGCCCAGTAAAGACCACTTAAAATAAAGCAAAATAAAGAAATGGACAACACAGTGATGAAAAAAGACATTCTAGGCAAATAAAAAGATAACTGATGGGCTTCCCCTGGTGGTCCAGTGGGTAAGGACACCACCTTGCAGTGCAAGGGGCGCCAGTTCGATCCCTGGCCTGGGACGATCCCACGTGCCGCGGAGCGACTGGACCAATGTGTCCAATGGCCGAGTCGGAGCTCTGGAGCGCATGCGCCCAGAGCCGACGCTCAGCAACGACAGATGCCACCGCAATGGGAGGCCCGCGTGGGCCAAAGAACAAAGACGGATGAAAATAGAGAAATGAAAGACCAATAGAAGTGGCCCACCCGCTCCCCTCCCTCCCCAACCCGACTCCCGCCCAAAAGTAAACAAATAAATAAATCTTTAAAAAAAAAAAAAAAAGATAACTGATATAACACCAGTAATTCAGACAAAAAGGTGATAAGAAGGAATACATATCATTGAGTCAAAATTTCACGTCAAGAAACTAGTAAAGGAAATACAAATTAAACAGAATTAAATAGCTGAAATAATAAATGTAAGAACACATAGGAATGAAATAGAAAACAAATTATTAAAACTGAAAGCTAGTACTCTGGAAGACAAATCTTTGGCAAGAATAAACAAAAGGGAAAGTGGTAAGACAAAAAGAAACTCGTAATACAATTTAAATGAGGACTTCTTGTGAAAAACAGGTACTTCATAAATCAAAATAAAAAAGATTAAGTTAGGAAAGCATGAGCAATTTTCTTTTCAAAAAATGATAATCATAACTGATTTAAGGAGAAGGAAACCTGTACACATTCAAGACCACAAAAGCACTGAACTGAGAGACAGAAATCTGTGACCGTCTCCCCAAAGCCACAGGCCAAAGAGGGCATTGGAGGAAAGTTCTGCCGAGTCCTCATGAAACAGCTAATCTCCATCCAAAGCAAACAGTTTCAAAGAACAAAATAAGACAGAGAAACTAGCAAAATTATTTTATAACGCTAATATAACCTTAAGGAACTGCAGGCTAGAACATCAAAAGAAAATTACAGGTCTATATTACTTAGGAAAATAGACACAAAAATCCTAATTAACATATTTTCAAAACTAATGTAGCAGTGCACAACAATTATATCAGGGTCAACTACAGATTCTTATAAATGTAAGACTGCACATATCTATTTATTAATTGCATAAAATGGTGCAATCACTTTGGGAATATGCCAGATTATCAGATGAAGAAGAATAAAGATCATCTTAACAAATGCGGAAGCCAAAGTTGTTGATAAAATTCCATACATATTCCTGATAACTTAGCAAAAAAGGGAAGAGAAAAGAATTTCTTTAATTTGATGAAAGTATTTCTTTAAAAATTAATGGTTAAGGGGGCTTTCCTGGTGGTCCAGTGGGTGGAGAGTCCGCCTTGCAGTGCAGGGGGCACTGGTTCGGTCCCTGGCCCAGGAGGATTCTGCATGCCGTGGAGCGGCTGGACTGGTGTGGCTAGTTATGAACCAGCACTCTGGGCGCATGTGCCCAGAGCTGGTGCTCTGCAACGAGACAGGCTGCTGCAATGGGAGGCCCACACAGGCCAAAGGATAAGGATGGATGAAAAAATAAAATAAACAAAAAAAACCAATAAAAAAAATAAATGGTTAAAAAAAATGAATGGTAAACGTAATAGTAAAAATTTACATGTATTAAAGTCAGGAACCTAACAAGACTGCCACTATCACTTGTATTATTCATCACTAAATTTGAAGCCCTAGCCAATAAAATATGACAAGAAAAACAAGGCATATTCACTGGGCAAAAAGGGACAAAACTCTCAAAAAACCTCATGGTTCCCAAGGAAAACCAAAACACAATAATAATGTTAGGAAAGCATGAGCAATTTTCTTTTCAAAAAATGATAATCATAACTGATTTAAGGAGAAGGAAACCTGTACACATTCAAGACCACAAAAGCACTGAACTGAGAGACAGAAATCTGTGACCGTCTCCCCAAAGCCACAGGCCAAAGAGGGCATTGGAGGAAAGTTCTGCCGAGTCCTCATGAAACAGCTAATCTCCATCCAAAGCAAACAGTTTCAAAGAACAAAATAAGACAGAGAAACTAGCAAAATTATTTTATAACGCTAATATAACCTTAAGGAACTGCAGGCTAGAACATCAAAAGAAAATTACAGGTCTATATTACTTAGGAAAATAGACACAAAAATCCTAATTAACATATTTTCAAAACTAATGTAGCAGTGCACAACAATTATATCAGGGTCAACTACAGATTCTTATAAATGTAAGACTGCACATATCTATTTATTAATTGCATAAAATGGTGCAATCACTTTGGGAATATGCCAGATTATCAGATGAAGAAGAATAAAGATCATCTTAACAAATGCGGAAGCCAAAGTTGTTGATAAAATTCCATACCTATTCATGATAACTTAGCAAAAAGGAAGAGAAAAGAATTTCTTTAATTTGATGAAAGTATTTCTTTAAAAATTAATGGTTAAGGGGGCTTTCCTGGTGGTCCAGTGGGTGGAGAGTCCGCCTTGCAGTGCAGGGGGCACTGGTTCGGTCCCTGGCCCAGGAGGATTCTGCATGCCGTGGAGCGGCTGGACTGGTGTGGCTAGTTATGAACCAGCACTCTGGAGCGCATGTGCCCAGAGCTGGTGCTCTGCAACGAGACAGGCTGCTGCAATGGGAGGCCCACACAGGCCAAAGGATAAGGATGGATGAAAAAATAAAATAAACAAAAAAAACCAATAAAAAAAATAAATGGTTAAAAAAAATGAATGGTAAACGTAATAGTAAAAATTTACATGTATTAAAGTCAGGAACCTAACAAGACTGCCACTATCACTTGTATTATTCATCACTAAATTTGAAGCCCTAGCCAATAAAATATGACAAGAAAAACAAGGCATATTCACTGGGCAAAAAGGGACAAAACTCTCAATATTTAAGAAGCCTCATGGTTCCCAAGGCATCTAAAGCCAAAATTCAGCAAGATGATAGGAAAGGCAAGAAAGAAGATTTGATCAAATGGAGAAATACATGCCAGTTTCAGTGATGAGAAGATTCCGTAATTGTGGTGCTCATTCTTCCCAGATCAATCCGGAAATCAATGATGTTTCAATCAAAATGCCATAAAGAACAGGGGTGTATGTGTCTCTTTCAATTCTGACTTCCTCAGGGTATATGCCTTGAAAGAGGCTCATGTACCCCATTTTTAATTGCAGCACTATTTACAATAGCTAGAACATGGATGCAACCTAGATGTCCACTGACAGATGAATGGATAAAGAAGCTGTGGTACACATATACAATGGAATATTACTCAGTCATAAAAAGAAATGCATTTGAATCAGTTCTAATGAGGTGGATGAATCTAGAACCTATTATACAGAGTGGGGTATGTCAGACAGAGAAAGATAAATACTGTATACTGACATGTGTATGGAATCTAGAAAGATGGTGCTGATAAATGAATATGCAGAGCAGCAATGGAGAGGCGGACATGGAGAACAGTCTTACGGACACTGGTATGAGAGAGGGGAATATGCTGTGGGACTAGGGGATCTCTAACAGGGACTCTGTGGCCACCTGGAGGGGTGGGAAGGGGAGGGGGGTGGAGGGAGGTTCGTCGGGGGACATATGTCTACCTGTGGTAGATTTAGGTCGATGTGTGGCAGTAAACAATAAAACCCTGTAAAAAATAATCATAACAAATGAAATTTGTATGGAATAAAAACGCCATGAAGGTTACCACTTCACATCAAATAGAATGCAAAATGGTGCAGTCCCTTCTGGAAGCAGTCTGGCAGCTTCTCAAAAGGTTAAACACAGAATGGCCATATAGCTCAGTAATTTCCCTAGTAGGTATACAGCCAAGAGGAATGAAAACATGTGTCGGCACAAGAACTTTGTACACAATGTTCGTGGCAGCATTATTCATAATAAAGTAAAAGTGAAAACAACCTAAAAGCCTATCAACTGGTGAAAGGATACACAAAATATGGTAGGTATATCCATAAAATGACATGTTCTCTGGCCATGAAGAAGAAATGAAGTATGACTCAGTCTACAACATGGAAAAACATTAGAAACATTATGCTAAGTGAAATAAGTGAGACACAAAAGGAAATGCTTGAGTCCACTGATATGAAATGTGGGGAACAGGCAAACTCAGAGACAAAAGGAGGTTAACGGTTTCCTGGGAGCAAGTAGGGGGGATGGGCAGTGACTGGTAATAGAGGTGGGGCTTCTTTTGGGGTTGATGAAAATGTTTCGGAATTAGACAGTAGTGATGGTTTTGCAACTTTGTGAATGTACTTAAAAAACCACTGGATGGTACACTTTTAAAAGAGCCAAATTCAATGGTTCATAAATTGTATCTCAGTTTTTCGAAATCACCATCAGAGTTTTTTATGGTACGTGACAGAGGCCATAAAATTCATATGGCAGTACAGAGGCCAAGAATGGCTAAGAGAATTTTGAAAAAGAGTTGGAAAGACTTGTTGTATTATACATTAAGACTTATTAGAAAACACAGTAATAGATTTATATGTTACTTATTTTACATTGGCGTATAGGCAATTAACAATGTGATAATTTCAGGTGGGCAGCAAATGAACTCAGCCTTTCTCCTCCATGCCGCTCTCCCATCCAGGCTGCCCCACAGCACTGAGCAGTTTCCTGTGCCAGACAGCAGGTCCTTCTCCGGCTACCCATTTCAAGTATCGCAGTCTGTACATGTTGATCCCAAACTCCCTAACTATCCCTTCCTCTCACCCCTCCCCCGCTAACCATAAGTTCATTCTCTTATAGACTTATATGCTATTATTACAGGAATGCACAATTAAGCCAAAAGAAATAGCAATCCCAGAAAGAAACTCATAGATGCGAACGGTACATGGCAAACTTGGCATCAGGAACCAGCAGGGAAAGGACAGAGACCCTTCAGACAGTGGACTGTCACCAATAACGTCTGCAACAACAATGCAATTCTACCTCACATTTGGGTTAGTAAAAAGTTTAGGGAAAAGAGAAAAGAACTGAAAGCAAAGGGTAAAGGCAGGATGTCAAAAACATGTTATTTTTTAAAAAGGGAAGGATTCAAATCAAATATGGCAGAAATGTTAAGACTCATTAATGATGGTTCACAGTATATGGATAACAGTTACATAGTTTCTCTGTACATTTCTACATGCTTGAAATAATGTCTAATTTTTAAACTTCCATAAAAATATTACTTATAGGAAACACGCCAAAAATATTGAGTGGTATTCTCAGAGTTGTGAAAACACAGGCAATTTTCTTCTTCTTCCCATTTTCATACATTTTCCATTTTTAGAATGGGCTAAGCAGGTGTTACTGCCAAGAAATGGGAACATTAA
Organism: Tragulus kanchil; assembly: GCA_022376925.1. NCBI lineage: Eukaryota > Metazoa > Chordata > Mammalia > Artiodactyla > Tragulidae > Tragulus > Tragulus kanchil. The sequence goes on from JAIOJX010000003.1 coordinate 139,467,852, forward strand.
AATGATCAAAAAAGGAAACAATCTACTTTGTCACCACTGTCTGTTGTCCTCTGAAGAAACGCACATCATATCCAGAATAAAATGATCGTTTGTTAATTCCGTGGCATGTAGTCCTTTTCCTAATGCCTCCACCCATCTGCCTTGTGATTGGTGTGTGAAGCAGATGGGCAAAGCATCAGAGTAAATTGTTCTTAGTCACATGTGGTGATTAGCGATGGGGCTGGATCAAGAACTAGGGTTTTAGGACTCAGTCTCATGCTTTTCTACTGCACCAAACCACCCCTTGAGAACCCCAGCTGGCCCCTTGGTAAAAAGATATACAGCTGGGGCTTCCCTGGTGGTGCAGCAGGCAGAGAGTCCACTTTGCAGTGCAGGGGGCTCCAGTTTGATCCCCGGCTGGGGAAGATCCCGTGTGCTGTGGAGCGGCTGGACCAGTGTGTCTATTCAAGAGCCAGTGCTCTGGAGTGCATGTGCCCAGAGCCAATGCTCTGTGGCGAGAGAGGCCACAGAAATGGGAGGCCCATAAAGGCCAAAGAATAAAGATGGATGAAAATAAGTAAATAAAAAACCAATAAAAGAGGTCAAAATTTTTAAAAATATATTAAAGAAAAAGAAAAAAAAAGAACAACCCTTGGCCAGAAAGGCATGGGTGTTTTAAAAATTAAAAAAAAAAAAAAAGAAAGGTATACAGTTGCTCCCCAGCTTCCAAAGAGTTATTCTCTAAGGTGTGTTTGTTAAACTGGGTATTTTGAACTTGACTCTTATTTTATCACAGAAACAGCATTATGATAGCAAGTTAGGTCCAGCGGTTCACAGACATCACCATTGCCACCTGACCTTGTCTGTAAGAGTTGCAACCAGCTGCTGGTTTTGCCCGCCTCCACCAGTGCGATCCACCTGGCATCCTGAACTCTTGTATGGATAACAGTTACATTTTCTCTGACATTTTACATTAATGTCTAATTTTAAACTTCCATAAAAATATTACTTATAGGAAACACGCCAAAAATACTGAGAGGTATTCTCAGAGTTGTGAAAACACAGGCAATTTTCTTCTTCTTCCCATTTTCATACATTTTCCATTTTAGAATGGGCTAAGCAGGTGTTACTGCCAAGAAATGGGAACATTAAAATGATCAAAAAAGGAAACAATCTACTTTGTCACCACTGTCTGTTGTCCTCTGAAGAAACGCACATCATATCCAGAATAAAATGATCGTTTGTTAATTCCGTGGCATGTAGTCCTTTTCCTAATGCCTCCACCCATCTGCCTTGTGATTGGTGTGTGAAGCAGATGGGCAAAGCATCAGAGTAAATTGTTCTTAGTCACATGTGGTGATTAGCGATGGGGCTGGATCAAGAACTAGGGTTTTAGGACTCAGTCTCATGCTTTTCTACTGCACCAAACCACCCCTTGAGAACCCCAGCTGGCCCCTTGGTAAAAAGATATACAGCTGGGGCTTCCCTGGTGGTGCAGCAGGCAGAGAGTCCACTTTGCAGTGCAGGGGGCTCCAGTTTGATCCCCGGCTGGGGAAGATCCCGTGTGCTGTGGAGCGGCTGGACCAGTGTGTCTATTCAAGAGCCAGTGCTCTGGAGTGCATGTGCCCAGAGCCAATGCTCTGTGGCGAGAGAGGCCACAGAAATGGGAGGCCCATAAAGGCCAAAGAATAAAGATGGATGAAAATAAGTAAATAAAAAACCAATAAAAGAGGTCAAAATTTTTAAAAATATATTAAAGAAAAAGAAAAAAAAAGAACAACCCTTGGCCAGAAAGGCATGGGTGTTTTAAAAATTAAAAAAAAAAAAAAAGAAAGGTATACAGTTGCTCCCCAGCTTCCAAAGAGTTATTCTCTAAGGTGTGTTTGTTAAACTGGGTATTTTGAACTTGACTCTTATTTTATCACAGAAACAGCATTATGATAGCAAGTTAGGTCCAGCGGTTCACAGACATCACCATTGCCACCTGACCTTGTCTGTAAGAGTTGCAACCAGCTGCTGGTTTTGCCCGCCTCCACCAGTGCGATCCACCTGGCATCCTGAACTCTGCCTCTTCATGGCTAAGATGCTGGTACTTAACCCAGAACCTTCCCACGTCTTTGCATATGTGCCAGCTTGGTCCACACAGCAGCTCAATCCAAAAAGTCTGGGGTGTTATCCGTGGCTTACCCCTCTTCCTCCCCAGCCCTCGCCGGCCCACCCCCACCATGCTGACACCCCACCCGTCACTGAGGTCTGCTGAGTGCACCTCCAAAGTAAACCTCGGTTCCTTCCCCTTGTCTCCATCCTCCTGTCACTGAGGTGGTCCAGGCCACCATCTTCTCTCCCCTCAAATCTAGGTCACAGTCATTGGACCCTTGGCAAGAAGGCAAAGAGGAGGAGCCAGCGAGGAGGGGCCCTGGCTCGTGTTCAGGTGTTTAAGTCAGTAGGAATCTGCTCTTGTCCTGGCTGCAAAGCTAACAGCAAAAGGACCCTCACCATCCCCCCTCTCTACCACCCACCACGCCAGACACACCTGGCTCTCACAATTCGCTGTCCATTCACTACCCTTTCCTTTCCCAGAGACTCCTTGCTTTGGGGACCTGTCATCTCCAAGTTGAAACCCAAGTTATCCTTCCTAATGATGAGGAGTTCTTATTACTAGAGAAGAGTCACAAGTGAGCAAAACAGTAACCTAACGAAAAGAAAGGTCCACTCTCTAGCAATGGAAAATTAACCAATTAATTCATTGATAGCACCCCGGCCCTAGCTGAACTGTTCGAAGGCTTTCATAAACAAATCTCACAGAAGCAGGGATGGATGCTCATGACCAAGACCATGACAATCTTCCTACACGGAGGCTTTGCGAGGAGACAGGAGACTGTCCATCAGCGTGCTCTTCCCACTGCGTGACCAGTGTCACTTGTACTACTCTGTAGCATCAGGGCATTCATGTATGTGGGAAACTCTGAGCATCTTCAAGCTTCAGAGCTCATTACGCTGAGTTCCCTACAGACAGCACACAGCCTAGCCTGGTATCAGTGCTCAATGCCCAGAACAGCGCCTGACCCCAGAGTCTGTTAAAATGAATCGACTCCAAATCCCTGACTTTAAAGTGTAAAAACTGGCCAAAGAACAAAGGTAAATGAATAAAAGATCAATAGAAGTGGCCAAAAATAAAAGAAAAAGTCCAAAAATAAATAAATAAATAAAGTGCAAAAACTGAAACCCAGAGAGGTCAAGTGACTTGCCCAAGGTTATAGGGTTCTTTTCTGACGGAGCTGGGGTCACCACACTTGGGTCTCTTGACCCTCAATCCACACTATATTATGGATCCAAAGGGGGAAAGAGTATATTGAATACTTTCTTTGCCCTGCACTTGACGTGCCTGCATAGGCTTAATGACCTAAAAGGACGTTTAGCACCGTCCTCTGGGTAAACCGCACAAAGCAGCTGCACCCCTCTGAGCCTTGGGTTTCTGTCCTCAGCTTTTCACGATACCATAGCTAAACTCAGTAAAAACAGAAACTCTTCACACTCCAATCATCTGTAAGCAGTATTATGGTGAGAACCTGAAGCAATAGGGACAAACAGACCTGTTTTTCTCTGCACAAAGGCCAGTTCAACTTTGGAGATTTGCTTCTGGAAACATCTTAGGTATGAAATCCTGGAACTGGACTCAGGATACAGAGGAAGGAGGAGAGGAGAGCTAAGTTGGGAGCAAACCCAAGTTATCCTTCCTATGATGAGGAGTTCTTATTACTAGAGAAGAGTCACAAGTGAGCAAAACAGTAACCTAACGAAAAGAAAGGTCCACTCTCTAGCAATGGAAAATTAACCAATTAATTCATTGATAGCACCCCGGCCCTAGCTGAACTGTTCGAAGGCTTTCATAAACAAATCTCACAGAAGCAGGGATGGATGCTCATGACCAAGACCATGACAATCTTCCTACACGGAGGCTTTGCGAGGAGACAGGAGACTGTCCATCAGCGTGCTCTTCCCACTGCGTGACCAGTGTCACTTGTACTACTCTGTAGCATCAGGGCATTCATGTATGTGGGAAACTCTGAGCATCTTCAAGCTTCAGAGCTCATTACGCTGAGTTCCCTACAGACAGCACACAGCCTAGCCTGGTATCAGTGCTCAATGCCCAGAACAGCGCCTGACCCCAGAGTCTGTTAAAATGAATCGACTCCAAATCCCTGACTTTAAAGTGTAAAAACTGGCCAAAGAACAAAGGTAAATGAATAAAAGATCAATAGAAGTGGCCAAAAATAAAAGAAAAAGTCCAAAAATAAATAAATAAATAAAGTGCAAAAACTGAAACCCAGAGAGGTCAAGTGACTTGCCCAAGGTTATAGGGTTCTTTTCTGACGGAGCTGGGGTCACCACACTTGGGTCTCTTGACCCTCAATCCACACTATATTATGGATCCAAAGGGGGAAAGAGTATATTGAATACTTTCTTTGCCCTGCACTTGACGTGCCTGCATAGGCTTAATGACCTAAAAGGACGTTTAGCACCGTCCTCTGGGTAAACCGCACAAAGCAGCTGCACCCCTCTGAGCCTTGGGTTTCTGTCCTCAGCTTTTCACGATACCATAGCTAAACTCAGTAAAAACAGAAACTCTTCACACTCCAATCATCTGTAAGCAGTATTATGGTGAGAACCTGAAGCAATAGGGACAAACAGACCTGTTTTTCTCTGCACAAAGGCCAGTTCAACTTTGGAGATTTGCTTCTGGAAACATCTTAGGTATGAAATCCTGGAACTGGACTCAGGATACAGAGGAAGGAGGAGAGGAGGAGAGACAGGACTGGAGGAGCTGACGGAGGACGGGGCAGATGACAAAAACAGCAGCAGCCACGACCAGGTACAGGCTCGACAGAACATTACCAGAAACTTCAGACTTCCACAACCCGAGGTGACTTCCAGAACTCTCATGGTGTAGAAAATTCTGCCTGTGCTTCGTGAAAAACAACCCTTCTTATTCCTACATTCTCTCTTTTTTTTTTTACCTCCAGCTTTGTAAATGACCCTAACAGGGCTCAGGTATGTTCCCAAGCTTAAGATTTTCTGTCCCAAATAAAAGTGCAAAATAAATAGTGATTCTACTTACATCGTGAGAATTGGAAGTTTACAGCTATTCTGAGAATGGCTAGAACTCCTAATAAGATCTTTAACAAATATGGGAGGTGCAAGTTTTATGGCTGCAAAATTAACAACAGGAGTGGCTGAGGTGAGGACACACCTGAATGTGGAAAGGGGTGGCGGGGCTCCGCCCTGCTCCCCGGCTGTCTGGGAGTTCCTTCCTCAGAAGCCAGAAGGCACTAGATTCACTGACAGACCTACTAGGCTCATAACAAACACCAGAGATCCAGAACTCATAATTCATACTCATGAAAATAGCACACAAGCCAGGTTTGTTTGTTTTTTTTAAATCAACTTCTTTTCTGCCAGGTAATGGCTTCTTCTTCTTCAGGACACTGGGGGTCAGTTGGAGCAAGACAGGGGCAGGGAACAGAACATGGGCTCAGAAGTGCCCATGGCTATAGGAACAGAGTTCCCATAGGCTTAATGACCTAAAGGACGTTTAGCACCGTCCTCTGGGTAAACCGCACAAAGCAGCTGCACCCCTCTGAGCCTTGGGTTTCTGTCCTCAGCTTTTCACGATACCATAGCTAAACTCAGTAAAAACAGAAACTCTTCACACTCCAATCATCTGTAAGCAGTATTATGGTGAGAACCTGAAGCAATAGGGACAAACAGACCTGTTTTTCTCTGCACAAAGGCCAGTTCAACTTTGGAGATTTGCTTCTGGAAACATCTTAGGTATGAAATCCTGGAACTGGACTCAGGATACAGAGGAAGGAGGAGAGGAGGAGAGACAGGACTGGAGGAGCTGACGGAGGACGGGGCAGATGACAAAAACAGCAGCAGCCACGACCAGGTACAGGCTCGACAGAACATTACCAGAAACTTCAGACTTCCACAACCCGAGGTGACTTCCAGAACTCTCATGGTGTAGAAAATTCTGCCTGTGCTTCGTGAAAAACAACCCTTCTTATTCCTACATTCTCTCTTTTTTTTACCTCCAGCTTTGTAAATGACCCTAACAGGGCTCAGGTATGTTCCCAAGCTTAAGATTTTCTGTCCCAAATAAAAGTGCAAAATAAATAGTGATTCTACTTACATCGTGAGAATTGGAAGTTTACAGCTATTCTGAGAATGGCTAGAACTCCTAATAAGATCTTTAACAAATATGGGAGGTGCAAGTTTTATGGCTGCAAAATTAACAACAGGAGTGGCTGAGGTGAGGACACACCTGAATGTGGAAAGGGGTGGCGGGGCTCCGCCCTGCTCCCCGGCTGTCTGGGAGTTCCTTCCTCAGAAGCCAGAAGGCACTAGATTCACTGACAGACCTACTAGGCTCATAACAAACACCAGAGATCCAGAACTCATAATTCATACTCATGAAAATAGCACACAAGCCAGGTTTGTTTGTTTTTTTTAAATCAACTTCTTTTCTGCCAGGTAATGGCTTCTTCTTCTTCAGGACACTGGGGGTCAGTTGGAGCAAGACAGGGGCAGGGAACAGAACATGGGCTCAGAAGTGCCCATGGCTATAGGCAACAAGTTCTTCCACTGTCTCCCCATGATGTGTTATTTCCAAAGATGGCCACGACAATCTCCTGTCACGAGGTGGGCAATATTTCCCTTCCCTTTAATCTGGATTGGCCATGTGCTGTGTTTCGACAGATGGATAAAATGTGAAAGTGACCTTTGGGGCTTGAAGGGGCCTGGAACTGCCAGGCTCCTAGAGGTAGGTCACCGTGCCCATGTAAGGGAGTCAGGCTGTTCTGCTACGGAGAGAGGTCCTGCAGGATGGGGACCATGAGAAAAGAAATCGCCCTGTGGAGTAGACTTAATGCTGCAACCAAGAGCCGGCACCAGGGCACCAGACCAGGGAGAGGTGCCACCTTGGATCCTTCCGCTCCGTGAGTGGCCCAAACAGAACAAAGAAAAGCTGTCGCCAGAGTCCTGCCAGAACTCCTGACCCACAGACTGTGAACAAGGCTTGCTTTAAGCCACAGTATCAGGGTTGGTTTGCCACATAGCAACAGGTACCAATCAACTGCTCTCTGTTGTCAACTAGTTCTTCCCAGGCTGTCCCCACGGGATTGAAATGGGTTGTGGTTTTGAATCTGTTTATGCTTTTGGCTTCTTTTTTAATATATCAACTGGAGAATCTTGCTGGGGACAGAAGCATTGGTTTGAGACTGACCGAGCCCTTAAACCTGCCAAGGGGACTGGTGGCCAGCACAGCATCACGTGTACTTCACACGTGCTCAGAGTGAGGAAGTCCACGGTGTGACCCATCCCGGGGCCAGGGGGCAGCCCCACCGAGCCGGCGCCCCGCCCCCCTCCTCACAACACAGACCAATGCCTGCATTCTGAGTGAGCTGCTCCTGCTCCACAAGTAAAAAAAAAGAAAAAAAAATGCCCTAGAAGGAAAGCCAGCACATCCAGTACTCACAGGGCTTGGTCCCTCTCCAGTCTGAAGGGACGGCTGGCAGACCAGCTGCCTCTGTGCTTCAGGATCCCTGCCTCCCCAAAGTCATTTCATGGTCAACATGGCAAGAAAAAAAGGAAAGAGAAAGGAGGCCAAACTGAGTCCACATGGAGCTTGGGGTGGGGCCTGCAGCCCTCACAGTTGGCTGCGGGCGGATCCAGCAAGACGTGGCAGCTTTTATCGCCCATGCATTGTGTCCAAACTCCACTGGAGAAAAAAGCACCTGAGCAAAGTGAAGACAAAGGACCACAGAGAGCCCGGCACGTTCTTGATAGCAGTGCTGCCTGGATTTTACAGGGGGGTGGTGGGAAAACAAGGGGCAACACTCCCTAAAAGGCCAACCTTAGTCTTGAGCCTCATCAGGTAGCCCCCACACTGCAGCTTTGGGGCAGCGGGGGCATGGTATCAGCACAAAACACAGACCTTGTGAGTGCTGGATTGGTGAGCCAGGCCCACGTTCACAGAAGTAGGAAGGAGAGGAGAAATGATCTCCTGGAAGGGCTCTGCATGGATTTTGCCTTGACACCTTCACCTGTGCACAGACTTCAAGAGCCCTGTGGCTAGAAGCGAAGCCAGGACTGAAAGACAAGCAGGCGTGAGTCACTGGAAAGGGCTTGGCAAAGAAGGGGAAAGCAGTTATGACACAAAAGAACCTTCCTCATTCATTCTGGAAATGTTCTTCACTCAAATGTTTATTGAACATCTCTTATGTAACAGGTACTGTATGAGATGCCGGGAATAGACGGGCAATCAGGGCGCACATGGTCTTTGCTCCAAGGAGTGCCCATCCTGCAGGAGGATAGAGGTGGGGCACTTACTAGAGGGAGCTGGGGCAAATCAGAAAAGGAGGCTTAGGCAGGAAAGGCACAGTGGAAGCTGGAGAAGGTGGGAGCACACTGCCCTGTGGCCCTGGAAGGTTCCAGGCTCCTGTGGCTTCACTCAGAGGGGACGATGCTCTTTGCTCCACTCCCTGCTTCCCAGGTGGCTCTGCGGTAAGGAATCCACCTGATCCTTGGGTCAGGACGATCCCCTGGAAAAGGGCATGGACACCCACTCCAGTATTCTCGCCTAGAGAATCCCATGGACAGAGGAGCCTGGCGGGCTACAGTCCACAGGGTCACAAAGAGAGTGGAGTGACTGTACCTGACCACACACACTGAAATTCTACAGTTCCTCTCAGTGCCAGTGCACAGGGCATTGCCTGGATTCTGGCTATCTTCCCACGTGTTTCTAAAACATGGCTTTCGTGAAGGCGCTTACCGCCCCAAAGCCATCTATGACAACCCACTGCCTACTGAATAAACTCTGCAACATTTTGGCTTGGTTTCTCCCAGTTTACATAGTCTACTCCAACCCATCAGAATATGCCTGGAGCAAAAGGTCCCCCAAAGGAACACCCCAATCTCTGTTTATAGTCACCTGAACAAAAAACACAGGATGAGTTCCAGCCCCAACTCTGACCACATTTGCAAATGTTTCCATTTCTATATAAGAACCCTCAACCCAAGACTCTATTTATTTAGAGTTTATCATCCGTGGGCCTTGCATGCAATGCTAATAAGGCATGATAAGAGAAATCTAGGACCCCAAGAGCACACTCAACAGCAAGATGGTCTGAACCCCTAGCTCTGATTTGATTTTGCCTTCAACCTGTGCACAGACTTCAAGAGCCCTGTGGCTAGAAGCGAAGCCAGGACTGAAAGACAAGCAGGCGTGAGTCACTGGAAAGGGCTTGGCAAAGAAGGGGAAAGCAGTTATGACACAAAAGAACCTTCCTCATTCATTCTGGAAATGTTCTTCACTCAAATGTTTATTGAACATCTCTTATGTAACAGGTACTGTATGAGATGCCGGGAATAGACGGGCAATCAGGGCGCACATGGTCTTTGCTCCAAGGAGTGCCCATCCTGCAGGAGGATAGAGGTGGGGCACTTACTAGAGGGAGCTGGGGCAAATCAGAAAAGGAGGCTTAGGCAGGAAAGGCACAGTGGAAGCTGGAGAAGGTGGGAGCACACTGCCCTGTGGCCCTGGAAGGTTCCAGGCTCCTGTGGCTTCACTCAGAGGGGACGATGCTCTTTGCTCCACTCCCTGCTTCCCAGGTGGCTCTGCGGTAAGGAATCCACCTGATCCTTGGGTCAGGACGATCCCCTGGAAAAGGGCATGGACACCCACTCCAGTATTCTCGCCTAGAGAATCCCATGGACAGAGGAGCCTGGCGGGCTACAGTCCACAGGGTCACAAAGAGAGTGGAGTGACTGTACCTGACCACACACACTGAAATTCTACAGTTCCTCTCAGTGCCAGTGCACAGGGCATTGCCTGGATTCTGGCTATCTTCCCACGTGTTTCTAAAACATGGCTTTCGTGAAGGCGCTTACCGCCCCAAAGCCATCTATGACAACCCACTGCCTACTGAATAAACTCTGCAACATTTTGGCTTGGTTTCTCCCAGTTTACATAGTCTACTCCAACCCATCAGAATATGCCTGGAGCAAAAGGTCCCCCAAAGGAACACCCCAATCTCTGTTTATAGTCACCTGAACAAAAAACACAGGATGAGTTCCAGCCCCAACTCTGACCACATTTGCAAATGTTTCCATTTCTATATAAGAACCCTCAACCCAAGACTCTATTTATTTAGAGTTTATCATCCGTGGGCCTGCAATGCTAATAAGGCATGATAAGGAGAAATCTAGGAAAAGACCCCAGGCCCCAAGAGCACACTCAACAGCAAGATGGTCTGAAATTCTCCACTAGCTCTGATTTGATGCTTTAATTAGCTTTACTAGGCTATTTTAAAATTAAAAGTACTTAGTATTGTGACCCAGATGGCACTAGTGGTAAAGAACCCGCCTGCCAATGCAAGAGACATAAGAGGCATGGGTTCGATCCCTGGGTCGGAAAGATCCCCTGGAGGAGGACACGCTAACCATTCTAGTACTGCTGCCTGAAGAATCCCATGGACAGAGGAGCCTGGAGGGTTATGGTCCATAGGGCATGAATGAAGCAACTAAACACATATGCACAATGTTGTGACCCAGTAATTCCAGTCCTAGGAATACAGCTAACAGAAATGCTTAGTATCATTCACCAGAAGACAAGTTTAAAAATGATCATGGCAGAGCTGGTTGTAACAGTCTCAATCTAGAAACTATCCAAATGCCCGTCTACAGTAAGATGGATTCATGATGATACATTCACAAAATAAAATACAATATGGAAGCAAGAAAGAACAAACGACAGCTACACAAAGTAATATGGATGAATTCCCAAACATAATGTTGAGTGAAATAAGGCAGACACAAAAGAGCAAGCCTACACAATTCCATAAGGATAAAGCTCAAGGCTATCCTGTCACAAGGGTTACCCTGGGAGCATGAAAATGACCAGAAAGCAGCTTCTGGGATCCTGATAACAAGCCATGTCATGATCTAGATGCTGCTTAATGAACACATTCATTGTGAGAAAACTCATTGAGCCATACAGCTATGGGGTCAGCACATTTTTTCTATGTATCTAAGACTTCAATAAAAAGCTTACCTTAAAAAGAGGAAAAAGAAAAAATAGAATTGATGAGGGTACACTGAAAATCCGATTTTATAGTCACCTGAACAAAAACACAGGATGAGTTCCAGCCCCAACTCTGACCACATTTGCAAATGTTTCCATTTCTATATAAGAACCCTCAACCCAAGACTCTATTTATTTAGAGTTTATCATCCGTGGGCCTGCAATGCTAATAAGGCATGATAAGGAGAAATCTAGGAAAAGACCCCAGGCCCCAAGAGCACACTCAACAGCAAGATGGTCTGAAATTCTCCACTAGCTCTGATTTGATGCTTTAATTAGCTTTACTAGGCTATTTTAAAATTAAAAGTACTTAGTATTGTGACCCAGATGGCACTAGTGGTAAAGAACCCGCCTGCCAATGCAAGAGACATAAGAGGCATGGGTTCGATCCCTGGGTCGGAAAGATCCCCTGGAGGAGGACACGCTAACCATTCTAGTACTGCTGCCTGAAGAATCCCATGGACAGAGGAGCCTGGAGGGTTATGGTCCATAGGGCATGAATGAAGCAACTAAACACATATGCACAATGTTGTGACCCAGTAATTCCAGTCCTAGGAATACAGCTAACAGAAATGCTTAGTATCATTCACCAGAAGACAAGTTTAAAAATGATCATGGCAGAGCTGGTTGTAACAGTCTCAATCTAGAAACTATCCAAATGCCCGTCTACAGTAAGATGGATTCATGATGATACATTCACAAAATAAAATACAATATGGAAGCAAGAAAGAACAAACGACAGCTACACAAAGTAATATGGATGAATTCCCAAACATAATGTTGAGTGAAATAAGGCAGACACAAAAGAGCAAGCCTACACAATTCCATAAGGATAAAGCTCAAGGCTATCCTGTCACAAGGGTTACCCTGGGAGCATGAAAATGACCAGAAAGCAGCTTCTGGGATCCTGATAACAAGCCATGTCATGATCTAGATGCTGCTTAATGAACACATTCATTGTGAGAAAACTCATTGAGCCATACAGCTATGGGGTCAGCACATTTTTTCTATGTATCTAAGACTTCAATAAAAAGCTTACCTTAAAAAGAGGAAAAAGAAAAAATAGAATTGATGAGGGTACACAGAAACAGATACTTACTTATATTGGAGAATGTGAATTTGTTTAGCTTTAAGGAAGGGCATCTGTAAATATTTATCAAAACCTTTAGACACTTCATATCCTTTGACTTAAATTCCAATTCTAGGAATTTATCTTCAAGAAATAATGAAAAATGTACAGTGGCATTTGTCATAGAATTATTTATAATAGGGAAAATTTGGAAAGAGTCTAAATAAGGAGCATGTATATACTTACTGTGCAACCACTAAAATGCGTTTTATAAAATATTTAATGAAAGGATTATGAGGGATTTTAATTTTTCTTTCTATATTTTTACCCCAAATTCCCTGCAATGGACATTTATCACATGAGAAGAGTTATTTAGAAATAAATGCAAATACCCACATAGAAATTAATAATTTAATCCAGCATTCATTCAACAAGCATGTACTGAAATCTTCCACTGCCAGGCACGGGTAGAGGAGTGAATACGGTTTAGGATCTGCTCTCAGGAACCTTACTTTGGTCAGATCTGAAGTTAAATGTGATTCAACCTCAGCTCATGCTGTGGTTGGGGAGAGCAAACTTATCTGAAGTCAAAATGCATGAATTCAGTCTCAGCTCCACAATTTGCTGTTTAAAAAAATTTTCAGTGTCTTGGTAGATGAGCTTCTCTCTCTATTCATCTGTTCCTTCATGTGTAAAGTGAGTATAATACGAGCTCTCCTGGCTACCTCACCCGATACAGTCAGCTGCGGAGGAATAAGCCCGTCTACAGTAAGATGGATTCATGATGACAAAAAAAAGAGCAAGCCGCTACACAAAGTAATATGGATGAATTCCCAAACATAATGTTGAGTGAAATAAGGCAGACACAAAAGAGCAAGCCTACACAATTCCATAAGGATAAAGCTCAAGGCTATCCTGTCACAAGGGTTACCCTGGGAGCATGAAAATGACCAGAAAGCAGCTTCTGGGATCCTGATAACAAGCCATGTCATGATCTAGATGCTGCTTAATGAACACATTCATTGTGAGAAAACTCATTGAGCCATACAGCTATGGGGTCAGCACATTTTTTCTATGTATCTAAGACTTCAATAAAAAGCTTACCTTAAAAAGAGGAAAAAGAAAAAATAGAATTGATGAGGGTACACAGAAACAGATACTTACTTATATTGGAGAATGTGAATTTGTTTAGCTTTAAGGAAGGGCATCTGTAAATATTTATCAAAACCTTTAGACACTTCATATCCTTTGACTTAAATTCCAATTCTAGGAATTTATCTTCAAGAAATAATGAAAAATGTACAGTGGCATTTGTCATAGAATTATTTATAATAGGGAAAATTTGGAAAGAGTCTAAATAAGGAGCATGTATATACTTACTGTGCAACCACTAAAATGCGTTTTATAAAATATTTAATGAAAGGATTATGGGGGATTTTAATTTTTCTTTCTATATTTTTACCCCAAATTCCCTGCAATGGACATTTATCACATGAGAAGAGTTATTTAGAAATAAATGCAAATACCCACATAGAAATTAATAATTTAATCCAGCATTCATTCAACAAGCATGTACTGAAATCTTCCACTGCCAGGCACGGGTAGAGGAGTGAATACGGTTTAGGATCTGCTCTCAGGAACCTTACTTTGGTCAGATCTGAAGTTAAATGTGATTCAACCTCAGCTCATGCTGTGGTTGGGGAGAGCAAACTTATCTGAAGTCAAAATGCATGAATTCAGTCTCAGCTCCACAATTTGCTGTTTAAAAAAATTTTCAGTGTCTTGGTAGATGAGCTTCTCTCTCTATTCATCTGTTCCTTCATGTGTAAAGTGAGTATAATACGAGCTCTCCTGGCTACCTCACCCGATACAGTCAGCTGCGGAGGAGACTCTACTGAGCATGCCCTGAGGACGGAGGCTATGAATACCACGATCAGGTGGTAGTCCTTCATGTCATGACCAAAAGGGGCACACGCAAGCCGTCCATTCTTTAAAGAAATAGCATGCCCTCCAGACTTCATCCTGCCCGTGGGTTACCCTGCCCTCCTCTGAGCCTTGCTCACGGTGCCAGCATCCATGACAGCTAGAGGGAAGTGCTTTTTATCACTGAACTCTTGTTGCATTACACGGTGGTAGAGAAGGTGGTCTGTGTGATGTTGACGTCTTCAGGGGCCTTGACCGTGCTCAGTTTCTGTAAACGTGCGACTGAAAAGAAAGCATAGTTTTCATCTGTAAGAAGCAGGGTTTTATATATAGATCATTGGTTGATGCCTGTTACTTGTCTTGTTTGAACCTTTCATAATCTTACAGGGTTTATATCTTCTATTTCTACAAGATGTGCCAAAAAACTACAGACATTGTATATTTGTCTTTTGTTCCTTCCCATTCTTTCAATTTCTGCTTCCCTTATGTGAAGGTACACAACAGTCCTAGTGGACTGTCCCTTTTCTTAAGCAATGATCTTCTTTTCCCTGTCTAGGTTTTTCTCCTTACCTTCTACATTGTTACAGAGTAGCAACACTAGCTTTCTTTTGTTATCTGTACTGTTTATCCTCTTTTGACTCTTGGCTCTCAATTTTTGTGTGTCATTAAATTGTATGTATGTCTTATAACTTGTAGATGCCTGGATTTTTTTTTTTTTTGTCCAACAAAGTTCCACATGTTTATTGCTAAACCCCACAGACTGCTAGCGAGCAAACAGGTAACACCAGGAGCTGGGCCTTTCCATCTCTGCTAAGCTGCTCAGACAGGAGTAATGTTCTCATTAGGAGCTGGCTGATTAACATGCACACAGCACGTGTGCCACTCTCTATGCAAGGCTTCTCACAGTCCAAGCTTGGTCCTTCTCCAATGTCTTCTCTTGGAGTTGTACCTGATTTTATTACCAGTTTTCATTCGAATCCATTGAGGAATGGGCCGATTCTGCTTTTGTTTCTTGGCCAGAAATCGCTTGATCCTGAAAGTCTTGTGAGAAGACATCGTGAGCAGCGAACTCAACAGCACAGACGATGGCGGAGAAAAGGGATGTCTGGATTTTACCTGTTCTTAGAGAAAAATTATTTTTTCAATGCAAGAGCTTCTCTCTAATGAGAAGATTTGAATTGTTTTGAGTATAACAACAGCTTGGGATTCCATTTTCTCATGGATAAATTTTGTTTGTTTCTTTGTTTTTCACTCCTGGTACTTGGAAGATGTACATGTCTTTAAGGAGTCCCTGAGCTGACAAGCGAGTATTCATGGCTCTCATTTTACAGAAGAGACTGTCCTTCATGACTCCTGGCTTGAAGCCTAGCCTCAAAATACTCTTTTGTCAGGTGGTGTTTATTGTTATCCTGACCATCTAGGTGTAGGACATTAAGATCAGGTGCATGTCTATGTGTGTATTTCAGGCAGGAGGTGGGGGAGGGAGGGGATTGTGCACTAGTTCTTGGTCAGCTGGATCCACCATGGTTATTGTTGTTGTTCAGTCACTAAGTCATGTCTGACTCTTTGCAGCTGCATGGACTGTAGCACACAGCCCTGGTGGATCAGACGGCAAAGAATCTACCATGGTAAACAGAAATAAAACAATGGAATAAAAATAGTAGAGACCATCCTCAAAGTGCTGAAATAACCGCACTCTAGAATTGTGTATCCAGAAAAAGTATCTTTAAAGAATGAAGGTGGGGGCTTCTCTGGTGGCCCAGTGGGTAAGGACATCGCCTGGCAGTGCAAGAGGCGTCGGTTAGATCCCTGGCCTGGGAAGATCCCATGTGCCGTGGAGCGGCTGGATCAATGTGTCCGACTACAGAGCCAGAGCTTTGGAGCACATGTGCCCAGAGCCAGTGCTCTGCCATGAGAGGGGCCACTGCAACGGGAGGCCCACACAGGCCAAAGAACAAGATAAATGAATGAAAGATCAACAGAAGTGGCCAAAAAGAAAGAAAAAATGAATGAAGGTGAAACTAAGACGTTCTCAAAAAAACTAAAAGTGAGGCAGAGGGCTTCCCTGGTGGTCCAGTGGGTAAGGACACCACCTTGCAGTGCGAGGGGCGCCGGTTCGATCCCTGGCCTGGGAAGATCCCATGTGCCGTGGAGCGGCTGGATCAATGTGTCCGACTACAGAGCCAGAGCTTTGGAGCACATGTGCCCAGAGCCAGTGCTCTGCCATGAGAGGGGCCACTGCAACGGGAGGCCCACACAGGCCAAAGAACAAGATAAATGAATGAAAGATCAACAGAAGTGGCCAAAAAGAAAGAAAAAATGAATGAAGGTGAAACTAAGACGTTCTCAAAAAAACTAAAAGTGAGGCAGAGGGCTTCCCTGGTGGTCCAGTGGGTAAGGACACCACCTTGCAGTGCGAGGGGCGCCGGTTCGATCCCTGGCCTGGGAAGATCCCATGTGCCGTGGAGTGGCTGGACCGATGTGTCCAATGACCGAGCCAGAGCTCTGGAGCACATGCACCCAGAGCTGGTGCTCTGCGACAACAGTGACCAAGAGCCAAAGAACAAAGATGGATGAAAAACAGATAAATGAAAGACCAATAGAAGTGGCCTGCCCGCACCCTTCTCTCTCCAACCTGCCCCCCACCCAAAAATAAAGTGAGGCAGATCACCTCCAACAAATAATGTCAGTGAAGATATTTCTAAATAAAATGTTTTCAACTTATCAGGAAAATATAATAATAAGTATAAATTCATACTTAATAAAATATCCTCAAAATATGTGTAGAAAAACTTTATAAAAATACAAAAAGAAATGAGCCAATCACAGCACTACAGTGGGACATTTTCAAAATCTTCTCATAGTAATTGACAGATGGAACAGATATAATAAGGAAGCATAGAGAAGTTCTGAACTTTGATTTTAGGATTCAGAGTTGATTTGATTCAGGAAATCAACCCTGAATATTCATTGGAAGGAATTATGCTGAAGCTGAAGCTCCAATACTTTGCCACCTAATGCAAAAAGAAAACTCATAGGAAAAGAACCTGATGTTGGGAAAAACAGAAGGTAGAAAGGCAAAGGGACGACAGAGGATGAGATGGTTGAATGGCATCACTGAGTCAATGGACATGAGTTTGAGCAGGCTCCACAAGATGGTGAAGGACAGGGAAGCCTGGTGGGCTGCAGTCCATGGGGTCACAAAGAGTCAGACACGACTGAGAGACTAAACTGACAGGACTTTTAACTTTGAATAATTAACGAGTCTTTTAAATGCAAAATCTTCAAATTAGAGAACACCTTGGGCTCACATAGAAACTGACCAGACATAAAGCAATTTCAAATGATTCTAAAGAGTAGTCCATGTTCTTTGATCTACATGTCATTAAATTAGAAATCAGTTACAAAAGAAAACTAAAAAACAAATATTAAAAAAACAAAAATTATAATAAAACTTTTAAAATACTTAGGACTGAATGATAATGAAAGTACTATCTACCAAATTTATGAGATGCAGATAAAGCAGCATGTAGAAAGAAGAATGGGGCTTCCCAGGTGGCACTAGTGGTAAAGAACCCAGCTGCCAATGCAAGAGACATGAGAGACAGGGGTTTCATCCCTGGGTCTGGAAGCTTCCCTGGAGCAGGGCGTGGCAGCCCACTCCAGTATTCTTGCCTGGAGAATCCCATGGACAGAGGAGCTTGGCAGGCGATGGTCCACAGGGTGACAAAGACTCAGACACAGCTGAAGCAACTTAGCTCTTAGCACTAGAGAGAAGAACACAGCCTTAAATTCTTATATTATAAAAATAAATTACTTAATAAAGAAACAAATTAGAAAACTCAACAGAAAAAACAGGGCTTCCTTGGTGGTTCATGAAAATTTAAAAAAAATGCCAATCACAGCACTACAGTGGGACATTTTCAAAATCTTCTCATAGTAATTGACAGATGGAACAGATATAATAAGGAAGCATAGAGAAGTTCTGAACTTTGATTTTAGGATTCAGAGTTGATTTGATTCAGGAAATCAACCCTGAATATTCATTGGAAGGAATTATGCTGAAGCTGAAGCTCCAATACTTTGCCACCTAATGCAAAAAGAAAACTCATAGGAAAAGAACCTGATGTTGGGAAAAACAGAAGGTAGAAAGGCAAAGGGACGACAGAGGATGAGATGGTTGAATGGCATCACTGAGTCAATGGACATGAGTTTGAGCAGGCTCCACAAGATGGTGAAGGACAGGGAAGCCTGGTGGGCTGCAGTCCATGGGGTCACAAAGAGTCAGACACGACTGAGAGACTAAACTGACAGGACTTTTAACTTTGAATAATTAACGAGTCTTTTAAATGCAAAATCTTCAAATTAGAGAACACCTTGGGCTCACATAGAAACTGACCAGACATAAAGCAATTTCAAATGATTCTAAAGAGTAGTCCATGTTCTTTGATCTACATGTCATTAAATTAGAAATCAGTTACAAAAGAAAACTAAAAAACAAATATTAAAAAAACAAAAATTATAATAAAACTTTTAAAATACTTAGGACTGAATGATAATGAAAGTACTATCTACCAAATTTATGAGATGCAGATAAAGCAGCATGTAGAAAGAAGAATGGGGCTTCCCAGGTGGCACTAGTGGTAAAGAACCCAGCTGCCAATGCAAGAGACATGAGAGACAGGGGTTTCATCCCTGGGTCTGGAAGCTTCCCTGGAGCAGGGCGTGGCAGCCCACTCCAGTATTCTTGCCTGGAGAATCCCATGGACAGAGGAGCTTGGCAGGCGATGGTCCACAGGGTGACAAAGACTCAGACACAGCTGAAGCAACTTAGCTCTTAGCACTAGAGAGAAGAACACAGCCTTAAATTCTTATATTATAAAAATAAATTACTTAATAAAGAAACAAATTAGAAAACTCAACAGAACAAAATCAAAGAGCAGGGCTTCCTTGGTGGTTCAGTGGGCTAAGAGTACACCTTGTAGTGCAAGGGGCACTGGTTTGATCCCTGGCCCAGGAAGATCCCGCATGCCATGGAGCGGCTGGAGCAGTGTGTCTAATTATGAGCCACCGCTCTGGAGTGCATGAGGCCAGAGCCGGTGCCCTGCAATGAGAGAAGCCACTGCAATGGAAGGCCCACACAGGCCAAAGAATAAAGATGTCCCTTTAAGAGACTAGCCTCTGTGAAATTGACTAGAAAAGAGGAAGGAGAAAAATAAAATCAATAACATCAGAAGGACTTCCCTGGTGGTTCAGTGGGTAAGGACACCATCTTGCAGTGCAAGGGGCACCGGTTCGATCTCTGGCCTGGGAAGATCCCACTGCCGCGGAGCGGCTGGACCGATGTGTCCAATTACCGAGCCACCGCTCTGGAGTGCATGAGGCCAGAGCCGGTGCCCTGCAATGAGAGAAGCCACTGCAATGGAAGGCCCACACAGGCCAAAGAATAAAGATGTCCCTTTAAGAGACTAGCCTCTGTGAAATTGACTAGAAAAGAGGAAGGAGAAAAATAAAATCAATAACATCAGAAGGACTTCCCTGGTGGTTCAGTGGGTAAGGACACCATCTTGCAGTGCAAGGGGCACCGGTTCGATCTCTGGCCTGGGAAGATCCCACTGCCGCGGAGCGGCTGGACCGATGTGTCCAATTACCGAGCCAGAGCTCTGGAGCGCATGTGCCCAGAGCCCGTGCTCTGCAACAACAGACACCACCACGATGGGAGGCCCACACGGGCCAAAGAACAAAGATGGATGAAAAACAGATAAATGAAAGACCAACAGGAGTGGCCCGCCTGCCCCTCTCCCTCCCCAACCTGCCCCGCCCCCCACCCCCCCAAAAAAATTAATCAGGAAACAAAGTATGGGGCAGCTAACTTCAGATACTCTTGAGGATTTTAAAAGATCAAGAGAAAATAATGAAGAACTTTAAGCCAATAGATTTGAAAACTTAAGTAAAACAGACATACTCCTAGACTATAACTACAAAGATGAATTCTGGAAAAAATAGAAAAACTCACAAGTCTTATAATCAGTGAAGACTGAATAAGTAACTTTAAATCTTCCCACAAAGAAAGCAAGAGGCCCAGATGGTTTTATAGGCAAGTCCTATGTGACAGCATGTGTAAATTATTTTATCTTCTATATACTCTTCTTAAGTAAAAGGGAAAAAGTCTATTTTGTAACCCAGTTTATAAGGCTAATGAAAACTTCAGGTCAAGAAAATCTGAAAAAGGAAAATTATCGGCCAATCACATTCATGAATAAAGACACAAAGAAACTGAAAAATAATAACAGACCAAATACAGAAATATATTTTTTAAACACATATCATTATCAAGTTAAATTTGTGTAAGGAATTGGGAAAAGTAGCTTAACATTAGAGAAACTGCAAGTGTAATTTTCCAGAGTAATGGATTAAAAGAGCCTAATCATATAATCATCTCAGCAGAGGGGGAAAATCATGTGATAAAATGCTAACAGTTATTCCTGATTAAACTCTTAGTAAGTCAAGAACTGAAGGAGCTTCCCTACCCTGATAAAGCACATCTAATACTGCAACCATGATACTTAACAGTGACATCCTGGAAGGATTCCCTTTAGTATCAGAACAACTGATACCAGGCTATCGCCTCTGCCTCTACTCAACTCTGTACTGGAAATCCTAACTAATACATTATGGCAAGAAAAAGATGTAAATGGTATACAAATTGCAAAGTAAGAAACAAAACAACCCCTAACTGAATATGACATAATCTTCTACAGAGATCAAGAAGAACCTAGGCCTTCCCTGATGGTCCACTGGGTAAAGAGTCCACCTTGCAGTGCAAGGGGCACTGGTTCGATCCCTGGCCTGGGAAGATCCCACGTGCTTCAGAGTGGCTGGACTGATGTGTCCAATTAGGAGCCAGTGCTCTAGAGCACATGTGCCCAGAGCTGGTGCTGTGCAACAAGAGATGCCACTGCAATGGGAGGCCCACACAGGCCAAAGAATAAAGATGGATGAAAATAAATAAATAAACAAAAGAGGCCAAAATTTAAACACACACACACACACACCAAAAGGCATTTTTTTTTAAAAAAAAAAAAAGAAGAACCTATAGCAATGTGTTAGAATTAAAAAGATACGGAGGTTGGTAGTTAAAAGCTCAATATATACATCATTGTTTTGCTATGTACTTGAAAAAAAATTGCTTAAAAGAGAGAAATCATTGGGGATTATAGTCAAGGCTATGGCCTTTTCAGTAGTTATGTATGGATGTGAGAACTGGATCAGAAAGAAGGCAGAATGCTGCAGAATTGATGCTTTTGAACCACGGTGCTAGAGAAGACTCTTGAAAGTCTCTTGGATAGCAAGGAGATCAACCCAGTCAAACTTGATAAGCAAGATGAAGTCCCAATACTTTGACCACCTGGGGTGAGGAGAATCATATCAAGTTAAATTTAGAAATATTTTTTAAACACATATCATTATCAAGTTAAATTTGTGTAAGGAATTGGGAAAAGTAGCTTAACATTAGAGAAACTGCAAGTGTAATTTTCCAGAGTAATGGATTAAAAGAGCCTAATCATATAATCATCTCAGCAGAGGGGGAAAATCATGTGATAAAATGCTAACAGTTATTCCTGATTAAACTCTTAGTAAGTCAAGAACTGAAGGAGCTTCCCTACCCTGATAAAGCACATCTAATACTGCAACCATGATACTTAACAGTGACATCCTGGAAGGATTCCCTTTAGTATCAGAACAACTGATACCAGGCTATCGCCTCTGCCTCTACTCAACTCTGTACTGGAAATCCTAACTAATACATTATGGCAAGAAAAAGATGTAAATGGTATACAAATTGCAAAGTAAGAAACAAAACAACCCCTAACTGAATATGACATAATCTTCTACAGAGATCAAGAAGAACCTAGGCCTTCCCTGATGGTCCACTGGGTAAAGAGTCCACCTTGCAGTGCAAGGGGCACTGGTTCGATCCCTGGCCTGGGAAGATCCCACGTGCTTCAGAGTGGCTGGACTGATGTGTCCAATTAGGAGCCAGTGCTCTAGAGCACATGTGCCCAGAGCTGGTGCTGTGCAACAAGAGATGCCACTGCAATGGGAGGCCCACACAGGCCAAAGAATAAAGATGGATGAAAATAAATAAATAAACAAAAGAGGCCAAAATTTAAACACACACACACACACACCAAAAGGCATTTTTTTTTAAAAAAAAAAAAAGAAGAACCTATAGCAATGTGTTAGAATTAAAAAGATACGGAGGTTGGTAGTTAAAAGCTCAATATATACATCATTGTTTTGCTATGTACTTGAAAAAAAATTGCTTAAAAGAGAGAAATCATTGGGGATTATAGTCAAGGCTATGGCCTTTTCAGTAGTTATGTATGGATGTGAGAACTGGATCAGAAAGAAGGCAGAATGCTGCAGAATTGATGCTTTTGAACCACGGTGCTAGAGAAGACTCTTGAAAGTCTCTTGGATAGCAAGGAGATCAACCCAGTCAAACTTAAAGATCATTGGAAGAACTCAAGATGAAGTCCCAATACTTTGACCACCTGATGAGGAGATCCGACTCATTGGAAAAGACCCTGATGCTGGGAAAAATCGAAGGCAGAAGGAGAAGAGTGTGACAGAGGATGAGATGGTTGGGTGGCGTCACTGATTCAATGGACATGAACTTGGGCAAACTCTGGGAGATGGTAAGGGACAGGGAGGCCTCGCACGCTGCAGTCCATGGGGTTGCAAAGAGTCAGACACAACTTGGTAACTTACTAACAACAACAGAAAAGTGGAAACTGTTGATAGAACTTCACTGGCCAGTCAAGCAATGGGATGTCCCTTCCCACCCATTGCATAGTACCAAGCATGGATCATGGATGAGGGTAACTGGGGATGTGTACCTACTGTTACTAGGAGTGTAATTAGATTTTTTTCTGTAAAAGCATTGGAACTGGGATGATGGATATTTTCTCAATGATGAATCCAAAACTTCTGTTGAGACACAAGAGCTTTCCTTGTCTAAGCTTCAACAATTCCAGAAATGACTGATTCTAGCAGAGTGTGTGGACCAGTTCTTGCTTCCTGTGTGGAAGGCTTCTATTAACTACTGTCGTATGTAATATGACTACTTTTCTATTTCACACAGAATTATAAGAAAATGCTTTCCCCCAAGAGTAATAACTTCTTCAATGATCAACTCATTCTTTTCTGTTTCTCTTGTTAGTTTATTTCATGAGGACTCAGAGTTTTGTTTGTTCTGGTCTATGCCTTCTTTCAGTTTTGTAAAAGCCCTGACACATGACTTTTACAAACTATTTCAGGAAATAAATTTTACCTCATATATATTTAAAAAAACACAGTGAAGGAGAAACAAGTGATATATAAATAAGTAAATGGAAGACATGTGTCCCCAAAGACCCAGCAAACTCACTTTCAAGTATGTTCTGTATTTCTAGTTTCTCACACTTGTGTGCCAGGAGAGTTCAAGGATATTAATCACAGCATCGGAATTGATGCTTTTGAACCACGGTGCTAGAGAAGACTCTTGAAAGTCTCTTGGATAGCAAGGAGATCAACCCAGTCAAACTTAAAGATCATTGGAAGAACTCAAGATGAAGTCCCAATACTTTGACCACCTGATGAGGAGATCCGACTCATTGGAAAAGACCCTGATGCTGGGAAAAATCGAAGGCAGAAGGAGAAGAGTGTGACAGAGGATGAGATGGTTGGGTGGCGTCACTGATTCAATGGACATGAACTTGGGCAAACTCTGGGAGATGGTAAGGGACAGGGAGGCCTCGCACGCTGCAGTCCATGGGGTTGCAAAGAGTCAGACACAACTTGGTAACTTACTAACAACAACAGAAAAGTGGAAACTGTTGATAGAACTTCACTGGCCAGTCAAGCAATGGGATGTCCCTTCCCACCCATTGCATAGTACCAAGCATGGATCATGGATGAGGGTAACTGGGGATGTGTACCTACTGTTACTAGGAGTGTAATTAGATTTTTTTCTGTAAAAGCATTGGAACTGGGATGATGGATATTTTCTCAATGATGAATCCAAAACTTCTGTTGAGACACAAGAGCTTTCCTTGTCTAAGCTTCGCAACAATTTCAGAAATGACTGATTCTAGCAGAGTGTGTGGACCAGTTCTTGCTTCCTGTGTGGAAGGCTTCTATTAACTACTGTCGTATGTAATATGACTACTTTTCTATTTCACACAGAATTATAAGAAAATGCTTTCCCCCAAGAGTAATAACTTCTTCAATGATCAACTCATTCTTTTCTGTTTCTCTTGTTAGTTTATTTCATGAGGACTCAGAGTTTTGTTTGTTCTGGTCTATGCCTTCTTTCAGTTTTGTAAAAGCCCTGACACATGACTTTTACAAACTATTTCAGGAAATAAATTTTACCTCATATATATTTAAAAAAACACAGTGAAGGAGAAACAAGTGATATATAAATAAGTAAATGGAAGACATGTGTCCCCAAAGACCCAGCAAACTCACTTTCAAGTATGTTCTGTATTTCTAGTTTCTCACACTTGTGTGCCAGGAGAGTTCAAGGATATTAATCACAGCATCGGAATAGCAGAAGAAACAGATGTAGCTAAACGTCCTTCAAAAAGAGAATGGCTGGGAGACCTATGAAGTGTTATGCAGTAATGGAAAAGAATGATGAAGGTCTACATGTACTATCATTGAAAGGTACTCAGTTAAGCAAAAAAAAAAAAACAAGCAGAAGCCTATAGAAGATGGAATATGAGTTTTTTAAATACCGCAAAACATAATTATGCATTTACATATGCAAATTTGCTCAACTACTATGTACCTGGCATACTTTTAAGTGCAAGGATACAATAATAATCAAAACACACAAAAAATTCCTGCCTACATGAAATTTACATTCTAGGGCATATATACACACACATAGTTATAGATCCAGCCTCATGTGAACCTATGTGTATGTTTGGGCACAGAAAAAGTCCTAGAGGGGTGCACACTAACCTCAACAGTAGCTATTATCCAAGATAAATACAATATGGATACTCATACAATGAAATACTATACAGTCATTCAAATGAATGAACCTGATGTCTATACAACAGTACGGAGAAGTGATTTATATGCTTGGCCACCTAACCTTGCTAAGGCTCAGTTTTCACACTTGTGAGAAGAAAGGTTATCATAGTTATGCTAGTACCTCTTTATGGGCTGTTGTGTGCTTTCAAAGAGAACATTCATTTAGAGAATTTAACATGTAGTGGACACTCAATAAATGATAACTATCAATTTATTCACAAGATAGAAGAAAGAGGCCTAAACCATCCACAGGACTGTTAATGGCTTCTGGCTGGGGCCGTGCACCTAAAACCCAATTATACAGCAACGTGGGGGGACCTCAGAGTTTTGTTTGTTCTGGTCTATGCCTTCTTTCAGTTTTGTAAAAGCCCTGACACATGACTTTTACAAACTATTTCAGGAAATAAATTTTACCTCATATATATTTAAAAAAACACAGTGAAGGAGAAACAAGTGATATATAAATAAGTAAATGGAAGACATGTGTCCCCAAAGACCCAGCAAACTCACTTTCAAGTATGTTCTGTATTTCTAGTTTCTCACACTTGTGTGCCAGGAGAGTTCAAGGATATTAATCACAGCATCGGAATAGCAGAAGAAACAGATGTAGCTAAACGTCCTTCAAAAAGAGAATGGCTGGGAGACCTATGAAGTGTTATGCAGTAATGGAAAAGAATGATGAAGGTCTACATGTACTATCATTGAAAGGTACTCAGTTAAGCAAAAAAAAAAAAACAAGCAGAAGCCTATAGAAGATGGAATATGAGTTTTTTAAATACCGCAAAACATAATTATGCATTTACATATGCAAATTTGCTCAACTACTATGTACCTGGCATACTTTTAAGTGCAAGGATACAATAATAATCAAAACACACAAAAAATTCCTGCCTACATGAAATTTACATTCTAGGGCATATATACACACACATAGTTATAGATCCAGCCTCATGTGAACCTATGTGTATGTTTGGGCACAGAAAAAGTCCTAGAGGGGTGCACACTAACCTCAACAGTAGCTATTATCCAAGATAAATACAATATGGATACTCATACAATGAAATACTATACAGTCATTCAAATGAATGAACCTGATGTCTATACAACAGTACGGAGAAGTGATTTATATGCTTGGCCACCTAACCTTGCTAAGGCTCAGTTTTCACACTTGTGAGAAGAAAGGTTATCATAGTTATGCTAGTACCTCTTTATGGGCTGTTGTGTGCTTTCAAAGAGAACATTCATTTAGAGAATTTAACATGTAGTGGACACTCAATAAATGATAACTATCAATTTATTCACAAGATAGAAGAAAGAGGCCTAAACCATCCACAGGACTGTTAATGGCTTCTGGCTGGGGCCGTGCACTCCAAGGTTCAAAGGGCAGTGCCAGAGCCCTTGGGGAATCTATCCAGTCATGCTCCCTCTGGGCTTCCCGAGCCCCTGAGAGCAGCAAGCCTCTACGTGGGGGAGAAGGCGGACCATGACTGCCATGGGTAGATGGGGTCTGAAACCGCCAAGCCAGGCGGTGCCGTGCTCATGGAGAGTGTGGCCTCTTTACTGATTCACCTGCTGCAGGGCAGACCCTAATTATCTTGGATTGGTGAGTGCAACGGCTCCCCTGAGGTGTTTGTGAAGGTCATTAGGAATATACAGGGGGACACCGGGGACAGTCTGTACTCCCTTCTCTGAGAAGGCGGCAGCACCTACTGTTGAGAAAAGAACAAGAATGTGCCCCAAGCTGAATCACTACTCAGCATCTCCCAGGCCTGCGAGCTCTTCCCACTGAGGCAAAGCAAGACCCCATCTGCTCACTGCAGGGGGTGCTTGCGATCAGACACCACTGCCCCATGCTCCAGGGGGCTGCAGACAGGATGGCCAGGGCTAAGCCACACAGGGGTGTCTCTAAGCTCTCACACCCATCCCCCACCACCTCCCTTCCTGGGGGGCCTCCTCCACCTCCAAGTAGGCATCTGGAAACAGCGGCTAAAAAGATCAAAATTCCTGGTCCAAGCCAACATATCCAGTGCTTATAACTTTCTAGAAATTGTGAAAAGAACATTCTCCAGGCCCTCTAAAATGAGAGGCTCCTCAAGTAATATCTATTTGGAAGGTCAAAAACATCGGCCCAATTGGCCTCCTTTCTAAAAAAGTACAATCGTGGGGAAGGAGGCTACCATTTCAGCCTATTAACACAGTCGGAGAAGTGATTTATATGCTTGGCCACCTAACCTTGCTAAGGCTCAGTTTTCACACTTGTGAGAAGAAAGGTTATCATAGTTATGCTAGTACCTCTTTATGGGCTGTTGTGTGCTTTCAAAGAGAACATTCATTTAGAGAATTTAACATGTAGTGGACACTCAATAAATGATAACTATCAATTTATTCACAAGATAGAAGAAAGAGGCCTAAACCATCCACAGGACTGTTAATGGCTTCTGGCTGGGGCCGTGCACTCCAAGGTTCAAAGGGCAGTGCCAGAGCCCTTGGGGAATCTATCCAGTCATGCTCCCTCTGGGCTTCCCGAGCCCCTGAGAGCAGCAAGCCTCTACGTGGGGGAGAAGGCGGACCATGACTGCCATGGGTAGATGGGGTCTGAAACCGCCAAGCCAGGCGGTGCCGTGCTCATGGAGAGTGTGGCCTCTTTACTGATTCACCTGCTGCAGGGCAGACCCTAATTATCTTGGATTGGTGAGTGCAACGGCTCCCCTGAGGTGTTTGTGAAGGTCATTAGGAATATACAGGGGGACACCGGGGACAGTCTGTACTCCCTTCTCTGAGAAGGCGGCAGCACCTACTGTTGAGAAAAGAACAAGAATGTGCCCCAAGCTGAATCACTACTCAGCATCTCCCAGGCCTGCGAGCTCTTCCCACTGAGGCAAAGCAAGACCCCATCTGCTCACTGCAGGGGGTGCTTGCGATCAGACACCACTGCCCCATGCTCCAGGGGGCTGCAGACAGGATGGCCAGGGCTAAGCCACACAGGGGTGTCTCTAAGCTCTCACACCCATCCCCCACCACCTCCCTTCCTGGGGGGCCTCCTCCACCTCCAAGTAGGCATCTGGAAACAGCGGCTAAAAAGATCAAAATTCCTGGTCCAAGCCAACATATCCAGTGCTTATAACTTTCTAGAAATTGTGAAAAGAACATTCTCCAGGCCCTCTAAAATGAGAGGCTCCTCAAGTAATATCTATTTGGAAGGTCAAAAACATCGGCTGCCCGATATCATGTCTCAAGCCTGAACTCTACACTAGTTCCTACAGAATATCCTGCTTCCAGGAGAAAACACAAAGGAGCTGTCAGATCCATGGGCCAGCAAGTGTCGGTGAGAGCATACAGCCACTAGGGACTTTGGCTGAAGAGTATCTTGGTCCTCAAACAGGCCATTTTTAGCAGCCTTTGGCCAGAAATTAGCCAAACCCATAGAGACATGGCCATCTACCCCAGCTGCTGTTAGCTGCACTTCTAGGTGGGCCCACCAACTCCGGGAGGTAATGAGAGGAGCTGGGGAACCAACCTCCAAGAATGGAAAAGCAGACAGTCAAGCCTCCCTCTGTCTGGTTGACCTGAATTTAGTGAACAACAAAATCTATTCCCAAAAAGAAGCTTATTTTCCCGGGGGATTAAAATCTGATGGACCCTCAGAAGTTACCACAAAAGTCCCCAAGAAAGCGCCAAAGGAGAAAGCCGGATGCAACCGCTGCTCCTCAAACCCAGGCCTCCTCACTCACTGGGATGGTGGCATCTGGACATGGTTGTTGTGAAAACCATCCTAATGTCCAGGGGGCACTACAGCTGTGGGAGGGGCTTCACAAACACTTATATTCATAGACCTGTAATGAACCAAAATAGTGCCCACTCCATCACCCCAGCCATTGTGATCACTGAAGTCAAAGTTATTTTCCAGTGCTCTTGACTAAGGAGTGGTGTCCCTGTAGGTGTGAGGAGGGGGCTGGAAAGGGTCAAGGTTTCTGGAGTCTGGACGCAGACTAACTCAGACCTGAGGATGCTAGGCCTCAACTATCTAAAACTGAAAAGGGACTCATCTTCTTAAAACTGGCTCCTGGGCTTCCCTGGTGGTTCAGTGGGTAAGGACACCACCTTGCAGTGCAAGGGGTGCCAGTTCAGTCCCTGGTTTGGGAGGATCCCACGTGCCGCAGAGCAGCTGGATCGTTATGTCCAACTACCGGGAGCTCTGGGGTGCGTGCTCCCAGAGCCAGTGCTCTGCAGTGAGAGAGGCCACTGCGATGGGAGACCCACACAGGCCAGAGAACAAAGATGGATGAAAACAGATAGATGAAAGACCAATAGAAGTGCCCCTCCACACACAAAATTTTTTTTTAATTAAAAAAACCCAAAACTGGCTCCCACCTGTTCCATATGCACTCACAGTGTCTCCATCACTGAGGCATGATGCACAGTGTTGTACACCATGTACACCAAGTACAACGCACACCATGAGCGTCCATAATTCCCCTGGGAAGCAAGTATCTCCTCCCATTCTAACGACTAGAGTTTAAGTCACCTTGTTGTTGTTCTGTTGCTCTATGATGTCCAAGTCTTTGCAGGCCCATGGACTGCAGCACACCAGGCTTCCCTGTCCTTCACCAGCTCCCGGAGCTTGCTCAAACTCATGTCCACTGAGGTAATGAGAGGAGCTGGGGAACCAACCTCCAAGAATGGAAAAGCAGACAGTCAAGCCTCCCTCTGTCTGGTTGACCTGAATTTAGTGAACAACAAAATCTATTCCCAAAAGAAGCTTATTTTCCCGGGATTAAAATCTGATGGACCCTCAGAAGTTACCACAAAAGTCCCCAAGAAAGCGCCAAAGGAGAAAGCCGGATGCAACCGCTGCTCCTCAAACCCAGGCCTCCTCACTCACTGGGATGGTGGCATCTGGACATGGTTGTTGTGAAAACCATCCTAATGTCCAGGGGGCACTACAGCTGTGGGAGGGGCTTCACAAACACTTATATTCATAGACCTGTAATGAACCAAAATAGTGCCCACTCCATCACCCCAGCCATTGTGATCACTGAAGTCAAAGTTATTTTCCAGTGCTCTTGACTAAGGAGTGGTGTCCCTGTAGGTGTGAGGAGGGGGCTGGAAAGGGTCAAGGTTTCTGGAGTCTGGACGCAGACTAACTCAGACCTGAGGATGCTAGGCCTCAACTATCTAAAACTGAAAAGGGACTCATCTTCTTAAAACTGGCTCCTGGGCTTCCCTGGTGGTTCAGTGGGTAAGGACACCACCTTGCAGTGCAAGGGGTGCCAGTTCAGTCCCTGGTTTGGGAGGATCCCACGTGCCGCAGAGCAGCTGGATCGTTATGTCCAACTACCGGGAGCTCTGGGGTGCGTGCTCCCAGAGCCAGTGCTCTGCAGTGAGAGAGGCCACTGCGATGGGAGACCCACACAGGCCAGAGAACAAAGATGGATGAAAACAGATAGATGAAAGACCAATAGAAGTGCCCCTCCACACACAAAATTTTTTTTTAATTAAAAAAACCCAAAACTGGCTCCCACCTGTTCCATATGCACTCACAGTGTCTCCATCACTGAGGCATGATGCACAGTGTTGTACACCATGTACACCAAGTACAACGCACACCATGAGCGTCCATAATTCCCCTGGGAAGCAAGTATCTCCTCCCATTCTAACGACTAGAGTTTAAGTCACCTTGTTGTTGTTCTGTTGCTCTATGATGTCCAAGTCTTTGCAGGCCCATGGACTGCAGCACACCAGGCTTCCCTGTCCTTCACCAGCTCCCGGAGCTTGCTCAAACTCATGTCCACTGAGTCGGTGATGCCATCCAACCATCTCATCCCCTGTCATCACTTACCCAAGGTCATACTACCAGTGAGGACAGAATGAGGTTTGGGACCATGCCTGTCTGACTTCAAAGCTCTTCACCGTGAGCCACTGTGTCTCCAGGTTGCTCTCACACACCAAATCATGTTGAAGAGAAACAGCTTGTATTGAGGCACCTGCTTCCCAAAGGGGCCCAGTTTTATACTGGTTTTAAATCAGCTACGGAGGACTCTGCTGTATTCTGCCAACCCTTATGCCAATCTTGGAGAGGCCAGAAACAGCAGCTGGCACAGGGAAAGGGAGGGACAAGCAGGGAGAAAAGATGCCATCATACACGTACAAAACATGGGCAGGGATGTGGGTTGAGGCAGGGTGAGCAAGAGGCTGGAACTGAACACGGGATGAGAGATGGAGGTTTGAATTTTAAAACGAGGTGGACTTTCAATATTTGAAAATGAAGCTCTTTATTCATACCTGGGTGTGACCAGAAAATCAAGGAGACCCACCTAAGATTTGATACAGGGATTGGAGAGAAGAGTCCAAGAAGTGATATAAAAAACAATGAAGTGAGAAAAACCAAAGTTCTTTTCATGACTTCACCCACTGTGCCTGGCTCATGGTAAGAAGCGCTGAAACCAACTGCTGCTACCATGCCTGTTACTAACCACTAAGTCTTCACCCAGAGGCTGGCACTGCTGACACATCGCCCAGCTGTCACTGACTTTCCTTGTGTCTCACCTCACTAGATGACCAACTGCCTGCAGGCAGGAACTGTATCTGGCTCAGTACTGCACTCACAGTGTCTCCATCACTGAGGCATGATGCACAGTGTTGTACACCATGTACACCAAGTACAACGCACACCATGAGCGTCCATAATTCCCCTGGGAAGCAAGTATCTCCTCCCATTCTAACGACTAGAGTTTAAGTCACCTTGTTGTTGTTCTGTTGCTCTATGATGTCCAAGTCTTTGCAGGCCCATGGACTGCAGCACACCAGGCTTCCCTGTCCTTCACCAGCTCCCGGAGCTTGCTCAAACTCATGTCCACTGAGTCGGTGATGCCATCCAACCATCTCATCCCCTGTCATCACTTACCCAAGGTCATACTACCAGTGAGGACAGAATGAGGTTTGGGACCATGCCTGTCTGACTTCAAAGCTCTTCACCGTGAGCCACTGTGTCTCCAGGTTGCTCTCACACACCAAATCATGTTGAAGAGAAACAGCTTGTATTGAGGCACCTGCTTCCCAAAGGGGCCCAGTTTTATACTGGTTTTAAATCAGCTACGGAGGACTCTGCTGTATTCTGCCAACCCTTATGCCAATCTTGGAGAGGCCAGAAACAGCAGCTGGCACAGGGAAAGGGAGGGACAAGCAGAGAGAAAAGATGCCATCATACACGTACAAAACATGGGCAGGGATGTGGGTTGAGGCAGGGTGAGCAAGAGGCTGGAACTGAACACGGGATGAGAGATGGAGGTTTGAATTTTAAAACGAGGTGGACTTTCAATATTTGAAAATGAAGCTCTTTATTCATACCTGGGTGTGACCAGAAAATCAAGGAGACCCACCTAAGATTTGATACAGGGATTGGAGAGAAGAGTCCAAGAAGTGATATAAAAAACAATGAAGTGAGAAAAACCAAAGTTCTTTTCATGACTTCACCCACTGTGCCTGGCTCATGGTAAGAAGCGCTGAAACCAACTGCTGCTACCATGCCTGTTACTAACCACTAAGTCTTCACCCAGAGGCTGGCACTGCTGACACATCGCCCAGCTGTCACTGACTTTCCTTGTGTCTCACCTCACTAGATGACCAACTGCCTGCAGGCAGGAACTGTATCTGGCTCAGTACTGCAGCTTCCGTGTTAGCACAACACCTATTGCTATTCAGTTGCTAAGTCATGTCCGACTCTTTCCAACCTCATGGACTGCAGAACACCAGGCTTCCATGTCCTTCACCATCCCTTGGAGCTTGCTCAAACTCATGTCCATGGAGTCAGTGATGCCATCCAACCATCTCATCCTCTGTCACCCCCTTCTCCTCCTGCTCTTAATCTTACCTAGCATCAGGATCCTTCCCAAATGCCTGTAGACCCTCAATAAAGATCTGTTAAATGAACAAAAGAATTCTCCATGCCAAACACCATCACCTGCTATTTATGAGCATTCACGTCACCTCCCATCTCATCTCCTTCTCTTTCTGATACCATTTCAATCTGGTAGAGATGCTAATAAATTTCAGAAGGGCTCCCAATAAGGAGCAGGGTAATCAAGAGAAAAAAAATAACAGTCCAAAGACTGAAGAGACTGAGCATGAATCATCAAAGAGGAAGAGTGTAGAATTGGAAGAAACCCCACAGAGAAAGACCCTCTCACCTACTCCCTGTGAGACGCAGGCATGAAGGTCAAGCAGCATCAATCATTTGGTCCAGAACACTGCTACTGTTTGTCCACATTTTTAGCTCCCCTGAGAACAATGACATGAAACAAGCTAGAGATCCAGGCCCATGGTGGCCGTGTGTTCTTGGCGAGGAGCTGAGGCCACCACAGGAGCCATCAGAGGGGACAAAGTGTGTACCTCTCTGGAGAAGAGTGAGCCTTGCTCTGCTATTTCAGAATGTACCAACCCCTGGGATCCAGGAGAACCCTTCAGCTGAGGCTGGAGCCAGGGCTGGGCAGTCAGCACGCGCGGTCTACACATTCCAGCCTGGAATTCTGAATTAATCAACTGCAGGATGCGCGATGGGCAGATGGGAGCGAGCTGCAGGAAGGAGTCAAACCAGCAGCCTAGGCAGCTGCTAAATTTAGCCTGGTCCCCAAAGCAGGACTTAATTAAACTAATCCTGCACCTCTCTCCACCCCAGGCCTTGTTCCCAGGTGGGTTTCTGCTGTTCCGAGGTCGGCTCACTTTATAACACGGGCCTCCACGCTGATCCCCTTGACAGGCGCCCCAGGCCAGCTCCTCCGCTGCTGTGCTGGGAAGGCAGCGCAATTCCCAGCTGTCCTTGCTCCTCCGCGGAGCTGGGTGCAGCCCGGAGCAAGGCCACTTGCTGCGAGGCTGTGCCAGGCAGATGGCTCTCCGCCCGCTGAGATGGACCCAGCTCTCGGCTCCCTGCCACCCTCCACCGAGGAGGCCCTCACATCAGGGCAAGCGTTCCGATAAACTGCCTGGGCTTGGCTTCCACAAGGTGGGGCCATCCCGGGTGGTCACCTCTGTGCAGAGGCACCCAAAGGCAGTTATTTCGCTGATCTCAGACAGCTCCACCGTGTGGGGGTCCCGGTCAGTTGAGTGTTATTAGTTTCAATCTGGTAGAGATGCTAATAAATTTCAGAAGGGCTCCCAATAAGGAGCAGGGTAATCAAGAGAAAAAAAATAACAGTCCAAAGACTGAAGAGACTGAGCATGAATCATCAAAGAGGAAGAGTGTAGAATTGGAAGAAACCCCACAGAGAAAGACCCTCTCACCTACTCCCTGTGAGACGCAGGCATGAAGGTCAAGCAGCATCAATCATTTGGTCCAGAACACTGCTACTGTTTGTCCACATTTTTAGCTCCCCTGAGAACAATGACATGAAACAAGCTAGAGATCCAGGCCCATGGTGGCCGTGTGTTCTTGGCGAGGAGCTGAGGCCACCACAGGAGCCATCAGAGGGGACAAAGTGTGTACCTCTCTGGAGAAGAGTGAGCCTTGCTCTGCTATTTCAGAATGTACCAACCCCTGGGATCCAGGAGAACCCTTCAGCTGAGGCTGGAGCCAGGGCTGGGCAGTCAGCACGTGCGGTCTACACATTCCAGCCTGGAATTCTGAATTAATCAACTGCAGGATGCGCGATGGGCAGATGGGAGCGAGCTGCAGGAAGGAGTCAAACCAGCAGCCTAGGCAGCTGCTAAATTTAGCCTGGTCCCCAAAGCAGGACTTAATTAAACTAATCCTGCACACCTCTCTCCACCCCCAGGCCTTGTTCCCAGGTGGGTTTCTGCTGTTCCGAGGTCGGCTCACTTTATAACACGGGCCTCCACGCTGATCCCCTTGACAGGCGCCCCAGGCCAGCTCCTCCGCTGCTGTGCTGGGAAGGCAGCGCAATTCCCAGCTGTCCTTGCTCCTCCGCGGAGCTGGGTGCAGCCCGGAGCAAGGCCACTTGCTGCGAGGCTGTGCCAGGCAGATGGCTCTCCGCCCGCTGAGATGGACCCAGCTCTCGGCTCCCTGCCACCCTCCACCGAGGAGGCCCTCACATCAGGGCAAGCGTTCCGATAAACTGCCTGGGCTTGGCTTCCACAAGGTTGGCCCATCCCGGGTTGTCATCTCTGTGCAGAGGCACCCAAAAGGCAGTTATTTCGGCTGATCTCAGACAGCTCCACCGGTGTGGCAGGAAGGGTTATCACTGCTCCACAGGTCAGTTGAGTGTTATTAGTTTCCAAATTTTGACTGCCATCCTTCCTTTCAGAATCTGTAATGTCCCCTGCACTCACCATGCTGCTGTTTAACCCTCCTTGTTTTCACTGCCACAGCTAATAGTGGTGTGAACCGGAGACCTGGTCTCCACCCACCACTGCAAGCGCAACACAGGACAGCAGCTGGGAGACACCCCTGCTCTGGCGTCCCACTCCTCGTGGTGAACTGGCAGAGGAAAGCATGTTCCAGGGCTGAGGGTGAGGGTCAGCTTCACTCAGGAAGCTCTCTAACTCCAACGTGGCTCACCTCTCCTCCTCCAATGGGGAGAAGCCCGGCTCTCAAACTCCGCCGCAGCATCAGGGTGATCTGCAGGCTTGGCAAACACAGAGCACCCAGCCCCACCCATGGTTCTTCCAGTCCAGGGTGGGTCCTGAGACTCTGCATCCCAATAAGCTCCCAGATGGGGCTTCCCTGGTAACTCAACTGGTAAAGAATCTGCCTGTAGTGCAGGAGACCCCGGTTCAATCCCTGGGTCGGGACGATCCCCTGAAGAAGGGATAGGCTACCCACTCCAGTATTCTTGGGCTTCCCTGGTGGTTCAGACAGCAAAGAATCTGCCTGCACTGTGGTAGACCTCAATGCAATCCCTGGGTTAGGAACATTCCCTGGAGGAGGGCATGGTAACCCACTCCAGGGTTCTTGCCTGGAAGATTCCACGGACAGAGGACCCTGGTGGGCTACAGTAGGCTGTGGGGTTGAAAAGAGTCAGACACGACTGACTGACTAAGCACAGCGCAGCAAGCGCTTAGGTGGCACCGACCCTGCAGGTCCAGGGTCTACTCTGTTAGACCAATTGTCCTGGTGATGGCTATCGCCGATCCTTGGATGGTGGACAATTTTCGGCATCTTGTGTGAGCAAAGGTGGGACCAGACTGCTGGGCCCAGGCTACCTCCAGCCCAGAACTCCTTCCAGGACGCTTCCTCTGTGTAGGTGAGGAGGGCAGGATTCAATGATGGTGAGAGGAAGCGTCTCCCTTCCCCGCTCGCCTTCTGGGACCCAAACCCAGGAAGATGCAGGCTACAGTGTGTTTCGCTTGAGGGAGTCAGCTGCTCTCAGGCGTTACATTCAATTCAACAAATCTTTCTGGAGTTCCTTCTAGGCCCTTGGCCCAGTTAGGGGACTGAAACAGTTCAAGAGGCCTAAAGCAGTCTTGAAGCCACGAGGAAGGAAAAGCCTAGACAGCAGACCTGAGACCACTTCCAAATAAGGGCCCCACACCATCTGCCTTCATATCTCTTCCCGAACTCTGCCAGCAAGTGCAGGAGCCCCTCCAGGGCTGAGGGGGTGGGTGGGTGGGGCGAGACAGGTGGGAAAGGGGTCCATTTCTGAACATCTGAAAATCCCAGGGAGGTGTGCTGCACTGTTGGGCCAGCTGGGGTCACAGCCTGGGGATCGGGTGTTAGTTACATCTGCTCACCTGCGTAGATTCCTTCCCTCCGCTGGCACCCAGCGGGCAGTGCCCAGAATGAAAGCCATGTCCAGGAAAGGGGGCTCCCTCCAACCAAGGGCCCCGTTGGGGCTGTGACTGCTTCCCAAGAGAACGTGGCACCTGGACCTTACCAACTGCCTTGCCTTCCTCCCCTACTCCATTCTACTCCTGCATGTAGGACCCCAGCCCGGCAGCAGCTTGCTGGATTGCTGGGGCCCAGGGAAGGAGCAGACGAGGGCTTCCCATGCACTCTGGGCAGCCTTGCAGACAGGCTCCGGCTTCAGGCCGCCTTCCTGGGCTCCCAGGAAGCTGTTCCCTGGGAGGCTCCACAGGAAGCCTCAATAGGTCTCTCCTAAGCTTTCTCTGCTAAAAGGCTGAGTTACAGCATTTCATGAATCACTTTCCTCTTTTTTTTTTTTTTCTTTAAAATTTATCTTTTTTCCCCCTTCTCCCATCTCTAGTCACCTTTTCTTAACTTTGGGATATAATCATGTTATTTTTTAAAGTTAGGTATTATAGAGCATAAAACCACATCCAGGGGCTTCCCAGACGGCTCAGTGGTAAAGAATCTGCCTGCCAAGCAGGAGATGCGGGCTCAGTCTCTGGGCTGGGAAGATGCCCTGGAGAAGAAAATGGCAACGCACTCCAGTATTCTTGCCTGGAGAATCCCAGAGCCTGGCGGGCTATAGTCCATGGGCCACAAAAGAGTTGTGTATGACTTAGCGACTAAACAGCAACCGTGTCATCACATCTTATTGTTATGCTAGGTCTGCCTTTGGATTTTGTTTATAGAAATAAGATGTTACACATTTGGCCCATATATTCAAAGCTATGGCTTTTCCAGGAGTCATATACAGGTGTGAAGGGTTGGGTCATAAAGAAGGCTGAGTGCCAAAGAAATGATGCTTCAAACTGTGGTGGTGGAGATTCTTGAGAGCCCCTTGGACAGTAAGGAGAACAAACCTAAAGGAAATCAACCCTAAATATTCATTGGAAGAACTGATGCTGAAGCTTAGACTCCAATCCTTTGGCCACCTGATACAAAGAGCTGACTCCCTGGAAACGGCCCTGATGCTGGGAAAGCTGGAGGGCAGGAGGCAAAGGGGACAGCAGAGGATGAGATGGTTAGATAGCATCACTGACTCAACAGATACGAGTTTCAGCAAGCTCCGGGAGACAGTGAGGGACAGGGAAGCCTGGCGTGATGCCGTCCACGGGGACCCAAAGCGTCGGACAGGAGTGAGCAATTGAACAACGAAGTACATGTGGTCGGGGCCCTACGCCCGTCCTGGGCCTGTTCCCCAGCCCCCTCCAGAGGCACGCTCCATCAGGCGCTCAGTAATTACAGTCTGCTGCTTCCCTGCTTGCCCCTCTGCCTCGGCTCCCCTCCTGCTCAAGGAGATCCCCTCTGGGCTAGGGATGCGCTTGGTGCTTTGAGTCAGCCCGCAGTCTGTCTGGACAGGCCGGCGTTCACAGTCACTTCCCTGTTACTCTAACAAATGAGGTGCCATTAGAGCGGCACTCGGCACTGCGGCAGCACCAGGCAATTGTGGATGTTTTAAACCTCGCAGACTCCCAAATAGCACTGTCCCCTTCAGTCAGAAGCCATTGCGAGGGGCATACATCACAGCCGAAAATCAATGCCTGCTAATGTCCCTGCAGGAAGGCAGAAACATTAACTTCATGAATCCTCCTTCTGTTTACGCACTCATTACGAGGATAAAATGTTACTTGGGTCGGGTCAGGCTTTTTGCTGCTTCAGAGGTGGTCCTGAATGAAAACAGGTGCATTGACTGTGGTATGGCTTACGTCGCACGTTAGATACCCACAGCGGCCACGAAATGTAAACTCCATCTCCTTATCGTCACTGAGTGTTCCACCATCAAGGGAAGAGCTGGGAGAGGAGGCTGCCTTGTTTGTCTTGCTATAAACTGGAGCTGGGGACAGACCTGCGACTGTTTGTTCCAGTGAGGGCACTGGCCTTTCCTCCTTGGGGGAGGGAGCCAGGGCTCGGATGGCAGCCCAAGGCCCTACACCTGGCTGTTGAAGGCCCTCCGGTCTTTACAGCTGTCTACAGACCGGGAATCCCACCCGCAAGGAGTCCTGATGGTCTGCCTTCTGCTGATGGCCTAGACCAGTTCCACACAGTTACCACTCAAGAGCTGGGGCACTTGGAAGACTATCCTAGCCCCACATCATAATGTGCAAACAAGGCAACTGAGACCCAAAGAGAGGGAGCCAGTGGCCTAGGATGCCTGGCAGGTGGGTCCAAGCACAGCCTCAGAAGGCCCGTGCCCCTTAGCGGGGTCAGCCCACAGCAAGTGTGGGCCTGGGTGGGAGTGAGGAATTCTCAGTCCTGGTCCTGTCTGGGCCTCTTTCCCCTGAGTGCACCCAGGTCCTTGGGTCCTTGCTGAGTTC
The DNA here is from genome assembly GCA_022376925.1 of Tragulus kanchil. Classification (NCBI taxonomy): domain Eukaryota; kingdom Metazoa; phylum Chordata; class Mammalia; order Artiodactyla; family Tragulidae; genus Tragulus; species Tragulus kanchil. The sequence goes on from JAIOJX010000003.1 coordinate 139,507,166, forward strand.
CAGAGACTTGTCCTCCAGCGCTTGGGCTCTTATCAGAAGTTGCCCTTGGGAAAGAAGAGCGGAAGAGCAAAGGCAGTCATTCTGTGAGCACGTCCATTTCTGCACCACAGCCTCGGCCCCGCAGTTCAGAACTGTTGTGTGGTTTCTGAGGGACGCCGAGGCCTTCTGGGACCCCCTGCCTGGCGTCCCCTCCACCCTCCTCTAAAGGCACAGACAGAAGGGCTCCAAGCCTGTCCCTGCATCCCTAGAGGCCCCAACCCAGGGATGGGCCGGCAGGGCATGGGGTCGGGGCAGAGCAGAAAGAGAGGCCATGGGAGGGCGCTGACTGGCACTGGGATGAAGGAGAGAGGGACCGCCCAGAGGAGCGTGACAGCCTGTCCTAGGCCTGTGCATCACAACCTCCACGAGCACGTAGTGCCCAGCACTCAGACAGAAATGCCTCTCCACCACCACAGGCACAGCGCTGGTGTTTCCTTCATATATCTCACATTCTCACGGCTCCCTGGAGCCTCCATTCCCTGCCACCAACACTAAGAGAATGATTCCAACTTATATTTGCAGATTCTCCATACGTCAGAAAGCATCTCAGCATCCATTACCCCATTCGATCCCCACAAAGCCCCACGAGGGCGACACCTGCATAAATACGAGGGAAATGAGGAAGGGCACGAGCGAGGGGAAGTCATAAAGTGTATCCTGAAGATGGCTCTCCTCACCACCAGGCTCGGCTCCCCACCTCCCCCCAGACCACCCTGGGCACTGCCACTGCTGGGCTCAACTAACAGAGAGGAGGAGAGATGGTGAGCTGGGAGGTGGGGCTGGGCAAGGAGGTGGAGCAGACAGAAAGGCTCCACGAGGTCCAGCTGTGGGTGAGGAGGAGTCAGCCAGGCGAGAGGGAGGACGGCAGAGTCCGGAAGAAAGACAGGAAACACCAGACAGAACACAACATGTGCAAAGGCCCTGTGGGAAGGGAACAAGAGCTTCGCTCCTTTGAAAAGTGAAAACAGAACATAGGTGTTGTGTCTACGTATAGAGAGAATACATTGGATACAAAATCTTTATGCCACAACTACACCAGGATCCAGAATAGATCTGTGGCCACTTTTATTGGATTGGCCATAAAGCTTTTGGATTTTCTCATAAGATGGGACAGAAAAACCCAAATGAGCTTTTTGGCCAAGCCAATAAAAACGGTAACATATATTATTAGCCAAGTGAAAACCTGCAAGTGTGAGTTCCTCAGTCACTTCTGACTCTCTGCAACCCCATGGACTGTAGCCCGCCAGGCTCCTCTGTCCAAGGAATTCTCCACGCAGGAATACTGGAGTGGGTAGCCAGTCCCTTCTCCAGGGGATTAGTAGCAAAAGGAATCCTAAAAGACCATTGTTGGGGTGAAAACCCTGCTCTTGAAAGTTCACCAGCATAGGTGTCTCCTGAAACCTTGTCCTTATGCACCTTCTGCTTGGGAGTTGGGGGCGGGGCCTGAGCCTGCCTTTCTAACGAGCCCCAGGGGCCCGTGTGTCGCAACCACAGCTCCAGCCGCAGAGCTGCCAGTGGGCACTAGAAGAGGGGATCTCTCTGCTAGACTTTAGGGTCACCAGGGAGCTTTGAAAACAAAGATGAGGCCCACCCAGGCCAACGAAAGCGGACTCTCTGGGGATGGGGTTCAAGCATCCGAACGGTTTACGTTTGAATAGCCCCCTGGTGATACTAAACACGAAGGTTGCAAACCTCAGCTAGATCTCTCCGAAGTCTCAAGCTATATCCATCCGCCCCACCTGGCAGGTGCGCTGTGCACCCCGTTCACCTCACGAAACAGGATTTTACCAGCAGAGAGGGGGCGGGCTTCTGCAGAGGAAAACAGATGCTTCTGCTCCAAGTAGAAACCACACGCTGTCAGACCTGGCCGTCTAACTCCGTCTCACTTTCCAGCTGACGCTACTCAAGTCCTGAGCCCACACAGCCGGTCAGCGGCTGCACCGCAACCAGAACCGTGGTCTCCCAGCCCCAGGGCAGGGTGCTTTCCATGTTTCAGGAAGATATTAAGCAGAAAGGCTCCCTGAGAGAGGAGGGATTGAACCCGTGGTGCCAGTGGTAAAGAATCCACCTGCCAATGAAGGACACATAAGAGACCTGGGTTCCATCCCTGAGTTGGGAAGATCCCCTGGAGGACGAAGTGGTAACCAGGTAAACTGCCCTTCTCCAGGATCTTGCCTGGTGAATCCCATGGACAGAGGAGCCTGGCAGGCTACGGTCCCTGCGGTCGCAGAGTCGGGCACAGCTGAAGTGACTTAGCACACAGCAAGCACTCCCTGAGAGAGGCAGGTTAGAGGGGGTGGGGCGGGATTGGGAGGAGTGCCTAGGGATGAGTGACGTCCAGAAAGGAAATCGGTGGAGGAGAATGTCAGGAGCAGAGGCAGAGGTAGAGGAAACCACCGCAGGTCCTTTCAAACCACAGAGCTCGCTCTGGCCACACGATAACCCTGGAAGGTTGCTGTGAAGTAGCCGACGGGGAGCGGTAGCCAGGGGGATCCCAGGGAGGCGGGGAGAGAGACACTGCCAGGCCGGGGACAGGTCAGGAGCCCACAAGACAGCTCCGCTACAAACAATGGCTTTCCTGAGCGGAGGACATACCTCAAAGAGGACATGGGCTGGGCACAGTCTAGCTTTTAACGAGTTTTCAGAAAATAAAACAAAAAAATCACATTCTTGACCATCCACTGCAAATGCCCTCCTAGGACCCAATAATGTGACTGACTAGTCCTAAGCGACGAATGCTATTATCAGCCTTTGCCAGGCACCCGGACACCTATGACTGATGAGGAGAGGGGAGCGACAGGGGAGACGGAGCCAGAAAAGAACTCAAAAGGATGGGACAGCTGGCTGTAGGCACCAGGAGGGGTCTGTGTCGACAGTGGGACCGAACGCCGAGCCGTGACGAGTGGCTGGGAGGTGTGCGGAGAGCGGGCGGGGGTGGGGCAGGGAGCAGGTGCAGAATGCACTTCATCTCCCAAAGGTGACACGAACTGCCACACGCTGTCAGACCTGGCCGTCTAACTCCGTCTCACTTTCCAGCTGACGCTACTCAAGTCCTGAGCCCACACAGCCGGTCAGCGGCTGCACCGCAACCAGAACCGTGGTCTCCCAGCCCCAGGGCAGGGTGCTTTCCATGTTTCAGGAAGATATTAAGCAGAAAGGCTCCCTGAGCGAGGAGGATTGAACCCGTGGTGCCAGTGGTAAAGAATCCACCTGCCATTGAAGGACACATAAGAGACCTGGGTTCCATCCCTGAGTTGGGAAGATCCCCTGGAGGACGAAGTGGTAACCAGGTAAACTGCCCTTCTCCAGGATCTTGCCTGGTGAATCCCATGGACAGAGGAGCCTGGCAGGCTACGGTCCCTGCGGTCGCAGAGTCGGGCACAGCTGAAGTGACTTAGCACACAGCAAGCACTCCCTGAGAGAGGCAGGTTAGAGGGGGTGGGGCGGGATTGGGAGGAGTGCCTAGGGATGAGTGACGTCCAGAAAGGAAATCGGTGGAGGAGAATGTCAGGAGCAGAGGCAGAGGTAGAGGAAACCACCGCAGGTCCTTTCAAACCACAGAGCTCGCTCTGGCCACACGATAACCCTGGAAGGTTGCTGTGAAGTAGCCGACGGGGAGCGGTAGCCAGGGGGATCCCAGGGAGGCGGGGAGAGAGACACTGCCAGGCCGGGGACAGGTCAGGAGCCCACAAGACAGCTCCGCTACAAACAATGGCTTTCCTGAGCGGAGGACATACCTCAAAGAGGACATGGGCTGGGCACAGTCTAGCTTTTAACGAGTTTTCAGAAAATAAAACAAAAAAATCACATTCTTGACCATCCACTGCAAATGCCCTCCTAGGACCCAATAATGTGACTGACTAGTCCTAAGCGACGAATGCTATTATCAGCCTTTTGCCAGGCACCCGGACACCTATGACTGATGAGGAGAGGGGAGCGACAGGGGAGACGGAGCCAGAAAAGAACTCAAAAGGATGGGACAGCTGGCTGTAGGCACCAGGAGGGGTCTGTGTCGACAGTGGGACCGAACGCCGAGCCGTGACGAGTGGCTGGGAGGTGTGCGGAGAGCGGGCGGGGGTGGGGCAGGGAGCAGGTGCAGAATGCACTTCATCTCCCAAAGAGCACCCTGACAGTGCGCTGTCCAAGGTGGGACGGCCTGCCCTCCCGCACAGCGAGCCGCAGTCCCGGGACCCTCTGAGCTGAGGCTGGACGACCGGCTCTCCTGGAGATGATGGAAAGGAGCCTGACCGGATGACGCTGCATGACAGAAGTCTTGGATGGTCTCTCAGATCGCAGTTGACACTGACCTTGTGTGCTGAGGCTCTCGTGGATTCCCATCTTGGCTGGCTTAGGAGAACTGGGGTGGGGGAAGCAACGGGCGGTGCTCGCCGTGGCTCCCCACTGAGAGCAAGGCCCCAGCCACCCTCTTGGAGACCAGCCAGCACCCTGACCAACAGGCTCTAAGGGAATAAAGACCCGACTCTTCAGAAAACATCTGAAAGGCAGCTTTCATCCCACCCAGCAAAGACGGGCTCCCACTGCCATCTCCTGAGCGACGGGGTGCCCAGCTTGATTCCTCGTCACTTCCGTGCCCATCTCTAAGGGTCGCAGCACGCCTCCCCAGCCTCCCGGAGCTGAGGATGCCCTGTCCTGTCTTCCAGCCCCTCCCAGCACACACGCAGGCCACTGAGGAGCTGACAGCCGTGGAGATGGAGCCTAGAGGAGCCAGGGGGAGCCACCCGGAGTCTGAACTAAAGAGATGTCTCCTGTTCTCTAACATTCCCGGTCATCTCCTCGAACTCAGTCCCAGCCTCCAGCCAGAGAGTTTCTGTTCGTATTTATATGGAGGCCTCGTTTTTTTTCTCAAGGCCGAGGACATGGGCTGGGCACAGTCTAGCTTTTAACGAGTCAAAAATAAAACAAAAAAATCACATTCTTGACCATCCACTGCAAATGCCCTCCTAGGACCCAATAATGTGACTGACTAGTCCTAAGCGACGAATGCTATTATCAGCCTTTTGCCAGGCACCCGGACACCTATGACTGATGAGGAGAGGGGAGCGACAGGGGAGACGGAGCCAGAAAAGAACTCAAAAGGATGGGACAGCTGGCTGTAGGCACCAGGAGGGGTCTGTGTCGACAGTGGGACCGAACGCCGAGCCGTGACGAGTGGCTGGGAGGTGTGCGGAGAGCGGGCGGGGGTGGGGCAGGGAGCAGGTGCAGAATGCACTTCATCTCCCAAAGAGCACCCTGACAGTGCGCTGTCCAAGGTGGGACGGCCTGCCCTCCCGCACAGCGAGCCGCAGTCCCGGGACCCTCTGAGCTGAGGCTGGACGACCGGCTCTCCTGGAGATGATGGAAAGGAGCCTGACCGGATGACGCTGCATGACAGAAGTCTTGGATGGTCTCTCAGATCGCAGTTGACACTGACCTTGTGTGCTGAGGCTCTCGTGGATTCCCATCTTGGCTGGCTTAGGAGAACTGGGGTGGGGGAAGCAACGGGCGGTGCTCGCCGTGGCTCCCCACTGAGAGCAAGGCCCCAGCCACCCTCTTGGAGACCAGCCAGCACCCTGACCAACAGGCTCTAAGGGAATAAAGACCCGACTCTTCAGAAAACATCTGAAAGGCAGCTTTCATCCCACCCAGCAAAGACGGGCTCCCACTGCCATCTCCTGAGCGACGGGGTGCCCAGCTTGATTCCTCGTCACTTCCGTGCCCATCTCTAAGGGTCGCAGCACGCCTCCCCAGCCTCCCGGAGCTGAGGATGCCCTGTCCTGTCTTCCAGCCCCTCCCAGCACACACGCAGGCCACTGAGGAGCTGACAGCCGTGGAGATGGAGCCTAGAGGAGCCAGGGTGAGTCACCAGGAGTCTGAACTAAAGAGAGATGTCTCCTGTTCTCTAACATTCCCCGGTCATCTCCTCGAACTCAGTCCCAGCCTCCAGCCAGGACCCTCCTCCTCCAGCCTTCCCCACAGTTTCTGTTCGTATTTATATGGAGGCCTCGTCTATTCTTTCTCTTTCTACTCATGGTCTCAAGGCCGCATCTCTCACCCAAACGACCGATCAAGGGAGTCCTCAAGTGAAAGCACTTTCTGCCCTAGGAGAGCACTAACGCCCACAGGAAACATAGTCATGTTTTCCTTTGCTGCAGGTCCCAAACCAGACAGCTGGCTAAGTCCAGCCAGTGGATGCCTGCTCTGTCACTGGTGAACGAGCAACGGCTAGCAATGGCCGGATGGGGTGCTTGAATCTGAACCTGAACCTCTCAGCATCCCTCCACAAAGCCACACTCCAAAACTGACTTCTTGCTGGCAGCTACATCAAGTCCCAGTAAATCTGTGATCCTCGCTATTGTCTGAAAACCATATGTTATGTGCTATTCTGTCTTCAGATTCAACCTGCAGCTGCCTCCTCCGGCCTGGGCCTGTCGGAGCCCACCAGCCAACACAGCGTCTGGTCTCAGAGGGCAGAGTCCCCTTCGCGTTCACTGGTGCTGGGAGGGCGGCAAGAAATGGGAGACAGGAGGCAGCGCCCTGCCAGCGGGGCACACACACGGCTCAGGCCACCAGGGCCTCCGCCATCCCTCACCTTCACCGTCCCTGTCACCAGGAGGCCTTCAACCTGCTCCTGAGCAACAGGACTATCTGCAACCACTGCCGGGGACCCGTCTTTGAATTTCCTGACTGCCAGGTACCCAGTGAGACTGTGCTTCCATTGGCTCTAAACCTGCTCCCTAGTCAGACTGGAGGAGGGGGAGATGCTACACCAGCTCTAACAGTCTACAGTCAGGTTTCCAAAACAAAAGGTAATCACCAAAGACTCCCCAGCCTGCCCTGGAGGAGGTCTCAGCTGCCCGGATGACCCTTTTCATTCCTAGGCTCTCCAAGGCCGGGGCAGTGGGAAGTACAGATTGAGTCGATAATGCCACGTGGTGTGACAGCAGCGTGCCTGCTTGGTCACTCAGCTGTGTCTGACTCTTTGCCATGCCATGGACTGTAGCCCACCAGGCTCCTCTGTCGATGGGATTTCCCAGGCAAGAATACTGGAGTGAGTTACCATTTTCTCCTTCGGGGGAATCTTCTCAGCCCAGGGATCAAATCTGCACCTGCTGCATTGGCAGGCAGATTCTTTACCACTGAGTCACCTCAGGGGTAGCCCTGTGACCACAGGGTCCTCCCCTCAAATACCTGGCTGACCCGGGAGAGGTGCCTGACACTGCAAGTCCATCCTTGCAGCATAAGAATACAAACTGCAGCACAGGGCTCCTGCGTTGAGTTTTAAACTTGACCAAACGGAGACCAGACCCCAGAGAGCTGGCTCAGCATACCGCTCCACAAAGCAACGGCTAGCAATGGCCGGATGGGGTGCTTGAATCTGAACCTGAACCTCTCAGCATCCCTCCACAAAGCCACACTCCAAAACTGACTTCTTGCTGGCAGCTACATCAAGTCCCAGTAAATCTGTGATCCTCGCTATTGTCTGAAAACCATATGTTATGTGCTATTCTGTCTTCAGATTCAACCTGCAGCTGCCTCCTCCGGCCTGGGCCTGTCGGAGCCCACCAGCCAACACAGCGTCTGGTCTCAGAGGGCAGAGTCCCCTTCGCGTTCACTGGTGCTGGGAGGGCGGCAAGAAATGGGAGACAGGAGGCAGCGCCCTGCCAGCGGGGCACACACACGGCTCAGGCCACCAGGGCCTCCGCCATCCCTCACCTTCACCGTCCCTGTCACCAGGAGGCCTTCAACCTGCTCCTGAGCAACAGGACTATCTGCAACCACTGCCGGGGACCCGTCTTTGAATTTCCTGACTGCCAGGTACCCAGTGAGACTGTGCTTCCATTGGCTCTAAACCTGCTCCCTAGTCAGACTGGAGGAGGGGGAGATGCTACACCAGCTCTAACAGTCTACAGTCAGGTTTCCAAAACAAAAGGTAATCACCAAAGACTCCCCAGCCTGCCCTGGAGGAGGTCTCAGCTGCCCGGATGACCCTTTTCATTCCTAGGCTCCCCAAAGGGCCCGGGGGCAGTGGGAAGTACAGATTGAGTCGATAATGCCACGTGGTGTGACAGCAGCGTGCCTGCTTGGTCACTCAGCTGTGTCTGACTCTTTGCCATGCCATGGACTGTAGCCCACCAGGCTCCTCTGTCGATGGGATTTCCCAGGCAAGAATACTGGAGTGAGTTACCATTTTCTCCTTCGGGGGAATCTTCTCAGCCCAGGGATCAAATCTGCACCTGCTGCATTGGCAGGCAGATTCTTTACCACTGAGTCACCTCAGGGGTAGCCCTGTGACCACAGGGTCCTCCCCTCAAATACCTGGCTGACCCGGGAGAGGTGCCTGACACTGCAAGTCCATCCTTGCAGCATAAGAATACAAACTGCAGCACAGGGCTCCTGCGTTGAGTTTATCTTGACCATGAGACTAGAAATCGGGGTGAAAGAGCTCGGGAAGGCTCCTTAGAAGATCGGAGACCAGACCCCAGAGAGACTGGGAGGAGCGGGTGACGGGGCCTCGATTCCAGGCTCGCTCCACGTGCACTCTGCTCTGTGACCTGGCTAGCTCACCTCTGAGCCTCCACCTTCCTTTGGAAAAGCAGAGCCTCTAAAAATAAACTGATCTTGCTCCTTGCCACGTGAAGAGTGGTTTTACTGGTTGCTGGTTAGGAAAACGGATCTGTGATACGAGTAGGAAGACGTTCGTCCAGGCTAGGTACTGCTCTCACACATCGTAACTTGCATAATCCTTTCACAACACCAGAAGTGGGTGCTATGACCACTTTCAGTTTGCAGATGAAGATCCTGGGGGCAACCAGACTGGGGTCCCTGAGTCAGGAGGCAGCTGGGGTGAGTGGCAGAGCCAGGAAGGAGCCCAGGCCCAGGTCTCTGGAGCGCACACCTTGACTGCCGCCTCTGGGTGCAGAGCCTGTGAACACAGAGCACACGCCCGGCTGCCTCTCCTACGGGTCTGCTCCAGCGCGTGAGGGGGTGGGTGCCTCAGTCACGGACCAGGGGCAGCCTGGGGTCCTTCCTCTATGCAGAGCAGAGGAGCTACCTAGACTCATGTTTAAGGCTGCACCTAGGAAGGGATTCTCCACTCCCAGTTGGGGTAGGGACCTGTTGTTAAAAAAAGATAGTCTGGCAAGAATTGATTTCTGACACAGGGACTTCATCTGAATCCTGTTTGAGACAAGGCTGGCTTTCCTTCTGGCGCTCCACAGGCCTGACAGCGCAGGGAGGGAGGAAGAGGCCCGAGCCTTTGTTACCTTTAATTAGGTGTGCGCTCATTGATTGATTGATTGATTTTCCTCCCCGAGTTGCAAGAGAGGACAGCGGCCCTGCTCCCCAGGTGCTCGGATCCTGCTGCTGGAATTATAACGAGCACTAAACAGGCCCCGTGCACTTTCCCAGGGCTGCAAGGCCTCCACCAGCTCCCTGTCAAACCTCAAATTGATTCTGAAATTGCTTTGAGGATGTAAAGTGGTGAACAATTTGAAACCCGTGTAATTATCTGAATGGCTGTTGCTGAGTGACCTGGCCCTCACTGCCTGAGGCCATCGTGAAGGGGCCAGAGTGGACGGCTCCTGACCGTGAAACAGCTGCTGGGGACCTTGGACTCAGGCAGGACAGACCTGCCCCGGAGGCTCCTGGCTCAGAGGATGGGAGCGGGCTGGCTCCACAGGCAAATGGAAAGGTGATCCTCAGAAACTGCCCTAAGACCGTGGCTTTACAGACACACTGTTCAGTCGGCTGGAGGGCACCTACCATGTGCCCAGCACCACGAGAGACACGGCAGACGCAGGAAGAGGTGATGCCCCTCGCCTTGTCGTCTGAGCGGGGAGCACATCAACCTGCAGGAGACGTGCAATCATACCGTGTGCTTCTTTGTAAGCCAGGATGAGCTAACACCCAAAAGAGGGGGGATGTGTGAAGTGACGGCTACGAGAGGGACTGCGGGCCAGGCCCGGCCCCCATCACAGGTGCTCACAGCCTCTCGAGAGAGACACCAAGGCCCAGACGCCCCTGGTCCAGGCTCCCAGCTCACAGTGGCCCAGGCCTGAGTGACCAATCCACAGGAAACAGGAAGAAAACCATGATGCTACGGAGCCTCAGCATCACCCAAGACACTCTCAGGAACACGTTCTAGAAAGATAAAAACTAGACCCAGGGCCTGGTGCCACCAGGGCTGCGGCCCTGAGGTTTTTACCACTTAGGATGTACTATGAACACACGTTAATTCCAACAGAAAGTCAGCATTAAGCACTGGCCCTGTAGAGACAACATCTCCAAAACACATTCTAGCATGAAATGTAGTTAAGACAGCACCCTGTGGCACACACAGCCTCTTTCACATCCACGCGGCTGGGGGATCCCTGCCAGAGGCCCCCAGGCTGCCCTGGGCACTCGGCCTCCCAGGGGCTCCCACTGACCCCCCATGGGTGCCCATTAGGCCCCACTGCTGAGGCTCCAGGTCATGTCAGGGGAGTGGGCAGAGGACCAGCGACCTCATGGTCAGGGGAGTCACAATGTAGAGACCATCCTGCGATTGGCAATTATAACGAGCACTAAACAGGCCCTGCACTTTCCCAGGGTGCCCAGTAAAAAGTTGGAAAACAATTTGAAACCCGTGTAATTATCTGAATGGCTGTTGCTGAGTGACCTGGCCCTCACTGCCTGAGGCCATCGTGAAGGCCAGAGTGGACGGCTCCTGACCGTGAAACAGCTGCTGGGGACCTTGGACTCAGGCAGGACAGACCTGCCCCGGAGGCTCCTGGCTCAGAGGATGGGAGCGGGCTGGCTCCACAGGCAAATGGAAAGGTGATCCTCAGAAACTGCCCTAAGACCGTGGCTTTACAGACACACTGTTCAGTCGGCTGGAGGGCACCTACCATGTGCCCAGCACCACGAGAGACACGGCAGACGCAGGAAGAGGTGATGCCCCTCGCCTTGTCGTCTGAGCGGGGAGCACATCAACCTGCAGGAGACGTGCAATCATACCGTGTGCTTCTTTGTAAGCCAGGATGAGCTAACACCCAAAAGAGGGGGGATGTGTGAAGTGACGGCTACGAGAGGGACTGCGGGCCAGGCCCGGCCCCCATCACAGGTGCTCACAGCCTCTCGAGAGAGACACCAAGGCCCAGACGCCCCTGGTCCAGGCTCCCAGCTCACAGTGGCCCAGGCCTGAGTGACCAATCCACAGGAAACAGGAAGAAAACCATGATGCTACGGAGCCTCAGCATCACCCAAGACACTCTCAGGAACACGTTCTAGAAAGATAAAAACTAGACCCAGGGCCTGGTGCCACCAGGGCTGCGGCCCTGAGGTTTTTACCACTTAGGATGTACTATGAACACACGTTAATTCCAACAGAAAGTCAGCATTAAGCACTGGCCCTGTAGAGACAACATCTCCAAAACACATTCTAGCATGAAATGTAGTTAAGACAGCACCCTGTGGCACACACAGCCTCTTTCACATCCACGCGGCTGGGGGATCCCTGCCAGAGGCCCCCAGGCTGCCCTGGGCACTCGGCCTCCCAGGGGCTCCCACTGACCCCTCCATGGGTGCCCATTAGGCCCCACTGCTGAGGCTCCAGGTCATGTCAGGGGGAGTGGGCAGAGGACCAGCGACCTCCGGGAATCAGGGATCTTACTCCGTTTTGCTCTCTCTTTCCCTCTCTTTTTTTCTAATCGTGGTAAAAGATACACAATGTAACATCTACCACTGAAGTCTATCCCTGCAGTTCAGTGGCTTGAAGCACCTTCACACTGCTGGGCAGCCTTGCCCACGACGCACTGCTAGCCCTTTGGGTCTCACCGCTTAGCACCGGGACCGGGAAATAATGTGGTGGTTTAATCACTTAATCGTGTCCGACTCTTGCAACCCCATGGAGCCTGCTAGGCTCCTCTGTCCATGGGATTGTCCAGGCAAGAATACTGAAGTGGGTTTCCATTTCCTTCTCCAGGGGGCCTTTCCCACCCAGGAATCAAACCCGGGTCTCCCGCGTTGCTGGCAGATTCTTTACCGACTGAGCTATGAGCGAAGCCCCTGGGAAATAAAAGATGCTCGATAAATATGTGTCGAAAGACTAGATGAATTCGGGGGCCTCACACAGAACCCCACACAGCTTCAAGAGCTCAGAGGGTCTGATCTTCTCATCATGCCAGATCCCCAGTTCTCTTCCCAGCCCGTGACTATCAGCTCCAGCTCACAAACTGTCCCTGGGCCGAGGAAGGCGCAGGACCCTTCTTCGCTCAGATGAGAGCAACTGTGACCTCCTACTTGGTGTTCACTTGAAAACAAAAAGTAAACATCAGAAAAGCAGGCTCCTGAGAGGCCCCATTAAAAGCCAACAAGAATTAGGGGCCGGGGGAAAAAAATGTTCTAGAAAGATAAAAACTAGACCCAGGGCCTGGTGCCACCAGGGCTGCGGCCCTGAGGTTTTTACCACTTAGGATGTACTATGAACACACGTTAATTCCAACAGAAAGTCAGCATTAAGCACTGGCCCTGTAGAGACAACATCTCCAAAACACATTCTAGCATGAAATGTAGTTAAGACAGCACCCTGTGGCACACACAGCCTCTTTCACATCCACGCGGCTGGGGGATCCCTGCCAGAGGCCCCCAGGCTGCCCTGGGCACTCGGCCTCCCAGGGGCTCCCACTGACCCCTCCATGGGTGCCCATTAGGCCCCACTGCTGAGGCTCCAGGTCATGTCAGGGGGAGTGGGCAGAGGACCAGCGACCTCCGGGAATCAGGGATCTTACTCCGTTTTGCTCTCTTTTTCCTCTCTTTTTTTCTAATCGTGGTAAAAGATACACAATGTAACATCTACCACTGAAGTCTATCCCTGCAGTTCAGTGGCTTGAAGCACCTTCACACTGCTGGGCAGCCTTGCCCACGACGCACTGCTAGCCCTTTGGGTCTCACCGCTTAGCACCGGGACCGGGAAATAATGTGGTGGTTTAATCACTTAATCGTGTCCGACTCTTGCAACCCCATGGAGCCTGCTAGGCTCCTCTGTCCATGGGATTGTCCAGGCAAGAATACTGAAGTGGGTTTCCATTTCCTTCTCCAGGGGGCCTTTCCCACCCAGGAATCAAACCCGGGTCTCCCGCGTTGCTGGCAGATTCTTTACCGACTGAGCTATGAGCGAAGCCCCTGGGAAATAAAAGATGCTCGATAAATATGTGTCGAAAGACTAGATGAATTCGGGGGCCTCACACAGAACCCCACACAGCTTCAAGAGCTCAGAGGGTCTGATCTTCTCATCATGCCAGATCCCCAGTTCTCTTCCCAGCCCGTGACTATCAGCTCCAGCTCACAAACTGTCCCTGGGCCGAGGAAGGCGCAGGACCCTTCTTCGCTCAGATGAGAGCAACTTTCGTGACCTCCTACTTGGTGTTCACTTGAAAACAAAAAGTAAACATCAGAAAAGCAGGCTCCTGAGAGGCCCCATTAAAAGCCAACAAGAATTAGCCGCGGAGAAAATCCAGGTGGGGCACCCTGGGCAGAGACACAGAATCTGCCGGAATCCTCCGAGGCGCACAGTACAAAAATGTAAGCTGGGGTTCCGCGGGGTAGGCCTGGCGAGAGCTGACCTGCCAACTATCTGCCACCTTCTTACCCCCTTCCCTCCGCCCTCCCGCTCCACCCTCCGAAGGAATCCCAGGCCTGGCACAGGAAACAAAGGAGGGGCTTTACTGTCCCTGTGATTGCTCCAAAGCCCATTAATTACACGGTAAGCCTCCAACAATAGGCCCGCTGCCTGCCTTAGCACAGGCTCCACTCAGGACAGATTTGGGGCCTCCACGGCCTCAGTTTCCACCCTATAAAATGAGGGGTTGATGAAAGCCAAGCCCCTTCCAGGCTCCACACTAGAACAACTCCAAGCCTAGAGAGCCAGTGGCCTCCTCGTATGCCTAAAGGCACAAGACACACGGTCACCATAAAATGTCAAGCACTATCTGCTAAGATAGTAGGCTGGAAGCACAGAACTTCCTCTCCTAGCTGAAAAGGACCTGCCCGGGCTGGGGGTGCTGGTGAGGGGCAATGATGGAACAGGCTGCCGAGTCGCAGACTCGGGCCGGATCCCATCCAGCTACAACCACTGGTGGTATTTACGGTGATATTTATTGCCACGAGAGCCTTCCAAGCAATTTGTAAGGCCAGCTAAAGTCCTACAACCTTTAAATTCTGCCATCTTCCTCTGTAAAGACAGATACCCCTTGCTTTAAGCAAATAGCTGTCCTGGATGCCACGTAGAGACTACAATTTTGGTACAACTTTTTATGGAGTAGAGTCTTCTACAATTAATCTCCTTAAAAAAAGTATCCTTCCCACCCTCTGCCAACCCACCCCTTTTCTACACTGGAGCTTTTGTAAGCTGGTTTTGCCTGAAGCAAGAAGGACCTATGAGGCACCAACCAAGATACGTTGCCATTCATGAAAGGCCACGCACACACGCGCACACAGTTACCACTTGCAAACAAAGGCACTCTGGCTGAGCCGGTTCTGACCAGTGCCGCCCACTCCCCACACCCTGCGGCCGGGGCCTCCCACCCCCCCAAGAGAAGGCAGGGCTCTGGAGTGGGCCAGCTGCTCAGTCCCTCCCTCCTCACTGTTTTTCCAGAAGGAGTCAACTGGCACTGAGGGCAGGACAAGCCTCTGTGGTGCCCGTGCCCAGTCCTCAGCCACGATGCACCAGCTCTCTCCCCCACCCCACCGGTCACCATGACGACCAGCACCCTGCCCTTCCCCCAGCCTCCCACCCCCCCTACATGTTGCCAAACATGTCTGGAGCCCGTCCACGGCAGGCCCCGCCCGCCCAGAGCCTCCGTTTGTGGACGGGCTCCCATTGCCAGCCTGGCCTCCGCCAGATACCCCCCACTCAGGACAGATTTGGGGCCTCCACGGCCTCAGTTTCCACCCTATAAAATGAGGGGTTGATGAAAGCCAAGCCCCTTCCAGGCTCCACACTAGAACAACTCCAAGCCTAGAGAGCCAGTGGCCTCCTCGTATGCCTAAAGGCACAAGACACACGGTCACCATAAAATGTCAAGCACTATCTGCTAAGATAGTAGGCTGGAAGCACAGAACTTCCTCTCCTAGCTGAAAAGGACCTGCCCGGGCTGGGGGTGCTGGTGAGGGGCAATGATGGAACAGGCTGCCGAGTCGCAGACTCGGGCCGGATCCCATCCAGCTACAACCACTGGTGGTATTTACGGTGATATTTATTGCCACGAGAGCCTTCCAAGCAATTTGTAAGGCCAGCTAAAGTCCTACAACCTTTAAATTCTGCCATCTTCCTCTGTAAAGACAGATACCCCTTGCTTTAAGCAAATAGCTGTCCTGGATGCCACGTAGAGACTACAATTTTGGTACAACTTTTTATGGAGTAGAGTCTTCTACAATTAATCTCCTTAAAAAAAGTATCCTTCCCACCCTCTGCCAACCCACCCCTTTTCTACACTGGAGCTTTTGTAAGCTGGTTTTGCCTGAAGCAAGAAGGACCTATGAGGCACCAACCAAGATCGTTGCCATTCATGAAAGGCCACGCACACACGCGCACACAGTTACCACTTGCAAACAAAGGCACTCTGGCTGAGCCGGTTCTGACCAGTGCCGCCCACTCCCCACACCCTGCGGCCGGGGCCTCCCACCCCCCCAAGAGAAGGCAGGGCTCTGGAGTGGGCCAGCTGCTCAGTCCCTCCCTCCTCACTGTTTTTCCAGAAGGAGTCAACTGGCACTGAGGGCAGGACAAGCCTCTGTGGTGCCCGTGCCCAGTCCTCAGCCACGATGCACCAGCTCTCTCCCCCACCCCACCGGTCACCATGACGACCAGCACCCTGCCCTTCCCCCAGCCTCCCACCCCCCCTACATGTTGCCAAACATGTCTGGAGCCCGTCCACGGCAGGCCCCGCCCGCCCAGAGCCTCCGTTTGTGGACGGGCTCCCCAGTCCTCGTGCCAGCCAGGCGCCGCCCTCGAGTGCCTGGCCACTCTCGACCAGAGCTCCCCAACTGCTGTCTGTGGCAAAAGGCTTGTGCTTTTGTTTTTTAACTCTTAAACCATTATAGGCCAGCACTTTGGGGAAGTCAAAGAAAAATCACTGAGAGGGAAATACTCATGTGCTTGTTGGAGGCTGTGGCAATGTCACTTTTCAAGAAGAATCTCTACAGGTTTTATTCTTCATTTCTTTCTTTTTTTTGTTTTTTTTAAAGATTTATTTATTTATTTATTTTGGGCGGGAGTCGGGTTGGGGAGGGAGGGGAGCGGGCGGGCCACTTCTACTGGTCTTTCATTTCTCTGTTTTCATCCGTCTTTGTTCTTTGGCTCCTGTGGGCCTCCCACCGCGGCGGCCTCTGTTGTCGCAGAGCGCCGGCTCTGGGCGCATGTGCTCCAGAGCTCCGGCTCAGTGATTGGACACATCAGTCCAGCCGCTCCGCGGCACGTGGGATCTTCCCAGGCCAGGGATCGAACCGGCGCCCCTTGCACTGCAAGGTGGTGTCCTTACCCACTGGACCACCAGGGGAAGCCCTATTCTTCATTTCTGCACTTAATTTCTACACAGACGGGCAACAACCTGTTGCCGGGGGACCCCCCCTTTGAGTGTTACTGTTCACGCCAGGCTAGTGGTGGTTTAGGGCTGTGGTCTGGACCCTTGAGGGAAATGCCAGTTCTCCAGCCCACCCCAGACCCTGTGGACGGGCAACCGTGGGCTGGAGCCCTGCAACGTGTTGTTACAAACAAGCGCTCCAGTCTGGCGCATGCTCTGTTCTGAGAGCCAATGATTGTTTTTTCTTTCTTTAAATTTTGGCCTCTTTTATTGGTTCTTCATGTATTTACTTTCATCCATCTTTGTTCTTTGGCCTGTGTGGGCCTCCCATCGCAGTGGCCTCTCTCGATGCAGAGCACCGGCTCTGGGCGCGTGCCCTCCAGAGCTCTGGCTTGTAATTGGACACACCGGTCCAGCCGCTCTGCAACACGTGGGGTCCTCCCGGGCCAGGGATGGAACCGGCACCCCTTGCACTGCAAGGCGGACTCTTTACCCACTGGACCACCAGGGGAGCCCCGAGCCAATGCTGTAATCAGCCCTTTCCCTCAGAGTCAGCCGGGCTGGGACCGCAGGACCACTACAGAAGGGAAGGTCTGAGGGTTCCAGAACTTTCCAGGGCAGGACTCTGGCCACATTCCTGCTCCACCTGCTATGGAAGGAATTAGAAGAGCCCTCTGAGGCTCAGCCACAGGCTATGGAGAGGAGGCCGGGAGAAAGAGGGTGAAAATCAAGATCACCGGAGCCCCGCGCTGCCTGGAAAATGCTCTTTAATTAGGCCCAGACGCCTGGAGACCACTAGTCTCCATTAGCTTTTTCCCAAGGGGGACATTCAGGTTATCAAGCAAGAGGGCTGTGTGTGATTTGCATGTAATTTGCATATGCCTGCTTGGACAGCCCTCTCTTCTCCAGCAGTTTTCAACAGAATTACGATCTTTTCTTAGAAAACCACTGCTGCCCCAAGGGTTGTCACTTATCATTTTTCCGGCTTTTTCCTCCTCACTCTCCCTCTCTGGCAAATCCACAACCCTAAGCAAAAAATATAAGGAGGGCAGAGACGTGCGGAAGTGGGCACCATGGCTGCTTCTCAGGGAAAATGGTAGCAGAGACGGCTCCTGGCAGAGCACCACCTTCGAAACTGACCAGACTCAGGAACTTCACAAACCTGGGAAATAAAAAACTTGAGGGGAAAGTACCAGATTTTCACATCGGCCGCATCTGGGGTGTCCACAGTTACAAAAGATAGCGCATTGGGAAAGCTCTGATGGACTCCATGCTCTCACTGCTGGAGCCCTGCAACGTGTTGTTACAAACAAGCGCTCCAGTCTGGCGCATGCGTTCAGTGGCCTTTAAATTTTGGCCTCTTTTATTGGTTCTTCATGTATTTACTTTCATCCATCTTTGTTCTTTGGCCTGTGTGGGCCTCCCATCGCAGTGGCCTCTCTCGATGCAGAGCACCGGCTCTGGGCGCGTGCCCTCCAGAGCTCTGGCTTGTAATTGGACACACCGGTCCAGCCGCTCTGCAACACGTGGGGTCCTCCCGGGCCAGGGATGGAACCGGCACCCCTTGCACTGCAAGGCGGACTCTTTACCCACTGGACCACCAGGGGAGCCCCGAGCCAATGCTGTAATCAGCCCTTTCCCTCAGAGTCAGCCGGGCTGGGACCGCAGGACCACTACAGAAGGGAAGGTCTGAGGGTTCCAGAACTTTCCAGGGCAGGACTCTGGCCACATTCCTGCTCCACCTGCTATGGAAGGAATTAGAAGAGCCCTCTGAGGCTCAGCCACAGGCTATGGAGAGGAGGCCGGGAGAAAGAGGGTGAAAATCAAGATCACCGGAGCCCCGCGCTGCCTGGAAAATGCTCTTTAATTAGGCCCAGACGCCTGGAGACCACTAGTCTCCATTAGCTTTTTCCCAAGGGGGACATTCAGGTTATCAAGCAAGAGGGCTGTGTGTGATTTGCATGTAATTTGCATATGCCTGCTTGGACAGCCCTCTCTTCTCCAGCAGTTTTCAACAGAATTACGATCTTTTCTTAGAAAACCACTGCTGCCCCAAGGGTTGTCACTTATCATTTTTCCGGCTTTTTCCTCCTCACTCTCCCTCTCTGGCAAATCCACAACCCTAAGCAAAAAATATAAGGAGGGCAGAGACGTGCGGAAGTGGGCACCATGGCTGCTTCTCAGGGAAAATGGTAGCAGAGACGGCTCCTGGCAGAGCACCACCTTCGAAACTGACCAGACTCAGGAACTTCACAAACCTGGGAAATAAAAAACTTGAGGGGAAAGTACCAGATTTTCACATCGGCCGCATCTGGGGTGTCCACAGTTACAAAAGATAGCGCATTGGGAAAGCTCTGATGGACTCCATGCTCTCACTGCTGAGGGCCGAGTTCAACCCATGGACAGGGAACTAAGATCCCATGAGTCACGT
Source organism: Tragulus kanchil (assembly GCA_022376925.1). Classification (NCBI taxonomy): domain Eukaryota; kingdom Metazoa; phylum Chordata; class Mammalia; order Artiodactyla; family Tragulidae; genus Tragulus; species Tragulus kanchil. The sequence goes on from JAIOJX010000003.1 coordinate 139,526,192, forward strand.
GGCATGGCCAAAAACTAACTAAATAAAAAACAGTGTATGTTATTACCAAAAATATTGGAAGGATATAAATCTCAGAATACGGGCCAACCCTTTGAAGAGAGAGCAGTTTGACCTTATGAAAACCTCACTGCATTCTGCTTATTTTTCTCATTTCTTCCAAGAGCAGGCTCTGCATCCTGGCTTCACCCCAGGCCAGCTGGGCAACCTCAGACTTGAGTCTCCCAGCTCAGAGCTGGAACTGGGAGGCCTGTCTTAAATCCTCAAAGAGCTGCCAAGCAACGCGACCCGGCACACAGCAGACGCTCAAAACCGTCGCTTCTCTCCAATGCCATTGTCTTTCTTGAATCATGGTTGTTGTCGTTATTCCTGTGAGGTTTTTTAGCAGCTTCCTTTTTTGTCATTCCCTCCAAACAAAGGAACATCATTCTGGCCACTTTCTGTTTTCCAGACTGTTTGTGAAGGTCTGGATTTTAAAACCAGAAACGTAAGAAGTAGACAAAACAGCTATGCCCAAAACTCTCGAAGAAAAGACACCGTGGGGACACACAGGTTTTCTTTTTCCCTTGTGTTCACAAAAGTGAGGAGAAGACTTTTTTCTTTTTTTCCCTCCGAAGGATGGCAAGCAACCTTATTTCAGAAGGCCTAGGAAAGGCACTGTCCGCTCAAGTCTACAGGCCCGGGCAGGCAAATTACTTTCCTGAGTTTTCTTTCAAAACACATTTTTGGGCCTCAAAGCCCATGAGTTTCTCCTCCTCTGCTCTCCAGCCAGCCCAGGTCTCTAGGGAGACAGGCGTGGGCACACCACACTTGGCAACTTGGGCTGGTAGCAGCAACGTTCTTCCGTGGGGCGACCTCGTGAGCCCACCTCTCTACATGACCGCTGTTCCCAGCAGACACAGCGGCAGGCCCCAGGACGCCTGGCTCCAGGTGTCAACGCGAGTAACTGCCCCTCATGGGATCAATCAGCACACATCTTTTCAGCCAGTGTGGAGAAGGAAACAGCAACCCACTCCAGTCTTCGTGCCGGGGACATCCCATGGACAGAGGAGCCTGGCGGGTTACAGTCCACAGGATCACAAAGAGGTGGACACGACCGAGTGACTAACACTTCACTTCAGCCAATTTGGCTAGTTATGTCATGCGTGGCCTTTAATAATGGTTCCCAAACTCACTCCGTCAACAGCAGGAAAGACAGGCGCTCTGGTACCCGCAGATCAATGCCTGGAGATATCTCTGGTATCTCCATGCCCTCCTGCCCCCCGTTTTCCAAAGGAAAACCCAGGGGGACACATCTCTGCAGTGTGTTCCCACAACAAAGTGTGCTTCCCCAACACCGCACATCCCAAGTGGGGGGATCCTCTTCTTTCTCAGGCCACGGCCTCCCTGCAGTGGGAGCCCCTGAGCGCCCGTGACCTGCCTGGGTCACCACTGAATCTCCCGTGCCCATCACATAGCAGGTGCCCAGTAAGTAGCTACCAGAAAAACAGATCAAAAAAGAGTGAATGGAATTCCAGCTTTCCCCACCTACAATGGAGCCAGGGACTATTACAGCAGTTCCCACGTGTGAGCAACTCTGCCTCCAGGGGCTGAAGGCGTTTCTGGTCGTCACCAGCTCAGGAGGTGGGAGGGCGTTACTGGCATCTCGAAGATAGAGGCCAGGGATACTGCTAAATGTCCTACAATGCTCAGGACAAGCCCTGCACAACAGATGAGAAAACTGAAGGTCAGAGAGGTAAAGTAAGTTGTCCAAGAATACACAGCTATTCAGTGACTGGGATGGGACTTGAACTAACCTATGACTAGATTCATCCTACTCTCACAATGAAGGCCAGGGAGCAGCAGGGATCTGAAAGGCATGCAAGATTAGTGACAAAAATGTCAAAATTAGTCCTTAAAATGTGCCTCTATTCTGATTTTTCTTCATTGATACGACAAGTAAAAAAAAAAAATGCAAAGAAAGGCTACCTTGGACCAAATATTTCTTCCCAACAAGCTTGCTTTGACTCCTGAATTTCCCCAATGAGTTAGTCTTCCAGGTTAAGGCAAGAATCTCTGTACCTCTACAGAAATGTTCCCACTTCCGGAGGACATCGGTGACCTGCCACTTGCTTGTCCAGCTTCAGCCCTTCTCTCGAGGATGGCATCGGCCCTTCATCCTCCACAGAGCCAGGTCTGACCTCCTGACCTACCCTCCGTCAGGGGCACTGAAGGCGCTCTCAGGCAGCGTCCACCTGCCTTGCCTGAGCTCTGGCTGGATCCTGGAGAGCCGGTCTCTCCTGGGTTTTGCGGCCAGCCGGCCCCCTTCCCTGCGTGACCCTCAGGCTCTTCCCAGATCCCAGACAGGTGCTCCCTGAGGCCATCCAGTCAGTGGACATGCCTGTGCATCCCGCCCTACCCCGCCCTGCCCCTGCCCCAGAGTATCTGTCCTCCTGGATGTGCCTGGTCACCCCACACCACAGAGTCATGTCACCTCTGTGGCAAGTCTGCTTCTCCAGCAGGCAGTCAAGTGACGATGCCTTTATATCCTGGTCTAACACGCATGTCGCTCTGTTTGCCAGCCTGTTTTCTGGACTCTGACTGCCTGGGTTCAAATCTCAGCTCTGCTGTTTCTAGCCATGGAACGTCGGACAGGCTACTGAAAGTCTCCATCCCGCTACAAAGGGCAAAGATGATAAGAGCACCCACCTCACAGCAGTGTTGGGAGAATTAAAATAAATAAACAAAGAGCTTCGCTGAGCACCTGGCACATAGTATGTGCTCTGTAATGGTCAGCTCTGCTCACGTCACAAGCCCTGTCTCCGCCTTGTGTTAGACACAGGGCCAGTGCTGAGTGAGACGATGGTGGACCAGCTCTTCCGTGAGGCCGTGGGGCAGGTGTGCTTCAGCGTCACCTGACTCCACCTGAGCCTTCCTGACCACGGATGCTTGAGTTTCTTCACTCGGTTCCCACTGTCATCTCATCTCATCAACATCCCCATGGCTGTCTATGAATCCAAGAAGCTCTTGGTTCATCTGATCTTCCTTTTGTTACAGTTAACACTCCCCTCTTCCTTTGTAGGTGAGGATCTGAGGCTCAGAGAGGTTAAATTAAATGACTTGCCCAAGGTCACACAGTACTCATTCTGTGAACCCAGAGACAGGGTGTCTATTTCCCAGGCCAGTTGCGGCCCCCATTCACAGGAACAGGACTCCCGAGAGGTGTGGAATGAGTTCACCCTGTAACTAGCAAACCCCAGAGAGAATCTGCCAAGAAAGGGCCCAAGGAAGTTGGTCTCAAGCCTGCCTGGGAATTAGAATCATCTGGGGAGAGGATGGTCAGTGGTGGGATGGTCAATGGTGCAACCACTACGGAAAGAGCATAGCGGTTCCTCAAATTTGTTAATTTACAAAGATTTAAAATAGAAGTACCATGCAACTCAGTGATCTCATGTCTGAGTACCTACCCAAAAGAATTGAAAGCAGGGTGTCAAAGAGAAACCTGCACATCCACGTTCCTAGCAGCATTATTCATGACAGCCAAGAGGTGGCAGGAACCCAAAGGTCCACCAGGGGATGAATGAATGAGAAACATGTGGTCCAGACCGCCAGCGGAATATTACTCAGCTTTAAAAAAGGGAAAGGGAAACCCTGTCACATGCTACAACATGGATGAACCTTGAGAACGCAACGCTAGCTGAAATACACCAGTCACAAAGAGACCAACACTGTATGACTTTTCTCCAGGCCAGCCCACCTCCAGAGACCCCCTGACGGCTGGAAGAAGGGGTCGGGCCACAGGCCACTCAGGGTGCTGGCCCACCTTTTTGAGGAGCCATTCTCCTGGGACTTTACCCACAGGCCGGCAGGCACTATTTGCAGCCAACAGAAGAGGCTGACCAGGGCTCCTAATTAATGGCACGGTGATTCCCTCAGCTTCCCTCCTCGCCGGGGATCTGCACAGTCCCTCGGGATGACCAGAGTCCTCTGTAGAGGGCATGGGAACCGTGGGCACGGTGATTTCTCTTGTCCTCTTTCCGGGCTGTCAACACCCCCCTATCAGCTGCCTGGGAAACGCCTCCAAGAGGTCCAGTTAGAGCTGGGACAACACATGTGCAACTGCAGAAGCCCGGAGATTGGAGACTCCTGCATCACCAGGCACTGGGGAGCTGGGGCAGCGCCACCACCTGTCCACAGCTGGAAATCTGCGGGGAAAACCAGCACAGCAATACTGAATGAGGCTCACGGGACTCCGTTTTGAAAATTCAAAACCCCACAAGATGCAGGAAACAGCCATAGGTTCGCTATCATCTGGTGAGGATCACAAGTTAGGATTTACAATGGAGTGAAGGTGGCCCCCATGGCGGGCAGCGGGACGGTGTCAAAGGTCATGCCAGTGTCCTGGGAATTAGAATCATCTGGGGAGAGGATGGTCAGTGGTGGGATGGTCAATGGTGCAACCACTACGGAAAGAGCATAGCGGTTCCTCAAATTTGTTAATTTACAAAGATTTAAAATAGAAGTACCATGCAACTCAGTGATCTCATGTCTGAGTACCTACCCAAAAGAATTGAAAGCAGGGTGTCAAAGAGAAACCTGCACATCCACGTTCCTAGCAGCATTATTCATGACAGCCAAGAGGTGGCAGGAACCCAAAGGTCCACCAGGGGATGAATGAATGAGAAACATGTGGTCCAGACCGCCAGCGGAATATTACTCAGCTTTAAAAAGGAAGGAAGCCCTGTCACATGCTACAACATGGATGAACCTTGAGAACGCAACGCTAGCTGAAATACACCAGTCACAAAGAGACCAACACTGTATGACTTTTCTCCAGGCCAGCCCACCCCTCCAGAGACCCCCTGACGGCTGGAAGAAGGGGTCGGTCCACAGGCCACTCAGGGTGCTGGCCCTCCTTTTTGAGGAGCCATTCTCCTGGGACTTTACCCACAGGCCGGCAGGCACTATTTGCAGCCAACAGAAGAGGCTGACCAGGGCTCCTAATTAATGGCACGGTGATTCCCTCAGCTTCCCTCCTCGCCGGGGATCTGCACAGTCCCTCGGGATGACCAGAGTCCTCTGTAGAGGGCATGGGAACCGTGGGCACGGTGATTTCTCTTGTCCTCTTTCGGGGCTGTCAACACCCCCCTATCAGCTGCCTGGGAAACGCCTCCAAGAGGTCCAGTTAGAGCTGGGACAACACATGTGCAACTGCAGAAGCCCGGAGATTGGAGACTCCTGCATCACCAGGCACTGGGGAGCTGGGGGCAGCGCTCACCACCTGTCCACAGCTGGAAATCTGCGGGGAAAACCAGCACAGCAATACTGAATGAGGCTCACGGGACTCCGTTTTGAAAATTCAAAACCCCACAAGATGCAGGAAACAGCCATAGGTTCGCTATCATCTGGTGAGGATCACAAGTTAGGATTTACAATGGAGTGAAGGTGGCCCCCATGGCGGGCAGCGGGGACGGGGGTGTCAAAGGTCATGCCAGTTTCTTCTCCTCCCCTACCCCCATCCCTACCCTGCTTGATGCCTCCTTATTAGACAAGGTCCAGGACGGTTCCAGTGTGCAGCCTGGGTTGAGAGAGTGAGCGCTGAGCTCAGTCGCTCCCTCCCCTCTCTTGAAAGACCGCCTCCCTCCTTGCCACCCACCCCAGGTGGTCTCACCAAGGTGAGGGGCACCAGGGGTAGGCCCCACCCCCTCCCAAAGTGGCACAGACCTGCACTCAACTTCTAGGCTCCTGGCCTCAGGAGTGCTTAGAGGAAACCCTGAGGCCAAGCGGTGACCTTATTATCAAGAGAGCCCGCTGTCTGTCTTCTGCTCTCTGCCGCCCCCTGTGGACGCCAGTGAGCAGAACAGCTCACAGCATTCTCTTTCCTTCCTCCTCCCGCAGGCTGGTCTGGAACCACCTGCTTCACACATCCGCTCTGAGTGAGGCTTCCTTCCTCTTCCACCTGCTTGGTTCCCGGAAAGGCGCCTTCCCCAGGCTGGTCCATGAGGTAAGGCCCTGGCAGCCCCTTGCTGACCAGCTCCGCCCAGCCCAGCTCCAGCCCTGCACAAATGCTGCCATGGTGGACAGGCCATTCTTCACCAGAAAGGGTAAAATGCACGAGCCTGTCCTCCCTGTGGTCACACCCTGCTCACCTGAGCCCAACACTGGGCTCAGGATCACAGGCCTTTAGCTACCTGACCCCGGGAGCACATCCTGGTGCAGAGTCCTCTGTAGAGGGCATGGGAACCGTGGGCACGGTGATTTCTCTTGTCCTCTTTCGGGGCTGTCAACACCCCCCTATCAGCTGCCTGGGAAACGCCTCCAAGAGGTCCAGTTAGAGCTGGGACAACACATGTGCAACTGCAGAAGCCCGGAGATTGGAGACTCCTGCATCACCAGGCACTGGGGAGCTGGGGCAGCGCCACCACCTGTCCACAGCTGGAAATCTGGGAAAACCAGCACAGCAATACTGAATGAGGCTCACGGGACTCCGTTTTGAAAATTCAAAACCCCACAAGATGCAGGAAACAGCCATAGGTTCGCTATCATCTGGTGAGGATCACAAGTTAGGATTTACAATGGAGTGAAGGTGGCCCCCATGGCGGGCAGCGGGGACGGGGGTGTCAAAGGTCATGCCAGTTTCTTCTCCTCCCCTACCCCCATCCCTACCCTGCTTGATGCCTCCTTATTAGACAAGGTCCAGGACGGTTCCAGTGTGCAGCCTGGGTTGAGAGAGTGAGCGCTGAGCTCAGTCGCTCCCTCCCCTCTCTTGAAAGACCGCCTCCCTCCTTGCCACCCACCCCAGGTGGTCTCACCAAGGTGAGGGGCACCAGGGGTAGGCCCCACCCCCTCCCAAAGTGGCACAGACCTGCACTCAACTTCTAGGCTCCTGGCCTCAGGAGTGCTTAGAGGAAACCCTGAGGCCAAGCGGTGACCTTATTATCAAGAGAGCCCGCTGTCTGTCTTCTGCTCTCTGCCGCCCCCTGTGGACGCCAGTGAGCAGAACAGCTCACAGCATTCTCTTTCCTTCCCTCCTCCCCGCAGGCTGGTCTGGAACCACCTGCTTCACACATCCGCTCTGAGTGAGGCTTCCTTCCTCTTCCACCTGCTTGGTTCCCGGAAAGGCGCCTTCCCCAGGCTGGTCCATGAGGTAAGGCCCTGGCAGCCCCTTGCTGACCAGCTCCGCCCCAGCCCAGCTCCAGCCCTGCACAAATGCTGCCATGGTGGACAGGCCATTCTTCACCAGAAAGGGTAAAATGCACGAGCCTGTCCTCCCTGTGGTCACACCCTGCTCACCTGAGCCCAACACTGGGCTCAGGATCACAGCCGGAACAATTTTCATTTATTTAGCTGACCTGACCCCTCTGTGTGTCCCCCGGGGTAGGGGCAGGCACTCTGGAGATGGCCTCTATTGCTTGCTCAGTCCTATGCGCTGCCCTCTGGCTCCCCATCACTTCCACTGGCTCCTAATGCAAAAGGATCTCACCCCCAAGTGGGTGCTCCTCGAGCCAAGAAGAGGAGCAGACGGCTGGAGACCCCTGACGGTGTCCATCAGCCCTCGCACACTTGGGTTACTGCATGACCAGTTTTGCGGAGGGAGGCGCCTGCGGTCACCCAGGGTCCTGATGTGGAAGGAGATCGATTCTTCCCTGAGCAGGCACCTTCTCTCCGTGGAAGGAAGGCGGCACAGCTCCAGCCTGCTCCCTCCCCTGGGATCCAAGCCTGAGCGTGCAGCCTGTTGGTAGGTTTTGAGCCCCCCGATCCTGTAAACACAAGGCCCGGTTGGTGTTTTCCCTTAATAGAGAAGAGATGGGTAGAAAGTGATAGAAACAGACAGATGGATCTTAGTAAGCATTAGAAGTCTTATTCCCCTCCTAAAAATTGCCTGTCAATGAACAAATACGTGTGAGCAATTCCAGAATATGTGTGTGTGTGTGTGTGTGTGTTGAACCTCTATTTGTCACTGAGTCATTAAATAGGGCTGCTAAAGGGCTGGCAGTGGTGATAAGTATGAGCTCACCCTCTTGTCTACTCAGACATGACCTGGTGCAGAGGCAGAAGCAAGGCCTCTAGAGGCACACGATACAAGTTCAAATCCTGCCTCCACCCCTTACGCTATTTGGGTGTGACCTCAAGTCAGGTGCTCACCTCTTGCGTGTCAGTTTTCCCATCTGTTTAGTGGGGTTAATAGACACTTAGCAGAGTGCTTTTGTGCACAGGGCATGAATGTTAGCTGTTACTAGACACCTAGCAGTGTGTGTGTGTGTGTGTGTGTGTGTGTGTTAGTTGCTCAGTCGGATCTAGCTCTTTGCGACCCCATGGACTGTAAACCTGCCAGGCTTTTCTATCCATGGGATTTCCAGGCAAGAAGACTGAAGCAGGTTGCCATGCCTTCTTCCAGGGAATCTTCCTGACCCAGAGATCACACCCAGGTTTCCTACATTGCAGGCAGATCCTTTACTATCTGAGCCACCAGAGAAGCCCCTTAGGGAGACATACAGGTAAATATTCATTCCACCAACAGTTTCTGTTGTCGAAGGAATGAACCACAGCACATGCAACAATGTAGGTGGATCTTAACAACATAATATTGAGAAGGACTTCAAAGATTATATACAGCATATAAGGCTAAAAGAACTATAATAAACTATACTTATTAGGAATACACATGGATTAGATGCGATGCAACTGGTAAAAAGGAAAGCAGAATGATAAAGATAAGATTAGGGAAGGCAATGACCTCGGGCAGGAAGGCCTGACGCAGGATTTTATATCTGGATGTAAGGTTTGTCAAATCCTTACTTTGTTCTGAGTGATGAGTTCTTGGCTGCTTATTATATTAATTAAAAAAACTAAATAACTCCATAATTAAATAAAATCAGACCATGCCCAGACCAATCGAGGGAATGTCATCAACCAGAGACGGTGATGAAACTCGTTTCAAGCAGCAGTGGTCCACACGGAGGAAAACAAATCCAGTGGCCGTCCACTACAGGCTAGATCCTGTTCCAGGTCCTGGGTTTGCACCAGCAAGTATAATGATAATAATAATAAAATCCCCGCCTGCCCAGAGCTCACATTCTTATGTAGGAAGACAGACATTAACCAGGGTACACAGCGACTTCCCTGATGGCCCAGTGGCTAGGACTCTGTGCTCCCCATGCAGGGGACCTGGGTTTGATCCCTAGACAGGGAGCTAGACCCCACGTGCCATGACCAAGATTCTGTATGCTGTGACCAAGACCCAGCACGGTTCAGCTCAGTCGCTCAGTTGTTGTCTGACTCTTTGCAACCCCACAGACTGCAGCTCACTAGGCTTCTCTGTCCTTCACCATCTCCCAGAGCTTGCTCAAATTCATGTCCATTGACTCAGTGACACCATCCATCCAACTCGTCCTCTGTCATCTCTTTCTCTTCCTAACTTCTATTTTTCTCAGCACTGGGGTCTTTTCCAATGAGTCGTCTTTTCAAAGCAAGTGGCCAAAGTATTGGCCAAATAAAAATACTTAAATGAACAGGGCCTCCCTGGTGGTCCAGTGGGCAAAGAGTCTGCCTTACAGTACAAGGGGCGCTGGTTTGATCTCTGGCCCGGGAGGATCCCATGTGCCATGGAGCGGCTGGGCCAGTGTGTCCAATAGCAAGCCAGTGCTCTGGAGCGCATGCGCCCAGAGCTGGTGTTATGCAACAAGAGAGACCACGGCAATGGGAGGCCCACACAGGCTGAAAGGTTATATACAGCATATAAGGCTAAAAGAACTATAATAAACTATACTTATTAGGAATACACATGGATTAGATGCGATGCAACTGGTAAAAAGGAAAGCAGAATGATAAAGATAAGATTAGGGAAGGCAATGACCTCGGGCAGGAAAGCCTGACGCAGGATTTTATATCTGGATGTAAGGTTTGTCAAATCCTTACTTTGTTCTGAGTGATGAGTTCTTGGCTGCTTATTATATTAATTAAAAAAACTAAATAACTCCATAATTAAATAAAATCAGACCATGCCCAGACCAATCGAGGGAATGTCATCAACCAGAGACGGTGATGAAACTCGTTTCAAGCAGCAGTGGTCCACACGGAGGAAAACAAATCCAGTGGCCGTCCACTACAGGCTAGATCCTGTTCCAGGTCCTGGGTTTGCACCAGCAAGTATAATGATAATAATAATAAAATCCCCGCCTGCCCAGAGCTCACATTCTTATGTAGGAAGACAGACATTAACCAGGGTACACAGCGACTTCCCTGATGGCCCAGTGGCTAGGACTCTGTGCTCCCCATGCAGGGGACCTGGGTTTGATCCCTAGACAGGGAGCTAGACCCCACGTGCCATGACCAAGATTCTGTATGCTGTGACCAAGACCCAGCACGGTTCAGCTCAGTCGCTCAGTTGTTGTCTGACTCTTTGCAACCCCACAGACTGCAGCTCACTAGGCTTCTCTGTCCTTCACCATCTCCCAGAGCTTGCTCAAATTCATGTCCATTGACTCAGTGACACCATCCATCCAACTCGTCCTCTGTCATCTCTTTCTCTTCCTAACTTCTATTTTTCTCAGCACTGGGGTCTTTTCCAATGAGTCGTCTTTTCAAAGCAAGTGGCCAAAGTATTGGCCAAATAAAAATACTTAAATGAACAGGGCCTCCCTGGTGGTCCAGTGGGCAAAGAGTCTGCCTTACAGTACAAGGGGCGCTGGTTTGATCTCTGGCCCGGGAGGATCCCATGTGCCATGGAGCGGCTGGGCCAGTGTGTCCAATAGCAAGCCAGTGCTCTGGAGCGCATGCGCCCAGAGCTGGTGTTATGCAACAAGAGAGACCACGGCAATGGGAGGCCCACACAGGCTGAAGAATAAAGATGGATGAAAATGAATGAATGGAAAATCAATAAAGTAGGCCAAAATTAAAAAAAAAAATACTGCCAGCATAGAAGAGGCATGGAAAGAAATGAAGATCCGGGAGACAGGAAGCAAGTGGCCCAGGAAGGCCTCGCTGAGAAGTGACAAGGGAGGAACAGGGCCTGCAGATGTCTGGGAGCCAAGCTCCAGGCCGAGGCAACGTCTCAGACAAAGGTTTTGAGGCAAGAGGGCCCAAATGGGGAGGAGGCCGGTGGCTGGAGGGGTCAGTAGGAGAAATGGGGGTCCTGAAGCTCCCTCCAAGCACATGGACTTTGAGTGACATGGGGGGCCACTCGAAGGTTCTGAAAAAAGGAGGAAACTATCTGACATGTTTTTAAAGGATCCCTCTGGCTAGACTGTTGGAGACAGAGACTAAGACCCTCATCAGGAAGCAGCTGTGATCATGCAGGTCAGAGATGAGATTGCTGGTGCCTGATAGATAACAGGGGGGCAGGGGAGAAGTGACCACATTCTGATACAGTGATGACGGCTCCAAGGCCGGCAGCGAAGACCGGACATCCATCCAAATAACCACAACCCAACACCTACAATCGACTCTACAGCCCTGAAGAGACCCTGCTCCCCAGACCCTGGCTCTGGGCGGCTGACTCGTCTGGGTCGTCACACTCTCCCCCAGGCCCTCTTGTAACCAGAAATCCTCATCATCTGTGTGGGCCAGACAGGTGACCTTGGGTCTCCACCCAGAGTCTGTCAGCCCCACGACTTCCCGCTCATGACTGGGCCCTCCCCTGCACTCCAGCCAGACTTCCCTGGGCCCTCGTTACAAGCCTCAATGCGGCCAGACTGTCAGACCCCCAGGAAGCTTTGAACTCAGGGCTCCCACTGACATCACCTGGAGCAGCTGAAAAAAACACTGGTACCTGAGACACCTCCCCCCAGCCCAGAGACTGCCGTCATCCCTTTGAGGGAGAGCTACAGCTTCCAGGCGATTCTCCTGTGCAGCCTGGGTAGCGAGCCACTGCTCCAGAGGACAGGACTGGCTCCCAGCCCCACCCTAACAGCAGCTTCATGCCCACGAGCCTCTTCCCTGTCCCATGCTCGCCTAGGCAAACCCCCAGCTGGTGCGTCCTTCACGGAGATGAGGTCCCTCTGCAGCCCGGTCAGCCCTGAGATGAGTGAACAGCACTCCCCTGACGCGCGGGGTAGGCTGGGACCTGGGCTGCCCCACCTGCCTGGAGAGGGGAGCGCACACCCAGGACCGCCTGCTTCCAGCGGCCCTGGGGCTGCTTCTGAGGGAGAAAGCCCTGCAGCTCAGAGTCATTTAATCAAGGCTGTGCTGGACTGGCTCCCCTCCCCTGCTCCTCCCCATCCTTCCTCCTCTAGGACTAGGACTGGGAATGCATTTCTATTAGACTTTTCCTAGGTGAAAATAGTGCCGGCGGGCGTGGAGACACTGGATGGAGTGTGATTTACACTTACCCTGAGTCCTCACACCTCCCAAGGGCAGCCAGCACCAGCAGCCTGCTCACAGAGCCGCTGGCAGTCGGGGAGCCCTGCACAGGCTGCCCTCAGATCGGTGCCAGCGGGATCTCTGGACAAGGGCCCGAAATCTCCAAAAAAAAAAAAAAAAAAAAAGCCAAAAGGCCCTTTGGAAAACAAACAGGGAACGGTGGATGCTCGTGTCTGCAGGGTCCTGGCAAAGATGCCACTCAGAGAAACAGCCACAGCCGCCTGACCCCTCACACATCAGAGCCGGCTGTCCCTGCTACACTCTCTGTTACAAGCAGCTTTCTCTCTTAAGATCGATTGCGTTTGTTGCCTTCTTGCCTTATGTTGCGACACCGGGTCTTAGCTGCAGCACACGAGGTCTTCGCTGCATCAGGCAGAATCTCTGCAGCGCTGCAGGGAGCCCGGCGGTGCACACAGGTTCCAGAGCGCCTCCGCTCCGGAGCTGGACCCGCGGGTCTAGTCGCTCCTCCGACTGTGGTACTTCAGTTCCCTGACCAAGGATCGAACCCACGTCCCCTGCATGACAAGGTGGATGTTTAACCCCTGGGCCACCACGGAAGCCCCCAAGTAGCTCTTCTGACCTCCAGCTGCTTCTACGTTCCATCTCCAGCCTTGCCTTCCTGCTCAGCCCCAACAAGGAGGTCGTCTTCCCGGAATACGGGCTTACGAGGCATGCCCTGCCCTTTCTAGACAGGGCGCCTTTCATCCGGTCAGGGTCTGATGGACTTACCGCCCCGAGGCCGCCTATAAATGCTGGAGCAGGACTCTTCAGCTCCACACTGCTGACCTGTGGGGTTGCTTTCTCGGGGTGGGGGTCTTGTGCATTGCAGGGTGTGGAGCAGCATCCTGGTCTCTAACCCCTCAGTATCGGAGGAATCCACCCTCCTCATCACTGCGGCAACAAAAAATGTCCACAGACATCACCAGATACCCTCTGGCATGGGGCAGGGGGTCAAGATCGCCCCCGTGAGAACCACTGTGCTATAGCAATCTGACCGAGAACCTCTGGAGGCAAGGACTGGGCAAGCTCTCTGACAGCTCAGTCCAGTGGCCGGCGCAGAAAACCAGGCTGGTGAGCTTTTTTTTTTTTTTCTGTTCAGTCTTACTATTTTCTGTTTTATAACATATAAATATAAAAGCCTATTAAAAAAAAAAAAAAAAAGGAGCTACGGTGAGGAAGTTCCTTCGCCCAGAAGACCCTCAGCAGCCCAGGAGACCAGCCCGGTCTCCCAGACCACGCGCTGCCTTCAGGGAGCTCCCTCACAACCCTCAGGCACCCCGGGCTCCAGTGGAGGCTCGGTGAGCATCTGGTGATGGACGGGGCTTGTGGTCCAGCAGGCACGCGGAACGGAGGGAAGAAGCTGGGCCCCCCGATGACTGGGAGAGGCTATGTGATCTTGGTCAGGACGCCGCTACTAACCTCTCTGGGCCTCAGTGCCCTCTTCTGTAATAATAACAACAGTCAAGACGAACTCAGGGCTGGCACCGTGCGAAGCGCTTTGCACAGATTTTCTCATTGAATTCTCATTAACCCTCACAATGCTTTTCTGGAAAAGCTATCATCCCTATTTTGCAGATGATACAGATGATGCTCAGAGTAGTTAGGCAAGATGCTCAAGAGCACACAGCAAGAAGGAGGGCAGCTTGGGTCCTGCTAAGAATCCCTACCTTTATCCTGGAAGCAGCAAGAGTCCCTTAGAGGGCTTACACCGGGAGCAGTCTGGTCGGATGCGCATAGCCCCTAAGTGCTGTGTGCAGACGAGGATGGGGACTGGCTGGCAAGAGAAAACGCAGAAGGACCAGCCGGGCTGCAGGGTGGGTCCAGGGGAGGGAGACGGGGGGACGGAGGGACTGGAAGGCTCCTGACACACTGAACACGCAGGTGCTGGGGGCGCAGGGAGGGCTAAAGCTGGAGGCCTGGAGGATGTGCGCTGCTTACAGGAGGAAGGGCTGGGTCAGGAGCTCCGGGTGGGCACCCTGCCTTTGAGGGTGCACGACAACACTGGGCGGAAAGACCGAGTGTTCCACCCACCAACGGCACTGAAGAATGAAGAGCCCAGACTCGTTCCTGGGACGAGGCTCAGTGGGAGGCTCCGGCCCACCTAGGACTCACCCTGGACAGGAACAGACCACAGAAAAGACACCACGGGTGGCCAAACCGGGGGAAAGAGCCTGTATAACGAAAATGTGAGTTCTTATTACTATCACCTGACCAAATCTCACAAGATCCCAGTCAAAGGTGGGGCCATTTGTGGTGCAATAGAAACGGGCTCTCAGGGGCAGCTGGCTGCGTTGAGTTCCTTCACTCGGAAGCCAGATCACGGCCCTGCTGTGAACCATGTGTGAAATATCCCTTTTTCCATGCTCTAGTCATGAAAGGGATTCACCAATCTGTAGCCAAAGGGATGTGCTTCTGAGGAATGGGAATCTGCACATGGACATCATTTTATTACCATGTAAAAGCCTGCGTCATCTAAGTTTGATGTCACATTAAAGACACTGCTCCAGCCAGCCAGGGCAGTGAGGCATCACTAGGCACCCCCCTCCCTCCGTGGAGAAAGGGACCCAGGACTGCTACGCAGGCCCTGAGGATTTTAAACTGTACGTAATTCCATCGGGCTGCTCCTGGAACCACACGACACGCGAGGACGGGGCTGGCCCTCGGGCCTGTGCAGGGCGTGAGGGAAGGGATTTGTACAGAATCACTCAGTCCATCAGTGGCAGACCCGGGGCCAGAGTCCACACCCTCTCACTCATCCGGGTCAGGATGCTTCCCACGGCAGGACCCCCCAGAAAACCTTTCTAGAGATTTCCAATCTCTCGGGCCCTGGTTGAGTCTTTACGGAATCCACCAGAGGAGGGAATGAGAGTAAAGATGATTTCTAACAGCCAGGGTGGGCCAGCCAAGGACATCGTATCTTGACAGACGTTTTGGGGGCTGGGGGATACAAAGGGACTGAGAGACACTGGCTTGGAAGACAGAGAAATAGCATAGGACCCTGGGAGCAAAGTCTGCCTGGCTTATCTGTTTATAAATAAGGCACACGTTACCTACTTTGAGAAAAAATTGAGGGTGGTTTGCAATTTAAACACACACACATGCTATAAAATAGCTCAGACTGACATCAGATTGCAGAACTGTTTTTAACAGCAAAAAGAAAATGGGAAATGACCCCAGTGCCCCTCTAGAGGGGCTGGTTTTTAAAAAAACTGTCCATGTATCCGGCAGAATACTGCATAGCTATTTTAAGAGCAGAGGCATTTGCTGTGTGTACTAATATGGAGAGATTTCACATATATTTAAGGAAATAAAAAAACAAGGTGCAGAATATATAGTAGGCTAGCTTTTGTATGATAAAAGGGTAGGCTAAGAGTTTATTCAAATTTCTCAATTTTAGCATCAAGAATAAACCTAGAAGCTATGTAAACGGTGGCCTATAGGGGGCGACAGGGGGCGTGTGCAAGCTTAGTATACGTCAATTTGATGTCTGAACTACAGAAAGGCTTCACCTATTCAAAGTTTCTAATTCAATTAAACACAGAGGAAAGGAGACATGGAAAATAATTCTAGATGTGAGAGCCAAAAATATCTTCCTTCTGCCCTCTCCAAAACTGGAGGCTAAAGTGCCTGGAATCTCGCCGTCACGTGCACCCAGAAGTGGAGGGTGGGTCACTAGCCGCTGGCCAGGAGGAGGCCAGGTTCAGCGTGCACGTGGGCAGCTTGCTGCCGTGGCCTGGCCTCCTTGCCTGGTCCCTGGAGGGAGCAGGATGAAGGGAAGGGCTGGGCCCTGCCCCAGGCCAGCCTCGCTCAAGCCCTGCCCAGCTCTGGAGGGCCACGCCCACATCTGCTCCCGGACTCAGCCTTGACTCCCAGTTGTCCCAGCTCCTGACGTTCCACAGTTCCAGAGGCCACCACACTGCACTAACAGTCAATACATCCTATTAACACAATGTCCACATGCTTAGGCACGGCCAGCCCAGGCCTCCCTCTCTGTGTCCCCAGTGTGGCCCGTCCCCCTCGCTCTGGGGGACGCCCCATGCCCTGGCACTGCTCAGCCACAGTATTTCTTGGGGGAGAAATCTGGAGAGGCGAGCAGGCAGTGCGCTCAGCTCAGGACGGCGGCTCCGGCCGCGTCAGCGCGCTCCTCCCCGCCCGGGCTCCACGCTCACCCTCTCCCAGAGCAGGAGGAGGTGGCCAGGCAGCACATCCATTAAAATGAACGGTGAACAGACATCCACTGAGGAGGTGAAATTAATTCTAGCCTATTAATAAATTATGTCCGTATTACCGAAGACCATATCATAAAAGCTAGAGTGATGTGTATGAGTAGATTTTAAGAGATTATATTAAATAAAAGCACAAGCTTTGGAACACAGTATATAGCTTGATCCCATCTTTGCATGATACGGAGCTATTTCTCCAGATCCATGGTACAAACACAGTGACGTGGATGCACCAGCTCCCTGAACTGCTGGCACTGGTGATCTCCGGGGTCGGGGGGTGAGGCCTCACAATTTCCCTCACTTTCTGAAACACGTGGATGTTCCTCATTTTTTATACAAGGCAATTGTTATTTTTGTCATCCAAACATAGATCTGTCTCATCCATTACACACATTGCTGGTCTGGTGGATCTAGTCAGAGATTCAGTGCAAGAACTCCCTTCCCAACCCTGCACTCTCCTGTGAATGGGAAACTGAGGCCCAGAGAGGTCAAGTGACTTTCCTGGCGTCACACAGTGAGCTAACAGCAAAGCTGGACTGAGAGCTCCTGTCTCCTAAGCCCTGCCCTCTTTCCACTACGCGTTGTAGCATGGAAATAAGGAGAGTATTTGTGGAGGGCTCTGGTCACTCAGCTGGTAAAGAATATGTCCTCAGTGCAGGAGACCCTTGGGAGGGAGCAGGATGAAGGGAAGGGCTGGGCCCTGCCCCAGGCCAGCCTCGCTCAAGCCCTGCCCAGCTCTGGAGGGCCACGCCCACATCTGCTCCCGGACTCAGCCTTGACTCCCAGTTGTCCCAGCTCCTGACGTTCCACAGTTCCAGAGGCCACCACACTGCACTAACAGTCAATACATCCTATTAACACAATGTCCACATGCTTAGGCACGGCCAGCCCAGGCCTCCCTCTCTGTGTCCCCAGTGTGGCCCGTCCCCCTCGCTCTGGGGGACGCCCCATGCCCTGGCACTGCTCAGCCACAGTATTTCTTGGGGGAGAAATCTGGAGAGGCGAGCAGGCAGTGCGCTCAGCTCAGGACGGCGGCTCCGGCCGCGTCAGCGCGCTCCTCCCCGCCCGGGCTCCACGCTCACCCTCTCCCAGAGCAGGAGGAGGTGGCCAGGCAGCACATCCATTAAAATGAACGGTGAACAGACATCCACTGAGGAGGTGAAATTAATTCTAGCCTATTAATAAATTATGTCCGTATTACCGAAGACCATATCATAAAAGCTAGAGTGATGTGTATGAGTAGATTTTAAGAGATTATATTAAATAAAAGCACAAGCTTTGGAACACAGTATATAGCTTGATCCCATCTTTGCATGATACGGAGCTATTTCTCCAGATCCATGGTACAAACACAGTGACGTGGATGCACCAGCTCCCTGAACTGCTGGCACTGGTGATCTCCGGGGTCGGGGGGTGAGGCCTCACAATTTCCCTCACTTTCTGAAACACGTGGATGTTCCTCATTTTTTATACAAGGCAATTGTTATTTTTGTCATCCAAACATAGATCTGTCTCATCCATTACACACATTGCTGGTCTGGTGGATCTAGTCAGAGATTCAGTGCAAGAACTCCCTTCCCAACCCTGCACTCTCCTGTGAATGGGAAACTGAGGCCCAGAGAGGTCAAGTGACTTTCCTGGCGTCACACAGTGAGCTAACAGCAAAGCTGGACTGAGAGCTCCTGTCTCCTAAGCCCTGCCCTCTTTCCACTACGCGTTGTAGCCTGGAAATAAAAGGAGAGAGTATTTGTGGAGGGCTCTGGTCACTCAGCTGGTAAAGAATATGTCCTCAGTGCAGGAGACCCCGATTTGATTCCTGGGTTGGGAAGATCCCCTGGCGAAGGGACAGGCTACCCACTCCAGGATTCTTGGGCTTCCCTGGGGGCTCAGACGGTAACGAATCTGCCTGCAATGTGGGAGACCTGGGTTTGATCCCTGGGTTGGGAAAATCTCCTGGAAAAGAGAAAGCCAACCCATTCCAATATTCTTGCCTGGAGAATTCCATGGCTCATCCATGGGTCGCAAAGAGATGGACATGATTGAGCAACTTTCACTTTGCCTTTTAGGGGGAAATAGGGGCTTCCCAGGTGGCGCTAGTGGTAAAGAACTCGACTGCCAGTGCAGGAGACTAAGAGATGAGGGTTCAATCCCTGGGTCAGAAGATCCCCTGGAAGAGGGCATGGCAACCCCTCCAGCATTCTTGCCTGGAGAGTCCCATGGACAGGGGAGCCGGGGTGAGCTACAGTCCATAGGGCCGCAAAGAGTCCGACACGACTGAAGTGACTTAGCACACACACATGCAGGAGGTAATAGAGGGAAATCTGGCACCAAAAGAAAAAATTATTTGGTACTCCAGGACTCATTACTGGCTGCCAGATCAATACCACCTCCATTGACTCATGAAAGATTCCAGGCAAGTATTCATTTAAAGATGAACCGCTCACTGTAAATCAACTCCCAGAGTGAGTGCTGAGTTACAAAGTGAATGAGAACGAGTGGGTAAATGGAAGGCTGATCTCGGCCCCATCGGCCCCCTGACTGTTACCCAGCAGAGCTGGGAGAAGACAGACCCTCTGACTCAGGAAAGCAGCAGCAGGTCAGGGCAGGCCTTCAAAAAATTTCAAGCGCAGCTGAAATGGCGGGATGCCTATTAATCAGTTAACAAGGTATTAAACCTGTCTCATCCATTACACACATTGCTGGTCTGGTGGATCTAGTCAGAGATTCAGTGCAAGAACTCCCTTCCCAACCCTGCACTCTCCTGTGAATGGGAAACTGAGGCCCAGAGAGGTCAAGTGACTTTCCTGGCGTCACACAGTGAGCTAACAGCAAAGCTGGACTGAGAGCTCCTGTCTCCTAAGCCCTGCCCTCTTTCCACTACGCGTTGTAGCCTGGAAATAAAGGAGAGTATTTGTGGAGGGCTCTGGTCACTCAGCTGGTAAAGAATATGTCCTCAGTGCAGGAGACCCCGATTTGATTCCTGGGTTGGGAAGATCCCCTGGCGAAGGGACAGGCTACCCACTCCAGGATTCTTGGGCTTCCCTGGGGGCTCAGACGGTAACGAATCTGCCTGCAATGTGGGAGACCTGGGTTTGATCCCTGGGTTGGGAAAATCTCCTGGAAAAGAGAAAGCCAACCCATTCCAATATTCTTGCCTGGAGAATTCCATGGCTCATCCATGGGTCGCAAAGAGATGGACATGATTGAGCAACTTTCACTTTGCCTTTTAGGGGGAAATAGGGGCTTCCCAGGTGGCGCTAGTGGTAAAGAACTCGACTGCCAGTGCAGGAGACTAAGAGATGAGGGTTCAATCCCTGGGTCAGAAGATCCCCTGGAAGAGGGCATGGCAACCCCCTCCAGCATTCTTGCCTGGAGAGTCCCATGGACAGGGGAGCCGGTGTGAGCTACAGTCCATAGGGCCGCAAAGAGTCCGACACGACTGAAGTGACTTAGCACACACACATGCAGGAGGTAATAGAGGGAAATCTGGCACCAAAAGAAAAAATTATTTGGTACTCCAGGACTCATTACTGGCTGCCAGATCAATACCACCTCCATTGACTCATGAAAGATTCCAGGCAAGTATTCATTTAAAGATGAACCGCTCACTGTAAATCAACTCCCAGAGTGAGTGCTGAGTTACAAAGTGAATGAGAACGAGTGGGTAAATGGAAGGCTGATCTCGGCCCCATCGGCCCCCTGACTGTTACCCAGCAGAGCTGGGAGAAGACAGACCCTCTGACTCAGGAAAGCAGCAGCAGGTCAGGGCAGGCTTCTTCAAGGAGTATCTAACATAAAAATAATTGCCACTCCTCCCCAGCGCAGCTGAAATGGCGGGATGCCTATTAATCAGTTAACAAGGGTTATTAAACCTGCGCTGCACTGGGCTCGGAAGGCCTGGTGAAGGCGGCCCCTCTTCCAGAGGCTTTAACACACCTCCCTTTGGAGCCTCTGGATGTCCTGAGGCTGGGGGGCTTCAAGCTTTGTCTGGACCCTGAGGAAGCAGTTCCGTGACTTGCCCAGGGTCCCTCAGGGTGCTTCCAAAGCCAAGCTGGACGCCAGGTCTGCCAGGCTTGGTCCCGTGTGCTTCTCCCACACCCTGCTCTGTCATGGGCACCACTGTCCAGAAAAGTGGACAAACGGCTTCTGGAAACGTGTAAAGGCCAAAAGACCACAACACTGACCCGTCTGGAGCAGGGTGCCACGTCTCCCCGCCGCCCACCGCAGACCACCTGCGGCCACAGTGTGCCACTCTGAGACTCTGTCTCTTGAGGACAGTCTGCATGTGTGGGTTTGCATGTGTGAAGACACATGAACACAGTTTCTACATGCTTATCCCTTTATACTTCTTGCAGTGTTTTTACCCACATCGCCCATTAAACAATCTGCGTAGTTAAATGTTGTGACCAGCACAGGTCATCTAATTATTTCCAGTTAATAGATGAGGACATTGAGGCCCGGGGCCACTTGTTCAGTATCTTATTACTTCTCAGTGGAGGAGGCAGAGGCCCAGCACTCTCTTTGGATCATTTCCTTTCATGCTCCCAACCGTCCTGGGAGGGAGGCGGGGTGGCCCCATCTCACACTCGAGGACCCCGAGGACCCGGGAGGTGAGAGCCAGGAGCCGGCACGGCCGCTGAGGTGGAGGGATTGCAGGGAACGTCCACAGGGGCCCACCTCCCATTTGACTCATGAAAGATTCCAGGCAAGTATTCATTTAAAGATGAACCGCTCACTGTAAATCAACTCCCAGAGTGAGTGCTGAGTTACAAAGTGAATGAGAACGAGTGGGTAAATGGAAGGCTGATCTCGGCCCCATCGGCCCCCTGACTGTTACCCAGCAGAGCTGGGAGAAGACAGACCCTCTGACTCAGGAAAGCAGCAGCAGGTCAGGGCAGGCTTCTTCAAGGAGTATCTAACATAAAAATAATTGCCACTCCTCCCCAGCGCAGCTGAAATGGCGGGATGCCTATTAATCAGTTAACAAGGGTTATTAAACCTGCGCTGCACTGGGCTCGGAAGGCCTGGTGAAGGCGGCCCCTCTTCCAGAGGCTTTAACACACCCTCCCTTTGGAGCCTCTGGATGTCCTGAGGCTGGGGGGCTTCAAGCTTTGTCTGGACCCTGAGGAAGCAGTTCCGTGACTTGCCCAGGGTCCCTCAGGGTGCTTCCAAAGCCAAGCTGGACGCCAGGTCTGCCAGGCTTGGTCCCGTGTGCTTCTCCCACACCCTGCTCTGTCATGGGCACCACTGTCCAGAAAAGTGGACAAACGGCTTCTGGAAACGTGTAAAGGCCAAAAGACCACAACACTGACCCGTCTGGAGCAGGGTGCCACGTCTCCCCGCCGCCCACCGCAGACCACCTGCGGCCACAGTGTGCCACTCTGAGACTCTGTCTCTTGAGGACAGTCTGCATGTGTGGGTTTGCATGTGTGAAGACACATGAACACAGTTTCTACATGCTTATCCCTTTATACTTCTTGCAGTGTTTTTACCCACATCGCCCATTAAACAATCTGCGTAGTTAAATGTTGTGACCAGCACAGGTCATCTAATTATTTCCAGTTAATAGATGAGGACATTGAGGCCCGGGGCCACTTGTTCAGTATCTTATTACTTCTCAGTGGAGGAGGCAGAGGCCCAGCACTCTCTTTGGATCATTTCCTTTCATGCTCCCAACCGTCCTGGGAGGGAGGCGGGGTGGCCCCATCTCACACTCGAGGACCCCGAGGACCCGGGAGGTGAGAGCCAGGAGCCGGCACGGCCGCTGAGGTGGAGGGGTTGCAGGGAACGTCCACAGGGGGCCCATCTTTATGTCAGGCGCTGAGTGAGTCCTTCCCCAAACACCAGCACTAACAATAGCTTTCCAAGCCTTCACGGGTGCCGGGAGTGGGCTGAGCTCCGTCCGCTCAGGACTCTTGAGGACAAGGCAGGCGGCCAGGTGGTCTCAGAGCTGGGCCCCTCATTCACCGGAAGCATCCAGCACAGCCCTGTTTTCTCCAGGACCTTTTCACTCATGTCTGCCGCGCAAATTAAAGGACAGCGAAGGCTCTTCGTTAATAAATGCCTTTGTTGGCTATTCATCCCAAATACCTTCACGCATACCACCCTGGAGGGGATGGAGCCTCCACCCAGCTCCCTGCACCCAAGAAAGTGGGCCGGCTCCTGGGGGAGCCCCAAATCCCTTCACCTTTCCTGGAGCAAATGCTGCCCACCTTTTTTGCATGATTCCACTCAGGCCGTCTTCTCTCTATGCCCTAAGGAATGACTTGCTGATGATAATAAACATTTCCACATGAAAGCTCGGGTGTCTCTGAGTCATAATTTACTGCTTTGTTTCTGTGGTGGATACTTATTTTTTTTCTTTTGCTGAAAAGACAGGGCAGGAGTAAGTGAGCGTGAACAGGATGAGTAATCTCGGCTGCTCTAAGCTCTCCTGGGAAGACGGAAACAAGGAGTGGAGACGGAGCGGAGGAGAGGATGGCAGTGGCCAGGAAGATTGGGCAGGGGAGCACGACCCCAACTTCAGACAGGGAAGACTTGGGCCCCCGAGTTTGATAAGACTGTCATCCAGACAGGGTTCATGTGCTCAGCTGCAGCCTATATACATGTGGAGGCGGGAGACTGGGAAGTATTCCAAATGAATGATCTACAACCAACAAAGGGATGGTCTGTCTAAATCTTCCCAGACTTCAAGGCCCAGGTCACGTGCCACCTCTTCCAGGTAGCCTTCGGGGATGACTCCAGCCGAGTGACCCCTCTTTCCTCTAAGCATGAACCTTTTGTCTACCCCTTCGGCTAGACGGCTTTGCCCCCAGCAAAGCGTGTATTCACTCTGACCCCACCCACCCAGCTTTACCGTGAGCTCACAAATGCAGAGAACTTGTTTTTACCTCCTCTGCCCCTTTTAAGCATGTGACACCCAGGATAGTCTATACCTTAGGTGATGTTAGACCACACCTGTACACAGAGCCAGGAGTCTCTAAGCAAATGTTTGTAGACCAAGTTTCAGAAAATGGCACCAAGTAATAATCATACAATTTAACCTTTGCTCTTGGGCTTTATACTGCATGAAGCCCTTTCATATTCTTGGAAGGTAAGTGGCAGGTGATATGAAGCTCATTGCACTAGATAAGAGGCTTAGAAAGTTTGAGTGATTGACCAATCACCAGTTAAAAATAGAAACAACTCTGGAACCCAGACCTTCTGACCTTCCTGATTTTCCTTAGAGGAGCTGAACGTTTCTATCTCCTCTGAAGCACGTGACAAATTATTTAGGGGAACACAGCATTGCTACAGGCTACGTCCACCCAAGACACGCCATATGGATTAACATACACTCACAGTATAACTGGGGTTTCCCTAGTGGCTCAGATAGTAAAGAATCCACCCACAATGCGGGAGACCTGGGTTCAATCCACAGGTCAGAAAGATGCCCTGGAGAAGGACATGGCAACCCACTCCAGTATTCTTGCCTGGAAAACTCCATGGACAGAGGCACTGGCAGACTATGGTCCATGGAGTCACAAAGATTACATCACAGTATAATCAAGGCTCTGAAGAAACCTAGCTGACCTAGTTCAATGCAGCCTTCTCCAAGCTTTTGGAACCCTTTTGCATGGGACACCTACAATGCCCCGAACTGGGAAAATGCTCTCTTTTTCCATGCTCTGCTGCTTTCCTAAGGGGTAAATCATGTTCCAGGAGAAGCTGTACGTCATGGACAAAGAGAGGCTTCAGTTAGATGAATGAAGCTCTAATGGAGAAATTTCAGGGATTAGCCAGTCAATAAGGACATTAATTATTAGTTTTACCTTCTATTATTGAACATTTCAAATGTACATAAAACAGAAAAGCATAATGAATCCCCAGGGACTCACCAGCAATCACCCAACCAGCTTGAACGATATTAGACAAGCTGTTTTTGCTTCATTTTTTTAAATCTAAAATATTTTAGAGAAAATTCTGGACTTCATCTGTAAATACTTCAGTATGTAACACTGCCACATCACATACCCTAAAACAATTAACCATAATTCCTAGATATCTAACGCCAGCTGTGTCTAACCTCCTTGATTTTTCTCAAATGGAATCAAGGTGGACTTGGGTCAGGATTCAAACTCAACCCACACAGAGTGCTATGCTGGTATGTCTATTAAGACTCTAAATCTGTGGACCTTTCCTGGTAGCTCAGTGGTAAAGAGGTCACCTGCCAATGCAAGAGACACAGGTTCGATCCCTGACCCAGGAAGATCCCACATGCTGCGGAGCAACTAAGCCCATGAGCCACAACTATTGAGCCTGTGCTCTAGAGCCTCGGAGCCGCAACTATGGAGCCCGTGTGCCGCACTACTAGAGACCATGTGCCCTAGAGCCTGAGTTCCACAACACGAGAAGTCACCACAACAAGAAGCCCGCTCACCTCAACTAGAGAGTAGCTCCCCTCCCTGCAACTAGAGAAGAGCCTGAAGCAGCAGTGAAAACCCAGAATAGCCAAAAGTAAATAAATAAATAAAAATAAAATAAAATAAAAGACTCTAAATCTGTAACAATTCCCTCATGTCTCTCTTTTGTTTCCCCTTGACCTTGTGGAGAAGTCAGGAGCCCTTTCAGTCTGGAACTGGTGACGGCCTCCCTGCTCTCAGCTCTCCCATATCCCCTTACTTCCTGCATGAGGCGGTCCTCAGATTTGTAGTCAGGAGAGGTTTGACAGTGGGCAAATGTGCCAGGTGGTACTGTGTCCTTCCCATTACGTCATAGCTGGTTCTCCACTTCAAGCAAAGCTAACATTGACCCATGGGTCTGGAGGGGGAACAGGCTAAGTTCCCGTAGCTAAACACGGCTGAGAAGCTTCTAAAATGTTAGATGAATGAAGCTCTAATAAACAGGGATTAGCCAGTCAATAAGGACATTAATTATTAGTTTTACCTTCTATTATTGAACATTTCAAATGTACATAAAACAGAAAAGCATAATGAATCCCCAGGGACTCACCAGCAATCACCCAACCAGCTTGAACGATATTAGACAAGCTGTTTTTGCTTCATTTTTTTAAATCTAAAATATTTTAGAGAAAATTCTGGACTTCATCTGTAAATACTTCAGTATGTAACACTGCCACATCACATACCCTAAAACAATTAACCATAATTCCTAGATATCTAACGCCAGCTGTGTCTAACCTCCTTGATTTTTCTCAAATGGAATCAAGGTGGACTTGGGTCAGGATTCAAACTCAACCCACACAGAGTGCTATGCTGGTATGTCTATTAAGACTCTAAATCTGTGGACCTTTCCTGGTGGCTCAGTGGTAAAGAGGTCACCTGCCAATGCAAGAGACACAGGTTCGATCCCTGACCCAGGAAGATCCCACATGCTGCGGAGCAACTAAGCCCATGAGCCACAGCTATGGAGCCTGTGCTCTAGAGCCTCGGAGCCGCAACTATGGAGCCCGTGTGCCGCACTACTAGAGACCATGTGCCCTAGAGCCTGAGTTCCACAACACGAGAAGTCACCACAACAAGAAGCCCGCTCACCTCAACTAGAGAGTAGCTCCCCTCCCTGCAACTAGAGAAGAGCCTGAAGCAGCAGTGAAAACCCAGAATAGCCAAAAGTAAATAAATAAATAAAAATAAAATAAAATAAAAGACTCTAAATCTGTAACAATTCCCTCATGTCTCTCTTTTGTTTCCCCTTGACCTTGTGGAGAAGTCAGGAGCCCTTTCAGTCTGGAACTGGTGACGGCCTCCCTGCTCTCAGCTCTCCCATATCCCCTTACTTCCTGCATGAGGCGGTCCTCAGATTTGTAGTCAGGAGAGGTTTGACAGTGGGCAAATGTGCCAGGTGGTACTGTGTCCTTCCCATTACGTCATAGCTGGTTCTCCACTTCAAGCAAAGCTAACATTGACCCATGGGTCTGGACGGTGGGGGACACACCATTTTGGGCAACTAAAGTCTTCCCAGTAGCTCCAAAGTCATATCACATTCTGGAATTTGGTTCTAGATACATCTCTAACCCGGGATTTCACAGAGGACTCTCTCTACCATCAGACTCCAAAACTCTTTTTTCTTTTCTTTTTTTTTTTTTAATTTTGGCCTCTTTTATTGTTTTGCTGTTGTTTTTTTTTAATTTATTTTCATCCATCTTTATTCTTTGGCCTGTGTGGGCCTCCCATCACAGTGGCCTCTCTCGTTGCAGAGCACCGGCTGGCTCTGGGCGTATGCACTCCCGAGTGCTGGCTTGTAACTGGACACACAGGTCCAGCTGCTCTGTGGCACGTGGGATCTTCCCAGGCTGGGAATCGAACCAGTGTCTCTTGCATTGCAAAGCGGGCTCTTTACCCACTGGACCACCAGAGAAGCCCCATCAGACTCCAAAACTCTTATCAGCCTATCCTTCCTTACCAGCCACACTATCTCTGGGTGACCTTTAACCTCACCCCCGCCCTTTTTTTTTTTAAGAAAAGACATTTTTAAATGGCCAGACAAGCTGGGGACCCTGTGCTCCCTTCAGGCCAGCAACTCCACGGGCTTAGCTGGAGTCCCAGGGTCTCCAGAGCCCATGGATTCCTCCGCCCATCTCTCAGGAGATGAGTCAGAATCTCAAGGAGAACAAGAACACATAGGTGAACATGATAAATATGCATCCAAAATTTTTAAAAACCAAATTACACAAATCAAGCTTATTCTGAGAGGTTCGTTTTGCCGGGGGTCTCTAGTGCTCCAATCAGCATAATTAAATAGCAAGATCTCTCTAGAATTGATTGTGGTTTCCACATTTTTTATCATCCAAGGACCATTTCAGTGGGCTGATTTTAAGCTAATAAGAACCCCCAAATTAGAAACTAATTAAAGAGATGGAAAATACAAATGTATTTGTTTTTAGTCGGGCACTATTTTTATCAGAGGAATCATGAAAAATTAAAATGGTTAAGTACTCGTACAGAGGTTGTCAGTCAAGGACAGCGCGGCTTTCCGCCTCTCCCTGCTGGAACATTTTAAGGTGATGCATCAAAAGCTGTTCCCAGTGGGTCCCCAGGAAGCAATGAAGAGACTAATTTTGAGGAGCAGAATTACACACGGCTAGACTTGGTGAGGAGAAAGGGGGTTGCCATACTATTCTCCAATCTTTGGTGATTAACAGTCATCGCACCTCTTACTTTTTGAGTGCATGCGTGCCTGGCAACCACATTACATCACTGCAGGGTGCTTTCTCACACCCATTTAACAGATGAGAACATTAAGGCCTAGAGAAGTTGGGAGGTATGCACAGGGTTACCAAACAAGCTTAGAAAGAACCTCGACTATTTCTCTGCCTAAATGTGCTTGGTTTTCTGACACCCCCTCCCTGCTGTCCCCTACACATGCCACAGATTACCTTTTAAAAGAGATGCTAAGTCATGGTGACACTGCTTTGGAGACTCTTTCAGGATTCGTGACAGCTCTGAGAGCTAAGGCCCCAGGGGAGAAGCAGAAAGCAGAAGCCAGCTGCCCCCGGGGGAGGCAGCGCCCGTCTGCTGAGGCTGCAGGCCAGGCACGCACAGATGGCGGCACGGAGCACCCAACGCCCACCGACACAACCACAGACAATCAGAGAGACCCGGCCTTGGAAATGTCGCTTCAGCCCCAAGGCCAGAGCACCCGCGTCCCTCTGTAGACTCCAGTTCGGCTGATACTCGGTTACTCTTGGCATCTGAGCTGCACCTCCTTA
Source organism: Tragulus kanchil (assembly GCA_022376925.1). Taxonomy (NCBI): domain Eukaryota; kingdom Metazoa; phylum Chordata; class Mammalia; order Artiodactyla; family Tragulidae; genus Tragulus; species Tragulus kanchil. Next base: position 139,554,458 of record JAIOJX010000003.1, read on the forward strand.
TCCCGCTCCCTCCACACCAGCCCTGAGGACAGAGGATCTGCCCGAGACACCCTCTGAGACCTCCTTCCCCATCACAGTATCTTCAAACCCAAGTCAGGCAGGCGAGAGGACCCTACAGAGCCTCCTGGGCTCCAGCTTTCTCCCCTTCAGGTCCAGGAAGGAAGGAGTATAAACTTTCAGGATAACTGGGGTAGGGGCTATTTTAAGCTTAAGCATTAGAAACTAATTAAAGAGATGGAAAATACAAATGTATTTGTTTTTAGTCGGGCACTATTTTTATCAGAGGAATCATGAAAAATTAAAATGGTTAAGTACTGTACAGAGGTTGTCAGTCAAGGACAGCTTTCCGCCTCTCCCTGCTGGAACATTTTAAGGTGATGCATCAAAAGCTGTTCCCAGTGGGTCCCCAGGAAGCAATGAAGAGACTAATTTTGAGGAGCAGAATTACACACGGCTAGACTTGGTGAGGAGAAAGGGGGTTGCCATACTATTCTCCAATCTTTGGTGATTAACAGTCATCGCACCTCTTACTTTTTGAGTGCATGCGTGCCTGGCAACCACATTACATCACTGCAGGGTGCTTTCTCACACCCATTTAACAGATGAGAACATTAAGGCCTAGAGAAGTTGGGAGGTATGCACAGGGTTACCAAACAAGCTTAGAAAGAACCTCGACTATTTCTCTGCCTAAATGTGCTTGGTTTTCTGACACCCCCTCCCTGCTGTCCCCTACACATGCCACAGATTACCTTTTAAAAGAGATGCTAAGTCATGGTGACACTGCTTTGGAGACTCTTTCAGGATTCGTGACAGCTCTGAGAGCTAAGGCCCCAGGGGAGAAGCAGAAAGCAGAAGCCAGCTGCCCCCGGGGGAGGCAGCGCCCGTCTGCTGAGGCTGCAGGCCAGGCACGCACAGATGGCGGCACGGAGCACCCAACGCCCACCGACACAACCACAGACAATCAGAGAGACCCGGCCTTGGAAATGTCGCTTCAGCCCCAAGGCCAGAGCACCCGCGTCCCTCTGTAGACTCCAGTTCGGCTGATACTCGGTTACTCTTGGCATCTGAGCTGCACCTCCTTATCCCGCTCCCTCCACACCAGCCCTGAGGACAGAGGATCTGCCCGAGACACCCTCTGAGACCTCCTTCCCCATCACAGTATCTTCAAACCCAAGTCAGGCAGGCGAAGAGGACCCTACAGAGCCTCCTGGGCTCCAGCTTTCTCCCCCTTCAGGTCCAGGAAGGAAGGAGTATAAACTTTCAGGATAACTGGGGTAGACTCCAAACTCAGGGAGATGAGTCAGAGACCGCACACAAGAGGTTGAAGAACAATGAAGATGTCAGGGAAACCTGCTACCGACACACAAGAGAGCACGGGTCGGCTCAGACGCACCTGTGCTGTGGGAGGAGCAGGCGCGGAGCGGGGCCTGCCGGCAGGAGGGTCCTGCGCGACACTGGCCCAGCTGCCTCCTGATGCCGAGCAGGTGGGCTCAGTGAGAACCAACCCGGCTCCCCAACAAGAAAACACCCCAAGCGGAGAACCTGAGAGTCTCAGAAACATTTTATAACTTTCCAAAGGACTTTCACACACACTATCTCATTTGTGTCTCAGCAAAACCCCAAAGGCAGGAACTATTTCACCCATTCTTCACATGCGGGGCTGAGGGGGGACTTGAATTTTGTGGATGTGAATGCTGGGCCAGTGACCTGCCTGTGGATGCTATGTTAATTCACATACAGAACAGTAACTGCTGCTGCTGAGAACCCAGTGACTGGCACAGACATCATTCACAAGTGAATAGAAAAGAATACCCCTTCCAAGCCCAGAAAGGGCAGCCGTATCTAGGACCCTGGCCCTAAAGGAGAGTAATCCATATTTTCATGGCTGGAGAAAGAAAGAAGGCAGGTGAGATAGGGACGGACCTCTGCTTCAAAGGCAAAGACAGGAAAGAGAGGATGAAGGACAAGTGATTTTGGAGTAGAGTGCCTGAGGCAGATCCCAGGACACTTGGATGGCCTAGGTCATCGATCCCAGGGTGGCCAGCAACCCCTCAGTTCATTGAGACTCAGCACCTCAGTGGTGGCCACGCTCTAGAGCTAAAAGTCTGGGGCCCTCAGAATTCCCCATGACGGAGCCGACACAGAGATGCAAGCTGCCTGCAGGGTCTGCCTCCTCCAGGGGACCACATGGCTCTGGACAAGGAAGGCCACAAGCAGCCACCACGTCACCCTGGCCCAAAGCCCAGGCTCACCCTGCCTCTGTGTCCTGCCCAATGAAGACACATGGCTTTCACACAACAGAAGGGGAGAGACAGAACTGCAGAAAATCCTCCTAGGAAACTTTCGCCAAACTGAGCCCATAGGGGGAACACAACTTGGTTTTCACTTAATTTAGGACAATACAAAGCTTATTCCTTAACACGGAATGTCACCGAGTAATCATTGTTTTATTTAGTCCTCATAGTTAGTCACCCAGTAAAACACACATACTTAGTGCCGCTTCCGAGGCAGCTCCTGAAACTCAAGAGAGCTCTGGGAACGGCCGGGGTCAGTCCCCGGCCAGTAAGCGGTAGTGTCCCTCCCTGGAGCCTCACAGCCAGGCCAGGACATATGTTACCATCCAGAAGAAGCAATTCAAGATGTTTCTGATTCTTCCAGCCAGTTTTCCCTGGAATTCATTTCAGATGCGTCATAAGAAGAGGACAGAATAGTAGATCTTGTTTAGCTCAGGATACACCTGGCCTCTGCGTGGCCCTGAGCAAAAAACTCCCACATTCTAGCCCTGGGCTTTCCAGCACCGTAGCCTCACACGCTGCTGAACACCTGCAACGTGGCTGGTCCAAACTGAGATACACTGAAGGTACCAGATGCCCTCTGGACCTCAAAGACTATGTACAAAAGAAGGATACAAACTACTGTTACTAATCTTATATTCACTGCATGTTGCAATGATAATACTTGGGACACGTTGAGTTCAAGGAAACCTTATTGCAATTAATGTTTTACTTACTTCAAACAGAAAACCACATGCGTGGCTGGTGCTCAGTCACTGCAGGTCCCGCTCCAGGTCCCAAGTCTTATCTCACTTTCTGTACCCACCTCCCCCTGCCCCACTCCCGACAACAGTGCTGGGAGCCGAGGAGGCAAGACTCTCCAAGCATTCTGAGAACGTTCTCTCTTCTCAACCCGTCTGTACATTCCTGGCCCACCCCTCCTGCCCTGGGCCCAGAAAGCACCCGCGGCCCAGCCACAGCCAAAGCACCTTCACACAGTTCCCATTTCTGAGTGTTCGGATCCACCTCAGACCACATTTTCCATGGCCAGAGGAATGCTGAGAACCAGATGTTCAAAGCCCAGACTTCAAACCCGTTCAACGGGAAGCCCTGGAATTTGTGTGCATTTGTCCCAGGCTTCTCTGCTCCTTTCCCTGCCAGACCATGGGCTCCTCCAAGAGCAGAACAACAGAAGAAAACTCAGTGACTGATCACTTAGTAGGGCCCCCGCTGCTGAGCCAAGTGCTTTGCATGTTTCATTTCATTTCATCCTCCCAAACAGCCTGTGAGGGAGGACCTCTTGTGCCCATTTTGAAGACGGAAGCCTGAGGCTCCCAGAACCCCGGATCTGTCTCTACTCCCACGCCTTGCCCTCTGCCCTTGATTCCCTCCCTGGGAGCAGACACACCTCATGCCTCTTTGCATGTCTGGCACTAGCACAGTGCTGAGTGCAAAACAGGTTCTTAGTCATTACTGGGAAACTAGAACTTTCTGACGAACTCATCCTGCTGTTCTTTCTTGACTTAATCAGAATGTATTTTCCCCTTACCTTCCTAAGGCTGCACACATGAGAAGCCCTTACCCACCCACCTGAAGATCCCCTGGAGGAGGGCACAGCAACCCACTCCAGTTTCTTGCCTGGAGAACGCCATGGATCGAGGAGGCTGGCAAGCTGCAGTCCATATGGTCGCGAAGAGTCAGACACGACTGAAACAACTTAGCACACTCACACACACCTGAAGGGCTGGGCCTTTTCTGCCTCCTTCTGCCCGCATTAGCCCCCATCAGGCCCCAGAGAGTCGGCCCTGCTCAGGTCCTCAGTGGAGCTGAAAACGCACATATCACCTCTCAGACATGGGGGTCTGAGAACAGGCCAGGGCCAATACACAGAGTCTAGGGTGCCTGGGGAACACAGCTAGCTCCAGGAAACTGTGAAGATGCCAGCTCCCTAGCGAAGTCCCCCTAGGCCTACCCAGACCCCCGACTCTCTTCCCTGAGACCCCCAGAGCTTGATTCATATGGACGGAAGCCATATCCTGGGCCCGCCTGGAGCAGATCCATTTCCTGGAACTGGGCTCCGTCTTCTGGATTCCGTCTTCTTTCTGCCTGATTTAGAACAAGGCCACCCACAAGTTCTAATCCTCTGCCCCTCCCCACCCTTTGGCTTGGCCTTTGTGGACCCTGACACTGATCTGCACAGAAATGGAAACTGCCACACCCCCTTGGGCCTCCTGCCCCAGGCCACTGGCCTTCTCCCCCTGCCCTGGTCAGTTTCCCAAGGCCCCGAGCTATTTTTGCCACCCCGGCCTTCTCTGCGATCACTTAGTAGGGCCCCCGCTGCTGAGCCAAGTGCTTTGCATGTTTCATTTCATTTCATCCTCCCAAACAGCCTGTGAGGGAGGACCTCTTGTGCCCATTTTGAAGACGGAAGCCTGAGGCTCCCAGAACCCCGGATCTGTCTCTACTCCCACGCCTTGCCCTCTGCCCTTGATTCCCTCCCTGGGAGCAGACACACCTCATGCCTCTTTGCATGTCTGGCACTAGCACAGTGCTGAGTGCAAAACAGGTTCTTAGTCATTACTGGGAAACTAGAACTTTCTGACGAACTCATCCTGCTGTTCTTTCTTGACTTAATCAGAATGTATTTTCCCCTTACCTTCCTAAGGCTGCACACATGAGAAGCCCTTACCCACCCACCTGAAGATCCCCTGGAGGAGGGCACAGCAACCCACTCCAGTTTCTTGCCTGGAGAACGCCATGGATCGAGGAGGCTGGCAAGCTGCAGTCCATATGGTCGCGAAGAGTCAGACACGACTGAAACAACTTAGCACACTCACACACACCTGAAGGGCTGGGCCTTTTCTGCCTCCTTCTGCCCGCATTAGCCCCCATCAGGCCCCAGAGAGTCGGCCCTGCTCAGGTCCTCAGTGGAGCTGAAAACGCACATATCACCTCTCAGACATGGGGGTCTGAGAACAGGCCAGGGCCAATACACAGAGTCTAGGGTGCCTGGGGAACACAGCTAGCTCCAGGAAACTGTGAAGATGCCAGCTCCCTAGCGAAGTCCCCCTAGGCCTACCCAGACCCCCGACTCTCTTCCCTGAGACCCCCAGAGCTTGATTCATATGGACGGAAGCCATATCCTGGGCCCGCCTGGAGCAGATCCATTTCCTGGAACTGGGCTCCGTCTTCTGGATTCCGTCTTCTTTCTGCCTGATTTAGAACAAGGCCACCCACAAGTTCTAATCCTCTGCCCCTCCCCACCCTTTGGCTTGGCCTTTGTGGACCCTGACACTGATCTGCACAGAAATGGAAACTGCCACACCCCCTTGGGCCTCCTGCCCCAGGCCACTGGCCTTCTCCCCCTGCCCTGGTCAGTTTCCCAAGGCCCCGAGCTATTTTTGCTCCCACCCTGGCCTGCCGTCTGCCCCGTGGTGGAAATAGCCAGAGTGGTACCCAGTATGATTCAGTGATGACAAATGGCCAAGGGAATCAGGTCTCCCACCAGATCAGAACTCATCTTTGGGGTCTCCTTTCAGCCTCAGGGCTTTGCCCTCCAGGCCCTGGAGACCTTCTCAGTGGTTCCTGCCATGGCTGACCTGCCCGCATTCCCAGCTAGACCCGGCCTGCCCGCCAGCCCTTTCCTGTGCCCTCCAGACCCCGGCTCGTGAGCTCACCCAGTGGATCTGCTACTTGCCCTGGCATTCCTGGGGGGATGAAGGAAGCCGCAGAGTCCCCATTTCCCTTTTTATAAAAAATACCAACCCATCCCCTCACCCGTCATTCAGGAAATCTGACCCAACCCAGAACATTTCACACCAATGGGGCCTTCAGGCCTGTCCTTCATGGATACAGGAAAGATTGCCAGCACTCCTGCTGCCTCTGTTTCCCCATGGCATCCATGCCCTGCTTCCCAAGGGAGCTACGGGAAACAACTCCTTGATTCGTTGCTCTGAGGTCTTAAAACTGGAGGTGCTACATCCATAACGGCATCAGGCCTTCCTCTAAGGTATAGTCACTGAACCCGCCTGATGCTAAATCTTCCGGTGCCTACCTCCAGCGAGTGCTTGGGGCAGAAACTAATAACTATAAAGCACCCATCTATCATTGTATCAGGCCTTACCCTGCTTTGTTTGCATAGTTATCTTCCCAGGAGTTGACACTGTATGTCTACCCCAGGCTGATCTATTCTCCGGCCTGCCACATCCCTCAGGAAGGATGGACGAGCCTCGGGTTCATTACCTGTCATTACACCGTGTGCCTGTCACTGGGGGCCGGAGCATCAATTCTTCTTGAGTCTCCCCGGCGGCGCTGTCCCGACTTGCAGGCTCAGGGTCCAGCGAGGGGCCGGTGGCGCTCACTCCGCAGGCCCTGGTGGGCACCTCGCCATCCCGTGGGCTCTCCTGACCAGGCCTGCTCCTCTGGGACGGTGTGGCCTCCGGAGTCCCCCAGCTGCTTCAGAGGGGGGCCTGCAGGAAGAACAGAGGTCACAGGACCTACCAGGGCCAGAGACACATGTCTAAGGCTTAACTGTTCTAGAACTTTCCAGCCATCTCTCTCTCTCTTACTAGGTCTTATAGCTCCAGGTGACTACACAGACTACCTCACTAGGGTCTTCACTGTCAATGTCCCCCCAACATGCATGGTCACACTAGCCTTTGTCTCATCTTCTTACTCAGGTTTGCCCGTTCCGGGGCCCCATGGCTGACCTGCCCGCATTCCCAGCTAGACCCGGCCTGCCCGCCAGCCCTTTCCTGTGCCCTCCAGACCCCGGCTCGTGAGCTCACCCAGTGGATCTGCTACTTGCCCTGGCATTCCTGGGGGGATGAAGGAAGCCGCAGAGTCCCCATTTCCCTTTTTATAAAAAATACCAACCCATCCCCTCACCCGTCATTCAGGAAATCTGACCCAACCCAGAACATTTCACACCAATGGGGCCTTCAGGCCTGTCCTTCATGGATACAGGAAAGATTGCCAGCACTCCTGCTGCCTCTGTTTCCCCATGGCATCCATGCCCTGCTTCCCAAGGGAGCTACGGGAACATCTCCTTGATTCGTTGCTCTGAGGTCTTAAAACTGGAGGTGCTACATCCATAACGGCATCAGGCCTTCCTCTAAGGTATAGTCACTGAACCCGCCTGATGCTAAATCTTCCGGTGCCTACCTCCAGCGAGTGCTTGGGGCAGAAACTAATAACTATAAAGCACCCATCTATCATTGTATCAGGCCTTACCCTGCTTTGTTTGCATAGTTATCTTCCCAGGAGTTGACACTGTATGTCTACCCCAGGCTGATCTATTCTCCGGCCTGCCACATCCCTCAGGAAGGATGGACGAGCCTCGGGTTCATTACCTGTCATTACACCGTGTGCCTGTCACTGGGGGCCGGAGCATCAATTCTTCTTGAGTCTCCCCGGCGGCGCTGTCCCGACTTGCAGGCTCAGGGTCCAGCGAGGGGCCGGTGGCGCTCACTCCGCAGGCCCTGGTGGGCACCTCGCCATCCCGTGGGCTCTCCTGACCAGGCCTGCTCCTCTGGGACGGTGTGGCCTCCGGAGTCCCCCAGCTGCTTCAGAGGGGGGCCTGCAGGAAGAACAGAGGTCACAGGACCTACCAGGGCCAGAGACACATGTCTAAGGCTTAACTGTTCTAGAACTTTCCAGCCATCTCTCTCTCTCTTACTAGGTCTTATAGCTCCAGGTGACTACACAGACTACCTCACTAGGGTCTTCACTGTCAATGTCCCACCCACCAACCCTAACCCCCCGTCCTCAGCATGCATGGTCACACATACGCCCCTTTGTTCTCATCTTCTTACCCCTGCATGTTTCACTGCACCTTCCTGAAAGACCCACCCTCAACCACTCGTCCTACCCACCCTTCAGAGCGTAGCTCATACCCACCCACAGACCTCACTGCCCCTGAAAGGAGGACCTGGGTGTCCTCCCGCCACCCACGAGACCCACAAAGAACAAGGCCATGTCTGCCGGGGACATTCCTCAGCTCTTGGAGCCCAGGCCCTGGGCTGGCTTCCGGCGTGCTATGGTTGGAAGGCTCCAGGAAGGCTACCCGCTTGTGGCCTCCTTTGCTCAGAGTGAGAGACAAGGCACAGTGCAAACACCCTCGCTGGATGGGGGACCCAGGCCCTGCTCCACAGAGTGACCACATCTCACAGCCAAGACCACAGGCACCCTTGGGGATGGCAGGGGGCAGGGGCTATGGGGCTCCGGCTGGAAGCAGCCACGCCCCGGGGGCACCTGCTGAGCTCTGGAGACTGGGGCCACACGGGCCATGGCCCTGCCTCCCTGACTGGTCATGGCCTCTGGTTCCCAGGAGCGCTGCCCTGGGCGTGGCTCCGAGCTCCGCCCCAGCCTCCAGCTCCCCTGGGCCTCGGTGGACCCACCATGGAGAAGGGGCGGCGGCAGGTGGAGCGCGTCGCCAGGGCATCCGGCGCTGCCGTCAGGGAAGCACCATGGGCAGGGATGAGGGTAGGAAGGCAGGGCCCCGGAGCCCCAGCGATGCTGCCAGCCCTACGACGACAACATCTCACCCGCCTCCCATGATTTACACCATGCAAGCGGCTTTTGTGTCCAGGACACCCATTTGGTTCCAGAGTAGTGATGCAAAGGGTTATTTTTTCAAGGTTACATTAGAGAGGAGGAAACAAAAGCACAGAAAGGTTGAGAATCTCACTAAAGGTCACACAGTAAGGTAGTGAGAGTCAAGACGAGAATCTCTGACTCCCAATTATCATTCTTCCCAGCAAGCTCCTTGGTCCTGCATTGACTTCCTACCGCATCAAGGGGGTGGCAGGTCAGGAAAGGCCTGGGGGGAGTGGGGAGAAGAGATGGAGAGGAGGAGGGTCGAACCTGTGGTTTCTCCCCTGCTAGGAGGGTCTAGGGGAAGAGAGCAGAGAGAAGAAAGTGATCAATGGGGAAGGAGGGAACATGGGACTCCGAGCCGAGCCCACGGGAGCAGCTCCAGCAAAGAGGAAGTTGCTGTGGGGCGAGGGAGGGGCAGAGGGCCAGCCTGCAGCCTCCCGGGGACCTGGCTCTACAGCTCTGCCCTCCAAAGCACTTCTGGGCAAGGCAGCACTGGGGGCTAGATGCCCCTTTGAGAGAACAAACCGGTTATTGGTATTACCTTCAAAAAGCATATATTCACGTCAGTAAGAGCTCTTTTGTTTAGGTGATATATGCCTAAATAATGAAAAAACAAATCCACCACAAAGTTCCATCTCTGCTAAGAAAGATCTCAGCTATTCCTGGATGAGGGGATTCTCCGCTTGATGCCTAAGCTTCTCTGCTTCTCCTCTCCTGGAGAAAGTCACATCGAGGAAACTCTTCGCTGGCAACAGACGGCAGTTCCAGCTCCTTCTAGAATAAGCAGCATAAGCCAAAGGCCAGGAAACCCAGGGTAGGTGGCAAATGCATGAAGTGAAGCAGGAAAATGGCCCCAAACTATCGTCAGCCACCTGCTCAGTGCAGACCTGCATGCCCACCTTCGCAGCAGAGGACGGGCCTCCAACCACCAGCCCACGGGAGGAACAGAAAGTCATCCCCTGGTGGTACCGCTCTGAGTCCCAGGCGGTCAGGGGCGGGGCGGGGGTCCTTGTTCTGCCTATTAAGAAGTAAGCCCTACCGCACACACACCAGATGCCCTGGAGAAGAGAAGCCCACCCTTCAGGCGCTGGTCACCAGCCAGCTCCAGAAGCAACCAGCCGGAGCACATCAATTTTTGCTGGGGGTGGGAGCTTGGGGACAGGTGCCCTTTCGGGCCGTCCTGCAAGGTGGGCTGAAACATATTCACAGCAGATGGTGCTGTCGCCCTCGCTCCAGGATCCTCACTCCTAATTATCTGTGCTGTCAGCAAAACAATTAACCCTCCAAGAAAAATGGCGCCATCCCCTCCCAACCAGACTTTCCTACCCTGCTAGGGTGGCAGGTCAGGAAAGGCCTGGGAGTGGAGAAGAGATGGAGAGGAGGAGGGTCGAACCTGTGGTTTCTCCTGCTAGGAGGGTCTAGGGAAGAGAGCAGAGAAGAAAGTGATCAATGGGGAAGGAGGGAACATGGGACTCGAGCCGAGCCCACGGGAGCAGCTCCAGCAAAGAGGAAGTTGCTGTGGGGCGAGGGAGGGGCAGAGGGCCAGCCTGCAGCCTCCCGGGGACCTGGCTCTACAGCTCTGCCCTCCAAAGCACTTCTGGGCAAGGCAGCACTGGGGGCTAGATGCCCCTTTGAGAGAACAAACCGGTTATTGGTATTACCTTCAAAAAGCATATATTCACGTCAGTAAGAGCTCTTTTGTTTAGGTGATATATGCCTAAATAATGAAAAAACAAATCCACCACAAAGTTCCATCTCTGCTAAGAAAGATCTCAGCTATTCCTGGATGAGGGGATTCTCCGCTTGATGCCTAAGCTTCTCTGCTTCTCCTCTCCTGGAGAAAGTCACATCGAGGAAACTCTTCGCTGGCAACAGACGGCAGTTCCAGCTCCTTCTAGAATAAGCAGCATAAGCCAAAGGCCAGGAAACCCAGGGTAGGTGGCAAATGCATGAAGTGAAGCAGGAAAATGGCCCCAAACTATCGTCAGCCACCTGCTCAGTGCAGACCTGCATGCCCACCTTCGCAGCAGAGGACGGGCCTCCAACCACCAGCCCACGGGAGGAACAGAAAGTCATCCCCTGGTGGTACCGCTCTGAGTCCCAGGCGGTCAGGGGCGGGGCGGGGGTCCTTGTTCTGCCTATTAAGAAGTAAGCCCTACCGCACACACACCAGATGCCCTGGAGAAGAGAAGCCCACCCTTCAGGCGCTGGTCACCAGCCAGCTCCAGAAGCAACCAGCCGGAGCACATCAATTTTTGCTGGGGGTGGGAGCTTGGGGACAGGTGCCCTTTCGGGCCGTCCTGCAAGGTGGGCTGAAACATATTCACAGCAGATGGTGCTGTCGCCCTCGCTCCAGGATCCTCACTCCTAATTATCTGTGCTGTCAGCAAAACAATTAACCCTCCAAGAAAAATGGCGCCATCCCCTCCCAACCATATGAAAAGGCAATTTTTTCCCAAGGACGAGGGACACTCAGGGCAGCAGCAGCAGAGGAAAAGTGGGGCAGCCTTGTGCTCGATCCCGGATCTCACTCACCCCGGGCCATGTCCCCATCCTGACCTCCAAGGTCTGCTTGCATTGCAGGAGGCCCTCCCGTCTCAGCGCCCGCACTTTCTTTCCCATCAAAAGAGGGGGCGAGTCCAGTCCCTAGGGACCCCTTCCGTCCCACACGGCTACTGTGCTGCAGGCCTGGTTCTTCCCCTTCATTTCACGTTCCTTTGGAGCAGAAATGGAACCTCCATGTTTTCCTCCATTCACCTGCTCACTGCCTATCCCCTCATTCGTTCATTCATTCTGTTATTGTGGAGACAAGAGACAAGGTCGATTCAGCCTTCCCGACCACTGCCGGGAGCTCTCCTCCCCCGAGACGTGGGGAGAGGAGCGAAGGAGGAGCAGGTCACGGTCGGGCACACTAGGGGCTCTGGCCCTTGGCCCTGGCTCGGCATCAGCCCTACGGGGGATCCCTGCTGCTGCGTTTGCCTTCTTTCTGAAGGTTCAGCTGCAGGAAGGCGGCCTCCTCCAGAGATGTGACTGTGGGAAGCAAGCCACCTTGGTGCGCAGGGCAGGCCCACGGACGGTGGAGAAGTGCCATGCGAGGAGGTCTCAGAGCCCCCATCAGCCACGGGGTGCTGCACGTCAAGTGTTCATTAAGCATTGAGGCCTGAGGAATTTAAACCGGGGAGCTCTTACAGGGCTATGGCCTGCTGTCTATTACCCAGAGGGCACTATTTAAGCTGTTCACAGAGAAAGAGAGCCTACCGCACACACCAGATGCCCTGGAAGAGAAGCCCACCCTTCAGGCGCTGGTCACCAGCCAGCTCCAGAAGCAACCAGCCGGAGCACATCAATTTTTGCTGGGGGTGGGAGCTTGGGGACAGGTGCCCTTTCGGGCCGTCCTGCAAGGTGGGCTGAAACATATTCACAGCAGATGGTGCTGTCGCCCTCGCTCCAGGATCCTCACTCCTAATTATCTGTGCTGTCAGCAAAACAATTAACCCTCCAAGAAAAATGGCGCCATCCCCTCCCAACCATATGAAAAGGCAATTTTTTCCCAAGGACGAGGGACACTCAGGGCAGCAGCAGCAGAGGAAAAGTGGGGCAGCCTTGTGCTCGATCCCGGATCTCACTCACCCCGGGCCATGTCCCCATCCTGACCTCCAAGGTCTGCTTGCATTGCAGGAGGCCCTCCCGTCTCAGCGCCCGCACTTTCTTTCCCATCAAAAGAGGGGGCGAGTCCAGTCCCTAGGGACCCCTTCCGTCCCACACGGCTACTGTGCTGCAGGCCTGGTTCTTCCCCTTCATTTCACGTTCCTTTGGAGCAGAAATGGAACCTCCATGTTTTCCTCCATTCACCTGCTCACTGCCTATCCCCTCATTCGTTCATTCATTCTGTTATTGTGGAGACAAGAGACAAGGTCGATTCAGCCTTCCCGACCACTGCCGGGAGCTCTCCTCCCCCGAGACGTGGGGAGAGGAGCGAAGGAGGAGCAGGTCACGGTCGGGCACACTAGGGGCTCTGGCCCTTGGCCCTGGCTCGGCATCAGCCCTACGGGGGATCCCTGCTGCTGCGTTTGCCTTCTTTCTGAAGGTTCAGCTGCAGGAAGGCGGCCTCCTCTCCAGAGATGTGACTGTGGGAAGCAAGCCACCTTGGTGCGCAGGGCAGGCCCACGGACGGTGGAGAAGTGCCATGCGAGGAGGTCTCAGAGCCCCCATCAGCCACGGGGGTGCTGCACGTCAAGTGTTCATTAAGCATTGAGGCCTGAGGAATAAACCGGAATGCCCCTTCTTAAAGGAACTGTTCAAGAGAAAGGAGAGCTCTTACAGGGCTATGGCCTGCTGTCTATTACCCAGAGGGCACTATTTAAGGCCGGGCTCGGTTGGCCTGTTGCGTGCCTTGTCATCCACTGCCATGGGAAAAGAAAGCAGAGTGAGCAAGACATTACAGAGGGCTCACCGTCCACGCGAAAGAGCCTTCAGGGATGGCATCGCCCAGGGCCACGCTCGGCAGGTGCCGTCTGGAGAGGCTGAGGGGCTGGCGACCCACAGACAGGGCCAGGAGAGCACAGCTGCCAGAGGCGGCCCCACATCCAGGCCTCACTCTGGTCCCCGGCCCCTTGGCCTCCCCTCAACATCCTGGGGAGCTCATAAGGCAAAATGGAAGGCCCAGATGGTAGCACTGTCTGGCCTACTCTGCTCCCAACCCCTGGGAGGCTGCAGGCCCCCTACTCAGGCAGCGGCAGTGCTCTGGGCACCTGGAAAAGGGGCGCAGTAAACAGAATTTGGGGTTGGGGGTAAGCAGTGGAGACTCCTCTACCACCATTTTGCCCAGTTCAAGCCCTGTGACATCCTTCTTCCACCTCCCTGTCGCCCATCCGGCAACCAGCTCTCGCCCTCCCTCAGTGCCCAGGAGCACAGGCTCAGATGCCAGCTCCTCAGCATAAAAGGAGCGTGTTTATATTCAAAGCAGGCCACTGCCCACTCAGAACCTGCCCACCCGAAGGCGGCACATGTGACTGCACCCCCTGCCCAGAGCCCAAGAGGGACAGATGCCAACCTCTGGCTGGAGACATTTCTAAATATGAGCTGGCACCAAGACTCAGGTTCCCAGGCCTCCACTGCTCCAGGAGACCCAGCCAGGGCTGCCAAGGCTGCCGGGAAGGAGAGGGCTGGGGGCAGGCAGGGGCAGGAGGTGGCCAGCTGAGACGGCCCTCGGCTGCACAAACACCACGGAACCTGCTCGCCCTGGCCTTCCAGCCTCGCGAGGGGAAGAGACAGGATCACCCCAGACCCAGAAGGTCTAATCAGTGACCCGAAACCCTCGGCGGCAGGCACGGGAAATTCACTGCTTGCTCAAATGCACACGGATTAAAAATACGCAAATAGAATTTTTTTTCTTCCCCTCTCCTCAACCCCCTGAAGCCTGGGATGCTTGTTAAAAATAGTCTTGCTGTGGCATGGATCCTACAAAACCCAGTGGCTGGCAGGAAAATTAAGAAGCCACTGAAGGCGGCACTAAGCGGTCACCCCTGGGGAGTGGGCTGAGGAGGCCTGGGAGGGGGCGCTGCTCAGTGTTTGCTGACACACTTCGACGCCGCTTGAATTTTTAACAAGCGGAGGTGCCGTCTGGAGAGGCTGAGGGCTGGCGACCCACAGACAGGGCCAGGAGAGCACAGCTGCCAGAGGCGGCCCACATCCAGGCCTCACTCTGGTCCCCGGCCCCTTGGCCTCCCCTCAACATCCTGGGGAGCTCATAAGGCAAAATGGAAGGCCCAGATGGTAGCACTGTCTGGCCTACTCTGCTCCCAACCCCTGGGAGGCTGCAGGCCCCCTACTCAGGCAGCGGCAGTGCTCTGGGCACCTGGAAAGGCGCAGTAAACAGAATTTGGGGTTGGGGTAAGCAGTGGAGACTCCTCTACCACCATTTTGCCCAGTTCAAGCCCTGTGACATCCTTCTTCCACCTCCCTGTCGCCCATCCGGCAACCAGCTCTCGCCCTCCCTCAGTGCCCAGGAGCACAGGCTCAGATGCCAGCTCCTCAGCATAAAAGGAGCGTGTTTATATTCAAAGCAGGCCACTGCCCACTCAGAACCTGCCCACCCGAAGGCGGCACATGTGACTGCACCCCCTGCCCAGAGCCCAAGAGGGACAGATGCCAACCTCTGGCTGGAGACATTTCTAAATATGAGCTGGCACCAAGACTCAGGTTCCCAGGCCTCCACTGCTCCAGGAGACCCAGCCAGGGCTGCCAAGGCTGCCGGGAAGGAGAGGGCTGGGGGCAGGCAGGGGCAGGAGGTGGCCAGCTGAGACGGCCCTCGGCTGCACAAACACCACGGAACCTGCTCGCCCTGGCCTTCCAGCCTCGCGAGGGGAAGAGACAGGATCACCCCAGACCCAGAAGGTCTAATCAGTGACCCGAAACCCTCGGCGGCAGGCACGGGAAATTCACTGCTTGCTCAAATGCACACGGATTAAAAATACGCAAATAGAATTTTTTTTCTTCCCCTCTCCTCAACCCCCTGAAGCCTGGGATGCTTGTTAAAAATAGTCTTGCTGTGGCATGGATCCTACAAAACCCAGTGGCTGGCAGGAAAATTAAGAAGCCACTGAAGGCGGCACTAAGCGGTCACCCCTGGGGAGTGGGCTGAGGAGGCCTGGGAGGGGGCGCTGCTCAGTGTTTGCTGACACACTTCGACGCCGCTTGAATTTTTAACAAGCGGATATAATTTTTATTAGCTAGTTAGCTGCTTGTTTGCTTGGGTTTTTTTCTTAACAGCGGTTCACCTATCGCACCCTCCAGCCTAAGCTTGAGGCTGAACGTGCGCTGACCCGGCAGGCTGACAGCTCGGCGCTGGCTGCCTCACTTGGTGCCCAGACCCCTCAGTACCCAGCACACCAGCGGCAAATCTGCTCGCAGCCACAAACGGAGCACTGAATCGTAAGTCAAAGCCTCAGATCTACAACTTGATGATTGTCTGACCTCAGACAAGCCACTTGAACTCTGTGGGCTTCAGCTTCCTTAACTGTAAAAGGAAGCAGTTGGATTAAATGCTCAACCAGGTTCCTGCTAGCTGTAAGCATTTCACAAGTTTAAGGATTGAGGGAAACATCCAAAACTTGCTCTGCGTTTGTCTCCACATGAAACGGTAAAGGGACTATGTCCCTGGGTAGAGGTAGCGCTTTAAAATCGGGGACCAAAGGAGTCCAAACTGGAAAAGGAGAAATAAAACTGTCACTGTTTGCAGACAACGTGATAGGATACACAGAAAATTCTAAAGATGCTACCAGAAAACTACTGGAGCTCATCAAGGAATTTGGTAACATTGCAGAATACAAAGTTAAAGCACAGAATCTCTTGCATATACTAACAACGAAAGATCAGAAAGAGAAATTGAGGAAACAACTCTATTTACCATCACATGACAAGAATAAAATACCTAGGAATAAATCCACTTAAGGAGGCAAGAGAACTATACCCAGGAAACCAAAGCCAAACTCAGATATACTATTCATGTTCTTGAATTGGAAGAATCAATACTGTCAGGGTGACTGTACTACCCAAAGCAATCTACAGATTCAGTGCAATCCCTATGAAATTACCAATGGCATTTTCACAGAATTAGAACAAAAAATGTTACAATTTGTATCAAAACACAAAAGACCCTGAGTAGCCAAAGCAATCTTGAGAAAGAAAAACAGAGCTGGAGGAATCAGGCTCTCTAATTTGAGACTATACTACAAAGTTACTATAATTAACACAGTATGGTCCTGGAATAAAAATGGAAATATAGATCAATGGAACAGGAAAGTTCAGAGATAAACCCGTGCATCTAAGGTCATCTAATCTCTGACAAAGGAGGCAAGAATATACAATGGAGAAAAGACAGTCTCTTCAGCAAGTGGTGCTAGAAAAACTGGACAGCGACATGTAAAAGACTGAAATCAGAATGCTCGCTAACAGCACACATGAAAATAAACTCAAAGTGGATTAAAGACCTCAGTGTAAGGCTGGATACTGTCAAACTGTTAGAGGAAAACTCAGGCAGAACATTCTCTGACATAAATCAAAGCAGGATCTTTTTTTTACCCACATCCTAAAATAATGAAAATAAAACAAAAATAAACAAATGGGACCTAACTAAATTTAAAAGCTTTTGCACAGCAAAGGAAACCAGAAACAAAACAAAAAGACAACCCACTGACTGAGAGAAAATATTTGCAAATGAAGCAACCTATAAGGGATTAATCTCCAAAATATACAAACAGCTCAAGCAGCTCAATATAAAAAAAAATAGGCAGAAGATTTTATGACGTTTCTCCATAGAAGATACATAGATGGCCAAGAAAATAAGCACACAAAATGATGCTCATCATCATGAATTATTAGAGAAATGCCAATCAAACCTACAGTGAGTTTGATCAAACCTCACACTGGTCAGAACGCATGTTGGAGAGGGTGTGTAGAAAAAGGAACCCTCCTACACTGTTGGTGGGAATGCAAATTGGTACAGCCATTACAGAGAACAGTACGGAAGGTCCTTAAAAAACTGAAAATAGAGCAATCCCACTTCTGGGTATATATCTGAAGAAAATCATAATTTAAAAAGATACATGTGCCAGTGCTTTCTGCAGCCCCATTACAATAGCCAGGACATGGAAGCAACCTAAATGTCCAACAGAGGAACAGATAAAGAAGATGTGGTACACATACACAATGAAATATTACTCAGCCATAAAAAAGAACAAAATAACGCCATTTGCTGCAACATGGATGGACAGACTGTCATACTGAGTGAAGTCAGAGAATGACAAATATCATGACATCACTTATACATAGAATCTTTTAAAACTGGTGCAAATGAAGTTGTTTATACAGCAGCAACAGAGTCACAGATGCAGAAAACAAACTTATGTGTATCAGTAAAAGGAAAAGGGTCAGGAAAATCTGGGATGGAGCATTCTTCAACATACAAAAGGAGGCAAGATATACAATGGAGAAAAGACAGTCTCTTCAGCAAGTGGTGCTAGAAAAACTGGCACTGGATAATCAGAATGCTCGCTAACAGCACACATGAAAATAAACTCAAAGTGGATTAAAGACCTCAGTGTAAGGCTGGATACTGTCAAACTGTTAGAGGAAAACTCAGGCAGAACATTCTCTGACATAAATCAAAGCAGGATCTTTTTTTTACCCACATCCTAAAATAATGAAAATAAAACAAAAATAAACAAATGGGACCTAACTAAATTTAAAAGCTTTTGCACAGCAAAGGAAACCAGAAACAAAACAAAAAGACAACCCACTGACTGAGAGAAAATATTTGCAAATGAAGCAACCTATAAGGGATTAATCTCCAAAATATACAAACAGCTCAAGCAGCTCAATATAAAAAAAAATAGGCAGAAGATTTTATGACGTTTCTCCATAGAAGATACATAGATGGCCAAGAAAATAAGCACACAAAATGATGCTCATCATCATGAATTATTAGAGAAATGCCAATCAAACCTACAGTGAGTTTGATCAAACCTCACACTGGTCAGAACGCATGTTGGAGAGGGTGTGTAGAAAAAGGAACCCTCCTACACTGTTGGTGGGAATGCAAATTGGTACAGCCATTACAGAGAACAGTCGGAAGGTCCTTAAAAAACTGAAAATAGAGCAATCCCACTTCTGGGTATATATCTGAAGAAAATCATAATTTAAAAAGATACATGTGCCAGTGCTTTCTGCAGCCCCATTACAATAGCCAGGACATGGAAGCAACCTAAATGTCCAACAGAGGAACAGATAAAGAAGATGTGGTACACATACACAATGAAATATTACTCAGCCATAAAAAAGAACAAAATAACGCCATTTGCTGCAACATGGATGGACAGACTGTCATACTGAGTGAAGTCAGAGAATGACAAATATCATGACATCACTTATACATAGAATCTTTTAAAACTGGTGCAAATGAAGTTGTTTATACAGCAGCAACAGAGTCACAGATGCAGAAAACAAACTTATGTGTATCAGTAAGGGAAAGGGAAAAGGGTCAGGGAAAACTGGGAGACTGGGGATGGGGACTGATATATACATTCTTCAACATACAAAACAGGGAACTAATAAGGACCTACTGTATAGCTCAGGGAACTCTAGTCAATGCTCTGTAATGACGTATGGGACAATAATCTAAAAGACTGGATATAGGTATGTGTATAACTGATTGACTTTGCTGTGTAGTAGAGACTAACACAACACTTCATATCAGCCATGCTCCAATTAAAAAAAAATCTAAGTTAAGCTTTCATCAAATCTAAAAAAATAAAGTCAGGAGGGCAGTGAGAGGGAAAGAAGCTATTCTGAGAGGAGAAACCAGATTCATACTTTGTGGATAAAGTATACAAGTTGGAAAGAGCCTCACGTTGGGACCTAAAATGTCCTGGGTTCGAATCCTGACTCCAGCTGTTCTCCTATGAGAACTCAGGAAATGCTTGTCACTCGTGCAAACAGACTCTGCCGTCTATAACACAGGGTATGACCTGTTGTTCTGTCGCCAGGTTGTGTACGACTCTTAGTGACCCCAGGGACTGCAGCACACCAGGCTTCCTGGCCCACACCATCTCCCAGAGTTTGTCCAAGTTCATATCCATTGCATTGAATCAGTGATGACATCCAACCACCTCTGCCTCTGTCACCCTCTTCTTCTGCCCTCCATCTTTCCCACCATCGAGGTCTTTTCCAACGAGTCAGCTGTTGCACCAGATGGCCAAAGTATTGGAGCTTCAGCTCCAGCATCAGTCCCTCCAATGAATACTCAGAGCTGATTTCCTTCAGGATTGACTGGTTTGATCTTGTTGTCCAAGCGACTGTCAAGAGTCTTATCCAGCACCAGAGTTTGAAGGTATCAATTCTTCAGCGCTCTGCACAAGAAAATGACATATCATGACATCACTTATAAAATAAAAAAAAAAATCCTTTTAAAACTGTCATACTGAGTGAAGTCAGAGAATGACAAATATCATGACATCACTTATACATAGAATCTTTTAAAACTGGTGCAAATGAAGTTGTTTATACAGCAGCAACAGAGTCACAGATGCAGAAAACAAACTTATGTGTATCAGTAAGGGAAAGGGAAAAGGGTCAGGGAAAACTGGGAGACTGGGGATGGGGACTGATATATACATTCTTCAACATACAAAACAGGGAACTAATAAGGACCTACTGTATAGCTCAGGGAACTCTAGTCAATGCTCTGTAATGACGTATGGGACAATAATCTAAAAGACTGGATATAGGTATGTGTATAACTGATTGACTTTGCTGTGTAGTAGAGACTAACACAACACTTCATATCAGCCATGCTCCAATTAAAAAAAAAGCTAAGTTAAGCTTTCATCAAATCTAAAAAAATAAAGTCAGGAGGGCAGTGAGAGGGAAAGAAGCTATTCTGAGAGGAGAAACCAGATTCATACTTTGTGGATAAAGTATACAAGTTGGAAAGAGCCTCACGTTGGGACCTAAAATGTCCTGGGTTCGAATCCTGACTCCAGCTGTTCTCCTATGAGAACTCAGGAAATGCTTGTCACTCGTGCAAACAGACTCTGCCGTCTATAACACAGGGTATGACCTGTTGTTCTGTCGCCAGGTTGTGTACGACTCTTAGTGACCCCAGGGACTGCAGCACACCAGGCTTCCCTGGCCCACACCATCTCCCAGAGTTTGTCCAAGTTCATATCCATTGCATTGAATCAGTGATGACATCCAACCACCTCTGCCTCTGTCACCCTCTTCTTCTGCCCTCCATCTTTCCCACCATCGAGGTCTTTTCCAACGAGTCAGCTGTTGCACCAGATGGCCAAAGTATTGGAGCTTCAGCTCCAGCATCAGTCCCTCCAATGAATACTCAGAGCTGATTTCCTTCAGGATTGACTGGTTTGATCTTGTTGTCCAAGCGACTGTCAAGAGTCTTATCCAGCACCAGAGTTTGAAGGTATCAATTCTTCAGCGCTCTGCCTTCTTTACAGTCCATCTCACATCTGTACATGACTAATAGAGAGGCCACAGCCTTGACTATATGGACCTTTGTTGGCAAAGTGGTATCTCTGCTTTTTAACACACTGTCTAGGCTTATTACAACTACCCCACAGCCAAAGGCTACTGTGTTGGGACTTCCCTGGTGGTCCTTCTGCCACTGCAGAGGCCATGGATTCCACCCCTGGTCTGGGAAGATTCCACATGCCTCGAGGCAACAAACCCACACTCTACGACTACTGAAGCCTGCGCTCTAGAGCCCGCACTCTGCAACAAGAGCAGCCACCACAACGAGAAGCCCACGCACTGCAGCTAAAGAGTAGCCCCTGCTGCCTCAGCTTCTTCACCTACCAAGCGGGAGCGAGCCGGGGCTGGCTGTGGTGTTCCTGCCCCTCCCTGACAACCGCGCCCTCCACCTGCAGTCTTGCACAGTCCATAGATTTTCCTTCACAGGCCCTCCCTTCCTGCGGCCTCTCTAGGGTTCCGGGCCCACAGCTGCCCACCACCTGCGGCTGCCGGGCTGGCCCTTCCCTGCTCACTCTCGGCTCCCTCTCCCTTGGGTCAGCGCTGCAGGCCGTGCACCTGGCCAGGACTCTTCCCCGGAGCAGGGGAATGTGTGTTTCAGATCAGTGCTTTTCAAGCTTCAGTGTGCTTAGGAATCACCTGGGGACATTGTCAAAAGGCAGCCACGGATTCAGAGTTAGTAGGTCCCAGCTGGGGTCTGAGATCCTGCATTTCTAACAAGCTCCCAGGGGATGCCCATGCCACTGGTCTGGGACCACCCTCTGATTAGCAGGGCTGTAGAGTGACGGAAATCCATGTGTGTGTGTGCGCGCGTGTGGAGAGGGCTGTGGACAGGGACAAAGCAAGCCAGTTATCCAAATCAGAGAAGCAGTGACATTTTGCCAGAGACGGCACGGTGGAGACCAAGAAGATGAAAAGCAGGAGAGGGTTTTACAAAGTGATGTGACATTACCCAACTTATAAAAATAATGCTTATTGAGATATTGCACCAGCACAGAAAGATGTCTTTGCCATATTAACTGAAAAAGCAGACCACCCATTACTCACACACCCCATACACACCCTACATCTTCAACTCTGCCAAATGGACATTTAAGAAAATGGATAGCAAGACAATGGGCTGTGTTACATTATTATAACCACATGTACTTTCATTTCTTTGTCATTTTCTAGATGTTCTTCATGAAGCTTTATCATTTTTGTAATCTAAAATGTACCTTCTATACACTCTTAGACACCCCCTTCCCCAAATCGTCCATTTAATTCTGGTATTGAAGGAGGTTGATGTATTCTGAGCGCAAACGGCCATCACTGGGAGGGCTTGAAATGGTGCTTTAAACCTTCTCAGTCAAACTTAAAAATAAAGCAACCCAGATTCTGTTCTTCCTCTAAGCCAAGGGTCCAGCGCTTTGGAAGGCCGGCGCTGCCACCTCTCACTATAGCAACAAGGAGACCCTGGTAACCCCGAGCCTACAGTTATTAAGAGTAAAAATAGGAAGTCCGTGGATAGACGTGCAGTAAGATGCTTTCGCGGGTTTGCATTGGACAGACCCAGTTCTGAGCCCTTTCGGCTTCCTACAAAAAATAGAAAGCACGAATCAGACTCCAGGAGCTGTTTCTCACAAGATTACAAGCAGTGCTTGGCATTTTCTTCTTTGTTTCCCATGTCAGAGCTGCAGGCTGCCTTTCAAACCAGTTCCTGACATGCCTGAAGGCAGGCTCTTCTAGAATGGGAGTCAAACTCTTCAGCCCAGAGATGTTCACAACCCACTTAGGTTTGGGGCGTGTTCACACCATTCTCAGTGCCCTACCCACAGGCTGTCGGTGCCCCTCTATCCAGCTCTCCTGGCTTACCAGCGCTCCCCGTCCCATTCTGTGCAGTGCCTCCTCAATTCGTCCTTGGGCAGGTGTTTCAGGTCCCCCAGCCTTCCCTCTAGGCCTTGGCTCTAACCTCTGGTCCCAGCTTTGTTGGGTCTGAACCCAGACCTTCTCCCTAGAGGCCTGAATCTATTTTGCACTCTCATGAACCAAGTTCAAGGACCATTTCTGCCGCCATCTGCCTATGGAATCTTGGGCAGACCACTTTACACTTCTGAACCTATAAACATTTTATTTGGGGGGGGGCGGGTTGGGGAGGGAGGAGAGCAGGCAGGCCACTTCTACTGGTCTTTCATTTCTCTATTTTCATCCATCTTTGTTCTCTGGCTCGTGTGGGCCTCCCATCGCAGTGGCCTCTGTTGTCGCAGAGCACCGGCTCTGGGCACATGCGCTCCAGAGCTCCGGCTCAGTAATTGGACATATCAGTCCAGCCACTTCACAGCATGTGGGATCTTCCCAGGCCAGGGATCGAACTGGTGCCCCTTGCACTGCAAGGTGGTGTCCTTACCCACTGGACCACCAGGGAAGCCCCCTATAAACATTTTAAAATGAGCTTATAGGGGCCTTCCCTGGTGACTCAATGGTAACGAATCCACCTGCCAATCCAGGAGAGATGAGTTCGATCCCTGGTCCAGGAAGATCCCACGTGGCACGGAGTAACGAAGCCTATGCACCACAACCACAGCTTGAGCGCCCACGAGCCACAGCTGCTGAGTCCACACACCACACCTACTGAGCCCACAGGCCCCAAAACCTGTGCTCTCCAGCAAGAGAAGCCACTGCCATGAGAAGCCTGGTCACCACAGCTAGAGAGTAGCCCCCGCTCGCCAGAGAGAAAAGCCTGGGCGGCAGTGAAGACCTAGCACAGTCAAACACAAATAAACACATAAAGTTATATTTTAAAAATGGGTTTATGGAATTTCACGGTCTCTTTGGGCCTAACACACCATCATGCCAGTAGGAATAACCATTCACTGTTTTTCTAGCAATCCAGACACGCTATTTCACATACAAGGATTTCTAGACAACTAAACATTGCCCCTTGAAGCAACAAAATGTGTTTCATTTTAGCTCTACTGCACCAAGTTGCTTTTTTTTTCTAATGTTTAAACGCTTCTCTTCCTTTTGCAGCAAGGAATAAAACCCAGCACTTGCTTGTGTACACCTCTCCCCGGCTTTGTTCCACGAAGCACTTGCAGTGACCACGGTGCTGAGAATAACGTCACCTAGCCTTCGACGCCCTCTGGCACCTCAGTGCAGTGCTCTCCTGGGTCCCGAGAGCTCGCTCTCCTCCTCCGGTCTGTCTGGCCCTCCCCACTCTCAGGCTCTCAGCGGTCCGGCTACCTGCAAGGAATGCCTGCCTCGGACGCTTCCTCGCTTTGAATGTGCAGCCCCTCAGGCTGGGCGACCATGGAGCTCTGAGCAAGGGTCAGGTGGAGCAGGGGTCTCAGGACAGGGTGCTGTGGCTTCAGCCATTTCACCGATGACGGACACCCGGCCCTCACTCTGAGATCCACGCTCCGGACAGCAGAGGTCGAGCTCTGGGTAAGTGAGGTATCAATGTCTGTCTCTTGACTCTTCACTTAAACCAACACTTATTGTTGCTTCGCTGGGGGGCTTTCCTAGAGGGGACAAGTAGAGATCATTAGGGTTCCCATCAGTTTCACCTGGGCCAGACTAAAAGGCAAGCTCAGGTTTAGAACTGAAGCCCAAGTCTATACATCCCTGGAGTCGCTCCTTTCTCCAAACGGATCCCCAGGTTTCAATATGCCCTTGTCTTGCTTCCTCCCATAAGAGATGCTGCAATTTTCCCAAATGAGGCTTTTCAGTGGAAGCCACCCCAGAGGCACTAGGCCCTAGGCCAGCAGAGCCACCCTGGCCCCGCCCCTCCTTTCCCCGGCCCCGCCCCCTTTCCCTGGCCCGCCTCCTCATCCTTACCCACCCCTCACCCCCACACAAGGCAGGGCAAGACCTCCACACCCTTAGCCTCTGCCTCAGCCACTCCGTCCCCAGTCAGAGCACATACACACCAACCAGCTCCTCCTGTCCCCTGTGCACCCAGCTACCTGAGCCCCTCAGCTCCGCGTGTATCACCCACCTCCCACGTCCCCCGCACACGTGCACTTCCTGTTCCGCAGAGACTGGGCCCCACCTCAATCATTCTCCCGAGGCCACCAGCCAGAGAGCCTGGAGGCTGTGGTCGGAAAAGAGAATTTCAGGCCCGCAGGTGGGCAGTTCTGAAAGGGTGTCTTTATGGAAAACCCAGGCTGCGGAGAGGGATGTTTCTAGAAAAAACTGAACACACTAAAGCTACTTTGAGACCAAGGTGGGAGAGGTTTACAAAATGCAGAATTCAGTAGGAAAAAGAGCAGGAAATGGGGGCAGAGGAGGCCTGGAGGTGGCGGTGGGAGGCTGCAGGGAAGGCAGGTGAGGTGATGGATCACCTGGTAGAAACGGAGGCGCTCAGGAGGCTGACAGGGCATGCTCGCGCCATGGCGGACACCCAGCCCTGCCCGACCAACAAGCCAGACCCTGGATGCCACCTGGAGGGTGCTGGAGAAGGGACCTTCACAGAACCACATCAGGGCTGGGGCCAGCCCCGGGAGCAGCACGGCTGCAAGGAAATGAGCTGAGAACCTTGCAAAGTAATAGCCACCACCAAGAGCCAGGCATCCCCACTGGACAAGTCAAGTCCGTCCAGACAGGGACCCACGCCGCCATCCATTTCTGCTTTGGCATCTGGCCTTCCCAAGAGAGGGTTTACATGCCGTTAGAGCTGACCTTGTCACCACCAGGGCCAGCTCAGAAAGCAAGCCTGGGTTTAGACTTCAGCCTCAGTGTGGTCCATTGCTGCGTCTCCGGCTCCTTTCTCCAAACGGATCCCCAGGTTTCCCCCCCAAGTGCAAAGAGCCAACACCCCAGAGGCACTAGGCCCTAGGCCAGCAGAGCCACCCTGGCCCCGCCCTCCTTTCCCGGCCCCGCCCCTTTCCCTGGCCCGCCTCCTCATCCTTACCCACCCCTCACCCCCACACAAGGCAGGGCAAGACCTCCACACCCTTAGCCTCTGCCTCAGCCACTCCGTCCCCAGTCAGAGCACATACACACCAACCAGCTCCTCCTGTCCCCTGTGCACCCAGCTACCTGAGCCCCTCAGCTCCGCGTGTATCACCCACCTCCCACGTCCCCCGCACACGTGCACTTCCTGTTCCGCAGAGACTGGGCCCCACCTCAATCATTCTCCCGAGGCCACCAGCCAGAGAGCCTGGAGGCTGTGGTCGGAAAAGAGAATTTCAGGCCCGCAGGTGGGCAGTTCTGAAAGGGTGTCTTTATGGAAAACCCAGGCTGCGGGAGAGGGGATGTTTCTAGAAAAAACTGAACACACTAAAGCTACTTTGAGACCAAGGTGGGAGAGGTTTACAAAATGCAGAATTCAGTAGGAAAAAGAGCAGGAAATGGGGGCAGAGGAGGCCTGGAGGTGGCGGTGGGAGGCTGCAGGGAAGGCAGGTGAGGTGATGGATCACCTGGTAGAAACGGAGGCGCTCAGGAGGCTGACAGGGCATGCTCGCGCCATGGCGGACACCCAGCCCTGCCCGACCAACAAGCCAGACCCTGGATGCCACCTGGAGGGTGCTGGAGAAGGGACCTTCACAGAACCACATCAGGGCTGGGGCCAGCCCCGGGAGCAGCACGGCTGCAAGGAAATGAGCTGAGAACCTTGCAAAGTAATAGCCACCACCAAGAGCCAGGCATCCCCCACTGGACAAGTCAAGTCCGTCCAGACAGGGACCCACGCCGCCATCCATTTCTGCTTTGGCATCTGGCCTTCCCAAGAGAGGGTTTACATGCCGTTAGAGCTGACCTTGTCACCACCAGGGCCAGCTCAGAAAGCAAGCCTGGGTTTAGACTTCAGCCTCAGTGTGGTCCATTGCTGCGTCATTCCATTCAGAGCCCAGCTCTGTCTCTACAGAGGAGCAAACCGGGGCTTCGAGAGAGTCCGCAAGAAATCCTCAACCACCTGGTTTCCAAACGTGCCCCTTGGGGCCACACGTCCCTGCCGACCCTCTGTTCCTCATCAGGCAAGGAAGGTGGCCCCGCGGGCTGTGCTCTGGGAGGCCCTGCCGTCTCCCCACAGGAAACCCCAGCATTTCATGTGTCCCCAGCATGCACACGCTGCTCCGGCTCGCCCGCAGAGGTTGAGGCATGCAGCAGATCAGTCCCTCGGGGAGGCCGGTTTCCAAGAGACACAGCGTGTGCACGCGTCCCCCGGCCGAGCGCGCTGCCACCTCTGCTCAAGGACAGAGACACGGTGGCCAGGAAAGGAAGCCTCGAAAGACAGAGACAGATCCTAGGACATTGGAGGCAGGAGGGGAGGGCGCAGAAGGAAGGGGAGAGGGCAGCTGGGTCTGGGGGTTGGGTGGGGAGGGTCGTCTCTTGATGCAGCCCTGAGCGCGGCGGCTAGCAGGATGTGAGCAGCACCTATGAGCCGATGAGTGACTTCTTCAAACTGAAGATGAACAACGTTCTGGGGAGGGAGGACTGAAGGAGGAAGTCCGTCATCCCTCCATTTCCTAATCACAGAACAGTGATAACATTGTCTCTTGCTAATTTGGCTCAAAGACCAAGTCTTCATCCTTCTTTGTTTCTTGCGTCCTTCCTGATGGCTGCTGGGCCCCACCCAAGGCCTTGCCTAGCTGCTTCACCCAGCAGGTAGGGTAGTGAGTCCCCCATGTCTATTTGGTCCCGGCAAGATGACCGGTGGGTGACCAATGAATGCTCCAGTGGATGCACGAGGGCGCGCGTGGTCTCCTGAGGGACAGCGGAATACCCACCTCCCAAAGCAGAGCCCCAGAGGCCCCTGTCCTCAGCGATGCTGGATAAACGGTGCCTACGCTGAGGACTACCAGAGGAAAGCCTGGAGCAGAGCCCGGTCGCGAGGTGCTGGGTCTACCACCCCGGAGGAGTCAGGGCAGGACGGTGGCCAGACGCGGGGGAAGGAGGGAAAGTCCAGTCCACCCAGCCCAAGGTGACCAAGCCCCTAGGAATGTGCTGCCTGGTGGGTGACGGGAGTGGGCAAGGGCACACTGACCTTGTCCTGGAGACCAGTTTGGGGGCGGTGGATATAGCAAACTTGCCATGAAGCCCCTCCGCCCCCTCATGCCAGGGCAGCAACCACTTCTTTTTTCATTTTGTGGTCCCTGCATGTAGCGTGAACGTGTTATTCACTCAGGCGAGGCTTTATGACCTCATGAAGTGAAGCCCACCGGGCCCCTCTGTCCGTGGGATTCTCCAGGAAAGAATCCTGGCATGGGCTGCCATGCCCTCCTCCAGGGGATCGTCTCCACCCAGGCGCAAGCCCGTGTCTCCGGCGTGGCAGGCGGATTCTCTACCATCTGAGCCACTGGGGGCCAGTACCTGCCCTACTAGGTGCCCCTCAGTCCTCCAGCAGTGAGCTGGGTGGTAGCATTTAGCCGGCACCACCCGGCAGAGCACTGAAAGTTAGTACGTTTCCTCTGTGCACGTCCACTCTAAGTTAACACGGTGAGCTTCTACCCAAAACTGTTATTTGTTGGTGTAGGGTACTCACTTTCCATGAACACTCTAATAAATGATCACTACCTCTGTGACTTAATACAAATGTATCTTATAGTGTGAAGGTCAGACACCTAACATGGGTCTCATGGGGCTAAAACCAAGGTGGTGCCTGGGCTGCTCCTTCCTGGAGGCTTTGAGGAAGACCAAGCTTCAATGGCTGCTGGGCCCCACCCAAGGCCTTGCCTAGCTGCTTCACCCAGCAGGTAGGGTAGTGAGTCCCCCATGTCTATTTGGTCCCGGCAAGATGACCGGTGGGTGACCAATGAATGCTCCAGTGGATGCACGAGGGCGCGCGTGGTCTCCTGAGGGACAGCGGAATACCCACCTCCCAAAGCAGAGCCCCAGAGGCCCCTGTCCTCAGCGATGCTGGATAAACGGTGCCTACGCTGAGGACTACCAGAGGAAAGCCTGGAGCAGAGCCCGGTCGCGAGGTGCTGGGTCTACCACCCCGGAGGAGTCAGGGCAGGACGGTGGCCAGACGCGGGAAGGAGGGAAAGTCCAGTCCACCCAGCCCAAGGTGACCAAGCCCCTAGGAATGTGCTGCCTGGTGGGTGACGGGAGTGGGCAAGGGCACACTGACCTTGTCCTGGAGACCAGTTTGGGGGCGGTGGATATAGCAAACTTGCCATGAAGCCCCTCCGCCCCCTCATGCCAGGGCAGCAACCACTTCTTTTTTCATTTTGTGGTCCCTGCATGTAGCGTGAACGTGTTATTCACTCAGGCGAGGCTTTATGACCTCATGAAGTGAAGCCCACCGGGCCCCTCTGTCCGTGGGATTCTCCAGGAAAGAATCCTGGCATGGGCTGCCATGCCCTCCTCCAGGGGATCGTCTCCACCCAGGCGCAAGCCCGTGTCTCCGGCGTGGCAGGCGGATTCTCTACCATCTGAGCCACTGGGGGCCAGTACCTGCCCTACTAGGTGCCCCTCAGTCCTCCAGCAGTGAGCTGGGTGGTAGCATTTAGCCGGCACCACCCGGCAGAGCACTGAAAGTTAGTACGTTTCCTCTGTGCACGTCCACTCTAAGTTAACACGGTGAGCTTCTACCCAAAACTGTTATTTGTTGGTGTAGGGTACTCACTTTCCATGAACACTCTAATAAATGATCACTACCTCTGTGACTTAATACAAATGTATCTTATAGTGTGAAGGTCAGACACCTAACATGGGTCTCATGGGGCTAAAACCAAGGTGGTGCCTGGGCTGCTCCTTCCTGGAGGCTTTGAGGGAAGACCCATTCCCTTCAAGCTCTGTGAGGCTGCCTGCATTCCTTGGCTTGTGAGTCCCTCCCTCCATCTCTGACGCCAACAGTGCGGCATCTCTGACTCGTCTTCTGGAGTCCCATTGGAGGAATTCACGTGACTCAACTGGGCCCACCTGGATAATCCTCTCTCCATCTCAAGGTCATAACCTGAATCACATCTGCAAACACTCTTAGGCCACGTGAAGCAACAAAGGCACAGCTTCTGAGGACTAGGAAGTGGACACCTTTGGGGGCCATTATTCCATCCACTACAAACAGAAAGACCTCCCCACTGTTCACCACTGAAATGATGCAACAGGCTACAGAATGAAGCTTTCCTCCATCACTGTCATTCATGATCCACTCTTCCTCCCATTAATATTTCTTCCATAGATTTGGACCATGTACACATACATGGCCCAGTTGTATATGCTGGTGTGAGATGTGAGCTTGATTCAGCACAGAAGCCGTGGGTCACATTTCCTTCATGTTGCCCATGTGCTCACTCCACGTATGGACTCAGGAAGCCCTTGGGGGTCCCAGCTGCTCACCAGCTCTCACTCTTGTTGGTGATGGGGCAGGTACTGGCAAGGACAAGGAAGCCAGCAACAAACAAGGGACACACGTTCCCTCGACATAAAAGAGGGGTCTTGTGCATCTCCATCAAACAAATTGCTCCTCCTGCACTGACTTCCAACCAGGTTGGGAGGCAAAGGGCTTTCCCACACGGGGAGCATCTTCCTTCTGCTTAAGGAGGGACTCTCAGCAGCACTGTTCTCCAAACGGACAGGACGTGTGTTTTGGGATTTCCAGACTCCAGCTTCACCCTGAAAGACACTATTTTCCCTGCTCTTCATCTATTTCTGATGGAGATGTTGCTTTAAATCAGATGGCCGGATGTGTGTTAAGTCAATTTTGATCTAAAAGATAAGCTAAGTGGCAACTTGATGAAAGAAGTTAAGGCTTCACAGCAACAACTGCTGGCCCTGGGCAGAACTGATGCCCCCATTGCCCCCACCAGCCCAGCCCGTGCCCACCTCTGCGGCCAGACAAGCTCAGTCTGGGGCCCAGGACCCAGGATGTACCTGCTGGCAGACATCTGTCTGGCAGAGCATGGAGAAGGCTGGAGGAAAGAGACCAGCGTGCTGAGCACCTACAGGTGCATCTGAGGGGCCCTGGCAGGCCTGAGGGCAGGGGCTAGGGGTGCCCCACCTCCGCCCAGCCCCCTCCTTTACCTCTATTTGACCTCTACTTGGCCTGCCAGGGTTTGCCCAAGGGTCCCCTCTGCTAGGAAACCATAAGCCAGGATTTGGTAAGCATGTCTATCGTGGGCCAGGAGATAAAAACACGCCTCAGCGGGTGTCACACTAGGAACTGAACTTCAGAGACAGCAGACGTGACCGAAGTTAAAGACAGAAGCAACGCGTCAACAGTGAGCAAAGTGATGTCAATCTCGAAGGTAAGCTAAAACGCTGTGACCACTGTGCCTGGAGGACTGGGCTCCAGGGCTCCTCACCCCGAGCTCTCAGAGGCCCCTCAGACCAGCCATCACCCCACCTTAGACAGCTTATGTGAAGACTCCCGTCGTCGGCCCTGCCCACCTGGCACCGCTGTTGTACACTGAATAAGAGACAGGACGAGAAAGTCCTCTGGAAACCTTGTCACAATAACCCTGGGACTCTGCTGTGTCTTGCCGTCTGCACAGAGCTTCCTGGCCTGCCCCTCCTGATCCTCGACCCTGGGATACAGGAAAGGACAGTCATACCCCGTCCGTGTACAGATGTGAAAACTGAGGGGCAGAGAGCTCAAGCCCACGATCACACAGACCCAAGGGGCAGAAGCTGACAGTGGTGTCCAGGTCTCCTGACTCCCAGCAGTGTTCCGTTCACACAGAGGCACCCAGCACGGCCTGCAGGCACAGCCTCTAGCTGTGCAGAAACCCTCCTTCTTCTTTAACATGGCCACTGCTCCCAGCTTTGCTGACTGGGAGATGAGCGGCCCCCGGCTCTTCGTCACCAGCAGGGGCGGGGAGGTAGGCAGGCTGCAGACGGGGCTCAGCCTCTGACCCTCCGCAGGCTGCGGAAGAGTCCCCGTCCCCCAGTTTCCTCCCAGTCTGTGTGACCATTTAACAGCTCTAATCTAGGTGTTTTAGACCTTTCTCAAAGGACGGACTGAGGGCCTTTGTGACCACACAGCGCAGGACAGAGCAGGCTGCACAGAGAGGGCACACAACAGGGTCCTAGGGACTCAGTGCCCATCTTCTCTGTTCTCTCATGATAACTTCAGGTAGGCATTAGTATCAATGAGGCATCTGTTGATACAGCCTGGAAGTGCTTGGGCTCAAAGGTCCATCTCTGCATTTTCCATCACAGCATGAGTGGGAGAGAGATGGAGATGGAGGTACAGTGCCAGGCCTCTTGTGTTCCCTCCCGCCCCAAAAGGCTTTATCTGTGTTCTAAGCCACCTCCTGGGACTTGCAAATTTTCCTTCCTTCAGTGAACGATCTGGGAGAAAAGACTGTTCACTGGTAGCTGAATCAAGAGAACCACTGTGCCTGGAGGACTGGGCTCCAGGGCTCCTCACCCCGAGCTCTCAGAGGCCCCTCAGACCAGCCATCACCCCACCTTAGACAGCTTATGTGAAGACTCCCGTCGTCGGCCCTGCCCACCTGGCACCGCTGTTGTACACTGAATAAGAGACAGGACGAGAAAGTCCTCTGGAAACCTTGTCACAATAACCCTGGGACTCTGCTGTGTCTTGCCGTCTGCACAGAGCTTCCTGGCCTGCCCCTCCTGATCCTCGACCCTGGGATACAGGAAAGGACAGTCATACCCCGTCCGTGTACAGATGTGAAAACTGAGGGGCAGAGAGCTCAAGCCCACGATCACACAGACCCAAGGGGCAGAAGCTGACAGTGGTGTCCAGGTCTCCTGACTCCCAGCAGTGTTCCGTTCACACAGAGGCACCCAGCACGGCCTGCAGGCACAGCCTCTAGCTGTGCAGAAACCCTCCTTCTTCTTTAACATGGCCACTGCTCCCAGCTTTGCTGACTGGGAGATGAGCGGCCCCCGGCTCTTCGTCACCAGCAGGGGCGGGGAGGTAGGCAGGCTGCAGACGGGGCTCAGCCTCTGACCCTCCGCAGGCTGCGGAAGAGTCCCCGTCCCCCAGTTTCCTCCCAGTCTGTGTGACCATTTAACAGCTCTAATCTAGGTGTTTTTAGACCTTTCTCAAAGGACCGGACTGAGGGCCTTTGTGACCACACAGCGCAGGACAGAGCAGGCTGCACAGAGAGGGCACACAACAGGGTCCTAGGGACTCAGTGCCCATCTTCTCTGTTCTCTCATGATAACTTCAGGTCAGCATTAGTATCAATGAGGAATCTGTTGATACAGCCTGGAAGTGCTTGGGCTCAAAGGTCCATCTCTGCATTTTCCATCACAGCATGAGTGGGAGAGAGATGGAGATGGAGGTACAGTGCCAGGCCTCTTGTGTTCCCCTCCCCGCCCCCAAAAGGCTTTATCTGTGTTCTAAGCCACCTCCTGGGACTTGCAAATTTTCCTTCCTTCAGTGAACGATCTGGGAGAAAAGACTGTTCACTGGTAGCAGAAATCAGACTCCATGTCTGAAGATGGGACGTCCTGTATGATTCACTCCTGGGAGCAAACACCAGCTTTCTACAAACAGGTGTGTGAGGCTTTCTCAACATGACCAGTCTCCACGAGAACACGACTAATGACTTTGCTCAGGACAGGTCCTGGCCGGAGCTTCACATGCACTATTGACAGCGCTTCCACTTACAGACCAACTTATATGGAAAAACCTGACCTTGGATAGGAAAATAAAGAGGAAATTAATCTTCTGGCAGAAGGACTCACCCGAGAGTTCCTCAACCGCTCACCATCCTCAAAGACAACGACGAGTGCTTCCCTTCCCACCCAGAGCATAGGTCTCCAGTCGACTGAGGAACGTAACTTGAGAAACACAGCTATGTCCTGCTTCCTGACTATACATCTTGCACAAAATTCAGCCCTTCTGATCAGTTAAGCGGGAGAGGAGAAGCTGGTCGGTGGATGATGGCAGATAGCTTACCGTGAACCGTGTCAGATTCTTGATCTCCAAAGAAGATTTTACATTGGGATCAAAAAGACTTGGCTTTGGTCACTCCGAGCTTTGTGTAGGAAAAGTTTTATTAAAGAAAAAAGGGATAGAGAAAGCTTCCAGCTAAAGGAACTGGAAGGGGAATAGAGGAGTACGCCCAGAAGCTAGTTTGGGCAAGGCATTTTGTACTTTCCAGTTGGGTATCACCAATAGATCAAAAGAATATTATAAGGTGATAAAGGTCTTACCAGACCCACAGCCACAACAGACATCTTTAGATAACACAGGTACAAGTTAAGAAGGAGAAGCATGTCCTCCAGCAAGATAAATTGTTGTTATAAAAACATATGATTATCATAGGCACGGCAATCAAGGTGAAGGCACCTTGGCTAAACATGTTTGTTCCAACTTCCTCCTCCTCCTCCATAGAAACTGCTGGCCTCCTTACCAAGTCTGCCTGTTCACCCTTTTCATGGTATAGGGTTGGGTCTGAAATGTAGCAGTACACTCCCCTCAGTGTTCCACACAATGGAGAGGAGATGCGGAGACAAAGAACCTGGAAAGAGCTACTGTGAATCCAGGCTTCCCAGGTGGCTCAGTGGGTAAGGAACTGGCCTGCCATACGGGAGATGCAGAAGACGCGGGTTCGATCCCTGGATCAGGAAGATCCCCTGGGCATGCCAATCCACTGCAGTATTCTTGTCTGGGAATCCCATGGACACGGACAGGGGAGCCTGGCACGTTACAGTCCCTACGGTCACAGAGAGTCAGACATGACTGAAGCAACTGAACATGCACTGTGAGCCTGCCCAGCGCACTGGTGCCTTCCTACGCTGTCCGCATCCAGGCCCCGCCTCGGACCACCCAGAGGACGCTCTCGTTGACAGTCTCCAGGGGAAGCCTCGGAGTGCTCTCCCTAAACCCACGGTGTCTCCTGCTTCCTCTCTGATCACACCTGGCATTGTACTCTACCTCTGTCTCCACACCCATCAAAGCTGACCCGTCCGATGTCCCCCTGCCTCTAATTCTTGGAGAAAAGGGCTGCCCTGTCCACCTGCTGTAAGGGGACCTTGCAGAGCATGCTAAGGTTAGCTACTTTCCTTCTCGGGTATTCCTGGTTCCTAACACCAGCCTCTTGGAGAGGGTGATGCTTTGAACAAAAGGATATAATCTCCAATAGTGAAATTTCAAGGACAGTGAGGAAAAAACAGGGTACAGGAGGAGTGGGGTAGGGGAGGACAGCGAAAGCTCTGAGATGCAGCCTTAAAATCATGTCACACGGACTGGCCACGAGCTACTCCTGAAAATCTGTTTTTCAAAATTGAAGAGTCGATTTCCAGATGTCTGCTTTGGGCAGCCAAACTACTGTTGATCTGTTCCCAGTTCCTCACGGAATAAAGTCTGAACTCCTCACCCAAGCATTTCAGACCTTCCACGGCCCCAGGAGGAACCCACCTGGCCTGTGGCTTCCATCCTGGCCCCGGGCCTACGCTGGGCCTTCCGATCTTGCCTCTACATCCCGGCCCAGCTCCAGGGACCCTCTCATTTGTCGCAGAGAGCACGCCACATGACGCCAGGGGGCGCCTTCCCTTCCCCGGTCACACCTGTGCCCTGCACAGCCCGTCCTCCAGGTCTGCCTGGCCTCGCCCCTCTCTGCTGCAGGACGCCTCTCCCTAACCCCACGCCACCCTCCCCGCCCCTCCCCCACTGCGCCCTCTGCCTCTCCCCCTGCCTGATGTCCCCTCACCTTGGGATCGCTTCAGTACTCTGACATCCACTGCCTCTTCTTCCCCTAACCTGGGTGGGTGGGAATAGGTCCTCCAATAGAGTGTAAGTCCCCCGGATGGAGTGACGGGGACAAGAGTCCGTAGAAACCAGCCCCGCCCCCAGGCTAGTGGGTTGAGAACTTGGCCTCGGCTTTCAACGTGTGGTCCTGGGAGCAGAAGCCAGCACCTGGCTTCTCCAAGTCAGACACTCTGGAGGTGGGCCCAGCACATTTCTTAGCAAGCCCGCCAGGCAGCCCCGACACACAGGAAGTCTGAGATCCCACCCAGGAACAGGCTCCTCTGTGCACCCTGCTGGGTTTGCTGAACTGATCAGCAGTAATTTCCAACAAGGAAAGGCTCTGGCCCACTCGGGGCTGCCCGTTTCATGGGTCTGTCGTGGGGACCCAATTCCCACATTTAGTCTAAAGAATTAGAATCAGCTGTCTCAGGAAGCCTCCCCCGCAACCTGACGCGTGGTCACGTCCAGGCTGAACCCAACAGCACAGGCAGACAGGCGGCTGCCTCCAGCGCTCCTCCCAAGGGCATCCTGGTCAACCAGCCCTCCCCAGTCTTGCTAACTCGGTGGGCAAGTTAGTCACTGACCCCTTTGCGTTGAACCATGTCCTTGTCTCCCCACTGAGGGACCTGTCCCAGCCGTGTAAGTGCTCTTCCAACACGGAGAGCTGGGCATCTCCAAGACCCCCTCGAGGTCCCCCACACCTTTCACAGCCTGCCCCCCAGACCCTCAACATGCCAGTTCCCAGGCAGAACGAGGGCAGGGAGGGGAGGTCAGGCAGGAAATGGAGAGCCAGGTTCTCAGCCCCACTCCAGACTCACAGACTCCAAATCTCCAGGGAGGCCGGTGCTGAACAGGCTTTCCAGGAAAATCTTATCGTTAGACCATCTAAACACAAACCCGCCCTCCTTACTGGACAGATGGGGAAACTCAGGCGCCAGGACAGTGACTTGGGGCCTCCCTGACCGCCCCAGACCACAGAGCACCCTCGCCATCCCCTGGCCCCAAATCATGGCGTGCATCCCACTCAGAGTTCCTACCACACGCTCCTGAAACCTCCCCTGGCTCAGCCCTTTCCTCCTCCTCTGAACTGCCAGCGTCTAAGACGGCGCCGGGCCACAGTCTTGAGTCCCCCCACGCCCGCCCGTAGGACTGTGCTCCGTGACGGGCACACGGAGCATCAATAACCAGCTGAGGAATGACGCCCCCCAGGCAGCCTGCATTGCTCTGAGATTAATCTGCTGGACCAGCAGACTATCACTTTGAAACATGCTGGACGATCAGTCCCAGGAGGGCTAGAGACTGTGCACAGCACACTCGGGGGAGCAAACAGCCACCTGCGGAACAAGCACAGAGCCGCCCGCTGCCCGGAGAAGAAGCCAGAGCAAAAAACAGGCGCAGGGGGTAGGAAGGGTGGGGGGGCGGCGCATAGAGGCGGGGTGGCCATGTGTCGGGGGACAGACTTCACCTTCTGGTGGCTCCCGCTCAGGTCGACACCTGGAGAAACCGCCAGGGAACAGGCCACAGAGCTCACACTTCCTCACCTCCGCCTCCCCAGAGCCCTGACGCTGTCACCCAGGGAAGGTGACAGAGAGATAGAGACAAAGCAGAGCTCCAAGGAGAAACAAGCCTGCTCAGGCTCGGGGCCGCAGGGTCCAGGAATCCTTACGGGTGCCCCCGGGGGTTTGGAGCACCGACTGGCCTTCCCCCACGGGCACAGAGGTGACTGCCGCTGAGATCCGAGTGGCCGGGGCTCGGGGCAGGTCTGACTGGCACTCAAACGTTGCCCCACCAACCCTGCTCGGGTCCCCCCGCCTTCCTGCACCAGTCAGAGGCCAGCCGTGCAGACAGCCCAACATCTTCAGGGCCTGAGACAGCGGAAGTGTATTTCATGCTCCCGGTTCACAGGCATCTGTATTTTACCCTGTCCATGTTCACATTTGCCCAAATCCCATGGCACGCAGTCTACACGGCTGTCATGCAGCACCACGGCTCTGGGCACAGAACCAATGGCTTGGCCCGTCCGGCTAACCCAGGCCACCCAGCCGTGACAACCTCCATCCACTGTAGACGGGGCTTGCTGCAGTCACTCAGGGCTCCCGGCGGCTGCAGGAGCCACGCTCTCCAATGTGGCCCACCGTCCTGCCAGCTCTGCAGGGCCTTCTGTGGGCACTGAGTGCTCCAGCGAGAGGGGAAATCCAGCACACACCGTCCACACTCGACCAGCCCAATCTTGTCTTACGATCCCACCCCACAACAAGGGGCCCAGGAAGGACAATCCAGGGCCAGAAGAGAGATAGCCGATGACCACCCCACCTGTACACGTGCACCCGCAGCCCCCCGGGGCTGGCGCCTGACATTCTTATCCCCGAGCTTCGTGCCTTTCCCTCCCCCGCGAGAACCCAAGCTCTCTCCTGGTAGTTGTCATTTTTCACTCCAGGATAAAGGAAAGCTTTCCAAGCCAGCTGAGAAAGAGGAATCTAGGAAGATGATGAACACGTGATTTTTCAAAGAAAATGACAGGGGACAGACAATATTACAATATACACTATCACACTCTCAACAGTATACACCAACATTCCACTCGATAACATTACACACTTTTAGGTATAACAAGCAGTTGAAATGAAAGGTTTTCTCGTGATGGCAGCATGAGGGGACACCAGATACAACTGTGACAGCAAGCCAAGCAGCAGGGACAAAGGACAATTTCAAGAATGCGTTTAACAACAGTTCAAGGATATGAGGGAGGTGAGCGAAGGCCTGCCCGGCCAGTACAGCCCCTTGAAAGCCGTCAAAAGCTGATGGCGTCAGGTCTGCAAGGATGCTGTGTGACTCTAGCCAGCCGAGAAAGGTGGGCGAGACCCTGGAAAGGAAGCCACGGGTCGTTCCAAGCAGGAGCAAGAACAACATCTGTGCTGAGGTGCAGGGCGGGGGAGGGTTGAGGAAGAGACCACGGCCCCTCTGGAGGGCCTTATCACCACGGGGGGCAGATGCAGGGAAAGAACCCAGAAAGGCACGCAGGACACCAGTGCTGGTCCCTGGATCAGTGCTGCCGGGCTCTGGCTGCTTGCACAGGTCCCGTCATGGCACCCCAGGATGCACATGCACCTGGAACTGTTCGTGAAGGGGGCCCTCATGATGGGTACTCCCTGTGGTCTGCAGAGATCAGAACACGGTGGAGGGTCGAGAAGTCCAGAGGACCCTCGAAAACTGTGAGTCAGCAATCGGTCCCGGGTGAAGCCCACTGCTTCCCCAAGCATCGTCATACAGGAACAACGGTCACTCCCTGGATATTCCAGAGTCACTCTAGCCTGTCAAGATGCTTCCCCTGGTCCTCTGCAGATCCATCGACTCATTTCTAATGCCAATGTCGGCTGAGCGCCAACTCCGCATCATCGGGCTCTGCAAATCAGAGAGCAAGGGCTGGAGAGGAAGCACACCAGCCAGGAAGTCTTCTCTCGGGGATCCCCCGGTCTGGGGAGCACATGCTGTGTGTATAATGCAGAGTGGGGAGAGGCAGCACCACCAAGCAGTGGGGGCTCAGAGCAGGTGGGGCTGCTTGGAGGTGAGACTGAGCCCACAGAGGGAGGGAGCGGAGAAATCCGGGTGGGGGGGGATCCTTGAGGGATCTGACAGTGAGCTGGGATTTCTAAGATGAAGACTTTTCCAAGATGAGGTTGGGGTGGTGGTAGGCCAGGAAGGTTTGGGGGGGATGCTAGAAAACATGGAAAATCCCAGAGCCATGACATACCAGGATGGATCTGAGGAATGAATGCAAACATGAAAGGAAGCGTTGGAAGAGATGTAGGCCAAGGGCCACAGCCCAGGGGGCTTCCCAGGTGGCGCTGGTGGTAAGGAACCTGCCTGCCAATGCAGGAGACAGAAGAGACTCGAGTTCGACTCCTGGGTCAGGACGATCCCTTGGAGGAGGGCATGGCAACCCACTCCAGTATTCTTGCCTGGAGAATCCCATGGACAGAGGAGCCTGGCAGGGTCGCAGAGAGCAAGAACAACATCTGTGCTGAGGTGCAGGGCGGGGGAGGGTTGAGGAAGAGACCACGGCCCCTCTGGAGGGCCTTATCACCACGGGGGGCAGATGCAGGGAAAGAACCCAGAAAGGCACGCAGGACACCAGTGCTGGTCCCTGGATCAGTGCTGCCGGGCTCTGGCTGCTTGCACAGGTCCCGTCATGGCACCCCAGGATGCACATGCACCTGGAACTGTTCGTGAAGGGGGCCCTCATGATGGGTACTCCCTGTGGTCTGCAGAGATCAGAACACGGTGGAGGGTCGAGAAGTCCAGAGGACCCTCGAAAACTGTGAGTCAGCAATCGGTCCCGGGTGAAGCCCACTGCTTCCCCAAGCATCGTCATACAGGAACAACGGTCACTCCCTGGATATTCCAGAGTCACTCTAGCCTGTCAAGATGCTTCCCCTGGTCCTCTGCAGATCCATCGACTCATTTCTAATGCCAATGTCGGCTGAGCGCCAACTCCGCATCATCGGGCTCTGCAAATCAGAGAGCAAGGGCTGGAGAGGAAGCACACCAGCCAGGAAGTCTTCTCTCGGGGATCCCCCGGTCTGGGGAGCACATGCTGTGTGTATAATGCAGAGTGGGGAGAGGCAGCACCACCAAGCAGTGGGGGCTCAGAGCAGGTGGGGCTGCTTGGAGGTGAGACTGAGCCCACAGAGGGAGGGAGCGGAGAAATCCGGGTGGGGGGGGGGATCCTTGAGGGATCTGACAGTGAGCTGGGATTTCTAAGATGAAGACTTTTCCAAGATGAGGTTGGGGTGGTGGTAGGCCAGGAAGGTTTGGGGGGGATGCTAGAAAACATGGAAAATCCCAGAGCCATGACATACCAGGATGGATCTGAGGAATGAATGCAAACATGAAAGGAAGCGTTGGAAGAGATGTAGGCCAAGGGCCACAGCCCAGGGGGCTTCCCAGGTGGCGCTGGTGGTAAGGAACCTGCCTGCCAATGCAGGAGACAGAAGAGACTCGAGTTCGACTCCTGGGTCAGGACGATCCCTTGGAGGAGGGCATGGCAACCCACTCCAGTATTCTTGCCTGGAGAATCCCATGGACAGAGGAGCCTGGCAGGGTCGCAGAGAGCCAGACACAACCAAAGCAACTTAGCACAGCCCAGAGAGCTTTGTACTGAACTTGAGCCTGGAGTGCAGAGACAGCCAGGGAGGGAGGTCAGGGCACCGTGAAAGGCTGGACCAACAGCCCAGGTGAGAGACATTCCAGGTGAGACAAGGGCTTGAACCAAGGCAGTGGTGACGAGCACTGAGGAGAGTCTAGGGTAGGCAAAATGCATAAGAAGTGGAATCCCTAAGATCAAGTGATCCTGAGGCAAAGTGGAGGGTGCGGGTGCAGGGAGGAGGTGAGGGAGCCAGAAGAAGGAGAGCGTGTCATGAAGGGCGTGGTCCACAGGGCAGCCGTGACAGAGACCTCTGGTCAACAAGGATGGAGAACCTGATGGCCACGGGAAATGGCTGGCCTCTGAGAGGGAAAGGGAAGTCTCCATCAGAGGCACTGCATGTCCCAGAAACCTAGTTGTAAGGGAAAGGCAGAAGAAAGAGAGGACCCAAGGATCCCAGGTGTGTTTTCTTTTTTACTGTAGGAGAGAGGAACAGCTTTCTCTCCAAAGGGGAAGAAGCCACTGGGGGACCATGGAATTTGAAGACAGGAGCTGGGGAGGAAGGGCTGTGAGCAGTGCCAGGAGTGGACGAGGTCTGGAATGCACGTGACGGGGTAAGGCTGAGCGGGAGACCAGGAATCCGGGACATCTGGTCTCCCCATGTCA
Source organism: Tragulus kanchil (assembly GCA_022376925.1). Taxonomy (NCBI): domain Eukaryota; kingdom Metazoa; phylum Chordata; class Mammalia; order Artiodactyla; family Tragulidae; genus Tragulus; species Tragulus kanchil. The sequence goes on from JAIOJX010000003.1 coordinate 139,595,775, forward strand.
GGCGGCACTCCTAAGGAAGGCTGTCCAGAGAGTCACCGTGAACAGAATACCAAACACAACTGCTTTCATGAAATATTTTCATTTCTACGGAAGTCTTAGTTTCTCAGAAAGTTTTCATGAATGATCTCACTTGTCCCTCACAATGACTCTGTGAGATAGGCGTGAGCAGTCCCGTGAGACCCATGAGGAAGTGGCCGAAGACTCACAGGGGAAGCGATGGGGTCGGCCCTGATAACCCGGCTTCCTGGCTCCAGCGCTGCGGCTGCCCGGGCTGCCCCAGCACCTCCAGAGTCCCAGATCCCAGAGGGGACTCCTGCAACTCGCCCGTGCAGTCTACTGCTAAATATACAATTTCAGTGTACTCATTTAATTTTACTTGACCTTGCAAAATACATCCAGAATCAGGCTTAAAACATACCAAGTTGTTGTCATTGTTTAATCACTGGGTCATGTGTGACTCTTTGCGACCCACCCCCAGGGACTGTAGCCTTTCAGGTTTCTCTGTCCATGAGATTTCCAAGACAAGAATATGGGAGCATTTCCTGCTCTAAAACATCAAGGAACATGCTGTGACTCTGGGGAGAGGGGACCTCACTGGCAAGCATTCCCCTTATGAATATGAGAAGGGCCTCTGTGTGGGAAGACCTTGGCCATACAGAACACTACTGCATATAATAAACATAATTTTCAAAATTAGGAATGTTGAGATTCTGATGAACCCCCTCTCCTTGCTGGGCTCTTCATTCATGCTCTGTGCCGTGCCATGTGGAGAGCAGGTCCCAATGCAGGGCCACAATGGCATCTCTGGGAAGCCTTTAAGAAACACTAAGCCCAAGATGCATCTAGGACCATGAGACTAGAACCTTCTGGGGAAGGGTCCGGGCATCAGAAGCATCCAGCGAATTCAGCTACATAGGTAGGACTCAGAACCCTGATGTGGAGAAGACAGTCCCAGAAGGTGTATGCAAGGTTCTAGGGACAGAAAAGGAGAAGCTGAAGCCACACAGATTTAAGGAGTAATACGGACAAATACACAGGGCCATCATATAATGTCACGAGGAGAGACCCAGAGAGGAGCTGTCTGTTCATGTAATTCTAGTTTCACCTGCCAGGAAGCTTTTGCCCCTAATGGGCATGCTTGCATTTGTCCTTTCAAAGCTGTGCCACAAGCAAGGCAGATTTGGGTATTTCTCCCTTTATGGATGAGATAATTGAGGCTCAAAGACTGTGAAATGGCTGCCAGGGGGTCACCCAAAATGCAAACCTCGCAGAAGTCGATCTCACTTGTCCCTCACAATGACTCTGTGAGATAGGCGTGAGCAGTCCCGTGAGACCCATGAGGAAGTGGCCAGACTCACAGGGAAGCGATGGGGTCGGCCCTGATAACCCGGCTTCCTGGCTCCAGCGCTCGGCTGCCGGGCTGCCCCAGCACCTCCAGAGTCCCAGATCCCAGAGGGACTCCTGCAACTCGCCTGCAGTCTACTGCTAAATATACAATTTCAGTGTACTCATTTAATTTTACTTGACCTTGCAAAATACATCCAGAATCAGGCTTAAAACATACCAAGTTGTTGTCATTGTTTAATCACTGGGTCATGTGTGACTCTTTGCGACCCACCCCCAGGGACTGTAGCCTTTCAGGTTTCTCTGTCCATGAGATTTCCAAGACAAGAATATGGGAGCATTTCCTGCTCTAAAACATCAAGGAACATGCTGTGACTCTGGGGAGAGGGGACCTCACTGGCAAGCATTCCCCTTATGAATATGAGAAGGGCCTCTGTGTGGGAAGACCTTGGCCATACAGAACACTACTGCATATAATAAACATAATTTTCAAAATTAGGAATGTTGAGATTCTGATGAACCCCCTCTCCTTGCTGGGCTCTTCATTCATGCTCTGTGCCGTGCCATGTGGAGAGCAGGTCCCAATGCAGGGCCACAATGGCATCTCTGGGAAGCCTTTAAGAAACACTAAGCCCAAGATGCATCTAGGACCATGAGACTAGAACCTTCTGGGGAAGGGTCCGGGCATCAGAAGCATCCAGCGAATTCAGCTACATAGGTAGGACTCAGAACCCTGATGTGGAGAAGACAGTCCCAGAAGGTGTATGCAAGGTTCTAGGGACAGAAAAGGAGAAGCTGAAGCCACACAGATTTAAGGAGTAATACGGACAAATACACAGGGCCATCATATAATGTCACGAGGAGAGACCCAGAGAGGAGCTGTCTGTTCATGTAATTCTAGTTTCACCTGCCAGGAAGCTTTTGCCCCTAATGGGCATGCTTGCATTTGTCCTTTCCAAAGCTGTGCCACAAGCAAGGCAGATTTGGGTATTTCTCCCCCTTTTATGGATGAGATAATTGAGGCTCAAAGACTGTGAAATGCCTGCCCAGGGTTGTCATCTTTATGGAACAAAAATGACCCAACTGAAGGACCAGAGGCCACTGCCAGAGAGGAACCTCTGGGACAGAGCTGAAAACACTGCATAAAAACAACAGTGTCTGTATGGCCAAGGTCTTCCCACAGAGGGGCCCTTCTCATATTCACCCTTGCCAGTGAGCTCACCTCTCCCCAGAGTCACAGCATGTTCCTTGATGGCACCCAACTCTAACAATCCTACAACACACATGGTTTCCTGTCCCCAAGAAGTCTTATCACCTGTACCACTGAATTCCCAAGAAGCAGCTTGGATAAGTTCTCAAGCAACTACACCCACCACCCCAAATGGCTCTAAGAAAGGTACAGACAACTCTGTGCCCTGTTCCAAACCAGGGCCCTCTCTCATCTCTCATGAGACGCGGAACTCTGATGACCCTCACGTCTTTGCATATGACGCCACGTTGCACAGTACCTGCAAGGGTGCAGTGCCCACTCTAAGGGTCAACTGTCCCGTAAGGAAGCCAAGATGTGCACATGTGAAACAGGCAAACTAAGCGTTCAACTGGTTGAGGGCTTCCCTGATGGTCCAGTGAGTAGAGAGTCTGCCTTGCAGAGCAAGGGGCACTGGTTCGATCCCTGGCCCAGGAGGATTTCACGTGCTGCAGAGCAGCTGGACCAGTGTGTCCAATGATGAGCCAGTGCTCAGAAGCATATGTGCCCAGAGCCAGTGCTCTGCAATGAGAGAGGCCACTGCGATGGGAGGCCCACACAGGCTGAAGGATAAAGATGGATAAAAAATAAATAAATAAAAAATCAATAATAAGAAAAGCAAAGGCCAAAGTTTTTTTTTTTTTTTCTTTCAAAAAAACAAAAGAGTTCAACTGGTTGAAACTGACCTTTTGACCAGTGTGTCCCAGCTCTTGGACAAGTCACTGAATCTCTCTTTACCTCAGTCTACCTTGGTACTTCATGGGTAAAGAATCTACCTGCAATGCAGAAGGTGTGATCCCTGACTCGGGAAGATCCCCTGGAGGAGGCAATGGCAACCTGCCAGTCTTCTTGCCACAGAGCTGAAAACACTGCAAATGAAATGCCTGCCCAGGGTTGTCATCTTTATGGAACAAAAATGACCCAACTGAAGGACCAGAGGCCACTGCCAGAGAGGAACCTCTGGGACAGAGCTGAAAACACTGCATAAAAACAACAGTGTCTGTATGGCCAAGGTCTTCCCACAGAGGGGCCCTTCTCATATTCACCCTTGCCAGTGAGCTCACCTCTCCCCAGAGTCACAGCATGTTCCTTGATGGCACCCAACTCTAACAATCCTACAACACACATGGTTTCCTGTCCCCAAGAAGTCTTATCACCTGTACCACTGAATTCCCAAGAAGCAGCTTGGATAAGTTCTCAAGCAACTACACCCACCACCCCAAATGGCTCTAAGAAAGGTACAGACAACTCTGTGCCCTGTTCCAAACCAGGGCCCTCTCTCATCTCTCATGAGACGCGGAACTCTGATGACCCTCACGTCTTTGCATATGACGCCACGTTGCACAGTACCTGCAAGGGTGCAGTGCCCACTCTAAGGGTCAACTGTCCCGTAAGGAAGCCAAGATGTGCACATGTGAAACAGGCAAACTAAGCGTTCAACTGGTTGAGGGCTTCCCTGATGGTCCAGTGAGTAGAGAGTCTGCCTTGCAGAGCAAGGGGCACTGGTTCGATCCCTGGCCCAGGAGGATTTCACGTGCTGCAGAGCAGCTGGACCAGTGTGTCCAATGATGAGCCAGTGCTCAGAAGCATATGTGCCCAGAGCCAGTGCTCTGCAATGAGAGAGGCCACTGCGATGGGAGGCCCACACAGGCTGAAGGATAAAGATGGATAAAAAATAAATAAATAAAAAATCAATAATAAGAAAAGCAAAGGCCAAAGTTTTTTTTTTTTTTTCTTTCAAAAAAACAAAAGAGTTCAACTGGTTGAAACTGACCTTTTGACCAGTGTGTCCCAGCTCTTGGACAAGTCACTGAATCTCTCTTTACCTCAGTCTACCTTGGTACTTCATGGGTAAAGAATCTACCTGCAATGCAGAAGGTGTGATCCCTGACTCGGGAAGATCCCCTGGAGGAGGCAATGGCAACCCGTGCCAGTCTTCTTGCCTGGAAAATCCCACGGCGGTCTATGGTCCATGGGGCCACAAAGAACCAGACATGACTTACTGACTGAACAGCAGCAATTCATCAAAACAACAGGGACACTAAAACTGATACTACCTTAGAGCGCAGTGTGGGATCAAAGAGATTAATCCATACTAGTGCCCAGAACATGCATTAAATAGAAGATATTTAGGCTCCAAAATGCTGCTTGTTATTGCTATTGTGTTTTTTGTCCTTACTTCACATTCACAGGAGGGAAGGACCACGCAGCCTAGAGTAGTTAGGAGAGAATTTTTACCTGAGGCTGGGCTTTTAAACATCAATACAAGTGAGAAGGGAGGGCAGAAAAGGAGACGCCCAGAGCTGGAATGTGAGCATTCACTTACTGTCAGGGAGACATGAAGAGCGAGGTCTGGGCCTGACCCCCTAAAATTCCTGCCGCTGCTGCAGGACAGACCACATTATTAAAGAAAATACCCCACAGGAACCGAAACCAAACAACTGCAGGCAACAAGAGTTCAGGAAACCTTTGGCTCTATCTCCAAGGCAATTGAAAAGAGCTCAAGACAGATTAAAATATGAGATGAATTTTGAAGCCCAGGAATGAGAGAAAATGAATCCTGTGACTGAGGAGCCAATATGATTATTTCATTATTTGGTTAGAAAGTTAAAATGTGCAGGAAATGTCAGAAGTTTTCTCAAGACGGAGGGAGGTTAGGGACAGCGTGGCACAGAGGGGCATATTCTTTTTAATATTAAAAAGTAGCTTCTCCTCGACTTGGCTGAAATCAGAATAACCCCTTTGGGAGGGCAGCTGGCCCTTCTACCAGTCTGTGTGAGGTCTTTTTAAGACACACATTATGGCCCTCAAGTCACTGCCCCTTCAAAGCACATCTGCCTTTTCAAAGAGCTCCCCCCTCTAATAAAATGAATCATATCCCATGAGCCCCCAGGTAAGGGGCAACCCACCCCACCTCTCAGGGCACTGGCTCAGCCCCCCGGGGGAGGTGATAGAAAGCCCAGGGCCCACAGCCGCTCCCGGCTTTCCGCCCAGGTTCCTCCTCTCCTCCCCAGAAGATCCCCATTCTTAGGGCTGTTGACTCTCCAGGCCACCCCGGCTCGTTAGAAGTCTCTCCGGTGCCAGCTTGCAGGCTGTGCTGGATGCTGAGGACTCAACGGTGTGCAAGACCCCGTCCCTTTCTGCAGAGAGCCACCCGTCTACGAAAGAAGACAGCCAGGCAGTGGGCAGCAGAGCACTGGGGGAGCCGAGGAGAAGGGCCGATTCCTGTGGGGCAGGGGGCAGGCAAACCCTCAAAGGAGGCAGCATCCGGGCCTGACCTTTGAGCTGGCTTTGATTAGGCCAAGAAGAGTTAAAAATAAAAAAAAGGCCAGATATTTAGCTTTGGGGGGCCCCTTTTAGGAGAATTTTTACCTGAGGCTGGGCTTTTAAACATCAATACAAGTGAGAAGGGAGGGCAGAAAAGGAGACGCCCAGAGCTGGAATGTGAGCATTCACTTACTGTCAGGGAGACATGAAGAGCGAGGTCTGGGCCTGACCCCCTAAAATTCCTGCCGCTGCTGCAGGACAGACCACATTATTAAAGAAAATACCCCACAGGAACCGAAACCAAACAACTGCAGGCAACAAGAGTTCAGGAAACCTTTGGCTCTATCTCCAAGGCAATTGAAAAGAGCTCAAGACAGATTAAAATATGAGATGAATTTTGAAGCCCAGGAATGAGAGAAAATGAATCCTGTGACTGAGGAGCCAATATGATTATTTCATTATTTGGTTAGAAAGTTAAAATGTGCAGGAAATGTCAGAAGTTTTCTCAAGACGGAGGGAGGTTAGGGACAGCGTGGCACAGAGGGGCATATTCTTTTTAATATTAAAAAGTAGCTTCTCCTCGACTTGGCTGAAATCAGAATAACCCCTTTGGGAGGGCAGCTGGCCCTTCTACCAGTCTGTGTGAGGTCTTTTTAAGACACACATTATGGCCCTCAAGTCACTGCCCCTTCAAAGCACATCTGCCTTTTCAAAGAGCTCCCCCCTCTAATAAAATGAATCATATCCCATGAGCCCCCAGGTAAGGGGCAACCCACCCCACCTCTCAGGGCACTGGCTCAGCCCCCCGGGGGAGGTGATAGAAAGCCCAGGGCCCACAGCCGCTCCCCGGCTTTCCGCCCAGGTTCCCTCCTCTCCTCCCCAGAAGATCCCCATTCTTAGGGCTGTTGACTCTCCAGGCCACCCCGGCTCGTTAGAAGTCTCTCCGGTGCCAGCTTGCAGGCTGTGCTGGATGCTGAGGACTCAACGGTGTGCAAGACCCCGTCCCTTTCTGCAGAGAGCCACCCGTCTACGAAAGAAGACAGCCAGGCAGTGGGCAGCAGAGCACTGGGGGAGCCGAGGAGAAGGGCCGATTCCTGTGGGGCAGGGGGCAGGCAAACCCTCAAAGGAGGCAGCATCCGGGCCTGACCTTTGAGCTGGCTTTGATTAGGCCAAGAAGAGTAAAGCCAGTTCCAGTTGAGAGAAGAGAAGAAAGCACAGGCCCACCGCCAGCAAACCTGACCCTAACCCTAGGGAGAGTGAAGAGGCAAGCTTGACGGGTGTGAACAGGCCATGTGAGAGGTGAGAGAGAACGAGCTAATGAGATAAACTCAGGGCCAACAGATGGAGTCTTTTGTATGTTAATATTTTACATAAGTAACACATTAAATGGTTTGAATTCAAAAGGATATACAGTGAAAAGTCACTTTCCCATCCCTGCCCCAGCCATCCTGCTCCCCGCATCAAAGGCAACCAATGCCAGCGATTTCATGTATACCCTTACAGAGATACGTTATGCATACACAAGCAGAGAGATACCTCTTTTGTCTTTCATGCACAAGAGTAGCACTATATTATACACACACACACACACACACACACGTATATATAATACCTTTCTTCCTTTTCGTTTAATTTTTTATATTGTAAACCAGTAATTCTCAAAATGGAGTATGCATCATAATTACCTCCTGGCTTGCTAAAACACAGGTTTGTGGGGCCCCACTTCAGAGTCTCTGATTCTGCTGGTCGAGGGCAGGGCCTGAGAACCTACATTTCCAACACGTGCCCAGGTGATACTGCTGGTCCAGGAACCATACGCTGAGAATGACTGGTGTCGCTCATACTACACGAATTTATAAAGAGCTGCCTCGTTCATCTTGTGGCTGTGTCATACTCCGCTGACTGGATGTACAGTGAAGTATTCAATAGCCCCTCCCATTTGGGTTGTTTCCAATCTTTCGTTATTTCAAACAGTCTTGCGGGGATTAATCTGTGCATTCATTACTGCTCTCATGTGGGAGGAGAAATCCAGGAAACTGCCTAGGTCAAAGGCTTGGTGCACGGGCAACTTTGATAGATATCTGCCAGCCAGCCCTTGAAGAGAGCCTTAAATGCTAATATAAGAAAATGTCAATGTTAACTAATGCAGATATCTGAGCAGAAGACAGTAATGTCAGGGATGTGCTTTAAGAAAACTAATTTGGTTCCACAGTGAAGTGTGGCTTAGAGTTGAAAACTATCCATATGGAGGACAGATTCCAAGGGCATTGGTCCACAGAGATCTCCCTGCCCATGGTCGTACCTTTGAGTGTGGGTAAAGCCAGTTCCAGTTGAGAGAAGAGAAGCACAGGCCCACCGCCAGCAAACCTGACCCTAACCCTAGGGAGAGTGAAGAGGCAAGCTTGACGGGTGTGAACAGGCCATGTGAGAGGTGAGAGAGAACGAGCTAATGAGATAAACTCAGGGCCAACAGATGGAGTCTTTTGTATGTTAATATTTTACATAAGTAACACATTAAATGGTTTGAATTCAAAAGGATATACAGTGAAAAGTCACTTTCCCATCCCTGCCCCAGCCATCCTGCTCCCCGCATCAAAGGCAACCAATGCCAGCGATTTCATGTATACCCTTACAGAGATACGTTATGCATACACAAGCAGAGAGATACCTCTTTTGTCTTTCATGCACAAGAGTAGCACTATATTATACACACACACACACACACACACACGTATATATAATACCTTTCTTCCTTTTCGTTTAATTTTTTATATTGTAAACCAGTAATTCTCAAAATGGAGTATGCATCATAATTACCTCCTGGCTTGCTAAAACACAGGTTTGTGGGGCCCCACTTCAGAGTCTCTGATTCTGCTGGTCGAGGGCAGGGCCTGAGAACCTACATTTCCAACACGTGCCCAGGTGATACTGCTGGTCCAGGAACCATACGCTGAGAATGACTGGTGTCGCTCATACTACACGAATTTATAAAGAGCTGCCTCGTTCATCTTGTGGCTGTGTCATACTCCGCTGACTGGATGTACAGTGAAGTATTCAATAGCCCCTCCCATTTGGGTTGTTTCCAATCTTTCGTTATTTCAAACAGTCTTGCGGGGATTAATCTGTGCATTCATTACTGCTCTCATGTGGGAGGAGAAATCCAGGAAACTGCCTAGGTCAAAGGCTTGGTGCACGGGCAACTTTGATAGATATCTGCCAGCCAGCCCTTGAAGAGAGCCTTAAATGCTAATATAAGAAAATGTCAATGTTAACTAATGCAGATATCTGAGCAGAAGACAGTAATGTCAGGGATGTGCTTTAAGAAAACTAATTTGGTTCCACAGTGAAGTGTGGCTTAGAGTTGAAAACTATCCATATGGAGGACAGATTCCAAGGGCATTGGTCCACAGAGATCTCCCTGCCCATGGTCGTACCTTTGAGTGTGGGTGGGACCCATCACTGATTTGTAACCAGTACAATCTGGCAAAGATGGTATGACCACTCCAGTGATCATCGTATGTTATTTTGCTCCATTTCATAATAGCCAGACACCAGAGACACTCTTTCTTCCTTGCTGGCTTTGTTGAACGCGTTTCCATGAATCCCACAGCTATAACCACCACATGAAAAAGAAAGCGGATCCTTCCCCAGCTGAGTCTCCTGATTAGAACCCAGCCCTGGGGGATACCTTGAAGACAGGTTTAGGAGAGCCCGCAAACCCAGGCCTTGGTTGATATGCGCCAGGACTCGTGGTTCACAGCGGTAATAAGTCTAGGAGATAATATTTGTGTGTTGTTTCAAGCAACTAAGTTTGCATTGATTTGTTTGGTAGCAAAAGATAACTAACCTTTAGGTGGGTTCTCACAAAAGAGGCCATAACGGTGAAGGCCTGAAGGAAACAGGTGTCAAGGGCAGAAGGAACAGGGGCAAGGGGTGGGTGTAGGAGATATTCAAGAAGGTAGCAGGTCAGGTGACTCACAAGAGGAGCGGACTGAAGGGACTCCTACCATCAGGGGGAAGACAGCTGGAAAAGGTCTCTGAAACAGGCTCAGCCTGTTCTCCCAAGATCAAATCATAGAGCAGTCCAGAGCAGGAAGAATCAGACGCCCCAGCTCCTCAGCCCTCTTCAGAAGCGTCTCTCTCCTTGCAGAGGGCTCTGAGAGGACCTCCGCACAGCATCCCCAGACCACCAACTTCCCCTGGTGATGTGCTAACAAAGCAGATAAGCACCTACAAGGGAAGACCTAGGAAATTCACTTCAAGTAAAATGACATAGGTAGGCTGAAAGTATTAATAAAAGGATAAACACGTATACATCATGCAAACATTAATCAAAAGAAAGCAAAAATGGTTATACCAATAGGAGACAAATAAGACCTCGGCGGGGGTGGGGGGGAAATTATCAGAAACTATAAGGAATATTTTTAACTTTATTTTTGTTGCTGACACTATTGCAGATAGACAGAATGACAACAGCCATACTAACAAAAGTATAGAAAGCGTCACAAATTTGTGTGTCATTGCTGTAGGGGGCCATGCTGATCTTCTCTGTACTGTTCCAATTTTAGCATATGTGCTGCTGAAGTGAGAACAGAGAAGAATATTATACAATGACAAAGGGTTGATCCACAAAGAAGACAGAGCAATCCTCAATCCACGTGCACCAAACAACAGAGATAAAGTATTTGAAGCAAAACCCTGAAGCAAAGCGGAAAAGAAAAAAGCATAAACCCACAGTTAGCAGACTTCCAACATTTCTCTTTCAAAAATGAATACAATCGGCAATATGCAAGGATATAGAATAACCCAACAACACCATCAGCCCACAGAATCTAATCAACATTTACAGAATGCTCCACCCAAGAATAGCCGAATGTGAATTCTTCTCAAGTGCCCATAGAACATACACCAAGATAGGCTATATCCTAGGCCATAAAACAAGTCTCAATGAATTGAAAAGAATCGACTTTTCATACAGAATTCATTCTCTATTTCATATAGAGTATGTTCTTTGACTTCAAAGGAATCAAACTAGAAACCATAACAGCAAGATAATAGGAAAACCTCTAAACACTTGGAAACAAATCAAGGTACTTCTAAATAATCTGTGGGTCAAAGAGGAACCCAGACGGCCTTGAACGGGTGAATGGTTATACTAACCGTGCTTCACCCATCCAGGGACCACTTCTCAGCAATAAAAGGGACAAACTACTGGTGAATGTATCAACCTGGATGAATCTCTAGGAAATAACACTAAGTGAAAAAAGCCAGTCCGGAACGTTGCGCTTAAACTATATTATTACGTCTATATAACATCCTTGGTAAAATTATGGCAATGAAGTACAGATGATTAGTTTTCAGAGGTCAGATAAAAACTGAAGGCAGAAAAGGGAAGTGGACTTGGCTGTGAAAGGACGACAGGACCGTCAGGCAGTGATGAACATATTCTGCTTCTTGAGTGCGTCAATATCAATATCCTAACTGTGATACTGCATTATAATTTTATAAGATATTGCCAATGGAGAAAACTAAGCTAAGGTCACAAATTTGTGTGTCATTGCTGTAGGGGGCCATGCTGATCTTCTCTGTACTGTTCCAATTTTAGCATATGTGCTGCTGAAGTGAGAACAGAGAAGAATATTATACAATGACAAAGGGTTGATCCACAAAGAAGACAGAGCAATCCTCAATCCACGTGCACCAAACAACAGAGATAAAGTATTTGAAGCAAAACCCTGAAGCAAAGCGGAAAAGAAAAAAGCATAAACCCACAGTTAGCAGACTTCCAACATTTCTCTTTCAAAAATGAATACAATCGGCAATATGCAAGGATATAGAATAACCCAACAACACCATCAGCCCACAGAATCTAATCAACATTTACAGAATGCTCCACCCAAGAATAGCCGAATGTGAATTCTTCTCAAGTGCCCATAGAACATACACCAAGATAGGCTATATCCTAGGCCATAAAACAAGTCTCAATGAATTGAAAAGAATCGACTTTTCATACAGAATTCATTCTCTATTTCATATAGAGTATGTTCTTTGACTTCAAAGGAATCAAACTAGAAACCATAACAGCAAGATAATAGGAAAACCTCTAAACACTTGGAAACAAATCAAGGTACTTCTAAATAATCTGTGGGTCAAAGAGGAACCCAGACGGCCTTGAACGGGTGAATGGTTATACTAACCGTGCTTCACCCATCCAGGGACCACTTCTCAGCAATAAAAGGGACAAACTACTGGTGAATGTATCAACCTGGATGAATCTCTAGGAAATAACACTAAGTGAAAAAAGCCAGTCCGGAACGTTGCGCTTAAACTATATTATTACGTCTATATAACATCCTTGGTAAAATTATGGCAATGAAGTACAGATGATTAGTTTTCAGAGGTCAGATAAAAACTGAAGGCAGAAAAGGGAAGTGGACTTGGCTGTGAAAGGACGACAGGACCGTCAGGCAGTGATGAACATATTCTGCTTCTTGAGTGCGTCAATATCAATATCCTAACTGTGATACTGCATTATAATTTTATAAGATATTGCCAATGGAGAAAACTAAGTTAAGGACACAAGGGATTTCTCTGTATTATTGCTTATAACTGCATATGAATCTCTAATTATCTCAAAATAAAAAGCTTAGTTATAAAAAAGTAGAGAATCTCTCCCAGAAGATGTGTGATCAAGGGAAGGATGCCGGTATACACACCTTCTCCTCGCTCGCTCTCTCTCAGACAAACACACAGACACCCCACCCGTCAAGTGCCTTCAGCTGTTTGCACTGGTTCTAGATCTACATTTGCACTGGGCTTCTGCCTCTCTTTGGATCAGCTTCAATCCAGTTCTTTGTGAGGTCAGAGCAAACACTGCTGAGGCCTTTCCTTTGGCTCCTGAAGTCCTTACCGAGCTTGGCCCAGGAGCACTCACTGAATTTGTAAACGGAACCGAGAATCCACAAGGGAGACAAAAGCAGGCAGTCAAGCTGCCCTTTAGGGAGGCTGTGAGACCCCTGCAATTAAACATAAAAGAGGGTCTGTGCCTGGTACACGGTTCTTTGCGTGTCACAGGTTTGTCTGCAGAGGTCTGTGGCCCTCACCCGTTTTTCAAAGGGGTTCACTTCCCAAAGAGGCAAGAGAAGGAAGAGGCCCACACTTGAGACCCACAGCCACCCTTTCCTGCAGCCTCAGCAACAACCAGTGAGCTCAGTCAAGCCCAGACCACCTTCTGGAGGTTCCCAGTGCGGGGCCTGGTATTCCTGCTCCTAGCTGAAAAAGCAGTGTCCTCAGGTTGGTCAGCCCTTAGGATATTCAGCTTCCATCCTGTAGAGCTGGAAATGTCAGAACTTGAAAATCTTTCATTTAAAATGTCCATGCCCACCCAACAGAAGAAGAAAGTGAAGCCCAGAAATGCAGGGTGATTTTGCAAGGCCATCCAGGAAGTGAGCTGTCTAGTTTAAACCAGAACTCAGGTCTCCTCCTCCCTGCCAGCTCTGAGCAATATATAACATCCTTGGTAAAATTATGGCAATGAAGTACAGATGATTAGTTTTCAGAGGTCAGATAAAAACTGAAGGCAGAAAAGGGAAGTGGACTTGGCTGTGAAAGGACGACAGGACCGTCAGGCAGTGATGAACATATTCTGCTTCTTGAGTGCGTCAATATCAATATCCTAACTGTGATACTGCATTATAATTTTATAAGATATTGCCAATGGAGAAAACTAAGTTAAGGACACAAGGGATTTCTCTGTATTATTGCTTATAACTGCATATGAATCTCTAATTATCTCAAAATAAAAAGCTTAGTTATAAAAAAGTAGAGAATCTCTCCCAGAAGATGTGTGATCAAGGGAAGGATGCCGGTATACACACCTTCTCCTCGCTCGCTCTCTCTCAGACAAACACACAGACACCCCACCCGTCAAGTGCCTTCAGCTGTTTGCACTGGTTCTAGATCTACATTTGCACTGGGCTTCTGCCTCTCTTTGGATCAGCTTCAATCCAGTTCTTTGTGAGGTCAGAGCAAACACTGCTGAGGCCTTTCCTTTGGCTCCTGAAGTCCTTACCGAGCTTGGCCCAGGAGCACTCACTGAATTTGTAAACGGAACCGAGAATCCACAAGGGAGACAAAAGCAGGCAGTCAAGCTGCCCTTTAGGGAGGCTGTGAGACCCCTGCAATTAAACATAAAAGAGGGTCTGTGCCTGGTACACGGTTCTTTGCGTGTCACAGGTTTGTCTGCAGAGGTCTGTGGCCCTCACCCGTTTTTCAAAGGGGTTCACTTCCCAAAGAGGCAAGAGAAGGAAGAGGCCCACACTTGAGACCCACAGCCACCCTTTCCTGCAGCCTCAGCAACAACCAGTGAGCTCAGTCAAGCCCAGACCACCTTCTGGATGTTCCCAGTACGCGTCCTGGTATTCCTGCTCCTAGCTGAAAAAGCAGTGTCCTCAGGTTGGTCAGCCCTTAGGATATTCAGCTTCCATCCTGTAGAGCTGGAAATGTCAGAACTTGAAAATCTTTCATTTAAAATGTCCATGCCCACCCAACAGAAGAAGAAAGTGAAGCCCAGAAATGCAGGGTGATTTTGCAAGGCCATCCAGGAAGTGAGCTGTCTAGTTTAAACCAGAACTCAGGTCTCCTCCTCACTGCCAGCTCTGAGCAATCTGTTCCTTAGGTTGGCAGGAGAGCCTGACATTAGACAGGGCAACCAGGAGAGCAGAGGTGGGGCAGAACACCCGCCGTCCCCACAGTATCACCAGTGAACGACGTCAATGGGGACACAGCCAGACACTGGGTTAAAATGAACACAGACATGCAGACAGTAATGAGCAAACCCTCCCTCTGAAAATACGTGCCAGTCCTCCCAACGTGACAGCTTGTATTATACCTCCGAGACACACATAGGTGGCAACAAAGCTTAGGAGCACTAGAGAAATGCTATCGCCATGGAAGACAGGCCATTCCAGGCCACTCTTTCCCAGGGCAGGGATGTCTCCAATCAGGTCTCTTCTTTTCTCCAAGCGCCTTCCCTCACCTGTGGCTTCACTTGCCCACACATGATAAGGAGTTCCAGAGAGCTGTGAACACAGGTTAGGAAACGGGAGGCCCTGAGCTCTGAAGACGCACACAGTATCCCCGGCCCCATCAGGCCCTTGTGTGGCCACCCGCGGCATCCATGAACAGGCCCATCCCTGACCTCCCATCACCCGCGCGCCACCTGCCTCCCTCATGGCTGTCTCCACACCTCTTTCTCCCCAGCTGAAGGTCAGCTGGCTGCAGTCTGCAGAGAACTGGGGGCAGAGAGAGCCTTGCCACCCACAACAGGAAGGGCCTCCTGCCCCATTGGCTCAGCCCCGGCAGTGAACACGTCCCCCGTTTTCAAAGGGGTTCACTTCCCAAAGAGGCAAGAGAAGGAAGAGGCCCACACTTGAGACCCACAGCCACCCTTTCCTGCAGCCTCAGCAACAACCAGTGAGCTCAGTCAAGCCCAGACCACCTTCTGGATGTTCCCAGTACGCGTCCTGGTATTCCTGCTCCTAGCTGAAAAAGCAGTGTCCTCAGGTTGGTCAGCCCTTAGGATATTCAGCTTCCATCCTGTAGAGCTGGAAATGTCAGAACTTGAAAATCTTTCATTTAAAATGTCCATGCCCACCCAACAGAAGAAGAAAGTGAAGCCCAGAAATGCAGGGTGATTTTGCAAGGCCATCCAGGAAGTGAGCTGTCTAGTTTAAACCAGAACTCAGGTCTCCTCCTCACTGCCAGCTCTGAGCAATCTGTTCCTTAGGTTGGCAGGAGAGCCTGACATTAGACAGGGCAACCAGGAGAGCAGAGGTGGGGCAGAACACCCGCCGTCCCCACAGTATCACCAGTGAACGACGTCAATGGGGACACAGCCAGACACTGGGTTAAAATGAACACAGACATGCAGACAGTAATGAGCAAACCCTCCCTCTGAAAATACGTGCCAGTCCTCCCAACGTGACAGCTTGTATTATACCTCCGAGACACACATAGGTGGCAACAAAGCTTAGGAGCACTAGAGAAATGCTATCGCCATGGAAGACAGGCCATTCCAGGCCACTCTTTCCCAGGGCAGGGATGTCTCCAATCAGGTCTCTTCTTTTCTCCAAGCGCCTTCCCTCACCTGTGGCTTCACTTGCCCCACACATGATAAGGAGTTCCAGAGAGCTGTGAACACAGGTTAGGAAACGGGAGGCCCTGAGCTCTGAAGACGCACACAGTATCCCCGGCCCCATCAGGCCCTTGTGTGGCCACCCGCGGCATCCATGAACAGGCCCATCCCTGACCTCCCATCACCCGCGCGCCACCTGCCTCCCTCATGGCTGTCTCCACACCTCTTTCTCCCCAGCTGAAGGTCAGCTGGCTGCAGTCTGCAGAGAACTGGGGGCAGAGAGAGCCTTGCCACCCACAACAGGAAGGGCCTCCTGCCCCATTGCCATGCTTGCAGCCCTTCAATCTGCAGCCACAGTGAACACTTGAAATCACACCTCCGACCGCAGTTCTCTCCTGACGACAGTCTCCTGTGGCAGCTGGTCCTGCTCACCAGGCAGGCCTATGCCTCCGGGCATTTCCCAGACTCCTCAGTAGTTAGGCTGGGGCCATGTGCCTAGTTCTCAGAAGAGAAGTGCTACCTCCAGGCTAAGGGTGCTAAGAGCTGGTATGCTCTCTCCATCCTTTTTCCTCCCACCGTGACTCTAGAGGTCTCAGCAGACATCACCGGAGTAGAATTAAACCTTTGAGGTTGAGCCATTACTGTGTGAGGGGTTGCTTACTGGCCAGTGAGCTCGGATTGACTAATAAAACTTTCCAATGGAGAGCCATTGCCCTCAGGATATAAGTCCAAATGCTTTAGTGTAGCCATGCTCAGTGCCTTGTATGGCCTGGCCCAGACCCCCTATCCAGGCTGTCTCTTGGCTCCCCCCTAAACACACTCTTAACAGTAATCGTGATCCAACCATATTTGGAGGCTCTGGAAGGGCTGTGCCTCCTCCCCCGGAGAAGTCCTCTCTATCTGGAATGCCCTCGCCTCTCTCCACACCCACTCCTCCGTCTACTTAGCAGACTCCTGCTTGCTCAGTTCCCAGGTAAAGCAGCCCCAATGCCAGCTTTCCAACAAGAGCTGGGGACCGCTTCTTCCTGACCAGAGGCACCCCCTCTCCAGCTCCCAGAAAGCCCCTTGTGGCTTAGCATTTGTGTTTGCCGTTGTGCAGTGCCCACTGGGCTGTGAACTCCACAAGAACGAGGACAGTGTTCTCCCCATCCTCGTCTGTCGAGAGCCTACCTCAGCATCTGTTCCTTTAGAAGATGTTCAATGACCACACACACAGAGATGACCTTAAACTTCCTGCAGAAGCTAGCCTCTTCTTGAAGGAGAGATTTAACCAAGCTGGAGGAACACTTTACAAAGAGACATAATTGCACTGGAAAAAGCTCTGACAGGCCAGGTCTGGCTGGCTCTGTTCCCCATTGCCTTGTGTCCCCAAACAAAGTAGACCCTCCTCTGTCATCTCGGGTCCCTCTCAGCCCTGGGTTACATGGTTTTGAGCATGACGCCATCTTGGCCATTCTACCTGCTCTTCCTGTAGTCTCTTTCCCAGAAGCCTCCACTCAGAGCACCTGGCCCACTTCCCCTGACTCCCTACCCACTTAACTAGCACCTGGTGACTCATCCACCTACAAGGTATTAAGTATTATCCTTCCTTGGGCATTCTATCAGACAACAGCAGGGGCCTCCTGCCCCGTTGCCATGCTTGCAGCCCTTCGATCTGCAGCCATTGAGATCACAGGGAACTCAATGGAACGGTGCTTATGGGAGAATTTCAGACACAAGACAGTCAATGGGACAGACATCCAGCCAGCAGCGAGGAAGGCTCTGGACACATGCCTTCTCTGCCCTCCTCAACCACCCATCACACCGCCCTGGCAGGAGCTGGGTGCTGGCCTGAAAGAGAGTTAATGTTGGTGGAATATCCTGAGGGCAGGACCCAAGCTCCTCACTCCTCATTCCACGGTCTCTTTTATCTGGTATTTCTGGGCAAGACAATGAGCAGACAGACTGGAAAGTTACAGACGGGCCAGCTTGGCCGATCCCTGCCAAAAATGCAGCGAAGGAAGCTGGAGGGAGACTTGAGCCTCTTTAATTTCCTCTTCTGTTTGGCTTCTCCTGGGCTCCCCCCTCCCACCCCACTCGGAGTCTTCTGCCCTGGGCTCTAATTCAGGAGGAGTCAGGCTTCCCATCCCAGACACGGGAAACGCCTCGTCCACCCCAGGCCCTTTGACCAGGGCACTGACCACACTCGTCAGGCTCAGGTCTCCCCTGAACAGCAAGAGCACTTAGAAACAGGAGCTCAACTACAAGGTCTCATTCCTAGGCCCAGCTGGAAATCCGGTGGGCACAAACACGGGGGCGAGGACATGAGGATGGGAGTCTTTCATTCTGTTCCTCCAGACTAGAGAAAGGACCCAGTCAGAAACAAAGCTGGGAAGGGAGTTGGTGGGAAGCATCCCCAAGAGAGAAGCACCCTCAGAATGCCAACAGGACCACGTAGAGTGTCCCTTCCCCAGCCAGCAGGCTCTCCACCGTCCACACGTGAGCACACAGACACACACAACAAATGTAACTGCAGAAGAAGACAAACAAAAGATCAGGACTGAAATCCTGTCTCTATCCTCTCCTGACTTCTTCCTCTACACACTGGGGACAGTTTCCAGGACTGCAGTGAGCTCGCCACTCCTGCCATGAAGCCTTGCACAGAAAGCGCACTCCATAAATGTTAATTCCCCCCCAGATCCTGGCAACCAATTGTCATCTGAAAATGACAGCTCTGCCATCAACTAACTCAGTGACCCCAGGCAAGTCCCTCGCCATCTGGGGCTTTCTTATAGGTTCCTAATCTTGGAGAGCAGTGTTTCTCTGACATAGGTGGGCATCAGAATCTCCTGGAGGGCTGGCGAAACACAGGTGACTGGGCCCCAACTCCAGGGTCTCTGACTCTGCCGTTCTGGGGCAGGACTGGACGCTCTGCGTGTCTAATGAGCTCCCCAGTGATTTTTTTTTTTTTTTTTTGATGCTAAAGAGTGTTACATGATTTTATTAGATGGTTTGATTGGTTGAGTAGACAGACAAATGGACAGAATTTTTAACAAGAAGATACACAGTACGTTCAAACACTCAGAAAAAATCTTAGAAAGGTTTTAGGCTTCAAAACTGCGACTAGCACCTCGTAAAACAGAAATTCTATAGGTCACGTGTTGTATCTACTGTGCAATGACAATAAGAATTCTCAGTTAACGTGTATACAAAAAGAAATATATAATCATATCCAAAAAGCAGTTAAATCCATTTAAATAACTTTTGGAGTAAATGGAAAATATAAACTGTGATGACCTTTAAGAAGTCAGAGAATTGCTAAATTAAAATCCTCATCGAAGGAGTCAAAGGATCTGAATTTAGGTCACTCTTTTTACTGATTATGAGCTCTAAAGCAGCAGTCCAAGATCTCTTTTTAGTTCTAGTGGTTTAACGAGTAAACTAATCCACATTAAGTTTTTCGTGTTGGATACTGGTTCAATGCATTCTTCTTAAGGCTCCTTGTATTTTAAATAAGTAATGTCCTGGTCCAAAGAAATCATCTTTTGATACCTTGCTGCTAAGCTGGGTTATCAGAAAAGCCCCCGAGTCTATGCCCAGGACAGCGATGTGAAGGGAAGGTCTGCCAGGCCTCTCTAGTCTCTCTATGCAGGTGTGATCCAGATGTCATTTCATTTGCAAACCTCTGACTCGGTTGCACTTGGTTAATTACCCTGAGCGGGCATGACATCTGAGGCCAAGGAGAGGCCCCTAGTTGCCTGAAATGGCCCGGGGGGCCAGTGACCCCAGAAAGCGCACTCCATAAATGTTAATTCCCCCCCAGATCCTGGCAACCAATTGTCATCTGAAAATGACAGCTCTGCCATCAACTAACTCAGTGACCCCAGGCAAGTCCCTCGCCATCTGGGGCTTTCTTATAGGTTCCTAATCTTGGAGAGCAGTGTTTCTCTGACATAGGTGGGCATCAGAATCTCCTGGAGGGCTGGCGAAACACAGGTGACTGGGCCCCAACTCCAGGGTCTCTGACTCTGCCGTTCTGGGGCAGGACTGGACGCTCTGCGTGTCTAATGAGCTCCCCAGTGATTTTTTTTTTTTTTTTTTGATGCTAAAGAGTGTTACATGATTTTATTAGATGGTTTGATTGGTTGAGTAGACAGACAAATGGACAGAATTTTTAACAAGAAGATACACAGTACGTTCAAACACTCAGAAAAAATCTTAGAAAGGTTTTAGGCTTCAAAACTGCGACTAGCACCTCGTAAAACAGAAATTCTATAGGTCACGTGTTGTATCTACTGTGCAATGACAATAAGAATTCTCAGTTAACGTGTATACAAAAGAAATATATAATCATATCCAAAAGCAGTTAAATCCATTGAAATAACTTGTGGAGTAAATGGAAAATATAAACTGTGATGACCTTTAAGAAGTCAGAGAATTGCTAAATTAAAATCCTCATCGAAGGAGTCAAAGGATCTGAATTTAGGTCACTCTTTTTACTGATTATGAGCTCTAAAGCAGCAGTCCAAGATCTCTTTTTAGTTCTAGTGGTTTAACGAGTAAACTAATCCACATTAAGTTTTTCGTGTTGGATACTGGTTCAATGCATTCTTCTTAAGGCTCCTTGTATTTTAAATAAGTAATGTCCTGGTCCAAAGAAATCATCTTTTGATACCTTGCTGCTAAGCTGGGTTATCAGAAAAGCCCCCGAGTCTATGCCCAGGACAGCGATGTGAAGGGAAGGTCTGCCAGGCCTCTCTAGTCTCTCTATGCAGGTGTGATCCAGATGTCATTTCATTTGCAAACCTCTGACTCGGTTGCACTTGGTTAATTACCCTGAGCGGGCATGACATCTGAGGCCAAGGAGAGGCCCCTAGTTGCCTGAAATCAGCCCAAGGCCAGGCCCCGTTGCTAGAAGCAGGGCTGTCAGTCAGCTGTGACATTCTGGGTCCACCCCCCAACTCTGTCACGGCTGGGAGAGCAGCCCCTGCCTGGGGAGGCCGGCAGAGCCCAGGCCTGCAGCCCCGGGGGCAGCCGCTCTGGACCTCTGCAGTCTGGGGTATAGCACCTCTCGCTGCTTCACTCTCTGCTTTGTGTCGTGGTAAGACCTGTCCAGCAAGGTGGCTGGGCTGTGTAAACACTGCTGTCATTCTGCTAATGCTCTGGGCCTGCCTCAGGGAAGAGAGCGGCCCTGCGCATCAATTACAGGATAATGACACCTCCTGGTGGCTTCACACCAGTCCCCCACCCACCCCAGCCCCGCCTTCAGTGCACAGAAACACTGAAGAGGGCACCGATCGTTCTGTAGCGACACCTCCCATCCCCGCTGCGTTCCCATCGCAAACTCAGGCACGTGGACACAGTCTTCAGGAAAAAGGTCCGTGCTGGGAAAAAAGATTCCAGAAAGAATCCAGGGCTGAGATAAAGCCCTCAGGGACCCAGCCTGGGTTCCCACTCCAGCCCAGCCTGCAGGTCCCAGGGGATGGCGGATGCCTCCAGCCAAGTCCACCCGCGGAGCGTCACCCCCACAAAGCACCTGGTTTTGCCTTTGTTTCTGCAGCTAACATTTGGTGAGTCTGTTGGTGTCTGAGCAGTGGATCAGTGCTGGAGATCTAAAGCAGGCAAGGTCCAAGATCTCTTTTTAGTTCTAGTGGTTTAACGAGTAAACTAATCCACATTAAGTTTTTCGTGTTGGATACTGGTTCAATGCATTCTTCTTAAGGCTCCTTGTATTTTAAATAAGTAATGTCCTGGTCCAAAGAAATCATCTTTTGATACCTTGCTGCTAAGCTGGGTTATCAGAAAAGCCCCCGAGTCTATGCCCAGGACAGCGATGTGAAGGGAAGGTCTGCCAGGCCTCTCTAGTCTCTCTATGCAGGTGTGATCCAGATGTCATTTCATTTGCAAACCTCTGACTCGGTTGCACTTGGTTAATTACCCTGAGCGGGCATGACATCTGAGGCCAAGGAGAGGCCCCTAGTTGCCTGAAATCAGCCCAAGGCCAGGCCCCGTTGCTAGAAGCAGGGCTGTCAGTCAGCTGTGACATTCTGGGTCCACCCCCCAACTCTGTCACGGCTGGGGAGAGCAGCCCCTGCCTGGGGAGGCCGGCAGAGCCCAGGCCTGCAGCCCCGGGGGCAGCCGCTCTGGACCTCTGCAGTCTGGGGTATAGCACCTCTCGCTGCTTCACTCTCTGCTTTGTGTCGTGGTAAGACCTGTCCAGCAAGGTGGCTGGGCTGTGTAAACACTGCTGTCATTCTGCTAATGCTCTGGGCCTGCCTCAGGGAAGAGAGCGGCCCTGCGCATCAATTACAGGATAATGACACCTCCTGGTGGCTTCACACCAGTCCCCCACCCACCCCAGCCCCGCCTTCAGTGCACAGAAACACTGAAGAGGGCACCGATCGTTCTGTAGCGACACCTCCCATCCCCGCTGCGTTCCCATCGCAAACTCAGGCACGTGGACACAGTCTTCAGGAAAAAGGTCCGTGCTGGGAAAAAAGATTCCAGAAAGAATCCAGGGCTGAGATAAAGCCCTCAGGGACCCAGCCTGGGTTCCCACTCCAGCCCAGCCTGCAGGTCCCAGGGGATGGCGGATGCCTCCAGCCAAGTCCACCCGCGGAGCGTCACCCCCACAAAGCACCTGGTTTTGCCTTTGTTTCTGCAGCTAACATTTGGTGAGTCTGTTGGTGTCTGAGCAGTGGATCAGTGCTGGAGATCTAAAGGCAAACAAGAGGTGCCCCTTCCCACCCCCTCCAGAACTCCTGGCCCCAAAGCATGAGGCACATATATACCTTATCGTCAGAAAATGCACTGTGAGCAACAAACGCCAAGTGAGCTCGGGAGGAGAGATGGCCACGGTTTCTTGGAGGTGGGGGTGGGAGGAAGAACACGAGAAAGCAGTGCAAAAAGTGACATCTGAACTCACCCTGAAGGACGAAGAGGAGAACCCACGTCTGGACAAGGATGATACTTCAAATCTGTAACAAATGCTAAGCCCAATCCCAGCCAAATCACAACAGATGCTGGGCTTGAATGCTGGCCTTACCAGGTAAACATGGCAACTTAGGCATAAGCCTCTGTTACACACACACCTCCCCAAACCCTACTGGAATGACTGCTGATTTTTTTTTTTAAGTTAGTATAAACTGACAACGATGGGAAGAACAAAAAAGGAGACAAAAGTAACAGGATTGGGGTTTCCTTAGATGTTTAACGTATTTTGTAGTTTTTATTTTATACCAGAGTATAGTTGATTAATCATGTTGTAACAGTTTCAGGTGTGCAGCTAAGTGACTCCCTTACACAGACACATGTATCTATTCTTTCTCAAATTCTTTCCCCATTTTGGTTGTTACATAATATGCAGCAGAGTTCCATGTGCTATACAGTTGCTTCTTGGTGGTTATTCCACTGGAAACATATCAGTGCATACACGTCAATCCCAAACTCCCTAACTATCCCTCTCCCCTGGGCTTCTCCCCCGGTAACCATAAGTTTGTTTTCTACATCTGTGAGTCTGGTTCTGTAGCAGAATTCTGGAAGCTGGAAATCAGATGAACAAGTGATCAATGACCCAGGAATGATGCAGGAATCCCTCAAGGCTGACTTCTAAGTCAGCCGTGGGGGAAGCTGAGAACCATCTCAATGTAAACAGCATCCCCGCCTCCCCCAGCAGTTCAGAAACTGGTACTGCCAATCTTCTTGAAAGCAGGAGAGGACTTCCCTGGCAGTTCAGTAGTTAAGACTTCACACTTCCACTGCAAGGGGCATGGGTTCAGTCCCTGGTTGGGGGAAGAAAAGAAAGGAGGAGAGGAGTGAAGGGATAAAACAAGGAAGGTTGGTTGGCAACCTGTTTAGGGAGCAGTTAAAGTCCAGGGTTCTTTCCCTGACTGGCAGTGACCCCTTGCCAAGCCCAGGCGAAAATGGATGCTTATTCTTTGAAATACACAAGAGGATTTCTGGACAGGGAGACTCCAGGCAGAAATGAAGACAGATAACTGCCTTGGTGAAAACAAAAGGATTAAAGAACATTCACATGCATTCTGGTTCCCGATGCGCCTTCTCCCTGGGGTACTCAGAGAACCAGCCCTCAAGACGCTGCTCTCCAGGTGAGAGACAAGAGAAGCCTTCTGAGAACCCCCACTTGACTACAAAAAAAAAAAGAAAGATTTCATGATTTAAGAAAGACTTCATTTCATACAACTCAATATTAAACAATTAAACACTGTGATTAAGAAATGGGCAGAGGACCTGAAGAGACAGTTCTCCAAGGACGACATACAGATGGCCAACGGACACTTGAAAAGACGCTCAGCATCACCAACCATCAGGGAAATGCAAATCAAAACCACCAGGAGCTATCACCTCATATCTGTCAGAATGGCCATCATCAAAAAGACAATGAAAAATCAGGGCTGCCAAGGCTGTGGAGAAAAGAGAACCCCTGGGTACTGCTGGTAGGAAGATCACCTGGTACACCCACTATGCAAAATAGTAGGGAGGTTCATCCAAAACTTAAAAATAGAACTACAGTATCATCTCTCAATTCCACATCTGAAAACATGAATTCCAAAAGATACATGCACCCCATTGTTCACCGCAGCATTATTTACAAGAGTCAAGATATGGGGGAACCGAAGAGTTCATCTACAGATGAGCAGATGAAGAACATATGATATATACATACGACACATACATATATGATTACTGATATGTGATCCACATGTCAATACAATGGAATAGTACCCATAAAATAGAAAGAAATATTCCCATTTGTGACACCATGAATGATCCTAGAGGACATCATGCTAAGTGAAATAAGCTAGAGAAAGACAAATACCACATGCTCTCAACTGAGGGTGGAATCTAAAACAGAGCAAGATAGAAACAGACTCGCTGACACAGAGAACAAGCTGGTGGTCACCAGGCGGGAGGGGACAAGGACTGGGTACAATCGGCAAAGATGATTAAGATGGACAAACTTCAGGTTATAAAATAAGTAAGTCACAGAAATGTAACGCACTGCATAGGGAATATAATCAGTAATACTGCAATAACTTTGTATGGTGACAGATGGTTACTTCTCACGGTGACTGATTCACAATGTATACAAATGTTGAATGACTACGTTGTGCACCTAAAATTAATGTAACACTGTCTGTCAACAATACTTCAATTTAAAAACTAAAAATTAGGGGCTTCCCCTGGTGGTCCAGTGGGTAAGGACACCGCCTTGCAGTGAAAGGGGTGCCGGTTCGATCCCTGGCCTGGGAAGATCCCACTTGCCGCAGAGCAGCTAGACCGATGTGTCCAATTACTGAGCCGGAGCTCTGGCGCGCATGCGCCCAGAGCCAGCGCTGTGCAACAACAGACGCCACCGTGATGGGAGGCCCACAGGAGCCAAAGAACAAAGACGCTCAGACATCACCAACCATCAGGGAAATGCAAATCAAAACCACCAGGAGCTATCACCTCATATCTGTCAGAATGGCCATCATCAAAAAGACAATGAAAAATCAGGGCTGCCAAGGCTGTGGAGAAAAGAGAACCCCTGGGTACTGCTGGTAGGAAGATCACCTGGTACACCCACTATGCAAAATAGTAGGGAGGTTCATCCAAAACTTAAAAATAGAACTACAGTATCATCTCTCAATTCCACATCTGAAAACATGAATTCCAAAAGATACATGCACCCCATTGTTCACCGCAGCATTATTTACAAGAGTCAAGATATGGGGGAACCGAAGAGTTCATCTACAGATGAGCAGATGAAGAACATATGATATATACATACGACACATACATATATGATTACTGATATGTGATCCACATGTCAATACAATGGAATAGTACCCATAAAATAGAAAGAAATATTCCCATTTGTGACACCATGAATGATCCTAGAGGACATCATGCTAAGTGAAATAAGCTAGAGAAAGACAAATACCACATGCTCTCAACTGAGGGTGGAATCTAAAACAGAGCAAGATAGAAACAGACTCGCTGACACAGAGAACAAGCTGGTGGTCACCAGGCGGGAGGGGACAAGGACTGGGTACAATCGGCAAAGATGATTAAGATGGACAAACTTCAGGTTATAAAATAAGTAAGTCACAGAAATGTAACGCACTGCATAGGGAATATAATCAGTAATACTGCAATAACTTTGTATGGTGACAGATGGTTACTTCTCACGGTGACTGATTCACAATGTATACAAATGTTGAATGACTACGTTGTGCACCTAAAATTAATGTAACACTGTCTGTCAACAATACTTCAATTTAAAAACTAAAAATTAGGGGCTTCCCCTGGTGGTCCAGTGGGTAAGGACACCGCCTTGCAGTGAAAGGGGTGCCGGTTCGATCCCTGGCCTGGGAAGATCCCACTTGCCGCAGAGCAGCTAGACCGATGTGTCCAATTACTGAGCCGGAGCTCTGGCGCGCATGCGCCCAGAGCCAGCGCTGTGCAACAACAGACGCCACCGTGATGGGAGGCCCACAGGAGCCAAAGAACAAAGACAGATGAAAATAGAGAAATGAAAGACCAATAGAAGTGGCCCGCCCGCCCCCCCCCCCCCCCCACCCCACCCCCCCACCAAAAAAAAAAAACAAAAAAACCTTAAAAAAAAAAAAAAAAAAAAAACTAAAAATTAACACTGCAGAACACGTACACCCCACAAGCAAAAGGCCCAGCCAGATCATTCCCCAGTAAAGCCCCTCTGCATGGCAATTCTTAAATGTGTGCAGATAAGCAAGAATACGCAGATAACTGAAGAAAGTTTCAAAATTCTATCATGAACTTTAAAGAGGTGATATTGAAATCATAAAATAGGAGACTGTAAAGACAATCAGGAAATACCAACCAGGAAGGAATTCCTATGAATTAAAAGTGCAACAAATGAAGTATCAATAGAGGGCTGGAAGGTAAAGTTGAGAAAACCTCTTAGAAAATAAAGTAAAAAGACACAGATAAAGGAGAAAAGAGAGCTAGAAATCCAGTTCAGAAGGTCCACTCTCTAAAAGAGAGTCTTAGAAAAACAGGGCAGTGAATGGGGGGCATAAAAAAGAAAAGTAAATCCTCTACAGAAACAGGAAAATTAACAGAAGGTCCAGAGTTTACAGATGGGAACGCCAGCCAAGTGGGTCCTTAGATGAAAATATGAGCACAACTGACTAAAACAGGTTCATAGTAAGGCAAAGCACATTCTTACAACACCTCAGAATACTGCAACAACAACTAAAAACCCATGGTCCAATAACTTTGTATGGTGACAGATGGTTACTTCTCACGGTGACTGATTCACAATGTATACAAATGTTGAATGACTACGTTGCACCTAAAATTAATGTAACACTGTCTGTCAACAATACTTCAATTTAAAAACTAAAAATTAGGGGCTTCCCCTGGTGGTCCAGTGGGTAAGGACACCGCCTTGCAGTGAAAGGGGTGCCGGTTCGATCCCTGGCCTGGGAAGATCCCACTTGCCGCAGAGCAGCTAGACCGATGTGTCCAATTACTGAGCCGGAGCTCTGGCGCGCATGCGCCCAGAGCCAGCGCTGTGCAACAACAGACGCCACCGTGATGGGAGGCCCACAGGAGCCAAAGAACAAAGACAGATGAAAATAGAGAAATGAAAGACCAATAGAAGTGGCCCGCCCGCTCCCCTCCCTCCCCAACCCGACCCCCACACCAAATAAATAAATCAATAAATCTTTAAAAAAAAAAAAAAAAAAAAAAACTAAAAATTAACACTGCAGAACACGTACACCCCACAAGCAAAAGGCCCAGCCAGATCATTCCCCAGTAAAGCCCCTCTGCATGGCAATTCTTAAATGTGTGCAGATAAGCAAGAATACGCAGATAACTGAAGAAAGTTTCAAAATTCTATCATGAACTTTAAAGAGGTGATATTGAAATCATAAAATAGGAGACTGTAAAGACAATCAGGAAATACCAACCAGGAAGGAATTCCTATGAATTAAAAGTGCAACAAATGAAGTATCAATAGAGGGCTGGAAGGTAAAGTTGAGAAAACCTCTTAGAAAATAAAGTAAAAAGACACAGATAAAGGAGAAAAGAGAGCTAGAAATCCAGTTCAGAAGGTCCACTCTCTAAAAGAGAGTCTTAGAAAAACAGGGCAGTGAATGGGGGGCATAAAAAAGAAAAGTAAATCCTCTACAGAAACAGGAAAATTAACAGAAGGTCCAGAGTTTACAGATGGGAACGGCCAGCCAAGTGGGTCCTTAGATGAAAATATGAGCACAACTGACTAAAACAGGTTCATAGTAAGGCAAAGCACATTCTTACAACACCTCAGAATACTGCAACAACAACTAAGAACAAAACACGTTCCTGGGTCAGAAGACTCAATATTAAAATGTCAGTCCCTCCCAACTCTACAGACTCAACATGGTCTCCATCAAAATCCCACAAGGCTATTTGTAGATGCTGACAAACTGATTCTAAAGTTTATACAGAAAAGCAAAGGATCCTGCATAACCAACACAATACCTAAGAACAAAGTTGAAGGACTCATGCTACCTGAGTCTCAAATTTACTATAAGACTACAGTAATTACCACAGGATGTGAAATGAACAGTGAAAGAAGAGACATATCAATCAATAATACAGAATGGACAGCCCAGGAAAAGACCCACACAAATGCACATTACTGATTGCTGACCAAGAAGCAAAGGCAACTTAATTGAAAATGGCAGTCCTGTCAACAAATGATGCTATAACAACTGGATCACAACTACACACACACACACACACACACACACACACAAAATCCAGTTAGACATAAGACTTTACACCTCACATAAAAAGTGAAACTTGGGGGCTTCCCTGGTGGTCCAGTGGGTAAGGATACCGTCTTGCAGTGCAAGGGGCGCCAGTACGATCCCTGGCCTGGAAAGACCCCACGTGCCGCAGAGCGGCTGGACTGATGTGTCCAATTACCGAGCTGGAGCTCTGGAGCGCATGCGCCCAGAGCCGGTGCTCTGGGACAACAGAGGCCACCGCGATGGGAGGCCCACATGGGCCAAAGAACGAAGATGGATGAAAATAGAGAAATGAAGACCAATAGAAGTGGCCCGCCGCCCCCGCCCATAAACAAATAATAAATATTAAAAAAAAAAAGTCAAACTTGATCACAGGCTTAAATTTAAAACATGAAACTCTAAAACTTCTTGTTGAAATCACAATGTAAAATTTCCATTAACTTGGGTGTGCTGATGAGCTTTAAAATATACATGAAGAGCAGAAGTTTTGAAAAGTACAGATACCTGAAAGGAAAAATGACTAAGTTGGGCTTTATTCCATTTATAAACTTCTGATCCATAAAAGAAAAAAACCCTGATTGCTTGTCTTTCTCCCAGTGTCTCCTCAGACAAGGGAGAAAATAACTGCAAAATATGTATCTGAGAAATGACTTACAATATCAGATAATAACTTGTATTATCAACAGTTCTTTTACATATATAATTTCATTTGTTTATTTACTGCTGTGCTGTGTCTTCACATCTGTGCGGGCTTTCTCTAGCTGCAGTTAGCGGGGCTATTCTCTAGAGGTCCACGGCTTCTCATTACAGTGGCTTCTCTTGTTACGAAACACAGGCTCTAAGTGCATGGGCTTCAGTAGTCATGGCTTCCAGGCTTTTAGAGCAATGGCTCAATGGCTGTGACTCATGGGCCTAGTTGTTCCTCGGCATGTGGGATCTTCCTGAATCTGGGATTGAACCCATGTCTCCTGCATTGACGAGCAGAGTCTTTAACAGTGAGTCAGCCAGGAAGCCCAATATCAATACTTCTAATGTCAAAATATCCAAAAAACCCCTTAAAAACAAGAAAACAAACCAGTTTAAAAGTGGACAAAGGACACGAACAGAGATCTCACCAAAGACATACCGATGGCAAATGAGTGTATGAAAAGATTCTCAACAGCATTTATGATTAGGAAGCTGCAAATCCAAACAACAATGAAATATCACTACCTACCTGAGAATGGCTAAAACCCCCAAACTGACTCTATCCACTGCTGTCAATAATGTGGAGCAAGAAGAACTCATTCATTGGTGGAGAAAATACAAGATGATACAGTCACTATGGAAGACATTTTGGTAACATTTTTACAAAACTAAACATAGTGTTACCATTCAATCAAACAATAATGCTCCTAGGTATATCCCCAACTCATCTGAAAACTTTTGCCCACATAAAAACCTGTATGTGAATGTTTATGGCCACGTTATTCAAACTGCCAACAATGGGAAGCAACCAAGATGGTTTTCAGTAAATGAATGATAAACAAGCTGTAGAACACCCACAGAATGAGATATGACTCAGCAACAGTAAGAAATGAGCTACCAAGCCTCAAGAAGACATGAACGAATCTTAAATGTAAATTGCTAAACGAAAGAAGCCAATCTGAAAAGCTGCATAAGGTATGACTTCAATTATATGACATTCTGGAAAGGCAAGACTATAGGGACAGTGAGCAGATCAGTGGTTACCAAGGATTCGGGAGACAGAGAAGCATGTGATGCACAGGAGATATTTCTGATGCTGAAGTTACTCTGGACAATGCTGTAATGGCAAAGACAAGCCATCGAGCATTTGTCAAAATCCACAGAACTTCCAGCACAAAGAAGAAACTTTAATATGTGAAACAAAGTTTTAATCATTTAGGAGGTAAGATACCCCAGGATAGCATTCAAAATAAGAAACTAGAATCAAAAGTTAATTATACAAGTTCTCTAGAGGTCATTCAGTGGCTTCTCAGAAACACAGGCTCTAAGTGCATGGGCTTCAGTAGTCATGGCTTTTTAGAGCAATGGCTCAATGGCTGTGACTCATGGGCCTAGTTGTTCCTCGGCATGTGGGATCTTCCTGAATCTGGGATTGAACCCATGTCTCCTGCATTGACGAGCAGAGTCTTTAACAGTGAGTCAGCCAGGAAGCCCAATATCAATACTTCTAATGTCAAAATATCCAAAAAACCCCTTAAAAACAAGAAAACAAACCAGTTTAAAAGTGGACAAAGGACACGAACAGAGATCTCACCAAAGACATACCGATGGCAAATGAGTGTATGAAAAGATTCTCAACAGCATTTATGATTAGGAAGCTGCAAATCCAAACAACAATGAAATATCACTACCTACCTGAGAATGGCTAAAACCCCCAAACTGACTCTATCCACTGCTGTCAATAATGTGGAGCAAGAAGAACTCATTCATTGGTGGAGAAAATACAAGATGATACAGTCACTATGGAAGACATTTTGGTAACATTTTTACAAAACTAAACATAGTGTTACCATTCAATCAAACAATAATGCTCCTAGGTATATCCCCAACTCATCTGAAAACTTTTGCCCACATAAAAACCTGTATGTGAATGTTTATGGCCACGTTATTCAAACTGCCAACAATGGGAAGCAACCAAGATGGTTTTCAGTAAATGAATGATAAACAAGCTGTAGAACACCCACAGAATGAGATATGACTCAGCAACAGTAAGAAATGAGCTACCAAGCCTCAAGAAGACATGAACGAATCTTAAATGTAAATTGCTAAACGAAAGAAGCCAATCTGAAAAGCTGCATAAGGTATGACTTCAATTATATGACATTCTGGAAAGGCAAGACTATAGGGACAGTGAGCAGATCAGTGGTTACCAAGGATTCGGGAGACAGAGAAGCATGTGATGCACAGGAGATATTTCTGATGCTGAAGTTACTCTGGACAATGCTGTAATGGCAAAGACAAGCCATCGAGCATTTGTCAAAATCCACAGAACTTTCCAGCACAAAGAAGAAACTTTAATATGTGAAACAAAGTTTTAATCATTTAGGAGGTAGAGATACCCCAGGATAGCATTCAAAATAAGAAACTAGAATCAAAAAGTATTATATTCACATAACAAGTACACAGAAGGGGATGGGAAATAAAGCACTGACCTAAGTCACTTTGGATATAAGCAGAGTACATACGATTAAAGGAAAAAGGAGGACTTCCCTGGTAGTCCAGTGGGTAAGGACACCGCCTTGCAGTGCAAGGGGCACTGGTTTGATCCCTGGCCTGGGAAGATCCCACGTGCTGCAGAGCAGCTGGACTGATGTGTCCAATTACCGAGCCAGAGCTCTGGAGCGCATGCGCCCAGAGCCAGCGCTCTGCAACGACAGAGGCCACTGTGATGGGAGGCCCACAGGAGCCGAAGAACAAAGACGGATGAAAATAGAGAAATGAAAGACCAATAGAAGTGGCCCGCCCGCCCCCCCCCCCCCCCACCCCACCCCCCAAAAAGATAAATAAATAAAATAAATGTTAAAAAAAAAAAAAGGAAAAAGGAACTGTACCTAAGAACCAGACTGGTTGATAAAGTTATTTCCCACAAGAATATAGTTGACAACTCTGAAATTGTTACACATGCATAAAGGAACTAAATATTAAGTAAATGAAAGGCATATGGTAGGAGCAAGGTTTCTCACTATTGGAATGGATAGTTAAAAATAAACTAGAATAGGAGTTTCTCTGGTGGTCCAGTGGGTAAGGACACTGCCTTGCAGTACAAGGGGCGCCTGTTCAATCCCTGGCCTGGGAGGATCCCACGTGCCGCAGAGCAGCTGGACCCACGTGTCCAATTACCAAGCCAGAGCTCTGGAGCGCATGCACCCAAAGCCAGGCTCTGCGACAATAGAGGCGACTGCGATGGGAGGCCCACAGGGGCCAAAGAACAAAGATGGATGAAAATGGATGAATGAAAGACCAAGAGAAGTGGCTCGCCCATCCCCCCTTCTTTCCCAACCCACCCTCCCCCCAAAAAATAAATAAACTAGAATAATCCATGTGCTAGTGGATTAGTACTGGAAATATTTACATATATATAATGTATATATTTGTCCTCAGTTTATTATATCTATATAGCAATACAACAAAGATCCATATAGCCAAAGCAATGGTTTTTCCAGTAGTCACATATGGATGTGAGAGTTGTATCATAAAGAAGGCTGAATGCTGAAGAACTGACACTTTCGAACTGTGGTGCTAGAGAAGACTCCTGAGAGTCCCGTGGACAGGTGGTGCCATGGTAAAAAATCTGCCTGTCAGTGCAGGAGATATAGGAGACACAGGTTCAATCCCTTGGTCAGTAAGATCCACTCGAGTAGGAAATGACAATCTACTCCAGTACTTTTGCCTGGAAAATTACATGGAGAGTAGAGTCTGGCAGCCTACAGTCTATGGGGTCACAAAGGATCGGGTATGACTGAGCAACTGGGCATGTGACGTCCTTCCTCTGTCATCTGAGAAAGCTAGAAGAAATGGAACCCCAGGAACAATGATCGCACTAGCGCCAGGTCTTGGTTTCCAGTGCCATCTTCAGTAAAAGGATCCAGGCTTCCTTGGAGAAGTGGCCGGTTCTAGGACGCAGCAGAAAATACACACAGTGAGCCTGAACCAGCCTGTAGGGCCAGAGAATTAATAAGGTGCCAACACACACACACACAGGATGGGGGAATGTCAGGAATACCGGAACCAGCAGAAAGAGTTTCCAATGGCAAAAACTGGAACAATGTAAGCCACAAAATAAAGCAGCACTGGATCACAACCCAGAGTACAAAATGAGTCTATAGTAATACAAATAAATAACTGATGAAGTAAACCAATGGGAAAGAATAAACAAATCTCCTGTGTGGAAAATTCTAAATAAATTTGGAGGATCCCACGTGCAGAGCAGCTGGACCCACGTGTCCAATTACCAAGCCAGAGCTCTGGAGCGCATGCACCCAAAGCCAGGCTCTGCGACAATAGAGGCGACTGCGATGGGAGGCCCACAGGGGCCAAAGAACAAAGATGGATGAAAATGGATGAATGAAAGACCAAGAGAAGTGGCTCGCCCATCCCCCCTTCTTTCCCAACCCACCCTCCCCCCAAAAAATAAATAAACTAGAATAATCCATGTGCTAGTGGATTAGTACTGGAAATATTTACATATATATAATGTATATATTTGTCCTCAGTTTATTATATCTATATAGCAATACAACAAAGATCCATATAGCCAAAGCAATGGTTTTTCCAGTAGTCACATATGGATGTGAGAGTTGTATCATAAAGAAGGCTGAATGCTGAAGAACTGACACTTTCGAACTGTGGTGCTAGAGAAGACTCCTGAGAGTCCCGTGGACAGGTGGTGCCATGGTAAAAAATCTGCCTGTCAGTGCAGGAGATATAGGAGACACAGGTTCAATCCCTTGGTCAGTAAGATCCACTCGAGTAGGAAATGACAATCTACTCCAGTACTTTTGCCTGGAAAATTACATGGAGAGTAGAGTCTGGCAGCCTACAGTCTATGGGGTCACAAAGGATCGGGTATGACTGAGCAACTGGGCATGTGACGTCCTTCCTCTGTCATCTGAGAAAGCTAGAAGAAATGGAACCCCAGGAACAATGATCGCACTAGCGCCAGGTCTTGGTTTCCAGTGCCATCTTCAGTAAAAGGATCCAGGCTTCCTTGGAGAAGTGGCCGGTTCTAGGACGCAGCAGAAAATACACACAGTGAGCCTGAACCAGCCTGTAGGGCCAGAGAATTAATAAGGTGCCAACACACACACACACAGGATGGGGGAATGTCAGGAATACCGGAACCAGCAGAAAGAGTTTCCAATGGCAAAAACTGGAACAATGTAAGCCACAAAATAAAGCAGCACTGGATCACAACCCAGAGTACAAAATGAGTCTATAGTAATACAAATAAATAACTGATGAAGTAAACCAATGGGAAAGAATAAACAAATCTCCTGTGTGGGAAAATTCTAAATAATTTATGAATGTAACTTCCCATTTCTTTTTTTTAAATTCTGGCCTTTTTTATTGGTCCTTCACTTATTTATTTTCATCTATCTTAAATCTTTGGCCTTTGTGGGCCTCCCATTGCAG
The DNA here is from genome assembly GCA_022376925.1 of Tragulus kanchil. Classification (NCBI taxonomy): domain Eukaryota; kingdom Metazoa; phylum Chordata; class Mammalia; order Artiodactyla; family Tragulidae; genus Tragulus; species Tragulus kanchil. Next base: position 139,630,690 of record JAIOJX010000003.1, read on the forward strand.
TGGCCTCTCTTGTTGCAGAATGCCGGCTCTGGGCACAATGCACTCCAGAGCTCTGGCTCGTAATTGGACACACTGGCCCAGCGGTTTTGCAGCATGTGCAATCTTCCCGGGCCAGGGGTCAAACCAGTGCCCTTTACACTGCAAGGCAGTGTCCTTACCCACTGGACCACCAGGGAAGCCCCCCATTTCTTAAGTATGGGCCATGCATAGGGATCTTCTTTCAAAGAGATAATTACGAAAAGGCAACAAAAAAGGAAGCGTTACTTTAAAGAGGAGAAACCTGACAAACACTATCTCAAGTCAAATGATCAAAGCTAAAATCAGTAATAAGTCACTGATAGTGTGTGACCTTGATTTAATGTGATGGCAGTGACATCTCACCTCTGTGATCTTCTTCCCCAAAACATATTTCTCCAGTCTAATCACAAGAAAAAGTTCAGATGCATTCCAATTAAGGGACATTCTGGAAAAATCTATGACCAGTACTCCTCAAAACTCTCAAGGTCAGCACAGACAAATCTGAGAAATTGTCAGATACGGCACCTAAGAAGATACGCCCATTAAATGGAATGTGTCATCATGCATGGGATTCTAGAACAGGAAGGGCATTTAAGAGAACACCAAGGAAACAGAAATGAAGAATGGAATTTAGTAAATGACAATATATCTATCTTAGTTAATTTATGTGGACAAATGGATCACACTAATAGAAGATATTCAAAATAAGGACAACTAAGTATGGAGTATACGGGAACTCACTGTACTATCTTCACAGTAATTCTGTAAATCTAAAACTGTTCTAAAATTAAAGGTTTATTTTTAAAAACCCCTACAACCTTTCAGAAAAAAAAAGGGGGAGGGCATGTACAGGATCAGGTATCAGAATAGTTCCACACTTCTCAATAATAACCGTGAAACCTAAGAGAAAACTGGAAAATGCCTTCAAAATTCTGAATGAAAATGATTTTCTAACTAGAATTCTATACCCAGCCAAACTGTAATCAAGTGTGATGACAGAATAAATATGTTGGCAGCCATACAAATTTTCAAATAATTTATATCCCATATACCTCATCTTAGGGAGTTACTGAAGAACATGATCTACATCCAGGGATGTAAACCAAGAAACAGAAAGTCATGGAATATGGGAAACAAAACCCAACACAAGAGAAAATTTACAGGAATCTCATGCTGGTCCCAAGATGATAGCTACGCATCAGGCACAGAAATCAACCAGTCCATTCTGAAGCACTTCAGAGATACAAACAGGGATTTCTGAATGAAAAAAGAAATCTGAACATTCTGAGAAGAGATTTAAACAACTGGTAGGGACTTGTGGTCTTAGCAATGAGAACATGAAATCATAAGCAAATGAAAAGTGATGCAATCATCAACTTTAGGGAAAACAAGGAGTGCTTCAAGAAAGGGACAAGGCTTTCCTGGTGGTCCAGTGGGTAAGGACACCGCCTTGCAGTGCAAGGGGCGCCAGTTCGATCCCTGGCCTAGGAAGATCCCACATGCTGTGAAAGTGGCTCGACTGGTGTGTCCAACTACCGAGCCGGAGCTCTGGAGCACATGCGCCCAGGGCCGGTGCTCTGCAGCAAGAGAGGCCACTGCGATGGGAGGTCCACACAGGTCAAGGAACAAAGATGGATGAAAATGGATAAATGAACAACCAATAGAAGTGCCCCCCCCCCAAAAAAAGGACAGCATCAGAGAGATACTAAATGCACCCCCTGGAAAGAGCACATGCATAATCATCACATGTAAACACTCAATACGTGTGATATAAATCTGTTGGTAAGATAAGGAAGGTGGTGTGTCAGCTGGGTTTTACTAGGTTATCTTGAAGTAACAAAACAAATCTCAAAGGTTTACAAAAGTTCTCACTGATGTAACACTGCACCATAGCTGTGCATCAGCTATGACTATACAACATGTTTCCTTCACTCTAGGGTCTAGGCTAAAGGATTAGCCTCTTAAAAAGCCATATCTGTTTTCTTGGCAGAGGGAAAAAAGTTAACTCACCTACACCATGCAGTGACTCCTGAACTTCTAATCAAAAGCGGAATACATCACTTTCACTCACATTCCATTGATCAAGCTCATGATATGGCCAGGCTCAATGTCAATTATATTATTTCCTTATAGGTCACATGACAATGGGAACAGAGATATGATTAAATTGGGAACAAGAATACAATTGACACATATATTTTTGCACCTGGAGGGCAGGTGCAGTAAAAGAGCTAAATTTTCACCTTCTAGGAGCAGGAAGCCAATAGAGAATGCCTAAAACTGAAAAAAATCAAGAAGTGGTCATTGACGCATGGTATTTAGAAATATGGACATATGGGACAAGAGGGAGGGCACACAGGTATACCTATGGCGGCAGTAAACAACGAAACTCTGTAAAAATAAATAAATATAAGAAGAAAAAAATATGGACGAAGTGTAATTATTTAAGAGAAAGAACTAAATGCAGCTGCCTCTATAGAGGAGGAAATGGAGGTAAGGGAACAGGGGAGTGTTTTTTCAATACATAATAAATTTGTAAAACCACTTGGGAAAAAATAACTACAAGGTAACCAGTAACCAGGAGGCCAAGCAGCTCTTAATTGCTAATCTACACTGTGCTGTGGTTACTGTTTTTGATGGTAAGAGAGTGTATAAAGCTCTCCACTCTAAACAAAGAGCGAAACCACTGACAGCCCTTCAAAACCCACCACCTGGTGTCACGCATCCTCTTGGATGACACACCTTCCTACAGGAAGGGAGATCGAAACATTCTTTACTTTCTTTCAACCCACTCGGCATTATCCAAGCCACAAAAGGAGAGTAACACCAACACCAGTAACAGAATATAATTCAGAAATCATATCACTGACTTGAAAACACACCCTTGTGGTTACTGCTGTGCAGGTGACTTGCCTTCCTAAGTGTGCCTAACTACAAATGGCATTTAAAGTAAAATTTAAAGTAAAGTAAAATTTGCCCAAAATGATAGAATATACAGCCGACCAAGTGTTAACATTGTTTTCCCTCACCGGTCTATACTCTGAAGGTATATTCTGCATCTTGAAAGATATGAAAGTGGAGATGTGAAAATACTTTGATCAGTGTTTAGCAGGAATCCAAATCTGGCCCAGTATTTTCTCCTTGAGTCAGTAGGCCAGACGTAGAGTTGGTGCAGGTATGACACCCCAGCTGACCTCCACAACACAATCCAAAGTGGATAGAATAGCGTTGGTCTCAAAAGGCCATGAGTCAATCATCTGTCGGCTCTCACACTCAGCAGGCTCGGATCAATACAGAATTTCCTTTCATTTATAACTCGTTTTAGACCCTCAAAACAAAAACTTTAGTAGAAAACTATTTCAACTAGAATCTTCTAAAAACTGATGAGGCTTAAAGGATAGGAGAATACTTTTCATTGCATTTCTTTTAACAGTCTGTTGTTGAAATTGTCTCAAATTTTTTTTAAATATTTTTCTAAAACACCAGAAAAGGGGATGGGTGAGAAAAGCATATAGAAGATTTGGCATGGTGTAGGAACAGCAAACAGCAGAGGGGTGCTGGTTCGGGTATGGGGTATTTCATTGAAGCTGTAAGCTCTGGGAGCCAGGCTCACCAAGGTCTCACAACAAAGGGACTGGACTTTAAGCTCAGGTATTAGAAAGATAATCCTGGGGGCTGAATGATCTCAGGGGTCAGAAAACTAGCAGGAACGAGAGACCTGTCTGTGGCCTCAGTCCTTTTCGAGTTACCTTGTTTTAAATCACAAGGGCCGGAACTAGAATACTAAAAATGGTGGTACAGCCAATGGGACGAAGGCAGAAGGCACAAAGATGGTTGACTCAGTAAGATCTGGGAGCCGCTGTAAAGAGGCAGGTAAAGGAAGAAGGACAGAAATAGGAAACAAGCCTTGACACGCGGTTTAGCCCTCTGCCCGCCATCCCAGACCAAGCCCACCACTGCCTGATAGGACAGAACCCACCTTCCCCACCATCTCCGTCTGATCAAGTGTGCCTGGCCCGCCCGGCCTCGCGGCAAGCCACCTGCACTGACACCGGCCAGACCGTCCCCGAAGCGCCTGCACACTGGGACCTGGGCGACTGAAAACTCTCAGGGCAAGTCTTGGATGAAGTCGGAAAAGGAGCACAGCCCCCGCTGTAACCACAGCCCCAGAAGAGAAGCTGCTGGAAACCGGAGGGTGTGGTCAGGACGCTGGGAACGAAATTGGGGAAGATGTGGCAGAAGGCGGTCATAGTGTCAGCTGCAGCCTCTCATCAAACCCGCGCACATCGTCGCTGGGGTGGGGTGGGGCGGGTAGGGGAGCGGGGCGGGTGCCTCCAAGACCACACGGCTGAGGTGAGCTGCGAAAACCCCCATTTTAGAGACATTTTACTCCAGTATCTTCTACACTCAGCCAAGGCTCGGATCAATACAGAATTTCCTTTCATTTATAACTCGTTTTAGACCCTCAAAACAAAAACTTTAGTAGAAAACTATTTCAACTAGAATCTTCTAAAAACTGATGAGGCTTAAAGGATAGGAGAATACTTTTCATTGCATTTCTTTTAACAGTCTGTTGTTGAAATTGTCTCAAATTTTTTTTAAATATTTTTCTAAAACACCAGAAAAGGGGATGGGTGAGAAAAGCATATAGAAGATTTGGCATGGTGTAGGAACAGCAAACAGCAGAGGGGTGCTGGTTCGGGTATGGGGTATTTCATTGAAGCTGTAAGCTCTGGGAGCCAGGCTCACCAAGGTCTCACAACAAAGGGACTGGACTTTAAGCTCAGGTATTAGAAAGATAATCCTGGGGGCTGAATGATCTCAGGGGTCAGAAAACTAGCAGGAACGAGAGACCTGTCTGTGGCCTCAGTCCTTTTCGAGTTACCTTGTTTTAAATCACAAGGGCCGGAACTAGAATACTAAAAATGGTGGTACAGCCAATGGGACGAAGGCAGAAGGCACAAAGATGGTTGACTCAGTAAGATCTGGGAGCCGCTGTAAAGAGGCAGGTAAAGGAAGAAGGACAGAAATAGGAAACAAGCCTTGACACGCGGTTTAGCCCTCTGCCCGCCATCCCAGACCAAGCCCACCACTGCCTGATAGGACAGAACCCACCTTCCCCACCATCTCCGTCTGATCAAGTGTGCCTGGCCCGCCCGGCCTCGCGGCAAGCCACCTGCACTGACACCGGCCAGACCGTCCCCGAAGCGCCTGCACACTGGGACCTGGGCGACTGAAAACTCTCAGGGCAAGTCTTGGATGAAGTCGGAAAAGGAGCACAGCCCCCGCTGTAACCACAGCCCCAGAAGAGAAGCTGCTGGAAACCGGAGGGTGTGGTCAGGACGCTGGGAACGAAATTGGGGAAGATGTGGCAGAAGGCGGTCATAGTGTCAGCTGCAGCCTCTCATCAAACCCGCGCACATCGTCGCTGGGGTGGGGTGGGGGCGGGTAGGGGGAGCGGGGCGGGGTGCCTCCAAGACCACACGGCTGAGGTGAGCTGCGACAGACCTCATACATACGTATTTTAGAGACATTTTACTCCATGTATGCTATCTTGTGGTTTGCAGATCTCCTTTCGACTTGCCATCAACATTTCTTTCCAGGTCTCAAATTTTTTTACAGGTCTTTGAGGCATTTGTAGACCCTCGTGTACCCACAGAGCCCTGTGAGGCAATTAAGAAGCAACTGACACCTCTTGAGGCTGATGGGGGTCACTAGATGAGCACATCATGACGAAGAGCTACGGTCAGGGCTGCAGTGTCTGTCCTGGCCGACTGGTTCCACATGGCCCAGGAATAAGATCACATCTTGGGGTCCAGACAGAGGGGGGTGGAAGGCTCCATTACAATTCCAAATGCATGTGCTCTTTACTGTAACGGGGGTGATCAGTGCCCTACACAACAGCAGGCCTGCCCAGAAAGCCCTCACCACTGGGAAGGGAAGGTAGAAGGGCAGAGATGGACGTACACCAAGAAGCAACTGAAGCATACAAAAAGTCCCTTTAACCTCTTCCAGCTAGCAGTTCAGGAATACACAGGAAACCCCTGATATTTGCAGAGTCGTGATTTGTGGTTTCAGACCTGCACGGCGCTGCTTGCTTCTCGCTCCGCGCCAGCCCCCACGGTAATGCTGCAGGCAACCAGCGCGGCTGACACACGGCCCATGTGTCTACAAGGCTCCCTCAGAGGGGCCTTTCAGTGGCCCTGATGCACGAGAAGGGGGTTCGCCCTTCCTCCCTGCATCCCCAAACTCCCACATGTATACTCGTTTTAACCCCTTACGGTTGGGTCCCAGAAGCCCAGGATGCTTGAACTGGGAGACAGGGCTCTTAACCCAACTCCTTCCTGACTTGCAGCTGCCCATGACTCCTGCCATCCCAGCCTTGCCAGATGCATGCAGGAAGGGAGGTCTCCTAAGCAGAGGCCATGCCCTCTGGTTAACACCCTGCAGGACGAACGCCGATGGAGAAGGGTGCCCTCTCCACCCCAAGGACAATCAAAGCTGTTGTGCTCCATCAAAACACCCCGCCCTCACCCACCACCAGCAGCAAGCATCTTCAAGGCTAGATACTAAAGGCGGGGAGGTGGAAGAGATGGAGAGAGGGAATGGGGGCAAACGCAGAGTCCACAGGGAAAGGAAATGGACCTACCCCACATCCAGGCGAACCTGGATTCAAATCTCTTCCTCTCATCCACTCAACGAGTTTTCACCCTGGCCAGACCTGGAAAGGGACTCAGACGCCTGACAGAGGGGGGAACGCCATCTAGGCTGAAGAGGCTGGGTGCACCCACAGCCACCATATTTTCCAAACCACAAATCAGAGCTCTTCTGGAAGACCCAGGTCGTAGGATAGCAGGAAATACATGAAAGACCCTTGAGCATACAGTAATCAGATACAGCCTTTATACAGACGTGCTGGGAGAATGCAGCTGGCAACCTGAATAAATCCAGGGGCCCATGTCAATAGAGGTCTCCAGTCAAAGTCACAAAGTCCAGCAACCCAGAGGAACAGAATGGAGAGTCCAGTCTTGTCTTGCTTCAGCTCAAGGAAGGATGGCAGACACCAAGAGATAATCCACGGAGTCATCTTTCAAGGATCTTTCTCTCCTGCCCAAGTCCCCCACACCTCTCTGGAACCTCTCCTTGTCTTCCAAGCCCTCTGGGTCCCCCGCACACAGGGTCTCCATTCACCTCCTGGTTTCTTGGCCCACGGTGCTGTGGGAGGTATTAGTTCCCATGGGATTACCCAGGAAGGCTTCTTGGAGTGAGGGGTATATATAGTAAAGTTTAAAAGATGAGTTGGATTTTAATAGAGGAGACGCAAAGAACAATTCAGGCTGAGGGACTAAAATGAGCAAAACTAGGAGGGGACATGAAACACCCTGCCGTGCCGGGGACAGCAGGGACGGCAGCTGGAGTCAGTGTGCACAAAGGCAGAGAGACGGTGAGGCTGGAGAGATGCGTCACAGGCAAACCCTGGATTCACTAGAGGTCTTCTGGTCGAAGGATAAGGCATGCCAAAGGGCATTCTGGGAAGACCCGTTGGTTGGATTAGAGAGGAGGCCAGTGTAAAATGTATTGCATCCATTCATCAAGCCAACCCTCAATTTTTAAACTTTTAATTGTATTGGGGTATAACAATGTTGTGACAGTTTCAGATGAACAGTGAAGGGACTCAGCCATCCATGTGCCTGGATCCATTCTGCCTCAAAGTCTCCTCCCATCCGGGCTTTCACACGACGTCAAGCTGAGTTTCAAGTGCTATGTAATAAGTCTTTGCTGGTTATCCATTTTAAATACAGCAGTGTGTACATGTCATTCCCAAACTCCCTAACAAACCCTTCCCCTCATCCTTCCCTGCTGATAACTTTAAGTTCCTCCCCTAAGTTTGTGAGTATGCTTCTGTTTTGTAAGTAAGTCCATTTGTATCATTTGTTTAGAAACATTCCTATAAGGAATGTTTCTCCTTCTCTGACTTACTCAGTAAGACAATCCATGTTAAAATCAGCGCCCGGGACTTCCCTGGTGGTCTGGTGGGTAAGGACACTGCCTTGAAGTGCAAGGGGTACCAGCTGAATCCCTGGCCTGGGAAGATTCCACGTGCCATGGAGCGGCTGGACCGATGTGTCCAATAACCCAGCCGGAGCTCTGGAGCGCATGCGCCCAGAGCCGGTGCTCTGCAACAACAGAGGCTACTGCAATGGGAGGCCCACACAGGCCAAAGAACAAAGACGGATGAAAACAGATAAATGAAAGACCAATAGAAGTGGTCTGCCTGCTGCCCTCCCTCCCCAACCCGCCTCCCCGCCAAAAAAATCAGCTCCCGTTTTAATGGACGCTCAAAATGAATGGGTTTTCATTTCTAATAGGCAGTTACAGTGGAAACTACAGAAAACTTGGGCACTTGAAATCCACAGGTAACTCGGGGGTCTCACTACCGTGACAGCATCACTCATGGTAGCTCTTCCTCCAGGAAATCTCTCCTCTGAACGTCAGAAAATGGCCAAACAGATGGGTCTGACCTTCTTGTCTTTGCCTCTATTCTCCCTCAGGCCAGAGAAACAAGCAGTGAGGCGGGCCAGAGGGAGAAGGGCAGCGAGAAGTGGATATGGACTCAGGCCGGATATCCTGAATACAAACAAGCATAAACATATATATAAATGTATATACGTGTGTGTGTGTGTGTATACATGTATATCCTCTCCCTCTGGAACCTCCCCCTCATCCCCTGCCCAAGTCCACCCCCTCTAACACGGCCACTTCCCATTAGCTAGCTATGGTACATATGGTAATATGTATGTTTCAATGTTACTCTCTCAATTTCTCTCACCTTCTCCTTCCCCGGCTGTGTTCAAAGTCTGTGTCTGCGTCTCCACTGCCGCCCTGCAGACAGGTTCATCAGCGCCATCTTTCTAGATTCCATATCGATGTGTTAATATACAGTATCTGTTTTTCTTTCTGACTTATTTCACTCTGTGTATCAGGCTCTTACACTGCGGGTGGGACTGTAAACTGATACAGCCACTATGGAGAATAGCATGGAGATGCCTTAAAAAAATTAGGAATAAAACTACCATCTGACCCAGCAGTCCCACTACTGGGCATTTCCCCTGAGAAAATCATATTTGAAAGAGACACATGCACCCCATTGTTCACTGAAGCTCTGTTTACAATAGCTAGAACATGGAAGCAACCTAGAGATCCATCAATAGATGAATGGATAAAGAACCTGTGGTATATATATACAATGGAATATTATTCAGCCATAAAAAGGAATGCATTTGAGTCACCTCTAGCAAGATGCGTGTTTGTTTTCTAAGACTCTTTCCTCCTTCCAGTCAAAACCCCAGGCACGCATGCTTCAAAACTCACCTCAACCACAAACCTGCCCTCCCTCCCCAACCCGCCTCCCCGCCAAAAAAATCAGCTCCCGTTTTAATGGACGCTCAAAATGAATGGGTTTTCATTTCTAATAGGCAGTTACAGTGGAAACTACAGAAAACTTGGGCACTTGAAATCCACAGGTAACTCGGGGGTCTCACTACCGTGACAGCATCACTCATGGTAGCTCTTCCTCCAGGAAATCTCTCCTCTGAACGTCAGAAAATGGCCAAACAGATGGGTCTGACCTTCTTGTCTTTGCCTCTATTCTCCCTCAGGCCAGAGAAACAAGCAGTGAGGCGGGCCAGAGGGAGAAGGGCAGCGAGAAGTGGATATGGACTCAGGCCGGATATCCTGAATACAAACAAGCATAAACATATATATAAATGTATATACGTGTGTGTGTGTGTGTATACATGTATATCCTCTCCCTCTGGAACCTCCCCCTCATCCCCTGCCCAAGTCCACCCCCTCTAACACGGCCACTTCCCATTAGCTAGCTATGGTACATATGGTAATATGTATGTTTCAATGTTACTCTCTCAATTTCTCTCACCTTCTCCTTCCCCGGCTGTGTTCAAAGTCTGTGTCTGCGTCTCCACTGCCGCCCTGCAGACAGGTTCATCAGCGCCATCTTTCTAGATTCCATATCGATGTGTTAATATACAGTATCTGTTTTTCTTTCTGACTTATTTCACTCTGTGTATCAGGCTCTTACACTGCGGGTGGGACTGTAAACTGATACAGCCACTATGGAGAATAGCATGGAGATGCCTTAAAAAAATTAGGAATAAAACTACCATCTGACCCAGCAGTCCCACTACTGGGCATTTCCCCTGAGAAAATCATATTTGAAAGAGACACATGCACCCCATTGTTCACTGAAGCTCTGTTTACAATAGCTAGAACATGGAAGCAACCTAGAGATCCATCAATAGATGAATGGATAAAGAACCTGTGGTATATATATACAATGGAATATTATTCAGCCATAAAAAGGAATGCATTTGAGTCACCTCTAGCAAGATGCGTGTTTGTTTTCTAAGACTCTTTCCTCCTTCCAGTCAAAACCCCAGGCACGCATGCTTCAAAACTCACCTCAACCACAAACCTGCCCTCATTAACCACTCTTCCTGCTGTCCTGTGAACACCTGCAATACCAAAAAGTTTACCAACAACGTTCGATGCTGTCCTGTAGTTTTCATCTTGCTTCAATGGATGTTTATGGTTTCCCCCTACTTAGGGAAGATGTCCTTAAGATCATGTATCATGTATTTTATTACCACACAGACCTTCCCACAACAGGTAGCAGTGTGTCAAGACACAGAAAGGACAAATAAACTGTTGCTGAGTAACTGATGCTTTTTAAGTATCTGTAAAATATAGCAGTGCTTGTGTTACTTTCTTCTATAACGGGAAATCCTTGAGACATTCTGACTTCAGCACACCGAGTTTTACATATCTTATTTAGATGGACAAATACAAACATTACAGATGTCGGAGCTGGAAGAGAAACACTGGGGCAGCTCAGCACATCTCACACGGAAGCAATTAGTAAAACGGATCCAGAATCAGTAGGCACAGAGGGGACTGTCAGACAAGCACATCAGGGCTCACAAGAGCTGTCCTGGGAGAGATCAAATGCCATCCCTTCTCATCCTGTTTACAGGATTCATCTGGCCTCCTCCTGCCTCCAGTTTTTATTTGGACCAAGTGACACGGCAGCCCAACCCTGTCTGAGTCATCACACTTTCTAAATAATTGCTCTGCACTCTGATTACTGTAGAAGCTTTAGGCTGGAAGGAGCAGGTTAACCTGCACGTGGCAAAACCACATTTGGCCCCTAACAAATTCAGAGAATGATGTTCAATGCCCTGTGTGTACGTATGTGTGAGTATGAGTGTGTGTGTGTGTGTGTGCGATGGGCCTGCCCGTTGACCTTGTGCTCTCCTAGGGGCAACTACACCACCCCTACAGGTTAGGTCATAAAAGAACGGAGTGGAGACTGTGGGACCCAGAGACAGACGGAAGCTCTGTTTACAATAGCTCTGGAAGCAACCTAGAGATCCATCAATAGATGAATGGATAAAGAACCTGTGGTATATATATACAATGGAATATTATTCAGCCATAAAAAGGAATGCATTTGAGTCACCTCTAGCAAGATGCGTGTTTGTTTTCTAAGACTCTTTCCTCCTTCCAGTCAAAACCCCAGGCACGCATGCTTCAAAACTCACCTCAACCACAAACCTGCCCTCATTAACCACTCTTCCTGCTGTCCTGTGAACACCTGCAATACCAAAAAGTTTACCAACAACGTTCGATGCTGTCCTGTAGTTTTCATCTTGCTTCAATGGATGTTTATGGTTTCCCCCTACTTAGGGAAGATGTCCTTAAGATCATGTATCATGTATTTTATTACCACACAGACCTTCCCACAACAGGTAGCAGTGTGTCAAGACACAGAAAGGACAAATAAACTGTTGCTGAGTAACTGATGCTTTTTAAGTATCTGTAAAATATAGCAGTGCTTGTGTTACTTTCTTCTATAACGGGAAATCCTTGAGACATTCTGACTTCAGCACACCGAGTTTTACATATCTTATTTAGATGGACAAATACAAACATTACAGATGTCGGAGCTGGAAGAGAAACACTGGGGCAGCTCAGCACATCTCACACGGAAGCAATTAGTAAAACGGATCCAGAATCAGTAGGCACAGAGGGGACTGTCAGACAAGCACATCAGGGCTCACAAGAGCTGTCCTGGGAGAGATCAAATGCCATCCCTTCTCATCCTGTTTACAGGATTCATCTGGCCTCCTCCTGCCTCCAGTTTTTATTTGGACCAAGTGACACGGCAGCCCAACCCTGTCTGAGTCATCACACTTTCTAAATAATTGCTCTGCACTCTGATTACTGTAGAAGCTTTAGGCTGGAAGGAGCAGGTTAACCTGCACGTGGCAAAACCACATTTGGCCCCTAACAAATTCAGAGAATGATGTTCAATGCCCTGTGTGTACGTATGTGTGAGTATGAGTGTGTGTGTGTGTGTGCGATGGGCCTGCCCGTTGACCTTGTGCTCTCCTAGGGGCAACTACACCACCCCTACAGGTTAGGTCATAAAAGAACGGAGTGGAGACTGTGGGACCCAGAGACAGACGGAAAGATGTGGACTCCAATCCTAATTAGGCAGCTTCCCAGCGTAGGATCCTGACCAGGCCCTTCGATTCCCTGATACCTGGTTTTCTTGCATCTAAAGGGTGACTGTAAAGATTGAAAATATGTGTGAGCAGTTCGTACAGAGAAAACTTAATAAATGGCAGGGATGTCAGGACTCCTGCCCACCACCTAAGTGGCCTCACAGCCTCGCTTTTGTCCAGAGCTCCCAGATCCAAACCCCAACCTGCAGAGGACACCTGGAGCTGCACTCACATGTAAGGAGATGCTCTCCTGATAAAAACAAAAGAACTGGATCAATACAGAAAAGGAGAGCTGAGGAAAGTAAGCAGCCATGCTCCTGCATGCTTACTGACCCTGCAGAGCCCACACAGGCCGGATGTTCACGAAGCACCTGACGCGTATCTCTGAACGAACCACTCAGTGGCTAAGTGGGAGCTCTTTGACTCAACACATGGGTTCCTCTAGAATCCCTTCTCCACATCAGGAGACGACCTGTGCTGACTGAGCTGGAGTCAGATTTCCAGCAGAAAAGCGTTGCTGAGGTATTTAAAGCCCCTCTCAGTGATGTTAGGATTCCCTTGGAGTTCAGCCGGTAAAGAATCCATGTGGTAAAGAATCCACCTGCAATGCAGAAGGCCCCAGTTCAATTCCTAGGTTGGGAAGATCCCCTGGAGAAGGGATAGGCTACCCACTCCAGTATTCTTGGGCTTCCTTCTGTGGCTCAGCTGGTAAAGAAGCCGCCTGCAATGCAGGAGACTGGGTTCGATCCCTGACTTGGGAAGATCCCTTGGGGAAGGGAACAGCTATCCCCTCCAGTATGCTTGCCTGGAGAATACCATGGCTCATCCATGGGTCACAAAGAGTCGGACACAACTGAGCGACGTCACTTCACTTCTTCAATCACGTCAGACGAAGCGATGGACAACCCAGGTAGGTGGGACTGCCCTGGGAACACTCATTAAAGGAAAATCCACCAGGCTGACCAAAGACACCATCATTTTTTGCTGCTTTCATTAAATCAATCATTCTTAATTACAGACAGAATACATGTTCATACTAGAAAAAATAGAAAACACTGGCTGAAACCAAAACATGATCATTTTTTAAAAGATTTACTTTATATGGATCATTTTTTAAACTCTTTTTTGAATTTGTTTCCATATTGTTCCTGTTTTATGTTTTGGTGTTTTGGCTGCAAGGCACGCAGGATCTTAGCTCCTCAGAGGGCAAGCCAACATCCCTGCTTTAGAAGATGAAGTCTTAACTACTAGATCAGCTGGGAAGTCACTCCAAAGTGTTCATCTTAATAATATTTTAATATTCATTTTCTAGACTTTTTCTATACATAAATACATTTCTCTTGTCAAAGTGGAATCATACTAAAAAAGTGTCTTTTATTGCTATGCCATTTATTTCTGATTTTTTTCCCAAAGCACTACATATTCTCCTCAGAATTTATTTTCCCTTGATCTAGAAGAGAGCTTCATTTTTTTAATTAGTTTTTTAATACACATACGCATCATAAAAGACATGGTCAAAAAAAAATCAAAGTGTAACAAAGAATAATAAATAAAATGCAAGGTAAAAGCCCCTCCCACTATCAAGCCCTGTCAGAGCCCAAGAGTAACCCTTAAGAGACCCACGAACACAATAGATACATAGTTATGGCTGATTCCCACAGTCGTATGGCAGAAACCACAACACTGTAAAAATTAAAATAATAAGTGATAGCCACAGGGTACCACTTACCTGCTTACAATCTCCCCCAGTTTCCCAGGCACAGTAAGCTCCAAGCCTGCTGCCTGACCTGCCCCTTCCGAGCCTCCACCTCTCCAGGAACAGACTCAGACCTGCAGCCCACCATCTGCAAGGTCCAGAGGCCCTCACAGGCCAGGGCTCTGCACCCACAGGCTGCTTCCCACACCAGGAACACCGAGGCATGAGCAGCGAGCAAGAGGGGCAACCCGGGTGAGAGCTGGCAGCCTTCAGGCACCTTCTCCTCCACCCAGAGGCCCTGGAGGTTGATAAAGGACCCTTTCCCTGGCCCTCACACTCACCTTCACATGGTACAAGGTCCGTGTGAGAACAAGTGCCCCGGGCAGGAAAGCCAGTGAGCTGCGCTGCAGCAGATGAGGGCTCCAGCCTTCCTTTGGCAAATAACTTGTTACGTAGCTTCACATCTCCCAGCTTCCACGTCCTCATCTATAAAATGAACTGAGCGGACTGGCCATCCAGGTCTCTCCCCATGCTTGTGCTCAGGCCCTGAGAGGCTACGCCATGGCCACCGGGGTGACTGCCACCACGCAATGGCCGAGGGCACCTGCCCAGGAAAGGAGGCCGTCCGTACGGCAGAGGCCCTGAGCTGGACTCGGCCTGTACGGTCTCTCTCAGCCTCCTTCACTCTCAAGAACTCCGTGAAGGAGGTAATTTTCCACCCTGATTTGACTCAACAAGAAAAAAAGACGCTCAGAAATCTTAAGTCAGGTTCAACTTCCCATGACTGCTAAGAAGCAGAGCCAGGAGTGAAATCCAGTCAACCTGACTCTCAGGTCCTCTTTTTTGCTCTTTCTGAGCAAAGTGCATTGGATTTGGGGGTTGTTTTTGAAACACATGTAATAAAATTTTATTAGAAATGCATGGAAATATTTTAAGCTTAACGTGTTGTAAGGCAAAGTATAATGCCTGATTTATTGGAGTTTGGATATGCAATTCAGCTAACTATATAGTCTACAGGATAGTAAAATTCTTCATTAAATTAACTGGACATGACTTAACCAATTATGATATGGGTAAAACAATGCAGAACCAGTCCTCTGACCCTCAGCTGAAACCACAGGGGGTACCACTTACCTGCTTACAATCTCCCCCAGTTTCCCAGGCACAGTAAGCTCCAAGCCTGCTGCCTGACCTGCCCCTTCCGAGCCTCCACCTCTCCAGGAACAGACTCAGACCTGCAGCCCACCATCTGCAAGGTCCAGAGGCCCTCACAGGCCAGGGCTCTGCACCCACAGGCTGCTTCCCACACCAGGAACACCGAGGCATGAGCAGCGAGCAAGAGGGGCAACCCGGGTGAGAGCTGGCAGCCTTCAGGCACCTTCTCCTCCACCCAGAGGCCCTGGAGGTTGATAAAGGACCCTTTCCCTGGCCCTCACACTCACCTTCACATGGTACAAGGTCCGTGTGAGAACAAGTGCCCCGGGCAGGAAAGCCAGTGAGCTGCGCTGCAGCAGATGAGGGCTCCAGCCTTCCTTTGGCAAATAACTTGTTACGTAGCTTCACATCTCCCAGCTTCCACGTCCTCATCTATAAAATGAACTGAGCGGACTGGCCATCCAGGTCTCTCCCCATGCTTGTGCTCAGGCCCTGAGAGGCTACGCCATGGCCACCGGGGTGACTGCCACCACGCAATGGCCGAGGGCACCTGCCCAGGAAAGGAGGCCGTCCGTACGGCAGAGGCCCTGAGCTGGACTCGGCCTGTACGGTCTCTCTCAGCCTCCTTCACTCTCAAGAACTCCGTGAAGGAGGTAATTTTCCACCCTGATTTGACTCAACAAGAAAAAAAGACGCTCAGAAATCTTAAGTCAGGTTCAACTTCCCATGACTGCTAAGAAGCAGAGCCAGGAGTGAAATCCAGTCAACCTGACTCTCAGGTCCTCTTTTATGCTCTTTCTGAGCAAAGTGCATTGGATTTGGGGGTTGTTTTTGAAACACATGTAATAAAATTTTATTAGAAATGCATGGAAATATTTTAAGCTTAACGTGTTGTAAGGCAAAGTATAATGCCTGATTTATTGGAGTTTGGATATGCAATTCAGCTAACTATATAGTCTACAGGATAGTAAAATTCTTCATTAAATTAACTGGACATGACTTAACCAATTATGATATGGGTAAAACAATGCAGAACCAGTCCTCTGACCCTCAGCTGTTACCCATCCATCACGGCTTAACAGAACCTCCCTCTTCCTACAGCTGTGGTTCTCAAACTGGAGAGTTCATCAAAACCTCCAGAGAAGCTGGTTAAATGCCTGACCACTGGGCTCATGCAAAAATTCTGATTCACTTGGTTTTAGTGGGGTGAGGACTGAAAATCAGCATTTCTCACAGACTCCCAGGAGACCTGGGGACCCTCTTTAGGGATCCCCTGCTCTCAGACACCCCTGTCTTCTTGGTTCATCTAGTTCCTACAGCCTCAAGCATTCAACTGTCCGGCTGGAACGGCCCCTGTTTAGTGGTCACGACTTTGCTCCTCTGTTCGGGTTTGCTGTCTACCTACTTCTCCCTCCCTGGCTTCAGTACAAGGGAAAGCCTGGCTTTCTGCCCCATGAGTTGGCTTTCGGCTCCACACCAGCTGGCAAAGACTGAAAGGGAAAGCCTCTAAGGAAGCATCCTAGCAGGGCAAATTCCCTGTGACGGTGCCTTGAATCAGAGGGAAGGACTGTTCCCCTTTCAGAGCACAAGATCTCCCCTTTCCACTACACATGGAGTAATAGCTACCTGCATCTACATACAATTGGTTTCATCACTTGCTTTTTTAACAAAAAGCAACCAGGATATACACAGAAGTCCAAGTGCCACCTATGCCTGTCTCTCTGCTGAACTTGTCAGGTATAGTCAAATGACTGCTGCTTCTGGAATAATGGTCTGAAGGAGAAGGTTCTCCACTCAACCTCTGCTCCTTTCAAGATTCCCAGATGATGAAGAGTGCTGAAAGAGGACAGAGATGCTTTAAAGTCACAAAAGACAGCTCCGGAGCAGGGCTGGGGAGCTGGGACTCAAGACACCTGTAAGGAGGACCCCACCGCTGCCCTATCCCCCTGCCCACCTGCTCTGCCCACGTGAGGCCACTCCAACAGGGCAGTGCCGTGAAAAGGCAGGGCTACTGTCCCGGCCAGTCCCAAGCCTGGGACCCGGCCCCAGGTCTCCTGATGACCAGTGAGTGTCCCTGGATCCCTGACTTCAGCCCCAGGGACAGGATTTGCTGGTGTGTAACAGGGACAGTGGCCTGCACGACCTCCAAGACCCGCGGCAGCAGTCCATGAGTGAGAACAGGAAATAGCGTTAGTCAAGTGTGCTAATGAACATGCCTTTGATGGGACAGTCCCTCGGCATCTGTGAACTGTGAAGGATCAGGGAGGAACAGTTGTTGTCCAAGCACTGAAAAGCCCACCTGCCAGGTTGGGGCTGAGAGGAACGGGAGGGGCCCCGCCCCCCGCCCAGAGTCACCCCGCGAGCCTGCCCCACCCCCCACACTTCCTGTCCACGCGGCTCCTTCTGCAGCGAAGATACTGGGAGAGGGCACAGGCGTGCGCTGCGCAGGACAAACGAGGACAAAAGATTCCTTCCCTCTTCCTCCCGCTTCCAGTCTCTGCCTTACCAGCCACCCCCATTCCTGACACAGATATAGAAATCTACATATAGCTATATATGCATGTTGTTATAATTAATCATTGTGTGGTAAACCTCAGTATATGCTCCTAGCAGGGCAAATTCCCTGTGACGGTGCCTTGAATCAGAGGGAAGGACTGTTCCCCTTTCAGAGCACAAGATCTCCCCTTTCCACTACACATGGAGTAATAGCTACCTGCATCTACATACAATTGGTTTCATCACTTGCTTTTTTAACAAAAAGCAACCAGGATATACACAGAAGTCCAAGTGCCACCTATGCCTGTCTCTCTGCTGAACTTGTCAGGTATAGTCAAATGACTGCTGCTTCTGGAATAATGGTCTGAAGGAGAAGGTTCTCCACTCAACCTCTGCTCCTTTCAAGATTCCCAGATGATGAAGAGTGCTGAAAGAGGACAGAGATGCTTTAAAGTCACAAAAGACAGCTCCGGAGCAGGGCTGGGGAGCTGGGACTCAAGACACCTGTAAGGAGGACCCCACCGCTGCCCTATCCCCCTGCCCACCTGCTCTGCCCACGTGAGGCCACTCCAACAGGGCAGTGCCGTGAAAAGGCAGGGCTACTGTCCCGGCCAGTCCCAAGCCTGGGACCCGGCCCCAGGTCTCCTGATGACCAGTGAGTGTCCCTGGATCCCTGACTTCAGCCCCAGGGACAGGATTTGCTGGTGTGTAACAGGGACAGTGGCCTGCACGACCTCCAAGACCCGCGGCAGCAGTCCATGAGTGAGAACAGGAAATAGCGTTAGTCAAGTGTGCTAATGAACATGCCTTTGATGGGACAGTCCCTCGGCATCTGTGAACTGTGAAGGATCAGGGAGGAACAGTTGTTGTCCAAGCACTGAAAAGCCCACCTGCCAGGTTGGGGCTGAGAGGAACGGAGGGGCCCCGCCCCCGCCCAGAGTCACCCCGCGAGCCTGCCCCACCCCCCACACTTCCTGTCCACGCGGCTCCTTCTGCAGCGAAGATACTGGGAGAGGGCACAGGCGTGCGCTGCGCAGGACAAACGAGGACAAAAGATTCCTTCCCTCTTCCTCCCGCTTCCAGTCTCTGCCTTACCAGCCACCCCCATTCCCTGACACAGATATAGAAATCTACATATAGCTATATATGCATGTTGTTATAATTAATCATTGTGTGGTAAACCTAAAACAAAGTGAATTCTATGGCATATAAATTATACCTCAATAAAGCTGTTAAAATGTTTAAAAAGAGAATTCTTATAATGTAATGTTTTCATTTCATTCTTCTGCAATTAAGCTCTGAGTCCAAACTGAAGGAAGTTTCCATCAGGGCAGCTTCAAGATGAACACACACATGCACACACACACACGCGCACACACACACACGAATAAAGCAGACATTCCTAAGTAACAACAAGCCACAGAGGGCAGGACTCAAAAGGCACAACAAGGTGATCATAAACACCCTGAGTCACAGACGCTGTCACTTCAGCACCTAGAAAACAATGTCCCCTTGCTCAAGGAATCTACCTGCCGTGCAGGAGACTTGGTTCCATCCCTGGATCAGGAAGATCCCCTGAAGAAGGGCATGGCTACCCACTCCAGTATTCTTACCTGGAGAGCCCCATGGAGAGAGGAGCCTGGCGGGCTACAGTCCAAAAGATCACAAAGAGTTGGACCCAACTGCGTTGTCTCTCATTGCCTCAGGGAAGCCAGAACCCTCCTAGGTGTTCCAAAGCACGTACGCTGCCCAGTTTTCAGGGCAACATTTACTTTCTGACTTGACATCAAAAGGGCAAAACAGGGCTTCCCTGGTGGTCCAGTGGGTAAGGACACCGCCTTGCAGTGCAAGGGGCGCCAGTTCGAGCCCTGGCCTGGGAAGATCCCACGTGCCGCGGAGCGGCTGGACTGATGTGTCCAATTACCAAGCCGGAGCTCTGGAGTGCATACACCCAGAGTCGGTGCTCTGCGACAACAGAGGCCACTGCGATGGGAGGCCCACAAGAGCCAAAGAACAAAGACAGATGAAAATGGACAAATGAAAGACCAACAGAAGTGGCCTGCCTGCTCCCCTCCCCCCTACCCCACCCCACCAATAATATAAATAAATAAATAAATAAATCTTAAAAAAAAACAAGGGCAAAACAGACCAGACAATGAAGACAGGCACCGGACCCCCTTCCCAGCCCTGGGTGGTCCCTTGACTCAGATCAGCCCCATAACGGTGAACTTTGGCAGCAGTTTTGTTGCAATCACGGCATTAGAAGACCCCTAAGGCTCAGCCATTTAACTCCCCAATAGGGCAGATGAGACTTCAACCTGGGGCTTCCCTGGTGGCTCAGTGGTGAAGAATCTGCCTGCAGTGCAGGAGAATCAGGTTCGATCCTTGGATCGAGAAGAATCCCTGTAGAAGGAAAGGGCAACCCACCCCAGTATTCCTGCCTAGGAAATCCCAGGGTCAGAGAGGAGCCTGGCAAGCTACAGTCTATGGGGTCACAAAAGAGTCAGACACAACTTAGCAACTAAACAACAACAGACTTCAACTTGGTGTTCTTTTCCCCTGCACTTCAAAAAGAAAATTGCCACTTGACTATTTTTAAAATTCAGATAGCTTATACACAAGGAAGACCTTAAAAACATGTACATGCAGTGAAGCTAAGGAAAAACAGACACAGAGAACAGACATACAGACATTGCGGGGAAATAACAGTGGGTGGGAGGCATAGAGGGAGCAACTTGGAAATCTACACTACTATAGGTGAAAAAGACAGCTGCTGTCATTGCACTGTGGGAACAGGGGATCCTGCACGGGCGCTGTGCGACAGCCTGGAGGGATGAGATCGGGGGATGGGGAGGTTGAGGAGGGAGGGGGGTCAGGGATATACATATGACTAATCTGGGATTATACATTATCTGTAAACAATGAAACTCTGCAAAAGTAAAAAAATAAAAATAATTATTAAGAAAAAAAACATGTAAATTTCTTTTCTTCCTGCTGCTCTACTGTATTTGGTCCAATCAAGGCTTCCACGGGCAGGTTCTCTAATGACTGATTAGAGGGCTGGGTGTGGGTGACTGGACTTTCGGGTGATATTAGCTTGAAGGGGTGAAGAGCTCCCTGCAGTACCAGGAGCGCAGCTAAGCCAGAGCACCGCCGACGGCTGAAGGTGCAGGGGGTGTTGAGGGGAGAGGAGCATGGGACCAAACCCAGGGGAAGATCAGACGCGGTGGCTTCATTTACTTTGACCAATCTTTCCTTTTGAATCATCTGTCGTAAGCCATTGTGCCAAGTATACAATATATTTTGGAAAGGTAATGAAGTCTACGGAAACAGGCAGCCTAACTCAGCTTCCATCTATGAAATCTTCGCTAAGAAGTCAAGTGAGAGGTGTGTGGGTGTGGGTGTGTGTGTGTGTGTGTGTAAGAGAGAGAGAGAAAATTCTAGGGCTGGTACATTAGCAGGGGCAAAAATTAGCCTGGTCCTACGGCTACATTGAGATTTAGAACATCACGAGTCCAGTGAGTACATTTTCTGTAGAGATCTTTACAGCTATTTGAAATTATGAACCCATAATATGCAAATGCACAGAGCTAAGAAATACACATTCTTGGCAGAGACTGAAGATGTTATAATGTGTGCTGTAAACAGCGACGCGTATGTGTATAAAATCAGAGCGCACATACTAACTGGTCGATTATCCCCTCTAAACCCACACATAAATTCTCCTGACAGGAATTGGAATTTCACACACATCCCAAGAATGAACAGACTCTTAATGTGCTGTGGGTGTATGAAAGATGGAATATATATTAAAAAAAAAAAAAACAGAATGGGCCACCGGGCTACGAGGGTTTGCTGACGCTGGAGCGTGACCACAAAGGGACTGGGGGCCATGGTTTCCTTTTGAACATGATCATTATAATATTAGTAGGAATCGATAACATTTATTGAGTTCTGGGCTCTGTGGCAGTCAGTGTGCCAGGCAATTTCCATCTATGATTCTGTTTAAGAAAGGAAGGAGAACGGGAGAGAGGAGGGGCAGAAGGAAGGGAAGGAGAGGGGAGAGGGGATGAGAGGAAAGAGAGGGGGGGAGAAGTGTGTGTGTGTGTTCTTTGAAATGCTTTATCACTGTGGCAAATGGCTACATTCCCCAGGAATGTTACAATTTAGGATGGTGAAACTGTTCGTTTGTCCATGAGACAGGCAGGAAGGGGAACCAGGCGCTGTGGTATCCGTAGGCAGAGTCCTGGTACAAGAATGTTTCCTTTCATGGTGTCACTTCCTCCGACCTGGACTCAAGATCTACATAATAGCCATTCCTGAGTAAAGAACAGAAAACTAGGGAAACGCACTCCAGAATCTGAGAAGAGGCAACAAATTCCCAAAATAGAATGGTGCTGAGTCAGGTCTGTACAGACACAGGGTCTTGGAAACTGTATGGAAAGACCAGTTAAACAATGGTTTCTAATGACTTCTGCAAATAAGCGACCCTCAGGGAGGGGCTCAATCTGGTGCATCGGCATCTGTCCTGAGGAGTTTCTAGCAGAGCAATGGAAATCTACCGTTGATTTCGTTTTCCATTATGTAAGTGGAAATCTTAGTTTATCAAATAATTCACTTTGGCTACCTTTCTTGCCAGCCCCACTCTCCTAGCAAAGCATCTCAGGAAAACACACCAGGGCTCCAGGGAGACAGAGGCACGCACATGCTCATCGGGGTCCCCAGGGCTGGCAAGGACAGGGGCGGGGACCACCCTCTGCTTTCTCATCGGCACCACCCAGCCTGGGAGCACAGCTTCCGAGTTCTCAAACAAGGAAATCTGAGTTAGGAGATGATGTGCAAAGTGTGCACAAGCACATCTTACATCAGAGCTAAGCCAGAAACAGGAAATGGTGTCCCTCCTTCAAGGCGCTTTCTGCATTCCATAGAGTCGGGCCAACAAGCTTAAGCAGGTGGCCATAACCTCTTCGAGTGAGACTCAGACCTCCTCAGACTTCATTCGCTCCCAGTGCTAAAGGCAGTCGGAAAAACAACAGGTGGGGTTTTTGTGTTCAAGGGGGTTATACGCATTTATAAGTTAGGACCAGGACAGAGGAACCCTGAGAGTACAAAGATGGATAGAAATCCACTGAACAATCTTATGATAACCTGGGCCTTGGAATGGGGTCCCTGAAGCTCTCTAGCACACCACCGAGCCTACCCATCACCCAGGATTTACCTGCCCTCACATCCTTCCCTCTGCTCTTGTCTAGTCACCACCCCAACACCACATTCTCGCAGGCCCACAGCCCACACAGAGTGTCATGAAAGAGGAATTCTCATCCTTGACCAGTGAGTCACAAGGCCCTTAGCCAGTTATGTGGCTCTCACGGAAGCTGAAATACAGAACCATCCATCTACCGGCTGTGAAAACACAGACACACAGTCTGGGATGCCTTACCACTCCAGAATCTGAGAAGAGGCAACAAATTCCCAAAATAGAATGGTGCTGAGTCAGGTCTGTACAGACACAGGGTCTTGGAAACTGTATGGAAAGACCAGTTAAACAATGGTTTCTAATGACTTCTGCAAATAAGCGACCCTCAGGGAGGGGCTCAATCTGGTGCATCGGCATCTGTCCTGAGGAGTTTCTAGCAGAGCAATGGAAATCTACCGTTGATTTCGTTTTCCATTATGTAAGTGGAAATCTTAGTTTATCAAATAATTCACTTTGGCTACCTTTCTTGCCAGCCCCACTCTCCTAGCAAAGCATCTCAGGAAAACACACCAGGGCTCCAGGGAGACAGAGGCACGCACATGCTCATCGGGGTCCCCAGGGCTGGCAAGGACAGGGGCGGGGACCACCCTCTGCTTTCTCATCGGCACCACCCAGCCTGGGAGCACAGCTTCCGAGTTCTCAAACAAGGAAATCTGAGTTAGGAGATGATGTGCAAAGTGTGCACAAGCACATCTTACATCAGAGCTAAGCCAGAAACAGGAAATGGTGTCCCTCCTTCAAGGCGCTTTCTGCATTCCATAGAGTCGGGCCAACAAGCTTAAGCAGGTGGCCATAACCTCTTCGAGTGAGACTCAGACCTCCTCAGACTTCATTCGCTCCCAGTGCTAAAGGCAGTCGGAAAAACAACAGGTGGGGTTTTTGTGTTCAAGGGGGTTATACGCATTTATAAGTTAGGACCAGGACAGAGGAACCCTGAGAGTACAAAGATGGATAGAAATCCACTGAACAATCTTATGATAACCTGGGCCTTGGAATGGGGTCCCTGAAGCTCTCTAGCACACCACCGAGCCTACCCATCACCCAGGATTTACCTGCCCTCACATCCTTCCCTCTGCTCTTGTCTAGTCACCACCCCAACACCACATTCTCGCAGGCCCACAGCCCACACAGAGTGTCATGAAAGAGGAATTCTCATCCTTGACCAGTGAGTCACAAGGCCCTTAGCCAGTTATGTGGCTCTCACGGAAGCTGAAATACAGAACCATCCATCTACCGGCTGTGAAAACACAGACACACAGTCTGGGATGCCTTACCGCTCAGTCCAGTGGCTAGATAGTCCCGTGTGCTGGTCGCTGCATTTTTACAACAGTGCCATGTGTGTGCCTCTGTGCGAAGTCACTTCAGTCGTGTCTGCCTCTGTGCAGCCCTCTGGACTGTAGCCCGCCAGGCTCCTCTGTCCATGGGATTCTCCAGGCCAAAATACTGGGGTGGGGTGCCATGCCCTCTCCAAGAGATCCTCCCAATGCAGGGATCAGACCGGTGCCTCTTTTATCTCCTGCACTGGCAGGCAGGTGTCCCTACCACTGGTGCCACCTGCCGTAAGTGACTCCAAAGATAACTTCCCAAAATGTCGTAAGAAAGAGATACTAGTCAATGGGAAAATTAATCCCAGTTTGGTTCTGGAATGAAATACATGGTTTTAATACTTGGTATCAAGTGGACTGTTGTCATTGAGTAGTCACTAAGGTGTGCCTGATTCTTTTGCGGCTTCACAAACTGCAGCCCGCCAGGCTCCTCTGTCCGTGGGATTCCCCAGGCAAAAACACTGTTGTGGGTTGCCATTTCCTTCTCCAGGGAATCTTCTGACCCAAGGTTCGCACCCACATCTCCTGCATTGATAGGAACGTTCTTTACCACTGAGCCACCTGGGAAGCCCATCAAATGGATTATCTCTTTCTAAATTCTTATGGCTCAATGGGTAATCTGACATTACTGCATCCCCTGAAGCGTACCAGAATTGAGCTAAATCAGTAAAAAAAAGAAAACAGAAGTGAATTGGATAGATGGATAAGCAGCCAGAGAGTTAAGGTTTACTGCAATTACTTCTCTAAGCCAGACCCCCTTAGCCAAATGCATTTCCTCCTGCTTCCTACGCATGCCTTTCTGCCAAGAGGTGATCTCCAGGTGGAGTGGGACACTGGGCACACTGGTCCTACCACCACTCCTGTGCACAGGCCGTTTCCCCCTGAATAATCTCTAGGAACCTCAGTGCCAATTTAGGTGCAGTGGACAGACTATGGACTCTGAAATCTGAGCTCTTTTAAATGGAAATAATAATGCCAAATGGACGTCGCTGTGGGATGGACAAGGCACACCACACTGGACAGCACCTGCCGTGGAGCAATCGCTAAACCAATTGTCAGCGTCCGTCCTCCCACCTGGCTCCCTTTCTGAGGTTCAGCTCAAGTCTCACATCCTGTTGATTCCAGGCAGACAACCTCGCTTTTCTGTCAAGTCTTACAGCTCTTACAAGACAAACTGCATCACGTAGCACGTCCGCATTAGGCTTGTTTATATCTTATATGGGCTTCCCTGGTGGCTCAGATGGTAAAGCATCTGCCTGCATGTGGGAGGCCTGGGCTCGACCCTGGGTTGGGAAGATCCTCTGGAGAAGGGAACGGCTCCCGGCTCCAGTATTCTTGTCTGGAGAATTCCACAGCTCATCCCTGGGGGTCACAAAGAGTTGGACAGACATGACTGAGTGACTTTCACGTATCTTTCACATATCTTATACACATTGGCATTTTCTCAGCCGGGGTTTTGGATCCTTGAGGCCAAGGCCATGTCCTGGGCTGCTTCGGAGGCTCTGCAGGACTCAGCCCTAGCCGAAGACACAGGGCTCAGGGGCTCCAATGCACCTTGGTTTCTCTGCGGGACCCCAGCTTCCTTCTCCTGCGCCCACCCCACACCCGCTCGCACACAAGCAAAAAACTCTTTATGAGGGGCTGTTTCTGGGGTCCATCTGGAACTCTTTCACGACTTCAGTTGGCTGCCTTCAACCTCACTGATAAAGGTCAACATTCAGGCTGCTTCCAGAAAGCATTCTGAGCCCCCAAGAGGACAGGCTAAAGGAACGGGGCCAGTGTTTCTGAACGGAGATGCCCACCAATCCAAGAGGGAGCACGGAGCCACATACACACCAGGGAAAACCCACGGGGTCTCCGGTTCAGGGGGTCAAGGGTATCTCCTTCAACACAGTGGGGCTCACTTCTCTCCGTTGACCTCACTCCCTTTCGTCCATGGGCTGCTCTGCCATCTCTGCCCATCTCCTGAGAAGGCACTGGCCTCGGGAAGAGCCTTGCTCTTCCGTGCAGACCTCTGTTTTCCTGGGAAAAACAGGCGTTTCAAAGCCCCTCAAGGTCAAGTGAGGACACATTCTACACCTGGCTGAGCCAGGGTCCCGGACCCTGCATTATGGAAGACCCATGCAGATGGGCGCTGACCCAGAGAAGCAGACGAGAGGAATGGAGCACATGACACCATGAGCTGTGGCCAGGAGCCCTTGATACCCACTCACATGCAGCCAGTCAGCCCAGAGCCCCTCCTTGAAACCATGCCCCGACCCCAGGCAAAGGGCCCAACGGCCCCTCAGTGGTTCCTCTCTCCCCTCAGCAAGGCTGCCCCCGAGCTGCTCTGATGCGCCTTTCTGCATCAAAGTCACCCCAGCCCAACTCCAGGCCCAGAACGGCAGTGCTCGCCTGCAAGCCCTGAGAAGGGAACGGCTCCCGGCTCCAGTATTCTTGTCTGGAGAATTCCACAGCTCATCCCTGGGGGTCACAAAGAGTTGGACAGACATGACTGAGTGACTTTCACGTATCTTTCACATATCTTATACACATTGGCATTTTCTCAGCCGGGGTTTTGGATCCTTGAGGCCAAGGCCATGTCCTGGGCTGCTTCGGAGGCTCTGCAGGACTCAGCCCTAGCCGAAGACACAGGGCTCAGGGGCTCCAATGCACCTTGGTTTCTCTGCGGGACCCCAGCTTCCTTCTCCTGCGCCCACCCCACACCCGCTCGCACACAAGCAAAAAACTCTTTATGAGGGGCTGTTTCTGGGGTCCATCTGGAACTCTTTCACGACTTCAGTTGGCTGCCTTCAACCTCACTGATAAAGGTCAACATTCAGGCTGCTTCCAGAAAGCATTCTGAGCCCCCAAGAGGACAGGCTAAAGGAACGGGGCCAGTGTTTCTGAACGGAGATGCCCACCAATCCAAGAGGGAGCACGGAGCCACATACACACCAGGGAAAACCCACGGGGTCTCCGGTTCAGGGGGTCAAGGGTATCTCCTTCAACACAGTGGGGCTCACTTCTCTCCGTTGACCTCACTCCCTTTCGTCCATGGGCTGCTCTGCCATCTCTGCCCATCTCCTGAGAAGGCACTGGCCTCGGGAAGAGCCTTGCTCTTCCGTGCAGACCTCTGTTTTCCTGGGAAAAACAGGCGTTTCAAAGCCCCTCAAGGTCAAGTGAGGACACATTCTACACCTGGCTGAGCCAGGGTCCCGGACCCTGCATTATGGAAGACCCATGCAGATGGGCGCTGACCCAGAGAAGCAGACGAGAGGAATGGAGCACATGACACCATGAGCTGTGGCCAGGAGCCCTTGATACCCACTCACATGCAGCCAGTCAGCCCAGAGCCCCTCCTTGAAACCATGCCCCGACCCCAGGCAAAGGGCCCAACGGCCCCTCAGTGGTTCCTCTCTCCCCTCAGCAAGGCTGCCCCCGAGCTGCTCTGATGCGCCTTTCTGCATCAAAGTCACCCCAGCCCAACTCCAGGCCCAGAACGGCAGTGCTCGCCTGCAAGCCCTCTCCTCCTGTGCCCCCACCCACTGCCTGGCCCAGTGCCCAGGGAACAACGCACAGTAGGAACTCAAGAAACACGAGCTCAGTAATGTCGACCACAGGACGTGTTCTCTAGCAAGCTTGATAAAACAAATTTTTTATGTTGCTCTTAATCTTTAAACAGTTAAGTAATGTTATTCTTTGAAGCACCTTGTGAACAATAAATCAGCAAGCCCAGAATGCTATCAGTTTGTCTGTAGTCAGAAAATTCAAGGTCTGTTTTCATTACAAAAAAATCCTTGGGTAAAACTCAAGATTATTAAATAAGGGAAAGGCTGGAAACAACCATCTATAAGGGCCTGGTTAAATGCATCAAGGTATAGCCATAGAATGGAATTTACACAGTCAAAATAAACACATAAGAACGAAGAAGTTCTTTATAGTCAAAATTTACCATTCAGTGGAAAATGTAAAGTAAAATAATAATGTATACGGCATGCTTCCAGTTGGGCAAAAAAATTTTAAATACACACTCACATGCGTGCATACATACACACACGTATACATATTTTCCAGTTCGTGCATTCAACATTTTTAAAGCAAACAGACCAGTAGAAGTGACTGTCTAGGGATAAAGGAACTACGAGACGGGGTAAGAGAAAGATAGCTCACTTGGAATACCCTTTTGTACCTTTTGAATTTCAAACCGTGTCTAAGTATTGACCTATTCAGAAAAAATTAAATTAGAAATTCAAAGCAAACAATGCGTGGAAAAGTAATAAAAAGTCTGCTTTAGGAAAACATAAAAGAGAAATCCTCGTTTAAAAACGGTTCAAGGCAGCCTGGTTGCGTCATCTGTTAACTGTGGAGAAAACAAAACCGAGGAGGCCCTTTTGTGGCCAAAAGGACGCAGGCAGCCGCTGGCATGGCCGGGGCTCCCCCCCCCGCTTTCCTGGGGGCCCTGGAGCGTAGCAGAGACTCTCCCACCCTCAGCTTCCTCCTCGGAGAATGGATTCGCTCAGGCCAGCTCTTAGAGCACGCGGGCCCTTTCCCGTGGGGGGACAGGGGATCCCCAGGCAGACACAGCTAGTTACTTACTGACAGTGTAATCTGAAAAGAAGAGACACTCCTTAAAAAGGAGAACTGCCTTCCCCGCACAGAAGGCTGTGGCAGGAAGATAAAACCTCAAATCCCTCCTCACCAGAGGGCCGTGCAGACAGGGCCTCTGACTCCAGGAGCTTAAAATACATTTGCGGACACACCCTTCCCTCCAAACACACCTGCTGCCTTTTTCCTCTCTCTTCCCACATCCTCTCTGGACAGGCCTCGTGCCCACTTATGACAGAGCTGAAATATTTCCTTTTTTGTTCTACTATTTCCTGCCGCGCCCCTCCCCTCTTCTATGATGACCCTTCACAATGATCATCTGGGATGAACAGGAACAAGGGGCAGCTTCAGGATTTACAGACGATGATAACATGTCATTTAAAAAAAAATAATAATAAGTTAACAGCGGTCCCCTTTCATCCCCAAAATGTACTTTTAAATAAATGCAACTTAACGGCAGTGACTAGATACTGTCCACTCTGGGAAAGGCTTAGAGAAACGTCTGTGCGGCTCTCAACTGTCCAGAGCTTTCTAACCAGATGCTTTTAAACATGGGGCCCAGGAGTGTTCCCTGTTGCTTAAACTTTCTCTCCAAGCCCCACCTCCACCCACTTCAAACTTACAAAGTAGCGAAATTTTTCCTCCATGACTTTCCTGCAGAAATGAGAGAAACCAAAGCCAGAATGGCTCTGAGATGATACAATCTCATTTTTGCAGATGAGAAAACTGAGGCCCATAACATCCCAGGAATACAGAGTCTGCCCTTCAAGGGCCGGGGTAAAAGTCAGGTCTCATGGCCCTTCACGTCCTCCTGAATTTGCTTGCTTTCACACATTACCTCCCAGAGGATTGCTTTTGACAAGCTGCATTCTCTGGCCATGCAGAGACCCCCAGGTAGAAGCAGCTCCCCAAGACTGAGCTCCATCCTGGGCCCCAGGCTCCCCACCCTGTCTCCAGGGGACTAGAGACCCCTTGAACTGTGACTGGCATCCGCTGCTGAAATGGCACTATTTTGGATATTCGGGGTTAAACAAAAGACCTTACTAAAATTCATTTACTCATTTTAACTTTTTCAAATTGTGGGACTTCCCTGGCAATCCCAGGGGTTAAGATTCTATACTTCTAGTGCAGAGGCGAGGGTTCGATCCCTGGTCAGGGAATTATGATCCTACATGCCACATGGTGCAGTGAAAAAACAAACCAACCAACCCCCTCAAAAAAAATTAAAATTTGACTGCTGGAAAATTTTAAATCACTTGCCTCGCTCACATTACCTCTTCACCAGGCTGTGACTCTCCAGGCCATAAGCCATTTATCCATTCTGCTCCCAGTTGGCAAAACTGGCCTGTCCCATGTCCCAGTCTCTGCACAGCAATTCTCTAAAACCCAACCAGGCCAGGCATCCCTGCCTAGACAGTGTGTCCTGGGCAGCACACTGAGACAAGTGGGTCCTTCCCTCTGTAGGAGGCAGAGAAGGAGAGAGACTTTGTTGCCCCGTGAGGAACATGAATTCTCCCTGCAGGTGAGCCCTGGCTTCCCAACACTCGTCTGTCTTATGGGATTTCTATATGCCCACTGCCATACAGTGGCAGCTCGGGGAGGACGAGGCGGTGTAAAAGAAGAAAGAAAAAACAGAATCTTGAGTGCTCTTCAACACAAACCGTTGGTCTCCTCTCTCTTCTCCGTTCAAGTTAGAAACCGAAATTCACAAAACCCGTGAGTAACCAGCTTCCACGTGGAGATCCCCCTTCCTGGTCAGGAGCTGGCCTGAGTGCTCAGTGGGTATCATTTCATTCCACTTTCGACGGGTCACCGATGCACTGGGTCACCTCGGTTTTCCAGACGAGGAAACTAAAACTTAAGAGAGGTTAAGTAACAGCCTCAAGGCGGCCCCAGAAAAGTGGCCGAGTCACAGGGTTCAGGTCTGATCAGCTCCACACCCATGCTTCAGCACCCCTGAGCTGGTCTGAATTTCTCACCCACAGGATGGCAGGATGGGGACAGTACCTGCCTGAAGGCTGGGTGGGAGGCCCCATGGTCCCGGAACCCTTCCTCCTCTGGGAGTAGGTGCTGGGCTCCCGAAAAACTGCTGGTTCACAGGTTCTCTGTCTCGAGTCCCTCCCTGAATGGGCTCCACCCCACATCCTAGGCTGGCAAGCCCATTCCTGCACCCTTCACTTGGGGACACTCTTGACCTTGGGACACTCTTGACCTTGGTGTTCTCTTGACCTTGAGGTTTCTCCTGCCTGGGTGCCCTCTAGTTCCTGTCTCAGAGTCCAGAGTCTCTAGCTCTATATCAAGACCCCATCTAAACTTCGCTTCTTCCAAAAACCCACGAAAACCATCAGTCAGAAAGCTGCCCTTTTCCTGTTTCCAGAAGGGGATGTTCTTCCTCAAAGCCCCGCACTCCTCCCCAGCCAACTCACTCTCAAAAGAAGCTCTGACATCGACAGACTTAGCCAGGGTCTCACCTCCCTCAGCAAGTGTTTTGCATTCTACTCGTTCAGCAGAATATATCCCGAGCATCCACCGCCCGCCAGGACATTCTTCTGGACCTTGAGCACAGCCATGGCAGGGACAAAGACCCTGGGCTTCTGAAGGGACTCTATCCCCCAAACAGTGATGCCCTAAACACACGAATCCAACCATCCTGGCTCATATTTCTCCAGGTTCTGCTGCTGTTACTTGTAGGTCAAGGAGTGAATAGCTAATAGGCACAGGGTTTTGTTTTGTGTTTTGTAATGGTAAATAAAATATATGTTATTTGAAGGAATATGACACATCCTTAAAATATGTGTCTAAAGACCACTGTGGCACTGGTAAATGTGACAGAACCCTCAGGAAGGGACAACGTGCAATGCCATATACCAGAGGCTCTTAACAAGGTGACAGAAGGAGGTACTTTTGCAAAGTACCTTTCTAACCAGGCTTCCCTAGTAGCTAAGTGGTAAAGAATCCAGCTGCAGTGTAGAGGACACGGGCCCGATGCCTGGGTTGGGAAGATCCCTGGAGAAAGAAGTTGTTCTTGCTTGGGAAACCCACAGGATGGCAGGATGGGGACAGTACCTGCCTGAAGGCTGGGTGGGAGGCCCCATGGTCCCGGAACCCTTCCTCCTCTGGGAGTAGGTGCTGGGCTCCCGAAAACTGCTGGTTCACAGGTTCTCTGTCTCGAGTCCCTCCCTGAATGGGCTCCACCCCACATCCTAGGCTGGCAAGCCCATTCCTGCACCCTTCACTTGGGGACACTCTTGACCTTGGGACACTCTTGACCTTGGTGTTCTCTTGACCTTGAGGTTTCTCCTGCCTGGGTGCCCTCTAGTTCCTGTCTCAGAGTCCAGAGTCTCTAGCTCTATATCAAGACCCCATCTAAACTTCGCTTCTTCCAAAAACCCACGAAAACCATCAGTCAGAAAGCTGCCCTTTTCCTGTTTCCAGAAGGGGATGTTCTTCCTCAAAGCCCCGCACTCCTCCCCAGCCAACTCACTCTCAAAAGAAGCTCTGACATCGACAGACTTAGCCAGGGTCTCACCTCCCTCAGCAAGTGTTTTGCATTCTACTCGTTCAGCAGAATATATCCCGAGCATCCACCGCCCGCCAGGACATTCTTCTGGACCTTGAGCACAGCCATGGCAGGGACAAAGACCCTGGGCTTCTGAAGGGACTCTATCCCCCAAACAGTGATGCCCTAAACACACGAATCCAACCATCCTGGCTCATATTTCTCCAGGTTCTGCTGCTGTTACTTGTAGGTCAAGGAGTGAATAGCTAATAGGCACAGGGTTTTGTTTTGTGTTTTGTAATGGTAAATAAAATATATGTTATTTGAAGGAATATGACACATCCTTAAAATATGTGTCTAAAGACCACTGTGGCACTGGTAAATGTGACAGAACCCTCAGGAAGGGACAACGTGCAATGCCATATACCAGAGGCTCTTAACAAGGTGACAGAAGGAGGTACTTTTGCAAAGTACCTTTCTAACCAGGCTTCCCTAGTAGCTAAGTGGTAAAGAATCCAGCTGCAGTGTAGAGGACACGGGCCCGATGCCTGGGTTGGGAAGATCCCTGGAGAAAGAAGTTGTTCTTGCTTGGGAAACCACATGGACAGAGGAGCCTGGAGGGCTACAGTCCTCGGGGTCGCAAAGAGTCCAACGCAGACTGACCAACTAAACCATCACCACACCTTTCTAACCACATCCAGCGCTGGAGACGGGGCAGGAGGGCATGGTTTCCCTAATTCAAACTGTGGGTGGTAAAGCTTACTGAAATGCTCTCAGCCAGTAAGGAGACTGGGAAAATCCACTGTCATCTAAATGTCACTGATTCACAGTGGGAGTTCCCAGACTTCCAAGAAAAAAAACACAAATCCAAGCACTTTATATGGGGCTTCCCTGGTGGTCCAGTGGGTAAAGAGTCTGCCTTGCAGTGCTAAGGGGCGTGGGTTCGATCCCCGGCACGGGAGGATCCCACGTGCTGCGGAGCTGCTGGATCATTGTGTCCAATTACAAGCCAGCACTGTGGAGCGCATGCGCCCAGAGCCGGTGCTCTGTGACAGGAGGGGCCCCTACAATAGGAGGCCCACACGGGCCAAAAAACAAAGATGGATGAAAATAAATAAATGAAAGACCAATAAAAGAGGCCAAATTAAAAAAAAAAAAAAGACACTATGGATTTTCAAAGTTTTAGAAAACGTTTAATCCTAACAATATTTATATATGAGTAGGTCTCCATGTGTGTTGGTGAATACAGAAAAAGAGACTAGGAGGAACTGTTCCCAAATCAGGGTGCTGTAAGCAGTTTTCTGTTTTAATTTTATACCTTTCCATATTTTCCAAATTTTCTATCATGACCTTTATTGCTTTTACAATCAGGAAATAAGCAGCAAACTGGATGCTAACAGTTTTTTAATTTCCTCATGAATCTGTTTTTACAGGCATCATTTCAGTGGAGTTTGGAGATCAGCAGGGTGTGAAACACAAATGAAACTCCCCAGCCTTGCAGGGCTGTGTGTGCCCCTTTGGGCCCTGAAGAGAACGCTCCTGCTCCCACACTGGCAGCCAGCTGTCCACAGCTGTTCCGAGGCTGCAGATGAATGGAGCTGGTGGACCTTTTAACCAGGTTGTTGGGAAGATCCCTGGAGAACACGGGCCCGATGCCTGGGTTGGGAAGATCCCTGGAGAAAGAAGTTGCTTGCTTGGGAAACCACATGGACAGAGGAGCCTGGAGGGCTACAGTCCTCGGGGTCGCAAAGAGTCCAACGCAGACTGACCAACTAAACCATCACCACACCTTTCTAACCACATCCAGCGCTGGAGACGGGGCAGGAGGGCATGGTTTCCTAATTCAAACTGTGGGTGGTAAAGCTTACTGAAATGCTCTCAGCCAGTAAGGAGACTGGGAAAATCCACTGTCATCTAAATGTCACTGATTCACAGTGGGAGTTCCCAGACTTCCAAGAAAAAAAACACAAATCCAAGCACTTTATATGGGGCTTCCCTGGTGGTCCAGTGGGTAAAGAGTCTGCCTTGCAGTGCTAAGGGGCGTGGGTTCGATCCCCGGCACGGGAGGATCCCACGTGCTGCGGAGCTGCTGGATCATTGTGTCCAATTACAAGCCAGCACTGTGGAGCGCATGCGCCCAGAGCCGGTGCTCTGTGACAGGAGGGGCCCCTACAATAGGAGGCCCACACGGGCCAAAAAACAAAGATGGATGAAAATAAATAAATGAAAGACCAATAAAAGAGGCCAAATTAAAAAAAAAAGACACTATGGATTTTCAAAGTTTTAGAAAACGTTTAATCCTAACAATATTTATATATGAGTAGGTCTCCATGTGTGTTGGTGAATACAGAAAAAGAGACTAGGAGGAACTGTTCCCAAATCAGGGTGCTGTAAGCAGTTTTCTGTTTTAATTTTATACCTTTCCATATTTTCCAAATTTTCTATCATGACCTTTATTGCTTTTACAATCAGGAAATAAGCAGCAAACTGGATGCTAACAGTTTTTTAATTTCCTCATGAATCTGTTTTTACAGGCATCATTTCAGTGGAGTTTGGAGATCAGCAGGGTGTGAAACACAAATGAAACTCCCCAGCCTTGCAGGGCTGTGTGTGCCCCTTGGCCATGAAGAGAACGCTCCCTGCTCCCACACTGGCAGCCAGCTGTCCACAGCTGTTCCGAGGCTGCAGATGAATGGAGCTGGTGGAAAAACACAACATTCCTGACTCTCCAAGGATGGCATTATGCTTGGAACTCTTGCTCACCAAAGAAGTAAATAAACAGAAGAGAGAGAGGCAGCAGTCAAGCAAGTGACAGGAACTTCAGTGCTAGAGGTGGGTCAGCCGCGCGAGCTCATAACAAAACACTGGAAAGAAGACCCCTCCGTCTAAGCCAACCAGCCTCGTTGAATCAGGGCTACCGCAGCTTGGCCACAGGCCTCCTGGGCGGTACCTCTTGAATGCCAACTCCCCTTCCTGCCCCCCATCACGGTAAGTATGAACAAGCTTTATCTCCACCTTTAAGCTAAAGGGACAGGCCTTGGATGGTTCACCCTCTAGCGTTAATGGGCATATCCCTCACCAACTCTTTTCTCTGCACTATTCTGGTGTTGAGAAGACATGGGGAGCAAACCAGACAAGCTCCTGGTCTTCATGAAGCTTATATTCTAGTTGGGGAGGCTGACAACTGACAAGAGGAGAATCAAAATTATGCCCCACACAGACCGCAATGCTATGAAGAACATATTACTAGGCTCTTACAGTTGAGATCTAATGACAAGGTGAAGCCAGCTGTGGGCAGATCCTCAGGAAGGGCCTTGCGGACTAGAACAGCCCAGGAGGAATGCATGAGCTCCATGTGTAGGGGCCAGACCCCAGAGAGTCTGCAAAAGGGTAACACAGAAGTGGCCTGCCTACCTCCCTATAGGATAATCCCTCGGCATCCACGCAGGTCCGTGAGGATGGGCTGTGCCATGAGAGCCCATCAAGAACGATGGCATCGCTGTCCACTGAGTTGATGACTGGGCTCCCGTCATCCCAGATGGTCAACCGCCTTGACTCAGGGCTCTCAAAACGTCTATGGGACTCCATCTCTTGTCACCCACACTCTGCTCCCACATCCTTGCCCCCGACACTCCTCTCACGACACCAAGGAGCACAGCTGACAGCAGCAAAGGACCAAACCCAACTGCTGTCCACCCGACCACCCACACCCAGCCCTCGGCATGCATTCAGCAAACGTTCCTGTGCCCAGGCCATGGGGCGAGCACTAGGGTGTGAAAACAAGCAACACAAGCCCCGCCCACAAAAGCTGCCCCAGGCGCTCGGGGCACCACAGTCAGCCAGAGGTGGCCAGCACCCACCCCTCCGGGTGAAGTGACGTGGTGGCTCAGTCGTATCCGACCCTTTGTGACCCCACAGACTATGCCTGCCAGGCTCCTCTGTCCATAATTCTCCAGGCAAAGATACTGGAGTGGGTAGCCAGTCCCTTCTCCAGGGAACTTCCTGACCCAGGAATCGAACCGGGGTCTCCTCCACTGCAGGCAGATGCTTTACCAGCTGAGCTGCTAGGGAACCCCTCCTGGTAAAACCTGCTTGGAGTGCCTGACGTGGTTCTGAAGTGTGGATTCACTCACTCCGAGGGGTTAAACAGAGAGACCAGCTCCGTGCCCTCCCTGCTTCCTCTGCCCACCCCCATGCCCATTCTCCCTCAGTGACCCTGGGAGAGAATACATTCAGTCTCAAGC
The DNA here is from genome assembly GCA_022376925.1 of Tragulus kanchil. Classification (NCBI taxonomy): domain Eukaryota; kingdom Metazoa; phylum Chordata; class Mammalia; order Artiodactyla; family Tragulidae; genus Tragulus; species Tragulus kanchil. The sequence continues at coordinate 139,667,551 of JAIOJX010000003.1, forward strand.
ACGAAGTTGTCATCGGTGGGATAGTAGGTCCCATGTATCTGAAGACACAGGAGGGTTGTGGTGCTGGCCTGAAGAGTGGGACGGGAGGGAGCGCTGGGGACTGGTCTGGGAAAGAGGTCGTCGGGGAGGAGGGAAAACAGAGTGCACAGAAACAGCACAGGGCCCACTCAGAGGAGGCCCCCTCTCATTTGCTGCTTTCAGAACCTTTTCCACATAAAACTTACCATTGCCGTTACTTGGAGAAGCCGGTTACTCCCGACATAAGCAGGTTCTTAAGCTCTGCCCTGTGAGGTTTCTGGGGTGTGCCTCATTTTGTGCAAATGGGGGATCATGCCTGAGAAAAGGCAGCCACACTGGCTCTAGGAAATGCTCGTATCCCAGATCCCCCAGAGGAGCTGAAGTCGCCAGAAGCCCCGCAGGGCCCCTCTGCCTGGGTCACGGGGTCACTCCAGCACCCGCCAGGCAGTGGGCGGCAGGTTTTCTTCCAGTGGGCACAGTCATCCCCAGGAGAAGTCAGTACCGAATCTGGTTCCAGACCCTTGAGTCTCTTCCTCCCAGGAGGGGAGGAGAGTTATAAATAGCCTGCACTCCTCCAGCAGTCCCCAGCGCAGATCCCACACCCCCGCCCCAGCCTCGGCCAGCTGGTCCCTCCTCGCCCAAGTTCCCACAGCCTGCTGGAGCTGTGTGTGTTGGGGCGGGGATAGGCTCACCCACAGTGGGGGTGGGGAATCAAGCCCTTCAGGCCCCCCATGGGAGCAAGTGCCCTCCTAAGAATTATAACTAACTCGGCCACACCTCGCCACCCCTTTGGAATTGCAGGGATGGAGAAAGCGAGGGGCTCGCTACATTATTCGGAGGCCTCTTTCAGCACAGCCCTCCCAGAAACCCCAAAGTTGTGTGCTCGGTGTGTGTGAACGAAGTGGATGGAGTTACAGGGGTAACATTCCCCCCTCTCTCTGCCTCAGTATCCCCACTGTAAGAGGATTCAAAGCTGAACTCTGAAGGGTGAGCCACCTAGGAGGTCAGCATGTGACAAAAGTGAAAAGGCACGGTCAAAGCACTGTGCGATCACAGAGACCCGGTCCCGGTTTCCTCTGCAGGAGCCCCACGGCCACCTCGGGGAACGCTGACTCCTATCTCTTCATGAGAGGAGGAGAATCATGCCCAGTGGCATCGCATTAGCCTTGAATTCTTGATATTTCATGCCCTTGAAAGCATAAAACTTACAAAATATTCTCTCTTATAAGTCACTTCTGACTAATACACGTGGACACACACCCCATCCAGAATTATTGATTTAATGCTGGTCTGTGCATGACATTTTAATCTGAAGAATACGCACTGCCCTGGAATATTTAGGTTTGGGGAGGAAAACGTTCTCTCCACAATCATTCTGTTTATCACTCAAATCCTTCCCGCCCATACACACTAGTTAGAAATAAGTGGCTAAAATGTAAGTGGCCAACTCTCAGTTCTTTTTAATTAAGACACTTTGTTTTCTCAACAAAATACAGCGTCAAAAAAAATTTACTGAAAGCCCACTCATTGATGTCTAATAGCTGTGTCAAACACTCACAACAACATTTATCCCAACACCCCCAGATAATTGCTCATCTCTCTCATTTAGTATCCACAACAGCACAGCATTTGTGTCCAAGCGTAATTGATCCAGAATTGGGCTCCCTTTCAAAAATATCTGTAAAACCTAATTACCAGGAAAACAAGAGTTCTGGCAACCTACGGAAAGTGGGTGCTTCCCAGTGAGGCAAGCTGTAAACTCATCCTGGCTAATCAAGCCACATTATGTTACAAAAGGAGTTTGAGGAATCTGGGGTGAGGAGGGAGCAGGGAAAGTTGTCAGACTGGAAATCTGCAGTGACAGTTCTTATTTTTTCTTTTTTTTTTTTAAGCCAAGGACAGAGGGCAGGAAATTGGCTGGCAAGCATGATGTAGAAACTACCAGATAAGAAGCCCACGATGGGCTTAAGGAGAGGGGTGGCACTTCTGATCTCAGGCCCTACAACATTCACCACCCAGCTCTGAGAGGATGATGTCACTTCTAGTCCCCCTATGCCTCTAACCACGGTGGCAGGTCACTTCCCTGGGCTTGCGTCTGCTCATCTGTAAAAGCAGCGCTCTTCGTAGTTCTAGGGTCTCTTTCAGCTCCAAAATTCTTTGAGTTCCTTTAAAGCAAAGGGCCTGCTTTCTGCTCGGGTACTTGCTGGGGCTGGGAGCACAGGGAGTGGGAAGGACACCAGCCAGAATGAAGGAGTGAGTGTTTCCAGCTCTCACGCAGTTCTCTACCGACGTGCAACACCCAGGGATCAGACCCATTCCAGGGATAATGATTTCTTTCAGCCCAGGACGGACCTACCAGGGTGCCGCTAACTTCGCGGCCCTGGATTCATCAACCTGGCCAATAAGGCACGGGGCCAAACCACTGGACGGCAAGAAGCCTCTCCCAGAGCCGACCAAAGCACAGCTTCCTCTTCTGAGGGCCTTCCCTTCCCACGGTCATCCCTCTTTCTGGGCCAGAGGCCTCAGAAACCGCAGATCATCCAGGCGTCCCGGGGAGGCAGTGCACGCCACCAACTCCCGCCTCTCCTCGGTCCTGGGTCCTCCACACCTCGGCTTGGGTACCAGCTTTCGCGGCTGGATTGTCGCTCAGCTTTTCTTGGGTTTCTCCTGACCCTCTTCCTAATGAAATCAGAGAAGCAGCCCTAATAACCAAACAACACAGCGGCTGGAGGCAATTAGCTTTCAAATGAGCAGGAGAAGCGCACACCAAGAGCGAAGGCGTGCCCGGTTCCTGCGCGCGTCGCTAAAGAGACTTCAGGCTGACCCCTGCGGGCGACAGGTACCGGGCTGGCCCTCGCTTAACTTTTCCCAAGTGCGGAGGAGCCACGGGGTGCGCCCATTTCCCGCAACTTCCCAACTGAACAGCATCCTGGGTATCAGGGTCCTGCAAAGACGCCACCTCGAGCACGGATCGCTAGGTATTCCTTGAGGCGCAACGCGAGATGCGGAGCCCCATGTTTCCCATTCCCTTTCCTAATCTTCAAGATAAGACCTCGCTGCGAGTGCCAACGTCTCAGGAAACCGCCACTCCCCCAAACGTTCCCGCGTCTTCCCGGCAGAAGTGCGGTAAAACTTTTGGCAGAAACCACCTGTGGCTGTCGACAGGCCCGCCCCGCCCGGGCCCGGAGGCGCCGCCGAGGCCGGGGCCGCCTGCGCCCGCACAAGTTCCCTTCCAGCCCCGCGCGCCACTTCGCTCCGGGCCGCGGTGCCAGCCAGGAGGCGCGGCGCCCGCTCGCTGGCTCGCTCTCCGCTGGCTCTCCCTCCTCCCTCCCTCCGCCCGCCTCCTCCCGCTGCATGGCTGCCGCACGGAGACCCTGAATAGCCACCGCAGCCCCCCGCCTGCTGCCCGCCGCGCCGGGGGCGCCCCTGCCCCTGCCGGCGCCCCGGGGCGCGCGGACCGCCGGCCGCCTAGCGACAGCCCGGGAGACCGCGCGCCGGCGCCGGCGATGCGGAGCCACCCTCCGGGAGCCTCGCGACCCCCCGACCCGCCTCCGCCACCGAGGTGCGGCGGTGCCCGCGACCCTCGCAGTCGAAACACGCGACGCCGCTCACCTCTGCGCGCCGCCCGTCCCGCGCGCCCCGCGCTGGGCGCCCGGCCGCGGTCCTCGCGTCCTCCTGCGCCGCCGCGCGTCCGCCCGTCCCCGTGCGCCCGAGCAGCGGGCCGCCCGTCCCGGGCGCGCGTTCCACACCTCGGCTTGGGTACATCATGTCGCTCAGCTTTTCTTGGGTTTCTCCTGACCCTCTTCCTAATGAAATCAGAGAAGCAGCCCTAATAACCAAACAACACAGCGGCTGGAGGCAATTAGCTTTCAAATGAGCAGGAGAAGCGCACACCAAGAGCGAAGGCGTGCCCGGTTCCTGCGCGCGTCGCTAAAGAGACTTCAGGCTGACCCCTGCGGGCGACAGGTACCGGGCTGGCCCTCGCTTAACTTTTCCCAAGTGCGGAGGAGCCACGGGGTGCGCCCATTTCCCGCAACTTCCCAACTGAACAGCATCCTGGGTATCAGGGTCCTGCAAAGACGCCACCTCGAGCACGGATCGCTAGGTATTCCTTGAGGCGCAACGCGAGATGCGGAGCCCCATGTTTCCCATTCCCTTTCCTAATCTTCAAGATAAGACCTCGCTGCGAGTGCCAACGTCTCAGGAAACCGCCACTCCCCCAAACGTTCCCGCGTCTTCCCGGCAGAAGTGCGGTAAAACTTTTGGCAGAAACCACCTGTGGCTGTCGACAGGCCCGCCCGCCTGGGCCCGGAGGCGCCGCCGAGGCCGGGCCGCCTGCGCCCGCACAAGTTCCCTTCCAGCCCCGCGCGCCACTTCGCTCCGGGCCGCGGTGCCAGCCAGGAGGCGCGGCGCCCGCTCGCTGGCTCGCTCTCCGCTGGCTCTCCCTCCTCCCTCCCTCCGCCCGCCTCCTCCCGCTGCATGGCTGCCGCACGGAGACCCTGAATAGCCACCGCAGCCCCCCGCCTGCTGCCCGCCGCGCCGGGGGCGCCCCTGCCCCTGCCGGCGCCCCGGGGCGCGCGGACCGCCGGCCGCCTAGCGACAGCCCGGGAGACCGCGCGCCGGCGCCGGCGATGCGGAGCCACCCTCCGGGAGCCTCGCGACCCCCCGACCCGCCTCCGCCACCGAGGTGCGGCGGTGCCCGCGACCCTCGCAGTCGAAACACGCGACGCCGCTCACCTCTGCGCGCCGCCCGTCCCGCGCGCCCCCCGCGCTGGGCGCCCGGCCGCGGTCCTCGCGTCCTCCTGCGCCGCCGCCGCGGTCCGCCCGTCCCCGTGCGCCCGAGCAGCGCGGGCCGCGCGGCTGTCAGCGTCTCGTGGCCGGGCTGCGCCGGCGGTTTGGAGCCGAGCGGCGGCGGCGGGCGCGCGGCGGCTCCGCCCTCCCCGCGCCGCGGCCCCGCCCGCCCGGCGCCCCGCCCCCCGCGCCCCGCGTCCCGCGCCCGCGCCCGCGGCTCGGGGGCGCACGGGGCTAGAGGGCCCGGATGTCTGCGGTCGCCTCTCGCGGGCTCCCGCCCGCTGCCCGGCGCCCCCTCCCCGCCCTGCCACCCGTGCACTTGCTGCGACTCAGCCTCCTCCTCGGCTCCAGTTAATGTCTATTTTGACAGTGACGGTGGCGGCGGGGGGCGCCCGGGACCCGCGGAGGCGGCGGGCGGCCGTCGGGACGCGGCACGGGGGCGGAGTGCGGGGCCCGGCAGAGCCACCCTCCGCTCGGGGCTCCTCGTCCTTTTTCTTTCTCTCCTTTTTTCTCTTTGCCTCCTCCAGGATTTAAAGGGACAGCCCCGGCCGAGGCGAGGGGCCCGGCGCCGGCCGTTTCTCCGGTCTCCAGACGCCCTCTGCGGCCCGGCCGGACCCTCCCGCACCCGGAGCACGCGCTCCAGACCGCCGGGTATTTTTAGGTCCACACCCGGCCCAGGGCAGCGGGGCGGCAGAGCTTGGCTCGGTGGCCCCGGCGCACGGCTATTTTTACAGAGTCCGATTGGGGGAGGAAATAAAACAACTCAGCAACTGCTTTTCCAGCCGAAAGTAGGGAGTAAGGAGTCGGGGCGAGAAGTTTCCCAAATGCTCTCCGAATTTCAGCGAGCTCAGAAAGACACCTCTCCGACACGGGACGCCACAAGCGCGCAGCCCTCCGGGCATCCCGCATCCCTGCGGGCCTCCCCACCCTAGAGGGCGCGCAGGGGACCCCCGGACCCCCACCCCCTCGCCGGCGGGGTACCCCGCACGCTTTGCCGCGCGGACCAGGGACCGGCCTCGGGCCGCCCGTCACTCCCGGGGCCGCCTGGCGGTCCGCCCGTCCCCGTGCGCCCGAGCAGCGCGGGCCGCGCGGCTGTCAGCGTCTCGTGGCCGGGCTGCGCCGGCGGTTTGGAGCCGAGCGGCGGCGGCGGGCGCGCGGCGGCTCCGCCCTCCCGCGCCGCGGCCCCGCCCGCCCGGCGCCCCGCCCCGCGCCCCGCGTCCCGCGCCCGCGCCCGCGGCTCGGGGGCGCACGGGGCTAGAGGGCCCGGATGTCTGCGGTCGCCTCTCGCGGGCTCCCGCCCGCTGCCCGGCGCCCCCTCCCCGCCCTGCCACCCGTGCACTTGCTGCGACTCAGCCTCCTCCTCGGCTCCAGTTAATGTCTATTTTGACAGTGACGGTGGCGGCGGGGGGCGCCCGGGACCCGCGGAGGCGGCGGGCGGCCGTCGGGACGCGGCACGGGGGCGGAGTGCGGGGCCCGGCAGAGCCCCCCTCCGCTCGGGGCTCCTCGTCCTTTTTCTTTCTCTCCTTTTTTCTCTTTGCCTCCTCCAGGATTTAAAGGGACAGCCCCGGCCGAGGCGAGGGGCCCGGCGCCGGCCGTTTCTCCGGTCTCCAGACGCCCTCTGCGGCCCGGCCGGACCCTCCCGCACCCGGAGCACGCGCTCCAGACCGCCGGGTATTTTTAGGTCCACACCCGGCCCAGGGCAGCGGGGCGGCAGAGCTTGGCTCGGTGGCCCCGGCGCACGGCTATTTTTACAGAGTCCGATTGGGGGAGGAAATAAAACAACTCAGCAACTGCTTTTCCAGCCGAAAGTAGGGAGTAAGGAGTCGGGGCGAGAAGTTTCCCAAATGCTCTCCGAATTTCAGCGAGCTCAGAAAGACACCTCTCCGACACGGGACGCCACAAGCGCGCAGCCCTCCGGGCATCCCGCATCCCTGCGGGCCTCCCCACCCTAGAGGGCGCGCAGGGGACCCCCGGACCCCCACCCCCTCGCCGGCGGGGTACCCCGCACGCTTTGCCGCGCGGACCAGGGACCGGCCTCGGGCCGCCCGTCACTCCCGGGGCCGCCTGGAGGTCGGCCTTCCGCAGCGCCCAATCACCGAGCTTCGCAGCCAAGGGGCGGGGCCTGGGCGGACTTGGCTCCACCCCGGTCCCTCCAAGCCCCGCCTCCGCGGATACGGTACCAGCTGCCGAGGCCCGGTGGGAAGCGCGGCCCGCGGCAAGCGGTGATGGACAGCGCCGAGGACCCATCCGAGGGAAGAGGAGGGGGTCTGGTCCAGGAGCATCGGCGTGGCGGCTCTCGGGCGGACGTTCCGGCCTCTAGCAGGCCGGGGAACACGGGCGCTCTGCCTTTTTACTACGCCCACATTCCGCCCTCCCGGCTGACAGGGAAACCCCTGCCCGCTTTGGCTTGCCGGACATCCGCACCTGCTGGTCCTGTCCGGACCTCCTCCTTCAGCGGGTCGAAGTTTTCGGTCCTCAGCGTCCTTCAGGGGCTGCGCTTACCTGAGCCGTGCTGGGGGCCCAGGACAGGCGAGAAAGCAAACCCCTCCCTCCTGTCCCCATTCTACCCACAAACGAATAAGCGGACCATCGGACGGCTGCTGTCTGCGTCGTGTCTGACTGTCGAGGACACTCGATGACATCCTTCACAGAACTCACGAAAATAAATATGTGAACCTTTTGCTTGGCGCTTCTTCCCAATGTTGCTCACGAGGAATTTTCATCGTTTCATTCATGCGTGTAATAAATGTGCATGGCAATGTACCACTTTGGTGTAATGAAAACATGGGGAAAGGCTCTGGAATAGGATGTGACAGCGGAACGCTGGGCACAAACAGGAAAGAGACCGCTGAAATGTAGGGTTATGTGCCTCGTGTTTCACTGGCCCGAGGCCTGGCTTTTCCTAATATGAAAATGTCCTTCCTTTGACAACCAGCTTATACAGACTATTCAAAGGCAGTCTGAAGAAGTCTAGAGAAGTCTGTCGTGGAAACTAAGATGTTCAGATGCAGGCTGTCAGACTTCCAAGGAGCTAAAACAACACAGCATGCTCGCCCGGAAGCCCCAAAAAGTTGTCTCTGTCCCTGCTAAATTAGGTTGTCGGCTTGACTTCCCTTAAAGGGTCCCAAAATTTAAAGTTGTTCAATTGCCCCCGCGCGGACCAGGGGGACCGGCCCCCCTCGGCCTTCCGCCAGCCCCAAGGGGCGGGGGCCTGGGCGGACTTGGCTCCACCCCGGTCCCTCCAAGCCCCGCCTCCGCGGATACGGTACCAGCTGCCGAGGCCCGGTGGGAAGCGCGGCCCGCGGCAAGCGGTGATGGACAGCGCCGAGGACCCATCCGAGGGAAGAGGAGGGGGTCTGGTCCAGGAGCATCGGCGTGGCGGCTCTCGGGCGGACGTTCCGGCCTCTAGCAGGCCGGGGAACACGGGCGCTCTGCCTTTTTACTACGCCCACATTCCGCCCTCCCGGCTGACAGGGAAACCCCTGCCCGCTTTGGCTTGCCGGACATCCGCACCTGCTGGTCCTGTCCGGACCTCCTCCTTCAGCGGGTCGAAGTTTTCGGTCCTCAGCGTCCTTCAGGGGCTGCGCTTACCTGAGCCGTGCTGGGGGCCCAGGACAGGCGAGAAAGCAAACCCCTCCCTCCTGTCCCCATTCTACCCACAAACGAATAAGCGGACCATCGGACGGCTGCTGTCTGCGTCGTGTCTGACTGTCGAGGACACTCGATGACATCCTTCACAGAACTCACGAAAATAAATATGTGAACCTTTTGCTTGGCGCTTCTTCCCAATGTTGCTCACGAGGAATTTTCATCGTTTCATTCATGCGTGTAATAAATGTGCATGGCAATGTACCACTTTGGTGTAATGAAAACATGGGGAAAGGCTCTGGAATAGGATGTGACAGCGGAACGCTGGGCACAAACAGGAAAGAGACCGCTGAAATGTAGGGTTATGTGCCTCGTGTTTCACTGGCCCGAGGCCTGGCTTTTCCTAATATGAAAATGTCCTTCCTTTGACAACCAGCTTATACAGACTATTCAAAGGCAGTCTGAAGAAGTCTAGAGAAGTCTGTCGTGGAAACTAAGATGTTCAGATGCAGGCTGTCAGACTTCCAAGGAGCTAAAACAACACAGCATGCTCGCTTGAAGCAGTCCTGGAAGCCCTTGCCCTCCCAAAATTAGGTTGTCTCTGTCCCTGCTAAATTAGGTTGTCGGCTTGACTTCCTTTCATTAAAGGGTCTTCAGTCATTTGGAAGACTGTTGACCCAAGTGATATGCTCAAGCTTCTAAGCCAGAAGCAAGGAGGTGCATTCAGGATATACCTGGGAGATGTGAGCCTTTCCAGAAACAAACAGATGAAAGGAATGCCGCCCAGGGGTGATGGCAGCCCTGGAGTGAAAGGGGTGTTGTATTTAAGAAAAGAAGGGCGTGGTTACTAAATGAGAAATGCCTCTAAATCAGAAAGGTTCTCCTCCCTTCTCTGGTACAGCCCACTCAGAGCAGACATTACAAGCTGGGATCACTGAATGGGTTTCCCTGTCAGGAGCTATGGAGGAAGGGTCCATCTTCTGGGCTACAGGACTTCTGAACCTAATCACCACAGCCAAAAGTTTTATACTGTTCAGAGCAATCAGGATGGGAATGGTCTGCACTTGTGATATTATGGAATATTTTTAAGTGAAAGTTACTCAGTCTTGTCAGACACTGCGACCCATGGACAAGCCATGAAATTCTCCAGGCAAGAATACTGGAGTGGGTAGTCTTTCCCTTCGTCAGTGGATCTTCCCGACTCAGGAATTGAACTGGGGTCTCCTGGATTGCAGGCGGATTCTTTCCAAACTGAGCTTCAAGGGGATATTTTTAAAGACTGCAGCTATTACACTGTGTTTACAATTTTTACTCAGTTGTCTTCTTTCCCAACAAGATCTCAAGCTCCATACCGATCTTGGTATCCTCTGTGCCTCACACACACTTGGCACTTTATAGATGCTCATTAAAACATTAATAAACCGAATGAACGCAAAGTCATTTTAAAATGGTGGACTGAACAGGGGACCATGTGCAGATAGAAATCAGGTACACTTTGTAAGACTCATTTGCGATTCACTTGTTTGGAAACACACTGTTAACTCGACCATACCTAGTAGATTCTCTGTCTCTCTTTCTCTCTACCTCTTTAATTTTTCACTTTAAGATCATTTCAGAGTTTCAGAAAAGTTACAAAAATAACATGAAGAATCACCAGAGGAGAGGATGTGGAGAAAAAGGAGCCCTCTTGCACTTTTGCTGGGAATGTAAACTGATATAGCCACTGTGGAGAGCAGGATGGAGATTCCTTAAAAACCCAGGAATAAAACTACCATATGGGGCTTCCCTGGTGGTCCAGTGGGTAAGGACACTGCCTTGCAGTGTAAGGGGCGCCAGTTCGATCCCTGGCCTGGGAAGATCCCACGTGCCGCGGAGCAGCTGGACTGATATGTCCAATGACCGAGCCAGAGCTCTGGAGCGCGTGCGCCCAGAGCCGGTGCTCTGCAACAACAGAGGCGGCTGCGATGGGAAGCCCACATGGACCAAAGAACAAAGATGGATGAAAATAGATAAATGAAAGACCAATAGAAGTGGCCCACATCCCCCCCTCAAAAAACCTACCATATGACCTAGTAATCCCACAACTGGACATATACCCTGAGAAAACCATATTTTAAAAAGATACACATACTCCAATGTTCATTGCAGGACTATTTACAATTACTAGGACATGAAAGCAGCCTAAATGCCCATCAACGGATGAATGGATAAAGAAATTGTGGTACATATATGCAATGGAATAGTACTCAGCCATAAAAAGGAAGGAATTTGAGTCAGTTCTAGTGAGGTGGATACATCAAAAACTTGTACAGAGTGAAGTAAGTCAAAATGAGAAAAACAAATTATCATATGTTAATGCATATATATGGAATCTAGAAAAATGGTACTGATGAGCCTATTTTCAGGGCAGCAATAGAGATGCAGCCATAAAGAACAGATATGTGGACACAGCGGGGGAAGGAGAGAGTGGGATAAACTGAGAGTAGTAACAAAATATACAGGCATTCAGTTCAGTCGCTCATGCGTGTCCGACTCTTTGTGACCCCATGGTCTGCACCGTGCCAGGCTTCCCTGTCCTTCACCATCTCCTGGAGCTTGCCCATTGAGTTGGTTGTTGCTGAATCGCTAAATCGTGTCTGAGTCTTGTGACCCATGGACTGAAGCCCACCAGACTCCTCTGTCCATGGGACTTCTCAGGCAAGAATGCTAGAATAGGTTGCCATTGTCTTCTCCAAGGGATCTTCCCAATCCAGGGATCAAGCCCATGTCTCTTACATCTCTTGCATTGGCAGGCGGATTCTTGACCTCTAGTGCCACCTGGGAAGCCACATACATAGTGTTTTTCCCTAAACCATTTGAGAGTAGGCTGAATACATCATGCTCCTTTACGGATACATTCTTCACTGAGTGTTTTCTAACAGCAAGGACCTTCTCTTACATATAATCAAAATCAGGACATTTCCATCAATGGTATTGTCTAATCTCAACCATATTTAGATTATGACAATTATTTCGATAATGGAAAAAAAAAAAAAGCAAATTAACTCTGGTCAGATTCCAATCCAAGATTGCACATTGCATTCAGTTCTTATACCTCTTTGGAGGTTTTTTTTTTTTCTCCATTTTCATTTCTCATCTTAGACTGCTGTCTGTTTATGGCCCATATGAGGTACAAACATTCTCTCCTTCACCAAACTTTAGACAGACACTTCTGAGACCTCTTTCTGATGAGGCCTCACCTTTTGGCCCCGTCTTTGACCTGCCTCATCCAGCTGTAGCAAGAGCTCTGCTAAGTCAACACTGGATCCTCCTTGATATCTGATCAAATTTCTCATCCCCCATCCTTTTCTGTGGGGGATGGCGGGGGGAGGGCTGGGTCTTTGTTGGGCTACAGGGGCTTCTCTAGTTGTGGTGCCTGAGCTCTCTAGTTGTGGCGTGTGGTTTTAGTTGCCCTGCAGCGTATGAGAGCTTAGGGCCCTGGTCAGAGATTGAGCCACACCTCCTGCACCACAAGGTGGATTCTTAACCACTGCGCCATCAGGGAAGTCCTCCCACCTTTGATATCTGGTCACGGCCTGCCTTTAGCGAGAATTTTGTCACGTCAGTTTAGCAAGAATTTACTCATCCTTGATTTAGCAAGAATTCACTTACCCTCTTAATAATTTTCCATTCATTAGTTCCCACACTGCCTTGGCTATAAATCCCCACTTTTCATTGTTGGCCTCATCTCTTTTCCCTATTGCAATACACTTTTTACAAGAGTCTTAAATAAAATCTTCCTTACCGTTTTCACAAGCATCAGAATGGTGTTTTCTTTAACAGAGCCAAAGAAAACACAGAAAATGTTAAACCTATCAGTAATCACCCACCAGATATAACCAGGATTAACCCTTGATATTTAAAAATGTGTAACTCATGCAAAAGCCACCACTCCCTTCCAGGAGACAGCTTCCTCTAGAAAAATATTGAGGACACGGAAGTTCTGCTTTCAGCTCATCTGGTGTCCGGTGTATCTCCTTCTCTCCCAACTCAGCCACAATCCACCTTACCCTTTAGCTCCTGACCCCAAACTCCAGTCACCATCTCCCTCAGGAGGCTGCTATGTCCTCCAGCATGCCCCAGAAAGAAGCTGGTGTGGGAAGGCCATGCTCCTTAGACCCACCTGTTCTGCTCACCACACCAGGGCCTACGAATGTTCCACTGGGTAATGAGGGTTGATAAAAAGTTGAGATAACTCAAGGGAATTGAAATGTAAGTCTGGACAACTTGAGGTGTGCATGATATATGACTTCCTCCATAGCCCAGGGGAGAGGAGCCAGGGGTTCAACCACCACAAGTCTGAGCTGCTTTCCAGTGCACCCCATTTCTATCCTGGCCCCTCAACCTTCAGAACTTTGTGGGAGGAAACTTTAATGAGACTCTCCCAAGGAGAAACAGCATCTCACCTCAGTGAAGGCGCTTTCCCAATGCCCCCAGCCCTGCCCACCTCCCCTGACCCCCGGGTCCACACGTCCAGTTCTTCAGTCAGTCAACACCTGGCCTAACGCTCTGGGACAGGCGGGTGATCACCAGAAGGTCTGTCTGAGGATGGCCATGGGTGCCCCTAGCATGACAGAGCTGCCAAGGGCAGCCCCAGGTAAGTCCAGCCCCCTCCAGGATCCCCCCACAGCCAGAGCTGCAGGCGTGCCTGTGGATTCTTCCCATGGTTCAGTGAGTAACTGTCGGACCAAGTGGGGGCAGAGATCCACCCCAAACACACACACACACACACACACACACACACACACACAGAGACAAGGACAATTCCAAGGACAATTCTCAGAAGTGATCCCATCTAAATCTCTGAGACTTAGAGAAACAATTTGCTAGTTACCTCCAATTTTGCAAAATACCATTACGTCCTTTCTTTCAACCGTACACCCTGACTCCGTGACAAGTCACTTCTGAATTCTCGTGGAAAAGGGGGGTCGTGGTACACTGTTTTATATACAAGTTTATATAAATAAGAGGGCTTCCCAGGTGATGGTACTGCTAAAGAACCTGCCTGTCAATGCACGAGACATAAGAGACAATGATTTGATCCCTGGGTTGGGAAGATCACCTGGAGGAGGGCTTGGCAACTCGCTCCTGGAGAATTCAATGCACAGAGGCGCCTGACGGGCTATAGTCCAAGGATCACAAAGAGTTGGACACAACTGACTCAACTTAGCATGTACACATGCATGTATGTATGTATATGCATATATATATACATATATATATATATATGTATAAAATGTTACTTCATACCCGCCAACCTTGTGAGAATTCATAAGTGACTTATTAGACTTCCCTGGTGGTCCAGTGGTTAAGAATCCACCTGCCAATGCAAGAGACATAAGTTTCATCCCTGGTGCAAGAAGATCCCACATGCCACGGGGCAACTAAATCCATGCACCTCAACTGTTGAGCCCATGCGCTGCAACTACTGAAGTCCACACACCCTAGAGCCTATGCTGACAACCAGAGAAGCCACCACAATGAGAAGCCCGTGCACCACAACTAGAGGATAGCCCCCACCCACCGCCCATAGAGAAAGCCTGCTAGTGGAACTGAAGACCCGGGACAGCCAAAAATATTAATAAATAAAGTGACTTACCACTGAGCCAGGATCCCCACTGGGATTTCCCTTGGTTAGCCACGTGCCAGGTCAGAACTGTGCCAGCTGCTCTGAGAATGTGATCCAGGAAGGAGAGGACTGCTTTTAGTCAGGATGTGTACGGCTGCAGGCAAATATTTGTTGCACTGTGACTTCTACATAAACAATTTGACTTAAAAAGTGCATTACAAAATTCATGGCCCACATGAATCATGTCTTCATTTAATGATGAAGGTTTATAACAACAGATAGAGAAATATTTATTTATTGCAGGTGTCCCTGGTGGCTGAGACAGTAAAGAATCCCCCTGCAATGAAGGAGACCTTGGTTTCACCCCTGGGTCTCATCAGTGCATGTAAAGATTCTTCATGATGTCCAGGTGCCACCTCCTCCTGTTCAAGTCCCCAGACCACTTGTCATTTTCTTTCTTGTTCAATATTGCCGAATGCACCTTCTTCGTTCTTTTCACATCTCCTACCTTGAGAAAATGTAGCAACACCACTGTTGCTCAGAACACCAGGGCTCCTCAGAACTATCTGTACTGAAGCACTATAGCTCTTCTTGCCTCTGAAGTTTCCTCACACCACTGACTCATGATGTTGCATCATTCACCCTGTGGTCTGTGAACCCGGGATTCTAACTCCTCTCAAAAGTTATTTCTGTGCTTTGTTGGTGAGGACCTCTTACTCAGCATATGCTGGAAAATGTGAGCCATCACATGTTTCCAGATCATGTTAAGTTTACCACTGGGGATTATATCATATAAACATAAAACAACACATTTTCCATCCATGTTTTCTCTTAAAGTCTTTAGGTTATAATCACTGCATTTCTAGAATGTGACCTCTTTGAATGTTGATCAGATCTCCATATAGTGGGTTGAATAGTGTCCCCTTAAAATTCATACCCCCTGGAGCCTGTGATGAGGACCTTATTTCAAAATAAGGTTTTTACAGGTGTAACTAAGTTAAGGTTGGATTAGAGTGGGTCCTAAATCAATAAATGGTATTCTTACGGGGAAATTCAGAAAGGGTATGACCCCCCAAAAATTGCTGACAACCAGAGAAGCCACCACAATGAGAAGCCCGTGCACCACAACTAGAGGATAGCCCCCACCCACCGCCCATAGAGAAAGCCTGCTAGTGGAACTGAAGACCCGGGACAGCCAAAAATATTAATAAATAAAGTGACTTACCACTGAGCCAGGATCCCCACTGGGATTTCCCTTGGTTAGCCACGTGCCAGGTCAGAACTGTGCCAGCTGCTCTGAGAATGTGATCCAGGAAGGAGAGGACTGCTTTTAGTCAGGATGTGTACGGCTGCAGGCAAATATTTGTTGCACTGTGACTTCTACATAAACAATTTGACTTAAAAAGTGCATTACAAAATTCATGGCCCACATGAATCATGTCTTCATTTAATGATGAAGGTTTATAACAACAGATAGAGAAATATTTATTTATTGCAGGTGTCCCTGGTGGCTGAGACAGTAAAGAATCCCCCTGCAATGAAGGAGACCTTGGTTTCACCCCTGGGTCTCATCAGTGCATGTAAAGATTCTTCATGATGTCCAGGTGCCACCTCCTCCTGTTCAAGTCCCCAGACCACTTGTCATTTTCTTTCTTGTTCAATATTGCCGAATGCACCTTCTTCGTTCTTTTCACATCTCCTACCTTGAGAAAATGTAGCAACACCACTGTTGCTCAGAACACCAGGGCTCCTCAGAACTATCTGTACTGAAGCACTATAGCTCTTCTTGCCTCTGAAGTTTCCTCACACCACTGACTCATGATGTTGCATCATTCACCCTGTGGTCTGTGAACCCGGGATTCTAACTCCTCTCAAAAGTTATTTCTGTGCTTTGTTGGTGAGGACCTCTTACTCAGCATATGCTGGAAAATGTGAGCCATCACATGTTTCCAGATCATGTTAAGTTTACCACTGGGGATTATATCATATAAACATAAAACAACACATTTTCCATCCATGTTTTCTCTTAAAGTCTTTAGGTTATAATCACTGCATTTCTAGAATGTGACCTCTTTGAATGTTGATCAGATCTCCATATAGTGGGTTGAATAGTGTCCCCTTAAAATTCATACCCCCTGGAGCCTGTGATGAGGACCTTATTTCAAAATAAGGTTTTTACAGGTGTAACTAAGTTAAGGTAAGATCACATTGGATTAGAGTGGGTCCTAAATCAATAAATGGTATTCTTACAAAGAAAGGGAAGTTCGGAGACACACAGGGGATAATGCCACGTGAAGAAAGAGCCATAGACTGGAATGATGCATCTATACACCGAGGAACACCAGGATTGCTGGCAACCCAGAAGCTAAGAGAGAAGCATGGATCAGACTCACACGAAGAGCCTCCAGGAGGAACCAAAGCTGTGGATCCTTTGATTTCAAGGCTCTGCCATCCAGAACTATAAGGAAATAAAACACCAAATTTATAATAATTTGCTGCAACAGTCCTAGGAAGCCAACATATCCGGCTCTCTATAGACTGCTGCTGGTGGGAAGGATACTGGAGAGCCTGTGGGTGGAGCGAGAAGTGAGGAATATTTATGCAAGAGATGTCCAACCCTTGTTCTGCATGTTTAATCCCATCCTGAAAAGGCATGAGATGGCCCCATCAGCTGAAGGTTAAGAGAGGACATTGATGAGAAAAGCCCATAGGCGTTGTGGGAAAGTAGTCTCAAATGCCATTAGAGGAAATGGTCACTGCCACTGTTGGAGGATGGGATGGCCCCTGGCACAAAGCCTACCCTGCAGGGTGACTGGGCTGGGTGCCAGGGTAGGGACACCTGGAGTAAAGGGTGCCTGCCCCCTGACCTGCCACTCTTGGGTGCTGTGGGTCAACAGCAGCACTTGCGTAAGAACAAGGGCTATTGTGACCACTCATATACACGGCTCAAGCCCCAGGGTCAGCAGTGGGCTGTCAGAGCCCCAGACTCATCCTTTATCAATAAGAGCCACCCCAAATCAGCACATCTGCACCTTTTTGGTCTCCCCATCTCCCACAAATCCACAAAACAAATATTACACTGATCAAAAATAGTTATCGATCTACCATCAGGCCACCCTCCCAGAACCGGAGTCTGGCCCTAGCAGGGATGACTCTACACATGAGAGTGTGCTTGAAGGGGAGAAACAGGGCCTGCCTGGAGCACTCATAGCTTCCGGGCTGGGCTGGGGACAGTGTGCCTAGCTGATCCCAGGGCCAGGAAGGAATTCTGACAATTTCACTGCAGGCACTCCCACGCATGGGGTCTTCTGAAGCTCAAGGATGGGAGAGGATCCCATTTGTGCAGGCCTGACAAGGGCTCTCTCCTTGACCAAACTTGAGTCAGGCTCCTCTGAGTTGTCTCAATGAAGACTTGACCTTGGTCTGCTGAATCCTGTTTTAGCCAAGAATCCTGCTAAGCCTTGACATCTGACCATCCTTGATGTCTAATCCAGTCCTTCATCCTCCATCCTTGATAGCTAAGTCCTTGAAAGTGAACATGTTAGTCACTCGGTCATGTCTGATTCTTTGCGACCCTGTGGACTATGTGTAGTTCACTAGGTTTCTCTGTCCATGGAATTCTCCAGGCAAGAATACTGGAGTGAGTTGCCATTCCCTTCTCCAGTGGATCTTCCTGACCCAGAGATTGAACCCAGGCCTCCCACATTGCAGATAGATTCTTTACCATCTGAGTCACCAGGAAAGCCCATCTAAGTTTGCCTTTAACAAGAAGTCCATTAGGCCAATTTATCTAGGATGCCCTTACTCTTAATATCTAATCAAGTTAGATTTAGTAATTTCCCATCCACTGACCCCATAGCTAAACCCCCAGCTCTCTTTGCTGTACTTGGAGTTAAGCTCAGTTCCATACTGAACTCTCTGTTTCCCACTATATAACTCAGTCAAATACATCTTGCCTTTTTAAAATAGGTTTGAGGTGAAAAAAATGTGTTTTCTGGTCTAAGACTAGGATTGATTTTATTCCAGATGCATTTCAGTGCTCTGTGTTTGTATGTATTCTACACAAGTGAGTTCATATTACAGATATTATTTATAAATTGCTTTTTTTTTTAAATCAACAAATATTCACTTAGTGCTTTTATGGTTAAATATTTGCATGTTTTAATTTGTCTGATCCACAGCTTATACAAGCAACCCTGTAGTGAACATCCTTACAGTTTCATCTTGGTATATATCCTTAACTATTACTTTTTAAAATTGAGGTATAGGTTGATTTGCAATATTATATTAGTTTTGGACTTCCCAGGTGGTCTAGCAGTTAAGAATCTGCCTGCCAATGCAGGGGACATAGGTTCGATCCCTGGTCCAGGAAGATTCCACATGCCGCAAGGCAACTAAGCCCATGCACCACAACTACTGGGCTTGCACTCTAGAGACCGTGAACTGCAACTACTGCAGCCCGCACACCCTAGAGCTCGTGCACCGCAAGAAGAGGAGTGACTGCAATGAGAAACCCACACGTTGTAAGTAGAAAGTAGCCTCTACTCGCCACAGCTGGAGAAAGCCCATGCACAGCAACAAAGGCCCAGTGCAACCAAAAAAATTTTAAACAATTAATTTTTAAAATTTTATTTATTTATTTATTTTTGGCTATTGTGGGTTCTCACTCCTAACATGGGCTCTTCTCTCATTGCAGGAAGTGAGGCTACTCTCTAGTTGAGGTGAGCAGGCTTCTTGTTGCGGTGACTTCTCTTGTTGTGGAACTCGGGCTCTAGGGCCCACGAGCTTCCGTAGTTGTGGCCCATGGGCTCAACAGTTGCAACTCCGAGGCTCTAGAGCACAGGCTTCATCGTTGTGGCTCACAGGCTTAGTTGCTCTGCAGCCTATGGGGTCTTCCAGGATCAGGGGTCGAACTTGTGTTTCCTCCATTGTCAGGTGAACTCTTTACCACTGAGCTACCAGAGAAGCCCTAAACAATTAATTCTTAAGAAAAGAAATACTACAAAAATGTTAAAATATATTAGTTTTAAGTATACGACTTAGTGACTTTTGTGGCTGATATTCCATTTATAGTTATAAAACATTGGTTATATTTTCTGTGTTGAACAATATATTTCTAGGAGCTTTTTTTTTTTTTTTTTGGTACATCATAGTCTGTACCTCTTAAATCCCTAGCCCTACCTTGCCCTTCCTCCCTTCCCTCTCTCCACTGGCAGCCACTAGCTTATATCTGTAAGTCCCTTTCTTGTTTGTTATATACACTAATTGATCTCATTTTCTAGATTCCACATATAAGTAATAACTTACAGTCTTTGTCCTTCTATATCTGACTTATTTCAGTAACCATAATACCCTCCAGGTCCAGCTATGTTGTTGGAAATAGCAAATTTTCATTAATTTTTATGGTTGAGTAGTATTCTATTGTATGTGTGTGTGTATATAATATACTATATATTATATATTACATCTTTCTTCATTCATCTGTTGATAGATACTTAGGTTGCATCCATATCTTGGCTATTGTAAATAATATTGTGGCAAATTTTGAGATGCATTTATCTTTTCGAATTGGTTTTTTCAGGAGTGGAATTGATGGATCATGTGATAGTTTCTATTTTTAGTTTTTTGAGGACCTCCATACTCTTTTCCATAGTGGCTGCACCAATGTACATTCCAAAAAATAGTTTACAAGGGTTCTCTTTTCACCACATCCTTGCTAACATTTGTGGTCTTTCTGAGGATAGCCATTCTGACAGAGGTAAAATGATATCTCATTGTGGTGTGACTTGCATGTCTCTGATGATCAGCAAAGTTTAGCATATTTTCATGTGTCTGTTGGTCAGCTTTAAATCTTCTTTGGAAAGATGTCTGTTTAGGCCTTCTGCCCATTTTAAAATCAGGTTCTGTGTTTTTCTGAGATTGAGTTGTATGATCTATTTGTATATTTTGGATATTAATCCCCTTAGTGGTCATATCATTTGCAAATTTTTCTTCCACTCAGTAGGTTGTCTTCTCATATTGACCATCATTTCATCTTCTGCACCAAAGGTTTCAAGTTCAGTTTGGTCCCATTTCTTTCTTTTCACTTTTATTTCCTTTGCTTCAGGAGACAGGTCCAAGTAAATATTGGTACAACATCTGTCAAATAGTGCTTTGTCTATGTTTTCTTCTAGGAGTTTTATAGTATCCAGGTTTACATTTAGGTCTTTAATCCATTTTGAAGTTATTTTTGTATATGGTATTAGATAATGTTGATTTCATTCTTTTCATGTAGCTGTCTAATTTTCTCAGCACCACTTGTTGAAGAGACTGACTTTTCTCCATTGTGTATTCTTGCCTCGTTTGTTGTAGGTTAATTGTGCTACATCAATAATGCATGGGCTTATTTCTGGGCTCTCTATGCTGTTCTATTAATCTATGTGTCTATGTTTGTACCAGTACCAAAATATTTTGATTACTGTAGTTTCGTAGTATAGTCTGAAGCCAAGGCACACGATTCTTTCAGCTCTGTTCTTCTTTCTCAAGACTCTTTTTGGATATTTTGGATCGTTTGTGTTTCCATACGAATTCTAAAATTACTTGTTCTGTGAAAACTACTGTTGGTATTTTGATAGGAACTGCACTGAATCTTAGAGTGACTTGAGTAGTACGACTGCTTTAATAATATTTAACAATCTATGAACATGGTGTATCTTTCCATCTGTTTGTCTCATCTTCAGTTCCTTCTATCAGTTTTTGAGGACCTCCATACTCTTTTCCATAGTGGCTGCACCAATGTACATTCCAAAAAATAGTTTACAAGGGTTCTCTTTTCACCACATCCTTGCTAACATTTGTGGTCTTTCTGAGGATAGCCATTCTGACAGAGGTAAAATGATATCTCATTGTGGTGTGACTTGCATGTCTCTGATGATCAGCAAAGTTTAGCATATTTTCATGTGTCTGTTGGTCAGCTTTAAATCTTCTTTGGAAAGATGTCTGTTTAGGCCTTCTGCCCATTTTAAAATCAGGTTCTGTGTTTTTCTGAGATTGAGTTGTATGATCTATTTGTATATTTTGGATATTAATCCCCTTAGTGGTCATATCATTTGCAAATTTTTCTTCCACTCAGTAGGTTGTCTTCTCATATTGACCATCATTTCATCTTCTGCACCAAAGGTTTCAAGTTCAGTTTGGTCCCATTTCTTTCTTTTCACTTTTATTTCCTTTGCTTCAGGAGACAGGTCCAAGTAAATATTGGTACAACATCTGTCAAATAGTGCTTTGTCTATGTTTTCTTCTAGGAGTTTTATAGTATCCAGGTTTACATTTAGGTCTTTAATCCATTTTGAAGTTATTTTTGTATATGGTATTAGATAATGTTGATTTCATTCTTTTCATGTAGCTGTCTAATTTTCTCAGCACCACTTGTTGAAGAGACTGACTTTTCTCCATTGTGTATTCTTGCCTCGTTTGTTGTAGGTTAATTGTGCTACATCAATAATGCATGGGCTTATTTCTGGGCTCTCTATGCTGTTCTATTAATCTATGTGTCTATGTTTGTACCAGTACCAAAATATTTTGATTACTGTAGTTTCGTAGTATAGTCTGAAGCCAAGGCACACGATTCTTTCAGCTCTGTTCTTCTTTCTCAAGACTCTTTTTGGATATTTTGGATCGTTTGTGTTTCCATACGAATTCTAAAATTACTTGTTCTGTGAAAACTACTGTTGGTATTTTGATAGGAACTGCACTGAATCTTAGAGTGACTTGAGTAGTACGACTGCTTTAATAATATTTAACAATCTATGAACATGGTGTATCTTTCCATCTGTTTGTCTCATCTTCAGTTCCTTCTATCAGTGTCTTATGGTCTTCCAAGCATAGATTTTATCTCCTTAGTTAAGCTTATTCCTCCTTAGTTAAGCTTATTCCTATTCTTTTTGATGTGATTATAAATGGAATTGTTTGCTTAAATTCTCTTTTTGATAGTTCCTTGTTAGTGTATGGACATGCAAAAGACTTCTTTATATCATTCTGTATCCTGCAACTTCGGGCTGCCCCAGTGACTCAGCAGTAAAGAATCTGTCTGTAATGCAGGAGATGTGGGTTCAATCCCTGGGTAGAGAAGATCCCTAGAGGAGAGCGTGGCAACCCCCTCCAGTATTCTTATTTGGAGAATCCCATAAACAGAGGCGCATAGAGGGCTACAGTCCTTAGGGACACAAAGAGTGGACATGACTGAAGCAGCTTAGGACACACTCACCCTGCAATGCGACCAAAATCATTGATGAGCTCTAGTAGCTTTTTTGGTGGAGTCTTTAGGATTCTTAATGCATAGTATTGTGTCATCTGCAAATGGGCTTCCCAGGTAGTGCAGTGGTAAAGACTATGCTGCCAATGCAGGAGACCTAAGAGATGTGGGTTCAATCTCTGAGTTGGGACGATCCTTTTCTGCAGGAAATGACAACCCACTTCAGTATTCTCACCTAGAAAATTCCATGGACAGAGAAGCCTGGAGGGCTACAGTCCATGGGTCACAAAGAGTCAGAAACAACTGAGCATACAGTGCAACACAATATCTGTCAATAGTGTCAATTTTAATATTTCCTTTCCAATGTGGATTCCTTTTATTTCTTTTTTTTATGTGATTCATGTGACTAGAACTTCCAATACTATGTTGAATAAAAGTGGTGAGAGTGGGTACCCTTGTATTGTTCTTGATCTTAGAGGAAATACTTTCAGCTTTTCACTACTGCCCATGAGGTCAGCTGTGGGCTTATCATACATGGGCTTTATTATATTGAGGTTGTTCCCTCTATGCCCATTCTCTGGAGAGATCCTATCATAAATGAGTGTTGAATTTTGTGATATTTTGGATCGTTTGTGTTTCCATACGAATTCTAAAATTACTTGTTCTGTGAAAACTACTGTTGGTATTTTGATAGGAACTGCACTGAATCTTAGAGTGACTTGAGTAGTACGACTGCTTTAATAATATTTAACAATCTATGAACATGGTGTATCTTTCCATCTGTTTGTCTCATCTTCAGTTCCTTCTATCAGTGTCTTATGGTCTTCCAAGCATAGATTTTATCTCCTTAGTTAAGCTTATTCCTCCTTAGTTAAGCTTATTCCTATTCTTTTTGATGTGATTATAAATGGAATTGTTTGCTTAAATTCTCTTTTTGATAGTTCCTTGTTAGTGTATGGACATGCAAAAGACTTCTTTATATCATTCTGTATCCTGCAACTTCGGGCTTCCCCAGTGGCTCAGCAGTAAAGAATCTGTCTGTAATGCAGGAGATGTGGGTTCAATCCCTGGGTAGAGAAGATCCCTAGAGGAGAGCGTGGCAACCCCCTCCAGTATTCTTATTTGGAGAATCCCATAAACAGAGGCGCATAGAGGGCTACAGTCCTTAGGGACACAAAGAGTGGACATGACTGAAGCAGCTTAGGACACACTCACCCTGCAATGCGACCAAAATCATTGATGAGCTCTAGTAGCTTTTTTGGTGGAGTCTTTAGGATTCTTAATGCATAGTATTGTGTCATCTGCAAATGGGCTTCCCAGGTAGTGCAGTGGTAAAGACTATGCTGCCAATGCAGGAGACCTAAGAGATGTGGGTTCAATCTCTGAGTTGGGACGATCCTTTTCTGCAGGAAATGACAACCCACTTCAGTATTCTCACCTAGAAAATTCCATGGACAGAGAAGCCTGGAGGGCTACAGTCCATGGGTCACAAAGAGTCAGAAACAACTGAGCATACAGTGCAACACAATATCTGTCAATAGTGTCAATTTTAATATTTCCTTTCCAATGTGGATTCCTTTTATTTCTTTTTTTTATGTGATTCATGTGACTAGAACTTCCAATACTATGTTGAATAAAAGTGGTGAGAGTGGGTACCCTTGTATTGTTCTTGATCTTAGAGGAAATACTTTCAGCTTTTCACTACTGCCCATGAGGTCAGCTGTGGGCTTATCATACATGGGCTTTATTATATTGAGGTTGTTCCCTCTATGCCCATTCTCTGGAGAGATCCTATCATAAATGAGTGTTGAATTTTGTCAAAGGCTTTCTCTGCCTCTGTTGAAATAATCATACCGTTTTTATTCTTCAGTTTGTTAATTTGATGTATCACATTGTTAACTTATGGATATTGAATCATCCTTGCATCTTTGAGTTAAATCCCTTTTGACCATAGTGTTATGATCCTTTTAATGTATTATTGGATTTGGTTTCTTAATATACTATCTTGAGAATTTTTTTTATCTATGCTTATCACTGATAGTGGCCTGTAGTTTTCTTTTTTGTGTGATATCTTTGTTCAATTTCGGTATTGGGGTGATTCTGGACTCAGGATGAGTTTGAAAGTATTCCTTCCTCTGCAGTTTTTGCAATAGTTTAAGAAAGATAGGTATTACCTTTTCTCTAAATGTTCGTAAAAATCACCTGAGAGGTCATCTGGTCCTGGATGTTAGTTTATTGGGAGTCTTTTTACTTGCTAGTGAAATTTTTTTTACTGGTAATTGATCTATTCATATTTTGTTTCTTCCTGATTCAGTCTCGGGTGATTTTGTATTTCTAGGAATTTGTCCATTTCTTCTAGGTTGTCCATTTTACTGGCACGTAGTTGTTTGTAGTAATATCATATGATCTTCTGTATTTCTATGATTTCAATTGTAACTTCTCTTTTTTCCATTAATAACTTGATTGATTTGGGCTTTTTTTTCCCTTAATGACTCTAGCTAAAGTTTTATTACTTTTGTTTATATTTTCTAAGAACCAGCTTTTATTTTCATTGATAGGGTTTTCTCTTTTTGTTTTATCTTTTTATTTTTTAAGTGTCTATTTCATTTATTTCTACTCTGAGTTTTGTGATGTATGTCCTTCTACTAACTTTGAGCATCATTTGTTCTGCTTTTTCTACTTTCTTTAGGTGTAAATTTACGTTGTTTATTTCAGATTTCTCTTGTTTCCTGAGATAGCTTTATCACCAAAAATTTCTCTCTTAGAACTGCTTTTGCTGTGTCCCATGGATTCTGGACCATTATATTCTCATTTTCATTTCTCTTCAGGTATTTTTTTATTTCTTCTTTGACTTCTCCAGTGATCCATCTGTTGTTTAGTAACATATTGTTTAGCCTCCATGTGTTTGTGTTTTTTGCAGTTTTCTTCTTATAGTTGATTTCTAGACTCAAGTGTTGTGGTTGGAAAAGATGCATGATTTGACTTCGATTTTCATAAATTTATTGAGACTTTTTTTGTGGCCGAGCATGTGATAGTATCCTTAAGAATGTTCTATATCCTCTTCCAAAAAATTGCCCAGGAAGGAACACTTCCAAACACATTCTACGAGGCCACCATCACCCTGATACCAAAGCCAGGCAAAGACATCACAAAAAAAGAAAATTATAGGCCAATTTCACTGATGAATCTAGATGCCAAAATCCTCAACAAAATCCTAGCAAACAGAATTCAGTAACACATCAAAAAGCTCATTCATCACGATCAAGTTGGGTTCATCCCAGGCGTGCAAGGATTCTTCAACATCCACAAATCAATCAATGTGATACACCATATCAACAAATTGAAAGACAAAAATCACATGATCATCTCAATAGATGCAGAAAAAGCCTTTGACAAAGTACAGCACCCATTTATGATAAAAACTCTTCAAAAAATGGGCATAGAAGGAACTTATCTTAACATAGTGAAAGCCATATATGAGAAGCCCACAGCGAACATTATCCTCAATGGTGAAAAACCCAAAGCATTCCCTTTAAGATCAGGAATAAGACAAGGGTGTCCACTTTCACCACTCTTATTCAACATAGTCCTGGAAGTTCTAACAACAGCAATAAGAGAAGAGAAAGAAATCAAAGGAATCCAGATTGGAAAAGAAGAAGTCAAACTCTCTCTATTTGCAAATGACATAATATTATACATAGAAAATTCCAAAGACACTATTACAAAACTACTAGAGTTAATCAGCGAATTTAGCAAAGTCGCAGGATACAAAATCAATATACAGAAATCACTGGCATTCCTATACACAAACAATGAAAAATCAGAAAATGAAATCAAAGAGGCAATCCCCTTCACCATCGCAACCAAAAGAATCAAATATCTAGGAATAAACCTACCCAAAGAAACAAAAGAACTGTACACAGAAAATTACAAGACACTCATGAGAGACATTAAAGAAGACTTAAACAGATGGAGAAATATTCCATGTTCCTGGGTCGGGAGAATCAATATTGTGAAAATGACCATACTACCAAATGTCATCTATAGATTCAATGCGATCCCTATCAAACTTCCAATAACATTCTTCACAGAACTAGACCAACGAATAACACAGTTCATATGGAAACACAAAAGACCTCGAATAGCCAAAGCAATCCTCAGGAAGAAGAATGGAGCTGGGGGGATCAGCCTCCCCAACTTCAGACTCTACTACAAAGCAACAGTCATCAAGACAGTATGGTACTGGCACAAAAACAGAAATATCGACCAATGGGACAAGATCGAGAACCCAGAGATAAAGCCATGCACCTATGGGTACCTTATTTTTGACAAAGGAGGCAAACATATAAAATGGGACAAAGACAGCCTCTTCAACAAATGGTGCTGGGAAAATTGGACAGCTACATGCAAGAAAATGAAGTTGGAACATACCCTGACACCATACACAAAGATCAACTCAAAATGGAAATAAAAAACTTAAAAGCCTTTGACAAAGTACAGCACCCATTTATGATAAAAACTCTTCAAAAAATGGGCATAGAAGGAACTTATCTTAACATAGTGAAAGCCATATATGAGAAGCCCACAGCGAACATTATCCTCAATGGTGAAAAACTCAAAGCATTCCCTTTAAGATCAGGAATAAGACAAGGGTGTCCACTTTCACCACTCTTATTCAACATAGTCCTGGAAGTTCTAACAACAGCAATAAGAGAAGAGAAAGAAATCAAAGGAATCCAGATTGGAAAAGAAGAAGTCAAACTCTCTCTATTTGCAAATGACATAATATTATACATAGAAAATTCCAAAGACACTATTACAAAACTACTAGAGTTAATCAGCGAATTTAGCAAAGTCGCAGGATACAAAATCAATATACAGAAATCACTGGCATTCCTATACACAAACAATGAAAAATCAGAAAATGAAATCAAAGAGGCAATCCCCTTCACCATCGCAACCAAAAGAATCAAATATCTAGGAATAAACCTACCCAAAGAAACAAAAGAACTGTACACAGAAAATTACAAGACACTCATGAGAGACATTAAAGAAGACTTAAACAGATGGAGAAATATTCCATGTTCCTGGGTCGGGAGAATCAATATTGTGAAAATGACCATACTACCAAATGTCATCTATAGATTCAATGCGATCCCTATCAAACTTCCAATAACATTCTTCACAGAACTAGACCAACGAATAACACAGTTCATATGGAAACACAAAAGACCTCGAATAGCCAAAGCAATCCTCAGGAAGAAGAATGGAGCTGGGGGGATCAGCCTCCCCAACTTCAGACTCTACTACAAAGCAACAGTCATCAAGACAGTATGGTACTGGCACAAAAACAGAAATATCGACCAATGGGACAAGATCGAGAACCCAGAGATAAAGCCATGCACCTATGGGTACCTTATTTTTGACAAAGGAGGCAAACATATAAAATGGGACAAAGACAGCCTCTTCAACAAATGGTGCTGGGAAAATTGGACAGCTACATGCAAGAAAATGAAGTTGGAACATACCCTGACACCATACACAAAGATCAACTCAAAATGGATTAAAGACTTAAATGTAAGGCCAGAAACCATCAAACTCTTAGAGGAGAATATAGGCAAAACCCTCAAGGACATCAATCAAAGCAAGATCTTCTCTGACCCACCTACTAGAATAGTGGAACTAAAAAGACAAATGAACATGTGGGACCTAATGAAACTTAAAAGCTTTTGCACAGCTAAAGAAATTACAAAAAAGCTGAACAGACAGCCCACAGAGTGGGAGAAAATCATAGCAAATGAAACAACAGACAAAGAATTAATCTCCAAAATCTACAAGCAACTCAGACAACTCAGCACTGGAAAAACGAACAACCCAATCAAAAAATGGGAAAAGGACCTAAACAGACACCTCTTCAATGATGAAATACAGATGGCCCAAAAACACATGAAACGATGCTCAACTTCACTAATAATTAGAGAAATGCAAATCAAAACTACAATGAGATATCACCTCACACCCGTCAGAATGGCCATCATCCACAAATCGACAGACAATAAATGCTGGAGAGGCTGCGGAGAAAAGGGAACACTCCTGCATTGCTGGTGGGAGTGTAAATTGATACAGCCTCTATGGAAGACAGTCTGGAGATTTCTTAAAAAACAAAAAATAGAAGCACCATATGACCCAGCAATCCCACTCTTAGGCTTATACCCTGACGAAATCAAAACTGAAAGAAGCACCTGTACCCCAATGTTCATTGCAGCTCTCTATACAATAGCTAGAACACGGAAGCAACCTAGATGCCCATCGACGAACGAATGGATCCAAAAGGCTTCTGGTACATAAAAAAAATACTAATGGGATGGAAAAAACTCAGAAAGAGAAGGACAAATACAGTATAGCCAAAGCACTGGGGTGGAGCTACAGCCTCCAACTTCAGACTCTACTACAAAGCAACAGTCATCAAGACAGTATGGTACTGGCACAAAAACAGAAATATCGACCAATGGGACAAGATCGAGAACCCAGAGATAAAGCCATGCACCTATGGGTACCTTATTTTTGACAAAGGAGGCAAACATATAAAATGGGACAAAGACAGCCTCTTCAACAAATGGTGCTGGGAAAATTGGACAGCTACATGCAAGAAAATGAAGTTGGAACATACCCTGACACCATACACAAAGATCAACTCAAAATGGATTAAAGACTTAAATGTAAGGCCAGAAACCATCAAACTCTTAGAGGAGAATATAGGCAAAACCCTCAAGGACATCAATCAAAGCAAGATCTTCTCTGACCCACCTACTAGAATAGTGGAACTAAAAAGACAAATGAACATGTGGGACCTAATGAAACTTAAAAGCTTTTGCACAGCTAAAGAAATTACAAAAAAGCTGAACAGACAGCCCACAG
The DNA here is from genome assembly GCA_022376925.1 of Tragulus kanchil. Classification (NCBI taxonomy): domain Eukaryota; kingdom Metazoa; phylum Chordata; class Mammalia; order Artiodactyla; family Tragulidae; genus Tragulus; species Tragulus kanchil. Next base: position 139,696,707 of record JAIOJX010000003.1, read on the forward strand.
AGTGGGAGAAAATCATAGCAAATGAAACAACAGACAAAGAATTAATCTCCAAAATCTACAAGCAACTCAGACAACTCAGCACTGGAAAAACGAACAACCCAATCAAAAAATGGGAAAAGGACCTAAACAGACACCTCTTCAATGATGAAATACAGATGGCCCAAAAACACATGAAACGATGCTCAACTTCACTAATAATTAGAGAAATGCAAATCAAAACTACAATGAGATATCACCTCACACCCGTCAGAATGGCCATCATCCACAAATCGACAGACAATAAATGCTGGAGAGGCTGCGGAGAAAAGGGAACACTCCTGCATTGCTGGTGGGAGTGTAAATTGATACAGCCTCTATGGAAGACAGTCTGGAGATTTCTTAAAAAACAAAAAATAGAAGCACCATATGACCCAGCAATCCCACTCTTAGGCTTATACCCTGACGAAATCAAAACTGAAAGAAGCACCTGTACCCCAATGTTCATTGCAGCTCTCTATACAATAGCTAGAACACGGAAGCAACCTAGATGCCCATCGACGAACGAATGGATCCAAAAGCTCTGGTACATATATACAATGGAATACTACACAGCTGTAAAGAGAAATGCAGAAGAATCAACCCTAATGAGGTGGCTGGATCTAGAACGTATCATAAAAAGTGAAGTCAGTCAGAAAGAGAAGGACAAATACAGTATATTAACACATATATATGGAATCTAGTAGGATGGTGATGATGGCACATGCAGTGAAGCGACAGAAAGTCAGACATGGACAGTGGACATATGGACATTGTGGGGAAGGAACAGTGGGTGAGAGGTGTAAAGGAAGTAGCATGAAGGCCTGTACTATCATAAGTGAAGAAAATAGCTATAGTCATTGCTCTGTGAGAAAAGGGGATCCTTCAGGGGTGCTGTGTGAGGGTCGGGAGGGGCGGGAAGGGGGGGATATACATATGACTAATCTGAGAACATACATATCTGTAAACAACAAAACTCTGTAAAAGTTAAAAGTAAAATAAAGGTTTAAAAAAAAAAAAGAATGTTCTATATCCACTTGACAAGAATGTGTATTCTGCTGTTTTGTGATGAAATGTATTATATGCATCTATTAAGCCACCTGACATAATTTATATGTATCTATTAAGCCACCTGGTCATTTAAGGCCATTGTTTCCTTACTGTTTTTCTATCTGGGTAACCTGTCCATTGATTTAAAGTCCCCTTGCTATTACTGTGTTACTGTTGATTTCTCCTCTTACGTTCTTCAATATTTGCCTTATATATTTAGGTAATCCTAATTTGAGTGCATATATACTTACAATTGTTATATCTTCTTCTTGAGTTGACCCCTTGATCTTTACCTAGTGTCCTTCTTTGTCTCTTTTTATAGTCTTTATTTTAAATTCTATTTCAGCTGATTTAAGTATTGCTACTCCAGCTTTTTTTCAAGTTACATTTACATGGAATACCTTTATCCACTTTCAATCTGTTTGTATCTCTAGATCTGAAGTGACTTACTTGTAGGCAACATACGTACACGTGTCATTTTTATATCCATTCAGCCACTATATGTCTTTTCATTGGGGAGTTGAGTCAGTCTACATTTAAGTAACTTTTGATATATACATATGTATATTATATGTGCTTATTGACATATTATAAATTATTTTTTGATTACTTTTGTCATTCTTTTCTGTTCCTTTCTTCCCATTTGATTTGATGACTATTTTTTTATGTTATGTTCAGATTCCTTTTTGTTTTATCTTTGTATATATATTATTGATTTTTGGCTTGTGATTACCACGAAGTTTATACATAGCTATATATGTATACACATATTCATATATATATATGGATATGTGTGTGTAATTGTTTTAAGTTGTCAATCTCTTAGTGTCAAAGGCTTTAAAAATAAATTTGACTCTTCTCCCATTGTGATCATTACACATATTTACTGTGGGAAGGAACAGTGGGTGAGAGGTGTAAAGGAAGTAGCATGAAGGCCTGTACTATCATAAGTGAAGAAAATAGCTATAGTCATTGCTCTGTGAGAAAAGGGGATCCTTCAGGGGTGCTGTGTGAGGGTCGGGAGGGGAGGGAAGGGGGGGATATACATATGACTAATCTGAGAACATACATATCTGTAAACAACAAAACTCTGTAAAAGTTAAAAGTAAAATAAAGGTTTAAAAAAAAAAAAGAATGTTCTATATCCACTTGACAAGAATGTGTATTCTGCTGTTTTGTGATGAAATGTATTATATGCATCTATTAAGCCACCTGACATAATTTATATGTATCTATTAAGCCACCTGGTCATTTAAGGCCATTGTTTCCTTACTGTTTTTCTATCTGGGTAACCTGTCCATTGATTTAAAGTCCCCTTGCTATTACTGTGTTACTGTTGATTTCTCCTCTTACGTTCTTCAATATTTGCCTTATATATTTAGGTAATCCTAATTTGAGTGCATATATACTTACAATTGTTATATCTTCTTCTTGAGTTGACCCCTTGATCTTTACCTAGTGTCCTTCTTTGTCTCTTTTTATAGTCTTTATTTTAAATTCTATTTCAGCTGATTTAAGTATTGCTACTCCAGCTTTTTTTCAAGTTACATTTACATGGAATACCTTTATCCACTTTCAATCTGTTTGTATCTCTAGATCTGAAGTGACTTACTTGTAGGCAACATACGTACACGTGTCATTTTTATATCCATTCAGCCACTATATGTCTTTTCATTGGGGAGTTGAGTCAGTCTACATTTAAGTAACTTTTGATATATACATATGTATATTATATGTGCTTATTGACATATTATAAATTATTTTTTGATTACTTTTGTCATTCTTTTCTGTTCCTTTCTTCCCATTTGATTTGATGACTATTTTTTTATGTTATGTTCAGATTCCTTTTTGTTTTATCTTTGTATATATATTATTGATTTTTGGCTTGTGATTACCACGAAGTTTATACATAGCTATATATGTATACACATATTCATATATATATATGGATATGTGTGTGTAATTGTTTTAAGTTGTCAATCTCTTAGTGTCAAAGGCATTTTAACAAAACTGAATTTTGACTCTTCTCCCATTGTGATCACCGTTCTGACATCATATTTCGCATCTGTGTAGACTTCAACCACTCACTGTGAATACAAATGGTTTTACTTTCTTCTTTTAACCTCCCAACTAGCTTTACTATCTTTACTGTGTATTTGTCTTTGCTGATAAGATTTTTCCTTTCATAATTTTCATGTTTCTAGTTGTAGCCTCTTCTTTTTCACTTCAGATGTTCTTTTAACATTCTTTATAAAGCTAGCTTAGTAGTGTTGAACTCTTAGCTTTTGCTTGTCTGTAAAACTTTTCATCTCTCCAACAAATGAGAGATTTGCTAGGTAGAGTATTCTTGGTTGTAGAATTTTTCCTTTAATTAACTTAAATATATCATGCCAGTCCCTTCTGGCATGCTGAGTTTCTGCTGAAAAATCAACTGGTAACCTTGTATGTGACTTGTTACCTTTCCCTTGTTGTTTTTAATATGCTTTCTATCTTTAATTTTTGCCACTTTAACAGCAATGCATTGATGTGGTCCTCATTGGGTTGCTCTTAATTATTTCTTGAGGATAAATGTGGGAAATGAAATTACTAGGTCAAAATATATACACACTTGTAAGATTAGATGTGTGTGTGTGTGTGTGTGTGTGTGCTCAGTCACCCGGTCATGTCTGACTCTTTCCAGCCCCATGGACTGCCACCTGCCAGTCTCTTTTGCCCGTGTAACTTTCCACACAAGAATACTGCAGTGGGGTGTCATTTCCTACATAAGGGAGTCTTCATAATCCAGGGATTAAACCCACTTCTCTTGCATCTCCTGAATTGACAGGCAGATTCTTAATCATTAGCACCATCTGGGAAGCCCCAAAGAATAGAGAGCTATTGTCAAACTGCCTGCCCAAGTAGCATATCAATGCACATTCCTGCTGGCAGTACCTAAGAGTGTCTAAGAGTTCACTAAAATATAGACAGTAAATAAGCGGGAAAAATAGAAGCCTCATTAATAATTTCAAAATTTAGATTAAAACAGGAAGTGTGACAAAGATCAATTACTTTTCTTTAACTTAGCTATCAATCTACCTATCTTTAATGTATACACATATTCATATATATATGGATATGTGTGTGTAATTGTTTTAAGTTGTCAATCTCTTAGTGTCAAAGGCATTTTAACAAAACTGAATTTTGACTCTTCTCCCATTGTGATCACCGTTCTGACATCATATTTCGTGCATCTGTGTAGACTTCAACCACTCACTGTGAATACAAATGGTTTTACTTTCTTCTTTTAACCTCCCAACTAGCTTTACTATCTTTACTGTGTATTTGTCTTTGCTGATAAGATTTTTCCTTTCATAATTTTCATGTTTCTAGTTGTAGCCTCTTCTTTTTCACTTCAGATGTTCTTTTAACATTCTTTATAAAGCTAGCTTAGTAGTGTTGAACTCTTAGCTTTTGCTTGTCTGTAAAACTTTTCATCTCTCCAACAAATGAGAGATTTGCTAGGTAGAGTATTCTTGGTTGTAGAATTTTTCCTTTAATTAACTTAAATATATCATGCCAGTCCCTTCTGGCATGCTGAGTTTCTGCTGAAAAATCAACTGGTAACCTTGTATGTGACTTGTTACCTTTCCCTTGTTGTTTTTAATATGCTTTCTATCTTTAATTTTTGCCACTTTAACAGCAATGCATTGATGTGGTCCTCATTGGGTTGCTCTTAATTATTTCTTGAGGATAAATGTGGGAAATGAAATTACTAGGTCAAAATATATACACACTTGTAAGATTAGATGTGTGTGTGTGTGTGTGTGTGTGTGTGCTCAGTCACCCGGTCATGTCTGACTCTTTCCAGCCCCATGGACTGCCACCTGCCAGTCTCTTTTGCCCGTGTAACTTTCCACACAAGAATACTGCAGTGGGGTGTCATTTCCTACATAAGGGAGTCTTCATAATCCAGGGATTAAACCCACTTCTCTTGCATCTCCTGAATTGACAGGCAGATTCTTAATCATTAGCACCATCTGGGAAGCCCCAAAGAATAGAGAGCTATTGTCAAACTGCCTGCCCAAGTAGCATATCAATGCACATTCCTGCTGGCAGTACCTAAGAGTGTCTAAGAGTTCACTAAAATATAGACAGTAAATAAGCGGGAAAAATAGAAGCCTCATTAATAATTTCAAAATTTAGATTAAAACAGGAAGTGTGACAAAGATCAATTACTTTTCTTTTAACTTAGCTATCAATCTACCTATCTTTGACAAACTTCTTGTTTTAATTTACACTTTTAAATTATTAATGAGGCTGATATTTTTCCAGAAGCTTTTGGTTATAAATAATATTTCTTTTGTTAATTGCTGATTTGTGTCCTTGGCCCATTTCTTAATGGGTTGTTCACTTTCCCCTACTTCACATGGGGAGGCTATTAATCCCTTAATTGTCTCATACACTGCACATTGACTGCTTTGCCATTAGCTTTTTTGAAAAAAAAGTATGGAAGTCCTCGGACTTCATGAATGTATGTGTCATCCTTGTGCAGGAGCCTTGCTCCTCTTCTCTGTATTGCTCCATTTGAGTGTATGTGCTGCTCCAGAGAACCCAGCTTTTAAATTTTGTTTGTATTAATGCCTTTAATATTCTAAATTACAAAGGAATATATCATCTCTGTACGTTTCTAATAATCACAAGTATATCAAGTTAAAAAATTAAATCCACCATCACGTTCACTAAAGAATTTCGCTTTACTCCCCAAAGGCAACCACATTTAATAATTTGTTAATGACTTTCCAAGCCCTTTCCCATGCATTTCTGTTATGGCTGGTTTTGACGTATAGACACTTGTTTGGTTGGTTTTTAGTTATTTATTTTTGGCTGTGCTGGGTTGTCATTGCTACATGGGCTTTTCTCTAGTTGCGGCAAGTGGTTACAGTGAGCTGACTTCTTGCTGAGGTGGCCTCTCTTGTCTCCAGAGCATGGGCACTAGGCCCCACAGGCTTCAGTGATACTGAACCCATGTCTCCTGCACTGGCAGGCAGATGCTACCACTGAGCCACCAGGGAAGCCTTGTTTTGATGTACAGATTTTTTTTTAAGTTTTTCAAAGTTTATTATTATTTATTTTTGGCTCTTCTGGGTCTTTGTTGCTGCCAGTGGGCTCTTCTCTAGTTTCAGGGAGTGGGGGCCACTCTCTAGTTGAGGTGAGCAGGCCTCTTGTTGCAGTGACTTCTCTTGTTGTGGAACTCAGGCTCTAGCGCACACAGGCTTCAGTAGTTGCTACACATGGGCTCAATCGTTGTGGTTACCGGGCTCTAGAGCACAGGCTTGGTAGTTGTGGTTCATGGGCTTAGTAGCTCTGCAGCAAGTGGGATCTTCCCAGATCAAGGATCGGACTTGTGTCTCCAGCATTGGCAGGTGAACTCTTTACCACTGAGCCACCAGGGAAGCCTTGTGTTGATGTATAGAAGTTTTAAACTCTGATTAGTGATTTACTTCCTGGAGCTTGATTAAGATATTATCCAGGGCTTCCCCTGGTGGTCGAGTGGGTAAGGACACTGCCTTGCAGTGCAAGGGGCGCCGGTTCGAGCCCTGGCCTGGGAAGATCCCACGTGCCGCGGAGCAGCTGGACTGATGTGTCCAATGACCGAGCCGGAGCTCTGGAGCGCATGCGCCCAGAGCTGGCACTCTGAGACGACAGACGCCACCGCGATGGGAGGCCCACAGGAGCCAAAGAACAAAGACAGATGAAAATAGAGAAATGAAAGACCAATAGAAGTGGCCCGCCCGCTCCCCTCCCTCCCCAACCCAACCCCTGCCCAAAAATAAATAAATAAATAAATCTTAAAAAAAAAAAAAAAGATATTATCCACTCTATGACTTTGTCATATTAGAAACACCTTTCTAATTACAAAGTAGAGACAAATATTCATCCATATTTTCTCCCATATTTTCTGTTTATGGTTCCATTTTTTCACATATACATCTTTAGTTAACCTGGAACTTATTTTGCTATGTTTCCAAATAGATAGATATGATGAATACTTTAAAAAAAAAAAAAAAGCACAACCCAGAATAAAGCAAAATGTGCAAAGCTAAGAATTTGCAAAGGTGCTCAAGAAATAGGAGTCTTGGTATAGCTGTAGTAAAGATAATGGATAGGAGAGAAATAGGAGATACCATTGGAAGAGTAGGTGAATTAAGATCAAGGAGGAATTTTATATTAAAGGCAAGGAGGCCAGGAGGAGGTCTGAAAGGCTGGGGACAGGAAGTATCCAACCAGCGCCATCCCCAGAGCAATGTGCATAGTGCACAGAGGCGGGGAGCCGTGAGAAGGTTCTGGGGGTCTCAGGTGCATGTAGCTAGGGTCTGAGCCAGAACAGAAGCAGTGGGGAGAGAGGAGGCAATGGCTGTTAGACTCCTGGAAGAGCCAACAGGACTTGATGAGTGACTGGACATGAAGAAGGGACTCTGCTGTGTGGTCCTGAGCACACAGATAGCTCAGCATTTGGATGGAGTTATTCTGCTCTATGCAGCTCTTCTCTCTTTTCTCAGGTAGGTTGAAGACGTTTTCCTTTCTTCATTGTACAGATGGGAAAACCGAGGATTGGCAAGACAGGATTCGCCCAGTGAGTCAGGCCCCCTGTGGCACAATCTGGGTGGAAATGTAGGCAAGCAGGGCTCTGGAGCTCTTATTCCTCATTGAACGTGGCAAACTCACTTCACCTATGTGCATGGGTTGGGGGCGGTGGGGTGGGTGGCGAGAATACACGCGCCCACGTGTCTTTGTGCTCCATGGGCATGTGGTCGAGAGGCTGACACGTGCACCAGCCGGGCTTCTCTCCCAAGCTGGTGATGGGCACCGGTGCTCTCTGCATGGCTTCCTCTTCCCACACAAGACTTCAGATGACACAACGTCTGAAAACACTGAAGATTTCCAGTCTCCATGGGACCACAGCCCTGCCTGCTGCAATCCTGGAACTGTTAGAAGCTCCAACCCTCCACCGCCCTCCACCCTTGGTCTCCAGCTCCAGGACTCATGAAACACCATGAGCTCACTCTGCCCGGCCTGCTTGGCACAAAGCTACATGAAGACACTAGACATTCTTCTGCCAAAGAAAACCCAAGCAACCTGGACTTTCTCCAACAGGCTGGATCAGCCACACTACCCCTCAAGGTTCTAGCCCTCCCAGGGGCCTGCTACACCCATCAGGGCCCTAATCCGAGGAACCCTGAAGAGGTTTCCCAGGAACTATGAACCTTCTCTCTCAGCAGCAAAATAAGCCAGCAACAATGCCCAGAGTGAAAGGAGGCCTGGCAGTTTTTAACCTACAGAAATCTATTCATCCTTTGAGATCCAGTTGATCTGACATTCATTCTGTGACTTCTTACCCAAATTCCACCCAACCAAAAGCACAAGCCAACTGCTTCTCTGTGCTCCCATAGCAAATGTGTGCAGTGTTACTATAGCCTCTGTGGCCTGGGAAGCAAATAGGTTCTGTCTTTTATACCAAGTCCTGTGGATGAGTAGTGATGACCTGCTTGCTGTGTCAAGAAGGATGCTGAGGCCATACACAAACACAGCCGGAAATTCCCCACTGCTCTTCAGGAAAGGCGACGGCAGGGGATGGCGGCCAGGTACCGCGCAGCTATGTCTGCCCACCAAGACTGCACACTGCCCTGCACTCCCTCCCCAGTCACCATCTGCACAGTCTGGGCACAGGACTGCATTTCCTCACTTTCGTATCTCCAGTGCCTTGCACAGTGTCTGACCCTTAGCTTAGTAGGTGGTCAAGAAATATTTTGCTGAGTGAATAGTTGGTTAAAAGTTTCCATAATCTTTCCCATAGAGTGAAGAAGCAGATGAACCCACCTTGGCTGTAGACAAGTGGAGATTAGGCGACCTCGATTCTCCCTTTGGCTTATGGGGAGGCCACACCTTTTCTGGACACTTACATCTCTCCTACAGTCTTAAAGGAATTTTAATGTTATTGTGCCCAGTAATGCCTTGTCCCCAACTTGTCTACACAGTAATAACTTGAAGTTACTGAACCCATAGTATGCTTAGCAGGTTCGCTCCCATAGGCATTTAGTAAGTCCTGATTAAATGAATTAATATGTTTTCTTCTGACTCTCTGCATGTGTGCTAAGTTGCTTCAGTTGTGTCTGACTCTTTGTGACTCTGGATTGTTGCTCGGCAGGATCCTCTGTCCATGGGATTCTCCAGGCAAGAATACTGGAGTGGGTTGCCTTGTCGTCCTCCAGGGGATCTTCCCCACCCAGGGATTGAACCTGCATCTCCTGGGTCTCCTGCATTGGCAGGTGGCTTACTGCTAGGGCCACCTGGGGAGCTCTACCACTACCTGCCACAGATTCTTCAGTTTGTAGGAAAGTATGCCACTGTTAGGTTTAATACCTGGTAGCAAATGAATCACCAGGTGACTTAATTGTACTTTGTTGCCTCTTATCAACCAATGACTATCTTAAGTGAGTTTATAAATATTAACTGAATCATATCATTTTAAGTTGGAATGTACCAAACAGTTTAAAGATTAATTTTTTGTTGTTGTTTTTTGGCCACTTCTATTGATCTTTCATTTATTTATCTTTGTTCTTTGGCCTGTGTGGGCCTCCCAGCACAGTGGCCTCTCTCGCTGCAGAGCACCGGCTCTGGGCGCACACGCTCCAGAGCGCTGGTTTGGTAGTTGGACACATCGGTCCAGCCATTCCACAGCACGTGGGATCTTCCCAGGCCAGGGATCGAACCGGCGACCCTTGCACTGCAAGGCAGTGCCCTTACCCACTGGACCACCAGGGAAGTCCTAAAGCTTAATTTAAAGCTGAGGAAACCGAAACCTTCATTATTGACAGAGTTACTATCTCCTCTCACCACTTCACTTATCATTCATTCACTCAATAATTTTTTGAGAGAACATTTAATAACAAAAACCATTTATTATAGATAGTTTTGCAAGAACACAAAGCAAACTGTACATCTTAATGTTTTGATATCTGATCTGTATCTCTGTGAGCTTTTAGACAAAGTCAACTTTTATGTATTTGTGTACATAAATGTTTGTAACACCTTTATTCATAACAGCAAAAAACTAGAAACAATGCAAATGCCCATCAATGGGTGAAAGAATAAGAAAATGTTTGTGCATGCACACAATGAAATATGCTGCAATTAAAAGGAACATATTCCTGAAATATGCAACAAAATTGATGAATCTCAAACATATTTTGCTGAAAGAGCAAAACGGTGCATTCTGTGTAATTCCCAAGCAAACTATAGTGAAAGGAAGCAGGTACTAATTACCTAGAGTTAGGGGTACTGTGCTGTGCTTAGTCAATAAGTCATGTCCAACTCTCTGCGATCCTGTAGACCCTATCCTTCCAGACTCCTCTGTTCATCAGGATTCTCCAAGCAAGAATACTGGAGTGAGTTGCAACTCCCTTCTCCAGGGGATCTTCCCAACCTAAGGACTGAACTCAGGTCTCCCACATTGTGGGCAAATTCTTTACCAGCTGAGCTACCAGGGAAGTCCCTAAGGGTATTAGATAGCAAGAACTAATATAATTCTATAGTAAGTAAACACCGTGTTATAAATAAAACTACAGATAAATAAATGAGTAAACTAGATAGTCAAGAAATAGTTACTACACAACCATTAACTTGCTTTATGACGGAGGCATTGCTACTAGTAATATTCAATGATGGAACGACAAGGCTAGGCCAAGTGGACTTCCATGGGTAAAAATTAACAGCTCAGTGGTAAAGAACATGCCTGCAATGCAGGAGCTGCAGGCAATGCAGGTTCGATCCCTGGGTGGGGAAGATCCCCTGAAGGAGGGCATGGCAACCACTCCAGTCTTCTTGCCTGGAGAGTCCCATGGGCAGAGAAGCCTGGTGGGCTTCAGTGCACAGGGTCTCAAAGAGTCAGACAGAACTGAAGCAACCCGGTACACACCACCTCATATTATATACAAACTACTTCACATCCCACACAAATGTTAATTCTAGAGGAAAATATAAGAGTTTTTTCATTATAGTCAAGGAGACAAAATTTTCTGATATAAGGCCCAAAGCAAACTGTACATCTTAAGTTGCTATTATCTCTGTGAGCTTTTAGACAAAGTCAACTTTTATGTATTTGTGTACATAAATGTTTGTAACACCTTTATTCATAACAGCAAAAAACTAGAAACAATGCAAATGCCCATCAATGGGTGAAAGAATAAGAAAATGTTTGTGCATGCACACAATGAAATATGCTGCAATTAAAAGGAACATATTCCTGAAATATGCAACAAAATTGATGAATCTCAAACATATTTTGCTGAAAGAGCAAAACGGTGCATTCTGTGTAATTCCCAAGCAAACTATAGTGAAAGGAAGCAGGTACTAATTACCTAGAGTTAGGGGTACTGTGCTGTGCTTAGTCAATAAGTCATGTCCAACTCTCTGCGATCCTGTAGACCCTATCCTTCCAGACTCCTCTGTTCATCAGGATTCTCCAAGCAAGAATACTGGAGTGAGTTGCAACTCCCTTCTCCAGGGGATCTTCCCAACCTAAGGACTGAACTCAGGTCTCCCACATTGTGGGCAAATTCTTTACCAGCTGAGCTACCAGGGAAGTCCCTAAGGGTATTAGATAGCAAGAACTAATATAATTCTATAGTAAGTAAACACCGTGTTATAAATAAAACTACAGATAAATAAATGAGTAAACTAGATAGTCAAGAAATAGTTACTACACAACCATTAACTTGCTTTATGACGGAGGCATTGCTACTAGTAATATTCAATGATGGAACGACAAGGCTAGGCCAAGTGGACTTCCATGGGTAAAAATTAACAGCTCAGTGGTAAAGAACATGCCTGCAATGCAGGAGCTGCAGGCAATGCAGGTTCGATCCCTGGGTGGGGAAGATCCCCTGAAGGAGGGCATGGCAACCACTCCAGTCTTCTTGCCTGGAGAGTCCCATGGGCAGAGAAGCCTGGTGGGCTTCAGTGCACAGGGTCTCAAAGAGTCAGACAGAACTGAAGCAACCCGGTACACACCACCTCATATTATATACAAACTACTTCACATCCCACACAAATGTTAATTCTAGAGGAAAATATAAGAGTTTTTTCATTATAGTCAAGGAGACAAAATTTTCTGATATAAGGCACAGAGAAACATTAACCAAAAAAAAAAAAAAGAATAGACTGATAAATTTTACTTCATTGAAGCTAAGAATATCTTTTAGTCAAAGATAAGATAAAACAGAGTGAAAAAATCACCCAGATTGGAAGAAGCTGTGTACATATTCTAATATCCAGAACATATAAAGAGTTCCTAATTATCAATATGAAAAAGATTGACAAGCCAGTGTTTTTTTTTTGAAATAGTGAGCATAGGGAATAAACATACAGGAAGGTGCTCTCAACATCACTATGTATCAGACATGCATCTACACTTTGCCCGTCCCAATCATAGTGACTAAAATTAAAAGGACTGCTAATACTGTGAGTGAGAATATGAAGCAACTTCAACTCACACACTGCCGGCAGAAGTGTAAATTTGACACTGCCACTTTAAAGTCTACTTTGGCTATGACTATGTACCCCATCTTCCCTGATGGCTCAGTCAATAAAGAATCCGCCTGTAATGCAAAGAGACCTGGTTTTGATCCCTGAGTCAGGAAGATCCTCTGAAGAAGGGCATGGCAACCCACTCCAGTATTCTTGCCTGGAGAAATCCATGGACAGAAGAGCCTGGCGGGCTGCAGTCCATGGGGTCACAAAGAGTTGGACACAACTGAGTGACTAACACTTTCTGATAATGTACTAGGTAAAATTGATAATGTATCTAGGTAAAATTCTGTCAAGGTGTATACTTGAAATTTGTGCATTTTCTTATCTGTAAGTTACATCTCACTAAACAAAAATCATAAAAATGAAAGAAGACAAGAGAGAATAGGAGAAATTCGAACACAAGATGTGTATTTGGCCATAAGAAGGAATTAGTATTAATTTTGCAGGCATGAGAACAGTATTGTAGTCATGTAGACGAAAGTGACTTTAAATATAGGTAAAGTTAGTAAGACCATCCTCCAGGTTGACTTCAAACTCCTCCCCAGACCATACATAGCCCTTCAGTAATGATTTACGAACAACCGCATATGCACAGCCCTATAGCTGGCTCTGGGGAGTGCAGGAGCAAAAACAAGCTCACAGTGGGCAAGAATGTGGAGAGAGGCGGGGTGATGGTGGTCAATCTGGACTGTAGCCCCCTGACCACCACGCCTGGTTGCACTGGTTTGCCCAGATGCAGCTGTGAGGTACACGGAGAACTGAAATTTTTAAATGAGAGACTTCTGTGGGAAGCCTGGTGGGGAAAAACTGTATTCTCCAGACTTTTTTAGGTAGAACATGGAATTTGACAGGAATTGCCACTGGGGTAGAAACTGAGGAGGTGAGTTGGCTCATGGCTGCCTTGTTGAAGGCGAGAATACTCTGGGGTGCAGGTGGGGCGCCGTGGGGAGAAGCAGAAGGGGAGGGGTAACTTCAACTCACTAGCAACATGCCGGCCCAAAGAAGGACTGCTAATACTGTGAGTGAGAATATGAAGCAACTTCAACTCACACACTGCCGGCAGAAGTGTAAATTTGACACTGCCACTTTAAAGTCTACTTTGGCTATGACTATGTACCCCATCTTCCCTGATGGCTCAGTCAATAAAGAATCCGCCTGTAATGCAAAGAGACCTGGTTTTGATCCCTGAGTCAGGAAGATCCTCTGAAGAAGGGCATGGCAACCCACTCCAGTATTCTTGCCTGGAGAAATCCATGGACAGAAGAGCCTGGCGGGCTGCAGTCCATGGGGTCACAAAGAGTTGGACACAACTGAGTGACTAACACTTTCTGATAATGTACTAGGTAAAATTGATAATGTATCTAGGTAAAATTCTGTCAAGGTGTATACTTGAAATTTGTGCATTTTCTTATCTGTAAGTTACATCTCACTAAACAAAAATCATAAAAATGAAAGAAGACAAGAGAGAATAGGAGAAATTCGAACACAAGATGTGTATTTGGCCATAAGAAGGAATTAGTATTAATTTTGCAGGCATGAGAACAGTATTGTAGTCATGTAGACGAAAGTGACTTTAAATATAGGTAAAGTTAGTAAGACCATCCTCCAGGTTGACTTCAAACTCCTCCCCAGACCATACATAGCCCTTCAGTAATGATTTACGAACAACCGCATATGCACAGCCCTATAGCTGGCTCTGGGGAGTGCAGGAGCAAAAACAAGCTCACAGTGGGCAAGAATGTGGAGAGAGGCGGGGTGATGGTGGTCAATCTGGACTGTAGCCCCCTGACCACCACGCCTGGTTGCACTGGTTTGCCCAGATGCAGCTGTGAGGTACACGGAGAACTGAAATTTTTAAATGAGAGACTTCTGTGGGAAGCCTGGTGGGGAAAAACTGTATTCTCCAGACTTTTTTAGGTAGAACATGGAATTTGACAGGAATTGCCACTGGGGTAGAAACTGAGGAGGTGAGTTGGCTCATGGCTGCCTTGTTGAAGGGCGCAGAATACTCTGGGGTGCAGGTGGGGGCGCCGTGGGGGGAGAAGCAGAAGGGGGAGGGGGGTGAGACAGGAGGTGGGCAAGGCTGGACAACGTACGGGACAGTCCTCCCCGTCACTCTCCAGATCTTCAGGAAGCATCCATGAAAACCACAAAATCCCCAGTCAGAAGGGTTTCTGTGGGAAGCGGAGAAAGTACAACGTTGACCGCTTCGATATCATGGGGAGACCACAGCGTCAGGTTCGAACCGAGTTCATTCGGCTCCCCAAGGGGCACTTGTAACACAGTTTATTCTAGAAGACTTTATGATACAACTTATGTTGCTTTAATTTTTTCTTAACTTTTAATATGTATCTAAAGAGAAAATCCTATGTTTTAAAAACCAAAAACCAGTAACCAGATGCCTGGAAAGGAACGGATGTCTAAAGCAGCGAAGCCAAATATTTATTAACCCTGATTCGTATCTGTCCATAGACATGCCTGTCATGAGAAAAGAGCCCTCCGGCCGGGTGAGGAATCCAGAGCCAGCTGTAACCCTAGAGAGCTGATCACTGGGGGCTTTGAAATTGTA
This sequence comes from Tragulus kanchil, assembly GCA_022376925.1. NCBI lineage: Eukaryota > Metazoa > Chordata > Mammalia > Artiodactyla > Tragulidae > Tragulus > Tragulus kanchil. Next base: position 139,711,909 of record JAIOJX010000003.1, read on the forward strand.
CCGGGGCATTGCCTCCTCTTTGCGATGGAAACCTCGTATAAATGGCACTTTCCTTCTGACCGTGATGGCAGCCACCCTCCTCCTGCCTCCACAGGTTCCAGCCGGTGCCCTACAGAGCATCAGCGCCAACATGGTCTGCGGCTCGCACAGGATCGTGTGAGGAGGGTGGAGGGCTTCCAAGACGGCTCCTGAGGCCTGCAGGCTGGTCCAAGCAGTGCTGGGACTGAGGCCCAGGCTCCTGGACACTCTGACACCCTGGGCCCACCCCCATTCCACCCTTCCTGGCTGGCACAGACGTCTCACAGGTTTCAGGCTTGCCTGGCTCGCAGTCAGCCTCCGACGCCACCACCCCGGCCTCCACGCTGGCCAGCGCCCGTGAGTCCCCGCTGCTCTCCAGGCTGTGCAAGCGCGAGGCCAGGCCCACAGGGGGCGGTCGACACGTGCTTGTCCAATGACCGCGAGCCGAGGGCCCTGCAGCTGGGGAAGCCTTCTTGCCCTCGCGGACTTCACAAATCAGTTTTCCGCCTCTCACCTGCTAATCCTACAGGTTCTCGTCAGCCTGAATAAACGTGAGTCTTGCCTTCCCAAGTCACTCACTGCCCAGACCGTTCATTTTCGAAGCAACTGAGCAACATTCATGCTATAGACACTCACAGCGCTAGGGGTCAGCGGGCTGCCCTCACTCTCCGGCTCCTCGGACTCGCTCACATCCCTTCGGTGAAGTGCTCTGCAGGCGCCTTGACTTTTCAGCTGAGGGCATCTTTGTAGCCCGAGCGCCAAGGAAGGACCGCCCCGGAGCAGCCCTGGAGGACGGGAGTCGAAGGACAAGCACCCTGACTTCCTTACACCTCCAGGGGACCCGGGCTCACTGATGCTGTCTGCCACCTTTCCACGGTGACCCCGAACCCTACTCTGTCCGGAAATCCACCGCATGTGTCCTTCTTGCCCATCTCGCTGCCCCATTCTCCCCCTAGGGCTTTCTGAGAGCATCTCCCAGTCGGGCTGCTGTACCGAACTCCTGTCCCAGCCTGTGCTTCTGGCAAAACCCAGACTAAGAGACCATTTCTCTTACATACTGCTTTTCTGAAATTGCTCGTTGTGGATTAATAAAACATTTGGGGGTGCTTCAGTGGTGAAGAGTTTGTCTGCCAATGCAGGAGACACGGGTTCGATCCCTGATCCAGGAAGATCCCACATGCTGTAAGCCTGGGAGCCACAGCTACTGAGCCTGTGCTCTAGAGCCTCGGAGTCACAACTATGGAGCCCATGTGCTGCAACTACTGGAGCCCATGTGCCCTAGAGCCTGAGATTCACAAGAGAAGTCACTACAAGAAGCCTGCTCACCTCAACCAGAGAGTAGCCTCCGCTCCCTGCAACTAGAGAAGAGCCTGCGGCGGCAGTGAAAACCCAGAATAGCCAAAAATTTCAAAAATTAAAAAAAAAAAATTCTGTTAATAATACATATAAAATGCACAAATATTGCATATATAGGTCAGTTAGTAATCACAAAATGAGTACCTATGTATCCACCACCCAGATCAAGGAGTAAAATGTTGCCGAAGCCCCAGAAGGCCCCTCTTGCTGACTCCCCTCCCCATTTGCCCTCCTTCCCTAGCCACTCTCCTGGCTTCTAACATCACAGATGACCTCACTGGCCTTTGAAGTTTATATAAACACACTTATTCAATATATATTCTTCTGGGTCCAGCTTCAATATATATTCAGTACGTAACTTCAATGTATTCAATTTATATTCCAGTCAACATCATGTGTGTGAGAGTCACCTGTCTGCTGCCCGGGACCCTCGTTCACTCATGGACCTGCATCACACTCTGTTGCGTGGCTAGACCACAGTGCACTTACCGGCCATCTGTTGATCGTCACGCAGGGCTATGACCAAAAAGGAAAAAACCGAAAATGCTGCCACAAACATTCATGCTGATGTGCACGTGAATGCAGTCCTGTTGCCTCTACACCAGAGTGGACTTGTGAACTCAGGGGCACCTGTGATAATAAGTGGAGGAAAAGACTGTTTAAGCAGGGACGCCTGTCTGTGTGATGCCATGCAGGCGGCTGGTCTTACTGCTCCTGTGCCATAACGGGGCTGACAATAAGGGAACCTTATTATCATAAGCAGAAATGCATCCTTCCCCAGTTCTGGGACCAGAAGTCAGGCATCCAAGCGCGGGCAGTGTTGGTTTCCCCTGGAAGCTCTGGCTAAGCGTCCACCTGTCCTTCCTCCTCGCTTCTGGTGACTCGTGACAGTCTCTGGTGTGCAGAGGTATGGTTCCCATCGCTGACTCTGTCTTCAGATTGCCTGCCACCTTGTGTGTCTCCTCTGACAAGGACACATCACTGGATCTAGAGTCCACGCTAATCTCAGGTGATCTCAGTTCCCTTAATGACACCTATGAAGACCCTTTCCCAGAGTCATAGTCACAGCTTCTGACGGAACTCGTCTTTGTGGAAGAACCACTCAACCGACTATGCATGTATGTGTACGTGCGAAGTCGCTTCAGTCATGTCTGACTTTGTGTGACCCTATGGACTTAGCCCATCAGGTTTCCTCTGTCCATGGGATTCTACAGGCAAGAATACTGGAGTGGGTTGCTGTGCCCTCCTCCAGGGGATCTTCTCCACCCAGGATCGAACCCATTTTGGTGGAGTTTCTTTCTCGCTCCAGACCATGTATCCCCCGATCGGAGTAATGTTGCGGTGCCCCAGAAGCCCCTCTTGCTGACTCCCCTCCCCATTTGCCCTCCTTCCCTAGCCACTCTCCTGGCTTCTAACATCACAGATGACCTCACTGGCCTTTGAAGTTTATATAAACACACTTATTCAATATATATTCTTCTGGGTCCAGCTTCAATATATATTCAGTACGTAACTTCAATGTATTCAATTTATATTCCAGTCAACATCATGTGTGTGAGAGTCACCTGTCTGCTGCCCGGGACCCTCGTTCACTCATGGACCTGCATCACACTCTGTTGCGTGGCTAGACCACAGTGCACTTACCGGCCATCTGTTGATCGTCACGCAGGGCTATGACCAAAAAGGAAAAAACCGAAAATGCTGCCACAAACATTCATGCTGATGTGCACGTGAATGCAGTCCTGTTGCCTCTACACCAGAGTGGACTTGTGAACTCAGGGGCACCTGTGATAATAAGTGGAGGAAAAGACTGTTTAAGCAGGGACGCCTGTCTGTGTGATGCCATGCAGGCGGCTGGTCTTACTGCTCCTGTGCCATAACGGGGCTGACAATAAGGGAACCTTATTATCATAAGCAGAAATGCATCCTTCCCCAGTTCTGGGACCAGAAGTCAGGCATCCAAGCGCGGGCAGTGTTGGTTTCCCCTGGAAGCTCTGGCTAAGCGTCCACCTGTCCTTCCTCCTCGCTTCTGGTGACTCGTGACAGTCTCTGGTGTGCAGAGGTATGGTTCCCATCGCTGACTCTGTCTTCAGATTGCCTGCCACCTTGTGTGTCTCCTCTGACAAGGACACATCACTGGATCTAGAGTCCACGCTAATCTCAGGTGATCTCAGTTCCCTTAATGACACCTATGAAGACCCTTTCCCAGAGTCATAGTCACAGCTTCTGACGGAACTCGTCTTTGTGGAAGAACCACTCAACCGACTATGCATGTATGTGTACGTGCGAAGTCGCTTCAGTCATGTCTGACTTTGTGTGACCCTATGGACTTAGCCCATCAGGTTTCCTCTGTCCATGGGATTCTACAGGCAAGAATACTGGAGTGGGTTGCTGTGCCCTCCTCCAGGGGATCTTCTCCACCCAGGGATCGAACCCATGTTTCTTGTCTCCTGCATCGGTAGGCGATTTCTTTACCACTAGCGCCACCTGGTAAACCCTCAACCTACTATAGGACCCAGGAAGTTGGAGACTCCCTAAGAATTAAATTTTGAAGTCAGTACACAATGAAAGAACTAAGTTTTCCGAAGAATCTCCTTGGGTGATAGACAGGACATCTCCCCAATCAAAGCAGAACAAGCTGTGCCTGGCAGAAATTCACCGACGGCCTCCACAGCGATCCCTTCACTAGAATCTACATCACGTGTCCATTTTGTGAAAAGGCACGATAAAAATCCAAGCGCTTCTGGCCAGGATCGTGCTTAGGTTGTCATCGTCTAATGACTTAGATGGATGGTTGCAGCTCCGTCTATTCCAGCCAGTTCTCCCAAGAAGAAGTGGGAGGCAACGAAAGGGAGGCCTTCCAGGCATCAAGGAGGGTCAGACTCTAAATGAGAGAAGGAACCTGAAGGCACGCTTTCCCACCTTGCGCTTATTCTGAAGACTGTTCAGGAGGACATGTACCCCAGTTGATAAAACACACACCAGGAATGGGAGAGAGAACTTTACTCTAGGAAGGATTTTTTTTAAAAAAAGAAATCTCCCCCTTAAGTCATTCTCTGCAAGCTCCCTTTAGAAACAGAGGGCCCTTGGTATGTTTAAAACAGCATTTCCTTTCCTGATATTGGTTCATCCACAGGTTTTTAGGACCATTTCTATTGCCAAAAGCCAGGTTTTTTCGTACCAATGAAAATGCTCTGATGGCTCACTCCTTGCTGGCTGTATAGCCTCATGAGTGGTTAAAATCAGCTTTCATGAATAGGCTGATCTCATGCTTATCCTCATCTGGAAAAGAGCAGAGGTTTTCCTCGTGAAACAAGCCGCATCCTATCTGACAGCCTCAGGATCCTCTCTTCCTCCCATTTCTCCGTCTTTTGAACAGAATTAATGAATTCAGAAGTAGTAGAAGGTCTTTTTTGGTGGGGGGAGGATTTTCTTTAAATTTAGAATTGATTCAAGAAGAAATCCTATTCTCCTTGCACACGTATGTTGGTTATTTGCATGAAGCTGAAGTATAAGTTCTCCAGGCAGAAGTGACTCACCCGCAATAATTCAACAGCCACCAGTAACAGCTGGTGCTCCGAGTCCAGGGGCCCCCTGGAAGCGTTCATTGACAGTCAGCCGTGTTAGCGAGGTCTGGAATCCTTTATACCGGCAGCAGTCCTATCCCACTTGCTCTCTTTCCCACATTCACCTCTGCACTGGCTCCTGTGATGTTTCCCCGCCAGCCCCCTGCCACACTGGGTGAAGCTGGTAGGGAGCCTGTCTGCTGCAGACACACCACACTCTTTCCTGGCCGTGGTGGAAAGTACCGAGGAGTTCACACCCAAAGACCAAGCAAAGCCAACTAACTATGGGGCCTTCAGCAAGTCCCTTCCCTCCCATGTTCAAACGCTCCCTCTCCTGGCAGTCACTCCACAGAATTGCAGGAATGAGCCCTGGGAGGGCCTATTTCAAATCCGACTCCTGATTTACAAGGAGGCCTTCCAGGCATCAAGGAGGGTCAGACTCTAAATGAGAGAAGGAACCTGAAGGCACGCTTTCCCACCTTGCTGAAGACTGTTCAGGAGGACATGTACCCCAGTTGATAAAACACACACCAGGAATGGAGAGAGAACTTTACTCTAGGAAGGATTTTTTTTAAAAAAAGAAATCTCCCCCTTAAGTCATTCTCTGCAAGCTCCCTTTAGAAACAGAGGGCCCTTGGTATGTTTAAAACAGCATTTCCTTTCCTGATATTGGTTCATCCACAGGTTTTTAGGACCATTTCTATTGCCAAAAGCCAGGTTTTTTCGTACCAATGAAAATGCTCTGATGGCTCACTCCTTGCTGGCTGTATAGCCTCATGAGTGGTTAAAATCAGCTTTCATGAATAGGCTGATCTCATGCTTATCCTCATCTGGAAAAGAGCAGAGGTTTTCCTACGTGAAACAAGCCGCATCCTATCTGACAGCCTCAGGATCCTCTCTTCCTCCCATTTCTCCGTCTTTTGAACAGAATTAATGAATTCAGAAGTAGTAGAAGGTCTTTTTTGGTGGGGGGAGGATTTTCTTTAAATTTAGAATTGATTCAAGAAGAAATCCTATTCTCCTTGCACACGTATGTTGGTTATTTGCATGAAGCTGAAGTATAAGTTCTCCAGGCAGAAGTGACTCACCCGCAATAATTCAACAGCCACCAGTAACAGCTGGTGCTCCGAGTCCAGGGGCCCCCTGGAAGCGTTCATTGACAGTCAGCCGTGTTAGCGAGGTCTGGAATCCTTTATACCGGCAGCAGTCCTATCCCACTTGCTCTCTTTCCCACATTCACCTCTGCACTGGCTCCTGTGATGTTTCCCCGCCAGCCCCCTGCCACACTGGGTGAAGCTGGTAGGGAGCCTGTCTGCTGCAGACACACCACACTCTTTCCTGGCCGTGGTGGAAAGTACCGAGGAGTTCACACCCAAAGACCAAGCAAAGCCAACTAACTATGGGGCCTTCAGCAAGTCCCTTCCCCTCTCCATGTTCAAGCGCTCCCTCTCCTGGCAGTCACTCCACAGAATTGCAGGAATGAGCCCTGCAGGCAGAGTGCCTGAGTTTCAAACTCCGACTCCCTGATTTACAAGCTGTGTGACCTTGAGCAAAAGGCTCCACGTCTCTGTTCCCACAGTTGTAATCTGGGGATAATAAGATGCCTACTTCCTAGGCTGAGAATGAACTGAATTAATCTGGGCAAAGGTGTGTAGAACAGTGCCTGCCACAGAGTAAGAGCTCAATAACTGTTGACTTTTCCATCACATGTAGGAGTCACATGGAATACTGGGTAGGAAAGAACTTTGAGAGGTACAAAGTCAGAGAGATGAGAGGCAGGCCTGTGGCTATTTGCTTAGTGCTTACAACACCTTATTTCTTTTTTTTGGCGGGGGGCGGGTTGGAGAGGGACCAGGGCGAGTGGGCCATTTCTATTAGTCTTTCATTTATCTATTTTCATCCATCTTTGTTCTTTTGGCCCGTGTGGGCCTCCCATCGCAGTGGCCACTGTTGTCCCAGAGCACCAGCTCTGGGCGCATGCGCTCCAGAGCTCCGGCTGGGTCATTGGACACATCGGTTTCCCGCCACTCCACGGCACATGGGATCTTCCCAGGCCAGGGATTGAACCAGCGCCCCTTGCACTGCAAGGCAGTGTCCTCACCCACTGGACCACCAGGGAAGCCCAACCCCTTATTTCTTGTCTCTCGTTTCTTAGCTTTTTCAGTTCCTTTCTTTGAGAAATACCCAAAGCCACAGAGTGGGATGAGGGAAGTACCTGCCATTTTCTAAAGGACTGGTGTGCTGGGTCATTGATCACTCTTCAGCCGTGTTAGCGAGGTCGGAATCCTTTATACCGGCAGCAGTCCTATCCCACTTGCTCTCTTTCCCACATTCACCTCTGCACTGGCTCCTGTGATGTTTCCCCGCCAGCCCCCTGCCACACTGGGTGAAGCTGGTAGGGAGCCTGTCTGCTGCAGACACACCACACTCTTTCCTGGCCGTGGTGGAAAGTACCGAGGAGTTCACACCCAAAGACCAAGCAAAGCCAACTAACTATGGGGCCTTCAGCAAGTCCCTTCCCCTCTCCATGTTCAAGCGCTCCCTCTCCTGGCAGTCACTCCACAGAATTGCAGGAATGAGCCCTGCAGGCAGAGTGCCTGAGTTTCAAACTCCGACTCCCTGATTTACAAGCTGTGTGACCTTGAGCAAAAGGCTCCACGTCTCTGTTCCCACAGTTGTAATCTGGGGATAATAAGATGCCTACTTCCTAGGCTGAGAATGAACTGAATTAATCTGGGCAAAGGTGTGTAGAACAGTGCCTGCCACAGAGTAAGAGCTCAATAACTGTTGACTTTTCCATCACATGTAGGAGTCACATGGAATACTGGGTAGGAAAGAACTTTGAGAGGTACAAAGTCAGAGAGATGAGAGGCAGGCCTGTGGCTATTTGCTTAGTGCTTACAACACCTTATTTCTTTTTTTTGGCGGGGGGCGGGTTGGAGAGGGACCAGGGCGAGTGGGCCATTTCTATTAGTCTTTCATTTATCTATTTTCATCCATCTTTGTTCTTTTGGCCCGTGTGGGCCTCCCATCGCAGTGGCCACTGTTGTCCCAGAGCACCAGCTCTGGGCGCATGCGCTCCAGAGCTCCGGCTGGGTCATTGGACACATCGGTTCAGCCACTCCACGGCACATGGGATCTTCCCAGGCCAGGGATTGAACCAGCGCCCCTTGCACTGCAAGGCAGTGTCCTCACCCACTGGACCACCAGGGAAGCCCAACCCCTTATTTCTTGTCTCTCGTTTCTTAGCTTTTTCAGTTCCTTTCTTTGAGAAATACCCAAAGCCACAGATGTGATGAGGGAAGTACCTGCCATTTTCTAAAGGACTGGTGTGCTGGGTCATTGGTCACTCTTCAGACTGCGATCTGACCATTCCCTCTTTTCTGACTCACAGTTACACTCCTTTTTGAACTAGAAGATCCAGGGTTCTTTCCTGAGCCTCTGGCTCACCAGCAACCTAATCTCGACTGTAACTGTTTGGTTTCCTCACCAAGGGATCTATAAGACCTTCCTTGTCTCCCTTAGGTGAACATTGGAGGTTCAAAAGAGAAGTGCTTTGCAAACTGGAATGTGCCCCCTCACACACATACACACATAAACACACCTGACTCCTGCAAGAGAGGAAAGGTCAGGGCAAATCTGAGGATGGGGTCTGATCTCGGTCATCCCTCTGTCCAGCCCCTGTTCCCAGCATCGCCTGCCAGCACTCGCTGGGACCTCTCAAACACTTGGTGCTTGCTGGGATGCCCTGAGCTGGGGAGGGCGGGGGAGGCATCCACACCCCTTGCGGGTTTCCAGCCCAAGGGCCTGACATCTCTCAGCCATGTGTGGGGCACGAGGAGCCTGCCAAACACGTCACCCGTGAAATCACAGGGCCGCCAGGAAGGCAGGGCGGGGCGGGGTCAGTGGGAATGTACTCATTTTGTCAATTGCACGCTGCCCTCATGCGCACACCCATGGACGACAGTGAGGGAGAGAGGAGGGGAAGGGGAGATGCTGACAGCTTCATGTGAGCGAAGTGGCGGGTCCTGCCGGATGGCTGCCTGGCCTGGGGCTGGCCCCGAGCAATGCTGTGCAGGAGGAGAGCTGGTGCCACTGTTGTCACTCCCTCCATTCCCTCATCTCCCCCGTTCCCTTCCCCACCCCCCAAATACACCCACACAGCCCACCCTGACACTTGTCCTCTGACGTGTCTGCTCTCCACCTGGGAGCCCACCTGCCCGCCCCGCCCAGAAGCCATGACCTGAGCCTCACCTTGCACCCCTGGCCCCGGGCTGCCCGTCTCCCTCCCACCTCCCTCTACTCCACAACCCCTCCGCCCCACGTTTGCTGATCTAACTTCATCCTCTCTCACATTAACACAAGTTTGAACTCCACCTTGTGTCACTGTGATCTGAGCCCAGATTGGCCTCCCACCATGAAGTTGGAGACCTTGTCTGATTTTCTTTGCAGCCCACTCTGAGCTCTGTGGTGCTGGGACCATGCAAGACGCTTCATGAACATTCAGGAATGTGCTGAGCTTTTTACCAGCCGCTCCTCGTGTATGGGCAGCCACAGAGCCAGTCTCCATAAGAGCTGAGTGGGGTCAGGAGAATCTAAGGGACTCTGAGGAGGAAGGGAATGAGGTCCTTAAAGGAACTAACTCGGCCCTTCTTCCCTAGTCAGGCATCATGGGACTTTAGTGTTCCATTGAGAAAAAGTCTGGTTCAGTTTGGGTGAAAAATGTATCAGGACTCTCTGTCTTATTTTACAATGTTTCCACTAGAGGAGAATGATTTCCAAATTTAAAAAGCAGAAGGAGAGGAAGAAGAGACAATGACCAGCTCAGATAATTTTACATATATTTTATCAAAATTTGGAAGATAGGGGCTTCCCCTGGTGGTCCAGTGGGTAAAGACACCGCCTTGCAGTGCAAGGGGCGCCGGTTTGGTCCCTGGCCTGGGAGGATCCCATGTGCCGCAGAGCGGCTGGACCCATGTGTCCAGTTACCGAGCCAGAGCTCTGGCGCACGTGGGCCCAGAGCCAGTGCTCTGCGGCAACAGTGGCCACCGCGATGGGAGGCCCACAGGAGCCAAAGAACAAAGACAGATGAAAATAGAGAAATGAAAGACCAACAGAAGTAGCCTGCCCATCCCCCTCCCTCCCACCTGGGGCTGGCCCGAGCATGCTGTGCAGAGGAGAGCTGGTGCCACTGTTGTCACTCCTCCATTCCCTCATCTCCCCCGTTCCCTTCCCCACCCCCCAAATACACCCACACAGCCCACCCTGACACTTGTCCTCTGACGTGTCTGCTCTCCACCTGGGAGCCCACCTGCCCGCCCCGCCCAGAAGCCATGACCTGAGCCTCACCTTGCACCCCTGGCCCCGGGCTGCCCGTCTCCCTCCCACCTCCCTCTACTCCACAACCCCTCCGCCCCACGTTTGCTGATCTAACTTCATCCTCTCTCACATTAACACAAGTTTGAACTCCACCTTGTGTCACTGTGATCTGAGCCCAGATTGGCCTCCCACCATGAAGTTGGAGACCTTGTCTGATTTTCTTTGCAGCCCACTCTGAGCTCTGTGGTGCTGGGACCATGCAAGACGCTTCATGAACATTCAGGAATGTGCTGAGCTTTTTACCAGCCGCTCCTCGTGTATGGGCAGCCACAGAGCCAGTCTCCATAAGAGCTGAGTGGGGTCAGGAGAATCTAAGGGACTCTGAGGAGGAAGGGAATGAGGTCCTTAAAGGAACTAACTCGGCCCTTCTTCCCTAGTCAGGCATCATGGGACTTTAGTGTTCCATTGAGAAAAAGTCTGGTTCAGTTTGGGTGAAAAATGTATCAGGACTCTCTGTCTTATTTTACAATGTTTCCACTAGAGGAGAATGATTTCCAAATTTAAAAAAAGCAGAAGGAGAGGAAGAAGAGACAATGACCAGCTCAGATAATTTTACATATATTTTATCAAAATTTGGAAGATAGGGGCTTCCCCTGGTGGTCCAGTGGGTAAAGACACCGCCTTGCAGTGCAAGGGGCGCCGGTTCGGTCCCTGGCCTGGGAGGATCCCATGTGCCGCAGAGCGGCTGGACCCATGTGTCCAGTTACCGAGCCAGAGCTCTGGCGCACGTGGGCCCAGAGCCAGTGCTCTGCGGCAACAGTGGCCACCGCGATGGGAGGCCCACAGGAGCCAAAGAACAAAGACAGATGAAAATAGAGAAATGAAAGACCAACAGAAGTAGCCTGCCCATCCCCCTCCCTCCCCACCCCACCCTCCAAAAAGATAAATAAATAAAATTAAAAAAAAAAAATTGGAAGATAATTCCTTTTGAATACACTCAGAGCACAGGAAAACGAAAATCAACGAACCCATCATATGAGATTAATATGACTCTCATTGCAAAATCAAACTCAGCACAGGTCATGAAAAGTAAAAATTAGATTTGCATTATAAACTTGGATACACCAGTCCTCAATTAACTAATTAACAAGCTGAAGAGATCAATGTACAAACAAAATTATACCATTATCAAGTAAGATTTAATACAGTAATGTAAGGATGGTTTAAAAGCTCAAAAAATCTTTCCTTCATTGGCGCATAATTGTTTTATAATGTTGTATTTGTGTCTTCTGGACCATGAAGTGAATCAGCCACGTGTATACATATACCCCCTTCCTCTAAGACCTCCTTACCCACCCTCTAGGTCAGCACAGAGCACTGAGCTGAGCTATAAAGCACCAAAAATCTTTCAATGCATTATACTGTATTGACCCATGTCAATGCTGAAAAACCACTAAATAAACATTAAATATACTTTAACAGTCATTCATGATAAAGAAATTGAAGTATTGGCAAACTGGAAATGATATAGAACTTTATTAACAGGATAAATAGACTATATTAAATTATTAGGAAAGGGCTTCCCTGGTGGTCCAGTGGGTAAAGACACCGCCTTGCAGTGCAAGGCGCCAGTTCGGTCCCTGGCCTGGGAGGATCCCATGTGCGAGCGGCTGGACCCATGTGTCCAGTTACCGAGCCAGAGCTCTGGCGCACGTGGGCCCAGAGCCAGTGCTCTGCGGCAACAGTGGCCACCGCGATGGGAGGCCCACAGGAGCCAAAGAACAAAGACAGATGAAAATAGAGAAATGAAAGACCAACAGAAGTAGCCTGCCCATCCCCCCCCCCCCCCCCCCCACCCTCCAAAAAGATAAATAAATAAAATTAAAAAAAAAAAATTGGAAGATAATTCCTTTTGAATACACTCAGAGCACAGGAAAACGAAAATCAACGAACCCATCATATGAGATTAATATGACTCTCATTGCAAAATCAAACTCAGCACAGGTCATGAAAAGTAAAAATTAGATTTGCATTATAAACTTGGATACACCAGTCCTCAATTAACTAATTAACAAGCTGAAGAGATCAATGTACAAACAAAATTATACCATTATCAAGTAAGATTTAATACAGTAATGTAAGGATGGTTTAAAAGCTCAAAAAATCTTTCCTTCATTGGCGCATAATTGTTTTATAATGTTGTATTTGTGTCTTCTGGACCATGAAGTGAATCAGCCACGTGTATACATATACCCCCTTCCTCTAAGACCTCCTTACCCACCCTCTAGGTCAGCACAGAGCACTGAGCTGAGCTATAAAGCACCAAAAATCTTTCAATGCATTATACTGTATTGACCCATGTCAATGCTGAAAAACCACTAAATAAACATTAAATATACTTTAACAGTCATTCATGATAAAGAAATTGAAGTATTGGCAAACTGGAAATGATATAGAACTTTATTAACAGGATAAATAGACTATATTAAATTATTAGGAAAGGCCTTCCCTGATGGTCCAGTGGGTAAGGACACCACCTTGCAGTGAAAGGGGCGCCAGCTTGATCCCTGGCCTGGGAAGATCCCACGTGCTGCAGAGCGGCTGGACTGATATGTCCAATGACCGAGCCGGAGCTCTGGAGCGCATGCGCCCAGAGCTGGTGCTCTGGGACAACAGAGGCCACTGCGATGGGAGGCCTACACAGGCCAAAGAGCAAAGATGGATGAAAATCGATAAATGAAAGACCAATATAAGTGGCCCGCCCGCCCCTCTCCTTCCCCAACCCGTCCACCCCCCAAAAAAATTATTAGGAAAGAAAGTGCAAGAAAGTTTCCCACAAGAACAACATAAAATTAATGCATTTCTATAAATCAGTAATAGACAGTTAGAAAATATAGTTAAGAAAAAACAGCTCATTCATGAGGGCAATAAAATTTAGGAGGGATGTAAGGTGAAATTTGACAAAAGAAAAAATACAAGATCTTCACAAAGAAATTTACAAACCTCAGTGGTTATCTATCACTGTGGAACAAGACACCTTAAAACTCAAAAGCTTCAAATGGCAACATTTTATTTACTCTCAACCTTGGAGGTCTGCAGTCTGGTGTAGGTTTAACTAAGGCAGTTTCTTTTCTGGTCTTCCCTTGTAGCTCAGTTGGTAAAGAATCTGCCTGAATCCAGGGTTCAATTCCTAGGTCAGAAAGATCTCTTGGAGAAGGAAATGGCAACCCACTCCACTATTCCTGCCTGGAGAACCCCAGGGACGAGGAGCCTGGAGGGCTACAGTCACATGAGTTGGACAGGACTTAGCAACTAAATTACTGCTAAGGGCGGATTGTTTGCTGGTCTCACCTGGGGTCACTCACGTCAGCTGGCATCTTAGCGACGCATGATATAACTTGGCCTCACTCGAATGTCTGGTGGTTGGCACCAGTGTTATCCAGGCCCCCTTTCTACAGTCACATGGCCGTGGAAAGAGTTCCAAGAAGGTAACAGAAGAAACTGAAAGGCATCACAATTGAGGAATAGACACTCAAGAGATACAACTTTGCCACTGTATTTCTCTGATAAATACAAAGTTGAACATCAGTCCAGATTCAAGGCATAGAGGACTGCCAACCTCACCCTGTAAAGGGTTGTGGATCCTAGGATGGGAACAGGTAACTCCCTATACCAGCAACCAGCCACACAAATCCCTACTGAATGTAAAAGAATGCAGTGAATACAGAGAAAAGTATGCTTTATTCATACAAATGGGAAGATGGAGAATTATTAAAAAAAAAAATCCAATTTTGCCCACAGTGATCTATAAAGTTGGGGGTTTTTTTTGGCCACTTCTATTGATCTTTCATTTATTTCCATCTTTGTTCTTTGGCCCGTGTGGGCCTCCCATCGCAGTGGCCTCTCTCACCGCAGAGCACCGGCTCTGGGCACACGCACTCCAGAGCTCCCGCTGGGTATTTGGACACATCGGTCTAGCGGCTCTGTCACATGTGGGATCTTCCCAGGCCAAGGATCAAACCGGTGCCTTGCACTGCAAGGAGGTATCCTTACCCACTGGACCACCAGGGAAGCCCTAAAGTTTTAATTGCTTTTGAAAGGTATTCTGTGTGGCAAGGATGAGCCGGACCAGGTTAGAGCAGAGACAACTCAGGTCGTTTATTGGGACGAGGCTCCTGGGCGAGATTCACGTGGCCCCAAGAGGCAGGGTCAGTGAATTCGCACCTGGAGATGGGACGAGGATTTTTATTTGGGAAGAAAGGAAGGGTTTTTGGATCGAGCCTGCTTCAAGGCAGTTTCTTTTCTGGTCTTCCCTTGTAGCTCAGTTGGTAAAGAATCTGCCTGAATCCAGGGTTCAATTCCTAGGTCAGAAAGATCTCTTGGAGAAGGAAATGGCAACCCACTCCACTATTCCTGCCTGGAGAACCCCAGGGACGAGGAGCCTGGAGGGCTACAGTCACATGAGTTGGACAGGACTTAGCAACTAAATTACTGCTAAGGGCGGATTGTTTGCTGGTCTCACCTGGGGTCACTCACGTCAGCTGGCATCTTAGCGACGCATGATATAACTTGGCCTCACTCGAATGTCTGGTGGTTGGCACCAGTGTTATCCAGGCCCCCTTTCTACAGTCACATGGCCGTGGAAAGAGTTCCAAGAAGGTAACAGAAGAAACTGAAAGGCATCACAATTGAGGAATAGACACTCAAGAGATACAACTTTGCCACTGTATTTCTCTGATAAATACAAAGTTGAACATCAGTCCAGATTCAAGGCATAGAGGACTGCCAACCTCACCCTGTAAAGGGTTGTGGATCCTAGGATGGGAACAGGTAACTCCCTATACCAGCAACCAGCCACACAAATCCCTACTGAATGTAAAAGAATGCAGTGAATACAGAGAAAAGTATGCTTTATTCATACAAATGGGAAGATGGAGAATTATTAAAAAAAAAAATCCAATTTTGCCCACAGTGATCTATAAAGTTGGGGGTTTTTTTTGGCCACTTCTATTGATCTTTCATTTATTTCCATCTTTGTTCTTTGGCCCGTGTGGGCCTCCCATCGCAGTGGCCTCTCTCACCGCAGAGCACCGGCTCTGGGCACACGCACTCCAGAGCTCCCGCTGGGTATTTGGACACATCGGTCTAGCGGCTCTGTCACATGTGGGATCTTCCCAGGCCAAGGATCAAACCGGTGCCCCTTGCACTGCAAGGAGGTATCCTTACCCACTGGACCACCAGGGAAGCCCTAAAGTTTTAATTGCTTTTGAAAGGTATTCTGTGTGGCAAGGATGAGCCGGACCAGGTTAGAGCAGAGACAACTCAGGTCGTTTATTGGGACGAGGCTCCTGGGCGAGATTCACGTGGCCCCAAGAGGCAGGGTCAGTGAATTCGCACCTGGAGATGGGACGAGGGGATTTTTATTTGGGAAGAAAAAAGGGGAGAAGGGGTTTCTTGGTGCATGCACAGAGGCAAAGTCTTTGCTTAAGCAGAGTGCCCGTGATGAGTCAGCTGTCCTTGAGTTGTTTGTGGGTGTGAGGCGAGGGTCTCGATAACTCATGTCTGCCATACGTGCAGTTTGTGTTTTTCTAGACACAGGGAAAAGGCCTTGATGGAGCGAGTTCCTTATCACTAGCTCTGTGAGATTCCCAGGCGCTGGCAGGTCAGCTCGTTGTTGCTGACCTTGTAGGGCCGTCAATTTTGCAAGGCCTGAGGTGGTAACCCTCTGTTAGCCCGTCGGTCCAACAGCTATAAAAATCCCAGGGTTGTTTTTCATTTTGTTGTTGTTGTGCATAACTTGATAATGTGGCCCTAAAGTGCATTTGAAAGAATCAGAAAGAGAATTATTAAGAAAGGACTTAATAGTATATCATGGGCGCAGAGTCGAGCGGCAGCCAGGGACATGTGACATTCTGTTCTGAGGAGTGGCCAGTGGCTCAATGGAGCAGGCCAGGAAGATATTGCTTCAAATATGAACATCGGACCATTTGGCCCTTTGCAAAATGAGAGTGCATCATCCTGGTCTGCCACTTTGTAGTCTTGTCCTCTGGCTTAGGACCTCAATATGGCGGACCCCATGGAACGATCTAAAGATTGAAGGTCTCAGTCCTGCCTTGTGAATATTTGGCATAGTACCACGGCTTTTTGAGAATAGGAGAGGACTGTGAGCCCTTCCTGAAGTTTAGAGCAAGGGCTGTGTGTTGCTTTCTCAGACAAGGGACCGTTTATACCTGAGATGGACTACAGAACAGCACCGGCCAGAGGTGGAGGTCCAAGTCAAACATGGAAGGACAGCTTCACTGGGTAGCCAGGAGTGTCACTTGCACCTGAGGCCATCTCAGCAGCAGCAGCAAGTACCTGTGGTGGACTTCCAGGCAGAACTGAGACAGGCATTCTTAGCCGAGACACCAAGAGGTAGTTGAAGCAGTATTGGGACACCAATGTAGCTGATTCAAGAGGGAAGAAAAAGAAGACGTTCCATCTACTATTTGAAGCTTCCGCCTCAGCTTGCATTGGTTGTAAGGGAACCCGCGTCATACCTTTGTCTGTAGCCTTCGCTTAGGTCTTAAGGATCCTGAAACGTTGCTGCAGACACTGAATTCGGGGAACGGCAATCATGACAGTGGGAAAGGGCAGCAAGACGCTGCAGCACACTGACTCTAGATTGAGATGGATCCTGCAAGACGGCTGTTTCTTCGTTGGCACCTTTAAGGCTTTTGACAAGCATATGAACTTGATCCTTTGTGACTGTGATGACTTCAGGAAGATCAAGCCAAAGAATGCTAAGCAAGTGAGCTTGGGGTCTGGTGTTGCTGCGTGGGGAGAACTCGGTTTCCGTGACTGCAGAGGGACCACCCCCCAAAGATACTGGTACTGCTCAGGTGCCACTTGCTGGAGCTGCAGGGGGCCCTGTCGTTGGCAGGGCAACCAGCAGAAGTGTTCCAACTGGTGTTCCAAGTCCCCCGGCTCCTGCTGGATTAGCAGGCCCTGTCCAAGGGGTTGGGGGCCATCCCAGCAGGTAATGGCCCCACTGGAAGAGGCACTGTAGCAGCTACTGCCAGCCTTGCTGGAGCCCCAAATCAGTATCCACCAGGACGGGGGACTGCACCTACACCTGTTGGTCGAGCAACCCCACCTCCAGGAATTATGGCTCTTCCACCTGGTATGAGGCCACCCATGGGCCCACCAACTGGGCTTCCTCCTACTTGAGGGACACCAAGAAGAATGCCCCCTCCAGGAATGAGACCCCCTCTACCTGGAATAAGAGGTCCCCTCCCCCAGGAATGCATCCACCAAGACCCCAGAATACTACTGATCCTTCTTCGTCACTTTTTGTCCTGCATTGCATCTTGTGAATTGTGTGTAGTGTTTGTGAGCTTTGTCCCCTTTGCTACATTAGCATTAGCTAATAAATGCATAGAGCAATTTAAAAAATTAGTATATCATGCAAGAGGAGAGCTGTATTAGAGAAACATTAGGGGCGGGGAAGAGGATTTAAAGTAAAGAGAATGGATAGAACCAACGTTTCATTTCACTTCCTCTCAGAATCTCACTCAATTGCAAATGACAGTAAAGTAAAAACAAACAATGAGATAATATAAAAGAGCTCTAGAAAAAAAAAAATTAAGGATGCTAAGAAGCAGATGAGACAGTAGTAAGTACCTTAGCCACTCATTAGATCCAAAAATACTGAGTTCTAGGCCAACAGTGTGGAAGAACAAGAAGCAATACAGCAGGATGAGAGAGTTCTCCAAAGACTCAGGAGAGACTGGAACCTGTTACCTCTGGAAATAAAGGTAAAGATGGAGCTAAAGGAAATAGTTGAAAGTCTGGGCAGGACCTAGATTCCCCGACTTCCTCCCACCTCTGCACAGACAGGGCCCACTCATCATGGAAGACTCAAAGTTTTTTCTCTAGAGAGGATCTAAGAGGAGGCAATTACCCTGACTGGCCAGAGACTCTTACTAAAAGCTGGAATATTAGTAAGTATGTATGCACTGGAGGCTCAACTCCACAGCTGTCTTTGGAGCTTCTCCTCCAAGAACCCTGGAGGTCAGACAAGCAATCATTTGATCAGCCCAAGAAGGAAAAACCTAAATGATATTCCCAACTGGTGTTCCAAGTCCCCGGCTCCTGCTGGATTAGCAGGCCCTGTCCAGGGTTGGGGCCATCCCAGCAGGTAATGGCCCCACTGGAAGAGGCACTGTAGCAGCTACTGCCAGCCTTGCTGGAGCCCCAAATCAGTATCCACCAGGACGGGGGACTGCACCTACACCTGTTGGTCGAGCAACCCCACCTCCAGGAATTATGGCTCTTCCACCTGGTATGAGGCCACCCATGGGCCCACCAACTGGGCTTCCTCCTACTTGAGGGACACCAAGAAGAATGCCCCCTCCAGGAATGAGACCCCCTCTACCTGGAATAAGAGGTCCCCTCCCCCAGGAATGCATCCACCAAGACCCCAGAATACTACTGATCCTTCTTCGTCACTTTTTGTCCTGCATTGCATCTTGTGAATTGTGTGTAGTGTTTGTGAGCTTTGTCCCCTTTGCTACATTAGCATTAGCTAATAAATGCATAGAGCAATTTAAAAAATTAGTATATCATGCAAGAGGAGAGCTGTATTAGAGAAACATTAGGGGCGGGGAAGAGGATTTAAAGTAAAGAGAATGGATAGAACCAACGTTTCATTTCACTTCCTCTCAGAATCTCACTCAATTGCAAATGACAGTAAAGTAAAAACAAACAATGAGATAATATAAAAGAGCTCTAGAAAAAAAAAAATTAAGGATGCTAAGAAGCAGATGAGACAGTAGTAAGTACCTTAGCCACTCATTAGATCCAAAAATACTGAGTTCTAGGCCAACAGTGTGGAAGAACAAGAAGCAATACAGCAGGATGAGAGAGTTCTCCAAAGACTCAGGAGAGACTGGAACCTGTTACCTCTGGAAATAAAGGTAAAGATGGAGCTAAAGGAAATAGTTGAAAGTCTGGGCAGGACCTAGATTCCCCGACTTCCTCCCACCTCTGCACAGACAGGGCCCACTCATCATGGAAGACTCAAAGTTTTTTCTCTAGAGAGGATCTAAGAGGAGGCAATTACCCTGACTGGCCAGAGACTCTTACTAAAAGCTGGAATATTAGTAAGTATGTATGCACTGGAGGCTCAACTCCACAGCTGTCTTTGGAGCTTCTCCTCCAAGAACCCTGGAGGTCAGACAAGCAATCATTTGATCAGCCCAAGAAGGAAAAACCTAAATGATATTAAAAATCTCCAAGAGATGATCTCGATTGATCATCTCGGGATAATCTCAACTCAGACCCAGAGCTTCCAATCAGGCTATTGTCCTTAGATGAACACAAACAAAGACTTTCAGATATGTGAGAACACTAACATGAAAGACAGATGCCTAGATGAATAAATAGGGTGAAACAATGTAGAAGAAGCAAAGGTGATTTGAGGGGAAGAAAACTCCCCAAAGGTTGCAATTCATATCCTCAGAGATAGGAGAAGATATTTCAGCCATAGAACCAGGAGAGGTTATTAGGGAAAGGAACAGTCAGAGAACAAAAACTAGAGCTCCTAAGAATTAAAAACATCATATTAGAAATGAAAAAAGATCAGTAGAAGACTAGAAGGCAAAGTTGAGGAAACACAACAAAGAAAAAGGGACGGAAAATGGGAAAGAGAAGAAAATTAGAAGACTAGTCCAGGAGTTCTGATACATGAACAATAGGAGCGCCACTAAAAGCAACGGAAAACACGGAGGAGGAGGGGAGTCATGGTGACAGACAGAGAAGGGAGAGAGGAAGGAAGGACGGATAGTCTGAGAAGAGAGGAAGGAAGAGAACCTCTCAGAATGGAAGGACATGAGTTCACAGCCTACCAAACGATGGTGGATGAGACATCATTGTGAAAGCTTAGAATGTTGTCTACCAAGGGAAAAAAAAAAAGTCTACATGTTTATAAAGATCAGCAAGACTTTGGACTTTTCCACAGCACTACAGGAAGCCCAGAGACAATGGTGAATACCTCCAAAATTCTGAAGCTAAAGTACTTTCAACCTAGAATTTCATAATCATCCAAGGTACCAATCAGTTGGGAAGGGGGAATAAAAGTATTTCCACACATCTCACAATATGGCCCTCCCATCCACTCCTTCCCAGGAAGCTCCTGGAGGAATGTGCCCCTAGAACAAAGAAATAAGCCAATAATAAGGAATAAAGGGACCCAGGATATTCTACAGTAAGTAGAGATTGGGGTGAAGGTCGAAAAACTCTAGACCCATGAGCTTCCCCCAAAATGGGCAAAAGCTCATTTGATCAGCCCAAGAAGGAAAACCTAAATGATATTAAAAATCTCCAAGAGATGATCTCGATTGATCATCTCGGGATAATCTCAACTCAGACCCAGAGCTTCCAATCAGGCTATTGTCCTTAGATGAACACAAACAAAGACTTTCAGATATGTGAGAACACTAACATGAAAGACAGATGCCTAGATGAATAAATAGGGTGAAACAATGTAGAAGAAGCAAAGGTGATTTGAGGGGAAGAAAACTCCCCAAAGGTTGCAATTCATATCCTCAGAGATAGGAGAAGATATTTCAGCCATAGAACCAGGAGAGGTTATTAGGGAAAGGAACAGTCAGAGAACAAAAACTAGAGCTCCTAAGAATTAAAAACATCATATTAGAAATGAAAAAAGATCAGTAGAAGACTAGAAGGCAAAGTTGAGGAAACACAACAAAGAAAAAGGGACGGAAAATGGGAAAGAGAAGAAAATTAGAAGACTAGTCCAGGAGTTCTGATACATGAACAATAGGAGCGCCACTAAAAGCAACGGAAAACACGGAGGAGGAGGGGAGTCATGGTGACAGACAGAGAAGGGAGAGAGGAAGGAAGGACGGATAGTCTGAGAAGAGAGGAAGGAAGAGAACCTCTCAGAATGGAAGGACATGAGTTCACAGCCTACCAAACGATGGTGGATGAGACATCATTGTGAAAGCTTAGAATGTTGTCTACCAAGGGAAAAAAAAAAAGTCTACATGTTTATAAAGATCAGCAAGACTTTGGACTTTTCCACAGCACTACAGGAAGCCCAGAGACAATGGTGAATACCTCCAAAATTCTGAAGCTAAAGTACTTTCAACCTAGAATTTCATAATCATCCAAGGTACCAATCAGTTGGGAAGGGGGAATAAAAGTATTTCCACACATCTCACAATATGGCCCTCCCATCCACTCCTTCCCAGGAAGCTCCTGGAGGAATGTGCCCCTAGAACAAAGAAATAAGCCAATAATAAGGAATAAAGGGGACCCAGGATATTCTACAGTAAGTAGAGATTGGGGGGGAAGGAAAGACCCCAAATGAGAACAGTTCACCAGACACAGAGGCTTGCAGTCCACATGGGAGACATCAGAAATCTGCAAGAAAGACTCCTCAGAATATCTGATGACGATGAAGGAGAGAATGAGGCAATTGTTGGTGCCTCTGTGATTGAATTAGATACGCATAAATAGGAAGCCAAGCAAACAAAAAAGCAAGATAATCATTACCTTCAGGAGAAACAAAAATTTGTGTGGAGAAGGAAAGTCCTCGTGGTTCACGACATGGGTTTACATGGTCAGATTCATGTGAACCGCAAATGGCCCTGCGACCAAAATTATGACCCAACGCTCAGGAACTGGGAAGGGGAGCACAGAGGTGGATGGAGCAGAGAAGTTCTCATAAATGAACTTTTAAACCTTAATGATTAAAATTGACAAAGGACAAGGTAGCAGTGCAAATTTAGAGATACTGTTCAGAGCCGTGGAAATAAGGACCACAATAATCAGGGTTGAGAACAGCTGCTCCCAGGGAGGGAAGGGTGCGGGGAGGGATAAGGGGCACTATTTTTCATAGCAAAGCTTATAAAACAATTTGACTGTGCCTATGTATAACTTTGATAAAAACACAAACTTTAAAAATAAATTTAGAATAAAATAGTGGAAATAATACTGGCTCTCGCCATTCCATCAGTTTTGAAAAATTGCAAAATGCCATACAAAGTAAAAGGTATTTCATAACTAATGAGGCACAGGAACATCTGCACAGGTCAGTATTTTTAATCGAGTTGATCTTTTGAAATGTCATTTCAAAAGTTGGACATATCAGTCCGATGGTGGATGAGACAAAAAGGCTTAGAATGTTGTCTACCAAAAAAATTCATGAAAGATCAGCAAGACTTTGGACTTTTCCACAGCACTACAGGAAGCCCAGAGACAATGGTGAATACCTCCAAAATTCTGAAGCTAAAGTACTTTCAACCTAGAATTTCATAATCATCCAAGGTACCAATCAGTTGGGAAGGGGGAATAAAAGTATTTCCACACATCTCACAATATGGCCCTCCCATCCACTCCTTCCCAGGAAGCTCCTGGAGGAATGTGCCCCTAGAACAAAGAAATAAGCCAATAATAAGGAATAAAGGGGACCCAGGATATTCTACAGTAAGTAGAGATTGGGGGTGAAGGAAAGACCCCAAATGAGAACAGTTCACCAGACACAGAGGCTTGCAGTCCACATGGGAGACATCAGAAATCTGCAAGAAAGACTCCTCAGAATATCTGATGACGATGAAGGAGAGAATGAGGCAATTGTTGGTGCCTCTGTGATTGAATTAGATACGCATAAATAGGAAGCCAAGCAAACAAAAAAGCAAGATAATCATTACCTTCAGGAGAAACAAAAATTTGTGTGGAGAAGGAAAGTCCTCGTGGTTCACGACATGGGTTTACATGGTCAGATTCATGTGAACCGCAAATGGCCCTGCGACCAAAATTATGACCCAACGCTCAGGAACTGGGAAGGGGAGCACAGAGGTGGATGGAGCAGAGAAGTTCTCATAAATGAACTTTTAAACCTTAATGATTAAAATTGACAAAGGACAAGGTAGCAGTGCAAATTTAGAGATACTGTTCAGAGCCGTGGAAATAAGGACCACAATAATCAGGGTTGAGAACAGCTGCTCCCAGGGAGGGAAGGGTGCGGGGAGGGATAAGGGGCACTATTTTTCATAGCAAAGCTTATAAAACAATTTGACTGTGCCTATGTATAACTTTGATAAAAACACAAACTTTAAAAATAAATTTAGAATAAAATAGTGGAAATAATACTGGCTCTCGCCATTCCATCAGTTTTGAAAAATTGCAAAATGCCATACAAAGTAAAAGGTATTTCATAACTAATGAGGCACAGGAACATCTGCACAGGTCAGTATTTTTAATCGAGTTGATATTTTGAAATGTCACAGCTCTGTCATATATGCTCCATCTTCCAAATTGTTTATGCTTATTTAGCATAACTTCTTCCAAAATCCAGGAAACATTCATGCTACACACACACACGCACACACACACTCACACACACACACATATGCAGGAAGATCTAAGAATAGCCAAGGCAATTGAATAACAAACTGGCAGGAGACTAACTTTACCAGATAGTAAGATTTTGCAGAAAACTGTAAAAATTAAGAGTAATATTGGCACAGAACAAAGACTACACTGATAGAATCAAATAGAGAGTCCAGAAGGACCTTAATACATCTATGAGGACTAATACATTGACAGAACTCTAAAATGTGACAAACATTGAGGGAAACACATTCCCCGATGGTCTGCCTTGCAGCGCAGGGGGCACTAGTTTGATCCTTGGCCCAGGAGGATCCCACGTGCCATGGAGCAACTGGACCAGCATGTCAAATTACGGGCCAGCACTCTGGAGCGCATGCGCCCAAGAGCCGGTGCTCTGCAATGAAAGGAGCCACTGCAGTGAGAGGCCCACACAGGCCAAAGAATAATGATGAATGAAAATAAATAAATAAAAAACCAGTAAAGGGCTTCCCCTGGTGGTCCAGTGGGTAAGGACACCACCTTGCAGTGCAAGTGGTGTCGGTTCGATCCCTGGCTTGGGAAGATCCCACGTGCCGCGGAGCAGCTGGACCGATGTGTCCAATTACCGAGCCGGAGCTCTGGGGCACATGTGCCCAGAGCCGGCGCTCTGCGACAACAGACGCCACCACGATGGGAGGCCCACAGGAGCCAAAGAACAAAGACGGATGAAAATAGAGAAATGAAAGACCAATAGAAGTGGCCCGCCCGCCCCCTCCCTCCCCACCCCACCCCCCAAAAAGATTAAAAAAAAAAAAAAAACAGTAAAAGAGGCCAAAAATTTTAAAAACTATATGAGGTTGACTAATTGACTATCTAAATGGAAAAACTAATATAAAATGTAGTGATTTGCTTTTTGGAGAGAAAGCTAAGGCAAATAGCAAGATTGAAGATTTTTTAAGCTCAATGAGAGTTAGGTGAAAACGCCCTGGACGCCGTGGGTTGGTTAATGGATGCGGGGCAAGGGGCAGACCGCAAAGGCAGGGGAAAATCAGCCAAGAAGACATTGGAGGTCATTGTGAGAGCAAAGGAAAGAGTGGATGTGTACTTCAATAAAAAATGGTGGCACTGGGGATAGAGACGTCTATCCCATGTCACATGGATTTGGCTCATCCAGCAGACCTCGAAAGTGATTGGATTCTGGTCATCAGAAAAAGGAAGCATCTGTGGGCTCCTGGGTGTCTAGCTAGGTCAGCCTGGATTTACAACCCCTCCAGGTAAATCATCTCCATTGTGGATCTGTTAAAGCTAAGGCTGCTACAGAACATTCAGTTCAAGAGAGCACTGGAGCTGGAAACAGATCTGGAGCATCCTTGCTGGATGGAATGAAGTCCCTGTTGTAGGCTACCATTTGCCTCCTCTCTTCCCATCACAGAGCTGTCATCCCTGACTGCAGCCACGTGTGGTCCCCTCACTAGGCTGTAAATCCTGAGAAGACGGGGACTTTGTCTTGTTCTGTGCTGTATCCCCAGTGTCCGGGGCCTACTAGGCCCTTTATTCAGGAAGGGGAGGTGATGAAGGGCAGAATCATGGGAGACACCAAAGCCTACAGGTTTGCGTGCTGCAATCCATGAGGTTGCAAAAAGTCAGACACAACTAGGCACCTGAACACGCACACCGTTATAGTCAAATACTGTGCAAGATTCTGTTTGTTGAAATCCTGTGTTCCTTTTATGCATTTTGAAAGTCACATCTGGTGCTTAAACTTAGAACCAAAACTTTTGTACCGAATGAAGGCAGAGGGATGGTGTATGCCCAGGGTTGGGGACTGCTCTGTAAGGTGCTTCCAGCCCTTCCAAACTGGCACAGGATGCCTGGCCATGGTTGGCTTCCTCCTCCACAGCCGAGGGTACCAATCGAAACATGGCATCCTGCCAAGACTCTGGGACCATCAGATCCCAGAGTCTCCTATCCAAGCCCTGGGGGCAGAGGGAAGATTTCCCGCCAAGGTCTCCAAACCAGGCTCCCCCCAGGCTCTTGTCTTGGGAGTGTCCTGGCCTCCTCTTTGGAAAAGGGGACACCAGTCTTCTGCTGAGTCCTGACGTGGCTCGGGCTGGAGCCCTGGAATCCGCAGGACCTCGTCCAGCTCGCCTCGCACTCTCCAGCCCAGAAAGGCTGGTTTGCAGCATCTGGAAAAGCATTTACTGGTTTGGTTGTGGTCTGCGCTTGCAGCCGAGCCGGCTCCAAGTGCCACATCTCCAAGTGCCACGTCCAGTACGGACTGCTCCAGCCTACTCAGGAGGGGCGACACGGAAGCCCACTTGTACAGTGACCAGGTGGCCGCCCTGCCTCCATGCGTTGAACTCAAAAGTGTTTGTTTTTGTTGAATGCATGGGGAAACCGGAGGCCATCATTGTCTGAAATTCCTCTTCCAGAAGTCTTTGTGGCCATGCTTCACAGTCTGAAGGAGAATAGCTGAAATGAAAATTGGTCTGGCTTATTAGGCCACTGATCTTCCCGACCTTCTGAGAAAGGAGCAGGGGCACAGACCTCATATCTGTTCTGGGGGGCGGGGTGGGGCGGGGCACTGAGGCTGAAGGAAACTACAGAGACTCACAGCTGTGGGGAAAGAGCCAAGTTATGGCAGCAAACCAGGGGCATCAGAAGACATGCATGCCGGCGGGATAGACAGGCCCCTCCTGTCTTTAAGGACGCACACGGTTATCAGGCACTGTGGACACCGTGAGCGGTGAACTGGGAAAGCAGAGGAACTGGCTCCCTTTGCAACATTTGAGGGACCCCATTTAAACCTGTCCCCCAGGCTCCAAGTCTGGTACTCGTGGACTGGTGCCCCGGGATCTTGCACAAGTGACCCCACCCTAGCAGCGTTCTCTAATTACTCCGTCCTCACCACCCTGCCCCTCTAAGAACAGGTCTCCAGTCACAGTTGGAACCACACCTTCATTCTTCACTGTTCTCAAATTTATGTTAGTCTTCTCTCAACTAGATTACTAGCTGCTTCGCAAGGACTAGGAACCATGCCCTAGATTTTGGAAACCCCGGTCTCACTGGTTTCCTCATTGTTTGCCAAATGACAGGGTCACAAGCACAGCCTCGGGGGCAGGATCAAGAAAGACAGTCATCTGGGACTTGGGGGAAGGCTGTCTTGTTCCATAAGAACTGATGGGGGTGAGGCGGAAGCAACCGTCTGAAATGACTGTTGACAAGAAATGAGGCTTTTTCCTCAGCTCCTGGAAGATGGCTCTGCTGTTAGGTTCCCACACAGAGAGTGGCTCTGGGGTGAACGCCTGGTCCGCTGACCCAGGCTGAGGCTACCCACAGGGAAATCTTTGCTGAATCACACCATTAGGGTTCACACGTAGATCCTGTGTGTAGGCCATGGTGTGCCTAGACTGCAAGCTCCCTAGGGGTCAGAATACTTTAAAATTCTTTTAGACACCATAATACAGTACTAGACATGTAAACGACACTCTGTTAACACTGAGTGATAAACATGAGCGTCCAACCAAAAGAAGAGCCAAGCTGGATAAATAAGAAAGGACCCCTTTATAAGTGGAGAGATTAAATGGATGGCCCCTGGAAGCTCCTGCCAGTGGACTGCTGGATTGCATCTGGGACTCTCGTCACTAGGAATGGAACCTGAGAATCGTCTTCACAGCTCCACATTCCACCCTCACAGCCCCTCCCTCCAAACGGCCCCTCCCTGGCACCGCCCATATTTAAATGCCGTGAGTGAGACTCAGACTAAGGACACTATAAACCTGGTTCCATCTGTGCCCGTGAGCAAGTGATGACCCTGGCTGCGTTTCAGTGTTTACACCTGTGAAACAGGAGTCGGCTGGCTCATCACTGAAGGACACGCGTGCTCTGAAAGTCGAGTGGTCTGGAATGGCAGGTGGGGTGTCGGTTTCATTCTGTTTGGTTGGTTTTCTTGTATGTGTCTTGGCCAGCGTGGCCATCTTTACTGGGCTGGACAACACAATTACCTATATCAAAGACCCGTACCCTGCTCCAGAGAGGGCTGGGTAGGGCCTCAGGGTGCCTAAAGGAGATGTGAAATGACTTCAAAGTGACGTGAAAAGTGACTGAAGTCTCCAATTTCCCTATGAACGCATGTAAATCTTGCATTCTTTTCTATATTATTACTGAGTCAAGATAGAATCCTTCTTCCTGTATCTTAATATAGAGACCCTCCAGGAAAGGGTTTTATGCTAAAGTTGTTTGAGCTGCAGTACTAATCCACAGGTATTGGGAGGGTTTTCGTGCCAATTATCAGGGCTTGCGGAAGAATCTGAAATGACTGTTGACAAGAAATGAGGCTTTTCCTCAGCTCCTGGAAGATGGCTCTGCTGTAGGTTCCCACACAGAGAGTGGCTCTGGGGTGAACGCCTGGTCCGCTGACCCAGGCTGAGGCTACCACAGGAAATCTTTGCTGAATCACACCATTAGGGTTCACACGTAGATCCTGTGTGTAGGCCATGGTGTGCCTAGACTGCAAGCTCCCTAGGGGTCAGAATACTTTAAAATTCTTTTAGACACCATAATACAGTACTAGACATGTAAACGACACTCTGTTAACACTGAGTGATAAACATGAGCGTCCAACCAAAAGAAGAGCCAAGCTGGATAAATAAGAAAGGACCCCTTTATAAGTGGAGAGATTAAATGGATGGCCCCTGGAAGCTCCTGCCAGTGGACTGCTGGATTGCATCTGGGACTCTCGTCACTAGGAATGGAACCTGAGAATCGTCTTCACAGCTCCACATTCCACCCTCACAGCCCCTCCCTCCAAACGGCCCCTCCCTGGCACCGCCCATATTTAAATGCCGTGAGTGAGACTCAGACTAAGGACACTATAAACCTGGTTCCATCTGTGCCCGTGAGCAAGTGATGACCCTGGCTGCGTTTCAGTGTTTACACCTGTGAAACAGGAGTCGGCTGGCTCATCACTGAAGGACACGCGTGCTCTGAAAGTCGAGTGGTCTGGAATGGCAGGTGGGGTGTCGGTTTCATTCTGTTTGGTTGGTTTTCTTGTATGTGTCTTGGCCAGCGTGGCCATCTTTACTGGGCTGGACAACACAATTACCTATATCAAAGACCCGTACCCTGCTCCAGAGAGGGCTGGGTAGGGCCTCAGGGTGCCTAAAGGAGATGTGAAATGACTTCAAAGTGACGTGAAAAGTGACTGAAGTCTCCAATTTCCCTATGAACGCATGTAAATCTTGCATTCTTTTCTATATTATTACTGAGTCAAGATAGAATCCTTCTTCCCTGTATCTTAATATAGAGACCCTCCAGGAAAGGGTTTTATGCTAAAGTTGTTTGAGCTGCAGTACTAATCCACAGGTATTTTCAAGGCCAACAGAATTTCTGGGGCTAAAATTCATCTTTCGATGCAGCTAAAAATCCCTCATCAGGGCTTCCCTGGTGGTCCAGTGGGTAGAGAGGCCACCTTGCAGTTCAAGGAGCACCAGTTTGATGCCTGGCCCGGGAAGATCCCACGTGCCGTGGAGGGGCTGGACTGGTGTGTCCAATTAAGAGCCAGCACTCTGGAGCACATGCGCCCAGAGCCAGTGCTCTGCAATGGGAGAGGCCCCTGCAATGGGAGGCCCACACAGGCCAGAGAATAAAGACGGATGAAAACAAATAAATAAATAACCAATAAGAGAGGCCATAATAATAATTTTTAAAAATCCCTCATCAGATATTTGTCTTTTTCTGTAAAAATGCAAATTCTCTTGGGAATGGTCTGAAAGTTAGACCAAATGGAGACCAGGTTGAGATTCTATCCTTGGATCCAGGAAGCCAGTTCTGACAGGATGGTCTGGGGCTGTGGGGATTAGCAGTAGCTGGTGAGAACAGCTGAGACTGTTGATAAACTTCCACCAGGTCAACACCATGATTCGACTCTGTCCTCCAGAACAGGAAGGACATGTTGTGTGGGTCTGAGCACTGCCGAGGCAGGTCCTCTGAAAATGTTGCATCCGAAGGGAGCTGGAGCCACACCTCTGGGGCACTTGGACTAATCGGCCAGATTAGTCTTGACAGAGACTCTGGGCAGACACCAGACTCTGGTCTGGCAGGTGGGGTGTCGGTTTCATTCTGTTTGGTTGGTTTTCTTGTATGTGTCTTGGCCAGCGTGGCCATCTTTACTGGGCTGGACAACACAATTACCTATATCAAAGACCCGTACCCTGCTCCAGAGAGGGCTGGGTAGGGCCTCAGGGTGCCTAAAGGAGATGTGAAATGACTTCAAAGTGACGTGAAAAGTGACTGAAGTCTCCAATTTCCCTATGAACGCATGTAAATCTTGCATTCTTTTCTATATTATTACTGAGTCAAGATAGAATCCTTCTTCCCTGTATCTTAATATAGAGACCCTCCAGGAAAGGGTTTTATGCTAAAGTTGTTTGAGCTGCAGTACTAATCCACAGGTATTTTCAAGGCCAACAGAATTTCTGGGGCTAAAATTCATCTTTCGATGCAGCTAAAATCCCTCATCAGGGCTTCCCTGGTGGTCCAGTGGGTAGAGAGGCCACCTTGCAGTTCAAGGAGCACCAGTTTGATGCCTGGCCCGGGAAGATCCCACGTGCCGTGGAGGGGCTGGACTGGTGTGTCCAATTAAGAGCCAGCACTCTGGAGCACATGCGCCCAGAGCCAGTGCTCTGCAATGGGAGAGGCCCCTGCAATGGGAGGCCCACACAGGCCAGAGAATAAAGACGGATGAAAACAAATAAATAAATAACCAATAAGAGAGGCCATAATAATAATTTTTAAAAATCCCTCATCAGATATTTGTCTTTTTCTGTAAAAATGCAAATTCTCTTGGGAATGGTCTGAAAGTTAGACCAAATGGAGACCAGGTTGAGATTCTATCCTTGGATCCAGGAAGCCAGTTCTGACAGGATGGTCTGGGGCTGTGGGGATTAGCAGTAGCTGGTGAGAACAGCTGAGACTGTTGATAAACTTCCACCAGGTCAACACCATGATTCGACTCTGTCCTCCAGAACAGGAAGGACATGTTGTGTGGGTCTGAGCACTGCCGAGGCAGGTCCTCTGAAAATGTTGCATCCGAAGGGAGCTGGAGCCACACCTCTGGGGCACTTGGACTAATCGGCCAGATTAGTCTTGACAGAGACTCTGGGCAGACACCAGACTCTGGTCTGGCAGAGCCCAGAGTGGGGGTGGGATTGGGAGAGGCTCTCAATTGTCATGGAAATTGATCCGTGTGGCCCCTGAGGGTGGAAACCAGACCGGGACTCACCCGTTTTAGGTTTGGGCTTAGCAGAGGGAAGCTGAGAACCTTGTGAAATGGAGGTAGGCCGCCTCAGCAGGTAGGCAGCATACTTATCCTGGCCCGGGGAGAGTGGAGGTGGGAGCCGGCTGACCAATGGGTGATGGGAGTCTGTGAAAGAGCGGGGTGCACATGGAGAGGCAACCCTAGAGCCCCATCGGGGAAGCCCTGCTGCCCATCTGTCTGGGGTGAGCAGACAGCCTGCAGTGTCAGTTCTTCAGCGTTGGCCTCGGATGCAGGGAGCCTTCTCCCCTGGGGCTCACGTGTGGGGACAGAGCGCAGCAGGCATACAAAGTCTGGACCTCCTGCAGGACACCTTGATGAGCGGTACTCGTTTCAGAGCTAGATCAGCTGAGGCTTTGTTGCAGCTGTTGGGCATCGTCCCTGCCCCTCAACCTCCACCTCTAGAAAACCCTACCCAAGACAAAAGGACGCTACATGGCCTTCCCTGTTGGTCCAGTGGGTAAAGAGTCCGCCTTGCAGTGCAAGGGGCACGAGTTTGATCCCTGGCCCAGGATCCCATGTGCCACGGAGCAGCTAGACTGGTATGTTCATTTACGAGCCAGCACTCTGGAGCGCAGGCACTCAGAGCCGGTGCTCTGCAACGAGAGAGGCCATTGCAATGGGAGGCCCACAGAGGCCAAAGAATAAAGATGGATGAAAATAAATAAATAAGCAATAAAAGAGGCCAAAAATAAGAAAAAAAAAATTTTTTTAAAAGGATGCTACAGAGACTGGTCACCCAGAGATTCTAGATCCTACTCCCATCAGGCACGTACACTAGAGCATGAATGAACTCACTGCAGTCTTTTCAGAGAAAGTACACCTTGATTGACTAGATCTGAGCCCAGAGGTTGAAATGTTGCATCCGAGGGAGCTGGAGCCACACCTCTGGGGCACTTGGACTAATCGGCCAGATTAGTCTTGACAGAGACTCTGGGCAGACACCAGACTCTGGTCTGGCAGAGCCCAGAGTGGGGGTGGGATTGGGAGAGGCTCTCAATTGTCATGGAAATTGATCCGTGTGGCCCTGAGGGTGGAAACCAGACCGGGACTCACCCGTTTTAGGTTTGGGCTTAGCAGAGGGAAGCTGAGAACCTTGTGAAATGGAGGTAGGCCGCCTCAGCAGGTAGGCAGCATACTTATCCTGGCCCGGGGAGAGTGGAGGTGGGAGCCGGCTGACCAATGGGTGATGGGAGGCTGTGAAAGAGCGGGTGCACATGGAGAGGCAACCCTAGAGCCCCATCGGGGAAGCCCTGCTGCCCATCTGTCTGGGGTGAGCAGACAGCCTGCAGTGTCAGTTCTTCAGCGTTGGCCTCGGATGCAGGGAGCCTTCTCCCCTGGGGCTCACGTGTGGGGACAGAGCGCAGCAGGCATACAAAGTCTGGACCTCCTGCAGGACACCTTGATGAGCGGTACTCGTTTCAGAGCTAGATCAGCTGAGGCTTTGTTGCAGCTGTTGGGCATCGTCCCTGCCCCTCAACCTCCACCTCTAGAAAACCCTACCCAAGACAAAAGGACGCTACATGGCCTTCCCTGTTGGTCCAGTGGGTAAAGAGTCCGCCTTGCAGTGCAAGGGGCACGAGTTTGATCCCTGGCCCAGGATCCCATGTGCCACGGAGCAGCTAGACTGGTATGTTCATTTACGAGCCAGCACTCTGGAGCGCAGGCACTCAGAGCCGGTGCTCTGCAACGAGAGAGGCCATTGCAATGGGAGGCCCACAGAGGCCAAAGAATAAAGATGGATGAAAATAAATAAATAAGCAATAAAAGAGGCCAAAAATAAGAAAAAAAAAATTTTTTTAAAAGGATGCTACAGAGACTGGTCACCCAGAGATTCTAGATCCTACTCCCATCAGGCACGTACACTAGAGCATGAATGAACTCACTGCAGTCTTTTCAGAGAACAAGTTCACACAGGTATAGCTTCAGGAAGTGGTGCGGGGAGGCCGAAGAAGAGGAGGTTAAAAGACAATGGACTGAATTGTACGCTTTAAATGGGTGGTATGTGAATTATATCTCAGGAAACTCAGGCAACATTCTTACAATCTTCTTTTAGAGTGAGAGACAATAGAGTCCCTGTAAGGCAGCCCATCCCTCCCAGGCTCTGCTGGGAGACACAGCACCGCAGCCCCAAACCAGGAAGTGAAAGGACCAGGCAGTGCGTCCCCACAAAACAGATCGGGCATGCCTGGGGCCTGATTCTCAGCCTTGGAAATCTCAGTGGCACTGCCTGCCTCACTGTGCCCCGGAGTCCAGAGGGAGGGGCCCTGTTGCCAGCCAGATCCCCGGCACCATTTTCTTCTCCTGTGACCGGGGTCTACAGACGCTCCTGTGAAGACCGCACAGCAGCCACAGACGCTGCATAAACGGTCCTGGCTCTGTTCAAATAAGACTTTCTTTACAAAACAAGCAAGGGTCAAGGTTTGGCCCGGGGACTTTAGTTTGCGGACCTCTGTCCTAGAATCATGGACCGGCCTACCTCCAGAATAATTTTCTCTGTTTGAGATCCAATCTGGCATTATGTTTCAGCTGTCTTTCTGGTCTGGCTGGGGACATGGGACCAAA
This sequence comes from Tragulus kanchil, assembly GCA_022376925.1. Classification (NCBI taxonomy): domain Eukaryota; kingdom Metazoa; phylum Chordata; class Mammalia; order Artiodactyla; family Tragulidae; genus Tragulus; species Tragulus kanchil. The sequence continues at coordinate 139,745,425 of JAIOJX010000003.1, forward strand.
CGGTCTATAGACGCAAGAGAGATTTCAGTTCAGCTGAGAACTGAGACTCATAGAAGAATATGGTCCTTGCTCTCGAAGAACCCAGTTGAGTTTTGGAGACTTGTAAATAAGCAGATTCTCATTCCATGTGATAAGTGCAGAAAAAATGTTGTTGTTGGAGTTTCTAAGTCGCGTCTGACTCTTGGCAACCTAATGGACTGCAGCACGCCAAGCATCCCTGTCCTTCTTTATCTCCTGGAGTTTGCTCAAACTCATGTTCATTGACTCAGTGATGCCATCCAACCATCTCAACTTCTGTCATCTCCTTCTCCTCCTGCCCTCAGTCTTCCCCAGCATCAGGGTCTTTTCCTGTGTGTTGGTTCTCCGCATCAGGTGGGCCAAGTATTGGAGTTTTAGCTTCAGCATCAGTCCTTCCAATGCATATTCAGGGTTGATTTCCTTTAGAACTGACTGGGTTGATCTCCCTGCTGTCCAAAGGACTCTCAAGAGTCTTCTCCAGCACCACAGTTCAAAAGCATCAGTTCTTCTGTGCTCAGCCTTCTTTATGGTTCAATTCTCATGTCCGTACATGACTACTGGGAAAACCATAGAAGAAATGTAGGTACATGTACAAAGGCTTGGGTTAAAACCCTCACTGACATTGTTACCAGATTCAGATCACTGGGGACTGGCCTTTGAGGTGGGCTAATGAAGTGGCAACTTTAGCCCCATTTGGTCTTTGTACATCTGCAGAGAACTTGATTTTCCCAAGTTCATCTTGAAACAAAGGCAAAAATAACTCTGGCTTGTCACTGAGCCAGCGGCTGCAGGGATTGTTGTGGTGCAGAAGCCACTGGGAAGGGAAGGTGGTCGTGGCCATGGTGGGAAAGGCCAGGGGCTGAGTGTGGCTTCAGATGCCACAGTCCTGTTTCCAGAGCCTATTTAGTATATTGCAGCCCGTGTGTGCACTTTTCCCTCTGCGGGGCCGCCCAGTGCCCTCCCAGCCCCTGTCTAGGGGTGCCCTCTAGTGGCCTGGGGGCTGGAAAGCCTGGGGACCTCAGAAACCTTGATGAGGGTCAAAGAGGAGAGTGAAAAAGCTGGTTTAAAGCTCAAAACATTCAAAAAACTAAGATTGGGGCATCCAGCGCCATCACTTCATGGCAGATAGATGGGGACAAAGTGGAAACAGTGACAGATTTGATTTTCTTGGGCTCCAAAATCACTGTGGATGGTGACTGCAGCCATAAAATTAAAAGAAGTTTATTCCTTGAAAGGGAAGCTAAGACAAACTTAGACAGCTTATTAAAGACATTACTTTGCCAACAAAGATCTGTATAGTCAAAGCTATAGTTGTTCCAGTAGTCATGTATGGATGTGAGAGTTGAACCATAAAGCAGGCTGAGCACAGAAGAACTGATGCTTTTGAACTGTGGTGCTGGAGAAGACTTGAGAGTTCTTTGGACAGCAGGGAGATCAACCCAGTCAGTTCTAAAGGAAATCAACCCTGAATATGCATTGGAAGGACTGATACTGAAGCTAAAGCTCCAATACTTGGCCCACCTGATGTGGAAAACCAACATATAGGAAACGACCCTGATACTGGGAAAGTCTCAAGAGTCTTCTCCAGCACCACAGTTCAAAAGCATCAGTTCTTCTGTGCTCAGCCTTCTTTATGGTTCAATTCTCATGTCCGTACATGACTACTGGGAAAACCATAGAAGAAATGTAGGTACATGTACAAAGGCTTGGGTTAAAACCCTCACTGACATTGTTACCAGATTCAGATCACTGGGGACTGGCCTTTGAGGTGGGCTAATGAAGTGGCAACTTTAGCCCCATTTGGTCTTTGTACATCTGCAGAGAACTTGATTTTCCCAAGTTCATCTTGAAACAAAGGCAAAAATAACTCTGGCTTGTCACTGAGCCAGCGGCTGCAGGGATTGTTGTGGTGCAGAAGCCACTGGGAAGGGAAGGTGGTCGTGGCCATGGTGGGAAAGGCCAGGGGCTGAGTGTGGCTTCAGATGCCACAGTCCTGTTTCCAGAGCCTATTTAGTATATTGCAGCCCGTGTGTGCACTTTTCCCTCTGCGGGGCCGCCCAGTGCCCTCCCAGCCCCTGTCTAGGGGTGCCCTCTAGTGGCCTGGGGGCTGGAAAGCCTGGGGACCTCAGAAACCTTGATGAGGGTCAAAGAGGAGAGTGAAAAAGCTGGTTTAAAGCTCAAAACATTCAAAAAACTAAGATTGGGGCATCCAGCGCCATCACTTCATGGCAGATAGATGGGGACAAAGTGGAAACAGTGACAGATTTGATTTTCTTGGGCTCCAAAATCACTGTGGATGGTGACTGCAGCCATAAAATTAAAAGAAGTTTATTCCTTGAAAGGGAAGCTAAGACAAACTTAGACAGCTTATTAAAGACATTACTTTGCCAACAAAGATCTGTATAGTCAAAGCTATAGTTGTTCCAGTAGTCATGTATGGATGTGAGAGTTGAACCATAAAGCAGGCTGAGCACAGAAGAACTGATGCTTTTGAACTGTGGTGCTGGAGAAGACTTGAGAGTTCTTTGGACAGCAGGGAGATCAACCCAGTCAGTTCTAAAGGAAATCAACCCTGAATATGCATTGGAAGGACTGATACTGAAGCTAAAGCTCCAATACTTGGCCCACCTGATGTGGAAAACCAACATATAGGAAACGACCCTGATACTGGGAAAGACTGAGGGCAGGAGGAGAAGGGGATGACAGAAGTTGAGATGGTTGGATGGCATCACTGAGTCAATGAACATGAGTTTGAGCAAGCTCCAGGAGATAGTGAAGGACAAGGAAGTCTGGCGTGATGCAGTCCTTGGGATCGCAGAGAGTCGGACACAACGAAGCACCATGCATGCAAGGAAACCGGCAGGCAGGAAGAAAGCCTAAGGATCTGTCACAGAGATTTCCCTGTCTTTTTTTAAAATTTTCTTTCTTTTTTTTTTGGGGGGGTCACACCACACACGGCTTGCAGGATTTTAGTTCCCCAGCTAGGGATCAAACCCAGGCCCTTGGCAGTGGGAGCATGGAGCCCTCCCCATTGAACCACCCAGGAATCCCCCATCTAGGGATTTGGAAATGTGTCCAGAGCCTGGGGAAGGAATCCGTTTCCTCCCATCATCTTTCAGTTTGGGTGATTCTTACCATCAAACAACCCCCTGGAGACTTGGCATTCCGGACTGTTTATGACAGAGAGGTCACCCCAAATCTTCAAACCCACCAAGGCCCAATGGATGATAAAAACGCAGCTGTGAATTTTCCTAACAGGGGAGCCATTTCTTCTCTGCATCTATCCCCTAGTGCTGAGTCGCTGCCCTGCTGCACTCCGGTCCCTTCAGTCTCCCACTGTCGATGCCTCCATGGAGAAGGACAATCCCCTCCTTGGTTCTAAATGTAGTAAAGAAAGCCCTTCCAGTAAGTGTGAGCCTTTCGATGGAGCAGTTGCTCTGGCTGAAGGCTTGCGTGCTTCTCACCCTCCATGGAGGCTGTCCACACTTTCTCTGTCTCAACCAGGGGCAGCCTGTACATTCAAGCGATGCTGCTGTTGTCTGCGACCCTGGCAGTGCCTGTCCTTGGCAAGGCCGTAACGTCGGTAGAACTGTTTTGTTCCAGGCCCTGGCATTTGTCAAGCCTATTCCATTAGCCCTCCGCCAGGGCCCACCCTTGTACTCTCCTGATGCATCCTCCATCATCCAAAAACCTACACGCACGGAGATTCCAGTGTCCCTCCCCAAGGAGGGTCGCCTTTTCCAACCTCTATTTCTTTTGGAAAAGGACATTGTTCTAGGATACAAAAGACCTGGAATGTAAATTCCAGTCCTGCCATGGATGGCCATGTGACCCTGGACAAGCCAATGTTTCTCTATAATATGGTCCAGGCCAGGAATTCTCAACTTGGCTGCACGTTAGAATCACACAGGAACTTTTTAAAAGTACCTTTTGCTGCCTGGGGCAAACCCAGAAAGTTAGATTCATTTGGTGTGGGGCAGGACTCAGGCACTGAGGAAGGCACGGCAATTTCTTTCTTTTTTTTTGGGGGGGGTCACACCACACACGGCTTGCAGGATTTTAGTTCCCCAGCTAGGGATCAAACCCAGGCCCTTGGCAGTGGGAGCATGGAGCCCTCCCCATTGAACCACCCAGGAATCCCCCATCTAGGGATTTGGAAATGTGTCCAGAGCCTGGGGAAGGAATCCGTTTCCTCCCATCATCTTTCAGTTTGGGTGATTCTTACCATCAAACAACCCCCTGGAGACTTGGCATTCCGGACTGTTTATGACAGAGAGGTCACCCCAAATCTTCAAACCCACCAAGGCCCAATGGATGATAAAAACGCAGCTGTGAATTTTCCTAACAGGGGAGCCATTTCTTCTCTGCATCTATCCCCTAGTGCTGAGTCGCTGCCCTGCTGCACTCCGGTCCCTTCAGTCTCCCACTGTCGATGCCTCCATGGAGAAGGACAATCCCCTCCTTGGTTCTAAATGTAGTAAAGAAAGCCCTTCCAGTAAGTGTGAGCCTTTCGATGGAGCAGTTGCTCTGGCTGAAGGCTTGCGTGCTTCTCACCCTCCATGGAGGCTGTCCACACTTTCTCTGTCTCAACCAGGGGCAGCCTGTACATTCAAGCGATGCTGCTGTTGTCTGCGACCCTGGCAGTGCCTGTCCTTGGCAAGGCCGTAACGTCGGTAGAACTGTTTTGTTCCAGGCCCTGGCATTTGTCAAGCCTATTCCATTAGCCCTCCGCCAGGGCCCACCCTTGTACTCTCCTGATGCATCCTCCATCATCCAAAAACCTACACGCACGGAGATTCCAGTGTCCCTCCCCAAGGAGGGTCGCCTTTTCCAACCTCTATTTCTTTTGGAAAAGGACATTGTTCTAGGATACAAAAGACCTGGAATGTAAATTCCAGTCCTGCCATGGATGGCCATGTGACCCTGGACAAGCCAATGTTTCTCTATAATATGGTCCAGGCCAGGAATTCTCAACTTGGCTGCACGTTAGAATCACACAGGAACTTTTTAAAAGTACCTTTTGCTGCCTGGGGCAAACCCAGAAAGTTAGATTCATTTGGTGTGGGGCAGGACTCAGGCACTGAGGAAGGCACGGCAACCCACTCAAGGATTCTAGCTGGAGAATCCCATGGACAGAGGAGCCTGACAGGCCACAATCATGGGGTTGACAGAATCGGACATGACTGAAGTGACTTAGCACATACCATGCCGGATCCAGACACTAGGGCTTTTTGTTGTCTTTAGATAATGCTCCAGTGGAGTTGTTTGAGCACCTTCCAGTTTGCAGGAGGGTTCAGAAGTTTAGGTGGGTGGGGAAGGGGCGGTCTTTGAGAGTCGTAGCATTGTCCTCTACTAACATGTCCACATGTTAACCCAGCCCTGGATTCAGGAATACACATAAGGCTATCTGCAGCTAAGAGAAAAACACAGGACAGCAAGGGCTGACGGAACTAAGGAACACAGTCGTTTTATAAAAATTCTAAGCAGAGCTCTTGCCAGCCTCCAGAACAGTGGTGTGGATCCATCAGTTCTTGGTTGACTGAGCCCCAGCCAACACCATGTTTCGCAGTCAGCCTGTCAGGGGCTTGAGTCCAGGCAAGTCTGGAGCTGGTTTGTCCCCAGAAACACCACATTAACTGGTCCTTGTGCTGGTGCCCCGCCCACTTCCCATAAGTCCTGAAAACGTAACAAAGCCTTGTCACCATTGGTTGACGGCATGGGCTGCCGATCCAGGCTGCTGGGTTCAAATGCCGACTCTGCTACTTACTAGCCGTGTAACCTCAGACGCATTGCTCAAGCCCTCTGTGCCTTGTTCCCTTCTCTGTACAGAAGGGACATAATAATGTCTACCGCCTAGAGTTCTGAAAATTAGATGGATTGGTACTTAAACTATGCATGAAACTTAGAATGTGCTAAACAAATACTTCCTCTTGTTCAGGAGAAACCTCATACAGTAACCAGTGCGTGCTCAGTCATGTCCGATTCTATGTGGCCCCATGGACTGTAGCCCCATCAGGCTCCTCTGTCCATGGAATTTCCGAGGCAAGAATACTGATCTGGGTTGCCATTTCCAACTCCGGGGGATCTTCCTGACCCAGGGATTGAACCTGAGTCTCTTGTGTTTCCTGCACTGACAGGCAGACTCTTTACCAACTGTGCCACCTAGGAAACCCAACCTCCTACTATCCTGGAATGGGAATCTGAAGAAAACTGGCCCCTTCCCTCCCAACTCCACCTGAGTCCATCCGACTGAGGTCATTTGACAGAATCGGACATGACTGTGACTTAGCACATACCATGCCGGATCCAGACACTAGGGCTTTTGTTGTCTTTAGATAATGCTCCAGTGGAGTTGTTTGAGCACCTTCCAGTTTGCAGGAGGGTTCAGAAGTTTAGGTGGGTGGGGAAGGGGCGGTCTTTGAGAGTCGTAGCATTGTCCTCTACTAACATGTCCACATGTTAACCCAGCCCTGGATTCAGGAATACACATAAGGCTATCTGCAGCTAAGAGAAAAACACAGGACAGCAAGGGCTGACGGAACTAAGGAACACAGTCGTTTTATAAAAATTCTAAGCAGAGCTCTTGCCAGCCTCCAGAACAGTGGTGTGGATCCATCAGTTCTTGGTTGACTGAGCCCCAGCCAACACCATGTTTCGCAGTCAGCCTGTCAGGGCTTGAGTCCAGGCAAGTCTGGAGCTGGTTTGTCCCCAGAAACACCACATTAACTGGTCCTTGTGCTGGTGCCCCGCCCACTTCCCATAAGTCCTGAAAACGTAACAAAGCCTTGTCACCATTGGTTGACGGCATGGGCTGCCGATCCAGGCTGCTGGGTTCAAATGCCGACTCTGCTACTTACTAGCCGTGTAACCTCAGACGCATTGCTCAAGCCCTCTGTGCCTTGTTCCCTTCTCTGTACAGAAGGGACATAATAATGTCTACCGCCTAGAGTTCTGAAAATTAGATGGATTGGTACTTAAACTATGCATGAAACTTAGAATGTGCTAAACAAATACTTCCTCTTGTTCAGGAGAAACCTCATACAGTAACCAGTGCGTGCTCAGTCATGTCCGATTCTATGTGGCCCCATGGACTGTAGCCCCATCAGGCTCCTCTGTCCATGGAATTTCCGAGGCAAGAATACTGATCTGGGTTGCCATTTCCAACTCCGGGGGATCTTCCTGACCCAGGGATTGAACCTGAGTCTCTTGTGTTTCCTGCACTGACAGGCAGACTCTTTACCAACTGTGCCACCTAGGAAACCCAACCTCCTACTATCCTGGAATGGGAATCTGAAGACCTGGCTTTCCCTCCCAACTCCACCTTTATCCAGCTGTGTGTTCTGTGGTAAGTGACCTCATTTCTCTATGGAGGTGCCCTCTACTCCAAACTGAGTAGGACTAACTCCCTCACTCTGAAGTCCTCCACAGATCCCCAATGACCTCACGAAAAAGCCCCAGGTCGGGCTTCCCTGGTGGTCCAGTGGGTAAGGACACCGCCTTGCAGTGCAAGGGGCGCCGGTTCGATCCCTGGCCTGGGAAGATCCCACGTGCCGCAGAGCGGCTAGACCGATGTGTCCAATTGCCGAGCCGGAGCTCTGGAGCACGTGCGCCCGGAGCCGGTGCTCTGTGACAACAGAGGCCATTGCAATGGGAGGCCCACATGGGCCAAAGAACAAAGATGGATGAAAATAGACAAATGAAAGACCAATAGAAGTGGCCCGCCTGCTCCCCTCCTTCCCCACCAAACCCCACTCAAATTAATTAATTAATTAATTAATCTTTAAAAAAAAAAAAAAAAAGCCCCAGGTCCCAGGCTTGGCCTTCAATGACCTTGGTGTCTTCAGCTCCTGCCCTTCCCCCCAGCCCGTGGTCGTGGCTGCTGAGTGGGCTTGTAAAGCATAGTTGTATCATGTCCCTCCTCCACTTGAAGGCTCCCGCATGACTTCTCATATGGCTCAGAGTAAACCCCAGGTCACAGTCTGACCTCAGCCCCCTCTACTCTCGCTTGCCACCTGGCAACCAGTTCTCTGACTTCTTGGCTGTTCCCAAGACTCTGTTCCCAAGCTCTGGAGAGAGAAAGGCTAGGGTGGTCTGCAGTCCTTTTGGAAGCTCTGAACCATGAGAGTGGCCTTCCCTGACCACTCCACACGCAATAGCATGCTGCCCCATCCTCCTGTCTTAATGTTTCCCACCAGTCCAGCCATCCCTAATCTACTGTATATTGTTTACAGTCTGTCTCCCTTTCACAGGGTAAGCTCAAGAGACCAGGAACTTGGCTGGGCTCCTTACTGTGCCCCCAAATACATGCTGGACACGCACTAGGTGTCCAGAAACTGTGTTGAAAGTGGAGTGATGCTGACTTGCCTACGAGAGGAAGTTGTGTTATTCCAAGGAACTCGCAGGAAAGACATTGAATTTGGAAGTCCCTCAGTCATGTCTGACTCTTTGTGACCCGTGGACGGCGGCCTGCCAGGCCCCTCCGTCCATGGGATTCTGCAGGCAAGAACACTGGAGTGGGTAGCCGTTCCCTTTTCCAAGGGATCTTCCCAACCCAGGGATCAAACCAGATCTCCTGCATTGAAGACAGATTATTTACCATCTGAGTCACCAGGGAAGCCTAGAGGAAGGTGTCATTGCAAGGAACTCCTGGAAAAGACATATCTCAACCAAAAAGGGTAAACGTGTTTTACAGGTGATGCCAAGTGTGGAGATGGATGGGGAGAATATTTTAGGAGCAGTGGGATATTCCTTGCCGAAATCCTCGGATCAGGACACTGGGGAAATGCCTACCAACCTGTGAGCAGGTGGAACGAGAAACCTTGGGAAGCCATTTAGCTCAGCCTGTCTCACCAGAGGACTGAACCCTGAGTTTAGGCTAATGGTTTGTTCTGTCTGAAAGGCCTTAAGAAAGGAGACGGTGCTCCAGACACACCACACCCACCCTGCCCCTCATTATGCCCAGACACACCACGCCCACCCTGCCCCTCCGGCACCTGGGAAGCCACCAAGGCAGGTGGCTACTTGGGCTGTCCTACTGTGGGCAGGGCACTTCTTATTATGTCTTACTTGTGTACTGCAGTCCGTGAACACTTGGTGGCTTCCAAAATGAAGCCATGTGGTTTGGTGGCAGATCTTTTATGGGAAATGCCACCCTTCCATTGTCCTAATGGCTCTTCTGAAAAATAGAGCCTTTTTTATTCAAAGCTTAATTCATTTAATATTCCTAATGTAAATGAATAATCTAAACTGTAAGCAGGGACTTCCCTGGCTGACCAGTGGTTAAGACTCTGTGCTTCCACTGCAGGGGGCACTGGTTCAATCCCTGGTCAGGAAACTAAGATCCCACATGCTGCATGGTAAAGTCAAACAAACAAACAAAAAAACCTTAAAAAATAAAGTGTAAGCAAATTCTCTGGCAGGCTGTGCTGACCGTGTGCCCTGCTCCATTTAAGGACCTCCCCTGGCAGAGTCTAGGCTCAGCTTCCCTGAACCTACTACCTAGAAGGCCTCTCCGCATGGCACTGCCCTGAGTTCCCAAGGGCCTCCTGTGTCCTGGGGAGGGCACAAAGAGGCAGCAAGGAACACCTGCCCACACACCTGGGCTCCCAGACTCATGCCCTTTGCTCAATCCCTGTACTGCTCTGGTCTGGGGGTACTCAAGAGACACTGTGGCCCCTAGAGTCCACCAGGGTCTCACGACATTAGGGATGGGTAGGGGACACACGCAAAACAGAATCAAGCGAGATGGAGAATTATGTAATCACTTCATCAACACTTGAGTTAACTCTTGTGAAACTGTTTGGGAGTGCTTCTGGAGAGGAATACTCCAGAGTGGCCTGGAGTCATTCTGGAAACGTTAAGACCCGACGGGAAGCTCACTCCTTCTAGGAAGCCTTCTCCAGGGCTGGACGAGCCTCCCCGCTGCAGGTCCCAGGGCACTAATACTCCGGGGCCCCTCGCAGGTGACACTGAGCTGTCCCCACCTTCTCTTGTGATTATTTAAGTACGAGGTGGACGCCCCCAGGCAAACCTGCCCTGAACCTGGGGACAGAAGCCTGTCTGTGAGCTTCATCATTCCCAAAACTTCCCTCCGCTCTGCCACTGAGCACAGCCTAGTGGGATCGGATGCTCACACTCCTGTGTCCCTCACCAGACTTAATGCCCCGGGAGGGGAGGACCCGCCTTGATCTAGTTCACTGCCACGTGCCCCAAGCCTTGCGCAGTGCCTAGACCGTGATGGGTCGTCAATTCAATATTAGTTGAATGAAGGCCTCTCCCCTACGAGAATGCAACCGGGGTCCCGCTTAATACTCTCTGTATTCTTATCTATACTTATCACAGTGTTGGCACCCTGCCGATTTTCTGGCTGAATGAAAGGAAGATTTCACAGCAGAGACAGGACTTTTGTACCTTCAAGGCTGGGGCAATCTGCAAAGTCCCAGAAAGAGAGACGTGGTTAAGACGAACCTTTTACTGAGGTCCAACTCACTTGATGGAATCTCTCATATCAGACCGGTTAACAATCCGCCCAGAGGCATAAGAATGTATGCCAGGCGCCTCAGTTCTGGGTCGGGCACCAGCCAAATGCACGCCCAGGGATCATCTTTAATATCCTCCCAGTCCAGCACAATGCCTAGCACACAGTGCATTCCTCATAAGTATGTGTTGAATGGTACCTAATCTATCCAACCCATTATTAAGTATGCCACAGCCCATGACTCTCTGGGTTGAAGGGAAACGTGTACAGATGTGGAGACCCAAGCAAAACACCCTGAATCTGCCAGGCTATATTCTAGCCTAGTTCTAGCAAGAGACACTGTGGAGAGTAACTCACGACATTAGGGATGGGTAGGGACACACGCAAAACAGAATCAAGCGAGATGGAGAATTATGTAATCACTTCATCAACACTTGAGTTAACTCTTGTGAAACTGTTTGGGAGTGCTTCTGGAGAGGAATACTCCAGAGTGGCCTGGAGTCATTCTGGAAACGTTAAGACCCGACGGGAAGCTCACTCCTTCTAGGAAGCCTTCTCCAGGGCTGGACGAGCCTCCCCGCTGCAGGTCCCAGGGCACTAATACTCCGGGGCCCCTCGCAGGTGACACTGAGCTGTCCCCACCTTCTCTTGTGATTATTTAAGTACGAGGTGGACGCCCCCAGGCAAACCTGCCCTGAACCTGGGGACAGAAGCCTGTCTGTGAGCTTCATCATTCCCAAAACTTCCCTCCGCTCTGCCACTGAGCACAGCCTAGTGGGATCGGATGCTCACACTCCTGTGTCCCTCACCAGACTTAATGCCCCGGGAGGGGAGGACCCGCCTTGATCTAGTTCACTGCCACGTGCCCCAAGCCTTGCGCAGTGCCTAGACCGTGATGGGTCGTCAATTCAATATTAGTTGAATGAAGGCCTCTCCCCTACGAGAATGCAACCGGGGTCCCGCTTAATACTCTCTGTATTCTTATCTATACTTATCACAGTGTTGGCACCCTGCCGATTTTCTGGCTGAATGAAAGGAAGATTTCACAGCAGAGACAGGACTTTTGTACCTTCAAGGCTGGGGCAATCTGCAAAGTCCCAGAAAGAGAGACGTGGTTAAGACGAACCTTTTACTGAGGTCCAACTCACTTGATGGAATCTCTCATATCAGACCGGTTAACAATCCGCCCAGAGGCATAAGAATGTATGCCAGGCGCCTCAGTTCTGGGTCGGGCACCAGCCAAATGCACGCCCAGGGATCATCTTTAATATCCTCCCAGTCCAGCACAATGCCTAGCACACAGTGCATTCCTCATAAGTATGTGTTGAATGGTACCTAATCTATCCAACCCATTATTAAGTATGCCACAGCCCATGACTCTCTGGGTTGAAGGGAAACGTGTACAGATGTGGAGACCCAAGCAAAACACCCTGAATCTGCCAGGCTATATTCTGCAGCCTAAGTTTCTGCAGCATAAAAGGATTAAGTCTGAGACAGGCACCAAACCTCATCAAGCGCGAGCTGTAACATTCATCCTGAAGTCTGCCATACACGAGACCTAGAGGCGAGAGTCGCCCCCTTGTAGCTGAGCAGGGGAAAAGTCTGGCTCTACCAACACCCAACCCAGCACCATGTCCTAGACACTCGGCTACTTTTCTTTAAATCTCTGTCTGCGTCAGAATAGCAGAACTGTGAACTGTATACAAGGGGATTGGAAGCTCAGCGCCTAGGGGCAGGGGAGGGAGTATCTGTTCAGGAAATATACTTTGTTTGGCTAAAATAATGTTTCGAAAATCAAATTTTAAAATGTACATTATTTGTCTAGCCGGCCATGTATTTTATTACATCTAGCCCTTTGCGTGTGTAATTCCCTGCCTGGGCCAAGAAAGTATTTGAATCCATGACCCCTGGTAGAGTTCACCCCGCTCTCCGCTGTGACTTCAGGGCTGTGCCTTGGGCTCCTTTTGTTTCGAAGGCGATTCCCCTTCTTTACTGCAGGAAGTCCTTTGGGGCTGTCTCCATTTGCAGTCAGAATTCAGACCAAGGAGCCAGTCAAGCCAGTGAGACGCTAGCCTTTCCCCTGCTCCACCACTCCCTGTCTGCCCTGCAAAGGACTCCACAGTCCTAGACAGGCAGCCTGTGTTCCCTAGGCCGGAAGTCCACAGCGTGTGGGCAGTTCACAGGGGAGCCAGGCTGTCAGCACTCACCCACAGTCTTCACCGGACCCAGTAATCCACAAGCCTGCAAAGTCCCAGAAAGAGAGACGTGGTTAAGACGAACCTTTACTGAGGTCCAACTCACTTGATGGAATCTCTCATATCAGACCGGTTAACAATCCGCCCAGAGGCATAAGAATGTATGCCAGGCGCCTCAGTTCTGGGTCGGGCACCAGCCAAATGCACGCCCAGGGATCATCTTTAATATCCTCCCAGTCCAGCACAATGCCTAGCACACAGTGCATTCCTCATAAGTATGTGTTGAATGGTACCTAATCTATCCAACCCATTATTAAGTATGCCACAGCCCATGACTCTCTGGGTTGAAGGGAAACGTGTACAGATGTGGAGACCCAAGCAAAACACCCTGAATCTGCCAGGCTATATTCTGCAGCCTAAGTTTCTGCAGCATAAAAGGATTAAGTCTGAGACAGGCACCAAACCTCATCAAGCGCGAGCTGTAACATTCATCCTGAAGTCTGCCATACACGAGACCTAGAGGCGAGAGTCGCCCCCTTGTAGCTGAGCAGGGAAACGTCTGGCTCTACCAACACCCAACCCAGCACCATGTCCTAGACACTCGGCTACTTTTCTTTAAATCTCTGTCTGCGTCAGAATAGCAGAACTGTGAACTGTATACAAGGGGATTGGAAGCTCAGCGCCTAGGGGCAGGGGAGGGAGTATCTGTTCAGGAAATATACTTTGTTTGGCTAAAATAATGTTTCGAAAATCAAATTTTAAAATGTACATTATTTGTCTAGCCGGCCATGTATTTTATTACATCTAGCCCTTTGCGTGTGTAATTCCCTGCCTGGGCCAAGAAAGTATTTGAATCCATGACCCCTGGTAGAGTTCACCCCGCTCTCCGCTGTGACTTCAGGGCTGTGCCTTGGGCTCCTTTTGTTTCGAAGGCGATTCCCCTTCTTTACTGCAGGAAGTCCTTTGGGGCTGTCTCCATTTGCAGTCAGAATTCAGACCAAGGAGCCAGTCAAGCCAGTGAGACGCTAGCCTTTCCCCTGCTCCACCACTCCCTGTCTGCCCTGCAAAGGACTCCACAGTCCTAGACAGGCAGCCTGTGTTCCCTAGGCCGGAAGTCCACAGCGTGTGGGCAGTTCACAGGGGAGCCAGGCTGTCAGCACTCACCCACAGTCTTCACCGGACCCAGTAATCCACAAGCCTGGCACTGACTTAGGCCTCTGGGTGCAAGGCTGGGTCACTGCTCAAGTTTCGGCAGACCCGACCTGCCATCTTCCGCGACAGCCGCTGAGTGAGGCCTCTGGATCTAGGAGAGAGGCGAGCGGCTCCCCCAGGTGCCCTAAGGGTGCTGCAGGCACCCGATTTGTTTATTTGTTCCAGGACAAAATCTTGGGCAGCTTTGTTTCGTGAAATCAAGAGGTGGATTCCTGATGGGAAAAACTGCTGTGGAGAAAAAGGGCTGGGGTGTGTGTGTGTGTGTGTCTGTGTGTTGGGGTGGAGAAACAAGGGAAGAGGGAGAGAAGAAGGGAGGAAGGAAAAAGCAAACAGCCCAATTCAAAAGACGTGTGGTTTTCTTCTTGTGGTTTGATGCAAGAGCTTCGTGGTTTAAGTAAAGATCAGAGCCCAGATTGTGGGAGAGCTAAAGACTGGGTGGGGCTGACAGAGTCCTGAGAACAAAGAGTCTATTGAGTATTGAGGAAGCCCTGCCCAGGGAGAGGCGGGCAGCAGGAGGGCAGGCAGCTCCACTCACCTTGGGGGACCCTGGCACAGGCTTCTGGTCTACCCGAGAAGCCACCACAGCCTGACTCACACAGGAGCCCTTCTGCCCCTGACGGCACTGCCAGATGCCTTGCCATACACAGGAAGTTTCAGAGAGAATGAATCCCTGGGAGAGTGGGCTTGGAGTTCAGAAAACAACGTCCCCAGGAAAGGAAGGCCAGAGATGAAGACGTTTTGAGTTCTGTGCAGTCACCAACACTGACTATGAGCTCGGACCAGACCACTTATAGCTCCAGCTTTCCAGGATTCTGAACTCTTTTAAGGGTGTGACCTTTCTTCCTTTTCTCAAGCCCAGCCTCATCAAGTTTATACGACACTCAAACTTGCCGGATCCTCTTCTAAATGCTCTCTATTAACTCCTTGATCCTCACAAGTCTATGAAATGGGTCCTATGACTATTATCATTTTACAGATGAGGAAACTGAGGCTCAGAGAGATAGGTGACTTGTCGGATTGTGAGTCCAGGTAGTGAGTTCTGTTACGGATGATGTACTAGCTCCTTCTGAGAAGGGGAGAATGCCCAGGAGGAGGCCAAAATGAAATTCCCAAGGCACCAACCGGTATAGCCATTACCTTCCTCCAGCTCTCAACCCCCTTCCCCAGTACACACAAGCCAATCGAGGCAAAGGACGATGGTCGCCACCCAGGGAGGCTAGAAGGCCTGGAGAAAGGCAGGTGTTGGGCCGACCTGGCCCCTCTTCCTTCTGAGAAGTGAGAACTGGATTCCAGCAAAGGTGAAGATCTTGACAAGTCAGACCCTTAGCATCCAAAGTAGCCTTTGAACAAAACCTCTATTATATGACGACAGTCCCCAGGAGTTGGAATTTTTTGGAACATTGTTCTTTCTAGACATTGAAAACCCCACTGGCTTTCACTAATGTTACTGGAGACCTCTTTAAAATGGTTGTATAAGCATAATGCCTGTGGCCAGGCCTTAAGCACCCTCCAGGCCACCCTGGAGACACACGAAAAGAGGGGCCAGTCTTGTTCTTCTTCACTGGAGAGGTAAGACGTTCTGAGTGAAAGCAGACAGGACAAGACTGAACCCCGGATGTGAGGGGGGAGAAAACAATGCCTGGCAGACATGCAGTGGCGTCCACGCAACAAAGGAGAGAGGAGGGAGGGAGTGGAGGTTCGGCAGACCCAGACCTTAGTGGGCAGGGGCACGGATCCCAGGGCTGTACTGCCCACTCTCTGTTAAGCCCCCTTCTCGCACGGGATCCTGGCCACAGGAACTTTCCTTGTGGACTTCTCCTGTCCCAAGGGTCCCTTTTGACTTGGTTCATTCTGGGCCCCCACAAAGGGACGCTTCAGGCTCCCAGGTACAGGCCATGCCTGATGCCTGAGATCGGGGAAGGCTCTGAATTTTGGTGGAATTTCCAGATCATTTTCTTTTCCTGTGAAAACTTGAATTTTCTTAGAGCAGTTTTGGGTTCACGGTGAAACTGAGCTGTAGTGTGTTTCCATACGCCTGCTGCCCCCCAACCTCCCTTACTGTGAACCTCTGCCACCACGCTGTACACCTGTTACAAGAACCTCCTTCAGGGCTTCCCTGGTGGTCCAGTAGGTAAAAGAGTCCGCCTTTCAGTGCTAGCGGCACCAGTTCGGTCCCTGGCATGGGAAGATCCCACATTCCGCGGAGCGTCTGGACCGATGTGTCCAGTTACTGAGCTGGAGCTCTGGAGCGCATGCTCCCAGAGCTGGTGGTCTGCGACGAGAGAGACCGCTGCAATGGGGGGCCCACACAAGCCAAAGAATTAAGATGGATGAAAATAAATAAATGAAGAACCAATAAAAAGAGGCCAAATTTTTTTAAAAAAGAAAAGAAAAAACAACCTACCTCACCCATCCTTGTCACCCAGAGCCCACATCTCACAGCGGGGGCCACTTCTGGTGTGTGGACCGTGAGTTTTGACATGTTTACAATGACATGTCTGCTATTTTAATTTCACTGCCCTAAGAACCCCCGTGTTCTGCCTATTCATCACTCTCTCCCCTGAAACTCCTGGCAACCATGAATCTTTTTATTGTTTCCATAGGTTTTTTTAATATATGGTTTTAACCATATCTAACTGTATAGTTCAATGGCACTACATACATTCACGTTGCGGAGCAACTCTTACTGTCATCCATCTCCCGAGCTGTTTACCTTCCTAAGCTAAAACTTCGTCCCCATGAAGCACTAACTCCATTACCCCTTCTCTGCCCCCTCCCCCAGTCGCCAGCCCCTGGCATCTACCCATGTACTTTCTGACTCTACGAATTTGACTCTCCTAGGTATCTCGTCTAAGTGGAGTCAAACAGTGTTTGTCTGCACCTAATGTACACTGGGGACTTCCCTGGTGGCTCAGATGGTAAAGGATCCACCCACAGTGCAGGAGCTCTGGGTTCGATCCCTGTGTTAGGAAGATCCCTTGGAGAAGTGAATAGCTACCCCATTCCAGTATTCGGGCCTGGAGAATTCCACGGATGGAGGAGCCTGGAAGACTGTAGTCCATGGGGTCGCAGAGTCAGACACGACCGAGTGACTAATACTTTCACTGCTTTCAATACATATTGGAATGCATTTTTTTTAAGAAATACAAAAGGTCTTAAATTTAATTAGGTCCCATTTGTTTATTTTTGGTTTTATTTTCATAACTCTAGGAGGTAAGTCAAAAAAGACCTTGCTGTGATTTATGTCAGAGTGTCCTGCTTATGTTTTCTTCTAAGAGTTTTATAGTGTTCCGTCTTACATTTAGGTCTTTAATCTGGTGTTATAGTGGTTGCTTCTTCATGTCTTCAGTCATATCTTTTCTGCTAGTCTCCCAGTTCAGTTCAGTTGTTCAGGCATGTCCAACTCTTTGTGACCCCATGGATTGCAGGCTTCCCCGTGCTTCACCATCTCCTGGAGTGTGCTCAAACTCATGTCCATTGACTCAGTTATGCCTTCCAGTCACCTCATCCTCTGTTATCCCCTTCTCCTCTGCCTGCTATTCTTCCCAGCATCAGGGTACTTTCCAATGAGTCATCTCTTCACATCAAGTGGCCAAAGTATTGGAGCTTCAGCATCAGTCCTTCCAATCAGTATCCAGGGGTGATTTCCTTTGGGGTTGACTGGTTTGATCTCCTTGCAGTCCAAGGGACTCTCAAGAGTCTTCTCCAGTGCTTCCCTGGTGGTCCAGTGGGAAAGGACATCGCCTTGCAGTGCAAGGGACGCCAGTTTGATCCCTGGCCTGGGACGATGCCAAGTGCCGCGGAGCGGCTGGACCGATGTGTTCAATCACCGAGTGGGAGCTCTGGAGCGCATGCGCCCACAGGCGGTGCTCTGTGACAACAAAGACCACTGCAATGGGAGGCCCACACGGGTCAAAGAGCAAAAGATGGATGAAAATAGATAAATGAAAGACCGATAGAACTGGCCCTCCCTCCCCACTCCCCAAAAGATAAAATAAATAAAATTTTAAAAAAAAAAAGAGTCTTCTCCAACACACAGTTCAAAGGCGTCAGTTCCAACACCATTCAGCATCTAAAATGGCAGCGGGGCTGGGTTCGATCCCTGGGGGCCAGAAGTGGGTTCCGGGGCCTGGAAGACTGTAGTCCATGGGGTCGCAGAGTCAGACACGACCGAATGACAAATACTTTCACTGCTTTCAATACATATTGGAATGCATTTTTTAAGAAATACAAAAGGTCTTAAATTTAATTAGGTCCCATTTGTTTATTTTTGGTTTTATTTTCATAACTCTAGGAGGTAAGTCAAAAAAGACCTTGCTGTGATTTATGTCAGAGTGTCCTGCTTATGTTTTCTTCTAAGAGTTTTATAGTGTTCCGTCTTACATTTAGGTCTTTAATCTGGTGTTATAGTGGTTGCTTCTTCATGTCTTCAGTCATATCTTTTCTGCTAGTCTCCCAGTTCAGTTCAGTTGTTCAGGCATGTCCAACTCTTTGTGACCCCATGGATTGCAGGCTTCCCTGTGCTTCACCATCTCCCAGAGTGTGCTCAAACTCATGTCCATTGACTCAGTTATGCCTTCCAGTCACCTCATCCTCTGTTATCCCCTTCTCCTCTGCCTGCTATTCTTCCCAGCATCAGGGTACTTTCCAATGAGTCATCTCTTCACATCAAGTGGCCAAAGTATTGGAGCTTCAGCATCAGTCCTTCCAATCAGTATCCAGGGGTGATTTCCTTTGGGGTTGACTGGTTTGATCTCCTTGCAGTCCAAGGGACTCTCAAGAGTCTTCTCCAGTGCTTCCCCTGGTGGTCCAGTGGGTAAGGACACCACCTTGCAGTGCAAGGGGTGCCAGTTCGATCCCTGGCCTGGGAAGATCCCACGTGCCGCGGAGCGGCTGGACCGATGTGTTCAATCACCGAGCCGGAGCTCTGGAGCGCATGCGCCCAGAGCCAGTGCTCTGCGACAACAGAGGCCACTGCAATGGGAGGCCCACATGGGCCAGAGAACAAAGACGGATGAAAATAGAGAAATGAAAGACCAATAGAAGTGGCCCTCCCTCCCCACTCCCCAAAAGATAAAATAAATAAAATTTAAAAAAAAAAAAAAAAAGAGTCTTCTCCAACACCACAGTTCAAAGGCGTCAGTTCTTCAGCACTCAACCTTATTCATGGTCCAACTCTCACACCCATACACGACTGCTGGGAAAACCAGTAGTTGGCAAAGTGATGTCTCTGCTTTTGAATGCACTGTCTAGGTTTGTCATAGCTTTTCTTCCAAGGAGCAAGCATCTTTTAATTTCATGGCTGCAGTCACCATCTGCAGTGATTTTGGAGCCCAAGAAAATAAAGTCTGTCACTGTTTCCATTGTTTGCCCATCTATTTGCCATGAAGTGATAGGACCAGATGCCATGATCTTTTAGGCCAGTATTTTCACTCTCCTCTTTCACCTTCATCAAGAGGCTCTTTAATTCCTCTTCACTTTCTGCCATAAGGGTGGTGTCATCTGCATATCTGAGGTAATTGATGTTTCTCCTGGCCATCTTGATTCAGGCTGTACTTCATCCAGCCCAGCATTTCATATGATGCACTCTGCATATGAATGAAATACGCAGGGTGACAATATACAGCCTTGATGTACTCCTTTCTCAATCTGGAACCAGTCCATTGTCCCACGTCCAGTTCTAACTGTTGCTTCTTGTCTTTCATACAGGTTTCGCAGAAGGCAGATAAGGTGGTCTGGTATTCCCATCTCTTTCAGAATCTCTTTCAGTTTGCTGTGATCCACACAGTCAAAGGCTTTAGCACAGTCAATGAACCAGAAGTAGATGTTTTTCTGGAATTCCCTTGCTGTTTCTGTGATCCATCAGATGTTGACAATTCGATCTCTGGTTCCTCTGCCTTTTCTAAACCCAGCTTGTCTTTATTTTTATTTTTATTTTTTACCAATCTTTGCTCTATAAATAACTATAAATTCTGTGTGCTTGAAGTTAGTTCAGAATTTTCCTGTTCTAACATCTGGGCCACTGTTATAGATAAATATTTATATTTTAAATATTTATTTATTTATTTATTATTGGTGGGGGGGGGTGTGGGGAGGGAGGGGAGCAGGTGGGTCACTCCTATTGGTTTTTCATTTATCTATTTTCATCCATCTTTGTTCTTTGGCCCATGTAGGCTTCCCATCACGGTGGCCTCTGTTGTCGCAGAGCACTGGCTCTGGGCGCATGCGCCCCAGAGCTCTGGCTCGGCAATTGGACACATCGGTCCAGCCGCTCTGCGGCACGTGGGATCTTCCCAGGCCAGGGATGGAACCGGCGTCCCTTGCACTGCAAGGCGGTGTCCTTGTCCACTGGACCACCAGGGAAGCCCCAGCTTGATTCATTCTTATCTTGTCTTTGGTATGTCCTGCTCTCGAAAGTTACCGAGGGCTTGGGGGTGGGATAAATTGAGAGACTGACATCAACATATATACATACACTATTGGTACTATGTATAAAATAGACAACAAACGACAATCTTTTATAGTACAGGGAATGCAACTCAATGCTCTGTAGTCACCTAAATGAGAAGAAAATCTACAGAAGTGTGGCTATATGTATACATAAGCTGATTCGCTTTGTTGTAGAGCAGGCACTAACGTAACATTGTAAAGCAACTATACTCCAATTAAGAAAAAATTTTTAAATTAGTGAAAGCTCCACTCTGGTTTTCTTTCACCAGTTCCTGTGTCTGTCCCAGCCTATGGAGCGCCACAAATCCTAGCACAGAGTTGCAAGCCAGGAGCCATCTCAAGAGAAAAATGCATGCCCTTTAGGCTCACTTGAGAATGTACAATTGGAAGCCATTGACTTTATCCCCAGGGGAAACCATTCAATCTGGCCTGGGGAAACAATAAATTAGATTTTTGAGATCAGGATACAACACTGGGTTATGTGGACCTTTCAGAAAACCCATCATACTGAAACTAAACTCTTCCCACTGCTAAATTGATCATGACCATTCATATCAAAAAAGAAACCCACACTTTATAGAAAGGGTTATCACCTGGATCTTTGAAATATGGAGCTCTCCCATACCTTATTGCACAAAACTCAGTGCCACCGGATGCTTTCATGGACAATGTTCACCCTTAAGCCTTAATTTATAATACATTGAGTCCTTGAAAGTAACAGAAATGTATCTGGCTAAATAGTCCTCCAGGAAGGAGTAACCTGAACCTAATTTGTTCTGTTGTCCTGAAGCACACTGTTTACCCCACCAGACTTTCTGCCTCCGTGAATTACAGTCATTGACTTCCTTCCTAAGGTTCTGCCTCTCTCCTGACCCGTGCTGCTGCCGCTGCTTGGAATGACCTCCCTAAGCCGGCAGAAGTCCAGCAGAGGCCGCAGGCCACGTGGAGCACTGTGTACCACACGCCATACTGAGATGCCCTCCATGCCTAGACGTGGCTAAAACAGTACGCTCAGGACAGGGCACTTGGCTCTTCCAGCACGATCTGGTCATGGAGCCAGGTGATGTAACACAGGGGTGTTAGTATTCATGAAGAAATGGAAGATGGACATGACCTGCATTAAACATATATTCCCATTTCTCCTTCTGTGGATTACTCTAAGGACTGGCTTCTCCTTGAAACTCTTTGGAGAAAACTGGATGTGTAGCCTGAGCATGCAAACCAGTTGAGTTGAATGTCTTCCCATCACTTGTAACACGATGGCCACTATAGTAACATATTGGGAAGTTTCTTATTTCCTTGACTCACTTCCCATTTTTCTTTACCCTCATCCCCCTGGTCTTGCGCTGCAAAAATCAAACCTTAGGATTTTGAGATTTTCTTACAGTCTGTCCTAGCCTAGAAAGCATGGGCTAAAACAATTGTTCAAGAGTAATTCGAGAAAATAATCCTCGGGATGGAATTCTAGTGAAAGTCGCTCAGTTGTGTCTGACTCTTTGTGACCCATGGACAAGCCATGGAATTCTCCAGGCAAGAAGACAGGAGTGGGGAGCCTTTTCCTTCTCCAAGAGACATTCCCAACCCAGGAATCGCACCCAGGTCTCCCGCATTACAGGCAGATTCTTTACTCTCTGAGCCACCAGGGAAGCCCCAGAATACTGGAGTGGGTAGTCTATCCATTCTCCAGAACTTCCCGACCCAGGACTTGAACCAGGGTCTCCTACACTGCAGGCAGATTCTTTACCAGCCGAGCTACAAGGGAATCTGCAGGATGGAATTAGGGAAGTGACGAGCCCAGCTTTCTGAGAGTGGCAGGTACTCCCTGGCTGGTTCATGGAAGGGCAGTCATCCCTCCGTGTGGTAGATCCATTTCTTCAGCTTTCACTTTGGGTCTCAGAAGTCCTCCAGTTGTTTTCCTGAACCATGTTTCCCCCCAGACTCTGCTCCAATTTCCGTATTACATCTTGACTTCCTTCTAAGGTTCTGCCTCTCCTGACCCGTGCTGCTGCCGCTGCTTGGAATGACCTCCTAAGCCGGCAGAAGTCCAGCAGAGGCCGCAGGCCACGTGGAGCACTGTGTACCACACGCCATACTGAGATGCCCTCCATGCCTAGACGTGGCTAAAACAGTACGCTCAGGACAGGGCACTTGGCTCTTCCAGCACGATCTGGTCATGGAGCCAGGTGATGTAACACAGGGGTGTTAGTATTCATGAAGAAATGGAAGATGGACATGACCTGCATTAAACATATATTCCCATTTCTCCTTCTGTGGATTACTCTAAGGACTGGCTTCTCCTTGAAACTCTTTGGAGAAAACTGGATGTGTAGCCTGAGCATGCAAACCAGTTGAGTTGAATGTCTTCCCATCACTTGTAACACGATGGCCACTATAGTAACATATTGGGAAGTTTCTTATTTCCTTGACTCACTTCCCATTTTTCTTTACCCTCATCCCCCTGGTCTTGCGCTGCAAAAATCAAACCTTAGGATTTTGAGATTTTCTTACAGTCTGTCCTAGCCTAGAAAGCATGGGCTAAAACAATTGTTCAAGAGTAATTCGAGAAAATAATCCTCGGGATGGAATTCTAGTGAAAGTCGCTCAGTTGTGTCTGACTCTTTGTGACCCATGGACAAGCCATGGAATTCTCCAGGCAAGAAGACAGGAGTGGGGAGCCTTTTCCTTCTCCAAGAGACATTCCCAACCCAGGAATCGCACCCAGGTCTCCCGCATTACAGGCAGATTCTTTACTCTCTGAGCCACCAGGGAAGCCCCAGAATACTGGAGTGGGTAGTCTATCCATTCTCCAGAACTTCCCGACCCAGGACTTGAACCAGGGTCTCCTACACTGCAGGCAGATTCTTTACCAGCCGAGCTACAAGGGAATCTGCAGGATGGAATTAGGGAAGTGACGAGCCCAGCTTTCTGAGAGTGGCAGGTACTCCCTGGCTGGTTCATGGAAGGGCAGTCATCCCTCTCCGTGTGGTAGATCCATTTCTTCAGCTTTCACTGTGGTTAACTGGGCTGAAGTGCAGGTGGAGGGAGAGCCAGGCAGTGCCCAGTGGAGATCAAGTGGTCGTAACAGCCACTAATACAGAAACAACGTTAATGACAAGGACTGTAGATTAGGGTGGATACCGACGACACCATTACACATATTTAAATAAAAGTAGGCTCCAGGGAGGTCAATAGCAAGCATGATCTAAAATCCAGATGACCTTGATGGCAATAGTGAAAGAAGTCTTTTTTTTTTCCTGCAGTGTCAAGGGAAGACTGGGCTGAAAATCAGGGCTAAGAGTTCCAGACCTGCCTTTAAGATAAAACACAAAAAGCTTGACAAATATTCTATGTCCAGTCAGAACCCTGAGAGGAAACACATGGAACTCTGAGTTCTGGGATGGAGACATTGAGATGAATGAACTGAACATCCTGAAACTCTAAATCCCCTTCAGCCTTCTTCTCAAAGAAGTAGCCCCTTCGCCCTGGCCAGAGGAGACTAGACTCTGCTTGCCGGGAGCCTGTTTAATCCTCTCACCTGGAGCAGTTTCCTCACAAGATGCTGCTTGCTGTCCTCAAGACAAAGCTAGCCTTGTTCCAGTACCCCTCCCTGTCTCCAGAGGGACTGTCAATGCCAGGTCGCAGCAGGCGCAGATGAAGACACAAAATCTCTGTTTCTGGAGGAAACTGTCCAGATAGGAGAGAAAGTATAAAATCTAGCATAACCTGAGGATCATCAGTGAAAACCAATATTGAGGGTGCAAGCCCAGAAGGTGGCAGAATATAGGACTGGAGATTGGGGGATTCATTGACAAGAGGTAGCTCGCCTATGACTCATAATTTCACTTGTGTCAAGCATGCCTGAGCAATTTGCTGGGATGGTGGCTTGGAGCCTGACTCCCCCGGGGACCACAGTAAACAAAGTGGCAATGCCAGATCGGCGTGATGCTCCAGAGGACACCAGGAGGCTTGAGGAAGTGGAACTGTTAACAGAGATATATGCCAGGTATGGTCCAAAAACCCACCACTCAGAAGATGTACTCTTCGCTCAGTCAGTAAAAGCCACACTGGTGAGGAAGATGTTAGCATCTTAGAGAAACTCAGCATTGGCTTTCAGAGGCCCAACGAACAAAATGACTTAATAGGAAGCAAGTCGGAGGGCATTTGAGATCCTCTGAGCTGTAAGGATTTAGGGCAGTTGTGAATAGCTTTTGGTGTCCTGGAGTTATGGTCAACGGATGATCAACCAGAATGCTACCATATTTATACACACATACACACAAATCTCGATCTAGAAAACAAGGGGCGACACCATTACACATATTTAAATAAAAGTAGGCTCCAGGGAGGTCAATAGCAAGCATGATCTAAAATCCAGATGACCTTGATGGCAATAGTGAAAGAAGTCTTTTTTTTTTCCTGCAGTGTCAAGGGAAGACTGGGCTGAAAATCAGGGCTAAGAGTTCCAGACCTGCCTTTAAGATAAAACACAAAAAGCTTGACAAATATTCTATGTCCAGTCAGAACCCTGAGAGGAAACACATGGAACTCTGAGTTCTGGGATGGAGACATTGAGATGAATGAACTGAACATCCTGAAACTCTAAATCCCCTTCAGCCTTCTTCTCAAAGAAGTAGCCCCTTCGCCCTGGCCAGAGGAGACTAGACTCTGCTTGCCGGGAGCCTGTTTAATCCTCTCACCTGGAGCAGTTTCCTCACAAGATGCTGCTTGCTGTCCTCAAGACAAAGCTAGCCTTGTTCCAGTACCCCTCCCTGTCTCCAGAGGGACTGTCAATGCCAGGTCGCAGCAGGCGCAGATGAAGACACAAAATCTCTGTTTCTGGAGGAAACTGTCCAGATAGGAGAGAAAGTATAAAATCTAGCATAACCTGAGGATCATCAGTGAAAACCAATATTGAGGGTGCAAGCCCAGAAGGTGGCAGAATATAGGACTGGAGATTGGGGGATTCATTGACAAGAGGTAGCTCGCCTATGACTCATAATTTCACTTGTGTCAAGCATGCCTGAGCAATTTGCTGGGATGGTGGCTTGGAGCCTGACTCCCCAGGGGACCACAGTAAACAAAGTGGCAATGCCAGATCGGCGTGATGCTCCAGAGGACACCAGGAGGCTTGAGGAAGTGGAACTGTTAACAGAGATATATGCCAGGTATGGTCCAAAAACCCACCACTCAGAAGATGTACTCTTCGCTCAGTCAGTAAAAGCCACACTGGTGAGGAAGATGTTAGCATCTTAGAGAAACTCAGCATTGGCTTTCAGAGGCCCAACGAACAAAATGACTTAATAGGAAGCAAGTCGGAGGGCATTTGAGATCCTCTGAGCTGTAAGGATTTAGGGCAGTTGTGAATAGCTTTTGGTGTCCTGGAGTTATGGTCAACGGATGATCAACCAGAATGCTACCATATTTATACACACATACACACAAATCTCGATCTAGAAAACAATAGGCTGACACCGTCCAGTCCAAAGGAAAACTGTGGCCCTCACCCCTAAGCTAGTTCACAGACTCAGGGCCCATGGTGAAGGAAACTCCAAGACTCTCAGTCCTGATCAAAGCCGGCGTACAGGGATCCAGTGCATCTGGGACACCCTGCAGTTATTCTCCATGTTCCCCAATATACAGTTAGGATAGATGTACTTAACACTCACCGAGCAGCTGACAGACATCTCACAGCACTGTCCTGATTTGTGGGGTAGGGGTCATTATGATTAGAAGGGAGGATTGGAAGCCCCTGAATTTTCCTCATCCCTAATACCAGTCTCCAAATTCAACAGAAGCAGTATTACATTTATGGAGGAATTTCAGAGTCAGCACCACCAACAAAGATTGGAAAGATAAAAGAGGCAGCCTCTATCGTATTTTGATTAAATTCACCCCTGACAAGGGAGTAGTGCCATATAAGACCCATATTCAGTCTAAATATGGGTCTTTATTGGGAGGGATCAGCACAGTGCCTGGCAATCCTTCAGTGACCAGAGTCAAAAAAGTTTACATGTACTTAGCAGGGACAGTGGCACACACTCACTGTCTTGACCCTGGGGCGTGTCAGCTTCCTTGCACTGTCTCGACACAGCAGAGTGCTGTGCTGACCCGCTACACGAGCAGCATTGTGCTAACGTGAACCAGTGAGCAGGAACCGGCGAGCACCTTAAATGCACTAGAAAGACACGTACATGGCAGGAAGTGGAAGATGCATCTCTACTAAGATTCAGACACACACCACAATGGTGGATTTTTTAGTTTCATTTGTGTGGGATATGTTGGGGCATCTCATTTAGGTAAGAAGCAAGTTGCTGCACCTTGCACCTTAAAATACTGGGTTCAAAAATTCAAGTTTTTCCATAGCATCTTCCAGTAAAACTCAAATGAACTTTTGGCCAACCCAATACTAATAAGGAGGCATAATGCTTGGGGGTTTCCTTGGATTTTGAAAGCACTAGAGTCTAAATTTTGATCCCATTTCTCTGATGACTCAAGAAACATCCATTTTCTCTCTTTCTCGTGGCACCTCACAGGCTGTCGGCTGCATCAGAATGAAGCTGAACATCTCTTTCCTGGCCACAGGCTGCCAGAAGCTCATTGAAGTGGACGATGAATGAAAACTTTGTACCTTCTATGAGAAGCGTATGGCCACAGAAGTTGCTGCTGATGCTCTGGGTGAAGAAAGGAAGGGTTATGTGGTCTGAATCAGTGGCGGGAACGACAAACAGGGTTTCCCCACGAAGCAGGGTGTCTTGACCTATGGCCGAGTCCGCCCGCTGCTGAGTAAGGGCCATTCCTGTTACAGACCGAGGAGGACTGGAGAAAGAAAGTGCAAATCTGTACGGGGTTGCATTGTGGATGCTAATCTGAGCGTTCTCAATTTGGTCATCGTCAAAAAAGGGGAGAAGGACATTCCTGAACTCACAGTACTACTGTGCCTTGTCGTCTGGGTCCCAAAAGAGCTAGCAGAATCTGAAAGCTTTTCAATTTTCTAAAGAATATGATGTACACCAGTATGTTGTGAGAAAGCCCCTCAACATAGAAGGTAAGAAACCTAGGACCAAAGCAACTAAGACTCAGCGTCTTGTTTCTCCACATGTTCTCAACACAAGCACTGGCGTATTGCTCTGAAGAAACAGCGTACTAAGAAAAATAAGGAAGAGGCTGCAGAATATGCTAAACTTTTGTCCAAGAGAATGAAGGAGGCCAAAGAAAAACGGCAGGAACAGATTGCCAAGAGACAGAAAAATGCATCTCCCGTAAGCACTAGAAAGACACGTACATGGCAGGAAGTGGAAGATGCATCTCTACTAAGATTCAGACACACACCACAATGGTGGATTTTTTAGTTTCATTTGTGTGGGATATGTTGGGGCATCTCATTTAGGTAAGAAGCAAGTTGCTGCACCTTGCACCTTAAAATACTGGGTTCAAAAATTCAAGTTTTTCCATAGCATCTTCCAGTAAAACTCAAATGAACTTTTGGCCAACCCAATACTAATAAGGAGGCATAATGCTTGGGGGTTTCCTTGGATTTTGAAAGCACTAGAGTCTAAATTTTGATCCCATTTCTCTGATGACTCAAGAAACATCCATTTTCTCTCTTTCTCGTGGCACCTCACAGGCTGTCGGCTGCATCAGAATGAAGCTGAACATCTCTTTCCTGGCCACAGGCTGCCAGAAGCTCATTGAAGTGGACGATGAATGAAAACTTTGTACCTTCTATGAGAAGCGTATGGCCACAGAAGTTGCTGCTGATGCTCTGGGTGAAGAAAGGAAGGGTTATGTGGTCTGAATCAGTGGCGGGAACGACAAACAGGGTTTCCCCACGAAGCAGGGTGTCTTGACCTATGGCCGAGTCCGCCCGCTGCTGAGTAAGGGCCATTCCTGTTACAGACCGAGGAGGACTGGAGAAAGAAAGTGCAAATCTGTACGGGGTTGCATTGTGGATGCTAATCTGAGCGTTCTCAATTTGGTCATCGTCAAAAAAGGGGAGAAGGACATTCCTGAACTCACAGTACTACTGTGCCTTGTCGTCTGGGTCCCAAAAGAGCTAGCAGAATCTGAAAGCTTTTCAATCTCTCTAAAGAATATGATGTACACCAGTATGTTGTGAGAAAGCCCCTCAACATAGAAGGTAAGAAACCTAGGACCAAAGCAACTAAGACTCAGCGTCTTGTTTCTCCACATGTTCTCAACACAAGCACTGGCGTATTGCTCTGAAGAAACAGCGTACTAAGAAAAATAAGGAAGAGGCTGCAGAATATGCTAAACTTTTGTCCAAGAGAATGAAGGAGGCCAAAGAAAAACGGCAGGAACAGATTGCCAAGAGACAGAGACTGTCTTCTCTGAGAGCTTCTACTTCTGAGTCCAGTCAAAAATGAGATGTTCTAAGAGTCACAAATAAATAAGGTCAGACATCAGAAAAAAAATAAAAAAAGAAACATCAGCTTTGAATGGACAACTAGTTCAAGCTGTGACTCCAAGTATGGTGTTTCACGGGCCATGTGACCAACAGACCCAAAGGAGCTCAAAGGATCTGTAGTGGAGAAGGATGCAGTCGTCCTCTGTAGGAGAGTCACAGAAGGAAGCCCTCAGATACTGGGACAGGTTCAAGGGTCATCACAGTTTCTATTCAGACATACCCATCTTCCATCTCTCTCTCTCTCTAGTCCCTTTCTTCCCAGTTTAAACCACCATAATCTCTCATCTGGATAAAGCACACAGACAGATATTTCATTGTATCCCCACCACAGTCTCATGGGATAAGGAGGGGTGTTTGAGCAAGCTCCAGGGGATAGTAAAGGACAAGGAAGCCTGGCGTGCTGCCATCCATGGGGTCGCAGAGTTCGACATGACCGAGTGACTGAACTGAACTGAAGGAGGTGTGAGAGAAACAGCACTCCTCAATATCCATTTTCTCCTCTTCGTCCTGGGCATGGGGCTAAAGGCCATTTCTTAGACCCTCTTGTGGGTTTCCCTGGTGGCTCAGTAATAAAGAATCCACCTGCCAGTACAAGAGACACAGGTTTGATCCCTGGGTTGGGAAGATCCCCTGGAGAAGGAAAGGGCAAGCCACTCCAGTATGCATGACTGGGAAATTCCATGGGCAGAGAAGCCTGGCAGGCTGTAGTCCATGGGGTCACAAAAGAGTCAGACATGTCTTAGTGACTAAACAAAGACAACAGACCCCCTTGTAGTTAGTTTAGAAACAAGTGATTTAATTCAGACAATTGGAAAAGAAAGTGTGTCTCTTCCAGGCCTGGCCCAGTCAAATCTCTTCTGTGTGGCCTTCAATTCTTTATCTGGCTGATAGAGGCCTTGGAGGTCACCTCCCCAAAATGGCAGCTCCATGACAGGAGAGGAGCTTGGGTCTCGGAAGGACCACAGGGAGCAGAGGCCCCTGTCTGACTTCCATTGGACATGAACATGACCGAGAAAGGTTTTGATCTTGTTAAGCCACTGAGCATTTGGGATTATTTGTTAGCCTAGCCTAAATGAAACGAGAAGTGGGACTTTTATTATGAAAAATGTACAGAGACCAAAACATTAAAAGGTAAGAAAGACGCAGGTAATGGGAGATCTCCTGGCTTGCAGTCAGACACAACTAGAGATGGATT
The DNA here is from genome assembly GCA_022376925.1 of Tragulus kanchil. NCBI lineage: Eukaryota > Metazoa > Chordata > Mammalia > Artiodactyla > Tragulidae > Tragulus > Tragulus kanchil. Next base: position 139,775,397 of record JAIOJX010000003.1, read on the forward strand.
CATGGCACAACCACTCGCTGGCTGTGTAACTGTGGGCTATCATTTAACATCACTGAGCCTCAATGTTCATATTTATTCAGTGAAAATACATATCTTGCAAGCTTATCATGAGAATGAGGGATGCAATGTATATGATGCCAGGTGCACTTGCTGGCATATCGTAGGTGCTCAATGAACATCCACACTCATTATTAAGTCAGTTACATGATAAATAACATCGCAGTGCTCCATTGGCTGAAGGCTACCCCAGAACAGTCTTTCTGCACACCTGTTTTCTCCGGCCTTGCTTCCAATTGCAACCAAATGGCCACCTTTTTATTATAAAGGAACCCCTCTCCCATTGGAATTCACATTTCTGAAAATCAGTTATAAACATTCTTTGTCTGCACATCTATGAAGGGCTGGAACTAGGCCCAGGAGTAGCTAAAATGTTGCAGCCTTGTGTTCTGTTGGTTATGATAGAATTCTATTTTCTTTGAAATGGAAGTGATGAAGAGGTCACAAGGGGTGACCAAAGCTGCAGTCTTCCACTCTGCAAGTCTCAGATTCAAACTTTGCCTGTGTCCAAGACCTTTGTGTTGCTTTACTTTGGGAAGAAGCTTTTAGGGCCTCCTTTCAGCACCTTGGTGCTTTCCTGGTGGTTCAGATGGTAAAGAATCCCCCTGCAATGCGGGAGACCTGAGTTCAGTCCCTGGGTCGGGAAGATCCCCTAGAGAAGGGAATGCAACCCCCTCCAGGATTCTTGCCTAGAGAATCCCATGGCTCCTCCATGGGTCACAAACAGTCAGATGCGACTGAGTGAATTTCACTTTTCACTTTCAGCACCCTTAACTGCTGCTCCCTCTGGTAGTTATGAATTTACTCATCTCTATTCCTTTTGTGTATATAATTTTAAATTTTTATTATTTTCTAAACACCATAAACATTTTGTACTGGGGTATAGCCAACATTTTAAAGGAAAGATGGACACAGGGAGGCTGGGGCTTTCAGAACCTCACCCTTGTTCAGGACCCAGGTCCTCCCACTTAGGCCGCAGTCTCTGTAGGAGACGAGGCTGCTGCAGTCAGACAAATGTACAGAGACCAAAACATTAAAAGGTAAGAAAGACGCAGGTGGGAGATCTCCTGGCTTGCAGTCAGACACAACTAGAGATGGATTCATGGCACAACCACTCGCGTGCTGTGTAACTGTGGGCTATCATTTAACATCACTGAGCCTCAATGTTCATATTTATTCAGTGAAAATACATATCTTGCAAGCTTATCATGAGAATGAGGGATGCAATGTATATGATGCCAGGTGCACTTGCTGGCATATCGTAGGTGCTCAATGAACATCCACACTCATTATTAAGTCAGTTACATGATAAATAACATCGCAGTGCTCCATTGGCTGAAGGCTACCCCAGAACAGTCTTTCTGCACACCTGTTTTCTCCGGCCTTGCTTCCAATTGCAACCAAATGGCCACCTTTTTATTAAAAAGGGAAACCCCCTCTCCCATTGGAATTCACATTTCTGAAAATCAGTTATAAACATTCTTTGTCTGCACATCTATGAAGGGCTGGAACTAGGCCCAGGAGTAGCTAAAATGTTGCAGCCTTGTGTTCTGTTGGTTATGATAGAATTCTATTTTCTTTGAAATGGAAGTGATGAAGAGGTCACAAGGGGTGACCAAAGCTGCAGTCTTCCACTCTGCAAGTCTCAGATTCAAACTTTGCCTGTGTCCAAGACCTTTGTGTTGCTTTACTTTGGGAAGAAGCTTTTAGGGCCTCCTTTCAGCACCTTGGTGCTTTCCTGGTGGTTCAGATGGTAAAGAATCCCCCTGCAATGCGGGAGACCTGAGTTCAGTCCCTGGGTCGGGAAGATCCCCTAGAGAAGGGAATGCAACCCCCTCCAGGATTCTTGCCTAGAGAATCCCATGGCTCCTCCATGGGTCACAAACAGTCAGATGCGACTGAGTGAATTTCACTTTTCACTTTCAGCACCCTTAACTGCTGCTCCCTCTGGTAGTTATGAATTTACTCATCTCTATTCCTTTTGTGTATATAATTTTAAATTTTTATTATTTTCTAAACACCATAAACATTTTGTACTGGGGTATAGCCAACATTTTAAAGGAAAGATGGACACAGGGGAGGCTGGGGCTTTCAGAACCTCACCCTTGTTCAGGACCCAGGTCCTCCCACTTAGGCCGCAGTCTCTGTAGGAGACGAGGCTGCTGCATGCACTGTCTGATGACCGAGACTGATATCAGGGGACTCTGACTCAAGGCACTTGAGGGAGGTGAGGCTCGGCAGGAATGGAGAGGAGCAAGCATTTCCAAGGGGAAACCATTGATACCTCAGTGGACTCAAAGGAGAGCAAGGAAGCAGAATTATGAAAGGACAGAGGGATTGCTCCTGCTTCCAGACCACTGGCCACATCCAGGCTATTCCTCCCCGAGAAGGTACAAAAAATACAACACCCCCTGCATCTGAAGTCAGCCCCGTCCACGTCTCCCACACTGCCTTGCCCTTTTCTTTCTCCTTTATACTTCATCCCTGGGCCAGTCAGAGAGGCTGGCCAACTAGCTCCTAGGCAAAGGAAGCAGTCGAGGCGACACCTGAAACCCTGTTCCCACTGGTCTGGTGCCTGCACCTGCTTCCACTTGGTGCCACCTGCTCCACCCTGTAGAGATTTGTTCCTCAAGAGAAGCCTTCTGTGGGCTTCAAAGCAGAAGGCAAGATCTATTCGTAGGAAAAGGGAGCACCATTTTATTTAAAAAAAAATTTTTTTGAAAAGCTGGCTTAAGCGAAGATAAACAGCTTTCTATACTACAGGACTTTTCAGGGTCGTAAGCATGTTAATGTGTTCTGAGAATTAGCTGCAGGGGATGGTAGGATGGTATTTCCAAAGTTTATTTGAGCATTGGAACCTACTTTTCAAAGTGCATCTTGAAAGATGCTCTCTGCAATTGAGCCAAAACCTACATTTTCATAATGCCAGAGGGCAGGTCGAAGTCCTCCATGGCTCCTCCATGGGTCACAAACAGTCAGATGCGACTGAGTGAATTTCACTTTTCACTTTCAGCACCCTTAACTGCTGCTCCCTCTGGTAGTTATGAATTTACTCATCTCTATTCCTTTTGTGTATATAATTTTAAATTTTTATTATTTTCTAAACACCATAAACATTTTGTACTGGGGTATAGCCAACATTTTAAAGGAAAGATGGACACAGGGGAGGCTGGGGCTTTCAGAACCTCACCCTTGTTCAGGACCCAGGTCCTCCCACTTAGGCCGCAGTCTCTGTAGGAGACGAGGCTGCTGCATGCACTGTCTGATGACCGAGACTGATATCAGGGGACTCTGACTCAAGGCACTTGAGGGAGGTGAGGCTCGGCAGGAATGGAGAGGAGCAAGCATTTCCAAGGGGAAACCATTGATACCTCAGTGGACTCAAAGGAGAGCAAGGAAGCAGAATTATGAAAGGACAGAGGGATTGCTCCTGCTTCCAGACCACTGGCCACATCCAGGCTATTCCTCCCCGAGAAGGTACAAAAAATACAACACCCCCTGCATCTGAAGTCAGCCCCGTCCACGTCTCCCACACTGCCTTGCCCTTTTCTTTCTCCTTTATACTTCATCCCTGGGCCAGTCAGAGAGGCTGGCCAACTAGCTCCTAGGCAAAGGAAGCAGTCGAGGCGACACCTGAAACCCTGTTCCCACTGGTCTGGTGCCTGCACCTGCTTCCACTTGGTGCCACCTGCTCCACCCTGTAGAGATTTGTTCCTCAAGAGAAGCCTTCTGTGGGCTTCAAAGCAGAAGGCAAGATCTATTCGTAGGAAAAGGGAGCACCATTTTATTTAAAAAAAAATTTTTTTGAAAAGCTGGCTTAAGCGAAGATAAACAGCTTTCTATACTACAGGACTTTTCAGGGTCGTAAGCATGTTAATGTGTTCTGAGAATTAGCTGCAGGGGATGGTAGGATGGTATTTCCAAAGTTTATTTGAGCATTGGAACCTACTTTTCAAAGTGCATCTTGAAAAGATGCTCTCTGCAACCCGCTTGAGAAGCACTTCCTTAAAAGCCTAGCAAGTTCATTCCTATGAAGGGCCTGGCTGCCAGAGGGCAGGTCCCTGTGATAGGAAGACGACTATCTCAAGAGCCAAGATAAAAGAGTTTCCCTCTCATCTTTCACTCCGTGTGTGTTCTGCTCACGTGCATACGTGCTCAGTCACTTCAGTCATGTCCAACTCTTCGCAACCCTTTGGATGGTAGCCCACCAGGCTCCTCTGTCCATGGGTTTCTCCAGGCAAGAATATTAAAGTGGGTGTCCATGCCCTCATCCAGGGGATCTTCCTGACACAGGGATTGAACCTGTGTCTCTTAGGTCTACCTGCATTGGTAAGCGGGTTCTTTACCACCAGCACCACTCTGGTTAGTTCCCTCCATTTCTTTGGGTTCCACTTCCTCATCTGTAAACTGAAGACTTTGGAGAGATCTGCGTTTTTTCGAACTGTTTCGAGGAGACTTGGGGCTTCATGGAGGTACTTCACCCATTCGACAGCAATCATAACATTTTCATACATTAAGAAAAATGTGAGTTTCCGAGGGAATCCACTACATACTTTTTATCTGTTTGATATTGAAGATTTACCAAAGATTCCAATTGCTAAAACTGGTTGAAAACATCTAGAATATTTGATTTCTAAGGACAACTTCACACATATATAGTTGTACAGGTGTATGAACTACAAACCCAGGAGAATAGCCCAGGATTACAAGACTTACCATCTACTAGTTGCATGGGGTGGCCAACTCACGAGACTTCAGGGGAACTTTTTAGACCCAGATCATTGCACTATTGGGAATAGGAGAGAGAGAATGAATGTTACCCCACTGGAAACTGTTAGTGGTGAAGCACACTTCACACTTTGGGTGAAGCAGGGGTCATTCCAGATGGGCAGGGAGAATGGAATCCAGGGCGGGGTGCCCTGAGGCTACAGTTGCTCCTCCTCCGGCCTCTGCGCCAGCCTCTTCCTTTCCTGTCTTCTGGCTTCCCGCCTCAGGTCAGTCCACTGTGTTGGCAAATAATCTGCCTCAAACAGGTCATCTCTTACTCCCCGGTTGCCCATGAACCTACAAGAATGAGTTGGGGCATTCCTATGAAGGGCCTGGCTGCCAGAGGGCAGGTCCCTGTGATAGGAAGACGACTATCTCAAGAGCCAAGATAAAAGAGTTTCCCTCTCATCTTTCACTCCGTGTGTGTTCTGCTCACGTGCATACGTGCTCAGTCACTTCAGTCATGTCCAACTCTTCGCAACCCTTTGGATGGTAGCCCACCAGGCTCCTCTGTCCATGGGTTTCTCCAGGCAAGAATATTAAAGTGGGTGTCCATGCCCTCATCCAGGGGATCTTCCTGACACAGGGATTGAACCTGTGTCTCTTAGGTCTACCTGCATTGGTAAGCGGGTTCTTTACCACCAGCACCACTCTGGTTAGTTCCCTCCATTTCTTTGGGTTCCACTTCCTCATCTGTAAACTGAAGACTTTGGAGAGATCTGCGTTTTTTCGAACTGTTTCGAGGAGACTTGGGGCTTCATGGAGGTACTTCACCCATTCGACAGCAAGCATAACATTTTCATACATTAAGAAAAATGTGAGTTTCGAGGAATCCACTACATACTTTTATCTGTTTGATATTGAAGATTTACCAAAGATTCCAATTGCTAAAACTGGTTGAAAACATCTAGAATATTTGATTTCTAAGGACAACTTCACACATATATAGTTGTACAGGTGTATGAACTACAAACCCAGGAGAATAGCCCAGGATTACAAGACTTACCATCTACTAGTTGCATGGGGTGGCCAACTCACGAGACTTCAGGGGAACTTTTTAGACCCAGATCATTGCACTATTGGGAATAGGAGAGAGAGAATGAATGTTACCCCACTGGAAACTGTTAGTGGTGAAGCACACTTCACACTTTGGGTGAAGCAGGGGTCATTCCAGATGGGCAGGGAGAATGGAATCCAGGGCGGGGTGCCCTGAGGCTACAGTTGCTCCTCCTCCGGCCTCTGCGCCAGCCTCTTCCTTTCCTGTCTTCTGGCTTCCCGCCTCAGGTCAGTCCACTGTGTTGGCAAATAATCTGCCTCAAACAGGTCATCTCTTACTCCCCGGTTGCCCATGAACCTACAAGAATGAGTTGGGGGCTTTCCCTGGTGGTCCAGTGGGTAAGAACACCGCCTTGCAGTGCAAGGGGTGCCGGTTCGAGCCCTGGCCTGGGAAGATCTCATGTTCTGCGGAGCGGCTGGACCGACGTGTCCAATTACCGAGCCGGAGCTCTGGAGCGCATGCGCCCAGAGCCGGCACTCTGCAACGACAGACGCCATGGCGATGGGAGGCCCGCGGAAGCCAAAGAACAAAGACCGGATGAAAATAGAGAAATGAAAGACCGATAGAAGTGGCTCGCCCGCTCCCCTCCCTCCCCAACCCGACCCCCGCCCAAAATAAATAAATAAATAAATCTTCAAAAAAAAAAAAAAAGAATGAGTTGGAACTTTTGCAGACACTGCACACCTGATTCTCAGTGGTATACCATGCAGGTGCAATCTACACAGCTAGCCTGCAGAAAAAAAAAATAGGTATCATGGGTAAAAAAAAAAAAGAAACCAAAACTGAAATTACCCAATCCTTAACAATAAATGACACACAAATCTTACATAATAAATCTGAGTTTCAACAAAAACAGAATTTAGAGGAAAATTCCAATTTAGAAAATCAGGGGGAAATCAATAAACTAAGAATATAACCAAAGGGAAATGGGTCACAGTAGCAGTTTAGGTTTTTAATTTCCATATAACATTCTCTTGATGAGCAAGCAGACCAGATTTCACCCATCAAAAAAACAGTAATAATAATAAAACAAATAAATGAAAAGTCTACATATAACCTCTTCAACCAAACTGGGCTAGGTAAGAAGAAATCCATCAAATCCTGACAATGCATCAAACGACGGGTAGCATTCCAGATGGGCAGGGAGAATGGAATTTTCCCAGGGAAAGGGGGCACACTTCACACTTTGGGTGAAGCAGGGGTCATTCCAGATGGGCAGGGAGAATGGAATCCAGGGCGGGGTGCCCTGAGGCTACAGTTGCTCCTCCTCCGGCCTCTGCGCCAGCCTCTTCCTTTCCTGTCTTCTGGCTTCCCGCCTCAGGTCAGTCCACTGTGTTGGCAAATAATCTGCCTCAAACAGGTCATCTCTTACTCCCCGGTTGCCCATGAACCTACAAGAATGAGTTGGGGGCTTTCCTGGTGGTCCAGTGGGTAAGAACACCGCCTTGCAGTGCAAGGGGTGCCGGTTCGAGCCCTGGCCTGGGAAGATCTCATGTTCTGCGGAGCGGCTGGACCGACGTGTCCAATTACCGAGCCGGAGCTCTGGAGCGCATGCGCCCAGAGCCGGCACTCTGCAACGACAGACGCCATGGCGATGGGAGGCCCGCGGAAGCCAAAGAACAAAGACCGGATGAAAATAGAGAAATGAAAGACCGATAGAAGTGGCTCGCCCGCTCCCCTCCCTCCCCAACCCGACCCCCGCCCAAAATAAATAAATAAATAAATCTTCAAAAAAAAAAAAAAAGAATGAGTTGGAACTTTTGCAGACACTGCACACCTGATTCTCAGTGGTATACCATGCAGGTGCAATCTACACAGCTAGCCTGCAGAAAAAAAAAATAGGTATCATGGGTAAAAAAAAAAAAAAGAAACCAAAACTGAAATTACCCAATCCTTAACAATAAATGACACACAAATCTTACATAATAAATCTGAGTTTCAACAAAAACAGAATTTAGAGGAAAATTCCAATTTAGAAAATCAGGGGGAAATCAATAAACTAAGAATATAACCAAAGGGAAATGGGTCACAGTAGCAGTTTAGGTTTTTAATTTCCATATAACATTCTCTTGATGAGCAAGCAGACCAGATTTCACCCATCAAAAAAACAGTAATAATAATAAAACAAATAAATGAAAAGTCTACATATAACCTCTTCAACCAAACTGGGCTAGGTAAGAAGAAATCCATCAAATCCTGGGGTGAAGACAAATGCATCAAAACAGACACAACGTATGTGGCCACAAAAAATAAGAAAGTCACCCCTAAACGCTCCCCACTAAAAAAAGGCAGAAGTTGACACAGTGAGCAGACACCTGGGCCGAGACTTCTGAGAGCACCCTGCGCAGAGGGGAAAAGCCCCATGGGCTAGGAATTGTGGAGGACGTGGACATGGGCGGCGCAAAGCAGGTGGACAAGTTTATGTCTTTGGGGACCTCAGGTTTAGGGGGGGGCACCAATTCATTCCAGAAAGGAAGAGCTTCACTTTTGAAAGTTATTGGAATTAGAAACAGGCCTGAGCAGGTCAGGAACACTATGCATTGGTGAAAAAGAAAGCTTACCTGCCAAGGGAGGAGGAGCCCAGCATAAGGAGGTCTGGGAAAACACCACAATATAACACGTGAAACACAGCAGGTGCTGGAAGGCTAGACCTGCAGAGTTCTAGAGCTGAGGGCTGGAATAAAACCTCTCACGGACCAGATGTACACATAGCTCAGAGACAAAGTGGCTACAGAGCCAGGCCTTACTTGGAGTCATCCTTATACTAACAGAGGAGGTGACTTTGCACTTGCGACTGGGAAAATTGCCCTAGCCCACCTCCTCCCAAACTCGCCTTCCCACTCCTGCAGGGGAATAAACTGGTGGAGGCTCTTGTGGCTTTGGCTGAGCCAGGAGAAGAGTAAATTGGTAATGAGAAATATACTAGAAAGATCTAAGACAAACAAGTGATTTGATTCACATGGGCTTGTTAGCGGGGGATCTACTGATCAGCAACAGGTGGGAGATCTTCTGTGGACTTCGGAACGCCGGGTCAGCGCTCGTTAGAACGCTGCGTGCGCACACAGAACAGACGCCTTAACTTCTTGCTGATTTAGTTGCCCCCCCCCAGCGGCAACACGCCCTTTCCATCCTCAGAGCCAGGAGAATAATCATTGAATAGGGCTGTGACTGAAAGCAGCCCGGGCTGATATCATTCCCTGTAAACACCTGGAGGCTTCAGCACTGACTAAAAGCGGACTGGTGACTGTGTTCCGGGTCTTGACCCAAGAGATCTTAAGCTCCCTGTTCCTATCCTTTCTCTCTGTGTGTATTTCTTAAAGTCTCGTTGCATCCGCTATTCTCTATGCACTCTTCTCTATGCATCTCTATTCTCTATGCACTCGGCTGACGAGCTGCGGCACACCCCCAGCCAGAACCTCAGTCTAAAAGCCTAGAAAAGCCACCTGCTTCAGACAGGAAGGATGGGACTTCCCTGGCGGCTCAGTGGCTGAGCAGGTGGACAAGTTTATGTCTTTGGGGACCTCAGGTTTAGGGGGGGGCACCAATTCATTCCAGAAAGGAAGAGCTTCACTTTTGAAAGTTATTGGAATTAGAAACAGGCCTGAGCAGGTCAGGAACACTATGCATTGGTGAAAAAGAAAGCTTACCTGCCAAGGGAGGAGGAGCCCAGCATAAGGAGGTCTGGGAAAACACCACAATATAACACGTGAAACACAGCAGGTGCTGGAAGGCTAGACCTGCAGAGTTCTAGAGCTGAGGGCTGGAATAAAACCTCTCACGGACCAGATGTACACATAGCTCAGAGACAAAGTGGCTACAGAGCCAGGCCTTACTTGGAGTCATCCTTATACTAACAGAGGAGGTGACTTTGCACTTGCGACTGGGAAAATTGCCCTAGCCCACCTCCTCCCAAACTCGCCTTCCCACTCCTGCAGGGGAATAAACTGGTGGAGGCTCTTGTGGCTTTGGCTGAGCCAGGAGAAGAGTAAATTGGTAATGAGAAATATACTAGAAAGATCTAAGACAAACAAGTGATTTGATTCACATGGGCTTGTTAGCGGGGGATCTACTGATCAGCAACAGGTGGGAGATCTTCTGTGGACTTCGGAACGCCGGGTCAGCGCTCGTTAGAACGCTGCGTGCGCACACAGAACAGACGCCTTAACTTCTTGCTGATTTAGTTGCCCCCCCCCAGCGGCAACACGCCCTTTCCATCCTCAGAGCCAGGAGAATAATCATTGAATAGGGCTGTGACTGAAAGCAGCCCGGGCTGATATCATTCCCTGTAAACACCTGGAGGCTTCAGCACTGACTAAAAGCGGACTGGTGACTGTGTTCCGGGTCTTGACCCAAGAGATCTTAAGCTCCCTGTTCCTATCCTTTCTCTCTGTGTGTATTTCTTAAAGTCTCGTTGCATCCGCTATTCTCTATGCACTCTTCTCTATGCATCTCTATTCTCTATGCACTCGGCTGACGAGCTGCGGCACACCCCCAGCCAGAACCTCAGTCTAAAAGCCTAGAAAAGCCACCTGCTTCAGACAGGAAGGGATGGGACTTCCCTGGCGGCTCAGTGGCTGAGCCTCCACACTCCCAATGCAGAGAGCCTGGGTTCAGTCCCTGGTCAGAGAGCCAGATCACGCATGCCACAGCTGAGAGGTCACGTGCTGCGTCTTAAGATTCCCCAGGCGCAACTAAGACCCAGAGGAGCCAAATAAATACGCATCTTTTTTAAAAAAAATGAGAGGAAAACAAAATACAGCCTGTACCACATAGTTACCTACCCAGAGATTAAAATGAAATGAATACCCTTGGAGCCACAACCTTGGCTGCAAAAGGCACATCCACATGGGCTCAGAGTCAGTCCACCTTGCAGTGACCCTACCCTCAGACTCTCTTTGCCTTCTGCCTCGGGGCTTTCTCTGGTGCCTCAGAATCACCCTAAGCTCGCTGGGAAATATAGAATTGTTATCCTTTAGGGTCACCCAGAAGGAAATGTCAACCCTCTCCAGTATTCTTCCCTGGAAGATTCCATGAATGGAGAAGGCTGGCAAGCTATAGTCCATGGGGTCTCAAATATATACCTAAGGGGCTTTCCTGATGGCTTAGTGGTGAGGAATCTGCCTGCAGTGCAGGAGACCTGGGTTCCATCCCTGGGTTGGGAAGATCCTGCTGGAGGAGGGCATGGCAGCCCACTCTTGTACTCCTACCTGGAGAATTCCATGTAGGGAGGAGCCTGACGGACTGCAGTCCATGGGGCCACACAGGGTTGGACATGTCTGAAGTGACTATGCAGCAACAGCAGCAGTAGGGTCACTCATAAGTGAAACTAGGATGCACATAGACCCATCAGTAAAATACACTCAAACTTTTTCTTCCTCTTCAAGTGCCCGTAAAGAACCCTCCATGAGGCCATAGTCATATATTGAGGGAGAGGAAGCAATAGGACTGAAGAAGGCTGCATGAGCCTGAGTGCTTTACACCGTCTGTATTTTTTTTTTTTTCATATTTGCTAGGCTGTACCAGGTCTTAGTTGCAGCACATGGGATCTTTTTAGTTGTGGCATGCCAGACTTTAGTTGTAGTATAAGGGATCTGGTTTCCTGACCAGGACTGAACCCCCACCCCCCGCCGCCTGCATTGGGAGCTCAAAGTTTTAGCCACTGGACCACCAGGGACATGCCTACACCATCTCTATTTCATAATAGATTGCTCATACCCAGTCTTCTGGGTATCTGACAGAAAGCTCAGGCCTTACGGACCTCTTCTGCCTCATACATAAGCCTCAGTCTTCACCAAGGCCAAGCAGCAAACCAAAAGCTCTTTCTCAAATGAGGCTCTGCAGCAGTCCCTAGCATAACTCAGACATCGAGAGGTCTGGACTATGATTCTCCTGCTGGTATTTCCAGAAACTTCAGAGAGCCTCCCTATTTGCCCCAGACATTCTGAGTGGATCTGCCCCTCATTAGGTCCAAGCAGGGAGCAGCTTGTCCTGCAGCCTGGGCTCGCTGAAGAGATTTTCTTGCTCTGGTTGCTACTTGAAACTGCACTTGAGGTATTCATTCACACGTTCCATTTACAGCCAAATCTTTGATCTGACAGGTTACTCTTTACCCTTGGACAATCACACAATCATGATTTCTTTCACTGACAGTTTATACAGCACATATTCAGAAACGTCAACTATACAGGGTTCTATGAGCCTTTCGGTTATTGTGTTTTTTCTTCATCTAACGCCACATGACACTTGTAAGACGTTTCCTTAGCTTTTTCCATTCTACTTGGAAAATTGTAACAAACAAGTGTTGTTATTTTCAGACTCCATCACGTCTGTACTGGAAATATTCAATTCCTTTTCCACTAACTCTGGGGTTGAACCCTGGTCTGGGAAGATGCCACAAGCCTTGGGGCCGCTAAGCCCCAGTGCCACGACTGCTGAGCCCGCGTACCCGTGCTCCGCAAGAGAGAAGTCACTGCAGTGAGAAGCCCTTGCACCATAACTAGAGTAGCCTCCAGTCGCCGCAACTAGAGAAAGCCTGCTGGCAGCAACAAAAACCCCGCAGAGCCGATATCACTACCTTATGTCATAATTGTGTGCAAAAGTTTTCTGTTGTGAAAAATACAATGAATTATATACATAAGTCAAAAAATTTGCTAGGCTGTACCAGGTCTTAGTTGCAGCACATGGGATCTTTTTAGTTGTGGCATGCCAGACTTTAGTTGTAGTATAAGGGATCTGGTTTCCTGACCAGGACTGAACCCCACCCGCCGCCTGCATTGGGAGCTCAAAGTTTTAGCCACTGGACCACCAGGGACATGCCTACACCATCTCTATTTCATAATAGATTGCTCATACCCAGTCTTCTGGGTATCTGACAGAAAGCTCAGGCCTTACGGACCTCTTCTGCCTCATACATAAGCCTCAGTCTTCACCAAGGCCAAGCAGCAAACCAAAAGCTCTTTCTCAAATGAGGCTCTGCAGCAGTCCCTAGCATAACTCAGACATCGAGAGGTCTGGACTATGATTCTCCTGCTGGTATTTCCAGAAACTTCAGAGAGCCTCCCTATTTGCCCCAGACATTCTGAGTGGATCTGCCCCTCATTAGGTCCAAGCAGGGAGCAGCTTGTCCTGCAGCCTGGGCTCGCTGAAGAGATTTTCTTGCTCTGGTTGCTACTTGAAACTGCACTTGAGGTATTCATTCACACGTTCCATTTACAGCCAAATCTTTGATCTGACAGGTTACTCTTTACCCTTGGACAATCACACAATCATGATTTCTTTCACTGACAGTTTATACAGCACATATTCAGAAACGTCAACTATACAGGGTTCTATGAGCCTTTCGGTTATTGTGTTTTTTCTTCATCTAACGCCACATGACACTTGTAAGACGTTTCCTTAGCTTTTTCCATTCTACTTGGAAAATTGTAACAAACAAGTGTTGTTATTTTCAGACTCCATCACGTCTGTACTGGAAATATTCAATTCCTTTTCCACTAACTCTGGGGTTGAACCCTGGTCTGGGAAGATGCCACAAGCCTTGGGGCCGCTAAGCCCCAGTGCCACAACTGCTGAGCCCGCGTACCCGTGCTCCGCAAGAGAGAAGTCACTGCAGTGAGAAGCCCTTGCACCATAACTAGAGTAGCCTCCAGTCGCCGCAACTAGAGAAAGCCTGCTGGCAGCAACAAAAACCCCGCAGAGCCGATATCACTACCTTATGTCATAATTGTGTGCAAAAGTTTTCTGTTGTGAAAAATACAATGAATTATATACATAAGTCAAAGAAAAGATATTTTTCCTATTTTTATTTTTTTCTCACAACTTCACCTAGTTTTTTTGGAGTGTATTTCTCTCTTCCAGGAGTCAGAGAGCTCCCTGATACGAGTTTCATTCTTTTCAGATTCCTTAAATGTAAACTGTGAACCTGTAGGTTGAAAAAGGGAGTATTTGGACACCTTCTTTTAAGCCAGTGATCCATTCTGAAAAATAATAAAATAAATTGTCAGTGCATTTTCTTTTATATATATTTTTTCTTTTCCCCATCATGCCTCTTTTATTTATATTTATTTTCCTCCATCTTTTTTATTCTTTGGCATGTGTCAGCCTCCCATTATAGTGGTCTCTCAGTTGCAGAGCACTGGCCCTGGTTGCATGCGCTCCAGGGCGCTGGCTCCTAATTGGACACACTCGTCCAGCCGCTCCGAGGCATGTGGGATCTTCCTGGGCCAAGGATCCAATCAGTGCCCCTTGCATTGCAAGGTGGACGCTGTACCCATTGAATCGCCAGAGAAGTCCCTGTTTTTCTTTTAGAATAAAACGCATTAAATTGTAAGATAATAAATGCTTTTGTATAACATTTAAACAGTTGAAAAAGTTTTCCAAAAGTTTAAAAAACATGATTGCAAAAGAAAACAACAGGGCTTCCCTGGTGGTCCAGTGAGTAAGGTAAAACAAACTAGATAAAAAATCAGCATTTAGGGTTTCCCTGGTAGTCCAGTGGGTAAGGTAAAACAAACTAGATAAAAAATCAGCATTTAGGGTTTCCCTGGTGGTTCAGTGGGTAAGGACACCGCCTTGCAGTGCAAGGGGCGCCTGTTTGATCCCTGGCCTGGGAAGATCCCACGTGCCGCGAGCGACTGGACCGATGTGTCCAATTACCGAGCCGGAGCTCTGGAGTGCGTGTACCTAAAGCCGGTGCTCTGCGACAGCAGAGACCACTGCGATAGGAGGCCCACACGGGCCAAAAGTACAAAGATGGATGAAGATAGATAGATGAAAGACCAATAGAAGTGGCCCTCCCCAACCCGCCCCTCCCTCCCCCAAAAAATCAGCATTTAGTCCAGTTGTTTTTAATCATGGCTGCTCATGGCTTCCTTGCGGCTTTGGAGAAAAAAAGCAATATCTGGGCATTTGTATTTTTCAGAAACATTCCAAGATAATTCTGATATGCATCTGGATCTTAAAAAGCGATTACAAGTTTTCCTATTAAATAGTAGTTTGGTGATATAGAATTCTATTGTTGTTCTGTTGACCAATCACGGTACAATGGTGTTAAGTAATAGTTCCATAATCGCAATAATAAAAGATGCTTATCAGTTTTCACAATCAATAGTCAGACCAAAAAAAAGATAATTACAATTGCAAGCCAGATGGGAACATGATTAACCTTAAAATATAAAATAATTACATAGAGTTGGGGGTCCAGCAGAGCGACGTTGTTAGTGGAAGTGCCCACCTGCACAGGGTTTCCACTGCTCAGCCAGCCTATGTCCTTTGGTTGGTGCATTTAATCCATTTACATTTAAGATAAATATGTATGATCCTATTACCAGTTTCTTAATTGTCTGGGCTTTATTTTATATAACTAGGTCTTTTCCTTGTCTTGTGCTTTCTGCGTAGAGAAGTTCTTTTAGGAAATTTTACAAAGTTCTTTTGTAAAATTGGTTTGGTGGTGCTGAACTCTCTTAACTTCTGCTTGTCTGGAAAGATTCTTCATCAAATCTGAAGGAGAGTCTTACTGGGGAGAGCGTTCTTGGTTGTATGTTCTTCCCTTTCATCACTTTAAATATATCACGCCGTTCTCTTCTGGCTTGTAGAGTTTCTGTTGCAAAATCAGCTGATACCCTGATGCGAGTTCCCTTGTTGCTTTAATATTTTCTCTTTGTCTTTCATTTTGGTCAGTGTGATTGCTATGTGTCTGGGGTGTTCCTCCTTGGGTTTATCCTGCTTGAGACCCTCTGTGCTTCCTGAACTTGGTTAACTATTTCCTTTCCCATGTTAGGGAAGTTTTCAGCTATCATCTCTTCAAATATTTTCTCAGGTCCTTTCTCTCACTCTTCTCCTTCTGGGACCCCTATAATGAGAATGTTTGTGCATTTAATGTTGTCCCAGAGGTCTCTTAAGCTGTCTTCTTTTCTTTTTTTTCTGTATTCTGTTCTGCAGCCGTAATTTCTGCCATTCTGTCCTCCAGGTCACTTTTCCATTGTTCTGCCTCAGTTATTCTTCTATTGATTCCTTCTAGTGTATTATTCATCTATTACTGTTTTTCAGTTCTTGTAAGTCTTTGGCAAGCATTTCTGGCATCTTGTCCATTATTTTCCCCAAATCCTGGATCATCTTCTCTGCCTGAATTCTATTCCAAGTCTTTTTTCTGGAAGGTTGCTTATCTCTCTTCATTTAGTTGTTTTTCTGGGGTTTTATCTTGCCCCTTTAATATGGACAGAGTAGAATAGGTAGGTGGTTGTGGAGTCCTAGTAGGGGATGATAGGTAGAAGGGAGACACCTGAGAAAGGTTGGGAGGCCAGTGAGTTGATGATAACTCAGGAGAGCTGCTCCTTGTTCAGTAAAGCAGGCTTCACTGGGTATAAACAGCTGATGAAGGAGGAGCTGGCGAAGAAGCAACCAATGATGTATGCCTTGCACCTGTGTCTACTTGAGGAAGGCGATCTTCTACCATCCTATATATATGGCTGCCCACTCAATAGGAGGGAGAGAGAGCAGAGCTTTCCTGCCTGCCTGCTTGCACCTCTTACAAGTACCCTATCCTAATAAGTCCTTTTCTTGTCTATCACTCTGTTGCTCACTGAATTCTTTCTGCGTTGAGGCAGGAAGAACCTGAACCTCGGTGGGTCCGGACGTTGGGTGAGTGCTGGATTAAATCCCGGCTGCGTGGGTTCAAGTCCTAGACAGGGTTTTGGCCAGAATTGAGTCCTGACTACATGGGTTCAAGTCCCAAGCAGGGTTTTGGCTGGGGTTAAGCCTTAGTCACGTGGGTTCGAGTCCCAAACCAGGTTTTGGCTAGGTTCAAGCTCCAGCCACATGGGCTCAAGTCCCAAGCAGGATTTGATCAGATCTAGGCCCTGGGTTTAAGTCTCAAATCGAGGTAAAAACCTTTCACTTTCATCTGAGACATAACTTTCTGCTTTTTCATCCTGACTAGCTTTCTGTAATGTGGTATTTGTTCTGGCTGTGGGACTGTGGTTCTTACTGCTGCTTCTACCCTCTGCTGGAGGAGGTTAAGAGGCTTGTGCAAGCTTCCGGATGGAAGGGAATGGCAGTGGGAAAACCTAGGTCTCGCACCAGTGGGCAGGACCTTGCTCAGTAAAGCTTTAATCCAATTATCTGCTGATGGGTGGGACTGCACTCCTTCCCTGTTAGTTGCAGCCCGGCAGCCCAGCCCTGCAGTCTATGGGCTCTGTGGTAGGGTGAATGGCAACCTCCAAGAGAGCTTATGGCAAGGGGGCCTTCCCAGCCTGATGCTGCCAGCGTCCCGTTCCTGGGGTGACCTCCTGCCAACCCACGCCTCCGGAGGAGGCCTCCAACACTAGCAGGAGGTTTTGATTCAGTCTCCTGCAGGGTCTGCTCCTTTCCTCTGTGGGTCTTGGTTTATAGAAGATTTTGTTTGTGCCCTCCAAGACTGGAGTCTCTATTTCCCCCAGTCCTGTAGAAGTCCTATAATCAAATCCCCCTGGCCTGCACGGTCAGATTCCCTTGGGATTCCCAGTCCCTTCTGGATCCCCAGCCTGGGAAGCCTGACGTGGGGTCAGAACCTTCACAACAGTGGGAGAAGCTCTTTGGTATTATTGTTCTCCAGTTTGTGGGTCACCCGCCTGGCGGGTATGGGATTTGATTTTATCATTATGCCCCTGCTACCATCTCGCTGTGGCTTCTCTGTCTTTGGAGGCGGGGTATCTTTTTTGTGGTCGATTCCAGCGTCCTCCGATAGGTGGCTCTACAGCTAGTTGTGATTTTGGTGCTTCTGCAGAAAGAGGAGCCCACGTCCTTGTACTCTGTTGACTTGAACCAGAAGTCTCCTACATTAAAGATTTTTAATGGTGAAAGATTAGAAGGCTTCTCTTTAGAGTCAGCATCAGAACAATGAACCTACTAGTACCAGACAGGAAAAAACACTACAGGTATTAAAACGAAGAAACAACTGTAATTATTTTCAGAGGACATAGAAAACCCAATAGCATATACAGATTAATTATTGGATTAATGAGAGTTCATAAGTGTTATAGGTGTAAGACCAATGTACAAAGATGATTGATTTCTTACACTCTAATAATAAAGAGTTTTTAAAAAGTAGTATAATAAAAAGATTTTTTAATGAGGAACTAAACAAATCCAGAAAAACACATGAAAGAATTTTGAAAGTAAACTATAAAAATGTTTGTATATTTTAAAAGAAACTGTTAAAAATACCATTTTCATGACTATAATATTAGAGATGTCACCTCTATAAAAGTAATCTGATACCAATTTCGTTAGTTGCAGCCCGGCAGCCCAGCCCTGCAGTCTATGGGCTCTGTGGTAGGGTGAATGGCAACCTCCAAGAGAGCTTATGGCAAGGGGGCCTTCCCAGCCTGATGCTGCCAGCGTCCCGTTCCTGGGGTGACCTCCTGCCAACCCACGCCTCCGGAGGAGGCCTCCAACACTAGCAGGAGGTTTTGATTCAGTCTCCTGCAGGGTCTGCTCCTTTCCTCTGTGGGTCTTGGTTTATAGAAGATTTTGTTTGTGCCCTCCAAGACTGGAGTCTCTATTTCCCCCAGTCCTGTAGAAGTCCTATAATCAAATCCCCCTGGCCTGCACGGTCAGATTCCCTTGGGATTCCCAGTCCCTTCTGGATCCCCAGCCTGGGAAGCCTGACGTGGGGTCAGAACCTTCACAACAGTGGGAGAAGCTCTTTGGTATTATTGTTCTCCAGTTTGTGGGTCACCCGCCTGGCGGGTATGGGATTTGATTTTATCATTATGCCCCTGCTACCATCTCGCTGTGGCTTCTCTGTCTTTGGAGGCGGGGTATCTTTTTTGTGGTCGATTCCAGCGTCCTCCGATAGGTGGCTCTACAGCTAGTTGTGATTTTGGTGCTTCTGCAGAAAGAGGAGCCCACGTCCTTGTACTCTGTTGACTTGAACCAGAAGTCTCCTACATTAAAGATTTTTAATGGTGAAAGATTAGAAGGCTTCTCTTTAGAGTCAGCATCAGAACAATGAACCTACTAGTACCAGACAGGAAAAAACACTACAGGTATTAAAAACGAAGAAACAACTGTAATTATTTTCAGAGGACATAGAAAACCCAATAGCATATACAGATTAATTATTGGATTAATGAGAGTTCATAAGTGTTATAGGTGTAAGACCAATGTACAAAGATGATTGATTTCTTACACTCTAATAATAAAGAGTTTTTAAAAAGTAGTATAATAAAAAGATTTTTTAATGAGGAACTAAACAAATCCAGAAAAACACATGAAAGAATTTTGGAAAGTAAACTATAAAAATGTTTGTATATTTTAAAAGAAACTGTTAAAAATACCATTTTCATGACTATAATATTAGAGATGTCACCTCTATAAAAGTAATCTGATTCATTCAGATTTCAATAATTTTTTTCATGGAATGTGACAAATTAAAATTATGAAGGAATTAAATTTTTCAAAGCAAAAAGCAAATTGTACCAAAGACAATTCTGAAGGTAAACAAGGTATAAGGACTAGATCTAGAAGCTATCAAATATAGTGTAAAGACAGAGGAATTAAAACACTGCATTATTAATGCCATCACAGAAAAATCAACCAATAAAAAAAGAGTAGAGAAGATCCTCACATGCACAGGCTTCGTTTTTCAACCTTGGTGGCACTTGTAATTTAGCAAGAAAAGGAAGACCTGTTCTATATATGGGGCTCCCCAGGTGGCACTGGTGGTAAAGAACCTGTCTGCCACCGCAGGAGAGACTCTGGCTAAATCCCCGGGTCGGGAGTATGCCTTGGAGAAAGGAATGGCAACCCACCCACGGACAGAAGAGCCTGGCAAGCTATGGGCCACAGGATTGCGAAGAGTTGTGTGCAACTGAAGCGACTTAGTACGCATTCTATACATGGTGCCAGGTTTATTACTTAATGGTATGAAAAAAAATAAAAGTAAACTCCAATTCACATCATGCACAAAATCTATTCCAGATGAATTAAAGACCTATGTATTTTAACTTTCTGAAAAAATATAAAATATCTTTATGTACGTGGGGTTGGGAAAGCCAAAAGATTCAAAACATAAACTGTAAACAAAAATACTTGTCCTTCCAAGTAGCATGAAAACCTATACTATCATGTGTGAAAAAAAACCCGCTTTTGTCATTGCACT
This sequence comes from Tragulus kanchil, assembly GCA_022376925.1. NCBI lineage: Eukaryota > Metazoa > Chordata > Mammalia > Artiodactyla > Tragulidae > Tragulus > Tragulus kanchil. Next base: position 139,795,418 of record JAIOJX010000003.1, read on the forward strand.
GTGAGAAAAGGGGATCCTGCAGGGGTACTGTGCAATGGCCTGGAGGGGTGGGATAGGGGGAATATACATATGACTAATCTGGGATCATACATATCTGTAAACAACAAAACTCTGTAAAAGTAAAAAGTAAGATAAAAATTAAAAACAAAAACAAAAACAACTTGTCCTTCCTACCACCTAAAACCATTGTTTATACTCGTATATATAAAAAGACACCACAATAGAGCAATAAGACAAGCCATATAGCTGTGTCTAGCTCTCAAATATACTCATTCACACCTTGTTTGTAGTAATAAGAAATTCAGAGAAGGAGAATGGAAAACTGTGGTAAATTCACACAATAGAATATTATATAGCAGTGAAAATAGACGAAGCCAGCACATATCAACAAGGACATCTCAAAAAGCTAACATTAAGTTGAAAAAAAGCACAAGTTTCAGAAAGATACATACTCTATGATATATTTAGATAGAGTTTCAAAATATGCAATCCCACCATCTGTTGTTTAGGAGCACATATGCATGTAGTAATAGTGTCAATGCATGAGTGGAAAGAATAAACACCAAATCTAGGATGGCAGTTTCCTCTGTGGGGTAGAGTGTAAGGAGAAATGGGATTGAAGAAAGGCCAGAAAGCTTCAACTATATTTGCTTTATTTCCCAAGATGAATGTTATGTTGCTTTCTAGATCTTTTTGTATGTTGTATATACATCATGATTTTTTTTAAGAGTCTACGTCCTTGGGGAAATCATCCAGCTGCTGGATCGAGTTTTCTGAGCTCTGCGAGCCACCACAGCCTCACAGACATTTCAGCCAGCTGCAGCGTGAGTTTTTTGCTGACTCTCACCCAGGGCTGCTAAGGGATTCCGCCTTCTCCACGAGGCCTTGCTTAACCACCTCAGCTCTGGGGTCAGCTCTTGTCTCAGCTTCTGAAAACTGTGGTGACTGCCCCTGTGTCCAGTATTGTGCAGCTGTGGGCCCTAACTGGTCCACGTACACTCATCTACCATAAAGGGGCTGCCCAGGTTGGACTAGTGGTAAAGAGCCCACCTGTCAGTGCCGGAGATACAGGAGAAGCCGGTTTGATCCCTGGGTTGGGAAGATCCCCTGAAGGAAGGCACGGCAACCCACGCCAGTGTTCTTGCCTGGAGAATCCCCATGGGCAGAGGAGCCTGGAGGGCTTTTGGTCACAGAGAGTTGGACAGACTGAAGTGACCAGCGTGGAAGCACGCATCTACCATGAAACAACAGTGACAATGCCTACCATTTCTCTGATGCTCTCCGTGCATCAGTATGGTACTCTACATCCACTAATACAAGCCATCCTTACAGTAACCCAGCGGTAGCACTAATTCCGTTTTGCCAACCAGGAAACTGGAACTCAGAGATGCTAAATGACTCATTTAAGCAAAAAAGTTCTTAGCCCTCCCGTTTTATTTTCTTTTTGTAACAAATTTCATTTATTTATTTATTTTTGGGTTTTCATTGCTGCCACAGGCTCTTCTCTAGTTGCAGGGAGTGGAGGTCACTCTCTGGTTGAGGTGAGCAGGCTTCTTGTTGCGGTGACTTCTCTTGTTGTGGAACGCGGGGTCTAGGGCACACGGGCTTCAGTAGTTGCGGCTCCGAGGCTCTAAAGCACAGGCTCCATAGCTGTGGCTCACGGGCTTCGTTGCTCTGCAGCATGTGGGATCTTCCCGGCTCAGGAATAGAACCCTTGTCTCCTGCATTGGCAGGTGAACTCTTCACCCCTGTGCTACCAAGGAAGTCCCGCGGGAAGCCCCGCCCTCCCATTTCTACCTTCTCTCTTTTCTCTCCAATGTCTCCCAGGGCCTCCTGAGCCTAGATCCTCTTGAACTCTTGTGCGGGCCGATGCAGTGACAGATTCTGCTGTCCCGAGGGCTTGGGGCCTTGGTGACAAGGCCAGCCTCCGAGTGAAGGCTGCGGGCGTGGCCTCAGCCCTCTGGCCCCGGGTGTGCAGGCCTGCGTCACAGCCGCACCGCCCGCCCGGTCCCCACTCCTAACAGTCTGAAAACTGTGGTGACTGCCCTGTGTCCAGTATTGTGCAGCTGTGGGCCCTAACTGGTCCACGTACACTCATCTACCATAAAGGGGCTGCCCAGGTTGGACTAGTGGTAAAGAGCCCACCTGTCAGTGCCGGAGATACAGGAGAAGCCGGTTTGATCCCTGGGTTGGGAAGATCCCCTGAAGGAAGGCACGGCAACCCACGCCAGTGTTCTTGCCTGGAGAATCCCCATGGGCAGAGGAGCCTGGAGGGCTTTTGGTCACAGAGAGTTGGACAGACTGAAGTGACCAGCGTGGAAGCACGCATCTACCATGAAACAACAGTGACAATGCCTACCATTTCTCTGATGCTCTCCGTGCATCAGTATGGTACTCTACATCCACTAATACAAGCCATCCTTACAGTAACCCAGCGGTAGCACTAATTCCGTTTTGCCAACCAGGAAACTGGAACTCAGAGATGCTAAATGACTCATTTAAGCAAAAAAGTTCTTAGCCCTCCCGTTTTATTTTCTTTTTGTAACAAATTTCATTTATTTATTTATTTTTGGGTTTTCATTGCTGCCACAGGCTCTTCTCTAGTTGCAGGGAGTGGAGGTCACTCTCTGGTTGAGGTGAGCAGGCTTCTTGTTGCGGTGACTTCTCTTGTTGTGGAACGCGGGGTCTAGGGCACACGGGCTTCAGTAGTTGCGGCTCCGAGGCTCTAAAGCACAGGCTCCATAGCTGTGGCTCACGGGCTTCGTTGCTCTGCAGCATGTGGGATCTTCCCGGCTCAGGAATAGAACCCTTGTCTCCTGCATTGGCAGGTGAACTCTTCACCCCTGTGCTACCAAGGAAGTCCCGCGGGAAGCCCCGCCCTCCCATTTCTACCTTCTCTCCCTTTTCTCTCCAATGTCTCCCAGGGCCTCCTGAGCCTAGATCCTCTTGAACTCTTGTGCGGGCCGATGCAGTGACAGATTCTGCTGTCCCGAGGGCTTGGGGCCTTGGTGACAAGGCCAGCCTCCGAGTGAAGGCTGCGCGGGCGTGGCCCCTCAGCCCTCTGGCCCCGGGTGTGCAGGCCTGCGTCACAGCCGCACCGCCCGCCCGGTCCCCACTCCTCAGTCACAGGCTCTCAGACCAGGCTGAGTATTTGCAACCACAGGCCACTAGGGGGCTCTGTTACTTTAGTTTTCCACTAACGCCACCTTCAAACTATTCAAAACCAGATGGAGTGGGTTGCCTGGCATTCTGTGGTCTTCAGAGAAACCAGACTCCTGCAATCAAAACTGTGGGCATGAAAGGGCGGAGAGAAGAGAACTCACATTTACTGGAGGACTTCCACGTGGCAGCCCGGTCTCATACCTTAATGTTAATGAGCCAACATTCGAGTAATGATCAGCCATTGTCCCAAGGCACTGGTTGTATACTCTTTACAAATATTAACTCCTTAAGCTTTACAACAACCCAGGGATTAAGTAGAGAAGTAAAGAAAGGTTAAGTAACTTGCCTAAGATCCCACAGCTACTAAGTAGCATGGTCACTGAGCACTGGATCCTTGTGACAGCCCTGTATGGTAGACACTGCCATCCCTACTTTGCCGATGAGGAATCCAGGCTCAGAAAGACTAAGAGGCCAGCATCATACAGCTCAAAGGTAGCAGAAGCAGAACCCAAACCCAGGTTCATTTGACTTCAGACACAAGATCTTTCCTGAGAGAGCGAAAGGGCCAGTTCACAGGTCCTATGCCCTCAGCCCTGCGCAGGTTACATATGGCCTTCGTCACTTCAGTCGTGTCTGACTCTGGGTGACCCCATGGACTGCTGCCCGTCAGGTCTCTCTCTAAGGGATTCTCCAGGAATGAATACTGGAGTAGGTTGCTGTGCCCTCCTCCAGGGGGATCTTTCCAATCCAGGGATGGCACTTGGGTCTCCTCGATGGATCCCTCAAGCAAGTCTTACAGATGTGCCGCCTGGAAACCATTGCAGACTATGGGCTCTAGGGCACACAGGCTTCCGCAGTTGCAGCTTGTGGTCCTCGAATATGGGCTCGGTAGCAGTGGAGCGTGGAGTTAGCTCTTCTTAGGCATTTGGAGTTCTCCCGAGCCAGGAGTGGAGCTGGCGTCCCGTGCGCTGCAAGCTGGATGCTTCACCGCTGGACCGCCAGGGAGGCCCTGGAGCACTCACTCTTGGAGCTCTCGGTGCCTTTCAGCAGCTGTCATGCTGGAGAAGCCCAGGTGCAGCCCCCTAGCCCCAGCCCCCTCTGAGCTCTAAGCCCGCTGGAAGCCATGGGAGCAGCTCATCTTGAACAGGCAGCCCCGAGAAGCCTCCAGTCCCGGGCGCCATGGGAGAGCCAGGCAACCCGTCAACCCAGGAAGTCTAGTGGGGTAGCCATCCTGTTGTTTCAGCTACTGCAATGTGTTAGGTGTGTTACGCTGCCGCAGATGACATAAGCAGGTACTCATTCCTGGAAGGAGGGTGCTATTGCAGGCGGTATTAGTTTTTATTGGAGAAAAGATGGTTTACAATGCTGTGTTCATTTCTGCCGTACAATAAAACACTGCATATCGACATATATCTTCTCTTTTCTGAATTGCCTTCCCAGTTAGGTGAGCTTTGAGTAGAACTCCCTGTGCTATGCAATAGGTTCTCATTGTGTGTGAGGTCACTTCAGTCGTGTCTGACTCTCCGCGACCCCATGGACTGCACCCCACCAGGCTCCTCAGTCCATGGGGTTCTCGCGGCAAGAATACTGGAGTAGGCTGCCATTTCCTCTTCCACGGAATCTTCCGAACCCAGGGATCGAACCTGTGTCTCTTATGTTGCCTGCATTGGCAGGTGGCTTCCTTGCCACTGGCGCCACCTAGAAGGCCCTGGTTCTCATCAGGTTTTTATTTTATGCATAGTGTTGTGTGTATGTCAATCCCAAACTCCAGTTTCTCCCCATCTCTTTTCCCACTGGGTGTCCATACACTTGTTATCTACCCCTGTGTCTCTATTTCTACTTTGCAAATAAGGTTATCTATACCATTTTCTAGATTCCACATGTATGTGTTAATATACTTGTTTCTCTCTTTCTGACTTATTTTATTCTGTATGACAGTCTCTAGGTCCATCCACATCTCTGCAAATGGCACAGCATCATTCCTTTTTATGACTGAGTACTAGTCCATTGTATGTATGTACCACACCTTCTTTATCCATTCCTTTGAGGAACATTTTTTTCTTTGTTTTTTAATCTAAGATGGGCAGCATTGGCTTTGAGAGCAGTGAACAGATAGAAGCTGCAAAGGCTCAGAGCTGAGGTTTGACAAAGCGTCATCAACAGAGAAGTGAACACAGAGAAAAAGTTTCTTCCTTCTTCGTGCTAATGGGAAGTTGCAGCCCTGGAAACTTCAGTGATATTACATAGAAAATATAGGTAATGAATTGTTGCAATTCACCAAGATTTCCTGGCTGAGAAGTCTAAGTGCAGATGTGTTTCTTTCAGTTGCTTTGAGAAGGTAGCCAGAGATAAACAAAAAGAGAAAAAGGAACTAAAAAGAAACTGTTTCTCTTTTTAACTCCCCTCACCTACAGTAGTTTGAGGTTCTCAGCAAAATTGAGAGGAAGGTACAGAGAACTCCCATTCACCCCATACCTACGCATGCATAGCCCATCCTGTATCAACATCTCCCACCAGAGGGGTACAGAGTTTACAGTGATGGACCTCTACTGACACAACACTCTCACCCACAGTCCATAGTGTACATGAGGCTCCGCTCTTGGTAGCATACATTCTATTGGTTTGGACGGAAAGTAATGGACTGCACCCCACCAGGCTCCTCAGTCCATGGGGTTCTGGGCAAGAATACTGGAGTAGGCTGCCATTTCCTCTTCCACGGAATCTTCCGAACCCAGGGATCGAACCTGTGTCTCTTATGTTGCCTGCATTGGCAGGTGGCTTCCTTGCCACTGGCGCCACCTAGAAGGCCCTGGTTCTCATCAGGTTTTTATTTTATGCATAGTGTTGTGTGTATGTCAATCCCAAACTCCAGTTTCTCCCCATCTCTTTTCCCACTGGGTGTCCATACACTTGTTATCTACCCCTGTGTCTCTATTTCTACTTTGCAAATAAGGTTATCTATACCATTTTCTAGATTCCACATGTATGTGTTAATATACTTGTTTCTCTCTTTCTGACTTATTTTATTCTGTATGACAGTCTCTAGGTCCATCCACATCTCTGCAAATGGCACAGCATCATTCCTTTTTATGACTGAGTACTAGTCCATTGTATGTATGTACCACACCTTCTTTATCCATTCCTTTGAGGAACATTTTTTTCTTTGTTTTTTAATCTAAGATGGGCAGCATTGGCTTTGAGAGCAGTGAACAGATAGAAGCTGCAAAGGCTCAGAGCTGAGGTTTGACGAAAGCGTCATCAACAGAGAAGTGAACACAGAGAAAAAGTTTCTTCCTTCTTCGTGCTAATGGGAAGTTGCAGCCCTGGAAACTTCAGTGATATTACATAGAAAATATAGGTAATGAATTGTTGCAATTCACCAAGATTTCCTGGCTGAGAAGTCTAAGTGCAGATGTGTTTCTTTCAGTTGCTTTGAGAAGGTAGCCAGAGATAAACAAAAAGAGAAAAAGGAACTAAAAAGAAACTGTTTCTCTTTTTAACTCCCCTCACCTACAGTAGTTTGAGGTTCTCAGCAAAATTGAGAGGAAGGTACAGAGAACTCCCATTCACCCCATACCTACGCATGCATAGCCCATCCTGTATCAACATCTCCCACCAGAGGGGTACAGAGTTTACAGTGATGGACCTCTACTGACACAACACTCTCACCCACAGTCCATAGTGTACATGAGGCTCCGCTCTTGGTAGCATACATTCTATTGGTTTGGACGGAAAGTATTATATGTACCATCCTTTATAGTATCATACAGAGTATTTTTTTCACTGCCTTCCCTAAACATTCTCTTACTTAGAGACAGACACTTAAGAATTTGCAGTCAAAAAAATAATAATAATAAAGAATTTGCAGTCAAGTGGCAGGTAGACCTGGGGTCGCATGAAGGCTTGAATGGGTTACGTCCAAGGCATCTCACTTGCGTGACTGGCAGTTGACACTGCAAGTGCAGACGAGGCTGTTGACTGGAGCACCCACGCCCCCTCTGTCCCATCTGTGTGTGGCCTCGACTTCTCATAGCGTGGTGGCGGGCTTCCCTGTGGAAGCCTCTGAACGATGTACTTACGTGTGCTTAGTATTCATATTACTATTAGGATCATTAGAAGAATTAGGATTATTTTCTATTATACGGTACTCACACTACCCGTGAAATGGTATAGTGTTATTTGAAAGTAGAGTTGGACTAGTTACAAATGTATATTTCAAACCCTGGGGAAACTTCCAAAAAAAGTTTTTAAGTATAGTGACATGCTAAGAAGGGAGAGAAAATGGAATCATATAAAATGTTCCGTGAAAATCATAAAAGGCAGAAAGAGAATGGAAGAGAAACGTAGAAATAAATGGTAAGAACAACAAATAGAAACAATGATCCATATGGTAGTTATTAAACCAATGAAATCAATGATCCCTTTGAACACAATCAAAGCAAGACTGACCCAGCGTTAAGGAAGTTGCAATTCATTCAGAAAATATAGGTAATGAATTGTTGCAATGCACCAAGATTTCCTGGCTGAGAAGTCTAAGTGCAGATGTGTTTCTTTCAGTTGCTTTGAGAAGGTAGCCAGAGATAAACAAAAAGAGAAAAAGGAACTAAAAAGAAACTGTTTCTCTTTTTAACTCCCCTCACCTACAGTAGTTTGAGGTTCTCAGCAAAATTGAGAGGAAGGTACAGAGAACTCCCATTCACCCCATACCTACGCATGCATAGCCCATCCTGTATCAACATCTCCCACCAGAGGGGTACAGAGTTTACAGTGATGGACCTCTACTGACACAACACTCTCACCCACAGTCCATAGTGTACATGAGGCTCCGCTCTTGGTAGCATACATTCTATTGGTTTGGACGGAAAGTATTATATGTACCATCCTTTATAGTATCATACAGAGTATTTTTTTCACTGCCTTCCCTAAACATTCTCTTACTTAGAGACAGACACTTAAGAATTTGCAGTCAAAAAAATAATAATAATAAAGAATTTGCAGTCAAGTGGCAGGTAGACCTGGGGTCGCATGAAGGCTTGAATGGGTTACGTCCAAGGCATCTCACTTGCGTGACTGGCAGTTGACACTGCAAGTGCAGACGAGGCTGTTGACTGGAGCACCCACGCCCCCTCTGTCCCATCTGTGTGTGGCCTCGACTTCTCATAGCGTGGTGGCGGGCTTCCCTGTGGAAGCCTCTGAACGATGTACTTACGTGTGCTTAGTATTCATATTACTATTAGGATCATTAGAAGAATTAGGATTATTTTCTATTATACGGTACTCACACTACCCGTGAAATGGTATAGTGTTATTTGAAAGTAGAGTTGGACTAGTTACAAATGTATATTTCAAACCCTGGGGAAACTTCCAAAAAAAGTTTTTAAGTATAGTGACATGCTAAGAAGGGAGAGAAAATGGAATCATATAAAATGTTCCGTGAAAATCATAAAAGGCAGAAAGAGAATGGAAGAGAAACGTAGAAATAAATGGTAAGAACAACAAATAGAAACAATGATCCATATGGTAGTTATTAAACCAATGAAATCAATGATCCCTTTGAACATCAATGGTCAAAGCAAGACTGACCCAGCTAAGAAGATGAATAGGTGGGTGGATGGATGAATGGATAGACAGACAGGAAGACAGAGCGATTGGTCGATCAATTGATCGATCCACTGGTGTTGTGTGGGTTTTTTGGAGAGCCTTACACAGCGTCCTAGTGTCCAGTCCTGGCTCTTTCACTTGTGTTTAATAGCCAGGGCTGTCTCTGCTCATGACGGTTGTGCAGTGAGATCCTTGTCACTGGACGTATTCAAGCACCGTTCAGAAGACAGCCTCATGAGGTCTTCAGCTCAGTAAATGAATGAATGATTAATAAGCTCCATCCTGAGGGCACTAGAAAACCATGTAACAGCCTCGGCTGCTTTAGACTTGGACATGACACCAGCAAATGTTCTGTTTGTAACGTTTCCAGTGGCGGTCAGTTGGAGAGTGGATTAGAGTGGAAGAGACCTGGAGGTTGGGAGATATTTGGAAAATACTGCGGTAATCCCCGAGAGACATTAAGAAGGTCTGAACAGAGACATTATCCCTTCTGGCATTTAGCATGTTCATTCATTCCTCTCAAGAAATATTTATCAAGCCCCCAATATAAGCCAGGCAGTGCTTTAAGCATTGGGAATTCTTACTGAGGACGAGAGGGGTATATATTATATTGTTTCATTATTTAGCTGTTCTAATTATCTTGCTTCTTGGCCAGTTTAGAGTTTTCCTTTACATTTTTCTCAATAAAAAGGAGTTGAATTGAATTAAAATAATATGAGAATTGTGATAAATCCCACAACTGTCCAGGTAGACGATTCAGACTTGGGTCATAGAGAAGAAAGTCACAAAGGGCAACAGGAAAATCACCCTCCTCTCAGTTCCTGAATTATCCACAGGTGCTGACCCCAGAAACAAGTCATTTGGTCTGTGAGTTCTTTCTGGTTCAAAAAGTTTTAAGTATAGTGACATGCTAAGAAGGAGAAATGGAATCATATAAAATGTTCCGTGAAAATCATAAAAGGCAGAAAGAGAATGGAAGAGAAACGTAGAAATAAATGGTAAGAACAACAAATAGAAACAATGATCCATATGGTAGTTATTAAACCAATGAAATCAATGATCCCTTTGAACATCAATGGTCAAAGCAAGACTGACCCAGCTAAGAAGATGAATAGGTGGGTGGATGGATGAATGGATAGACAGACAGGAAGACAGAGCGATTGGTCGATCAATTGATCGATCCACTGGTGTTGTGTGGGTTTTTTGGAGAGCCTTACACAGCGTCCTAGTGTCCAGTCCTGGCTCTTTCACTTGTGTTTAATAGCCAGGGCTGTCTCTGCTCATGACGGTTGTGCAGTGAGATCCTTGTCACTGGACGTATTCAAGCACCGTTCAGAAGACAGCCTCATGAGGTCTTCAGCTCAGTAAATGAATGAATGATTAATAAGCTCCATCCTGAGGGCACTAGAAAACCATGTAACAGCCTCGGCTGCTTTAGACTTGGACATGACACCAGCAAATGTTCTGTTTGTAACGTTTCCAGTGGCGGTCAGTTGGAGAGTGGATTAGAGTGGAAGAGACCTGGAGGTTGGGAGATATTTGGAAAATACTGCGGTAATCCCCGAGAGACATTAAGAAGGTCTGAACAGAGACATTATCCCTTCTGGCATTTAGCATGTTCATTCATTCCTCTCAAGAAATATTTATCAAGCCCCCAATATAAGCCAGGCAGTGCTTTAAGCATTGGGAATTCTTACTGAGGACGAGAGGGGTATATATTATATTGTTTCATTATTTAGCTGTTCTAATTATCTTGCTTCTTGGCCAGTTTAGAGTTTTCCTTTACATTTTTCTCAATAAAAAGGAGTTGAATTGAATTAAAATAATATGAGAATTGTGATAAATCCCACAACTGTCCAGGTAGACGATTCAGACTTGGGTCATAGAGAAGATAATGTCACAAAGGGCAACAGGAAAATCACCCGCCTCTCAGTTCCTGAATTATCCACAGGTGCTGACCCCAGAAACAAGTCATTTGGTCTGTGAGTTCTTTCTGGATCACATCCAGTCTGCAGAAGCTGGAGTCAGCTGAAGGCTTTGGTTCCATATTTGCAGAACTCCGCCCCCTGCTGAAGCTCCCCGTAATATCTGGGTGCAGATAGAAACAAACACGAGCACGTTCCCAGAAAAGGAAAGTGGAAGACTGGTCTGACAGCCAAGTGAGAGAAAGCAAGAACGAATATTCTTCTTAGTGTTTCTGAAAATAGCTCCTTCCCTGGTAGCTTCCGCCTGCAATGCAGGAGACCAGGGTTCGATCCCTGAGTCAGGAAGATCCCAGGAGAAGGGAATGGCGACCCACTCCAGTGTTCTTGCCTGGAGCATCCCACGGACAGAGCTACGGTCCATGGGCTCACAGAGTCAGACACGACTGGGCCGCTAATGCTTTCCCTTCACTGCCGCACTTCAGTGTTTCTCAGCTGAAGTTGGAGGGTTTCTCAGCTCCAGTCAAGACACCCCATTTGAAGTTATTCGATATGAAAATTAAATAGAAATCGAAGGCAGTATGGGCTACCGATGATCTCTGCCGAAGTCTTTGCCAGAAAGCCCTTCAGGATGGTAGGGTCTACCTTTAGTACATGAGGCCTGGCATGCCACAGTCCCTGGGGTCGTGGAGAGTCGGACACAACCGAGCTACTGAACTGAAATGAACCGAAGCTAGTTTGGGGATTGGGGCTTGCCTATAAAAAGAGAGGGATCGGGGGCTTCCCTGGTGGTCCAGTGGGTAAAGAGTCCGCCTTGCACTGCAAGGGGCACTGGTTTGATCCCTGGCCCGAGAAGACCCCACGTGCTGTGGAGCGGCTGGGCCAGTGTGTCCAACTACCAAGCTGGAGCTCTGGAGCACATGCGCCCAGAGCCGGCGCTCTGCAACAGGAGAGGCCACTGCGAGGGGAGGCCCACACAGGCCAAAGAATAAAGATGGATGAAAATAAATAAATAAAAAAGCCAGTGAAGGAGGCCAAAATTTTAAAAATTGATGTGGGATCAAGAAAATGTAATAGATGATTGGCAACTGAGCTACATAAGAAAAAAGGAATAAATTTGTAAAAAAGAGAGGGGTCAGGACAAAAAGAATAAAACCAAAATGGTGGTTCGCTTGTCAGCTGCTTTGGTTCCCCCCTACATTTCCATCTAGAGGCTCCGGCACCCCCGGAGAACGTGGGAGCTCGTCTCAGCTCTCCACTGATTGGGACATAGTTGTTCTGATGTGGGGAGGAACATAGAGTCCAGGATCCGTTTATTTTCTGAGTCATGGTCCTGGCTTTGCCTGGACTGGGGCAGGGCAACAGTCTAGACAAGCGCCCTGTGGGGCTCAGCACAGATGCCTCAGTTGTGGGAAGCAGGAGAGAGCGATCAAGAAAGCGCACCTGTCCAGACTCCTGCCCTGCAGCTCTGGGTCAAAGCTGCAATCAGGCTGGGGCGGCCCCTCCCTGGAACCTTACAGGCCTCCCTTGCTCTCGAGTTCTCAGGCTCGTCTCCTCCCTGAGAGAGCATTGGTTTAGAAACTCAGGCATCACCCTCTTTGCAGGAGGTGAGGAGGTGGGCTCTTCTCTCTCCTCTGGCCCTAACCAGGCCTCAGGTGGGCTCACCTGCTGTACCCCTAGACTCTAAGGCCCCCATTCTAGAAGATGTAGCTTAAGAAACATCCTGGACATAGTGGACCCTGCCTATTTGGTAGCTCTTATCCTCAAGTGAGCCTTCTGAGGTTCAGTCTCTTCGTCTATAAAGTGGGTTTAGCAGCTGCTTCTTGATTTGTTAGAAGATGACTCATCAGATTTATCGGATGCCAACAGGCACCATGCAAAGTACTTCACATGCAATATTCTCATTTATCTCACCAAAACGTCATCACTACGATGACTAGCCTTGCTTTACAGATGAGAAGTCTGAACAGATCTTTTTTTTTTTAAGAAATGCATTTTATTTATTTATTTTATTTTTGACTATTCTGGGTTTTCACTGCTGCCACAGGTTCTTGTCTAGTTTCAGGGAGTGGGGGCTTCTCTCTGGTTGAGGTGAGCAGGCTTCTTGTTGCAGTGACTTCTCTTGTTGTGGAACTTGGGCTCTAGGGCACATGGGCTTCAGTAGTTGGAGCACATGGGCTCCATAGTTGCAGCTCTGAGGCTCTAGAGCACAGGCTCCATAGTTGTGGCTCCTAGGCTGAGTTGCTCCACAGCATATGGGATCTTCCTGGATCAGGGATTGAACCCATGTTTCCTACATTGGCAGGCGAACTCTACCACTGAGCTACCAGGGAAACCCTCAACAGATAGTTTTTAACACTTACTCACACATAGCTAGTAAGTTATAGAGCCAGGACTGGAAATCAGATGTTTCCAAAATTAGAGTGCTTGATACATGCTTGTAAAGTATCAGTCATAATAAGAGGATTAGTTCATGGACTGCTGGTAAACAGATCACCCCAAATTCTAGTGGATCAAGACCACCAGCATCTATTTAGTCCACGATTCTGCAGATCTGTGTTAGGCACGCTCCCTCTGTTGGTTCTTTCGTCTTTGCTGGGCTCCTGGTCTGTAAGTTAGGCTCGTCTCCTCCCTGAGAGAGCATTGGTTTAGAAACTCAGGCATCACCCTCTTTGCAGGAGGTGAGGAGGTGGGCTCTTCTCTCTCCTCTGGCCCTAACCAGGCCTCAGGTGGGCTCACCTGCTGTACCCCTAGACTCTAAGGCCCCCATTCTAGAAGATGTAGCTTAAGAAACATCCTGGACATAGTGGACCCTGCCTATTTGGTAGCTCTTATCCTCAAGTGAGCCTTCTGAGGTTCAGTCTCTTCGTCTATAAAGTGGGTTTAGCAGCTGCTTCTTGATTTGTTAGAAGATGACTCATCAGATTTATCGGATGCCAACAGGCACCATGCAAAGTACTTCACATGCAATATTCTCATTTATCTCACCAAAACGTCATCACTACGATGACTAGCCTTGCTTTACAGATGAGAAGTCTGAACAGATCTTTTTTTTTTAAGAAATGCATTTTATTTATTTATTTTATTTTTGACTATTCTGGGTTTTCACTGCTGCCACAGGTTCTTGTCTAGTTTCAGGGAGTGGGGGCTTCTCTCTGGTTGAGGTGAGCAGGCTTCTTGTTGCAGTGACTTCTCTTGTTGTGGAACTTGGGCTCTAGGGCACATGGGCTTCAGTAGTTGGAGCACATGGGCTCCATAGTTGCAGCTCTGAGGCTCTAGAGCACAGGCTCCATAGTTGTGGCTCCTAGGCTGAGTTGCTCCACAGCATATGGGATCTTCCTGGATCAGGGATTGAACCCATGTTTCCTACATTGGCAGGCGAACTCTACCACTGAGCTACCAGGGAAACCCTCAACAGATAGTTTTTAACACTTACTCACACATAGCTAGTAAGTTATAGAGCCAGGACTGGAAATCAGATGTTTCCAAAATTAGAGTGCTTGATACATGCTTGTAAAGTATCAGTCATAATAAGAGGATTAGTTCATGGACTGCTGGTAAACAGATCACCCCAAATTCTAGTGGATCAAGACCACCAGCATCTATTTAGTCCACGATTCTGCAGATCTGTAAGTTAGGCTACGCTCCCTCTGTTGGTTCTTTTCGTCTTTGCTGGGCTCCCTGGTGCCTCTGCGGTCAGGGGCAGGTGGTGAAGCAGCTCTGCTTACGTGTGTCGGCAGACTGCGGTCTCGGGCCCTGGGGCTCTCCCCTACATGGCCCCTTGGCCTCCAGCAGACCAGCCTGGTCCTCTCCCAGGGCAGGGGCCTGGGCCTGGACCTGGCACACTGTCCCTTCTGCCCCGCTCTTTAGTTCAAAGTGAGTCACAAGCCAGTCCAGATTCAAGAAAGAGGGAAAGAGGCTCCAGCTCTCGTCAGGAGGTGCTACAGGACACATTTCAAGGAAGAGTTGCTAACAGCAGTCAATCTATCACGATAGGTGTTCGCTGAACACAAGTGGCGTGTGACCCTCACATATTTCTGGACCATAGTCACTAGACAAAGTCAGGCAATGACGCTCCAGTCATTAAGTCCTCTGATTGTAGCCATCCCGACTGTCAGCTACAGGGGGCAGAAATCTGACCTGCAGGAATCTTTCTCCGCCTTTGGCTGTCTCTTCCTCTAGGATTCATCCCCCTGAGGTCGCAGGGGGGACCACCAGCAGCCCCTGGCTGCTCCCAACTCTCCCCTACTTACCCTCGACCGAAGGAGACTGCTTGTATCTCAACACCCCAGTGAAAGCCCTGGAATGACTCCCACCAGCTCAGGTGGTGTCCCCAAGCCCATCCCTCAGGTCCTGTGGTCTCTGGTGGACAAGGTCTGAGTCTCAGCCTCATTCCTGACAGAGAAGGGAGGTGTCCCGCCATGAAGAAGATGGCAGTGCTCCTCCCAGGAGATGAGAAGAGGCCCCCAGTTGATGTCAACTGCCTGCCCTTTCTCATGCCACCTGGAGGAAGCCTGCCCTCATTCCCTGGAGCCCCTCCACTGGCCAGCACTTCTAGGTTACAATGCACTAACTGGATCTTAAATTTTTTTTTCATTGATAATATTTTTTCTTTATTATAGTTTATTATAAGATATTGAATACCATTCCCTGTGCGGTACAATAGGACTTGTTTTTTTATTTTATATATTGTGACTTGTATCTGCTAATCCCAAACTCCTAATTTATTCCTCCCTGTCCAAGTGTTTGTTACATGTTCCAAAGTTCAAGGAGAACATCTTTGAGTGAAAGCAAAACTGCCTTTCAGTGCTAATTTTGAAATCCTGAATGAGAACATTGTGGAGGATCAAAATGAGAACAACTCAGATTATTCGCCAGATTAAGATGGGACAGGAAGTGGATGAGAAGAGGAGGCCTTCTGCATGCAGAATACACTGGATAATTCCTGCTCTGTGGAACATCCTGGAATGGAGCCTGGGAAAAGCCTGAGAGAAAGGAGAGATCCTGGCGTCTGCACCAGAAATTCTTCCTTTTAACCTTGTGATTTCCATGGCCCTAACTCAGTGAGAAGGATTTCCTTGCTTCAGTTGTGTCCAACTCTTTGCAGATCCATGGACTGTCACTAGGCCAATGACGCTCCAGTCATTAAGTCCTCTGATTGTAGCCATCCCGACTGTCAGCTACAGGGGGCAGAAATCTGACCTGCAGGAATCTTTCTCCGCCTTTGGCTGTCTCTTCCTCTAGTATTCATCCCCTGAGGTCGCAGGGGACCACCAGCAGCCCTGGCTGCTCCCAACTCTCCCTACTTACCCTCGACCGAAGGAGACTGCTTGTATCTCAACACCCCAGTGAAAGCCCTGGAATGACTCCCACCAGCTCAGGTGGTGTCCCCAAGCCCATCCCTCAGGTCCTGTGGTCTCTGGTGGACAAGGTCTGAGTCTCAGCCTCATTCCTGACAGAGAAGGGAGGTGTCCCGCCATGAAGAAGATGGCAGTGCTCCTCCCAGGAGATGAGAAGAGGCCCCCAGTTGATGTCAACTGCCTGCCCTTTCTCATGCCGCCTGGAGGAAGCCTGCCCTCATTCCCTGGAGCCCCTCCACTGGCCAGCACTTCTAGGTTACAATGCACTAACTGGATCTTAAATTTTTTTTTCATTGATAATATTTTTTCTTTATTATAGTTTATTATAAGATATTGAATACCATTCCCTGTGCGGTACAATAGGACTTGTTTTTTTATTTTATATATTGTGACTTGTATCTGCTAATCCCAAACTCCTAATTTATTCCTCCCTGTCCAAGTGTTTGTTACATGTTCCAAAGTTCAAGGAGAACATCTTTGAGTGAAAGCAAAACTGCCTTTCAGTGCTAATTTTGAAATCCTGAATGAGAACATTGTGGAGGATCAAAATGAGAACAACTCAGATTATTCGCCAGATTAAGATGGGACAGGAAGTGGATGAGAAGAGGAGGCCTTCTGCATGCAGAATACACTGGATAATTCCTGCTCTGTGGAACATCCTGGAATGGAGCCTGGGAAAAGCCTGAGAGAAAGGAGAGATCCTGGCGTCTGCACCAGAAATTCTTCCTTTTAACCTTGTGATTTCCATGGCCCTAACTCAGTGAGAAGGATTTCCTTGCTTCAGTTGTGTCCAACTCTTTGCAGATCCATGGACTGTAACTCACCAGACCCCTCTGTCCGTGGAATTTTTCGGGCAAGAATACTGGAGTGGGTTGCCATTTCCTCCTCCCTGGGTCAGGAAGATCCCGACCCAGGGATTGAACCCGTGTCTCTTGTGTCTCCTGCATGGCAGGCAGATTCTTCACCACGAGCTCCTCCTGGAAGCTCAGAGTGAGCTGTGTTCAAATCTCTGCTATTCCCACTGACTAGCTGTGCAGTCTGTGAAGTGGGACGTATTATTTATTGTCCAAACAAGAACATCTTAGAAAGTGAAAGAGGATGTTATTCATGATTTCGCAAGGGCACTATAATGCGTAGCATTCCTCTCTTAAACAAAAATGATAAATGTTAATGTTTTTAGTGGCACATAATGATAGATACAATATCTGCTCAGCACTTACTGTTAAGACATGCTCAGTTCTGGGCTTCCCTGGTGGTCCAGTGGGTAAGGACGCCACCTTGCAGTGCAAGGGGCGCCGGTTCGATCCCTGGCCTGGGAAGATTCCACGTGCCATGGAGCGGCTGGACTGATGTGTCCAATTACCGAGCCGGAGCTCTGGAGCGCATGCGCCCAGAGCCGGTGCTCTGTGACAACAGAGGCCACAGTGATGGGAGGCCCACACGGGCCAAAGAACAAAGATGGATGAAAATAGACAAATGAAAGACCAATAGAAGTAGCCCGCCTGCTCCCCTCCCTCCCTACCCCACTTCCCCAAAATAAATAAATAAATAAATAAATCTTTTCAAAAAAAAAAATAGACATGCTCAGTTCTTTCTATACTTTTTGTAATCCTTTGGTGTATGAACTGTAATATTATCATCTTCATCTTTACAGATAAGAAAATGGAAGATTGAAGAAGTTAATTTTACCAAGACCTAGGGGACAATATGTTCCAGGTTTATAATAATTAACCGTGATGGGATTGTAAAGAACCAGTAGGGGAAATTTCCCAGCGGTCCAGTGGTTGGGATGCCTTGCTTTCACTGCAGGGGCCATGGGTTCGGTCCCTGGTCAGGGAACTAAGATCTGGCATGACTAAATAACCAAGAACCATTAGAACTTGAACATCTAAACGGGCCACCTTGCTAGGAGCACTTATTCTGAGAAACTACTCAGTAATCAATGTGGCTCTTTACTAAACCTGTTTGGAATATCTCTCACATATTATAGCACATTTTTTTTCATTTTTTATTTCTTTTTATTGAGGTATAATTGGCATATAACATCATATTACTTTCAGACATACAATATGGCAATTTGATGTTTGTATACATTGAGAAGTGATCACGACTGTAGGTCAGCTTTATGACCCAACCATAGCTAACCATGTTTTCTCTTGTGAGGAAAACTTAAGATCTCCCTCTGAGCGACCTTCCAAAACACAACACAGTATTGTTAACTGTAGGTGCCGTGCTGTGTGTCGCATCCCAGGACTTACTTGTTTTATAATAGATGTTTGTACCTTTTGACCCTTCTCCAATTTTATTCCCGCCTTTCCACACCAGTCCTCGAGAGTCATTTTTATGGTAACAGATTTTCATCCATAGGGAATAAATATGACTTCTGAAAGGAATCCAAAGTAATTCAGAATAAAGGTGACTCATCCAAAGATGTACATTGATGCCTGGCTTCCACCTAGCATGTAGAAAGCCGAAAAGAGGGTCACTCCTGCTTTAAGTACAACAAAAGGCCAGAAAATCTACAAAATCATCGTTTGCTAGAACCCGTCAAAAGACTGAGGGCCCAGGGCTCACCACTGGCATGACATCTAAGCCTGGACAGGTTTCTCCAAGGAGGGGCAGGAGGTGAGCGCTGGACACGAGCACGTGCAACTAGAGCAGAGAAGCACAAAGGAGCCACCAGACGAGTTGGCACGGGGCATCCAAAAATGTCTGGAGAATCACACAGGTGGACTGGTGTGAGACCGTGGAACCTCCGGGTGCTAAGTCGCTTCAGTCATATCTGACTTTTTGCAACCCTATAGACTGTAGCCCGCCAGGCTCCTCTGTCCGTGGGTCGCCAAGCCCTCCTCCAGGGTATCTTACTGACTTGCGATGGAACCCGCCTCTCCCAAGTCTCCTGCTTTGGTAGATGGCTTCTTTACCACTAGCGCCACCTGGGAAGCCCAGAGCCTCTGGGAGTTGCAGAAAAACGTGGAGCTCCCTGCAGAGCTAATGTTTTTAACAACAATGTATCTCACTGGAGGACGTATTTCTCCTTCTTATGTTATCTGAAGATGTATGTTGTGGGCATGGGTCTGGTAAGACCTTTATCACCTTAAAATATCTTTCTGATCTATTGTTACTAACCAACTGGTAAGGTACAAAATATCTTGGCTAAACTGGCTTCTGGGGGGTATTCTTCTGGCCCCTTTCCAGTATCTACGCTGAAAGTGTTCCCTATCCCTTTTTTCTTTAATAAACTTTTTACTGCACCAAAAAATAAAAAAAAGGAGCTCCTACTGCTCAGCAGTTCTTCTCCCTGTGGTACCGACCAGGCTTCTTGGCTCCTTAATCAGTAGAAACCCATCAGAGGTCAAACCACAAATTCAGGCGCAGCTTTACTGAAGTCCCTGGCACAGCAGGTGAGAACAAGAAAAAACAACAGGTCCCCTTGCCTGTTGCCGGGTCCCTGAGGGGAGCCTGGTCCTATTACAGAGTGAGGGGAGGGTGCGTCCCGGGGTCGAGTGGCATAGATAGTATGCCCATGCCTTTGGGGGGGGTTGTGTGCAGGGGTCACGCACAGGACCCTGCTTTAGCTCTGGACTCTTCGGAAGTAGCAACTGGGGGTTTTGGTCTCTTTTGTTCAAATTTTACCCTAACTACACACAGTTCTTCCTAGTCCCATAAAGTCTGTCTGTATTTTGTCGCTTGAGGAGAGGTGTGTCCAGGTTGAAGCATTGCAGCCCTGCAGCAAATGGTCCCAGGTTCCAACCTGTCTCTTGTGGAGCCACCAGTCAATCAGAAGACTGGAGACAGGGAATTCCCTGGTGGTCCAGTGGCTAAGATTCTGTGCTCCCAATGCTGGGGACCTGGGTTCAATCCCTGGTCAGGGTAGTAGATCCCACATACCATAACTAAGACACACTGCAACGAAATACATTTAAAAAGAAAAAAAAAAGGACTTGAGAACTGGAGACAGGGAGGAAGACCAGAGAAAACCTCCCTCCATGTTCAAGGCTGGGAGAGGGAAGTGACCATAGCTATGGGAAAAGCATGAGACCCCACCCATATCTTTCTCCCCTACAAAGGGCACTAACCCACTGAGGACAGGGCAGCAACCCTTTGACCCCCAGGGCACAGGCGAAGGCACACGGCAGCTGAAGAAAGAGAAGAACGTTTTGACCCCCATGGGTGGGGCTGGACCCACCAACTTTAGGTCTCTTTTTATTGGAGGAAGGTTGGGATCAATGAGCAAAACCATCTTCCAAGACACAGAGACTAGTGCCTGCCCAAGGCTGGGGCTGAATCAGAACAACAGAGAACCCCACTTCCCCTCCCCCATACCCACCAGCAAGCATCAACTAACAGGCAAGAGCCGCCTGCCACTGGGGGAGGGGCTAGGGGATAAGAGGAGACTCCCTCTGGGGGGCAGGCACACAGGGAAACTGAGAGCAGAGAAGGAACATTGAGAAAAACCCTCTGGGAGCCGCAGCCCTTCCCTTAGCACACGGTGATGTTACTTAGTAGAACAAGTAGAAAACTCAGCAAAGACTTAGCAAGTCTACACAACACTTCCAAACATCTTGGCCTCGTGAGGGAGGGTGCGTCCCGGGGTCGAGTGGCATAGATAGTATGCCCATGCCTTTGGGGGGGGTTGTGTGCAGGGGTCACGCACAGGACCCTGCTTTAGCTCTGGACTCTTCGGAAGTAGCAACTGGGGGTTTTGGTCTCTTTTGTTCAAATTTTACCCTAACTACACACAGTTCTTCCTAGTCCCATAAAGTCTGTCTGTATTTTGTCGCTTGAGGAGAGGTGTGTCCAGGTTGAAGCATTGCAGCCCTGCAGCAAATGGTCCCAGGTTCCAACCTGTCTCTTGTGGAGCCACCAGTCAATCAGAAGACTGGAGACAGGGAATTCCCTGGTGGTCCAGTGGCTAAGATTCTGTGCTCCCAATGCTGGGGACCTGGGTTCAATCCCTGGTCAGGGTAGTAGATCCCACATACCATAACTAAGACACACTGCAACGAAATACATTTAAAAAGAAAAAAAAAAGGACTTGAGAACTGGAGACAGGGAGGAAGACCAGAGAAAACCTCCCTCCATGTTCAAGGCTGGGAGAGGGAAGTGACCATAGCTATGGGAAAAGCATGAGACCCCACCCATATCTTTCTCCCCTACAAAGGGCACTAACCCACTGAGGACAGGGCAGCAACCCTTTGACCCCCAGGGCACAGGCGAAGGCACACGGCAGCTGAAGAAAGAGAAGAACGTTTTGACCCCCATGGGTGGGGCTGGACCCACCAACTTTAGGTCTCTTTTTATTGGAGGAAGGTTGGGATCAATGAGCAAAACCATCTTCCAAGACACAGAGACTAGTGCCTGCCCAAGGCTGGGGCTGAATCAGAACAACAGAGAACCCCACTTCCCCTCCCCCATACCCACCAGCAAGCATCAACTAACAGGCAAGAGCCGCCTGCCACTGGGGGAGGGGCTAGGGGATAAGAGGAGACTCCCTCTGGGGGGCAGGCACACAGGGAAACTGAGAGCAGAGAAGGAACATTGAGAAAAACCCTCTGGGAGCCGCAGCCCTTCCCTTAGCACACGGTGATGTTACTTAGTAGAACAAGTAGAAAACTCAGCAAAGACTTAGCAAGTCTACACAACACTTCCAAACATCTTGGCCTCATTGAATTTATAGAACATGTCGAACAATGCCATGAGAGTATATATTCTTTACAAGCGCACATGATGAACATTCACCAAGATAGCCCCTCCAGCAATTCATTTAAAAGAACTGAAATCATGGAAAGTATGATCTCAGACAATACGGGAATTATACTAGAAACAGACTACAGAAAGATACCTGGACAATCCCCAACTCTCTGTAATTTATGTATACATCCAAGGATCCCATTAGTCAAAGAAGTCACATGGGAATTAGAAGGTGTTTTGAATGGGATGAAAATGAAAACATGTTGTGAAATGCAACTAACACAGAACTTCGAGGGAAATTATAGCATTAAATGACCGTTTTAGAAAATGAAGAAACCTCAGTTTGAGGGCAATGGATATATTAACAATAATGAGCATCTCAAAACATTTATGTAGATCTTCTTTAATATATCTCAGCAGTGCTTTATAATTTTTAGACTAGAGGTCCTACAAGTCTTCCACCATAAAGTTTTGAGTTAACAAACAGACGAAATAGGGGCTTCCTGGTGGTCCGGCGGCTAACACTCTGAGCTCCCAATGCAGAGGGCCTGGGTTCCATCCTGGGTCAAGGGTCTAGATCCTGCATATCCCAACTCAAGACTCTGCATGCCACAACAAAGACCTAGTCAGCCAAATAAATAAATATTTTTACAAAAGAAGATGTGACCTTTGAGCATAAACTAGAGCTTTATTTTTTTTAATTAGAGGTATATTTCAAATAAGATGAAGAAATAAAACTTCACTTATTCTGTCAACATTTGTTCAAATAGCCACTAAAGGTGAGGTATTTCTGGTACTTACCCCAAAGACAGATCAGATTGTTAGTTTCTTGAAAGTAAACGGATGCCTATTTGACCGGAACTGAAATAACCCTTAACCCTACCCAGGTGAGACCCACTCATAAAGCATTTTAACAGACATATCTCTTCAGTTCAGTTCAGTTGCTCAGTCGTGTCCAACTCTTTGCAGTCCCACGGATGGCAGCATGCCAGGCTTCCTTATTCTTCACCATCTTCCAGAGCTTGCTCAAAGTCATGTCCACTCTCTCAGTGATGCCATCCAACCATCTCGTCCTCTGTCGTCCCCTTCTCCTTCTGCCTTCTGTTTTCCCTAGCATCAGGGTCTTTTCCAATGAGCTGTGTCTTCGCATCAGCCAAGTTTCTTCAAGACTCAGCTCAGGTGGCACCTTGTCTAAGAAATCGTTTCTGATGACAACTGACCATCCATAGTGAGCCTTCCTGCATCTCACATGTTCCCCTGTGATTAGTTAGGCTGTGAGTAATAGAGGCCTGAAACATAATGACAAACACACGTGAGCTGACTCATTTAAAAACCTGAGACCGGTGTGGCAGCTCCATGAAATCATCCATTCTTTCTTCTCCAGCATCCTCTCTATGAGATTGGCATCCTCAAGGTCTCCATGGGATCCCAAATGGCAGTTGGAATGCAGCCTCTATAGACACCAGGAGGTGCCAAAGGTAGCAAAGGTGGCCCTTGCTCTAAGCAGTCTCTCCCAATGTCCGCCCGGCACTCTGCCTTACATCACACTGGCCAGGAGCTACTATTGTCCCAAAAGAAGCCTGGAGGATGCAGTCTTCCTCCTGGGTAGCAACGTTCCCACCTAAGACTCATGATTCTGTTACTACTGAGAGAGAAAATGGATATGGACAAGAAATCACAGTTCCTACCAGACACACTGAATATGCCACATTTTAACTGCCTGGTGTCTCTCTCTGCTACAAGAACGAGTATTCTGAGTGGAGTCCCTAACCCACAGCAGAAAATGGACAAAGGTTTAACTTGTGTGTGGAGGTTTAGCACACAGACACGAGTGCACGAACCTTAAGTGTGTATCTGTCTCAGTGAATTTTCATGTGTGAATCCACCCATGAAACGAACACCCAGGTCTAGATGAGGACCATTTCCCCTACTCTAAACGTTTCCTTCCTGCCCCTTCCTAGTCAGCTCCTCCCATAGGCGACCATAATTCTGACTTCTCACTTCAGTTAGTCTTGCCTGTACTTGAACTGCATATCCTTAAAATCATATGGTATTTGATGTTTTAACCAGTGAAGGATTTCTAGGAACTGTAACCATTGAAATCTTAGATTCTTGCTCAAAGTCATGTCCACTCTCTCAGTGATGCCATCCAACCATCTCGTCCTCTGTCGTCCCCTTCTCCTTCTGCCTTCTGTTTTCCCTAGCATCAGGGTCTTTTCCAATGAGCTGTGTCTTCGCATCAGCCAAGTTTCTTCAAGACTCAGCTCAGGTGGCACCTTGTCTAAGAAATCGTTTCTGATGACAACTGACCATCCATAGTGAGCCTTCCTGCATCTCACATGTTCCCCTGTGATTAGTTAGGCTGTGAGTAATAGAGGCCTGAAACATAATGACAAACACACGTGAGCTGACTCATTTAAAAACCTGAGACCGGTGTGGCAGCTCCATGAAATCATCCATTCTTTCTTCTCCAGCATCCTCTCTATGAGATTGGCATCCTCAAGGTCTCCATGGGATCCCAAATGGCAGTTGGAATGCAGCCTCTATAGACACCAGGAGGTGCCAAAGGTAGCAAAGGTGGCCCTTGCTCTAAGCAGTCTCTCCCAATGTCCGCCCGGCACTCTGCCTTACATCACACTGGCCAGGAGCTACTATTGTCCCAAAAGAAGCCTGGAGGATGCAGTCTTCCTCCTGGGTAGCAACGTTCCCACCTAAGACTCATGATTCTGTTACTACTGAGAGAGAAAATGGATATGGACAAGAAATCACAGTTCCTACCAGACACACTGAATATGCCACATTTTAACTGCCTGGTGTCTCTCTCTGCTACAAGAACGAGTATTCTGAGTGGAGTCCCTAACCCACAGCAGAAAATGGACAAAGGTTTAACTTGTGTGTGGAGGTTTAGCACACAGACACGAGTGCACGAACCTTAAGTGTGTATCTGTCTCAGTGAATTTTCATGTGTGAATCCACCCATGAAACGAACACCCAGGTCTAGATGAGGACCATTTCCCCTACTCTAAACGTTTCCTTCCTGCCCCTTCCTAGTCAGCTCCTCCCATAGGCGACCATAATTCTGACTTCTCACTTCAGTTAGTCTTGCCTGTACTTGAACTGCATATCCTTAAAATCATATGGTATTTGATGTTTTAACCAGTGAAGGATTTCTAGGAACTGTAACCATTGAATCTAGATTCTTTAGGTTAGTTTTCATTTCAAATATGCTGTTATAAGTACATGCTTACTTTCTAGAAGATTGGATTTCTATTTTTTAAATCGAAAGATAGTAGCTTTATAGAATTTTATCATTTACTGCCAAACATCAGCCATAGGTATACACACATTACCTCCCTCTTGAACCCCGCCTCCTTTCCTGTCCCACCCCTCTAGTGTGTTACAGAGCCTCTGTTTGCGTTCCCTTGGTTCCACAACAAATTCCCACTGGTTATCTATTTTACAAACAGTAATGTAAGTTTCCATGCATCTCACCCACTCCTCTCCCCCTGCAATGTCCATACAGAAGATTGGATTTCTAACTGACATACCCAGATGCTCTCAACAGACATTATGTAGTCCAATTCCCTTTGGCCTGTAATGTTTTCCACAATCAAGTTCCTCCTTTTTAAAACATGTGTCTTGAATCGCCGCCTCCATCAAGAAGCCTCCCGCGGCGCTCCGGGCGTGCCAGGACACTCACCGCGCATTTGAAGGGGAGAGCAGTGACGCCGGGACGTAAACAAAAGCTGGCAGTGGAGACGGACAGAGCCAGGGCTGGCCATCTGGAACACCTGCAGCTGGCCCGGCGGGATGCTGCGGGCCAGTCCCAACTGCCCAGCTGGAGAGCTCTCCGCTGCTGCCACCCCCACCATTGGCAAGGAACCATCACCCTCCTGGCTGGCAGTCAGCTGCGTTCCTATTGGTCAGAAACAGAAGAGTGGGCCCAGATTTGTTCATCAGGCTCAGCAGGACGCAGCGCACGCTTGGCAGAAACGTAAGCAGCAGACAAAAGGCTGTCAGAGTAGAGTCTGACGGGAGGCCAGCGCAGCTTAGGGCAGAAGCACTGCGTCTCTGCCGCGTACGAGGGTGACCCCATTCTTCTCGGACGCCCCTGCGGAAAGTTTGTCCTGTCATGTGTTTTAGCTGTGGCTAAAACCAGGAAGTTGACTGGGATAAGAGAGACGGCAGTAGGGAAGGAGGGACGGAGGAAACACAGCACAGGGAAGACGCCGTCACTCACACGCAGGTGGGGGAGCGGGGCCACGGGAGAAGCACGGTGCTGGAACCAGGGTGCTGCCCGGGCTTCAGCGCATCTCAGAGAGAAGCCTTCCAGTCCCAGCCTCCAGCTCCAAGGTCATGATGAGGGTGAGAGGCCGCTCAGCCCACACTCCAGCGGGGAGGAGTAAATCTCCTGTTCCAGGGACTTCTCCTGACCGGGTCCTACCCACCCCCCCCCCACCAGCCTCCTTTTACACAGGCTAGGACCACGACTCAGTTTTGTCAAGCCGGGCTGGGATGACGTCCAGTGGAGGTGTCCCCCAAGGTGCACTGGCCCCAGGAGTCCGTCTGGATAGCCATAAGAAACGTGGATAAAGGAAGACGAAAGAAAAGCATTTACTGACCGGCGCCCAGCTACCACTGATCATTGTTGTTCCACGGGGCAGGCGTATCTCTCCTGCACCTTGTGTGTGCAGAGCACCAGGTGGGTTTCCAAGAGCCCCGTGCATCAGGGTCAGATCCACATTTTAGGAGAGGACATGGGATGCTAAGCAAGGCTGTCCTTAGGTTGTCCATGGCCTTGGCAGATGTTTTTTTCTAGGGATCCATCTATATCAACAATTTGATTTCCAGCTCTCTTACAAGCTTCACAGGCCTCCATGAGATACAGTGGTCTGTTGACAGGAATTTAGATAATGGGCTGAGACACTGGTATTTACATGTTTGTTTATTCTCCTATCAATACACGTGAAGATTTTTTTGGACGTATCCAAGCACTGTCTCTTCCCATTCAGGGTAGGAAGTATCTCTTCCTGGTCATTACTGTCAGGGCACCTGACTAATCATACTCCTGAGGAAAAGGTAGCAGCCCTGTGATGACAGTGTCATGACTCTTTGACTGAAACAAGACAGGTCTTCTTGCCTCTGTAGTTCCCCTCTACCATGTATTTAATGCTGGCTACATCATTACAGGACTGCCCTAGCTATGGAGCCTCCTGTGACTATCGACTTCCAACAGCTGTCTTAAAGGCTGCTGAAGTGCTTTGCAGAGATGACTACAAATTCAAGTCTCACTCAAGAGTATGCAGGGAAAGGTAAGGGATGATTCATTTCCTGGACATGCATGTTAAAGATGCCCTTCTGAGTTTTACGATGTAAACAGAACAGCATGTCTTCCTTTTTGTCCCTAAACTTTGCATCCCTGAATGCGATGTCTCTCAATGTTGATTTCACCCCTGCCTTCCATACACGGACATCAAAGGGAGACCTAGTGAGAGGCCTGTGGAAGAGGAGTGGAACAACTCCACAAGGAAGGTCTGTCCCTCATTCTGCGAGTCTTCAGACTGGTCTGGGAGAGCAACCACGATTAGAAGGGCCCACTGGCACTGAGAGCCCACTGGCATGGATATTCAGGGTATATTTCCTTTGGGATCGACTGGTTTGATCTCCTTGCTGTCAAAGGGTCTCTCAAGAGCCTTCTCCAGCATGGCAATTCAAAAGCAGCAATTCTTCAGCATTCAGCCTCTTTTATGGTCCCTCTCTCACATCGTACATGACTATTGGAAAAACCATAGCTTTGACTATATAGACCTCTGTCAGTCAAGTGATGTCTCTGCTTTTTAATATACTGTCTAGATTTGTCATACTTTTCTTCCTAGGAGCAAGCATCTTTGAATTTCATGGCTGCAGTCACCATCCGCAGTGATCTTGGAGCGCAAGAAATAAAGTCTGTCCTTATTCCTATTGTTTGCCCATCTATTTGCCATGAAGTGATGGGACCAGATGCCATGATCTTAGTTTTTGGAATGTGGAGTTTTAAGCCAGCTTTTTCACTCTCCTCTTTCACCTTCATCA
Source organism: Tragulus kanchil (assembly GCA_022376925.1). Taxonomy (NCBI): domain Eukaryota; kingdom Metazoa; phylum Chordata; class Mammalia; order Artiodactyla; family Tragulidae; genus Tragulus; species Tragulus kanchil. The sequence continues at coordinate 139,823,229 of JAIOJX010000003.1, forward strand.
AGGGGCTCTATAGTTCCTCTTCACTTTCTGCCATACGGGTGGTGTCATCTGCATCTCTGAGATTATTGATATTTCTCCTGGCAATCCTCTGACTCAGTGGGTAAAGCATCTGCCTTCAATGCCTTGGATGCAAGAGACTGGGGTTCAATCTCTGGGTTGAGAAGATTCCCTGGAGGAGGGCATGGCAACCCACTCCAGTATTCTTGTTGGGGAAATTCCAAGGACAGAGGCGCCTGATGGGCTACAGTTCATAGGATTGCAAAGACTTGGACATGACTGCCGTGACTGTGCATGCACGCACGTTCAGGAAACAAAGGATGTTGCAGCCATCAAGTCAGCAGCCTCTGTAGCCACCCCAGCCCTGCACCCTGAGAGGGTCCAGGGAGAATAAAAGTAGGATGTGGCCCTAGCTAGCCAAGGCGCCCATCAAAGAGACAAGTTCAGAGAGCCCAGAGGCTGGCATCTTCCCATACATAGAAAAGCATTAAATTCGTTAACTAAGATGTTTGGTTCTCTTCAGCAATCTTTCGGTGTTTCGACTACTTGGGTTTTGTCACAAAGCCTTCTCCAGCATTGGCAAAAATTAGAAGGGCCCACTGGCACTGAGAGCCCACTGGCATGGATATTCAGGGTATATTTCCTTTGGGATCGACTGGTTTGATCTCCTTGCTGTCAAAGGGTCTCTCAAGAGCCTTCTCCAGCATGGCAATTCAAAAGCAGCAATTCTTCAGCATTCAGCCTCTTTTATGGTCCCTCTCACATCGTACATGACTATTGGAAAAACCATAGCTTTGACTATATAGACCTCTGTCAGTCAAGTGATGTCTCTGCTTTTTAATATACTGTCTAGATTTGTCATACTTTTCTTCCTAGGAGCAAGCATCTTTGAATTTCATGGCTGCAGTCACCATCCGCAGTGATCTTGGAGCGCAAGAAATAAAGTCTGTCCTTATTCCTATTGTTTGCCCATCTATTTGCCATGAAGTGATGGGACCAGATGCCATGATCTTAGTTTTTGGAATGTGGAGTTTTAAGCCAGCTTTTTCACTCTCCTCTTTCACCTTCATCAAGGGGCTCTATAGTTCCTCTTCACTTTCTGCCATACGGGTGGTGTCATCTGCATCTCTGAGATTATTGATATTTCTCCTGGCAATCCTCTGACTCAGTGGGTAAAGCATCTGCCTTCAATGCCTTGGATGCAAGAGACTGGGGTTCAATCTCTGGGTTGAGAAGATTCCCTGGAGGAGGGCATGGCAACCCACTCCAGTATTCTTGTTGGGGAAATTCCAAGGACAGAGGCGCCTGATGGGCTACAGTTCATAGGATTGCAAAGACTTGGACATGACTGCCGTGACTGTGCATGCACGCACGTTCAGGAAACAAAGGATGTTGCAGCCATCAAGTCAGCAGCCTCTGTAGCCACCCCAGCCCTGCACCCTGAGAGGGTCCAGGGAGAATAAAAGTAGGATGTGGCCCTAGCTAGCCAAGGCGCCCATCAAAGAGACAAGTTCAGAGAGCCCAGAGGCTGGCATCTTCCCATACATAGAAAAGCATTAAATTCGTTAACTAAGATGTTTGGTTCTCTTCAGCAATCTTTCGGTGTTTCGACTACTTGGGTTTTGTCACAAAGCTCCTATCTAGTCTGGCTCATCCCATACCTCCTCAGAGCAGTCCCTGGAGCTCTCTGAGAGGCTGTGCTCCAAGTTTAAGTCCTCAGGAGATCCACTGAATAAAATATAATTCTCAGCGTTTAGGTACCACTTATTTTTTAGTCTATGAATTTGAAAAATACATAGATGGGAACCTCCCTGGTGGTCCAGGGGCTAAGACTCTATACTCTCAATGCAGGGGGTTGGGGTTTGATCCACAGCTGAATGACTAGATCCCACATGGCTAAAGAGTTTGCATATCACAACTAAAGATCCTGCATGCTTGCAACTAAGACCCACTGCAGCCAAATACATAAAAATAAATATTTAAAACACATACACACTCATCCCTCCAAATATTCTGATTTAAATGGTCTGTGTGGGATCCCAGACATTGACATTTTTAAAAAGCGACCCCCGGTGGTTCCAATGTATAACCAGGGCTAAGACCCTCTGATCTGAATAAGACCCCACAACCTTATTCATGAGGGACAGAACCAGAGAAGGGTGGACATGATTTCCCCAAAGTCCCAAAGCCCAAAAGTAGCCAAGCTGGTACCCAAATCTCAGCCCCTAGATTCTCTTCCAGAACTCTTGCTTCTGTCCACAGCTATAAATATTCCACTTCCCAAGCTCTGCTGTACCCCCAAACCAAATTAAATCTCTGAGTTTGGGGAAAGCAGAAGAGAGTGGCTTTATTGCCTTGCCAGGCAAAGGGGACCACAGCAGGCTACTGCTTTCAAAACTGTGTCTCCACAGTTGGTTTTTTTTTTTTTTTTTAATTTTTGGCCACTTCTATTGGTCTTTCTTTTTCTTTCATCCATCTTTTTGTTCTTTGGCTCCGTAAAGAATTCAGAAAGTAGCCCAGCACCAGCTTCCTGCACCCTGAGAGGGGTCCAGGGAGAATAAAAGTAGGATGTGGCCCTAGCTAGCCAAGGCGCCCATCAAAGAGACAAGTTCAGAGAGCCCAGAGGCTGGCATCTTCCCATACATAGAAAAGCATTAAATTCGTTAACTAAGATGTTTGGTTCTCTTCAGCAATCTTTCGGTGTTTCGACTACTTGGGTTTTGTCACAAAGCTCCTATCTAGTCTGGCTCATCCCATACCTCCTCAGAGCAGTCCCTGGAGCTCTCTGAGAGGCTGTGCTCAAGTTTAAGTCCTCAGGAGATCCACTGAATAAAATATAATTCTCAGCGTTTAGGTACCACTTATTTTTTAGTCTATGAATTTGAAAAATACATAGATGGGAACCTCCCTGGTGGTCCAGGGGCTAAGACTCTATACTCTCAATGCAGGGGGTTGGGGTTTGATCCACAGCTGAATGACTAGATCCCACATGGCTAAAGAGTTTGCATATCACAACTAAAGATCCTGCATGCTTGCAACTAAGACCCACTGCAGCCAAATACATAAAAATAAATATTTAAAACACATACACACTCATCCCTCCAAATATTCTGATTTAAATGGTCTGTGTGGGATCCCAGACATTGACATTTTTAAAAAGCGACCCCCGGTGGTTCCAATGTATAACCAGGGCTAAGACCCTCTGATCTGAATAAGACCCCACAACCTTATTCATGAGGGGACAGAACCAGAGAAGGGTGGACATGATTTCCCCAAAGTCCCAAAGCCCAAAAGTAGCCAAGCTGGTACCCAAATCTCAGCCCCTAGATTCTCTTCCAGAACTCTTGCTTCTGTCCACAGCTATAAATATTCCACTTCCCAAGCTCTGCTGTACCCCCAAACCAAATTAAATCTCTGAGTTTGGGGAAAGCAGAAGAGAGTGGCTTTATTGCCTTGCCAGGCAAAGGGGACCACAGCAGGCTACTGCTTTCAAAACTGTGTCTCCACAGTTGGTTTTTTTTTTTTTTTTTAATTTTTGGCCACTTCTATTGGTCTTTCATTTACTTTCATCCATCTTTGTTCTTTGGCCTGCGTGGGCCTCCCATCACAGTGGCCTCTCTTGCTGCAGAGCACCAGCTCCGGGCGCATGCACTCCAGAGCTCTGGCTCAGTAGTTGGACACATCAGTCCAGCCGCTTCACGGCACATGAGATCTTCCCAGGCCAGGGATCGAACCGGCACCCCTTGCACTGCAAGGCAGTGTCCTTACCCACTGGACCACCAGGGAAGCCCCCCACAGTTTTATAGTAATGGTTCAAAGAGGGCATGATCAGCTCATGGATATTCTTCTAACTGGTTGGTGGTGAGGTAAGTGTGAGTCAGTATCACACACCTGGTTCCAACCAGTCTGGGATCTGTTTATGGGGAACTAGAAGTTCATCATTAACTTCTCCTATCTGGTGGGAGTCTCAGTAACTGTAAAACATCTGAAAGATATTGTTGGTGTATCCCCTGATGGGGAAACCAGGCCCTTGCCCCATGGCTGCACTATTGTTTCTCTTGACAGTTCCTCCCTTGTCTCCCATCCCCTCTCTTTCCCAATTAACACCTGTTTGGGGGGCTTCCCTGGTGATCCAGTGGTTAGGACTCTGTGCTTACCCTGCAGAGGGCCTGGGCTTGACCCCTAGTCCTGGATCTAAGATCCTGTGGGCCAAGCAGCCAGAAAAACTGTTTGAACCTGCCCTTGGGAATCTCAGAGAAGGTCTCAGAGGCTGAATGAAGCTTCTTTCCTGTCATCAAAGGGATAGGGGACACAGGAAGGCTTTTGTGCTCAGGAGCGCCACAGGGTCCTGCTTGATATCGGGAGAAAGACCAGCTCCTGAAGAAGGCGTGGAGGAGTGAGGTAGGTGGCAGTGGGGAGAAACCACAGCCAGGTTCACCCCCACTGCCCACGAGGAGAAGGCGTGCGGGTGGTATACCAGGTTGGCTCTGTTCCTCCTCCTGAGGAAGAAGCGAGTAGTTGAGTCCTAAGATTACACTCTCTGGTCATTGTCACAGCCCCGACTGTCACCAGCTTTGTATCCCGGTGAATGTTACCACAGTCCTCAAACCCAGGCACCGTGCCCAGCTCTGAAAAGACCGCCGACCTGCTCCTTCCACCTGCCCAGGGAAAACGGCAGTCAGCACAAAGGCGGCCCCTCCCGGGGGATGGCCCTGCTGAAAGGGCCCTGTGTGTGTGAGGCTGCACATAATACCCAATTATCCCCTGGCTTCCCCAGGGGAGAGAACGGAGAGGCGAGGGGTTGCAAAAGCCGGCGGCCCTGAAGGCTCCCTTATGGGGACACTCGCACAGCTGCCTTTCTGCAAACCCCACGGAAGGTCACAGGGACACGGGGCAACCGAAGCAGCTCTTTGGGCATGGGAGAACAGCCTCCCTCCCAGTCCTGGCCCAGCCCCAGAAACCCAGCCTCTACACTTAGCTCCAGAAATGGAGATGGAGAACTCGGATGCCAGCATCCCACAGGAGGCTGCTTCCAGGCCATCCTGGAGGTAGCTTTGGACAGGACCCACAGAAAAGTCACAGAAAAGTCCAAGCAAGGAGGTCCTTCCCTCGCCCAAGTCAGCCCTGTGCTCTGTGACCCTCCTGCTAACCTACCCCTTGCCCTCCTCTGACTCTGGTCTCAGAATCCCGGACTGCCAGCCCCGCCCATCCGACCCTGCTGCAGGCTCTCTGCTGCTGTGTCACCGTCTCTCCAGCCCCCCGGCAAGTCCTCAAGGGCCAAAAACACCTCATCTGTGCTTCTAGCTTGGCTTCCCCGTAGCTGTTAATGCAGCGCTGAGCTCATATAAATCCAATGTAATAAATATTTTTAGAACTGATCAACTGAAATTGAGGCAGAAGATATTTCTCTGTCTTCAAATTTGAATTTCTGGGTTGAGTTCACCCCCTTTCCTTCTCATCACCTGAAGAAGGCGTGGAGGTGTGAGGTAGGTGGCAGTGGGGAGAAACCACAGCCAGGTTCACCCCCACTGCCCACGAGGAGAAGGCGTGCGGGTGGTATACCAGGTTGGCTCTGTTCCTCCTCCTGAGGAAGAAGCGAGTAGTTGAGTCCTAAGATTACACTCTCTGGTCATTGTCACAGCCCCGACTGTCACCAGCTTTGTATCCCGGTGAATGTTACCACAGTCCTCAAACCCAGGCACCGTGCCCAGCTCTGAAAAGACCGCCGACCTGCTCCTTCCACCTGCCCAGGGAAAACGGCAGTCAGCACAAAGGCGGCCCCTCCCGGGGGATGGCCCTGCTGAAAGGGCCCTGTGTGTGTGAGGCTGCACATAATACCCAATTATCCCCTGGCTTCCCCAGGGGAGAGAACGGAGAGGCGAGGGGTTGCAAAAGCCGGCGGCCCTGAAGGCTCCCTTATGGGGACACTCGCACAGCTGCCTTTCTGCAAACCCCACGGAAGGTCACAGGGACACGGGGCAACCGAAGCAGCTCTTTGGGCATGGGAGAACAGCCTCCCTCCCAGTCCTGGCCCAGCCCCAGAAACCCAGCCTCTACACTTAGCTCCAGAAATGGAGATGGAGAACTCGGATGCCAGCATCCCACAGGAGGCTGCTTCCAGGCCATCCTGGAGGTAGCTTTGGACAGGACCCACAGAAAAGTCACAGAAAAGTCCAAGCAAGGAGGTCCTTCCCTCGCCCAAGTCAGCCCTGTGCTCTGTGACCCTCCTGCTAACCTACCCCTTGCCCTCCTCTGACTCTGGTCTCAGAATCCCGGACTGCCAGCCCCGCCCATCCGACCCTGCTGCAGGCTCTCTGCTGCTGTGTCACCGTCTCTCCAGCCCCCCGGCAAGTCCTCAAGGGCCAAAAACACCTCATCTGTGCTTCTAGCTTGGCTTCCCCGTAGCTGTTAATGCAGCGCTGAGCTCATATAAATCCAATGTAATAAATATTTTTAGAACTGATCAACTGAAATTGAGGCAGAAGATATTTCTCTGTCTTCAAATTTGAATTTCTGGGTTGAGTTCACCCCCTTTCCTTCTCATCACCAGAAACCCTGGAGGGTTGACAATGTACACGTAGCTCATGGAAAGCATATATTTTTAAGTTCCACAAGTATTTTAAGAAGGGAGCATTATGCAGCGTTTAAGAGAACTAATCCCCAAGGCTTCGATTTTGAGTTCTAGCAGTTACTACCTGGGTTACTTTAGGCAAATCATGTAAGCTGTCCAAGCTTCAGGGTCCTCATCTGTGAAATGGCATTAATACTAGTATGGCTCAGACAGTGAAGAGTCTGCCTGCAATGCGGGAGACCTGGGTTTAATCCCTGGGTCAGGAAGATCCCTTGGAGAAGGAAATGGCCACCCACTCCAGTATTCTTGCCTGGAGGGTTCTCTGGACAGAGGAGCCTGACCGGCTACAGTTCATGGGGTCACAAAGAGTCAGACATGACTGAGCGTGTTTGTTACGTTTCGTTAAACCACAATGGAAAAGACTATAAAAAGGAATGTACTTCTCTGGTGGTCCAGTGGTTAAGAATCTGCCTTCCTATGCAGGGGACACAGGTTCGATCCCTGGTCCAGGACGATCCCACATGCCTCAGAGCAATTAGCCCTGAGTGCCACAACTACTGAAGCCCGCACACTCCAGAGCTCGTGCTTGGCAACAAGAAAAGACACCGCCAGGCCCGCACGCCACGATGACGAGCAGCCCCTGCTCAATACAACGAAAGAAAGCCTGTGCAAAGCAATGAAGACTCCACACAGCCAAAAAATAAAAACATTAGACGGCTTTTAAAATAGAATGTACAGATTTGTGTACCTGACTCACTTTGATGTACTGCAGAAACTAACGCAACATTGGAAAGCAACTGTATGTCCATTTTTTTAAAAAAAGGTTCTTGTGCTAATTAAAAAAAAAATGCATTTCCTGCCTCTCTTGCAAACAAGGGCTCCAATGCAATATATGCAGAACGGTTTTTTTTACTTCTTAGAACAAAAAATCCAGACATACAAAGGCACAGAAAATAGTGTAAGAACTGGCACATACACTTCTTCAAGTTGCACAGTGGTTGACATTTTGCCATTCTTGTTTCACCTACCCTTCCCCTTGTCTTTTATTTTCTAGATTATTTAAAAGCAAAGGTCTGAACTTTTGGATTATTTCCACCTAAGAATACTTTACCTCTCCAAGAGCTCATTTCTTTGTTAACATAACCACAATACCAGTATCATGACAAAATGAACGAGGCTTCCTTAATATCATCCACAACAGCCTGTTCTTCCTTGGGAATTCTTTTTAGGGGACTGACTTGTACCCAAGGGTCCCTTTGCCTCTCCTCCCAGTCCTCTGTTGCTACGTGGCATTCTGATGGCCAGAGTTTAAGTCACCATCTGTGACAGAGACAGGCTGGATGCTGGGACCCTTTGTTGCAACACAGCAATACTTGCACCTGGACACACCTCTCTTCAAGCAACAAGATACAAAGAAACCGTATGGAACTAGAAATAACGGTGTGCATGCCCAGCTGGGACAAACTGTGGACAAGAGATACAAATAGGCCAAAAAAACCCCAACCGCTACTTTTTAAGATCATGGAGCAAAGCAGAGAACTGAGCACAGCCCTGCACGCACCACTGCCAGCAGGGTGAGGAAAAGGTCTAAGCCACCGGTCTCTACCCCTGGACACACCCCCATCCTCACCCCATATAAGGAACAACCTTGTCCTTCTCTCAGGGAGTGAGAGAGCTAGGGAACCTATGACTTGTTCTCGCTCCCGGCTACTACAGTCAGGGCCCCAATAAGACTCTGCCTGAATTTATTATGTGGCGTCTGGTTAATTTACACGGATTGGGGAAGGCCAGGAACCCTCAGCAGTACTGTGACCAGGAGACAACTTTGCGGGCAGAAGACATACGCTAGGGAGGACAGTCTTGGAAGACCAGAGGAGCTGGGGCTCAGATTCCTCCAACGTGAGGCGCCTAACTCTGGACTCTTTTTTGTTTCTCAGTCTAGCTTTCTCTTTCTTTGAATTAAAAGATTTTGTTTTTTGAGCAATTTTGGGTTTACAGAAAAATTGAACAGAAAGGACAGAGAGTTCCTAGATTCTCCCCTCCCAACCCCCAGTGTATCCTTTATTACTAACATCTTGCTAACAAGTATGATATATTTGTTACAACTGACAGCTGATATTGATTCATTATTATTAACTGAAGTCTGCTAGCATCCACTCTTGGTATTGTACATTGTATGGGTTTTAAAAAATGGTTAAGGACTTGTGTGCTTTCCTGGTGGCTCAGATGGTAAGGAATCCCTCTACAATGCAGAAGACCCAGGTTTGATCCCTGGGTCTGGAAGATCCTCTGGAGAAGGGAATGGCTCCTCATTCCAATATTCTTGCCTGGAGAATCCCATGGATAGAAGAGGCTGGAAGGCTACAGTCCATGAGGTTGCAAACAGTTGGATATGACTGACTGACTAATACACACACACACACACACATGCACACGCACACACACACAAGGACTTGTATCCACCATTACCGGATTATATAGTGGTTTTTTTTTTTGTTTTTGCCCCTAAGTCATTGTTCATTTTTCATCCATCTTTATTCTTTGGCCTGAGTGGGCCTCCCACCTCAGCGGCCCCTCTCACTGCAGAGCACCGGCTCTGCACACATGTGTTCCAGAGCGCTGGCTTGTAATTGGACACTCTGGTCCAGCTGTTTCTTGGCATGTGGGATCTTCCTGGGCCAGGGATCGAACCAGTGCCCCTTGCACTGCAAGGTGGACTCTTTACCCACTGGACCACCAGGGAAGCCTTAGATTAGTTTTACTTTCTCAAAAGTCCCCTGTGCTTGACCTGCTCATCCTTCCTTCCCCGGAGCCCTTGGAAACCACGCATCTGTTGACTGTCTTGCCAGTTTTATCTTTTCCAGAATGTCATATAGCTGCAATCATACAGCCTTTTCAGACTGACTATTTTCACTTAGCAATATGCATTTAAGTTTCCTCTGTAAATTTTCATGATGTGAGAGCTCATTTCTCTTTAGCACTGAACAATTATCCACTGCCTGGGTGCGCCACAGTTTGTCCATCTACTGAAGGGCATCTTTGTGGCTTCCAAGTTTTGGAAATTACAACTAAAGCTGCCATGAACATCCATGTGCAGGATTTTGTGTGCACATAAGTTTTCAATTCTTTTGGGTAACTAGGCAAAGAACGTGATTGCTGGATCACATGTGAGAGTATGTTTAGTGTTGTAAGAAACTGCCAAACAATCTTCCAAAGTGACTGTACAAGCTTTTTTTTTAATGTGAAAGAAAATTCTATTGTTTTTAAACACTGTAACTTGGATCTCTGCAGCCTTTCCTGGTGGCTCAGATGGTAAGGAATCCCTCTACAATGCAGAAGACCCAGGTTTGATCCCTGGGTCTGGAAGATCCTCTGGAGAAGGGAATGGCTCCTCATTCCAATATTCTTGCCTGGAGAATCCCATGGATAGAAGAGGCTGGAAGGCTACAGTCCATGAGGTTGCAAACAGTTGGATATGACTGACTGACTAATACACACACACACACACACACACGCACACGCACACACACACAAGGACTTGTATCCACCATTACAGGATTATATAGTGGTTTTTTTTTTGTTTTTGCCCCTAAGTCATTGTTCATTTTTCATCCATCTTTATTCTTTGGCCTGAGTGGGCCTCCCACCTCAGCGGCCCCTCTCACTGCAGAGCACCGGCTCTGCACACATGTGTTCCAGAGCGCTGGCTTGTAATTGGACACTCTGGTCCAGCTGTTTCTTGGCATGTGGGATCTTCCTGGGCCAGGGATCGAACCAGTGCCCCTTGCACTGCAAGGTGGACTCTTTACCCACTGGACCACCAGGGAAGCCTTAGATTAGTTTTACTTTCTCAAAAGTCCCCTGTGCTTGACCTGCTCATCCTTCCTTCCCCGGAGCCCTTGGAAACCACGCATCTGTTGACTGTCTTGCCAGTTTTATCTTTTCCAGAATGTCATATAGCTGCAATCATACAGCCTTTTCAGACTGACTGTTTTCACTTAGCAATATGCATTTAAGTTTCCTCTGTAAATTTTCATGATGTGAGAGCTCATTTCTCTTTAGCACTGAACAATTATCCACTGCCTGGGTGCGCCACAGTTTGTCCATCTACTGAAGGGCATCTTTGTGGCTTCCAAGTTTTGGAAATTACAACTAAAGCTGCCATGAACATCCATGTGCAGGATTTTGTGTGCACATAAGTTTTCAATTCTTTTGGGTAACTAGGCAAAGAACGTGATTGCTGGATCACATGTGAGAGTATGTTTAGTGTTGTAAGAAACTGCCAAACAATCTTCCAAAGTGACTGTACAAGCTTTTTTTTTAATGTGAAAGAAAATTCTATTGTTTTTTAAACCACTGTAACTTGGATCTCTGCAGCTGAATGCAGTTCCTAACTGGTATGGTGGGAACGTGCCTGCTGCTTACTCATTACCTAGACAGAAATCAACCAACACACAGCAGGCCATCATCACCAAAAAGCCAGAAGTGACTGCTCATCAAGTCAGGCATTCTCCTACTGATGCTGCTTCCTTTCCAGGAGAAAGTCAGGAGACAGTGCCAAACACATAGCAAAGCCATAGCTCTCTCCTCTTCTAGGTCTCTATTCAGTTCAGTCGCTCAGTCGTGTCTGACTCTTTGAGATCCCATGGACTGCATCACGCCAGGCTTCTCTGTGTGTCACCATCTCCCAGAGCTTGCTCAAACTCATGTCCATGGACTCAGGGGTGCCATCCAACCATCTCATCCTCTGTTGTCCCCTTCTCCTTTTGCCTTCTATTTTCCCCAACATCAGGCTCTTTTCCAGTGAGCTGTCTCTTCATGTTAGGAGGCCAATGCATTGGAGCTTCAGCTTCAGCATCAGTCCTTCCAATGAATATTCAGGGTTGATTTCCTGTAGGATTGATTGGTTTGATCTCCTTGCAGTCCAAGTGACTCTCAACCACAGTTTAAAGCCATCAATTCTTTGGTGCTCAGCTCTTTTTATGGTCCAACTCTCACAGCCATTCATGACTACTGGGAAAACCATAGCTTACAGGCTTCTGTCTACAAAGGGATGCCTCTGCTTTTGAATATGCTGTCTAGGTTCGTGATAGCTTTTCTTCCAAGGAGCAAACGACCTTTTAATCTCATGGCTGCAGTCACTATCCACAGTGATTTTTGGAACCCAAGAAAGTAAAGTCTGTCCCTGTTTCCATTGTTTGCCCATTTATTTGCCATGAAGGGGTGGGACTGGATGCCATGACCTTCGTTTTTTGAATGTTGAGTTTTTGGCCAGCATTTTCAGTCTCCTCTTTCACCTTCATCAAGAGGCTCTTTAGTTCCTCTTCACTTTCTGCCATGTGGGTGGTGACATCTGCATACCCGAGGTTATTGATGCTTCTCCTGGCCATCTTGATTCCAGCTTCTGCTTCACCCAGCCCAGCATTTTGCATGATGTACTCTGCATATAAATGAAATAAGCAGGGCGACAGTATACAGCCTTGACATACTCCTTTCCCAATTTGAAACCAGTTCAGTTCTCCTTGAGCATCAGACATACAGGAAATGACATCACTTTGGTGCAGCTTGTGATTCCTCTCTGGTTCAGGGCTTCCCAGGTGGCGCTCGTGGTAAAGAAGCCCCTGGGAAACAGGAGACACAGAGGCATGGGTTCCATCCCTGGGTCCGAATGATCCTCTGGAGGAGGAAATGGCAACCCACTCCAGGATTCTTGCCTGGAGAATCCCATGGACAGTGGAACCTGGTGGGCTACAGTCCACAGGGTCACAAAGAGTTGGACAGGACTGAAGTGGCTAAGCACACATGCACAAGGAGCCTTCCGGTGATTCCTTCTTTGGCTGGGTGCTTGCAAGTCACTTGTTTAATAATCGGTTCCATCCATCGCTAGCATTTTTCTGGTTCTTCATAATTTCACCAAAACTAAGGATAGAGATTTGGTATCTGCAAATCCTTTTGTAGTTGGAATCCTCAATTGCTGAAGTGAACAAATATTCCCCACAATCATTATCCAGTAATCAAAATCATTTCAGCAACTTGATTTGGCTTCATGCTGTGTCGTAGATGGGTTCCAGGGGAGCTATATATACATCACATTGTTATAAATTAATTCCTGTTTTAAATGAATGGGGAAGGCTCATCACAGAAGAGAATAATTCGGTGAATCCTCTAAAGCAAATAATTCCATTATAGGAATAATCACCCTCTAATTTAGTTCTCTATGAATATGAAATATTCAAATATTGAGAGTTTTTTTCACATCTGAAGATTCTAACTCAACATTTGGCTGTATTCAATCTCTTGTTTTCTTCTTTAACATCATTATTGTCTTCATTGATTTTTATTGTCATCCACCAGGAAGTCACTACATTTTAGGAACAAAATTTAAAAAAACTGCATTACTAGAAGTTGTCCTGTTAATCCCTAAGCAGGTATTATTCTGTGTTGAGGAATCCTGTAGCCTCCTTCAGTGGTGTACAATGACGACTTGGTTATATGACCTTGGGCAAATCAACAATTATATAAACTCCCTGGGTCTCAGTTCCTTTAGCCATAAAACAGGAATGATAAAGTTGGTTGAAGCATTAAAGGAGATAACTAACACAGAGATGGTTGATTTTCGGTGTTAGCTTGACTAGGCTTAAGGGATGCCCAGGTAGTGGTAAAACATTATTTCTAGGTGAGCATGTGAAGGTGTCTCCAGAAAAGATTGGAATTTGAGTTGATGGATGGAGTAAAGACAATCACCCTCCCCAATGTGGGTGGACACCATCCAGTCTACTGAGAGTTTGGAAAAAAAGGCAGAAGAAGTGCAAATTTGATGTCTCTTGGAGCTGAGAAACCCATTTTACTTTGCCTTCGGGCATCAATGCTTCTGGTTTCCAAGCCTTCAGACTAGGACTGAATTATACCCCTGGATTCCTGGGGTCTCCAGTTGGTAAATGACAGTTGTAGGACCTCTTGGTCTCCAAAAGTGTGTAAGTCAATGCCTCTAATAAACCTCCTCTTCCATATCCACACATGAATCCTACCTACATATACATCTTATTGGTTCTGTTCCCCTGGAGAACCCTAACACCAGTGGCTAGCTTGTGCTCATGGAGAAGGCTGAGTGCCGAAGAGCTGATGCCTTTCAACTGTGGTGCTTGAGAAGACGCTTGAGAGTCACTTGGATTGCAAGGCGGTCAAACCAGTCCATCCTAAAGGAAATCAACCCTGAATATTCATTGGAAGAACTGATGCTAAAGTTGAAGCTCCAATACTTTGGCCACCTGATGTGAAGCGACGACTCACTGGAAAAGAGCCTGATGCTGGGGAAAATAGAAGGCAAAAGGAGAAGGGAACGACAGAGGACGCGATGGTTGGATGGCATTGCTGAGTCCATGGACATGAGTTTGAGCGAGCGCTGGGAGATGGTGAAGGACAGGGAAGCCTGGCGTATTGCAGTGCTTGGGGCTGCAAAGAGTTGGACGTGACTGAGCAACTGAATGGAACTGACCATGTGCTATATACTCAATTAATATCAGCTATTATAACTGCTATTAATAGATGGGCTATTAAATAGTGAGCTTAGACAGGCCCTCTCCTTAATAAAAAAATTATCATTACCACTTCCACCCATTATGATGCTCACTATGGGAAAAGAAAACAAGGAAAGGTTGACAAGGATCAGGAGAAATTAGAACCCTTGTGCATCGTTGGCGTAAAGTGAAGCGGCACAGCGACTGTGGAAAATAGTATGGTGCTTCCTCAAGAAACTAAACCAAGAACTATCCTCTGATCCGGCCACTCTGCTCCTGGATGCCCCGAAGAACGGAAAGCAAGGTCTTGAGCTAGTTGTATACACATGATCACTGAAGTATTATTCACAACAGTCAAGAGGCGAAAGCTGCCCACATGTTCACTGAATGATGAAACGAATAAAGAAAATGTAGAAAGGAATATCATTCAGCTTTTAAAAACAAGAGCATTCTGACATAGCCTACATGAGCCTCGAGGATGTCATGCTCAGTCAAAAAAACTGGCCACAAAAGAGCAAATACTACATTAAAAAAAAAGAAAGAAAAAAGAACCAAGTCTGGGTCATTTCACTGACATGAGGCCCCGCTCAAGCTCATTCACTCAGTCACGTCTGAGTGTGTGACCCTGTGGACTGCAGCCCGCCGAGCGCCTCTCCATGGGGCTCTCCAGGCAAGAACACTGGAGTGCGTTGCCATGCCCTCCTCCAGCTGATCTTTCCGACCCAGGGACTGAACCTGTGTGTCCTGCATCTCCTGCACCAGCAGGTGGATTCTTTACTGCTGAGCCACTGGGAAAGCCCCTAGAGACGTTAAATTCATGGAGACAAAAAGCAGGAATGGTGGTTGCCTGGGGCTGGGAAGAGGAGAGGAGGAAGAGATTTTGTTGAAGAGGTACGGAGCTTCAGTTTTGCAAAAGGAAGAGTTTTCTGAATGGATGATGGTGATGCTGGCCACACAGTGTGGATGTTCCCAGTGCCACTGAATTGTGCACTGAAGCACAGTTCAGATGATACATGGACATGCATTTTACCAGGATTTCTTATGAACTTTCCAAACGTTCCAAACTGCCATGTGCTATATACTCAATTAATATCAGCTATTATAACTGCTATTAATAGATGGGCTATTAAATAGTGAGCTTAGACAGGCCCTCTCCTTAATAAAAAAATTATCATTACCACTTCCACCCATTATGATGCTCACTATGGGAAAAGAAAACAAGGAAAGGTTGGCAAGGATCAGGAGAAATTAGAACCCTTGTGCATCGTTGGCGTAAAGTGAAGCAGCACAGCGACTGTGGAAAATAGTATGGTGCTTCCTCAAGAAACTAAACCAAGAACTATCCTCTGATCCGGCCACTCTGCTCCTGGATGCCCCGAAGAACGGAAAGCAAGGTCTTGAGCTAGTTGTATACACATGATCACTGAAGTATTATTCACAACAGTCAAGAGGCGAAAGCTGCCCACATGTTCACTGAATGATGAAACGAATAAAGAAAATGTAGAAAGGAATATCATTCAGCTTTTAAAAACAAGAGCATTCTGACATAGCCTACATGAGCCTCGAGGATGTCATGCTCAGTCAAAAAAACTGGCCACAAAAGAGCAAATACTACATTAAAAAAAAAAGAAAGAAAAAAGAACCAAGTCTGGGTCATTTCACTGACATGAGGCCCCGCTCAAGCTCATTCACTCAGTCACGTCTGAGTGTGTGACCCTGTGGACTGCAGCCATGAGCGCCTCTCCATGGGGCTCTCCAGGCAAGAACACTGGAGTGCGTTGCCATGCCCTCCTCCAGCTGATCTTTCCGACCCAGGGACTGAACCTGTGTGTCCTGCATCTCCTGCACCAGCAGGTGGATTCTTTACTGCTGAGCCACTGGGAAAGCCCCTAGAGACGTTAAATTCATGGAGACAAAAAGCAGGAATGGTGGTTGCCTGGGGCTGGGAAGAGGAGAGGAGGAAGAGATTTTGTTGAAGAGGTACGGAGCTTCAGTTTTGCAAAAGGAAGAGTTTTCTGAATGGATGATGGTGATGCTGGCCACACAGTGTGGATGTTCCCAGTGCCACTGAATTGTGCACTGAAGCACAGTTCAGATGATACATGGACATGCATTTTACCAGGATTTCTTATGATTTAAACAACTGAGAAAAATCCCTGTCATTCCAAGACCGGAGATTTTCTAGGCCTAGAAAATGGGATCACCCGCAGGGGCAGGAGAGCTGAAAGCAAAGGACGCGTGATGGGGGACACCCTGCACTTTGGTGGAAATGAAGGGGCTGCCCTCGCGGGCAGGGGGACACCGCAGGATGCACTCACGTCGCACAAGCACCCCTGGAGCTAATTCCATGGCCGAGTAAGCTTGGGGCAGCAACGGCCTAGGTTACGACCTGCATCTGGATCGCTCCAGCTTGCAGAGCCGGGCCCTGCCCACGAAGCTGGTGTTCCAGAATTATAACTCAGTCCACGGCTGAAGCGTTCGCCGGTGCTAGCTTAGTAATTAAATTACAAGGGGATTATTAGTCTGCTCAGGCAAAACGATTACATCTGAATCCGAGTACTTGAAGTAGCCGCGGACTAAAACTCCTCCCAGGGAGAAGAACCAAACCTGTAGCTAAATTAATGCCATTTTCTACCAATTATAGATGCCCTCCAGTGACTATAAGGTTGTCATGGCAACGTGCCCACTAAAAGGGTACGTTTGATAAGGCCTGAAATCAAGTAGAGCAGGAAGGGAGGGTTGTGAATCTTATCTCTGCATCAGACCAAAATTGTTTTCTGGGCTGGGGGCCAGGAGAATTGCCGCCAGCCAGCCCGCCCCTGTCTTTTCTGTGGCTCATCTGGGGCTCCAGGCGGGTGGGCCACCTCTGCTGCTGCTCTTTAGGGAGAAGGGTGGCCCCAGCAGCTCACCACATGTTTCCCTTCTCCTGCGATGGTCTCTCAGTGTCAGCCAACTGGCATCTTTCCTTTATTTTTCTGAGAATCTCCCCTGCTGCCTCTTCCAGGCAGGCTTCCATGACCACCTGGCAGCTCCGTGGTCTCTAGACCAGATTTACTTCTACTGCTTAGCTCTGCATAGCTCAGACTGTATAGAAATTCACCCCCCACCCCAAAAAAAGTCTATCTATCTATCTATCTATCTATATATTTGGTTTAAGATGGCACAAAATGAATTTGAGGGCTCCTTGAGTTTAAGTACCCTTTATTCAAGTACCAAACCTGATCAAAACCCGTCTGTGCTGGGAATCACACTTATCCCATCGAAGTGGTCCAGCAAAGTTGCTGACAAATCAGAATTTTGTCCCTTGGCTCTGATGGTGAATCAACCAGATGAGATGTTATTTAAAGAAACGATGGTTACTCCTTTTGTAAAAGGGATAATCATCTCATAGAGTGTCTTTTGTGTAAACTCCTGTTTTCACACACAAGGTGTATTTTAGACTTTAAAAAGCTGTCTCAAGTCCTTTCTGGAAAGAGTGGAGTACAAACAGATTTTGGTGGTCAATATCGTCAACACGGAAGAAGAAGGAGGATGTGTGCCTGCCTGTGGGTGGCAGGGGGACAGTACATCAGCCCCGAGAGCACCCGAGGTCTGTTCCTGGTCCCTGGATTCCGGTAAACTAGCAGCTGTTGTTCAGTTGCTAAAGTCGTGTCCGACTCTCTGTGGATGCATGGCCTGTAGCCCACCAGGCTCCTCTATTCGTGGGATTGGCCAGGCAAGAATACTGAGTGGGTTGCCATTTATTTCATTCTCCAATTTCATCTTTAGACCATCATTTCAAATGTTTACATGTCAATTATATCTCAATAAAATTGGAAGGAAAAAATCTATTTTGGAAAATATTATCGACAAAATGGAATTCTCCAGGCAAGAATGCTGGAATGGGTAGTCATCCTCTTCTCTGGGGGATCATCGTGACTCGGGGATCAAACTCAGGTCTCTTGCATTGCAGGTAGACTCTTTATGGTCTGAGCCACCAGGGAAGCCAGAGAAATACACAGGCAGATCCAAAAACTTTTTGACTGATGAGGGGAATGAGCAATGATCAATCTCCTACTGCAGAGAATTATTTGGAACAGCAGATATATACAGAGAAATGGACACACATGTAGCGAGTCTAAGCACCCCTTCGTAAATGCACCACTGCGGAAGAAGGATGCTTCCTGTAGCCAGAGGAGAGGTGCTCTCTGGGGACTCAGAGAAGGTGCTGACCTTTGGAGAGGAGGGGGTGTGGTTAAGTTCCCTGGCTCTGAGTTCCCAGCCTTGGGTTCCCACCACCTCTTTGCCGGCTGTGTGCCCCCGGGCAAGCTCTGTCACTCCTCCTAGTCTCAGTTCCTCCCACTGGAAAAGCGGCAATGTGGGGGTTGAGCGACTGTGGAAGATTCAAGGCCAAGTTATTTTGCAGACATTTCATTAGAATCCCTTGGCTCTGATGGTGAATCAACCAGATGAGATGTTATTTAAAGAAACGATGGTTACTCCTTTTGTAAAAGGGATAATCATCTCATAGAGTGTCTTTTGTGTAAACTCCTGTTTTCACACACAAGGTGTATTTTAGACTTTAAAAAGCTGTCTCAAGTCCTTTCTGGAAAGAGTGGAGTACAAACAGATTTTGGTGGTCAATATCGTCAACACGGAAGAAGAAGGAGGATGTGTGCCTGCCTGTGGGTGGCAGGGGGACAGTACATCAGCCCCGAGAGCACCCGAGGTCTGTTCCTGGTCCCCTGGATTCCGGTAAACTAGCAGCTGTTGTTCAGTTGCTAAAGTCGTGTCCGACTCTCTGTGGATGCATGGCCTGTAGCCCACCAGGCTCCTCTATTCGTGGGATTGGCCAGGCAAGAATACTGAGTGGGTTGCCATTTATTTCATTCTCCAATTTCATCTTTAGACCATCATTTCAAATGTTTACATGTCAATTATATCTCAATAAAATTGGAAGGAAAAAATCTATTTTGGAAAATATTATCAACAAAATGGAATTCTCCAGGCAAGAATGCTGGAATGGGTAGTCATCCTCTTCTCTGGGGGATCATCGTGACTCGGGGATCAAACTCAGGTCTCTTGCATTGCAGGTGGACTCTTTATGGTCTGAGCCACCAGGGAAGCCAGAGAAATACACAGGCAGATCCAAAAACTTTTTGACTGATGAGGGGAATGAGCAATGATCAATCTCCTACTGCAGAGAATTATTTGGAACAGCAGATATATACAGAGAAATGGACACACACGTAGCGAGTCTAAGCACCCCTTCGTAAATGCACCACTGCGGAAGAAGGATGCTTCCTGTAGCCAGAGGAGAGGTGCTCTCTGGGGACTCAGAGAAGGTGCTGACCTTTGGAGAGGAGGGGGTGTGGTTAAGTTCCCTAGCTCTGAGTTCCCAGCCTTGGGTTCCCACCACCTGTTTGCCGGCTGTGTGCCCCCGGGCAAGCTCTGTCACTCCTCCTAGTCTCAGTTCCTCCCACTGGAAAAGCGGCAATGTGGGGGTTGAGCGAATGTGGAAGATTCAAGGCCAAGTTATTTTGCAGACATTTCATTAGAATCAGATTTAGGAGATAGGGTTTATCAAGTAGTTGAAAAGGGAGACATCTAAGATGGAAATGAGAAGAGCCTCTTCAGGAGGGGAAATTCCCCGACACAGGGCTCATAATGGCTGTAACTTTCTCTGCTTTTCGCTTTCTGGCTGTTCCAGGTGTGTGTCTTTGTATTACAAAACCCTAGCACAAAGTAAAGGGAATTTCTCCAAGGATACGGAAATACCAGGAAGCAAAGAGAGGTATAAAATAGAGCACCATGAGACTTCGAGCTGGAACCGAGGCTTCTCTGTGCATCTCTCTCCCTCCTGTCCCCACTCCATCACTCCACCTGCTCCCCTCTTCCCTCCACAAACCTGACCAGCAGAATCACCAATGAACAGAGGTCTCTCAGCTTCTCCCTGCAGATTCTTTTTTTTTTTTCTTTTTAATTTTTTCTTTTTTGTGGAGGGATGGATGGGTTGGGGAGGGAGGGGGGCAGGTGGGCCACCTCTATCGGTCTTTCATTTATCTATTTTCATCCATCTTTGCTCTTTTGGTCCGTGTGGGCCTCCCATCATGGTGGCCTCTGTCGTCGCAGAGCACCGGCTCTGGGTGCATGCGCTTCAGAGCTCTGGCTCGGCAATTGGACACATCGGTCCAGCCCCTCCGCAGTACGTGGGATCTTCCCAGGCCAGGGATCAAACCGGCGCCCCTCGCACTGCAAGGCGGTGTCCTTACCCACTGGACCACCAGGGAAGTCCTCTTTTTTTTTTTAAGTCAGAGGTTTTTTTTTTTTTTTTTGGCCACTTCTATTGGTCTTTCATTTACTTATTTCCATCCATCTTTGTTCTTTGGCCCGTGTGGGCCTCCCATTGCAGTGGCCTCTCTCATCAAAGAGCACAGGCTCTGGGTGCATGCGCTCCAGAGCCCTGGCTTGGTAGTCGGACACATTGGTCCAGCCGCTCCGCGGCATGTGGGATCTTCCCAGGCCGGGGATCGAACCAGCGCCCCTTGCACTGCAAGGCAGTGTCCTCACCCACTGGACCACCAGGGAAGCCCTCCCTGTAGATTCTGGCAAAAGGGAATCTGATTGGCTCAGTTCATCTGCCAGAGCCAGGGCCACTTAAGTCCAGACCTAGCCAATGGTCTGGCGGCCCTTGGATCAGGTGCATACCCCCTGGTCCAATAAGCCTGGCCACCCCTCCCAGGAGGAGGGTGGCATAGTTTTTCTAGAGTGTAGCCTGACAAATAATGAAGCATGTCTCTTGCAGACATGTGGGGATGTATCTTTTTGCCCAAGTCATCACCATGGACATTCATGGATGAGGTTCTCATGCTGCTGACCTGTGAGGTCTGACCTTGAACTTTAAAGAAATTGAGAATGCTTGACTTATTCATGGGCTTCACTTACTGTCCTTGAATCTTGGGAGTTAAGATCCACTTGTGTTCTGTTCCCTCATGGATTTCAGGACTTTTTAAAATGAATATCATAAGCTCTTCCTGTCCTGCTGGATTTAAACAACTTAAAACTCATGCTTGTGGCTACTTACTTTTCTGTCTCCTTTGCCAGTTGGACTATACACTTCTTGAAGGGAGAACTTCAGATCTGGAAATAATCACTGACCCTCTTATTTCACAGGTGTGGAAACTGAGGCCCAGCGAGAGGTGTCTCAGAGCAGGATAGGGGCCAGTGGGGTTTGGAACCTAGTTCCACCCATGAGTGCCTTGCAATGCCTTAGACATAGGCTGGACTCAATAAACATTTGCTGGTTCATTTCTTATTTGGCTTTTGTTTTTCTCAAGCACATCATTTTCTACTGGTGTCCCTTCCTCCACCACTAACTTCAACCCTAGAAGATCACTTTCCATCTCAGGTGTTGGTCTTCGGGGTTGTATAGTGGAAGCTGAGATGAGGCAGGGGTGAAATTTAACCCGATTCTATCAAGCAGTTATCTCTCCAGCCCAACACCAGAGTAACAGAGCAAAGACACCGGACGGATAACTTCCTTCCCTCTGGAGGGTCACTGGCCACTAAACTGATGCACGATGAACCCACTCTGTAGCTTCCAGGTAAAGACAGGACTTCCGCAGTGCATCCCAGGCCAGTGTGACAAAACGAGGATTTAGGTCACTGCTGACCTCCTCCCAGTGGGAAGGTACTGTGGGTCCAGTCTCACTGTCCTCCCAGAATCCTCTCCGATCATCCCATGCGGGGAGCTGCCCTGTTTCAAGGGGTTTCCTTTAAGGAAACATAGCCCTGGGAGCTGCCCTGGCAACAGGGGCTGATAACAGCATAGCTCTCTGTCCCGCCACCCCAGGTGTTGTGAAGACGTTCCTTAGCTATCATAAGGAACACCTGGAGCCTCTCTACAGGGCTTGAGGGGCATTATGACCCAGAACCATTGTAATAACACACCAGGAGGTAACATCTAGTTTATGATCGACACCTGGCCTAAAGCACGTGTTATGATCGACACCTGGCCTAAAGCACGTGTACACAATTACTTGTTGAAGTATAAAAGGAATGAGAGAATTCAATAAACTTGTCAGCAACTTGTCAGCAACCTCTAGAGTTGTCTGCCTTCTTGCTGTCCCTCTCAACCCCATCTTTTCTGTCCTTTCTTTTCTTAGCCTATCTGCCACTCTCTTCAGGACCTGTTCGACTGCAGGCTGGCCCGGCAATCCCAGACTGCTGGAAATGCTTTGTACCCTTAACAGCATCTTCTTGCAAGACAGCACTCCATCAGCAATTCTGCTGATTTTTTGGTTTATCATTTTTGGCCTCCCCACCCGCCTTGTGGAATCTCAGTTTCCTGACCAGGGACTGAACCTGGGTATGGCAGTAAAACCACTGAGTCCTAACCAATGGGCTGCCAGAGAATTCCCTCCTTTTGTTAGTATCTTAGGAAAGTATTTATTAGGAAAAGCAACGACTGAAAATATGCTAATCCCCGTGTCCCTTCCTCCACCACTAACTTCAACCCTAGAAGATCACTTTCCATCTCAGGTGTTGGTCTTCGGGGTTGTATAGTGGAAGCTGAGATGAGGCAGGGGTGAAATTTAACCCGATTCTATCAAGCAGTTATCTCTCCAGCCCAACACCAGAGTAACAGAGCAAAGACACCGGACGGATAACTTCCTTCCCTCTGGAAGGTCACTGGCCACTAAACTGATGCACGATGAACCCACTCTGTAGCTTCCAGGTAAAGACAGGACTTCCGCAGTGCATCCCAGGCCAGTGTGACAAAACGAGGATTTAGGTCACTGCTGACCTCCTCCCAGTGGGAAGGTACTGTGGGTCCAGTCTCACTGTCCTCCCAGAATCCTCTCCGATCATCCCATGCGGGGAGCTGCCCTGTTTCAAGGGGTTTCCTTTAAGGAAACATAGCCCTGGGAGCTGCCCTGGCAACAGGGGCTGATAACAGCATAGCTCTCTGTCCCGCCACCCCAGGTGTTGTGAAGACGTTCCTTAGCTATCATAAGGAACACCTGGAGCCTCTCTACAGGGCTTGAGGGGCATTATGACCCAGAACCATTGTAATAACACACCAGGAGGTAACATCTAGTTTATGATCGACACCTGGCCTAAAGCACGTGTTATGATCGACACCTGGCCTAAAGCACGTGTACACAATTACTTGTTGAAGTATAAAAGGAATGAGAGAATTCAATAAACTTGTCAGCAACTTGTCAGCAACCTCTAGAGTTGTCTGCCTTCTTGCTGTCCCTCTCAACCCCATCTTTTCTGTCCTTCTTTCTTTTCTTAGCCTATCTGCCACTCTCTTCAGGACCTGTTCGACTGCCAGCTGGCCCGGCAATCCCAGACTGCTGGAAATGCTTTGTACCCTTAACAGCATCTTCATGCAAGACAGCACTCCATCAGCAATTCTGCTGATTTTTTGGTTTATCATTTTTGGCCTCCCTACCTGCCTTGTGGAATCTCAGTTTCCTGACCAGGGACTGAACCTGGGTATGGCAGTAAAACCACTGAGTCCTAACCAATGGGCTGCCAGGGAATTCCCTCCTTTTGTTAGTATCTTAGGAAAGTATTTATTAGGAAAAGCAACGACTGAAAATAGAGAGAAACAGTCTGGCTTTTGATTTCTAGGCTACGTGGTGACAGGTTAGACAGAGGCCACTCTTAGTCACTCAAATGGGCCATAATTAACCATTCCAGTGCCAGTTCATTGACTCTGTATCCAGCAGCTTCTCTGACCCATGCTTGCAAGCAGGACATAAGCTCAACTGCACGGAAGGAAGCATGCCATGTGAGGGACCGATTAGTCCCCAAGTCTCCCACACGGGGAAACCCCTAGTTTCCAGAATGAATGACCCACGAGTCTTCCTCTCCAAGGCTCCCATTCCAGCCTGAGATCCCCATCAGCAAAGGCCGTTTCAGAAAGTTGTAGAGAAGAAGTCATAGTTGGAGGAGAGAATGAGAACAGTGCCTAATCATCCATTGATGAAGGTGTACCAGATGAAGTAAAGCAGAGAGTCAGGCTCTAGGACATGGAGGTTAAGTGCTGCTGGGTGGAGAGAAAGACTGTGGGGACCCAGGGACACCGTCCAGAGATGGGGCCTTGGGTGCAGTGACACATGAGGGGGTCCTGGGGCTGCAGGGTAGGGAGGGTTAGGGGCGCTGAGCCCTTGGGAGGTGACAGCTCAAACTGGGTGGAGTTACCTTGAAAACAATTCTAACCGAGTTCACACGTGAAGATGAGGCCCCCGAAGACCTCCCTGCAGCACCAGCTTGCTAGTTTAATGACAGGAAAGAAACTCAGGTGCCTTCTCCAGGTCCAGAAAGACCCTGGGGCCAGATAAGAAATCGGCCATCCCAGAGAGCAGCTGTGAGACAGTTCCAGTTTACATGCACTGTCACCACTGACTCTCATAAGGCCAAGAAAGGGTGCTGAATAAGCGGCCCAAGGTCATCGGTCTGGAGGTTAAGCAAACAGCCGAGGATCGCAGATCCAGGAAGTGCCCTGCCTGGAATTCAAGCTGAGGGGTGAGGCTGACTCTTGAGTCTGGGCTGTCCCCCCCTGGCCCCATGACGGCAGGCGTGGCCTCCAAACCGAGGCATGCACTTGCCATGGATGTTTTGCATTCTGCACATCGTTCAGCCTCTCCTCACCTCAAAGGGGGGATCCTGTTCTCACCTCTCATGGTGTGATTTAAAGCAAAGGCAAAAGCCAAGACCCAGACAATTCCATTCTTGCACCTTTGCCAGTCGCGTGCATATCACACAAGGTGCAGAACACCTCTGCCAGCAAAAGGTGGGTAAGTTGGAATGTGCTGAGTGGATAGACACCGGTAGGATCAGCACAGATTTTATAAACCCAGGAAATCATCCAGATGTTAAAGTGCAAAAATAACTGCTGAGCCTGTGAGGCAGAAATGCTAAGAGGGACCAACCAGCGGGAAGAGTCAGGTGTGCCAAACATGCTCCTTGGCCTGGGGGACTGGGCCTCGTTCGACTGCTCATACCCACTCGACCTCTTATGAACGCGTGACAATGGACCTGCAGCCTTCCTCTAGAAAGGAGGCGATGAGCCACCTCCGTGCCCTTTGGTACAAGAGTCAAAAGAGCCAGACGGGACTGTGGAGGCCGGTCGCTTTCCCTTGTTGGCTGGGCACGGGCAGAGCCTCAAGCCAGGAAGATAGGTTCTCCGCTTTCAAAGAAATCCCACCTCTCCGTCCAGGCCCCCCAGCAAGCCCACCTCTGGCGAAAAGTCACCCAAGGCTCCTCTGCCCTCTAAAGTCACCTTCGTCCCTGACTCCCCGCCTGGCACCTCCCTTCTGCCTTGCCAAACTGCTAGGACTTTCAGAATTTGATCTTTTTTCTTTTATCTGGAAGCCTCTGTACCCTGCAGTCTTGTCAGAGGCCCACTCTTGGCTTTGTTGACATTTCTGAGTCATTTTTACCTTAAATACTATCTCCTCCAGGAAGCCTTCCCTGACCCTCACCTACCCCATCCGTGCTCCATCCTGGCTGGCTCTTCCTCCTGAGGGTTCAGTTGCACTTCCTGCTGGTGTTAAAGGTGGATTTATCCCCTCTACCTTCATTGACAGCGGTCCTTACACTAGCACTCCTGGCTGGCTCTTCCTCCGGAATTCAAGCTGAGGGGTGAGGCTGACTCTTGAGTCTGGGCTGTCCCCCTGGCCCCATGACGGCAGGCGTGGCCTCAAACCGAGGCATGCACTTGCCATGGATGTTTTGCATTCTGCACATCGTTCAGCCTCTCCTCACCTCAAAGGGGGGATCCTGTTCTCACCTCTCATGGTGTGATTTAAAGCAAAGGCAAAAGCCAAGACCCAGACAATTCCATTCTTGCACCTTTGCCAGTCGCGTGCATATCACACAAGGTGCAGAACACCTCTGCCAGCAAAAGGTGGGTAAGTTGGAATGTGCTGAGTGGATAGACACCGGTAGGATCAGCACAGATTTTATAAACCCAGGAAATCATCCAGATGTTAAAGTGCAAAAATAACTGCTGAGCCTGTGAGGCAGAAATGCTAAGAGGGACCAACCAGCGGGAAGAGTCAGGTGTGCCAAACATGCTCCTTGGCCTGGGGGACTGGGCCTCGTTCGACTGCTCATACCCACTCGACCTCTTATGAACGCGTGACAATGGACCTGCAGCCTTCCTCTAGAAAGGAGGCGATGAGCCACCTCCGTGCCCTTTGGTACAAGAGTCAAAAGAGCCAGACGGGACTGTGGAGGCCGGTCGCTTTCCCTTGTTGGCTGGGCACGGGCAGAGCCTCAAGCCAGGAAGATAGGTTCTCCGCTTTCAAAGAAATCCCACCTCTCCGTCCAGGCCCCCCAGCAAGCCCACCTCTGGCGAAAAGTCACCCAAGGCTCCTCTGCCTCTAAAGTCACCTTCGTCCCTGACTCCCCGCCTGGCACCTCCCTTCTGCCTTGCCAAACTGCTAGGACTTTCAGAATTTGATCTTTTTTCTTTTATCTGGAAGCCTCTGTACCCTGCAGTCTTGTCAGAGGCCCACTCTTGGCTTTGTTGACATTTCTGAGTCATTTTTACCTTAAATACTATCTCCTCCAGGAAGCCTTCCCTGACCCTCACCTACCCCATCCGTGCTCCATCCTGGCTGGCTCTTCCTCCTGAGGGTTCAGTTGCACTTCCTGCTGGTGTTAAAGGTGGATTTATCCCCTCTACCTTCATTGACAGCGGTCCTTACACTAGACTTTGAGCTCCCTGAGGGTCGCACCTGTCTTGGCATTCCCAGACTTGCCCTGTCTGCGGAAAAGTGAAAGTTGCTCAGTCCTGTCAAACTCTTTTCAGCCCATGGACGAGCCATGGAATTCTCCAAGCAAGAATACTTAAAGTGGGTAGCCTTTCCCTTCTGTGGAAAGTGTTCACCAAATGTTATATGAATTTATAGATGATTTTCTTCAGCAGTTACAGTGTGTCACAGAGTTCCTTCTGTGAATTTATTACCCCTTTCCATGAGTTTAAGGAAATTTCCAGCCCGCTTGCTTTGAGGATGTACAGCATCATGTATTTCATCCGAAGATTTCTCTGGGTTAAGCCAGTGCCCAGCACCTAGTAGGTACTTGGAAAACACTGGTGATTGGTAACGGGATAACTGAATTATCCATTGCACTGAATTCTCCCAGTCACCAAGTCCCCTGCCTTAGCCCTTAGCGTGGCCAAAGGAAAATTAATTGATTGCAAAGTGCATATCTAATTACAACATCCCGCCCTTGCCACCGAGATGTTCAAATGTTAATTATAACATATGCATCTCAATAACAGACGTTAGCATTTAACACAGCATTAATAACTGCTCTTAGGCTGCCCAGCGCGGCATATACCACGCTCCTATTTTTAAATCTGTCTTTTGGACGGACTTAGCCCTTAAAGCAGGGAAGTCCTCGTCCTTCAAGCAGTCTTGTCCCTAAAATCAAATGTTTTCCCCCGCTAAGTCCCCAGTTCTCCCCACGCGGAGGCCCCCACACGGGGCTGCGCCAGCGCGCGGGGGAGAGGGCACGGGCGTCGGGCGTCGGGTTTCGGCGCGGCTGGACCGGCCGTCTCGGCGCCTGAGCCCGCCTCCCCGGCGTCCCGGCGGCGCGCCGCTCTCCAGGGCCCGCCGTCCCCGGAAAGAAAGGCGAACTACAGTACCCAGCAGGCCTCCCGCCGCCCTCTTCCCTTTCAAGTCTGTGCACGTGGCCGGAGGGGAGGGCGGGGCCTGGACGTCACTCTCCTACGTTCCCGTCCCCTGTGTCAGAGCAGGGATCTTTTTTTCCTTCCTCTACTCCCTCCCCCACCCGCCCCTCCCTCCCTCTGTCCCTTCCCTCCCTCCCTCCCCGCGGCTGGGTTGGTGCGCCGGGGCGCCGGGGCCCCTCCGCAGCCGGGACGCGCGGAACTCGCGGCAGCAGTGGGCTCTCCCGAGCCGCCTCCCTCCCTTCTCCTTCCCTGCCCCCTTCCCCCACCCCCGACTCGGGCTTGGAGCGGCGGCCTGAGGAGCCCCGAGGTGAGCATCCCCCCGGCCGCCCCCCTCTTTGACCCATCTCCGAGCGCGGGGCGATTCCGGGACCCCGGGAGGAGGGCTGCGTGACGTGCGCGTGCTTACGGGTAAATCCGGGAGAACCGCCCCAAACAATTAGCCCCCCAACCCCAGTCTCTGCGCCCGGGGCAGCCTGGCGTCCGCGCCCATCCTTCGTCCCCGCCTCTGTCGGGGACCCCACTCTGCGATCTCGCCCCCTCCCCAGGTCTGCGCCTTCCCACCGGGTTGCCCGCCTGCGGGGGAGCCGTAGCCCAGGAGCTCCGTGAAGAGGGAGGGTCTCGGGGGGCGCATCGCTGGTGCCCGGCTCGCGATGGAGCCGCGCGCGGTGGAGCCGCTGTCATGTGCCGGATTCCGACCCGGAGGGAGGAAGAGAGCGAGCGTGATTCCTCTCCCTTTTGTTTTGAAGCCCGCATTTGCTGCATCCAGCAGTTGGTTCAGTACCAGCCAAACTTGCAGCTGTTCTGACCGTGCTCGGCCGAGGCGGGGAGCGCGGCTCGCGCGGCGGGTCTGGGCCGGAGGCTGCGGCGCTCGCGGCTCCCGGAGGGGCCCTGGGAGCATCTCCACGCCGCCCCTCCCTCCGCCGGTGACGGATCGCGTCTGTGGCCGCGGCCGCGAGTGAGTGTGTGTGCGCGCCGGTCCCCGCGGGCGCGGAGCTGTCTGTCGTCTAGACAGGCTGCGCCCTCCCCGCGTCCCTGGTGAGCCCGCGGGCCGCGGCGGGCGCGGGGGATGGGAGCGGTAGATCCACTGCGGCCGCAGCTTTGGACCACGACCGTGATTCTTTTGTTTTTTTTTTTTTTTTCTTTTTTAAATTATTATTCCAGCCGCCGCGGTGTAATCGGCCCTGGGGAACAGATCCGTCCGGCGGAGCCAGGGCTTAAGTTGACAGGCTCTGAAAGGCCAGCTCGCCCTGGCCGGTGACCGAGCCGGAGCGGAGTGGGCTTCGGCTCGGGTTCTTTAGCGAGCAGGTGACTGTCCCGGACGCGCGTCGCGGTGGAGAGGGGTTACGGCGGCAGGAGGGCCGGGGCCCCCGAGGGCCGCGGGCCGGAGCCCGGTACTGCGGGGGGAGGCGTCCCGGGGACAGCGCCTCTCTCTGACGGTGAATGACAGTCGGGGGTCTGAGCCCCTCATCTGGGCGGCGTTGGTTGTTTGGTTTGGCGGAGTTTTCGGGGTTGGTGTTGGGGGGCAACTGAGAAACGAGAGGGAGGGGCAGCGTGTAAAGGGGCGGGGGGCTGGCGGCGCGGTGTGCGTCCCCGCTCGGGGAGTGCGGCGTCGACTCCCCGCCCGGCTGTTGGTGTGTGTACACACCGCTCCGGCGTGTGTCGGGGGCGGGGAGCGCAGACCGCGGCGTAGTGGGGACGCGCGTGGACCGGGCTCCCCCGCAGAGTCGTGTGCGTGTCCGTGCTAGTGCTCGGGTGAGAGGGCATCGTGAGGCTGGGGGGTTCGGGGAGACCCTGGGGTTACGTGTGAGCGGGGTCCGGCAGGGAGTACTCGGCTAGAGACATGCCGCGGTCCCTCTCTTCGCGTCCCGGACCCCCGCCCCCCCACCCCGGCCGGGAGCCTGCAGGCTGGGGCGGCGGCGCCGCGGGTGGGTCTGGCCGGGCCTGGAGGAGCGGCGGGCGCTCGGGCGTCGCACCCCTTCCCGCCGTGGGTGACCCTTGGCCCGGGGCGCTCGTGGATGCGCGTGCCCGCGCCTGCCGCTGCCTTGGCAGATCCTGGAGAGAATCGGACCCTCTCCCAGGTCTTTGTCCCAGTGACCGTGGGGGCCGAGAGCTGCCGGCCTGCCGGGTCGCGGGCGCAGCCCGGAGCTGCCTCCTGCGCCGCCGCCGGGGGCCTAGCCGGCCGCCCGTCTTGGCCGCCCCTGCCTTCCCAGCTCCGGGCCTCCGCGACCGGGGATTATCTGCCAGGCTCAGGGCCGGCGCGCTGTGGGAGGAAGCCACTGGCCCTGCAGCCTCCGCGGTGGCTGGGGGCTTCCGAGGGCGAAAGTGACACAGCACAAGCGCCGCGGCCGCGCGAGCTGAAAGCGAGAGGAAGGAGCCGCCCGGAGGGCCGGGAGGGGCCGCAGACTGTCCGGCCCGGTTCCTCCTGCCCTGCGCCGCGTCTAAGCCGAAAACCTCAGGGATCCCGGCTCCGAGCATTCTGGGACCGCGCGAGAAAATTGCTTGGCTTTCAAGAAAACGCAGTTATACTGGAGCAGAAGGCGCTGAGCAGACGTTAAGAGAGGTCCAGCCCCTCACGAGATGCGCTCAGGTTGCCCCAAGAAGCTCCCCTAGAGTATTTGAAACAGGATTGTGTTGACACACAGATCGCCTCATCTGCTGTGTCAGATGTCTGGATGATGTGCAGTCATTTTGTAAGGCATCCTGGGGTCCTGGGTCGCCACTGATTAATAGGTTGCTAGAATAATAATATGTTTGTATGATGAGGTGCCACCCTCCCAGTATGATTGTATTTATGAAGAGGGTCCCATGAGGTATGAAGAATATTAACCCCATTTTACAAAACAGCATATTGAGGCTCAAAAAATGACTTGAGGTCTTTCTGTGATTTCACGTCTCAGACTGTGGCTTTTTTTCCCTGGTTTGTTTTCAGATAGTTTTATTTATTCCCTTATTTTTGGCTGTGCTGGGTCTTCCTTGCTGACCAGGCTTTTCTCTGGTTGCCTGTGTATGGGCTTCTCACTGCCGTGACTTGTCCTGTTGTAGAGTGCAGGCTCTAGGGCGCGTTGGCCTTGGTAGTTGCCCCACATGGGCTCAGTCGTTGGGGCTCCCAGGCTCTAGTGCACAGGCTGGAATAGTTGGGGCTCCTGAGCTTCGTTGCTGCAGGGCATGTGAGATCTTCCGCATCATGGATCTAACCCCGGACTCCTGCATTGGTAGGCAGATTCTTTACCNTGCCGGCCTGCCGGGTCGCGGGCGCAGCCCGGAGCTGCCTCCTGCGCCGCCGCCGGGGGCCTAGCCGGCCGCCCGTCTTGGCCGCCCCTGCCTTCCCAGCTCCGGGCCTCCGCGACCGGGGATTATCTGCCAGGCTCAGGGCCGGCGCGCTGTGGGAGGAAGCCACTGGCCCTGCAGCCTCCGCGGTGGCTGGGGGCTTCCGAGGGCGAAAGTGACACAGCACAAGCGCCGCGGCCGCGCGAGCTGAAAGCGAGAGGAAGGAGCCGCCCGGAGGGCCGGGAGGGGCCGCAGACTGTCCGGCCCGGTTCCTCCTGCCCTGCGCCGCGTCTAAGCCGAAAACCTCAGGGATCCCGGCTCCGAGCATTCTGGGACCGCGCGAGAAAATTGCTTGGCTTTCAAGAAAACGCAGTTATACTGGAGCAGAAGGCGCTGAGCAGACGTTAAGAGAGGTCCAGCCCCTCACGAGATGCGCTCAGGTTGCCCCAAGAAGCTCCCCTAGAGTATTTGAAACAGGATTGTGTTGACACACAGATCGCCTCATCTGCTGTGTCAGATGTCTGGATGATGTGCAGTCATTTTGTAAGGCATCCTGGGGTCCTGGGTCGCCACTGATTAATAGGTTGCTAGAATAATAATATGTTTGTATGATGAGGTGCCACCCCCCTCCCAGTATGATTGTATTTATGAAGAGGGTCCCATGAGGTATGAAGAATATTAACCCCATTTTACAAAACAGCATATTGAGGCTCAAAAAGTGACTTGAGGTCTTTCTGTGATTTCACGTCTCAGACTGTGGCTTTTTTTCCCTGGTTTGTTTTCAGATAGTTTTATTTATTCCCTTATTTTTGGCTGTGCTGGGTCTTCCTTGCTGACCAGGCTTTTCTCTGGTTGCCTGTGTATGGGCTTCTCACTGCCGTGACTTGTCCTGTTGTAGAGTGCAGGCTCTAGGGCGCGTTGGCCTTGGTAGTTGCCCCACATGGGCTCAGTCGTTGGGGCTCCCAGGCTCTAGTGCACAGGCTGGAATAGTTGGGGCTCCTGAGCTTCGTTGCTGCAGGGCATGTGAGATCTTCCGCATCATGGATCTAACCCCGGACTCCTGCATTGGTAGGCAGATTCTTTACCATGGAGACACCAGGGAAGCCCAGACTGTGGCTTTTTAATTTAAGTAGTGGCCACAATATTGTCTTTTTTCTTGTTTTAATAAGTGTAGATCTTGGCACCCAAGGACATACTGAACCCGAGAAAGGGAGTAGAGTATGGTATTTACTCTTTGTCCGAAAAACACTTGGTTTGCGGCCAGTCCTCATGAGAATAAGTATTAAAAAGCAGAAGTCTGTATTGCTGTAATTATCACATATCTGATAATGTACAGCTGGTGAATGATTGTCCGCTTTGACGCGTGCAGTGTGAGCGAGAGTCATACCCCTGTGGAATGAATATGTATGGATGTATGTTTCTGCAACGTATGCCTGTGTTCATACTGATGGGGTCTTAAGGCTGGGTCCTCATTGAATCTAAGGTTTCTTCTTGACGGGTTCCAAAACCACAGATTTAAAGTATAGCCCTTGAGAAACCACCAAGGTTGTAGTCCCTGTTTCCTCCGTCTCCAGGGATGGGGAAGCTTTGTAAAGCACAAAGAGCTCCTCCATAACTGTGTGCATTTCTCAGAGTTCAGACAATGAAGACCCCCCCAGCCTAGGTGGGGGAAGAGTATTAGGATTGGCCAGGTAATCAGACAAGATCGGGCTCATTCAGGGTGGTATGGCCGTAGACCGGCCAGGTAATCAACTAAGCATTCACAAATATGTATTGAGCACCAACGTGTTTGTGTATCTTGACATGCACATGAAGAAAATTTACCTTACAGTTGGGTCCTGCTTGCCAAAAACATCTAACTGTAGAGATAAATGTAAGGTTTTGAGTCCAGAAAACGTTTGTTGAGCACCTTCTGTGGGCTAGATACAGTGTTTGGGGCACACAGAGACAGGATGGTAGAAACAGCTAAGTTGCCGTGCAGGAAAAACAGATGATTCAGAGCCTACAGGAGGGAACCAATCGTAAATATTTTAGAGCACTCACCCTGGGACTTAGTCAGTTTCACATATGTTGGTTTCCAGGGACTCATAATGCCAGTCCCTGTCCTATAGCAAGTGCAGAAGGAAGTGGGGAGTTTCTTTGCGGAACTCCTGAGCTTCGTTGCTGCAGGGCATGTGAGATCTTCCGCATCATGGATCTAACCCCGGACTCCTGCATTGGTAGGCAGATTCTTTACCATGGAGACACCAGGGAAGCCCAGACTGTGGCTTTTTAATTTAAGTAGTGGCCACAATATTGTCTTTTTTCTTGTTTTAATAAGTGTAGATCTTGGCACCCAAGGACATACTGAACCCGAGAAAGGGAGTAGAGTATGGTATTTACTCTTTGTCCGAAAAACACTTGGTTTGCGGCCAGTCCTCATGAGAATAAGTATTAAAAAGCAGAAGTCTGTATTGCTGTAATTATCACATATCTGATAATGTACAGCTGGTGAATGATTGTCCGCTTTGACGCGTGCAGTGTGAGCGAGAGTCATACCCCTGTGGAATGAATATGTATGGATGTATGTTTCTGCAACGTATGCCTGTGTTCATACTGATGGGGTCTTAAGGCTGGGTCCTCATTGAATCTAAGGTTTCTTCTTGACGGGTTCCAAAACCACAGATTTAAAGTATAGCCCTTGAGAAACCACCAAGGTTGTAGTCCCTGTTTCCTCCGTCTCCAGGGATGGGGAAGCTTTGTAAAGCACAAAGAGCTCCTCCATAACTGTGTGCATTTCTCAGAGTTCAGACAATGAAGACCCCCCCAGCCTAGGTGGGGGAAGAGTATTAGGATTGGCCAGGTAATCAGACAAGATCGGACTCATTCAGGGTGGTATGGCCGTAGACCGGCCAGGTAATCAACTAAGCATTCACAAATATGTATTGAGCACCAACGTGTTTGTGTATCTTGACATGCACATGAAGAAAATTTACCTTACAGTTGGGTCCTGCTTGCCAAAAACATCTAACTGTAGAGATAAATGTAAGGTTTTGAGTCCAGAAAACGTTTGTTGAGCACCTTCTGTGGGCTAGATACAGTGTTTGGGGCACACAGAGACAGGATGGTAGAAACAGCTAAGTTGCCGTGCAGGAAAAACAGATGATTCAGAGCCTACAGGAGGGAACCAATCGTAAATATTTTAGAGCACTCACCCTGGGACTTAGTCAGTTTCACATATGTTGGTTTCCAGGGACTCATAATGCCAGTCCCTGTCCTATAGCAAGTGCAGAAGGAAGTAACAGAGGAAGAAGACCCTCATTGCTCTGAATTTCAGACTTTCTGGAACCTGCCAGGTGGGCCTTGGAGGTCTGTCCTCCTGTAGAAGTTAGCTAGCTCGTGGGAGATGACCCATAAGCCGACCAGTGGGTTAGTCTGCTCAGCAGTGAGGAGCTGCCAAGCTGTTCTCCATGGTCCTGCTGCCGCTGTGACGGGCAGCGGTAGGCTGTCTTCAGTGGCTTTGGATCAAAGGCTCACCCAGGCCTTGCCTGAATTTAGTGGTTTCTGTCTCACAGATCTGTAGATTTTCTAATATGAGTCTGTTTATTGTCTGCCCAGTCTCCAACTCACTTCTGGATCCCTGATCCTGTTCTCTAATTTCGTTTCAGTTTTAGGGTCCCCTGCCCTTCTGTTAGAGTTTCCCCAGTGGCTCCAGAGGTAAAGAATCTGCCTGCAAGGCAGGAGAACTGGGTTCCCTCCCCGGGTTAGGAAGATGCCCTGGAGAAGGAATTGGCAACTCACTTCAGTATTCTTGCCTGGAGAATTCCATGGAGTCAGGAACCTGATGGCCTACAGTTCATGGGGCCTCAAAGAGTTGGACACGGCTGAGCGACGAGCATAAGTTCACATCGTGAACAAGGAAGCAGGAGGTGGTGGATAGGATGGGGAGAGAATCCTGAGCCCAGAGAGGGAACAGGAGGTACAAGCAGACGGGCGAACTGCAGTTCTGGGAACTTTCCAAACCTGATGGTGCTTCTGCGTAGCTTACCCAATAACATGGCAGCCCCTTTGGATGTTCTTTTGAGGGGATGCTCTGCCTCTGGGCCTCACTGCTGACTGACAGGTCACCTGAGCTCCGCTGTTCACGTTCAGGCTTTGCTCTCCTGCCCTCCTGCCTCCTGCTGCATGCAGTGTAACTCAGAACAAAGCTGTCGCCCTGGCCTCCGCCCAGAGTTACCACCGTGCTGACTATCGACAGCTGCCTGTTAGTTCTGAATGAAATTCAGAGCAGAGTGAGCACAGACGTCCTCAGATCCAGGCGCCGAGAGGTGGAAAGGGCCTTGTTGATGAGCTGAAGACCCCGAGGCCTGGAGAGTTGAAACGATTCGCCCAGAGTCGCAGGGAGCCCTCGGCAGAGGTGACCAGGGGCTCCGGCACTGTGATGCCTCATTTCATCTTCCTTCTCCATACTGTGATGCTTTCTGGAAAAAAGTGAGGCTCTTACTTCCCAAAGAGTGAAAACGCTCTCTCTTTTCCTTTCTTGAAAGGCCCTGGCATTCATCTTTTAGTCTTGAGATCGCTTTCCTTTGAGACTGGTCTTCCTTGTCCTGCCTTTCATCTCTAGTCCCCAGGAATCGGGATATGGGCATATGTTTGGGAGAGGGGCTTATGCCTGGGCCTTTCCAGTGTGCTCAAGTTGGGTATGTGGCTTTCCCTTTCCAAGGCAGGATCCTCAGGAGCCTTCTAAGAGTTTGCCAAACTGTTATATACACACATTTTTCTGGAACAAGGAGCCACAGAATTCATTTGATTCTCCCCTAACTCAAGTACGGACAGGAGCTCCTGGGGCAGAGGTGGTGGAGTTGGATAGGGGATTGGTTGGCACAATAGACTGTCATCGTGCCCTACCCTTGACTTGGCCTTGCTGTTTATGAAATATTAAATATTTCACACTGATGATCTCATCTGCTTTTTACAATAGCTCTGTGAGGCCTTTGTCATTATTCCCATTTTGCAGATGGAGAAACTGAGCCTCCATGCTTAGTGACAGATCAAGTCACAAGATACGTTGTAGGGCAGGGATCTTTCCCCAAGTCTTTGGATCTCAGGTCTGGCGCTCTGAGCAGAGGTGGTCTACCATGCTACATCATCATTAGAGTTTTGTGAGCGAGGGCCTCAAACTTTTTGGAGCTTTTAAATTTCTTTGGAGCTCTGTCCTTATGGTTTTCACTGCTAGCTGATGCCTAGCCTTGGAGCCAGACCCAAGTGCTAAGTTACCCAGTGGGTGGGTGGATGAAGTATGGGAGCCCGTTGTCAGAACAGAGATGTGTGGATTGTTTGGGATGATTTCAGGAAAGAGGCCAAGCTAGGAGTCCGTCTGGGGTCATGGCGGACCTGGCAGAGGTTTTCAGCTGGGGTCATGGCCCAAAAGGGGTGAGAGGGACGTTGGTGTGCTTGGACAGGGTGGAGCTGACCAGGGAGGCTGGGGGGGATCCTGCAGTTCTGGGGGCCTTCTCGTAGTGACTGGGCTTCTTCCCTGCCCAGCTCTGTGCTGGGCCCCGGGGCTTCAGCAGTGAATAGGCACAGCCCTTCTGCCCTCCAAGAGCCCACTGTCTCCCGGGAGAGACAGACACGGAAAGAGTTCAGCTCAGCACGGCATGGTGAGCGCGTGGGGGACAAAGTTGCCTTCCAGACCAGGGCCACCTGTTCCAGCCCCAGAGATCAGAGAGGGCTTCCTAAGGGAGATGACACAGGAGCTGAGTTGGAAGGTCTGGAAAGGAATTAGCCCAGAGAGGAAACAGGAGAAGGATGTTTTGGGGGAAGGAAGGTGGGTGCAAAGACGCGGCGGCCCAAGGCTGCCCGGGTGTAGGAAGAGGCAGCAGCAGGCTGGTCAAGCACAAGACCACGAGGTGTACAGAGCCCAGCACTGAGGGCCTTGTGAGCCTGGCGGGGAGCCTCACATTTCAGCCGGGTGGATGGGACTTAGAGCAGAGTCCAGGCACCCGGGCCTGGGCCAGGAGGAAGCCTGACTGGGAACCAGGCAGCCCCTGGACCACGACGAAACAGGATCCAGTCTCTGGAGGAGGCCTGGAACCAAGGCGGTGCGGATGAAGCGGGAGGAGAGGTCATATATGGAAGACATTTGGGGAGTAAAGCCTGCGGTGGCTGCTTTAGCTCCGGGGGGAGAAGGGGGGAGCCCCAGAGACTCCCCGGTTTCTGGCCTTGGTGGATGGTGGCCTTTACTGGGGTGCGACCTTCTGGAGGCTGGAGTGGGTCTGCCAGGGTGTGTAATGTGAGACGCGTTGAGTGGAATGGCTGGAGGGTGGTCCAGTGGAGCTGTCTTCCAGACGACGCAGCACGCTGGGCAGGCGCGCCAGGCCCGGGAGAGGGGGGAGTGTGCGGCTGAGCACGGCCGCTGTGGGGGCGGCTGTAGACCACGCGGAGACCTCCGCCTCCCATTGTCAGAGAACCCTTTGTTGCCCGGCCGTAACTGTACCGTCAGGGAAGCCGGGCGGGGATGCTGTGTCATGGTGGAGGCCCGGCTGGCAGAATCCAGCGACAGCCGGCGCGTGCTTCAGCTGGCAGCATCAGAGTGAGTTGGGGGAGAGGCCTCGGCAGTTTTAACAGCTCTGGCGAGCAGAGCTCGGGCCCCAGCCCTCGGGGGTCTAGGAACGGGCAGGGGAGACCCGAACCTCTCGCCAGGAGCAGGCCGTCTAGTTGGGAGAGAAGACGTGGAAGCTGCTAAACAGCTGTCATAACCCGGGCGGATAGTGGCTGCACATGAAGTGGAGGAGCGTTTCGGGTATTTCTCTTGCTGCAGTTTTATTGAGCCGCTGTGTTTTGGGCGGCTCCAATCTTTTCTAAGGAGATGACACAGGAGCTGAGTTGGAAGGTCTGGCAAGGAATTAGCCCAGAGAGGAAACAGCAGAAGGATGTTTTGGGGGAAGGAAGGTGGGCGCAAAGACGCGGCGGACCAAGGCTGCCGGGTGTAGGAAGAGGCAGCAGCAGGCTGGTCAAGCACAAGACCACGAGGTGTACAGAGCCCAGCACTGAGGGCCTTGTGAGCCTGGCGGGGAGCCTCACATTTCAGCCGGGTGGATGGGACTTAGAGCAGAGTCCAGGCACCCGGGCCTGGGCCAGGAGGAAGCCTGACTGGGAACCAGGCAGCCCCTGGACCACGACGAAACAGGATCCAGTCTCTGGAGGAGGCCTGGAACCAAGGCGGTGCGGATGAAGCGGGAGGAGAGGTCATATATGGAAGACATTTGGGGAGTAAAGCCTGCGGTGGCTGCTTTAGCTCCGGGGGGAGAAGGGGGGAGCCCCAGAGACTCCCCGGTTTCTGGCCTTGGTGGATGGTGGCCTTTACTGGGGTGCGACCTTCTGGAGGCTGGAGTGGGTCTGCCAGGGTGTGTAATGTGAGACGCGTTGAGTGGAATGGCTGGAGGGTGGTCCAGTGGAGCTGTCTTCCAGACGACGCAGCACGCTGGGCAGGCGCGCCAGGCCCGGGAGAGGGGGGAGTGTGCGGCTGAGCACGGCCGCTGTGGGGGCGGCTGTAGACCACGCGGAGACCTCCGCCTCCCATTGTCAGAGAACCCTTTGTTGCCCGGCCGTAACTGTACCGTCAGGGAAGCCGGGCGGGGATGCTGTGTCATGGTGGAGGCCCGGCTGGCAGAATCCAGCGACAGCCGGGCGCGTGCTTCAGCTGGCAGCATCAGAGTGAGTTGGGGGAGAGGCCTCGGCAGTTTTAACAGCTCTGGCGAGCAGAGCTCGGGCCCCAGCCCTCGGGGGTCTAGGAACGGGCAGGGGAGACCCGAACCTCTCGCCAGGAGCAGGCCGTCTAGTTGGGAGAGAAGACGTGGAAGCTGCTAAACAGCTGTCATAACCCGGGCGGATAGTGGCTGCACATGAAGTGGAGGAGCGTTTCGGGTATTTCTCTTGCTGCAGTTTTATTGAGCCGCTGTGTTTTGGGCCGGCTCCAATCTTTTCATTTCTGAACACTCGGGACCTACCTGGTAGGCGTTCATCCTTGTTTGGCTGGGTGGGGGGTAGGTCAGCCGGGGGAGGTTCCCACGCACAAGTCCAAAGAGGGCTTTGCAGCACTGCCTTAGAGTGTTTTTAGTGCCATCGTGCAGTAAATATCTTGAAAACCTTCCAGCTACCTAGCACCTAGAAATGTATGAAATATAATAGCACCCTTTCAAAGAAGAGCTGAGCTCCTCCTCAAGTGGAAGGGCAGTCCCCAACGAGCTCAAAAGTAAGCGTGAAGCCCCTGCTGGTGCCAGGCCAGACCTGGGGGTGGGGTGGCTGTGGGCATTCGAGGGGCCCCGGACCAAAGGCTCTCGAGCCCTTGACCACACCTCCTCCAGGGTCCCAGGTGACACTGGGAGTTGGCGTGGAGGGTGCGGCCTGAAATGGGCCCCTGCAGAGGTGTGCAGGCTTGAAAAGGACGGAATAGACAGCCACCCTCTGGCATATAAGTG
Source organism: Tragulus kanchil (assembly GCA_022376925.1). Lineage (NCBI taxonomy): Eukaryota > Metazoa > Chordata > Mammalia > Artiodactyla > Tragulidae > Tragulus > Tragulus kanchil. Next base: position 139,862,736 of record JAIOJX010000003.1, read on the forward strand.
GGAGAAGGGGAGCGTGTCTGTCTCCGCCTGCATTTGGGGGAGGGGAAAAATCGTCCTTGGAAACTTGAAACTTCAGGCCTGTTGTGACTTTGGATGGCCACTAAATGTGTGGCCCAGAGGTCCCCAAGGAATCAGCACATAAAGCCTCCAGGGGCCAGGGTCTTCCTACCTGCGGGCTCCATGCTCTCGGGGGTTCCGGAAAGATTCGGGGGCTCTTCACCCTTCACTTACTTGGCTCTCCACCTTAGAGAGATGCTGTGGAGCCCCGGGGGCCTGAGTGAGGAGGAGGAGCGAGGCCTTGGTGGGACCTTTGAAAGGGGCCTTTGAGGCTTGTGCACATGGCTGAGGACGAAGCAGGGCTGTGGAGAAGGGCTGTGCCTGCCCGAGGCTTCATCTGTCAGCAGAAGCCCGCAGACCAGCCTGTCCAGAAGGCCAGACATCTTCCCTGCTGTTGATTCAGACCGGATCTTTCCTCCTCAGTGTACCCCGGGCAGATTGCAGCTGCCCCTGGTCCCTCCAGACTGTGCACCGCATCGGCTGCCCTAAACCCAGAGGCTGGATTTCCCCCAGTTTCAAACGTGGGAGACATCTTGGAGGCCGTTCAGTGGTCCTCCTCCCGGGTGGGGGCGTCCTGTCTTCACCAGCACTTGCTTAAAGGCTTCCCGTGGCCAGGAGCGGGCGGTGTCGTGGGGCAGTGCCTTCCTTCCCTGGTGAGAAGTCTTTTGCAGCTGGAAGGCCTCTGTGAGCTCAGGCCCTGCCCGGCTGTTTCCTCCCATCGGCCCTTTAGCCCTGGGCTGTCGGAAAGAGATGTTTTGGAGGCCTGTCACCATCCTGCTCGCTTTTGCTGGAAGGGCCTTAATTTGCCAAGTTGAGATTCTGTGAGAATCCAGCCAGCTTCCCTCCTAACTTAGCAAAGAGGGAGCTTTGGAAGCTGAGATGTAAGGTTTGCTGAGCTGGCTGTGATGTAGAAGTTTTCAGACGCTTTGGCTCGGTGCATTTCAGATTCCGACTGGAGAAGCTGTTCTGTCCTCCAAGCCCAGAATACATTTCAGTTGATAAGTGACTCAGGCATCTGATGCAGGAGGTGACGTTCACTGAGTGTCTTTGAGGTGCCCTAGGAGGGCTAGGGGTTCTCTGCATTACTAAATCAAAGTAACCTCTGGGAGGGACACAGAGGGAGGCAGAGGCATGGAAATGCCCAGCTGTATTTGTGACAGTTGGGCCCGAAAGTTATTCCGAAGGAATGTGTGTGGTTCCATCTAGAGTGGGTGGGGCGGGTATTCTCCTTGCTCTTCCCTTAGAGGGCCTTCCCTGGGGCAGGATATGTTCTGATCTCATCCTGAGCCGAGACCCCACAGGCCCTTTCCATATTCAGGAGGAGGCGAGGCCTTGGTGGGACCTTTGAAAGGGGCCTTTGAGGCTTGTGCACATGGCTGAGGCGAAGCAGGGCTGTGGAGAAGGGCTGTGCCTGCCCGAGGCTTCATCTGTCAGCAGAAGCCCGCAGACCAGCCTGTCCAGAAGGCCAGACATCTTCCCTGCTGTTGATTCAGACCGGATCTTTCCTCCTCAGTGTACCCCGGGCAGATTGCAGCTGCCCCTGGTCCCTCCAGACTGTGCACCGCATCGGCTGCCCTAAACCCAGAGGCTGGATTTCCCCCAGTTTCAAACGTGGGAGACATCTTGGAGGCCGTTCAGTGGTCCTCCTCCCGGGTGGGGGCGTCCTGTCTTCACCAGCACTTGCTTAAAGGCTTCCCGTGGCCAGGAGCGGGCGGTGTCGTGGGGCAGTGCCTTCCTTCCCTGGTGAGAAGTCTTTTGCAGCTGGAAGGCCTCTGTGAGCTCAGGCCCTGCCCGGCTGTTTCCTCCCATCGGCCCTTTAGCCCTGGGCTGTCGGAAAGAGATGTTTTGGAGGCCTGTCACCATCCTGCTCGCTTTTGCTGGAAGGGCCTTAATTTGCCAAGTTGAGATTCTGTGAGAATCCAGCCAGCTTCCCTCCTAACTTAGCAAAGAGGGAGCTTTGGAAGCTGAGATGTAAGGTTTGCTGAGCTGGCTGTGATGTAGAAGTTTTCAGACGCTTTGGCTCGGTGCATTTCAGATTCCGACTGGAGAAGCTGTTCTGTCCTCCAAGCCCAGAATACATTTCAGTTGATAAGTGACTCAGGCATCTGATGCAGGAGGTGACGTTCACTGAGTGTCTTTGAGGTGCCCTAGGAGGGCTAGGGGTTCTCTGCATTACTAAATCAAAGTAACCTCTGGGAGGGACACAGAGGGAGGCAGAGGCATGGAAATGCCCAGCTGTATTTGTGACAGTTGGGCCCGAAAGTTATTCCGAAGGAATGTGTGTGGTTCCATCTAGAGTGGGTGGGGCGGGTATTCTCCTTGCTCTTCCCTTAGAGGGCCTTCCCCTGGGGCAGGATATGTTCTGATCTCATCCTGAGCCGAGACCCCACAGGCCCTTTCCATATTCAGGGGTCCCTTGCTAGATAGATCCGTACAGTTTGAACCATGAGATCAAGAAAAATGGCCTGCCGGACAGCCCACGTCTTGATGTGTCCCAGACACAAAGGTGTTGACAAGGACAGTGTTTGCCCTGACTTGCGGATCGTTTGCTTCTTGAAGTCTGTCTGCAGTGTCCTGGCTCTCTCAGGAAGCAGCAGCTTTCTGTTCCTTTGCATCCTCAGGCCGGTGGGCATCTGTGGGGTTCGTTTAGCCAACAGGTGCTGGGTTATGAGGAGCACGAGTTGCCTTTGCCGCGAGGTTGCCTCAGCCAGCGGGATGCCCGGACAGCCTGACCGACCCGGGGGTGAAGGTCAGGGATTCTGGGAAAGTGCCCAGTTTCTCTTCCCTCTGGAAATTGTTCTCCATGTTCACACTCTACTGGCTTGCCTCAGACCCTTTAAGACTCAAACCTTTTAAGACATTTGGTTCAGTTTAGCAGACATGGATCAGATGCCTGCTGCAGGGCAGTGGAATTCAGGTGAATCTGGCAGGGCCCCTACATCCCGTCTTCATCCTGGTGGGGAAGACAGGATGGCCTCATGTCCGTGCAGTGTGGGAAGCCCTGGGTAAAGAGAAAGAAAGGTGCTGAGGCAGCCAGAAGTAGGGTGACTATCATTTTTTGTCCAAATGGAGGCATCTTTGAGAGTGAAAGAGAGAAGTGTTAGTTGCTCAGTCATGTCCAACTTTGTGCAGTCCCACGGATTGTAGCCCTCCAGGCTCCACTGGTCATGGAATTCTCCAGGTGAGAATACTGGAGTGGGCTGCTTTGCCCTTCTCCAGGGAATCTTCCCAACCCAGGGATTGAACCTGGGTCTCCTGCATTGCAGGTAGATTCTTGATGGTCTGAGCCAGCAGGGAAGTCCTGTGCAAGGGAGGACACAGATGTAAACAGGGACTGTCCTTGGCAAATGGGGGCTTAGGGCCACCTGGGCCTGGGAGGGTGAAGGCCTGCGGGTTACACACCTGGCGTTGCCGTCAGGCCTTCGTGCTACAGGATGCACGCAGGGATGGTGGAGGGGAAGGGCTTGGCTGCAAGAGAAATGGGCATCTGTTTCCTGTTTTTCTCAGGGGCTGGAGGAAAGCATTATCTGTGGGAACTGTGGACCAGGAACTCTGATGAGATTCAGTTTACAGTCAAAAGGTCCTGTCTTGCATCTCTCTCACTGTGATCTCAGTTTTGGAGTTGAAAGTTTGGAGAGATGAAAATCACCTGGCTGGTAGAATGTTGTTGGCCACAACAGGCAAAAGGAAACTGGACTCACGGTTGCTTAAAAAAAACAAGACGTTTACAGACGTATCCATCCTGAAGTCTGACCGTAGGGAGTTCTATAGTTGATCAGTTCAGTGGGGCAGAGATGGTTTTACGAATGCATTCTAACCTTCCCGACAGCCACTCACAGCATACAGGCCTTTGGCTCAATGAGGCTTGTCCTCTGCGGTCATGGCCTCGCTGCCGCCCCTCCATGCACCACGTTCTCAGGTGACTGCATGGGAAGGTAGGCAGGCAGGTGAGTTTCTCCTTGTGTCTCGAAAACATGTTTCTAATTGAAGTGTAGATGATGTACAATATTGTATGTTACAAGTGTATAAATATAGTGACTTAATTTTAAAGGTTATGTTCTGTTGATAGTTACTAAAAACATTGGCTGTATTGTACATTTTTTCCTTTTAGTTTGTTTTACACAGAATAATTTGTACCTTTTAAGCCCCTGTCCTCATATTGCCCTTCCTCACTTCCCTCTCTCCACTAGCTTGTTCTTTAGGTCTGTGAGTCTGCTTTGTTGTTACAGGTATCACTGGTATGCTGGACTTTTTAGATTCCACATATATGAGAATCAGATAATGTTTGGCTTTCTCTTGACTTATTTTACCTAGCATAATGGTTTCCCAGTCTGTCCATGTTGCTATAAGTGGCAACATTCATTCTCGTTTACGGCTGGGTAGAGGTCCGTGTGTGGGTGTGGGTGTCTCGCATCTCAGTATCCGTTCAGCTGCTGCTGGACACTTAGGTTGTTTCCATATCTTGGCAATTATAAATAATGCTGCTGTGAAAATGAAAGGACATGCATCTTTTCGAATTAGTGTGTCTTTGTTCTCTTCAGGTATATACCCAGGAGTGGAGTGGTTGGGTCATACAGTAGGTCTGTTGTTTGTTTTTTGAGAAGCTTCCACATTGTCTTCCTCAGCAGCTGTACATCCCTGTGCCTTAACTTATCAGGCGTCAGCACCTCTCCCAGAGTCCCCCTGCTGGTCTGTCCTATCAGGTTCCATTGAGAAGTGGAGAAGGGGGTGATGGTTGGGTAAGCAATGATTGTTTGCCTCTCCAAGTTTCCGTATTATTTTATTTATTTATTTGGAGAAGCATCAGCCTTATTGAGATACGATTTTTTCAGAAGTAATTAAAAATACTTCACACAACTGTGTATTTATTTGGACTGCACCACACATCAAGTGAGATCTTAGTTCCTCAACTGAGGATGGGACCCCTGGCCTTTGCAGTGGAGGCATGGAATCCTAGCCACTGAACCATCAGGAATTCCCCAGGGAATAGTATAAGTGAGCTATAAAAAAAAGCAAATCCGGCCCCTGGTTCTGGAAATGAATCTTATTTCTTTCCTGTGATTTTGCCTTTTCTAGTAGTTATTATTTCTTAATCTGTAGATAGGGCTTTCCCCATGTTACAAGTGTATAAATATAGTGACTTAATTTTAAAGGTTATGTTCTGTTGATAGTTACTAAAAACATTGGCTGTATTGTACATTTTTTCCTTTTAGTTTGTTTTACACAGAATAATTTGTACCTTTTAAGCCCCTGTCCTCATATTGCCCTTCCTCACTTCCCTCTCTCCACTAGCTTGTTCTTTAGGTCTGTGAGTCTGCTTTGTTGTTACAGGTATCACTGGTATGCTGGACTTTTTAGATTCCACATATATGAGAATCAGATAATGTTTGGCTTTCTCTTGACTTATTTTACCTAGCATAATGGTTTCCCAGTCTGTCCATGTTGCTATAAGTGGCAACATTCATTCTCGTTTACGGCTGGGTAGAGGTCCGTGTGTGGGTGTGGGTGTCTCGCATCTCAGTATCCGTTCAGCTGCTGCTGGACACTTAGGTTGTTTCCATATCTTGGCAATTATAAATAATGCTGCTGTGAAAATGAAAGGACATGCATCTTTTCGAATTAGTGTGTCTTTGTTCTCTTCAGGTATATACCCAGGAGTGGAGTGGTTGGGTCATACAGTAGGTCTGTTGTTTGTTTTTTGAGAAGCTTCCACATTGTCTTCCTCAGCAGCTGTACATCCCTGTGCCTTAACTTATCAGGCGTCAGCACCTCTCCCAGAGTCCCCCTGCTGGTCTGTCCTATCAGGTTCCATTGAGAAGTGGAGAAGGGGGTGATGGTTGGGTAAGCAATGATTGTTTGCCTCTCCAAGTTTCCGTATTATTTTATTTATTTATTTGGAGAAGCATCAGCCTTATTGAGATACGATTTTTTCAGAAGTAATTAAAAATACTTCACACAACTGTGTATTTATTTGGACTGCACCACACATCAAGTGAGATCTTAGTTCCTCAACTGAGGATGGGACCCCTGGCCTTTGCAGTGGAGGCATGGAATCCTAGCCACTGAACCATCAGGAATTCCCCAGGGAATAGTATAAGTGAGCTATAAAAAAAAAAAGCAAATCCGGCCCCTGGTTCTGGAAATGAATCTTATTTCTTTCCTGTGATTTTGCCTTTTCTAGTAGTTATTATTTCTTAATCTGTAGATAGGGCTTTCCCCATGACTCAGCAGTAAAGAATCTGCCTGCCAAGCAGGAGATGCAAGAGACGTGAGTTTAGTCCCTGGGTCGGGAGGACCCCCTGCAGGAGGAAATGCAACCCACTGCAGTATTCTTGCCTGGAAAACAAACCCCTTGGACAGAGGAACCTGGCAGGCTGCAGTCCATGGGATCGCAAAGAGTTGGGCTCGACTGAGCAACTAAACAGCAGCAAGAATATGTCGTAGGCTTCACCGACCCCTTGTCCCTTGGAATGTGACTGTAGTTGGAGAGGGGACCCTTAAAGAGGTAATTAAGGTAAAATGAGGTCCCGTGGCCCTCGTGTAGTGTGACCGATGTCCTTAAAAGAGGAGGACATCAGGACACAGATAAGACCCAGACCTGGGACACCTGAGACGGCCGCGTGAGAGCGCAGGGAGAGAGTGGCCGTCTGTGAGGCCAGGGAGGGAGGGCTCAGACGACACCAGCCTCGCTGGCACGCTCATCTCAGACATCCGGTGTTCAGAAGTGAGAGAGGAAACTTCTCTTGTCTCGGCCACCCGGACTGTGCTGTTCGCTTACGAAGACTCGGCTCCAAACCCAGGAGCACGTGACTGCAGAGCCTGGGCTCTCGGCACGGGGAGCTGCCGTGTTTGGCCAGTGGGGGAGATGTGTGTCCATCCAGGGATGGAGCAGCTGGTATTTCTGCTGAAACCCTGGGGCACTCCAATAGTAACTAAACCTAGCGTTTGTTAAGTATTATGTTGAAGTGCTTAGTGAGCGCTTTACATGGGTTCCCGTCCTTGGCCTTCTCTTTTCTAGCTGTGACAGTGACGGCCCAGCGAGGTTAGGTGACTCACACAGCTAACAAGTGGCATCACCTCTTTTGCTATTCTGAGTTTTGTATCTTAACCCTCACACAGGGACTGACAGGTTCTGCGGAGGTCCTCATGTGGTGTTCTGGGAAAGTCACTGGTCGTGGGTCTGCCATTATGATTTGGGTGGTGAGTCACCTAACATCTGGTTGTTTTCTTCTCGGTGACCTCAGGGACTGGATGAGATGCTATCTAACATCCCAGGTTGTCCTCGGAGGTTCCTCGTGCCAGGCCTCTAAGGCAGGGGTTAGAGCTGCAGCCTGGACTGACGGAGGGGAGGAGGAATTCCTGTGACATCATCTCGGGCCTTTGTCCACACGGGAGGTAGCAGCTCTTGGTCTGCCTGATTGGCTGTTTGGACCTATGGTCTGACTGTTTGCTCCTTCCGTATAAACGTCATTTTTTCGGTAACATAGAGATGATCCCCGTCCTGAGCCAGGCCCCATTCTCGGTCTTTTAAGGCTTTGGGTTATGTCAGCCAAAGAGTATGGTGAGGAGTTGCTGGTGAGCAGTGTGATGGGTTTTCTTCCTCCAGGCTGACAGCAGCCTCACTTACACTAGAGAGAAACCCAGCACGGGGGCAGCACACTCAAGAGCCCATGTTGAGCCAAAGACCTCTACGTCTTTTGCCTTATCTTCTTTCCGTTTCCCATGAGACCCAGATGGATGGCAGGTGAGGGTGAGGAGAAGGCAGAGGTCTGCTCCAGGATTCTACAGACTGAACGCAGGGGGCAAGAACAAGGGCGACCTGGCCTGGGCTGCTTGTGGACAGTCTTGGGGACCTGGTCTGAATCCTCTGGCAGCCCTGCCCCTGCTTGAGGGTCTTAATGATTTTCGTTACAAAAATCTTTAGACCCAAGTTTACTTAATGTCTCTGGAATAGATTTTGAAACCAGAGAAGCAGGGGAGTGTCCTTCAGCATTCTTAGTTCCCCAGCTCATGACCTTTGTAGAGCCGGAAGTCCAAGTTCTCTGGCTGCCACATTCAGATGTCAGTGGAGAGGCCCTCAGATCCCAGGGGCTGCAGATACCCTGAGGACCCCAACTGCTACGGGTGGGCGATCATCAGCGGTACCAGGGCTCATTACCCTGGCACTCTTGTGAGTGACTGGGAGTGGGCAGGGCTAACATACTTCTTCCAGTGAGGGCATCGAAGTGGGCAGAACTAGGTGACTTGACCAAGGTCACATACCACACGTGTCGGTGAGACAGCAAGTCAAGGACTGGCTCTCCATTCAGTGCACTTCCTTTCTCTGCCGTAAAACGCAGTGTTCTGACCACTGTTGGGGAATATAGGCTGATTTACAGTCGAATTATCTAGGAAGCCACATATTCATTTTAATGGTGCATTCAAGAAAGAAAATGTAACCAGTACATGAAGCTTGATTTCCTTATTGCTTAGTAGGGGAAATTAGTTGAATTAAAAGTCAAGACAAAGTCAGTAATAATGCTATACTTGGTTCCCAGCTATGACAGAAAACTCCACGATGGTGAATTTGGGGAAATGCTGCCAAAATCAAGTTTCGGTTGGGTTTCTCTCACTTGGCACTGGGTGAGTGCTGAATAATACATGACCAATTCAGCCCAAGGCTACCTCTTTTCATGTCACAAATGCCGGTTTCCAGGTATTGATTTACACAAAACGTATACACAGACGACTGTAGTTTGAATTCATGAAAGGTGGTCCTTATCTCAAGACAACTTGAGTAAATAATTTTGTGATGCAAAGAATCCTTTTATATAATATCTGCTTTCTTTCAAAAGCAAATTTAGACATTTAAACAATAATTTCTATTTTCCAGGATTCTACAGACTGAACGCAGGGGGCAAGAACAAGGCGACCTGGCCTGGGCTGCTTGTGGACAGTCTTGGGGACCTGGTCTGAATCCTCTGGCAGCCCTGCCCTGCTTGAGGGTCTTAATGATTTTCGTTACAAAATCTTTAGACCCAAGTTTATAATGTCTCTGGAATAGATTTTGAAACCAGAGAAGCAGGGGAGTGTCCTTCAGCATTCTTAGTTCCCCAGCTCATGACCTTTGTAGAGCCGGAAGTCCAAGTTCTCTGGCTGCCACATTCAGATGTCAGTGGAGAGGCCCTCAGATCCCAGGGGCTGCAGATACCCTGAGGACCCCAACTGCTACGGGTGGGCGATCATCAGCGGTACCAGGGCTCATTACCCTGGCACTCTTGTGAGTGACTGGGAGTGGGCAGGGCTAACATACTTCTTCCAGTGAGGGCATCGAAGTGGGCAGAACTAGGTGACTTGACCAAGGTCACATACCACACGTGTCGGTGAGACAGCAAGTCAAGGACTGGCTCTCCATTCAGTGCACTTCCTTTCTCTGCCGTAAAACGCAGTGTTCTGACCACTGTTGGGGAATATAGGCTGATTTACAGTCGAATTATCTAGGAAGCCACATATTCATTTTAATGGTGCATTCAAGAAAGAAAATGTAACCAGTACATGAAGCTTGATTTCCTTATTGCTTAGTAGGGAACTTAGTTGAATTAAAAAGTCAAGACAAAGTCAGTAATAATGCTATACTTGGTTCCCAGCTATGACAGAAAACTCCACGATGGTGAATTTGGGGAAATGCTGCCAAAATCAAGTTTCGGTTGGGTTTCTCTCACTTGGCACTGGGTGAGTGCTGAATAATACATGACCAATTCAGCCCAAGGCTACCTCTTTTCATGTCACAAATGCCGGTTTCCAGGTATTGATTTACACAAAACGTATACACAGACGACTGTAGTTTGAATTCATGAAAGGTGGTCCTTATCTCAAGACAACTTGAGTAAATAATTTTGTGATGCAAAGAATCCTTTTATATAATATCTGCTTTCTTTCAAAAGCAAATTTAGACATTTAAACAATAATTTCTATTTTCCAGGATTTTGATAACCGGAAATGTCTTCCTTTTTAAAAAAAATTATTTATTTTTGGCTGTGCTGGGTCTGCGTTGCTGTGTGGGCATGTCTCTGGTTGGGGCAAATAGAGACTACGCTTCAGCTCAGTGTGGAGGCTTCTCATCATGGTGGCTTCTCTTATTGCAGAGCACGGGCTCTGGAGCAGGTGGGCTTCAGTAGTTGCAGCTTGTGGTCTCAGTCGTTGTGGTGCTTGGGCTTAATTCCTCCCAGGCCTTTGGGATCTTCCCAGACCAGGGATTGAACTCCTGTCTCCTGCATTCACAGGTGGGTTCTTTATCACTGGGCCACCAGGGAAGCCGCCAGAAATGTCTTCACTGGCCCCTGGATGACTTTAGCTCTACAGTTAATGTGTTTAATTGTCAGAAAGATCATCTGTGCCGCACATTAGCACCAAAGCATATTCTGTTTGACATCCTTTCTCCAACCGGTGATACATACTCTTGTCTAAGGTTAACTGAGGGTTGCATTTTGGAGCTAACTCACCCTAGTGACAAAGTTTTACTCTCTGTCTTTGAGTAAATTCAGATAATCTAGAGGAGTTGAAGCTGAGGCGATCGCTTGGAACACGGGAGCCAACGTTTTATTTATTTGACTGCACTGGGTCTTAGTTGAGGCATACTGGATCGTCATTGTGGCATGTGGGATCTTCAGTGGTGGCATGTGGGATCTGGTTCCCTGACTAGGGATCGAACCCAGACCCCCTGTACTGGGAGCAAAGAGTCTTAGCCACTGGAGCACCAGGGTAGTCCCAGACCCCACATTTTTAAGCCAGAGTATTTTCTTCCCTGTTTCCAGTGATGCTGACCATGGTTTCTGACCCAGACATTTGGATGTGTATTGGAACATGTGAAATTAGGACTGCTCCACCTGGGCTCTTAGATCTAGATCGGACTCTGGGGTCTCATTCTCAGATGTGTTGATGTGCTCATATAGATTCAAAATTCCTTTTTTGAAATAAAAACATTTGTGCTATCTTCAGATCCTCCTGAGACCTACTTTCTCTTTCTACTTCCCCCTCCAAATAGCACCTTTCCGTTCTGCTCCCAGGACCCCGTATGTGGGGCTTCTCTGACTCCAGCTGTGCATCCTTCAGTTCAGCTCAGTCCTGACACTGCCTACCTGGGGATGGCATCCGATCCCACAGGTTAAGAGCTCAGTCCTGCCTCTGCTCCCCTGCCACAAACTTCAGATACTGCGCTTCTGACTGGCTTTCAATGACCTCGCTCCTTGGGTCCTTCAAACTTGTTAACAGCTCACGGACTCAGAGAAACATTGCACTTAGTTTCAGGAACAGTCAGGTGGCAGAGATGCAGAGGGCAAGGCATAGGGAGAGGTTCTTATACCTTGAGAGGGTTCAGAGTTCCCATTCCTCCTGGAGTGCAGTCCTCAGTCTCCCCAAATCTCCCTGGGTCCACCCACCTGGAAGCACTCTGAAGCCCGTTTTTTTTGGGTGAGTAGGAAGGCTTCATTGTGTGGACCTGCTCGGTTACATCATTGGCCACTGGCAGTGGATTCGACCTCCAGTCCCTTTCCGTGGAGGTCAGGGGTGGGATGGAAATTTCCTACCCTCCAGTCACATGGTGGGTTCCCCTGGCAACCAGCCCCATCCTTAGGTTTCCAAAGTCACCTCATTCACATAAACCTAGTTGGGGTGGAAGGGATTTGTTACGAATATCAAGATACCTTTATAGCTCTTATAAATTCCTAGTGTTTTAGGAGCTCTGTGTCAGGACTGGTTGAAGATCAAAAATATGTTTTTTATTATAAATCACAAGATCACATTCCTTTACTAATGTGACAGAATATTAAATCTGGGATCTGCATTCCTTTATCCCCTGAAATCCTAACAAACAAAAGAATATTTTGCTGTGTTGTCTGTAGGAGCAGGTAGCTTTGTGGCCTGAGCAAGGGATTGAAATTAAGAAGCCTCGTCTAGTTACTATTGCTGTGTAATGAACAACCTTGAAGCTTAGTGGGCTCCACAGTGTTGACTGTTTATTCCACTCCGTAGCCTGCGCCTTGGACAGGCCTCAGTAGGTGCAGCTCCTGTCTGTTCTGCGTGGCGTTGGCTGGGATGGCTCCACCAAGGCCTGAAGATCCGCGTTCACGATGACTCGTTTCCCAGGCTGGGAAGTCGTGTTGGTCGTCTGTTCTTCTCCACGTGGGCTTCTCCACACGGCCACGTGGGCTTGCTCAACGCATGGTGGCTAGGTTCCAAAGGGAAGGTCCCAAGAAACAGGACGGAGACGCTGTGACTTCCCAAAGGCTTGGTTTGGAAACCTGGCAGTCTCTTTCCTGTAACGTCTGTGGAGCCGTCCCCAAGGCCAGGCTCAAGTCTAAGGGCCCTCCTTCTTGGTGGGTAGGGTGTCAGATCTGGGAGCCATGTTTTAAACCACAGGAGAGCAATGGCCTGCCTTCTCACAGACCTTCAGCAAGGTTTAGAGGTCAGCTCCTTGCAGTCTTTTGTGGGGAGATGAAAAAAGAAATGTCTATAAACTTGGAAGCATTTAAACACAGTTCTAGTTAATAAACGTCCCTTTTATATTCCAGCCCTTTAAAAAATGGCTTCCCCTTGTTAAAGATGTGGGTGTCTACGTGTAATCAGTCACCCGAATTTGTTGAAATGCAGGCATGCAGGCACTTGGCTTTGCTGGGTGGGAGGTGTCCCCAGGCAGGGCCCCCCACGGTGATTGGCCTTCCCAGAGCAACTCTACTGTGGCAAGACCCCGCGCTGGCTGCCTGGGGCCTCCGGAGATGAATGGGCAGATGCCCGGCCCGGGCTCACCTTCGGGGAGCCAGAGTTCTGCGGTAGATGCCAGCAGGAGCCTTGGTGTCACTTGTCCTCAGGGTGTCCTGCCACGTGTGAGACATCGTATGAGCGCCTCTGCTCTGGGCAGTGTGGACTCTGCTCTCCCTTCCGGGGCTCTTGATGGTAGAGCGTGCCTTGGCCCGAGAGAGCCGCGTGCCACTTTGTCGGCTAACTCCTCCAATCTGTTTCCTCATCTGTGAAACAGAGAGCGCAGTCCAGTCCAGGGGTCAGCGGACGACAGCCTGTAGACCGAGCTCACTCGCTGTGTGTTTTCCTAGTGAAAGGCGCTCAGTCGTGCCCTATTCTTTGTGACCCACGAACAAGCCGTGGGATTCTCCAGGCAGGAATCCTGGACGTTCCCTTCTCCAGGGATCTTCCCAGCCCAGGGATCAAACCCAGGTCTCCTACATTGCAGGAGGATTCTTTGCCACTGAGCTACCCGGGAAGCCCGTCTGTTTTCCTAAGTGACGTTTTACGGGCACACAGTCATGCCTGTTCATTTTTTTTTTAAATCTTTCATTATGGAAAAAATATTAAAAGTTCATCAAAGAAGGAAAAGTTGTAAGATGAACCCCCATATTCCCATCTCAATGATTCAACAAGTCTAATATTTTATAGCACTTGATTTATCTGTTTTTTTTTTTTTAATTTACAAAGCATTGTGAAGCAAATCCAAAATTATGGAATTTTTTAAATGGTTATATAATTTTGACATCAATCTCTGGAAAATTGGAGCATACCTGTTGTTTTAAGTACATCCATGATTGCCTTTTGCTGGTCTGCGGGAGCATTTAAAAATTGAGCATTCGTCCTATAAACTTGGAAGCATTTAAACACAGTTCTAGTTAATAAACGTCCCTTTTATATTCCAGCCCTTTAAAAAATGGCTTCCCCTTGTTAAAGATGTGGGTGTCTACGTGTAATCAGTCACCCGAATTTGTTGAAATGCAGGCATGCAGGCACTTGGCTTTGCTGGGTGGGAGGTGTCCCCAGGCAGGGCCCCCCACGGTGATTGGCCTTCCCAGAGCAACTCTACTGTGGCAAGACCCCGCGCTGGCTGCCTGGGGCCTCCGGAGATGAATGGGCAGATGCCCGGCCCGGGCTCACCTTCGGGGAGCCAGAGTTCTGCGGTAGATGCCAGCAGGAGCCTTGGTGTCACTTGTCCTCAGGGTGTCCTGCCACGTGTGAGACATCGTATGAGCGCCTCTGCTCTGGGCAGTGTGGACTCTGCTCTCCCTTCCGGGGCTCTTGATGGTAGAGCGTGCCTTGGCCCGAGAGAGCCGCGTGCCACTTTGTCGGCTAACTCCTCCAATCTGTTTCCTCATCTGTGAAACAGAGAGCGCAGTCCAGTCCAGGGGTCAGCGGACGACAGCCTGTAGACCGAGCTCACTCGCTGTGTGTTTTCCTAGTGAAAGGCGCTCAGTCGTGCCCTATTCTTTGTGACCCACGAACAAGCCGTGGGATTCTCCAGGCAGGAATCCTGGACGTTCCCTTCTCCAGGGGATCTTCCCAGCCCAGGGATCAAACCCAGGTCTCCTACATTGCAGGAGGATTCTTTGCCACTGAGCTACCCGGGAAGCCCGTCTGTTTTCCTAAGTGACGTTTTACGGGCACACAGTCATGCCTGTTCATTTTTTTTTTAAATCTTTCATTATGGAAAAAATATTAAAAGTTCATCAAAGAAGGAAAAGTTGTAAGATGAACCCCCATATTCCCATCTCAATGATTCAACAAGTCTAATATTTTATAGCACTTGATTTATCTGTTTTTTTTTTTTAATTTACAAAGCATTGTGAAGCAAATCCAAAATTATGGAATTTTTTCCATGATTAAATAATTTTGACATCAATCTCTGAAATATTGGGACATACCTGTTGTTTTAAGTACATCCATGATTGCCTTTTGCTGGTTGCAGCGAGGACCACAAGGCCTACAAAGCCTGAAATACTAACTCTCTGACCCTTTACAGAAAGCTGGTAGACCCATGGTATAAGAATAATGATTTTCGGGGTTTCCCTCATGGTCCAGTGGGTAAGGACACCGCCTTCCAGTGCAAGGGGCACCAGTTCGATCCCTGGCCTACGAGGATCCCGCATGCCGTGGAGCGGCTGGTGATATGTCCAACTACCGAGCCAGAGCTCTGGAGTGCACGTGCCCAGAGCCGGTGCTCTGTGACAAGAGAGGCCACTGTGATGGGAGGCCCACATAGGCCAAAGAACAAAGATAAATAAGTGAAAGATCAATAGAAGTGGCCAAAAAAAAAAAAATTAAGAATAATGCTTTTCAAACTTCATTTTAGCTATGTGGCTCTTTCTTCAAATAACTTTATCAATAAATCAAATAAATTTACTAATAAATCCACTCATTTTACCAGTATATCAGTTCTTCTAGTGCTTGTGCCAGGCGCTCTGTCACGTCCTTTTAAATTATCAACTGGTTCTCATTCTGATAAAAACCCTGTGAGATGGGAATGGTTATCTTTCCAGTTTTATTAGAGAAGAGAAAATTGAGACAGTTAACAGAGAGGTTCAGTAACTTGCCTAAGGTCACACAGTGAGTAAGTGGCATGTTCTCACCTGCCACTCCATGCTGTTCACTAATATGAAGAGGGAGGCCAGATGACTAGAACTCATATGGGAATGCTCAGAATCTTCCCCTCATCCTTTGGCTTCTCTTCCTGTAGCCCCCAGGACCCTAAGGACCGTATCTGATATCCTCTGGAGGCTGTAAGGTTAGCAAATTAGCAGGATCCTTACCTTGGCTGGGTTTTTCCAAGAGGAATTGATTCTGGCTGTTGGGAGCTCAAGTGGGCCTATAATTGTAGAGAGCTCCATTCTCTGGGAATGAGGACTCCTGACAAATGATCATAATTATGCCCAATAAAAATGAGTGCTTGGAGACCAAGGTCCACATTTCAGAACAATAACTGGGAGAAGGCAAATCCAAAATTATGGAATTTTTCCATGATTAAATAATTTTGACATCAATCTCTGAAATATTGGGACATACCTGTTGTTTTAAGTACATCCATGATTGCCTTTTGCTGGTTGCAGCGAGGACCACAAGGCCTACAAAGCCTGAAATACTAACTCTCTGACCCTTTACAGAAAGCTGGTAGACCCATGGTATAAGAATAATGATTTTCGGGGTTTCCCTCATGGTCCAGTGGGTAAGGACACCGCCTTCCAGTGCAAGGGGCACCAGTTCGATCCCTGGCCTACGAGGATCCCGCATGCCGTGGAGCGGCTGGTGATATGTCCAACTACCGAGCCAGAGCTCTGGAGTGCACGTGCCCAGAGCCGGTGCTCTGTGACAAGAGAGGCCACTGTGATGGGAGGCCCACATAGGCCAAAGAACAAAGATAAATAAGTGAAAGATCAATAGAAGTGGCCAAAAAAAAAAAAATTAAGAATAATGCTTTTCAAACTTCATTTTAGCTATGTGGCTCTTTCTTCAAATAACTTTATCAATAAATCAAATAAATTTACTAATAAATCCACTCATTTTACCAGTATATCAGTTCTTCTAGTGCTTGTGCCAGGCGCTCTGTCACGTCCTTTTAAATTATCAACTGGTTCTCATTCTGATAAAAACCCTGTGAGATGGGAATGGTTATCTTTCCAGTTTTATTAGAGAAGAGAAAATTGAGACAGTTAACAGAGAGGTTCAGTAACTTGCCTAAGGTCACACAGTGAGTAAGTGGCATGTTCTCACCTGCCACTCCATGCTGTTCACTAATATGAAGAGGGAGGCCAGATGACTAGAACTCATATGGGAATGCTCAGAATCTTCCCCTCATCCTTTGGCTTCTCTTCCTGTAGCCCCCAGGACCCTAAGGACCGTATCTGATATCCTCTGGAGGCTGTAAGGTTAGCAAATTAGCAGGATCCTTACCTTGGCTGGGTTTTTCCAAGAGGAATTGATTCTGGCTGTTGGGAGCTCAAGTGGGCCTATAATTGTAGAGAGCTCCATTCTCTGGGAATGAGGACTCCTGACAAATGATCATAATTATGCCCAATAAAAATGAGTGCTTGGAGACCAAGGTCCACATTTCAGAACAATAACTGGGAGAAGGCATCTTTCAATTAATTGCATTGCCCCAAACAAGTATTAAAGGTAGTAAATCTATGTGGAGCCAGTTCTCTGGGTCAGAGTGATTTACCTCGGAGTTGAGCCATAAAATTCTGCGAGGGCTGGCTTCCCGCTCTGAATGTCACCTTCCCCACTCCCAGCTTCACCAGTAACCCTAAATCAAGCCCTGGGGAGTTAAAAGGTGGGCGGCAGCGTTTCTCCGGGAGCTGGGAGCCTGGGGCTGCAGAGGGGCCCTTGGGGGGTCTTCCCCATGTGGACATTAGCTGCCTCGACGGAGCCCACGTTCCCCGTAAGGGGCAGGCCTCGGGGAGGAAGTCCAGCCTTCTGTGCCCTTTGGAGCAGGAGTGGGGAGGGTGACTCACTTTTATGGCCAGTGGGAAGCTGACCTTGATCTGGGGGTGGTTTGAAGGTGACTGGAATCTTGGAAGAGAGTTGTTCTGGCTGGTTTCAATCCCGGTATCTATTCAGCATCCGCCTCCCAGCCCCCGCCCCGCCACCTGTCACTCCTCTGCCCCGTTTAGAGGGGTCTCTCCTGATCTGAGGGTTTCGCTGTCCCTGCCTTTTCTCTTAGGTTCGTGGCCAGTGGGGCTTGGGACCCCCTGGGGATGTAGCGCAGGCTGTTCCTAGGCTCCCCCTGTTGCTCAGCCCCTGCCTCTGACTCCTCCCCGGGACAGCACCCCTCTCCTCCTGCCCAGGAGCCCACTCCTCGGTGATGAAATACGCTTCCTGGCAACCAGGAATCCCAGTTCCTTCTCAGAGATTTTCTGTTTGGAGAAAAGGCTGTTTAAAAGTCTTTCCAGTTTCTTTTTGGCTGCCTTCAGGCCACACTTTGCTGTCTCTTGGTTTATCCAAATTGGGGTTTTCCTTATTCTCAGAGCCAGCTTTCCTGAAGTGCTGCATCCTGCCGGCCACTCTCTTCGTCTTCCTGCCTGTATGGCGTAACTGGACTTGATCCTCGGATGCCCCAAAGGCTAGAAGATCCCAAGGCCAAAGGGGCTTTCGTGGGAGGGAGTGGTATCCCTG
Organism: Tragulus kanchil; assembly: GCA_022376925.1. NCBI lineage: Eukaryota > Metazoa > Chordata > Mammalia > Artiodactyla > Tragulidae > Tragulus > Tragulus kanchil. The sequence goes on from JAIOJX010000003.1 coordinate 139,880,715, forward strand.
CTTTTCTCAGATGCTTTGCCTGCTCCTGGAAGGGTCGGGGGGCCTCAAGGGCCTGGGGGTGAGTCTGCTGGTCGTGGGGATGGAGGCCCTGCTAGGCAGGGGGATCGGTGAGACACAGATTTTCTGTTTGGAGAAAAGACTTTAAAAAGCCTTTGGAGAGGCTTGGAGTAACTCCGTGTGCTGTGGACGGCCCCCCTCCCCAGGCCTCAACATAGGTCCCCAAAGCCTGGCTGTAACTTATCCTAAAGAATATGTGACCTCATTCACCTTACAGTTGGGCTTCCCAGGTGGCGCTGGTGGTAAAGAGCCTGCCTGCCAATGCAGGAGACGTAAGAGACACAGGTTCGATCCCTGGGTAAGGAAGATCCCCTGGAGAAGGGCCTGCCAACCCTCTCCAGTGTTCTTACCTGGAGACTCCCATGGACAGAGGAGCCCGGTGGGCTGTGGTCCGTAAGGCCGCAGAGCCGGCCACGACTGAAGCCACTTAGTACGTCACACCTCACAGCTGACTGTGGATGGAAGGCAGCAGGCCGTCAAGGGAGGCTGTTTCCTTTGAAAACAGACCCTTGGTTCTCATGGAAGATGCCACACGAGTGTGTGTGGTTGTGTTTTCAACACCTTGCCAAACGTGACGGACATTTTGGGGCCACTGTGGCATTAAAATGCATTTGAAGTGAAGACTCATCTCCCCTTTTCACTTATATATAGTGTCACTTTACATATGATATCCTTTTCCCCCTTGAGAAGCAATCGGTTTAAACAATAGCAATTGATTGCTTTGCCCCTCTGAGAAATAATTTTGTATACTTACTTAGCTTGGTTGTAACTTTTGTTTCCAGTCCTGTTTATTACTGACCGCTTTCCGCAGAGCCTGAGGCCTGCAGCTCTGTCTGATCACTGCCTTCACCGCGGTGCCTTTTCCGAGCAGAGGACAGCGGGTCTCTCTCTGTACCTGCAGCTTCTGTGGCCTCAGCCCGTCTCGATCCTGCATGCTACGGGATCCGCTGTCAGTTGAATCCCTGTATTCCAAGGGCTGGTTGTTGGGGACTTGAGTCGCATGCAGATTTGGGTTCTCTGGGGGGCCCTGGAATCCCCCACCCTCTGTGGACGATTGTGTCCAGTTTTAGTTGTGCCTCTCTCTGTTTGGGGTTTCCGTTACCTCCTCCTAAAGGAAACAGCTGAGAAATCGCCAGGATCATCGTATCCTTAAATAACACCAGTTGCAGCTCATTTATATCGTATTGCTCGTGTGTGAGCTAGGTTGGTGCTATTATTATGGCTGCCTTACAAAGACACCAAGAGATTAAAAGTGTCACATGGGACTTGGCAGCTGACACCACAACCAGAGGTTCTATCCTCTCATTCTTGATCTTGTGTTCTTTCCACCGCACTATGGAACCAGTAGCTCAGTGGGTTAAGAATCTGCCTGCAATGCAGGAGACCCAAGAGATGCAGGTTCGATCCCAGGGTCAGGAGGATTCCCTGGAGGAGGGCATGGCCACCCACTCCAGTATTCTTGCCCGGAGAATCCCATGGACAGAGGCGCCTGCCGGGCTAAAGTTCATGGGGTTACACAGAGTTGGACACAGACCGAAGCGACTGAGCACACAGCACGTGGAACCAGCCATAGGCACCGGAAACAAGCCTCTGGGCCTTGGTTCTTTTGTCTGTAAAACGAGGTCATCATAGTGCCCGTCCCGTGGGGCCCCTGTGAGCTAAAGTGGGCTGTCGCGTCACGTGCTTAGGAGTGGTCTGGGGATGGCATGTGCGCGCTCTCAGGAGGAGTGGCAGCCACCCTCCCATGTGTGCGGGACTCTGTGGGAATTGAATGAACACGGGGTTCAGGCACACCATCCAGAAATACAGGAAAAACCCGTGCCTCGATCAGCATCACTTATCTTCCCAGCCGTGGGAAGGTTGGGCCCCCGGCTGCGCCGCTGTCCTGCACCACCAGCCTCCTCAAGTGCTGGCCTTTCCTTTGCCAGGGAGGTTGACCAGGAGGCCACCTGTAGAGCTGACCCTTCTGCTGGGGATCTTGGCATGTCAGTGGGCTGTTTTAAGATTTATTTGTTATTTATTTATGGCTGCAGAAGGGCGTTACCCCACTGCGGCGAGCGGGGGCTACTCTCGAGCTGTGGTACACAGGCTTCTCATGGCAGTGGCTTTTGTTGTGGATCATGGGCTTCAGTCGTTGCGGCTCACGGGCTTAGTTGCCTCGTGGCACATGGGATCTTCTCAGACCGGGGATCAAACCCGGGTCTCCTGCATTGGCAGGCGGATTCTTTACCACTGAACCACCAGAGAAGCCCTCGGTGGACTTCTTAACACTTAGCAGATGTGTCCAGCCTGTTGTACAGACTGAGACTGAGGCTAGTGGGCATTCTGGTCCCCAGCCTAACCTCACTGCTGACCTTCTCAGCCACCATGTGTGTACACACACACATGCACACACCCAGAGGGATGAAGTCGTCAGCAGAGGGACTGTGTAGTGTGTTAAGGAAGGAGTCCATTCATTTGTTCACTCATTCAGCCAGTATGTGTTATCATAGGCCAGACCGCATTCTGACAGCTGGGGTGCAGCCCTGAGCAGGGCAGAGCCTCGTGGAGCTTCCTGACCACAGACGAGGACCCGAGGCATGCTCTGAGGGGGAATGAAGCAGGGCCAGGAGACGCAGGTGCGGGGAGGGGGTGGAAGGGTCAGAGTCCTGAAGGCGGGGGTGTGGAGCAGTGAGGACCCGGGCCTGCTGGAGGAGCAGCAGGACGCCGCGGGGCTGCAGGGGCGCGGGGCTGGGCATGAGGCGCTCCGGCTCCTCCAGCAGCAGGATCGTGGGGCCTGACGGACTTGGACGTCTTCGGAAGGCGTGCCCTGAGACCGTTGCCCACGGGGAGGAGAAGCTCTCCCATCCAGCTGGGGTCTCGGAGCCTCCAGCGTTCCCTGCAGGTGTGACCTGGGCGGGCTTCTCCTGCGTCCGTCCCTTCAGGTATGCGACCCCCACTCGGGACGGTCCAGTGACCTCCGAGGGCGGTGTCCCCTCTCCACCCCCCTGCGCTGGGGTGCAGTGTCCGTCCCGGCCGTGGGGCTGCCTGGCGTGGGCTCTGGCAGAATTCCTCTCCTGACGCTGAGCCTCCGGGACCCATCCGGGGCTCCTCGTGGCGCTGGTCTCCAAGAAGGGCGTACCAGAGGCCTTCCCAAAGCTGGAGGGAAGAGAGGGGACGGAAAAGTCAGATCCTGTGCTTGGTCAGCACCTTGGGGGAGGCACTTTGAGCAGAAAGAGTTGAGATTTTTCGCAGCCAGGATGAGCATGTTGTCTGTGGGGCTTGGCCTCACAAGGTAGGGGGACGTCCTTCCGTGGGGGCAGCCACCCCGCTCCGCTCACTCTCGGCAGGATTCTTTACCACTGAACCACCAGAGAAGCCCTCGGTGGACTTCTTAACACTTAGCAGATGTGTCCAGCCTGTTGTACAGACTGAGACTGAGGCTAGTGGGCATTCTGGTCCCCAGCCTAACCTCACTGCTGACCTTCTCAGCCACCATGTGTGTACACACACACATGCACACACCCAGAGGGATGAAGTCGTCAGCAGAGGGACTGTGTAGTGTGTTAAGGAAGGAGTCCATTCATTTGTTCACTCATTCAGCCAGTATGTGTTATCATAGGCCAGACCGCATTCTGACAGCTGGGGTGCAGCCCTGAGCAGGGCAGAGCCTCGTGGAGCTTCCTGACCACAGACGAGGACCCGAGGCATGCTCTGAGGGGGAATGAAGCAGGGCCAGGAGACGCAGGTGCGGGAGGGGGTGGAAGGGTCAGAGTCCTGAAGGCGGGGGTGTGGAGCAGTGAGGACCCGGGCCTGCTGGAGGAGCAGCAGGACGCCGCGGGGCTGCAGGGGCGCGGGGCTGGGCATGAGGCGCTCCGGCTCCTCCAGCAGCAGGATCGTGGGGCCTGACGGACTTGGACGTCTTCGGAAGGCGTGCCCTGAGACCGTTGCCCACGGGGAGGAGAAGCTCTCCCATCCAGCTGGGGTCTCGGAGCCTCCAGCGTTCCCTGCAGGTGTGACCTGGGCGGGCTTCTCCTGCGTCCGTCCCTTCAGGTATGCGACCCCCACTCGGGACGGTCCAGTGACCTCCGAGGGCGGTGTCCCCTCTCCACCCCCCTGCGCTGGGGTGCAGTGTCCGTCCCGGCCGTGGGGCTGCCTGGCGTGGGCTCTGGCAGAATTCCTCTCCTGACGCTGAGCCTCCGGGACCCATCCGGGGCTCCTCGTGGCGCTGGTCTCCAAGAAGGGCGTACCAGAGGCCTTCCCAAAGCTGGAGGGAAGAGAGGGGACGGAAAAGTCAGATCCTGTGCTTGGTCAGCACCTTGGGGGAGGCACTTTGAGCAGAAAGAGTTGAGATTTTTCGCAGCCAGGATGAGCATGTTGTCTGTGGGGCTTGGCCTCACAAGGTAGGGGGACGTCCTTCCGTGGGGGCAGCCACCCCGCTCCGCGGCTCACTCTGCGGCAGCTGGGGCAGCACCTGCTGCCTGGGCCTCAGCCTATTCCCCTCAGATGCTGTGGCAGGAATTTCCCTTTGGGGCGGGAGTTCGGGTTCTTTCCTCACCCAGGAGAAAAAAAAAAACAGCTCTGAAAAGGCTGCAGAAACCCTCATAAGGGTGGAGGACAAGGGAGGGACTCGGGAAGGAATGAATGACGCTGGGGTTGTGTCTGAAGGACGGTGCTGCCTGGGCACTCCTGTTTGACTGACAGAACCCCACCGCCAGCAGCCCGCCTCACTCGGGCCTGGCAGAGAGACTCTGGATTTGAATTTTCATTCAATCATTAAAATGAAAAAGAAATCTAAAACGAATAGTAAAAGAGTTATTAATAATATTCTAATTTACTCAGCAGATTTTTTTTTGTGAGCAACCGCTATGTACTAGGCTTTTTTCTAGGTGCTGGGAATATAGCACGTGGAGAAAACAGACAAGGTCTTGCCCTTGAGGTCTAGTCTTTAATAGGTCCTGTTTAAAGAAAGACTTCTCACATCTTCAACTAGTAACTCATGGAGTTACGTAGGCATTGGTTTAAGGACCACTGGCTTCGTGCCAGAGAGGCAGGGATGTGGGTGTGGTTGGGATGTCAAGGGATGGAGGGAAGCAGAAAGGCCAGGTCACTAAAGGCCATTTGGGCAGAGAGGACCTCCGGCACTCTTTTGATGTGGCAGAAGTCAGAGAAGAATGGGCTTCTGTTTATGACGCTGAGCTTGTAAATATTAATAGCTATTTCTGTACATGTTTATATTGCAGAGGTAACTTCTCTGTGACTGATCTTTTCTTTGTGCCCAGGTACCTGGAGCTGGTGGGAAGATGAGCTCCCTGCCCTTGGGCAATTTGCAAATAAAACAAAGTCAGTTCAGCACCATTTCATGTGGCTGGACTGAGCGCTGTGGAAAGAACTCAGAGAAGTCTGGGAACGCTCTCTGGAGGAGGTGTCTCCTAGTAGTTAGAAAGAAGTGGGGAGGGTATTCTCAGACATACCGTAACATGTGAGCGAGGGTGGTCTGTCTCAGTGGAATTGGGAATGGGGAGAAAGGTGAGAAGGCTGGAGGGGCTCTCCTGGGAGCTGTTGAAGGTTTTGCAGCCTTCAGCCTGGTACCAGTAGCCTGCTCGTGACAAGTGTGTAGGACATCTGATGGTGGGAGGGAGCTGGGAGAAGACCCGTGTGAGGTCCAGAGATGGGGGTCCTTCCTTGACAAGTCGTGGGGGTCCTGGATAAATGACTCACGGCACCTCAGTTTACCTCATCTGTAAAATGGAAGTAAGCTTTCAAACTGTTTATTGCACAGATTTGTTGTGAGTCTTAATTTTGTCAATATGTGTGATGCCGCTTTCTTTTTTAAGAGTAAACTGTTAAGAAGGAAAACCCGGGCTCTTGGTGTCAGGATCTCCTTCTCCCTTTGGCTTCCTGACTAGGAGACAGCATGAAGTGAGAGAGAAATCTCATCCTCTTTTGGGTGAGGATGTGGTTCAGGCATCAGAGAGCCAGGGAGGGGACACGAGCCCCAGCATCTGCATTCACTGCCCCACGGAGGGAGGGGACCTGGGCCCCGAGTCAGCGCTGCAGCCCCGCCCAGGGTCCCGCAGCTCCTGAGCCGAACAGCCTGTGGGCAGCAGGACTCTCCTGGGGGGTCCGCTCACGCTGCCACAGCGAAGGGCCACAGTCGAGGGGCTCCCCAACCAGTGGTTCATTTTCTCATGACTCTAGAGGCTCGCAGTCCATGATCAAAGGGTCGTTTCTCCTGTAGGCCCCCCTCCTCGGCGTACAGATGGCCGCGTCTCGCTGCGTCCTCGCGCTGTGCTCCTGCTTGTGTCTGTGTGCTCGTCTCCTCTTCTTGTGAGGACGGCAGTTGTACAGGCTGAAGGCCCACTCCAGTGAGCTCATTGTACCGTAAACCCCTCTTGAAAGGCACCGTCTCCGAATGCAGCCACGTTCTGAGGAACCAGGCCTTCGGATGTGAGCATCGGTTGGGGAAAGGAGCACAGTTCAGTCGTAACACATTTTCCCCCAGAGTAGCGAGGGTGGTCTGTCTCAGTGGAATTGGGAATGGGGGGGAATTCTCAGACATACCGTAACATGTGAGCGAGGTCTGTCTCAGTGGAATTGGGAATGGGGAGAAAGGTGAGAAGGCTGGAGGGGCTCTCCTGGGAGCTGTTGAAGGTTTTGCAGCCTTCAGCCTGGTACCAGTAGCCTGCTCGTGACAAGTGTGTAGGACATCTGATGGTGGGAGGGAGCTGGGAGAAGACCCGTGTGAGGTCCAGAGATGGGGGTCCTTCCTTGACAAGTCGTGGGGGTCCTGGATAAATGACTCACGGCACCTCAGTTTACCTCATCTGTAAAATGGAAGTAAGCTTTCAAACTGTTTATTGCACAGATTTGTTGTGAGTCTTAATTTTGTCAATATGTGTGATGCCGCTTTCTTTTTTAAGAGTAAACTGTTAAGAAGGAAAACCCGGGCTCTTGGTGTCAGGATCTCCTTCTCCCTTTGGCTTCCTGACTAGGAGACAGCATGAAGTGAGAGAGAAATCTCATCCTCTTTTGGGTGAGGATGTGGTTCAGGCATCAGAGAGCCAGGGAGGGGACACGAGCCCCAGCATCTGCATTCACTGCCCCACGGAGGGAGGGGACCTGGGCCCCGGAGTCAGCGCTGCAGCCCCGCCCAGGGTCCCGCAGCTCCTGAGCCGAACAGCCTGTGGGCAGCAGGACTCTCCTGGGGGGTCCGCTCACGCTGCCACAGCGAAGGGCCACAGTCGAGGGGCTCCCCAACCAGTGGTTCATTTTCTCATGACTCTAGAGGCTCGCAGTCCATGATCAAAGGGTCGTTTCTCCTGTAGGCCCCCCTCCTCGGCGTACAGATGGCCGCGTCTCGCTGCGTCCTCGCGCTGTGCTCCTGCTTGTGTCTGTGTGCTCGTCTCCTCTTCTTGTGAGGACGGCAGTTGTACAGGCTGAAGGCCCACTCCAGTGAGCTCATTGTACCGTAAACCCCTCTTGAAAGGCACCGTCTCCGAATGCAGCCACGTTCTGAGGAACCAGGCCTTCGGATGTGAGCATACGAAGTTGGGGAAAGGAGCACAGTTCAGTCGTAACACATTTTTCCCCCCCAGAGTGTCCAGAGTGTGCACAGTGTTAGGTGGTAAGACACTCCTGGGGGAAAAGAGAAATGAGAGTTGAACGTCCCTGGCAGCTTTTATTTATTTATTTATTTTTAAATTTGGCCTCTTTTTATTGATTATTTATTTATTTTTCATTCATCTTTATTCTTTAACCTGTGTGGGCCTCCTGTTGCAGTGGCCTCTCTCCTTGCAGAGCACTGGCTCTGGGCGCATGCGCTCCAGAGCAGTGGCTTGTAATTGGACACACTGGTCCAGCCGCTCCATGGCACGTGGGAACTTCCCAGGCCAGGGATCGAACTGGTGCCCCTTGCACTGCAAGGCGGACTCTTTACCCACTGGACCACCAGGGAAGCCCTCCCTGGCAGCTTTCAGAGACCTGATTTGGGGGAACATGGACACCACTGAGAATCGTGACAAGGCAAACATAGATAAGAAAATGATTTAGTGCACCTGGCAAATGTGAGTTAGATTCACTTAGGTCAACTTCATAAACACTCCTCCCCCCACCCAAATATCAAAAAAGTTCAATTAACTTGTTTTATATAAGATTTCATAACAGGTTTCCTTTAAATGCCCCGCCTCACTGGTATTTAGCATCATGTGATTAAAGTACTATGCTTTCAGAGCCCAGCCATTAGAGGTGGGTAGACAGCCTGTAATTAACATTTGGCTGACCGCCCTCTCCCAGAGACCAGTTCAGCCCACAGCAGTTGAGGAAGGCAGCAACTGAGGCACCGGGGGTCTCCTGCGGCTTCTTCTAGAAAAGCATGTGCCGGGATCTGGCTGGGCTTGGGAGGGCAAAGGCATTTTGCCGATCAAAGGGTCGTTTCTCCTGTAGGCCCCCCTCCTCGGCGTACAGATGGCCGCGTCTCGCTGCGTCCTCGCGCTGTGCTCCTGCTTGTGTCTGTGTGCTCGTCTCCTCTTCTTGTGAGGACGGCAGTTGTACAGGCTGAAGGCCCACTCCAGTGAGCTCATTGTACCGTAAACCCCTCTTGAAAGGCACCGTCTCCGAATGCAGCCACGTTCTGAGGAACCAGGCCTTCGGATGTGAGCATACGAAGTTGGGGAAAGGAGCACAGTTCAGTCGTAACACATTTTTCCCCCCCAGAGTGTCCAGAGTGTGCACAGTGTTAGGTGGTAAGACACTCCTGGGGGAAAAGAGAAATGAGAGTTGAACGTCCCTGGCAGCTTTTATTTATTTATTTATTTTTAAATTTGGCCTCTTTTTATTGATTATTTATTTATTTTTCATTCATCTTTATTCTTTAACCTGTGTGGGCCTCCTGTTGCAGTGGCCTCTCTCCTTGCAGAGCACTGGCTCTGGGCGCATGCGCTCCAGAGCAGTGGCTTGTAATTGGACACACTGGTCCAGCCGCTCCATGGCACGTGGGAACTTCCCAGGCCAGGGATCGAACTGGTGCCCCTTGCACTGCAAGGCGGACTCTTTACCCACTGGACCACCAGGGAAGCCCTCCCTGGCAGCTTTCAGAGACCTGATTTGGGGGAACATGGACACCACTGAGAATCGTGACAAGGCAAACATAGATAAGAAAATGATTTAGTGCACCTGGCAAATGTGAGTTAGATTCACTTAGGTCAACTTCATAAACACTCCTCCCCCCACCCAAATATCAAAAAAGTTCAATTAACTTGTTTTATATAAGATTTCATAACAGGTTTCCTTTAAATGCCCCGCCTCACTGGTATTTAGCATCATGTGATTAAAGTACTATGCTTTCAGAGCCCAGCCATTAGAGGTGGGTAGACAGCCTGTAATTAACATTTGGCTGACCGCCCTCTCCCAGAGACCAGTTCAGCCCACAGCAGTTGAGGAAGGCAGCAACTGAGGCACCGGGGGTCTCCTGCGGCTTCTTCTAGAAAAGCATGTGCCGGGATCTGGCTGGGCTTCGGGGAGGGCAGCGCCGACCACCCGGCTCCCGCCTGGTACCTGGGCCTCTGCCCTGCCGTCCTGGCCGCAGCGTTGAGTCTGCACTGGCAGCCACCCAGCCTCATCTGTCTTGACCCCTCTGTCACTTGGTGGCAGTGATGCTGGACCCTGGTTCGTTTAGAGGGCAAGGAGACAGAGGTCGGTGAACGCTGAGTACTGGCCAAGCCTGATGTTAGTGACTTCAGCCTGCAAACGTTCACTCAAAGCTGCCCGTGTGGCCAAGCTAACTCCCAGCCCACCCCACAAATGGAGCCCATTGCCCGGGACTAGGAGAGGAAGCCAAGATCAGAAGGAGGCCCTTCCTCACCCCTCAGAGAGGAAGAGAGCATGCGTCACCAGGAAAACACATGCCTGACTGTCTGCTGGGAAGCTTAGAGGCTGACCATTACTGGGAGGAGGAAGCACACTTGTCACCCAGAGCTGAGGACACTGGAGTTTCACAAAGTCAGTTGCCTGTTGGGTATTTAGATTCTGTCCTTCCCTTATACATACCTCTGCGTGCCAGGACTGTGCCGTGCACGGAGGGCCATGTGGCAGTCTCCTCCGGCCAGGGACCGTTTAAGGGCCGTTCTAGACGTTGAGGTCTTTGTCCCCACCCTGAGGGGAGACGTTCACACAGAGTGGAGGGAGGCCCCTGGACTCTGTACGGGTCCCTGGAGGGGTCTGGCCCAGCCAGGGCCGCCAGGAAGGCTCCTAATGAGAGTGATCGAAGCTGAAAGGTACATCAAAGGATGCAGAGGAGTCCGTTTAGCCAGGAGGGGGGGCAGCAGTGTTTGAAACAGAAGGAGCGTTCTGTGCAGAGGCCTGGTGCTGCATGGGTGGTCATGATTCAGGATCTTCTAAGGACGTAGGCTTGGAGGAGAGTGCAAAGGGGGGGGAGGAAGGTCATTACTGAACACATAACAGGTTTCCTTTAAATGCCCCGCCTCACTGGGATTTAGCATCATGTGATTAAAGTACTATGCTTTCAGAGCCCAGCCATTAGAGGTGGGTAGACAGCCTGTAATTAACATTTGGCTGACCGCCCTCTCCCAGAGACCAGTTCAGCCCACAGCAGTTGAGGAAGGCAGCAACTGAGGCACCGGGGGTCTCCTGCGGCTTCTTCTAGAAAAGCATGTGCCGGGATCTGGCTGGGCTTCGGGGAGGGCAGCGCCGACCACCCGGCTCCCGCCTGGTACCTGGGCCTCTGCCCTGCCGTCCTGGCCGCAGCGTTGAGTCTGCACTGGCAGCCACCCAGCCTCATCTGTCTTGACCCCTCTGTCACTTGGTGGCAGTGATGCTGGACCCTGGTTCGTTTAGAGGGCAAGGAGACAGAGGTCGGTGAACGCTGAGTACTGGCCAAGCCTGATGTTAGTGACTTCAGCCTGCAAACGTTCACTCAAAGCTGCCCGTGTGGCCAAGCTAACTCCCAGCCCACCCCACAAATGGAGCCCATTGCCCGGGACTAGGAGAGGAAGCCAAGATCAGAAGGAGGCCCTTCCTCACCCCTCAGAGAGGAAGAGAGCATGCGTCACCAGGAAAACACATGCCTGACTGTCTGCTGGGAAGCTTAGAGGCTGACCATTACTGGGAGGAGGAAGCACACTTGTCACCCAGAGCTGAGGACACTGGAGTTTCACAAAGTCAGTTGCCTGTTGGGTATTTAGATTCTGTCCTTCCCTTATACATACCTCTGCGTGCCAGGACTGTGCCGTGCACGGAGGGCCATGTGGCAGTCTCCTCCGGCCAGGGACCGTTTAAGGGCCGTTCTAGACGTTGAGGTCTTTGTCCCCACCCTGAGGGGAGACGTTCACACAGAGTGGAGGGAGGCCCCCTGGACTCTGTACGGGTCCCTGGAGGGGGGTCTGGCCCAGCCAGGGCCGCCAGGGAAGGCTCCTAATGAGAGTGATCGTAAGCTGAAAGGTACATCAAAGGATGCAGAGGAGTCCGTTTAGCCAGGAGGGGGGGCAGCAGTGTTTGAAACAGAAGGAGCGTTCTGTGCAGAGGCCTGGTGCTGCATGGGTGGTCATGATTCAGGATCTTCTAAGGACGTAGGCTTGGAGGAGAGTGCAGGGAGGGGAGGAACGGGGCTGGAGGGTCGATCAGAGGCTGGGGTGCGGAGACTCCACAGGCGGAGGTGAGAAGCCAGACTTTGCCCCAGGTGTTTGCGATGCACTTTGGGGCAAGGAATCTGGGGCAGGTGCCTTGGGCTTAAGGGACCACAGTGCCGGGCAGCCTAGACAGAGCCTTCTTTAGCCCCACTCCTCCTGCCCTCCATGCCTGGTACTCTGAGCTCATTCAGTCCCCTGGTTGGCATCCAGGTTGGAGGATTTGTTCTTTGATGCGGCTGTGACGTTTGTGGCCTCCTTACCCTTTGCACTGAGCTGCCTGGCTTTTTCCGGGGCTGTCTCTCTTTTGCCTCTTTTCCCTGTCCCTTCATACCAATGCAGATCTCGTCAGAGCCCAGCAGCCTTTGTTGTTTAGGCTGCGTGCTAAGTTGCTTCAGTTGTGTCTGACTCTTTGCGATCCTATGGACTGTAGCCTGCCAGGCTTCTCTATCCATGGGATTCGTCAGGCAAGAATCCTGGAGTGGGTTTCCATGTCTTCCTCCAGGGGATCTTCCCCACCCAGGGATAGAACCCATGTCTCCCAAGGCTCTCGTATTGCAGGCAGATTCTTTACCACTGAGCCACAGGGGAAGACTGTTGTTTAGGGTATATAAACTCAAAGGAACCAACCCATGTGGATGAGTAACAGACACCAGAAATCACTAGAGCTTAAATAAGACAGAGATTATTTCTCTCTTGCCTAAAAGAGGCCTGGAGGTAGGCTGACCAGAGCTGGTTTGCTGGTTTTATGGATTTTAGGCCATGTCCATCTTTTTGTAACACTGTCCTCAGTAAGTGGCCCTTTTATTCAAGGTCACCTCATGGTCCAACATGGTTGATGAGGTACCAGCCATCACACAGGGTCATTCTGGAAAGGAGGAGGAGAAACTGGCATTAGTTTTCATTGGCCACCCCTGTCTGCAAGGAAGGCTGGGAAATGTAGTTTTCCAGCTGAGTACTTAGCCAAGGTTCTGTTAGTGAGAAGGAATGGGAGAATGGCCACTGAATAAGCAACTAGCAGCCTCTGGCTTGGCGCATGGTAACAGTGAGCCAGGGAGGACAAGCAGCTCCCCACAGGGCTGCCTCTGTGTTCCACAGCACCTGTCTGCGGCGCTCAGCACCCTGGGCACACAGGAGATGCTGCCGACAGGGTGGGTAAGTGAAACAAGGCACGGGAATCTCCACGTCTGCTCAGTCATCCGTAAGCCCACAGGACCAGGCGTCTCAGAAACGAGCAGGACTGGGGCTCAGGGCCTGGCCCCACTGCAGACTTAGACAAGCCATTTATTGTTTTCAAGCCTCAATTTCTCCCTCTTCAGAAAGTGAATACTCCTACTCTAAGAGGTTTGAGACAAGGATCCATGAGTCAGTAGGCTACAGAGTTACGATGCCTGTGAGTTGTGGCCTCCTTATTGCCTAGCTGCCTGGCTTTTCCGGCTGTCTCTCTTTTGCCTCTTTTCCCTGTCCCTTCATACCAATGCAGATCTCGTCAGAGCCCAGCAGCCTTTGTTGTTTAGGCTGCGTGCTAAGTTGCTTCAGTTGTGTCTGACTCTTTGCGATCCTATGGACTGTAGCCTGCCAGGCTTCTCTATCCATGGGATTCGTCAGGCAAGAATCCTGGAGTGGGTTTCCATGTCTTCCTCCAGGGGATCTTCCCCACCCAGGGATAGAACCCATGTCTCCCAAGGCTCTCGTATTGCAGGCAGATTCTTTACCACTGAGCCACAGGGGAAGACTGTTGTTTAGGGTATATAAACTCAAAGGAACCAACCCATGTGGATGAGTAACAGACACCAGAAATCACTAGAGCTTAAATAAGACAGAGATTATTTCTCTCTTGCCTAAAAGAGGCCTGGAGGTAGGCTGACCAGAGCTGGTTTGCTGGTTTTATGGATTTTAGGCCATGTCCATCTTTTTGTAACACTGTCCTCAGTAAGTGGCCCTTTTATTCAAGGTCACCTCATGGTCCAACATGGTTGATGAGGTACCAGCCATCACACAGGGTCATTCTGGAAAGGAGGAGGAGAAACTGGCATTAGTTTTCATTGGCCACCCCTGTCTGCAAGGAAGGCTGGGAAATGTAGTTTTCCAGCTGAGTACTTAGCCAAGGTTCTGTTAGTGAGAAGGAATGGGAGAATGGCCACTGAATAAGCAACTAGCAGCCTCTGGCTTGGCGCATGGTAACAGTGAGCCAGGGAGGACAAGCAGCTCCCCACAGGGCTGCCTCTGTGTTCCACAGCACCTGTCTGCGGCGCTCAGCACCCTGGGCACACAGGAGATGCTGCCGACAGGGTGGGTAAGTGAAACAAGGCACGGGAATCTCCACGTCTGCTCAGTCATCCGTAAGCCCACAGGACCAGGCGTCTCAGAAACGAGCAGGACTGGGGCTCAGGGCCTGGCCCCACTGCAGACTTAGACAAGCCATTTATTGTTTTCAAGCCTCAATTTCTCCCTCTTCAGAAAGTGAATACTCCTACTCTAAGAGGTTTGAGACAAGGATCCATGAGTCAGTAGACGCTACAGAGTTAAACGGAGGTTGCGTGGTGGTGATTTGCAGCTTGTGTGGCTTCTCAGACTCTTCCCTTCCCTCCAGGTAAAGTCTAGAAGATGGCATGACTTGGCTGAGATGAATTATATATATACTGATGTCTCCTCTCATAGACTCTACCCCACCCATCCAAGCCACAGGAATCCTAATATCCCCTTGTGTTTCCAGACATCTTTCTTCAGAAGAGCTCAAAGCCTTCATTATCCCTGGGCCCTCTAATATTCCAACATACAGGAAGGAGTAAGCGTTATTATTTATATCTGGAAAATGGACAAGTAACCCTTCCAAGATCAGACCTGCAACGAAAACTGGGTCTTCTGACAACAGACCCGGAGTTCTTTTTCCTGAGATAGTATTCCCAGATTTTTTTTTTATTATTATTTTGGCAGCATGGCTTACAGGATCTTATTTCCCTGGCTAGGGATTGAACCCAGGCTCTTGGCAATGAGAGCACTGAGTCCTGACCCCTGGCTTGGCAGGGAGTTCCCCAAACCCTTTGACTTAGATGGTAAAGAATTTGCCAGCAATGGGGGAGACCTGGGTTCAGCCCCAGAGTTGGGTAGATCCCCTGGAGAAGGCAGTGGCGACCCACTCCAGTAGTCTTGCCTGGAGAATCCCACGCACAGAGGAGCCTGGTGGGCTGTAGTCCATAAGGCTGCAAAGAGTCGAACATGACTGAGTGACTGTCACTTTCTTTCACTTTGTTTTTAAAGCAACAGATGCACCTGTTCACAGTAATCCTTCCTGGGGGATCTAGTGCCTAAAACAGGAAATGGAATACCACTGGCTGTCCCAGCCCACCAGTAACCTTCCTGGAAAGTGCCCCTACCTCTCCCCAATACCACTGGGTGGGCTCTCCTTGGTTCTTAAGGAAGCGTCCACCTCCTGAGTGCCCAGCGCTCCATGGGTTTTGAGTGCGGGCAGACACAGGAAGTAGAAGTCCTAGCCCTCCCCTTGGCGGGGGAGAGGAGCAGTCTGGTCAAGAATGTGGCCGTGCATAGATGTCTTCACACCTTGACTTGGTTCTGGTCTGCAGTGGAGGCCTTTACCGTCTGGCCCTGTCTCCCAGCCCAGGCCAGAATCATTACCCACTTTCCCTATGCTTTACCCTACACAGGTTCTCAAGTAGTTCTTTCATGCTTGAAAGAATTATAAATTGTGTGCTATAATCACATGCCCCAAATGTAAGTAATTATAATTTGTTATAGTTTTCCTTTTATATTTTTGAATGCTTTCTTATGTTCTTGCCAGGCTGCCTAACTTTTTAAAGAATCTACCTCTGTATCCTCATCCTGCCTTCTCTGGGCTCCACATTCATTATCTAATAGAAATTTAATTAAAAAAAAAAAACTTGTTTGAAGAAGTAGTAACACAGTTGAAAAATAAAGTCACAATAAGAAAGCTATGGTTTGGCAACAATCCAGAGGTCCATCAACCAATCAATGGATAAACAAGATGTGATGTATCCATACAGTAGAATATTATTCAGCCATTGCAGCTCACCTGGTAAAGAATCCACCTGCAACACAGGATACCCCAGTTTGATTCCTTGGTTAGGAAGATCCCCCGAGAAGGGAAAGGCTATTCACTCCAGTATTCTTGGGCTTCTCTGGTGGCTCAGATGGAAAAGAATTTTCCTGCAATCTGGGAGACCTGGGTTCAATCCTTGGGGTGGGAAGATCCCCTGGAGAAGGGAACAACATTCCAGTGTTCTTGCCTGGAGAATTCCATGGACAGAGGAGCCTTGCAGGCTACAGTCCATGGGGTCACAGAGAGTCGGACAAGACTGAATGACCCTCTCATCACATTCACCTCATAAAAAAGGAATGAAGCACTGATAACATGCTACAATTTGGATGAACCTTGAAGATATACTAAGTGAAAGAACCAAACTCAGAAGTTGTTATTGTATGATTCCATTTATATGAAGCAGCCACAATAGGTAAATCCACAGAGACAGAATGAAGGCTTGTGGTTACCAGGGGTGGGGAGGTTGGGAGAGTAAAGGGTAATTGTTTAAGGGGTACAGGGTTTTCTTTTGGTGTGATGGAAGTGTTTGGTACCTAAGAAGAGACGGCAGTTACACAACAAAGTGAATGTAACACATGCCACCGAACTGTACGATTTAAATGTCTGAAATGGTTAATTCCATGCTAGGTGAATTTCACCTCAAGAATTGAAAGGAGCGAAAAAGATAGCCTGTGGAGTATAGAAACACTGTTTTCACGTGGTCCCCATCCATCTGCCCCTTCCTTCTTGCCTTCTTCCTCCCTCCCTGGAGGAAACAACTTTTGAAAGAAAAACTACTAATAAGAATTCCGGAAGATGTAAAAGTAGACAGAATGATAGTGTAATAAATTGCTGTACCACCACCTGGCTTCCTCAACTCTCAGCTCATGGCCAACCTTGATTCTTTTCTGCTGTCCATCCACCTATCTCTGGGTTATTTGAAGCACCGGGTGCCATATTACTTCACTCGTAAATCAGTATATGTTGTGTGTATATATATATATATATATATATCAGTACAGTAAAAAACATAACCACAATATGTTCCACTTTCAATAATATTTTGTCTCTCCTTTTGGTATTTTTGCATGTACTATAAAAAATACATTCTGATTTTTTTCCCCATCTTACATCAAAGGGACCATACTGGAAATACTATTCTATACCTGCTGGCTTCCACTTTACAGAGCATTGTGAAGCTCTCTCCTCAGTCAGGGCACAGGAACCCTCCTTGTATTTTTGTGTGTTTAATATTCTGCCATGTGACTGTATACTCGTTTGTTCACATGTCCCTTGTTTCTGGTGGTTTTCAGTCTTTTCCTTCCGATGGTCTGAGCAGGACACTGTGCAGACCAAGGGGTCAAAGGCAAATCATATTTGGCTCGTGGTCTTGAGAAGCCTGGAGCAGGCAGATTCGTCAGAGAAACAGAACCATTGGAGAGAGAGGGAGAGGGAATTCTCCTGGTGTTAACTTGGGCTTCCTTCCCGCGTGGTGGTCTCAGTGGATGTGGCCTTATTTCCTGGAGGCTGCCTTCCCTCAGGACAAGATGACCCCTTGGCCTGGAGAATGCCTCCAGGGTTACCAGGGTGGGAGGTTGGGAGAGTAAAGGGTAATTGTTTAAGGGGTACAGGGTTTTCTTTTGGTGTGATGGAAGTGTTTGGTACCTAAGAAGAGACGGCAGTTACACAACAAAGTGAATGTAACACATGCCACCGAACTGTACGATTTAAATGTCTGAAATGGTTAATTCCATGCTAGGTGAATTTCACCTCAAGAATTGAAAGGAGCGAAAAAGATAGCCTGTGGAGTATAGAAACACTGTTTTCACGTGGTCCCCATCCATCTGCCCCTTCCTTCTTGCCTTCTTCCTCCCTCCCTGGAGGAAACAACTTTTGAAAGAAAAACTACTAATAAGAATTCCGGAAGATGTAAAAGTAGACAGAATGATAGTGTAATAAATTGCTGTACCACCACCTGGCTTCCTCAACTCTCAGCTCATGGCCAACCTTGATTCTTTTCTGCTGTCCATCCACCTATCTCTGGGTTATTTGAAGCACCGGGTGCCATATTACTTCACTCGTAAATCAGTATATGTTGTGTGTATATATATATATATATATATATCAGTACAGTAAAAAACATAACCACAATATGTTCCACTTTCAATAATATTTTGTCTCTCCTTTTGGTATTTTTGCATGTACTATAAAAAATACATTCTGATTTTTTTCCCCATCTTACATCAAAGGGACCATACTGGAAATACTATTCTATACCTGCTGGCTTCCACTTTACAGAGCATTGTGAAGCTCTCTCCTCAGTCAGGGCACAGGAACCCTCCTTGTATTTTTGTGTGTTTAATATTCTGCCATGTGACTGTATACTCGTTTGTTCACATGTCCCTTGTTTCTGGTGGTTTTCAGTCTTTTCCTTCCGATGGTCTGAGCAGGACACTGTGCAGACCAAGGGGTCAAAGGCAAATCATATTTGGCTCGTGGTCTTGAGAAGCCTGGAGCAGGCAGATTCGTCAGAGAAACAGAACCATTGGAGAGAGAGGGAGAGGGAATTCTCCTGGTGTTAACTTGGGCTTCCTTCCCGCGTGGTGGTCTCAGTGGATGTGGCCTTATTTCCTGGAGGCTGCCTTCCCTCAGGACAGAGACGTGAATGCCTCCAGGCCTGCTTCAGTTTTAGGCCTGGGAAGAGCATAAGGTCACTTGTGCTGCACGGCTGACCATCCAGCTGGACACTGTGAGGTGTGGACGCTTCCATCCCTGTGGGGGAGGTAGCAGAAGCTCGGGGTGTTCAGTATATATTAGCCATTTGATTAGACACTCGCCTATCTGAGATCCCGCTCTGGGGATAACTTCCTGTGTGACTTAGCTCGAGACCTGCCCTGTCCCTGGATCTCTAAATGGGGCTGATGGAGAGTGCTGCCAGGTCCAGGTCCAGGTGAGACAGGACAGTAATCGCTGTGAACGAGGCTGGAGGCTGGGTGTGGCAGGGCTTGGAGGCTCCACCCCCAAAAATGAGTCCTGCCTCTGCTGCGGCGGAGAGGGGCAAGATCTGGGGGTGCAGGAAGCAGGTCCTGGTGCCTCTTGAGATGTCCAAGCAGGTCCCTGGGCAGGTGGGCGGGGAGGACTTGGGTTCTTGAGGGACCCGGGACAGACTCGCTGCGTGTTCACAGCCGTCAGGGGCTTCATGCCTTTTACCTCTTTTCTCATGAGCCCTCACAGCCGTTCTGTAAGCCGGTGACTCTTTGGCCCTTGGACAGTGTCCCCATGGTGATAAGAGCAGAGTGACAGCCAGAATTCCAGCTCAGGCCCTCCAGGCTCCAAACCCCATGCCCTTAATAAGACGCAGTACTGGAAATACTATTCTATACCTGCTGGCTTCCACTTTACAGAGCATTGTGAAGCTCTCCTCAGTCAGGCACAGGAACCCTCCTTGTATTTTTGTGTGTTTAATATTCTGCCATGTGACTGTATACTCGTTTGTTCACATGTCCCTTGTTTCTGGTGGTTTTCAGTCTTTTCCTTCCGATGGTCTGAGCAGGACACTGTGCAGACCAAGGGGTCAAAGGCAAATCATATTTGGCTCGTGGTCTTGAGAAGCCTGGAGCAGGCAGATTCGTCAGAGAAACAGAACCATTGGAGAGAGAGGGAGAGGGAATTCTCCTGGTGTTAACTTGGGCTTCCTTCCCGCGTGGTGGTCTCAGTGGATGTGGCCTTATTTCCTGGAGGCTGCCTTCCCTCAGGACAGAGACGTGAATGCCTCCAGGCCTGCTTCAGTTTTAGGCCTGGGAAGAGCATAAGGTCACTTGTGCTGCACGGCTGACCATCCAGCTGGACACTGTGAGGTGTGGGCGCTTCCATCCCTGTGGGGAGGTAGCAGAAGCTCGGGGTGTTCAGTATATATTAGCCATTTGATTAGACACTCGCCTATCTGAGATCCCGCTCTGGGGATAACTTCCTGTGTGACTTAGCTCGAGACCTGCCCTGTCCCTGGATCTCTAAATGGGGCTGATGGAGAGTGCTGCCAGGTCCAGGTCCAGGTGAGACAGGACAGTAATCGCTGTGAACGAGGCTGGAGGCTGGGTGTGGCAGGGCTTGGAGGCTCCACCCCCAAAAATGAGTCCTGCCTCTGCTGCGGCGGAGAGGGGCAAGATCTGGGGGTGCAGGAAGCAGGTCCTGGTGCCTCTTGAGATGTCCAAGCAGGTCCCTGGGCAGGTGGGCGGGGAGGACTTGGGTTCTTGAGGGACCCGGGACAGACTCGCTGCGTGTTCACAGCCGTCAGGGGCTTCATGCCTTTTACCTCTTTTCTCATGAGCCCTCACAGCCGTTCTGTAAGCCGGTGACTCTTTGGCCCTTGGACAGTGTCCCCATGGTGATAAGAGCAGAGTGACAGCCAGAATTCCAGCTCAGGCCCTCCAGGCTCCAAACCCCATGCCCTTTGCCCACAGAGCTGGCTGGGAAGAGAGACTCTTGGCAGAATACCAGGGTTTTCCTTACTGTGAACACTGTTGACTCTAATTAGATTAATTTTCACTTTTCTTTTGCCTTGGAGGCGTTGGTGATGCAGTGGGGTTACAACACTCCGTCAGTGGAGTTGTGAACGCTGGTGTGAGACCCTCCAAACCCGAGAAGCAGTCAGCTCTGTGCTTGATCGACCCCGTGCCCCGTGGAGGAGTTTCGCCGCCCCCACAGCGGGGCAGGGGTGGGCGATGGAGGCCCCGCCTCTGAGTCTGCGCTTCCACCCTGTGACGTCCCCTCCCCGTCCGCCCCTCCACCCCCACCGCCCCGCTGGCAGGACTATTACAGATGCTCCCTGCCTGGCATGCATTTCTAGAAACGCTGCTCTGGGCACACATCTGTGCTGCGTTGTGGCCCCAGCCCCGAGCTCTGGTTAATCCAGGGTAAATAAAGCACCCACTTACATAGTCTTCCCTCTCCAGGGTAAACTCTGGAAGTCAGGGCTTTTGCCTGGATTAAGGTCTTAGCAAAAGAGCGTGCTTATCCAACCCCGTCTTGCTTTTTCACCACAGAAAGCCGATGACAATCGTTTATGGAAGGCCCAGGGCACGTGCCACGTGGGCCCGAGCTGGACACACGTGTGTGTGGTAGAACTTAGCGTCAGACAAGACCCCCAGTTAGTGGGCTGTCCCTCCCTGACCTCGGACAGCAGTGCCAGGGTGCCCAGGTGTTGCCTGCCCGCCTTGGCACGAGAGGGTGCTAAGGGATGGGCCAGCGTTCTGGGAGCTCTGGGCGTGTGGTCACTCGCTCCAAGGCTGCCCAGGGCTGTGCTGCCCTTTGGAAGGGCAAGCAAGTGGCCTTTGGGGCTTTGCCAGGCCAGCCGCCAGCTCAGGAAAGAAGCACTCCGTACCGCATGGCATTTTCCTCTTCTCTGGCTTGACTCCCTTTCTACTGGGAAACCACAGGCTTGAGCATCCTCCAGGGGCGGGGTGGTGCCGGGCCTGCTGGCACCTGTGTCCCCCTGTTCTGAGACGGGCCTTCCTGTCCACCGGCAGGCCTCTGCCTGCGCCCTGGCAGCTTGCTGGCCCCGTCCCCCTCTGGCCTCACTCAGCACCCTCTCACCTTCTGAGTCCTCTCTCTGTGCAGTTCTGCCCGTCAGGAATACAAGCACCAGAACAAGTAGGTGAAAAGCCACCTCGATCAGGGGCTCGTCTGGTTTCCAGATTCACGTGCCAGCGGAGGCCTCACCGTTTAATCGCCGACAGCCGTCTCCAGTAAGACCGCGTAAACCCAGCCCCGGGGGGGCCAGGGTACAGGATTTGACACAAAGGAGACAAAGGACAAGGGACGTGGGTAGGATTTGCTCTGCTCAGATGTACCTTTTAAACTTGTTCTGTTTAGGCTGTAATTCCCTATTTTATTTCATCAGCTTGGTGCTTGCAGATTTCCGGCTTGTCTTGTGTGTGGTTTTGGTTTCTGACTTTCTCCATCCAGGAGCTAATATTCTAAAAGGCTGAAATCGCTAATTCATCTTAAAGCCTGGAGAGCCACTGGGGTGGCCCGTGTGACGGGGGCAGTTCACGTGGCCACCAGGACGGCCGGTGTCCACGTGGAGCCCCTAGGAGAGGGACTGGAGGCGGGTTCACCAAGGGGAGTCCCATTCCTTCGTCTGCAGGCGGGTGTCCATGTGGCCATCAGAGCCACGGCCTCTGTGCCCCCAGGAGAGGCCGCTGCCCCGGGTCCCCACGTCATGGTGACAGACTGGCCGGGGGACTCGGAGGCCTCTTGGGAACGTCAGGTTAGAGCTGTGAGGAGAAAACGACAATAAGAAATGGGGGCCTGCAAGAGAAATATAGTTTACTAACACAAAAATGGGGAGTCCAGAGAGATAGTACTGATAAGTGCATATGCAGAGCAGCAATGGAGAAGCAGACATAGGGAACAGACTTACGGACGTTGGGAGGAGGGAAGAATGGGTGAGAGGTATGGAAAGAGTAACATGGAAACTGACAGTACCGTATGTAAGAGAGACAGCCCGTGTGGATGTGCTGTGAATCTAAGGGAACTTGCACAGGGGCGATGCAACAGCCCGGAGGGGTGGGATGGGGAGGGAGGTGGGAGGGAGGGTCGAGAGGGAGGGGTCGTGTGCACACCTACGGCTGATTCGGGTTGGTGTGTGGCAGTCAACAGCAAAACTCTGTAGAAGTATAATTGAAAATAATAATAAAAAGAAAAGGTGGCTTTGGGGGAACACTGGCTCGCGTGTCGCTTCCTGGACACCAGAGAGCGTGTGCCGGGGCTCGGGCTTCTGCGGCAGGTGCGATCCGCAGCCACATCTGGAAGGAATGGCCTCTGGGGCCTCTCGTTCTACCCTCACAGATGTTGATCCAGAGACTGCCGAGGGTCCTTCCTTCCCTCTCACTTCTCTCAACCTGAACTTCCTTCTGGTCTCACTTCATGTGTCTGTAGCTGGGGCACCTCTGTGTCATGCCTCAGCGGCTGCATAGCCCTCTTTTCCAGTGCTTTTCCTCCTCTTTTTAAAAAAAAAAACAAAAACGCTTTTTTGAGATTTAATTCATATATCAGAAAAGTCACTCATTTATTTGTTTTTTTTGGTCCGTGCAGCATGAGGGATCTTAGTTCCCTGACCAGGGATCGAACCCTTCCCTTGCAGTGGAAGTGCTAACCACTGGGCAACCAGGGAATTCCCCAAACTCACCCTCTTAGAGTGTGTGTGTTAGTCTCTCAGTCATGTCCGACTCCTTGTGACCTCATGGACCGTAGCCCGCCAGACTCCTCTGTCCGTGGGATTCTCCAGGCAAGAAGACTGGAGTGGGCTGCTGTTTCCACCTCTCTTGTAAAGGAGGTGACTTTCGACAGACTCCCAGTGTGGTGCACCCATCACTCACTGTCTGGAGACGTCGTTTGCTAGAGTCTGATCCCCCAGGACATTCTCATCACCTCCCGTACCCGTTGCAGTCACTCCCGTTTGTCCCCACCTCTCTCAGCCCCCGGCAACCTCTGGTCGATGTTGTTTGTCTATAGATTTGCCTCTTCTGCGCCGTTCCTGTAAGTGCCATCACTCTGTCATGCTCCTGCACGTTCCTGCCTTAGCATCAGGCCGGCATGAGCTCTCTCATCTATTTTCATAAATTTCCCATTTCACAGCGAGAGAAGGTGAGACAGCAGTGATCCATTTTCATAAATACTGAGGCTGATTTTTTTGTTGTTGTTAAAAAAATTGGATCTTTTGGAAAAACCCTGAGATCTCCACAAAGTATGAATTACATAACTGACTAGCCCTGTGTCTAAAATTCCACTTTGCTTCTTGTATTTGCAAACATACTTCCTTCTACCCTCTTAGGTTGGGGGGCTTCCGTTTAGCCCTACCGCTCTTCTCTCTGCATTCCAAGAGCTTTCCTTCCTCTTCTTTCCTGCTGCCTAAGCCTGGCTGGGTCTGGGCTCCCTTCTCCTCGCTGGGTTCCTGATGTTGATCCAGAGACTGCCGAGGGTCCTTCCTTCCCTCTCACTTCTCTCAACCTGAACTTCCTTCTGGTCTCACTTCATGTGTCTGTAGCTGGGGCACCTCTGTGTCATGCCTCAGCGGCTGCATAGCCTCTTTTCCAGTGCTTTTCCTCCTCTTTTTAAAAAAA
Organism: Tragulus kanchil; assembly: GCA_022376925.1. Classification (NCBI taxonomy): domain Eukaryota; kingdom Metazoa; phylum Chordata; class Mammalia; order Artiodactyla; family Tragulidae; genus Tragulus; species Tragulus kanchil. The sequence goes on from JAIOJX010000003.1 coordinate 139,904,573, forward strand.
AAAACAAAAACGCTTTTTTGAGATTTAATTCATATATCAGAAAAGTCACTCATTTATTTGTTTTTTTTGGTCCGTGCAGCATGAGGGATCTTAGTTCCCTGACCAGGGATCGAACCCTTCCCTTGCAGTGGAAGTGCTAACCACTGGGCAACCAGGGAATTCCCCAAACTCACCCTCTTAGAGTGTGTGTGTTAGTCTCTCAGTCATGTCCGACTCCTTGTGACCTCATGGACCGTAGCCCGCCAGACTCCTCTGTCCGTGGGATTCTCCAGGCAAGAAGACTGGAGTGGGCTGCTGTTTCCACCTCTCTTGTAAAGGAGGTGACTTTCGACAGACTCCCAGTGTGGTGCACCCATCACTCACTGTCTGGAGACGTCGTTTGCTAGAGTCTGATCCCCCAGGACATTCTCATCACCTCCCGTACCCGTTGCAGTCACTCCCGTTTGTCCCCACCTCTCTCAGCCCCCGGCAACCTCTGGTCGATGTTGTTTGTCTATAGATTTGCCTCTTCTGCGCCCGTTCCTGTAAGTGCCATCACTCTGTCATGCTCCTGCACGTTCCTGCCTTAGCATCAGGCCGGCATGAGCTCTCTCATCTATTTTCATAAATTTCCCATTTCACAGCGAGAGAAGGTGAGACAGCAGTGATCCATTTTCATAAATACTGAGGCTGATTTTTTTGTTGTTGTTAAAAAAATTGGATCTTTTGGAAAAACCCTGAGATCTCCACAAAGTATGAATTACATAACTGACTAGCCCTGTGTCTAAAATTCCACTTTGCTTCTTGTATTTGCAAACATACTTCCTTCTACCCTCTTAGGTTGGGGGGCTTCCGTTTAGCCCTACCGCTCTTCTCTCTGCATTCCAAGAGCTTTCCTTCCCCTCTCTTTTCTTTCCTGCTGCCTAAGCCTGGCTGGGTCTGGAGGCTCCCTTCTCCTCGCTGGGTTCCTGCCAACTCTCTCTCTGGCATTTCTCTCACCACAGGCAGGTCCTTCTAGGGAAAGTGTGAACATGTTAGTCCCTAAGTCACGTCTGACTCTTGGAACCACATCGACTGTAGCCCGCCGAGCTCCTCTGTCCATGGGATTCTCCAGGCAGGAAGACTGGAGTGGGTTGCCATACCCTTCTCCAGGGGATCTTCCCCACCCAGGGATCGAACCCAGTTCTCCCGCACTGCAGGCGGATTTTTTTTTTTTTTTTAAACCATCTGAGCCTCAAGGAAGCCCTTCTCCTCTGAGGGAAGCGGACCAGGAGTAAAGAGCGACCATCTAGGGGTGGGAGCGCTTTCTCTGCTGGTAACAGTGGAGTGAAGCAGGTGTCTGGGAGGAAGGGGTGCCCGTCCAGTTTGCTCCCTGGGGTCAGGCAGCCTGGGGCCCTTGACCTCATTTCTGTTAATTGCTCGTGTGGGGCTGGAAAGCTCCAGGGTGTGTCCCTGGAGTGTTTATGGAGCTCTAAGTAAGTCCTCGGTTCCCAGCAAGGTGTTATTACCTGCCACCGGATGGAAAGGTGGCAGACAGGAAGGAGCTCTGGCTTCCTACCGCGAGAGAGGTGTGATTACGTGGCAGAGGCTGTGTTTGGGAGGTGAATGTGGGAAGCCGGAGGTCAGTGTGGCCAGAGCAGGGGAGGCTGTGTCCGAGGTGGGTTCAGTGGCCCCGCGGGAGATGGAGTTAGAGTTGGGTGGAGAAGGCCCCAGGCTGGAGAGAAAGGGTGTCCCTGGTCTTCTCCTAGGGGTATTCTGTGTGACGTGTTATCTGAGAGGCCAGGAAAGGGAGGGGCAGTGAAGCTTCCAGGAAAATGGAGGTGGGGCCAGGGAATGTGAGGGTGGGACCCCAAGTGGGAGGTGGAGCCTGCACCCTCTGCCCAGCCCCAAGCCGTGATAAGACCACTTGATGGGAGAGAGCCTCGGTGCCCATTGGGAGCTGTCCGTGGCTGTCCAAGCTGGCACGGGGGTGGCGGTGCCTCTTTCGCATTCCAGGGGGAGCTTTCCTTCCCTCTCCTTTTCTTTCCTGCTGCCTAAGCCTGGCTGGGTCTGAGGCTCCCTTCTCCTCGCTGGGTTCCTGCCAACTCTCTCTCTGGCATTTCTCTCACCACAGGCAGGTCCTTCTAGGGAAAGTGTGAACATGTTAGTCCCTAAGTCACGTCTGACTCTTGGAACCACATCGACTGTAGCCCGCCGAGCTCCTCTGTCCATGGGATTCTCCAGGCAGGAAGACTGGAGTGGGTTGCCATACCCTTCTCCAGGGGATCTTCCCCACCCAGGGATCGAACCCAGTTCTCCCGCACTGCAGGCGGATTTTTTTTTTTAAACCATCTGAGCCACACGGAAGCCCTGCTGCTCGGAGGGAAGCGGACCAGGAGTGAAGAGCGACCATCTAGGGGTGGGAGCGCTTTCTCTGCTGGTAACAGTGGAGTGAAGCAGGTGTCTGGGAGGAAGGGGTGCCCGTCCAGTTTGCTCCCTGGGGTCAGGCAGCCTGGGGCCCTTGACCTCATTTCTGTTAATTGCTCGTGTGGGGCTGGAAAGCTCCAGGGTGTGTCCCTGGAGTGTTTATGGAGCTCTAAGTAAGTCCTCGGTTCCCAGCAAGGTGTTATTACCTGCCACCGGATGGAAAGGTGGCAGACAGGAAGGAGCTCTGGCTTCCTACCGCGAGAGAGGTGTGATTACGTGGCAGAGGCTGTGTTTGGGAGGTGAATGTGGGAAGCCGGAGGTCAGTGTGGCCAGAGCAGGGGAGGCTGTGTCCGAGGTGGGTTCAGTGGCCCCGCGGGAGATGGAGTTAGAGTTGGGTGGAGAAGGCCCCAGGCTGGAGAGAAAGGGTGTCCCTGGTCTTCTCCTAGGGGTATTCTGTGTGACGTGTTATCTGAGAGGCCAGGAAAGGGAGGGGCAGTGAAGCTTCCAGGAAAATGGAGGTGGGGCCAGGGAATGTGAGGGTGGGACCCCAAGTGGGAGGTGGAGCCTGCACCCTCTGCCCAGCCCCAAGCCGTGATAAGACCACTTGATGGGAGAGAGCCTCGGTGAGGACAGGGCGGCCCATTGGGAGCTGTCCGTGGCTGTCCAGGAAGCTGGCACGGAGGTCGTGGCGGTGCCATGATGGTGTGCAGACGTCAGTAGGAGCCGAGAGGAAGGGGTGAGATGGGAAGAGTCCTCAGGGCCTCCGGACACTGGGTGAAGGAGGCCCCTGGGTGTGGGTGGCGTGGACTCTGGGTGGTCCTCTGGGCGTCCCCAGCAGAGAAGGCCTCCCCGCTAGGCCTCTGGGGTCCGGGTCCCCTCTGCGCCCTGAGTGGGCTTGAGAGGCCCACTGGGTCAGGTCCCCCTGCCGACCTGTGTGGTGTGCTTCTTGGCACAGGGATGGTCTGTTTACCTTGAACGTGAAAGCTGCTTGTTTGTGTCCAATTCTTTGCGACCCGTGGAGGAGCCGTGGAATTCTCCAGGCAAGAATACTGCAGTGGCTTGCCATTCCCTTCTCCAGGGGATCTTCCAGACCCAGGGACTGCACCTGGGTCTCCTGCATTGCAGGTGGACTCTTTGCCATCTGAGCCAGCAGGGAACCCCCTGTTTACCTTAGGACCTTGCCACGAGCGGGTTATCAAGCAGTGGCTGTGGTCGTGATGGGGTGGGATGAGAGTAAGGAGGGCCAGTACGAGAGGAGGGAATACCATGATCACAGAGTTCTAGTACTAGGGGAGGTCATATCAGCATTTGAGCTGCTGCTATGTATAAAGTGTTTCGCCACCTCTAGGTGATTTAGTCCCTGCACCACCACCATGGGCTGGCCCCATCTTGCAGGTAAGGATGCTGAAGCTTGGAGAATGACGTGGCAGAGCCTGGACTCAGATCCCAGCCTTGTGGCCTCAGACCCCACGCTCTCAGTCACTCTGCTCCGCGCTCTCTCAGAAGAGCAGGCTCCGTCGCTGTCTGCTGAATGCATCGACGGTGCTTGTGCCAGTTTAGAGCTGGGTGGACGTGCGTCGGCACCTCCGGACCCGCTTCTCACTCTCTGTCCAGCCGTGTCTGTGATGGAGGGTAAGAGAGGAGAGAGGCCAGTGCTAGAGAGGAGAGGCCCACCTTCGGGGCAACTGGGCAGCGGGCCGGGCACCCTTCGTGGGACCGCCATCCCACTCCGCCCTGGGGAGAGTCTCCCGCCCCAGCGGGTGGGGCCAGCCGTGCTCGGAGCACTGGCCAGATAGACTCTTCGGTGAGGAAGAACAGAGAAGTGAGTCAGAGAGGAGAATTTATGTCCAGCTGGTAGTCTGTAGAACTAGATGCTGCTTTTAATGAATGCTCTGTTACTTTCATTTTCTTAGAGTGTTAAGGATTTAGACATCATAGGGATGAGAGGGATGCCAGCCCAAGAAAGCTTTGAGTTCAGGTTGCATTGTTCCTAGCTTTGTAAATGAGCAGGGGAGGGAGCGGAACTATTTTTAGATGGTGTCATACTAGTTGGGTAATTCACAGGCAGCATGCTCATGGCTCCACACTCTCCTTACTCACGCTTCACTGTAATTAGTGTTTTAATCGTCTTCAGACAGGATTGTAAGGCCTGTGAGGGTCTGGAGCACGGCTGTCTCGTTTGCGGTCCTGTCCCCCGGGCTGGGCATGTGGAAGGAGGATCAGTTCACTTAGAGGGGCAGCAGAAGGTGCCAACAGCTGGGCAGCTCACCAGTGAGTGTAGTAGCTGGTGGCATCAGCTGGAGTGGAGCACGGGGACAGAGACAGTGTGGAGGGGTTTACCTTAGGACCTTGCCACGATACCAGGGGGGATGGGGTGGGATGAGGTAAGGAGGGCCAGTACAGAGGAGGGAATACCATGATCACAGAGTTCTAGTACTAGGGGAGGTCATATCAGCATTTGAGCTGCTGCTATGTATAAAGTGTTTCGCCACCTCTAGGTGATTTAGTCCCTGCACCACCACCATGGGCTGGCCCCATCTTGCAGGTAAGGATGCTGAAGCTTGGAGAATGACGTGGCAGAGCCTGGACTCAGATCCCAGCCTTGTGGCCTCAGACCCCACGCTCTCAGTCACTCTGCTCCGCGCTCTCTCAGAAGAGCAGGCTCCGTCGCTGTCTGCTGAATGCATCGACGGTGCTTGTGCCAGTTTAGAGCTGGGTGGACGTGCGTCGGCACCTCCGGACCCGCTTCTCACTCTCTGTCCAGCCGTGTCTGTGATGGAGGGTAAGAGGGGAGAGGGCCAGTGCTAGAGAGGAGGCCCACCTTCGGGGCAACTGGGCAGCGGGCCGGGCACCCTTCGTGGGACCGCCATCCCACTCCGCCCTGGGGAGAGTCTCCCGCCCCAGCGGGTGGGGCCAGCCGTGCTCGGAGCACTGGCCAGATAGACTCTTCGGTGAGGAAGAACAGAGAAGTGAGTCAGAGAGGAGAATTTATGTCCAGCTGGTAGTCTGTAGAACTAGATGCTGCTTTTAATGAATGCTCTGTTACTTTCATTTTCTTAGAGTGTTAAGGATTTAGACATCATAGGGATGAGAGGGATGCCAGCCCAAGAAAGCTTTGAGTTCAGGTTGCATTGTTCCTAGCTTTGTAAATGAGCAGGGGAGGGAGCGGAACTATTTTTAGATGGTGTCATACTAGTTGGGTAATTCACAGGCAGCATGCTCATGGCTCCACACTCTCCTTACTCACGCTTCACTGTAATTAGTGTTTTAATCGTCTTCAGACAGGATTGTAAGGCCTGTGAGGGTCTGGAGCACGGCTGTCTCGTTTGCGGTCCTGTCCCCCGGGCTGGGCATGTGGAAGGAGGATCAGTTCACTTAGAGGGGCAGCAGAAGGTGCCAACAGCTGGGCAGCTCACCAGTGAGTGTAGTAGCTGGTGGCATCAGCTGGAGTGGAGCACGGGGGACAGAGACAAGGAATGTCTGGGCAAGGACGGGGGACATAGGGACAAATTGAAGACTATTGGAATTGGAAAAGGCAAGATCAATCTTGAACATCAAGTCACTTTTCATGACCTTAGGGAATTAGGGTTAAAAACACAAGTCCAAAGAATACGTGTGTTTTCTGATGCTGCACTCTCTGCAGATACTACTAACTTACGCAGTGGTTTTGTCAGAGTTAGAAACAGGCCTCCCTTATTTTGGTGGAAGGATTTTGAAGAAAGCATCCCCTCCCCCATCCCCCCTTCCCCAGGTGGCTGCAGCCTTGCTTCAGGGCACATAGTGTGACAAATGGGATATGAGCTGACTCTCAGCCCTCCCTCATTCTCTTGGCTAGATGTCTTTGATGTTGTTCAGTCGCTCAGTCGTGTCTGACTCTTTGCGACCCCATGGACTGTAGCCCACCAGGCTTCCCTGTCCTTCATCTCCCAAAGTTTGCTCAGACTCATGTCCGTTGATGCCGTTCGTCCATCCATCTCATCCTCTGTTGCCCCCTTCTTCTCTTGCCTTCTGTCTTTCTCAGCATCAGAGTCTTTTCTAAGGAATCGGCCCTTCGCATCATGTGGCCAAAGTATTGGAACTTCAGCTTCACCATTAGTTCTTCCAATGAATATTTAGAGTTGATTTCCTTAGGATTGACTGGTTTGATTTCCTTGCCGTCCAAGGGATTCTCAGGAGTCTTCTCGAGCACCACCGTTCAAAGCCATTGATCTTGAGTTGGGTTTAGAATGAGCAGGGAGGGCGGAACTATTTTTAGATGGTGTCATACTAGTTGGGTAATTCACAGGCAGCATGCTCATGGCTCCACACTCTCCTTACTCACGCTTCACTGTAATTAGTGTTTTAATCGTCTTCAGACAGGATTGTAAGGCCTGTGAGGGTCTGGAGCACGGCTGTCTCGTTTGCGGTCCTGTCCCCCGGGCTGGGCATGTGGAAGGAGGATCAGTTCACTTAGAGGGGCAGCAGAAGGTGCCAACAGCTGGGCAGCTCACCAGTGAGTGTAGTAGCTGGTGGCATCAGCTGGAGTGGAGCACGGGGGACAGAGACAAGGAATGTCTGGGCAAGGACGGGGGACATAGGGACAAATTGAAGACTATTGGAATTGGAAAAGGCAAGATCAATCTTGAACATCAAGTCACTTTTCATGACCTTAGGGAATTAGGGTTAAAAACACAAGTCCAAAGAATACGTGTGTTTTCTGATGCTGCACTCTCTGCAGATACTACTAACTTACGCAGTGGTTTTGTCAGAGTTAGAAACAGGCCTCCCTTATTTTGGTGGAAGGATTTTGAAGAAAGCATCCCCTCCCCCATCCCCCCTTCCCCAGGTGGCTGCAGCCTTGCTTCAGGGCACATAGTGTGACAAATGGGATATGAGCTGACTCTCAGCCCTCCCTCATTCTCTTGGCTAGATGTCTTTGATGTTGTTCAGTCGCTCAGTCGTGTCTGACTCTTTGCGACCCCATGGACTGTAGCCCACCAGGCTTCCCTGTCCTTCATCTCCCAAAGTTTGCTCAGACTCATGTCCGTTGATGCCGTTCGTCCATCCATCTCATCCTCTGTTGCCCCCTTCTTCTCTTGCCTTCTGTCTTTCTCAGCATCAGAGTCTTTTCTAAGGAATCGGCCCTTCGCATCATGTGGCCAAAGTATTGGAACTTCAGCTTCACCATTAGTTCTTCCAATGAATATTTAGAGTTGATTTCCTTAGGATTGACTGGTTTGATTTCCTTGCCGTCCAAGGGATTCTCAGGAGTCTTCTCGAGCACCACCGTTCAAAGCCATTGATTCCTTGGTGCTCAGCTTTCTGTATGGTCCAACTCTCACATCCGTGCACAACTGCTGGAGAAACCATAGCTTTGACTATACGGAGCTTTGTTAGCAAAATGCCGCCTCTGCTTTTAAATATGCTATCTAGGTTTGTCATTGCTTTTCTTCCAAGGAATGAGCATCTTTTAATTGTCTTTGAGCCGTATACAAACTGCCCAACTGTATAGGGTCGTCCTTTTGAGATTTAAAGTCTGGATTTAGGCTCTTGATTGCAGAATGTAGGATGCGAAGCCTTTTTGTGTCACTCTGATTTATCTGCCTCTTTCTCTTGGCCCTGTGTGGCTGTTCTTTCCACAAAGAAGCATGGATTATTGCTACTAGAGGTCAGGGGGACTGGTAAAGAATCCACCTGCAGTGCAGGAGGCCCAGCTTCGACTCCTGGGTTGGGAAGATCCCCTGGAGGAGGAAATGGCCACCCACTCCAGTGTTCTTGCCCGAAGGCTCCCTTGGACAGAGGAGCCTGGCGGGCTACAGGCCTCAGGGTTGCAGCAGTTGGACACGACTTAACAGCTCAGCCACCGCAGAGGCCCCAGCCATTGTCTGCAGTTCCCAGATATTGGCCCTGGACCCCAAATAACATGATTCTCACCCAAGGAGCTTATCAAAATGCAGATTCCTGTTCCCCAGAGTTACCCTGTGTGTGATTCAGGAGGCAGGACAAAGCCTAAGAATCTGTATTTATTTTTTTTATGAAACGGTCCTATTTCTTCCATTGATAGATAAGGAAACAGAGACCCAGAAAGGGATGGTGATGGGCCCAGACACATCTGGAATGGGGTTGAGACCTGACCCCCTTCCCAGTCTGCTGATTTTCAGTGCAAGCTAACCTCTTTGTACCTACCCCCCATCCCAGCTTATCATCTCAATATGATAAGGAAAAGTAGGTGTAAGTATGAATGAACTGTGAAGTATGGGTATAAAATGCTGAAGAAATAAGTAACAAAATTTACCTACTATTTTCGTACTGCCTGAGTCATCTAATTCATGAAAAATGAAATCTTGACCTCCTAGATAGTATTAATTCGAGTGGTGGAATAACCGCCTTGTTTTGCTTCCTCCCCAAGCACTGAGGGTCCTGTCACAGCATCTGCAGAGAAACTTGGCTGTGTCCAAAAGCATTATTGATGCATACATCAGCAGAACACATTCTGCATAAGCACAGAATAAATAAATGGGACTGCATCAAAGTAAAAAGCTTTTGTACAGCAAAGGAAAACAATCCACAAAGTGAAAGAGCAACTTACCAGTGGGAGAAAATCTTTGCAAATCATGTATCAGACAATCCTACCCATACTAGGAATTCATACAGTTCACGATCAAAAACCCAAACAGTCCAGGAAAAAATGTGCAGAAGACTTGAATAGACATTTTTCTGAAGGAGACAGGCAGACAGCCTATAGGTGCGTGAAAAGATGCTCAGCACACCAATCGTCAGAGAAGTGCAAATCCAAACCAAAAGGAGGTTTTCATCTTACACCTATTAGAATGGCTATCATCAAAAAGTCGACACTTAGGGGACTTCTCTGTTGGTCCAGGAGCTAAGATGTTGTACTCGCAGTACAGGGTCCGGGTTCGATCTCTGGTTGGGGAACTAGATCCCACGTGCTGCAGGTGAAGATCGTGCACACCCGCCTCTTTCCCAGCTCCTCCATCTCTCATCGTCTCCAAGGCCCAGAACCTGGCTCTGTACCGTTTGGTTTGCAGGTCACCCTTCCTGCTGTTGTTTAGTTACTAAAGCGTGTCTTGACTCTTTTGCGATGCTATGGACTGTAGCCTACCAGGCTTCTCTGTTCATGGGATTCTCCAGGCAAGAATGCGGGAGTGGGTGGCCATTTCCTTCTCCCAGGGATCTTCTGAACCCAGGGATCGAACCTGCATCTCCTGCACTGGCAGGTGGATTCTTTACCGGAGCCACTGGGGAAGCCCACACTTCCTGTAGCCATCAGTGCTTTATTCCCTTCTCTAATAGTAGCTGTACTTTACTGAAGGGGAATTTATATGCAGGTAATGCATGAGTCTTGAGTGCATAGCCTGAGGGATCTTGAAAAATGTTTATATTCGTGTAAGTACTGCCAAGATCAAAACAAAGAGCCTTTCCATCACCCTGGAAGACTATCAGTGGTTCTAAAAGCATGCTATTTATTCGCAGGCTAGTAAGGACAGAAGGCCCCGTTCAGAGTACCGTGACCACCTCTCCGTTTGGTTCCTGTGGATCTTGTATTCTCTGCAGTTCCCCTGCAAGGGGCGGGGCCTGTGCAGGGGGCAGGGCTCAGGGAGCAGCAGGAATGAGTGGCTGCCAAATCTCTCAAGCCCAAAACACCTTCAGGACCAGACTGAGCTGCAGGATCAGTGGTGCATCTGTATGGAGTGTCAACAGCCTTAGAAGACTGTACCGAAAAACACCTCTTGTTGTTGAAATAAAGAAAGGCACAGAGAAGAGAACAACACTCATTTGGATGCTGAAGATAAAAAATTACCTTTAAAGAGAGCTCTCACTTGGCCCCATGTCTCTCAGCCCCACCTTGACCTGCAGGTCATGCTCCCCGCCATTGCCAGCCCTGGAAGTGTTCATGGTGTGCCAGGGCCTGGCGTGGCTGGGGCCCAGCAGAGGGCCCCGTGGCTTCTGTGAGGTTGGGGCGGGGCCTGAACACACAGCCTGGACACCGACACCACTCCCACCCCCGGGGTGACCTCCTGGGCAAGATGCCAGCCCTGGCTCCCACGCTGACCTGGTGGATGATGGAGCCTCAAAGACTCACTGTGAAGAGTCCATTCATTGTCTCAGGGCACAAAGCTGTGGACAGGAACCTGCGGGGTTTTCATTCCGTCCCTGGCAGGGCTGGCACATCCAAGAGATGCAGTCTGCTGCAACCTTGAGAGGCTCCCTGGGAATTTGCTAAGTCCCAGCGTTCCCACTTCCCAGGGGCAGAATCGGCTCTGGGGGCTGACCTGGCCGCTGAGAATGCCTGCTGCTCAGTGCCGCTCTGTTGCTGTTGCACACGCTCTTTCCTCCATGCTCGCTGTCCCTGCTTCAGCTCATGACTCTTTATAACTGAGCTGGAAAAAGCAGTAACGAGGGGTGGAAGGTGGGAGGCAGGTTCAAGAGGGAGGGGACACGCGTGTACCTGTGGCTGGCCCATGTTGCCGTACGGCAGAAACCAACGCGATATTGTAAAGCAACTATGCCTCAATTAAAAATACATGAAAATTAAAATAATGAAAGGAAAAAGAAAAACCAGTAACAACTTACAGATGTTTCTCCCTTTGAGTGAACTCTCTAGGCAAGAATACTGGGTCCTCAGTGCCGTCTGGGGAGCAGTGACAGGAGCCTGAGCTCACTGGGACCTCCTGTGTCCACGCGGCCTTTGCCCTGTTGTTTCTCTTGAGCTCAGCCGGTAAAGAATCCGCCTGCAATGCAGGCGACCCTGGTTTGATTCCTAGGGTGGGAAGATGCCCCTGAGAAGGGATAAGCTGCCCACTCCAGGATTCTTGGGCTTTCCTGGTGACTTACATGGTAAAGAATCTGTGGGCCATGCGGGAGACCTTGATTCAATATCTGGGTTGGGAAGATCCCCTGGAAAAGGGATACTGATACCCACGCCACTGTTCTTGCCTGGAGAATTCCATGACTCGTCCATGGGTCGCAAAGAGTTGGACACAACTGAGCGACTTCACTTACCTTTTTTTTTTTCCCACCAAGGACTCCCTCACACCCAACTCCTGCTTTCTTTGGCTCCATGACCACTTGCCTCTGCACCCCATGCCTCTCTTGAGCCCCACATCTTCCCACAGACCCGGTCTCTGGCCCAGGAGACGGGGCTCCACGGGGTCCTGTCCCAGCTCCTTCTCCACTTGCCCTCCTCCGGGGCCCACTTGCCCATGGGTGGCCCTGGCTGTTGCCTGAGTGCCACTGACAGTCACTTCTGTTCTCTGCACCAGGCCTGCCTTGTGATCCCGGCCGAGTGCCCACTCGACGGCCTCTGGGACACTTTGGCCGGAGCACCTCCCAAGTCCAGCTCCTGGTCCTGGTCCACACGCTCTGCGGTTCTTCCCCTTCCTGCCCCCAAGCCCACACCCCGGGACACGCCTCCTGCCTCTCCGCGCCCTTCCCCACAGACGTGCTCACTGACCAGACCTGATGCTGTCTGCACAGGCCTCCCTGCATCTTCTCTTCATTCTGCCTGCTTCCAGCGACAAGGCTTCCCAGTTCTGGCCTCCTGCAAGGCTGCTCCTGTTCCAGCCGCCCCCACCCCGCCATCTTGCATTACTGCTTTGATGCAAATGTAAGAACAGGAAAACCTCTCTCCTGTAACAATTCCCTCCAGAACCTGTTCTCTCTCTCCTGTACCACTGTCCTGCATAGGGCAGGATGCACGCTTGCAAAGGTGAACTTGCCCTAGGCTTTATCAAGGCAGGCCACTCCCCCTCACTGTTGCGGCATCGTCAGCACGGCGTGGGTGGCAGGAGACCGTCCTGTGCGTCTTCTCATCCTCCCGTGTCCCTCCCTGACTTCCCACCATCACCTCCCATCCTCCCCCTGAGACTTAGTAGATCAGGGAGCCTGGAGGTCGGCACTGGAAGGGACTGACTATCTGGCCCGACTTTTTTTTTTTTGAATTTTCTTTGGTGTATTTTTTTAAAGTTTTCATTTATGTATTTATTTTTGGCTATTCTAGATTTGTCTAGTTGCAGGGAGTGGGGACTACTCTCTAGCTGAGGTGAGCAGGCTTCTTGTGGTGGTGACTTCTCTTGTTGTGGAACTCGGGCTCTAGGGCACACGGGCTTCAATAGCTGTGGCACCTGGCTTAGTCGTTGCGGCTCCGAGGCTCTAGAGCACAGGCTCCATAGCTGTGGCTCCCGGGCTTAGTTGCTCTGCAGCATGTGGGATCTGCCCAGGTCAGTGCTCGCATCATGAACTCTTACCGCTGAGGCTCCCTCACACCCAACTCCTGCTTTCTTTGGCTCCATGACCACTTGCCTCTGCACCCCATGCCTCTCTTGAGCCCCACATCTTCCCACAGACCCGGTCTCTGGCCCAGGAGACGGGGCTCCACGGGGTCCTGTCCCAGCTCCTTCTCCACTTGCCCTCCTCCGGGGCCCACTTGCCCATGGGTGGCCCTGGCTGTTGCCTGAGTGCCACTGACAGTCACTTCTGTTCTCTGCACCAGGCCTGCCTTGTGATCCCGGCCGAGTGCCCACTCGACGGCCTCTGGGACACTTTGGCCGGAGCACCTCCCAAGTCCAGCTCCTGGTCCTGGTCCACACGCTCTGCGGTTCTTCCCCTTCCTGCCCCCAAGCCCACACCCCGGGACACGCCTCCTGCCTCTCCGCGCCCTTCCCCACAGACGTGCTCACTGACCAGACCTGATGCTGTCTGCACAGGCCTCCCTGCATCTTCTCTTCATTCTGCCTGCTTCCAGCGACAAGGCTTCCCAGTTCTGGCCTCCTGCAAGGCTGCTCCTGTTCCAGCCGCCCCCACCCCGCCATCTTGCATTACTGCTTTGATGCAAATGTAAGAACAGGAAAACCTCTCTCCTGTAACAATTCCCTCCAGAACCTGTTCTCTCTCTCCTGTACCACTGTCCTGCATAGGGCAGGATGCACGCTTGCAAAGGTGAACTTGCCCTAGGCTTTATCAAGGCAGGCCACTCCCCCTCACTGTTGCGGCATCGTCAGCACGGCGTGGGTGGCAGGAGACCGTCCTGTGCGTCTTCTCATCCTCCTGTGTCCCTCCCTGACTTCCCACCATCACCTCCCATCCTCCCCCTGAGACTTAGTAGATCAGGGAGCCTGGAGGTCGGCACTGGAAGGGACTGACTATCTGGCCCGACTTTTTTTTTTTTGAATTTTCTTTGGTGTATTTTTTTAAAGTTTTCATTTATGTATTTATTTTTGGCTATTCTAGATTTGTCTAGTTGCAGGGAGTGGGGACTACTCTCTAGCTGAGGTGAGCAGGCTTCTTGTGGTGGTGACTTCTCTTGTTGTGGAACTCGGGCTCTAGGGCACACGGGCTTCAATAGCTGTGGCACCTGGCTTAGTCGTTGCGGCTCCGAGGCTCTAGAGCACAGGCTCCATAGCTGTGGCTCCCGGGCTTAGTTGCTCTGCAGCATGTGGGATCTGCCCAGATCAGGGATCGAACCGTGCCTCCTGCATTGGCAGGTGAACTCTTACCGCTGAGCTACCAAGGAAGGCCTGGCCCAACTTTTTTTATTTTACAGAAAAGAAAACAAACAAACAAACACCGAAGGCCGAGGGAAGGGGCATGTTGAGGCCACACAGCTGGGGGTGCGTGGCGGCTTCCCCGATAGGTGTGTGTATCCCTTTCCTGCTTGAGCAATCGCCATCCCCTGGGCGGCTGAGACAGTCGGTGTTTACTCTCCTGCGGCTCTGGAGGCTGGAGGTCTGCAGTCAGGGTGCCAGCCAGGCCCTGCTTGCTCCGAAGTCCCAGGGGCAGGAGCCTTCCTGGCCTCGTCAGCCCCTGGGGGGCGACGGGCAGTCCTTGGCGTCCCTTGGGCTGTCACTGCACTGCCGCCGTCTCCGCTTGTGTCTTCCTACGGGCTTCTCCCTGGGTGTCGCAGTGTCTGCATTTCCCTCTTTTTACGAGGACAGGCGTCGTGGGCTTCAGGGCCCATCCTAAGCCAGGATGGGGCTTCCTGGGTGGCCCAGACCGTGAAGAATCCACCTGCAGTGCGGGAGACCTGGGTTCCATCCCTGGCAGGGGAAGATCCCCTGGGAAAAGGAAGGGCTGCCCACTCCAGTATTCTTGCCTGGAGAACTCCACGGCTCGACCATGGGGTCCCAGAGAGCCTGACACGACTGAGCGACTTTTGCTAGCACTTTCCCTTACGCCAGGAGGACCTGAAACTTGATTCCATCTCCAAAAACTGTTTCCAAATAAGGTCCCCGTGACGGGTGGGTGGGGAATAGTAAGACTTCCTTTTGCAAGGGACCTTTCACCTCGTACCCGAGTGGCCCGCATCACCCATCCCTGGTCTGGAGAAGGGATACGAGATGCGGTTCACCCTGGGTCGTTCTAGGGTAGGCCTCCTCCTGGTATTTCAGGTTGGAAACTCTCCGCACTCAGCACGCTTGTTAGATCAGGCCTTTTCATACACAGTTTGTTGGTGGTGGGTTCCGCTGTGTGTGTGTGTGTGTGTGTGCAGAGTGGAGGACCAAAGTCTTATCACCCTCTTCTAAGATGTGACCGTACCTTTCAGGCTAAGGCAGGGGAGATACAGTTCACGGAAGCATCTTTTTAGTCTCTTAATTTTTGCCCTTGTTTGGCTCCAGTAAGAAACCGTGAACATGCTCTGGGGGTAAAGTGCTTCGTATTCTTCTCTGTTATTAATCGAGCAGCCTGGCGTCTGGGTTCCTTTTCAGGCCGGGCCTTGTGCTGCTGAGGTTCATTGTCACTCTGGCGCTCTGACCTCCGTCTGGCCCTGGCCCACGGGCAGGGTTTGTGAGTCAGCGTTTCGAGCGGGCTGGAGGGCGGGCAGTGGGACACGGGGGAGCTGCGGAGGTGGGGCCCGAGGCCTGCAGGTGGGAGAAGCCTGGGCCCGGGCTCCATATTTAGTCCGGAATCCAGTCCTCGCCGCTGCTCAGAGGCCACGGTGGACGCCAGAAGGGGCGGAGCACCGGCCCCCAGCCAGGGCCGCCGGGGCCTGCTCTGCGGCTCTGCTGGGGACAGCAGTGGCGTCCATCTGGGCCGGGCCTGTCCCTTTCCTGCCTGCACGTTAACGGGAAACCCCGCTGGCCTGGATCGCTGACTGGCCTGAGGCCACAAAGGCCGTTGATGGAGAGCCACGGGATCTGGGTGTCTGGAGTCCAAGTCCTTTGTGTTTCCCTGGAACCGTGCTATCGTCGGGAAGGGGGTGCCTGCAAGTACCAGCTTTCCCAGGGAGCAGGAAGGGGATGACCAGCGCCCCCGCACCCCCTGCGCCCCCATCATCGACTGCTGCTCCTATGAGTCATTTCCACCGTAGTGCGAATGGCAGTCTTCTCCCAGGGGCTTAGTGAGGCCTGGAGCCACGAGACAGCGTCAGGGGCGTGTTACAGGGTGCACATGGATGAGAAAAAGCAGACCTCAGAAGCAGGGGTCTTGGGCCCAGCTCTCGGAGGATCTCAGCTTCAGTCTGCCCTGTCTCCCTGTCCGTGAACTGGCCGCCCATCCCGGGCTCTGCGGCCCGGACCTCCTCAGGAGCCCGTCCTGAGCTAATAATCTCGCGACCTGCCCTCGGCCTTCCAGGGCAGGGGCATCCCACCACGCCACCTCCGAACAGGCTGTAGGTGGACTGCCCTCGGCTGTGGCCCCCAGGGCTCCTGGCCCTGGCTGCCTGCAGGCCCCAAGCAGCCTGGCCTGGGTCTTGGAGCAGGACACGCGGGAGGGGGTGGAAGGAAAGGGGTCCTTTCAGCATCAAGAGGGCGCCGTGACAGCAGTGGCCGCGGCCCCGGGGCCACATGCCCGTGCCCGCTGTGTGGCTATTGTGCCTGGACTTGTCTGGGCCTCAGTTTCCTCCTCTCTAAGGTGGGACACATCGTACAGGCTAGAGGGAGGAGGGAGAGAGTACCTGTGAAGACTTAACTCTCAACAGCCACTCGCACCGTCTTCGGATGTCGGTTGCCTCAGTTCATCCTCACAGCGACGTGGGCGGGGAGGCAGGGCTTTTAACCCCACTTTGCAGATGTGGACGTTGATAGCAGAGCAGGAAAGGGGCCCAGCAGCCCTGCGGACTCCTGACTCTGGGTTCTTCCCACTGAAACGTGCTGGCAGTGTCTCTGGGTTTCAGAGTGGACTTCCCCTCGCCCCAGTTCTCCTGGACACCTACTGGGGAATAAGCTAGTGTGAGGCTCCCCACCTGCGAGGCACCTTCCTCCCCAGGCGTGGTTTGGAAATAGCTCCTGGCGTAACCCGAACGGCTCAGGTTCAGTGGAGAAGCCACGGGCCTCTACAGCTGAGGCTGTGGGGTTAATCACCGGCACGAACTGACCTCACAGCCCAGACGCGGTGATTCCCACGGCAGGCTACCCCTGTGGCTGTGGACACTCGGAGGCCGTGTGCCGGCAGAGGGCTCCGGAGGAGTGGCCGGGAGGGCACAGCTGAGCACAGCAGTTAGCCAGGGAGTGACCGGTGCTCATCAGTCTGATCAGCCGAGCAGAAGCCAGACCTGCCTCTCACAGGCTGCCTGCGGCTCCTGGGGCCCCAGGGGAAGAGGAAAAGGGAGCCATTGCAGAACGCTGGGGTCCTGCTCTCACCCTGGAGAGGCGGGCCGCCCCCAGGAGCAGGGAGCCGTGGGCAGCTGGGGGTGGGGAGGCCCGGAAACAGGTGGGGCCCGGCCAGGCTGGCCCACTCCACTCGGCCTGGAGTCCACATCCTGTCTCCACATGAGCCAGCACATTTTTGTAATGCGCCTGATAGAGTTTTCCCCTGTGCTGGCCGCCTGGGGCATCCTCAGTGGCCGGAGAGGCGGGGGCCCTGTGTGTCCAGCGGGAGGCGGCAGCCCGCAGCCTTCAGGAGGCCGCGAGGGCTCCCTCGGGTCAGGACGGCTTGGTGGGGATGCACAGGGAAGCCCCTCGAGGCGGTGCTCACGGGGACCCGGGGCTTCCGCCGGATTAGGGATGCCCCGGAGAAGGCCTGGCAGGAAAGGGCAAGTTTGTCGTGCCTGGGTAAGGACGGAATCAAAGCAAAATAATCTTTATTATCATTACCTTTGTTATTAATAATACGTATTCTGAGCTCTTTGGTATCTTAAATGTGGTATTGATGTTTCTGACAGATGTTAAAAGTAAATAATAATAAAAAAAATAAAAGGTGGGCAAAGGTATGTTCTCTTCTGGAGGGTTAGAAGAGGGGGCCCGAAACAGACTGGGGGCCCTCGCAGGTGATGAGCAAGGTGAGCCCATGCTTCTGCCGCCTCTGGGGACTGGAGTCAAGCCACGGGACACTGGACTGTCATTCCGATGTTTTTTCCTGAGTGTCTGCATTAAATTATCTACTATAAAAAATTATTTAGGGGAGTCTTTTCCATCAACCAGGGGCCACAGACAAAAGAGGTGATTGCGTGTGCTGCCGCACAGGGTGCCCTGGCACCGGCCCTCCCTCTCTCCCTCTCAGTCCCGCCTCCCATGTGGGACTCTGCCCTCCGCCCGGGAAGGGGAGAGTTAACTTGGCAGCTCCAGAGGGTGGAGCCTCACGGCTGCCAGCAGGCTTGGCGGCTGAGCTCTGACGGGCGGCGGCCCCAGGCTCGGGAGGGTTAAGGCTCAGTGAAGGCTGGCTGTCAGTGTTTTGGAATCCCTCTATTGACTGAGAGGCTTGTGTTCTTACTTTGCCCCAGGGCCCCGCAATTACGCAGCCTGGGTTCCACAGCTGTTGGGGACCTGAGGCTCGGGTCCTTGGGGTCTGTCAGCTGGCCAAGCGGCTGGGGTGGGGCTGGCCGAGGCCCCGGGGCGGGGGCGGCATTTCTGGCAGCTGCACGTGGATGCCAGGCGGCGGTCGAGGCCAGGCAGGGTTTCTGGAATGAGCGCCCACATTCCCTGGCTGCCTTTCTCTAGGCCTCGCTCCCTGCACCCCTGCATCCTGTCCCTACCCCCCAGACGCCTTCAGGAGGCCGCGAGGGCTCCCTCAGGTCAGGACGGCTTGGTGGGATGCACAGGGAAGCCCCTCGAGGCGGTGCTCACGGGGACCCGGGGCTTCCGCCGGATTAGGGATGCCCCGGAGAAGGCCTGGCAGGAAAGGGCAAGTTTGTCGTGCCTGGGTAAGGACGGAATCAAAGCAAAATAATCTTTATTATCATTACCTTTGTTATTAATAATACGTATTCTGAGCTCTTTGGTATCTTAAATGTGGTATTGATGTTTCTGACAGATGTTAAAAGTAAATAATAATAAAAAAAATAAAAGGTGGGCAAAGGTATGTTCTCTTCTGGAGGGTTAGAAGAGGGGGCCCGAAACAGACTGGGGGCCCTCGCAGGTGATGAGCAAGGTGAGCCCATGCTTCTGCCGCCTCTGGGGACTGGAGTCAAGCCACGGGACACTGGACTGTCATTCCGATGTTTTTTCCTGAGTGTCTGCATTAAATTATCTACTATAAAAAATTATTTAGGGGAGTCTTTTCCATCAACCAGGGGCCACAGACAAAAGAGGTGATTGCGTGTGCTGCCGCACAGGGTGCCCTGGCACCGGCCCTCCCCTCTCTCCCTCTCAGTCCCGCCTCCCATGTGGGACTCTGCCCTCCGCCCGGGAAGGGGAGAGTTAACTTGGCAGCTCCAGAGGGTGGAGCCTCACGGCTGCCAGCAGGCTTGGCGGCTGAGCTCTGACGGGCGGCGGCCCCAGGCTCGGGAGGGTTAAGGCTCAGTGAAGGCTGGCTGTCAGTGTTTTGGAATCCCTCTATTGACTGAGAGGCTTGTGTTCTTACTTTGCCCCGGGGCCCCGCGAATTACGCAGCCTGGGTTCCACAGCTGTTGGGGACCTGAGGCTCGGGTCCTTGGGGTCTGTCAGCTGGCCAAGCGGCTGGGGTGGGGCTGGCCGAGGCCCCGGGGCGGGGGCGGCATTTCTGGCAGCTGCACGTGGATGCCAGGCGGCGGTCGAGGCCAGGCAGGGTTTCTGGAATGAGCGCCCACATTCCCTGGCTGCCTTTCTCTAGGCCTCGCTCCCTGCACCCCTGCATCCCCGCTGTCCCTACCCCCTCACCGGCAGACGCTGCGTCTGCTTTGTGACCTTGCTGCAAAGGGCAGGGAGCCAGAAATCCTCGTGCCCACAGCAGACAGGCGCCCCCCACCCCACCCTGAAGTAGGCTCCATCCGCCTTCCCTCAGGGTTTACTTTTGATGGATGGGGAAAGAGACCTGGTCCATGGAGTGAGGGACGGTGTGCCCGAGGCCCCTGCTGGCCTGGTGCGCCCCGCAGGCCACAGCCGGCTCCAGCGTGCCTGGGAGGCCCTAGGGAGGCAGAGCCACCCTGAGCCCAAACCCCGCTGAGCTCAGGCCTCCCCAGGGCATCATGTTCAGCAGGAAGACAGTCAGAGAGCTGAGGAGCGGGGTCAGATGTGGCTTCCAGACGAGAAGCACTGGTGGGAAATCAGTGCTTAGCACCAACTTGTCGCCTGAAACCAGCGGACTCCAAGGGAGGGGTCACCTGAAGAAAGTGTTAGACCTCTTAGGTACACTTATCTCTTCATCTTTTAGTTTCTGTTTGGGTTGTGTTTTTGTAATGCACATCATGTACTGCCAGGGTAACTGCACGTGTGTGTGTGTGTGAGCGTGTGGTCGCAGGTGTGTTACGCACTAATGGAGGGCAGCAGAGGACGAGATGGTTGGGTGGCATCGCTGACTCAGTGGACACGAACGTGGGCGAGCTCCGGGAGGTGGTGGAGGACAGGGAAGCCTGGCGGGCCGCGGTCCCTGGGGCTGCAAAGAGTCGGACACAACTGAGCACAAGAACAACTGCTAGGACGGCTCTATCAGAGTACCACAAGCTAAGTGGTGTAGACGATGGAAAGGAGTCCTTTCACAGTTCTCAAGGCTGGAAGGCCCAGGTCAGGGTGTCAGCAGCGCTGATTCCTTCTCGGGGCTGCGAGGGAGCTTGTGTCGTGCCTCTTGCTGGCTGGCGGTTTGGTGGGATCTTTGGCGTATCTTGGCTGGTTAGGTGCATTGCCCCAATTTCAGCCTTGGTCCCTGCTTGGCAGTCTCCCGCTTGTGTGTCTGTGTGTACAGGTTTCCCCTTTTCCTGAGGCCGGTATAACCTCAACTTATTCCATCGCAAAGACCCTGTTTTAAATCAGCTGCTGGCTGAGGGACAGGGAGCTAGCCTGGACACAGTTCAGCTCGTAGCGGATGGTGTAAAACAGTGAGACAAGCTGGAAAACCAGCAGCTTAGCTACGCTCTCGGCTGTCTGGTCGGCCGACCTTGACAGTGTCAGCCCAGCCGCCGCCGTTTCTCATCGGGAGGTCCCGTTCAGGGAGCGTCGTGACGAACAGTGAGGGTTACAGCCAGGGCTGGCCGGGCCCAAGGCCGCCGTCGGCCCGGAGGAGCAAGTCCTGTGGGGACCAGGGCTGTGTGTGCTGGGCTCCGAGAGGAGAGCCCTGGGGTCCTGCCTCGAAGCATCGTGCTGCCAGGAGCAAAAGAAAGAGCACTAAGGCTTCACGCGTGGACAGAGTCCTGAGCCTGGCCGCCCGGGGAGGAGGTCCGGAGAGCCGGGGCTCTTTCGCGTGGCCCTGGGTGAGTTCCGGGAGTCTGGGATTTGAAAGTGGCAGGAGCCTCCGAGGTCACCCCGTCCCGCCCTCTTGTTCAGAGGACAAGGGGATGCACGCCTCAGAAGCGGAGGGTCCTGCCCTGTGGGACGCTGTCTCCAGGGTCTCCCGAGGCTGCGGAGGAGGTGGTGACCGGGCCTGTGGTAGACTGCGGGCCTGTCTGTTTCCGGGCTCCCGGGCTTGGGGGTCCCTGAGCTTCAGTACCTTGGGGCTGTTGGGCTGAGGCAGCTCCTGGCCCTGTGGGCCTCTCCGGCCCAGAGGCTGGCTTCCTCAGAGTGTGCGCCCTGAGAAGGCCATGGGGAGTCCCCAGGCAGAAGTCAGTCTTTTGTAACCTGATCACAGAGTGACGTCTTACTGGTATCTTGCCATATTCTGTTGGGAAAGCAGGAGGCAGGGCTCACTGAGTCCCATCTTTTTTTTTTTTTTTGCTTACCGCGGCAGCTGTAATAGGAAACCTAAATACCATTGGTTTAAACAACACAGAGATTGATCTTTCTCTCATGTAGAAAGAATCTAGAGGCAGGAACCCAGGACGGTGTGGGGGTTCTGTGGCCACAGAGGCTTAGGTTCTTGTGATCTTTATGCCTTGCTGAACAGGTCGCTACATACTGTCCCCAAAGTTGCCTCCTAGCCTAAGAGAGCTGCTGGAGCTCCAGACGTCACACCCACAGTCCTCATAAGGAGGACAAAGCAGAAAGGACAGAAGTCGTGTGCTCTCTCAGTCTCTTTAATGAGTTTCTCACCCATTAACTTTTGTTCTCATTGCCCACTGCTTTCTGTGAAGAAGGCTGGAAAATGGCATTGGTATCTGACACTTTGTCTCCCTCAATGTTATAAGGGTTTTGTTAGGAAGGAAAGATTAGATATTACAAGTTCAGCTAGTGGTATCTGCCGCTTTCATGGCTCTACAACCCACAGGTGGTAACGCAAAGTTTTCGTGCTTTCACTGTGTCGCGTGGGCCCTGTTCCCAGTTCCTAGTCTTCTGAGGAAGCAGTGTGGCTGCAGCGGCATTCAGTGTTGAAGGATGAAGGCCAAGTTCAATGTGGGATGAGGCACTGAAGGCAGTACTGGGCTGGCCAAGGAATTTGTTCAGATTTTCCCATAAGATGTTACGAGAAGATCCCAAACATTTTGACCAACTTGATAGTATAATGTTGACTGGCAGATTTTATTCACTCCTCCCTCCATCATTTGTGGTTAAGTTACTTTCCATGAGGCAGCAGGAGAGGAGGAAGAAAAGGACGTGAGGGACCTGCACACCGAGGAAACTGCTGTGTGAGTGGATAATCAGATAACTCACCAGAAAACCAGGCCTGGGGAGAAGGGGCTTGAGGGGAGGCTGGGGGTTGTCTGGGCAGGAACGGGTCAGGGATGCAGCCTGGGTGCTGGTGTGCAGATCCGTCTCCCTGGTCTGAAGGAAGGCCTTGCTGGGCTTGCTCTTCTCGAGCCTCAGAACTTGGGCTGATTCTGATGAGGAAACCCAATGGCCAAAGCCACAGACCTCTACCTGCAGCTGGGCCCACGGTGGCACCCCCGGCACCCTCTGGTCAACTGCTCCCTCGTCTTTTCCAGCCCATGCTTTGGCTGCTAGATCCTGCAGCCAAGGTCCTTAGACCTCCAGTGGGGATCCCGAAGCTCCAGGGTCTGTGGGAGGGTCAGGGAAACCCCCGCTGAAGCTGCTGGCGAACTAGAGAGGTTCTGGGGTCTTACTGAGTTTCCAGATATTTCCTGCTTGGCAGTCACAGGTATCCCTTATGTCTGGGTTGTGTTGTAAGTCTCAGGAGAAGAAATCAAAACGATACAGTTCAGTCCGTGAAATTCTGCTCATTCAGGCTTCAGAAGACTTCAGAGGCTTCGGCGTGAAGGATGTTAGAAGTGTGATGTGATTAGCAAGATGGGAAGGGCAGGCGCTGCAGCGTGGGGCTGAGGTGGGCCCATCCGAGGCTGCCCAGAAACGCAGAAGCCCGCCTGCCCTCCACACCACGCACACAAGGGAGCCCGCGGGGCAGCGGGGGAGCTGGGAACCGACGCATGGTGTGTGGCATCTCGGTGCCTTTAGACTCAGAACTTAAGAACGTTTTTCCCTTTGGTCTTTTGCCAGCTGGAGAATCCACTGGCCAGAGGTTTCCTGTAAAGATGGCACAGCGCTGCCGTGTGGCAGGCGGGCTCCTTAACACCCTGTTGTGGTAAATAGAATGCCGCGGCAGCACCCAGAGCAGGAGCCAGGACGGTGGCACCCACCGGTCATGACCACGGTGTTGTCACGCATTGCAAGGGCTTTGTGGGCGTTGTTGCTTGCTCCCCACCTCTGACCCCCAGCCTTCCTCCCAGGGCCGGGGCGGTGGGGTGGGGACAGCCCCGGAGGTGCTCCTGTTTCCCACCTCTGGCTCTACGTGAGGTCAGCAGCTTTCCAGATTAAGTGGTGGCGCACACGGTGACAGGTGGACAGCCTGCCATCCACCCGGCAGGGGCCCTCGTGCCTTGCCAGAGGAGAGGATGGCCCCTGTGCCAGACGGCTCATGGACATGGAAAGGCCTTGCGAATAAGGCAGTGTGCCTGCAGGAGGGCTGGGAGCAGAAGGCGCTCCTGGCCCGGCGTTCCGTGCAGCAGGTGCCTCCTCGCAGGGACTGCCCTCTGAGTGACCAGCCGCCCGAGTAGGAGGCAGAGGCCCCTCCCAGCCAGCATTCTAACCTGGTGATTGACAGGCCAGAGGGACCCCACAGCCAACTTCGTTTCCTCTTTAAAAAAACAAAGTTTGTTGTTTCTTGCTTATATGCCAAAGTTTGTTTTTGTTATTTATTTGTACACCCACACACACACACACCCACATACACCCTGTTTTGGCAGCGCTGCATGGCTTCTGGGATCTTAGTTCCCTGACCAGGGATTGAACCCAGGCCCTCGGCAGTGAGAACACGCAGTTCTCGCCACTGGACTGCCAGGGAATTCCATAAAAACTTATTTTTGAAAAAAAGAGGAAAATATAGAAAAGGTTGTCCTAATTCTGCCTCGGAGAGAGGTTTTAGGATATCTGTTGTTTGTGATGATTTTTGTGTGCACTTTCATGTAAGTGAGCTCCTAGTGTGCATAAAAATATGTCCCCACCATAACATGTTAATAGGAACATTCTGGTGTTGTTACAGTCCTTTGTAAATTCCTGGGGGACAAGTTAGCGTTGGGGAGACAGCCTTGATGAAACCTTCTCTGTTCTGGGTGTGGCAGCATCTCAGGGCCCCAGAGTCTGTTCCCTCCATGCCAGCTCCTTTCCTGCTCCGCTGGGGCTCTGCTCCTCTCTGTGCCTGAGTCAGCCGGGCACCTGGCTCAAGGGACTTAGGAGACCCTCCTCCTCCTCGAATCCAGGCAGTGTCAGCTACACCTGGTACCAGGAGGTAGCACCTGTGTCGGGGCAGACAGATGAGCACCGCAGTGAGGTGGGTGTCCTGGCCATTCGTCACAGCGTGTCGAGGAGCTGTTCTGAGCCAGCATAGTGTTCCCTAGAGTTTTCCAGCCTGTGGTACCCACAGAGTGGCTAGTCTGCTTTGCGTACGTGAGGCTGAAAGATGGCACCTCTATGCCGCCAGCCAGTGCAGCCGGTACTACCCTGGGCCTCAGTCTCCCTCACTGTCAAATGGGCACAGTAACAGTCCCAGTGGGGGTGAGCATGAAATGCAGACTAACGTGCAGTGTGCGCAGAAGGGTGTCTGGCCCCCACGGCACATAGCAGGTGTGTGTTCTCACTAGTCGGTGTTATTAGGGAGCTTGCGGGGGGCGGGGAGCTGGGGCTGGCAGGAGGGAGTAACACAGGGCTGTGAACGCGTGTGTGACGCCTCGGCCCAGCAGGCGGCCGTGCTGACACACGCTCTTGCCGCCCGGGCTCAGCCAGCTGCTGTGGTCTGGGTCCTCGGCGAGGATCATCTCATGTACGGCCCCCGCTCTTCATCCCAGCGGCTCAGCACCAGTCGTGAGGATAAGGGGCAGTGGGCCCTTGCACGGTTTCAGCTCACAATGACCCAGGCTGCGGTTGGGGTCCTGGGCCCTGACCTGCATCTCCCCTCTGGACCTGGACGTGGGGGTGCCCACACCAGGCGGAGCGGGGGCGGGAAGGGATGCCGGCTACGGGCGCTGGGACCCAGTGGATACTCCAGGCTGAGCCAGCTCCTCTGGAGGTCTTACTGGGAGGGTCACCCTGACTGAGTTGATCCCCGTGCTTGAGACCAGCACGGTGACCGTGTGGCCTGCGGGCCTGGAAAGAGGAGGTGGTCCCCTGTCCCTGCCTTCTGGACTGTGCCCAGGGGCAAAGGCCAGGTCCTGCTCCCCAACTCCTTCTGGCCCTGTGGGTTGGAATGGGGATTTGGGAACTGTTTTATGCGGCAGACCTCCCATCCTCCTCGAAGGCCATTCAAGGAAGCTGTTCTCTGACTAATACTGTTTTTGTTTTGCTGGGGGTTTTTGTATGTTTTAAAGAATCGGCCTGCAATGCAGGATACCTGGGTTCAATTCCTGGGTTGGGAAGATTCCCTTGGAGAAGGAATTGGCATCCCACTCAGTTTTCTTGCCTGAAGAACTCCATGGACAGGGGAGCCGGGCAGGCTCCAGTCTGCGGGGTTGCAGCTGGCCTAGAACATTATGTTATTAATACTAATAGTTTCAGATGTACAACATATTGATCCAGTCCTTGTATATATTGTGAAATGGTCACCCAGACAGATTGGTGATCACCAGTGTTTATGGAACTTCTAGTGCATGTCTGATTCTGAGATAAGCACACTGAGTATATGCACCATATACTGAGTGCCTACTGTTTACCTGGGACTATGCTGATTTTATATGTTTTTATATAGTCCTCCCAACTACCCTGTCCAGGTGGGGTTTACCTCTGGGGGAGACTGAGCTGCTGAGGCTTCAGGACCTTCCTGGAGGTTATGCGGTGTGTTTGTCCACCAGTTACCCTGAGCTGACTCTCCAGACCGAGGGTGCCTTTCTCCTGGAGTCTGTCTGGCTCTTGATAGGCATTCCAGCTATGTACCATCTTCTGCCTGCAAGCCCGGGGGATCCTCAGGGCACAGGTCATGTCTCACTGGGGATCCAGGTCTAGCGACCAGGGTCTCGCCTGCTGCCTAGCAGGTGCCAAGGACGTGGCAGGTGTTTGAGTGCTTTGTGTCAAGAGCATGGGGTGAGCGGAAGGGCTGCTACTTTTGAGCTCCGATGGCTCAGTGTCGCCAGCTGGGTTCCTGGCCTGGCACTCCAGACAGACTGGAGGCTGGAGGCTGTTTTCTCCTTTGACAGTGCTGGACACCGGACAAAGTCTTCATTACGTTTTGCACCATAACTTGTTCGTTCTTTATTCCCTAGTATGCCAGCCTCGAGTGACCTCCCGTTACATCAGCCCCATGGGAGCTTGTCTCTCATTAACTCCACTTTGCCTCGGTGTCCCTGGCGAGCCTGTGACTCTTGCTGACACCAGAGCTGTGTTCTCCTGGCTCACCGCAGGCCAGTTGCGTTTCCACAGAGCACTGTCCTCTCCATGATGGGCAGGTCCCTTTCTGGTTCCGTTTTCAGGCTTCTGTCTCACTCGTGGAAGTGTATCTGAGTTCCATTTAAGTGGATCGATCCTCACCTTGAAGGCTTTAGGCTCATGCTTTATCCAGCTACTGGAAAAGAAAAGAACTTTTTTGTTGACGCAAAGAGGACTTGACCATGTTAATCTGTGTTCGTGTCAAGGAGCCAGCCCTGCAATCCCAGGCTCACAAAAGAAAAATGTGTTTTTCCCTACCTTGATCTAGTGCCCTGTAAAGACAGATAGACTGCCAGGATACGAGCGGCGTGTTTAGGTACTGAGGATCAATTGAGGAGTTTACTGAACTCCGGATAGTCTATCTGTGTGCAGCACACAGTGATTTCACACATCAGGCTTGGCAAGGGCATTTCTAGACGCTCATAGGCAACCTGACGGGCAGGCTGTGTCCCCTGAGCCTCCTCCCATAGGGAGAGTGTGGAACGCTGAGAAAACACCTGGCCAGCCTCATGTGCAAACAGGGCACAATATTGTTGGATGGCAGCCTGGGGAGCAGCCTTTGGGGAGTGGAAAGGCAGTCTCCTGATAAAGGCTAAAGGCCCTGCATACCCCCAGTCTGTCTGGCTCTTGATAGGCTCCCTGCATCTTCTGCCTGCAAGCCCGGGGGATCCTCAGGGCACAGGTCATGTCTCACTGGGGATCCAGGTCTAGCGACCAGGGTCTCGCCTGCTGCCTAGCAGGTGCCAAGGACGTGGCAGGTGTTTGAGTGCTTTGTGTCAAGAGCATGGGGTGAGCGGAAGGGCTGCTACTTTTGAGCTCCGATGGCTCAGTGTCGCCAGCTGGGTTCCTGGCCTGGCACTCCAGACAGACTGGAGGCTGGAGGCTGTTTTCTCCTTTGACAGTGCTGGACACCGGACAAAGTCTTCATTACGTTTTGCACCATAACTTGTTCGTTCTTTATTCCCTAGTATGCCAGCCTCGAGTGACCTCCCGTTACATCAGCCCCATGGGAGCTTGTCTCTCATTAACTCCACTTTGCCTCGGTGTCCCTGGCGAGCCTGTGACTCTTGCTGACACCAGAGCTGTGTTCTCCTGGCTCACCGCAGGCCAGTTGCGTTTCCACAGAGCACTGTCCTCTCCATGATGGGCAGGTCCCTTTCTGGTTCCGTTTTCAGGCTTCTGTCTCACTCGTGGAAGTGTATCTGAGTTCCATTTAAGTGGATCGATCCTCACCTTGAAGGCTTTAGGCTCATGCTTTATCCAGCTACTGGAAAAGAAAAGAACTTTTTTGTTGACGCAAAGAGGACTTGACCATGTTAATCTGTGTTCGTGTCAAGGAGCCAGCCCTGCAATCCCAGGCTCACAAAAGAAAAATGTGTTTTTCCCTACCTTGATCTAGTGCCCTGTAAAGACAGATAGACTGCCAGGATACGAGCGGCGTGTTTAGGTACTGAGGATCAATTGAGCAGTTTCCTGAACTCCGGATAGTCTATCTGCGTGCAGCACACAGTGATTTCACACATCAGGCTTGGCAAGGGCATTTCTAGACGCTCATAGGCAACCTGACGGGCAGGCTGTGTCCCCTGAGCCTCCTCCCATAGGGAGAGTGTGGAACGCTGAGAAAACACCTGGCCAGCCTCATGTGCAAACAGGGCACAATATTGTTGGATGGCAGCCTGGGGAGCAGCCTTTGGGGAGTGGAAAGGCAGTCTCCTGATAGCTATAAAGTCACCGTCCTTCTTTGCTAACACACGTATTTCAGTTGGCTCCTTAGTTGGCATTGGAATGAGCCCGTCTTCTGGGCTTGTAGGACTAAGATTGTTTGATGATATGTTCATCCTGTTGTCAGATGTGCTCTAAAGACTGCTTTGATTTTTTTTTTTTTAAGCAAGAAAATGTAAGAGAAGCTTAGAGATGGCAGTCTCCTGGAGGTAGCCTGAGGGAGTAGAAAGGAAACAGCGTGGCACAGATCTCAACTAATAAGGGTTTTAGTCCTGGCTCCATGGTTGGGGATGTGTCACGTCACAGCTCCATGCCTGTATTTCCTGATCTGTAATATGAGGGATGGGCTTGCGCATTTCATTGCTTCTAGGAGCTATGTTAGTATCTCTGAAATAAGGGTGCGTCTAACTGTCGCTGGCCGTTAGCCACATGGCAGAGCTGTCATTACTTGAGCTGCCGTAACGTGGCCCTGCTACCCAGCCTCACGTGACCTCAGCTGAATTGGGTGTGTTGTTGGCCATCCACCTGTCAGGCGAGTGGTCAACTCAAAATGTCTTTCAGAAGATCTCGCAATACTGTGCTGTTGATACCAGATGCTACTGTGCACCCAGAGGAGCATGGAAAACAGGAGGGGAGCATGATTCAGGGTTAGAAAAGCAAACGTGTGTTGTCAGGGAAGAGCTGCCGTTTCGTACTTTGTGTGAAAACAATAGGAATTGGCAGTCTCAGGCCGCCGAAGGCAGGAACATCCCCAAACCCTAAAGAACAGATGAAACTGCCTCAAAGCCATGTGGGTCTCGTGTGACCAGTTTGCATGCAGGACGGTCATTAGGCATGATGTCACAGTTTAACTGGCAGCCTTTTTCTTCTCTTTGTGGCTTGTAAAATAATGATAGGTCTTAGAATGTGCTTTCTAAGTTTTCTCCTGGTTTAATATCTACTAGTTCTATTTGCATTTTGGGGTTAATTGGCACAAACTAATAAAAATAACATCCTCCTCTTAGAGGCCTGACAGCTCTTAATTCATGATACTAATTGCCTGACCACTTTCCTATTTGGTTGCTAGCACCTAACATGAAACTTGAATAACTACTTATTAAATGAAAGGATGGGACTTCCCTGGCGATGCAGTGGATTCCTGTCAACTGGTTCCTGTGAACCAGTCAGTGTCAGCTTTGGCATCAGTGGTTGGGGCATAGACTTGGAATACTGCAGTAGTGAATGACTTGCCTTGGAAATGAACTAGGATTATTCTGTCATTTTTGAGCTTGTGCCCAAGTACTGCATTTCCCCAAATTCTGATGTTCAGTCTTGCCACCTCCTGCTTGACTATGTCCAATTTACCTTCATTCATGGACCTAACATTCCAGGTCCTCATGCAGATAGAAAGCAGAAGAAGGGGATGACAGAGGCTGAGATGGTTGGGTGGCATCACTGAGTCAGTGGACATGAGTTTGAGCAGGCTCTGGGAGATGGTGAAGGACAGGGAGACCTGGTGAGCTGCAGTCCAGGGGGTAGTAAAGAGTCAGACACGACTGAGTGACTGAACTGAATTGCCTTTCAGACTCTTCTGTGGCTGACTGAGGGCTACTGTATTTCTTCTGAGGGATTTTTGCCCACCATTGTAGATATTAATGGTCATCTGAATTAAAGTCTCCAATTCCTGTCCATTTGAATCCACTGATTTCCAAGATGTTGATGCTCAGTCTTGCCATCTCCTGGTTGACTAGGTCCAGTTTGCCTTGATTCATGGACCTAACATTCCAGGTTCTTATACACTGTTGTTCTTCACAGCATTGAACACACACCGCCTTTCACCACCAGACCATCCACAGCTGAGCACCGAGCTTTGGCCCAGCTGCCCGCTCTTTCTGGAACTATTAGGAGTGGCCGTCTGTCCTTCCCCAGTAGGAGCACGTTGGACATCCAGCGACCTGGGAAGGCTCATCTTCCGGTGTCCTATTTTTTGCCTTTTCATACTGTCCATGGCATTCTCCAGGCAAGAATACTAGAGTGGGTTGCATTTCCTTCCCCAGGGGACCACATTTTGTCAGAAGTCTTTGCCTAATTGGCACAAACTAATAAAAATAACATCCTCCTCTTAGAGGCCTGACAGCTCTTAATTCATGATACTAATTGCCTGACCACTTTCCTATTTGGTTGCTAGCACCTAACATGAAACTTGAATAACTACTTATTAAATGAAAGGATGGGACTTCCCTGGCGATGCAGTGGATTCCTGTCAACTGGTTCCTGTGAACCAGTCAGTGTCAGCTTTGGCATCAGTGGTTGGGGCATAGACTTGGAATACTGCAGTAGTGAATGACTTGCCTTGGAAATGAACTAGGATTATTCTGTCATTTTTGAGCTTGTGCCCAAGTACTGCATTTCCCCAAATTCTGATGTTCAGTCTTGCCATCTCCTGCTTGACTATGTCCAATTTACCTTGATTCATGGACCTAACATTCCAGGTCCTCATGCAGATAGAAAGCAGAAGAAGGGGATGACAGAGGCTGAGATGGTTGGGTGGCATCACTGAGTCAGTGGACATGAGTTTGAGCAGGCTCTGGGAGATGGTGAAGGACAGGGAGACCTGGTGAGCTGCAGTCCAGGGGGTAGTAAAGAGTCAGACACGACTGAGTGACTGAACTGAATTGCCTTTCAGACTCTTCTGTGGCTGACTGAGGGCTACTGTATTTCTTCTGAGGGATTTTTGCCCACCATTGTAGATATTAATGGTCATCTGAATTAAAGTCTCCAATTCCTGTCCATTTGAATCCACTGATTTCCAAGATGTTGATGCTCAGTCTTGCCATCTCCTGGTTGACTAGGTCCAGTTTGCCTTGATTCATGGACCTAACATTCCAGGTTCTTATACACTGTTGTTCTTCACAGCATTGAACACACACCGCCTTTCACCACCAGACCATCCACAGCTGAGCACCGAGCTTTGGCCCAGCTGCCCGCTCTTTCTGGAACTATTAGGAGTGGCCGTCTGTCCTTCCCCAGTAGGAGCACGTTGGACATCCAGCGACCTGGGAAGGCTCATCTTCCGGTGTCCTATTTTTTGCCTTTTCATACTGTCCATGGCATTCTCCAGGCAAGAATACTAGAGTGGGTTGCATTTCCTTCCCCAGGGGACCACATTTTGTCAGAAGTCTTTGCTATGGCCCGTCCATCTTGGGTGGCCCTGTGTGTCATGGTTCATAGCGTTGTTGAGTTATGAAGTCCCTTAGCCACAGAGGCTGCTCACCCATGAGGGAGGTGCCTAAGCACCCACTAACCTACTTTCTGTCTCTCTGTATTTCCATATTCTGGACATTTCATATGAATGGAATTGTGTAATTTGCGGCCTTTTGTGACTTTTATTTAGCACAGTGTTTTTAAGATTTATCCTCATTGTTGCATGTATGAGAACTTCATTCCTTTTTATAACTGAGAAATAGTCCATTGCCTGGATATACCACATTTTGCTTACCCATCCATCGGTCATCAGACATTTGGATTATTTCCATGTTTTCACTATTGTTAATAGTACTACTAAAATATTTCAGTATGTTTTTGCGAGGACATACATCTTCATTTCTTACACGCACACACACACACACACACATAATAGAGTTGTTGGGTCTGTATTAACCCTGGGGCTTCCCGGGTGGCACTTGTGGTAAAAATCCTGCCTGCCAGTGCAAAAGATGTAAGAGATGCAGGCTTGATCCCTGGGTGGGGAAGCTCCCCTGGAGGAGGACATGGCAGCCCACTCCAGTATTCTTGCCTGGAGAATCCCGTGGACATAGGAACCTGGTGGGCTGCAGTCCATGAGTCTCACCGAGTTGGACACAACTGAAGCAGCTTAGCAGGCATGCAGGCCCATATTAACCGGGGTGAGTTATGAAACTTTTTTGGTTCTTATCTCCTGGTTGACTAGGTCCAGTTTGCCTTGATTCATGGACCTAACATTCCAGGTTCTTATACACTGTTGTTCTTCACAGCATTGAACACACACCGCCTTTCACCACCAGACCATCCACAGCTGAGCACCGAGCTTTGGCCCAGCTGCCCGCTCTTTCTGGAACTATTAGGGTGGCCGTCTGTCCTTCCCCAGTAGGAGCACGTTGGACATCCAGCGACCTGGGAAGGCTCATCTTCCGGTGTCCTATTTTTTGCCTTTTCATACTGTCCATGGCATTCTCCAGGCAAGAATACTAGAGTGGGTTGCATTTCCTTCCCCAGGGGACCACATTTTGTCAGAAGTCTTTGCTATGGCCCGTCCATCTTGGGTGGCCCTGTGTGTCATGGTTCATAGCGTTGTTGAGTTATGAAGTCCCTTAGCCACAGAGGCTGCTCACCCATGAGGGAGGTGCCTAAGCACCCACTAACCTACTTTCTGTCTCTCTGTATTTCCATATTCTGGACATTTCATATGAATGGAATTGTGTAATTTGCGGCCTTTGTGACTTTTATTTAGCACAGTGTTTTTAAGATTTATCCTCATTGTTGCATGTATGAGAACTTCATTCCTTTTTATAACTGAGAAATAGTCCATTGCCTGGATATACCACATTTTGCTTACCCATCCATCGGTCATCAGACATTTGGATTATTTCCATGTTTTCACTATTGTTAATAGTACTACTAAAATATTTCAGTATGTTTTTGCGAGGACATACATCTTCATTTCTTACACGCACACACACACACACACACATAATAGAGTTGTTGGGTCTGTATTAACCCTGGGGCTTCCCGGGTGGCACTTGTGGTAAAAATCCTGCCTGCCAGTGCAAAAGATGTAAGAGATGCAGGCTTGATCCCTGGGTGGGGAAGCTCCCCTGGAGGAGGACATGGCAGCCCACTCCAGTATTCTTGCCTGGAGAATCCCGTGGACATAGGAACCTGGTGGGCTGCAGTCCATGAGTCTCACCGAGTTGGACACAACTGAAGCAGCTTAGCAGGCATGCAGGCCCATATTAACCCTACGGGTGATGATTCGAGGAGCTGCCAGGCTGTCGTCCAAAGCCTCTGCATCGGGGTTCACTCCCAGCCTCAGCGTATGAGCATTCTGATTTCTCCGCATCTGCACCCACACCTGATTTGAAGTGCAGAGGCCTTTCTACATCTAAGCTCCTAGGATTCTGTAGTGACGTCCAGTGACTGTGGAGACAGGGAGGCTCCTTTGTGCCTTTGTATGTTCCCCTTTTCCATCTCAGCAGGGCTTGCAGAAGGCTGTAGGAAATCAGTTAATTATCTGCCAGTTAACCACTCAGTCTGCTCCCTGTGGCTGTAACTGGCTACACCCTGCTCCTGTGGCGTGCCGTAAAGAGCTTATCGGCGCTGCCACACTCCAGTGAGGGAAGCGAACCCCAGGGATAATGGGAAATGGAGCCCAGTGACGGGGTGGCCCGACAGGAGCAGCCATCTGGGATCTGCCACCAGGCGGGTCCTGTCTTCTCCCTGCGAGGCATCGGGCTGCATCTGGGAGTCCTTGTTGCAGCTGCCCCAGACTAGCCCCTGGGGAGAGCTCCTTGGTCTCAGGGCCTGAGATCAGCAGCTCCACAGTCCTCCCGCCGAGGCCCATGGTCCTTGCACCCAGCTTCTGTGGACTCCTGCCCGCCCTGGAAGTGTAGTGACGGGGGAGACATGATGCTCTAGGAGGTCCACAGGAACACGTACGCTCGTGGGTGCCCAGTGGGAGTGATCTGGACTTGGGTTTTCTGGCTGCCTGTTTCTCTAATGATGTGGCCTCAGCATGTGCCAGAGAGAAGCGCTTGGGGCAAGCCAGCCCCAGGAGAAGTACCATGCCTGAGCCTTCAGTGTGGCCGTGGCCAGTAGCTCGCATCTCCGGCTTGGCTGTCATTGCAGAGAGCTTGGTCATTGGCTCCGTGCTCTACAAGGTGACAGCCGTAGCCAGCAGCTGCCTGTGGTCTGCAGTTTGGTCTTCCACGTCTTCTCTCCAGGAGGGGGCTCTGTGGCACATCGGGCTTTCATCCCTTCCGTCCAGCCCCTCTTCCCTTCATCCCTCAGAGTGTCCGCCACAGCACAGGCTGGTGGGAGCGGTCAGTGACTCACTGGTCATGCCACAAGGTGGGGGCGGGGGGGGGGTCCCGAGCTGTTGCTGGTCCTGGGGAAGCGCCGAGGCTGGAGTCAGGACCCTGGGTTGTGGTCCTTCCTGTTGCTGAGCCACAGGCCCTGCTCCAGGGTCCCCGTGGGTAAGAGGGAAGAGGTGAGGCTCACACAGGGTGCCGGAGAGGTGATGGCAGGGTGGCACTGAGACGCGGGCGGGGGCAGGAGGCCCAGAGCACCCCCCCAACCAAGCTCGACAGATAAATTCAGATCAGATTCAGCCATTCATGACGCCTGATGGCGAGTTAACTCTGTTATCCTGTGAGAGGCAGCAAGCCTTGACCAGGAGCAGCTCCGGGGCCCCCTTCAGAAGTGACCACGGCGTCCAGCAGCTCACGGCGGATGTTGGGCAAGGATGGGAATGTTGAGTGGGTGGAGCACTGGGCCCCTCCCTTCTGTTCCGTCCGAGGACCATATCTTAGAGCCATTTGGGTTCAAGTCCTGCCTCAGCTTGCCTCTAAACAGATGACTTTGGGCAACTCCTCTCTGCCTTGGTTTCCTGATTTTACAATGGGGCCAAAGATGTGTCTGTATGATAAGGTTGTCTTGAGGATTCAAGTAATATAGGACAAACGCTTAACACAGGGTTTGGCACATAATAAATACTCGATAAATGCTGGTTGATTCTTTTATATATTGAGGGAACTGGGTGGAATTGAATTTGAAAAATAAGTATGGTCTTGGAGGAAAGCAGTTTGGAGTCTATGAGGAGTGCAGTCTGTGGGGAATATCAGATACATGGTTTGCTTTCCTGCTTCAGTAAAGGCCAGAGGCAGCTGCCCTGAGCAGGAGCAGCCCTTGGGATCCCCCAGGCGAGGGCGGGGCAGCACGGGTGTGCAGGCTCAGCGCCTGGACTCAGGGGTCCGGGCTGCCCTTTTCTGTGGTGCTCACCCTCCTGGGCTCGAGCTGTCCAGTTCTGCCTGTGCGTCCTGGTGGGCGCAGGGCGAGTGAGGAGAGCCCGGGCGCTGGACCAAGTCTGCGGTGCCTGTCGTTGCCGTCCAGTGGGCTTCACGCGTCCTGTGTGATACACGCGGGCTACTCAGCTGAAGAGGGGTCCACCCCGCCTACTGTGCCAGCTGATTCCCCTACTCACGTGCCCCCCGTCTCTGCCCACGGGCAGCCAGCCGCGGATACCAAGGGCACAGAGCCTCGCTTAGCTGTTATCCACTTTCTCATTTCTGAGAATCTATCATCAAATTCTCAACGATGAGCTGAATGTCTCCAGTGGGCTCAGGTCTGGCTCCCGGGGCCCAGAGCAAGGAGCAGACGTGTCCTCAGCCTCCAGGAGCTTGTGTTTCAGCTGAGGAAGGAGGCAGCCCCTCAGACCGCTTCAAGGCGGAGCTGGAGTGCGGAGGGGGTGTGACAGGGAGCAGCCTTGGCCATTTACCTGAGCCCCCCTCAAGACACGCAGGAGGCGCACCTCTTTCCCCGGACAGAGCTGGGGGTACTTTCTGTGGCTGATGTTTTCTTTGCTTGGCATGCAGCCCAGTCCCTGCAGAGTGACGCCATCTTCCTGGAATAGCTCTGTGGCTTGTCTTCAGCCGGGAAGTGTCCTGCCGGTCCGGAAACCTTTCTTCCTCCCTCTTTGCAGTGACTTTACCTGTTCTATTTTGGACTGTCTTGTATTGATTTCAATTGTAACTCCCAGGGGACAGTCCCTGTTCTCGACTGCTGGGTTCTTAGGGACACTCCCCGTTACTTTTGTGCAGGGGGGTCTCAGACGTGACTGTCCGCGGGGACCAGGCAGGTGGCGGGTGAGCGAGCCGAGCCTCAGGAGAGTGATGGCTGTGGGCCGTGGGGGGCCGTGCGGGAGCACCGGGTCCGTGGCGAGCTGGCAGTCGCGTGCCCTGTGTGAAAGGCTCCGCCCTGCTTCATGCTCGCTGATGCTTCCCATGGGGGAGGTGGGCCAGTATGGGTGGATCTCCCCATCTTTCAAGAAAATCAGAAATACGGAGTTTTCTGTGAACTCTTTTAGTTTGTAAAAACTGGCTTGACTATTTCAAAAACACCAGACAGACCAAACGAAATACATGGAAATCCTGAGCTGGCTGCCAGGCGAGCGTTTGCAGCCCGTGCCTCGTGGTTCTGCGCCCAGGCAGGATGCACTGGCCGTCCAGGGGACAGGTGGACAGGGGCCAGGAGGCCCAGTGAGCAACAGCTGTGGGTGTTCGGAGGGACGGGGTTCCTGTGCACTGGGGTGGTCAGTCCAGAGGCGGACTTTGCTGAGCGGCCTGGAGGACAAAGAGGGCAGAGGGAAGGGAGGCTGGTGCCAGAGGGAGCCGGCTCTGCCTCCTGCCCTGTGGGGAGACCGGCCCGCAGGGTCTCAGCCCCCATCCGCCACCAGACTCTCAGAGCCTACTCGATCCTGTCACCGCTCCAGCTGAGCTGGCTCAGGAAGCCGTCCAGGAGGGAGCAAGCGGACTGCAGACCCTGGTTTCCCCGAGAGGGACGCTGGAGAGAGTGTCACCTGAGAAGGGCTCTGGGCCACCAGGCTGGGAGGAGCTTTGTGGCTTCACCCGAGGTGCTCCCCCAGGTGCGTGGCCAGGGTCAGAGCAGGATACTGGCAGCCCTCCTAGCCCTCCTTCCCGGCATGCTCTGAGAGAGGTGACAGCCTCGGGTCAGCTCAGAAGCTTTGAAACCCGGCAGGTTGG
Source organism: Tragulus kanchil (assembly GCA_022376925.1). NCBI lineage: Eukaryota > Metazoa > Chordata > Mammalia > Artiodactyla > Tragulidae > Tragulus > Tragulus kanchil. Next base: position 139,941,537 of record JAIOJX010000003.1, read on the forward strand.
GGAGGTGGGGGCCCTCGCAACTGTTGGTGTGGTCATTCTCACCTCATCCTCCCTACAGGGCGTGAGACGGCACTAGTATCACTGGGCTTCTTTAAAGATGAGGAAGCGGGCTGCCCAGGGTTACAGAGCTTGGAGTAGCCCACATTGGAACCCCAAACCATGGTGCTCCCCAATGTTAGGGGGACAGGGCAGGGAAGAAGCGACCTGACTCCAGTCAGAGGTGAGTGACCCTGAGGCCTGTGACCTCCTCAGGCCTTTGGGGCACAACATACAGCAGGTGCTCAGGACCTGAGGAGGTGAATTGCCCGAAGGGACGTCTAGAATGTGGTGGGAAGAGGTGGAATCTTGGTTCCGGGACCAGGTGTCTCTGGCAGCTGCAGAGACCAGGCGTGGGGCGGCGGGACAGGCCCCCCAGCACCCTGGGCTGCCGTGGTCTACGAGCTGGAAGGGGGCTGGAGGGGAGCCTGGCCCCAGCAGCAGTGGACAGAGGGGCCAGGGAGACCCACTCTCGGGGAAGGAGTGTGCCAGGCGGGGAGAGGGCTGGGGGGCTGGAGGCTGGTCTGCCGTCCGGGGCTTGGGGTAGTGAGACGTATAGGAAGAAGCCGGGCCCCCAAAGACCATAAAGTCTTGTCAAGATAAGATAAAAACCCATAAAAAATTCAGGAGCAGGGTAAGAGTTGGGTGACAGCAGGAGGGAGGTGTCGGGAGGCAGCCTGCGCGTGGCCAGGGGCGCAGGCGAGGAGTCGGTGCCGGAGCCGGTGGAGGCTCCTGCTGGCCCCGGGGGCTGGGCGGGAGGCAGACCTGGACAGCGGGCATGCTCAGGGATCGAGCAGGGGCTGGGCCTCCGGGGTCCATCCTGGATGCCCTCCTGCCAGGTGCTCTGGACTCATCTGCTGGGGAGGAGGCCTCTCTGCAAGGCTGGGGAGTGTCTGTTTTCCCTCCGGCCGCTGTGCTCGGTTGCTCCGTCATGTGGCTCTTTGTGACCCCGTGGGCTGCAGCCCGCCCGGCTCCTCTGTCCGTGGAATTCTCCAGGCAGGAATACGGGAGTGGGTCACTGTTTCCTATGCCAGGGGTCAAAACCACATCTCTCGCGTCTCCTGATGGGCAGGCGGATTCGTCACCACTGCGGCCCCTGGGAAGCCCCCTTTTTCCTCCAGAGGGGATCCCCGTTGGGAGACTGGAATGTGGCAGGGTGTGTCCTGTGCATGGATGGCCATGGGTGCGTCTGCTGCCTCTTCTCACCAGGCCCCTGCTCAGTCGCCTCTCCTGGTGCTGCCACGGTTGGGGTGCTGCGAAAGAAGGGTTCAGGCGTTTTTGCTGTGCCATGGGACTTGGTCGTCCAACCCTGGGGCACAACATACAGCAGGTGCTCAGGACCTGAGGAGGTGAATTGCCCGAAGGGACGTCTAGAATGTGGTGGGAAGAGGTGGAATCTTGGTTCCGGGACCAGGTGTCTCTGGCAGCTGCAGAGACCAGGCGTGGGGCGGCGGGACAGGCCCCCCAGCACCCTGGGCTGCCGTGGTCTACGAGCTGGAAGGGGGCTGGAGGGGAGCCTGGCCCCAGCAGCAGTGGACAGAGGGGCCAGGGAGACCCACTCTCGGGGAAGGAGTGTGCCAGGCGGGGAGAGGGCTGGGGGGCTGGAGGCTGGTCTGCCGTCCGGGGCTTGGGGTAGTGAGACGTATAGGAAGAAGCCGGGCCCCCAAAGACCATAAAGTCTTGTCAAGATAAGATAAAAACCCATAAAAAATTCAGGAGCAGGGTAAGAGTTGGGTGACAGCAGGAGGGAGGTGTCGGGAGGCAGCCTGCGCGTGGCCAGGGGCGCAGGCGAGGAGTCGGTGCCGGAGCCGGTGGAGGCTCCTGCTGGCCCCGGGGGCTGGGCGGGAGGCAGACCTGGACAGCGGGCATGCTCAGGGATCGAGCAGGGGCTGGGCCTCCGGGGTCCATCCTGGATGCCCTCCTGCCAGGTGCTCTGGACTCATCTGCTGGGGAGGAGGCCTCTCTGCAAGGCTGGGGAGTGTCTGTTTTCCCTCCGGCCGCTGTGCTCGGTTGCTCCGTCATGTGGCTCTTTGTGACCCCGTGGGCTGCAGCCCGCCCGGCTCCTCTGTCCGTGGAATTCTCCAGGCAGGAATACGGGAGTGGGTCACTGTTTCCTATGCCAGGGGTCAAAACCACATCTCTCGCGTCTCCTGATGGGCAGGCGGATTCGTCACCACTGCGGCCCCTGGGAAGCCCCCTTTTTCCTCCAGAGGGGATCCCCGTTGGGAGACTGGAATGTGGCAGGGTGTGTCCTGTGCATGGATGGCCATGGGTGCGTCTGCTGCCTCTTCTCACCAGGCCCCTGCTCAGTCGCCTCTCCTGGTGCTGCCACGGTTGGGGTGCTGCGAAAGAAGGGTTCAGAGCGTCTCTTCTGCTGTCCAGGCTCATGGTGATTTTCTCCCTGGTCGTCCAAACCGGTCCAGCGTCTCAGTGACCCTGGGGCTGCTCTAGGCAGAGAGCAGTGAGACCCGCGTCCATTGGTCTCTCCACAGAAGCTCTGAAAGACCCACAGAGCTTGGCCCAGGACCCGCACTGGAGTGGGGGATCATAGGGTGCGAAAATGATGCAGTGATTTGGGGCCATCTGTTGTTTAGGATTAACTGTCTGATTTAATGACTGTGACCCCCTAGAATTGCTCTAGGGCTCCGCTGAGGGTGGGGGAGACTCAGCTCAGCAGGGGGTCTCTGGGGATGGCAGACTCTCGGGGGCTTGGGGACTTGCCTTACAGACCAGGCTCTACCCATACGGCGTCTGAGCGGCTCCTAGCAGGTCCTCTTCCCCTCTGGGCCCCAGTGTCCGCATCTGCACAGTAAAGGCGCTGGATTCTCCAAGATCTGTCGAGGTCACATGCCTTCGATTTTAGGAGCCCCTCCAAGCAGTCAGATGTTTCCGGGCCTACGGCTTGGGTCCGTCAGGCTCTAAGCAAGTGCTGTTCTGTGTTGGTGACACTTGAGAGACCAGCGTGGAGGCAGGTGGTGTCAGGGTCCACAGGTAAACACGAATTCAGCCTGTCGAGGGCCCGCCTGGGCCTGAGGGGGCCATGAGAGAATCTGCCCCTTACCCTGGGAGCTGGCCAGCAGGCCAGAGGGTCCGGATGGAGAATCCACCCATTTTCCAGCCAGGATGGAATAGCTGAATGTGGATGGAGAGGATGTGACAGGTTTTCCTAGACCTTGGCCGTCTAGAGAAGTGCAACCTGGGCTTCCCTGGTGGTCCAGTGGGTGAAGAGTCTGCCTTGCGGTGCAAGGGGCACCGGTTCAATCCCTGGCCCTGGAGGATCCCGCGTGCCACGGAGTGGCTGGACCAGTGTGTGCAATTAGAAGCCAGGGCTCTGGATGGCATCCACCTGGAGCCGGTGCTCTGCAGCGAGCGAGGCCACAGCAGTGGGAGGCCCACACAGGCTGAAGAATAAAGATGAATGAAAAAAAAAAACACCCATAAAAGACGCCAAAATTTAAAAAAAGAAAGAAAGAAAGAAAAGAAAATCTTCTGACTACCAGCAGCATCACCTGCTGGGAGCGTGTGAGAAATGCAGGCTTGTGCCCCACCCGGGGTGCACTGCATCTGAACCTGCATCTTCACAAGCTCTCCTGTGATCACTACACACGTGAAAGTTTGGGAACTGCTGCTCCGGGCTACTTTTCATAAACTCTTTTGACCACACCTCACAGAAAACAATACATTTCCATGATGTATTGAGATGCGACAAAAGTTCCATGAAACAATAGTTCCACTTAAAGTGTATTACTCCCTGGAACTTTGAACTTAGTTCTACCATTTTTATACTGAGATCATGACTCTGTCTTGTCCATGTACAGTCGTGTCTGGCTCTGTGCGACCCCATGGACCGTAGCCTGTGGGATCCTCCGGGGCCAGGGGTCAAACCGGCGCCCCTTGCACTGCAAGTTGGCGTCGTTACCCACTGGACCACCAGGGAAGCCCCCTGTCTGATGTGCTGAGTGAGAGGGTACCCTGGGCGGAGGACGCCCGGTGTGCGCACCCTCGCGGGAGGAAGCGATGCTGTTGTCTGAGGCTGCTTCCGGCTCCGAAGCTTCCTCACTTCCGGGGGCTGGGAGTCTGAGGCTCCTGTACACAGGGGCCTCCTCTGAGTGCTCCTGCTTTTCTTAGAGGAACATCAGCATGGCCCAGAGTCGCGGGCCGGCACCGACTCGCATGGCCGAGCCTGAGGGCTGCTGGTTGTGGGGAGGGCCTTCTCCCCGAGCCCTGATCCTGCAGAAGGTAGGCGGGGCAGGACCCCGAGGGGTGGGCTGGCACCAGGATGCGGCGAAGGGGGCTCCCGTGACTTCTCGGGGAGGGCGGGCTCTGGGTGCCCTTTTCCCCTGGCAGCTGGCCTCCCTCCTCCTGCACGTCCACTGGCCTGGCCTGGCCCTGCCCCGCCCTGGGGCTGCCGGATGCCTGACTGAGGAGAAGCCCCTTTCACTCTGGGTGCAGGTGGCAGTTGTCAGCACTGTGTGGAGGTAGGGAAGGAAAAGGGGGGTCTTGTGTGGAGCAGGGTGTCCAGGAGCGACTGCTGGAGGGGGTCCCGGATTGGGGGTGAGGCTGGGCTGAGGCAGGTAACTTGGGAAAGGACGGTGGAGACATGGTGCATGGATGTAATTCAACAGTTGTGGAGCCGTGCCGACTGGCTGGGCCCAGATGCCCACCACAGCTCAGACGTGCCTGTATCTATTTGCAGAGTTGCTGTCCTGCTGGGTTGGAGGGACCCATCAGTCCCCCAGGTCATGGAGCTTGCGAGCGCAGAGAACACCCCCACAGCACTGCACAGCCCCCTGTAGCCAGCTTACCGGCCAGGAGGCCGGGCCCCTTGTGGAGCCAGCAAATGAGCCCTGGGGCTCCTCTCTGGGGTCCTGGCTGAGGACCATCAGCCAGGGCCTGAGGCCACAGGGTCTGATGAAGGGTGTGGGGTGCCGGGCTGCCCTTTCCCGGCCTGGAATGTTGGATTCCCCAGAGAAGAGCTGGCAGGCAGCGAAGCAGAGCCTCTGATCTGGTTGGCAGGTCATCACACGGGTCCTGGGGATCGGGCAGGAGGTCGTGCGGCTCACGCCTGGCTGTTCTTAAAGGGATTGGCTGCATTTACAGCTGCTGAGGCCCTTTGTCCCAGGGCAGGTGGGAAAGGATGCTGAGCGGGCTGGGGTGGTTCCAGCTCCTTCTCCTGGGCCCTGGATTCTCCTCTAGACCCCTCGCCCCTGATGGGAGCTGCATGAAGGATGCAAGGCAGGCAGGCCTGAGGCTGGGAGGAAGGACGAGATTCCTGACCTCAGCCAGAGCCTGTGGCCTCCGAGAGCGGAGGCACCTTTGCTGACTGCCGGTTTCCCTAGGAACCACACGGCCCTGCAGCCTCAGCGCCCCTGCGCCGCTCCCACAGCTGTGCCCACCCGGGCCCACCCTCCCGCCTGCAGGCCCCGCCTGCTGCCCTTTAGAGCAAAGCGCGGCCTCAGCACTTTCCCACTCCTGCTGTCAGCCTTTTTGTTTCTTGGCATCCATCACCTGGCAGGGGACGGGGGCAGGGCCAGGCGAGGAGGAGGGGAGCCGGGAAGGCTGGGGGGCGTGTTCCTAAGATCTGGCCTCAGCTCCGCAAGCTGCCTCTTGGATGGCTGCAGCTGCGGAGGTGTTTCTTCACTTCTTCCAACCTCTCCTCTCTCGTTCTTCTTCCTCCATGCCCATCCCCCTTTCCACATTCCACTGATCATTAAAACCTCAGCTCCTCTTGCTGGCTCTCTGCTTAGCCAGCAGCCCAGCTGTCTGGGGATTCCCCATCCTGATCTTCCTGTGAATGAGCCGAGGGGAGACCCCAGAGCCCAGGCAGGACGGGAGTGGAACCGGCCCTGGGGAGAAGTGCCTCTTTGTTTCCCTGTCTCCACCAGTTGAAGTTTACTCTCGGCCTCTTATTACATGGATTCCCCCAGAGAAGAGCTAGGCCAGGGCCCCTGGACCCGAAATGAGCCCTGGGGCTCCTCTCTGGGGTCCTGGCTGAGGACCATCAGCCAGGGCCTGAGGCCACAGGGTCTGATGAAGGGTGTGGGGTGCCGGGCTGCCCTTTCCCGGCCTGGAATGTTGGATTCCCCAGAGAAGAGCTGGCAGGCAGCGAAGCAGAGCCTCTGATCTGGTTGGCAGGTCATCACACGGGTCCTGGGGATCGGGCAGGAGGTCGTGCGGCTCACGCCTGGCTGTTCTTAAAGGGATTGGCTGCATTTACAGCTGCTGAGGCCCTTTGTCCCAGGGCAGGTGGGAAAGGATGCTGAGCGGGCTGGGGTGGTTCCAGCTCCTTCTCCTGGGCCCTGGATTCTCCTCTAGACCCCTCGCCCCTGATGGGAGCTGCATGAAGGATGCAAGGCAGGCAGGCCTGAGGCTGGGAGGAAGGACGAGATTCCTGACCTCAGCCAGAGCCTGTGGCCTCCGAGAGCGGAGGCACCTTTGCTGACTGCCGGTTTCCCTAGGAACCACACGGCCCTGCAGCCTCAGCGCCCCTGCGCTGCTCCCACAGCTGCGCCCACCCGGGCCCCCCCCCCCGCCTGCAGGCCCCGCCTGCTGCCCTTTAGAGCAAAGCGCGGCCTCAGCACTTTCCCACTCCTGCTGTCAGCCTTTTTGTTTCTTGGCATCCATCACCTGGCAGGGGACGGGGGCAGGGCCAGGCGAGGAGGAGGGGAGCCGGGAAGGCTGGGGGGCGTGTTCCTAAGATCTGGCCTCAGCTCCGCAAGCTGCCTCTTGGATGGCTGCAGCTGCGGAGGTGTTTCTTCACTTCTTCCAACCTCTCCTCTCTCGTTCTTCTTCCTCCATGCCCATCCCCCTTTCCACATTCCACTGATCATTAAAACCTCAGCTCCTCTTGCTGGCTCTCTGCTTAGCCAGCAGCCCAGCTGTCTGGGGATTCCCCATCCTGATCTTCCTGTGAATGAGCCGAGGGGAGACCCCAGAGCCCAGGCAGGACGGGAGTGGAACCGGCCCTGGGGAGAAGTGCCTCTTTGTTTCCCTGTCTCCACCAGTTGAAGTTTACTCTCGGCCTCTTATTATTCCTTAAGTGGAGCGGTGCTTCTAGGCTTACACCCCAAATAACTGCAAACAGGAACTCAAACAGACGCTTATACGTCATCATACGTATACCCATGAGGTGCAGTGCTGTGCTTAGTTGCTCAGTTGTGTCCGACTGTTTGTGACCCCATGGCCTGCAGCCCAGCAGGCTCCTCTGTCCACGGGGTTTCTCCAGGCAAGAACACTGGAATGAGTAGCCATTCCCTCCTCCAAGAGATCCTCTCAACCCAGGGATCAAGCCCAGATAGCCTGCATTACAGGTGGATTTTTTTTTTTGGCCACTTCTATTGGTCTTTCATTTCCATCTTTGTTCTTTGGCCTGTGTGGGCCTCCCATCACAGTGGCCTCTCTTACTGCGGAGCACCGGCTCTGGGCGCATGCGCTCCAGAGCCTGGCTCAGCAGTTGGACACATCACTCCAGCTGCTCCGCGGCACGTGGGATCTTTCCAGGCCAGGGATTGAACCGGTGCCCCTTGCACTGCAAGGCTGTGTCTTCACCCACTGGACCACCAGGGAAGCCCTACAGGTGGATTTTTATCTGCCTGAGCCACCAGGGAAGCCCACCCCCACATACTTGTACACTAATCGCAATAACCAAAGGGGAGAACAATCTGAATATTCACTGATGCATAAACAAAATACAGTCCATACATAAATCTATTGTAACACAGTGTATTATTCATCCATTAACAGGTATGAAATTGTGACACATTGTACAACATGAATGACTCTTGAAAAAATTATCAGTGACATACGCCAGCCCCCAAAGGACAGATGTTACACGCTGTTGCTTCGTCGCTTCAGTCGTGTGTGACTCTGTGAAACCCCATGGGCTGTAGCCGGCCAGGCTCCTCTGTCCATGGGATTTTCTAGGCACGAATACTGGAGTGGATGGCCACGCCCTCCTCCAGGGGGTCTTCCTGACCCAGGGATGGAGCCCAGGTCTCCTGCATTGCAGGCAGCTTCTTGACCACTGAGTCAGACGCCACCTAAATGAAGTGCGCTGAAGAGCCAAATTTGGAGAGACAGGAAGTGGCGCGGGTTTCTGGGGCTGTGATGGGCGGGGGGAGGGCTGTGTAGTGGGCACAGGGTTTCTGTTGGGAGGATGAAAACCTGGAAGTAGACTGTGATGGTCCCTACCGGTCGTGGTGGATGTGCCCGCTGTGCCCCTGAACCACACGCTTGAAAATGCTACGGCGGGGCGTTCTGTGTGTGTAACCACTGGAGGAAGCAGGGAGCGCGTGCTGGCCGAGAGCCAAGAAGGTGGTGACCGAGCCGCGCTCCCTCTCTTCCTCCTCCTTCTTTTCGGGGTTTTTCTGCCAAAGGAAGGACCTGAACCCCGGTTGGGGCTCATGCTAGAACATACAGATGAGCCCCACCTGTGATGGGTTGAAGTTCAAGGGAAAACCCCAGGGACGGGGGTTTCCAGGTGGGGAGTGACGAGGGCGAAGGAAGAGCCAGCCGAGGGGCATCATGGATCTGGTCACCACGGCAGGCGGCTGGGCCCAGTCCCCGGGTGGCGCTGAGGGACCATGAAGAAGGTTCCTCAGCTTTTGTCTGAGACGGAGAGGGAGGGTGTGTCCCTGTCCAGGGCTGCCCCACTTCCAGGACGCAGGACCAGGTGGCAGAGGGGCTCCGGCAGGTGCTGTCGGCGGTTTAGAGGAGGCCTGGGCGGCTGGGGAGGCGCGGTCGGGCTGCGTGAGACCCGACCTTGAGGAGGCGGGCGGGGGCATCCAGGACAAGGGCTGACTGATGCATAAACAAAATACAGTCCATACATAAATCTATTGTAACACAGTGTATTATTCATCCATTAACAGGTATGAAATTGTGACACATTGTACAACATGAATGACTCTTGAAAAAATTATCAGTGACATACGCCAGCCCCCAAAGGACAGATGTTACACGCTGTTGCTTCGTCGCTTCAGTCGTGTGTGACTCTGTGAAACCCCATGGGCTGTAGCCGGCCAGGCTCCTCTGTCCATGGGATTTTCTAGGCACGAATACTGGAGTGGATGGCCACGCCCTCCTCCAGGGGGTCTTCCTGACCCAGGGATGGAGCCCAGGTCTCCTGCATTGCAGGCAGCTTCTTGACCACTGAGTCAGACGCCACCTAAATGAAGTGCGCTGAAGAGCCAAATTTGGAGAGACAGGAAGTGGCGCGGTTGCTGGGGGCTGTGATGGGCGGGGGGAGGGCTGTGTAGTGGGCACAGGGTTTCTGTTGGGAGGATGAAAACCTGGAAGTAGACTGTGATGGTCCCTACCGGTCGTGGTGGATGTGCCCGCTGTGCCCCTGAACCACACGCTTGAAAATGCTACGGCGGGGCGTTCTGTGTGTGTAACCACTGGAGGAAGCAGGGAGCGCGTGCTGGCCGAGAGCCAAGAAGGTGGTGACCGAGCCGCGCTCCCTCTCTTCCTCCTCCTTCTTTTCGGGGTTTTTCTGCCAAAGGAAGGACCTGAACCCCGGTTGGGGCTCATGCTAGAACATACAGATGAGCCCCACCTGTGATGGGTTGAAGTTCAAGGGAAAACCCCAGGGACGGGGGTTTCCAGGTGGGGAGTGACGAGGGCGAAGGAAGAGCCAGCCGAGGGGCATCATGGATCTGGTCACCACGGCAGGCGGCTGGGCCCAGTCCCCGGGTGGCGCTGAGGGACCATGAAGAAGGTTCCTCAGCTTTTGTCTGAGACGGAGAGGGAGGGTGTGTCCCTGTCCAGGGCTGCCCCACTTCCAGGACGCAGGACCAGGTGGCAGAGGGGCTCCGGCAGGTGCTGTCGGCGTGTGTCAGAGGAGGCCTGGGCGGCTGGGGGAGGCGCGGTCGGGCTGCGCGTGAGACCCCGACTTGGCCGTGGTGACTGGAGGCGGGGCGGGGGGCATCCAGGACAAGTGACCAGCGTGACCAGTGAGGGGCGAGCTCCTTTTCCCTCTGGGCCCACAATTCTCCAGGGTGGGAAAGTGTCTCAAGTCCCCCCTTTCCTCAGTGAGTCAGCAGGAAGTGACTTCTGCCCCCGGGCTCCCTTCCAGGACAATGGTGTGGCCCCTCACAGGCCCAGGAGAGCCTGGAAGCGGAGACTGCTGCTGCAGGCAGAGCCGGGCGCTGGTTCCTCCTGGACCGGGGGAAACGCTCCCGTCTAGTTCCCACAGAGCCCAGCCCTCTGCCCGCACCTGCGACGGGAGCCAGCAGCCCGCGATAAGATCTTAAGTCTTCGAGGAATAATTGGCCCGGCCTTTGACCCTGGCCTTTTCTGCAGGCGGCTCCTTTTCAGCTTTCTCTGGACACCAGCCTTATCACCCCGTTTCCGCCGAGGCCAGCTGCCAGCTTGGGGTGCGTGAGCTAGGCACGGGGCCCAGCCCTGTGGAGGTTAAGACGTGCACATCCAGAGCGCAGAACTGCCTGGGCTCTGGAAGGCTGGTGGGGACAGGAGGCATGGGAGATGCCCTGAGGGCCAGAACAGGCTGCCAAGAGGAGGGATCGTCAAGCACTGAGATGGCCGTGATGGATGGGATCAGGGGAGTGAGAATAAATCCACAGGGAGGGGATGCATTTGTACATGTACCCGATGCACTTCATTGTACAGCAGAAAGTAACACAGCATCGTAAAGCAATTATATTGCAATTAAAAAAGAGAGGCAGTGAGGTGGGAAAGGATGTGCCTGTAATGCAGGAGTTGCAGGAAATGTGGGTTCGATCCCTGGGTAGGGAAGATTCCCTGGAGGAGGTCATGGCAACCACTCCAGTATTCTTGCCTGGAGAGTCTCATGGACAGAGGAGCCTGGCAGGCTGGAGTCCACAGGGTTGCAAACAGTTGGACACGACTGAAGTGACTTAGCATGAGACGTAGGTGGACCTAGAGCACGGCTGTGTGAACTTGGGCAAGCTACTTACCCTCTCTGAATCTGTTTTCTCTTGTGGGGCATATCATTGTATCAATTGCATGTGCGAGTTACGGTGGCGGGTAAGTGGATGAAGGCATATGGGGCACTGAGGAGAGGCCTGGCCCCCGATACTGGTGCAGGCCTACTGGCCACTCCTGTCAGTAAACAGGGTTGCCATAGTCTTGCCGCTGGACTGAGGCTGGGTAGCTCCTTCGGCCAGTGACCACTGTGAGAGCTGGGAATCAGGCCCGTTGCCAGCTGGCCTCTAAGGTTCGAGCCCTCTGTGAGTATAAGGACCCTGAGACTGGGCAGGTGGAGGGGAGGAAAAAGGGACTCTGGTGGGGGACACAGTGAGAGCCAAAGCACAGAGGCAGAAAGCGTCATGTGTTAGTGGTTCATTGCCGCAGACTTAGTGGCTGAAAACAGTGTCAGTTTATCGTCTCTCAGTGCTGGGGGTCAGGATCCTTGCTGGTATAGCAGGAGGCCAAAGTTGCGGTGTCTGTCAGGCTGTGGTCTGCTCTGGAGGCTCTGGGAGGTGAAACATGACCCCAAACTCAGGGCTTGTTGCCTTGACTTCCTGCACTTGCAGGCCGGGAGCACGTTTCCTACTGGTCACCCTCTGGAGGCCACCATGATCCTTGTACACCTCCCTCCTTCAGGCCGGCAACTCTGTGTCTCTCCCTCCAGCCCCAGGTTTAAAGGGCTCGTGAGACTGGATCCGGGCCTCCTGAATACTCTCCCTGTCTTCAGCCCCACTGATCTGGAGCTTAATTACATTTATAAAATCTCCTCCCAGGACTTCCTAGATGAATGTTTGGTTGAGTATAACTGGGAGGAGGTGTACGCTCAGGGCCCTCGTGGGTCCTGCCTGCCACCCTCGACGTGCACCCAGGACGAGAAGCAGAGTGGCCAAGGGGCGGGAGGTGGCTGTCAGAGCAGGTGGGGTTTGTGGTGGGACGTAAGGCCACTAGGGGCCTGGAAAGGCAGGTGGAGGAAGTGACCCTTGCCACCACTGTGTGTGTGTGTGTGTGTGTCATGTCTGACTCTCTGCGACTCCTCGGACTGTAGCCCTCCAGGCTTCTCTGTCCATGGGAGTCTCAAGGCAAGAATACTGGAGTGGGTTGCCATTTCCTTCTTTAGGAGGTCTTCCTGACTCAGGGATTGAACCCAGGTCTCCCGCCTTGCGGGCAGACTCTACCATCTGAGTCACCAGGAAAGCCCTTGCAGCGGCAGGCACACTTACTTCAGTATGAGCATAGTGTCTGCACACGCATCACCACCCAGGCCTCCGCCCCTGGGGTCCCTCACTCTGAAGAGAGCACACAAGCTGAAACCACAGGCTCCTCCCTCTGGAGCAGGTGGACACACCCGCAAGCCCCAATGCCACTGAGCTCAGAAGCCCAACACATAACCCCCGGTAGCTGGTCTGGGGTCCGAGAGGCTGGGTCTCATGCAGCAGCCCCAGTTCAAACCCTGAGTCAGGAAACCAGCTGTGTGTCCACCTGGGCAGGTCTTCCTCCCGTGGTCATCACGGCCTCGGGGAGCCTGGCGGTGCGGGGCGTCAGCCTTCGGGGGTCTCATAACATCTCCGGAACCCCGTGGGCCACTTCTTGTCCTGTTTTGGATTCATTACAATTAAGAACTCTGCATACCCTTAGGTCTGGGCGAATAAGCGTGTCCTAAAAAAAGCTCTCAGTAATCCAAGGCTTTGAAATTGAAGGGTTCCTTAAAACATCCTAGGAAGTTGCTTTTACTGTCTCTCATACATTCTAGGCGCCCAAAGCCCTTTGTGGTCTCGAAAAAGGCGTATCCGGTGATTAAACACCTGGGAACCGGGCCTCCTGAATACCTCTCCTGTCTTCAGCCCCACTGATCTGGAGCTTAATTACATTTATAAAATCTCCTCCCAGGACTTCCTAGATGAATGTTTGGTTGAGTATAACTGGGAGGAGGTGTACGCTCAGGGCCCTCGTGGGTCCTGCCTGCCCCCCTCGACGTGCACCCAGGACGAGAAGCAGAGTGGCCAAGGGGCGGGAGGTGGCTGTCAGAGCAGGTGGGGTTTGTGGTGGGACGTAAGGCCACTAGGGGCCTGGAAAGGCAGGTGGAGGAAGTGACCCTTGCCACCACTGTGTGTGTGTGTGTGTGTGTCATGTCTGACTCTCTGCGACTCCTCGGACTGTAGCCCTCCAGGCTTCTCTGTCCATGGGAGTCTCAAGGCAAGAATACTGGAGTGGGTTGCCATTTCCTTCTTTAGGAGGTCTTCCTGACTCAGGGATTGAACCCAGGTCTCCCGCCTTGCGGGCAGACTCTACCATCTGAGTCACCAGGAAAGCCCTTGCAGCGGCAGGCACACTTACTTCAGTATGAGCATAGTGTCTGCACACGCATCACCACCCAGGCCTCCGCCCCTGGGGTCCCTCACTCTGAAGAGAGCACACAAGCTGAAACCACAGGCTCCTCCCTCTGGAGCAGGTGGACACACCCGCAAGCCCCAATGCCACTGAGCTCAGAAGCCCAACACATAACCCCCGGTAGCTGGTCTGGGGTCCGAGAGAGGCTGGGTCTCATGCAGCAGCCCCAGTTCAAACCCTGAGTCAGGAAACCAGCTGTGTGTCCACCTGGGCAGGTCTTCCTCCCCGTGGTCATCACGGCCTCGGGGGAGCCTGGCGAGGGTGCGGGGGCGTCAGCCTTCGGGGGTCTCATAACATCTCCGGAACCCCGTGGGCCACTTCTTGTCCTGTTTTGGATTCATTACAATTAAGAACTCTGCATACCCTTAGGTCTGGGCGAATAAGCGTGTCCTAAAAAAAGCTCTCAGTAATCCAAGGCTTTGAAATTGAAGGGTTCCTTAAAACATCCTAGGAAGTTGCTTTTACTGTCTCTCATACATTCTAGGCGCCCAAAGCCCTTTGTGGTCTCAGAGCCCCGCACATATAGACTGGGCGTATCTAGCGGTGATTCGTAGAAGGCTCTTCTGATTGCTCTTGTGCTAGCTCTGATGAAGTCTCCGTGTTCTATGCTGAACGGGCCCGCTTGGAGAGCACTGATTTCCAGACAGTGGAAGGGACACCAGACTAGCTTTAAAGCCCCTTCCTGTCGGAGGAAGTGGGAGGGTCCCTGGTGGGGAGGCACCTAAGTGGTGGGAATGGTTCTAGATGTCTCACCTTCCAGGTGGGCTGGACCGGGGGTGGGGTGGGGTGGGGGCGGGGTGGGGGCAAGAGTGGACAGTGGAGGTGGCCCTGCAAGCCTGTGTCTCTGCTGCTGTTGGTTAACCCCATCCTGTTTGAGAGGGACAGCAATTTTTTTTTTTTGGCTGTGCCGCAAAGCATGTGGGATTTTAGTTCCCTGACCAGGGAGGGATTGAACCCATGACTATGCAGTAGAAGTGCAGCGTCCTAACCACCGGGCCGGCAGGGAATTCCCACTAAGGACAGCGGTTCTGCTGGTGGACTTCAGTAGGTGTGCTTGGAACACTGATCACGCTGTGTCGAGCTTCTCAGGGAGAGGGCCTGAGTGTTAGGGAGGGTGTCACGCTCCCACGGAGGGTGATCACGCAGTGTTCATGGCTGAGCAGTGCCCTGCCAGACAACCTGCTTGGCCTTACACATTGTATCATTAAAAGCTAGTCACGTGCCTACAGACTGATACAGTGTGTGTCCCAGTGGATACACCATTAACAGAGCGGAAAAATCACGTTAAGGTCTACAGTCTTCACGTAATTTAGGGAGAGTCTGGTATCCAAAAAGAAATGTATCTTTGGAAGGAGTTATTTCTTAGAGGACCGGGCTCTTTAAAGGTTTTTGTCTGGGGACCCCTTGTATATCTTTTCTTTAAATATGTATTTATTTTTTTGGCTGTATTGGGTCTTAGTTGTGGTACATGGATCTTTAGTTGGGGCATGCAAACTCTTAGTTGTGGCCTGTGGGATCTAGTTCCCTGACCAGGGTTTGAACCTGGGGTCCCTGAATTGGAAGCTCAGAGCCTTAGCTACTGGACCACCAGGGAAACCTCCCACCCTGCATGTCCTAGTGCTGGGTTCAGGGACATAGAAGCTCGTGGTCTGCCCCCTTCTGCTTTGTGAGTTTGTTAGCTTCATGTTGGGCAGTGGAGCTGGGCTGGTGGACTGAGTCCATTTTCTGCCTTTTCCTGGGTGGTAAGGTCTAGGTATGAACTGAAACCTAGCATCACACAAGTAACGATGCCAGCCAGTTAGGCACGTTACTGGCCTTCTCTGTGCCTGAATCTCCTTCCCACCCAGCAGGAATCACAGCCTCCTCTTCATGCTAAAGGCCAACGGGCACCCCATGGACTTCTCAGGGGGTTGGGAGACGGCAGGATGGAGAAGGCAGGGCTTCCGGGAGGGGGAGGACTTCTCAAGCGGAGTCACAGGCTCTGCCTCCAGCAGCGTCTCACCGCGCCTGTCTGTCCTCTGCCTCTCGCAGCCCAGGCCCGTGAGCGGGAGGGATGGAGAACTCCTCAGCAGCGTCCGCCTCCTCCGAGGCCGGGAGCAGCCGCTCTCAGGAGATCGAGGAACTGGAGCGGTTCATCGACAGCTACGTGCTGGAGTACCAGGTGCAGGGGCTGCTGGCCGACAAGACGGAGGGCGAGGGCGAGAGCGAGAAGACGCAGGCCCGCATCTCCCAGGTAACGCTGCCGGGAGGGGCGGGGCTCACCGGAAGTGAGGGGCCTAACTCCAGCGTCTGGCCACGCGGCCCTAGATGGCCAAAGTGGGGATGGCCTCCCAACCAGAGTGTGGCCTCCAGGCAGGAAGCTCCTGGCTGTGCACTCCTGGCCCCTCTGACCCACCTCTACCCATCCCTACCCCATGGGGCAGCTTGGCCCAGCAGACTCACAATTCAGGAAACCCTCGTTTACTGAGTACCTGTTGTGTGCTAGGCTCCCTGTCCTTCACGGACTCATGTTCTAGCAGATCTCTGATGATTGAAGCTCATGCAAAGACACACAGTCAGAAGTCTGTCGCCAGAGTATTTCCTCTGATGTTGAATACAGGCAGCTGCTGGCGGCCAGGGAACTGAGTCTCTCAGGCCTCACCCAGGGCTCTGTGTGCCAGACCTTGTGATGCACATGAGGCCTTCAGACCAGAATCTCAGGTTGACCTGCCTGCTTCTGGTCAGTCTGTGGCAGCCCTGGTCTTGGTGGTAAGATGAGCTTTACTGAAAGACTGTAGGTCGAATTTGGAAGTTTTGAGTTTTCCAGAGTAGAATGTGAACCATTAAGGGAAGTGACTGTGTCATGTACATCTTTGCTGTGATAAATCCTCAGTAGGTGGCTGTTAAGGCGAAGTGACTTTGCCAGCCAGTTAGGCACGTTGGCCTTCTGTGCCTGAATCTCCTTCCCACCCAGCAGGAATCACAGCCTCCTCTTCATGCTAAAGGCCAACGGGCACCCCATGGACTTCTCAGGGGGTTGGGAGACGGCAGGATGGAGAAGGCAGGGCTTCCGGGAGGGGGAGGACTTCTCAAGCGGAGTCACAGGCTCTGCCTCCAGCAGCGTCTCACCGCGCCTGTCTGTCCTCTGCCTCTCGCAGCCCAGGCCCGTGAGCGGGAGGGATGGAGAACTCCTCAGCAGCGTCCGCCTCCTCCGAGGCCGGGAGCAGCCGCTCTCAGGAGATCGAGGAACTGGAGCGGTTCATCGACAGCTACGTGCTGGAGTACCAGGTGCAGGGGCTGCTGGCCGACAAGACGGAGGGCGAGGGCGAGAGCGAGAAGACGCAGGCCCGCATCTCCCAGGTAACGCTGCCGGGAGGGGCGGGGCTCACCGGAAGTGAGGGGCCTAACTCCAGCGTCTGGCCACGCGGCCCTAGATGGCCAAAGTGGGGATGGCCTCCCAACCAGAGTGTGGCCTCCAGGCAGGAAGCTCCTGGCTGTGCACTCCTGGCCCCTCTGACCCACCTCTACCCATCCCTACCCCATGGGGCAGCTTGGCCCAGCAGACTCACAATTCAGGAAACCCTCGTTTACTGAGTACCTGTTGTGTGCTAGGCTCCCTGTCCTTCACGGACTCATGTTCTAGCAGATCTCTGATGATTGAAGCTCATGCAAAGACACACAGTCAGAAGTCTGTCGCTTGTGAGTATTTCCTCTGATGTTGAATACAGGCAGCTGCTGGCGGCCAGGGAACTGAGTCTCTCAGGCCTCACCCAGGGCTCTGTGTGCCAGACCTTGTGATGCACATGAGGCCTTCAGACCAGAATCTCAGGTTGACCTGCCTGCTTCTGGTCAGTCTGTGGCAGCCCTGGTCTTGGTGGTAAGATGAGCTTTACTGAAAGACTGTAGGTCGGAATTTGGAAGTTTTGAGTTTTCCAGAGTAGAATGTGAACCATTAAGGGAAGTGACTGTGTCATGTACATCTTTGCTGTGATAAATCCTCAGTAGGTGGCTGTTCAAGAGTTAGTTCCAGATTGCTTCTAGCTGCCTGTGTGACCTCAGGCAAACGCCTCAACTTCTCCGAGGCTTGGCTTTCTTATCCAGCAAATGGGGATAATGCTGCTGTCTCAGGAATGTTGGAGGGTCAGCGGTGATAAGAGACTCAAAACCTATGGAGACCAGACAAGATGGGTCGTGGTGGAGAGTTCTGACCACGTGGTGGTGGTCCTCTGGAGAGGGAATGGCAGTCACTTCAGCATTGCTGCCTTGAGAACCACATGAGCAGTGTGCAAAGGCCAGAAGACATGGCACTGAATGATGAACTCCCAGGTCAGTAGGTCTACAATATGCTGTTGGGGAAGAGTGGAGAAATAGCTCAAGAAAGAACGAAGCGACTGAGTGAAAACAGAGATGACACCCAGTTGTGGGAATGTCTGGCAGTGAAAGTGAAGTCTGATGCTGTAAATAACAGTACTGCATAGGAACCTGGGGTGTTAGGTCCATGTGTGCTTAGTGGCTCAGTCGTGTCCAACTCTTTGCAATCCCTTGGACTATAGCCTGGCAGGCTCCTCTGTCCATGGGGTTTTCGAGGCATGAATACTGGAGTGGGTTGCCATTCTCTCCTCCAGGGGATCTTCCCGCCCAGGGATCAAACCTATGACTCCTATGTCTCCTGCATTGTAGGTGAATTTTTTACCCACTGAGCCATCAGGGAAGCTTTAGGTCCATGAATCAAGGTAAATTGGATGTGGGCATACAGGAGATGGCAAGAGTGAATGTTGACATTTTAGGAGTCACTGAACTAAAATGGTCAGGAATGGGTGAATTTGATTCAGATGACGTATCTATACTGTGGGCAAGAATCCCTTAGAAGAAACAGAGTAACCCTTATAGTCAACAGAAGAGTCAAAATGCAGTACTTAGGTGCAGTCTCAAAAATGACAGAATGATCTCGGTTCGTTTCCAAGGCAAACGATTCAACATCACAATCATTCAAGTCTATCTCTGACCAGTAATGATGAAGAAGCTGAAGTTGAACAGTTCTTGGAAGACCCACAAAACCTTCTAGAACTAACATCAAAAAAAGATCTCCTTTTCATTGTGGGGGATTGGAATGTAAAAGTAAGAAGTCAAGAGATATTTGGAGTAACAGATAAGTTTGGCCTTGGAGTACAGACTGAAGCAGGGAAAAGGCTAACAGAGTTTGGTCAAGAGAATGCACTGGTCATAGCAAACACCCTTTTACACCCACGCAAGAGACAAATCTACACATGGACATCACCAGATGGTCAATACCGAAATCAGATTGATGATATTCTTTGCAGCCAAAGATGGAAAAGCTGTATACAGTCAACAAAAACAAGACAGAGAGCTAACTGTGACTGAAATCATGAACTCCGTGTTGCAAAATTCAGACTTACACTGAAGAATGTAGGGAAAACTACTAGGCTACTCAGGCAGGATCTAAATCGAATCCCTATGATTATACAGTAAAAGTGACAAGTAGATTCAAGGGACTAGATCTGGTAGACAGAGTGCCTGAAGAACTATGAATGGAGGTTCGTAACATTGTACAGGAGCAGGTGGTGACCAAAACCTTCCTCAAGAAAAAGATACGCAAGAAGCCAAAATGGTTGTCTGTGGAGGCCTTACAAATACCTGAGAAAAGAAGAGACGTGGAAGGCAAAGGAGAAAGGTAAAGAGAAACCCACCTGAATGCAGAGTTCTGAAGAATAGCAAGGAGAGATGAGAAAGCCTTCTTAAGTGAATAATAAAAATAGAGGGAAACAAAGAAATAGAGGAAAACAGTAGAATGGGAAAGACTTGAGATCTCTTCAGGAAAATTAGAGATTCCAAGGGAACATTTCATGCACAGATGGACACCGTAAAGGACAGAAATGGTGATGACCCAACCAGAAGAGATTAAGAAGAGGTGGCAAGAATACACAGAAGGACTGTACAAAAAAGTTCTTAATGACCCAGATAGCTGCAATGAAGTGGTCACTAACATAGAATCAGACATCCTGGAGTGTGAGGACAAGTGGACTTTAGGAACCATTATTATGAACAAAGATAGTGGAGCTGATGGAATTCCAGCTGAGCTACTTCAAATCCTAAAAGGTGATCCTCTTTGGAAGAAAAGGTATGACAAACCTAGACAGCGTATTAAAAAGCAGAGACATCACTTTGCTGACAAAGGTGCAGATGGTCAAAGCTATGGTTTTTCTAGTAGTTATGTATGGATGTGAGAGTTGGACCATAAAGAAGAATCGATGCCTTTGAACTGTGTTGATGGAGAAGACTCTTGAGAGTCCCTTGGACTGCAAGGAGATCAAAGTAGTCAATCCTGAGGGAAGTCAACCCTGAATCTTCATTGGAAGGACTGATGCTAAAGCTGAAGCTCCAGTACCTTGGCCTCTTGATGTGAAGAGAAGAGATGACTCATTGGAAAAGACCCTGATGCTGGGAGAGATTGGGGGGGGGGTGACTCACAGTAAGTGAACAGTAAAAAAACAAGACAGAGAGCTAGATCAGGGTTTAAAAGACTTACACTGAAGAATGTAGGGAAAACTACTAGGCTACTCAGGCAGGATCTAAATCGAATCCCTATGATTATACAGTAAAAGTGACAAGTAGATTCAAGGGACTAGATCTGGTAGACAGAGTGCCTGAAGAACTATGAATGGAGGTTCGTAACATTGTACAGGAGCAGGTGGTGACCAAAACCTTCCTCAAGAAAAAGATACGCAAGAAGCCAAAATGGTTGTCTGTGGAGGCCTTACAAATACCTGAGAAAAGAAGAGACGTGGAAGGCAAAGGAGAAAGGTAAAGAGAAACCCACCTGAATGCAGAGTTCTGAAGAATAGCAAGGAGAGATGAGAAAGCCTTCTTAAGTGAATAATAAAAATAGAGGGAAACAAAGAAATAGAGGAAAACAGTAGAATGGGAAAGACTTGAGATCTCTTCAGGAAAATTAGAGATTCCAAGGGAACATTTCATGCACAGATGGACACCGAAAAGGACAGAAATGGTGATGACCCAACCAGAAGAGATTAAGAAGAGGTGGCAAGAATACACAGAAGGACTGTACAAAAAAGTTCTTAATGACCCAGATAGCTGCAATGAAGTGGTCACTAACATAGAATCAGACATCCTGGAGTGTGAGGACAAGTGGACTTTAGGAACCATTATTATGAACAAAGATAGTGGAGCTGATGGAATTCCAGCTGAGCTACTTCAAATCCTAAAAGGTGATCCTCTTTGGAAGAAAAGGTATGACAAACCTAGACAGCGTATTAAAAAGCAGAGACATCACTTTGCTGACAAAGGTGCAGATGGTCAAAGCTATGGTTTTTCTAGTAGTTATGTATGGATGTGAGAGTTGGACCATAAAGAAGAATCGATGCCTTTGAACTGTGTTGATGGAGAAGACTCTTGAGAGTCCCTTGGACTGCAAGGAGATCAAAGTAGTCAATCCTGAGGGAAGTCAACCCTGAATCTTCATTGGAAGGACTGATGCTAAAGCTGAAGCTCCAGTACCTTGGCCTCTTGATGTGAAGAGAAGAGATGACTCATTGGAAAAGACCCTGATGCTGGGAGAGATTGGGGGCAAGAGGAGAAGGGGGCAACAGAGGGTAAGGTGCTTGGATGGCGTGACTGACTGAATGCACATGAGTTTGTGCAAACTCTGGGAGACAGTGAAGCACAGGGAAGCCTGGTGTGCGGCAGGCCATGGGGTCACAAAGAGTTGGACACAACTGAGCGACTGAACAATGGCATGATTATGTCGTCCTTTTATGAGTTGTGTCCTGGCCCTTCGCTCCCATTTCAAAGCCATGGTGGTCCATGCCTTAGCCCTATTTGGAAGGTCGGGAAGGGAAGATCAGCCCTGAGAGAAATGGAAATGGATGTGATGCTCTCCTGGGTGGCCTTGAAGTTAAGATCACAGGTAGCGTGAGCCTGTAAACTGTTCCGTATTCACTCTAGAAGTGTGTATTCAGCACCTGCTCAGCTCAGTGCCTGGCACTGTCCTAGGACTGGGTACCTGGGCGTGAGCAAGAGAGGAAAAGCTCACCCTTAAGGAACTTATTCCAGGGGTGGATGGCAACTGCTATGGGGTAAAATAAATCAGGAAGATGGAGTGTGGGGAGTGATGAGAGTTGGGATGGGTTTGCAGCTTCAAATGGGGTGTCAGGAAGAGCTCCCCGAGGAGGTGGTGGAGTAAGCGTGCAGAGGTCTGAGGAAGGGGCGGCCCGGGCATAAAGGACGCCACGTGCAAAGGCCGAGTTGTTCTAGGGGCAGCGTGGAGCCTGGTGTGGCTGGAGCAGAGAGTGGGGGAGAGCAGAGAGGAGGTGCTTGAGCCAGGAAGAAGGGTCGGGTCGACCGGATGTGCAAGGCTGAGCCTTGCAGTCTGCATATGTTAATAAAGCAGGGGTGTCTGGGGGACCCAGCAGAAGAGACCAGGAGGGGATGGCCGTGAGGCAGGAGGGAATCCAGGTGGGAACTGGGTGCTAGAAGTCCTGGGGAGGATGGGCTTCCAGGCTGGGGCAGGCAGGCTGGCCGCTGCTGCAGGCCATGTGGGAGGAGGACGGAGATTAACCTGATAGAGCCACCGGGTGGCTGATGACCCCAGGTGAAGGGGTGCCGGGGCAAAGGTCAAGAGCTGGATTGCACACAGGAGGATAATGCAGGTCCTCCTTGCGTCACAGGAATTTCGCTGTGAAGGAGAGAGCGATGGAGTTTGGGGGGAAGTGTGGTCAAAACAGGAGCATTAAAAACATGCTGTGGGGGGCTTCCCTGGTGGTTCAGTGGGTAAGGACACCACCTTGCAGTGCAAGGGGCGCCGGTTCGATCCTGGCCTGGACCAATGTGTCCAATACCGAGCCCGAGCTCTGGGCGCATGCGCCCAGAGCCCGTGGGCCCGCTGGGGGCCAAAAACAAGGAAAGCCTGGATGTGATCTCATGCCTTGAGGTGGCCTTATAGTGGTAAGATCGGGAAGGGCAGATCAGCCCTGAGAGAAATGGAAATGGATGTGATGCTCTCCTGGGTGGCCTTGAAGTTAAGATCACAGGTAGCGTGAGCCTGTAAACTGTTCCGTATTCACTCTAGAAGTGTGTATTCAGCACCTGCTCAGCTCAGTGCCTGGCACTGTCCTAGGACTGGGTACCTGGGCGTGAGCAAGAGAGGAAAAGCTCACCCTTAAGGAACTTATTCCAGGGGTGGATGGCAACTGCTATGGGGTAAAATAAATCAGGAAGATGGAGTGTGGGGAGTGATGAGAGTTGGGATGGGTTTGCAGCTTCAAATGGGGTGTCAGGAAGAGGTCCCCGAGGAGGTGGTGGAGTAAGCGTGCAGAGGTCTGAGGAAGGGGCGGCCCGGGCATAAAGGACGCCACGTGCAAAGGCCGAGTTGTTCTAGGGGCAGCGTGGAGCCTGGTGTGGCTGGAGCAGAGAGTGGGGGAGAGCAGAGAGGAGGTGCTTGAGCCAGGAAGAAGGGTCGGGTCGACCGGATGTGCAAGGCTGAGCCTTGCAGTCTGCATATGTTAATAAAGCAGGGGTGTCTGGGGGACCCAGCAGAAGAGACCAGGAGGGGATGGCCGTGAGGCAGGAGGGAATCCAGGTGGGAACTGGGTGCTAGAAGTCCTGGGGAGGATGGGCTTCCAGGCTGGGGCAGGCAGGCTGGCCGCTGCTGCAGGCCATGTGGGAGGAGGACGGAGATTAACCTGATAGAGCCACCGGGTGGCTGATGACCCCAGGTGAAGGGGTGCCGGGGCAAAGGTCAAGAGCTGGATTGCACACAGGAGGATAATGCAGGTCCTCCTTGCGTCACAGGAATTTCGCTGTGAAGGAGAGAGCGATGGAGTTTGGGGGGAAGTGTGGTCAAAACAGGAGCATTAAAAACATGCTGTGGGGGGCTTCCCTGGTGGTTCAGTGGGTAAGGACACCACCTTGCAGTGCAAGGGGCGCCGGTTCGATCCCTGGCCTGGACCAATGTGTCCAATTACCGAGCCCGAGCTCTGGAGCGCATGCGCCCAGAGCCCGTGCTCTGCGACAACAGAGGCCACTGCGATGGGAGGCCCACACAGGCCAAAGAACAAAGATGGATGAAAATGGACAAATGAAAGACCAATAGAAGTGGCCCGCCTGCTCCCCTCCCTGCCCACCCCACCCCCCTCAAATAAATAAATAAAATAAATCTTTTTAAAAAATTCTTAAAAAAAAAAAAAAAACATGCTGTGGGTTGACGGGCGTGTCTAGGGCAGTGGGGCTGGTTGCTGAAGTAGGGGAGAGGCCTTGGCCTCGGCTCTGGTCCCACAGACAGGCGTGCGACTGGCCTGGCAGGTGCTGCCTGCCTCCCCCGCTGCGTGGCTCCAGCAGAGCCTCCCCTGGAAGGTTTCTCCAGGTGAACCGGGCTCTTCACCCCAGGGGATCGCTTTGTGAGCGGTAGACTCTGCTCCCAGAGCAGCCCTCAGGAGAACTGGGGTCGTCGGGGCCCTCCCAGTACCTCTCTGCAGAACAACTGAGCTCTCCGGAGGGAGGGCCTTCTCCGTGGGGGCCCTGCGCTCCCAGCTCCTGCTCCTGGGATAGATTGGGCCTTTCTGTGCCCGGATGTTCACATCTGGAGTGGCTGTTAACAGCTGTTTGCTGTGAGGCAGAGTGTGGAAAACACTTGTGCCATCTAGATGCATTCCTTAAACTTGCCACATTTCCTGAGGTTCCCTGGAAGAATGCAAGCCCCTGGCAGGATGCTGGGACCCACCTGTGTACTCTTGGTCACGAGGGGAATAGTTCATTCCTGCTCCCACCAGCTGCCCCCGCCCTGCCCAGACACAGATGGGGTCCGAGCTCCAGGGCGAGGGGGCCGCTGTGGCAACTGTAAGCAAGACTGGAGCTAGTAGTGTCAGTATAAATACTTCTTTTTAAAAATATAATCTTTATTGACACGGCTTTATGGGAACTCTTGCTGCTACAGCACTTTTGCTTGTTTTTATTTAGCCTGATGACTATTTTAAAGGGAAGCCAAAGGAAAAAAAAGAGCCTCAGGGAATGTCCCCAGCTGCCTGTCTGTGGTAGTGTTTTGATGTTTCTGGGAGAGAAAATTGTTAAGAATCTTGGAAGACTTGAGGGAGTGGAGAAGAATGTTGTTTTTTGGTGGGGAGTTCATTTCGCAGGATCTGAGAGATGACAGTTGACACTCAGGAAGAAAACATCTCATGATGTATAATAACGTGTTCTCCCCTGCCCGTCCCCCAGAAACAACCAGAAAGAAAAATGAATGAATGGATGGATGAAAGAGAGAGAGAGAGAAGAAGAGAGAAGTTTCTCCTATTTCCTAGACGAGTAACCAAGAGAATGAATGTTCAGGGTTTCCCAGCATGTTTGGGATACCAATTTAAAATTACACCCACACGCACACATTTGAAGAGTGCCTGCCTTCCAGTGGATTTCAAGTTCCCAGAGGCACATCCCGAAAGCTGTCCTCACTCTGTCCATGGGAGGAGAGAGATTATAGCTCTGTTCTGCAGAAGAGAAATCTTAGAGACAGAGATGGGAAATGGCCACACACCCCTGCTCAGCGGTGGCTGAGTGGGGCCCGGGTGCCCATCGCTGCCCCACCTCCTTTTGGTTCCCTGCTGGGTTCAGGCTGTGACTAGCAGGCTGCTGGGAGGTTAGCATATTTTTTCCTCTGTGGACTGAGAATTTGGGCTCCAGATCTCATGACCACTAACCTTTTGTGGAAGAGATTGGGATGTTATGGGGGGGAGTTTAGCCCTTCTAACATTAGTCGGTGGTTTTGTGGAGCATCAGCATGCTCTGAAGCGATGCTCACAGCTCTGGCTGTGCGCTGAGCCACTCGGGAGTTTGGGCAGGGCCCACCCCAGAGTTGAGTGGGGTGTGGAGGCGTCTGGGCACCGGCATTCTCATTAGTCCCTGTGTGGCTCTGATGTCCTTTTCAGGTTGACAACCACAGCCACAGGTGGACAGGCTTGTCTCCGTGGGGAGCCACCTGGAGCTCTACTCCTTTGGGAGGCTAGAACATAGGGCCTTTGTAAAGAGTGGACACCTTCAATGAAAGCACGTTTCCCAGTACATCCTTGTTAGCAAGTCAACTGAAGAGCCAGTGAGGGTGAAGATGGTGTCCTGTAGTTCTTCCTGATGCTGTCAGGCACTGGAAGAGACCTGACAGAGAGGTGTGATTGCTCAGCTATGCAGGAGGAGTAAGAGTGTTCAGACTGGTGGGGGAGTTGCTTTCTCACAATATTTTTCTTTCTGTTTCTCTTCACATATTTCCTAACATTCTGCCTTCCCTCTTCACTGTTCCCCCATCCCCGCTGCCCTTTGAATCCTTCTCTGGTGCCATTTTTGCTCAAACGATGAAATGCTCAATGGTGGACCACCCATGAAGGGCTTAACCACAGCTCTGGGGTGGTTGAACGTGGGGAGTCATTTTATTTTTCTCCTTATTTAAAAAGATAATTTATTTTTAATTACCCAATTACTTTACACATATACTCTCATGGTACTTAAGAATTCAAAGGCTAATTAGCTACTGCCTTATTCTGCTCTCTTACCCTACCTCCCATCAGGATGATGGATTCACTTCCTCCCCCTTTTCGATGCTTTTGTGTGTGTGTGTATAAAGCATGACTTACAGAAATATATTAATTCAAAATCTTACATCGCAGCCAGGGAATATGTTGTTTATAACTGACTTTTTTCATTTAGATGTTTGTCCTGGTGACTTCTCCAGGCTTGTACGTCTGCTGTGTTTAATTTAATGGCTGCGCAGGAGCCCATAGTATGGATGGCCCATAGTTTAACCTTTCACCTATTGCTGGACATTTGGAGTATTTCTAGAATCTCCCCTGGAAATACAGGATACTTCAGTGAACCTTCTGAACATATCTCCTCCTGCACATGTGAAAGTGTTTCTTTTACGGTAGATGCGGAGAAATAGAATCAAATTTAGTAGCTATTGGTAAATTGCTCTCCACGATGCCTTATTCACAGGGCCACTAGCGGATTGATCTCTTGTCACTTTAATTTGTATTTCTTTGATTTTTAGTGAGGTTGAACACTTTTTAATCTGATTACCAGGCATTTTTAAACTAAGTTAAATTTTTATTCTGCTTGTAAGGCAACAATGGGAAAAACAGACAGTTCAAAAACAGAGGAACCCCACTGTAGTTTATGATAAAAACGAGTATAATTTTTTTTTTTAATATACCTCTCAAGAGTTGAGCTTCTAGCAGACAATGTGGCTTTTAACTTGCTTATTTATTTAGCTTGATCTCCTACACATTGTGTGGTGGTTAGGGCATACATAAAGTGCAATTGTTGATACCTGCCAGTTACTGTTGGTTAAATGCTGAAATATCATTAGAGTTAAGAATGATTATTTCAGGCCCTGTTCTGGCCTCTGCAGATGCAATCATGAACATAAATCCCTGTCCGCCTAGCTCTTGACTTTCAGATGAAGAAAGACAGGTGACAGACAGAGGAGGAAATAGGATGTTAGAAGGTGATGTACACTTGGAGGAGGCAAGCAGGGGCAGGGCACGGTCTGTCTGGACGACTGACTTAGACCTTTGAGCAAAGATTTGAAGAAGGTGAGAGAGAGGTCACTTGGGAACCATCTTCCAGGCAGAGGCGATGTCAAGAACACAGCTCTGGCGTGGGAGTGCTGCCCACTTTGAGGAGTAGCTTTAGGGCCAGTAAGTTCGGGGTGAACAGCCAGCTCTGTAGGGCCTTCTCAGTGAGAGGCTGGAGGGTTTTGAGCACAGGAGGGAAGTGGTGTCATTGGTTAGATTGGACCATTCTGGGTGCATGGCGAGAATCAGGGATGTTGAGGGACAGGGCAGAAAGGAAGCAGGAAGTCCCTGGTTGGCCGGGGTCAGAGGTGATGGTAACTTGGAGCAGTGTTGGACCTTGGAGGTGGTGAGAAGCGGTCAGATTCTCATAGTTTAAGGCACAGATAGCATGACTTTCTAATGAATGGCCTAGACCAAAGCCCAGGACTTTCCAGAAATGAGATGGAGACCTGGAAGATCAGTGTTGGAGAGGTCAGTTTTTGGGTGTGAAGGGTTTAATATTATATTGGATTCTGCCATGTAATAACGCGGAAACCAACATAACATTGTAAAGCAATTTTCCTCTGATTGAAAAATAAGTAAATGCGATAGTGCTGGATGTCTCAGTAGAGATGTTGACCAAGTATTCACAGGTGCAGAGCAGCATTCTGAGAAGAAGAATGACATTTGTCCATGGTGACATATGGGTGGCATTTGAAGCCCAGAGAGTGAGGGAGCTTAGACAATAGAGTCAGAGATTGAGCTCTGAGGAGGTGGGGCCCTGAGGAGGAGCTACCCAAGGACACGGAGGGGTGTCCAGGGTCACTCATTTCCTCGGCAAAACAGCGCTGTGAAGAAGGTGCTGTTCTTGTTGCCAGCTTACACGGGAGGAAGCTGAGGCACAGAGAGGTTGAGTATGCTGCTTCAGGTTGCACAGTGAGAATGTGATCAGCCTGAGTTTCGAATCAGGCGGCCTCGCTCCAGGTGCCACACACTCAGCCTCCGCTGCGGCAGTTTCTATTATTATTATTATTATTACAACTCGCTCGGGGAAACAGTCTGAGGAAGGAAGTGACTTGCCCAGGGTGATAGCATAAGAGTATGAACTCAGGTTTGCTGCCTCAAGAACTCCGGCTCTTGGGGATTCCCTGGCGGTCCAGTGTAGGACTTGGTGCTTTCACTGCTGGGCCTGGTCAGGGAACTAAGATCCTTCAAGCCTTGTTTTGCAGCCAAAACCAACCAAACAAAACCAAAAAAGGACTCAGGCTTCTGATCACGGCATTAGGTTGCTTCCGCAATAGGAACGCTCTTTGGGATTTTTTATTTGTTAGTCTTAAGGTTAGAGCAAAGAGCCTTTCTCCCTCTCTGAAATCTCAGCTCTTGGACAGCATCCTCCCCTGCTACACACACATGATTTTCCTGAAATGTCTGTGGAGGCAAGAGTGCTGCCGGGCAGTCTCCACGCCCCTCTCTGCCTCCCCTGGTCAGTAAGCCCACGCGCCAGGAGAGAGGAGCGGTCCAGTATGCTCTTGACTTCTAGAAGCTCCCACCTCAGGCTGTCCCAGGCGTGGGCTTGGAGGCTGGGGGAAGCCCTGTCCCCTCTCAGGCCCCTCACCAGGGAGAAGGTGTCGGATGAGAGCGGTGCTTCCCCCGGGTGGTCCCGGCACCCCCTTGATCAAGAAGCCCTGGGTAAGAAGGCTTTTAAAATAATTTTTCACTCTGGAATAATTTCAGATGTCCATAAAAATTGCTCTGTTAAGACAAGAATTCCTGCTTATCCTTCAGTTGGATTCTCCAGTTGTTAATATTTTATCACATTTGCATTCTGTCTCTTCTCTCTCGAGAGGAGTCAATCCATAGATTCTGTGTATCTTTATCCCTAAACACTTCAGTGTGTCCTTTCAAAGAACAAGGGCATCTTCTAACATAGTCACAAAACAGAGACAATACTGATATTTAATCTATAGACCTTATATTTCCCTGTTTCCCCAGAATTGTCCTTCATAGCAAAAAAAAAAAAAGATTCTAGGTTCCTCAGAAAATTAAATATAGAATTACTATATAATCCGGGAATCCTACTTCTGGGTATATACTCAGAAGAATTGAAAGCAAGGACTTGACCAGATATCTGTACACAGTGTTCACAGCAGCATTATCACCATAGCCAAGAGCTGAAAACACCGGAATGCCCATCAGCGAATGACTGGATAAACAAAATATGGTCCATACATACAGGAATGTTCCTGAGGCTTAGAAAAATAAGGGAATTCTGTCACATGGATGAACTTGGAAGACTCCGTGCCAAGAAAAGTAAACGAGACACAAAGGACAAGCATTGTGTGACCCCACTTCTTCAAGGCACATAGAATACTCAGTTCCATCAAGAATGCAAGTAGAGTGGTTGTTACCAGGGACCTGGGGGAGCCGGGTGGGGAGTTGGCTAGTCAGTTAGTTGATGGTGGGGAGTTAGTGTTTGATGAGGACAGTTTACGTGCGGATGAGAAAAAGGCTGGAGCGGGTGGTGGTGATGGTGGCGTAACTGTGAATGTGCTTAAAGCCGCTGAATCGTACACTTAAAGCTAGCTACAATAGTAAATGGTGTGTACTTTACTACAAGAAAACACTTTCTGGTTCAGTGTCGAATCCATGATCATACATACATTTAGTTTCTCGCATTTTGACTGGTTCTTTGAACAATACCTTACCTATTCTCCCCTTTACTCATTCGGCCACGTTGTTGACTGTCCTCTTGGGTCAGCTGCTCAACTGTGTTTTGCCTCAACTTCCATATTTGCCAAGTAGGAGTAACAAACAGGCTGAGGGATCTGTGTGGAGTAAATGTCAATGTATGTAGCAGGCTTAGTGCCTGGATTTAAGTGAAATCTTTATGTAACTTCTAGTGATGAACCTTTTGCTCTACATGTCACAGGGGGCCTTTCTGTCTTTAATCGTGTTTGTGAATTTTTTTTTTAACACACAATTTTAGACTTCGGTGGCATTTAAAACTTGCCTCTTGGATTTTAACCAGCTTGGACTGTGTCGTCCACGGTGTGGTGGGAGGCAGACGCTCGGGCCATTTTCCCCGTGCTAGCTCCCTGGTTGTCTCAGGCCCTGTGTTTGTTGTTTACTGAGGGTCTGTCCCTTCCCTAATTTGAAATGCTGCCCTTATCATATACTAAGTTCCCACGTGCACATCCGTTTATAGATGTGCCTATGTGCTAAGTCGCTTCACTCTTTGTAACCCCACGGACCGTAGCCCACTAGGCTCCTCTGTCCATGGGGTCCTCCATGCAGGAATACTGGAGTGGGTTCTCTTTCCTCCTCTAGGGGGTCTTCCCCATCCAGGGATCGAACCTGGATCTCTTATGTCTCCTGCGTGGCAGGCGAGTTCTTTACCACTAGTGCCACCCGGGAAGCCCCTGTTTGTCTATGGATGCAGTTTTATCAGCTCATCTCCTCCTCTCCTCCGCCTGCTGGCTCGGCTCTGGCCTTGATACTCTTCCTTGTCTGGAAGAACAGGCCTGGGGGCTTCAGACTCCACTGACAAGGGGGCTCCTGCAGCTTCCCCCACCCTGGGCTTTTCCCTTTTCCTTCCTCCTCCCTCAAGTTTCATTGACTTCCTCTGTCCTTCAAGTCTGCTCCAGAAATGCTGTCCATCCTGGGGAGCAAAGGACTGATAATAGATTTTAATTCTTTTAGCATGAAATACTTAAAATGTACTGATAAGAGCTGATAGGAGAAATGCCTATTTTGAGTCCAGAATAAACCATCTGTGCCCCTTTGTTTATTTATTTATTTATTTTAAAGATTTATTTATTTATGTATGTATTTTGGGCGGGGGTCGTGTTGGGGAGGGAGGGGAGTGGGCGGGCCACTTCTATTGGTCTTTCATTTCTCTATTTTCATCCGTCTTGTTCTTTGGCTCCTGTGGGCCTCCCATCGCGGTGGCATCTGTTGCAGAGCACCGGCTCTGGGCGCATGCGCTCCAGAGCTCTGGCTCGGTAATTGGACACATGGGTCCAGCTGCTCTGCGGCATGTGGGATCCTCCAGGCCAGGGATCGAACCGGCGCCCCTCGCACTGCAAGGCGGTGTCCTTACCCACTGGACCACCAGGGGAAGCCCTACTCCTTTGTTTATTAAGTCCTAACCCTGTGCCATCTTTATCTTTTTAAATTAAGAGATAGCTTATAGCAGTTACGGTTGAAGAACCCAAACCGCTCTTTTGAATTGTGTGTTCATGGCTCCCACGTGTATAGATTTCCCATTTTTTTTCCGCCTCTTTGCGTTCAGTGACCTTTTCAGGAAAGGCCACCTTACCGCCCAGAGAACTTGCTCCGGGCTCTAAACCGTTCATCTCCACAGAGAAACGCGCTGGCGGGGCTGAGGAGAGCGTTACCCACAGAGGCCCTTCGCTGGTTCTGGAATCCTCTCCTCCTGATAAGGATGGGTTCCCAGAAGGCCTGTGTCTGGAGGGTGTTCTAGGCGGTGGCTCAGGAAAAGTAGAGGGGAGGGAGGAGATGGTGGCTGCAGCCTAAGAAGCACAAGGACATGGGCGGCAGTCTGCTGATGAGGGCGGGTCTCACAGAGCAGGGAGGGGAGAGCCCCCGGGGGCTTTTAGGGCAGGAAGAAGTGGTCCCTGGAGGTGATCCAGGCAGCAGCGGAGATGGGTTGTGGCTGGAGGGTTGGAGGCGGGGTGGTGGGTACAGCTTCCTGGGTAAGCGCAATGATTACTCAGCTGGACCACACTCCTTTCTCCAGCCGCTTTCCCTCGGGGTCCAGGGCCGGGTGTCTGGGATGGGTTTCTGTGGACCTGACCATCTTGCTAGCTTTCCTACACACAGCCCTCTGCTCACAGCTTGTCTGTACCATGCTCTCAGAGCCTCCTCATTTCCACCTCCGCCTCCTTTCCCAGTGGAGGCCCGAATGCCTCCTGACCAGTGGGCGCCCGCACCCACGCGCTGGGCCAGTGTAGCCTTTCCTAACCCAGCGCTGGTGATACCCTGCCCTAACACACCTTCCAGCCCTGTCCACCCAGAACAGCCTCTGGCCACCTAGAGAGAGAACCCAGCTTGCCACCCACGGCCGCTGGACTAGCTGGTGTTCCCCTGCCGTGTCCACAGCGGGCTGCCTTTCTCCAGGGATCCGGGCTTGACCACTTTTCTTCCCTAGTGACTCCTTTGAGAGCACGCCGTTCCTTGTCAGCCTCGCGTCCCACCTCCACATGCGCTGATGTTCTTGGGCCTTTCCTCTCTGCTGTGAAGAGAGTCCTGGCTGTAGGTCCCACACCAGAGACGCTCGGGAAGGTCAGCTGCTGTGAAGTTGAGCATGACCTTTGACAAAGCAGAGTCTCCTCCAGGGGGCTGAAGTGGCCGTAGCTGTGCACGAAGCCTGGGCCACCCCTCTGTGCCCACTTGTCAGAAGTGGCCAGTGCTGCTCCCTGCCCTGTCCTGCCAGGAACACGCTGACCACAGGAGGGTGCGCCCACCCTCGAGTCGCCGTTCCGCGGGGTGTCAGGTCAGCAGTGTGCAGCTGGGGTCAAAGTGTTTGGGATGCCCCCACGGGAGGAAGGCTTCCTCTGCACGGCGGTCCTGGCATGGGACGAGGAGTGTGGGATCTAGTGCTCACCTGGACATTAGTCACTCTGAATCGTGACCACCCTGTCTGCTCTCAGCCAGGCTCCAACTAGGAAAGGAGAAGCCACTCAAGTATAGAAAGCAGTAAGCAGAGGGATTGTTTTCATAACAGTTCAACTATTTTATGAATATATACATAAACACATTTATACATACGTGGCTTACTTTTTTCTGCCATGCCATGGGGCATGTGGGATCTTAGCTCCCCAGCCAGGATCAAACCCATGCCCCTGCACTGGAAGCATGGAATCTTCATCTTAACCACTGGACTGTTAGGGAAGTCCCTGGTTGCTAGCTTTCCTCACCAAGCCCTCTGCTCACAGCTTGTCTGTACCATGCTCTCAGAGCCTCCTCATTTCCACCTCCGCCTCCTTTCCCAGTGGAGGCCCGAATGCCTCCTGACCAGTGGGCGCCCGCACCCACGCGCTGGGCCAGTGTAGCCTTTCCTAACCCAGCGCTGGTGATACCCTGCCCTAACACACCTTCCAGCCCTGTCCACCCAGAACAGCCTCTGGCCACCTAGAGAGAGAACCCAGCTTGCCACCCACGGCCGCTGGACTAGCTGGTGTTCCCCTGCCGTGTCCACAGCGGGCTGCCTTTCTCCAGGGATCCGGGCTTGACCACTTTTCTTCCCTAGTGACTCCTTTGAGAGCACGCCGTTCCTTGTCAGCCTCGCGTCCCACCTCCACATGCGCTGATGTTCTTGGGCCTTTCCTCTCTGCTGTGAAGAGAGTCCTGGCTGTAGGTCCCACACCAGAGACGCTCGGGAAGGTCAGCTGCTGTGAAGTTGAGCATGACCTTTGACAAAGCAGAGTCTCCTCCAGGGGGCTGAAGTGGCCGTAGCTGTGCACGAAGCCTGGGCCACCCCTCTGTGCCCACTTGTCAGAAGTGGCCAGTGCTGCTCCCTGCCCCTGTCCTGCCAGGAACACGCTGACCACAGGAGGGGTGCGCCCACCCTCGAGTCGCCGTTCCGCGGGGTGTCAGGTCAGCAGTGTGCAGCTGGGGTCAAAGTGTTTGGGATGCCCCCACGGGAGGAAGGCTTCCTCTGCACGGCGGTCCTGGCATGGGACGAGGAGTGTGGGATCTAGTGCTCACCTGGACATTAGTCACTCTGAATCGTGACCACCCTGTCTGCTCTCAGCCAGGCTCCAACTAGGAAAGGAGAAGCCACTCAAGTATAGAAAGCAGTAAGCAGAGGGATTGTTTTCATAACAGTTCAACTATTTTATGAATATATACATAAACACATTTATACATACGTGGCTTACTTTTTTTTCTGCCATGCCATGGGGCATGTGGGATCTTAGCTCCCCAGCCAGGGATCAAACCCATGCCCCCTGCACTGGAAGCATGGAATCTTCATCTTAACCACTGGACTGTTAGGGAAGTCCCTGGACTACTTTTTATTTTGAAGTTGCATTTGACTTATAGCACATGTGCAAAAATAGTACAGGTGTTCCCATGCACCTGCCCTCTAACATGAACATCTTACGTAACCATTGTGCAGTGATCAGAACTGAAAAATTAACACTGGTGCAATGAGACTTTACTCGAATATCACCAGTTTATCTTCTGTCCTTTTTGTGTCCAAGATCCAAATTTGCATCTAATTGTCCTGCTTTCTTATTCTCCTCCTGCCTCTGACACTCCTGTGGTCTTTTCTTATCCTACCGCCTTGACACTTTAGAAAAGTATTGATCATTTATTTTTTGAAAAGTTCATCAGTTTGGGTTACCTGTTTTGAGATGGTGCATTTTTGGCAAGAATACCTCAACAATGACATGGCCTTTCTCAGGGTATTATGCTATGAAGTCCATGGTGGTAATATGTTTTATTACAGGTGATGCTATCCTTGATCACGTGGTTCAAGGTGGTGTCTGATGGGCTTCTCATTTTCTCTTTTTTTCTCCTCTAATAACTGTCTTTGCAGAGGTGCTCTGAGAGTACAAGTCTCCAGACAGAGGGAATCTAACCCAGGCAGTTGGTTACCCAGATGATAAAAGAGCTGAGAAACTAAACCATCACAGAAAGCCGTTACCACCTCTAGACCTGAGGCACAAAGGGTGGAGATTATTGTCACCAGAGCTCAGGGTTAGGGATCGTGCACAGAAAGCCTATCCGGTGAGGCTGGAGCCTTGCAGGAGACCGGTGCCAGAGAAGCCCAGTGGTTGAGATTCCATACTTCCAGTGCAGTGGACATGGGTTCAATCCTTGGTCAGGGCCAAAAAAAAAAAAAAAAAAACCACAGCAAAATTGACACGCTCTAAGCAGATTTCAAAACCTTAATATGGAGTGTTCATTCCTTAGTTGTGTCTGACTCTTCACAACCTCATGGACTGTAGCCAACCAGACTCCTCTGTCTATGGGATTCTCCAGGCAAGAATATTGGAGGGGTTTGCTATAACTTTCTCCAAGGAAGAAGTATGTAAAATATCTTACCGATCACTTTTTTGGGGGGAGGGGGCGGGTTGGGGAGGGAGAGGGGCGGGCGGGCAGGCCGCTTCTATTGGTCTTTCATTTATCTGTTTTCATCCATCTTTGTTCTTTGGCCCATGTGGGCCTCCCATCGCAGTGGCCTCTGTTGTCACGGATCACCGGCTCTGGGTGCATGCGCCCCAGAGCTCCGGCTCGGTAATTAGACACATGGGTCCAGCCGCTCCCCGGCATGTGGGATCTTCCCAGGCCAGGGATCGAACCGGTGCCCCTTGCACTGCAAGGCGATGTCCTTACCCACTGGACCACCAGGGAAGCCCCTTACTGATCATTTTTATTTTAATTACCTATTGAGATAAATATATTGAGATAAATTTATATACTGAGATAAGTGAAATGCATTATTTAGTGTGGGGCTTCCCTGGTGATTTAGACAGCAGAGAATCTGCATGCAATACAGGAGACCAAGGTTCAATCCCTGAGTCAGGAAGATCCCCTGAGGAAGGGAATGGCAACCCACTCCAGTGTTCTTGCCTGGAGAATCTCGTGGACAGTCCCTCACATTGCCAAAAGTTGGATTCAACTGAAATTTTACCTTTTTCTTTTTCCTTCTTTAAATCTGGCTAATAGATCATTTAAAATATGTCTGTGTTTCCTAGTTGCTGACTACACATATACCTGCTTGTATTATCACCATTGTAATAAAATGTCTTTCTTATACAAAGGTCATGCCCTTGACCCACAGCCTGGAGTCTGTACCTAGCCAAGGTTTTATGCATCCCGGATGGTGATGGCCTTGAGCCATCCGCACTCACTCACAGTTTTGACCAAGTGTGTTGGGCAGAGCTCCTCCGCCTTTTATAAATCATACAAGATATAGGTCAAGGTCAGTGTTTAGCAGCTGGAGATCCTAGCTAATATTTAACACAGTAATCGAGCACTACCATATACCCAGATAGTGCATTACAGTGGAAGAGCTAACTGTTACTACCACTTTATATTTATAGGTAGGCTTTTCTAGATTTATTTATTTCTGGCCGCCCTAGGTCTTCGTTGCTGCACACAGGCCTTCTCCAGTTGTGGCCAGTGAGGGCTACTCTCTAGCTGTGGTGTGTGGGCTTCTGCTGGTGATGGTTTCTCTTGTTGCACAGCATGGGCTCTAGGCACATGGACTTCAGTAGTTGCCGTTCATGTATTCTAGACCGCTGGCTCTGTGGTTGTGGTATGTGGGCTTAGTTGTCCCTCCGCATGTGAAATCTCTCTGGATCATGGATGGAATCTATGTCCCCTACATTGACAGGCAGATTCTCTACCACCGGACCTCCAGGGAAGTCCTATGTATAAATTTTTTATAGCTTACAAAAGCCCTGCATTTCCACCTTGCAGAGTCACCCAGCATTGCCATTCCTGTATATAGATGGCAAAGTAAAGCCTGGGAGATTGCATTGATTTTTGGTGGCTCTCAAGCTTCCGGTGCATCCCTTGGAGAGCTCCAGTTGGAGAAGACGGGTCTTTCCATCGTAGAGTGATTGAGTGGGGTGGAGGGTGGGATCCAAAGACCCCTGGTGTG
Source organism: Tragulus kanchil (assembly GCA_022376925.1). Taxonomy (NCBI): domain Eukaryota; kingdom Metazoa; phylum Chordata; class Mammalia; order Artiodactyla; family Tragulidae; genus Tragulus; species Tragulus kanchil. Next base: position 139,978,095 of record JAIOJX010000003.1, read on the forward strand.
GCAGGCTTGGGGGCTTTCACACTGGTGGGTGTCAGACCACTGTTTGGGGCTCGAGAGGCCCCTGAACTCTCATGAGGTCAGTGGTGGGACGAGGCTCCCTGGGCTTCTGATGGCCAGTCTGGGGCTCTCCCTCAAGGCTGTCCTCACCTGTCAGTGTGTAGGTCTGCTGTATTTGGGGTCTGAGTGTGTGGGGTGAGCCGCACATACATCCCTCACCTTGAGCTCCAGCCTTGACCCTGTAGGGGGCTGGTGCGGCTGAAGCAGGGTTAGCTGGTCAACCATGGGGCAGGTTTCTCAAAACTCATGTTTACCTTGTGTGGCGTCTGGTTGGCTTTGGAATGCAGCTGGGTCTTCATCCTTTTGGTGGGCTTAGGTGAGGGAAGATGAGTTTGCCTTCCTCACCCATATACCAAAGGGTCACCTCCATGTGTAACTTGGAGATGCCAACTCAGACCTCCTGGTAGAGAAGGATTTGTTGTTGGAAATGGCCGAGCAGGATTTCATGCTGGCTGTACTTCAGCAAGTCACAACTGTGTCTGGGGACCCAGAGCAGAGTAAGAATGAGCCCAAGAGTCCTGCCATCACTGATCACTCCCTTCTTTCCTGCAGTGGACGACGGACTACAATGCAGTGGACAGCACCTGTTCCTTCTCCCGAGGACGAACCCCTCCGCAGCAGGTAGGAAACTGACTGTCTGCTCCAGCTGGGGGCTATCATGATCTTGTCTGGGGGCTATCGTGACCTTGGCTGGGGGCTATCGTGGTCTTGGCTGGGGGCTGTCATGGTCTTAGCTGGGGACTGTCATCATCTTGTCTGGGGGCTGTTGTGGTCTTGTCTGTTTGGGATTCTGGCCTGCCCACCATGGTATTCCTGAGAGGCGATGATGTGAGGAGAGCAGAAAATGGGGCAGGAGGAGTGCGGTCTGCTCTCTGGAAAGTTCTCCCTGAATAACCAGCCCATAGTGAAGCCCTCCCTGCCCAAAACACATAGAGTCATAAGACTTATTTTCAGTAGCAGCATTATTTATAACAACAAACATCTGCAAACAACTCCTGGCCCGTTGAGAGGGAAATGGATAAATGGTGTATGATATAACCATAGCGTGTAATGTAATACAGCAGTAAAGGGAGTGAAGTGTGAGATAGCCTTACTGTGGAATATTATACAGCAGGAAAAGGAATCAACTGGAGGCTCACACCTCAGTGTTGATGGTGAATCCTATGAATCATGGGACCTCAAGGGTTTGGGTCCTGGAGGGGCACGTTGGAGCTCACTGTTGCTCCACGTCTATAGAGGACCCAGAGGGACAGACCGTGGGGGTGAGGGAAACCAACCATCTTCCTGGGACCAGGCTGGGGCTTGCTACTTCTCCTCCTGCTTCCCTGGGAGATCCCAAAGGGGCGCCCAAGTGGGTCATGTGACTCGGAGGGAAGGAGGCAGCTTCTCTTTAAGAGCTGTCCCTGTGGCCCCCAGGTCCCATATACCCGCTGGTTGTCAGACTGTCCTTGTATCAACAAGGAGATGGTGGGGTCAGAGGCTGAAAAACAAATTTGTTCCCAGCTCCCAACCCATTCTCACCCGGTGCTTGCCCAGAGAGATGAGGGAGGCATGTGGACTTCACCGTAACTTGCTCCCAGTTTCAGAGCAGCTGCGTTGACACATTGCCCGGGCCCACTGCTTGTGTCTGACTTCAGTCCGTGGTGCTGATGAAACCAGCTCTTCTTTACTCTGTTATGAGGGAAGACCATCTGTCGTGAGGGAAAGTTATGGATCTCTCTTGGGCTCTAAGGCTTTGCTATACCCCAGTGTTGGGGAACAGCTGTTCTGAACAGTTCTCTCACATGACAAGATGCTTGTGTGTATGTCTCACTGATCCTTACGTAGGAGGCCATGCTGTACCCAGGGTGAGGTGCTCTCTCCCTAGGCAGCAGTTCTCTTGGTGCTCAGCTTTCTCTTACGAAAACCAGGAGACTCGATGGCCTCTGAGGGTCCTTCTAGCTTCTACATGCCATTTGCCGACAGAGAAGCTGGGTTTATGGAGATGTCATGACCTAAGCTGGGACTCGAACACACCTGTCTTGTCCCCTCACTGACCCTTTTCCTTGTCTTCCTGGAAGAGGCATCCTTTGTGGAGGTCTTCTGTCCTCCTCACCAGACTGCTGGGGCTTGGTCAGGAATCCCTCAGGCTCTTGGCCTGGGGCATCAGGGCACCATTACTAGTATCTGGGGTTCCTACGTGGAGATCCCCGTAACTCTCCAGTAGCAAAGATGGTCTTAAGATTGGGGGACTCAAGAATCAGAGAGGGCCTGGCCTTCCTGGATGGCCCTCGAAGTTGTACTTTGTGCTCCCGTGCCCGGAGAGGCAGGAGTTGGACTTAAATGGGGTCTCCTCGAGTCAGGAGAACCTTGATTTGGGGGTGGAAGGCCTGACGGTAGACACTAGTAACTCTCTTGTTGAGGGTGTAGACAGTAGAGTGGTGTGAGCAGGTGGAAGTCTGTCTCGCCCCCGGCTGGGAGCGGCTTCAGGGCTGGCGTGGCAGCTCAGTGGAGTCAGGACAGCCTCACTCCTTCTCATCGCTCTGCCCTCTCTCGTGTGGCCTCTGTCCCTTGGCCCATGCTGGCTCACGTCCGTCTTCCTGCCAGTGTGGCTCCCACCCTGAGCCTCGTCTCCAGGAGCCTCTGGTGTCCCCTCATGAAGCAGCCATCTTTTTAACAAATATTTTGGCTGTGAGGTATGTGGGATCTTGCTTCCCAGACTAGCAATGTAACCCACACCCCTAGCAGTGGAAGTAGGGAGTCTTAACCCCTGGACTCTTAAGGGAAGTCCGTGAATCAGCCATCTTATGATGCCCTCTGGTGGAAGGACCAAAGCTCGTCAGCATCCCCTAGGTGACTATCACAGGAAAGCCCCACAGCTGGCCAGGGGCAGTGCCCCTGCCCACCTGCCCTGGGTGTCTCCTGATGAGTGCCTCTGTGGGAGCGGCTCTGAAGGGGTGCTGCTGCGTGGACATCCTTCAAGAGCCCCTTCTGCTTGACCAGCAGATGCAAGAGTCCTGGACCAGCCCACAGGGGTGTCTGCTAACCCCACGAGCACCGCTGGCCGCCTCCCTCTCACCCAGGCCGACACCCTCAGCCTCACACTGATCCAGGGTGTGGTCAGGATGTTCTGTAGGTATGTCTTCCTGTCCCTTAGCCTGCTGGCCAGCCCTGAGCTGAGCGCCCGGGCTGCCTCTCCATCCCCAACCGCCCCTGGCCCGAGGCCTGGCGCCCGTGGGTGCTCGATAATGATACCTGAGATGGCTCAGAGTCGGTCTACACAGTCATTCTCTTGCCCCTGTCCTTCTGGCCACAGCAAGTGTGCTGAGCTTTTGGAGGTGGGACTGTGGCCGACTCTAGTATCCCACATTCACCCCTGGGAAGAATTTCAGGGGAAACTGAGGCTCAATCGAGGTGGCTGAGGTAGGCTGGCTGCTCTGGCACGTTCCCTGCCTGCTGTACCCTGGCCACGTGTGCCTAGGGCATCGGGGTCAGCAGGAGGGTACCGAGGCACTCTGCCCAGGAAGCCATGTGGTGGGTCACTGACCGCGTGCTGAATGGGGGGCCGGCTGCAGGCACCATTTGGGGATTAGTCATGCGCTGGGGTTGTTTTGTTGGTGGTGTTTTAATTAATGGGAAGAAATTAAAAACAAACAAGCCCTTGCCTTCTCTGCACCCTTTCAGAGGCACAAAGCAGAGGTAAGCGGGGGTAGGCAGAGTGCAGCGAGAAGGGAGGGCAGGGGCTCCGAGAGTCGAGAACAAAGAGGGAGTCCTGAGCGTGTTGGCTGCTCAGTCGCGTCCGACTCTATGCGACCCCATGGACGGTAGCCCACCAGGCGCTTCTTCTGTCCGTAGGATTTTCCAGGCACCAATACCGGATGGGTTGCCATTCCTGCAGATCTTCCCAACCCACTGCCCGAGGTCTCTATGGAGTGCGCTCTGTGGGAGCGGCCCCTGACTATCACAGGAAAGCCCACAGCTGGCCAGGCAGTGCCCTGCCCACCTGCCCTGGGTGTCTCCTGATGAGTGCCTCTGTGGGAGCGGCTCTGAAGGGGTGCTGCTGCGTGGACATCCTTCAAGAGCCCCTTCTGCTTGACCAGCAGATGCAAGAGTCCTGGACCAGCCCACAGGGGTGTCTGCTAACCCCACGAGCACCGCTGGCCGCCTCCCTCTCACCCAGGCCGACACCCTCAGCCTCACACTGATCCAGGGTGTGGTCAGGATGTTCTGTAGGTATGTCTTCCTGTCCCTTAGCCTGCTGGCCAGCCCTGAGCTGAGCGCCCGGGCTGCCTCTCCATCCCCAACCGCCCCTGGCCCGAGGCCTGGCGCCCGTGGGTGCTCGATAATGATACCTGAGATGGCTCAGAGTCGGTCTACACAGTCATTCTCTTGCCCCTGTCCTTCTGGCCACAGCAAGTGTGCTGAGCTTTTGGAGGTGGGACTGTGGCCGACTCTAGTATCCCACATTCACCCCTGGGAAGAATTTCAGGGGAAACTGAGGCTCAATCGAGGTGGCTGAGGTAGGCTGGCTGCTCTGGCACGTTCCCTGCCTGCTGTACCCTGGCCACGTGTGCCTAGGGCATCGGGGTCAGCAGGAGGGTACCGAGGCACTCTGCCCAGGAAGCCATGTGGTGGGTCACTGACCGCGTGCTGAATGGGGGGCCGGCTGCAGGCACCATTTGGGGATTAGTCATGCGCTGGGGTTGTTTTGTTGGTGGTGTTTTAATTAATGGGAAGAAATTAAAAACAAACAAGCCCTTGCCTTCTCTGCACCCTTTCAGAGGCACAAAGCAGAGGTAAGCGGGGGTAGGCAGAGTGCAGCGAGAAGGGAGGGCAGGGGCTCCGAGAGTCGAGAACAAAGAGGGAGTCCTGAGCGTGTTGGCTGCTCAGTCGCGTCCGACTCTATGCGACCCCATGGACGGTAGCCCACCAGGCGCTTCTTCTGTCCGTAGGATTTTCCAGGCACCAATACCGGAATGGGTTGCCATTTTCCCCTGCAGGGGATCTTCCCAACCCAGGGATCGAACCTACATCTCTTAGGTCTCCTGCACTGGCAGGAGGGTTCTTTACCATGACCACCACCTGGGAAGAAGAGGCCCATTTGACTGCCTGCCGTCAGGAATGGGCTGTGCTGGCGACGGTTTGGCGTCCTGGCAGCATCGGTCCCAGAGAGCTCACCCTTCACCTAGTCGGTTACCCAGGAGGCTGCAGTGCAGCTTCTTGTTGTAATAGGGGAATGAGGTGGAGATGCCTGGAGGTGACTTAGAGCCGAGCATGTGGATGAGACCGTGCAGCCAGTGCGTTTAGACCGCATCTCCAGCAGGAGACTCGGCATTCGGGACGGAAGCTGAAGGCATATGAAAAGTTGTGTGGAGTCAGGTACAAGCAGCTCTTCTCCATCAGCACAGACGTGCCAAGGAAAGGAAATTGATGTGCGTGACGGCAGCAGGGCCTCTGCTCAGACCTTGAGAAGGGCTTCCTGACCAAAGGACTGGTTGGCCCGCAGGGTTGGCTCTTGAGGAAGTGATGGGATCTTTGCTGGGAACCTCGTGAGCATACGTCTTACAGGTTTGTGCAAAGCCATGGGAAAGGTGAAGAGTGTCGGAAATGGGTCCTGAGGCCCGGCTGATGGCCTGTGACCCCCTCGCTCCCTGGAACAGCAGAGAAGGGCACTCCGCCGTCCCACCGTGGTGCCCAACAGCCGATCGAAGCATCAGAGTGAGAAGAGCCCTGTCCCGGGTCAGGAGAGCCAGAGGTTGGCACCTGTGTGGTCCACTCCAGTGCCTCTCCGCAGCTGGTGGTGCTGGGTACACAGCCATCTCTGAGCCACTCTGGAAACCTCTTTCGCTGTTTACACTCTGTGTCTCCATGAAGTGAGTCCAAATAGGCTCCTCAGGTCAGCAGCACATCTGGATTTTCCTGATTTCTCTACGGTCTCCTCCACCGACTCTCATACCTGTCCCAACCTGCAGTTTAGGCGTAGCCTCGGGATGGGCACTGACTCTGACCCAGGAGGTGGCAGGTGGTAGGCGGAGGTGACTCTCACAGGCTCTGCCTACCTCTGGCCCACAGGAAAGGGTAGAAGGAGCCTTCTGCCCGTCGTCTTGCTCCCCTCCAAGAATCATAGGCCCTCATTCACAGCCAATTGAAAACACATTAGTGCACATGATATCTGAGTCAGCGTGCCTAGATTTTTAGTCAGCTTCTATGGATAATTAAGAAATACCATGTGTATGTTCACGGGACAGCTCTCTGTTCACTCAGCATCTACTGAATACCTGCTGTGAGGGGTCATCCATGAGGTGGAGATGCCTGGAGGTGACTTAGAGCCGAGCATGTGGATGAGACCGTGCAGCCAGTGCGTTTAGACCGCATCTCCAGCAGGAGACTCGGCATTCGGGACGGAAGCTGAAGGCATATGAAAAGTTGTGTGGAGTCAGGTACAAGCAGCTCTTCTCCATCAGCACAGACGTGCCAAGGAAAGGAAATTGATGTGCGTGACGGCAGCAGGGCCTCTGCTCAGACCTTGAGAAGGGCTTCCTGACCAAAGGACTGGTTGGCCCGCAGGGTTGGCTCTTGAGGAAGTGATGGGATCTTTGCTGGGAACCTCGTGAGCATACGTCTTACAGGTTTGTGCAAAGCCATGGGAAAGGTGAAGAGTGTCGGAAATGGGTCCTGAGGCCCGGCTGATGGCCTGTGACCCCCTCGCTCCCTGGAACAGCAGAGAAGGGCACTCCGCCGTCCCACCGTGGTGCCCAACAGCCGATCGAAGCATCAGAGTGAGAAGAGCCCTGTCCCGGGTCAGGAGAGCCAGAGGTTGGCACCTGTGTGGTCCACTCCAGTGCCTCTCCCGCAGCTGGTGGTGCTGGGTACACAGCCATCTCTGAGCCACTCTGGAAACCTCTTTCGCTGTTTACACTCTGTGTCTCCATGAAGTGAGTCCAAATAGGCTCCTCAGGTCAGCAGCACATCTGGATTTTCCTGATTTCTCTACGGTCTCCTCCACCGACTCTCATACCTGTCCCAACCTGCAGTTTAGGCGTAGCCTCGGGATGGGCACTGACTCTGACCCAGGAGGTGGCAGGTGGTAGGCGGAGGTGACTCTCACAGGCTCTGCCTACCTCTGGCCCACAGGAAAGGGTAGAAGGAGCCTTCTGCCCGTCGTCTTGCTCCCCTCCAAGAATCATAGGCCCTCATTCACAGCCAATTGAAAAACACATTAGTGCACATGATATCTGAGTCAGCGTGCCTAGATTTTTAGTCAGCTTCTATGGATAATTAAGAAATACCATGTGTATGTTCACGGGACAGCTCTCTGTTCACTCAGCATCTACTGAATACCTGCTGTGAGCGTGGCTCATCCATGAGCTGGAGCCTTGGCGGTCACTACGTGTTTGTAGAGTAGACGCCAAATGCACACACGGTTTGTCCCCCAAAGAGATGCCCTGACCACAGACATTGCCGTCATTCCAAGGAACGGTCTTGTTGGTCTCTGCAGCTAGGCCAGTGCCCTGTAGGACATGAGACTTGATCTGTGCCTTCGGGAATGGGTAGGATGTCTGACCAGATTGGAAGGGAAGAGAGAAAAAAGCTGAAGGGAGGAGAAAAAGTGTCTGCAGAGACTTGACGTTGGCCATACCGTTGGGAGGCTAGGGAGGCAGGAGAGAGTGCCAGCTAGAGTAGCTGGTAGGTGCTAGGTGTTACCAGAGTGGTGGGGAGTGAGGGTGGTGAACAGGGAGGTGTCTGTGTGTCCACTGAGATGCTGACCTGGTGTCACTCCCACCCATCTGAGTACCTTGCATGTCGTATTTTCTCTGGTGGTCCATCAGGTAAAGTTTATCCTCTTGTATCAGTCAGGATAGCGTAGGAAATGCTGCAGTAACAAACAGCCCTGAATCTCGGTAATGGTAAACCACCCACTGAGGAGCCAGCCTGGTGGAGTGGTTGTCATTTTCACCGGTTGTCCTGACACAGGGGAAAACAAGAGCAGCAGAGGGTCTTGGCTGGCGACTCAGCACTTCAGCCTAAGTGCAACACGCGTCACTTCCACGCTCCACTAGTTGCCGGGACTAGTCACACGGCCCCACCCAGCCATCAGCGTGCTAAATAACGCAGTCCTGCTCTATGCCTGGAATGCGGAAAGGGGAACTATTTTGTGATTGGCTAGAATGCTTATCCCATGCCCTGCCTCCAGTGGAAATTCAGCAAGGGATGTGGCTGACCTCCTCTCCCCGGTATCTCCTTCACCACGCCAAATCCAGAGCTCGGCAGGTGTCAGTGGACCCCCAGGGAGTGGATTCTCAGGAGGAGAAGAAGCTCACAGGTCATCTGATCCACCACCCTGCAGGGGAGAAACCCTACCCCCATCTCCATCCTCGCCCCGTCCTCCTGTGACTCTTGAGCTGCTGTATGTTTCCAGAAATGGCGAGCTCACTGCTTCAAAGGGCATTTCAGAGCACGAGGCAGCTCTGCTGATAACAGTGTCTCTGACTCAGCCTGAACCTTCTCCTCCTAACTCCAGCTGGTGGGTTTAATTTGATTCCCTTTGTCCCTGGCTGTTTAGCCTCTGTCCCCACACTCCACCGTGGCAAGTCTGCTTTCGGAGGTAAATATCCTCATTCCTGTCATGGCTTGTTCAGTCCTTTGATTATTTATTTGTTCTTGCATCCATTGATCCAGTCGTCATGTCATCATTGAGCCCACCGCCAGCCCGCCGTGTGCCAGGCACCGTTCTGGGAACCAGGAAGCAGGGTGGCAAATGGGGTGGGGGTCCCTCTGTTCACAAGGCGGGTAGAGTAGGAGTGAGCACAGGCATTTAAACCACTGCGCTAAGAAGTCTGGGGCAGAACCCAATGGTTCCCAGGTTCCACGCTGGGTTACTTTTTGGGGAGCATCCTAAGTATAGACTATATCCCCTCACACATGGTCTCTGTACCTCCGCTGCCCCAGCATGTGAGCCTCTCTTTTCCAGAAGACGCCATCCGTCCCCCTCCTCGAAGTGACGTGGCTCCAGCTCACCTGGAGAAACCAGGATACAGCTCTTACCAAACAATATTGACGATTGACTTTTATAAGGAGCCAGCCTGGTGGAGTGGTTGTCATTTTCACCGGTTGTCCTGACACAGGGGAAAACAAGAGCAGCAGAGGGTCTTGGCTGGCGACTCAGCACTTCAGCCTAAGTGCAACACGCGTCACTTCCACGCTCCACTAGTTGCCGGGACTAGTCACACGGCCCCACCCAGCCATCAGCGTGCTAAATAACGCAGTCCTGCTCTATGCCTGGAATGCGGAAAGGGGAACTATTTTGTGATTGGCTAGAATGCTTATCCCATGCCCTGCCTCCAGTGGAAATTCAGCAAGGGATGTGGCTGACCTCCTCTCCCCGGTATCTCCTTCACCACGCCAAATCCAGAGCTCGGCAGGTGTCAGTGGACCCCCAGGGAGTGGATTCTCAGGAGGAGAAGAAGCTCACAGGTCATCTGATCCACCACCCTGCAGGGGAGAAACCCTACCCCCATCTCCATCCTCGCCCCGTCCTCCTGTGACTCTTGAGCTGCTGTATGTTTCCAGAAATGGCGAGCTCACTGCTTCAAAGGGCATTTCAGAGCACGAGGCAGCTCTGCTGATAACAGTGTCTCTGACTCAGCCTGAACCTTCTCCTCCTAACTCCAGCTGGTGGGTTTAATTTGATTCCCTTTGTCCCTGGCTGTTTAGCCTCTGTCCCCACACTCCACCGTGGCAAGTCTGCTTTCGGAGGTAAATATCCTCATTCCTGTCATGGCTTGTTCAGTCCTTTGATTATTTATTTGTTCTTGCATCCATTGATCCAGTCGTCATGTCATCATTGAGCCCACCGCCAGCCCGCCGTGTGCCAGGCACCGTTCTGGGAACCAGGAAGCAGGGTGGCAAATGGGGTGGGGGTCCCTCTGTTCACAAGGCGGGTAGAGTAGGAGTGAGCACAGGCATTTAAACCACTGCGCTAAGAAGTCTGGGGCAGAACCCAATGGTTCCCAGGTTCCACGCTGGGTTACTTTTTGGGGAGCATCCTAAGTATAGACTATATCCCCTCACACATGGTCTCTGTACCTCCGCTGCCCCAGCATGTGAGCCTCTCTTTTCCAGAAGACGCCATCCGTCCCCCTCCTCGAAGTGACGTGGCTCCAGCTCACCTGGAGAAACCAGGATACAGCTCTTACCAAACAATATTGACGATTGACTTTTATAAGGATAACAACCGGCAAGCATTCTCTGAGCGCCGGCTGTAAAGTAGCTGATCCGTGTGGCCTGGCCTCTGTTGTCAGAGTACCCAGCGCCTGCTTAGAGAAATACCACTTTCTCAAGGGGAAAAGCAACAATCCAAAGCCGAGTGTGAATATGGAGAGGAAGGGAGCTGTCCTCCGCAGGGCGGCTGGTGTCGGTAGAGGAGAGCGGATACACGGGCTCACGTGAAGGGGGCGGGGCCATGCTGTCATGGTAACAGCGTCCAGCCGGAGCTAGGCGGCCTGAGTCCCGGCCTCTCTCTCTGACACACAGTTCCACCACTGATGAGACATCACCACGCTGTAGCCTCAGTTTCCCCTCTGAAAAATGAGGAAATGAACTAGACTTGTCATCAAAATATTTTGTTAAAAATACAGATCTAGATTTCCACTTATGTTAAGATGGGATAGATGTTCTTTTCTATATTCCTTCTGCTAAGCACAACTAAAAGCCTGACCATCCTATGTAAAACAAACCTAAGATTCTGAAAGATGGAAAGAAGGCAGACTGCTTGGGACCTTAGGACCTGAACATTGCCATCGGAGTGACCTCCCTGGGTTTTTTAATTTAATCTTTTGCCTTCTGTATCCGAGACTTGAAGCTAAAGAAGTGGATAGCCAAGAAATACTAGTGGACGCAATTTTTTTTTTTTAAATCCCAACACAAACCTACTTTCTCCAAACTTAGGTCCAGGAAAAGGGCAGCCTAGCAAGACAGAAAACTTAATAGCACAGAAAGAACTGTGGTCCCATCCTCAGCTCCACCAGCAGAGAACCAGAGGGAGCCGGGATTTCCCCTTCCTCTGGGCTGTAATGAGGCCTCCTAACCTGCTTGCCAGGGTGGTGTCAGCAAAGGGCAATGGGAAACTCTGAATTTCATCTCTGCCGGATGGTAACAAGCCCCTCACCTCCCCCTCCATGGGGTTATTGGAGGCCATGCCTAAGGGGGGGGACAGGGACTCCCGCCCTCACTCAGCAGGATCGAGATGCCCCTCTGGTCTCTGTTAGGGTGTGTCAGAGGGGGATCTAATAGGATTTGGAACTTCCGCTGTTGCCCCGTGGTCCTGAGGGACCATGTGGAGTCCTGGGACTCCCACCTCCACTGAGCCATAACAAGTGCCCCCTGCACTACTGCCTCTGTGAGCCCCCCTATTCCCTGCCGCAGTGGTACCACAAAAAGCCAGTTAAAACAGGTTTAAATGAGATTCAGAGTCTCATTACATAACATGATAGTGTCCTGATGACGATAAAATATCATTTGTCATACCAAGAATGGGGAAGATTTCAAAGCAAAAGACTGAAGACAATCAGTAAATGTCAACACTGAGATGTGAAATGGGACTTCATCAAAATGAAAACCTCTTTCTCTGGGGACAAAACCCTGTTTCGAGCATGAAGAGACAAATTGCAAAGAGGGAGAAGATTTTTTAAAACATGCGTCTGACAAAGGACAAGCATCTAGAATAGATGAAGGGCTCTCAGAATTGAGCACTGGAAACAGTGCAGTTAAGAAATGGTCAAAATACATGAAGAGAGTTTTTCGCTAAAGAGAATATGTGCTGTTCTGTGCATAGTTGCTCAGTTGTGTCTAGAGTCTTTGCAACCCCATGCACCATGGCCCACCAGGCTCCTCTGTCCATGGATTTTCCAGGCGAGAATACTGGAGTGGGTTACCATGCCCTTCTCCAGGGACTCTTCCTGACCCAGGGACTGAAGCAGGGCCTCCTGAGTTGCAGGCAGATTCTTAACCATCTGAGCCACCAGGGAATCCCCAAAGAGGATCCGTAGATGTCAAGTGAGCACATAAGAAGATGTTCATTGTAACTGTTTATACACCTATCAGAAAGGCTAAAAACTTTTTAACAAAGTGACAGCACTGAATGTTGGTGAAGGTACAGAGAAGTTGTATGACTCACACACAGCTGGTGGGGAGGTGGAGTGGTACAGCTATCCTGGAAAACAGTTTGGCAGTTTCTTATTAAACTAAACCTACAAGTACCATATGATCTAGCAACTGCACTCCTGGGTGTTTATCCCAGGGAAATGAAAGCTTATGTTCACACAAAATCCTGCACTCAAATGTCTATAGCAGCTTTGTTCATCATAGCCGCAAACTGGAAACAATCCATGTATCCCTCCACGGGTGAATGGTTACATAAGTTACAGCACAGAGCGATAGAAAGATCAACTGTTGACACACGCAGTAACCTGGTGAATCTCCAGGGAATTACATGAAGTGAAAAAGGCCAACCCTCATAGTTAGATGGTTTGGCTAATATACTATCCTTAAAGTGACAAGTGGAGAAGGGCATGGCAATCCACTCCTGTATTCTTGCCTGGAGAATCCCATGGACCGAGGAGCCTGGCAGGCTACAGTCCATGGGGTCACGAAGAGTTGGACATGACTGAGCAACTAGCCAACAGCAACAAAACAATAAAACTATAGAAATGAGGAGCAGGTTAGTGGTTCCCTGTGACTGCAGGAGGGGGAGGAAGGAAGTGGGTGTGAACACACAAGCACAGCAGGCGGGATCCTCGTGCCAGGGAAATGCCCAGCATTCTGACAGTGTGACTGTCGGTGCCTGAGATGTGATACTGAACCATGCACTTCTACAGGTTTCCCCTTTAGGGAGGCTGGATAAAGAATACACGGGATCTCCATTATTCCTTACAATTAGATGTGAATCTACAGTTATCTTAACTAAAAGTTTTGGGGACTTCCTGGGTGGTCCAGTGGTTAAGATTCTGAGCTCCCAGTGTAGAGTACCTGGGCTCGATCCCTGGTCAGGGACCTAGATCCCACATGCGCAACTAAGACCAGCTGCAGACAAATAAATAAATATTTAAAATAAAATCATAAAAGTTTTTATAGTGTAGAATCTTTTATTCCAACACAGTCTTTCAAGTAAATCTCGTGTAGGAAACCAGAAGGGAAGAACTGTTTGGTGAGGCAGGGCGGGACCCACCTGCTCTCTCCCAGCTCCTGCCACGTCATCAGCCTGGGAGCATCTCCAGATCTCCCAGGTCAGCCCTGGGCCAGATGATCCCTCACACAACAGCTGGTGGGAGGTGGAACATTTCCTGGAAAACAGTTTGGCAGTTTCTTATTAAACTAAACCTACAAGTACCATATGATCTAGCAACTGCACTCCTGGGTGTTTATCCCAGGGAAATGAAAGCTTATGTTCACACAAAATCCTGCACTCAAATGTCTATAGCAGCTTTGTTCATCATAGCCAAACTGAAACAATCCATGTATCCCTCCACGGGTGAATGGTTACATAAGTTACAGCACAGAGCGATAGAAAGATCAACTGTTGACACACGCAGTAACCTGGTGAATCTCCAGGGAATTACATGAAGTGAAAAAGGCCAACCCTCATAGTTAGATGGTTTGGCTAATATACTATCCTTAAAGTGACAAGTGGAGAAGGGCATGGCAATCCACTCCTGTATTCTTGCCTGGAGAATCCCATGGACCGAGGAGCCTGGCAGGCTACAGTCCATGGGGTCACGAAGAGTTGGACATGACTGAGCAACTAGCCAACAGCAACAAAACAATAAAACTATAGAAATGAGGAGCAGGTTAGTGGTTCCCTGTGACTGCAGGAGGGGGAGGAAGGAAGTGGGTGTGAACACACAAGCACAGCAGGCGGGATCCTCGTGCCAGGGAAATGCCCAGCATTCTGACAGTGTGACTGTCGGTGCCTGAGATGTGATACTGAACCATGCACTTCTACAGGTTTCCCCTTTAGGGAGGCTGGATAAAGAATACACGGGATCTCCATTATTCCTTACAATTAGATGTGAATCTACAGTTATCTTAACTAAAAGTTTTGGGGACTTCCTGGGTGGTCCAGTGGTTAAGATTCTGAGCTCCCAGTGTAGAGTACCTGGGCTCGATCCCTGGTCAGGGACCTAGATCCCACATGCGGCAACTAAGACCAGCTGCAGACAAATAAATAAATATTTAAAATAAAATCATAAAAGTTTTTATAGTGTAGAATCTTTTATTTCAACACAGTCTTTCAAGGAAATCTCGTGTAGGAAACCAGAAGGGAAGAACTGTTTGGTGAGGCAGGGGACGGGACCCACCTGCTCTCTCCCCAGCTCCTGCCACGTCATCAGCCTGGGAGCATCTCCGCAGATCTCCCAGGTCAGCCCTGGGCCAGATGATCCCTCGACTTTTTCCCCTCTTTGGTCTTCTTTGGTTCTGAGTCTGGTGCTGGCAGGGAAGGAGACACCTGTGGGGGCTCGGGAGCTCCATGAAGGCCTCCTGGTGAGGAGCCATGGAGGGTGGGATCCTTTCTTTGCAGACAAGGTAGGGGCAAGGTAGGGCACTAGGGACAGCTGAGTGGCCCCATTATTTTGGCAGATGCTGGACAGGCAGCCAGCCAGAAGTGGCCTCTGCTGTAGCCTGGTCTAGGATAAGGACTAGTAATATTGCCATTTTATTTATTTATTTATTGGCCGTGCCCGTGGGATCTTAGTTCCCCAATCAGGGATTGAACCTGTGCCCCCTGCCGTGGAATCATGGCGTCTCAACCTGTGGAATGCCAGGAAAGCCCCAGTATTGCCACTTACATTCTACAGCATGGTTCATTAGCCGAGAGGCTGGGGAAGTGTACCTGGCCACGGGCATTATCTCCCGCTCCTCCATGCCCTGGCCTGTGGGTCTTAATTCAAAGACAGGGCAGAGAGAGAAGGGACAGCCTGGACAAACAGGCAGGAAAGATTCAGAGTGAAAGGAATGGCCTTTTCTGCTCCTGCACTCCGCTCTGGTGCCACCCAGGAGGCTTTATCTTCTGGTCTCTCCCCTCTTGTTCTCCTGCCTGTGGCCTTTCTGATGTCTTGTTTGTTCAGTCTCTAAGTCGTGTCCGACTCTTTAGGACCCCATGCCCACCAGGCTCTAGCCCGCCAGTCTCCTCCATCCATGGGATTTCTCAGGCAAGAATACTGGGGTGGTTGCGTTTTGGGGACTTCCTGGGTGGTCCAGTGGTTAAGATTCTGAGCTCCCAGTGTAGAGTACCTGGGCTCGATCCCTGGTCAGGGACCTAGATCCCACATGCGCAACTAAGACCAGCTGCAGACAAATAAATAAATATTTAAAATAAAATCATAAAAGTTTTTATAGTGTAGAATCTTTTATTTCAACACAGTCTTTCAAGGAAATCTCGTGTAGGAAACCAGAAGGGAAGAACTGTTTGGTGAGGCAGGGGACGGGACCCACCTGCTCTCTCCCCAGCTCCTGCCACGTCATCAGCCTGGGAGCATCTCCGCAGATCTCCCAGGTCAGCCCTGGGCCAGATGATCCCTCGACTTTTTCCCCTCTTTGGTCTTCTTTGGTTCTGAGTCTGGTGCTGGCAGGGAAGGAGACACCTGTGGGGGCTCGGGAGCTCCATGAAGGCCTCCTGGTGAGGAGCCATGGAGGGTGGGATCCTTTCTTTGCAGACAAGGTAGGGGCAAGGTAGGGCACTAGGGACAGCTGAGTGGCCCCATTATTTTGGCAGATGCTGGACAGGCAGCCAGCCAGAAGTGGCCTCTGCTGTAGCCTGGTCTAGGATAAGGACTAGTAATATTGCCATTTTATTTATTTATTTATTGGCCGTGCCCGTGGGATCTTAGTTCCCCAATCAGGGATTGAACCTGTGCCCCCTGCCGTGGAATCATGGCGTCTCAACCTGTGGAATGCCAGGAAAGCCCCAGTATTGCCACTTACATTCTACAGCATGGTTCATTAGCCGAGAGGCTGGGGAAGTGTACCTGGCCACGGGCATTATCTCCCGCTCCTCCATGCCCTGGCCTGTGGGTCTTAATTCAAAGACAGGGCAGAGAGAGAAGGGACAGCCTGGACAAACAGGCAGGAAAGATTCAGAGTGAAAGGAATGGCCTTTTCTGCTCCTGCACTCCGCTCTGGTGCCACCCAGGAGGCTTTATCTTCTGGTCTCTCCCCTCTTGTTCTCCTGCCTGTGGCCTTTCTGATGTCTTGTTTGTTCAGTCTCTAAGTCGTGTCCGACTCTTTAGGACCCCATGCCCACCAGGCTCTAGCCCGCCAGTCTCCTCCATCCATGGGATTTCTCAGGCAAGAATACTGGGGTGGGTTGACATTTCCTTCTGCAGGGAATCTTCCCAGCCCAGGGACCAAGCCTGCATCTCCTGCATGGGCAGGCAGATTCTCTGCCTCCCTGCACCACCCGGGAGGGGTTGAAATGAAATATTGGAGGTCTCTCACCAACATGTGGGCTGCTGTCCTTGGTGCTGAACATGAACACACACGCGCGCACGCATGCACACAGAGGCATGTGCACACATGTGCTTGCATGCACACCTGCACACGCCCCACCACTGCCGCTGGTGCTTGACTCCTCATTTCCTCTCTGCTGAAGCAAATTCAAATCACCGTCAAAGTCTGAGGGTCCAAGAAGAGTTTCAGACCCAAACCTACATGAAGCCCCTGTGTCAGCCCGAGATGCCTTTGGAGTCCTTTGGCCTTTAACTATTCTGTGTAATTCTCCCAGTGTGTCGTGTTCCTCTTCCTGTCCCCAGCCCTGACTTGGGAATTATCACCCTAGTCCCGTGTCCATGGTACTGAAGAGGCGCACGGGTCCCAGGAGCTGGAGCACCCCTCCTGGGGCCCCAGGAAGCAGGTTGGAGGCCTAGGCCCCGCTTTCCCAGTGTCCTTCCATGCAGGAAGTTTTTCCCGGAGTCCAGAGCCATTTGGCTTGCATTGTGTCATGTGCTGCTTAAGTATGGTTTTGTTGTTGTTTTTTTACTTATTTGTGGTTTTCCAGCTAGATGGTAAGACCTTAGAGGCAGGGATGATTGCCTTGGACCTATTTTGGCCACCACTGTGTTAATCCACTAATGTGGGTGACAGATTGGGCCTGGGGTCAGGAGGTTTGGGGGGCTGGGGACTTGGGGGGCATCCCTGGAGAGGAAGGAGAGAAGTCTTGTCCATTGTTTAAAGGGATAGCCCTCCCTGTCAGCTACCCTGGGAGCCCCAAGTCTGTGGGGCTTGCTTGCTCTTGGCCTTCATGATGGACAGAATCTGTAGAAGAATGTTTTGCACCAAGAAGGGAAATGGACGAGGATTACGGGCCTTCCGAAGGGCAGGGGCTGCGCTGCTCGCATCTCTCTGGTGCTGAAGCCGAGCCCTGTAGAGCTGACGGCCAGCAGCTGGCCCCGGGCTGGGCTGGCCGGCTGTGGGGCAGCGGACACGGCAGCAGACGTGTCAGACTGATGTGCTCGGGCGTCCTTTGGCTGGAACTTCATCGGGGACCCCAGATAATGGCCGGGGTCCTCCTACTGCCCCTGCCCTATCCAGCCAGGCGCTGCCTCACTGTAAACCCGTGCAGCCTAGGAGTGTCAGCACCCCCTCCCCCGCCCCACACACCTGTGCGTGTGTGTGTCATGTGTAGAAGCAAAGATGACTCTGCAGCTCTGTATGAATAAAGGAAAAAGAGCAGGACAGAAGAGGGTCATTGTTTCCCATTGCACCTGACCTAGCGTGTTTTGGCGTCCCTGGTGGCTCAGACGGTAAAGAATCTGCCTGCAATGCCGGAGACCTGGGTTCAGTCCGTGGGTCAGGAAGATCCCCTGGGGAAAGGGGTAGGCTACCCGCTCCAGCATTCTCGCCTGGAGCATTCCATGGCTCGTCCATGGGGTCGCAGAGCCGGACACGACCGAGCGACTTCACTCCCTCGGCATGGTTTCCGCCGTCCAGTGGCCCCCTCCCGTCTTGTTCTGTTCACTCGTGCACAGACACCTCTCTCCGTGCACGTCCAGGCTGGACCCCCACATTCCCTCTTTCTCTCACGGCAGGTGGGTTCCTCCCTGCCCCCGCGCTGCCTTCCCAAGAGACAGACTCGGAGAACCCAGGTGTTTGTAGGGACATGGATGTGGGAAACTCCGCAGTGGACCCAGAAGTTATTTGACTCGTACAGTGTCAGAATGGCGTGGCTGAGAGCGTACGCGCTGACCCACACGCTGCATCCACATCCGGAAAACGAGCTGTGAGGGGGCAGGTTCTCTGAGCCTCGATGTCTTCGTCTGTGACGTAAGGACGGTGATCGCGGCCGTTGCCTCCTAGCAGCGGCAGCAGGTGCTCAGGTGGTGCCGGTGGACGCGAGTGCTGCGTCAGGGTCCACTCCTGTCATTCTCCGGAGCCGGTCCTCCCCGGGGCTGGGCCGCTGGACACCCGGCATGGCCCTTTCAGAGGCAGTTTCAGTCCCCTGACGGTGAGCAGCTGTTTCCATGTCTGTTTCCACAGGGTTTAAAGTGCTCATTAGCCTTTTTTTTTTTTTTTTTCTCATTAGCCTTTTGTGATCTGTTCTGTGAGCTGCAGGATTCACCCTGGAAAGGGGCCCCCTAACTGCCAGTTAAGGGGGCTGTTGTGAAGGTGTCAGCGGAGCTGAGGTGCTAAAAACCCTTCCCCTGAAAAGGAGGATTGTTTCTGATAAGGTTCCTCAATAGGGCCGGGCGAGGGGTGGGGCTTGGAGGAAAGCCAGGGTCACCAGGGCCAGATGTGGAGCTGCCGCCGGAGGGTGTTCCCGAAGAAGCCATCGGGGCTTTGTGGCGCGCTCTCAGGGCCTGCCCACTCAGTCCTTGCAAAAAAAGAGAAAAATTAGTGAATGATGGGCTCTCCTCTGACATGGAAGGGGTTGGGGCACACGACAGAAGAGTGAAGCCAGGGCTCTTGCCACTGAGAGGACGGCAGCCTCACTGGGGAGGAGAGTTGGCAGAGCGCTCAAGATGGCCGTTTCCCTGCGGGGGTCCCTGGGGGAGCGGCAGGGCCACAGGGAGGAAGCCTCTTGAGCTGGATCCCAACAGAGGGAAAGCCTGGGGGTGGAGCGGAGACATGTTTTCTCTGAGTGCAGGGAGCGCACGGCAGCCCACCGCGGATGGTCATCCTGTACCTCTGGGAGCTCGGTGTGGCCTCTGAGCCCTTTCACAGAGCCTGGGCTGCACGGCTACCCAGAGCTTTGCCCGCGTGCCTGAGAGGACGCGGAGGCCCCCTGTCGCAGCGAGGGGAGCGGCCAAGCCCCCGCCACCTTCGTCTCTGCCCTGTGCGTGTCCTGGGGGCTGCAGGGTTTGAGGACTGGCGCCCAGAACTCAAGAAAGGGGAGCCTCCAGGCACTTTATGGCTTCGAGGGCTTTGTCTGGACCACTGAGTCCACATGGCAGGTGGCCCCGGTGTTGCCTCGGCGTGGTCGGCCCAGAGCTGGCGGGTGCTGGGGTGGGTGCGGGAAACCAGTAGGTTCCTGGCTGTCAGTTCAGTGGCGGCGGTCCCTCTACCAGCGAGTCCTGGCCCCTCTGGGCACCGCCTGGCTGACCACCTCGGCTTCCGCGAGGGACAGGAAGGAAGGGTCTGCTGGTTGAGGCTCTCCCCTCCCTGGGCTGAGGCTTGAAGGACACAGACTTGTTCCCAAGAGCCAGGCCCCTCCTCTGGCCCCTGGGGGTAAAGGCTGCACGCGGTGATGACCCGCCTGTCTCGTCCTGGCACAGACTCTGAGCTGCCCGGGTGGTCGTGCATGCCGCAGTCATTGTATCCAGTAAGTCGTGCCCGTGACCGAGATTGGCACTGTGGTCTTCTCCAGACATGGGCCCTCTCCCCTGGCTTGACACTGGCCTTAGAGGGGGTCACCCTCCTGTTGGCCACAGGCTTGCGCACTGCCCTTGGCACGTCCTGCTCAGCGGCCCCTAGAGTCCTGACTCCTGCCCAGTGCCGTCGCCTCCTCCGGGGATGCGGTGCCCCTCGTGGGAAGCCAGCGCCCCGGTCGGCACGGGACTCGTCCCGGCCCTTCTGTTTCTCGGCTCTGAGAATCAGACCCGCGTTGTGGGGGGAGGGAACGGAGGTGGGAGCAGACCCGCGGGAGGCGTGGGAACGGCGGGGTGAGATGGAGGCTTCCGCTGGGCGAGGATGCGGTTGCCGGACCAGAGGCTGAGCTGACGGGAGGTCGAGGAGCGGGGTGTCTGCTGGGAGCCACAGTGGCCGTCGGCTCAGGAATAAGTTCTCTGGGTTGCTGTGAGGATGGGTGAGAGCTGTGAGGATTCCACGAGGAATATGTGTGAAGGACTGGAAAAACAGAGGCTTCTCACCTCCCAGGGGAGATGGTGGCAGCACGTGGTGGGAGGCAGGGGCCTCCCTTTACAGAATCTCCCCTGTGGCAGGTGCCGGGGCATCCACTCCTGCCGCGGCGGCCCTGTCATTCTCCCCGTCAGCCGGCAGGCCGGGTCCTGGACCCTGGGGCCCAGAGGCTGGTAGGTCATGCTGCGGTCTGCCGGGCATGCTGCTTTGGAAGAGGCCGGGGCTTGCCTTGAGGTGCCCAGGCGCCTGCCTTAGCGTGGGTGCTCCCTGCCCGGGGCTGGTGCTCCCGGCCCTGCCGTGAGGGGCAGAGGCCAAGACCGCAGCTTCTTGGCCCCTGGAGGGAGACCTGTGTGCCCTTGGACTGCTCCTGAGTTACCTTCATGATGAGTTACGCCCCTCCCAGTGAGATACTACTGCAGTCCTGGGTGTAGCCGTGACCTTCCTGTCCCTTTTTCATGACTATTCTCTCTCTATCCTGCATTCCTCACTCGTTCGGGCCTCAGATCTTAAGCCTCCACCTTGATATCCTAACCTGTGAATCCGTCTTTTAGGCACAGAGACAGCAGAGCCTCCGCCTCTAAGGGTGGAATCTCTCTCATCTGTTGGCAGGCATTGGAGGGGGACCTACTGTGTGGCCCGCTTGGCCACTGTTGGGGCACAAGAACTGACGGCAGATGCAGGCCAGGGGCTTAAAATTTGGTTGGGGTCCTGGGTGAACCATGAGGACATGATGCTACGTGAAGTAAGCCAGTCACAAAAAGACAAACACTGTATATTACATTTGTATAGGGTCCTCAGAGTCATCAAAGTCATCGAGAAAGAAACCAGAATAGTGGCTGCCAGGGTCTGGAGAGGGAAACGTGGGGAGTGCTTGTTTAACGGGCGTAGACTTCCGGTTTCTCCAGATGAAGAGTCACGGGGTGGGAGGTGGTGATGGTTGCCCAGTGTTACACACGTACTTAGTACCACTGACCTGTACGCTGAAAGTGGTTAAGGTGGTAGATTTTATAGTACATGAACTTTACCACGATTAAAAATGTTTCGAAAAAAATCTTACTTGGGGGCTTCCCTGGTGGTCCAGTGGGTGGAGAGTCCGTCTGATCCCTGGCCTAGGAAGATCCCGTGTGCCATGAGCTGCTGGACCGGTGTGTCCATTTGTGAGCCGGTGCTCTGGAGCACATGCGCCCGGAGCCGGTGCTCTGCGGCAAGAGGGCCCACTGCAGTGGGAGGCCTACACAGGCCAAAGAATAAAGATGGATGAAAATAAATATATTAAAAAACCAATAAAAGAGGCCAAAATTTTAAAAAATCTTACTTGGGAGATCTAGCATTCTTATGGGTGTAGGAGAGTGATGGTCCACTCCGCGTGAGCTGAATTTGTAAGACCCTCTTGGAGAAGGGACGGCAACCCACTCCCGTCTTCTCGCCTGGAGAACCCCTGTGGACAGAGGAGCCTGGCGGGCTGCTGTCCGTGGGGTCACAGAGCCAGGCACGACTGAAGCGACAGCCCCTGCAGGAGGGAATGCGCTTCACTCTGGGTGACGTCTCAGACGTGGGCTCTGGAAGCAAGGTTTAGGGTGTTTGTTTGATTTTTTTTTTTACCTTTGGGCCTCAGATCTTAAGCCTCCACCTTGATATCCTAACCTGTGAATCCGTCTTTTAGGCACAGAGACAGCAGAGCCTCCGCCTCTAAGGGTGGAATCTCTCTCATCTGTTGGCAGGCATTGGAGGGGGACCTACTGTGTGGCCCGCTTGGCCACTGTTGGGGCACAAGAACTGACGGCAGATGCAGGCCAGGGGCTTAAAATTTGGTTGGGGTCCTGGGTGAACCATGAGGACATGATGCTACGTGAAGTAAGCCAGTCACAAAAAGACAAACACTGTATATTACATTTGTATAGGGTCCTCAGAGTCATCAAAGTCATCGAGAAAGAAACCAGAATAGTGGCTGCCAGGGTCTGGAGAGGGAAACGTGGGGAGTGCTTGTTTAACGGGCGTAGACTTCCGGTTTCTCCAGATGAAGAGTCACGGGGTGGGAGGTGGTGATGGTTGCCCAGTGTTACACACGTACTTAGTACCACTGACCTGTACGCTGAAAGTGGTTAAGGTGGTAGATTTTATAGTACATGAACTTTACCACGATTAAAAATGTTTCGAAAAAAATCTTACTTGGGGGCTTCCCTGGTGGTCCAGTGGGTGGAGAGTCCGTCTGATCCCTGGCCTAGGAAGATCCCGTGTGCCATGACGCGGCTGGACCGGTGTGTCCATTTGTGAGCCGGTGCTCTGGAGCACATGCGCCCGGAGCCGGTGCTCTGCGGCAAGAGGGCCCACTGCAGTGGGAGGCCTACACAGGCCAAAGAATAAAGATGGATGAAAATAAATATATTAAAAAACCAATAAAAGAGGCCAAAATTTTAAAAAATCTTACTTGGGAGATCTAGCATTCTTATGGGTGTAGGAGAGTGATGGTCCACTCCGCGTGAGCTGAATTTGTAAGACCCTCTTGGAGAAGGGACGGCAACCCACTCCCGTCTTCTCGCCTGGAGAACCCCTGTGGACAGAGGAGCCTGGCGGGCTGCTGTCCGTGGGGTCACAGAGCCAGGCACGACTGAAGCGACAGCCCCTGCAGGAGGGAATGCGCTTCACTCTGGGTGACGTCTCAGACGTGGGCTCTGGAAGCAAGGTTTAGGGTGTTTGTTTGATTTTTTTTTTTTTTACCTTTGTCTTAGAGGTCACTTTGAAGGGCTGTACCTGCTGATGGTCATCTCTGAGGCCTGGGAAGGGTGATGTGAACAAGCCAGTTGACACCTCGGGAGGACGGAGGCTGTCCTCACGTGGAGGCTGATTAATACTAATGGACGGGGAGTCTCTCCAGCCGCCTGCGTGGTCAGAGCTGCATTTGAAGCGAGCAGGGCACCAGGAATTGGGAGGGGTCGGGTGACAAGGCAACTCAAAGCAGAAAGGGCGGGCGGGAGGGAGGGAGGATCCTGGAAGACGAGGGGCCGCCCGATGAGAGGATGTGGATCAGGCCACAGCTGGCGGTGACGTCTGCCCCCGGTGGGAGGGGTGGTGGCGCCCAGGTGCCGGGCAGCCACCCGTCCGCGCAGCTGGTCCTTCACGCTCAAGTATCTTTTTATTCGAATATGAGGAATCTGAAGTCCACGATGGTGAAGTATCTTCACTGAGGTCTCATGAGTCACTGTGGCACAGGGAGAACACGTGTTTGAGGAAGTCCGTGAAAGTCTCGAAAGGCGTGAATAATGGTGGTGGAGGGGGGACACAGCTCAACCCCTGACAGTCCCTGTGGGCCGCTTGGGAGGCCCCTGGGAGGCCCTGACAGGACTGCGAGTGAATGGGGCTAGGACCGCTGACTCGCTGCCTGGGGCCTTTACACACTGCTGGGCTCCCCGCGCACACCCACACGGCCTTAAAGTTGCCCAGAATGCCTTCCTCTGTCCTGCCCGGATTCCTTTCCAGACCCCTGGCCTCTTTTCCAGGATGACGCCTCTCCTCCTTTTCCCTCTGCTCCGCTGACCGCATGAATGCTGACTCAGGGGAACCCCTCTGTGGTCCTCAGGAAGGTCACCTGTGCTTTGGTCCTGTGGTGGCACTTGAATCAGTGCACGCTTCACACCGTGTTGTCATTGTTTATCACGGTGTGCCATCCCGTGCCAGGCTTTGCAGGCAAGACCTGTGACATTTCCACTTTCGTGTCTTCAGTGTCTGCCCAGGCCCAGGCCCACGGAAGGACCTCAAAGGAAGACTGCCCAGGGTGTGAGCTTGAGGATCAGAGAAGCGACAGGTCCTGGGATAGAGCATCGTAAAAGTAAAGCTGGGGATGCTGGCAGGAATCCAACCGGAAGGTCCTAGAACACAGCAAAAAAAGTGCATCCGGTTTAGCGGATTTTCATGAAGTGAACACACTCAGGAAACCAGCACCTAGATTAAGGCCATATGTTACCAGCTCCCTAGGAGCCCCTGAGGCCTCCTTCCAGTTTCTGTCTGAATTCCATCTCCATAAATTAATTGGCCCATTCTTGAACTTTATATATATATATATAATTGAATCATAGAGTTGGTACTATTACGTCTAAATTCTTTTGTTCCACTCTATGTTTGTGGGATTGGTTTGATTCTCACTGTTGTGTAGTATTCCAGGATGTGAACCCTCCACAGTTAATTTGTCTCATCAACTTTTGCTGGCATTCCGGTGGTTTCCAGTTTGGAGCTACTGTGAATAAGGCCGTGTGGTGCCTCTGTGCTGTAAGTGACGAGGGGCCGTCTGTGCACATACTGACTGTTTGCACCTGGGAGTGGTGGTGGTTCAGCGGCTCAGTCGTGTCTGACTCTTTGCAACCTGAAGGGACTGCAGCATGCCAGGCTTCCTGTCCTTCACCATCGCCCAGAGTTTGCTGCAACTCATGTGCACTGAGTCAGTGATGCCCTCCAACCGTCTCATCCTCAGTCACCCCCGTCTCCTCCTGCCCTCGATATCTCCCAGGATCAGGGTCTCTTCCACCTGGGAGTGTTGTCCTGGATTATGAGGCGTGCACATGGTCAGCTTCCGTAGAGATGGAAGTATTGGTTTTCAAGCGTGTGATGATGGAGAATAGACCGTGGAGGTCCTGACGTTACTGAACCAAACGTGGACCTACTTGCCCACACACGGTGAAACCAGCGCACTGGCTCCGGCTGGTGGTGAAGGACAGCGCGGTGTTTATTATATAGACGACGAGCCAGGAGGCCAGGCAGCTGGTGCTTCAAAGTCCCAATGTCCCCATAGGCTTTCAGGGAAAGGATTTCAGAGACACAGTGAGGGAGGGGAGTTGTGGGGTGTATGCCCAGCTCTAAGACGTTCTTCTGATTGGTTGGTGGTGAGGTCATTGGGCATCAGCATCACCAGCCTTCTGGTTCCAGCCCGTCTGGAATCTACGTGCTTATGGCCAACATGCGGTTAACATCTTCCACCTGGTGGGGGTTCAGCATCTGCAGAACAGCTCAGAGGACACGGCTGCACTATTGTCTGTAGCCCTTGAGGAGGAGCTAAAGGTCTCGTCTTTTTTTAATGGCTTAAGTATTATTTTTTGTCTTGCGTGACTTTTCCTTTGTTCCTGCATTTTCTCATGTCTCTAGTTAACTTTACTCTTTGGAACTGGGGGAAGGCCTAGGAGACTGAACTCTTTCTACAGACAAGAGGCAGGCGGAAGACAGGGCAGGGGTTGGAGTCTGTTCTGGGAAGGCCCCATAGGGTCCTGCTCAGCTTCAGTGAGGGACGGTGGTGTCAGGAGTTGAGGGCAGGGAGCTGGAGAACCTGTGGCAGAGGTCACCAGCCAAGGGGCAGAGAAGCCGAGTCCCAGAAGCTGCGTTGTGTCTGTGGGATGAATCCTGTAGGAAGCATCAGAGGCTAAGGCCTAGTGCATTAGAGAAGTACCTTTGGTGGTCCATGGGGGCTTCTTGAGCTTCCCTGGTCCTCAGCAGTAAAGAATGTGCCTACAGTGCAGCAGACGCAGGTTCAATCCCCGGGTCAGGAAGATCCTCTGGAGAAGGAAATGGCAACCCATTGCAGTATTCCTGTTGGGAGAATCCCATGGACAGAAGAGCCTGGTGGGCTACAGTCCATGGGGTTGCAAGACTCAGACACGACTGAAGCCCCCCCTCCCCTGTGGGGGGCTTCTTGGTGCTGCCTGATTTCGGGGTGTGAGGTTCACCTCCAAAGGAAGTCAGCCTCCCAGCAGACCCTCCTGTGCGCCTGGCTCCGCAGGGCTGCTGCCTGGGGAGGCACCCTGCCGTCAGGCGGGCAGTGGTGGAGGCAGCTCACGGTGTGGAGGCCTCGAGAGGGCCACCGCTGGAGCGGCAGAGCCGGGCTGTCCTGTCCCTGACCGCGCAGCTCTGTCCAGCCCCGTCCAGTGAGGGCCTGTGCCTGGGGGAGGCGGGGGCGCCTCTGCCTCATATATACCGGGCACACAGCTGGAACACTTCAGGGACTCGCTCCAGTGCCCAGGCTGCCCAGGGTGACCCGTCGAGGGAGACGGGGGCTCTGCCCCCCTCTCTGGATTGGGCCCCTCTGCCCACGTGTTCCATGTCCTGGCCAGTCAAATCATACCACCCTTTTTGTCCTCCATCTCTTCCAGAATGGCAGCAAAGACACCTCTCTGGACATGCTGGGCACTGATATCTGGGCTGCCAACACCTTCGATTCCTTCAGGTGAGCTCCTCTTCCTCTTGTGGTGGGTGAGGCTCCAGCTGGGACCCGGGTTACTGGGCCTTAGGCCCAGAGGGGCCTTTGGTTGAGCGTTCATGGACCTAGACATGTAGCGGGGTGACGAAGGGAGGATGAGGCTGGAGGAAGGGGCTCAGAGAGAGAAGGAAGGAAACTGCTGGGGGTGGGGTACAAGGGAAAGAGAAGATGAAGAGAAGACAGATAGAGTGCCGACAGGGAAGGAAAGACAATTGCCAGCCATCCAGCCCCAGGGAGAAGAAAGGGGTGCCGGGGAGGTGAGGGACAGAGGAGACGGCACTTGGCTTCAGGCTGGGGGATGGGCTGCTACAGAGAGAGAGGTCCGTGGTCAGTGCTTTCAACACTAGAAGGCTCCTGATGGGCAATGTTGGAAGGGTGGGTGTTGGCCAGACTTCCCGAGGATGTGGGGACGGTGCCCCTGCAGGGTTTGCTAATGGGCTCCTGTCATGGTGTCCACTCCCTTGGGGAGAGATGGCTTCAGGCCAGGGATGACAGTGGCCCTTTAGCTGAGCTCTGCCCTGGCCCCAGAGCGGGCCAACTCTGGGGGTGCTCCAGGCTCACCCTGGCTCCTCCCTGCCCAGTATGGAAGCCCCATGGGTCCCTGAGACCAGTACTTGGGGGACTTGGCCTCCTGCCCCCCTCCCCCTGCCTGCCCTGGGGAGGCACCCTGCCGTCAGGCGGGCAGTGGTGGAGGCAGCTCACGGTGTGGAGGCCTCGAGAGGGCCACCGCTGGCGGCAGAGCCGGGCTGTCCTGTCCCTGACCGCGCAGCTCTGTCCAGCCCCGTCCAGTGAGGGCCTGTGCCTGGGGGAGGCGGGGGCGCCTCTGCCTCATATATACCGGGCACACAGCTGGAACACTTCAGGGACTCGCTCCAGTGCCCAGGCTGCCCAGGGTGACCCGTCGAGGGAGACGGGGGCTCTGCCCCCCTCTCTGGATTGGGCCCCTCTGCCCACGTGTTCCATGTCCTGGCCAGTCAAATCATACCACCCTTTTTGTCCTCCATCTCTTCCAGAATGGCAGCAAAGACACCTCTCTGGACATGCTGGGCACTGATATCTGGGCTGCCAACACCTTCGATTCCTTCAGGTGAGCTCCTCTTCCTCTTGTGGTGGGTGAGGCTCCAGCTGGGACCCGGGTTACTGGGCCTTAGGCCCAGAGGGGCCTTTGGTTGAGCGTTCATGGACCTAGACATGTAGCGGGGTGACGAAGGGAGGATGAGGCTGGAGGAAGGGGCTCAGAGAGAGAAGGAAGGAAACTGCTGGGGGTGGGGTACAAGGGAAAGAGAAGATGAAGAGAAGACAGATAGAGTGCCGACAGGGAAGGAAAGACAATTGCCAGCCATCCAGCCCCAGGGAGAAGAAAGGGGTGCCGGGGAGGTGAGGGACAGAGGAGACGGCACTTGGCTTCAGGCTGGGGGATGGGCTGCTACAGAGAGAGAGGTCCGTGGTCAGTGCTTTCAACACTAGAAGGCTCCTGATGGGCAATGTTGGAAGGGTGGGTGTTGGCCAGACTTCCCGAGGATGTGGGGACGGTGCCCCTGCAGGGTTTGCTAATGGGCTCCTGTCATGGTGTCCACTCCCTTGGGGAGAGATGGCTTCAGGCCAGGGATGACAGTGGCCCTTTAGCTGAGCTCTGCCCTGGCCCCAGAGCGGGCCAACTCTGGGGGTGCTCCAGGCTCACCCTGGCTCCTCCCTGCCCAGTATGGAAGCCCCATGGGTCCCTGAGACCAGTACTTGGGGGACTTGGCCTCCTGCTTCCCCATCGACAGACTCAACCCCAGACTCCCCAGTGTGGTAGTGGGACTTCTGAGAGAGGGCATCAGGCCCACACTTGGGTTTCAAAGGTGTTCGTTGTCCAATAGCAGGGTGAATGGAGGAGAAGGCTTCGTAGGCAGGCCCCTGCGCCATTGTCCATGAGCCCAGAGCTGGCATGTCAGGCTCCATTCTAAGTGAGGGCTCGCTGCTTGACCCTGCCCACGGTCAGTGGGCACCTCCTCTTCCTGCGCCTCTTTCTGGGGGTGCTTCCCTGTCTGGCCTGTTCTCCGGGGTGTCTCCTCTCCATCAGTAACTGGACTTGTCACATTTCTCGCCCTCCCTCGCCCCCTAGTGGTGCCACCTGGGACCTGCAGCCCGAAAAGCTGGACTTCACCCAGTTCCACCGGAGGCTTCGACACACACCCAAGCAGCCCCTGCCACACATCGACCGAGAAGGGTAAGCGTCAGCAGGGTATTCTCCCGTAGGGGCTGGTGAGGTGGGGACAGATGGGAGCAGAGAGAGGCCTTTCCCGGCAGGCCGATGGCCAGAGAGGCTCGTTGGCAGGTGCACTGGCCTCTCTCTGAATCCTTGGGGACCCCCCCGCCATAGAGTCTCTGATTCAGGAGGTCTGGGGCTGGGCCTGAGAATTTGCATTTCTAATGCGTTCTCAGGAAACCCTGATACTGCAGCGGGTCCAGGGTCCCCGCTTTAACAACCAGCAGTGTCCCTGGCTTTCCCTGGGTTGTCTCGCTCTTTATTTAGTTCATGCGTCCGTGTTTACTTCTCCTTTTAAAGATGGCTTCAGGGACTTCCTGGGCAGTCCAGGGTTAGGACGCCACGCTTCCTCCGCAGGTGGAACACATTAGGTCCCCGGGGAGCTGAGATCTGCACACTACAAGGCGCAGCCAAAAATAAATCAATAAAAATTAGAAAAACACAAGATGGTGTCAGCCTGGGCTGACCTCTGGACAGGCATGTGACTGCAGCCGGACACGGGGTGTGAGACAGATGGGTTCTTTTCTTCCTCTTTACCTCCCTCCTTTTCTTTCTTTGAAACTAGTTTTTGCTGAGGTAAAAATTTATGTAAATTAACCACCTTAAGGTATTTCACTCAGTGGCACCTCGCACATTTAGAATGTGGTGTAACCACCACCTCTGTCTAGTTCCAAAGCATTGTCAGCACCCCAGTGTGAAGCCCACACCGTCAAGCAGATACTCCCCGTTTCCCCCGCCCAGAGCCCTGGCAGCCACCGATCTGCTGGTTCTTTCTGTTTGTATGAATTTGTCTATTCTAGAGATCTCTATGTCTGTCTATTTATATAAGTATATAGGTTAGATATCTGGAGATAATGTATCCATATGGGTACATATAGATACATATGGATACATGTACATATGGATATATATATAGAATCATATGTGGTCTTTGCTTCTTTCACTCAGCATAATATTTTCGAGGTCCGTCCACAATGAAGCTCCTATCCGTACTTCAGTCCTTTTCAGAGCTGAATAATAGTCCACTGTCTGGATATACAGCCACTTGCTTATCCATTTATCTGCTGGTGGATATTTGGGTGGTCCGCATCTTTTGGATACTGGGAATGCCGCTGTTATGAACATTCATGTATAAGTATCGTTTGAGTCCCTGTTTTCAGCTCTTTGGGGCCTATGACTGAGAGTGGAATTTCTGGGTCACATGGCCCATTTCTGACCCAGTTCTGATTGTGCGTGTGTGTGTTTTATCCATACCCACAGCAGCTCTTCCACACTATAGTTCAGCTCAGTTCTGACTTGGTCCACCCAGATATAGCAGCATCAGATTACGCAGGCCAATAGCCCTGCCCGACATCCATAGAAATCAGGTTGTTATTCGTGCTTCTGACCAACTGGCTGTAAATCAGAGGTCCCCACAAGCCCTCCTGGGGTTTGATTAATTTTCTAGAGTGACTCACAAAACGCAAGAAAACATTCTACTCACGGGATCACCAGTGTACCCTGTAAGCATATAACTCAGGAACAGCCAGATGGAAGGGGGCAGAGGACCCGGTGTGAGGAGGGTGCGGGATTGCCGTGCTCTCTGCCTGGCTCTCCACCTGTTTACCAGTCCGGGAGCTCTCCAGCCCTGCCCTTCTGGGTGTGTAGAGAAGCTTCACGGCACAGGCACAACTGATTCAGTCATTGGTTACTGCCGATTGATTCCATCTCCAGCCTCTCTCTCCTCCCTGGAATCAGAGGTGGGGGCTAAAAGTTCCTGCCCTTCTGTCACAGGGTGGGTTCCCCTAACAACCAGCCCCTATCCTCAGATGAGCCAGGAGCTTTTCACATTTCACCTTATTAACATAACAAGAAACACCCTTTATCACTCTGTTCGCTTCGGAAATTCCTATATTTCTTTGAAAGTCGCTCTGACTTTTTTCTTTTTAATTTTGGTCTCTTTTTTTATTGGTTTTTTAAATTTATTTCCATCCGTCTTTCTTCTTTGGCCTGTGTGGGCCTCCCATCACCGTGGCCTCTCTCATTGCAGAGCACCGGCTCTGGGCGCATGCGCTCCAGAGGCCCCCATATCAGATTTTCTTGGGAGACCCCATCCTCTTCCTACGCCTCCTTTTCCCACTGTCCTGCCCCTGCTTGTGTGTACAAACGTCTGGGATGATTTTTGGGGTGGAGAGAGGAGATGCCCCTGAACATGGAGGGCATCCGATCAGGAGGAGATAGTGCCGGGCAGAGACCGCCCACGGGGCTCCCTCGGCCTGCCTCACTCGCGCCCGTCCATCCGCTCACCCACTCACTGCACCCTCGGCCCTCCCTCAGCAGCCCTGGGGCCATCGTCCTCCTGAGCTGCTGGGCGGCGGCCTGGGCCGCCACACGCCTGAGTTTAGCAACGCTGACCTTTGCTTAGGTCAAGTTCAGGAGCAGGTTTTCTTGGAGAAGTGGTGCTCCTGTTTGCCCTGTGGCGGGAGCTGGTTGGCGCTCGCAGTGTCCCTTGGGAAAGGAAGGAGCAGTCTGCTCTTCTGAAGCCCAATTGCAAGGCCTGCTGGGTTCCCAAATGGGGAGGCGCACACACACATGCACACAATGCAATACGGTCCTTTCCAGATGGTTTCTTTTTAGATTTTTGGCTGCTTTTATTGTTTTTAATTATTTGTTTATTTTCATCCATCTTTATTCTTTGGCCTGCATGGGTCTCCCATCACAGTGACCTCTCTCATAATGGGACACACCGGGCCAGGATCTTCCCAGGCCAGGGATGGAACCTGTGCCTCTTGCACTGCAGGGCGGACTCTTTACCCACTGCACCACCAGGGAAGCCCCCCTTTCCAGAAGTATTTTTATTCACTCTCCTTTTAAAAGGAGACATGAGCCCATTCATAATGGAGACTGTGTGTACACACTCAGCGTGAAATGTAAAATAAGGGCCAGGTGCAAGTTACATCGAGCAAATGCAGAGCAGGGTAGAGAAGCCAGCATGCGGGGGATGAACTGCCTGGGGAAGGCTTCCGGAGAGGCGCCGTTTCCCTGGGAAGCACCCATCTGTCCCCTGTCCCCTGGGAGCACAGGGCTGGTGTAACCAGGGGGGAAACTGAGTCCTGGGGGACCGCTGTGATGACACCACCTTGTGGATGGACAGCGTCCAGTGGGGCGCGAGGGGCGAAGTCAGGTTTTCCACCGGAGTCTGCACTGGTTCATACAAATTCACATCCTGACCACACACAGTTAGGCAGCAGTGATGCATGACCGTCCAGGGAAGGACAGATTCCCTTGTGCTGAGGGCCCCTGTCCCTTCTGGAGCCAGAGGAACTGGCCACACCCGCCCACCACCTGGCGTGCTCACTTAGAAGGGCTGGCCAGGTTTCCTGACAGGTTACCCCCGACCCGGCCCCAGACGTTGGGGTGTGTGTGTGTGTGCATACGCTCTGTGGTGTCGGACTCTCTGCAGCCCCCTTGGACGGTAGCCCACCGGGCTCCTCTGTCCGTGGAATTCTCCAGGCAAGAGGACTGCAGTGGCTGCCATTTCCTTCTGCAGGGCATCGTCCTGACCCAGGGATCGAACCCTCCTCTCTCGCATCTCCTGCGTTTGCAGGTGGGTTCTTTACCACTAGTAGGCACCGGACTTTCTGGCCAAATCCCACCTCTCTCGGGCTCCTGGGGAGTTTGGGTGCAGCACCCTGTGGCCACCTTGTGGCTAAGCCAGGAGTGGCGTCGCTGTTAGGGTCTGCCAGTACTGAGGACAGACTCTGTGTGCCCAGCCTCTGCAGCAGTCTTTGGAAGGAGGGTACCACCCGGTTGCCAAGGCTTCCTGCAGCCCATGTTTCTATGGAGGGACAGAAATCCATGTTGCCTTGGAAACCCTCTTGCACTGCAGGGCGGACTCTTTACCCACTGCACCACCAGGGAAGCCCCCCTTTCCAGAAGTATTTTTATTCACTCTCCTTTTAAAAGGAGACATGAGCCCATTCATAATGGAGACTGTGTGTACACACTCAGCGTGAAATGTAAAATAAGGGCCAGGTGCAAGTTACATCGAGCAAATGCAGAGCAGGGTAGAGAAGCCAGCATGCGGGGGATGAACTGCCTGGGGAAGGCTTCCGGAGGCGCCGTTTCCCTGGGAAGCACCCATCTGTCCCCTGTCCCCTGGGAGCACAGGGCTGGTGTAACCAGGGGGGAAACTGAGTCCTGGGGGACCGCTGTGATGACACCACCTTGTGGATGGACAGCGTCCAGTGGGGCGCGAGGGCGAAGTCAGGTTTTCCACCGGAGTCTGCACTGGTTCATACAAATTCACATCCTGACCACACACAGTTAGGCAGCAGTGATGCATGACCGTCCAGGGAAGGACAGATTCCCTTGTGCTGAGGGCCCCTGTCCCTTCTGGAGCCAGAGGAACTGGCCACACCCGCCCACCACCTGGCGTGCTCACTTAGAAGGGCTGGCCAGGTTTCCTGACAGGTTACCCCCGACCCGGCCCCAGACGTTGGGGTGTGTGTGTGTGTGCATACGCTCTGTGGTGTCGGACTCTCTGCAGCCCCCTTGGACGGTAGCCCACCGGGCTCCTCTGTCCGTGGAATTCTCCAGGCAAGAGGACTGCAGTGGCTGCCATTTCCTTCTGCAGGGCATCGTCCTGACCCAGGGATCGAACCCTCCTCTCTCGCATCTCCTGCGTTTGCAGGTGGGTTCTTTACCACTAGTAGGCACCGGACTTTCTGGCCAAATCCCACCTCTCTCGGGCTCCTGGGGAGTTTGGGTGCAGCACCCTGTGGCCACCTTGTGGCTAAGCCAGGAGTGGCGTCGCTGTTAGGGTCTGCCAGTACTGAGGACAGACTCTGTGTGCCCAGCCTCTGCAGCAGTCTTTGGAAGGAGGGTACCACCCGGTTGCCAAGGCTTCCTGCAGCCCATGTTTCTATGGAGGGACAGAAATCAGAGCAGGCTGTTGCCTTGGAAACCCTGTTGGCAGCAATGACTCAGCTGGTCTGTGGCAACCTTACGCCCTCCTGGATCCTGCCAGCCCTTCAGGGAGTTCTGAGCCCCAGACAGGGCAGGCCCCGGGGGAGAGCAGCCCTCCCTGCCCACCCTAGCAGCTGCTGAGGTGAGCAAGAAAGGCCCGCCATGCTAGGCCCAGGCTGGAGGGTCCTTGGAGCCAGGGTGTGTTACGCGCTCATGTGACCTGGGGGAGTGGTGCCTTGCCATTCTCGCTGGCCCAGAGTCCCCAGTTCCTTCCTCCCCACTGCCAGGGCCGCGAGAATACAGATGACTGTGGGCTACCTTCAGGGGCCAGCCTGTTTCTACAGGGCACATTTGTTAGTTGAAAGGCCGCTGGATGTTTCCAGACCTCTCGGCACCTCCTCTGCAGTCCTGCATCACCAGGGCGGGGGCGGAAGGGGCAAGACGTTCCCTTACCCCTCTCCCACCCCAGCTCCTCTGGAGGGAACCCAAGCTGGGCTTCCAGCTCTGTCTTGCCCCTCGGTCCGCCCTTTTCCTCACCCCCAACTCCTCCAGCTGCAGAAGCGCTGACCTCCTTGTGGGCTACACGCTGCTGTTTAGCTCCAGGCCTCTGCCAGGGACGCTCTCCCGGATGCTCTGCTGGACCAGCTCTCGTCCCACCTCTCCTCCCCCCACCCCAGGCCATTCTGAATGCTGCTCCTCTGAGTCCCGCAGCGCCCTCTTTTGCCCCTGCAGCTGGGGGCGGAGTCTCCCGGGACAGAAGTGTCTGTTGATGGGGCGTAGATCAGATTCCCCGCCCCTTGCCCCCATTTCCTCTCCCAGCGGCGCTGGGTTCTGCAGCCACCCTCCTTTCTCCTCGGGGTTCCAGGGCGGCTCCGTCCGTAGCGCTTCCCTAACCCTATCTCGTGCTGCCCCCTGCTGGTGTTGAGGCTCACCGCCCTCTCAACCCAGGAGAGGACTGACTTGGCTAAGAGCTGGGAGCAGAGGGCAGGACCCACGTGCGGTTTATTTTCCACGACTCCGAGGAAGCTTCGCAGACCCCAAACACAAGACATGCTTGGCGAATATGTGATCAGATAAACTAAATACTCTGAAATTTGAGAGTTGCATTGACTGTGGCTGAAGAACGTGGCCACCCCGCTTTGGACAGCGCTTGCAACCTGTGGGCTAATAATAGGCTTCCTGGCAGCTCAGTGGCTATCCCTTCTAACCGCCCTCCTGGATCCTGCCAGCCCTTCAGGGAGTTCTGAGCCCCAGACAGGGCAGGCCCCGGGGGAGAGCAGCCCTCCCTGCCCACCCTAGCAGCTGCTGAGGTGAGCAAGAAAGGCCCGCCATGCTAGGCCCAGGCTGGAGGGTCCTTGGAGCCAGGGTGTGTTACGCGCTCATGTGACCTGGGGGAGTGGTGCCTTGCCATTCTCGCTGGCCCAGAGTCCCCAGTTCCTTCCTCCCCACTGCCAGGGCCGCGAGAATACAGATGACTGTGGGCTACCTTCAGGGGCCAGCCTGTTTCTACAGGGCACATTTGTTAGTTGAAAGGCCGCTGGATGTTTCCAGACCTCTCGGCACCTCCTCTGCAGTCCTGCATCACCAGGGCGGGGGCGGAAGGGGCAAGACGTTCCCTTACCCCTCTCCCACCCCAGCTCCTCTGGAGGGAACCCAAGCTGGGCTTCCAGCTCTGTCTTGCCCCTCGGTCCGCCCTTTTCCTCACCCCCAACTCCTCCAGCTGCAGAAGCGCTGACCTCCTTGTGGGCTACACGCTGCTGTTTAGCTCCAGGCCTCTGCCAGGGACGCTCTCCCGGATGCTCTGCTGGACCAGCTCTCGTCCCACCTCTCCTCCCCCCACCCCAGGCCATTCTGAATGCTGCTCCTCTGAGTCCCGCAGCGCCCTCTTTTGCCCCTGCAGCTGGGGGCGGAGTCTCCCGGGACAGAAGTGTCTGTTGATGGGGCGTAGATCAGATTCCCCGCCCCTTGCCCCCATTTCCTCTCCCAGCGGCGCTGGGTTCTGCAGCCACCCTCCTTTCTCCTCGGGGTTCCAGGGCGGCTCCGTCCGTAGCGCTTCCCTAACCCTATCTCGTGCTGCCCCCTGCTGGTGTTGAGGCTCACCGCCCTCTCAACCCAGGAGAGGACTGACTTGGCTAAGAGCTGGGAGCAGAGGGCAGGACCCACGTGCGGTTTATTTTCCACGACTCCGAGGAAGCTTCGCAGACCCCAAACACAAGACATGCTTGGCGAATATGTGATCAGATAAACTAAATACTCTGAAATTTGAGAGTTGCATTGACTGTGGCTGAAGAACGTGGCCACCCCGCTTTGGACAGCGCTTGCAACCTGTGGGCTAATAATAGGCTTCCCTGGCAGCTCAGTGGTACTAGAGAATCCACCTGCCCGTGCAGAAGATGGGGGTGCAATTCCTAGGTCGGGAAGATCCCGTGGAGGAGGAGACGCAGCCCACTCCAGCATTCTTGCCTGGGAACTCCCGCGGCCAGAGGTGCCTGGCGGGCTTCAGTCCATGGCGGGTCACAAAGAGTTGGACACAGCTTAGCGACAAAACAACAACAGTAGTCGTCACACGTGCTGTGCTGAGAGCACACAGCAGTCCCAGTTCTTACCCCTCGCCTCCCGTCATCTCTGCTCAGCCCAGCTTCGGGAGCTGAGAGCTCGTATTAGCGTCACGTCAACAGATGAGAAACTTGCAGAAAACACGAGTGGCTTGCCTGCGGCTGTGTGGGCTCTAGAGCCCGTGCTGTTCATCCCTGGGCTGTTGCGCTGCCCCAGTAACAGTGATAA
This sequence comes from Tragulus kanchil, assembly GCA_022376925.1. Classification (NCBI taxonomy): domain Eukaryota; kingdom Metazoa; phylum Chordata; class Mammalia; order Artiodactyla; family Tragulidae; genus Tragulus; species Tragulus kanchil. The sequence continues at coordinate 140,014,697 of JAIOJX010000003.1, forward strand.
CAATGGCAGCCATCGGGGTAGAAGTAGGCCGAGTAGCCCTAATATTTTTGCCTTGTTATTTTATTATAATATCACTTACTTATTGCCTGTGTTTGCCATGATAGCGTATTCTCTGTGTACACACTTAATAGTAGCATTTCCTGTATGCTGGGCACAGTTCTGATCACTTCAATATATTAACTGATTTAATCCTTCAACTACCTTATGATGTTAGACACTAGTAAGTATCCCCCTTTGACGAATGAGAAAACTGAGGTACAGAGCGAGACAGTGAGTTGTGCAGCGTCCCCCAGTTAGTAAGCGATGCCGCTGGGGTTCCAACCCCTGCAGCCTGGTTCCAAAGTTTGCACCCTTCAATATGCACAAGACACGGGCGTTTGCCCATGAAGCCGGGCCAGCACCTCTGGCCTGGAGGTGTGCCCGCTTATAGCAGACATGAAGATGAAGTGGGAGGGCTGGGTGGGCCCAAAGGCAGGCCCAGGAGGCAGGAAGCCCTGCGGAGGGGGTCGGGGGCTGTGTGATCTCAAGGGCATTGCTGCGTGTCTCTGGTCACTTGCTGTCTCTTTGGGGTAACTGGGCACAGGGATGGGCTTTGCAGCATCTGTGATACGCTGTGGGGCGTTCGTCGGCCAGGAGTTCAGCCCCTTTGTCTGGAGAGGTCAAGGGGAGCCCTGGTGCCCTCTGCCTCCCTGGAGTGGGGTGCTGTCCCACATTCCTGCCCACACCAAGTCCTCAGTCCCCAAGGAAGGTCTGCGTCCCGGGCCTGGGGGCGGAGGGTGTGCTTCCGCACGGCCGTTTCCTCCAGGCGGGACAGGCCGGTGCCGCAGCCTCGCGGGGCGCCGGACCTGGTGTCTGCCGGTGACCCCGGCTCTTCCTGCCTGCCCGCTGGGACCCGATGCTGGGGTGAGCTGGCCTCTCAGCGTCATTATGTCTTTTCTGGCCCAGGTGTGGAAAAGGGAAGCTGGAAGATGGGGATGGAATCAACCTGAACGACATCGAGAAGGTCCTCCCGGCCTGGCAGGTAGGTGCCCGGGCAGCGCCTCCAACACTGCGCCTCCCCCTGCCCGCCACCTGGGCAGGGCCTGGACACGGCCGCTGGCCCCCACGGGGTACTGCTGGTTGTAGGGCGGTGGTAGGTGGGCTGGAGTGGGTGCCCGCGTCGGTACAGAGTGCCCCCCGATGATGTGTGTGACAGTTGGCACTTGGGTGCAGGGGGCGAGTCTGACGTGGATGGAACGGCCCGTGCCCTGCAGTGCAGCCAGTGGGGAAGTTCCTGTCCCTTGACCCAGGACCTCTGAGGGGAGGCGAACGGCAGCGTGCTCTGGGGGGACGGGCAGGGCTGCTTTGGTTTCTGATGTGGTCAGGGCTCTTTTCAGGCCTTTGAAAAGGGAAGTTGTCCGGCCAGCCTCCAGGTGTCTGCTGACGTTGCTGATTTTGTCCTTGATTGGACTCCTCTCCCTGAATGGGGCCAGGCTCCAGGGCTCAGCGCAGGGATGGCAAGTCCGGGGCCCTGGATGCTGCCCGTGTGGGCTCTGGGCAGAAGCCGTGGGCCTCCTCGCTCACCACACCACCCTCTCCCTCTTCTGAGTCCGTCTTGCTGTGTCCCCTGCGTCCATTCTTCTCTCCCCCTCCCTTTGATTCTTTCCCACTTCGTTGCTGAGTGTGTATGCCTTGGGCCTATTAATGGGGGACAGCAGAGTGTACAGTCAAGGCCCTCAGCAATCTTGGATGTGACTCGGGCGAGCTTTTCCTCCTGTTTGTTTCACTTGGAGTTTCTGAGCTTCTGGGATCTCTAGGTTCATAGCATTCATCAGATTTGGAAACATTTCAACCGTTCATTACTGTCCTGACTTGGGCTGGAGCCCACCCCCTGATCATCATTCGTGTGGGAGGAGCGGATTCCCCGTGCCCCTGACATGCTGCACAGAGAAAGCCCCGCAGCATTTCTGGGGTTTTCCTGCCAAGAAAGCACAGCCAGCGCCTGGTCCTGGGGAACCAGTGGAAGGGCCGTGCTCTAACACTGCGTCGTGGGAAAGACAGAGGAAGACTGGAGGGAGCTTTGAGGGTAGAGGGACTTGAAGAGGCAGACCCCTAAATGCAGTGTGCGTTCCTTTCTGAGATCCTGGATCGGAAAGAAAGAGCTCCCTCGCTGGACGGTGGACGAATGTGAATGGGGTCTGTGGCTGCCCTGTTTCTTAGATGGAAGTGTCCTGACTTAGGGGCAATATGACAGGTAGGCGAGTGTCCTTGTGTTTGAGAAATACACACTATAATGTTTGAGGAATATGTGACCTCATGCCTCAGATGGTTTAGGAAAAATTGACTCATAATGAGTACGTCGATCCACAGATGGGGAGAGGCGCAGATGTGGTACGGTGTGAGCACTTGGGAAATCTCGGAGGGTGAGGCTCTTTGTACTGGTCTTGCTCAGCCGAAGACTCAAGGGCCTGAGTTGCTTTCCTGTGTTTGAGAAAATCATCTGTCGGCTCCAGGTCACAGCGTGTGGGGCAGAGGCACAAAGTACAGGCTAACGAGTCTGGCCGGGGTCTCCTGTTCCAAAGTCTCATGGCTGGTGTGAGGCTAGCCTTGGTACAAAAGACATAAGTAAAGTCCTCAGAAATCACCTCTTTGTCACTCCATCCCTAAATGCTGACAGCGTTCATTACTGATAGGAAGGATACGTTTGCAAGACACTGATGCAGGTGAGGACCATTCTTCTCTCCCCCTCCCTTTGATTCTTTCCCACTTCGTTGCTGAGTGTGTATGCCTTGGGCCTATTAATGGGGGACAGCAGAGTGTACAGTCAAGGCCCTCAGCAATCTTGGATGTGACTCGGGCGAGCTTTTCCTCCTGTTTGTTTCACTTGGAGTTTCTGAGCTTCTGGGATCTCTAGGTTCATAGCATTCATCAGATTTGGAAACATTTCAACCGTTCATTACTGTCCTGACTTGGGCTGGAGCCCACCCCCTGATCATCATTCGTGTGGGAGGAGCGGATTCCCCGTGCCCCTGACATGCTGCACAGAGAAAGCCCCGCAGCATTTCTGGGGTTTTCCTGCCAAGAAAGCACAGCCAGCGCCTGGTCCTGGGGAACCAGTGGAAGGGCCGTGCTCTAACACTGCGTGCGTGGGAAAGACAGAGGAAGACTGGAGGGAGCTTTGAGGGTAGAGGGACTTGAAGAGGCAGACCCCTAAATGCAGTGTGCGTTCCTTTCTGAGATCCTGGATCGGAAAGAAAGAGCTCCCTCGCTGGACGGTGGACGAATGTGAATGGGGTCTGTGGCTGCCCTGTTTCTTAGATGGAAGTGTCCTGACTTAGGGGCAATATGACAGGTAGGCGAGTGTCCTTGTGTTTGAGAAATACACACTATAATGTTTGAGGAATATGTGACCTCATGCCTCAGATGGTTTAGGAAAAATTGACTCATAATGAGTACGTCGATCCACAGATGGGGAGAGGCGCAGATGTGGTACGGTGTGAGCACTTGGGAAATCTCGGAGGGTGAGGCTCTTTGTACTGGTCTTGCTCAGCCGAAGACTCAAGGGCCTGAGTTGCTTTCCTGTGTTTGAGAAAATCATCTGTCGGCTCCAGGTCACAGCGTGTGGGGCAGAGGCACAAAGTACAGGCTAACGAGTCTGGCCGGGGTCTCCTGTTCCAAAGTCTCATGGCTGGTGTGAGGCTAGCCTTGGTACAAAAGACATAAGTAAAGTCCTCAGAAATCACCTCTTTGTCACTCCATCCCTAAATGCTGACAGCGTTCATTACTGATAGGAAGGATACGTTTGCAAGACACTGATGCAGGTGAGGAGCCCCCTGCCCTAGGAGGGGTGTGGGACCCCCAGAGGCCTTTCAGCCCGAGGCCTGGGCATCCCAGAAGCTCCAGGTGTGACAGGAAGTCACAGGTCTCCTGATGGGTGACTGTCTCCCGGTTCCTCGGGGAGCCGAGCAGAGGCCCTTCAGCCCGGCTCGATGGTGGAGGAGGCCGGGGGCCCTGCTTGGGGTGCAGGGGATGCAGCAGAGTGCAGGGAAGGGCTTGGTGTCTGGATCTCGTGGAACCCTGGCCGTGCCGCCGAGTAGCTGAGGAGTCGGCACAGGAACTTGCCGTGCGCTGCCTGTTTCCTCCTGTGCAGAACAGGCGGTGACAGAGTTGGCTTCCTAGGATTGTCCAAGGGTTGAGCACATGGCACCGAGAGCGCCGCCGGGCCTGTCGAAGTGCTCCCTCTGCCAGTGGACAGGCTGTGGGCGCCCCAGCCCCTGCTTGTTAGGAGGTGGGCTTTAGTTCCGTGTTACTCGCTCAGTTGTGTCCGACTCTGTGACCCCATGGACTATGGCCACCAGGCTCCTCTGTCCATGGAATTCTCCAGGCAAGAATACTGGTGTGGGGCTTCCCTGGTGGTCCAGTGGATAAGGGCATCACCTTGCAGTGCAAGGGGCGCCGGTTCCGTCCCTGGCCTGGGAAGATCTCACGTGCCACAGAGCGGCTGGACCGATGTGTCCAATTACGGAGCCAGAGCTGTGGAGCACATGCGCCCAGAGCCGGTGCTCTGGGACAACAGAGGCCACTGCGATGGGAGGCCCACACGGGCCAAAGAACAAAGATGGATGAAAATAGAGAAATGAAAGACCAATAGAAGTGGCCCAAAACTGGCCTGGGTTGCCATTTTCTTCTCTAGGGGATCTTCCCAACCGGGGATTGAACCCCAGTCTCCCGCATTGCAGGCAGATTTGTTACGGTCTGAGCCACCAGGGAAGCCCCACAGGGCGCAGTCTCCTGTCCCCCATCCCCACTGCGTGCATTCGTCCTGAGTGGCTTCCCAAGGAGTGCGGGAACATGGCATCAGAGGTCGTGGGACTCACATTTGCAGCATCTGCCATGGAAATGCCGTGTTACCTTTCCTCTGGGGCCTCGGGTCACTCATCAGTAGAATGACCCGGCTGGATTAGACCAGAGGTTTCCATGCGGTAAACCTTCCGAGGTTTTCCAGAGGTGTCGTGGGCGCTGCTGGCCGAGGGAGGAGGGCACCTGAAGAAGCAGGCTGGAGGGGACCCGCTCCGCCTCCCTCTTGTCTGCCCGGGAACCTCGGCCAGCCCTCTGTGAACGGCCTCATCTGGAGAAAGGGCTCCACTACTGAGCAGGGTTTAAAGTCATGAGACCGAGGTCCCACTCAGGTTTCGTATTCTGGGGGCTCAGAAGCAATCCATCAGCAGGCGTTCTTGGTCTCCAGGGTCTCTGTCTGACGTGAGCTCTAGAGGTGCCAGGGTGGAGGGCTTCAGCTCCGATCTCCACCTCAGGAGCCGCGCGGGGCACAGGCTCTGGTCCGCACCCCACCCCCACCCCGTGCCATGTCATATCTCACCACATACCACCCCCACACACAGCAGACACACACACTCCACCCTGAACCTGCTTTGCCCCCAGGAAAGTACCAATAGATGAGTCTCTGAGCGGCTTTCTGGGTCTCGCCCTAGATCCAGTGTATTGGTTACCTATTGCTGTGTAACACATTGCTCAGAATTTAGCAACCTAAAATAATAAACATTTATGATCGCACACCGTTTACGAGGGTCGGGAGTCCCAGAGCATCTTCGCTGAGCGGTTATGGACCAGGGTGTCTTTCAAAGCTGTGACCAGGGTGTCACTTGGGGGGCAGTCATCAGCAGGCGTGGGCGGGGCTGGCGGACCCACTGGCGCGGTGGCTGCCTCCCGGAGGGCCGGCGCTCGGCTCTGTCCTGGCCGCTGGCGGCAGGCTTCGTGCGGAGGACCCTGTCCGTGAGCTGCTGGAGTGTCACAGCGTGGCAGCCGGCTCCTCCAGAGCACGTGAGCTGAGGGGGAGGGAAGGAGGAAGAGGGGGAGACAGACAGACAGACAGACCACGGCTGAGAGTGGAGCGTGCCCAGCACAGGAGACCTGCTCTTGTCCAGCCTAGTGTCAGAATGGACATGCTCTCACCCTGCCACACCCGCGTGCCGATGCTGCGGACCAACCCTGGGACGACGTGGGGAGAGCTACACGGAGGTGGGAATGTCAGGAGTGGAGAGCCTTGGGCGCCATCCTGGGGGCCGGTGACCACACCCACTGAACAGTGCCCAGGAGTCTGTGTGTGTGAAAGCATCACAGAAAATCTACAGTTTTATCAAAATCATCCCCAAGAGTTGAGAAGTTGTAGCTGATCATGGGCTGACCTCTCTTGGGGGTGTTTTGTATTTCATCTGGGCCCCTGAGGACCAGTCCATCAGGCTTCCTGACCCCAGAACACGTATCCCGGGTGGTAGAACCTGGGGTCCCATGAGAGTGCCTCGAGGTGACTTTTCTGAACGCTAGTATTCTTCAGAGCCCCTTGTAGACAGGACTGGCCGGTTCTGTTGTGAGGCCTTGGGGCCTCGGGGTCAGCTGGCCTGGCCTTTGGAACAGGATGGATCTTAACTGTATACACCTGTCTAATACGTACAGGTATTTAGCGTTCCCAGTTTTAACCACTGGACGCCAGTCACTGGGGAGAGACGAGTCACAGTGGCCCCCAAACACCTCCCAGGAGACACCATGCGCCCAGCTGAAGACCGCTGAGTAGGAGGGAAGGTGCTCCTGTGGCCTGGGGGTCCCGGCCCGCCTAAGCATTCTGGGGTCTGAGCAGAGCTGAGTGGACTTCCTGGAGTCTCTCTGGGACAGAAGCCAGGGTGTGCGGAGTACTGCCAGGAAGGAATCGGTAGCCTGCCCTCCCCACTGGAGGCAAGAAGGAAGGAAAACAGGCGGAAGGAGGGAGGCGGCCAGCCTGGAGCTCACTGCCCCCCGCCCCCCTACCATTCTTCCACCTAGAAGGGGGCAGGTGTCTTGCTTTCGAGTTCAGCCCTCCCTCTGCGTGTGAGTTTCGCGCGTCGTTTCCCAGCGGAACTGTGGCATGAACCTGGTTATGCTCTTGTTGGTGCGATATCCAGGGTGAATGTCTTTTTACTGACTGATTCCAAAACAGGAGTTTTCAACCATCTGCTGTATTAGGATCCCATAGGCCATAGCATGGTATAAACAAAGGCCCATCTCTCAGAGGCCTCACACACAGGAGCTTATTTCTCCCTGACGGAGAGCCTGCACAGGGGCTCAGAGTTCCAGCTGAATTCCATTCTGGGGTCCTACCATCTCAACTCACAGCACCCAGGTGGCCCTGGCAGGGACAAACAGAGCTGGAGGGTCATGCCCGGCTTTCAGATATGTCGGCCCTGAAGTGTCCCTTGCGCTCACAGCCCACTGGACAGAACTAGTCGCATGACCCCGCCCAGCAGCAAAGGGGCTGGCGGCGGTGGGGAGCAGGAGGCGTGGGGCCTGCAGCCGCGCTTCCGCCCAGACTTCCTCTTTCCTTCTCTTGCTTGCCTAACGCGTCTTCACGGACAAGCGCTTTGCACCAGCCTTTTAGAGAAAGAGAGCCCTGCGTTAGGTGCAGTTGCCCGGGGGAAGCCCCATCTGGAGGAGAAGTGAGATTGTGCCCTGAGGGTGGTAGTGCGGAGTTGGAACTGCCAATGCACCGGGGAGCGCTGGTGCCACGCCCTGGACAGAGACCCCGCAGAGGGAAGGGTGGTCCCCTCCCTGCGTCCTCCACCTGACTCCCCTGAATGGACGGCCGAGTCTGGGCTGAGGCTCCCGGTGGCTCCCAGCCTCCTGCCTGCTGTGGATCTCTGGGAGCTCCAGGTGGTCTCTCACTGCGAGTCACGCCCGGGACACGCGTCGCAGTGAGTGGTCCGCGGCGGCCGTGCCTCCGTCAGAGGTCAGCTGCGGACGCCTGGGTGCCTGTCCGCTCCCCCCGCCAGCCGGAGCCGAGGGCTCTGTCGGCCGGTCCTCACAGGGTCCACCTGGCTGTGGTTCCACGGCGCCGGTGAGTCCAGGAGCCCCCACGGCTGGGCCTCGGGTTCCTGGAGCCGCAGGATGGGCAGCAGGCGGGGCAGCAGGCGGGGCAGGAGGTACCTGCGTCTGCCAGGCACAGCTATCCAGTCTTAACAGGCATTTAGTTGGTTCGTAAAGGCTGATGCTTTTGGTAAAGGTGACACTGCCTCTCCCCAAGATCTGCCTCCCCGTAGTGATAGTTGAAGAGGAGAGCAAGTGAGCTCAGCTGAGGGACAGCCGGCAGCCAGGTGTTCGTATCCCCAAACTCAGCAGCCTCAGGTGAGCTGAGGTTAGCTTTCCCCTAAGAGCTCTGATTGGGGGGTGACTGGTGGGGCTCAGCGTGGCGACATGGATTCTGAGGACATCCACCATGGCTCCCAGCGGGGAGAGCAGGGCGGATGCTGGGACCCTTACAGCTGGGCTTAGAATGGAGCCCTGGGGGAATCTCACTTGCATTTTTGGCATCTCCGTTGTGAACTGCGGAGGGGTCAGCAGTGAAGTGGACGTTCCAGCCCCCTTCGTTTCTAATCCTGCCCCCAGGGCGGTCCCAGGGTCAGGTGTGGTGGGGGCAGAGGGACCGATGGCTGCACCGCACTATGCTCCCGCTAGAGGGCACCAGCGCACCGCTCCGGAGGCTCTTGCCGGCACGTTGGCAGCGGGAAGTCCCTTGTCCCCAGCAGCCAAAGGTGTCCTTGCCTTGTTGGTGCTTAAGATGAACATATGGCGCTCAGCATTGTCCTCCCCAAATAGCCCAGGCCCTCCAGGCTCAAGCCTTCTCCCCAGAACAAGGGAGGGGATGACGTAGTGAATGAGGCAGCCAAGCAGGTGAGGGAAAGTTCTGCACCGGTCTGACGTTCTCCCAGTGACCCCCGTCCCCACCCCTCCAGTTCTCAGAACCCGTGGCAGGGCCCAGGAGGCGCACCCGATAGGCCTCTGCCAGCTGCGCAGATAAGGAGACTGCTGACCCACGGAGCGAGGGAGGGCGGTGGTTTTCCCCACGCAGAGGCTTCCTTTGAGCCGCAGGGAGGGCACCCACTGGCGCGAGCCTGGGGGCTCCCAGGGCTGACTTCTGCCCTTGGATGAACAGGCACTGAGTGGATCGAAGGGATTTTAGTTGCTCCGTTGTGTCCCACTCTTTGTGACCTCAGGGACGGTAGCCCGCCAGGCTCTGCTGTCCGTGGAATTCTCCAGGGAGGAGGACGGGAGTGGATCAGTGGAGCGCCATACGCTTGACTGAGTTCGGTGTGAGCGCAAAGGAATTGCAGCTGAATGGGCTCTGAGCTCGCCTCGCCTTCCCCTCGTCTCGCCTCTGACCCGAGACTTTAGCCCGGGCCCCACCCCGGCTCCTTCTCCCTGAGTTGTGCAATGACAGGTTCTCCTCGGCGTCTCCTAGGGCCTCGCAGAAGCACTGGCTCTATTCCACACGGCCCGGATGCTTTGGCGTCTTACACAGAACCCCAGTGGGGAGATGCTGTGGTTGACTTATCTCGTGTCTTGCCTAAGGCTTGTTGAAAGGACACACTTGGATCGTTTTTCTTTGAATTCCTTGTCAGACAGACGTCAAGTCTGCTGCCTTTTGTGTAGGAACTGCGTGACCCATCTTATTTCCCTTTTTGCTTTCCTGTTAGGAAATTTTGAAACGCGATTCTGTGTCTGTCTGTAGTTAATTATGAGCTCACCCTGACCTGGGCAGGTCCGTTGCTCTGATCCTCTGGGCACGGACCTAGTTTAAAGTACATGATGTGAGGTCAGCGTGGCGCACACGCTGGGCGCACACACATGGCTAAGGGATTTCAAGTACTCCCTTCACATGGGACCTGGAAAGAGGGCAGGAGAGGGACAGTGAGACTTGGGGCCAAGGGCTCCATTTGCCCCTTGGCCCTGAATAAGGAAGGTCGAGAACAAGGGAGGGATGACGTAGTGTGAGGCAGCCAAGCAGGTGAGGGAAAGTTCTGCACCGGTCTGACCCCCCCCCCAGTTCTCAGAACCCGTGGCAGGGCCCAGGAGGCGCACCCGATAGGCCTCTGCCAGCTGCGCAGATAAGGAGACTGCTGACCCACGGAGCGAGGGAGGGCGGTGGTTTTCCCCACGCAGAGGCTTCCTTTGAGCCGCAGGGAGGGCACCCACTGGCGCGAGCCTGGGGGCTCCCAGGGCTGACTTCTGCCCTTGGATGAACAGGCACTGAGTGGATCGAAGGGATTTTAGTTGCTCCGTTGTGTCCCACTCTTTGTGACCTCAGGGACGGTAGCCCGCCAGGCTCTGCTGTCCGTGGAATTCTCCAGGGAGGAGGACGGGAGTGGATCAGTGGAGCGCCATACGCTTGACTGAGTTCGGTGTGAGCGCAAAGGAATTGCAGCTGAATGGGCTCTGAGCTCGCCTCGCCTTCCCCTCGTCTCGCCTCTGACCCGAGACTTTAGCCCGGGCCCCACCCCGGCTCCTTCTCCCTGAGTTGTGCAATGACAGGTTCTCCTCGGCGTCTCCTAGGGCCTCGCAGAAGCACTGGCTCTATTCCACACGGCCCGGATGCTTTGGCGTCTTACACAGAACCCCAGTGGGGAGATGCTGTGGTTGACTTATCTCGTGTCTTGCCTAAGGCTTGTTGAAAGGACACACTTGGATCGTTTTTCTTTGAATTCCTTGTCAGACAGACGTCAAGTCTGCTGCCTTTTGTGTAGGAACTGCGTGACCCATCTTATTTCCCTTTTTGCTTTCCTGTTAGGAAATTTTGAAACGCGATTCTGTGTCTGTCTGTAGTTAATTATGAGCTCACCCTGACCTGGGCAGGTCCGTTGCTCTGATCCTCTGGGCACGGACCTAGTTTAAAGTACATGATGTGAGGTCAGCGTGGCGCACACGCTGGGCGCACACACATGGCTAAGGGATTTCAAGTACTCCCTTCACATGGGACCTGGAAAGAGGGCAGGAGAGAGGGACAGTGAGACTTGGGGCCAAGGGCTCCATTTGCCCCCTTGGCCCTGAATAAGGAAGGTCGAGAAGCATTCCCCCCTGCCTGGAAATCTGAGGGACATGCGAGCTTTCAGAATGAGAGTCACCTCCCTCCAGAATGATGAGCAAGCTTCCTGGACTCCTTTGAGTGCTCGGAAGAATAAAAACGGTGGCAGACGCGGGAGCAGCCTGGGCTCCCCAGCAGGTGGCGCTGTTGCGGTGTGGACTCGGGTTTGGTGGAAAGGGGGGCCCCATGCTGAACTGTAGCCCAGTTCCCAGCCCTCCAGATGGGAAGCAGTGACTCTGTCATGCCCCATAGCTCTGCCAATTCTGTGGCCAGGTCTTCTGGAAACTTCTAGGACATGCTAAGTCACAGGCCTAAGGATTATGAAAATATTCTGAGATGCCGGGAGCCAAGTCTTATAACCGTGAAGCCCCACCTCCCGACCTCACGCCTGACCTCTTCCCCAAGTCCTGCTTGACGTCGCCTCTCATGGCCCATGGGAGGGGCAGTCCGACTTCATTCGTGGAGCCCACCAGGTTCAGCTGGGCACCGATCTGCGGACCAGGCACTGCCTTAGTCGCGAGGGACTGAAGGGCAGGGGCCGCTGCCTTTCCAGTGAACCAGGACTTGAAATTCTCCCTGCGTCCCAGTAATGAGCGTCTAGCAGTGACGGCATCGCAGCACTGCCACGGGCTGCGTGCCTTCCAGACCGCAGGACCTGTGACGGTGTTTTCTTACCTTACGCTTCCTCACCTGGTCCCTGTGGACGGCGTGCTGCCACCAATGTCATTTTACAGACAGTGTTGGCTCTGGTCAGATGTCACCTTCTCAGTAACGCGTTTTGCACACTGCATTCCACACCCCCGTCTCCACCCTCCCTGGTTAGTGCTCATCACACACAGGCTGTATTCCTGTGGTCCGCCGTCATCCTCCCGCTGGAATGTTACAGTCTACGTGGGCTCTTGCAGGTGCTCATTAAATCTTAGGTGAACGACCTAATATTGCTCCTGTCCAGAGAGCCTCCCCGCAGCACCCCCAGCCTTTCGCAGGGGCCCACGTGAGTCTCGCACCGTCTGAGCTACGTGCCTGCAAATGTCGTCTCTGAAGGCTCATAACTGCCCCGTAGAACGTTATCGTCATCTTGCAGACACAAAAAACTGATCAATACCTGCCCCACACTGCACGGCTTACCGATGGGGGAGTGAGATCGGAATTCAGGCAGCCTGGCGCCCCTTTGTGAGGAGTGACGGGGAGGAAGAGGTGATGGGAAGCCGGTTTCTAATTCTAGGCAACTGTAGTCACGTACTGCGAGGTAGAGGTGAATGTCATTTCCTTAATAAGCAAGAACAAGAAAATGGATCTTTTTTTTTTCTCCTTCTCCTGCGATAAGCACTAAAAATGGAAAGAGAGGAGGAGGGATGGGGAAAGGCTGAGGGGAGCCCCTCCTGACACCTTTGACAGAGGGAGAGAGGTTTCTCCTTTTTTCTTAATTGGGAAGGTTTCCAGGGGCCTCCCCCAACCCCTGCTGACTCCAGATCCTACCGCCTGCTCTGAGGGGGAGTATTCACCTGGGAGAGCCCCTCTGCTCTCTGCACCAACCCCCCCCCCCAGCCCCCCTGCCCAGCTACAGGGCTTCCTCCCTCAGGATAAAAATAGGCACCCATACAGTAAGGGAGGAGACCAGGAATTCCTCTGTCCGTGGTTTCCCATCTGAGGCCACCAGGTAGCAGGGCCTGCGTTTGCTGTAAGGCCAGCCTGTTCTTATTTTTTGTCCTTGGAGAGTATCTCTGTAAGAAATTAGTGTTTGGGGGTAAGGAGTTTTGTGGGGAGATTGCTAGGAAAGTTCCTGGTTGGCTGGGTCCGCACCTGTGTTTCTCACAGTCTCGGGGTGGGGGCAGAGGCAGGGAGGGACGACTGGAGGGAGCACGTGCTTTCTGGCTCTAGGAGGCCCCAGGACTATCTGCCTCCCTCACACGGCAGCCTCTGTTACCGCGGCACAGCTCGGGTCTTAGACGGGGGTTGGCAAATGGCGGTCCCCACACGGGTGCCGCTCTGCAGCCTGTTTCTGCAGGTGAAGTTTCGCTGGCACCCAGCCGTGCCCATCCATTCGTTCTCTTGCTGTGATTGGGTCTGTATTACAAGGCAGGGTTGAGTAGCGAAATGTGGACCGTACTGCCTTCGAAGCCTAAAATATATCCAGTCTGGTCCTTTGCAGGAGAAGATCGATAAACACTAATCGAGTCTAAATAGAAAAAACAAAGCTAAACCCTGAGAATTAAAACAGGTGACAAAATCCTAAAGTTCATTCACTTGTCGTCTGAGAGCCCTTAGGTCCCACATGCAGAACATCTTGGAGTTCATCCAAAATGATTCTCTTCCAGCTCCTGCTTCTTCAGCTGTGACACGGGATTGTGTACAGCTTCGACTTTCATGGAAAGGCTTTGCCAAGCGTCAGAATGTAAACCAGGTCATGTAATGACCAAAAACCACGCTACAGGTGTGCAGTGGTCCAACTAAGTGGCCCAGTTACACCTGGAAGGGAGCGCAGAGCTGCTGAGCTGGACAGACGTGCCTGGGAGCCCCCGCATCCCTGCTGTGACGTGGTGGTGGGAGCTGGGTGGACGATAGAGTTTTGGTGGAGCTTTTCCAGCGCCTACGACGACAGAGATCTCAGAGAAGCCCCGTGTGCCCGTGTAGACCGCGGGCTGCTGCCCAGATGCCTCCCCGCCATGGGGCGCCTGCCTTCGCTCACCCCGTCTCTCGGGCCATCGGTCTCCTTGTTGCTGTGTTGCTCAGATCTCCCCACTCTTTCACGGCCTGGTCGAGCTCCACTTCCGAGGTGAAACTGTCCCGGACGAATCAGGCCGTGCCAGTCCTCAGAGGTTTCGTGGGCATTTGGACGACTGGGCTCCAGGCTGGTCTCGGGGTCCTCTGGTTGTTTCCTGCCTCTCCGTGGGCGTGTGCTTCCTGGAGGAGGCAGACCGCAAACTGGGCCTTAAGGGATGGCCAGGGAGGTGGCTCTCTAGTGAGAAAAAAGGTATGGGCTTAAGGGCTCAGAACTAAATGTGGTTCAGAAGACATGGAGGCCACGGAGAGCAGGGGCTCCCGCGGTCCTGAGCGTCCAGCAGCAGAGGGAGCAGTTGGTGCTGGAGGCGGCCTCGGCAGGGACTTGAGGCCTTAGGACTCGACCATATGGAGCCTCAACCAAATATTCCTCAATCAGAGAAATGTGTGAAGGACCTAGGAGGCCAGGGGCTGAATCCTAAGACCTGGCTCACCCTGGTGCACCCTCCCTTGAACCTCTAAAGAACTCCCAGGCTTGTATACCTCTTCCCACCGTGGCCTGGGAAGGGAGTCTTGTTGCTTCATTAAGGGTAAGCTAGGGTCCCCTAACAAGAGGACTTGTCCCTGTAGAGAGGGTGCTTGGTCCATGCCCTGCTTTGGGTCAGACCATACCCAGAATCCTTTGCTCCGTGAGACAGAACTTGATCCAGCAGATGGGGGGACAGTGGGGGATCTCAGGCCTAAGCAAAGCCAGACTGAAGGTGGCCTCCCTCACCACCCCTGCTGGGCCCAGGCCGTCTCCCAGACAGCAAGAGTGCCCCGCCTGCACCCCCTCAACTCCGCAGTGACTTGGGCTTAGGAGGGGCAGTCCAGCAGGGGTGCTGGGTGCCCAGGGCTGAGAGCAGGCCCTCAGCTGGCCTGCGGGGCCCTGGCTGCCCATGCTCTGAGGCAGGGCCACCCTCCTGCACACACCCACCACAGTGACCCAGTGGTCTTTCCAGGAGTGGTCCCGGAGCTCAGGGTGAACGGGGCCACCCATGTGTGGCCCCACCCTCCGTCCACTCAGGGCTGGTGTAACCCCGGCCTTCTTGGGGAGGTCCTGGGGACCTGGGCCAGTCCTGGTTCCTGAGGTTGCACCCTTTGCCCAGCACCTGCCCGCTCTGTCCTTGGGCGGTGGAAGGAGCCGCTGAGGCCGGGGGAAGAGGAAGGTGTTGCCGAGGGTGTGAAGCGTCCATTATTCCTTTATTAGCCAGGGTGCGTTTCTCGTCTCCTTCTCCTTCCTGGCGGCGGAGGAGCCCGGTTATTTTCGTTTAGCCCGGCTCCTCTCACTGGGAGCAGCAGAGCCGGCCGCGGGGGTGGGGGCGGACGGGACTACGTGCTCTCCTGCAGGCCTTTGTGAATGGGCCTCGGCTCCCAGGCCACCGACGGCAGGCGCCTCCCCCGCCCCCACGCCCCGCCAGGACGCGCTGACTCTCACTGGCTGGCCGGCGGCGGGGTGTCTTGCATTGCAGTGGCCAGGCAGGAGGAAGCTTTCTTCTGGCCGGAGAACAATACCAGGGTCAGCCCGGGGACCTCCCTCCTACACCCTCTTCCTTCCATTGTGAGCCGCTGCACAGCCCCAGGCCACTGGGCTCTCAAGCCAGGGGGAGGGGTCTGGGCCCAGAGAGATTCGCCATGCATGAGACTCCTCAGGTTGCTTCATTAAGGGTAAGCTAGGGTCCCCTAACAAGAGGACTTGTCCCTGTAGAGAGGGTGCTTGGTCCATGCCCTGCTTTGGGTCAGACCATACCCAGAATCCTTTGCTCCGTGAGACAGAACTTGATCCAGCAGATGGGGGGACAGTGGGGGATCTCAGGCCTAAGCAAAGCCAGACTGAAGGTGGCCTCCCTCACCACCCCTGCTGGGCCCAGGCCGTCTCCCAGACAGCAAGAGTGCCCCGCCTGCACCCCCTCAACTCCGCAGTGACTTGGGCTTAGGAGGGGCAGTCCAGCAGGGGTGCTGGGTGCCCAGGGCTGAGAGCAGGCCCTCAGCTGGCCTGCGGGGCCCTGGCTGCCCATGCTCTGAGGCAGGGCCACCCTCCTGCACACACCCACCACAGTGACCCAGTGGTCTTTCCAGGAGCGGTCCCGGAGCTCAGGGTGAACGGGGCCACCCATGTGTGGCCCCACCCTCCGTCCACTCAGGGCTGGTGTAACCCCGGCCTTCTTGGGGAGGTCCTGGGGACCTGGGCCAGTCCTGGTTCCTGAGGTTGCACCCTTTGCCCAGCACCTGCCCGCTCTGTCCTTGGGCGGTGGAAGGAGCCGCTGAGGCCGGGGGAAGAGGAAGGTGTTGCCGAGGGTGTGAAGCGTCCATTATTCCTTTATTAGCCAGGGTGCGTTTCTCGTCTCCTTCTCCTTCCTGGCGGCGGAGGAGCCCGGTTATTTTCGTTTAGCCCGGCTCCTCTCACTGGGAGCAGCAGAGCCGGCCGCGGGGGTGGGGGCGGACGGGACTACGTGCTCTCCTGCAGGCCTTTGTGAATGGGCCTCGGCTCCCAGGCCACCGACGGCAGGCGCCTCCCCCGCCCCCACGCCCCGCCAGGACGGGCTGACTCTCACTGGCTGGCCGGCGGCGGGGTGTCTTGCATTGCAGTGGCCAGGCAGGAGGAAGCTTTCTTCTGGCCGGAGAACAATACCAGGGTCAGCCCGGGGACCTCCCTCCTACACCCTCTTCCTTCCATTGTGAGCCGCTGCACAGCCCCAGGCCACTGGGCTCTCAAGCCAGGGGGAGGGGTCTGGGCCCAGAGAGATTCGCCATGCATGAGACTCCTCAGGTCATCTGCCCCTCTTCCCAGGCTGGCCAGGGCTCTAGAGGCAGCAGATGGACAGACAGACCAAGCATGTGTGCATGGCTGCTGGGTGCCTGAGCTTGCTAGGGGCTCCCAGCAGGGTCAGGCTACTGGCTGGATGGCACGGTGCCCTGTCTCCTGCCCACATGGAATCACAGTATGTCAGGGCTGGAAAAGGCCTGCCCAGACCTTCTGCCCATCACCCCATTACACACACAAAGGGACTTAGACCCAGGAAAGTGAAGGTTGAACCAGACTTTGTATTGTCCTGCTTAAAAATCCTTCACCGATTCCCGCCTGTGGGAAAACCAGACTGTCCTTTGTCCCTGGTGCCTGCTGGCTTCCCCGCCTCTCTCCTGCGACTTCCCGCCTGGACTCTGGCCTTCTGGCTAGTCAGTGGGCCCGTTCAGCAGCTCCTGTCCTCTGCCCCAGACATCCTTCCTGCTCCATTCACCTGCCTACCACACACCTCTTCTTCAAAGACTGCTTGAAGGTCGCCTTGTCCATGCAGCCCTCTCTGATAGCCCCCTTCCTTTTTGCGGCTCATGGGCTCCTCGGGCACTCGTGACCTCCCTGAGGAGGACTGCCCTCACAGCTCTGGGCTGCCCGTGTGTCTCCCACACTTCTCCCCACTCCACACGCTCCACCTCCTGGGGACTGAAAGCACCTAACTCACCTCTGCAACCTGGGGGGCCCTGGCTCTCACAGTGTGGTCCTCAGACCAGCGGCAGGCAGGAGACGCGGGTTTGATCCCTGGGTCGGAAAGACCCCCTGGAGAGGGAAACGGCAACCCGCTCCAGTATTCTTATCTGGAGAATTCCATGGACAGAAGAGCCTGGCGTCCATGGGGTTGCCACGCGTCGGACACAACTGAGTGCCTGAGCACGCGGCGTTTGCTCTCTTGTGTTGTTTTGCTCAGTTGGAGGACAGAGAGTCTTGCCCTGTTTGACAGCCGAGGGTGTGGGCGTGCAAAGGCGTGGGCGTGCAAAGGCTCGGGCGACTCAGGAATGACACAGAGCCCCAGTCTCTGACGCCTGCTCCTGGCGTGCCCCACCTGGATGACCTGTTGACCCCGCAGCCCGGGGTGAACCCCTGAGGTTGCAAGTTCCTGGGGGTTCATTGCCTTGCCTCAAAAGTAAACACCTCAGCAGAGCCCCGGATGATCATGCGTGTTTGCAGGCGATCAGAGCCCCTGCCCGGGGTGGAGGTGTGGGGGCAGCCTTTGGGGAGGGAGGGGAAGCCCTGGGCTAGTCACCCTGGTCCTTCTGTTCAGATCACGGTGCTCTATGTATGGCGGGTTCGTCACCCTCACTGGGCTGGCAGCGGCTGAGGGTGAAGGGAGGTTGTCCTTCAGCTCAGAGCCTGTCGGCCGCCGGCAATGACCCTGAGGCATGGTTCGTAGCCAGAGGAAGCCAACCAGCGGATAAAATAACAAACACAGACTTCTGTCTACAAAGGGAATAATCAAAAGTTGTTGTGAAATCGACTATAAATAAGATTGTAACGTAGGTGCAGGCCTCATAAACAGAGTGTGGGAAAAGCTAAACACGGAACCTCTGCAGAAAACCGTTCTGCCCTTTCCCTCCGAGGCTCAGGGCTGTGACTTAGGGGGCAGAGGGCTGATGAGGACAAAGCCCTGCTCGGGGCCAGATGGCCGTGTCGTGTCTCTGAGCCCCGCCGTCCTGCCTCCTGTGAAGCAGGTGAGGAGTGTGGACCCTGAAGCCCCCGGGCCCACTCCTGGGTGCTTCTGAAGGAAAGGCCTCATTGGATTATTACAGCATCACGTGTGTCCCCCAAACACTCTCACTTTTCTTCAGGGACCCCTCCCCTTGGAGGGTTCAGGAAGGAGTTCTGTGTCCCCAGTCTCACTGCCGGGGGTCAGGGGTGGTAAGCACCTGTGCTCCTTTCCCCTCCCTCTGCATCCCCAGGCTCCTCTCGCTCCCCAGAGTTTATAAACCTTGAGTTTCGTCATTACTGATGGAGAGTTTAACGTAGCATTTTGCTGCTTGGAGTGTGTTTGGGTCCCGAAGGTCTGTCGGGCTGGCGGGGCTCCAGGGAGAGGTCCCTGGGCCTCACGCTGTCCGGGGCAGGTGCGGAGGCTGAGGGCTGCCAGGGCCCAGGGCTCCGGGCCCCCGTGGCCCCTCGAGGCCCAGGGCCGTGAGCCCCCATGTTCTGTGTTGAGTGGCCGCTTTGGCATGGCAACTTGGCTCTCCCTCTGCCTCCGTGGCTCAGCCTCCTTATCTCCAGAGTGCGTGTTTGCAGGCGATCAGAGCCCCTGCCCGGGGTGGAGGTGTGGGGGCAGCCTTTGGGGAGGGAGGGGAAGCCCTGGGCTAGTCACCCTGGTCCTTCTGTTCAGATCACGGTGCTCTATGTATGGCGGGTTCGTCACCCTCACTGGGCTGGCAGCGGCTGAGGGTGAAGGGAGGTTGTCCTTCAGCTCAGAGCCTGTCGGCCGCCGGCAATGACCCTGAGGCACGGTTCGTAGCCAGAGGAAGCCAACCAGCGGATAAAATAACAAACACAGACTTCTGTCTACAAAGGGAATAATCAAAAGTTGTTGTGAAATCGACTATAAATAAGATTGTAACGTAGGTGCAGGCCTCATAAACAGAGTGTGGGAAAAGCTAAACACGGAACCTCTGCAGAAAACCGTTCTGCCCTTTCCCTCCGAGGCTCAGGGCTGTGACTTAGGGGGCAGAGGGCTGATGAGGACAAAGCCCTGCTCGGGGCCAGATGGCCGTGTCGTGTCTCTGAGCCCCGCCGTCCTGCCTCCTGTGAAGCAGGTGAGGAGTGTGGACCCTGAAGCCCCCGGGCCCACTCCTGGGTGCTTCTGAAGGAAAGGCCTCATTGGATTATTACAGCATCACGTGTGTCCCCCAAACACTCTCACTTTTCTTCAGGGACCCCTCCCCTTGGAGGGTTCAGGAAGGAGTTCTGTGTCCCCAGTCTCACTGCCGGGGGTCAGGGGTGGTAAGCACCTGTGCTCCTTTCCCCTCCCTCTGCATCCCCAGGCTCCTCTCGCTCCCCAGAGTTTATAAACCTTGAGTTTCGTCATTACTGATGGAGAGTTTAACGTAGCATTTTGCTGCTTGGAGTGTGTTTGGGTCCCGAAGGTCTGTCGGGCTGGCGGGGCTCCAGGGAGAGGTCCCTGGGCCTCACGCTGTCCGGGGCAGGTGCGGAGGCTGAGGGCTGCCAGGGCCCAGGGCTCCGGGCCCCCGTGGCCCCTCGAGGCCCAGGGCCGTGAGCCCCCATGTTCTGTGTTGAGTGGCCGCTTTGGCATGGCAACTTGGCTCTCCCTCTGCCTCCGTGGCTCAGCCTCCTTATCTCCAGAGTGCGTGTGACAGAGCCAGTGGCTTCGATGGCCATTCCCCGCTCGTACATCCTGTGGCTTGGATGAGCTGTCAGCTCCCTCAGACCCTTTGGTATAATGGGATGCCGTTGGTGCAGGTGCGATTCAGAAGCAGTAGACTGGAGAGACGTCAGGCCTTCCTGGGGAGGTGGGCCCCCGAGAACTGGATCCGTCTACCCAGCTGTTCCAAAAGTAGCATATGGGGCTTCCCTGGTAGCTCAGTGGTAAAGGATTCCCCTGCCCATGCAGGAGACACGGGTCCCATCCCTGACGCGGGAGGATCCCGCATGCTGCGGAGCCGCTGAGCCTGGGAGCCGCAACTATTGAGCCCATGGGCCTCAACTCCTGAGGCCGGTGAGCTCTTAGGGCCAGAGTTTCACAGCAGAAGTCACCGCAACAAGGAGCCTGCTCGCCTCAACTAGAGAGTAGCCGCCACTCCCTGCAACTAGAGAAGAGCCTGTGGCAGCAGTGAAAACCCAGAATAGCCACAAATAAACAAATTTTTTAAAAAGTAGTATACGTCTTCATTAATTAAATAATACTTAAATACTGAAAATGAAATAACAGTAAATAATTAAATAACCAAGCCCTAAATAATACCAAAATGTACTAAAAATTAAATAATCCTAAAATATCTAAACAGAAAAATACCCAAGTGCATGCCTCTTCTGCAATTACCGGTTCCATTTCTCAAAGTAACTGCTTTTTTTCCTACTGTCTTTCTGGTGTGCCACCATATTTCTAGGTGTATATAAAATATCCAATATTTCTATTATCTGATGCACTGTTCTTCCACTGCTCTTCTTAGTGTTTTTTTTCTTTTTATTATTGTTAGCTGTTTTCTCCTGACCTGTCTTTTTTTTTTTTTTTAATATTTATTTGTTTGCCTGCTCTGGGTCTTAGTTGCAGTGTGAGGGATCTTCCCTTTTCATTGCAGTATATGGGATCTCACTCCCTGACCGGGGATCAGACCTAGGCTCGCTGCATTTGGAGTGTGGCATCTTAGCCACTGGGCCACCAGGGAAGTCCCCTGTGCTCCTTAACTGTATTGAATTTAGGCATCATCTGCTATTCCTTATTAGGGTAATTGTGAATTTTGTTCTCTACACCCCTATCTTTTCAATCTAGTTTTTTCAATTTTTACTTACATTTTTACTCAGACTATTACTTCATTTTTGAATCTACTCTGAGTTTCTTTTTATTTTGAAAAAACCTGAAGACTAACAGAAAGGTTGCAAAAATAAAATATAAAGAATTTCTGTATGCCCTTCACTAGATATTCAGAGTGCTAACGTTTTACCAAGTTTGCTTTATCGGTCTTGCTACATCAATTCCCTATTTTTTTTTCTTGATGATTTGAAGAAAAAATTGTGGACATGTGCCACCTTATTCCTAAAAATACCTCAGTGTGTTTTCCTAAAAAACAGGGTCATTCTCTTATATAACCACAGTTTCATGATCAAAATCAGGAAATTAATATTGATGGGATACTATTACATAATCCTTAGACCTTATTTATATTTTTCCAGTTGTATTCACTGTATCCTTTATATCTAAATATAAAGGTTATAAAAGATATACCTTTAAATATAAAGGATATAGCTTTAAATGTAAAACTATATCCTTTATAACTAAAGAAAAAGTTTGAGATTTTTCTTTTTTCTGTTTTAGAACTCAATATACTTTAGATCACACTTTGCTTTAATGCATAAGTTTTTGTTTTTTTAATTTTGGCCTCTTTTATTCCTTTTATAAATTTATTTTCATTCATCTTTATTCTCTGGCTTGTGTGGACTTCCCATTGCAGTGTCTTCTCTCATTGCAGAGCACCGGCTCTGGGCGCATGCGCTTCAGAGCGCTGGCTTGTCAGTGGACACACTGATCCAGCCACTGCACAGCACCTGGGATCTTCCCGGGCCAGGGATCGAACTGGTGCCCCTTGCACTGCAAGATGACCTCTTTACCCACTGGACCACCAGGGAAGCCCCACACTTTGCTTTAAATTGCGACTTTTCTTTAGTCTCCTTGATCTACATTTGTCTTTTATGACCTTGACATTTTTGAAAGAGTACAGGACAACTATTTTGTAGAATGGCCATCAGTTTGTGTTTGTCTGAGGCTTTTTCAAGATCAGATCACGCACTGTGTCCTCAGAGCCTCATACCAGGAAGCACAGGATGTTGCCTAAGTGGTGTAACACTGACCACCTGTTCAGGTGGTGGCTTGTAGGCCTCACCATCACAGAGGTGCTGTGTTTCCCTTTGGAATTAATTAGTCTCTTCCCGAGAGATATTTGAGACTATGCGGGTGTGCTGTTTCTGATAACGTTCTTTACCTACCAGTTTTAGCACTCGATGATCCTTGGCTGAAATATCATCAGGATGGTTGGCACATGGAGACTTTTCTAATTTCCTCTGCCTGTCTTGGCTGACTTTCTACTGTGAGTGAAGTGAGGCTCTCCTGGTGGCCCAGACAGGAAAGAATCTGCCTCCTGCACAGGAGACCCAGGTTCAGTCCTCGGGTCAGGAAGGTCCCCTGGAGAAGGGAATGGCAACCCACTCTAGTGTTCTTGCCTGGAGAATTCCATGAGCAGAGGAGCCTGGTGGACTACAGTTGACTTTCTACTGTAAGGAAGATCACTTCTTTCTTCTCTCTCTATGGATACGTGTGTATGTGCTCAGTCGTGTCCGACCCTTTGTGACCCCATGGACTGCAGCCCGCCAGGCTTCTCTGTCCATGAGATTCTCCAGGCAAGAATACTGGAGTGGGTTGCCATTTCCTCCTCCAGGGCATCTTCCCCACCCAAGGAATCAATCCTCATTTGACCTCCCAATATGGCATAAGTTTTTTTTTTTAATTTTGGCCTCTTCCCCTGGCTTGTGTGGACTTCCCATTGCAGTGTCTTCTCTCATTGCAGAGCACCGGCTCTAGGCGCATGCGCTTCAGAGCGCTGGCTTGTCAGTGGACACACTGATCCAGCCACTGCACAGCACCTGGGATCTTCCCGGACCAGGGATCGAACTGGTGCCCCTTGCACTGCAAGATGACCTCTTTACCCACTGGACCACCAGGGAAGCCCCACACTTTGCTTTAAATTGCGACTTTTCTTTAGTCTCCTTGATCTACATTTGTCTTTTATGACCTTGACATTTTTGAAAGAGTACAGGACAACTATTTTGTAGAATGGCCATCAGTTTGTGTTTGTCTGAGGCTTTTTCAAGATCAGATCACGCACTGTGTCCTCAGAGCCTCATACCAGGAAGCACAGGATGTTGCCTAAGTGGTGTAACACTGACCACCTGTTCAGGTGGTGGCTTGTAGGCCTCACTATCACAGAGGTGCTGTGTTTCCCTTTGAAATTAATTAGTCTCTTCCCGAGAGATATTTGAGACTATGCGGGTGTGCTGTTTCTGATAACGTTCTTTACCTACCAGTTTTAGCACTCGATGATCCTTGGCTGAAATATCATCAGGATGGTTGGCACATGGAGACTTTTCTAATTTCCTCTGCCTGTCTTGGCTGACTTTCTACTGTGAGTGAAGTGAGGCTCTCCTGGTGGCCCAGACAGGAAAGAATCTGCCTCCTGCACAGGAGACCCAGGTTCAGTCCTCGGGTCAGGAAGGTCCCCTGGAGAAGGGAATGGCAACCCACTCTAGTGTTCTTGCCTGGAGAATTCCATGAGCAGAGGAGCCTGGTGGACTACAGTTGACTTTCTACTGTAAGGAAGATCACTTCTTTCTTCTCTCTCTATGGATACGTGTGTATGTGCTCAGTCGTGTCCGACCCTTTGTGACCCCATGGACTGCAGCCCGCCAGGCTTCTCTGTCCGTGAGATTCTCCAGGCAAGAATACTGGAGTGGGTTGCCATTTCCTCCTCCAGGGCATCTTCCCCACCCAAGGATCAATCCTGCGTCTCATATCTCCCGCATTGGCAGGTGGATTCTTTACCAGCCTTACCACCTGGGGAGCCCCATTTATTTATCTATCTCGGCTTATAAATGTTTCTGTTAGTCTAGGGATGATCACCCACTATTACTTATTTTGATGCTCTGCCTCAGATTTGCAAGCAGGTGCCCCTTCAGAATCACATCCAGTTATTCTTTGAGAGCCTTCTTACTTGCCAGCACAAGAAACTGCTCCAAACTTATTGGGTACTTCCTCTGCCCAGCTCTGGAGTCCGTCAGTATCCATGGAGCCAGATACCATTTCATGGACAGTTTTTAGAACCCCGGATCCAGGTGCTAGGTATGCTCATTGCTCCTAGATTCCCTTGTCTTCTGACTTGTTTTTCCCTCCCATTTTCTTTTTTTTTTTTTTTTAAGATTTATTTATTTATTTATTTTCGGCGGGGGTCGGGTTGGGGAGGGAGGGGAGCAGGCGGGCCACTTCTATTGGTCTTTCGTTTCACTATGTTCATCCGTCTTTGTTCTTTGGCTCCTGTGGGCCTCCCATCGCGGTGGCCTCTGTTGTCGCAGAGAGCCGCCTCTGGGTGCATGCGCTCCAGAGCTCTGGCTCGGTAATTGGACATATCAGTCCAGCCGCTCCGCAGCACGTGGGATCTTCCCAGGCCAGGGCTCAAACCAGCACCCCTTGCACTGCAAGGCGGTGTCCTTACCCACTGGACCACCAGGGGAAGCCCCCCCTCCCATTTCCTGAGTGCCTGTGTGCCCAGGTCAGAACTTCTCTTACTCAGCTTTTCCTGAAAAATCAAATCTTTTGCTTGAGGACCAGGACTGAAGGCTAGTTGCTTGGCCATGTTGGGGTCTATTAGAAGGTCACCCGTTCTAATGAGAAAGACTGTTCCCCACTAGGCAAATCCACACAGAGGAGCCTGGTGGACTACAGTTGACTTTCTACTGTAAGGAAGATCACTTCTTTCTTCTCTCTCTATGGATACGTGTGTATGTGCTCAGTCGTGTCCGACCCTTTGTGACCCCATGGACTGCAGCCCGCCAGGCTTCTCTGTCCGTGAGATTCTCCAGGCAAGAATACTGGAGTGGGTTGCCATTTCCTCCTCCAGGGCATCTTCCCCACCCAAGGATCAATCCTGCGTCTCATATCTCCCGCATTGGCAGGTGGATTCTTTACCAGCCTTACCACCTGGGGAGCCCCATTTATTTATCTATCTCGGCTTATAAATGTTTCTGTTAGTCTAGGGATGATCACCCACTATTACTTATTTTGATGCTCTGCCTCAAATTTGCAAGCAGGTGCCCCTTCAGAATCACATCCAGTTATTCTTTGAGAGCCTTCTTACTTGCCAGCACAAGAAACTGCTCCAAACTTATTGGGTACTTCCTCTGCCCAGCTCTGGAGTCCGTCAGTATCCATGGAGCCAGATACCTTTTCATGGACAGTTTTTAGAACCCCGGATCCAGGTGCTAGGTATGCTCATTGCTCCTAGATTCCCTTGTCTTCTGACTTGTTTTTCCCTCCCATTTTCTTTTTTTTTTTTTTTTTTTAAGATTTATTTATTTATTTATTTTCGGCGGGGGTCGGGTTGGGGAGGGAGGGGAGCAGGCGGGCCACTTCTATTGGTCTTTCGTTTCACTATGTTCATCCGTCTTTGTTCTTTGGCTCCTGTGGGCCTCCCATCGCGGTGGCCTCTGTTGTCGCAGAGTGCCGCCTCTGGGCGCATGTGCTCCAGAGCTCTGGCTCGGTAATTGGACATATCAGTCCAGCCGCTCCGCAGCACGTGGGATCTTCCCAGGCCAGGGCTCGAACCAGCGCCCCTTGCACTGCAAGGCGGTGTCCTTACCCACTGGACCACCAGGGGAAGCCCCCCCTCCCATTTCCTGAGTGCCTGTGTGCCCAGGTCAGAACTTCTCTTACTCAGCTTTTCCTGAAAAATCAAATCTTTTGCTTGAGGACCAGGACTGAAGGCTAGTTGCTTGGCCATGTTGGGGTCTATTAGAAGGTCACCCGTTCTAATGAGAAAGACTGTTCCCCACTAGGCATCCAGAGTCCCGGGAGCAGGACCAGTACCATACCTGGGACAGGGCTGGGCACCTGGTCAGAGCTCCATAAGTCACACGGCCATGGCGGAGCTGCCAAGATGCCAGAGCAGACGTGGTCGCATATCCAGAGGTTCATGTAGCTCTGCTGTTTCCTCCCAGTGCCTGAGCCCTGCCCTTAGTGGTCCCTGGTACCTCCAAGCCCTGAGCTCCCTGCAGGGCTGCAGGCTCACTCAGTGCCTTTTTGAATCAACCTCCCTCTCTGCAAGGTCACCGGCATGTACTTCCTAGGCTCCTGAAGTATGTGGAGATCTCTTTCTTGATCCTCTGAGCTTTGGCGGGTGTATATCCTTTTCTTATTAGGGAGAGAGGGGGAGTTGAAGTAAGTGCAGGCGTCAATCCAACCTGTCAAGTCCGAGGTCTAATTGGGTTGGATTTGAGTCATCAGGGGAAGAGGGAGCGCGTTGTTGGAGACGCAGAGCTTAATGCACTTGTCAGGAGCACGCGCGGAGCAGGCGTTTGTATCTGGGAATGGAGGGTGAGGTCCTCTGAGCCCAGGCAGGAGGAGTGCCTGGTGGCTGGGGCCCTGGACGTATTATCCTGGGGTTGGAGTCTAAGGGGGCAGCTGGCTGTACCTGAATGCCAATAAAGAGGTTCTTTTCTTTCCTATTGTTCGGAGAACTCCAGGAGGGCACGCAGGCACGCGCGCGCACGCACACACATAGACCCACTGTCTAATGGGCCTGGGAAAATCTGCTTGGATTCAGACCTCATTGAGACGCTCACTCCCACGTGAGTGACAAGAGCCACCAGGACAGATGCGGCCCAGGGCTCGGGGGTACGCTCAGGGTCCCAGCTACCGCCTGCTGGCTTTGCAGTGGACCCCTTCTGGAGGGAAAGACTCTACCCCAGCAGGCACCCAGGGTCCCGAGAGCGGGACCCGGGCCACCCCCGGGATGGGACTGGGCACCTGGTCGGAGCTCAGTAAGTCACAGGGCCGCGGAGGAGCTGCTGAGATGCCAGGGTGGACGTGGAAGCCAGCTCTGTGCGAAGGGAGGGTGGCGCGCCGCTCTCGTTTGCCCCTGAAGCCCTGCTGGCCGTTGCTGGCCTCTCTCCTGTGGAGCTGCGGGACCTCTGCTCTTTGGCTGAGAAATGGGACCCCCTCCACCTCCGATGGCGGGCTGCCCTAGAGGGCCTCGTGTAGAGTATATGCTGTCCCGGCCTTTGGCCAATTTCAACCGTCCACACATTCTGCCCTTTCTGAAAACCGTAGAACTTCTGGTCGCTTTAATCTTCTTCCCTGGGAGTTCCTGCTCGTTTCTGGAAATGGTGAAAGAAGCAAGGGTGCCCTGAAGGACAGGTAGGGCAGGTTTTCCGGCATCTCTGCACCCAGGTGATAAAGAGCAGCGCCCTGAGGAGCCAGCTGGGCTGGCGGAAGGCCTGTCCAGGCCCAGCTCTGCCCGCAGCTCCTCCTGGAGGCGCTCAGAGCCCTGCAGGCAGGCAGTCTGGGTGCACCCTACTACCTGGAAACGCTCCGTTTCCAGCTGATCACTGGCAGGATTCATCCTGTTGATAGGCTGTGACCTCAGGCTGCAGGATAAACTTGGGCTGGGGCGTGGGCGGTGGTGGGAAGGGTCGGATAAGGCCGAGCTCAGGAGGAAGGGACACAGAGAGTGGACATTCAGACTGGCTGGAGAGAACTGGGGCCACCTGACTGCCCCACCATAGTGCTGGCGTGAGGAACAGCTAGAGGCGGACTCTGGGGCAAGAGTTGAAATCGCTCCCGGAGCCTCCATCTTGGACATCACATGGTCAGCACTCTAAACTGTGAGGAAAGTGTCCTCAACACATTGTGTGCAGTTAGGAAACCAGGCTGCACCCAGGGCCACACACACCTGGGCCCCAGGAGCTATAGGTCACTGCTTTTCCCGTCAACACTGAAAATCCCCCCCCCCCTTTTTTTTTAATAATTTTTAAATTCAATTATTTATGTGTGACTGCGCTGGGTCTCCATGGCTGCGCAGGCTTCCTCTTGTTGTGGCGAGCGAGGGCTACGGTCCAGCTGCGGCTCTCGGGCTCATTGTGATGGCTTTGTCTGCGGCAGAGCACAGGCTCTTGTCTCACGGGCTCAGTAATTGCAGCTCACAGGCTTAGCCGCTCCATGGCGTGTGGGATCTTCCCCAACCAGGATCGAACCTGGGTCCTCTGCACTGGCAGGTGGATTCTTAACCACTGGACCACCAGGGAAGTCCTGCAGTTTTATTTCTGATGAATGCTGATGACGGGTCCTCGCATCAGGCTCACTGGACAGCTATTTCATGTAGTCTAGCATTTCCCTAGGGATCCGCATCAGTAGATGTCTTTGAAAAAGGCTTCATGGCTGAAGTGTTTGCACCTAAAGCATTCTGTGGAGAGGAATTAAGAAAAAAGAAGGGGCTTCCCTGGTGGTCCAGTGGGTAAGGACACCGCCTTGCAGTGCAAGAGGCGCCGGTTCCATCCCTGGCCTGGGAGGATCCCATGTGCTGCAAAGTGGCTGGACTGATGTGTCCGATTACCGAGCCGGAGCTCTGGAGCGCATGCACGCAGAGCTGGCGCTCTGCAGCGAGAGAAGCCACAGTGACGGGAGGCCCACGTGGGCCAAAGAACAAAGATAGATGAATGAAAGATCAATAGAAGTGACCAGAAAGGAAAAAGAAGAAGAAAGGAAGTCACCATCAGAGTCTGAATACTGTGCCAAAGCAAAGATCGGGATAGAGGGGTGTCTGAAGCTAAAATCCGAGGAAGTGCCCGCCACCAGCCTTTCTCCTACGCACCTGTATGTGTGGTAGCTCAACAGATTGTTTCTGAGAGGTCCTGGCCCCACAACCTCCTGGAAGGCGGCCAGTTGTAAAGGCCACTGGTCTCTGTTTCAGGCTGTTGGGCAGGCCTCTGAGGCCCTCCTTAGCCCTGAAAGATGGCTTTTCGGAAGGTGTACATGGACCAGCCCTGCCACTAGCCAGCAGGGCCACTCTGTGCAAATTAGAGGGCAGTGTTCCTTCCTCTACACACACGACAGCCTCTGCCTGACATGGTCAAGAATGCCTGAATCGATGAGACGGAGAGCATTGCCCCTTAGAGTTGTGCGAAGCTCAGATCTCATGCCCAGAAGCCTGCGTGAAATAGCCAGGCCACTCATTCACTTTGTAGAAAGCCGGAATTTGAGTTCAGGACATTTCCAGCTAAAGGCAACCTCCCTTGGAAAGAAATACCGAGCCATGGAGAAGGCAGGGTGCCCCAGGAGGAAGGTTCCTCGGGAGGAAGGTGGCGTGGTCACCAAGGGTTCCCGTATGTGAGAGTGTTTGTCCTGAAAGGAACCTTCCGGCCGTTTAGCTCAGCCCTTGCGTCTTGCAGTTGGGAAATTGAGGCGCAGAAAGATGTCCCTGATCTGAGCACAAGGCTGTGCTCCCCAACCCCGCTCCCCGCAGGACAGAGGTGGGGAGCTGAAGTCTAGAGGCTGTGCTGGGCCGAGGGTCCTTGTACTTGGGAGAGCGAGTCGTCCTGGCCAGGAGGGACTGGACAGCGAAGTGACTGGCAGAGAGGAAAAGCAGCTGCCAGGCCCCCTCCTGCTCCCAAGTCCTGAGGAGGACACTCGTGGAATGTCTTGATCCCCTGCTCTGAGCAATGGTCATCCACTCACTGCGAAGATTCTGCTCGTGGAGATGTGACCGAGATCTGATCATGCATGTTAGTAGGGGGTGATTCCTTTTAAGGAATTTATTGCAAAGACCCTTAGAAAAGTTGGCCATAAACAGCAGACATTCTAGACCAGAACTTTCCTAGTCCTGGCCATCCACCCTGTTCTGCCCAGCCCGAGCACAGTGGCTGGGACCACACACATGAGGAGCAGTGGTCCTCTCCCACCCATCCCTCAGCATGCATGTGCACACACACCCGTGCACACACACACGCACACACACACACACAGTATCTCAACATGCCAAAAATGTTGGGAACAATTCCAGTACTTGATCTTTAGGGCAGCTCAGTGGCCTCTGGGTCATTATGTTGCTTCAAAGCATACCCTTTGGGTCAAAGCAGAAGCATTTGTTTGGCAAGAAAAGAGAAGATGTTCCTTGATGTGGCCTTTCCTGGCTGTAAGAAAAGGGACATTGTTCCGTGGGCTGGTGGGTGGTAGGGTCGAGGAAATGCATCACCACCACCCCCATCCGGGTCCTTTCAGGACACCCCAAAGGGCGGCAGCCCCGGCGGCTGGCCGCCTGGCTCAGGCTGGCTGCTCAGGTGGGGCAGGGTGACCACGCGCCGGAGAAACCCTGGGAGCAGGGTCCACGCGACTAAAGGCAACCTCCCTTGGCACGAACTCCCGAGCCATGGAGAAGGCAGGGTGCCCCAGGAGGAAGGTTCCTCGGGAGGAAGGTGGCGTGGTCACCAAGGGTTCCCGTATGTGAGAGTGTTTGTCCTGAAAGGAACCTTCCGGCCGTTTAGCTCAGCCCTTGCGTCTTGCAGTTGGGAAATTGAGGCGCAGAAGGATGTCCCTGATCTGAGCACAAGGCTGTGCTCCCCAACCCCGCTCCCCGCAGGACAGAGGTGGGGAGCTGAAGTCTAGAGGCTGTGCTGGGCCGAGGGTCCTTGTACTTGGGAGAGCGAGTCGTCCTGGCCAGGAGGGACTGGACAGCGAAGTGACTGGCAGAGAGGAAAAGCAGCTGCCAGGCCCCCTCCTGCTCCCAAGTCCTGAGGAGGACACTCGTGGAATGTCTTGATCCCCTGCTCTGAGCAATGGTCATCCACTCACTGCGAAGATTCTGCTCGTGGAGATGTGACCGAGATCTGATCATGCATGTTAGTAGGGGGTGATTCCTTTTAAGGAATTTATTGCAAAGACCCTTAGAAAAGTTGGCCATAAACAGCAGACATTCTAGACCAGAACTTTCCTAGTCCTGGCCATCCACCCTGTTCTGCCCAGCCCGAGCACAGTGGCTGGGACCACACACATGAGGAGCAGTGGTCCTCTCCCACCCATCCCTCAGCATGCATGTGCACACACACGCGTGCACACACACACGCACACACACACACACAGTATCTCAACATGCCAAAAATGTTGGGAACAATTCCAGTACTTGATCTTTAGGGCAGCTCAGTGGCCTCTGGGTCATTATGTTGCTTCAAAGCATACCCTTTGGGTCAAAGCAGAAGCATTTGTTTGGCAAGAAAAGAGAAGATGTTCCTTGATGTGGCCTTTCCTGGCTGTAAGAAAAGGGACATTGTTCCCGTGGGCTGGTGGGTGGTAGGGTCGAGGAAATGCATCACCACCACCCCCATCCGGGTCCTTTCAGGACACCCCAAAGGGCGGCAGCCCCGGTGGCTGGCCGCCTGGCTCAGGCTGGCTGCTCAGGTGGGGCAGGGTGACCACGCGCCGGAGGAGAAACCCTGAGCAGGGCAGACAGAGGTTCAGGCAGACCGAGTCAGTGGACCTGCGACCAGAGAGGAGCCTGTGGGTCCTTGGGGAGACGGAGCAAGGACACCTTTCTGTGTCATGAAAGACATATCTCAGAGATGGGGGAGAGGGCTTCTCTGGTGGTCCAGTGGGTAAGGACACCGGGTGCTGGTTCAATCCCTGGCCTGGGAAGATCCCACGTGCTGCAGAGTGGCTGGACTGATGTGTCTAACTACCAAGCCGGGGCTCTGGAAGCGCACGCGCCCAGAGCCGGTGCTCTGCAACGAGAGAGGCCACCACAATGGAAGGCCCACACAGGCCAAAGAATAAACAAACAAACAAAAAAAGATGGGCAAAGATGGGGGAGAAAGAATCAAAAGTGAGTCACCGGGAAGAGCACCATCTTCCTTCAGTCCCGGCATTGGTGGTGGGCATGAAGCTCCCTCCCTGCAAGGCTGAGAAGACCTGATCTCAAGATCTCTGAAATGAAGTGCTGCCCGCCCGCCGCCCCCGTCAGTCCTTGCTGCTTGTTAGAATCAGTGGGGGAGCACCTAAAATCCACCCACGCCTGGACCCATCATAGACAGATCAGCCTCTCTGGGGTGGGGCCTGGGTATCGGTCGTTTCTGCAGCTCCCTGCCATGCCACCTGCCGGGGCGTCTGTGCCCTACGGGACTGAGGATGGATCCTGCGTCCCCAACCTGGAAGGTGTTTGCATCATAGAAAAGCAGGGGGCAGGGCTCAAATAATAAAGAATCCGCCTGCCGTGTGGGAGACCGGGGTTCGATCCCTGGGTTGGGCAGATCCCCCGGAGGAGGGCATAGCAACGCACTCCAGTATTCTTTCCTGGAGAATTCCATGGGTCGCAAAGAGTCGGACACGACTGAGTGATTTTCACTGTCACTAACCGGGACTTGACCCAAACTTATAAAACCTCTATCTTCTTGATACAAACCACACTCAACTGTGCATAGGATTCGTTCATTTTCAATCTGTCCTGTGAGGAGGCAGGGTTCTTCCAGAGGAGAGGTCCTGTCGTCTTTGCAGTTGAACGTCTCACAGATGATGCTCTACCCCCATCTTTCGTCAGAACCAGTCCATTTTCGTCTTAAATGTTTGTAGATACTCCCCCTCCCTCCCTCTGCCACGTCCCTCCAGTTCCTACGTTAGCCGTCCTCATGGCTCAACTGTTGTGTTGGCCTCCCCAACGCCATCCTGTCCAGTGCCTCCAGCATGATCTAACTGGGGAGTCCCCATCCCCCAGGATCTGATGCCTGATGATCTCAGGTGGAGCTGATGTGATCATAATAGAAGTAAAGTGCCCAATAAGTGTCGTGTGCTTGAATCATCCCCAACCATCCCCCTCCCCACCATCCAGAGAAAAATTATCTTCCATGAAACGGGTCCCTGGTGCCAAAATGGTCAGGGACCTCTGGTCCGACGTCCAAAGATCTAGCTGTTTTCCTATGTGCGTCGGTCTTTCCCTGCCTCCCGTGCACACGCAGGATCACGCTCTCTCTGAGCAAGGCCTCCCCAGCCGCCCTCTCCAAGCCAGATGACCTTGACCCAGTGCCTGACTTGGCTGTTTCCTCGTAGCAAGGAAGGGGATAGTAAAGTCTCCGTCCCACCGCCCCCGTCTCGGAAGGCTGTCGTGAGAATTCAGCACAGTGATCACCGAGGAGGGACTCTGAAAACTGTGAGGCTCCATCTGATCTGAGGGCTTCCTTGAGAGCCTCAGGAAATAGGTGTTGCACATGGCAGCTCCCTGGGGGTCCCGGCGCACGTGCTGCTCGTGAGCAGGGCGGCGTGGAGGTGGTGACACCGGCCCGTTCCCTCGGTGTTTTTCTAAAGGGATTCGGGTGAAGGAAATGTCTTGGAATAGACAGTCTTCCTAAACTACCCCCAAAAATAACTTTGGTGGAAACAATTGTGGTCATGTCCACTCTGCAGGTATTGTTTTCAGTCCCCTTGCAAGGAGAACAATCTCCCGGCCTTTCCAACTCAACTGGGAATCAACTGGACTTCCAGGGGCCTGGAAACAAAGGACTGTGCTCGAGGGCCTCTCTAGGTCTTCATGGCCCGCGGGAGCTGGAGACAATCCCAGTGTCTGTGTACAGTGTTGCTTTTCCTCTCGCCTTTTTCCCAGGGAAGCCTTGTTTGCTAGGGACGTCCATATTTTCCCAGAGGTGACTTTTAGGAAGGTACCTGCTCTCTGTCCGAAAAGTTTATGGTCACAGTGCTTGGGTTCTAGCTTTTCCTCTGGTCTGTGAGCCCGGGGACTGGAGACCTCAGAACGCTTGGTGGCTCTTACCCTCCGCTGCTCACAGGTGCCCCGTGTCTGGTCTTCGGCGTCCCTGCCTGTGCCTCATACGGGTCTCTTCAAAGACATGGCCCTAGCCTCTTTGCCCGGTCCTCTCCCGTCTGCTCCCTCCCTGCCTCCAGAGGCAGCATGCAGCTCACCACGGGCCCACGAGAGAACATCTGAAGCCCTCTGCAGGGTGTCCAGAGTCTGGAATCCTCCCTCGCGACCCTGAATTTTCTTGGCCTTTTGTCCTTTTCAAAAACTGTGTGACTAACATTGGTTTCATTTTCTGGCTCACCATACGTAAGGACCAGCGTCCTCCTGTCTCTGTGCTGGGCCCTCTCCACGTCTCTCCGTTCTGCTTCTCCTGCCCCTCAGAATCGCTTGTTTCTTTCTTCCTCTAAGAAGCGCCCAGGCTCCTCTGCAGGGACAGTCTAGAGTCCGTTCTTTCTGGAACATGGTTCCTTGCAGCAGCATTTCTCAAACTTCGTGTGCCAAGAGACAGCATGCAGATCTGCTTAACGTGCGATTCTGACTCAGTAGGACTGCGTGAGGCCGAGTTCCTGCCTCCCGCACCGGCATCCAGGTGAGGCTGACGCTGTGGATTCATGAGCCGCCCTGGGAGTAGCAGGACCTCGTCACCGTGGGTCCCAGGTTTTTGCTGCACACTGCCATTGCCTAGGTGTTTTCAAAGAGACCCTCAGATAGTCTGATTCTATTAGCATTAGGCACATCTCAGGCAATTTTTTTTTAAATCTCTCTAAGTGATTGTGTGTGGTCAAGTGTAGAAACCTTATTACATTGTGTGAATACGGCTAAGCCTATTACAGGTTTCATTTGTGCTTACCTTGTCTCTCTGCATAGACTCTAATCCTTCAAAAGCAAAAGTTGGTCATTTTTTTTTAATGTGTTTTTTGATTGATTTTTTTGAGGATTGGTGGTTAAATAATTAGGTCACTAAGTTTTTCCTTTTTCAAAATTGTCCATATTTTCCCAGAGGTGACTTTTAGGAAGGTACCTGCTCTCTGTCCGAAAAGTTTATGGTCACAGTGCTTGGGTTCTAGCTTTTCCTCTGGTCTGTGAGCCCGGGGACTGGAGACCTCAGAACGCTTGGTGGCTCTTACCCTCCGCTGCTCACAGGTGCCCCGTGTCTGGTCTTCGGCGTCCCTGCCTGTGCCTCATACGGGTCTCTTCAAAGACATGGCCCTAGCCTCTTTGCCCGGTCCTCTCCCGTCTGCTCCCTCCCTGCCTCCAGAGGCAGCATGCAGCTCACCACGGGCCCACGAGAGAACATCTGAAGCCCTCTGCAGGGTGTCCAGAGTCTGGAATCCTCCCTCGCGACCCTGAATTTTCTTGGCCTTTTGTCCTTTTCAAAAACTGTGTGACTAACATTGGTTTCATTTTCTGGCTCACCATACGTAAGGACCAGCGTCCTCCTGTCTCTGTGCTGGGCCCTCTCCACGTCTCTCCGTTCTGCTTCTCCTGCCCCTCAGAATCGCTTGTTTCTTTCTTCCTCTAAGAAGCGCCCAGGCTCCTCTGCAGGGACAGTCTAGAGTCCGTTCTTTCTGGAACATGGTTCCTTGCAGCAGCATTTCTCAAACTTCGTGTGCCAAGAGACAGCATGCAGATCTGCTTAACGTGCGATTCTGACTCAGTAGGACTGCGTGAGGCCGAGTTCCTGCCTCCCGCACCGGCATCCAGGTGAGGCTGACGCTGTGGATTCATGAGCCGCCCTGGGAGTAGCAGGACCTCGTCACCGTGGGTCCCAGGTTTTTGCTGCACACTGCCATTGCCTAGGTGTTTTCAAAGAGACCCTCAGATAGTCTGATTCTATTAGCATTAGGCACATCTCAGGCAATTTTTTTTTAAATCTCTCTAAGTGATTGTGTGTGGTCAAGTGTAGAAACCTTATTACATTGTGTGAATACGGCTAAGCCTATTACAGGTTTCATTTGTGCTTACCTTGTCTCTCTGCATAGACTCTAATCCCTTCAAAAGCAAAAGTTGGTCATTTTTTTTTAATGTGTTTTTTGATTGATTTTTTTGAGGATTGGTGGTTAAATAATTAGGTCACTAAGTTTTTCCTTTTTCTTTTTCTTTCAATGATTCTTGCCGCTTAGTTGCTTCAGTCATGTCTGACTCTGTGCCACCCCGTAGACTAGAGCCTGCTAGGCTCCTCTGTCCATGGAATTCTCCAGGCAAGAATACTGACATGGGCTGCCATGCCCTCCTCCAGGGGATCTTCCCAACCCAGGGATAGAACCTGGGTCTTCTGCGTTGCAGGCAGGTGCTGCCCTCTCTGAGCCACCAGGGAAGCCTGAGAATGCTGGAGTGGGTAGCCTGCCCCTTCTCCAGGGGAGCTTCCTGATCCAGGAATCAAACTGGGGTCATTTGCATTGTAGGGCAATTGTTTACCAGCTGAGCTGCCAGGGAAGCCCTTTTCGTGATTAAGCAGTGTTCATAGGGCTCATACTGGCAGTAGGGAATCAATACTAGATGTCGAGAGGGAAGTAAAAATAGGAAGGTCTTGGATCTTGCAGAGCCTAGTGAAATCTCACAGCACCAGCCTCGGCAGAGGGTGCCCGCCTGGGTGGTGTGATTTCAGGGGCTTCAGACATGTTTCCTCTCTGCCTCCACATCTTCATCCCCATCCAAGAGGAGGAAAAAAACAAGTTCTACTTCCATGGTCACTTATTCCCAAAACACTACCACTGACATTTTGATTTCTCTTTTGGTCTGAGGCCGTGGTGGCCAACCTGACCATCCTTTAGAAATACCTGGAGAGCTTTTAAAATCCCTGCTGCCGGGGCTGCACCCCGACCATGCACCGGAGCTTCTGGAGTGGGACTTGAGCCTCAGGAAGTATCCATATCCTCAGGGGTACTGTCAGTGAGCCTCCAGGGCTGAAAGCCACTGACCCAGTGTTTCCATTGATTGACATGTAGGTACAATCCAGTTGTCTTCACCTGGGGATGGAGGGGATTGAGTTTGTCAGAACCTTCCCTGGTGGCTCAGATGGTAAAGACTCCATCTGTAATGCAGGAGACCTGGGTTCAGCTCCTGGGTTGGGAAGATAACAGCAACCCACTCTTTTTTAAAAATTCTGTCCAGGTGGAGAGTGTGTTTTTGATTGATTTTTTTGAGGATTGGTGGTTAAATAATTAGGTCACTAAGTTTTTCCTTTTTCTTTTTCTTTCAATGATTCTTGCCGCTTAGTTGCTTCAGTCATGTCTGACTCTGTGCCACCCCGTAGACTAGAGCCTGCTAGGCTCCTCTGTCCATGGAATTCTCCAGGCAAGAATACTGACATGGGCTGCCATGCCCTCCTCCAGGGGATCTTCCCAACCCAGGGATAGAACCTGGGTCTTCTGCGTTGCAGGCAGGTGCTGCCCTCTCTGAGCCACCAGGGAAGCCTGAGAATGCTGGAGTGGGTAGCCTGCCCCTTCTCCAGGGGAGCTTCCTGATCCAGGAATCAAACTGGGGTCATTTGCATTGTAGGGCAATTGTTTACCAGCTGAGCTGCCAGGGAAGCCCTTTTCGTGATTAAGCAGTGTTCATAGGGCTCATACTGGCAGTAGGGAATCAATACTAGATGTCGAGAGGGAAGTAAAAATAGGAAGGTCTTGGATCTTGCAGAGCCTAGTGAAATCTCACAGCACCAGCCTCGGCAGAGGGTGCCCGCCTGGGTGGTGTGATTTCAGGGGCTTCAGACATGTTTCCTCTCTGCCTCCACATCTTCATCCCCATCCAAGAGGAGGAAAAAAACAAGTTCTACTTCCATGGTCACTTATTCCCAAAACACTACCACTGACATTTTGATTTCTCTTTTGGTCTGAGGCCGTGGTGGCCAACCTGACCATCCTTTAGAAATACCTGGAGAGCTTTTAAAATCCCTGCTGCCGGGGCTGCACCCCGACCATGCACCGGAGCTTCTGGAGTGGGACTTGAGCCTCAGGAAGTATCCATATCCTCAGGGGTACTGTCAGTGAGCCTCCAGGGCTGAAAGCCACTGACCCAGTGTTTCCATTGATTGACATGTAGGTACAATCCAGTTGTCTTCACCTGGGGATGGAGGGGATTGAGTTTGTCAGAACCTTCCCTGGTGGCTCAGATGGTAAAGACTCCATCTGTAATGCAGGAGACCTGGGTTCAGCTCCTGGGTTGGGAAGATCCCCTGGAGGAGGGCATGGCAACCCACTCTCTTATTCTTGCCTGGAGAATCCCAGGGACAGAGGAGCCTGGAGGGCAATGGTCCACGGGGTCGAGAGCACGACTGAGCAGCATGGGTCCTCCCCTTGTGTGGTCCGGCAGCCTGTGCACCACCGGAAATGCCGGGCGTTTTAAACACCATGTCTCAGGCTCGGTAATGTTGTAGATGCCCTTAAAGCAGGGCACCGTGTCCCGAGAGATGTGTGAAGAATAAGTCCTAGTTGGGCTAAGATATGGCTCCCTTCTCAACCTTAGGGTGGCGGGCTTGGGTGGCCAGTGCTGTGGGCCGGCACCCTCTGGCCTCAGGCAGCCTCTGCGGGTTATCCCAGCGGGCTCTGTGGATGTCACTGCGCTCCCAGTGGGCTGGGAGGTGGGAGGGCTGGGATGCCCACGTCCAACCTTGACAGGTTGAGGAGATTGGAGGCAGACTGAGCTGGGAATGGACTCCTTTCCCTCTGGAGGCGGATGGAGCTGGGGGAGGGGCTGGAGGCGGATGCTCTGGAGGTGGGGGTGGGGAGGATGCGACCCGTGCTTGACCAGAGCCCTCGCCGCAGCCTCCTGTGTCCAGCTCTGTGTTCCCCTCCTTCCTTCTTCAGCCCCCACTGTGCCCCTGAAAGTAGGTCAGATCACTGTCTGCTCCAGAGGCGCAGAGGGAAGGAGACCAACGAGGTCATCAGAGCCGCTGCTGCCTGGTGAGCCGGCGGAAACCGATGGCCGCCTGGTTTAGGTTTAAGACAGCCCGTAAAGACGCTTTTAGGTGGCAGGGGATCCTTGATGGCCCACATCCGCACCACAAAAGGTCAGCCCTGCATTCTGGGAATGAAGCAAGTAATTGAATTTCTGAAATGGTCCACTTTCTGTAGTCAGAGAGAGGTATAACCCGTGTCCTTAAAGTATTCACTTAAAAAAATGAATACATTGGAGGCAACTATTTCCTTTACCAAAGGGATTTGCCATAGGACTTACAGTTTCCTGATATAGTGAGAACACAATTCTATACAGAAGCTTTTTGGCATGCCAGCAGGTTTTTAGGAATTCATTTCTCTCTACCGATTTCCCTCTTTCTTAATTGGGAACCTCCAGAAGACCATGTTCCCTTAGACTTTATAATTTTTGACAACACACTGTCAGGGAGGTCCATTATTTTTGCATGATACTGATCGTATTCATATTTAGCATGGCAGCATTGTGGCTAGGGACTTGATTTGGAAGGAAGGAGAGGGAAGCAGCAAGGTGCCCCCTGCAGAGCCCACCGAGGGCAGCCCTGTGGGTCGATGCTCCCGATGCTAAGGTGACCTGCAGAGGGAATCCAGGGAAAACCGCTTGCGGGCCGGTCCCTTGCATGGCTTGTGGAAAACTGTGCTGGTTGCTTGTCTCGCTCCGCTAGCCAGGGTCTGCTGAATGCCCGTGCTGCGGCGTCGCTGTGGGGGCAGCCGGGAGTCTACTGCCCGAGACCGCAGCCCTGGACTCCCGCGTCAGCCCCTGCTCGGCGGGCGCTGGGTCTCGGATCTGTGGTGCTCGTGGGCTTCGTGCCATCTCAGGCCTTCGAGCTAATGTCGCAGCTCCTCTACCGCGCACGCGCTGCTCCTCATTAGATCTGCTGCTCCGTCTGCATCATCTCTCCCGGCCTCCTTTTCCTCTCCTGTAGAGAATGGATAATAATAGCCTCTCCCCATCAAGGCTCAGGTGAGGTTTAAATGAGTTAATACACGGGAAACTCTGAACCCTGCCTGCCTCCGTAAATGATAGACACTGATTAGCATGATCAGAGCTCGAGAGCCTGGCAGGTGTAATTTAGTTCCTTCTATGGTAAGAAGACTTTTTGAACACCTTCCAGGAAAATGGCATTGCTCACTCAGTGGAGGGGAGCATGTTTCTCGGGCAGGACTGGAGGGGAAGGAAAGACTTAGGGGGCTCGCTTCCCCTTATTGTTGGCCCGGCTCATCCACATGAGACTCGGCCCAAAGATGCTCTCACGTCCCCTGGCCTCCCCGGCTCCTCCTGTGTCTTCTCGCTGCCTGGAGCTGGCCGAGGAGAAAGCCGCCAGAACCAGCTGCCAGCAGCTAGGGAATGTCACGGCAGGCTTTTGGCATGCCAGCAGGTTTTTAGGAATTCATTTCTCTCTACCGATTTCCCTCTTTCTTAATTGGGAACCTCCAGAAGACCATGTTCCCTTAGACTTTATAATTTTTGACAACACACTGTCAGGGAGGTCCATTATTTTTGCATGATACTGATCGTATTCATATTTAGCATGGCAGCATTGTGGCTAGGGACTTGATTTGGAAGGAAGGAGAGGGAAGCAGCAAGGTGCCCCCTGCAGAGCCCACCGAGGGCAGCCCTGTGGGTCGATGCTCCCGATGCTAAGGTGACCTGCAGAGGGAATCCAGGGAAAACCGCTTGCGGGCCGGTCCCTTGCATGGCTTGTGGAAAACTGTGCTGGTTGCTTGTCTCGCTCCGCTAGCCAGGGTCTGCTGAATGCCCGTGCTGCGGCGTCGCTGTGGGGGCAGCCGGGAGTCTACTGCCCGAGACCGCAGCCCTGGACTCCCGCGTCAGCCCCTGCTCGGCGGGCGCTGGGTCTCGGATCTGTGGTGCTCGTGGGCTTCGTGCCATCTCAGGCCTTCGAGCTAATGTCGCAGCTCCTCTACCGCGCACGCGCTGCTCCTCATTAGATCTGCTGCTCCGTCTGCATCATCTCTCCCGGCCTCCTTTTCCTCTCCTGTAGAGAATGGATAATAATAGCCTCTCCCCCTCAAGGCTCAGGTGAGGTTTAAATGAGTTAATACACGGGAAACTCTGAACCCTGCCTGCCTCCGTAAATGATAGACACTGATTAGCATGATCAGAGCTCGAGAGCCTGGCAGGTGTAATTTAGTTCCTTCTATGGTAAGAAGACTTTTTGAACACCTTCCAGGAAAATGGCATTGCTCACTCAGTGGAGGGGAGCATGTTTCTCGGGCAGGACTGGAGGGGAAGGAAAGACTTTGCGGGCTCGCTTCCCCTTATTGTTGGCCCGGCTCATCCACATGAGACTCGGCCCAAAGATGCCCTCACGTCCCCTGGCCTCCCCGACTCCTCCTGTGTCTTCTCGCTGCCTGGAGCTGGCCGAGGAGAAAGCCGCCAGAACCAGCTGCCAGCAGCTAGGGAATGTCACGGCAGGCTTGCCCTTGCGTCTGAGCTGTCTCCCACATGGGTTCCCTTCCACGTCCCCACGACCCGCCCCTCCTGGCCATCAATGTCATGGGACAAGTGAAAGATTCTTGTTGCGCTTTGGCAGCGTGTAAGATGCTATTTGGGATGTGAAACTAAAGGCTAGGACGAGGAAGGTAGGACGCCGAGGCCTCCCCTGGAGTTCCCTGGGCTTTACCTGGGCTGTGGTTGCCGCTGCCATCCTGAATTCCCCTTTATTCCCAATGCGTTCTCTCCAAGTAAAGAGCCCAAATCCAGGGCAGAAAGCAGTGGTCACACCCAGGAGTGGCCCTAGCGTGGGACCCCTAACAGTGCCTGCCTCCCACTCACCGTTTGGGCCAGCCCCCCTCACAGCCGTCTTAGGCAGGACAGGCCTTGGTTTGAGTCCCTGGGGAGACCAGGTCTGCCTCCAGGAATCCTGCCACCCCGTCAGGCCCCTGCCGTGGCCGAGTGGGACTCCGGGTCTCGGTTACCTGTGTGAGCCCTCCAGACCGCGGTCCTCCCCGGGCGGACTGACCTCCCTCAGCCTGTCTGGCCTCGGCTCTGAGGCCCTCGGGACATGCGGGCCCTGCTCTCTGTGGGCTGGTCTGGGCACAGGCACACCCCTGCTTGAGTCCAGCACCGCTTGCGGCAGGACTGGCTGGATGTGTTCCTGTATGTCTCATTTAGTCCTCACGGTGGAAGTAGATTTGAGCTCTCCAGTTTAGAGCAGAGGAGACTGGGACTCGGCGAGGGGGAGCGAGCAGGCCCCCTGCCTGCCTGGCCGGACTCACCTCTGGCCTTGCACGTGGAGCTGGCAACAGTGAAACACCTGTCGCAGAGTAGGTGCCCCTGGAGTTGGTTGCTGGGCCCTGAGAGCCACAGTGCCGTGGTTCCAGCGCAGGCCACTGTGGTCCTCAGAGAGCCTGCAGTGTGACTGAGGACCCGGGGTCCCAGGGCCTCAGTACCTTCCCCATTTCCATTAACCACAGGAGAGTCGCTGTTGCCACCGGGGCCTCATGGCTACAGATTGAAGGCTGCGATGAGCGTCGGGGAAACCAGAACCAGCTGCCAGCAGCTAGGGAATGTCACGGCAGGCTTGCCCTTGCGTCTGAGCTGTCTCCCACATGGGTTCCCTTTCACGTCCCCACGACCCGCCCCTCCTGGCCATCAATGTCATGGGACAAGTGAAAGATTCTTGTTGCGCTTTGGCAGCGTGTAAGATGCTATTTGGGATGTGAAACTAAAGGCTAGGACGAGGAAGGTAGGACGCCGAGGCCTCCCCTGGAGTTCCCTGGGCTTTACCTGGGCTGTGGTTGCCGCTGCCATCCTGAATTCCCCTTTATTCCCAATGCGTTCTCTCCAAGTAAAGAGCCCAAATCCAGGGCAGAAAGCAGTGGTCACACCCAGGAGTGGCCCTAGCGTGGGACCCCTAACAGTGCCTGCCTCCCACTCACCGTTTGGGCCAGCCCCCCTCACAGCCGTCTTAGGCAGGACAGGCCTTGGTTTGAGTCCCTGGGGAGACCAGGTCTGCCTCCAGGAATCCTGCCACCCCGTCAGGCCCCTGCCGTGGCCGAGTGGGACTCCGGGTCTCGGTTACCTGTGTGAGCCCTCCAGACCGCGGTCCTCCCCGGGCGGACTGACCTCCCTCAGCCTGTCTGGCCTCGGCTCTGAGGCCCTCGGGACATGCGGGCCCTGCTCTCTGTGGGCTGGTCTGGGCACAGGCACACCCCTGCTTGAGTCCAGCACCGCTTGCGGCAGGACTGGCTGGATGTGTTCCTGTATGTCTCATTTAGTCCTCACGGTGGAAGTAGATTTGAGCTCTCCAGTTTAGAGCAGAGGAGACTGGGACTCGGCGAGGGGGAGCGAGCAGGCCCCCTGCCTGCCTGGCCGGACTCACCTCTGGCCTTGCACGTGGAGCTGGCAACAGTGAAACACCTGTCGCAGAGTAGGTGCCCCTGGAGTTGGTTGCTGGGCCCTGAGAGCCACAGTGCCGTGGTTCCAGCGCAGGCCACTGTGGTCCTCAGAGAGCCTGCAGTGTGACTGAGGACCCGGGGTCCCAGGGCCTCAGTACCTTCCCCATTTCCATTAACCACAGGAGAGTCGCTGTTGCCAAGCCCGGGGCCTCATGGCTACAGATTGAAGGCCAGTGAGGCGATGGAGCGTCCTGGCTTCTCACAAACAGAAGCTTTTGCCTGGTCGATGGCTCCAGTCTGTGGGTCCCAGTCTCCTGGGTCACCTGAGAAGGGTGTTGGTCACCAATAGATAGGATGTGAGTGGCCCACCTCTGGTCCACCCGGGGCTGTTGGTCATTAACTTTTCCACCAACCAGCAGTCCTGGAGGACCGTGATCGCTGAGCCACGGTGGGGCCTAGGGGTGTGCAGGCAGCATGGCCCCGGAGCCCCTGAAAGCTGGCAGCGTGGCAGGGGAAGCCGGCTTGCTAGTGGCTACCTAGTCCTTTAAGACACGTGGCTGGAGTACTAAGAAGAGTTGGTCCCACGTGCTGTGTGACCTCATGGGTTGATTCCTGTGGGTAGAGTTGTCGGTGTTGTCGGGCAGGATGACGCCAGTGGCTCAGCGTCTCCTGGACACAGCCAGAGGGCTCAGGAGGTGGTCGGCCGGTGGACCCCGGGTGACCTCGTTCTAGGACGGCGTTATCTGGGGTTTGGGCTGTGGCT
The DNA here is from genome assembly GCA_022376925.1 of Tragulus kanchil. NCBI lineage: Eukaryota > Metazoa > Chordata > Mammalia > Artiodactyla > Tragulidae > Tragulus > Tragulus kanchil. Next base: position 140,058,219 of record JAIOJX010000003.1, read on the forward strand.
TGCCAGGCAGGCCCTTGAGGAGCATGGATGGAACATCAGGAAGACGCGGGGCGGGGGCCCTGGGTGCAGATGGACTGCTCTTGGGCCTGGATTTCAGAGGCCATGCCCTGACGAGGAAGAGGGCCGTGGGGCTGGGCCGAGGATGGTACGCCGTCGGGAACCCGCCAGTGCTGTCTGTCCTTCTACGTCAGGTAATCTCCTTCCGTCCTCTTGCCGGTCCTCTGGAATATTACCTTTGTGTAGAAGAGGAACGCAGAAACCTCCGTAGAGTAGAGACCCAGCCAGGCTCCCACAGTAGGTGGCTGTGACGATATTGAAAGCTGAACCGATCGACTCCGTGCCTGTTGGGCATCCCCGGGTCTGTGTTGCTTGAAGCTCCCCAGGCTGGCTCTGCACACTGGACAGCCGCCCCGCTGCCCTAGGGTGCTCCTCTGTCACGGCCTCCTGCTCTGTCCCCCCATGTCCCAGAGCAGCCGTCTTTGGCCCTCCAGGGCTGGGACAGGACAGCGATGAACTGGTTCACGCTCGGGAGGCGTTGGAGACCCCCCTGCACAGCGGCGCTCAGCTCGGGGTCTCAGCGTCTCTGGCAGAGGTGTTTGGGGCAGAGGTCCCTCCCGTGGCCCACAGAGGTCCTTGCACTTACCGTAGTCTGACCGCTGCCCCTTTGTCTAACGGGGCACACTAGAGCACCTTCAGGAGAGGCGAAGCATTGAAATAGTCCTCCTAGTAGCTTCGGCCAGGGCCTCTGCCTTTCTGGTTCTTCCTTGGTTGATGTCAGAGCCTCCTGGCATCTCAGAAGGTCATCTCAGGTGTCCCGTCCTCCACCGGTTCCTTGCCCTTGGGTGTCCCTGTGACTTCCCCAGGTCTGTGTCTCTCTTCTCCGCGGCCCGCGAGCTTCTTCGGGAAACAGGCTGCGTCTGGGTTTTCGGCGTCTGCGATGCTCTGAGTGCCCACGGGACGTGGCGGGCGTCTTCTGCCCGTTACAGAGCCTCACTCCTCCTCCAGAACCCACTGTGGCTTCTGTCCGCAGCAGGGTCTTTCAACCTTGCCGAGGACGTGAGGCTGCTGAAGCGTGCCTCCCTCACGAAGGCCATCGCCTCCCCTCAGAGACAGAGCAGGGGCGTTGCCTCGCCTTCCCCTGAGTGGCCTTGATGGGCTTCTCCAGGATTTGGGTCTCATCTCTGTCAGGGACACGTCATCCAGGCAGAGACCAGAATTCAGGCGCTTGCGTCCGGTCGTGCCCAGGCTGCCTTCCCAGCGGCTGCCAAGTGGACGCCGTCTTCCCCGTGGCCACTTGTGCCTCTTGTGTTTCCAGAGCCTCTTCCTGCCTCTGGTCTAGAGCAGCAGCAGGAAGCCGTCGCCTTGTCAGGTCGGCCGCGCTCGCAGGACCCCCTTGAAACCACCCATGAGGGAGGTGAAGAGCATCTGGCTGCAGTTCTGGTCTCCTGTGGCCGTCCCTGGGTCACCAGGAGCCCTGGAGGGGACGCGGGGGAGGGCGCGTCTCATATACCTCTTCTGGACCCCGGGTCTGGGCGTGACCCCTGGATGAGGCCCCGAGCCGCTTGTCTCATGCGTTCAGAGAGCTACAGTCCCCTCCGACAGCCCCTCTGCATGCGTGCTTGCACGTACACACGGCCATCAGGAGTATCCTGGTTGCAGATGGGAAGCTGATAATGGTTGAAAAGCAGCACTTGGGTCATTGTTTGCTTTACATTTTGCACCATATAGAATAGAAACAATTCCCTCCCATTTTCTGTTGGGTTGAGATCCTGTCCTTCGCACAGGGTTCTCACCTCTTTTTTCTGTGCACTCAGGAATGATCACGCCTGTGTCATTTGTGTCTGACATCCCTCGGGGGATCCTTCTTGCCATACTAGCAGCAGGACAGGGTAGGGGGCATCATGTTTACTTTCCTGGACTTCATGTGGATGCTAAGATCAGCTGGAACCGCATCTAATGTGGCATCTGGCTGAATGATTTAGAACTCTCTTGGTTACAACTGACAGAACCTCAACTCAAAATGTATTTAAAGATTAACAGGGTGATTGATTGGCTCAAGGAATCACAGGAAAGCTTAAGCGGTCCTGTTGCAGGAGGTGGGAAGAACACTTTCATCCTCACTTTTCATAAGAAGAAGAAAAGGGGGCTTCCCCTGGTGGTCCAGTGGGTAAGGACACCGCCTTGCAGTGCAAGGGGCGCCGGTTCGATCCCTGGCCTGGGAAGATCCCACGTGCTGCGGAGCGGCTGGACCGATGTGTCCAATCACCGAGCCGGAGCTCTGGAGCGCATGCGCCCAGAGCCAGCGCTCTGCAACGACAGACACCACTGCGATGAGAGGCCCACAGGAGCCAAAGAACAATGACGCATGAAAATGGAGAAATGAAAGACTAATAGAAGTGGCCCGCCCGCTCCCCTCCCTCCCCAACCCGACCCCCGCCCAAAAATAAATAAATAAATCTTTAAAAAAAAAAAAAAGAAGAAGAAGAGGGCTGGATGAGGTAAGGGCCCAGGGGTATCCAAGTCAGGCAGCGGAGCTGGAGCTCCGGTTGCCTAAAGGCACCGTAGGGTTTACTACTCAAGACTTCTGACTGTTACAATGAGAAACTCAACTTGGAGGAAAAAGGATGGAGGGGTTTTATTAGCGTAGTGCATCCACATTCCAGCAACCCGTCCTCTGTAAGCGACCCCCCTCCCCCGTGCAAACACAGACCCCACATGCTGGATGAATGCCGTGGGCTCACACCCTGAAGACTGCCACAGGCAAGGTAGTCATGTCCTGTTAGACCTCACTGGGCTTCCCAGGTGGCACTCGTAGTAAAGAACCCACCTGCCAGCGCCGGAGACACAAGAGACCCGGCTTCGATCCCTGAGTTGGGAGGGATCCCCTGGAGGAGGGGATGGAAGCCCACTCCACTATACTTGCCTTGAGAATCCCATGGACACAGGAGCCTGACGGGCGATGATCTGAGGATTGCTCAGAGTCAGACATGACGGAAGCGACTTTGCACACACGCTCACATGCACAGACCCGACTGAACCCCGACCAGAGAGCTTCACTTAAGCTCCTTTGCTGGAAGAATGCCCAGATCCTGTGGAGCTAGCATCCCGCCTTTCAGAGTGGGTGGAGGGTACGTCTATAGTCCCAGGTGCGCATGGGGGGCGTCCAGAGGCAGGGAGTGACCGTTGATGGCTCAGAGGCAGTCATGGCACCTCTGCGCCATCAACCTGTATCTGTATTTTTATATTGAGAGTCCAGCTGAGGGATTATTCTTAAAAAGGCCTCTGCTGATTAAAACAAATAAACTGAAAGAAAAGTTAGAAGATCACAAATTTAGATGTGTGTTAGCCCGCCCGTCCCCCACCTTTCTTTCTGAAACAGATCGACCGCTCTGAATAGCCATACAGCCTGGAGATTCCAGGAATTTTAGAAACATTACCTATTTGTTTCAGCTTGGACGTGACCCACACATCCTGCATGTGGAGGTTGGTAGGATGACTTCTTAGAAGCTATGAAAAAAACATGATCCCGGCAAGAGGAAGGCTCCACTGTTGAGACAAACTCATTGTCAGGGGAGCCGTGCTTGGTATTTTTATGGCCCCTTAAGTTGCCAAGTGCTAGTTTCCTTTGCACCGTTTGCCTTCGGAAACGGTCTCCCCGTGTCGGGCTGGAGACGGGGGCCCTGGGGGGTCCCAGCTGGCTTGGCCTGAGTCTGACCCTCCTCCTTGGGGATCCAGCTTCCTGGGCCCACCCCGTGGGTGCATCAGAACCAGCATCCAGTTCTTCTGAGTCCCTGTGTACGGGGCCCTCTGCTCCGCGTCATCTGGAATTTTCTGAAGAGGAGGAAGCCGTTAGTTTCCAGGCATTTCAAAGCATTCTTGGAGTGACAAGTAGGGCTGATCCTCAGGCTTGTGAAGAGGAAGGGGGCCATGGTTTCCAAGAAGCCAGGGTGGAGAGGCGGTACCCAGGAGAGATGGGGGCGTATGGGCAGGTCTCTGAGAGGACCGGGCAGGGGCCACGCCGCATCCCCGTCAGGACCCTGGGCATTGTGCTGGAAAAGGCAGCGGCAGGTAGAAAAGAACCGAGTTCCATGTGTCCTGGCGGTGAAGTCCTGTCCTGTATTTTATTTCTGGCTGGAGTCACCTTGACCATGGCTTTGAATAATGCTCCACTTGGAACCTCCGCGGCCGCGTGGCCCTGGCTGGGATCCTCAGCCTTCCTTTCCAGCCCTAGCGTTTCCCGGCCACACCAGCTCCCCCAGACGGCCTGTCCAGGTCTATCACAGTAGGGCGGGGGTGGGGAGGGGTGTTTGTATTTGTGTTGTGCACTCCCTTTGTGGAGAGCTGGTATGTGAGAGAGATAACAGACCCACGAGATAGGTCTGGAGGATTTCTATCAGACCCAGGTCTGCGGTTAGAGATCACAGGTCATGGGAACATCAGAAAGATCTCCCTTGAGGAGAAAGGGGGCCTGGGGTTCCATGAAGCTGCCAGCCGTGGGACTCCTAAACCTTGTCCCATGAGATGTAAGGGGAACCACGCAGAGGACTAACCCAGGCCTGCACCCACCAGCCTGTGGAGGGAGGGGCAGAGCAGGCTCCCCTAGACAGGGGGAAATGGAGGCCTGGAGCCGTGACCAGGTCGTCTCAGAGGTCGCAGGGAACACCTGGACAAGTGCGCTGCAGGGCAGACCTGGGCCTGCATCTGAGCCAGTGCCTGGGGACACCCCCCTCCACCCATGGGCCCCATGGGGGCCCTCTGGACAGAAGTGGGACCACCCGGCTCTGGCTCCTGCACAGGTCAGGGTTTGCCTCGCTCTTACTCACTTTCTGGAACCCAGTGTGCGTGGCCCAGCGCCATGGGGTCAGAGGCAGGGCAGCAGAGACCCCCCGTCCCCCGTGACCCACCTCCCCACCTCCACCCTGGTGCCACGGGCCGAGTGACGTCGCACTTGGGAGCGTGAGCCTTGGAGGCAGCGGGCCTTGAGCAACTTCCTGGAGCCCGCTGGGCCTCTCCTCGCTCTTCTGTAAAAACGGGTCACTAACACGGTGGAGTTCCCTGGTGAGCACATGACTTTCATAACCTCAGCTTTATTTTGCCAAGGAGATTCACTTAGAAAAATAACCTTGTTTTAAAGCACAGGTGATTTTGCCCACTGCTCCACCTGTGCTCATTTGTGCGACAGGGGAGGTGGGAGGTGCGGTGGGAGCTGCTATAACAAAATGCCAACACACCATGCCTTAGAACAAAGCAACTTATTCTCTCCTAGTTTGGGAGGCTGAAAGTCTAAAATCATGGTGTTGGCAGAGCCAGACTCCCTCTGGAAGTATTGGAGAAGGACCTGCTTGTAAGTCTTTCTCGTAGCTTCTAGAAACTTACTGTCTTGTGGCAGTGAAACTCCAGTCTTCACAAGGCGTTCTTTTTATAAGAACATCAGCCTGATTGGATTAGGGACCACTCCAATGTATTATGTTTTCAGCTTAACTAATTATATGTGCTCAATCCTATTTCTAAATCAGGTCATTCTGAGGTGCCGGGGGTGAGGACTTCCGCGTGTGAACGGGGCTGAGATGAGGTGGGGAGCAGAGTGCAGCCTGTGACACCGTCCAGTGAGGTGTAGCCCTTCCGGCCTCTGCAGATCCACTTGCCACAGGCCCCAAGGTGGGCGCATCTCAGCCCGTGTGAGCAGCAGCTGCAGCTGTGGGCCCTCTCCCCGGGGCCTCTGGCCAGCCTCCCCTGGCAGGTGGAGTATAGAAAGTGAAGTCGCTCAGTCATGTCCAACTCTTTGTGACCCATGGGCGGGCCATGGGATTCTCCAGGCAAGAATACTGGAGTGGGTAGCCTTTCCCTTCTCCAGGGGATCTTCCCAACTCAGGGATTGAACCCAGGTCTTCCGCGTGGCAGGGGATTCTTTACTGTGTGAGCCACCAGGGAAGCCCAGGAATACAGAAGTGGGTAACCTATCCCTTCTGCAGGGGCTCTTCCCAACCCAGGAATCAACATGGGGTCTCCTGCATTGCAGGTGGATTCTTTACCAGCTGAGCTCAAGAGAAATAACGGGGCAAAGGCCGCATGGACACGGGAGGTCCTGGTGAGTTCAGGCTCCTGTCATTGCTCCCCAGACAGTGTAGACCCCAAGGAACCCTGTGGAGGTGGGGGGCTCTGGGTGCCCCGGGCAAGCACGTGGTGCAGCGGGGCCAGGGTGAAGTGGGTGTGGGGTCCGGCCCCGCCCTTGGCTGACTTTGAATCTCAGCCCCGCACGCACTGCTCTCCTGTAGCCCGCCTTGGGGTTGGCAAGGCAAGGCGGAGAGTGTGGTGGGCGGTTCCTGGCGAGACCCCGGAGCTTCCTGCGCACCCGCCCCTGCCGCCACGCCCCTTGGTATTTTTCCACGTAGAGGCCTTGTTCAGTCGGGCCCGACCTGTATTAGGCTCCCACCCACCTTCCTTCTCTTCTCTTCTTCAACAGGTAGTTAACACCTACGTGAGCCCAGCATCCTCTGGTGTTGGGTGTACAGGGGTCCGTGAGCCAGATAGCTCCTTGCCCTTTGGACTCACCTGGAGGGGTGAGATTTAGGACTGGGGGCCTCTCCTGGCAGCAGCCCGGCCGGGGACCCAGGCCCAGGGCCCCACCAGGTGGCCGGGGAGCAGCAGGCCTCCAGCCCCAGCTCTCCTGCCCTCAGCGTGGCTTCCCTGCTCCCTCCTGTCCCCTGAGGCCTCCAGGTGTGCTGGGGGGTGGGGCCAGGCCTGGAAGCACCCTCCAGAGCCAGGACACATGCTGGCCACCCTGTGGGAATTTTGAGCCTCATTTCAAATAGATCAGAGTTTTGTGAAGGCGGAGACCGGGCAGCAGCCTAAGCTGTGGTTCCGATGGGGGCTGGAAGACCCCTCTGGACTGAAGGCCTCTAGCGCGGAGCCAGGGCATCAGGGCTGCCCTGCAGAGCCCTGGAAGGCTCCAGAATAGTACGGCCTAGGGTGGGTGGTGCTTGCTCACCAGGGAGAATCAGATGGTCCCAGGGGCCTCCCGCGTCGGACCGCGTCCCGAAGGACCCTTCGGGGAGGAGAAACGGGGGCTGCTGAGGGCTCTGGAGCGGGGCTGGGCAGGCCCTGTGCTGTGGACGCGTGCCCGGTGGCTGTGTAGGACCAGGAGAGGACGGCCGGGAGTGGATTCGCTGTGGGCGTTGTCGGCCCGCAGGCCGAGGGGGCGACCTTGTGTGCCTGTCGTCTCTCTCCTGTCGCTAGGACGTGTTCTCTGTAAGAATAAGCATTTTGTCTGTTGCTTTTTCGCCACTGTATCTGCAGTGTCTAGAACTTGTGGGCTGACTGGCTGGATGACTGGTGGCTGGGTGGCGGGGGAGGTGGGTGGGTGGGGGTGCGGGGAATGCGGGGGGTGGGGAGGGGAGCCAGCGGTTCCGTGGACGTGCACCCCTCTTGTCACAGAGCTGGCTGCCCTCAGCGCCACCCGGCACACGTGCGGCCTTGCTCGGCACGCTTGCACGACCGTCCCTCCCACATCCTCACCCCCAGACCGCCGGTCTCTGTTCGTAGCTGTCATCTCAGGGCGAGGCCCCCTGCACTCCCAGTCTGGGGTCAGCCGCTCCGCTGCGCCTGCCTTTAATCCCCCAGAAATACCTGCTGTCCCAGGTTGTGTGGTATTAGCCTCAGCCTGCCCTGAGCTGGGCGGGTTTTACATAACAGGTTTCCACAGCCAGAGCAGTAGCAGGCTGTCCGCAGGGCTGCGTCCTAGACCAGCGCTGACCTCCAGGGTGGGGGAGAGAGAGAGAGAGAGAGGCTGTGTGTGTGCGTGTGTGTGTGTGCGTGTGTTTCACGTGTCCTCCGCCCAAGCTGCATGCGGAAGGAGTATTACCTTCCCTCCCTCCCGGGAGAGGCTGGCTTGGTTTATATAATCTACTCGTCTCCCAGGCCCACTTAGTTATTGAAAGTGGTCAGAGGTTAGACACGGGGAGCGGCAGCCGGGTCTCAGAGCTCAAGGAGAAGGATTCTCATGCAGAGGGGTGGGGGGAGCTCAGGCGGGGCTGGGGGTCCAGGGTGATGCTGCAGAGATTGCTAAAACAAACCAGCTGGTAAACCAGGCGCTGGTGGGAGATGCTCGTGCCTGGACAGATGTCCCCACGGTGCTCTTTCAAAGTATGGAATAGAAGGATCTGTTGAGAAAAGAAGCAGAGCAAAGACTGCTGTATCCTCTTTAACGGTCGTTCTGACAAGTCTGATCAATTTCCTGTTCTCCATTCAAGGGGTGCCTTCTGTTAATATCTAAAAAGCAAGGAGGAGTCTCTGGTCTAAAGCCAGAGCCCCATCATCCCTGGCGGCCCTGGGGCACCGGTTCATGGTCCTCTCCACTCGTCACTAGGCTCCTTACCGGCCACTCCGGCCACCGGATGCCCCTGGTCTGTGCACACCACCCTCTCCAGCCCTTTCATAGAACTGTGCTTTAGGGCAGCTGCTTCCTGGAGAGTAATTTTATTGGGTGGGGCGGGGGACACTTTTCACTGTGGCTGGACCGTTTTTTAAAAAAACACCCGATATTCTATCTATCTACCTGGAATATTTTTTATGCCTTCAAAAAGTTAAGATATTACATGCCATAAAATTCACCCTTAAATATATGAGTAAATGGTTTTTAGCATATTCATGAGGTTGTGCGCCCGTTACTCATGTCAGTCACTCAGTCCTGTCTGACTCTCTGCGACCCCATGGACGGTAGCCCCCAGGCTCCTCTGTCCATGGGATTCTCCAGGCAAGAATACTGGAGGGGGTTGCCATGCCCTCCTCCAGGGGATCTTCCTGACCCAGGGACTGAACCCAGGTCTCCCGCACTGCAGGCAGATTCTTTTACCATCTGAGCCACCAGGGAAGCCCCCACTGCCACTGACCAACTCCAGAATGTTTTCATTACCCTCCACGGAAACCTGGAGCCCATTGGCATCGCTCCCCATTCTTTCCCTCCAGCCCCTGGCAGCCACTCAGCTGTTCCCTGCCTCTGCCTATTTGTCAGTTCTGGACATTTCATAGCAGTGAAATTGAACTATATATGGTGTTTTTTTTGTTTTGTTTTGTTTTGTTTTTCTGTCCAGGGCTCCTCTGTCCATGGGATTTCCCATGTATGTGGTTTTTGATGATTAGCTTCTTTCCCTGAGCATGATGTTTTCAAGACTCATCCATGCTATAGCTTGTATCAGAACATCCTCCCTTTTTATGGCCATGTAATACTCTGCTGTGTGGAGCCACAGCATATTTCTGCAACCACCAGTTAGTGGCTATTTGGGTTATTTCCGTTTTGGGCTATTATGAAAACTGCTGCTTTGAACATTCACGGACAAGCTTCATCACTCACCAGTGGGTTTAACGGACTTTGGCTAGCCTGGATCAGCAGCTCATCTGATGGCAGATCATGGCTAACCACACGATCGCCCTCCTTCTTCCTCTTTTGGCCTCATGTTTGCCTCTCTTGACACCCAGATGCCCTTGATGTAGGGCAAGTGGGCTGCACATTGAGTTATGTGTGTCATGTGGTACCCCCATGAGTTTGAGTTTGAAGAACAAAGTGGCTGGTTGAAGTGGGTCCTCCAGTAAAGCTTGCATAAAGCCAGTGCACCCCATTTTATACAGGACTGCCTGAGCATTCTACATAGGTGCCCCCAGGGAAGGTGGCGTTCATTCCTTTATTCACCATGGTGTCGGTAGGCTGGGGCCCCAAGTGGCCTTCTGGTGGGACCTGTCCTCTGTAGCACTGACCTTGGGTGGTTTCTGGGCCAGGAGGACCTCAGAAGTGTAAGGCTTTGTTCTGTCACCTTTGTCTCTTTGTTCAGCTGATTTTTGCCCTCTCCCCATTCCCTGCCCAGTGGGATCCACCAGCCTTGGGCTAAAGAGAACACAAGCAGAACTCCTCCACCCTTCCCTGGCATGCTACCTGGTCCCCAGTTCAGTTCAGTCACTCAGTCGTGTTTGACTCTTTGTGACTCCATGGATTGCAGCACGCCAGGCTTCCCTGGCCTTCACCACCTCCTGGAGTTTGCTCAAGCTCTTTTCCATGGACTCAGTGGTGCCATTCAACCATCTTATCCTCTGTCGTCCCTTTCGCCTTCTGCCTTCTGTTTTTCCCAGCATCAGGGTCTTTGCTAGTGCTTCGTCTCTTCGCATCTGGTGGCCAAAGTATTGGAGCTTCAGCTTTGGCATCAGTTCTTCCACTGAATAGCCTGGTGCCCAGACTCTCTGCTAATTTCCTCCATCTTCCCTCACCTGAGCTTCCTCCACTCTCTTCCCCCGTAAACTGCCTCCACAGGACTCTCTCGGCCAAGACTAGGGACCCTAGAGGACACAGACCAGAGCAGCCTTGCTAGTGCTGGTGCTCTCAGCCCTGAGCAGAGGGACTAGAGGATGGGAGCAGTGGATGTGGTGGTGATGGTGATGGTGATGATGGTAATGATGATGGTGATGAAATGGTGATGATGGTTGATGATGATGGTGGTGATAATGGTTATGATGGTGGTGGTGATGATGGTGATGATGATGATTATGGTAGTGGTGATGGTGATGATGATGATGTGATGATGGTGATGATGGTGGTGATGATAGTGATGGTGATGATGATGGTGATGAAATGGTGATGGTGATGGTGGTGATGATGGTGGTGGTTATAATGGTGGTGATGGTGATGGTGGTGATGATGGTGATGATGGTGGTGATGAGGATGATGGTGGTGATGATAGTGATGGTGATGATGATGGTGATGAAATGGTGATGGTGATGATGATTGGTGATGATGGTGGTGATCATGGTTATGATGGTGGTGGTGATGATGGTGATCATGATGGTGATGATGATGATTATGGTAGTGATGATGGTGATGGTGATGATGATGGTGGTGATGATGATGATTATGGTAGTGATGATGGTGATGATGATGGTGGTGGTTATAATGGTGGTGATGGTGATGGTGGTGATGATGGTGGTGGTGGTGGCAGCTGCTGCAGCATGTCAGCCAGGTGCATAGAGAATAGTGGGTGCAATGAGACATTAAGAAACACACGCATCGACAGAGAGGAAGGATGGGAACTAGGGGCTCAAGACCTCTTGGTCAAGGCCCTGAACACACTCACCAGTCCACTTTTGGTGAGACCTTAAGCATCCAGGTGTTTGCAGGCAATGATATTAGCTCGGGCTGGGAGTCAGTCACAGCCCTGATCAGCAACTGCTCTCGTGACTCTGAGAGTGGGAAGGGCGTGCTGTAGCCGGGGAGCATCTAGGCCAGCAAGAAGCTAAGGACTGTGTTCTGCATGTGCACGCATGTGCTAACGTGGGCTGACCCGGCGTTCCACAGTCCACAGCAGATCTCCCACCTGTTGCTGATCAGCATGAGCCCAGCGGATGAGCCCCTGTGCATTGAATAGACTTGTTTTTGTCTTAGTTCTTTCATTTCCAAGGTGTTTTTCTCCTGGCTCAGCCAAAGCTGCAAAAACCTTCACTGGTCTGTTTCCCCACAGTGACAGTGACACCAGCAAAGAGCCTGGGGTCTCCTGCCTCCCGGGCACTGTTCTACCTTCTGTACACGTTCATCAGCCCATTTAACCCTCACAGGGACCCTAGGAGGCTGGTGCCATTTATCATCTCCATTTCACAGATGTGGAAACTGAGGCACACAGAGGTTAGGTCCCCTGTTCAAAGTCACATAGCCATCAAGAGGAAGTGTGGCTCCAGAGCTCAGACTTTTAACCACTGTGATCTTTTATATACATATTAATGATTTAGAGACAATGGGTGGACACAGAGGTCAGAGCCGTGGCTTTGTTAGAAGCCAGGAGCGGCCCGTGTGCGCCCGGGGCCACGCTGAGTCCTGGCAGGGAGCTGGAACCCCACGTCGAGGCTAGGTCACCAGGGCAGCCTCCCTCCGCTGTGGCCGTGGGGGTGGGCGAGGCCAGGATACAGGTCGGAGCCCAGGACTCTGGAGCCTGAACTGGGGAGGCCAGCACCCTCTGAGCTCATGGGAGGCCGAGGGTCCGGACAGCTCCCTCGGGCCGGCCTCAGAGCTCGGGTCCCCATCCAGGCCTGAGGCTTGAGAGGGAGCCTCGGCTTCCTTCCATTGTCTGTACCGGCCTGCCCAGTGTGTTCCCGCGGTGACCTGAGGCCGGGAGGGAGGGAAGGGGCCAGCCCGGAGCTGGTCAGGGTGGGAGAGGGGAAATGAGAGGGGAAGACTTGGTGTTTGTCCTTGTTTGTGTTTTGTATTAAAGAAAGCAAATAATATCCTTTGAGAAAACCAAGAAACAAAGTACATCCTTAGGCTGCGGCGGCCCATTGTGGCGGCCTGCGCCGGAATTCGTTCATGCCTTTTTGGCCCAATTGTTGGAGGCAAGAGACAGGGTGTGAGGGAGGCACCGACAATATAAATGATGTAAATTAAATAAAATACAATGTGAAATGGGTCATTCTCTCCCTGAACTCAATAGAAGTCTAGGCCTAGCATCCGGAAGGCCGGGTGCTTGTGTCCTGAGCCCGTTGTCCTCTCAGTGCCCTTATTCCACCTCCCGGAAACACCTCAGGACTGCCTGGGCTACCGGTGGCCAAGGCTGCTCAGCCCTTGGTCGGTGCAAAACCCAGAGAAGGCAGCCCTGCGGGCCCTCCCCATAGAGCCCGAGTCCAGCGGGCCGCACGTGCCCTCCCCATAGAGGGCTAACTCTTGGTCTCCTTGTCAGGAAAGTGGAGTTGGGGCTGACTGGACTCTCATGGAGCCCTCTCCAGAACACTGGGCCCTGTCACACCCTCTGACCCCGTGCACATTGCCCAGGGCCCTGTGGGTGGCTGGGGGGCCTCCCTCAGGCTGTGGACTCTGCATCAGGACCCATACCCAGGTGTCCCAGGCCCAAGCCAGGCCACCCCCTCCTCCCAGACCTCCAGGCCTTAGGTGCCCTCTACCCCATCCCACCCTGGGATGACCATAATAGAATGGCCGTGCTCTCCTGTGTCCCCCCCAGAACACACTTGCCTGGGGAGAGGGGAATGATAAGAAAAGAGCTAGCGGGCTTCCTGGTGGCCCCCCCCGGGGGGGGAGGCCAGGATACAGGTCGGAGCCCAGGACTCTGGAGCCTGAACTGGGGAGGCCAGCACCCTCTGAGCTCATGGGAGGCCGAGGGTCCGGACAGCTCCCTCGGGCCGGCCTCAGAGCTCGGGTCCCCATCCAGGCCTGAGGCTTGAGAGGGAGCCTCGGCTTCCTTCCATTGTCTGTACCAGCCTGCCCAGTGTGTTCCCGCGGTGACCTGAGGCCGGGAGGGAGGGAAGGGGCCAGCCCGGAGCTGGTCAGGGTGGGAGAGGGGAAATGAGAGGGGAAGACTTGGTGTTTGTCCTTGTTTGTGTTTTGTATTAAAGAAAGCAAATAATATCCTTTGAGAAAACCAAGAAACAAAGTACATCCTTAGGCTGCGGCGGCCCATTGTGGCGGCCTGCGCCGGAATTCGTTCATGCCTTTTTGGCCCGATTGTTGGAGGCAAGAGACAGGGTGTGAGGGAGGCACCGACAATATAAATGATGTAAATTAAATAAAATACAATGTGAAATGGGTCATTCTCTCCCTGAACTCAATAGAAGTCTAGGCCTAGCATCCGGAAGGCCGGGTGCTTGTGTCCTGAGCCCGTTGTCCTCTCAGTGCCCTTATTCCACCTCCCGGAAACACCTCAGGACTGCCTGGGCTACCGGTGGCCAAGGCTGCTCAGCCCTTGGTCGGTGCAAAGCCCAGAGAAGGCAGCCCTGCGGGCCCTCCCCATAGAGCCCGAGTCCAGCGGGCCGCACGTGCCCTCCCCATAGAGGGCTAACTCTTGGTCTCCTTGTCAGGAAAGTGGAGTTGGGGCTGACTGGACTCTCATGGAGCCCTCTCCAGAACACTGGGCCCTGTCACACCCTCTGACCCCGTGCACATTGCCCAGGGCCCTGTGGGTGGCTGGGGGGCCTCCCTCAGGCTGTGGACTCTGCATCAGGACCCATACCCAGGTGTCCCAGGCCCAAGCCAGGCCACCCCCTCCTCCCAGACCTCCAGGCCTTAGGTGCCCTCTACCCCATCCCACCCTGGGATGACCATAATAGAATGGCCGTGCTCTCCTGTGTCCCCCCCAGAACGCACTTGCCTGGGGAGAGGGGAATGATAAGAAAAGAGCTAGCGGGCTTCCCTGGTGGTCCAGTGGGTAAAGAGTCTGCCTTGCAGTGCAAGGGGCACTGGCGATCCCTGGTCCGGGAGGATCCCATGTGCCACAGAGCAGCTGGACCAGAGTGTCCAATGACAAGCCAGCGCTCTGGAGTGCATGTGCCCAGAGCCAGAACTCTGCTACGAGAGAGGCCACTGCAATGGGAGGCCCACACAGGCCAAAGGATGAAGACGGATGAAAATAAATAAATAGAAAAACCAATAAAAGAGGCCAAAAAAATTTAAAAAAAAAAAAAAGAAGAGCTGGCTATCAACCTGACCTCTGCAAGTTATTCTGCCTGCAGCCCCTCATTTGCAGGATCAACCCTGCATTATAAGTATAGTGTTTCTCACTGACCTTGGGTGATGTGTGTGTGTGTGTGTGTATCTGTTATCTGTCTATCTGTGCAGCTGTTACCATGACAGTATGTGAAAAACCATCTTCAGAATTTTCCACAATGGCTTCCCTGGTAGCTCAGCTGGTGAAGAATCCTCCTGCAGTACAGGCAGCCCGGGTTCAGTTCCTGGATCGGGAAGCCTCCCTGAAGAAGGGATAGGCTGTGCACTCCAGTATTCTTGCCTGGAGAATTCCATGGGCAAAGGAACCTGGTGGGCTATAGTCCATAGGGTTGCAAAGACTGAGCAATTTTCACTTTATTTTCAGAGTTGAGAAAAGCATTAGCTATCTGCATGTTTCCCCTAAATATACCCCAGGAGTGTAAGTAACAAGGATCTTGGGTAACAATTGCCTGAGGCATCCTGGGCTGGCATGAGGCAAAAACTGGGTCCTAGTGTGTTCCGTCTGCATGAGGCCCAGGGTTTGCAAGGAGGTTGCGTCTTGCTGGTTTTCTCAGCAACTCAGAGAAGACAGTAACGTGTCCCTGGTGTTAGGAGGCTTGATGTTAGAGGGTTAGCTTGTCCTCCACCAGATTCCAGGGTTCTCTTCTGAGTCTCTGCCACACCCTGAACCTGCTCATGCACCCTCCTGACTTGAATGTCCTCATCTGTAATTTGAGTGACTGGCTATGACAGACTCTAGGGACCTCACTTGTTCTGTAATTCCAGCTTCATCATCTGGTGGGACGTTGGTGAACTCTCGTATTCTCCATTTTTCCATCTGTAGTTGGTGGTCTGAGTCTCACTTTTCCAAACTCTTGATTTAACTTTGTTGTCATAGACATTGTCATTAGTACAGACCCGAAGGTTCTTTTCTCTCTTCTGAATTCACCGACACACTCTTTTCCTCCCCCAACCACCCAGGGCTACCACCCGATGCCCCACGAGGTGGAGATCGCGCACACGAAGAAGTTGTTCCGGAGGAGGAGAAACGACCGAAGGTAGGAGACCCTCCGTCATCAACTTTGGGTGTTCTTTGCCTCCGCCGGCCCTTGTGTAGCTGCGGTCCCGGCCTGCGTTTTGCTTTTCCTGGTCACCAGCCAATACAATGAGAGGTGACATGGGTGCTGTGGGAATGGGGGATGGTGACTGCCCTTCTCTCGGGTGGCCCTGGGGCTGGACCCCTGCAGGAGTCCAGGCAGTTCGGGAAGAGAACAGCTCTTTGCACTGACTGGGCAGCTGCCATTGCAGTCCTTGGGGGACGGACTGCCGACATGTGCTTTGAGACATGGCCTCCAGGAGGCTCTGGAGCCCGTGGTTCCCGGGCTCTCTGTCTCTCTCTTCCTGTCCCTGGCCGTGTGTGCGAAGCGAGGCTGTGCTGTGCCAGCGACAGCCAGATCAGCAGGGGCACAGGCAGCGGCTCTCGAATGCCCCGGGGGCGTGGGGTGGGTGGGGGTGCTCTCTAAAACTGAGGCAGAAATCAGAATGTCCCCTGAGATGCAGAAGGCTGGGTGACAGCCGGGGACCAGAAAAAGCGCCCGGGGTAGCGCTGGATAGGAGCAAACAACTGAGGCTGAGCCTTTGTTTCCTTAAAGGCTCTCTAACAAGGAAAAGTCTTCAAGGTGTATTTCAATTGGAAAAGTTCCGGTGCCGAACAGTTCGTCTTCTGAGTCTCTGCCACACCCTGAACTGCTCATGCACCCTCCTGACTTGAATGTCCTCATCTGTAATTTGAGTGACTGCTGACAGACTTAGGGACACTCTACTTGTCTGAACCGCTTCACTCTGTGATGTATCTGTAATTCCATTCAGTCAGTTGGCTGGTGGGACGTTGGTGAACTCTCGTATTCTCCATTTTCCATCTGTAGTTGGTGGTCTGAGTCTCACTTTTCCAAACTCTTGATTTAACTTTGTTGTCATAGACATTGTCATTAGTACAGACCCGAAGGTTCTTTTCTCTCTTCTGAATTCACCGACACACTCTTTTCCTCCCCCAACCACCCAGGGCTACCACCCGATGCCCCACGAGGTGGAGATCGCGCACACGAAGAAGTTGTTCCGGAGGAGGAGAAACGACCGAAGGTAGGAGACCCTCCGTCATCAACTTTGGGTGTTCTTTGCCTCCGCCGGCCCTTGTGTAGCTGCGGTCCCGGCCTGCGTTTTGCTTTTCCTGGTCACCAGCCAATACAATGAGAGGTGACATGGGTGCTGTGGGAATGGGGGATGGTGACTGCCCTTCTCTCGGGTGGCCCTGGGGCTGGACCCCTGCAGGAGTCCAGGCAGTTCGGGAAGAGAACAGCTCTTTGCACTGACTGGGCAGCTGCCATTGCAGTCCTTGGGGGACGGACTGCCGACATGTGCTTTGAGACATGGCCTCCAGGAGGCTCTGGAGCCCGTGGTTCCCGGGCTCTCTGTCTCTCTCTACCTGTCCCTGGCCGTGTGTGCGAAGCGAGGCTGTGCTGTGCCAGCGACAGCCAGATCAGCAGGGGCACAGGCAGCGGCTCTCGAATGCCCCGGGGGCGTGGGGTGGGTGGGGGTGCTCTCTAAAACTGAGGCAGAAATCAGAATGTCCCCTGAGATGCAGAAGGCTGGGTGACAGCCGGGGACCAGAAAAAGCGCCCGGGGTAGCGCTGGATAGGAGCAAACAACTGAGGCTGAGCCTTTGTTTCCTTAAAGGCTCTCTAACAAGGAAAAGTCTTCAAGGTGTATTTCAATTGGAAAAGTTCCGGTGCCGAACAGTCCTTTCATGTGTGGCCATTTGTGCAAAAGCGGGGTTCGAGTAATTCTTTTTGTTTGTTTGGATGTGCATACATGATTTCTGGATGGAAATGAGGGAGGGAGGAAGAGAAAGAGGGGAGGAAGGAAGAGGGGGAGCACGGAGGACTCTGCTTGAAGAATTAAGATGAGGTTCTTCTCTCCAGGGAATTTCTTCCTAGATAAAGGCGATGGCTTGTGGTTTTACCTTTACTGAGCAGAGAATGTTCTCAGAGAGCCAAAACACGGCCCAGCCAACACGCATGCTCGGAGAACTAGAAACGCCTCTTCACACACACACACACACACACACACACACACACAGGGCCTCGAGCAAGGAGGGCTGGATGGTGGCCACAGCTCTGGGCGGGTGGAGGGCCAGCCCCGGGAATGTCATCGACTGGTGGATTTCGTGGGACAGAAACATTCCCAGAGGAGAGGGAACGCACGGCCAGCTGGAGGGCAGGCAGTCCGGGCCTAGAACTCAACACCACAGGGCACTTCAGGTAGTGGCATCAAACGGAGAAACTGAGCAAGGAGAGTGGGACCCAGCCTGCTCCCGGCCTGACCCGAGTGTGCTCGCCGTACTCCGTGTGCCGCTGTTGGCAGCTTCCCAGAGGCTCATTCCTGGCTTCTGGGTTCCCTGCAGAGGGAGCAGCCCCCTCAAAGGAGGAATGGGGGCTCCTAGGGGCTGAGGAGGTGTCAGGCAGAGCAGAGGCTCTGTGTCACTCCTCCCCTGCCCCTTGGTCCCCAGAGTGTGTGTAGAGCTTCCCCAGGAGAAGTCACCCCCCGGGCTCCGGCCGGGGCAGGTGGCGGGCCGCATGCGGAGCAGCCACACCTCCACTTGTGGGCCAGATCACCCCTCGCAGCCCGAGCCCTGGACAGTGGAGGTCTCCGGAAGGCAGCAGCGGACCCAGGAATGTAGGAAGAGGAGCGTGACATGCAGGCACCGGGAAGCGGCCTTCCGCTGAGCCGCGCTCGTGTTAACAAATGCCCTGTTAGGTCAGCACACCTCGCAAAGGATGTGGACCTGGGACGGGGTCCAAAGCAAGGCAATAAAGATGATTAAAGGGATGGAAAGTATGTCCTGTGAGGAGAGGCTAGCGGGCCGGGGCCAGGGAAGAGGAGGCTGCAGGGAAAGAACATTCATGCCAGTAAACTCTTGAAAGATTTATACCGAGTGCTGAGGAGCGGCCGCCCCGCCTTCCCTGGGCTCTGAACCGGAGGAAATCGGCTGAAATGAAAGGAGAGAGTGTTCCTCGGGACCACAGACGGGCTCAAGGAACAAACATCCTGACTGTCCAGGGCTCAGGCTCGTCCATTCGAGGCAGCAGACGCGCCTTGAGCCCGTGCCCGTCGGGGGGCCCCACCTTTACGCACTTGCTGCACATGGTGCAGGACAACGCTTGGCCGTCACGGCCTCCCCAGGCCAGAGATTTTCAGGAGAAGAGCAGGCAGCCCAACAGTTTCAGGACGTCACTGTCTGAAGCCAGGCGGCCAGCATCAGGGGCCTCCCGAGCCCTTCTTGGAGGAGTGTGTGTGATTCTGTCGGTAGAGGGTTGGCTGCAGAATATTATCCGGTCAACCCTATCTTTCCAGCTGTTGATGGTTAGTCGAGGCCTTGTGGAGCCCCAGACCTTTATACTTGACCTTGAGGGTTAACACTTTCATGGCTTAACCTTCCTAGGCATGGGGCTTCACCCACACTGACAGTAGCCTGCGTTCCTTGGGGGGTGACTGGATTCAGGCGTGGTGGCCGAGGGCACGGTCAGCATCCCTCTGTGTCACGCCTCTGACCTGTCCCTCTCTGCTGCAAAGGAGAGCAGGCGCTGTCTCCCCCTGAACAGATTGAATAACTGAGGCTGGGGACACCAGCCAAGGTTACTCAGCTGAAAAGTGGCAGACCGGAGCTCGCCTCCGCTGACTGCACTTCTCAGCCCTCTTGACTACCCCCTACTCCAGTGGACCTTTGATCTAGAAAAGGCCAAGAGCAGGAGCTGGTGGACGTGTACTTAGGGTGGGAGTGGGGACGGCTGCAGTGTCCCATGGAGGGAGGCGGCCTGTGCCATCCCCTCGGTGTCTCTGAGACTGTCTGGGGCCGTCCTTCTGACTACAGCGTAGCCGGACGTGGCGTCCGGCAGCTGTCATGGATCCTGGGAGTCTGTGCTACCCCGAAGCCTGGGACAGGAGTTTCTCGACTGGGCTCTAGGTCCCTCGCCCTGATAGAAGTCTAGATTGTGTCCGAGTTCCTTGTGGCCTCTAGGGGTCTTGAGTGAGCCCTAAAAGTGAACAAGTGAAAGTCTTAGTCACTCGGTTGTGTCTGACTCTTAGCAACCCCATGGGCCGTAGCCTGCCAGGCTCCTCTCTCCGTGGGATTCTGCAGGCAAGCCTACTGGAGTGGGCTGCCATTTCCTCCTCCAGGGGATCTTCCCAACCCAGGGATCGAACCTGGGTCTCCTGCCTCGCAGGCGGATCCTTTACCGTCTGAGCCACCAGGGAAGCTCTGCGTGGGCCCTGACCGCCTTTATTCTTCATTTGTTCAAGTCTGAGGTGTGTGCGCTGGAATTAGATGTCGGACGTGAAGGCCAGCTCTTCTGCTTGCTTACTCCACGATTTCAGCAAATTACTTTTTACCCTGAAAACGATCTCTTCTTCTGTAAAATGGGTTCACTAACTGGGAGGCTTAACTAAGCTCGTCCTTGTAAGGCACCAGAACGCAGTCTTAGCACCAGCCGACTCTGCAGATCAGAGCAGGAGCCGAGGTGCTCAGAAAACACTAAAGGGAAAGTGGACTGCAGATGTCTGCCAAGGCAGGGACACGGGGGGCTGTCCCAAGTCCCCACAGGAGCTAGAGAGCTTTCCTTGCATCCCCTGCAGGACCGGGGCACACAGGCTCATTGCTCCTTCTCCGAAATCCACTTGGAAAGCTCTGCCCCCGCCGTCCGGCTGGCAGAGCAGGGCCCCCAGGCGCAGCCCCCTGCATACTCCGCGCCCACATTCTGTGTGCTGCCTCGAGGGTCTTGGTGTCTACAACTGAGTCGTCGGTGTCTTTTCCTCATTTGGCAGAAAAACGTTAAGCTCACGAACAAAGGTTTCCTCCTTTAAAATGTTCTCAGAACACGGGCAAACTGGTAACCACTTTCTGATTTGGGGGAGCTCGTTAAAGATGGTTGTTGATTTCTGATGGAATTGTGCATTTCATGATATGAATGTGTTACATGAGCGTTTCATGCCTTCCTGAAAGAGCAGCCTGCCTCTGGGCTCTGTCCCCACCCAGGCAGACCTGTGACTGGAAGAGGGACCACCAAGGCTTGTCTCCTGCCTCGAGTGCCCTGCTCTCCCCACCCGAGCGACCCAGGCCAGACCTGTGACTGGAAGAGGGACACCAATGTCTCCCAAGTGAAAGTCTTAGTCACTCGGTCGTGTCTGACTCTTAGCAACCCCATGGGCCGTAGCCTGCCAGGCTCCTCTCTCCGTGGGATTCTGCAGGCAAGACTACTGGAGTGGGCTGCCATTTCCTCCTCCAGGGGATCTTCCCAACCCAGGGATCGAACCTGGGTCTCCTGCCTCGCAGGCGGATCCTTTACGGTCTGAGCCACCAGGGAAGCTCTGCGTGGGCCCTGACCGCCTTTATTCTTCATTTGTTCAAGTCTGAGGTGTGTGCGCTGGAATTAGATGTCGGACGTGAAGGCCAGCTCTTCTGCTTGCTTACTCCACGATTTCAGCAAATTACTTTTTACCCTGAAAACGATCTCTTCTTCTGTAAAATGGGTTCACTAACTGGGAGGCTTAACTAAGCTCGTCCTTGTAAGGCACCAGAACGCAGTCTTAGCACCAGCCGACTCTGCAGATCAGAGCAGGAGCCGAGGTGCTCAGAAAACACTAAAGGGAAAGTGGACTGCAGATGTCTGCCAAGGCAGGGACACGGGGGGCTGTCCCAAGTCCCCACAGGAGCTAGAGAGCTTTCCTTGCATCCCCTGCAGGACCGGGGCACACAGGCTCATTGCTCCTTCTCCGAAATCCACTTGGAAAGCTCTGCCCCCGCCGTCCGGCTGGCAGAGCAGGGCCCCCAGGCGCAGCCCCCTGCATACTCCGCGCCCACATTCTGTGTGCTGCCTCGAGGGTCTTGGTGTCTACAACTGAGTCGTCGGTGTCTTTTCCTCATTTGGCAGAAAAACGTTAAGCTCACGAACAAAGGTTTCCTCCTTTAAAATGTTCTCAGAACACGGGCAAACTGGTAACCACTTTCTGATTTGGGGGAGCTCGTTAAAGATGGTTGTTGATTTCTGATGGAATTGTGCATTTCATGATATGAATGTGTTACATGAGCGTTTCATGCCTTCCTGAAAGAGCAGCCTGCCTCTGGGCGCTCTGTCCCCACCCAGGCAGACCTGTGACTGGAAGAGGGACCACCAAGGCTTGTCTCCTGCCTCGAGTGCCCTGCTCTCACGAGGCGGGGCCAGGGGGCAGCCTCCGGAGGGCTGACTCCCAGCCGTGCAACCAGCCCAGCACTGGTGTCGACCTTGAGTGAGATCTCACCTCCAAGGGGACACGGGGACTTTCTCTACCCCCACCCGCACTCCATCGGAAGAGAGGGGAGTCTGAGGCCATGGGTGAAGGTCATGGTCTGTGTTCCCTGGGAGGAAGTGTCGGGGATGGAGCGTCGCGGGCAGGAGGCTTGCTAAGGAGTGGCCTTAGGGTCACTGGAAGGGAGGGTAGCGTATTGGGCCGAGGGGGAGCTGAGCCATGGAGCAGCCTGGGTGGGGAGTTCTGATTCTGCGAGGAGTTCTGACGTTGGGGTGGCCCTCTAGAGCTGTCTCAAGATGGAGAGAACGGGCAGGTCCTTGTATCCCTGTGTCCACTCTTGTCTTCGGATGAGACTGCCCTGACCGCGAGCCGGCGGCCCTCTGCCCCAGTTTCTGGAGGGCTGACAGCTGAGGACTCTCACGGCGCCTCCAGCAGCCCCGGGGACGGGCGTTGTTCCTGAACACGGAGCCCTGGGCAGCCCGTCCCAACAAGCACCACCGTGAGGCCCTCCGGCTCTCCAGCTAGATTGGTAGGGCGGCTCCATTCTGTGGCCCGAGAAGCCAGAGAAGTGCCAGGCGTGACGTCTGCTCCCCAGGGCCTGACGTGGAGCACGCACAGCTGGCCTCAGAAGCCACCAGAACGAGACCCACGATTAGGTAGCATCTGCATACTCCCTTGAGGAGGTTCAGAGAAAGGAGCCAGTGGGGGTAATTATGGGATGCTTCCTGGAGGAGGCGGGCATTGAAATAGCCTTCCTCACTAGAAGGATTTGTACGGAGATGGGAGGACCTCAGGGTGAGGAAACTGTGCAGGCTTTCGTGAAACAAGTGTGGGAGCAGAGATTCCCACCACCCTGGAAGCCACCGCCACCAAGCTCCCTAGAAACAGAGCCGGATGGGTGGAGCCCACAGCAGCCGCTACCCCACATTGAGCGAAAGAGAAGGGAGACTCGAGCTATTCGAAGAAGTCTCAGTAGGTGAGTTGGTGAGAGCCGGGCAGCTGAGGGAGGCACTCGCGCTCCCTCGCACAGTGCCCAGGTGGCCAGGGAGACAGGAGAGCCGTTATCCAAATTAATTTGTCTCATTAAGGGAGGTCTCACCATGGTTAATCTCCATGTGCAAAGCAGATTTGGAGAGAAGGAAAGAACGGCAGGCCATCCCCAGCTGGTACCAGATTCTCTGCTGACGAGAAGTGGGAGAGCAAGCGGTCCCACCTCCGGGTCCCCCCTCGCCCGGGGTCCCAGCCGGGGCAGGCGGGCCACAGCCCGGCCACGGCAGGGTGGGCAGAGCCCCAGCAGCTCCTGCCGCCTCTGTCCTGTGACGGACCGTGACTGTGACTTGGTGTCCTCTCGTGAACAAAGTACAGCCCCATCCCTCCCCCGCCTCCTCTGCCGTCACGCACCCAAACCCCCCAGGTGCCAGACTCTCCCCCGGGGCGGCATTGGTGTCAGCCGTCAGATTTGCTTGTGCAAGCTCTCTATGACATCATCTAGGTCACTGATAAAATGGAACAGGACATCTGGAATTAATGGCGATGGGTAGGCAACGCTGGGACGATACTAAAAATCCTGGAGTATGTATTTTGAGAAGGGTGGAGTCTGTGGTAGGTGAATTACGTTTCTTTTTTTTTTGAGTTTCTGACTGCGTGTGGGAGGTGCCAGGACGGAGCAGTGGGCCAGCCTCTGTGAGCACTCCCCGAGGCTTGGTGTTTGCAGGGTTCTTCAAGGGCACCAGGGTAGGAATCCTTTCACAAAAGGGCATAGGCTCTTGTTCTGTGGGACTCTGTGCTAGCGATGAATGATGACCTCTTCTTTCCCGGATCATCGTTTGGGGATCCCTTGGAGAGACAGTATGTTTTTCTGATAGACTGGGAGGACCTCAGGGTGAGGAAACTGTGCAGGTTTCGTGAAACAAGTGTGGGAGCAGAGATTCCCACCACCCTGGAAGCCACCGCCACCAAGCTCCCTAGAAACAGAGCCGCATGGGTGGAGCCCACAGCAGCCGCTACCCCACATTGAGCGAAAGAGAAGGGAGACTCGAGCTATTCGAAGAAGTCTCAGTAGGTGAGTTGGTGAGAGCCGGGCAGCTGAGGGAGGCACTCGCGCTCCCTCGCACAGTGCCCAGGTGGCCAGGGAGACAGGAGAGCCGTTATCCAA
The DNA here is from genome assembly GCA_022376925.1 of Tragulus kanchil. Classification (NCBI taxonomy): domain Eukaryota; kingdom Metazoa; phylum Chordata; class Mammalia; order Artiodactyla; family Tragulidae; genus Tragulus; species Tragulus kanchil. Next base: position 140,082,173 of record JAIOJX010000003.1, read on the forward strand.
ATTAATTTGTCTCATTAAGGGAGGTCTCACCATGGTTAATCTCCATGTGCAAAGCAGATTTGGAGAGAAGGAAAGAACGGCAGGCCATCCCCAGCTGGTACCAGATTCTCTGCTGACGAGAAGTGGGAGAGCAAGCGGTCCCACCTCCGGGTCCCCCCTCGCCCGGGGTCCCAGCCGGGGCAGGCGGGCCACAGCCCGGCCACGGCAGGGTGGGCAGAGCCCCAGCAGCTCCTGCCGCCTCTGTCCTGTGACGGACCGTGACTGTGACTTGGTGTCCTCTCGTGAACAAAGTACAGCCCCATCCCTCCCCCGCCTCCTCTGCCGTCACGCACCCAAACCCCCCAGGTGCCAGACTCTCCCCCGGGGCGGCATTGGTGTCAGCCGTCAGATTTGCTTGTGCAAGCTCTCTATGACATCATCTAGGTCACTGATAAAATGGAACAGGACATCTGGAATTAATGGCGATGGGTAGGCAACGCTGGGACGATACTAAAAATCCTGGAGTATGTATTTTGAGAAGGGTGGAGTCTGTGGTAGGTGAATTACGTTTCTTTTTTTTTTGAGTTTCTGACTGCGTGTGGGAGGTGCCAGGACGGAGCAGTGGGCCAGCCTCTGTGAGCACTCCCCGAGGCTTGGTGTTTGCAGGGTTCTTCAAGGGCACCAGGGTAGGAATCCTTTCACAAAAGGGCATAGGCTCTTGTTCTGTGGGACTCTGTGCTAGCGATGAATGATGACCTCTTCTTTCCCGGATCATCTGTTTGGGGATCTCCTTGGGAGAGACAGTATCTGTATTTTTCTGATATTTAAGACTGGAGCTGGATGTGTAGAGCTGTTGTCTCCGGGGCTTTGTGCCTGAGTCAGAAGCCCTTTCCGACCTCCTGCGCCGTGCTCCCTTTCTCTGGGCCGTGATAGCTCCCTCCCTTGGGCAAGAGGATGAACCGTCAAAGGGCCTGTCTCTTCCCACGATTTCCTCCGAGGGCCCCAGCATCGTACGGAGGCTGCTCTGGCTGGATCTAGCTTTCATGGTCCAGCACATGTTCTCTGACAAAAGGCAAATCCTTCTCTCAGCGGCCCCCTTCATTTTACATCATCCTCTCCACCCGCGGCCTCCTGCTTGCCTCCTCCTTTTCACTCTAAATACAAGAATTTAATTTTAGCATTGTCGTTAATGCTTGTTAAGCCCACTGCTTGACGCACTCTGACGCCTCTTCTCCACCCTTGGGTGCCTTCACTGGCTGTGGGAGCCTCCTCGTTCCCTCCGGAAACCCACGTTACCCTTCTTCACGCCGCGGCTCGCCAGCGAGGACCCTGCAGTGTGCCAGCGCTGGCGGAAAGCCCTGTCTCTGCGTCTCAGTCACTCTCGGGCACCTGCCATTCCCTTTAGCACCTCACGTCACTCCTGCAGGTGTGGACGCCCTCATCCACGAAGATGACGGAGCCCCAGATCTTGCCCAGTGGGAACTGGTCGGAAATCCATCCAGTGTAGGGCCCTAGCTCCATCCATCAGCTCTTTCACAAGGGCCATTAAGCCCTTTGGGAAGTTCAGGACTTCCCCGGTGACTCAGCTGGTAAAAATATCCATCTGCAGTACAGGAGACCGAGGTTCAGTTCCTGGGTCGGGAAGATCGTCTGGAGAAGTGACCAGTTACCCACTCCAGTCTTCTTGCCTGGAGAATCCCATGGACACAGGAGCCTGGTGAGCTACTGTCCGTGGTCACAAAGAGTCAGACACGACTGAGTGACTTTAGTTTGTAGTTTGGGAAGTTCAGTCAATTCTCATTATTTATGGATTCTATATTTGCAGATTTGCCTCCTTGTTAAGTTACTTTTTTGTGATTAAGGCAAATACAGTGCTTTCACAGTCTTTCATGGACCCCGAACCCAGAGCAGTGAAGCCCTTCGCTGACCCATGCATTCCCAGCTGAGGTTGAACCAGGAGAGCTCGCCTTCCTGCTCCAGCTCTCCAGTTTGTAAATAAGAGTCTTCCTGAGATCTACTCAGGGCTGTGGTTTTGGCACTGATGTGCTTTGCACTGGGGGATCTGCTGTTTAAAATGGCGTCCCAGCGTCGTGCTGAAGTGCTGTCTGAGGTCTCAAAGTGCAGGGAGGCTGTCACACGCCATTAGGAGAAAGTACATGTGTTGGATGAGCCTCTGCTGGCCAGAGCTATAGTGCTGTGGGCGGTGAGCTCAGTGATAGTGAATCCGTAATATATAGGAAATAAGATGTCTTTAAACCAAACACACATGAAGCAGGGTTACAAATTGATGAGTTGGAGAACACAGGAGCCCTGCAGGAGCCTAACCCTGTCTTTCCCTGGGAGGAGTGGTTCGGTAGTTGCACAGTGTAGTTACATAGCTACATAGAGAGCCTCAGGCTTCCCGGGTGGCACGAGTGGTGAAGAACCGCGGGCCAGTGCGGGCAGACCTCAGAGAGGTGGGTCTGATCCCTGAGACAGAAAGATCCCCTGGAGAAGGGAAGGGCAACCCTCTCCAGTATTCTTGCCTGGAGAATTCCATGGACAGAGGAGCCTGGCGGACTCCAGTTCTATAGGATCACAAAGAGTTGGACACAACTAAAGCAACTTAGCGCCCACACGTAGAGCGTTAACGACTGTAAGTAACGAAAACGGGCTGTGCTGGCCCTTTAAAATGGGGGAAGAGGAATTGGGTGGGTAAGATTTCACCTTCCGGTGCCTGGGGGTGTGAGTTTGATCCCTGGTTGGTGAGCTAGGAGGCCATGTGCCTTGTGGCCAAGAAATCGAAACAGAAGCAATGTTGTAACAAATTCAATAGACTTTTAAAATGGACTTTTTAAAATTACGATTATTTATTTTCATCTATCTTTATTTTTTGGGCTGTGTGGGCCTCCCATTGCAGTGGCCTGTCTCGTTGCAGAGCACCGGCTCTGGGCGCATGTGCTCCAGAGCGCTGGCTCATAATCGCACACACCGCTGCAGCCACTCTGCAGCGCTTGGGATCTTCCCGGGCCAGGGATCGAACCGGTGCCCCTTGCACTGCAAGGTAGACTCCCTACCCACTGGACCACCCAGGAAGGCCCAAAATGGCCTTTTTTAATTAAAATAAAAAGAAAAATCTTGAAAAGAAAACAGCAACAACATGGGAGAGATGCTGAAGATAAAGGGCTATGTTTTGAGTGAGTGGTGGGGTTTTAGGCTGAAGAGTTTATCTCGTCGGTGTGGTGGTAGCCGAGATGGGGGATAGGAGCGCGTGGGAGACACTTCCTCCACAGCTGTCACCTGGCCTGGGTCTCGCCGAGCGGCCACGGCTTCGTTTGCCCGTCCGGGGCGGACGCACTCCCTGAGGCCTCCAGACGGCGGAGCCCTGAGGTGACCGTCGTTGTCATCCTGTCCTCAGGAGCCCAGGGGACAGCGAGACAGATTACCCTCCCATTGCCCGCCATTTGTCTTTCTACCGCAGCAAGGAAATTGCCCTCATTAAGCCCCTGCTAAAGATAGATAAGAAAATGGGACAGGCAAACCCCCACCTGGCAGGCAGCCCTGTCAGATTCTGAGCAAAATGAGTCAGATAGGAATTATTTTTAGGCGCCTTCTCCTCCTCCCCCACGCCCACCCCCAGGCTCTCTAGGAGAAGCGCTCGGCTCATCTCGACGCCAGATGTCCAGGTCTGTGTTTGAGTGACACGGGGGGCCTGGTCAAGAGAGGAGGCCCGGCCTTTGTACAGGCCGTGATGGCCAGATCCTCCTCTGGATGGTGCCGGCCTCCCCTGGCGCTCCTGGCGGGACAGGCTGCTGAGAGAGAGCCCGAGGGCTGCCGCTCCACTCACCTTCCTGTCCTCTCTCCTGGCGCGTGCTCTGTGCTCAGAACCTGCCCCGAGCATCACACTTGATGGGAAAGAAACCAGTCCCTGGGGCCCTTCTCGCCGGCGGAAGGCCCAGCAAGTCTGGAGGCCCGGGACCCCCGTCTATGCCTGGCCATTTTGTGCGTTCTCGCTGAGCTCCCGGTGCCAGGCCTGCTGCCCTCCGGTCTGTCTCCCGCTGCTGGGGAGCTGAGTGCTGCTCCTTCCTGTTCACTCTCCACTCCTCTTTCCAGCTATTAGGATTTGTCCAGAGCCCTTACACCCTAGAGAACAAGAAAGGGAGACCTAGGGCAAGGAAGCTGATGAAGACGGGGCAAGGGTGCATACCTTGTGGCTTAGAGAGCAGAATGGATGCTGACGAGGACAGGGACCCCATAGGCGTAAAGGAACCTGTGCCTGAGACAGACTGGAGAATGGGCACTAGGGACCAGTCACCTGAGCTGGTGTAATTAAACCTCCCTAGAGGTCTGAGGCGGGCCTTCCCTGGTAGCTCAGCTGGTAAAGAATCCGCCTGCGATGCAGGAGACCCCAGTTCTATTCCTGGTTCCGGAAGATCCCCTGGAGAATGGATAGACTACCGACTCCAGTATTCTTGGGCTTTCCTGGTGGCATAGATGGTAAAGAATCTGCCTAAAATGTGGGAAGAGACTTTGGTTTGATCCCTGGGTTGGGAAGATCCCCTGGAGAAGGGAGTGGCCACTCACTCCAGCATTCTTGCCTGGAGAATTCCAGGATTCATCCGTGGGGTCCCAGAGAGTTGGACACGACTAAGCAACTTAACTTTGATTTTACGAGGTGTTAGTCTCACTTTTATTTTGAAATGCTGGACTTTTGGGGTTGGCTCACAAATGATAACCCCAGCCCTCTCTCCCTTGCTAGAGTAGATGGAGGCAACTCCTTCCGCCCCAAACGCCTGGGCGTCTGGTGCCAAGTCTGTGCAGCCTTCACCAGGGGCAGCTGGCACGGTGGGTACCAAAACCCGGGCCAGACCTACTGGGCTTCTGGACCAGTTCATCCCACGCTGGCCGGGGGATCTGAGGGGATAAGGACCCTCGCCAAGCTCGTTCTTATTGTCCCCAGAGACACTGGCTACAGCCTCCAGGGATGTCTGTAGATGAGGTATGATGGCGGGTACCCGAGAGACCCCAGCCCCACACTGACTCTCAGTACAGACCCCAGCCCCATGCTGGTTCTAAGTACAGAGGCGAGAGTCCCCTCTTTCCTGACCTTGCTCCTGGGACCCCTCCAACCTGGGACGTAAGCAAGGCAGGAAGGAAGATTGGGCAACAGTTATGGAGCCCAGGTTTCCATCCTTTGTGGCCCAAGGCAATCCCTTAGACTTTTGGAGCTAATATTTTCAAATATATTGGGGAAGGGAATCCCCTGGTGGTCCAGTGGTTAGGACTTTGTTTTTTTCACAGCTGAAGATGTAGGTTCAATCCTTGGTTGGGAAACTAAAATCCCATAGGCCATGGCTCTCGGCCAAAAATAAAACGTAAACATAACAAATGTACTGAGGAGAACGCAGGGTTAAAGACGGCAAGCAAAACTTCCCAAGAATAGCTTAGCTGTGGACTGGAAAGACAGGACACATACTAGAGGCCAGTCGGGGCTTTCAGTGTAAATAACCAGTACCCCCCCCACCACCACCCCCACACACACACCTTTATCTTCAACCCAGTGCATTCACCCTCTCCCAAAAGTTCCAGAAAACAGGGCCATGTCTGCTGCTCCTGTGTACATCTTTTGGGGGCAGGTCTGGTTATGTCTGTGCCCTGGGTGCCCAGCCGTGCCTGGCTGAGCCTCCCTACCCCCAGCACTCTGGCTACTGAGATGGAATGCTGCCTGGGACCACCTTACCCACAGGGTGGGCTGTGCAGCCCGTTGGTTCAGGCAGGCCTGGCCTGCCCTGAGACCTGCCTGGAAGCCACTCAGCAATTTAATAGGCACTGTGTTTGGGACATGCAGAACCCTTTGCAAATCAACCCTGAATGTTCACTGGAAGGACTGATGCTGAAGCTGAAGCTCCAATACTTTGACCACTCATGAAAAGAGACAACTCGTTGAAAAGGACCCTGATGCTGGGAGAAATAGAAGGCAGAAGGAAAAGGGAAACACAGAGGACAAGATGGTTGGATGGCGTCACCGACTCAACGGACAGGAGTTTGAGCAAGCTCCGGGAGATGGAGAAGGGAAGCCTGGCGTGCTGCAGTCCACGGGGGCGCAGAGAGTTGGACGTGACTGAGCGACTGAACTGAGCCCTTTGCAAATATCTGCATGTGTAATTTCCCCAACAACCCCAGGAAGGAGATAACTGTTTTTATTTCCATTTTATAGATGAGGAAAGTAATTTGCACAGGAAAGGAGTAATGCCCTACAGACAGAGCTGGGAAGTGGCTAGGCAGCCTGGCTCAGAGGCTGGGCCTCCACAGTTCTCTGCTGGAGATCTCTGTCCCGGCTAACGGGGGTGGGCAACAGTTATGGAGCCCAGGTTTCCATCCTTTGTGGCCCAAGGCAATCCATTAGACTTTTGGAGCTAATATTTTCAAATATATTGGGGAAGGGAATCCCCTGGTGGTCCAGTGGTTAGGACTTTGTTTTTTTCACAGCTGAAGATGTAGGTTCAATCCTTGGTTGGGAAACTAAAATCCCATAGGCCATGGCTCTCGGCCAAAAATAAAACGTAAACATAACAAATGTACTGAGGAGAACGCAGGGTTAAAGACGGCAAGCAAAACTTCCCAAGAATAGCTTAGCTGTGGACTGGAAAGACAGGACACATACTAGAGGCCAGTCGGGGCTTTCAGTGTAAATAACCAGTACCCCCCACCACCACCACCCCCCCACACACACCTTTATCTTCAACCCAGTGCATTCACCCTCTCCCAAAAGTTCCAGAAAACAGGGCCATGTCTGCTGCTCCTGTGTACATCTTTTGGGGGCAGGTCTGGTTATGTCTGTGCCCTGGGTGCCCAGCCGTGCCTGGCTGAGCCTCCCTACCCCCAGCACTCTGGCTACTGAGATGGAATGCTGCCTGGGACCACCTTACCCACAGGGTGGGCTGTGCAGCCCGTTGGTTCAGGCAGGCCTGGCCTGCCCTGAGACCTGCCTGGAAGCCACTCAGCAATTTAATAGGCACTGTGTTTGGGACATGCAGAACCCTTTGCAAATCAACCCTGAATGTTCACTGGAAGGACTGATGCTGAAGCTGAAGCTCCAATACTTTGACCACTCATGAAAAGAGACAACTCGTTGAAAAGGACCCTGATGCTGGGAGAAATAGAAGGCAGAAGGAAAAGGGAAACACAGAGGACAAGATGGTTGGATGGCGTCACCGACTCAACGGACAGGAGTTTGAGCAAGCTCCGGGAGATGGAGAAGGGAAGCCTGGCGTGCTGCAGTCCACGGGGGCGCAGAGAGTTGGACGTGACTGAGCGACTGAACTGAGCCCTTTGCAAATATCTGCATGTGTAATTTCCCCAACAACCCCAGGAAGGAGATAACTGTTTTTATTTCCATTTTATAGATGAGGAAAGTAATTTGCACAGGAAAGGGGAGTAATGCCCCTACAGACAGAGCTGGGAAGTGGCTAGGCAGCCTGGCTCAGAGGCTGGGCCCCTCCACAGTTCTCTGCTGGAGATCTCTGTCCCTCGGGTCCCCCCCCACTGCCGACACACACCGCCTGAGGAAGCCCCCGACTGACTCTGTGCCAGGGCAGTGAAGGCAGCTTGGGGGCCACAGTTTTCAAAAGGACCCAGGAATGAGGGCCTCAGGCATCAAAGGAACGAACAAATGGTGAGATTTCAGCCAAGCCCCGTCAGGTGAAGTTGGCTCACCCTCTGCCCTCTGTACTCGGCCCCTGGTTCGTCGCTCCCGTTGCTGCCTCCCCTGGTCCAGATGATTCACGCGTGGACCGATTTAGGAAGTTCCTGGAATAGCCCAGAGATGTCACAGGTTGTGGGGGCCCCACCTGGTGAGAGGCTGGAGGAAGTGAATTCCCACTCGGGGGAGAGCTTCCCCTGGCGGCCAGCTCCCCCCAGTCCCAGGAGGCCAGGCCAGGCCACAGGGGTGCCCTTCACTCCCCAGGGCTCCCCGCAGGGACAGGAGCACAGGTTTTAAAAATACCAAGAAGCCTTCCTGCCTGGGTCAGCATTTACCCTGAGCTCCAAGAGTTATTTCTGAGTCTTCCCAGTAATTTAATTTTAGCCATTGATTCCAACGTGTGTGTTTTTGGGGGAAGCCGAGGTGGCCTCTGTTATGTTTTGGAGTATTTTTGGGAGGTCCTGGTTTCCAGAAGTGATGCGGGGCCTCAATTAGGCAAGACATCAGCGAGCAGAGTGAAAATAACTCAAGAAGACGGGCCCGCGGGTCCCCAAGAGCTGAGGCCGGTGCCGAGCCTGCCTGGGGGCATTGAAACCCGGGTGTCCCCTGCATGCCCGGTAGTCATCTCTGAGATGGCAGCGCGTGTCATTGTCACCATCCCTTGCAGACACCCAAGTACTCTTCGAAACCGCAAGAATTGGAATAGAGCTGCCAGTTCTGTCCATGTAGGCCTGGACGCACAGCCGGGGGGCACCAGGGGCAGACAGGCCCACATCAGCGGCGGGTTCTGTCGCTCCAGCTTGTAGGTGGACAAGGAGGCTGACCCGGGGCTGAAAACTTAGAGGCACCTGCACACTAACATTGCAAGGTGTTTAGAGGAATTATTCTGGAGGAATTATTGAACAGTGGTCAAATAGACCTTCAGTTTCCCCCACCAGCAGCAGCCATTCCTGACCACCCCCACCTCGAGCTTCCCCTTCCCCCCAGGGCAGGCCTTCCCACCACCCGCCGCCCCTCTCTCTCGGCTCCTCCTCACACGCCATCCCCGACTTCCTGAACGGCCCAAGCTTACCCGGTCTGCACCTGGTTGGGCCTTTCCTCACCTACCTTGTTGGCCCCTTCTCTCCTCGCACACACTTGTCACTATTTAAGCCCTTTTTCGTCCTCCCTTGATCTTCTTCCCCGACCTCCCCCACGTTTGCTGGGGTGTGTCCAACCCGGCCTGGACTGAAAGCTCTCCCCGCCGCCCCCGGGTTCCCTGGCCCACCTGGAGCAGGTGCAGCAGCTGAGGGATTCAGGGATGGGGTGAGGGTGGAGGGAGCACGCAGGACACTCCCTGCTGTGCGGGAAGCCGAGCCTGTCTCCTGAGTCACCCCTCCCAGTGACCGGCGGGGCCAGCGTTACCCATCGCTCACCCCGCCCTCGGGAATACGCTGTCCTTCGGTTGTCTTCAGACGCCTCTTTTCAACTTAAAGGGAGGACTCTGCGGACAAAGGATCCAATTTTAGACTTTGTGTTTGTTGAGACTGACACTGAACTTGGAAAGACGTGTGTGGACCCAATGGTGAGAAATGTTATTAGGAAGAAAAAATATACTCTGTGGGCTGTGTGCCTGTTTGGCCCAGCGTCCTGAGCGGCCCCAGCAGACTGGCTCCTTGCGTCAGAGAGCAGATGGTCACCCTGAGCAGGAAACCTGGTGCCTCTGGACCGTGAGCCCCAGCCGCGGCTCGGACAGGCTGGGCAGGGCCGGGTGGGAGAGCCGGAGGGCAGGGTTCTGACTTTGCCCTGACGATCAGAGGGCTGGCACACACGCGGCCAGGAGTGTGGGGCGGGGAAGGTGACTCGCAGGACCTCGCTAGGCGGGGCCCCAGGAGGGCCGGCTTCCTCCCAAGGAGCCCGCAGCTCACCGTGCAGTTTCTGTCTTGGGCACTCTTGCCTGGGTGACGCTCTAGGTCTGTATCTGACTGTGGACTTCCTCTGCAGGTAACTGGGGCGCACCCTCTCTGCCTCCTCGCCCAGCTCCTCCTACCCTCCAGCCGCTCCTTGTGGACCTGCAGGTCCCACGCCTGCACCCCATCCTGTGAACTGGAGTGTCGGGAGGCAGCCCAACCTTAATGTGTAACCCAGGGCAGGTCCCCCCAAGAGCCTTCAGGGATGACCCAGGGTTCAGGGTGACCTTGTGCTGGGAGTTTGGGGCACACCCAAAAGCCCGTCGGGGTGGCAGGGACGGGGGGAGGGTAGGTGTGCGTGTACACGCGTGTGGGCTTGCTGAGCTGCTTCAGTCATGTCCAACTCTTTGCGACCCCATGGACCGTAACCCGCCTATCCTCTGTCCATAGGGTTCTCCAGGCAAGAACACTGGAAAGAGTGGCCATGCCCTCCTGCAGGGCATCTTCCTGACCCAGGGATCAAACCCAGATCTCCTGCACTGGCAGGCAGGTTCTTTACTGTCAGAGAAGCCCAGGGAGGGTCCATGGGTTGTATATGTTGAAGGTGGGAGTTTTAGCTCCTTGAGCCTGAAACTATCCCACTTGAAGTAAGTATTCTTTTGACGTCTATGTGTGTTCTCTGGAAGTCACATAACATGAGCCGCTGTAGAGCCCAGGTTCCAGACAAGTGTGCAGGTGGCCCCTTGGGTGTGCTGTCTTGTCTGGCCTTGGTTTGGGCCTCACTGCTTGATATGGAACCTCCAGGGCATGGCTTCCCCTCTCTGAGGCTTGTGTCTCATCTACAGAATAGGATGGTGCTCTGAACTCAGGTAAAATATCAAGGGCTGCTCAGCTGTGAGGACTGACAGCCGGTCTGTGTGTGGAATACACACATCTGTGTTTACAGCCGTGTGTATATGACTCTGTTAGGGCCTCCGCCAGTCACATTTCCAGTGACAGTTTGCTGGAAATGGAGCTTGGCCTGCATGTTTGTATTGGTTACCCATTGCTGCATAACAAATTACTCCAACACTTAGAGCTTCAGAGAGAAAATATTTATCTCACACAGTTTCCGAGGGTCAGAACCCGGGAGCCGTTGCGCGGGGTACTCCTGGCTCTGGATCTCTCTTGAGCTTGTGGTCAGGCTGTTGGCAGGGGCGGTGAGCATCTGAAGACTTCGTTCAGATGGGACTGGAAGAGCCACTCCAGGCTCACTGACGTGGCTGTTGGCAGGCCTCAGCTCCTCACTGGCTGTGGGCCGGAGGTTCATTTCCTTGCAATGTGGGCCTCTCTGCAGGGTGCTCGTGACAGAAAGCGCTGGGGGAGAGAGAGGCTGTCGTGTCTTTTGTAACCTAATCTCCAAGGGGACATACCATCCCTTCTGCTCTCCTCTTGGTCCTGTAGACTCACCTGTGTGCCCGTGTCAGAAGGGACCACAGAGGGTGTGAATGCCACTGGGCGGGGGCCACGGGGGGCCATCTTTAACTGATTCTGATTTTCCTGTGGCATTGTTTGTTTTTTTCCTCCTTTTTGAAATGATCTTGTAAAATGCACTCATAGCTTTGAATGAGTTGAGGGGGTTTGTTATCTCTTTTCCGGTTCAAACTCAAGTCTTCCCAAGAACGCCTTCCTTGTGCCGCACACCCCTGCCTGTGGCTCCTCTCTGCTGTGAGCGTGTGAACTCCACACACTCACGCAGGTACCCTCCCTCCCTCCCTCCACCTCCTACTGGCTTTGCAGTGTGCCCCAAACTCCCGGGGTAAGTTTCCTCCTGGGGAAAGTTGTTGTTGGCGCCATGCCGCACATGGGGTCTTAGCTTCTTGACTCAGTTTCAAACCTACGGCCCCTGCGTTGAACGTGTGGCATTTTAGCCACTGGACTTCCAGGAAAGTGCCTGGGGACGGTTTTAAACCAGAAGATGGCTTTACCTGAGCTTTAGGACATTTCTGTCCAGTAGGGGTACAACAGGTAGTTCCAGGAAAAGGGAATGTTCCAAGATCGACTCAGAATTTCCAGACAGTTTGCTGGAAATGGAGCTTGGCCTGCATGTTTGTATTGGTTACCCATTGCTGCATAACAAATTACTCCAACACTTAGAGCTTCAGAGAAAAATATTTATCTCACACAGTTTCCGAGGGTCAGAACCCGGGAGCCGTTGCGCGGGGTACTCCTGGCTCTGGATCTCACTTGAGCTTGTGGTCAGGCTGTTGGCAGGGTCGGTGAGCATCTGAAGACTTCGTTCAGATGGGACTGGAAGAGCCACTCCAGGCTCACTGACGTGGCTGTTGGCAGGCCTCAGCTCCTCACTGGCTGTGGGCCGGAGGTTCATTTCCTTGCAATGTGGGCCTCTCTGCAGGGTGCTCGTGACAGAAAGCGCTGGGGGAGAGAGAGGCTGTCGTGTCTTTTGTAACCTAATCTCCAAGGGGACATACCATCCCTTCTGCTCTCCTCTTGGTCCTGTAGACTCACCTGTGTGCCCGTGTCAGAAGGGACCACAGAGGGTGTGAATGCCACTGGGCGGGGGCCACGGGGGGCCATCTTTAACTGATTCTGATTTTCCTGTGGCATTGTTTGTTTTTTTTCCTCCTATTTGAAATGATCTTGTAAAATGCACTCATAGCTTTGAATGAGTTGAGGGGGTTTGTTTTCTCTTTTCCGGTTCAAACTCAAGTCTTCCCAAGAACGCCTTCCTTGTGCCGCACACACCCCTGCCTGTGGCTCCTCTCTGCTGTGAAGCGCGTGTGAACTCCACACACTCACGCAGGTACCCTCCCTCCCTCCCTCCACCTCCTACTGGCTTTGCAGTGTGCCCCAAACTCCCGGGGGGTAAGTTTCCTCCCTGGGGAAAGTTGTTGTTGGCCGCGCCATGCCGCACATGGGGTCTTAGCTTCTTGACTCAGTTTCAAACCTACGGCCCCTGCGTTGAACGTGTGGCATTTTAGCCACTGGACTTCCAGGAAAGTGCCTGGGGACGGTTTTAAACCAGAAGATGGCTTTACCTGAGCTTTAGGACATTTCTGTCCAGTAGGGGTACAACAGGTAGTTCCAGGAAAAGGGAATGTTCCAAGATCGACTCAGACACACCCTCTCTCTCCCACGTACACTTGTTTCCTCTTAAACTCTATAATCTCAATGATTATAGAAGATTGGGCTTTCGTTGGCAGCGTATTGAAATACTTGAGTCTGTCTGTTTCCAAGGGTCAGGAACCCAGGGGCAGTTTAACTGGGCGCTTCCGGCTCAGGATCCTCCTGAGGCTGTGCTCAGGCTGTTGGCAAGGACTCCCTCTGACAGGGAAGGCTTCCTCGGGCAGGCGGGAAAAGGATGCAACTGCTAACAGCACACTTAGGGGTACCGGGCACAGCCTTTCTCTTACCATCTCTGCAGCAGGCTTGGGGGACGGAGAAGACAGATGTCCCCAGTGTAAGAGTAACGTAGGTGAGACCAAGTGAGGCCACACGGCTCGCTCAAGACCTGCTTCCAGCCAGGCGACTGGCCGGACTCTGTGCCATGGGGTTCTGCAACTCTGGCCCTAAGTAGGGGGACACACGCTTCTTTTTCAACCACTCCAGAGTCAGTGGTGCATGGAGCGGTCCACCTGCGGGGCGAGGGCTGTCCTGCCTGGGAGAGGAGACAGGCTGTTGCCCCGAGGAACTGACCAGACCACGGCGACAGGGACAAAGCTCATGAGGGAGCCCCTGAGGCGGGTGGACAGAAGAGGCCCCTGTCTCTTCCGGTCCTTCCAGCCCACCCCAGGCTCTTCCCCCTGCGTTGTGAAGGCGTCACTAGACGCGCATTAGGGGCGCTCAGGCTCCAGAGAGAGTACTGGAATGAAGTGTTAATGAGCCCCTCTCCTGGGGGGCTGTGCCGGCCCACCCACGGGCATCGTGGCTACTGGGGATGAAGGAAGTAATGCTGGAATTCAGTTCTTCGGTCACAGCGGCCAGGCTTCCAGTGCGTTCGCGCAGCCCGTAGCTGACGCTTAGGGCACTGGACGGCGCGCACAGAGGTCATCCCCATCCTCACCGAAAGTTCTGCTGCGCAGCCCGCTCTGCAGAAACCCCGGCCCCAGAGAGCCAGGCCTGGGCTGGGGCGGGGCGCCAGGCTGGAGGGGAGAGTCGGAGGTCTGGGCAGCGGGAAGACGGCTGGGAGCAGAAGGACGAAGCTGAGGAGGAGGAGCGCTCAGTGGGCCGTGCATCCCCCCTCTCCAGGGGACTCGGGGGAAGTGTGCGTCCCTCCTTGAGCCCAGGCTGCGAGTGAGGCTCAGCGCCCATCCTGCTGGGGCCGGAAGCCCACAAGGGCCGCAGAGACAGCTGCGCAGCCTCCCCCGGGTCGCCGGGGACGTCCCGGAGAGGTGGGAGCCGCGCCCTCACTGTGGACCATCCAGGCCACATCCCTGGGCACCAGAGACCGCCAGGGGGCGGGGAGCTGCTGGAGGAAGGGGAGCGGCGGGTTCCCCACCCCGTGGGCCGCTTTGTCAGTAGGCCCCGCCCTCACCACGAGACCCCCCCCAGAGCGCAACGCGCGGAAGCCACGCCTCCAGCAGCGTCTTCCCGGGGTGCGCAGGTGGATGAAGTGCCTTTGTCAAAGAAGCCCGCCTCAGTTTCCATCAGGTTGGATCTAGAGCCACACCTGCCCTCACCACCTCTGTCCCTCTGTCCCCACGAGTGTGATGTGGCTACTGAAGCTGTTCCCTGTGGAGTGCCCCCGAGGCCTCCCTCTGGGTCAGGGAGCAGCGGGCTTCTCTCGTAAAGGCGGGGAGAGAAAGCATTTAGGCCTTGAGGGCCATGAGCTCTGTCACAGCTGTTCCACCCGACTCCCCAGGGTAGGGCAGGAGCAGCCACTGAAGGAGCAGGGCTGGGCTGGACAAAACCTTATCCCGAAACAGGTGAGGCGGACGCGCCCACGGGCCACAGCTAGGCGCAACTCAGCTGACTAAAAGGGCCTCTCCTGGGCTGGCCCACCCACGGGCATCGTGGCTACTGGGGATGAAGGAAGTAATGCTGGAATTCAGTTCTTCGGTCACAGCGGCCAGGCTTCCAGTGCGTTCGCGCAGCCCGTAGCTGACGCTTAGGGCACTGGACGGCGCGCACAGAGGTCATCCCCATCCTCACCGAAAGTTCTGCTGCGCAGCCCGCTCTGCAGAAACCCGGCCCCAGAGAGCCAGGCCTGGGCTGGGGCGGGGCGCCAGGCTGGAGGGGAGAGTCGGAGGTCTGGGCAGCGGGAAGACGGCTGGGAGCAGAAGGACGAAGCTGAGGAGGAGGAGCGCTCAGTGGGCCGTGCATCCCCCCTCTCCAGGGGACTCGGGGGAAGTGTGCGTCCTCCTTGAGCCCAGGCTGCAGTGAGGCTCAGCGCCCATCCTGCTGGGGCCGGAAGCCCACAAGGGCCGCAGAGACAGCTGCGCAGCCTCCCGGGTCGCCGGGGCGTCCCGGAGAGGTGGGAGCCGCGCCTCACTGTGGACCATCCAGGCCACATCCCTGGGCACCAGAGACCGCCAGGGGGCGGGGAGCTGCTGGAGGAAGGGGAGCGGCGGGTTCCCCACCCCGTGGGCCGCTTTGTCAGTAGGCCCCGCCCTCACCACGAGACCCCCCCCAGAGCGCAACGCGCGGAAGCCACGCCTCCAGCAGCGTCTTCCCGGGGTGCGCAGGTGGATGAAGTGCCTTTGTCAAAGAAGCCCGCCTCAGTTTCCATCAGGTTGGATCTAGAGCCACACCTGCCCTCACCACCTCTGTCCCTCTGTCCCCACGAGTGTGATGTGGCTACTGAAGCTGTTCCCTGTGGAGTGCCCCCGAGGCCTCCCTCTGGGTCAGGGAGCAGCGGGCTTCTCTCGTAAAGGCGGGGAGAGAAAGCATTTAGGCCTTGAGGGCCATGAGCTCTGTCACAGCTGTTCCACCCCGACTCCCCAGGGTAGGGCAGGAGCAGCCACTGAAGGAGCAGGGCTGGGCTGGACAAAACCTTATCCACAGAAACAGGTGAGGGCGGACGCGGCCCACGGGCCACAGCTTGGCGGCCCTGATCTAGAGGAGCGCCGGAGCACCAGGGGAGGGAATGGCTGCCTGCACCCTAGCACGAAGAGACTGAGCTGCAGCCACGGGACGTCCCGCCCTGCCTCTGCTCTCGCGAGGCTCTTGGGGAAGATCCAGGCTGTACGACCCACCGCCGTCCACATCCCTAGTCCCTCCATCCCACCTGGGATGGCGTGCCTGCCCAGGGTCGCCCCGGGACTCAGGTGGCAGGAAAGCCAGGGGAGAGGCCCTGCCACCAGGCTGTCCTACCCCGCCTCCTCCCAGCAGGCTCTGGCTCCTGAAGACCGTGCCGGACGTCTCAGGGAAGCAGGTCTTAGGGCTGGTGGACTGCCGGCCGGGTGCTTGAGCCCTGGTTGGCTAAGCCTCACATTCCGTGTTGGACAGAAGTCCCTGGGGAATGCATTTTGACGTAGAGGCTGCAGGAGGCCCTGCCGAAAGCTGCCGTGGGAGACCTGGGGTTCCAGGACCCTGGAGGTGGCCGCTGATTGCTAAGCAGCCACAGCAGACCTTGGAAGGCGGTAGGAAGGTGTCCCCTGCCTCCCTGAAGCTATCGAGACAGGACTTGAGAAAGCAGAAGGGAAGGGGAAGACGGGCCGGCAGGGCAGTCCACAGACAGGGCTGGCCAACCCGGACCCTGCCCTGCGAGGGGCCCTGCCACGCCCACCGCCGGGAGCTGACACCGCAGCCCAGAGCACCTTCCGCCCAAGAGGGTCTCTGGCTCCTGGTGCGCGGCCTTTGGGCTCACCCCTCGTGATCCTCAGGGAGGAGAGGGTCACGGCCTCTCCGGCAGCCAGCGTGGCCCGGCCAGCAGAGCGCGCACCAGCCTGGAGTCTAGAAAAGAGGAGGTGCTGAGCGACGTGAGCCGCCGTCTGGGGGCTTTGTTCACGTTGGTGTCCATGGTGGAGGCGCAGTGTGTTCTCCGGAGGTACTTAAGCTACATGTTAATCATGCTGATAATCATAATATGAATGAACAGGATTTTGAGAGGTGCGGGGACCTTGTGGCCTGAGCTTGCCTTAGTATCGGCCTCCTTTGGGTTTAGACGTTTATGTTCTCCGGGGTCCCTTCCAAATTGCAGCTCCCGTGGGAGAGGGGCCATCTGGATGCTCTGGGTTCCGTCCTGGGCCTGACTGGCCAGGTGTGTGAGTTAGCAGGAGAGGGGACAAAGAGGACGGCGTGGGGTGGGGCAGGGGCGCGGACTTGAAGGCCCGGGTGGGTTGCCTGCCCGTTGTGGCTCCGCCCTGCCCACCTCTGTGGGAAGTGGCGGCCTCCTATTTCCACTCAATCTTGTAACTCCACCCCCCTGCCAAGCCTGAGTCGTTGAAGCGGGACGACCTGGGCTCTTGGCCACCTCTGTTCTCCTGGGGAGCCCCTGACACTGCCGCCCCGAGGGCTGGGTCAAGGGGAGGGGCTCTTCTGGGACTGACAGCCGTGCCCAGCCCCAGGAGCATCCTGCCGGCGGGAGGAGGACCTGGGACACAGATGGCCTGGCGTGGCCAGGGCAGGGGCGCACTGGCTCCCGAGAGCGCTTCTGGGGAAGTGTTTAAACCGTGTCGCAGGAGTCTGCTCTGATCTGTCCCAACACAGTGCAGCCAGGAGTGTCAAGAAAGAAGACAGTTCTCTGTCCAAGGTTTTTTTTTTTCATTTTTAGTTTTTAATCTTGTAAGAGCAGCTTTTGGAAAGAAGCTGGCTTGCCCCCGTCTCCTTTGGGCCATGCCCGGGGGACGCCCCTCACTGCAGCCCAGCTCAGCCTCTATCTGGATTCCAGCCCACCTCGGAGTGCTCGCCCTAACGCCCTCTTCCCGCCGCCTCTCTCCGAGACATCGCCACAACCCCACTCTTCCTCCAGGTCTCTCAGGACTGGGGCTCAGAGCAAAGCGTTTCCATGGTAAAGGCCCATCTTCTCATCCTGAGTCCTCCGGGAGTCTTGTATTATTATTATGTTGACCAGTGCTTTGAGAGGCGCGCACCAGCCTGGAGTCTAGAAAAGAGGAGGTGCTGAGCGACGTGAGCCGCCGTCTGGGGGCTTTGTTCACGTTGGTGTCCATGGTGGAGGCGCAGTGTGTTCTCCGGAGGTACTTAAGCTACATGTTAATCATGCTGATAATCATAATATGAATGAACAGGATTTTGAGAGGTGCGGGGACCTTGTGGCCTGAGCTTGCCTTAGTATCGGCCTCCTTTGGGTTTAGACGTTTATGTTCTCCGGGGTCCCTTCCAAATTGCAGCTCCCGTGGGAGAGGGGCCATCTGGATGCTCTGGGTTCCGTCCTGGGCCTGACTGGCCAGGTGTGTGAGTTAGCAAGAGAGGGGACAAAGAGGACGGCGTGGGGTGGGGCAGGGGCGCGGACTTGAAGGCCCGGGTGGGTTGCCTGCCCGTTGTGGCTCCGCCCTGCCCACCTCTGTGGGAAGTGGCGGCCTCCTATTTCCACTCAATCTTGTAACTCCACCCCCCTGCCAAGCCTGAGTCGTTGAAGCGGGACGACCTGGGCTCTTGGCCACCTCTGTTCTCCTGGGGAGCCCCTGACACTGCCGCCCCGAGGGCTGGGTCAAGGGGAGGGGCTCTTCTGGGACTGACAGCCGTGCCCAGCCCCAGGAGCATCCTGCCGGCGGGAGGAGGACCTGGGACACAGATGGCCTGGCGTGGCCAGGGCAGGGGCGCACTGGCTCCCGAGAGCGCTTCTGGGGAAGTGTTTAAACCGTGTCGCAGGAGTCTGCTCTGATCTGTCCCAACACAGTGCAGCCAGGAGTGTCAAGAAAGAAGACAGTTCTCTGTCCAAGGTTTTTTTTTTTCATTTTTAGTTTTTAATCTTGTAAGAGCAGCTTTTGGAAAGAAGCTGGCTTGCCCCCGTCTCCTTTGGGCCATGCCCGGGGGACGCCCCTCACTGCAGCCCAGCTCAGCCTCTATCTGGATTCCAGCCCACCTCGGAGTGCTCGCCCTAATGCCCTCTTCCCGCCGCCTCTCTCCGAGACGTCGCCACAACCCCACTCTTCCTCCAGGTCTCTCAGGACTGGGGCTCAGAGCAAAGCGTTTCCATGGTAAAGGCCCATCTTCTCATCCTGAGTCCTCCGGGAGTCTTGTATTATTATTATGTTGACCAGTGCATTTTATTGATTTGTTTGACGGCTCTGGGTCTTAGTCGTGGCACTCAGGAACGTTTAGTTGTATGATGTGGGCTCTAATTCCCTGACCAGGGAACAGACCCGGGCCCCCTGCATCGGGCGTAGAGTCTTAGCCAGTGGACCTCCAGGGAAGGCCCCTCCGGGAACCTTAATTCTGATGAATGCGGGAGCAGTTTGGGGTCCAGTAAAGGAGGTGTTTGGAGACAGATCTGGCCATCTCCCCCTGAGGCAGGGCTAAGGCTCAGCAAGGCCATGAGGGATGCTGCGTCCTTCAGACTCCACTGAGCCCTTCTGTGCGCTGTCGCTCAGATCCAAGATGGAACCCCGACTGGGAGAAGGCCCAGGCGACAGCCGCGCCTCCCTCCAGGGCCAGGAATGGGGGAACCGTCAAGGCTGCCCCTTCTGGCAGTGCCTGTCACCCCAAAATAGGTCAGGGCCGCCCTGCTGAAGCCTTGCTGTGGTCAGAGAGATGATGTCAGATTAGCTATATTAAAATTGCTCAAATCTCAGGATTTGCTGGGATTTGTTTGCATCCTGTTTATCAAGGGGCACCATTCTGGGGCAGAGAGGGAGACGTCCCTTCAGAGGCTGAAGCACTGTCTAGTGTTGGCCTCTTCTGCCTCTTGGTCCCCCTTGTGGCAGGTGCCACCAGCCCCTGCACAGATAGGTGAGTGTGAGGCTGGTCGAGGGGGCTTTGGTCAGGAAGGGAGGGTCTCCTGAGTGCTTCTCTCAGGGCTAGATCTGTGCCAGGTCTTCCAGGAGCTTATAATCAAGTTGGAGAGAGAAGGTTACTGAACAGTTCACACTTAATAATGTTGTGTGTGTGTGTTATACCTTCTGTATGTGTATACATATATGTCCACATGTGTGTATATGCATGTGTGTGGCTTGTGTGCGTAAGAGTACAGTGCCAGATGATAGGCCCTGGGACTTCAGAGAAAAGAGAGATTTCTGGGGCTGTGAGTATCCAGGAAGCCTGGAGGAGGTTTCCATGGTAAAGGCCCATCTTCTCATCCTGAGTCCTCCGGGAGTCTTGTATTATTATTATGTTGACCAGTGCATTTTATTGATTTGTTTGACGGCTCTGGGTCTTAGTCGTGGCACGCAGGAACGTTTAGTTGTATGATGTGGGCTCTAATTCCCTGACCAGGGAACAGACCCGGGCCCCCTGCATCGGGCGTAGAGTCTTAGCCAGTGGACCTCCAGGGAAGGCCCCTCCGGGAACCTTAATTCTGATGAATGCGGGAGCAGTTTGGGGTCCAGTAAAGGAGGTGTTTGGAGACAGATCTGGCCATCTCCCCCTGAGGCAGGGCTAAGGCTCAGCAAGGCCATGAGGGATGCTGCGTCCTTCAGACTCCACTGAGCCCTTCTGTGCGCTGTCGCTCAGATCCAAGATGGAACCCCGACTGGGAGAAGGCCCAGGCGACAGCTTCGCGCCCTCCCTCCAGGGCCAGGAATGGGGGAACCGTCAAGGCTGCCCCTTCTGGCAGTGCCTGTCACCCCAAAATAGGTCAGGGCCGCCCTGCTGAAGCCTTGCTGTGGTCAGAGAGATGATGTCAGATTAGCTATATTAAAATTGCTCAAATCTCAGGATTTGCTGGGATTTGTTTGCATCCTGTTTATCAAGGGGC
Source organism: Tragulus kanchil (assembly GCA_022376925.1). Classification (NCBI taxonomy): domain Eukaryota; kingdom Metazoa; phylum Chordata; class Mammalia; order Artiodactyla; family Tragulidae; genus Tragulus; species Tragulus kanchil. Next base: position 140,102,538 of record JAIOJX010000003.1, read on the forward strand.
ACCATTCTGGGGCAGAGAGGGAGACGTCCCTTCAGAGGCTGAAGCACTGTCTAGTGTTGGCCTCTTCTGCCTCTTGGTCCCCCTTGTGGCAGGTGCCACCAGCCCCTGCACAGATAGGTGAGTGTGAGGCTGGTCGAGGGGGCTTTGGTCAGGAAGGGAGGGTCTCCTGAGTGCTTCTCTCAGGGCTAGATCTGTGCCAGGTCTTCCAGGAGCTTATAATCAAGTTGGAGAGAGAAGGTTACTGAACAGTTCACACTTAATAATGTTGTGTGTGTGTGTTATACCTTCTGTATGTGTATACATATATGTCCACATGTGTGTATATGCATGTGTGTGGCTTGTGTGCGTAAGAGTACAGTGCCAGATGATAGGCCCTGGGACTTCAGAGAAAAGAGAGATTTCTGGGGCTGTGAGTAACCAGGAAGCCTTCCTGGAGGAGGTGGAATGTGGTGTGTACCCTCCGTGGGCCAGGCAGCCGGCAGGGGCAGCGCGTTCCTGGTAAGTGACTGAGCAGAGGCCAGTTCCCAGATGGAGCCTGCCTGACGTGGCTCCAGGGGCAGTGCACAGGCTGACCTGACTGCAGAGGGCATGGCCAAGGAGAGAGGTCTACGAGGGAGGGCCCTCTGCTGTGGCCGTGAGAAGCCAGCGAGGAGCCTTGACCCAGCGCACTGAGCTACGCACACCTCTCAGCACCTCGTATGCCGACGCCTCGGGTGGAAGAGGGCTGGATGGGCTGCAGGGCCGGGGCACACGGCGGGAAGGCATGCGGCTTACAGAGGGTGACTAGAGGAGAACAGTTCGTGTTGGAGAGAAGGAGATGAGCTTGGAAGCTGGAGTGAGGGCAGGGCGTGAGAGCTGGGTCCCTGAGCAGAGTCTGTGCGTTGGAGGCAGCTTTGGGCTTTTGGGCTCACTCTTGTTCTTTTAGGCTGATAGGGTTCCCCAAAAGACAGGGGTGGTCAAAGTTTACACGTCCTCCTCCCCGGGGGCGTAGGCCTGGGACACGGTGTAGGATGGTGCTTTGCACCTGCTGTCCTTTCTGGGGCCTTGGGCTCCCGAAGGGTCAGAGACAGGAACCCCCTTCCCCGGCCGTGCCTGGGGAGGGGTGTGTGGACAGCTCTGGGAGTGGGCTGGGCTGATCCTGATCCCGCGTGCCCAGGAAGCGGAGAAGTCGGGCAGGGCATGCCAGGTGGTCTGGTGGCAGGGGTGGCCTCGTTCCTGGGAAGGATTTTCGCAAAGCCTTTCCCCCAGCCTCTCCCTCGCAGCAGCTGTTCCTTCCTGGAATGCTAGTGAAAACCCACAATTACCCAGCCGCCCCTGGTGGGAGTGTTCAGGCCTCCTCCTCTTTCTTCCAAGATGCACTGAGTCAGGACCCAGTCAGCGTCCTCGGCCGCATTCCCTCCCGCACAGCCGCAGGGGGCAGTGCTCAGTGGGCTGGGCGATGATGTGTTGCACATCTGGGGTTAGAAAGGTGAGGGCCGTTGGGTGGATGCCTGTTCCCTCTCCCCTGCCCAGACTGTGCAGCCACTCATCCTCCGGCTCCGGGCCCGCTCAGGGCTTGACTCAGAAGATCCCACGACGTCCTCGGACGTTGGGCCCGCATCTGCCTCCAGCTGCACGGAACGGAAGTCAGCCCTGCAGGGAAGCTTGGCCGAGGACTCTGGGCTGGCCTACAGGATGCGCGGTCTAGGGGAACGCTCTACCCGAGGCTGCTCCTGGGGACGGCTCTGAGTTTTTCTCTTTCTTGTTCTTCCAGTGAATTCTCTTTTTCCCTATGTGTTTCCTGGCCCCTTGTCTTTCCTAGTGTGAGTTGTGTTTGAGGGTTTGGGAAAAGAAGGACAAACACACAGAATGGGTGACTCTGGGTTTGAAAGTTTCTCCGTGGAAGAGAGGATAAGAGCAGCAGGAGGGATTCCCTGGTGGTCCAGTGGGTAGAGAGTCCGCCTTGCAGGGCAAGGGGCGCCGGTTCGATCCTGGCCCAGGAAGATCCCACGTGCCGAGGAACGTCTGCGCTGGTGTGTCCAATTACGAGCCATCGCTCTGGAGAGAGGCCACTGCGATGGGACGCCCACACAGACTGAAGAATAAAGATGGATGGAAAATAAATGATGACTTAGAAGCCAAAAGAAAATACCAAAATCGTTTAAAACAAAAAAAAACAGCAAGAAAGTTCATGCCCTGGGAGCCCTCTGACCCATTCCAGCTGGGCCGGTTGAGCCCCCGGGCTCTAGAAGCCCCGTCCCCCCCAGGGAAGGTAGCCTTGGTTCAGCCGGGGGAGATGAGTGCAGGAGCCTCCCCCTGCTGGGACAGGCCAGCCTCCGCAGCCACCTCCTCATCCTGGAGGGAGCTCCACTCTCTGTCGTCCTGACCAGTTGCCTGGTCACCTGCCGTTCTGCCCTGCTGACTTCTGTGAACTCCTTAGAACGGCACCTGTTTAGCTGCTTCCTGCTGCCCCCCCTATTTTGCATATGCATGCCACCTTTGCTCACAGCCCTGTCTCCAGGACCCACCACGTGGCTCCATATCTCCCACAGTCCTTAGCCTGTGCAGAGGAGCCAGTGATGGGAACTGAGGCTGTTGCATCATGAAACGTAGTTTTAGCAGCTTCTCCTAAGAAGGAGTTGTTTGCTTACATGGTTTGCCAGGAACAGGTTTGGGTCCCCCTCCCTTACCTGGTGCTCTTGTTGACCTTGAAGGCCCATAGAGGTCGTCCTATCCGGGCTCCTCATTTTGCAGCAAGAGGGAGACTTCGCAGAGTCAGACACTCGACATGGGCAGAGCCAGACTGTAAGCTAGTCTCCAGCTCCTGCCCCGATCCTTCCAGCCCCCACCCTGCCTGTCACCAAGAACCAGTGAGTTCTGGAAGTTCAGAACAGGAGGAAACCCCAGAATAACTCATCCTCATAAGCTGCTGTTCATGGAATTCTAAGAACTACTGGCCCCTTATCCAGAATAACGGTGCTCGCTAGAAAGCAAAATTGAACCTTCTTGGCACAGACAATGTTTAAAGTAAATAAATAAAAATGGTAAAAAAAAGAAAGAAAAAGAAAACTATCCCTAAAAATGAACAGTAGAGAGGAATGGGTGGCTTTAAAGTAATGTTAATTGAAAAAAGCAAAGTTGAAAAAATGTATGTAGCATGTTACTTGTTTCCCTAGAAAGTCAAAGTGAAAGTCAAGTCACTAGGTTGTGTCCAACTCTTTGGGACCCATGGAGGAGCCATGGAATTCTCCAGGCAGGAATACTGGAGCGAGTAGCCTCTCCCTTCTCCAGGGCATCTTCCCAACCCAGGAATCGAAACTGGGTCCTCCTGCGTTGTAGGTGCATTCTTTACCAGTTGAGCTACAAGGGAAGGCAGCTATAAGTGTATATTCACATTTACTTATTATATTAAAGATGGTGAATGGATGGATAAACCATAAAACCAATGTAAGCATGTGTGCATGGATGCCAAACTGCAAAAAGAGCAAAGCAAATTAAAAATATTGTATAGGGCTTCCCCTGGTGGTCCAGTGGGTAAGGACACCGCCTTGCAGTGCAAGGGGCGCCGGTTCCATCCCTGGCCAGGGAGGATCCCACGTGCCGCGGAGCAGCTGGACCGATGTGTCCAACCACCGAGCTGTAGCTCTGGAGCGCATGCGCCCAGAGCTGGCGCTCTGCAACAACAGACCCCACCGCGATGGGAGGCCCACAGGAGCCAAAGAACAAAGACGGATGAAGATAGAGAAATGAAAGACCAATAGAAGTGGCCCGCCCGCTCCCCTCCCTCCCCAACCTGACCCCCGCCCAAAATAAATAAATAAATAAATCTTTAAAAAAAAAAAAAAGAAAGAAAACAAGAAAAGTCATTGTCTAAAAAAAAAAAAATTATTGTATAAACACACACACACACACACATACATACATACATATGGGGAAAAAGATAATAAAAAATAAGTCCATATCAACAGTCAGAAAATAAAACTGGATTGAAATCACCTATTAAAAGGCATTCTCAGGTAGAAAGAAAAAAAAAATCCCACCAAATATTGATACTCAATCATGTCCAACTCTGTGCAGCCCTGTGGGCTTAGAGGCCTCCAGGCTTCTCTGTCCGTGGGCTTCTCCAGGCACGAATACTGGAGTGGGTTGCCACGCCCGTCCCCAGAGGATCGTCCCAATCCAGGGATCAGACCTGTGCCTCCTGCGCTGGCAAGGGGATTCTTTACCACTAGCACCACCTGGGAAGCTTCGGACCGTTACAGTGGCTGTTTATGACATGAAAGGGCAGGGGTGGAGGTGGGCCGTAGAGGGCAGACCTCACTAAACACCTTGTTTTGCAGATTTAAACCCATATAAATATTTTACTAATTATATATTTTTTTAAAGAAATTGAAAAGGCAGGAAAAACGAAATGGAAACCACTTTACATAATTATAAATAAAAATGAAGCTGAAATGAAAACAAGTGTTTGGCTGGGCCTGAGAGAGCAGGTGTGTGTTGCAAGCTGGGGGTCCAGGCAGCTCCTTAGGTTGCCGCCTCCTGAGCAGATTACTATTATATTAAAGATGGTGAATGGATGGATAAACCATAAAACCAATGTACGCATGTGTGCATGGATGCCACACTGCAAACAGAGCAAAGCAAATTAAAAATATTGTATAGGGCTTCCCCTGGTGGTCCAGTGGGTAAGGACACCGCCTTGCAGTGCAAGGGGCGCCGGTTCCATCCCTGGCCAGGGAGGATCCCACGTGCCGCGGAGCAGCTGGACCGATGTGTCCAACCACCGAGCCGTAGCTCTGGAGCGCATGCGCCCAGAGCTGGCGCTCTGCAACAACAGACCCCACCGCGATGGGAGGCCCACAGGAGCCAAAGAACAAAGACGGATGAAGATAGAGAAATGAAAGACCAATAGAAGTGGCCCGCCCGCTCCCCTCCCTCCCCAACCTGACCCCCGCCCAAAATAAATAAATAAATAAATCTTTAAAAAAAAAAAAAAGAAAGAAAACAAGAAAAGTCATTGTCTAAAAAAAAAAAAATTATTGTATAAACACACACACACACACACATACATACATACATATGGGGAAAAAGATAATAAAAAATAAGTCCATATCAACAGTCAGAAAATAAAACTGGATTGAAATCACCTATTAAAAGGCATTCTCAGGTAGAAAGAAAAAAAAAATCCCACCAAATATTGATACTCAATCATGTCCAACTCTGTGCAGCCCTGTGGGCTTAGAGGCCTCCAGGCTTCTCTGTCCGTGGGCTTCTCCAGGCACGAATACTGGAGTGGGTTGCCACGCCCGTCCCCAGAGGATCGTCCCAATCCAGGGATCAGACCTGTGCCTCCTGCGCTGGCAAGGGGATTCTTTACCACTAGCACCACCTGGGAAGCTTCGGACCGTTACAGTGGCTGTTTATGACATGAAAGGGCAGGGGTGGAGGTGGGCCGTAGAGGGCAGACCTCACTAAACACCTTGTTTTGCAGATTTAAACCCATATAAATATTTTACTAATTATATATTTTTTTAAAGAAATTGAAAAGGCAGGAAAAACGAAATGGAAACCACTTTACATAATTATAAATAAAAATGAAGCTGAAATGAAAACAAGTGTTTGGCTGGGCCTGAGAGAGCAGGTGTGTGTTGCTAAGCTGGGGGTCCAGGCAGCTCCTTAGGTTGCCGCCTCCCTGAGCAGCTCCTGTGTCCCTCAGCCTTCCCGCTGTCGACCTGTGGGTGTCGCCGAAGCTTGTCGAGCTCAACACCTCCCAGAGTGAACGTCAGTGCATCCCAGATCTGACCCTGGCCCCGTCTTCCCTGGCTCGGATAACTGTGTTCCACTTTTGTAGCTGCTGAGGCCGAGTACCTTAGGGACATGCTTGGTTTCTGCCCTCCTCTCCACCAGCCTCCAGACTGAACTCCTTCCACCTTCAAAACAGGTGCACATCCGCCCGCTTCTCGCCGCCTCTGCTCCTGCCTTTCAGAGCACCACGGGATCTCATCCACATTATTCCTGTCACCTCGGTAGCCTCCCTGACTCTGCCTTCTTATTGCATTTATTTTGGGGGAGAGGGGTGGGTTTCAAATGTTTTTGCATTTAAAAATTTTTTTATGTAAGTGTAGCTGATTTTGCGTTGTTGTGCCAATCTCTGCTGTGACTCAGCTATAAACATATAGACGTTCTTTTTAAAAAATATTCTTTTCCGTGATGGTTTTATTATAGGATATCGAATATAGTTCCCTGTTCTATACAGGAAGACCTTGTTTATTGATCCTATATGTAATAGTTTACATCTGCTAACCCCACACACCGGCCCTTCCTTCCCACTCCCCTCTCCCTGCTTGGCAACCATAAGTCTGTTCTCTATGTCTGTACTGACTCTACCTTTTTCAATGTGACTGCTTTGCTCAGACTCCTCCAGTAATCCCCACTTCACATAGTGCATGCCAAACTGCTTCCGTCACGCCCAGCTCTCTGAGACTCCATGGACTGTAGCCTGCCAGGCTCCGCTGTCCGTGGAAATTCTCCAGGCAAGAGTACTGGAGTGGGTTGCTAAGTCCTCCTCCAGGGCATCTTCCGCACCCAGGGTCTCGTGTGTCTCCTGCGTTGGCAGGTGGGTTCTTTACCACTAGCACCACCTGGGAAGTCCCATTTCGCATAGAGTAAGGACCAGAATTCCTTCAGTGGTCTACAAAACCCTAGGTGGTCTGGTTCCCGTCACCTCTGGCCTAATCATCTACCACCTCTGCCCCAGCATCCTTTGTCCCCGCCTTCTTCTCTTGCCCTCCGTCTCAGCATCGGTCCTTCCAATGAATGTTCAGTGCTGATTTCCTTTAGGATTGACTGGTGTAATCTCCTTGCAGTCCAAGGGACTCTCAAGAGTCTTCTCCAGTTTGAAAGTCAATTATACTTCAGTTGATTTAGTTAGTTTTCGTGGCTCTGGGCCTTCATTGCTACACTCAGGCTTCCTCTAGTTGAGGTGAGCAGAGGCGACGCTTGGCTCCAGTGCTGGGCTTCTCTTGTCGTGGAGCACGGGCTCTTGGCGCGTGGGCTTCAGGAGTTGGCAGCCTTTGGGCTCAGTCGTTGAGGCACACAGGCTGAGTTGCTCTGCAGCACCTGGCATCTTCCCGGACCAGGGATCGAACCCGTGACCCCTGCATTGACAGGCAGATTCTTACCCACTGGACCACCGACAAAAGTCCTGTGCTTTTTAAAGAAATGTTTACATGGATCAAAGTGCCAGCTCTCCCGAGCTGTCCCATCACACAGCAGCCCTTCCAGCCCCCTTTGCTGACTTCGTGTTCTCCGCAGAACTTAACGCCCTCTCATATTCTGTATGATGCAGTTCTTCTGTGGATTGCCCGTATCTCCTCATCTGCGAGGAACTCCACGGGGCTTTTTTGTCCATTGCTCCCAAGCATACCCCCGTGTCTGGAGCAGTGTCCGCAGGGCGTGGAGCGCTGGGGCCGTTTCCTGAGTAAATGAGGGGATGGACCAGGACGCAGCCCTCCGCTCGGTTACTGGCCTTTTCGTCTTGGGTCCTCTCAGCCGCTCTGCTACGTTCCTGCCAGCTCTCTGGAGTGCCTCCTCACCACAGGTCTCCCTGCGCAGCCCAGAAAGTAGGCGGTTAACCCCCCACGCGAGAGCGTGACTGCCCCACCGCCTCCCCGGGCCCTGCCCAGTCCCATAGCTCGGCCAGCACCAGCTCCCCCGACGCTCTCAACTATGTTGCTTCTCCTGCTGGCTGGGTTTCCCACCTGAAAGGACTGGGCTCTCCAGGTTCTGCCGAGAGACCCTGTCCGTCCTCCACTCCCACCTCCCCTCGCCAGCCCTCAGAGCCACGCTTGGACCAAGAGGGAACAGGGAGCCAGCGCGTGAGCGGCTGCCGGGAGCGAGATCCTGGGGGAGCCCTCCGACACACCCTCCTCCTGCCCCTTGTCAGGAGCCGCAGGCCCGGAGTCAACACCCGGCCGTCCACTTCTGGCCGAGCGTGACCCCCCCTGGAGGGAGGCGCGCCGGGGCTGCGGCCCACCAGGAATGAGGTGTCGGCAGAGGCCACGGACACGCTGAGTGTGCCATCCGCTCCGGGCGGGATTCCAGGGACAGCCAGCCCTCACCAGGGGCCGTGCCCGGGGCCTCTCCTTGAAGGCTGGGCCTGAGCGCCAGGTGCATGAGAGGATATTCTGAGGCCAGAACAGGTGGAGGGGCCGCTGCAGCAGGAAGGTGGTGTGGACCCCCGTGGGGCGTGGTGGTGGAGGGTAGGGAAGCCGGTGCAGGTGAGAGCCCCACGCTGCGCAGGCCGCCAGCAGACGTCCAAGGCTTTCAGATGCCCTGGGGGCCCGCTGGAGAATCCACACCCTTCGGAACATGCCACACTGAAACTGCATGTCCGAGGGCGTGTGGAGGCTGCCACGCTGGCAAGGAACCTGGGAATGCCCGAGGAGGCGTCCCTCGGGGGGCGGGAGCCCCGGGCGCGGAGTCCTGGCTTGTCACGGCTGCTGCTGCTGAGTGACGCTGCGATTGTGGCCATGGGAGGCTCCCCGCCGAGTCCTTGCCTTCTCAGCCATGGGCCAGCTGGAGCTCAGGTAGCCCCCAGAGCCACAGGCAATACCCATTTCATGGTCGTTTCCTCGTTTGGAAAATGGGACACTGAGGCACGGACCCATAAGAGCTTCGAGCAAGGCACACGGCAAGGAAGTGACGGGACCCTGACTTGAACCCAGGCCAGCTTGGCCCCAGAGTTGGGCTCTGACCCCCATGCTGGGGGTCCATGGTCACTTTTGGAAGCTCTCAGTGGGAGACCCTGCCCTTGGGCGTGAACTGAGTCCTGGCTTCACGTAGATGAGGGGGTCCACCCGCAACCCAGCCCCTCGGCCAGTTCTCTCGGCAGCCGGAGCACAGCTTTGGTGGTCTGAGCGTTACTCAGTTTTTTGGGTTTTTTTGTTTTTTTTTAAAGATTTATTTATTTATTTATTTTGGTGGGGGTGGGGTGGGGAGGGAGGGGAGCAGGCGGGCCACTTCTATTGGTCTTTCATTTGTCCATTTTCATCCATCTTTGTTCTTTGGTCCGTGTGGGCCTCCCATCGCAGTGGCCTCTGTTGTCGCTGAGCAGTGGCTCTGGGTGCATGCACTCTAGAGCTCCGGCTCGGTAATTGGACACATGGGTCCAGCCACGCCACGGCATGTGGGATCTTCCCAGGCCAGGGATCGAACCGGCGCCCCTTGCACTGCAAGGCGGTGTCCTTACCCACTGGACCACCAGAGAAGGCCAACGTTACTCAGTTTGAAATGATTTTTACTCCTAGTCAAATATTTAATTTTTACCCACAATGGACAGTGGGTTAAAGGCAGGAAGCATGAAAGAACGCTGATATTGAAAGGCTGGTTCCTGAGGAACAGGCACGTGGTACGAGCTCCGCACGTGTGTCGCCGCCTGGGTCCGGGAGCCCCGGCATCTGGCCAGCGTCCTGGAGACCCCGGGCCTGGACCGCGTCCCACTCGCGCCGTGGAGTCAAGACCCTCCCCGCTCCCACCCTGCTGTTGGGGCAGAGTGATTGCAGGCGCTTCCTGAAAGTTCTCACGTCTTGTCATTTGGAAACAAAGCAAGAAAATTACAAAAACAAACCAGCTGATTTTTATTAAACAAACATACAATTTAAGAATTCCAAACAGTGGGCCACGAGATCAGTCTTTGCTTTTTTGCTTCTCTTTCTGCCTTATATAGTCAGCCCTCGGCCCCCTGTGAGTGTGTTTGTGGTGCCGGAGCCCCGGGGAAGGGGTGATGTGTCGTTTTGAAATGTCTTTGTAGAAAATTACGCTTTCTGCTTTCATAACTCATTTACAATAAATGAAGGAGGAGGCATCGCTTGGTAAGTGGGGAAAGGTTTAATATTGTCTTTGATCATAATGTGGTTAAGGATCCTATTGAATATGAACTTTCATTATGCACTCCCCATAACATATGAATCTAAAAGCTGTGTTTCTCATAACATAACTTTGTTTGTCATGTCCCATGGAAAATAACAAAATATGGCTTTGATTCCTAAGGGTGTCTGAAAGATGATATATTACTGAGAGAGGAGTTCTCAAGTCTAAAAACGTGGATTAAGGCCAGTGCACTGAAGGGCCTCAGTTTTCAAGGTGTGAAAATAAGTCTAAAAAATTGTCCATTTTCCCATCCACTGAGGGGCGAGACCTGGTGGCGGGTGCTGTGGGCCCAGCCCGGGAAACAGAGTCCTGCTCCGAGAGAAGGCTAGGCGTCACCCAGAAGGGCAGATTGGCCGCTCATGGTGGCATGGGAGGCCACCGGGCCGCTGTCCTGGGAGGGGCCGGGCTGCTGTGACCGTGCCCAGCCGAGCTCCATTAAGGAATCTTCTAGGTCTCAAGGACACAGTCCTTTCTCCGAGGATGCAGCTTACCCACAATGGACAGTGGGTTAAAGGCAGGAAGCATGAAAGAACGCTGATATTGAAAGGCTGGTTCCTGAGGAACAGGCACGTGGTACGAGCTCCGCACGTGTGTCGCCGCCTGGGTCCGGGAGCCCCGGCATCTGGCCAGCGTCCTGGAGACCCCGGGCCTGGACCGCGTCCCACTCGCGCCGTGGAGTCAAGACCCTCCCCGCTCCCACCCTGCTGTTGGGGCAGAGTGATTGCAGGCGCTTCCTGAAAGTTCTCACGTCTTGTCATTTGGAAACAAAGCAAGAAAATTACAAAAACAAACCAGCTGATTTTTATTAAACAAACATACAATTTAAGAATTCCAAACAGTGGGCCACGAGATCAGTCTTTGCTTTTTTGCTTCTCTTTCTGCCTTATATAGTCAGCCCTCGGCCCCCTGTGAGTGTGTTTGTGGTGCCGGAGCCCCGGGGAAGGGGTGATGTGTCGTTTTGAAATGTCTTTGTAGAAAATTACGCTTTCTGCTTTCATAACTCATTTACAATAAATGAAGGAGGAGGCATCGCTTGGTAAGTGGGGAAAGGTTTAATATTGTCTTTGATCATAATGTGGTTAAGGATCCTATTGAATATGAACTTTCATTATGCACTCCCCATAACATATGAATCTAAAAGCTGTGTTTCTCATAACATAACTTTGTTTGTCATGTCCCATGGAAAATAACAAAATATGGCTTTGATTCCTAAGGGTGTCTGAAAGATGATATATTACTGAGAGAGGAGTTCTCAAGTCTAAAAACGTGGATTAAGGCCAGTGCACTGAAGGGCCTCAGTTTTCAAGGTGTGAAAATAAGTCTAAAAAATTGTCCATTTTCCCATCCACTGAGGGGCGAGACCTGGTGGCGGGTGCTGTGGGCCCAGCCCGGGAAACAGAGTCCTGCTCCGAGAGAAGGCTAGGCGTCACCCAGAAGGGCAGATTGGCCGCTCATGGTGGCATGGGAGGGCCACCCGGGCCGCTGTCCTGGAGACGTAGGGGCCTGAGGACTGCTGCCCTTCAGACCGTGCCCAGCCGCGAGAGCTCCATTAAGGAATCTTCTAGGTCTCAAGGACACACTTGTCCAGTGAGCTTTGAGTGCACCTCCGTTGAGGCCACCCGTGCCCACAGCGAGGGGGTCTCTGCAGTTGGACCTGCTGCTCGGTGAAGCAGGACCCTCAGTGGATTGATAGAAAAATGGCCGCCAAGCCTTTGTGGAGTCCGAGCTTCTTCTAGAACGCCCTCTCCACATCTTCCCTTCTTTCTAACCTGATCCAGCTCATTTTTAAAAACTTCCGATTTCAACATCTCAAACTCACAGAAAAGTTGTGGGCATAGTACAAAGAATCCCCTATAGTCTTCACTTGGATTCTTCACATAGTAACCGTTTATCTCCTTTGCTTTCTCTTTCTTCTCACATACTGTTTTTCCTGACTCGAGTGAAAGTGACTTGGCCAAAAGAATGCCTTTTGACCAATAAATACTTCACAGTGTGTTTCTTTAAAAACACATATTTTTCTTTCCTTGCTGCAGAACAATGGCCAAAATCGATACCATACCAATATCTACTCCACGGTCCTTCCTCGTCTTTCTTCTGTGATCCTAGAGCAGGGGTCACATTCAGTTATCAAATCTCTTGAGTTCTTTTTATCTAGGGGCAGTTCTCAAGTCGAGGGCCTGGCAACCGACGCCGGTATTCTTGCCTGAAAATCCCCCATTGACAGAGGAGCCTGGCAGGCTGCAATCCCTGGGGTCACAAGGCGTCAGACACGACTGAAAAGACTTAGCACCGTGGGTTTTGTAGACGGTGCCTTATTCGCGTCTCTCTGATATCTCTTCACGATCCGCCTTGGGGTCTCCACACCTGGGGGTGCTGCCTTCTTCCCAGTACATCGTAGCAGGACGCGCGTGCCGTCCCTTCACCCCGGGACTGGTGATGTTGACTCTGCTTACTTGGTTACGGCCGTGTCTGCCAAGGTTCTCCACTGTAAAATTAGGAGTTTTCCCTTTGTAATTAAGAAATAGCTTGTGGGTAGATTGTTTGAGGTGATGCCAGTACTCTGTTTTCCCCTAACGAACGTTCCCCCACTCGTCTCCACTGATGATTCTTGCTTGAGAGCTGCTGTGTTGGTGGTTTTCTTGTCCCACCCTCCCTTCTGAATTGACTCGCTGCCTTCCTGCTCTCTGGGAGCATCGCTGGTTGATTGTAAACGCACGGCTGTCCGCGTCAGGACCCTGCATGTCCCTGAGTATATGCACACATCAAATCCTGGCTGATGGGTGTTTAGTGAGGAGGCAGTCAGCACAGACCTTGCGCGTGGGAAGAGTCTAGCCAAGAACCCAGCCGTGTCCGGAGCAGGCGGGCAGGGGGCTGGGGGCTGGGGTCCGTGAGGTGCGGGCAGCCGCGGAGTGTCTCTCCCTCTGCCGGGACGTCTCGCCGCGGACGTGTCGGTTCCACCAGCCCTAGCTGAAAAATGTGACCCGGGGGACCCCTCCTCCAGCTAACTGCAGTTCGCATTTCCTCTCCTTCCCGGGATGGAGAAAACGGCCCTTCAGGGACAGAGCCAACCTGTCAGTGAAGTTGTGAGGGAGGAGGCTGGCCCAGGAAGGTGGCTGGGACGCTGTGGCTGATGGTGGGGGTGCTGGTCGGCGGCAGCATTTCCCTGGAAAGCCTGGAAGCTCGGCGGTGCCCCACTGCCCGCAAAGCCGACAGTCTCAGGGATGACCTTGGGGTCCTGCGATTCCCACCGTGGAGCCATCATTCCTTCATCCGGGTACCCAGGGCTGGCCCGAGATGGCGAATGAGTCGGCAAGGTTTATTAGCCAAGCCCTACAGGTTTCTCTTTCAACTCTGTCCCACCTATTTTGCAGTTGTGAGATCCGTTTGATGAAGAAAACAGTTGAGGGGCAGAAAGGTTAGGCAGTTTTGTCCACGACCACCCAGCTAGACAAGGGCAAACCACAAGGCAGACCTGGGTGTCCAATTACCATGTTATCACTGCATCCTGCTGCATCTCCACGCAGGGACTCCTGCTAAACCCAGTAGGGCTTCCCGGAGGAGGTACTGACTGCAGAATGGGCAGGTGAGGAATAGGAGGTCTCCAGAGCTAACTGTTGGTCTGTTTGCACACATCCAGGGACGGGGAGCCCTCACCCCCCCCAGTTTGGTCCCATTTTGCCAGTACTCTGTTTTCCCTAACGAACGTTCCCCACTGTCTCCACTGATGATTCTTGCTTGAGAGCTGCTGTGTTGGTGGTTTTCTTGTCCCACCCTCCCTTCTGAATTGACTCGCTGCCTTCCTGCTCTCTGGGAGCATCGCTGGTTGATTGTAAACGCACGGCTATCCGCGTCAGGACCCTGCATGTCCCTGAGTATATGCACACATCAAATCCTGGCTGGTGGGTGTTTAGTGAGGAGGCAGTCAGCACAGACCTTGCGCGTGGGAAGAGTCTAGCCAAGAACCCAGCCGTGTCCGGAGCAGGCGGGCAGGGGGCTGGGGGCTGGGGTCCGTGAGGTGCGGGCAGCCGCGGAGTGTCTCTCCCTCTGCCGGGACGTCTCGCCGCGGACGTGTCGGTTCCACCAGCCCTGGCTGAAAAATGTGACCCGGGGGACCCCTCCTCCAGCTAACTGCAGTTCGCATTTCCTCTCCTTCCCGGGATGGAGAAAACGGCCCTTCAGGGACAGAGCCAACCTGTCAGTGAAGTTGTGAGGGAGGAGGCTGGCCCAGGAAGGTGGCTGGGACGCTGTGGCTGATGGTGGGGGTGCTGGTCGGCGGCAGCATTTCCCTGGAAAGCCTGGAAGCTCGGCGGTGCCCCACTGCCCGCAAAGCCGACAGTCTCAGGGATGACCTTGGGGTCCTGCGATTCCCACCGTGGAGCCATCATTCCTTCATCCGGGTACCCAGGGCTGGCCCGAGATGGCGAATGAGTCGGCAAGGTTTATTAGCCAAGCCCTACAGGTTTCTCTTTCAACTCTGTCCCACCTATTTTGCAGTTGTGAGATCCGTTTGATGAAGAAAACAGTTGAGGGGCAGAAAGGTTAGGCAGTTTTGTCCACGACCACCCAGCTAGACAAGGGCAAACCACAAGGCAGACCTGGGTGTCCAATTACCATGTTATCACTGCATCCTGCTGCATCTCCACGCAGGGACTCCTGCTAAACCCAGTAGGGCTTCCCGGAGGAGGTACTGACTGCAGAATGGGCAGGTGAGGAATAGGAGGTCTCCAGAGCTAACTGTTGGTCTGTTTGCACACATCCAGGGACGGGGAGCTCACCACAGTTGCAGGCAGTCCCCCTGCCCCCGCCCCAGCCCCCTGTGGGGCCGTTCCCTTGAGCTCCTTGGACTCTGTCTCTGGCCTTCCTCCCTCGATTGCTGAGAATGACTCGGCAGCTAGTGACACCTGGTATTTAAACAGCTCTTTGGGGACTTGCTGCCTCCTCTTGGTCTTGTTTTAGAAAGCCAGTTTCAGGCTGTTCCACTGTCTGAAGACGGTGAGTTTAAGACAGGTGGTGGGAAGGGCTACTTGGAGTGGGCCTTGAACGTCAGTCGAACGTCAGTCAGCCCGTGGAGTAAGTGAGCTAACGTGGGCCAGCTGAGGCCCGCTGGCCAGTGGGGGCGGACTCGATGGCCAGGCTCTAGGCTGGGCGTCCCAACAGTCATGGGAGATAGCCCCATAAACCTGTGGGAATCCCTTGGGCAGCGCTTTCCCCAGGATGAGGGTGGTATTTGGTGATGAGAACTTTCACAGTGGAAAATCATGTCCCACATGCAGCCTTGAGAAACCAGAACGAGAGCAAAACTGGAAGCCAAGCAGCTAGGTTTCTTCCTTGATTGCTGTCACTTAAAAAAGTCCATTGCCAGGCTTCCCTGGTGGTCCAGTGGGTAAAGACACCGCCTTGTAGTGCAAGGGGCGCCAGTTCCATCCCTGGCCTGGGAGGATCCCACGTGCCGCAGAGCGGCTGGACCCATGTGTCCAGTTACCGAGCCGGAGCTCTGGAGCGCATGTGTCCAGAGCTGGCGCTCTGCAACGACAGAGGCCACTGCGATGGGAGGCCCACAGGGGCCAAAGAACAAAGATGGATGAAAATAGATAAGTGAAAGACCAATAGAAGTGGCCCGCCCATTCCCCTCCCTCCCCACCCCACCCTCCAAAAGATAAATAAATAAATCTTTAAAAAAAAAAGAGAGAGAGAAAAGGCCCATTGCCTCACAGCCTCACTTCTCCCACCTGTACTGTAGGAGCACTGACACTCAGCACGTCCTCTGACTGCCTGATGAATTCCTTCTGCTTGCTTGGAAAACCCACAATATAATATTATTGTACTGACTGCAGAATGGGCAGGTGAGGAATAGGAGGTCTCCAGAGCTAACTGTTGGTCTGTTTGCACACATCCAGGGACGGGGAGCTCACCACAGTTGCAGGCAGTCCCCCTGCCCCCGCCCCAGCCCCCTGTGGGGCCGTTCCCTTGAGCTCCTTGGACTCTGTCTCTGGCCTTCCTCCCTCGATTGCTGAGAATGACTCGGCAGCTAGTGACACCTGGTATTTAAACAGCTCTTTGGGGACTTGCTGCCTCCTCTTGGTCTTGTTTTAGAAAGCCAGTTTCAGGCTGTTCCACTGTCTGAAGACGGTGAGTTTAAGACAGGTGGTGGGAAGGGCTACTTGGAGTGGGCCTTGAACGTCAGTCGAACGTCAGTCAGCCCGTGGAGTAAGTGAGCTAACGTGGGCCAGCTGAGGCCCGCTGGCCAGTGGGGGCGGACTCGATGGCCAGGCTCTAGGCTGGGCGTCCCAACAGTCATGGGAGATAGCCCCATAAACCTGTGGGAATCCCTTGGGCAGCGCTTTCCCCAGGATGAGGGTGGTATTTGGTGATGAGAACTTTCACAGTGGAAAATCATGTCCCACATGCAGCCTTGAGAAACCAGAACGAGAGCAAAACTGGAAGCCAAGCAGCTAGGTTTCTTCCTTGATTGCTGTCACTTAAAAAAGTCCATTGCCAGGCTTCCCTGGTGGTCCAGTGGGTAAAGACACCGCCTTGTAGTGCAAGGGGCGCCAGTTCCATCCCTGGCCTGGGAGGATCCCACGTGCCGCAGAGCGGCTGGACCCATGTGTCCAGTTACCGAGCCGGAGCTCTGGAGCGCATGTGTCCAGAGCTGGCGCTCTGCAACGACAGAGGCCACTGCGATGGGAGGCCCACAGGGGCCAAAGAACAAAGATGGATGAAAATAGATAAGTGAAAGACCAATAGAAGTGGCCCGCCCATTCCCCTCCCTCCCCACCCCACCCTCCAAAAGATAAATAAATAAAATTTAAAAAAAAAAAAAGAGAGAGAGAGGAAAAAAGGCCCATTGCCTCACAGCCTCACTTCTCCCACCTGTACTGTAGGAGCACTGACACTCAGCACGTCCTCTGACTGCCTGATGAATTCCTTCTGCGTTGCTTGGAAAACCCACAATATAATATTATTAGAAACAGCACTAATATAACAGGTGCATCAACTCCTTTAAAACTCACAGGAGGGGCTTCCCCTGGTGGTCCAGTGGGTAAGGACACAGCCTTGCAGTGCAAGGAGCGCCGGTTCGATCCCTGGCCTGGGAGGGTCCCATGTGCTGCGGAGCGACTGGACCAGTGTGTCCAACTACCGAGCCGGAGCTCTGGAGCGACAGAGGCCACTGCGATGAGAGGCCCACACGGGCCAGAGAACAAAGGTGGATGAAAGTAGATAAATGAAAGACCAGTAGAAGTGCCCCCCTACAAAAAAAATTAAAAAAAAAAAACAAACTCACAGGAATCTTGTGAGATGGGTCCTCTCTTTGTCCTCATTTTCCAGATGAAAACCTAAGACCCAGAGAGGTTAAAGAATTTGCCCAGCATTGCACAGCTCACAGTTCAAAGCCTGCATTTGAACTCCGGGGATGGGACTCCAGAGTCCGTCCTTTGAATTACGACACTGTGTTGCCTCTTAGTGAATACCTTAAGGATTTGTGTTGGGCGTTTTCTGTACTGCAGGCAGTGAGGGGTTCTGGATGAAGGCCACACGGCGGAAGCAAGTTCATACCCATAGCCACGCTTCCTTGGTTCTTTAGGAAAAGTAGGTGGGAGTAGGCTGACTCCAGAAAGGTGACATGGCCAGGTTCTGCTTCCGGATGTTGATGGACATGACGTGGTCAGTGTAGCCACCGTTTCCGTTCAGCTGGAAAGCGGAGCATCTGGGACTTCCCTGCTCCCGGGTCTGCGGTCCGCCAGACCCTGTGCGAGGCTGGGGTGGGTGTCTCGCTCGGGGATACCTGGAGCTGCCAGTAGGCTGCACTGAGGGCCCACGGGCCGGATGGGAGATTGCAGGGCTCGGCCGGGCTGGGCGGAAGGGCGAGGGCCTTGGGCTGGAAGCAGTCCGCTAGGGCGGCCACGAGTTCTTCCCATGACATCACCGCCTCAGACCGTCTGAGGCCAAGGATTCTTGGAATGCCTGATTCACAGTACTTCTCCCACCTGTACTGTAGGAGCACTGACACTCAGCACGTCCTCTGACTGCCTGATGAATTCCTTCTGCGTTGCTTGGAAAACCCACAATATAATATTATTAGAAACAGCACTAATATAACAGGTGCATCAACTCCTTTAAAACTCACAGGAGGGGCTTCCCCTGGTGGTCCAGTGGGTAAGGACACAGCCTTGCAGTGCAAGGAGCGCCGGTTCGATCCCTGGCCTGGGAGGGTCCCATGTGCTGGAGCGACTGGACCAGTGTGTCTAACTACCGAGCCGGAGCTCTGGAGCGACAGAGGCCACTGCGATGAGAGGCCCACACGGGCCAGAGAACAAAGGTGGATGAAAGTAGATAAATGAAAGACCAGTAGAAGTGCCCCCCTACAAAAAAAATTAAAAAAAAAAAAAAAACTCACAGGAATCTTGTGAGATGGGTCCTCTCTTTGTCCTCATTTTCCAGATGAAAACCTAAGACCCAGAGAGGTTAAAGAATTTGCCCAGCATTGCACAGCTCACAGTTCAAAGCCTGCATTTGAACTCCGGGGATGGGACTCCAGAGTCCGTCCTTTGAATTACGACACTGTGTTGCCTCTTAGTGAATACCTTAAGGATTTGTGTTGGGCGTTTTCTGTACTGCAGGCAGTGAGGGGTTCTGGATGAAGGCCACACGGCGGAAGCAAGTTCATACCCATAGCCACGCTTCCTTGGTTCTTTAGGAAAAGTAGGTGGGAGTAGGCTGACTCCAGAAAGGTGACATGGCCAGGTTCTGCTTCCGGATGTTGATGGACATGACGTGGTCAGTGTAGCCACCGTTTCCGTTCAGCTGGAAAGCGGAGCATCTGGGACTTCCCTGCTCCCGGGTCTGCGGTCCGCCAGACCCTGTGCGAGGCTGGGGTGGGTGTCTCGCTCGGGGATACCTGGAGCTGCCAGTAGGCTGCACTGAGGGCCCACGGGCCGGATGGGAGATTGCAGGGCTCGGCCGGGCTGGGCGGAAGGGCGAGGGCCTTGGGCTGGAAGCAGTCCGCTAGGGCGGCCACGAGTTCTTCCCATGACATCACGCCGCCTCAGACCGTCTGAGGCCAAGGATTCTTGGAATGCCTGATTCACCCTGGAACAAAAATAATACCTCGTAGTTGTAATGAGCCTTTGTTCCCCAAAGGCTGTGCGGGGGTTGATTGTATTGTAATGTCAGTCGGCCTTATGATCTTGGCAGGAATGCAGAGAAGGTGGGACCCCACCCAAGGAAATGCCTTGAGTGAAGATTTGATGTTCCCATTTTGCAGGTGGGAATACTGAGACATAGGGAGGTGGGTGGTTTGGCCACGCTGCCCAGCTAATTGGTGCTGTGAGCCCTGGATTTCCAGGGAGGTTGAGAGCAGAACCTCAGAAATGCCTTGACAGTTGAGGGAGACTCACAGACCTATCTGATACTCCAGAGAAAGTCATTTCCCTGCGGTCTTCTGTGCTGCCCTAAGATGAAGGAGTGTGACAGGAACCCAGTGCTCTTCCCTCCCTCTCCAACCCCGAGTGCCGAGGGGAAGCCAGTGGGCCACCTGAAAGCTCCAGCTCCCCACAGCCCTGTTCCACAGGCCCCGCTGCCCGAGCTAGCAGACCGTGGTGGGGAAGTGCTGTTCCCAGCACAGATGGAAACCCGAGGGCCACGTGTGGCTTCTGCGGTTTTCCCCAGACACAGTGGAGCCAAGGCTGGAAGGCTGGATTTCCAAACCTCGACCCAGAAGACCCGTCCAGAGGCCTCTCAGGCTTTCCCCTCTCTGTGGCCTCAGCCTCCCCATCCCCAGCGGCCTCTGGCTCAGCCTCTGGCCTTTGTTTCTGCACCAAGTGTGTGGTGTGCCAGGGCCACGGCCCCTCCCCGCGGGCCTCTGGATTGGGGTTCTTGCTCAGTGGTGTTGTGCGGGCTGCCCAGGACCCTCAAGACCCTGGCGCGTGCGTGCGCACTCAGCTGTGTTTGACACTTTGTAACCCCACAGACTAGCCCGCCAGGCTTTTCTATCCGGAGGATTCTTCAGGCAAGAATACTGGAGTGGGTGGCCATGCCTTCCTCCAGGGGATTTTCCCGACCCATGGATCGAACCCACGTCTCCTGTGTTTCCTGCACTGGCAGGTGGGAAACCCCAGGAGCCTGGAACAGGCAGCAGAGCCTTTTGACAGAGAGTATGGTGGGGCTTCCCTGGTGCTCCAGTGGGTAAAGAGTCCACCTTGCAGGGCAAGGGACACCAATTCGATCCCTGGCCCAGGAAGATCCCACGTGTTGCGGAGCAGCTGGACCGGTGTGTCCAATTATGAGCCAGCGCTCTGGAGCGCGTGCGCCCAGAGCCAGTGCTGTGTAAGAGAGAGGCCACTGTGATGGGAGGCCCACACAGGCCAACGAATGAAGATGGATGAAAATAAATGATGACTTAGAGGCCAAAAAGAGAGAGAGTGAGAGGGCATGGTGCTTGAGGGCTCTCCTTGGACCAAACAACCAAGAGTCAAACCAAGTTCTGCTTCTTCCAAGCTTGGCAGCCTTAGGCAAGTGCTGGCCTTTCTGTGCCTCACTGACCTCTCTGCAAAGCGGGGTGAGCATCGGTGCCGCCCTCCGAGGGTAAATGAAAGCTCCACTAGCCCATGGTGGGTGCTTCATGCCTGTCAGCCTGTTCCCTTCTCTGTAGCTCTGCGTCCTTGTGAGCATGGCTCCAGGCTGTTCCTCGGGCGGCCCTCTCGGCAGGGCTGGCTCCTCCGTCCGGGCTGCCGGGCCGAGGCTCCTGCTCCTGAGGGCTGCTGCGCTTGGCTCAGGGCTCTGCCCTTGCTGTCTGGACAGTTTCTGAGCAAGAAGTCCCCATGTTACATTGCACCGGGTCCCACAGATCATCGGGCCAATTGTTCCTGGTTGTAGCCAGGTGCCTGGTTCTGTAATTCATGGAAGAGCGGCCGTCTCTGCACATGGATCCTAAGCTCCACAGGGACACAGCCATGTGTCGGGGTCATGGCTGCGTCCCCAGGACCTGGCGTGTCATGGGGCTCGCCTCAGGCCTGAACGCATTGCCCAGCCCCGCCCACAGGCTCTGAGGGAGATTTAGAGAAGGTTCTCGAACATCCAAGGAAGTTGATCCTTTTAAGGGTGCACAGGAGAAACACTCAAGGTCGTAGGTGGCAGAGATGAGGGAAGCCAGACTATGATCTTGTTAGGCGTCCAGAACTAGCGGGGGCATCCTGGGAAATGGGCAGATCTGGGCCTCCAAGGCTGGGTGGGATTTTGCCTGTCTGTCTCTCTCTCTCACACACACACACACACAGACACGAAGACACACACACACATACACCTCAACTCCCAGCTTCCCCACATGGCCTTGGGCAAGCCCATGGATGCCTCTGCTTAACCTCCATGCAGAGCCAAATCTCAGAACTTGTTTCATTAATGGAGCAATAAATGAACCTGCCTTTCCCCTCTTCATTCCTTCGTTCATTCAGTTCTGTAGTTGGTGAGGAAACTCTTTTCTCTGCCTCAGGGTAGAGTCAGACCCTCTCGTTTCCTTCCCAGAGCATCCTTTGGCCAGGTAAACATCTGGTTTCTAAAGCTTTCAGTCTGCTCAGTGGGAGGCTGAATGCCTTACAGGAGCTTTAGCCTCTGCTGGCAGGGACCTCAGACCTGAATCATTTCCTCTGAGTGAAAGAGCCCTGCAGTTTGCCGGGTCAGAGCCCCGGAGGCGTGGCTGGCCGTCCACGGCAGCAAGTGTTCCTGAAACTCACAGCGCTCCTCACACGTTGTCACAGGAGCCCAGTGCCGGAGGAGCTGGTGGGGTGGTGCTGCTGCATCCTGCGGGGTGGTGGCAATTACAGGGGCCTCCTGTGTCTGAGCGGCCAGCGATAGGCCCATTCCCCAGACCCGAGAGCTCCAAAGACCTCAGCGTGCTCACTGTTAAATCCGATCATGCTGCATCTCAGGCGGTACCTTACAGCGAAACACACATCCAAGTTCCAGGACAGGCTTTACCACTAACTGGCTGGGCAGCCTGGGGGAACAGAGCACCCTCTCTGGGCCGTGGCTTTCTCATCTGTAAGACTGTCATGCTGTCCTGTGTGTGTCTTCACCGTCACCCCGGCTCTGGGAGCCAGCACAGCTAGGAACAGAGACGCGGAGGGGTGAGCCCCGCCCCCCGCCCCAGAGAGGCTCGGAGCTGGCTGTAGTCCTGCAGACAGACAGACAGACAAGGAGCGTCCTGCAGAGCAGACTCAGAGGACTTCCAACATCTCATTCGGCCCTGAGCGCCTCGTAGGTGCTGCGTTAACACAGGCCGCCCTGGTCCCGGTCCCTGGCTGAGCCAGTGCCGTGTCTCCCTCAGCTGGCTGTCTGGAGAGGGACGTTCGTCTCCTCTGTGCTGTTTCTTGCTACGCGTCTCATTCTGCACACCGGGGCCACCGTGTGTGGCGGGCGACCCTTGCTTCCAGGCCCCACCTGCGGAGCCGAGCGAAGCACCCCCGGCCTGCCCGCTCAGGGCCCGCTCGGCCGGGGCGGCTGGGGCGGGGAGAGGCGGGCCCTGCGCGGGGCCTGCGGAGGTGGGCAGGAACGGAGGCGCCCGAGCTAGTCATGAGCACTCACCACTTTTTCTGAAGGCAAGAAATACGAGCCCGGGCATAGTTTTCAAACCACGGGCCCTTGGAATTTTGCTTTCAGAAATTTTTAAACGGACCTACAAATTATGTGGTGAAGTGTCCGACATTGCGAGAACCATAATAAGTCGGTGGCCCTTGGAATATCTGGTTGGGAACGATTGTGAAATAAAAAAATGAACAGAGAGCCATTTGTCTGCGTTGGGACTGTTGTCAGAATCATTTCTTAAAAACAAAATCTGAAGTTATTCTCCCTAAACCCACCTCCCAAACCGTAGCTGTGGTCTTCTGGAAACGTTTTTCTTTTTTCTTAATAAAAGAGAACGGTCTAAGAGTGAAACAAGACATCTGATTTCAGACCTCCAAGAAGAAAAAATGAAGTAAATGAGTGATGGAAAAAGCATACGGACAATTTCCAGTCTCAGAAAAAATAATAATAAGCATTATTTTCCTAACAGGTATTTCCAGTAATGCAAATGGAATATTAATCTTAAATCCTAAGCCATCCCCCCACACCGTCTCTCCCCTACCCCGAGATTAGAACATTCTGAGCAGGCGGGGAGGTGGATTTTTGCCCTTTTGGGCTTGCAGGGCTGCAGGTCTGGTATGTCCCTGAAACCTGGACCCGCGTATCTGGGGATCTGAGACTAAAGGCGGCTTCCTTCCCCTCTGCTGGGAGCAACTGTGGCTCAGCACAGGTCAGCCAAACCCAAACCCACAGGTTTCGTGGTGAGCAGCCAGCTGGCCCCTGAAGGAAGGTATCGATGAAACCCAGGGCCAGCAAACACAGAAGAGAGGAACTGGTTTGGGCCAGCTCAGCCAGTGACCACTGATAAATATTTGTGAATGGCCAGAGAAGGGGAGCCTGGGTTTCCGCTGTTGGAGCCCAAGGCCCAGCATCAAGTCTGGTCCGGGGGGAGGGCGCTCTCAGCCCGTTCCCAAGCCAGGGACGTGGGCCTCATGGGGCCTCAGCTCTGTGGGTCTCAGGGGTACCTCAGCCCTGCTCTGCGGAGGGGCTGGGTCTGAGGGCCCCTGGGAGACAGGAGGTGGACGCTTGGGAACTGTGGACACCCTCCTGAGAGCCCCTGGAAGGCCCTCTACTGGCTTATCTGTAAAATGGGAAGAAAGGTTCTTGACTGACCCACATGTGGAGACAAGTCTCAAGCACTAACCCTGAAAACTAAGCAGGATGAAGGGTGCTGAGCCCCTCCTCCAAGGGCATCTTCCCTGCCCTCCTAGGGGCCACCTAGCCAATTCAGCCCAATCCCAGCCCTCCTCCTTTTGAATTCATGAGTCTCGTCTGAGCATTTAGGAGGGAGCACTCGAGGGTGGACCCCCAAGCCTCTCGTCCCCTTCCCCACACATCACTCCACGTGTGCAAAGAAACTGCCACTCAGGCAGAGTGAGTCTGAGAACACCCATCAGTGCTCAGCACCCTGGGACATTTCTTGGTCATCACGTTGTTGACAGGATTGGCTGTATTTTTTTTTTTTTTTTTTTGAATTAATGCATTTGGCTGTGTCGGGTCTTAGTTGTGGTATGAAGGATCTTCACTGGGGCCTCTGACTCTTTAGTTGTGACATGCATGGTCAGTAGTTGTGGCGTGTAGGCTTAGTTGCTCAGTGACAGGTGGGATCTTAGTTCCCCATCCAGGGATTGAACCTGGGTCCCCTGTATTGCAAGGCAGATTCTTAACCACTGGCCCTTCAGGGAAGTCTCTCCCAAGGGATTCTGAACTAGGAGGACAGGCCCTGCAAAATTTCCAGAAAACAGTAGCAGAAACTCTGCAAGACTGAACTGATTTCTTTCTAAGACCTTGACCACCATGTGGGAATTACCTCCTTCCTCCTCCAGGTAGAAAGAGGTGGGATTTTCTGAGAGGTGAAGAGGGCTTAGAGGATGCTGGACAGAGAAAGGGGAATTCCTGAAATGGCTTTCAAGGCAGATGCTGGGAAGGGCTTGGCCAACCATCCTTTGAGGGGCATTCTTTGGGCTATAGCCACAGGCAGCACAAAAATTCTAAATAAGGGTGATAGAAGTTGTGAGAATCAAGCATTATCTGCCAGGGAATTTCCAAGGCTCCTTTTCTGGGCTTAAAAATTACTTACACTCGGACTTCCCTGGTGGTCCAGGTAAGGACACTACTGCCTTGCAGTGCAGGGGGTGCTGGTTTGATCCCTGACCTGGGAAGATGCCATGTGACGCGGAGCGGCTGGACTGATGTATCCAACTACCGAACCGGAGCTCTGGCGCGCATGTGCCCAGAGCTGGTGCTCTGCAGCAAGAGAGGCTTCTGTGATGGGAGGCCCACACAGGCCAAAGAACAAAGATGGAAACAAATGAAAGACCAATAGAAGTGGCCCAAAAAAAAAAAAAAAAAAGAAAAATTTATACTTAAAGAACAAAGAGAGTGGAAGGAATAATGTCAATTAGTTTAAGATAGCTATTTAAAGTCATAAAAGATGGTGCTGTGCTCAATATGTTAGCAAATTTGGAAAACTCAGCAGTGGCTACAGGACGAGAAAAGGCCAGTTTTTGTTCCAATGCCAAAGAAGGGCAAATGGCATAGAATGTTCAAACTGCTGTACCATTGCACTCATTTCATACGCTAGCAAAGTAATGCATAAAATCCTCCAAACTAGGTTTCAACAGTACATGAACCAAGAACTTCCAGATGTACAAGCTGGATTTAGAAAGGGCAGAGGAACCAGAGATCAAATTACCAACATGCACTGGATTATTAATGCAAGGGAATTCCAGCAAAACATCTTCACTGATTGCACTAAAGCCTTTGACTTTGTGGATCACAACAAACTGCATTAACTTCTTCTAAGACATGAGAGTACCAGACCATTGTAAGCTGTATGTGCATCAAGAAGCAATAGTTAGAACCAGACATGGAGCAACTGACTAGTTCAAAGTTGGGAAAGGTGTACATCAAGGCTGTATATTGTCACCTTGCTTCTTTAACTTCTGTGCAGAGAACATCATGCAAAATGCCTGGCTGAATGAATCACAAGGTGAGATTAAGATTGCCAGGAAAAAATGCAGATGATGCCACTCTAATGGCAGAAAGTGAAGAGAAACTAAAGAGCCTCTTGATGAGGATGAAAGAGGAGGGTAAAAAAACTGGCTTGAAACTCAGTATTCAAAAGACTAAGATCATGGCATCCAGTCCCAACATTTCAGGACAAATAGATGGGGAAAAAAATGGAAACAGTGACAGACTTTATTTTCTTGGGATCCAAAATCACTGTGAATGGTGTATGCAGCCATGAAAAACTGTTTGGAAGGAAAACTATGACAAATCTAGACATCATCTTAAAAGGCATAGACATCACTCTGCTGACAGAGGTGTATAGTGAGAGCTGTAGTTTTCACAGTAGTCATGTATGACTGTGAGCTTTGGACCAAGAAGAAGGCTGAGTGCCAGAGAATTGATGCTTTTGAATTGCGGTGTTAGAGAAGACTCTTGAGAGTCCCTTGGACAGCAAGGAAATCAAACCAGTCAATCCTAAAGAAAATCAGCCGTGAATATTCATTGGAAGGACTGATGCTGAAGCTGAAGCTGAAGCTCCAATTCTTTGGCCACCGGATGACTCATTGGAAAGGATCCTGATGCTAGGAAAAGGTTGAAGGCAGAAGGAGAAGGGGACGACAGAGGACGAGATGATTTGATAGCATCACCGACTCAATGGACATGAATCTGAGCAAACTCCTGGAAGGAATGAAGGACCGAGGATCCTGGGATGCTGCAGTCCATGAGGTCACAAAAGGTTGGACACAACTTAGTGCCTGAACAACAACAAAATTTAAAAATCAAAAAAACAGGGAGAATTTACAAAAAGTCAGCACATGGCATCCTGGGGAGTTGTTGAGCCATGAAATTTTGTCTGTGTTCTCCCAGGGCTTCTCTGGATCAGGGGTCCAGGCCCTCGAGGTGACCGGTGTGTTGGACACCCGCCACACCTGAAGGGAGTTGGTGGTCCTGGGAGGAGCCTGACTCAGGGAGTCATTGATGGGACCCAGCTTGTCCCTGTCCCCAGGTCCCTGTGCTGATAATCCCCTGCTATGAAGGCCAACTGACCTCCTTTCAGAACTTAACATTAGGTCCGTGATGACCTCTGTGTTTAGAATGAGACCATTAGGGAAGGAAACTGATTGTCCTGGGCCTATCAGACAGTGTCCGCAGCCATGAAAAGACACCTGGAAGGAAAGCTACGTCAAACCTGGATATCGTATTAAAAAGCAGAAACATCACTTTGCTGACAAAGGTCCATGTAGTCAAAGCCATGGTTTTGGCAGATGTCCTAGGAAAACCTAGCTCTGTGCCACTCATGCCAGTAAGGGCCAAACAGGGGGCCAGGATTCCACCTGCGCCAGGCTGTGATGAGCCACCCAAAGCTCGCCAAGGTGGTGTGAGGGAAGCCGAGTGGGCAGTCAGGATTCATCCCTGGGGGTCACTGAGCACCCCTCCGTCTGTGTCAGTGGAGGCCACGTGGGGAGCGGCAGTGTGGCCCCCTCTTCCTCCTAGCCGAGGGGTCTGGGTGTGGATCTGGAACCCCCACCACGGACAGCATGAAAGAATACCCCCCTTGCTGTGTCAAAGAAGACCCAGTGGAGGACCTGACTTCTCCCCCCTACCCCATAGTCATGAGGCCTTGGTGCTCTTTCTACTAGCAGACCAAAGTCAGAGGATGCCAGGGAAGCAGCCAGCCAAACAGGAGTCCAGAGTCTCATAACATCACGCCCACCATGTGCAGCATCCAACCAAGCACCTCCTGTTGTATCAAAACCTTGAAAGAGCTCAGCTGAGTGAAACAAGACCATACACGTCGATACCGAAGTAACAGAAATGTTAGAATTATCTGACAAAGATCTTAAAGCAGTCAGCACGAAAATGCTTCACAGAGCAATTCCGAACCCTTTTCACACACACACACACACACACACACACGTCTTAGCAAAGCAGTAGGAGATATAACAAAGCAGCAAATGAAAACTCAGTGGATGGACTCAACAGCCGAATGGAGCGGACAAAGGGATGAACCAGTGTCCCGGTGTTAGTCATTCAGCTGTGTCCAACTCTTTGTGACCCCATGGATTGTAGCCCACCAGGACCCTCTGTCCATGGAGTTCTCCGGGCAAGAGTACCAGAGTGGGTAATCATTCCCTTCTCCAGGGGATCTTCCTGACCCAGGGATCACACCTGGGTCTCCTGCATTGCCAGCGAGCTTTACTGTCTGAGCCCCCAGGGAAGCCCAGTGTCCTGGAAGACAAAACAATAGCAATGATCTAGCCTGAGCAACAGTGAGAAAACAGACTGAAAAGAATGAAGTGAGCTGTCACAGACCTGGAGGACCATAACTGAAAATTTAACAGCCACATCATCCGGGAGGTAGGATTGAAAAAGGATATAACTGAAAATGATCCAAGGAAATGACTGAAAACTTCTCATGCATTGCCAGTGGGAGTGTAAAATGGTACAGCCTCTCTGGAAAACAGTTTGATAGCTTCTTTAAAAATGAAATATTCAATTACCCCTCAACACAGCAATGTTGCTCCCAGGCATTTATTCAAGAGAAGTGAAAACTGTGTCCACATAGAAACCTATGAACAAGTGTTCCCAGTAGCTTTCTGCCCAATAGCCAATAATAGGAAACAATCCGGATGTTCTTCAGATGACTAAGCTTGCTGGTCCATCCACACCATGGAACACTACTCGGCAGTGAAAAGGGGACAACTATGGACACCTGCCGTCACCTGGATCGGTCTCCAGGGAATTAGGCCACGTGAAAAAAGCCCATCACACTGGGTCGCATCCTGTGTGTGTATAACATTCTTCAGACAAAAACACTGTAGAAGTGGAGACTAGCTTAGTTGCTGCCAGGGACTAATGAGGAAGTGGGAGGGTGGCACGTATGGCTGTGAAAGGGTAGCACCACGCAGGAGATGGTGGCGGCGAGGAAAATGTTCAGTGTCTTGAGTGCATCAGTGTCAGAGTCCTGCTTGTGGTCTTGAACTCTAGTCTTGCAAGATGTTCCCATGGAAGGAAGCTGGGAAAAGGATACCAAAAATCTCTCTGTATTCTTTCTTACCACTACATGTGTATCTATAATTATCCCACCATAAAAAGCTTAGAAAAATAAATTTATGTTCATTTAGAAACTACAACTCAGAAAGAAAAATCCTCATCCCATCCCCAGACTGTTAGCATTTTGGTGAGGATCCTTCCAGAATTTTCTGTGCATATAAATACTTACCATAAAAAAAATAGCACTGACGGGCTTCTCTGGTGGTCCAGTGGGTAAGGAGTCCACCTGGCAGTGCGAGGGGCACTGTTTGATCCCTGGCCTGGGAAGATCCCGCGTGCTGAGGAGCGGCTGGGCCGGTGTGTCCAATTGCAAGCCAGCGCTCTGGAGCGCATGCGCCCAGAGCCAGTGCTCTGCAACAAGAGAGGCCACTGCGATGGGAGGCCCACGCAGGCCGAAGAGTAAAGATGGATGAAAATAAATAAATAAAAAACCCATAAAAGAGGCCAAATTGAAAAAAAAAAAAAGCACTGTGCTGCAGGTACCACAGCTCCTGCTACAGAGTGAGCTTTTTCTCCATGTTCTTAATTGTCCCACAGTCCGTTTTTCTCTGCTCTAAACATGGCTGTGATGAACATCCTTGCTCCTACTGCCTTCCCTATGCTTTGTTTATTCCTCTTGGATAAATTGTCACAAGTGCATACATTCCAAGAGCAAGTGGTTTACATGCTTTTGTAACAAATTTTCCTCCAAAAACATACTAATTTCTCCTAATGGTTTACATGGGCCCCTTTGTAACACACATGGAACACTACTCGGCAGTGAAAAGGGGACAACTATGGACACCTGCGTCACCTGGATCGGTCTCCAGGGAATTAGGCCACGTGAAAAAAGCCCATCACACTGGGTCGCATCCTGTGTGTGTATAACATTCTTCAGACAAAAACACTGTAGAAGTGGAGACTAGCTTAGTTGCTGCCAGGGACTAATGAGGAAGTGGGAGGGTGGCACGTATGGCTGTGAAAGGGTAGCACCACGCAGGAGATGGTGGCGGCGAGGAAAATGTTCAGTGTCTTGAGTGCATCAGTGTCAGAGTCCTGCTTGTGGTCTTGAACTCTAGTCTTGCAAGATGTTCCCATGGAAGGAAGCTGGGAAAAGGATACCAAAAATCTCTCTGTATTCTTTCTTACCACTACATGTGTATCTATAATTATCCCACCATAAAAAGCTTAGAAAAATAAATTTATGTTCATTTAGAAACTACAACTCAGAAAGAAAAATCCTCATCCCATCCCCAGACTGTTAGCATTTTGGTGAGGATCCTTCCAGAATTTTCTGTGCATATAAATACTTACCATAAAAAAAATAGCACTGACGGGCTTCTCTGGTGGTCCAGTGGGTAAGGAGTCCACCTGGCAGTGCGAGGGGCACTGTTTGATCCCTGGCCTGGGAAGATCCCGCGTGCTGAGGAGCGGCTGGGCCGGTGTGTCCAATTGCAAGCCAGCGCTCTGGAGCGCATGCGCCCAGAGCCAGTGCTCTGCAACGAGAGAGGCCACTGCGATGGGAGGCCCACGCAGGCCGAAGAGTAAAGATGGATGAAAATAAATAAATAAAAAACCCATAAAAGAGGCCAAATTGAAAAAAAAAAAAAGCACTGTGCTGCAGGTACCACAGCTCCTGCTACAGAGTGAGCTTTTTCTCCATGTTCTTAATTGTCCCACAGTCCGTTTTTCTCTGCTCTAAACATGGCTGTGATGAACATCCTTGCTCCTACTGCCTTCCCTATGCTTTGTTTATTCCTCTTGGATAAATTGTCACAAGTGCATACATTCCAAGAGCAAGTGGTTTACATGCTTTTGTAACAAATTTTCCTCCAAAAACATACTAATTTCTACTCC
This sequence comes from Tragulus kanchil, assembly GCA_022376925.1. Classification (NCBI taxonomy): domain Eukaryota; kingdom Metazoa; phylum Chordata; class Mammalia; order Artiodactyla; family Tragulidae; genus Tragulus; species Tragulus kanchil. The sequence continues at coordinate 140,132,967 of JAIOJX010000003.1, forward strand.
TAATGTACAATACGTTATAAGTTACTGTTTATGTGGAGACAAAAAGAGTCCTACCTATCTCTCACTTAGTAACTACATTTTTTTTAAACTCTTCTCTCTTTTTTTTTTTTTTTTGGCCACTTCTATTGGTCTTTCATTTATTTATTTGCATCCATCTTTGTTCTTTGGCCCGTGTGGGCCTCCCAGTGCAGTGGCCTCCCTCACTGCAGAGCACCAGCTCTGGGTGCATGCACTCCAGAGTGCTGGCTTGGTAGTTGGACACATCGGTCCAGCCGCTCCATGGCACATGGGATTTACCCGGGCCAGGGACCGAACCAGTACCCCTTGTACCGCAAGGCGAACTGTTTACCCACTGGACCACTTGTATACACATCTTTACTGGAACATGCACAGACTATGTACCCACAATGGGAACAGTCACTTCAAGAAACACACAAGGTGTCTGTGGATAGTCAGGAGAGTTTGCTATATCCTCTACTGTATCCTTTAAATTTTGTTTCCTACACATGTATTAATGCGTGTTCTAATAAGGGAATAAAATGCGTAAGTCGAGAGTCGACTTGGATCCTGTGTAATCACAGGGGCCCGTCTGTCATATGCTTGGCTAGTAGGCCCCATTGCGGAGCCTGGTGCGTAGGAGGCCTTGAGGGAGGGAACTGAAGAATGAATAACTGAATTCCTCTTCTACTGTCTGGATGCAGGGACCCTGGCCAGTGGCCCCAGTTACCCTCATTGTCTTTCCCCTTCGCTTGGCAGGCGGCAGCAGAGACCCCCAGGAGGGAACAAACCCCAGCAGCACGGCGACCACCCGCCGGGCAGTGCCAAACACAACCGGGACCACCAGAAATCCTACCAGGGCGGCTCGGCGCCCCACTCCTCGGGGAGGTCCAGCCACCACGGCTACGGCCAGAACCGGCGCTGGCAGCACAGCAGCGTGGAGCATCCTCCCGGCGACAAGGCGAGGGCGGGCGCCCACCGCGGTGCCAAAGAGACCGTGACCCTGGAGAGCCCCAGGCTCGAGGACGCCCCGGGGGACGCCGGGCACAGCGGCCTCGAGCCCCCCTGCAGCCCCGACGCCCTGGCCCCGGCGGCTTCCGAGAGGCTCGCCCTGCTGCCCCCGGGGACTCCAGAGGCCGAGACGAAGCTTAAAGACAGTGTTATTCCCGAGCGCGGCGGGGAGCGGCCCAGAATTACCCTGCTCCAGTCTTCCAAAGACAGGTTGCGGCGAAGGCTGAAAGAAAAGGTACCGGTAATTGAATTTTCCTTGTTCTCTTTGCACCGGGGAGGACAGCGAGAGATAGGCATCCGGGTAATGGGCCTGGCTATGTGGGCCCAGGGAGCCGTGTGGAGGGAGGTTCATGTGGGCCTGGCACACCTGGCCATGACTGCCTGGGAGACCCCTCGCCACCAGAAGGCGGGCCACACCAGGCCAGCTCTGCATGTGAACCCTCCGCCCACCCCCGTGGACGTTGGGTAGCAGTCCTCAGTCTGAGAAGGGAAGGCAGGGGAAGAAGCATGCACCTCCAGGGGAGGGGAGGGGTGCAGAGAAGGCCTGGCTCCTCCCTCCCGCATTATCTGGGGGCAGATGCTGCCCTGTTAGTGCTGAAGGGCATCCAGGGACAGCCCAGGACCTGTGAGATAAGACTGCTCCTCCCTGAGACAGGAACCGCCAGGCTGCTCTCCTTGCCAGGCTGGGGCAAAGGTGAGTCGGACGGAGTGCAGCAGGCTGGTCTCAGCCTTGCCTCTCTCCTCCTGCCCCAGCCAGCAGCAGGAAGGCAGTCTGGGGGGTGCAACACTTAAGGAGGCAGTCACTCTCAGCCTCAGGCAGGTGCCCGTCCTGCACTGGCATGGCCCTGAGAAGGAGGGCCTCCTTCAAGTGTGCTCCCTAGGAGCCTCTCATTCCTCACCGACCCCTGGCCCTGGCCTCTAGAGCCTGGTTCACAAATGCAGGAAGAGAGGCCCCCCGCCTCCAGAGGAGGGCTGGGGACCTGTCCCTGGAAATGTGAGGTCCACTCTGCTCACCTCACACCCCATCTCCAGCCAAGGGGGCAGGTGTGGTCACCTTGGAGAGGAACTGTTCCCAGGAAAGGCCAGGGTGCCCCCAGCTTTCCTACAGGGAGGCCTCCTTTGGGGCGTCTGCAGAACTTAAGGTTCCGGGTTTCTCCCCAGCGTCTCCCTACTGCTTTCTCTCCTGCACCTCCAAGGCCTGGTCCACACTCAGGCAGGACAAGGCAGGCCAGACCTCCTCTTCCCCGATCGATTCCTGAAGCTGGCATGCCGTTCCCAGCGTCCTCCACAGCCCCAAGCCCCCACCCACCACTCCCCATGGGGCGGGCCCTGTGAAGTCCTGGAGAAAAGCATCCTTCATTTCCTTGCGTCCCAAAGGTAGGAGCCTGGAGAGGCTCCCAAGGGTTCGCCGAATGTGGTCTTTGCCTGAAGAGTTTCCTGGAAAGATTGTTTCCGTCCAGCCAGGGAGAGGGCTGCTAAGTTCTCTCCAGTTCTGTTAAACGTAACCACAGTGCCTTAGAGAGAAACCACATGGGCTTTAGAGTCCAGCAGACCAGCTTGGTCCTCACTCTGCCTTTGATTGGCCAGGTGGCTGTGGCAGGCCACCTAACCTGTGCCCCCAGTTTACCCATCTGTAAAATGGGTATCACAAGGTGGTGGAATACCACCTTGCAGACAGACTAAAGGTCAAACGTCATAGCCTGTGAGAAGACCCTTTACGGGTGATTACTGTACATACCGACCACTGTTCCTGTCATGGCTGGGATGGGGCAGGAAGGAAGAGAGAGGGAGGACAGATAAGGTAGATCCGTGGCACCAATGTTTCAGCTGCAAAGACTGCCCTCAGGCCAGGCCTCCTGAGCTCCTGGACCAATGGGACGTGGGCTGAGGGAAGGGCAGGGCCCAGGGAAAGCTATAGACCACCCCGTCTAGCCTCTTCATGCACCAGGAAGAGACGGAAGCCCAGAGAGGGCAGCCACTTCCCAGAGCCCTCCAGCTAGACACAGAGCAGGTTCTAGAGCCCCAGTCTGAACCTCCCGGCCCAGCATCTTCTGTTGATGGCAGAAGGGCAGCCATGGGGCCTCTTCTGCACCCGACCCTGCCCCTCAATTCTGGCCTCACGTCCCAGCAGGCAGGTCCGTCATCCCTGGACACCTGAGTTAGAGTAAGTATTCCTGGGACTGTCAGGTCCATCTTCTTTCCCGGCAGCTCAGCTCTGGGTGCCCCCAGCTTTCCTACAGGGAGGCCTCCTTTGGGGCGTCTGCAGAACTTAAGGTTCCGGGTTTCTCCCCAGCGTCTCCCTACTGCTTTCTCTCCTGCACCTCCAAGGCCTGGTCCACACTCAGGCAGGACAAGGCAGGCCAGACCTCCTCTTCCCCGATCGATTCCTGAAGCTGGCATGCCGTTCCCAGCGTCCTCCACAGCCCCAAGCCCCCACCCACCACTCCCCATGGGGCGGGCCCTGTGAAGTCCTGGAGAAAAGCATCCTTCATTTCCTTGCGTCCCAAAGGTAGGAGCCTGGAGAGGCTCCCAAGGGTTCGCCGAATGTGGTCTTTGCCTGAAGAGTTTCCTGGAAAGATTGTTTCCGTCCAGCCAGGGAGAGGGCTGCTAAGTTCTCTCCAGTTCTGTTAAACGTAACCACAGTGCCTTAGAGAGAAACCACATGGGCTTTAGAGTCCAGCAGACCAGCTTGGTCCTCACTCTGCCTTTGATTGGCCAGGTGGCTGTGGCAGGCCACCTAACCTGTGCCCCCAGTTTACCCATCTGTAAAATGGGTATCACAAGGTGGTGGAATACCACCTTGCAGACAGACTAAAGGTCAAACGTCATAGCCTGTGAGAAGACCCTTTACGGGTGATTACTGTACATACCGACCACTGTTCCTGTCATGGCTGGGATGGGGCAGGAAGGAAGAGAGAGGGAGGACAGATAAGGTAGATCCGTGGCACCAATGTTTCAGCTGCAAAGACTGCCCTCAGGCCAGGCCTCCTGAGCTCCTGGACCAATGGGACGTGGGCTGAGGGAAGGGCAGGGCCCAGGGAAAGCTATAGACCACCCCGTCTAGCCTCTTCATGCACCAGGAAGAGACGGAAGCCCAGAGAGGGCAGCCACTTCCCAGAGCCCTCCAGCTAGACACAGAGCAGGTTCTAGAGCCCCAGTCTGAACCTCCCGGCCCAGCATCTTCTGTTGATGGCAGAAGGGCAGCCATGGGGCCTCTTCTGCACCCCGACCCTGCCCCTCAATTCTGGCCTCACGTCCCAGCAGGCAGGTCCGTCATCCCCTGGACACCTGAGTTAGAGTAAGTATTCCTGGGACTGTCAGGTCCATCTTCTTTCCCCGGCAGCTCAGCTCTGGTCCCAGGTTTAGGGAAACCTCTAAAGGGCATAGGGTGTTTTATCTGAAAGTTCCCTCCTAGAAGGGCCAGTTGTGTTTGTGGCATGTTGGACACTCCTTAGTGTCCATACTTGTAAGCCAGCACAGTCTTTTTTTTTTTTTTTTAAAGATATATTCTCTTTTTTTTTTGGTCACTTCTATTGATCTTTCATTCATCTTTGTTCTTTGGCCTGTGAGGGCCTCCCATCGCAGTGGCCTCTCTCACTGCAGAGCACCAGCTCTGGGCACATGCACTCCAGAGCACCAGCTCAGTAATTGGACACATCAGTCCAGCCTCTCCACAGCACTTGGGATCTTCCCAGGCCAGGGATCGAACCAGTGTCCCCTGCATTGCAAGGCAGTGTCCTTACCCACTGGACCACCAGGGAAGCCCCAGCAGTCTTTATAGGACACAATGCCAAAGCCACGTCCCAGGGATCCCTGTGCCTGGAGAGCGTGACGGTCCTCGGGCTAAAGGAGCCGAGGGTCTGGAGGACAAGGCAACCACTCCATGGAACCTTTAACTAACACAGCAGACATTTTGAATGCCACCTCCTTCCTACCAGTCTTCCTACCCTTGTTTTCTCTTGTCCCAGTTTCGTGTCTGTTAGTGTATTTCATCTTTTATAATCTCCATTAAATCATTTCTGCATTGAGACATCTGAGAGACAAATAGATGAACACAGCCAGTGTGTGTGAGAATCCGGGGGAAGAGGTGTAGTTCACCAAAATGCATCCATCCAGGGGGTCACAGGGGCTGATAAATGGTCAGGCTGGGCCCCAGGGTCCTTGGTGAAGGTCGGGTCCCGGAGGCACCAGGCCTCAGGTTCTAGAAGATGGGGCGCCTTTCTGAGGGCGGCAGCCCTGCCTGCCCCGGCTGCCCCTCCTCCGAAGCCTGGGCTCCGCTCAGGCGCCGCGGGACCTGTCTCCCACGCCCCCAGGATGAAGTCGCCGTGGAGACGACCAGCCCGCAGCAGAACAAGATGGACAAGCTGATGGAGATCCTGAACAGCATGCGGAACAACAGCAGCGACGTGGACGCCAAGCTCACCAGCTTCATGGAGGAGGCGCAGAACTCCACCAACTCGGAGGAGATGCTGGGCGAGATCGTCCGCACCATCTACCAGAAGGCCGTCTCCGACCGCAGCTTCGCCTTCACGGCCGCCAAGCTCTGCGACAAGATGGCCCTCTTCATGGTGGAGGGGACCAAGTTCCGGAGCCTGCTTCTCAACATGCTTCAGGTAACGGACGCCGACAGCTGGGCCTCCCGCCCCGCCCGCCGGTGGGTTATTACTAGAGAGAAGGCCGTGGATTCTGACCACGGTTGAACTTTTCCCGAGTTCCACCCTTGCCCGATTAATTATAGAAAATAAAAAGGCACTCAAGGGGCAAGGGATGAGTGGCCGGATTTGCGTGTGTTTGTGTCAGGGCTCCATGGTTACCGTGGACCAATATAATTTTATAGGTGCTTCGTGTTTAACCGGCCTTCCGTCTTTCTATTTCCATGATAAGAGGGCTGGCTCTCGTCTTCACCAGCTCTGTGCTTTGACCTCTCCGCGTCCCAGAAGACAGCGTGTGCTGTGGACGTGTTTTCCTCCTCCTCCTCCTCCCCAGGACCACCCCCGAGGTCCTGGCTGTAGGCGGTGATCTGCCGGGCCTGAGCAGGAGGCGCGGCGCGAGGGCTCTGAGTCGCGAAGCTTCGGTCTGTCTGCTGATGCGCTGGGCTTCTGGAAACCGTTTTTAGGGCAGAGGGGAAGCATGGAGTTCAAAGACCGTCTTGTTTCTTTTTTTTTTTTTTAAGATTTATTTATTTATTTATTTGGGGCGGGGGTCGGGTTGGGGAGGGAGGGGAGCGGACAGGCCACTTCTATTGGTCTTCCATTTCTCTATTTTCATCCGTCTTTGTTCTTTGGCTCCTATGGGCCTCCCATCGCGGTGACGTCTGTCGTCGCAGAGCACCGGCTCTGGGCGCATGCGCTCCAGAGCTCCGGCTCGGTAATTGGACACATCGGTCCAGCCGCTCTGCGGCATGTGGGATCTTCCCAGGCCAGGGATTGAACCGGCGCCCCTTGCACTGCAAGGCGGTGTCCTTACCCACTGGACCACCAGGGGAAGCCCGACCGTCTTGTTTCTTGCTGCCTGCCCATGCAACATCCTCTGCCCTAGAGAGCTCACTCCTGCCCCTCCGCACTTCCGCGTCCAGCGGTGGTTGGACTGGGGTGTGTGACGGGCGCGGGTGTGGGCGCTTAGACTGGGCCCAGCCCTGTGCGGCATCACAGGTGGGGGCTGAGGGCTCCGCCTGGTCTTCCTGGACGGGCGGTGGCCGGTGAACGGGCCCAGCACGGGTGGCAGGACGGAGGAGGCAGGCCGCACCGTGTGCCTTAGACTAACTGAGATATGAGTTAAGTTTCAGTCCAGCTAGGGGAGGACAGTAGCTTGAAAGTTCTGAAAGTAGGATTCTGAAGCTGGAAGACGCCGCTGCAGGTCTGTCTGAATGATGGTGATTGTACACTAGGTCCTTCAAACCACGACACTTCTGAGAGTCGGGGGCTCTGGTCCCGATCGGGCCTGGACCCCGGGTATCGGCCAAGCCCTGTGGTCACCCTGGGCTTCGCTGGCCGATTCACCGTCCGCCGTCTCTTCCCCAGGCACAGGCCGAGAGGAGCCCCTCCACAGGCTGCCCCGTGGGCTCCGTCCCTGCTCTCCTGCTCTCTCCCCAGAGAGACGGCTCGCCGCAACCCGAGCCTGGCCGGCCAGCCTGGGCCGCTTCGGTCCAGCTCCAGGCGCCGATCAGGTTCCCATTCCTGGGTCGCCCACGCTCCCCGGTGACGAATTCCCGCATTACCTGAGGGATTTGCACATCAGGCCTGGTCCTCGTGGGCCGGAATGTCCTGGGAGAGCGTGGAGGGTGACGGCAGGGAGCGGCCTGTCTGCCACATCCAGCCGGGCATGGGGGAGACGGGGACAGGTCGGCCTTGGCCTCTGTCCAGAGAAGGGCCAGGACAGGGCAGGACTGCTGCCCGTGGTTGCCAGCTCTGAGTAAGAGCTCCGGCTCGGTAATTGGACACATCGGTCCAGCCGCTCTGCGGCATGTGGGATCTTCCCAGGCCAGGGATTGAACCGGCGCCCCTTGCACTGCAAGGCGGTGTCCTTACCCACTGGACCACCAGGGGAAGCCCGACCGTCTTGTTTCTTGCTGCCTGCCCATGCAACATCCTCTGCCCTAGAGAGCTCACTCCTGCCCCTCCGCACTTCCGCGTCCAGCGGTGGTTGGACTGGGGTGTGTGACGGGCGCGGGTGTGGGCGCTTAGACTGGGCCCAGCCCTGTGCGGCATCACAGGTGGGGGCTGAGGGCTCCGCCTGGTCTTCCTGGACGGGCGGTGGCCGGTGAACGGGCCCAGCACGGGTGGCAGGACGGAGGAGGCAGGCCGCACCGTGTGCCTTAGACTAACTGAGATATGAGTTAAGTTTCAGTCCAGCTAGGGGAGGACAGTAGCTTGAAAGTTCTGAAAGTAGGATTCTGAAGCTGGAAGACGCCGCTGCAGGTCTGTCTGAATGATGGTGATTGTACACTAGGTCCTTCAAACCACGACACTTCTGAGAGTCGGGGGCTCTGGTCCCGATCGGGCCTGGACCCCGGGTATCGGCCAAGCCCTGTGGTCACCCTGGGCTTCGCTGGCCGATTCACCGTCCGCCGTCTCTTCCCCAGGCACAGGCCGAGAGGAGCCCCTCCACAGGCTGCCCCGTGGGCTCCGTCCCTGCTCTCCTGCTCTCTCCCCAGAGAGACGGCTCGCCGCAACCCGAGCCTGGCCGGCCAGCCTGGGCCGCTTCGGTCCAGCTCCAGGCGCCGATCAGGTTCCCATTCCTGGGTCGCCCACGCTCCCCGGTGACGAATTCCCGCATTACCTGAGGGATTTGCACATCAGGCCTGGTCCTCGTGGGCCGGAATGTCCTGGGAGAGCGTGGAGGGTGACGGCAGGGAGCGGCCTGTCTGCCACATCCAGCCGGGCATGGGGGAGACGGGGACAGGTCGGCCTTGGCCTCTGTCCAGAGAAGGGCCAGGACAGGGCAGGACTGCTGCCCGTGGTTGCCAGCTCTGAGTAACCGGACAGAGCCGGTGGTGGCGTTCAGACACACAGGGCGCCGGATGAGCGTCCCCCCAGCCAGGAAGGGCTGCTGGCCACAGGGCCGCCTGAGATCCTGCCTGGGTCCGCCTTCTCTTCCAGTGACCCGTGGTTAGAGTGGCCTTGCCCACAGCGTCCGGCAGAGCATCCGTCCCGGGAAGCGCTCGGCCTCACGCAGAGCTCGCCGCCGTTACCCCCACGTCTCCGTCACCGCCGAGTGGACTGGCCGGGGCCAGCAGGAAGGGCCCCTGGTTGGCTGCGATTGGCTCAGCCAAGTCCCCTGTGCATTCCCAGCTCGTGGCTTCCCGTGGCGCTTGAGTGCTGAGAGAGAGTCTGGCAGACGATGAGCACCGGGAAAGAGCGCTAAACTGACAGGCAGGAAAGAGGGCTTCTCGGCCGGACTCGGCCACCATCAACCGGCGTGTGGCCGCCGTGGCTCTGGCTGGGAACCTGGCCGCTCCACACGCATCAGGGACCTCGGGACCTTGTGCTTTTGCACTGCCAGAGAGGCATCGGGACCCCGGGGAGGGCCCCAGTGTCCCGCGTGAGCTGCTTCCTTTCTTGCTCTCTCCTGGCCCAGCTACGGGCACGAAACAGTCCTGGGTGCCTCTCATCCTCCGAAGCCTGCTTACCCCACGCTGGGGCTCAGGGGCAGGTCTGTCATGGCCGACAGGCTTTAGAGGCCAGCCCAAGAGACCCAGCCCTACCCGGGCCACTTGTCTCTGGGGCAGAGGGGACCTCTCATTCCCAGTCTGCCCTTTGCCTGGGTAGAGCCTTGGTAGGGCAGATACTTAGAAATCAAAATATCCCCTTGGCCTCCACCGCCTCCTGCAACCCCTCCAGCCCCAGCTAAGTATAAGCGGGTGCGCCTTGAAGGGTGAAACCAGAGGGCTGGAACTGGACACTCGGGCCTCCTGAGTCATTGTTGAAGGCCCCTTGGCCCCCGGGGAAGGCTTGGAAGGCGGGCTGGATGAGCTGGGCGGAGGCTACCCTCAGCTCCTGGCACATCCCCGGTTACAAGGCCCAGAGCGTGTCTGGTGGGACCTCCGCAGGCCCTGTTTCTTCTGCAGCTGAGGAGCTGGTGGGTTGGAATAGGTTTTCCAGGCATAATTCATGGCTATCGACCACCCCAGACCCACAAGGCTCAAGAAAAGAGTGCAGGGGGCGTAGCTCATCAAACCCCACTTTCCCTGTGATCCACAGAGGGGCATCTTATCCCTGGCTTTTGTTTTCGGACAGACTTGATTTGTATCCCTTCCCTGGCCCCCTGCCCCTTCCCCTGCCCCGCTCTCTCCCGCGGAGGCTCCCCCTCAGCTGGAGGTGCTCGAGGCCCCCGGCTCCGGATCCCCCTCCAGCCCCTCGTTCCACTCAGCCGCCTCTCAGATGCCCTTCCCGTGGCTGGGTTTCACCGCTGCCTCCCCGGACAGGTTCTGAGACCTGGCTTGGGGTGCTGGCGGCCAAGTGGACAAGGCTGCAAGGCGCCCTGTGAACACAGCTCCCAGCAGCTGTCTTGGCGGGGGCCTCCCCAGCTGAGCGCTCTCCCAGTCTGGGCCTCGGCAGCGGGAGCTGGCAGCCCCGGAGGAGGCGGGCAGGCTCTGACGTCGGGGACGCTGGCGCCGCGAGCCGGCTGCCGGCCGAGCTGGGACGCGGCCCCCGTGGAGAGGCGCAAGGGCCCAGGGAGAGGTCTGAGCACCTTTCAGCCTCACCGGCCAAACCCAGCTCTGTCATCTCGGGGGCCCCAGAGTCCCTGCCCTCGTGAGCCCTGGCGATGCCAGGGGGCTCGGGGCCCCAGGGGACCCTGTCGCCCGTGCCACAGCTCACATGTGTTTACATCTAAGGCAAGTCTTTTTGCCTCAGATGCGGTTTTCTTAGCAGTGTTCGTGTAAATAAAAGTCTACGTATTAAACAGACATTTCTCAAACGTCGGGTATGTGCCCAGCATGCCAATCGGTGCTTCTCAAGCTGGAGTGTGTGTTTGAGTCACACGAGACTCTATTTCAGTGGCGGTTCTGATGCAGGAAGTCTGGGCAGAACCTGAGATGCTGCATTTCTAGCAAGCTCCCCGGTGATGCCGGTGCGGCTGGCCCGGGGACTGAGTTCTGAGACCTTGGCTGACTGATGTGTAGGTTGAGTTCATTGACTGGCCAACTGAGGCGTGAGCTTTTATTGCTGTGACGTCAGAAGTTCCAGCCACCGGATCTTCTTTAGGGCTCTGGCTCTCAGCCTGACTCTCCTTTAGAATCTCCTGGGAGACATTCGTAGAACAGACCGACCTGAGGGTTCTTCCCCAGACCCACTGAGGTAGGCTCTGCAGGGATGGGCCTGGGCGTCCTTCCTTACAGAACTTTCCAGATGATTCTGGGAAGAATCAGATCGAGCACCACGGTTAGGAAGATGTTCCAGAGATGCCCTGACTGGGCCACCATTGTCACTTATGAACCACTTGGTTCCGCCCGTCCCCCTGCGCATCAGCCAGGAAATGGGCACCAGTCACTAGACTCTTTGCTGAGGGATGAGGAGTCGGAGCCTGAGCTGGTGAGAGGGCACCAAAGCAGGAGGCGTCGGCGACCGAGAGCACCCCTCCCCCTTGCCCGGCCTCAGCTGCCCCTCTGTGCAGTGAGGAGGCTGGGCTTCCGCTGCAGGGGACCGCTCTCCTGCACCCTGCTGTTCTGAAAGTTATCCCAGGAAACCTGCCCACTAATGAGTCAGCCAGGTGGGGGTGGCCTCTCGTCTCCTGCTGGCCCCGTTGCTCTCTGCTCTCAGCCCCATTGCTCAGGTCCTTTTCCTTTGTCTTGGCCTCAGACATTTGTCGAAGCGCCTATCATGTGTTTTAGGGAAAGGGCCTCATGTGCAACCCCCGTTGCCGGGCTCGACCGTCAGTACAGCTGAGGTGGAGGTCCGTGTCCCTGCCCGGCCTGTCTCACCCCCACCCCTTCCCACCCGGCTCCCAGCTGCCTGGTCTCAGGCCCCACACCCTCAAAGGGATGGGCTTTGGTGGAGTCTGACTTCCAGGAGAATGTGGGCTGCCCAAGGACTCTGGGTTACAGAAGTCACCCCAACTCTGCCTTGATCCTCACCAAGGCATGGCGGTACCGTGACGGGGAGGGGGGCCCGGGTGTCACCGAGAGGTGAAGAATGAGTGCGCCTCTTTTTATGGGACCTTTGGAATGACAGGAATTAGAGGCCTGAGCCCCTCCACCCAGCACGGCCCGTCACCAGCCCGGGCCTTCCGCTGGGGCTCAGGGAGTGCTCCTTGGCCGAGAGAGGCTTGGATAGTATCAGTTCAAGCCCTCCTCTGTTGAAATGCGTGTGCCCGGTTTAGCCAAGAGGTGTCTGCATCTGAACTATGCAGAGCAAAGTATTATTAGAGCGGGCATCAGCGTGTCTGTAACTGAACCCCGCGCTCCCTAGCAACCACTGTCAACAACACATCTAACAGAAGGAGGCGATACCTTTTTTTGAAGAAAAAAAAATGAAAAAAAACAAACAAACAACAAAAAAACCCTCATCTCACCAAGTGGTAAACACCGCAGGGCTGTTGTGAAAAGACGAGGCAAAATCAGAAGCTGGCATGGGACCAAAAATAAATTGCTCTCTGCCAGCACCTTCTAGAAGACAGCCTCTTAAAAAGCTGACCTGGGGCTAGAGAATGGATAAGCTCTTCAGAGTTTCTAGCTGGGTCACCATTCAGCATCATGTCTGGGGCTTTTGACACGCAGAAATTCAATCAGTGGGGACGGGGGCTCTTTGGGGCCTCTGAAGGGTCTCTGGAAGGAATTTGAACTGGGGCACTTCACATTTTCTAGTCTGGCTGCCCCCTCAGTGAATCAGGATCCAGGCTGCCTCTTCAGGGCTTAGGTGACCCATATGTGGCACTCTGACCCTGCTTCTCCCACCTCTGTCTCCTGATCTTCATCCCTCACTTGCTACGTCGGGCAAAGGGACTGGGCTGATCCTCTAACTCAGCTGGAGAAAGAGGACCTCCTTCTCTCCTGGTTACCTCAAGGTTTCCGACAAGTCCAAAGCTCTTCCTCTTCACCTCACACGTGGAGCTCCCAGCCACAGTCTTTTATGGAGGGAGGGAGGGAGGAGAAGGACAAACGTTGATTCTTGGGGTTCTAACCGGAGTTGTTAGTTGAGTTGTGCGTTCTGCTCTGAGTTGTACTTGCTCGCGGGCGGGCATCCTGGCTGTGGGATGCGTGGTTCGCGGCTCCTGGTGGCATGACGTGTATGCGGTGGGTGCAAGGGTGTGGAAAGGAGGGACGGGACGCGCAGTCTTGGGTACCAGAGTTCCTGGTGTGAGACAGGCTTCTCGGCTCTTCTGAGCACATTCCTGCATGTGAGTGTGGAAATTCTTCCAAGGGGGCTTCCCGGGCAGGATCCACCCCCCACATTTGCGGATGAGGACAGAAGCTCAGCAAGGCTACTGGGTCATGGGGCTGAAATGGAGGAGGTCAGTTCAGCACCCCAAGCTCTTGGCTCCCGTGAAAGTGTTAGTCGCTCAGTCATGACCAACTCTTTGCGATCCGATGAACTGTAGCCCACTAAGCTCCCCTGCCCGTGAAATTCTGCAGGCAAGACTTGCCATGTCCTTTTCCAGGGACATGGAATTGTCCCAACCCTAGGATCAAACCTGGGTCTTCTGCCTTACAGACAGATTCTTTCCCATCTGAGCCTCCAGGGAAGGCCCTTGGCTCCCAAGCCACCCCATAAATAAGGTATAAGGGTCAGAAAGTTGGGAAGATCAGGAATCCGTCTCATGAAGCCCTCAATGGGGATCTCAGTGCTCCTAGAAGAATCCCATCCGATTTCCGACGCTGTCGGAGTCTGGGCCAGCGGGAGGCTGAGAATATCCGAGGGAACACGTCCATGGCCTCATCCAGGTGAACCGCCCAGCTGCTCTTCCCAAGGTGGTCTCCCCCTGCCCGCCCCTCCCTCAACCCGGAGTGCCGCCCTCACCCCCGCACCCCCACTGCTGAGCCGACATGCACTCCAGGCACGTAAACTCATTTTACTGTTGGCCCAGGCCAGGCATACCCGGGGAGAGAAGTGCATTGTTCCTCGCATTCCAGAGCCTGAGCAAAGCCCTGGGCTCTACCTACCTGAGCGTCCCTCCTCCAGTGCTTGAAATCAAGACGGAGGAGGCGAAGGGCTGGCCGGTGCGGAGAGCCGCTCTCCCCCGGGGCAGATCGTGGAAGGTGACTTTGCGGGCCCACAGAGCGTCCCCTTTTCTATACACCGCTGCTCCGACGGCACCCTGTGAGTTGCTGGTGCCCCGCGGGGAGGTGGTACTGACTTTCCCCAGCGGTGGGCACCGGCAGACTGGCCCCACGTGTCCCATCCTGGGAGCTTGACCTGCGTAGGCGTCCAGGGCAGGCCCAGCTCCCCCGCTGGGGGCTGGACACCGACCCGGTACCCAGACTCTTCGCCCATAGGGCTCGAACCAGATCAGGGGAAGCCCGAGCCTCCATCCAGGCTTGTTGCCCACACTTGCTTTGCGATGAGTCAATGTTACCTTCTTTCTTCCTCTCCACAAACACTGCTTGAGCACCTGCTGTGTACCACCCGCCGTGGCAGGGCCCACGCGTGCATCTGCTCTGCGAACCCCCCTCCCCTCTCGTCGTCCCCTAGTTTGTGTCGTCGGGGGCACCGTCCCAAGTCTGAGTTTTATTCAGGGACCCAGCTGGAGGGTCTCTAATCCAGTTTTTCTCACTGGGTGGAGGCACGGTGGCTTCTGAAAGGGCTAAAGCCGAGGTCCCCTTCTAGAACTTTGGAATGCCCTGCCGGGCACAGGCTGCCTGTGGCCTGAACAAGGAAAAAAGCATTTTGGTTTTTTTAATCTGAAAATAAGCAGAGGAAGGACAAGGTCAGTCCCGGAAGGAGCCAAGCCAGCAACCCGCCAGTCAGGGGTTTCTCGTCTGAGATGGGCCCCCAGCAAGGCCGCCCATGGCAGGTTTTGGCAAGCATCCAGTGGCTGTTTCCAGGAGCTTCTGCCCATGAGGACCAAGGCGTGTTGGTGGGCAGGTGCCGGGACCGGGGGAAGGGACGCGCAGTGTCCTGCTCCCGCCCTCCCGTCTCCGGGGCAGGGAGTGCCTCCCCGGTCAGGAATCATTCCGCCGTCCCCCGTGTGCCTGGCCAGGCCGGGGCTTCTTCCCTGCAGGCCATCGCCCCTAGCCCGGGCGTCCTTTTCTCTGCCGAATCCCCTGATGGGACTTGGCCGGGCGCTGCCCTGTCTGCGGCGGCCGCGCCGAGGCAGGCCTTGCTGATAAGTGGGTTATCGGAGAAGGCAGCTCGGGTGTCCCGGGCCCCAGAGGGTCACCCCTGGCTGGTTGGCAGCTCGCCCCCAGCACCTCCTCCTCCTGCCCCCTCCCCCAACCACCGCCCCAGAGCCAGGCCAGCAGGAGGCCGCAGTTCCGTCCTGCAGCTCAGCGAGCGAGCGCCGGCCCCCAGCCGCCGCCGGGAATCTGAGCTATGCTAAGCCGCTCCAGATCTCCGCATCGCTGCCCTGCCCGGGCACGGCCGGCCCAGACAGGGCGCCTCTACCTGCCGCGGCCGCCGCTGGAAAGCTGGCACTGCCTGCGCCGATGGAAACACATCTCCCTGCGGGTTATGCAACGGCTAACCCGTCCCCGGCTCCCCGGGGAGGCCCCAGCCACCACAGAGGGAGCGTGGTGGGCCCTGGGCAGGGAGCGGACACGGGAGGGTCATTCTTTCCAAGAGGAGCAAATAGTCCCGAGTGAGGGCCCACGGCCCTTCTCCAGGCCCGAGGTCCTCCATGCCCCAGGGAGACGGGGGCTCCCTGTAAGCGCCGGCTGAGTCCGGAGGCCAGCCCAGGACGGGAGCCCACGCCAGGTGAGGAAGGCCTGTCGGGAGAGCTGGACTCACAGGAGCAGCTAAGGAGAGACGACAGGTCCATTTCATTGTTGGCTCGTTTTTTTGTTTGGTTGGGTTTTTTGGCTTTTTTGTAATAAGATGTATGCAACATAAAATTGACCAGCTTACCCTTTTCCAAGTGCATAAGTCGGCCAACCACAGCTTTGCCCGCCCCTCCCACACGGCCACCCCCAGGGCCCTCACATCGTCCCAGACAGGGCTCCTGGTGCCTCCAGACGCGACCTCCCTGCCCCTCCACCTCCTCTCTCCCTGCCACCGCTGTGAGCTCTCGTTTCCTGTGCTTTATGCACACAGGTGTAAGTGGACCCACACACGTGTCCTTCGGCGTCAGGCTTATTTCACTCAGCATTAGGGTTTCAAGATTTGTTCGGGTGGTAGCTCAGAATTTCCTTTTTTCATGGCTGGGTAATATTCCATTGCATGGATGGGCTACATTTTGTTGATCCATTCATCCTTTAGGAATGGACGCTTGGATTTGTCGCCTTTGGGCTATGGTGAATATGTCACCAGGAACATGCCACATACACATCTGTTTGAGCCCTTTCTTTCTGTTATTTGGGGTGTATACCTGGAAGTAGAATTGCTGGAATATATGAAAAGTATGCATAGAATTTTTTAGGAACTCCCTAACTGTATTCTGGGAAGTTGTTCTTTCATGGGGAAAATGGAATGAAAAAGCAACAAAATGTAATGAACCGAGACCCAGGTGAAGGACAGGGAGGACACGGCCTTAACTGGAATCCCAGATCACAGTGTACGTGAAGAGGTGGGACAAGGCTGTAGGTGGGACAGAAGGGTTTGGACTTTATGAAGCAGCAGTTGGCAGTCTTTGTTGGTTCTTGAGCCATGGTATCCTAAGATCAAAACTCATAGAGCAGGGGCTTCCCTGGTGGTCCAGGGAGTCAGGAGTCCGCCTTGCAGTGCAGGGGGCGTGGGTTCGAGCCCTGGCCTGGGAGGATCCTACGAGCCATGGAGCAGCTGGACTGGTGTGTCCAGTTGTGAACCAGCGCTCTGGAACACATGTGCCCAGAGCGTGTGCGATGAGGGAGGCCCACACAGGCCAAAGAATAAAGATGGATGAGAATAAGTAAATAAATAACCAATAAAAAAGGCCAAAATTAAAAAGGAAAAATCATAGAACAGTAAAGACCTGAAAGTGAAGTCACTCAGTCGTGTCGGACTCTTTGCAACCCAGAGACAAGCCGTGGGGTTCTCCAGGCAAGAATACTGGAGTGGGTCGTCTTTCCCTTCTCCAGGGGATCTTCCCCACCCAGGTCTCCCATATTGCAGGCGGATTCTTTACCATCTGAACCTCAATCTGTCCAACCCATTCATACTGGAGATGAGATACTAGAGGCCCACGGAGGTTAAAACACACACACACACACACACACACATACACCAGCCCTGCTTTAGGAAGATGTGGATGCTGGGTTACAGGGTGCCGCCTAAATCTGGTACATAGAGAGCCAGGGTCTTAGGCGACCACAGTCATCTCTTTGATAAGGCAGATCCATTGCATGGATGGGCTACATTTTGTTGATCCATTCATCCTTTAGGAATGGACGCTTGGATTTGTCGCCTTTGGGCTATGGTGAATATGTCACCAGGAACATGCCACATACACATCTGTTTGAGCCCTTTCTTTCTGTTATTTGGGGTGTATACCTGGAAGTAGAATTGCTGGAATATATGAAAAGTATGCATAGAATTTTTTAGGAACTCCCTAACTGTATTCTGGGAAGTTGTTCTTTCATGGGGAAAATGGAATGAAAAAGCAACAAAATGTAATGAACCGAGACCCAGGTGAAGGACAGGGAGGACACGGCCTTAACTGGAATCCCAGATCACAGTGTACGTGAAGAGGTGGGACAAGGCTGTAGGTGGGACAGAAGGGTTTGGACTTTATGAAGCAGCAGTTGGCAGTCTTTGTTGGTTCTTGAGCCATGGTATCCTAAGATCAAAACTCATAGAGCAGGGGCTTCCCTGGTGGTCCAGGGAGTCAGGAGTCCGCCTTGCAGTGCAGGGGGCGTGGGTTCGAGCCCTGGCCTGGGAGGATCCTACGAGCCATGGAGCAGCTGGACTGGTGTGTCCAGTTGTGAACCAGCGCTCTGGAACACATGTGCCCAGAGCGTGTGCGATGAGGGAGGCCCACACAGGCCAAAGAATAAAGATGGATGAGAATAAGTAAATAAATAACCAATAAAAAAGGCCAAAATTAAAAAGGAAAAATCATAGAACAGTAAAGACCTGAAAGTGAAGTCACTCAGTCGTGTCGGACTCTTTGCAACCCAGAGACAAGCCGTGGGGTTCTCCAGGCAAGAATACTGGAGTGGGTCGTCTTTCCCTTCTCCAGGGGATCTTCCCCACCCAGGTCTCCCATATTGCAGGCGGATTCTTTACCATCTGAACCTCAATCTGTCCAACCCATTCATACTGGAGATGAGATACTAGAGGCCCACGGAGGTTAAAACACACACACACACACACACACACATACACCAGCCCTGCTTTAGGAAGATGTGGATGCTGGGTTACAGGGTGCCCCGCCTGGAAATCTGGTACATAGAGAGCCAGGGGTCTTAGGCGACCACAGTCATCTCTTTGATAAGGAGAGCACACACGGATTCGAACCTGCCCCTCAGAGATCCAGGCTTCAGTGGCAGGCCTCTTGCCCCCGCCGTCTGGGGACCGGCTCCCAAGCCCTGGGTGTGCGGTGCAGTGGCATTTGGCCACTGTCCCTGTGATCCAGAAGCTGGAGCCTGGAGTTGCTCCCAGGGGCCAGTGGGCTGACGGCGGAGAGGCACCCCTCTACCTCTGTTCTGCTTCCTTCTGCCAGGCCACAGCAGTCTCCACAGGCCAGACGAGTGAGTCCATGAACATCGCCAGACTGAGGCTTCCCAGCCAGCGGCACGTGGCTTGGGTTTCAAAGCGGGCACCAAACACATGGACGGCTGGCCCCCTGGGGGGAGAATGAACAGGACTCACCTCCTGTGCCCCCGCCCCCGTCTGGATGCCCCCTCCACGGTGCTGTGGCCATCTCTCCCTCGCTTTCTTTGCCCGTACTGACGTGCGTCGGCGGTGCCCTGGATGTCTGGCATGAGCAGAGTGGTTTCTCAGAAGTTCGTGAGCGTGGGGGTGGGGCCGAGAGGGTTAGGGGGATGGAAGCTTTTTAAACAGCCAGCAAAGATGGCACACTTGTCTTATACTCACTGCTTTCGGGGTGGCTGGGTTCCATCTCCGCTAGATGAAAGGAGAGATCCCTTTAAGGGGCCGGAGGTCTCCCCAGCTCCGCCTCCAGATAGCCACCCCGGGTGCAGAGCACCCTGCAAGGAAGCAGGTGGGGTGGGGTTCATCTGTGCCTCCCTTACTCCTCAGCCGATCCGTGTCAGGTGCGCAACCAGCCTGTTACGCCCAGCCCCTCGTTTATTCTTTTTCAATTGTATTGATCTGTTTTCATTTTTGGCTGTGCTGGGTCTTCACTGCGGCGTGGGTTCTTCTCTAGTTGCAGAGAGCGGGGCTGCTCTCTAGTTGCGGTGCACAAGCTTCTCGCGCTCTGGTGTCTCTCGTTGTGGATAGCAGGCTCTGGGGAACGTGGGGTTCTGAAGGTGCGGCTCCCAGGCTCTAGAGCACAGGCTCCGTGGTTATGGCTAAGTGGCTTCGCAGCTCGTGGGATCTTCCTGGATCAGGAAGTCGAACCCATGTCTCCTGCACCGGCAGGCAGATTCTCTACCCCTGAGCCACAAGGAAAGTCCCCTAGTTTCTTCTTACTCCAGACCTTTCCCTGTCTGGTGGCATGTCTGTGCCCAAGAGGTGGTGACCATCAACCAGAAAGCAGGGGCTGGACGGTGTGGCCCCTTGAGGTCACCCCGAACTCTTGCGGCAGCCCGAGGACCAGCAGCGTAGGGAGTCTGTCCGAAGTTCAGAATCAGGGCTCCCTGCACACCTGGACTCTCCATCCCCTGCCTCCTGCCCGGCGCGCTGGGCCTTCAGGCAACAACAGTGCCAGCCCCTTCCTGGCGCCACCTCGACCCCCATTCCAGCAAGCAGTGCCAGGGAGAGGGTGGGCTGCCCCTTTGGGGGAGCAGGCTGTGACCTATAGTACCACCTCCACTTGACCCTCTGGTGGCCTCTGAGGTCCCAGTTGAGAGGTCACTTAGAAACTTGGAGACAGGTAGGTCCAGCCAGGAGCCTGCCTCCACCCTTGCCAGGGATGGTGTTCAGCTCATCCCCTTGAGGAAACCCTTTGCCCCTAAATAATCCCACTCTTGATGGTGCCCAGCTAGACCAAGCACGTTCTGGAGAAATCATGCCAGTCTGTGTGGGCACACCGGGATCGTGTGCACCCAGACCCCGAAGCAGAGAGGGCCCAGGCCCCCCGCCCCCACGCTGCGGTGCACTGCCCCCGCCTTCCAGCGCCGCCTCGGAGCAGGGGCGCTCCCCAGGAAGGGAGGAGCTGAGATGGTTTCTGGGGATGGCTGGGCTCTGGCTGAAGCTTAAGAGCCTCTGTCTGTAGCTGGAGTCCGTGCGTTCCTGAGCAGCCGTGTGTCCGCTGGAGTTCCACACGCCGGACTCACGCTTGCGTTGACCCCGTCGGACAAGAGCCACTGCGTTGCTCGGGGTGTTGAGAAAGGTCTGGTGAGCACAGTATCTCTAACATGGGCTTAGAAGTGAGATCACTTGGAATCCAGCCTGCGGGCCCCAGAAGCCTGCCCTTGATGACGTCCTGCCGTGTTACCTAAGAAATCATTGACAAAGCCCGGCGTCCAGCACCCTCCTACCTCCTCGCCCTGGCTCCGGTGCGTCAGCGGCAGACCTCGCCGTCAGCCTGGCTGCTCTCCACTTCCTCTGCCGTTAAGTGGGGGTAATGATTCCTGCCCCCTCCACCTGTTCACCCCACAGACAGAAGCTTTGTTTAAATGCACTGAAACGCTTAAACCGTTTGTCCATGTCCTCTGAAGGCTCCTCCTCCAACAGAAATTTCTGAATTTCATAAAATCCTGTTTCCTTTTGCTCTTAATGAAGCCCGTTCGGTCGAGGTTCCTAGGAGAGGCCCCGCACAGCCCTTCTTCCAAGAAGCCCAGGGCCCCCCGAGTCACGGTGGAGCTTAGGGTTCAGAGGGCAACACTGGGGCTGGGCCTGGGGTCCAGCCACAGGAAAGCTCTCACAGGGGCCCTGAGACTGGTGCTGGGGCCCTGCTGGCAGCCGTGCTCAGCGCTGTTAAATCCCAGGAATGCAGGGCCCGCTGGCCTCCGTCCCGTATCTGGAGGCTCGTATCCAGAGAGCCGCCGCGGAGGAGAGTCGGGGAGGGGGCCAGCCCTTCACGTGCTGGTGGCTGGGGAGGGCTTCCTGGAGGAGGCGGCCTGCGCGAAGAGGGAGGATTGGGGTGGACACAGGAGACCAGGAGGAGGGAGCCAGAGCGGAGCTCGGGCGGGGGTGAGCCCAGCGTGGGGCGGGCACGCCTGTGCCCGAGAGCACGGGTGGGCGAGGTCGGCCGCACCCCGCCAGCCTGGCCGCGGCCGTCCGGACGGCAGCAGGGGGCTCGGCAAGTGTCTGCGGGCCCTGGCGGAGAGCCGCCCGGCCGGGCCCTGACCCCGGGTCACGGTCCCCGCCGGGTCCCGTTCATCTGCTGGCACCGGGTGCTTGCCGGCTCCGGCCAAGACTGTTTGAAGAGGAGGGCCCTCCCTGCCAGCTTTGGACCTCAGTCTGAGGCAGGACGCTGGGAGGGCCATCCGATCCGGGGCCCGGGCCAGCCCACGGGGAGGCTGTAGACGCCAGGGCTTCACTGAGGCAGGTAGTGTGGGGCCTGGCCTCTGAGGCCGAGAGAGCCTTCCTTTCTGGACCGGTCCAGCGCCTCGTGAGCGAGGGCAGGCACCGGTGTCCACCTGGAGTGACCCCTCAGGCCGGCTTTGTGGATCCGCCGCCTCCCCGAGCCGTGTGGAGGTGGAGCCGCGCACTGAGCTGCGCACAGCCCGCACTGCTGGTGACCTCCCAGCGCCCCTGCCTCCAGCCGTGCAGCCGGCAGGGAACCGGGGGACGGGCTGCCGTGGGATGCCCGCGGATGGGCAGGTTCACAGAGCAACCTTCCTTTCCAGAAGCCCCATCTCTCCTCTCGGCCCGGCACGTTTTCTCCTGGCCTGCCTGGCGGGGTACGGCAGGCGACAGGACGTCTGAAGCCAGCGTCTTGCCTGGCTCTGGGCCTCGGTGTCCTCAGGGGGTGCAGGGGCGTGGGCAGTCTCCCACTGGGCAGCAGGGCTCACGGCGCCTCCGGCTCGACTCCCACAGCCCCTTGGGCGCCCCGGGCTTGTGGAGGCCGCCCACGTGCAGGGCCAGGCAGGGGAGAGGCGGGAAAACATTTGCGTGAGGACCGGGCAAGGGGCGAGAAAGAGAGCGCTGCTCGAAAGTGGGGGACTTGAAGGTGCAGCGCAGGAGGCGCTGGGCTGCGGCTGGCCGGGCTCTCCCTCCAGCCCTGCCTGTCTGCCTGGCGGACCGCGGGCCAGCCCGGCCCCCTCCTGGGTGCTTCTCGCCCATCCAATCAGGGGTTAGAAGTGGTCTCAGAGGTCCCTTTCAGCTCTTTGTTATTCTAAAGCAGACGTGCTGGGCATACAGACGGTGCCGGTTAATTGCCCACTGCTGGGCTGCACTGACCAGCAAGGAGCAGACGCTCCCTGGGCGGAGGAATCTTCAGTCCTGACCGTTCCTGCCCAGGTCCCCGTTGAGGGTCTGAAGTCACTCGCCGCCTGGTGGGCAGAGCAACCTGCAGGGGGCGCCAGCGCGCAAGGCGGGCCTCACCTGCCTGCAGGCCCCTCCCGTTCCGCCCCGGCACCCAGGTCTCCTGTGTGTTGTCCCGCAGGGGGGATTTATTATGGGAGGGTGACTCTGCTGCTAAGTCACTTCAGTCGTGTCCAACTCTGTGAACCTACAGACTGTAGCCCACCAGGCTCCCCTGTCCATGGGAGTCTCCAGGCGAGAATGCTGGAGTGGGTTGCCATGCCCTCTTCCAGGGGATCTTCCTGACCTGGGGATCGAACCCGTGTCTCTTATGTCTCCTGCATTCGCAGGTGGGTTCTTTACCACTAGCGCCACTTGGGAAGCCCCTGCTGCACAGGTCCCTTCCAGCAGTTTCCAGCCCCGGGGGGCTCCCATCCCTGAGATAAGAAACCTCTGGTTTGGGGTCCCTTTCAGATCTCCAGGTCAGGCCAGCATAGTGTCTGAAGTTTCCTGCCAGGTGTCTGTCTGAGAGCACTGCTTCCTCCTCCATCCCAGCCAGGCAGGCACGACCAGGCATTTACTGGGCACCAACTGTACGCAGACACCGAAGCCCTGAGTACGCATGAGGGTACATTTGCAGGGTGGGCGTTATGAGTCCTGTTCTGCACATGGGTAAAGGAAGTGCCAGAAAGCTTAGGACACACACCTGAGATCACACAGCCAGTCAGTGACAGAAGCGGGACTGGACCCCGGTCACCTGGTGCCCTGTGCCCTCCTCAGAGCGTGCTGCCGCCTGAGTGCCTCACTGACCAGAAGGTATTGTGTCGGGGCACGGCAGGCCAGGTGGAAGGCACTGAATAGAAGATAGGTGGCGGGGAAAGGCGATAAGAAAATGCCTTTTAGATGACGTGATCAGAGGCTCCTCCCCCGCAGACTGAGCAGGGCCTGGGTAATCTCCCCATGGTCATCTGATGGCTGAAAGAATCTGAGACAGCCTCCAGACCAGGGCTCAGTGGGCGCCCCGGGTCTGCTCTTCCCTACCTGTTGCAGGGAAGCCAGGGGCCGGGGTGTCCCTCTCCACCAGGCTGTCCCCAGCTTCTCCCCCGTGGCCGTCCCGCCCCTGGTTTCCAGCCCATCACCCCCAGGACTCGTGAAAAAAGGCAGCGAGAACTCAGTTGGGTTTGATTTGCTCCCCTTGGCGGCCCCAGGCCTGCTGCTCTGGGTCACAGGGGGTCCTGGTGAGCTGGTGCCCTGGGCACGTGGACATCTGCTTGCAGCCCTGTGGTCGGGGGGGAGCTCGCGTCTCCCGTGACAGGCCCCAGCCGTGGGAAGGGAGCGGATCTTGTCTCAGACGAGGCTTCACGCCTCCATCCTCTCTCTAGACCAGGGGAAGGGGTGGGGCGCTTCTGACTGGTGCCCTCCTCACTGCCCCCCAAGCACCAGAGGACGGCACGTCCTCCGGGCAAAGTGAAGAGGAGGAAGAGCGAGTAGGCGCCCGCAGGCTGTCTTGTTTCTAAGGCTCTAAATGACTGAGAAGTGAGGACCCTGGGGTATGAGCCGAGACAGCCAGGTTACTCAATCCCCACGGAGCCCTTCTAAGGTTTCCCCGGCACCCGGCCCAGAGCGTCACCCCAGAGAAGGCGCCGCACTGTGAAAACCTTCTTCACTGCCGCTGTCGTGCCTGATCTTTAAAAAGAAAAATAACTCCCCATGCAGCTTGATGTATGATGACCCCAATGCATTTCAGCGGCTGCAGCTTCATTTCAGAATCGGTTAGTCGTTCAGCAAAGCGGAGGGCTTAGGACACACACCTGAGATCACACAGCCAGTCAGTGACAGAAGCGGGACTGGACCCCGGTCACCTGGTGCCCTGTGCCCTCCTCAGAGCGTGCTGCCGCCTGAGTGCCTCACTGACCAGAAGGTATTGTGTCGGGGCACGGCAGGCCAGGTGGAAGGCACTGAATAGAAGATAGGTGGCGGGGAAAGGCGATAAGAAAATGCCTTTTAGATGACGTGATCAGAGGCTCCTCCCCCGCAGACTGAGCAGGGCCTGGGTAATCTCCCCATGGTCATCTGATGGCTGAAAGAATCTGAGACAGCCTCCAGACCAGGGCTCAGTGGGCGCCCCGGGTCTGCTCTTCCCTACCTGTTGCAGGGAAGCCAGGGGCCGGGGTGTCCCTCTCCACCAGGCTGTCCCCAGCTTCTCCCCCGTGGCCGTCCCGCCCCTGGTTTCCAGCCCATCACCCCCAGGACTCGTGAAAAAAGGCAGCGAGAACTCAGTTGGGTTTGATTTGCTCCCCTTGGCGGCCCCAGGCCTGCTGCTCTGGGTCACAGGGGGTCCTGGTGAGCTGGTGCCCTGGGCACGTGGACATCTGCTTGCAGCCCTGTGGTCGGGGGGGAGCTCGCGTCTCCCGTGACAGGCCCCAGCCGTGGGAAGGGAGCGGATCTTGTCTCAGACGAGGCTTCACGCCTCCATCCTCTCTCTAGACCAGGGGAAGGGGTGGGGCGCTTCTGACTGGTGCCCTCCTCACTGCCCCCCAAGCACCAGAGGACGGCACGTCCTCCGGGCAAAGTGAAGAGGAGGAAGAGCGAGTAGGCGCCCGCAGGCTGTCTTGTTTCTAAGGCTCTAAATGACTGAGAAGTGAGGACCCTGGGGTATGAGCCGAGACAGCCAGGTTACTCAATCCCCACGGAGCCCTTCTAAGGTTTCCCCGGCACCCGGCCCAGAGCGTCACCCCAGAGAAGGCGCCGCACTGTGAAAAACCTTCTTCACTGCCGCTGTCGTGCCTGATCTTTAAAAAAGAAAAAAATAACTCCCCCCATGCAGCTTGATGTATGATGACCCCAATGCATTTCAGCGGCTGCAGCTTCATTTCAGAATCGGGTTAAGTAGCCCAGGGTTCAGAACGGGAAAGGTCGGAAGGGGGTCTGTGGGACGGGAAGCAACACTCCCTCGAGCGCTTTCCCCACGGGCCTCTGTGCCCGCGGCTCGTGTGCGTCCTGTCTCTGCAGCCACAGACACCGCGGCTCCTCTGCCTGATAAGAGGGAAGTCCACATACGTGGTAGGTTGGCACATAGCACCAGCTTCCTCATTCTCCCTCTCCCGCCGGCCTTCTTGGGAGCTGGTGGGGCTGCGAGCCCACGGGGCCGCAGCGCCCCCTCTGTGTCCCTGCAGGAGGGTGCTGAGCTGGAGCGTCTGTCCCTCCTCTCTGTCCCCGGTCCCCCCGCCCCCGTCATCCCGCCCTTTCTGGCTGGCACAGCTTCCATGTCCTCAGACCACGCCGTCCACTTTGGTGAAGCCTCCCCGCCGACCCCTGCCTTCCAGGAGCTTCTGGCTTCGTGCGCCCCTTCCTTGTTGTGAGGTTCTCAAGTGACCCCACAGGGCGCACTTGCGACAGTTTGTTCTCTGGACTCCGTGCTTCCCCGTCTGGCTGCCCTGCCCGCGCCTGCTGGCTCCGGCCCCAGCGCCGGCCCCCGTCTGTCCCTGCAAACACGAGTCAGCTGTGTGTGCAGACAACGCCGCGCGTCGCCGTGGGGGCCGGGCCGCAGCAGGGACATTTGCAGGGAGCTCTGGGGGCGGCGGCTCGGAGGGCAGAGGCGACGGTCTGATAGAGGGCCCTGGCGTCACCGTCTGGGGGACTTGGCCGGGCCCCAGGGGCCCGCGGCTGTGGGTGGGGACGGGGAGAGGCGGCCAGCCTGGAAGAAATCTGCTGCGTGTGAAGTGTAGGAAACGGGCTGGAGGGAGAGATAACGGCCGTGCTCTGCGCCTGTGCGTCTGCGCCTGCCGGCCAGGGTGGCTGGAGCCGGGCCGTCTGAGGCCGTATCTAGTGAGATTCTTGTCCTGGGTTGTGAAAGCGACCTATGGAGCCAGCCGCAGAGTTCAGGGCCTGGGAGAGAAGAGCGGTGGGCCCACTGTGAAAACCTTCTTCACTGCCGCTGTCGTGCCTGATCTTTAAAAAAGAAAAAAATAACTCCCCCCATGCAGCTTGATGTATGATGACCCCAATGCATTTCAGCGGCTGCAGCTTCATTTCAGAATCGGGTTAAGTAGCCCAGGGTTCAGAACGGGAAAGGTCGGAAGGGGGTCTGTGGGACGGGAAGCAACACTCCCTCGAGCGCTTTCCCCACGGGCCTCTGTGCCCGCGGCTCGTGTGCGTCCTGTCTCTGCAGCCACAGACACCGCGGCTCCTCTGCCTGATAAGAGGGAAGTCCACATACGTGGTAGGTTGGCACATAGCACCAGCTTCCTCATTCTCCCTCTCCCGCCGGCCTTCTTGGGAGCTGGTGGGGCTGCGAGCCCACGGGGCCGCAGCGCCCCCTCTGTGTCCCTGCAGGAGGGTGCTGAGCTGGAGCGTCTGTCCCTCCTCTCTGTCCCCGGTCCCCCCGCCCCCGTCATCCCGCCCTTTCTGGCTGGCACAGCTTCCATGTCCTCAGACCACGCCGTCCACTTTGGTGAAGCCTCCCCGCCGACCCCTGCCTTCCAGGAGCTTCTGGCTTCGTGCGCCCCTTCCTTGTTGTGAGGTTCTCAAGTGACCCCACAGGGCGCACTTGCGACAGTTTGTTCTCTGGACTCCGTGCTTCCCCGTCTGGCTGCCCTGCCCGCGCCTGCTGGCTCCGGCCCCAGCGCCGGCCCCCGTCTGTCCCTGCAAACACGAGTCAGCTGTGTGTGCAGACAACGCCGCGCGTCGCCGTGGGGGCCGGGCCGCAGCAGGGACATTTGCAGGGAGCTCTGGGGGCGGCGGCTCGGAGGGCAGAGGCGACGGTCTGATAGAGGGCCCTGGCGTCACCGTCTGGGGGACTTGGCCGGGCCCCAGGGGCCCGCGGCTGTGGGTGGGGACGGGGAGAGGCGGCCAGCCTGGAAGAAATCTGCTGCGTGTGAAGTGTAGGAAACGGGCTGGAGGGAGAGATAACGGCCGTGCTCTGCGCCTGTGCGTCTGCGCCTGCCGGCCAGGGTGGCTGGAGCCGGGCCGTCTGAGGCCGTATCTAGTGAGATTCTTGTCCTGGGTTGTGAAAGCGACCTATGGAGCCAGCCGCAGAGTTCAGGGCCTGGGAGAGAAGACGTGTGGCCCTGCCCTCCCCTCCCCCTCGTCTGGTGTTCCTGTCCTTGCTCCCTGGCCCCTCGTGCCGGCGGCGGGGGAGGGGCTGCGCCGAGGGAGCATGCCCGGGGCGGCGCACAGGGTCCTGGCCAGGGCCGTGACCGTATCAGTAATTTGATTTAGGAACTTGAATACGTCCCCTCGAACTTCTGGCCCTCTGTCTTGTTGGCTCTAAAATGGGGATTATTTGTATCTGCCCTGCGCATGGCTCGGGGTGGTCAGACAGCTCTTCAGAAATAAGGACGTGAAAATAGTTTGTAAACGGTGATGAGGCCGCTTTACGAATGCCAGAACCGCTGAGCCGGGGCTGGGCCCGAGGAACCTGGTGGAAGGGGCGGGAAGAACGGGGCTGTGGCAGGGTCTGGGACCGAGGTGGGTCGTGGCCCCACCAGGGGTGGCCCCTGGGGGAATGGGGCCCGGGGCAGAAAGGGAGGGGGCCGGGGCTGCCTGGGGGTGCCCGCGTTGGTCACAGGTTTGCCAAGTAGGAGGCGGCCCGGGTTGGGCACCTACTTCTTGTTGGGAAGCCCTCACCCAGCAGGGGCTCAGGGCGCTCGCTGGGCGTGGAGGATGGTAGAGGGGCGAGGGAGGACTCCGCATTTCTTTCCCAACCTCGGCTGCCCACGGAAGCCAGATCACTCGGTCCCCTCCCCGCCGCCCCGTCCTGACCTGGAAATCAGCCATCTCTGGTGTGGAAAGTGAGAGAAGGAGCTGGCAGGGCTGGCGGGGCTGCTTTAGGCTGAGAGAAGCGGTGCTATTTAAAGCGTGCAGCAAGCACCCGGGGGGCATGGTGCCACCCACCCCCGAGGCCTCCCAGCATTCAGCTTTCCCTTCCTTGGCTGGGCCCCAGGCCCGCGGGGCACCCGAAGGCCGCAGGTCGGACGCCAGGGGCTGGGAGGCGGGGGACACGCTCCTCCGGGGCCTGCAGGGGAGGGCGGCTCCCCCGCGCCGTGGGCTTGGGCTCCCTCCCTGGGGCCTCGGACGGCGGGGGGAGAGTCTGAGGCCGTATCTAGTGAGATTCCTGGTTTAAGAGAAGACAGGGCCTGGGAGAGAAGACGTGTGGCCCTGCCCTCCCCTCCCCCTCGTCTGGTGTTCCTGTCCTTGCTCCCCGGCCCCTCGTGCCGGCGGCGGGGGAGGGGCTGCGCCGAGGGAGCATGCCCGGGGCGGCGCACAGGGTCCTGGCCAGGGTTTCGGCCGTGACCGTATCAGTAATTTGATTTAGGAACTTGAATACGTCCCCTCGAACTTCTGGCCCTCTGTCTTGTTGGCTCTAAAATGGGGATTATTTGTATCTGCCCTGCGCATGGCTCGGGGTGGTCAGACAGCTCTTCAGAAATAAGGACGTGAAAATAGTTTGTAAACGGTGATGAGGCCGCTTTACGAATGCCAGAACCGCTGAGCCGGGGCTGGGCCCGAGGAACCTGGTGGAAGGGGCGGGAAGAACGGGGCTGTGGCAGGGTCTGGGACCGAGGTGGGTCGTGGCCCCACCAGGGGTGGCCCCTGGGGGAATGGGGCCCGGGGCAGAAAGGGAGGGGGCCGGGGCTGCCTGGGGGTGCCCGCGTTGGTCACAGGTTTGCCAAGTAGGAGGCGGCCCGGGTTGGGCACCTACTTCTTGTTGGGAAGCCCTCACCCAGCAGGGGCTCAGGGCGCTCGCTGGGCGTGGAGGATGGTAGAGGGGCGAGGGAGGACTCCGCATTTCTTTCCCAACCTCGGCTGCCCACGGAAGCCAGATCACTCGGTCCCCTCCCCGCCGCCCCGTCCTGACCTGGAAATCAGCCATCTCTGGTGTGGAAAGTGAGAGAAGGAGCTGGCAGGGCTGGCGGGGCTGCTTTAGGCTGAGAGAAGCGGTGCTATTTAAAGCGTGCAGCAAGCACCCGGGGGGCATGGTGCCACCCACCCCCGAGGCCTCCCAGCATTCAGCTTTCCCTTCCTTGGCTGGGCCCCAGGCCCGCGGGGCACCCGAAGGCCGCAGGTCGGACGCCAGGGGCTGGGAGGCGGGGGACACGCTCCTCCGGGGCCTGCAGGGGAGGGCGGCTCCCCCGCGCCGTGGGCTTGGGCTCCCTCCTGGGGCCTCCGGACGGCGTTCGTGGGGCCACACGGACTCCTCGGCTCCCAGTGTCTCATCAGCAGGGCTGGGGCCGCGCGGGGAGCTTAGAGGAGGAACCCCCAGCGCCTGGGGCCCCGGGACAGCCGCTGCCTCCACCACTGGCCGCCACGCTACCCAGCTGGGGGGACCAGAGACAGCCGCGGCAGCACTGGGAAGTAGGGAACTTCGCTGGGCACATCCTGCTCCCCTGCCCGGGCCTGCCTTCCCAGGGCACCCCAGATTACAGAGTGTTTTCTCCTTTTTGTCCGGCGGACGGTCTCCTGTCCTGGGTCCTAACCCGCCAGTGAGTGATGTGCGCACAGTCCTGGGCCTCCTCTCCTGGGTCTGGACGGCCACTCAGCGCCGCGGCCCAGACGAGGGACTGGAAGGGGGCCTGTCAGACCCGAGTGCCATGCGGGCCCCGTGTGCGGGCCAGCCGGAAGAGCCCCAGCCGAGGGGCTCCCGGTGCGGAGCTCCAAACCGAAGCTGGTCTCCGCTGCGGGCCCGCCAGCGGGCTTAACGTGTGATTCGAGCAGCTGCCACCTGCCCTGTCCGGGGAGGACTGGCCACTGTTCTGAGACTGCGTCCTTCCTCCTATCTTGGCATTCAAGTGTCCTTTCTTTTATGAAATGATGGATGAAAACTTTAAAACAAAACATCCTTAGCAAAATAAAACGTTGGCAACCCTCCAATATCACAGGTCCAAGAAATCCGGGAGCCCAGGCCCAGGGCCCTGGTTGGTATCCAGAATAGCGCAGTGCACACCGGGTACCCGGCTGTCCCAGATCTGGGGAGCCCCAGCCTGCAGGCCCGCTGGCTGGGAGAAATCCACGAGTGAGCGGTGCCGTGGGGGTGAGGGGCAGGGCCAGGCCACTTCCGAGCCTGGGGCTGCGTGGCTCAGCCCACCACTGCCTTGTGGCCTCAGAGCTGGGGTCTCCAGCCCAGCCCAGCCCTCCCACTCTGTTCTCTTGGCTAGAGATGAATCCTTCCACTCAATGGGAATTCAGTGTCCCAGCTGCCTGCTCGCCACGGGCTCCCTCCAGCAGGACGCAGCATGCTGACTCCTGCCCTCTTGAATGTTGACCAGGTCAGCCCACACTCCCGCTGCCTGACCCCTACTTGCTCCCATGTGCCAGCTCGCTTGCTCGCTTGCTCGCTCTCATGCACCCTGTGTGTGTCTTCCATCACTCTGTATGCGGACTGATCAGAAGCCATTTCCACACAGAGAATCCTTCATTTATTAGCTGAACACCTGCTACGTGCTAGCAGTGCGCTCGTGGAAAAGGGGAAGAGACCCTCTGCCACCCCTGGGTTCCTTATGGTCCAACAGGCGAGGCACACGGATAAACCAGGAGCTGCCAGCCAGGGTCCTGAGTGCCGCCCCAGAGGGAGGCCCACGCTGACCGCCGGAGCAGCTGGAGGAGGAGGAGCTCACAGGGCGGAGACTGAAGGCGGGCGCTCAGGGGAAGGGGTGCTCCACGGCCAAGTGGGGGCTTCCAGATGAAAGGTGTGTGTGTGTGTGTGTGGTCACTTCAGTGGTGTCCAGCTCTTTGCAACCTTATGGACAGTGGCCCGCCAAGCTCCTCTGTTCCTGGGATTCTCCAGGCAAGACTACTGGCGTGGGTTGCCATTGTCTTCTCCAGGGCGTCTTCCTCACCCAAGGAACAGACCCACGGCTCCCGCGTTGCAGGCAGGCTCTATTGTCTGGGCCGCCAGGGAAGCCCGAGTGTGAGGGGCACTTTCTAGGCAAACAGGAGCGTGAGTAAAGTGAACAGAAGGAGAGCAGCGTGCGCAGGGCCACAGGAGGCGGCGTTCCAGGAGAGGAGTGTGCACTGGGGGTGAGGGGGTTCGGAAGGTGAGAGGCAAGAAGGAGGCACTGGGCACGTTCCCTGCTCAGGAGCCTGCAGGGGCGCCTTCGTGTAACATGCGTCCGCCCAGAGAGGGCAGGGTGCCTGGGCTGAGCACGTGTTCACGCGTGTGCACGTGTGTGTGAGTGCGTGCACTCTGGGGAAGCCACATTATTGTCCTCACACTTAGGAGTGCTCATCCTTCTTGATCCCCAAACCCCGAAGAGTCCAGCCCTCAACTGCTTGCCCCACGTGTGAACCGGCTTTCCCAGCCTGGGTCTCTCTGCCCTCGTTTCTCGCTTCTGGCAAAACCAGAGCCCGGGGGGGATTTCTTCTTCCTTTCCTTCCCTTCTTCCTTCTTTGCTGCCTCCTTCCTCCCTCCTCCTTTCTTTCCTCCCTCCTTCCATTCTTCCTTCTCTCCTTTTCCTCCCTCTCTCCCTGTCTCTCATGGAAACAAAAAACTCAGAGAAAGGTGGAAGTTGCTCATAGATGATTGCTATCTTTTATTCTCATAGGGCTTCAAACCGAACTCAGCTTGGGTGCTTTAAGTAACTACAGCATTAGAAACATCCGTTGCAAAAAGCTGACTCGGGACACTCTTGATGAAGTGGTCTAAGGTGGTCTTGATGCATCCTGAGGCCCCTCCACTCCCGAGGGCTCCTTCACCCCCAGGCTGGAGGGCGAGGACTTCCCTCTGTGCACACAACCTCCCCCTGCAGAAACCCATGCCCCTGCATTATCGTTCGCATTCTGAAGCAGGCAAGGAGCCTGGCCCAGTCATCAGGCCACCAGGGAGAGCACAAGGCTTTCAGAAGCTAAGATCCCTCCGAGACCAAACCCGCGGCAGGGGCACTGGGAGGAGTGGGCTGGGGGCCACTGAAGGGACTGCCCAGGACTCAGAACCAGGCTGTGGTTCCTTGGCTTTGCCCTGAGCTGACTAGGACCTCAGTGTCGGCAACAGCAGCAGATGCCCTTTATTGAGTGTCTCCCGGGCACCATGGCCGCACCCTGGAGCTCTGAACATGCCAGGGCCCAGGCTGCACCCCAGACCAATTGGATCACCGTCCCTGGCGGGAGGCGAGGCCTGGGCACCAGCATGCTGCAGATTTTCCCCAGGTGAGTCCATCTGGCAGTCAAGGTTGAGGAAACTGTTGAGTTACTACTGGCAACCTAGAAGTTGAGAGTTGTGTTTTATTGGACGAGAATTCTTAGGACTTAGCTGGGGAGACAGCCTCAAGGAACCCTGAGGCTGCTCCGAGGAGGCGAGGAGAGGAGCCAGGTGATAGAGAAGTTTTGCAACAAAAGTTCAGGTAGTCTGAACATCAGAATGTCACTGCTAATTAAAGAAAAGCAGACAACCCGAGTTGAAGAATTTCGTGTTTTTCCATGTATGGGAAGATGCAAGAGTCTGGGCTCACTGAAATCGCTCCTTTGATGTGCACCTCCGCTCTGTGGGCCAGTGTCCTGTTCACATCCTGAGTTCCTCAGGGCCGCAGTCTGTAACTGCTAGGTAGCAGGTGTTCTCCCTGAGAGCCCTTGGGGCCCACTGGCCGGCACTGGAAGGCTGCAGTCACTATTGATTGCGACATCCTTGTTTACTGATAGGGCAGAAAATACTCAATATCTCAGAACCATAGCCCCAGGCGTCGCATTTAGGAGTTATAGGTTAAGGCTACCCTCAAAGCAACCCTGCCAGGTCTTGTGAATGGAGAAGCTGAGGCTCCAGGGGTCGGGGAGCTTATCCATCATCTTTGAGGTGCTCCTTCAGTGAGCCTATTTCTCTGCCTCCTTTGCAGGACTGGATATTCCTGTGCGGACATCACAGCATGAGGGAGCGAGCGGGGGAGGGGATGAGGGAGTCCAGTGAGCAAGTTTTGTAGGCGGGAAAGAAGGGGAGTTTCTGGTGTTTGGGAGGGAGCTGCAAGCCCAAGGACTCTCCACCCCACCCCTGCCCAGGGGCACAATTGATCCCCAGTGCTGGGGGCTGAAGGGCCGTCTGGCCCTGCTTGAACCTAAGCATCAGTGAACAGATCTTTCCAGGGCCTCCCAGACCCAGCCGTGAGCCTCATGAGAGCCCGGCTGGCCTCCGCTCCATTCCTGCCTGGGTGCGAACCCCGTCCCCAGCACTCACAGACCAGGGACTTCGTCAAGGGACCTGATCGTTTTGCCTTTGCTTCCTCATCTGCAGGAAGGGGATGCCGGTAGAGCTGTTACAAGAATTAAATGAGACACTGCGTGTAAGGACTTAAAGCAGTGCCTGGCACATAGAAAGCACTCAGCAAATCCAGACATGCTAAGGATTACTGCTGTCTTTATGCGGTTTTCCAGAGCTGAGCAGAAGCTAGAGCGTGGGCCATCCTAAGTCAGGGTTTCTCCTTTGACCTTATCTGCCCTTAGCCAGAACATCAGAATGTCACTGCTAATTAAAGAAAAGCAGACAACCCGAGTTGAAGAATTTCGTGTTTTTCCATGTATGGGAAGATGCAAGAGTCTGGGCTCACTGAAATCGCTCCTTTGATGTGCACCTCCGCTCTGTGGGCCAGTGTCCTGTTCACATCCTGAGTTCCTCAGGGCCGCAGTCTGTAACTGCTAGGTAGCAGGTGTTCTCCCTGAGAGCCCTTGGGGCCCACTGGCCGGCACTGGAAGGCTGCAGTCACTATTGATTGCGACATCCTTGTTTACTGATAGGGCAGAAAATACTCAATATCTCAGAACCATAGCCCCAGGCGTCGCATTTAGGAGTTATAGGTTAAGGCTACCCTCAAAGCAACCCTGCCAGGTCTTGTGAATGGAGAAGCTGAGGCTCCAGGGGTCGGGGAGCTTATCCATCATCTTTGAGGTGCTCCTTCAGTGAGCCTATTTCTCTGCCTCCTTTGCAGGACTGGATATTCCTGTGCGGACATCACAGCATGAGGGAGCGAGCGGGGGAGGGGATGAGGGAGTCCAGTGAGCAAGTTTTGTAGGCGGGAAAGAAGGGGAGTTTCTGGTGTTTGGGAGGGAGCTGCAAGCCCAAGGACTCTCCACCCCACCCCTGCCCAGGGGCACAATTGATCCCCAGTGCTGGGGGCTGAAGGGCCGTCTGGCCCTGCTTGAACCTAAGCATCAGTGAACAGATCTTTCCAGGGCCTCCCAGACCCAGCCGTGAGCCTCATGAGAGCCCGGCTGGCCTCCGCTCCATTCCTGCCTGGGTGCGAACCCCGTCCCCAGCACTCACAGACCAGGGACTTCGTCAAGGGACCTGATCGTTTTGCCTTTGCTTCCTCATCTGCAGGAAGGGGATGCCGGTAGAGCTGTTACAAGAATTAAATGAGACACTGCGTGTAAGGACTTAAAGCAGTGCCTGGCACATAGAAAGCACTCAGCAAATCCAGACATGCTAAGGATTACTGCTGTCTTTATGCGGTTTTCCAGAGCTGAGCAGAAGCTAGAGAGACGTGGGCCATCCTAAGTCAGGGTTTCTCCTTTGACCTTATCTGCCCTTAGCCAGAAGATCAGAATTCGGGGTAGAAAGTCAAGACTTTCTAGGGAAGGGAGAGGAAGGATCCAGCCCCTGTCTCTTTCCTCCTTGGCCACATCCCAGCCCAGCCCAAAGGGCCTTCCTCCTCTCCCCCTCCATTCCGCAACCAGTGACTAGAAAAGCCTTCTGCGTGGAGGCAGGGGCTGGACTGGATGGCCTGGAGGCCCTTTCCGCCCTGCGCTGCAGGGAAGCTCCTTTCTCTCACCCTGCGGCTCAGTCCGTCCTGCCGGGGACCACAGCCCAGCCATGTGGTTCAGCCTGCAGCCTGGGAGGGGCCCCGGGGATGGGGTTTTGTTTGGGACCCTCCCGCCCATTGAGGCAGAGGCGGGCTGGGGTCAGGATAACAGCGGAGCCTCTCACTGGCTCTCGGGGAGCACCTGTGAGGGGCGCCGGGCAGAGACAGATGCCTGTGACCCACGCTGGTCGTGACTGTGAGCAGCAGGCAGAGGGGGCCCCGCCGGCGTGGCCTGCAGCCCCATTGGTTCACGTCTTAAGTGTCAGAAGGAAGGGAGGGAAGGCCCGTAGCTCTCCGAAAAGTGAACCTGGGAGGCTTTCCCCTTGTAATTATCTGTCCGCCGGGTAGTTTTATACACGGGGCTGTGCAACCTCACGCCAGCCCTCAGCTGCCTCCACGCAGGGGACCTGGAACACAGCCGCCCCCACGCCCAGGGCGGCAACCAGGGGCGGCGAGAAACCCGTTCTCCTCTCTTCTCCAGAAGGAGTCCTCTCCCTCCTGGGGAAGAAGGGACGGGGTGCATGTGTGCCCGCACATGTGTGTGTCTCTGTGTATGTGCGCACATGTGTGCGTGTGTTCATGCTTGTGTGCGTGTCTGGGTTGCCATGTTACGCATTCCGTCTCCCCGGCAGCGTGCTGTCCGGCTGTCTGCGCTTCCCCCAGAGGACAGTTTCCCGTTCAGGTGTAGAGCTCCCGCTCTGTATGGTATTTCCTCTGTCCCCACCCTGAGTCCCTCCACCGTCTGCCACTCCCCACACGCTCTCCTGGGCCTGGAGGCCATCGGCAAAGCGCAGAGGCTGGGGAGCCGGGTCTGGGAGGCCTGCCCGGCATCTGAGTGTCAGGACCCCCTCTCCCGAAGGGGAGGATCTCAGCAGGAGGCGAGGGTGGAGCCAGATGCTTCTGCTCTGGGAAAGCCGCTCTTTTGACCTTGAGCTGGGAGCTCCCCTTTTGCAAAATCTGCAAGTGATCACTCCCACAGGGGACGTTTGGATGGCCGACCCTCTGACTTTTAGCTTGGGGGAGGAGAAACCTGCGTTTTTCAGTTTTGTCCAGGTGCAAGATGAGAAAGGGCTGAGACTTGCTCAGGGACGAGGGCACCCTGGCACTGGGGACAGAGGCTCATTCCGAGGACGTCTGTGCCCTGACGAGAGGCAGACAGCAAAGCTTGAGCCAGGCCTCGGGATGCGGTGCCCTGTTCTCCTAAGAGAGCTCTGCACGAGCAGCCCCTGCTCCCTGGCCTCAGGGTCCTTGCCTGTGCGTCAGTGCTGCCTGTGCGTCCTGGGACCCCGTGTCTCCCATTGTCCTGAGCATCACAGGGCCACACCTGGACCACTCGCTCCTGCCTGCCTGCGCATGTCTGTGCTTCAGGCCTGCATTGCCAGGTGGGATGCACGGGGCTGGACGAGGTCAGGGGAGCAGCGGGACAGCTAGAGTCCAGAGGTAGCCTTGATACATAGCATTCCTGAGCCTGGGAAGGGGAGAGCCGTGACTGCAGTCGGGAGAGAATACCGACCTGGTCCTCAGTACCCCAGATCCCAGAACAGTGAGCGACGAGGGCCACCCTGGGACAGGTCACGATAGGAAAATGAAAAGGAAACACTGGTTCTTTCGTACAAGAGGGGGGTGGACTCTTCATGTAACAGGAGATACAGTCGTCTTCGATGACAGGATGGCTGAGACACGTGCAGGTGTGATGGCTTCGGGATGGGCCGGGAAGGAGCCTGGGTAGTGATCTCCAAAGAACCCCTGCCCACCCTCTCCCACTAAGCCTGCAGCCGGGGAGACCCTAGGCAGACTCGGGAGGACATGGGCTGTGCTGAGCACGGCAAGCATGGCAGAGAGTGGAGGGGTGCACATGGGGGTGGGTAATGGGTGCTTCTGGGCTGCAGACCCTCCTCCTTCTGTTACCAAGCCCAAGCATGGTCTGCTCACCACACCGCAGGCCAGCTAAGCGAGAGAGATGAGGTGCTGAGGCAAGGCGTATAACTTTATTTGGAAAATCAGCCGACGGAGAAGAGGGCAGACTCATGTCTCAAAATAGCCATCGTGTTGGGTGCGGATGCCATGTTCTTTTATAGAAGAGAAAGGAGGAAGCGTTGTCTTGCAAAATATCTCCTGGAATGGCCAGTCTCAGGGAGAGGGTATGTTAATTTCTTCAAGCAGAACGGCAGGGTGCCTTGAGGCAGGCAGGCAGGCTGGGGATGTGTTCATTTCTTCACTCAGGCAGATGTATGAGCATAATAGTAAAAGAAATGAAAGTCAAAGGTCAAAGTTAAAAAAAAGGCAGATCCAGCCTGGCGTCAGAACTGGCTCTTCCTGCTCCCCTCCCTCGGCGGGGTCACCTGAGCCTTCCCACCACCGCTCTGCAGCCTCTCCTTAGCAAGGAGTGTGGAACCAGGGAGATGGTAGGTGACAGTGTGGACCAGGGACTTCCAGGAGCCTGATTTCAAATCCCAAGTCTGTCCTTTACTGGTCATATGATGTTGGGTGAGTTTCTGAATCTCCTGAAGCCTCCGTTTCCTTGCTGGTAAAGTGGGGTGGTAATAATACGCCATAGGGCTGCTGGGTGATTAAATGAGGCAATACTTATAAAGGGCTTAGTGTGGTGCTGGCCCTCAGTACCTGCTCATAGCACTGGCAATGGTTCGTCTGGGCTTTTCTTGGGGTAATGCCGAAAACACAACCTCTGTGCACGGTGCCGAATGGAATCTCAGACTATAAAGTTTTGAATAAAGTCGTAAAGAATAGCTTTATGGGGCTTCCCTGGTGGTCCGGTGGGTAAGGACACCGCCTTGCAGTGCAAGGGGCGCCGGTTCGATCCCTGGCCTGGGAAGATCCCACGTGCCACGGAGCAGCTGGACTGATGTGTCCAATTACCGAGCCAGAGCTCTGGAGCGCATGCGCCCAGGGCCGGTGCTCTACGACAACAGAGGCCACTGTGATGGGAGGCCCACACGGGCCAAAGAACAAAGATGGATGAAAATAAACAAATGAAAGACCAATAGAAGTGGCCCACATGCCGCCCTCCCTCCCCAACCCGCCCCCCACAAAAAAATTAAAAAAAAAAAAAAGAATAGCCTTATGGCTTTGCCAAGCAAAGGGGGATAGAGCAGGCTCATGCCCTCAAAAACTGTGTGCCCTAAGCTGGGGGGATTTGGTAAGGAGTTTTATAGCAGTGGTTTAAGAGCAGGGTTGCTAGAAGGATCACGGTGTGTTCAGTGCCTGCTCTCCTTTAACCTGGACTCAGGTGGTCTCCTGATAAGCTTCCCTGGTTCTCAAGGTTACCAAACTGTGACCTGGCTGGAATGAAGGATACTTCATCAAATGTACTTTTTCGTCCATTTGTTGGGAGTTGTCATTCTGTCACAGAGCTCAACAGTATTAATATGTGTGTCCCTTGAGATGGACCCAAGACCCTGCCCCAAGGCTGTGCTGTGGTCTCCAGGCTCCTTTCTTGTCCGTGCGCCCCCCCTTCCTGATTAGCCACTGTTTGAGCTTGCCCTTTGGAGCTCAGGGACTGTCATGGAGGCTGAAGCCTATTTCCTACAAACAAGAAATGGGCGACTCGGAAAAGCTTCCCTGCACAGAAGTACTGCGGGGTTCTGCGTCGTCTCAGAAATAGAAGTGAAAGGAATTTGTGCGTCCATTCAGCTGATCTCACGTGCACTAATCCCGTGGGTGTAGCCCCATGAGAAGCACTGCCCAGATACAATCAAATATAAATCAGGGACATACCATGTTCATGGATTAGAAGACTCAGTATTGTTAAAATACCAGCTCTTCCCAAATTGATCTCTAAATTCAGCACAGTCCCAATCAAAATCCCAGCAGGCCTTTTAGCTGGCGAGCTGATTCTAAAATGTATCTGGAATCACACAGACCTTGAAATAGTCAGAGTCTTGAAAAAAATGAACAATGTTGGAAGCATAAATCAGGGGCTGATTTTTTTGCTGTCAGGAAATTTAAAGCTCTGTTGGGAAGACTAGACGTTATAGTGAGAGGCCCACTAGGCTGCAGGACAGTGTGTGAATGTAGATCCTAGAACCTGCCCCTCCGGGCTTCCAGTGTCAGCTTTGCCCTACAAGCTCATGACCTTGGGCAGGATCCTTTTTTTGGGGGGGGTTGGGGGCGGGGGGCAGGATCCTTTTAATCTCCCTGCAGCCTAGATTTCTCTTCTGTTAAATGTGGGCAATTGCAGTGCCACTGCCGCGGGGCTGTTGTAAGGTCAATGCAATCTGTTGATAACGTACATTCTACCAGCAGAGCACTAAGATCAGTCTTCTTGTTTGGGTTGTTAGAACTCCCAACCTGGTGGAGAAAATAAAACACACAGGCACATGGCTGTATCTGGTGAGGGCCCTGAGACGAACACTGAGTAATGCTCCAGGGGATTCAGAGGGCGAGAAGGTCTTCAGCTGGATTGGCAGAAGGCTGTGCAGGGACAAAACAGAACTGGGTGTCGTTTTCACCTGTGAAACGCCTTCAGCGTCCAGAGTGATCTGGATGTCCGGGAGGAGACAGAGATGGAATGAGGGCAGTCGCCACCCCCACCCCCCCAACACACAAGCACGGGGTCTCCTGAAACTGTGGAAGAGATGAGCCTTGAAGGATGAGCCACCTTTCCCAAAGGATTAGATGCTGAAGCTGAGGACGTGAGGCCTGGGAGTTCAGCCCTTCTTTTTCCAAGACCCAGACTGGGGAAGTACCTTATCCAGGGTCACTTGGCCAGAGGTTACATATAGAGGAAATTTCAAGCCTACTGGGAGTGTGAACAAAGATCTCCTGGCAAGGAACTATGAAGGTATTGCTTGTGGCCGTAGGGGAAGACGGCTGCTTCTGGAACCCTGAGTCCAGGGGGTGTCGTGGAGAAGGGACAACTCACAGGCCTGAGTCACGAAGGGGCAGGCTGCCAAGTCCAGCGGGACACCCCGCAGAGCCCTTTGGCCCAGGCCCAGCTCAGCCAGCCTCCCCACCCCCCGGGTGCACGCACCCCACCAGCCTGGAGATGTTTCCTGAAAGACTGAGAAAGCGCCAGGAGCTGGAGGGGCGGCCTCAGCCACCAGGGGCTTGGGGCCAGGTCTCGCCCAGAGGCAGACATGCAGGGGAGGACGTGACCGGCAGGCCTCCTTCTCGAGGCCCGGGATTTCAGAGGAATGCAGCCAGCGCCGGCTCTGAAGTTCTCGCTCCAGACCCCGCCCGGCGGGAGCCAAGGGTTCCTCCAGCCACCACCCTGGGAGTCAGAGAGGCGCGTCACAGGCCAGCTCTGTGCAGGGGAACACGTCCTCCTGGTGGCTTTGTGGACCGGCCACCTCCTCGGGTCACCAGTGACCCTTCTCTTGTCACAGGGCCTGGGGGCTTCCAAATTTCTGTTTGCTGCTGGCCCCACACCTGTCCACCTGCACACACCGTCGGCCCAGGAGCGGCTTGGCTGCCGGAACAGACCTGCCAGGAACGTCACCTCTCTGCCTCTGAGGGCATGAGACGAGCAGACGTAGGAAGGGAGACATTGTGCAGACCCGCACGACAGCCGAGCCAAGAGAGCGGGATGCCCCAGGCTGTCCTTAGGCAGATTTCTGTTCACCGGCAGAGCAGACTGTGAGAGCCACACTCGGGTTCTCTCAGGAAGCTGAGGCCAGAGAAGGGGGAGGATGTCCCCAGGGCCGGACACGCGAAGGCAGAGCCGGGTCTAGGATCCAGGTCTGAGGCCCGTGCCCTTTCAAGCTACTTTTGTGATTTTGTTTCATTTTCTCCTGGAGGAGAAAGACAAGTTCTGGACAAACTGGCAGGCCACAGTCAGGGCTGCTGGAGACCCAGAAAAAGGAGGAGAGTGGCCAGATCCCTGACAGGGTCCCTACCCACCCCACCCCTCGCTGGTTGGAAACTGCGCCCTGCCCAGCCCCGCCCTGAGTGGGGGGCGGTGGCCTCCTCTCTAAAGCAAACAGGGACAGGCAGGAATGTGCCTGTGGCTGGCCCGGATCGCCCGAGGACAAGCACTGTAATCCCAGCATCTCCCTGTCCTCCCCAAAGCCTGCCGCTGAAGGCACTGCAGCTTGTATTGTTGTGGCTTTGTTTGCCTTGAGCGGCTCTGATGTGTCTTCCCTGGTCTAGCTGACCTTGTTTTTATTCCCCAATGCGTGCGTGCTCCGTCATGTCCAGCTCTTGCGACCCTGTGGACTGTGGCCTGCCGGGCTCCTCTGTCCATGGAATTCTCCAGGCAAGAATACTAGAGCCGGTTGCCATTTCCTCCTCCAGGAGATCTTCCCAATCCGGGGATCGAACCCTTGTCTCTTGCGTCTCCTGCATTGGCAGGGGAATTCTTTACCACTGCACTGCCTGGGAAGCACTTGTATTCCATAATCTTACCAGATTTCCTGAAATCTTCTCTCCTTGGAGCCTGATCTTTGCCCTCCCTGGACATTTGACTTTTGCTACCTGGTATTCTTAGCCTCCTTTAGTGGGTCAGCTCATATCCCTCTATCAAAAGTTTAGGCAATTTCATTTGTGAAGCATTTGCTGAGTATTTATTGAGGACCTACTGTGTGCCAGGCACTGGACTGGGCCCTGGGCTCTATTGGGATTCAGCAGCTTGTTATCACGGAGCTTATGTTTCTAGTGAGGAGCAGGAAAAAAGCATCCAGACAATAGATCGGTCAGTAAGTAAATTATAAGACTACAGAGGATGGTGAACCAGGCATGTTGGGGCAGTTTTAAATCGGATGACTGAGAAGGGGCTCACAGAGGCGCCCTTTGGACAGACCTGAAGGAGTGACCCTTGCACACCAAGGGGACATCCTAGATGAAGGGAAGCCGGCAAGCAAAGGTCCTGGGGTCGAGAGGCGGTGGTAGAGTGTGGTGGGAGTGGGAGCTGGCGGTGGCCATTGTTGGGGGACACATCATGTTGGTGCCGTGGTAGGGCTCCGCTTGTGCGGGATCTGCAGGCTGTCGTGAGGACGTCACATCTACTCTGAGTGAGCGGGGACGCCTCAGCGGGGTCTGAGCAGGAAACACGAGATCTGGCTTAGGTTTTAATGGGACCACTCAGGCAGCCAGGTTGATGATGGCCTGAAAGGGGGAGGCAGATGCAGGAAGGCCGGCTTGAAGGCGGTAGGAAGACGCTCCATGCAGAGTGGTGGGAATCGATGAGAGGCCAGTGAAAGTCGCTCCGTCAAGTCGGCTCTTTGCAACCCCATGGGCGAGTCTCCAGGCAAGAATCCTGGAGTGACTCGTCAGCTCTTCCCTTCCCCAGGGGATCTTCCCGACCCAGGGATCAAACCCAGGTCTCCCACGTGGCAGGCGAATTCTTTGCCATCTGAGCCACAGACAGGTCAGAGTCTGGATTGCATTTGAAAGAAGAGTAAATAGAAGTTGCTGAAGAGTTGGATGTGAGTGTGAGAGAAAATG
Organism: Tragulus kanchil; assembly: GCA_022376925.1. Lineage (NCBI taxonomy): Eukaryota > Metazoa > Chordata > Mammalia > Artiodactyla > Tragulidae > Tragulus > Tragulus kanchil. The sequence continues at coordinate 140,175,256 of JAIOJX010000003.1, forward strand.
TTACCATCAAGGATGATCTAAGGCTTGGGGCTTGGGGGCCTGGACAGCTAGAAGAAGGGGTGGCCGCCCACTGAGATGGGAATGGTCCTGTGGGAGCAGCCAGTGTGGGGGCTGGGGCCAGGACCAGGAGCTCACTGGACGCAGCGTATTTGAAATGCATCATGGAAATCTGTCGTGTGGAGTGCGTGGTTGGAGTCCTAGGCACAGTGATGTGCATAGAAGTAAGCCTTGGAGAGCCATTTGGTGGCATGTGAAACCATGACATGGATGGAATCTCAAAGGAATGAGGATAAATGGTTAAAGAAAAAAGAAAGTCACTTGCTTTAGAGCAGAACCCATGTTTTCAATCATCTGAGTCAAGCACGGGTGGCCAGCAGCTGGTGGGCTAGCTACCCCTGTATCTGGCAGCTTACTGCAGGAGGCTGGCTGGGCCCCGCCCCCTCCCCAGGGTCCTCGCCGGGCTGACAGGGCCCCTGAGAAGCAATTAATTATGCGTGTAAATGAGGAGTCTTCTTCAAGGGAGAAGCAGGGAGGGGCAGGCTGCAGCCGTGTCACCTCTAAACCTCTTGACATTTCATGGGAAAATGGTGTCATTTTAGCGTTTCATTCCTTGGCGAGGCTTAAGTTTCAGCTTCCGGAAAACTGACAGAGAGCCCGGGATGGGCGCCTAGGGCTATCTTTGCTCTTGGTGGCTTTATATAACTCAGACCTTTCCCCACAACCATTTACAACTCTGGCTTCTGTGGGTGGTGAAGCCAATCAGATGAAGTATTTAGCGCCCACTGTATTCTGTGCTCGGTATTTCTGACAAAATGTTTCCTGCCTCCATGACAATCTCTCAGTAAACAGAATACCTTGAAGGAGGGCGGCCCTCTGCGTGGCAGAGGCTCAGCGGGCTGCGTGAAATCCCCCTCCCTCCCCTTTCCCCCGTTCATCATTAGCCTGGCCAAAGTCCCTCTGCAGTGATCTAGTCTTCCTAAAAGTCACTCCTAAGTACTTCTCTGAGGTCACCATGTAAATGCCCAAACAGGAAGAATGGATTAGTTCAAAAATGTCAGCCGACTCCAGTTTTATTAGATTTGAGTGCCCTTAGGTCCAGTCATTTCCCCCAGGAAAAAGGGGAAGGGCTTTGAGGAAGAGCCTGATTCCGCTCGTGGGGACTGTGGCGCTCAGCCCGCCTTTCAGATAAGGAGCTTCAGCGGGTCTCCGGGCCCCCCATGCCTGCACAGAATGGGCAGTGGGACACGAGACATAGAGCAAAATGGACCTGTGGTCACCCTCTGCTCCTGTTCTCTTCTCTCCTGCTCTGTGAAGATCTCCTTCCCATCACCGTCTGTACCAGGTCCGGATCCTTCGGGTCTGCTGACTAGGGGCCCACGGGGTGACTTTCAGCCCCCTCGCAGAATTGCCACAGGGTGCCCACCCTGAACACCCTCAGCCTCGGTTCCTGCTCCCCTCTCCTTCCTCTGAGGGTCACACAGACTATGGTGTTCTTATTTTTGCTGCTGCCTCCGCTGATCCACTGCTCAGTCATGTCCGACTCTTTGTGGTCAGGGGAGGAGCCATGGAATTCTCCAGGCAATAATACTAGAGTGGGTAACCTTTCCCTTCTCCAGGGGTGTTCCCAACCCGGGATCGAACCCAGGTGTCCCGCTCTAAACCTCTTGACATTTCATGGGAAAATGGTGTCATTTTAGCGTTTCATTCCTTGGCGAGGCTTAAGTTTCAGCTTCCGGAAAACTGACAGAGAGCCCGGGATGGGCGCCTAGGGCTATCTTTGCTCTTGGTGGCTTTATATAACTCAGACCTTTCCCCACAACCATTTACAACTCTGGCTTCTGTGGGTGGTGAAGCCAATCAGATGAAGTATTTAGCGCCCACTGTATTCTGTGCTCGGTATTTCTGACAAAATGTTTCCTGCCTCCATGACAATCTCTCAGTAAACAGAATACCTTGAAGGAGGGCGGCCCTCTGCGTGGCAGAGGCTCAGCGGGCTGCGTGAAATCCCCCTCCCTCCCCTTTCCCCCGTTCATCATTAGCCTGGCCAAAGTCCCTCTGCAGTGATCTAGTCTTCCTAAAAGTCACTCCTAAGTACTTCTCTGAGGTCACCATGTAAATGCCCAAACAGGAAGAATGGATTAGTTCAAAAATGTCAGCCGACTCCAGTTTTATTAGATTTGAGTGCCCTTAGGTCCAGTCATTTCCCCCAGGAAAAAGGGGAAGGGCTTTGAGGAAGAGCCTGATTCCGCTCGTGGGGACTGTGGCGCTCAGCCCGCCTTTCAGATAAGGAGCTTCAGCGGGTCTCCCGGCCACCCATGCCTGCACAGAATGGGCAGTGGGACACGAGACATAGAGCAAAATGGACCTGTGGTCACCCTCTGCTCCTGTTCTCTTCTCTCCTGCTCTGTGAAGATCTCCTTCCCATCACCGTCTGTACCAGGTCCGGATCCTTCGGGTCTGCTGACTAGGGGCCCACGGGGTGACTTTCAGCCCCCTCGCAGAATTGCCACAGGGTGCCCACCCTGAACACCCTCAGCCTCGGTTCCTGCTCCCCTCTCCTTCCTCTGAGGGTCACACAGACTATGGTGTTCTTATTTTTGCTGCTGCCTCCGCTGATCCACTGCTCAGTCATGTCCGACTCTTTGTGGTCAGGGGAGGAGCCATGGAATTCTCCAGGCAATAATACTAGAGTGGGTAACCTTTCCCTTCTCCAGGGGTGTTCCCAACCCGGGGATCGAACCCAGGTGTCCCGCATTGTGGACAGATTCTTTACCACCTGAGCCACCAGGGAAGCCCAGGAATACTGGAGTGGGTAGCCTATCCATTCTCCAGGGGAACTTTCCAACCCAGGAATTGAACCAGGGTCTCCTGTATTGCAGGCAGATTCCTTACCAGCTGAGCTATAAGGGAATCCCTTCTTGCTCCCAGCCCAGACACAAAGGTGAAGGCAAGAGTGAGCTTGTGAATGGTCTGCAGTCGTGTTGGGCGAGGACTCGGCCAGCCTTCTAGCACAAGAATGATCAAAATAAGGAGCAGGCAGGAAGAGCCAGAGATGAAGCGTCAGCATCAGTCTCCTACCCAGCACGGGCAGGCTTCCCGGAAGTCCTCCCCATGTCCGGGGACAGGCTGGGACCCAGAGGGGTGAGCTCTCAGCTGGTGGTTCCAGAGATGGGGGCTCTGGCCGTGCCAGGGGGCTGACCTTCCAGTAGGCAATTGCTTGGGGCAGTGGGTAGAGAGGAAACTTGGAAGCAGAGGCTTTGGGGACATTCTTCCCAGAATAGCTTTAAAAATAGGACAGCTTTACAAACCACCTAGGATGATTGAAAGCAGGTGGGATTGAAGCAGAGGCCCTCTGGAGAGGCCTGTCAGACCGGGAGTCTGTCAGAACTTGGTAGATTCCCCTGACTGTTCAGCAGATCTCAGAGAACAGCTTAGAACCTTGCTTCCCCCAGGCCCCTGTGTGCGGCGTTGCAAGCAGCACCTGCCGCAGAGCAGGCCCGCGGGCAGCTAAGGAGGGAGGGAGGATGGAAGAATAATGGGGTGGAGGGATGGATGACTCGACACAGATGAACTGGCCAGAGTCCCACATGAGAGACCATGGACATCACAAGCGGTCAGGTTTTTAAATTTGTGTTTCTTTTGTTTTGGCCTTGCCATGTGGCATGCGGGGTCTTCGTTCCCTAACCAGGGATCGAACCCAGGTGTCCCGCATTGTGGACAGATTCTTTACCACCTGAGCCACCAGGGAAGCCCAGGAATACTGGAGTGGGTAGCCTATCCATTCTCCAGGGGAACTTTCCAACCCAGGAATTGAACCAGGGTCTCCTGTATTGCAGGCAGATTCCTTACCAGCTGAGCTATAAGGGAATCCCTTCTTGCTCCCAGCCCAGACACAAAGGTGAAGGCAAGAGTGAGCTTGTGAATGGTCTGCAGTCGTGTTGGGCGAGGACTCGGCCAGCCTTCTAGCACAAGAATGATCAAAATAAGGAGCAGGCAGGAAGAGCCAGAGATGAAGCGTCAGCATCAGTCTCCTACCCAGCACGGGCAGGCTTCCCGGAAGTCCTCCCCATGTCCGGGGACAGGCTGGGACCCAGAGGGGTGAGCTCTCAGCTGGTGGTTCCAGAGATGGGGGCTCTGGCCGTGCCAGGGGGCTGACCTTCCAGTAGGCAATTGCTTGGGGCAGTGGGTAGAGAGGAAACTTGGAAGCAGAGGCTTTGGGGACATTCTTCCCAGAATAGCTTTAAAAATAGGACAGCTTTACAAACCACCTAGGATGATTGAAAGCAGGTGGGATTGAAGCAGAGGCCCTCTGGAGAGGCCTGTCAGACCGGGAGTCTGTCAGAACTTGGTAGATTCCCCTGACTGTTCAGCAGATCTCAGAGAACAGCTTAGAACCTTGCTTCCCCCAGGCCCCTGTGTGCGGCGTTGCAAGCAGCACCTGCCGCAGAGCAGGCCCGCGGGCAGCTAAGGAGGGAGGGAGGATGGAAGAATAATGGGGTGGAGGGATGGATGACTCGACACAGATGAACTGGCCAGAGTCCCACATGAGAGACCATGGACATCACAAGCGGTCAGGTTTTTAAATTTGTGTTTCTTTTGTTTTGGCCTTGCCATGTGGCATGCGGGGTCTTCGTTCCCTGACCAGGGATCGAAGCCGTGCCCCCTGCATTGGAAACACAGAGTCTTAGCCACTGGACCCCCAGGGACATCCCCACAAATGGTTCGTTTTGCTTCCACTTCCTGTGTTGGCTTCACCTAATGGTACTTTCATGTGAAAGCCATGCTTTGGAAGCAGGCGGCATTACTCCAGGCCAGGTATAAACGTTTTGATCCTCAGCCTGCAGGGTTGCCTCATCCTTGAAGGATGGCACGTCCAGCCAGCACTTAGGCGCTAGAGGGAGACCCACGTGCTGCCCTGAGGGCCCGGGGGGCCGCCGCTCTCGGCCAGCCTCGCCGTGGGCTGTCGCTTTCTCCCCAGCTTCGAGTCTCCAAGGCCTCCGGCTCCCCTGGGTGATGAGCACCTGCAGTTGGTGAGAAACGGGCTGTCTCACGGCCACCACGGGAGCGAGCCTGTGTGTCACCCAGGGCTGCTGTAAGGAAATCTCCGGATGATAAGAAGTCTAGTGAATTCTTCCATTTCGTGAAGGTGCTTGTCGGGAGGGGAAAAAAAACCTTCGTAGTTCTATTTATTTAAGTTTCTTCAAACAGCTTGTAAAGAGGTACTTGTATTCTGAACTCTTTTACATATATGGTTCGAATTTTCCCCAGGAGTTTACTCACCTGAGAGGTGTGACCAGATCGCCTTCCTCAGGGTCCCCAGATGGGGTGCGTCACCTGGGCACACATGCCTTCTTTTTGGTCACGTGCTTGAAGACTCAGAGTTCTGTATGGGGAAGAGCTTCAGACCCTCTCTCTTTGTGTAAGAGTTTAATGTTTTTGGAAAATGGGATTTTTTCTCTCCTCGAAAGGAAGGAACCTTAACCATCCATCCATGCCTTGGGAAAGCCGAGTTCCTTGCCGTCCGCAGTCCTAAGCCAGGTGCCACTGCTCGTGAGCTGGCAATGCTGAAACAGCAGGCTTAGGGCAGAGAGCAGAGCGGAAGCACCCCCTGAGGGACTAGCTTTGAAAACGGCACACATTTCCACACTCAGTTTTGTGATTGTTTTTTTTTTTGGCCTGTGGCTCAGTGAGGGTCTTCTGCACAGGAAGAGGGGCTGGCTAGAGTAGAACGTAGCTTATCAACATGGACGTTCTCACAAGGAAGCACCATCTGACCTTGACTGGGGTGATGTTCTGTACCCTGCCCTTTACCCTTTCACTGGACCCCCAGGGACATCCCCACAAATGGTTCGTTTTGCTTCCACTTCCTGTGTTGGCTTCACCTAATGGTACTTTCATGTGAAAGCCATGCTTTGGAAGCAGGCGGCATTACTCCAGGCCAGGTATAAACGTTTTGATCCTCAGCCTGCAGGGTTGCCTCATCCTTGAAGGATGGCACGTCCAGCCAGCACTTAGGCGCTAGAGGGAGACCCACGTGCTGCCCTGAGGGCCCGCGGGGCCGCCGCGCTCGGCCAGCCTCGCCGTGGGCTGTCGCTTTCTCCCCAGCTTCGAGTCTCCAAGGCCTCCGGCTCCCCTGGGTGATGAGCACCTGCAGTTGGTGAGAAACGGGCTGTCTCACGGCCACCACGGGAGCGAGCCTGTGTGTCACCCAGGGCTGCTGTAAGGAAATCTCCGGATGATAAGAAGTCTAGTGAATTCTTCCATTTCGTGAAGGTGCTTGTCGGGAGGGGAAAAAAAACCTTCGTAGTTCTATTTATTTAAGTTTCTTCAAACAGCTTGTAAAGAGGTACTTGTATTCTGAACTCTTTTACATATATGGTTCGAATTTTCCCCAGGAGTTTACTCACCTGAGAGGTGTGACCAGATCGCCTTCCTCAGGGTCCCCAGATGGGGTCGTCACCTGGGCACACATGCCTTCTTTTGGTCACGTGCTTGAAGACTCAGAGTTCTGTATGGGGAAGAGCTTCAGACCCTCTCTTTTTGTGTAAGAGTTTAATGTTTTTGGAAAATGGGATTTTTTCTCTCCTCGAAAGGAAGGAACCTTAACCATCCATCCATGCCTTGGGAAAGCCGAGTTCCTTGCCGTCCGCAGTCCTAAGCCAGGTGCCACTGCTCGTGAGCTGGCAATGCTGAAACAGCAGGCTTAGGGCAGAGAGCAGAGCGGAAGCACCCCCTGAGGGACTAGCTTTGAAAACGGCACACATTTCCACACTCAGTTTTGTGATTGTTTTTTTTTTTGGCCTGTGGCTCAGTGAGGGTCTTCTGCACAGGAAGAGGGGCTGGCTAGAGTAGAACGTAGCTTATCAACATGGACGTTCTCACAAGGAAGCGACCATCTGACCTTGACTGGGGTGATGTTCTGTACCCTGCCCTTTACCCTTTACACTCAGACGTGTGCACCCCACAACCACCCTGAGCGTGACTGGGCAGCAGGACCTGGAGTTAGGCTCACGGCTTCTGGAATATTCTTGCACACTCTTCAGATACTCGTGCAATGGGAATTCTGAGCTGGGAGACCTGCAGTCTCCTCAGGGTCTTCCTGTATATTGTTCAGGCCTTTGTTCCGGCAGCTGGAGTCAGGCGGGTGCAGCCCAGAGGAGAAAGGGCCACGTCAGCAGCCACCCCGACAGCCTTCCCAGAGGCCCCCAGAATCCTTGCTGAAGTTCCCGTCGACCCCCGGGCCTCCTGTGATCCGTCACCCTGTGGCTGACTTCCCGTGACGCTCCCCTGGGTTTATAAACCAGCCCTCATTGTCCTCTCTTCAGAGCCCACGGGTCTTAAGTCTTATTTTTCCCATAGAAGGGCAAGTTTCTGATCCGTTGAACTGCGCCAGGCTGATTTGTAATGGATCTTTGACCCTGTGGTTTGACTGGAGGGCTGCTGGGAAAACAGAGCCTTATCTTAAAGGTGTGCTGCTGACAGGTCCCCCTCGGGCACCGTGCTGGCGGGAGGGCCTCTAAGGGAGGGGGCCTCTGGGCTCACTCCACAGAGGCCCAAGCTTCCAGGCTGCAGTTGTCCTCTACCCGTGGGACAGGATTCAGCGCTTGGATCTCACAGTATCTAATACCCCTGGGGAAGGAAATGGCAACCAACTCCAGTATTCTTAAAAACCTTTTATTTATTTATTTTTGGCTGTGCTGGGTTTTTGTTGATGTGTGGGTTTAGCTGCTCTGTGGTATGGAGGATCTTCCCGGATCAGGGATTGAACCTGTGTCTCCTGCATTGCCAGACAGGTTCTTATCCACTGAGCCACAAGGGAAGCTGAACTCCAGTATTCTTGCCTGGAGTATCTCATGGACAGAGGAGCCTGGCAGGCTACAGTCCATGGGGTCACAAACGACTGAAGCAAGTTAGCATGCACCGATGACCAGCAGGAGGGCATGTTGTGAACCCATTCTCCAGATTGGGATCAGCAAGACCGGGTGACTCCCGAAGCTTGGGCTCTCTGCACTCTCCTCAGAGGTTTGCCTTGTAGTGGGCAGAGCCGGCGGCTCATGAAGGGACACCACGCCAGGCCCTCCCCACTCGTCTCACACAGGCAGCACATCACATGTCACCTGGGTAACACTTCCTCCGGCGGCAGCTGAGCCAGCGCTGCCAGGGGCCGGTGCGGGGGGAGGAGGTGCCAGACACGGTTGGTACCTCCAGCTTCCTGCCCTCTCTTTCTGCAGACCTGTGAGCAAGCTGGCGTTATTTTTATCTGGGGACACAGGCGTGGGACGTGTTTGTCAGTGTCATCTGGTGAACGCAGTTGAATTATCTGTGGTCCAAGGCACCCCAAATAAGTAGTGTTAAGTGTGCGAAGCTGTTCACATTTAAAAATACAGTCAGACTGATGAAAGATAATTTGCTCATGGAGCTGACATCACAACCCAAGCGCAGAGCTCTCAGGGCCAGAGCCCAAGCTTTATTTTTACCCTCTTGGGGTTTTTTCACAGTAGCCCTCCCTTTAGGAGGGCTGCTGGGAAAACAGAGCCTTATCTTAAAGGTGTGCTGCTGACAGGTCCCCCTCGGGCACCGTGCTGGCGGGAGGGCCTCTAAGGGAGGGGGCCTCTGGGCTCACTCCACAGAGGCCCAAGCTTCCAGGCTGCAGTTGTCCTCTACCCGTGGGACAGGATTCAGCGCTTGGATCTCACAGTATCTAATACCCCTGGGGAAGGAAATGGCAACCAACTCCAGTATTCTTAAAAACCTTTTATTTATTTATTTTTGGCTGTGCTGGGTTTTTGTTGATGTGTGGGTTTAGCTGCTCTGTGGTATGGAGGATCTTCCCGGATCAGGGATTGAACCTGTGTCTCCTGCATTGCCAGACAGGTTCTTATCCACTGAGCCACAAGGGAAGCTGAACTCCAGTATTCTTGCCTGGAGTATCTCATGGACAGAGGAGCCTGGCAGGCTACAGTCCATGGGGTCACAAACGACTGAAGCAAGTTAGCATGCACCGATGACCAGCAGGAGGGCATGTTGTGAACCCATTCTCCAGATTGGGATCAGCAAGACCGGGTGACTCCCGAAGCTTGGGCTCTCTGCACTCTCCTCAGAGGTTTGCCTTGTAGTGGGCAGAGCCGGCGGCTCATGAAGGGACACCACGCCAGGCCCTCCCCACTCGTCTCACACAGGCAGCACATCACATGTCACCTGGGTAACACTTCCTCCGGCGGCAGCTGAGCCAGCGCTGCCAGGGGCCGGTGCGGGGGGAGGAGGTGCCAGACACGGTTGGTACCTCCAGCTTCCTGCCCTCTCTTTCTGCAGACCTGTGAGCAAGCTGGCGTTATTTTTATCTGGGGACACAGGCGTGGGACGTGTTTGTCAGTGTCATCTGGTGAACGCAGTTGAATTATCTGTGGTCCAAGGCACCCCCAAATAAGTAGTGTTAAGTGTGCGAAGCTGTTCACATTTAAAAATACAGTCAGACTGATGAAAGATAATTTGCTCATGGAGCTGACATCACAACCCAAGCGCAGAGCTCTCAGGGCCAGAGCCCAAGCTTTATTTTTACCCTCTTGGGGTTTTGAGTCATCACAGTAAGGCCCCATGCTTTTTTTTTTTTTTTTCAACCCGTCATTCCATGTCCACAAGAGGGGAAGTGGCCCCCGGCTGCAGACGGGCTGCAGGGCAGGGTGCCCGCGGGCTGCAGCCTCTGCCGGTAGCACGAGCGCCGTTCTGAGCCCAGGGAGGTCGCTGCTTGGCATGCGGGTATGCAGCCCCTCGGAGGCCTTACAGGGGACGGAGCCGCTCACTGCGTGGTTGCCCAGTGTGACTCAAGGACCTCCACGCCTCGCCAGGTCCTAGGAAGTGGCCTGGTGGGAGCAGGCCTGTGCACGGGGCCGCTCTAGGCCGTGGTCCCCAGCGGGGCGGGTTCTTCCCCAGCAATCTCTTGGGAATGTCAAGATATCTTTGGTTTCTACCACCACGAGTGAGGGCTGGGTGGCTGCAATGCATGGAGTGGATAGAGACCTACAGTGCCCAAGACAGCGCCCCACAAAGGAAGAGTCACCCCGTGCACAATGTCTGGAGGGTCGAGATTAGGCCAGCCTACCAGAGCACACGGCACCTCCTCCTCCACGCAACAGGTGGCTTGACCGGAGGCACCTGCTCAGCAAGACCACAGCGGGGGAAAGTGACCAGTCCCGGCTGGCAGCTCTTGACCATGTGAATCAACTCAGGAGGGGTCTGCGGAGCCATCTGCCTGTGCAAGGCCACGGTCAAGATGGACTCTGAGGGGCTGATCGATCCTGGAGGGTCCAGCCGCCAAGACTAAGCGCCCAGCCATGTGGAGCACCCCCAGCTTTCTGGGTGACCGTCCACCCACCAGCTTGGTTAATCTTCACACCACGGAGGGGCCTGACGGACCCGTCTACCCAGCTTCATCTTGAGTATGACTGAACCGAGGCCTGTTGAGGGGAATAACTCACTGCAAGTCAGATAGCCCCCCCAAATGGCTGGTCTTCTGGTCTTCCGACTAGGTCATTTCCTTACTCAGCTTTATCACTGATTTAAAATACAGTCAGACTGATGAAAGAAAATTTGCTCATGGAGCTGACATCACAACCCAAGCGCAGAGCTCTCAGGGCCAGAGCCCAAGCTTTATTTTTACCCTCTTGGGGTTTTGAGTCATCACAGTAAGGCCCCATGCTTTTTTTTTTTTTTTTCAACCCGTCATTCCATGTCCACAAGAGGGGAAGTGGCCCCCGGCTGCAGACGGGCTGCAGGGCAGGGTGCCCGCGGGCTGCAGCCTCTGCCGGTAGCACGAGCGCCGTTCTGAGCCCAGGGAGGTCGCTGCTTGGCATGCGGGTATGCAGCCCCTCGGAGGCCTTACAGGGGACGGAGCCGCTCACTGCGTGGTTGCCCAGTGTGACTCAAGGACCTCCACGCCTCGCCAGGTCCTAGGAAGTGGCCTGGTGGGAGCAGGCCTGTGCACGGGGCCGCTCTAGGCCGTGGTCCCCAGCGGGGCGGGTTCTTCCCCAGCAATCTCTTGGGAATGTCAAGATATCTTTGGTTTCTACCACCACGAGTGAGGGCTGGGTGGCTGCAATGCATGGAGTGGATAGAGACCTACAGTGCCCAAGACAGCGCCCCACAAAGGAAGAGTCACCCCGTGCACAATGTCTGGAGGGTCGAGATTAGGCCAGCCTACCAGAGCACACGGCACCTCCTCCTCCACGCAACAGGTGGCTTGACCGGAGGCACCTGCTCAGCAAGACCACAGCGGGGGAAAGTGACCAGTCCCGGCTGGCAGCTCTTGACCATGTGAATCAACTCAGGAGGGGTCTGCGGAGCCATCTGCCTGTGCAAGGCCACGGTCAAGATGGACTCTGAGGGGCTGATCGATCCTGGAGGGTCCAGCCGCCAAGACTAAGCGCCCAGCCATGTGGAGCACCCCCAGCTTTCTGGGTGACCGTCCACCCACCAGCTTGGTTAATCTTCACACCACGGAGGGGCCTGACGGACCCGTCTACCCAGCTTCATCTTGAGTATGACTGAACCGAGGCCTGTTGAGGGGAATAACTCACTGCAAGTCAGATAGCCCCCCCAAATGGCTGGTCTTCTGGTCTTCCGACTAGGTCATTTCCTTACTCAGTCTAATGTACTCCTTTCTGATCTCAGAGTTCTCTCTTCTCTCTCGGATCACGCTGGGTCCCGTATTGATGAGGGAGGCTTCTTTCTTCTGTCCGCCTTTAACATGAGTGGGTACATGAGTTGGGACAGGATGCGCTTCCCATGTTAGCATCTCTTCCTTTGTCCCTAAGAAACCTCCCTCTACAAGAGTAGCCACGGGGTGGGAGGTCAAACAGGTCACACCTGCCGTGGAGGGCCTTGAGCCCTGACTGGGGACGGCCGAGGAAGCGAGGAGGACCCCGGAATCCGCTGAGTCTCTCCCCGGCCAGGCGGTTTTCATTCTCCTTGGGTCTAGCCCTGCGACCCTCTCGCCGCCTGGGGAATGTGGACTGTGGGAGGCCTTGGGGCTGGCCCGGGTCTGAGGGCTGGGTGGGAGTCTGATCCTCCAGGCCTCTGGCTGTGGAGTGCCCCCGTGCCTCCTGTTGACACCCCAGTGGTTTTCAGACATTTTTAGCAGTGGAGTTATTTTTTCCAAATTCCAGTTTGGGCATATCCTCCACTGTGTGAACCCGATCCAGCTGAGGGGGGCGGGACGAGGCGCGAGGAGCTCGCCCACCCCACTGCCCGTCACCCACCCCCACGGTTGGCCCGAGACTCCTTGGAACAACACGGGGGCCCATCTGGTCGGCGGCCGGGAGCTCAGGGCTCGTCGAGAGGGCCTGAGTGTTTCCGTCAGGGCCGCCCCTGCCCCTGCGGTGCTGGGCAGAGCACGGTCATCAAGTCCAGATGGGGAGGACCGCGGGGAAGGGCGTGTTGCAATAGCGGGGCCCATTCCGTCGGAGCCTGACGTAAACAGCTTCCCTCCCCATCTTGGCAGAAAATAACAGGCGTGACAATGGCTTCCACACCCATGTCCCCATACCATCTCCAGAGGGAGGACAGGAGCCAGGATTCCCATTTCACAGGTGCCAGTTTGGGCCTTCCCCGGGCCCCCTGGGCCTCCCGGCCTCCTCCTCTGCTCCGGCCGCCCCTCCACGCCCCACCGATGGCTGTTGCTGGACATTGTCCGGTAAACATTTGGGATACTGCCTGATAAAAGCCACGTGTGCCCCCTTGACAGTCTCCCCGAGGGATAATGCCCCGTAAACGTTAATGTGACTTTTGAAGACTTCATCGGTGGCCAAGTTCAAAGTCGCCGGTGGATTGGGGCTTCAGGCTGAGTCATTCTGGAATCCCCATTATAGGCCAAATCTTTTTGTGAACATTTCAAGGGGTTTTCTCAAATTCTATAAATAGTTTAATAACGCCTTTGTAATCATCTATTTTTATGGCTAGCCTTCGAGACAGTTTCAGGAGTAATGTTGCTCGTTGAAAGCAGGATTTCACAAGCCTTCCGTTTCCAATTGCTTCCAGAGCGTGGCCTGTGGGCCTGGCACCGAGCAGTGGGGGGATCCTGGACGGCGTTTCTGCTGGCAGGAGGTGGCCTGACCCTCCCCGGAGAGCCTGGTGCCGGCAGAAACTCTGGGAGCAGACTCCAGGAGTCCCGAGAAAGCTGGATAGGCCGGGCTCTGACCTCAGCTCCCTCCGTCCTTCCCAGAAGACCCCGGACGAGACCCTTACCCACTCTGTACTGTTTCTCCAGCTGCAGACCACAGCACTGCCCATTTCTATTTTGGGGGATCTCGGCTTTTCCCCAGGGTTTTCATATCAATCTCATTACTCCATCACCTCACTGACCCTGAACAGATCAAATAGTCTCTTTCCATTTTACAGCCAAGGACGCTGAGACAGACTTTTCAAATTGACAGGATAGTGACCAGATGCCCTGTCCACACCAAACTCATTTCCTTTTTTTTTTTCAGTGTTTTTTTCGGGTGGGGGGCAGGTTGGGGAGGGAGGGGGGCAGGCGGACCACTTCTATTGGTCTTTCATTTATCTATTTTCATCTGTCTTTGTTCTTTGGCCCGTGTGGGCCTCCCATCGCGGTGGCCTCTGTTGTCGCAGAGCACCGGCTCTGGGCGCATGCGCTCCAGAGCTCCGGCTCGGTAGTTGGTCCAGCCGCTCTGCGGCACGTGGGATCTTCCCAGGTCAGGGATTGAACCGGCGCCCCTTGCACTGCAAGGCGGTGTTCTTACCCACTGGACCACCAGGGAAGCCCTCATTTCCTTTTGTTTTGCCATTGGTTTGGACCCTCGAGCCAAGACCACGTGACCGCGCCCCTCCTTTCCCCCCAAAGTTTCGCCTCGCGGACGAGACCTCCGTGGGTGGGGGCCAGTCCCTGGTGGATACCTGCCTCCGAGCTGTGGCCACTCTCTGGGCAGCAGCCAGGCTGGGAAGAATCACGGTCCTGTAGAGCCGAGAGCTGGACCCGTCACCGGGGCGGGAACCTGCAGGGGAGAGCAGGCCAGGGGCAGGCAGCTGTCCTGTATGCAGGTGGGCCTTTGCGGGCAGGATGCCTCTGGTGGAGGAGCAGCAGCACCAGAGCTGGGGCCTGGAGTCCAGCCCTGCCCGCCTTGGAGGGATGACCGGTTCGCAGGGCTTCTTCCTCCAGTGGGAGACGCTGTGTGGGCCAGGGCTGGCCATGTCTGGGAAGAGTGCTTGGGAAAGGAAATGTTGATAAAGGCGTCGGTGGTACTGTCACACGGAAATCCGATCAGCCCCAGATGAGGCCACCGCGGTCCACTGAGTGTTCGGGAACCAAGGGCTCTCCGCCAGTAGGCTGAAACACTCCAACTTACCCTTACCTGGGGGGGCTTCCCTGCTGGCTCAGGTGGTAAGGAATCTGCCCACAGTGCGGGAGACCCAGGTTCAGTCCCTGGGTCAGGAAGATCCCCTGGAGAAGGAAAGGGCAGCCCACTTGAGTATTCTTGCCCGGAGAGTCCCAGGGACAGGGGTTCTGGCGGGCTGCAGTCTGTGGGGCCACAAAGATTCGGACACGACGGAGCGGCTGCCACTGTCACTTCTCATGGGTACCTGGGAGGTGGCACCTGGCGGTGTCCTCCTGAGGCCGAGGGAATCCTGTGAACCCTGCCTGCAGCGATTCCTGCCCGTCCATCTGGAGGCCCGTCAGGCAGTCCGCCCTCCCATCCTGCTCAGAGTTTTCCTTTCAGCCTCTTCTGAGGGCTTTTCAAGGCCACCGCCGCAGCAGGTGCCAGCTCCCCCTTGCCTGAGAAGGCGGCTTCGTGCCTGCGTAAGTGCGAGACAGAATTCCCACTGAATCAGCCCAGCTTCTCAGCTTCTCGCCACGGCACCCCGCGCCACCTCCCCGCCCCCTCCCGCGGATCAGCACAGCTGAGCCTACCTGACCTGATTTTGCCAACCCAGATTGTGCTCGCACCCTGGGAAGCTTGGAAAACATCCCCAGAATATTCTAGATTAAACTGGAAGTGGCGGATGGCGGCTCCCAGCCGTAACGAATTCTTGGAGCCAAGTGCCAGGGAGAACATATTCTCGACCTTGGTGTCCCTCCGCCACAGAGACTGTCTCCTGGGCTCTGTTATGGATAGTGATGTTCGTGTCTGTTTCTTAGAGCAGATTTAAGATGATTCCAATAAGGTCATTCTCTCTTTATTCTTTTGGGTGGGATGGAAAAGGTAACAGCCACCACCAGCGCGTGGGCGAGCCGACGTGAAGGTCAGGAGGGTTGCAGGCACTCGTGAGCCACGCGGATGGTTCCGGGCTGGGGTCCGTGTTTGCGGTGGGCCGCTGTCTCTGCCTGTGACCTGGGGACCTGTCACAGGGCTCCCCCCTGCCCTGGCAGAGAACTGGGCACAGGCCTTGATTCTGGCTAATCAGGGAACCCCATCTTCACGCCCCTCAGTGACTGGCGTGGTGGGGGATGGCCACCTGAGGAGCAGGGCTCATCAGAATCCTTCCCTGAGACTTGTGGGCTGGTCGCAGGAGAGAGAGGCCTGTCTTCCGTTGACTCACAAACCAGTTCGATCGAGACTGGGGGCTGCTAACAGCCGTCTTCGACACTGCAAAGGGAGATCCTGGCAGGAGACTACGTAGTCAATTGCACAAAGGTCAAACAGGCAAAAAGCAAGAGCCAGGAGGACCAGCGCTGGCGTTGTTGGAGCCCTGTGGATCTGCCGTATCCTTGGAGGCCCCTCCCACCCCGGCCGTATCATCCAGCTCCGGCTCCCGGTGCCTAAGCTAGTTGGCGAGGGCTTCTGTCACGTGCTGCCAGGAATGCCATCTGACAGTGTCTGGGGACAGAGCAGAGGGAAGAGTTGGGTGACCAGGGCTTTGGCGTCATGTGCTTGGGTATCTGGGCTGTGGCCTGGGGAGGTTGTGGAAAGCTCCGGCTTGTCGTGGGAAGGGTAAGGACACCCCCAAAGGGAGGGCTCATGCCTCGGAACGCAAGATAAGCAACCAGTCCCAGGGTGGAGGCCACGGCACCCCGAATCAGCCCAGCTTCTCAGCTTCGCCACGGCACCCCGCCACCTCCCGCCCCGCGGATCAGCACAGCTGAGCCTACCTGACCTGATTTTGCCAACCCAGATTGTGCTCGCACCCTGGGAAGCTTGGAAAACATCCCCAGAATATTCTAGATTAAACTGGAAGTGGCGGATGGCGGCTCCCAGCCGTAACGAATTCTTGGAGCCAAGTGCCAGGGAGAACATATTCTCGACCTTGGTGTCCCTCCGCCACAGAGACTGTCTCCTGGGCTCTGTTATGGATAGTGATGTTCGTGTCTGTTTCTTAGAGCAGATTTAAGATGATTCCAATAAGGTCATTCTCTCTTTATTCTTTTGGGTGGGATGGAAAAGGTAACAGCCACCACCAGCGCGTGGGCGAGCCGACGTGAAGGTCAGGAGGGTTGCAGGCACTCGTGAGCCACGCGGATGGTTCCGGGCTGGGGTCCGTGTTTGCGGTGGGCCGCTGTCTCTGCCTGTGACCTGGGGACCTGTCACAGGGCTCCCCCCTGCCCTGGCAGAGAACTGGGCACAGGCCTTGATTCTGGCTAATCAGGGAACCCCATCTTCACGCCCCTCAGTGACTGGCGTGGTGGGGGATGGCCACCTGAGGAGCAGGGCTCATCAGAATCCTTCCCTGAGACTTGTGGGCTGGTCGCAGGAGAGAGAGGCCTGTCTTCCGTTGACTCACAAACCAGTTCGATCGAGACTGGGGGCTGCTAACAGCCGTCTTCGACACTGCAAAGGGAGATCCTGGCAGGAGACTACGTAGTCAATTGCACAAAGGTCAAACAGGCAAAAAGCAAGAGCCAGGAGGACCAGCGCTGGCGTTGTTGGAGCCCTGTGGATCTGCCGTATCCTTGGAGGCCCCTCCCACCCCGGCCGTATCATCCAGCTCCGGCTCCCGGTGCCTAAGCTAGTTGGCGAGGGCTTCTGTCACGTGCTGCCAGGAATGCCATCTGACAGTGTCTGGGGACAGAGCAGAGGGAAGAGTTGGGTGACCAGGGCTTTGGCGTCATGTGCTTGGGTATCTGGGCTGTGGCCTGGGGAGGTTGTGGAAAGCTCCGGCTTGTCGTGGGAAGGGTAAGGACACCCCCAAAGGGAGGGCTCAGTGGACCTCGGAACGCAAGATAAGCAACCAGTCCCAGGGTGGAGGCTGTCACCCTGTGCCCACACCGGGCTCTGGGTGCCTTTTCCCTCCAGACAAGATGCGAGCCTATTGCAGACCATTGCCCAAGCCAGAGTGGTCTGCAGGTCAGCTTCCCACTGTTGCAGGGTCGGGGTACAGCTGAACCCCCAGGGTCAGGGCTCAGGGCCCAGCAGGACTGAGCCAAGACTGAGCCAAGCAGCGCCAGGGCGGCGACGGCCAACTGTGGGTGCGGCCTGGCTCTGCACCCCTTGGCTGGGTCTGCACACATAGCCTGGCAGAAGGAGTGGGTGGCCAGGGCTGGGGCCCGCGTTGGTAGACAGAATGACTCAGGACACAATGACCAGGAGGTCACTCTGTCACTTGTTGAACACTTGCTGGGCACATGTCACTCCTTGAAACCAAAGAGAGCGGTCTGACCCGGTCAGAGTGAGGCCGAGGCCTGGGCAAGCCTTCCACCCTGGGGCCCTGAGTGGGTGGGCTAGAGGCCAGGTATGGGCTCCCACCCAGAGAGGACTGTCCGGGACACAGGTGCTGGCCAGCGGGCCCGTCCTCCCCTCTCCTCCTCTCATCCCGCTGTGCTCTGCCGCAGGAAGCCCACCCAGCCTCAGTCCACCCTCCGCTCCAGCTCAGCCCATCTCATCGCTCAGCCACTCCTTCCTCACAGACGGGTGGCTGGGCTGAGGTCAGGAAGCACTGACTCCTTTTCATAAGGGTATAGCGGTCTCTCAGGGAGCCCAAAGTTCCCTCAAAGAACAGGAAAGGGCCCATTCAGGGTTCTGTCTTGGGCCAGGGAGATGGATCTGCTGCAGTGTATCCACGTCCTGCTCAGTTTGGGAACTCCGCCCCGGTGCCTAAGCTAGTTGGCGAGGGCTTCTGTCACGTGCTGCCAGGAATGCCATCTGACAGTGTCTGGGGACAGAGCAGAGGGAAGAGTTGGGTGACCAGGGCTTTGGCGTCATGTGCTTGGGTATCTGGGCTGTGGCCTGGGGAGGTTGTGGAAAGCTCCGGCTTGTCGTGGGAAGGGTAAGGACACCCCCAAAGGGAGGGCTCAGTGGACCTCGGAACGCAAGATAAGCAACCAGTCCCAGGGTGGAGGCTGTCACCCTGTGCCCACACCGGGCTCTGGGTGCCTTTTCCCTCCAGACAAGATGCGAGCCTATTGCAGACCATTGCCCAAGCCAGAGTGGTCTGCAGGTCAGCTTCCCACTGTTGCAGGGTCGGGGTACAGCTGAACCCCCAGGGTCAGGGCTCAGGGCCCAGCAGGACTGAGCCAAGACTGAGCCAAGCAGCGCCAGGGCGGCGACGGCCAACTGTGGGTGCGGCCTGGCTCTGCACCCCTTGGCTGGGTCTGCACACATAGCCTGGCAGAAGGAGTGGGTGGCCAGGGCTGGGGCCCGCGTTGGTAGACAGAATGACTCAGGACACAATGACCAGGAGGTCACTCTGTCACTTGTTGAACACTTGCTGGGCACATGTCACTCCTTGAAACCAAAGAGAGCGGTCTGACCCGGTCAGAGTGAGGCCGAGGCCTGGGCAAGCCTTCCACCCTGGGGCCCTGAGTGGGTGGGCTAGAGGCCAGGTATGGGCTCCCACCCAGAGAGGACTGTCCGGGACACAGGTGCTGGCCAGCGGGCCCGTCCTCCCCTCTCCTCCTCTCATCCCGCTGTGCTCTGCCGCAGGAAGCCCACCCAGCCTCAGTCCACCCTCCGCTCCAGCTCAGCCCATCTCATCGCTCAGCCACTCCTTCCTCACAGACGGGTGGCTGGGCTGAGGTCAGGAAGCACTGACTCCTTTTTCATAAGGGTATAGCGGTCTCTCAGGGAGCCCAAAGTTCCCCTCAAAGAACAGGAAAGGGCCCATTCAGGGTTCTGTCTTGGGCCAGGGGAGATGGATCTGCTGCAGTGTATCCACGTCCTGCTCAGTTTGGGAATGCCCCTGCCTCTGCCCCTGTGACCAAGTGCAAAGGAAGGACCATGCTGCCTTCTGCAAGGTGGAAACTCGTACTCTGGGTCCCCCCAGATGATCATGATCGGGAGGGGCAGGGGCTTCCCAGGAGTGACCTGGGTCCTGTATCTACCCGGGGGGCTGGCCAGCAGGCCGTTGACTGAGAGAGGCGACAGAGGAAGGAGGGGCAGGTGAGGGGAGGAGCTGGTGGCCGTAGTCGGCCGCACTGAGGGGCCAGGTGACTGACGGGGAGGCCCAAGGCCGAGGGGGAACCAGACGAAAACCACGGGTGACCCTGTCATAAAGGGAGGCGGCAGAAAGGCATCAGCTTATGGACGCAATCTTGCAAGGACAAAAAAGTCCCATGTAGGCAGAGAAACCTCACCCTAGGACAAAACCCATTACACACAGAAGAGACAAACACTGCAAGATGGACCGAACCAGGGCTGGCATGGCACAGGCGGGAAGAACACGCCTGAGGAGCGAAACGGCCACAAATGAGTGAAACGGTGGATCCAGCCACCACACGGGCTCTGTCCTCTTGAGTCTTACATTAAGAGAAGCATGGTGGCCGCCTGTCCTCTCTGAGAAGGCTGGCCTTTTAAAGAAGAGCAGTCTGATCACTTTATCAGGGTCTCACCAAACACCTGCCTTGAACCAGGTACCATTCCAGGGGACGCGGTGATGGATAAGACAACAAGATTTCAGACCTAGTGAAATTTTCTTTCTAGCGAGGGATCCGAATAGCAGCAAGTGTAGGGCCAGATAGAGGTGATTCCGCTATAGCTGGTAAAGAATCCGCCTGCAATTCACGAGACCCTGGTGCGACTCCTAAGTCGGGAAGCTCCCCTGGAGAAGGGGTAGGCTGCCCATTCCAGTATTCTTAGGCTTCCCTGGTGGCTCAGTTGGTAAAGAATCTGCCTGCAACGTGGGTTCAGTCCCTGTGTTGGAAAGATGCCCTCGAGAACGGCCCAGCCACCCGGTCTGATATTTTTGCCTGCAGAACTCCGCGGCTCGTCCATGGGTCGCAGAGTTGGACACCACGGAGCGACTGCACTTTCACTTTCAGAGGTGATGAGGGCTAGGAGGGAAATGGACCAGGGCCAGTGAGGAGTCCTGTGGGGCGACTCTCCTAGAGAGGCAGTTAGGGGAGCACCCCCTCCCCCGGCGCCACACCCGGAAGCCAACATGAGCGCAGGAGCTGGAAGGAAGGGAAAGATTGAGCTGAGTAAAAATACAGCATCTTTTGTTTGAAAACAGCTTTCCTCTTTCCTATAGAAAAAATTCTGGCAAGGGCTCTTTTAAAATCCTCCAGCCAATGGCCTAGGGGAAGGTCTGGGATCCGCTCACTGCTGGTGGGCTGTCACCGGCTGCCTGGTGTCCTCCCTCCCAGGTTTCATCGTAATTTCTCAAGGAAAAAGAAACTTCCTGCCAGCAGTTGAATAAAAGGGCACTCTCTCCTCCGCACTGGGGACATGGCGGCCGCAGCTACCCCTGCACAGAAATAAGCCAGAGTCACCAGGGATGTGCGGGGATTGGGGATGGGCAGGTTTCCTTTGGCCATTTGTTTTAGGAGTAGGCGCTTTAGGATACACTGAATCCTTGTGGCCCAAGGCCTCTCTCCACTCAGGGCACCATATCCCTGCTGCGGCCACTGGTCGCTGGGGCGGGGTGGGGGTGGGGTTCCCCCTTTGCTGTAGGCAGCTGTTTGGGGCTTGACCGCAGGCCTCTATCATGCCAGAGTTCATGTGGTTATCCAGAGCAGGGAAGAATTTCCCAGAATGCCTTGAGAAACCTGAGACACTGAATGGCTTTCAGGGCTTATTGATGTGGCCGGTGCAGGAAATAGCAGTGCGTCAATAAATAGTTTTAGGCAGGAAACGAGGCTTAAATGGTAGCCTTCAAGTTTGGGGAAAGGCACTAGGGGTTGCTGGGAGGGAGCCTGCCCGTCAGATGAGAACCTGGAGCCAAATACCAGGCTTTGAAATGGCTGCCACCCATCGGAGGCCCCTTGTTGGCTCTGGATGCAAAAAGGCTGAGGTTGAAGGCAGAGCCTGAGACCCAGGGGATGGCGGGTTTCAGCTGGCAGAAGAGAACTCCTTGTTCCAGGGGAGAAGCTGGCAACCTACGCGTATGCATGCAGAAGAGACACGGGCCAGCTGCCCTCTCGGCCAGGCAAGTTCACAACCCTTGTAGTGAGAATCACCATTAGTTGGCAGGAGTTTCATGTCCTAATCAAAAATCAAGGAAAGGATCACAATCGGGCAGTTCCTTTTTGGGGAGGAAATGGACAGGGCCAGTGAGGAGTCCTGTGGGGCGACTCTCCTAGAGAGGCAGTTAGGGGAGCACCCCCTCCCCCGGCGCCACACCCGGAAGCCAACATGAGCGCAGGAGCTGGAAGGAAGGGAAAGATTGAGCTGAGTAAAAATACAGCATCTTTTGTTTGAAAACAGCTTTCCTCTTTCCTATAGAAAAAATTCTGGCAAGGGCTCTTTTAAAATCCTCCAGCCAATGGCCTAGGGGAAGGTCTGGGATCCGCTCACTGCTGGTGGGCTGTCACCGGCTGCCTGGTGTCCTCCCTCCCAGGTTTCATCGTAATTTCTCAAGGAAAAAGAAACTTCCTGCCAGCAGTTGAATAAAAGGGCACTCTCTCCTCCGCACTGGGGACATGGCGGCCGCAGCTACCCCTGCACAGAAATAAGCCAGAGTCACCAGGGATGTGCGGGGATTGGGGATGGGCAGGTTTCCTTTGGCCATTTGTTTTAGGAGTAGGCGCTTTAGGATACACTGAATCCTTGTGGCCCAAGGCCTCTCTCCACTCAGGGCACCATATCCCTGCTGCGGCCACTGGTCGCTGGGGCGGGGTGGGGGTGGGGTTCCCCCTTTGCTGTAGGCAGCTGTTTGGGGCTTGACCGCAGGCCTCTATCATGCCAGAGTTCATGTGGTTATCCAGAGCAGGGAAGAATTTCCCAGAATGCCTTGAGAAACCTGAGACACTGAATGGCTTTCAGGGCTTATTGATGTGGCCGGTGCAGGAAATAGCAGTGCGTCAATAAATAGTTTTAGGCAGGAAACGAGGCTTAAATGGTAGCCTTCAAGTTTGGGGAAAGGCACTAGGGGTTGCTGGGAGGGAGCCTGCCCGTCAGATGAGAACCTGGAGCCAAATACCAGGCTTTGAAATGGCTGCCACCCATCGGAGGCCCCTTGTTGGCTCTGGATGCAAAAAGGCTGAGGTTGAAGGCAGAGCCTGAGACCCAGGGGATGGCGGGTTTCAGCTGGCAGAAGAGAACTCCTTGTTCCAGGGGAGAAGCTGGCAACCTACCGCGTATGCATGCAGAAGAGACACGGGCCAGCTTTCGGTGCCCTCTCGGCCAGGCAAGTTCACAACCCTTGTAGTGAGAATCACCATTAGTTGGCAGGAGTTTCGATGTCCTAATCAAAAAAATCAAGGGAAAGGATCACAATCGGGCAGTTCCTTTTTAAGTACGTGTTTTTCTGACTATAAAACAGGATTTTCTCAGAAAAACAGGGAGATTCAGAAAATAATAAAAAGTAAAAAATGAATGTCATCTATAATTCCACAATTGAGAAATCATACTGTTAACACTTTGGATATTTGTCATCATTTTTCTTCAAAATTTGTATTCATAGATGAGATCATATAATATATGTGTATTTGCTTCAGCTTTTTCACTTAGCATGATAGGGCCATTTTCCCAAGAAGTTATAAACTTCTCATAAACGTAATTTTTTTTTGAAAGATTTATTTATTTATTTATTTTGGGCGGGGGTCGGGTTGGGGAGGGAGGGGAGCAGGCAGGCCACTTCTGTTGGTCTTTTATTTCTCTATTTTCATCTGTCTTTGTTCTTTGGCTCCTGTGGGCCTCCCATCGCGGTGGCCTCTGTCGTTGCAGAGCACCAGCTCTGGGCGCATGCGCGCCAGAGCCCCGGCTCGGTAATTGGACACATTGGTCCAGCCACTCCGAGGCACGTGGGATCTTCCCAGGCCAGGGATCGAACCAGCGCCCCTTGCACCGCAAGGCGGTGTCCTTACCCACTGGACCACCAGGGGAAGCCCGATAAACGTAATTTTAATGGGCGCATGAATCATCATTTACTTAATCATTCCCCAATTGTTGGATGCTTAAGTTGTTGAATTTTCATGTGTATTAAGCTTATTTTTCCTGTTATTTTAAATTATTTCCTTATGATAATTATCCAGAAGTGCAATTACTGGATCAAACAATAAGAGCACTTTAATGACTTGTTTCAAGAATTTTTTTCAGGAAAGTGATACTCATTTACATGGCTTCTGGATGCAAAAGGCTGAGGTTGAAGGCAGAGCTGGGGACCCAGGGGATGGCTGGTCTCGGTTGGCAAAAAAGAACTCCTTGTTCCGCAGGAGAAGCTGGCAACCTACGCGTATGCATGCAGAAGAGACACGGGCCAGCTTTGTGCCCTCTCGGCCAGGCAAGTTCACAACCCTTGTAGTGAGAATCACCATTAGTTGGCAGGAGTTTCGATGTCCTAATCAAAAAAATCAAGGGAAAGGATCACAATCGGGCAGTTCCTTTTTAAGTACGTGTTTTTCTGACTATAAAACAGGATTTTCTCAGAAAAACAGGGAGATTCAGAAAATAATAAAAAGTAAAAAATGAATGTCATCTATAATTCCACAATTGAGAAATCATACTGTTAACACTTTGGATATTTGTCATCATTTTTCTTCAAAATTTGTATTCATAGATGAGATCATATAATATATGTGAATTTGCTTCAGCTTTTTTCACTTAGCATGATAGGGCCATTTTCCCAAGAAGTTATAAACTTCTCATAAACGTAATTTTTTTTTGAAAGATTTATTTATTTATTTATTTTGGGCGGGGGTCGGGTTGGGGAGGGAGGGGAGCAGGCAGGCCACTTCTGTTGGTCTTTTATTTCTCTATTTTCATCTGTCTTTGTTCTTTGGCTCCTGTGGGCCTCCCATCGCGGTGGCCTCTGTCGTTGCAGAGCACCAGCTCTGGGCGCATGCGCGCCAGAGCCCCGGCTCGGTAATTGGACACATTGGTCCAGCCACTCCGAGGCACGTGGGATCTTCCCAGGCCAGGGATCGAACCAGCGCCCCTTGCACCGCAAGGCGGTGTCCTTACCCACTGGACCACCAGGGGAAGCCCGATAAACGTAATTTTAATGGGCGCATGAATCATCATTTACTTAATCATTCCCCAATTGTTGGATGCTTAAGTTGTTGAATTTTCATGTGTATTAAGCTTATTTTTCCTGTTATTTTAAATTATTTCCTTATGATAATTATCCAGAAGTGCAATTACTGGATCAAACAATAAGAGCACTTTAATGACTTGTTTCAAGAATTTTTTTCAGGAAAGTGATACTCATTTACATGGCCCGTGTTATGAGAGTGCCTATCTCACATCCTCATCACCAGCGTTGACAATTACTGGGATTTAAACTTTGCTAACATAGTGGGGGGAGGGGAATGATTTTTCCATCCATTTAAGAGCTACTGAGATTTGTTTTTACGTACTTATCAGCAGTTGATGTTTTTACGTATGAATTATCTTTTAATGCCCTTTGCCCATTTGCCTATGAGGCATTTAGTACATTTAATGTCAATTTGAGTAAGCTGTTTATATATTGAGGAGGACAGGGCAGTATACTTCAGTATTCTTGCCTGGAAAATCCCATGGACCGAGGAGCCAGCAGGCTGCAGTCCCACAGGCTTGCAAAGAGTCATCAGACCATTACTTTTTATCACGTTTATTGTAGATATTTTTCCTGGTATATTTACTGCCTCCTAAGTGTGTTGATGCATTCCTTCTGTCTTAAGGTAGAATACCCTTCTCCATTTCAGAAATTCGATAAATAATTTTCTTCAAGTTGTTACGGTTTGGCCGTTTTTTTGTTGTTGTTTCTTTTTCTCTTTACCATTTAAGTCTGTATTCCATCTGGAATTCATTTTAGGGCGCAGGAGGAAAGGAGACGCTAAATAATCCCCCACCCCGCCCCCACCCCGACGTAGACAGCCGTCCCCGAGTCACTGTGGGAATGAATGACGCTTCCTTTGCTACTGCGCAGTGGTGCTTGAGGGCCTCGTGATCAACCCTGGCAGATGCCAAATTTGCTTCTAGGCTATCTGATCTCATGTCAGTCCCACCCTTTTAATTATTAAAGTTTTAGGATAGGTGAAAGTAACAGAACTCTTTCCAGTTTTCTTGTGTTCTGTTCTTAGCTGCTTCCCTGTTGTTCTTTCAGGTTACTTTTAGGATGTTTTTCTTCGAGTCTCCATTCCCCTTTCCCTCCAAAAAAAAATTCTGTATTGGAATATAGAATAAAAACTGGTATTAATCGTGAATTATTTCAAGGAGAATTGCCATCTTTATAATACTGTCTGCCCATCAAGGAATACTATGTTTCCTTTTTTTTTTTTCTTTTTGGACCACGACACTGGGCTTGTGGGATCTTAGCTCCTCCACCAGACATCCTGCCCACAGCCCTTGCAGAGGAAGCAGGAGTCTCAAACACTAGACCTCCAGACCTCCAGAGAACTCCCAGGCTATATCAATGTGTTTCTTCACTTGTTTGAGACTTTCTTTTAAATCTCTCAGTTCAGTTTTGCAATTTTCTTTGTAGCAATCTTGCACATTTCTTAATAATGTCATTTAAGAATTTCTTTGGCTTACCTAAAAGAGTCGGGGGGAGGTTTGAGGAGGAAACGTGAGTATATGGAGGATTCTGGTCGATGCATGGCAGTAACCAACAAAACTCTGTAAAAAATTAAATTAAAAGAAAAGAAAAGCACTTTGATTTTACTTGTGTGTGTGTGCTCAGTCGCTCAGTCATGTCTGACTCTTTGCAACTCCACGGACTGTAGCCCACCTGGCTCCTCTGTCCGTGGGATTTCCCAGGCAAGCGTACTGGAGCGGGTTGCCGTTTCCCCCTCCAGGGGATCTTCCCACCCCAAGGATGGAACCCACGTCTCCTGTGTCTCCGGCACTGCAGGCAGGTTCTTTACCGTTTGAGCCATCAGGGAAGTCTGATTCTACTTATGTTTTCATTGTATTTTATATCTGCTAGTGGCTACTGCTTTAGTGTTTTTAAGAAGATACTTTTATGTCTATTTCTCTATCAGACTTAAGAAAGAAGCAATGATCTGTGGATCTTAAGGGTTTAAATTACTAAATTTTGTGTGCTTTACAATCCTCTGAAGATTATACCACTGTATGCATATACTGCTTTGTGTTTATCCATTTATCTGTCAGTGGACACTTGAATTGCTTCCACCCCTTGGTTATTATGAATGCTGCTGCTATGAACAAGTATGGAAGTATCTCTTTGAGATTCTTTCAGTTTGTTTGTGTTTATGCCCAGAAGTGAAATTTTGGGATCATACTGATAATTCTATTTTTAATTTTTTGAGGACTCACTTATAGTATTTTCTATAGCACCATTAAATTTTTCTAAAGATAAGCCTGTAGGTGGGATTTTTTAAAAGACCCTTTACATGTGTAAAATGTCTTTGTCTTGCTTCCACTCATAGGTAAGTGTGTTCTTTTCACCTCAGATATATGGAGAGCTTGCCTCCGTGTATCTGCATTTTAACATCAATTATTGAAGGATAAGGCCAACCCCGTTTTTGTTCCTTTGTCAGAAACCTAGGGTTTCTTTTCTTCTTCGAAGTTGTTTTTAGAATTCTTCCTTTTCCTAGAAATTAAAAAAGAAGTTCTGTTAAGTATAAATAGTGGGACTTTGGAACACTGTGAACGCTTTTTGGAGAGTTGGCTCTTTGGGGTTTCTTTTTTGTTTGTTTTCAGCTTAAAGTTTTTCTCACTTCGTTCCATATATTCTGACGTCCTTTCTGAAAAGCACTGTAATTCATATCCACTATCTGTCCCTTTCCTCCTTCTTGGTTTTATCTGTTTATTTTCCAAGTGTATCTCATGTACCCCTTTTTCTGTAGCATCTGTTCTCTCCTTTACTGCCTCCAATTTGCATTTTCTTTTGCTGTGGGTTTTTATTTCCTTTGGTTCCCTCCTAGCTCCAGTTCCAGTCCCATGCTTCATCTCAGCCTAAGGTATTTTGTTTTTTGGGTTTTTGGTTTTTTTTAATGAATCACATGTCACAGAATCCATGTTGTCTTTCTTAACAGACATTGAACCCCACATGTTTGTACTTGGGTTTTTTTTTATTATTTCATTTCTCTTTGGTTTATCGAAGTTGACATTTTTAGAGTTTTGCACTTCTATCAGATTGTCAAGATCATGCTCCCCTATTCTGCAGTGCAGGATTTTTCCATAGACACCAGATTTCTTTTCTCTTCCAGATTTCTTTTTACCCTTGGATGGGGCTTCCCTGGTGGCTCAGATGGCAAAGCATCCACCTGCCATGCAGGAGACCTGGGTTTGATCCCTGGGTTGGGAAGATGCCCTGGAGAAGGGAAAGGCTACCCACTCCAGTATCTTGCCTGGAGAATCCCATGGCTCATCCATGGGTCCCAAAGAGTTGGACACAACTGAGCAACTTCTACTTTCACTTTCTTTACCCTTGAGTGAGAAAGGGTAGGTTTGGTTCTGGTGTTGGCTGGGCAGATCAGCCTTAGAGTTGCTCAGTGTCTGCTCAAGGAATCGTGGAGTCTCCCCTCAAACCTGAAACTGGTGGCTTCATGTTCTATCTCAAGTTCAGTTTCACACATTTAGAAGGTGTTCAGTCTTCTAATGAGCTCTGCTAGCCCCAAACAGAACCCTCTCTCGCTGCCACTCATTATCGGGAAGAAACGGAGTCAGCCCGTTGTTCATGATGTAATCATTGTGATCAATGATGTAATCATTGTGCAAAAGCTGCAGTCCCTGGTGTGCACTGTCCTGAGATTATTCCCTTCCCAGAGGGCTTTGCCTGAGAGCCTTGTGCCTCTGAGGACTCGGGGAGCTGCCCCATCTCCGTCTGCCCGTGAATCTCCAAAGACCAAAGTACAAGCAGGGCTGATGGGAGCTGCCGGAGCACAGCTGGAGCGCATAGGCACAGGGACTCGTTGGTAGTTACAAGCTCTTTGCCTACCAGCCAGGGACAGACAGAGGAGGGTTGAAACTCCTGCCCTATCTCACCCCTGCCTGGGTAACTTATGCCTGGGGCCCCGATTTCCTTTGGTTCCTCTAGTCCAGGTGCTTATCTTAAGTTTTGTTTTTTGGGTTTTTGGTTTTTTTTAATGAATCACATGTCACAGAATCCATGTTGTCTTTCTTAACAGACATTGAACCCCACATGTTTGTACTTGGGTTTTTTTTTATTATTTCATTTCTCTTTGGTTTATCGAAGTTGACATTTTTAGAGTTTTGCACTTCTATCAGATTGTCAAGATCATGCTCCCCTATTCTGCAGTGCAGGATTTTTCCATAGACACCAGATTTCTTTTCTCTTCCAGATTTCTTTTTACCCTTGGATGGGGCTTCCCTGGTGGCTCAGATGGCAAAGCATCCACCTGCCATGCAGGAGACCTGGGTTTGATCCCTGGGTTGGGAAGATGCCCTGGAGAAGGGAAAGGCTACCCACTCCAGTATCTTGCCTGGAGAATCCCATGGCTCATCCATGGGTCCCAAAGAGTTGGACACAACTGAGCAACTTCTACTTTCACTTTCTTTACCCTTGAGTGAGAAAGGGTAGGTTTGGTTCTGGTGTTGGCTGGGCAGATCAGCCTTAGAGTTGCTCAGTGTCTGCTCAAGGAATCGTGGAGTCTCCCCTCAAACCTGAAACTGGTGGCTTCATGTTCTATCTCAAGTTCAGTTTCACACATTTAGAAGGTGTTCAGTCTTCTAATGAGCTCTGCTAGCCCCAAACAGAACCCTCTCTCGCTGCCACTCATTATCGGGAAGAAACGGAGTCAGCCCGTTGTTCATGATGTAATCATTGTGATCAATGATGTAATCATTGTGCAAAAGCTGCAGTCCCTGGTGTGCACTGTCCTGAGATTATTCCCTTCCCAGAGGGCTTTGCCTGAGAGCCTTGTGCCTCTGAGGACTCGGGGAGCTGCCCCATCTCCGTCTGCCCGTGAATCTCCAAAGACCAAAGTACAAGCAGGGCTGATGGGAGCTGCCGGAGCACAGCTGGAGCGCATAGGCACAGGGACTCGTTGGTAGTTACAAGCTCTTTGCCTACCAGCCAGGGACAGACAGAGGAGGGTTGACGTTGAAGCTCCTGCCCTATCTCACCCCTGCCTGGGTAACTTATGCCTGGGGGCCCAGCTACTCTGGGCAAGTAGGACGTTTTGGTGACAGCATTTTAGTTAGGGGTAGTGCGTTTGCAGTAAACTGTATTGTGAGACTTGTGTCCACCCTCATGGGCATTTTTATGGGAGATGGAAAAAGGGTATCAAGCACGGATACAGGGGCGCCATTGTAACTCCCACATTGGGACGTTACAAAGGCCTGGTGGTGTGGTTCTCAGCTGCGGTTGTACATTGGAATCACTTGGGAAGCTTTCACAGTATACCACTGTCCCAGCCCCACCCTGGCCAGTGACCCACACCTCTCTGGGGTGGGCCTCAAACATCAGTAGCTTCAGAGTGCCTTCCGAGGACTCCAGGGAGCGAGCAGGGCTGAGAACATTTAGCTCAGAGCAGAGAGCAACAGAGGGCTTCGCTTCGTATCTGAGTTCCGTACTGGTGACCTAGGTCAAGGCCTTTCAGCTCTTTGTACCTCAGTTTCCCCCATTCTAAGATGGGAATGAAAATGCTTGCCCCTCTGACCCACAAAGACCTAGAGGGACAGACAGCAGTTAAGAGGACCGAACTGCCAAAATGCTCAGGACTTTGAGGCCTGCAGTGCAGCACCCTGGGGTGATTGTGATCCCCCAAACCTTCCCTCTCGACCATCACATGGAACTCTTGACTGACGTCAGTTACGCAGACAGTCTACCCCAGCTTTCTTTTTCCCCGCCCTGCCCCCATTTTCCTCTCTACCTCGCCTGTGCTGGGGTGGTAGTTATTGTCTAGCCTCTTTTGTGACCCCATGGACGATATCCTGCCAGGCTTCTCTGTCCGTGGGATTTCTTAGGCAAGAACACTGTGGTGGGTTGCCCTTCGCTTCTCCGGGGATCTTCCCGACCCAGGGATTGAACCCATGTCTCCTGCATTGGCAGGTGGGTTCTTTGCCACTGAGCCACCAGGGAAGCCCACCTACACTGGGGACAGACTGGCAAATACCTCCCTGTTTCCCAAGCACCCATGTGACTCTCCCCGCACCTCACCTGTGGTCATTGCTCCACCTGGAACACCCCCATGTCCCAGCTCAGAATCCTAACTCTTCCAGGGTGCCGATTTCCAGTTGAAAGGAGTAACTCCTACCTCTGAGTTCCTCCAAAGACTTTTTACCTGGATTCCCCACCACCACCACCATACACACACACACACACTGGCTCTTAGTATCTTGTGTCCCAGTTATGAATGAACATGTCCTATCCTACCCCCGAGAGCCGTACCTGGCGCACAGTGGTGCAATGGTATTTTTAAGGAGGAAGAATGAATGAATACTTCTAGTATTTCCTCTGTGCTCTAGGGCGCTGGCTGGCAGGGGCTGTCGCTGTGCCTCTAGCCCGGTGCTAGGGCCAAGGTGGGCCTCAGATGCCCACTGCTGGACGTGTGGTCACCCTGCCTGGTGTAGGGGCATGATTTGAACATTAGCCAGGAGATGGTTTAGCCACAGGGAGGAGGTGATGGCTGGGAAAGGTGTCCTCTCCCCCTCGACCTCGTTCCTTCCACCTCCGTGCCCGGGTCCGTGAGGCAAGGCTGTGGGCCTCCTCCGTCGGGGACACTGAAGAAGCATTGTTATGGCCCAAGGTCAAGGTGGTCTTTCTTGGCCGCAAGCGAGTCCTCGGCCTTCCTGCTTCAGCCACGGGTCACCCATCCGCCTCGTGGAAAATTCACGGGGTTTCCCAGTTGCTAGGGCCCAGCCCTTGCCAGGAGGCACCGTGGCGGAGCGGGGTGGTGCCCGGGCCCCTTGCAGCCCCGCACGGCTGACCCGTCTCTTGTGCCTCCGCAGAAGGACTTCACGGTGCGGGAGGAGCTGCGGCAGCAGGACGTGGAGCGCTGGCTGGGCTTCATCACCTTCCTGTGCGAGGTCTTCGGCACCATGCGCAGCAGCACGGGCGAGCCCTTCCGCGTGCTCGTGTGCCCCATCTACACCTGCCTCAGGGAGGTAAGCCGCCGCCCGCCCGGCGGAGAGCGCAGGCGCTGCCGGGTGGAACCCCGCGCCTCTCCTCGGATGGGCCAAGACCGCTATGAGGCTTGTCGCACTTGAGGTGGTCGATCATTGGTTAAGAGAAACAGAACTCCCCGGTGCTTTTGTTTGCTGCAACCAGGCTTTTATTTATTGAGTTTATGTGAAAGGAAATAGTGCCCCAAAGGAAAGTATTATGAACTCAGACTGGAGTCGCTCCATAGTCTAGAACACTGCCTTGCAGAGAACAGGTCTGCAGAAAATATTATCAGAGTGAATAGATCTTTGGACTGGATTGGTTGACCATGGAATTATTTATTTTTAAAAATAGTTGCTTCTAGCTTTCCTCTGAAAAAGAAATGCATTGGGATAATCAGGACACTTCTAAGAAGCAAGAACTCAGTGGCGGGCTTGGTCTGCCGGTTACTGTAACCCACTTTGAAGGGTCACTTTTGGCGCCTCTCGGGGGCAGAATTGAAAGGACAAACGTGGAAGCTGTTGATGTGTCCTGTGAGAGGCTTGTGCTCAGAACAGAGTGGTGAGAGTGAGGTGGGCGCGGGCCATTCGCATTCCAGTTGTATCTTTAGGTCCAAACCAACAGGACCTGCTGCCCTGAGATAGGGAGAAGGGAGGAAGCAATGTGGGTCCTCATCTGTCAGCCTGCCGGCACCATTTCCTGGGATGGAGAAGCAGGAAGAGAAATAAATAGATTGGGGGTGAAACCCAGGAATCTGGGTGCCTGTTGGCCATCCTCAGGCAGCTGCCTGTCTTTCGCTTAAGTGGAATTGTCCGATGACCTAGAAGAAGTCTGCCCTGGGGACGCAGTCTTCAGCCTTGTACCTGTTGCTGGGGACCAGATGGGGTCCCCCGGGGTGGGTGGGGCAGATGAGATGGCGCAGAGGAGGTGGAGGAGGCGTGGCCAGCAGGTGGGGAACGAGCCAGGGGCGGTCCTCACAGAGCTCATCCAGTGGGGATCCGGCCAGCTCACCCCTCACCCGTGCTGGCTCCACCCCCTGCAGCAGCTGATCCCAGGACGCGGGAAGGGGCAGCCTCTGGGGCGTCTGCGGGACCAGGGCAGGGAAGTGGCCCACGCGCGTTGGGTGGCGTGAGCACGGAAGCTACATTTGCCACATCGGGGAGTCAGGGGCGGTGAGGGAGGCCGTGCGTGTGGACATGTTTTTAGGAGAATTTCTGTGGAAGACCCCAGAAAAGGGGAACTCGCCCAGAGATACTTCTGTGTTTCTGAAAGAAAGATAATAGAACAATTTAAGCAAAGGGAGAGGGCGTCCGTGGATGTTTCTGAAGTAGGCGTTTACAGGAAAATGGCCCACTCACTCCAGCCTGGTAGAACTGCACAAAAGCAGAGCCCGTGGGCCTCTCTGAGCGCCCGTGACCCCGCACCCCTCTGCCACGCCGCCCAGCCCGAGAGGCTTCCTGACGAATGTGCTTGAATTCAGACTCCTTTCTCAGACCTCTCCTTTCTCTTGGCCTCTTCCAACTTGATTTCACCCTTGGTGTCCTCCGCTCAGACCCCAGTCCCGGGACAGGCCGAGGCTCGGCTCTGTGCATCCCTTCGCCCGCATGGAGGCAGGGGGCTGGCTGGGATGGCCTTGTGGGGTCCTGTCCTTTCCCAGGTTGCACTGTACCCCAGCCACCCCCCTCCCGGCGGGGAGCAGCTCTGTTCTAGGGCGGTGACCTGGATTGCCCGAGCACTCGCCCTCCGTGTGATCTGGGCACCTCCTGGTGTTGGCGTCACCTGCTCCCCCAGGCAGGAAGCGGGGCTACAGCCGCCACTGGCCCTGGCTGCCGAGACACCTCCGTCACTGCCTGAGGTAGTGCGAATCTTCTGGTGTGAGATCCGGAAGGGGCCAGGAGGCCCGCACAGACCAGAAGGAAGGAGCCCCCCTGACGCCTACTCATTTGTTGCATTAAACTCTCCCAGGCCTGTGGTAAACTTGAAAGGTAAATCAATTTTCGGAGGCTTTCACCGTTTGGTAAAAGAGGAAACCACAGTCCCACATCCCAGCCTATCCTTTTGAGGCCACGTGGGGAGACCCCTGAGTTCTTAGAGTCAGTTCCAAGTCCTCCTCTGCCTTCTTACATGCACACACATCCCCAGTCCTGAGCCTCGTCCCCAGAGCAGATGAACCAGCTCTAGGGTGTTTCTAGAGGCCACAATCATTGCTACTGCCTTTCTACAGGCTGGACATGGCCCCAGGGCCATGCAGATGGCTGACCCCACATGTACAGAGCCAATCCTGCCCTGGGATCCTCCCAACTTCCAGAACCATCCCCAGGCCAGCATCTCTGGCTGCCCACTAGACAAGCCTCAGACTTTGCAACAGAATGTACCAGCAGCACCCCAAACTCTCCTGCTCAGCCTGTCCTCATGTGGCCCAGACCCAGCCTCCTGGCTCCCGCCATGGCCAGGCAGCCGCCCCAGGGCTCCCCAATGACCCTTTCTCAGGGTCAGGGGACCCGCACTGCGTCCTCGGCTTCAGCCCCAGCCCCACGACTTCCCGCCTCTCCTCTGCTCCGCGCCCCCGAGTCGAACACAGACCCACAGGCCATCCTGGTGCAAAGAGTTTCATTTGGAACAAACCTAAGGAAGGGGGACATGAAAACTTCTCAGTCCTGGAGTCTTTGTGCTCATGGAGGCCAGTATGGGGCTCACTCAGATGGAGCGCCTTCAGGCTGGGGGCCACCCAGCTCTCTGAGAGCTGCCCTGCCCTAGCACGAGGCCCGTGGGCATTTGCGTCCACACTCTGACCTTGTTGACTTAACCGTCTCTCAAGTCACCCAAGCTTGGAACCTTGGACTCGGTCCTTGAAGTCTTTCTTTTTGGCCCTGAAACCTCCATTCCGCCCCTGGCCAGGCCCTCTTCTGAACTGCCCTGTCCCCAGCTGGTAGAATCGTAAGTGCGAATCTTCTGGTGTGAGATCCGGAAGGGGCCAGGAGGCCCGCACAGACCAGAAGGAAGGAGCCCCCCTGACGCCTACTCATTTGTTGCATTAAACTCTCCCAGGCCTGTGGTAAACTTGAAAGGTAAATCAATTTTCGGAGGCTTTCACCGTTTGGTAAAAGAGGAAACCACAGTCCCACATCCCAGCCTATCCTTTTGAGGCCACGTGGGGAGACCCCTGAGTTCTTAGAGTCAGTTCCAAGTCCTCCTCTGCCTTCTTACATGCACACACATCCCCAGTCCTGAGCCTCGTCCCCAGAGCAGATGAACCAGCTCTAGGGTGTTTCTAGAGGCCACAATCATTGCTACTGCCTTTCTACAGGCTGGACATGGCCCCAGGGCCATGCAGATGGCTGACCCCACATGTACAGAGCCAATCCTGCCCTGGGATCCTCCCAACTTCCAGAACCATCCCCAGGCCAGCATCTCTGGCTGCCCACTAGACAAGCCTCAGACTTTGCAACAGAATGTACCAGCAGCACCCCAAACTCTCCTGCTCAGCCTGTCCTCATGTGGCCCAGACCCAGCCTCCTGGCTCCCGCCATGGCCAGGCAGCCGCCCCAGGGCTCCCCAATGACCCTTTCTCAGGGTCAGGGGACCCGCACTGCGTCCTCGGCTTCAGCCCCAGCCCCACGACTTCCCGCCTCTCCTCTGCTCCGCGCCCCCGAGTCGAACACAGACCCACAGGCCATCCTGGTGCAAAGAGTTTCATTTGGAACAAACCTAAGGAAGGGGGACATGAAAACTTCTCAGTCCTGGAGTCTTTGTGCTCATGGAGGCCAGTATGGGGCTCACTCAGATGGAGCGCCTTCAGGCTGGGGGCCACCCAGCTCTCTGAGAGCTGCCCTGCCCTAGCACGAGGCCCGTGGGCATTTGCGTCCACACTCTGACCTTGTTGACTTAACCGTCTCTCAAGTCACCCAAGCTTGGAACCTTGGACTCGGTCCTTGAAGTCTTTCTTTTTGGCCCTGAAACCCTCCATTCCGCCCCCTGGCCAGGCTCAAGTCTCTTCTTCTGGAACTGCCCCTGTCCCCAGCTCCCACCAGGCGCCCCAGGGAGCCCCTCCTGAGGGAGGCTGTGCACCCCATTCCTTATAGTCCCGTCCTTTTGACCTCACCTTAGAGGATTCTTGAGTATTGAAAACAGCTCAGTGGAAGGCATTCTCCAAAGCGCTTCATACATTCTTCTACCTTTGAACATCGGCAACGCCCTGAAGATCATCCTCCCCGTTTTCCAAGGAACAGAGGTCAGACAGCTTGCTCCCAGCCACAAAACTAGAGCGAGCAGAGTCAATATCAGCACTCAGATCTGACTGCCCAGGCCTCTGCTCCTAGATGCCCCGATTCACTGCCTCACAACCAGAGCTGTTCTCGTCTGTACCCAGTGCCTGCTCCGTGGCAGAAACCAAAAAGATCTTTGTGGAATTGATTCTGTTTTTGCCATAAATAGCATATGTCAATCAGAGATCCCTCTTTGAGAGATGGAGAAGAATGATCTTCAGTGGGCTCTTCAGTTGTCTAAGAACAAATAGTCTCTGCCAAGATGGTTTTCTGAACGATGGAGGTGTAGTATCGGTGACCAGAAACCATGTGAGTCTCCTGGCCCTCCTGTTTACAGCTCCCATGTGCCTCATGAGCTCTTTTTAACTTATTTTAAATGTTTTAGCATGTTCCTCGTGGTAAGAACAGTTTACAGGAGACCTACTCCCTCATCAGATGTTTACGTGAGCTGTACAGTGTTGTCTGTAGGCATAGTGTTGTACAGCACATCTCTGGTTTATTTATCTGGCATAACTGAAATTTTATACCTGATGATTGGCAATCCCCACTTCCTCCTCCTCCCAGCCCCGTCGTTTCTGTGAGCTGGACCGGTGTGGATCCCTCATAGGAACGGCGGCGGCAGCAGCATGCATGCTCAGCCCTGTCCAACTCTGCACCCCCGCGGACTGCGGCCCGCCAGGCTCCTCTGTCTTTGGGATTCTCCAAGCAAGAGTACCAGAGCAGGGGGCCATTTCCTCCTCCAGGGGAGCTTGCCACCCCAGGGATTGAACCTGCATCTCCTGCATTGACAGGCAGGTTCTTTACCACTGAGTCACCTGGACACATAGTATCTGTCCTTCTATGACTGCTCATTTCACTTGGCATCATGTCACCAGATTCAGCCATGTTGTCCCCTAATTGTGAATTTCCTGTAAGGCTGAATAGTATTCCCTTGTGTGTATAGATCCCAGTTTACAATCTGTTTATCTGTCAATGAATATTTAGATTGTTTCCACATCTTGGGTGCTGTGAACATGGAGGTGCTCATAGCTCTTTCGGATCTTGATGTCAGTGCTTTTAAAGAAATACCCAGGGTGGGATTGCTGGATAATATTTGGTAGAAGTTTGGTTTTTAATTTTTTGTGGAACGTTCCTACTGTTTTCCATTGAAGCTGTACTATTTGCATTCTCATCAGCAGTGTACAACAGGTCTAATTTGAAGACACTTTTTACCTTTTGTGGTTGTGTGTGTATGTGTGTGCGTGTGTTTATTACGGCCTTCCTAACAGGTGTGAGACATTTCTGACTTGCATGTCCTTGATGATTAGTGACCCTGAGCATCTTGTCATATGCTGTTGGCCGTGCTATGTGTTCTTTGGAAAAATGCCTATTCAGATCTTTAGCCCATTTTAAAATTCTGGTTATTAGCTTCTTTTGCTTTGCGGTTGTAGGAGCACCTTGTATTTTTTTGAACATTAACCCCTTGTCAGATATGTGGCGTGCAGATGTTTTCTTCCGTTCTGTAGGCTGCCTTTTCACGCTGTTGTTTGCTTTGCCGTGCAGAAGCTTTTCAGTTTGTATATTTTTGCTTTTGTGATTTTGGTGTCATAGCCATGAAATCACTGCTGACACTGACGTCATGAACTTATCCCATATGTTTTCTTCAAGGAGTTGGAGTCTCAGGTGTTGTTATTGTAAGTCTTTAAAGCCATTTTGGGGTCTGTTTTTTTAAAGGTGTCTGAGTCCCGTTTCATTCTTTTGCATGTGGATATCCAGGTGTCCCAACATCATTTGCTGAAGAGGCCTTTCTTGCCCCATTTTGTTTTCTGGCATCTTGGTCTCTACCCACTCCCTCTCAGTCGGCCACACATTCATGGGTTTATTTCTGGGCTCTCAGTGGTATACCATTAGTCTCTCTGCTTGTTTGAATTACTATAGCTTTGGAATATATTTTCACATCAGGAAGTAGGATGCCTCCTGATTTGTTCTTTTTCAAACGATCTCAAGATTCCTTTGACTATTTGGAGTCCTTTGTGATTCCAAATGAATGTTAGAAGTGTTTTTGCTGTTTCTGTGAAAAATGACACTGGAATTTTGATTAGATTGCACTGAATCTGCAGGTCATTTTGAGTAGCGTTGACATTTTAAATATATTAACATCAGGAACAAGGTAGAGAATGCCCACTCTCATCACTTCCTATTCAGTGTAATTCTGGAAGTCCCAGCCAGAGCAATGAAGCCAGTGAAAAAATAAAAGCTGTCCATATCAAAAAGGAAGCTATTTGCATTCTCATCAGCAGTGTACAACAGGTCTAATTTGAAGACACTTTTTACCTTTTGTGGTTGTGTGTGTATGTGTGTGCGTGTGTTTATTACGGCCTTCCTAACAGGTGTGAGACATTTCTGACTTGCATGTC
The DNA here is from genome assembly GCA_022376925.1 of Tragulus kanchil. Taxonomy (NCBI): domain Eukaryota; kingdom Metazoa; phylum Chordata; class Mammalia; order Artiodactyla; family Tragulidae; genus Tragulus; species Tragulus kanchil. The sequence goes on from JAIOJX010000003.1 coordinate 140,213,249, forward strand.
CTTGATGATTAGTGACCCTGAGCATCTTGTCATATGCTGTTGGCCGTGCTATGTGTTCTTTGGAAAAATGCCTATTCAGATCTTTAGCCCATTTTAAAATTCTGGTTATTAGCTTCTTTTGCTTTGCGGTTGTAGGAGCACCTTGTATTTTTTTGAACATTAACCCCTTGTCAGATATGTGGCGTGCAGATGTTTTCTTCCGTTCTGTAGGCTGCCTTTTCACGCTGTTGTTTGCTTTGCCGTGCAGAAGCTTTTCAGTTTGTATATTTTTGCTTTTGTGATTTTGGTGTCATAGCCATGAAATCACTGCTGACACTGACGTCATGAACTTATCCCATATGTTTTCTTCAAGGAGTTGGAGTCTCAGGTGTTGTTATTGTAAGTCTTTAAAGCCATTTTGGGGTCTGTTTTTTTAAAGGTGTCTGAGTCCCGTTTCATTCTTTTGCATGTGGATATCCAGGTGTCCCAACATCATTTGCTGAAGAGGCCTTTCTTGCCCCATTTTGTTTTCTGGCATCTTGGTCTCTACCCACTCCCTCTCAGTCGGCCACACATTCATGGGTTTATTTCTGGGCTCTCAGTGGTATACCATTAGTCTCTCTGCTTGTTTGAATTACTATAGCTTTGGAATATATTTTCACATCAGGAAGTAGGATGCCTCCTGATTTGTTCTTTTTCAAACGATCTCAAGATTCCTTTGACTATTTGGAGTCCTTTGTGATTCCAAATGAATGTTAGAAGTGTTTTTGCTGTTTCTGTGAAAAATGACACTGGAATTTTGATTAGATTGCACTGAATCTGCAGGTCATTTTGAGTAGCGTTGACATTTTAAATATATTAACATCAGGAACAAGGTAGAGAATGCCCACTCTCATCACTTCCTATTCAGTGTAATTCTGGAAGTCCCAGCCAGAGCAATGAAGCCAGTGAAAAAATAAAAGCTGTCCATATCAGAAAGGAAGAAGTGAAATTATCTGTTTGCGGACGACATGATCTTGTATATAGCCAACCCTAAAGACTCCACACACAGAGAAACACTGTTAGGGCTAATAAATGAATTCAGTAAATTTGTAGGCTAAAAATCAACATACAAAAAAATCAATCGGGGCTTCCCCGGTGGTCCAGTGGGTAGGGAGTCTGCCTTGCAGTGCAAGGGGCACCAGTTCAATCCCCAGCTCGGGAAGATCCCACGTGCCGCGGAGCAGCTGGACTGGTGTGTCCAGTTGCGAGACAGCATTCTCAAGCACATGCGCCCAGAGCTGGTGCTCTGCAGTGAGAGAGGACACGGCAGTGGGAGACCCCACACAGGCCAAAAGAATAAAGATGAAAATAAATGGATAAAAAATCAATAAAAAGAGACCAAAATAATAATAATAATTAAAAAAGCAATCGCATTTCTGTATGCTAGCAAGGCTTCCCTGGTGGCTCAGTGGTGAAGAATCCACCTGCAAGGCAGGAGACACAGGTTTGATCCCTGGGCGGGGAAGATCCCCTGGAGGAGGAAATGGCTTCACACTCCAGTGTTCTTGCTGGGGGAGTCCCATGGACAAGAGAGCCTGGCGGGCTACAGTTCATCAGACACAACTTAGCAACTAAACAACAATGCTAACAACAAACTCTCCAAAAAAGGAAATTAGGAAAATGATCTCGTTTACCATAGCATCAGAAAGAATGAAATACTTAGGAATAAATTTAACTAAGCAAGTGGAAGACTTGTACTTTGAAAGCTACGAAATACTGATGTAAGAAATGAAAGAGGACATCAATATAAGACACCTCGAGCTGTTTCTCGTAGCATTCTAAGGACCTTCCTCCTGCTGATGTTTCGGAAAATACACTGGAATTTTGATTAGTTTTTGCAGTCCTTTGTGATTCCAAATGAATGTTAGAAGTGTTTGCTGTTTCTGTGAAAAATGACACTGGAATTTTGATTAGATTGCACTGAATCTGCAGGTCATTTTGAGTAGCGTTGACATTTTAAATATATTAACATCAGGAACAAGGTAGAGAATGCCCACTCTCATCACTTCCTATTCAGTGTAATTCTGGAAGTCCCAGCCAGAGCAATGAAGCCAGTGAAAAAATAAAAGCTGTCCATATCAGAAAGGAAGAAGTGAAATTATCTGTTTGCGGACGACATGATCTTGTATATAGCCAACCCTAAAGACTCCACACACAGAGAAACACTGTTAGGGCTAATAAATGAATTCAGCAAATTTGTAGGCTAAAAATCAACATACAAAAAAATCAATCGGGGCTTCCCCGGTGGTCCAGTGGGTAGGGAGTCTGCCTTGCAGTGCAAGGGGCACCAGTTCAATCCCCAGCTCGGGAAGATCCCACGTGCCGCGGAGCAGCTGGACTGGTGTGTCCAGTTGCGAGACAGCATTCTCAAGCACATGCGCCCAGAGCTGGTGCTCTGCAGTGAGAGAGGACACGGCAGTGGGAGACCCCACACAGGCCAAAAGAATAAAGATGAAAATAAATGGATAAAAATTAATAAAAAGAGACCAAAATAATAATAATAATTAAAAAAGCAATCGCATTTCTGTATGCTAGCAAGGCTTCCCTGGTGGCTCAGTGGTGAAGAATCCACCTGCAAGGCAGGAGACACAGGTTTGATCCCTGGGCGGGGAAGATCCCCTGGAGGAGGAAATGGCTTCACACTCCAGTGTTCTTGCTGGGGGAGTCCCATGGACAAGAGAGCCTGGCGGGCTACAGTTCATCAGACACAACTTAGCAACTAAACAACAATGCTAACAACAAACTCTCCAAAAAAGGAAATTAGGAAAATGATCTCGTTTACCATAGCATCAGAAAGAATGAAATACTTAGGAATAAATTTAACTAAGCAAGTGGAAGACTTGTACTTTGAAAGCTACGAAATACTGATGTAAGAAATGAAAGAGGACATCAATATAAGACACCCCTCGAGCTGTTTCTCGTAGCATTCTAAGGACCTTCCTCCTGCTGAGGTCCTCAGCCAAACTGTGACCGCAGGAGGGCCACACGGGAGGGGTGTCGACTGTCTCTGGCCTGGGCTAAGGGTTTTGTCATCTCCCATCTCACCTGGAGCCAACCCGCAAGCCTAGGGGCTGGCTCACCCAGCGCCTCCCTCATCCCCTTTTTCCTGACCACACGAGGCTTTCTGCCACCTTTGTGACCCAGTGGTGATTTTACTAGACTCCTCCAAGTTATCGCTGAATCCTTCTTTCTTGGCCCCTTACTTCAAGAGCTCTGTTGAAAATTCCTCTGCAGGGGATACTGGGCTGGCTTTTAACCCCTTACACGCGTGTCTTCTCAATCTGCTTTCCCCATGCACCAGGGCATTTCTATCTACTCCCCCTCGTCCTTCCTCCCTCCCCCAAACCTCCCACCTTCTCTCCCTCCACTCCCATCCTCTCGCCCTCTTCCAAGTCTGGCAGCCATAGCCAGAGGTCAGGAGGGGAGTAGGGGAGAACGGGAGGGGGTGCCTCTGTCAGGAATCTCTCCTCCTTCTGCACCCCTCTGACCCCCACCAACGCCTCCCGCTGGTTGGCTCCCTTGCTTTCCTTCCCCCAGGCCCCAGAAACCCCCTCCACCCCTCCATGCCCTTCCTCTGACGGGGTGTCTCTGAAGAGCACCCGCCTCCCCTAGGAAGGCAACTGGCTGGGCTCCTAGAGAGGCTGGCAGGCGCAGGCTGGGGAGGAGAGCGCAGAGGGCAGGGGTCAGGCTTCACACTCCAGTGTTCTTGCTGGGGGAGTCCCATGGACAAGAGAGCCTGGCGGGCTACAGTTCATCAGACACAACTTAGCAACTAAACAACAATGCTAACAACAAACTCTCCAAAAAAGGAAATTAGGAAAATGATCTCGTTTACCATAGCATCAGAAAGAATGAAATACTTAGGAATAAATTTAACTAAGCAAGTGGAAGACTTGTACTTTGAAAGCTACGAAATACTGATGTAAGAAATGAAAGAGGACATCAATATAAGACACCCCTCGAGCTGTTTCTCGTAGCATTCTAAGGACCTTCCTCCTGCTGAGGTCCTCAGCCAAACTGTGACCGCAGGAGGGCCACACGGGAGGGGTGTCGACTGTCTCTGGCCTGGGCTAAGGGTTTTGTCATCTCCCATCTCACCTGGAGCCAACCCGCAAGCCTAGGGGCTGGCTCACCCAGCGCCTCCCTCATCCCCTTTTTCCTGACCACACGAGGCTTTCTGCCACCTTTGTGACCCAGTGGTGATTTTACTAGACTCCTCCAAGTTATCGCTGAATCCTTCTTTCTTGGCCCCTTACTTCAAGAGCTCTGTTGAAAATTCCTCTGCAGGGGATACTGGGCTGGCTTTTAACCCCTTACACGCGTGTCTTCTCAATCTGCTTTCCCCATGCACCAGGGCATTTCTATCTACTCCCTCTCGTCCTTCCTCCCTCCCCCAAACCTCCCACCTTCTCTCCCTCCACTCCCATCCTCTCGCCCTCTTCCAAGTCTGGCAGCCATAGCCAGAGGTCAGGAGGGGAGTAGGGGAGAACGGGAGGGGGTGCCTCTGTCAGGAATCTCTCCTCCTTCTGCACCCCTCTGACCCCCACCAACGCCTCCCGCTGGTTGGCTCCCTTGCTTTCCTTCCCCCAGGCCCCAGAAACCCCCTCCACCCCTCCATGCCCTTCCTCTGACGGGGTGTCTCTGAAGAGCACCCGCCTCCCCTAGGAAGGCAACTGGCTGGGCTCCTAGAGAGGCTGGCAGGCGCAGGCTGGGGAGGAGAGCGCAGAGGGCAGGGGTCAGGCTTCTCAGGAAGTGAAATTGCTCCATGCAACAATGAGAGAACCACTTTTTTAACTTTTTGCGTGAGCCTGCACTCAGTTGCTCACATTGTTTTGGCTCCAGGGGGAAATCTGACCTCGGAAAAGGCTGCAATGAAGTGGGTGTGGGTGGAGATCCTCCACTCTTTCATAGGACAGAGAGAGTCAAGCGGAACATTCTTCAGGGGTACCCTTCTAGTGGGACCCTTCCTCCCTTCCCCAGAACAGGAGAAGGGGCTGTGGGTGCGTCCAGCCAGTGCAGGGCCCCTGTGCCTGGAAGACACTGAGGTCAGCGGCGCCTGGGGTGGTGATGGACCCTACCTGGGAGCACAGACTCGAAAGGGTCCCCATACAGCCCGGGACTCTCAGCTGCCTCCCTGGAGGCCATAGGGGTATGCCCGCCCCTTCACATTTTGGGAAGCTTTTACAAGATTACAAATTCTCAGACCACGACTTCAACCAGTAAAATTAAACTTTATGGGGATGAAGGTTTGAGGAGATAGGAGAGTTGGGGGAGATTTAAGTTTGTGCGGCTAATATGCAGCCAAGGTTATGAAACACAAGTAGCTGCATCCTACATGCATTTCATGAGACCATGATGTATGAAGGGTGCAGAGGAGGGGGACCACCGGAAGAGCCAGAGAGACCTGAGTTTGAATCCCAGCTCTGCCACGACCAGCCATGGGGTGTGTGCTAAGTCGCTTCAGTCGTGTCCAACTCCCGTGCGACCCTGTCCTTCCTCCTCCCAAACCTCCCACCTTCTCTCCCTCCACTCCCATCCTCTCGCCTCTTCCAAGTCTGGCAGCCATAGCCAGAGGTCAGGAGGGAGTAGGGAGAACGGAGGGTGCCTCTGTCAGGAATCTCTCCTCCTTCTGCACCCTCTGACCCCACCAACGCCTCCCGCTGGTTGGCTCCCTTGCTTTCCTTCCCCCAGGCCCCAGAAACCCCCTCCACCCCTCCATGCCCTTCCTCTGACGGGGTGTCTCTGAAGAGCACCCGCCTCCCCTAGGAAGGCAACTGGCTGGGCTCCTAGAGAGGCTGGCAGGCGCAGGCTGGGGAGGAGAGCGCAGAGGGCAGGGGTCAGGCTTCTCAGGAAGTGAAATTGCTCCATGCAACAATGAGAGAACCACTTTTTTAACTTTTTGCGTGAGCCTGCACTCAGTTGCTCACATTGTTTTGGCTCCAGGGGGAAATCTGACCTCGGAAAAGGCTGCAATGAAGTGGGTGTGGGTGGAGATCCTCCACTCTTTCATAGGACAGAGAGAGTCAAGCGGAACATTCTTCAGGGGTACCCTTCTAGTGGGACCCTTCCTCCCTTCCCCAGAACAGGAGAAGGGGCTGTGGGTGCGTCCAGCCAGTGCAGGGCCCCTGTGCCTGGAAGACACTGAGGTCAGCGGCGCCTGGGGTGGTGATGGACCCTACCTGGGAGCACAGACTCGAAAGGGTCCCCATACAGCCCGGGACTCTCAGCTGCCTCCCTGGAGGCCATAGGGGTATGCCCGCCCCTTCACATTTTGGGAAGCTTTTACAAGATTACAAATTCTCAGACCACGACTTCAACCAGTAAAATTAAACTTTATGGGGATGAAGGTTTGAGGAGATAGGAGAGTTGGGGGAGATTTAAGTTTGTGCGGCTAATATGCAGCCAAGGTTATGAAACACAAGTAGCTGCATCCTACATGCATTTCATGAGACCATGATGTATGAAGGGTGCAGAGGAGGGGGACCACCGGAAGAGCCAGAGAGACCTGAGTTTGAATCCCAGCTCTGCCACGTACCAGCCATGGGGGTGTGTGCTAAGTCGCTTCAGTCGTGTCCAACTCTGTGCGACCCTGTGGACTGTAGCCCACCAGGCTCCTCTGTCCATGGGACCCTCCAGGCAGAAATACTAGAGGGGGTTGCCGTGCCCTCCTCCAGGGGATCTTCCCGAACCAAAGATCAAGCCCACATCTCTCATGTCTCCTGCGCTGGTAGGCGCGTTCTTTACCACCAGCGCCATCTGGGAAGCCCCGAACTATGGGGCTTTAACCTGATTTGTCATCTTTTAAACCTCAAGTTTCTATCTTTGCATGAGAACAATGGGGATAACTCACTCTGCGGGTTTAAGGCTTAGAATCAGTGAGACGTTCGCACGAAGCAGGCGGCGTGTGACAGCCCCTCCGTAAGCTGACAGGTTGTGAACTGCTGTGGTGAGCAGACCGTCTTCTGGGCGTTGCTCAAGAGAAGCAGCCATCCCAGGAGCCCCAGGAGGCCAAGCCACCCCCCTCACTGGACACCACGGTCCCCTGTGACCACAGGCCCTTTACCCGGAGGACCTCTCACGGGTTCCGCAGCTCCAGCCACGCTGTTCCTGTTGTGTTTCCAGCAAGAGGTCTCTCACGTTCCTCCTGCCTGAGCGGGATCTGCCTCCTCCTCCAGCCTGACTCCCGTCCACCTTCCCGACCAGCTCCACTTCCCACCCCACCCTGATCTACTCTGCCTGCAGACGCTTCTAGAATGCACGTCCATACAGGGCTGCCAACACCTGCCCTCCAGACCTGTCCTTTCCGGGTGTTGTGTGAATGCCTGGTGACCTCTTTTTGGTTGCTTTTAAATCCTTTCAGTCTTCCACTGGTACCCGAGGATAGGCTGAGTCTCATCTGTCATGTAACCCCACCTGCATTGTGATTAGGACTCTGGGTCTGTTTGATAAACAGTGATTTGGTTTGAGGCAAAACTTACTGCCTTTTTTTTTTTTCTTTTTCAATATTTATTAATCTACTTGGCAGCTCTGGGTCTTCATTGTGGCACATGGGATCTAGTTCCCTGACCAGGGTTTTTGAACCCATTGGGAGCGCTGAGTCCTGACCACTGGACCACCAGGGAAGTCCCAAAGCTACTTTCTTACTGAACTGCACCGTTTCCTAGTTGTACTAGAAGGAAGAAGTCTCGGTTGTGATCCTTCCCCAAGGAGTTTACAACCCACTGGCCACCACATCCCCAGAAATTTAGCAGCTGTGAACCTTTATGATGGGTGGTTACAAAGACGGAGGGCATTTAGGAGTGTGGGCAGCCAATGGGGGCAAAGAAGAAGGGGCACTGGAGCTTCAAGGGAAGTGGGCTAAGGACAGGTATTGGCAGGGAAGGAGAAAGGCCCCCACGAGGAAAGCTTGCGTGGAGAGCTGGGACCAGACCCACCTCGGCCCATCTGATGGGGGGGTGTGGGCTGGAAGGGGCTCCCAGCAGAGGCATTCTGGAGGACACAAGAGGCTACTGGGAGCCTCTCTCTGAGACTGTTTTAAGCAGGAGAGCAACACCGTGGACCATGGAAAGAAGCGTAAAGGAGAGTTTGTTTATTCAGTCCACCAACACTCAGAAAAACGCTACTTCTTTACTGAACTGAAAAGTCTCCTCACCCCTATTCCTGCTAGAAAATGTGCTGAAATAAAGTCAACTAAATTTGGGGCACTCCCTAGCCAGAGAGACCTGCGAGTAACTCGGTGCACGGCAGAAGCTCCAGCGCTCAAAATAAGGTGAGAGTGGGGAGCTAGAAAGTGGGCGCTCAGAAGGTAGAGGCAGCAAGCTCTGCCAGGCAAGGGCATCTTAGCCAGAACAATCTGACTGGAACTGCCCATCGGGCAGCTACGGAGCAGGAAGGGAGGGGCTGGAAGGAAGCTTGAACATTCAGGAACCCTCCTCTGTGCAGCATTCATTCCAGCTCTCATCTTAGGCACAGACCCCTCTGAGCGTGCAGCCTTCCCGGGGCAGGCACCCCGGCCCTGGGCACCCGTTTAGTGCCAGAGTCCCTCTAGGCCAGCAGCTGCCGCTGTGAATGCCCAGCTTCGGCAGCCATGCCTGCAGCCACCGCAGAAATAACTCCCCGCGGTTTGTGTCTCCTCCAGAGCTGCCGCCCCCCTCTTCCACTTGGCAGCCAAGACGCTCTTGTGGTGTGACGCGGCCGACCTACTCAGACAGCCCCCACAACACACACACCCCCACCCCCCCACACACATGCACGCACACTGATGTGCCCCCACGGGAGGCTGCCCAGGACCCTTGACCTCCTCACGATAAACCTCAGGGCTCACCCCCACCCCCGCTCCCGACCCTCCCTCCGCCCCCCTCGCTGTCCTACTTCCTTAGCCAGACTCTGCAAACTGAAATGTGAAATTTGAAGCCAGTGTTCCCCTTAGCAACCATGGTAACACAGGATCTGATAGAGAGCCTGGAGTTATAAAAATACCAGCTTCCACCAGACACTGGTTTCCAAAGGGAAACCAGTCTCCACGCCAGAACCGTTTTTAACCCGTCTTTGAGACTCAAGAGATTTCCAGACCCATCTCAACCTGGCTCAGGAGGACATTGATTCCGTTTTGGAAGGTGGTGCCTGTTGGTTGCAAAGCCTTCGGTGTTTTCTCTAAAATGTAGAAATGCAGAAAGGATGTGCCTCTTTGAGAATTCGGTAGCCGTGTTAGGATATACAGGTGGGAGTGGTTTTTTCTTCAACGGCAGATATTCGACATTTTTTTCGTTTTAGAGAGAACTGCCGCCTCTCCTTCCAAGCTCCCTCCCAGCCAGTCCTCAGCCCATCAATCCTCCTAATTATAGAGGGGAAATGATTTGATCTCTCTCCCCTTCCTTGAAGACAGTTTTAATTAACATAACCATTTTTCTAGCAGGAATGCTACGTTTAAGCCCTCGAGTGGAGCGGTAAGAGGCAGAGTTATCTAAACGTCTCTGCTCAGGGCCGAAGGGGAAGCCCTGCGTCCCGGGCCTCGAGTGCCTCCCGACCCCGCGGACGCCGCCTCTCGCCCTGTCCCAGCGCTGCCTGTAGGGGGCGCCTGGCCTTACGGTTTGGGGGGGTCTCTTCTCGGTGGCAGGGGGCCTCCCCGCGTGCCCCGCCCCCGCCCGACCATCCTCCAGACCCGCCCTGCAGTCCTGGGTGGACTGGCTCTCCCCGCCTTCCCCCAGCTCCGCGCTCTCCTCCCGTTTCCTCTTCTCTCCTGGGGCCATGCCTTGTAATTTTGAAACATATTTTAACGCAGTAATTAATGTCTGAACTTCAAGAGGCCCCTGCTTTCGGCCGAGTGGCGCGGAAGGCGGGCGGGGACGAGGAGGGGCCGGAGTTAGGATTTTTTCTAAGCCGGCGCAGGGAAAGTGGAGGATCGGTTGTTTCTTGCTGGAGTTGGGGGTGTGGAATACATCCATACGTGTTACACGGACGCATGCGTTGTGTCCATAGATACTTAAAATCCTTAAAGAAAGGATCCTTCCCCTGTGGCGTTTTCCCGGTGGGCTGATGTCAGCGTCTGCGCAGCCAGCTTGGGAGCGCAGGGGCGTCAGGCTAGGACAGCTTGAGTGTGTAGGTTCTGGGGGGAGGGGGGTGCTGGGAGGTACAGGGAATGCCCCGTATAGAGCCTAAGAAACCAGGCCTTGAGGGGTGAAAAGTAGCCATCGGTAACTTCAGATAACCCAGAAGTAAACACACAAACAAAAATGCCTATTTTCCACCCACAAGGAGGTTGTAAGTAAGCACCTCACAGAATCCTGGCCTGGGGGGACCCGTCTGCACCCCCAGCGACAGCACACCAGGGTTGGCCCGCCCCGTCCCAGCCCGGCGAAGCCTCGCTGCCCGAGCTCGGGTCCCGTCCGCCTAGCCGTCCGGGCGTTAAGGGCTGCTGGGCCTGGGCACGAGTGTGCCGCATGTGGCCCTGCCCTTGCGGAGCGACTGTCCGCTGAGAAGCAGAAACTGGACGTGCCCCGCGCGGGGAGCTGGTGCCTGAATCACACACAGCGTTCTCCAGAGCGCGCGCACGCGCACACACGCATGCATGCACGTCCGCGCTGCTCTTGCTTTAACCTGCTCCAGCTCTCAGTCAAACCCTTTAAATCCAGCGGCTGTGGCTGCCCACGCCCTCAGGGTAGGTGAGACTTGGGCGGCACTTGTTGCCCTGGAAACCAAGCTAGGAGTCCCCCCAGCTGCTCTTTTTCTGTCCATCTCAGGGAGCCCGGTTCCTTGTGGAGAGCTCCATGGTCACTGCCCCCAGCAAAGACAGGAGGTAACGGGTGGCCCTGGCCGGCAGGAAGAGATGGACCTCAGAGCCAGCCAGCCCTGGGCAGCTCACCCACTCTGGCCCTCCCTTCCTTGGGGGAAGGAGGATTCAGTGTACTTTAGTAGATTTGCTGAGTACAAGTTGACTTCCTCCCTTCCCTGTTGCAGGACGCACAGCACAAAGGCGTGGAATAGAGAGATCAGTCAGCAGCATATCTGTATTTTATAAAACAGAGGGCTTCTTCCTGAGTAAAAATGTGAGGGAACACAGTGGGTTCTGCCTCAGGGCCCTCGTCCTTGCCATTCCTTCAGGGAGGGGGTCCTTCCAGGGGTCCGTCCAGGCCTCTTCTGGGTGTTGGTCCCTCAGAGCGTGCTCCTCGCAGCCTGCTGTCTTTTTCTCCACAGCGCTCACTGGCCGGCTCCACCGCAAAGTGTCCTTTGTTAATCGGCTTGCTTCCTGTCTCCCCAGCTAGCATGGAAACTTTCTCAAGGCAGGGGCCGGTCCACTCTGCTCACAGCTGTTTCTGCAGTGCCTGGACCATACACAAAAAATGCTTTTCCACCCACAAGGAGGTTGTAAGTAAGCACCTCACAGAATCCTGGCCTGGGGGGACCCGTCTGCACCCCCAGCGACAGCACACCAGGGTTGGCCCGCCCCGTCCCAGCCCGGCGAAGCCTCGCTGCCCGAGCTCGGGTCCCGTCCGCCTAGCCGTCCGGGCGTCAAGGGCTGCTGGGCCTGGGCACGAGTGTGCCGCATGTGGCCCTGCCCTTGCGGAGCGACTGTCCGCTGAGAAGCAGAAACTGGACGTGCCCCGCGCGGGGAGCTGGTGCCTGAATCACACACAGCGTTCTCCAGAGCGCGCGCACGCGCACACACGCATGCATGCACGTCCGCGCTGCTCTTGCTTTAACCTGCTCCAGCTCTCAGTCAAACCCTTTAAATCCAGCGGCTGTGGCTGCCCACGCCCTCAGGGTAGGTGAGACTTGGGCGGCACTTGTTGCCCTGGAAACCAAGCTAGGAGTCCCCCCAGCTGCTCTTTTTCTGTCCATCTCAGGGAGCCCGGTTCCTTGTGGAGAGCTCCATGGTCACTGCCCCCAGCAAAGACAGGAGGTAACGGGTGGCCCTGGCCGGCAGAGATGGGTGTGGGGGAAGAGATGGACCTCAGAGCCAGCCAGCCCTGGGCAGCTCACCCACTCTGGCCCTCCCTTCCTTGGGGGAAGGAGGATTCAGTGTACTTTAGTAGATTTGCTGAGTACAAGTTGACTTCCTCCCTTCCCTGTTGCAGGACGCACAGCACAAAGGCGTGGAATAGAGAGATCAGTCAGCAGCATATCTGTATTTTATAAAACAGAGGGCTTCTTCCTGAGTAAAAATGTGAGGGAACACAGTGGGTTCTGCCTCAGGGCCCTCGTCCTTGCCATTCCTTCAGGGAGGGGGTCCTTCCAGGGGTCCGTCCAGGCCTCTTCTGGGTGTTGGTCCCTCAGAGCGTGCTCCTCGCAGCCTGCTGTCTTTTTCTCCACAGCGCTCACTGGCCGGCTCCACCGCAAAGTGTCCTTTGTTAATCGGCTTGCTTCCTGTCTCCCCAGCTAGCATGGAAACTTTCTCAAGGCAGGGGCCGGTCCACTCTGCTCACAGCTGTTTCTGCAGTGCCTGGACCAGGGCCTTCCGTGTCGTAGGTGCTCAGTACGTTCTGTTGAATAAATGAATGAAAGAGAACGTCTAGACTGAGCAAAGCCGGAAACAACAGTCACCTTTCTGGAGTTCATTGAGGAAGATTTCTCAGGGGAGATAAGCCCAGAATCCTTGAAGAGGCCAGGTGAGCCGGCAGGGTAGGGCTGGTTGGTCGTGGTCCCTAGAGATGAGCTCAGAATGAGGGAGAGAAGAGGAACACTCCCCCCCGAAATCCAGCTCCAAAGAATGTGCTCGCCGTGTGAGCAAAAACTGCTGTCAGCCCATGGAGCTCTCCATCTGCTGTCCCCACATTTCGCTCTACTTAAGCGGTCTTTTCTCGACTTCAGTCTGCCGGGCGTCGTGTGAGATTTAATTAGCCTGTCCACCATCCGAATCCTAGGAGCTTCCTTCATAGAGGCCCAGTCAGGGCGAGCTGCTGGCTTCACAGGTGGAGAGCCTGGGGAAGGGGCTTCAGAGGGGCCGCTGAGTGGGGACTTGCCGGGTGCCATGTCAGCTTCAGCTGGGCCTGGAGATGCCACTGAGGAGCCTTCCTCTCCTGGCTCTCCCCCGAGGAGGAGGCCTAAGGGCGCCCTCGGCTCGAGGGAGTGCAGTGAGGGTCCGAGGAAGGCGAGGGCTCGCACCAGAGGTAGGAGAATGGAGCGGGTGAGAGAGGACTCCCACGGGCACAGGCGGTGACGGCGAAACCTCTCAGCCCTTGGCAATCCTGGCGCCGTGGCAGCGAAGGACCCACACATCCGGCACAATCGGCGGAGCCGCTGTGTCTTCGCACACTGTGCAGCCGGCGGCTGCATTTTTTAAAAGGCACAGTGAGATTTATTTCAGTCCCTTTCACGTGATCAAATATATCCAAAGCAATATCCTTTCGATTTATAAGCCATACTAAAAAACATCAAGGAGAGGTTTTAAATTATTCTTTTTGGTACTACGTCTGAAATCCAATGTGTGTTTTACACGTGGAGCATCTCTCGGTTGGGACTCAGACATGTCAAGTGCTCGAGACCACGTGTGGCTGGGGCTCCTGGACCGTAGAGAGGCTAGCTTCTGGAATCTTCGGGCTTTTGGAACAAACTGGATCCTAGAAGTATCAGAATCCCCAAGTCTCCAAAGTATTTTTCTAGCTTCTCTCTCTGAGCGCCCAGATGCAAAGGAAGTGAGTTGCTCGTCTAAATCATAGTTTCAACATGCTCACACAGCTGGGTGGGCTGAAGCCCTCTGAGGGGGTCTGCAGAAGGCAATCCTTTTGGCCTCAACGTGAAGAAAGGTGGAGAGAGGGGCGGGGCAGGGGTGGAAAAGGTAAGAGAGAAGAAAAATTTAGAAAGTGGGGGGAAAGCCCATAGGTGGCCAGGATGCTAGGCTGCAGGACAGAGCTGAGAACAGAATCGACAGACCCAGGATGGGGCAGCCCTGGCAGGGCAGGCAGCTGCTGGCCTCTGCTCACAATGGCTCAACAGAAAGCACGGCCCAGTCCAAGGAAGGCACAATTAGCTCATTCTCCCATTGCCCCTTTGATTATACTGTTGTTCTCCGGACTGTCATTTCTGTAATTAAGACCTTGTCCCTTACTCAGAGGTATTGAAACATGAAAGTATTTGCTGAATCTGGTTTCCCAGGGTTAAAAGCCAGACTTAGGAAATGCAAACACACATTCAATAACTAATTATCCTTTAATTAAGGCCGAAGCCCTGCTTAAAACAATTAGCTCCAGGAATTGAACCCTAGGTACGACTCCACTTCTTGCTAATTGTTCTCCCCTGATGGCCAGGATGTGGCCCGACTTGGGGAGGCGGGGGAACGGCCGGGAGTGAACTCGTCGGCTGCTGTCCCTCTGGACTGGACCGCGTTCGGCTTGCTTTGGGAACGTTAGTCGGAGGAGAGCTGGAGGTGTGGGACCGAGCACGGAGGCTGTGGCGTGGGCAAGGGGAGTCGCGAGGCTGGCTGCCCCGGGCTTGGATGCCAGCCGTGGGAAGGCTCAGAAGTGGCTGCTGGCCACACCGAGGTGGCTCGCCTGGCTGGAGCTGAGGGCGTGGGCCAAGGATTAGCTGACTGGAAAGCAATTAGATGAGGTGGGGCTGGCTGGGAAAATACCTGGAATCCCAGGGCCAGGGTTGAGACTTGCTTGGGTCCTGCCCAAGGCAGGAGGCCTCGTGGGCTCCGGGGAATGGAGATCCCCCCGCACCCTGCGAGGGTGGCTGGCCCTGGCCCACCCGACCCAAGCCTTTTCTTTCCTTTTTTCTTTTTTTTAGTTTTTATTTATTTACTTATTTTTGGCTATTCTGGGTTTTCACTGCTGCCACAGGCTCTTCTCTAGTTGCAGGGAGTGGGCACTACTCTCTCGTTGAGGTGAGCAGGCTTCTTGTTGTGGAACTCGGGCTCAAGGGCACACGGGCTCCAAGGGCACACGGGCTTCAGTCGTTGCGGCCCATGGGCTCCATTGTTGTGGCTCTGAGGCTCTAGAGCACAGGCTCCATGGTTGTGGCTCACGGGTTTAGTTGCTCCTCATCATGTGGGATCTTCCTGGCTCAGGGATTGAACCCGTGTCTCCCGCATTGGTAGATGAACTCTTTACCACTGAGCTACCAGGGAAGGCCCTAAGCCTTTCCTTGCCTCTTGCTGGTGAGAAGTGGATTCTAGAGGGTGGGGAGTCTGGAAAAGAGGCCCTTTTGGATGACGGCGTCTCCTCCACCTGGGTCGGCCCCTCCCCGTCTCAGGCTCCCAGGATTTTCCTGGGCCGGCCTGCTGCCGTCAGATAACCTCTCCCTTTTCTAAGGAGGAGGGATGTGTGTGTAGGGCGTTACCTTTCCAGGGACTTCACTGTTTTGAAAGAAGAGGTTGGGAGAGAGAAAAAAAAAAAATGTGTGCCCCGAGGGAAAACAAGACGCTCTGGGCTTTGTGGGAAGTCCCGGAGACGACTCACCCCTTCAGAGGTCTCCAGGCACTAAAGTTTGCAGAGAATCCCTGGAGCCTTCCCTGGGGGGAGTGGGGGGGACTTCCGTGAGGGGCCTTGCTCCTCCAGGAGTGGAATTAGGATTTTCATCCTGGTAGACAGTCAGAGGGGCCTTCCAGACCCGCCTGAAACCAACAGCCTGAGGATTCCCAGGGCAGGCCCAGCGCCGATAAGGAGCTCCCACGGATTCCCAAAACCCCGGACCGCGCACTTTTCCCCTCCCCCTCGAGAGAGCCCTGCTCATCCACAAGCCGTCCTCGCCACTTTCCAGATCAGAAGTCAAAAGACTTCTCTGAAAGGCCAGAGAGTAAATATTTTAGCTTCGCAGGCCAAGAGGCAAAATCCAGTTTCACCACATCCCTGCTGTTTGGACTGCGCTGAGGAGCCGTGTGAATCGATGAGAATGATTTCTGTAGAAACTGCTCAGCCCTGCCTCCGTGATGGGAAAGCAGCGGAGATGATATGTAAATGACAGAGAGGGCCTGTGTTCCAGCCAAACTTTATTTATGGACCCGGAAATTTGAATTTTATATCATTTTTATGTGTCACAGAATATTATTCTTTTGATTCTTTTCCCCCCAGCTATTTAAAAATGTCAGAACTATTCTCAGCTCATGAGCTCGTAAAAAGCGGGCTGTAGACCAGATTTTAGCTGGTGGGCTGTAGTCGACTGGGCCCCTGATCTAGATCTGTGGCTCTCAGCTGGGAAAGTGCCCTCCGGGTAATGGTGATGCCCATTAAATTTTGAGAACCGCTGTCCTGGGAGGAGCGTTTGCCATTTCTCGGGTCACGGCGATGCTGAAGTGAAGATAGGAGGACTGGGCCCCCGGGAGCCCTGGGCTCCTCTGAACTCCACCCCCACTTTACAGACTGTTGAGGTCCGTGCACAGGTTGGAAAGGAATTTCCAGACACAAGGCAGAGCAAGAGGAAAGTAAAGCTTATTAGAGAGGGGCAAGGGAGAGTCGCTGCCAGTAAAGCGGGCCGGTTTAAGGGAGAAAGTAGGAGATGCGGTGAGAACAGTGGGCCGACTGAAGGGAGAGCCCACCCCAAGCAGGGGTCTTTGATCCATTTTATAGCTAGGGTCTAAGGGGTGGCATGGGGGTCTTAAGGATTGTTGTTGATTGGACGGTCTGCTGGCTGGGGAAGAGTTATGACGACAGCTTGAGGGAAAGACAGACAGTAGGATCCAAGGAGGGGCAAAGGGGTCTTAAGGATTGGGCGGGGGCTTCCCTGGTGGCCCATGGGTGAAGAGTCCGCCTCGCAGTGCAAGGAGCACTGGTTCGATCCCTGGCGTGGGAAGATACCATAGCGGAGCGACTGGACCTGTGTGTCCAATTGCAAGCCACTGCGGTGGGAGGCCCACACAGGCCAAAGAAATAAGATGGATAAAAGTAAATAAATGAAGGACCAATGAAAGAGGCCAAAATTTTTTTTAAAAAGGAAAGAGAAAGGATTTGGAGGTGGATGATAGCCGGAGGAGGGAAGGGTCTGGTTTATCTCTTCTGGCATTCCAATTTCTGTAGAAACTGCTCAGCCCTCCCCGTGATGGGAAAGCAGCGGAGATGATATGTAAATGACAGAGAGGGCCTGTGTTCCAGCCAAACTTTATTTATGGACCCGGAAATTTGAATTTTATATCATTTTTATGTGTCACAGAATATTATTCTTTTGATTCTTTTCCCCCCAGCTATTTAAAAATGTCAGAACTATTCTCAGCTCATGAGCTCGTAAAAGCGGGCTGTAGACCAGATTTTAGCTGGTGGGCTGTAGTCGACTGGGCCCCTGATCTAGATCTGTGGCTCTCAGCTGGGAAAGTGCCCTCCGGGTAATGGTGATGCCCATTAAATTTTGAGAACCGCTGTCCTGGGAGGAGCGTTTGCCATTTCTCGGGTCACGGCGATGCTGAAGTGAAGATAGGAGGACTGGGCCCCCGGGAGCCCTGGGCTCCTCTGAACTCCACCCCCACTTTACAGACTGTTGAGGTCCGTGCACAGGTTGGAAAGGAATTTCCAGACACAAGGCAGAGCAAGAGGAAAGTAAAGCTTATTAGAGAGGGGCAAGGGAGAGTCGCTGCCAGTAAAGCGGGCCGGTTTAAGGGAGAAAGTAGGAGATGCGGTGAGAACAGTGGGCCGACTGAAGGGAGAGCCCACCCCAAGCAGGGGTCTTTGATCCATTTTATAGCTAGGGTCTAAGGGGTGGCATGGGGGTCTTAAGGATTGTTGTTGATTGGACGGTCTGCTGGCTGGGGAAGAGTTATGACGACAGCTTGAGGGAAAGACAGACAGTAGGATCCAAGGAGGGGCAAAGGGGTCTTAAGGATTGGGCGGGGGCTTCCCTGGTGGCCCATGGGTGAAGAGTCCGCCTCGCAGTGCAAGGAGCACTGGTTCGATCCCTGGCGTGGGAAGATACCATAGCGGAGCGACTGGACCTGTGTGTCCAATTGCAAGCCACTGCGGTGGGAGGCCCACACAGGCCAAAGAAATAAGATGGATAAAAGTAAATAAATGAAGGACCAATGAAAGAGGCCAAAATTTTTTTTAAAAAGGAAAGAGAAAGGATTTGGAGGTGTATTATAGCCCGGAGGAGGGAAGGGTCTGGTTTATCTCTTCTGGCATTCCAAGACCGTCCTCGTTTGCCCTGTTCTTCCATCCATGGCACCACACGGACAACCCAGCTGAGGCCAGCGGTGGCCAGCGCTCTCCCGTGAACCCGGGGAAGGCTCTGTGTCCCTGGAGGCAGAGCTGGTGGTTTCCTGTCTCTGGCTGCCTTCAGCGCTTTCCCCTTGCAGCTCACCATGCCCGAGGCTCCAGCTGAGACGCAGGAAATGTGTCTGTGTCCCCTGGAGTCCCAGCGTGGCAGGGCTCCAATGAGTCACTTCCCCTGAGTGGTGAGGGCGCCCACGGCGGCGTCCTCCTTCTGTCCGTCTGTTCCCTCCTGAACCCCTGCCCTGCGCTTTAGAGAAACTCCCTGCCTGCTTCAGGCAGCAACAGAGCAGGGCCAGAGGGAAGCCAGAAGCCTCCCCGTGAGGAGGGAAATGGAAAGAATGAGGGCTTGGACATCAGACGTACAGGGCTTCAAATCCCACACTGTTCGGACTGGCTGGCGCCTGAGGCACGTTGCAGGATCTCTTTGAGCCTCAACATTTCCATCAGTAAAATGGGGAAGCAGCCTCGACTTCTGAGCCTTAACTACAGAGCTCCCCAGCCACCGCTTAGAAAATCACGGAGGAAGGCGATGCCTGAGACCGTGGCTGTGTTCCTGGCTCCAGCCTGCCTCTCCGTGACATTTCCTGGTTGATTGAGGGGTCAGGCTCATGTCCAGGGTTTGTCCCTGGGGTCCCTGGGTGGGTGGCCCTTGGGGCTAGGGAACCCACCAAACATGTATGCTGATCTCTGTGAAGATGTGCGTTTTCCTGGGAGCGGTGTCCGAGTTCATCAGATCCTCCAAGAGCTCCACGTCGCCCCGGGAGTGACAGGACGCATACCGTGAGCGCGACCCAGAGGAGAGCGCCAGACTTCTGAGACAGATGCCTGGATTTGGAAGTTAGCTCCCTGCCCCTGACCTGTAGCCGTGCACACCTCAGGGGTCATCTGATTCAGGTCTGAACTTCTGTTTCCTCAGCCCTAAAGGCTGCAGCGAGCACACCTGCCCCACTGAGGCCAGAGCGGGCGGCCCAGGGCTGGCAGGGCTCACGGGGGCAGGGGAGCAGGGGCCTCACAAGAGGCCACCCTGCCAGGCAGTGTGTCTGCTTCAGATGTAAATACTGGTTGATTTGTTCTTTTTTTAAGATATTTTCTTTTTTTTTTTAATTTTTAATTCTTTATTTTAAAGATTTTACAGAGTTTTGTTGTTCACCAACATGTATGTTCCCAGATCATTCATATGCACATCCCTGGTCCGCTCCCCGACCCATTTCCCCCCCTCCCACCCCTCCGGACCATCGCCCCAAGTGGTTGTAGGTACCCCTATTCCCCTAGCACAATGACAATAGCTATCTTTTCCACACATGACAGTATAGGTTTCGATGTTACTTCTATGCCTCCCTCCCACTGTTCGTTCTCCACAATGTCCTTATGTCTGTTCTCTGTCTGTTTTTCCATGAGTTCACTGCATGTGTTATCATGACCATCTTACTAGATTCCATATATATGAGTTAGTATACTGTATTTGTCTTTCTCTTTTTGACTTACTTCACTTTTTATGATAGGTTCTAGAGCTAGCCACCTCATTAGGACTGAGTCTTCTGCATTTAACAGCTGAGTAGTATTCCATTGTATATATGTACCAGAGCTTCTGTAGCCATTCATTCGTCGATGGGCATCTAGGTTGCTTCCATGTTCTGGCTATTGCATAGAGAGCTGCAATGAACATTGGGGTACAGGTGCTTCTTTCAGTTTTGATTTCATCAGGATATAAGCCTAATAGTGGGATTGCTGGGTCATAGGGTGCTTCTGTTTTTAGTTTTTTAAGGAATCTCCATACTGTCTTCCATAGAGGCTGTATCAGTTTACATTCCCACCAGCAATGCAAGAGGGTTCCCTTTTCTCCGCACCCTCTCCAGCATTTATTGTCTGTCGATTTATTGATGATGGCCAGAGATACTTTCATAACGTAAACCATTTTTGAAAGCCTTTATTGAGTTTGTTGCCGTGTTGTTCAGTCGCTCCGTTGTGTCTGACTCTTTATGACCCCGTGCACTGCGGCACACCAGGCTTCCCCGTCCTTCACCATCTCCTGGAGCTTGCTCAAACTCATGTCCATCGAGTCAATGATGCCATCCAACCCTCTCATCGTCTGTTGTCCCCTTTTCCTCCTGCCTTCAGTCTTTCCCAGCATCAGGGTCTTTTCCAGTGAGTCTACTCTCTGCATCAGTATGGGTACAATATTGCTTCTGTTTCATGCTTTGGTTTTTCTGCCCCAAGACCTTTGGGATCTTAGTTCCCTGACCAGGAATTGAACCCACACCCTCTGCATTGAAAGGTAAAGTCTTAACCACTGAACCATCAGGAAAGTCCTATAAGTATTGGGGGTCTTTAAGGGGGCAGAAATAAGCTGTGGTGATAGGGAGGATTGTGGGGACCCTGGGGGAGGGTCAGTGAAGAGAAGGCATGCAGGAGGACTGCGAGGTGTGACCAGGTTGTAGCTGGTAGAGCATGGGAACACGTGTGCCACGATGACCTGAGCAGATCCATCTCACTGCCTACTTAGGGTCTGTGCGTGTTTTTGCATGGGTGGTACTTCAACAAAAAGTCTTCTCAAAAAAAAAAACGCTCAACTGAGACAACGAGAAACACAATATAAAATCACCCCCTGGGGATGTCTCTATATAATTTTGCAGTTAAGTTAGCACTGAGCTTGAAGAAAGAGTAATTTATATATAAACACAAATAATAGAGTACGATTTCAAAATAATCCAAAGGCCAGGTTTAAGCATCTTTGTTCTTCACCCAAAGTACTATCTAAGTCTGCTTACATAACTCCGGCTTTCTCTAATTACCTCGTGGGGCCCGCAGACTGTCTCGGGCCTCTGCACAGCCACGGTGGATGGACCCGGCCTATTTTGGGTGGCCTGTCTGCCGGGGTGGTGGCTCAGCACACCCCTGATTCCAGAGTGCCGCTCTGCCCCGTCTCCTCGCTCTTTCTTCCATCTGATAGACTTCTCTTCTCTCTGCCACCTCACAGGCGCCCCGCTCCATAATGGTTTCTTCCTGTCAGCCCAGTAGCTCAGCTGGTGAAGAATCCACCTGCAGTGCAGGAGACCCTGGTTCGATTCCTAGGTCAGGAAGATCCCCTGGAGAAGGGATAAGCTACCCACTCCAGTATTCTTGCCTGGAGAATTCCATGGTTTATCCACGAGGTCGAAAAGAGTCGGACATGACTTGACTGGCTTACTTACTAAACCCATCTGCACGGGGGAAGGCCTCCTATGGACCACACATGGCCCTCCAGAAGCCACCCCATTTCTCTGATCCTTTAGAGCCAGAATTTTCAAAAGAATTGTCTCCCCGCACGGGGTCTCTGGGCTGCTTCCCCCCCCACCTAGCCAACAGCATGGCCCCGTCTGCACCATCACTGCCTCCAGAGCCCTGCTCGGGTGCCTGCACCTCCATTCTCGTGAGAAGGCAGCACAGGGACGTCCTCACCGGCCTGGACCGAAGCAGGCCACGGGTGGGATTCAGCCAGCAGACTGGAGGTTGTCCACCCCATCTGCATCTGTGATTCTGGACTAGGGGCCGTCTGCCCGACAAGGGACCTGTGGGAGCGTCTGGAGAGTTCCTGGTTGTCACGATGAGGGGAGCGCTCCTGGCGTCTAGCCGGAGAAGGCCAGGGTTTGGCTCAGCATCCTGCCAGGCACCGGAGGCCCCACGGCAGAACACTGTTGGGCCTAAATGTCCGTTGTGCTGTGGCTGAGAAATGCTGGTCGAGACGCTCCCATCTGCCCTTAAGGACCACCGCGCCCAGTGCTCTCGGGTGTGCCTCTGGCCAGGACCACACCTCGGACTTCCAGGTCCAAACGGCCAAACACCTTTCTCCCTCCAGCCAGCCTCCATCTTGGTAGATGAAAGCCCAGGACACGGATTTTGCTCAGGCCAGAAACTCGGAAGTTACTCTTAATTCCTCCGTTTTCCCCACTGCCCCCCACATCCAGTCTGTCTGGAAATCCTGGCTTCCACCTCCACCCCCGAACACATGTAAACAGACAGTTCGTCCATCCTCTCAGTAACACGGGTTAAAAGGGCTCCACACGGTCCTCTTGGCTCCCCTCTGCCGCTGTCTCCATCCCAGAGGAAAGGCGTCACCTCGACAGGCGCCCGCTCCATAATGGTTTCTTCCTTCAGCCCAGTAGCTCAGCTGGTGAAGAATCCACCTGCAGTGCAGGAGACCCTGGTTCGATTCCTAGGTCAGGAAGATCCCCTGGAGAAGGGATAAGCTACCCACTCCAGTATTCTTGCCTGGAGAATTCCATGGTTTATCCACGAGGTCGAAAAGAGTCGGACATGACTTGACTGGCTTACTTACTAAACCCATCTGCACGGGGGAAGGCCTCCTATGGACCACACATGGCCCTCCAGAAGCCACCCCATTTCTCTGATCCTTTAGAGCCAGAATTTTCAAAAGAATTGTCTCCCCGCACGGGGTCTCTGGGCTGCTTCCCCCCCCACCTAGCCAACAGCATGGCCCCGTCTGCACCATCACTGCCTCCAGAGCCCTGCTCGGGTGCCTGCACCTCCATTCTCGTGAGAAGGCAGCACAGGGACGTCCTCACCGGCCTGGACCGAAGCAGGCCACGGGTGGGATTCAGCCAGCAGACTGGAGGTTGTCCACCCCATCTGCATCTGTGATTCTGGACTAGGGGCCGTCTGCCCGACAAGGGACCTGTGGGAGCGTCTGGAGAGTTCCTGGTTGTCACGATGAGGGGAGCGCTCCTGGCGTCTAGCCGGAGAAGGCCAGGGTTTGGCTCAGCATCCTGCCAGGCACCGGAGGCCCCACGGCAGAACACTGTTGGGCCTAAATGTCCGTTGTGCTGTGGCTGAGAAATGCTGGTCGAGACGCTCCCATCTGCCCTTAAGGACCACCGCGCCCAGTGCTCTCGGGTGTGCCTCTGGCCAGGACCACACCTCGGACTTCCAGGTCCAAACGGCCAAACACCTTTCTCCCTCCAGCCAGCCTCCATCTTGGTAGATGAAAGCCCAGGACACGGATTTTGCTCAGGCCAGAAACTCGGAAGTTACTCTTAATTCCTCCGTTTTCCCCACTGCCCCCCACATCCAGTCTGTCTGGAAATCCTGGCTTCCACCTCCACCCCCGAACACATGTAAACAGACAGTTCGTCCATCCTCTCTCCAGTCATGCCCCATCACCTTGGACTTGGGCTTAAAAGGACTCCACACGGGTCCTCTTGGCTCCCCTCTGCCCCGCTGTCTCCATCCCAGAGGAAAGGCCTGTTGACAGGCGGGTGTGCCGAGCCCGGGGACGCACAGAGGTGCTTCCATGCCTGTGCCCCTCTCGAGGTGGGTGTGCAAGGCTGCCCAGGCCTTGGATGAGATCCTGGGCTCAGCTCCTCTGGAGAGCTCTTCCCTGGGTCCTGCACAGACGGCAGGTGCTCTCACAGGTGCTAGAAGAAAATAGAAGAAATGCTAGAAGAAATTACAGAGAAATGGGATTGATTTTTTTATGTCCCCCTGAAACTAATCTCCTTTCTTGTCATAATGATGCACCATAGATGAATAATGTGTTTGTGGGCGATAGTGTAGACACAGGCTCTTAGGCTGGCTCCGGGGACACGTGCCACCTCAAGTGTAGGGTGGGAGCCTTCGCCGAGGGCATACGTGCATTGTCACGTCTTTCTCCAGAAGTTCCTGTGATGGCCTGTTAGCCAGAAGCCTGGAGAAGCTGATGTCCTTTGGGATTTGCTAAGGGACAGGCGGCTATAGCTGGTGGTGGGCTGGAGAGAGACCCCTGACAGAGGCCCCAAAACTCGTGATCACAGGCAGGTTCACGCTTGACCTGCACAGGCTCTGGACCCACATCTCCAGGCCTTGGTGCATCCATCAGACACTCCCGCTGGCCCACCTGTGGGTCCCTCAAACTCCGAGCATCCTAATGCAACCCATCTCCTGCCGCCAAACCTGCCCCTCTTCCCAGGGAAGGTTCCACAGTCTTCCTGGCTACAGTGGCGGGAGACTTGAGTGCGTCCCTGACCAGCCCCCGCCACCTCCGTCCCCAGGGACTGTGGGCAGCAGCTCTTGGGTAAGTTCTTGGCTCTGGCTACTGCTTTTCTCCCTCTCCATCGTTTCGCCTGAGTTACCCCGCCCCCAGCCTTCTACCCCGGTCCAGCCCCCTCTCTGTGAATTTCAGACTCACAGGACTCTCAAGGGGGTCACCGCTTGGAAGGGTCTTCCCTCCCTCCTGCTTCTGATCCCACTCTTTGCCGAGCTCCACATTCAGGTGACAGCTGAGCGCTCCCCCAGGGCTCCCCAGGTCGTGCTAGTGGTAAAGAACCCACCTGTGCAGGCAGGAGACATAAGAGACGTGGCTCAATCTCTGGGTTGGGAAGATCCCCTAAAGAAGGATATGGCAACCCACTCCAGGATTCTTGCCAAGAGAATCCCAGAGACAGAGGAGCCTGGGGGGCTGCAGTCCGTGGGGTCTCAAAGAGTCAGACTCCACTGAAGCGACTGAGCCTGCCTGCAGAGCTCCCCCAGGAAGCCTCATCTGAGCTTCCTCTCCCCGCACAGAAGAGAAAGGGTTCCTTCCTGCCACCCTCCCCGCAGCGCTGTTCAGAGCAGAACTGAGAACTGCCACGAATGAAGCCAGATACTGCTCTAAACATGTCTCATAGATGGTCTCATTTAGTGCTCCTCTGTCCCCACTTTCCAGATGAGGAAACTGAGACACAGAAAAGTTAACCTGTGCAACCTAAGTAGCAGGTGATCCAGGCAGGATTAGAACCCAGGCCATCGCACTTCACAGGCCTAGCTCCCGTCACCGCATTGCTTTTGTAAAGTCTGTCCTCTTTATTAGGCGAATAGGTCTGTGAGGATAGGAGTCATGTTCCTTGCTGAATGAATGAAATGGGGAAGAAAAGTTCTTCTATCCCTTCCGATTCCTGGGAGGAGGGGGCGGGACCGGTCGTGCCCCAGGCCTGCGTGTCCCTGGCGCGGCTGTGTCCCCGGAACAGAGAGGCTCGTCTGCGTGGCTCTGTCCCGGCCAGCAGGTGCTTTGCTCCAAACCCAATTCACAGGTCTTCTGAGGGAGCCCCCTGGGCGCGAGGTCCTGCGTGAGGATGGCCTAGCCGAGGTGGACTCTCGACTCCACGTAGAACGGGTTGGAACCAAACAGCTGTCCCCGGGGGGCTGTGAGGAACGAGGCTTCTCCCTGCAGGGGGTCAGGAAAGGAGGGCAGGGGAGGCTCTTTGGGCGAGGGGCAGCTCTCCCTCCGTCACGAGGGATCCAGCCGACAGAGGGAAGGTGAGAGAAGGCGGACCCGGCTGAGTCCGTGCGGAGCGAGGGCCAGAGGCAGACGAGGGCGAGAAATGTTTAGAGATGGGTGTGGCCGGACCGGAGGTCTGTGACGGTGCGGGGGAGAGGGGTGAAGGCCCCGCTGGGGAGGAAGTGGGTCCGTGGGCGCCTGAGGGCCAGGCTGAGCACGCAGTCGGACCAGCTGAGGATGCACGGGTCACACAGATCCCGGATTCACGTGCTCCCTCACCCAAAGAGAGCATCTCGGTTTAGAAAGTCACCTGCCATGAAAACGAATCCTCTGCTAAGGGTAAGGCTCGAAACCCGAAGCCTGCCTGCAGAGCTCCCCCAGGAAGCCTCATCTGAGCTTCCTCTCCCCGCACAGAAGAGAAAGGGTTCCTTCCTGCCACCCTCCCCGCAGCGCTGTTCAGAGCAGAACTGAGAACTGCCACGAATGAAGCCAGATACTGCTCTAAACATGTCTCATAGATGGTCTCATTTAGTGCTCCTCTGTCCCCACTTTCCAGATGAGGAAACTGAGACACAGAAAAGTTAACCTGTGCAACCTAAGTAGCAGGTGATCCAGGCAGGATTAGAACCCAGGCCATCGCACTTCACAGGCCTAGCTCCCGTCACCGCATTGCTTTTGTAAAGTCTGTCCTCTTTATTAGACGAATAGGTCTGTGAGGATAGGAGTCATGTTCCTTGCTGAATGAATGAAATGGGGAAGAAAAGTTCTTCTATCCCTTCCGATTCCTGGGAGGAGGGGGCGGGACCGGTCGTGCCCCAGGCCTGCGTGTCCCTGGCGCGGCTGTGTCCCCGGAACAGAGAGGCTCGTCTGCGTGGCTCTGTCCCGGCCAGCAGGTGCTTTGCTCCAAACCCAATTCACAGGTCTTCTGAGGGAGCCCCCTGGGCGCGAGGTCCTGCGTGAGGATGGCCTAGCCGAGGTGGACTCTCGACTCCACGTAGAACGGGTTGGAACCAAACAGCTGTCCCCGGGGGGCTGTGAGGAACGAGGCTTCTCCCTGCAGGGGGTCAGGAAAGGAGGGCAGGGGAGGCTCTTTGGGCGAGGGGCAGCTCTCCCTCCGTCACGAGGGATCCAGCCGACAGAGGGAAGGTGAGAGAAGGCGGACCCGGCTGAGTCCGTGCGGAGCGAGGGCCAGAGGCAGACGAGGGCGAGAAATGTTTAGAGATGGGTGTGGCCGGACCGGAGGTCTGTGACGGTGCGGGGGAGAGGGGTGAAGGCCCCGCTGGGGAGGAAGTGGGTCCGTGGGCGCCTGAGGGCCAGGCTGAGCACGCAGTCGGACCAGCTGAGGATGCACGGGTCACACAGATCCCGGATTCACGTGCTCCCTCACCCAAAGAGAGCATCTCGGTTTAGAAAGTCACCTGCCATGAAAACGAATCCTCTGCTAAGGGTAAGGCTCGAAACCCGAGCCACCTTCCCAGTGTCCAGTAGATAGCCTGGTCTCCGCCTTGGACTCGGCAATGAGTCCTTCTGCTCCGGGCCGCCCAGGCCCCCAGCTTAGCCCTGGCCTGTCGGCCCCTCCGCGCGGGGGCCTGCCGCTCTCAAGCGCGGAGGCTCATCCTACCTTGAACACAGCCCTGTTTTTCTCGGCTTAATTGTCCAGCCCCGCTGGGCCTGCCCTCTGGGTCCCTGGTTACCGCCTTGCACCCAGGGCCATCGCAGAGCTTGCGGGGCCGACCTCCTGCCCAGCTCCCGCCGCGCGACCTCCGACTCCATCCACCTCCCCCGCCCCGGGAAGACGGGCACCTCTGCCCGGAACCGGGCGTTTATTCTTTATAGGGCAGGCCAAGGCGATGGGGCCGAAGAGGCCAGGGTTCTTCAGCATTGCGTGCTTGAAGCCAGAGGCAGAGGCCGGCCTGCCCCTTCTCCCAGCTCCTCTGGTTGCTGGCGCCGGCCCCATCACATGCGCCGCAAAGCCCGGCATTGGTAGGAGGGACCTCTGGTTAACCTGGCGTATCCTAAAGAACCTTCCGAGACGCTTCTCCCCAAGGTTGCGACAAGGTGGGCTGGCATGGCTTTCTGATGCCACCCGCCTGGTCCCCTCTGAGACTGCAGAGACGTCAGGCCCCCGTCCACATCTGTCTTCCTGTCCCTCGGAACCCTCAGGAGGTGCCCCATCTTCCCGCAGGGCCCCCTGGGCTCTGCTGTGTTTTAGCCCTGGCGAGGGCGGGGAGGTGGAGGGTGTGGAGAGGGCGCCGCCGGGGACTCGGGCGGCTGGACAGTGGCTCGGCCACCCAGGAACGCTCGCCCAGGGGAGGAAGGACAGTTTCGCAAGCGAGGCCGGGCAGGCGCTCGGTGCTGGCCCATCGGCCCCTGGCATGCGGCGGGGCCTGTTAGGAAATCCAGGAGCCGCTCTGTCTGCTTTCCAGCAGGCGCCACTGCTCTTTCCACGGCTTTGCTCAATTCACGGCCCGGCTCCAGGGCCAGGCTGGCGGTGGGCGGGCGCGCCAGGCACCCTGTGCCCCAGGCCCCGTGCCCAGGCCGGGCTATCACAGGATCCCCTAGCCGGGCTGCGGGACGGCGTTGCCCGGGCGGGCCGGCCGGCGGTCGTGGCCGTCTCGGGTGGAGGGCAGGCTGACCCTCGGGGAAGGATTCCAGACTGTTTCCTTCTCCACCGCCCTTATCTCCTTTCCTGCCAGGCGGGACTCTTCACACAAAAGAAAACCCCACCCAAGACGCACAGCCCCCCATAGGCTAGAAGGGGAAGGGCTGGCCTCGGGCTCCTTCCAGCCCCCGGTGTATCCGTCGGGGGAGCAGACAGTGTGCGTGGAATGGAGGTGTACATTTGGTCCAGAATGGGTGGAGGGGCAGGTTGAAGAGACGAGGTCCCCCAGAGCCAGGAGGCTGCGGAAAGCTCTCGGCCCTGCCAGCCAGCCGAGGTCCTTCTGTGGCTTTTTATTTTTTCACACACTATTGTAAGTCTTTTCTTCTAACGAATTTTTATTGGAGTTTAGTTGCTTTACAATGTTGTTTAGTCTCTGCTGTGCCGCAGAGTGAAGCAGTTCTGTGCAGGCTGAGATCCGTCTTGGAGGTGAAAAGCAGCCCAGTGGGAGCAGGGCAGGAGGAGGCCAAGCCCAAAGTTCAGGGCCAGTTGGGATAGAGATGGGGGGTCACGATGGGGCTGAGTAGAGCGAGGGCTCTCCCCGTTCACAGAATGTGGGAATGCGGGCATGATCGTGGGAGCGTGGAACACAGGCCCTGGGACGTCCGCTGATGGCACAGTTTACAAGGCTCCCGGGAGCTGAGAGTCGAGCCCCGACCCTGCAGCTCCCAGCTCTGTCCCAGACCCGCCGTCGAGCCTCTGAAGAACAGTTGCCACCAGCATATTCCAACTTGCTGTTCGGTTGCACTTCCTGGAGGCAGGGGGCTGGCCTAGTTGACCTCTCAAGGTCTGGTTCCAACCCAGCGGGCTGGGGCCTGCCTCTACAGGCGAGTTGCTATGGGAACTCTAACTTTGAATTTCCTGGCTCTGGGGCTGTGAAAATCACAACCTGAACCTTCCGTGGATGTGGGTTTCTCGATTAATTTCCTGTTTGATTGTTTACTTTAGAGAGCGGAAAATGCCTTTGCCGGCAGCGCGTCCCCTCCACCAAGACGCTTATCACCCCCTCGCCCGAGAGCCAGCAAGGTCAAGTCCAGGCCTCAGGTGGGGGGGAGTTGGGAGGGTAGGGGAGCCAGGGCATGAGGCCAGGGGTCAGGGGAGGCCCCGCTCAGAGCAGACGCAGCCGGGGGTGCTCTCCCCTCCCTTGCCCTCTCCCAGCCGGGTTGTGAGGGGGCGGGAGGTGGGTGTGGGCTGGTGGGTGCCAGGAGACCTGTGGGTCCAGAGGCTGGCCCCACGAGGGTGTCTGGCCACTGCCCGGGTGTCAGGCCTGGCCCCCCACCTGCCCAGACCCCGCCCCCGCCCCAAGAGCCCCTGGAGGCGGAGCCCGATGCAAAAGGCAGGCATTCCTTCAGAGGGGCATCTGGAGGGTGCTGTCGTGGGGGTGATGGCCGCGGGCGCCACCCAGTGCCTCCGGGCCGGGCACTCCTGGCCAGGCTTCCCCAGAGGGAGCCCAGAGACCAGCTGCTCTTCCATCTGCCTCTCCGTTAGCCGCTTTCCCGGGGCCCCGCCAGCAGGGAGCAGCGGGTGGTGCCCCTGTTCCGGCCCCCATCCCTGGGGAGCGGCTCCCTCCGGCAGGCCCCGGTGAGATGCTGCAGCAGGGTCCTGGTCTGCAGTGATAACCACCTGTCGCTGAGAGCAGGGCTTCTTTGTCACCGTCGGAGCCCTTCTCCCCACCCCCACCCCCGGGTGAACCCCCAGACGTGGGCAGGAGCACTTGCGTACCAGAGGGGAGGTGGACCAGGCCAGAGGTGTACCGACGGGTCGACTGTGGGTAGCGACTGGCGAGTGAGGGGCTCCGAGCCCCTCAGTGCCCCTTCCCTTGTCTGGGCTGTTACTATAATGTATCATTCTTAGCTGGAGCAGGAAATGGCCATCGACTCCAGGAGTCTTGCCTAGGAAATCCCATGGACAGAGGAGCCTGGCGGGCTGTGGTCCATGGAGTCGCAAGAGTCGGACACAGCTGAGCAACTGAACTACCATTCTTAATCAGGGCACCTTTGAAAGGGAAAGGAATATTACTAATTAACTGAGGTGAACACTGGAACCCTCCCAGGTGAACTAGGTTGTGTGGTCACCCAGCTTTGCTTGCTGGCTTCTCCCCATTCGCCTTATTTTTTGTGGGACTTACTTGTGGGGCAATAGTTATGTCCTTGACTTTGGAGGCAGACCGGACCTGGGTGGTTCCAAAGCCAGTTTCCATGACTTAGGCGCATGGAGACTTCATTCCCCGCTCCAGGCCTCAGTTCCTGCAGGTATAAAATGAGGATAATTTCAATGTTATTGGGGCTTCCCACATGGCTCCGTGGTAAAGAACCTACCTGCAATGCAGGAGATGAGGATTCAATCCTGGGGTTGGGAAGATCCCCTGGAGGCGGGCCTAGCCACCCACGCTAGTATTCTTGCCTGGAGAATCCCCTGGACAGAAGAGCCTGGTGGGCTGCCGTCCATAGGGTCGCAGAGTCAGACACCACTGAGCACAATCACAGTGCTTAGATGCACTGGTCTAAGGAGAAGATGGAGTTTAAACCATGCACAAAGCTTCGAGCTTGGCGTCTGAAGTAAGCACTCCAAAAATGTACACCAGGTGCTTTTTAAGGCCCCATAGGTGTGATTCAGCCCCAGGAGACCCCCTCTTGAAAGGCAGAACCTCAGGGCTGCTTCGGGCATTTCATGCTCACCCTTTAGAAGAGATCCGTGGACACCAGCGCAGTGAATACAGAAGAGGCCAGACCAGGCTTCCAGAAGGAAAGGAAGGGCGTTGGAGGAGAAGCTGGGAGATGCTGATAGCAGTTGCAGCCAGCGTCCTCGGTATTTGAAGCCCCGGCGCGAGGGCCTGGGAGCCTGTTTCTGCGGGGACTCCATGAGCAGAGCTCGCCTCCTGCCCAGGCCACCCGCCAGGGCTTGGCCCCCACGAGGAGCCCTGGAGCCGCGGCCACGTCCTCTGGCCCTGGCGTCTGCAGGAGGATTTGGTGTCTGCTCTGGGCCCCAGATTCTGTTTCCACCCCCCGGCCAGCTGTGGGACGAAGCCGTCCCCAGTGTGACATTTACGGTGGCCACTTTGTACGCGCAGTTTGCAAGCTCTGCAGGAAGGAGGCTAATTCGTCCCGCCAGGGCGCCTGGTCCGCCTTCAGGGTGCCTGCCCGCCTGCCCGTCTTAGTTGGGAGGGCTGACAGCCAGACCACAGGGCACAGGCTTGGACTCGGGTCCAATTCAGAACCATGAATTTCCTTGACATCTGACCATCGCTGCCACACTGGGGCTTCTTATTAGCTCAGTGGAAAAGTGAATTGCGGCGAGTTCCCCTATCCTGGCCATGTCTGAAGTGCAGGCAGTCACAGAATGAGGATAATAAGCAATGAAGGTGAAACAGCACTCGTTTCCTAGTTTCTCAGATGGACTGGGCGGCAGGAGCATTGACACCCGTCCCTGAATCCACAGCCACGCTAGTATTCTTGCCTGGAGAATCCCCTGGACAGAAGAGCCTGGTGGGCTGCCGTCCATAGGGTCGCAGAGTCAGACACCACTGAGCACAATCACAGTGCTTAGATGCACTGGTCTAAGGAGAAGATGGAGTTTAAACCATGCACAAAGCTTCGAGCTTGGCGTCTGAAGTAAGCACTCCAAAAATGTACACCAGGTGCTTTTTAAGGCCCCATAGGTGTGATTCAGCCCCAGGAGACCCCCTCTTGAAAGGCAGAACCTCAGGGCTGCTTCGGGCATTTCATGCTCACCCTTTAGAAGAGATCCGTGGACACCAGCGCAGTGAATACAGAAGAGGCCAGACCAGGCTTCCAGAAGGAAAGGAAGGGCGTTGGAGGAGAAGCTGGGAGATGCTGATAGCAGTTGCAGCCAGCGTCCTCGGTATTTGAAGCCCCGGCGCGAGGGCCTGGGAGCCTGTTTCTGCGGGGACTCCATGAGCAGAGCTCGCCTCCTGCCCAGGCCACCCGCCAGGGCTTGGCCCCCACGAGGAGCCCTGGAGCCGCGGCCACGTCCTCTGGCCCTGGCGTCTGCAGGAGGATTTGGTGTCTGCTCTGGGCCCCAGATTCTGTTTCCACCCCCCGGCCAGCTGTGGGACGAAGCCGTCCCCAGTGTGACATTTACGGTGGCCACTTTGTACGCGCAGTTTGCAAGCTCTGCAGGAAGGAGGCTAATTATTCCCTCCAGGGCGCCTGGTCCGCCTTCAGGGTGCCTGCCCGCCTGCCCGTCTTAGTTGGGAGGGCTGACAGCCAGACCACAGGGCACAGGCTTGGACTCGGGTCCAATTCAGAACCATGAATTTCCTTGACATCTGACCATCGCTGCCACACTGGGGCTTCTTATTAGCTCAGTGGAAAAGTGAATTGCGGCGAGTTCCCCTATCCTGGCCATGTCTGAAGTGCAGGCAGTCACAGAATGAGGATAATAAGCAATGAAGGTGAAACAGCACTCGTTTCCTAGTTTCTCAGATGGACTGGGCGGCAGGAGCATTGACACCCGTCCCTGAATCCACAGCCACGCTTGTGCCTCTTGTCCGTGTCAGAGGACTGATAGCCTCTCTCTTACTGAAGGCTAATCGGTGGCCTCGAGTCTCTCCCGCAGGCTGCACGCGTGTCTGCCTCCGCTCAGGTCCCTCCCCGCACCGACCACTCCCTGCACGCTGCGCTGGTCCCTCCTGGCGTTCTCCCATTCTTCACGTCCATGGGCCATTGCATCCCACCAGAAAAAAAAAAAAAAGAAGAGTACAGGAGGCGGAAAGGCGAGTGATAGAGCAGAAAAGACCATAACCCCCCACTTTTTGTCTCCACTTCCTGACCTCGCTCTGCCTCTACAGCCCCACGTGGCCCAGGCTCCCGCCCGCCCCTCCCGCGTGACATCACCGAGGCAGAGGTCGCCCGTGCTCACCTCATCACCAGATCCAGGGACCCTGGTCATTGTTCGTCTCCCTTGACCTCTCTGAGCTTCTGACACTGTTGACCTTACCATGAGAAGTGGCCTGGAGTGCTGCGCGCTCCCTCAGCTTCCATGACGTCACTCTTTCCTGCTCTGCCTAGCTCTCTGACCACCCTCTTCCTCCTTGGGGCTGCTTCCTCCTCGGCCATGCTCTCCACATCGCTGTTTCCTGGTTTGGAGTTCTGACCCTTTTCTTATTCCATGTCACACCCATGGCCTTGACACACACCTGGGGCCTGATCGCCCCTGATGGCCAGCCTCCCACGGCTCATCTTCCCTGACGGCCCCCGTGGCCTCAGCGTTTCTCCCACTGAACTCATTCCCTGATTCTGAAACCGGCTCCTCCTGCCTTCCAGGTATCATGGGTGACACCACAGTTGCCTCCGTTGATAAGCCCCTTCTCCGTCTTCTGCACTGTCCTAAACCGATCTCCTTCCACTGCTCCTGCCTTCGCTCAAGGCCCCTAGCTTCTCACTGGTCCCCTTGCCCTGGTGCCCCGGCCACCCCAGCTCCAGTCTGCTCCCCCCTCAGCAGAGAGTGGGGTCCTCCTCACCAGTGGAAATCCTCTTCGGTGGCTCTGCAGTCCCCTAGGGGGAGATGCAAACCCGCTAGCACGGCGTCTAACGTCCTTTAGGATGTGGCCCTGGCCTTCTTTATCATCTTAAGCGTCCCTTCCCAGTACTACATAGTGTAGCCTCTTCAAATCCTTATTAGTCACCACGCACTCCGTTAGGTCACTTTTTTCTTTTTCTTTCTTTTTTTGTTTTTGGCTTTTGTGCATGTGCCGTGATGCCATGTGCTGCTGCGTATGCCATCTGCCTGGCCTGTGCTTCACCACCACCTCGCCATCCCGAGTCCCAGTCCCATGTGCCGAGCACACGCCCTCTGCTTCTCACGACTAGACTCCAAGTCATAAGTCTTCTCCTTCTTGTTACCCAGGTACTTACACGGTGTTGAGTACATTGTGGTGTGTGCTGTGCGTAGTCACCCCGTCGTGTCTGACTCTTTGTGACCCCACGGTCTGCAGCCCGCCAGGCTCCTCTGTCCAAGGGGATTCTCCAGGCAAGGATACTGGAGGGGGTTGCCATGCCACCCTCCAGGGGATCTTCCCAACCTGGGGATCGAACCCCGGTCTCTCACACTGGGGGCAGATTCTTTACCGTCTGAGCCCCCAGGGAAGCCCAAGAATCCTGGAGTGGGTAGCCCGTCCCTTCTCCAGGGATCTTCCCAACCCAGGAATTGAACCGGTGTCTCCTGCACTGCAGGCAGATTGTTTACCAGCTGAGCTCCCAGGGAAGCACATTGTAGGTGTTCCAGAAGTGTCGGCCAAGGATGGCTGGTGGGCAAGAGGGTCGAGGGGTGAGTGGTTAGAAAGTTGGATACGTGATGTGTGGGTGGGTAAAAGAATGAAGGGTTAATTGGATGCCTTGGTGGAGGGATGGGTGAATGGATAGAATGTGACCAGTGCAGACAAAGAATAGGTAGAATCAATTCAATTTTGTGTAGACGTGGATTGATTATCATCACCAGTCAACAACATTAAGAATGAACTCCCGCCAACAAAGTTAAGAGTACGCTATGGCGGGAGAAATTTAAATAATTCCCCAAGAAAGAGGATGCTGATCCAGGGCTTCAAAGCACCTTTTAGTTCTTCTCAGACTTGCTGTCTGGCTGGCTCACGGGAGCCACGGAACTACCGAGCTGAGGTTTCTCTGTCGGCTCAGCAGAGAGAAGGCTGCCTGTGGCCTTTCCCTGTCTCCACGAGAATGTCATAGGGATCGGTGGGATAGTTCATGATGAAGGGCGTCAGGATCCTCAGGAAAGATACATGTTTGTGACGATAAACACTTCATAACAATCATAACACCTTGCCTCGGAATTGGGCTTTGCACTCTTCAGAACTATTTCACATGCTTTATCTCAACTGACGCTCAAAACGGTTCTCGGCAAGTATCCCTGTTCTCAAGGGAGGAGACCGAGGTGCAGGGTGGCTCAGTGGCATGCCCGGGGTTGCTCCTAGGGAATAGCAGGTTCTGACTTCAAACCTGCTGCCCGTTTTGGATGACAGCCTTCTGTGGTTCCACGGTCCATTTCCCTGGCTCCCTGAGGAGACCCAGACATCAGGGAGCCTCTTCTAGGGGAGTCGAGGGCATCGTCAGGAGCTGGCCTCCGGACTCCGCTGCAGATGCAGGCCTGGGTCCACCAGAGGCACAAGGTACGATGCTCTGGCCCCAGCCTGAGCGCGCTCCTGAGATGCAGGTGGCCCTGGGCAGCCGCTCACCCCGGCCACCGTGCTAGACCACGTGCCACCCGTCCGGGCCGTCGCCTCCGGTTCTGCCTCATTCTTGTCTGTCTCCACGTCTCTCCACTGTCAAGGCTCACGCCTGTCTCTTGGCTTCCTCAGCCGCTGGAGGCCTCCACCTCCCACCGTGGCCTCTTGTTCTCTCTCCTCTTCTCACGACTTCCGGGCCGGCAGAGTACCTATTACCCCGCTTCTGTAAGCCTACCCAACCAAGCAGAGCTCTGGGTTTGTTCCCCAGCAAACCAGCCAGTCTCAGGTGGCTGAGACTAAGCCCCTCTCTTATGCAACTCTGCTGCTGCTCCCAGACCACCCTTGCGCAAAGAGAGGGCTTCTGCAAGGCCGGGTCTGGCTGAGTGTTTCCTGTGGCTAGGCTGGAACAAAGTTAAGAGTACGCTATGGCGGGAGAAATTTAAATAATTCCCCAAGAAAGAGGATGCTGATCCAGGGCTTCAAAGCACCTTTTAGTTCTTCTCAGACTTGCTGTCTGGCTGGCTCACGGGAGCCACGGAACTACCGAGCTGAGGTTTCTCTGTCGGCTCAGCAGAGAGAAGGCTGCCTGTGGCCTTTCCCTGTCTCCACGAGAATGTCATAGGGATCGGTGGGATAGTTCATGATGAAGGGCGTCAGGATCCTCAGGAAAGATACATGTTTGTGACGATAAACACTTCATAACAATCATAACACCTTGCCTCGGAATTGGGCTTTGCACTCTTCAGAACTATTTCACATGCTTTATCTCAACTGACGCTCAAAACGGTTCTCGGCAAGTATCCCTGTTCTCAAGGGAGGAGACCGAGGTGCAGGGTGGCTCAGTGGCATGCCCGGGGTTGCTCCTAGGGAATAGCAGGTTCTGACTTCAAACCTGCTGCCCGTTTTGGATGACAGCCTTCTGTGGTTCCACGGTCCATTTCCCTGGCTCCCTGAGGAGACCCAGACATCAGGGAGCCTCTTCTAGGGGAGTCGAGGGCATCGTCAGGAGCTGGCCTCCGGACTCCGCTGCAGATGCAGGCCTGGGTCCACCAGAGGCACAAGGTACGATGCTCTGGCCCCAGCCTGAGCGCGCTCCTGAGATGCAGGTGGCCCTGGGCAGCCGCTCACCCCGGCCACCGTGCTAGACCACGTGCCACCCGTCCGGGCCGTCGCCTCCGGTTCTGCCTCATTCTTGTCTGTCTCCACGTCTCTCCACTGTCAAGGCTCACGCCTGTCTCTTGGCTTCCTCAGCCGCTGGAGGCCTCCACCTCCCACCGTGGCCTCTTGTTCTCTCTCCTCTTCTCACGACTTCCGGGCCGGCAGAGTACCTATTACCCCGCTTCTGTAAGCCTACCCAACCAAGCAGAGCTCTGGGTTTGTTCCCCAGCAAACCAGCCAGTCTCAGGTGGCTGAGACTAAGCCCCTCTCTTATGCAACTCTGCTGCTGCTCCCAGACCACCCTTGCGCAAAGAGAGGGCTTCTGCAAGGCCGGGTCTGGCTGAGTGTTTCCTGTGGCTAGGCTGGAACCGGGCTGTGGTCAGCGGCGGTGGTCAGGGTGGGCTGGAAGAAGCTGTGATCTCCAGCGCTCACTCCCCTCCTGCAGGGAAGACAGCCCCGCGGTGCCTCCATCAGCACCCGCTTTCCTTCCCCATGAGGTGGCACCCCAAGCAATCAGCCGGGCTGCGCCCTGGGCACGGCTTGGACGGCACGGCCCTACCCCGGGGACTCCGCGGTGCTCTCACCAGGCTGCCTGTCTCCCTTTGCCGTCAGGCCTCCCACCGCCTGACTCCAGGCACCTCGGCCTCTCCCCGAGGGAGGATATGATGGGTGTGCCCACAACAAGTCTCCGGGCGGAGACAATAGGACAGGAATGCATTAGCTTCCGAACAAACACTGTGTGGGCTCGCACAATTGCCTTGGATTCTCGTCCAAGAAACACATGCGCTGTTGGAGGGTGCGGGTGGCTGGCCTGCCCTGGCCCGCCCACACCCCTTTCTGTGCCGATACTTTGAAGAGCGGGCTGCTGCTCCCCTGCCCTCCGCCCCGGGCCGTCAGCCCCTATCCCGCTCCAGTCCACACACAGGTTCTCTTCCAGGGAGCGCGAGCGAGGGAAGGGGCAGAGGATAGCTTTCCCGCCAGAGTACCTGTTCACTGACTCTGCTCTTAAACCATTTTAAAATTGTGCTTAAAAAAAAAGAACAAGCTGGCTCCGTGGTAAAAACCCGCCTGCCAAGCAGGAGACACAGGTTCCCTCCCTGGGTTGGGAAGATCCCCGCAGGAGGACATGGCCACCTGCTCTGGTGTCCTGCCCAGGGACAGAGGAGGCTGGCGGGCTGCCGTCCACAGGGTCGCAAGAGAGTCGGACACAACTGAGTGACTGAACACCAACATGCACAGCATGCGCTTGACCGTTTTAACCGGCTTTACGCGTGCAGTGCAGTGGCGTTAAGGTCATTCATGTGGCTGTGCAAGCACCAGCACCGTCCGCCTCCAGAGCACGTTCATCCTGCAAACCTGAGCTCGGTGCCCACTAAGCCCCAACTTCCCTCTGCCCAGCGCCGGAGGCCCGCCCGCCCGCCGGCTTCCTGTCTCTGAGTTTGTTCCGAGTCCCTCGTATAAATGGACTCACGCACCACTTGTCCTTCTGTGATTGACTTGTTTTATTTCGTGCAAGGTCTTCAAGGCCCATATCGCAGTGTGTGACAGGGTGTCCTTTCTTTTCAAGGCTGAATAACCTTCTGTCCTCTGGATGGACCGCATCTGGTGCATCCACCCATCTATCCTTGGGCGCCTCGGTGGCTCCCACCTCTCGCCTGTGGTCAGTAGTGCTGTTGTGAACGCGGGTAGACGAGGGTCGACTTTTCAGACGTTCCACTCCTTCTTGAGACTCGCCTTGGCATTCCCTGAAGCATTGTTTCCCAAAGCTCCCAATAGAGCGCTCATGAACAGAGCCGGCCCCCTCGGTGGACAGCAGGGGTTCATTTATCTAAGAGCCTACTGCCCTTGTGGGGCTTCCCAGGTGGCTCAGCGGTTCAGGGTCTTCCTGCCAGTGCAGGAGGCACGGGTTGAAACCCTGATACAGGAAGATCCCACAGGCCACAGAGCAGCTAAGCCTGTGGGCCACAACACTTGCGTCAGTGCTGGAGCCTGTGAACCGCCTCTCGTGAGCCGACGTGTCGCCCGCGGGGAAGCCTGCGTGCCCTGGACCCTGTGCCTCACAACAAGCCTGGGCAGCCGCAAAGGCCCGGCACAGCCCCGAATAAGTAACATTATGGCTTTTCCTGCCGGCATGTACGAGTGGACCAAAAAGAAGGTGAAGTGCAAAGAATGGATGCTTTCAAACTGTGATGTTGGAGAGGACTCTTGAGGGTCCTTTGGACGGCAAGGTGATCAAACCAGTCAGTCCTAAAGGCAGTCCACCCTGAATAGTCTTCATTGGAAGGACTGATGCTGAAGCTGATGCTCCAATATTTTGACCACCTGATGCGAAGAGCTGACTCATTGGAAAAGACCCTGATGCTGGGGAAGATTGAAGGCAGGAGGAGAAGAGGGCAACAGAGGATGAGACGGTTGGATGGCATCACCGAACCAACGGACATGCGTTTGAGCAAGATCCGGGAGACGGTGAAGAGCAGGGAAACCTGGTGTGCTGCAGTCCATGGAATTGCAGAGTCGGACATAACTTAGCAAGTAACACTTACTAAAAGAAAAAAAAAATCCTGAGAAACCAACTCAGAGGCACAGGAGCCTATCAGAAGTATCTGAAAGGGGTCCCAGGGTGGGAGCCCCGTAGAGTTGTGTCAAGGGCTCCCAGGGGCAATGCAGGCTGGCCTCTTGACACACCACAGAGCAGTTGGGGAGGACAGGCCAGCGTGGCGATGGGCAAGGGGACGTCCCCCTGCAGCCCTTCCGCTCAGAGGCTCTGAGGGTCCCCCTCCAAGGCTGACGACCAAGAGGCAGAGTGTGCACCTGGGGGAGAGCAGAGCGTGGCCTGCAGCACCCATTCCCGTCCCGAACTCGGCCCCTCAGCCACTGCAGAGGAAAAGAACAGCGAAAGCCCCCATCCTCCGCCCACTTCCTTGAGAAAACCCAGCAGGCCTTTTGTGAGAGGCCCTATCACTAAATGTGATTCTTGGCTTAACACAGACTTTCCCAAACATCCACTGGAAGATAAGGTAGGAGAAGAGGCTGTGGGGTGAGGCCCGCCCACAGCCCGGCCTGAGCACCCGACCCTGGGAGCCAGGAGCCCAGGGGCTCCCAGGAAGGGAGCGGGCCTGCGAGAGTCTGCGTGTGCCAAGGGAAGGATCTAGTCTAGTCACGGTCGTGAGGGGAAGAGGAGGAGGCCCCGGGGCCCACTGTGCTCTCTGAGCCTGCACCCGGGAGCAGGTGGCGGGCGGGCAGGCCTCAGGCCGTAGAAGGGAGGGGGAGGTGCTTGCTCATGCAGGCTAAGTACTCACTGGCAGGAGCGTGGAGGCTCGGTGAGGCTGTCCACGCAGCCGGACAGAGGTCAGAGGGCCGCTTGGAGGGAGGAACAGCCCCAGGCCAGAGCGCTCAGTGCTTGTCCAGCCCCAGCTCTTAATAGTTCCCATCACGTTACCTTCCATGTCCCGAGCCCCAGAACCCCGAAGAAGCTGATCTCAGGGCAGGACACGAGCCGAGGCTCATTTCAATTCCCCGTGACAGGCACGACGGAGCACGTCCCGGGTGTCAGCTAACGAGCCGGGTGTGTCAGGAGGTCTTCCTTCCACAGACTCCCAGGCCTGCCAGCTCCCCTGGTCCCCTGCCACCGCCCACTGTGTCTCTAGGGGTTCCTGTCCCACCGGACACCCCCACGATCATCCTTCCTTGTGATTTCTACCAGCAGATTTTATTTTAAGGATTCTCTTCCTGCGAAGGGCTTCCCCAGTGACTCAGACGGTAAAGAATCCACCTGCAGTGCAGGAGACCTGGGTTCAGTCCCTAGATTGGGAACATCCCTTGGGGAAGAGAAAGGCTACCCACTCCAGAATCCTTGCCTGGAGAGTTCCATGGCTTGTCTATGGATCACAGAGTCAGACACGACTGACTGACTTTCACTAAAAAAAGTTCTTGCCGCTGAGCACTATGGACAACACATGCAGGAATGAAGTTCCCGCCAACACAAAGTTGCAGCAAACCTCACAGAGTTCTCTTAATACTTGTCCTCGTGTTCCCGTGCA
This sequence comes from Tragulus kanchil, assembly GCA_022376925.1. Classification (NCBI taxonomy): domain Eukaryota; kingdom Metazoa; phylum Chordata; class Mammalia; order Artiodactyla; family Tragulidae; genus Tragulus; species Tragulus kanchil. The sequence goes on from JAIOJX010000003.1 coordinate 140,253,687, forward strand.
GAGGAGACGGAGCTAGGCCCACCTGCCCCCACCCCATGCCGTCCCAGACAGGCAGGACCCTCCGAGCCCTGGAACCCGCCCCCCGCCTGTCACTGCAGGGCCGACAGTGTTACCTTCCCGGATTCTCTCTTACTCTCCCGGCTCATCTGTTGAGCAGCTTGAGATCTACCTCTTCTCCTTCAGCCCCAAATGATTCCTTTTCTGCGTGTCTATGTGGGGGACCCATTCTTGCTCAGTTCTGTCAGAGATACAGAGAAAGGAGGAAGCGTGTCAGCCTGGGGACCCAGGCCTCAGGTAGAAGGGAGGGGGAGGTGCTTGCTCATGCAGGCTAAGTACTCACTGGCAGGAGCGTGGAGGCTCGGTGAGGCTGTCCACGCAGCCGGACAGAGGTCAGAGGGCCGCTTGGAGGGAGGAACAGCCCCAGGCCAGAGCGCTCAGTGCTTGTCCAGCCCCAGCTCTTAATAGTTCCCATCACGTTACCTTCCATGTCCCGAGCCCCAGAACCCCGAAGAAGCTGATCTCAGGGCAGGACACGAGCCGAGGCTCATTTCAATTCCCCGTGACAGGCACGACGGAGCACGTCCCGGGTGTCAGCTAACGAGCCGGGTGTGTCAGGAGGTCTTCCTTCCACAGACTCCCAGGCCTGCCAGCTCCCCTGGTCCCCTGCCACCGCCCACTGTGTCTCTAGGGGTTCCTGTCCCACCGGACACCCCCACGATCATCCTTCCTTGTGATTTCTACCAGCAGATTTTATTTTAAGGATTCTCTTCCTGCGAAGGGCTTCCCCAGTGACTCAGACGGTAAAGAATCCACCTGCAGTGCAGGAGACCTGGGTTCAGTCCCTAGATTGGGAACATCCCTTGGAGAAGAGAAAGGCTACCCACTCCAGAATCCTTGCCTGGAGAGTTCCATGGCTTGTCTATGGATCACAGAGTCAGACACGACTGACTGACTTTCACTAAAAAAAGTTCTTGCCGCTGAGCACTATGGACAACACATGCAGGAATGAAGTTCCCGCCAACACAAAGTTGCAGCAAACCTCACAGAGTTCTCTTAATACTTGTCCTCGTGTTCCCGTGCAGAGGAGACGGAGCTAGGCCCACCTGCCCCCACCCCATGCCGTCCCAGACAGGCAGGACCCTCCGAGCCCTGGAACCCGCCCCCCGCCTGTCACTGCAGGGCCGACAGTGTTACCTTCCCGGATTCTCTCTTACTCTCCCCCGGCTCATCTGTTGAGCAGCTTGAGATCTACCTCTTCTCCTTCAGCCCCAAATGATTCCTTTTCTGCGTGTCTATGTGGGGGACCCATTCTTGCTCAGTTCTGTCAGAGATACAGAGAAAGGAGGGAAGGTTCCTGAGAATGTCTCCGGTCACTGCAGCCCATGCTGACCCATCCCCAGGACTCACCTGACATTTAGCAAATGCATCTTCAGCCCCGCTGATGGGAACACTTGTGTCTTCTACGGAGGGAGCTCCTGAGCTGGGTGGATGGCCGTGCTATAACAGGAGAAGGGGAAGGTAAGGAGGGTGTGAGGAATTTGCATTCCAAGTCTAGAGTGGGAACAGTTCCCTGGGTTGTGTGTCCTACCGTCCTTGTATACATCAGTCATGCCCAGACCAGAAACCCTGACTCCAGTTCTCCGTCATTGACGAGGAAGCTGACCCTGAGTGCCTTCCTCTTGTGTGCCTTCCTCTTGTGCTCTCTCCTCACTCTCCACCCCTTCCTTTAAAACTATGCATAAATCCTATCGACCCACATTGAGCAGATCCCTGCTGTTGCCAGGAGCTGTGCTGGTGTTAAAGGGCAGCCGAGACCAACATCACACTGCCCTGCCTTCAGGAAGCCCCAAATCACCCTGGAAATGTCTTACTACTTGTGTGGGATGCGGAGCGATGGGAAAGCCAGCGGGGCTCAGGAGTGGGAAGGAGGAACAGGCACTGGGACGTGATCCACAAGTCTCCAAGCAAAACCGGAATGTAATCCAGGCCTTGAAGGATGGAGAGTGTGGAGACGGAGGTTTCCAGAAGATAGAGAAATCCCCTAGGGGATATGATGGGATGGCTGGTCTGTGTGGCGGGGACTGGAGGAGAGATGGCGCTGAGACGTGCTTAGGGGCAGAGAGAAGCAGCGTTAGCAGCAAAGGGAGAAGAAGCGGTCCGTGGAGCCTGGGGCGAGCAGGATGAGAGAGTTTCTGTAAAGCTGTGCCCAGAGAGAATCTTTCCTGGGGGTTCAAGGGAACATGGGGAAAAGGGCCGAAAATAGCACAACTTGGTGAGTGAGTGAGTGATAGCCGCTACGTCATGTCCGACTCTTTGCAAAACTGTGAACTGTAGCCCGCCAGACTCCTCTGTCCAAGGGATCCTCCAGGCAAGAATACTGGAGTGGGCCGCCAGTTCCTTCTCCAAACCACTGGCGAGGCGATGGGAAAGGCAGCGCCCTGGCACTGCCGGAAGGCAGGTGAAACAGTGCCGCCCCTGTGAACAGTCTGTCAGGTCCTCAAAAAGCTAAATACGGAATTGCCACGTGACCCAGCCATTCCACTCCTGTGTGTGGACCCAAGAGATGATGTCTACACCGGGGTTCATAGCTGTGCTGCTCTTGACAACCAAAAAGTAGAAACAGCCTAGATATTGATCAACTGATGAATGAATACACAGAGTACGGTGTGTCCAGGCAGGGTGATAGCTTCCAATCACAAAAGCGAAAAGAACAGGCACATGCTGCACATCTAACCCAACCACAAAAGGGCATGTTACATGATTCCTCAGCATAAAGTGTCCAGGACAGGTAAATTCACAGTAAGGACATTAGGGGTTGTCAGGGAATGGGGGCGGGGGCTGACAGCTCAGGGGTACTGGCTTCTCTTTGAGGCCTCAAGTTAGCGGCAGTGGTTGGGCAACCTTGTGAATCTACTAAAAGCTGCTGAATTATATGCTTCGAAATTGTGAACTTGCTATAATGGAGTTACGGGTCATTTTAAAGTGAGAGCGGAATTATAGGTGAATTTAAAACGAGAGAAACTGAGAGAATGCAGCGCAGCAGGTGGGGGGAGCCGGGGCAGGGGGTCGCCAGTCCCAGGTCTGAGCAGCCGGGCCGTGGCCTTGGTCAGGAAGCCGTTCCAGCGTCTGGAAGGGTCTGCAGGCTCATGGTGCCGGGCGTGTGGAGAAACACGCTGTGATATCTGCACATCCTTCCATAGCCGGGGTCCAGGAGCACCAAAGACCGTAGCTGAGCCCTCTCACTAATCAGAGAATCTTTACACGAATTGCATTTTTGCTGACCAGCTGTTCACAGCCCACGGCCCCAGCACACCTGCGGCTGCCTTCACCCCCCGGCAGCCCTGCTCTGCTGGGGCCCTGGGGCAGGCCTTCAGACCCGGCCGAGGCACCACGCTCCGTGACCCCGGCGGTCCTCCCACTGCTCCGATCCCTCCAGAGAAGTCTCTGCTGCCAGGGGCAGTGCTCCCGCTGCCCTTCAGCCTTCGCGGGCTGTCTCTCCGGCCCGCCCCGCGGAGACGCTCGCTCCAGGCTGCAGGGGCTGAGAGCAGCACAGCGCCCTTAACCGGGCACCTTCTGCCCTCTCTTCCAGCTCTTGCAATCTCAGGATGTGAAAGAAGACGCTGTCCTGTGCTGCTCAATGGAGGTAAGCATGTGGCGTGGACACCTCCCACCTCAGCGCCTGGGCCTCCCTCGCCCCTGGACAGCTCGGGGGGTCAGACCAGGGGAGGCATCCGCACGTCCAGGGCGAGGGGGTGTGAACGGGGCTGGCAGCAGGGGACGGCTTCCGGAGGGGACACAGGCTTCCGTCTGCTGTAGGAAAGAGAACCGCTGGTTCTCTGGTAGGAGGAAGGGCATACGAGCAGCGTCCACCTTCCCTCGGCCCCCCGAGACCCCGCCTCCCCAGCCAGGCACACCACGCACACGACTTAGGAGACCCCAGGTGGCGCTGCGCCCTCCCTGGCAGAGCTGGCTTCGGGGGCAGGGGTTTGAGGGGAGGTACCGAGGCTTGGGCCCCCAGGTCGGCACTGTCCACTTCCAGGCCGCCCTCATGGGAGGCCCTACTCCTCTTCCTAAGGTGTGGCCGCGGTTCTCTGGGATCCTGCTTTAGTCACTTGGCTCTGGCTCAGCTGTGCCCTCAGGAAACAGCCCAGGGGGGACCTCCCTGGTGGCCCAGTGGTCAGGATTCTGTGCTTCCACTGCTGAGGGCACGGGTTGGATCCCTGGTCGAGGAACTGAGATTCCACAAGCATCTAGTGTGGCCAGAAGAGGACAAGACAACCGCCCAGGGACATGCTGAGGTGTCTGGTGAGGGGAGGGACTTCGGGGCCCACACCCAGGACATGCCAGGGCTCCAGCCGGGCTCGCTCCACGGGGCTCCCGGCACAGGAGGAAGGAGAGGGTGGAAGGCGTGGTCCCAGCCTCCAGGCCGCTTGTGGTCTGGCTGCGGGTAGAGACCTCGCTCACGTGCCCAAGTGGACGAGGCGATGTTGAGAATAAACGTGGGTACGGAGCACGCATCTCTGAGGAGTTAGGGGGAGGGCAGGGTGGGCCGGAGTGTTCGAGGAAGGTTTCACAAAGAAGGCAGAACCTTGAGAAATGGGGGCACTGAGGCTGGGGGTGAGGTCGAGACGGGGGCTTAGATCCCAGGGCCTGCCAGCAGGACATGCTGATCCAGAAGGCAGGAGCTCCTCCTGCCTCCGGGGGCTTTTCGAGATGACCAGGGGCCTCTCTGACTGGCCTTCTGCCCTGCTTCCTGACGTCGCGTCACAAGTGTGGGCAGAGGCCAGTTCTGGGGGTGTGAAGGGGTGATCAGGGACCAGAAAGGAGGAGGGAAACAGGAGACCCTGTCCCTGCTCTCGGGTTCCACACGGACACACGCAGGTAACAATGACCAGGGTCATCTCCAGAGAGACCTCCTAGCAAGTGAAAGCTAAGGCGGGCCACCTGGTCACCCTTGAAGGAAGCAGGTCACCCAGCCATCAAGGGTGTGGGCGGTGGTCAAGGAGGGCTTCCTGTAGGAGGGGAGGCAAGTGGATGAAGGGAAAAGTAGCCTGTTTCAGAGGAGGACGCTTCACAGTCCTGGGCAGATTGGGTGTTAAATGTGGGCTCTCCTGTGGGCTGTTTCCGCCTCCACTCTCTCGTCCCTTCTGTCCTGGGACGTAGGGGCCTGGGCCTGCACCTTCCTGCGATAATCTAGTGATGTCCTTCCCCCCGCACCCCTCACCGAGGTGGATCGGGAGCCCTTTCGGGGTCCCACGCGTGTCCTGACCCCACGCCTCCGCCCGCAGCTGCAGAGCACAGGCCGCCTGCTGGAGGAGCAGCTGCCCGAGATGATGGCCGAGCTCCTGGCCAGCGCCCGCGACAAGATGCTGTGCCCTTCCGAGTCCATGCTGACCCGGTCCCTGCTGCTGGAGGTCATCGAGCTCCACGCCAACAGCTGGAACCCCCTGACGCCCCCCATCACGCAATACTACAACAGAACCATCCAGAAATTGACAGCCTGACAGCCAGGGGGCCTGGCGGGCGGCCTGCGGGCAGCTGGGGCCCCCGTGCGCAGAGCCAGATGGACAGGCAGGGAGGCCGGGGTGGCCCTCGCGGAGGACGGCGAGCAGAGCCGGCGGACAGTCTGGAGCCAGACCGGGACGAGACCGACGCCCGCGGAGGGGCGACCCCCATCCGAGCCCCCCAGCCCGAGCATGCGGCAGCTCTCACCAGTGAAGGAAGCATGCCTCTTCTTCGCAGCGGCCCGGCCTGCCCCCTCCCCACTCCCGCCCCTCCGACGCCGCGCGTCCCCCCGCCGGGCTGTGCACGAGGGGTCCATCTCTGCAACGCCGCTGAGGCCTTGGCGCGCCTGCGGGGCGCAGCTTGGGTCAGAAAGGACCTCAGAAGGCTGAAAAAGTGGGTCGGAGACGGGCTCGCATTGTTCCCGCCCGCTGTCAGCCGCAGTCGCCAACTGGCAGCAGGCGACGTGCAGCAGATGTCCGGGGGGGAGGACAAAGGCGGCCCGGGCCCCACCAGCCGCCCCTAATTGACGGCCTTTGTCCGCCGCGGCCGGCCGGCCAGCCGGGGACGGGAGCGAGCTCACCTCCGCGCTCCGCCCCCCACCTTCCAGCCTCCGCCCTCGGCCCCCAAGCTGCAGACCCCGCCCCGGGCGGGAGGGGGGAGGGAGTTTGCCATTCTCCTTGCAGTCTTTTGTTTTATTGTGTTTTCCTTTTTTTCGAAAGTCAGCTGCTTTGAAGTCTCCTCTCTCAAGGCAAAGGGCCGCCAATGGGATCACATGGTCAGCTCCGCGAGAACCCCCTTATGAGTCCGAGATCAAACCCAGCCCCCCTCTGGAAGGAGTCTAGCCGCAGACAGCGTGCCAGTAGCCAATTAGGGTAATTGGAAACTTCTGCCCCGGCAGGGGCCCCCGCTGGCACCCTGTGCTCCTCAGCCCGGCTTCCAGTACCTCTGTTCTCTTTTTCTCGCCGCCTCCCTCAAAGGGCTGATACTGTCCCCGCCGCTGGGAGAGCAGGAAACCCCGCCTGGCCTGGGGCCTTGTAGTGAACCCGCTCAGAAGGAGACTGGCGAATTAAAACCCAAAGGCTCACTGATGCTTCCCTGTTCCAAATAGCTCTTGTCCCAAGCTCTCATGCGGGGAGAAATGGCGGGGGGTAGGGAGGCACGTCTGGCTCCCCAGGATCAGCTCCGGGCTGAGTCGGTGCCTTGCCCACAGCCGCGGTCTGTGCCCCAGGAGGGCTCTGGGCTCTGCACCCCAGCGCTGTCCAGAGGGGTGCGCTCAGTGTCACGAGCAGGACCCTCAAGGGACCCAGCAAGCCGCCGGCTTTCCAGGCTGACGGCAAGAGGGGCTGAGCCCTGGGTAGCGCCCCTTCTCTGATGGCTGGAGAGAAGGGGGGGCGGGCCCCGGAGGCTGACTTCAGATGTCACTGTGTCTACACAGCCCGTCTCCTGGTCAGGAGCCCCCCGAAAGTGACCTCAGAGCCAGCAGCCTGCTCCCTTGCTCCTGGGTGGAGGCCAGTTCCTCCCTGGGTCTCCTCGAGCCCCCTCCCGGGCTGCCTGGTCCCATCAGGCAGGAGTCTAGGAGAGCGGGCGGGTGCGGTATGAGGGCAGCTTCCTCTGTCCTCCCTGGCTTCTCCCACCAGCTGCCGCCAGTCCCCAGAAAGAGCCTTTGGGACAAGGCGCGGGGCCGTTTACCTGGAATGGGTTGGTAGCCTCTGCCAAGGGCCCCACCCTGCCCTTTGCCTTTGCCTCCTCCCTTTGGCCTTTGCCTTCTCCCTCCCGTGCCTCCCCAGTCCCGGCCCTCCCAGGCCCCTCAAGCTTCTGCTCACCACCTTTCCTTCTCAGTCTGCGTCTTGGGCTCGGCCTGGGGCCCTGGGACGCCAGAGGCTCCCCGGGAGGCCTTGCGGAAGCAGCTGGAAGGATGCTAGGATGCTCAGCAAGGCACCAGGAAAATCATGGTGCTGGAGGAATCAGGCAGCCCCAGCCTGGCAAGCACCTGGGCTGAAGCAGGCCCTGCTTCCCCACGTGGGGTGTGAGTGTGAGTGTGAGTGTGTGTGTGTGTACACACTGAGTGCATCTCTTGAGAAGGAAGCAGGGCCCTGGAAGAACACGGAAGCCTGAGAGTGAGGCTGAAGGTCAAGGAAGCGGAGAGGGGGGTTTCGCACCCCAGCCGTGGGCTCCGAGCGGGGGCTTCCTGAAGGCGTCCCAGGCACCGTGCCCTCGGGGCTGCCGCGCCCTCGATGGCCTGGCAGAGGACCATCTCGGGCACCGTCGGCCTGATGCCCCTTCCTCCCGACAGCCTGCCTCGGCGGCTTGCCTCAGGGCCAGCCCCTTCTCGACTGTTAAGACCTGAGTGGGAAGAAGTGAGATATACATATGTATACATATATAAATATATTTTTAATTACGTGTCATGTCACCGTGGCTCCAGACGAGCAGTTCGCCTAGTGTACCCCGTGCTTGAGACAGCTTCCTGGCTGATCCAGGTAACAATTCAAGCTGGTTTTCTAAAGGCAGGTTGCTGCTACTTGTTCAGACGTAGGAGGAAAACGTTCAAAAAAAAACCAAATTTTTTTTTCAGGAAATAACAGTACAGCCTAAACTCTGAGACATGGAGGCAGCTTCTCATGGGAGACTCCATAGGAACTCGGGGCAGACAGGGGTGCCCCCAGACCTCCCTCGCCGGGCCGGATCCCCCCCAGAGAGGGAGGCCATTTCCACATTGACCTCTGAATGTATCTGATGGGAGGCTCCCCTGGGCGTTGCCGTCTGAGGCTCGTGCGGCTGTCCCTCCTCTCCCGCGGCTCCCTCAGCTCCAAGGAGCTGGGTCGTGCCCTCTGATGCGGGGCTGTCTCCCGCCAGTCCTTGTTTTCCTCTCCACGGCCAGCCTGCTCACCGCCGCCCTACTCCTGCTCCTGTGGCCTCAGGGCTGCGCCTGAGCCCTACTCAGGTGGGGACCGCAGCCCCAAGAAGGCCCCCAGCCTCCCCTGGACACGGCGGGAGCCCCACGGCCCTCCGGTAGGGGCGTGCCCCCAGCCCCACGTTCGTCTGCTCGTCCTTCCTGAACCTGGCTGTCCACCTCTGAGGTTTGGGGATCGTCCTGTCCGTCCATGTAACTGTAAATGTTGGCCGAGTCGGTATTTATTCAAAATTTTATTTTGTTTTGTTTTCTCTGGGGGGGGGGGGAGGTGTGGGAAAGGTACCTCTGATCACGCCCTGGGCAGCTGCAGGGCCAGGGACCAGACAGGCGGCGAGGGAGCGGCCCCGCGGGGCCACCCCGACGCCGTGCGCCAGGCTCTCATCTGGCGTCAGAAGCCGGCCCGTGCTCCTCGTGCGGCCTGCCTGTGGCGCCCTGTCCCTCAGCTGCCGGCGCTCTGTTGGGAAACCTCAGGCTGGGCCTTTGAGGACGCCGATCAGAGAAATGGCAACCTTCCTCTGCTCGGGACACATGGTGCGGAAGGGCCGCCCGCCTTGCCCGAGCCGGCTGAGGGGAGCCGGCCGACGGGTCCTGCCTCCCCGGAGCAGCGGCCTGGGGCTTGTGGTGGCAGAACGCCGCTCCAGCGACCACCTTCCCTCCCTCCGTATGTCCTGCTTTCCAGCTCCACCCAAACTACAAGTGGGTTTAAAAATAAACCACACCAAAACCAGAAATGCCCCGAATCTGCATTCTTTGTGTGTTCGGCAAAAGAAGTCGCTTCCCGAGGTGGTGTGCCCCCACGGGTGTGGGTAGAGGAACCCTCCTCCGGTGGGGAGCGGGGCCCCGGGGCTGGACACGGTTGGAGAGACAGAGGAGGACAGGCTGAGGGAGATACATGCTCGCCCCCAAGCTGGGAGCTGGGGCCTATCCACGGTAAGAGGATTAACCCAGTCCTGCACAGAAGTTTTCCACTAAAGATTTGGTTTGCTGCGTGTTTAAGCACCTCACTCCCCAAACCTCCGCTCATAAAAAGCCGCTGTGACATTAGCCAATGACACATGATAAGAAGACTGAGACTTAGGCTTAGCAGCTTCTAGAAGTCAGCAGCAAGTGGCTGCCCTGTCCCCACAGGTCAAGTTGGTCTTTCATCAAAGGGTCCCCAAGGGCCCCAGTGATTGAGTCTTCCTGTGACGACATGCTCCTTGTTTTGCACAGTCCCTCCCACAGCAAGGCGCTGGACACACTGCCTCCTGGTAACAGGTCCCCCCGGGGATTCTTTCTGGCTGGACCTTGCCGGGGTTTCAGCTCCTCCGGGTGGTGACCAGGACACCCACACCCTTGGTGTAATTCCCTGGTCTGGCCAAGACAGTGGCCAGACCCGCCCAGGAACATGAGCCGCGCGACACGGGGCAGCTCTGGCCTGAAGGACACAGGTCGGTAGAGGGAGGTAACTTTTTGATTAAACAACTGGCATGTGTGAAGCTGAAGTTCTTTACAAAAAGGCAGAGCAGTAGGAGCAGAAAGTGGGGTCAAAATGAAAGGTGCTAGAGGGTAGGAGAAGGGGTGGGGTGTGCTCCCTCAGTTGTGTCCAGGTCTGTGTGACCCCACGGACTGTAGCTCGCCAGGCTCCTCTGTCCATGGAAATCTCTAGGCAAGAATACCAGAGTGGGGGGCTTCCCTGGTGGTCCAGTGGGTAGAGTCTGCTGTGCAGTGCAAAGAGCACCGGTTCGATCCCTGGCCCCGGGGGATCCCACGTGCTGCGGAGCAGCTGTACCGAGGCGTCCAATTACGAGCCGGTGCTCTGGAGAGCACGCACCCAGAGCTGGTGCTCTTCAGCAAGAGGGCTGCTGCTGTGGGAGGCCCCACCAAAAAAAAAAAAAAAAAAAAGGCCAAAGGAATAAGATGGTGGGGAGCGGGGCCCCGGGGCTGGACACGGTTGGAGAGACAGAGGAGGACAGGCTGAGGGAGATACATGCTCGCCCCCAAGCTGGGAGCTGGGGCCTATCCACGGTAAGAGGATTAACCCAGTCCTGCACAGAAGTTTTCCACTAAAGATTTGGTTTGCTGCGTGTTTAAGCACCTCACTCCCCAAACCTCCGCTCATAAAAAGCCGCTGTGACATTAGCCAATGACACATGATAAGAAGACTGAGACTTAGGCTTAGCAGCTTCTAGAAGTCAGCAGCAAGTGGCTGCCCTGTCCCCACAGGTCAAGTTGGTCTTTCATCAAAGGGTCCCCAAGGGCCCCAGTGATTGAGTCTTCCTGTGACGACATGCTCCTTGTTTTGCACAGTCCCTCCCACAGCAAGGCGCTGGACACACTGCCTCCTGGTAACAGGTCCCCCCGGGGATTCTTTCTGGCTGGACCTTGCCGGGGTTTCAGCTCCTCCGGGTGGTGACCAGGACACCCACACCCTTGGTGTAATTCCCTGGTCTGGCCAAGACAGTGGCCAGACCCGCCCAGGAACATGAGCCGCGCGACACGGGGCAGCTCTGGCCTGAAGGACACAGGTCGGTAGAGGGAGGTAACTTTTTGATTAAACAACTGGCATGTGTGAAGCTGAAGTTCTTTACAAAAAGGCAGAGCAGTAGGAGCAGAAAGTGGGGTCAAAATGAAAGGTGCTAGAGGGTAGGAGAAGGGGTGGGGTGTGCTCCCTCAGTTGTGTCCAGGTCTGTGTGACCCCACGGACTGTAGCTCGCCAGGCTCCTCTGTCCATGGAAATCTCTAGGCAAGAATACCAGAGTGGGGGGCTTCCCTGGTGGTCCAGTGGGTAGAGTCTGCTGTGCAGTGCAAAGGGCACCGGTTCGATCCCTGGCCCCGGGGGATCCCACGTGCTGCGGAGCAGCTGTACCGAGGCGTCCAATTACGAGCCGGTGCTCTGGAGAGCACGCACCCAGAGCTGGTGCTCTTCAGCAAGAGGGCTGCTGCTGTGGGAGGCCCACACAGGCCAAAGGAATAAAGATGGATGAAAATAAATAAATATAAAACCAATAAAAGAGGCCAAAAAAAAAAAAAGAATACTGGAGTGGGTTGCCATGCCCTCCTCCAGGGAATCTTCCCAATCCAGGAATAGAACTGCCTCTCTGAGGTCTCCTGCATTGGTGGGCAGGTTCTTTACCCACAGATGCTGCCTGGGAAGCCAGAAGAAAAGGTAGGGAAGGAGAAATCTCACCAAACGCAGTTCACCAAAAGAGATTTTTCTGGGTGAACTAGTTCTGGTTCTAGAAGTGTCTAGGTTACGGAAAACTATGAAACAGGCTCTGAATAACAATGTTTCAAGTCTGTCTGTCACCACCGTCTCTGCTGATGCGTGCTGTCCGTCCTGCTGAGGGCGGGTGACCTCTGTACTAGGGTCTGTAGGGAGAGAACCCGCCTGCCGTGCAGGACAGCCTGGTTCGACTCCTGGGTCAGGAAGATCCCCTGGAGACGGGATAAGCTACCCACGCCAGTATTCGTGGGCTTCCCTGGTGGCTCAGCTGGTCAAGAATGCACCTGCAGTGTAGGAGACCTGCATTTGATCCTAGGGTTGGGAAGATCCTCCAGAGGAGGGCAAGGCAACCCAGTCCAGTACTCTTGCCTGAAGAATTCCATGGACAGAGGCGCCTGGTGGGTTACAGTCCATGGGGTCGCACAGAGTTGGACACAACTGAGTGGCTAAGCACAGCAAAGCACAGAGTCTGTGGGAGCAGGGGACAGGAAGACTATTTTGGATGAATAAACTAGAATACACATGCGTGCGTGCATGTACGTGCATGTACACACACACACACACACACACACGACTTGTGATACCAAGGCAAAGCTAGCAGGAGAAGCAGGGACGGAGACGGTAGAGGAGAAGCGGTTCTACTTCAATATTAAAGGGCTGTCCTCGCCACCGGGCCTTCCATGCACTGTCTCAGGTGGTTCCGTGATATAGGCAGAGGAGCATTTCTCATTCCCATTGTATAGATGAGAAAATCAAGGCTCAGAGAGGTGACCTGACTGACCCGGAGCCCGCCCAAGGCCGGTCCGTGGAAGGGCCCTTCCCTCGGCCCGGAAAGCGAGGGAGTCCTCAGCAGCCTCCACTCCACGGCAGTGCACACGGCCCCAGGGAGCTGGCCGGTCCCACCCGCCGGCCAGAAGGAGCAGCCAGCTGCTGGCTGGAGATGGCCACGGGCAGCCTACAGGGTCCTCCCCCCTCATCGGGGAAAGGAGGAGCGTGATGAAATACCCAGATGGGAGGATGGCGGAGGATGGGGAGCCAGAGGAGCCCACTGCAGAGGTTGGCGCTGTTCCATAGGAGGCTGCATGGTGACATCTCACAGACTGGATTTCCCCAGGCCGGGGTCCTCAAGGTGGGTGGGGGACGAGGGAGGCCCTCCTTGGGGGATATATCCAGGAGTGAGAGCCGTAGTCAAATAGCCTGGGGGAATCTTCAAACTACCTGCTAAGAAAGAGCATGCCTGTGCCAGCATTCTCAGAATGCTGGCCTTAGGGAGCCCCTCTTCTCGCTGGTGAGCACGCGGGGCCGCACCCTCCAAGACACGCGAGAGAAAGGACGGCTGAGGTCGACAGCCATCACTCGAGGAACACGGCCCGTGAGGACCGCAGACGCGTCTCAGGAACGCAGAATTAGCACATGGAAACCGTGGGCCGGGTCGCCGCGTTCTCACCTCCGTGTGCACTGCTGGAGCCTGTCGTCAGAGCTGAGACGGGCGTATTAGCACTGGGGGAACGCGCTCCGGGAGTGTGGACAGAGTGTCTACCATGGGCTCCGGGTCACATTATAATTCTCACAGGCCCTTATATGGCGTCATAGGCCCTTCCTCCTTAAAATAAAATCAAAAATCATGTTTTATGACTATATTGGCACAAAGACAAATATGGTAATATTCCTTATAAACACATTATCTTCAACCTAAAAATTCATTTCTTATTTCTGATTTGAAAGAGCTCAAATCAGGGCACCCCTGGTAACTCACAAAGGATCCACCTGCCGATGGAGGAAACACGGGTTCAATCCCTGGTCCGGGAAGGTCCCACGGGGGCAGAGGGACCCTCGAGCCTGTGCTCTGGAGCCTGGGAGCCACAACGACCGAGCCCACGCGCCTCAGCTACTGGAGTCCGGGCCCCTAGAGCCCATGCTCCACCACAGTGAGAACCTGAGCGCCGCAACCAGAGAGCGGCCCCCACCTCTCCACAACTAGAGAAAAGCGCGAGCAGCAACGACGACCCAGCACAGCCAATAAACAGACAAAACTATTTTTTTAAAAAAAATCGACACATCTTCCAGGTCCCCGTTTCTCTGATACACATAGTGATGCTTTGTGGACATCTTATCTGAGCCAGAAATCTCACCTTTCCCCGCCTGCCTGCTCTCAGCCCAAGCCCGGCCGAGGAGGGTGGGCAGGGCTGGCCAGAAGGCCGCTCGGGCCGCCGCCTGCCGAGGAAGTCGTCGGTCTGCCCCAGAAGCAGATGCAGGAGCCGCTGCCACCCATACTGGCCGCCCGCCCGCCAGCCTGGGGCGCGGGCCGGCAGCTGTGCTCGCCCGGCGGGGCGCACGCGGCAGAGTCCAGCCTGCCGCACCGCCCCGGCCCCTCCCCACAGCCCTTCACGCCCCTCGTCTGGTCTCACCAGGGCCCTGTGAAGGCAGCACATACGCTTCTCACACCCGTGGACATCTGGGGAAACATGTTTAGAGAACCACACCATCTGCTTGGAGGGTGCCCTGTAGCTTTCGCATGCAGGATTTTGTTTGATCTTCACAGATAGCCCTGGCAGGTGACAGATATTTTTTTTTTACTCCATTTTAAAGGTAGAAGAAACAGACTCCAGGAAGCAGGGGTGAGTCCAAGTCACGTGACAGCCCCCGGGCTCAAGGTCCAGGCCTTGAAATGCTGCCCTCTTAGTCCTGAGAGGGGCCTCAAGGGCACAGGTGGGGACCAGGCTGAGCACACTGGCGGCCGTCTTAGGACCTGAGCCTCCTCACCCCACCGTGTCCCCCAGTTCCTCAGCCTGCTGGCTCCCAGCGTCACGCAGGCGCTCGGGTCAGGGCTCTTGGACTCCTCGGTTATCTAGCAGGATATTCAGGGGCATGGCCCTCAAGGGGCACACAGTCTAGGATCTGGACCTGAGGTCACTCTTCCTGGTCAAGCTGTGCCAGGAGTGCTGGAGTCCCCTCGGGGACCGTAGTGTTATTAGGCGTGTGGCCAAGGATGGGGGGCAGGCCAGGAGGGGGCTGGTGCTCGACAGCAAGGCGAAGCCGTAGGAGCCAAGAATGCGGTGCCCGAGGTTGCTCTGGGCAACATCTGACCTCAAAAGACAGACAAGGGAAAGGGAAAAAAAGGGGTGGGGAGGGGGCTGGGGAACTGGACGTTGAGAGTGGGCTTTGGATATCCAGATGCAAGGACACTGTGAGGACCAGCAGACAGGGGCAGGGGTGGCTGAGGGGTAACAAGGGTACAAATACCTGCCGACACGGACGTGATCCAGTAGAAACTGGGCCCACCGTGGACCCCATGGTGTTGGAAGGTTCTCTCCTTTGTGGGGCAGGGCGTGGATAAGGAAAAACCCACAAACCCCCTCCATTCCGACGTTCTGGAAAGGGCGCAGGGCCTCTCGGGATGCCTCCCTTCCGGGAACTACTTGCCCTCCCCACTGGAAATGACATCATCCTTCCTCACTCCCACCCTCCTTCCTGCGCGTCCTCCAGCCTATCAGGATGTGGAGGGGAATTTAAAGCCCACCCTCCCATGTTACAGATGAGGAAACTGAGGTCCTTCCTTACAGAAAAGGGACTTGCTCAAGGTCACCGTTGTCCCCTCTGCCGCAGCTCGTCAGCAGGGTGCATAGGGAACAGCGGGTGTGACGAGACTTTAAGAAATACAGACAGGCACAGAGAGAGAGAGAGGCTGGGAATGAGGGGCTCCAGAGCTCTTGGGTCAAGGCCCTGAGCACATTCACCAGTCCGCTTTTATCCAGTGCTGCAGCTTCCAGGTGTTCACAGGGAATGATATTAGCTCGGGCTGGGAGTCAGTCACAGCCCTCTTCAATAATCACCCTTTGTGACTCTAGGTCACTTACATTATCCTCCCAATGGACAGAGCATGTTACAGCTGGGGGGCAACGGTACCAGCAAGAAGTGAAAGCGTCTGCACAGACCCAGTGTTCCAAAGTCCACAGTAGACCTCCCACCTGTTGCTGTTCAGTACGACCCCAGCTAATGAGCCCATGTGAATCAGATTGACTCGTGTTTCTCTTAGTTTTCTTATTTCCAAGATGATTTTCTCCTGGCTTGGCCAAAGCTGCAAAAACCTTCACTGGCTTGTTTCCCCACACCCTCTGCTTCCAAAGCCCTGGCTGGTGAGGCTGACCCTCCCACCTCAGTGTCCCCCACACAGAGGTACGATCGGGCAGGTCTACCGGGAAACGCGGACAGTCCCTCTCAGGGACAGCTGTCGGGATGAGCAGTGAGGCTGGCGCATCAGCCGGTGTCTCTGAGTCTCAGCTTTCTCTACTAAAAATGGGGGTACTGAGATTTACCTTAGATCTGGTTGAAAGTTTTGGATGAAAGAGCTTGTCCTCTGCACGCTTTGAAAATGACAGCTCTTTCCTCTCGACCCCCAAGCTCTCTGACCTCATTGACCTGTGGATCTTCTTGCAGGTGAAGGGTGTGCAGGGAAGCGTAGCCACTCTGGGCGGGCGGCTGCTCGCGGAGAGCTGTGGAAGGTGGGACTTTGGACATCGGCCTTTGAGCATTTAACTACTTGCCCTCCACTGGAAATGACATCATCCTTCCTCACTCCCACCCTCCTTCCTGCGCGTCCTCCAGCCTATCAGGATGTGGAGGGGAATTTAAAGCCCACCCTCCCATGTTACAGATGAGGAAACTGAGGTCCTTCCTTACAGAAAAGGGACTTGCTCAAGGTCACCGTTGTCCCCTCTGCCGCAGCTCGTCAGCAGGGTGCATAGGGAACAGCGGGTGTGACGAGACTTTAAGAAATACAGACAGGCACAGAGAGAGAGAGAGGCTGGGAATGAGGGGCTCCAGAGCTCTTGGGTCAAGGCCCTGAGCACATTCACCAGTCCGCTTTTATCCAGTGCTGCAGCTTCCAGGTGTTCACAGGGAATGATATTAGCTCGGGCTGGGAGTCAGTCACAGCCCTCTTCAATAATCACCCTTTGTGACTCTAGGTCACTTACATTATCCTCCCAATGGACAGAGCATGTTACAGCTGGGGGGCAACGGTACCAGCAAGAAGTGAAAGCGTCTGCACAGACCCAGTGTTCCAAAGTCCACAGTAGACCTCCCACCTGTTGCTGTTCAGTACGACCCCAGCTAATGAGCCCATGTGAATCAGATTGACTCGTGTTTCTCTTAGTTTTCTTATTTCCAAGATGATTTTCTCCTGGCTTGGCCAAAGCTGCAAAAACCTTCACTGGCTTGTTTCCCCACACCCTCTGCTTCCAAAGCCCTGGCTGGTGAGGCTGACCCTCCCACCTCAGTGTCCCCCACACAGAGGTACGATCGGGCAGGTCTACCGGGAAACGCGGACAGTCCCTCTCAGGGACAGCTGTCGGGATGAGCAGTGAGGCTGGCGCATCAGCCGGTGTCTCTGAGTCTCAGCTTTCTCTACTAAAAATGGGGGTACTGAGATTTACCTTAGATCTGGTTGAAAGTTTTGGATGAAAGAGCTTGTCCTCTGCACGCTTTGAAAATGACAGCTCTTTCCTCTCGACCCCCAAGCTCTCTGACCTCATTGACCTGTGGATCTTCTTGCAGGTGAAGGGTGTGCAGGGAAGCGTAGCCACTCTGGGCGGGCGCGGCTGCTCCGCGGAGAGCTGTGGAAGGTGGGACTTTGGACATCGGCCTTGCCATCCACAGGGAGGCACTGATGGGTGAGCTGCCCACGTGTGATTCTCCTCCGAGCATCCCTCAGCTGACCTCGAACGCCCTGGGAGACACACGAGAGAGATCCCACTTCTACGCCCCCATCTACACTCAGAGCCAGGTGTTCAGGCCAACGTGACAAAGCCAGGTGTGCCAGGTCTGTGCTGGTCTGGGGACGCCGTGGGGAACCAGTGGAGGCGGCTGGCAGAGAAGGCGGGCCCGGAAGGGCGGTACAGTGGGGGACCACACAGAGCTGCACCTTCTGGGGAGGCAGTCGTCCATTCTGGGGCGGGGAGAGCCCAGCCAGGCAGTAGCCTGGGGACCCCGTCTCCTGGTGCGATCCGGTAGGGGTGCTGACCCAGCACTTACGGCCGGCCTCAGGGTGGGCTCGCAGCGTGTGAGGCGTGGGTCAGGAGGATGACCGTGAAGCTGGGCACAGTCGGCAAGGGGCCAGACTGGGAGGGGTGGGCCAGCCAGACCGTATGGGCGGGGGCTGTGTGGGTGGACAGGAGAAGCTCTTTGTGAAGCCCCCAGTGTGCCAGAGACTTAGAAGCCTGATCTGAAGGCGGGGAGGCTGGGGGACTGGCTTCCCGCAGGAGAAAGTGGGGGTCACTGGAGGCGCCTTGTCAGAGAAGAAATTAAGGGAGATGACTCCTCCTTCCACCTGCAGAATAAAGGGAAGAGAAGAGTGAAAACTTCAAGAAGACCAGTTCATTATGAAGGCGGGAAGCACCTTGATGAGGAAGGAGGACTAAACCAGAAGCCCCTGGTCTGACCGCCACCCGAGGCCAGCTCTCCCCCCGGGCGCCCGACGCCGTCCAGCGCGGAGCTGCCGTGGCACGCACGTTGCTTGTCTGGGGCTGTGACTTGCCTCTTTCAACAGAAACGCTGTCATACATTATTTTCTGGTAGAAACCTTTCCGCGGGGGGTCATCCCCCTCCCTGCGTCCTCTCGCAGACGGCACCCTGAGTCTTGCCCGTTCCTGATGACGCAGGCTCGTTTCGACACCGCTAATGAGCAGACTGGACTGTAATGCTGGGTTCCCCTCGGGGATTAGCAAGGTCTATCCAGTCTGCTCTGCTCTTTAAATTACTGCATCGGCCTTTTACAGCTTCTCTGCCTCCTCGCTCATCATACGGCTCTTCTCTCTGCTATCCGTGTGCCTGCTGTGACCGGAGACAGCAGGTCACCAAACGTGTCAGGACGGCGGGTCGAGTAAGAGCCAATAGGCTCTGAGTGAGAGCCCGGCTAACATGTTGATGAGCCAAGAGAAGCTGTTTCACTGCCTGAATGGATGTTTCCGACAACCACTTCACCCACTCAGAAACCATCTTTGCCTGCTTTTCGTCCCCCAGTGACTTCCCAAAGGGGTGGTTCCACCAGATACGAAGATGTTGCCAAACTCAAAGCCAGATCAGCCCACGGGATCTTCTTGGTGGCTTCCCCACCCTCGTTCTGCGGGGAGGAATGCTGAGCCTGGGGACCGGGGTGGGCCCGGGTCAGACAGTGAGTCAGGATGAATCCCAGGACCAGCCTGATCCTCTTGCCTGAAGGCCACCAGGCCTCCCTCCGTAAGCGCTGTCGGAGGAGGGAGCCAGAGGCCCCTGGGCTGGTGGAAAGAGCGCCCTGCGGGGAGTCAGCAGACCCAAATCAAGGCCTGGTGCCGAGAGACTCCCCAGCGGGTGCCCGTGGAGCGTTGCTTCTTCGGGCATCAGCTTCTCCATCTGTGAAAGGGGATGCGCAGACTCTCCTCTGTGAAGAGGAGAGTGAAGACTCTCCTCTGTAATTCTTGAGCTGTCTTTGCTCATTAGCGGGGGTGGGTGGGTAGGGAGGGCAGGGAAGAAGGACAGAAGGAGAGAGAGGAGAGACGTGAACAGTTGCTCTGCCTGAGCCCCGCTGGGGCCCCCCAGATTCCCTCAGTCCCATGACAATGAACCCCTTCCCCGGCCTTGCTCATCCCTATGACCCGCCAGGAAAGCCACTACATCTCAGATGAATCAACCAAGAGCCTACAGGCCTTGGAGGAAAGGCCTGATGGTAATGCCAACCTACAGAAGCAGAGCTCTTTCCACCCAGGGCCATTCATCGGAGGGATGTAGACCAGTAAAGGGCTCAGCTGAGAGTAAAAATCAACACCTTTGGCCTCTGAAGTCAACCGTTCTTTAGCTACTCTTGTCTTTGGCTCCTTCTGCCTGTGTCCTGGGCCCGTTCCTCTGGCCTCGGTCCACTGCCTCCTTTATTGGGCACCTGCCGCCCCCAGGGTGGGTCCTCCGCAGAGAAGCAGAAGGCGGGTCCTTCCATTTGCAAACCAGATGAGGGTGCTCCCACCGGAGTGGGACCAGGAGGACAGGCAAAGCAGTGACTGGTTGAAGACACAAGGTCATGTGTCCCCGACCCCACCCACCGGCCGGACAAGTCGCCCAGCATCGTGGCCCCTGCCTGGGGGCCCCTTCCGAGCCCAGACCAGCTCTGGCAGAGGCCTCTGATCTGCTCTGCTCACAGGATCCCCGTGCAGTTTGCAAAGCCCCAGCCCTTTATTCCTGCAGGGACTCCCCAGGGCTGGGGCCTGAGCTTGGCGGCTTTCCTGGGCTGTGGCCGTATCGATCATTTGGGCTCCGTTTTTGCTGGGGATATCAATTTAGCAGGTTCCCGGGATGGCTGTGTTTTAACCTCTCACCCTGGTCTAGACTCTGTTGGCTCCCGCTGTCCCTCGGCCCGGAGGAGAGACCGGGCCTGGGTCTCCCGGGCAGGCTCTGGAGCCAGCGGATTTCCAGGAACAGATGCTGGGATCGCCCGGCGGCTCCACGGCCCCGCCAGCCCGCCTCCCTCCAAACCGGCCCGGTGAATTATTAAAGATGCCATTTCCTTTTGTCTTTCCAGTAAAATTGCTTCCCCGTGCCACGATCCGCTGTCTTCCTGTCACTGGCTGGGCAGGGACCTCGGCAAGACCCTCATTCACTCCCCGTCCCTCCCCAGCCTATCTAGGGGGCAGAAAGGGGCTGACCCTTCCTAAAAGGGTCCAGGGAGCCCGGGAATCTTGGGAAACTAGGTGGGGTAGAGGGGACTTGGAATCATAGACTATTAGAGGCTGCTGTTTCACAGCTGAAGGAAAAGGAGCCCAGAAAGGGACAGCAGCCGACCCTGGGCTGCAGAGCAAGGTGTTGGCAGAATGGGGGCCGGAGCCCAGGCTCGGGTCTCCCAGCGGAGGGTTTCCCCTTTGCCAACCATCTCCTTGGGGATGAGCCCCCACACCTCCCGGGTCAGGGAGCAGGGTCAAGCGTCTCGCTGGGTCGATGAGGTCTCCGAGTGTGAATTACCATGTCTGTTCTTTACCAGCCAGGCTCCTGCAGCACGTGAGCTGGACTAAAGCCGTGTGAATTACCGTGTCTGTTCTTTACCAGCCAGGCTCCTGCAGCACGTGAGCTGGACTAAAGCCGTCGCTGTCACTGCCCTCTTCTCATCAGTATTCACTGTTTCGGGCTTGGCTGTTGACTCCTGGTGACCGTCGCGAGGGGCTGGAGAGCCAGCAACTCCCGGTCATCCTGGCCAATGCCGGCAGCTGCTGCGTGGTCACGTGCCCCATGCCCCTTCTCAAGGTCTTGTTCCAAATCCGCCCCCTCTGCGCCCGTCCCGAGTCCCCCCAAATGGGTCTACTGCCTCTTTTACTGCACCCACACTCTGCTCTGGAGAGGGTGCATGGACAGTGTTAGGTCTTCAGCTGGGTCGCGGTGTCCGTGAGGACGTGGTGCGGGACTTCCCTGGTAAGCCAGTGGCTACGATTCCGCCCTCCCAATGCAAGGGGCCTGGGTTCGACCCCGGCTCAGGGAGATAGATCCATAAAGCACAACAAAGATCCCGATGCTGCCACTAAAACCCAACGCAGCCAAATAAATAAATTATTTTTAATTAAAAAGAAACCAAAGATTCCACTCTATGTGCCCAGCCCTGAGCCAACTGCTCCGGAGGCTCCAGGTGACCACAGCCTCTTCATCCAGAGGTCAAGTTCCCTCAAACACAGGCCGAGGGAACCCAGAGGGGCCCTCAAGACCACCAGCCTCCTCCCCGGCCTGGCCGCAGCCCCACCAGCCAGACTCCAGTGATGGAGTTATCCCCGGGACACGCGGAACGGCCTGCCAGAGACAGCAACCCTCCTGACCCCCGTCCTGTGGCAGGAAGGGGCTCCGAGGCCTTGAAGTTCTTCCTCATGCTCTCATTTGGGACCAGGCGTAGGTCATGCCCTTTGCTGCCAGCTGGCTCCAGCCAAGGCCCACATTCCCCTCGCCAGATTCACCATCCTGGGGTCCCTGGTAAAGGCCCTCATGAGCCCTTTCGGCTCCCCCAGCTCTGTGAAAGGGGACCGCAGGCCCAGAGAGGACCCTGAGGCCTTCCTGGGTGCAAGCGTGGGACCTGGAACGGGGCTTTCACCCATTGCGGGGGCATGTGCTGTCTGGGTTCACCTGTCCCTCCTCCCTGGTGTCTGAGCTATCTGCACACCCCACCCGCCTCCCTGGGGCCCCCATGCACCACGCGCCACAGTGGGCCCCTTCAGATCCGTCTTCATGAACACGACCCTCACACCCACCTGTACCCATAAACCAGATGCTTTCCTTTCCTCCCTCAGCCCTGTGGCGACCGTGAATCTGCTTTCTAGTCTGGATGTGTTAGTCATTCAGTCGTGTTCAACTCCTTCTGACCCCATGGTTGGGCTCCTCTGTCCATGGGATTCTCCAGGCAAGAATACTGGAGTATCTCCACTATCTTCCTGACCTGGGGATTGAACCTCGGTCTCCTGCTTGCGGGCAGATTCTTTACCATCTGAGCCACCAGGGAAGCCCCCCTATTATGGGCAGTTCGCATACATGGAATCAAACATGTGTGGGCTTTTGTGTCTGACTTCTTTTACTTAGTGTGAAGTTTTTAAGGTTCATCCACATGGAAGCATGTATCAGAATGCTGTGCCTTTTTATGACTGAGTATTCTGTTTTTTTTTTTAATTGAGGTATATTTGTTTTACAATGTTGCATTAGGTGTACAGGAAATTTATTGTTATACTTTTTTATAGAGTTTTCTTGTTTACAGGTATACATAATCCCTAAGCAGTCATATTATCCCTGACCCCTCCCACGGCTGAGTATTCTGTTGTATGGATCCATAATATGTTATTTGTTCATCAGGTGGTGAGCATTCCCATTTTGTTGATGAGGAAACCTGAGGGAACCCAGAGGGGCCCTCAAGACCACCAGCCTCCTCCCCGGCCTGGCCGCAGCCCCACCAGCCAGACTCCAGTGATGGAGTTATCCCCGGGACACGCGGAACGGCCTGCCAGAGACAGCAACCCTCCTGACCCCCGTCCTGTGGCAGGAAGGGGCTCCGAGGCCTTGAAGTTCTTCCTCATGCTCTCATTTGGGACCAGGCGTAGGTCATGCCCTTTGCTGCCAGCTGGCTCCAGCCAAGGCCCACATTCCCCTCGCCAGATTCACCATCCTGGGGTCCCTGGTAAAGGCCCTCATGAGCCCTTTCGGCTCCCCCAGCTCTGTGAAAGGGGACCGCAGGCCCAGAGAGGACCCTGAGGCCTTCCTGGGTGCAAGCGTGGGACCTGGAACGGGGCTTTCACCCATTGCGGGGGCATGTGCTGTCTGGGTTCACCTGTCCCTCCTCCCTGGTGTCTGAGCTATCTGCACACCCCACCCGCCTCCCCTGGGGCCCCCATGCACCACGCGCCACAGTGGGCCCCTTCAGATCCGTCTTCATGAACACGACCCTCACACCCACCTGTACCCATAAACCAGATGCTTTCCTTTCCTCCCTCAGCCCTGTGGCGACCGTGAATCTGCTTTCTAGTCTGGATGTGTTAGTCATTCAGTCGTGTTCAACTCCTTCTGACCCCATGGTTGGGCTCCTCTGTCCATGGGATTCTCCAGGCAAGAATACTGGAGTATCTCCACTATCTTCCTGACCTGGGGATTGAACCTCGGTCTCCTGCTTGCGGGCAGATTCTTTACCATCTGAGCCACCAGGGAAGCCCCCCTATTATGGGCAGTTCGCATACATGGAATCAAACATGTGTGGGCTTTTGTGTCTGACTTCTTTTACTTAGTGTGAAGTTTTTAAGGTTCATCCACATGGAAGCATGTATCAGAATGCTGTGCCTTTTTATGACTGAGTATTCTGTTTTTTTTTTTAATTGAGGTATATTTGTTTTACAATGTTGCATTAGGTGTACAGGAAATTTATTGTTATACTTTTTTATAGAGTTTTCTTGTTTACAGGTATACATAATCCCTAAGCAGTCATATTATCCCTGACCCCTCCCACGGCTGAGTATTCTGTTGTATGGATCCATAATATGTTATTTGTTCATCAGGTGGTGAGCATTCCCATTTTGTTGATGAGGAAACTGAGGCCCAGAGAAGGTAAGTAGTAAGGTCCCCTTCATCCTCCTTGCTTGCTTCTCACAGGAAGGGCCTCCACCTGCGTTTTCCCCTACCTTGGGCAGTGCAAGGCTCTGGAAGTGAGCCTGACTGCCAGCAGTAAGTGGAGGGGGTGGGGGGGAGGGCTGCAGTGTGGTGTAGTGGTTCGGGCATGACTCCAAAGCCACACTCCCTGGGTGCAAGTCCCGGCTCCGCTCCCTCCCTGCTGTGAGGCATGGCTTCGTGCCAGTCAGTTATTGTCTCTGTGCCTTTGTTTTCTCATCTGTAAAAGGGGAGGATGATAATAACAGTCACGACTACTCCAGAGAGCGTCGTGAGCATCGCATGGACCACCTTGACACCCAAATCCAGACCGTAAGAACCAGTCTGTAACCGACAGAAAGTTGATCCGTGGTTGCCAGGGGATGACAGGAAAGGTCAGGAGGGAAATGGAGCCATTCATTATTTTAACTGTTGTGATGATTTTAAGGGTATAGTTCGGCCTCTGCATCCGCAGAATCTACATCTGAAGGTCCCATCAACCTCGGTTCAAAAATACTTGGGAAATGGGCTTCCCCTGGTGGTCCAGTGGGTAAGGACACCGCCTTGCAGTGCAAGGGGCGCTGGTTCGATCCCTGGCCTGGGAAGATCCCACGTGCCGCAGAGCGGCTGGACTGATGTGTCCAATTACCGAGCCAGAGCTCTGGAGCGCATGCGCCCAGAGCCGGCGCTCAGCAACGACAGATGCCACCGCGATGGGAGGCCCACAGGAGCCAAAGAACAAAGACGGATGAAAATAGAGAAAAGAAAGACCAATAGAAGTGGCCTGCCAGCTCCCCTCCCTCCTCAACCCGACCCCCGCCCAAAAATAAATAAATAAATAAATCTTAAAAAAAAAAAAAATACTTGGGAAAAAAAATTCCAGAAATTTCCAAAAAGCCAAATGCTGGCAGCTATTTACATAGAGTATTCACTGTACCGACAATGATTTACATAATATTTACATTGAATTAGGTATTAGAAGTAATCCAGAGATGATTTAACATGCACAGGAGGCTGAGTGTAGGTGATGTGCAGTGCTACACCATTTTGTATGAGGGACCTGAGCATATTCAGGTTTTTTATATCAGTAAGCATCCTGGGAACAATTCCCTACAGACACCAAAAGCCAAGTATGTATACCTGTGTCAAAAAGGACCAGATTATACACTTTAAATACGTGTAATGTTTTGTCTGTCAACATAGGCCTCAATAGAGATAGCTCTACAGGGCTTCCCTGCTGGTCCAGTGGGTAAAGAGTCCGCCTTGCAGTGCAAGGGGCGCCAGTTCGATCCCTGGCCTGGGAAGATCCCACGTGCCGCAGAGTGGCTGGACCGATGTGTCCAATTACCGAGCCGGAGCTCTGGAGCGCATGCGCCCAGAGCCGGCGCTCTGCAGTGAGAGGCCACTGCAATGGGAGGCCCACACAGACCAAAGAATAAAGATGGATGAAAATAAATAAATAAACAATAACAGAGGCCAAAATTTTAAAAAAAAGGTACCTCTATAAATATCACACGAACTGATGTGTGTCCATCCCTGAGCACAGAACCAGGCAAGACGAGCCCATCTGAACAGCAAGCGACTGTGGTGCGCTCTGGGGAGCCCGCCCTGGGTCTGGCTAACAGCGTGCGGCAGTGGCGTCACACCTGAAACTCTCTCAGAGCAGCTGCTCGATGCTCTCTGTCCACCCCCGTCCCTCTCGCCGGCCCCCTCCAGTCCCCACCGTCCCCACAGCTGCGACATTAAGTAACTCACAGGCCCTGTTCCCGCTCACTTTCCATCCGTCAGTGCCACCGAGTGTCGAGTGTCCTTGACACCAGGAATCAGCCACACTGCTGGGGGAACGCTGGCCTGTCAGGACCTCCCAGAGCCCAGATGTCCAGCGACACCACTGCCCCTCAGGCCAGCCACAGCCGGAGCACGCGGCAGCTCAGGGACCATCAGACCCCCGGAGCCAAGCCCGGCGCCACCTGGCAGCCTATGTCCACGCTCCTTGCACCTCCCCCACTCCACGCGGGGGCAGCGCAGGCGGGGGTGGGCAGGGGAGCTGGCCGGAGGGTTGGAGGACATGCACTGAGTCATGTCCCACCTGGACAAGGGTGATGGTTTGGTTTCCTTGGCTTTTCCTAACCGTCCCCTCTTCCTGGAACTGCTCCGAGCTCTGAGCAAGAGATTTGTGCTAAACTGGGGGGCAAGGAGAGTCCAGACCTCGAGCCCATTCCAGAGGCTGGATCAGGGCTGGTGGGTTAAGGAACACTTTAAATACGTGTAATGTTTTGTCTGTCAACATAGGCCTCAATAGAGATAGCTCTACAGGGCTTCCCTGCTGGTCCAGTGGGTAAAGAGTCCGCCTTGCAGTGCAAGGGGCGCCAGTTCGATCCCTGGCCTGGGAAGATCCCACGTGCCGCAGAGTGGCTGGACCGATGTGTCCAATTACCGAGCCGGAGCTCTGGAGCGCATGCGCCCAGAGCCGGCGCTCTGCAGTGAGAGGCCACTGCAATGGGAGGCCCACACAGACCAAAGAATAAAGATGGATGAAAATAAATAAATAAACAATAACAGAGGCCAAAATTTTAAAAAAAAGGTACCTCTATAAATATCACACGAACTGATGTGTGTCCATCCCTGAGCACAGAACCAGGCAAGACGAGCCCATCTGAACAGCAAGCGACTGTGGTGCGCTCTGGGGAGCCCGCCCTGGGTCTGGCTAACCGCGTGCGGCAGTGGCGTCACACCTGAAACTCTCTCAGAGCAGCTGCTCGATGCTCTCTGTCCACCCCCGTCCCTCTCGCCGGCCCCCTCCAGTCCCCACCGTCCCCACAGCTGCGACATTAAGTAACTCACAGGCCCTGTTCCCGCTCACTTTCCATCCGTCAGTGCCACCGAGTGTCGAGTGTCCTTGACACCAGGAATCAGCCACACTGCTGGGGGAACGCTGGCCTGTCAGGACCTCCCAGAGCCCAGATGTCCAGCGACACCACTGCCCCTCAGGCCAGCCACAGCCGGAGCACGCGGCAGCTCAGGGACCATCAGACCCCCGGAGCCAAGCCCGGCGCCACCTGGCAGCCTATGTCCACGCTCCTTGCACCTCCCCCACTCCACGCGGGGGCAGCGCAGGCGGGGGTGGGCAGGGGAGCTGGCCGGAGGGTTGGAGGACATGCACTGAGTCATGTCCCACCTGGACAAGGGTGATGGTTTGGTTTCCTTGGCTTTTCCTAACCGTCCCCTCTTCCTGGAACTGCTCCGAGCTCTGAGCAAGAGATTTGTGCTAAACTGGGGGGCAAGGAGAGTCCAGACCTCGAGCCCATTCCAGAGGCTGGATCAGGGCTGGCCTGGGCTGGAGGGGTTAGGAACGGGGGGAAGGACCCTGGGCTGGGGGGCTGGGGTCACCCTGGCCTGTGCTTTTCCCACGGGCACCTGTCCAGGCTCGGGAAGGACGCTGCCCCATTGTCAAGGAGCTAACCACGGCCGCCTTGTGGGGTTAAGGGAGCGTGGGACGGAGCAAATCGGTCTGAAAGAATGGAAGGAAGGAAGGGAGGTGGGACACAGGCACGTGCTGGCCCTGAGAGAGGCGCTGGGTGTGCGAGCAGCAGCAGGGCGCTGCGGCCGACAGAGCAGTCTTGTTCTGTGCGGACGAGACGGCTGCCCCGTGCAGCCTGCCCTCCCCTCCCCCGCAAGGCCATGCGTCCACCCTTCCTGCCGCGTCACCTGAATGTGGACTCCCCAGCCACCCGACTGGTGTGTCCGCCTTGAGGCTCTCGCACCCCTAAATCAGCCCTCATGTGCGGCCATCTTGATCTTCCTCAGCACCCTGAGGCTCGTCCCTCCGCAGGACCCCTGGACAGACACCCAGCCAAGCACCTACCTCGTCCACGGGGCCAGCCAGCTCTGTGGGGGAAAGGCCGTGGCAGCCCTCACGGCCCCGGCTCTGCAGCCCCGTCCAGGCCCCCTTGTCAGAGCCCTGCCAGCTCGGGCCCCCTCCTCCATCTTCCCAGGCTCTCGCGCGCAGTGCGCTGATGGAGCACCCTAGACAGAGGGGTCTCACAGACCCTCCTGAGCAGCCTGGCTGACCTGCTGCCCAGGGAGCCTTGAGCCAGCCGCACGCCCTCGCCTCGGTTCCTCCAGGAAAACCAGGAAGCTGGCCGGAGCCGAGGTCACACCGTGGGCCCTGGGACACAGGGCAGGCAGGGGAAGCTGGGTCTGGCCTGCTGCACCCCAGCGCCCTCGGGTTTACTGTTGTCCACACAGGGCGAGGGGAACCATGAAAGACTCCTGCTGCTTTAGAAACACGTAAACCACTGGGGGCATGTTTGCCGAGGGGAACCATGAAGACCCGCTGCTCCGAGCTCTGAGCAAGAGATTTGTGCTAAACTGGGGGGCAAGGAGAGTCCAGACCTCGAGCCCATTCCAGAGGCTGGATCAGGGCTGGCCTGGGCTGGAGGGGTTAGGAACGGGGGGAAGGACCCTGGGCTGGGGGGCTGGGGTCACCCTGGCCTGTGCTTTTCCCACGGGCACCTGTCCAGGCTCGGGAAGGACGCTGCCCCATTGTCAAGGAGCTAACCACGGCCGCCTTGTGGGGTTAAGGGAGCGTGGGACGGAGCAAATCGGTCTGAAAGAATGGAAGGAAGGAAGGGAGGTGGGACACAGGCACGTGCTGGCCCTGAGAGAGGCGCTGGGTGTGCGAGCAGCAGCAGGGCGCTGCGGCCGACAGAGCAGTCTTGTTCTGTGCGGACGAGACGGCTGCCCCGTGCAGCCTGCCCTCCCCTCCCCCGCAAGGCCATGCGTCCACCCTTCCTGCCGCGTCACCTGAATGTGGACTCCCCAGCCACCCGACTGGTGTGTCCGCCTTGAGGCTCTCGCACCCCTAAATCAGCCCTCATGTGCGGCCATCTTGATCTTCCTCAGCACCCTGAGGCTCGTCCCTCCGCAGGACCCCTGGACAGACACCCAGCCAAGCACCTACCTCGTCCACGGGGCCAGCCAGCTCTGTGGGGGAAAGGCCGTGGCAGCCCTCACGGCCCCGGCTCTGCAGCCCCGTCCAGGCCCCCTTGTCAGAGCCCTGCCAGCTCGGGCCCCCTCCTCCATCTTCCCAGGCTCTCGCGCGCAGTGCGCTGATGGAGCACCCTAGACAGAGGGGTCTCACAGACCCTCCTGAGCAGCCTGGCTGACCTGCTGCCCAGGGAGCCTTGAGCCAGCCGCACGCCCTCGCCTCGGTTCCTCCAGGAAAACCAGGAAGCTGGCCGGAGCCGAGGTCACACCGTGGGCCCTGGGACACAGGGCAGGCAGGGGAAGCTGGGTCTGGCCTGCTGCACCCCAGCGCCCTCGGGTTTACTGTTGTCCACACAGGGCGAGGGGAACCATGAAAGACTCCTGCTGCTTTAGAAACACGTGTAAACCACTGGCCCGGGGCATGTTTGAAACCCTGCAGGAATCTCTAAGAGCCAATGTTCCTGCCGGAGCACACGCTGAAGACCAAGCAAGGAGGCCCTCCAGACTTCAGGATGGCGAGAGCCTGGCCCCAGAATGCAGCCCGTGACTCTTTCCAGTCCCCTCTCCATGAGAGACTGGGGGTCCCTCCTCCTCCTCCTCCGATGGGCTTCCAAGCAGTGAGCTGGGGCCTCATGGGGCTGGTGATGGAGAACCAGGAGCCACACAAATACGGCCCAGCGGGCAGGACGGCCTTCCTGTCTGGAGAGCCCTCCATCGGTGCCTCAGATGCTAAACAATCTGCCTGCAAAGCAGGAGGCCTGGGGTCTATCCCTGGGTTGGGAAGATCCCGTAGCATAAGAAATGGCAACCCAATCGTCTTGCCAAGAGCATCCCATGGACAGAAGAGCCTGCTGGGCTACAGATCATGGGGCTGCAAAGAGTCAGACATGACTGAGCAGCTAATGCCCGCGCCCCCCCACTCCACCGCACCCCTGAAAGGGTTTTGAGGAAGCAAGCTGGAGGGCTCTGGGCACTGCCCAATCCACCCAGCTTAGGCCGGGGAAGAAGGCCTCCTTCCTACCCTGGACACTCTCCATGCACCCCAGGGATCTGTAGGTGGCTTCAAGAAGCCCCTCCCTGGCAAGAACAGACCCTGCCAGGTGACAGACAAGAACCAATTTCCACATCCAGGCTGTTTTAACCTTTGCGGGCTCCCAGACCTCTGAGGGATATCATGGGTCTTTTTTCTAGAAAAACAATCACACACTTCCAGATTTCAACTATAGTTTTAAAAGCCTTTCCAGTCCACCCTTCAGCTCCATGTGGGTCCACAGCCCCTGGTGAAAGGCACCAGAGCCCTGACATCAAGGAGGTGGTTAGTCGGCCAGTTGTGTCTGACTCTTTGCGACTCCATGGACGGCAGCACGCCAGTCTCCCCTGCCCTTCACCATCTCCCGGAGTACGCACAGCTTCATGTGCACTGATGCCATCCAACCCAGCCTCTGTTGCCCCTTCTCTGGTCCTCAGTCTTTCCCAGCCTCAAGATCTTTTCCATTGAGATGGCTCTTCGGATCAGTTGACCAAAGTACTAGAGCTTCAGCTTCAGCATCAGTCCTTCCAATGACTATTCAGGGTTGATTTCCTTTAAGGACTGACTGGCTGTCCAAGGGACTCTCAAGAATCTTCTCCAGCACTACAGTTTAAAAGCACCAATTCTTTGGCACTCAGCCTTCTTTATGGTCCAACTCTCACATCCATACGTGACTACTGGGAAAAAGACCACAGCTTTGGCTATATGGACCTTTGTCGGCAAAGTGACGCCTCTACTTTTTTAAAATTCTGTCTAGATTTGTCATAGCTTTTCCTCCAAGGAGCAAGCGTCTTTTAATTTCTTTTCTGCAGTCACTGTCCTGAGTCATTTAATCTGCCATTTGGAAAATAAAATGGCAGGGGACTCGCTAGATCTTTACACATAGAAGGTACTAGATAAGTCTGAGAAAGATGAATATATCCCTCCCCAGCTGTGATATGAGTGGCAAATATGATGGACTAGTAGTCAAGGACCTGGATCTGGCCTCCATGATAAACAGCTTTGGAACCGGAGGCTTGGTTTATTCATTCCAGGTTAGGCTGGAGGGCTCTGGGCACTGCCCAATCCACCCAGCTTAGGCCGGGGAAGAAGGCCTCCTTCCTACCCTGGACACTCTCCATGCACCCCAGGGATCTGTAGGTGGCTTCAAGAAGCCCCTCCCTGGCAAGAACAGACCCTGCCAGGTGACAGACAAGAACCAATTTCCACATCCAGGCTGTTTTAACCTTTGTGGGCTCCCAGACCTCTGAGGGATATCATGGGTCTTTTTTCTAGAAAAACAATCACACACTTCCAGATTTCAACTATAGTTTTAAAAGCCTTTCCAGTCCACCCTTCAGCTCCATGTGGGTCCACAGCCCCTGGTGAAAGGCACCAGAGCCCTGACATCAAGGAGGTGGTTAGTCGGCCAGTTGTGTCTGACTCTTTGCGACTCCATGGACGGCAGCACGCCAGTCTCCCCTGCCCTTCACCATCTCCCGGAGTACGCACAGCTTCATGTGCACTGATGCCATCCAACCCAGCCTCTGTTGCCCCTTCTCTGGTCCTCAGTCTTTCCCAGCCTCAAGATCTTTTCCATTGAGATGGCTCTTCGGATCAGTTGACCAAAGTACTAGAGCTTCAGCTTCAGCATCAGTCCTTCCAATGACTATTCAGGGTTGATTTCCTTTAAGGACTGACTGGCTGTCCAAGGGACTCTCAAGAATCTTCTCCAGCACTACAGTTTAAAAGCACCAATTCTTTGGCACTCAGCCTTCTTTATGGTCCAACTCTCACATCCATACGTGACTACTGGGAAAAAGACCACAGCTTTGGCTATATGGACCTTTGTCGGCAAAGTGACGCCTCTACTTTTTAATATTCTGTCTAGATTTGTCATAGCTTTTCCTCCAAGGAGCAAGCGTCTTTTAATTTCTTTTCTGCAGTCACTGTCCTGAGTCATTTAATCTGCCATTTGGAAAATAAAATGGCAGGGGACTCCGCTAGATCTTTACACATAGAAGGTACTAGATAAGTCTGAGAAAGATGAATATATCCCTCCCCAGCTGTGATATGAGTGGCAAATATGATGGACTAGTAGTCAAGGACCTGGATCTGGCCTCCATGATAAACAGCTTTGGAACCGGAGGCTTGGTTTATTCATTCCAGGTTTGTTATTGCCTCTCCACGCTGTGCCAAGCATGCATACCTCGTGGGGAATAAGACAGACATGTAGACATGGCCCCACCCTTGTATTACTTAGACTCTGCGGAGTGCAAGAAAATTAAAGAGTAAACACAGAAATAAGTACGTACGTTTGTGAGATGGGAAGGGACTCGGACTGACATTCCAGAGCATCAGCTTCCTTGTCTGTAAAATGGAGATAACTCTGGTTGTTTGCTGGTGTTTCTAAAGAAAGAAGGGAGACAACCTACGCTAAGCACTGGAGGCTGAGCCTGGCACCCCAGGGCTCAGTCTGTAGAAGGGGCGGCTTGGGAGTGGAGCTGGTCAGCAGACAGAAGCAAGCCTGGCTTCCCACAGTGCAGAGGCTTTGCAGAAGCCAGACCACTGCCATCCTAACTAGCCAGCCTCAGAGTCGCCACTGGGCCATGAAGAACACTAGGTAGCAGTCAAGCCCTGTGGGAAGGGCAAGCAGGTGCATGGGCAAGCAGAAGCCTCCATGCAGGGCGAGGCCAGCCCCTTGTAAGTTCTAGCTGAAGCAACAGACTAGAATTATCTCTTTGCAGGGATGGATTCTATGGTCTGTGCAGATTTCTACTTCCAGCACACTGTGGACTAGTGTATCTAACACCAGTTTTCCCACCAAAACCACTGGAAAATGGATAAAAATTCTTTGGCACTCAGTTTTAGTCCAACTCTCACATCCATACGTGACTACTGGGAAAAAGACCACAGCTTTGGCTATATGGACCTTTGTCGGCAAAGTGACGCCTCTACTTTTTAATATTCTGTCTAGATTTGTCATAGCTTTTCCTCCAAGGAGCAAGCGTCTTTTAATTTCTTTTCTGCAGTCACTGTCCTGAGTCATTTAATCTGCCATTTGGAAAATAAAATGGCAGGGGACTCCGCTAGATCTTTACACATAGAAGGTACTAGATAAGTCTGAGAAAGATGAATATATCCCTCCCCAGCTGTGATATGAGTGGCAAATATGATGGACTAGTAGTCAAGGACCTGGATCTGGCCTCCATGATAAACAGCTTTGGAACCGGAGGCTTGGTTTATTCATTCCAGGTTTGTTATTGCCTCTCCACGCTGTGCCAAGCATGCATACCTCGTGGGGAATAAGACAGACATGTAGACATGGCCCCACCCTTGTATTACTTAGACTCTGCGGAGTGCAAGAAAATTAAAGAGTAAACACAGAAATAAGTACGTACGTTTGTGAGATGGGAAGGGACTCGGACTGACATTCCAGAGCATCAGCTTCCTTGTCTGTAAAATGGAGATAACTCTGGTTGTTTGCTGGTGTTTCTAAAGAAAGAAGGGAGACAACCTACGCTAAGCACTGGAGGCTGAGCCTGGCACCCCAGGGCTCAGTCTGTAGAAGGGGCGGCTTGGGAGTGGAGCTGGTCAGCAGACAGAAGCAAGCCTGGCTTCCCACAGTGCAGAGGCTTTGCAGAAGCCAGACCACTGCCATCCTAACTAGCCAGCCTCAGAGTCGCCACTGGGCCATGAAGAACACTAGGTAGCAGTCAAGCCCTGTGGGAAGGGCAAGCAGGTGCATGGGCAAGCAGAAGCCTCCATGCAGGGCGAGGCCAGCCCCTTGTAAGTTCTAGCTGAAGCAACAGACTAGAATTATCTCTTTGCAGGGATGGATTCTATGGTCTGTGCAGATTTCTACTTCCAGCACACTGTGGACTAGTGTATCTAACACCAGTTTTCCCACCAAAACCACTGGAAAATGGATAAAAAAATATTTTTTTAACATGTTATTTATTTATTTATTCTCATCCATCTTGGTTCTTTGGCCTGTGTGGGCCTCCCATTGCAGTGGCCTCTCTCCTTGCAGAGCACCAACTCTGGGAGCACATGCTCCAGAGCGCTGGCTCATAATTGAACACACCAGCCCAGCTGCTCCGCAGCACATGGGATCTTCCCGAGCCAGAGATCGAACCGGTGCCCCTTGCATTGCAAAGCGGACTCTTTGCCTACTGGACCACCAGGGAAGCCCCTAAAATATTTAAAGCTTGTTTGAAGCCACTAAAGAAGTCTATAGGCCATGGTCTTGATGAGAAATCCAAAGAGATGACCTCAACATTTGGCCTTATTTTCCCCCTAAGCAGAGGCTATGAAATCAAGAATACAAACAGAGATAGAGTTTTTACAGTCTTATGGGATTAGGAAAAAGACGGACCAGGGGAAATTCAAGCATCTCCAAGGAAAGGAGGCCCTTATTTTGGAGGGGGGCGGGGGTGGTGGGCAGGTCACTTCTATTGGTCTTTCATTTATCTATTTTCATCCATCTTTGTTCTTTGGCCCGTGTGGGCCTCCCATCGCAGTGGCCTCTTGTCACAGAGCACTGGTTCTGGGCGCATGCGCTCCAGAGCTCTGGCTCGGTAATTGGACACATCAGTCCAGCTACTCCGTGGCACGTGGGATCTTCCCAGGCCAGGGATCGAACCGGCGCCCCTTGCACTGCAAGGCGGTGTCCTTACCCCCTGGACCACCAGGGAAGCCTGAGGACCTTGTTTTTTAAAAAGCTTTCCGTTGGGACCCTTGGAAAGCACATTAGAAATAGATGAGCCCCTTACAACATTTGTTAGCATTGTGTTATTTCTGAACATCATTTTCTTAAGGAAATGAAATAAAGAAATAAATGAGCCGTCACAAAGGTTAAAGTCTAACTTTAAATAAACTTAATTTCAGACTGGATCAAGGTGACTTGCCTCTACTCTTTTTTTATTTTTAATTTTATTTATTTATTATTTTTGGCTATTCTGGGTTTTCACTGCTGCCATAGGCTCATCTCTAGTTGCAGGGAGTGGGGGCTACTCTCTACTTGACGTGAACAGACTTATTGTTGCGGTAACTTCTTTTGTTATGGAACTCAGGCTCTAGGGTACATGGGCTTCAGTAGTTGTGGCACATAGGCTCAATAGTTGCAGCTCTGAGGCTCTAGAGCACAGGCTCAACAGTTGTGGCTCACAGACTTAGTTGCTCCGCAGCATGTGGGATCTTCCTGGATCAGGGATCAAACCCATGTCTCCTGCACTGTCAGGTGAACTCTTCACCACTGAGCTACCAGGGAAATCCTCTAACTCTCTTCTTGAAGCAAGAGTATATCCTCTGGCTTCCCTGGTGGTCCAGTGGGTAAGGACACCGCCTTGCAGTGCAAGCGGCGCCAGTTTGATCCCTGGCCTGGGAAGACCCCACGTGCCACAGAGCGGCTGGACGGATGTGTCCAACTACCAAGCTGGAGCTCTCGGGTGCATGCACCCAGAGCCGGTGCTCTGCGACAACAGAGGCCACTGCAATGGGAGGCCCACACAGGCCAAAGAACAAAGATGGATGAAAATGAATAAATGAAAGACCAATAGAAGTGGCCAAAAATAAAATAAAATAAAATAATTTTTAAAAAAAAGAATTTTTTTTTTTTTAAAAAAGAGTATATCCTCCCTGGATCCATCACAGTCTTGATTACCTCTACAATTTTCCCAAGCACAGCATCTTATAAACACACCCAGTCAATAAAGGTTTACCAGGCACACCAAGAGAAAAGACCATATGACCAAAACCAAGAGCAAAACAACAAAAACAGACAATAGCAACAGACCCATGGGAGATCCAGACATTGGCATTTAAATAACAGACTTTATAATAATTGTGATTAATAAGTTCCAAAAGTAGACAACGTAAAGAATTGAAGCAGAGGACTGGAAACTTTTAAAATTTATCAAATGGAAATGGAATTCTAGAAAGCAAAGATACAATGAACATAATTAACCATGCTGTGTGTGGCGGGAAGGAGGTTTGAGGAGGAGGAGGTATGTGTATACATTGAGGCGATTCACTATGTTGCACAGCAGAAAATAGCACAACACTGTAAAGCAATTATACTCAAATAATATAATAAAAATAAATAAATATACCATAAAAACATCAACAATACAATGAAGATGTAGCTAATTGATGGTGAGTGAACCAGAAAATAGGCAGAATAAAACACTGGGCATTGGGACTTCCCTGAAAGTCTAATGTGCTTAAAAATCCACCTGCCAATGTAGGGGTCATAGGCTCATCTCTAGTTGCAGGAGTGGGGCTACTCTCACTTGACGTGAACAGACTTATTGTTGCGGTAACTTCTTTTGTTATGGAACTCAGGCTCTAGGGTACATGGGCTTCAGTAGTTGTGGCACATAGGCTCAATAGTTGCAGCTCTGAGGCTCTAGAGCACAGGCTCAACAGTTGTGGCTCACAGACTTAGTTGCTCCGCAGCATGTGGGATCTTCCTGGATCAGGGATCAAACCCATGTCTCCTGCACTGTCAGGTGAACTCTTCACCACTGAGCTACCAGGGAAATCCTCTAACTCTCTTCTTGAAGCAAGAGTATATCCTCTGGCTTCCCTGGTGGTCCAGTGGGTAAGGACACCGCCTTGCAGTGCAAGCGGCGCCAGTTTGATCCCTGGCCTGGGAAGACCCCACGTGCCACAGAGCGGCTGGACGGATGTGTCCAACTACCAAGCTGGAGCTCTCGGGTGCATGCACCCAGAGCCGGTGCTCTGCGACAACAGAGGCCACTGCAATGGGAGGCCCACACAGGCCAAAGAACAAAGATGGATGAAAATGAATAAATGAAAGACCAATAGAAGTGGCCAAAAATAAAATAAAATAAAATAATTTTTAAAAAAAAGAATTTTTTTTTTTTTAAAAAAGAGTATATCCTCCCTGGATCCATCACAGTCTTGATTACCTCTACAATTTTCCCAAGCACAGCATCTTATAAACACACCCAGTCAATAAAGGTTTACCAGGCACACCAAGAGAAAAGACCATATGACCAAAACCAAGAGCAAAACAACAAAAACAGACAATAGCAACAGACCCATGGGAGATCCAGACATTGGCATTTAAATAACAGACTTTATAATAATTGTGATTAATAAGTTCCAAAAGTAGACAACGTAAAGAATTGAAGCAGAGGACTGGAAACTTTTAAAATTTATCAAATGGAAATGGAATTCTAGAAAGCAAAGATACAATGAACATAATTAACCATGCTGTGTGTGGCGGGAAGGAGGTTTGAGGAGGAGGAGGTATGTGTATACATTGAGGCGATTCACTATGTTGCACAGCAGAAAATAGCACAACACTGTAAAGCAATTATACTCAAATAATATAATAAAAATAAATAAATATACCATAAAAACATCAACAATACAATGAAGATGTAGCTAATTGATGGTGAGTGAACCAGAAAATAGGCAGAATAAAACACTGGGCATTGGGACTTCCCTGAAAGTCTAATGTGCTTAAAAATCCACCTGCCAATGTAGGGGTCATGGGCTCAATCCCTGGTTCAGGAAGATTCCACATGCCACAGGGCCCGTTCCACCAAACCCGTTCTCCACAACTACTGAGGCCTTAAGCCCTAGAGCCCGGGCTCTGCAACAAAAGAAGCCACAGCAGTGAGAATCCCACAGACCATTGCTCACTGCAACTACAGAAAGCCCATGTACAGCAGTGAAGACACAACATAGCCAAAATCATAACAAAATAAATTATTTTTAAAAATAAAAACACTATCATAAAAAAAATACTGTGCATTGTAGCACAGTGAGAAAATTTGGTAGAAAACAAAATCAAGGCATAAGAAGAAAGCAATTTTGGGGGCAAGGGGGCCACTTCTACTGGTATTTCATTTATTCATTTTCATTCATCTTTGTTCTCTGGCCTGTGTGGGCCTCCCATCGCAGTGGCCTTTCTAATCGCTGAGCTCCGGCTCGGTAGTTGGACACAACAGTCCAGCTGCTCCGTGGCACGTGGGATCTTCCCAGGCCAGGGATCGAACCAGCGCCCCTTGAACTGCAAGGCGGTGTCCTTACCCACTGGACTACCAGGGGAGCCCAGCAATTTTTTTTTTTTTTGAAAAATCCTTAAATTTATCCTCTTAAAGGAGAAGATGCATGATATGCATATATAACACACTTTAGTGAAGGGTTTGTGCACATATGTGATAATGGACTCTGCACGTAATAAAGTATAGATATGTAAATTTTACTTCACATCATTTAACCACAGAAAAGGTAAGAAACTGGAAGTCCCATGCATTACATATGAATCTGAGGGACTCCATGGCATATCAGGCTGGAGGAGAGAATGGGCTTTGGAGCGTGCTGCCTAAATCCTGCTCTGTCTCCTGCTAAGAGTAGGCCTTGGTCCAGGTCATATAACCTACCTGAGGTTGCTCTAT
Organism: Tragulus kanchil; assembly: GCA_022376925.1. NCBI lineage: Eukaryota > Metazoa > Chordata > Mammalia > Artiodactyla > Tragulidae > Tragulus > Tragulus kanchil. The sequence goes on from JAIOJX010000003.1 coordinate 140,291,861, forward strand.
CATCTGTAAAAATGGCATGGTGGTGTCGTGAGGATTAGGGGAGATGGTGCACGTGTGTGGTACCCAGTGACCCCTTAGTGACAGGACAAATGGCTTTGTTAGTTGTCAGAAGCTGACTTTCTGGGGATCTCTCTACAGCTGGGGAGCCGTTCCTCCACAAAAACATCTAGATTTTAGATTCCCTACCCCAGTGCAAGAAAAAAAATCTTTTGGCTCCCACTCCACCCCAGAGAAGCACCTGATATATTCATCTATACCTAGTAAGTCATTGCTGGAATGTCTCAGAAGGAACAATGCAGGGAGAGGGCTACGCTTAACAGAAGTGACGTTCAGATGGTGGGACTTGAGGCGCAGGCAGCCGTTTTAGGGGAGGAGCTTTGAGTAAGGGATCCTTCCTTGTGTGTTTTGACTCCCAGCACATGGGTGACCTCCCAGCTCCCACCTGTGGCTCTCACCCCACTGGTTCTCTGAGCACTCCCAAGTCTTCGTTCAACTCTATCTCCTTCCATCTCTTCTGCTGTCCAGGCTTTTTAGAAAGTTGTTGCACGTGCCTGGGAGGTGCTCGCCCACGCTCCTCCCACATCCTTGTCATCCTTCAGGTCTCAGCTCAAACACCACATCTCAAAGGAGACGTCCCGGATGGTCCTGTGTTAATCACACTCCCTCTCGTGATAATTACTGTACTAAGTCAAGTCGCTCAGTCGTGTCCGAGTCTGTGACCCCATGAGTGAGCTGTGGAATACTGCAGGCAAGAATACTGGGGTGGGTAGCCTATCCTTTTTCCAGGGGTCTTCCCACCCCACGGACGGATCCCCGGTCTCCCGCATTGCAGGCGGATTCTCTACTGTCTGAACCACCAGGGAAGATCTGCTGCACTAAGAAGTTACTTCATTTGTCTATTTTTTTTAATCTCTTACCTATAGATGGCCTCTACTGCTGACAACAGCCCCAGCCGAGCCTTGAGCACCATCATCACTCTTAGTCTGAAACGAGAAGCGTGAACCCTCAGTCACTGATTCATAAGATGCTTACTGAACACGCTCTCTGTGTTGGGCACGGGGAAGGCGTGGGAATAGACGAGGAACGAAATAGACAAAGCCCCTCCTCTCGTGGCTCTGGGAAGAGTGAGACACAAACAAACACAAAATCCGTCGGAGGTGCTGGGTGCAGTTGAGAAAAATACCTCTGCGAGAGGATGTCGAAAGGGAAAGGAAAATACGACTTTGTATGGTGGAGGCACCAAGTCCTCTCTGACTGGGGAGATTTCAGCAAAATCTGGAAGGACAGGATGGTGTCAGCCGGGAGGATACAGGGCACGGAGCTTCCAGAGCCTCCGAAAGGGGCTAGTGTGCTTCGCCAAGTAGGACATTGTGTTTATTTGGTTTCCAAAGCGAATCGTCTTTTGTGATTTAATAATGTAAATCAAAAGCCTTAAAATACACATACCCTTTGAACTCTAAGCCCACTTAGGAATTCAGCCACAGGGAAAATAATGTATGCATATATTTATGTATAAGGAAACAGACTAGGGGCCTCCTTGGTACTCAGCTGGTAAAGAATCCGCCTGCAATATGGGACACCTGGGTTCGATTCCTGGGCTGGGAAGATCCCTGGCAGGGGGCATGGCAATCCACTCCAGTCTTCTTGCCTGGAGAATCCCCACGGACTGAGGAGCCCGGCGGGCTGCAGTCCACGGGGTCGCAGACTCAGACCAAGCGACTAAGCATAGCACATGCAGACTAGGGAATTTTTAAAGTATGGAAACAATGTCACTGTTCAATGTTAAGAAAGTAGAAGACTATTTTAAAATACAGAAAGTTGGTGTTCAGTCTCTAAGTTGTGTCTGACTCTTTGCCATCCCATGGACTGTAGCGCGCCAGGCTTCCCTGTCCTTCACCAACTCCCAGAGGGTGCTCAAATTCACGTCCACTGAGTCGGTGATGCCATGCAGCCATCTCATCCTCTGTCACTCCCTTCTGTAATAATCTCTGTCCACTATCATTCTGTGAAAAAAAATATTACACACACACACACACACACACATATATATGGAAACCTTTGAAGGCATAAATAGCAGTAGTTATTAATGATGGATTAAAGAATATGATTAACTTGTACCTTTTTTATTTTTTACTTTTCTATTGCCTTGAACGTCTTGCAATTTGAAAAAGTTATGAAATCAACCTAACTGTTCATAAAACAGACCCACATATATACTGAACAGATGTGGAGTGTCTTCCTTGTGGTAAAAAACGCACAGACAACAAGCCAGCGAAGACAGTCACCTGTGAAAAGCCCCAGGTGGAGGGGTCGAAAGGTGCCCCCAGGCTTCCTCTTGGATGGTGGAGAGACAGAAGCTATCAGATTTTGAGAATGTGGTGAGGGCGAGAAGAAAGTTCTGCTTTTCTTCATCAAAATATGAGGCAGCGTCAACAGCTGAGAGTGGGCAGGGGAGGGGAGGGTGGAGGGGAGAGGGAAGTCTGGAGGGACAGCAGCTTTTTTATAGTATTTCCTTATGTTTTATTTCAGGGGTTGCATCGAGTCTTAGTTGCTACACACGGGATCTTCTCACATCAGGCAGAATCTTTTTTTTTTTTTTTAAATTTTGGTCTCTTTTATTGGTTTTATTTATTTTCATCTGTCTTCACTCCTTGACCTGTGTGGGCCTCCCATTGCAGTGGCCTCTCCCGCTGCAGAGCGCTGGCTCGTAATTGGATACACCGGTCCAGCTGCTCTGAGGCACATGGGATCTTCCCGGGCCAGGGATTGAACCGGTGCCCCTTGCACTGCAAGGTGGACTCTTTACCCACTGGACCACCAGGGAAGCCCCAGGCGAGATCTTTGATTGCAGCGCGGGTTTATCTCTCATTGTGGAGCTTGGGAGCTTCAGAGGACACAGGCTTAGTCGCGCCTCGGTCTGTGGGATCTTAGTCCCCTGACCAAGGATCGAACCCAAGTCAGGACTTCCCAGGCAACTGCAAGTCCTTGCTCCCTTGGAAGTCTGTGATGTGCCCTATCAGCCCAGCTACAATACGTTCTCTGGCAAAGTTCAGTTCTTGAGTTGGATTCAACTAAGGCTGGGATTCTCCAAAGAGACACAAGGGAGTGCGAGAAGCTAAAAATGGTGGGTTTAAAGCAAAAATGATGAGATCGAAGGATGATTTTCTTTGAAGGTCAATAGACAGAGTTAGAGACCTGGAGGGGAGCGAGTGGAGTGGTAAGAGAGACGGAAGCCTGAGCTCAGGCTCCCAGGTGGTGCGGTTCCTGGTGGTGACATGGGTCAGGCTGAGCCCGGGGCTTTCTGGGGAGGATGTACGCACTAGAGGTGAGGCAGTCGAGGAACTGAGCACCCACACGGAAAGTCCCAAGTGACTGGTGACCGAGCCGGCATCCCAAAGGGAAGTGACTGTGACTAAGAAGTCAGTAGGTGACAGGCAGGAGGAGGCAGAGGAGTGTGTGACCTGGGTAAGAACAGTGAAGATCTTCCAAAAGAAATGGGGTTTCAGAAGGAGAAGGGAGGAGAGAGGGTCGGAAGCGACAGTGTGAGTGAAAATGGTGTCCGCCCACCTGCTCGTTCTTAGCTGGATGTGCGAGAGAGAAGAGCAGCCTCGGGTGGGAGGACTTCAGGAAAAGCAGAGTGCTCGGGGAGCCGGGACATTCGAGGAAGAGGCTGAGGCCACAGGCACACCTGTGAGCACACACCTGAGAGGGCAGAGTCCAAGGAGGGGCAGGGAGCTGTGTCGGGTCAGGGATGTGGGGAAGAGGTAAGAGTCCGGAACAGTCATAGCAAGCCGGACGCCTTGCAGGACAGAGAAAAAGAGGGATGTGAGAGAGTCCAAAGGAATTAGCCCCGATGAGTGACTCAGACAGGCGTTCGTGGTGGCTCAGATGGTAAAGATTCTGCCTGCAAGGCGGGAGGCCTGGGTTCGGTCCCTGGGTCTGGAAGATCTCCTGGAGGAGGCATGGCAGCCCGCTCCAGTATTCTTGCCTGGAGAATGCCCACGGGTAGAGGAGCCTGGAGGGATAATCCACGGGGTCACACAGGCTTCTCCCTTCTCCATGGCATTTTCCAGGGACTGAACCCAGGTCTCCCGCCTCGCAGGTGGATTCTTTACTATCCAAGCCACCAGGGAAGCCCACGAATCCTGGCATGGTAGCCTATCCCTTCTCCAGGGGATCTTCCCAGCCAGGAATCAAGCTGGAGACTCCTGCACTGCAGGCAGATTATTTACCAGCTGAGCTACAAGGGCATCCCAAGCCCACAGTGTCTCAGACGCCCAACTGAGGTCAAGGCTCCGAGCAGGGAAGGGACTCCTGTGAGTCGGCTGCCTGCGGGTGAGGAACCCCAGTCCTACTGGCTCACGTGCAAACACACGCCAGGGGCTCAGATGAACACCCAGCACCAAGGAGGAGACCCACACCCCTTAGGGTCACCCAGAGCCGTGAAGAACTGGAGTATTTGGGGACTCGGGTAGACCTGCCCCAGGACAAGGAACCAAGGACCCTGGGCCCCACCTTCCAGGAAGAGGAGACAGGGCAGGTGCTCCCTTGCCTTAATCTCTGCAGGAGGTGCTACTGGTCTTGAGGAAGCGACAGTGTGAGTGAAAATGGTGTCCGCCCACCTGCTCGTTCTTAGCTGGATGTGCGAGAGAGAAGAGCAGCCTCGGGTGGGAGGACTTCAGGAAAAGCAGAGTGCTGGGGGAGCCGGGACATTCGAGGAAGAGGCTGAGGCCACAGGCACACCTGTGAGCACACACCTGAGAGGGCAGAGTCCAAGGAGGGGCAGGGAGCTGTGTCGGGTCAGGGATGTGGGGAAGAGGTAAGAGTCCGGAACAGTCATAGCAAGCCGGACGCCTTGCAGGACAGAGAAAAAGAGGGATGTGAGAGAGTCCAAAGGAATTAGCCCGATGAGTGACTCAGACAGGCGTTCGTGGTGGCTCAGATGGTAAAGATTCTGCCTGCAAGGCGGGAGGCCTGGGTTCGGTCCCTGGGTCTGGAAGATCTCCTGGAGGAGGCATGGCAGCCCGCTCCAGTATTCTTGCCTGGAGAATGCCCACGGGTAGAGGAGCCTGGAGGGATAATCCACGGGGTCACACAGGCTTCTCCCTTCTCCATGGCATTTTCCAGGGACTGAACCCAGGTCTCCCGCCTCGCAGGTGGATTCTTTACTATCCAAGCCACCAGGGAAGCCCACGAATCCTGGCATGGTAGCCTATCCCTTCTCCAGGGGATCTTCCCAGCCAGGAATCAAGCTGGAGACTCCTGCACTGCAGGCAGATTATTTACCAGCTGAGCTACAAGGGCATCCCAAGCCCACAGTGTCTCAGACGCCCAACTGAGGTCAAGGCTCCGAGCAGGGAAGGGACTCCTGTGAGTCGGCTGCCTGCGGGTGAGGAACCCCAGTCCTACTGGCTCACGTGCAAACACACGCCAGGGGCTCAGATGAACACCCAGCACCAAGGAGGAGACCCACACCCCTTAGGGTCACCCAGAGCCGTGAAGAACTGGAGTATTTGGGGACTCGGGTAGACCTGCCCCAGGACAAGGAACCAAGGACCCTGGGCCCCCACCTTCCAGGAAGAGGAGACAGGGCAGGTGCTCCCTTGCCTTAATCTCTGCAGGAGGTGCTACTGGTCTTGAGGAAGCTGTGCCTGACAGTCCTGATACATGGGCCCTAGGCTATGGTCCCCCTAAGCAAGCATTCTTTTGTGTTTTAACGCAGAGTCGGACATGTTAAAAGAGAAAATTTAGCCTTTATGGGAAGAAGCAGCCAGGCTTGGTCAGGGAAATAGTGAAAGGGTTTTACCTCAACTTGAGACTTCAACCCAGAGCCCAGACCTGATCGAACCCTGCTTGGGACTTGAACCCACGTGGCTGGAGCTTGAATTCCAGCCAAAACCCTGTCTGGGACTTGAACCCATGTGACTGGGGCTTGAACCTAGCCAAAATCTGGTTTGGGAGTCAAACCCACATGGCTAAGGCTTAACCCCAGCCAAAACCCTGCTTGGGACTTGAATTCACGTAGTCAGGACTCAGTCCCAGCCAGAACCCTGTCTGGGACTCGAACCTATGCAGCCAGGACTTAATCCAGTACTCACCCAACGTCTGGACCCACTGTGGCTCAGGTTCTTCGTGCCTCAACGCAGAAGGAATTTAGTAAGAGGCAGAGTGATGGGCAAGAAGAGGATTTATTAGGACAGGGTACTTGTAAAAGGTGCAAGCAGGCAGGCAGGAAAGCTCTGCTCTCTCCTCGAGTGGGCAGCCATATATACATATATAGGATGGTAGAAGACCGCCCCCTCAAGTAGACGCAGATGCAGGACATACATCATTGATTGCTTCTTCGCCAGCTCCTCCTTCATCAGCTGTTTATACCCAGTCAAGCCTGCTTTGCTGAACAAGGAGCAGCTCTCCTGAGTTATCGTTAACTCACTGGCCTCCCAAACTTTCTCAGGTGTCTCCCTTCTACCTACCATCCCCTACTAGGACTCTACAACCACCTACCTATTCTACTCTGTCCCTGTCAGTAGAGGCGAGGCCAGGGTTTCCATGGCAACCCCCGGCCTCTCAGGATGCGCCTGAGAAGATGCCTCTTGCCCCTTCCTCCCCTGGCCCTTCTCATTCTCCTCTGAGAGCAGAGGGCAGAGCAGAGGGAGGGGGCAGGGACAGATGGAGACCATCTGAACACCTGGCCCTTCCACGAGGCCCCGCCGGCTATGCTGCTGCGTGAGGACAACCCACGGCCTCATCTGGCCACTTCTGAAAAATGGGTAGAAGGTGCTGCCACCTAACGGAGCGTCTCCAGGCAGGCCTAGAGAGAAAACCCAAAGGCCAGACCCCTGGCTTGGTTTAGGCGTGAAAGAAAATGGGGAAGATGACGAAAAAATATGAGAGAGCCCTTCAAGCAGGAAAATTCAGTGGAAGTGTCCTGCACCATAGTTTAAGGAAGGCCCAGCAAGGCCCTCCGCAGTCCTGGAGCCAATGCAAGCTGCCCGCTTCCCAGCGCTGGGCCTGCCTCGGTGTCCCCCCACCCCAGGTCCCCTCCAGGGTGGTGCACCTGTGGGCTACACGATGATGACTCCAGCATGCCCTCCCTAGGGCCTGGGTCGGGCCTGCTCCTATTCTTGGAGAACTAGGGTCAGAGCCCCACATCAACCCAAACACCCGCCCACCTCCTGTGGGGCCCCAGGCAAGCAGAGCAGCCTCTCCACGCCTCTGTTTCCTTGGCAATAAAACACCCATCTCAAGGGGAGGTAGTGAGGAGGCCCTGAGACTAATGAAGCAACTTGTTGGGGCCTAGTAGGTTAGCACTTGGGTGCCCCCTCACCCCCGAGACTGACACAGAGGTTCTCAACTCGGGCAAGAGACCAACACCCAGGGCCGGCCCCTGCGAACAGGGGACACACGACCTCTCTCTCATCCTCTCCCATTTCTTCTCCTTCTTCCATCCTACCCCTCTTAGCAGTTTCTGTTGGAGCACCCCTGAGATCAGCAGCCACCACCTTCGGGAAGTCTTCCTGGCTTTCAGTCACACAGCCCTCTCCCTCCTCCTTGGAATGGCATTGTCTCAGAATCCCACCGCTCAGGAAGACTCTGAAGCGGCATCCCTGCCCCGCAGGGAGCTCCCGAGAGGCACGTCTTGCCTTCTGCCTCCCTCAGCACAGGCTGAACGCACAGGAGTCCCTGGATTCAGGGGCAGTTCCCCAGAATGCCAAGCCAGCCCTTGGCACAGCCTGCCGCCGTGGAGGCGGGGAGAGACTATATGTTCTGATTCTATTAATTAAGCTTATCGCCTGTCTGCAATGCCTCCCGAGCCTGCGTCCGTTCTCCAGCCTGCTCTGTGTAGGCACAGTAACACAGAGCAGGTGAGCGGGACTAGGTGGCCATCTGAGGCCTGGGTGCCTCACCCAGTGGGCAGCATCACCAGCCTCAGGGCCTCAGCCTGCCCACCCCAGGGGTGAGGGACCCAAGAGCGATGGCCGCCACCTCTCTAAGATGTCTGCCCCTACCTGAATGAGCAGGGCTTCCCTTGTAGCTCGGCTGGTAAAGAATTTGCCTGCAGGATTTGGGTCAATGTGTGGCAATAAACAACAAAACCCTGTAGAGAAATACATAATAATAATAAACAAGAATCTGCCTGCAACGCAGGAGACCCTGGTTTGATTCCTGGGTCAGGAAGATTCCCTGGAGAAGGAAAAAACTACCCACTCCAGTATCCGTGGGCTTCCCTGGCGGCTCAGACTTGGTAAAGAACCCACTTGCAATGTGGGAGACCTGAGCTTCATTCCTGGGTTTGGAAAATCCCTTGGGGAAGGGAAAGGCTACCCTGAATGAGGGAAGAGGTGCGGAGGGGAGGGAGTGGGGTGGCCTGTGGGACCAGGCCAGAGTCCATGCATGCAGCTCTTGGGTGGTGGTGGGCCCAAAGCGGCCCTTCCTCCCCGTGAGGGACGGCCTGCCTAGGCCAGCTCTCAATCAATCAAGTTCCAAGGAGGAAGATGAGGACAATAGCGTTGCTCCCAGACTGAAGACCGGAAACAGATCCAGACAGGGGAAATATTTTGTCCAAAGTTGCAAAGTTGCAAACAGAGCTACTCCAAAAATTCTGAATCCAAATGCCCTTCGGTTGCCCCAGTGCCTACTGGAAGGTGCCCTCCACAGGATGCAGGCTCCCCGTCCAGCCTTACCTTCTCATAGCTGTGACTGGTCTGCCGATGGCCTGTTCCCAGGTGGCGCTAGTGGTAAAGACCCCACCTGCCAATGCAGGAGACATAAGAGACACAGGTTCAATCCCTGGATCGGGAAGCTCCCGGGGAGGGGGACATGGCAGCCCACTCCAGTACTCTTGTCTGGAGAATCCAATGGATGGAGGAGCCGGGTGGGGGGCTACAGTCTGCAGGGTCGCAGAGTCCAACACAGCCGAGACTTAGCACACATGCACAGCACTGTCAGTGGCACCCAGGAGGGCGGGAGGCTGGCACAGAGGGGCACCTCTGGAGGCGGGCATCAGTCAGAGGCGCTTCTTGCTCCCCAAGGCCGTCCAGCCCCAGATGGCCTGTGCCCTGGCCGCGCGGTGGCAACCTGGACACACGGCTGAGCGCAGGGGCTCCTTTCAGCCCACCAAGCTTTGCTCAGAGACCCTGAGACGCAGCACAAGACTGGCCCCGTTCTGAGGAAAATCAGGTTCACACACCACCCGCTGGCCTGCTGCTCCCCTCTCCAGGACACTGGGAGTCCCTGATCAGGGGTGGGAGGGCAGGGCCCACCCTTCCCCCAAGCGGGGTCCCCCCATCAGTGAGGCTGGGCCAACCCCTAGGCCTGGCGCCTTCACGTGCATCTCTATGGAAACTGAGCTCTGTTTCCGAGGATGTTTCCGAGGATGGCCTCGACCTAGGGGACAGTTGATGGAGTCCTCCCTCCGCCTCTCCCTGGCCGTGTGACCTTGAACAAGTCACGTCGGCTCTCTGGGTACCACGGCCAAGGCTCTGCTCTGGCAGAGAGAAGCTGGCGCTTGGTTTGGGAGACCTGGTGGGGGTTGGAAGGCGGCAAAAGGAGGGGATGGGAGCTGCTCTCAGAGGCCCTGAGGGTGCAGGAACCGAGCCCCCATCCAAGCCCCGAGCTCCCTCGGGCTCAGGGGCGGAGTCGCAGCTGCTGGGAGGAAAGCCAGGATCCTCCCCGGCCTGAGAACCTCCCGGCTCGCCCGCTCCCTCCCCGCCGGGGGCTGGACCTCCCGAGGGAGGGCCCCGCCATCTGACCCCCTGGCTTCCTCGGGCTGGCGCGGACGCGTCGCCGCGTCGGTTCCCAGGCGAGCCGGCTGGCCATCCATCAGCCACGGCCCCCGCTCGCTCCCGCGCTCAGTCCGCCCACCCACCTGCCCGCCGCGCATCCTCCCCGGCCGCACCCGCCCCCGCCCCGGCCCAGACGCGCCGCCGCTGCCCCGAGCGCTGCCGCCCTCCGCAGGCTCCGTGCAGGTCCGCTCCTGCAGTGCCCTCGGGCCACCGGCCGCCGCTGCTGCCTCTTCTCCAGACCACCAGGGACCTGCCCGTCCCACCCCAGCCCAGCCTGGGCAAAGGAAGCCTCAGACTGCCGCAGTGGCACCCAGGAGGGCGGGAGGCTGGCACAGAGGGGCACCTCTGGAGGCGAGCATCAGTCAGAGGCGCTTCTTGCTCCCCAAGGCCGTCCAGCCCCAGATGGCCTGTGCCCTGGCCGCGCGGTGGCAACCTGGACACACGGCTGAGCGCAGGGGCTCCTTTCAGCCCACCAAGCTTTGCTCAGAGACCCTGAGACGCAGCACAAGACTGGCCCCGTTCTGAGGAAAATCAGGTTCACACACCACCCGCTGGCCTGCTGCTCCCCTCTCCAGGACACTGGGAGTCCCTGATCAGGGGTGGGAGGGCAGGGCCCACCCTTCCCCCAAGCGGGGTCCCCCCATCAGTGAGGCTGGGCCAACCCCTAGGCCTGGCGCCTTCACGTGCATCTCTATGGAAACTGAGCTCTGTTTCCGAGGATGTTTCCGAGGATGGCCTCGACCTAGGGGACAGTTGATGGAGTCCTCCCTCCGCCTCTCCCTGGCCGTGTGACCTTGAACAAGTCACGTCGGCTCTCTGGGTACCACGGCCAAGGCTCTGCTCTGGCAGAGAGAAGCTGGCGCTTGGTTTGGGAGACCTGGTGGGGGTTGGAAGGCGGCAAAAGGAGGGGATGGGAGCTGCTCTCAGAGGCCCTGAGGGTGCAGGAACCGAGCCCCCATCCAAGCCCCGAGCTCCCTCGGGCTCAGGGGCGGAGTCGCAGCTGCTGGGAGGAAAGCCAGGATCCTCCCCGGCCTGAGAACCTCCCGGCTCGCCCGCTCCCTCCCCGCCGGGGGCTGGACCTCCCGAGGGAGGGCCCCGCCATCTGACCCCCTGGCTTCCTCGGGCTGGCGCGGACGCGTCGCCGCGTCGGTTCCCAGGCGAGCCGGCTGGCCATCCATCAGCCACGGCCCCCGCTCGCTCCCGCGCTCAGTCCGCCCACCCACCTGCCCGCCGCGCATCCTCCCCGGCCGCACCCGCCCCCGCCCCGGCCCAGACGCGCCGCCGCTGCCCCGAGCGCTGCCGCCCTCCGCAGGCTCCGTGCAGGTCCGCTCCTGCAGTGCCCTCGGGCCACCGGCCGCCGCTGCTGCCTCTTCTCCAGACCACCAGGGACCTGCCCGTCCCACCCCAGCCCAGCCTGGGCAAAGGAAGCCTCAGACTGCCGCAGTGGCTTCACCTCTGGACCCCTGTGGCTCTCCAAAAAAACGTGCCCCAAAGACGTCATTGTTCCCTCCTAAGCATCTTCCCTGTTTGGCCGGTTCCTTCTGCTCGGGCCTGAACTGTTACCGCAGCGTCTTTGGGACCTGTGGATGAGCCGCGGAATTCTCCAGGCAGGAACACTGGAGTGGGTAGCCTTTCCCTTCTCCAGGGGATCCTTCCAACCAGGGGATGGAACCCAGGTTTCCCACATGGCAGGGGGATACCGTCTGAGCCACCAGGGAAGCCCCTGCAGAGGATAAATTAAGCCCAATTAAGGCTGATTTCAGCGCAGGTCCTCCCTCTCTCCTGCCTTCTTCCCCACACAGGGTGTCCCGCCCAGGTACCAACTCTTGCTCCCGGATATCAAGGCTCCTCTCAGTTTCCCTAGTGTCTGCCCAGCCAGGACTGCTGAATGAATGAATGAAGCGCGATATTTACACCTGAACCATTTCAGCACCCTGCCTAGGCTCTTATACAAAGGTACCACATTAAGCCTTAAGTTAAAGTAATGAAATATCAAGGAAGAGGTAGGCCAGGACTGGCAGGTGAGGGACAGACTGTGGGCCATGAGGTGGGGAGCATGGCCTTCTGGAGGAGGGGGCATCACCGAGTGTGGTCCTTGTTTCCAGACCTAAAACGATTGTGTAGTTGAGGATCTGGCTTGTGCTGCTGAAGTTCTGATCTGCCTAGATCACCTGTGGAATACTCCAGGCCAGGACCGCTAGTCTCACATAGGATCCATTTCAATACTGCCTGTTATGTTATTTTATTTTCTCCCACCAGAAATTTTGAATTAAAAATTTTAAATTTAAATTTATTTATTTATGTATGTATTTATTTGGGGCTATTTGGGTTTTTCACCACTGCCACAGGCTTTTCTGTAGCTGCAGGGAGTGAGTGGGGGCTACTCTCTCATTGAGGTGAGCAGGCTTCTTGTTGCGGTGACTTCTTGTTGCGGTGACTTCTTGTTGCGGTGACTTCTTGTGGAACTCAGGCTCTAGGGCACACCGGCTTCAATAGTTGCAGCACATGGGCTCAATAGGTGCGGCTCCGAGGCGCTAGAGCACAGGCTCCATCGTTGTGGCTCACGGGCTTAGTTATTCCACAACATGTGGGATCTTCCCGAATCAGGGATCGAACCCCTGTCTCCTGCATTGGCAGGCGAACGCTTCACTACTGGGCTACCAGGGAAGCCCCAGCCAGAACTTTTTAAGACAAGCTTTTTATCCCCGTTTTACAGACAAAGAAAAGAAGCAGGCTCAGGAAATCTACCCTACCCAAGAGCATTCCGTAGGAAGGTGGTTGAGTTGGTCCCAGTGCCCTGCCTCTTTTCTCTGTTCTCCGCTGCCCTTTGCATCAAGTGCCCATCTTCTGGGCTTCCCAGGTGGTGCCGGTGGTAAAGAACCCGCCTGCCAATGCAGGAGGTGTGAGAGGTGCAGATTCAGTCCCTGGGCGGGGAAGATGCCCTGGAGAAGAGCATGGTGACCTACTCCAGTATTCTTTCCTGGGAAATCCTATGGACCGAGGAGCCTGGGGGGCTACCGTCCATAAGGCTGCAAAGAGTTGGACACCACAGAAGGACCTGAGCGCGCATGCGCACAAGTAGCTCTTCTACCCATGGTGCCTCCCCATGGAGGGCACGGCGAGGTGGCCGTGTGTGGCCTCGGTGTCCGTGGTCACCCTCCAGAGGAGCTCGGAAAGGGCCAGCTGTGGTAGCCGTCTCCACCATGGCCGGCGCTGGGCCTGGGAGCGTCCCGGTCTAAAACACGGAAGATGCCAGAGTGGAAGGTAGCAGCCCCGTGTTGTCATCTCATCTTCTCTGCCAGCCAGCCCTGTGACCTTCTGTCTCTGCTGTCTCTTGACATGACACCCACGCGCGTGTGGGTGCAGTCACATCAACACACGCACACACACGCGTGCGCACAGGCGTTTCCTTCTGAGGGAAGGGGGGTTGCATTTCTTCTGCCGCACTCGCTGGGATCCACTCTACGGCAAAGGAGTGGTCTCTGGCCCCAGAGGACCCCTCTCCGACGCAGAGGTCTCAGCCCTGTGTGCCTGCAGGTGGGGCGCCCTCAGGGGAGGCCCAGGCCTGACCGCGGGTTCCGGAAGGTTCCTGTCTCCCAGTGGAGTGAAGGAGTGTAAGTCGCTCCGTCGAGTCTGGCTCTTTGGGACCGCATGGACGAGCCGTGGAATTCTCTAGGCAAGAAGACCAGAGTGGGCAGCCTTTCTCTTCTCCAGGGGATCTTCCCCAACCCAGGAAGGCCTGGATCTCCTGCACGGCAGGCAGATGCTTTACTGTCTGAGCCCCCAGAGAAGCCGTGTCTCTCAAACCCAGTCGCACACGGCCAGTCCTGAACTATGGACCTTCGCCTCCTGCCTCCGTGGGTGATTTCCTGAGCACCTACGACACCCAAGGCTGCCGGCAGCAAACAGAGGCCCAGCCAGGGTTCTGCCGCCGAGAGCTCAGGGCCTGAGCCACATCGGAGGACTTCAGCGGGCAGCGATGGGTGGCCAGACCAGCTCTTGAAGAAGGCTTTAGAGCCCAACTCCGTAGGACCTGGGAAGACCCCCTAATTCGACCAGGCTACAGTTTCCTCATCTGTGGAACATGTACTAATATAATATTTACTTCATTTTAGATCTCAATGGTTTTGAAAGATGAAATGAGATGATGAACATAAAGTATTTTGCACTAGACCTGGTGCCTATGAAGTGGTCAGTGAGGAAGCTGGTTATTGGTAGGTGCTCACAGCTGATGAGCAGGTCTCTGCCTAGTCGGGCGTCAGAACCACTAAAGGCCAGGATGGGGCTGGGAGGACCCTGGTGACTCTGACGTGCCCTGAGGCAGGCCCACCCTGAGGGGTACGCAGGGAAAGGCGGGGCCTGGGGATCTGGCCACACGCCCTGAAGCACATGCTGATGTCCAGGTCCCCCTGCTGGACCCCCAGGCTGGGGCCCCGGAGCTCCCTGGGGCCCTCTTTTTTTTTTTTTTAAGATTTATTTATTTATTTATTTTGGGTGGGGTCGGGTGGGGGAGGGGGGGGGGCGGGCCACTTCTATTGGTCTTTCATTTCTCTATTTTCATCCGTCTTTGTTCTTTGGCTCCTGTGGGCCTCCCATCGCGGTGGCCTCTGTTGTCGCAGAGCGCCGGCTCTGGGCGCATGCGCTCCAGAGCTCCGGCTCGGTAACTGGACACATCGGTTCAGCCGCTTCATGGCACGTGGGATCTTCCCAGGCCAGGGATCGAACCGGCGCCCCTTGCACTGCAAGGCGGTGTCCTTACCCACTGGACCACCAGGGGAAGCCCCCTGGGGCCCTCTTGAGGCTGCTTTCCCCTCTGCGCCACCCCTGGACCTCACCTCGCCAGACTTCAGAGGGCCACACAGGGCCGGCGCCCGGTGGGGCGGTGGGCCCTGGGCCTAGCAGGCGTGCGCGCGGCCACATCCACGGGATGAGCCCGATGCCAGCAGGGTCGCAGTGGAGGGAAAGAACACATTTCCAGACGGTGCTGCCAGTCCTCACCATGTTCCAGCTTGTTGACACAGTGATGGCATAATTACAGTTTCAATCACAGATTAATAAGAAGCCATTTTTTGCAAACAAGGAGGCAGGTCTGCACTGGAACGGGCCCCACAGGGCCTGTCGCCTCGGCTATCTGAGGCCGCTGGCCGCTGTCTGATGTTTTCTGCCGAGTGGAGACTTTTCGAAGGACGATCCTAATAACAACAAAGTAATAATATCCCTGCTTGCCCGCTGGCCTCTGGATGGGAGGCGCAGAGAATGGAATTTGTTTTGGAGGAGGCATCCGCGTGTGCGTGTGTGAGCGTGTGTGAGCGTGTGTGGGTGTTGAATCAAGACCTGGGGTGAGCACTCGTGGGGGCTGGTCTGTGTCGGCACGAAGTGTGTGTCTGAGAATATGTGTGTCCACGTGAAATGGGCAGAGCCTGAGGGACCCGCCCCTGCACAAGCCGTCCGCGGCCCCTCCCCTCCCTCGTCGGGCTGGAGGACCTGGGGGGACACGGGACCGTCTGGACCTCCAAGGCACCCCCAGAGAGAGCTGCAGTGAGGCAGGGCCCGGCCAGCAGGGCACCCCCTACTGCTCCCAGGTAGGGCTGAGGACCTGCCGGTGGCTCTGTTCCGAGGGCGGGTGGCCAGGAGCTAATAATAACAACAGTGACAAAAACAACAATGTCTGTGTGTTCCGAGCCTTCTTCTTTTCTCTTCTTTTCTCTCTGTGATCTCGTTGGATCCTCACAACCATCGTGAAGGGAGGGAGGACTAAGCCCGTGACTCGCACTGGCCCCAGTGGAGACGGGCTCAAGGAGAAGGGAGGCCCGCCCAGGTGACACCGTGGCAGGGGACAGAGCCACAGTCCTAGGCTGGACCCCTGGCCCTCTGCGTGGACTGCACATGGGTCTCCACGGGCCCTCTGCCCCCTCCAGGCAGCTGGAGCCAGAAGCCCAATTCATGCTTTCTCAGTTCCCTTTGGAGTCCGAGTGCTGCTGTCTGTGCCCCTCAGGGATGACTCTGGAGGTGGGGGTCCGGAGGTCAGACGATCCTGGGCCGGCCTCAGATCAGCCTCTGGAAGCCCGGCTCTGCCCCCTGCTTTGTGTCAGGCCACCTGAACCTGGTCCCTCACAGGACAGTGACCTGGTGAGCTCATTCCCCACGGCCAGGCAAGGTCCAGGTGGTTTTTACAACCCTGTGGGTAGGGCCCGCCCAGGTGGCCGCCCGCCTGGTGCCCTAGGCAGGAGCACAGCGCCCCAAAGGAGGCGAGGGGCCACGATGGAGGCGCTTACACAGGCTCAGCTTCCTGCCGCCTGGCCCTGCCCCGTTCCCAAGGGGCTCCTGGCTCTTCCTCGCGGCCCCTAGTTTCTGTGTGACGGTCAGGTCTGGTGTTTGCTCCACTAGCCGGTGTCTGACTGTCATGGAGTTCAAAGCAATTGAGGCAACATTCAATAATGCCTGAGTGGAGGGAGCGTCTAGATAGACAGGTGGACAGTCCCACTTCTCAGCTGGAGAGATGGGTGGAGCATCACTCAGGGGCAGGGAAAGAGTCAGGCCAGGGCCCCGCCTGGGCAGCGTGACACGGGACCGTCTGGACCTCCAAGGCACCCCCAGAGAGAGCTGCAGTGGGGCAGGGCCCGGCCAGCAGGGCACCCCCTACTGCTCCCAGGTAGGGCTGAGGACCTGCCGGTGGCTCTGTTCCGAGGGCGGGTGGCCAGGAGCTAATAATAACAACAGTGACAAAAACAACAATGTCTGTGTGTTCCGAGCCTTCTTCTTTTCTCTTCTTTTCTCTCTGTGATCTCGTTGGATCCTCACAACCATCGTGAAGGGAGGGAGGACTAAGCCCGTGACTCGCACTGGCCCCAGTGGAGACGGGCTCAAGGAGAAGGGAGGCCCACCCAGGTGACACCGTGGCAGGGGACAGAGCCACAGTCCTAGGCTGGACCCCTGGCCCTCTGCGTGGACTGCACATGGGTCTCCACGGGCCCTCTGCCCCCTCCAGGCAGCTGGAGCCAGAAGCCCAATTCATGCTTTCTCAGTTCCCTTTGGAGTCCGAGTGCTGCTGTCTGTGCCCCTCAGGGATGACTCTGGAGGTGGGGGTCCGGAGAGTCAGACGATCCTGGGCCGGCCTCAGATCAGCCTCTGGAAGCCCGGCTCTGCCCCCTGCTTTGTGTCAGGCCACCTGAACCTGGTCCCTCACAGGACAGTGACCTGGTGAGCTCATTCCCCACGGCCAGGCAAGGTCCAGGTGGTTTTTACAACCCTGTGGGTAGGGCCCCGCCCAGGTGGCCGCCCGCCTGGTGCCCTAGGCAGGAGCACAGCGCCCCAAAGGAGGCGAGGGGCCACGATGGAGGCGCTTACACAGGCTCAGCTTCCTGCCGCCTGGCCCTGCCCCGTTCCCAAGGGGCTCCTGGCTCTTCCTCGCGGCCCCTAGTTTCTGTGTGACGGTCAGGTCTGGTGTTTGCTCCACTAGCCGGTGTCTGACTGTCATGGAGTTCAAAGCAATTGGAGGCAACATTCAATAATGCCTGAGTGGAGGGAGCGTCTAGATAGACAGGTGGACAGTCCCACTTCTCAGCTGGAGAGATGGGTGGAGCATCACTCAGGGGCAGGGAAAGAGTCAGGCCAGGGCCCCGCCTGGGCAGCGTGACAGGGCCTCTGTTACGGGCCCTACCCCAGGGGCTGGGGCAGGAGTGGAGAACTGAAACCCAAGCCTTCCTGAAGGGCCCACCCTGGGGCCCCAGCCTGGGGAGATCTGCAGGGCTAGGCATGGCCAAGGCCCTTCTCTCCCAGGAGCAGACCTGGGGTCCTCGATGTCTGCTCAAAACCCTGCCATGACTCCAGAATAAAGAGCCGGTGTGTCTCTGCCCTGGTACTCAGCACTCCTCCCACGCTGGCCCCATCCGCCCCTCCGACCACAACACACTTCCTGAAGTTCACCTTCTCCGCGCCTTGCCTGTCCGGCTCCCTCCTTCCAGTCCACGGTCAGCAGCGTTCTTCCTCCTCCTCTCCTTCCATGTGAAGCTTGACCAGTGTTCAGACCACTGCTCAAATTCCCACTGCCTTCTGCTGCGCCCAGCACGGAGGCTGACTCGTAGGCACGCAGCGAGAGGCCAGAGAACAAGGGCCTGGCCCTAGGGCTCTCGAACCTTAGCTGGTGGCTGTCCTCAGAACCCTTGAGGAGGAATGGAAGGCAGGCATCTGGGCTTTCCTCTGAGAGGACGTATGCCCCAGAAGCCAAGCAGGGCTCAGTCTCCTTTGCACGGGGTCCCTGGGGCCCCCGGCACACCTCTGTGCTCCCATGGGGGGCTCCAGACCCACATTCTCGTGAATGGACCTAACCATGGGACAAGGCGGTCAAGCCAATGGTGGAATTTTTAAAAAAATATGCCATCTCCAGATTTCCCTGGAGGTCGCGTGGCTAAGGTGCCTGGTTCCCCATGCAGGGATCCTGGGTTTGATCACTGGTTGGGGAGCTAGACCCCCACGCTTTAAACTAAAGATCCCACGAGCCGAAACGAAGATTAAAGGCCCTGTGTGTGCTACAATTAAGACCCAGCTCAGTCAAATAAATAAATACATATAAAATATTTTTTCAAATAAATAAAATATGCTGTCTCTCTCCCTCTTCACCCCATGGCCTACTCTCCAGTCTCTCAGGGTATTAGATATGTTCTTCTGCGCTTGACTTCTGTTTTTTTTGTTCCATGTTTTGTTTTTGCCTCTGTTCCATGCTTGCAATAATAACAAGAGATAAGAATTATTGAGTGATTCCTCTGGACCAGGCGCTCTTCTAAGTGCATTGCAGATATTAACTCCTTTGAGTCCTGTATCAGCCAGTAGTCCTCGACTAGGGTCGATTTTGCCCCCCAGGGGACACCTGGCCACATCTGGAGACATATTTGGTTGTCCTGACGAGGGCAGCCGGTGCTACCGGGATCCAGCGAGGAGGAGGATTACAGCGCGCATTGGGCAGCCCCTCCCAGTACAGAATCCTCCTGCCCCAAGCATCAGTGGTGTTAACCTTGCTCTAAACCTTAGTGTCTAAGATATTGTCGGTGATTATCCTCTTATTGTCTCACTAGGAAAGCTGAGGCCCAGAGAAGTAAAGTAACTCTCCCAAGGTCACACAGCGAGTCAGCAGGTTGCTTTCACTCTGGCAGTCTGGGGCCTGCCCCTGGGGCATCTCATGTCAGCCCTGTGGCCAGGCTCCCTTTCCTTACGGAGAGCCCTCTCTGCTTCACGGACGTCCCTTGTCAGTCAGAGGGAGGCACAGACCCGCCAGGGCCCAGCCGAGGGACCCAGAAGGTTTGGCCACAGTCCACGAGTCCTAAGACCCTGGGGCGTCGTGTGTCGAGCCCACGGCAGCCCTGCAGCCCACGCTGACCTCCCTCCTCTGAGCTGGGTCACAACCCCGTGCACGCGGCCTGGCCGTCGTACGTGCAGAGATCGGCACGGAGCGCAGAGAGATGCGGGCGGCAGGGCCACCCCTCCTGCTGCATCCCGCCCCTCCGGCCCCAAGGCCTTCGCCCACTCGGGCCTTGCCCAGCCCTCTGTGGTTTGACTTACGACATGAGGGTGTCGATATGGAGGTTCCCACACAGACAAAGAGAGGGATGACTGGAAAACAGACGTGAGGCGAGGCCCGTCAGGCCACCTCCAGGCGCCGCGGGCCCGGCTGGAGAGGAAGCGGCGGTTGAAATGAGGAACCTGCCGGGGCCTTCCAGATAGCAGGCAGGAGGAAGAGGCCCTGTGCGGAGCGGGGGAGCGGCCAGGCCTGCCCGGGTCCAGCTCAGGATGCAGGCCCCTGCTTGGCCAGGCCTCCAGCTAGATCGCTGGCCCGGGTGAGGGGCCCCGGCTGCAGCCACACGCAGGAAGAAGCTGGCCGGTGCAGTGAGAAATCCCTCCATTTGCTGGCCCCTTGCTTCTAGGGGGAGATGAAGGGGAGGGAGGCACCTTTCCTTCTCGCCGTCTGACCTGAAGGGCAGGACCTCACACAACCCAAGTGTTCCCAAGACACCCTGCCGCCCATCCCTTCCCATGTTTAGAGAGGCACGTAGGAAGGAGGGAAGATGCCCGGAGGAGACACAGGCCAAAACCGAGAAGTGCCCAAGATGAAAGATGAAAACCTTAGTGTCTAAGATATTGTCGGTGATTATCCTCTTATTGTCTCACTAGGAAAGCTGAGGCCCAGAGAAGTAAAGTAACTCTCCCAAGGTCACACAGCGAGTCAGCAGGTTGCTTTCACTCTGGCAGTCTGGGGCCTGCCCCTGGGGCATCTCATGTCAGCCCTGTGGCCAGGCTCCCTTTCCTTACGGAGAGCCCTCTCTGCTCCACGGACGTCCCTTGTCAGTCAGAGGGAGGCACAGACCCGCCAGGGCCCAGCCGAGGGACCCAGAAGGTTTGGCCACAGTCCACGAGTCCTAAGACCCTGGGGCGTCGTGTGTCGAGCCCACGGCAGCCCTGCAGCCCACGCTGACCTCCCTCCTCTGAGCTGGGTCACAACCCCGTGCACGCGGCCTGGCCGTCGTACGTGCAGAGATCGGCACGGAGCGCAGAGAGATGCGGGCGGCAGGGCCACCCCTCCTGCTGCATCCCGCCCCTCCGGCCCCAAGGCCTTCGCCCACTCGGGCCTTGCCCAGCCCTCTGTGGTTTGACTTACGACATGAGGGTGTCGATATGGAGGTTCCCACACAGACAAAGAGAGGGATGACTGGAAAACAGACGTGAGGCGAGGCCCGTCAGGCCACCTCCAGGCGCCGGGCCCGGCTGGAGAGGAAGCGGCGGTTGAAATGAGGAACCTGCCGGGGCCTTCCAGATAGCAGGCAGGAGGAAGAGGCCCTGTGCGGAGCGGGGGAGCGGCCAGGCCTGCCCGGGTCCAGCTCAGGATGCAGGCCCCTGCTTGGCCAGGCCTCCAGCTAGATCGCTGGCCCGGGTGAGGGGCCCCGGCTGCAGCCACACGCAGGAAGAAGCTGGCCGGTGCAGTGAGAAATCCCTCCATTTGCTGGCCCCTTGCTTCTAGGGGGAGATGAAGGGGAGGGAGGCACCTTTCCTTCTCGCCGTCTGACCTGAAGGGCAGGACCTCACACAACCCAAGTGTTCCCAAGACACCCTGCCGCCCATCCCTTCCCATGTTTAGAGAGGCACGGTAGGGGAAGGAGGGGAAGATGCCCGGAGGAGACACAGGCCAAAACCAAGAAAGGAACCTCAAGGGGATTTGAGAATGAGAAACCACAAGATGAAAGATGAAAACCCATGGCGGAGGAAGCCCAGCCCAGGGGTGGGAGTGAGCCGCTTCCTGAGAAACCCCTTGGAGGCAGTGTGCACGGGCCTCCAGCGGGCCCCTCACCCTGGCCGCGCCCAGACGGCCCAAGGATGCCCATTTCCCGAGAGCAGCACCCTTGGCCTCCCCGGGGTCCTGCTCTGGCCTCACAGCCACCCAGCGTGGGCAGATCCCCTCCCACTGTCAGTGCTCACAGCCTCCCTCTGCGTCAGCTCAGAGTTCAGTAGCTCCCGCCAGCCTCTGCAGGAGGCCTTCTCATACATACGCAGAGAAAAGGGAAGATACAGGAAAAGCAACAATAAAGGTACATTATTATACGTTAATATATTATCTCCTCATCCTTATAACATACTCATTGCTACATCCCCAGCCTCTCTCACGGTGCTGAACACAATAAGCATTTGTTTGAAAATCAGTGAGCCGTTCAAGAGTTGAAATTAAGAAAACCATTCCATTTACAATAACATCAAAAAGAAAGAAATACTTAGAAATAAGTTTAACCATAGAAGTGCAACCACGTCTACCCTGAAAATTACAAAACTAAAAGAAATGAAAGGAGAGCTAGATAATTGGAAAAACGTTTATGGATCAGGAGACTCAACGATGTTAAGACGGCTCTACTCACCAAATTGTACAACACAGATGCAGCGCGGCTCCTTTTGAAACTGGGAAGCTGCAAAACTTTGGAAAGCCCGGGTCCAGCTCAGGATGCAGGCCCCTGCTTGGCCAGGCCTCCAGCTAGATCGCTGGCCCGGGTGAGGGGCCCCGGCTGCAGCCACACGCAGGAAGAAGCTGGCCGGTGCAGTGAGAAATCCCTCCATTTGCTGGCCCCTTGCTTCTAGGGGGAGATGAAGGGGAGGGAGGCACCTTTCCTTCTCGCCGTCTGACCTGAAGGGCAGGACCTCACACAACCCAAGTGTTCCCAAGACACCCTGCCGCCCATCCCTTCCCATGTTTAGAGAGGCACGGTAGGGGAAGGAGGGGAAGATGCCCGGAGGAGACACAGGCCAAAACCAAGAAAGGAACCTCAAGGGGATTTGAGAATGAGAAACCACAAGATGAAAGATGAAAACCCATGGCGGAGGAAGCCCAGCCCAGGGGTGGGAGTGAGCCGCTTCCTGAGAAACCCCTTGGAGGCAGTGTGCACGGGCCTCCAGCGGGCCCCTCACCCTGGCCGCGCCCAGACGGCCCAAGGATGCCCATTTCCCGAGAGCAGCACCCTTGGCCTCCCCGGGGTCCTGCTCTGGCCTCACAGCCACCCAGCGTGGGCAGATCCCCTCCCACTGTCAGTGCTCACAGCCTCCCTCTGCGTCAGCTCAGAGTTCAGTAGCTCCCGCCAGCCTCTGCAGGAGGCCTTCTCATACATACGCAGAGAAAAGGGAAGATACAGGAAAAGCAACAATAAAGGTACATTATTATACGTTAATATATTATCTCCTCATCCTTATAACATACTCATTGCTACATCCCCAGCCTCTCTCACGGTGCTGAACACAATAAGCATTTGTTTGAAAATCAGTGAGCCGTTCAAGAGTTGAAATTAAGAAAACCATTCCATTTACAATAACATCAAAAAGAAAGAAATACTTAGAAATAAGTTTAACCATAGAAGTGCAACCACGTCTACCCTGAAAATTACAAAACTAAAAGAAATGAAAGGAGAGCTAGATAATTGGAAAAACGTTTATGGATCAGGAGACTCAACGATGTTAAGACGGCTCTACTCACCAAATTGTACAACACAGATGCAGCGCGGCTCCAGCTGACATCTTTGTAGAAACTGGGAAGCTGCTTCTAAAATACAGGTGGAATTGCAAGAGACCCAGAACAGCCAAGACAATCCTGAGAAAGAACAGAATAGGAGGACTCAGATTTCCTGATTTATCAAAAAAAAAAGGGGGGGGGTGGTGCTTCCCTGGTGGTCCAGTGCGTAGAGAGTCCGCCTCGCAATGCAAGGGGCACCGGATCGATCCCTGGCCGGGCAAGATCCCACGTGTTGCAGAGCGACTGGGCCAGTGTGTCCAATTACGAGCCATCACTCTGGAGAGCAGGCGCCCAGAGCCAGTGATCTGCAGCTAGAGAGACCACTGCAATGGGAGGCCCATGCAGACTAGAGAATAAAGACGGATGCAAATAAATAAATAAATAACCAATAAAAGAGACCAAAAATTTAAAAAAAAAAAAGTAAGTTCCTTTAATTGTATCCAACTCTTTTTGACCCTATCGACCTGTAGCCTGCCAGGCTCCTCTGTTCATGTGATTCTCCTGGAAGAATTCTGAAGCTGGCTGTCTTGCCCTTCTCCAGGGGATCGTCCCAACCCAGGAATCGAACCTGGGTCTCCCACATTGCAGGCAGATTCTTCTGTCTGAAATACAAGGGAAGCCCTTCCTGACTGACAACTAACTACAAAACAATTGTAATCATGACAGTGTGGCACTAGCACGAGGCTAAACACGTAAGTCAACGGAGGAGAGTTGGGAATCCAAATAAACTCATGCATCTATAGTCAGCTGATTTTCAACAAGGATGTCAAGATGGGGGAAAATAGTTTATTCAGCTGGATTTCCACACGCCAAAGAATAAAGTTGGATCCTTACTTCATACCATGCATAAAGATGAACACAAACGAACTTCAGTTGTTTCCGACTCTTTGAGACCCCATGGACCCACCAGGCTCCTCTGTCCATGGGGATTCTCCAGGCAAGGATCCTGGAGTGGGTTGTCATGCCCTTCTCCAGGGGATCTTCCCAACCCAGGATCGAACCCGTGTCTCTTAGGTCATCTGCATTGGCAGGCAGGTTCTTTACCATGAATGCCACCTGAGAAGCTCATTTTACAGGCATAGCTTGTTTCATTACACTTTGCCTCACTGGGCTTCACAGATCCTGTATTTTTCACAAGTCAAAGTCTTGTGGCAACCCTGCATCAAGCAAGGCCAGCAGCACTTTGCTCAGTATGTGTCTCTGTGTCACGTTCTGATAGTTCTCAAACTATTTCAAGTTTTCAACACTACTGTATTTGCTATGGTGATCTGTGATCAGTGATCAGAGACTACGACTCACTGAAGGCTCATGTGATGGTTTTCCAAAAAAGCACTGACTGTATTAGTTGCACTGGCAAATAAATAAAGCAGGCGCCCAGAGCCAGTGATCTGCAGAGAAACCACGGCAATGGGAGGCCCATGCAGACTAGAGAATAAAGACGGATGCAAATAAATAAATAAATAACCAATAAAAGAGACCAAAAATTAAAAAAAAAAAAAGTAAGTTCCTTTAATTGTATCCAACTCTTTTTGACCCTATCGACCTGTAGCCTGCCAGGCTCCTCTGTTCATGTGATTCTCCTGGAAGAATTCTGAAGCTGGCTGTCTTGCCCTTCTCCAGGGGATCGTCCCAACCCAGGAATCGAACCTGGGTCTCCCACATTGCAGGCAGATTCTTCTGTCTGAAATACAAGGGAAGCCCTTCCTGACTGACAACTAACTACAAAACAATTGTAATCATGACAGTGTGGCACTAGCACGAGGCTAAACACGTAAGTCAACGGAGGAGAGTTGGGAATCCAAATAAACTCATGCATCTATAGTCAGCTGATTTTCAACAAGGATGTCAAGATGGGGAAAATAGTTTATTCAGCTGGATTTACACACGCCAAAGAATAAAGTTGGATCCTTACTTCATACCATGCATAAAGATGAACACAAACGAACTTCAGTTGTTTCCGACTCTTTGAGACCCCATGGACCCACCAGGCTCCTCTGTCCATGGGGATTCTCCAGGCAAGGATCCTGGAGTGGGTTGTCATGCCCTTCTCCAGGGGATCTTCCCAACCCAGGGATCGAACCCGTGTCTCTTAGGTCGTCTGCATTGGCAGGCAGGTTCTTTACCATGAATGCCACCTGAGAAGCTCATTTTACAGGCATAGCTTGTTTCATTACACTTTGCCTCACTGGGCTTCACAGATCCTGTATTTTTCACAAGTCAAAGTCTTGTGGCAACCCTGCATCAAGCAAGGCCAGCAGCACTTTGCTCAGTATGTGTCTCTGTGTCACGTTCTGATAGTTCTCAAACTATTTCAAGTTTTTCAACACTACTGTATTTGCTATGGTGATCTGTGATCAGTGATCAGAGACTACGACTCACTGAAGGCTCATGTGATGGTTAGCACTGTTTTAACAATAAATTTTTAATTAAGGCATGCACACTGTTTTTAGACATAATGCTATTAAACAGTTAATAGACTACAGAGTAACATAAACATATGTTTTTCTTATAACAATTGAGATATTTTTTGGTTGCACTGGGCCTTCATTGCCGGGCACAGACTTTCTCTAATTGTGGCCAGTGGGGGCCTCTCATCGTTGTGATGTGTGGGATCTCATTGCCGTGGCTTCTCTTGCTGCAGAGCACAGGCTCTAGGCCTATGGGCTTCAGAAGCTGCGGCTCGCAGGTTCTAGAGGGCGGGTTCAGAAGTTGTGGCCCAGTTGTTCTGCGGCATGTGGCTTCTTCCTGGACCAGGGATTGAACCTGTGTCCCCTGCAATGGCAGGTGGATTCTTATCTACAGTGTCACCAGGGAAGTCCAAACATAAGTTGTGCATGCACACTGGGAAACCAAAACATTGTGTGATTCGTTTTATTTCAATATGCACTTTAATGCTCTGGAACTGAGGCCTCGGTATCTCCAGGATAAGCCTAGACCCAAGAATAACGAATGTATATGGTCAACTAGAAACTTGTACATGTATGTTTATAGCAGCATTATTCATAAGCTGGAAAAGGTAGACACAACCCAAGTGCCCGTCAACAAGTGAGGAAATAAACAAAATGTGGTCTATCCATACAATGGAATATCTTTCAGCCAAAATTAGTGTTCCTCAGTGGAAGCCCTGGAGTTTGGTTGATAATGATGTGTTGGCGTTGGTTCATTGATTACAAAAATTCAGTATCCCACTGGACCACATAGGACGTGTGGGATGGTGAAGACAGCATTCATTTTCGATAAAGCCCATGAGAAGCTTTTCAGGCATAGCTTGTTTCATTACACTTTGCCTCACTGGGCTTCACAGATCCTGTATTTTCACAAGTCAAAGTCTTGTGGCAACCCTGCATCAAGCAAGGCCAGCAGCACTTTGCTCAGTATGTGTCTCTGTGTCACGTTCTGATAGTTCTCAAACTATTTCAAGTTTTCAACACTACTGTATTTGCTATGGTGATCTGTGATCAGTGATCAGAGACTACGACTCACTGAAGGCTCATGTGATGGTTAGCACTGTTTTAACAATAAATTTTTAATTAAGGCATGCACACTGTTTTTAGACATAATGCTATTAAACAGTTAATAGACTACAGAGTAACATAAACATATGTTTTTCTTATAACAATTGAGATATTTTTTGGTTGCACTGGGCCTTCATTGCCGGGCACAGACTTTCTCTAATTGTGGCCAGTGGGGGCCTCTCATCGTTGTGATGTGTGGGATCTCATTGCCGTGGCTTCTCTTGCTGCAGAGCACAGGCTCTAGGCCTATGGGCTTCAGAAGCTGCGGCTCGCAGGTTCTAGAGGGCGGGTTCAGAAGTTGTGGCCCAGTTGTTCTGCGGCATGTGGCTTCTTCCTGGACCAGGGATTGAACCTGTGTCCCCTGCAATGGCAGGTGGATTCTTATCTACAGTGTCACCAGGGAAGTCCAAACATAAGTTGTGCATGCACACTGGGAAACCAAAACATTGTGTGATTCGTTTTATTTCAATATGCACTTTAATGCTCTGGAACTGAGGCCTCGGTATCTCCAGGATAAGCCTAGACCCAAGAATAACGAATGTATATGGTCAACTAGAAACTTGTACATGTATGTTTATAGCAGCATTATTCATAAGCTGGAAAAGGTAGACACAACCCAAGTGCCCGTCAACAAGTGAGGAAATAAACAAAATGTGGTCTATCCATACAATGGAATATCTTTCAGCCAAAATTAGTGTTCCTCAGTGGAAGCCCTGGAGTTTGGTTGATAATGATGTGTTGGCGTTGGTTCATTGATTACAAAAATTCAGTATCCCACTGGACCACATAGGACGTGTGGGATGGTGAAGACACTGTGGTTGAAGGGAAGGGGTATGTGGGAATTCTGTACATCCCTTTCCATTTTGCTATGAGTCTAAAATTGCTGTAAATTCCACTCTTAGGCTTATACCCTGAAGAAATTAAATCCAAAAGAAGCACCTGTACCCCAATGTTCATTGCAGCTCTCTATACAATAGCTAGAACATGGAAGCAACCTAGATGCCCATCGATGAACGAATGGATACGAAAGCTCTGGGACATAAATACAATGGAATACTACTCAGCTGTAAAAAGAAATGCAGAAGAATCAGCCCTAATGAGGTGGCTGGCTCTAGAACCTATCATAAAAAGTGAAGTCAGTCATAAAGAGAAGGACAAGTACAATACACTAACACATATATATGGAATCTAGTAGGATGGTGACGATGGCAGATGCAGTGAAGTGACGAAAAGACAGACATGGACAGTGGACATGTGGACATGTGGGGAAGGAACAATGGGTGACAGGCGTAAAAGAAGTAGCTTGAAGGCCTGTACTATCATATGTGAAGATAATAGCTACAGTCATTGCTCTGTGAGAAAAGCAGATCCTTTACGGGTGCTGTATGACGGTCTGGAGGGGAGGGGGTCAGGGATATACATATGACTAATCTGGGATTATACATATCTGTAAACAACAAAACTCTGTAAAAGTTAAAAGTAAAATAAAGGTTTTAAAATAAATAAATAAATAATAAAATAAAATTGCTGTTAAAAAAAAAAAGTCCATTATTTTGAAAGTTAAAAATTGTTGATACAAGCTACAATGTGGATGAAAGTTTTAAGTAAGAAGCTATAAAAGACTATAGTATACGATTCCATTTCTATGAAATATCTAGAACGAAGGAAATGTATACAGACAGAAAACAGATAAAGTACATGTATGTTTATAGCAGCATTATTCATAAGCTGGAAAAGGTAGACACAACCCAAGTGCCCGTCAACAAGTGAGGAAATAAACAAAATGTGGTCTATCCATACAATGGAATATCTTTCAGCCAAAATTAGTGTTCCTCAGTGGAAGCCCTGGAGTTTGGTTGATAATGATGTGTTGGCGTTGGTTCATTGATTACAAAAATTCAGTATCCCACTGGACCACATAGGACGTGTGGGATGGTGAAGACACTGTGGTTGAAGGGAAGGGGTATGTGGGAATTCTGTACATCCCTTTCCATTTTGCTATGAGTCTAAAATTGCTGTAAATTCCACTCTTAGGCTTATACCCTGAAGAAATTAAATCCAAAAGAAGCACCTGTACCCCAATGTTCATTGCAGCTCTCTATACAATAGCTAGAACATGGAAGCAACCTAGATGCCCATCGATGAACGAATGGATACGAAAGCTCTGGGACATAAATACAATGGAATACTACTCAGCTGTAAAAAGAAATGCAGAAGAATCAGCCCTAATGAGGTGGCTGGCTCTAGAACCTATCATAAAAAGTGAAGTCAGTCATAAAGAGAAGGACAAGTACAATACACTAACACATATATATGGAATCTAGTAGGATGGTGACGATGGCAGATGCAGTGAAGTGACGAAAAGACAGACATGGACAGTGGACATGTGGACATGTGGGGAAGGAACAATGGGTGACAGGCGTAAAAGAAGTAGCTTGAAGGCCTGTACTATCATATGTGAAGATAATAGCTACAGTCATTGCTCTGTGAGAAAAGCAGATCCTTTACGGGTGCTGTATGACGGTCTGGAGGGGTGGGATGCGGGGGATATACATATGACTAATCTGAGAATATACATATCTGTAAACAACAAAACTCTGTAAAAGTTAAAAGTAAAATAAAGGTTTTAAAATAAATAAATAAATAATAAAATAAAATTGCTGTTAAAAAAAAAAAGTCCATTATTTTGAAAGTTAAAAAAATTGTTGATACAAGCTACAATGTGGATGAAATTTGAAAACATTATTTTAAGTGAAAGAAGCTATCACAAAAGACTATAGTATACGATTCCATTTCTATGAAATATCTAGAACGAAGGAAATGTATACAGACAGAAAACAGATTAGTCGCTCCTTAGGACTGGTTGGAGGCAGGGGTTTGGGAAGGTCAGTGGGTGATGAACGAAGCCTCTGCCCACCTTTAGGGTGGTGAAAATGTTCTAAAACTGATGGTTGTGGTTGAGCATATCTTTGAATATACTGAAACACCACTGAACTGTACACTTTAAGTGGGTGAATTGTGTGGTATATGAACTATATTTGTTTCAACAAAACTGTTAAGAAAAAGACATTGTCTGAAAATTGAAATTAAATATAGACCATGAATCAGAAAACTGGTCATATTAAAGCTTTCTAACTTTGATCATTAAAAAAAATTGATGGACAACTCTGTAAAGTAGGCACTATCATTATTCCCATTTTACAGATTCAGAAGCTGAGGCCTGGAGACACCAAATTACTCACCAAGGATCTCACAGCAGTTTAAGGGTCCATAGTCTTTACACCCTCCTTGTTTCTCCTGCCCCCCTGGTCTTTGTCACAATTTTATATTTTTTTCTGTTATATTTTTTTGTTCTACAAGGACCTCCTTGAGAATAGAGACAGGTTTCTTTTGATCATCAATTCTCCATCTATTTAAACAAACATTTATGGAGTCTATTTACTATAAGTCAGATCTGTATGTATAAGAGTTAGTGGAAATATTTAGTACAGGTCTTGACTCATTGAGGGTGTTGAATAGATACTAGTTGTTTGGATGGAAGGATGGATGAATAGATGGATGGATGGATGGATAGATGGATAGATAGGTAGATGGATAGATGGATGGATACATGGATGGATAGTTGGATGGATGGGTGGATGGGTAGGTAGATGGATAGGTGGATGGCTGGATGGGTAGAAGGGTATGTGGATGGATGGATGGATGGGTGGGTAGATGGATAAGTGGATGGATGCATGGATGGATAGTTGGATGGATGGGTAGATGGGTAGGTAGATGGATAGATGGATGGCTGGTTGGCTAGAAGGGTGTGTGGATGGATGGATGAGTGGGTAGATGGATAAGTGGATAGGTGGATGGATGGATGGATGGATGGATAGATGGATGGATGGATGGATGGGTGGGTAGATGGATAGGTGGATGGATGGGTAGATGGGTAGGTAGATGGATAGGTGGATGGCTGAATGGATGGTTGGATGGGTAGATGGGTGTGTGGATGAGTGAATGCATGGAGGGGTGGATGGTTGGGGGTTGGATGAGGGTCTGACTGGGTGGAGAGGTTGGTTCTGGACAAAGGCTGACTGGTCCTGCTCAGACCACGAGCACTTGGCCTCATCCTCCTCACCTTGCAGTCTTTCTTCTCCTAACCCAATCCTCTATCCCAGCCCCAGTCTTCAGGCCCATCACATCCAGAGACCCACATCCAGTGCACAGCCTCTTCACTCTTCCCTCCTCAAGGTTATTCAAACGTTCCCCATTTTCCAAGGCCTTTTCAGGCCCTGCTTCCTCCAGGATGTCTTCCCAGCCTGCCCCTTTCCTATACTCTGTCTCTAATGGACAATTTATTTATTTATGGGGATATAGTTGATTTATAATGCTGCATTAGTTTCAGGTGTACAGTGAATGTCTTTTACAGAGTTTTGTTGTTTACAGCTATATATAATCCCCAATCAGTCATAGGTATATAGACAATTTTATATTTTTTTCTGTTATATTTTTTTGTTCTACAAGGACCTCCTTGAGAATAGAGACAGGTTTCTTTTGATCATCAATTCTCCATCTATTTAAACAAACATTTATGGAGTCTATTTACTATAAGTCAGATCTGTATGTATAAGAGTTAGTGGAAATATTTAGTACAGGTCTTGACTCATTGAGGGTGTTGAATAGATACTAGTTGTTTGGATGGAAGGATGGATGAATAGATGGATGGATGGATGGATAGATGGATAGATAGGTAGATGGATAGATGGATGGATACATGGATGGATAGTTGGATGGATGGGTGGATGGGTAGGTAGATGGATAGGTGGATGGCTGGATGGGTAGAAGGGTATGTGGATGGATGGATGGATGGGTGGGTAGATGGATAAGTGGATGGATGCATGGATGGATAGTTGGATGGATGGGTAGATGGGTAGGTAGATGGATAGATGGATGGCTGGTTGGCTAGAAGGGTGTGTGGATGGATGGATGAGTGGGTAGATGGATAAGTGGATAGGTGGATGGATGGATGGATGGATGGATAGATGGATGGATGGATGGATGGGTGGGTAGATGGATAGGTGGATGGATGGGTAGATGGGTAGGTAGATGGATAGGTGGATGGCTGAATGGATGGTTGGATGGGTAGATGGGTGTGTGGATGAGTGAATGCATGGAGGGGTGGATGGTTGGGGGTTGGATGAGGGTCTGACTGGGTGGAGAGGTTGGTTCTGGACAAAGGCTGACTGGTCCTGCTCAGACCACGAGCACTTGGCCTCATCCTCCTCACCTTGCAGTCTTTCTTCTCCTAACCCAATCCTCTATCCCAGCCCCAGTCTTCAGGCCCATCACATCCAGAGACCCACATCCAGTGCACAGCCTCTTCACTCTTCCCTCCTCAAGGTTATTCAAACGTTCCCCATTTTCCAAGGCCTTTTCAGGCCCTGCTTCCTCCAGGATGTCTTCCCAGCCTGCCCCTTTCCTATACTCTGTCTCTAATGGACAATTTATTTATTTATGGGGATATAGTTGATTTATAATGCTGCATTAGTTTCAGGTGTACAGTGAATGTCTTTTACAGAGTTTTGTTGTTTACAGCTATATATAATCCCCAATCAGTCATAGGTATATAGGTATATCCCTGACCCCTCCCACTTGAGCCCCCCTCCCTCTCCCTTAATGGACGGCATTTGATGGACATCTGCCCTCATTCCTGGCCATTTCCTGTAGACGTCCCTGTCCTGAGATGCAGGAAGGGTAAAGGCCTTGGCTTTCTCCTCCTCTGCTGTCCCAGGGGCTGGTCAGAGGCAGGCGCTGGGTGGGGCTCTGCAGTGACCACACAGGTAGAAAGCACGGCATCTCCCTTGGCAGAGAAGGAGGAGCCGGACGCTGGATGGAGAAGGGCCCTCAGCAGCACCGGCTCCAGAGGGACACAGCCGGGCCCAAGCCCGGGGGCGGCAAGGTCACAGCCTGACCCCGGGCCTGGCTGGGGCTGGGCCGGCAGGGACGCATGGCAGGCTGGAAACAGCAGGGACCAGGCGTGGGCGCCACCCTCTGCTCCCGAGCCCCAGCCGTCCAGCCCCCAGGCAGGCTGGAGGCCTGTTTGCCTTGGCCCCGGGCCAGGGCCGCCCCGCCAGTGAGTAATGCGTGAGGACCGCCTGGCTCCAGTTCAAGGGAAACGGGCTGGAGACAGGGCCTCCTCAGCCTGCGCAAGGCTGGGCTCTGGGGGCGGCTTCCCAGAAAATGCCTGCTGAGGCTGCCTCAGGGCCACGGCGGAGCCTGCCACACACCCCTTCTCCCTCCGCCTCCTCCTCCCTAAAGACCAAGGAGAGACGGAGCTGGAGTTCCCAGGAAAGGATCCTTGAGCCTCCCCAAGGACCCCGGGTGCACCCACACCCCTAACAGAGCCCGCCGGTCCCTGGTGCTGTTAACTCACCCTTTCTGAGCACCTGCTATCTATGTGCATGGCAGGGACAGGCTGGCAGGGACTTCGGGGGCTGAGACCAGGGGAGGAGGCCCTAGAGGCTCTGGGTGCTCACTCTGGACGCACGCGTCCTAGAAGAGACCTCTCAGTGGTCTGCCCATGCCCCAGGCTTCCAGGGGAGGACACGGACGCTGAGCCCCAGTGGACAGGAGTGACGTCTCCAAGTCACAGGGAGTCACCCGCAGGCGGGGAAGAACCCAGGCCTCCTGGCCACGGGAGTCAGCCCCCGGCTGCTCTGAAGGCCAGCCCTGATTTTAAGGCTGCCTGGCTCTCATGCTGAAGGGCCTCTGCCTAGAACATTGCTAATTTGAGCCTGAGTCCTCCTGGGGTGTCCCTAAGGGCTTCCGTAAACTTACAAGCCGGCCCCTGCCGATGGCCTCTGCTTGCCTGGAATACGAGTGACCGCCCAGGTGGGTGCCGTGGCCATCGTCCCAGTCAGGAGGCCAGAGATTCCCAGTTCTCGTCCCACTTGTCGTCCCAGTGGGATGGCTCGGTAGCCAACGATGCCCTATACTCCTCTGGGTCTCTAGCTGTGGTCCGTCTACATAGCTGTAAACTACAAAAGATTATTCTCGCTGTGGCTGCTCATGCTCAGGCGCTTCAGTCCTGTCCAACTCTTTGCGACCCCACGGGCTGCTGCCCGCCAGGCTCCTCTGTCCATGGGATTCTCCGGGCAAGAATCCTGGAGTGGGTGGCCATGCCCTCCTCCAGGGGATCTTCCCCACCCAGGGACTGAACCCATGTCTCTTGCGTCTCCTGCATTGGCAGGCAGGCTCTTCACCGCTGCGCCACCTGGGAAGCCAGTCCCTCTGAGCTCAGCACAATAGAAAAGTTCTGACAGGACCCTGGCGGGGTAGGTCACAGCAGGGCCTCCCGTAAAAAAACCAAGGCCACGGCGGAGCCTGCCACACCCCTTCTCCCTCCGCCTCCTCCTCCCTAAAGACCAAGGAGAGACGGAGCTGGAGTTCCCAGGAAAGGATCCTTGAGCCTCCCCAAGGACCCCGGGTGCACCCACACCCCTAACAGAGCCCGCCGGTCCCTGGTGCTGTTAACTCACCCTTTCTGAGCACCTGCTATCTATGTGCATGGCAGGGACAGGCTGGCAGGGACTTCGGGGGCTGAGACCAGGGGAGGAGGCCCTAGAGGCTCTGGGTGCTCACTCTGGACGCACGCGTCCTAGAAGAGACCTCTCAGTGGTCTGCCCATGCCCCAGGCTTCCAGGGGAGGACACGGACGCTGAGCCCCAGTGGACAGGAGTGACGTCTCCAAGTCACAGGGAGTCACCCGCAGGCGGGGAAGAACCCAGGCCTCCTGGCCACGGGAGTCAGCCCCCGGCTGCTCTGAAGGCCAGCCCTGATTTTAAGGCTGCCTGGCTCTCATGCTGAAGGGCCTCTGCCTAGAACATTGCTAATTTGAGCCTGAGTCCTCCTGGGGTGTCCCTAAGGGCTTCCGTAAACTTACAAGCCGGCCCCTGCCGATGGCCTCTGCTTGCCTGGAATACGAGTGACCGCCCAGGTGGGTGCCGTGGCCATCGTCCCAGTCAGGAGGCCAGAGATTCCCAGTTCTCGTCCCACTTGTCGTCCCAGTGGGATGGCTCGGTAGCCAACGATGCCCTATACTCCTCTGGGTCTCTAGCTGTGGTCCGTCTACATAGCTGTAAACTACAAAAGATTATTCTCGCTGTGGCTGCTCATGCTCAGGCGCTTCAGTCCTGTCCAACTCTTTGCGACCCCACGGGCTGCTGCCCGCCAGGCTCCTCTGTCCATGGGATTCTCCGGGCAAGAATCCTGGAGTGGGTGGCCATGCCCTCCTCCAGGGGATCTTCCCCACCCAGGGACTGAACCCATGTCTCTTGCGTCTCCTGCATTGGCAGGCAGGCTCTTCACCGCTGCGCCACCTGGGAAGCCAGTCCCTCTGAGCTCAGCACAATAGAAAAGTTCTGACAGGACCCTGGCGGGGTAGGTCACAGCATCAGCAGTGGCCCAGAGAACCTCTCCATTGCAGAGAGCGCTGCCAAGCCCACACCACAGAGCTGCTTCTTGAGAACCCACGGGCCCCCGGCGCCCTGGGTGACTCTCCTCTCCCCACTGACGCCTGCACTGGACACCGAGCACTGGACGTCCTGTCGACCCTACGGAGGCTGCCATTCCCCAGAAAAGGGATGTGGTCACTGCCCGCCCCTAGAGTCATTCTCCTTCCCTCATTCCAACTCCACGACCAAAGCAGGGGCAGCTGATTGGCCGATCCCAGGTCACGTGCCTATACGTGGTCACTAGGGAAGCTAAGGAAGCGAGTATCTTGCTCTTTTGATTTTTCAATAGACTGAGGTGAAGAGAATTTCCCCAGGGGGCATACGGGCAAATCAATAACAGATGTCCTCTCGCTCACGTTCCCTCGCCTCCTAGTGGTTGCTCATCCCACTGTTTGCCCAGACTGTCAAAAGCCCCACGGAGGGGTGTTACTGAAGGGCTCTGAGCTCAGTATGGAATTGTATTATGTCCAGAAAATTCTCCGCAGAGGGTATGGCGCACAGCTGGTGTTGAGGACAGTTGGGTTCTTCTCCCCAGGGAGGGTGCGAGGGCGGGAGCCGAGGGAAAGGCGACCTGGGGCTCAGCTGGTTGGTGTCGGGTTCTGGCCCAAGGCAGACAAGAATGGAGGTTCTAAGAAAGCACCACATACCGTGCTGCAGAAGCTGTTTCATGCCAACAGGAGAGATTGGAAGGTTTCTTGGAGGTGTAGATATTTGAACTGGACATTGAAAGAAGAGAGAGAGCTCATCAGCTAGAGAAGGCGGAAAGGCATTCAGGGCACAAGTCTGTACAAAAGTGTAGAAATGTGAAAGCACACAGCTTTTACAAAAAATAAACAGCTCAAATCAGGGCTTACAGAGTGTTCTCTGCCATAACCAGGAGTACTGGTCAGCCGAGGGACAAGCCTGGGTACAGGGACAGTGGCTGGGAGGCCAGGAGTGCCTAAGCTGAGGGAGTGGCAGAAAAAGGAAAGTGCCTTGATATTCAGAAACTTCCAGGGAATTCCCTGGAGATACAGTGGTTAATACTATGCATTTTCGCTGATGACAGGTGGAACTTAGATCCTCGTGAGGGAACTAAGATCCCCAAAACCGCCAAAAACAAACAAACAAAACCCAGAAACTATCAGGTTAGGCAGGAGAGAACCAGATGGGGAGGATCAGAGCGGAAGTGGAGGGGTGAGTCTGCTTTCTGGCAGGTGGATTTGAGGGCTCCACATTCGGGGCCCCTTTGTATCTGAGCTCAAGACCACAGGGCGAAGGCCAGCCGAGGGTGCCGGGGAGCCCTTCTCTTTCATTCTGCATGCTTAGTCCTCTGGCATACTTAGAAGGAGAAGGAAAGGAAGTGGGGAGGAGGAGGTAGAGAGGGGGCAAGAGGGAGAGAGCGAGGAAAGGAAGGAAAGAAAACATGGTAGAGTTTTCAAAGATAATTGGCCTCAAAATGAGGGACTAAATCAAGCAAGGTGACCTCAAGGGATCTGGCGAACAAGAGACTCACGCCAGCAAGGAGGTGGAGGGATGCTTTGGGGTGGCTGCCGTGCGTTAATCAGGTCCATAAGGCAACCTGTCCAGACCGAGCAGAAGGATGGAGACCGGAGGGGAAAAAACACTACGCTGACAAATTGTCGGATAGGTTTGACCTTGAGGAAAAGTCTAGAAAGGCTTGAAGTACATTGAGAAGTGCCCGAGGAGCGTGGAAAGCAACAGTAAAAGCCACAACGAACTCTAAACCAATGAAAAGAATCTAGGCAGAGCTTAACTCCAAGAATACCAGAGTTGTGTGAGAGAGAAATACAGCCGTAGTACACGCCATGGCTCGGCAGGGAGCAAGATCCGGCATAGCTCCAGGAGTGTAAGTATTGACTCCTAGTGAGAAAGGAAGCAGCATGAAGACTCAACACCGTGGTCCCTAGCTAGAAAGTTAGTAGAAAGTTAGCAAATGATAAAATAAAAGAGATATGGTGATAGAAGAAATAGCTGGAAGAGTCGCAAGGGTTATTTCTGGGAAACTCAGGGGAAGAAAGAAAGGACGGGGACTGCTAGATTTCATCGTAAAGCTTTCGATTGTCTTTGACTTTAAAATATGTATGCGTGAACTTGAAAAAGTTTTAAATCCCTTAAAAAATAAATGGCCACAAAGAATAACAGACCAAAGAAAACAGAGGCAAAGGATACAAACAAGAAATTCACAAAAGAAATGCAAAATACACGGAAGAGAATGGACACACACCCACACACATCACTCCACCCTCTAATGATGCAAAAAAAGGAAAAAAAAAAGCAAACCCCTCCCCACCCCCCACCCCGCACACACTCTAGAAGTAGCTGTGCATTCCTGGCCCTAGAACACGATCTCATTAGATTGTTAAATGTGTGAAGGAGGGAACAATTTACAAAACAATACAGTGTCATTCTATAACAATTTAACAACTTCTCTTCAGTATCTACTACTAGGGTGGGCACATATGAATGTACTTTTTAAAAAGTCTAAAAGGGATGTACTCAGATGTCAACATATTCAATATAATCGTGGAGCCAAAGGTAATTTTTTCGTTCTTTTCCCGTTTTGTTAAGTCTAATTTTTAGTGAATCTAACTTGCTAAGTTTTGAACATCAAAACAAATGAATTTTTACTTATCGTGGAGCACCTTAAAATCTGAAATAAAACAATGAACGTTGGTTTGGAAGGCAACCTGTCCAGACCGAGCAGAAGGATGGAGACCGGAGGGGAAAAAACACTACGCTGACAAATTGTCGGATAGGTTTGACCTTGAGGAAAAGTCTAGAAAGGCTTGAAGTACATTGAGAAGTGCCCGAGGAGCGTGGAAAGCAACAGTAAAAGCCACAACGAACTCTAAACCAATGAAAAGAATCTAGGCAGAGCTTAACTCCAAGAATACCAGAGTTGTGTGAGAGAGAAATACAGCCGTAGTACACGCCATGGCTCGGCAGGGAGCAAGATCCGGCATAGCTCCAGGAGTGTAAGTATTGACTCCTAGTGAGAAAGGAAGCAGCATGAAGACTCAACACCGTGGTCCCTAGCTAGAAAGTTAGTAGAAAGTTAGCAAATGATAAAATAAAAGAGATATGGTGATAGAAGAAATAGCTGGAAGAGTCGCAAGGGTTATTTCTGGGAAACTCAGGGGAAGAAAGAAAGGACGGGGACTGCTAGATTTCATCGTAAAGCTTTCGATTGTCTTTGACTTTAAAATATGTATGCGTGAACTTGAAAAAGTTTTAAATCCCTTAAAAAATAAATGGCCACAAAGAATAACAGACCAAAGAAAACAGAGGCAAAGGATACAAACAAGAAATTCACAAAAGAAATGCAAAATACACGGAAGAGAATGGACACACACCCACACACATCACTCCACCCTCTAATGATGCAAAAAAAGGAAAAAAAAAAGCAAACCCCTCCCCACCCCCCACCCCGCACACACTCTAGAAGTAGCTGTGCATTCCTGGCCCTAGAACACGATCTCATTAGATTGTTAAATGTGTGAAGGAGGGAACAATTTACAAAACAATACAGTGTCATTCTATAACAATTTAACAACTTCTCTTCAGTATCTACTACTAGGGTGGGCACATATGAATGTACTTTTTAAAAAGTCTAAAAGGGATGTACTCAGATGTCAACATATTCAATATAATCGTGGAGCCAAAGGTAATTTTTTCGTTCTTTTCCCGTTTTGTTAAGTCTAATTTTTAGTGAATCTAACTTGCTAAGTTTTGAACATCAAAACAAATGAATTTTTACTTATACGTTTACCTATTTGGAGCACCTTAAAATCTGAAATAAAACAATGAACGTTGGTTTGGATGCACACCCAGTTACTAACCTGCTGAGACACTCCAGAGAGTAAATCACACCAACTTGTATACTTCAGAGCCTGGCACATAGCAGGTCCTCAAATGGACAACTAGAGAAGCAAACTTGAGCAGAGGCTAGTGGTATATTGTAGGCAGGGGGCTAGATGCATATATATGAGCCTCTGATATGTAGATGGGACACAGAAGACTATGCACTGTAAGGACTAAAAGGGGAACTTCCCTGGCAGTTCAGCGTGAAGACGCCACGCTTCCACTGCAGAGGGCGTGAGTTTGACCCCTGGTCAGGAGAACTAAGACCTCACATGCTACATGGCATAGCAAAAGAAGAAAAAAAGGATTAAAGGGAGGGATGTATATACAGCACCTGGCATTTTTTTAAGTGCTCAAGAAATATTACCTACTATTTGTAATAATAGGAGTAGAGGAAGTAGTTATCCTTGTTGTGATAACACCTTGAACCCCAGAAATTCCAGCACTCCCACAGCTGCCTACCCACAAGGCTCTTCATCAGACCCCACAACAGTCGTGAGGACAGTAACCCCTCTGCTTCTTTCCCCTGCTCGCCCTCCTCCACTTCCTCCTCATGGAGCCCACTGACCATCAGAGCAAGTCTGGGGGGCAGAAGCCTGAATGCTCTCCCAAGGTTGGCCACAGGGTCCCAGGACATCTATCGCCAGAAGGACCAGCTTGTTGTCTCTCTGCCCCCCAGACCAGTGGTGACACGGCCCACCTGCTGTGGCTGCTCCAATGGTTCTGGAACAGAGAAAGGGACAGACTTAGGGAAAACAGGACAGACTGGGGGCAAGGGATTGCATGCCATGGATTCTCTTTAGAAAATAAGACTCTAGGGCTTCCCTGGTGGTCCAGTGGATAAAGAGTTCACCTTGCAGTGCAAGGAGCACCGGCTCAATCCCTGGCCCCGGAAGATTCCACGTGCCACAGAACGGCTGGACCGGTGTGTCCAATTGTGAGCCAGCGCTCTGGAGCGCATGCTCCCAGGACCGGTGCTCTGCAACGAGAGAGGCCACTGCAATGGGAGGCCCACACAGACCAAAGAATAAAGATGGATGAAAATAATACATAACTAAGAAAAAGCTCGTGGCGTAAAGCTAAAAAAAAAAAAAGAAAGAAAGAAAATAGAACCTAACTGAAGTATAACACAGAGAAGTGCACCAGTCCTTTGTAGGCATACAGCTCAGTGAGCTTTCACCAGCGGAAGATCCCCAGTAAAAGCCGGTAGATGAAGAAGCAGCACTTGAGCCCCCGTAGCTCCTCTTGCGCCCTTTCCCGAGTCTAACACTGTAGCCTCCTTTCACCTGAGAGTGAACTTTACACAAGAGGAACCGCACTGTGTGGGTTTCATGTGTCTGGCGTCCTCTGTTGAGCACTGCGCCTGTGAGCTTCACTCTCTTGTGTGCAGTTGGAGTTCATTTCTTCCCATGGCTGTATGACATTTGCCGTATAAATAAACCATGTTTTAAAAACCTCCACTCTACTTTTGATGGAGTTTGGAGTTGGAGCTATTTGAATAGTGAAAGTCATGTCGCTCAGTTGTGTCCAACTCTTTGCGACCCATGGACAAGCCATGGACCAGCTGAATTCTCCAGGCAAGAATACTGGAGTGGGTAGCCTATCCTTTCCCAACCCAGGAATCGAACCGGGGTCTCCTGCACTGCAGGCAGATTCTTTATCAGCTGAGCTACCAGGAAGCCCTCACCTGCCTGTGAGCATGGGCCTGAATGCTCCCAAGGTTGGCCACAGGGTCCCAGGACATCTATCGCCAGAAGGACCAGCTTGTTGTCTCTCTGCCCCCCAGACCAGTGGTGACACGGCCCACCTGCTGTGGCTGCTCCAATGGTTCTGGAACAGAGAAAGGGACAGACTTAGGGAAAACAGGACAGACTGGGGGCAAGGGATTGCATGCCATGGATTCTCTTTAGAAAATAAGACTCTAGGGCTTCCCTGGTGGTCCAGTGGATAAAGAGTTCACCTTGCAGTGCAAGGAGCACCGGCTCAATCCCTGGCCCCGGAAGATTCCACGTGCCACAGAACGGCTGGACCGGTGTGTCCAATTGTGAGCCAGCGCTCTGGAGCGCATGCTCCCAGGACCGGTGCTCTGCAACGAGAGAGGCCACTGCAATGGGAGGCCCACACAGACCAAAGAATAAAGATGGATGAAAATAATACATAACTAAGAAAAAGCTCGTGGCGTAAAGCTAAAAAAAAAAAAAGAAAGAAAGAAAATAGAACCTAACTGAAGTATAACACAGAGAAGTGCACCAGTCCTTTGTAGGCATACAGCTCAGTGAGCTTTCACCAGCGGAAGATCCCCAGTAAAAGCCGGTAGATGAAGAAGCAGCACTTGAGCCCCCGTAGCTCCTCTTGCGCCCTTTCCCGAGTCTAACACTGTAGCCTCCTTTCACCTGAGAGTGAACTTTACACAAGAGGAACCGCACTGTGTGGGTTTCATGTGTCTGGCGTCCTCTGTTGAGCACTGCGCCTGTGAGCTTCACTCTCTTGTGTGCAGTTGGAGTTCATTTCTTCCCATGGCTGTATGACATTTGCCGTATAAATAAACCATGTTTTAAAAACCTCCACTCTACTTTTGATGGAGTTTGGAGTTGGAGCTATTTGAATAGTGAAAGTCATGTCGCTCAGTTGTGTCCAACTCTTTGCGACCCATGGACAAGCCATGGACCAGCCGCGGAATTCTCCAGGCAAGAATACTGGAGTGGGTAGCCTATCCTTTCCCAACCCAGGAATCGAACCGGGGTCTCCTGCACTGCAGGCAGATTCTTTATCAGCTGAGCTACCAGGGAAGCCCTATTGAACAGCGCTGCTGTGAATATTCTTGCCCAGGCCTTTTGGTGAATGCATTTCTGATGTGGATATGATTAGCTTTAGTAGATACAAGCGGTTTTCCAAAAATGGTTAAACCACTTGATACCCCCACCATTCTCACAAGAGTTCCAGTTGCTCCGCGCCTTCACTCAAGCGATAGTCGTCTGTTGGATGAATCCTAGCATCCTTGAAGTTCAGCTCCGATACTAAACAAGCAAGAAAGGGCTGACGCACCATTAAGTGACAGAAGCAGGTTGCAGGCCAGTATGCACAACCTGACTCCATGAAAACTGTGTGTGTGCAAGTTCAGAAGAGGACAAATCAAAGCCTCCTGGAATGGTGAGCATTTCTGGGGGGTGGCACTGAAAGGTATATATTTTTTATAATTTTTATTTTACTTTTACCGAGTTTTGTTGTTTACAGATATGTATGATCCCAGATTAGTCATATGTATATCCCCCCCAACCCAACCCTCCAGGCCATCGCACAGCACCCCTGCAGGATCCCCTTTTCTCACAACACAATGACAATAGCTATTTTTTTCACATATGATAGTATAGGTTTTCATGCTACTGCTGAAAGGCATAATTTTAAATGATGAAGACTGGGGATCATTTTGACTTTTGATTTTGTATTTTTCAGTATTTTTTAAGTTTGGGGGGAAAAAAACCTGTATAAATAAAATAAAATTCTCCATCCCCCATGCCCACGACACATTATTCCATTACCTAAGGCTAGCAGCCTGCCTTTCTTGTCTGTCCCAGCATTCTCTCCTGCTCTGGAATCACCCTGGGCAGGGCCTCTGGGACAAGTCTCCTGAGCACTGTAATTTCCCAGGCTGCGGCATGTCATTAGGAGATCTGGCGCTGATGACACAGAGCCCAGACGCAGCAAAGATTCCAGACCCTGATGGGATGGGACAGCCAGTCTCAAGTCTCCTGGCAGAGATGCCCCTGGAGTCTTCAGCTGTCTCAGCAGAACCTTGGCCTCAAGATGTATCTTCACCTCAAGGAAAGAAACCAGAAAAGCTGCTCTTTCAAAGCTTCAACCTCCCACGGGGGCTCAGCACTCAGAACAAGAGCTGTGGAGTTAGGCAGACCTGGGCTCCTGCTCTATTCCTCCCTGGGCCTCCATTTCCTCACC
The DNA here is from genome assembly GCA_022376925.1 of Tragulus kanchil. Taxonomy (NCBI): domain Eukaryota; kingdom Metazoa; phylum Chordata; class Mammalia; order Artiodactyla; family Tragulidae; genus Tragulus; species Tragulus kanchil. The sequence continues at coordinate 140,334,510 of JAIOJX010000003.1, forward strand.
TGTAAAATGGGCTAATGATAACCCTTATCTTAGAGACAACAGCAAGTGCCTTGCTCAGAGTGCCTGGCACAAACTGTGCCTTCAATAAATGCAGGCTGCACTGTTTACAATGGCCAAGACATGGAAACAACCTAAATGTCCATCGACAGAGGAATGGATAAAGAAGATGTGGTGTATATATATATACACACAATGGGATATTACTCAGCCATTAAAAAGAATGAAATAAAGCCATTTGCAGCAATATAGATGGACCTAGACAGTGTCATACTGAGTGAAGTAAGTCAGACAGAGAAGGAGAAATATCATATGACATCCCTTTTATGTGGATTCTAAAAAGTAATAATACAAATGAATTTATTTACAAAACAGAAAGAGATTCACAGACTTAGAAAACGAACTCATGATTGTGGCAGGGAGGGAATGGTAGGGGACTTTGGGAAAATCATGTACACACTGAAATGTTTGAAATGGATAACCAACAAAAATCTGTTGTACAGCATATGGAACTCTGCCTAAAGTTATGTACTAGCCTGCCTGGGAACGGGGTCTGGGGAGAATGGATACATGTGTGTGTGTGGCCGAGCTCCTTCACTGTTCCCCTGAAACTATCACAAAGCTGTAAATTGGCTCCACCCAATACAAAATGTTTTGGTGTTTCAAAATAAATAAATAAGTGAATGCAAGCTGCTGTAATTATTATGATTGTGGGGGCAGCTGTTACCATCCCAGATACACCCTGGGTCATGGGCACTCGGGACAGTCCGAGCAGAACCTGCGGCATGTCATTAGGAGATCTGGCGCTGATGACACAGAGCCCAGACGCAGCAAAGATTCCAGACCCTGATGGGATGGGACAGCCAGTCTCAAGTCTCCTGGCAGAGATGCCCCTGGAGTCTTCAGCTGTCTCAGCAGAACCTTGGCCTCAAGATGTATCTTCACCTCAAGGAAAGAAACCAGAAAAGCTGCTCTTTCAAAGCTTCAACCTCCCACGGGGGCTCAGCACTCAGAACAAGAGCTGTGGAGTTAGGCAGACCTGGGCTCCTGCTCTATTCCTCCCTGGGCCTCCATTTCCTCACCTGTAAAATGGGCTAATGATAACCCTTATCTTAGAGACAACAGCAAGTGCCTTGCTCAGAGTGCCTGGCACAAACTGTGCCTTCAATAAATGCAGGCTGCACTGTTTACAATGGCCAAGACATGGAAACAACCTAAATGTCCATCGACAGAGGAATGGATAAAGAAGATGTGGTGTATATATATATACACACAATGGGATATTACTCAGCCATTAAAAAGAATGAAATAAAGCCATTTGCAGCAATATAGATGGACCTAGACAGTGTCATACTGAGTGAAGTAAGTCAGACAGAGAAGGAGAAATATCATATGACATCCCTTTTATGTGGATTCTAAAAAGTAATAATACAAATGAATTTATTTACAAAACAGAAAGAGATTCACAGACTTAGAAAACGAACTCATGATTGTGGCAGGGAGGGAATGGTAGGGGACTTTGGGAAAATCATGTACACACTGAAATGTTTGAAATGGATAACCAACAAAAATCTGTTGTACAGCATATGGAACTCTGCCTAAAGTTATGTACTAGCCTGCCTGGGAACGGGGTCTGGGGAGAATGGATACATGTGTGTGTGTGGCCGAGCTCCTTCACTGTTCCCCTGAAACTATCACAAAGCTGTAAATTGGCTCCACCCAATACAAAATGTTTTTTGGTGTTTCAAAAATAAATAAATAAGTGAATGCAAGCTGCTGTAATTATTATGATTATGGGGGCAGCTGTTACCATCATCTTAAGAGACAAAGTTTTTAGGGTGTCAGTAGTTGTGTCCCCTGTGTTTTGCTGCCCCATGGCGTGTGGAATCTTCCTGAACTGGGGATTGAACCTATGTACACTGTATTGGCAGGCAGAGTTGTAACCACTGGACCATCAGGGAAGTCCTCAAGAGCAAAAAGTTTTGCATATACCTTTTGGGGAAATAAATAGAAGAATGCACTCTTTTTTTTTTAAGAAAGATAATAAAACAAATACAGTACAAACCTGCTTTTCTTGGGGGAAAACTGAATTCATATGAAACTTGAATGTATTTACTTCAGTTGGAAAGCTGAGTAATAATTCCACACTGATTTACCCAGGGAATAATTGACGAGTGCCTACTATGTCCCAACACTGTCCTAGACACGGGGATATGGCAGGATCAGCACTTACTATCTGTTGGGAAGTCAGACAATAACCAAACCAACAGACAGATAATCAAACGTTAAACATGTAAATGAAAAGTGAAAGCGTTAGCCATTCAGTCATGTCTGACTTTTTGCAACCCCATGGACTGCAGCCCGCCAGGCTCCTCTGTTCATAGGATTCTCCAGGCAAGACTGCTGGAGTGGGTAGCCATTCCTTCTCCAGAGGCTCCTCCTGACCCAGGGATCGAACCTGTGCCTCCCGCATTTCAGGTTCTTTCCCATCTGAGCCACCAGGAAAGCCCCAGACATGTAAGTCATACAGTACAAATAATGTGGACCAGGGCTGAGGAACTGTGTGCTGGGAATGCTCTCTGATGGGTCCAGCTGAGCTCTGGGGCTCTCTCCCTGGCTGAGTAAGGAAGCCCAGGGGGCGCTGGTCTGGGCCGGGTCTGCACTGACACTGGGCTGGAACGGTCCGTCGCTCCTGTGGAGACGAGTGGTTTGAGCAGGAGGGTGGGAAGAGCTGCCCGTGGGTTTTAGGAGGTAAAGCATGACATGGGGGAGTTTCCATGTAGCTTTGGACTGCATGGGGAGACTGTGTCCTTGGAGGGTAACAGCAATCCCTCCAGGGACCCCAGTGGAGGAGGCCTCTCAGGTCATGTCAATCATAGCAGGTAATTACTAAGCACCTTCTATGAGCCCAGAGCTGGGCTTGGTGTGATGAAACATGTGATTCAAGTAAGTATGGGAGCTGCTGCCTGACCTCGAGGAACTCCAGTCACAAGACCAATCTCCATGAAAAGAAGAAAGCAAGACAGATGGGGTCAAGTGTCTGCTTGCGTGGAATGGGCCAGGGGTTCACCTCAACAGCAAGCCACTGGATCTTAGTCAGTGACACAAAACGGTACCTTCACACAGGCTCCTGCAGGCCCAGTGGCTTCCAGGGCGGTGATCCAGGGACCCAGGCTGTTTTCATTTCATGCCTCCCTCTTCCAGGTCCCTGCGGCAGAGGGAGAGAGTGAGAGCTGGATCGTTCTCACCAGTTCTTCAGAGTGGGCATGAAGCACCTTCATTTGCTGTCCATTGGCCAGAACTGGTCACATGGCCCCAGACAAACTGCAAGGGAGGCCGGGAAATGGAGGCTCTGGAACTGTGGAGGAACTGTCTGAGAAAGAAATGCCTCAGCCATTTACCGATACCAGGACTCAGAAGGCTGATGGAGGAAACAGAGTTTGAGAGGGCTACTGAAGAGAACAGACGAGTCCTGGGAGAGACCTCAGGAGAACTGCCAAGTGTGGCCTTGCCACCTCTTGGATGGGATATCTCAAGTAAGCCATTGATCTCTGCCATCCTGTGTTTCTTCTTCTAAAAGGTCCCATCTGGAATCTTTAAGAGAATATGTGCGAAAGAGATCTCTGCATTGTTGAGAAGTAAGGTAATATCCCTATTGGTAAATTAGCTGTAGTTTCTTTTGGGCTCAATGAAGCCTACAGAGACAAATTCTGTTTCAACCTCCAGAGCATCTGTGTCCTGCCTGTAAATCCAGGGCACAGATTCCATCTCGTCCTCTTCCGCTGAAGTGCCCACACAGGCCTGGGCCCATGCTAAAAGCAACACTGGGACCAAAGACCTGTTCTCCAAGGTCTTGTCATTTCACTCAGTAATTCACGTCAAGTTTGGTTATACTACATAACACACCCAGGCTTGTCTTGGATAGGACAATCACATTCTTTCTCCCCCGAAAGCTCCCTTAAAAAGGCAGCTCCTGGGCTTCCCTGGTGGTCCAGTGGGTAAGGACACCGTCTTGCAGTGCAAGGGGCGCCGGTTTGATCCCTGGCCTGGGAAGATTCCACGTGCCGTGGAGCGGCTGGACCGATGTGTCCAATTACTGAGCCGGAGCTCTGGATTGCATGCGCCCAGAGCCGGCGCTCTGCGACAACAGAGGCCACCGCGATGGGAAGCCCACACGGGCCAAAGAACAAAGATGGATGAAAATAGAGAAATGAAAGACCAATAGAAGTGACCCGCCCGCCCCACCTCCCTCCCCACCCCCCAATAAATAAATAAATGTTTTTTTAAAAAAAACAACAGAAAAAACAAAAAGACAGCTCCTAGGGCTTCCCTGGTAACTCAGTGGGGAGGAGTTTGCCTGCCAATGCAGGAGACATGGGTTCCGGGGAGATCCCACATGCTGCGGAACAACAAAGTCCGTGAGCCACAACTATGGAGCCTGTGCTCTAGAGCCTCGGAGCCGCAACTATGGAGCTCATGTGCCCTAGAGCCTGAGTTCCACAGCAAAAACAACAAAACTCTGTAAAATCAAACAAGCAAAATAAAAGAACTTGTGATTTTGGAAAAAAAAAGAGAGAAGTCACAGGGCTTCCCTGGTGGTCCAGTGGGTAAGGACACCGCCTTGCAGTGCACGGGGCACCGGTTTGTTCCCTGGCCTGGGAAGATCCCACGTGCCGCGGAGCGGCTGGACCTATGTGTCCAATTACCGAGCCGGAGCTCTGGAGCGCATGCGCCCAGAGCCGGCGCTCTGCGACAACAGAGGCCACCGCGATGGGAGGCCCACATGGGCCAAAGAACAAAGATGGATGAAAATGGACAAATGAAAGACCAATAGAAGTGGCCCGTCTGCTCCCCTCCCTCCCCACCCCACACCCCCCCACCAAAAATAAATAAATAAATAAATCTTTAAAAAAAAAAAAAGAGAGAAGTCACAGCAACAGGAAGCCTTAACTCACCTCAGCTAGAGAGTAGCCCCCACTCGCTGCAACTAGAGAAGAGCCTGTGGCAGCAATGAAAACCCAGAATAGCCAAATGTAAATATATTAATTAATTAAAATAAGTTTTATTTTTTTAAAAAAGCAGCTCCTAATAGAAAAGAATATTTTTAAGAAGATGCATATATATATGTATAACTTAATTCCTTTGCTGTACAGCAGAAATTAATACACAATTGTAAATCAACTATACCTGTAACTACAGTTGCATCAGGACTTACTTACTCACTGGTCTTGTTAAGAAGTTACTGTGCGTGCTAAGTCACTTCAGTCGTGTCTGACTCTTTGCGACCTTGTGGACTGTAGCCCACCAGGCTCCTCTGTCCATGGGATTTCCCAGGCAAGAATATTGGAGTGGGCTGCCATTTCTTTCTCCAGGGGATCTCCCCAACACAGGGATCTAACCTGTGTTTTTTATGCCTCCTGCATTGGCAAGTGGAATGAACTATACTTCAATTAGAAAAAAAAAAAAAGCAGCTCCAGGAAAGTGCCCCCGGTTTATTTATGAGCTTCGCCTGGCCTGAGGCATGCGTGTCTGTGGGATGACCTTGGACTGATGATGGAGCTCCTTTGACTCTCAAATCCCGAAGAAGCCTCCTCACACAGGCTCCCTAGAAAGAGGCCCCCCTCTCGTCTCTCGTCTCGTCTCTGTGGCTCCAACAGGCACTGACAGAGCCCACAGTGAGCACAGCCTGGCACCCAGGGTGTGCACCCTCGCCCACCGCATCCCCAGGCATGAATCGTTCTTGAATTGAAGCTCGCACGGGTCTGAGCTCACCGAGGGCCTCCTCCAGCGGCCACTTCATGTTCACTAGATTAATTGCGGCTGGGGGAGGGGAGAGACTCCATTTTTAGAAAATCATTACTTTCAGAAGAGAGAGGGGGGCGCTTCTGGTTGGGAAACTGCTGAGCTGACAGCTTGGGCCTGCTGCTCCAGAGCCAGGAAACCCGGGGCTGTGCGGGCCGCTCGGCTCGGCGGGCGCCGTCCGGGGCCCATGCCGTCTCCCCCGGAGGCTGGGGCACCCCTGCTCCCCTGCTTGGGCTCCTGTTGGCCTTCACTTCCTGCTCTGACCTGGATTTGGCATTCTGAGTAGCAGGGACTCACCTCAAGTATTGATTTCCCCGCCGCTGCCTTTTTTCAGGCCCCCGGCTGCACAGCGCCTGCCTGTAGCTCCCAGGGAAAAAGAAGGTGGGGGACCCCTAAACACCACTGCCTTGAACTGTATATATATGTATAACTTAATTCCTTTGCTGTACAGCAGAAATTAATACACAATTGTAAATCAACTATACCTGTAACTACAGTTGCATCAGGACTTACTTACTCACTGGTCTTGTTAAGAAGTTACTGTGCGTGCTAAGTCACTTCAGTCGTGTCTGACTCTTTGCGACCTTGTGGACTGTAGCCCACCAGGCTCCTCTGTCCATGGGATTTCCCAGGCAAGAATATTGGAGTGGGCTGCCATTTCTTTCTCCAGGGGATCTCCCCAACACAGGGATCTAACCTGTGTTTTTTATGCCTCCTGCATTGGCAAGTGGAATGAACTATACTTCAATTAGAAAAAAAAAAAAAGCAGCTCCAGGAAAGTGCCCCCGGTTTATTTATGAGCTTCGCCTGGCCTGAGGCATGCGTGTCTGTGGGATGACCTTGGACTGATGATGGAGCTCCTTTGACTCTCAAATCCCGAAGAAGCCTCCTCACACAGGCTCCCTAGAAAGAGGCCCCCCTCTCGTCTCTCGTCTCGTCTCTGTGGCTCCAACAGGCACTGACAGAGCCCACAGTGAGCACAGCCTGGCACCCAGGGTGTGCACCCTCGCCCACCGCATCCCCAGGCATGAATCGTTCTTGAATTGAAGCTCGCACGGGTCTGAGCTCACCGAGGGCCTCCTCCAGCGGCCACTTCATGTTCACTAGATTAATTGCGGCTGGGGGAGGGGAGAGACTCCATTTTTAGAAAATCATTACTTTCAGAAGAGAGAGGGGGGCGCTTCTGGTTGGGAAACTGCTGAGCTGACAGCTTGGGCCTGCTGCTCCAGAGCCAGGAAACCCGGGGCTGTGCGGGCCGCTCGGCTCGGCGGGCGCCGTCCGGGGCCCATGCCGTCTCCCCCGGAGGCTGGGGCACCCCTGCTCCCCTGCTTGGGCTCCTGTTGGCCTTCACTTCCTGCTCTGACCTGGATTTGGCATTCTGAGTAGCAGGGACTCACCTCAAGTATTGATTTCCCCGCCGCTGCCTTTTTTCAGGCCCCCGGCTGCACAGCGCCTGCCTGTAGCTCCCAGGGAAAAAGAAGGTGGGGGACCCCTAAACACCACTGCCTTGAACTGAGCATCCAGGGGATTAAATAATATGAAATTGTATACACCTGGGCTGGTCTTATGGTAACACAATCACATTCTTTCTCCCTGAAGCGCCTTAAAAAGGCAGCACATAATGGAAAAGAATATTTTTTAAAGGATGCGTATACATATACATATGTGTAACTTTGAAAAGATGTATATAGACGTACACACACACATGTTATATGTGTGTGTGTGTTTATAATTTTTGGAGGTCTGAACAGTCAGATATTAGCAGCCCCACCTGGCTCAGCCTCACCATTTGATGGCTGGCTCTCCAATGCCTGTCTTCACTAATCCCTCTCTTGGCTCCACCAGGCAGGTATAACGCCCATTTGATATTTCAGAAACTGGGGTTCAGAGAGGTTCCATGACTTACTCAAGCGAGCACTCCAGCCTTGGTCTCTCTGACTCCCAAACCCAGGACCCTGAGTCACGTCCCATGAGTCAGACCCCCGCCGCCCGCCTCAGCCCCCGTCACTGTCTAGAGCTGGGCTTCCAGGGCAGCTGTGTTGACAACATGCGGACAGACAGAAAGATCCATCGGAGGCTGAGCGTGGGGAGCCTCACTGTTAGGAAGTTTGTTTGCTGTGGGCTTGGGTGCAATTCCTCTCTCCCCACCCCCAGGCTATATATGTGGGTGTCCTGGGCAAGTCACTCACCTGTCTTGGGGGCCAAGGACTAAGGGTGTGTGTGTGTGCATGTGTGTTGGGGGGTTAAAGCATGAGGTTGAGGGAGACCGATGCCAAAAGGCCACCTAGAACAGGAAGGAAGGCCTTTAGAAGGCCCTAAACTAAGTCATACTAGTGGCAACAGAGCAAGAGAACACACGTGAGAGAGGCTTGCATCTTCTAACTGTGGAAGAGATGAGGCAGGAAGGATAGGATCTGGCTTTTCGTTTCATGAAGGGGCAGGGGGCAGGGGAAACAGGAAAGCCGAGGGTTCTGGCCAGGGCAACTGAGGTGAGCGGAGATGCAGGTATGGGAGTGACGTTGCCACCCAGGGGTGGGGTATGACCTGAGAAGAGAGCCGAGGGCCGAACCGTGGGACACAGCTCAAAATCTGACTAGGGAGCTGAGAGAAGAGAGAGAACCAGGTGGCAGGAAGATTTCCCTCCTCTCCACGAATCTGAACTCCACCTGGGCTGGGGGTCCTGACTCCTCACTCAGCACATTCTGCCCAGGCTGCTGGCCGCCCTGTTTCCTGCAGCATCAAGGCCACGTGCCTCCTGCATATTCTGACATATGCGAGGTGCCCAAGGGCTGGTGACGGCCACTCAGTGCCCCGTACTGGAAACACGGGGTTTCCCCTAAGCACCCTTTTCCCCCTGACCTCGGGTCAGCCACCCCACGGGGGCCTCCGCGCCAGCAGCTGTTTCAGCCTGGTGGGCTGAGAGCCACGTCCAGGTGAGAGGAGGGCATGAAGGTGCTGCCGCAGCTCGCTCCTCCTGGACCCAGACACCATGCCCACTCAGCTCGTCTGGCTCCCTAGCAAGGAGCCCCCCTCTGCCTGCTTTGAGGTCAGGATACCGACACCCCAAATAACAACTCGACAAGGTTCCCAAAGAGTAAGGCCGGAAATGACCCTGACCCCTCCTCCAAGCACTTCCTTGGCAGGTGACCTTGAGCAAGTCTTTTAACCTCTTGGAGCCTCCAGTTTTGCAGGGGGTCCTAGTGACGATTAAATAATTCTCTTAAACGTTGAACATCATGCCTGGCAACCAGCTAAGCATTCAATAAATGGTAGTGATTATTATTATTAAAGAGCTTCCTGGCATGCTGATGCAAGTTAGAGCAAACCAAAATGCCTTTGACAGCTCCCTCACGTAACACCTCCCACCCCACCCCTCCTCTAGCCCTACCACCCGGGAGTTAATTAGAGCCCTCCTTGGGTGTTTTCCAGACATGGGATTTTACCCTTACTCCAGGTCCTGGAACTGGAATAAATGGAGGCAGGTTTCAGTTTGACTGATCAAGAGCTGCTCGAGTGGGGGTGAGCTCCCCACCACCTCAAGGAAACAAGCTGGCCCAGATGACCATTTTTGGCTTCTGGCCAGGGCAACTGAGGTGAGCGGAGATGCAGGTATGGGAGTGACGTTGCCACCCAGGGGTGGGGTATGACCTGAGAAGAGAGCCGAGGGCCGAACCGTGGGACACAGCTCAAAATCTGACTAGGGAGCTGAGAGAAGAGAGAGAACCAGGTGGCAGGAAGATTTCCCTCCTCTCCACGAATCTGAACTCCACCTGGGCTGGGGGTCCTGACTCCTCACTCAGCACATTCTGCCCAGGCTGCTGGCCGCCCTGTTTCCTGCAGCATCAAGGCCACGTGCCTCCTGCATATTCTGACATATGCGAGGTGCCCAAGGGCTGGTGACGGCCACTCGGTGCCCCGTACTGGAAACACGGGGTTTCCCCTAAGCACCCTTTTCCCCCTGACCTCGGGTCAGCCACCCCACGGGGGCCTCCGCGCCAGCAGCTGTTTCAGCCTGGTGGGCTGAGAGCCACGTCCAGGTGAGAGGAGGGCATGAAGGTGCTGCCGCAGCTCGCTCCTCCTGGACCCAGACACCATGCCCACTCAGCTCGTCTGGCTCCCTAGCAAGGAGCCCCCCTCTGCCTGCTTTGAGGTCAGGATACCGACACCCCAAATAACAACTCGACAAGGTTCCCAAAGAGTAAGGCCGGAAATGACCCTGACCCCTCCTCCAAGCACTTCCTTGGCAGGTGACCTTGAGCAAGTCTTTTAACCTCTTGGAGCCTCCAGTTTTGCAGGGGGTCCTAGTGACGATTAAATAATTCTCTTAAACGTTGAACATCATGCCTGGCAACCAGCTAAGCATTCAATAAATGGTAGTGATTATTATTATTAAAGAGCTTCCTGGCATGCTGATGCAAGTTAGAGCAAACCAAAATGCCTTTGACAGCTCCCTCACGTAACACCTCCCACCCCACCCCTCCTCTAGCCCTACCACCCGGGAGTTAATTAGAGCCCTCCTTGGGTGTTTTCCAGACATGGGATTTTACCCTTACTCCAGGTCCTGGAACTGGAATAAATGGAGGCAGGTTTCAGTTTGACTGATCAAGAGCTGCTCGAGTGGGGGTGAGCTCCCCGCCACCTCAAGGAAACAAGCTGGCCCAGATGACCATTTTTGGCTTCCCTGGTGGTTCAGACGGTAAAGTCTCCTGGGCATAGGGAAGCTCCCCTGGAGAAGGGAACAGTTCCCCACCCCAGTCTTCTTGCCTGGAGAATTCCAAGGACAGAGGAGCCTGGCGAGCTACAGTCCAAGGAGTTGCAGAGTCGGACACGACTGACTCAGCACACACACATTTCTCGCTACACGACTGTCTAATTCCCTGGAGTTAATAAGTAGTGGTGCCAGCCGGCTGCATTGCTTTGTGTCAATTTGGCAAAATGAAAAACTGGCCTTCCCAACGTGGGCCCTCCAAAGTTTTCTTTCTGAAATTCTATCAGTTTATGATATACAAAATCTTAACACCCACTCCAGAGCCCTCCTTCTCGGGTTCAAGGTTCAAGACTTGCTTCCAGAGACGCCTCAACAGCTTCCTTCGGTGTCCGGTTTGGACCTAGCTCTGTGTAAGAGGCCTTGAATCGAAAAGGCGGCTCAGAGCAAGCGGCACATCCCAGAGGCCGTGTCTACCAGCAGATATCCTCAGGGCTAAGCGGGGCCGGGCCAGGGGAACTGGGAACTGGAGAGTGTAAGCAGATGCAGAGAAGGGCCTGGCCTCCTTGCAGCCAACCCCACCTCCTGGGTGCCCAAGGAAGACCTTGGAGGTGGCCGATCCCTCCTGCCACCACCAGCACTCAAACCCAGCCTGTCTCTTCTCCCGGGTGTCAGCCCTCAAGGAATCCATCCTGGAGCCCAGCGTGGCGGTTACTTTCCTCTGGACCTCATGTAAATCCAGGAGCTCACAAGCAGGAGCCAAGTTCATGGAGTTCAAGGGCCCCAAGGGCTCTGAGCAGCACCTCCCCAATCACTGGAAATGACATTCCCTTTTCTCAACTCTTCAAGCTTCGAAAAATCTGCTGCCTTTGTCACTTAGGTTCCCTGAGCTTGAGGCATTTACCAATTCAGGACATCCCCCCAGCTATACCCTAGGGTTACTGCCTAAGGAGGGTGGCGTCTGTACATAGGGGTCTCTCCAGCATAAGATGAAGATGAGGCTCTTCCAGATCTCTCTCCCTGCTGTGGCTTCCCCCAACTAGGCACCCTCCCCAGCCAAGCTTTGCGAGACCCCAACTGCCCCATAGTATGATAGCTCCATCCCGCCCATCCCACCAGAAGAAAAAGGAGCTGGAGGACAACATGGAATCAAGTATACATTTTAAAAATTGTTTAATGGAACATAAACTCCTTTAGAAAAACATTCAGCCAGGTGATAACACCCATAGAAAAAAACACCAATCCTGTGTTTATCCTTTTTTTTTAATTTGGCATTTGTTATTTGCATTTATATTAAAGCAAAGTGCATCTTTTATTTTTGTTTATACACATTGCACAATACATAAATAATGATGCTTATAAAACGTCTTTATATTTACAAGTAATAATATATTTATATATAACATAAAATACATTTTTTCTTTAATAAATCTCAGGGTTGTTTTTTTTTTTTTCAGGAGTCCTTTCTCTCTCAAAGCACTACAATGCTAAATTTCCAAGGAGAATGCTTCTCTTGTTCATTTAAACCTTTGTAGTTAGAAAAATAGCTTATGTTGAAGTCTAAACATGCTCATTGAGCCAAGAGCAGTGTCAACGTATCATACGAGTGTATGAGTTGTGGGAGGCATGGAAGGGTCAGGGGTCGGCTGAGGATGGTACCCTGGGTTAAGACGGACCGCGTCCTTGGCGGGAAGGGGGGCCGCTCGCCTCGCTGGTCTAACAGCGGAGCTCAACACGCAGGCTGCGGACGGGGGCACGCGCTGCGCTGGGTTTGGGAGTCCAGGCAAAGCCTGAAGCAACCAGGGCCGGGGAGAGGCGGAGGGGCCTGAGAGGGCACGGGCGAGCAATACTGTGACCGGGCTGCCCCGGCAGCCCTCGGGAAGCCCATCTCAGAGCCGTCCAGGAGCAGACGGCCGAGACAGACAGACTGGACGACGGCAGCGGGGTGGCCGGAAGGGAGCGAGGCAGCCTGGGGAAACGGGTTCCGGTCCGGCCTCTGGCGGAGGGGGACAGGCCGATGCCCGAGAAGGGGAGAGGCGGGGTCGGGGCTTCCCCGGGCTCTGGGGACAGAGCCTTCGGCTGGCAGCTGCTGGGACGCCCGCTGCCCCACTGAGCATGTCCAACGAGCAAAAAGAGACACAACCTCTCAGCGGGCAACACGGGCAGGAAACAGAGCACACCACTTCCTTCATCTGCATACATGCACGCGCTCGCTCACTCTCACACACACACACACACACCCCGACGAGGGCCACGGTGACCCCACACGTGGGGACTGCTCCCCACTGGCATAGTGTGCGGTGGTCCTGAATTTGGCCTCGTCTTTACATACCGTGGTGTTCTGCTGATCATACCACCATCCCACCCCACCCCCGAAAAAACCCAACAATGCTTTTCATAAGCTATTTCCCCAAAGGACAAAACGAAACAGAACACAAACAAGAACGGACGAGAAGAGGGGGTTCGGGAGGCGGGGAAGAATGACCAAAGAGTTTGCATGAAAAGCAAGCACTCAGGAGGAAAATATTAGCAGCAAAGTAGTTTGGACTGGGCCCGCGCAGCGCCCGCCCGGTCCTCTCCCCACGTGGCTACCGGCTGTTGAAAATGACCTCCAGCCAGCAGGGGCAGCTGCTGATGAACTGGCGGGTGTAGCACTGGCCCCAGCCCTTCACGAAGCTGATCTGCACGGTGAAGCCGGTCCACGGCTGCTGCATGAACTCGTGGTCGTTGGGCCGCTGCAGGCTGTACGCCTTCTCGTAGTCAAAAGCCTTGATGGAGAAGCCGGGGAACACTTTGTGCACCAAGAGCGTCCTGGAGTCCGGGTTGTCCAGTGTGGCCGACTTGATGAAGATGGGGTAGCTGCTGCGGTTGTACACCCACACGCCGTCCAGTTCCCGCGTGAGCTGGATGCCGCAGCCGATTTTGCTGCGCACTCTCTGCACCAGCTGACTCTTGTTGTCCGAATGGAGCTGTCCGAGGCAAAAGCCATTCCCCTGAGGTAGATCATAGAAGATGTCCAGGGAGGGCTCCTGGACACAGTAGAGCCTGCCCACTCGCGTCTTCTCCTCCCAGTAAGCCACCACGCACCAGTGTGACCGATCCCCAGGCTCCAGAAGAAGTTGGGAATCTAGAAAACAAAAACGGCAGACGCGGTTGGCTGGTGATGGAGACAGGCCTTTCTCTCTTCCTGAAACTGAGACAGGCACATACATAATACGCCCACTCTGTGACTGATCTGGCCATCTTTGTGCGAGACAGGAGGAGGTCATGAGGCGGCTGGCCGGGGGACAGGCTGGAGAGGCCTCCTCCCGGGCCTGGAAATCGCGACCCAGGGATGGAAGATCCCTGCCTCGAACCTGGGGCTCCTCTGGGAGCCTTGTCCTTCCAGTCGCCTGACCCCATTAAAAACCCAGGACACTTGCTGGTGTGGCCACCTGGCCGAGGGGGAGGCCCCGTCCTTGCAAAGCTCAGAAGCCAAGACCACTGAGTGACGTGGCGGGCCCCGGCTGGAGGCTAGAAAAAGTTACAGATGGACCATTCAGAATTACAGTTCTTTAAACTGGGATGGAACCTTGGAAGCCTGCTGCTCCAGCCCCTCGTCATCTTCCTGGGAAAACCTGGATTCAGAAAGGTTGGTTCTCAGGCCCCAGGGATGACAGAGCCATACCCGGACCCCGGGACCACCTGCTAAACAGTCTGAGCTCGTCACCCAGTTCACCGGTCAGTGCCTGGCTCAGAAGGGATCCCCGTCTGGGAAAAACTTTAATAGAGGCGGTTTGGGGTAAAAAACATCGACCTTCTTCTTAATAGGAAAACAGCTCTGTGTCTGTCAGCAGCAGCTCTGCACATACAGGGTTAGTTCACGTCAAAATCCCCAAATCACAACACATAGCCGGGGTCAGTCCAGACTACCTTAGCTTCCTCCAGCCCAGACCGAAGATGAGACATCTATCGTGGGCACAGCCCCGCTCGCTGGCCCTTCTCTGCGGGTGTCCCCCTCCCTCTCTAGAAGCATCTAAACTCTGTCCCCTCCTCCCTGGAGGCCCTGCCCGGCTTTCCTGTCGTAAGGGGATTTTCCAGAACAGGCGCTTAGGGGGTCTTTAGAAGGGGGATACAGGCAAGAAAAAGGGGCCCCGGCGGCTAGCATTCCAACCCCTCCGACCCCTCCTTCCTCCTCTTAAGCTGGAGCCGGTGGGGCAGGCCCCAGACTGAGAACCATAAATCTCCCCAGCCCAGCCAGGCTGCAGCAACGCTGTGGTTTGTGGTGGCAGGGCGGAGACCGGAAGTCTTGTATTTGTTAACAAAAATGGGGAAAGGCAGGGGGGCAGGCCGGGCGCGGCAGAGGCCTCCTCCTGTCCTCCCTGTGGTCCCTGCTTCCCACAACACTGGGGTGGGGGCGCTCGGGGCATGAAGCAGGGGTCGACATGAGATGTCTCCCGATGTGTTTGGGCCTCTGCGATTTTTATAACCGCTGAGTGTAGAGCCTGGGCGATGCGCGGGGATCAGCACAGCGGCAGGGGCTGGGGCAGGCTGGGGGCCCCCGAAGTCCTGCTGCCCCGGCAGGCCAGGTCGCCGGGGTGGCTCAGCGCTCCAGCTCCTTCCAACGCTTACAGGCATGTTAGGACCTGGGAACCCGTCAGCGCCATTACATTTTTTTTTTAAAGCAGCAGCCAGTCTTGCATGGAGGCGTCCCATGACTAAGTCTGTAAAAATGTGCTCTGTGACCCACCGGGACAGCCCCAAACACCCCCCCTGAATATGGGTCCCCAGGACACCCCGCCTGGCCTTCTCAAACGCCCGTCCTGCCAGCTACGCAACATGGGGAAGCTGAGACCTCCTTTCTTCCCTCGACCCCCCACCCAAAATCAGTACCAGAAACCCGGCCTGTCCACCCTCAGCCTCACAGGAGAGAGGCTGTGGGCGTGACCCTGAGCGCTCTCCACGGCGCGCTGTGTGTGAGTTGCACACACACACACGGGAATACATGAGAAACCGAGAGGGACACGGGCTCCCAGCAGAAGGTGAGTCATCAGGCATTAACTTGTTTCTGCAAAGGATCCATCAACTGTTAATAAACTCGTGAGCGCTGGCAATCTTTGAACCCTCCTGCCGTGGAAGCTCGCCTCTGTGGGCGGCACCAAAGATCCAGAATGTTCACATAAATAAACGTCTAAGCCCTCCTCCCTGGAGGCCCTGCCCGGCTTTCCTGTCGTAAGGGGATTTTCCAGAACAGGCGCTTAGGGGTCTTTAGAAGGGGGATACAGGCAAGAAAAGGGCCCCGGCGGCTAGCATTCCAACCCCTCCGACCCCTCCTTCCTCCTCTTAAGCTGGAGCCGGTGGGGCAGGCCCCAGACTGAGAACCATAAATCTCCCCAGCCCAGCCAGGCTGCAGCAACGCTGTGGTTTGTGGTGGCAGGGCGGAGACCGGAAGTCTTGTATTTGTTAACAAAAATGGGGAAAGGCAGGGGGGCAGGCCGGGCGCGGCAGAGGCCTCCTCCTGTCCTCCCTGTGGTCCCTGCTTCCCACAACACTGGGGTGGGGGCGCTCGGGGCATGAAGCAGGGGTCGACATGAGATGTCTCCCGATGTGTTTGGGCCTCTGCGATTTTTATAACCGCTGAGTGTAGAGCCTGGGCGATGCGCGGGGATCAGCACAGCGGCAGGGGCTGGGGCAGGCTGGGGGCCCCCGAAGTCCTGCTGCCCCGGCAGGCCAGGTCGCCGGGGTGGCTCAGCGCTCCAGCTCCTTCCAACGCTTACAGGCATGTTAGGACCTGGGAACCCGTCAGCGCCATTACATTTTTTTTTTAAAGCAGCAGCCAGTCTTGCATGGAGGCGTCCCATGACTAAGTCTGTAAAAATGTGCTCTGTGACCCACCGGGACAGCCCCAAACACCCCCCCTGAATATGGGTCCCCAGGACACCCCGCCTGGCCTTCTCAAACGCCCGTCCTGCCAGCTACGCAACATGGGGAAGCTGAGACCTCCTTTCTTCCCTCGACCCCCCACCCAAAATCAGTACCAGAAACCCGGCCTGTCCACCCTCAGCCTCACAGGAGAGAGGCTGTGGGCGTGACCCTGAGCGCTCTCCACGGCGCGCTGTGTGTGAGTTTGCACACACACACACGGGAATACATGAGAAACCGAGAGGGACACGGGCTCCCAGCAGAAGGTGAGTCATCAGGCATTAACTTGTTTCTGCAAAGGATCCATCAACTGTTAATAAACTCGTGAGCGCTGGCAATCTTTGAACCCTCCTGCCGTGGAAGCTCGCCTCTGTGGGCGGCACCAAAGATCCAGAATGTTCACATAAATAAAGACGCTCTGGCGTCCACGTTTGCTGGGGAGGAGACAGCACTCTTCTGCAAGGCACAGGGCTCCCCCCCGCCCGCTTGCTGGAGAGCAGAAGCGTGTTTCAAAACATACGTTCGGGACGACACACTGGCCTGGGAAGGAAGGAGAGTCGCCGGGAGGTTCAGGAGACCCTCAGCGGGGCTCCACAGTCCACGGCTTCATGGAGCATGGCGCCCCTGAAACCCGGCAACCTCTGGAGGACAGGAGCTGGGGGAGGTGGAGGAGGAGGGGGTCTGATGATCGAGTTGCCCTGGGCCAGGCCCACTGCCAGCCAGGGTAGGGGCCCGTCTGCCTGGTGAGCTTTCTGCCTGGTGAGCTTCGGCGGGGCAGAGGAAGCGGAGTGGGGGCGGGGGCCTGAGGTCGGCGGCAGAGGGGAGGCGGGAGGGGGCATGCTGGCAGGTTTCTCTTTCATCTGAGGCCGTTAGTCCACCCAGCAATTTGCTGCCAGACAGCCCCTGGAAACAGCCTCTTTCTGCTGAGGTTAATGGCCCGGCCCAGATAAATGGCGGCCTGGCAGGGGAGGGGGTGACCCTGGATGTGAACGAGGCCCCTGTGAGTCCACTTGGTGCCCCGAGTTGGGGTGGAAGGACCCCACTGGCCTCTCCCGTCGCCCTGCACGAAAGGCATGCAGATTCCTCTGCTCTTTGCTGACCCTGAACTACAGCCCTGGGCACAGACACAGGCTCTCAGGCAAACCCATCCCGAGTGAGCTCCCTTGACCCACCACACTCCTGGGCGCAGCACAGAGCCCCCGACGGCCACTTCAGATGCCCCTCCTCAGCCCTGAACGCCCTGGCACCCGGGCTCATTTCTGGGAAGTGCTCAGCATCCTCTTCAGAGAAACCCTGTTCCCTGAACCGGCCCTCAGCCCACAAGCCTCTCCCCACCAAGGTCTGTGCAGACGCATTTTGCTTCTGGGGCTTCCCAGGCCTCGAGGGGAAGAGCCAGGAGGACCGTGAAAATAAAAAAAAAAAAAAAAGAAAGAAAGAAAAAAAGAAAAATGTCCCCCTCGTTAGGAAGGAGGAAAGGTCTTCTTCATATCCCGGGGGCTGATCTTCAACCTCCAAAGGCACAACTCCGTCCCTCAGCTTTTATAACCTTTTCCGGTATTTTCAACAACTTCTCCCTCCTCAGAAGACTGTACAGGGGCTTGTTTTAAAACCGTATTTGTGCATTTTAAAGCATCCAAAAGAAAAGCTGTGTTGTAAAATGCAAACTAATCAGACGCCTGCTCACAATTTTTTCTTTTTATTACAGGGTCGGGAATTTTTGGAGCAACCCCAGGAAAGTGCTGAATCGGCCTAAAATTCCTTTAAGGTTGTTTCCCCCCCTCCTCTTCCCAATTTCCCTTTAAGCATAAAATCTACCCTTCAAGAGGAAAGGGGGAGGCCGTGTGGAGAAGGGGAAGGATCTCGCCTCGTGTTTGCGCTTGCATTAGAGAAGACCACTTAACAAGGAGCTCCCTGCCTGGTACAAGGAGGTCTTTAATTACCCTGGTCATGAATGAACAGACCAGACCCTTCTAGAAGACCAGAGGCTCGTCAATGAATCCCACGCCTGGGATGGCAAAGGCACACAGGCTGACCAGACCTCCAGGCCACACTGTAGGCAAGAGAGGAATTTCCCCCGTCAAATGGTTTTTTATTTGAAGGTGTGAGGAAACGAGGAAGAAAAAAAAATGAGAGGGACAGAGGAAAGGCCAACTTCAGTGCCTCGACGGTACCATCTCCAGTCTCCAGTGTAGGAAGGTGACCACAGGCCAGGGAGGCAGACCGCTCCAGAGCCCCCAGCAGGATTCTGAGAACATCTGACGTGAGGCCGTCTTACCCAAGCCGTGTGCACACACGGAAGGGGTGCTGGTGGAGTGGGGCGTGCCTGACGTTTCACGATGATGAGGCCACCCCTGAGAAACCCAGACAGCACAGAGGCACAGGGACAGGCACCCAGAGTCCCCTGTGCCCACTGCCAGGCAACAGAGGGCTGGAATAAAAGGGCGTGAGGGAGTCACAACCTACTCTCATCTCTGTGAGGCACTTGGATTGTAAAGAGATTATTATTCCTCTCGTCCAGCAATGGGAGGGGTCTGCAAGGTGCTTCCCCAGGGGTCCAGCAGAGCAGACAGAGGGGGTGGAACCCGGGCAGAAAGGGCTGCCTCCCGCAAGCAAACACTAACAGTTAGGAAGGAGGAAAGGTCTTCTTCATATCCCGGGGGCTGATCTTCAACCTCCAAAGGCACAACTCCGTCCCTCAGCTTTTATAACCTTTTCCGGTATTTTCAACAACTTCTCCCTCCTCAGAAGACTGTACAGGGGCTTGTTTTAAAACCGTATTTGTGCATTTTAAAGCATCCAAAAGAAAAGCTGTGTTGTAAAATGCAAACTAATCAGACGCCTGCTCACAATTTTTTCTTTTTATTACAGGGTCGGGAATTTTTGGAGCAACCCCAGGAAAGTGCTGAATCGGCCTAAAATTCCTTTAAGGTTGTTTCCCCCCCTCCTCTTCCCAATTTCCCTTTAAGCATAAAATCTACCCTTCAAGAGGAAAGGGGGAGGCCGTGTGGAGAAGGGGAAGGATCTCGCCTCGTGTTTGCGCTTGCATTAGAGAAGACCACTTAACAAGGAGCTCCCTGCCTGGTACAAGGAGGTCTTTAATTACCCTGGTCATGAATGAACAGACCAGACCCTTCTAGAAGACCAGAGGCTCGTCAATGAATCCCACGCCTGGGATGGCAAAGGCACACAGGCTGACCAGACCTCCAGGCCACACTGTAGGCAAGAGAAATTTCCCCGTCAAATGGTTTTTTATTTGAAGGTGTGAGGAAACGAGGAAGAAAAAAAAATGAGAGGGACAGAGGAAAGGCCAACTTCAGTGCCTCGACGGTACCATCTCCAGTCTCCAGTGTAGGAAGGTGACCACAGGCCAGGGAGGCAGACCGCTCCAGAGCCCCCAGCAGGATTCTGAGAACATCTGACGTGAGGCCGTCTTACCCAAGCCGTGTGCACACACGGAAGGGGTGCTGGTGGAGTGGGGCGTGCCTGACGTTTCACGATGATGAGGCCACCCCTGAGAAACCCAGACAGCACAGAGGCACAGGGACAGGCACCCAGAGTCCCCTGTGCCCACTGCCAGGCAACAGAGGGCTGGAATAAAAGGGCGTGAGGGAGTCACAACCTACTCTCATCTCTGTGAGGCACTTGGATTGTAAAGAGATTATTATTCCTCTTGTCCAGCAATGGGAGGGGTCTGCAAGGTGCTTCCCCAGGGGTCCAGCAGAGCAGACAGAGGGGGTGGAACCCGGGCAGAAAGGGCTGCCTCCCGCAAGCAAACACTAACAGTAAACTCGCCAACCCTGGAAGGCAAACACGGCCACGCCTCACCCTCTCAGGTCCAGGGTCCTCCCTCCTCGGGGCTCCGGCGCCACCAAGGGTTGGCTCATCCTGTCCTTCCCCCGACATCAGTCATCCCAAAGGTTAACAGCTCCGTCGGCCCGGCTCCCCACCCTGGGCAGGAAGCTGGCCGTTTAGGAGCAGCCAGCCCTCTTCAGAGACAAGGACTGAGATAACAGTGCCCATCCGTCCCATCCAGTCTCACCCCAACCCAACTGGCAAAGGTTCTCGCTGGTGTCCAGTTTTCAGGAGGCTAACAGCCCCAAACGAAAGCAAACACAAACTAACACAAACGAAAGCTGCGCTGCCTAAGCTCACTCTGGGGTCAGCTCTCATCCGCCATGTGGACAACCTCATCATCCAGGTTGATGGAAAGATGACACCAGACCTGACCCCCTCGACTCCTGGGGCAGCAGAAGCGGCGCTGGGGTTGAGGGCAAGCTACCCGTAGCAGGTGAAACGGAGTCAAAACGTTTCAGGGTAACGCGCAGGTACCCAGCACATGTGGACACCTGACCCATCGCCACCAACCCCAAGCTCCTGCACCAAATGGATCAAGAATGAATTCTGGCTGGTAGAAGGCAGGATGCAAACATCGCATTCCACACCCCCCACCCCGCAAGAGCTCTGTAATGAGGTTCTTTAGTGGGGTGGCTGGACTTGGGGGTGGGCAGGGAGTCCCACTGGCTTCCCTTCAAAGGCAAAGGAGATTCTTCATCAGAACCCTGGGCTGAACCTCCCAGTCAGAACCCCCCCCACAAATATGTCTCCCAAGACTCCCTAAAATGGAGTTCCCCATACTGGGCCCACTGGTAGTGTGACAATTTGCTGGAAGTTTGCCAGAGGTCGGGGCCTGACCAACAGCCACATTGGAGGGTCTAAACTCTCAGAAGCGTAGCATCTCTGGTTCTCCAAATGCTGGGGAAAGGTTGACCACCCTTCATCCCAGCGCCACGTCACCCCAAATGGGAGAACAGTTCTGGGGCGACAGCTACACTTAATGAATAGCTACGGCCCTGGAGGGGGACTCTGTGAGGGGCACGGTGTCTGCATCCTGATATTGACGACGGGGGATGGGCCAGGTGGAGTCACACACCTGTCCAAGAGCAGAGCTGGTTCAAGGCCAGAATACAGCCCTGTAGCAGCTGTGGGCGGGCGGCCACCTCAGGCCTCCAGAGCCACAGCCTTCTCCAGACACCAGAGGACACACAGGTGTCCTTCGGAGCCCACCTTGCCTACCCTGGCCCCTGGTGCGGAGCCCGGCCCCCTGGCACCAAGAAGCCAGGCGTGAAAGGGTTCTTGGCCTCCAAGCCGCTGCCCTGCGACCTGGGTCAAGAGGCTTCTGCCCGCTGAAGCGTCTCACTCTGACCTCCCTGTAACTGACAGGCAAACAGCCCCACGGGCCAGGCCCCGGTCTGGCTCCAATGGCCCCTCGCTCTACTCTGGGGTTCAGGACTCAGCCACCCCAGCTCCATTTATCTTTCCACCTTCTGGAGAGTAAGAAAATCACTTCGGGGAGCAGGGCACATGTTTGCATTTCATTTGCAACAATAAAACAACACCAAAGCAAAATCAAAAGGGGAAAAGGGGATCTGAGTTAGATTCCGCCCCGTCCATCTCTAAACCCACTTTTTTTTTTATAACAAAGAGTTACAAACTTGCGTTCTTCCTGTGTCATCACTCAGGGTCCTCAGGAACAAGTGAGTCCCCGGGGAAGGTGTCCGGTATCACCAAAGTATTTCCAGTGCCCACCAGGCTCGTGCCCTGAAGTTTCTCACCCTCTTTCCTCCTACAAGCTCCCCGAGCTTACACATTTGGCAGATCCTGCTAGTCTAGGGACGGATTCCTGACGGAGCCTTATAAATTATGATGAGTAATCAGTTACTAGAGTTAACGGGCCCGTAGTGTGACAATTTGCTGGAAGTTTGCCAGAGGTCGGGGCCTGACCAACAGCCACATTGGAGGGTCTAAACTCTCAGAAGCGTAGCATCTCTGGTTCTCCAAATGCTGGGAAAGGTTGACCACCCTTCATCCCAGCGCCACGTCACCCCAAATGGGAGAACAGTTCTGGGGCGACAGCTACACTTAATGAATAGCTACGGCCCTGGAGGGGGACTCTGTGAGGGGCACGGTGTCTGCATCCTGATATTGACGACGGGGGATGGGCCAGGTGGAGTCACACCCCTGTCCAAGAGCAGAGCTGGTCCAAGGCCAGAATACAGCCCTGTAGCAGCTGTGGGGGCGGCCACCTCAGGCCTCCAGAGCCACAGCCTTCTCCAGACACCAGAGGACACACAGGTGTCCTTCGGAGCCCACCTTGCCTACCCTGGCCCCTGGTGCGGAGCCCGGCCCCCTGGCACCAAGAAGCCAGGCGTGAAAGGGTTCTTGGCCTCCAAGCCGCTGCCCTGCGACCTGGGTCAAGAGGCTTCTGCCCGCTGAAGCGTCTCACTCTGACCTCCCTGTAACTGACAGGCAAACAGCCCCACGGGCCAGGCCCCGGTCTGGCTCCAATGGCCCCTCGCTCTACTCTGGGGTTCAGGACTCAGCCACCCCAGCTCCATTTATCTTTCCACCTTCTGGAGAGTAAGAAAATCACTTCGGGGAGCAGGGCACATGTTTGCATTTCATTTGCAACAATAAAACAACACCAAAGCAAAATCAAAAGGGAAAGGAGATCTGAGTTAGATTCCGCCCTGTCCATCTCTAAACCCACTTTTTTTTTTTTTTATAACAAAGAGTTACAAACTTGCGTTCTTCCTGTGTCATCACTCAGGGTCCTCAGGAACAAGTGAGTCCCCGGGGAAGGTGTCCGGTATCACCAAAGTATTTCCAGTGCCCACCAGGCTCGTGCCCTGAAGTTTCTCACCCTCTTTCCTCCTACAAGCTCCCCGAGCTTACACATTTGGCAGATCCTGCTAGTCTAGGGACGGATTCCTGACGGAGCCTTATAAATTATGATGAGTAATCAGTTACTAGAGCTTAAACATACTTCCCTGCTTCCCTGATGGGCCCCGCCCCTGAAGCCCCTCAAAAGGCCCCAGACAGAGGCCCCCGGCCCAGGGGCTCCTCCTAAGAGCAGTGTTTTGCCATCAGAAGACATAATTGAGGGTAGCGCCGGGCAGGGGCGGGAAGCCACACAAATCAAAAGCTCCCATCTGTCTCGCCAGCCGGGCTGACGCGGCTTCCTGTGCCCCAGCCTTCAGCCATGCAAATTATAGCGTGTACCCGGCTGCCTGCCTTCTGAAGAGGCCAGCTCTGCCCGGCTCCCAGAGGCCTCAGAGGAAGGGTGGGGACGACCAGCCCGGCCAACTCCATTCATAATATTTACAGTAAATGGGCCTCCCCGGCTGTTGGTGAGTGTGCATCCAGCCTCATGCTGCAAGTCTGAATTTCCAGTCTCTTCCCCCACCCCTCAACGCTGCATCACCAAGTGCCCGCCGTCACCCTCACCTAACTCAGCAGCTCCCTTCACAGAAAGGGGGTTCACACACGTGTACACACAGAGCCCTCCAGACCTGCATGGCGTGACCTACTCACCAACGTGCTCCCTTTGGGGAGGACCCTGGCCACTTCCAGGAAGCCAGAAGGCGTGGATGATCCCACGGCAGAAGGACATGCAAGTCACAACTGTCACCCACCCTACCTGGAGGAGGCCCAGACACCCCCATACTCCACACACGGATTCCCACCTGGGAGCGCGCCTCTACTCGCAGATGTGAATCCAATGAAAAAGAACTTTCTCTTAAACCACCACAATGCACCCCAGTTTCTTCTTTTCATTGACCATTTGTAAGTGTGTTGGTTACACATTCAAGAATGTTAATAAACACAGAGCATAATAAGCCAATTTTCCGAAAGGACACAGCCCACGGAGGTGCAGGGCAGCTTTTGCCTGGCTCTGTCCATCTCGGGGTGCTGCTGGAGCTGCTTTTCCCGTGGTCCCCGATTTCATAAAGCCCCGAGCTGCGCTGACCTCCCAGCTCCTTGCAAGGTATCCCAGCCCGGCCGCTGGCCCTGGCCCCGCTCGTCCCCCACCCTGCTCCCGATTTTTTTTTTTTTTTCGAGAAACCATCGGAAGACGTGGAAAAATCCAATGAGAAACAAAAGTCCTTTTCATCCCTCCCCTCCCCCAGCTCCCCTTGTTCCATAACAATTATGAAAACTGTTGGATGGGATGGCATTTTGAACATTTACTGCATTCCGGCCAATAAATTCCAATGCTGGAGCCGATGGAAGAGCCTTCCCTCTCCGGCCAGCACCCTGGCTCCCCGCCCCCTGCTCGCTCACTCCCAGCCCTCGTTCCTTCTTTCTTCACAACCCCACGCCAGGGCCAGGCCAGGGCCGCACTGTACTTACAGGGAAAAACAACCGTACGACAGAGTGGAGACAGCGTGCAGACTGGAAAAGTTAATCATTACTTCTGTCTGCCTCCGTAATCTAATCTCTTCGGCTTTGACACACTCACGGCTCAGCTCCCCAGCCCTTTCACCCCCAAAGCACCCGGGACTTTCTAGGCCCGAGGCCCCCCATCTCACACCACCCTTAGTCTCCACTGAGGAGTCAGGGGATGAAAGTCACTCCCCAGCCCCGTCCTGGACCACCATCCCAAGGGCCCCCGCTGCTCTGTGCCCCACATTTCAGGACTCCAGGCCTCACATGAAGGTGGGGGTTCCAAGCTAGCTTAGATCACTGCAGAGCCAGGCCACCCCTCCTCACCGACCCCCCTACGTCCCCCACTACGCCCTTCTCTAGATCCCCCTGCCCCAGAGCTCACCCTCCAGTCCACCCAGATAGCCCATGTGATCTGTGACCCTTCTATGTAGACACACGAGTCAGGATGGTCCAGCCTCAGAAACAACCCGACACAGCATGACCACACGCCCAACCAGTCCACTTCTCAGGGAAAGGCCCAGCCTCTCCCACCTCTCTCTCCAGTACACCCTGTCTGCTGGGGTACAAGGGATTCTGTGGGGGTGGGGGTGCTGGGGGATGGGGAACCACAGGCTAAAGGACCCCAGGAAACGCATGCAAATACTGGTATGCATAGTTCTGGGGAAATGGTTCTTTTACTTTCACTCACTCTTGGAAGAGTTTGCAAACCAAAGAAAACCATTTAGAACTGCGAAGAGGCCATTAGCTACCCAGCCAAGGGGTTTCCTCTCACACACCTTCGAATCCAAAGATCAGTACGGCTAGGGACTTGGAGACCAGGTCCAATTCTTATTGTGTGGAGGAAAAAACTAAGATCCGGAACAAAAATGGCTCCATGAAAGCCAGGCAGCCTCAGCCCAGGGGAAGGAAACTTGGGAGGGTGGGCACTTTCCCTCCCATTATAATTTCTCCAAGCCTCCTCCCCGGCATTTGACAAACACTCGAGATGGGGGTGGGGGGTGGGGTGGCTTCTGAATCTTTGCAAGCCCCCCAGTTCCAGGTCTCTTCCCCAGGAAATAAATACCGGCAGTGGGGCTTTGACTCTGATCCCACTGCACTGGAGGTGGGGCCCCCCAGTTTTTAAGAACTGTACTGTGGACCCAGGTCACAGGAAGAGCTCGTCTCTCTTCTCCCTCTGGGTTAATGATTAACAACGGGGAGGTGCCGCCCTGGCTGGGAGGCTGCCCCAGGCTGGCAAGGTCCCCAGGCACTCTGAGCAGGGCTCCTCCTGACCCTCATGAGCCCCAGAAGTTCGCTCAGCCTACTGGGGAAGGGGAGCTGCCCGTTTCAGCGGGTGGGAGAGGGGGACAGAGACTTAACCTCCAGGTGGCCGACGTGGAAAGATGAGTTGAGTCTTTTCTGGGCGTCATCTATTTTTTTTTGTTGTTCCTGCTGAACAACCACCTCCAAGTTCAAAAGTGAAAAGGCCACACAGGAGTAAGCCAACATGTGTGCCACCAGGAGTCCCGGCCCGGGGGTCTGTCTCAAAGAGAGCAAGTCCCCATTTTGCAAGAGGAGAACTGGAGTTGAAATCAGTTATTCCTTACTGCCCAGGAGGAAACCTCAGGCCACAACAGCTCTCCCGACTTGACCGGCGGGAGGGCAAGAGGAGCAGGAAAGACCAATGAAACCAGGGAGCTCCCCAAGAAGCCATCAGTCGGCTGGTGGGCGGGGACAGCCAGGGCAGTATGCGTCTGAAAATGAAACCCCTTGGTAACCAGGTGTTCGGTTACCTCGTGGAAACCCACCCACAGCCGGGCCAGAGCCTCACACACCATCCGGGACCTCAAATACGGACCTGACTGTCAGATTTTAAATTAAAAAGCAAGCACGGCGTCCCCAGACGGTCGTCAGGAGAATCAAGCTCACCGGAGCTAGAAGAGTCGACTCTGAAAACGTCCCCCCTTCCCTGTGGCTGCGAAGACATGAACGCTCTTCGTCCAGACGTCCTCGCGCCGGCGGCTGGCTCGGGGGTGCAGGTGCAACCGGGGTCTGGATGACAGCCCGCCCTCCGGCTATCAGCGCTGCTATCTCACCATCAGGAAGAGTGTGGGGACGGGGGCGCAGGCATAGACGCCGAAACAGAGGAGACAGACCTGTGTTCACCGACAAGCTTTGCTTTGCTCAGCTCTCAACAGGACACAACCACCAAAGCACAGCCCCGGGCCAGCCCCTCTGCTGTGTGTCACCACACCTCACCCACAGGCGGGAAGCTGCCACACTCTGTGCAAAGACCCTCCAGCTCGCCGACTCCACTGGACCTTCAGCCGGACCGCCACATGTGCAGAGGTCAAGAGCTACGTCCTCCGTGCAGGACGGAGCCTGGCACATAGTAGGTGCTCAATAAATCACTCCCTACATGACTGGACAACAGGGACGTGCTCCTTTCTCCTCCCAAAGCAGTTGGCCGCGCCTCCCCCGACCCTAGCTGGGGGAGGTCCGTGTAAACCCACTTGTTTGGGAGCATGCCTTCCAGGAGGGGTCAGCCAGAAAGGCCCTGCAGAGGAAGGAAAAGAGCCCCTGTCCTCAGCTCCTTCCCAACCAGCTGCCGCAGATCCCGAGGTGTTTCCAAGCTGGGTGCCGGCCAGGCAACCTCTGCGGGCTCAGCACCTGCCCGCAGTGTGCTGCCTTGGCATCCTGCTCTGTCTGGCCAAGCCATGCTCACGGCGTGCTCACCAATGCTTTTACACACCCCAGGGCCCTTGTTGCGCTCTGAAAACAAAACAAAGCCCACCAAGGAGAAAAGCTGCGGGAGCGGGGAGCCAGCCAGCCAGGCACAAACCTCTTTCTTTCTGGTCTCCAGCCTGACGATGGCCCCTGGGCAGCTGGAGTCAGGGCAAGAACTCTGCCAAAGAGGGGACTGAGACACACAAGACGAGTGCAAGGAGACCGTTTCCACACCCAGCACAGTAACCGCTTCGCGACACCCCTGTGGGCTGCACAAGCCGTCTTTCTGGGGAATGCTCCGGGGGGACTGAGGGCCCAGGTGCCCCGGGCCCCAGGGCGGGCACAGCTCTGGGCACAGCTGCACCAGGGAGCTGTCTTCTTTCCTCTTCTCCCCGGCCCTCAGCTCTGGACACGAGGGAGGGACTCCCTGAGCAAATGAATTGTAAATAAAGGCAGCCTCAGTCTGCCAGGTGGTCCAGAGAAGCTCACGCTGGGGTGAAAAGGAAAAGGGCATCCTTAAATTCCTATCTACCCCCTCCCCGCAAAATAGGAGGCTTTTTTTTTTTTTTTTGCAAGTTAAAACTAAGCTAATGACACTGGGTGGGGCTCTGTGTCGAAGACTGCAGCCAAACCAAAATTCGCTTCCAGCCAAGAGCTGCTAGGCCGCACCGTCTGGGGAAGGAAGCTGAAAAAGTCCTGAAAGACTCTAGTAAACTGGGAAATCAGACTACAGTTAACATCTCAATGAAAGGTGACCCTTCTGCTAAAGTATTTTTGTTAATAATAAAAATAACATAAAGTTCTCAAACAGCCTCTTTCTTAAAGAAAATGGCCTAAACGTCCTCAGGAGAGTGGAAGGCAAGAAGGGGGGGAGAAACAAAACAAAACAAAACCCGGCTGGCCTCCTCTCCGCCACTACCTTTCCCGAAACCACTTTTTGCTGGAGTTCCTCTCATAAAAGGAATGATGTCACTTCCTGTCTTGTCCCAATATTTCCTGTTCACTTCCAAGGTGAAAGTTATCACCCTGGTTTAAACAGCCGTCCTAGACACCACAGAAAGCTCCTATGTCCATTCGGTGCCCTGTCTCCTCACGAAATCTCCCATCTTAGAATATAAACACGGCCATTTCTAGTGCTCACGGCGTGCTCACCAATGCTTTTACACCCCAGGGCCCTTGTTGCGCTCTGAAAACAAAACAAAGCCCACCAAGGAGAAAAGCTGCGGGAGCGGGGAGCCAGCCAGCCAGGCACAAACCTCTTTCTTTCTGGTCTCCAGCCTGACGATGGCCCCTGGGCAGCTGGAGTCAGGGCAAGAACTCTGCCAAAGAGGGGACTGAGACACACAAGACGAGTGCAAGGAGACCGTTTCCACACCCAGCACAGTAACCGCTTCGCGACACCCCTGTGGGCTGCACAAGCCGTCTTTCTGGGGAATGCTCCGGGGGGACTGAGGGCCCAGGTGCCCCGGGCCCCAGGGCGGGCACAGCTCTGGGCACAGCTGCACCAGGGAGCTGTCTTCTTTCCTCTTCTCCCCGGCCCTCAGCTCTGGACACGAGGGAGGGACTCCCTGAGCAAATGAATTGTAAATAAAGGCAGCCTCAGTCTGCCAGGTGGTCCAGAGAAGCTCACGCTGGGGTGAAAAGGAAAAGGGCATCCTTAAATTCCTATCTACCCCCTCCCCGCAAAATAGGAGGCTTTTTTTTTTTTTTTTGCAAGTTAAAACTAAGCTAATGACACTGGGTGGGGCTCTGTGTCGAAGACTGCAGCCAAACCAAAATTCGCTTCCAGCCAAGAGCTGCTAGGCCGCACCGTCTGGGGAAGGAAGCTGAAAAAGTCCTGAAAGACTCTAGTAAACTGGGAAATCAGACTACAGTTAACATCTCAATGAAAGGTGACCCTTCTGCTAAAGTATTTTTGTTAATAATAAAAATAACATAAAGTTCTCAAACAGCCTCTTTCTTAAAGAAAATGGCCTAAACGTCCTCAGGAGAGTGGAAGGCAAGAAGGGGGGGAGAAACAAAACAAAACAAAACCCGGCTGGCCTCCTCTCCGCCACTACCTTTCCCGAAACCACTTTTTGCTGGAGTTCCTCTCATAAAAGGAATGATGTCACTTCCTGTCTTGTCCCAATATTTCCTGTTCACTTCCAAGGTGAAAGTTATCACCCTGGTTTAAACAGCCGTCCTAGACACCACAGAAAGCTCCTATGTCCATTCGGTGCCCTGTCTCCTCACGAAATCTCCCATCTTAGAATATAAACACGGCCACCGTCTAGGCCTCTTGGGAGCTGGCTTTAAGACCAGCCCCATGCTCTCTAGGGGAGCTGCTCCCCCCACAGTCACAGCGGCCCCCTCAAGTGGGCTGGGGGCGCCACTCCCCACGGGGAGAAGCGGAGGGGGCCGCACCCAGGGAACCAACGCGTCGAGGGCACGCGGCAGCCGCCGAGGGAATATTGCTTTCTTGGTGTGTTAGCCACTAAATTGAGAACTGTGCCTCAGCAGTTAATAATATCTTCCTGCTGAAAATAGCCCGGAGAGGAAGCCTGTCTGTGACAGTAGGCACACAGCCAGACTGGGTGAGCCATTCAGTCCCGAGCGAGAGAGATGGTAGGGCCAGCGGTGACCTCCCCGCGGCCACGCGGTACAGTAGCCTTGCTCAGGCCACCGCCAGCCTCGAGCCTGCCCTGCAGCCCTGCGCCCTCCGCCAAGAGGCCGCGAGGACCGGAGGTGCGGGCAGCAGGACCAGAGGCGGGGTCCAGACAGCCCAGCGGGGCTCAGGCGGACCCCGAGGCTTCGGAAGACGGCCCCTGCAGGACTGGCTACCAGACGGAGCTGCCCAGGGGACACCAGCGTCAGGGGCAGAGGGGGAAGAAGGGTAGTCACTTCCCCCGCTGAAAGGTCAGTCACGAACAATGAGCCACAGGGGCCGCTCCTGTCCCTCCTTTCTGCACCCAGCGTGGAGAAGGAAAGGTGGGAAAATCACGGAGACAGGCTTCTGACCCTCCTACCCACCCCAGCCCGCCCCAAGACCTCAGAGGCGCTTTGCAAACGCGTGTCTACCTACAATGGCTGCCAGGGCTTCAGTCTCTAAAGCCAGTGTGTGTTTATTGCCTATCTAATCTGCATGTATTTAAGAGCTAGCCAGGTCACTAGCTTGTAAAACCATGGCAGGGTACACCTCCCATAACTCTTCCCACGAGGGACGCCGACGGCACTCCCAGAGCCAAGCAACCATCCCCACCACCGAATTCCAGAACATCTTCGTCACCCTGAAAGGAAACCCTGTCCCACGGGTCATTTTTACAACGTCCTTCGCGCCAGCAAAGCCAGGAAGGAGGAAGGGGCAGAGTAAACGCACCTTGTCCAACTTCTTGGGGTTAAGTGGCTAACTCAGGACCGACCTCTTCTGCAGTCCCATAGGCTGTAGCCCACCGGACTCCTCTGTCCGTGGGATTCTTCAGGCAAGAATACGAAGTTGGCTGCCATGTCTTTCTTCCCGACTCAGTGACAGCGTCTACACCTCCTGCACTGCGGGCAGATTCTTTACCCCTGAGCCACCAGGGAAGCTACAACCGAGCAAAAGTCTTAGCCGAGAAGAGGCTCAACAGCATGATCCTCAAATTCTTCACCAGAGGACAGACAGAGCCTGTGCACAGCCACCGAGAGAAGCCACCAAAGAGACGCTCCATGGAACACAGACCCTTCCACCCCCAACATCAGGGGCTCCCCAGCTTGTCTTCATATTGAAATCACCTGGGGAGTCTTGAAAAACTCTGAGGCCAGGATCCTGCCAGTCAGCTGGGATGTGGAAGGTCCTCCCAGGGGTCCTGGTGTGCAGGCAGGTCTGGAGATCCCCGCCTGAGCCTTTTTTCTCTCTCACTGGGTTTAGACACCTTCTGTGAGGTGGCGGTCCCTCCTTTGATGGGAGGTACCGTACGCAGGAGTGAGACCCTGGGACAGTAATGGCAGCATCCAGAAGCTAAGAGCGTCTACCTGGCTCATGGCTCCTTTGGCATCTCGTAGGTCCAGCAGCCCACCCAGCTGCAGCTGGGCTCTGCTGAGAAGAAGCCAACCTGGGTGAAGGTGTGAGTGCCCCAGACTGTGGCCACAGGGTTCACGGGAACCTGACCCTCACCCTCCCAGGGGAGGCCCGCTCCTCTGCTGAGGTCTTCAGACCCGTGCTCTGGTCCTGAATGGTGGGAGTGCCCATGGGGCCCCTCCCCTTCCCGGGCTGGCCAGGTTCTGCCTCAGTGACAGGCCTCAGCCCATCTAGTCTGGCCGGCAGAGCAGCCCCACTTTGCTCCAGAGGCTTTAAATGCTGTCACCCTGCCTTTAACCCCTGCCTGACTGCCTCATTCTTTGCCCCAAACCACCGGAAAAATGGGTCCCAGACCCACCCCCCTTCGCCCACCCTGAAAGGAAACCCTGTCCCACGGGTCATTTTTACAACGTCCTTCGCGCCAGCAAAGCCAGGAAGGAGGAAGGGGCAGAGTAAACGCACCTTGTCCAACTTCTTGGGGTTAAGTGGCTAACTCAGGACCGACCTCTTCTGCAGTCCCATAGGCTGTAGCCCACCGGACTCCTCTGTCCGTGGGATTCTTCAGGCAAGAATACGAAGTTGGCTGCCATGTCTTTCTTCCCGACTCAGTGACAGCGTCTACACCTCCTGCACTGCGGGCAGATTCTTTACCCCTGAGCCACCAGGGAAGCTACAACCGAGCAAAAGTCTTAGCCGAGAAGAGGCTCAACAGCATGATCCTCAAATTCTTCACCAGAGGACAGACAGAGCCTGTGCACAGCCACCGAGAGAAGCCACCAAAGAGACGCTCCATGGAACACAGACCCTTCCACCCCCAACATCAGGGGCTCCCCAGCTTGTCTTCATATTGAAATCACCTGGGGAGTCTTGAAAAACTCTGAGGCCAGGATCCTGCCAGTCAGCTGGGATGTGGAAGGTCCTCCCAGGGGTCCTGGTGTGCAGGCAGGTCTGGAGATCCCCGCCTGAGCCTTTTTTCTCTCTCACTGGGTTTAGACACCTTCTGTGAGGTGGCGGTCCCTCCTTTGATGGGAGGTACCGTACGCAGGAGTGAGACCCTGGGACAGTAATGGCAGCATCCAGAAGCTAAGAGCGTCTACCTGGCTCATGGCTCCTTTGGCATCTCGTAGGTCCAGCAGCCCACCCAGCTGCAGCTGGGCTCTGCTGAGAAGAAGCCAACCTGGGTGAAGGTGTGAGTGCCCCAGACTGTGGCCACAGGGTTCACGGGAACCTGACCCTCACCCTCCCAGGGGAGGCCCGCTCCTCTGCTGAGGTCTTCAGACCCGTGCTCTGGTCCTGAATGGTGGGAGTGCCCATGGGGGGCCCCCTCCCCCTTCCCGGGCTGGCCAGGTTCTGCCTCAGTGACAGGCCTCAGCCCATCTAGTCTGGCCGGCAGAGCAGCCCCACTTTGCTCCAGAGGCTTTAAATGCTGTCACCCTGCCTTTAACCCCTGCCTGACTGCCTCATTCTTTCCAGGACAAAAGGCGTTTCACAGTGAGCCCTTCTCCAGGGCTGAGTGCATGACCTCAAGCCTTGCAGAAGAGGCCAAGAGCCTGAGCTGGTTGCTGTCTGTGACTGATCTTCGCCGGGCGTGCACCAGGTGAGCTGGCCCGGGCCTGAGTCACCAGGCTGGCATTCAGAGACATGTGAGTCTCCCCAGAGATCCAGACCGCCGCTGCTCACAGCGGCACAAAGGAAGGGGCTCGCTCACGGTCACACGTGCAGGTCCGTCTGACCCCTCCGAAGCCGGTGCTGTTGGCCCCTTGGATGAACTCCACCACACACCACGCCCCACGGTATCAGAGACACCAGAGAAACCACAGCTGCCTGTTCTCAGGCCCGGGAAGGAGACACGAACCACACACACAGAGGAAGCCAGGCCGCAGGCTCAGTTCGCCATCACCACTCCCACCCAGACAACACAAGCAGCTCAACAGCGTTCCTCACCAAGAGGATGGAACTCTCTTCCCTGAGCTACCTGGTCTGGGCCCAAGCTGGCTGGACTGAGCCAGGACCCCATCTTCATACTATACAGGTGTTTTGGAGGCTCTCAGAGACGCCAGTAGGGGTCAGAGAAGAGGAAAGCGCCATTCCTGGAATGGATGCTGGCCTAAGGGCACTCCCAACAGTCAGGACCAGAGCACGGGTCTGAAGACCTCAGCAGAGGAGCGGGCCTCCCCTGGGCGGGAGGAACCGTGCCTCGCCAGGAAGAATGTTTTGCAGAGCTAAGAGAGGGTTCCCTCAGCTGCCTCCCCCAGACACATCAGTACTGGGCCTCCACTGCCTCGCACCTCCCTCCCCGAAAGTGGCAGCACTGTTGAAGTTTTGCTTGCTTGCTAAGTGGCTTCAGTCGTGTCCAACTCTTTGCAACCCATGGACTGTAGCCCAACCCGCTCCTGTGTCCGTGGGATTTTCCAGCCAAGAATACTGGAGTAGCTCGCCATTTCCTAGTCCTGGAGATCTGCCGGACCCAGGGATCGAACCGCAGTCTCATCTGTCTCCTGCATTGGCAGGCAGGCTCTTTACTGCGAGGGTGCCTGGGAAGCCTCGTTTTGGTTTCAATGACTACACTTCAATGGCCTCTAATCCCTGCCCTAAGCAGGGGGGCCCAACCAGCTTCAGACTCCAACATACAAAGGGTGTGCAGCTGAGAGAGCCCCGGTGAGGCGGCCCTCCTCCAGCAGCCCCCTCCCCGTCCCAAACCAGGACAGCAGACAGGCTGAGGGAGAGCACCCCACATCCGACACCGCGCGTGCAGGCAGCCGAGGTGACAGTTTCGCACTCACGCTTTTAATTACCCGTGATACAGAGAAAGCTCTGGAAGCTAATCCCTTCCATTTCCACCACCAAGCAGAGCCTAGACACTTCCCTCTACGTCAGACCTCTCAAGGTGGGAACTCCTGGGCCAAAGACATGCCCACAGCAGGGTTTGTTCTACGCGTCTCTGAACCACACACGTGATCACCATTCAGAACCAACATGCCTGGGCCCCAGAGCAGACACGGTCCCACAGAAGCTGCCCCTGCGGCTCACGCGTGTGGAGAGGGCCCCGGGCCTCTCCCGGAGCCGGCCCGCAGGCCTCTGCCCACTCATGCGTCTGCGCACGGGATCGTCTATCTGCATGTCTGCAGCACGCATCCACACGCGTGCACACACACACACACACCCAGGCACCGAGCAATCCATCTGTCTCGAGGAGCCGGCTGTCAGAAATGAAAGTACAATCTCCTGGAACCGAGTCACAGCCTTCTAAAAATGTGCCGCTTTCCCAGACTGAGGAAACTTGCCGGGGTGGGGTCTGCCTCGCCGAGTCCGGGAGGCCGGGGCCTGCTGTCTCACCGGCCAGCCCGGCGGGGGCTGCTGCGAGGCTGGGATTCCAACCTGCAGCCAGCGGCCGGCGCCCAGCGCTCCTGCCCGCCACTCCCCTTCCTCACAGGAAAAGGAAGGGCCAGCCTGGGAGTCACCCGGCATCTCAGGAGGCGTGCCTGCGCACCCACCCACCTCCGAGGCACCACATTTTCACACCATTTTTTTTCCCCCGCCTGCGGGGCCCCTAGTCCTGGAGATCTGCGGACCCAGGGATCGAACCGCAGTCTCATCTGTCTCCTGCATTGGCAGGCAGGCTCTTTACTGCGAGGGTGCCTGGGAAGCCTCGTTTTGGTTTCAATGACTACACTTCAATGGCCTCTAATCCCTGCCCTAAGCAGGGGGGCCCAACCAGCTTCAGACTCCAACATACAAAGGGTGTGCAGCTGAGAGAGCCCCGTGAGGCGGCCCTCCTCCAGCAGCCCCCTCCCCGTCCCAAACCAGGACAGCAGACAGGCTGAGGGAGAGCACCCCACATCCGACACCGCGCGTGCAGGCAGCCGAGGTGACAGTTTCGCACTCACGCTTTTAATTACCCGTGATACAGAGAAAGCTCTGGAAGCTAATCCCTTCCATTTCCACCACCAAGCAGAGCCTAGACATTTCCCCTCTACGTCAGACCTCTCAAGGTGGGAACTCCTGGGCCAAAGACATGCCCACAGCAGGGTTTGTTCTACGCGTCTCTGAACCACACACGTGATCACCATTCAGAACCAACATGCCTGGGCCCCAGAGCAGACACGGTCCCACAGAAGCTGCCCCTGCGGCTCACGCGTGTGGAGAGGGCCCCGGGCCTCTCCCGGAGCCGGCCCGCAGGCCTCTGCCCACTCATGCGTCTGCGCACGGGATCGTCTATCTGCATGTCTGCAGCACGCATCCACACGCGTGCACACACACACACACACCCAGGCACCGAGCAATCCATCTGTCTCGAGGAGCCGGCTGTCAGAAATGAAAGTACAATCTCCTGGAACCGAGTCACAGCCTTCTAAAAATGTGCCGCTTTCCCAGACTGAGGAAACTTGCCGGGGTGGGGTCTGCCTCGCCGAGTCCGGGAGGCCGGGGCCTGCTGTCTCACCGGCCAGCCCGGCGGGGGCTGCTGCGAGGCTGGGATTCCAACCTGCAGCCAGCGGCCGGCGCCCAGCGCTCCTGCCCGCCACTCCCCTTCCTCACAGGAAAAGGAAGGGCCAGCCTGGGAGTCACCCCGGCATCTCAGGAGGGGCGTGCCTGCGCGCACACCCCCACCCCCACCTCCGAGGCACCACATTTTCACACCATGTTTTTTCTTTCCCTTCTTCCCTTGCCAAGAGAATCAAGCCCTGGCTCCCGCTGCCGACCTTTCTCCACCCTACACTGAGCCCCATTCATGAAGCCCGCTCTCAGCCAGGGCAGGACAGGAAGGAAAACAGCGGACAGGGCCCGTGAAAGAGAGCTCAGAGAGGTGATTTAAAGGGGAGGCGGGGGGCGAGACTTGGGGGTGCTTTCCCTGCCCCCAACCTTGACGCCCACTTGGCCGGGCCTTCTGCAGGGTGGGCACGCCCCTTCCAGCCTCCTTCTCCTACCCAGCCCTGGCTCCTTCGGCCACAGCCCCCCACTGGCCTCATCCTCAGCAGGGCTGACACACCCAGGCCACCTCCCGCCCCCTACCCACCCCATGGAAAGATCAACTTCTTGGAAAGGAGGTTTGGGCTTCCTCCATTTGCAAAACCCTCCACCCTGGACCTGGGCCACTACACTCATTTTGCGGGGCGGGGGCAGGGTCACGGCACAGGGTGGAGCCCTGGGTTTTCTCAGGGCCCCATCATCTCCCCTCCAGATACCCCCAAACCACTGGCACCAACCCAAGAAACAGTTTCTTCAATTTCCCCCCACACGATGAATAAACGACTCCAGCATTCAACGGAAAGAAGAAAGAGCTCAAACTTTGAAGCCTTGGGAATTAGGAAATCGAGCTAAAATTCAAAACAAATGCTCTTTCATGTGGAGCCCCCACCCACCCAGCCCCAATCACTGTTTTTTTTTCTTTTTCTTTTGCAGTTTTGCTGAACCATGCTGGCCCTTCAGAAGAGTATCTCTCTTCATGGGGGGCACCCCACCCAGCTCCCAATCAACTGTTCTTGGGGTGGGGTCTGCCTCGCCGAGGCCGGCAGGCCGGGGCCTTCTGTCTCACCGGCCAGCCCGGCGGGGCTGCTGCGAGGCTGGGATTCCAACCTGCAGCCAGCGGCCGGCGCCCAGCGCTCCTGCCCGCCACTCCCCTTCCTCACAGGAAAAGGAAGGGCCAGCCTGGGAGTCACCCCGGCATCTCAGGAGGGGCGTGCCTGCGCGCACACCCCCACCCCCACCTCCGAGGCACCACATTTTCACACCATGTTTTTTCTTTCCCTTCTTCCCTTGCCAAGAGAATCAAGCCCTGGCTCCCGCTGCCGACCTTTCTCCACCCTACACTGAGCCCCATTCATGAAGCCCGCTCTCAGCCAGGGCAGGACAGGAAGGAAAACAGCGGACAGGGCCCGTGAAAGAGAGCTCAGAGAGGTGATTTAAAGGGGAGGCGGGGGGCGAGACTTGGGGGTGCTTTCCCTGCCCCCAACCTTGACGCCCACTTGGCCGGGCCTTCTGCAGGGTGGGCACGCCCCTTCCAGCCTCCTTCTCCTACCCAGCCCTGGCTCCTTCGGCCACAGCCCCCCACTGGCCTCATCCTCAGCAGGGCTGACACACCCAGGCCACCTCCCGCCCCCTACCCACCCCATGGAAAGATCAACTTCTTGGAAAGGAGGTTTGGGCTTCCTCCATTTGCAAAACCCTCCACCCTGGACCTGGGCCACTACACTCATTTTGCGGGGCGGGGGCAGGGTCACGGCACAGGGTGGAGCCCTGGGTTTTCTCAGGGCCCCATCATCTCCCCTCCAGATACCCCCAAACCACTGGCACCAACCCAAGAAACAGTTTCTTCAATTTCCCCCCACACGATGAATAAACGACTCCAGCATTCAACGGAAAGAAGAAAGAGCTCAAACTTTGAAGCCTTGGGAATTAGGAAATCGAGAGCTAAAATTCAAAACAAATGCTCTTTCATGTGGAGCCCCCACCCCACCCAGCCCCAATCACTGTTTTTTTTTTTCTTTTTTCTTTTTGCAGTTTTGCTGAACCATGCTGGCCCTTCAGAGAAGAGTACTCCTTCCGGGGCAGCTCCCCATTTCTTAGGAATTCCTGCAGTCACTATGGCTGGTCAGGGGTGGGAGTTCATCATTGCTTTACCTCCAGTTTCCTTTGAGGTCTAGAAAAACCTCTGGAAGCCCACCCATCTCAGAAGGCGCTGCGCTGTCACACTGGCTCTGGGGCCCGTGGGAGGAGGCTGGTGGCCCAGGCTGGTGTGGTCCCTTCCCGTCACTTCCTCCGGCAGAGGAGACAGACAAGATGTTATCAACAAGACAAACCTTCTGAAAAGTCCCCTCTCGAAAGCTACCACTTCCTCGCTTATTTTATGTGGTTCAGAGAGGCTGGGGCTCCTTCTACGCATTCAGGATTTTAAAAATAAAGCCACCTTTCAACATCCTGAGTGCACTCTTGCCCAGGCCCTTTCCTCTCCTCGGGCTTCTTTCTTTCCGGAACTCGCTGGGCCTTAGAAAGCAGAAAAGAAGCCGCTCACACATCCCTGTTGTTCCTTCCTCCACCGTCCTCACCCACAAGCCCCTGCCCTCTCTGGGTCCCTCTTCTTTCCTGCTCAGCTCTCATTAGAAGCTCTGGGTAAACAATACCCTCTGTCTCAGGTAACAGCCAGAGTCTATACTGCCCTGAAATGAAAACAAACAAGGGTCTCCCCGAAGACACTCTCGGCAAGCTCAACTGCTGCAGAGGGACCTGGCTGGGAGGCACCGAGCCGGAGCGACACTTGACCTTCCTGAGTCACCCCACAAAGGAGTTTTAGAGCTTTCCTCTGAGCGGCCATGAACCGACGACACCAACGTCCCAAAGGCAGATGCCCAGAACACTACTGGATTTTCTCTTTTTCCCCCAGGTTACTTTCCCTCTGGCTTTCAGCTAGATCTTAGAAAATCCTGTGATGGCATACTGGGGTAAGAAAAACAGGTGGAATCAGGACGGCTTTAGAACAAAATGGAAATGTCTCCCACTTACATTGCTAATGAGCTTCTCCAAGTTTATCACTCTCTTCTCCGGTCTCTCAGGGACAATGATGCTCTGGCGACCCAGGGCTCCTCACACCCAATTCCAGTCAGGGCGATGCCAGGCCCTCACTCACACCCGGGGGCCCCGAGGGACACCTTCCCTGCTGGGTTCAAGTGTCAGCACCTGCGGCCTGCAGCGTCCCCGCTCTGGCGCCCCCGTCCCCACCGTGCACCGCAGACTCCCGCACCAAGCTGGGCTGGAAGGCAGGACTCGCAGAGGAAGCCCCGAGGTCATCTAAACTCCCATCCTATATGCAGGATCTGTCTTCTCCAAGTTCCCAAAAGGTGTACCGGTGCCCTTCAAGGCACCCAATGCACCGAGCAAGAAAAGGTTAGCTTAAACCCAAGAACTAAGGACACCAACGTCACCAAGTGGAAGCCCTGAAAGCCAGGAGCTGCCTCAACAACAACCACGAACCAGAGCCCACACCCTGGTGGCCCCCGGCCCACACTATGGAGCGGGCCCAGAAGGATGAGCCGAAGGGCCACAGAGCCAGCGCGGACGCCTCCGGTTTAAGGCACATAAAGTGAGGATTGAGTCCAGACCAGCCGGGGTGTCTCCCATCACTTCAGGAGGCCCTGAAAGTGCCAGGAACACAAAGAGAAAAGCGTCTCACCTGAAAGCCCCCCAGGGGCCAGGTAATTCGTTCCCCCTGTTTCCGCGGAGGAAGGCACAGCATCTGGACAGTCTGCTGTGGATTGGAAAGGAAGAGAAATAAATACACAAATAAATACATACATACGTCAAGATTAATTTTAAGCACATTCTAAACAGCATTAAAGAGAAACCACTCTCGGCAAGCTCAACTGCTGCAGAGGGACCTGGCTGGGAGGCACCGAGCCGGAGCGACACTTGACCTTCCTGAGTCACCCCACAAAGGAGTTTTAGAGCTTTCCTCTGAGCGGCCATGAACCGACGACACCAACGTCCCAAAGGCAGATGCCCAGAACACTACTGGATTTTCTCTTTTTCCCCCAGGTTACTTTCCCTCTGGCTTTCAGCTAGATCTTAGAAAATCCTGTGATGGCATACTGGGGTAAGAAAAACAGGTGGAATCAGGACGGCTTTAGAACAAAATGGAAATGTCTCCCACTTACATTGCTAATGAGCTTCTCCAAGTTTATCACTCTCTTCTCCGGTCTCTCAGGGACAATGATGCTCTGGCGACCCAGGGCTCCTCACACCCAATTCCAGTCAGGGCGATGCCAGGCCCTCACTCACACCCGGGGGCCCCGAGGGACACCTTCCCTGCTGGGTTCAAGTGTCAGCACCTGCGGCCTGCAGCGTCCCCGCTCTGGCGCCCCCGTCCCCACCGTGCACCGCAGACTCCCGCACCAAGCTGGGCTGGAAGGCAGGACTCGCAGAGGAAGCCCCGAGGTCATCTAAACTCCCATCCTATATGCAGGATCTGTCTTCTCCAAGTTCCCAAAAGGTGTACCGGTGCCCTTCAAGGCACCCAATGCACCGAGCAAGAAAAGGTTAGCAAACCCAAGAACTAAGGACACCAACGTCACCAAGTGGAAGCCCTGAAAGCCAGGAGCTGCCTCAACAACAACCACGAACCAGAGCCCACACCCTGGTGGCCCCCGGCCCACACTATGGAGCGGGCCCAGAAGGATGAGCCGAAGGGCCACAGAGCCAGCGCGGACGCCTCCGGTTTAAGGCACATAAAGTGAGGATTGAGTCCAGACCAGCCGGGGTGTCTCCCATCACTTCAGGAGGCCCTGAAAGTGCCAGGAACACAAAGAGAAAAGCGTCTCACCTGAAAGCCCCCCAGGGGCCAGGTAATTCGTTCCCCCTGTTTCCGCGGAGGAAGGCACAGCATCTGGACAGTCTGCTGTGGATTGGAAAGGAAGAGAGAAATAAATACACAAATAAATACATACATACGTCAAGATTAATTTTTAAGCACATTCTAAACAGCATTAAAGAGAAACCACACATTCCAGACGGCTGACTCCCAGCCGCGGTGCTGATTATTAATGGGCTGCTCGGGCTTCGCTACCCATCACAAGACAGACCACAGCACCTTGTCACCCGTCTGGGCGCTGCTCCGGGTGGCCAGTTAATCATTAGTCAAGTCAGACTTGATCACAAACGGACTGGAATTTCTCTTTTATTGCAAGTCTCCCATTGAGGAAACCAGGTAGTTCCCAAGGTCAAACCAAGGTGGCCCAGGTTCTCTTCTGACCACGGCTGCTGTCTCCCGACCGTCTTTCTCAGAGGAAAGATCAAGCCCAGCCCCTCTGCTTGGACCCAGTGGCCCTGCCACCACCTTCACCTTTTAAAAAAAAATTATTTATTTTATTTTTGGCTATTCTGGGGTTTTGCTGCTGCCACAGGCTCTTCTCTAGTTGCAGGGAGTGAGGGCTACTCTCTGGTTGAGGTGAGCAGGCTTCCTGTTGTGGTGACGTCTCTTGTCGAACTCGGACTCTAGGGCACACGGGCTTCAGTAGGTGCGGCACGTGGGCTCAATCAAGAGCTGCGGCTCCGAGGCTCTAGAGCGCAGGCTCGTGGGCCCAAGTGCTCCGCGGCATGTGGGATCCTCCCGGGTCACGGATCGAACCCGTGTCTCCTGCATTGGCAGGCGAACTCTTTACCACTGAGCTACCAGGGAAGCCCCAGCCTCACCTTTTTAAAGACAGACTTCCCTGTTCTTTAGGAAGAAATGGTTGTTGGATGGAAGGGACTGTATTTCCCTTCTTAACGGGAGAGTAAGTACTTAAAAATCTCGGCCCCACACTATGGAGCGGGCCCAGAAGGATGAGCCGAAGGGCCACAGAGCCAGCGCGGACGCCTCCGGTTTAAGGCACATAAAGTGAGGATTGAGTCCAGACCAGCCGGGGTGTCTCCCATCACTTCAGGAGGCCCTGAAAGTGCCAGGAACACAAAGAGAAAAGCGTCTCACCTGAAAGCCCCCCAGGGGCCAGGTAATTCGTTCCCCCTGTTTCCGCGGAGGAAGGCACAGCATCTGGACAGTCTGCTGTGGATTGGAAAGGAAGAGAGAAATAAATACACAAATAAATACATACATACGTCAAGATTAATTTTTAAGCACATTCTAAACAGCATTAAAGAGAAACCACACATTCCAGACGGCTGACTCCCAGCCGCGGTGCTGATTATTAATGGGCTGCTCGGGCTTCGCTACCCATCACAAGACAGACCACAGCACCTTGTCACCCGTCTGGGCGCTGCTCCGGGTGGCCAGTTAATCATTAGTCAAGTCAGACTTGATCACAAACGGACTGGAATTTCTCTTTTATTGCAAGTCTCCCATTGAGGAAACCAGGTAGTTCCCAAGGTCAAACCAAGGTGGCCCAGGTTCTCTTCTGACCACGGCTGCTGTCTCCCGACCGTCTTTCTCAGAGGAAAGATCAAGCCCAGCCTCTCTGCTTGGACCCAGTGGCCCTGCCACCACCTTCACCTTTTTAAAAAAAAAAAATTATTTATTTTATTTTTGGCTATTCTGGGGTTTTGCTGCTGCCACAGGCTCTTCTCTAGTTGCAGGGAGTGAGGGCTACTCTCTGGTTGAGGTGAGC
Organism: Tragulus kanchil; assembly: GCA_022376925.1. NCBI lineage: Eukaryota > Metazoa > Chordata > Mammalia > Artiodactyla > Tragulidae > Tragulus > Tragulus kanchil. Next base: position 140,376,976 of record JAIOJX010000003.1, read on the forward strand.
AGGCTTCCTGTTGTGGTGACGTCTCTTGTCGAACTCGGACTCTAGGGCACACGGGCTTCAGTAGGTGCGGCACGTGGGCTCAATCAAGAGCTGCGGCTCCGAGGCTCTAGAGCGCAGGCTCGTGGGCCCAAGTGCTCCGCGGCATGTGGGATCCTCCCGGGTCACGGATCGAACCCGTGTCTCCTGCATTGGCAGGCGAACTCTTTACCACTGAGCTACCAGGGAAGCCCCAGCCTCACCTTTTTAAAGACAGACTTCCCTGTTCTTTAGGAAGAAATGGTTGTTGGATGGAAGGGACTGTATTTCCCTTCTTAACTGAGGTAGAGTAAGTACTTAAAAATCTCAAGTACAGCTCGATGAATTTTACTCATGTATACACCTGGGTGAAGCTCCCCAAGTCAAGAAAACAGAGAATATTCTCATCAAGGCTCCCAGCTGCTTCCAGACGGAATCCAAACTCCCCACACATGGAAACTTTCCCAGGCAACCCCAGATCCGCAAGGGCTCCCTGCCCTCGGTTCCTGTAAAATCTTTCTGGCACCCAGCATGTGGACAGCCTTGTGCTGTCTGTACCGATCGTCCACCTTCAGATCCTGTCTGCCTGAACTAGACTAGAAGCTTCTCAAGGTCTTTGTCACCCTCAGGTGCTCAGCACAGGGACCTAAATGTTAATGAGGAGAATGACAATTCCAGCTGAGAAACAGACACCACAATCTCCCTCCAAGCAATTAAAACAGAAAACAATGGCTGCGAATCACAACTAATTAGTCCCCCGAAGCAAAAATACACACGACCCCGTAAGTGCATCATGCCCCAGTGCCAATGCCAGACTTATGAAATCCATAGGGCAAGGCCAGCTCAGGAAAGGAGCGTCCCTCCTCCAAAGCAGTAAACACTGGGTCAGATGGGGCGAATTCCAGTGCCTCCACTCCAGGTCACAAGCAGGAGGTCCCTGGAGTGTGCATTCCTAGTTTCCCATTGGAACGACTTAGCCAAGACGGCAATTTGGAAGCCAAGAGAAAGAGAAGCCCAGAGGCAAGCAGCCATGGAGCTCTCTAGGGCCTAGCAGCTGTCTCCACTCCCTGGGTAAAAAGGCGCTGGGCCCTCCCCACCAACTCTCAGGTTCTCTCTCTCATCCCACTCCAGCATCCTCTCTCAGGCTGGAAGAACAAACTTTTCAAGAACTCCTCTAAACAGGGGAGGGGCGGGCAGGGGAGAGACAGAAGACGATGTGGGTCATCTCACTGTATCAAGGTAAAGCTTAATTCCTAACAGGAATATACAGTTTTACAGGATACACTTCATCAAATGGAAAACAATAGGCACAGGCAGGAAATGGAGCTGCTGGTCAAGAGTGGATACCCTTTCTAAACCACTCGATGGCCTTCACCATGTTGGAGAGGCAGACTCCCCCGAAGCGGAAGACACCCCCACCTTTAAAAGCATTGACTTATCTATGCCCGCCCCGCTTGGGCTGGCTGGCTGAATCCCAGGGACAAGGAGTGTTTCAAAGGAAGGGGTAGAGCTGGGACCGCCTTCGGGCTGTGAGCCAGTCTCAGATCAAAGGTACGCCAGCTCCACACGGGCAACCACAAGTGTTTCTATGACATGGTGCTCTGCCCTTTGATCTCAGGAGGGATTTACAAACATTAATTAGGTCTCCCCACCACCTCCTGAGAAGAAGCAAGGTATACCTGTTTGACCTGCACCCAGGTAAACTGAGGCGTCACAAAGTAGCCCAAGGGGCCACCCAGTGAGCTGGGCCCTACCCAAGGGTGCAGGCCTCGCTCTTCCCTGCAGCTAGTCGGGGCTGAGACAGTCTTCGGCATCATCTAGCTCCTGCCAGGCTAGTAAAGGTCAAAGAGGCCACACCTCCGTCTCTCGCCCACAACAGAGCTTCCTGCCATAGCTCTCCAAAGTCAAGGTCTTGGCTTTGGCTGTGTCGCCTGCTCCCCAGAAGTGCAGGCTTCTGTGGAAGACTCATTTCCCTCTCCAGCAGCCAGAGAGCCCTTGAAGACGCATGTCTGGGAGCAGCCAAGGAATGAGCTGTTGCAAGGGGCACGAGGTGACAGAGCTGGGAATCCCTCTTCTCTCAATGAATGGTTTCCAGACAACCAGGATATTCTTGTCAAGTTAGTTCTGAGCTTCCCAAGTACCATCTGGGACACGGTAGCCCCCACCACCACCACGATACCCTAAGTGTCCCAGCTCTGCCCCCAAAGCACAGTCCTGGTTACAGAAGGCCAATCCAATGCCTTAGCACCATCCATGCACTTTAGGCAGGTACATCATCAGGCCTGTAGAATGACTGCGTGAATGAACCAATAAACGAGCGAACAAATACATCATCTAATCGAACTCTGATCATCTGGATTTAAAAGCAGGCTTGGAAAAGAGTGGCCTGAGTTAAAATGTAAATGTGGGCCAAGGTCCAGACTTCTCAACTAGCCTTTGGAGGCCTGATCTGCCAATAGGCACTGGTCACCTGGATCCCCAGCCTAAGCACGTAGCATGTACCCAGCAGCACCACCCCGCCACCCAACCCCGAGAGAGTCTAGTCCTTCAACCTTCAGATACAGAGGAAACAGGAAGTAGAACTCCGAGGAACAGGAGCAGCGTCCCTTCCAGCACCTCCACTGCATAAACGGGGATCTCCTTCTAACAGCCTGCTCTCACTCCTGGTGTGAGTCAGCTGGAAAAGTGTCCTGACTTCCAAAAGCCTCAAGTCACCCTGTTTCTCCAGTCGGTCATGTCGAACATCCCTTCCCAGAGGATCCTGCTGCCTTCGAACACCTAGCACCCAGGTCTACCAAAGCCAGACCGTCCCAGACGCTGCAAGGAAATAGTTTGAACCATAGCAAGATGGAGCTCCCAACTTTTAACCCTGGCATTCCTCCAAAGGCTTCCCTGGTGGCTCAGCTGGTAAAGAGTTCTCCTGCAATGAAGGAGACCAGGGTTCCATCCCTGGGTCAAGAAGATCACCTGGAGAAGGAACTGGCAACTCACTCCAGTATTCTTGCTTGGGAAATTCCATGGACGGAGGAGCCCAGTGGGTTACAGTCCATGGGGTCACAAGAGTCAGACATGACTTGGCCATGCCCAGTTCCTCCAAAGGCCCCAGGGGGACCAGGCCCAGCCTCTCCCCACCGCCTCTGCCCATGCTGGAAACTTCGCTGAGAGTCCTTTAGTTGTGCAGATGGTGAAGATTTTAATAACTGTCCATCGTAAACCTCATGGCTGGTCCTTACCGAGGGATCCAAGACCAAAAATTCAACCTGGCCTTGGAAACTTATGAATGTAAGCAGCAGATCTAAATTCCCCAGCCAAATACCCTCCCCCATGTCTAAGACAAGAAGCAAAACCCGGGAGAGCATCCCATCTGTGTGTCTGACCTCAGTGCCCCTGGCCACAAGCAGCCAGATAAACCTGGCGGTCCTCCACTGCATCAGTTCCCGCCATGGCGGGGGCTTCACCTGTTTGCACCCTCACATCCTTACACCACGATGGTGTTTTTCATCACTTTTTTTAATTTCAGGGTTTGCTGGGTTTAGGGGGTTGCTTCTCTGTTTAGGTTTTTTTTTTCTTTTGTTTTAGGTTTGTTGTTTTGTTTTACACAAACGTTTTGGGTGAGTAACCAGCTGTTTGAGTTTCCGACTGGCAGGTTAATCACTTCCTATTGGCTGATCTGGCCAACTTTTCTCCCCCTTGGAAAATGGCACATTCCTGTCTTTGTGGCTTCTCTGTTTACACACATTTTGCTACTTAATGTCAACACTTGCTAATGAATAAATATATCACTCCAGGCACTGAAAGCAAGGTCCTGGCCTGAGAGGGGAGCAGATCTGTCCCACTATCTCTGCAGGAAACCCAAGAGAATGGGGTCCTTCTTTCCTAAGGTTTTAGGAAGCTTCTCGAAACATTTCCCCTTTGCCATCTTTAACCCTGGGGCCAAAATGACTGGCCTCTCTCTCTCTCTCTTTTAAGGAATAGCTCCTCGTTTGAAAACTACGGAAGGAAAAACAAAAACAGGACAGAGATGGCCCCTTGGAGAACGCAGCTCATAAAAGAATTCTTGAGCTTTGATGCCAAAACCCCAGTCAAGTTACATTTCTTGGAGAAAACAGAGCTTGATAATTTTAGTTAGCGTTTGTTACAAACACAGAGCTGGCTATCTCCTCATTAATGACCATTTATCTGGTGTTTTGTAAATCGAAAGCAAAACATCATATGCTTTGCAGGCCACTTATTAGACAGGCACCAGACAAGCAGCAACGCCTTCCGACCGAAGGGAGTGTGGAGTCAGGGAGGGCTGGCGGGAGAGCATGGGCTTCACCTTACACCATTCATTAACGTATTTAATTTACGACAACGCCCCAGCAAAACTTTTAATTAGTCAGGGGGAAAGGCCCAACAGCCCAAATTCAGGAGGCGGAAAGACTTGCAGAATTCCGACAGGGAACTGGGGCCCAACCCTTCATTTTTTCCCCTCTCCCAGAACCTTAGCAAAATAAGACGGTCATAAGTGTTGCATTTTTCAGGCACCGGTAAAGACCACAGTTACCATCCAACCTTCCAAGCACAGGCTGGAAGAACGGGGCTCCAGGAAACAAGGGCCCATCAGAGTCGTCCCCCGGCTTTGCCGCCCCGCCCTCCGCCCTCCTCCCCCCGCCCCTGCTCTGCCAGCCAGAAGTTGAACGCAGACAACGCAACGGCGCTGGTGCCAGTCTCAAGTGGGGCTTCTGCCCTGGCGGAATGCCCTCCAGGACAGGCACTGGAATTTTTGCTGATCTGGCCAACTTTTCTCCCCTTGGAAAATGGCACATTCCTGTCTTTGTGGCTTCTCTGTTTACACACATTTTGCTACTTAATGTCAACACTTGCTAATGAATAAATATATCACTCCAGGCACTGAAAGCAAGGTCCTGGCCTGAGAGGAGCAGATCTGTCCCACTATCTCTGCAGGAAACCCAAGAGAATGGGGTCCTTCTTTCCTAAGGTTTTAGGAAGCTTCTCGAAACATTTCCCCTTTGCCATCTTTAACCCTGGGGCCAAAATGACTGGCCTCTCTCTCTCTCTCTTTTAAGGAATAGCTCCTCGTTTGAAAACTACGGAAGGAAAAACAAAAACAGGACAGAGATGGCCCCTTGGAGAACGCAGCTCATAAAAGAATTCTTGAGCTTTGATGCCAAAACCCCAGTCAAGTTACATTTCTTGGAGAAAACAGAGCTTGATAATTTTAGTTAGCGTTTGTTACAAACACAGAGCTGGCTATCTCCTCATTAATGACCATTTATCTGGTGTTTTGTAAATCGAAAGCAAAACATCATATGCTTTGCAGGCCACTTATTAGACAGGCACCAGACAAGCAGCAACGCCTTCCGACCGAAGGGAGTGTGGAGTCAGGGAGGGCTGGCGGGAGAGCATGGGCTTCACCTTACACCATTCATTAACGTATTTAATTTACGACAACGCCCCAGCAAAACTTTTAATTAGTCAGGGGGAAAGGCCCAACAGCCCAAATTCAGGAGGCGGAAAGACTTGCAGAATTCCGACAGGGAACTGGGGCCCAACCCTTCATTTTTTCCCCTCTCCCAGAACCTTAGCAAAATAAGACGGTCATAAGTGTTGCATTTTTCAGGCACCGGTAAAGACCACAGTTACCATCCAACCTTCCAAGCACAGGCTGGAAGAACGGGGCTCCAGGAAACAAGGGCCCATCAGAGTCGTCCCCCGGCTTTGCCGCCCCGCCCTCCGCCCTCCTCCCCCCGCCCCTGCTCTGCCAGCCAGAAGTTGAACGCAGACAACGCAACGGCGCTGGTGCCAGTCTCAAGTGGGGCTTCTGCCCTGGCGGAATGCCATCCAGTGACAAAGCGGCAGGCAGGCAGAGCTATGCGAAACACTTTTATGGCCCCCACCAGGAATCCTGAGAAAACCGGGAGGGGGCTGCTGCCTGCACTCCTTAAACTTTCTAATCTCTCGCTCCAAACTAAGGTCATCTCTGCATCTTTTTAAACTCTGCCCGCTGACACTTCTGGGACTCAGCGTCTGCCACGCTCCCCACCACCTTGTCACATTTGGCTCCCAAGACACTTCTGCGTGGATCAAGCCCCACACGTGAAGAGCTGAGCCAACTTGGGTTATACAAGTTGGCAAATACAAAAAAGGAACAAAACAGAAAAGGTATCAAGGAAGCACCTTTGCAAAAATAAAGATATGTACATACATACATACATACATACATATGTACGTACGTACACACAATCTCCAGTTCCAGTCACAACAGAAAAAGAAAAAAATCCACCAAACTGCCAACAGAGGAAGCCTATGACCACCTCAGGGCAAGCCCAGCGTCTCCCCAAGCCGCTGCCTAGACACACAAATCCACGTTCTACAGACTCCATGTCTGACTTAAGACAGGAAGGATATTTTTAAGATCATCTACTCACCAGTTGGTTTGAGAAAATCCATCGGGTATCTGGAGTAAGGAGGAGGGGGGGACTCTGGAATTAAAAAAGAAAGAGAAAATAAAGGCCGAACCAGGAGAAAAGAGATAGAAACTTACGATAACAGAGGCATTCTTCCAGCCCAACTGTTTGTCTTAGCTGTGGGGGTTGGAGGCAGGGCCGCGAGGCGGTGATTGCCTTGATATTTAGCTGTCAGATAAACAAAAGAGGCCGCCTGGCGCCGGCCTCGGCGCTCCTCTCCTGCACGTCTGCGGCCGCCGCCGCCGCCGCCGCGCTCGGCCGGCCCGGCTGCGAACCACCGGCTCGGCCGCCGCTCGGCCAGGGCCGCGCACTTCACAGTTTCCAGGGCGGGGGGCGACAGAGCCCCTTCGCGTCCTAGAACTTCAGATCCTGCTCTCCCGGTCCCCGTCCACCCCGACCCGTCCGTCCCCGGGGTGCTGCAGGAACGCAGACAACGCGGGGGAGCTAGGGGCTTGCCCTGGCGGAATGCCATCCAGTGACAAAGCGGCAGGCAGGCAGAGCTATGCGAAACACTTTTATGGCCCCCACCAGGAATCCTGAGAAAACCGGGAGGGGGCTGCTGCCTGCACTCCTTAAACTTTCTAATCTCTCGCTCCAAACTAAGGTCATCTCTGCATCTTTTTAAACTCTGCCCGCTGACACTTCTGGGACTCAGCGTCTGCCACGCTCCCCACCACCTTGTCACATTTGGCTCCCAAGACACTTCTGCGTGGATCAAGCCCCACACGTGAAGAGCTGAGCCAACTTGGGTTATACAAGTTGGCAAATACAAAAAAGGAACAAAACAGAAAAGGTATCAAGGAAGCACCTTTGCAAAAATAAAGATATGTACATACATACATACATACATACATATGTACGTACGTACACACAATCTCCAGTTCCAGTCACAACAGAAAAAGAAAAAAATCCACCAAACTGCCAACAGAGGAAGCCTATGACCACCTCAGGGCAAGCCCAGCGTCTCCCCAAGCCGCTGCCTAGACACACAAATCCACGTTCTACAGACTCCATGTCTGACTTAAGACAGGAAGGATATTTTTAAGATCATCTACTCACCAGTTGGTTTGAGAAAATCCATCGGGTATCTGGAGTAAGGAGGAGGGGGGGACTCTGGAATTAAAAAAGAAAGAGAAAATAAAGGCCGAACCAGGAGAAAGAGAGATAGAAACTTACGATAACAGAGGCATTCTTCCAGCCCAACTGTTTGTCTTAGCTGTGGGGGTTGGAGGCAGGGCCGCGAGGCGGTGATTGCCTTGATATTTAGCTGTCAGATAAACAAAAGAGGCCGCCTGGCGCCGGCCTCGGCGCTCCTCTCCTGCACGTCTGCGGCCGCCGCCGCCGCCGCCGCGCTCGGCCGGCCCGGCTGCGAACCACCGGCTCGGCCGCCGCTCGGCCAGGGCCGCGCACTTCACAGTTTCCAGGGCGGGGGGCGACAGAGCCCCTTCGCGTCCTAGAACTTCAGATCCTGCTCTCCCCGGTCCCCGTCCACCCCGACCCGTCCGTCCCCCGGGGGTGCTGTTCATCAGCGCCACCGCAGGTCCGCCCCACACCCGCGCGGGTGACACGGACTTCCCCTTTCCCAGTTCACCCGGAAGGTGCACCCCAAGAGGGCTGGTGAACTTGGAGGTGTGGGCGCCCGAGGTGCAGCCCGCCCCCACACACTGAGGGGGAGAAAAGGGATGCAGTGGAGGAGGCTGGGAGGATAAAGAGAAGGAGGTTGGGGGTCTCAACTGAGACCCAGACCCAGACCCCAGAGCAGGAAGGAGGCGCTGGGGTCAAACCATCAGTCAACAGAGCTCCCCTGCGCTGGGAGAAAGGGAAAAATACGGGACACCCAACTTCTCCTGACTGCTGGGTCTCTTTCCCCTGGCCTGAGGAGCTGAGAGCAGGTATCCAGCTCGGCCTCCCAGCTTGCACTCCCTGCCTCAATACCCAAAGCTGAGCCGGCCAGGGCAGGCTCCCGGCCCCCAGTGCCCGACTGACTCCTCACTTACTAAAGGAGAGCCTTACTCTCCAGCCTTCACTATGCTTCTCTGAGCCTTCCTTGGCGGGCTTGGGCCGAATCCAACTCGGCCACACACCTCAACGCCCGTCCTCCGCGCTGGGAAGGCGTGACCCCCCCACTTCTCTCTGCACCCCTTGGCCGATCCGGAAATAACCCTGGGTCTGCAGAGTGTGCCCGAGTAGGGCCCCGATCCTCCCTCAGGGCGACCGAGGAGAGAAAACTGGAAGGGAACCCCGAGGGAATGGCTTTCCAGGTTCCCCCACCTAGCCCGCTTTCCACCTCTGTCTCCCCGATCTCCTCGCGGGAAGAGATGTACACACACCCGTCCGGCGAGGCGGCTGCACCAACCCACAGCCCAAATGGGGCTCTTTCTTCCTCCACCTGAGTGCCGGAGGGAGGGGAGGCCGGGCGCAGCGCAACTTCTTACCTAGTTCGCAGAGTCGGCTAAGGTGATGGGGGTTGCAGCACACCAGCTCGGGGTTGATCTTCCCGTAAGATTCACAGCAACACAGCCTCTTGACTTCCGAGGAATGCCTGAGATCCGGCCACCTGAACTCGGTCCCGTCCACCCCGACCCGTCCGTCCCCCGGGGGTGCTGTTCATCAGCGCCACCGCAGGTCCGCCCCACACCCGCGCGGGTGACACGGACTTCCCCTTTCCCAGTTCACCCGGAAGGTGCACCCCAAGAGGGCTGGTGAACTTGGAGGTGTGGGCGCCCGAGGTGCAGCCCGCCCCCACACACTGAGGGGGAGAAAAGGGATGCAGTGGAGGAGGCTGGGAGGATAAAGAGAAGGAGGTTGGGGGTCTCAACTGAGACCCAGACCCAGACCCCAGAGCAGGAAGGAGGCGCTGGGGTCAAACCATCAGTCAACAGAGCTCCCCTGCGCTGGGAGAAAGGGAAAAATACGGGACACCCAACTTCTCCTGACTGCTGGGTCTCTTTCCCCTGGCCTGAGGAGCTGAGAGCAGGTATCCAGCTCGGCCTCCCAGCTTGCACTCCCTGCCTCAATACCCAAAGCTGAGCCGGCCAGGGCAGGCTCCCGGCCCCCAGTGCCCGACTGACTCCTCACTTACTAAAGGAGAGCCTTACTCTCCAGCCTTCACTATGCTTCTCTGAGCCTTCCTTGGCGGGCTTGGGCCGAATCCAACTCGGCCACACACCTCAACGCCCGTCCTCCGCGCTGGGAAGGCGTGACCCCCCCACTTCTCTCTGCACCCCTTGGCCGATCCGGAAATAACCCTGGGTCTGCAGAGTGTGCCCGAGTAGGGCCCCGATCCTCCCTCAGGGCGACCGAGGAGAGAAAACTGGAAGGGAACCCCGAGGGAATGGCTTTCCAGGTTCCCCCACCTAGCCCGCTTTCCACCTCTGTCTCCCCGATCTCCTCGCGGGAAGAGATGTACACACACCCGTCCGGCGAGGCGGCTGCACCAACCCACAGCCCAAATGGGGCTCTTTCTTCCTCCACCTGAGTGCCGGAGGGAGGGGAGGCCGGGCGCAGCGCAACTTCTTACCTAGTTCGCAGAGTCGGCTAAGGTGATGGGGGTTGCAGCACACCAGCTCGGGGTTGATCTTCCCGTAAGATTCACAGCAACACAGCCTCTTGACTTCCGAGGAATGCCTGAGATCCGGCCACCTGAACACTTTGCACAGCAGGAGGGGGAGCGAGTAGGTCGAGGGCGGCTGCGCGGGCTGCGAGCCGGGGGATGCCCCTAGGCCCAGCCTGCAGTCCAAGCGGCCGGGCAGCAAGAGACACGCGGTGCGCGTACCGCCGCGGGACTCCACGGCCTGGAGCAGCAGCTCCAGCTGCCTTTCCTTCAGTTTCTTGAGCACCGAGTGCGTGAGCGCCTTCAGATCCGCCTCGCCACCCCCGGCCGCGCCGGCGCCCGCGGCTGGGGGGTGGGGATGGTGGTGACCTTTGGCACCTCGCACCGCCTTGCCCAGGCAGCAGCCTGCCCTGCCTGCGCCGCCGCCACCGGCCCCATGCGCCCGGCCGGCCGTCGCCCCTTCTCCCCGCGGCTCGCCTCCTCCTCCGCCTCCCCCCGCGCCCTCCTCCTCGTCCTCGCCGCCGGGCGCACGGCTCCTCCAGAGACGCCGGACGAGCGCAGATCGTTTGGTCCTGAACATGCGGGGCGAGGAGGCGAGGAGAAAAGTCGTTTGCCGGCTAAGGAGCGAACATGACCTCCGCACACCATGAAGAAGTCGGGCGCCGAGTTGGGGCAGCAGGCGCAGGCGACAGCAGCAGCAGCAGGGGCCCTGGCAGGAGCGGCGGCGGCCCGAGGGGCGCTCCGTGGCATGCGCCAGTCTCCCGGAGGCCGGAGCGCGCGCGGGGGCCCGGGGGCGCCCGCCGGGGATCGGGGGCCCGCGCTCCGGCTGCCCCACCCCGCGCGGCCCGCGCCGTGCGCCGCTCTCGGGCCCCGGCGCACCCCGGAGGAACGCGGCCGCCGCTTCCCTGGGGGCGGCGAAGCCTACCCGGGTCGGCGCCTCCCCAAAAAGAGGCCCCCCCGCAGCGGCTCCCGAGTGTCGGGCTCGCCAGCCTCGGCTGCCTACATGGAAGACCCGCGGGGGCAAAAAACGAAAGGCTTTCGGCAGGGCTGCTGGAGGGAGGAGGAAAAAGCCTCTTTCCCCCTTGCTAAGCAACTTAATTTGGGGGTGGGGAGAAGCAGGCAATTAAAAAAAAAAAAAAAAAGAGGCACGCGATTTATTTTTTTCCTCTATATCCTTAGTAACCGGATCTCCTTGAATTCCGTGCACACGAAGACTCGGGGGAGGGGGCTGAGTGGACTTCACCCCACATGAGATGTCTGGCGAAATAAGGAGGCTCTCAAAATCTAAGAACCAAGCATGCCAAGCCCAAAATGAAAAACACCACCTCCTCGCACCCCGGAGGTCTGGGGGCGTCCGGCTGGAGCTGGGGTGTAAAAAAAGAAAATGTTTACAAAGTAGAACAAAACGTTTGAAGGGTGGAAAAAAACCGTATCCACGAGTTACATCCCCCTTTTTTCCCTTGCAGAGCCCCGCTGGTCTTCCTCTCCTTTTCTTCTGCCAAGAAAAAAAAAAACCCTGTGTTTTTTTAATCCACAGAAAGCTTTGGCTAGGCTGTTTCAATCCTTCGCATCGGGGTGATTTAGAGGAGTCTCTGGTCTTTCCTCTTGCGCTCCCGGGGGCCCCGGTCGTCGGCGGGGACTTCCTCGGGGCTGGCGGGGGCGCAGAGGCAGAGATGCTGCGGCGGCGGCTGCGCCCCGCGGGGCTGACAGCGCGGGGGAGGGCGGCGCGGCGGCCGCGGCGGGCTCCTGGCGGGTGGCGCGCTCTCGCCCTCTGCTCTCTAATGCGGGGGCCGCCGGCGCCCCCTCCCCTGGTCGCGGCTGGCCGTAAGGACTGCTCGCCCCGACTCGGTTGCGGCGGCCGGAGGCCCCGGTGTCCCTCACGCCGCCTTCTCCGAGACTCTTCCCGTCGCGGCCGGGAGCCTCCTTGTCCCCCGTCCGCCCTCTCCTGGCACTCGGGTCCTTCTGCCGCCGCCGAGGGCTCGCCGCGCCACACTCAGGGGCTCCTGGGCCGGGCTCTCGGCAGCTCGGCGCCGGCGGGCTGGCTCTGTCTCGGGCGGCTCTCTCCGGCGCGGCGAGCGGACCGAGCACGGCGCCCGGCTGGCTCGGCTGGCGCGGCTCGGGGACAGGCTCCTCCGTGCGCCGAGCAGGCGAGCGAGTGTGCCCGGGGCTCGCCGCCTCCCGCAAGGCCTCCCGCCCCCGCCCCCTTCCCTCCCCCTTCCTCCCCGTTCCCTCCCCGCCCCCAGCCGCCGCCGCCGCCTCTTCCCCGCTCCCCCCGCCCCCCGGGCCCTCTGCTCTGCTGGTTCCACTGCGCAGTGGCGCGCCCGGCTCCGGCCTCGTCACGTGGCCGTCTAGACACCCTGTCGCTTTAAAAAAAAAAAAAAAAGCGATTGTGTTTCGCAAACAACAGATCGGGTTTCTAAAAGCTATTTCTCCCCCCGCCCCCCCCACCGCCACCGACCCCCCTTCCCCGGTCTGCAGAGGGGGACCGGTATGGTGGAGGGGTGATAAAGGTGGGGAGCAGAGAAGCTCCCCGAATCTACAGAGACCTGGCGGAATCAGAGGAGAAATGGGAAGAACCAAGAGCACCGATCGGGTATCGCTGGCGAGTTTTGGAGCGAAACGAGCGGGCCGGTGGCCGGATTTGGACCCAGCCCGCGGAGCTTCGCAGTGGCTGTCCCGCGCGCGCTCGTCCTAACGCTTCATTCATTCGTTTTGTTTTAAAGGCCCTGGCGACGGATTCCCTGGCCGCCGCGCAGGAGGGGAGGGGGAGGAGAGCGCTGTCTCCGTTTAAAAGACATTTACACCGGACTGGACCGAGGCCCTGGGAAGTGTGCGCTGGAGGGAACAGCCGGGCAGGGAGGCGGCGCGAATGTGACCCCAGCGGCGGCCGCGCGCTCCCTCCCGCCCTCTCCCGCTCCGGGCTCGGGTTTCTAGGACTGCCTGGAGAAGTGTGTCTTGTGCAGAGCTCTGGAATGCATTTGACTGTCTGACGAGTTGCGAGGGGCAGCGTTCTGGCGGGTTGGGGGGTGGGGGGCTCGCCTGCCCGCCGCGAGCAGGTTTCCTCCGGAGCCCGGAAGACCTCCACCACCCCGCCTCCCGGCGCGGGAAGGTTACCTTCGGAGCAGACCTGCCTAGGGCATGCATATGCATGCGGGGCCTGTTTCTTTGCCTTCCTGGGCCCCGTAGCTTTCAAGGCGCTTAGAGTCAGAGTTTATCCCCTTACTCCGGGCTTTAGAGAAGCATAGACCCAGCTGGTAGACTAGTGCATAGAATTATAGCGTTGAAGAGGCATAGGACCTGATTGCGTGGACTTCGTGAAAGCTGTTGTTACCGAGACACGAAATAATTTAAATATATACGCATCAGTCTTGACATGGTGGTCTCGTCTTATTCAGTGAAATAATACTTTTTTAAAGTCATTTAGAATTATGAGGTCAGGACGACAATAAAACTCGCTGGGAATGTTATCGAATCTTTAGAAAACGCGAAATGAACTATTTTCATTGCCCAGCTAAATTATGCCCCTTTAAAAGGAAAAGGCACCAAATAAAGAAAAAAAGTAATAAAAGGAAAAGGCCGCCCAAGAATCTCAGCTAAGCCCTTTCCCTTCCAGCAATTTAAAAGATGTCTGCATACCTTAGATAAGGAAGTGCTAATCGCTCAGTCATCTCCACTTTTTGCGACCTCAAGGATTAGCCCACCAGGCTCATCCATGGAATTCTCCAAGCAAGATGATTGGAGTGGGTAGCTATTTCCTTCTCCAGGTGACCTTTCCGACCCTGGGATGGAACCCAGGTCTCCTGCATTGCAGGCAGATTCTTTACTGTCAGAGATGCTTAATAACTATTTAGGAATCAACAGACTTGGATAGACAGACATTTGGACCTTTCTCCCCATCCCAACCCACCAAGAGCACCTTTGGAGATATATTATGTGATAAAAAAAAATGTGACAGAAAATCATAATCATCTCTAGGCAAGGGGCCCTGAGGCTCACTGACCTAGAAGAGCCAGAAATGAACAGGCCGGGCAGGGAGCGGCGCGAATGTGACCCCAGCGGCGGCCGCGGCCTCCCGCCCTCTCCCGCTCCGGGCTCGGGTTTCTAGGACTGCCTGGAGAAGTGTGTCTTGTGCAGAGCTCTGGAATGCATTTGACTGTCTGACGAGTTGCGAGGGGCAGCGTTCTGGCGGGTTGGGGGGTGGGGGGCTCGCCTGCCCGCCGCGAGCAGGTTTCCTCCGGAGCCCGGAAGACCTCCACCACCCCGCCTCCCGGCGCGGGAAGGTTACCTTCGGAGCAGACCTGCCTAGGGCATGCATATGCATGCGGGGCCTGTTTCTTTGCCTTCCTGGGCCCCGTAGCTTTCAAGGCGCTTAGAGTCAGAGTTTATCCCCTTACTCCGGGCTTTAGAGAAGCATAGACCCAGCTGGTAGACTAGTGCATAGAATTATAGCGTTGAAGAGGCATAGGACCTGATTGCGTGGACTTCGTGAAAGCTGTTGTTACCGAGACACGAAATAATTTAAATATATACGCATCAGTCTTGACATGGTGGTCTCGTCTTATTCAGTGAAATAATACTTTTTTAAAGTCATTTAGAATTATGAGGTCAGGACGACAATAAAACTCGCTGGGAATGTTATCGAATCTTTAGAAAACGCGAAATGAACTATTTTCATTGCCCAGCTAAATTATGCCCCTTTAAAAGGAAAAGGCACCAAATAAAGAAAAAAAGTAATAAAAGGAAAAGGCCGCCCAAGAATCTCAGCTAAGCCCTTTCCCTTCCAGCAATTTAAAAGATGTCTGCATACCTTAGATAAGGAAGTGCTAATCGCTCAGTCATCTCCACTTTTTGCGACCTCAAGGATTAGCCCACCAGGCTCATCCATGGAATTCTCCAAGCAAGATGATTGGAGTGGGTAGCTATTTCCTTCTCCAGGTGACCTTTCCGACCCTGGGATGGAACCCAGGTCTCCTGCATTGCAGGCAGATTCTTTACTGTCAGAGATGCTTAATAACTATTTAGGAATCAACAGACTTGGATAGACAGACATTTGGACCTTTCTCCCCATCCCAACCCACCAAGAGCACCTTTGGAGATATATTATGTGATAAAAAAAAATGTGACAGAAAATCATAATCATCTCTAGGCAAGGGGCCCTGAGGCTCACTGACCTAGAAGAGCCAGAAATGACAAGCAGGGAAGAAAGGTGTGGGGCTGGGCCGCAGCTAGCATTCTAAACATTGACTTTGTAAATCACATAGGCTGCAGTTGTATAAGATCGTAATTTTGTCACAATTAAAAATAACTGCTGGAGGGCTTCCCCTGGTGGTCCAGTGGGTAAGGACACCACCTTGCAGTGCAAGGGGCGTCGGTTCGATCCCTGGCCTGGGAAGATCCCATGTGCTGTGGAGTGGCTGGACCGATGTGTCCAATTACAAGCTGGAGCTCTGGAGCGCATGCTCCCAGAGCCAGAGCTCTGCAACAACAGAGGCCACCGCGATGGGAGGCCCACAGGAGCCAAAGAACAAAGATGGATGAAAATAGAGAAATGATAGACCAATAGAAGTGGCCCGCCTGCTCCCCTCCCTTCCCAACCCGACCCCCACCCAAAATAAATAAATAAATAAATCTTTAAAAATAACTGCTGGAGGGGCTTCCCTGGTGGTCCAGTGGGTAAGGACACTGCCTTGCAGTGCAAGGGGCACCGGTTCGATCCCTGGCCTGGGAAGATCCCATGTGCTGTGGAGTGGCTGGACCGATGTGTCCAATTACAAGCTGGAGCTCTGGAGCGCATGCTCCCAGAGCCAGAGCTCTGCAACAACAGAGGCCACCGCGATGGGAGGCCCACAGGAGCCAAAGAACAAAGATGGATGAAAATAGAGAAATGATAGACCAATAGAAGTGGCCCGCCTGCTCCCCTCCCTTCCCAACCCGACCCCCACCCAAAATAAATAAATAAATAAATCTTTAAAAATAACTGCTGGAGGGGCTTCCCTGGTGGTCCAGTGGGTAAGGACACTGCCTTGCAGTGCAAGGGGCACCGGTTCGATCCCTGGCCTGGGAAGATCCCATGTGCTGTGGGGTGGCTGGACTGATGTGTCCAATTACAAGCCTGAGCTCTGGAGCACATGCGCCCAGAGCCGATGCTCTGCAGCGAGAGAGGCCACTGCGATGGGAGGCCCACAGAGACCAAAGAATAAAGATGGATGAAAATAAATAAATAAAAGACCAATAGAAGTGCCCCCCCCCAAAAAAAATAGCTGCTGGGTTTCCCTGGTGGTGCAGACACCAAGCACCCAATGATCCCACCTGCCTCAACTAAGAGTTCGCATCCCACAACTGAAAGATCCCATATGCAGCATCTGAGACCCAACACAGCCAAATATATAAATATTTTTAAAGTATATTGCTTATTAAAAAGGGCGTTGAAGCCTCTGTGTGTACGTGTGTGTGTGTGTGAAATTTTCGGAACAAGCAACCTGCAAAGACAGCAGAAGAGAAAGCCCAGGAGAAAACGGATTTGGGTGATCCCACCATCACAGGCAAAAGAGACTGAAATGGGATTCTTGAGATATCTGGAAAATAATATGCTCATCTCAGAAAGACTTAGAATACCAAACTAGAAGTCAGAAAACCTGATTCCTGGCTGGAACTCTGCCCAACTCTGCGACCTCCATGGACTGTAACCCACCAGGCTCCTCTACCCATGGGATCCTCCAGGCAAGAATACTGAAGTGACTTGTCATTTCCTCCTCCAGGGGATCTTCCTGACCCAGGAATCAAACCCACGTCTGGGTTGGCAGGCAGATTCTTTACCACTGAGCCACCAGGGAAGCCCCTGGGGCTCTGACATTCACTGGTTAAATACGTGCAGAAGTGATCCTCACATTAGAAGAACACTCGGCAGGATTGAAAAAGCTCTCTAGGCAAGTTTTCTGCCCTCTCGGGATCCCATTCCCGCTCTCTGCTCTGGGCATACCCAGAAGATGTTCACTTTCCTAGCGAGGCTAGGCCAGGCTGCCACGGGACAAGAAGGGCTTGAATGAGTGGTGAAAGCGAAAGGCGTGAAGTCTCCTTCAACTTCTTGGCTAAATGGAGAATCTGAGGATTCTGGGAAATCTGGCCGATTGTGCTCACACTCTGGGACGAGCGGCCAGAGCGCACACAGGGCAGGTAGATTTCGTGGGTGTTTCAGGAGTTGAATCTGACGTCACAGCTTGTCTGGGTGGAACATGCATATACTTGCAAAGATATGTTCGCATAGAGTGTAATTGTAGCTGCTTTCATTTCGGCGTCACTGCTGACTTGCCTCTCTGCATGGCTTTCCTCCTCCACTTTACTGCCCTAGGTGGACAGTGGGTGGGGTGCCCTTTTCTGAATGAGCCTTCTTCCCGAGCGCCATCCCACAACTGAAAGATCCCATATGCAGCATCTGAGACCCAACACAGCCAAATATATAAATATTTTTAAAGTATATTGCTTATTAAAAAGGGCGTTGAAGCCTCTGTGTGTACGTGTGTGTGTGTGTGAAATTTTCGGAACAAGCAACCTGCAAAGACAGCAGAAGAGAAAGCCCAGGAGAAAACGGATTTGGGTGATCCCACCATCACAGGCAAAAGAGACTGAAATGGGATTCTTGAGATATCTGGAAAATAATATGCTCATCTCAGAAAGACTTAGAATACCAAACTAGAAGTCAGAAAACCTGATTCCTGGCTGGAACTCTGCCCAACTCTGCGACCTCCATGGACTGTAACCCACCAGGCTCCTCTACCCATGGGATCCTCCAGGCAAGAATACTGAAGTGACTTGTCATTTCCTCCTCCAGGGGATCTTCCTGACCCAGGAATCAAACCCACGTCTGGGTTGGCAGGCAGATTCTTTACCACTGAGCCACCAGGGAAGCCCTGGGGCTCTGACATTCACTGGTTAAAGACGTGCAGAAGTGATCCTCACACTAGAAGAACACTCGGCAGGATTGAAAAAGCTCTCTAGGCAAGTTTTCTGCCCTCTCGGGATCCCATTCCCGCTCTCTGCTCTGGGCATACCCAGAAGATGTTCACTTTCCTAGCGAGGCTAGGCCAGGCTGCCACGGGACAAGAAGGGCTTGAATGAGTGGTGAAAGCGAAAGGCGTGAAGTCTCCTTCAACTTCTTGGCTAAATGGAGAATCTGAGGATTCTGGGAAATCTGGCCGATTGTGCTCACACTCTGGGACGAGCGGCCAGAGCGCACACAGGGCAGGTAGATTTCGTGGGTGTTTCAGGAGTTGAATCTGACGTCACAGCTTGTCTGGGTGGAACATGCATATACTTGCAAAGATATGTTCGCATAGAGTGTAATTGTAGCTGCTTTCATTTCGGCGTCACTGCTGACTTGCCCTCTCTGCATGGCTTTCCTCCTCCACTTTACTGCCCTAGGTGGACAGTGGGTGGGGTGCTGGGCAAGTAGCTACAGCGGCAGAACTGCTTTACGGCACCCTGCCATCCCCTGAATCAGTTAACATCCCGAGCCTTCCCTTCCCGAGCGCCAGCCCCACCCGTTCACAGTCTTACTCCTTTCCTTTCCAAGAAAGAAGCTGGACCGTAGAGGAACTCCTGGCTGGCTGGTGTGCCTAGAAAGGGAGTTCCTTTCTTTTCCCCAGGCACAAAGACCAACAAGCACCCCCTGTTTCAAACTATTCTGATCCTTAAAAAGGAAAAAAAAGTTTAGGAGTTCACCAAACTATTGTGAATGAGTTTGATCCTAATCATTTGTTGGCAGGGAATATGGAATAAAATACCTCATTTGCAGTTGTTTATTTCCTGTTGTGGCTTCTATTTTCATCTTTTAGTCACTTCGGTAGTAGTAATCAAACCCTAATCATGGTGTGGCCACAAGTCACAGAGACCAAAATAACTTGCAGCAGTTAGGACAAACAAGGATGGGGTCCACTAAAGACCTGGCTACTTAATCACTGGCCCCTGGCACCCCAAGGACTGCGGGGGCCGCCATTTGACGGACCACTGGCTAAGCCTCTAGAGGAGAGAGGAAGCTGGAGAGAAGATGTGCCCAGGCCCTTGGTCTTGAGACGTCAGGGCCCTAGGGTGCAAGAGGAAGGCGGGCAGCGGAGTGCACAGGAAGTGGAGGAGAAGCAGGTGAACTGTCCACAACCGCTGGGGGAAAATGACATGAAAGACAAAGAGGAAAGCAGAAAAAGAGAACTGGCAAAGCTCTATACAACTACAAGCAAAAGCTAAAATAAATAAATAAATGGAGACCTCCTCTCTGGGGAAGGCAGGCTTCTTCCTTTCAAAAGTTTTCCCATTTTCAGTGGTTCTTGGAAGAGAGGCCCCGAAGGGCAGGTGGGTGTGTCAGTGACCGGGCCGAGAGCCAAGGTGGGGATGAAGATTTTTCCTTGCAGAAGCCAAAGACAAAACAATTGAAGAGGCCAAAATGGTGTTGGAAAATATCGGCATTCTTGCACAACTGTCCCCTGAAACTTGCTGGACTTTTGCCCTCTCTCCCCCATGGCTTTCCTCCTCCACTTTACTGCCCTAGGTGGACAGTGGGTGGGGTGCTGGGCAAGTAGCTACAGCGGCAGAACTGCTTTACGGCACCCTGCCATCCCTGAATCAGTTAACATCCCGAGCCTTCCCTTCCCGAGCGCCAGCCCCACCCGTTCACAGTCTTACTCCTTTCCTTTCCAAGAAAGAAGCTGGACCGTAGAGGAACTCCTGGCTGGCTGGTGTGCCTAGAAAGGGAGTTCCTTTCTTTTCCCCAGGCACAAAGACCAACAAGCACCCCCTGTTTCAAACTATTCTGATCCTTAAAAAGGAAAAAAAAGTTTAGGAGTTCACCAAACTATTGTGAATGAGTTTGATCCTAATCATTTGTTGGCAGGGAATATGGAATAAAATACCTCATTTGCAGTTGTTTATTTCCTGTTGTGGCTTCTATTTTCATCTTTTAGTCACTTCGGTAGTAGTAATCAAACCCTAATCATGGTGTGGCCACAAGTCACAGAGACCAAAATAACTTGCAGCAGTTAGGACAAACAAGGATGGGGTCCACTAAAGACCTGGCTACTTAATCACTGGCCCCTGGCACCCCAAGGACTGCGGGGGCCGCCATTTGACGGACCACTGGCTAAGCCTCTAGAGGAGAGAGGAAGCTGGAGAGAAGATGTGCCCAGGCCCTTGGTCTTGAGACGTCAGGGCCCTAGGGTGCAAGAGGAAGGCGGGCAGCGGAGTGCACAGGAAGTGGAGGAGAAGCAGGTGAACTGTCCACAACCGCTGGGGGAAAATGACATGAAAGACAAAGAGGAAAGCAGAAAAAGAGAACTGGCAAAGCTCTATACAACTACAAGCAAAAGCTAAAATAAATAAATAAATGGAGACCTCCTCTCTGGGGAAGGCAGGCTTCTTCCTTTCAAAAGTTTTCCCATTTTCAGTGGTTCTTGGAAGAGAGGCCCCGAAGGGCAGGTGGGTGTGTCAGTGACCGGGCCGAGAGCCAAGGTGGGGATGAAGATTTTTCCTTGCAGAAGCCAAAGACAAAACAATTGAAGAGGCCAAAATGGTGTTGGAAAATATCGGCATTCTTGCACAACTGTCCCCTGAAAAATGTGTGAGTGAGCCCTCAACCATCCTGAACTGGCAGCAATGCAACTGGAAGTGCTGGTTCCTGAAAGGAAGATGGCTTGAGTGAGGCTGATGCGACAATCAGCACTTCTTGGCTTATCTTGAACGAGAAGGTAAGTGAATGAAATGCACCTAATTCACAATCAAATAAAGACGCTATAAGTCCTGACTCATCAAATATGCTTGCGTTACAAGCATACTGTCAACTGATCCACAGCATTTGCCAGGTGACTCTCCGGGGCTCTCAGCTAGGTACTGGGGGCCAGAGGGGCCGGATGAAGTGAATGTTCTTACGAAGGAGGCAAGAGTAACATCCAGGAAAAGCAAAGGTCTAGGACAACAGAGACATTCAAATACATAGTCACATAGACAGATATCTCCAGGGATGGACATCGAATGGCTGAAGTGAACAGCTGGGAGGGACATTTCACTGGATGTAACTCTTTGTACCTTTTCAACTTTGCACCATGTGAATGTGTTACTTATTCAACAATATACTAAGCTGAAGGTTTGTGGGTTTTTCTTCATTCCTGTCTGCTTTTCTCATTTCCTGAAATTTGCCGTTCTGATGTCCTTGTCAAAAAGGACGCCTTGGCAAGGTCCCACATGGAAGTCAGGCCGCAGACAGCTTCTCTCTCTGTGGGGCAGTTACTACAGGAAGGCTGATGACAACGGAGGCCAGTGTGTCATCCCAGACGGCAAGGGCGGAGGCTGCCTTGTCATGACCCTGGCAGGAGTCCGCAAGGAAACGCACCAGTCCTGATCACAAGTCATTCTAGCCATCAGGGAGGTGCAAGCCCTAATGGACTAAGAAAAAGCTAAAATAAATAAATAAATGGAGACCTCCTCTCTGGGGAAGGCAGGCTTCTTCCTTTCAAAAGTTTTCCCATTTTCAGTGGTTCTTGGAAGAGAGGCCCCGAAGGGCAGGTGGGTGTGTCAGTGACCGGGCCGAGAGCCAAGGTGGGGATGAAGATTTTTCCTTGCAGAAGCCAAAGACAAAACAATTGAAGAGGCCAAAATGGTGTTGGAAAATATCGGCATTCTTGCACAACTGTCCCCTGAAAAATGTGTGAGTGAGCCCTCAACCATCCTGAACTGGCAGCAATGCAACTGGAAGTGCTGGTTCCTGAAAGGAAGATGGCTTGAGTGAGGCTGATGCGACAATCAGCACTTCTTGGCTTATCTTCGAAGAACGAGAAGGTAAGTGAATGAAATGCACCTAATTCACAATCAAATAAAGACGCTATAAGTCCTGACTCATCAAATATGCTTGCGTTACAAGCATACTGTCAACTGATCCACAGCATTTGCCAGGTGACTCTCCGGGGCTCTCAGCTAGGTACTGGGGGCCAGAGGGGCCGGATGAAGTGAATGTTCTTACGAAGGAGGCAAGAGTAACATCCAGGAAAAGCAAAGGTCTAGGACAACAGAGACATTCAAATACATAGTCACATAGACAGATATCTCCAGGGATGGACATCGAATGGCTGAAGTGAACAGCTGGGAGGGACATTTCACTGGATGTAACTCTTTGTACCTTTTCAACTTTGCACCATGTGAATGTGTTACTTATTCAACAATATACTAAGCTGAAGGTTTGTGGGTTTTTCTTCATTCCTGTCTGCTTTTCTCATTTCCTGAAATTTGCCGTTCTGATGTCCTTGTCAAAAAGGACGCCTTGGCAAGGTCCCACATGGAAGTCAGGCCGCAGACAGCTTCTCTCTCTGTGGGGCAGTTACTACAGGAAGGCTGATGACAACGGAGGCCAGTGTGTCATCCCAGACGGCAAGGGCGGAGGCTGCCTTGTCATGACCCTGGCAGGAGTCCGCAAGGAAACGCACCAGTCCTGATCACAAGTCATTCTAGCCATCAGGGAGGTGCAAGCCCTAACCTGGGAGGACAGCCTGGCGCGTGGACCACAGAGGCACAGGAAGGAGCCTGCCCCACTGGAGACGATGAGGGCTGCACCTTTGGCAACAGAAAGGTGTGCACGTGGTTCTCAATCCACGTCACCAGCATTGATTCAAGAGGTGGGGCAGATAGCCGGCGTGGCCTCTGAGACATAGAAAGGTGCGTGAAACAGTCTCTGCCCTCCAGAAGTGTATACTCCAGGAGAGGGCTAGAAATAGACAGAGAGCCAGCCCTCAAGAATGGAGCAAGAGCAGTGCAAGCCAGAACGGAGGCCCCAGGCTTTGCTGGTGGCTCAGTGGTAAAGAATCCACCTGCCTGTGCAGCAGATACGGGTTGGAGCCCTGATCCGAGAAGATGCCACATGATGTGGAGCCACGAAGCCCGTGCGCCACAACTGAGCCTGTGCTCTGGAGCGGGAAACCGCCACTCCTGAAGCCTTCGCGTCTAGAGCCTGCAACAAGAGAAGTCACTGCCAAGAGAAGCCCGTGCATTGCAACTAGAGACAGAAGCTCCTACTCGCTGCAACTGGAGAAAGTCCATGCAGCAGTGAAGACCCAGCACAGCCTGAAAGAAAAAGAATGGAGGCCCCTCCTCGGGAGAACAGAAAATCAAGGGGTTTATTCTGTCTGGGAGGGGGTCTCGGACAGTTTTCTAAAGCTAGAAATATTTGGAACTAGATTGGCTGAGTTGACATTCTGGCAGAGGTGTGCATGAGATGCATGATCTTATTCGAAAGGAAAGCAGGCTACAAAGAAACAAGTGGTAGTTTTCTGCCCTCTTTGAACTAAGCCTTCAAAACTCAAGCCGTACTTGTCACTTGGAGTCTATAACTTCATCTGTAAACACTCCTAAGTCTCAAGAGGGTCAGGGATGGAGGTGAGGTTCCTGCAAGGGACATTGAGGGAGGCCAGGTCCCTCAGAGTGAGGTTTTCCTTGTAGAAAGGAATTGCAGGCAACAACACGACATCATCTATAACCACAGAAACATTTCTCCTCAAATAACTGGGAAAAATCTCCATGCTCTCCACTCCTCAAATCAAGTCAGGCCTCACTTGAAGCACACGGCTTCACATCAGGAGGCAATGCCAGCTTTTAACACGAGGAGAAGGGACGAGCCTCCAGCATGAAGCTGGTCTGCGATGGCTCCGTATTGGGACTGCCTAGATAAATGGCCTCAGACGCTCACAATGAAAAATTAGGATTGACCATTGCCATATAGACAGAGAGACATACACTTTGACTGATTTCCACAGGCAGTAAAAAAATTGATTTTCATCTGGGAACATACATATCTGTAAACAACAAAACTCTGTAAAAGTTAAAAGTAAAATAAAAGTTAAAAAATAATAATAAAAGGAACTGAAACTGAAAAAAAATTGATTTTAAGGACAGCAAAACAAGAAAATAAATGTTAAGCCTCGCTTAGAGGTACCCCGAGAGCCCCGCTGTTTGTTATTCCTCAGTATCCAGGCTGCATTTGAACTTTGAGACACAATCAAACTGGCTTCAAGCTCCTGGTCCAATAGAGATACCAAATTAGCCTTCCCTGTTTTCAAATGTTCCCCCTATTTTTACCTTTCCCATTCCCCTACCAAAAACCACTGAAGGATAACTTTGGAACTAAACTCTGCATGGTCGGTACCAGCTAGCATCATAGCGAGGAGACATCCTTCTGATGGTGAATCAGACCTGGGCAGCCTGCAGAAGGGGTGATGTTTTGTCTGCAGGAGAGGGGGTCTTGGATGACCACACACGTTGCTCCTGGCATGTTCCGGGACCCATTAACGAAGCCCAGCCCCAGGAGTGACTGCCGAGGCATTTCCACTGTGAGGACCTGGGGGAGAAGACAGGACCCTCCAGCCCAGCTTTCGGATCAAATAGACGTTTCTGCCATTACTAGCCTCAGGGATTTGGGAAAGCCGTTTCCGTAGTCTGTCTGCCTTCCACAGACAACAAACACTGCAGGAACAACGTCTTGTGGGTGCCAGGCCCGGTGAGAGGCTCCAGAACAAAGCCTTCCCCCCCGGGGGTTGCTGGGCCACCGGACACTCCGCCGGCACAAGTGCTATGTAAACTAGCTGGTAAACAGATGTTAATCGGCATGATTATCATGGATTTGTAGGTAGAAGCCACCCAATAAACTAAGTACGCCTAACCTTCCGAGCCCAGGAAATGAATTTTTGCTGGGATAAGTGTTCAAGCGATAGGGTAATGAAGAAGGAAGCCACTCTTCCTGGTGTCTGGGACTTTGTGTGGGTTTTACCAGGACCCGCTGAGATGCTGTTCAAGCTTCAGAGCTTAAAAAACAAACGAATAAGCCTGGGAACTCTTTTTTCTTAAAATGAGAGAGAGGAATCAGTGAGAACGCAATCCAGTGTTTTTCAGTTCTTTGTGAGCATTACTCTGAGCCATGAATATTTTCTTATGTCCTAGACATAACTTTGCTGGTGATGGTGACACGCGAGGAGGAAGGTGACAGGAGAAGGAGCTACCCAGTGCAGTCTCTATACCACCTTTCTCCATAAACATTTACTCTGAAGGCTTTCAAGGTCTGTGGATGATGATCTTATTCAGCATTGCTCACGTCTAGTGCACCCATAAGGAGAAGCAGCAGTAACACGCAGTGAGAGCTGGAAGGGATTTTAAAGTCTTCCTCTGCAGTCCAAACCTCAGAACCTGTCATCGACAGTCAGGTTTATTGAGTGCTGAATTACTAGATATTTTTGCTTTTTCTATGTTATTGACTTTTGAATATGTAATACATGCACAGTGCTACGCTACTTGAAGAGGACAAAAGGACATGCAGAGAAAAGTAAGGCTGCCTTCCATGCAGGCCCTCAGGTGCCGACTTCTCTCTCAGGAGGCGGCCCTGTCGGTGAGTCAGGTGAACAGACTCACCTCAGCTTTGCACTCCAGCCCGTAGCCCCCTGCCTCTTGGACGCCTCCCCTTGGATGTCTCAAAGGTACCTTGAACTCATTATGTGCCCAACAGGGCATCTTCCTCCCAGAACCTGCTTCTCCTCCAGCCCTCCACCCTCAGAACGCCTGCCCGGGGACTTTCCTGGTGGTTTTGTGATTAAGACTCTGCACTTCCAATGCTGGGGACGTGGGTTCGATTCCTGGTTGGGGAACTACGATCTCACAGTGTGAGATCAGAAAATAAAAATAAATAAATAAAAAGAAAGCTTGCCCACCTCCATCCAGTGGTGGGAATCAGAGGGCCAGTCTAGACCGCAGCCTCTTCTTCCTCCCACATCCAAACCAGCCTCAACATCCTGCCAGATGGCTCTCAGACCATCCACTCTTCTCCGGTCCCCTGACCTCGGCCAGCAGGATGCGAGCATCTCCCTGGCGACCAGGCCCCACAGGCCCCCCGGGGCCTCAGGCTCCGCTGAGAATGCTGTTCAAGCTTCAGAGCTTAAAAAACAAACGAATAAGCCTGGGAACTCTTTTTTCTTAAAATGAGAGAGAGGAATCAGTGAGAACGCAATCCAGTGTTTTCAGTTCTTTGTGAGCATTACTCTGAGCCATGAATATTTTCTTATGTCCTAGACATAACTTTGCTGGTGATGGTGACACGCGAGGAGGAAGGTGACAGGAGAAGGAGCTACCCAGTGCAGTCTCTATACCACCTTTCTCCATAAACATTTACTCTGAAGGCTTTCAAGGTCTGTGGATGATGATCTTATTCAGCATTGCTCACGTCTAGTGCACCCATAAGGAGAAGCAGCAGTAACACGCAGTGAGAGCTGGAAGGGATTTTAAAGTCTTCCTCTGCAGTCCAAACCTCAGAACCTGTCATCGACAGTCAGGTTTATTGAGTGCTGAATTACTAGATATTTTTGCTTTTTCTATGTTATTGACTTTTGAATATGTAATACATGCACAGTGCTACGCTACTTGAAGAGGACAAAAGGACATGCAGAGAAAAGTAAGGCTGCCTTCCATGCAGGCCCTCAGGTGCCGACTTCTCTCTCAGGAGGCGGCCCTGTCGGTGAGTCAGGTGAACAGACTCACCTCAGCTTTGCACTCCAGCCCGTAGCCCCCTGCCTCTTGGACGCCTCCCCTTGGATGTCTCAAAGGTACCTTGAACTCATTATGTGCCCAACAGGGCATCTTCCTCCCAGAACCTGCTTCTCCTCCAGCCCTCCACCCTCAGAACGCCTGCCCGGGGACTTTCCTGGTGGTTTTGTGATTAAGACTCTGCACTTCCAATGCTGGGGACGTGGGTTCGATTCCTGGTTGGGGAACTACGATCTCACAGTGTGAGATCAGAAAATAAAAATAAATAAATAAAAAGAAAGCTTGCCCACCTCCATCCAGTGGTGGGAATCAGAGGGCCAGTCTAGACCGCAGCCTCTTCTTCCTCCCACATCCAAACCAGCCTCAACATCCTGCCAGATGGCTCTCAGACCATCCACTCTTCTCCGGTCCCCTGACCTCGGCCAGCAGGATGCGAGCATCTCCCTGGCGACCAGGCCCCACAGGGCTTTCCTCACCTCCTCATCTGGCTTCACTGAGACCCACCAGCACCCCCCGTCTCCCCTGCCAAGGCTGGTCGTGGTGCTGGCCTGACCGAACCCGCCAGTCTTCTACAGCACCTGGAACGAGGCCCGCCCTTCCTTGACCTGTAAGGCCGGAGCAGCATGGCACGCCCTCCCTCCCCTTGCTGTCACCTCGGACCTTCCTCCCATGCCCAGGTCCGACCCTCACTGTCTTGCTCCTCTCTCCTTCAAGCTCCCAACCTTGGAGTTCTGTCTCCCCTAGCCTCATCAGTATGCACTCTCTCAGCCTCAGCCCTCTCCTTGTGGCAGTGTTGAAAGTGAAGTCACTCAGTTGTGTCCGACTCTTTGAGACCCATGGAGGAGCCATGGGATTCTCCAGGCAAGAATACTGGAGTGGGTAGCCTATCCCTTCTCCAGAGGATCTTTCCCAACCCAGGTATCGAACCCAGGTCTCCCGCATTGCAGGCAGATTCTTCACCATCTGAGTCACCAGGGAAGCCCATGGTAGCGTTTACGACACTGGAAATTTCACCTTTAATTCCAATTCCTTGCTTAGTGCTTGTTCGTTCCCCCACCTACCGGGGCTTCCCAGGAGGTGCTAGTGGAAGAACCCACCTGCCTGTGCAAGAGGCATGAGAGACATGGGTCAGGAAGATCCCCTGAAGGAGGGCATGGCAACCCACTCCAGTATTCGTGCCTGGAGAATCCCATGGGCAGAGGAGCCCAGCCGGTTACAGTCCACAGGGTCACAAAGAGTTGGACATGACTGTCTCGACTTAGCAAGCACACCCATCTAACTGGTGTAAACTCCGTGGGGGCGGAAGTCCAGTATTATAGCACATCGAGCACTGTGACTGGCATAAAGCAAGCGCTCAACTAATACAGGTTAAACAAAAGACTGACCAATGAGGAAAAAATAAACCATTGCTTTTTTTTTTGGTTGCATTGGGTCTTTGTTGCTTTGCATGAACTTTCTCTAGTTGCAGCAAGTGGGGGACTCCTCTCTAGTTGCAGCACACGGACTTCTCATTGCCATGGGTTTCTTTCGTTCAGCTCGGGCTCTAGCCACACAGGCTCTGTAGTGGGGTCTTGTGGGCTTCGTTGCCCTGCAGCATGTGGCATCAATTCCTTATGCGACTGATAGGCAGGCAGGTTCTTTGTCCCTAGCGCCACCTGGGAAGCCCAGAAGTCTAGGATGAGCAGGTAAATCCCACCCAGTAAGGCAAATACAGGTCCCAGAAGACTCTGAACAAATGTGAGTTCCCTTCTGCCTTCTCTCCGGGTGATGGACAGGGGACCCCGGTGAGTGTTTTCGTCTTCCAAGAGAACATGCTCCATTAGTCCAGGACAACACTGTTCTCTCTGCCTCCATATAGTCTTCTAGCCCAACACTCAATCCCTCATGGAATATTCTTGACACTTGAAAGGATCTGGCCAGCATGAAAGCCAATGTAGCTGCATTCTTTACTTAATATTTATTGGGTGTCCCTATTCGGTGCCTGACAAGCAGAGTGTGTTGTACGTGGCTAAAATATCTCTTCCCTTTCCTCTCCAAGAAAGTACATTCCTGTACAACCCAGAGATGCTGATGAGCCAAATAAAGGAACAGCATACCCTAGCAACAAGCAAGGGTGAGCTGGAAAGGCAAGAGAGGACAGAGGTGGTACACAGGGGTCAAGAGATGGGAGCTTCTCTGGGGTCCCAAACCGGCTGCACAAGTTCTAGCAGGTGGCGTCACTTCTCTGAACCAGTGTCTTTGATAAACACTAAATACCTTCATCTTCAGCTATCTGTAGGTATACGTGTATTACAGGCAGGCACACTAGGAAGGGAGTCCTTTGAGGGTCCCTTTGCAATCAATCCTGAATATTCATTGGAAGAACTGATGCTGAAGCTGAAGCTCCAGTACTTTGACCACTTGATGCAAAGAGATGACTCATTGGAAAAGACCCTGATGTTGGGAAAAACAGAAGGGAGAAGGAGAAGGGGACAATAGAGGACAAGATGGTTGGATGGCATCACTGAGTCAATGGACATGAGTTTGAGCAAGCTCTGGGAGATGGTGAAAAACAGGGAAGCCTGGCGTGGTGGTCAAAAAGAGTCGGAAACGACTTAGCAACCGAGTTGAACTTGCAATAACTTGGGGCTGTATATCTGCAAATATGGAAAACCCTATGCAGGTATAATATGAATAATTAGACCATGGTTACTATAATATAGCTTCTCAGGTGGTACAGTGGTAAAGAACCCGCCTGCCAATGCAGGGGATGCAAGAGATGTGAATTCCATCTTCAGATCCGGAAGATTCCCCTGGAGTAGGAAATGACACCCTGTTCTAGTACTCTCTCTTGGAAAATCCCAGGGACAGAGGAGCCTGGCTGGCTACAGTCCATGAAGTCATAGACTTACAAAAGAGTCAGACATAACTGAGCATGCACCTTAACCTTTCTTTTCTTTTTTAACTAAAATATGCTGTTAAGTGTGTAAACATCAGAATTTTAATTTCATGCATTCCTGGCATAAACTGGTGTGTTCTTTCTGGACAGCAGCAGACAGTTTGATCCAGGGCTTTAAAAATATTCCTGTGGGATAAACAGGGACATCCCTGGTGGTCCAGTGACTAAGACTCTGTGCTCTCCATGCCAGGGACCCAGGTTTGATTCCTGGTCAGGGAACTAGATACCACCTATCACAACTAAGACCCAGCACAGCCGAATAAATACATTAAAAAAAATATTTCTGTGGATAAAGAAAATATGGTATGAAATATCACAATGGAATATTATTCAGCCTTAAAATGAAAGGTGATTCTGATGCATGCTACAATACATGCTTGAGGACATGCTAAGTGAGATAAACTAGTCATCAAAGGACAGATACTGTATGATTTCACTCATGTGAGGTACCTAGAGTAGTCAGGTTCACAGAGACAAAAAGATACAGGGGAGACATAAAGAATAGGGGTTACCACAGGCTCAAGGGGCAGGAGGAATGAGGGGTTACTGCTTAATGAGTGTGGAGCTTCAGTGTTGCAAGACGAAAAGAATTCTGGGGCTTCCCTGGTGGCTCAGTGGTAAAGAGTTCGCCTGCCCATCCAGGAAACACGGGCTCTATCCCTGATCCAGGAAGATCCCACACGCTGTGGAGCAGCTAATCCCATGAGCCACAATGATGGAGCCTGTGCTCTAGAGCCTCGGCCACAACAACTGAAGCCTATGTGCCCTGGAACCCAAGTTCCACAACAAGAGACGTCACTGCAACTAGAAGTCTGCTTCTCTCTCAGCTAGAGAGTAGCCTCCACTCCCTGCAACTAGAGAAGAGCCTAGGGCAGCAGTGAAAACTCAGAATAGCCAAAAATAAATAAATAAATAAATAAATAATTCTTAAAAATTCTAGAGATGGGGACTTCTCTGGTGGCCCAGTGGCTAAGACTCCTGCATTCCAATGCAGGAGACCTGGGTTCAAGCCCTGGTCAGGGAGCTAGATCCCACGTTCTACAACCAAGACCCAGCACAGTCAAAAAAAAAATTCTGGAGATGGAGGGTAGTGGTGACTGCACAACCCTGTGAACGTACTTAATGCCACCAAACAACACATATGAAAAATGGTTTAAATGGTGAATTTTATGTTATGTATATTTTACCACAAGTTTTAAAAAATGTTTCCATTTCTGACCCAGTAATCCATCTAGGAATGTATTCAAAGGGCATCATAAGTGAAGAGGGCCAAGATGTTTGCATAAGAGTGTTGATTTTAAGTCTTACTTTGGAAAATCTGGAGACCATCCAAGGGCAAAATAATAGCAGAGTGAGTAAACAGATTATAAAGTATCTGTGTTAGGAAACACCATGCCCCCAATCCAAGGCTTGCTTTTGAAGAATGTATAATGACATGGCAGAACATTCATGAGAAACAGGACTCAAAACCATCTGCCCAAAGTGATCTCAATCCTGAAATATGATACCAGTACATGACTAGGAAAAAGATCATAAGGAAACAAACCATTGGTTGCCTTTGGGTGATAGGGATTGTAGACACATTTTTATGTTCTTCTTCGTGTTTCCTAATATTCTTTGATAAGTATGTATTACTTACTTACAGAAAGATGATAAGTCAATACTAAAAGGACTTTAGAGTTTGTGGATGTGTCTCCAGACACCTTATGGATCTGAGTACGCTCCGGGAACACGCAGCACATGCGGAGTTCCATAGGGCTAACTTCCAATAAACTCTCCTGAGGATGAATCAGGTCTGCAATATGCATCATCTGCAAACTACCCACCACACAGTGGAGACATTTGTGATAAATATCTGTGATTATGTGACTGTGGTCCAAAATAGTTTATTGCTTCAGGGCATGGGTAGCAGTTTTGTTGAAATTTAGGGGATTATACACAGCAGTTGCCTAAAGATGATATGTCAGAAATACGAAACCTAAGATCAAAGGTGTATTTCACATTTGAAGAGGATGTGGTTGACAAGTATGATTCACATGGGTTTAGCTAAAGTGTCCAAAATATAATCTTTGTTATATGTTAAATAGAAGTATTAGAAGTTGACCGACCTAAAAGGCAAAATATAACTGAAGAAAAGCTCCCATTTTCAATGCAAACCACAGAAATAAAATAGTAGGGAAAGCATTCTAAAAATACTGCATGATTTAAAGGAAGGCAATGTTCAAACACTATAGAAGACTTGCCTGTGAAAAGATACACCCTGGGGCTTCCCTGGTGGTCCAGTGGGTAAGGACACCGCCTTGCAGTGCAAGGGGTGCCTGTTCGATCCCTGACCTGGGAAGATCCCGCGTGCCGCAGAGCGGATGGACCAATGTGTCCAATTACTGAGTCAGAGCTCTGGAGCACATGCGCCCAGAGCCGGCACTCTGCGACAACAGAGGCCACCGCGATGGGAGGCCCACAGGGGCCAAAGAACAAAGATGGATGAAAATAGAGAAATGAAAGACCAATAGAAGTGGCCCACCTGCCCCCCAAAAAAGATACACCATGTTCTTGGAGAGGAAGACTCAGTATTACAAAGATGTCAACTCTTTCCAGATTAATGTATAATTTAACTTGATCCCCATAGAAGTTCAATAAGCAAAGGACATGCAAGAAAACTAGCCAAGCCAATGAAACTAAGAGTAAAGTTCAAACGAAAAGTAAATGCTAGGTAAATTTATTAAAAGTGTGATAGGAACTAGCCCAACCAAATATTAAAATGATACTATAAAACTTCAGTAATTAAAACAGGTTTTTGCTGACACATGCATAGAGATACAGGCAACAGAATGGAGAGGTCAGAAAGCAGTTTAAATACATGCTTTTCAAATAATCAACTTGTGACCTTGATAATTTTCTATATTATATGTTTATTTTCTATTTTGTTAATTTCTGGGTTCTGAGTTCTGTTATCCTTTTTCCTTCGGGCTTAAATGTGGTTTTTTTCCCCTAGCTAACTGAATTAGATACTAGATCATTGCTTTTGCAGCCTTCCTTCTTTTATAACATAGGCATAAAACTATACATTTCTTTCAGTATAATTTTAGCTATAGCCTATCATTGTCATTCAGTTAAAAATATTTTCTACTTTCCATTTGACCCAGAGGTTATTTTAGAAGTGTGTTGCCTAGTTTCCAAACATTTGGGGGACTTTCTAGCTCTCTTTTTGCGTCTTAATTTCACACTGGTCAGAGAACATTCTCTGAATGATTTCAAATATATATGTGGAATTTAGTTCAGAATAAACATAGTACTTCAAATCAGTTGAAAGAAAATGAACATCCAGTAAATAACACTGGAACAGCTCAATAGGGGCATGGAAGACAAAAAGACACAGGTTATTCATTTCACATCATAAAGGAAATTCCAGATGGATCAAAGGTTTCAGCATAAAATCTGAAGCCATAGAAGTATTAGAAGAACATAAGAGGAACTTTTTAAAAATTTCAAAGTTGGGAAAGGTTTTCTAAATCTAACCTTTAAAGAAAGTGAAGCCACTCAGTTGTGTCTGATGCTTTGCGACCCAAGGGTGAGCCATGGAATTCTCCAGGCAAGAATACTGGCGTGGGTAGCCTTTCACTTCTCCAAGGGATCTTCCCAATGCAGGGATCGAACCAGGGTCTCTTGCATTGTAGGCTGATTTTTTACCAGCTGAGCTTCAAGGGAACCCCAATCTAACCCTAAAAGATTGCTGAATTTACCCAACATAAAAATGCTGGCCCTAACTCCTATGAACTTGCTCTTGTGGGTGACAGGGTATGTTCTGAGGGAGTATGAACAGAAAGTACACACTGATAGAGTTTAGAACTTGGGAATTTCCTATTTTTGTGGCCAATAACTAGGTCTTGAATGGTAGGATTTCTACAGATGGGGAGGAAGTGGGGGAAATATTTCCAACTTGGGAAAATGAGGACAGGCAAGCATCTCACCATGTTAGGAAAGCATGGATTACCATAGCTTTGTTCTCAGCTTGCTAGGCGACCGAGGGCATGAGTTTCAGTCTTCAAGACAGACTCATCTCATGCAGTGCAATATATTGTCCAGGACCCTAATCAAAGGTGTGGGTCTTAGGTGATAGAAGTCTTCCAGACCAAGCACTCTGGGGTTCCGCCCAGGTCTATGTGCCACCACATAGCCCTGAGACTGCGAGGACACCGACTAAATTCCATTGGATACCATCTCCTCCACTGTCAAGAAAGGGTGGCATGATCACTAGCGGTTACAAGCACAAACATGGGACTCCTCTGGTAGTCTAGTGGCTAAGAATCTGGGCTCTTAATGCAGGGGGCTAGGGTCTATTCCCTGGACAGGGAACTAGATCTCACATGCCACAATGAAGATTGAAGATCCTGAGTGTGCAATCAAATAAATAAATACATTAGAAACACAAACTCTGGAGCCAAACTGCCTGGGTTCAAATCTCAGCTGTGCCACATCCTAGTAATGCACCTCAGTGTTCACATCTGTAAAATGGGGAGGATGTCCATGGCACCTTCATGGAGGATTTTCTGAGGATTAAATAAATTAATACTTTTATTAGTATATGTAGAGCATTTACAAAATTCATGGCATATAGCTCTGTATCAGCTGTAAAATAAGTCATCAGTGTTACTATTATTTAAATTGACTCAAATATGAAGAAGACCTCCTGTAGTAAGTGGTTGATGACTTTGTTTGTAGTTAGAGATAGAATTTATATCTGAAATAAGAAATGCTGGAAAGCCTCTTTCCTATAATTCCTCAGGAATTATAGACTCAGGATTAGGAAGAACATTAGGAATGATCAATAGGAGATCCGCTCATTCAGCCCATTCGAAGGCTTTTAAGACTGGGAATTCCCTGCTTTCAAGGAAACCACTTCTTCCCTTGGCAAAGTTTTTAGTTAAAAAAGGCTAACTCCAAACTGAACTGGTTTGCCTTCTCATAGCTTCTGCTCATCCATACAACTCCTACCTTTAGCAGGCACGTAACAAATGTCACCTTCCTCTACAGGCCAGCTCTTCTCGATGATTCTCTGCGTCTTCCTTCACCTCCTCCCCAGGAACTAAATATGCCCTTTCAGGCAATGGGCCCAGAACAGGATGTCTAATCCCTTACCGTCATGGTCACCCTGCTCTGGGGGTTCTCAGTTGGTCCACATTTCTGTTGAAAGTTGGCACCCAGATCACTGCATTTGGGATCTGGAATGTCTACACATGAATGTTGAGTGAAGGAATGAATGGACAAAGTCCTCCAATTAGTACCATAACATACATGAACTATCATCTCTCTTTTATTATCACAACCTCCAATTATATGAGCTTTTCCAAGTGGAGCATTCAGCTCTGGTCCAACCTCTCTCCCCTCTGTTACCTTGAGACAGCAACTGGCATTTCTGCCATGCCCCAATTTTCCAGGCACAAAATTTCCAGGGATCTAAGCACACAATGGGATCTGAAGAAGCCAACAGACCAAGTCTAACTTAATGACAGGGCAACATTTTCGAATGATCTACAGACCCAGTCGCGGGAGGTCCTTTTGAACAGCAGGTGAGCTGAGGCACAGATGAATAAAGCTGGATCATGGTCACTCGGGTTGGCACTGGTGCTGGCCTTCCTCTCAGTGCCCTCCCCAAGACGTGCTTGTGCCCAACCCTGGGCTCCGGGGAGTGGGCTCCAACGGCGCCGCAGAGCATCCAGCAGGAGAGCCCTGGTTGGAAGGCACCCCCACACCATGGCTCCGGGAGGGTGCACTGCATCTGCCCATTGGCCAACTATTTCACTTTCTAGATTATGCCTCCCGTAAGTGGTTGATGATTTTTTTTTTCGAAATAAGAAATGCTGAAAGCCTCCATTCCAGGAATTATAGACTCAGGATTAGGAAGAACATTAGGAATGATCAATAGGAGATCCGCTCATTCAGCCCATTCGAAGGCTTTTAAGACTGGGAATTCCCTGCTTTCAAGGAAACCACTTCTTCCCTTGGCAAAGTTTTTAGTTAAAAAAGGCTAACTCCAAACTGAACTGGTTTGCCTTCTCATAGCTTCTGCTCATCCATACAACTCCTACCTTTAGCAGGCACGTAACAAATGTCACCTTCCTCTACAGGCCAGCTCTTCTCGATGATTCTCTGCGTCTTCCTTCACCTCCTCCCCAGGAACTAAATATGCCCTTTCAGGCAATGGGCCCAGAACAGGATGTCTAATCCCTTACCGTCATGGTCACCCTGCTCTGGGGGTTCTCAGTTGGTCCACATTTCTGTTGAAAGTTGGCACCCAGATCACTGCATTTGGGATCTGGAATGTCTACACATGAATGTTGAGTGAAGGAATGAATGGACAAAGTCCTCCAATTAGTACCATAACATACATGAACTATCATCTCTCTTTTATTATCACAACCTCCAATTATATGAGCTTTTCCAAGTGGAGCATTCAGCTCTGGTCCAACCTCTCTCCCCTCTGTTACCTTGAGACAGCAACTGGCATTTCTGCCATGCCCCAATTTTCCAGGCACAAAATTTCCAGGGATCTAAGCACACAATGGGATCTGAAGAAGCCAACAGACCAAGTCTAACTTAATGACAGGGCAACATTTTCGAATGATCTACAGACCCAGTCGCGGGAGGTCCTTTTGAACAGCAGGTGAGCTGAGGCACAGATGAATAAAGCTGGATCATGGTCACTCGGGTTGGCACTGGTGCTGGCCTTCCTCTCAGTGCCCTCCCCAAGACGTGCTTGTGCCCAACCCTGGGCTCCGGGGAGTGGGCTCCAACGGCGCCGCAGAGCATCCAGCAGGAGAGCCCTGGTTGGAAGGCACCCCCACACCATGGCTCCGGGAGGGTGCACTGCATCTGCCCATTGGCCAACTATTTCACTTTCTAGATTATGCCTCCTGCAGAGAGGAGACAGGGATGCTGGTCTCACCCAGCATTAATGCTTAACGCTTAAAATCAACGTGTTTTATGATATATAAACTTTTTCTTGACATATAACCTATGTACAGAAAAGTGCATGGATCATAAGCATATAGCTTGATGAATTTTTACAAACTGAATACACCCATCTCCCAGGTCAAAACCCAGGCCATCACGAGCACCCAGAAACTCCTCTTTCCCTCCCAGTCACCCCCGACAATGGTAACTAATCATTTTCCTGACTCCTTACACCTGGGACTACTTTGGCCTGCTTTTGAACTTTCTGCACGAAGGATCGCCACATTTTAAAATGTTTTCTCTAAGCAGCTAAAAATGTACACAACAAGGAATTTGGGGATGTCATTGTTTTTGATTTGGCCAACCCGCAAGCTGCTTTA
The DNA here is from genome assembly GCA_022376925.1 of Tragulus kanchil. Taxonomy (NCBI): domain Eukaryota; kingdom Metazoa; phylum Chordata; class Mammalia; order Artiodactyla; family Tragulidae; genus Tragulus; species Tragulus kanchil. The sequence continues at coordinate 140,413,837 of JAIOJX010000003.1, forward strand.
AATTTACTCTATCTGGACCATGAAGAGATTTAAAAACCAAAGCATTTTACTCTGCCTGATCAACTCACCAGATGAATCTCAGTGGTCTTTTGCAGGCCCCGGGGGCTCCTTTGTTAGTCCTTTCCCCTGTTTTGAATCACCTAAATCCTGTGATTCTCAAGCCCAAGCCAGACAAACTTAAAAAAAACAAAAACAGAAACAAAAACAAAACCCTTCTCCTTTCAGAACAGCTTTGTGTTATAGTGAAGTTGCAGTCTAGTGCACAGATTCCATATATCCTGCGCTCAATTTCCCCTACTGTTAACATCTTACATTAGCATGGAACCATTTTGTCACAACTCAGACACTGCATTGGGCTTCCCTGGTCGCTCAGATGATATAGAATCGCGTGCAATGCAGGAGACCTGGGTTTGATCCCTGGGTTAGGAAGATCCCCTGGAGGAGGGCATGGCAACCTACTCCAGTATTCTTCCCTGGAGAATTTCCATGGACAGAGCACCCTGGCGGGCCACAGCCCATGGGGTCGCAAAGAAACAGACATGCCTGAGCGACTAAGCACACACGGAAACTGCATGGGTATATTCTAATGAACTCAACCTCATACTTTATTTATTTATTTATTTTGGGTGGGGTCGAGTTGGGGAGGGAGGGGAGCGGGCGGGCCACTTCTATTGGTCTTTCATTTTTCTAGCTTCATCCGTCTTTGTTCTTCGGCTCCTGTGGGCCTCCCATCGCGGTGGCCTCTGTCGTCGCAGAGCTCCAGCTCCGGGTGCATGCGCCCCAGAGCTCCGGCTCGGCAATTGGACACATCAGCCCAGCCGCTCTGCGGCACGTGGGATCTTCCCAGGTCAGGGATCGAACAGGCGCCCCTTGCACTGCAAGGCAGTATCCTTATCCACTGGACCACCAGGAGAAGCCCTCAACCTCATACTTTAACTCCATAGTTTCCTCTCATGTCCTTTTTATCTCCTAGGATCCACCCAGGATACTGTATTACATTGAATCCTCTGTCTCCCCAGGCTCTCTGAACTGTGACAGTTTCTCAGATTGTCCGTGTTTGTGATGTCCCTGACAGTTTTGAGGAACGCTGCTCAGGTGTTTTGTAGACTGCCCCTCAGTTGGGTTTATCTGATGTTTTTTTTTCACGGTTATGAGTTTTGGGGAGGAAGATCACTCTATCTGGACCATGAAGAGATTTAAAAACCAAAGCATTTTACTCTGCCTGATCAACTCACCAGATGAATCTCAGTGGTCTTTTGCAGGCCCCGGGGGCTCCTTTGTTAGTCCTTTCCCCTGTTTTGAATCACCTAAATCCTGTGATTCTCAAGCCCAAGCCAGACAAACTTAAAAAAAACAAAAACAGAAACAAAAACAAAACCCTTCTCCTTTCAGAACAGCTTTGTGTTATAGTGAAGTTGCAGTCTAGTGCACAGATTCCATATATCCTGCGCTCAATTTCCCCTACTGTTAACATCTTACATTAGCATGGAACCATTTTGTCACAACTCAGACACTGCATTGGGCTTCCCTGGTCGCTCAGATGATATAGAATCCGCGTGCAATGCAGGAGACCTGGGTTTGATCCCTGGGTTAGGAAGATCCCCTGGAGGAGGGCATGGCAACCTACTCCAGTATTCTTCCCTGGAGAATTTCCATGGACAGAGCACCCTGGCGGGCCACAGCCCATGGGGTCGCAAAGAAACAGACATGCCTGAGCGACTAAGCACACACGGAAACTGCATGGGTATATTCTAATGAACTCAACCTCATACTTTATTTATTTATTTATTTTGGGTGGGGTCGAGTTGGGGAGGGAGGGGAGCGGGCGGGCCACTTCTATTGGTCTTTCATTTTTCTAGCTTCATCCGTCTTTGTTCTTCGGCTCCTGTGGGCCTCCCATCGCGGTGGCCTCTGTCGTCGCAGAGCTCCAGCTCCGGGTGCATGCGCCCCAGAGCTCCGGCTCGGCAATTGGACACATCAGCCCAGCCGCTCTGCGGCACGTGGGATCTTCCCAGGTCAGGGATCGAACAGGCGCCCCTTGCACTGCAAGGCAGTATCCTTATCCACTGGACCACCAGGAGAAGCCCTCAACCTCATACTTTAACTCCATAGTTTCCTCTCATGTCCTTTTTATCTCCTAGGATCCACCCAGGATACTGTATTACATTGAATCCTCTGTCTCCCCAGGCTCTCTGAACTGTGACAGTTTCTCAGATTGTCCGTGTTTGTGATGTCCCTGACAGTTTTGAGGAACGCTGCTCAGGTGTTTTGTAGACTGCCCCTCAGTTGGGTTTATCTGATGTTTTTTTTTCACGGTTATGAGTTTTGGGGAGGAAGATCACGGAGGGGAAGTTCTGGTCTCACCACATCAAATCAGGAGTTCACAGTTATCAACCTACCTTCCCCCTGGTGATGTTGATCTTGACCTTGATCACCTGGCTGAGACTGTGTCGGGCAGGTTTCTGCATTTCCCACACTGCACCCTGGAAGCGAGTCACTAAGTGCCGCTCACATTCAATGGGAATCTCTACTTCTTTGAGGGGAGCGGTCTACAGAAAATATTTGGAGTTATCTGTGTAGGAGATTTCACGCCTCTCTTACTCATCCATTCCTTCCATCAGTCACTCGCTTCTTTGTATCAGTATTCATTAATCCATGGATATTTATTTTACACTTTGGATGAAAATCCTATGGCATCCTACTTGCTCTTCTGCTTGAACTGTTTCAGCCTTGGCCATCAGGAGCCCTTTCAGGTGGCTCCTGTGTCCCTTCTGCATCGCCCCGTCCTTCTGATCTTTGAGCATTTTCCTGCTTTCTGGCACTATAAGGTTCTCTAGACTTCTTTTGAGTAATTCCTGCCCCGACCTTAGAATCAGTCATTTGTTCAAGAAGCAGATGGACTCGTTCTGCCCTTTCCCCTCAAGATACAAGCAGTCCTCATGCTGGGAAATAGCCCAGCTTTATTATATGGTATAAACTAGCCATTGGCAAACAACTTTAAACCCAGTTTGATGTTTTGTGGGGTTTTCCTCTGATTTGGGTGTGTTTTCTGGTTGGAGTCTGTCCTCAACCTGTCTACCATCTCTCCTCCCAAATGGTTTCCAATTTGCTTGAAGCTACTTTCCTCTCACTTGACTTGAGTCTGTGATGTAGACCCGCCCCAAGTGAGTCAGGATGCAGAGCTGAGAGAATAAATCAGAGACGTCCTCCAGCAAGGCCTCCAAACTGCCAGCCTGGAAAACTGCTCTATAAAGATAAGAGGCAGCTGAAGACACACACGCGCACGCACACGCGTGCACACACACGCAGACGCACGCACGCCAAAAGGGAGAGAGAAGGCACCACAGGAAGGGCAATAGAGGCCTTTGCTCAGAGAGGTGGTGTTCAAAGGGAAACAACAGGGAGGCGCTTGGGCAATCCCGCACTGCAGGTCTGAGCTGGCCTGGGGTTTTAGCACAGGAGGAGTGAGTTCTTCAGAACAGGACCAATTAAAACCTTTTAAAGTAATTGTTCCCTTGCCTTCTTTCAAAGTCGAGCACTAATCGCCTTCTCGCTCCTTCTTCCCACCAGACCCTCATTTAAAATTAAACCCTGGGCTCCCCTCCCAGGGCCGCCTGTGGCCCATCACGGAAGTGTCGCTGCACCTTGCCTGCAGCTGGGCGGCTGTGGAAGGGGCCCCGAGGCTTGCTTCACTGAGCACAGAATGAACATGGGCTCTGGCTGGCACCCACCCCCATCCTCCACCCCCGCAGAGCAGAGAGGAGCGGAAGAGTCAGACAGGTTCCCAGAGCACATGGCCGGGCACTGAAGTGTCAGGGCTGCGCTGCCTGGCGTGTCCACTAATATCGCTCAGCCATGACGGTAGGGTGGGCAGGGCCTCCTCTGCACGGACCCGTAAACCTTTTACGGCTCCCTGAAATGTGACACATCAAGGTGACATCATGACCCGTCCACCTTCACTCATCTCTCCCTCTAACTGAAGTCCCTCTTTTCAGGCCCTTGGTGCCCTTCCCAGCAGGTACCTTGAGGGAAGAAAGCCACGTGAGAAATAAAGTTCTCAGGAGAGGTTTCCCCATGAAGGTATGGGTAATATAGAATTAACAGAACCGCACAGAGCTGTGAAGGTTGCCTTGACCTTGACTGAGTCTAACTATGACTGGAGCTAGGCACAGGGCACACTATTCAGAAAAGCAAACTGCTTTCACCATTTTTTATTTTCAATCTCATCTCTGCTTTTGCCTCTATGGTTACCAGAGCATTTTAAGGAAGGAAAACCGACTTTTCTCTGTCTCTCAACGGCAGCGACAGCTCCTCCCATCGCTCTAATGGGGGAGGGATGATGGCCTTCCACGCCGCGGCCACTTTGCTAACCTTGGCCGGGAGGGACGGCGAGGCGACCCAGTCACTCAACCGGCTGGTGGCAGGGCTGTGACGGGAACCGGGCCTCCAGACGCCACTCGCGTCTAGGCGCTTCCCATAATGGAAGCCTTCGTTCCATTAAAAGTTATTTTCAGGATTCCACAAGCCCACCATCATCTCCACCCCCTCCCCCGGCCCCGGCCCACGGAAAATTTATGTAAACCAGTCAAAATAAAGCAACAGCTTCTTAATAAGTATGTTTGGAGTTTCACTCTGGACTCATGCGAGAAGATGCGGACTTAAAGGTTCCAGTGTTCTTCTCTATACAGCCAGACGATGTTTAAACGCTGAAGGACGCATTCAGGTCCACACCCCTCAGGTTGAGCAGGGCGCTGGTGCCGCCTGACCCCGGCGCCACGGTCCTCGCGGTTCCCACCCGCAGACACAGCCCCAGGGCCGGGTCCCCGCCACCTGCACCCTCCTCCCCACCTCCCGCACATCCCACGGGGGCCAGGCATTGGGGAGGAGTTAAGAAGAGGGTCCCGCCGCAACCCGCGTCTGGCAAGGGCGTTAAAAGAGTCAGCCATGACGGTAGGGTGGGCAGGGCCTCCTCTGCACGGACCCGTAAACCTTTTACGGCTCCTGAAATGTGACACATCAAGGTGACATCATGACCCGTCCACCTTCACTCATCTCTCCTCTAACTGAAGTCCCTCTTTTCAGGCCCTTGGTGCCCTTCCCAGCAGGTACCTTGAGGGAAGAAAGCCACGTGAGAAATAAAGTTCTCAGGAGAGGTTTCCCCATGAAGGTATGGGTAATATAGAATTAACAGAACCGCACAGAGCTGTGAAGGTTGCCTTGACCTTGACTGAGTCTAACTATGACTGGAGCTAGGCACAGGGCACACTATTCAGAAAAGCAAACTGCTTTCACCATTTTTTATTTTCAATCTCATCTCTGCTTTTGCCTCTATGGTTACCAGAGCATTTTAAGGAAGGAAAACCGACTTTTCTCTGTCTCTCAACGGCAGCGACAGCTCCTCCCATCGCTCTAATGGGGGAGGGATGATGGCCTTCCACGCCGCGGCCACTTTGCTAACCTTGGCCGGGAGGGACGGCGAGGCGACCCAGTCACTCAACCGGCTGGTGGCAGGGCTGTGACGGGAACCGGGCCTCCAGACGCCACTCGCGTCTAGGCGCTTCCCATAATGGAAGCCTTCGTTCCATTAAAAGTTATTTTCAGGATTCCACAAGCCCACCATCATCTCCACCCCCTCCCCCGGCCCCGGCCCACGGAAAATTTATGTAAACCAGTCAAAATAAAGCAACAGCTTCTTAATAAGTATGTTTGGAGTTTCACTCTGGACTCATGCGAGAAGATGCGGACTTAAAGGTTCCAGTGTTCTTCTCTATACAGCCAGACGATGTTTAAACGCTGAAGGACGCATTCAGGTCCACACCCCTCAGGTTGAGCAGGGCGCTGGTGCCGCCTGACCCCGGCGCCACGGTCCTCGCGGTTCCCACCCGCAGACACAGCCCCAGGGCCGGGTCCCCCCGCCACCTGCACCCTCCCCTCCCCCCACCTCCCGCACATCCCACGGGGGGCCAGGCATTGGGGGAGGAGTTAAAGAAGAGGGTCCCGCCGCAACCCGCGTCTGGCAAGGGGGCCGATTAAAAGATGAGATCCAGGGGAGCGGGAACACGCAAAGAGGGGGGACACCATTCACAGCGGGGCTCAGCGGAGGCGGAGCCGCCGAGGGGCGCGGGTGAGACGGGGATTCTCCCGCAGGACTGGGGGCGATGCTCGGCGCTCCTCTAGAACAGCTGCAAGGCAACATCCCGGGGACTTCCACCCGCCTTCCGCGCTGCGGCGGTCCAAGGCTCGAGTCACCCGTGACTCAGCCGAAGGTGGCGGCGGCGTGAGACCTGGGGAGCCCGGAGGACTGGCTCGGCGCGCGCCCGAAAGTCCGGGTGGAGGGGACGCTGGGGAGGGGAGCGTGGGGCGGCGAGAGCGCGCGCGCAGCGGAGGCGCCGGGCGGAGACCGGGGCCCGGCCGTGCGCCGTCAGCCCGGCGCCGCGCTCCGAGCGCCCGCGCCGCCTCCCGGGGCGCCGCGCGGGTGGCACAGGTAGAAGCCGGGGCGGGGGCGGGGGCCACCCCAGGGATCAGGTTCCAGCCGCCTGGCTCTGCCCGAAGCCGCGCGCTGCCAGCGGGCGGGCGGGCCCGGGGGAGCCGGGGGAGGGGCCGCGGCGCGGTGGGCGGGGCCTGGGCGGAGGCGGGGCCGGCGGGGCGGGGCCTGGGCGGCTCCACCGCCCCCAACCCGCGTCCCCGGGGGCGGCCGAGCTCCCGCGGCTGCGCTCTGGGCGTCGCCGGGGGACGAGGGGGCGCCCCCGCCCGGCGCCGAGGCGTGGTGGCCCGAGCGGGGCGCGGGGAGGCGCGCCCGAGGCGGGGACTCGGGCGGGCGGGGCGCAGGCCGCCCCGTCGCGGTGGCGGCGGCGGCCCTGTAAACCTTAATGACAGCAATCTCGCCTGTCTACGCCGCTGACTCACGCGGTGACCCAGCCTCCAGTCACCCGGCGGCCTCCCTCCCGCCCTCTGGCCTCAGTTTCCCCGGCCGCCGAACAATGAGGCCACTGTGTCGTTGCTCATTCCTCGGAGCCCATTCACGCCGGGAACATCGCCGCCGCCTCCCCGGGGAAACGACCGAGGCGACGAGCTTTTAATTATCCCTGGTGGGGTCGGGGGCGGGGAAGGCCGGGCTGAGCTGGGTAATTGAACGCAGGGACTATTCCCAGGTCGGCCTCAGCTTTTTATTTTAAACCTTCCTTTCCATTCATCATATTTGAGTTTTACCCCTTCTCCCCTCTGGTGGAGCTGCTTGAAAAGCAACCAAGTGACTCACCACCTCTGGTTTAGGCTTTTCACAAATATTGCATGTTTAATTAATGTCCTCGCTGTAAACTTCAGCGCCTACTAAGGGCCAGGCCCTGCGAGGTTAACGCTAAAGATGCAGTTGAGCAGGAGACTGGCCGGTCGGTCTTTAAGCCCAGCCTGTCAGAGGGGCCGCCTTGAAGCATCGGGTTCACTTGTTAGATCCTTGTGTAGGAATAAAATGGATTAAGTTACTGATGCAGGCAACGGTGGAACAATCTAAGCCAGACACAAAAGCGTACAGACTGGGTGACCTCCTGGTAAAAAGACGAGCCTGATGCACAGACCACCGTGGATGGGTTGTTCGGGGGTGGGGCAGGGGGGAGGCGGCTGGGGGGTGAGGACAGGGCGACTCTGGGATGATGGAAATGTCCCCCGTCTTGATCACAGTGGTTGCATGGGTGTATCTAGCTCTCAAAACTCACCAAATTCTGAAATGGGTGCATTTTATTATATGTAAATTATACTCAATACATTGAGGCCATTAGTCTCAGGAGTCTGGGGGCTTTGTCAAAGTGGAATGGCTCATCCGCCTTCAATGGTCACTCTTAACATTTGAGGATGCATTGAGAGGGAAAATACTGTAAAAGGGAAGGGATTGAGGAGTAATGTTGCTTGTTGAAGGATCCAAAGAGAAGCCATTCATATGTTATTTGCTGAAATTGTACAAGTCCCAAATATTAGTGTTACTGTTACGACTGACATTTTACAAGGAAGGAAGCAAAGGGGTGAAATGACTCTCCAGCCCCGCCACACTTGGCCCAGGCAAGTGTCCCTGAGAAGGGCTGCCTCTTTCAGTGCGCTTTCTTAATTGTATCGCTGTGTGGGGACACGGTTGGTCGGGTCCCGAGTCAGGGCTGATTCCCCGGGAACTCCCCCCTCCCGGGGAAACGACCGAGGCGACGAGCTTTTAATTATCCCTGGTGGGGTCGGGGCGGGAAGGCCGGGCTGAGCTGGGTACTTGAACGCAGGGACTATTCCCAGGTCGGCCTCAGCTTTTTATTTTAAACCTTCCTTTCCATTCATCATATTTGAGTTTTACCCCTTCTCCCCTCTGGTGGAGCTGCTTGAAAAGCAACCAAGTGACTCACCACCTCTGGTTTAGGCTTTTCACAAATATTGCATGTTTAATTAATGTCCTCGCTGTAAACTTCAGCGCCTACTAAGGGCCAGGCCCTGCGAGGTTAACGCTAAAGATGCAGTTGAGCAGGAGACTGGCCGGTCGGTCTTTAAGCCCAGCCTGTCAGAGGGGCCGCCTTGAAGCATCGGGTTCACTTGTTAGATCCTTGTGTAGGAATAAAATGGATTAAGTTACTGATGCAGGCAACGGTGGAACAATCTAAGCCAGACACAAAAGCGTACAGACTGGGTGACCTCCTGGTAAAAAGACGAGCCTGATGCACAGACCACCGTGGATGGGTTGTTCGGGGGTGGGGCAGGGGGGAGGCGGCTGGGGGGTGAGGACAGGGCGACTCTGGGATGATGGAAATGTCCCCCGTCTTGATCACAGTGGTTGCATGGGTGTATCTAGCTCTCAAAACTCACCAAATTCTGAAATGGGTGCATTTTATTATATGTAAATTATACTCAATACATTGAGGCCATTAGTCTCAGGAGTCTGGGGGCTTTGTCAAAGTGGAATGGCTCATCCGCCTTCAATGGTCACTCTTAACATTTGAGGATGCATTGAGAGGGAAAATACTGTAAAAGGGAAGGGATTGAGGAGTAATGTTGCTTGTTGAAGGATCCAAAGAGAAGCCATTCATATGTTATTTGCTGAAATTGTACAAGTCCCAAATATTAGTGTTACTGTTACGACTGACATTTTACAAGGAAGGAAGCAAAGGGGTGAAATGACTCTCCAGCCCCGCCACACTTGGCCCAGGCAAGTGTCCCTGAGAAGGGCTGCCTCTTTCAGTGCGCTTTCTTAATTGTATCGCTGTGTGGGGGACACTGAGGTGTGGGGCTCGGGTCCCGAGTCAGGGCTTTGGAGCAGAGAGGACCTCCTGGAAAGCTGCCCCTCCCTTTCTCCTGGCAGGGCCTGGGGCGGTGACCTTCTCACAGTCTGGGTAAAGTGGAGACAAGACCCTCGGGAGGTGCAGTGAGAAGCTGGAGCGGGCTCAGCCGGGCGTCTGGTTCAGCAGTGCCCGTGAACGTGGCCACCATCCTGCCCTTGAGCAAGTCCCTTTTCTGTAAGGCCCTCAGTTTCCTCACCTGTAAGGTGGGAGTGTGGGCTCTCAGTTCCCCTCCAGATCCTGATAGCCTGGAGGACGTGCAGGGAGGAGGGTGGGGAGTGAGTAAGGATGGTGTCATTTCCAGGGGCGAGGACAAGTAGTTCCTGGAAGGGAGGCATCCCGAGAGGCCCTGCGCCCCCTACAGAACCTCGGAATGGAAGGGGTCTCTTGGTGTTTTTCTCCTAATCCACACGTTGCCCCAGAGAGGAGAGGATCCTCCAACACTCCTGCAAGGGTGGGCCCAGCTTCTACTGGAGCGTGTCCTGGGGTGGGGGCTCAGTCCCTTAGGAGCCAGCCTTCTCCACTGCTGGGCATCTCTGGTCTCCAAAGCATTCTTCTTCCTTATGTGGACCCCTAGTCTGTCCTCTCAGGTCTTCCTCTCTGACCGCAGCTTTGGTGACCAGGCCGCGTGACCCCCTGGGGAACCCTCTCCTCCCTTCCCCCTGCCATTCCTCCTTCCGCTCTGTCCGGGCCTTTCCCCTCACCAGCTAAGGAATAAGCCAAGGCAAGGAAGGCCGGCTTGTGTGCCCGCCGGGCACCGACGGCCTGTCTCGCCATCTTTTGGGATTCGCATCAGCCCCGCTCCCAGGGAGCAGGGTGAAAGCCACCGCGACCTCCTCTGAAAGACACCCCGCGTCTCTGGTTCTGGAAAGCAGGACCCCCGCTCCTCTGCTTCCCACCCCCTGTTGCTCCGAGGCCAACCAAAGGGTGAAATGACTCTCCAGCCCGCCACACTTGGCCCAGGCAAGTGTCCCTGAGAAGGGCTGCCTCTTTCAGTGCGCTTTCTTAATTGTATCGCTGTGTGGGGGACACTGAGGTGTGGGGCTCGGGTCCCGAGTCAGGGCTTTGGAGCAGAGAGGACCTCCTGGAAAGCTGCCCTCCCTTTCTCCTGGCAGGGCCTGGGCGGTGACCTTCTCACAGTCTGGGTAAAGTGGAGACAAGACCCTCGGGAGGTGCAGTGAGAAGCTGGAGCGGGCTCAGCCGGGCGTCTGGTTCAGCAGTGCCCGTGAACGTGGCCACCATCCTGCCCTTGAGCAAGTCCCTTTTCTGTAAGGCCCTCAGTTTCCTCACCTGTAAGGTGGGAGTGTGGGCTCTCAGTTCCCCTCCAGATCCTGATAGCCTGGAGGACGTGCAGGGAGGAGGGTGGGGAGTGAGTAAGGATGGTGTCATTTCCAGGGGCGAGGACAAGTAGTTCCTGGAAGGGAGGCATCCCGAGAGGCCCTGCGCCCCCTACAGAACCTCGGAATGGAAGGGGTCTCTTGGTGTTTTCTCCTAATCCACACGTTGCCCCAGAGAGAGAGGATCCTCCAACACTCCTGCAAGGGTGGGCCCAGCTTCTACTGGAGCGTGTCCTGGGGTGGGGCTCAGTCCCTTAGGAGCCAGCCTTCTCCACTGCTGGGCATCTCTGGTCTCCAAAGCATTCTTCTTCCTTATGTGGACCCCTAGTCTGTCCTCTCAGGTCTTCCTCTCTGACCGCAGCTTTGGTGACCAGGCCGCGTGACCCCCTGGGGAACCCTCTCCTCCCTTCCCCCTGCCATTCCTCCTTCCGCTCTGTCCGGGCCTTTCCCCTCACCAGCTAAGGAATAAGCCAAGGCAAGGAAGGCCGGCTTGTGTGCCCGCCGGGCACCGACGGCCTGTCTCGCCATCTTTTGGGATTCGCATCAGCCCCGCTCCCAGGGAGCAGGGTGAAAGCCACCGCGACCTCCTCTGAAAGACACCCCGCGTCTCTGGTTCTGGAAAGCAGGACCCCCGCTCCTCTGCTTCCCACCCCCTGTTGCTCCGAGGCCAACCAACGTCGGAGATTTAGAAACTGCAGAGCCAACTCGGGCACATCAGAAGCACATCTCACACACACACACACACACACTCGCTCGCGCTCTCTCTCTCTCCCTGTACACCCCGGAGAACCTCACACGCAGTGCACAGCTGTGCCTGCCCTAGGGACCCGGTTGAGGGGTCTGAGCAGCTCCCAAGGTCCTGGGCAGGACTGGGTGGCCCCGAGGGAGGAAGAACACTTTCTCATTTGCACAAAGGTCGGTTCTGTGCTCCCCGTGCCTCTGGCTGCCGCCCAAGCACAGCTGTCCCCCGCCTGCAGCCCCCTCTGGACTGTTAGACCTCAGGGCCCCGGGGGCACCCCAGCTCCCCCCATTGGAACGCCTTGTCCCATGTGGGGGCCCCTCCACTGCCCTGGGTGCCCACCTCCAGGACCTGGCTTCAGGCCTCTCTCAGCTCTTCCCTCCCCAAGTCCCTCTGTCACTTGTTACCTGGACGTCACTTTCATGGTTCCCCTGTTTAGCTTCACATGCTTGTTCTAGCCCTTTGGGTCAGGCTCTGGGCTCGGTGCTAGAGATGCAGAGTAGATGAGGTCAAGCTTACGGTCAGTGGACATTGGCCACCCGCAGCCAAGCGGGCACGCATGGCAAGCTGGGCCGTAGTAGAAACCTCTGTGGGAGCTGCAGGCACCCCAGGGGGGCAGCTGTAGCCCTGACGAGCGGAGCAGTCATGGGGAACTTCTTGGAGGAGGCACACATCTGTAACTCCATCCACTGTGACTCACTGCATGCTGAGCTCTGTCCTCTGTCACTGTGAAAGGGAGGCCTTGGCTCAAGTCCCCAGCCTTGGGAAGGGGTATCCGACTCAGCTTCAGTGTCCTTGTCCTTGTGAAATTAGACTGTCAGCCTTGTCCTTGTTGAGGCGATGTGGTGAGGTGGGCACCGGAGTCCCACAGGCTGCCTTCACATCCTGGCCTCATCAGTGCCAGCTGTCCTGGTCAGCCTTGGGGAAGCCAGCTCACCCCGGACTCAGTGTCCTCACCTCAAACACGGACTTCAGAACAGGAAGCCTTCGCAGGGGCTTTTTTAAAGCTTTTCATTGGGGCAGAACAAGTGTTCAGAACAGTGCTTGGTGCCTGGTGAGCCCTGCGTTTAGAGGGTACAGGTACTTGCTTAGGAGGCCCTGGCACACAGGAGGAGTTCAGCGCATGTGCCAGCACAGACATGCCCTCACATCAGTCTCTTCATCCTGCTAGACCTTTATCTTTACCTGTGTCTGAAAGCAGGGATGCCAGGCTGGGGACAGATGTGTTTTCTGTGTTCCCTCGAGACTCAGCCTGGGCCTCGGATCGTGGAGGGCGGGGCGGTGCCAAGGAGGTGCCTTCAGTCACTAGGTGGCTAGCCACAGGGGTTGGCCCTGTGCCCGTCTCCTCCGAGTTGGCACGGTCACTGGGAAAATGACGGTGGCACTCACAGGGTTCTGATCGCTTTCCCGACCAACCCCCACTTCCCCAGCGGTGGGTGCACCTTGGCTTGGCGCAGATTCCCATGATGACTGCCAGTCCCTTGTCTTTCGCCTCAAAATAAATACGTAAATATCAAACCTCTAACTATTCCTTGAACAATTAGAGCTACCCTATGACCCAGCAGTACCACTCCTAGGTCTATACCCAAGAGAAATGAAAACATATGTCCTCATCTGTGCTATGGGAGTCATAACAGGAAGGACTTGTGTGGAGACTTCAGGGGAATATTTACAGCAGGATTATTCACAACAGCCAAAGGGTGGGAACAACCTGCCTGTCCATCAAAGGACCAGGGATAAGGAATGCATGGTAAATCCATACAACTGGCATATTATTTAACCACAAAAGGAACGCTAAAGGATGGATGGAGCTTGAAAACATTAAGCTAAATCAAGAGTCCGGGGAAATGGGGGCCTCGACCATCCACTGTGACTCACTGCATGCTGAGCTCTGTCCTCTGTCACTGTGAAAGGGAGGCCTTGGCTCAAGTCCCCAGCCTTGGGAAGGGGTATCCGACTCAGCTTCAGTGTCCTTGTCCTTGTGAAATTAGACTGTCAGCCTTGTCCTTGTTGAGGCGATGTGGTGAGGTGGGCACCGGAGTCCCACAGGCTGCCTTCACATCCTGGCCTCATCAGTGCCAGCTGTCCTGGTCAGCCTTGGGAAGCCAGCTCACCCCGGACTCAGTGTCCTCACCTCAAACACGGACTTCAGAACAGGAAGCCTTCGCAGGGGCTTTTTTAAAGCTTTTCATTGGGGCAGAACAAGTGTTCAGAACAGTGCTTGGTGCCTGGTGAGCCCTGCGTTTAGAGGGTACAGGTACTTGCTTAGGAGGCCCTGGCACACAGGAGGAGTTCAGCGCATGTGCCAGCACAGACATGCCCTCACATCAGTCTCTTCATCCTGCTAGACCTTTATCTTTACCTGTGTCTGAAAGCAGGGATGCCAGGCTGGGGACAGATGTGTTTTCTGTGTTCCCTCGAGACTCAGCCTGGGCCTCGGATCGTGGAGGGCGGGGCGGTGCCAAGGAGGTGCCTTCAGTCACTAGGTGGCTAGCCACAGGGGTTGGCCCTGTGCCCGTCTCCTCCGAGTTGGCACGGTCACTGGGAAAATGACGGTGGCACTCACAGGGTTCTGATCGCTTTCCCGACCAACCCCCACTTCCCCAGCGGTGGGTGCACCTTGGCTTGGCGCAGATTCCCATGATGACTGCCAGTCCCTTGTCTTTCGCCTCAAAATAAATACGTAAATATCAAACCTCTAACTATTCCTTGAACAATTAGAGCTACCCTATGACCCAGCAGTACCACTCCTAGGTCTATACCCAAGAGAAATGAAAACATATGTCCTCATCTGTGCTATGGGAGTCATAACAGGAAGGACTTGTGTGGAGACTTCAGGGGAATATTTACAGCAGGATTATTCACAACAGCCAAAGGGTGGGAACAACCTGCCTGTCCATCAAAGGACCAGGGGATAAGGAATGCATGGTAAATCCATACAACTGGCATATTATTTAACCACAAAAAGGAACGCTAAAGGATGGATGGAGCTTGAAAACATTAAGCTAAATCAAAGAGTCTGTCTGTGAGCTCAGTGGCTCTTTGCAACTCCACAGACTGCAGCCCTCCAGGCTCCTCTGTCCTTGGAGTTCTCCAGGCAAGAATACTGGAGTGGGTTGCCATTTCCTGCTCCAGCCCAGGGATGGAACCCATGTCTCCTGGATTTTTAGGCAGAATTTTTTTTACCACCTCACCATCTGGGAAGCCCCTATGTGAAAGAAGCCAGATGCAAAAATTCACCTATTGTATGATTCCATGTATTTGTTCAGAGTAAGAAAGTCTATACAAACAGAAAGTAGGTTAGTGGTTGTCGTTGAACCCAGGTTTGTGTGCCCAGCACGCTGGGAGGCCAAACAAACGGAAACAGTGGAGTTGGGAGTGGAGAGAGCTTCACTGCAAGGACCAAGCAAGGAGATTGGGGTGCATCATGCTCAGAGGATCCAAACTCCCTGATGGTTTCGGGGGAAGAGTTTTTATAGGCAAGCTTTGGGGAGAGGTCTGCAGGGCGTGTGACCTTCCAATGATTGGTTGGTGATGAGGTTAACAGGCCTGTGTTCTAGGAATCTCAGTCCTCAGCCTTCTAGGTCCAACCGGAAGGGGTCCACGGTAGCCTGAAGATACCACCCTCCACCTGGGTGGGGACCTTAGTTCCTGGAAAAGACCTTAAGGGATCTAGATCAGATTGTTATTCATGTCCGCCAACCCCACCCGGGAGGAACCAGACCCTCTCCTGCCCTATTGTTTCTGTATTCCCTCACTCTCTTAATTAGTAAGTGTTTGAATCTGCCCTTTGGAAATCAGGGGAGGTCTAGGAGACTGAAACATTTCCTCTCCAAATGAGAAATGGAGGACATGGAAAAGCTTTTGTACATAGGGTGACACCACAGCACCCTATTTGACTTCAGTCCCCGCCTTTTCTTTGATTCTTCTTAATCTTGAGGGGAACAGGTGTTGGACAAGAAAAGGAGTAACATTTTGGATAGAGAGATTAATCATAAGCTTGGCAGAGGAACTTGGCTTTAGGAGGGGACTCAGTTTCAGTTAAGAAGGGTGAGTGCCGAAGAATTGATGCTTTCAAACTGTGGTGCTGGAGAAGACTCTCCCAAGTCCCTTGCACAGCAAGGAGATCAAACCAATCAATCCTAAAGGAAATCAACCCTGAGTATTCATTGGAAGGACTGAAGCTGAAGCTCCAATACTTCGGCCACCTGACGCAAAGAGCAGACTCATTGGAGAAGACCCTGATGCTGAGAAAGACTGAGGGCAGGAGAAGAGAGACAGAGGATGAGATGGTTGGATGCCGTCACTGACTCAATGAATTTGAGCAAACTCCGGGTGACAATGAAGGAAAGGGAAACCTGGCGTGCTGCAGCTCGTGGGGTTGCAACAAGTTGGACATGGCTTAGCGACTGGACAGCAATGGTTTTGGTTGCTTAGGGCTAGGGTGGAATGCGGGTCTGGGGTTGAAGCATTGGAGGGTGATAGCTAGACATGAAAGGTCTTGAGGTGATGAAAAGATCCTAAAATTGACTGGGGGGGTGGGGGTATATCTATCTGTGAATATTCTAAAAGCCATTCAGTTGTACACTTTGAATGAATGAATGGTGTAGTATGTCAACTATATCTCAGTAAAGCTGTTAAAACAGTATATGGATAAATACAACACTGATTCCACGAGGGGGATTTATGATTACAACGCAGCTCCCGCTCCTTGTGGGGGGACAGTGTTGGGTACAGAGGCCCAACAGGGAGTCCCGGTGGTGTCCTCCAGGCACCTCTCCAAGCCCACGCCCCCCTCCCCCACTGCAGACCAAAGTGCCTCTTCCTCTCATCTGTGCTGTGTGCACCCCACAGCTCCAGGGACCTTCCTGTTGCCTTTTCTCATCCCCACAGCCTGGGAGACCCTCCTCACTCACTGTTCGGTGCCCAAACTCACATCACCCCTCCGTGGCCAGCCTCACGTTGAACTTACTGCTCCCCTGTCAGGGTTCCCGGGAGTTTTGCTCCTAGGAGATTGTTTAGTTGTTTCCTTCTCCAGCTGACACTGTCCCACTCCCATTCCTGGAAGAAAGTAGGTGCTGAATAAATGCTGTTGGGTTGACTTGAGCCATAAGGGACCTGAGGTGAACCAATGAATCAAAGTCTTCCACCTGAAATGTTCAACTCTGTACTCTGATATTTTTTTACGGACTCACTGCTTAAATTAATTTTTTAAGTAACATAATATTTACAGATTTTTTCAAATTTATTTTTAATTGAAGGATAGTTGCCTTACAGAATCTGTTTTTTTTTTTTTAACCTCAAAAAGTACCCAATAAACTTGCATTGGAAGGGTATCGATGCATTTTCTGAATGCATTCCAGTTGAACTGGAATACATAAGAACCATGTTTTCTAAGCTGAAATTCCCTCGACATGCACAGAGGCCTACTTGTTGTTTGTTTGGGGGTTCCTCACCCCCTCTGCAGGTGAGAAGCCCCCTAGCTCAAGGTTCTTCAGGTTTTCACGAAACTTGGTGAGGAGGGCACAGGCGAGGAGTGGGTAAGGCCTCTCTCAAGGTCACAGTCAGGAACAAGGCCAGATCTTCTCCAGCAGCTATTTACCTCCTTGGTAGGAAAAACATCTGCCCAACAAATTCCCTTAAGATGTCACCATAAAAAGGCTTCTGGTATTAGTAGTCCTCTCCAGAGTATTTGCAGACAGTCCTTGGGAAATAGTTGTTTGTAAAAAGAGATCACTATTTGCAGGCCTGATTTTCTTTTTTAAACTGCACCTTCTAAGTTCTAAAGTCCTGGCAGAAAAGTACCTGTTTTGTATTCTTAGCAGCAGCTTCCAATGCAGGACCCTCTCAAAGGTCTGGATTCAGTGCATCTGAAGAGGGGAGCGGGGCAGAGGTTTGCATTTTTAACAAGTCCCCTTGTGATCCTGGGGCTTACTGCAGCTTGAGCACCACTTTTATGCAACGCTGAGTCTCGGCTCTGACAAGAATCTGTGTGCAATGCAGAAGACCTGGGCTCAAACCTAGGTTGGGAAGATCCCCTGGAGAAGAGAATGGCAACTCACTCCAGTGTTCCTGCCTGAAGAATTCCACCGACAGAGGAGCCTGCTGGGCTACAGTCCATGGGGTCAGAAAGAGTCAGACACGACTGATCTTGTAACACCTTCAGAATTGACTGATGAAAGGGAAGGAGAAATAAAGAAGGGACAGGTTGGTAGGTCACCCAGATGTTTCACCACAGTCTTTCTCTGTTGGGTATAATAGGAGGTGCTTAATAGCTGTGCCATGTGCAGTGGGTGAACAGCTGTGGGAGTCCAAGCTGACGAGGCTGTGAGCAACTTCTCTCTGCAGCCTGTAGGGACCCTAGGGGTTCCTTAAGGGTCACTGTGCTTTCAGAACTGGTAGCCATTAGCCTCTCATGGCTATTTTTTAAAAATTTATTTATTTGTTTGTTTTTGTGGCTATTCTGGGTTTTCACTGCTGCCACAGGCTCTTCTCTAGTTGCAGAGAGTGGGGGCTACTCTCTCGTTGAGGTGAGCAGGCTACTGGTTGTGGTGACTTTGTTTGTTGTGGAATTCAGGCTCTAGGGCTCACGGGCTTCAGTTGTTGCAGCCCATGGGCTCCACAGTTGCGGCTCCGAGGCTCTAGAGCACAGGCTCCATCGTTGTGGCTCACGGGCTTAAGTTGCTCTGCACCCTGTGGGATCTTTCTGGATCAGGGGCCAAACCCATGTCTCCTGCATTGGCAGGCGAACTCTTTACCACTGAGCCTCCAGGGAAGCCCTCTCATGGCTATTTAAGTGTGAACACAGGATGTGCTTCCACAGTTGCACCTGCCACAGTGGGGGTCTCAAGCGCTCTGGAGACCCTGGGGTCTGAGTACTGGTGGTCACTGATGCAGGGTTGAGGGGCAGGACCCCATTCACTTCTTGCTTCCGTAGATGCTTCTGGGAAGCTTACTGGAATCAGAGTTTTGTGTAGTTAAATCACTGCTCCCAGCTCAGCTGGAGGAGAAACTTGATACTCTGTGGACGTTTATCCCTTATGTTCGTTGTAAAACGCCACATCCCGTTTTTAATAGAAATCTTTCCTAAATCTATCATGTCCTTCCCTGAGCAGAATGGAATGCTCTCTTTCTTCATGACTCTGGTCCCTGATGTGAATCTTGTTATTTCCCTGAGTTATCACTTCAGAACAACCATGAAGGCGAGCCCCTTATCCTACTCCAAACAATTCAGACTCCTGTGTGTGGATCACTTCTTCTTCTGACAGTATTTTCCACTCCTTTCACCTTTTACTCATCCACGGATTTGGACACTAGTTTATTCAGGCAGTTACAATTGAACATAATGGTTCAAAGGTTTTGGCTAGGGTCTCACCAACCAGTAAAGAGCTCCTGTTTTGGAGCATGGGCTTTTGATATCTGCTTGGCCACTCAGAACTCTTTTCTATTTAAATCCTGCTCCTGTGCTTTCAGAACTGGTAGCCATTAGCCTCTCATGGCTATTTTTTAAAAATTTATTTATTTGTTTGTTTTTGTGGCTATTCTGGGTTTTCACTGCTGCCACAGGCTCTTCTCTAGTTGCAGAGAGTGGGGGCTACTCTCTCGTTGAGGTGAGCAGGCTACTGGTTGTGGTGACTTTGTTTGTTGTGGAATTCAGGCTCTAGGGCTCACGGGCTTCAGTTGTTGCAGCCCATGGGCTCCACAGTTGCGGCTCCGAGGCTCTAGAGCACAGGCTCCATCGTTGTGGCTCACGGGCTTAAGTTGCTCTGCACCCTGTGGGATCTTTCTGGATCAGGGGCCAAACCCATGTCTCCTGCATTGGCAGGCGAACTCTTTACCACTGAGCCTCCAGGGAAGCCCTCTCATGGCTATTTAAGTGTGAACACAGGATGTGCTTCCACAGTTGCACCTGCCACAGTGGGGGTCTCAAGCGCTCTGGAGACCCTGGGGTCTGAGTACTGGTGGTCACTGATGCAGGGTTGAGGGGCAGGACCCCATTCACTTCTTGCTTCCGTAGATGCTTCTGGGAAGCTTACTGGAATCAGAGTTTTGTGTAGTTAAATCACTGCTCCCAGCTCAGCTGGAGGAGAAACTTGATACTCTGTGGACGTTTATCCCTTATGTTCGTTGTAAAACGCCACATCCCGTTTTTAATAGAAATCTTTCCTAAATCTATCATGTCCTTCCCTGAGCAGAATGGAATGCTCTCTTTCTTCATGACTCTGGTCCCTGATGTGAATCTTGTTATTTCCCTGAGTTATCACTTCAGAACAACCATGAAGGCGAGCCCCTTATCCTACTCCAAACAATTCAGACTCCTGTGTGTGGATCACTTCTTCTTCTGACAGTATTTTCCACTCCTTTCACCTTTTACTCATCCACGGATTTGGACACTAGTTTATTCAGGCAGTTACAATTGAACATAATGGTTCAAAGGTTTTGGCTAGGGTCTCACCAACCAGTAAAGAGCTCCTGTTTTGGAGCATGGGCTTTTGATATCTGCTTGGCCACTCAGAACTCTTTTCTATTTAAATCCTGCTCCTGTCGGTTTCCCCAATAGCTTGAATAGTTAAAAAAAAAAAAAAATCCCCTGCAATGCAGGAGATGAGGGTTCGATCCCCGGGTCAGGAAGATCCCTTAGAGAAGGAAATAGCAACCCACTCCAGTATTCTTGCCTGGAAAATCCTATGGACAGAGGAGCCTGGCGGACTCAAAGAGTCACAAAGAGTTGGATACCATTGAACAAACCTGGATACATACAGGGGAGATATATAGAGATATATATATAGATATAATTATTTTTATTTTACTTTTTCAGGGGATACTTTAAATACTTGAATTTTAACTAGTTGAGGTTACCACTGATCATAAATACAGATATTAAGGAGGGGAAGCGGCTCCTGCTTCCAAAGCTTATCTCAAGATCCCCATGACTGCCCCCCAAAAGTGGGGACCAGACCCTCTACTGTCCTCAGCACCTTCTACTCAGTCTTTTCTTCCTTCATTTCTCCCTCCCCCGCTTCCCCAAACCACGGACTTTGAGAGTCTCCTTCTGCACGATGAACCTCTAGATCCTAATGTTGGGTTCCACTGGGGAGAGCTTTGGGGAACAGCTCAACTCAAGGGTGGGGCCAGGACCTCCCATCCTCCTGTCCCCAAGGGGCTCGGTCAGAGGACCGTTCTTGGAATCCATCTTCTCTAGATGACCTGCATTTTCAATTAAGAAGTCGGGGAGAAACGTTTCTCCTGGTGGCCTCCCTCTCTGAGGGTGGAATGTCATGTCAGGAGATATATTTGTTGTCTGAGTCATGGCCCTCCAGCAGCCTCGTCGGACCTTCAGAGGTGGCAGAGAGAGAGGAAGGGGCCTCGGTTCTCCAAGGTCACGTCTCCCCAACAGAACCCAGGCCCCGAGCCCTCCAGCCCTCCGCTTTGTGCTTCCCTTGGAAGAGAGAACCCATCACTGCCTCTTCTTGGAGGTGCAGGGAGAGTCGGGCAGTGAGAGAGTGGGAGCAAAGAGGGAGGGAGCGAGGATGAATTCGTCCCCCGCCCCACTGCCCCCTCTGGAGCCTGTCAGTCACCCCATCTGTGGGAGGACCTAGGAAATGCAGAGGTGGAAAGAGATCACATTCTTTCGGCCTACTTTGGGGTTAGTTAGGACTTTTCACGCCCCAAGATGACTGTCCAGATCATTCAACCTATCAGCCAGGGAAGAGTTGGGGATTTTTGTCCCGCGGCTCTGGGGTGGGCCTGACCCGTGCTCTCCTGCCGTCCCCCTGTTGGTTTGGACCATTTGTCCACCCATCCGGCACTCTTTACCCTTCCTGAAAAGCCTCCCAGCAGCATAAAATCCTATACTTCCCCTGTTTATAAAAGTCTGTTCCATTTTGACTGGTGAGGTTGGTTCAGCTTGTCACTGTTAGTGGTCCTGAGTACTTTTCTATCTCGGTTTTCCATGGCTCTGTTTGCCCCTGACTTTCTCAGTGGTCAGCCAAAAGGGCATGCCGCCTGTGAAGCCCAGGGTCCCGGCAGGGGCCCCAGGGCACCGGGCTTCCCACTCCCTGGCCCCTTGCCCCGCGGAGACAAGAATTTGTTCAAGGAGACACGAGGTGGAAGTGTGAGAGCTGAGGGAAGGCCCCAGGCCCAATATTTTGCATAAACAAGACCATCCAAGCGCTTTGGGCTCTGACGGAAAATAAATTGGTCCTTCTGCCGTTCTTTTTTCTTCCCTCAACCAAAATACGCTCTCTTCTGTTTTTCCCTCTCCACACCGGAAACTCTGCTTATGATTTTTAAATGGTCCTAACTGGGGAGAGGAAGTTGATTGGCTGAGGAGAGAATTCCACAATGTCCATATCCCACTGGGCCGAGAGTCAATAGAATGGCCCTCGGGGCTCCAGGCGGCAGGAGACCGGACACTCCACGGAGTATTTATTTTCTGTGGCTTTGCTCAGGCCTCTGCAGACAGAGTTTTTATTGAATCTGGCTCCAAAACTGCTGGGACGAGGCCTTGCTTGGCCACTCAGAGAGGAGTAAGTGTTCACAGAAAAAAAAGCTGCCCTCTCCTGCCCTCGCCTTCTTTCCCTCTTCCACTCTCCCCACGTGGTTTCTTTGTTTAAAAGTTTTCCAAAATTTGCTCATACCGAGGAAGAGAGGCATGTTTTTCTGAAAGCCCAGCGTGGCTCCTCTGGACCTCTGGTCGGCGCCCGTGTCAGGAGGGGAGGAAGGCAGACCGGGGCAGAGAGGAAGGAAGGGTCGGCCTCCTTAAAGAGGACTTTGTCTCGGGGCGCAGGGGAGCCCCAGGGAGGTGCCGGGCTGCGGAGAGGAGATCCAGTGCCTGCGCCTCAGACTTTCCCGTGGTGTCAGGCGGCGAAAGTTGTGGAGGGGGACGAGCAGGGACGCAGACAGTGCAGTGAGGAGACAGCGGCCGGGTCTGGGTAAGAGATGATGGTGGCCTGAGCCAGGCTGGTGGAGGGAGGTCAGGGGAAGTAGATGCCCCAGGCAGCAGGGTCGTTCCCAGGCCTTCTTCCCCCGCAGCTCCGAGCTCAGAGCAGGTCCCAGGCCTCCAGGGAGCCCCAAGGAGCCTCCGGCAGCCTCCCTGGCCATGGGCAGCCTGCCTCGAGGTGACGGCTGAGAGAGGATGCTGAGGGCCCGGTGCAGGTGGCAGACCTTCCCGAGAGGGTCCCCGGCCCTTGCCCGGCAAGGCCGAGGTCGGAGTCAGGCAACGCCGAGCGCCCCAGCAAGATTCTGGGCGTTCCTGTTAGACTCTAGAAAGGAGGCTGCTGAGTGCTTCAGGGGCCCAGAATCCGACCCTCTGAAACAGGCCCGCTGGCTGTGGCCTCGGCTCTAGCCTGGGCCAGGCCTCAGTATCCCGAGGAGGCCCCGCGTGGCCCCGCTGTGGCCACTCAGGGACTGTGAAAGGAGATGCATTCCATCTAGAAACCTCTGCCCCACTGTGGGCTGTGGGGATGCCAGGCCCTGATGGAGGCTCTGAGGGGCTAGGGCAGGTGGCACCCGCCCCCCTCCGCCCCCCTCCCGCGGCGCTCCCTGCCTGTTCACACTTCCTTCACAAACTGCTCTGCCCGTGATGTGGCCACTTTCCAGGTGCCGTCTAGCAACCAGGTGGGTCGATGCTGTGACTCCTTCCTTCGTTTATATATTCATCCAACGAACAACGGCAATAACAGAACTCTAAGAAGGTAGTGCCTTGGGTCCCTGGGGGGAGGGCAGCCTGATGGCTGGTCCCCTGGGGGCTCACACCCTGCAGACAGGAAGTAACTCGGGGAGAAGCCGTGGACAGCTGCAGGGAAGTTTCTCCATGCTGAAACTGTTTCTTTGACTTGCTTTTCATTGCTATTGTTGCTATAATCATACATCGTGGCCTGCCTCGGAGGACCCTGCCCCTCTGCCCGTGAAGCTAAAGTGGCCTTGGTCAGCTGGCAGGAAGATAGTCTGACCCTGCCCGCCTGTGACAAGAAGAGACCAACATACCCCTTCCAACGGATAGCCATTCCAGGCGATGTTTTGCAAGATGGATGGCCCATTTTGCTTCCTCTTTGTCTCTTCCTCTCTATCCTGCCCTGCAACTTTGGTTCCCTGCGGCCGCTCTCTCTGGGTCTGTTAAAGAACCTGGCATCCAGACCCAGACAAGATGGTTGCTTTGAGATGTTAGTCTGCCACCCGCTCGGCTTCCGGCTTTCTAAGTTAAGTCATATTCTTCGCCTCAATCCTGCTTCCCTTGGATTCATTGGCCTATTGTGCGGCAAGCCAATCAAGCTTGGATTAGGTAACAAGACCACCGCCCGATGGCATGCCTCCGACCAGGGCCGGGGCACAGGGAGCCGCCAGGCCTGGGTTAGCTCTCTGCCAGTAGTGAGAGGCAGGACAGCATCGCTGGAGAAAGCACGGAGGCCGGACAAGCATGGCCCCCATCGAGCAGACACTCTCCTGGTGTGCTGGGTGGACGGGCCAAGAGGAGACCTCTTTGGACACAGGCTGTGGCATCAAGCCAAATATTCGTTACGTGGACAAGACCCAGCCATGTTAGGTCTGGCGGTTTGCTCATCTGGTTCCTTGTTCCGTGCTCAAAGGACGCTCTGCCTTGTGGGAAGAGAAGCTGGTTGTCACGGGGTTTACTGTGCGGCTATTCATAAGGAGTGGATCTCTGCCCGTGATGTGGCCACTTTCCAGGTGCCGTCTAGCAACCAGGTGGGTCGATGCTGTGACTCCTTCCTTCGTTTATATATTCATCCAACGAACAACGGCAATAACAGAACTCTAAGAAGGTAGTGCCTTGGGTCCCTGGGGGGAGGGCAGCCTGATGGCTGGTCCCCTGGGGGCTCACACCCTGCAGACAGGAAGTAACTCGGGGAGAAGCCGTGGACAGCTGCAGGGAAGTTTCTCCATGCTGAAACTGTTTCTTTGACTTGCTTTTCATTGCTATTGTTGCTATAATCATACATCGTGGCCTGCCTCGGAGGACCCTGCCCCTCTGCCCGTGAAGCTAAAGTGGCCTTGGTCAGCTGGCAGGAAGATAGTCTGACCCTGCCCGCCTGTGACAAGAAGAGACCAACATACCCCTTCCAACGGATAGCCATTCCAGGCGATGTTTTGCAAGATGGATGGCCCATTTTGCTTCCTCTTTGTCTCTTCCTCTCTATCCTGCCCTGCAACTTTGGTTCCCTGCGGCCGCTCTCTCTGGGTCTGTTAAAGAACCTGGCATCCAGACCCAGACAAGATGGTTGCTTTGAGATGTTAGTCTGCCACCCGCTCGGCTTCCGGCTTTCTAAGTTAAGTCATATTCTTCGCCTCAATCCTGCTTCCCTTGGATTCATTGGCCTATTGTGCGGCAAGCCAATCAAGCTTGGATTAGGTAACAAGACCACCGCCCGATGGCATGCCTCCGACCAGGGCCGGGGCACAGGGAGCCGCCAGGCCTGGGTTAGCTCTCTGCCAGTAGTGAGAGGCAGGACAGCATCGCTGGAGAAAGCACGGAGGCCGGACAAGCATGGCCCCCATCGAGCAGACACTCTCCTGGTGTGCTGGGTGGACGGGCCAAGAGGAGACCTCTTTGGACACAGGCTGTGGCATCAAGCCAAATATTCGTTACGTGGACAAGACCCAGCCATGTTAGGTCTGGCGGTTTGCTCATCTGGTTCCTTGTTCCGTGCTCAAAGGACGCTCTGCCTTGTGGGAAGAGAAGCTGGTTGTCACGGGGTTTACTGTGCGGCTATTCATAAGGAGTGGATCTCTGCTCCAGGGTGAGGCAGACAGCTCGGGGCCAGCCAGCCCTGTCCCTGGAGCCCCTCCTCTGGCCCTGCCAAAAATTCCTCAGAGCCCAGTGGATAAGATTAGCCGTTTCTACTTCCCAGAGGCCCAGGCCTCAAATTCTTATGCCGGCTTCAGCCTCCCTTAACTTGGGTGGAGGCAGAACTGGTCTGCAAGGACTGGGAGCTCAGACTCCCCAGAGAGGGGCCGGCCAGGCAGAGGAGAAGCCCCCATCCAGCGGTGACTTGAGTCCCGAGTCCTTGGTTCCGCTCTGCAGAGCCTCGCCCTCCCTGCTTCCAGGCCCCTGTTAGTCTCCGTAGGCACAATCCTGGAGACAGTTCTAAAAGTAGATGCCTGCCTGCCTGCCTGCCCAGCGACGGGCAGGAAGGAGGACGGGGCGGGGAAGCTAGGCCTGCACACAGCCAGGGGTCCCGCCTGTGCTGGAGGCTGGGTCTTGTCCTCTGACCCGAGTCCAGACAGCGGCTCTTGCCCTGGTGCGATGGGCCTTGGGAGCAGCCTGTCCACACCTGCAGCTGGTGCCCCACTCCTAGTCCCCTCTCACCCACACGTGGCCCGCTTCGCTGCTCACCTGGTCCGTGCAACTCCCACCCCCTCCCAGATCACCTCAAGAGCTCATGGGGAGCTGAACAGAAGAGCACTCCCTGGGCCACGAGAACCTTCCATCATGGCTTCAGGCTTTGAGCTGATTTGTGTGTATGTGAGACCCGCTGCCTCCTGGGCCACACACCTACATACACGCCCCTCCCCTCAGTGAGCTGGAGGAAGGCAGGGCTCAGTCTTTCTCTGTGTGTTTCTTGACTGTGAAGATTCATGTGCTTCCTTTTAAATTCCCTGGGAACGTGTGTCAGGAGCCTGGATTCTAGACCCCGACTTGGCCACCTTGTGCTGTGTGACCTTGGGGAAGTCACCTAACCTCTCTGTTGGCTACTCCAGGGGGCGATTAGATCAGTCTGTCTCTGCAGTCTGTCTCCCTCTGGAGGGAGGCCAGGAGGAGGTCACAGGTTATAGCTGGGTCAAGTCATTCCCAGATTCCTCTGGGGAGGGGAGGCGTGCTAGGGCCGCCCTGCCCCAAGGCGGCAGGGGATCCAGGTTCTGCCTGCAGTCTCCAGATTCCAGCAGATGTGTCTCCTGACCTCCGGGGAGGAGGGTGGCCACATCCACTTAGACCCTTCTCCTCTTTCTCTTGAGCACCTCCTGCCCACCCTGCTGGCTTCCCAGCCCCTTACTGTGCTCTGATCTAATCCAAGGCCATGTAGGCTGAGAAGCCTTCCGATGATCCTCTGCCCTCCTGACCCTGGAGAGGACTGTTGGGGTTGATTTGTGGGCCAGCCGTGGTGGTGCCCTTGGCTATTACAAAAGCTCATCCAGGGAGATTTTCCAGAAGTGCTGGGATTGCCTGGAGGCCTCCTAGGTGGCAAGGGAGGAAGTAGCCGGCGTGGATTTTGCTGGGTCAAGACTGGGGCTGGGCAGGGGGACGGGCCTCCTTCCTGGAGCAGAAAGCCCTTGGTCTTCCGAGGCTTCGAAGGAGACGGAAAGGCTGACCTTGCCAAAAGGCTGCTCAGCCCCTCCAGGTCTCACCTCTTCTGGGGGTTCTGTTATTTCAATTACTAACGAGCGTTTCTGCTCACCCCAGCTGGTGGTTTTCAACCCTTAGGGTCAGTCGCTCAGTGGTGTCTGACTCTTTGCGACCCGACGGACTGTAGCCCTCCAGGGTCCATGGGATTCTCCAGGCAAGAATACTGGAGTGGGTTGCCATTCCCTTCTCCAGGGCATCTTCCCAAACTAAGAATTGAACCTGGGTCTCCTGCATTGCGGGCAGATTCTTTACCATCTGAGGCACCGGGGCAGATTTCAACCCCAAAGGGGCTGAATCCCCTGGAGAGCTTTCACTAAGGCTTGGGGCCCAAACTCACAGCAGAGCTTGGTTTCATCCGCTGTGAACCCTGCCTGTAGAGTTCTGTCTGTCCCCGGGCGAAGGGGACCCTCCCGTCGCACTTCCCTCTCCCAGTGCCTGAAGGCTCTCCTGCCAGCTCCTGCCGGGAGGACTGTCTCCCTCTGGAGGGAGGCCAGGAGGAGGTCACAGGTTATAGCTGGGTCAAGTCATTCCCAGATTCCTCTGGGGAGGGGAGGCGTGCTAGGGCCGCCCTGCCCCAAGGCGGCAGGGGATCCAGGTTCTGCCTGCAGTCTCCAGATTCCAGCAGATGTGTCTCCTGACCTCCGGGGAGGAGGGTGGCCACATCCACTTAGACCCTTCTCCTCTTTCTCTTGAGCACCTCCTGCCCACCCTGCTGGCTTCCCAGCCCCTTACTGTGCTCTGATCTAATCCAAGGCCATGTAGGCTGAGAAGCCTTCCGATGATCCTCTGCCCTCCTGACCCTGGAGAGGACTGTTGGGGTTGATTTGTGGGCCAGCCGTGGTGGTGCCCTTGGCTATTACAAAAGCTCATCCAGGGAGATTTTCCAGAAGTGCTGGGATTGCCTGGAGGCCTCCTAGGTGGCAAGGGAGGAAGTAGCCGGCGTGGATTTTGCTGGGTCAAGACTGGGGCTGGGCAGGGGGACGGGCCTCCTTCCTGGAGCAGAAAGCCCTTGGTCTTCCGAGGCTTCGAAGGAGACGGAAAGGCTGACCTTGCCAAAAGGCTGCTCAGCCCCTCCAGGTCTCACCTCTTCTGGGGGTTCTGTTATTTCAATTACTAACGAGCGTTTCTGCTCACCCCAGCTGGTGGTTTTCAACCCTTAGGGTCAGTCGCTCAGTGGTGTCTGACTCTTTGCGACCCGACGGACTGTAGCCCTCCAGGGTCCATGGGATTCTCCAGGCAAGAATACTGGAGTGGGTTGCCATTCCCTTCTCCAGGGCATCTTCCCAAACTAAGAATTGAACCTGGGTCTCCTGCATTGCGGGCAGATTCTTTACCATCTGAGGCACCGGGGCAGATTTCAACCCCAAAGGGGCTGAATCCCCTGGAGAGCTTTCACTAAGGCTTGGGGCCCAAACTCACAGCAGAGCTTGGTTTCATCCGCTGTGAACCCTGCCTGTAGAGTTCTGTCTGTCCCCGGGCGAAGGGGACCCTCCCGTCGCACTTCCCCTCTCCCAGTGCCTGAAGGCTCTCCCCTGCCAGCTCCTGCCGGGAGGACTCCCGCTCACCGGGAACGACTGTTGACACACCTGATCTTTCCTGCAGGCGAGGGGCAGCCGCTGTGCTTGGCCGCTTCAGCCGGGTAAGTGGCATTTTCTGCTCAGGTGGGAGTAAAGTTCCATCGTCCCTCTGCCCCTCCGCCTCAAGCTCAAGTCAGACACACTGGGCAAGTCACAGGTCGGTGACTCCTCCAGCCCTGGCTGAACAGCACCCCAGGCCTCCACGATCCGGACAACCACCTGCTTGGCAGGAAGCAGTGGGGGCGGCGATTGGGTGGCCGCCGCTGGCAGTGCCAGTTCTACCGCCAGGCTGGCCCGGGGTGTCCCCTTTCTTCCTGGACGGGCTTCCAGCCTCGCCATGACATCATCCAGTGGCCACTTTTCAGGACCTCCCCCTGAGGCTCCCTCCGTCACCATCTCCTCCTCGGACTTCTGCTTTGGCTTCTAGAAAGTTCGCTCCCATAATTCTCTCTCTTTTGAAAAACATTTTGGCTGCGCTGCACAGCATGTGGAATCTTAGTTCCCTGATCAGGGATCAAACGGATGCCCTCTGCAGTGGAAGCATGCAGCCGTAACCAGGGCACCGACAGGGAAGTACCTACAGCTCCTTACTTCATTCACCCCAAAGGCAGGGCCCTATCCTTGGCCCTGCCAGCTCTCCCAGGCGGGGGATAGCTTCACGGGCACCCAGATTCCAGCGCCAGCCTGGACCTCCCTTTGACGTTCCAGACCTCCACAGCCAGAGGTGTAATGGACCTTCCTGTGGGTGTCCCCCGGACACACCCAGCCCTTCCACACCCACGCTGCCCCTCTAGTCTCCCTGTCCCAGAAAGTCTGGCTTTATCCAGCAGATCGCTTCCCCCTGTCTTGGACGCCTTTCTGCCCCTCCATCCAACAAGCCCTATGCCGCTGTGTCCCCTAGGTCTCCACCCATCTCCTTCTGCTCGTCTCCCTCCACCAGCCTGATCCAGGCCTGCATCGTTTCTCACCCAGACCTTGCGGTCATCTCCTCATTGCATTTCCTTCCCCCGCTATCCCGTCGGGAAGTCAGAAGCCCAGGAACCTGGATGCCCCCCCGACACTCCCGGCCCTCCCAGTGCCTGAAGGCTCTCCCCTGCCAGCTCCTGCCGGCAGGACTCCCGCTCACCGGGAACGACTGTTGACACACCTGATCTTTCCTGCAGGCGAGGGGCAGCCGCTGTGCTTGGCCGCTTCAGCCGGGTAAGTGGCATTTTCTGCTCAGGTGGGAGTAAAGTTCCATCGTCCCTCTGCCCCTCCGCCTCAAGCTCAAGTCAGACACACTGGGCAAGTCACAGGTCGGTGACTCCTCCAGCCCTGGCTGAACAGCACCCCAGGCCTCCACGATCCGGACAACCACCTGCTTGGCAGGAAGCAGTGGGGGCGGCGATTGGGTGGCCGCCGCTGGCAGTGCCAGTTCTACCGCCAGGCTGGCCCGGGGTGTCCCCTTTCTTCCTGGACGGGCTTCCAGCCTCGCCATGACATCATCCAGTGGCCACTTTTCAGGACCTCCCCCTGAGGCTCCCTCCGTCACCATCTCCTCCTCGGACTTCTGCTTTGGCTTCTAGAAAGTTCGCTCCCATAATTCTCTCTCTTTTGAAAAACATTTTGGCTGCGCTGCACAGCATGTGGAATCTTAGTTCCCTGATCAGGGATCAAACGGATGCCCTCTGCAGTGGAAGCATGCAGCCGTAACCAGGGCACCGACAGGGAAGTACCTACAGCTCCTTACTTCATTCACCCCAAAGGCAGGGCCCCTATCCTTGGCCCTGCCAGCTCTCCCAGGCGGGGGATAGCTTCACGGGCACCCAGATTCCAGCGCCAGCCTGGACCTCCCTTTGACGTTCCAGACCTCCACAGCCAGAGGTGTAATGGACCTTCCTGTGGGTGTCCCCCGGACACACCCAGCCCTTCCACACCCACGCTGCCCCTCTAGTCTCCCTGTCCCAGAAAGTCTGGCTTTATCCAGCAGATCGCTTCCCCCTGTCTTGGACGCCTTTCTGCCCCTCCATCCAACAAGCCCTATGCCGCTGTGTCCCCTAGGTCTCCACCCATCTCCTTCTGCTCGTCTCCCTCCACCAGCCTGATCCAGGCCTGCATCGTTTCTCACCCAGACCTTGCGGTCATCTCCTCATTGCATCTTCTGCTTCCCGCTTGTGCCCCCGCCCCCCTGTCTCTGCATGGCACCGTCGGGAAGTCAGAAGCCCAGGAACCTGGATCTGCTCTCCTCAGCCCGACACCTCCCCAGGGCTCCCGTGTCCTGAAACAAAGTCCTCCTTAAGGAGGCTGACCCTTCCTTCCCCTCTGCCCCTGTCTGCCTTCACCGTCTCCTCCCAACTCCTCCAACCACATGCCAGTCATTCTATCTCCTTAGAGTTCTCCAATATACTCTGAATGACGCTTCTGAAACATCATATCTGTTCTGGAATGCCCTTCCCCTTGTCATCTGGCAAACTCCTATTCAGTCCTCAAAACCTCACTTGAATGTGGCTTCCCCTGGAAAGCCTTCCAGGACCTCCTGGCCTGCATGCAAGAGTGATGTGGCCTGGGATGGAGCGCATCGGCCCCGACTTCCAAGGAGGCAGCTCTTCCTGTTGCCACAGCCCATGGGGAATTCAGAGCCCTGAGAGGGAGCCACAGAGTGTTCAGATGAGGAGAGAGAGACAGCACACAGCCCTTGTGGTGGGCAGCCTGCTGGGTGGGGCCCACCCATGGAGACTTGTCCGACTTTTATGGGGCCTAACTGGCAGAGACTGTGGTGAGCTTTGCCCACGAATCTCAGGTGAGAAGTCGGTCAGGGGTCTTTTTGAGTAAAAGGCAGAGGCTCACCCGCCAAGGAGCTTTCCGGAGACGGATGCACACGGCCCGTGTCTTGCTGGGGTGTGGGTGGCACCGTGTGTTCACGTGTCTAAACTCAGTCAGTGCACACGCGTCGTCTTGCGCATGTTGCTAGATTCATATGTTTTTATATTGAAAGCAAGCACACTTTAAATACTGAAACCCTGCGAACGATGGGCACCCTTAAGTCGCCGATGCCTGTAATTTACTTTACAACGTGTCCTGGGGATCACAGGGCGTGGAGAGAGGCTGGCAGGGAGCTGAGGAGTACCTTCATGGGCGAGGGCAGGTGGCGGTAAGCAGGTACTCCCTGTAAAACTCTTGCCGCTTTGCAGTATGTCTGCATTTAAAAACAACAACAACAACAACAACTTCTAATGAGCTACTGATGCAAGGAAGCGGAGGTCCAGGGCTGGAGACGGGGCAGGGCAGGAGGGGCCGCTCTGTCTGTGTTTAGATGAGGCAGCCCAGGCTCCTGGTTGTATAAAGTGGACAGGCGTTTGCACAGGCTCTGGGAGATGCGGAAGGACAGGGAAGCCTGGTGTGCTGTCAGGGGTCACAGAGCGTTGGACACGACTGAACGTCTGAATGGAATTGAACTGAGAGTCTGCGGACACACTTTATCCCAGAGTGTGAGCCACGCCACTTTGAACAGATCCCTCGGTGGTCCCCGTCACCTCTCTTGTGGGGTCCCGGGGGGACCCTACCCCGCCATGCCCTCAGGTCCAGGCAGGTGACGACGCCATGCTACCCCCAGCACCCCGTGGAGTCTCTTTTGAATGGGGCTTCTTTTTCTTCCGGGGGCGGCAGGTACGTAGCAAGAGTCTCTGTGTCCTTGAGTGCCTCCACTGCGCGGCGAGCCCCCGGGGGCGGGGCCACGGCTGGTTTTTCCTTGTATCACCCCCGCCTGGCACAGCATTGGTGCGCGGTGAGGCTCAGCAGTGTCTGCAGGGGGAGGCACCCTCTTGACTGGTTCCTGTGCCCACTGGACTCGGCCAGCCTGGGGCTCTGACGGCGCGTGAAGCTGAATGGGATGTCAACCGCCAGCAGCTGCCCACAGAGACGCCCTGAAATTGCCTGCCAGGTGGGGTGAGGCGCACGGTGAGAGCTCAGAGTCCCCCTGTCCTCTGCCAGGTTGGAGCACCCCGGTGTGGGACGGAGCGATCCAGAGCTTGCCCTCTCTCTGGCGTGATGAGCCGCCGCTCAGCCACGCGGCTCTAGTCCCGTCCTCTGCCTCCACCAGACGCCGCCTGGTCTCCACGCCTCCGCTCCCCAGCGTTCCCTGGCGTGGACTGCCTTCTCCATCTCTTCCTCTTACCTGAGCTACGCCCGCCTCCCCAGGCCTCTGTCTCCCCAGGCCGGGTCACGATGACTTCCTTTCACTTGTCCATCACCCACTGGCCTTTCTGCTGGCCTAGCACCCGTCAAACCGTAGTACTAATTAGTTACGTAGCGTGACCAGTGACTTCTTTCCATGTGGTCGGCTGAGCTCCCTAGGTCTACCTGTTATCCCCACCCCCGGCCATGGCTTAGAACTGCACTCTAGAGGGTTCAGCACTGCGCCCGAGAGGGACACAAGATACCCCAGTGTGCTGGGTTTTCAAACCGAGGCCCAGAACAGAAGTCATTTTTTATGAATGAAGCATCTGAAGCCGGCCAGCATGAAGAGAGAAGCGATCGATGGTGCCCAGACAGAGGTGTGAATCGTAGGAGTCAAGGGCCCCCAGTTCGTCTTCCTCCAGAGCCTCAACTCCTCCTCCGTGACCTCGAAGGGGTCTCCCGCTCCCCCATCTCTTTCCGAGCTGCCTTCTGTAAAGTGATCTTTCTATATTTACTTAAACTTCTATTTAAAGAGGAATTCCTCATAATTACTCAGCCGGAGAGAGCTGACACTGTTTGGCTCTGTTGATTTAGTTTCTCCTAGTGATTGGCAAAGTGTCCTCCGTGGCTTTAAAGAGCAGATATAGACGAATGACCCGCTGGTCATAAAATAAAGTATGATGTTCTTTTCTGTCCTCAAGGGAGACAGCATGTGGAGGAGACGTGCCTCGCCATCTGATCCTGTGAAAATGCGAAAGCCAGTCGTTTCTGACGCTGGATTAATGCAGCAGTGTTTTAATTTCTGAAAGGTCCCCCGTATCATCTGGACATGAATGTGTATGTGTCCACGTATGTGCTCGGTGCACACGCTATGAACACTTCTGCTGTGCACACACAGACATTCACACTCACACACCGCCTCACAAGCAGCAAAGGGCAGACATGCCAACAATGAACTGAGGCAGGGATTAATACATCTTTTTTTTTTTTCTTCAAAAAAATCTAAGTGATAGTTGACTCGGAGCCCAGTAGTGGAACTAAAATAGCAAGTTATTTATGTAGAAACAATTCCCAAGGCGCTCCCCTCTCCTTGCCCTCACCCCTCCCGCCCACTGCCCAGCAGTGAGCTTCCTCTGTGACAGCCCAGAGGAAGGGGATGCTCAATAGCATCTGTGAAACTCTGTGGTTTTCTCTCTGCCCGGCCGCACTGGGTGGCTTTCGGGATCTTTGTTTCCTGACCAGAGACTGAACCAGGGGCCACCGCCGAGTTCTCACCACTGAGCCACCAGGGAATTCCCTCATCTGTGAATCTCTGGCCAGGAGCTGAGGTCAAGGGTGTCTGGTAATTGTGGGGTTGGGGGTGGGGCTGGGGGAAGTGAGATTGCACTGTGTCCCCTCCAGTGAATCCTGATGAGTTTGAAAGCACTCAGGCAGCAGGAATCATGGACATGCCTCCCAAATGTGGCCTGACCCACCTCAACCCCCATGGGCGCCCTCCCTCCGCACGTCTCAAGAGCCCTCTTGCCGCTGTCTCGCCACCAGCCCTCAAGACCTGCCTCCGTGGGGCACAGCCTGTGTCCATAGCCCTCTTCCTTCCCTGCCAACAGCTCCCTTCTGGCAGCCGTGAGCCGACCCCCGGGGACTGGGGCGGGCTTCAGAGGTCTTCGCCTGCCTTTCCCTGCGTGCTTTGGGAGGTGGCCGGTCTCTCTGCCCGGAGAGCCCCTTCGAGGGGGCGGGCCTGTGCGCTGAACCCTGAAGCCTCCTCGTACCACCTGGCACACATGGTGGGCACCGTGCCGTCGGTGGAGATAGCACGTGCTTGTGGCCGGACGGGGCGCAGCTCAGGAGCTCGCGAGAGGTGTGCAGCTGACCAAGGGCCCTTCCTCGCTCTGTGTAGCCTTCTTCCCGCCGGGCCCAGGCCTAGGCCAGTGGGCTTCCCCTTTAGGATCTACCGTAGCTTTGCCTCGAAACCAGAGAGCCAGTTGAGAGAGCCCGGGGCCCACGGGACGCCTGCCCAGCGTCGACTGTGGAGCTGCCACACCTCCTCCACCGCCTCTTTGTTCCAGAAACTGTTGACAGGGTGTCCTGAGCCCCGGCCTGGTCTCCAGTTGGTGATGATCCATCCTTCACTTCCTGTTCTTTTGGTGGCCTTGTTTCCTAGAAAATCAAGAGGACTATTTCTTTCTCTTTTTGGGGGGGCCTGACAAGTGGCTTGGGCGACGTAAATTCAGGGATTGAATCCTGGTGATGGCAGTGAAAGCCTGGAATCCTAGCTACTTGGCCACCAGGGAACTCCCAAGAGGACCATTTCTGTAAATGAGATTAGACAAATAAAGATAGAGTGAGAAGCCAGGACCTTCCCTGCTCTTTGAGCTACTGTCCTCAGACATGGTGGACAGAGCTCCACAAGTGAGCTCTGCAGCCCCCGGACAGCCTGCCCGGACCACCAGCCGCCCCAGTCACCTTCAGGCCTTGTCACTCTATGGTGTTTTCAGCCCCTTCATCACCCGCTCTCCCTAAAGTTCAGCTAAAATGCAAACGTTCATACAGGGATCCACCAAACCTTTTCCAGAGGCTAAACTCCAGCTTGAGTTAATGTAATGTCAACAAACGTTGCTTGAGCACCCCTAGCTTCTGGGAGCTCTGCCTGTTTTTGTTGTTTAGTCACTAAGTCATGTCTGACTCTTTCTCGACCCCCTGCACTTTAGTCCGCCAGGCTCCCCTGTCCGTGGATTTCCCAGATCTCCCCTTGCGTGTCAGTAAACAAAGCTTTCACAGAATTTACAGTCTCGCAGAGGGATTCCCCAGTTTCAGGTACATCAGACTCACCTGGGGTTCCTAAACCACAGAATGCTGGGCGCCAGCCCTGGAGCTCCAGATTCAGTAGCCGTCAAGCCCGGAACCTGAGAGGCTGCTCATCTAGAAAGTTCCCAGGAGATGCTGCTGTGGCTGGCCCAAGGACCACAGTCTGAAAACCACTGGTCTAGCAGATGCCCAAACAAACAGGACCTAAGGCGGTGATTTATTTTTTCTCTTTTTCCATTTTTTGATTTTTTTCCCCCTAATTTGTTTGTTTTCATCTTTTTTTTTTTTTTTAAGTATCAGGGGTCAGGGGTCAGAGATATACATATGATTAATCTGGGATTGTACATATCTGTAAACAACAAAACTCTGTAAAAGCAAAAAGTAAAATAAAACTAGTGGAAGATACTTTTTTTTTAAGAAAAAAAAAAGAGATTTTCATCTTAAAAAAAATTTTTTTTTCGCCACACTGTGAGGCTTCTGGGATTTCAGTTCTTAGACCAGGGATTGGGCTCCGGCCATGGCAGTGATGGTGTCTGACTCTACTTGGCCACCAGGGAACTCCCCGGGGCAGGGATTTTCAAGAAGACTGGTGCTTCAGAAACACAAAAGGGTAGCTGAGAAGCCAGCAGCGCCTGATCCTCAGGCTCTCTACATATTAGAGTTGAGATTTTATCGGAAAAGTCACTGGGAGGGAATGAACCCTAAGATGCTCTCCAGTCTCATTTTCTAGAGCATTGGCAAGAGAGCGGGAAGTGAGCGAGGATGGGGAGGCAGGGCAGAAGATTCTAGAAGGTTCTGGATCTGGGTTGGGCGGTACTGGATACGCAGAGACACTGGGTCTTCTCTGCCTCCCCAGCCTGTCTGGGTCCCAGCAGCGTCCTCCTGGGCACTGCCCGCCCCCAGCTCCTGTGGCCGCCACGGCCGGCCGGGGCCAGCGAGACCTGGGAGCCGCCGTGACCCACGACACCTACAGTTTTAGAATCTGGAGAGCAGATGCCTCTCCTCGCTAAGCAACTCATGAAACAAACAGTTTGCTTCAGGGCTTTCTTTTTTGAAGCTGACTTTGTTGTTGGGGTGGCGAGATGTGCGTCCAGATATGCTTCTCAAAGGGATGACCTCACAAGAATAATAGAAAATGCCACTTTGTGCTCTGTGCCTTTCACCTCTGAGGCACGTTCTTCAGACTGATGCCAGGTCCATTCTCCCATGGCCAGCTCCAGGGGCTGGGGGCGGAGGCAGGGAAGGGGCGCCCGCCGACAGACAGGTGGCTCTGCCGACCTTCTCTCCACCTTGTTCTCGCCCTCGAGAGCCTCAGTTTCCCCGTCTTAAAAACAGGCTGAGCTAGGTGGCTGTTAAGGTCCCTGCCCGTTCCCAGTTAACACGCATAGAACTGATTTAAACTGGGTGTTTAACCGAACTCCCACTGTTCCATGGAGTTTTCACTGTAGTGGTGCTTGTTGTGAGTTCTACCTCTGTGTGTGTATTTAAAAAGAAAAAATTAAAACTAGTGGAAGATACTTTTTAAGAAAAAGAGATTTTCATGTTAAAAAAATTTTTTTTTTCGCCACACTGTGAGGCTTCTGGGATTTCAGTTCTTAGACCAGGGATTGGGCTCCGGCCATGGCAGTGATGGTGTCTGACTCTACTTGGCCACCAGGGAACTCCCCGGGGCAGGGATTTTCAAGAAGACTGGTGCTTCAGAAACACAAAAGGGTAGCTGAGAAGCCAGCAGCGCCTGATCCTCAGGCTCTCTACATATTAGAGTTGAGATTTTATCGGAAAAGTCACTGGGAGGGAATGAACCCTAAGATGCTCTCCAGTCTCATTTTCTAGAGCATTGGCAAGAGAGCGGGAAGTGAGCGAGGATGGGGAGGCAGGGCAGAAGATTCTAGAAGGTTCTGGATCTGGGTTGGGCCGGTACTGGATACGCAGAGACACTGGGTCTTCTCTGCCTCCCCAGCCTGTCTGGGTCCCAGCAGCGTCCTCCTGGGCACTGCCCGCCCCCAGCTCCTGTGGCCGCCACGGCCGGCCGGGGCCAGCGAGACCTGGGAGCCGCCGTGACCCACGACACCTACAGTTTTAGAATCTGGAGAGCAGATGCCTCTCCTCGCTAAGCAACTCATGAAACAAACAGTTTGCTTCAGGGCTTTCTTTTTTGAAGCTGACTTTGTTGTTGGGGTGGCGAGATGTGCGTCCAGATATGCTTCTCAAAGGGATGACCTCACAAGAATAATAGAAAATGCCACTTTGTGCTCTGTGCCTTTCACCTCTGAGGCACGTTCTTCAGACTGATGCCAGGTCCATTCTCCCATGGCCAGCTCCAGGGGCTGGGGGCGGAGGCAGGGAAGGGGCGCCCGCCGACAGACAGGTGGCTCTGCCGACCTTCTCTCCACCTTGTTCTCGCCCTCGAGAGCCTCAGTTTCCCCGTCTTAAAAACAGGCTGAGCTAGGTGGCTGTTAAGGTCCCTGCCCGTTCCCAGTTAACACGCATAGAACTGATTTAAACTGGGTGTTTAACCGAACTCCCACTGTTCCATGGAGTTTTCACTGTAGTGGTGCTTGTTGTGAGTTCTACCTCTGTGTGTGTATATATATATATGTCATCTGAAATTTTTTTCTTTGATTATGATAAGGACTCAGAGGTTGCTCCAGGTTTTGGGGGAATCCTGAAGCTTTCATAATCTGTGAGGGCATCTATCTAAGAAAAATAACACTGAATGACTAGATAAAATTAGGCAGGGACCTGGGCTGTGGTGAGCCCTGAGGTTCAAGCTTCTTGCTCCAGAGGATCCCTCCCTGTGCGGTCAAAGGCCCACTGTGGGGTTTCCCTTGTGACTCAGTGGATAAGAACCCGTCTGCCAATGCAGGAGACACAGGTTTGATCCCTGATCCAGGAAGATCCCACATACCGCAGAGCAGCTAAACCCACACATCAACAAAGACCCAGCACAGCCAAAAATAAATAAATTAAAAAAAAAAAAAAGGCCCACTGTGGTCCTGGCTGAATACCAGGATCCAGAGTGGTGAGACCCCCGAGACCGCCGTCATGGGCCTGAGTCGGCGCTTTGCAAACCTGAGTCTCCCGCGCCCATCCTGTCCTGGCCTGTGTTTTGGTCTTGACACTGCGGTTGCCTGGCAACCGTCTATCCTATAGGAATTCACACTGGCTCTTCCAGGCAGACGCACATTTAATTTCAGCCCCGGAGTGCTCGTTGATGCGGGATGTCACCCGCCTGTGCCCTCACAGAAATAACCCTGAGCACTCGGTCCAAAGTAGCTGAGGGAACTGATACCCGCATTTGATCTTATTCCCCTAAAATAGCTTGGTCCTGTTTATGGGGCCGGCGTGAGAGAGGGGACGCAGGAGCCTGGCTGTGCTCGCGGCTTCCTCCCTCCCGCCGGCTGCTTGCCTCTCCGTGGCCATCGCCAGAGACACTCACGGTGACTCAGGCCCTTGAACATGATGTAACACCTCTGGCTCCCAGGCGAGGTGATGGGGAACGTGTGACAGCCTTGGAATTCCAGGCGGGACCCTTGGTGCCTGCCTGCCAGTTCTTGACTGAGGTTAGATGTGGCTGAGACCTGGGCTCTGGAGCCTCCCGGGGGTCGCCGGGGAGGGCCTCCGGACCCCGGGCCAGAGCTCCTACTGGGGATGAGCTCAGGTCTTGGCCCGAAAGGATCGCACATCCATTCGCTCTCTCTGAACCTTGACCCAGCACTGGAATGACCTGGGGAGCCTTTTAAAACACAGATCTGATGCAATGGTGAGATGCTAACGTCACCAGCCAAGGTTGAGAGCCAGGCCTCATGCCATCTCCCTGACCAGCTGTGGGTTTTTCCCTTTGGGCCAGTGTGTCTGAGGCCTGGGCACCCCAGTGCTCAGACATCTCAGGGCCCTCTCCTGTATGCCCACCTGGAGCCCGTGATCCGCAGGCTCCTAGGCCCGCAGCCAGGCATCCGGTCTTGGCCGCCGGCCTACTGTGCCCTGACCAGACTCCCCTGGGAGGGTACACTGGGCCCTCGAGGATGCTGGGGAAACGTTAAGACTCCTTGAAAGGCGCTGGACTGGGACTGGGATGGGGGGAGGTGGGGTCTTCACCAGGTGGTGGGTAATGAGCGTGAAGGCAAGAGTTGGCTGTTGGGCTTTGAGAATATATAATATATATATATTATATTATATATCATATACATAATAACATAAAGTATTGTGCATATTGGTAGAGTGCTAAACTCATAAACAAGCAAGCACAGGCTACCACTAAAATCAGATTTTAGAATTTGTTCATTGGTCACTTGATTTATTTTTTTATTGTTGTAAAAAAGCATAATGTAGGGCTTCCCTGGTGGTCCAGTGGGTAAGGACACCGCCTTGCAGTGCAAGGGGCACCGGTTCGATCCCTGGCCTGGGAAGATCCCATGTGCTGCGGAGCGGCTGGGCCGATGTGTCCAATCACCGAGCCGGTGCTCTGGAGCGCATGCGCCCAGAGCCAGCGCTCTGCGACAACGGACGCCACCGCGATGGGAGGCCCACACGGGTCAAAGAACAAATATGGATGAAAATAGAGAAATGAAAGACCAATAGAAGTGGCCCACCCGCCTCCTCCCTCCCCACCCCAGCCCCGCCTCACCCCACACCTCCTAAATAAATAAATAAATAAATCTTTTTTTTTTTTTCTTTTATTTATTTATTTATTTATTTATTTTTGTACATGTATGTTCCCAAATCAATCAGATGCACATCCCTTGGCCCTCCCCCCACCCAGGTTCCCCCCCCCCCATCCCTCCAGACCATCGCTCCAAGTGGTTGTAGGTACTCCTATTCCCCTAGCACAATGACAATAGCTATCTTTTCTACACATGACAGTATAGGTTCCCATGTTACTCCCTCCCATTGTTCGGTCTCCACAATGTCTTTATGTCTATTCTCTGTTTTTTCATGAGTTCACTGTGTGTGTTATCATGACCATCTTACTAGATCCCATATATATGAGTTAGTATACTATACTTGTCTTTCTCTTTTTGACTTACTTCACTTTTTATGATAGGTTCTAAAGCCAGCCACCTCATTAGGACAGAGTCTTCTGCATTTCTTTTAACAGCTGAGTAGTATTCCATTGTATATATGTTACCAGAGCTTCTGGATCCATTCATTTGTCGATGGACATCTAGGTTGCTTCCATGCTCTGGCTATTGTATAGAGAGCTGCAATGAACATTGGGGTACAGGTGCCTCTTTCAGTTTTGATTTCATCAGGATATAGGCCTAATAGTGGGATTGCTGGGTCATAGGGTGCTTCTATTTTTAGTTTTTTAAGGAATCTCCATATTGTCTTCCATAGAGGTTGTATTAATTTACATTCCCACCAGCAATGCAAGAGGGTTCCCTTTTCTCCACACCCTCTCCAGCATTTGTTGTCTGTCGATTTGTTGATGATGGCCATTCTTTTTTTTTTTTTTTAAAAAGCATAATGTAAAAATCACCCTAGGGACTCGCCTGGCGGTCCAGTGGTTAGAGCTTGGAGCTCCCACTGCAGGGGGAATCCCGACGTGGATCCACAGGTTTGATCCCTGATGGAAAAACTAAGATCGCATATGATGTGCAACCAACCAACCAAACAAACCAGAAGTCGCCCTCTTTACCAGTCTTAGGTGAGCAGTACAGCAGTGTGACCTGTGGTCACGTGGCTGTGCCTCAGCTCTCCGGGGCGTCTTCATCTTGCAGGATTGAGACTCTGCACCTACCTTCCGTCCCCGTCCTCTGCAGCCACCCTTCCACGTTCTGTCTCCATGATTTTGACCACTCTGGATATTTCCTGGAAGTGGAATCAGACAGGATTTGTCCTTTATTGACTAGCTTGTTCTACTCAGCATAGTACA
Source organism: Tragulus kanchil (assembly GCA_022376925.1). Taxonomy (NCBI): domain Eukaryota; kingdom Metazoa; phylum Chordata; class Mammalia; order Artiodactyla; family Tragulidae; genus Tragulus; species Tragulus kanchil. The sequence goes on from JAIOJX010000003.1 coordinate 140,454,988, forward strand.
TTCATGATTTATCCAGGTTGTAATGTGTGTCATGGGGTTTCCCAGGTGGTGCTAGGGGTTAAAAAAAAACACGCAGGAGACACAAGAGACACGGGTTCGATACCTGGATCGGGAAGATCCCCTGGAGGAGGGCATGGCCACCCACTCCAGTGTTCTCGCCTGGAGAATCCCACGGACAGAGGAGCCTGGCGGGCTACAGGCTATAGGAGTGCAAAGAGTCAGACACGACTGAAGCAACTTGGCACTCGCGCATGCACATCTGTGTCATAATTACCTTCTTTTTAAAGGCTGAATAACACTCCTTCACACGTGTGGACCATGTTTTCTTTATTCATTCATCTGTCAATGGACCTTTGGGCTGCTTTCACCTCTTGGCTATTGTGAATCACGCTGCAATGAACATGGGTGTGCAAATACCTCAAGGCCTTGCTTGCAGTTCTTTTGGGTTTATACCCAGCAGTGGGATTGCTGGATCAGATGATACTTTGGTTTTAATTTCTTGAGGCACTGTTATACTGTTTTCCATAATGACTGTGCCACTTTGCATTCCCACTGGAGTGCGGCAGTGGTACCAGGTTCCCCACATTCTCAGCCAGTTGTTATTTTCTTTCTTTTCCCCTTCCTTCCTTTCCTTCCTAATGGGTGTGAAGTGATATCTTGTGGCTTTAATTCACATTTCCCCGATTGAACAGCTTTTCATATACTTGTTAGCTGTTCCTATATCTTAGTTCTCTGACCATGGATCAAACTCGCCTCCCCTGTATTGTGAGGTAGATTCTTAACCACTGGGCCACCAGGGAAGTCCCCCACATCACAAAGATTTAGATCTTCATCACCTGAATGGGTCTGTGAAGTCGCCCTCTTTACCAGTCTTAGGTGAGCAGTACAGCAGTGTGACCTGTGGTCACGTGGCTGTGCCTCAGCTCTCCGGGGCGTCTTCATCTTGCAGGATTGAGACTCTGCACCTACCTTCCGTCCCCGTCCTCTGCAGCCACCCTTCCACGTTCTGTCTCCATGATTTTGACCACTCTGGATATTTCCTGGAAGTGGAATCAGACAGGATTTGTCCTTTATTGACTAGCTTGTTCTACTCAGCATAGTACATTCATGATTTATCCAGGTTGTAATGTGTGTCATGGGGTTTCCCAGGTGGTGCTAGGGGTTAAAAAAAAACACGCAGGAGACACAAGAGACACGGGTTCGATACCTGGATCGGGAAGATCCCCTGGAGGAGGGCATGGCCACCCACTCCAGTGTTCTCGCCTGGAGAATCCCACGGACAGAGGAGCCTGGCGGGCTACAGGCTATAGGAGTGCAAAGAGTCAGACACGACTGAAGCAACTTGGCACTCGCGCATGCACATCTGTGTCATAATTACCTTCTTTTTAAAGGCTGAATAACACTCCTTCACACGTGTGGACCATGTTTTCTTTATTCATTCATCTGTCAATGGACCTTTGGGCTGCTTTCACCTCTTGGCTATTGTGAATCACGCTGCAATGAACATGGGTGTGCAAATACCTCAAGGCCTTGCTTGCAGTTCTTTTGGGTTTATACCCAGCAGTGGGATTGCTGGATCAGATGATACTTTGGTTTTAATTTCTTGAGGCACTGTTATACTGTTTTCCATAATGACTGTGCCACTTTGCATTCCCACTGGAGTGCGGCAGTGGTACCAGGTTCCCCACATTCTCAGCCAGTTGTTATTTTCTTTCTTTTCCCCTTCCTTCCTTTCCTTCCTAATGGGTGTGAAGTGATATCTTGTGGCTTTAATTCACATTTCCCCGATTGAACAGCTTTTCATATACTTGTTAGCTGTTCCTATATCTTAGTTCTCTGACCATGGATCAAACTCGCCTCCCCTGTATTGTGAGGTAGATTCTTAACCACTGGGCCACCAGGGAAGTCCCCCACATCACAAAGATTTAGATCTTCATCACCTGAATGGGTCTGTGAGTTGGGCTGGTGGGGCGGGGCAGTGGGAGGCCTGGTGTATAGCAAGGGGTCCCAGTGGCTGGGTCTCCATGGCCATCAGAGTCCCTAGACCCAGGTCCAGCCTAGAGACTTTTATTCCCCAGGCCCAAGGCCTCTGACCCCTCTAACGAGGCCAGTGGCATCATGCTCTCTGGCATAAGGCTAGACTTCAGCCAGGCCTGGACAGTAGGCCCTTCCTGGGCAGAGCACAGGCTTCAGGGGCACATGGGAGAATGGCCTCAGGGCTGAGCTTTCTCAGGACCTGGACTCCAGGGTGTACATGAGCTCTGGGCCACACCTTCTCCAGGGCCTGAAATGTGTCCATTTTACTTGACTCTGAACCTGTCCCAGCTGAGACCGGAGGCTGCTTCTCCTCCTTCCCAGCCTCTGGGGCAGCTCCTCGCTGATAGGTGAGGGGACTGGAGGTGGACCTAAGCGAGACGCAGGAAGAGATGGAAAGGAGAAGCAGGTGGAGGTCCTAAGGCAGTCCATGGGGTACGTGCCCCACCCAGTACGCTCCCAAAGCTGCCATGGTTCCCACGCCTCAAAGCCTGGGAAGCAACTTTATTGTGAGGGACTGGCTGACTAGTTAGTAAGTCATGTTAGTGCCGTATGTGAGCAGGGCCTTCAGCTGCAGAACGTGGCTGACCATGCTTTCTCTTCCTCCTGCGTGTGCTTGGGAAGAATGGAAATGAAAACTTTCCGCAGGAACTATTTACAGTGGCTGAAGAACTGTCTCCATGTTGGGGTAACGAGGGGAAAGGGACTGTCGTTTCTCCATGGTCCTGGCAGTGCCTGGTCCACAGCCCAGCGCAGAGCTAGTGTTCCACAGAGGCTGAATGAACACGTGATCGCCGGGTCAATTACGAACCAGAAGGATGGTGTGGATTAAAGCAACCTCCACGGTACTGGACCCAGAGGTGGGCTCTCAGCCCTCACCCTGCGCCATCTGTCAGGGCATTCAGGAGGATCAGCCCTTCCCCCTTGACTCATCAGGCGCAACAAACGCTCATTGATTCCCTTCCAGTCCTCCTCCTTCTCTTCTTTGTCTTCCTCCCCCGGCTGCTCCCACGTCTTCCCTCTGCCTGCTCCAGTCGGATGCGCAGGACTCTGTCCTTGAGTTACGCTCTCTCTTGGCTACAGGAAGGAGATCCTGGCGGCCTCATGCAGTCTGGGCTATCTGCTGGCAGCTCTCCCATCCACCCCCAGCCCAGCCATCTCCGCTGGACTCCAGACTCACGCATCCAACAATTTCTTGGACCTCTTCACACGGGCATCTGACGATCGTGTCAGACTCAACAGGAGAAACCTCACCCCCTTAGCTCCCTGCAGACGGCTCCTCGGGAGGGCTCCCCAGCTTGGTCAACGGCAACCCCGTCCTTCCGTGACTCCTGAAACCCTGGCAGTCGTCCTTGAGCTCTCCTTTCCCAGACCTCACATCCAAGCCGTCAGGAAATCCCACGGACTCTACCTTCAAAGCATAGTTAGAGGGACTTCCCTGGTGGTCCAGTGTTTCCAGTGCAGGGGGCCTGGGTTCAATCCCTGGTCAGGGACCTGGATCCTCCATGCTGCAAATGAGACCCAGCACAGCCAAATAAATAAACAAAAATAAATATTTTTTTAAAAAGCAGAGTTGGCATGCAGACACTTCTCACCCCCTCTATTACCATAGCAGGCTCATCTGAAAGTGTCCATTATGCACTGGTGGCCCTGGGCCACCCTGGGCCCCTGCAGTCTGATCTCAACCCAGGACACAGAGTAGCCTTTCACAATGTAGGCACGTCACGCTTCTGCCCCAAACCCCAACCCTCCAAAGGCTCCTCGCTTTGCCCAGAGTAAAACCCAAAGAGAGGACAATTGTCTGTTACAGTGATTCTCAGATCAGGGTCCCCAGACCAGCTGCAGCCACACCTGTTAGAAATGCACAATCTCAGGCCTGGTCTTACCTACCGAATCCTAGCCTCTGGGGATGGGGAGCAGCCATCTGTTGTATGGGCTTCCCAAGTGGCTCAGTGGTAAAGAACCCACCCGCCAACGCAGGTGACGTAAGAGATGCGGGTTCTATCCCTGGGTTAGAAAGATCCTCTGGAAGAGGACATGGCATCCCACTCTAGTATTCTTGTCTGGAGGGTCCTTTGGACAGAGGAGCCTGGTGGGCTACAGTCCATAGGATTGCAGAGAGTTGAACATGACTGCAGGGGCTTAGCGCGCACGCAGTCTGCTCTATGACCCCGCCGAGTGGTTCAGACGCACACTCGAGCCTGAGAACTACTGGTCTAATAGCGACCTACTTCATCTCGTCCTACCGCCTCCCTGACCTCATCGCCTCCCCTCCCTCATCTGATTTCATTTCCGCCAAACAAGCCTTCTCTGACCCCCGGACGTATCCCCACTCCAGGACTGTGTCCTGGCCGCCCACTCTGCTTCTCACCTCCTTCAAGCCTCCGCTCCATGTCCCTTTCTCAACTGGGCCTTCCATTCCCCCCATTTTAAAAATGTCAACTCTGTTTTCCATTATAGTGTTGACTGCTTTCTCATGTTTTGTATAACTTACATGTGACATTTCTTATTTAGGGGCTGACCCCTCCCACTAGACTGTCAACTTTGCTTGGGCAGAGACTTGTCTCTTTTCTCACAGGTGCATCCTAAGCGCCAGTAATGGTGCCTGGCTCAGGGTGCGTGCTGAATGAATGAATGAAAAATCCACATAACCCCAGAGAGAAAAAGTTTCCATATAGTGAGCACATACTGTGTTCTGATCTTTTTCTTCCAAACATCAGCTCTAAGTCTCGAAATTCCTGCAAGGTACAAAGCACAATCTTCATTGTATGGATTGAGAGCTTGACCCAGAGAGGTTAAGCCGTTTGCTAAAAGTTGCCCAGCTAGAAGGGTCTGGTGTTGGATGTCTTGCTAATATTGAAGCCTCTGCTCTTTCCTGGCCACCAGGCAGCCGTTCCTGAACACCCTCTACCTGCGCCCCCCAGCAGAAGGTGGTATCGTCTCAGTGGTGCTGTGGAGGGAAACCCGTCCATCTGAGGATCAGAGCACAAAGAAGGGAACGCCAGGCTCCTTCCCGTCTGCTGGTGGCAAGGAGGGGGCTGGAGAGCGGGTGGGCTGGCGTGGTGGTCGGGCCGCCTTCCAGCTTTCCCTTGATTCTCATGCAGCCCTTTAGAGAGTGTCCCCCTTCACCCAGTCTCCAAGCAACCGCCTTCGGCAGCAGGCGGGAAACGATCCATTAATGATACGTTAGGAAACCCTCACTGAAAATAATTACACCCTCCTCTGCGCGATGTGTCAATACACGCAGGATCATCCTCACAGGCAGAGCCCAGAGGCCAGCCCTCCTCTCCAGCCCCTTCCTCCCACTCGCTCTTCTCAGCCTGACGTGTCTTCTGCTTGCAGACCCTCTTTCCCCTCTTCCTGAGATGGGCAACATCGAGGCACGCACAAAACCCACACGCTGTCTCTTTCATCAACGACACTATGTTGCTGTCACGAGGGTCTGAGGATAGATGTCGTGCTTACAGAAGGTTCGGAGTCAAGGCTGCCCCAGGAACCTAAGATGGGTGCGATCATAGCTGCTGGCCCCATCCCAACTCCCTTGATGGGGTTTGCAGAATTATCAGGGCCTTAGGGCTCTGGTGGACCCGGTTTCCACCCCTGCATGACCTTGAGTGAGGCATTTGACCTCTCTGAGCCTCAGTTTCCTCATATAAAGAATGATCATAACAAGTTTGTAGGGTTGTGAAAATTAGATGACCTTTAACCAGCAGGCCTTGCTCTGTCCTGGAACATGGAGTATCATAAGGGATTGACAGAGATACATGACATTCTTGGGACCAATGTGACTTAATTGTTTAGTTGCTAAATCATGTCCAGCTCTGTGATCCCATGGACTGCAGGCCACCTGGCTCCTCTGTCCATGGCATTTTCCAGAAAAGAATACTGGAGTGGGTTGCCATTTCCTCCTCCAGGGAATCTCCCTGACACAGAGATTTGTAACCCGCCGCTCTTGTGTCTCCTGCATTGGCAGGTGGATTCTTTCTCTTTTTTTTAATTTTAATTTTGGCCTCTTTTTACTGTTTTTTTCTTTTTTCAATTTTCATTCATCTTTATTTTTTGGCCTGTGTGGGCCTCCCGTTGCAGTAGCCTCTCCTTGGAACTAACAATTCCTTCCCTTTCTTTCTCTCTCTCCTCTCTCTCACATACTTATAGTGTTTTTATTCTGTATTATTGTTCAGCTTTGATTTATTGTTTTCATACATTTGGGCTAACTTTTTTTTTTTTTTTAAATTTGACTTCTTTTTCTATTGATTATTTATTTATTTATTTTCATGCATCTTTATTCTTTGGCCTGTGTGGGCCTCCCATTGCAGTGGCCTCTCTCATTGCAGAGCACTGGCTCTGGGCCCATGCGCTCCAGAGCACTGGCTGGTAATTGGACACACTGGTCCAGCCACTCCATGGCACACGGGATCCTCCTGGGCCAGGGATCGAACCGGCGCCCCTTCCACTGCAAGGCGGACTCTTTTTTTATCTTTTGGGGGGTGGGGTAGGGAGGGAGGGGGACGGGCGGGCCACTTCTATTGGTCTTTCATTTCTCTATTTTCATCCATATTTGTTCTTTGGCTCCTGTGGGCCTCCCATCGCGGTGGCCTCTGTCGTCACAGAGCGCCGGCTCTGGGCACATGCACCCCAGAGCTCCAGCTCGGTAATTGGACACATTGGTCCAGCCGCTCCGTGGCACGTGGGATCTTCCCAGGCCAGGGATCGAATGGGCGCCCCTTGCACTGCAAGGTGGTGTCCTTACCCACTAGACCACCAGGGGAAGCCCCCAAAGCGGACTCTTTACCCACTGGACCACCAGGGAAGCTCTGGGCTGACCTTTTATGTCACCCTCTATAACTTGCTTTTCATCCAGTAGCCCAATAGTATGGAAATTCCTTGGAATGAATATAATTCCTGAGGTGCCTCGTGTGAGGCTGTACATTCATGGAACAACCTGTTATTGAGGGGCATTCAGGTTGTCTCTAATGCTTTGCTAATTCGGACAAAGTTTCACGAACATCTTTCTAAAGCCGTCTTTATAGCTTGTATAATATTTTCTCACATGTGGAATTGTTGGGTCAAAAGTGAGGTATACGGCTTCCCTGGTGGCTCAGTGGTAAAGAGTTCGCCTGCCAATGCAGGAGACACGGGTTCGGTCCCTGATCCAGGAAGATCCCACATGCTGAGGAGCAACTAAGCCTGTGAGCCACAACGATGGAGCCTGTGCTCTAGAGCCTCGGAGCCACAACTACTGAGTCCATGGGCCGCAACGACTGAAGCCCGTGTGCCCTCGAGCCCGAGTTCCACAAGAGAAGTCATCGCAACAAGAAGCCTGCCCACCTCAACGAGAGAGCAGCCCCCACTCCCCACAACTAGTGAAGAGCCCGCAGCAGCACTGAAGACCCAGAATAGCCATAAATAAATAAATAAATATAACTTAAAAAAAAATGAGATGTATGTGTAAGGACTGGCTCACTACTGCTCAACAAAACTCACCAAAGAAGATTTGCTTTCAAACTGACAGTGCCTGCTCACTGCTCTCACCTCCCGCTTATAGCTGCATATTATTAACTTTCAAGTTTTTTTTCCAAACCGATAGTAGAAAAATTATATCTTATTGGTGTCAATTTTTATTTTCTTTTGATTACCGGAAAGAATAAGCATCTTTTCATACACGGATGGACGCTTTTGTTTTCTTCTGGGAATGCCTGCCCCTGTCTTTCGCCTGTTGGGCTTTCTTGTGCTTGTGCACAGGTGGCACAGAGATCAAGAACCCACCTGCCCGTGCAGGAGACACACAGATGTGGGTTTGATCCATGGGTGGGGAAGTTCCCCTGGAGTAGAAAACGGCAACCGGCTCCAGTTTTCTTGCCTGGAAAATTCCATGGACAGAGGAGCCTGACGGGCTACCGTCCATGGGGTCGCAAAAAGCCGGACATGATTGAGTATAACACAACAACAACATAGATTCAGGATACAAGTCCTTTCTATTTTATGTCTGATACAAATACAGATGTTCTTGTGGTCTGTCATTGGTCTTTGAACTTTGTTTATGAGGGTTTTTTTGCTCCTTTTTCAGTAGCCAAAGGATTCCTTTTTGCTTTCTGGGTGTCCCACATCTAGTAAATACTACCCTTCAAGGTAAAAACCACGGTGGAGGGAGAAGGATGGGTACTCGACGTCTTTATAGCTTGTATAATATTTTCTCACATGTGGAATTGTTGGGTCAAAAGTGAGGTATACGGCTTCCTGGTGGCTCAGTGGTAAAGAGTTCGCCTGCCAATGCAGGAGACACGGGTTCGGTCCCTGATCCAGGAAGATCCCACATGCTGAGGAGCAACTAAGCCTGTGAGCCACAACGATGGAGCCTGTGCTCTAGAGCCTCGGAGCCACAACTACTGAGTCCATGGGCCGCAACGACTGAAGCCCGTGTGCCCTCGAGCCCGAGTTCCACAAGAGAAGTCATCGCAACAAGAAGCCTGCCCACCTCAACGAGAGAGCAGCCCCCACTCCCCACAACTAGTGAAGAGCCCGCAGCAGCACTGAAGACCCAGAATAGCCATAAATAAATAAATAAATATAACTTAAAAAAAAATGAGATGTATGTGTAAGGACTGGCTCACTACTGCTCAACAAAACTCACCAAAGAAGATTTGCTTTCAAACTGACAGTGCCTGCTCACTGCTCTCACCTCCCGCTTATAGCTGCATATTATTAACTTTCAAGTTTTTTTTCCAAACCGATAGTAGAAAAATTATATCTTATTGGTGTCAATTTTTATTTTCTTTTGATTACGGAAAGAATAAGCATCTTTTCATACACGGATGGACGCTTTTGTTTTCTTCTGGGAATGCCTGCCCCTGTCTTTCGCCTGTTGGGCTTTCTTGTGCTTGTGCACAGGTGGCACAGAGATCAAGAACCCACCTGCCCGTGCAGGAGACACACAGATGTGGGTTTGATCCATGGGTGGGGAAGTTCCCCTGGAGTAGAAAACGGCAACCGGCTCCAGTTTTCTTGCCTGGAAAATTCCATGGACAGAGGAGCCTGACGGGCTACCGTCCATGGGGTCGCAAAAAGCCGGACATGATTGAGTATAACACAACAACAACATAGATTCAGGATACAAGTCCTTTCTATTTTATGTCTGATACAAATACAGATGTTCTTGTGGTCTGTCATTGGTCTTTGAACTTTGTTTATGAGGGTTTTTTTGCTCCTTTTTCAGTAGCCAAAGGATTCCTTTCTGCTTTCTGGGTGTCCCCACATCTAGTAAATACTACCCTTCAAGGTAAAAACCACGGTGGAGGGAGAAGGAGTGGGATATGGAACTCAGACCCTGTTCACAAAAACCCCAGCCCGGAGGCTTTGTCCTGAGAGGCACGTTGTCTGGAGGACTGGGCCTGAGGCCTCTGACTGTCCTTGGCACAGTCCCTCCGGTCCTCAGGAGCCTCCCCCAGGGCTGGAGACTCACTCCTTGGCCCGCCACTGGCCTGCCACTTGCCCAGGAGGGAAGGTGAGCAGGAGACAAGATTTGCTTTGCCAAACCCAGCCCTGACTCCAGACCCCAGATGCCATCCTGCTGGGAGAGGGGAAGGCCGGGAAGCATCGGCTCCAAAGCCCAGAGAGGAGAGATATGCTAATGATTTCTTCCAGAAAGACTGGGGCTCGGGCTCCAGTGGGCAGACCAATGGATCACAGCTCAAGTCCAGCAGAGACACCAGTCTTATCTCTGGAGCCTCTGCAGTGCGCCTCCGGAAAATGGGTCAGCGGAGGCTGCCTTTGGAGCAGACCCCCGCCCCCCCCATTCCCCATGCCACCCCATTCAGTAGTAATGACCATAGCAGTCCTTTAGTTGGTAAACAATTGGGATTTTCCCTGTTCTAAACGTAATATACAGTACACACAAAAATCATAACCATCCCAGAAGGGGAACCAGCCACTTGGGCCCTGCTACCTCCCCGTACCAGGCCCGGAGTCTGTCCAAGGACTGATCAGAATTGTTCTTCCTTCTTGAATCTCTTTCCCTAGCAGTTCCAAAAAAGCAGGCATGTGATCTTGACTTCCAGATATTTTGGCAGAACGTTATATACGTCACTTCGTAATGATTTCGAAGTCTCACGCTTATCTGAGGTTGGGTTCCTTTTCCCTGGTCTTACTATTGTACGTTTCCCCCTCCTCTTTTTAAAAACCTTTCTTATCATGAAACAGGCATAGATAAAAGTGTGTTTAAGACAAATGAATGGCTAAATAAAGGATTGGTAAAGAAATGCCTGCACCCCCCACACGGATCCTGGGAAAATTCCACAGGCAGAAGCCACCCCGCACCCCGGGCCACAGCCTCCTTCTGGCCTTCCATCCTGACCTCATCCCATCACACCCTTGCTTTCCTTCGTATCCATCCCCCGGGGTGGGAAGATCCAATGGAGAAGGAAATGGCAACCCCCTCCAGATTTCTTGCCTAGGAAATCCCAGGGACAGCGGTACCCGGCCGGCTATCGTCCATGGGGTCACAAAGGGTCAGACACGACTAAAAGCGTCTAAGCTTGCATGCAGTTGGGCTTTGCGTTTGCATCTCTGGTTCTTGGGTCAGACTGGCCGGGCAAGGTCCATGGCCTTGTGTTTTCAAGGATGGTCAGCCCCAGACCCCCTTCCTGCATCCCTCTCCCTGCCTGCCCAGCCCTCACCTGCGGAGAGGGCTGCCCTGACCGCCAGGCTCACCACCCACAGGTGAGAGTTCCTTCCCCCGTCACCACCGAGCCCCCTCAGGCAGTCATTAACCCCTATACATTCCAGTGTCCTCCCTGTAAAGCCAGACACTGGGCGCAATGGACGTGTCACGCCCAGAAGGGGTTTGGCCCCATTTCCACCGTTTGGTAAGCAGGTGACAAATGTCGCTTTTGATTCTTGAACCTTCCCACCTCCCTGCTGTGGCGAGTCCTGTTCTGAGGCTTGGTATCACTTTTCCCTTCTCTTTGCATGGAAATTCCTTACTCCTTCATCAGAGTCCAACCCAAATGCCTCAGCGTTTATGACACCCTCCGGCCAGTAACTTGTTCCTCCATTTCTTTCTCACCCTGCATTCCTACATTCTTAAAGGGCTAACAAAAATCTCTGTCATTTATTGGGCAACTACTTCATGCAGGCTCTTTCTACACGTTATCTGTCATTCTTGCATCAACTAGGAAAAGTCGATTATAGCTCTGTTTTATAGATGAGCAAATTGAGGTTCAGGAATTTTGCCCAAGGTCACAGAGTCCCTAAGTGAGGAGGCTGGGAATCAAATCCAGGAGGGCAGAACTCAGCCGGGGCCACCACCAGCCCATGCAGAGCCTCTGGACATGTCAGCGAGGGTGGTTCCCTGGGGCATGTGTAGCCTTCTAAGGGGTGGGAGTCCTGCAGAGGGGGTACAGGTAGAACATGAACCCTACTGAGTCCTGGGCATGCTTTGATGAGACACAGAGTGGAGGGGTCCACAGGAACGGCAGGTGCCCCCAGGCGCCAGAGCTGGTCTGGCTGTGTCTGCGGAAACGGGAAAGGCCCTTCAGAATGCGTGCTCAGAGGTCCCAGAATCTACCCTGGAGGGCCCAGGACCTTCTAGGAACCTTTGATGTCTTCTGAGGTTTAGCACAGGCAAGACCCTGGGGGTCTTATTACTCAGTTTATGGTGCCTGCGTGCTCAGTGCTTGAGTCCTGTCTGACCTTATGCGACCCTATGGACTGGAGCCTGTAAGACTCTTCTGACCTTGGGGATTCTCCAGGCCAGAACACTGGAGTGAGTTGCCATGCCCTCCAAGGGATCTTTCTGACTCAGGGATCGAACACATGCCTCTTAGGTCTCCTGCACTGATGGGTGGGTTCTTTTACCACCAATGCCACCTGGGAAGCCTCAGTTTATGGCAGTGGTGGCCAATTTAGAGGCAGCGGCCTTCACCCTCTTGACTTGAGGGACTGTGTAAAGATGTGGCCAAGGGTTCTGGTGTCAGACAGGCTGGATTCAAGCCCCAGCTCTGTCACCATCTGCCTGTGCTACCTTGAGCGAGTTCCTTCTCTATGCTTCAGTTTTCTTATCTGTGAAATTGGGATGAAAGATCGAAGTTACCACCTCTACGGAATTGTGATTCAAGATGCTGCTTGTCTCACAGGGTTGCTATCAATAGAGGGACTCAAGGACTTTACCCACACCGTGCGTGTGTGCATGTGCGTGGTGGAGTGCTTACCCTTCAACCAATGGTCAGGGATCCTGACGGCTCTGGGAGGCCCCAGGGGGCCCCAGCTCTGCTATAGGATCCAGGCCACTGGACAACATCCACGAGTACACATCCACCTGGATTCTGAGCCTTCCTTAGGCCTGGGTTCATCTCAAGACAGGTACACCTACCTGACTCAGGAGCATAGAGAAGATAGAGGAACATGCTGGAAACCAGTCTTGGTGTGTTTTAGACCACATGGGAGGTGCTTTACAAACAGGCGTGAGGAAAGGAGTGCGTGTGGAGGGGCAGAAGGCTGGTGTCCAGGTGGAGGCGGCGGCTGGAGAAGGAGGCTTCTCCAGAGTCGAGGACCCCGTTCTCCCACGTCTCCAGCCTCCAGGAGAGGCCCCGTTCCTCTAGAGCGACTCACGTGCCCCGCCCACGCAGCCCTGTCCCTCCCGGGCTCCGGCGCCCCGAGAAAGATGATGCAACGGAGGAGGTATTTACGGTGCGTCCGCCCCGAGGAGCCTCGTGGCCTCCCAGCCGTGACCTCAGCGCGCACGGGAGCGGTCACGGGTGCGCCAGGCGGGTGCCAGCTCGCCGAGGGGAAAACGGAGGCCCCGGAGCGAGAGAGCTCGCTGGAGATGCCGCCCGGAGGAGCAGAGGCTTATAGGGAAGGGAAGCCTCCTTCCTCCTCGTTCACCAAGCCCACGGGAATAAGGGCGAATGGAACACGAAGGCCTCGTTGGGCCTGCCGCTCCTAGGCCGAGGCTGGTGCGCGCCCACTCTGATCTCTGCCTCCCCACTGGCCTCGCCTCCCCTTCTGCAGGCGCAGGCTGGCAGCCGTCCTTGTGGAGCATTCACAGGGCAAAGCTGCGGCTGCCCCCAGGCCTTATTGGGGAAACTGAGGCAGAGGCTTTGCCCTCCTCCCTGGGGAGTCTGAGGGGTGGGCTGAACCAGCAAGGGCGCGGATGTGGATCAGGGCAGGTGGCCGTGCACAGGGCCCGTGGGAGCAGCAGGACAAAGCCCCTAAGGGCCTTGCCCCGCTAGACTCCCGGTGCCCTCTCTGCAAGCCACGATGGGGGACAGGGCGCCGGTGCTTCTGATCTCCCCTCCAGCCCCACTGCCCATGGCCGGGTTCAGCATGAAGTTGACAGACATTTTCCCCCCTTGTGCCCAAGGCCACGGCCCACCCAGCTCTGGGCTGGCTTTGCAGCTGGGGGCTGGCAGCCCCCGGGAGTCCTCTGTGTCTCCCTGGCCGGCTTCTCTCTGGGCCTCTGAGTGTCCTGGGCGGACTGCGCCCCTCAAACCCGGCACACCCTCCCAGCGCGGGGCCTGGGTACCCGCCGGCTGGGCGAGGCTTCTCTCTACCCATGGCCCGGGCCTGGCTCGTCCTCCCTTCCCGCCTGAGCTCAGCGTGCATAGCCTGGTGACAGAGGTCTGGGAGCTTCTGGGCCGGCCACCGCCCCCCAGGCCTTGGAAAAATGGTTTTGTCCGCTGAGCCTCCACTGCGCTCTCCATACATTTAACTCCCGCGGGAGCCTTACGAGGTGCGCACGTCTGTTAAACCCGCGTCCCGGTAAGAGAGAGTGAGACTTCCTCACCGAAGGTCACAGAGGTCACAGACACAGCAAATGACAGGGCGGATCTGTTCCCTCACCACCTGCTTGCTGTCTTCCCGGCTTCTGCCAGCACCCCTACCGCCCCGTCCCTGGGCCCAGCTGCCGGAGAACTGATGGGACCCTGGGCTGCGGGTGAGTTTTCTTTTCTTTCTTTCTTTTTTTTTTCGCGGGTGAGTTTTCAATCCACGGTCTTCTACAGTGGGAGCTGGCTTGCCTGTTGACCATCTCCTCCCTGCTCAGGTGTGTGTGTGTGTGTGTGTAGGAGGCAGGTGGAAGGGAAGCCCTATGTACCTAGGATCTGGGGCTCAGAGTGCAAGCTGGGGAAGCCAACCCTGGGGTGGGGCCCTGGGCATTAGGCGCCCACCTGCGGAGGGCCCAGCCTGGCCTGGGGGAGTAAGCCCCCGCGGGTCAGCAGAGGAGGTGTGCCGGGAATCCTGGGCAGACCCTGGGGGTGTCTGCTCTAGCCCCGGCCGTCCCCAGCAGGTGGGGCGACTGGGGCCTCTCAGGGCTGCAGTCCAACCTCCTCCCCCCAACACCTGCCGTCCTGCCCTCTGGTTCCGGCAGAGAAACCCGTGTCTTGGCTGCAGGTGTGTAACGTGTCTGGGTGTGAAGGTGTGACTGTGTGTGTCTGTGTGTTTGTGTAGGGAGCATGCCTGTGAGCTCTGAGGTGAGTGAAGACAGCTGCCTGGAATATTGTCCAGACCAGTCAGCTTCCTGTAGCTGCTGGGAGCCCTGAGGCTGCACCAGAGAGGCCAGGCGCCATGAGAGAGCCTGGCCGCTGGCGTCCCGGGCCTGGGTACCCGCCGGCTGGGCGAGGCTTCTCTCTACCCATGGCCCGGGCCTGGCTCGTCCTCCCTTCCCGCCTGAGCTCAGCGTGCATAGCCTGGTGACAGAGGTCTGGGAGCTTCTGGGCCGGCCACCGCCCCCCAGGCCTTGGAAAAATGGTTTTGTCCGCTGAGCCTCCACTGCGCTCTCCATACATTTAACTCCCGCGGGAGCCTTACGAGGTGCGCACGTCTGTTAAACCCGCGTCCCGGTAAGAGAGAGTGAGACTTCCTCACCGAAGGTCACAGAGGTCACAGACACAGCAAATGACAGGGCGGATCTGTTCCCTCACCACCTGCTTGCTGTCTTCCCGGCTTCTGCCAGCACCCCTACCGCCCCGTCCCTGGGCCCAGCTGCCGGAGAACTGATGGGACCCTGGGCTGCGGGTGAGTTTTCTTTTCTTTCTTTCTTTTTTTTTTCGCGGGTGAGTTTTCAATCCACGGTCTTCTACAGTGGGAGCTGGCTTGCCTGTTGACCATCTCCTCCCTGCTCAGGTGTGTGTGTGTGTGTGTGTAGGAGGCAGGTGGAAGGGAAGCCCTATGTACCTAGGATCTGGGGCTCAGAGTGCAAGCTGGGGAAGCCAACCCTGGGGTGGGGCCCTGGGCATTAGGCGCCCACCTGCGGAGGGCCCAGCCTGGCCTGGGGGAGTAAGCCCCCGCGGGTCAGCAGAGGAGGTGTGCCGGGAATCCTGGGCAGACCCTGGGGGTGTCTGCTCTAGCCCCGGCCGTCCCCAGCAGGTGGGGCGACTGGGGCCTCTCAGGGCTGCAGTCCAACCTCCTCCCCCCAACACCTGCCGTCCTGCCCTCTGGTTCCGGCAGAGAAACCCGTGTCTTGGCTGCAGGTGTGTAACGTGTCTGGGTGTGAAGGTGTGACTGTGTGTGTCTGTGTGTTTGTGTAGGGAGCATGCCTGTGAGCTCTGAGGTGAGTGAAGACAGCTGCCTGGAATATTGTCCAGACCAGTCAGCTTCCTGTAGCTGCTGGGAGCCCTGAGGCTGCACCAGAGAGGGGCCAGAGCGCCGCCATGAGAGAGCCTGGCCGCTGGGGGCGGGGCAGAGCGCGCGTCCCCGGGGAATCTACCTGGCAGCCCTGGCCCTGAACCCTCACCCCAGACCCTCTCCAGTCCCCTGAGCACCTCGGGGGAGGGGCGCCCTGTACGCTCCCACGGCTGGGGGAGGGCCTGGGGGCAGGGTGCACGCTCCCCCGTGCTTCCTCCGAACCCAGGGCTGGAGGTCACCCTCGCTCCGAATCCAGGGCTCTGGGCGACTCGCTGTGATTCAGTGTGAAGTCTCGTGGCCCGCAGGCCTTCCAGGAGGACATCTCGCCCGCCCTCTGCCGGGCCCGGGGCAGCTCGCTTCTCCAGACCCCTTACATTTGTGCAGGCTCTCCAGGACCCACCTCTGGGCACGCAGCGTCAGAAGCCCCGGTCCTGCCCTCTCTCCACTCCAGACCTGTGTTTTCAGTAGCTTCTGCACCTGTCCGTGGAGGCCTCATCCGGCCACAGGCTCACAGCTCTGACAGCCGCCTCCTCCTCACTGCTCGCCCTGGGGCGGCCCGCCTCCTTCCACTCGGGAGGGCTCCCCTGCCTACTCATCGCCTGGGCCCAATTCCACCACTTCTGAGAGAAGGGGAGTGTGGGGGGCGCGGGGAGTCCTGCTCTGGGGAAGGGGGCCGGGACAAGCTGCTGGGGTCTCCTATAACCCAGGGCCTAGGTCTGCTTCCTGGAACCTTGGCTTTCCCTGTGTGAGCCGCGCCCTTTCAGGCAGGAGGGCGGACGGATGCTGTGATACGAGGTGTGGAGAGGGGCACCATGCCGAGGAGCCAGGTGTCCTGCACCGCGTCCACCCTCCGTCTTCCTTGTGCACCCCTGTGGCCCTCAGCGTGGGTCTCTCTGCCTTCATGAGGACCCCTCCAACCCTCTGACACGGCCTCCCAAACGGCCTCTAGGAGAGCAGCCCTGACCTTTGCCGACCACGCCCAGCTCAGAGCCCTCAAGGGTCGATGTCCTTTATGGCAGAATCCAGTGCCATCGGCACCTGATGTCCTTCCACCTCGATCTCAGCATTTCCTACAGCACCCTACGCCCCTGGGGGAGAGCCCTGCTCTTTCCCTACCCCTTGTCAGGCTGCACACAGCTCCTCTTGACCAGAGGCCCCAGTCTGCTTCTTCCCCGTCCTCTCACGGGGTTCCCCAGGCCCCTGGCTTCTCCCGCAGGTGGAGGGGATGGAAAGGCGGAGGGGCTTCCGGCCCAGAAGGAGATGCAGCACCACCAGGGAGCCCCCACCTGCTCGAGTCTCCAGGTCGGGTGAGCGAGCTCCCAGAAGCATGAGCTCAGCGGCCCGGCCCCAGGGAGGGGCGGGACCCTGCTGGACACGACCCATGACCTCATCTCTCCTGGCTCCAGGCAGCAGCCCTGCCCACCTCGGGAGAATTCCATGACTCAGGTGAGAGGGGTGGGGCCCTGCCAGAGGCTCAGCGCCAAGGTCACACCGCCCTGCCACCCCGTCTGTGGTGTGCACGGCCAGGCCTGGATGACACTGCCTTCCCTGCTCAGCCAAGGGGCCAGCCTCGCCAGGGGGCGATGAGCGGAGGCCTGCGGAGCCCAGAGGGGAGTTTTCATTATCTGGGGGCCAGGGAGGTGCAAGCTGCAAGCTCCAACCTCCTCAGCCTGTTGGGTGGGGAGCCTAGGGAGCAGTGCTTAGAGGCAGGACGAAGGGGCTGAGGCCTGGGCCTCAAGGACTTCCCTTAGCACATGGGGGCACACTTGGGGCAGCCAAGGACGCCTGGATGCGTGTGCACTGCTTAATCACCTCTCGGAGGCACCCCCCACAGATCTTGACGGGTCAGCTGGTGGCTGTGTGGTAGGCTGGCTCCATTCTCTCCCCTCTTCTCCATCACATGCGCTCACACACAGGCACACATGAAGCTGAGTGGTTGTACCTCAGTGTGTGATGGGCGTGTGTTTCTTCTTCCCTGTTTGAAGATGCAACAAAGTAACGGTCACCGTGGCCTGGGGATCAGTAACGATGGAATGGGTTCAGAATGGAAACTGAACTGTCCTTCTTCTAAAACCCCTTTCCTAAGCCTGCGGAGAGCAGCCCTGACCTTTGCCGACCACGCCCAGCTCAGAGCCCTCAAGGGTCGATGTCCTTTATGGCAGAATCCAGTGCCATCGGCACCTGATGTCCTTCCACCTCGATCTCAGCATTTCCTACAGCACCCTACGCCCCTGGGGGAGAGCCCTGCTCTTTCCCTACCCCTTGTCAGGCTGCACACAGCTCCTCTTGACCAGAGGCCCCAGTCTGCTTCTTCCCCGTCCTCTCACGGGGTTCCCCAGGCCCCTGGCTTCTCCCGCAGGTGGAGGGGATGGAAAGGCGGAGGGGCTTCCGGCCCAGAAGGAGATGCAGCACCACCAGGGAGCCCCCACCTGCTCGAGTCTCCAGGTCGGGTGAGCGAGCTCCCAGAAGCATGAGCTCAGCGGCCCGGCCCCAGGGAGGGGCGGGACCCTGCTGGACACGACCCATGACCTCATCTCTCCTGGCTCCAGGCAGCAGCCCTGCCCACCTCGGGAGAATTCCATGACTCAGGTGAGAGGGGTGGGGCCCTGCCAGAGGCTCAGCGCCAAGGTCACACCGCCCTGCCACCCCGTCTGTGGTGTGCACGGCCAGGCCTGGATGACACTGCCTTCCCTGCTCAGCCAAGGGGCCAGCCTCGCCAGGGGGCGATGCGCGGAGGCCTGGAGCCCAGAGGGAGTTTTCATTATCTGGGGGCCAGGGAGGTGCAAGCTGCAAGCTCCAACCTCCTCAGCCTGTTGGGTGGGGAGCCTAGGGAGCAGTGCTTAGAGGCAGGACGAAGGGGCTGAGGCCTGGGCCTCAAGGACTTCCCTTAGCACATGGGGGCACACTTGGGGCAGCCAAGGACGCCTGGATGCGTGTGCACTGCTTAATCACCTCTCGGAGGCACCCCCCACAGATCTTGACGGGTCAGCTGGTGGCTGTGTGGTAGGCTGGCTCCATTCTCTCCCCTCTTCTCCATCACATGCGCTCACACACAGGCACACATGAAGCTGAGTGGTTGTACCTCAGTGTGTGATGGGCGTGTGTTTCTTCTTCCCTGTTTGAAGATGCAACAAAGTAACGGTCACCGTGGCCTGGGGATCAGTAACGATGGAATGGGTTCAGAATGGAAACTGAACTGTCCTTCTTCTAAAACCCCTTTCCTAAGCCTGCTCCATGATCCCCAAAGTCAGAATGACCATCATGAGCCTAGCTGGGACCCATGGGACCCTGGTGGATGGAGTCTTCTTCATAGTATTCCCCATGCAGACTTTGAGGCCCAGCTGAAGTGAGATCTTGTCCTAGAGCCTCCCCTGAGTCCTGAATGCCAGTTCTCCCCTTTCTGGTGAATTAATTACATTTTTTTTGGTTTCTCTGGATCTTCATTGCTGCCGGGGCCTTTTCTCCAGTTGCAGTGAGCAGGGGTTACTGTCTAGTTGTGACATGAGGGCTTCTCATCATGGTGGCTTCTCTCACTGCAGAGCGTGGGCTCTACAGCACCGGCTCAGAAACTGCCGTGCGCGGGCTTAGGTGCTCCACGGCCTGTGGGATCTTCCCAGGCCAGGGATTGAAACTGTGTCCCCTGCATTGGCAGACGGATTTTTAGCCATTGTACCACTCTGAACCTATTTCTTGATGATACAAAACAGGGTTCATTCATTCTTCATGACTTTCTGTGAGTCCCAATGAGCAGATTCGAGCAGTTGTTAAATAGGGACGAGGAAGGAAGGAGACACCAAGGATAAACAGTCAAGGGCAGCCTTGGGGCAAAGTCCTGGTTCCCCATCAAAGGACACAACAGTGTCTTGGAGCCATTTTGCAGATACTAGAATCCCCTCCAGGTGGGAGTAGTTAACGATTCACAATGGAACACTGCCCACAGGCATGCAGACCCCAGACCAGGCGGATCTGATGATGTTGACGCCGGGGCACACTTGGGGCAGCCAAGGGCGCCTGGATGCGTGTGCACTGCTTAATCACCTCTCGGAGGCACCCCACAGATCTTGACGGGTCAGCTGGTGGCTGTGTGGTAGGCTGGCTCCATTCTCTCCCTCTTCTCCATCACATGCGCTCACACACAGGCACACATGAAGCTGAGTGGTTGTACCTCAGTGTGTGATGGGCGTGTGTTTCTTCTTCCCTGTTTGAAGATGCAACAAAGTAACGGTCACCGTGGCCTGGGGATCAGTAACGATGGAATGGGTTCAGAATGGAAACTGAACTGTCCTTCTTCTAAAACCCCTTTCCTAAGCCTGCTCCATGATCCCCAAAGTCAGAATGACCATCATGAGCCTAGCTGGGACCCATGGGACCCTGGTGGATGGAGTCTTCTTCATAGTATTCCCCATGCAGACTTTGAGGCCCAGCTGAAGTGAGATCTTGTCCTAGAGCCTCCCCTGAGTCCTGAATGCCAGTTCTCCCCTTTCTGGTGAATTAATTACATTTTTTTTGGTTTCTCTGGATCTTCATTGCTCCCGGGCCTTTTCTCCAGTTGCAGTGAGCAGGGGTTACTGTCTAGTTGTGACATGAGGGCTTCTCATCATGGTGGCTTCTCTCACTGCAGAGCGTGGGCTCTACAGCACCGGCTCAGAAACTGCCGTGCGCGGGCTTAGGTGCTCCACGGCCTGTGGGATCTTCCCAGGCCAGGGATTGAAACTGTGTCCCCTGCATTGGCAGACGGATTTTTAGCCATTGTACCACTCTGAACCTATTTCTTGATGATACAAAACAGGGTTCATTCATTCTTCATGACTTTCTGTGAGTCCCAATGAGCAGATTCGAGCAGTTGTTAAATAGGGACGAGGAAGGAAGGAGACACCAAGGATAAACAGTCAAGGGCAGCCTTGGGGCAAAGTCCTGGTTCCCCATCAAAGGACACAACAGTGTCTTGGAGCCATTTTGCAGATACTAGAATCCCCTCCAGGTGGGAGTAGTTAACGATTCACAATGGAACACTGCCCACAGGCATGCAGACCCCAGACCAGGCGGACTGGAGGCTGATGATGTTGACGCCCCCTTCACTCGCCAGCAGCCCATCAGGAGAATGTCCACCAGAGGATCACACCTTCTTTGGGCAATTCATGTAAAACTTCTTATCTTTCCCAAATGGGGGACACGTGGTTTTGAGAGCGTTCGCCTGCTGTGTCCCCGTTTGCTTGGCAAAGCAATAAACCTGTCCTTTCCTACTTCACCCAAAACTCCAGGATAAGATTCAGCCCCCGTGTACAGAGAAGCTGAGCTTCTTGTCAAGGTCCGTGCACAGGCTGGAAGAGAATTTCCAGATATGAGGCAGAGTGAGAGGAAAGTACAGTTTATTAGAGGGTGGGGGAAGGGTGAACCAACAGGGTGAAATTGGGAGATGCTGTGAGAACAGCGGGCCGGCTCAAGCCAGAGCCAACTCTAAACAGGGGTCTTTGATCCATCTTGTCGCTAGGGTCTAAGGAGTGGCATAGGGGTCTTAAGGATCATTGCTGATTGGACGGTCTGCTGGGTGGGGTAGAGTGATGACTAGAGCTTGAGGGAAAGACAGTAGGCTCCGAGGAGGGGCACAGGGGTCTTAAGGATTGGGTGGGGTAGTACAGCCCGGGGGAGGGGAGGACAATAAGGGTCTGGTTTATTTCTTCTTGCATTCTAAGACCTTCCTCATTTGCGCAGTTCTTTCATCCTTGAGCACCACACTTCTGGCATGCATTGTTTAAGCTGCTAAACTTGGGGTTCTTTGCTATGCAGCAGTAGAAAATGGAAATGGTTCTTCCTGCTTCCACTTTTGCATGGAAATCCCTGTCGCCACCCCAGGGTCTCGTTGAAAGTTGTTCAGTCATGTCTAACTCTTTGGGACCCCATAGACTGCAGCCCCCCAGGCTGCTCTGTCCATGGGATTCTCCAGGCAAGAATGCTGGCGTGAGTTGCCATTCCCTCATCCGGAGGCTCTTTCCAACCCAGGGATCGAACCCAGGTCTTCCGCATGGCAGGTGGATTCTTTACCATCTGAGCCACCAGGGAAGCCCAAGGTCTCCGAGGGGCTACGTTCATGAGCTGGTCTCTGCCTGACGTTTCTCCACCTCTCAGTCACCATTTCGGCTTCTAGGAAACACACGTGGATTCTGACACCTCCCTCCCTCCTGGTTTCCCCCTTTCCCTTGTTGCTAGGCCTCGGTTCCCCTCATGGGGTTCCCTCCGTTAGTCACCCCTTGACTGTGGGGGTCCTCTAGGAATCCGCCTGAGTGTTCTGGTTCTCTCCTGGCACACAGGACTCCCAATCCACGTCTTGGGGGCAGACTGTGTCCCAGAACCCGCACCCTGGCTGGAAGCCCCTCGTTCCCCAGGCCTGCCCCTCCCGTTGTCCCCCAGGGCTCGTCTGGGCAGCGTGGTTCACAGGTGCGGAGCCAGCCTCGGAGGCAGCAGCCATGAGGGAATCGGTGCAGAACGGGTTGAACGCAGTGGGAAGGTGCTGGCATTTGACGAACAGGGGGCCTGTGCCCGCGCTCCCCAGGGACCACCTCACAGCATGCAGGAGACTCCGAACACAACTGCAGTCTTGCCTCTGATGCCCATCAGCCCACTCAAGGTCGCCCTGCAAAGACGGGCTTTTTTGCTCACCGTCCACAAGGCAGTTCATCCCAGTGTGAAAACGGGACCAGCTGTTTCCAATGACTCTCCCCGCACCGTGCCCTCATCAGCTCTGATTCGGCTGAGCGTGTGGACCGCGGGGTGAGGCGGCAGAGGCTGGACGCGTCCCTGAGCGCAGGTCTGGAGGCCAGCGCTGCCCTCTCCGAGCACCCCGTGGATGGGTGGACCGTCCAAGGTCAACCCCCAGGGAGCCAACGACACGCAGGAAGCAGGAAGGCACCGAAGAAGCAAGGCGGAGGGGCAGCTGGCGGCAGACGGCTGAGCTGCGGTCGCCTTGGGCAGGTGGGTGCGGATCCCTGGGAGGCTGTGGCTGGGTCAGAGGACCAGGCAGGAGAGACCTTGGGGACCTCGGTGTGGGGAGTGACCTTGGCGGCTGGAAGGAGCCGCAGGGAGCACTGCGTGACTGAGGGTCGTTTCAGGGAGAGATGGGTCTGAGCCAGAGTGAGAGCGTGGTGTGCCCCTGCCCTGGGTGCGTGCGTGCGTGCGTGTGTGTGTGTGCTGGGGGCAGAGGGCGGAGCGACAGCTGTGCGGTGGCCCTGCAGAAGAGGGAACAAGGACGTGGAACTGAAACGTTGCTGGTGGGAGCGAACTCATGGACGCGTCTGGGTTAATGGGCTGGGCGTCCATCCCGTTAATTCATATGCTGAAGCCCTAATCCTAGACTGTGACTGTTTTGGAGATAAGATCTTTCAAGAGGTGGTTAAGGCGGCAGCCCCTCCAGTACTCTCCTGGCACACAGGACTCCCAATCCACGTCTTGGGGGCAGACTGTGTCCCAGAACCCGCACCCTGGCTGGAAGCCCCTCGTTCCCCAGGCCTGCCCCTCCCGTTGTCCCCCAGGGCTCGTCTGGGCAGCGTGGTTCACAGGTGCGGAGCCAGCCTCGGAGGCAGCAGCCATGAGGGAATCGGTGCAGAACGGGTTGAACGCAGTGGGAAGGTGCTGGCATTTGACGAACAGGGGGCCTGTGCCCGCGCTCCCCAGGGACCACCTCACAGCATGCAGGAGACTCCGAACACAACTGCAGTCTTGCCTCTGATGCCCATCAGCCCACTCAAGGACGCCCTGCAAAGACGGGCTTTTTTGCTCACCGTCCACAAGGCAGTTCATCCCAGTGTGAAAACGGGACCAGCTGTTTCCAATGACTCTCCCCGCACCGTGCCCTCATCAGCTCTGATTCGGCTGAGCGTGTGGACCGCGGGGTGAGGCGGCAGAGGCTGGACGCGTCCCTGAGCGCAGGTCTGGAGGCCAGCGCTGCCCTCTCCGAGCACCCCGTGGATGGGTGGACCGTCCAAGGTCAACCCCCAGGGAGCCAACGACACGCAGGAAGCAGGAAGGCACCGAAGAAGCAAGGCGGAGGGGCAGCTGGCGGCAGACGGCTGAGCTGCGGTCGCCTTGGGCAGGTGGGTGCGGATCCCTGGGAGGCTGTGGCTGGGTCAGAGGACCAGGCAGGAGAGACCTTGGGGACCTCGGTGTGGGGAGTGACCTTGGCGGCTGGAAGGAGCCGCAGGGAGCACTGCGTGACTGAGGGTCGTTTCAGGGAGAGATGGGTCTGAGCCAGAGTGAGAGCGTGGTGTGCCCCTGCCCTGGGTGCGTGCGTGCGTGCGTGTGTGTGTGTGCTGGGGGCAGAGGGCGGAGCGACAGCTGTGCGGTGGCCCTGCAGAAGAGGGAACAAGGACGTGGAACTGAAACGTTGCTGGTGGGAGCGAACTCATGGACGGCGTCTGGGTTAATGGGCTGGAAGGCGTCCATCCCCGTTTGCGAATTCATATGCTGAAGCCCTAATCCTAGACTGTGACTGTTTTGGAGATAAGATCTTTCAAGAGGTGGTTAAGGGAGCGGCAGCCCCCTCCAGTACTCTTCCCTGGGGAACTCCACGAGCAGAGGAGCCCGGCGGGCTACAGTCCACGGGGTCACAAAGAGTTGGTCATGACTGAAGTGACTGAGACACACGGCTCCGTGGAGTCAGCGTGGCCACGAGCCCAGAGGAGAAACCCGGGGGCTAAGGAAGGAAATGGGACCAAGTGACTAAGCCTAAAGGTAGAATGAGGCCATTGGTCTGGGCCCTCCGTCAAGATGACGGCTGGTGCCCTTATAGGAAGCCACTAAGATACAGACACACTGAAGGAAGACCACGAGAGGACACGGGCGGGGAGGGAGGCCTCAGGAGAAAGCAGTCCCGCCAGCACCCCCTCCTGCTCGTCTAGCCTCCAACGCTGGGAGACGGTACATGTGCTCTAAGCCCCGCCCCCTCCCCGTCTGTGGACCTTATTAAGCAGCCTGAGCAGGCTGAGACGCCTAGGTTCCAAGCTGAGACAGGAGAAGGGGTGACGAGCAGAAACGTCAGCCCCCCACCCTACACACGAGGCCTCTAGGACTGCCCACACCCTCCTCTTCTGGCTCTGAAGCGACGTCTTTCCTCAGTTTGTGTTCTTTATTGCTGTAAAAAGCTTTATTATTTCCATTTGGTCCAAGACTGGGAGAGGGCTCCAGGGTGTTAAAAAGCAGCCTCGTGGCTGCAGACAGGGGCTGCTGCAAGGTTGCTCAGCTCCTCACGCTTGAGGGTGAGCCTTTCACAGAGATATCCGTCCAACCCAGCCTGGGGACCAATCAGCCTGCAGAGGTTGGTCAGGTGGTCACGCGTCTTCTAGGAAGTCACGCGTCTCTCCGGGCAGTCATGGAGGTTGGCAAAACCCAGGCCTTGCAGATCCAATAGGGCCGGTTCCGGTTCTTCTCCATGAGAAGGGAGGCTTCCGTAGCGTCCTGGGTTTTCTGGACTCGTCTTGAGACGCTTCCGCACGTCCTGGAAGAGGGTGCAGCCGCTCTGCTGGTTTTGGATTTTCAGGAGACGCTGGGCGCCCTGGAGTTCCTCCTCAGCTAATTTGCAGAAAACGTGGCTCCCGTCCTCCAGAGTGCAACACTGCGGTCAAAGTAGAAGCCCAGCGAGAGGTAGGTGTAGGAGGCCAACAGACGCGTGTTGGCCAGGAGGCGGACGCTGGCCTCCACCTCTGACGAATCTGGGAGGGAGCTCGTGGCTGGCGGGCGATAGGCTGTGCGTGTGTGCTGAATCGCTTCGGTTGTGGCTGACTCTGTCTTTGCGAGCCTACGGCCCAAAGCCCACCGGGCTCCTGTCCGTGGGATTCTCTGGAGGGGGTGACCAGGCCTTCCTCCAGGGGTCGTCCCACCCCAGGGATTGAGTCCCTGTTTCCTAGTTTCCTGCATTGGCAAGCGAGGTCTTTATCACTAGTACCACCTGGGAAGCCGCAGTCACAGGGAGTTAAGCTCAAAAAATGCTGTCGGCTGGTCCCGGTGATGGCGAACAGCTGAGTGGCTGCTCCTGAAGGTTGCAGCTGGAAAACAAGGTTGGAGGTGGTCGGAGGCCGGAGCAAGGGTCATCCGTGGGTCTGTTCCGTCCAAGCACTGTTGAAGCAAGAGACAGACTCGCAGGGCCGCCGAGCGCACTGCGCCTCCCAGTTCGGCTCCTTTGACACTCATGGCGATCGTGGAGGTGCTCCTGACGTCCTTTAGGGGCCTCCCCACCCCGCCCGTCTCCCAAGATGCCGGAGCTGCAGGAGTCTCTAGAGCTGCCCAGACACGAGTGTACGACACATACACACAGGCCCATGCGCTTACAATCATGCCAATATGTCATCTATTAAAATTCCAGTCTTACAAACTTGCTTTAAAATTGCCCAAAGGACATGGAAAATGCAGCTCCTCACGGGGAGTATCCGTCCAACCCAGCCTGGGGACCAATCAGCCTGCAGAGGTTGGTCAGGTGGTCACGCGTCTTCTAGGAAGTCACGCGTCTCTCCGGCAGTCATGGAGGTTGGCAAAACCCAGGCCTTGCAGATCCAATAGGGCGGTTCGGTTCTTCTCCATGAGAAGGGAGGCTTCCGTAGCGTCCTGGGTTTTCTGGACTCGTCTTGAGACGCTTCCGCACGTCCTGGAAGAGGGTGCAGCCGCTCTGCTGGTTTTGGATTTTCAGGAGACGCTGGGCGCCCTGGAGTTCCTCCTCAGCTAATTTGCAGAAAACGTGGCTCCCGTCCTCCAGAGTGCAACACTGCGGTCAAAGTAGAAGCCCAGCGAGAGGTAGGTGTAGGAGGCCAACAGACGCGTGTTGGCCAGGAGGCGGACGCTGGCCTCCACCTCTGACGAATCTGGGAGGGAGCTCGTGGCTGGCGGGCGATAGGCTGTGCGTGTGTGCTGAATCGCTTCGGTTGTGGCTGACTCTGTCTTTGCGAGCCTACGGCCCAAAGCCCACCGGGCTCCTGTCCGTGGGATTCTCTGGAGGGGGTGACCAGGCCTTCCTCCAGGGGTCGTCCCACCCCAGGGATTGAGTCCCTGTTTCCTAGTTTCCTGCATTGGCAAGCGAGGTCTTTATCACTAGTACCACCTGGGAAGCCGCAGTCACAGGGAGTTAAGCTCAAAAAATGCTGTCGGCTGGTCCCGGTGATGGCGAACAGCTGAGTGGCTGCTCCTGAAGGTTGCAGCTGGAAAACAAGGTTGGAGGTGGTCGGAGGCCGGAGCAAGGGTCATCCGTGGGTCTGTTCCGTCCAAGCACTGTTGAAGCAAGAGACAGACTCGCAGGGCCGCCGAGCGCACTGCGCCTCCCAGTTCGGCTCCTTTGACACTCATGGCGATCGTGGAGGTGCTCCTGACGTCCTTTAGGGGCCTCCCCACCCCGCCCGTCTCCCAAGATGCCGGAGCTGCAGGAGTCTCTAGAGCTGCCCAGACACGAGTGTACGACACATACACACAGGCCCATGCGCTTACAATCATGCCAATATGTCATCTATTAAAATTCCAGTCTTACAAACTTGCTTTAAAATTGCCCAAAGGACATGGAAAATGGGCCTGCTTTGAGCCCCATGTGTTGTGGAACGGCTGTCTCCATCCACATCTGGTTTTCTGGTCTCTGGATTGAGTGGGGAGGCTGGGTCCCAGCCTCCTGCTCTCCTGGGGCGGGCTAGTTTAGGGGTGCGCTCATCACCTGAGCACCCCTGCTCTGCCAGCACCCGCCTCAGGTGGGGCTGGCCCTGGCCTGGGGCCGGCAGGGTGCAGAGGGTACTGAGGCCCAGGACGGGGAGGGATCGGGGTCCGGGGAGGGCTGTCTCTCGGGCAGAGGGACCGTGCAACCATGGGCGGGGTGAAATGTCACGGAACAGGCCCCTCCTTCCTGGCTGTCCACACGCTTCTGAGCCCTGCTGGTTGGCTTTCCAGAGGAGAGCGGCCCCTTCGGCCTCCTCCAGCCCCGCCCACCCTTGGAGGTCCGTTCTCCCCGTGATCCATTGGACAGAAGAGGGGAGGGAGTGCTCCCAGAAGCACAGTCTGGAATGAGGGTTCTGCTTGTCTCCTGTGCCCCGGTTTCCTCTTGGTATACTGGGGACAAGCTCAGGAGGCCTGCTCTGAGGAGGGACTGGGGGCGATGGCAGCCCACTGAGGCTGGGAGGAAGCTGCCCCCTGGCAAGGGCACTTCCCTACCCTGAACACCTCCTGGGTTGGCAGGGCTCTGGCTGAGCTCTGGGAGCCCAGGTAGGGAGGATGCAGGTGGGGCTAGTTCAGGGCGGCTTCTTGGAGGAGGCTGATCAAATAGGACCAACAAGACGAGGCTGCCTCAGAGGCAGCTGGGATGTATGCTCTGCCCTGGCCGTGTCCAGGGCTCCTTCTGCTCCCTCCACCCACCCACTGGCCCTGAGCCCCTCCCCCACCCTGAGACCCGCTGGGCAGAGCTTCCTGAGGCTCAGGTGCTCGCCCCTCCCCGCCCCACCTCTTCCACACACACTCGAGACGTTCCTTCCGTGAGGCCGTCATCCAGGTGGCTTTGGCTCGGAACCGACATGACTGGCAGCCTGCCCGCTACCACCCGCTGGGCCCCACGGCCCACTAATGCCTTTAAAATTGCATCTATTAAAATTCCAGTCTTACAAACTTGCTTTAAAATTGCCCAAAGGACATGGAAAATGGGCCTGCTTTGAGCCCCATGTGTTGTGGAACGGCTGTCTCCATCCACATCTGGTTTTCTGGTCTCTGGATTGAGTGGGGAGGCTGGGTCCCAGCCTCCTGCTCTCCTGGGGCGGGCTAGTTTAGGGGTGCGCTCATCACCTGAGCACCCCTGCTCTGCCAGCACCCGCCTCAGGTGGGGCTGGCCCTGGCCTGGGGCCGGCAGGGTGCAGAGGGTACTGAGGCCCAGGACGGGGAGGGATCGGGGTCCGGGGAGGGCTGTCTCTCGGGCAGAGGGACCGTGCAACCATGGGCGGGGTGAAATGTCACGGAACAGGCCCCTCCTTCCTGGCTGTCCACACGCTTCTGAGCCCTGCTGGTTGGCTTTCCAGAGGAGAGCGGCCCCTTCGGCCTCCTCCAGCCCCGCCCACCCTTGGAGGTCCGTTCTCCCCGTGATCCATTGGACAGAAGAGGGGAGGGAGTGCTCCCAGAAGCACAGTCTGGAATGAGGGTTCTGCTTGTCTCCTGTGCCCCGGTTTCCTCTTGGTATACTGGGGACAAGCTCAGGAGGCCTGCTCTGAGGAGGGACTGGGGGCGATGGCAGCCCACTGAGGCTGGGAGGAAGCTGCCCCCTGGCAAGGGCACTTCCCTACCCCTGAACACCTCCTGGGTTGGCAGGGCTCTGGCTGAGCTCTGGGAGCCCAGGTAGGGAGGATGCAGGTGGGGCTAGTTCAGGGCGGCTTCTTGGAGGAGGCTGATCAAATAGGACCAACAAGACGAGGCTGCCTCAGAGGCAGCTGGGATGTATGCTCTGCCCTGGCCGTGTCCAGGGCTCCTTCTGCTCCCTCCACCCACCCACTGGCCCTGAGCCCCTCCCCCACCCTGAGACCCGCTGGGCAGAGCTTCCTGAGGCTCAGGTGCTCGCCCCTCCCCGCCCCACCTCTTCCACACACACTCGAGACGTTCCTTCCGTGAGGCCGTCATCCAGGTGGCTTTGGCTCGGAACCGACATGACTGGCAGCCTGCCCGCTACCACCCGCTGGGCCCCACGGCCCAGGCCTCCTCTCTAGGGTTCCCGCAGCCCCACCCCTGCATGCTTGTCATCCCGTGACAGACTGGACAGCCCAGCTGCACAGATGCTCGCAGAGGGGCCAGGCCAGCTGCTCTGAGGTCGGGTGCTGGTAGGGCCGGGAGGACCACACCGAACGTGCGGGAGTCGGCCTTGCCTTTCAGAACCAGTGGGCCCAGCCCCCTGCTGTGCCCCCTTCATCCTAGATGTATTTTGTCACTTCTTCTGGGCCGGATGTTCACGGGGGGCTTACAGAGGCCAGCAGGGTGGTGGGCAGCTCCTCCTGGGCTGCCCTGAAGAGCTGTGCAGGGAAGGGCCTGGCAGGGACTGAACGGGCATGGGGGGCTGGTATCATCTAAGTCGCCTGGGCTGGGGCGCCTGGCAACAATGACTCTGAGCCTGGTCTTAAAGGGGGATGTGGAGACGAGGAGCGGAAGGGGGCGTCCGAGGAGAGCACGGGCAGAGGCGGCGGGATTGATGTTAGAACCTCGCCCTGCCCAGCCCTGGCCCCCAGGGGTTCATCGAGCAAGCCTGGGCTCTGCTGGGACGGCCAGTCCTGAATACCCCCATGGCTTGCGCTGGGGGTAGCTTGGAGGTCGGTTTGATGAGGCTGGGAAACTGCGAGGCTCCGGGGTTCAAGTTGGGTGCCCGAGACCCCTCCCAGACTGGGGGCTCCTCTGCGTTCATCCCCAGAGGGTTCTTGAGTTCCTCAGCCTGGCTGGGTGGCCCCCGTAGGAGCCGGGCCAGGCCGGGCGGGAGGGGCTGCGCCACAGTGAGGAAAGAGGTTTGCAGCTCGAGGGCTTGGCTGTCATAGATTGTTCCCAGCAAACCCTGTTTTCTCTTAAGCTGACTCTGGGGGAAGGAGGAGGCGCCATGTGTCCGTGCAGACTGTGTGAGAGCCCTGGGAGCACCTGTGTGTCCATCCGCCATGCACGCAGCCCGGGCTCGAGCAGGCCCTTGTCCTGGGGACAGTCGCCCGGCTCCCTGGCAGTCTCATTCGACTGGTAACTGGGTAGACTTGATATCTGGGACTTAGGAGACAGGGTCTGCCTGCCCTGGCATCTCATGCTGGCCTCCTCTCTAGGGTTCCCGCAGCCCCACCCCTGCATGCTTGTCATCCCGTGACAGACTGGACAGCCCAGCTGCACAGATGCTCGCAGAGGGGCCAGGCCAGCTGCTCTGAGGTCGGGTGCTGGTAGGGCCGGGAGGACCACACCGAACGTGCGGGAGTCGGCCTTGCCTTTCAGAACCAGTGGGCCCAGCCCCCTGCTGTGCCCCCTTCATCCTAGATGTATTTTGTCACTTCTTCTGGGCCGGATGTTCACGGGGGGCTTACAGAGGCCAGCAGGGTGGTGGGCAGCTCCTCCTGGGCTGCCCTGAAGAGCTGTGCAGGGAAGGGCCTGGCAGGGACTGAACGGGCATGGGGGGCTGGTATCATCTAAGTCGCCTGGGCTGGGGCGCCTGGCAACAATGACTCTGAGCCTGGTCTTAAAGGGGGATGTGGAGACGAGGAGCGGAAGGGGGCGTCCGAGGAGAGCACGGGCAGAGGCGGCGGGATTGATGTTAGAACCTCGCCCTGCCCAGCCCTGGCCCCCAGGGGTTCATCGAGCAAGCCTGGGCTCTGCTGGGACGGCCAGTCCTGAATACCCCCATGGCTTGCGCTGGGGGTAGCTTGGAGGTCGGTTTGATGAGGCTGGGAAACTGCGAGGCTCCGGGGTTCAAGTTGGGTGCCCGAGACCCCTCCCAGACTGGGGGCTCCTCTGCGTTCATCCCCAGAGGGTTCTTGAGTTCCTCAGCCTGGCTGGGTGGCCCCCGTAGGAGCCGGGCCAGGCCGGGCGGGAGGGGCTGCGCCACAGTGAGGAAAGAGGTTTGCAGCTCGAGGGCTTGGCTGTCATAGATTGTTCCCAGCAAACCCTGTTTTCTCTTAAGCTGACTCTGGGGGAAGGAGGAGGCGCCATGTGTCCGTGCAGACTGTGTGAGAGCCCTGGGGAGCACCTGTGTGTCCATCCGCCCTGCACGCCGCCCGGCCTCGAGCAGGCCCTTGTCCTGGGGACAGTCGCCCGGCTCCCTGGCAGTCTCATTCGACTGTAGGGTCCAAGAGCTGGGACTCAGGAGACCTTGATATCTGGGACTTAGGAGACCTCTGGATGGCGGCTCTCTGCCTGTCCTCTCTGCCCCGACCATAACCTACAGTGCTGGGTACCTATCTACTCCGCCTCCTGCTTCCTTCTTCCTAAAAGGACCTGATGTACATTTCAGTATTTATATAACTGATCCAGTCAGGTTCTGGATTCTGATTAGTTTGCCATGATGGTAGATCCCTCTCCTTGCCAGTGATGCCTTAGGAGTGGGTGTGGGAAGTGGACCTGGGCATGGAAAGGTGAGGGGACCTCTAGGAGAGAAGCCCCAAGCTGTGTCTTAGGTGAGATCTTGATGCAACATCAGGAGCTGTGGCAGCCCTCTTGTGACTATGAGGTAAGTCAGGCAGAGGGTGTCAAAGCCACAGATGGGCAGGTCTGGGTCCTTGAGATGCTACTGGGCTGCTGCCTTAGCCCTCTCTGAGACTCCCTCCCATGTGAAATAACACTAGCTATTATTTATTGAGTGCTTTTATTGTTCTAGAAGCTGTGCTAAATGCTGGTATAGTCGAGAAATGTTTCTTGAAGTCAGGTACTTGTTACCGGTGTGGGTGACAGACACGCAGACATCAGACATAAATCCCTGACTCAGAGAGTTTGCATTCCTTAGGCTTTAAGTATTACGTCAAGATTCAAACAGCAGCGTGAGGTGAAGTGACAGTTTCACACAGCACACTCGCTCCTCTGGGAGCTGGGCTTTGCTGGCAGAGACTGGAGAGCGAGAGGCTTCATTTCCTGGGTTGCCCTGCAGCTGGGGTTCTGCGTGCACCTGGTTTCCCCCAAGTGCTCCAGCTGAGACTTCTGTGAGAGAGGGCAGGGGTGGTGGCAGGTATGGGCGTCCGGGGACGGTGCTGGCGCTCGGTTCCTCGGGGGCAGCTGTGGCAGGCTTTAGTGACTGGTCTCTAAGCTGCGGGGACGGGGCTGTGTGTTGGGTGGGGTAGCAGTCGGGGTGCCTCTCCATCCTGGGAAGCAACTGACTGTTTCTCCTGGCCGGGTAGCTTAGTTCCCCAGCCCACCCTGGAAGCTGACAGCTACCTCATCGCAGAAAAATCCTTTTGCGTAGGGTTAGGAGACCTCTGGATGGCGGCTCTCTGCCTGTCCTCTCTGCCCCGACCATAACCTACAGTGCTGGGTACCTATCTACTCCGCCTCCTGCTTCCTTCTTCCTAAAAGGACCTGATGTACATTTCAGTATTTATATAACTGATCCAGTCAGGTTCTGGATTCTGATTAGTTTGCCATGATGGTAGATCCCTCTCCTTGCCAGTGATGCCTTAGGAGTGGGTGTGGGAAGTGGACCTGGGCATGGAAAGGTGAGGGGACCTCTAGGAGAGAAGCCCCAAGCTGTGTCTTAGGTGAGATCTTGATGCAACATCAGGAGCTGTGGCAGCCCTCTTGTGACTATGAGGTAAGTCAGGCAGAGGGTGTCAAAGCCACAGATGGGCAGGTCTGGGTCCTTGAGATGCTACTGGGCTGCTGCCTTAGCCCTCTCTGAGACTCCCTCCCATGTGAAATAACACTAGCTATTATTTATTGAGTGCTTTTATTGTTCTAGAAGCTGTGCTAAATGCTGGTATAGTCGAGAAATGTTTCTTGAAGTCAGGTACTTGTTACCGGTGTGGGTGACAGACACGCAGACATCAGACATAAATCCCTGACTCAGAGAGTTTGCATTCCTTAGGCTTTAAGTATTACGTCAAGATTCAAACAGCAGCGTGAGGTGAAGTGACAGTTTCACACAGCACACTCGCTCCTCTGGGAGCTGGGCTTTGCTGGCAGAGACTGGAGAGCGAGAGGCTTCATTTCCTGGGTTGCCCTGCAGCTGGGGTTCTGCGTGCACCTGGTTTCCCCCAAGTGCTCCAGCTGAGACTTCTGTGAGAGAGGGCAGGGGTGGTGGCAGGTATGGGCGTCCGGGGACGGTGCTGGCGCTCGGTTCCTCGGGGGCAGCTGTGGCAGGCTTTAGTGACTGGTCTCTAAGCTGCGGGGACGGGGCTGTGTGTTGGGTGGGGTAGCAGTCGGGGTGCCTCTCCATCCTGGGAAGCAACTGACTGTTTCTCCTGGCCGGGTAGCTTAGTTCCCCAGCCCACCCTGGAAGCTGACAGCTACCTCATCGCAGAAAAAAAATCCTTTTCTGCTTACATTAGCTCACGTGTGCTACATAATTGCTGCAAATAACATCTAAAATGTGCCATGGAGCTTGACAAGGTGGATGGGTGGTAGATGGTAAGAATCCACTCACTGTAGGTGAAAACCCAGTGCCTCTGGTTAGGCAGTGGGGAAGGATGAGGTCAAGCAGCTTCCCCCCGTACTTAGGAAGGAAGGCCACAGCCAGACATTGGTCTGGGTGCAGGGACAGGCTGGGTATGGGCTTGTTTTCTTTGAGGACGGTGTGTGGTGCTCTTGGTGGGGAAAGGAGACTGGACGATGGATAAACGGGAGACCTGCAGGTGAATTCTCCTTCACTTCCTTTGCAGCTGCAATAGCAACGTTGGGCCTTCTAGCTCCTAAATCGAAGATGCCTCCACTTACCCAGGGTTTTTTTTTTTTTTTTTTTTTTTTTTAACTTACCCGGGGTTTTAATTTCACTAATTTTTCTTTTAAGATTGATCTCTGGGCACTTAACAGATTTTCAAAATGCCACTGTTAATGGCACACTTAAAAATGTTCATTTTTCTCATTGCTTCTGGTGTATAGAAATATGAATGATTTTTGTACATGGCCTGGCATCCAGAAATCCTTGCTTATTCTGTTCATTTATTGATAGATTCTTTTATTTACAAAAATCATGTCACCTGTACAAGAAGACTTTTTCTTTCCATTTAATCCAACCTTGTCTTTTAAAAAGATTTTTTTGCACTGGGCGAAGACTTCAGGTACTATTGCCCACTCCCTAACCCCGCCCAACACACAGTGAAATTTTTAAAAAATTGAACTCAATTTAGCTTCTTTATTTTTGGCTGCACTGGGTCTTTGTTGCTATGCGTGGGCTTTCTCTCGCTGCAGTGAGCAGAGGCTACTCTCTAGCTGTGGTGTGCGGGTTTCTCATTGTCGTGGCTGCTCTCCCTGCTGAGCACACGCTGTAGGGCGTGTGGGCTTCAGCGGCGGCTGGGCACAGGCTGAGGTGCCCCACGGCTCGTGGAACCTTCCCGGACCAGGGACTGAACACATGTCCCCTGCGCTGGCAGGTGGATTCTGAACGACTGGAACCATAGGGAAGTCCCACGGTGAAACTCAATGACCTTGACAGTGGACAGCCGCATAGCCACCATCTAGAGTCGACCAGTTTAGGTTTTACCAGACTTCCCATACCAGCTTTCCGATGCATCTTTCCATCCTTCCATTCATCGATGAACCCATTCTTTGTTCCTTTCGGGATGCATTTCAAAGTAGCAGCAGAAATCAGCGTAATTTCCCCTAGAACTTTGGCATGCATATTATTGTCTAGTATCATTTTGAATGGAAGTGTTAAATGGAACATCTCATGTTCTTGCTCTCAACCTTAGGAGGAAATTTTGGATATTTTAAGTATGATGTGTTTGCTGTAGGTTTTTTGTAGATAATTTTATCAGATGGACATTTCCTTATTTTTCTAGCTTGCTGATTGTATCACCCAATTGAATTTTATCCAAACTTCTGTCCACACCTATTATAAGTATTATAATTTACTTTTCTCTTTTGATGATGTTCATGTGAATGACATTGGTTCTTGAATAAGTCCAATTTAATCATGACGCATTTAATTTTTTTTTTTATTATTTATTTTGGCTGCACTGGGTCTTTGCGGCAGCACACAGGGTTAGTTGTGGCGTGTGGGATCTTAGTTCCCTGACCAGGGATCAAACCTGGGCCGCCTCTATTGGGAACGTGGAGTCTTACCCACCAGACCACCAAGGAAGTCCCAATCATGATGCATTTTCATATGTTTGTAATTTCTATTTGCAAATGAATAGATCTTTGGCAGCCATGATGATGGGAACAAGTGACCTGCAATTTTAGTTTCTTACACTGCTCCTGTGGTATTTTTGATATCTAAGGCTGTGCTGGTTTCATAAAATCAATTTGGAGGTTTTCTATTTTCTGGAAGACTTTGTGCACGATTGGCATTTATTTCTCTCTTAGATGTTTAACTGAATTCACTAGTGAAGCCATCTGGACCTGTAGATTTCCTTGTGAGGCGATTCTAAATTATGAGTTCAATTTAAGCAATAGATAGAGGATGACTTCAGTTTTCAAGATCTTCTGATGTCAGTTTTGCTTTTTGTCAATTAATATTTACTGGAGTATAGTTGCTTTACAATGTTGTGTTAGTTTCTACTGTACAACAAAGGGAATCAGCACAATATGTATACATATATCTCCTCTTTTTCGGATTTCCTTCCCATTTAGGTCAACACAGAGCACTGAATGGAGCTCCCTGTGCTCCTCTGTAGGTCCTCCTTAGTTACCTATTTTATGCACAGTACCAACAGCATGTATTGGTCAACCCTAGTCTCCCAGTTTATCCCACCCTGATGTCAGTTTCAGAGAGCTTTTTTTTTCTTTTTTTAAAAAAGGAATTTGCTCATTTAATCCATAGTTTAAAAACAGCTGTATTGAGGCATAACTGACATACAAAAACTGAACATGTGCAAAGTGCACAATTTGACTAGTTTTGATATGTGTAGAGTCCTGAAACATCACTCCATCTATACTTAAAATTGATTAGTATCTGTATTATTCTTCTATGTTTTTTTTGCCATTTTTAAAATTTTGCTTTTTTGCTTTTACAGAGTTCTGTTGTTTACAGATATGTATAATCCCAGATCAGTCATATGTATGTCCCATCCCCCCATCCCACCCCTCCAGGCCATCACATAGTCCTCATGTAAGATCCCTTAACCCACAGCACACTGACAATAGTTATCTCTTTTGCATATTATAGAATAGGGCTCCATGTTACTCTTTCCATATCTCTCACCCACTCTTCCCTCTCCCCAATGTCCATGAATCTTTTCTCTATGACTGTTTTTCCATTGATACTCTGCATGTGTATTTATCAGAATGACTTTATTAGATTCTATATATAGGTATTAGTATACTAGTCCTTCTCTTTTTGACTTACTTCACTTGGTATAATAGGTTCTAGATTCATCCGTCTCATTAGGACTGAATCTTCTGCATTTCTTTTTGTGGCTGAGAAGTGCTCCATTGTATATATGTACCAGAGCTTCTTTAACCATTTGTTGACGGACTTCTATTTGCTTCCATGTTCTAGCTATTGTGTAGAGTGCTGCAATGAACATTGGGGTACAGGTGTCTCTTTCAATTTTGATTTCATCAGAGTATAAGCCTAATAATAGGATTGCTGGGTCATATGGTGCTTCTATTCTTAGCTTTTTGAGGAATCTCCATATTGTCTTCCATAGTGACTGTGTCAATTTACACTCCCACCAACAATGCAGGAGTGTTCCCTTTTCTCCACACCCTCTCCAGCATTTATTATCTGCAGATTTTTTGATGATGGCCTATCCTCCTACATGTTTTTGATGTGTGCCTGAGTTGAATGAATTTGCCCGTTTTTACTTGTGATACCTGCTGTTTCTCTGTCCCCCTCCTACCTGTCCACCTGTTCTCCTTCCTTGCTGATCAGTTTTGATATGTGTAGAGTCCTGAAACATCACTCCATCTATACTTAAAATTGATTAGTATCTGTATTATTCTTCTATGTTTTTTTTGCCATTTTTAAAATTTTGCTTTTTTGCTTTTACAGAGTTCTGTTGTTTACAGATATGTATAATCCCAGATCAGTCATATGTATGTCCCATCCCCCCATCCCACCCCTCCAGGCCATCACATAGTCCTCATGTAAGATCCCTTAACCCACAGCACACTGACAATAGTTATCTCTTTTGCATATTATAGAATAGGGCTCCATGTTACTCTTTCCATATCTCTCACCCACTCTTCCCTCTCCCCAATGTCCATGAATCTTTTCTCTATGACTGTTTTTCCATTGATACTCTGCATGTGTATTTATCAGAATGACTTTATTAGATTCTATATATAGGTATTAGTATACTAGTCCTTCTCTTTTTGACTTACTTCACTTG
This sequence comes from Tragulus kanchil, assembly GCA_022376925.1. Taxonomy (NCBI): domain Eukaryota; kingdom Metazoa; phylum Chordata; class Mammalia; order Artiodactyla; family Tragulidae; genus Tragulus; species Tragulus kanchil. Next base: position 140,492,562 of record JAIOJX010000003.1, read on the forward strand.
GTATAATAGGTTCTAGATTCATCCGTCTCATTAGGACTGAATCTTCTGCATTTCTTTTTGTGGCTGAGAAGTGCTCCATTGTATATATGTACCAGAGCTTCTTTAACCATTTGTTGACGGACTTCTATTTGCTTCCATGTTCTAGCTATTGTGTAGAGTGCTGCAATGAACATTGGGGTACAGGTGTCTCTTTCAATTTTGATTTCATCAGAGTATAAGCCTAATAATAGGATTGCTGGGTCATATGGTGCTTCTATTCTTAGCTTTTTGAGGAATCTCCATATTGTCTTCCATAGTGACTGTGTCAATTTACACTCCCACCAACAATGCAGGAGTGTTCCCTTTTCTCCACACCCTCTCCAGCATTTATTATCTGCAGATTTTTTGATGATGGCCTACCCTCCTACATGTTTTTGATGTGTGCCTGAGTTGAATGAATTTGCCCGTTTTTACTTGTGATACCTGCTGTTTCTCTGTCCCCCTCCTACCTGTCCACCTGTTCTCCTTCCTTGCTGATCAGTCTTGTTATGGGGTTGTCAATCCTTATAAAGAACAAATTTTCCACTTTTTTTGGTTCCCTTTATTGCATATTTGTGTTCTACATTTTGACTTTTATTTCTGTGTTTCAATTGCTTTATAAAGAAATTTCTAGGAGGTTGCTTAGATAACTGATTTTCAACCTTTCTTCAGTGTGTATGTGTTAGTCACTCAGGCATGTACAACTCTTTGTGACCCCATGGACTATAGCCTGTCAGGCTCCTCTGTCCATGGAATTCTCCAGGCAAGAAATTGGAGAGTGTTGCCATTTCTTTCTTCTTGACCCAGGGTTGAACCTGGGTCTCTTGCATTGCAAGCAGATTTTTTACCTTCTGAGCCACTGGGGAAGTCTTCTATTATAACATATACAATTAAAGATACAAATTTATAAGCATAGTTTTACTTGCAACTCAAGTTTTCTTCCACTTAAATTTCAATATGTAGCATTTTCATTATTCAGTTGTAAATATTTCAAATTACTTTTATGATTTCTTGACAGATGAGTTATTTAGAAATCTGTTTAACTTCCAAGTTTGTTGTTGTGCAGTCGCTCAGTCATATCTGACTCTTTGTGACAGACATTATGGACTGCAGCACGCCAGGTTTGCCTGTCCTTCACTATCTCCCTCAGTTTGCTCTAACTCATGTCCATTGAGTCAGTGATGCCATCCAACAATCTCATCCTCTGTTGCCCTCTTCTCCTCTTGCCCTCAGTCTTTCCCAGCACAAGGATTTTTTCCAATGAGTTGTCTCTTCATGTTAGGTGGCCAAAGTATTGGAGCTTCAGCTTCAGCATCAGTCCTTCCAATGAATATTCAGGGTTGATTTCCTTTAGGACTGACTGGTTTGATCTCCTTGCTGTCCAAGGGACTCACAAGAGTCTTCTCCAGCACCACAGTTTGAAAGTACCAATTCTTCAGCTCTCAGCCTTCTTTATGGTCCAACTCTCATATTCACATGACTACTGGAAAAACCATAGCTTTGACTAACTTCCAAATAAATGAGGATCATTACATTATAAATGATTTCCAACTTAATTGCATTGTGGTCAGAGGACACATTTCATTGGAATTAACTCCCTTGAAATTTGTTGAGACTTGTTTTTATAGCTCAGCATACTCATTTTGGCATATGTGCCATTTGTGCTTGAAAAGGAAGTTGTTGAATGTGGTGTTCTACACGTATTTATTTGGCCAATATTTCTAATTGCATTGTTTAAATGTTCTATAACTTGATTTTCTTATGCATGTTTTACTGAAATAGATGTTAAAATCCCACTATGCTCAAATATTTGCCAAAATTTCCTAGTTTCATCACCTTTTTTTTTGCCTTTGTTTTTTTATTTATTTATTTTCATCCATCTTTATTCTTTGGCCTCTGTGGGCCTCCCATTACCATTGCCTCTCTCATTGCAGAGCACCGGCTCTGGGTGCATGTGCTCCAGAGAGCTGGCTTGTAATTGGACACACCAGTTCAGCTGTTCCATAGCACGTGGGATTTTCCCAGGCCAGGGATTGAACTGGTGCCCCTTGCACTGCAAGGCAGACTCTTTACCCACTGGACCACCAAGGAAGCCCCTATCAACTTTTAATTTTGACGTTGTATCATTAAGTGCATAAAATTTAGAATTACTACCTCTTTCTGGTCAATGAAATGACTATTTTTATTTCTAATAATGTTTTCACATTAAAATTTGCTGTGATGTTAATATAAGCTACACTAGTTTCCTATGATTGCTGTTTGCTGGGAATATATTTCTCTATCCTTTCCTTTCAAATTTTTATGTTTTAAAAGTGTTTCTTATAAATAGTTGTTTTTTTACTGTTAAATTCTTTCAGTTTTATTGAGGCATAATTGACATACAGCACTTTATAAGTTTTAAGGTGTATGGCATAATAATTTGACTTGAATATTTCATGAAATGATTACCACAATAAGTTTAGTGAACATTCATCTCATAGAGATAAAAAAAATTAAATAAAGTTTTCTCTTGTGATGAGAATGTGTATGATGTATTCTTTTAATGATGCTCATATATAACTTAAAGCAGTGTTAAATTATATTTATCACGTTGTATATCATATCCCTGGAACTTATAACTGGAAGTCTGTGCTGTGGTAGCTCTTTTAAAATCAAGCCTGACCATTTCATTGGAATTAACTCCCTTGAAATTTGTTGAGACTTGTTTTTATAGCTCAGCATACTCATTTTGGCATATGTGCCATTTGTGCTTGAAAAGGAAGTTGTTGAATGTGGTGTTCTACACGTATTTATTTGGCCAATATTTCTAATTGCATTGTTTAAATGTTCTATAACTTGATTTTCTTATGCATGTTTTACTGAAATAGATGTTAAAATCCCACTATGCTCAAATATTTGCCAAAATTTCCTAGTTTCATCACCTTTTTTTTTGCCTTTGTTTTTTTATTTATTTATTTTCATCCATCTTTATTCTTTGGCCTCTGTGGGCCTCCCATTACCATTGCCTCTCTCATTGCAGAGCACCGGCTCTGGGTGCATGTGCTCCAGAGAGCTGGCTTGTAATTGGACACACCAGTTCAGCTGTTCCATAGCACGTGGGATTTTCCCAGGCCAGGGATTGAACTGGTGCCCCTTGCACTGCAAGGCAGACTCTTTACCCACTGGACCACCAAGGAAGCCCCTATCAACTTTTAATTTTGACGTTGTATCATTAAGTGCATAAAATTTAGAATTACTACCTCTTTCTGGTCAATGAAATGACTATTTTTATTTCTAATAATGTTTTCACATTAAAATTTGCTGTGATGTTAATATAAGCTACACTAGTTTCCTATGATTGCTGTTTGCTGGGAATATATTTCTCTATCCTTTCCTTTCAAATTTTTATGTTTTAAAAGTGTTTCTTATAAATAGTTGTTTTTTTACTGTTAAATTCTTTCAGTTTTATTGAGGCATAATTGACATACAGCACTTTATAAGTTTTAAGGTGTATGGCATAATAATTTGACTTGAATATTTCATGAAATGATTACCACAATAAGTTTAGTGAACATTCATCTCATAGAGATAAAAAAAATTAAATAAAGTTTTCTCTTGTGATGAGAATGTGTATGATGTATTCTTTTAATGATGCTCATATATAACTTAAAGCAGTGTTAAATTATATTTATCACGTTGTATATCATATCCCTGGAACTTATAACTGGAAGTCTGTGCTGTGGTAGCTCTTTTAAAATCAAGCCTGACCATCTTTGTCAACATTGGAGTGTTAGCCCATTTACATTTAGTGTAATAGTGGATTTATCATGTAGATCTTACAACCTGCTCTCTTTACCCCACATTTTTTCCTACTCTCCTTGTGAGGCTCCTAACCTTGCCCATGGAACTGTTCCACCTTCCCTCATTAGCTTGACAGCTATATGTTCTTTTACTAATATTAAATATACATCCTAGACTTACTGAAATCTAATATTAAAGGGGATTGAGAAAACCTCTCTTCTAGTATGATGGAAGGGGCTTAGAACACTTAACCCCTAGTTAAGCCTTCACCATCCATGTCATCAATCAGTTCAGTCATTCAGTCACGTCCGACTCTTTGTAACCCCATGGGCTGTAGCACATCAGGCTTCCCTGACTTCACCATTCCCTGGAGCCTGCTTAAACTCATGTCCATTGAGTCAGTGATTCCATCCAACCATCTTGTCTTCTGTTATCTCCTTCTCCTTCTGCTTTCTGTTTTCCCCAACACCAGGGTCTTTTCCAATGAGTTCTCTCTTAGCACAAGGTGGCCAAAATATTGGAGCTTCACCTTCAGCAGCAGTCCATCCAGTGAGTATTCAGGGTTGATTTCCTTTAGGATTGACTGATTTAATCTCCTTGCAGTCCAAGGATTTTCAAGAGTCTTCTCTAGCACCACAGTTCAAAGGCACCAATTCTTTGGCCCTCAGCCTTCTTTATGGTCCGACTCTCACATCCATACATGATTACTGAAAACATAGCTGTGACTATATGGACCTATCCATATACTTTAGTTTTAAAGTTGACTGTTAAATTCTTTCAGTTTTATTGAGGCATAATTGACATACAGCACTTTATAAGTTTTAAGGTGTATGGCATAATAATTTGACTTGAATATTTCATGAAATGATTACCACAATAAGTTTAGTGAACATTCATCTCATAGAGATAAAAAAAATTAAATAAAGTTTTCTCTTGTGATGAGAATGTGTATGATGTATTCTTTTAATGATGCTCATATATAACTTAAAGCAGTGTTAAATTATATTTATCACGTTGTATATCATATCCCTGGAACTTATAACTGGAAGTCTGTGCTGTGGTAGCTCTTTTAAAATCAAGCCTGACCATCTTTGTCAACATTGGAGTGTTAGCCCATTTACATTTAGTGTAATAGTGGATTTATCATGTAGATCTTACAACCTGCTCTCTTTACCCCACATTTTTTCCTACTCTCCTTGTGAGGCTCCTAACCTTGCCCATGGAACTGTTCCACCTTCCCTCATTAGCTTGACAGCTATATGTTCTTTTACTAATATTAAATATACATCCTAGACTTACTGAAATCTAATATTAAAGGGGATTGAGAAAACCTCTCTTCTAGTATGATGGAAGGGGCTTAGAACACTTAACCCCTAGTTAAGCCTTCACCATCCATGTCATCAATCAGTTCAGTCACTCAGTCACGTCCGACTCTTTGTAACCCCATGGGCTGTAGCACATCAGGCTTCCCTGACTTCACCATTCCCTGGAGCCTGCTTAAACTCATGTCCATTGAGTCAGTGATTCCATCCAACCATCTTGTCTTCTGTCATCTCCTTCTCCTTCTGCTTTCTGTTTTCCCCAACACCAGGGTCTTTTCCAATGAGTTCTCTCTTAGCACAAGGTGGCCAAAATATTGGAGCTTCACCTTCAGCAGCAGTCCATCCAGTGAGTATTCAGGGTTGATTTCCTTTAGGATTGACTGATTTAATCTCCTTGCAGTCCAAGGGATTTTCAAGAGTCTTCTCTAGCACCACAGTTCAAAGGCACCAATTCTTTGGCCCTCAGCCTTCTTTATGGTCCGACTCTCACATCCATACATGATTACTGAAAAACATAGCTGTGACTATATGGACCTATCCATATACCTTTACTTTAACACATTTTGATATATAAACTTCACAAGACACAATTATTGTTTTATGTAGTATTTACGTTGGCCTGTATATCTCAATTTCATGAAGCCCATCAACTAAATTATTCTTAATTTTTGCTATAGTATTTTTCAGTTCTTGAATTTCCATTTGGTCCCGTTCTATCATTTCTAATTCTCTGAAATTCTTGTGCACACTTTTTGTCCAGAAAGCACAGGTGGCTTGAATTCTGCAACAGAGGCATCTGGAGAGACTGTGTGTTTTTTCCTTCTTTTTTTTTTTTTTAAACTTTTATTTTACTTTTAACAGAGTTTTGTTGTTTACAGATATGCATGTTCTCAGATTAGTCATATGTATATCCCCCCCATCCCACCCCTCCTGACCATCACACAGCACCCCTGAAGGATCTCCTTTTCTCACAGAGCAATGACTACAGCTATTTTCTTCACTTCTGATAGTACAGGCCTTCAAGCTACTTCCTTTATGCCTCCCACCCTCTGTTCCTTCCCCACAATGTCCATATGTCCACTGTCCATGTCTGTTTCTCCAATGCTTCACTGCATGTGTTACCATCACCATCCTACTAGATTTCATATATATGTGTTAGTATACTGTACTTGTCCTTCTCTTTTTGACTGACTTCTTTTGATAATAGGTTCTAGATCCAGCCACCTCATTAGGGCTGATTCTTCTGCATTTCTCTTTACAGCTGTGTAGTGTTCCATTGTATATATGTACCAGAGCTTTTGTATCCATTTGTTTGTCGATGGGCATCTAAGTTGCTTCCATGTTCTAGCTATTGTATAGGGAGCTGCAATGAACATTGGGGTACAGGTGCTTCTTTTGGATTTAATTTCATCAGGGTATAAGCCTAAGAGTGGGATTGCTGGGTCATATGGTGCTTCTATTTTTAGTTTTTAAAGAAATCTCCATACTGTCTTCCACAGAGGCTGTATCAGTTTACATTCCTACCAGCAATGCAAGAGGGTTCCCTTTTCTCCGCACCCTCTCCAGCATTTATTGTCTGTCAATTTGTTGATGATGGCCATTCTGATGGGGTGTGAGATGGTATCTCATTGTAGTTTTTTGTTTTTTTTTCCTTAAGAGTGAGAGGAAAGTAAAGTTTATTAGAATGGGGGAAGGGAGAGTCGCTGTTGGTACAGCGGGCCGTTTTAAGGGAGAATCAGCATGGAAGACACTGCTAGAACAGCGGGTTGGCTCAAAGAGAACTGACTTCATTGTAGTTTTGATTTGCATTGTTTTTTCCTTCTTTTTTCAAATATTTATTTTATTTTTGGCTGAACTAGGTCTTCTTGCTGTGTGTAGGCTTTCTCTAGTTGTGGCAAGAGGAGCTCGTCTGGTTGCAGGGCACAGGTGTCTCAGCGTGGTGGCTTCTGTTGGTGTGGAGCACTGGCTCTAGGGCACGTGGGCTTTTGTGGTTGTGGCTCAAGGGCTCTAGAGCACAGGCTCAGTAGCTGGGGTGCATAGGGCCCCTTGGGATTTCCTGGACTAGGGATCCAACTGTTATCCCCACATTACGAAGCAGACTTTTAACCACTGGACCACCAGCAAAGGGGCCTCTGATGGCTTCAATTTATGCAACATGTTATTTGGTCTTCTCTTATACCTGGATTTTTTTTTTTTTTTAAAAGATTTATTTATTTATTTATTTTTGGGCGGGGGTCAGGTTGGGGAGGGAGGGGAGTGGGCGGGCCGCTTCTATTGGTCTTTCATTTCTGTTTTCATCTGTCTTTGTACTTTGGCTCCTGTGGGCCTCCCATCGCGGTGGCGTCTGTCGTTGCAGAGCGCCGGCTCTGGGCGCATGCGTTCCAGAGCTCCGGCTCAGTCATTGGACACATCGGTCCAGCTGCTCTGCGGCACATGGGATCTTCCCAGGTCAGGGATCGAACTGGCGCCCCTTGCACTGCAAGGCGGTGTCCTTACCCACTGGACCACCAGGGGAAGCCCTACCTGGATATTTCTGATTGTAACAGAAATATTTTGACACCTTGGGTTATGCTCCTATCTTAACTCAGCGTGGGCTGTTATAACAAAATACCATAGACTGGGTGGTTTAAACAAGAGACATTGATTTCTCAGTTCTGAAAAGGCTGGAAAATCCAAGATTAAGGTGCTGGACGGTTACATTCCTGGTGAGGGCTTTCTTCCTGGCTTATAGACAGTGGTCTTTGCTTTGTCTCCACATGACGGCAAGCTCTCTCATATTTCTTCTTATCAGGGCATTCGCCTCATCATGCGGCTCCACCATCATGATCTCATGTAAACCTAATTACTCTCCAAAGGCCCTGCCTACTAATACCATCACACCAGAGACTAGGGTTCAATCTGTGAAGTTGGAGGATACATTCAGTCTATAACGGTTCCTGTTCTTCAGAGAAAATGTACATTTGCTAAGCACTGGGGACATGAGTAATGGCTTCACCTCCAGCTACTTTCAGGGACTGACCGAGGTGATTTAGAAGCTGGGTCACAGTATCTGTGATGGACAGTCTACTGACAGTAATGGAGTGTTAGGTAATCTAAAAAACCAACACTCCAGCTACTGGCAGCTTGGAAATCTGGTCAAAATCTAAAACTTTGTTGAAGTCACCCCGGAGCCAACCGAATGATGAGGTATTTATCTGGTTAGTCACGTGGGGCTGCCTTCCTCCCTGCAGAGGCTGTGTCTGAGTCTTTTGAGAGCCTGGTGAAGCCAGGAGGGCAGGGGCTGCCACACCCGACCTGACCAAGGTGGTGGGGAGTTCCCGATGATGCTCCTTTGCTTTGGGTAGGAGATCCCTAATGAGATTAAATTTCATGCTTTGAATTCTTTTTTTTTTAAAAAATGCATTATTTGCTGTGGTTCGTGTTGTAATTCATTCCTCCTCTGAGTCATCAGAAGCTCGGCTCATCAGAGACCAGAAGCCCTGAACTCCTTCGAGTCCTGGAGGGGATGGAAGACACTGGAATAGCCCTGAATTTGGTGTCAGAAAGCCCAGGGGTCAGTCTCCAATATCAAGTGGCAGCTACTGAAACTGCAAGCACAGGGCTTAGGAGGAAATTAAGAGACCAAAGGCTTGGCCTTGCAAACTCAAGCCTTTAAAGTATCAGCAGGTGCCACAGTCTAACACACGGCTCTTGGCAAGCAGTGGCTCAGGCATGTGGAGAACTGAAGAGCCTAATGCAGACCCCCGGCTCTGCAGAACCTGAAGGGCAGTCTGCTGCCTAAAGAATAGTATATTAAGACATTTAGGGCCTGAAGGTATCCCCATGTTCCTTTTGAGGATACTCTAACAAGCTGGAGGGACGCTCAGGCTGAGTGTTCTCACTGACGCTGATCCTATGTTCTTTGCTTTCTCTGTCTTCTCCAGCTCTCCTGTGATTTCCTTCCAAAGGAGAGGACTGTGCGTGCTGTGTACGTTCTGTGCTTCAGGGACCTTCTTTTCTTTCCTATCTCTGTCTTTGTCCTTGAGCGGCTCCTCACCCGGCTTCCGTCTGCACGGCTGAATGGTGGCCATCCCCTGATGCCCAACCTCGCAAGGCTGCTGTTCACAGATTCTATGACACCAGCCTCCGTGGGTGATGTGGGCACCGGAGTTACAATTCTGAAGCGTTTTTGCACCGTGCCTTGAACTCTGAAGGGAAGGTGCTACTTTAAGGGGCACATTCTTTTAAGAATAAATATTATGGCAGAACCCTTCGTGGATGAGCTGACACCCTGCAAAAACAGCTCCGCATCTTGGGTAAAATTAGATTTTAATTTACATTCAAACACACAGTGTGCCTGTATTGCCTCATTCTACGCATCTTTGTGGAAAACCAAAAACTTCTAAAGCCAATTAATGCTGCAGTTCAAGTTTATCATTTAAATTTATTGTCATGTAATAAATCTTTCACAAAATAGGTCGATCGATGATGCTCCTTTGCTTTGGGTAGGAGATCCCTAATGAGATTAAATTTCATGCTTTGAATTCTTTTTTTTTTAAAAAATGCATTATTTGCTGTGGTTCGTGTTGTAATTCATTCCTCCTCTGAGTCATCAGAAGCTCGGCTCATCAGAGACCAGAAGCCCTGAACTCCTTCGAGTCCTGGAGGGGATGGAAGACACTGGAATAGCCCTGAATTTGGTGTCAGAAAGCCCAGGGGTCAGTCTCCAATATCAAGTGGCAGCTACTGAAACTGCAAGCACAGGGCTTAGGAGGAAATTAAGAGACCAAAGGCTTGGCCTTGCAAACTCAAGCCTTTAAAGTATCAGCAGGTGCCACAGTCTAACACACGGCTCTTGGCAAGCAGTGGCTCAGGCATGTGGAGAACTGAAGAGCCTAATGCAGACCCCCGGCTCTGCAGAACCTGAAGGGCAGTCTGCTGCCTAAAGAATAGTATATTAAGACATTTAGGGCCTGAAGGTATCCCCATGTTCCTTTTGAGGATACTCTAACAAGCTGGAGGGACGCTCAGGCTGAGTGTTCTCACTGACGCTGATCCTATGTTCTTTGCTTTCTCTGTCTTCTCCAGCTCTCCTGTGATTTCCTTCCAAAGGAGAGGACTGTGCGTGCTGTGTACGTTCTGTGCTTCAGGGACCTTCTTTTCTTTCCTATCTCTGTCTTTGTCCTTGAGCGGCTCCTCACCCGGCTTCCGTCTGCACGGCTGAATGGTGGCCATCCCCTGATGCCCAACCTCGCAAGGCTGCTGTTCACAGATTCTATGACACCAGCCTCCGTGGGTGATGTGGGCACCGGAGTTACAATTCTGAAGCGTTTTTGCACCGTGCCTTGAACTCTGAAGGGAAGGTGCTACTTTAAGGGGCACATTCTTTTAAGAATAAATATTATGGCAGAACCCTTCGTGGATGAGCTGACACCCTGCAAAAACAGCTCCGCATCTTGGGTAAAATTAGATGTTAATTTACATTCAAACACACAGTGTGCCTGTATTGCCTCATTCTACGCATCTTTGTGGAAAACCAAAAACTTCTAAAGCCAATTAATGCATGCGCAGTTCAAGTTTATCATTTAAATTTATTGTCATGTAATAAATCTTTCACAAAAATAGAGACGAGCCTCCTGGAGGCCTTGCTGAGCTGAGGCAGTGACGCAGTGCTGTCTGGGGGTGGGTGCCCACAGGCGGCCTTGGGGGCCGTGACCCCAGCCTACTGGGAGGCCAGTGAACACTTCCACCGTGCGGTTAGTGCACAGGAGGGGAGAGGGGCACACCGCGGGAGAGCAGGGCTGTGGGGGCACCTGGCGGGCCAGGCCTGGGGAAGATGGTGGGACTCCCTCGGTCAAGGCTTTCTGGGGAGTCGGCCCTCCATGACTGAGCTCTGGGGACAGTTCTCTCCCCGTCGCAGGACAGGCAGGCCTGTGGCCCAGGAACTGTCCCGCGTCACGGCGCAGTCCTCAGCTTCTTCGGACAGTTCCGGGGTCTTACCAGGGGCTCCTTCGCTCCACATGACCCTTTACAATTGTGTTTGGTTTAAAGAGAAAGAAGCAAATCAAAAGGCTTCAGAAACAATTAAAGCTCTATAGCACATCTCCATATGGGAAAGAGAAACAGTTGCTACCTGAAACGAGAAGCCAGCCATTGCCCCTTCCTGACTGGAGGATTGTGCCTTCCGCCTTCCAACTGCCTCCCCACAGGCCAGAGGAGGCAGAGGCTGTTCATGCGCCTCACCGCTGGCCGGAGGCCCTGTCTGTGTGACCTCCAGGGAAACACTGGGTCCCCTGCCACGCGTGGGGACACTCGGAGGCCTGAGGCCGAGCAGCCGCGGGCAGGCCGCACGCGCCTCCCGGGTTCCCCCCAGCGAAGGCCCTTCCTCAGCCAGTCAGCCTCCGGGAGCTCTGTCCTGACGAGAGTGAAACGGCCTGGCTGACCTCAGAGGCTGCCGAGACGACGAAGCGGCCAGGCTCTTCACGGGTGGAAACCACACGCGCGTGCGCGGACATGTTCTCAGCTCGGGGTGAAAGAAGACGGCTCCTCCCAGACACTCGGGAGACGGCGATGGACCACACGGACCCTGGTCTTCAGCCTGGGGACACGGGGACAGGAGAGGAGCTGCCTCTGATATACATCAGGCGACAGCAGACGGAAATGAGTGCTTCCCATGCAGAAAGGCCCACACTTTTTGTGTCTTTAAGAATGAAGCTGGGCTGCGAAGGGGTGGCCGTGGACCAGAGCGTGACCTGAAAGGCCCGGCCCTCTGTCCTCAGTGGCCACGGCTGTGCTCGGGGCAGCCCCGGCGCCGTGTCCTGCAGAGAAGCTGGGCAGCCAGCTGCGGCTCACAGAGGCCCCAGGGGATTAACCAAAGCCACAGACGAGGGAAAGCATGTCTTTCATCTCATGCGGCAAACCGAGTTAATCAAATCGGTCTCCTTTTTCTCCTACACGTCTGGTTGAAGGAAAAAAGACAGCCTTCAAAATGAAGCTTTTTCTTTTCCTAATGATTAATACAGAGACGATTAACTTCATTTGAGCTAGACTCCTGAATTCAGCCACAGCTCAGAGGCCAGGTCTATAAGAAAGCTCATCTGGGCTTCACGAGGAGGAGCCATTTCTTCCTTTGAGGGAGAGATGCTGAAGATCTACAGGCTGGTATCCAACTGCCCAGGCCTCTGACTCAAGGCCACTACACACACCGCTTCAGTTCCTTATTAATTTCTGTCTTGTCATCTTTTCAGATTGAAATTTCTCAGTGTTGAAACACACACACACACACACACACACACACGCGTGACCAAAACAAAAATCCTGACCATGCAAAATAAACAAAAAAAAAATAAAAAGAGGTAAGCGCTGGTAAAGTGTTCAACGCCTAAGGCATCAGGTTCTTGGAAAAGCGCTAGATTTTTGGTTTAGAAATAAAACTGCATGTGAAATAGTAGGCTTTTACATTTATTACGGTTGTGTACCCCCCGCCCCCTTTTTGCACTATCATCTAAACTGAGAGATCTACTGCCAACTGGGCACTAATTCTTCAAACCCAAGTGTGCAAGGGAAACACGCCTGTGTGATCCTCTAACAGAAGACGCATCTGGGAGTCTATCTCGGTTCCCAGAAAGAAGAGACCCAGCAGGGCCGTCTGGCGGGGGTGGGGTGGGGGGGTTGAGGGGGGCACGGCGCTGCCCTCAGTCAGCATCCACCGCGAACAGCTGGATGTCCTGGGGGTTCCAGTACAGGCCCATGGCCGAGTTGTACACCAGGGACCAGACGTAGGGGATGAAAAACTCCTCAGGCTGCTCCTCTTCCACATACTTGAACTTCAGCTCTGGAAATTTCTGTAACGAGAACAAGACGACGGGATCAATCTCACAGGCCCCGGCGAGAGCCGCAGGAGTGCGCACACACACTGTGTGTGGGGCACAGGGAGCCCGGCTCCCCGACTGACCAGAGGGCTCGAGAGCCCCGGGCAGAAGATCCAGCTTTCAGAGGACCCCCGGAGGCTGGGTGAATCCCCGCAGGAAGGGCACACAAGCCCACCAGCCCTGATCAGTCTGCTGGAAGGAGCAGGGACCAGGTGGGACCAGAGACATCAGTGGGCAGGGAAGCGGGCACCGTCTGGGTGCAGCTGGAGTTCAAGTAAAGATTGCGGCGCAGTTGTGGTCCTGAAGACTGGGTCTCCTTGAGACGCTTCCTTCTCAGGGCTGAGTCCCCTGGGAAGGGAGGACTCTCCCCTACAGCTCCTCGGCTCTGATTGGGCAGGCTGGCAGTGCCCATGGGTCTGGGCAGAAGCAGCTCTGCACAGCTCAGCCTCCAACTCCTGGGGGCAGGGCGGGGTGGGGATGAGGATGCGCTGGCTCCACGGAGCGGGCAGCAGAGGCGGTCCCCAGCTCTGCATCTCCTCCTGGTGATCCGGCCGCACTCTGCAGTCCCAGCTGATATGTGAGAACACGTATCGACACTTTTCACTACAGCATTTGGGCTCCTGACTTCCTACTCCTGACCTGTTTGTTCCAGCCGGGGCAGAGGAAGTGATCCTTGCTTCAGCAGCCTGAGGAGCCTCTGGAATCTGCCAAAGGTCCCTGGGCCGCTGCAGAAGTGGCTGCAGTTTGCTGACCTGTGTCCCAGGCGGAGTGGGGAGGAGCGGGCCAGTGTCCTAAGAGGCGGGTAGGAAGGAAGGGGGAGGGGGATGGCTGAGCGAGAGGAGATGGGAAACGCACACTGAAGGCATGGCCACAAGAGCAGAGGGTCCATACCCACCGGCTGTGTCCCCTTAGAGAGTGGCCAGACACTGAACGCGCGACTTGATGAATGACTCGGGGGAGCCATCGGCCATCTAAGGAGCAGCTCTGTCCCGGGCACAATGGTGAATACTTGACGTCCATGATGGCATTCAGCCTCTCTCATGTGAGTCACTCATTCATTATTCTACTGCTTGTGTGTCTGCTCCCTTGTACCAGGCAGTGTCTGTGCCAGGGCCCGCGGGGGCAGAATCCCTATCCTCACAGAAGATGCCTTCTCGTGCAGGAGAGGCGCAAAGCAGCAGCCACGACAGAACGAGAATAACAGAGTAAGTCCCCTACGTGTGAAAGAGGTCTGTTCCCAGAGCACGTTTCTGAGTCCCACAAAGTCAGCCTAGGTACCCAACTAACACAGTCAGCTATACAGTACTGTACTGTAACAGGTTTATAACACCTTTCACAGCAATAATACAGAAAAAACAAACACATAGAATAAAGTATTTTAAACCTTACAGTACAGTACCTTGAAAAGTACCGCAGTACAGCACATCAGCTGGCATCCAGGGGCTGGCCCTGAGTGACCAGGCAAGAAGAGTGACTGACTGGAGGGGGGAGGGTAGGAGGGAGATGGGAGAGCTGAAGGACCATCAGTTGGAGGAGGAGGAGCGCAAGCTGCAGTTTCACTCCCGCCTGATGCTGATGGAATGCATCTTTGAAAGTTTGCCACCTGAAGGTTCATATGCAGGGGACTTACACTTGAAAGAAAGGAAAGACTCAAGATTCCAGCAGCCTGAGGAAGGTGGGGGGGCAGCCAGGGAAAGAGGGAAGTGTGCTCCTTCTGAGGAACAGCATGCAGGGAAGGCAGGAGGTGCTTTTTGCTGGAGGCAAGAAGAGGGGCAGAGGGAGAACAAGCCCTGGTGAGCAGAGCCCTGACCTCCGCTGGAAGGTCCTGGAAGCCTTTGAAGGGTCTCGGAAGGGGGATTGATGAGACTGGCTTTGTGCAGGACAGAGTGGAGAACTGGAGGACACTGGCGGGGCAGGGCCTGGTTCAGGTGGAGGGAAGATTAGCCTGAACTAAAATGAGTTAAAAAATGTTAAACAAAGTGAGGGGGGCAGGGGAGGGGGTGCCGGGTGGTGGGATGGGGGGTGGTGAGGGTGGGGGAAGTAGGGGAGCTATACACACACAGAGTTCCCTGGTGGCTCAGACGGTAAAGAATCCGCCGCGGTGCAGGAGACCTGGGTTCCATCTCTGGGTTGTGAAGATCCCCTGGAGGGGGCCATGGCAACCCACTCCAGTCTTCTTGCCTGGAGAATGCCATGGTTAGAGCAGACTGGCGAGCTACAGTCCACTGGGTCGCACAGACTCAGATACGACTGAGCGACTAACACTGTCACTTTTTTCACTTTCACACACAGAGTGAGAGATTTTTTTTGTTTTTAAATTTTGGCCTCTTTTTAAAATTAGTTTTTATTTATTTTCATCCGTCTTTATTCTTTGGCCTGCGTGGGCCTCCCATCGCAGTGGCCTCTTTCGTTGCAGAGCACCTGCTCTGGGTACATGTGCTCCAGAGCGCTGGCTCGTAATTGAACCCACTGGTCCAGCTGCTCTGCAGCACGTGGGATCTTCCCGGGCCAGGGATCAAACCCGTGCCCCTTGCACTGCAAGGCAGACTCTTTACCCACTGGACCACCAGTGGAGCTCCTAGAGATTTTTAAGATAACATTTGCAATGATTTAGACTAAACATCTAAGTGCTGGATCCTTGGAGCTCCAGAAGGATGACCGAGGAGCGGGGTTAAGAAGGAAATGCTTTGTGGCAAGGAGAGTTTTGAGTTAAATGTTAGAAAAATGTACGGGAAACCTTTACGCAGAGGAAGGTCCTCTGGTCATGGGTGTTACTTCAGCATACCATGGAGGCACAGTCCTCATCTGTGACGGCTTTAATGGAAACCAACTTCCCTCGGCTCCCGGGGTGCCAATAAATACAGAACGTACAACAGAGGGGTTTATACGTGGCCAGACTTCAGCATTACCTACCGCCTACAGCCTCCTGTACACATTGTACACTACACTTTGGAAAACTATTCAGGTTTAATGCAAACCCAAGCCTTTTCAGATCACCAGTGTTTTAAATCAGGTCTCACCAGCGCAGGCTGACAGTCCCGGTGTGTGCTGAGGACAACATCTTCCCCAGGCTCATGGGGTCCATCTGGCTGACAAATGCAGTCAGCTGGGGGATTCGGCATTGCCTCTGCTGCTCGCTGATCTGACTGGAATTCAATTTGCTCCCTCAGCTTTCCATCCCTGGAATCCTCCCAGCCCGGGCCCACAGCCTCGGGTGTACACAGCCGCTAGCTGGGCGTCTCTGGGAGCCCAGGCGCCTCGATGAGTCTCCTCACGCTCTGTGCCACTTCCAGCCGGGCCGGGGTTCTCGGGTTTGGGGACAGGTTGGGAGTCTCAGAGCAGACTGGCGAGCTACAGTCCACTGGGTCGCACAGACTCAGATACGACTGAGCGACTAACACTGTCACTTTTTTCACTTTCACACACAGAGTGAGAGATTTTTTTTGTTTTTAAATTTTGGCCTCTTTTTAAAATTAGTTTTTATTTATTTTCATCCGTCTTTATTCTTTGGCCTTTGTGGGCCTCCCATCGCAGTGGCCTCTTTCGTTGCAGAGCACCTGCTCTGGGTACATGTGCTCCAGAGCGCTGGCTCGTAATTGAACCCACTGGTCCAGCTGCTCTGCAGCACGTGGGATCTTCCCGGGCCAGGGATCAAACCCGTGCCCCTTGCACTGCAAGGCAGACTCTTTACCCACTGGACCACCAGGGGAGCTCCTAGAGATTTTTAAGATAACATTTGCAATGATTTAGACTAAACATCTAAGTGCTGGATCCTTGGAGCTCCAGAAGGATGACCGAGGAGCGGGGTTAAGAAGGAAATGCTTTGTGGCAAGGAGAGTTTTGAGTTAAATGTTAGAAAAATGTACGGGAAACCTTTACGCAGAGGAAGGTCCTCTGGTCATGGGTGTTACTTCAGCATACCATGGAGGCACAGTCCTCATCTGTGACGGCTTTAATGGAAACCAACTTCCCTCGGCTCCCGGGGTGCCAGTAAATACAGAACGTACAACAGAGGGGTTTATACGTGGCCAGACTTCAGCATTACCTACCGCCTACAGCCTCCTGTACACATTGTACACTACACTTTGGAAAACTATTCAGGTTTAATGCAAACCCAAGCCTTTTCAGATCACCAGTGTTTTAAATCAGGTCTCACCAGCGCAGGCTGACAGTCCCGGTGTGTGCTGAGGACAACATCTTCCCCAGGCTCATGGGGTCCATCTGGCTGACAAATGCAGTCAGCTGGGGGATTCGGCATTGCCTCTGCTGCTCGCTGATCTGACTGGAATTCAATTTGCTCCCTCAGCTTTCCATCCCTGGAATCCCTCCCAGCCCGGGCCCACAGCCTCGGGGTGTACACAGCCGCTCAGCAGCTGGGGCGTCTCTGGGAGCCCAGGGCGTCCTCGATGAGTCTCCTCACGCGCTCTGTGCCACTTCCAGCCGGGCCCGGGGTTCTCGGGTTTGGGGACAGGGTTCTCGGAGGCGGCAAAAGGTCTCTGTCATGGAACCAGGGGTTTCACAGGCAGCAGCACGATAGTCTTCTTTTCCGTGAGAAGAATCACTAGGGTGCAGTGAGCACTCCCCGAACCCCAGACTGGTCTGGAAGCTCCCCTTGCTCGTCATGGTCACTCACCGTGGTATCTGGCCAAGGCCCAGCCCATGTGGCCAGTTTCACTGAGGGAAGGTGAAGTGGGGCCTGGAGCAGCTAAGTGACTGGTTTCAGGTTACACAGCCTGTGGGAAGGAACCAGGACTGGAGCCTGGGACTGACTGGGTGGGAAAGTCAGTTTTGAGAAGAGATACCCCAGTCATTTTTGCTGACAAAAATCCCCATAGTCAAAACCTACAGAAGTGAGAGCTGGACCATAGAGAAGGCTGAGTGCTGAAGAACTGTCGCCTTTGAACTGTGGTGCTGGGGAAGACTCTTGAGAGTCCCTTGGACAGCAAGATCACACCAGCAATCTTAAAAGAAATAAGCCCTGAATATTCATCTGAAGGACTGACACTGAGGTTGAAGCTCCAATACTCTGGCCACCCGATGTGAAGAGAGAACTCATTGGAGAAGACCCTGATGTTGGGAAACATAGAAGGCAGAAGAAGAAGGGGACCACAGAGGATGAGGTGGTTGGATGGCATCATCCACTCAATGGACATGCGTTGGAGCAGGCTCTGGGAGATGGTGAAGGACAGGGAAGCCTGGGGTGCGGCAGCCCACGGGGTCGCAAAGAATCAGACACGACTGAGCAGATGAACTGAACCGAACCGCGGTCACAGCCAACCTAGTACTTTGTCCTAAAATCCAGTTCTCCAAGGCTCTACGGGGCCGTTGAGGGTTACAGCCATTTCACGGTATGGACAGAACCCCCACACTGCTGGTCCTGAAAGAAATGACCAACCCTACAGTGATGTCAAGAATCAAGCAAGTACGGTGGACTGTGTGTGGGGAAGATACGAACTTTCCCCTCCAATAATGAGGATGCAAATTCTCATTCTGGGAGTGGCCTTGACTTTAGAAAACCTCTCACAATGTCTTGGAAGGAAGCGAGGGGGCTGGGGTGCAGAGGTGGTGGCTTGAGCAACCCCCTACCCCCGGCACTGCTGCTTCTCGCAGCTGCAGTAACGACATCCTATATTTCTTCACGGTATTCTTGTTGTTAGTGAAGCCTCTTCTCCGTCGAGTGACTATCTGGGGTTTTCCTACGAAGGCAGGCTCCGGAAAGGATGTGAGGCAGCTTCCCCGAGGCTGCTTTCTCTCCCTCCGGGGAGGGTGGGATGGGAAAAATAAAACAAGCAAATTCCTTTCCTAAGAATTTCCTCCAACGAAACTAAAGAAACGTCGGCCAGAGCTGCTCAGTGGGGAGGCACGGTGTTTGGGTGCTGGCACCAGGTCTATGTGCCCTCGTGGTTTGGGGGGAAATTCTGATGACTCTCCAGTTAGGACGAGTCATGAGTCAGACGTGGTCTTGAGGTCACACAAGGCAGTTCCAGGAAAAGGCCACCAGGAGAAGTGCCTGGCACCCCTGTGGCTAACCTTCCCTCCACTTGGTGAAAAAACGGAGCTGAAAAGGCCCTATTTTTATTTTGGCTTGAGCTTCAAAATAATCCATCTCTCTCTGGAGTGAGTAAGAGCAGTAAACAAAACCTCAGTGCCGGGTAGTACCCAGGGTGGATATCCATATATAGTATATACGAATACATAAAATAGTATAAAATACGATACAGTTTGCTTGACAATAGCAGACGTGTATTTCATTGTGAAGCTTTTCAAGCTCATCAATGATTATTTCTATAGAATTTCTCCATAAAAGTTTAATTCTGAGATTATGGCTAACATTTGCAAGCTACCATAACCGATCACCTCTGACATGGCCGACATGTTCAAACACCCGACCTATAGTTACTCACTTAAGCTTTGAAGTAACTAGCAAAAGCACCCGAAAAGCAGGCACATGAGTTGAGTTCCAGCCCCACCTTGTCCCATTCATTCATTCACCCATCCAATTATTCAACAAACCCTTAGTGAGAGCCGATCGTGGAGCACAGCACTAAAAGCACAGCTGGGAACAAGGTCGGCACAATCTCAGCACTGAAGGGCTGAGTCCAGTCCTCATCAGCCAGGCTGATCATTCAGAAGGTTCAAGAATTTTTGGGAGGCTTGACAAAACCCCTGTCTTGGAAGGAAGCGAGGGGGCTGGGGTGCAGAGGTGGTGGCTTGAGCAACCCCCTACCCCCGGCACTGCTGCTTCTCGCAGCTGCAGTAACGACATCCTATATTTCTTCACGGTATTCTTGTTGTTAGTGAAGCCTCTTCTCCGTCGAGTGACTATCTGGGGTTTTCCTACGAAGGCAGGCGCCGGAAAGGATGTGAGGCAGCTTCCCCGAGGCTGCTTTCTCCTCCGGGAGGGTGGTATGGGAAAAATAAAACAAGCAAATTCCTTTCCTAAGAATTTCCTCCAACGAAACTAAAGAAACGTCGGCCAGAGCTGCTCAGTGGGGAGGCACGGTGTTTGTGTGCTGGCACCAGGTCTATGTGCCCTCGTGGTTTGGGAAATTCTGATGACTCTCCAGTTAGGACGAGTCATGAGTCAGACGTGGTCTTGAGGTCACACAAGGCAGTTCCAGGAAAAGGCCACCAGGAGAAGTGCCTGGCACCCTGTGGCTAACCTTCCCTCCACTTGGTGAAAAAACGGAGCTGAAAAGGCCCTATTTTTATTTTGGCTTGAGCTTCAAAATAATCCATCTCTCTCTGGAGTGAGTAAGAGCAGTAAACAAAACCTCAGTGCCGGGTAGTACCCAGGGTGGATATCCATATATAGTATATACGAATACATAAAATAGTATAAAATACGATACAGTTTGCTTGACAATAGCAGACGTGTATTTCATTGTGAAGCTTTTCAAGCTCATCAATGATTATTTCTATAGAATTTCTCCATAAAAGTTTAATTCTGAGATTATGGCTAACATTTGCAAGCTACCATAACCGATCACCTCTGACATGGCCGACATGTTCAAACACCCGACCTATAGTTACTCACTTAAGCTTTGAAGTAACTAGCAAAAGCACCCGAAAAGCAGGCACATGAGTTGAGTTCCAGCCCCACCTTGTCCCATTCATTCATTCACCCATCCAATTATTCAACAAACCCTTAGTGAGAGCCGATCGTGGAGCACAGCACTAAAAGCACAGCTGGGAACAAGGTCGGCACAATCTCAGCACTGAAGGGCTGAGTCCAGTCCTCATCAGCCAGGTGACTTGAGGCTCATTCAGACTCAGGCTCTTCAGAGATGGAGTTTACCCTTAGATTTTGAAATGAACCATTCTGTATACTTCACAGAAATGAGATGGAAATGCCTAACAGAGAGAGCACTCAATAAATGTTGGCTGTTATTACTGACATTAAAGTGATAGGCAAATGGAAGGTAAGCTCTTACTTTAGAACTTTTAGTAATAAAATCCAAAGTCTAGACATGCCCTCCCAGGCCTGGTCCTAAGTCCATCCCTCCTATTCGACCCAACTGGACACTTCCGACTTGGCAACCCCATTTCCCGAGCTCTGTTATTAATAGCAGAAACGTAAAGAACCTCAGCTTTCTTGCGTGAAAACCCAGGAACGTGTGCTGACAAATGGCTTAAAAGGAACAAGACTTCTCTTCATTAACGTTTTTACAAAACAAAGTTCTGTTGCTGAGGGAAGGAAGGTAGGTTCTCAAGAACAGCCGTCTGTCTGTCTGAGTCCTCACTTGCTGAATAGTGAGCTAAATGAACTGATGCGTGGCTTCATGTCTGTGTGGAACCCTGTGATGTAGCTACTTAGCTCGACCGGAGGTGGGCTTGGCTTTGCAGGGAGTTTATGGCTGTTGTGATGAGAAGGGTCACCTCTCAACTGTATCTGACATCAGCTTCACAGTCTTCCTGGAAAATTCTGTGGCAGACTCAACAACTTCCAGCAGGGGTGTGGTGTCTAACCCTATTTCATTGTGAAGCTTTCAACTATCAATAAAAGATTTCTCCATAAAAGTTTAATTCTGAGATTATGGCTAACATTTGCAAGCTACCATAACCGATCACCTCTGACATGGCCGACATGTTCAAACACCCGACCTATAGTTACTCACTTAAGCTTTGAAGTAACTAGCAAAAGCACCCGAAAAGCAGGCACATGAGTTGAGTTCCAGCCCCACCTTGTCCCATTCATTCATTCACCCATCCAATTATTCAACAAACCCTTAGTGAGAGCCGATCGTGGAGCACAGCACTAAAAGCACAGCTGGGAACAAGGTCGGCACAATCTCAGCACTGAAGGGCTGAGTCCAGTCCTCATCAGCCAGGTGACTTGAGGCTCATTCAGACTCAGGCTCTTCAGAGATGGAGTTTACCCTTAGATTTTGAAATGAACCATTCTGTATACTTCACAGAAATGAGATGGAAATGCCTAACAGAGAGAGCACTCAATAAATGTTGGCTGTTATTACTGACATTAAAGTGATAGGCAAATGGAAGGTAAGCTCTTACTTTAGAACTTTTAGTAATAAAATCCAAAGTCTAGACATGCCCTCCCAGGCCTGGTCCTAAGTCCATCCCTCCTATTCGACCCAACTGGACACTTCCGACTTGGCAACCCCATTTCCCGAGCTCTGTTATTAATAGCAGAAACGTAAAGAACCTCAGCTTTCTTGCGTGAAAACCCAGGAACGTGTGCTGACAAATGGCTTAAAAGGAACAAGACTTCTCTTCATTAACGTTTTTACAAAACAAAGTTCTGTTGCTGAGGGAAGGAAGGTAGGTTCTCAAGAACAGCCGTCTGTCTGTCTGAGTCCTCACTTGCTGAATAGTGAGCTAAATGAACTGATGCGTGGCTTCATGTCTGTGTGGAACCCTGTGATGTAGCTACTTAGCTCGACCGGAGGTGGGCTTGGCTTTGCAGGGAGTTTATGGCTGTTGTGATGAGAAGGGTCACCTCTCAACTGTATCTGACATCAGCTTCACAGTCTTCCTGGAAAATTCTGTGGCAGACTCAACAACTTCCAGCAGGGGTGTGGTGTCTAACCCTGAGGGGACATGGCTAGAGTGGCTGAGGTGGCCAGGAGTGGGGACACCAGGCCTCCCGTTAGCTCCCAGAGCCCCCCCCAGAGGGGCGTGCCGAGGCAGTGGCACACTAGAGCTTCCAGGGGCCAGCGCTTTTCACTTCACCCACGACCACCCGGTCACAAGTGGAAGCTCTCAGCTCCTGGGCGTACCTCCTTCACAGCAGTCGGGGTCTAGCTTGTGTAAGTTTGTTTACTTGGGTATGTCTGTTTCCCCACTGGAATACAGGCCCCAAGAGGGCAGGGACCTCGTGAGCATCTGGTGTCCTACCAACACGGAGGACGTGCTTATTGAATGACGAGTTAAGTGAGTGCCTGACCTCAGTGCTGCACCTAATCCTGTGACCCAGGTGTCACTAGCTATGCTGAATGGGTAAGAAACCCAAGGCCCAGAAGGATAAGTAACACGCCGGAGAGGACAGAGCTAGGAAGGTAAGGAAGCCAGAGGCCAAACGAATGTACACCTCTCCCCTGCAAGCCCCCAGAGTTGACACGGACCGAGCTGAGCAATTCTTTAAAATGCCTACGTGCTACACGAATGGGAGGTCCTCATGTCTTCCTAGTAAGGATGAAGAACCTCAGGCACTCCCTCCACGTCCTCAGCCACGAAGTCACCCACCCCCCTGTGGGTGCGTCCTCTCGGGGAATGGATGGACTGACCTCCAGCTCTGGAGTCCAGGCAGCCCCGGGCTCGGGGTCAGGAGGCCTCGCTCCCTCTTGGCTCAGCTACTGGCAGGCCGAACAGTTTGGGGCAAGTCACAGTAACTCTCTAGGACTCGGTTCTCTCCCCTTGTAGAAGATGAGACAAAACGCTTCCCCAGTGGCTCAGATGGTAAAGAATCTGTCTGCAACACAGGAGACGTGGGTTCAATCCCTGGGTTGGGAAGATGCCCTGAGAAGGAAATGGTTACCCACTCAGTGTTCTTCCTGGAACCCTGTGATGTAGCTACTTAGCTCGACCGGAGGTGGGCTTGGCTTTGCAGGGAGTTTATGGCTGTTGTGATGAGAAGGGTCACCTCTCAACTGTATCTGACATCAGCTTCACAGTCTCCCTGGAAAATTCTGTGGCAGACTCAACAACTTCCAGCAGGGGTGTGGTGTCTAACCCTGAGGGGACATGGCTAGAGTGGCTGAGGTGGCCAGGAGTGGGGACACCAGGCCTCCCGTTAGCTCCCAGAGCCCCCCCCAGAGGGGCGTGCCGAGGCAGTGGCACACTAGAGCTTCCAGGGGCCAGCGCTTTTCACTTCACCCACGACCACCCGGTCACAAGTGGAAGCTCTCAGCTCCTGGGCGTACCTCCTTCACAGCAGTCGGGGTCTAGCTTGTGTAAGTTTGTTTACTTGGGTATGTCTGTTTCCCCACTGGAATACAGGCCCCAAGAGGGCAGGGACCTCGTGAGCATCTGGTGTCCTACCAACACGGAGGACGTGCTTATTGAATGACGAGTTAAGTGAGTGCCTGACCTCAGTGCTGCACCTAATCCTGTGACCCAGGTGTCACTAGCTATGCTGAATGGGTAAGAAACCCAAGGCCCAGAAGGATAAGTAACACGCCGGAGAGGACAGAGCTAGGAAGGTAAGGAAGCCAGAGGCCAACGAATGTACACCTCTCCCCTGCAAGCCCCCAGAGTTGACACGGACCGAGCTGAGCAATTCTTTAAAATGCCTACGTGCTACACGAATGGGAGGTCCTCATGTCTTCCTAGTAAGGATGAAGAACCTCAGGCACTCCCTCCACGTCCTCAGCCACGAAGTCACCCACCCCCCTGTGGGTGCGTCCTCTCGGGGAATGGATGGACTGACCTCCAGCTCTGGAGTCCAGGCAGCCCCGGGCTCGGGGTCAGGAGGCCTCGCTCCCTCTTGGCTCAGCTACTGGCAGGCCGAACAGTTTGGGGCAAGTCACAGTAACTCTCTAGGACTCGGTTCTCTCCCCTTGTAGAAGATGAGACAAAACGCTTCCCCAGTGGCTCAGATGGTAAAGAATCTGTCTGCAACACAGGAGACGTGGGTTCAATCCCTGGGTTGGGAAGATGCCCTGGAGAAGGAAATGGTTACCCACTCGAGTGTTCTTCCCTGGAGAATTCCATTGAGAGAGGAACTTCATGGGCTACAGTTCATGGGGTTGCAAAGTGGGACACGACAGAGTGAATGACCCTTAAGCTCCTTCTGATTCTCTTGCGTGTGGTTTTACCAGATGATGCTAGTAAGATCTACACACTGGGATTCTCTGCATGCTTTCTAGGCTCTGCTGGGTCTAAAACATAAAGAGTAAGAAAAACAGAGCACATTCACTAGGACTGGCTACACCAAAGCACACATAACACAGCACAAGGAAGAAAGCTTCCTTTTCCCTGCGCTGAGTTTGTTTTTAAGACAGTGCACTGGGGACATTTTAAAAGGGTCAATAACAGGCATAAATCATAAAAGAGTTCGGAAAACACTCTTCAGTCAATCTGACTAAGTGGGAACGCAGCCTCTGCATAACGACCTGTGTCCAAGTTGCACCGAATTTGACAACCGCCGATCTAGCCAGAGAGAGTGCTCACCTTGCTGAGATGGAAACATTCTTAAAAATCGAAAAGACCCTGATGCTGGGCAAGACTGAAGGCAGGAGAAGAGGGCGACAGAAGATGAGATGGCTGGATGGCATCAGCAACTTAATGCAGATGAGTTTGAGCCAACTCCGGGAGACCGTGAAGGACAGGGAAGCCTGGCGTGCTGCAGTCCATGGGGGGGCAAAGCGTCGGACACGACTTAGTGACTGAACAACCATAACACTCTTAGAAGTCTGAGAGCTAAGGAAAAGAAAGACAAAAGGCTTTATTTGCACTCATGACACTGGGGACCCATTCTGTTACAATTCAGTCCAAGAAATGTCGGATCAACAACCTAGAACAAGTCACTGTTCCCTCTGTGCTCTTTTCAAGCCTGTGGAGAACGCTGAGGGCATCCTGTGCTGGCTCGGGGAAGCCGAGCTTCCTCACTTGAAAGCATCTTCACTGCTGACCTGGCCAGCAGGGCCCCAGCCACTGGGGTGCTCCTGATCTGAAGACATCCTCCCGGTCTCCCTCATCTTCTCTCTCACCTTCCAAGGCGCCCTAGGGGCCTCAGTGAGTGGCTCCTGGGTAGACGGGCTTGAGGACCCACTGCAGATCAGGAAGAGCGGAAGAGGGGTGTTTGGGGACAGGGTGCTGGTCGCCGCAGGCCCAGGCTTTTGCCCCTCTTTCCGAGACAGTCATCCTGTGTGACTCAGCTCAACGAGGAGAGAAAACCCATCGCTCAAGCTTGGTCTCAATCCAAAGCTACTTACAACAATCTTGTTGTTTTGACTTTTGGAGCCAGAGGTAATGTTAGACTCTCGAGTTTGGCCGGAATGGTTTTTATCAGCTCCAGTGAATCAACCCACCGCAGTGGGGCATCCGAACGTCCAGCCCAGAGACAAAGCGAAGGTCTGATTTGGTGGTTGATTCTCGGGTATAATAAGCAGACCAAAAGCTTTAAAGACTGTCTGTGCTGTCAGCCATGTGATCTGGTGGAAACCCACAGGAAGTTCAGTGAACAGATGTAGGGCTCAACTGCAATAATTTTATTACCGCAAAAGTTCAATGGAGTATCCCCGCTTTCATCATTACAGAGATAGCATCAGAAACTCTAGCAAGCCCCTGGCGTGGCTCCAGGAAGTTTAGTGCCATTTAAAATCAAACAGCTAGATAGCACAGGACAAAAATTCTTTCAAAGACCCTGTCCAGCTTCTGAACAGGTAAGCGGTGGGTGAGGGTTGGCAGCGAGGCAGCCCGCCACGGCTGGGAGACGGCACGGGGAGGGACGGGAGAGGCTGGGCTGCTGCCGGTGGCCTGCACGGGGGCTGTGGCGGGCACCTTCTGTGCACACACTGCTTTAAAGATCCCGCCATAAGAGAGCCAGCTGGGCGTTCCCATGCAACTGTTTTATTGTAGGGTGAATTCCGGATGAAGGACTAGTTTTCCTACCATGCCTTCCCTGGTTTGGTCTCACGGTGTAGTGCTGCGTCCCTCAGGGATGGGCCCTTACACTAAACATAGGAGGCGAGTGCCGACTACACACGAAGCAGCGGGCTTGAGGCCGTCGGGAAAAGAAAGAGGACCCACTGCTGCTCCTCTAACGGGGTGTAACTCAGCAGGAGGAGTAAGACAGTGTGAGCGTGAGGCAAGAGGAAGGGCAGGGCCGCGCAGACCGGCTAACAACACGGGGTCAGATGATGGGAGGTGGGCTTGAACGGCAAGCTCTACGAGCGGCAGCCGTACGATCAGTTCCGCTAAATTATGGCCTGAACCGCAGGCTCAGCTATGGAGGACGGAATTCGTGGCCAATGGATCCAATATTATTGCTTAACTGACAAAAGGGAGGTAAGCCCGGGCCTGTGAATAACAGGGACATTGCATGTGGAGCAGTCCTATTGTATGTCCATTAGCTCCAAAGCAAATGAAAAACTAAACTCAAAGTATAGACAACTATAAAGGGCCATTTGTTTTTATTTTATGTTTTTGGCTACACCGCATGGCATGCAGGATTGAACCCAGGTTCCCTGTAATGCAAGTGCAAAGTCCTAACCACTGGACACCAGGCAATTTCCAAAATGGCTATTTATTACAAGTTACAAATTAAGAGTTACAAAGCTAAAATTAAGAGGTCCATCATGAGGTGGCTCAGAAGACAGTCACAATGCCCTGCATGTCCAAGAGCTTGATAGCCAGCTGGTCAGTGGGACCCTGGGGCTCTCCCTGGGAAGACGAGAGCTGCAAGGTGAGCTCGCATGTGGAGTCGCTCAGTCCGACTCTCTGCGACCTTATGAGCCACAGCCCGCCAGGCTCCCCTGTCCATGGGAGTCTCCAGGCAAGAATACTGGAGTGGGTCACTCCTAATGAGGCAGATGAATCTAGAACCTATTATACAAAGTGAAGTAAGTCAAAAAGAGAAGGCCAGATACAGTATACTAACACATATATATGGAATCTAGTAAGATGGTAATGATAACACATGCAGAGAAGTGATGGAAAAACAGACACAGAGAATAGATTTCTGGACATTGTGGGGAAGGAACAGTGGGCAGGAGGCATGGAAAGAATAACCTGGAAACCTATACTATCATATGTGAAAGAGATAGCTATTGTCATTGCGCTGTGGGAATAGGGGATCCAGCAGGGGGGCTGTGCAATGGCCTGGAGGGGTGGGATCAGGGGGACTGGGAAGGGGGTGGAGGAGGGAGGAGGCCGGGGATATACATATGACTAATCTGGGATTATACATATCTGTAAACAACAAGACTCTGTAAAAATGAAAAATAAAATAAATAATTATTTATATATATAAAATAACACTGGAGTGGGCTGCTGTTTTCACCTCCAGGGGATCTTCCCAATGCAGCGATCGAACCTGCATCTCTTACATCTCCTGCATTGGCAGGTGGTTCTTTACCACTAGCGGCCACCTGGGAAACCCAAGGTGAGTGGACACCTATGAAGTACAGGCCAGGAGACCACCTCTTGCTATTACAAGGACACTAAATAGTCCTGTGACTGGTGGCACAAAAGCTCATGGGGAACACAGAAGGATACCATACCAGGCTGAGCCGTAGTGAGCTCTCTTATCATCGCAACATCAGCAGACTCTGAAGCCCGCGGGAGCCTGAAGTCACAGCAAATGCCCCTGTTAGACAGTCTCACAGGTCCACGTTAAGAGTGGTCATGAAAACGGGATGTCTTCAGTTTGAAATTTCTCTCTCATTTCTAGGGGGCAGCCCAGAGGAGAAGGAAGTAAGAACAGGCTTCCCTACTGCAGCAGGAGTTTGAGAAAGGCTTTGGCAGGTAGGGACTGATCTGTAGGGGCTGGACGGGGGCGGGGAGGAAGCTGGCACTGCTCGTGGAGAGACCCTTGTGAGCAAACAGCGAGGCCAATGGCACACCTGTGGGCCTGGCAAGTCGTGGGGGACCAGTGCACAGGGTCCAAGGCCAGCAGCTGGGGACGCCGCTGGAAAGATGGGGGAAAGACTGAGAGGGACCTCGAGGACTAGATAACAAGTGTGTTCATTCGGCGAGCCGAGATAGAGAACAGGCATGTTGGGGATGAACATTTCTAATTCAAACGTCCTTAGCTCTGAAATGGCAGTTGAAGTTGCCAAGGCTGTAAACGCAAGAAGACTGAGCTGTAGTACTGAGTGCTGACTAGTACTGATTGACTGAGTTGCATTTTTAATGAGTCCTTTACATTCTATTTTTGTCAAGACTGTCAGAGGGTTTTTTTAAAAAGGAGGAGGATATGGCCTTCACATGTAACAGTGAAGTCCTAATTACTGTGTTATGATAATATTTCTTTACACTGTTTTTTTCTTTTTTTCAGATTAACATGTGAATGAAGTGAGAGTGGGAGACAGAGATTTTGGAGAAGGATTCTGAATCATGTTCAGACAAATTCTGGCAAAGCAAGGATCTTGGCCATGTCTGAGACGTCCGTGTTGGGGGATACGTGTGGGTGACACATGACAGCTGGGCAGAGGCACTGGAGAGGCTCTGCTGGCAGGCCCCGGAGAGATGGGCATGCCACTGAATGAAGGAGAGTTGGTGTGATTGTATCAGGTGAGAAGACACTCTTGGGTGGGCTGGGGTTCTCTTGCTATTACAAGGACACTAAATAGTCCTGTGACTGGTGGCACAAAAGCTCATGGGGAACACAGAAGGACACCATACCAGGCTGAGCCGTAGTGAGCTCTCTTATCATCGCAACATCAGCAGACTCTGAAGCCCGCGGGAGCCTGAAGTCACAGCAAATGCCCCTGTTAGACAGTCTCACAGGTCCACGTTAAGAGTGGTCATGAAAACGGGATGTCTTCAGTTTGAAATTTCTCTCTCATTTCTAGGGGGCAGCCCAGAGGAGAAGGAAGTAAGAACAGGCTTCCCTACTGCAGCAGGAGTTTGAGAAAGGCTTTGGCAGGTAGGGACTGATCTGTAGGGGCTGGACGGGGGCGGGGAGGAAGCTGGCACTGCTCGTGGAGAGACCCTTGTGAGCAAACAGCGAGGCCAATGGCACACCTGTGGGCCTGGCAAGTCGTGGGGGACCAGTGCACAGGGTCCAAGGCCAGCAGCTGGGGACGCCGCTGGAAAGATGGGGGAAAGACTGAGAGGGACCTCGAGGACTAGATAACAAGTGTGTTCATTCGGCGAGCCGAGATAGAGAACAGGCATGTTGGGGATGAACATTTCTAATTCAAACGTCCTTAGCTCTGAAATGGCAGTTGAAGTTGCCAAGGCTGTAAACGCAAGAAGACTGAGCTGTAGTACTGAGTGCTGACTAGTACTGATTGACTGAGTTGCATTTTTAATGAGTCCTTTACATTCTATTTTTGTCAAGACTGTCAGAGGGTTTTTTTAAAAAGGAGGAGGATATGGCCTTCACATGTAACAGTGAAGTCCTAATTACTGTGTTATGATAATATTTCTTTACACTGTTTTTTTCTTTTTTTCAGATTAACATGTGAATGAAGTGAGAGTGGGAGACAGAGATTTTGGAGAAGGATTCTGAATCATGTTCAGACAAATTCTGGCAAAGCAAGGATCTTGGCCATGTCTGAGACGTCCGTGTTGGGGGATACGTGTGGGTGACACATGACAGCTGGGCAGAGGCACTGGAGAGGCTCTGCTGGCAGGCCCCGGAGAGATGGGCATGCCACTGAATGAAGGAGAGTTGGTGTGATTGTATCAGGTGAGAAGACACTCTTGGCCACGGAATGTTGAAGAGCTATCTGGAAAGAGAATTCTAACTAAGACAAATGCAGAGTCAAGAAGTTGTTTTTAATTTCTTAAGAGTTACCTCCTTTGAACATTCTTAGTATTTAAGTTATAAGCAAATGTGACAATTTTTTAAGCCTTCTTAGTTAAGTCATGCCTGAAGAATTATTAGCAGGAAGCTAAAACTAGGCTCTGATAATCAACATCCCTATGCATCTACTATATAGGAGACTTATTTTTCCTCTGTTTATAGAAAGAACAGTCTGTTCGCAGTGTTCTATGAAAAGCCTGTGGTTGCTAAACCACTGATGTTTTCTTCAGTCTACTTGGAGAAAATTCCACTTAGAATCCCATGATTCTAAAGGCCAGCATTTTACAACCTAAAGTTCAGTCTCGGTGCTTTCTTTGGTCGTCTTTCCCAATGACGCAAGCTTGATCCATGAGCGGACAAGCCAGACCTGTGACTTCCTGTCAGATGCAACAGTCCTGGCCCTGCAGTGACTCCAGCGTGCGTGATCCATGAATTAAAGGCACAAGATGAGGTTTGTTTCCTTCTCCACAGTCAAGAGGATGGACAAAGGGAATGAGGAAATGAGAGGAAGGGGACAGATGCAGGATGCTCCAGAAGATTCCTGATAATCCTGTCTGCTCTTAGGAAGTGAGTCTACCTTAGACTCCACTCAGCAGTGAGCGATCCAGAAGACGGGCTCCCCCAGCTCCAACCAGACAGGTCGAGGTCAACTAGGTCATAGAGTCCCTGTGACTTTCCTAAACCGTGACACAACGGGACCCCAGAATCTTCAAAAACCAAAGACAGGTCGTTTTTTCTTTTTCAGATTAACATGTGAATGAAGTGAGAGTGGGAGACAGAGATTTTGGAGAAGGATTCTGAATCATGTTCAGACAAATTCTGGCAAAGCAAGGATCTTGGCCATGTCTGAGACGTCCGTGTTGGGGGATACGTGTGGGTGACACATGACAGCTGGGCAGAGGCACTGGAGAGGCTCTGCTGGCAGGCCCCGGAGAGATGGGCATGCCACTGAATGAAGGAGAGTTGGTGTGATTGTATCAGGTGAGAAGACACTCTTGGCCACGGAATGTTGAAGAGCTATCTGGAAAGAGAATTCTAACTAAGACAAATGCAGAGTCAAGAAGTTGTTTTTAATTTCTTAAGAGTTACCTCCTTTGAACATTCTTAGTATTTAAGTTATAAGCAAATGTGACAATTTTTTAAGCCTTCTTAGTTAAGTCATGCCTGAAGAATTATTAGCAGGAAGCTAAAACTAGGCTCTGATAATCAACATCCCTATGCATCTACTATATAGGAGACTTATTTTTCCTCTGTTTATAGAAAGAACAGTCTGTTCGCAGTGTTCTATGAAAAGCCTGTGGTTGCTAAACCACTGATGTTTTCTTCAGTCTACTTGGAGAAAATTCCACTTAGAATCCCATGATTCTAAAGGCCAGCATTTTACAACCTAAAGTTCAGTCTCGGTGCTTTCTTTGGTCGTCTTTCCCAATGACGCAAGCTTGATCCATGAGCGGACAAGCCAGACCTGTGACTTCCTGTCAGATGCAACAGTCCTGGCCCTGCAGTGACTCCAGCGTGCGTGATCCATGAATTAAAGGCACAAGATGAGGTTTGTTTCCTTCTCCACAGTCAAGAGGATGGACAAAGGGAATGAGGAAATGAGAGGAAGGGGACAGATGCAGGATGCTCCAGAAGATTCCTGATAATCCTGTCTGCTCTTAGGAAGTGAGTCTACCTTAGACTCCACTCAGCAGTGAGCGATCCAGAAGACGGGCTCCCCCAGCTCCAACCAGACAGGTCGAGGTCAACTAGGTCATAGAGTCCCTGTGACTTTCCTAAACCGTGACACAACGGGACCCCAGAATCACAGAATGTTAGCAAGAGAAAAGACTCAGTTTTAAAAAGAAGGTACAAAAACGTGCAAATAAAACCACAAAAACCCTTAACAGTCATAAGGTCCAACAAGTTAACTAGAATTCATGTTAAATGACTATACATTGATTTCTTCAAGAAGCTGTTCTAATGGAGAAAACATACTCATTACTTTAGTCCAAAACTCCTTCAGACTCGGGCATGGTCTTTTTGGGGAAGCCATTGACACTGCCTCAAAATTAAAAAAAAAAGCTATTGATAAAATAGCTGTGTTTTTATCCCCTTGAAGCCAGTAAACATGCTATCAAATGATTCAAAAGCTTGATTTGGTGCCATGCATCACATTGTAAGATATTGTCTCACTGTGTAAAAAATAGTTATCAACTGGGAAATACTCAACTCGCTGAAAACTTCAAGACAGGAGATAAGCAATGAATGCATCAGGATGAACTAATCAGAGCAGTTTGTTTAATTTTTCTCATGGAAAACATGAACAGGAAGAAAGAAGCAAACAGGGTTGAGTGGGTGGCAGGGACGTCACTGAGGGGCGGTGGCGGGCTGGTGGAGTGAGAGAAAGGCCAGCACAGGAGAGCTATGCGATTCGAGCAAGAAAAGAGAAAAAGAACGAAGGGGAGACTGCGCTACGATGCATTAAACTCTAAAGCCGAAATAATCTGAATGGCGTTAATATTCCTCCCTCCAATTTGGACCGTCACAGATGTATATAATTCAGAACTTATACCTGCTGTGTTATAATCCTAGAAGAATTAACCAAAAAATCTGTATAAACCATCTCATCTAGAGAATACAGGATAAGCTTTACTTCAAGTTTTAAAAAAAGGGGTTGAGGTTTAAACGTCCAAAAGTTTTGAAAGGTTCAGACTGATACATTTCAAGACATGCACGAGGGTCTGAAAGCACCAGAGGC
Source organism: Tragulus kanchil (assembly GCA_022376925.1). Classification (NCBI taxonomy): domain Eukaryota; kingdom Metazoa; phylum Chordata; class Mammalia; order Artiodactyla; family Tragulidae; genus Tragulus; species Tragulus kanchil. The sequence goes on from JAIOJX010000003.1 coordinate 140,525,709, forward strand.
TCCCGCTCTCACTAGGCGCCTTCCTCCCCTTTTCCTGCTCCATCTTCATCTACTTACCCATTTGCTAGGTGGAAAACTCTATGGGGTACAACAAACATAAAGCAAAGTTCAGACAGTCAAGGAGCTGCCAATCTATTATGGAGACAAAGCATACATCCACAAACTAAACATGTAAATATTGAAGTCATTGTTAAATACCAAGAACAGCGATATGGGGGTGGGGGGAGCTACTGAAAAGTTTCCAGCAGGAAGGGATAAATGCATCTGTCGTGTCTGGAATTGTCCCCACGGAAGCAGGGGGACCTGGGCTGTAAGGGCAGGTAGAGAAGGGGCGAGGAGTCCACCATTTCAGGTAGGTAGAGGCAAGGCAGGAGTGATAAGTGGGCTCAGGGGCTGGGTTGGGGGTGGAGGATCTGGGGGAGGCAGTAGGAGCTGAGGCTCTAAAGGTGGACTGGGCTTGGAGTTTGAATTGGGCTTTATTTTTCCTGGCCTCTTGAGGCCTCAGAGAGAGGGCAGTGAAGAAGGTAAGATGTGAAGTTTACTCAGATGATGGGGTAATGGAGGTGCTGGTGTTCATGGGGACAGGCATGTGTACGTGTGATATTTTCCCCAACACACTATGCCCATTCCCTCTCCCCAAATTCCCGAGAGCCACAGACTAGCAACATCAGCCACAGGTTGGAAATGCAAATTCTAGGGTCCCTGTTAGGAAGGAAGAAGGGAAAAAGTGACCTGAGACAGAAAGAATTTCCACTCTGGAGGAGCCATAGGAGGGAGGGAGTTCAAGGTCTCAGGAGCCAGGAAGGGAGGAGACTGCCGAATGGTAAAGGTATCCTCACACAGCGGGGCTGGAAGGACTCAGCTACCATCTGCATGGAGTCCTCAGCTGGCACGTGGGGACACTGAGGCCTTCAACAGATATAATTCAGAACTTATACCTGCTGTGTTATAATCCTAGAAGAATTAACCAAAAATCTGTATAAACCATCTCATCTAGAGAATACAGGATAAGCTTTACTTCAAGTTTTAAAAAGGGGTTGAGGTTTAAACGTCCAAAAGTTTTGAAAGGTTCAGACTGATACATTTCAAGACATGCACGAGGGTCTGAAAGCACCAGAGGCTCCCGCTCTCACTAGGCGCCTTCCTCCCCTTTTCCTGCTCCATCTTCATCTACTTACCCATTTGCTAGGTGGAAAACTCTATGGGGTACAACAAACATAAAGCAAAGTTCAGACAGTCAAGGAGCTGCCAATCTATTATGGAGACAAAGCATACATCCACAAACTAAACATGTAAATATTGAAGTCATTGTTAAATACCAAGAACAGCGATATGGGGGTGGGGGGAGCTACTGAAAAGTTTCCAGCAGGAAGGGATAAATGCATCTGTCGTGTCTGGAATTGTCCCCACGGAAGCAGGGGGACCTGGGCTGTAAGGGCAGGTAGAGAAGGGGCGAGGAGTCCACCATTTCAGGTAGGTAGAGGCAAGGCAGGAGTGATAAGTGGGCTCAGGGGCTGGGTTGGGGGTGGAGGATCTGGGGGAGGCAGTAGGAGCTGAGGCTCTAAAGGTGGACTGGGCTTGGAGTTTGAATTGGGCTTTATTTTTCCTGGCCTCTTGAGGCCTCAGAGAGAGGGCAGTGAAGAAGGTAAGATGTGAAGTTTACTCAGATGATGGGGTAATGGAGGTGCTGGTGTTCATGGGGACAGGCATGTGTACGTGTGATATTTTCCCCAACACACTATGCCCATTCCCTCTCCCCAAATTCCCGAGAGCCACAGACTAGCAACATCAGCCACAGGTTGGAAATGCAAATTCTAGGGTCCCTGTTAGGAAGGAAGAAGGGAAAAAGTGACCTGAGACAGAAAGAATTTCCACTCTGGAGGAGCCATAGGAGGGAGGGAGTTCAAGGTCTCAGGAGCCAGGAAGGGAGGAGACTGCCGAATGGTAAAGGTATCCTCACACAGCGGGGCTGGAAGGACTCAGCTACCATCTGCATGGAGTCCTCAGCTGGCACGTGGGGACACTGAGGCCTTCAACAGCCACCATTTACTTCAGATGGCAAGGTGAACATGCAGCAGAGACCTAACAAGAAATAAGTATTTTAGGCCACTGGTTAGGCTGGCCCTAAGACACAGACAGAAGGTCGGAACCATCTCCATGCAGCCTGAAAACAAAGTGGTGGTAATTAGAAAAAACTAGAAAGGATGACAAAAAATAGGGCTTCAAGGTGATCTAGGCGGGGCAAATTTTGCTAGGAGCTTCCTAGCTCCGCTCGCATGCAATCATTCCATAGTCATGTATGGATGTGAGAGCTGGACCATAAAGAAAGTTGAGCAAGAGTTGATGCTTGGAACAGTGAGGCTGGGGAAGACACGTGAGAGTGCCTTGGACGTCAAGGAGATTAAACCAGTCAATCCTAAAGGAAATCAACCCTGAATATTCATTGGAAGGACTGAAGCTGAAGTTCCAATACTTTGGCCACCTGATGTGAAGAGCCAACTCATTAGAAAAGATCCTAATGCTGGTAAAGAGGGAGGTCAGGAGAAGAATGGGGTGAAAGAGGATGAGGTGGTTGGATGGCATCACCTACTCAATGGACATGAATTTGAGCAAACTCCAGAGATAGTGAAGGGCAGTGAAGCCTGGCATGCTGCCGTCCATGGGGTCGCAAAGTCAGGCACGACTGAGCGACTAACTAACAACAACAAAATAACCCTTAGGTGACTGCTGTCTGTCTTCAATGCTGATGATGTTAATGGAAGACAGATTTAGAATGTGAAGTGTCAAGAGCTCTAACTTACAGTAGTAACTAACATTCTCTGGCTTGAAGTTTTAAATGGATTGTGTAGGGTTCAAGCGGCCCATATTCTTAACAGCTCAGGGCCAGTGGGCACAGATTTCCCAAAGTGCAGAATGGCAAACAGGCAAATTGTTCAAGTGCTTTGGGTCGATAATCTTAATTCCATTGCATGGACAAAGGTCTCCCTGCACTGAAAATGGGAAGGCAAAGATATGACAAGCTGAAGAATGGAAAAGGCTTGACAAATGTTTCTTCCAGAAACACCCTGGGAGGGGTCACACAGAATGAATGAACCAGCAACCAGTGGGTACTAAGCAACAAACGCCCCCCTCCCCTACACCAGTCAGTGATTATGCTGATGGGGTGGTGATGGACTCTCAGCCCAGCCAGTAAATGAGAAGCAGGAGGGAGAAGGGGAGGGAGGAAGGGAGGGAGGGAAAGGCTGAAGACTTTAGAGCTTTCCCAGTCATTCCAGTCACATTCCTGCTTCTTCACCTTCCACTCTCTTTGCACTTCCCTGAAATAGAGGGAGGACCCTTAAGATAGTTCAGAGAGACCCAACTGCCACACAGTGGGCTCAGGGTCCTTCTCGACCCTAGCACTGTGATGAAATAGAATGACTAAAGAGCCCACTACAGAGAGGGCATTTTTATTGTTAATATTAGGACAGAAGAGAAAAATACATCAAATTCCCTGCTTTCCAAAACCAACATAGAGGATAGTAAACGAGGGACAGGTGATATGATCATAAATCAAATATATAACCTGCATCTCAGACCACAGGCCACTGAGGAAGATACACATGGAAGGGCAATGAACGTGAAGACATGAATACTTGAAACACAGATAAAATCTTCCATTTACAAAGCCTGTTCTTTCCCATTCATGAATCCTGCTTTTAACCTTTCCTATACCAAAAAACACAGGTTTATGTTTCATGTCTTAATGTGTTAGAAGTTTAAAAACCAGCCCCTATATATAAATAGAGTGTTGTGCAGGCTTTAGGGCAAGCTGGGATTTTCCCTCCTCTTTGATTATTTTTTTAATTGAAGGATAACCGCTTTACAGCATTTTGCTGTTTTCTGCCAAACATCAACATGTGTCAGCCATAGGTATACATCTGTCCCTCCTCTTCAACGTCCTACCATCAGTTTTAAATGGATTGTGTAGGGTTCAAGCGGCCCATATTCTTAACAGCTCAGGGCCAGTGGGCACAGATTTCCCAAAGTGCAGAATGGCAAACAGGCAAATTGTTCAAGTGCTTTGGGTCGATAATCTTAATTCCATTGCATGGACAAAGGTCTCCCTGCACTGAAAATGGGAAGGCAAAGATATGACAAGCTGAAGAATGGACAAGGCTTGACAAATGTTTCTTCCAGAAACACCCTGGGAGGGTCACACAGAATGAATGAACCAGCAACCAGTGGGTACTAAGCAACAAACGCCCCCCTCCCCTACACCAGTCAGTGATTATGCTGATGGGGTGGTGATGGACTCTCAGCCCAGCCAGTAAATGAGAAGCAGGAGGGAGAAGGGGAGGGAGGAAGGGAGGGAGGGAAAGGCTGAAGACTTTAGAGCTTTCCCAGTCATTCCAGTCACATTCCTGCTTCTTCACCTTCCACTCTCTTTGCACTTCCCTGAAATAGAGGGAGGACCCTTAAGATAGTTCAGAGAGACCCAACTGCCACACAGTGGGCTCAGGGTCCTTCTCGACCCTAGCACTGTGATGAAATAGAATGACTAAAGAGCCCACTACAGAGAGGGCATTTTTATTGTTAATATTAGGACAGAAGAGAAAAATACATCAAATTCCCTGCTTTCCAAAACCAACATAGAGGATAGTAAACGAGGGACAGGTGATATGATCATAAATCAAATATATAACCTGCATCTCAGACCACAGGCCACTGAGGAAGATACACATGGAAGGGCAATGAACGTGAAGACATGAATACTTGAAACACAGATAAAATCTTCCATTTACAAAGCCTGTTCTTTCCCATTCATGAATCCTGCTTTTAACCTTTCCTATACCAAAAAACACAGGTTTATGTTTCATGTCTTAATGTGTTAGAAGTTTAAAAACCAGCCCCTATATATAAATAGAGTGTTGTGCAGGCTTTAGGGCAAGCTGGGATTTTCCCTCCTCTTTGATTATTTTTTTAATTGAAGGATAACCGCTTTACAGCATTTTGCTGTTTTCTGCCAAACATCAACATGTGTCAGCCATAGGTATACATCTGTCCCCTCCCTCTTCAACGTCCCTCCCATCTCCCTTCCCACCGCACCCCTGCAGGTTGTTATCGAGCCCCCGTTTGAGTTTGCTGAGTCTTATACAGGCTGGGAATTTAACCGCACTGTATATCAGTTAAAGTATCAAGATTTTAACTTTTCCCCATAATTTTCTTATGAAGGGAATGTTTAACCACTTTATGAATAAGCAATAACACATTAGTCAGATTTTCAAAAATACTATGCTCAGAGGTGGTGGAGCAGTGGCACTCACCACCAGGTCCCGGAGGCCCAGGAAAGAGAGCCTCCACACGCTCTGAAGCGGGCGGCTCCTGGAGTCCAGGCCCGGCGCTGACACAGCTTACATCATATTTATCCACCTACCTTAGTATGGTTTTAAAAAGGGGTATTTCACAAACCAGAAACATAACATAAAAAGGACTGTCCAGGGGCTTCCCTGGTGGTCCAATAGATAAAAATCCTCCTGCTAATGCAGGGGATACGGGTTTGATCCCTGGTCTGAGAAGATCCCACATGCTGCGGAGCAACGAAACCTGTGCACTATAACTGCTGAGCCTGTGCCCCAGAGCCTGTGTGCCACAGCCACTGAAGCCCAGGCGCCCGCGTGCCCATGCTCTGCAACAAGAGAAGCCACCGCACAGCAAAGAAGAACCAGTGCAGTCAAAAAACCCAACCAAACAAACCCAAAAGGACTGTCCTTGTCCACGGAGGCAGGAGTCCCCGTCCCTTAGCCTCATTACCAAAGATCCTTTCACGCGGGCATTCTTCTATGATCCGCCCTCACACCTGCACCTGGTTCCTCTCAGGGACACCAGTGTGGGATTTGAAAGAGACTGGCTTTACTGGCTTGTGGCTCCTGAACACTGAGGGGGACCAGAGGGTGTGAGTGACCCTCATGAAACACTGTGACCCCCAGCTTCGTCAGCAGTAAACACCGGAGCCTCTTGTGCACACTTTAAAGACGCTGAAACTTCATCCCTTGTCTGGGCCCTCACACTTTCGTCCATCACTAAGTGACTCTATTTTTTTTTAAACCTCAGAAGGATGCAGCCTCTTCTGGAATAATTCTGATTTCAAAGTCTCGCTCTCAAGTTCTTGAGAAGGAGAGGGTGCCAGAAAGGCAGGTATTCCTGAAACCCAGGACAAAAGACAAATCATAAGTCATTTATTAGTCCAAAAAACTCTGCTAAAGATGCTGCAGCCTGAATGGAACTGAATGGAAACTCTAAAATTGAGGAAAAAGCCCTAAATGATCTGCAGAAGGGCACAGACCTGGGAAACGGTGATGAGCTAGAGCAAGGCTGGGAGGCTGGGAGGCTGGGAGGCGTGCTGCTACCCGTGTCCTGCCAGCGGGGGCTCCATGAGCTGCGGGGACCGGCCGAGGCGGGACGAATACCAACTGAGGGCCAGGCTGGACACTGGACTCCTGTCCCCTTCTGCTCCTCAGCTTAGACAGGCTGGAGGTTGCAAAAGGCAGGCAATCGGTACTTCATGCCCCTCCTGGCGATGGTCAGATTTACCAATTACTTGAAATCGAAATAAACACCATGATAAAGAAGCATAAACTTTGAAGACTGACATGTATCTCTCCCATCTAGGCTCTGAACGGTAAAATGGAGTGAAAACTCAGGATGTCTGAATTTTAGACGTGGCTCTGACACTAGTAAACTCGGACAAATCATGTCACCGCTTTGACACTTGGTTACCTCATCTGTAAACCCTCACTGCTGATGTGGCCTGCTTGGCTGACGGTGGGGGGCTGATGCTGGAGGCTGGCTGGGGCGTTTCAGTGACTTATGTGGGGCCAGGGGCACAATGAGGGCCAGGCAGGGCTGCTGGGCCCATCCCTGTCTTGCCCACGGGAGTGATGGCCACAGAACGGCCCTACACGAGCCCATCTCCAGCCCTGGATAAAGTCACAGTCAAAGGAAAATTGGGAAGAGAGGGGTCCCTCCCGTCTCCATTTTGGTCGGTTGGTCTATTTATTCATTTTTGAAAGCAATGTCTTAGAAGGCATGTAAAACATCTGTAGGTGAAGCATTTGAAGATCTATGGTCATTTCCAAAACGTGACAGTGGTTTAAGAGGAAGGAATCTTATGTTTTATAATACAGGCTCTAATTAATCCAAATTTACATATTTCATTAGAGAAACATGCATTGCTTATCTCATATTATTTTCAGAGACTAACCACTGATAATTCGGTCTGTTATACACTGAAAGCATGAATGTTAACTAAAATTGGAATTTACCTTGAGAATATTTAAGAACTTCAAAAAATTTTTAAAAAATTTCGCCATTTATTTTTGGCTATTCTGGGTTTTCATTGCTTCTGTAGTTGCAGGGAATAGGAGCTACTCTCTAGTTGAGGTGAGCAGGCTTCTTGTTGTGGTGACTTCCCTTGTTGTGGGACTCGGGCTCTAGGGCACAGGGGCTTCAGTAGTTGCGGCACATGGGCTCAGTAGTTGCAGCTCCGAGGCTCTAGAGCACAGGCTCCATAGCTGTGGCTCACTGGCTTAGCTTCTCCACAGCATGTGGGATCTTCCTGGATCAGGGATCGAACCTGTGTTTCCTGCACTGGCAGGCAAAGTCTAACCCACTGAGCTCCCAAGGAAGTCCTATTTAGAAACTTTTTAAAGGATATTTCTAAGGGAAATTCTAAATTTAAGTAATTGACATATTATATTTTAGAATTTGGATACAGGGAACACTTAAATGATAAGAAACTCTTTTTTATACTTAGAGAAAAGAATGCAGTTTAGAGAAAAGAATGTAAAATGTATTGTTTCCTTTTTTATAAAAAAAAAACAAAATTTGGGATAACAAGGTGAAATGATCAATCTCCCCTAAAGAGAACCATTGTATGCTCAGCCTGAAATGGATGACAGCTGAGTTCTAGTTTAAAACACTGCTTTCCTTTCCTAAGGAAGAGAGAAGGCTGCGCTTACTGCAGGAGTAATTTACAATGTTGATACATCTTCCATAGTGTCTCCATCCTAATGAACTTACAAAACATTTTATGATGAAGAAGGATGTTAAGATAAAACTTCTGATTAAATGCCTCTTGTAAGGTGACCTGTTAACCCACACATCCTTCCTTTCTTTGTATTAATATTTACATTTTAATTATAACCACCAATGATTTAACTAATATGGTATTTTGAAAGCAATGTCTTAGAAGGCATGTAAAACATCTGTAGGTGAAGCATTTGAAGATCTATGGTCATTTCCAAAACGTGACAGTGGTTTAAGAGGAAGGAATCTTATGTTTTATAATACAGGCTCTAATTAATCCAAATTTACATATTTCATTAGAGAAACATGCATTGCTTATCTCATATTATTTTCAGAGACTAACCACTGATAATTCGGTCTGTTATACACTGAAAGCATGAATGTTAACTAAAATTGGAATTTACCTTGAGAATATTTAAGAACTTCAAAAAATTTTTAAAAAATTTCGCCATTTATTTTTGGCTATTTTGGGTTTTCATTGCTTCTGTAGTTGCAGGGAATAGGAGCTACTCTCTAGTTGAGGTGAGCAGGCTTCTTGTTGTGGTGCCTTCCTTGTTGTGGGACTCGGGCTCTAGGGCACAGGGGCTTCAGTAGTTGCGGCACATGGGCTCAGTAGTTGCAGCTCCGAGGCTCTAGAGCACAGGCTCCATAGCTGTGGCTCACTGGCTTAGCTTCTCCACAGCATGTGGGATCTTCCTGGATCAGGGATCGAACCTGTGTTTCCTGCACTGGCAGGCAAAGTCTAACCCACTGAGCTCCCAAGGAAGTCCTATTTAGAAACTTTTTAAAGGATATTTCTAAGGGAAATTCTAAATTTAAGTAATTGACATATTATATTTTAGAATTTGGATACAGGGAACACTTAAATGATAAGAAACTCTTTTTTATACTTAGAGAAAAGAATGCAGTTTAGAGAAAAGAATGTAAAATGTATTGTTTCCTTTTTTATAAAAAAAACCAAAATTTGGGATAACAAGGTGAAATGATCAATCTCCCCTAAAGAGAACCATTGTATGCTCAGCCTGAAATGGATGACAGCTGAGTTCTAGTTTAAAACACTGCTTTCCTTTCCTAAGGAAGAGAGAAGGCTGCACTTAGGCTGTAATTTACAATGTTGATACATCTTCCATAGTGTCTCCATCCTAATGAACTTACAAAACATTTTATGATGAAGAAGGATGTTAAGATAAAACTTCTGATTAAATGCCTCTTGTAAGGTGACCTGTTAACCCACACATCCTTCCTTTCTTTGTATTAATATTTACATTTTAATTATAACCACCAATGATTTAACTAATATGGTATTTTAACACAATGACAGACACAAAAATAATGGTCTCCTCTGCCATCTGGCTGATGGGTCTGCATCATTTGTTGTGACTATACCAAGAGCCCAACCAACTGCCTGACTCCTGGCTGTTTTCCTGGCTGTTCTGGTGATCAGGGCTGCAAAACGAGGCACAGGGAGGCCACAGAGCTGCTGTGAGGCTAGGAGCCCAAGCTGAAGGTGTGCTCAGTACCGCCAAGACCCAACATATCCCCCAACATTTTATTAGGGATACCCACATGCAGCTATGGAACTGAAAGACAGTTGTTCCTTGGAAGAAAAGTTACGACAAATTTAGACAGCATATTAAAAAGCAGAGACATCTCTTTCCTGACAAAGGTCTGTATAGCCAAAGCTATGGTTTTGCCAGCAGTCATGAGAGGTGAACCACGAAGAAGGCTGAGTGCTGAACCGATGCTTTTGAACAGTGGTGCTGGAAAAGACTCCTGAGAGTCCCTCGGACGGCCAGGAGATCAAACCAGTCAGTCCAAAAGCACATTAAGCCTGAATATTCATTGGAAGAAATGATGCTGAAGCTGAATACTTTGGCCACCTGATGCGAAGAGCTGACTCATTAGAAAAGACCCTGATGCTGGGAAAGATTGAAGGCAGGAGGAGAAGAGGGCAACAGAGGATGAGATTGTTGGATGGCATCACTGAGTCAACGGACATGAGTTTGAGCAAACTCCGGGAGATAGTGAAGGACAAGGAAGCCTGGCGTGCTGCAGTCCACAGAGTCACAAAGAGTTGAACGAAAAAAACAGCCAACAAAATTTCCCTTCAATTATAGCCATCATGGTCAACTCATGGCCATTTTGTTTCAGCTACCTCTAAGAAGGATGCTTAAAGAGGGGGCTGCGCTTACTGCAGGAGTAATTTACAATGTTGATACATCTTCCATAGTGTCTCCATCCTAATGAACTTACAAAACATTTTATGATGAAGAAGGATGTTAAGATAAAACTTCTGATTAAATACCTCTTGTAAGGTGACCTGTTAACCCACACATCCTTCCTTTCTTTGTATTAATATTTACATTTTAATTATAACCACCAATGATTTAACTAATATGGTATTTTAACACAATGACAGACACAAAAATAATGGTCTCCTCTGCCATCTGGCTGATGGGTCTGCATCATTTGTTGTGACTATACCAAGAGCCCAACCAACTGCCTGACTCCTGGCTGTTTTCCTGGCTGTTCTGGTGATCAGGGCTGCAAAACGAGGCACAGGGAGGCCACAGAGCTGCTGTGAGGCTAGGAGCCCAAGCTGAAGGTGTGCTCAGTACCGCCAAGACCCAACATATCCCCCAACATTTTATTAGGGATACCCACATGCAGCTATGGAACTGAAAGACAGTTGTTCCTTGGAAGAAAAGTTACGACAAATTTAGACAGCATATTAAAAAGCAGAGACATCTCTTTCCTGACAAAGGTCTGTATAGCCAAAGCTATGGTTTTGCCAGTAGTCATGAGAGGTGAACCACGAAGAAGGCTGAGTGCTGAACCGATGCTTTTGAACAGTGGTGCTGGAAAAGACTCCTGAGAGTCCCTCGGACGGCCAGGAGATCAAACCAGTCAGTCCAAAAGCACATTAAGCCTGAATATTCATTGGAAGAAATGATGCTGAAGCTGAATACTTTGGCCACCTGATGTGAAGAGCTGACTCATTAGAAAAGACCCTGATGCTGGGAAAGATTGAAGGCAGGAGGAGAAGAGGGCAACAGAGGATGAGATGGTTGGATGGCATCACTGAGTCAACGGACATGAGTTTGAGCAAACTCCGGGAGATAGTGAAGGACAAGGAAGCCTGGCGTGCTGCAGTCCACAGAGTCACAAAGAGTTGAACGACAAACAGCAACATGCCTCAAAGCGGAGAGAAGAGTGTGCCCTTCAATTATAGCCATCATGGTCAACTCATGGCCATTTTTGTTTCAGCTACCTCTAACTTCCCTCCTCTGACATACTTTGGTACCAATCCTACCATTTTATCCCCCAATATTAACCTACATATTATCAAACAGGTAAGAACTTTTTGCTCTACTTTTAAGATAAAGTTACAGAGCAATCCTTTGTCTCATCCTTCAGTAATCCTAACAGTTACTCGGAGGGTTAAGATGAATGCAGATGAAACAAAGAGTCATCAAAGAACAATTCTCCAATGCAGACCTATTGTTTAGAAGAAGCAATGCACTAACTGCCGGTCCCGATTCAGATGGATGCTCGGATGTGTGCAAACAACCCAAGTGACCTCCTAGCTCCGTCTGCTTCCTCTTCTTTACAGAAACCATCAGTCTCTGCCAAAAGGAACTCTCCGAGGTCGTCTGCAAACCCCAGGCCATTCCCTGCTCCTAGCTGCTCCACTTCTGAGACTGCTCTTCACAGCCAAGATGTCCTTCTCACCCCATTATCGTTTCCAACATGGCTGGCTCAAACGCGTCCCCTCCTCCTGAAAGTCCTTCATGGTCCCCTCCAGGGCTGGGTGCCTGCTTGTCACCCACAGGCATCTGTCATCATTTCCCCCAAGATGCCCGGACTGGATATAGGTTTAGATACGGTTTGTGCTTTGAAGGCAGGCTTTGCTGAGTGAGGGACGGACCCACCTGTCAGGAGCTCTGGTGGCTTACGAGAGCTGCACACTCTGTGGGTGAGGGCAGGCAGGGAGGCTGATGTGATAGTGGATCGGAGAGGTATTCCAGGCACATGGAATTATTCGGAAGCCTGGTCAGACAAGATAAAGGTATAAATCCTCTGAGGAGCTCCTGGGTGCATGTGAAGGCCACATGAGCAATGGTGAATTCTGATCACGGGGGACTTCCTTGGCAGTCCAGTGGTTAGGGCTCTTCACTTCCACTGCAGGGAGTGTTAAGTTTGGGCCTAGCTGGGAAAACTAGGATCCTGGAAGCCTTGTAGCAAAAAAAAAAAAAAATCTGATCACAGTTTTCTTTGGCTTAAAGGAAACTCTCGATGGCTTACCAGTGAAAACTACCATCATAGAAGACACCGAAAATAAAAGACAGAGAGTCTGCACCAAGGTGTTTATAAGCTACACCTAAAGATAAAACATCTGTAAAAATAACTCTAAGACAGGCTAGAAGTGACAACTATCATGTAGGTGTACAAGTGAGCACAATTTATGCAGTCCAGGGAAGGCAGAAACTACTTTAAATGGAGGCATCAAGAAAGGCTTCAAGGAGGAGGTGGCAATCAAGTGGGCTCTGAACAATGAGTGGAAGCCAGGCATGTGAAGACAGGAAGAAGGGCATATGGGGGAGAGCGGGAACAGAAGAGAAGACGAGGCAGAAAAACACAAGGGTGCCTTTAAACAACCCAAGTGACCTCCTAGCTCCGTCTGCTTCCTCTTCTTTACAGAAACCATCAGCCTCTGCCAAAAGGAACTCTCAGAGGTCGTCTGCAAACCCCAGGCCATTCCCTGCTCCTAGCTGCTCCACTTCTGAGACTGCTCTTCACAGCCAAGATGTCCTTCTCACCCCATTATCGTTTCCAACATGGCTGGCTCAAACGCGTCCCCTCCTCCTGAAAGTCCTTCATGGTCCCCTCCAGGGCTGGGTGCCTGCTTGTCACCCACAGGCATCTGTCATCATTTCCCCCAAGATGCCCGGACTGGATATAGGTTTAGATACGGTTTGTGCTTTGAAGGCAGGCTTTGCTGAGTGAGGGACGGACCCACCTGTCAGGAGCTCTGGTGGCTTACGAGAGCTGCACACTCTGTGGGTGAGGGCAGGCAGGGAGGCTGATGTGATAGTGGATCAGAGAGGTATTCCAGGCACATGGAATTATTCGGAAGCCTGGTCAGACAAGATAAAGGTATAAATCCTCTGAGGAGCTCCTGGGTGCATGTGAAGGCCACATGAGCAATGGTGAATTCTGATCACGGGGGACTTCCTTGGCAGTCCAGTGGTTAGGGCTCTTCACTTCCACTGCAGGGAGTGTTAAGTTTGGGCCTAGCTGGGAAAACTAGGATCCTGGAAGCCTTGTAGCAAAAAAAAAAAAAAAATCTGATCACAGTTTTCTTTGGCTTAAAGGAAACTCTCGATGGCTTACCAGTGAAAACTACCATCATAGAAGACACCGAAAATAAAAGACAGAGAGTCTGCACCAAGGTGTTTATAAGCTACACCTAAAGATAAAACATCTGTAAAAATAACTCTAAGACAGGCTAGAAGTGACAACTATCATGTAGGTGTACAAGTGAGCACAATTTATGCAGTCCAGGGAAGGCAGAAACTACTTTAAATGGAGGCATCAAGAAAGGCTTCAAGGAGGAGGTGGCAATCAAGTGGGCTCTGAACAATGAGTGGAAGCCAGGCATGTGAAGACAGGAAGAAGGGCATATGGGGGAGAGCGGGGAACAGAAGAGAAGACGTAGAGGCAGAAAAACACAAGGGTGCCCAAGGACCAGCCCGTGTTCAGGCTGTTTGGAAAATGGGGACTAAGAAGGGCAGTGACGTGAGACAAGGCTGAAGCAGATCCTTGCTGAGCCTGACTCCAGACTCCAGTCCGTGCCGAAGGAGCCACTGTGCAGGTGTGAGCAGTTGTGGCCAGGACCTGAAGGCCGCTGCGGAGGATCACCTGGGAGGCAACACGATCCCTCTGGCTGAGGAGGCTGGGGCGCAGGCCCCATGAGGAGGAGCTGGGTGAACAGGACAGAGCCTCAGGCGGCTGGACGAGGGCCTGAACCTGAGATGATGGAGGGAACAAGGGAGGGATGAACCGAGGAGCAGGGGTGACGCCTCTGTCTTGGGGGTGGGGGTTAGAGAAAGGGAGGCCTGGCTGCTCTTCGCCACTGCCCCTCCCCAGAAAGGGGGCTGAGGCTCAGAAGAGACAGATCCAGAAATACATCCAGCGGTCTCCTCTGCAGATGGTCATATGCTGAGTCCAGTGACCTTTGTGACTTCTGGTTTTCACTAGAAACAAAGGAGCAGACAAATAAAATCCGGTTCCATCCTCCGTCTGGCTCCATTCTAATGAGGCTTTATCTCTGTGATAGGGTTTCTTCGAGCCATGTGCCTGTGGGAAAGGGGCTCAGGCAGCTGACTTCACAAAGCCTTTATATTTAGGTCAGCAGTAGCTGACACCAGCCCCCGGTCCTGACAGTCTCACAGATCAAGCACGCTGTCTGGAAGGGTTTATCGCGATTCCAATGCTCTGGCCTCTATCTTCGAAAGCTGGAAATGGGAAACAGAGCCTGGAAGGAAGTCCCAGTACCTATTTCTGAAGGGAGAGGTTTTCCTTCATTTTGTCAATTTCAACTTTTGATCATCAGCCTGTGAAAACAGACAGTAGTAACGACAGCTTAGGGACAAGGAACAATGACTAACGTTCTGATTCTGTCCAGGAAGGGCCCCCACATCTTGCTCGGGTTCAGGGCCTGTGGACAAATGCCCTGGTCAGTCCCCAAGCCTTGACTGACGTCTCCAAGGCCTGCAGATACACAGTGACTGATGGATGGTCCTCCTGTCAGAAGCCTGAGCCAGGAAACTACCTCCCAATGTGTTTGCAGAAAAACAGCAAACCCCGAGGTTCCCGGGACAAGAGTTAAACTGGATTGAACTGGAGGTGCTTCATGAAGCCTTATTTCCCAGGCCTGAAACACACGTGGAGGGCCACACTGCTTGCCATGGGTCTTCTCCCAGCTCTGCCCTTTGAATTATTCGGGAAGAAAACAGGAGTTCCTTAGGATGCACTAGGGTTAAGAGCTCCAGCTTAGAAAAACTGATTCCAATGAGGGGGTTGGTTCACCAAGTTGAGGAAAACTTGCTCCCATTCAGAAACATGCATGCAAATCTCACTCCCGGGGTTCTGCTCCTCTGCATTTCCTCCTCACTTCTGGGAAGCAGGACAGGAGTGGACTGGGTGATGGAAACGAGCCAGTTAGGATAAACTCGGAAAGCCACTAGGTAACCCGACGTCATCTGAGGGTCAAAGGCAACACAATTCCCACATGGGTGCTTTCTGTATCTGGAATATTCTGTCATCATTGGGTTTTACTTGCCTCTCTCTTCCCCTTTCCCCAGTTAGAAGCCAGATCCCTACTAACAGGAACTTTCACGAAAGCACACTTATTTTTAGGACAAAGAAACAAGATGGGTAAGCGCATGCTCAACATACCTCCAAGGAAGACTTGCACAGAGATTAGTACATACGCTGCACAATTTCTCACACTCTACATAGGCCTGTACGTGGAGAACTCACCTGAGAAAGCTGATGGGAATACAATCAGATTCTGAATCATCCACAAGAGATAAAAAGCATCATGTTCCTCATCGATGCCTAAAGAACCTTCCTCCAAACTAGAAAAAGCTTTCCGGGTGTAAGCTGTACTGAAGATGTCGTTGGTAAACAAATGAATATACAGACAGAACTGAAGAAATATTAACAGGTAATACTAAAAGATACTGCATCAGGCAGTCAAGAAGCTGACTGAGGACAGTCCCTGGCCCAGAGGAGCTTCCTGTTCGGGGACAGCCATGTGTGTGCATGCTCAGTTGCTCGGTTGTGTCTGACTCTGGGCAATCCTACGGACTGTCTTGCCAGGCTCCTTGGGAAGGGGTCTGTCTAACGGCTAGGCTAGCGAAATGGTGGGAAAAGTCTTTGCTGAGGAGGTAGCAATTTCTAAATCCTGGGAGAAAGGGGTGTATTCTAATAGGGAGGAAGCACTAACATACTGGAAAAACACACAGACAGGGTCATGTATGCAAAAACAATAGTAATAATTTCATCTTTAGAAGGCAGATAGTAAAACTGGTCACTCCCCAAAGGAGAGTGACCATACATATTTTTAAGAAATTTTGTTTAATACTGTTTTCTTTATGGCCACATGGGATTTTTTTTTTTTTTTTTAACTTTTTGGGTCACTTTCATTGGTCTTTCATTTATTTATTTTCATCCATTTTTGTTCTTTGGCCTGTGTGGGCTTCCTGTTGCAGTGGCCTCTCTCGTCGCAGAGCACCGGCTCAGGGCTCGGGGCTCAGGTGCTCCAGAGTGCTGCCTCGTAATTGGACACACAGCTCAGCTGCTCAGCGGCATGTGGGATCTTCCTGTGCCAGGGATCAAACCGGAACCCCCTGCAGTGCAAGGCAGACTCTTTACCCACTGGACCCCCAGGGAAGCCCCACGTGGGATCTTAGTTCCCAAGCAGGGACTGAACCCAAGTCTTCTGCAGTGAAAAATCAGACGAACCACTGAAATGCCACGGAAGGCCCCAGTTTTATACTTCTCAGAAACTGATAGCTTAGAATTTGTAAACCTTCTGTAGACGTTTATCATGAAACTACACACATTATAAAAAATTTTACCAGAACTGCAATACCTAGAAAAGCAGCCTTTTTAAGGCAGATTCTAGGGTGTTAATTGATCAGTTCTTCTGAGTTCAAAATGCTAGGATGTTTCACAAACCTAGCCACTGGTTAATAAAAATTAACTTCTGAGATTTCAGTTATTTTAAACTACTCTTTTTATCTGTTCTCCAAAATCCATTTATCATTTATTAAGAAAATGTCTTTGATAATAAACATGCAAACTTGCATCAAGCAAAAAAAAGTCCTCCATAAGCTGTACTGAAGATGTTGGTAAACAAATGAATATACAGACAGAACTGAAGAAATATTAACAGGTAATACTAAAAGATACTGCATCAGGCAGTCAAGAAGCTGACTGAGGACAGTCCCTGGCCCAGAGGAGCTTCCTGTTCGGGGACAGCCATGTGTGTGCATGCTCAGTTGCTCGGTTGTGTCTGACTCTGGGCAATCCTACGGACTGTCTTGCCAGGCTCCTTGGGAAGGGGTCTGTCTAACGGCTAGGCTAGCGAAATGGTGGGAAAAGTCTTTGCTGAGGAGGTAGCAATTTCTAAATCCTGGGAGAAAGGGGTGTATTCTAATAGGGAGGAAGCACTAACATACGGGAAAAAACACACAGACAGGGTCATGTATGCAAAAACAATAGTAATAATTTCATCTTTAGAAGGCAGATAGTAAAACTGGTCACTCCCCAAAGGAGAGTGACCATACATATTTTTAAGAAATTTTGTTTAATACTGTTTTCTTTATGGCCACATGGGATTTTTTTTTTTTTTTTTTAACTTTTTGGGTCACTTTCATTGGTCTTTCATTTATTTATTTTCATCCATTTTTGTTCTTTGGCCTGTGTGGGCTTCCTGTTGCAGTGGCCTCTCTCGTCGCAGAGCACCGGCTCAGGGCTCGGGGCTCAGGTGCTCCAGAGTGCTGCCTCGTAATTGGACACACAGCTCAGCTGCTCAGCGGCATGTGGGATCTTCCTGTGCCAGGGATCAAACCGGAACCCCCTGCAGTGCAAGGCAGACTCTTTACCCACTGGACCCCCAGGGAAGCCCCACGTGGGATCTTAGTTCCCAAGCAGGGACTGAACCCAAGTCTTCTGCAGTGAAAAATCAGACGAACCACTGAAATGCCACGGAAGGCCCCAGTTTTATACTTCTCAGAAACTGATAGCTTAGAATTTGTAAACCTTCTGTAGACGTTTATCATGAAACTACACACATTATAAAAAATTTTACCAGAACTGCAATACCTAGAAAAGCAGCCTTTTTAAGGCAGATTCTAGGGTGTTAATTGATCAGTTCTTCTGAGTTCAAAATGCTAGGATGTTTCACAAACCTAGCCACTGGTTAATAAAAATTAACTTCTGAGATTTCAGTTATTTTAAACTACTCTTTTTATCTGTTCTCCAAAAATCCATTTATCATTTATTAAGAAAATGTCTTTGATAATAAACATGCAAAAACTTGCATCAAGCACATAATTTTGAAAACAGATTAATCTTTGTGAAGTCCTCCATAATGAGCTCTGTGAACTCACATTCCCTAAAGGAACTGCTGGCAGTAAGATATTTCATTCAGTTTTGGAGATCCACTCTGAATTTTCAGCGATCATCTATTTGGTTAACTCCTATTTGAAAGTTAAAAATAATAAATGCAACTATTATAGATGGATTAATGCAAGAGACTTTTTAATATTTGTGCTCACATGTAGAGGCTAATATGTATTTGAGATCTCCAGCAAGAGTGTATTAAGTTCTATTAATAAATCTTCTGGGACACCATGTTCCAAATATACATTTTTTTTTTCCTTTTTAGACTTCTAGATCTCCAATTGAAATAAATTTAGTCTTAATTGTTCTCATGTTCAAAACTGTAGTTTCTCTTTACTTTAAAAAAAACCAAACTTTTATTATGGAATACTTCACATACACAGAAGTAGAGAGTACAGTATGATGAATGTACCTACTGGCTAGCTTTAAAATTATCAACAGTCTGCCCAAATTCTTATCCACCATATTTAAAAAATATAACTAGAGTGGGTAGCCATTTCCTTCTCCATGGGATCTTTCTGACCCAGGGACTGAACATGGGTTTCCTGCATTGGAGGCAGATTCTTTACCGCTGAGCCACCAGGGAAGCTCAGTTAAAATAATTACTATTACGGAATACTTATCAGTGCGTATAGTTTCCCAAATGTCGAAAAGACCCTTTTGCAGTTGGCTTATTTGAATCAGGACCCAAACAATGTCTACACATTTTTTTTTCTCTTTATTTTCTTCTTCACTCCTTCAAGTACTAAGTAACCACTTGATAGGATCATTCCAGTCCCAAAGAAGACCAATGCCAAAGAATATTCAAACTATCGTACAACTGTACCCATCTCACATGCTAGTCAGGTTATGCTCAAAATCTTTCAAGCTAGGCTTCAGAAGTACGTGAACCGAGAACTTCCAGATGTACAAGCTGAATTTAGAAAAGGCAAAGGAACCAGATATCAAGCTACCAACATTCAATGGATCATGGAGAAAGCAAGGGTATTCCAGAAAAACCTTCACTTTTGCTTCACTGGAAGGACTGATGCTGAAACTAAAGTTACTTTGGTCACTTGATGTGAAGAGCTGATTCACTGGAACAGATTGAAAGCAAAAGAAGAGGGCAGTAGAGGATGAAACAGTTAGATGGCATCACTGACTCAATGGGCATGAATCTGAACAAACTCCAGGAAACTGTGACGGACAGAGAAGCCTGGTGTGCTGCAGTCCACGGGGTCACAGAGTTAGACACGATGTAGTGACTGAACAGCAAAGCATTAGGCAATGTGCTATGTGCTAATCTCAGTTTTATGAACAGTTTTATTTTCTCTTTTCAAATGCTCTTTTGCAATTCAGTCCTGGCCGTTACTATCTATCTAGTATTATTCTGTAGCCATAACCAACTAATGACTGGTAACAAAACAGATGCCCAATTCCTATGGGTTTCTAAGCTATAAACAAATTCATTTCCAACTTTTAACTTGTAGGATTTACATTGGCTGAAAGTACCGAATTGTTTAAAGTATACTTAAAGTTAATTGCTTAATTCATTGCCAGATCAGAAAAGTTGAACTGAACATTTCCTTCTCCATGGGATCTTTCTGACCCAGGGACTGAACATGGGTTTCCTGCATTGAGGCAGATTCTTTACCGCTGAGCCACCAGGGAAGCTCAGTTAAAATAATTACTATTACGGAATACTTATCAGTGCGTATAGTTTCCCAAATGTCGAAAAGACCCTTTTGCAGTTGGCTTATTTGAATCAGGACCCAAACAATGTCTACACATTTTTTTTTCTCTTTATTTTCTTCTTCACTCCTTCAAGTACTAAGTAACCACTTGATAGGATCATTCCAGTCCCAAAGAAGACCAATGCCAAAGAATATTCAAACTATCGTACAACTGTACCCATCTCACATGCTAGTCAGGTTATGCTCAAAATCTTTCAAGCTAGGCTTCAGAAGTACGTGAACCGAGAACTTCCAGATGTACAAGCTGAATTTAGAAAAGGCAAAGGAACCAGATATCAAGCTACCAACATTCAATGGATCATGGAGAAAGCAAGGGTATTCCAGAAAACCTTCACTTCTGCGTCACTGGAAGGACTGATGCTGAAACTAAAGTTACTTTGGTCACTTGATGTGAAGAGCTGATTCACTGGAACAGATTGAAAGCAAAAGAAGAGGGCAGTAGAGGATGAAACAGTTAGATGGCATCACTGACTCAATGGGCATGAATCTGAACAAACTCCAGGAAACTGTGACGGACAGAGAAGCCTGGTGTGCTGCAGTCCACGGGGTCACAGAGTTAGACACGATGTAGTGACTGAACAGCAAAGCATTAGGCAATGTGCTATGTGCTAATCTCAGTTTTATGAACAGTTTTATTTTCTCTTTTCAAATGCTCTTTTGCAATTCAGTCCTGGCCGTTACTATCTATCTAGTATTATTCTGTAGCCATAACCAACTAATGACTGGTAACAAAACAGATGCCCAATTCCTATGGGTTTCTAAGCTATAAACAAATTCATTTCCAACTTTTAACTTGTAGGATTTACATTGGCTGAAAGTACCGAATTGTTTAAAGTATACTTAAAGTTAATTGCTTAATTCATTGCCAGATCAGAGAGGATAACTCAAGAATACAAACTGTCTAACAGTGCTTACAGGCTAATCACAAGCTTTGCTTTGGGGTTCTAAGCACAGCACACCACCAAAACACCCACAGAGGACCTGGCTTTTGTTTTAGGGAAAGAAAGGGCGTTAGTCACTCAGTCATGCCTGACTCTTCACGACCCCATTTGGACTGTAGCCCTCCAGGCTCCTCTATCCCCGGGATTCTCCAGGCAAGAACACTGGAGTGGGCAGCTATTTCCTTCTCCGTGTTTTAGAGAAAGCAAGGATAAAATCTATCTTCCTATTCCCATTTGCTTTAAAACCATTAACTCCCAAGTCCATACTTTTACCTTAATATCCTCTTCTAACTCACACTGCCTAGGCCATCTTCCTCTTTTTCTCTCTTCTTCATTTTTTTTTTTTTTTTGTGGTAAACAATATAAAGTTTACCATGTTAACCAATTTTAAGTATACAATTCAACACTGTTAAGTATACTCACACTGTTGCGAAAAAGACTTCAAAAACGTTTTCATCTCACACAACAAAAACACCAGACTACTAAACAGCTCCTCTTTTTCTCTCCCCTTAACCCCCGGCAATGACCATTCTCTGCTTCTTCTAGGAACCTGACTATCTTACCTACCTCATATGAATGGAATCATTTCTATTGTGACTGTATGTCATTTAGCATAATGACTTCAAGGTTCAATCACACTGTAGCATGTGACAAGGTTTCCCTCCTTTTAAAGGCTGAATAGTATTGTATTGTATGTATATATCACATTTTTGGTGTGCTGCAGTCAGGACAAAATGTAAAAAATTAGGCAATGCTATGTGCTAATCTCAGTTTTATGAACAGTTTTATTTTCTCTTTTCAAATGCTCTTTTGCAATTCAGTCCTGGCCGTTACTATCTATCTAGTATTATTCTGTAGCCATAACCAACTAATGACTGGTAACAAAACAGATGCCCAATTCCTATGGGTTTCTAAGCTATAAACAAATTCATTTCCAACTTTTAACTTGTAGGATTTACATTGGCTGAAAGTACCGAATTGTTTAAAGTATACTTAAAGTTAATTGCTTAATTCATTGCCAGATCAGAGAGGATAACTCAAGAATACAAACTGTCTAACAGTGCTTACAGGCTAATCACAAGCTTTGCTTTGGGGTTCTAAGCACAGCACACCACCAAAACACCCACAGAGGACCTGGCTTTTGTTTTAGGGAAAGAAAGGGCGTTAGTCACTCAGTCATGCCTGACTCTTCACGACCCCATTTGGACTGTAGCCCTCCAGGCTCCTCTATCCCCGGGATTCTCCAGGCAAGAACACTGGAGTGGGCAGCTATTTCCTTCTCCGTGTTTTAGAGAAAGCAAGGATAAAATCTATCTTCCTATTCCCATTTGCTTTAAAACCATTAACTCCCAAGTCCATACTTTTACCTTAATATCCTCTTCTAACTCACACTGCCTAGGCCATCTTCCTCTTTTTCTCTCTTCTTCATTTTTTTTTTTTTTTTGTGGTAAACAATATAAAGTTTACCATGTTAACCAATTTTAAGTATACAATTCAACACTGTTAAGTATACTCACACTGTTGCGAAAAAGACTTCAAAAACGTTTTCATCTCACACAACAAAAACACCAGACTACTAAACAGCTCCTCTTTTTCTCTCCCCTTAACCCCCGGCAATGACCATTCTCTGCTTCTTCTAGGAACCTGACTATCTTACCTACCTCATATGAATGGAATCATTTCTATTGTGACTGTATGTCATTTAGCATAATGACTTCAAGGTTCAATCACACTGTAGCATGTGACAAGGTTTCCCTCCTTTTAAAGGCTGAATAGTATTGTATTGTATGTATATATCACATTTTTGTTTACCTATTTTGTTCTCCTTTCGGCTCTCATGAATTGTGAGTGCTGCAAGAAACAAGGAGCAGGAACAACTGAGATCTGGCTTCAATTCTCTGGGATATCCATCCAGAAGTGGATTTGCTGGATCATCCGCAGCTCTATTTTCAATTTTCTGAGGACTCTCCAAACTATTTTCCATAGTGCTTGCACCATTTTATAGTCGTACCAACACTGCACAAAGGTTCCAATTTCTCTACATCCTCACAAACATTTCTTAGTTTTTAAATCATAACAATCATAATGTGTGTGTTTTTTAATTGAAATTTTAACAAAATTTCCACTACATGTCTCATAGTAAAATATATTATTCATTGAAGAAAAATTTTTAAACAAGGATTTAAAAATTATCATTAGCTCCATAATCCAAATACAATAACTGTTGAACATTTTGATACATATTCCTCTGAGCCTGAATGTGTGCTCAGTTGTGTCTGACTTTTTGCAACCCCAAGGACAGTAGCCCATCAGGCTCCTCTGTTCATGGAATTCTCCAGGCCAGAATACTCGAGCACAAGAATTATTCCCTTCTCCAGGGGGTCTTTCTGACCCAGAGACTGGACCTGAGCCTCCTGCGTCGGCAGGCGGCTTCTTTACCCCCAAGCCACCAGGGGAGCCAGGTCATATTTTAGGAGAGGTAAATAATTCAATTTCTAAGTGCAAACAGAAACAGGCAGAAGACTCTTACATATTGATAAAAACATCTGTCTTCACTGAAATCTCCTTGTTGAATATTTCTATGACTTACCACACTTCACTGATTTTAAAATAAAGGAGTCTTCAAGGATTCCTCACTGTCTTAGCCTGTCCTGTTATGAATTACTAAAAGTCCACAACAAAAACACCAGACTACTAAACAGCTCCTCTTTTTCTCTCCCCTTAACCCCCGGCAATGACCATTCTCTGCTTCTTCTAGGAACCTGACTATCTTACCTACCTCATATGAATGGAATCATTTCTATTGTGACTGTATGTCATTTAGCATAATGACTTCAAGGTTCAATCACACTGTAGCATGTGACAAGGTTTCCCTCCTTTTAAAGGCTGAATAGTATTGTATTGTATGTATATATCACATTTTTGTTTACCTATTTTGTTCTCCTTTCGGCTCTCATGAATTGTGAGTGCTGCAAGAAACAAGGAGCAGGAACAACTGAGATCTGGCTTCAATTCTCTGGGATATCCATCCAGAAGTGGATTTGCTGGATCATCCGCAGCTCTATTTTCAATTTTCTGAGGACTCTCCAAACTATTTTCCATAGTGCTTGCACCATTTTATAGTCGTACCAACACTGCACAAAGGTTCCAATTTCTCTACATCCTCACAAACATTTCTTAGTTTTTAAATCATAACAATCATAATGTGTGTGTTTTTTAATTGAAATTTTAACAAAATTTCCACTACATGTCTCATAGTAAAATATATTATTCATTGAAGAAAAATTTTTAAACAAGGATTTAAAAATTATCATTAGCTCCATAATCCAAATACAATAACTGTTGAACATTTTGATACATATTCCTCTGAGCCTGAATGTGTGCTCAGTTGTGTCTGACTTTTTGCAACCCCAAGGACAGTAGCCCATCAGGCTCCTCTGTTCATGGAATTCTCCAGGCCAGAATACTCGAGCACAAGAATTATTCCCTTCTCCAGGGGGTCTTTCTGACCCAGAGACTGGACCTGAGCCTCCTGCGTCGGCAGGCGGCTTCTTTACCCCCAAGCCACCAGGGGAGCCAGGTCATATTTTAGGAGAGGTAAATAATTCAATTTCTAAGTGCAAACAGAAACAGGCAGAAGACTCTTACATATTGATAAAAACATCTGTCTTCACTGAAATCTCCTTGTTGAATATTTCTATGACTTACCACACTTCACTGATTTTTAAAATAAAGGAGTCTTCAAGGATTCCTCACTGTCTTAGCCTGTCCTGTTATGAATATGAGACGCATACACACAAGTCCACAAACACAAGTACATGACACTTAAGCACGAGGCAAGCACTCATGTTACCACCGCTTGGGCTGACAAAGAACATTCCCACGGCATTCCTCATTGCTGCTGTCCTGACCTTGGCGGCGTCACTTCCCTGTTCTTTCTTGTATCTTCACCACCTACATGTGCATTCTTTAGCACTATCGCTGAGGTCTGCTTTTCCTTGAACTTCATGTGAATAAGATATACCCTTTTGTATCTGGAGTCTTTCATTAAGCATTGTACTTGTGAAGTTTGTACACAGCAGGGTTGCTATGGGTCATTCACTTGCACTGCTCTCCAATACTCTACTGTGTAAATACACTACAATTTTTAGATTAATTCTACTCCTGACGGACACTGGGTTGTGTTCAGGGTTTGACTACTGTGGCCATTCTCGTGTGTGTCTCCTGGCACGCAAGGGCACACGTTCACAGTAGCAGTACCCCAAGGAGTGGAACAGCGTACATGTGTCCAACTTTACAACACAAGCCAAACTTCTGCTGCAAGTGTTAGTCATTCAGTTTGTGACCCCATGGAGGTGTAGCCTACCAGGCTCCTCTGTCCCTTCTCCAGGGATGTTTCCAGATCCAGGGATTGAACTTGGGTCTCCTGCATTGCAGGTGGATTCTTTACCGTCTGAGCCACTGGGGAGTCTTCAATAATTGTGTTACTCTTATCTGTTGCTTTTCTTATTCCTGCCCCAGCCCCTCTATCAGATGCTCAGTGGAAACTCTCACAGCTTGTCGGCGACCATCCCACTTGTGTCTCGGCCAACACAGTCCCCTGGAACAGGCTCAGACCTCTCCGTCACATTGTGACGCAGACAAATGTGGGGGATGTACCCCGCATGGCAGGCTGCAGGCTGAGTGTTGGGGAAATAGAATCCAGACGGCAGGTCATGGCCATTCAGTGTTGCAGTCAAGTTGGAAACAAAAGGAGAGAGATAAGAAGGCAAGTCTTAACAGAGGTGGTGCTCCCGAAGCTGCGAACAATCAGTGTGGAGGATGAGCACTCCGGGTGTAGAGGAGAGGAAAGGGGTGGAGGCACGTAAGAAAATCTTGGGGAGGAGAGCTGACCCTGGCTGGGCCTTGAGGGAAACACAGGACTGAAATGAGCAACGGCCATGGCTGGAATGCTACGATTAGAGAACAGGGAAGGATGAATATCTTCCTGAAATAGTGACCCATACACAGACAGGTGCACAGGAGCAGAACCTGTCTCTTAAATGACTAAAGAGTAAACCTGCAGCTAAAGAAGATATATAACGTAATAAAAAAATTAAAGTCTGCCAGTTAAAATCATTACTGCTCAGATGCTCAGTCGTGTCTGACTCTTTGTGACACCATGGACTGTAGTCCTCTAGGCTCCTTTGTCCATGGGATTATTCAGGCAAGAATACTGGAGTGGGTTGCCATTCTCTTCTCCAGGGGATCTTCCCAACCCAGGGATCGAACCTGCGTTCGTCTCCTGCACTGGCAGGCGGGTCTTTACCATTTGGGCCACCTGGGAAGCCCAACAGCTTTTCACTGCCCCCTTTGAGGTTCAAACTCAGGACCTTCAGATCATGAGACTAACACGCTGCCTACTGTGCTAATGTGCCTTCAAACACCACTGCAAAGCGCAGCTCTAAAAATGTGTATGGTACTAGAACATGGTGCTCCTATGTCTAGCCTGAGGATGGGATCCCTCAAGACCTAGACAGACGGGCCATGTTACTGTCACAGGCCACCCAATGCTCCAAAAGTGATCCTTTAGAAAAGACATTCTGTTGGTCATAAAAAAAGACAGATCTGAGAAAGAGTATCTGAATGACCACAACCACATTACCAACAGCCAGCACAAACTCATGGCGTCATCCTTCTATAGAAAGAACAGCAAAGAGCCAAATACCAGTAATAGCTGGACTTTAAAAAATTTTGAGGCTGCTTTGATGGATGATTCAGTCTGATGTTAGGAGTTCCAGGGCTGAGTGTTGGGGAAATAGAATCCAGACGGCAGGTCATGGCCATTCAGTGTTGCAGTCAAGTTGGAAACAAAAGGAGAGAGATAAGAAGGCAAGTCTTAACAGAGGTGGTGCTCCCGAAGCTGCGAACAATCAGTGTGGAGGATGAGCACTCCGGGTGTAGAGGAGAGGAAAGGGGTGGAGGCACGTAAGAAAATCTTGGGGAGGAGAGCTGACCCTGGCTGGGCCTTGAGGGAAACACAGGACTGAAATGAGCAACGGCCATGGCTGGAATGCTACGATTAGAGAACAGGGAAGGATGAATATCTTCCTGAAATAGTGACCCATACACAGACAGGTGCACAGGAGCAGAACCTGTCTCTTAAATGACTAAAGAGTAAACCTGCAGCTAAAGAAGATATATAACGTAATAAAAAAATTAAAGTCTGCCAGTTAAAATCATTACTGCTCAGATGCTCAGTCGTGTCTGACTCTTTGTGACACCATGGACTGTAGTCCTCTAGGCTCCTTTGTCCATGGGATTATTCAGGCAAGAATACTGGAGTGGGTTGCCATTCTCTTCTCCAGGGGATCTTCCCAACCCAGGGATCGAACCTGCGTTCGTCTCCTGCACTGGCAGGCGGGTCTTTACCATTTGGGCCACCTGGGAAGCCCAACAGCTTTTCACTGCCCCCTTTGAGGTTCAAACTCAGGACCTTCAGATCATGAGACTAACACGCTGCCTACTGTGCTAATGTGCCTTCAAACACCACTGCAAAGCGCAGCTCTAAAAATGTGTATGGTACTAGAACATGGTGCTCCTATGTCTAGCCTGAGGATGGGATCCCTCAAGACCTAGACAGACGGGCCATGTTACTGTCACAGGCCACCCAATGCTCCAAAAGTGATCCTTTAGAAAAGACATTCTGTTGGTCATAAAAAAAGACAGATCTGAGAAAGAGTATCTGAATGACCACAACCACATTACCAACAGCCAGCACAAACTCATGGCGTCATCCTTCTATAGAAAGAACAGCAAAGAGCCAAATACCAGTAATAGCTGGACTTTAAAAAATTTTGAGGCTGCTTTGATGGATGATTCAGTCTGATGTTAGGAGTTCCAGGGCCTCCTGAATGCAGAGAGGTGTCACGCAGGGCAGATGCATCAGGGAACCTGGCTCGGGGCCCATATCTGCTCCTGCCGTCTGTGACCTTGGGCCCTGAGTCAATTCTCCTCCTGTCTCTATTCATAAAATAAGGTGCTTGACACAGGGTTTCTAAATTATCTCTTATCACTCTGTTGTAACAATGAATGCTGAGAGAAGGCATATTTTTTTGTCCACTTCCTTAAGAGTGAGGAAAAACCCTTGCTTGGCTCCTCTGTGTCTTTCCCACAAACCCTGAGGCTTACAACAGAGAAAGGGCTCACTCTTGATGCTGCTCCTGATAAATGAAGGGAACGCCAGAGAATATTGTTCCTTGAACCATTTGAAGAGTTTTTGTGAGCCTGGGCTGCTGGAAGTGAGAAGTACAAGACAAATCAAATCAAGCAGAGAAATGAACCCTGGCACTTGGCTGCCTTTGTTGCAATTTAAACATCACGTGTACCTCTCCTAGACTGAGGATAAGAGTGGAAATTTAAAACAAGGAAGTGGCTTCTCCTATTTCTTCTTTGAGAATGATTACATTCCAAACTGCCTTTTTTCTTCAACTGGAAAGTGGTATAGTTGAGAGAGTGAGTCAGGGCCAATTCTAACAGTAAATATGAATACAGCTGCATGGAACTGGCACATCTCTTCATGAATATGTACACGAGGGTCTATTTTTTTTTTTGGCCACACCATGCAGCATGCGGGATCTTAGTTCCCAGACCAGGGATCAAACCCGCACTCCCTGCAGTGGAAATGCAGAGTCTTAACCAATGGAACACCAAGGAAGTCCCTAAAGAGTCTTTTTTTTTTTTTGGCCACTTCCATTGGTCTTTCATTTATTTCCATCTTTGTTCCTTTGGCCCGTGTGGGCTTCCCATTGCAGTGGCCTCTCTCATTGCAGAGTACTGGCTCTGGGCGCGTGTGCTCCAGAGCTCTGGCTCAGTAGCTGGATGCATCGGTCCAGTTGCTCCGTGGCATGTGCGATCTTCCCAGGCCAGGGATCGGACCGGCGTGCCTTGCACTGCAAGGTGGTGTCCTTACCCACTGGATCACCTGGGAAGCCCCCTAAAGAGTCTTTTAAAAGTACTAGAATTAGGACAAAAATCTTTACTACCAAATTTTAATTTTTTTTTTAATACTGAGAATATCAGGTATACTGAGGGAATACGGGCCAAACAAAAGCAGTATCACAGAAAGTTGGTTACTGAAAGAAAAGCACTTCTTTTCTTTAACACTATTCTAAAAGTGTTAGATCAGCTGGTTCACCCTCACTTCACAACGTGGAACTTTCTAGACGGAGTGATGTGAGTCCTGATAGAGCTATTGATGTGATCACAAAAAATGGTGTCTAACTTGTATATTACCATAAATCAAATCAGTTACTACTCAAAAGAATTATAAAATTCCTATTTAAGAGGATCTGGCTATGATTCCTTTCAAACTAAAACATCAGACCAACCAGCTGGTTAAATAAAATCACTTAGCATCACTGCCTCACTACTGAGGACATGAGTGTGAGTAAACTCCGGGCGATGGTGAAGGACAGCGGTGCCTGGCGTGCTGCCGTCCACTGGGTCGCAAAGGTGCAGACATGACTCAGCGACTGAACAACCACCACAGGAACTTATCTGTTCTGAGCGTTCAGACGAGTGACGTGGGCCTTCTGTGGGCTTAGGGCAGTGCTGTGCTGTCCTAGAAGATGAGGCCTTACGTTTCTCCAAGACAGAGATGATTTCAACTTGAGATCCTGTAATTGGCCCACCATTTCCTCAGGGTCACGACCTCTATGGACTTGAAACTTCTCCTGATGAACCATATGTAAAAGTTCACATGAGATAACAAACAGTAAGATTCACACGTGTTGTTTTTTGGTTCCTTCCCTTGTTATACCAGGACTAACAGCCCTTCATGTTCACTACTGTTAACGCACTAACTCGTGGTAGTTCTTTTAAGTTGTGGCTTCTGATCTACTACAGACTTGAGAACCAGATGGGCAAGCTTGTTAAGATCATGGATCAGGCTGGGGGCAAAGGGTTCACAGCTCTTTCCCAGTAATAAATTACACAGAATTTGACGGTTTAGCCCTTAGAGCTCTAGTTCTTGGTTTTGTTCTATAAGAGCGAGGTTGGAAGGTAATGGGAAAATAACACCTGCCAGCAATTACTGAGGGCTTACTTTGTGCTAGGAACTTTGTGTTCATTGGTTGTCAGATTTTTCTAGTCACCTCAGGAGGGAAGCAAGGCTATGGGACAGCCCTACCCTGGAGGTGAGGAACTCACGCACAGTGAGGGTTAAGTAACTTGCCCCAAACTCTGCAGCAGTGGAGGCTCGATACACTCTGAAGCCTGACAGTATCCTGCCTGCCTTGTCATTTACATGCACTGGGTGGGGTACACGTTCTGTTCAGTCACTTCTCTAGAACTGGAAATCAAGGAAAAATCAGGGAAAAGTCAGGGAAATCAAGTGGAGTGGTCGCTTTCCCTTGCTATCTGTATCCCCTGAATTACTTAAGATGCCTCATTTGAAAAAGATGAGTCCTGGACGTTTTCAAACGGTGCCTGCCGATACTGAGGACATGAGTGTGAGTAAACTCCGGGCGATGGTGAAGGACAGCGGTGCCTGGCGTGCTGCCGTCCACTGGGTCGCAAAGGTGCAGACATGACTCAGCGACTGAACAACCACCACAGGAACTTATCTGTTCTGAGCGTTCAGACGAGTGACGTGGGCCTTCTGTGGGCTTAGGGCAGTGCTGTGCTGTCCTAGAAGATGAGGCCTTACGTTTCTCCAAGACAGAGATGATTTCAACTTGAGATCCTGTAATTGGCCCACCATTTCCTCAGGGTCACGACCTCTATGGACTTGAAACTTCTCCTGATGAACCATATGTAAAAGTTCACATGAGATAACAAACAGTAAGATTCACACGTGTTGTTTTTTGGTTCCTTCCCTTGTTATACCAGGACTAACAGCCCTTCATGTTCACTACTGTTAACGCACTAACTCGTGGTAGTTCTTTTAAGTTGTGGCTTCTGATCTACTACAGACTTGAGAACCAGATGGGCAAGCTTGTTAAGATCATGGATCAGGCTGGGGGCAAAGGGTTCACAGCTCTTTCCCAGTAATAAATTACACAGAATTTGACGGTTTAGCCCTTAGAGCTCTAGTTCTTGGTTTTGTTCTATAAGAGCGAGGTTGGAAGGTAATGGGAAAATAACACCTGCCAGCAATTACTGAGGGCTTACTTTGTGCTAGGAACTTTGTGTTCATTGGTTGTCAGATTTTTCTAGTCACCTCAGGAGGGAAGCAAGGCTATGGGACAGCCCTACCCTGGAGGTGAGGAACTCACGCACAGTGAGGGTTAAGTAACTTGCCCCAAACTCTGCAGCAGTGGAGGCTCGATACACTCTGAAGCCTGACAGTATCCTGCCTGCCTTGTCATTTACATGCACTGGGGTGGGGTACACGTTCTGTTCAGTCACTTCTCTAGAACTGGAAATCAAGGAAAAATCAGGGAAAAGTCAGGGAAATCAAGTGGAGTGGTCGCTTTCCCTTGCTATCTGTATCCCCTGAATTACTTAAGATGCCTCATTTGAAAAAGATGAGTCCTGGACTGTTGTTTTGCAAACGGTGCCTGCCGAAACGAGAAGGCTCTTTCGGGGACAACCTCTAGCAGTTGTGCTGTGTGGACCAGAGTTGCTCAATCAATGCTCACTGAACACACGAGCACTGGCGAGAAAACCCTCATTGTAAATAGCAGCTTTGTAAGAAGAGGAAGGTTAGCCCCTGGGTGCTGGAGATATTTCCTCAAGGAATCAGGTCTGTGGAGGTGAGGGACTAACATAAATACATACAATGATCCAGAGCCCACACTGTTCCTTGTACCCCACTGTATCTTGATCTGAAAAAAACCCTCCTGTCGGCTCAGTGCTTTTCTTTAACAGGGACTGTTAAGGACAAGAAGCGCTGTGAAAGAATATCGAGAATGAAAACAAAGGACTCAAAGACTCCCTGATTTTCCATTTTCAGATCCTGCAGCTTAGGGCAGAGATACAGATGGTCAGAGAGGAAGGCAAAGCTTTTATAGCACCTACCGATGCTTACTTCTCATCTCTGTTACTAACAGGAATAAGGCTGAATGCACAAAATTGATAAGACTGATACTTTATGGCAGAGGTTGTTAGAAACAAGAAAAAGAATTATAGATACTATCTGAATACTTTCCTTACAAAATTCCTCTAACATGCATGTTAAAAGACTGTGCTTTCAGTGCCCCCAGTACAGTCTTTTGCTACAAACATACTGAAACTGAAAGGAGAAAAACAAGATCCCTCTTGACTACAAGTAACCACCCACTTCAGGCTGTGGAACACTCCGGAAGACAAAGGAAACCATGGACACAAGCCTCTACCTGCAATTCAAGTTCACAAAAGCTTATCTCTGAGTGATGAAGAGAGGGAACGATTCATTCATTGACCTTTGATGGAACCACTGTGTCTCTCTGAGGTTCAGATGATGAGCAAAGTCATGAGCCTGCATTGCTTTTGTGACTTTATATTTTTAGCAAACAGGAGCCATGCCGGTCAAGGGAACTAGTGTTCACTGACAGTAATTCTTTACTAACTTGGGGGCTTGAAATAATCAGGCCTAAAAGTTGAAAGAAAAGTCTCTCCAAAGGTGGGGGGGAGAACCTGAGGAATTCACTCTTCAATAATATCAAGTGCACACATTAAATATCAGATACTTAATGTCAGAGAAAGGACAATAATGCTAAGACTATAAAGGTTCTCATTTATATCGTCTTGTCACGCGGACTATTGAAAATTAAGTAAGGCTGTTCCTAGCTGCTACTGCTATCAATTAGGCAGCAGCCACTTCCACAGCCGTAATGACTGCCACATGCCCGCTGTGTGTTACCTCGGGGCCCGCTAACTCCAAACACAGGCGGTCGAGACTGTCGACTGCACTCCGCAAAACAGCCTCCAGCCCAACGCCCTGCTCTTCAGATTCTGTTTTACAAAATGGAATGATTCAGGACGTCAGAATATTTTAGATAATTTAGCCTAGTTCCGCTTCTTAAACATATGAACTAGATTATATACTTTGTAATAATTTAACCTTCATTTACCCAAACGTTCTCTATGCTGTACAACTGCATGCTTCTATTTTTGTTCCTTCCGGTTTCACAAAATTTAAACAATGATCTCTGGTGTACGTTACAAGGTTAGGCTGCCAATAAGGCAGTTTGGGTCATGGTTAAAGGCTTTCATTTTTTAAAAAATGAAAAAAAAAAAATAACCAGTTCTATGAAACTGATACTTCATCTCGAAAGATGAAGGTACCAACACTGAGAAAGAAAATCCTGTTCCAAAGGGTCATCTTTTGTACCTCTGGAAGTTGTCCCCAGACCCCCTTCACCCCCTGCTTCCTACTCTAGCCCCATTCTTGTGAGGTTCCTCAAGCCCTAGTGTTGACGGGGTTCCCACGGATCAAGGCACGAAACGCTGGGCAACAATAAAGAGTTAAGGCTCCTTCTGAACTTTGGAAGAAACCAGACTTCGTCAGTGAGGTTTGGCAATGTGAGAAACCCTGTAACCAATTTCATTTCCTGATAAATGAAGGGTCCACAGGGGAAAGTCGGCCAGTGAATTTCGGAATTGTTGAGAGCTCAGACTTTACTGCGCGACTCCTTGAAGGAGCCAGGCTGTCTCCTGCTTATCGCTGCTGGGCCAGCCAGTCCCGCAGACAGCACAGCTGCCAGACTCCATTCACAGCTCTCTAAAGCGCGATTGAGAGGCTTCACAAACATGAGCTATCCCTTTAAGAAACCATAGCCCCATCCTAGCTCTCTGCCATTCTACTGGGCTTTTTTAACCTGCGTGTCTGCAAACATAAGCCTATTAAAATTATTTTACAATAGCAAACTCAATGGTCTTCATCATTTAAACTTACTCCCCCTTGTTCAACCCAAACCAAAATAACCTCAGCATTCAGTTTAGATTTAGAGCTGGGAAAATGCAGTGTTTAAAATCAAGAAATACTCAGATGTATAAGAGAAAAATGCAGACTCAGTCTGAGGGGAGTTACATACAAAGTACCTCAAAGTATAGAAACCACTTTACCAGAAAAGTAAATAGCATAATTAATCGCAAGATCATTTACATTTTAAGCCTTGAATACAAACATTCTCAGAAAACGAACCACGGATGCTGTATTTACGCTTAAAATGTAAGAAATAAATCATAAAGAATATTTTTCCATCAATAATGCTTCTATTTTGTTCCTTCCGGTTTCACAAAATTTAAACAATGATCTCTGGTGTCGTTACAAGGTTAGGCTGCCAATAAGGCAGTTTGGGTCATGTTAAAGGCTTTCATTTTTTAAAAAATGAAAAAAAAAAAATAACCAGTTCTATGAAACTGATACTTCATCTCGAAAGATGAAGGTACCAACACTGAGAAAGAAAATCCTGTTCCAAAGGGTCATCTTTTGTACCTCTGGAAGTTGTCCCCAGACCCCCTTCACCCCCTGCTTCCTACTCTAGCCCCATTCTTGTGAGGTTCCTCAAGCCCTAGTGTTGACGGGGTTCCCACGGATCAAGGCACGAAACGCTGGGCAACAATAAAGAGTTAAGGCTCCTTCTGAACTTTGGAAGAAACCAGACTTCGTCAGTGAGGTTTGGCAATGTGAGAAACCCTGTAACCAATTTCATTTCCTGATAAATGAAGGGTCCACAGGGGAAAGTCGGCCAGTGAATTTCGGAATTGTTGAGAGCTCAGACTTTACTGCGCGACTCCTTGAAGGAGCCAGGCTGTCTCCTGCTTATCGCTGCTGGGCCAGCCAGTCCCGCAGACAGCACAGCTGCCAGACTCCATTCACAGCTCTCTAAAGCGCGATTGAGAGGCTTCACAAACATGAGCTATCCCTTTAAGAAACCATAGCCCCATCCTAGCTCTCTGCCATTCTACTGGGCTTTTTTAACCTGCGTGTCTGCAAACATAAGCCTATTAAAATTATTTTACAATAGCAAACTCAATGGTCTTCATCATTTAAACTTACTCCCCCTTGTTCAACCCAAACCAAAATAACCTCAGCATTCAGTTTAGATTTAGAGCTGGGAAAATGCAGTGTTTAAAATCAAGAAATACTCAGATGTATAAGAGAAAAATGCAGACTCAGTCTGAGGGGAGTTACATACAAAGTACCTCAAAGTATAGAAACCACTTTACCAGAAAAGTAAATAGCATAATTAATCGCAAGATCATTTACATTTTAAGCTTGAAACAAACATCTATATGTTAAGTAAACGAAAAGACAATTCTCAGAAAACGAACCACGGATGCTGTATTTACGCTTAAAATGTAAGAAATAAATCATAAAGAATATTTTTTCCCATCAATACAGAATTTAGTCAGAGCATATACTTAAAAATAGGTCTGCTGACTTCAAGTAAATTTTCAACAAAAGTTCAGCTTAATATGACTGATCTGGGAACATGCATGTTGGTGAACAACAAAACTCTGTAAAAACTTTAAAATAAAGGAAAAAAAAGTTCAGCTTAACAGATTTAAAATCTCTAATTTGGGCTTGCTTAGGAAATATACACAATTACCCTACATAAAATAGTCAAGTGAACACTTGAAGGTGGGAGAAGGGAAAAAGTTCTAATGGCTTCAGGCCCTTAATTATAAAAAAAGAAAGAAAACGAAATCTGAAACTGGTGAGTTTTCAAGAGGCCCACAGGCCTGGACGGGCAGTAAGGAACCTGGACCCGATGAGCCTCAGACTCGCAAGTGCACATCACAACAGCAGAGAGGAAATGCTGGAGGTTTCATAGAGATGGAGAATGCACATTTCATCCACCAAGAATAATGCAGAAAACCTGGACAGAGGAAAAGCCAACGGAGCCTTGTAGCTCCCTTGAGCATTCAATCTTTTCCTTTTCTTCGTGGTTTTAGGTCCACAAGATGCCTTTTTTCCCCTGGACTTCACTGTGAACATTCTTGGTGACACCGAGCTGAGCCCTCTCCAGGGCCAGAAGAGCGGAAGAAGTCTACGCATGCATTTCACTTGCAAGGAGTCAGTAAAGTTTGATTTAGGTCAAATCATTTGATAGCAAAAAGACTGAAGGGAAAGGAAGTTTCCTAGGTTATTTTAAAACTATCTGAAGTGTGACTCTGATCAGTCAACATGACAGTTTATAAATCAAGGGCAAAAGTAAATGTTTAAATCTTATGTTTATGAACCACTTAAAATACCAATTATCTACATAGATAGTAACTGTGCATGGTACTTTTAAATTCAAAAAATGAGCACGGGGGCTTCCCCTGGTGGTCCAGTGGGTAGCATAATTAATCGCAAGATATTTTTTTAAGCTTGAAACAAACATCTATATGTTAAGTAACGAAAAGACAATTCTCAGAAAACGAACCACGGATGCTGTATTTACGCTTAAAATGTAAGAAATAAATCATAAAGAATATTTTTTCCCATCAATACAGAATTTAGTCAGAGCATATACTTAAAAATAGGTCTGCTGACTTCAAGTAAATTTTCAACAAAAGTTCAGCTTAATATGACTGATCTGGGAACATGCATGTTGGTGAACAACAAAACTCTGTAAAAACTTTAAAATAAAGGAAAAAAAAGTTCAGCTTAACAGATTTAAAATCTCTAATTTGGGCTTGCTTAGGAAATATACACAATTACCCTACATAAAATAGTCAAGTGAACACTTGAAGGTGGGAGAAGGGAAAAAGTTCTAATGGCTTCAGGCCCTTAATTATAAAAAAAGAAAGAAAACGAAATCTGAAACTGGTGAGTTTTCAAGAGGCCCACAGGCCTGGACGGGCAGTAAGGAACCTGGACCCGATGAGCCTCAGACTCGCAAGTGCACATCACAACAGCAGAGAGGAAATGCTGGAGGTTTCATAGAGATGGAGAATGCACATTTCATCCACCAAGAATAATGCAGAAAACCTGGACAGAGGAAAAGCCAACGGAGCCTTGTAGCTCCCTTGAGCATTCAATCTTTTCCTTTTCTTCGTGGTTTTAGGTCCACAAGATGCCTTTTTTCCCCTGGACTTCACTGTGAACATTCTTGGTGACACCGAGCTGAGCCCTCTCCAGGGCCAGAAGAGCGGAAGAAGTCTACGCATGCATTTCACTTGCAAGGAGTCAGTAAAGTTTGATTTAGGTCAAATCATTTGATAGCAAAAAGACTGAAGGGAAAGGAAGTTTCCTAGGTTATTTTAAAACTATCTGAAGTGTGACTCTGATCAGTCAACATGACAGTTTATAAATCAAGGGCAAAAGTAAATGTTTAAATCTTATGTTTATGAACCACTTAAAATACCAATTATCTACATAGATAGTAACTGTGCATGGTACTTTTAAATTCAAAAAATGAGCACGGGGGCTTCCCCTGGTGGTCCAGTGGGTAAGGACACCGCCTTGCAGTGCAAGGGGCGCCAGTTCCATCCCTGGCTTGGGAAGATCCCACGTGCCACAGAGTGGCTGGACCAATGTGTCCAATTACCGAGCCGGAGCTCTGGAGCGCATGCGCCCAGAGCCGGTGCTCTGCGACAGCAGAGGCCACTGTGATGGGAGGCCCACACAAGCCAAAGAACAAAGATGGATGAAAACAGATAAATGAAAGATCAATAGAAGTGGCCCACCCGCCCCCTCCCTCCCCACCCCCCCCAAATAAATAAATTATAAAAAAAAAAACCCAAAAAACCCCCCAAAACGAGCACGACTGAAAGGTTTAGTTTAAAAATAGGGCTCACTACCTGTGGTAGGAGATTGAACCAGGTTCATAACATGAAAACGGAGTTATTTACGGGATCATCATCAGAGCTTTGTAGACAGAGCTACAAATGAGGTCTGAGTTTAATGGTCAAAGAGCAAGAATTGTTTCTTGTAAATATTCTGCAAAGCA
Organism: Tragulus kanchil; assembly: GCA_022376925.1. Lineage (NCBI taxonomy): Eukaryota > Metazoa > Chordata > Mammalia > Artiodactyla > Tragulidae > Tragulus > Tragulus kanchil. The sequence goes on from JAIOJX010000003.1 coordinate 140,563,494, forward strand.
CATGAGTTTCTTACATGGTAAGTTCCAAGAGAACTAAAACATCTTTCTGTTTTCTTCTAAACGTGGCTGCTTTCCGTCAGTCTCCAGTTCAGAAGCTGGATGGCTGTGAGGCACGGAGAGGGGAGCGGAAGGCTCAGCAGAGTGATAACGTCAAAACTGCTGTGGAAATGGCCTAATGCGATGGCACGCACTGAGGCCTGATAAGAAAGGCCGTTGAGGAGCCAGGGGGAGGCGGGCAGGGGAGGATTTCTGAAGATGAGCCTCAACTCAAGAGGCCAGGGACCCAGCTTCAACACTGCCTCCTTGCTGGAGAAGAATGGACAGCATGTCCTTTACAGCCAGACAATGGATGAGGGCTGCTGAGTAAAGTTTGATTTAGGTCAAATCATTTGATAGCAAAAAGACTGAAGGGAAAGGAAGTTTCCTAGGTTATTTTAAAACTATCTGAAGTGTGACTCTGATCAGTCAACATGACAGTTTATAAATCAAGGGCAAAAGTAAATGTTTAAATCTTATGTTTATGAACCACTTAAAATACCAATTATCTACATAGATAGTAACTGTGCATGGTACTTTTAAATTCAAAAAATGAGCACGGGGGCTTCCCCTGGTGGTCCAGTGGGTAAGGACACCGCCTTGCAGTGCAAGGGGCGCCAGTTCCATCCCTGGCTTGGGAAGATCCCACGTGCCACAGAGTGGCTGGACCAATGTGTCCAATTACCGAGCCGGAGCTCTGGAGCGCATGCGCCCAGAGCCGGTGCTCTGCGACAGCAGAGGCCACTGTGATGGGAGGCCCACACAAGCCAAAGAACAAAGATGGATGAAAACAGATAAATGAAAGATCAATAGAAGTGGCCCACCCGCCCCTCCCTCCCACCCCCAAATAAATAAATTAAAAAAAACCCAAAAACCCCCAAAACGAGCACGACTGAAAGGTTTATTTTAAAAAATAGGGCTCACTACCTGTGGTAGGAGATTGAACCAGGTTCATAACATGAAAACGGAGTTATTTACGGGATCATCATCAGAGCTTTGTAGACAGAGCTACAAATGAGGTCTGAGTTTAATGGTCAAAGAGCAAGAATTGTTTCTTGTAAATATTCTGCAAAGCACATGAGTTTCTTACATGGTAAGTTCCAAGAGAACTAAAACATCTTTCTGTTTTCTTCTAAACGTGGCTGCTTTCCGTCAGTCTCCAGTTCAGAAGCTGGATGGCTGTGAGGCACGGAGAGGGGAGCGGAAGGCTCAGCAGAGTGATAACGTCAAAACTGCTGTGGAAATGGCCTAATGCGATGGCACGCACTGAGGCCTGATAAGAAAGGCCGTTGAGGAGCCAGGGGGAGGCGGGCAGGGGAGGATTTCTGAAGATGAGCCTCAACTCAAGAGGCCAGGGACCCAGCTTCAACACTGCCTCCTTGCTGGAGAAGAATGGACAGCATGTCCTTTACAGCCAGACAATGGATGAGGGCTGCTGACGCCAGGTAGAGAGGGACCAGAGGCCCTTCTTCTGAGGAAGAGCCAGGGAAATTCCCTGATTCAGCATGCTTCTCCTTCCTTCCAGGTTCTCTTCTGTCAACAGGAGTCACGATACTTTCCCGTTGGAGAGCTAAGTGTGCGGCTCCTGAGGACAGAGGTCCTGTTGGCTTGGCACGGGTCTGAACTGGGGGTGATCCCTTACGTCCACGACTCCGCACACCTCTCTTCGTACTGCCCTCCAAGGACCAGATCACAGAGAACACAGAGGGCCAACACGCAGCTGAGGAGGTGCAGGCACCCAGAGGCTCACTGAAGGCTGAACAGAGAGCGTGAAGGGGGAAATACGCGTCTCGGGATCCCTGGCTGGGAAAACTGGCAATAGGCGTGATGACAACTACAGACTCGAAATGTGATCCACCTTTTGATGATGGGGGTAGTGGGTAAAGCTAGAAAATACTAGAATTCTTCCAACACCGAGAATTCAAAACATTTTCTGCTCTGAGTCTTGGAAACAAGGAATGGTAGGTAGTTTAAGTTTTGAGGTAGGGAAGCAGACAGATCAAAAGAATGTTTACTCTGTTCTCCAGAAAAAATGTTTTATGAAGTGCTCTTTCCAGGGGAAGACATAATTATTATTTTCTGCTGGGAAACAGTCTGGCTAGTTTACAGTAAGGATCTGATACAACATGGGAAGAGTTTAAACCCTATACACTTAAAAACTTGCTTGCACATATTTTCCTGTAGAGGCTGCGGTCATGTTTACTCTCTATTTAGACAGAACCATGTCGGAAACGTGTTACCAGGAGCCCCCTGTTACTGAAGCAGAAGAACATGAAAGGGAATTTTCAGAAAGCAAAGCAAGCAAGCAGCCAAACCAAGCCAGCCCACCCTTAATCTCACAAGTAGGTAAATATTTTCATTTTAGGGAATAACCTTTCTGGGCTGTGTACGTGTGCCCACACTGGGATGGGTGACACACACACACAACACACATACAGTAAGTGTGTATGTATAAATATAAATATGAAAATAGTTGCAACCATATGAAAAGTATTATGATGTTTTGGAGTCTGGGAGACACATTAAGAAAAACTGCCATGCCTGCCTACTTCTAGATGACACTGTAAATTATTTCTTACTTTTTCTGTACTCTCCATGCGACAGAGATTATGCCAGAAGCAAACCACCAAAAGATGCTTTGGTAAAACAAACTACTGTTCAAGTAATTCACAACTTCAATGTAACAGCAAGTACTGTGTTGTTCATATTTTGAAATTGAAGTCTCACAAAATGATTTTGCTGGAGTCATTTTACTTGTATATGAAGAGTTATATAAACGTGAAGTAACAATATAAACTACAGAATGTTCATATCCTGAAGACACTTGGGAAGAAGTACGTTGTCCATGTTGTTTTCAAAAACCCCTTGGGGGTCTTTAGGGGTGGTCAAGTGGTTAAGAATCCACCCATCAATGCAGGGAACACAGGTTTGATTCCTGGTCCAGGAAGATCCCACATGTTGTGGAGCAACTAAGCCCCTACACCAGGTACTGAGCCTGCATGCCTATAGCATGGTCTCTGCAATAAGAGACACCCCTGCGATGAGAAGCCTTTATTAGGTGAAAATGGCCAAACGGATTATTTCCTTCTTTTTAGTTTGAGAGTAGCCCCCACTTGCCACAATTAGAGAAAGCCTGTGCACAGCAACAAACAGCATACAATTAGAAGTCACTAATTTTAATGTTGGATTTTGATGAATTTTGCAAATAACATGCAACCACCCCGTCATCCAGATGCAGACGGGAAACCCTCCTGGCACTGGATCCCCAGCCCTCCCTCTTGGTCCAAGCAGCCACTGATGTGCTCCTAGTCACGATTTTGCCTTTTCTAGCATTTTACTGATTTCTATGATCTAATTCAGCTTTAATGATTTAAAATTATTGATCCTTATTTTATGGCTCAGAATACAGTCTCTCTTGGTAAATGGGCCATCTGCATTCAAAAAGATGGATTCTGCCATCATCGGCTAAGGTGATCTATGAGTATCACTCAAGTCAAAGTATTGCCTATGTGTCTGCTGATTCTTCTTTTGTCTAGCTGTTCTACCAGCTGCTGAGAAGTAAAAATCTTTAAAATAACAGTCTGGGAGACACATTAAGAAAAACTGCCATGCCTGCCTACTTCTAGATGACACTGTAAATTATTTCTTACTTTTTCTGTACTCTCCATGACAGAGATTATGCCAGAAGCAAACCACCAAAAGATGCTTTGGTAAAACAAACTACTGTTCAAGTAATTCACAACTTCAATGTAACAGCAAGTACTGTGTTGTTCATATTTTGAAATTGAAGTCTCATAAAATGATTTTGCTGGAGTCATTTTACTTGTATATGAAGAGTTATATAAACGTGAAGTAACAATATAAACTACAGAATGTTCATATCCTGAAGACACTTGGGAAGAAGTACGTTGTCCATGTTGTTTTCAAAAACCCCTTGGGGGTCTTTAGGGGTGGTCAAGTGGTTAAGAATCCACCCATCAATGCAGGGAACACAGGTTTGATTCCTGGTCCAGGAAGATCCCACATGTTGTGGAGCAACTAAGCCCCTACACCAGGTACTGAGCCTGCATGCCTATAGCATGGTCTCTGCAATAAGAGACACCCCTGCGATGAGAAGCCTTTATTAGGTGAAAATGGCCAAACGGATTATTTCCTTCTTTTTAGTTTGAGAGTAGCCCCCACTTGCCACAATTAGAGAAAGCCTGTGCACAGCAACAAACAGCATACAATTAGAAGTCACTAATTTTAATGTTGGATTTTGATGAATTTTGCAAATAACATGCAACCACCCCGTCATCCAGATGCAGACGAGAAGCCCTCCTGGCACTGGATCCCCAGCCCTCCCCTCTTGGTCCAAGCAGCCACTGATGTGCTCCTAGTCACGATTTTGCCTTTTCTAGCATTTTACTGATTTCTATGATCTAATTCAGCTTTAATGATTTAAAAATTATTGATCCTTATTTTATGGCTCAGAATACAGTCTCTCTTGGTAAATGGGCCATCTGCATTCAAAAAGATGGATTCTGCCATCATCGGCTAAGGTGATCTATGAGTATCACTCAAGTCAAAGTATTGCCTATGTGTCTGCTGATTCTTCTTTTGTCTAGCTGTTCTACCAGCTGCTGAGAAGTAAAAATCTTTAAAATAACAGTGGAATTTTTTTTTTTTTCTTTGTGATTTTGAAGCTTTGCTTTTGGTGGGTATACATGTACAATTATTATGTCTTCTTTTGTTGAACTGACTTTTTGATGATTTTAAAGTATCCCTTTCATCATAGGTATTGCTTTGAAATCTGTAATAGTTGATGTTAACACAGTCATTTTAACCTTCTCACAGGGCTTGCTGTTTGTTTAGTACTTGACTGTCTTTCCATCATGTGCTTTTTTTTTTTTTTTTTAAAGATTTATTTATTTATTTATTTTGGGCGGGGGTCGGGTTGGGGAGGGGGGGGAGCGGGTGGGCCACTTCTATTGGTCTTTCATTTCTCTATTTTCATCCGTCTTTGTTCTTTGGCTCCTGTGGGCCTCCCATCGCGGTGGCCTCTGTTGTCGCAGAGCGCCGGCTCTGGGCGCATGCGCTCCAGAGCTCCGGCTCGGTAACTGGACACATCGGTTCAGCCGCTTCATGGCATGTGGGATCTTCCCAGGCCAGGGATCGAACCGGCGCCCCTTGCACTGCAAGGCGGTGTCCCAACCCACTGGACCACCAGGGAAGCCCCATCATGTGCTTTTAACCCACCCATGCTTTTATATTTAAAGTACATTCTTCAAAGACAGCATACAGTAGGGTCTTATCTTCCCCATTCTGACGATACCCCTACCTTTTACTGAGTATTTAGTGCATTAACATTTAGTGTGATTATTGATATGTTTAGTCTCTCATCTTATTTTTTTAGTAATTTATTTTTTGGCTGTGCAAGGTCTTTGTTGCTAGTGCAGGCTTTCTCTAGTTGGGGCAAGGAAGGGCTGCTCTATAACCACAGTGTGCAGGCTTCTCATTGTGAGACCTCAGTTCTTGACTAGAGATTTGAACCTCTATCCCCTGCATTGGCAAGTGTATTCTTAACCACTGGACCACCAGGGACATCTCTATCATCTGACTTTTTGTTTCTATTTGAATCCTCTGTCTTATTTCTTTGTTCCTTTCCTATCTGGGGAGAGAAGTGGGGTAATTATTTGAATATATTTTAGACTTCTATTTTAATTTTCTCTTGTCTTTTCTAGCTGTTCTACCAGTAAAGAAATCTTAAAAAGTGGAATTTTTTTTTCTTTGTGATTTTGAAGCTTTGCTTTTGGTGGGTATACATGTCCAATTATTATGTCTTCTTTTGTTGAACTGACTTTTTGATGATTTTAAAGTATCCCTTTCATCATAGGTATTGCTTTGAAATCTGTAATAGTTGATGTTAACACAGTCATTTTAACCTTCTCACAGGGCTTGCTGTTTGTTTAGTACTTGACTGTCTTTCCATCATGTGCTTTTTTTTTTTTTTTTAAAGATTTATTTATTTATTTATTTTGGGCGGGGGTCGGGTTGGGGAGGGAGGGGAGCGGGTGGGCCACTTCTATTGGTCTTTCGTTTCTCTATTTTCATCCGTCTTTGTTCTTTGGCTCCTGTGGGCCTCCCATCGCGGTGGCCTCTGTTGTCGCAGAGCGCCGGCTCTGGGCGCATGCGCTCCAGAGCTCCGGCTCGGTAACTGGACACATCGGTTCAGCCGCTTCATGGCATGTGGGATCTTCCCAGGCCAGGGATCGAACCGGCGCCCCTTGCACTGCAAGGCGGTGTCCCAACCCACTGGACCACCAGGGAAGCCCCATCATGTGCTTTTAACCCACCCATGCTTTTATATTTAAAGTACATTCTTCAAAGACAGCATACAGTAGGGTCTTATCTTCCCCATTCTGACGATACCCCTACCTTTTACTGAGTATTTAGTGCATTAACATTTAGTGTGATTATTGATATGTTTAGTCTCTCATCTTATTTTTTTAGTAATTTATTTTTGGCTGTGCAAGGTCTTTGTTGCTAGTGCAGGCTTTCTCTAGTTGGGGCAAGGAAGGGCTGCTCTATAACCACAGTGTGCAGGCTTCTCATTGTGAGACCTCAGTTCTTGACTAGAGATTTGAACCTCTATCCCCTGCATTGGCAAGTGTATTCTTAACCACTGGACCACCAAGGACATCTCTATCATCTGACTTTTTGTTTCTATTTGAATCCTCTGTCTTATTTCTTTGTTCCTTTCCTATCTGGGGAGAGAAGTGGGGTAATTATTTGAATATATTTTAGACTTCTATTTTAATTTTCTCTTGTTTTTTACACTGTTGATTTTCATATATTTTAAAACAGTGGCTACCCTAGGCCTACAATGTATACCCTTCACTTTTCATAGTTAAATTACAGATAATAATGTACTACTTCATGGAAAATGCAGAAGGCCATACATCCCACAGGATCAATTCACCCTCTCCGATCCTTTATGCTATAGCTGTATGTGTATGGTACATCTACATACATTATAAATCCTATAAAACACTGTGGTAACTTTGGTTTTAAGAATTTACACAGTTTAAGACAACTAATAAGGATCTACTGTGTAGCACAGGGAATTCAACTCAATACTCTGTAATGACCTTTATGGGAAAAGAATCTAAAAGACAGTGGATATATGTATATGTATAACAGATTCACTTTGTTATACAGCAGAAACACAATACTGTAAATCAACTACACTATAATATAATAAAAATAAAAAAGAATTTATACAGTTATTTAGAAATAAGAGAAAAAAGCTAAGCAAAAAACGGGGGACGAAAGGAAGAAAAACAGAGACAGAACAGATATGAATATTTCGCATTTGTCTAGATATTTTCAGTTTATGGTAAACATGCATTCTTTCTAAAAAATCTGAGTTTCCATCTGATATCATGTCCATTCAGCCCAAAGGACTTTCTTAGCATGTTTTTTTATAATGCAAGTGTGTTGCAACGAGTTCTCTTCATTTTCTTTTACTTGATAATGTTTTATTTTGTTTTCATTCTTGAAAGATATTTTCATTGGATACGGAATTCCGGGGTTTTGGTTTGGACTTTAAAGAGTTCTCTCTATTCTTTTCAATACTCAACAGTTTCTAGTAGCTTCCTAGGTGGTGCTAGTGGTAAAGAACCCACTGGCCAATGCAGGTTAGACATAAGAGACATGGGTTCAATCCCTGGGTCAGGAAGATTCCTTGGAGAAGGAAATGGCAACCCACTCCAGTGTCCTTGCCTGGAGAGTCCCATGGACAGATGAGCCTGGCAAGCTACAGTCCATGGGGTTGCCAAGAGTCAGACACAACTGAAGTAGGGAAAACTGCTAGTCCATTCACCTATGGTCTAAGTCAAATTCCATACAATTATATAGTAGAAGTGATGAATATATTCAAGGGATTAGATCTGATAGACAGAGGGTCTAAAGAACTATGGATGGAGGTTTGTAACACTGTACAGGAGGCAGTGATCAAAACTGTCCCCAGGAAAAATAAATGCAAAAAGGCAAAATGGTTGTCTGAGGAGGCCTTACAAATAGCTAAGAAAAGAAGAGAAGTGAAAAGCAAAGGAGAAAGGGAAAGCTATATCCATCTGAATGCAGACTTCCACAGAATAGCAAGGACAGATAAGAAAGCCTTAAGTGAACAATGCAAAGAAATAGATGAAAACAGAAAGGGAAAGACTAGCGATCTCTTCAAGAAAATCAGACACACCAAGGGAACGTTTCATGCAAAGATGGGCACGATAAAGGACAAAAATGGTATGGCCCTAACAAAAGTGAAAGATACTAAGAGGTGGAAAAAAAAACACAGAAGAACTTTACAAAAAAGACCTTAATGAGCCAGATGACCACAACAGTGTGATCAGTCACCTAGAGCCAGACATCCTGGAGTGTGAAGTCAGGTGGGCCCTAGGAAGCATTACTACCAGCAAAGCTAGTGGAGGTGATGGAATTCCAGCTGAGCTATTCATTCTGCTTGTTATTAGTATTTCCTGTCTGCAAGCTACTGATGTGTCTTTATTTCTCAGTTGAGCCTTCTCAGGTCTCTGTTGATCTTTTCATGCACTGAAATAATGTTTCATGTGATGAAAACACTGAGTTACAGTAAATCCTTGCTTTTAAATCCTTGCCTGTTAATTCCAACATCTGGTTCACTTTCAGGTTGATCCCAATTGATTTTTCTTTATGTAGAGGACACGTTCTATTTTCTCGGTTCCTTGGATGTTGGGAAATTTTGGTCTGCATCTTGAATAATAGTAAGCTGTGGAGATTCTTGTCTGGCCTTGAACTGCAAGCTCAACATTTGTGCCTTGCCGAGAGCCCATGGACAGATGAGCCTGGCAAGCTACAGTCCATGGGGTTGCCAAGAGTCAGACACAACTGAAGTAGGGAAAACTGCTAGTCCATTCACCTATGGTCTAAGTCAAATTCCATACAATTATATAGTAGAAGTGATGAATATATTCAAGGGATTAGATCTGATAGACAGAGGGTCTAAAGAACTATGGATGGAGGTTTGTAACACTGTACAGGAGGCAGTGATCAAAACTGTCCCCAGGAAAAATAAATGCAAAAAGGCAAAATGGTTGTCTGAGGAGGCCTTACAAATAGCTAAGAAAAGAAGAGAAGTGAAAGGCAAATGAGAAAGGGAAAGATATACCCATCTGAATGCAGAGTTTAAAGAACAGCAAGGAGAGGTAAGAAAGCCTTAAGTGAACAATGCAAAGAAACAAAGGAAAACAAAAGAATGGGAAAGATAGCGATCTCTTCAAGAAAATCAGAGATACCAAGGGAACATTTTATGCAAAGATGGGCACAATAAAGGACAGAAATGGTATGGCCCTAACAAAAGTGAAAGATACTAAGAGGTGGAAAAAAAAACACAGAAGAACTTTACAAAAAAGACCTTAATGAGCCAGATGACCACAACAGTGTGATCAGTCACCTAGAGCCAGACATCCTGGAGTGTGAAGTCAGGTGGGCCCTAGGAAGCATTACTACCAGCAAAGCTAGTGGAGGTGATGGAATTCCAGCTGAGCTATTCATTCTGCTTGTTATTAGTATTTCCTGTCTGCAAGCTACTGATGTGTCTTTATTTCTCAGTTGAGCCTTCTCAGGTCTCTGTTGATCTTTTCATGCACTGAAATAATGTTTCATGTGATGAAAACACTGAGTTACAGTAAATCCTTGCTTTTAAATCCTTGCCTGTTAATTCCAACATCTGGTTCACTTTCAGGTTGATCCCAATTGATTTTTCTTTATGTAGAGGACACGTTCTATTTTCTCGGTTCCTTGGATGTTGGGAAATTTTGGTCTGCATCTTGAATAATAGTAAGCTGTGGAGATTCTTGTCTGGCCTTGAACTGCAAGCTCAATATTTTCAGAAGCAGAACCAGTCTCTTCAGATCTTTTGTCCTTAGCTAGGCTGCTTAAAGTTTGGTCTATGGATGTTTAGTTCAAGGTTTAGTTCAAGATGTGGGTAGAGTTTAGGGATCCTCTTCTCTGATTCATTCTCTTCTGGGATACCTCCACTGTTGTCAGCGTTCATGGATTCTCAGCTTCTGTTTTTGATTCTTCAGGCCAGGAGGGCTATAACTTTCCCCATGTGTCTCATCTCTGTGGTACGTGCCAGGGACTGCAATGAGCCTCAGCCTAAAAGACCTCCGAGATGGGAAATAAGCTGTTCTCCATCCTCCGAGTGAAAGCACACTCTCGACCAGTTTTCTTGCATCAGTTCATTTTTTGCATCTTAAGGGCGGAAGGTCTAGTCTTCGTTCAGAATTGTGGTTACGGGCTGAGCTTTTCTGAGTCTGTTTCTCACACGTGGTTTGGGTGTAGGCAGATAAGAGTTTGGAGGCTCCTCCTCTGATTCTTTCCCCTCCCGGGATTCCTCCACTCACTTCAGCACTCACACTTTCTCAGTCTCAGTTCTGGGGTTCCACAGGTCAGAAAAGCTAAGAGCTTTCCCACGTGAGTCCCTTGCTACCACAGAGGAAACAGCACGCATTGTGCTTAGTTCCAGACTAAAGCCACGCACACGGCCTCACTTACACAGCTTCCAACCTCCCTCTTCTAAATGAGCATGAACTCCCTGCCAGAAGCTCTTAGCTTTAGTCACTCTCTAGTACCTCCAGGTAGTGGTGGTTTGTATTATCTGTCTGAGCTTTATAACTGTTTTCTGCAGTGGGTATCATCTGGTAGGGTACTCATCTGTGATAACTGGAAAGCTAATTTTCATCCATGCTGAATGAATTCACAAACTCATTCAATAATATTTAATAAGTAGCTATTCTGTGTAAGGCAGTGTGTTATGTTCAACACTATGGAGGCGATATAAATACAGAAAATACAGCAAGCAGCTTAAAATCAGAAGAGATTAAAATACATACAGACACATTTGTATATAGGATAGCACGAGAACTTCTTTTTAGCAGCATGAAATTGGAAATAATCTAAATGTTTACCATTAGTAAAATGCATAAATCATGGACTATTTACACAATGTGATACTGATATATCAATGGAAAGGAATAAACTTTGTATAAAAACATAAACATCTCTCATAAACAACGTTAAGTGAGAGAAAAAAGGTGTGAAAGAAAATAAACTGCATGACTCCTTTTATGAAAAGTTTGAAAGTAGGAAGCCATATTGCTTGACGTTATGCATATAGATGGTAACGTGATAAAGAAAAAGAACCATCTTCAAAGTCACAGGGGGACAGGGGCAACGTTCTGGGCCTTCGGCAGGGTTCCATTTCTTGTTCTCAACAGTGATTACATGGATAGTCACTGTCGCACAATTTTAAAAGTATTAAAAAAAATGAGGGGTAGATTTATGAGTAGCTGGAACCTTGGCTGCATTCTAGGTATGAAGTATGACTATGAATAAGCTATTCTTCTTGTGACTGAACATACTTCTGAAAATGGGTATCAAATATATTCCTTCCCATCTCACTGAGCAAAAATTTGATACTAAACACAGGTCTGATTTAACTTAGCCAGTGCCAGAGAAAAGCTAAATGCTTTGAAAAAAACTGTTTTACTATTTAAATGTAACAGAGTTCGTTCTATTTGAAAGATCATGAGAGAAATCTTTCTGATGAGTCAAGATCCTTTCTGGACACAACTAATTAGTCTATAACTTACCATCTTTTAAGGTAGGAGCTGCTGTATATTACATTTTACTTTAAGAGGGGCATACAGGGTATCTTCACAATCTCCAAATTGGCACTGAATGAGTCAGAAATCAGGAAATACCCTCAACTATTTGTCCAAATTCATATTTTAAGCTATGCTTGGGTTAAAGACAGTATCACTATTTCCAAGTTTCAAAATGGATTAGATTCTACCAATTTAGTGACCAAGGTATCTCCTACTGCCCCTGAGCTCCCAGGCGACAATGTTATAAAGAATTTTGTTTAGTCGCTCAGTCGTGTCCGACTCTCTGTGACACCACAGACTGTAGCTCAGCAGGCTCCTCTGTCCATGGAATCCTCCAGGCAAGAATACTGGAGTGGTCCTATTTTTCCCTTTTCTTTTTTTGGTGCTGACACCTGGGAATGAACCAGGGACCTTCAGGAGTTCAGCTGGTTCTATTTTCAACCAACATAGTAAGTTTTCTTTTCAGGAAATTTTAGTTTCTGAATCACAAATTTCTGATTATTCAAAGCAAATAATTATGTCAAAACTAATAACAGAGATGTAAAGATAAAGTGACATAGAGTATTGTTTCCTTATCAAAGGAAGGGGATCAACATTTTTCAGAACTGTCCTTGTATTGTAAACATGTGTCTCTCAGTCATTGGAAACTATGCTTTGGAGAACTGGGCACAAAATTTTTTTGCTACAGAAAAATCAAATATCTACCATTTTTTAATGAAAAGATCTGGTTTTCATGACTATATTTAAGATGTAACGATAATAAAGACCAAATTTTTATATTCTTTGAGATCATAAAGTAAAAACTAAGCTTAATCTAATTCTTATCCATTTAGAGGAAAACAATATAGTCCATAAATGGCTTATAAATGTATATGTTTAATTAAATACAAATAATTTATTATAACAAATACCAGAGTCAGCTTTATCAAGAATAGCTATGTTAAAAGTAAATATGGGGCTTCCCTGGTGGTCCAGTGGGTGAAGAGTCTGACTTGCAGTGCAGGCGGCACCGGTTCGATCCCTGGTCCAGGAAGATCCCATGTGCTGCAGAGTGGCTGGACCTGCGTGTCCAGTTGCAGGCCAGCACTCTGGAGAGCGTGCACGCAGAGCCGGTGCTCTACAGCAAGAGAGGCCACTGCAATGGGAGGCCCACACATGCCGAAGAATAAAGATGGATGAAAATAATAAACAAGTAAGAAAGAGCTCGTGGCATGAAGTTAAGAAAATGTATTTAAAAAGTAAATATGGGGGCTTCCCTGGTAGCTCAGTGGTGGGGTGGTCGCCTGTCAATGCAAGAGATGTGACTTTGATCCCTGATCCAGGAGGATCCACAGGCTGCAGAGCAACTAAGCCCGTGAGGCACAGCTATGGAGCCTGTGCTCTAGAGCCTCGGAGCCGCAGCTGCTGGGCTCATGTGCTGCAACTACTGAAGCCGGGAGCCAGAGGGCTTGCATAGAGCAAGTGCTTGATGAACGCTAACTTGAGAAAGAACAAAGAAAAAGGAGTTGAGTAAGAAGAGGGATACTTAAAGCCAGAGCAAAGAGTAGTTGTGCCATTTGAAAAGACCATAGCCTTTAATTTTTTGCTAGTATTTGCTTAACTTACAAAATAATTGTGATATTCTTATATCTGGGATACATGTAAAAGAAATCTTCTGTTTTAAGCTTCATGAAATGAAAATTTCTCTGCCTTTTGTAGGAAAGGAAGATAAAATGATTCGAATCCTATCAAAGTGAAAGTGTTGGTCACTCAATTGTGTCTGACGTTTTCTGGTCCATGAACTGTAGCCCGCCAGGCTCCTCTGTCCCTGGGATTCTCTAGGCAAGAAGACTGCAGTGGGTGCCCTCCTCTAGAGGTTCTTCCCAACTCAGGAATGGAACCCAGGTCTCCTGCACTGCAGGAGAACTCTTTACCAGCTGAGCTACCCGGGAAGCCCTAATCCTATCAAAGCTATTGTTAACCCTGACCATTACTTCTTTGCTTTTTATAAGGGCAGGGAACTGCAGAAAACTGGGCCAAGTAATAGTGGTTCTGCAATCTGGCAGATTATGGGGATCACTCAGAGAACTCTTTAAAAAGCCAGATTTCCAAGTTCATCAACAGCGGACCACGGAATCAGAACCGGAAAAGGGATCCAAAGGCCTGCATCTGAAAACGATGCTCCAGGCACCCGTGTTCTTCCGTTGGGAATCCTCATTCTGATGGGCGGAGACTCAGCGTCAGCAGAGGCGTTCTCACTTAAGACCTCTACAGACGGAATTCAACACCAACACTTGCCAACGCCTGCTGTGCTTCGTGCCTCTGCTGTACAAATCGCTCTGAGGGATTCCCCCGAGGGACTGACTGTCCTTGGTGAAGCTTTCCCATTTGCTTCCCTCATAATGTATGAAGTTGGTGACTTGGAACGCTAGAACGGCATCCTGCCCATGTGTGTGGGGGCGTGGGGGCAGGGGTGCACAGGAAGACGTGAGCACTTGAGATCATGTCTTTTATATGATACTCTTCATGTGGGGATTGAATGGTCCTCACAATAAGCACTATTCCTGCAGTTTCTGAAACCATTCACGATTGTGTTCACTGTTCCACGAGAGGCAGAAGTAACTCATGAGTAGAACTCGACCTCTGTCTTCACCGGATAAGAAACTCGAGAAGGCAGCTTCCCTGGAGCTCAGTGGTAAGGAGTTTGCCTGCCAATTCAGGAGACACGGGTTTGATCTCTGATCCAGGAAGATCCCACCATGCTGTGGAGCAACTAAGCCTGTGAGCCACAACGATGGAGCCTGTGCTCTAGAGCCTCGGAGCCGCAACTATGGAGTCCATGGGCCGCAACGACTGAATCGGTGAGCCCTAGAGCTTGAGTTTCACAACAAGGAAAGTGACCGCAACAAGAAGCCCGCTCAGCTCAACTAGGGAGTAGCCCCAACTCCCAGCAACTAGAGAAGAGCCTGTGGCAGCAGGGAAGACACAGAATAGCCAAAAAAAAAAAAAAAAAAAAAAGAAAAGAAAAAAGCAGTTTGTGGAGAGTTAAAATGGAAGGAAGAGTCACTCTGCTTGTCAGCCTTGTGCAGGGATCATCTGGGGCTGGAAGGAACCGGCAGGAAGGTAGCCTGTCTCCCTTTGGAAGGAGAGAAGCCCAGTACAGAGCTGTCCCTCTTATGCTGAGAGCTTCCTAGTTGACACCTACAAGTAAAAAGTAATTATGACAACAACATTTCAAAAGGAGAAAACGGTAATGGAAAAAAGGTCCAAATGATTTTAAAAATAGAGGAAACAAAAAACACTTCAAATAAGCCTGATTGTTCCAACGTATTCTTCACCCTTCAAGAAAGACTCAGCAATAGAATAAAATAAGATCACCTGAGAAACTTTATTCTGGTAACATCAATCAGAATATTTTACTTGAACTATAATGAAATCACTGCAGGTGAGAGCTAAGAAGAGAACTCCTGAGAAACTATTAAAAATTTAGTGAGGCCAATTTACATACTAATTAACTTAGTGACGAGTAGGACTGACTGTCCTTGGTGAAGCTTTCCCATTTGCTTCCCTCATAATGTATGAAGTTGGTGACTTGGAACGCTAGAACGGCATCCTGCCCATGTGTGTGGGGGCGTGGGGCAGGGGTGCACAGGAAGACGTGAGCACTTGAGATCATGTCTTTATATGATACTCTTCATGTGGGATTGAATGGTCCTCACAATAAGCACTATTCCTGCAGTTTCTGAAACCATTCACGATTGTGTTCACTGTTCCACGAGAGGCAGAAGTAACTCATGAGTAGAACTCGACCTCTGTCTTCACCGGATAAGAAACTCGAGAAGGCAGCTTCCCTGGAGCTCAGTGGTAAGGAGTTTGCCTGCCAATTCAGGAGACACGGGTTTGATCTCTGATCCAGGAAGATCCCACCATGCTGTGGAGCAACTAAGCCTGTGAGCCACAACGATGGAGCCTGTGCTCTAGAGCCTCGGAGCCGCAACTATGGAGTCCATGGGCCGCAACGACTGAATCGGTGAGCCCTAGAGCTTGAGTTTCACAACAAGGAAAGTGACCGCAACAAGAAGCCCGCTCAGCTCAACTAGGGAGTAGCCCCAACTCCCAGCAACTAGAGAAGAGCCTGTGGCAGCAGGGAAGACACAGAATAGCCAAAAAAAAAAAAAAAGAAAAGAAAAAAGCAGTTTGTGGAGAGTTAAAATGGAAGGAAGAGTCACTCTGCTTGTCAGCCTTGTGCAGGGATCATCTGGGGCTGGAAGGAACCGGCAGGAAGGTAGCCTGTCTCCCTTTGGAAGGAGAGAAGCCCAGTACAGAGCTGTCCCTCTTATGCTGAGAGCTTCCTAGTTGACACCTACAAGTAAAAAGTAATTATGACAACAACATTTCAAAAGGAGAAAACGGTAATGGAAAAAAGGTCCAAATGATTTTAAAAATAGAGGAAACAAAAAACACTTCAAATAAGCCTGATTGTTCCAACGTATTCTTCACCCTTCAAGAAAGACTCAGCAATAGAATAAAATAAGATCACCTGAGAAACTTTATTCTGGTAACATCAATCAGAATATTTTACTTGAACTATAATGAAATCACTGCAGGTGAGAGCTAAGAAGAGAACTCCTGAGAAACTATTAAAAATTTAGTGAGGCCAATTTACATACTAATTAACTTAGTGACGAGTAGGAGCATTTAAGTGGAGGTCATCACACCTGGGTTTTACAGCTATAAGAATGCATGAATGCAGAACACTTATAGGCTCAAAAATATAACTACTTCAGCAAAGTGACCAGGGCTTCCCCTCGGAACTTACTAGCTTCTCTATATTTTGGTGAGGAAGCTGACCTTGCAAAAGTCTATGAAGAGCTGTTCTTCAAAAAACAATGTTTACTTGACGCAGCATCTGGGACTAACACTCAGTGGTCAACAGACCCCTCTTGTCTCTCTCTTCCATTCAGCAAATATTGATATTAAAGCACCAGCTATGTGCCAGATGCGACTGCAGATGTATCAGCGACCATCACATGCAGACCTCTGCGTTCCTGGAGCTTATGCTGTCTGAAAGAAGAGGAAGAATGTAGTATGAAGAAGGGAAGAGATGTTAGTCGCTCAGTTGTGTCCAGCTCTTTGTGAGCTTGTGGACCACAGCCCTCCAGGCTCTTCTCTCCATGGAATTTTCCAGGCAAGAATACTGGAGTGGGTAGCTGCCATTCCCTTCTCCAGGGGATCTTCCCAATTCAGAGACTGAACTGGGGTCTCCTGCACTGCAGGCAGATTCTTTACAGTCTGAGCCACCAGGGAAGCCCCAGGCTGTAGTCTGCTCCATGATAAATGCTGTGGAAAAGGAAACCCTAGGGTGGGATCAGGGGGCCTGGGAGTGCTGCCATTTAAGCAGGCAGGTCAGGGCAGGCCTCGCTGACAGGGAGGCTTCCTTTGCTCACGTGAGTAAAGACCCAAAGGAGGTGCAGGCAAGAGATGTGCAGAGACCTGGGGGAGAGAGCAATGGAGGCAAGAGGGAGAAGCCCAGGCAGAGGGCGCGAGCGTGGACAGTGCTGGCGTGTCTGGGGGATTATCTACGGCCCAGCCGACAACAGGAGTTCGTCAGAGGGTCACTGCTGGGTCCCAGCCCCGGAGGAGGAGGCTGGCTGGGCAGATTCCCACGGGTAGAAATGTCAGACAGTGAATATGTAAGGATGCAGAAGGGTGTGTCTGTGGACACCATGGTGTTGGTTCCTTTGAGACACTGAGGAGGGGCACCCAGAAAGAGGTGGGCATGCCACGGTGGCACTCACTGTCCTGCTCTGGGGACAGAGAACTGACAAGGAAACAAAAGACACCTGGGGTGGGAAGAGGGAGAGACCCCTAACAAGAGGTGGGGGAGGATGTGCAGCCGGTCAGTATAAAGGTGCTATGAGAAAACTCAACATTTCAGTCACCTTTCTCGATTTCTCTTTATGCAATTAGTAACAAGAGTGTAAGGATTCTAAAAGGTGGATATAAAATTAAGACTTTAAAAAACCATTTAGCGTGAAACGGCCTGGCCACTCTTAATTTCTATCATTTATCCAGTGTCCTAAGTGAATGAAGCACAAAGTCATGGGGTGATGCGCAGATCTGGATGAATTCTTTTTTAAAAAATTAATTAATTAAAAAAATGTCTTTGACTGCTCTGGGTCTTCGTCGATGTGCACAGGCTTCTCACGGAGGTGGCTTCTCTTGTGGTGCAGCACAGGCCCTGGGTGAGTGGGCTTCAGGAGCTCCACGTGGGCTTAGTCTCTCTACGGCACATGGAATCTTCCTGGACCACAGACCGAACCCGCGCCCCACGCACCGGCAGGCGGATTCTGACCCACTGCGCCACCAGGCAAGTCCCTGGATGAGTTCTGACCCGTCACCGTGACATCTCAAATGCGCTCTCGTCGGCCACACGGGAGCCAGGGGCGGGCCTGCTGCAGACGCCAGCAGTGAACTCGGAGCTGTGGCTTCCAGCAGAGCTGCTGGAGGACACTAGCTTTATTTATTTCCTTCCAAACTTGAAAGGAGAAATAAGCATCACAGGATTTCAGAGCCCGTTCTTATGTCTCTGTTTACGCGGGAGGGTCCCCTCAAAACGAATTCCCTGGTATTGCCTTTCCCAGACTCCACGCAATACCAGTAAGAAGAGGATGTTTAGAATGATATTAATACTATTTACTCTGAACAGCCAAGTTGTTTAACTATATAGACAGATTTATCCAAAGAGTATATATTCCCACGCAGGATATTACACAAATATTTTACAAGGCTATGTCAAATAACATTTGATTGAAAAATATTTTATTTGGTTCAAAGTCAATTACTATGCCATGGGCTTCCAGATCTGAATGTTTACTTGCCCAAAATTGGAAGAATAATTCTTCCACAAATTTGGCTTCAGTTCTGCAATGCAAGGAAAACTTCAGAAACTTTTGGCTCATCTTCTTCAGTTGACATTAGCTGGCTAATGTCTCATGAGTGAGAGGCAGTGTGCCTCTCTTAACAACCCAAAAGGTGGTTCTAAATTTTCTAAATGTTTAATTTATACTTTAAGAAAGAACAACTCTGTAAGCACAGACTGCACAATTCCACGGAGCGCACTGGAACAGCATTGCCAAACTGAAACAACCTCTTTTGCATCAATCTCATGTACAAAGCTGTTATTACCTACCCGACAATTATTTTATCAGTATATATTAGTGAACCACCCAAAAGACTATAATGTGCTGTCACGCGGTATAGTGCAAATATTATTCAACACACAGCTTGGATTTTCAATCAACGTTAGATACAGCAGAATCCTATGAATTAGACTCTAGAGGTTTTAAGTGATTCATTTTATTATAAACAATCCAAAAAGATGATTAAAATAATTGAGATAAGACTTCATTATAAAGATAAACAGTCTTTTTTTCCCTGGAAACATCTGTGGTAATAATGTGCTATCATTTAAACCAACTGAAGATGACTCACCATCTGTGAGTAAATGTAATTTTGGTTTCTTTTCTAGTACTAGGGATGGAGTTCTCTCTCTTTCTTTTTAAACTGAATCATCCATCCTCCATCCCTCTTGAAACCACAGAGTGAGATGATAAGCTGAAGGCAAGAATACAGTTTTTTGTTATGTTCCAGAACAAAATTAACCGGCCCACTTGAGGAATCTATCCATGACCTTGGCTTCAATGGGCTTTTGCTCTAAATTATGCTAACTGGCATGAGACCTCCCACAGATAAATAAATCTCTATTCATTTAGTCATAAAGTAAAAAGAAAACAAACAAGAGTTATATCTCTCATTTATATTTTACCATGTCAAATAACATTTGATTGAAAAATATTTTATTTGGTTCAAAGTCAATTACTATGCCATGGGCTTCCAGATCTGAATGTTTACTTGCCCAAAATTGGAAGAATAATTCTTCCACAAATTTGGCTTCAGTTCTGCAATGCAAGGAAAACTTCAGAAACTTTTGGCTCATCTTCTTCAGTTGACATTAGCTGGCTAATGTCTCATGAGTGAGAGGCAGTGTGCCTCTCTTAACAACCCAAAAGGTGGTTCTAAATTTTCTAAATGTTTAATTTATACTTTAAGAAAGAACAACTCTGTAAGCACAGACTGCGGCACAATTCCACGGAGCGCGCACTGGAACAGCATTGCCAAACTGAAACAACCTCTTTTGCATCAATCTCATGTACAAAGCTGTTATTACCTACCCGACAATTATTTTATCAGTATATATTAGTGAACCACCCAAAAGACTATAATGTGCTGTCACGCGGTATAGTGCAAATATTATTCAACACACAGCTTGGATTTTCAATCAACGTTAGATACAGCAGAATCCTATGAATTAGACTCTAGAGGTTTTAAGTGATTCATTTTATTATAAACAACCCAAAAAAGATGATTAAAATAATTGAGATAAGACTTCATTATAAAGATAAACAGTCTTTTTTTCCCTGGAAACATCTGTGGTAATAATGTGCTATCATTTAAACCAACTGAAGATGACTCACCATCTGTGAGTAAATGTAATTTTGGTTTCTTTTCTAGTACTAGGGATGGAGTTCTCTCTCTTTCTTTTTAAACTGAATCATCCATCCTCCATCCCTCTTGAAACCACAGAGTGAGATGATAAGCTGAAGGCAAGAATACAGTTTTTTGTTATGTTCCAGAACAAAATTAACCGGCCCACTTGAGGAATCTATCCATGACCTTGGCTTCAATGGGCTTTTGCTCTAAATTATGCTAACTGGCATGAGACCTCCCACAGATAAATAAATCTCTCTATTCATTTAGTCATAAAGTAAAAAAGAAAACAAACAAGAGTTATATCTCTCATTTATATTTTACCATCTCAAATATAAAGGACATTTTCTTTTTGAACATATAGTATAATAAATTAACAACCCAGTAATATTCAAACATATAGCCTGCATACTGTAATTCATTTTGCTTTAAGGGAAGTATTACAGTGAACTACAAAATGAACTTTCAGCATCTGCTATGGCCCATGCAGTGGCTCTTGGGCCAGGAGTGTTCATTAAAGAAATCAGAAAATAAAATCTGTGATCAGAATAAGTGTAAGAAAAAAAAAAAAGACTACAAAGACAACCCAAAAAACAGGAACCAAGTTTTATCACAGGGGAAGGATAGATACAAAAGAGTACCTGGGTATCGTGGCAGAGTGAGGAAGCGTCAACTATCTGAAGGAGAGAAAGGCGATTGGAAAGGACATGTGAGTGGAAAAGTACAAAATGTTCTAAGAAGAAAGTGGCCTAGTGTCCAGGTTTTAGCTGGTTTCCTAAATACCATTCATAAACAAAAGGAATCAGGGTCATTGAAGAAGTGGTTGATTCTCGATTCCAGGGCTGGGGAGTCAAGCTGGAGGAATTCCCACTGGTCAAAGCTACAACAATTTGAGCATCAAAATAAACAAACAATAGTACTGAATTATAGTGTACAGAATAAAATACAAAATTATCCTAGTGAACACCACTGTAATAACTGTGCAGGGAAGCTCCCCTGTCGAATGATAACATCACGGCAGAAGCGTACGGAGAAACAGGATGCTGGCAAAGTCTCACTCCCAAGACAGTGACTGAAGACAAAGGGAGAAACTGACTTCTCACTGGAGGAACCTTCAACATAATCAAGAGGAAACATAAGAAAAACCCGAGCCGAGAGACATCCTGTCAAGCAACCAACCAGCACATCTACTGTCGAGTCTTCTGACAACATCTTACAAGCTCACGCCATGACATTTGTTCTCTATACACATCATTCTTTCAGCTTTTTGTGCACAGCCTTTAAAACATCCAGGCTCGCCAAGAAGCTCCTCATTTTGCTTCCTGAGCTTCTTCTGACGGTATGTCACGTTGCTGGCGACTCAAGCACCTTACTTCCCCTTTCATGCTGAAAGCCTGGAGACGACAGTTCCTAGCATCTCTCCAGAAGGACTCTGGGTGAGACTGTGGTGATGTGACGAGCATGTATTTCAGAAAGTGGAAGAGACACAGAGGCCACGGGTGCTCTGGTAACACCGGTGGGCAGGTTGTGGGCTTCAGCAAACGTTCTGCCAGTGGTTTCTAGCCATCTTCCTGGAGACCCCCACGTGGATGCTGCAGGCAGGCCAGACCATCCGTGACAACATTCTTGCCACTTTGGATTTCCTGAAAGCCACGCTGGTTTTTGCTGAAGCTGGCTTCCCTGCTCCTTTCAATGACTTTCAAATTTCCTGTACTAAACTGCTTTCTGGTTGCCATCAGGGGTTTTATTTCTCCGACAGGTTTGGTAGGGAAATCAGAAGCTACTGTCTTTAGCTTAAGTATAAAGGATTTTGTAGGAAAACAGAGATTTATGCAGCTGCTGGGAAGGAAGGTCAGAGAAGCTGTGACAGAAGACCATCCAGGGCACTGGAGGAGGCGGGCCTCAAGAGCTCACGGCCAGCTGCTGCCACCCACCTCCGTGTCTCTGGAGAGTCATCGAGGTCCCTCCTTGCCTGCGCGGCACCAGGCTGAGCAGGGGCTTGCCCGGGGCCTCTGGGGAATAACAGCTCCTGCTCTCTGTCTTCCACTAGTATGCAAGTGTGTCTCGCCTTGGCGACTCCAACTCAGAACTGTACAGACTAGGGGATTCTGGGAACTGAGCCCGGCTGCTTTTCTGGGATGCTGAGGAGACTGGAGAAGGAGGCGGTTGGGATGCAGAGGTGAAACACACTTCAGAACAAACACAGTTCTCATAACTGTTTGCACAGGACAATCAGTGATTGGATAGTTCATATTTTTTATTTGTTTTCCACCCCTCTTGTACCATATTTTTTCTTGCTTTGTAAAAGTGAAGTAAAAGTCGTTCAGTCACGTCCAACTCTTTGCGACCCCAAAGACTGTAGACCGTCAGGCTCCTCTGTTCATGGAATTCTCCAGGCCGTTGCCCAGAAGCTTTAAAACATCCAGGCTCGCCAAGAAGCTCCTCATTTTGCTTCCTGAGCTTCTTCTGACGGTATGTCACGTTGCTGGCGACTCAAGCACCTTACTTCCCCTTTCATGCTGAAAGCCTGGAGACGACAGTTCCTAGCATCTCTCCAGAAGGACTCTGGGTGAGACTGTGGTGATGTGACGAGCATGTATTTCAGAAAGTGGAAGAGACACAGAGGCCACGGGTGCTCTGGTAACACCGGTGGGCAGGTTGTGGGCTTCAGCAAACGTTCTGCCAGTGGTTTCTAGCCATCTTCCTGGAGACCCCCACGTGGATGCTGCAGGCAGGCCAGACCATCCGTGACAACATTCTTGCCACTTTGGATTTCCTGAAAGCCACGCTGGTTTTTGCTGAAGCTGGCTTCCCTGCTCCTTTCAATGACTTTCAAATTTCCTGTACTAAACTGCTTTCTGGTTGCCATCAGGGGTTTTATTTCTCCGACAGGTTTGGTAGGGAAATCAGAAGCTACTGTCTTTAGCTTAAGTATAAAGGATTTTGTAGGGAAAACAGAGATTTATGCAGCTGCTGGGAAGGAAGGTCAGAGAAGCTGTGACAGAAGACCATCCAGGGCACTGGAGGAGGCGGGCCTCAAGAGCTCACGGCCAGCTGCTGCCACCCACCTCCGTGTCTCTGGAGAGTCATCGAGGTCCCTCCTTGCCTGCGCGGCACCAGGCTGAGCAGGGGCTTGCCCGGGGCCTCTGGGGAATAACAGCTCCTGCTCTCTGTCTTCCACTAGTATGCAAGTGTGTCTCGCCTTGGCGACTCCAACTCAGAACTGTACAGACTAGGGGATTCTGGGAACTGAGCCCGGCTGCTTTTCTGGGATGCTGAGGAGACTGGAGAAGGAGGCGGTTGGGATGCAGAGGTGAAACACACTTCAGAACAAACACAGTTCTCATAACTGTTTGCACAGGACAATCAGTGATTGGATAGTTCATATTTTTTATTTGTTTTCCACCCCTCTTGTACCATATTTTTTCTTGCTTTGTAAAAGTGAAGTAAAAGTCGTTCAGTCACGTCCAACTCTTTGCGACCCCAAAGACTGTAGACCGTCAGGCTCCTCTGTTCATGGAATTCTCCAGGCCTGAATGCTGGCATGGGTAGCCGTTCCCTTGTTCAGGGGATCTTCCCGACCCAGGGATTGACCTAGGGTCTCCTGCATTCTAGGTGGAGTCTCTACCATCTGAGCCACACGTGCTTCCGGCATACAGATCTGACTATGTCCTTGCTATGATGAACTGAAAGGTGAGCTCTTTGTCATAAAAAATCCCCAGATTAATACTACATCCTTATTGTTTCTTGCATCTTCTGAGAGTAAAAAAAAAAGCTGTTATCAAAAATTTATGTGATTTCCTGCTTTGTGGCAAATGATAATTTTATTATATACACAGATAAAATTATACTCTTATGGATGGAAAGGTTCTTAAAAGTCAAGTAGTTAGATCTCCCAGTCAGTATTCGAGTCCTTGCAATTGGAATGGCAGACAATCGCATACATGCTCCTTACTGGCTGTTCCTGCTGCCATGGGCAGCCATGGTGATGATTTCAGCACTCTTCCTGCTGGGCCTGAACACAGCCTTAGCGTCCTCCATCCTCTGTGCTGGTCAGCCACTGGCAACAGACAGGACCTTCACCAACATGGAACCTATCTGCTTCCCTGTCAAGTGGCCACTGTTTGACCATGCGGACATCTCCAGTGAGACGGAAGGCATCACTGCCCAGAAGCTGCCTATTTCATCTCTACACCCAGCTGACCCTTGAGCAATAAGGATTTAAACTGCGTGGATCCACTTATGCATAGGTTTTATTTTTCCCTAATAGTAAACACTGCAGTCCTACCCGATCCATGGTGGATTGAACCCGTGAGTTGAGAAGAGGGCGGCTAAATTCTCTCTGGGTTTTGGACTGTGTGGAGGGTCTGCGCCCTTACCCCCTGCGTTGTCCCAGGGGCAACTGTAGTTCCATAACTGTTTGCACAGGACAATCAGTGATTGGATAGTTCATATTTTTTATTTGTTTTCCACCCCTCTTGTACCATATTTTTTCTTGCTTTGTAAAAGTGAAGTAAAAGTCGTTCAGTCACGTCCAACTCTTTGCGACCCCAAAGACTGTAGACCGTCAGGCTCCTCTGTTCATGGAATTCTCCAGGCCTGAATGCTGGCACGGGTAGCCGTTCCTTGTTCAGGGATCTTCCCGACCCAGGGATTGACCTAGGGTCTCCTGCATTCTAGGTGGAGTCTCTACCATCTGAGCCACACGTGCTTCCGGCATACAGATCTGACTATGTCCTTGCTATGATGAACTGAAAGGTGAGCTCTTTGTCATAAAAAATCCCCAGATTAATACTACATCCTTATTGTTTCTTGCATCTTCTGAGAGTAAAAAAAGCTGTTATCAAAAATTTATGTGATTTCCTGCTTTGTGGCAAATGATAATTTTATTATATACACAGATAAAATTATACTCTTATGGATGGAAAGGTTCTTAAAAGTCAAGTAGTTAGATCTCCCAGTCAGTATTCGAGTCCTTGCAATTGGAATGGCAGACAATCGCATACATGCTCCTTACTGGCTGTTCCTGCTGCCATGGGCAGCCATGGTGATGATTTCAGCACTCTTCCTGCTGGGCCTGAACACAGCCTTAGCGTCCTCCATCCTCTGTGCTGGTCAGCCACTGGCAACAGACAGGACCTTCACCAACATGGAACCTATCTGCTTCCCTGTCAAGTGGCCACTGTTTGACCATGCGGACATCTCCAGTGAGACGGAAGGCATCACTGCCCAGAAGCTGCCTATTTCATCTCTACACCCAGCTGACCCTTGAGCAATAAGGATTTAAACTGCGTGGATCCACTTATGCATAGGTTTTATTTTTCCCTAATAGTAAACACTGCAGTCCTACCCGATCCATGGTGGATTGAACCCGTGAGTTGAGAAGAGGGCGGCTAAATTCTCTCTGGGTTTTGGACTGTGTGGAGGGTCTGCGCCCTTACCCCCTGCGTTGTCCCAGGGGCAACTGTAGTTCCATTTCTTAGGTAGTTCTCCTTATATGGGGCTGAAATGCAAGTTCCCCTATGTAGCTTCTACTCCTTGTTCCTGTTCCTGAGAACAATGTGGTTAAGTCCACATCTGCTTTCGTAAACAATTCTTCCAGGACTTGAAGACAAGTCTCTTCTGTCTGGATCCTGTGAATTCCCCTAATCACGCCTTGTGCTCTTCCACAGCTTTGGTAATTCTCTGAAAGTTTTCCAAATTGTCTTAATGTGTTGCTGCCAAAATTTGCTCTGAATTTTCTAGTACAGACAGACTCTGACACTAGTAGCATACTGACCTCTGTATACTGTTGAGTCGCACAACATTTAGCAGAATGGAGCCAGGCATTTAACTATGAGAAATGTAGCTAGCCGACATCTGAAAGTTGCCCCTGACACCGCCGAGTCCAAGTCCAAATTCACTTCCATAAATAATTCTACCCTGGTAGTTCAGTGGTAAAGAGTTCGCCTGCCAATTCAGGAGACATGGGTTTGATCCCTGATCTGGGAAGATCCCCCATGCTGCGGAGCACCTAAGCCCGTGAGCCACAACTATGGAGCCTGTGCTCTAGAACCTCAGAGTCGCAACGATGGAGCCCATGGGCCGCAACGACTGAAGCCCGTGTGCCCTAGAGCCCAAGTTCCACAATAAGAGAAGTCACTGCAACAAGAAGCCTGCTCAGCTTGACTAGAGAGTAGTCCCCACTCCTTGCAACTACAGAAGGGCCGGAAGCAGTGGTGAAAACCAAGAATAGTCAAAAATAAAATAAATAAATAAAAATTAAAAAAAAAAAAATCCTTCCAGTACTTGCAGACCAGTTATCTAACCAGTCCAGCAGAACCTATGCTCAGCCACCATCCCTTGGTGCTTTTGTAATCAATGCAGACAATGCTTAGTTGTGTCTTGACTCCTTGTGACCCCATGGACTGAAGCCCGTGAGGCTCCTCTGCCCATGGGATTCTCCAGACAAGAATACTGGAGTGGGTAGCCATTTCCTTCTCTAAGGGATCTTCCTGACCCAGGGATCAAAACTGCATCTCTTATGTCTAACCTGCATTGGCAGGTGGGCTTTTTACCACTAGCACCACCCGGGAAGCCCAACGCAGACCACAGCTGCTAAAAGGCCTATGTGCACTCCTCCACCCGCCACATGATTTTTTTGGACATATTGTTAGCATGTGCACCTTTCCATCGTGGTCCAAGCCAAGCAGAAATGTAACAGCTCCCTCTGTTTTCACTGCTGCACTACAATCCACTCTCAATACATCCGCCAGAGCGGCCCTACTAACATCAAAACCCCACCATGCCGCTCCTCTTCGTAAAATCTTGCCCTGGCTCCCCGTTTCACCGCCCGGCCCCACCGCCTCTCATTTCTGTTGACCTCCTGCTCCTTTCCCCTTGACCACACAGCTCTAGCTGCTTTGTTCTTTTCAGTATTTCTTCAGCATGCTTGGCAGCTTCCTGGTTTTGGTCCTTCTCACGGCTCAGGACTTACTCTGAACCGACGTGTTTCCTAGCTCACCTTCTGTTTTTTGGTTAAAGGCTTCTGACACCACTCTCCATTCATTCTAAAACTTTCTCCCACCACATCCTCACTGATACTTCCAAACCCTCCTAAGTTTGCTCTATCATTTCATCATTTTCCAGAGCATTCTTCACTTTAGATCGTTTTGTTATTTATCACATTAGGCGGACTGTTGTCTGCTCCTACCTGCTGGACGACAAGCCTTGAAAGGGCAGGATCTTTGCTCACCGTGTGCCCGTGCCCAGGCACTGAGATCGGCCGCCGTCACAGAGCAGACGCTGGATACAGGCCGAGTCAGTGTCAGTGGAACCTGTGGCACGTTCGAGCCTGATGCCACACATCCTCATCACTAGTCACGGCCACCTTCTCCTATAGTATCATGCCCATTCTGCTTTGGGCTTTCTCTCCCCTGATCCAATCTCCTGCTACTTCTCTGCCTCCCATACCCCACATGGCCTTTTCAAACCCCGACTGCTTAGTTACTATGTCCCCTAGATTCTCAGTCCCTGCACTGAATCTTCTCTCCTCACCACCTCTTTAACTGGAACGTGGTTCTCCCCTCAGGACTCCCAACCCCCCGGAGCCTTTGGAAGTAGAAGCTGACCATTCTTCACACTCCTCAGCCTTCAGCCTCCGGAGGTGTCCTCTTTGTATTCACTGCAGTTGTTTGGTTATTATTCCTCTACCCTTAAGTACAACCCCCTGTTCATATGAGGCCAGTATCAGCTTCTTCTCTTCCTTATGCCTGCCACATACTGACTCTCAAGCTCCTCCTCCATTTATTGTAGTACATGACTCAGTCTTTCTCTCCACCATGGCTTATCATTGTGGGTTGACTATGATGCCCATGTGTATGGCCTACCCTTGACTTTCAATCTATTAACTGGGTTGATCACACTGACTTTCATTCATACCCATCTAATCTCAGTTCCCTGCTCATGGCCAAATCCAGACCATGTTGTCATGGAGACCTGCTCCTTTTGAACATCTTTGGCCTAAATATACTGTTCTCTAATCACAATTTCCATCGCATCTACTTCACCAGTTCTTTGATCTTATTAAAATTCCCCTTCCTTCCATTTCTCTGCATTACCCTTTCCTTATGGTCTCGTGATAGTTACACCTCTTTCTTGATTTTGTTGAAACACCATGATCCATCACTTCCTGTGAGTTCCGAGTCTAATCATCACACATTGTAACATGGCAAAGTTCAAATAAATTAGAAAAAGTGTGAAAAAACCTGAAAGACCTCAGATAACTTACTTTATGTAAGAGAGTAAATATTAAGAATTCTCTACACGTAAGCAATTGTCAGGAAAGGAGAGTAAAGTCAAAGCTGGAGGGTCTGGTGAAATGTGATCAGGCTTTAGGCTGTTGCCACAGGGTATGCCATTTTAGCTGATGAGCAGACAGACCACCCCCACCCTTGGCCCAGCACCGTGTGAACCACATGGCAGTTCCCGTACAGTGGAACTTCTGCAAATGTGATTAATGCGCAGTTGTTTTACAAACTCTGTTATTATAACTGAAAATATTTTTATATCCTAACATGTTCATTAAGCAGCAGCTCTAGTGATAAGTGCTGCAAAACACAGCCTCCAAACAGCAACTTTGGAAAGAAGTCAGTTGTGAAGAAGGCCCAGTGTTCACTATGATGGCCTGTGTGCTGTTCATTTAGCAATGAGCACTCTAAAAAAAGAGGAGAGGCAGGCCTTCCCTGGTGGTCCAGTGGGTAAAGATCCCACCTTGCAGTGCAAGGGGCGCCGGTTCGATCCCTGGCCTGGGAAGATCCCACGTGCCACGGAGCAGCTAGACTGGTGTGTCCAATTACAAGCCAGCACTCTGGAGCGCATGTGCCCAGAGCCGGTGCTCTGCAACGAGAGAGGCCACTGCAATGGGAGGCCCACACAGGCCAAAGAGTAAAGATGGATGAAAATAAATACATAAAAAAAACCAATAGAAGAGGCAAAAAAAAAAAGAAAAAAAGAAAAAGGAGAAGTAATGAAGGAAAAAATCAAAAGAAACACTGAGGTAAAAATAGGGTACAATGCTGTACGTTCACGCATTTCCCCCAAATATTCCTTTTATATCTTTTCCTGTGGGAAAATTAAAGTCTGAGTTTTATACCATGACAACACCTCAGGAACACAATGCATGGACGTAAACGCCTCCTCAAAACACAGTGTTTCCCCTACCTCTTCCACAAAACGCTCCTCTTTCTGGAGCCACATCCCAGGCTCACAGTAAAGAGGGCAGTGAGCATGAGCACGGACACTGGAGCTAGAAGGCTGGGGGACACATCTCCCAGTTTACCCATTTCCTAATTCTATGACTTTTGGTAAATTCTTTGTGCACCAGATTCCTCATGTGAAAATTAGCATGATAACAGTACTTACCCTAAAGGAGCTGCTGTGAGGACTGATCAGTTAATACATGGCACTTAGACCCCTTACCCCAAAGTACTGAGTAAACACTTAGCAAGTATTAGTCACTGCTGAAGCTAACAGATCATCATCACTGTCACCAGCACCTATCTATCAACCCTTGATGATACACACACAAGACTGAATTTATTTTAGGAAGTTAAAAAATAAACTGCTCCTTTATTCATTATTTAAGACAGCATGTAATGCGCAGTTGTTTTACAAACTCTGTTATTATAACTGAAAATATTTTTATATCCTAACATGTTCATTAAGCAGCAGCTCTAGTGATAAGTGCTGCAAAACACAGCCTCCAAACAGCAACTTTGGAAAGAAGTCAGTTGTGAAGAAGGCCCAGTGTTCACTATGATGGCCTGTGTGCTGTTCATTTAGCAATGAGCACTCTAAAAAAAGAGGAGAGGCAGGCCTTCCCTGGTGGTCCAGTGGGTAAAGATCCCACCTTGCAGTGCAAGGGGCGCCGGTTCGATCCCTGGCCTGGGAAGATCCCACGTGCCACGGAGCAGCTAGACTGGTGTGTCCAATTACAAGCCAGCACTCTGGAGCGCATGTGCCCAGAGCCGGTGCTCTGCAACGAGAGAGGCCACTGCAATGGGAGGCCCACACAGGCCAAAGAGTAAAGATGGATGAAAATAAATACATAAAAAAAACCAATAGAAGAGGCAAAAAAAAAAAGAAAAAAAGAAAAAGGAGAAGTAATGAAGGAAAAAATCAAAAGAAACACTGAGGTAAAAATAGGGTACAATGCTGTACGTTCACGCATTTCCCCCAAATATTCCTTTTATATCTTTTCCTGTGGGAAAATTAAAGTCTGAGTTTTATACCATGACAACACCTCAGGAACACAATGCATGGACGTAAACGCCTCCTCAAAACACAGTGTTTCCCCTACCTCTTCCACAAAACGCTCCTCTTTCTGGAGCCACATCCCAGGCTCACAGTAAAGAGGGCAGTGAGCATGAGCACGGACACTGGAGCTAGAAGGCTGGGGGACACATCTCCCAGTTTACCCATTTCCTAATTCTATGACTTTTGGTAAATTCTTTGTGCACCAGATTCCTCATGTGAAAATTAGCATGATAACAGTACTTACCCTAAAGGAGCTGCTGTGAGGACTGATCAGTTAATACATGGCACTTAGACCCCTTACCCCAAAGTACTGAGTAAACACTTAGCAAGTATTAGTCACTGCTGAAGCTAACAGATCATCATCACTGTCACCAGCACCTATCTATCAACCCTTGATGATACACACACAAGACTGAATTTATTTTAGGAAGTTAAAAAATAAACTGCTCCTTTATTCATAGCATTTGAATTACTCATAGTATACACAGCATAGTAAGTCCTAGGATGTGCAGTGGTGAAGAGTCCTTTTGCTACTTCTTCTGGAAAACTGTCAGAATCCTTCCTCACAGTGCTGTGTATTCACATACAAGAGAGTCAGCAATATTTAGAGAGCTTTTTCCAAGCACAAGTGCTGGGGAAGAGGTATGATTCTGAATAGAGCCCGCTCACACAATAATATTTACATCCAGTGATACAAGAGTATGCTTCTTCTGCGAGTCTTACCTTCAGCCTGTCCTTGGGCAGTGCGACAACCCCTTGCTTGATGATTTCCAGGACCCGTTCTACCGACAGCTCAGCTCCAGCTTGTAGCAACCTTGAGCTAAAGAAGGTGATCACCTGGAATGCAAAGCGTTATTTTTTTTTAAACAAGTAGATCCATGAGCTATATTTTCAGTAGATGCCTTTCTCACATGGTAGTCAAACAATCACCACTGCATATCTTAGAGTGACCTGGCTCTTAATTCACAAGCTCTCCTAAATCAGTCCTCTCTATAAAGGGTTTGATGGTTGAATTCAAGCCAACCCCTGAGTATTCAGGGTTGATTATCCATTCTGTGAATTAAGCCAGTTCCTAAATTCTGTGCTTTCTTGTGCTGCCCTACCTTGCATTTACATTTCATTTAGAGAGAAGTGCTCATGAGAAGACAGGAAGAGAAAGCTAAAGCTTAAAATCTGTTAATATTGAGGCTTAATAGTAACTGTAAAAGCAAGTCTTAAGATGAAAGGAATTTGAAACTAATGGTTAAAATGACATTTTGGGGATTATTCATCAATTTAATTTATCCACAACACTCTCATCTCTAATCACCTTGGATCATCAACAGCAAGCTGTAATTTTTTTTGTTTGTTTGTTTCATCTCACAGCACAGCCTGAACTATGCTAAGACAGTAACATTCTGAAAATAAGTCTTAACACTTGTCATTAAAAACTAAAAGAATGTCATCATTTCTTAGGAAATCACTTAACAACCATCATGTTGAAGCTGAAGCTCCAACCCTTTGGACCTCTGATGTGAAGAGACGACTCATTGGAAAAGACCCTAATGCTGGGAAAAACAGAAGGCAGAAGGAGAAAGGGACGACAGAGGACGAGACGGTTGGATGGCATGAGTCCATGAGTCCATGGACATGAATTTGAACAAGCTCTGGGAGATAGTGAAGGACAGGGAAGCCTGGTGTGGTGCAGTCCACGGGGTCACAAAGAGTTGACGAAGACTGAGCGACTGAACTGGACTGAAGTGAATAAATCAAGATGACCATAGGTCTCTTTTTATTCAAGAGACTATACCATACACTATCAACAAATGCTTACAGAGATGTCTGCAAAAATACAAAAACTTACGTTTTTTAAAAAGTTGAGTATTTCCATTTATATGTTTTCTACTTTATAGGTAAAATATTTTAAGCTATTAATAATTATTTCCAAATATTTTTTCTAAATTTTCTTTCAGGATTACTCTCCTAAATATTAAATAGTGTTCAAAATGCAAAATAAGTTTTCTCCTAACCATTCCAATGGGGAAGGTGCATGATATGACATAAATGCCACTGAAATGGATTTATTCTGGAAAGCAGAGCAGAATCCCAGCTAGAGCCAGAACCCTAACAAGTGTGTGCCTTGAAAGACGGTGGCAGTGAGTGAAAACAAAGGCAGCCAGTGCCTGGCTCCACTGCCGTGGATTCCAAATAAATCTTCTCTATCTCAGGCAGTTTGCTGGCACCAGCTCCTCTGCAAGTTGCTTATTTTGTCCATGACAGGTTGGTTTTCAACATGTGCCTATGGGTCTTGTTTTTTCCAAGTCAGATTTTAAGCTCTTGTGGGGAATTCTGGGTAAAAATTTTGTTCACAGAGTTTAGACACAGCAGGTACTGAAATGGATTTTTGTAAATCATAATTGTCTTTTCATTTTTAGATGGACATTTTGTATGTGTAAAGTAAGTAAATGCAGTGAAAATATTTTTTTGAATCTTGGTTGTACCTCAGATTTTTATTGTTTTATTTAAAAAAAATTTTTTATATTTATTTATTTGATTTGGTGGGATGGGGTGGGGAGGGAGGGGGTGGTGGGCGGGCCACCTCCATTGGTCTTTTCATTTATCCATTTTCATCCATCTTTGCTCTTTGGCCCGCGTGGGCCTCCCATCACAGTGGTCTCTGTTGTCACAGAGCACTGGCTCTGGGCGCATGCGCTCCAGAGCTCCGGCCTGGTAATTGGACACACTGGTCCACCTGTTCTGCGGCACGTGGGATCTTCCCCTGCCAGGGATTGAACTGGCACCCCTTGCACTGCAAGGTGATGTCCTTACCCACTGGACCACCAGGGAAGCTCCTACCTCAAGTTTTTGTGTTTTAATCAATACACCGATGATACTCTTTTTATTCAAGAGACTATACCATACACTATCAACAAATGCTTACAGAGATGTCTGCAAAAATACAAAATCTTACGTTTTTTAAAAAGTTGAGTATTTCCATTTATATGTTTTCTACTTTATAGGTAAAATATTTTAAGCTATTAATAATTATTTCCAAATATTTTTTCTAAATTTTCTTTCAGGATTACTCTCCTAAATATTAAATAGTGTTCAAAATGCAAAATAAGTTTTCTCCTAACCATTCCAATGGGGAAGGTGCATGATATGACATAAATGCCACTGAAATGGATTTATTCTGGAAAGCAGAGCAGAATCCCAGCTAGAGCCAGAACCCTAACAAGTGTGTGCCTTGAAAGACGGTGGCAGTGAGTGAAAACAAAGGCAGCCAGTGCCTGGCTCCACTGCCGTGGATTCCAAATAAATCTTCTCTATCTCAGGCAGTTTGCTGGCACCAGCTCCTCTGCAAGTTGCTTATTTTGTCCATGACAGGTTGGTTTTCAACATGTGCCTATGGGTCTTGTTTTTTCCAAGTCAGATTTTAAGCTCTTGTGGGGAATTCTGGGTAAAAATTTTGTTCACAGAGTTTAGACACAGCAGGTACTGAAATGGATTTTTGTAAATCATAATTGTCTTTTCATTTTTAGATGGACATTTTGTATGTGTAAAGTAAGTAAATGCAGTGAAAATATTTTTTTGAATCTTGGTTGTACCTCAAATTTTTATTTTTTTATTTAAAAAAAATTTTTTATATTTATTTATTTGATTTGGTGGGATGGGGTGGGGAGGGAGGGGGTGGGCCGGCCACCTCCATTGGTCTTTTCATTTATCCATTTTCATCCATCTTTGTTCGTTGGTCCGTGTGGGCCTCCCATCGTGGTGGCCTCTGTTGTCACAGAGCACCGGCTCTGGGCGCATGCGCTCCAGAGCTCCGGCTTGGTCATTGGACACACTGGTCCACCTGTTCTGCGGCACGTGGGATCTTCCCCTGCCAGGGATTGAACTGGCACCCCTTGCACTGCAAGGTGATGTCCTTACCCACTGGACCACCAGGGAAGCTCCTACCTCAAGTTTTTGTGTTTTAATCAATACACCGATGATACCCTTGAGAACTTATTCAGTGGAAGAGAGAGAATTTACAAAGGAAATAGACGGTATTTTGTGTCTTTAAGAAAGATGCGGTGTGTAAAAAAGACAAAGATGCATGTAACTGGGGGACCAGACACAGACCAAACACATATAGTGAAATGGATTTGGATATCACGGTGGTGTACACTAAAATTTGCTCCTAAATCAAAGGCCTTGTTTGGGTCCTGCCTGTGATACTTACTAACAGCGTGACTTATACGACAGTCAGCTTCTTCCAGATGCAGAACTGCGGAGTGGCAGGGGCGTGAGGAGTGAGATTGCTTGGGCTGAAATCCCAACCCTCCTTACAAATGCAGGCAGGTTACTGAACAGCTCCAGACCTGAGTTTCCTGATCTATAAATGTCAGGTGTGGACTTCGCATATACAGCCTTTACTATGTGAGGTATATTCCCTCTGTACTTACTGTGGCGAGGTTTTAATCATAAGTGGATGCTGAGTTTGTCGAGAGTTTTCTGCATGTATCGAGATAATCATATGATTTTTGTTCTTCAATTTGTTAAAGTGGCATATCATGCTGGTTTGCAGATTTTGAACTATGCTTGTATCCCTGGGATAAGTCCCATGTGATCATGGTGTATGATCCTATTAATGTATTATTGCACTTGGTTTGGTAATACTGTGTTGAGGATTTTTGCATCTATGCTTATCAGTGATGTTGGCCCATAATTTTCTTTTTTTGTGTGATGTCTTCGTCTAATTTTGGTATCAGGGTGATGGTGCCTCACAGAGTGAGTTCAGAGGTGTTCCTTACCCTTCAATTTTTGGAACAGTTTGAGAAAGATAGATATTAATTCTCTAAGTGTTTGGTAGAATTTACCTGTGAAATCATTTAGTTTGGATTTTTGCTTGTTCAGAGTTTTAAAATCATTGATTCAATCTCATTATCTGTAATTGGTCTGTTCATATTTTCTATTTCTTCCTGGTTCAGTTTTGGGGGATTGAGCATTTCTACGGATTTGTCCGTTTCTAAGTTGAACATCTGATTGGCATACAGTTGTTTATAGTAATATCTTATCCTTTGTTTTTTGCAGCTATCCTTTGTCAGTTGCAGCTTCTCCTTTTTTGATTCCATTTTATTGATGTGGTCCTTTTTTCTTTATGAATCTGGCTAAAGATTTATCACTTTTGTTTATCTTTTCAATGAATCAACTCTTAGTTTCATTAATTTTTTTCTATTTTTTTCAGTCTCTATTTCAGTTACTTGAGACCTTTCCTGTTTCTTGAAGTAGACTTATATTGCTAGAAACTTCCCTCTCAGAATTGTTTTTGCTGTATTCCATAGATTTTGTATCACAGATCATTGGATCATTTCCATTTTCGTTTGTCTCCAGGATTTAGAAAAATTTCCTGTTTGATTTCTTCAGTGACCCTTTGGTTGTTTAGTAGCATATTGTTTAGCCTCCACATGCTTGTTACAGTTTTTTTCTGGCTGATTTGTGGTCTCATAGTACTGTGGTTGGAAAAGATACCTGATGTGGTTTCAGTTTTATTAAATTTACTTAGAATTGTTTTGTGACCTAGCATGTTGTCTATCCTGGAGCCTATACAATGTGCTCTTGTAAAAAAATGTATATTCTGCTGCTTTGGTGGTGGTGGTGGGGAAATAGTCTGTATATATCTATTATGTCTATTGGTCTAATGTGCCATTTAAGGCCAATGTTTCCTTACTGGTTTTCTGTCTGGATGATCCATCGGCGTTTCTTAGTGGGGCTGTATGAGGTGATTTCAAGATGAACAGATGACTCCTGCAAATGCAGTAGTAGCTATATTATAGGAACAGAACTCTGAACCTAGGGAATAAACAAGAGTGTCTACTTTTTGTTTAGAGGGAGACACAGACATGCCCCCATCCTTTCCCCAACTGATTCCAGAAATCTACACAACTCGTTTTCTACTTCTTTCAAGTTTGAGCTCAAATGTACCTTCTCAGAGAGGTCCTCTCTGACTGCACTCTTTAGATCTGCAATTTCCTAACTCTATTCTAAACAGTACTCATTATTCCTCTTTCTTCTTTTTAGCCATAAGCAACTGGTAGATATTTGTGTCATTTACAGAGCTAAGGAAGACTGCAGAAGAAAATGTTGATTCATGTTATGTCTGATTTTTTTTTTTTTTGAAGAAAATAATGAATTCTTTTTTTAACCTTGTTCAATATTTGTGGAACTGTTATATAGGCAACCGAATGCGCTAAGACAACTAGGTTCTCTATATTTCCAGATGGTCAGGCCTGGAAATATAGAAAATCTAGTGTAAATCTGACACTGTCCAGTGAGAAAAACAGTTCTTGCCTTTACCATACCACCAAACTACTGTTGCTCACTGTCTCTGTCCTCTACTTACAGTCAGCTGTGAAATTTCTTTCATGGCCTCTCTTGTTTGCTGTGGTATTTCTATTTTGTCCTATTGCTTGAATTCAGCCAGATCATACCATCTTATGAATTAGATGCGGAGGCTGTATACCAGCGACTAATAATTTGGCTACCTGAAACACACATATATAACTCTTTCTGCAAAAGTTAAAAATACTCAAAGTTAGTCCCTCTTGTCGCAGACATTCAACACTGCTTAATGTCTTAATGAAAAATATCAACTCTCAACTGCCTGTCAGCTAAAAATAACAGCAGATTCATAGTCTCCTCTACCAATACTTATTCATAGTTCTAACCTCGACATTTTTAAGGTTAATATGAAAGAAGAAACAGCAGGGAAGATTAGGACTTTAGGGAGTCTATTGGTCTAATGTGCCATTTAAGGCCAATGTTTCAGTGTCTGGATGATCCATCGGCGTTTCTTAGTGGGGCTGTATGAGGTGATTTCAAGATGAACAGATGACTCCTGCAAATGCAGTAGTAGCTATATTATAGGAACAGAACTCTGAACCTAGGGAATAAACAAGAGTGTCTACTTTTTGTTTAGAGGGAGACACAGACATGCCCCCATCCTTTCCCCAACTGATTCCAGAAATCTACACAACTCGTTTTCTACTTCTTTCAAGTTTGAGCTCAAATGTACCTTCTCAGAGAGGTCCTCTCTGACTGCACTCTTTAGATCTGCAATTTCCTAACTCTATTCTAAACAGTACTCATTATTCCTCTTTCTTCTTTTTAGCCATAAGCAACTGGTAGATATTTGTGTCATTTACAGAGCTAAGGAAGACTGCAGAAGAAAATGTTGATTCATGTTATGTCTGATTTTTTTTTTTGAAGAAAATAATGAATTCTTTTTTTAACCTTGTTCAATATTTGTGGAACTGTTATATAGGCAACCGAATGCGCTAAGACAACTAGGTTCTCTATATTTCCAGATGGTCAGGCCTGGAAATATAGAAAATCTAGTGTAAATCTGACACTGTCCAGTGAGAAAAACAGTTCTTGCCTTTACCATACCACCAAACTACTGTTGCTCACTGTCTCTGTCCTCTACTTACAGTCAGCTGTGAAATTTCTTTCATGGCCTCTCTTGTTTGCTGTGGTATTTCTATTTTGTCCTATTGCTTGAATTCAGCCAGATCATACCATCTTATGAATTAGATGCGGAGGCTGTATACCAGCGACTAATAATTTGGCTACCTGAAACACACATATATAACTCTTTCTGCAAAAGTTAAAAATACTCAAAGTTAGTCCCTCTTGTCGCAGACATTCAACACTGCTTAATGTCTTAATGAAAAATATCAACTCTCAACTGCCTGTCAGCTAAAAATAACAGCAGATTCATAGTCTCCTCTACCAATACTTTTCAAGGTTAACTCTATGAAAGAAGAAACAGCAGAGGTTTGCTTAAGCCAAGACTTCAGGAGCATTTAGGGGAGGGAAGGAGAAGGTAAAGTGCTGAAAGAGGCAAAAAGCAGGAATGTTATTTATATCTTTATCATGGCATTCTTTTCAAAATATGTAAAAAGAGTTTAAAATGATTTTGAATGAATTTCCAGTGTGCCCAACACTATTTTGGATGACAGTATTCAACAAAAAGTTGTTGGAAAATCTGCTCATTTGGAATCTTATGTAGGTTTACCCAAGTGAATGCTGAAAATATGGAGTTTATAATGAGAAGACCTGGATTAAAGGCTGAGAGATTTACTAGCTAAGTGACCTTGAGACAACAATTTCACCTCTGAAGCCATGCTCTTCCCCCGTCATGGGACAATTTAAGGGTCAATGAGACAGACATATGCAAATAACCCTCAGTGATAAAGCTCTATGGAAACATGTGATCATTATTTAAGAGGATGATTTTGGGGAGCAGTGGCTGTGCTGTGTGGCTTGCAAAATCTTAATTCTCCAACTAGGGACTGAACCTGGGGCCCCAGCAGTGAATGTGCTGAGTCTGAACCACTGGACTGCCAGGGAAGATCTGTGTTAAAGATCACCTGGGAAGCCTTCACTCAGCCTGTTGGTTTCCTTATCTGTAAAGTGAGATAACAATAGTCTACTGCTTTAAGAGGAGTACAAGGATAATATATGGAAAGGTACTTAGCCTGATTCCCAGCACTTAGAGACTCAAAAATGTTTAGGCATATTTTATCCAGTTTTAAGAACCTTTAAAATAGCACTCAGCCTTAGAATTGCTGTGGTATTTCTATTTTGTCCTATTGCTTGAATTCAGCCAGATCATACCATCTTATGAATTAGATGCGGAGGCTGTATACCAGCGACTAATAATTTGGCTACCTGAAACACACATATATAACTCTTTCTGCAAAAGTTAAAAATACTCAAAGTTAGTCCCTCTTGTCGCAGACATTCAACACTGCTTAATGTCTTAATGAAAAATATCAACTCTCAACTGCCTGTCAGCTAAAAATAACAGCAGATTCATAGTCTCCTCTACCAATACTTTTCAAGGTTAACTCTATGAAAGAAGAAACAGCAGAGGTTTGCTTAAGCCAAGACTTCAGGAGCATTTAGGGGAGGGAAGGAGAAGGTAAAGTGCTGAAAGAGGCAAAAAGCAGGAATGTTATTTATATCTTTATCATGGCATTCTTTTCAAAATATGTAAAAAGAGTTTAAAATGATTTTGAATGAATTTCCAGTGTGCCCAACACTATTTTGGATGACAGTATTCAACAAAAAGTTGTTGGAAAATCTGCTCATTTGGAATCTTATGTAGGTTTACCCAAGTGAATGCTGAAAATATGGAGTTTATAATGAGAAGACCTGGATTAAAGGCTGAGAGATTTACTAGCTAAGTGACCTTGAGACAACAATTTCACCTCTGAAGCCATGCTCTTCCCCCGTCATGGGACAATTTAAGGGTCAATGAGACAGACATATGCAAATAACCCTCAGTGATAAAGCTCTATGGAAACATGTGATCATTATTTAAGAGGATGATTTTGGGGAGCAGTGGCTGTGCTGTGTGGCTTGCAAAATCTTAATTCTCCAACTAGGGACTGAACCTGGGGCCCCAGCAGTGAATGTGCTGAGTCTGAACCACTGGACTGCCAGGGAAGATCTGTGTTAAAGATCACCTGGGAAGCCTTCACTCAGCCTGTTGGTTTCCTTATCTGTAAAGTGAGATAACAATAGTCTACTGCTTTAAGAGGAGTACAAGGATAATATATGGAAAGGTACTTAGCCTGATTCCCAGCACTTAGAGACTCAAAAATGTTTAGGCATATTTTATCCAGTTTTAAGAACCTTAAAATAGCACTCAGCCAAATGTTTACCCTGAGGTTGCATATTTCACTGAATACAGTTGCAGTGTCAAAAAGCAGTCCATTCTGATGACAAGGGCAGGATGCAGGTGTAGTTTAACACTTTGCTTTTATTTCTACATGCTTATACACTGTTAGAAAAATAGTGAGGTCCTTTCTATTTCTTCACCTTCATTCTGCTTTTCGCTTCTTCCAAAGGAGATTGTTTCAAATGGAAGGAGTTTAAGTCCTTTGCATGGTTCTTATATGTCCTTTCAGAAAAAAATATACATACATATATATATATATATATATATATATATATATATATATATACACACACACACACACACACAGTCCTCAGGGTTATTTTTTAAGTGTCAACTGCCTGGCTACTTTTACTGGTGGAGTAAAGACTGATTTGACATCACTGGAAGTTACAGGGAGAAAAGTAAATTTCCAGGTTTGTTTTCAGATGTTTTCAGGTAGCGAATAAGCAGATCAGTGAGAAACTGTAGGAACATTTAGTGAACAGCGATAGTAGACAGGCATGACGATTACAAACAAGGGTTTTCTTATCAAACTGCCTTGGGTTGAGCTCTGGCTTTACCATTTTCTGAATATGTGATCCTGAGCAAGTTAAATCTTTCTAAGTTGGTTTCTTTATCTGTAATTGAAAATTAAAATGAAATATACCTCACAAATCTGATTTTTAATGAAAATTAAGAGAGATAATGTATGTAAATGATACTGACATAAAGAAACTCAAAAAGGAAACACTCATCTTTCTAAGAAGATTTCAAAGAGAGGAAACAGCAGGAGACAAACAGAGACAACTGGGAAGAAATCATTGAAATGATCATTTGAAAGTTCTGACCATGAGTCTCTAGGCTTATAAGCATCAAATATAACTCCTGACCAAGGCACAGAAAACCATGAAATTTCAGGACACAATAATAGATCCCCAAAGCTTCCCAAGGCAATAGGTCATATATGAAAAAATGATTAATCACCTGGGAGCTCCAGTTTTCAAGAAAACCTTTAAGAGGAGTACAAGGATAATATATGGAAAGGTACTTAGCCTGATTCCCAGCACTTAGAGACTCAAAAATGTTTAGGCATATTTTATCCAGTTTTAAGAACCTTAAAATAGCACTCAGCCAAATGTTTACCCTGAGGTTGCATATTTCACTGAATACAGTTGCAGTGTCAAAAAGCAGTCCATTCTGATGACAAGGGCAGGATGCAGGTGTAGTTTAACACTTTGCTTTTATTTCTACATGCTTATACACTGTTAGAAAAATAGTGAGGTCCTTTCTATTTCTTCACCTTCATTCTGCTTTTCGCTTCTTCCAAAGGAGATTGTTTCAAATGGAAGGAGTTTAAGTCCTTTGCATGGTTCTTATATGTCCTTTCAGAAAAAAATATACATACATATATATATATATATATATATATATATATATATATATACACACACACACACACACACAGTCCTCAGGGTTATTTTTTAAGTGTCAACTGCCTGGCTACTTTTACTGGTGGAGTAAAGACTGATTTGACATCACTGGAAGTTACAGGGAGAAAAGTAAATTTCCAGGTTTGTTTTCAGATGTTTTCAGGTAGCGAATAAGCAGATCAGTGAGAAACTGTAGGAACATTTAGTGAACAGCGATAGTAGACAGGCATGACGATTACAAACAAGGGTTTTCTTATCAAACTGCCTTGGGTTGAGCTCTGGCTTTACCATTTTCTGAATATGTGATCCTGAGCAAGTTAAATCTTTCTAAGTTGGTTTCTTTATCTGTAATTGAAAATTAAAATGAAATATACCTCACAAATCTGATTTTTAATGAAAATTAAGAGAGATAATGTATGTAAATGATACTGACATAAAGAAACTCAAAAAGGAAACACTCATCTTTCTAAGAAGATTTCAAAGAGAGGAAACAGCAGGAGACAAACAGAGACAACTGGGAAGAAATCATTGAAATGATCATTTGAAAGTTCTGACCATGAGTCTCTAGGCTTATAAGCATCAAATATAACTCCTGACCAAGGCACAGAAAACCATGAAATTTCAGGACACAATAATAGATCCCCAAAGCTTCCCAAGGCAATAGGTCATATATGAAAAAAAGAAAAACATTTTCAGACATTAGAAACTAAAAAATCATATACCTTTATACTAAATCATACACCCACATACTAAAAAAATCACATACACCCTTTCTCCAGAATGCCACAGTAGTATATGCTCCACCAACATGCAACAGTAAACCAAGAAAGAGGATTTCACAAGAAGCCAAGATCAACCAAAGGAGACAGCTGAGGGGAATTCTCAGAAGATGCTGCAGTTGAGCAGAAGAACCAGAGCACCCATCTTTAATGACTGACAAGTTTGATTTCCTTGCAGTCCAAGGGACTCTCAAGAGTTTTTTTCAGCACCACACTTTGAAAGCACTAATTCTTCTGTGCTCAGCCTTTTCTATGGTGCAACTCTCACAGCCATACATGACTACTAGAAAAACTATCACTTTGACTCCACAGATCTTTGTTGGCAATGGCATCTAGGTTTGTTATAGCTTTTCTTCCAAGGAGCAAGCATCTTTTAATTTCATGGCTGCAGTCACTGTCTGTAGTGATTTTGGTGCCCAAGAAAATAAAATCTGTCATAGTCTCCACTTTTTCCCAATCTATTTTGCCATGAGGTGATGTGACTGGATGCCATTATTTTCAGTTTTTTGAATGTTGAGTTTTAAGCCAACTTTTTCACCCTGATCAAGAGAATCTTTAGTTCCTCTTCACTTTCTGCCATTAGAGAGGTATCATCTGCATATCTGAGGCTGTTGATATTTCTCCCGGC
Source organism: Tragulus kanchil (assembly GCA_022376925.1). Lineage (NCBI taxonomy): Eukaryota > Metazoa > Chordata > Mammalia > Artiodactyla > Tragulidae > Tragulus > Tragulus kanchil. Next base: position 140,606,570 of record JAIOJX010000003.1, read on the forward strand.
AATCTTGATTCCAGCTTGTGATTTATCCAGCCCTGTATTTTGCATGATGTACATAGAAGTTAAGTAAACAGGGGGACAGTATATAGACTTGTTTTTACTCTTTTCCCAATTTTGAACCAGTCAGTTGGCCCCTGTCTGATTCTAATTGTTGCTTCTTGACCCGATACAAGTTTCTCAGACTGGTAAGGTGGTATTCTCAACTCTTTAAGAATTTTCCACAGTTTGTTGTGATCCATAGTCGAAGGTAGCCAATGAAGCAGAAGTAGATGTTTTTCTGGAACCCCCTTGCTTTCTCCATGAGCCAATGAATGTTGGCAATTTGATCTCTGATACCTCTGTCTTCTCTAAATCCATCTTGTACATCTGGAAGTTTCCAGGTCATGTACTGCTGACGCCTAGCTGGGAGGATTTTGAGCATAACCTTGCTAGTGTGGGAAATGAGCACAAGGGCATAGCAGTTTGAACATGCTTGGTATCACCTTTCTTTGGGGTTGGAATAAAAACTGACCTTATCTAATCCTGTGGCCACTGCTGAGTTTTCCAAATTTGATGACATTTAGAGTGCAGCACTTTAACAGCATCTTCTTTTAGGATTTGAAATAGCTCAGCTAGAATTCTGTCACTTAAAGCCCACTTCACTTCACACTTCAGAATGCTAAGTTCTAGGCAAATGACCACAGCATCAGGGTTATCCAGGTCATTAAGGGTTTTTTTTTTTTTGTATAGTTCTTCCATGTATTCTTGCCACCTCTACTTATTCTCTTCTGCTTCTTTTAGGTCCTTAATCTTTTTTGCGGGGTTGGGGGTTGCAGAGGGGGGCGGGCGGGCCACTTCTATTGGTCTTTCATTTGTCTATTTTCATCCATCTTTGTTCTTTGCCCTGTGTGGGCCTCCCATCGCAGTGGCCTCTGTCATCGCAGAGCACTGGCTCTGGGTGTATGCGCCCCAGAGCTCCAGCTCGGTAATTGGACACATTGGTCCAGCTGCTCTGAGGCACGTGGGATCTTCCCAGGCCAGGGATTGAACCGGCGTCCCTTGCACTGCAAGGCAGTGTCCTTACCCACTGGACCACCAGGGAAGCCCCTCCTTAATCGTTTTTGTCCTTTACCGTGCCCATCATTGCATGAAATGTTCCCTTGATAACTCCAAGTTTTTTGAAGAGTTCTTTAGTCTTTTCCATTCTACTGTTTTCCTCTGTTTCTTTACACTATTCATTTAAGAAGGCCTTCTTATCTCTCCTTGCTAGTCTCTGGAACTCTGCATTTAGCTGGGTATCCCCTTTTCTTTCTTGCCTTTCCCCGCTTCTCTTTCTTTTATACAAGTTTCTCAGACTGGTAAGGTGGTATTCTCAACTCTTTAAGAATTTTCCACAGTTTGTTGTGATCCATAGTCGAAGGTAGCCAATGAAGCAGAAGTAGATGTTTTTCTGGAACCCCCTTGCTTTCTCCATGAGCCAATGAATGTTGGCAATTTGATCTCTGATACCTCTGTCTTCTCTAAATCCATCTTGTACATCTGGAAGTTTCCAGGTCATGTACTGCTGACGCCTAGCTGGGAGGATTTTGAGCATAACCTTGCTAGTGTGGGAAATGAGCACAAGGGCATAGCAGTTTGAACATGCTTGGTATCACCTTTCTTTGGGGTTGGAATAAAAACTGACCTTATCTAATCCTGTGGCCACTGCTGAGTTTTCCAAATTTGATGACATTTAGAGTGCAGCACTTTAACAGCATCTTCTTTTAGGATTTGAAATAGCTCAGCTAGAATTCTGTCACTTAAAGCCCACTTCACTTCACACTTCAGAATGCTAAGTTCTAGGCAAATGACCACAGCATCAGGGTTATCCAGGTCATTAAGGGTTTTTTTTTTTTTGTATAGTTCTTCCATGTATTCTTGCCACCTCTACTTATTCTCTTCTGCTTCTTTTAGGTCCTTAATCTTTTTTTCGGTGGGGGGGTGGAGAGGGAGGGGGGCGGGCGGGCCACTTCTATTGGTCTTTCATTTGTCTATTTTCATCCATCTTTGTTCTTTGCCCTGTGTGGGCCTCCCATCGCAGTGGCCTCTGTCATCGCAGAGCACTGGCTCTGGGTGTATGCGCCCCAGAGCTCCAGCTCGGTAATTGGACACATTGGTCCAGCTGCTCTGAGGCACGTGGGATCTTCCCAGGCCAGGGATTGAACCGGCGTCCCTTGCACTGCAAGGCAGTGTCCTTACCCACTGGACCACCAGGGAAGCCCCTCCTTAATCGTTTTTGTCCTTTACCGTGCCCATCATTGCATGAAATGTTCCCTTGATAACTCCAAGTTTTTTGAAGAGTTCTTTAGTCTTTTCCATTCTACTGTTTTCCTCTGTTTCTTTACACTATTCATTTAAGAAGGCCTTCTTATCTCTCCTTGCTAGTCTCTGGAACTCTGCATTTAGCTGGGTATCTTTTTCTTTCTTGCCTTTCGCTTCTCTTCTTTCCTAAGCTATTTGTAAAGACTTCTCAGACCACCACACTTGGCCTTCTTGCATTTCTGTTCCTTAGGGATGGTTTTAGTCACCGCTTCTTGTACAATGTCACTAATTTCCATAACACTGCAGTTCTTCAGGCTGTCTATCAGATCTAATCCCTTGAATCTATTTATCATCTCCACTGTATAATCATAAGGGATTTGATTTAGGTCATATCTGAATGGCCTAGTGGTTTTCCTTACTTTCTTCAGTTTAAGTCTGAATTTTTCAATGAAGAGCTCATGATCTGAGTCAAAGTCAGCTCCAGATCTTATTTTTGCTGACTGTATAGAGCTTCCCCATCCATCTTTGGCTGCAGAGAATATAATCAATCTGATTTCAGTAATGACCACTGGTCTTGTCCACATGTAGTTTTCTCTTGGGTTGTTAGAAAAGTGTGTTTGCTATGACCAGTGTGTTCTCTATATAAATATGATCTCAATTCTATGAAGTACATGTTCTGTGCATGTAAATATATGTCTGTATATAATACACATACACACATATGGAATGTGACAATTGTTAGAATAGATGACAAATACAGTTAATGTTCAAGAGACTATTGTAGTTTTACTTTTATCAAGTTTCATTAAACTTTCTCTTCTTTTATGTTTAAAAAAGAATATAGTAAATATCTTCATTTACACTCACCAGATCTATATTTTGCATGATGTCCTGAAATGAAGGATGAGTTCGAAATTGTTCGAAGAGATCTCGTTTGTAAAGAAGTGCATACACCAAGTTTGGATTGTGATGAAGAGAATTTGTCAGGCAGGAGTTGATGATTTCTAACATCATTCGAATCACTTCTTCAATGACATTTAGGTCCTGTGCCTGATAAAGAAAGAAAATCCCCATATAGTCAGTGCTTTCCTTCATGACACAGAATTAATTTGAATGAGGGCAACTGCTTTACAATGATAACAGCATCGGAAAGATCATGCAAAAGAACTCTTCAAGATTATTTCCATCAAGAATTTTTAGAATTAAGTTTATCAGCTGCTAAAAGATTTGAGTTATAATCTTTTGAACTTAATATGGTGATAACTGTAAATTGCACCTTTAATAAATTATAAAGACTTGACAATCTAAAAGGAAACTGGGAGCTTTGATTATAGATCCTAATTTGTACTCTTACCAATGTATCACCCTAAATCACTAAACCCACACAATCTAAAGTCACACTGTCATTTCAATGTTCATATTTATAGATAAACAGCCTACTGTTTTGTTTCTGTTTCCTCAGAGTTAAAAGCTTTTGAGGATCTGAACGTGAAACAGTTATAAGAGTAAAATTCGAAGTAAGCAACCAATACATCTATTGAAATAAAGAATAATGGAAGACAAAAACACAAGTGAATACAATACTTTCCTCCTCTAAATTTTCTAAATTATTTTTGACAGTGGAAGCAAAAATGGTAACACTGTCTGATGTGGTTCTCGATGAATGTAAAGGAACATCTATGACAATTATATTATAAACCAGGGAGAACAAAAATAGGAAGGTTTCTCTCTGTCATCTGAACTGGTAAAACCTCAACACTACTAGACATGGTCAGTTATTTAACACCTAGAGCAAATCTACACAGAGAGATTACAATAATTAAAACCCAAAGAATGTCAGAGTGAATACTACATGACCCAATTATGTGCTATCTATAAGAAACTTTAAATATAACTGACTTTAAATAGTAAGGCTGAAGATAAAAGAATGGAAAAAGATATAACATACAAACATTAATCAAAAGAAAGCAGGAATAGCTATATTAACATTAGATAAAAAACAACGTCACTTCAAAAACTGTATGGCCTCCAAAATAAAAAAAAAATAGCTACCATCTGGACCCTTATGGAAAAGTTTTACCACCTCAGTCTAGCAGACAAAAAGGTAAACTTATTTTCATATAATTTACCTCCACCTGTATTGTTTTCAGCACAATATCCAGAAACAGTTCAGCATTTATAAAACAAACAAAAAGGCAAGTAAGAGATTATCTAAGAGACAAAGTAATCAGCAAACTCAGAGACAGATGGGCACTGGAATACCTACTGGGGAATTTTAAAAGAACTGCAATCAACAAAATCTTCTACGGGTCTATAATAATGCTTTCATTGATGGGGAATTTTAGCAGCGCTAAAGATTATAAAAAAGTAACACGTGGAAATGCTAGAATTAAAACGGTAATAGCAGTAAATAATGTCCAGATAGTTTCAACAACAGACTTTGAAAGAATCTTTCAGTGACAATGGTAGAGCATTTTCTTTAAAAAAAAAAAAAAAAAGTTATTTTTTGGGAGCATTTTGTTAACATAACAAAAGAATCAAACAGCTGATCCAAGAAGTTCAGAATACCCCCAACATATCCCCCCAACCCTCTCCCTCACAAAACAAAACAAAAATCACATATCCATACCTATACGTCGTATTCAAACTGCTGAGGATGAAAGAGAAAATTTTGAAGGCAGCCCAAGGGTAAAATAGATTAAAATACAGAGGTACAAAGCTAACAATTACAGTAGATGTCTCATGAGAAATTATGCAAGCCAATCTAAATGAAACAGCATTATGAAAATGCTGAAATAATAGTCAAGCAAGAATTCTATCTCTAGAAAAACTATCTTTCAAAAGGAAAGTGAAATGAAGACTTCTTCAGAAGTCTTTTTTCAGAATTCTTTCAAAAGAAGTTGAGATAATGTATTAACTTGTACACCCACACTCCAAGAAATGTTAAAGGAATTTCTTCAGAGAGAAGGAATATGAAACCAAACAGAATTGCACATTTACACAAAGACATTTTTATTTTAAATCAAGCTAAAAGAAAACTGATTTCAGAAGCAAAATAGTAACAATGTACCTAAGGAGACAAAAGAGCCACATACAGAAAATCATTGAGACACTGATGAAAGAAATCAAAGACAACATAAACAGATGGAGGGATATTCCACGCTCCTGGGCTGGAAGAATCAATACTGTGAGAATGATTGCACTACCAAAAGCAAAGGGAACCCTCCTATACTGCTCGTGGGAATGTAATAGATACAGCCACTATGGAAGTCAGTATGGAGACTCCTTAAGAAAACTAGGAGCAAAACCACTATACAATACAGCAATACCACTTTTAGGCATACACCTTGAAGAAACCAAACTGAAAAAGACCATGTACTCCAATGTTCACTGCAGCACTGTTCGCAATAGCTAGAACATGGAAGCAACTTAGATGTCCATCGACAAATGAATGGACAAAGAAGGTATGGTACGTATATACAATAGAATACTACTCAGCCATAAGAAGCTACACATTTGAGTCGGTTCTAGGATGAATGTAAAGCTTATTGTACAGAGTGAAATAAGTCAGAAAGAGAAAGACAAATATCATATATTAACACATTATATGGAACTCAGAAGAATGGTGCTGATGAATCTGTTTGAAGAGGAGCAATGGAGATGCAGACATAGAGAACAGACTTATGGCCAAGAGTTGGGGAGAAGAGAGAGAGGCTGAGATTAACGGAGAATATTCTATACACTAACACACGTGAATAGACAGCCAATGGGAATTTCCTGTATGACTCAGGGAACTCAAACTGGGGCTCTGTAATAACCTAGAGGAGTGGGAATGGGCAGAAGGTGGGAGAGAGATTAAAGAGGGAGGGGAACCCCCTGGTTAATTCATGTTGCTGTATGACACAAATCAAATCGATACTGTAAAGTAATCATCAATTAAAATAAATGTTTAAAAAATAGTAACAGTGTATGATGCATTTATGGTACGTGTAAAATATGTAAAATTTATCACAGTATTCTCCTACTAATGGGGATTCAATTTATTTTGTTTTCATGAACAAGTGCAGTAAGAATCCTGGTAGAGCTGTGCTTATATATGGGCATTTCTGTTTCTATGGAAGAGATCTGAGGAGAGGGAAGGCTGAAACGGTTGTATTTGTATGTTAGTAGATGCTGCCAAACATTGTTTAAGGAGCTATGACAACCCATTTCCAACGACAACATTGCAAAGTTCTTGCCCTCATTTTCTCACCAAGTATAACTGTTCTTTTTAATTTTCACTGAAAGACTCATCAGTTTTTGATAGCATTATGTCAAAATTTCCCCTAGTGATCAAGTATTCATCAGTTTACCCTAAGTGACTCTTATATACAAAGTGACTGAGGGCTCATGATTGGCCTCTTTTTAAAAATATTATCATCATTATGTACTGCATCTCTTTATACATGAAGTCTACTAAGCTGCATGTTTTTCTGATACCACCTTTATTTTATTTAGCATTTGTTTGGTATAGCTTTAATTTTCAGACTTTCTGTGCTACGGAAAACAAAAATAGTTAGCATACATAGAGAACAGTTACGGACATTGGGGGCAGTGAGGAGTGGGTGAGATCTATGGAGAGAGTAACACAGAAACACACATTAGCGTATGTAAAATAGGACCACTAGTGGTGCTGTCAGACTCAGGGACCTCAAACTGGGGCTCTGTAATAACCTAGAGGAGTGGGAATGGGCAGAAGGTGGGAGAGAGATTAAAGAGGGAGGGGAACCCCCTGGTTAATTCATGTTGCTGTATGACACAAATCAAATCGATACTGTAAAGTAATCATCAATTAAAATAAATGTTTAAAAAATAGTAACAGTGTATGATGCATTTATGGTACGTGTAAAATATGTAAAATTTATCACAGTATTCTCCTACTAATGGGGATTCAATTTATTTTGTTTTCATGAACAAGTGCAGTAAGAATCCTGGTAGAGCTGTGCTTATATATGGGCATTTCTGTTTCTATGGAAGAGATCTGAGGAGAGGGAAGGCTGAAACGGTTGTATTTGTATGTTAGTAGATGCTGCCAAACATTGTTTAAGGAGCTATGACAACCCATTTCCAACGACAACATTGCAAAGTTCTTGCCCTCATTTTCTCACCAAGTATAACTGTTCTTTTTAATTTTCACTGAAAGACTCATCAGTTTTTGATAGCATTATGTCAAAATTTCCCCTAGTGATCAAGTATTCATCAGTTTACCCTAAGTGACTCTTATATACAAAGTGACTGAGGGCTCATGATTGGCCTCTTTTTAAAAATATTATCATCATTATGTACTGCATCTCTTTATACATGAAGTCTACTAAGCTGCATGTTTTTCTGATACCACCTTTATTTTATTTAGCATTTGTTTGGTATAGCTTTAATTTTCAGACTTTCTGTGCTACGGAAAACAAAAATAGTTAGCATACATAGAGAACAGTTACGGACATTGGGGGCAGTGAGGAGTGGGTGAGATCTATGGAGAGAGTAACACAGAAACACACATTAGCGTATGTAAAATAGGACCACTAGTGGTGCTGTCAGACTAAGGGAACTCAAACAGGGGCTCTGTGGCAACCTGGTAGGATGGGGAGGGAGACAGGAGGGAGGTTCAAGAGGAAGGGAACGGATGCATACCTATAGCTGATTCATGCTGATGTCTGGCAGTAAACAACAGAACTCTGTAAAGGTGCTATCCTTCAATTAAAACAAAAGGGCAATTATATCTAAAGGCTTTATAATTTTTCAATCTAATCTAATTGTCTGACTTTTAAGCAAGTTTAATTTACTTACATTGTTACTGATATCTTTGGAATTTACTCCTATCATCTTATTTTGTGATTTTGTATCAGTTATTATTGCTGAGCAACAAACTACAGGCACATTTCATTTTACTGCACTTCACAGATTGTGTAGTCTTTTCTTTTTCTATAAATTGAAGGTTTATGGCAACCCTGCATTGTCAGATGGTGAGCAGTTTTCAGCAATAAAGGAATTTTTAATTAATATACTCTCATTTGGTTTTTTAGACATTCCACTACTGCACACTTAAAAGCCTTAGTGTACCCATAACTTTTATATGAACTGGTTGTTTAGTCACTAAGTTGTGCTTGACTCTTGTGACCCCATGGACAGAGGAGCCCGGTGGACCACAGTCCATGGGATTCTCCAGGGAACAGTACTGGAGTGGGTTGCCATGTCCTCCTCCAGGGTACCTTTCCGACCTGGGGATCGAACCTGTGTCTCCTGCATTACGGGTGAATTCTTATCGACTGAGCTGGAAACCAAAAACTTCGTGACACACTTTAATGTGATACTTGCTTTATCATGGTGGCTTAGAACCGAACCTGCAATAACTCCAAGGTATGCCTGCACTTTGAAGCTTAGCCGCTCAGTACAGCAGTTACCATTAGTTCCACTGAAAATCTGGGCTGGCCTTGGTGGGAGCAGTTTGTCTCTGCTCCATGTGGCTTCCCGGGGGGCTGCTTGGCTGGGGGCTGGGGTATCTCCTTTTTTGATACTCTCTATCATAAAATGGCTGGTAAGTTGGCTGTCTGGGAGGTGGGGGCACAGCTGAGGGTAGAAGCCCGAATCGGATACTTTGCATCATCTCTTCGGGATGGCATGAGCTTCCTCTCAGACTGAAGGTTCCATGACCTCTAGTTTTGGAAATCACTTAGCATCACTGCCGTTTGGTGTTACTATCGAATAGTGCCACACGCTATTTACTGAGGGGTGACAAAGTGCGAGAAGAGCACGTGAGTCAGAAGAGGCTGTGGCCATCTTCTCTGGAATGGATCATCTGTTGCCATACTCTGTAAGTTTACTTCTTCCAAACTTGACTTCTCTTTCTAGCTTCTGTTGAATTAATAAAGCTTTTTAATTATCCTGGCCCCTCCTTTTCCTCTCTGCTGGTTTATAGGCTAAAGACAGTATTTCAGTTTTTATAGAAGCAGCCCTTATTTTTTTTTTTATTTATGAAAGTACGTTGACACATTTATAGAAGTCTTAGAAAATATAGAACAAAGTTACATATAGTTCAACTAAACATTATAATTACTTTATAAGTAGATAAAGTAAGATTTTTAGTTGGAGTTTCAATACAAAAGTCTCAAAAATTAAGAGAATTTATAGATAGAAAAGCAGAAGGATATAGTAGACCTGAAAAGCACCATGAACCAATTTAACATAATTAAGATTTATACAATTTTCACCCAAGAGCAGGATGTGAATTCTATTCAAGTTCCACAGACTATAAACTAGGAGATATTGGAACATATCCAGAGATATAAAGCAAAGTGCAAAAATTTCATGGTCTAAAGGTACTGAAATCATAGTCTGTTCTCTTATTATTGTGGAATTATGTTAGAAATCAGTTTCGACTGAGCTGGAAACCAAAAACTTGACACACTTTAATGCCTTTTATGGTGGCTTAGAACCGAACCTGCAATAACTCCAAGGTATGCCTGCACTTTGAAGCTTAGCCGCTCAGTACAGCAGTTACCATTAGTTCCACTGAAAATCTGGGCTGGCCTTGGTGGGAGCAGTTTGTCTCTGCTCCATGTGGCTTCCCGGGGGGCTGCTTGGCTGGGGGCTGGGGTATCTCCTTTTATGATACTCTCTATCATAAAATGGCTGGTAAGTTGGCTGTCTGGGAGGTGGGGGCACAGCTGAGGGTAGAAGCCCGAATCGGATACTTTGCATCATCTCTTCGGGATGGCATGAGCTTCCTCTCAGACTGAAGGTTCCATGACCTCTAGTTTTGGAAATCACTTAGCATCACTGCCGTTTGGTGTTACTATCGAATAGTGCCACACGCTATTTACTGAGGGGTGACAAAGTGCGAGAAGAGCACGTGAGTCAGAAGAGGCTGTGGCCATCTTCTCTGGAATGGATCATCTGTTGCCATACTCTGTAAGTTTACTTCTTCCAAACTTGACTTCTCTTTCTAGCTTCTGTTGAATTAATAAAGCTTTTTAATTATCCTGGCCCCTCCTTTTCCTCTCTGCTGGTTTATAGGCTAAAGACAGTATTTCAGTTTTTATAGAAGCAGCCCTTATTTTTTTTTTTATTTATGAAAGTACGTTGACACATTTATAGAAGTCTTAGAAAATATAGAACAAAGTTACATATAGTTCAACTAAACATTATAATTACTTTATAAGTAGATAAAGTAAGATTTTTAGTTGGAGTTTCAATACAAAAGTCTCAAAAATTAAGAGAATTTATAGATAGAAAAGCAGAAGGATATAGTAGACCTGAAAAGCACCATGAACCAATTTAACATAATTAAGATTTATACAATTTTCACCCAAGAGCAGGATGTGAATTCTATTCAAGTTCCCACAGACTATAAACTAGGAGATATTGGAACATATCCAGAGATATAAAGCAAAGTGCAAAAATTTCATGGTCTAAAGGTACTGAAATCATAGTCTGTTCTCTTATTATTGTGGAATTATGTTAGAAATCAGTATCAAAAGATATTTGAAAAAACCCCACATATTTTCAAGTGCAATGCAACATTTACCAAGAGAGATTTTTGACTTAGTCATAGAAGGCCTCAATAAAGTTAAAAGACTGAAAAAATACAGATGATTGCAGAGAAGAAAGCATTTAAATGAGAAATTAATATCCAAGATACTTCAAAACCCCCATGTATTTGGAAATTAAATGTTCACTTTTAAATGATGGGCTTATTTAAGAAGCCATAGAAGGAAAATTAGAAAATATTTATAACAGGATAAAAATGAAAAGAGAATTTATCAGAATTTATTGCATATAGCCAAAGCTGCTCACTGCAATTAAATATAATGTTTAATCTTGAATAAGGTATAAAAATAAAAAATATATACTTGCAGAAAGTTTTGTGAAAATTGAACAAAATCTGTACTTTAGTTAATAATAATACTGTTATCATGTTAATTTCCTTTTTTATAACAACATAGCATTTCCTTATATTCTCAGAACTGAATTAGAAATTTCAAGTCTCAAACTTCTTTAAAAAAAAAAAGGTCACAAAAATAAGCTTTTCTCGACTTTTAGCAGCAATACTAGATGCCAAAATAAATGGCACCATATCAAGCTTTTAGTGAATATAAATTAGAAACCTAGCATTCTATTCATACTTAGTCAAACAAATGGAACCAAAATGTCTTACATTTTTTAGCCAAAGAAAAAATTCACAAGTTTTCTAATGTATATATTCTATTACACATACTATATATGTGTTTACAGAAGCTTTTCTACTACACTTGATGAAGGTTTGAGAAAGAACAACAACAAAAAAGATGGAGAAACTGGAAAACTCAAACTAAATGAAATGGTAGCACTGAATATGAAATAGAAAAACAAACTAGTTAAAAGTAAAACATCATCATATAGTCCAGTTGTTTTTAAACACGGCTGCTCATTAGAGTCATATCTGGATAAGTTTTAGTGCACACCACTGTTTCCTGCATTCCACTTCTCTACAAGTAAACTTTTCTTCTATTTGAAGTATATCCGGTAGTAGTGCTTTCCATGAAATCTACAGATAATAAACTCAGTTCTTGCATGGTTGAAATATGTTTTTATTTTACATTCATTCTTATACTATGTTTTATCTGGGTCTAGAATTAGTTACTTTTTTATGCACTTTAAAGATAATTGTTCACTTTATTCTGGCATCTATTTTTGCCACTGAGCAGTTTATTATATAAACCTAGCTATTGTTCCCCTGTGGAAAATCATTTTGATAGCTTTTAAGATTTACTTTTCATTCTGTAACACTCTTGAGTTTCACGACCATGTGTTTTGGTGTTGATTTATTTTTATTTATCCTTCTTAGTATTCAGAGTGTTCTTTCTATCTGACAACATAGTCTCTTCCATAAAGATAATATGGATAATTTTTTCTCATTATCATCTAGTTTACTAACCATCTTCGATGCTGCCCAGTTTAGGATGTGTCTACTGAGCTTTCAATTCTAATGACTATATTTTTCATTCTAAGCTTTCTAATGAAATAGTTCTGAGTCATGTTCTTGTTTCATTTCTCCCTGTTTTGATTTTATATTTATTTATTCTTTTTAAATAAATATTATATCCTTCATTTATCTTTGAGGATACTAAAAATACTTAGAGCACTTTGAAAGTTATCAAGTTTTAATTCTCTATGGATAAATTTATCTTAATCGTGATCATGACTATGTTGGCTATTTTTCTTAGTATTAAGTTAGGTTTCAGCATATATTTTGGAATTGTGGTTACGCAGGCTCATCTAATGTGGCTTAAATCCCTCAAACCTACAGGTCCTGCAGGTGCACTCTCAAGCCCCCAGTGGGAAAATGAGGTCTCATCACTGGTACATCAGGGCTGCTGCCCTGCCACCACATTAAATACAGGATAAGCAAGATCCGTCACCAGGCCACACCCCTCACAACTGGCTCGATTCCAGCACGAGGCTCGTTCTGTCTTCCCTCCTCCCCAGACCAAGAATTCGATAGTCATTATTAGTCAAATTAGATCAATACAGACTCTTTTCAGTTAGTGATCTACTCTGCTCCTCAGTTTCTAGCAGGGAACCTGGCTTAGCGTGTGCGGCCTCTTGCGGGCCCTGGGTGCTGTGCCGCCTTGCAGCAGCTGAGCTCTGGGCCACCCCTGCCTCCTTCCAGACAAGAAGCCTGGTGGTCTCACTGCTTCAGACCCTGCTACCTGCTTCGACTGCTTTTTCTATTTCTCATCAATCAAGAAGTGTCTACCATGTGTTAGGGTGTGGCTATGTGTTTTCAAGGTTTTCTGGTTATAGTTCATCTATTACTTTTAATGTTTTGGAGCAAAGAAAAGGGATTTGCCTTCATATTGGGAACTGACAGCATTATCTTGACTATAGTTCTCTGAATCATAACATGAATTACCTATTGATAGCGTACAATTTCTACTTTTAAACATACTGATAGTTTATTTTTAATCTTTTAATAAGTAATGTGCCGCAACAAACAGGACAATATACTCAACCTCCAAACAAGTATCTGCTCATTTAAGCCCAAATCAAACTATTGACAATTTACTTCATTCCCAAGTCAGGTAAAGTATAAACTGAAAACCTTCCGTCAATAAGCATCTTCTACATTAGGTTTCACTTTGCATTCATCAATCCAACTGAGGCTCCTTAAAAGTTATATTAACCCTCTCATACTTAAAGGGGTTACTATTTTACTTTTTATTATTTTTGTGACAAGTTCTAATTCTAAGACTACCTGTTCAAGATTATTTTCAGTTGCAGATTTATAAATGTAATGACAAGAACATAAAGTTTCTTCCTGACATTACTCAAACTGACTGAAAATGTAAGAAGCTACAGCAAAGACATTTTATCGATGTCATATTTTGCCATATTGTCACTCATACTAGAAAGCATCCTGCATATTTTAATGTTATAAAACAATTATAAAATGAAAACAAGAGATTACACATTAAATACAGGATAAGCAAGATCCGTCACCAGGCCACACCCCTCACAACTGGCTCGATTCCAGCACGAGGCTCGTTCTGTCTTCCCTCCTCCCCAGACCAAGAATTCGATAGTCATTATTAGTCAAATTAGATCAATACAGACTCTTTTCAGTTAGTGATCTACTCTGCTCCTCAGTTTCTAGCAGGGAACCTGGCTTAGCGTGTGCGGCCTCTTGCGGGCCCTGGGTGCTGTGCCGCCTTGCAGCAGCTGAGCTCTGGGCCACCCCTGCCTCCTTCCAGACAAGAAGCCTGGTGGTCTCACTGCTTCAGACCCTGCTACCTGCTTCGACTGCTTTTTCTATTTCTCATCAATCAAGAAGTGTCTACCATGTGTTAGGGTGTGGCTATGTGTTTTCAAGGTTTTCTGGTTATAGTTCATCTATTACTTTTAATGTTTTGGAGCAAAGAAAAGGGATTTGCCTTCATATTGGGAACTGACAGCATTATCTTGACTATAGTTCTCTGAATCATAACATGAATTACCTATTGATAGCGTACAATTTCTACTTTTAAACATACTGATAGTTTATTTTTAATCTTTTAATAAGTAATGTGCCGCAACAAACAGGACAATATACTCAACCTCCAAACAAGTATCTGCTCATTTAAGCCCAAATCAAACTATTGACAATTTACTTCATTCCCAAGTCAGGTAAAGTATAAACTGAAAACCTTCCGTCAATAAGCATCTTCTACATTAGGTTTCACTTTGCATTCATCAATCCAACTGAGGCTCCTTAAAAGTTATATTAACCCTCTCATACTTAAAGGGGTTACTATTTTACTTTTTATTATTTTTGTGACAAGTTCTAATTCTAAGACTACCTGTTCAAGATTATTTTCAGTTGCAGATTTATAAATGTAATGACAAGAACATAAAGTTTCTTCCTGACATTACTCAAACTGACTGAAAATGTAAGAAGCTACAGCAAAGACATTTTATACGATGTCATATTTTGCCATATTGTCACTCATACTAGAAAGCATCCTGCATATTTTAATGTTATAAAACAATTATAAAATGAAAACAAGAGATTACACATAATTTAGAAATTAAAAATAAGTTTAAATTAGCGAGTGGTTGATTATAATTTTCTGATAATATCTATTTTAACATGTAACACTATCAATCATTTAAATTTTAGATATTCTTACAAAAAGGACATAAAGATAACCACCTTTCCAAGGTGGATAAATTACTGCAAATACTGTAAATGCAAAGAATCACATCTCTCAGCTTTAAATATATGCTAAATCCCTTTTCTATTAATTTTAAAAAGTAATCCTTTAGGGGAAGCATATAAAAAACAGACATATTTGTGAATAAAATAAAGACTTTAAAAAAGACACATTTTCATTTTTTTTAAAAGGACACATTTTCAAAAACTAACCAGAATTAGCTTTGTCAGAGATAAAATCAGATGGCTTATTGGTAGAACAGCAAAATATGTGGAGGATATTTTCCCTTTTTCATTCATGAGATGTTCTTTTTAGTACATACAGCTTCCATGCCAGGAAAGGGTCCCACGTCAAATAGACTCTCTTCTCAAAAAAAAAAAAAAAAAAGGCAGGCTTATTTTATTGCAGAAAATTTCAAATGTAAATACCAGGGCCTTGAGAAACGGCCCCTTTTCAGAGGTTTTGGATGGTTTTGTCCACGTTGGTAATGATCAGTGAACACGATCTGTACTAGGCAGTGAATTCACGTCAAACGGACAAGCTGGCCGTTGTGGGAGCATCTTACCCTGTCAACAGCAGTCATGGCTGCTTTATTATATAAACTTCCTTTTCCTTTTAAGAGGGAATTTACACAGTGAAATAGTTTCAAATCATTTATTTTAGTTTCCTTAAAAGAAGCGTATGTATCTTGTTTGTATTAGTTTTGGGGGGATTCCAAGAGAGTTGTCTAAATTTCCTGCATTTTCAGCAGAAAATAAAAACCTTCAACCAAATAAACGGGACTTGGCCCAAATTGGGGAGGATGGGGAGGGAGCTATAGGCAACTCTTTTTATGTTAACGTGCAAATGGTCTTCAAAACCACTCCTCAGCGATGGAGTCTTGCCCTTTTCAGCCCCGAAAATAAAACCTTCACAGCAAGAATGTAGCTTCTTATAAAGTTAAAAAAAGAAAAAACCTTTAGAAATTAAAAATAAGTTTAAATTAGCGAGTGGTTGATTATAATTTTCTGATAATATCTATTTTAACATGTAACACTATCAATCATTTAAATTTTAGATATTCTTACAAAAAGGACATAAAGATAACCACCTTTCCAAGGTGGATAAATTACTGCAAATACTGTAAATGCAAAGAATCACATCTCTCAGCTTTAAATATATGCTAAATCCCTTTTCTATTAATTTTAAAAAGTAATCCTTTAGGGGAAGCATATAAAAAACAGACATATTTGTGAATAAAATAAAGACTTTAAAAAAGACACATTTTCATTTTTTTTAAAAGGACACATTTTCAAAAACTAACCAGAATTAGCTTTGTCAGAGATAAAATCAGATGGCTTATTGGTAGAACAGCAAAATATGTGGAGGATATTTTCCCTTTTTCATTCATGAGATGTTCTTTTTAGTACATACAGCTTCCATGCCAGGAAAGGGTCCCACGTCAAATAGACTCTCTTCTCAAAAAAAAAAAAAAAAAAGGCAGGCTTATTTTATTGCAGAAAATTTCAAATGTAAATACCAGGGCCTTGAGAAAACGGCCCCCTTTTCAGAGGTTTTGGATGGTTTTGTCCACGTTGGTAATGATCAGTGAACACGATCTGTACTAGGCAGTGAATTCACGTCAAACGGACAAGCTGGCCGTTGTGGGAGCATCTTACCCTGTCAACAGCAGTCATGGCTGCTTTATTATATAAACTTCCTTTTCCTTTTAAGAGGGAATTTACACAGTGAAATAGTTTCAAATCATTTATTTTAGTTTCCTTAAAAGAAGCGTATGTATCTTGTTTGTATTAGTTTTGGGGGGATTCCAAGAGAGTTGTCTAAATTTCCTGCATTTTCAGCAGAAAATAAAAACCTTCAACCAAATAAACGGGACTTGGCCCAAATTGGGGAGGATGGGGAGGGAGCTATAGGCAACTCTTTTTATGTTAACGTGCAAATGGTCTTCAAAACCACTCCTCAGCGATGGAGTCTTGTTATCTCTACACTGCTAAATTCACTGGCCCACAGGCTATTTCCAGCCAGAGCTGGATCTGTCGCAGAATACCGAGGTTCTGACAGCAAGAATGTAGCTTTCTATTACATGCAGAATCACAGGAGAAGAACCAGTCCTGTGACCAGAGGCGATGACGTGAAACATGCATGATGTGGGGGGAGGGAGGAGGGAGGAGCAGAAGGCTATGCTGTGGCAGCCACTGTCTTGGATAACATCATGTGGTCTTTGTTTTCACTCCTTGGACAGGGTCTGAATGTGGTCCATCGGTCTAAACTAGCAACCTGGGAAGCCTGTTATTTAAACCATGTTTACTGGTGGCCGGAAGGCAAACTAATGGTGGCTGCCAGGGGACGTGGGCTAACTTTACATGTGTTTCCAAACCTGGAAAACAGCCAGAGAACTCCAAAAGAGAAATGTTCTGATTGACATCCAGCTAGGCTGCAGCCCCCAGAAAGCATTGATCTTAGTCAGCAACTTACACAGGGCGGCAAGAGGGGCACAGAACCTAATCCTCCACAGGCCCTCCCACTGGCAGAAGAGAGGAAGCACACACTCAAGCTTGGAATTTTCTTTTTTTAAAACAAGGAAAATTAATTCCTTAATTTAGGCAATGCCATGTAGCATGCAGGATCTTAGCTCCCTGACCAGGGATCGAACTTGTGCCCCCTGCATTGGGAGTACAAAGTCTTAACTACTGGACCACCAAATAAGTCCCCTGAGATTGGAGCATTTCATTTTGTTCTTTAAAATGGCAACGTTTTGGAACTTCCTGGTGGTTTGGTAGTTAAGAATCCACATTGCAATGCGGGGGACCTGGGTTTGATCCCTGGTCGGGGAACTAAGATGCCACATGCCACAGAGCCACTAAGCCCAAGTGCTGCAACTGCTGAGCTTGTGTGCTCTGGATCTTATGCACCACAACTGGAGAAGCTGAGTGCCCATCAAAATGTTCCTCGAGATGCAGTGAAGATCCAGTGTGCCACAATGACAACCCAATGCAGCCAAAAGAATAAAGTTTTTTTAAAAAGCAATGTTTTGCATTAAGAATTAGTGTTCACCACTATTCTTCTCCAAAATACACTGTTTTATTATAAAACCAATGTCCTTCCAGATCCTATAAAAAGCAACATCTAAATAAAGTAACTCTAGGAAGGTGTACTGCCTTTTTCAAAATGACTCTGATGTTCTATTCCACTGACTCCACTTTGAGACACAAGAGCCCCGGAAGCTCCTTCCTAATTTTGCCAGTAACTAGCTGTGGGACTTTAAGTAGCCACTTAACCTGAGTTGCAGTTTCTCAGTTGCAAAAATAAGTGCTTGTGATATTTTAAAAATCTCTTCCTAGTCTTAACTTCCAGAAAGAAGGTAGAACCTACTGAATTTAGACAGCACATTTTACTAGACTAATCAAAGACGTAATTCATGCAGAAAATCTTTAGGGTGACCTCAAACTTAATTTAGACTATTGAGACACCTACCTAAAACAGTGTCACTGTTTGTTGAGAATGGAAAGAAAGAAAGAAAGAAAAAAAAACCAACACATTTTGAGAATAAAAAAAAGTACAGGGCTAAGTTTGAAACTCATCGGCCTCTGACCAGGGGGAGATCCTCCACAGGCCCTCCCACTGGCAGAGAGGAAGCACACACTCAAGCTTGGAATTTTCTTTTTTTAAAACAAGGAAAATTAATTCCTTAATTTAGGCAATGCCATGTAGCATGCAGGATCTTAGCTCCCTGACCAGGGATCGAACTTGTGCCCCCTGCATTGGGAGTACAAAGTCTTAACTACTGGACCACCAAATAAGTCCCCTGAGATTGGAGCATTTCATTTTGTTCTTTAAAATGGCAACGCGTTTTGGAACTTCCTGGTGGTTTGGTAGTTAAGAATCCACATTGCAATGCGGGGGACCTGGGTTTGATCCCTGGTCGGGGAACTAAGATGCCACATGCCACAGAGCCACTAAGCCCAAGTGCTGCAACTGCTGAGCTTGTGTGCTCTGGATCTTATGCACCACAACTGGAGAAGCTGAGTGCCCATCAAAATGTTCCTCGAGATGCAGTGAAGATCCAGTGTGCCACAATGACAACCCAATGCAACCAGAAGAATAAAGTTTTTAAAAGCAATGTTTTGCATTAAGAATTAGTGTTCACCACTATTCTTCTCCAAAATACACTGTTTTATTATAAAACCAATGTCCTTCCAGATCCTATAAAAAGCAACATCTAAATAAAGTAACTCTAGGAAGGTGTACTGCCTTTTTCAAAATGACTCTGATGTTCTATTCCACTGACTCCACTTTGAGACACAAGAGCCCCGGAAGCTCCTTCCTAATTTTGCCAGTAACTAGCTGTGGGACTTTAAGTAGCCACTTAACCTGAGTTGCAGTTTCTCAGTTGCAAAAATAAGTGCTTGTGATATTTTAAAAATCTCTTCCTAGTCTTAACTTCCAGAAAGAAGGTAGAACCTACTGAATTTAGACAGCACATTTTACTAGACTAATCAAAGACGTAATTCATGCAGAAAATCTTTAGGGTGACCTCAAACTTAATTTAGACTATTGAGACACCTACCTAAAACAGTGTCACTGTTTGTTGAGAATGGAAAGAAAGAAAGAAAGAAAAAAAAACCAACACATTTTGAGAATAAAAAAAAGTACAGGGCTAAGTTTGAAACTCATCGGCCTCTAAACCATGGAAACTACTGCTTCTTCTATAACTCGTGTTTTGCAGTGTTTGTTAATTATCTTTGCTATTGTTAATGCACAGAAGGGAAATGATCTCTAAGTTGTACGTCAAGGGTTTCACACAAACATGAGGGACGTTAGATGTTTGGTGCTCTTTTCTCAGTCTGTCTTGAGAAGAAGGGTAGGTGGTGCTAAGAAAAGCAGTAAGGCGTCACATATAAGACAGCTGAGGCCCTGGTGTTTAAAAAAAGGGGAAAAGGGAAAAGAGAGGTGGCCACAAACAAATGGAGAGAAGCTCCCATGTGGGTTCTCATCTCAGTTTTGCCACACTTTCTGGATTTCAAATGTAAAACAAATGAGTTCTTTGGGCAACCCTGGGAAACCCTAAAGGACCCAGATTGACTTCTGCTTAGGATATGGAAAGCGGCAAAGAATGCCATCTCCTACTGTAACGAGAAGGAATAGCCAGATAACTGAACAGTCAAAAGTCTCCTTAAGGCCATCAGAGAATGCTTCTGGGAGGCAACCAAGAGAAATGAGTTCCCAAGAGGGACAAACCCCTCTCAGGAAGGAAGGAAGACAAGCACTCCCTCGCTTTTGGCAGAGTGCAAGCAGAAGAGGAGGTCTCCAAAGACATGGGTAAGAAGAAATCAGCTACAATTTAATGAATTCTTAACAGCTAAATGTGATCTAATGGGTCAGTCTGCAAAGCAAGAGCCTCAGATCCAAAAGAATTTGCATTCACTCAAAAGTTCTCTTCTACTGGCCCCCACCAGGGGCTCATGAGTGCTTCTGTTTGGCTCAAGCTTGCACAAGGTGACCAGCTGCTGCTGCGGGCAGGCACCAAGACTCCATGACTTCCCAGACATTCTTCTCATGCTAAGCAAAAGTCTTAAGCTACCAGGGCAGCAAACCCTTTCAGCCTAGAGCACAGGCAAATTCTCACTGTTTCTAAGAGATAAATAGGAATATAACCCAACTGCCTCTGAATGAGAAATAATAACCCTCTCACTCCCAGGACACAGGCAAAGATCCATTCCAGCTGGCGGAGGAAGAAGCAAAAACCTAACACTGGGGCTTCCCCTGGTGGTCCAGTGGGTAAGGACACTGCCTTGCAGTGCAAGGGGCGCCGGTTCGATCCCTGGCCTGGGAAGATCCCACGTGCCGCGGAGCGGCTGGACGGATGTGTCCAATCACCCAGCCGGAGCTCTGGAGCACATGCGCCCAGAGCTGGCGCTCTGCGACGACAGATGCCACCGTGATGGGAGGCCCGCAGGAGCCAAAGAACAAAGACGGATGGAAATAGAGAAATGAAAGACCAATAGAAGTGGCCCGCCCGCTCCCCTCCCTCCCCAACCCGACACCCGCCCAAAATAAATAAATAAATAAACTTTAAAAAAAAAAAAAAAAAAAAAAAGAAAAAGAATAGTTCTTTAAAAAAAAAAAAAAAAAAACCCTAACACTGGAGATTGCAGCCAGGATCCCATGCCTATATCAATACTAAGCAGAGGTCTGCTATCGCTGAGGAAGGGAGAGTAAACTCCCACTTATAAACCACAGATACAAAGTCATTTGGTTGCCAAGCAGAGAAGAAGCAGAGATGCTGAGAAAGCCCTATCTCTAAGACCCAGGTGCACCCAAGGACTCCCCAAGATTGAGGCTGGACCAGGACAATAGAAAATACTCCTTCTCTTCTCTGACTCCACTGCAAGGACTGCAGAAAGCAGAGTATGGTAAAGGAACAATGAAAACAAAACAAAAACAAAAACAGGCCCAGGTAGTAACTGCTGGGGGAAGATGAAGCTGTGGTACAACGGAGATACAAGGCCCAATCCCCACTCTAGTCCTAGCTAGAATGATCCAGCTCCCTATGAGCAGCCTAGCAGCAGAGGTGTGTCTACTTACAGTCATAAATACTTTTTGCTTCAGATTCTACTGTTTCTATTCAATGACAGACACAGTGTTTGGCACTGAATACAACATTATAAGACATATAAGTTATATAACCCATAAGTAAAACAGAGTATGATTTGGTAGATACTGGGGACTAAGCTCTAAGAGGGCGGAGCAGAAGGACATGTGCACACCTTCTTCGTGCAAAGGCTAGGTTAAAAGGTTCACCCCCAACTGCCTCTGAATGAGAAATAATAACCCTCTCACTCCCAGGACACAGGCAAAGATCCATTCCAGCTGGCGGAGGAAGAAGCAAAAACCTAACACTGGGGCTTCCCCTGGTGGTCCAGTGGGTAAGGACACTGCCTTGCAGTGCAAGGGGCGCCGGTTCGATCCCTGGCCTGGGAAGATCCCACGTGCCGCGGAGCGGCTGGACGGATGTGTCCAATCACCCAGCCGGAGCTCTGGAGCACATGCGCCCAGAGCTGGCGCTCTGCGACGACAGATGCCACCGTGATGGGAGGCCCGCAGGAGCCAAAGAACAAAGACGGATGGAAATAGAGAAATGAAAGACCAATAGAAGTGGCCCGCCCGCTCCCCTCCCTCCCCAACCCGACACCCGCCCAAAATAAATAAATAAATAAACTTTAAAAAAAAAAAAAAAAAAGAAAAAGAATAGTTCTTTAAAAAAAAAAAAAAAAAAACCCTAACACTGGAGATTGCAGCCAGGATCCCATGCCTATATCAATACTAAGCAGAGGTCTGCTATCGCTGAGGAAGGGAGAGTAAACTCCCACTTATAAACCACAGATACAAAGTCATTTGGTTGCCAAGCAGAGAAGAAGCAGAGATGCTGAGAAAGCCCTATCTCTAAGACCCAGGTGCACCCAAGGACTCCCCAAGATTGAGGCTGGACCAGGACAATAGAAAATACTCCTTCTCTTCTCTGACTCCACTGCAAGGACTGCAGAAAGCAGAGTATGGTAAAGGAACAATGAAAACAAAACAAAAACAAAAACAGGCCCAGGTAGTAACTGCTGGGGGAAGATGAAGCTGTGGTACAACGGAGATACAAGGCCCAATCCCCACTCTAGTCCTAGCTAGAATGATCCAGCTCCCTATGAGCAGCCTAGCAGCAGAGGTGTGTCTACTTACAGTCATAAATACTTTTTGCTTCAGATTCTACTGTTTCTATTCAATGACAGACACAGTGTTTGGCACTGAATACAACATTATAAGACATATAAGTTATATAACCCATAAGTAAAACAGAGTATGATTTGGTAGATACTGGGGACTAAGCTCTAAGAGGGCGGAGCAGAAGGACATGTGCACACCTTCTTCCATGAGAACACCAAAACTGCAACTAGCTGCTGAACAACCAGTGACAGGAGGATGCTGGAACTGACCAAAAGAAGATACTCCATGTCCAAGGACAAAGAAGAAGCTGCAATGAGACAGTAACAGGGACACGATCACGTTCAAATCAAACCTCATATCCACCAGAGACTCTTGGGAGGACACAAACAAAACCTTGTGCACATTAGGACCAGGGGAAAGGAGCAGTGGCCCCACAAGAGGTTGAGCCAGACTGACCTGTGAGTGTTTGGGAGGCTTTAGCAGAAGCACTGGCTGACAGCGGCCTGCCAAGCAGTCAGGGGTAATGGCAGCAGCAGTCTTGGGTGGTGCAAAGGGTTGGCATAAATCCTTGGAGGAGGTCACTATTAGCCCTACCACAGAGCGAACTTAAAACTCAGCATTCAGAAAACTAAAATGATGGCACCTGGTCCCGTCACTTTATGGCCAATAGATGGGGAAACAACGGAAACAGTGACAGACTTTATTTTCTTGGGCTTCGAAATTACTGTGGATGGTGACTGCAGCCACAAATTTAAAAGGTGCTTGCTCCTTGGAAGAAAAGCTATGACAAACCTAGACAGTGTATTAAAGAGCAGAGATACCATTTTGCTGACAAAGGTCCACATAGCCCAAACTATGGTTTTTTCAGTAGCCATGTATGGATGTGAGAGTTGACCAATAAAGAAGGCTGAGCCCTGAAGAAATGATGCTTTTGAACTGTGATGTTAGAGAAGACTCTCGAGAGCCCTTTGGACTGGAAAAAGATAAAAAAGTCAATCTTAAAGGAAATCAATCCTGAATATTCATTGGAAGGACTGATGCTGAAGCTGAAGCTTCAGTCATAATCCCTATGAGCAGCCTAGCAGCAGAGGTGTGTCTACTTACAGTCATAAATACTTTTGCTTCAGATTCTACTGTTTCTATTCAATGACAGACACAGTGTTTGGCACTGAATACAACATTATAAGACATATAAGTTATATAACCCATAAGTAAAACAGAGTATGATTTGGTAGATACTGGGGACTAAGCTCTAAGAGGGCGGAGCAGAAGGACATGTGCACACCTTCTTCCATGAGAACACCAAAACTGCAACTAGCTGCTGAACAACCAGTGACAGGAGGATGCTGGAACTGACCAAAAGAAGATACTCCATGTCCAAGGACAAAGAAGAAGCTGCAATGAGACAGTAACAGGGACACGATCACGTTCAAATCAAACCTCATATCCACCAGAGACTCTTGGGAGGACACAAACAAAACCTTGTGCACATTAGGACCAGGGGAAAGGAGCAGTGGCCCCACAAGAGGTTGAGCCAGACTGACCTGTGAGTGTTTGGGAGGCTTTAGCAGAAGCACTGGCTGACAGCGGCCTGCCAAGCAGTCAGGGGTAATGGCAGCAGCAGTCTTGGGTGGTGCAAAGGGTTGGCATAAATCCTTGGAGGAGGTCACTATTAGCCCTACCACAGAGCGAACTTAAAACTCAGCATTCAGAAAACTAAAATGATGGCACCTGGTCCCGTCACTTTATGGCCAATAGATGGGGAAACAACGGAAACAGTGACAGACTTTATTTTCTTGGGCTTCGAAATTACTGTGGATGGTGACTGCAGCCACAAATTTAAAAGGTGCTTGCTCCTTGGAAGAAAAGCTATGACAAACCTAGACAGTGTATTAAAGAGCAGAGATACCATTTTGCTGACAAAGGTCCACATAGCCCAAACTATGGTTTTTTCAGTAGCCATGTATGGATGTGAGAGTTGACCAATAAAGAAGGCTGAGCCCTGAAGAAATGATGCTTTTGAACTGTGATGTTAGAGAAGACTCTCGAGAGCCCTTTGGACTGGAAAAAGATAAAAAAGTCAATCTTAAAGGAAATCAATCCTGAATATTCATTGGAAGGACTGATGCTGAAGCTGAAGCTTCAATACTTTGGCCACCTGACTGAAAAAGATGACTCATTGGAAAAGGCCCTAAGGCTGGAAAAAGTAGAAGGCAGGAGAAGGGGACAACGGTGGATGAGATGGTTGGATGCCATCACCGACTCAATGGACAATGAACCCCATGAACATTAAAGGCAAAAAAGACAATACACTGAAGGATGAGATCCCCAGGTTGGGAGGTGTCCAATATGCTCCTGGAGAAAAGCTGAGAAATAGCTTCAGAAGGAATGAAGACGCTGAGACAAAGCGGAAATGACACCCAGCTGTGGATGTGTCTGGTGGTGAAAGTGAAATCTGATGTTGTAAAGAATAGTATTGTGTAGAAACCTGGAATGTTAGGTCCGTAAAACAAGGTAAATTGGATGTGGTCAAACAGGAGAGGGTAAGAGTGAATACTAACATCTTAGGAGTCAGTGAACTAAAATGGACAGGAATGGGCTAATTTAATTCAGATGATATTATGTCTATACTGTGGGCAAGAATCCCTTAGAAGAAATGGAGTAGCCCTCATAGTCAACAAGAGAGTCCGAAATGCAGTACTTGGGTGCAATCTCAAAAACAACAGAATGATCTCGGTTCATTTCTAAGGCAAATCATTCAACATCACAGTAATTCAAGTCTATGACCCAGTCACCTGCCAAAGAAGCTGAAGCTGAATGGTTCTATGAAGACCTATGAGACTTTCTAGAACTAATGGCAAAAAAGATGTCCTTTTCATCTCAGGGAACTGGAATGCAAGGGTAGGTAGTCAGGAGATACCTGGAGTAACAGGTAAGTTCAGCCTTGGAGTACAAAATGAAGCAGGGCTAAGGCTAACAAGAGAATGCACTGGTCATAGCAAATACTCTCTTCCAACAACACAAAAGATGACTCTACACATGGACATCACCAGGTGGTCAATACTGAAATCCGATTGATTATATTATTTTCAGCTGAAGATGGAGAAGTTCTACAGAGTCCACAAAAACAACCCTGGGAGCTGACTGTGGCTCAGATCATGAGCGCATTACTTCAAAATTCAGACTTAAATTGAACAAAGTAGGGAAAACCACCAGGCCATTCAGGTATGACCTAAATCAAATCCTTTATGATAACACAGTGGAAGTTAGAAATAGATTCAAGGGATGAGATCTGATAGACAGAGTGCCTGAAAAACTATGGACACAGACTGATAACACTATATAGGAAGTGGTCATCAAAACCACCCCCAAGAAAAAGAAATGCAAGAAGGCAAAATGGTTGTCTGAGGAGGCTTTACAAATAGGTGACAATAGAAATGAAAGAGGCAAAGGAGAAAGGGAAAGACATACCCGTCTAAATGCACAGCTCCAAAGAATAGTAAGGAGAGACAAGAAGCCCTTCTTAAGTAAACAATGCAAAGAAATAGAAGAAAAATACAGAATGGGAACGACCAGAGATTTCTCCAAGAAAATTAGAGATACCAAGGGAACATTTCATGCAAAGATGGGTTCAACAAAGGACAGAAACTGTATGGACCTAACAGAAGCAGAAGATAGTAAGCAAGAATACACAAAAGAACTGTACACAAAAAGGTCTTAATGAATCAGATGACCATGATGGTGTGGTCACTCACCTAGAGTCAGACATCCTAGAGTGTGAAGTCAAGAGGGCCTTTGGAAGGATTACTATGTGGGGGCAATGGAATTCTAGCTGAGCTATTTCAAATCCTAATAGATGATGCTGTTTAAGTGTTGCACTCAATATGTCAGCAAATTTGGAAAACTCAGCAAAGGGCACAGAACTGGAATTCCAATCCCAAAGAAGGGCAACGCCAAAGAATGTTCAAACGATTGCTGTCATTTCACATGCTAGCAAGGTAATGCTCAAAATCCTTCAAGCAAGGCTTCAACATGGGCTTTCCAGATGGCTGAGTGGTTAAAAAATTTGCTTATTAATGCAGGAGCTGCAGGAGACAGACATTCAATTGCTGGGTCAGGAAGATCCACTGGAGGAGGAAATGGCAACCCATTCCAGTATTCTTGTCTGGAGAATCCATGGACATAGGAGCCCAGCAGGCCATAGTCCATGGGGTTGCAAAGAATTAGACATGACCCATGACTGAGCACATACACAGGCTTAAACATTATGTGAACTGAGAACTTCCATATGTACAAGTTGAGTTTAGAAAACGCAGAGGAACCAGAGATCAAATAGCCAAAATCCAACAAATCATAGAAAAAGCAAGGAAATTCCAAAAATACATCTAATTCTGCTTTATTGACTACAGTGAAGTCATTGACTGTGGATCAAACAGAAAATTCTTAGACATAGGAATCCCAGACCACCTTACTTGCCTCCTGAGAAACATGTATGCAAGTTAAGAGCCAGCAGTTAGAACCAGGCATGGAACAAGGGACTGGTTCAAAATTGGGAAAGACGTATGTCAAGGCTGTATACTGTCGCCCTGTCTATTTAACTTATATGGGACAAGTAAAATGCTGGGCTGTATGATTCACAAGCTGGAATCAAGATTGCCGGAGATTAAAAACCAAGGGAACATTTCATGCAAAGATGGGTTCAACAAAGGACAGAAACTGTATGGACCTAACAGAAGCAGAAGATAGTAAGCAAGAATACACAAAAGAACTGTACACAAAAAGGTCTTAATGAATCAGATGACCATGATGGTGTGGTCACTCACCTAGAGTCAGACATCCTAGAGTGTGAAGTCAAGAGGGCCTTTGGAAGGATTACTATGTGGGGGCAATGGAATTCTAGCTGAGCTATTTCAAATCCTAATAGATGATGCTGTTTAAGTGTTGCACTCAATATGTCAGCAAATTTGGAAAACTCAGCAAAGGGCACAGAACTGGAATTCCAATCCCAAAGAAGGGCAACGCCAAAGAATGTTCAAACGATTGCTGTCATTTCACATGCTAGCAAGGTAATGCTCAAAATCCTTCAAGCAAGGCTTCAACATGGGCTTTCCAGATGGCTGAGTGGTTAAAAAATTTGCTTATTAATGCAGGAGCTGCAGGAGACAGACATTCAATTGCTGGGTCAGGAAGATCCACTGGAGGAGGAAATGGCAACCCATTCCAGTATTCTTGTCTGGAGAATCCATGGACATAGGAGCCCAGCAGGCCATAGTCCATGGGGTTGCAAAGAATTAGACATGACCCATGACTGAGCACATACACAGGCTTAAACATTATGTGAACTGAGAACTTCCATATGTACAAGTTGAGTTTAGAAAACGCAGAGGAACCAGAGATCAAATAGCCAAAATCCAACAAATCATAGAAAAAGCAAGGAAATTCCAAAAATACATCTAATTCTGCTTTATTGACTACAGTGAAGTCATTGACTGTGGATCAAACTGAAAAATTCTTAGACATAGGAATCCCAGACCACCTTACTTGCCTCCTGAGAAACATGTATGCAAGTTAAGAGCCAGCAGTTAGAACCAGGCATGGAACAAGGGACTGGTTCAAAATTGGGAAAGACGTATGTCAAGGCTGTATACTGTCGCCCTGTCTATTTAACTTATATGCAGAGTACATCATGTAAAATGCTGGGCTGTATGATTCACAAGCTGGAATCAAGATTGCCGGGAAAAATACCAATAACACAAAGATGCAGATCACATCACCCTAATGGCAGAAAGTGAACAGGAATCAAAGAGTCTCTTGATTAAGGTAAAAGAGCAGAGTGAAAAAAGCTGGCTTAAAACTCAACATTCAAAAAACTAAAATTATGGTATCCAATC
Organism: Tragulus kanchil; assembly: GCA_022376925.1. Lineage (NCBI taxonomy): Eukaryota > Metazoa > Chordata > Mammalia > Artiodactyla > Tragulidae > Tragulus > Tragulus kanchil. Next base: position 140,635,155 of record JAIOJX010000003.1, read on the forward strand.
CCCTCACTTCATGGCAAATAGATGGGGAAAAAATAGAAACAGCGACAGATTTTATTTTCTTGGGCTCCAAGATTACCAAGGATGGTGACTGTAGCCACAAAAGTAAAAGACACTTTCTCCTTGGATGAAAGCTATGACAAACCTAGACAGTGTATTAAAAAGCAGAGACATCACTTTGCAGACAAAGGTTCATATAGTTAAAGCTATGGTGTTTCCAGTATGCATATACAGATGTGACAGTCAGACTACAAAGAAGGCTGAGCACTGAAGAATTGATGCTTTCAACCTGAAGTGCTGGAGAAGACTAATGAGAGTCCCTTGGATTGCAAGGAGATCAAACCAAGACAATCCTAAAGGAAATCAGCCCTGAATACTCACTGGAAGGACTGATGCTGAAGTTGAAGCTCCAATACTTTGGCCACCTGATGTGAGGAGACAACTCAGTGGAAAAGACCCTGAAGCTGGGAAAGATCAAAAGGCAGGAGGAGAAGAGGGCAACAGAGCATAAGATAGTTGGATGACACCACCAACCATCAGTCAGTGGACACCAGAATGAGCAAATTCCGGGAGACAGTGAAGGACAGGGAAGCCTGGCATGCTGTGGTGGTTTAGTTACTAAGTTGCGTCTGACTCTTTGCACCCTATAGACTGTAGCCTGACTGACTCCTCTGTCCATGGGATTTCCCAGGCACGAATACTGGAATGGGCTGCCATTTCTTTCTCCAGGGACTCTTCCTGACCTAGGGATTGTGCCCGGGTCTCTTGCATTGTAGTTGAACTGAGACACCAGGGAAGCCCATGGGGTGCTGTGTCCATGAAGTCGCAAAGAGCACGACATGACTTAGGGACTGAACAACATGGTCCCTGAAATTCTAATGTTAGAAACTTATCCTAAGGAATTAGGGAAGGCTGTACTCAAGGATTCAGCCTTGTGGATGTCAATATGACAGCAAAAAATTCTCACCATCTCTGAATTAGTTTCTATTACTGCCATAAAAATCTGTCACAAATTAAACAGTTTAAATAAAAACACTAATTTATTATCTCATAGTTCTACAGAGATTCATGTAGGTTTAGTTGGTTCCTCTGCCCTCATCTCAGGAGCCCCAGATCAAGGCATCAGCCAGGTGAGGCACTTATCAGAAGGCCCAGAAGGAGAATCCCCTTCCAAGCTCATTCAGGGTATGGGCAGAATTCAGTTCCTCAGGACTGCAGAGCTGGGCTTCCTGTTTTCTTGCTGGCTGTCAGTTGGGAATCTCTGTCAGGAACTTCCTGCTGCTTGTATCATTTTGCCGTTGCATCTCACACCAGCAATGATGTGTCAAATTCCTCTCACCTTTGAATCTCTTGGACTTCTCCTTTTGGCATTTGTCTTCTACTTCCAATGTAGAAAGTTCTCTGCTTTTGAAGACTAATGAGAGCCTTTCAAGTACAAATCCTAAAGGAAATCAGCCCTGAATACTCACTGGAAGGACTGATGCTGAAGTTGAAGCTCCAATACTTTGGCCACCTGATGTGAGGAGACAACTCAGTGGAAAAGACCCTGAAGCTGGGAAAGATCAAAAGGCAGGAGGAGAAGAGGGCAACAGAGCATAAGATAGTTGGATGACACCACCAACCATCAGTCAGTGGACACCAGAATGAGCAAATTCCGGGAGACAGTGAAGGACAGGGAAGCCTGGCATGCTGTGGTGGTTTAGTTACTAAGTTGCGTCTGACTCTTTGCACCCTATAGACTGTAGCCTGACTGACTCCTCTGTCCATGGGATTTCCCAGGCACGAATACTGGAATGGGCTGCCATTTCTTTCTCCAGGGACTCTTCCTGACCTAGGGATTGTGCCCGGGTCTCTTGCATTGTAGTTGAACTGAGACACCAGGGAAGCCCATGGGGTGCTGTGTCCATGAAGTCGCAAAGAGCACGACATGACTTAGGGACTGAACAACATGGTCCCTGAAATTCTAATGTTAGAAACTTATCCTAAGGAATTAGGGAAGGCTGTACTCAAGGATTCAGCCTTGTGGATGTCAATATGACAGCAAAAAATTCTCACCATCTCTGAATTAGTTTCTATTACTGCCATAAAAATCTGTCACAAATTAAACAGTTTAAATAAAAACACTAATTTATTATCTCATAGTTCTACAGAGATTCATGTAGGTTTAGTTGGTTCCTCTGCCCTCATCTCAGGAGCCCCAGATCAAGGCATCAGCCAGGTGAGGCACTTATCAGAAGGCCCAGAAGGAGAATCCCCTTCCAAGCTCATTCAGGGTATGGGCAGAATTCAGTTCCTCAGGACTGCAGAGCTGGGCTTCCTGTTTTCTTGCTGGCTGTCAGTTGGGAATCTCTGTCAGGAACTTCCTGCTGCTTGTATCATTTTGCCGTTGCATCTCACACCAGCAATGATGTGTCAAATTCCTCTCACCTTTGAATCTCTTGGACTTCTCCTTTTGGCATTTGTCTTCTACTTCCAATGGAGAAAGTTCTCTGCTTTTAAGGACTCATGTGTTTCGACTGGGCCCACCTGAATAAGTCAAATTAATCTCCCTATCTTCATAAACTTACATCTCCAGTGTTTCTTTTAAGTAGCTTATATCCAAGGGGCCTCAGGATTAGGGCATGGACAGTCTTCTTTTCCACTATTCCTTCAGGGGCATGACGCCTACTACAACTGCAAATGTCCAATAACTGGTTAAACTACCATATGGCTGGACAATGGAATACCATGTGGTTATTAACATGATGGTTACTGGACAACTCATTATGAAATGTATAAAAGGCAGCAATGGATTGACAGAAGCTCAGAGATGAATGGTGGTGGGGGTGGTGGTTCAGTCGCTCAGTCGTGTCTGACTCTCTGTGACCCCAAGGACTGTCGCCCGCCAGGCTCCTCTGTCCATGGGATTTCCCCGGCAAGAGTACTGGAGTGAGCTGCCACTTGCTTCTCTATCAGAGATGAAGAGGTAGGTAATAGAGCAAATTTAGTAAAATGTTCACTGCAGAATTCAGGTGACAGGCTTATGGGTTGTCACTGTAAAATTTTTCAGTGTTTCTTTGTATATTTGAAAAGCTTCAAAAAACCAATTAGCTCCATTATGTTCCAAGCCCTCCTCCCCACTCAACCAATGGTTTTCAAGCTGCACAGCGTGGAAATCTACGTGTCTGTGAGATTTCTAGCAAAGCACTGGCAAATAAGATTCTGCAAAAGGTCTGAACACAGTCTTAAGTAGCATTAAATAGCACTCCACATTATTTTTCAGAAAATTAGCAAACTAAAATAAAAAGCAATAATACACAATTTATTACTCAGAGGGGTTTTTCCTCTGCCCTCATCTCAGGAGCCCCAGATCAAGGCATCAGCCAGGTGAGGCACTTATCAGAAGGCCCAGAAGGAGAATCCTTCCAAGCTCATTCAGGGTATGGGCAGAATTCAGTTCCTCAGGACTGCAGAGCTGGGCTTCCTGTTTTCTTGCTGGCTGTCAGTTGGGAATCTCTGTCAGGAACTTCCTGCTGCTTGTATCATTTTGCCGTTGCATCTCACACCAGCAATGATGTGTCAAATTCCTCTCACCTTTGAATCTCTTGGACTTCTCCTTTTGGCATTTGTCTTCTACTTCCAATGGAGAAAGTTCTCTGCTTTTAAGGACTCATGTGTTTCGACTGGGCCCACCTGAATAAGTCAAATTAATCTCCCTATCTTCATAAACTTACATCTCCAGTGTTTCTTTTAAGTAGCTTATATCCAAGGGGCCTCAGGATTAGGGCATGGACAGTCTTCTTTTCCACTATTCCTTCAGGGGCATGACGCCTACTACAACTGCAAATGTCCAATAACTGGTTAAACTACCATATGGCTGGACAATGGAATACCATGTGGTTATTAACATGATGGTTACTGGACAACTCATTATGAAATGTATAAAAGGCAGCAATGGATTGACAGAAGCTCAGAGATGAATGGTGGTGGGGGTGGTGGTTCAGTCGCTCAGTCGTGTCTGACTCTCTGTGACCCCAAGGACTGTCGCCCGCCAGGCTCCTCTGTCCATGGGATTTCCCCGGCAAGAGTACTGGAGTGAGCTGCCACTTGCTTCTCTATCAGAGATGAAGAGGTAGGTAATAGAGCAAATTTAGTAAAATGTTCACTGCAGAATTCAGGTGACAGGCTTATGGGTTGTCACTGTAAAATTTTTCAGTGTTTCTTTGTATATTTGAAAAGCTTCAAAAAACCAATTAGCTCCATTATGTTCCAAGCCCTCCTCCCCACTCAACCAATGGTTTTCAAGCTGCACAGCGTGGAAATCTACGTGTCTGTGAGATTTCTAGCAAAGCACTGGCAAATAAGATTCTGCAAAAGGTCTGAACACAGTCTTAAGTAGCATTAAATAGCACTCCACATTATTTTTCAGAAAATTAGCAAACTAAAATAAAAAGCAATAATATAGGATGCACTTTATGAATTGTTAATGTAAGAACCAAACTATATCTTATGCTTGAGGTATTTTTATCTTTAAAATGGAAGTTCCCTCTAACATAAAATTAATGCTATCTCTATAAAATTATTTCTAGATGGGAATAAACAAATCTATCCCATAGTTAAACAAAATTTGACAGAACAAATTTCCAAGTGATTGAAATAGAGTAATGAACACAGCCACAGAAGATGATGACTTCAACCGTAGCTGAGGGCTGATGTCATGGCATATGGCATCATATCGAGCAATGGGAACAGGTGCTGAGGCTAGAAAATAAAATGCACTTCTTGTCCTTTACACCCTGGAGTTATACAATCTTCTCTAATTTTGTAAAACCAGGAATGTCTCAAAGACACTATTTTCAAGATACGTAAGGAATTTAACATTTACAAAAGGGAACAAAAACCTAACCTGTCATTTTCATTTAGAAATACTGCAAATATAACCGAAGTATGCTGAACCTCAGCCTTCACACCAAAAATGATTCTTATGGATTCGATCAGGAGCAATGACTCTTTTATCTTAACGACTTTCCAATTTCATGGGAAATTGGCCAGAGGATGGAGGGGGAGCAGTATTGCCTCAGCAGTTAACAGGCAAGGCTCTGTGGTCAACCTGACTGGCTTTTGAATCCCTGTTCTACTATCTACTACTTACTGCTCATGTGACCATGGGCAAGATGCTAAACCTTGATTTCCTTAGCAGCTAAACTATTAAGAGTGGAGACAAGACAACGAGTATGTAAAACACCTACCCCAATGCCTATCTTGGAATAGCCACTCAAGAAATTGTTATTTTTACTAGCAAAAGCAACAGTAATAATAAATCAAAGCCTCCTATTAGACACAGATGTACTTGGGATGTATGCAAACTATTGGGCACTAAGTCAAACAAGTGCATTGTATTCTGACAACACAGAGAAGAGCAATTTCCCTGTGTGTATTACCATGAAACTGGCAAATAAGATTCTGCAAAAGGTCTGAACACAGTCTTAAGTAGCATTAAATAGCACTCCACATTATTTTTCAGAAAATTAGCAAACTAAAATAAAAAGCAATAATATAGGATGCACTTTATGAATTGTTAATGTAAGAACCAAACTATATCTTATGCTTGAGGTATTTTTATCTTTAAAATGGAAGTTCCCTCTAACATAAAATTAATGCTATCTCTATAAAATTATTTCTAGATGGGAATAAACAAATCTATCCCATAGTTAAACAAAATTTGACAGAACAAATTTCCAAGTGATTGAAATAGAGTAATGAACACAGCCACAGAAGATGATGACTTCAACCGTAGCTGAGGGCTGATGTCATGGCATATGGCATCATATCGAGCAATGGGAACAGGTGCTGAGGCTAGAAAATAAAATGCACTTCTTGTCCTTTACACCCTGGAGTTATACAATCTTCTCTAATTTTGTAAAACCAGGAATGTCTCAAAGACACTATTTTCAAGATACGTAAGGAATTTAACATTTACAAAAGGGAACAAAAACCTAACCTGTCATTTTCATTTAGAAATACTGCAAATATAACCGAAGTATGCTGAACCTCAGCCTTCACACCAAAAATGATTCTTATGGATTCGATCAGGAGCAATGACTCTTTTATCTTAACGACTTTCCAATTTCATGGGAAATTGGCCAGAGGATGGAGGGGGAGCAGTATTGCCTCAGCAGTTAACAGGCAAGGCTCTGTGGTCAACCTGACTGGCTTTTGAATCCCTGTTCTACTATCTACTACTTACTGCTCATGTGACCATGGGCAAGATGCTAAACCTTGATTTCCTTAGCAGCTAAACTATTAAGAGTGGAGACAAGACAACGAGTATGTAAAACACCTACCCCAATGCCTATCTTGGAATAGCCACTCAAGAAATTGTTATTTTTACTAGCAAAAGCAACAGTAATAATAAATCAAAGCCTCCTATTAGACACAGATGTACTTGGGATGTATGCAAACTATTGGGCACTAAGTCAAACAAGTGCATTGTATTCTGACAACACAGAGAAGAGCATCCGTGACATTGCAATGAGTTTCAGAACATGTGTGTATTACCATGAAATGCCCTGAGCTAACTGTGAATCTGAAATCTTTAAGGACCAAACGCTATTGTTATTCTAAATGGTTAATTCTTTTAGGAAATATTATGTTCAAAAATATTCCAAGTCTACTGCTGAAATATAAGTGACCCCTGATTGAAGACAGCTTGATTCAAAACCCATTGCATTATAACCATGTTCCACATAATGACCAAAGGTTGTATTTATGGTTGCTTAATGACTAGGACCAATGCCTACGTTTTGTCTAAACAACTGCCAATGCTCATGATTCAGTCAAGGTCAATGGCAATTCGGGTGACTCAGTCTGCTGCTACAATTAGAGCAAGGGATCACTGAAGAAGTTGCCATGGCAACTGCCTACTGCCCAGCAATTACCATTCAAAAACTTTGGGAGGCAATCCTGTATTAAATTTGCAATTTATTTCTTGTGGCAGAAACTAATTTTAAAAACAGTTTGAAGGTCCTTGGAGTAATGAAGAATGCTTACTACAGAAAGAGTTACTAAAACAAGATGTCTTCAGTTGAAATGTAATTCAACTTACATTTTCAAAAGCTTCAAAGGCACCCAAAAGCATATACAGAGCCCTATTTTTACCTTGCTGTTGTTTGTAAATATAGAGTTATAAAATATAGATCTTTCATTCATTGAAATCTATTTTTGTGTTTATATAACATAAAATTAATTTTGGGCAAAAGAACTTAACATGTGCAACATTTCTATCTAGAAGTCCAATGCGCTATCCATTGCGCCACAGAGCCAGGTGCTATGTGCAACATTTCTAAGGGTCTGACTTAAGATGGCCAACCTTAGGATCACTGTTGTCCAGTTTTCTCTGACTCTTTGTGAGTCCATGGACTGCACCATGCTAGGTTTTCCTGTCCTTCACTATCTCTCTCTTTACTCAAACTCATGTCCACTGAGTTGGTCATGTCATCCAACCATCTCATCCTCTGTCGCCCCCTTCTCCTGCCCTCAATCTTTCCCAGCATCAGGGTGTTTCCCACCCCCTCCCCCCAATGAGTTGACTCTTTACATTAGGTGGCCAACATATTGGAGTTCCAGCTTTATCCATCAGTCCTTCCAATGAATATTCAGGGCTGAATTCCTTTAAGACTGACTGGTTTGATCTCCTTGCTGTCCAATGGACTCTCAAGAGTCTTCTCCAGCACTACAGTTCAAATGCATCAATTCTTTGGCACTCAGCCTTCTTTATGGTCCAACTCTCATATCCATACATAACTACTGGAATAACTATATGGACAAAATGATATCTCTGCTTTTAGGAGATGCTGTCATGGTCTGTCTTAGCTTTTCTTCCAAGGAGCAAGTGTCTTTTAATATCATGGCTGCAATCACCATCTACAGTGATCTGGGGATTTTTCTGGTGGCTCAGATGATAAAGAATCTGCCTGCAATGCAGGAGACCTGGGCTTGATTCCTGGGTCAGGAAGATCCCCTGGAGAAATCAATGGCTACCCACTTCAGTATCCAGTATCCTTGCCAGGAGAATTCAAGGGACAGAGGAGCCTGGTGGGCTACAGTTGATGGGGTCACAAAGAGTCGGCATGACTGAGTGACTAATACTTGCAACTTAGGATCATAGTTTAGCAGGGAAGTCATGAGTTGGGGCTGCTTGCCATTTTGCTTTTTAGTGCTGATTTACTGGGAACAGAGAGATGCTTAATTTTATTTTCTGGAAATGTTTCCTGGACAAAAGTTTGTAGAAACAACTATCAATATGCAAAATATAAAATCAAAATGAGGGAGGGCTATTGAAGCATGAAGGAAATCCTTCTTTTAGAGGAAAAGGAAAGGTGATACTAACATAGAAATACAGAAAAAGGCTACTAAAGGAGTCTCTCCAGTCAAAACTGACTTGACAACAAGGAATGTGATTTACCCTTTCCTTTCCTGTTTGTACATCTTTAAGTCTACCTGCATCAATCTGGGAATAAGGAAGAAAATTTGTTAGGGGGAAGATAGGAAATGCAAGTAAAAGGCATTTAGGGTAATGAGTTCATTGTAACAAGAAAACATTCAAGTACTAAAGTTAGTATCATTGACAACAAAGCTAAAACTTGCTTGGTTGCATTTCTCATTTAAAGGAAGCACAGTGATAGGACATGGAGTATAATGAAGATGCAGCTTTTTCTGCAATGTGTAGACCATTAAGTAGCAATTAAATGGTAATTCTCTATGGTCAACTGTCCTGCAGATTTGTAAATAAAAGACGGGAAGTTTTAGTTTTTCTCTAGTTAAAGGAAAGCCATGGTTTCTTTAGATGAGCACCAGCTCAAGTGGAACAGACTTCGCATGTGCATGTGCAACAGTCACAAGTATGGATGCAGGAGGAAGTCTCCTGTGATGGATGCCATTCACTTAGTTTTAAGGTCCTTTAGGCAAGGACCTAAACAGGTGCAGATGCAATTACAGAGAAACCTCCACCTCAGTGCATCAATAAAGTCAATGACCAGTTCAAACCCTCCTGAAAATCACTTGATTTTATCAGAAGATCATACTAAAAGCTGAGTGAATAAGAATTTTCAAATATCTGAAGAACAAGAAAATGACAGTATAAAATCAATTTCAGCAATTCACTATCATTTTTAGCAATTTAGTTGTTTTCTTAATAAAAATGCCTCTCCAACCAAAATGTTTAGGAAGCAGCTTTTCTCCTTATATGTGTGTCTGATTTATATTTAAGAAACATGCTGTGACATTATTTGAACTAATTTACTGGTTATCATTCAACAGTCGCTGCTAACTCTCTTTGGTGTGATAACAACCTAAATAAAAGAACGATTAGAATCTTCTTAATGGCTTCAACTCTATGACATTCAAAATATAAAATCAAAATGAGGAGGGCTATTGAAGCATGAAGGAAATCCTTCTTTTAGAGGAAAAGGAAAGGTGATACTAACATAGAAATACAGAAAAGGCTACTAAAGGAGTCTCTCCAGTCAAAACTGACTTGACAACAAGGAATGTGATTTACCCTTTCCTTTCCTGTTTGTACATCTTTAAGTCTACCTGCATCAATCTGGGAATAAGGAAGAAAATTTGTTAGGGGGAAGATAGGAAATGCAAGTAAAAGGCATTTAGGGTAATGAGTTCATTGTAACAAGAAAACATTCAAGTACTAAAGTTAGTATCATTGACAACAAAGCTAAAACTTGCTTGGTTGCATTTCTCATTTAAAGGAAGCACAGTGATAGGACATGGAGTATAATGAAGATGCAGCTTTTTCTGCAATGTGTAGACCATTAAGTAGCAATTAAATGGTAATTCTCTATGGTCAACTGTCCTGCAGATTTGTAAATAAAAGACGGGAAGTTTTAGTTTTTCTCTAGTTAAAGGAAAGCCATGGTTTCTTTAGATGAGCACCAGCTCAAGTGGAACAGACTTCGCATGTGCATGTGCAACAGTCACAAGTATGGATGCAGGAGGAAGTCTCCTGTGATGGATGCCATTCACTTAGTTTTAAGGTCCTTTAGGCAAGGACCTAAACAGGTGCAGATGCAATTACAGAGAAACCTCCACCTCAGTGCATCAATAAAGTCAATGACCAGTTCAAACCCTCCTGAAAATCACTTGATTTTATCAGAAGATCATACTAAAAGCTGAGTGAATAAGAATTTTCAAATATCTGAAGAACAAGAAAATGACAGTATAAAATCAATTTCAGCAATTCACTATCATTTTTAGCAATTTAGTTGTTTTCTTAATAAAAATGCCTCTCCAACCAAAATGTTTAGGAAGCAGCTTTTCTCCTTATATGTGTGTCTGATTTATATTTAAGAAACATGCTGTGACATTATTTGAACTAATTTACTGGTTATCATTCAACAGTCGCTGCTAACTCTCTTTGGTGTGATAACAACCTAAATAAAAGAACGATTAGAATCTTCTTAATGGCTTCAACTCTATGACATTCAAAATCTGAGTAAATAGGGTGAGGAATCAGTTGTGTCGAGTCAAAAGAATACAGAAACTGAAAAATATATAAAGACAGGAAGAAATTAAAATCTCATTAACTGCACACACACTAAGAGAGTTACAAACTGCCTTTTACAAAAGACCTCAAAAACAGTTGCTTTCTGAATACACCTTTCACTTCCAAAGAGCTCTGATAACAGCAAGGATACTGAATACCTGCCCAGTATTCTGTGCTGCCCTGTGATTTACTGGTCCTGCAAGATCTGGTTCAATGTACCCTAGGCAGCTGAGAAAATCTTATTAACTCCTTCAGGAGATCTGGCTAAATGGTGCAATTTAATCAATCCTTCCCAATAGCTATTTATTAGTTAACACGACATCCCCAGATGAAATCTGTTATTTACTTAAATACTGTATAACTGCTGTGAAAAGGCACTGGATGAAACTCTGGATTTAAGCAGTCACTCATGGATGTCATCCTTGCCTAGAGTCCAGTGGGAAAGAACTATCAATTGTGGGAAATCCTTCAAGGCAAAGAAAAGAGAGAAACTGGAGGATAAAAAAATGCAATTTAGACTGAGACTTGAATGAAAAAGCACAGGAAGTGGCCCATTTAAGACTTTACATTATAATGCTTTCAGGAGTTTCAGTCAATGTCATTAGAGATTTCCAATTAAATAAAGAAACATACCAGAAGTAGGAGAAAATGCCTAATTGTGGAATGCATAATTTATTAGCAGTTTTAGCCAATCTTCCTTGAGTTACCAAAAATCAGACTCTGCTTTTATACAGCAAGGGTGCTGACAAGCTTGCTACTTTATAGGCTAAGCCTCAGAGAATGGCACGTTAAATTCAGTTCTTAAACTGATCCCAAATATTTTTGTACATGTGTTCAGTTTCCTGTTTCTTATTTCTTTCTTCTAAACTTGTTTTAATTTTTATTAAAGTAACAAATGAGCACAGTGTGAAAGTTAGGATGACTGCCAGATTAGAAACAAAGCAAGAGCAGTCCCCCCAGATCCATCCTCCTTTCCCTTCTCCTAGCACCACTCCCCACAGGTGAGCATTTTCAGCTACTTTATCCATTTCCTCCAACATCTGTCTTCTTATTCCTCCAGCATATGTTGCTATTTCTTTTAGAATGTTTAATTACCTATTGGTGTCTTGAAAAATGAGGCATTTCCCCATTCTAAATTCATTCTAGAATTAGCTTAAGTTATTCTGATTTACTGAATTGAAAAAAAAATTTTTGTGGGGGACACACGGCATGTGGGACCCTTAGTTCCCTGATCAGGCATCAAACCTGCAGCCCCCTCATTGGAAGCACAGAATATTAACCACTGAACTGTCAGGTAAACCCCTGAAAATATCCATTTTTAAACCACCTTCTGAAGGAGACAACAAAAAAGAAACATATATCTCTCAGCTAAAATGCTGAAAGAAATGAAACAAGATTTAACTGGAAATGTCAGCATAAGATCATGTTCCAGGTTTTAAGACAGTGCTCTGAGACAATGGCAGTTCACCAAACCCCCTTGTATCTGAATATCTTGTCTGTAAAATGAGGGAGAGAGAAGAATCATTTCTCTTGCCTGGTTACTAGGGTAGACTCAGAGTCTGAAGAGCTGGACTACTTTCCAGAGCATCCTCTAAATTCAATTAGGACTCTTAACCATACCCCATGGGCACTGCTTTAGACTGACAAATATATTTCATGACTCTCAGAATATGATGAATCCTAGGTGGCTGTTTGATTCCTTTCCTTTTTCTCTTCTTTTCTTTCTTTATAAGAGTCTGGCATCTCAATAGGCACAGCAGCGACCCTGCTGGCATTCTCTCTTGCCTTTCCTTTGTGAGTTACCAAATCAGACTCTGCTTTTATAGCGGTGCTGACAAGCTTGCTACTTTATAGGCTAAGCCTCAGAGAATGGCACGTTAAATTCAGTTCTTAAACTGATCCCAAATATTTTTGTACATGTGTTCAGTTTCCTGTTTCTTATTTCTTTCTTCTAAACTTGTTTTAATTTTTATTAAAGTAACAAATGAGCACAGTGTGAAAGTTAGGATGACTGCCAGATTAGAAACAAAGCAAGAGCAGTCCCCCCAGATCCATCCTCCTTTCCCTTCTCCTAGCACCACTCCCCACAGGTGAGCATTTTCAGCTACTTTATCCATTTCCTCCAACATCTGTCTTCTTATTCCTCCAGCATATGTTGCTATTTCTTTTAGAATGTTTAATTACCTATTGGTGTCTTGAAAAATGAGGCATTTCCCCATTCTAAATTCATTCTAGAATTAGCTTAAGTTATTCTGATTTACTGAATTGAAAAAAAAATTTTTGTGGGGGACACACGGCATGTGGGACCCTTAGTTCCCTGATCAGGCATCAAACCTGCAGCCCCCTCATTGGAAGCACAGAATATTAACCACTGAACTGTCAGGTAAACCCCTGAAAATATCCATTTTTAAACCACCTTCTGAAGGAGACAACAAAAAAGAAACATATATCTCTCAGCTAAAATGCTGAAAGAAATGAAACAAGATTTAACTGGAAATGTCAGCATAAGATCATGTTCCAGGTTTTAAGACAGTGCTCTGAGACAATGGCAGTTCACCAAACCCCCTTGTATCTGAATATCTTGTCTGTAAAATGAGGGAGAGAGAAGAATCATTTCTCTTGCCTGGTTACTAGGGTAGACTCAGAGTCTGAAGAGCTGGACTACTTTCCAGAGCATCCTCTAAATTCAATTAGGACTCTTAACCATACCCCATGGGCACTGCTTTAGACTGACAAATATATTTCATGACTCTCAGAATATGATGAATCCTAGGTGGCTGTTTGATTCCTTTCCTTTTTCTCTTCTTTTCTTTCTTTATAAGAGTCTGGCATCTCAATAGGCACAGCAGCGACCCTGCTGGCATTCTCTCTTGCTCCTGTGCTATTACACTTAATTTGTGTGCTTTTATAACTTTGTACTTACGCCCACGGGCTTTTGAACAATGGGCACCCATTCAACAAATCCAAGAAATAAATGACTTGATGACTGTAAGTGCTTTGAACTCAATGGACAGAAGGCTTTACATAAGTAATATAATAGTAAGGACACTAGGATGAAAGATTGAAAAGAAAAAAAAAAGTCTAAAGCTTTTTCAGACACACACACTCCCTCTCCCTCTCTAATTGTTATTCTTTGTTACAGTGCACTCATTTTCCTCATTTGTACTTAGTTTTCAAAACCTCTTCCTCTATATTTTTTGAGAGGAAAATGACAAACATTTGTAAAGCAAAAATATATTTATAAATACTTTCAAAGAGTATTTCCTTTGAACCATGGATAGGATGGTGAATGCAAGGCTTATTATATAAGGTAAGAGACACTTAAATAGATTCTGAAGTCTCACGGAAATAATACCAGTGCTACGAGGAAACCACTCAGAGCTTCCTCTAACCTACGTTCCTATAACCTGTACTGCACATTTTGACTTTAGTACTTTTCATTTAGTCTGTTAAAAATAACTTAATTTGATAGGTGTATAAGTTTAAAGAAAAGTAACCAGCATATTTAGCTACTATTAGTTCATTACAATGACTTGCTATTAATTACAGTCCTGATATATAATCTGATGTATAACTTTTATTTTTCTTTTATAAGCTGTCTGTGTGGCTTGTACGATCTTAGTTCCCCGACCAGGGATCAAACCTGGGCCTGGCAGTGAAAATGCCAAGTCCCAACCAATGGATCTCCAGGAAATTCCCTAACCTGTAGGGAATGTAAACAAGTTTATTATCATTCTTTTTTTCTTATTTAATTATCACTCAGTTAACCCAGTAACAATGATTCAATTATTTGTCCCCTCTGATATGAAATTTTGTCTAATTTACTGAATTCCTATGTATACTTAGATATGTTTCTGGATGTTTTTTCTTCTAATGTTCTCTTGTTTATTTATTTTAAAAAGTATTCATTTTTGGCTGGATGGGTCTTCACTGCTACCCGTGGGCCTTCCCTAGTTGCAGTGAGTGGCTACTCTCCATTTGTGTTGCGGGGGTTTCTCCTTGCTATGGTTTCTCTTGTGGCGCACAGGCTTTGTTGCCCTGAGGCGTGTGGACTCTTCCCAGACCAGAGACTGAACCCATGTCACTCACATGGGCAGGCTAACTCTTGACTACTGGGACACCAGGGAAGTCCTCACCAGGAGACTGAGGATAAGCAATGTTGTACTCTTTCTTTCTTAGACTTGAACTTAAAAGATCTAATCCTCAAAGAATGTTCTCACGATTAATCTACTTGCCAGTTCATGCTGTTCAAAATAATTCCCATTTCTACATGCCCAGAAACAATCTGTTCTCCCAAATCCAGTGGATATGTTTCAATCTTCATCTCATCTTGAATCTTCAACCTACTGCTGGTTCATTTCTTTTAAGGCATGCCTGACACCACACACTTCCTCCTCTATCCAACCTCTGCAGGCTGGCGGTCCCTCGGGGCTCCAGATGGGGCGCTCTTTCCTTCTCATGTCACTTTCTCTCTCACGGTGCTGTCATCTGTCCTGTGACTTTGAATATTTCATTCTGCATTTCCATCTCCAGTCCAGATTTCTCTGAGTTCCAAGTCATAATCATTTCTCATCAGGTTAATTCAACTAGACTCTTGGTCTGAACTATCACCTGTTTTTTTTTTGGCGGGGCGGGGAGGGTGGCGGTGGGGTGGGGAGGGGGGCAGGCGGCCACTTTTATTGGTCTTTCATTTGTCTGTTTTCATCCATCTTTGTTCTTTGGCCCGTGTGGGCCTCCCATCGCAGTGGCCTCTGTTGTCGCAGAGCACCGGCTCTGGGCGCATGCGCTCCAGAGCTCCGGCTCGGTAATTGGACACATGGGGCCAGCCGCTCCGCGGCACGTGGGATCTTCCCAGGCCAGGGAGCGAACCGGCGCCCCTTGCACTGCAAGGCGGTGTCCTTACCCACTGGACCACCAGGGGAAGCCCCTGAACTATCCCCTGTTTAAATCACAATATTCTTTTCAAAGGCATATCAGGCCAGATGCTCTACCGTTCCAAGCCCTTAAATATTCATTTTTGGCTGGATGGGTCTTCACTGCTACCCGTGGGCCTTCCCTAGTTGCAGTGAGTGGCTACTCTCCATTTGTGTTGGGGTTTCTCCTTGCTATGGTTTCTCTTGTGGCGCACAGGCTTTGTTGCCCTGAGGCGTGTGGACTCTTCCCAGACCAGAGACTGAACCCATGTCACTCACATGGGCAGGCTAACTCTTGACTACTGGGACACCAGGGAAGTCCTCACCAGGAGACTGAGGATAAGCAATGTTGTACTCTTTCTTTCTTAGACTTGAACTTAAAAGATCTAATCCTCAAAGAATGTTCTCACGATTAATCTACTTGCCAGTTCATGCTGTTCAAAATAATTCCCATTTCTACATGCCCAGAAACAATCTGTTCTCCCAAATCCAGTGGATATGTTTCAATCTTCATCTCATCTTGAATCTTCAACCTACTGCTGGTTCATTTCTTTTAAGGCATGCCTGACACCACACACTTCCTCCTCTATCCAACCTCTGCAGGCTGGCGGTCCCTCGGGGCTCCAGATGGGGCGCTCTTTCCTTCTCATGTCACTTTCTCTCTCACGGTGCTGTCATCTGTCCTGTGACTTTGAATATTTCATTCTGCATTTCCATCTCCAGTCCAGATTTCTCTGAGTTCCAAGTCATAATCATTTCTCATCAGGTTAATTCAACTAGACTCTTGGTCTGAACTATCACCTGTTTTTTTTTTTGGCGGGGGCGGGGGAGGGTGGGGGTGGGGTGGGGAGGGAGGGGGGCAGGCGGCCACTTTTATTGGTCTTTCATTTGTCTGTTTTCATCCATCTTTGTTCTTTGGCCCGTGTGGGACTCCCATCACAGTGGCCTCTGCTGTCGCAGAGCACGGGCTCTGGGCGCATGCGCTCCAGAGCTCCGGCTCAGTAATTGGACACATTGGTCCAGCCGTTCCGGGGCACGTGGGATCTTCCCAGGCCAGGGGTCGAACCGGCGCCCCCTGCACTGTAAGGCGGTGTTCTTACCCACTGGACCACCAGGGAAGCCCCTGAACTATCCCCTGTTTAAATCACTTCCACAATATTCTTTTCAAAGGCATATCAGGCCAGATGCTCTACCGTTCCAAGCCCTTAAATAAGGACTTTCCTGATGGTCCAGTGGTTAAAAATCTACCTTGCAATGCAGGGCATCAGGGAACTAAGATCTCATATGCTGTGGAGCAATTAAACCCACGTACTACAACTAGAAAAAGTCTGTGTTCAGCATCAAAGACTCAGCCAAATAACAAATCAAAAAAACAAAACCCAAAAAACCCTTTAATGAGTTTATGCCAAATTTCGGATAACATCAAACTCCTTACAAGCAGGATCCCATCAGGCGGACACTGACTTGTACATCCAATTTCCTTTAATACTACTCCCTACCCACCACATCCACACTGCAAAGCGTTCTGGTTTGCTTAGACTTTCCTGAACACACAGCCCTGTCCTGGTTGAGTGCCTTGGCATGTGCTGTTGAAAACCCTACGCCCACTCCTCCTCTGGTGGACTACCACTCACCCGTCAGGTCTCAGTTAAACCCCACTTTCTCACAGAGCAAGTACTTGAGCTCCCCGATGTCCCCCTATCTATATTGATTCCCATGACTCTTTTGCATTATGCTGCTGGTATTTGGCCTACCCCTATTTACAATTTTGTATTCATCTGCTTGCTAGCTGAGTGGGCTCTTCCCTCCACTAACTCCTCAAGGCCGGGCAGGGTTCACATCTGTTCGTTCATCATTATATGCTCAAAGCCTGGGGCAAAATACGACATTAATAAGAGCATATGTGTTGAATGGATGATTCCCTCTTTGAAATTACAGTTTTACTTTTGTGTTTACTCTCTTTAATCCTATTTAAAAACTA
Source organism: Tragulus kanchil (assembly GCA_022376925.1). Lineage (NCBI taxonomy): Eukaryota > Metazoa > Chordata > Mammalia > Artiodactyla > Tragulidae > Tragulus > Tragulus kanchil. The sequence goes on from JAIOJX010000003.1 coordinate 140,652,583, forward strand.
ACAAGTAACTAATAGTAGGGCTGTTGGGATTATTTTCAGAAGTGGAACTTAAAACTCAAAAGATGAAGTCATTTCTTTATTATGCAACAGCTACTAACAGAGAGAAGCAGCATTCAAATCCAGGTATGTCTGACTCTAGAGGCTTTGCTCCTAGATGGAGAAGTTGAAACTCAAACATATGATTTCTCAATGACTTATGTAAAAAGAACTTCAACGTTTTATTCTGTTCTTCTAGGAAAGGAAGTAGATAGGTATTATGACTTACATATTGAGGATACACATTTCCTACAATCAATTCATTGAAAAGGATCTCTGTGGCTGCCCTTTGTGATGTTAGTAACTTGATAGGTCCCTTAAAGACAATGGCCAGGCCTCCTAGTATCAGGTAAGTTCCATGAAGCTTTCTGCATTGCTCTATCTCTGGTGAACGCTCTCTAAGTAGGGATGATGATGCTCTAATGAGAGATAGGTCACAGAGTTACTCAGTGAGAAGAAATGAAGCAGCACGGGGGCATAAACAGAGACAGAAAGAGCCACAGAGCCCAGCAGACAGAGGTCTGAGGAGGCACCACCACTGGACCTCCAGAATCAGTTCTAGCGCGTTTCTGTGAGATGCAGGCCTCATCTCCACTGTGTCTGAACCACTAGTGGGAAAGAATGCTTTTCTATTTGCATCTGGTACCTAACAATGGTTGCCAGACTTTCCGAACAAGTACTTGCAGCTACCCGATCCTCTGGTGGACTACCACTCACCCGTCAGGTCTCAGTTAAACCCCACTTTCTCACAGAGCAAGTACTTGAGCTCCCCGATGTCCCCCTATCTATATTGATTCCCATGACTCTTTTGCATTATGCTGCTGGTATTTGGCCTACCCCTATTTACAATTTTGTATTCATCTGCTTGCTAGCTGAGTGGGCTCTTCCCTCCACTAACTCCTCAAGGCCGGGCAGGGTTCACATCTGTTCGTTCATCATTATATGCTCAAAGCCTGGGGCAAAATACGACATTAATAAGAGCATATGTGTTGAATGGATGATTCCCTCTTTGAAATTACAGTTTTACTTTTGTGTTTACTCTCTTTAATCCTATTTAAAAACTAACAAGTAACTAATAGTAGGGCTGTTGGGATTATTTTCAGAAGTGGAACTTAAAACTCAAAAGATGAAGTCATTTCTTTATTATGCAACAGCTACTAACAGAGAGAAGCAGCATTCAAATCCAGGTATGTCTGACTCTAGAGGCTTTGCTCCTAGATGGAGAAGTTGAAACTCAAACATATGATTTCTCAATGACTTATGTAAAAAGAACTTCAACGTTTTATTCTGTTCTTCTAGGAAAGGAAGTAGATAGGTATTATGACTTACATATTGAGGATACACATTTCCTACAATCAATTCATTGAAAAGGATCTCTGTGGCTGCCCTTTGTGATGTTAGTAACTTGATAGGTCCCTTAAAGACAATGGCCAGGCCTCCTAGTATCAGGTAAGTTCCATGAAGCTTTCTGCATTGCTCTATCTCTGGTGAACGCTCTCTAAGTAGGGATGATGATGCTCTAATGAGAGATAGGTCACAGAGTTACTCAGTGAGAAGAAATGAAGCAGCACGGGGGCATAAACAGAGACAGAAAGAGCCACAGAGCCCAGCAGACAGAGGTCTGAGGAGGCACCACCACTGGACCTCCAGAATCAGTTCTAGCGCGTTTCTGTGAGATGCAGGCCTCATCTCCACTGTGTCTGAACCACTAGTGGGAAAGAATGCTTTTCTATTTGCATCTGGTACCTAACAAGTCCTTCTTGGTGTGGGGTTTTCATATGGCACTAGAGAAAACGCAGGTTAACACTGGGCGTCACTATTCCCATGATCTTCAAACTGCGGCCAGAGCACTCCTGCGAGGGAGGACATTCGTGCCCCGAAATAGATGATAAGGCTCTACTGATAAACAAAACTCAGTGAAACAAAGAAAAGATAGATACTGAAATTACAAACACTGAGAAAAATAGGTATGATTTAATAGTATGTTTTATTAAATCCATTTTAAATGTAAGGCCATAATTTAAATTGGTTTCCCTGGTGCCTCAGACGGTAAAGCATCCACCTGTAAGGCAGGAGACCTGGGTTCGATCTCTGGGTTGGGAAGATTCCCCTGGAGAAGGGAATGGCTACCCACTCCAGTGTTCCTGCCTGGAAAATTCCATGCACCGAGGAACCCGGCGGGCTACAGTCCATGGAGATGCAAAGAGTCGGACATGACTGAGTGGCTATCACTTTCGCAGTAGTGTTAAGTATAAACACACTGTTGTGAAACCTCTTTAACTTTTTTAATTGGAAAATTTCAAATATATACAAAGAAAGGAAAGAGAAATGAACCTCCATTTACTAGTAAGGAAACTAACTCCAACCATTATCACCTTACAACCAATCTAGTTTCTTTATACTCACCCACTTCCTCCCCTCAAGTTTTGAACCAAACCCCAGGCATATCTTTCAGTCACTAATATACTGATAAGTATCTCCAAAAGAGAAAGATTCTTCTTTTAAACCTGTAATTTCATCCTCAAACATAAAATATTAACAGTAATCTCTGAAAAATATCCAGTCAGTCTTCAACGTTTTAATTTGGTAAAAAAAAAATGAATTTGGTCTTTAAAAAAAAAAAAAAAGAAAGAGAGATAGACAGTATGTTAATATGAGGATCCGAATAAAGGCTTTATAGTACAACTGGACTTAATCAAAGAATGTTTCTCTTTCCTTTTTCATTATATTGAGTTAGATGAATAAACCAGGTTATTTGTCCATAGTTTCTTGCAATTTGGTGATGATGTTTCATGTTTTTCTGTTCTAGATACTTCTGAGAGACTGATAGATGAATCTAGAGGCCTAATCACATTCGGCGTTTTTTGTTTGATTTTTTTTTAAAGCAAGATGACTTCATGAATGATGGTATGTTCTATATCAGGAGACATGTAATGTCTGGTTCTCTCTTTCTCTCTCTCTCATTTTTTTTTTTTTTTTTTTTAATAATTTTAGCCTCTTCTGATTGATATTTTATTTATTTATTTTTCATCCATCTTTATTCTTTGGCATGTGTGGGCCTCCCATCGCAGTGGCCTCTCTTGTTGCAGAGCACCGGCTGTGGGTGCATGCACTCCAGAGTACTGGTTTGTAATTGGACACACCGATTCAGCCGACGGTAAAGCATTGGGGTTCGATCTCTGGGTTGGGAAGATTCCCCTGGAGAAGGGAATGGCTACCCACTCCAGTGTTCCTGCCTGGAAAATTCCATGCACCGAGGAACCCGGCGGGCTACAGTCCATGGAGATGCAAAGAGTCGGACATGACTGAGTGGCTATCACTTTCGCAGTAGTGTTAAGTATAAACACACTGTTGTGAAACCTCTTTAACTTTTTTAATTGGAAAATTTCAAATATATACAAAGAAAGGAAAGAGAAATGAACCTCCATTTACTAGTAAGGAAACTAACTCCAACCATTATCACCTTACAACCAATCTAGTTTCTTTATACTCACCCACTTCCTCCCCTCAAGTTTTGAACCAAACCCCAGGCATATCTTTCAGTCACTAATATACTGATAAGTATCTCCAAAAGAGAAAGATTCTTCTTTTAAACCTGTAATTTCATCCTCAAACATAAAATATTAACAGTAATCTCTGAAAAATATCCAGTCAGTCTTCAACGTTTTAATTTGGTAAAAAAAAAATGAATTTGGTCTTTAAAAAAAAAAAAAAAGAAAGAGAGATAGACAGTATGTTAATATGAGGATCCGAATAAAGGCTTTATAGTACAACTGGACTTAATCAAAGAATGTTTCTCTTTCCTTTTTCATTATATTGAGTTAGATGAATAAACCAGGTTATTTGTCCATAGTTTCTTGCAATTTGGTGATGATGTTTCATGTTTTTCTGTTCTAGATACTTCTGAGAGACTGATAGATGAATCTAGAGGCCTAATCACATTCGGCGTTTTTTGTTTGATTTTTTTTTAAAGCAAGATGACTTCATGAATGATGGTATGTTCTATATCAGGAGACATGTAATGTCTGGTTCTCTCTTTCTCTCTCTCTCTTTCTTTTTTTTTTTTTTTTTTTTTAATAATTTTAGCCTCTTCTGATTGATATTTTATTTATTTATTTTTCATCCATCTTTATTCTTTGGCATGTGTGGGCCTCCCATCGCAGTGGCCTCTCTTGTTGCAGAGCACCGGCTGTGGGTGCATGCACTCCAGAGTACTGGTTTGTAATTGGACACACCGATTCAGCCGCTCCTTGGCATGTGGGGTCAGGGATCAAACCGGTGTCCCCTGCACTGTAAGGCGGACTTTTTACCCAATGGACCACCAGGGAAGCCCTGGTTCTCCTTTTTTTGCAGGTGAGCAGTTACTCATGTTCATTGCTTGGCTCCATTCATTTATTAAGGTTAGTTAAATGGTGATACTCTAACTGTATTATTCCCTTTTCTGTAGTCAGCTATAACATTTGTCTAAAGAGGCATTTTCTCTTATCTGTTGTTCTGTTACCATCTTATATGAAAGGCGAGATAAATCCCTTGTTTCTTTTAGTGGAATCTTGTGGCTAGTGATGTTCAATGCCATGCTACTGGTTGGTCACTATTTCTATGAGTTTAAAGAACAGAAGTAGAATGACTAAACAAAGCTACAGACATTAAAAAACAAAAACTTGAGTCCATACAGAGACTTCCTATTCAAACTAAGATCAAAGAGTTTTTATTCAATCTCTTCTATTTTATATCTTCATATACTGCTCCCATGCCAAGCAGCCAGGTTCCCAAGGCAATGGGGAAAACAAAATTAGAATATTATAAAATCACTCACTTGCTTTATTTTTCATTACAAGCACAGGTCTTCAAATAACAATACCAAGGTTTGTTTGCTAGTAGTCAAGGTTGCCACACAAACATGATTAGTAAAAACAGTTTAATTTTTTTCAGTTGTGTCTTTAAGGCACAACCTACTAGGGAAGAAGTCACGAGGATGTGTGGTAATACCACCAACTGGGAATATATTTAGGTTTATTTCTATTATTTAAATTTTAGAGATTGCTCTTTTAAACTGTTTTATGATCATGTTATATGTAAAATCACTAATATTCAATCCAGTGCTCCCAAAAAGACTTTTTCTTAACTTAGGAACTATTTATGTAGGTCTTGAGTTAAATCTAAAAAAAAAAACAGGAATTAGGCAAAGTCTAGCTTTATCCTTTTCAGAAGTCACTTTCATCTTATTCTTTCACTCCCCTTTTAGGTAACTGTTCAAAAACCTTTTTTTTAATAGTTTGTCCTTCCACTGTTTTCAAGTACAAATAGATATAAGTGAATAAATACAGATTCAAATATAAATGGGGGTCATCAATCTATCCTGAGGATGATTATGTGGCAACATATACTTCATATCACAATATTTTTCATTCATTTTTATAGATTGATAGTACCATATGAAAGAGGAGAGTGAAAAAGCTGGCTTAAAACTCAACATTCAAAAGAAAGATCATGGATGGCATCTGGTCCCATCACTTCAAGGCAAACAGATGGGGAAAAGTGTGTAAACACTGTCAGACTGTATTTTCTTGGGCTCAAAAATCAATGAGGATGGGGACTATGGTCATGAAATTAAAAGACACTTGCTCCTTGCAAGAAAACCTATGACAAATCTCGACAGTGCAGAGACATCATTTTGCCAATAAAGGTCTGTATAGTCAAAGCTATGGTTTTCCCAGTGGTCACGCATGGCTATAAAAGCTGGACCATAAAGAAGGCTGAGCACCAAAAAATTGATGCTTTTGAATTGTGGTGTTGGAAAAGACTTTTGAGAGTACCTTGGACAGTAAGGAGACCAAACCAGTCAATCCTAAAGGAAATCAACATGGATTATGCACTGGAAGGAATGATGCTGAAGCTGAAACTCCAATACTTTGGCCACCTGACTCACTGGAAAAGACCCTGATGCTAGAAAAGACTGACAGCAAGAGGGGAAGGGGGCGACAGAGGACAAGATGACTGGGTGGCATCACAGAGTAGTCTGGCGTGCTGCAGTTCATGGGGTCGCAAAGAGTGGAACATGACTTAGTGACTGAACAACCAGAATTTATTCAACCAGTTCTTACCAATGGAGTTTTACACTGAAGATCAATGTATCTGGTTTCAATGCTCTCATATACAACTTTATGTTACATTTATATATATCTAGGTCTTTAATGTAAGTGTTAGTTTAGTCACTCAGTTATGTCCAACTCTTTGTGACCCATGGACTGTAGCCCTCCATGAGACTGTCCAGGTAAGAATACTGGAGTGGTATACATTTTTTTCCTGGGGATCTTCCTGCCCCAGGGATTGAACCTGCATCTCCTGCATTGAAGCCAGTTTCTTTACCATCTAAATTATCAGGGAAGCCTTCCATACGTGATATATTTTATTTGCTTTCTTTTTTTATCCAGTCATCATGGTTGTCTAAAGTTTTTTATCTAAATGGCAACACACTCCAGTATTCTTGCCTGGAGAATTCCATGGAGAGGAGCCTGGCTGGCCACAATCCGTGGGGTTGCAAAGAGTTGGACACCGCGGAGTGATGAACACTTTCACTTTCACAGCGACTGGCAAACTACAAACCATGGGTCAAGTGAGATTTGTGGCCTGTTCTAATGTGACCTTTGAACTAAGAATGGTTTTTGTATTTTTAAAGGAAAGGGTTGTACACAAACACTGTCAGACTGTATTTTCTTGGGCTCAAAAATCAATGAGGATGGGGACTATGGTCATGAAATTAAAAGACACTTGCTCCTTGCAAGAAAACCTATGACAAATCTCGACAGTGCAGAGACATCATTTTGCCAATAAAGGTCTGTATAGTCAAAGCTATGGTTTTCCCAGTGGTCACGCATGGCTATAAAAGCTGGACCATAAAGAAGGCTGAGCACCAAAAAATTGATGCTTTTGAATTGTGGTGTTGGAAAAGACTTTTGAGAGTACCTTGGACAGTAAGGAGACCAAACCAGTCAATCCTAAAGGAAATCAACATGGATTATGCACTGGAAGGAATGATGCTGAAGCTGAAACTCCAATACTTTGGCCACCTGACTCACTGGAAAAGACCCTGATGCTAGAAAAGACTGACAGCAAGAGGGGAAGGGGGCGACAGAGGACAAGATGACTGGGTGGCATCACAGAGTAGTCTGGCGTGCTGCAGTTCATGGGGTCGCAAAGAGTGGAACATGACTTAGTGACTGAACAACCAGAATTTATTCAACCAGTTCTTACCAATGGAGTTTTACACTGAAGATCAATGTATCTGGTTTCAATGCTCTCATATACAACTTTATGTTACATTTATATATATCTAGGTCTTTAATGTAAGTGTTAGTTTAGTCACTCAGTTATGTCCAACTCTTTGTGACCCATGGACTGTAGCCCTCCATGAGACTGTCCAGGTAAGAATACTGGAGTGGTATACATTTTTTTCCTGGGGATCTTCCTGCCCCAGGGATTGAACCTGCATCTCCTGCATTGAAGCCAGTTTCTTTACCATCTAAATTATCAGGGAAGCCTTCCATACGTGATATATTTTATTTGCTTTCTTTTTTTATCCAGTCATCATGGTTGTCTAAAGTTTTTTATCTAAATGGCAACACACTCCAGTATTCTTGCCTGGAGAATTCCATGGAGAGGAGCCTGGCTGGCCACAATCCGTGGGGTTGCAAAGAGTTGGACACCGCGGAGTGATGAACACTTTCACTTTCACAGCGACTGGCAAACTACAAACCATGGGTCAAGTGAGATTTGTGGCCTGTTCTAATGTGACCTTTGAACTAAGAATGGTTTTTGTATTTTTAAAGGAAAGGGTTGTACACAAACTGCCTCAAACAAAGATATCAAAGACAGCAGCAGAAAACCTGAGCTGAGCACTACTCTTGTAGAGCCCTAGGAAGTGAGCAATATTCTCAGAGTTCCTACATTTCATACAATTGTGTCTCCTTTACTTGGAGGTCCCTTTGCATGTGTGCTCAGTCGCTCAGTCATGTCTGACTCTTTGTCGCTCCATGGACTGTAGCCCGCCAGGCTCCTCTGTCCATCGAATTTGTCAGGCAAGAATACTGGAATGGGCTGCCATTTCCTACTCCAAGGGACCTTTCCAACCCAGGAATCAAACCTGTCTCTGTATCTCTGGTACTGGCAGGTGGATTCTTTACCACTGAGCCAGGAGGGAAGCCTGCAATTTGGTGGGATATAAAACCCTTGCCTCACATTTGCTTTCCTAGAGTATCTTAAAAATGCTATTCCACTTTACTGTGGAATAAAACACTGCCAAAAAGCCTCCTGACAATTTTATTTTCTTCATTTCAAAGTGGCCTGGTCTTTTTGCCTAGGTACCCCACTCTCTCTGACTTTGTAACTCTGCAGTTATAGTGGAATATGTGTTGGTATTTGTTGTGCTGGATTGGTTTTTCCAAGGCACACAACACATGCTCTTTCAACATAACAGTTTCAGATCTTTTTCCTTCATAATTTTAGGAAAGTTTCCTTGAAGTACAGCTTTTAGTAGCTTTTTTTTTTTTTCTTCTTCTTCTTTTGGGGGATTTCTGTTTTATATATGTTGGATTTCTCCCTACATTATTTAGTTACTTTCTGTTGAATCTTTTTTTCTTTCTATTTGCATTCAACCTTTTCTCCCTTTTCACTTTCAGTTTTTTTACAGGCATTATATTCATTTATTTACTAAATATTTTATATTTGTGGATAGTCTACATTTCTGAAATATTATTTCTAATTTTATTTAGAAATAAAATTTATCCCTTCGAGTTTTTATGATGTACATTGTCTCTTATAGCATTTTCTTAGTTTTTTTTAGTTGTTTTGAAGCTATTAACAGTGTGAATCTACTTTTCTCTTTGGATAATTTTTTAATAAAGTAAGTTTTCCTGACACTTTCCACCTTGTCTTGGTTTATGCAAAGTGTCCATAAACATGGTCATGCACTCTCTAGAATCACCTGGCCCGCTTCTCCAGCCCCATCTGAACTTTTTTCTTTCCCTGACCTCCTCTGGGGGCTCCATTTCTCCTAGCTTCACTTCAATGTGGGGCTTGGTCCTAGAAGAGAGTTTCAGCTACTTAGCTTTCAGAGTTAATAGGGCTCAGAGGCTGGAATCCCTTCAGCTCTTATAGCAGACTCCTGACCCTCGACTCTGAGTTAAAAAGTGGAATACCCCTACCAGTCGCAGGCGCTGGCCTGTGAACTTTCCAATGAAATCTTGTCTGCTTCTCAGGTGATCCCCTGGTTCCTTCTAGTTTTTCTCACACTGATATTGCAAGAATCTTATAGCTCTTGGCAATTTGTACCTACCCTCTGGTATTTTGGGTTTCATGTGGATACCCTGCCACCTAATTTTGTTATAAATATCATGTTTGTTGATGCGTCCTATTTGTTGTTTCCCTAGGAAAATAAAAAAAAGAAAACAACCCCCAAAACTATGAAGCTGGGTCCATGTTCCAAGAATCCTCCTCACAACGCTTATATGCCTATCTACCATATATACTCTTAGTTAAAGGTCCTTCCACTCTGTAAGACTCAGATGAAAACCACTCAAAACTTTTATGATGTCTTGTCAGAGGAGCCTTTTATATGTAACATTCTATAAATCATAAACTGATATTTATCATGCTGCTGCTGCTTAGTCACTTCAGTCATGTCTGACTCTGTGGGACCCCATGGACTGAAACCCATCAGGTTCCTCTGTCCATGGAATTCTCCAGGAAAGAATACTGGAGTGCGCTGCCATGCCCTCCTGCACTGCTGGCAGAGTCCTCACCACTGAGCCATCAGGGAAGCCCCTTATATATACATTTGGGACCCCATGGACTGTAGCTTGCCAGGCTTTCCCATCCATGAAATTTTCCAGGCAAGAACACTGGAGTGGGTTGCTATTTCCTTCTCCAGATATTTATCACGTATATAAACAAATATATCATTTTGCAATAGCTACAAACATCCATCTCAAATTCCTAAAGAAAGGGTCTCATCATCATTTTACATTTCCTGCTGAGCCTCGTCACACACCCAGGCCCACTATGCTGCTAACTGCAGGGCACACCGTGCACACTGTATTGGAGGCCATGGTTCAGGGGACACAGAAAACAGGGAGAATCCCTTGTAATTCCTGTGTACGGCAGCCATGCAAATCCCTTCCTATACATCTAGTGTACCTCTACAGAATGACTGGAACCAGAGAATGCCAATGCTGAAGAAATCACATACAAAAACTCCACTTTCAGGTACAAGCAAGGAAATCAAGGGTCAAACCAGCAAAACACATTCATTGCCCAACATCACAGCAAATTAAAGGTGAAAAACCTAAACACAGGTCTTCTAACTTTGAAGGAAATGGCAACCCATCCAGTCTTCTTGCCTGGTGAATTCCATGGACTAAGGAGCCTGATGGGCTACGGTCCACAGGGGTCACAAAGACTTGAATATGACTGAGCACATACATACATACACTTCTAATTTTCAAGCTGTTACTCTATCCAAAACTTTTCGGGATCGCCCATCAATATGCACTTGTTCAGGATGATTACAAATACGGTCCAGATAATCCGCTTTCTAGCTACTAAACCCTGTCAGGCTCAGGGAGGCTCTTGTCTCAAGCGCTCTGCATGCCCTGGCCCAACTTCCTAGAATATGCTGTCTCTATGTGACCTGCTGCTTCTCTCTCCTTTATTCTGCTTTACTTTCCCATGCGAACTTCCTACATTTTCTCACTTCTTCATTCACTTGCCTGTGCATACAACCATTATACATCTCTCTTCATTAGAACACACGCCTCAGGAGGGCAGAGATTTTTAATTTCCACTGATATTTTTCTAGGGCAGAGAAAACAGCGACTGAGAAGATAGCAGTTGCTTACTACTTGCATGATGAAAGAATAAGGAATTTCAAATACCATATGGAGCTTTTTTTTTTAATGCATGTACTACTCTTTTGTAACTAGTATTACTGCTAACCCACATAATATTAGTAATTATATGGAGATCAAATTTCAAATTGTCAACATCTGCTGGATCATAGAGAAAGCAAGAGAATTCCAGAAAAACATCTACTTCTGCTTCATTGACTATGCTAAAGCCTTTATGTGGAACACAACGAAATGGAAAATTCTTAAAATCGTGGGATACCAGATCACCTTACCTGCCTCCTGAGAAACCTTTGCTACAGAATGACTGGAATTTCAGGGACACAGAAAACAGGGAGAATCCCTTGTAATTCCTGTGTACGGCAGCCATGCAAATCCCTTCCTATACATCTAGTGTACCTCTACAGAATGACTGGAACCAGAGAATGCCAATGCTGAAGAAATCACATACAAAAACTCCACTTTCAGGTACAAGCAAGGAAATCAAGGGTCAAACCAGCAAAACACATTCATTGCCCAACATCACAGCAAATTAAAGGTGAAAAACCTAAACACAGGTCTTCTAACTTTGAAGGAAATGGCAACCCATCCAGTCTTCTTGCCTGGTGAATTCCATGGACTAAGGAGCCTGATGGGCTACGGTCCACAGGGGTCACAAAGACTTGAATATGACTGAGCACATACATACATACACTTCTAATTTTCAAGCTGTTACTCTATCCAAAACTTTTCGGGATCGCCCATCAATATGCACTTGTTCAGGATGATTACAAATACGGTCCAGATAATCCGCTTAGTTACTAAACCCTGTCAGGCTCAGGGAGGCTCTTGTCTCAAGCGCTCTGCATGCCCTGGCCCAACTTCCTAGAATATGCTGTCTCTATGTGACCTGCTGCTTCTCTCTCCTTTATTCTGCTTTACTTTCCCATGCGAACTTCCTACATTTTCTCACTTCTTCATTCACTTGCCTGTGCATACAACCATTATACATCTCTCTTCATTAGAACACACGCCTCAGGAGGGCAGAGATTTTTAATTTCCACTGATATTTTTCTAGGGCAGAGAAAACAGCGACTGAGAAGATAGCAGTTGCTTACTACTTGCATGATGAAAGAATAAGGAATTTCAAATACCATATGGAGCTTTTTTTTTTAATGCATGTACTACTCTTTTGTAACTAGTATTACTGCTAACCCACATAATATTAGTAATTATATGGAGATCAAATTTCAAATTGTCAACATCTGCTGGATCATAGAGAAAGCAAGAGAATTCCAGAAAAACATCTACTTCTGCTTCATTGACTATGCTAAAGCCTTTATGTGGAACACAACGAAATGGAAAATTCTTAAAATCGTGGGGATACCAGATCACCTTACCTGCCTCCTGAGAAACCTGTAAGCAGGACAAGAAGCAGTGGTTAGAACTGGACATGGAATAACAGGTTGGTTCCAAATTGGGAAAGGAGTAGGTCAGGCTGTATATTGTCCCCCTGCTTATTTAATTTCTATGCAGAGTACCTCGTGTGAAATGCTGGGTTGTACAAATCACAAACTGGATTAAGATTGTTGGGAGAAATATCAACAACCTCAGATACGTAGATGATAACACTTCTATGGCAGAAAGCAAAGAGGAACTAAACAGCCTCTTGAAGAAGGTGAAAGAGGAGAGTGAAAAAGCTGGCTTAAAACTCAACTTCAAACAATTAAGATCATGACATTTAGTTTCATTATTTCATGGTAAATAGAAGGACAAAAAGTGGAAACAGTGACAAAAATTATTTTCTTGGCTCCAAAATCATTGTGTATGGTGACTACAGAAGATCCTTGTTCCTGGGAGTGCTCACTTCGGCTTGTTCTTTGGAAGAAAAGCTATGACAAACCTAGACAGCATATTCAAAAGTAGAGACATCACTTTGCCAACAAACATCTGTATAGTCTAAGTTCTGGTTTTCCCAGTATGGATGTGAGAACTAGACCATAAAGAAGGCTGAGAGCTGAAGAACTGATGCCTTTGATCTGTGGTGTTGGGGAAGGCCCTTGAGAGTCCCTTGGAGATTGCAAGGAGAAAATCAATCCTGAATATTCATTGGAAAGACTGATGCTGAAGCTCCAATATTTTGGCTACCTGATGTTAAGAGACAACTCACTGGAATAGAGCCTGATGTTGGGGAAAATGGAAGACAGAAGGAGAAGGGGGTGACAGAGGACCAGATGGTTGGATGGCATCACTGGGCCAAAGGACATGAGTTTGATCAGGATCCAGGAGATGGTGAAGGACAGAGAAGCCTGGCATGCTGAAGTCCATGGGGTTGCAAAGAATTGTAGATCAGTGAGCGACTGAGCTGAACATAATTATTCATTTAGTCTCATTTTCTCCTAGTGATAATTTTAAAAGGAGACAAATGAATGTTTCCAAAATAGATTTTAGGTTAGGCATAGGCTAATTACAAAATCGTGGGGATACCAGATCACCTTACCTGCCTCCTGAGAAACCTGTAAGCAGGACAAGAAGCAGTGGTTAGAACTGGACATGGAATAACAGGTTGGTTCCAAATTGGGAAAGGAGTAGGTCAGGCTGTATATTGTCCCCCTGCTTATTTAATTTCTATGCAGAGTACCTCGTGTGAAATGCTGGGTTGTACAAATCACAAACTGGATTAAGATTGTTGGGAGAAATATCAACAACCTCAGATACGTAGATGATAACACTTCTATGGCAGAAAGCAAAGAGGAACTAAACAGCCTCTTGAAGAAGGTGAAAGAGGAGAGTGAAAAAGCTGGCTTAAAACTCAACTTCAAACAATTAAGATCATGACATTTAGTTTCATTATTTCATGGTAAATAGAAGGACAAAAAGTGGAAACAGTGACAAAAATTATTTTCTTGGCTCCAAAATCATTGTGTATGGTGACTACAGAAGATCCTTGTTCCTGGGAGTGCTCACTTCGGCTTGTTCTTTGGAAGAAAAGCTATGACAAACCTAGACAGCATATTCAAAAGTAGAGACATCACTTTGCCAACAAACATCTGTATAGTCTAAGTTCTGGTTTTCCCAGTATGGATGTGAGAACTAGACCATAAAGAAGGCTGAGAGCTGAAGAACTGATGCCTTTGATCTGTGGTGTTGGGGAAGGCCCTTGAGAGTCCCTTGGAGATTGCAAGGAGAAAATCAATCCTGAATATTCATTGGAAAGACTGATGCTGAAGCTCCAATATTTTGGCTACCTGATGTTAAGAGACAACTCACTGGAATAGAGCCTGATGTTGGGGAAAATGGAAGACAGAAGGAGAAGGGGGTGACAGAGGACCAGATGGTTGGATGGCATCACTGGGCCAAAGGACATGAGTTTGATCAGGATCCAGGAGATGGTGAAGGACAGAGAAGCCTGGCATGCTGAAGTCCATGGGGTTGCAAAGAATTGTAGATCAGTGAGCGACTGAGCTGAACATAATTATTCATTTAGTCTCATTTTCTCCTAGTGATAATTTTAAAAGGAGACAAATGAATGTTTCCCCCCCAAAATAGATTTTAGGTTGAGGAGGACCAATAGCTAGGTCTTTGGCCAGAGGAAGGAACAAGCATCTACAATTTTAACCAATTTATTTTTAATTGTTTCACTTGTTCCTTCTAGTCTTCGTTGGTGGCTCAGATGGTAAAGAATCTGCATGAAATGTGGGAGATCTTGGTTCGATCCCTAGGTTGAGAAGATCCATAGGCTGTGGTGTTGGAGAAGATTCTTGAGAGTCTTGTGGACTGCAAGGAAATCAAACCAGTCAATCCTAAAGGAAATCAACTCTGAATATTCATTGGAAGGACTGATGCTGAAGCTGAAGCTCCAATATTCTGGCCACCTGATGCAAAGAGATGACTCACTGGACAAGAGCCTGATGTTGGGAAAAACAGAAGGCAAAGGAGCAGGGGACAACAGAGGATGAGATGGCTGGATGGTATCAATGAGTCAATGGACATGAATTTGAGCAAGCTCTGCAAGACAGTGAAGGACAGGGAAGCCTGGCGTGCTGCAATTCATGGGGTTACAAAGAGTCAGACATGACTGAGTGACTGAAGAACAACAAAAATGGAACATTCACAACAGGTATGGAGAAGTTAGGATTTATGCATTTGAATCTAATCTCTCACTTGCTATCTTCTATGATCTCAAATCTGTATTTTGACTGAGATCATAAATAGAATATTCTGTTGCTCTAAAACATCTTTTTTCTTTCACATACAATGTTAATTGATCAACTCAGTGACTGAATTAATGACATACTTTTTGTAGGATCATGTTCTAAGCCTAAAAATGCACTGAGCCTTTAATAATCAGTATTAACTTTCTCATGAAGTTGCATCATACTGGTCAGTGAATCAAATTAGAGCAAGAATAACTTCTGTTTCATTATTAGTAGTGCTTTAGCTCATTAACCAATTCCACGTGAGAGATTACACTCAAGTGCATAAAGATAATTAACCAGGCCTGCCTGGTTTATTATTAAACAAACATGATAAGTAACCTCATTTCTGTAGTACAAGTACCTTCAAGTACTGAAACTCAACCCTTCTAAGTCCGTTATCCAAAAACGACTACTTTGTTGTGTTGACAAATCAAGAAAACCAATACACTTCAACCACGGAGCAGCCTCTTAACAACTGTCAAAGCACAAATTAACTTGTCTTCTGCTTTCCAAAGCCTACCACCTCTCACAACTGAGAGTTCCAAGTTCCCACCTCAGAAACTCAAATAATTTATGAAAATGTTGAGAAACAACTTAAGCTTAACTTTATCTGGTAGTAACTGAATCTTCTAGTAATACCTGAGGTTTAGATGAACTCTGATGTTTTCATGCTCATTTTTGCATTTATAAGGAAATACCCAAATATTCTTGTAAGAGCTCCTAAGAATTTTTCAGAAATGAAATTTCTAAGTAAAATAAAAGTTAAAAAAAAAAAGAAATCAAATTTCTAAGAAAATAAGCAGAGCTAACTTCTCAATACATTTTTTTGTTGTTTTCAGAAATTAAACCCACTAAGGAAAGAGTTGAGTTTCCACTCATACAGTGACTAAGGTCTAAAACTGGACAAGAGCCTGATGTTGGGAAAAACAGAAGGCAAAGGAGCAGGGGACAACAGAGGATGAGATGGCTGGATGGTATCAATGAGTCAATGGACATGAATTTGAGCAAGCTCTGCAAGACAGTGAAGGACAGGGAAGCCTGGCGTGCTGCAATTCATGGGGTTACAAAGAGTCAGACATGACTGAGTGACTGAAGAACAACAAAAATGGAACATTCACAACAGGTATGGAGAAGTTAGGATTTATGCATTTGAATCTAATCTCTCACTTGCTATCTTCTATGATCTCAAATCTGTATTTTGACTGAGATCATAAATAGAATATTCTGTTGCTCTAAAACATCTTTTTTCTTTCACATACAATGTTAATTGATCAACTCAGTGACTGAATTAATGGCATACTTTTTGTAGGATCATGTTCTAAGCCTAAAAATGCACTGAGCCTTTAATAATCAGTATTAACTTTCTCATGAAGTTGCATCATACTGGTCAGTGAATCAAATTAGAGCAAGAATAACTTCTGTTTCATTATTAGTAGTGCTTTAGCTCATTAACCAATTCCACGTGAGAGATTACACTCAAGTGCATAAAGATAATTAACCAGGCCTGCCTGGTTTATTATTAAACAAACATGATAAGTAACCTCATTTCTGTAGTACAAGTACCTTCAAGTACTGAAACTCAACCCTTCTAAGTCCGTTATCCAAAAACGACTACTTTGTTGTGTTGACAAATCAAGAAAACCAATACACTTCAACCACGGAGCAGCCTCTTAACAACTGTCAAAGCACAAATTAACTTGTCTTCTGCTTTCCAAAGCCTACCACCTCTCACAACTGAGAGTTCCAAGTTCCCACCTCAGAAACTCAAATAATTTATGAAAATGTTGAGAAACAACTTAAGCTTAACTTTATCTGGTAGTAACTGAATCTTCTAGTAATACCTGAGGTTTAGATGAACTCTGATGTTTTCATGCTCATTTTTGCATTTATAAGGAAATACCCAAATATTCTTGTAAGAGCTCCTAAGAATTTTTCAGAAATGAAATTTCTAAGTAAAATAAAAGTTAAAAAAAAAAAAAAAGAAATCAAATTTCTAAGAAAATAAGCAGAGCTAACTTCTCAATACATTTTTTTGTTGTTTTCAGAAATTAAACCCACTAAGGAAAGAGTTGAGTTTCCACTCATACAGTGACTAAGATTACTAGTTTTTTTGGGTCTTATTTGGAGAAACTATAATAAAGTGCCATTTATAATATATTTGCAGCTTTGACTATAATCAACTATAATAATAAGATACCAGCTCAAAAATTCTTTTCATTTAAACCTCTTTTGTAATACTGCTTTTTAATAACCCTCATAATAGCCGAATTAAAGGACCCCAACAGAAATCATTCATCCCACATAAAACAAACATTGCCTTTTCTTCTTAGCTTTGTTTTACAAGCTACATTATTTCCAGATGACGCTTGAGGGGACTACGGTTTCAAGAATTAGATGCTTAAATAGACAGCTGCTTTCTATTTGCCATGTAAATCAAGGATATATCAAAGAAAATTCCAAATAGTGGACTTCTTTTCTTCCTATTAGGAACTATGAATTCAGGCAGAAAGGGAGAAAGAGAGGGAAAAACAATAAATATTTGAGCAAACAGAAAATAAAAATAATAATTTCTAACAAAGAAAGTTTGAAGAATCTGAAGAAAAGATGTTTTTATATTAGCTCTATACAGCAGCAGGTAAGAATATTTTTAATAAAATGGGAAGGGGAAAAAAGAAACTGTGACCACTGGTTTTTACAAATTTATCACACACTGCTACTGAATTTAACATGCATGGCTTATTTTTTCTATATTGTTTAAACTTCTCCTAGAAAGTTAATTAATCATTGCCAGATTTCAAGGCAAACACATCCTTTTACAAGGCAGTCGAAGGAACATAAAAGTTAACATGATAATTTAAAAATTTCCTTAAAAAGTTTATTGTACCACATTTTATAAGAAGGGACAGGACAAAGCTCCTCTCTAGCAATAAAGACCAACAGTCTTTACGTTAATTCAGGTGTGCTGCTTATGAGTGAAGGAATTTATTTTTCTCTTTTAAACAAGGGTCAATCTCTCCAACTAAAATTGTCCTTAGAAGCATTCTCAGAACACTCCTGGAATGCCTAGTTCAGAAATGCATCAAAACCAAGTTAGGGAAAAAAAAAACGAAACAAAACACCAAGTTAGAACACAACCAAGAAAATCAGTCTGATTATGTTAAAGTCAGGCCTCGTTTTTAATTAGGAAGAAAAAGTGGCAGTGGTCAGGTGTTGGGCCTGCTCACTTGCTAGAGGCCTCATTAATTGGATTTTCTTAAATCCATTGTTCTGAAGAAGACCCTTCTTGGGACCTAATCCATATGGGGCTTGGAATCTGGTGAAGTTCAAAGCAGTTGTTTGTAGGGAAGGTCACAAGATATGCAACCTTATTCACAACATTTGGCTCTTGCTTTTTACGTTGGTTTTGACATTATGAAAGAAACTATTAAGATCTTGATCCAAATTTCATGATCGTCCTTGGAGAACTGATAGATTTTAGAGCTAGAGCAGAGGAAATATAAAATGTTTAAATCAAGGATATATCAAAGAAAATTCCAAATAGTGGACTTCTTTTCTTCCTATTAGGAACTATGAATTCAGGCAGAAAGGGAGAAAGAGAGGGAAAAACAATAAATATTTGAGCAAACAGAAAATAAAAATAATAATTTCTAACAAAGAAAGTTTGAAGAATCTGAAGAAAAGATGTTTTTATATTAGCTCTATACAGCAGCAGGTAAGAATATTTTTAATAAAATGGGAAGGGGAAAAAAGAAACTGTGACCACTGGTTTTTACAAATTTATCACACACTGCTACTGAATTTAACATGCATGGCTTATTTTTTCTATATTGTTTAAACTTCTCCTAGAAAGTTAATTAATCATTGCCAGATTTCAAGGCAAACACATCCTTTTACAAGGCAGTCGAAGGAACATAAAAGTTAACATGATAATTTAAAAATTTCCTTAAAAAGTTTATTGTACCACATTTTATAAGAAGGGACAGGACAAAGCTCCTCTCTAGCAATAAAGACCAACAGTCTTTACGTTAATTCAGGTGTGCTGCTTATGAGTGAAGGAATTTATTTTTCTCTTTTAAACAAGGGTCAATCTCTCCAACTAAAATTGTCCTTAGAAGCATTCTCAGAACACTCCTGGAATGCCTAGTTCAGAAATGCATCAAAACCAAGTTAGGGAAAAAAAAAACGAAACAAAACACCAAGTTAGAACACAACCAAGAAAATCAGTCTGATTATGTTAAAGTCAGGCCTCGTTTTTAATTAGGAAGAAAAAGTGGCAGTGGTCAGGTGTTGGGCCTGCTCACTTGCTAGAGGCCTCATTAATTGGATTTTCTTAAATCCATTGTTCTGAAGAAGACCCTTCTTGGGACCTAATCCATATGGGGCTTGGAATCTGGTGAAGTTCAAAGCAGTTGTTTGTAGGGAAGGTCACAAGATATGCAACCTTATTCACAACATTTGGCTCTTGCTTTTTACGTTGGTTTTGACATTATGAAAGAAACTATTAAGATCTTGATCCAAATTTCATGATCGTCCTTGGAGAACTGATAGATTTTAGAGCTAGAGCAGAGGAAATATAAAATGAGTTAGAGCATTTTCAAAGTTGCAAAAACAAAAGGGTGATGCATATTCAAATGGCATTGGACATAGCCTAAATGGAATAATGTTAGTAACAAATAAAAACAGTTCAGGATGATAAGAAGAAAGGAAGTATAAAGTTTATACTGACAGAGATAAATAACTGCATAGATCATAGCATACTGGGGAGCGGTGACAATGTTTCTTTGCAGAAGAAATCAGTTTATAAATATAGAGGGGGGCTTCCCTGGTGGTCCAGTGGGTGGAGAGTCAGCCTTGCAGTGCAAGGGGCACTGGTTCAATCCCTGGCCCGGGAAGATCCTGTGTGCCCTGGAGCAGCTGGACCACTGTGCTCGATTGTGAGCCAGTGCTCTGGAGTGCATGCACCCAGAGCCGGTGCTCTGCAACAAGAGGCCACTGCAATGGGAGCCCTACACAGGCCAAAGAATAAAGATGGATGAAAAATAAAGAAATAAAAAAATCAATGAAAAAGAGGCCAAAATTTAAAAAAGAAAAGCAGAGGGAATGAGACATAGAAAATCAATCAAAAAAATGAGGCAGGCCAGCGTGATCAATGGATGCTAAGATTTGTGGGAAAATGTTTAGGAAGAAATTGGATATTGTCTCCAAGTACACATATACTCTTTCAATATAGGGGAAATATTTAACAGTCTAATAAAGTATTTCCAGTATAGTGAAACTACTATAGAAAACACACAGGAACCACAAAGGGAAAATCAGCAAGCTAACAATGAAGAACCTCGGCAGACATCATCTCAGTGATGTGATCAAGGCAAACATCATGAGGGCATGCATGCTCAAGTCGCTTCAGTCATGCCCAACTCTTTGTGACCCTATGGACCACAGCCCACCAGGCTCCTCTGTCCATGGGATTCTCCAGGCAAGAATTCTGGAGTGGGTTGCCACGCACTCCTCCAGAGGATATTCCCAACTCAGGATGGAACCCTGGTCTGCAGAGGGATTCTTTACCAGTTGAGCTACCAGGTAAGCCTTAATCCTATCAAAGCTATTGTTAATCCTGACCATTATTTCTTTGGTTTTTATAAGGGCAGGGAATTGGAGAAAACTGGGCCATGCAAAGTGGTCCTGCAATCTGGCAGATTATGGCGATCACTCAGAACTCTTTAAAAAGCCAGATTCCCAAGTTCATCGTCAGCAGACCACGACCTGGGGATGGAATCTGTGTCTCCTGCATGGGCAGGCAGATTCTCTACTACTGAGTCACCAGGGAAGCCCTCGCAACCACGTACTTTGTTAATTTAAAATGTACAGTTCAACAGTTTTTAGTACATAGTTGTGCAACCATCAGCACAATCTAATTTTCAAACATTTTTACCATCCCTGAAAGAGACTCTGAACTATCAGCGGTCACTCGCTATCCTGCATTGTATTATGGATTTTTTCCAATAAATATTATCATACCTCAACATTCTCAGATTTTACTTCTGTGGATTTAACCAAGCTTGGATAGAAATTTCTGCCTGTGATTGGATGACTCTGAGGATTCAAAATCTGAGGCCTGACTGTACTCTACCACTTCATATAAGGGACATGAGCATTCTTGGATCTTAGTATCTGTGGGGGCTCCTTAAACCAAATCCTTCAGATACTGAGGGACAACCGCATACTATTTTTTTTTTTCCTTATACATGCTTGCTTACAATAAAGTTTGATTCATGACTTAGGCACTAAAAGAGAATATCCAAACTGCTAGCACCACTAGTTTAGTGCTTTTAGGGTCATGAAGTAAAAGAAGGGTTATTTGAACACAAGCGCTGAGATACTGCAACAGGCCGCTGATAACCTAGCTGGCCGCCATGCGACAAATGGTCGGGCTGTGTTGGACAAAGGATGATTCACGTCCCAGGCAGGTCAGAGCTGGACATCGAGCGACTTCATCATGCTACTCAGGATGGTGTGAAACGTAAAACTATCAACCGCTTATTTCTGGAATTCTCCATTTAATATTTTTGGATTGCAGTTGACCTCAGAAAGCAAAACCAGGGCTGGCAGGGGGATGACTGTCCTTGCTTAGCAAGTTGATGATAAACTCTTAGTTAAACTTCTGTGGACTGTCTTGATCTGGCTCCTTACTCTTCTTGGTTTGTGCCTTTACATGTATGTCTGGAATGAGATGGGCAAGTGGATCCAATGGAAAGGTTCACAAGTTCTCTGATGATCCTGGGTCAATATGATTTGGCTCTTTAAGATTCCACCTGGGGGGCTTTGCTGGTAGCTCAGTGGTAAAGAGTTTGCCTGCCAATGCAGGAGACACAAGTTCCAATTCCCGATCAAGGAATATCCCACATACTGCGGAGCAACTAAGCCTGTGAGCCATAACAATTGAGCCTGTGCTCTGGAGTGTCGGAGCCGCAACTATTGAGCCCACACTTGCCGCAACTATTGAAGCCCGTGAGCCCTAGAGCCTGAGTTCCACAACAAGAAAAGTCATCGCAGCAAGAAGCCTGCTCACCTCAACTAGAGAGTAGTCCCCACTCCCTGCAACTAGAGAGGAGCCTGTGGCAGCAGTGAAAACCCAGAAGGGGCAAAAAAAAAAAAAAAAAGATTCCCCCCGGAATAAAAGTCAAATTCCTGTCATCTCAACTAGTTGCTAAGATAATTGTTAAAAATTATGGAAACAAACTTTACGTGTCATTGTGACCAGTCATAATGAAAAGCCACAATTACATGTAAAAAGCAGCTATAACTCATTTATTAGTTTTGCTTCACTGCCTATATTCAGGTTCTGTTTTATATGACCAATGCTATTTTAGGGGTTTATTCTTTTCCTGTTTTTGGCTGAGGCTCAGAGCATGTGGGATCTTAGTTCCCCAGCTGGGGATGGAACCTGTACCCCCAACAGTGGAAGCGCAGACTCTTAACCACTGGACCGCCAGGCAAGTCTCTAGGGGTAAAGTCTTACTAAAATAGTGTCGAAAGATTTTTAACAAGTCTTCCATGTCTTTTTAGTGAATTACATTTTATGAAACTCTGTATTAAGACATCCAAACTCAACCCAGTCAAGTGAACTTCAGTAGCTTTCCTAGATGCCTTTATCACTCTCTGACCAGTATCACTGTGGTGGGCATTCTCTCTCCCCACGGAGAACTCAACTGTAAGTTTTGTTCTATTTTCCCTCAAGCAGTCAGGGCATTTCCTCATTATCTCAAAGCTGGCTGAAGGTTTTAGGTTTCCCCTGAGAGGTTTGGACAAAATGGTTGTACTAAAGTTCTAATACTGATGTTTTGTAACATCCTATTTGCTTTCGGTATTGTCACTCAACCGACTTTTATGGATCCAATGGAAAGGTTCACAAGTTCTCTGATGATCCTGGGTCAATATGATTTGGCTCTTTAAGATTCCACCTGGGGGGCTTTGCTGGTAGCTCAGTGGTAAAGAGTTTGCCTGCCAATGCAGGAGACACAAGTTCCAATTCCCGATCAAGGAATATCCCACATACTGCGGAGCAACTAAGCCTGTGAGCCATAACAATTGAGCCTGTGCTCTGGAGTGTCGGAGCCGCAACTATTGAGCCCACACTTGCCGCAACTATTGAAGCCCGTGAGCCCTAGAGCCTGAGTTCCACAACAAGAAAAGTCATCGCAGCAAGAAGCCTGCTCACCTCAACTAGAGAGTAGTCCCCACTCCCTGCAACTAGAGAGGAGCCTGTGGCAGCAGTGAAAACCCAGAAGGGGCAAAAAAAAAAAAAAAAAAGATTCCCCCCGGAATAAAAGTCAAATTCCTGTCATCTCAACTAGTTGCTAAGATAATTTTTAAAAAATTATGGAAACAAACTTTACGTGTCATTGTGACCAGTCATAATGAAAAGCCACAATTACATGTAAAAAGCAGCTATAACTCATTTATTAGTTTTGCTTCACTGCCTATATTCAGGTTCTGTTTTATATGACCAATGCTATTTTAGGGGTTTATTCTTTTCCTGTTTTTGGCTGAGGCTCAGAGCATGTGGGATCTTAGTTCCCCAGCTGGGGATGGAACCTGTACCCCCAACAGTGGAAGCGCAGACTCTTAACCACTGGACCGCCAGGCAAGTCTCTAGGGGTAAAGTCTTACTAAAATAGTGTCGAAAGATTTTTAACAAGTCTTCCATGTCTTTTAGTGAATTACATTTTATGAAACTCTGTATTAAGACATCCAAACTCAACCCAGTCAAGTGAACTTCAGTAGCTTTCCTAGATGCCTTTATCACTCTCTGACCAGTATCACTGTGGTGGGCATTCTCTCTCCCCACGGAGAACTCAACTGTAAGTTTTGTTCTATTTTCCCTCAAGCAGTCAGGGCATTTCCTCATTATCTCAAAGCTGGCTGAAGGTTTTAGGTTTCCCCTGAGAGGTTTGGACAAAATGGTTGTACTAAAGTTCTAATACTGATGTTTTTGTAACATCCTATTTGCTTTCGGTATTGTCACTCAACCGACTGGTGAATTATACAGTATAGTGAGAATAAACTTTTTCTTAATAAACTCAGAAATCTTTAGGTAGACAGAAAGTATTCTATGTACTACAGTGAGAAGAAAAACAAATCCTTATTTTTATGCACATATTCAGACTTTTTGAGGATATAGTTCTCTCAGTCCTGGTGTAGAAAGTAGACAGCTGCATTGAGACCCTTTCATTCTCCTTTTCTGTCTTTTACCAGCAAGTGTTCTAAGGCATGAGCTAAGGACACAGAATTTTATGTGGTTGTTGGCGACGACACTGAACAAGTAAAATTTCTGGGGAAGAAAAAGGGAACATATTTTATTCACCCAGTTAATGACCAAGTTAAAAGAGAATGATAACGAGGCCATGGTTTCAAAAGTTCACTCCCTTGTCCATCGTGTTTTGAGCAATGGGAATGACCAGTGAAAGCGTTGAGGTATCACCAAGAAGCGCAGACTGCAGCACTTTCTCCTGAGGGCGCCACTGTTCCCTTCTGTCACCTTTCAGCTTAGGGGCAGGAGCAGTGACTCACAGGTACCAACACTGCTCATCAATGTTACCCCCTCTCCACTTCACTCTGAGCACAGGCTGCAAGATTCAAGTTCATCAACCCATTTGAAAAATGCCGTGATCTGTAAAGTCTCATACATACAGATGTTAAAATAAGACTGTGGATGATAGCTCCCATATGGAATTTTCCTTGTATGTCTAGAAGGCAGATGCTTCAAGAAGTTCCTTTTGTGAATACTGAGTGAAAATTTCACAAGAGGAGAACAATCACGCAAGAGAGAAAAAATTTAAGACCCAACTAAAGTCAAGGAACTTCTGCTTCCTAGATGCCTTTATCACTCTCTGACCAGTATCACTGTGGTGGGCATTCTCTCTCCCCACGGAGAACTCAACTGTAAGTTTTGTTCTATTTTCCCTCAAGCAGTCAGGGCATTTCCTCATTATCTCAAAGCTGGCTGAAGGTTTTAGGTTTCCCCTGAGAGGTTTGGACAAAATGGTTGTACTAAAGTTCTAATACTGATGTTTTGTAACATCCTATTTGCTTTCGGTATTGTCACTCAACCGACTGGTGAATTATACAGTATAGTGAGAATAAACTTTTTCTTAATAAACTCAGAAATCTTTAGGTAGACAGAAAGTATTCTATGTACTACAGTGAGAAGAAAAACAAATCCTTATTTTTATGCACATATTCAGACTTTTTGAGGATATAGTTCTCTCAGTCCTGGTGTAGAAAGTAGACAGCTGCATTGAGACCCTTTCATTCTCCTTTTCTGTCTTTTACCAGCAAGTGTTCTAAGGCATGAGCTAAGGACACAGAATTTTATGTGGTTGTTGGCGACGACACTGAACAAGTAAAATTTCTGGGGAAGAAAAAGGGAACATATTTTATTCACCCAGTTAATGACCAAGTTAAAAGAGAATGATAACGAGGCCATGGTTTCAAAAGTTCACTCCCTTGTCCATCGTGTTTTGAGCAATGGGAATGACCAGTGAAACGTTGAGGTATCACCAAGAAGCGCAGACTGCAGCACTTTCTCCTGAGGGCGCCACTGTTCCCTTCTGTCACCTTTCAGCTTAGGGGCAGGAGCAGTGACTCACAGGTACCAACACTGCTCATCAATGTTACCCCCTCTCCACTTCACTCTGAGCACAGGCTGCAAGATTCAAGTTCATCAACCCATTTGAAAAATGCCGTGATCTGTAAAGTCTCATACATACAGATGTTAAAATAAGACTGTGGATGATAGCTCCCATATGGAATTTTCCTTGTATGTCTAGAAGGCAGATGCTTCAAGAAGTTCCTTTTTGTGAATACTGAGTGAAAATTTCACGCAAGAGGAGAACAATGACTGTAAAAACTGGAAAGTTCAACAGTAGACTTCCCATGTCCATCATGAGCTCAACTTGTGCTTTCACTACATAATCACCTCCATGGTCGGCAAATACTGTTAAACATGATCCATTTTCTCAAAGAAGACAGCAATTTTCTGTCCTTTGATTATAGGAGACTACTACTAGGGTAGCCTCACAATCACACAGATTTAACACATTTTTTGTGGAGTTTAAACAACAGGAATACGATATAAATGAAATAATACACATACGAAAATGACAAAACATTTACAGATTTTGTAAAATTCACCTTCTTAATAAACATGACCCCCACTACCACTCTGGCTCCAACTGTGGTTTCCAAGGAGCAATTAAAAGAATTATTGTTCTGGGGCTTCCCTGGCGACCCAGTGGGTAAAGACACCACCTTGCAGTGCAAGGGGCACTGGTCTGATCCCTGGCCAGGAAAGATTCCATGTGCCGTGGAGCAGCTGGACTGGTGTGTCCCAGTACGAGCCAGTGCTGTGGAGTGCATGCACCCAGAGCTGGTGCTCTGCAATGAGAGAGGCCACTGCAATGGTAGGCCCACCCAGGCCAAAGAATAAAGATGCATGAAAATAAATACATGAAAGATCAATAAAAGAGGCCAAATTAAAAAAAAAATACCATTATCACAATCAAGAAATGTAATACTATGTAGTAATATTAAAAAAAATTATTTTTCTTAGAACAAGTCATGATGAGGATAGAATTAAAGCAACTATAATGCTCTTTCTTTTTTTTTTCCCAAAAAAGTTGAGAATATTCAACTAGCAGTAAAATCTTAAAAGATGCTAGTTTTAATGTGTGTGGTAAGAGAGAACTACTCTGGAATTTTAAACTAAATACTTCAATGGATGACAGATCATAACATCTTTCTCTCACACACACATACTAAATAAATAAATAAAAAAGAGAAGAAAAACAGCGCCAGTCAGGTTGTGGCCACACATAGCTATCTCTGTTTATCAGCGTCTGATATCCGGACTGGGGACTGTTCCCACAGTCTCATATCAGCACAACCATTTAGAAACGAAACAAACCACAGCAGGAAACAAGCAAAACAACTCTCCAGCTGTCTGGTACGCATCACCACCTCAGACTCAGAATATAAAAATTCTCTGCTCAAGTTTCTAAATATCAGCCTTAAGGTGTCCCCTGAGAAGCAAGTAGGGAGGTCCTTACTTAGGACTGCATGAACGATCTCTGATCTCATGATCTTGTGAGGGTAGCCTCACAATCACACAGATTTAACACATTTTTTGTGGAGTTTAAACAACAGGAATACGATATAAATGAAATAATACACATACGAAAATGACAAAACATTTACAGATTTTGTAAAATTCACCTTCTTAATAAACATGACCCCCACTACCACTCTGGCTCCAACTGTGGTTTCCAAGGAGCAATTAAAAGAATTATTGTTCTGGGGCTTCCCTGGCGACCCAGTGGGTAAAGACACCACCTTGCAGTGCAAGGGGCACTGGTCTGATCCCTGGCCAGGAAAGATTCCATGTGCCGTGGAGCAGCTGGACTGGTGTGTCCCAGTACGAGCCAGTGCTGTGGAGTGCATGCACCCAGAGCTGGTGCTCTGCAATGAGAGAGGCCACTGCAATGGTAGGCCCACCCAGGCCAAAGAATAAAGATGCATGAAAATAAATACATGAAAGATCAATAAAAGAGGCCAAATTAAAAAAAAAATACCATTATCACAATCAAGAAATGTAATACTATGTAGTAATATTAAAAAAAATTATTTTTCTTAGAACAAGTCATGATGAGGATAGAATTAAAGCAACTATAATGCTCTTTCTTTTTTTTTTCCCAAAAAAGTTGAGAATATTCAACTAGCAGTAAAATCTTAAAAGATGCTAGTTTTAATGTGTGTGGTAAGAGAGAACTACTCTGGAATTTTAAACTAAATACTTCAATGGATGACAGATCATAACATCTTTCTCTCACACACACATACTAAATAAATAAATAAAAAAGAGAAGAAAAACAGCGCCAGTCAGGTTGTGGCCACACATAGCTATCTCTGTTTATCAGCGTCTGATATCCGGACTGGGGACTGTTCCCACAGTCTCATATCAGCACAACCATTTAGAAACGAAACAAACCACAGCAGGAAACAAGCAAAACAACTCTCCAGCTGTCTGGTACGCATCACCACCTCAGACTCAGAATATAAAAATTCTCTGCTCAAGTTTCTAAATATCAGCCTTAAGGTGTCCCCTGATAAGCAAGTAGGGAGGTCCTTACTTAGGACTGCATGAACGATCTCTGATCTCATGATCTTGTGACATGAAAGTTTTTAGAGTCCTTGTCTAAGGTATGCACCAAAACATGAGAAATGCCACAGACGGCGCCACTCTCCCAGTTCATCAGGCGTTCCGCTCTCTGTGATCCAGTGCTCATCCCTGTGCTGCGTGGACTCCATTCCATCGTTAACCTCGGAGGCCAGGTGGTAAAAGCTCTTCATCTTTAAAGCAGAGGGAACAAGCCTCACGTTACCACTGTTCTCTGCTGACCATGACGAGCATGACCAGAGCAGCACACAGACCTGGGCAGGGCCAGTCAGACTCTCTCTCCCAGGACCTGAGCGTCAGACTCTGAACAGTCAGCAAAAGGCATGACTCTCACAAGAATGTGGTCAGGATTGAGAGGGACGCGGGAGGAGAGGGGGCTGCTATTCCAGAAAGCAAACAGAGAAATGGGGCCCGAGGGAAGCAGCAGCAGAACAAAACCAAAGCGAAAAGAAACAGATAACAGAAACTAAATGCCTCACCGCCCGCCGTGGCCCCCGCCTAAAGATGGGCTACTTTGAAGAATCCAATGGTTTTTCAACTTCAGGTTCTTGCTCTCTGAAATCCAGGTGCATATCTTCTCCTTGAGTTCCGAGAAAAACCTCTGCCAACCTGTTATAAAATCCCTCCTTTTGTTTCTCTGCAGTCAGTTTGGGTGGTTTTCCTGACTTAGGTAGTAAGATTCCGAATTATTAACAATCACCGATTTAGGTCTGACCTTCTTCCACCACTTGCTAATAAGCATCAGAAAACTTTCCCCCTTGATCTGAAATGTCTCTCCTTTGTTTCCTAATACAGGTTGCCCAGTGGCCAAGAACTCAGTCAGACTTTGGGAAGAGGCGGTATTGTTA
Organism: Tragulus kanchil; assembly: GCA_022376925.1. NCBI lineage: Eukaryota > Metazoa > Chordata > Mammalia > Artiodactyla > Tragulidae > Tragulus > Tragulus kanchil. The sequence continues at coordinate 140,681,780 of JAIOJX010000003.1, forward strand.
TTTTTTAATTTAGTATGAAAGGAAAAGATTTTTGATTGACACGTAAGGCAGCGACTTACATAATCTGGCAGAGGAACATCATCAGAACTCAGCGAACCTCTCAAGGACTGTGTGGCTTGTTCCAGAACTTTGTTGTGCTTTTTAGACAGCAAGGAAAACAAGCTGAAAACAGAAAATCAAAAGCCCAATTATATTAAAAGAACCAAGCGTCTCCTTTCATAGCTTTTATATGGAATTATAAACAGAATGTCAATTATTTCAAAATACACTTGTAAATGACTCTTTTTTCATGCCTGTGTGACTAGCAGCATTAACAATACTATTGACATAACAAATAATAAAGTGAAAAGAATGTTAAAATGATAAGGGCTCTCTAAAAAACAAAAGCTTGCCAGTTTAAAACTGCATTTCAAACATAAGAGAAGTCTTCAGAAGATAACTATCAGGGAAAGAACAGTGGACAGAAATTTTAAAAGCCTGGGATATGGATTGACTTTACAAGTAATTCATAGTGAACAAACTGTTACAAGTCACTTGAGCTTGCTGTATCTCAATTTTCTCATCTTTCAAATAAGTAGACTGGATTAAGATTATTTCTCTAGCATAATATAGAGTCCATGATTCTATATTATAATGTTATAGTCTTATTTCACAAAAATAATTACTTGAAATATATGTATTATAAGATTTTTATTCTGGTCATGATGGATTAACTGGTATTGAATAACTCCTCTGTGTAAATGACTAAAAACTGAACAAAATACATAAAATAACTGCTTTCAGATTTCGAACAACACCTGAATACTGGATTATGATTCCTAAAGTAAGAGAGGCCCACAGTGTTGTTAGTCACTCACTTGTGTCCAACTCTTTTGGACCCCATGGACTGTAGCCTGCCCGGCTCCTCTGTCCATAGAATTCTCCAGGCAAGGATACTGGAGTGGATAACCATTCCCTTTTCCAGGGGATCCTACCAACCCACAGATTGAACCCAAGTCTTCTAGGGCATTGCAGGCAGATTCTTTATCATTGGAGCCACAAGGGAAGCCCTCAGTTTTGGGGGGCCCATGTGGATCTCTCATGGGCCCCCTAAAAGTGAGTATACACCTAGAGGAACATTCTAGACTGTGGCTCAGAAAGCGGGGGCCCAAATAGTATACAGGAGAACTGACCTGTGTTGAGCTGAGAAGACAGAGATCAATTTGAGGTTTCTGTGGTAATGAAAAAAAAACTGTGTGGCTTGTTCCAACTTTGTTGTGCTTTTAGACAGCAAGGAAAACAAGCTGAAAACAGAAAATCAAAAGCCCAATTATATTAAAAGAACCAAGCGTCTCCTTTCATAGCTTTTATATGGAATTATAAACAGAATGTCAATTATTTCAAAATACACTTGTAAATGACTCTTTTTTCATGCCTGTGTGACTAGCAGCATTAACAATACTATTGACATAACAAATAATAAAGTGAAAAGAATGTTAAAATGATAAGGGCTCTCTAAAAAACAAAAGCTTGCCAGTTTAAAACTGCATTTCAAACATAAGAGAAGTCTTCAGAAGATAACTATCAGGGAAAGAACAGTGGACAGAAATTTTAAAAGCCTGGGATATGGATTGACTTTACAAGTAATTCATAGTGAACAAACTGTTACAAGTCACTTGAGCTTGCTGTATCTCAATTTTCTCATCTTTCAAATAAGTAGACTGGATTAAGATTATTTCTCTAGCATAATATAGAGTCCATGATTCTATATTATAATGTTATAGTCTTATTTCACAAAAATAATTACTTGAAATATATGTATTATAAGATTTTTATTCTGGTCATGATGGATTAACTGGTATTGAATAACTCCTCTGTGTAAATGACTAAAAACTGAACAAAATACATAAAATAACTGCTTTCAGATTTCGAACAACACCTGAATACTGGATTATGATTCCTAAAGTAAGAGAGGCCCACAGTGTTGTTAGTCACTCACTTGTGTCCAACTCTTTTGGACCCCATGGACTGTAGCCTGCCCGGCTCCTCTGTCCATAGAATTCTCCAGGCAAGGATACTGGAGTGGATAACCATTCCCTTTTCCAGGGGATCCTACCAACCCACAGATTGAACCCAAGTCTTCTAGGGCATTGCAGGCAGATTCTTTATCATTGGAGCCACAAGGGAAGCCCTCAGTTTTGGGGGGCCCATGTGGATCTCTCATGGGCCCCCTAAAAGTGAGTATACACCTAGAGGAACATTCTAGACTGTGGCTCAGAAAGCGGGGGCCCAAATAGTATACAGGAGAACTGACCTGTGTTGAGCTGAGAAGACAGAGATACGAATTTGAGGTTTCTGTGGTAGCCGGAATTTGCAGAGTCGATTGTTAGATTGGAGAGAATTGCAAGAGGGAGCTCCAAAACCTACTTCAGTGTCTTCTTGAGTGTTTGGCTAAATAGTAAGCTGTGCTGTGCAAACACAGACCTCACAAGACAACTCACAAGACATGGCAGTGAACCACCATTCAGGAAGTTCACACATAAACAGAACAGAGATTTTGGAAACTACAAAAGACTGAAGGAACGCTGGAGTTCCAACCAGTCAGAGTGGATAAAAACTGAACAAGAACACTAGGTTGAATTCTTAGAAAGGTCATGCTTTAGGAGTGGTATTCTAACCCAGAGTAAAGATTATTCTAAAATGTATCCTAACAGAACTAAGTGAGCAATTTTCAAAGTATAAAACAAATTTACATTAAATGTAAATGGATTAAACCTTCTGGTTAAGTGAGAGATTGTCAGACGAGATAAAAAAAACAAGACCCAATAATATGCTATTTACAAGAGCCACGCTTGTAAATTGACGATACAGATTAGTGAACAGTAAAATGATACAAGAGATATTTATATGAACATTAATCATAAGAAAGGTTTAAGGATATGATTGCCACTAGAGATAAAGAGAAATTTTATAGTGATGAATTTACCAAGAAGCTGTAACAATCATAAATGTCTATGTGCCAAATAACAGAGTTTCAAATATACACACTTACGTGATCCTAATAGTACCTCTACTATATCTAATGAATAAAGACTTCTCTGGGCTAGACAAGAAAATTCTGATTCCATGTACGTTTCCATGTAAGTATGACCTGTCATATCTTTCATATGCCTAAAATGACTAGAGTAATGACTCCAGTATTTCTCAGCTGTACATTTCTTTTTTAAAAAATTATTTATTTATTTATTTTGGGGGTGGGGCGTGTTGGGGAGTGAGGGGGTGGGTGGGCCACTTCTATTGGTCTTTCATTTGTCCATTTTCATCCATCTTTGTTCTTTGGCCCGTGTGGGCCTCCCATCGCGGCAGCCTCTGTCGTCGCAGAGCACCGGCTCTGGGCGCATGCGCTCCAGAGCTCCGGCTCCGCAATTGGACACATCAGTCCAGCTGCTCCGCGACCCGTGGGATCTTCCCAGGCCAGGGACCAAACTGGCGCCCCTTGCACTGCAAGGCGGTGTCCCCACCCACTGGACCACCAGGGAAGCCCCTCAGCTGTACATTTCTAAGTAGACTATTGACCTGAATATAAATTTAGGAAAATATCTTATTATTGCAAATGGTTTAAACTGGATAATTACTGAAAACAAGACCACTAAGTATTCTTTCTAGATTAAGTTTTAACTAACATTAAAATGTTAAAAAATGAATGAAAGAGAACTCTTAACATTTATGGGTAACGCAGGATGCACATAAAGCAAATGCAACAGAGTCAGGAATATCCTCTAAACCTGTATTCAAGCACTGCAGGAATATAAGTGAAATAATTAGAGTTTGTAAGTGTGAAGTGATATGATATGAATCAAGTATCTGTTGATAAGAGAGGCTTCTTGGAAGTGGAATAGTCTAAAAAGAGTTTCATGAAGGGGTTAGACTTTACATAAAATCTTGAAGAGGAAAAAAACCTGTGCAAGAGAAGAGAAAGGGCCTTTTCAAACAGCAGGCAAAACCCAGAGGAAAAACCAGGACAGTGAGAAGACTGAAGTGGAAGTGCTCTGAAAAGCAGCAGAAAAAAGACACAAACTGTAAGGGTCTGTGCACTTCTTAAAATTCTCTTTTTTCCTGGGTGTTCTTTATCTGAGGTTTAGATTTGCTTTGTTTTTTCCTTTTCAAGGTAAAAAATAAACGTTGTGCTTTTTCCACACTTCTATTTCTATGACCCACTGGTAACAAATATTAGCTATTTACCATCTATAATTGCAGAAACAGTATATTCATCAAAGCGTGTATAGGAACGAATACTATACATATATATCCATGCTTTTTATTCCACAAAATGGGTACTGCTCTGTACTTTGCACTTTCCCCCTTAATAGTATAATCTTTGGGGCTTCCCTCGTGGTCCAGTGGGTAAAGAGTCCGCCTTGCAGTGCAAGGGGCACTGGTTCGATCCCTGGCTTGGGAAGATCCCATGTGCTGCGGAGTGGCTGGACCAATGTGTCCAATTACAAGTCAGTGCTCTGGAACACATGAGCCCAGAGCTGGTGCTCTGCAACGAGAGAGGCCACTGTGATGGGAGGCCCACACAGGCCAAAAAATAAAGATGGATAAAAATAAAAAAAAGAAAAACCAATAAGAGAGGCCAAAATTAAAGGAAAACAAAAAAAAAAAAGAAATCACTTGCTACAATCAATAAATTGACAGTTTTAAAAAAACATTATAATCTTTGATTCATTCAAATAAACATATATTGAGTTAACGGATATCCAAGCATATGGATAAACCACAGTTTAACTAGTCCATTAGAAATGAATCACTGCAGAATTCCCTGGTGGTCCAGTGGGTAAAGAGTCTGCCTTGCAGTGCAAGGGGCGTGGGTTTGATTCCTGGCCCAGGAAGATCCCATGTGCCACGGAGTGGCTGGGGTGGGGTGTCCAATTACGAGCCAGTGCTCTGGAGCGCATGGCCCAGAACCATGCTCTGCAACGAGAGAGGCCATTGTAATGGGAGGCCCACACAGGCCAAAGAATAAAGATGGGTGAAAATAAAGAGTTAGAAAACCAATAAAAGAGGCCAAAATTAAAAAAAAAAAAAAAAAAAAAAAGAACTTATAAAAAAAAAGAGAAATGAATCACTGCAATGTCTACAGCTTCTGCATCATAAACAGTGCTGCAATGAAGACGCCGGTACATAACTTCTAGCATACCTGAGATGAGGCTGACTATAGGATAAAGTAGAACTGCTGAATAAAAGAATCACTGAACATAGAATATACGCACTGCAAGGTGCACATGTTCTTAAATACACAAACTATTTTTCAGGCAATGAAAATCAAAAGATAAAAACATGCTGAAAGAGTGTACAAAGCATGTTCATATAGAAATGCATACATGGGGGAAATTAGCAGATTCTACTAATTACTTAGTCTATCTTCTGCAATCAATGGAGGTTCAGAAGTTTTTTAGACTGAGTGGACTTGGGTGGTTGCCTCTAGGATACGGCGTGGAAAGACACAGAGAAGCGTCAGCTGGACGCCTACACAGAAAGCAAGCTCAATAAATAGTCGCCCAGAAGAAGTGAGCTTTTTGGTATTAGTAAGAGGAATGGGGGCAAGTGAAGTAGAGCAGCTCACTTTATGTCGCACAATACCAGAGCCCAGGAGCTGTTTCATGGGTTCCGCAAATGCGGGATTTTCTCTGTCAGTATTCTAAGAGTGTACCCTTCAGAGAAGGACAACTGAGGTAATCTGTGGTCACTTTTATCATCCATTGAAGACTTTTAAAAAACATTATAATCTTTGATTCATTCAAATAAACATATATTGAGTTAACGGATATCCAAGCATATGGATAAACCACAGTTTAACTAGTCCATTAGAAATGAATCACTGCAGAATTCCCTGGTGGTCCAGTGGGTAAAGAGTCTGCCTTGCAGTGCAAGGGGCGTGGGTTTGATTCCTGGCCCAGGAAGATCCCATGTGCCACGGAGTGGCTGGGGTGGGGTGTCCAATTACGAGCCAGTGCTCTGGAGCGCATGGCCCAGAACCATGCTCTGCAACGAGAGAGGCCATTGTAATGGGAGGCCCACACAGGCCAAAGAATAAAGATGGGTGAAAATAAAGAGTTAGAAAACCAATAAAAGAGGCCAAAATTAAAAAAAAAAAAAAAAAAAAAGAACTTATAAAAAAAAAGAGAAATGAATCACTGCAATGTCTACAGCTTCTGCATCATAAACAGTGCTGCAATGAAGACGCCGGTACATAACTTCTAGCATACCTGAGATGAGGCTGACTATAGGATAAAGTAGAACTGCTGAATAAAAGAATCACTGAACATAGAATATACGCACTGCAAGGTGCACATGTTCTTAAATACACAAACTATTTTTCAGGCAATGAAAATCAAAAGATAAAAACATGCTGAAAGAGTGTACAAAGCATGTTCATATAGAAATGCATACATGGGGGAAATTAGCAGATTCTACTAATTACTTAGTCTATCTTCTGCAATCAATGGAGGTTCAGAAGTTTTTTAGACTGAGTGGACTTGGGTGGTTGCCTCTAGGATACGGGCGTGGAAAGACACAGAGAAGCGTCAGCTGGACGCCTACACAGAAAGCAAGCTCAATAAATAGTCGCCCAGAAGAAGTGAGCTTTTTGGTATTAGTAAGAGGAATGGGGGCAAGTGAAGTAGAGCAGCTCACTTTATGTCGCACAATACCAGAGCCCAGGAGCTGTTTCATGGGTTCCGCAAATGCGGGATTTTCTCTGTCAGTATTCTAAGAGTGTACCCTTCAGAGAAGGACAACTGAGGTAATCTGTGGTCACTTTTATCATCCATTGAAGACAGTTATGAAACGAGTCCTGGGAGTCAAAGCAAAAAGGGTTTGATCTTGTTTTCTTCAGAGAAGAAAGGCTGTTTACTTTAAAGGAGACACTAACAGTCGGCTTTTCTTGTTAGTAGAAGACAAAACAAGGAAGAGAGCTCAACTCAAACAAGCTCTTTCAGTTGGACACGACGAAACCCGTCTGCCATGGCAGGCAGTGCTGACATGGCCACCTCGAGGAGCTGCTGCTCCCAGCTGTTTTTAACAAAGCTGGTGCAGGAACAGATACTGGAGGTCCCTTCCCGGGAATGAGAAACAGAATTCACACTTCCTCAGGCCATTATTCTTCCACAGTTTAACAGCTTTTTTGTCCCCTCAGGTCTGCTAGCCAGAGATCCCAAAGTTTTCTTAAAATTTTTTAGAAAGACATTCTAATTTTGTCTTCTCCTTAGCATTTTGAGGGCAAATGACCTAAATTTATATGAGACATGGCCTGCAAATTGCTGAGAAAAGGAACGTGTGCTTAAAGCTTCTGCACTCAAAACGGCAGCCCTGGTGAAGCATCAGTGGAGGAAGCTACCAGAACGAGGCTCGCCCGGGGGCGGCTCTGAGTCTGTGAGTCAGTGGAGCTGACCTCAGGTGTACCGGTGTCCCTCGGGACACAGCTGCCGGGACACTTTGCAATGTAAACTAGAGAAAGACTAGAATTTCCTTTTTGCATAAGCATGCTCATTACAAACTGGTTTAACAGTGAAAAACTAAAAGCAATCAAAACTCTGGTCAAGAATACAAATGGTAAATCAATGGAGGTTCAGAAGTTTTTTAGACTGAGTGGACTTGGGTGGTTGCCTCTAGGATACGGCGTGGAAAGACACAGAGAAGCGTCAGCTGGACGCCTACACAGAAAGCAAGCTCAATAAATAGTCGCCCAGAAGAAGTGAGCTTTTTGGTATTAGTAAGAGGAATGGGGGCAAGTGAAGTAGAGCAGCTCACTTTATGTCGCACAATACCAGAGCCCAGGAGCTGTTTCATGGGTTCCGCAAATGCGGGATTTTCTCTGTCAGTATTCTAAGAGTGTACCCTTCAGAGAAGGACAACTGAGGTAATCTGTGGTCACTTTTATCATCCATTGAAGACAGTTATGAAACGAGTCCTGGGAGTCAAAGCAAAAAGGGTTTGATCTTGTTTTCTTCAGAGAAGAAAGGCTGTTTACTTTAAAGGAGACACTAACAGTCGGCTTTTCTTGTTAGTAGAAGACAAAACAAGGAAGAGAGCTCAACTCAAACAAGCTCTTTCAGTTGGACACGACGAAACCCGTCTGCCATGGCAGGCAGTGCTGACATGGCCACCTCGAGGAGCTGCTGCTCCCAGCTGTTTTTAACAAAGCTGGTGCAGGAACAGATACTGGAGGTCCCTTCCCGGGAATGAGAAACAGAATTCACACTTCCTCAGGCCATTATTCTTCCACAGTTTAACAGCTTTTTTGTCCCCTCAGGTCTGCTAGCCAGAGATCCCAAAGTTTTCTTAAAATTTTTTAGAAAGACATTCTAATTTTGTCTTCTCCTTAGCATTTTGAGGGCAAATGACCTAAATTTATATGAGACATGGCCTGCAAATTGCTGAGAAAAGGAACGTGTGCTTAAAGCTTCTGCACTCAAAACGGCAGCCCTGGTGAAGCATCAGTGGAGGAAGCTACCAGAACGAGGCTCGCCCGGGGGCGGCTCTGAGTCTGTGAGTCAGTGGAGCTGACCTCAGGTGTACCGGTGTCCCTCGGGACACAGCTGCCGGGACACTTTGCAATGTAAACTAGAGAAAGACTAGAATTTCCTTTTTGCATAAGCATGCTCATTACAAACTGGTTTAACAGTGAAAAACTAAAAGCAATCAAAACTCTGGTCAAGAATACAAATGGTAAATAACTGTGGGACAGTCCTACAGTCTGCTCCCTGAGTAACAATTTATGGTTATCTAAAAAAGGGGTAAATCTCAAAAGCAATGCTGTTCTATGAGCAAGGACTCTGGTAGAGAGGTGAACAAGGTAATATATTGATCCAGTGCTTTTAATATGCAAATCGACAGTGCTTATCTTCTACAGATAAAACATTTGAAGTAATAAAACATATATGGAATTGATCAACTCTACTTTAGGACAGTCATCATTCTCTGAGAAAGACAGGAAGAAAATGGGATCAGGGAGGAAGAAATGAGAGGTTCAGATGCTTGGTCTCCCTCTCAAATGTTCTTTCATTTATACTACATATGTACTTAATATATAATATATACATATACATATATATATATATATATTTCTGTTACACTACATATATATATATACTATATATACAATCCTTTGGTCCCCTGATGTGAAGTATCGACTGACTGGAAAAGACTGGTGCTGGGAAAGATTGAGGGCAGGAGGAGAAGGAGGCAACAGAGGATGAGCTGGTGGGATGACATCACCAACTCAAGGGACATGAGCATGAGCACACTCTAGGAGACAGCGAAGGCCAGGGAAGCCTGGAGCACTGCAGTCAGCGGGCCGCAATCAGTCGCACACGGCTTAGTAGCTAAATAACAACAACATACACAGGGGCCTGCTATGTTACTCTTGTGGTTTCTTCCACAGTTTAACAGCTTTTTGTCCCCTCAGGTCTGCTAAAGCCAATTTTCTTAAAATTTTTAGAAAGACATTCTAATTTTGTCTTCTCCTTAGCATTTTGAGGGCAAATGACCTAAATTTATATGAGACATGGCCTGCAAATTGCTGAGAAAAGGAACGTGTGCTTAAAGCTTCTGCACTCAAAACGGCAGCCCTGGTGAAGCATCAGTGGAGGAAGCTACCAGAACGAGGCTCGCCCGGGGGCGGCTCTGAGTCTGTGAGTCAGTGGAGCTGACCTCAGGTGTACCGGTGTCCCTCGGGACACAGCTGCCGGGACACTTTGCAATGTAAACTAGAGAAAGACTAGAATTTCCTTTTTGCATAAGCATGCTCATTACAAACTGGTTTAACAGTGAAAAACTAAAAGCAATCAAAACTCTGGTCAAGAATACAAATGGTAAATAACTGTGGGACAGTCCTACAGTCTGCTCCCTGAGTAACAATTTATGGTTATCTAAAAAAGGGGTAAATCTCAAAAGCAATGCTGTTCTATGAGCAAGGACTCTGGTAGAGAGGTGAACAAGGTAATATATTGATCCAGTGCTTTTAATATGCAAATCGACAGTGCTTATCTTCTACAGATAAAACATTTGAAGTAATAAAACATATATGGAATTGATCAACTCTACTTTAGGACAGTCATCATTCTCTGAGAAAGACAGGAAGAAAATGGGATCAGGGAGGAAGAAATGAGAGGTTCAGATGCTTGGTCTCCCTCTCAAATGTTCTTTCATTTATACTACATATGTACTTAATATATAATATATACATATACATATATATATATATATATTTCTGTTACACTACATATATATATATACTATATATACAATCCTTTGGTCCCCTGATGTGAAGTATCGACTGACTGGAAAAGACTGGTGCTGGGAAAGATTGAGGGCAGGAGGAGAAGGAGGCAACAGAGGATGAGCTGGTGGGATGACATCACCAACTCAAGGGACATGAGCATGAGCACACTCTAGGAGACAGCGAAGGCCAGGGAAGCCTGGAGCACTGCAGTCAGCGGGGCCGCAATCAGTCGCACACGGCTTAGTAGCTAAATAACAACAACATACACAGGGGCCTGCTATGTTACTCTTGTGGTTTTTTGTTCAAAAAATTTTTATTTTGGTATATGCCTGAAATATTGCACACTTTTTTTTTTGGCCACTTCTATTGGTCCTTCACCTATTTATCTTTGTTCTTTGGCCTGTGTGGGCCTCCCATTGCGGCGGCCTCTCTTGTTGCAGAGCACCGGCTCTGGGCACATGTACTCCAGAGCTCCAGCTCAGTAGTTGGACACATTGGTCCAGCCGCTCTGTGGCATGTGGGATCTTCCCAGCCCAGGGATCGAACCAGTGCTCCTTGCACTGTAAGGCAGTATCTTTACCCACTGGACCACCAGGGAAGTCCACACATTTTTTTTTTTTTTTTTTTTGAATTAGTATTTAGACTGCTTTTTAAAAAAGATTTACCAAGTCTTTTTTTTTTTTTTTTTTAAATTTTGGCCTCTTTTTATTGATTTTCTATTTATTTATTTTTCATCCATCTTTTACTCTTTGGCCTGTGTGTGCCTCCCACTGCCGTGGCCTCTCTTGTTGCAGAGCACCGGCTCTGGGCACATGTACTCCAGAGCTCCAGCTCAGTAGTTGGACACATTGGTCCAGCCGCTCTGTGGCATGTGGGATCTTCCCAGCCCAGGGATCGAACCAGTGCTCCTTGCACTGTAAGGCAGTATCTTTACCCACTGGACCACCAGGGAAGTCCACACATTTTTTTTTTTTTTTTTTTTGAATTAGTATTTAGACTGCTTTTTAAAAAAGATTTACCAAGTCTTTTTTTTTTTTTTTTTTTAATTTGGCCTCTTTTTATTGATTTTCTATTTATTTATTTTTCATCCATCTTTTACTCTTTGGCCTGTGTGTGCCTCCCACTGCCGTGCCTCTCTCGCTGCAGACCACAGGCTCTGGGTGCATGTGCTCCAGAGTGCTGGCTCATAATTGGACACACCGGTCCAGCTGCTCCAGGGATGGAACCGGTGCCCCCTGAACTGCAAGGCGGACTCCCTACCCACTGGACCACCAGGGAAGTCCAATACCACACATTTTTAAAACTGTAATAAAAAAGAACGCACTATTCTGAAGAAAATAGAGTCCCTGCCAATAGCCAGCATTTCACAAAAGAAAGAGGCATATGAATGTCCATGATGAATCCAACCTGGAAATGTGCTCAGAAAACCATTGGCTGCTGCCAAGGGCCGTCATTTCGGGGCCCAGTGGGTGGCAAGAGATGAGGACAGTTTAAAGACCGACTGGGAAGGGTCACTTATGGCACATCAAGAGTCCTGAACCTTTCTATATGGAGTGAGAAGCCAACGGTGCATCAGTCTCACAAAATGAATGAGGAGACATGGTAACTTACCCTCAGGTAGGGACTGCTCAAGTCTAACGCAGTAAAGGGAAACATGTCTACAATACATTTTCTGGAATCAGAATGCCATGGGTCTGGGAGAGTGCCACGGGAGGACAGCTGAAGGTCAGGTACTTTCACAGAAGAAATCTATCTTGATGGTGACCTTGAAGGTAAGGAGGTTTGCTGTGAGGAAACGTAAAGGCAGAGGGAGGGCCATTCTGAAAGGGGACAAGTGTACAGAAAGGCACAGAAAGGCACAGGGAAGGACCCACAGCTTAGGAGGCCAGGATAGTGCAAGTCCACGGAGGTGGAGGGTGAGCGGGGCCAAGAGAGGACGTGAGTAAGACCGGCAGGGCCTGTCTGAGGCCACGCTAAGAGGGCTGCAGCGTCGAGTCACTGGGACGGGCACTCACTCGAGCATTTACCAAGAACCGGCCACATGCGAGGGGCGAGCAAGCTGTCTGCCCAGGATACAGCAACTAGCGAAGGCCACAAGTCTCGTCCTGTCCTCTTGGAGGGCACAGGCAGGGCAGGAGACCATGTCTGTACAGAGGGTCTCCTGTCCCTGCAGTGATGCGAGAGGCATGGTCTGCACTGGGGACAGAGGTGAGGGGGTCTGCCGGCACCTCAAGTGGGGACAGGAAACCGTTTCTGGAGATGATGCCTGCGTTGAGTCTTAAGGAACAATCTGAAGCGAGGTAAGCACGTCAGGCGGCGGGAGAGGTAGCGTGCGCAGAGGTGGAGGCACGCACGGAAGCAGAGCCACCCGAGCACCGCGGTGCGGTCGACAGGGAAGCACACGAGCTCCTCGTGCCCGGCATCCGGCGCGCCACGGACCGGTCAGGGCAGGAGCAGCAACAGTTCACAGAGCGCCTCTTGTGTCTTGCTTAGACCCTGGACCTCATCCTGAAAGCCAAGGGCGGGAGGGGTGACGGCCCACCCCTGCTCGTCCTGGTGCTCCGTCTCCGCCCGGCACGCTCCCGCCTCCAGGCGGCTCAGAGGCCCTGCCGCAGAAGCTGACCACCACACACTGAGCAACGAGGTGCAGGGACACAGCAACCCCACTCGTCTGAGAAAGATTCTCTGTCCCTAGGGGGGAGGGGACAGTTGAACAGGAGCGGGCAAGAGAACAGAAGTGGAAGCAGAAAGATATCTGGCATAACTTACTCTGCCAAAAGTGAGAGGTGAGGAGGGCTTGAACTGAAGCTAATATGATCTATCTGGGGACAAGGGAATCCTGGAGGACCCTCAGGTTTGGAACTGTAGTGGCTGGCTGCGGATGTGACTGAACATGCCAGGCTACAAGAGCCAAAGAGTAGGGAGGAGGCCCAGGAATCAGAGGGCTGTGCTGCAAAGAACAAGGGGCAGCAGCAGCACTGACCAACGAGGAGCTTCCTGTGCATCAGATACCACTCGCAATCGGATCGCCATCTGACACACGTGCTATTATTCTCCAGTCTTTTATTATTATTTTTATTTCAAAGGGATGGTGAAATTGAGGTGGGGAGTGGTGAAGGCTCACAGCTACTAAGTGATGGAGTCTGGAGTCAAATTCTGGCAGACTGGCTCTAAGAACTCCACTCTTAACAATTCTACCACCAGACTAAGAGATGCTCTGGGATATTCAGATGCCAGTGCTTAGAAATAACCCAGACTCAGAAAACACACAGCTGGTGCTCAGAAGGGAGGGTAAGAAACTGAAGGCCTATTAGCAGCTGTTGAAATCACAGAAGTACAGGTGATCACCCAAGGAGAATGTCAGTGTAAGACAAGAGAGACAGAGACAGAACTGTGGGAAACACCCAAACTAAAAGGGTTAACCCAGTAAAGGGTATTCAGAGAAAGAGGTGAAATAGAAGAAAGGGAAGAGAAGACGTTCTTCTGGGAGTCAGGAGAATCATCTGAGGGAGGGAGCACTCGCCAACTGTTAAAAGGTAAAGAAGGATTGAAAAAAAAAAAACCAAATTACTGGATTTGAGGGAAGGCAAGGTAAAGAATCCACCTGCAGAGCAAGGTAAAGAGTCCACCTCTTTGACCACTGCAGACACGCCCACAGGAACCCCGTCAGTGCTCCCCACCTGCAGTCGTCACCTCTCCACGTCCCAGGCCCTCTCTCACACACTCAGGACAGACGTCATGTCAGAGAAGTGAGGAGCACCTACACTCCACAGACGAAGACACTTGGCTACAGAGCTGCTGGTTCCTCCAAGGTCAGAGTTACATGGAGGAGTGGACACAAAAGTTCTTTACGAACCCTCAGGAGCTATTATGATGCACAGAGACACAAAGCTTACTGTAGTTACTAAAGGCAGAGTCACTGCTAGAAACCAAGTCTCCTTACACCAGGCTTCGCGCTCTCTCCTCTGTAGGCACAAACTCCTACGAGCAGCAAGCCCTTCCTCTTCTCTGCCCATCTAACCATGGCCTCTCCTTGAGGCACGGTTCCACACCCTCTGTGGAAGGCTGCCTGGTCTGTGCTCACCCTGCCTCTGAACCACATGACCAACGAGGAGCTTCCTGTGCATCAGATACCACTGCAATCGGATCGCCATCTGACACACGTGCTATTATTCTCCAGTCTTTTATTATTATTTTTATTTCAAAGGGATGGTGAAATTGAGGTGGGGAGTGGTGAAGGCTCACAGCTACTAAGTGATGAAGTCTGGAGTCAAATTCTGGCAGACTGGCTCTAAGAACTCCACTCTTAACAATTCTACCACCAGACTAAGAGATGCTCTGGGATATTCAGATGCCAGTGCTTAGAAATAACCCAGACTCAGAAAACACACAGCTGGTGCTCAGAAGGGAGGGTAAGAAACTGAAGGCCTATTAGCAGCTGTTGAAATCACAGAAGTACAGGTGATCACCCAAGGAGAATGTCAGTGTAAGACAAGAGAGACAGAGACAGAACTGTGGGAAACACCCAAACTAAAAGGGTTAACCCAGTAAAGGGTATTCAGAGAAAGAGGTGAAATAGAAGAAAGGGAAGAGAAGACGTTCTTCTGGGAGTCAGGAGAATCATCTGAGGGAGGGAGCACTCGCCAACTGTTAAAAGGTAAAGAAGGATTGAAAAAAAAAAAACCAAATTACTGGATTTGAGGGAAGGCAAGGTAAAGAATCCACCTGCAGAGCAAGGTAAAGAGTCCACCTCTTTGACCACTGCAGACACGCCCACAGGAACCCCGTCAGTGCTCCCCACCTGCAGTCGTCACCTCTCCACGTCCCAGGCCCTCTCTCTCACACACTCAGGACAGACGTCATGTCAGAGAAGTGAGGAGCACCTACACTCCACAGACGAAGACACTTGGCTACAGAGCTGCTGGTTCCTCCAAGGTCAGAGTTACATGGAGGAGTGGACACAAAAGTTCTTTACGAACCCTCAGGAGCTATTATGATGCACAGAGACACAAAGCTTACTGTAGTTACTAAAGGCAGAGTCACTGCTAGAAACCAAGTCTCCTTACACCAGGCTTCGCGCTCTCTCCTCTGTAGGCACAAACTCCTACGAGCAGCAAGCCCTTCCTCTTCTCTGCCCATCTAACCATGGCCTCTCCTTCGAGGCACGGTTCCACACCCTCTGTGGAAGGCTGCCTGGTCTGTGCTCACCCTGCCTCTGAACCACATGATGTCCATCACTCAACTGATACACTCTTATGCTGCTGGATATTTTTAATCCGCTCAATTGAGGAATGATCTCCATATGATCAAGTAGATAATCCAATGAGTTTTGAAAAACTAGCATTCATGTGGCTCATCACCATAATCATGAGAAACACTACTCCCTCACTCCAGGAAGCTCCCTTGTGCTCCTTGACGTCAAGCAGCTCCTCCAATAAGCACACCCCCAGCCCTTACCCAGGTGACTGCTGGTGTGTTTTCCATCACTATGGCTCTGCCTTTTCTAGATTTCATGTAAACAGGATCACACCACATGTACTCTGCTGTGTCTGGCTTCTATCACTTAACATAATGTTTTTCAAATTCATCCACTGTTTTGTGTGTCAGTAATTCATTGCTGAGTAGTTTTCCATTGTATCAATCAACCTCAATTTGTTTATTTATTAGTTGGCAGACATCTGAGTTGTTTCTAGTTTTGAGTCATCATGAATAAAGCAGTTACAAACACTATTGTTCAAGTTTTTATGTGAACATACATTTTCATTTCTCTTGGATAAATATATAGATGTAGGATTGAAGGGTTGTACGCAATTTGTTTTAACTCTGTAAGAAACTGTCAAACTCTTCTACATTGTGGCTAGTACTTGATATTTCAGTCTCTACGTTTAGCCTAACTTTAGTGGATGTGAAGTAGATGTCACTGTAGTTTCAATTTGCGTTCCCCTAATGAATTTCCTCATGCTCATGTTTTCTTTGCTGAAGTGTCTATTCAAATCTTTTATCCATTAAAAAAATGGGTTGATTCTGTTCTTCTTGAGTTGTGAGAGTTCTTTATATATTCCAGACACAAGCCCTTTATCAGGTTTTTGGGTCAGTTTCAAGATATTCTCTCCCAGCTTTACTGAGATATAAATAATACATGACATTGTGCAAGTTTAAGGCGGGCAGTGTGTGGATTTGTTACAGACACACTGCAAAACGACGGCCATCACAGCAGCAGCTTGCCCTCCACACCACCCCGCACCTACCGTCTCTTTCTTGTAGTGGGAACATTCAAGACCTGCTTTCAGGTATGTGCTGGAGCATTATTAACTATGGTCACCATGCTGTACCTCAGATCTCAAGAACTTAACTTAAAACTGGAAAATTGGGGCTTCCCCTGGTGGTCCAGCGGGTAAGCACACCGCCTTGCAGTGCAAGGGGCGCCGGTTCGAGCCCTGGCCTGGGAAGATCCCACGTGCCGTGGAGCGGCTGAACCGATGTGTCCAATCACCGAGCCGGAGCTCTGGGGCGCATGCGCCCAGAGCCGGCGCTCTGCAACGACAGAGGCCACCGCGATGGGAGGCCCACAGGAGCCAAAGAACAAAGACCCATGAAAATAGATAAATGAAAGACCAATAGAAGTGGCCCGCCCGTCCCCCTCCCTCCTCACCCCACCCCTCAAAAGATAAATAAATAAAATAAATGTTTAAAAAAAAAACAAACTGGAAAATTGGGGAGGGAGACTCCGCAGGGAAGGGATGTAATTATGGCTGATTTGCACTGTTGTACAACAGAAACCAACACAAAACCATAAAGCAATTTTCTACCAATTAGAAAAAAGCTGGAATTTGTACTCTTTTACCAACTTGTTATCAGCAAAGCATGCAACTGATTGCAGTATCATTTTTTAAACATTTGGGTATTGTCATTGAGATAAAATTACAGTCTATTCAGAGGCAGTCTCTCATGATCAATAAGCTGTAAATATGCAAATATACCTTAATATTTGAAGGGTAGGTGATATAAAACTAAAGAAAGAATCTGACATATTGATAAAGAGTAAACAATGATCTTAATTTCCCTGAAAAAAAGAATCTATATTTCCTTACTTTGTATCTCATTATTAGGTATCTTTATTTTTGTAAATGATTTCTCCCATCCTTGAGAGAGGTAGAGGAAGTGAAGGAAAGTTTTAGAATTTGATGAAGTCCAATTCATGAAATAAACAAATATTTGTATTTTTTTGTATCATAAGTCTTTCCCTAACCCAAGATTCCAAAAACTTTCTCCTATAGCTTCTTCTGTAAGTTTGATAGCTTTCACACTTATAATTAGGTCTGTGCTCCATTTGGACTTAATATGTATATATGGCATGCACCAAGAGTCAAGCTGTGCTTTGTTATTGGGGTTGTATAATATAAACATTTAATTGTTTTAGAGCCATTGGTTGACAAGACAATCCCTTTCACCCCTTGAATTACCCTGGCAGTCTTGTCAAAATTTCACTGACCGTATGTGCAAAGGTCTATTTCTGGATTCTACTCCACTGGTCTAAAAAGTTACCATGTACCGTCTTTGCTATTCTAGCTACAACTTAGAGTAAATCTCTCTCTCTCTCTCTTTTTTTTTTTTTTTTAAATTTTGGCCTCTTTTTATTGGTTATTTATTTATTTATTTTTCATCCATCTTTATTCTTCCACCTGTGTGGGCCTCCCATTGCAGTGGCTTCTCTCACTGCAGAGCACAAGCTCTGGGTGCACGTGCTCCAGAGCGATGGCTCGTAATTGGACACACCAGTCCAGCCGTTCTGTGGCACGTGAAATCTTCCCGGGCCAGGGATTGAACCAGTGCCCCCTGCACTGCAGTGTGGACTCTATTCAGTGGAACACTAGGGAAGCCCCAGAGTAAACCTTGAAAGCAGGTCGTTTCCGTTGTCCAACTTAAGTTTTATGAAAATTGCTTTTGGGTATTCTAGGTTCTTTGTACATTCATACATATTTTAAAATCAACCTTGTCAATTTCTACCAAAAAAGTCAGGTAGGGTTTTGATTAGGATTATCTGAATGTATAGATCAATTTCAGGATTTCAACAATACTAAGTCTCTGATGTACACTCATGAGTTCACTCTGTTTATTTTGGTCTTCTTTCTTTTAACTGTGTTTTAGTTTTCATTGTACAAATTTTACCTATATTTTGTCCTGTTCAGCCCATTTCATGTTTTTTTAATGCTATTATAAATAGCATTGCTTTAACATTTCAATTCCTGGGGCTTCCCTGGTGATTCAGTGGGTGAAGCGTCCGCCTTGCAGTTCAAGGGGCACTGGTTCAATCCCTGGCCTTGGAAGATTCCACGTACAGTGGAGCAGCTGGACTGGTGTGTCCAATTATGAGCCAGCACTCTGGAGCACATGCACCCAGAGCTGGTGCTCTGCAACGAGAGAGGCCACTGCAGTGGGGTGCCCACATGGGTGCAAGAGTAAAGATGTATGAAAATCAATAAATTAAAAAAAAAAAAAAAGAAAAAATAAAAGAGGCCAAAATTGAAAAAAACAAATTTCAATTTCTGAAAAATATTTCAATCCCTGGTTATCGCAAGAATACTAAAATATAATTACTGTTTTATACTGACCTTTTATCCTATGACCATGCTAAACCTATTTATTGACTCTAGTAGATTTTAGGTTCATATGACCATGTTTTATGTGAACAAATACAGCTTTCACTCTTCTTTTCTAAGCTAGATTAACCTTTCTTTTTCTCAACTCGTACTGGCTAGGTTCTCTAGCACAATAATGAATGGACATGGAATTGCATGTCTTTGTCATTTTCCTGATCCACGGGAAGATGCTTCTAGTCTTTTACCATGAAGTGTGATTTTGGCTGTGAGTTTCCTCACAGGATTTCCTCAGTTGAGGCAATTCTCCTCCACTGCTTGCTAACTGAATTTTCTTATCATCATGAATAGGTGTTGAATTTCACCAAATATTTTTTCTATACCTATTAAGGAGACTATACTGACAGATGCTGTTATGTTAATACAACCCTTCATTCCTAGGGCCGATCCCAATGGTGCTGAGCATAAATGATGACAGAATGTGCTCTATGCCATGCACCTTTGTAATTTTTTATATTTTTAACTAAATTAATATACATGTTTAATAAAGAGGGTGTTAGTATTACCATCACAATATATGAAGAAACAAGGGTATCAGAGAGGCACATTAGCTTGCCAAGGACTATACTGCCTATAGTGGAAGAGGTAGAAGTGGAAAAAAAGAGAAGAGGCAGGGAGAAACGAAAATTGCCAAAATGTTACAATTACTAAGCTAAAGGAAAAGGCAAATCAATTGCAGCCATGAAACAAGAAGGAAGTCCAATAAATAGGAGTATCAGAGAACAAAAAAGAGCTCTTGGAAAATGTAAAAATAACATAGGACTATGAACTGACAAGACAGTGGAGCAGCTGGACTGGTGTGTCCAATTATGAGCCAGCACTCTGGAGCACATGCACCCAGAGCTGGTGCTCTGCAACGAGAGGCCACTGCAGTGGGGTGCCCACATGGGTGCAAGAGTAAAGATGTATGAAAATCAATAAATTAAAAAAAAAAAAAAAGAAAAAATAAAAGAGGCCAAAATTGAAAAAAACAAATTTCAATTTCTGAAAAATATTTCAATCCCTGGTTATCGCAAGAATACTAAAATATAATTACTGTTTTATACTGACCTTTTATCCTATGACCATGCTAAACCTATTTATTGACTCTAGTAGATTTTAGGTTCATATGACCATGTTTTATGTGAACAAATACAGCTTTCACTCTTCTTTTCTAAGCTAGATTAACCTTTCTTTTTCTCAACTCGTACTGGCTAGGTTCTCTAGCACAATAATGAATGGACATGGAATTGCATGTCTTTGTCATTTTCCTGATCCACGGGAAGATGCTTCTAGTCTTTTACCATGAAGTGTGATTTTGGCTGTGAGTTTCCTCACAGGATTTCCTCAGTTGAGGCAATTCTCCTCCACTGCTTGCTAACTGAATTTTCTTATCATCATGAATAGGTGTTGAATTTCACCAAATATTTTTTCTATACCTATTAAGGAGACTATACTGACAGATGCTGTTATGTTAATACAACCCTTCATTCCTAGGGCCGATCCCAATGGTGCTGAGCATAAATGATGACAGAATGTGCTCTATGCCATGCACCTTTGTAATTTTTTATATTTTTAACTAAATTAATATACATGTTTAATAAAGAGGGTGTTAGTATTACCATCACAATATATGAAGAAACAAGGGTATCAGAGAGGCACATTAGCTTGCCAAGGACTATACTGCCTATAGTGGAAGAGGTAGAAGTGGAAAAAAAGAGAAGAGGCAGGGAGAAACGAAAATTGCCAAAATGTTACAATTACTAAGCTAAAGGAAAAGGCAAATCAATTGCAGCCATGAAACAAGAAGGAAGTCCAATAAATAGGAGTATCAGAGAACAAAAAAGAGCTCTTGGAAAATGTAAAAATAACAGTAGACATGAAAAACTCAATAGAAGAGCTGAAAAACAAAGAATTTTCCCAGAAAGTGGAACAGAAAAGACAGAGATGGAAACTAGTGGGAAAATGGCAGAAAAATGGTCCACAAAGTTTAACATAGGTTGTTCTAAAAGCGCAGAGCAACCAGAAAGGGAAAAGTAGGAAATTACTAAAAAGTTATTCCAAGGAAAGTTCTCCAAAATGAAAAACATGAATTCCCAAACTGAAAGAGCTCACGATGAATCCAGAAAAGGGGCAAAAAGAAAGCACAACAGCATATGACTGGAATTTTAAAACACTGAAGACAAAAGATCATAAAAAGAGAGAGAAAGGGAGAGAGGACACACACAAACTGTCAAGAATTAGTATCTCAAATGTCTTAACAGCTACAGAACAATGGGCCATGCCTCTTCCTCATGAAGAGTGAAAACGACACCAAACAGAATTTTAAACCCTACCAACATTTTATTCTAAAGATTAAAGACATTTTTCTAAGAAAGCAAATACTATCATATTATATTATATGGATCATCCATGAGTAGTATCTGGTTGTAATCATGCAAAGACTGACAACTGATGCACCGCGAAATAACTGCGGACCTGGACTGGAGAATGGCAGAGGCACCTTGGAGCGTGTGGATACAGGTGAGCACATCTCTAGGGGAGCTGAAGGTGACGACTACTGCTTTTTAAATACTGGTCTGTTCACACAGAATGTGCTCTATGCCATGCACCTTTGTAATTTTTTATATTTTTAACTAAATTAATATACATGTTTAATAAAGAGGGTGTTAGTATTACCATCACAATATATGAAGAAACAAGGGTATCAGAGAGGCACATTAGCTTGCCAAGGACTATACTGCCTATAGTGGAAGAGGTAGAAGTGGAAAAAAAGAGAAGAGGCAGGGAGAAACGAAAATTGCCAAAATGTTACAATTACTAAGCTAAAGGAAAAGGCAAATCAATTGCAGCCATGAAACAAGAAGGAAGTCCAATAAATAGGAGTATCAGAGAACAAAAAAGAGCTCTTGGAAAATGTAAAAATAACAGTAGACATGAAAAACTCAATAGAAGAGCTGAAAAACAAAGAATTTTCCCAGAAAGTGGAACAGAAAAGACAGAGATGGAAACTAGTGGGAAAATGGCAGAAAAATGGTCCACAAAGTTTAACATAGGTTGTTCTAAAAGCGCAGAGCAACCAGAAAGGGAAAAGTAGGAAATTACTAAAAAGTTATTTCAAGGAAAGTTCTCCAAAATGAAAAACATGAATTCCCAAACTGAAAGAGCTCACGATGAATCCAGAAAAGGGGCAAAAAGAAAGCACAACAGCATATGACTGGAATTTTAAAACACTGAAGACAAAAGATCATAAAAAGAGAGAGAAAGGGAGAGAGGACACACACAAACTGTCAAGAATTAGTATCTCAAATGTCTTAACAGCTACAGAACAATGGGCCATGCCTCTTCCTCATGAAGAGTGAAAACGACACCAAACAGAATTTTAAACCCTACCAACATTTTATTCTAAAGATTAAAGACATTTTTCTAAGAAAGCAAATACTATCATATTATATTATATGGATCATCCATGAGTAGTATCTGGTTGTAATCATGCAAAGACTGACAACTGATGCACCGCGAAATAACTGCGGACCTGGACTGGAGAATGGCAGAGGCACCTTGGAGCGTGTGGATACAGGTGAGCACATCTCTAGGGGAGCTGAAGGTGACGACTACTGCTTTTTAAATACTGGTCTGTTCACACAGAATGTTTTTCTTCTTCATTCCACTTCTCTAATCCCTCCATCTACCCAGAGGAAGTCAAGCAGAGCAATGATGGCCAATGACAAGAACCAGCAGCCTTTGTCACAGTCAGACCAAGTCAGAGGTTGGTAGAAAGGCTGGGGGAGACATGGCTCTAATGAACACGAGGAAATCCAAGGGTTAAACACCTACGAGTGATTAAAAACCCAAAGTCAATGAAGACGAGAACTCATTTCATAACATGTGTCCCTTTGTATTGATACTTGCAAAATATAGTAGAAGTGATATTTTTAAAAGTACTTCACCAGGCTTTTTTCTTTATCAAATTATATACTTCTAATTATTTATTTTAATATGCTGCTTTACGTTATTAAATTGGTATTCACCTACACACACATATAAAATACATACATGTATGATAAATATGCTTTTTCTCCTAAATGCTAAGTGAATGTACAGCCTTGATTGAAGATCCTTTAACAGTGCTTTGCCTAGAACAGGCTCCAAATATGTTTGCTACTAATAATGTCTTTCTATTTCTCTTCCATCTTTCTTACTTCAGTAAAAAAAAGAATTGCAAAGACACCCATAACTCTTATAAAATTGAAAAACAAGAGGTCTTTAGATTTTTAGAACACAAAAATCTTATTCTTAAGGGCCTAAAGTTTAGATGAAGGAGATGACTAACTACATAATTATCTTTGCTAAAAACATTGACATTTACAAAAAAAAAAGCATGATTAGAGCAAACTGCCCATTCATTCACCTGTAACTGACTTAAAAACCATGAGTTATTTTAGATATATAATAACTAGCTTAAAATTCATTGCCATCCAGGACAGGTGCTAAAATGGCATTGATTTTTATGGTATAGAAGGGAGAGTACTGGGACCTCCCTGATGGTCTAGTGGTTAAGATTCTGTGCTCCCAATGCAGGGTAGGGGTGTGGGGGGAGGAGGCTGGATTCAACACCTAGTCGGGTAACTAGAGCCCGCATACCATGACTACGAACTGGCACAGCCAAATTAAAAGAAGGTAGAGCACAAAATTAGAAACCTCAGCACCACCAGCTTGCCGAGTGTCAAGTAAGGCTTGTTAAAATGCAAATGTTTAGTGGACTAACAGAACAGAGCACCATGCACAGGAAGACGGCCAGTCTACACTGAATGCAACATGATCCATTAAGTCTATATTGTTCCATGTTTCAACACTCTAAGGACAAGCAGTAACTCATCTTAAAAAACTCTGAAGTAGGGCTTCCCTGGTGTCTGTGGTGTTTAGGTTTTGCTGGTAATAAAAGTACGTCCGGGGGCTTCCCTGGTGGGCCAGTGGGTAAAGACACCGCCTTTCAGTGCAAGGGGCGCCAGTTAGATCCCTAACCTGGGAAGATCCCACATGCCGCGGAGCGGCTGGACCAATGTGTCCAACTACCGAGCCGGAGCTGTGGAGCGCATGTGCCCAGAATCAGTTGCTCTGCAGTGAGAGAGGCCACTGCAACAGGAGGCCCACACAGGCCAAAGAACAAAGAAGGTAAGTTAATGAAACATCAATAAAAGTGGGCCCCCCCAAAAAAAATTTTAAAAAACCCCAACAACTCTGAAGTAAAAGCAAAAGATACAAAGACACTCATTTATAAAAGTCTAGTAAGCAAGGACACATCCCAAATTGCAACAGGAAAACCTAATCTCCTTGCCATAAAAACACACAAGGTATCTTGGAAATAACTTGAAATTATGGTTACAATGTCCAGTAGAATCTACACTGTATGCATGCCATGCAACATGACCAAGTATTCAGATAAACAATGTTTCTTTTAAAAAATGCTTAAAAGTCAGAAACTGAATTTTCCTGGTTACAGTAATAGCACAGGAAGGAAAAAGAAGGGAAACTGAAAGACAGCTAACAACTTCTAAGATAATGCTAAATGAATTCTTATAAGCAAAACTATTTTGAAAATAATGGGTAAAATACATGAGGTGATAACTGTATTAACAAAATATAAGTGCGTAAATAAAAGAACCTATCATTCGCTTAAAAACAATTTCATTTTTCATGAAGACATGCATGTAAAACTTCTTGTATGTTTTTAATTTTTAAACTAACTCAGTGGAAAACATCTAGTAAGTGGACGTAATGCAGAAGGGTTGTTTTCTTAAGCAGATTTTTTTCAATTTTGACTAAATTTGGTCAGAAATGCTACTGAATAACAATGATCTAACTAAATTTTAATAGTGGTTATTTGATTTATCTCAAAAGAAAAAACCTTATCCCTCGTCTTCACTGACTTGTTTATACTCCTTTCATGGGTAACAAATTAAAATGTGTACCCGTGTGTAAACTCAAGCACAATGTGAGACAGAAGGTATTTTGTAATTAGAATCTATTAGATTGGTGCAAAAGTAATTGCAGTTCCACAGTGTTGAACTTTGCCATTTGTTACTGGAATACATTCTGAAATAAATGTGGTTATGTTATCCATTGTTTTAATGCACATCTCATGCTTTATCTTCTTTGCTAATGACATTCTACTTGCTACTTTTTTTATATTTATTTTAGACTATAGAAATGATGTTAGACAAAAGCAAATTTGAGTGACTTTTTTTTTTTTTTTGAGTGATTTTTAAATTTGTGTTCAAAATGGGTCGTAAAGCAGCGGAGATAAACCTCAACATCTACAACACATTTGGCCCAGGAACTGCTAATGAATATACAGTAGAGTGGTGGTAGAGTGGTGGTTTAAGAAGTTTTTGGAAAGGAGACGAGAGCCTTGAAGATGAGGAGAACAGTGGCAGGCCACAGAAGCTGACAACGACTAACTGTGAGCAGTCATCGAAGCTTACAAGTTCACAAGATGATGCAGGAGAACTAACGGTGGCCATGCTATGGTTGTTCAGCATTTGAAGCAAGTTGGAAGGGTGAAAAAGCTGGATAAGTGGGTGCCTCATGAGCTGACCAAAAATCATCATTCTTTTAAAAATGCTTAAAAGTCAGAAACTGAATTTTCCTGGTTACAGTAATAGCACAAGAAGGAAAAAGAAGGGAAACTGAAAGACAGCTAACAACTTCTAAGATAATGCTAAATGAATTCTTATAAGCAAAACTATTTTGAAAATAATGGGTAAAATACATGAGGTGATAACTGTATTAACAAAATATAAGTGCGTAAATAAAAGAACCTATCATTCGCTTAAAAACAATTTCATTTTTCATGAAGACATGCATGTAAAACTTCTTGTATGTTTTTAATTTTTAAACTAACTCAGTGGAAAACATCTAGTAAGTGGACGTAATGCAGAAGGGTTGTTTTCTTAAGCAGATTTTTTTCAATTTTGACTAAATTTGGTCAGAAATGCTACTGAATAACAATGATCTAACTAAATTTTAATAGTGGTTATTTGATTTATCTCAAAAGAAAAAACCTTATCCCTCGTCTTCACTGACTTGTTTATACTCCTTTCATGGGTAACAAATTAAAATGTGTACCCGTGTGTAAACTCAAGCACAATGTGAGACAGAAGGTATTTTGTAATTAGAATCTATTAGATTGGTGCAAAAGTAATTGCAGTTCCACAGTGTTGAACTTTGCCATTTGTTACTGGAATACATTCTGAAATAAATGTGGTTATGTTATCCATTGTTTTAATGCACATCTCATGCTTTATCTTCTTTGCTAATGACATTCTACTTGCTACTTTTTTTATATTTATTTTAGACTATAGAAATGATGTTAGACAAAAGCAAATTTGAGTGACTTTTTTTTTTTTTTTGAGTGATTTTTAAATTTGTGTTCAAAATGGGTCGTAAAGCAGCGGAGATAAACCTCAACATCTACAACACATTTGGCCCAGGAACTGCTAATGAATATACAGTAGAGTGGTGGTAGAGTGGTGGTTTAAGAAGTTTTTGGAAAGGAGACGAGAGCCTTGAAGATGAGGAGAACAGTGGCAGGCCACAGAAGCTGACAACGACTAACTGTGAGCAGTCATCGAAGCTTACAAGTTCACAAGATGATGCAGGAGAACTAACGGTGGCCATGCTATGGTTGTTCAGCATTTGAAGCAAGTTGGAAGGGTGAAAAAGCTGGATAAGTGGGTGCCTCATGAGCTGACCAAAAATCATCATTTTGAAGTGTCATCTTCTCTTAGTCTATGCAACAACGAACCATTTCTGGATCAGACTGTGACATGTGATGAAAAGTGGATGTTATCTGACAGCCAGTGATGACTAGCTCAGTGGCTGGACCAAGAAGTAGCTCCAAAGCACTTCCCAATGCCAAACTTGCACCAAAAAAACCCCACGGTCACTGTTTGGTGTGTCTGTTGCCTATTTGATCTGCTTTCTGAATCCCAGTGAAATTGTTATATCTGAGAAGATGCTCAGTAGATCGATTAGATGCACCCCAAACTGCAATGCCTGAATGCAACATTGGCCAACAGCTTGGTTTCACAGTCTCTTATCTTGCTGCTGCTGTATGTGCTGAGTTGTGTCCAACTCTTTTTGACTCCATGGACTGTAGCCTGTCAGGTTCCTCTGTCCATGAGACTTTCCAGGCAAGAATACTGGAGTGGGTTGCCATTTCCTACTCCAGGGGATCGTCCCAACCCAGGGATCGAATTCACCTATCCTGTAACTGGTCAACAGAAAGGGCCTAATTCTCCTCAACAACGCCCAATGGCAAATTGCCCAACCAATGCTTTGCTACGAAATTTTGCCTCATCCGCCATATTCACTTAACCTCTTGCCAAATGACTACCACTTTTTCAAGCATCTAGACGACTTTTTGCACAGAAAATGCTTCCACAACCAGCAGGAAGCAGAAAATGCTTTCCAAGAGTTCATCAAATCCTGAAGCAATGATTTTTATGCTATATGAACAAACTTATTTCTTGTTGGCAAAAATGTTTTGATAGTAATGGTTCCTATTTTGATTAATAAAGATGTGTTTGAACCTAGTTATAATGATTTAAAATTCATGGTCTGAAATTTCAATTACTTTTGCACCAACCTATTAATTAGAAAGATACCAAGATTTATTAGAAGTTGTATGGTATTTTCTCTTCTGTTAAAAAAATGCTCTATAAAGAATAGAAATGCATCTTCTTACTTGAAAGAAATCAGACTTTCTCTGTCACTCTTTCTCAGTCCCTCGAAAAACTGCACACCAAGCAGATCCACTTAAAAACAAAAATTCTGTAGCACAATGTCACTAATTGATGGCAACAATTAGGGCTGAAACCATAGTTAATGAGAATATTCATTTGACAAGTGGGATTATCTCATAGGGAACACACGAGCAGCCAGGACGAACAGTTTGTAAGTCATTATCACAAATCGTAGGCACTTCCTAAGTGTAAAGAAATTTCCTCTCAGGGGAAACCAACCAAATAAAGCATGTTTACTCTATGTCAGATTTGACAAAGAGAGTCAAAGGAAGCACGACACTAATCACTGTATTTAGAGAACGATGCAGAATACCTACTCTTATGATCCATTTATCAGGAAGATGGTGGTGGACCCTTAATTCAAGGATCCTGACTAGAACTTAAGGATTTCTTTTTGCTTACCGCTTCATCTCAACTTAGGAAATACAATTAGTCTCTGGGAGGGCTATAGGAACAGGAAGTCTTAATTGGAATTACAGGTCTTTACTGGTAAATGCCTTTTGACTCCATGGACTGTAGCCTGTCAGGTTCCTCTGTCCATGAGATTTCTCAGGCAGGAATACTAGAGTGGGTTGCCATTTCCTCCTCCAGGGGATCGTCCCAACCCAGGGATCGAATTCACCTATCCTGTAACTGGTCAACAGAAAGGGCCTAATTCTCCTCAACAACGCCCAATGGCAAATTGCCCAACCAATGCTTTGCTACGAAATTTTGCCTCATCCGCCATATTCACTTAACCTCTTGCCAAATGACTACCACTTTTTCAAGCATCTAGACGACTTTTTGCACAGAAAATGCTTCCACAACCAGTAGGAGGCAGAAAATGCTTTCTAAGAGTTCATCAAATCCTGAAGCATGAATTTTTATGGTACAGGAATTAAGAAACTTATTTCTTGTTGGCAAAAATGTGTTGATTGCAATGGTTCCTATTTTGATTAATAAAGATGTGTTTGAACCTAGTTATAATGATTTAAAATTCATGGTCTGAAATTTCAATTACTTTTGCACCAACCTATTAATTAGAAAGATACCAAGATTTATTAGAAGTTGTATGGTATTTTCTCTTCTGTTAAAAAAATGCTCTATAAAGAATAGAAATGCATCTTCTTACTTGAAAGAAATCAGACTTTCTCTGTCACTCTTTCTCAGTCCCTCGAAAAACTGCACACCAAGCAGATCCACTTAAAAACAAAAATTCTGTAGCACAATGTCACTAATTGATGGCAACAATTAGGGCTGAAACCATAGTTAATGAGAATATTCATTTGACAAGTGGGATTATCTCATAGGGAACACACGAGCAGCCAGGACGAACAGTTTGTAAGTCATTATCACAAATCGTAGGCACTTCCTAAGTGTAAAGAAATTTCCTCTCAGGGGAAACCAACCAAATAAAGCATGTTTACTCTATGTCAGATTTGACAAAGAGAGTCAAAGGAAGCACGACACTAATCACTGTATTTAGAGAACGATGCAGAATACCTACTCTTATGATCCATTTATCAGGAAGATGGTGGTGGACCCTTAATTCAAGGATCCTGACTAGAACTTAAGGATTTCTTTTTGCTTACCGCTTCATCTCAACTTAGGAAATACAATTAGTCTCTGGGAGGGCTATAGGAACAGGAAGTCTTAATTGGAATTGTAGGTTTTTACTGGTAAATGCCTTTTTTCAACATATGTCAGCCTCATTACTATTAAAAATCTTAAGATTTGTATAAATGCTATCTTCTTATTTCAACTTCCTTTCAACCCTTGAGTAGTTACTAATTTATACTTGTTTTACACATTGCAACACACGTTCTCCTTTATCTTTTGCTTGTGTATTTATTCCGTTTCTTCTGTGAACAGTTTCAAGGACACAGATGTTCATTTCATTCCTCCTTTTTTTCAATTCCTTTGCAATGCCTCCCATATACACAGTGACTCAGTTATTCCCTATTCCTCTTTCCTAAGAAAACTATTCACTGACTGATCAACGATGGATAAAGTATACTTTATCCTAAAGTTTAGGAATACCTTTTAAATATACTTTAAAGCTAAAGTTTAGAAATACCTTTCTAGAATTACCAAGAAATCAAATGTATATTCACAATAACTTCATAAGAAACCCTTCTCTATGGTGACTCATCCTCAAATAGAAGAGATACCTGCATTCCTACTTCTAGAGACAAACCCCAGTTGCAGAATGATTTCCATGCAAGAAATCATGACGAAAAGAAAGGTACGAACTTAAAGTCTTATTAGTCTGGTTTAACACAATTGTCAACAAGCTAAATTACTGGCTTCCTCAGCTAAAACGTCTAAATAATAAAATTAATGAAGAAAAGCAAGAGGGCTTCCCAGTTTCACAGTGTATTCATAGGAACACACGAGCAGCCAGGACGAACAGTTTGTAAGTCATTATCACAAATCGTAGGCACTTCCTAAGTGTAAAGAAATTTCCTCTCAGGAAACCAACCAAATAAAGCATGTTTACTCTATGTCAGATTTGACAAAGAGAGTCAAAGGAAGCACGACACTAATCACTGTATTTAGAGAACGATGCAGAATACCTACTCTTATGATCCATTTATCAGGAAGATGGTGGTGGACCCTTAATTCAAGGATCCTGACTAGAACTTAAGGATTTCTTTTTGCTTACCGCTTCATCTCAACTTAGGAAATACAATTAGTCTCTGGGAGGGCTATAGGAACAGGAAGTCTTAATTGGAATTGTAGGTTTTTACTGGTAAATGCCTTTTTTCAACATATGTCAGCCTCATTACTATTAAAAATCTTAAGATTTGTATAAATGCTATCTTCTTATTTCAACTTCCTTTCAACCCTTGAGTAGTTACTAATTTATACTTGTTTTACACATTGCAACACACGTTCTCCTTTATCTTTTGCTTGTGTATTTATTCCGTTTCTTCTGTGAACAGTTTCAAGGACACAGATGTTCATTTCATTCCTCCTTTTTTTCAATTCCTTTGCAATGCCTCCCATATACACAGTGACTCAGTTATTCCCTATTCCTCTTTCCTAAGAAAACTATTCACTGACTGATCAACGATGGATAAAGTATACTTTATCCTAAAGTTTAGGAATACCTTTTAAATATACTTTAAAGCTAAAGTTTAGAAATACCTTTCTAGAATTACCAAGAAATCAAATGTATATTCACAATAACTTCATAAGAAACCCTTCTCTATGGTGACTCATCCTCAAATAGAAGAGATACCTGCATTCCTACTTCTAGAGACAAACCCCAGTTGCAGAATGATTTCCATGCAAGAAATCATGACGAAAAGAAAGGTACGAACTTAAAGTCTTATTAGTCTGGTTTAACACAATTGTCAACAAGCTAAATTACTGGCTTCCTCAGCTAAAACGTCTAAATAATAAAATTAATGAAGGGAAAAGCAAGAGGGCTTCCCAAAATGTTTAACAGTGCAATTAAAATACAGAAAAGAGTTTTGACATCAAAGTAGGAGCACGCTTAGATTCTCATTACTCTTCAGTACAACAGCCAGTGTTCACAGAAATGAAAGTTATCAAGAAAAAGCCTTAAATATGCACAAGGTCCTGGAGTTAAAAACTTAAGTCTGCAATAGCATCACCTCTTATCTGAAATACTTTTAAATTATTTCAGGGCAGTACTTTGGTGAAGCATGCTTTTTTATCTGGAAAATATGTGGAAAAATTTATAATTCCAGGGATAAATGAGGTAGCACTTCAATAGAATTTTTAAAAGCCTGTAATACTTGTAGTCACAGTCCTTTTTAGTTCTGGGCTAAGTTCAAACAGCAGAGTTATTATAGTATCAACCAGACTATTTCTGATATGATAAAAATTATGATATTTTTAATTAAAATAGATTTCACAATACAGAACATAAACCACCGTAATCCTCCTGAATAACCATTATTAAATGTCGTTTTAAAATACAGCTCTTTATTATAACTACCAGTAATTACAGAGGTAGAATTCTATCAGTTGCTGTAAAAATGTCACCATTTCAAGACAAAATTATAGCTCAAATCAAGTTGAACATAACCTGATAAAACATAATCTCCTGTTTTAAGAACTGTGGTTAATGTTTAACTAGATAACTTTCCCTCTCCCTCCAATTTTTCTAAGATCCAGGGGAAAATTCATGCTTTGTGCTCCCTCTGCTGGCTCTCTAACTAACCCCATTTGGGAGATCCTTTGTACAATACAGTCCTATTACAACACAATGAAAGGCAATGGTGCATTATATCTGGCATCTTACAGATACCATCCAGCTCTCTCCTTCCGGCTTTGAGGAGAAACAAAAGAAGAGAAACTAACTTACCAAGGTCTCAGGGGGCTGAGAGAGAATAATTCTGGGCTTTCTGACTCCTAATCCAGTGCTCCTTTTACTCCATAACAATGTCAAGGTCTTCATGTAAAAACTATACTTTGTATATAAAATCTGAAACTTGCTATCTTTGGCCACACACAGATTTTTCACTGAACTGTAATTACAACTGATAAGAGCATTGGATCAATATTCACTGCATATATACAAACACTGTCCCTGATTCTAATTTTATTGGACAGTACCCAATTAAAGCTTTGGGACTTTATTAAAACATGAACTGGTTTAGTTTCTTTTTGGGGCATATTTTTACAAATGACACTGTGTAAGATTGCAATAGCATCACCTCTTATCTGAAATACTTTTAAATTATTTCAGGGCAGTACTTTGGTGAAGCATGCTTTTTTATCTGGAAAATATGTGGAAAAATTTATAATTCCAGGGATAAATGAGGTAGCACTTCAATAGAATTTTTAAAAGCCTGTAATACTTGTAGTCACAGTCCTTTTTAGTTCTGGGCTAAGTTCAAACAGCAGAGTTATTATAGTATCAACCAGACTATTTCTGATATGATAAAAATTATGATATTTTTAATTAAAATAGATTTCACAATACAGAACATAAACCACCGTAATCCTCCTGAATAACCATTATTAAATGTCGTTTTAAAATACAGCTCTTTATTATAACTACCAGTAATTACAGAGGTAGAATTCTATCAGTTGCTGTAAAAATGTCACCATTTCAAGACAAAATTATAGCTCAAATCAAGTTGAACATAACCTGATAAAACATAATCTCCTGTTTTAAGAACTGTGGTTAATGTTTAACTAGATAACTTTCCCTCTCCCTCCAATTTTTCTAAGATCCAGGGGAAAATTCATGCTTTGTGCTCCCTCTGCTGGCTCTCTAACTAACCCCATTTGGGAGATCCTTTGTACAATACAGTCCTATTACAACACAATGAAAGGCAATGGTGCATTATATCTGGCATCTTACAGATACCATCCAGCTCTCTCCTTCCGGCTTTGAGGAGAAACAAAAGAAGAGAAACTAACTTACCAAGGTCTCAGGGGGCTGAGAGAGAATAATTCTGGGCTTTCTGACTCCTAATCCAGTGCTCCTTTTACTCCATAACAATGTCAAGGTCTTCATGTAAAAACTATACTTTGTATATAAAATCTGAAACTTGCTATCTTTGGCCACACACAGATTTTTCACTGAACTGTAATTACAACTGATAAGAGCATTGGATCAATATTCACTGCATATATACAAACACTGTCCCTGATTCTAATTTTATTGGACAGTACCCAATTAAAGCTTTGGGACTTTATTAAAAACATGAACTGGTTTAGTTTCTTTTAAAATTTAAGATAAAGTGGGGGAGGTTAATACTTAGCTTACTTTTAGTTGAACAAGGTATATGACCTATACCGTAAGTGTTCCTAACAAGTAAATTAATTCTAGTTACTTTTGTATAATAGATGCACTTAATTATTCATCAAATAGTGTGTGTGCGTAAAACTGGAAATACTAGCTCTAGTCTGATAAGAGTACTATTTAGATAGACACAGACAGTCTGGGATTAAAGAATCTAATCTATTCAGACAAAAAGTAAATATTTATTAAGCTAGAATATACAAGCCTATCTTTGCAGGGAAGAGGCATTTGTTTCTTGAGGAAAGATATAAATTGTTATCTAAATCATGAACAATTTTTATTCAAAGTAAAGTTTAAGTTCTGTGTTCCTTTGAAAACATAAAAGACATCCGTGCCTACTCTTGTTTTTTGGCGGTGATTAGTTGTTATTTTCATGGGAGGGAATCATGCTAAAGTATTTAAATAAATAGAAAAACAGTTGTCAAAATGAACAGACTTCTCAATTGCTTACTGGTAACCTATTTGGACAGTACAAACAGCAAATGTCAACATTTTAGAAATGAGAAAGCAGTCTGTGTTAAATCCAGCCTTAAGGAATTTAGGTGAAAATTGACAGATGAATGCAAATTTTAACCCTGCACAATTTAAATAATGCGATAACCTTGTTACCCAGAGGTCTGTAGCTATCATCATATAATATTACTGGACACTGATTTTTCAACTGAAATGACAGATAAAAATAACTTTGCTTTGATGTTAATGTTATAAATAAACAGTTTAGAATAATACAGATACACTTCTGTTTAAACACCCGCCACGCCCCCACCTCCTGCCACTTACTAGCTTTGGGAACTTAGTTTACAATAATTCAGATACACATCTGTTTAAACACCAGTCTTCCACTTGCTAGCTATAGGAACTTGGTTATTTAACTTTTCTACGACTCAGTTTCCTAACGTGTGGTAGTGATGATGGTGAAAGCTACTGACTAAGAACTGCTGTGATGATCAAATGAGACAATCTGTGTAAAAACACTTAATAGGGAGCATAAGGAAGAAGCCACCAGTCAGTTCTAACTGATTACTGGCATGGAGACATGGAGACCTGGGGTTACTAGCTATTCCATTTATCTGTTATGTATTAGCTAGAATGGGTAGCCATTCCCTTCTCCAGGGAATCTTTCTGACCCAGGGATCAGATCCAGGTCTCCTGCATCTCAGGCACATTCTTTACCATCTGAGCCACCAAGGAAGCCTTTATATATCTGCAACAAATGCTAACTTTTAAAACATACTGTGCAAAACCAAATACAGCACCTCTCTGGGCTGAGTCCAGACCACAGTGGTCAGTACATGGCTTCTGTTTTGGAGCAGCACTGGAAACGCCACACGTTCTGAACCTGGAGTCAAGGCTGGGTTGGTGTTAGATGATGTTCTACAAGGAAGAGATGCGTTCGGGCAGGAAAAGCCCAGGACAGAGGTTGAGAGGATTTCATGAGAAACCACTCGAAGAAAAAGTGTGTGCCTCCTGGCAAACCATGGGTTCGAGGTAGCTTGGTACTCTACTTACATTCCTATTTGGACAGTACAAACAGCAAATGTCAACATTTTAGAAATGAGAAAGCAGTCTGTGTTAAATCCAGCCTTAAGGAATTTAGGTGAAAATTGACAGATGAATGCAAATTTTAACCCTGCACAATTTAAATAATGCGATAACCTTGTTACCCAGAGGTCTGTAGCTATCATCATATAATATTACTGGACACTGATTTTTCAACTGAAATGACAGATAAAAATAACTTTGCTTTGATGTTAATGTTATAAATAAACAGTTTAGAATAATACAGATACACTTCTGTTTAAACACCCGCCACGCCCCCACCTCCTGCCACTTACTAGCTTTGGGAACTTAGTTTACAATAATTCAGATACACATCTGTTTAAACACCAGTCTTCCACTTGCTAGCTATAGGAACTTGGTTATTTAACTTTTCTACGACTCAGTTTCCTAACGTGTGGTAGTGATGATGGTGAAAGCTACTGACTAAGAACTGCTGTGATGATCAAATGAGACAATCTGTGTAAAAACACTTAATAGGGAGCATAAGGAAGAAGCCACCAGTCAGTTCTAACTGATTACTGGCATGGAGACATGGAGACCTGGGGTTACTAGCTATTCCATTTATCTGTTATGTATTAGCTAGAATGGGTAGCCATTCCCTTCTCCAGGGAATCTTTCTGACCCAGGGATCAGATCCAGGTCTCCTGCATCTCAGGCACATTCTTTACCATCTGAGCCACCAAGGAAGCCTTTATATATCTGCAACAAATGCTAACTTTTAAAACATACTGTGCAAAACCAAATACAGCACCTCTCTGGGCTGAGTCCAGACCACAGTGGTCAGTACATGGCTTCTGTTTTGGAGCAGCACTGGAAACGCCACACGTTCTGAACCTGGAGTCAAGGCTGGGTTGGTGTTAGATGATGTTCTACAAGGAAGAGATGCGTTCGGGCAGGAAAAGCCCAGGACAGAGGTTGAGAGGATTTCATGAGAAACCACTCGAAGAAAAAGTGTGTGCCTCCTGGCAAACCATGGGTTCGAGGTAGCTTGGTACTCTACTTACATTCCAATTTAAAATCTTTGATTTTTTTTGTATAACTGCATTTCCATGTAATCCCCAATCTGCACACAAGGAGAATAGGTTCAACTGGAGACAGGTCATCTGGTTTATAACAGAATCTGAATTCTCTATACCATAACACTCATATGTCCAGGACGCAGAACAAAGTTATTTAACATACAATCCTAGCTAGAGATGCACTGATGTTATTGATCTTCTCAAGGAATGAATTCTGGTTCTGATTTTCTCTATAGCTTTCTATTTACTCTATCATTGTTTTCTGTTCAGTATTACTATCTTTCATTTCCTTACTTTGATTTAATTTCTTTTTCTGGTTTCTTAAGGAGAAAGTTGAGGTCACTAATTTGACACCTCTCTTCTTCCTCAATATAGGTATTTAAGGTTATGAATTTGCCTCTAAAAACTGCTTTAGTGGCACCCCGCACATTTTGACCTGTTGTACTGTCATTCGGTCTAATTTTTAAATTTCTTTAAATTTCTTCTTTGATCCATGGGCTGTTCATAAGTATATTTTTAAATTCTCCAATATTGGGGGATTTTCCAGGAAGTTTTCTATGATTGATTTCTATCATAATGCCTTAATAATGAAAGGACATGCTTTCCATGACTGGAACCCTTTTAGAATTATTGAGACTGTTTGATGGCACAGCATATGGTCTTTCTTGATAAAATGTTCCTGTGTGCAAATGAGAAGGAAGTGTATTATAATTTTATTGGTTAGAATCCTCTATAAATATCAATTGGAGTCCTTCTAAAACTCTTCCAAAAAATTGCACTGGAAGGAAAACTCCCAAACACATTCTACGAGGCCACCATCACCCTGATAAAAACCCCCAAAAAGGAAAACTATAGGCCAATTTCACTGATGAACTTAGATGCCAGCACCTCTCTGGGCTGAGTCCAGACCACAGTGGTCAGTACATGGCTTCTGTTTTGGAGCAGCACTGGAAACGCCACACGTTCTGAACCTGGAGTCAAGGCTGGGTTGGTGTTAGATGATGTTCTACAAGGAAGAGATGCGTTCGGGCAGGAAAAGCCCAGGACAGAGGTTGAGAGGATTTCATGAGAAACCACTCGAAGAAAAAGTGTGTGCCTCCTGGCAAACCATGGGTTCGAGGTAGCTTGGTACTCTACTTACATTCCAATTTAAAATCTTTGATTTTTTTTGTATAACTGCATTTCCATGTAATCCCCAATCTGCACACAAGGAGAATAGGTTCAACTGGAGACAGGTCATCTGGTTTATAACAGAATCTGAATTCTCTATACCATAACACTCATATGTCCAGGACGCAGAACAAAGTTATTTAACATACAATCCTAGCTAGAGATGCACTGATGTTATTGATCTTCTCAAGGAATGAATTCTGGTTCTGATTTTCTCTATAGCTTTCTATTTACTCTATCATTGTTTTCTGTTCAGTATTACTATCTTTCATTTCCTTACTTTGATTTAATTTCTTTTTCTGGTTTCTTAAGGAGAAAGTTGAGGTCACTAATTTGACACCTCTCTTCTTCCTCAATATAGGTATTTAAGGTTATGAATTTGCCTCTAAAAACTGCTTTAGTGGCACCCCGCACATTTTGACCTGTTGTACTGTCATTCGGTCTAATTTTTAAATTTCTTTAAATTTCTTCTTTGATCCATGGGCTGTTCATAAGTATATTTTTAAATTCTCCAATATTGGGGGATTTTCCAGGAAGTTTTCTATGATTGATTTCTATCATAATGCCTTAATAATGAAAGGACATGCTTTCCATGACTGGAACCCTTTTAGAATTATTGAGACTGTTTGATGGCACAGCATATGGTCTTTCTTGATAAAATGTTCCTGTGTGCAAATGAGAAGGAAGTGTATTATAATTTTATTGGTTAGAATCCTCTATAAATATCAATTGGAGTCCTTCTAAAACTCTTCCAAAAAATTGCACTGGAAGGAAAACTCCCAAACACATTCTACGAGGCCACCATCACCCTGATACCCAAACCAGGCAAAGACAGCACAAAAAAGGAAAACTATAGGCCAATTTCACTGATGAACTTAGATGCCAAGATCCTCAACAAAATCCTAGCAAACAGAATTCAACGACATGTCAAAAAACTCATACATTATGATCAAGTTGGGTTCATCCCAGGCATGCAAGGCTTCTTCAACATCCGCAAATCAATCAACGTGATACACCATATCAACAAGTTGAAAGACAAAAATCACATGATCATTTCAATAGATGCAGAAAAAGCCTTCGACAAAGTACAACATCCATTTATGATCAAAACTCTTCAGAAAATGGGCATAGAAGGAACCTATCTCAACATAATAAAAGCCATCTATGAGAAGCCTACAGCGAACATTATTGTTAATGGTGAAAAACTGAAAGCATTCCCTCTAAGATCAGGAACAAGACAGGGGTGCCCACTTTCACCACTGCTATTCAACATAGTCCTGGAAGTCCTAGCAACAGCAATAAGAGAAGAGAAAGAAATCAAAGGAATCCAGATTGGAAAGGAAGAAGTCAAGCTCTCTCTTTTTGCAGACGACATGATATTATACATAGAAAATCCCAAAGACACGGTTACAAAGCTACTAGAGCTAATCAATGAATTCAGCAAAGTTGCAGGATATAAAGTCAACACACAGAAGTCACTGGCATTCCTATACACAAACAATGAAAAATCAGAAAACGAAATCAAAGAGGCAATCCCCTTCACCATTGCAACCAAAAGAATCA
This sequence comes from Tragulus kanchil, assembly GCA_022376925.1. NCBI lineage: Eukaryota > Metazoa > Chordata > Mammalia > Artiodactyla > Tragulidae > Tragulus > Tragulus kanchil. Next base: position 140,720,566 of record JAIOJX010000003.1, read on the forward strand.
AATACCTAGGAATAAACCTATCCAAAGAAACAAAAGAACTGTACACAGAAAATTACAAGACACTCATGAAAGAAATTAAAGAAGACTTAAACAGATGGGAGAGATATTCCATGTTCCTGGATCGGAAGAATCAATATTGTGAAAATGACCATACTACCAAATATCATCTACAGATTCAATGCAATTCCTATCCAACTACCACTGACATTTTTCACAGAACTAGACCAAATAATAACACAGTTCATATGGAAACACAGAAGACCTCGAATAGCCAAAGCAATCCTGAGGAAGAAGAATGGAGTTGGAGGGATCAGCCTCCCTAACTTCAGACTCTACTACAAAGCAACAGTTATCAAGACAGTATGGTACTGGCACAAAAACAGAACTATAGATCAATGGAACAAGATTGAGAACCCAGAGATCAACCCACGCACCTATGGGTACCTTATTTTTGATAAAGGAGGAGAAACTATAAAATGGGACAAAGACAGCCTCTTTAACAAGTGGTGCTGGGAGAATTGGACAGCTACATGCAAAAAAATGAAGTTGGAACATTCCCTGACCCCATACACAAAGATCAACTCAAAATGGATTAAAGACCTCAATGTAAGACCAGAAACCATCAAACTCTTAGAGGAGAATATAGGCAAAACACTCAAGGACATCAATCAAAGCAAGATCTTCTCTGACCCACCAACTAAAATAGCAGAACTGAAAAGAAAAATGAACATATGGGACCTTATGAAACTTAAAAGCTTTTGTACAGCAAAAGAAATTACAAAAAAGTTCAACCACTTTCACCACTGCTATCAACATAGTCCTGGAAGTCCTAGCAACAGCAATAAGAGAAGAGAAAGAAATCAAAGGAATCCAGATTGGAAAGGAAGAAGTCAAGCTCACTATTTTTGCAGACGACATGATATTATACATAGAAAATCCCAAAGACACGGTTACAAAGCTACTAGAGCTAATCAATGAATTCAGCAAAGTTGCAGGATATAAAGTCAACACACAGAAGTCACTGGCATTCCTATACACAAACAATGAAAAATCAGAAAACGAAATCAAAGAGGCAATCCCCTTCACCATTGCAACCAAAAGAATCAAATACCTAGGAATAAACCTATCCAAAGAAACAAAAGAACTGTACACAGAAAATTACAAGACACTCATGAAAGAAATTAAAGAAGACTTAAACAGATGGGAGAGATATTCCATGTTCCTGGATCGGAAGAATCAATATTGTGAAAATGACCATACTACCAAATATCATCTACAGATTCAATGCAATTCCTATCCAACTACCACTGACATTTTTCACAGAACTAGACCAAATAATAACACAGTTCATATGGAAACACAGAAGACCTCGAATAGCCAAAGCAATCCTGAGGAAGAAGAATGGAGTTGGAGGGATCAGCCTCCCTAACTTCAGACTCTACTACAAAGCAACAGTTATCAAGACAGTATGGTACTGGCACAAAAACAGAACTATAGATCAATGGAACAAGATTGAGAACCCAGAGATCAACCCACGCACCTATGGGTACCTTATTTTTGATAAAGGAGGAGAAACTATAAAATGGGACAAAGACAGCCTCTTTAACAAGTGGTGCTGGGAGAATTGGACAGCTACATGCAAAAAAATGAAGTTGGAACATTCCCTGACCCCATACACAAAGATCAACTCAAAATGGATTAAAGACCTCAATGTAAGACCAGAAACCATCAAACTCTTAGAGGAGAATATAGGCAAAACACTCAAGGACATCAATCAAAGCAAGATCTTCTCTGACCCACCAACTAAAATAGCAGAACTGAAAAGAAAAATGAACATATGGGACCTTATGAAACTTAAAAGCTTTTGTACAGCAAAAGAAATTACAAAAAAGTTCAACAGACACCCCACAGAGTGGGAGAAAATCATAGCAAATGAAACAACAGACAAAGAATTAATCTCCAAAATCTACAAGCAACTCAGACAACTCAGCACAGGGAAAATGAGCAGCCCAATCAAAAAATGGGAAAAAGATCTAAAGAGACGCCTCTCCAAAGAGGACATACAAATGGCCCAAAAATACATGAAACGATGCTCAACCTCGCTTATTATTAGAGAAATGCAAATTAAAACCACAATGAGATACCACCTCACACCTGTCAGAATGGCCATCATCAACAAATCGACAGACAACAAATGCTGGAGAGGGTGTGGAGAAAAGGGAACCCTCTTGCATTGCTGGTGGGAATGTAAATTAATACAACCTCTATGGAAGACAATATGGAGATTCCTTAAAAAACTAAAAATAGAAGCACCCTATGACCCAGCAATCCCACTATTAGGCCTATATCCGGATGAAATCAAAAATGAAAGAGGCACCTGTATCCCAATGTTCATTGCAGCTCTCTATACAATAGCCAGAACATGGAAGCAACCTAGATGTCCATCGACAAATGAATGGATCCAGAACCTCTGGTACATATATACAATGGAATACTACTCAGCTGTTAAAAGAAATAGAGAAGACTCAGTCCTAATGAGGTGGCTGGCTCTAGAACCTATCATAAAAAGTGAAATAAGTCAAAAAAAGAAAGACAAGTATAGTATACTAACTCATATATATGGGATCTAGTAAGATGGTCATGATAACACACGCAGTGAACTCATGAAAAAACAGAGAACAGACATAAAGACATTGTGGAGACCGAACAGTGGGAGGGAGTAACATGGAAACCTATACTGTCATGTGTAGAAAAGATAGCTATTGTCATTGTGCTAGGGGAATAGGAGTACCTACAACCACTTGGAGCGATGGTCTGGAGGGATGGGAGGGGGAACCATCAAACTCTTAGAGGAGAATATAGGCAAAACACTCAAGGACATCAATCAAAGCAAGATCTTCTCTGACCCACCAACTAAAATAGCAGAACTGAAAAGAAAAATGAACATATGGGACCTTATGAAACTTAAAAGCTTTTGTACAGCAAAAGAAATTACAAAAAAGTTCAACAGACACCCCACAGAGTGGGAGAAAATCATAGCAAATGAAACAACAGACAAAGAATTAATCTCCAAAATCTACAAGCAACTCAGACAACTCAGCACAGGGAAAATGAGCAGCCCAATCAAAAAATGGGAAAAAGATCTAAAGAGACGCCTCTCCAAAGAGGACATACAAATGGCCCAAAAATACATGAAACGATGCTCAACCTCGCTTATTATTAGAGAAATGCAAATTAAAACCACAATGAGATACCACCTCACACCTGTCAGAATGGCCATCATCAACAAATCGACAGACAACAAATGCTGGAGAGGGTGTGGAGAAAAGGGAACCCTCTTGCATTGCTGGTGGGAATGTAAATTAATACAACCTCTATGGAAGACAATATGGAGATTCCTTAAAAAACTAAAAATAGAAGCACCCTATGACCCAGCAATCCCACTATTAGGCCTATATCCGGATGAAATCAAAAATGAAAGAGGCACCTGTATCCCAATGTTCATTGCAGCTCTCTATACAATAGCCAGAACATGGAAGCAACCTAGATGTCCATCGACAAATGAATGGATCCAGAACCTCTGGTACATATATACAATGGAATACTACTCAGCTGTTAAAAGAAATAGAGAAGACTCAGTCCTAATGAGGTGGCTGGCTCTAGAACCTATCATAAAAAGTGAAATAAGTCAAAAAAAGAAAGACAAGTATAGTATACTAACTCATATATATGGGATCTAGTAAGATGGTCATGATAACACACGCAGTGAACTCATGAAAAAACAGAGAACAGACATAAAGACATTGTGGAGACCGAACAGTGGGAGGGAGTAACATGGAAACCTATACTGTCATGTGTAGAAAAGATAGCTATTGTCATTGTGCTAGGGGAATAGGAGTACCTACAACCACTTGGAGCGATGGTCTGGAGGGATGGGAGGGGGGGAACTGGGTGGGGGGAGGGTCAAGGGATATGCATATGAATGATCTGGGAACATACATGTACAAAAATAAATAAATAAATAAATAAAAAAGAAAAAAAAAATAAATAAAGAGCTACACAGCCTCCAGGAAGCACAGCTGTCCTCAAAAAAAAAAAAAAAAAAATCAATTGGATCATGTTGATTGATAGTGTTGTTGGGGTCTTCAATATTCATGCTTATTTTCAGTCTACTCCTTCGATTAGCTATTGAGAAAGAGGTATTTAAATCACCAACTTTAAATGTGGATTTGTTTATTTCTCCTTGCAATTTTATCAGTGTTTTGTTTCATGTCCTTGAAGTTGCTATTTATTTGGTACCTACATTTAGGATTCTAACACACCTTTGATGAACTGACTCTTTTAACATAAAGAAATGGCTTTTTTTTTATTCCTGGAGAGTCTATGCTCTTTGTCTTGACCAGTACTTCTGATGGGTAAGTTTAGGTCTGTCACGTTGCTGTTAGTTTTCTATTTGCCCCGTCTATTCTTTCTTCTTTCTCCTTTCCTTTTTTCTGTCTTCTTCTGGATTAGTTTTTTTGTGGGTCCACTTGTTGACTTATTAGCTATAATTCTGAGCATGATTCAGACATTCTCTTACAATAGTAGGCTGCAATATTCGTAGGGATCATTTCCTTTTGTTTCTCATTTCTCAGGGATAAGTTTATTAACTTTTGCTCAATGTCTTGAAAATCACTGTTTCATATATTTTGTCTTGCTTTTGTTGTTGTTGCAGGTAGAAGGGTAAATCCACGGTCTGCTACTCTGTCTTGGTGGCAAGTGAACAGTGATTTTTAATTATTTACATGAGAAAATGTATAGTGTCACTAATTTTATATAGAAACTTAAGGAGCACTGGAGAAAACCAAAGATTTTAATCTAATATTTTTCCTTATTTGAAGATGTGCTTGCACAATTTTTCTCACCTCTAGTATAATCACAGTATTTTGAATTTCATCCTGATTCTCAACTAGGACACTAAGTATATATACTTATAGTTCAATGTGTATGGAAATCTTATTCCCTTAAAATAATCCCACTAATTAGATGCTCTGTGCTACTGTACTTTATTTGTACTCTGTTTCCTTTGCAGATGTTTTTTTTTCCCTTTTTCTGTACTTTTTCAGATAATTTTTTCAAGGGATATGCATATGAATGATCTGGGAACATACATGTACAAAAATAAATAAATAAATAAATAAAAAAGAAAAAAAAAATAAATAAAGAGCTACACAGCCTCCAGGAAGCACAGCTGTCCTCAAAAAAAAAAAAAAAAAAAATCAATTGGATCATGTTGATTGATAGTGTTGTTGGGGTCTTCAATATTCATGCTTATTTTCAGTCTACTCCTTCGATCAGCTATTGAGAAAGAGGTATTTAAATCACCAACTTTAAATGTGGATTTGTTTATTTCTCCTTGCAATTTTATCAGTGTTTTGTTTCATGTCCTTGAAGTTGCTATTTATTTGGTACCTACATTTAGGATTCTAACACACCTTTGATGAACTGACTCTTTTAACATAAAGAAATGGCTTTTTTTTTATTCCTGGAGAGTCTATGCTCTTTGTCTTGACCAGTACTTCTGATGGGTAAGTTTAGGTCTGTCACGTTGCTGTTAGTTTTCTATTTGCCCCGTCTATTCTTTCTTCTTTCTCCTTTCCTTTTTTCTGTCTTCTTCTGGATTAGTTTTTTTGTGGGTCCACTTGTTGACTTATTAGCTATAATTCTGAGCATGATTCAGACATTCTCTTACAATAGTAGGCTGCAATATTCGTAGGGATCATTTCCTTTTGTTTCTCATTTCTCAGGGATAAGTTTATTAACTTTTGCTCAATGTCTTGAAAATCACTGTTTCATATATTTTGTCTTGCTTTTGTTGTTGTTGCAGGTAGAAGGGTAAATCCACGGTCTGCTACTCTGTCTTGGTGGCAAGTGAACAGTGATTTTTAATTATTTACATGAGAAAATGTATAGTGTCACTAATTTTATATAGAAACTTAAGGAGCACTGGAGAAAACCAAAGATTTTAATCTAATATTTTTCCTTATTTGAAGATGTGCTTGCACAATTTTTCTCACCTCTAGTATAATCACAGTATTTTGAATTTCATCCTGATTCTCAACTAGGACACTAAGTATATATACTTATAGTTCAATGTGTATGGAAATCTTATTCCCTTAAAATAATCCCACTAATTAGATGCTCTGTGCTACTGTACTTTATTTGTACTCTGTTTCCTTTGCAGATTGTAAGTGGCAATCATTCCTAGTCTTTTCATTATTCTTCATTGTAGAAATTAGTATACTAGCTACTCTCTACTTTTTCAGATAATTTTGTGACACCATCAGGGAAGACAAATGCTACAAAGCAGGTTTATTTTTCAAGTTCAAGTCCATCGCCCCCTACTTCATTCCACACCATGTCCACATTGATCTGCTCATCATTTTCTGAATACACTGTGCTTTGCTCATGCTACCTTCTTTGCCTTTACACCCCTTTCTACATTAACCTTTCTGGCAAATTTCTACTTACCCTTCAAACTTAGAAAAAATACCGATCATGTCTTCTAGTTAGTTGTATCCACATTTACTTCCCTCACTAAATTATTAAATTCTTCAGCATGGAATAATTCACTTCAGTCTCCCTGGTACCCAGCATAGTCCCTATGAAAAGATTCTCAAAAAAGTTTGTTTAATTAACTAAACTCACAAACAGAAATAATGTGGAATGCAGTATTTCATGGACTGATGGTATACGTCCCTCCAAAATTCCTACGTGGAAGGCCTGACCCCAGTGTGGCTGGATTTGGAGTAAAGAAGTAACTGAGGCTGAATGGGGTCGTAGAGTGGGGCCCCGATCCAATAGGATTAGGGCCCTTCAAAGAGGGGACATGGGCTCCCTCCACACAGGTATAAGAAGAGCCCACAGACAGAAGGCAGCCATCTGCAAGAAAAGCAGAGCCCTCGCCAGACATCAGTCCTGTCCAGTAAAACCTCGACTTTCAGCCTCCAGCAGAGTGAGACAATCAGCTTCTGTTAAATAAGCCAGTCTATGAAGTCCTGGTACAGCGGCCCGAGCCAGCTGATGCACACAGAGAGACCATTAAACGGAGACAGCTCCTCTCTCCCAACCAGCAGGTGCGTTAGGGTTCTTGAGCTGTGAAGACCAGCAGTAGAAATGCTCTCTTCCGTTTAAAAAGAAACTTATTTCTGCCTTTCCACCAGAGAGCTATCCTTGAAACAATGCTGCAACCATTTCACCTGTAGCCACTGCCACTGCCTTATGGAAATCTTATTCCCTTAAAATAATCCCACTAATTAGATGCTCTGTGCTACTGTACTTTATTTGTACTCTGTTTCCTTTGCAGATTGTAAGTGGCAATCATTCCTAGTCTTTTCATTATTCTTCATTGTAGAAATTAGTATACTAGCTACTCTCTACTTTTTCAGATAATTTTGTGACACCATCAGGGAAGACAAATGCTACAAAGCAGGTTTATTTTTCAAGTTCAAGTCCATCGCCCCCTACTTCATTCCACACCATGTCCACATTGATCTGCTCATCATTTTCTGAATACACTGTGCTTTGCTCATGCTACCTTCTTTGCCTTTACACCCCTTTCTACATTAACCTTTCTGGCAAATTTCTACTTACCCTTCAAACTTAGAAAAAATACCGATCATGTCTTCTAGTTAGTTGTATCCACATTTACTTCCCTCACTAAATTATTAAATTCTTCAGCATGGAATAATTCACTTCAGTCTCCCTGGTACCCAGCATAGTCCCTATGAAAAGATTCTCAAAAAAGTTTGTTTAATTAACTAAACTCACAAACAGAAATAATGTGGAATGCAGTATTTCATGGACTGATGGTATACGTCCCTCCAAAATTCCTACGTGGAAGGCCTGACCCCAGTGTGGCTGGATTTGGAGTAAAGAAGTAACTGAGGCTGAATGGGGGTCGTAAGAGTGGGGCCCCGATCCAATAGGATTAGGGCCCTTCAAAGAGGGGACATGGGCTCCCTCCACACAGGTATAAGAAGAGCCCACAGACAGAAGGCAGCCATCTGCAAGAAAAGCAGAGCCCTCGCCAGACATCAGTCCTGTCCAGTAAAACCTCGACTTTCAGCCTCCAGCAGAGTGAGACAATCAGCTTCTGTTAAATAAGCCAGTCTATGAAGTCCTGGTACAGCGGCCCGAGCCAGCTGATGCACACAGAGAGACCATTAAACGGAGACAGCTCCTCTCTCCCAACCAGCAGGTGCGTTAGGGTTCTTGAGCTGTGAAGACCAGCAGTAGAAATGCTCTCTTCCGTTTAAAAAGAAACTTATTTCTGCCTTTCCACCAGAGAGCTATCCTTGAAACAATGCTGCAACCATTTCACCTGTAGCCACTGCCACTGCCACTTTCCCCAAATCAAAAAGATCAGAAGCCTTGCTTAGAAGCAATTTCAATCCTAAAAGAAAGCTCAATTCCCTAAGGACTACGTTACTGAGGTATTATTAGAGAAGCCCAAATTTTTACTCCATCATATGGTTAGAGTTTATAATTACTCTCTCTCTCTCTCTCTCTCTATATATATATTTATGTGTATATCAAAGGTATGGGGATGATCACAATGCTCCTGAAATAACTGTCATTTATGAAAATAAAGCTAAAGAAGAAATAAATAGTGGAGAGAGGCCCAGCTCTGGTTTCACATGGGGCAATCAGAGAAAGTCTCACTGAAGAAGTGACATTAAGTAAAGACTTGAAGCAAGTGAGGGTGTGAGCTGAGTAGGTACCTGGAGAAAGAGCATTCTAGGAAAAAGGAATAATACATGCAAGTGGACGATACATGCATCTCATTCACTTCATTGTACAGTAGAAAGTAACACAATATTGTAAAGCAACTATATCTCAATTTTCAAAAAATGCAAGTGAACCGAAGAAGGGCACGTTCAAGTTTTATCACTGGTAACAATCTCAAGAATCCCTAAAGAATTATTTAAAGCATAAAAGATCTAAAACACATCATAAATTTTAGTTGTCAAGACCACAGCCCACTCCTAGCAAAGCGAAGTTTAACCTTTTTCTTTTCAACTGAAAACAGAAATTGAAATGACTCCTCTTCAAGCAGCAGTGTGCTGCACAACAGAAACTGGACTTGAAAAACACAAAGCCACTGAAAACATCTTTAAGACCTAGTTGAATGCAAAATGAGAATTACTGTATTTAATAATTCAACAAGATGACGGTGACAATCTGTCCACTTCTGTAAAATAAGAACTGGCACAGAGAGAAGGTGAGATGTGAGTTGTGCTCTATTAAAGCTGGAATAAAAAATAGTTTTCCAAACTTATTTCCTTAATGATTGAATTGTTACACATCAAAGGCGGAAAGCTACTAGCAACATTGGTATTTGCTACTTTAAATTAGCTTGAATTGAAAACATGTTCACCATCAATACATGAAACAGTAGCAGTGGCTGTAGTAATCATGGGGAAAGCAATAGCAGAATGTGGCTGCTAACCTTGGGACATCAGCCTGCGCTCAGAGTTTTGCATACATCCTCTTATCTACATTTCACTTCAACCAGGACAGGAGGGTCTCCCGACCGTCTCCACCTGGCTTGCTCAAGATTACCAGCTACCCAGCAGCAGAGCCAGCACTCGAGGCTAGGCAGCCTGACTCAACCTGACCTAAGCGTCCCACTGCGCTGCCTTGGAAACGCCTGCATCTGAAAATCACCCTCAGTGAGGGTCCTGCTAGTCCTGGCCAGCATCAGAGATAACCATTCACAGCTGATTTTGCTAAGAAATATTATTATTGCTTAGTACTTTCAAAACTAAGAATTTGAATGTTTCCTATCTTTGTAATCTATGAATGGACTCCAAGTAAGTATTCAATAATAATGTGAGAACCATATGTCCCGATTTGCCCAGAAACACTTTGGCCCACGGGAGCTAGTACACAGAATTCCCTTTCACTCTGTTAAGGCTTTGGCTTCAATGATAAATCACAGGATCGCCCACCTAAAAATCACTTCATTTTTTTTTACTCCAACCAATCACTGTCTTCCATTTGAAACAGTGAAACAACATTCCTCTTGTGGGTATAAGTTCCAAACCACAGCCCACTCCTAGCAAAGCGAAGTTTAACCTTTTTCTTTTCAACTGAAAACAGAAATTGAAATGACTCCTCTTCAAGCAGCAGTGTGCTGCACAACAGAAACTGGACTTGAAAAACACAAAGCCACTGAAAACATCTTTAAGACCTAGTTGAATGCAAAATGAGAATTACTGTATTTAATAATTCAACAAGATGACGGTGACAATCTGTCCACTTCTGTAAAATAAGAACTGGCACAGAGAGAAGGTGAGATGTGAGTTGTGCTCTATTAAAGCTGGAATAAAAAATAGTTTTCCAAACTTATTTCCTTAATGATTGAATTGTTACACATCAAAGGCGGAAAGCTACTAGCAACATTGGTATTTGCTACTTTAAATTAGCTTGAATTGAAAACATGTTCACCATCAATACATGAAACAGTAGCAGTGGCTGTAGTAATCATGGGGAAAGCAATAGCAGAATGTGGCTGCTAACCTTGGGACATCAGCCTGCGCTCAGAGTTTTGCATACATCCTCTTATCTACATTTCACTTCAACCAGGACAGGAGGGTCTCCCGACCGTCTCCACCTGGCTTGCTCAAGATTACCAGCTACCCAGCAGCAGAGCCAGCACTCGAGGCTAGGCAGCCTGACTCAACCTGACCTAAGCGTCCCACTGCGCTGCCTTGGAAACGCCTGCATCTGAAAATCACCCTCAGTGAGGGTCCTGCTAGTCCTGGCCAGCATCAGAGATAACCATTCACAGCTGATTTTGCTAAGAAATATTATTATTGCTTAGTACTTTCAAAACTAAGAATTTGAATGTTTCCTATCTTTGTAATCTATGAATGGACTCCAAGTAAGTATTCAATAATAATGTGAGAACCATATGTCCCGATTTGCCCAGAAACACTTTGGCCCACGGGAGCTAGTACACAGAATTCCCTTTCACTCTGTTAAGGCTTTGGCTTCAATGATAAATCACAGGATCGCCCACCTAAAAATCACTTCATTTTTTTTTACTCCAACCAATCACTGTCTTCCATTTGAAACAGTGAAACAACATTCTCTTGTGGGGGTATAAGTTCACCATGACTTTTTTGTTTTTTTTTGGCTGCACGGCATGGCAAGCTGGATCTTAGTTCCCTAACCAGAGATTGAACCCATTGGAAGCGTGGAATTTTAACCACTGGATCACAAGGGAAGTGCCTCATCATATCTTTTCTTCTGCTCAGAGTGTTGGCCTTCTCAACATTTAAAGGACAATTTTTTCCTTGTCTCCTAATGGTTCCACAACCCTTTCCCAATTTATATGACTGATCTCATCTCCTCCCACACCCTGTCCCAGTCTCCATTCTTTTCTCCTAAATGAACCCTTTGTCTTTCTCGCCTACTCTTGTCTATATCTTCTTTCCTGCCACCCCCTACGCTTGGAACAACCTACTAATTCACCAAATATATGTCCTCAAATCACTTTTTAAAAGTCACTTTAGTCAGTGACGCCTACCTGAGATCACCCATCTACCACCAGTCCTACTTACGGACTGAATCTGTCAGGTTCAAATTTGAATTGTTTTTGTTATTACACTACTACGATGTTCACCATATTCACTGACATCAGAGAAAACATGAATCCTGACAAACTTCACAACCTAAAAGTAGGGCTTTCAGATATATCTGTGTCTATTTAACCAAAGAGAAGGCACAATCCAGATGGATCGTACTAAAAATTGTATCAAGAGACAAATCATTGCTTTTAGAGGTTACAGGGACACATACTCATATGTAGATATTTGACTGTCAAAAAGAAGACCACATTCATTGGTAATAGACAATAAAAAAATATGACTCTAAGTCTCATGGGTAAAATAAGTGAATTGGAACGTTGGTCTCACCCTGCTTCTATCACCTACAACCTGCCCAATTCTGAACACCAGAGCTCGGTTTATCGACGTTAACAGTGGAGGCATCTGCTACAGAGAAAGGCTAGAAAAACAAAGTATCCAAGGGAAACCGTCTCTTCTAGGCAAAGGAGTAGTGATATTTAGTGAACCAGTCTAATGAAGTAATGCATGGCATGCACACTCAGTCGTATCTGTCTCTTTGCGACCCCACAGACTGCAGCCCTCCAAGCTCCTCTGTCCATGGGATTCTTTAGGAAAGAATACTGGAGTGGGCTGCCATTTTCTTCTCCAGGGGTTTTTCCCAACCCAGGGATCGAACCCTCATCTCTTGCACTGCAAGTGGATCCTCCACCACTGAACCACTAGGGAAGCCTGAACTAATGCAAAATACCTCATTTGCATATTATGTTTTTCAGTGGTATTTTACATTCAAGGAGGAACAGAATTAGTTCCAGATAATACCGTAATTTTTGAATATCATGGTCTACTTAAAACAGCAAGGTATTAAGATTCAAAGCTGAAACAACAACACTAAAAGTTATTTTTTAAAATAAGAATAAAATAAAATGCGTATAGTTTTATTAGGCTTAAGAATGCAACATGAATTGGGAAAGTGAATTCTGTGGTTTGGGCTGTGGGGCGGCACATCAGATTTCCCAACAAGACATAAATGGCTCTTTGCCCAGGTTCCCCGTGCTGCCTCAACCACGGCAGGCTGTTGAGCCCACACAGTGAAACTTCGACTGTCACGAATAATAGGGGCTTGGCCTTCCTATTGGCTTCTAGTGTGTGCTACCCGAGAATAAATGTACATAAGCAATTACTGGTATTAACATGAGATACACCAAGAATAAATCTTAAAATAATCCATATTTTTAAGTTTATGGGAATATTATCCGCAAAAAAAGTGTACATATTTAGATAGTCACTAGACCTCTAAATCCCCAGGAAAGCTTCCGCTTACTTGTTTATTCAAAGTTAGAAGGATGACCCAATTACTAGCCACTAAACAGAGGAGCGGTGGTTCAGTTGGCAAAGAATCTGCCTACAATGAGGGAGATTCAGGTTCGATCCCTGGGTTGGGAAGATTCCCTGGAAGGAAATGGCAGCCCACTCCAGTATTCTTGCCTGGATAATCCCATGAACTGAGAAGCCTGGCAGGGTGCTCCATGCCTGGGGTTGCAAAGAGCTGAACACGACTTAGTGAGTTAAACACAAACAGAGGAGTAACAAGGAAGCTAGAAGACTTTGAGTCACTATTGGAAATTAAATTCAGTTGCTAACTGTGCTTATTTTTTCTTTTCCCAGTGGTAAGTAAAATGTAAAACATATCCTTGGGTTACCCTGAAAATCTGCCTATAAGTGCTTATTTTGTGAAATCTGGTTAAAAACCTTTTGAGACACATGATCATTTCAATAGAGCAGAAAAAGCCTTTGACAAAGTACAACATCCATTTATGATCAAAACTCTTCAGAAAATGGGCATAGAAGGAACCTATCTCAACATAATAAAAGCCATCTATGAGAAGCCTACAGCGAACATTATTGTTAATGGTGAAAACTGAAAGCATTCCCTTTAAGATCAGGAACAAGACAAAAGCCTTTGACAACAGCAATAAGACAAGAGAAAGAAATCAACCCCGGGGCAAAAAAAAAAAAATGCAGTTTTATTAGGCTTAAGAATGCAACATGAATTGGGAAAGTGAATTCTGTGGTTTGGGCTGTGGGGCGGCACATCAGATTTCCCAACAAGACATAAATGGCTCTTTGCCCAGGTTCCCGTGCTGCCTCAACCACGGCAGGCTGTTGAGCCCACACAGTGAAACTTGACTGTCACGAATAATAGGGGCTTGGCCTTCCTATTGGCTTCTAGTGTGTGCTACCCGAGAATAAATGTACATAAGCAATTACTGGTATTAACATGAGATACACCAAGAATAAATCTTAAAATAATCCATATTTTTAAGTTTATGGGAATATTATCCGCAAAAAAAGTGTACATATTTAGATAGTCACTAGACCTCTAAATCCCCAGGAAAGCTTCCGCTTACTTGTTTATTCAAAGTTAGAAGGATGACCCAATTACTAGCCACTAAACAGAGGAGCGGTGGTTCAGTTGGCAAAGAATCTGCCTACAATGAGGGAGATTCAGGTTTGATCCCTGGGTTGGGAAGATTCCCTGGAAGGAAATGGCAGCCCACTCCAGTATTCTTGCCTGGATAATCCCATGAACTGAGAAGCCTGGCAGGGTGCTCCATGCCTGGGGTTGCAAAGAGCTGAACACGACTTAGTGAGTTAAACACAAACAGAGGAGTAACAAGGAAGCTAGAAGACTTTGAGTCACTATTGGAAATTAAATTCAGTTGCTAACTGTGCTTATTTTTTCTTTTCCCAGTGGTAAGTAAAATGTAAAACATATCCTTGGGTTACCCTGAAAATCTGCCTATAAGTGCTTATTTTGTGAAATCTGGTTAAAAACCTTTTGAGACACATGATCATTTCAATAGACGCAGAAAAAGCCTTTGACAAAGTACAACATCCATTTATGATCAAAACTCTTCAGAAAATGGGCATAGAAGGAACCTATCTCAACATAATAAAAGCCATCTATGAGAAGCCTACAGCGAACATTATTGTTAATGGTGAAAAACTGAAAGCATTCCCTTTAAGATCAGGAACAAGACAGGGGTGCCCACTTTCACCACTGCTATTCAACATAGTCCTGGAAGTCCTAGCAACAGCAATAAGACAAGAGAAAGAAATCAAAGGAATCCAGATTGGAAAGGAAGAAGTCAAGCTCTCTCTTCTTGCAGCCGACATGATATTATACATAGAAAATCCCAAAGACACGGTTACAAAGCTACTAGAGCTAATCAATGAATTCAGCAAAGTTGCAGGATATAAAGTCAACACACAGAAGTCACTGGCATTCCTATACACAAACAATGAAAAATCAGAAAAGGAAATCAAAGAGGCAATCCCCTTCACCATTGCAACCAAAAGAATCAAATATCTAGGAATAAACCTACCCAAAGAAACGAAAGAATTGTACACAGAAAATTACAAGACACTCATGAGAGACATTAAAGAAGACTTAAACAGATGGAGAGATATTCCATGTTCCTGGATTGGAAGAGTCAATATTGTGAAAATGACCATACTTCCAAATATCATCTACAGATTCAATGCAATACCTATTCAACTACCACTGACATTTTTCACAGAACTAGACCAAATAATAACACAGTTCATATGGAAACACGGAAGACCTCGAATAGCCAAAGCAATCCTGAGGAAGAAGAATGGAGTTGGAGGGATCAGCCTCCCTAACTTCAGACTCTACTACAAAGCAACAGTTATCAAGACAGTATGGTACTGGCACAAAAACAGAACTGTAGATCAATGGAACAAGATTGAGAACCCAGAGATCAACCCACGCACCTATGGGTACCTTATTTTTGATAAAGGAGGAGAAACTACAAAATGGGACAGAGACAGCCTCTTTAACAAGTGGTGCTGGGAGAATTGGACAGCTACATGCAAAAAAATGAAGTTGGAACATTCCCTGACACCATACACTAAGATCAACTCAAAATGGATTAAAGACCTCAATGTAAGACCAGAAACCATCAAACTCTTAGAGGAGAACATAGGCAAAACCCTCAAGGACATAAATCAAAGCAAGATCTTCTCTGACCCACCAACTAAAATAGCAGAACTGAAAAGAAAAATGAACATATGGGACCTTATGAAACTTAAAAGCTTTTGTACAGCAAAAGAAATTACAAAAAAATTCAACAGAAAATGGGCATAGAAGGAACCTATCTCAACATAATAAAAGCCATCTATGAGAAGCCTACAGCGAACATTATTGTTAATGGTGAAAAACTGAAAGCATTCCCTTTAAGATCAGGAACAAGACAGGGGTGCCCACTTTCACCACTGCTATTCAACATAGTCCTGGAAGTCCTAGCAACAGCAATAAGACAAGAGAAAGAAATCAAAGGAATCCAGATTGGAAAGGAAGAAGTCAAGCTCTCTCTTTTTGCAGACGACATGATATTATACATAGAAAATCCCAAAGACACGGTTACAAAGCTACTAGAGCTAATCAATGAATTCAGCAAAGTTGCAGGATATAAAGTCAACACACAGAAGTCACTGGCATTCCTATACACAAACAATGAAAAATCAGAAAAGGAAATCAAAGAGGCAATCCCCTTCACCATTGCAACCAAAAGAATCAAATATCTAGGAATAAACCTACCCAAAGAAACGAAAGAATTGTACACAGAAAATTACAAGACACTCATGAGAGACATTAAAGAAGACTTAAACAGATGGAGAGATATTCCATGTTCCTGGATTGGAAGAGTCAATATTGTGAAAATGACCATACTTCCAAATATCATCTACAGATTCAATGCAATACCTATTCAACTACCACTGACATTTTTCACAGAACTAGACCAAATAATAACACAGTTCATATGGAAACACGGAAGACCTCGAATAGCCAAAGCAATCCTGAGGAAGAAGAATGGAGTTGGAGGGATCAGCCTCCCTAACTTCAGACTCTACTACAAAGCAACAGTTATCAAGACAGTATGGTACTGGCACAAAAACAGAACTGTAGATCAATGGAACAAGATTGAGAACCCAGAGATCAACCCACGCACCTATGGGTACCTTATTTTTGATAAAGGAGGAGAAACTACAAAATGGGACAGAGACAGCCTCTTTAACAAGTGGTGCTGGGAGAATTGGACAGCTACATGCAAAAAAATGAAGTTGGAACATTCCCTGACACCATACACTAAGATCAACTCAAAATGGATTAAAGACCTCAATGTAAGACCAGAAACCATCAAACTCTTAGAGGAGAACATAGGCAAAACCCTCAAGGACATAAATCAAAGCAAGATCTTCTCTGACCCACCAACTAAAATAGCAGAACTGAAAAGAAAAATGAACATATGGGACCTTATGAAACTTAAAAGCTTTTGTACAGCAAAAGAAATTACAAAAAAGTTCAACAGACACCCCACAGAGTGGGAGAAAATCATAGCAAATGAAACAACAGACAAAGAATTAATCTCCAAAATCTACAAGCAACTCAGACAACTCAGCACAGGGAAAATGAGCAGCCCAATCAAAAAATGGGAAAAAGATCTAAACAGACGCCTCTCCAAAGAGGACATACAGATGGCCCAAACGCACATGAAACGATGCTCAGCCTCGCTTATTATCAGAGAAATGCAAATTAAAACCACAATGAGATACCACCTCACACCTGTCAGAATGGCCATCATCAACAAATCGACAGACAACAAATGCTGGAGAGGGTGTGGAGAAAAGGGAACCCTCTTGCATTGCTGGTGGGAATGTAAATTAGTACAACCTCTATGGAAGACAATATGGAGATTCCTTAAAAAACTAAAAATAGAAGCACCCTATGACCCAGCAATCCCACTATTAGGCCTATATCCTGATGAAATCAAAACTGAAAGAGGCACCTGTACCCCAATGTTCATTGCAGCTCTCTATACAATAGCCAGAACATGGAAGCAACCTAGATGTCCATCGACAAATGAATGGATCCAGAAGCTCTGGTACATATATACAATGGAATACTACTCAGCTGTTAAAAGAAATGCAGAAGACTCAGTCCTAATGAAGTGGCTGGCTCTAGAACCTATCATAAAAAGTGAAGTAAGTCAAAAAGAGAAAGATAAGTATAGTATACTAACTCATATATATGGGATCTAGTAAGATGGTCATGATAACACACGCAGTGAACTCATGAAAAAACAGAGAATAGACATAAAGATATTGTGGAGACCGAACAGTGGGAGGGAGTAACATGGAAACCTATACTGTCATGTGTAGAAAAGATAGCTATTGTCATTGTGCTAGGGGAATAGGAGTACCTACAACCACTTGGAGTGATGGTCTGGAGGGATGGCGGGGGGGGAACTGGGTGGGGGGAGGGTCAAGGGATATGCATATGAATGATCTGGGAACATACATGTACAAAAATTAATAATAAATAAATAAATAAAGTTAAAAAAAATAGAAAAAAAAAATAAAATAAAAAAAAAATAATAAAAAAAATAAAAAAAAAAAACCTTTTGAGAAGAGCTCGTATTTTTTTTTTTTTTTACTTTATGAAGGAAAAAAGTACATCAAACCTATAGCAAAAATTAAAATCAAACTTAGACATTTGGGATACAACATTATGAAACTTTTATAAAGATTGGTAGCTTTGACAAACAGGAGACATTGCTTGTTTATAGAACAGAAACCAGATTAAACGGTACACACAGAATTTAGAGGCCCAAGAAATATAGTTTAGAGTTTCTTCTGTTTCTGCAGTCCACAGTTCAATTTTGAATTTTAGCCAGTTTTATAAACTATCTCCAAGTGAAATTTTGAGTCTGCAGAAAAGTTCAAAAATGTAAACACAAATAGTTTAAAATGTATAATCATCAAATAATATTAGATTTATATTGGGTTCTCAGATGGGCTAGAATGATTCCAAGGACAAAGTTATTTACTAAAACCATACTGTTATCAAAAGGCTTCTTGGGAACCAGTATAAAGTGACAAGCAGAGCTTTACAGCTAGAATAATTTCAGTTTCAATACTGGCTTTACCATCTTCAAGTAAGGATTAAATCACTCTGTTCATCACTTTCCTCATTTATAAAATACAGAGTATAATATTAACAGATTATAATATTAACTGCCTCACAGAGTTGCTTTGAGGATAAAAATAAAAATACTTAATATTTACAACAGTGTCCATTACAGAGTAAGAGAGTTCAATAAATATTAGCTATTATCACCGCTACTGGGCAAAGAAAATATTTGTATGCACGCTCTTAATATACAGCCTTTGGAAAATCTATACAGTACATCTAAAGTTCAATTAAAAATTAATTTTTAATGAACTGCCTCTTACAGACAGCTAGTTTGTACAACTGTTGCGTAAAAAACAAGCAACCTCTTGGTACATATGTGATTCAAGTTTAAGATCAATAAAAGATTGAACATGGAAAAATGCCTAAGAAAAGTAGTAACTCTTCAATTCCCATTCCAGTTCAAATCTTGAAGATGGGGATTTAAAATGTAACAGATACAAAATAAACAGGATTAAGCTGAATTTTTTAAATCTCAACACAATTTTTTTTTTTTTAATTAGAGGCACTATCTATTGAGAACACTTCATTAAGCACATAGAGAGTGAGATGCCTTTGTCTTATTTTATAATGCTGTGCCATAAGGTGAAACTTTCATCTCCAGAGACTTGGTGTCTGCTTCCAGCATGTTGTAAGATCTTTGCCAAACAACTTCTCTCAATTCTCATCTAATTCCTCCTCTTTTGTATGATGGAAATAAATTGTGGTGTTGCCAATTCAGCTTAGAGGGATGGGATTAGAGTAAGTCGTTTCCCCTCTGCAGCCAAACTGAAAAAGATTTCTCTCTCTCGTCCTGAGGATGCTGACTTAGTAACTTAGTGACAGTAGGTGAAACATTAACTTCTGATGTACACCAACGCCTGTTTAAATTCTGGAAGTCAAGTCAATGTAAGGCTGGCATCACGACGTGCCAAGGCATGGAGAATAGGTAAAATCACTTTTCTTCCGTGCACAGGAAACCCTGCATGTTAACGTCTGTCAGACTTTTAGTAACCAAGAATACGTCTATAATAAACAGTTACGTGAGTCTGCATGTCTGAATATGTACATGAAATTCCCTGCAAATGAAGCTCCAGGGAAAGAGCATCCAAATTTGGGAATTTTGTATCCATTGTAAATCCTCCATACCTAGTTGAAACAGCATTAGACATTTTAATTTTGTTGTGTAAGAACACTGCTCTTTGGAAACTCTGGTTACACCCATGTACCACATGTAAATTAACTAAGAGTTGAGTGTCTCCTTTACCAATGAAATTCATACCAAGAGCTTCGGGTGGAATAAAAGATCTACTACCATTTAGGGGAATCAAATACAAATTTCATATTGTTGTCTCCCAAGAGTCTATCATTTCTTTCTTATTATGTTTCCATATGTGAAAATTTCATGACCTCCTTCTCAGAGTAAAATTTTACTTCTCTTTAACTCATACAACTCTTTGTCTTTTATTAACCATATTTATATCTTCTTTTGGAAGTGATTTTACATATATGTACATTGAATATTTTCTCCCAATGTTCTTTCTCACCAGGATCCTTGGAAGAGCAGAGAATTTTAATTTTCGTTAAATCCAATGAAAAATTTTGTATTGAGTTAATAAGTACCTTTTGTTATATATTACGGATTTAATCTAAATTTCTTCCCTTTAGATGATATACTGCACAGTGCAACTTGGTGACACCTTAGCGTGGATCACTAGGGCAGGCTGGTGGTACTATTTATTTTGAGGAGGATTTTAATGTTATAGTTGATCTTCAATAAATCTTATCAATGTTCGTAAATAGCACATGGAAAATATTTTCTTAAACATTTCTAATTAGGAATAGTATAATGAATATGCTTGCCTTTCTACTCGGTAATTTTGAATCAAAAAGAAAGTCAAATAGAATTTTTAATACACACAGTAATGCATTTTTTACTTACCTGTATTTCTGAAACTTCATTCTGTTAATACTTAAATACAGTCATATGTTTTACTTCTTATCTGTATTTCTGAAACTTCACTGTTACTACATATCATAACTACAATTTATTTACACCCAAGGACAACTTTTCTGGTGGGAGGGTGGTAAAGCTCATATGAATTATTCTAGCTTCAAACCATCTCAAGTGCTGTGCACTACTAGGGTACGTTGTATCACGTTTAAATTTCAAGAGACAAAATTCAATGTAAAATAATTTCATTGCTTCCGCTGAGTTTCTTCTCCTTAGCTAGAGCCACCAGGAAAATGTTACTTTCGAATTTTTATGAGCCATCTTTCAAACAATGTTAATACTGCTTCGATGGCCATGGTTTACCATATAAATTCAAGAAGTGGAAAATTTGTAAAAGATTTAACTGAGAGAAAAAAGCAATGCAATTACACACATTCAAGAAGAACTAAGGAGCCTTCTATTGGCAGGCAAATACAAATTTCATATTGTTGTCTCCCAAGAGTCTATCATTTCTTTCTTATTATGTTTCCATATGTGAAAATTTCATGACCTCCTTCTCAGAGTAAAATTTTACTTCTCTTTAACTCATACAACTCTTTGTCTTTTATTAACCATATTTATATCTTCTTTTGGAAGTGATTTTACATATATGTACATTGAATATTTTCTCCCAATGTTCTTTCTCACCAGGATCCTTGGAAGAGCAGAGAATTTTAATTTTCGTTAAATCCAATGAAAAATTTTGTATTGAGTTAATAAGTACCTTTTGTTATATATTACGGATTTAATCTAAATTTCTTCCCTTTAGATGATATACTGCACAGTGCAACTTGGTGACACCTTAGCGTGGATCACTAGGGCAGGCTGGTGGTACTATTTATTTTGAGGAGGATTTTAATGTTATAGTTGATCTTCAATAAATCTTATCAATGTTCGTAAATAGCACATGGAAAATATTTTCTTAAACATTTCTAATTAGGAATAGTATAATGAATATGCTTGCCTTTCTACTCGGTAATTTTGAATCAAAAAGAAAGTCAAATAGAATTTTTAATACACACAGTAATGCATTTTTTACTTACCTGTATTTCTGAAACTTCATTCTGTTAATACTTAAATACAGTCATATGTTTTACTTCTTATCTGTATTTCTGAAACTTCACTGTTACTACATATCATAACTACAATTTATTTACACCCAAGGACAACTTTTCTGGTGGGAGGGTGGTAAAGCTCATATGAATTATTCTAGCTTCAAACCATCTCAAGTGCTGTGCACTACTAGGGTACGTTGTATCACGTTTAAATTTCAAGAGACAAAATTCAATGTAAAATAATTTCATTGCTTCCGCTGAGTTTCTTCTCCTTAGCTAGAGCCACCAGGGAAAATGTTACTTTCGAATTTTTATGAGCCATCTTTCAAACAATGTTAATACTGCTTCGATGGCCATGGTTTACCATATAAATTCAAGAAGTGGAAAATTTGTAAAAGATTTAACTGAGAGAAAAAAGCAATGCAATTACACACATTCAAGAAGAACTAAGGAGCCTTCTATTGGCAGGCAGTTTAACTGACTATTTGTAGCTTCCCTGGTAGCTCAACTGGTAGCTCAACCTTTAATGCAGGAGACCTGGTTCAACTCCTGGGTCAGAAAGTTCCCCTGGAGAGAGGACAGGCTACCCACTCCAGGGCTTTCCTGGTGGCTCATATGGTAAAGAATCTGCCTGCAATGCAGGAGACCTGGGTTCAGTATCTGGGTTGGGAAGGTCCCCTGGAGAAGGGAACGGCTACTTACTCCAGCATCTTTGCCTGGAAAATTCCATGGACAGAGGAGCCTGGTGGGTTACAGTCCATGGATTTGCAAAGAGTTGGACATGACTCAGTGACTATCACTTACACTTTCGCTTTACTGTACATCTGTAGAAACTGTGACAAGAACACTTTACTATCTAATGAATCTACTATGAATGTCATTTTGAAGATGGAGAAGCATTGTAATAGGATTGTCATCTTACTGCTTCTGGCCAAGTAATCATTGAAGAGGTGGCCATTATTAGACTGGGCAAGCCTGCCTTTTAAAAAGTTAACTGTAATAAACTGACACCATCCATTCTCAGCAAATATGAAGTACCTGCTGCCTACCTAAGTCTCACATTAGGTGTTAGGGATTAGTGGATGAAGAAGCATGCATTTTTTGTATGGTAGAAACCAACACAACACTGTAAAGCAATTACCCTCCAATTACAAATTCATTTAACTTTTGTTGTGCACCTGAAACCACCACAGTATTGTTAATCAGCTCTCTTCCAATACAAAATAAACTTTAAAAACGGAGAGAAAAATAAAATTTAAAAAAGCATATATTTTCTGCCCTCATGGAACTTACAGTCTCCTCTGAGAGAGACAGAGAATCAATGTATGTGTAAGGGAAAATGCAGTATTACATATAACAATAGTTTTGGGGGTAAGGGGAAATTTGACTGAGGAAGTAACAATGTAAGAAACATACAGTTGGGGAAAGAACATTCTAGACAGGGAAGATCATGTAAAAGCCTAAAGACGGAAAATAGGGTCAGTGAATCTTAGAAAAGGAAAGAACTGGTATTGCTGGAAGGTGTACCACCCTGAGGCCAAAGGGAACCCACTGAAGGGTTCTGTGCAGGGAAGAACATGAGCTGGACTTTGGTTCCTGAAGAGGCTTGCCAGAAGAAGAATTGGGGCGGAAGCAAGAGTAAGGAGTCTGGAGGAGAGCAACCAGGTGGTGTCCTCAGTCTAGGTGTGAGAGAAGACAGCTTGAGCGAGAGTGGCGGGCGGGCAGCGGGGACAGAAAAGAAGGCAGATCCTACTCACCCTGCAGATACAGAAATGAAATGAGCAGAGTCAGGATAGATGTCGGAGACTGGGGAATGAAAATGTTGACAATTTCATGGGATGGGCATAAGCAACTTGACAGATGGAAACACGATTTTCTGAGATGGAAGAGACTAACAGAAGTAGTTAAGGGAGACAGGTTAAGAGTTCACCTGGGAGATGGGGCCCGTGAGGAGTCAGTGGTGATGATGCATGAAATCGATTGACAGTGAGGGGCCAGAGCTCAGCATTATTAACTGCAGGAGGACTAGGACTTGGATAAGATGTAAAGTCATATCCATAGACAGAGATCAAGATGCCTAAGGTAAGAATTTAGGAGAAAAGAGAGGAGGACCTTAGGGTCAAGTTTTAAGGAATTCTAGTATTTTCAAAAAGAGCTTAAAAAGAAATAGAAAAATGGTGGGAAGAGAAGCCTACACCTTCTCTTCACTCTGGTCACAAGGGCAAAGCTCGGAGACCAAGCAAAGATGGCAGCCCGGCCTGTGGAGCTTGGCCCTCCTCTCTCTTCTCAAGGGCAGGGTGCTGATTCATTCCTACAAACCTTGAGATGAAGAAAGAAAACCCCAAATCCTCAGATCAGAAAAGATACTCATCTACAACAGTGGTGTTTTAAAAATTTAACTGCTTCTTGTTTAGTCCTCTCTCCTTTTCTGATCTGAATTTACCTGTCCTATTTTGATTTATATGGCACTGAGAATTAAAGTCGTAAATCTTAAGACTGAACATGCAATACATAAAATGGGATATGCTTGATGACAAGATCAAGTAGTGAATATGTAATTCGAAAGGAAACCGTAATGGTTTAAGTGGGATAATACATTTCATTCATGCCACAGAAGCAGCACAAAAATCAATAAGGCTCAGAGCCACAACAGAATTATTAAGACAGTATCAGGTGCATGAAAAATTATGACTATGGTTTCAATATTTATTCATTACAGATTTAGTGAGCCACATACTCTATGACTGTTCTAGTGAGTAAAAAAAAAACTCTTTTAAGGAAACTCATTAGATTATTATCTTAGATTTAGGCTGAAGATGCAGTCCTTTCAAAGCAATAGAATGGCACCAGATGTGATTTTTTTTAAACCACAGTATAAAAGATACACTGAATGGCTAAAAGCACTCCTAAATTTGAAAGTGCTACAGGTTAGGCTAGAGAAATGACTTAATGTTGTGCTTAGCATTATAAACCCATTCTCAAAAAGAAAAAAAAAAAAGAATTCATGAAAATTCTAATGTAAATCACAGGAGAAATTTTCTGCGATCAGATTAGGAACTCCTACCTATTCCCATAAATCACACTACAGGTCTTTGTCAGTTAATAAAAGGATATTACACTATGTTGAGGAGGGTGCACACAGAAAAGTCAAAGACACAGATTTTACTTGGGGCAGGGGACAGAGGATACAGAAAAGGGCGAGAAGAAACTTTAAATTTGCATAATCAAAAAAATGTCTAAAAAGTAAACTCATCTCTTTGCTGACAAAGGTTTATATAGTCAAAACTACAGCGTTTCCAGTCATCATGTACAGATGTGAGAGTTGGACAAGAAAGAAGGCTGTGCACTGAAGAACTGATGCCTTCAAATTGTGGGATGAGAGAAGACTCTTGTCAGTCTCTTCGAGTGCAAGTTCAAATCAGTCAATCCTAAAGAAAATCAACCCTGAATATTCACTGGAAGGAGTGATGCTGAAGCTCTAATATTCTGGCCACCTGATGCGAAGAGCTGACTCACTGGAAAAGACTCTGATGCTGGGAAAGATCGAAGGTAAAAGGAGAAGGGGGCAGCAGAGGATGAGATAGTTAGCATCTCCGACTCAATGGGTATGAGTCTGAGGAAACTCCAGGACACAGTGAAGGCCAGGGGAACCTGGGATGCTACAGTCCATGGGGTTACATGGACTTAGCGACTGAACAACAAGAAAAAAAGGTGAAGTTACTTAAGGAAGTGACTTATACTTCTCTCTAGGAACTGAATTATATTTTAAACATTCTGCATAACCAAAAGCTATCTAAGGCTGTGAAGTGAGTCTGTGATTGCTTTTTTTCAGACATTTGGTTTGGTCTGTCCTTCCATACAACACACTTCTATTGAAAGAAAAAAATCTTTCACATGCAGGGACTAGATCACACTTCACCGTGTGTCACTGGGTATGGAGGGTGCTCCTCACTTGCAGATGAACATGGCATCACGGCGACCGGATATCTCCTTTTATGCAAATTCTGCCCACGTTCTGAGGTCTGTTCTGAATGGAAGCATCTCCTGTCCACTGTCTCAGCCTGCAAGTGCTGGGGTCAGATGCATAGCTTGTGGAAGAGGAGGAGGAGCCCATGTCCCTAACTCTGCACTTCTCTGCTCCTCATGAAAGGTGGACAGGGCTGGGCAGCATTTGGAGCGAAGAGACAGCACACACGTCTGGTGCTAGATCCTTGTCATGAGATGAGAGGAAACCGGAGATGCCAGAAGGAACAGAGTTGCAAAGGGGTAGCATTTTAAAATGGCCATAAGTTTTGCTGGCATCAGAATGTTTTCTTACTCAGTAACTGGGCCTACCACAACCTGACATTTCTTCACCAACACATCCTAAAGGCTTTTCAGTCCTGATGAGGACATTGGACTGAAAAAGATTCCCTTCAGAGGGTTAATACCTTACATCTCTGCTGAAGTTCAGAACAACCTCCGGTGGATGAGAAAGGACCTTGAGGGGCAAAAGGCTGACGGGGGTCCTTTGAGCAAAGGGAAAATGGGAAAGAAATGCTACAGGGACTCAGAAACTGAGCGTGGATGTACCGCGGCCAGGAATTAGGTGAAGGGGGCTGAAGAATGCACACCACTGTCTTTAGCCACGTGGTTCCTTCGCCGTCCCCCTCTCACCTTTTCTCTTGTGTTCCTCTCTACTCTGTTCTCCTGGCCCTTTTCCTCCTGCTTCCTTTCATCTTCCCAGCTGACTGTGTGCGTCTCTGTCCTGTCTGTTCCCACAGAGTGAGGGCTGAGACCCCAGAGTACAGGGGCGCACTGTCACATGTAGAAGGTGCTTCAGCAGGTATCTGGATTCAGTAGGTGATGATACTGCAGCACCTAGTACTAACGGACAATGCTCCAGGCATGAGGCACTACAGGGTGTTTAATAAGATTCAGTGTCTACCCCCAGGAAGCTCAGAGTTTGATATCATAGACGTGATGCACATGAAAACACACAGAAAAAAGCAGAAGCAGCATAGTGCAGTGGTAACTTTCTATGCCACTGTGGCTAGGCCACGGTGCCCAGCTGCTTGGTCAAACATGTATCTAAACACTGCTGTGAAGGTATTTGGGCTTTTGATTAAAAACCAGTTGACTTTGAGGAAAGCCAATTACCTTTTGTAATATGGGTGAAGGCCTTAGCAACAAAGACTGAGGTTTCCTAAGGAAGAAAGAATTCTGCCTCAAGACTACAATATAAAACTCCTGCCTGAGCTTCCAGCCTGCTGGTCTGCCCTATGGATTTAGGACTTAAGACTGCAACATTAAAACTGGAATTTCCACCTGTCCTACTTTCAGACTTACCCCTACAATCACCAGAGCCAATCCCCGACTGTAAATCTCCATCTCTCTCTCACACACACCCAGCCGGTTCTGTTTCTTGGGAGAACCCTGACGAGCACACCAGCAGGCAAGGGCAGCTGTGCTGGGCCACTCCGAGGCTCGGCGGTTAGGAGCTGCTCTGTCCATTCCTTGAAATCAGACAAGCTCTGTCCCCAGGTCCACAGAGTAGTCACTTACCTCATAGTCACTCACTTTATATAAGTCAGTCAAAAGTCACTGGCTTTTTAAAAGTAAATTCTTCTCTATTATATATGTACGAGTTGATCTATTATTTCCACTTGTTATTCTATCCCTAATTTTTTTCATTTTTAAAAAATGTTATTACTGCCTCTCTGACCAACATCATTATGAGAGTCTAAAATGTTTCTGCTTCCAAGAAAAGTCTGTCATCATAGATGTCACACTGCCTTCAATTCTAATCATCAAAGTGTTTGTACACAGACACACTGTGTAGTTTGACGCTTTCCTATGATCCTTCACCTGAAACGATCTATTTTAATTCTAAATGCTTGTTCTTTTCTAGAAGGTGGCCATGGAGCTTTTTCCTTCTTCCTCTAAATCAACAGGAGTGAAGACACTGCTGTCCCACACCACAGCTGACTAACAGTGCCCAGCGCTGATCTGCGTCATCTCTGACTTACAGAAGGTGTGCGTCACAAATGTCAAGTGCAAGCACACAGCAGGAATGTCACCCTGACCCTCCACTAAACCGCAGGCGCTGATTCTGACGTGAGGCTGATGGCGTGTCTCTCTCACTACTCCCACCATTGTTATGTGTAACCTAGATTCACCTGTGACACATGCGATTTACTGATTTTATGACCCCTCTGCATGTAAATAAAATGAGGAAGAAACACAAAATTCCAATGAATCACCTTTACCTGCTTACAAAATCAAACCTGCTTATCTGAACGTGCCTCTACCAAAACACAGGGCAAGCACCACAGCCAACTTTCAGCTTACGAGCAGAGCAAGAAAGAGAATTCAAAAAAAAATTCGTTTTAAATGTTGGCCTCTTTTATTGGTTTTGTATTTATTTATTTTCATCCATCTTTATTCTTTGGCATGTGTGGGCCTCCCATTGCAGTGGCCTCTCTCACTGCAGAGCACCGGCTCTGGGTGCATGTGCTCCAGAGCGCTGGCTTGTAACTGGACACACCAGTCCAGCCATTCCATGGCACGTGGGATCTTCCCGGGCAAGGGATGGAACTGGTGCCCCTTGCACCGCAAGGTGGACTCTTTACCCACTGGACCACCAGGGAAACCTGAGAACTCAAATTTTTTCTTATGTAATTAATAGTAACTGCAGAGTCTATTTCATACATAAACCACACACAGCCTGCTTGAGATTTCTAATTTCCACTTGTTATTCTATCCCTAATTTTTTTCATTTTTAAAAAATGTTATTACTGCCTCTCTGACCAACATCATTATGAGAGTCTAAAATGTTTCTGCTTCCAAGAAAAGTCTGTCATCATAGATGTCACACTGCCTTCAATTCTAATCATCAAAGTGTTTGTACACAGACACACTGTGTAGTTTGACGCTTTCCTATGATCCTTCACCTGAAACGATCTATTTTAATTCTAAATGCTTGTTCTTTTCTAGAAGGTGGCCATGGAGCTTTTTCCTTCTTCCTCTAAATCAACAGGAGTGAAGACACTGCTGTCCCACACCACAGCTGACTAACAGTGCCCAGCGCTGATCTGCGTCATCTCTGACTTACAGAAGGTGTGCGTCACAAATGTCAAGTGCAAGCACACAGCAGGAATGTCACCCTGACCCTCCACTAAACCGCAGGCGCTGATTCTGACGTGAGGCTGATGGCGTGTCTCTCTCACTACTCCCACCATTGTTATGTGTAACCTAGATTCACCTGTGACACATGCGATTTACTGATTTTATGACCCCTCTGCATGTAAATAAAATGAGGAAGAAACACAAAATTCCAATGAATCACCTTTACCTGCTTACAAAATCAAACCTGCTTATCTGAACGTGCCTCTACCAAAACACAGGGCAAGCACCACAGCCAACTTTCAGCTTACGAGCAGAGCAAGAAAGAGAATTCAAAAAAAAATTCGTTTTAAATGTTGGCCTCTTTTATTGGTTTTGTATTTATTTATTTTCATCCATCTTTATTCTTTGGCATGTGTGGGCCTCCCATTGCAGTGGCCTCTCTCACTGCAGAGCACCGGCTCTGGGTGCATGTGCTCCAGAGCGCTGGCTTGTAACTGGACACACCAGTCCAGCCATTCCATGGCACGTGGGATCTTCCCGGGCAAGGGATGGAACTGGTGCCCCTTGCACCGCAAGGTGGACTCTTTACCCACTGGACCACCAGGGAAACCTGAGAACTCAAATTTTTTCTTATGTAATTAATAGTAACTGCAGAGTCTATTTCATACATAAACCACACACAGCCTCCCAACTATTTTAAGTTAAATTTAAAGATTTCCAAATGAAGCAAAGTAGAGAAATGTTCTGTTGAGTCTATATAACAGCTAGTTGGCTGGAAAACTTTTCTTTCTGTCATGAAACATAACAAAGCACTTAAGACACTTGTTTTAAAAAAAAAATCTCAGCCACCCCAATAAATAAATTAAAAAAAACCCTCAGCCATTCTTTTAGAGGATTATTTAGTATCACTTCAATATATCCATTTCCTCCTTAACCATTTAATTGACATGTGTCCCATTAAAGCATGCAATTATCAGTCATATACAACATGCAGCATGCAGTAAATATGGACAGCAGAGGTTAATAACCTGGAAGCATAGGATCTGAGAATGTGAGAGCAAGTTAAAGACAAGAGTTCCTCTCCATTGTCACTGAGGGTCGAGAAGCAATGCTGAAGCGTAGAACAGTGAGAGTGGGGGAAATACAGTTTGTCCAACACATAAACATATCTCCGCAAGTGGCGGCAGGTATAACTGAAAGACAAGGGCAAAAGGAGAAAAACAGAAAGAGAGGTGTTTTCCTTTGAAAAAATAAATCATTCTCAATGACCTCAAAGCTTTCTGTGTATTTTTACTGGATGGTACCCAAGAAAAAACAACTGTGAAAGAATATTGAAAAGATAACAAAAGAAAACAAACAAGCTGATTTTTAAAAAAAGGACTAAAGATCTAAGCAGACACCTCACCGAATAAAAAGAAGATATACGTTTTAAATGTTGGCCTCTTTTATTGGTTTTGTATTTATTTATTTTCATCCATCTTTATTCTTTGGCATGTGTGGGCCTCCCATTGCAGTGGCCTCTCTCACTGCAGAGCACCGGCTCTGGGTGCATGTGCTCCAGAGCGCTGGCTTGTAACTGGACACACCAGTCCAGCCATTCCATGGCACGTGGGATCTTCCCGGGCAAGGGATGGAACTGGTGCCCCTTGCACCGCAAGGTGGACTCTTTACCCACTGGACCACCAGGGAAACCTGAGAACTCAAATTTTTTCTTATGTAATTAATAGTAACTGCAGAGTCTATTTCATACATAAACCACACACAGCCTCCCAACTATTTTAAGTTAAATTTAAAGATTTCCAAATGAAGCAAAGTAGAGAAATGTTCTGTTGAGTCTATATAACAGCTAGTTGGCTGGAAAACTTTTCTTTCTGTCATGAAACATAACAAAGCACTTAAGACACTTGTTTTAAAAAAAAAATCTCAGCCACCCCAATAAATAAATTAAAAAAAAAAAACCCTCAGCCATTCTTTTAGAGGATTATTTAGTATCACTTCAATATATCCATTTCCTCCTTAACCATTTAATTGACATGTGTCCCATTAAAGCATGCAATTATCAGTCATATACAACATGCAGCATGCAGTAAATATGGACAGCAGAGGTTAATAACCTGGAAGCATAGGATCTGAGAATGTGAGAGCAAGTTAAAGACAAGAGTTCCTCTCCATTGTCACTGAGGGTCGAGAAGCAATGCTGAAGCGTAGAACAGTGAGAGTGGGGGAAATACAGTTTGTCCAACACATAAACATATCTCCGCAAGTGGCGGCAGGTATAACTGAAAGACAAGGGCAAAAGGAGAAAAACAGAAAGAGAGGTGTTTTCCTTTGAAAAAATAAATCATTCTCAATGACCTCAAAGCTTTCTGTGTATTTTTACTGGATGGTACCCAAGAAAAAACAACTGTGAAAGAATATTGAAAAGATAACAAAAGAAAACAAACAAGCTGATTTTTAAAAAAAGGACTAAAGATCTAAGCAGACACCTCACCAAAGAAGATACAGAAGTCAAATAAGCATAAGATGCTCCACATCATACGTTGTGCAGGAAATAAAAATTACAACAAGATACCACTACATACCTATGAGAATGACCAAAGTCCAGAATCCTGATAAACCAAACGCTGACGAGGATGTGGTGACACAGAAAGTCCCATTTATTGCTGACAGAAAAGCAAAATGGTATAGCCACTCTGGAAGATGTTTTAGCCTTCTTACAAAACTAAACATACTCTTAGCATATAACCCAGCAAATATGCTTCTGGGTGATTACCCACACGAGCTGAAAATGTTATGTTCACACAAAAACCTGCACGTGTATGTTCACACCAGCTTTGTTCATAACTGCTACAACGTGGGAACCATTAAGATGTTCTTCAGTAGGTAAAAGGATACATCAACTGTGGTACATTAGACAGTGGAATGTTACTCAGCACTAAAAAGAATGAGGTATCAAGTCATGAAAAATGCCGGAGAAAACTTAACATGCATATTACTGAGTGAAAGAAGTCAGCTTTCAAGGCTATATAATGTATGATTTCAACTCTATGATATTCTGGAGGAAGAAGAACCTTGGAAACAGTGAAAACGTCAGTGGTTGCCCGGGGTTGGTGGGGAGGAAAGGACAGGTAGGCAGTGCCCAGAAGATTTTGAAGGCATTGAAACTATTATGCATGATACATCATGTCGATATGTGACATCACACATTTGTTCAAACTCACAGACTGTACACTACAAAACGGGAAACCTAATTAAACTATGGAGCGGGTGACACGGATGTGCTAAGGGAGGGTTATCAGTGACAACAAACGGGTCACTTCTGGTCCAGAACGCTGACAGTGGGGAAGAGGCACAGGGCACATGGGAGTCTCTGTTCTCTTGGCTCAAGTGTGCTGGGAGCCTAAAACCGTTCTTAAGGAAAAAGTACATTTAAAACGCAAAAAGAGATAAATCGACCGAGGGAAATGTCTCAAAATATGGTATCATTAGCTAACCATATAAAATTTGTCTTGGTAGAGCAAAGCAATGTGAGATATTTGCTCTTTGGAGTATAACAAATACATTCCTGGAAGACAAGAGAACACCACTACAGCGATTGGAAGACACCATGGTAGCAAGTCTACTGAGCTAGGAGTCAAAAAGCTTCGAGATCTGGATTCAGCCCCGCTCCTGGCAGCCGTATAGTAGCTGCTACTTGATCTTATCTAAGCCTCGACTCCACAAACTGCAACACGAAAGCAAACAGGTTTAAACTACGCCGAAATTTGGAAGTGATACTATAAAAAGGTAAATAATAAGAGCAATTTCCCATGTGTCACATTTTAGACTACTGAAAAATAACAAATTTGAAAGAGGAAAATATCAAATCAATCTGACAAGGTCAATTAACAGTAAACACATCAATTGATATGCCTAGACTATTTGTCTTTGAGAACCAATCTGAAAAACCATATGGAAAGAACATGGAGTTCCTAAGGAGGCAAAAGGTGATTTTTAAAGTGTGGTAGAACTCAAAAAAGATTAAACCAATAAATGGGACTTGCCTGGTAGTTCAGGGGCTAAGACTCTGAGCTCCCACCGCAGGGAGCCTGGATTCAATCTCTGGTCAAGGAACTAGATCCCACATGCTGCAACTAAGACCAAGTGTAGTCAAATAAATAAATAAATATTTTTAAAAACCCACGGGGCTTTTCAAACATTATTAAAAAGAAAAAAAAAAAACAAGAAATGGAAAGATGAGAAACATGTAAGTTTCCACAAATCGACCATCCAATCATCCATTTAACCAACTAGTTAATCAATCAACTAATCAGTCAAGCAGTATCTACTGAATACTATCTACCTCATGTAGGAACAGTGCTCAACACTGAAGAGAGGGTAAGGAACAAAATGTACACAGTTCTTACCCACAGACACCTTACAAAATAGAAAGATGTTAGACAATAACAAAATTCCATCGACACTGTATACTTTCAAACTTCAAACTGCAATAAGCACTCTAAAGGAAAAGTACAGAATGCTTCAAGAGAGTCAAGCGGTGATCTTGAGAGCTGGAGGGTGAGCAAAGGCTCTTGCAAAGTGAATTTAAGCTGACATCTGAAGGAAGACGTCAAGTTAGCTGAATAAAGGTGTGGGCTGGGGAGAAGGGACATGAGAGATTAAAAATCTCCTACAAGGCACACAGGAATGGGGTTAAAAACAGTCGGCTCAAAAAAAAGCCTTCCTCTATTCAAAAAACAAGCTAGCTTTAAAAAAAAATACCATGATTCTGGTACAATGATACAAAAAATGATGACGTATTCATGAACACATCAAAAGTTATGTACCAATATGTATGAAGAAATCTTTAAAATGATCTTAAGGATGGATGACTTCACTTCTCTGCGGAATTGAAAACAACAACAAAAACTATCCAAGCTCACAGATACAGAGAACAGGCCGGTGGCTGTCAGAGGCGCGGCGGGGCTGGGGGCGGGAGGGGGAGGGCAGGGTAAACTGGTGAGGTCTGTCCAAAGATGCAAGCTTCTAGTCATAAGATAAATGTCACGCGTGGAGATGGACGGCATGGTGACCCCAGCTAGCACCCTGCAGTGCCTAGACAGGGCTCTGCAACAGCCCAGGGGGGCGGGGCGGGGAGGGAGAGAGCTCGAGAGGGAGGGGACGTGTGTATCCCTACGCGGGTTCACGTTGATATTTGACAGAAAACAACAAACTTCTGTAAAGCAATTATCCTTCCATTAAAAAATAAATTAAGAAAAATAATGCTGTATTGCATATGTGCTCTCTCAGCAAAGATGTAAAGAGTAAATCTCAAAACATTCTCACTCAGAAGAAAAAAAATCTGTGATTATGCACGATAACAAATGTTAACCAGACATATCCTAGTGATTGTTTTTCAGTAGAAACAAATTTCAAATCACTGTGTTGTACAGGTGAAACTTCCACAGTGGCTCAGTGGTCAAAAAAAATTTTTTTTTGCCTGACAATGTAGGAGACTCAGGATCCATCCCCGGGTGGGGAAGCTCCCCTGGAGGAGGAAATGGCAGCCCACTCCAGTATTCACGCCTGGAGAATCCCATGGACAGAGGAGCCTGGGGGATGACAGTCCGTGGGGTCACAAAGAGTCCAGACACAACTGAGGGACTAAACAACACCACCTGAAACTAATATAATGTTATGTATGTCCACTGCAATCAATAAAAAATAAAAAGTTTTTAAAATTGAAAAATAAAACAGTAGTTAGGGAAAATTTCCGAGTTGATACAATGGAAGACAATGGAGCTTTTTATTTAGGAAATTCTAGGATTGTAAAGTCATCAAATGTTCATGTTATTCTAAAAACAAATATGCTCACAAATATCAGTAAATTTTTTTTTAGAAACTGGACACGTTGATACTAAGATTCATATAGAAAATTAAACATTTAAGAAGAGCCAGGAAATTCTGAAGATGGGATTAGCTCTACCACCGATGAGAAAACACTCCAGAGCGACACTGTCAGAAACCGGCTGGAATCGTGCGTGAGCAGACAGAACACCAGGACAGGCTCAGATAGGACAGGAATCCAGTATAAATAAGATAAAAGGAGCACTTGAAAACAGAAAACCAGGTGAGTTATTCAACATAAGACTGGGATAACTGAGTAGATCACTAGAAAAAAAATACAGCGGACTCTCCACTGTCCCTCTTAAAATAAATTCCAAGCTGGTCAAAGATGTGAAGGCAAAATAACACTACTAAAAATGTTCAAAAATAAACCATATACTTGAGAGCCATTTAAAAATAAAAGATCATAAATGTGGGAAACACAAGACAAGGAGAGAGCTCGAGAGGGAGGGGCGTGTGTATCCTCAGAGAAAAATTTAAAAAAATTTTGCTGTATTGCATATGTGCTCTCTCAGCAAAGATGTAAAGAGTAAATCTCAAAACATTCTCACTCAGAAGAAAAAAAATCTGTGATTATGCACGATAACAAATGTTAACCAGACATATCCTAGTGATTGTTTTTCAGTAGAAACAAATTTCAAATCACTGTGTTGTACAGGTGAAACTTCCACAGTGGCTCAGTGGTCAAAAAATTTTTTGCCTGACAATGTAGGAGACTCAGGATCCATCCCCGGGTGGGGAAGCTCCCCTGGAGGAGGAAATGGCAGCCCACTCCAGTATTCACGCCTGGAGAATCCCATGGACAGAGGAGCCTGGGGGATGACAGTCCGTGGGGTCACAAAGAGTCCAGACACAACTGAGGGACTAAACAACACCACCTGAAACTAATATAATGTTATGTATGTCCACTGCAATCAATAAAAAATAAAAAGTTTTTAAAATTGAAAAATAAAACAGTAGTTAGGGAAAATTTCCGAGTTGATACAATGGAAGACAATGGAGCTTTTTATTTAGGAAATTCTAGGATTGTAAAGTCATCAAATGTTCATGTTATTCTAAAAACAAATATGCTCACAAATATCAGTAAATTTTTTTTTAGAAACTGGACACGTTGATACTAAGATTCATATAGAAAATTAAACATTTAAGAAGAGCCAGGAAATTCTGAAGATGGGATTAGCTCTACCACCGATGAGAAAACACTCCAGAGCGACACTGTCAGAAACCGGCTGGAATCGTGCGTGAGCAGACAGAACACCAGGACAGGCTCAGATAGGACAGGAATCCAGTATAAATAAGATAAAAGGAGCACTTGAAAACAGAAAACCAGGTGAGTTATTCAACATAAGACTGGGATAACTGAGTAGATCACTAGAAAAAAAATACAGCGGACTCTCCACTGTCCCTCTTAAAATAAATTCCAAGCTGGTCAAAGATGTGAAGGCAAAATAACACTACTAAAAATGTTCAAAAATAAACCATATACTTGAGAGCCATTTAAAAATAAAAGATCATAAATGTGACCACAAGACAATGGAAAATATGAATGAGGGAGACAATTACTTTTCACTCAGTATCATCTTTCTGTACTGTTTGAAATTTCTGCCATTTTCAAGGATCACGG
The DNA here is from genome assembly GCA_022376925.1 of Tragulus kanchil. NCBI lineage: Eukaryota > Metazoa > Chordata > Mammalia > Artiodactyla > Tragulidae > Tragulus > Tragulus kanchil. Next base: position 140,756,882 of record JAIOJX010000003.1, read on the forward strand.
AAATAAATGAATGAGTGAGTTTTTTTTTAACTTAAAGGCACACAGGAGAATACTTTTGCTCAGAGGGAATATCCTAAAGCAGGGAGACCCAGGACCTGGAAAAAGTTCAGTACAGCTGCTGTAATAGCGAATAAATGGTCAAAGACAAGGCAGGCACAGGCAGGGGTTCGTGAGCTATGCCAACGGATTTATGCCATCAAGGGAAATTAATGACAGGATTGAGCAGGGGAGATACTAAGCCTAATTTACACTTTTTAAGACACATTTCTGCAAAGCAAAGATAAAATTGGGGGGGGGGTGGCAAAAGTTGAAAGATAACTCTACACAGGGGCAAGAGTAGAAAAGCAGACCTGCAAGAAGCTACTGTGACAGTTCAGGCAAATGCTACTGATGGCTTAGAGCATGGGTATGGCAGAGTAAATCCAGTAAAACCTCCATCCTGATGATTGGAATGGGAGATGATGTCAGTGGAGGAAGACCTCAAGAATAACTGATTTCTGGAATTAGGAACTGAATGAAAATATCCATTCTGAGACAGGAGAAGCTAGAGGAGAGAGAGGCTTTATGGAAAAGACCATGTCTTTGGTTCTAAACATGTACATTTCATACACTGTAGCTGTGAGATGTCAGGAAAAGTGGGTGTATGTGTAAGTCTGAAGCTAGGAGAGGTGTGGAGTAATGAAACTACAGACCCGGACACATGGGCATACGGACATTTATGGACAGAGACACATGGGTGGAAGTCAAACTCTGAGAGCATGTGTGGGATCCCCCGCAGTCAAAGCGATGAGACAGAACCAGGGCCAAGAAACTGCAGTGCTCTAGGCTGGAGGGAGGGGAGAGAGAGAAGGAGAAAGAGGGAGGTGGATAATGAATACTAAGTGGCAGGTAGAGCGGCAGGAAGAAAACCTCAGTCTTGTCAAAAATCAATAAAGAAGAGTGTTTCAAGACGGCCTTGGTAATAACACACCTTTAAGATGATTTCCAAATATGCTAAACAAATAATAAGCTTTTCAAACTGTATGATTAAAATAGCTAAAATAATTTTTGTAAACAGAGCTTACTGTTTGATTTACAGAAGCTCCTTCCTGTTAATTTAACATCTTGAAATAGCCTTTATTATTTTTTTTAATAGAGTTTGGATGGAATAGCCCAGGTGACTAGCTATGTGAGAGATGTATCCTCATTATATACAAAATCCTTTGGCTCCATACTTCATAGCTTACAACAACAAACCCACAAGAAATGAACAAAAAACAATACAACGAGCTTTTAGTAATTACCTTTGAACCACTTACAACTCTATCATGAAGTCTGTCGGAATAATTTCACAGCAATTGTCATAATGATAAAAAATGAATTCAGAAATTCAGTAAGTCCTATACTTCAAAACTGGTATTTTGAATTCAGCTCAATCTGGAGTCCTTAAATATAAATCAAGGCAAAGAAAACTGGCTTTTAATTATATTCAGTTGTCATTATTAACTAATCTTTATGAGTATCCACTGGATAAATAACATTCAGTATTTACTGGCTGCTGAACAAGACTTTAGTTATAAAAATATTTTAAAGGCAGGTACACTACAAAAACATGAATAAAATGTTTCAAAAGGTACACATATAAAAACGGATAAAAAGATATGATGTTGCATTTACTTCAACATTTTATACAAAAGAATACCTTTTGATCATTGAAAAATAGTTGTATGGCATCTGACTTAAATCTTGCTGAGACCAAAAGATGAACACCTTGGTTACTTTTTTTCTAGATATACTCTAATTTTTAAGTATTCTTAAAACACAGTGATAATACTACTAGTAACCTTCCATGAGTGGAACAGTATAATATTTTTGGATGAGCATAGGCTTACATTAGGCTTTTAATGAATCTTTTCTCCCCATCATGCCTCTTTTTATTTTTATATTTATTTTTCATCCATCTTTATTCTTTGGCCTGTGTGGGCCTCCCATTGCAGTGGCCTCTCTCGTCGCAGAGCACCAGCTCTGGGTGCACGCACTCCAGAGCACTGGCTTGCAATTGGACACACTGGCCCAGCTGCTCCACAGCACATGGGATCCTCCTGGTCCAGGGATGGAACCGGTGGCCCCTGCACTGCAAGGCGGACTCTCCACCCACTGGACCACCAGGGAAGCCCTACATTAGGCTTTTACAGTAGTTGCTCATGTTAAGTAGGTGACCATTCATCTTTCCAATCCTTTAATTTATGACTGATCTTTGGAACAAATTAAGGAATGTCATCTTGCAGTGCTTGGTTTCTTAATATGTCAAGATAATTTGAATATGAACTCTCTGACTTTGTCATCTACAAAATTGAGAATATCTCTCATGGTTTCTTATAAAAAAGTCATTAATAGATGCACTGAACAGAGACGACTCAAGGACAGACCTCCTAAAAAAATACTAGCGATTTCTGCGTTGGCCATCATGCATAGGGAAACACTAATCAATAGCTTGTGTGTGTGTGTGTTTTCAGGTATAAATATTTGAAGGAGAAACTTTCTCCTTCCACCATAAACTTTCACGCTTATGACCTACTTAGGTTTTTTTCGTGCCCACAGTCCACTATAGTGATTAAAAACAGGTATCTTAAGATAGAACTGTAGAATAAAAAGTAATATGAACAATTCTGTCAATTCAAAAGGTACACATATAAAAACGGATAAAAAGATATGATGTTGCATTTACTTCAACATTTTATACAAAAGAATACCTTTTGATCATTGAAAAATAGTTGTATGGCATCTGACTTAAATCTTGCTGAGACCAAAAGATGAACACCTTGGTTACTTTTTTTCTAGATATACTCTAATTTTTAAGTATTCTTAAAACACAGTGATAATACTACTAGTAACCTTCCATGAGTGGAACAGTATAATATTTTTGGATGAGCATAGGCTTACATTAGGCTTTTAATGAATCTTTTCTCCCCATCATGCCTCTTTTTATTTTTATATTTATTTTTCATCCATCTTTATTCTTTGGCCTGTGTGGGCCTCCCATTGCAGTGGCCTCTCTCGTCGCAGAGCACCAGCTCTGGGTGCACGCACTCCAGAGCACTGGCTTGCAATTGGACACACTGGCCCAGCTGCTCCACAGCACATGGGATCCTCCTGGTCCAGGGATGGAACCGGTGGCCCCTGCACTGCAAGGCGGACTCTCCACCCACTGGACCACCAGGGAAGCCCTACATTAGGCTTTTACAGTAGTTGCTCATGTTAAGTAGGTGACCATTCATCTTTCCAATCCTTTAATTTATGACTGATCTTTGGAACAAATTAAGGAATGTCATCTTGCAGTGCTTGGTTTCTTAATATGTCAAGATAATTTGAATATGAACTCTCTGACTTTGTCATCTACAAAATTGAGAATATCTCTCATGGTTTCTTATAAAAAAGTCATTAATAGATGCACTGAACAGAGACGACTCAAGGACAGACCTCCTAAAAAAAAATACTAGCGATTTCTGCGTTGGCCATCATGCATAGGGAAACACTAATCAATAGCTTGTGTGTGTGTGTGTTTTCAGGTATAAATATTTGAAGGAGAAACTTTCTCCTTCCACCATAAACTTTCACGCTTATGACCTACTTAGGTTTTTTTCGTGCCCACAGTCCACTATAGTGATTAAAAACAGGTATCTTAAGATAGAACTGTAGAATAAAAAGTAATATGAACAATTCTGTCAATTCATAATGGAAGAATTCTACCCAGTGGAATCCACCAGCAGCGCTGTCACACTCAGGCCCAGAGGCCTTCTAACTCTCAGTGAAGATCCGAGCCCAGAAGCTCCATGTCCTATTCCTGCCCACTTTCCCCAAGTAAAAGTCTAAGAGCAGGTATGCTTAAAGAAAGTTTTCTTCTTTCTTTTAAACAGGTTTACAATTAAACAGATATTTGTATGGAATCCTAGAAAGGACTCTAGGTCTCAATTCATCAAAGGAAAGCAAAAACTTAAGGAAGCATAAAAACTGTGCTCTTTACAAATGTGCATCACCACCACCTTAAACTAGTGATCGAAGTGAATATTAACATCAGTAGGCACAGACAATAAATGCTGGAGAGGCTGCGGAGAAAAGGGAACACTCCTGCACTGCTGGTGGGAGTGTAAATTGATTCAGCCTCTATGGAAGACAGTCTGGAGATTTCTTAAAAAACTAAAAATAGAAGCACCATATGACCCAGCAATCCCACTCTTAGGCTTATACCCTGACGAAATCAAAACTGAAAGAAGCACCTGTACCCCAATGTTCATTGCAGCTCTCTATACAATAGCTAGAACATGGAAGGAACCTAGATGCCCATCAACGAACGAATGGATCCAAAAGCTCTGGTACATATATACAATGGAATACTACACAGCAGTAAAGAGAAATGCAGAAGAATCAACCCTAATGAGGTGGCTGGATCTAGAACGTATCATCAAAAGTGAAGTCAGTCAGAAAGAGAAGGACAAATACAGTATATTAACACATATATATGGAATCTAGTAGGATGGTGACGATGGCACATGCAGTGAAGCAACAGAAAGACAGACATGGACAGTGGACATATGGACATTGTGGGGAAGGAACAGTGGGTGAGAGGCGTAAAGGAAGTAGCATGAAGGCCTGTGCTATCATAAGTGAAGAAAATAGCTCTAGTCATTGCTCTGTGAGAAAAGGGGATCCTTCAGGGGTGCAGTGTGATGGTCGGGAGGGGAGGGAAGGGGGGGATATATATATATGATTAATCTGAGAACATACATATCTGTAAACAACAAAACTCTGTAAAAGTTAAAAGTAAAATAAAAGGTTTAAAAAAAAAAAAAAAAACATCAGTAGGCAGATCTCTTGCATGATCACGGCAGAACTTTAGTCTAACCACACAGAATCATTCGGCAAATCAAAACTGAGGAGTGTTATTTTTTTAAAAAGAGAAGAAAAAGAAACAAAAATCTCTTCTGTTTTGCTTTCATTTTGAACGATAAGGAAAAACCAACCAAGGGACTGTTCAGGATTAAAAGTAAAAAGGACGAATAAATGTAGTATGTGATTCGGGATTGGATCCCAGACAAGGGCAATAAAAAGGCATTTTTCCCCCCTAGAACAGAAATTAGTGGGACAAATGACAAAATTTGAGGGCTTGTAGATGAGACAAGAGTATTTCTCAATATTGATTTCCTAACTTTAGGAAATACAAATTGAAGTGCCTGGTAGTAAAGGTATATCATGTTTATAAACTTCTTAAAAGTTTCAGAAGAAACAGGACACATAATATAGTAAATGTGGCTAAACTTTAACATTTTGTGAATCTGAGTTAAAAGTAAATAAGAAATCTTTATATTTTCAAGTCTGCCGTTTCAAGATCAAAGATTTTTTAAAATGAATACAATGTTAAAACATCAAAAAATCAATGTATTTTTCATCTAGAACATAAAGAAAATCAAACTAGCCTTTTTTGATACAGTGAATAACAATGGAATCTAACGCAGTAGAAAATGGTTGGGGGCTGGATCTAGAACGTATCATCAAAAGTGAAGTCAGTCAGAAAGAGAAGGACAAATACAGTATATTAACACATATATATGGAATCTAGTAGGATGGTGATGATGGCACATGCAGTGAAGCAACAGAAAGACAGACATGGACAGTGGACATATGGACATTGTGGGGAAGGAACAGTGGGTGAGAGGCGTAAAGGAAGTAGCATGAAGGCCTGTGCTATCATAAGTGAAGAAAATAGCTCTAGTCATTGCTCTGTGAGAAAAGGGGATCCTTCAGGGGTGCAGTGTGATGGTCGGGAGGGGAGGGAAGGGGGGGATATATATATATGATTAATCTGAGAACATACATATCTGTAAACAACAAAACTCTGTAAAAGTTAAAAGTAAAATAAAAGGTTTAAAAAAAAAAACATCAGTAGGCAGATCTCTTGCATGATCACGGCAGAACTTTAGTCTAACCACACAGAATCATTCGGCAAATCAAAACTGAGGAGTGTTATTTTTTTAAAAAGAGAAGAAAAAGAAACAAAAATCTCTTCTGTTTTGCTTTCATTTTGAACGATAAGGAAAAACCAACCAAGGGACTGTTCAGGATTAAAAGTAAAAAGGACGAATAAATGTAGTATGTGATTCGGGATTGGATCCCAGACAAGGGCAATAAAAAGGCATTTTTCCCCCCTAGAACAGAAATTAGTGGGACAAATGACAAAATTTGAGGGCTTGTAGATGAGACAAGAGTATTTCTCAATATTGATTTCCTAACTTTAGGAAATACAAATTGAAGTGCCTGGTAGTAAAGGTATATCATGTTTATAAACTTCTTAAAAGTTTCAGAAGAAACAGGACACATAATATAGTAAATGTGGCTAAACTTTAACATTTTGTGAATCTGAGTTAAAAGTAAATAAGAAATCTTTATATTTTCAAGTCTGCCGTTTCAAGATCAAAGATTTTTTAAAATGAATACAATGTTAAAACATCAAAAAATCAATGTATTTTTCATCTAGAACATAAAGAAAATCAAACTAGCCTTTTTTGATACAGTGAATAATATCTATTTTGAGATTATGGAATTAAAATCTAAAGCCCTAAAATGTCATCCTGACCTCTCTACTTAAAGCTTAGGACGTCAGAAAAACTAGAGCGTGGGACGTAAGCAAATGTGGTCTGGAGCTATCCCATAAAAAACAGTCACTGTTACTTAAGAGTTGTACTTTCATCAAAAATAAATTCTCTTTAGTGCCTCGTTATATGAAAATGTCCAAGGTTATGCAACGTATAGTTCTGAAATGTTACTTGATACAGTTATGCCTCACCAAAGTAAAATAGGAAAATGTTCTGTCCTGGAACACCATTCAAGTCTGTAAAAGATCCCCAAACCGCAAGCAAGAGTGATGCTTTAAAAAGACTCTTGGGTCAGGTTTTCTAATAACGCATTTTACAATACTTTGACAAGAAAATTACAACATAAAAATGAGATTACCAAGGGCAGGTTAAACTTTATGGACTACCTAGATAGAATATTCTGTGTTTTCCCTTTCCAGTCTTCATTTTTGGCTCATTCTCCTTCCCTTCCTCTCTCTTTTTCTTTCTTCCAAAAAAGCTTGTCATCAGATTAACTAGTCGGTTTAAAATACCAAGGAAAATTGAATTAATAATAAATGTTTAGGACAATTATGAGGAAAATTATAAAACTTTATTATTAAAAAATTAGTATTGCGCATAAAAAAGTCTTCAAAAATGAAGAGACACTAGTACACTTCTAGATGGAAATACAAAATACAAAGAAGGCCATTATCCTTCAAAGATTCAAAATCACAGCAGGAATATCTGATTCTGACATTATAACTCTCTTACAGTGATTCCTGTATGTCTTTAAGCTCATCTTAAAAGCCAATAAAAGAGATGGATTCCCTTATAGAAAACGTACCATGTTACATACACAAACGATTTTATATAAAATGTCAAGATCTTCACAGAATACCTGAAGTCCATTCTTCTGACCCCTAAATCCCAGATTCATGAAGTACAAGTACTGAGCTCCTGTGTAGAAGAAACAGGTAAAAGATCCAAGAAGACTAAAAAAGAAGAGTAATTAGGAGGAATTTAACCTATGCCATTCAAATAGGTAAGTCTATAATAATAAAAATAGGTGGAAAAGGACTAAAAGAAAAACAGACAGATGAATCAATATCACAGCCAAGAAAATGAAAAAAACTGTGATAAAGATTGTATTTAAACTTTGGAAGGGAGAGAGATGTTTACTATATGGAAAAACCAAGTAACACATGTGAAAACAAACACACAAACTCCCAGGCATGTATCTTACACAGCAAATTAAACAAAATCCAAATCAATTACAGTTGAATGTAAGAACAATCCACCAAAGGACCCAAAAAGTAAAGAAGGGTTATTTACGGACTTTATAAACATTCAGAATCCCAGAAACTCAGTACAAAAAAAAAGTAAAATAGGAAAATGTTCTGTCCTGGAACACCATTCAAGTCTGTAAAGATCCCCAAACCGCAAGCAAGAGTGATGCTTTAAAAAGACTCTTGGGTCAGGTTTTCTAATAACGCATTTTACAATACTTTGACAAGAAAATTACAACATAAAAATGAGATTACCAAGGGCAGGTTAAACTTTATGGACTACCTAGATAGAATATTCTGTGTTTTCCCTTTCCAGTCTTCATTTTTGGCTCATTCTCCTTCCCTTCCTCTCTCTTTTTCTTTCTTCCAAAAAAGCTTGTCATCAGATTAACTAGTCGGTTTAAAATACCAAGGAAAATTGAATTAATAATAAATGTTTAGGACAATTATGAGGAAAATTATAAAACTTTATTATTAAAAAATTAGTATTGCGCATAAAAAAGTCTTCAAAAATGAAGAGACACTAGTACACTTCTAGATGGAAATACAAAATACAAAGAAGGCCATTATCCTTCAAAGATTCAAAATCACAGCAGGAATATCTGATTCTGACATTATAACTCTCTTACAGTGATTCCTGTATGTCTTTAAGCTCATCTTAAAAGCCAATAAAAGAGATGGATTCCCTTATAGAAAACGTACCATGTTACATACACAAACGATTTTATATAAAATGTCAAGATCTTCACAGAATACCTGAAGTCCATTCTTCTGACCCCTAAATCCCAGATTCATGAAGTACAAGTACTGAGCTCCTGTGTAGAAGAAACAGGTAAAAGATCCAAGAAGACTAAAAAAGAAGAGTAATTAGGAGGAATTTAACCTATGCCATTCAAATAGGTAAGTCTATAATAATAAAAATAGGTGGAAAAGGACTAAAAGAAAAACAGACAGATGAATCAATATCACAGCCAAGAAAATGAAAAAAACTGTGATAAAGATTGTATTTAAACTTTGGAAGGGAGAGAGATGTTTACTATATGGAAAAACCAAGTAACACATGTGAAAACAAACACACAAACTCCCAGGCATGTATCTTACACAGCAAATTAAACAAAATCCAAATCAATTACAGTTGAATGTAAGAACAATCCACCAAAGGACCCAAAAAGTAAAGAAGGGTTATTTACGGGACTTTATAAACATTCAGAATCCCAGAAACTCAGTACAGGTAAAAGATAACACACATATTTGTAACATAAGAGTCCATTTTTCCTTGTGTCTATATAGAGATCTTTAAAACCAATAAATGAAAGATGAAAAAAACAACTGATAAGTGAATAAAGCACACATGCAGACAAGTCATAAAATATACAAGCAATAAACATTTGAAAACAACTTATTCTCACCAGTGATTTTTAAAAAAATTTCAAGAATGAAACATCAATTTTTGGCTATCAAACTAGAAAATGTCTTACAAAAAAAAAAAAAAAAAAGATGGGGCTTCCCTGTGGGAGAAGAGTCCACCTTCCAGTACAAGGGGCACCTGTTTGATCCCTGGCCCGGGAAGATTCCACGTGCCGTAGAGCAGCTGGACCGGTGTGTCCAATTACGAGCCAGCACTCTGGAGCACATGCGCCCAGTCAGTGCTCTGCAACGAGAGAGGCCACTGCAATGGGAGACCCACACGTGCCAAAGAATAAAGATGGATGAAAATAAATAAAGGACCAATAAAAAAGAGGCCAATTTTTTTAAAAAAAAAAGATGGTGAGAATGGCAAGAACACAGGAGTATGGACATTTTGTGCATGTAGGCTTTGACCTCACAGAACTACATTTGAACAGAGGAAGGCTGAGGAATAAATGAGTTAAAAAACAGAAAATTTCAGTTAATGAAATAAAGAAAATATGAAAAAGGTGGAGGGAGAGGGGCTGGAGGGGTTAATTTGGATGGTCAGGAAAGGCTTCCAAGGGAATGACATTTGAGTTGAGAAATAAAGGCCAAGATGAACTACAATCTCAACTTTTCAAGCATTTCAAAATATTATGAACTAACTTACATTCTTTTTACTCCATAACTGAAGAAAAACATTTGATATTTCAACTGAAAGAGATATGAATAAACCTAAACAGGGCTTAGACAGGAACAGGATTAGGAGGGTTCCTCGGGGGATGGGAGCGGACAGTGAGAACACCTGATACCGGGGCTGGGCGGGCCTGGTTAGTCGTCATATCCATCCTTCCGCCCACAACAGAAAGTTCTTCTAAGCACTCCGGCAAGTCACTCAGATAGCTCTTACTATATTTAAGCAAAAGGGAGCTCTCTGATTTGACAAACAGCCCCCATCTCACAGATAAGTAAGTGTAACAGCTGGAAAATTATTCCTTAAAGTAAATTTCTACCTAGCTATGACATCCAGAATTAGACACATACATTTTTTTCTCTATATAATAGCCTTTAAATAGATAAAGAAACTGTGAACTCTTTTATTTTGTCTTCTCTGATTCATACTAAACACCTGTTTTCCATCTTGCATGGGATATAGTTTCTAAATGCTTCACCTGTCTTACTCCTCCTCTTTGTCCATTCACATTGATTAACAAGCTTCTTAGCAACGTAGGAAGAGCAAAAAGAAGTATTTTCACACTGACAGTGCTTAAAATTGATTATAAAAAAGCAGACCAACTTCAAGCCATCTCACTACAGCTTTAAAATTCTTTACAGGCATACACAACACACACCCTATGGCCTACACCTCTGGTATCATCCCCTGCCTGGTGCCCCACTGGTTATTTTTAAAATACAGCATAAAGGAGCCCATTATTTTAGATGGGTCGTGTTTGGGGCAGTGAAGAGAAAATTATATTCTATCAATACAGCTTAATTTCAAAAACTAAACATAAATCAAAAAGAAAAAATTCTCTCAAACTGAAAACTGAAACAAATGAATTTAACTGTATATCAAGTGATGATAAAACTACACTAAAGTCTGTATAACTTTAAAACAGAGAGTTGATCGTACTCAGTGGGATATGATCTAAAGACAAAGAGACAGCAAATACTCCTAACCTTCATTCACTGACTTAGTAGTAACATGAATATTATTTGATAACAAATAGACATATATACCTACAGAGAGAGTCAAACAGACATAAGAAAGGCATACTGACATATATAGTATAATAGAGATTAAAAATATAGTAATACTGTTTAAACAATCAAATCAGAATTTATATTCAATAATCTTAAATCTGAATCAGAACTAACAGTATCATATTTTTCTTTTTCAAAAATTTATATTTTCCTGGCTTGGTCCACCAAAAAGAACTAAAGGAACTCAGCAGCCCTATAAGCTACCAGCCAGACTGTGGTTTCTAACTATCATTCCCATTAGAAGAAATCACAGTCCTCGGGAGAATGGCTGCTTCTACACTTGAGACAGGAAGTGTGCAAGATGGCCTGAGGCATCTCACTGGCCTAGGAGCGAGGAAGAAACAAAACTATCAGAGACAAACAGGGAACTAGCTACAGGACATGGAGACGATATCACACAAGGGCTTCCATTGGTCAAAGACGGGACAATCAGAAATCAGAACGATGACTCTGCAAGTGATTGAAACACATTATATAGATGGAAAGAGATCAAGCAGATCATAATAAAATAAAACAAACAAAAACCAAAAACGAATTAGCTATGACAGGAGGTAACAGGACTCTAAAAGGGGAAGAATTAAGCATTAATCCTGTCTTTCCAACTATACCTAACTGGAAAAGAGAATTCTACCTGAAAATATACTTGTAATATTATAATTAAAATTTTTTCTTTGGGAAGCCTGTAATGAAACAACTAATTCGGTCTATCATCAACAGCTGAAACCATCACATATAAGATCAACAGTGACATTAGGAATGAAGGGAACACGACTCCTGTGCAAGTGAAATACAGTGTGGTGGGAGCTGATCTTGGGGAAGAAGAGAGGCAGATGAGGCCTCTCTAGCCTAACACCAATGGCAGGCATCTGAAGTCTATTAAGCAGAAGAGTTACAAGATAAGATCTGCATGTGGAAAGGCCCAGTTTGGGTGCGGATAGCTGAACTGGTAACAGATATGTTAGGAAGTTACTGTAGCAGAGTAGGGAGCCAAGGCAATGGTGAAGAAGTGAAGTGAATGAATTTGAGAGAGTTACTAACAGGATTTGATCGGTACTCAGTGGGATATGATCTAAAGACAAAGAGACAGCAAATACTCCTAACCTTCATTCACTGACTTAGTAGTAACATGAATATTATTTGATAACAAATAGACATATATACCTACAGAGAGAGTCAAACAGACATAAGAAAGGCATACTGACATATATAGTATAATAGAGATTAAAAATATAGTAATACTGTTTAAACAATCAAATCAGAATTTATATTCAATAATCTTAAATCTGAATCAGAACTAACAGTATCATATTTTTCTTTTTCAAAAATTTATATTTTCCTGGCTTGGTCCACCAAAAAGAACTAAAGGAACTCAGCAGCCCTATAAGCTACCAGCCAGACTGTGGTTTCTAACTATCATTCCCATTAGAAGAAATCACAGTCCTCGGGAGAATGGCTGCTTCTACACTTGAGACAGGAAGTGTGCAAGATGGCCTGAGGCATCTCACTGGCCTAGGAGCGAGGAAGAAACAAAACTATCAGAGACAAACAGGGAACTAGCTACAGGACATGGAGACGATATCACACAAGGGCTTCCATTGGTCAAAGACGGGACAATCAGAAATCAGAACGATGACTCTGCAAGTGATTGAAACACATTATATAGATGGAAAGAGATCAAGCAGATCATAATAAAATAAAACAAACAAAAACCAAAAACGAATTAGCTATGACAGGAGGTAACAGGACTCTAAAAGGGGAAGAATTAAGCATTAATCCTGTCTTTCCAACTATACCTAACTGGAAAAGAGAATTCTACCTGAAAATATACTTGTAATATTATAATTAAAATTTTTTTCTTTGGGAAGCCTGTAATGAAACAACTAATTCGGTCTATCATCAACAGCTGAAACCATCACATATAAGATCAACAGTGACATTAGGAATGAAGGGAACACGACTCCTGTGCAAGTGAAATACAGTGTGGTGGGAGCTGATCTTGGGGAAGAAGAGAGGCAGATGAGGCCTCTCTAGCCTAACACCAATGGCAGGCATCTGAAGTCTATTAAGCAGAAGAGTTACAAGATAAGATCTGCATGTGGAAAGGCCCAGTTTGGGTGCGGATAGCTGAACTGGTAACAGATATGTTAGGAAGTTACTGTAGCAGAGTAGGGAGCCAAGGCAATGGTGAAGAAGTGAAGTGAATGAATTTGAGAGAGTTACTAACAGGATTTGGTCCTGAATTGGTTGTGGAAGGTAAGAGAAGAAATCATCACAAATGACTTCCGGCTTTCATGCTCGCATAAAAGGTGATTGATTCACTGGGGCGGGGAACAGGAAAGAGGATCAGGAGTGCCAGGAAAGAACCAGATCTCCATTTTGGACTTGGTGCATTTGAGACGACTCTGAGAGAGTGGAAAGATGATACCACATATCTGATTGGACAAAAAGGTCTCAGAAGTCCATGAATAGGTCAAGCCTGGAGATGTGTGTGAGTCATCCACATATAAGTGGGAGTGGCCGAGATCACCTATGGAAGGAGTGGAGGTGACTTTGAGAAATGCCAACATTTAATAGTGTTGTATTAGTCACTGAGTTGTGTCTGACTCTTTGTGACCCCATGGACGGTAGCCTGTCAGGCTTCCTCTGTCCAAGGGATTCTCCAGACAAGAATTCTGGAGTGGGTAGGCTTTCCCTTCTCCAGGGCATTGTCCCAACCCCAGGAACAAACTCAGGTCTCCTGCACTGCTGGCAGATCTTTACCATCTGAGCCACCAGGGAAGCCCAAGAGTGTCAAATGATCATGTCAGATACAAACTACAGGAAGACAAACTTTCACAGAACTTTGAGAAGTGGCAAAAACAAACCAATCAACCCACAAGGAAGATGAGGGCATGAAGAAGAGACTGCTTTAAGGTAAGATTGGCCACGAGGGTCAAAGACAACTGAGAGGACAAACAAGAAAAAATGTACCCTGGATTTAGAAATATGAAGGTCACTGGTGACCAACAGCCCCTTTTGTTAGCAATATTAAAAATGCTGTTCATTAAAACACAATCCTGGGGCTTCCCTGGTGGTCCAGTGGGTAATGAGTCCACGTTGCAACGCAGGGGACACCGATTCTGTCCCTGGCCGGGGAAGATCCCATGTGCCGCAGAGCAGCTGCACTGGTGTGTCCAATTATGAGCTAGCTCTGTAGAGCGCATGCGCCCAGAGCCGGTGCTCTGCAACAAGAGAGGCCACTGAGATGGGAGGCCCACATAGGCCAAAGAATAAAGATGGATGAAAATAAATAAATTAAAAAAATACAAGAGGCCAAAATTGAAAAAAAAAAAAAAACAGTTAAAAACAAAACACAATCCTGAATACACAACCTATGTTTCATACCACTGATTAGCTCACTAAATTGCATGCATTAAATATCATTAAGCTGACAGGGATGGTTTCTGCAAACCAAAAAATGTATAAAATAGTTCACACACATAATTTTATACAGTATCAAACTTCTAATACAATGTGGATAGCTAAGGCTATCCAAGAAAATAAGCAAAGGAAAATCTGGGACGAGTGTCAGGAAACTCCACAGCAGTGGTAGGAGCATTTAACTCCTTGGCAACAGAAGTCATTTTTCCTGGAGCAAAGTCTATTGCCAGCAATGAAGATCCTGAGAATCTCTAGTATGAAGGATTAACAGACTGGCCCACACACTGGAAAATACATTTAAAGGAACAATCCAGTACTAGCTCAGAAAGAATGAAATGATCTAATATGCCACTGCCAGGTCTAGAAAGTAACATAGATTGTAATAATAATAACAAAGGACCTCATCTACAATAATGTAATACTATGATATAAACTTCTTTTCTGTGATTTATTTCATTTGCCAAAGAAATTCAAAATAAGAACATCTCCTAGATTTGTAGTGTAACAGATATCTGAATCAGAATTTATACTATCATTGATACTTGAAAATTAATCAAATGCTCTGATTTAAACATCTACTAAATTGCAGCCTAAATTAGATACTTTCCTTGAGATCAATAAAGACTTACAATGTGGACGTTATTAGAAAATTTAAAAGTAGGCGAATATTTCAGGTCTTCCACCCATTTTTAATTTTTTTTTTGATGTTGAGTTATATGAGCTGTTTACATATTTCAAATATTCGTTTCTTATTGGTTATATTATTAGCAAATATCTTCTCCCTTTCGGTAGGCTGTCTATTTGCTTTGTCAATGGTTTCCTTAGCTGTGCAAAAGCTCTTAAGTTTAAGGAAGTCCCCCATTGGTTTGCCACCCATTGGTTTGTTTTTGTTTTTATTTTCTTTACATTAGGATACAGATCCAAAAAAAAATAGAGAACATGCAGGTGGCTAAGAACATGCAGGCACATGAAAAGATGTTCAACATCACTAATCATCAACGAAATGCAAATCAAAACCACAATGAGATATCACTTCATACCAGTCAGAATGGCTATCATCACAACAAACATAAATGACAAATGTTGGTGAGGACATGGAGAAAAGGGAGCCCCCTTAAACTGGTGGTGGAAAGGTAATTGACGCGGTCACTGTGGAAGACAGTATGGCTGTTTCTCAAAAATCAAAAACCACCATCGGCCCAGTAACTCCCAGCCTTGGGTATATTTGCGAGAAAAATCGAAAACACTGATTCAAAAAGACACATGCACCCCAAAGTTCAGCATCATTTACAATTACCAAGATATGGAATAACTTAAGTGTCCATCAACAGAGAACACATCAACAGGGGAATGTATAAAGAACACACACACACCAGAATACTACTCAGCCATAAAGAAGAATAAAAATTTTGCCATTTGCAGCAACGTAGGTGGACTTGGAGGATATTAAGCTAAGTGAAATAGGTCAGGCAGAGAAAAACAAATACTGCATGATGTCACTTATATGTGGACTCTAAAAAGTAAACTAGTGAATAGAACAAAAAACAAAACAAACTTACAAGGCATAAGGAGTTAAGAGATAGAAACTATCCTTGGTGGTGGTGTTCAGTTGTTAAGTCGTGTCTGACTCTTTGCCACCCACGGACTACCAACACACCAGGCTTCCCTGTCCTTAAATATTTCCCTAAATTTGCTCAAATTCAAGTCTACTGAGTCGATGATGTTATCTAACCATCTCAACCTCTGCTGCCCCCTCTCCTTTGCTCTCAGTCTTTCCCAGCATCAGGGTCTTTTCCAATGAGTCTCCATTGCCCTCAGTCTTTCCTAATAACTTTAGGGTCTTTCACAATGAGGCAGCTCTTGGCCTTCGGCTTCAGCATCACTCTTTCTCTCTCCCCCCCCCCTTTTTTTTTTACAGCATCACTCTTTCCAGTGAATATTCAGGCCTGATTTACCTTAGGATGGACTGGTTGATCTCCCTGCAGTCTAAGGGACTCTCGAGAGTCTTCTCCAGCACCACAGGTGGAAGGCATCAATTCTTTGGTGCTCAGGCTTTTTTACTGTCAGCTCTCACATCTGTACATGACTATTGGAAAAACCATAGCTTTGACTATACAGACCTTTGTCAACAAAGTGATGTCTCTGCTTTTTTTAATATACTGTCTAGGTTTGTTGTAGCTTTCCTTCCAAGGAGCATGCACTTTCTAATTTCATGGCAACAATCATCACTTGCAATGATTTTGGAGCCCCCCCCTCCAAAAAGAAAATCTGTCACTACTTCCACTTTTCCTTACCTATTTGCTATGGAATGATGGGCCCATGATAGATGACGGTGGACAGGTAACTGTGGACAGTGTCAGATTCTTGATCTCCAAAGGAGAAGAATTCACACTGGGATCAAAAAGTCTTGGATTTGGTCACTCATAGCTTTGTGCAGTTATAGTTTATTAAAGAAAAAAGGGATAGAGAAAGCTTCCAGTATAGACACTGGAAGGGTGGGATGGAAGAATACTCCCAGAAACTAGTTCAGACAAGGCAATTTGTATTTTCCAGTAGGTTATTAACAGTAG
Source organism: Tragulus kanchil (assembly GCA_022376925.1). NCBI lineage: Eukaryota > Metazoa > Chordata > Mammalia > Artiodactyla > Tragulidae > Tragulus > Tragulus kanchil. The sequence goes on from JAIOJX010000003.1 coordinate 140,773,901, forward strand.
ATCAAAAGAATATCTTAAGGTTGTAAAGGCCTTGCTAGGCCCACACCCATAACATTAAACATAAGATTAGCCCAGAGGATGGTCTCCAGGCTTCAGGGCTATGTGAGACATTCCAGTACAAAATAGTTTGTTTCTGTAAGAGAATCAACTTAGCTTCAAACTAGATCTTTATCATATTTTAGACTAGAAAATGTTCCTGCTCCTCCTTGGAAACTGCAGGCATCCTTAGCAAGTCTGCCTATTCACCCCTTTCACCTAGATGCCACAATCTTAGTTTTCTGAATGTTGCGCTTTAAGCCAGCTTTTTTATTCTCCTCTTTCACAATCACGAGGCTCTTTAGTTCCTCTTCACTTTCTGCCATTAGAGTGGCATCATCTGCATACCTGAAGTTGTTGATATTTTTCTCAATAGTCATAATTTCAGCATGTGATTTGTCCAGTCTGGCATTTCACATGATGTACTCTACATATAAGTTAAGTCAGGGTGAACCTGATTTACCGGATGGACTGGTTGATCTCCCTGCAGTCTAAGGGACTCTCGAGAGTCTTCTCCAGCACCACAGGTGGAAGGCATCAATTCTTTGGTGCTCAGGCTTTTTTACTGTCAGCTCTCACATCTGTACATGACTATTGGAAAAACCATAGCTTTGACTATACAGACCTTTGTCAACAAAGTGATGTCTCTGCTTTTTTTAATATACTGTCTAGGTTTGTTGTAGCTTTCCTTCCAAGGAGCATGCACTTTCTAATTTCATGGCAACAATCATCACTTGCAATGATTTTGGAGCCCCCCCCTCCAAAAAGAAAATCTGTCACTACTTCCACTTTTCCTTACCTATTTGCTATGGAATGATGGGCCCATGATAGATGACGGTGGACAGGTAACTGTGGACAGTGTCAGATTCTTGATCTCCAAAGGAGAAGAATTCACACTGGGATCAAAAAGTCTTGGATTTGGTCACTCATAGCTTTGTGCAGTTATAGTTTATTAAAGAAAAAAGGGATAGAGAAAGCTTCCAGTATAGACACTGGAAGGGTGGGATGGAAGAATACTCCCAGAAACTAGTTCAGACAAGGCAATTTGTATTTTCCAGTAGGTTATTAACAGTAGATCAAAAGAATATCTTAAGGTTGTAAAGGCCTTGCTAGGCCCACACCCATAACATTAAACATAAGATTAGCCCAGAGGATGGTCTCCAGGCTTCAGGGCTATGTGAGACATTCCAGTACAAAATAGTTTGTTTCTGTAAGAGAATCAACTTAGCTTCAAACTAGATCTTTATCATATTTTAGACTAGAAAATGTTCCTGCTCCTCCTTGGAAACTGCAGGCATCCTTAGCAAGTCTGCCTATTCACCCCTTTCACCTAGATGCCACAATCTTAGTTTTCTGAATGTTGCGCTTTAAGCCAGCTTTTTCATTCTCCTCTTTCACAATCACGAGGCTCTTTAGTTCCTCTTCACTTTCTGCCATTAGAGTGGCATCATCTGCATACCTGAAGTTGTTGATATTTTTCTCAATAGTCATAATTTCAGCATGTGATTTGTCCAGTCTGGCATTTCACATGATGTACTCTACATATAAGTTAAGTAAGCAGGGTGACGGTACACAGCCTTGTTGTACTCCTTGCCCAATTTGGAACCAATCTGTTGTTCCATGTCCTGTTCTAATTGTTGCTTCTGGTCCACATACAGTTTTCTCAGGAGACAGATAAGGTGGTCTGGTATTCTCATTTCTTGAAGAATTTTTCACAGTCTGTAATGATTCCCCCATCAAAGGTAGCACAGTCAATGAAGCAGAAGTAGATGTTTTTCTGGAACTTCCTTGTTTTTCCCATGATGCCATGAATGTTGACAATTTGATCTCTGGTTCCTCTGCCTTTTCTAAACCCAGCTTGAACATCTAGCCATTCTCAGTTCATGTACTGCTGAAGCCTAGCTTGGAGGATTTTAAGCATTACCTTGCTAGTGTGTGAAATGAGTACAAGTGTGTGGCAGTGTGAACATTCTTTGGCATTGCCCTTCTTTGGTATTAGAATGAAAACTGACCTTTTCCAGTCCTGAGGCCACTGCTGAGTTTTCCAAATTTGCTGACGTATTGAGTGTAGCACGTTAATGGCATCATCTTTCAGGATTTGAAATAGTTCAGCTGGAATTTCAGCACCTCCACTAGCTTTGTTCATAGTGATGCTTTCTGAGGCCCACTTGACTTCACACGTCAGGATGTCTGGTTCTTGGTGAGTGATCATACCATTGTGGTTATCCAGGCCATGAACATCGTGGTTTTTTTTGTTTGTTTGTTTTGTTTTGTTTGTATAGTTCTTCTATGTATTCCTGTCACCACTTCTTAATCTCTTCTGCTTCTGCTGGGTCCTTGCTATTTCTGTCCTTTACTGTGCCCACCCTTGCATGAAATGTTCCCTTGACACGTCCAATTTTCTTGAAGATATCTGTAGTCTTTCCCATTGTATTGTTTTCCTCTATTTCTTTGCATTGATCACTTAAGATCGTCTTGTCTCTCCTTGCTATGCTCTGGAACTCTGCATTCAAGTGGGTAAATCTCCCCGCCTTCTCCTTCGCCTTTTGCTCCTCTTCTTTCCCCTGCTATTGGTAAAGCCTCCTCAGTCAACCATTTTGCCTTCTTGCATTTCTTTTTCTTCGGGATGGCTTTGGTTACTGCCTCTTGCACAATGTTACAAATTATTATGTATAAAATAAGCTACAGTGATATATTATATAATACAGGAAATATAGCCAATATTTTATAATCATTAAAAATGAAGTATAACCTTTCAAAATTTTCAGTCACTATATTATATACCTGTAACTTAAATAACTATGCTAAAACTAAAAGCAGGGTGAAGCAGTAAAATAAAACAATCCAAAAAAAGAGAGGCAAATATGTTACACAGCAGTTTCATAATATCTTTGTAAATATACCAGCTTACTGATTTTAAAACACTTGTTTTAAGATTGGTAGTTTCTATAAGATTAATCATACTAACTTTTAGGAACAAATTTTATTTCCAAGAATGGTTTTGAGAACCTCAACTTAGCTTTTGGAGACTTTACCACAGTTTTTAGAATCTCTCCTTTTTATAGAAAACCAAGTAGTTAAAAGACACTGATTTTCACATACACACTATAAAAGCAAAGTGGATAAGGCACTTGAAAATATCTGTAAGCAGTAAGTGTACCAAATATCTAACAGAAAATATTTGTAAACAGTAAAATGTACCAAATATCTAAAATTATTAGACTAAGCATATGGTACTTCATGGTACTCAGTAAGTATAACCCCCTTGTTTTAAAGATGATGTTACAATCTATATTTGCAGGTGTGGTTAAATAAATCGATTTATTACCAGCAATCCTTTTTACATGGCACATGTATTTTTAAAATATTTTGACTTCAGACAAGGAAACTCTTTAAAGAGAAGGTCAGCACGACTCTCCACCACTGATGCCTGCTCTATGAGTGTCCAATGAGGCCATGGCAGCAACCCGGAGCTGGCTCGGTTCCCAGCAATGCACTGGTATGCCCTGTGGCCTGGAGCTGTATTTCATCGAGACTGTCCTTTACTGTGCCCACCCTTGCATGAAATGTTCCTCTATTTCTTTGCCCATTGATGCTACTTAAAGATCGTCTTGTCTCTCCTTGCTATGCTCTGGAACTCTGCATTCAAGTGGGTAAATCTCCCCGCCTTCTCCTTCGCCTTTTGCTCCTCTTCTTTCCCCTGCTATTGGTAAAGCCTCCTCAGTCAACCATTTTGCCTTCTTGCATTTCTTTTTCTTCGGGATGGCTTTGGTTACTGCCTCTTGCACAATGTTACAAATTATTATGTATAAAATAAGCTACAGTGATATATTATATAATACAGGAAATATAGCCAATATTTTATAATCATTAAAAATGAAGTATAACCTTTCAAAATTTTCAGTCACTATATTATATACCTGTAACTTAAATAACTATGCTAAAACTAAAAGCAGGGTGAAGCAGTAAAATAAAACAATCCAAAAAAAGAGAGGCAAATATGTTACACAGCAGTTTCATAATATCTTTGTAAATATACCAGCTTACTGATTTTAAAACACTTGTTTTAAGATTGGTAGTTTCTATAAGATTAATCATACTAACTTTTAGGAACAAATTTTATTTCCAAGAATGGTTTTGAGAACCTCAACTTAGCTTTTGGAGACTTTACAACATTTTTTCGAATCTCTCCTTTTTATAGAAAACCAAGTAGTTAAAAGACACTGATTTTCACATACACACTATAAAAGCAAAGTGGATAAGGCACTTGAAAATATCTGTAAGCAGTAAGTGTACCAAATATCTAACAGAAAATATTTGTAAACAGTAAAATGTACCAAATATCTAAAATTATTAGACTAAGCATATGGTACTTCATGGTACTCAGTAAGTATAACCCCCTTGTTTTAAAGATGATGTTACAATCTATATTTGCAGGTGTGGTTAAATAAATCGATTTATTACCAGCAATCCTTTTTACATGGCACATGTATTTTTAAAATATTTTGACTTCAGACAAGGAAACTCTTTAAAGAGAAGGTCAGCACGACTCTCCACCACTGATGCCTGCTCTATGAGTGTCCAATGAGGCCATGGCAGCAACCCGGAGCTGGCTCGGTTCCCAGCAATGCACTGGTATGCCCTGTGGCCTGGAGCTGTATTTCATCATGTTAATAGTATGTAGCTGTCTATTCTATATGTGGTCTAATAACAAGGTCTAAGATATCCACAAATGCAGACAATCATTTTGAGGTCCTTTCTAATACTTTCCGTCCATGAACTGAGAGTAAGGAGGAAGGGAAGGAACGCTGATGGAAACTTCATAAGGAAAGAAAATCTACATGAAGACAACTTCTTGACTGGATTTATGTACCATTTATATTTTGAAAGAAACTTTTCTATATGTCATTCTGTTCCTCCTCGTGTCAAGGTAAGTGGTAGACTGAGAGAGCACACAGTTAAGTGATGACACCCACAGATGTCAAATTGGTTCCAGTGGGAGTGGAGCAGACTCAAGGAAAGAAAGACACAAAGCACATGCTCATTACACAAATAGCTACTAAAGCCAGAGAACTTAGCCTGAAATGTTTAAATATATCTTTACACATCATCTTGAGAAATTAAGAGACTTGTTTTTAAAAATATAGTCTTCAGGAAACGTTCATGACTACATGCTACATTTAAAAGTGTCCCTCCAGGCTTCCCTGGTGGTCCAGTGGGTAAGGACACCACAATGCAGTGCAAGGGGCGCCGGTTTGATCCCTAGCCTGGGAAGATCCCACACGCCATGGAGCAGCTGGACCGATGTGTCCAATTACCAAGCCAGAGCTTTTGAGTGCATGCACCCAGAGCCGGTGCTCTGCGACAACAGAGGCCACCGTGATGGGAGGCCCACACAGACCAAAGAACAAAGATGGATGAAAACAGATGAATGAAAGACCAATAGAAGTGGCCAAAAAGAGAAAAAAAAAAAAGTGTCCCTCCGTCCACACACATCTGTTTACAATAAGCAGTCTGGGGTATAAACACTAAGAAAGACTGGAAAGACTGGAAAGACTGAGAGTTCACAATGAAACTGAGATAAAATAGCATATTCAGCACATTTTATGACATTAAAAAAGCTTGCTCACTTTATGGTCACAATACGGTCATTGTATTTTACAAACTTTCTCTTGACAAAAAGACACAGAAAGACTTACAGCTATTGCAAAGTTATTCTGAAAAATCTGAGCTCTTAGTCTTAATTCTCAATCTACATGCCATGAGTATTAGATCAGTGATGTCAGATAATCGGGAGCCATGAGAAAAGGCCACCTCTGTTAAGACAGATTAAATATTTATGTCATATCCTTTCCATAACAGAGCTGGAAAAATACACACAAGATAAAATGCTACACAATCCTAAGCACTGAAAATCTATTGAGATCATTTAAAGTAAGAGCAAGACTTTGCATATAGAAATTATGCTCATCACCCATCACCGGAATAACATTCTGGAGTCATTTTGCTAATGGATACACACTGAAAGAATCGCACCCCCTCACCCATTCACCCACATGGGCATGGTGACACACACTCTGCCCACATCTGTGAGCTGGTGGGCAAGGATCATGTACAGGAGCTGTTACAGCAGCGTGGTCACTGTGAAACTGAAAATGCTCATGGGCGTAGGTGGGTGGAGATGAAAAGCCTGATCTTGGTCTCATCAGCCCAATCCTCTCATCAGCCTAATGGAGTCTTAGCCTTGTTGTCATAGTAACTGGCAGATACACCAAGAGACCTTCTCTCGGGTGAAATGACAGGCATGTGTTCTTTGGCCTCTGAATCTCTGCACCTGCTGCCAACTATCTGGAGATACTCATCCCATCCCCTCATCGTTTGGCAAACTTCTCTTCCTCCCTTCAGTGAGCGCTGCTCTCCTGTGAGACTTCCTTTGACTACTTCAAGCACAGTTCGGTGCTTTCCATCCCAGGCTCCCATTGTGCCTTGTGCTTACTGCCAATATACCACTTTACAGAGTGTTGTAACCGCCTTCACATCTATCTTCTCTCTCAACCAGAACCTCTTTGAAGGCAGACGCTGAATTTCTGTTTGCTTTCCTAGCACCCAGCACAATGCCCAGCACTGAGAAAGCATAATACTTACTGATTCACTAGAGGAAAACTGACAGAAATTAATGTCCCACATTCAATAATCCACGAGTTATCCTGTTCTTGAGAGTATCTGTGCAGTTTCTAATATGCTGACAGTCACACTGTAGGCTGGGCTGAGATTCAGAGTCATAACCATAAACATAAAATTACTTCCTTCCTTAGGAGTGAGCAAAGGTCTACAAATCACAGGCAACAGGAACTTAACACAATAATTTCTCTCTAAGGCCCCAATGGCTAATTTTTTTTAAATATAGAAGAACCCCATGATTTATCCACTTTGCAGAAGTGAAAAAGATTCGACCATTTAAATCATTTCCACCCTCCCCAAAGAGACAAAATCCTTAAATTTTCTTTCCTTGCAGAACTGGATACACAACTAATCTAAGAGCTCACCATCCAGGTGCAGTTCTGGATGCCTTACTAGCTCTCACTCCAGTCTATGGATTACTTTATATTGTGTTGCATCAAAACTGGCAGAAATCTACCAAATTCTACAACTAGGTGCCTTATAAAAAGCCTCCATATTCTTTTTTTTAAGACAAAAGTTGCAATTGTTGGATACAGGAAATGGTCAAGATAGGATGAAAGAGATTTAAAAATGCCCAGGAAAAATGCTATGATTTGCAGCAACATGGATGGAACTAGAGGTTATCATACTAAGTGAAGTAAGCCAGACAGAGAAAAACAACTATCATATGTTATCTCTTATAGGTAGAATCTAAAAGGAAAATAATGCAAAAGAACTTATTTATAAAACAAAAATAGGCTCACACACATGGAGAACTTACGGCTACCAAAGGGGAAAGAGGTGGGAGGGATACACTAGAGGAGTATGGGATTAACACACAGACACCACTGGGACTTCCATGGTGGCCCAGGGGTTTAAGACTCTGCCTTCCAATTTAGGGGGCATAGGTTCAGTCCCTGGTTGGGGAAAGAAGGTCCCACGTGCCGTGTGGCACGGCCAAAAATTAGAAAACAAACAACAGTCACAGGATTTATCATCCATAATCTTAGGTGCCAGAGGACAGTGAAGTAATTACAAAAAAAAAAATCATGAAAGTAAAATATACACAATACTATATATAAAATAGATAACCAACAAGGACCTACTACATGGCCCAGGAACGTGTAACTCAATATCTGGTAATAACCTATAATGAAAAAGAAATGTAAAAAAAAAAAGCACACACATATATATATATATATACACATACACACACACACACACACACACATATATAAAAACAGAATGACTTTGCTGTACAGTTGAAACTAATACAACATTGTAGATCAGCTATATTTCAATTTAAAAACAAAGCTTACTATGGAAAGACAAACCAAAATTGCTGTGTTTATAACAATTCACAGAAGGAGAAAATAGGGTGCAAGAAAGAGCTATATCATGATGGAAGAGATGTTAAGTGCTTATCTATCATCCGAATAAACAATTCTTAGTTTGTTGACTCTTCTCATTTCTTTTTGGTATGTAATCTATAAGAAAATTAACTAATGGTTACCCAATAGGCAGTTTATAATGCAGCTGAAGATTCAAGGTATAAACAGACTAAAAATTAAATGATAAAAAAATCACCTAAGATATATCACAACTCCATATATTTACCAACTGACAAAATAATTGATCAATGACAATAAGAAGCATAAAAATAGGGATAGAAGATGGCAGACTATAAATAAATAAGGGACTTCCTTGGTGGTCCAGTGGTTAAGAATCCGGCTGCCAAAGCAGGAGGCAGGGTTTGATCTCTGGTCTGGGAAGATTCCACATCCTCAGGGCATCAGAGCCTATGCACCACAGCTAGTGAAGCCCACGTGTCCCAGAACCATGCTCTGAACAAGAGAAGCCACTGTAAGGAAAAGCCTGAGCACCACACTAGAGAGCAGCCCCTACTCGCTGCAACTTAAGAGAAAGCCCTTGTGCTTCAACGAAAAGACCATACAGCCCCCCCCATATAATAATAATTAAGTATCAGCAGAAAACATTAAGCAGGTATCACGGGTTGATTAATAAAGAAGCCTGGTGTGCTGCAGTCCATGGGGATGCAAAGGGTTGGACATGACTTAGCGACTAAACAACAACAATCATGGATTGAACTGTAGCATCCCAAAAGACATGCTGAAGTCCTAACCCCTAAGTACTTCCTGGTCCTTCAGCATGTCATTCATCTGGATGTGAAGTGGCGGCAGATACAATCAGTTAAGATGAGCTTACAATGGAGGAGGATGGGCACTTAATCAGACATGACTGGTCTCCTTATGAGAAGAGAGACGGAAACATACAGGGAGAAGATGGCCATTTGATGACAGAAGCAGAAACTCAAGTGATGCAACTATAAGCCAAATAATGCCAAGGAATGCCAGCAAACATTCCTGGAATTCCTGGAGGCTGGAAAAGGAAAGGAAGTGTTCCACCCTATAGGTCTCAGAGGAAATGTGGCCTTGTTGGTAAGTTGGTTTTTGATTTGTTTGCCTCCAGAACCATGCGATGATAAAGCTCTGTTGTTTTAAGCTCCCAGTTTCTGGTACTTTGTATGGCCACCATAGGAAACTCTTTAATAACACAGAGGGCAAGATGGGTCAATTCAACCGGAAATTATGAGAGAGAATATCGACGATCTCATCAGCACACACCACCCTCTTCTCTGGAGGCCCAGTGGACGCTCCTCTCCTCAGGACTGAGGCGAGCAGATGAGATGGTGGGGAGGCACCTGAGAAGAGCAGCATCGGGGGTCTTTCTGCTTGTTTCCATTTCATCATTCCTTAAAATGAAGGGTTCCAAACAAGAAAAAGAAAACTTAAAGACCACTTAGCTGTCCTCAAGCATTTTCTTGCTACTCATTAAGAACAGTATTAGGACAAAGCAGAATCAAAAGTAAGAATATTCTCCAAATTCTACCTTCACACTCAAACCACAGTGAATTTTAAGTATTCTTGATGTCTTCTTAGAGTCCTTCAATAGTTTCCAAGAATACATGATATAACTTAGGATGAAATAAAGAAAAAAATAGCCCCAATCTTTTCTAAAATGCAAGACTTGTATATGAAGTATATTCAAAAGGTTCTGTACAAATCATTATTGTCCAGAAAAGGAAGCAATTTCTCCTTCACACTTCAGCAGAGCAGAGGTGCTAACTTATTTTAAACCCAAGTGAGTCAATTCTTCACTTAAAAAGTGCTTTGATGTTTATAAGTGTATCATTCCAACATTAAGTCAATTTATCAATATAAAGGTAAATATATGGCTTTAATAATTTGCAGTTGTGGCTTCTGTGATTCAGATGGTCATCAACTCAAGACCACAACTGGAGCAGAAACTGGAGGAGAATGGAATGGGGAAGGGACAAGAATGCCCATGTGCTCTTCCAGTGGCAAGGCTGAAGGGGCTTATTTCAATGAACGTATGACAAGGTCAGTCTCTTGAAAAAGAGGGGTGGGGAGTTCAAATGTTAGGCAGTTTTATCATTGTTCTTTTGACATCACTGAGGGCTTCCCTGGTGGTCCAGTGGGTAAGGACACCACCTTGCAGTGCAAGGGGCGCCAGTTCGATCCCTGGCCTGGGAAGATCCCACGTGCTGCCAAGCGGCTGGACCAGTGTGTCCAATTACGAGCCAGTGCTCTGGAGTGCATGTGCCCAGAGCGAGTGCTCTGCAACAAAAGAGACCACTACAATGGGAAGCCAATACAGGCCAAAGAACAAAGATGGATGAAAATAAATAAATGAAAGACAAATAAAAGCAGCCAAAAATGAAAAAAAACAAAAACAAAAAAAAGCTATACACAAAAAAGGTGAAATCTTCTGTACATAATAAAGCAATTTTAAAAACCATGGTGGGGAGGCACCTGAGAAGAGCAGCATCGGGGGTCTTTCTGCTTGTTTCCATTTCATCATTCCTTAAAATGAAGGGTTCCAAACAAGAAAAAGAAAACTTAAAGACCACTTAGCTGTCCTCAAGCATTTTCTTGCTACTCATTAAGAACAGTATTAGGACAAAGCAGAATCAAAAGTAAGAATATTCTCCAAATTCTACCTTCACACTCAAACCACAGTGAATTTTAAGTATTCTTGATGTCTTCTTAGAGTCCTTCAATAGTTTCCAAGAATACATGATATAACTTAGGATGAAATAAAGAAAAAATAGCCCCAATCTTTTCTAAAATGCAAGACTTGTATATGAAGTATATTCAAAAGGTTCTGTACAAATCATTATTGTCCAGAAAAGGAAGCAATTTCTCCTTCACACTTCAGCAGAGCAGAGGTGCTAACTTATTTTAAACCCAAGTGAGTCAATTCTTCACTTAAAAAGTGCTTTGATGTTTATAAGTGTATCATTCCAACATTAAGTCAATTTATCAATATAAAGGTAAATATATGGCTTTAATAATTTGCAGTTGTGGCTTCTGTGATTCAGATGGTCATCAACTCAAGACCACAACTGGAGCAGAAACTGGAGGAGAATGGAATGGGGAAGGGACAAGAATGCCCATGTGCTCTTCCAGTGGCAAGGCTGAAGGGGCTTATTTCAATGAACGTATGACAAGGTCAGTCTCTTGAAAAAGAGGGGTGGGGAGTTCAAATGTTAGGCAGTTTTATCATTGTTCTTTTGACATCACTGAGGGCTTCCCTGGTGGTCCAGTGGGTAAGGACACCACCTTGCAGTGCAAGGGGCGCCAGTTCGATCCCTGGCCTGGGAAGATCCCACGTGCTGCCAAGCGGCTGGACCAGTGTGTCCAATTACGAGCCAGTGCTCTGGAGTGCATGTGCCCAGAGCGAGTGCTCTGCAACAAAAGAGACCACTACAATGGGAAGCCAATACAGGCCAAAGAACAAAGATGGATGAAAATAAATAAATGAAAGACAAATAAAAGCAGCCAAAAATGAAAAAAAACAAAAACAAAAAAAAGCTATACACAAAAAAGGTGAAATCTTCTGTACATAATAAAGCAATTTTAAAAACCATCATAAAAATCAAAATCAATGATCACCTATGGTGAAATATTAGTCTTTGCTAGTCACACATACTAAATGTATTCAAGGGAAAAAGAAAACTGAGTTAAAGATGCCAAGTTCAGTTCTATAGAAGCACAGATCCTTTGTCTTAGTACAAAGCCTTTACCAGCAAGCTCTTTTTAATCACTGCACACGTTTAAAGTTTATTATTCCATGCTATCATCAAAAATGTCTCACTGTTCCCAAAGAAGTACTGCTATCTACTGGGAACAAAACTCAAGTGTTTCCTACTGTGACAGAAACTTACCATCTCCCCAGAAATGAACTATACTGAAGTAGACATGCTACTGAGAAAAACTTAACATACTCTAAGTACTACAGCAATGGTTCATTCCATACCAGTCTGCATAGTGGCTCAGAATAAACCGAAGGCTTCTTAGAGAAGCATCATCTCTGGAGGTCTTAATGGAAGTCAGAGGAAATAGTCAATGAAACACTAAATATTTAATTCAAAACACTCAGTATACTTGGTTTGGCAGTCTGGGACATATGCCTTATAATTAATAAAACAGATTTTTCCACAAGAATCTACATTCTATCTTTTAATAGATAAAATTCTATGGACAGCAAGGAACAAGAGAGGGTAAATGATAAGAGCCAAGTAGAAAAACTCAATAACCTATATGTTGACATAAATAAAAGACAAAAGAAAATGTTTCTAAATTATAAGTGTATAAGAAAATGAAGAACTGAAAATAACCATACAAACCCATTATTTATTTAAAAAACACTGACTTCAGTAATGTTACTTTAAAAACGTTATTATTCTCAGGTATGATATTCACCTTTTAGATCTTTTAGATGGATAGCATACCTTAGAATAATATACTGCCTGAGAAGTGTGAGGAACCTTAAGATCAACCTCACTACTACATCATTTAAAGAAGTGTTTTCTAATTTTCACCTTAGTTATTTATTCATGGAGGTAAGTATGTGTTAGGGGAAACACACTGACTGAAACTGCCCACCCTAGCCAGGCACCATAGTAATCACCTGTGTAAGTTATTTTACGACAGGAAGTCCTAGTAAGGAACATGGAACTAACAAGCCACCTCTAACCATAGAGTTCAGGAAAGGTCAAATGGAGACACCACGCATCCGACCACCTGGCAGAATCCTTCTTGCTGACATCCATTTTGGCTGAGCAATGGATGTGCCACTGGGAAGGACCCTGAGTCACAGTGACTGGTCAGAGACAACCTGGAAACTAATCTCATCACCGTAAAACCCAAGCCTGCGAGCCACATGGCAGAGCAGTCTTCCTGGGTCCCTTACCCTTCTCTTCTTACTCTTCCCAGCGGTCTCTTGCTCAGTCAGCATGTGATCTCCTCAGATGGTTCATTTCTGAGTGTCAGACAAGAGCCTTTTCTGGGCCTTGGAAGGAGTCCCCCTTCCTGCAACCTATGTGTTTAGAGCCATGCAAACTCTTTCTTCAAATGAAATCTGATGTGAAAGTGCAACCAGCAAGACAGAAACTAGAAGAGCAGCGCTGCTCTTGGAGGAGGAAGGCAGCCTGAGAATCCCAGCGGCCCACGCAGCCCCACCAAGGGAAACGCGACATCCACAGGAGAACGAAGCTCAGAACAGAACCACGGCATCGAGGCTTTGAGGGGGCCCTCACTGTCTTTACTCTCCACCAGTCTCTTCCAGGCTGCCTCCAAGGGCGCACAGCCACTGTCAAATAGCTCTGGCTATCTCAGTCCTTCCCCAGGTTAAGCTGAAACGAAGGCCACTGTTACGCTATTCTCTGTGAAAGACACTGAAATATGTGAAAGCTACCACACCCTTTAGTTGTTCGCGTCAGCATGCCCACTTGGCGAAACAGAGCAGGGTGGAGTAAGTCTATTTGTGTCCAGTTCCTTTGAATTAGTCGCTGTCTAGATCCAAAGATTATGACATTAAACAGCCATTAAAATGCCTCATGTCTGTATCAGCGTATCTAAAGCTAAACATTACAAGAAGAACCTTAAAGTCTAGATACAAATTATAGTCTTGAAGAGGGCCACATTAACACGACTGCTAAAATAGAGTATCTGATTTTTCTTTTTAATGTTACTTAAGTCCTTAAGAAAGTCTTTTTCTTCTGTTGGCAGCTCTGTGTGGCGAATCGGATCTTAGTTCCCTAGTGTGCGCGTGTCAGTTGCTCAGTTGTGTCTGATTCTTTACGACCCCTTGGACTGTAGTCTACCAGGCTCCTATATCCGTGGAATTTTCCAGGCAAGAATACTGGAGTGGGTTGCCATTTCCTTCTCCAGGGATCTTCCCTAATCAGGGGATCGAACCCAGGTCTCTGGTGGCATTGCAAGCAGACTCTTTACCATCTGAGCCAGTTTCCAAACCAGGGACTAACCTTCTGCCCCCTACACTGGGAGTATTGAATCTTAACCATTGGACTGTCAGGGAAGTCCCAGTATCTGATTTCACTTCTGCTAATAGGAAAAGGAATAGAGGTTGCAGACCAGAGAAGTTCTTCAGTAAACATTCACTGATAGAAAACAGAAAATAAGTATTTCTTCTATCATAACACAGTCTGCATAGTGTTAGTCGTTCAGACATGTCTGACTCTGTGACCTCATGGATTGTAGCCTGCCAGGCTCCTCTGTCCCTGGGATTCTCCAGATAAGAATACTGGAGTGGGAAGCCATTCCCTTCTCTGGGGATCTTCCCCACCCAGGGATCGAACCTGGGTCTCCCACACTGCAGGCAGACTCTTCATCACCTGAACCACCAGTCTACAAGAACAGGTAGTTTCAATACTTTTCAAAAGTCTTCTTCCTTGTCAGCCCACTGATGTTTTTATTTTTAGTTATATATATGATTCTCTTGTTTCCCTGCCTTTACTTGTTGAAATATCATTCATACGTTTGCCATTGACTGCCGTGCATTTCATGGAGTCTTCCATTCTATCCTGTGTGAGTGACTCCCCACTTCCTCCTATGAACCACTTCTTAGAATCCTTTATCACTTTCTGTCTTACTTGACAGTTGGCCTTACGGAAATTTTACTGGATGGAAACTGAATTTCTTTCTCCTAAACTGTACTTTCACATTTTTCTTCTAGTAGGCGAGATACTTCAATGTTGTAGGCATCAAGAACCCACATAGAATAGGGGATCCTGCAGGGGCGCTGTGAGACGGCCTGGACGGATGGGACCGGTGGAGGAGGGGGGGAACGACTGGGAGGGGGTGGAAGAGGGGTGGGAGCCAGGGATATACATGACTAATCTGGGATTGTGCATATCTATAACAAAACACTGTAAAAGTAAAAAGTAAAATATAATTAAAAACAACAAAAAAAGAACCCACATAATGCCTAAATGGATGGATTAGCTATATACTATACTGGCTATAGAGCTGGGACTGAATATAATATCTAAGAATGTATTTTCACAGAACAGCTGGATTAAAAAAACTTCGTTGTAACTTTATGAAACAGTCTTATTCCAAGTGCCATGTGAGCAGTAACATTTTCTGTTCACTGCAAAACTCTTCACTAAAACCCACTCTGTAAGAGTGCTGTGCCAGGTCCACAAGAAGAGAGGAGTGAGTCAAGGCTGGACACCTTGCAGGCACAGAAGTTCTTCAGTAAACATTCACTGATAGAAAACAGAAAATAAGTATTTCTTCTATCATAACACAGTCTGCATAGTGTTAGTCGTTCAGACATGTCTGACTCTGTGACCTCATGGATTGTAGCCTGCCAGGCTCCTCTGTCCCTGGGATTCTCCAGATAAGAATACTGGAGTGGGAAGCCATTCCCTTCTCTGGGGATCTTCCCCACCCAGGGATCGAACCTGGGTCTCCCACACTGCAGGCAGACTCTTCATCACCTGAACCACCAGTCTACAAGAACAGGTAGTTTCAATACTTTTCAAAAGTCTTCTTCCTTGTCAGCCCACTGATGTTTTTATTTTTAGTTATATATATGATTCTCTTGTTTCCCTGCCTTTACTTGTTGAAATATCATTCATACGTTTGCCATTGACTGCCGTGCATTTCATGGAGTCTTCCATTCTATCCTGTGTGAGTGACTCCCACTTTCTCCTATGAACCACTTCTTAGAATCCTTTATCACTTTCTGTCTTACTTGACAGTTGGCCTTACGGAAATTTTACTGGATGGAAACTGAATTTCTTTCTCCTAAACTGTACTTTCACATTTTTCTTCTAGTAGGCGAGATACTTCAATGTTGTAGGCATCAAGAACCCACATAGAATAGGGGATCCTGCAGGGGCGCTGTGAGACGGCCTGGACGGATGGGACCGGTGGAGGAGGGGGGGAACGACTGGGAGGGGGTGGAAGAGGGGTGGGAGCCAGGGATATACATGACTAATCTGGGATTGTGCATATCTATAACAAAACACTGTAAAAGTAAAAAGTAAAATATAATTAAAAACAACAAAAAAAGAACCCACATAATGCCTAAATGGATGGATTAGCTATATACTATACTGGCTATAGAGCTGGGACTGAATATAATATCTAAGAATGTATTTTCACAGAACAGCTGGATTAAAAAAACTTCGTTGTAACTTTATGAAACAGTCTTATTCCAAGTGCCATGTGAGCAGTAACATTTTCTGTTCACTGCAAAACTCTTCACTAAAACCCACTCTGTAAGAGTGCTGTGCCAGGTCCACAAGAAGAGAGGAGTGAGTCAAGGCTGGACACCTTGCAGGCACAGACACTCGGTGCTCTGGGGTCCTGACACAGCTTACTTAAGGGGGGAAGCCACGGCTGCCCCTTAAGTGTGGCCGTTACTGCTTCATACAATCCCCCCAGCTTCTTGTTCTGACAATCTCCTCGAGTTTCTTGGTTCTCCAGAAACTGGGAAAATGTCACTGTTTGGTGGCTCCCTAGGGGCCCATTTTCCCCCTTCGATAGAGTCAGATTCTTTTAGCAGAGCATATGGCTGCAGTGGATAAACACTACATTTCTCAGCCTCCACTGCCGCTCCATGTGATCCGGCATCTAGGTTCTGGCGCATGCGGTATCAAAGCGGCTTCTGGGAACCTTCCTTCAGAGTCACCTGGTGTCTTGCCTCACCTTTTATTCTCTGTCTTCTCCTCTATTCTGTGGCTTAAGCTCAGATGCTGACTGGGACCACAAAAAGGCAGATCAGGATCTGGGGATTGTGGAAGTACCGTGAAAGGAATGCACCCACGCCCTAATCCCTGCGACCTGTGTATATGAGACTCTTAATCTCAGGGTCGTTGGGTTCGAGCCCTACATTGGGTGCATCCTTTGGGGCTTCCCCTGTGGCTCAGCAGGTAAAGAACCCACCTGCAATGTAGCAGCCACAGGAGACATGGGTTTGATTCCCGGTCTGGATTACAGTCTGGAAGATCCCTCGGAGAAGGAAATGGTAAATCACTCCAGCATTTTTTTTTTTTAATTTTGGCCTCTTTTATTGATTTTTTAATTTATTTATTTTCATCCATCTTTATTCTTTGGGCTGTGTGGGCCTCCCACTGCAGTGGCCTCTCTCATTGCAGAGCACCGACTCTGGGCACATGTGCTCCAGAGTGCTGGCTCCTAACTGGACACACTGGTACACCCAAACTCAGGCAGACATAGAGCTGGGACTATAAAAAACACAGAACAGCTGGATTAAAACTTCGTTGTAACTTTATGAAACAGTCTTATTCCAAGTGCCATGTGAGCAGTAACATTTTCTGTTCACTGCAAAACTCTTCACTAAAACCCACTCTGTAAGAGTGCTGTGCCAGGTCCACAAGAAGAGAGGAGTGAGTCAAGGCTGGACACCTTGCAGGCACAGACACTCGGTGCTCTGGGGTCCTGACACAGCTTACTTAAGGGGGGAAGCCACGGCTGCCCCTTAAGTGTGGCCGTTACTGCTTCATACAATCCCCCCAGCTTCTTGTTCTGACAATCTCCTCGAGTTTCTTGGTTCTCCAGAAACTGGGAAAATGTCACTGTTTGGTGGCTCCCTAGGGGCCCATTTTCCCCCTTCGATAGAGTCAGATTCTTTTAGCAGAGCATATGGCTGCAGTGGATAAACACTACATTTCTCAGCCTCCACTGCCGCTCCATGTGATCCGGCATCTAGGTTCTGGCGCATGCGGTATCAAAGCGGCTTCTGGGAACCTTCCTTCAGAGTCACCTGGTGTCTTGCCTCACCTTTTATTCTCTGTCTTCTCCTCTATTCTGTGGCTTAAGCTCAGATGCTGACTGGGACCACAAAAAGGCAGATCAGGATCTGGGGATTGTGGAAGTACCGTGAAAGGAATGCACCCACGCCCTAATCCCTGCGACCTGTGTATATGAGACTCTTAATCTCAGGGTCGTTGGGTTCGAGCCCTACATTGGGTGCATCCTTTGGGGCTTCCCCTGTGGCTCAGCAGGTAAAGAACCCACCTGCAATGTAGCAGCCACAGGAGACATGGGTTTGATTCCCGGTCTGGATTACAGTCTGGAAGATCCCTCGGAGAAGGAAATGGTAAATCACTCCAGCATTTTTTTTTTTTTAATTTTGGCCTCTTTTATTGATTTTTTAATTTATTTATTTTCATCCATCTTTATTCTTTGGGCTGTGTGGGCCTCCCACTGCAGTGGCCTCTCTCATTGCAGAGCACCGACTCTGGGCACATGTGCTCCAGAGTGCTGGCTCCTAACTGGACACACTGGTCCAGCCGCTGCACGGCATGTGGGATTCTCCCAGGCCAGGGATGGAATCGGTGCCCCTTGCACTGCAAGGTGGACTCTTTACCCACCGGACCACCGGGGAAGACCCACTACAGCATTTTTGATTACAAAACCCCATGGACAGGGAAGCTGGGCAGGCTATAGTCCAAAGGGTGGCAAAAAGTCAGACATGACTGAGCACACACGCACGATTAAGATGACAGATCTCAAAATACGGAGATTACCCCAGACCACGCAGATGTGCACAGTCTAAGCATAGGAGTGCTTAAATGCAATGAACATTCTCTGACTAGTCACTGGCATGTGGTGAAAAATAAAAGAGATTCCAAGCATATGAACCATCTGATGTGCCACTAGGCTCTGAGACGTATAAGGACCAGAGAGCAGCTTCTCAGAACTAAGAGTGGCTCCCAGCTGAGCATCAACAAGGAACTGGGAACCTCGGTTCTGCCAACAACCTGGAATCCAGAGGCAGATTCTCCCCAGAGTCTCCTGAGACGAGCCCAGTAGACCAACAGCTTGATTCAGGCCTTGTGAAACCTGGAACAGAGACAGCGGGTGAGCCAACTCAGACTGCAGACCTACAGAACTGTGAGACAACGCATTTGTGTTGTTTTTAGGAGTTAAGAGTGTGGTGATTTGTTACAGCAGATAAAGGATACTCATACAGACTTCTGGAAGCAGAGCTTCCTCATTAGCCTGTGAAAGTGTACTTTAACGTTTACCTGAAGAACAACAACAACAAAACACTTTCTTCTTTAAACTACTAGGGGTTTCCCTGGTGGTCCATGGTTAAGAATTTGCCTGCCAACGCATGAGCTCAATCCCTGGTCTGGGAAGATTCCACATGCCACTGGGCAATTAAGCCTGTGCGCCACAGCTCTTCAGCCCATGCTCTAGAGCCCAGGTGCCACACCTACTGGGCCCAGGTGCCACAACTACTGAATTGCGATGCCTAGAGCCTGTGCTCTCCAACAAGAGAGGCCAGTGCAATGAGCAGCCCAGGCCTGCAACAAAGAGTAGCCCCACTCACAACTAGAGAAAGCCCATAAGCAGCAATGAAGACCCAGTGTAGCCCAAAAAAAACAACTAAATCTTTTTTAAAAAGCACTAGGATTGTCAGTTTTCAGTTACGCATAGTTGAACCTAAATTTGACTGATATACACGATGAAATTCTTTCAACATAGCACAGCATCATAATCAATTGATATCAAAAGTAAGAGGCTAGGGCTTCCCTAGTCCAGTGGGAAAAGAGTCTGCCTTGCAGTGCAAGGTGCACTGGTTCGATCCCTGGCCCAGGAAGATCCCACATGCTGAGGAACGGCTGGGCTGGTGTGTCCAATTAGGAGCCGGCGCTCTGGAGCGCATGTATCCAGAGTCAGTGCTCTGCAACGAGAGAGGCCACTGCAATGGGAGATACACGTGGCAAAGAAGAATAAAGATGGATGAAAAATAAATGATGACTTAATTAGAGGCTATATATATATATATATATACCAAAATTGTGAGAAAAAAAAGAAAACTAAGAGGCTAAATAAAACACTACTTCAAGCAGGGAACACTTCATATAGGAAATGATAATAGACAGTCTTCAATAAGGTTTTTTTTTTTTTTTTTTTTACTTGCAGGAGATATATCACTACTTCAAACTCTGTAACGTTTGGCACATGATCCAATTTTAAGAAAGTCTAAACAAAGTGGCATAATATTACATTGTTATCAGTGTCTAGACCAGTCAGGATTAGTAGCTACTTTGGACCATAAAGAAGGCTGCATAAAGAATTGATGCTTTCCAACTGTGGTGCTGGAAAAGACTCTTGAGAGTCCCTTGGACAGCAAGGAGCTCAAACTTGTCAATCCTAGAGGAAATCAATGCTGAGTATTTATTGGAAGGACTGACTCTGAAACCCTTAAGACTTTGGTTACCTGATGCAAAGAACCAACACTTTGGAAAAGATGTGGATGCTGGAAAATATTGAGGGCAAAAGGAGAGGGGGTAGCAGAAGATGAGATGGTTGGATGGCATCACTTGACTCAATGGACATGAGTCTGAGCAAACTCCAGGAGATGGTGAAGGACAGGGAAGCCTAGGGTGGTACAGTTTATTGGTTTGCTAAGAGTTGGACATGACTTAGCAACTGGGCAACAACATGGGATACAATATAAATGAGCAAAATGATGCAAATGGTTTGGTAGAAAAGAAAAGTCCAATTCCAACAAAGTACTATATATCATTGGGAAAGTTTAAAGAAATTTTAAAATGCCTAACGCATAGTTGAACCTAAATTTGACTGATATACACGATGAAATTCTTTCAACATAGCACAGCATCATAATCAATTGATATCAAAAGTAAGAGGCTAGGGCTTCCCTAGTCCAGTGGGAAAAGAGTCTGCCTTGCAGTGCAAGGTGCACTGGTTCGATCCCTGGCCCAGGAAGATCCCACATGCTGAGGAACGGCTGGGCTGGTGTGTCCAATTAGGAGCCGGCGCTCTGGAGCGCATGTATCCAGAGTCAGTGCTCTGCAACGAGAGAGGCCACTGCAATGGGAGATACACGTGGCAAAGAAGAATAAAGATGGATGAAAAATAAATGATGACTTAATTAGAGGCTATATATATATATATATATACCAAAATTGTGAGAAAAAAAAGAAAACTAAGAGGCTAAATAAAACACTACTTCAAGCAGGGAACACTTCATATAGGAAATGATAATAGACAGTCTTCAATAAGGTTTTTTTTTTTTTTTTTTACTTGCAGGAGATATATCACTACTTCAAACTCTGTAACGTTTGGCACATGATCCAATTTTAAGAAAGTCTAAACAAAGTGGCATAATATTACATTGTTATCAGTGTCTAGACCAGTCAGGATTAGTAGCTACTTTGGACCATAAAGAAGGCTGCATAAAGAATTGATGCTTTCCAACTGTGGTGCTGGAAAAGACTCTTGAGAGTCCCTTGGACAGCAAGGAGCTCAAACTTGTCAATCCTAGAGGAAATCAATGCTGAGTATTTATTGGAAGGACTGACTCTGAAACCCTTAAGACTTTGGTTACCTGATGCAAAGAACCAACACTTTGGAAAAGATGTGGATGCTGGAAAATATTGAGGGCAAAAGGAGAGGGGGTAGCAGAAGATGAGATGGTTGGATGGCATCACTTGACTCAATGGACATGAGTCTGAGCAAACTCCAGGAGATGGTGAAGGACAGGGAAGCCTAGGGTGGTACAGTTTATTGGTTTGCTAAGAGTTGGACATGACTTAGCAACTGGGCAACAACATGGGATACAATATAAATGAGCAAAATGATGCAAATGGTTTGGTAGAAAAGAAAAGTCCAATTCCAACAAAGTACTATATATCATTGTGAAAGGAAAAAACACCGTTATTGAAAGAAATGCCTAAATCTTTTAATCATCATAAAACATTCTATTTCATAATTGTAATATAAAAAACACAAACTACTATAAAACCTTCATACTATCTTTTTTCTTCACACAAAAAAATTACAGACTTCTACGAACAAAATCTATTTAAGCTAATTCTATCTAAACATGAAATGTTTGATTCTAGATATAAAAAAGACAGAATCTGTATAAAGACTTGAAAATTTAAATTGTTTTTGGTTATGGAATGCTTTATTCCCATTTCAGGTGTCACTCTTAGATAATCTAAAAATTAAAACCTTCTTTTAAAACCTATCTGAACGAACTTCTAGTTTTCCCTTTTGCCTAGTAAGGGTATCTGTGGAATATCCATTAATGCACATATATAATGAACATGTATATACACAAAGTGCCATTCTCAGCCATGTTATTTGTATTTCAAGTGCCTCAGTGTGATCAAGCATATCCCACTTGCAGAGAATCAATATAACAGAAAGAAGAATTTCCTTCATAAATGGTGCAACTCAGGGAGGAAAATAGGCAGGGATAAATTCTAGTAGCTAATTAACAATAAATAAGAAATGAACATAAAGCTTTTTAAAAATAAGAATCTAGGGAGGGGAGGGGATCAGGGATATGCATATGACTGATCTGGGAACATGCATGTCTGTGAACAACAAAACTCTGTAAAAACTTTAAAATAAATACATAAATAAATTAAAAAAATAAGAATCTAGGGAGATGGGAAAAGGTGAACTGACTGCTCCAAAAGGCAACTCACATAGCCTCTGAGGTGGCAGGAAAACACAGCACGGACTCAAGCAGAGTCTGGGGTGTCCATAGGGGTCTGCTCTTTGCTCCCATCATCTAGCAAGGTGAAGGTACTCCCCCCAGAGAGGCAGGGAACAACCTTCCTTGTGATGTAATGTCACAAAGACACACCTGAGACTGGGGAGCAGAGCTGGATTCACCTCCTTCAGGTGAACTCCCCTGGAGCTGCTCATTCTGGGTATCTTCAGGCACATTATCCATAAGGGCCTCCTGCTTGTGACCCCACGGATCACCTTTGGGGAGAGTACCTAAAAGACGAGCTACAAACAAATGCCTGCGAAGAGTTTTGAGAGTCATTAATGATGAACAGTATTAGTCACTGAGAATGAAGTCTGTCATTTTATCCCCATATTTTGGAGGAAAGAAAGATCCTATAAAACCTTCATACTTTTTTTACACAAAAATTACAGACTTCTAACAAAATCTATTTAAGCTAATTCTATCTAAACATGAAATGTTTGATTCTAGATATAAAAAAGACAGAATCTGTATAAAGACTTGAAAATTTAAATTGTTTTTGGTTATGGAATGCTTTATTCCCATTTCAGGTGTCACTCTTAGATAATCTAAAAATTAAAACCTTCTTTTAAAACCTATCTGAACGAACTTCTAGTTTTCCCTTTTGCCTAGTAAGGGTATCTGTGGAATATCCATTAATGCACATATATAATGAACATGTATATACACAAAGTGCCATTCTCAGCCATGTTATTTGTATTTCAAGTGCCTCAGTGTGATCAAGCATATCCCACTTGCAGAGAATCAATATAACAGAAAGAAGAATTTCCTTCATAAATGGTGCAACTCAGGGAGGAAAATAGGCAGGGATAAATTCTAGTAGCTAATTAACAATAAATAAGAAATGAACATAAAGCTTTTTAAAAATAAGAATCTAGGGAGGGGAGGGGATCAGGGATATGCATATGACTGATCTGGGAACATGCATGTCTGTGAACAACAAAACTCTGTAAAAACTTTAAAATAAATACATAAATAAATTAAAAAAATAAGAATCTAGGGAGATGGGAAAAGGTGAACTGACTGCTCCAAAAGGCAACTCACATAGCCTCTGAGGTGGCAGGAAAACACAGCACGGACTCAAGCAGAGTCTGGGGTGTCCATAGGGGTCTGCTCTTTGCTCCCATCATCTAGCAAGGTGAAGGTACTCCCCCCAGAGAGGCAGGGAACAACCTTCCTTGTGATGTAATGTCACAAAGACACACCTGAGACTGGGGAGCAGAGCTGGATTCACCTCCTTCAGGTGAACTCCCCTGGAGCTGCTCATTCTGGGTATCTTCAGGCACATTATCCATAAGGGCCTCCTGCTTGTGACCCCACGGATCACCTTTGGGGAGAGTACCTAAAAGACGAGCTACAAACAAATGCCTGCGAAGAGTTTTGAGAGTCATTAATGATGAACAGTATTAGTCACTGAGAATGAAGTCTGTCATTTTATCCCCATATTTGGAGAGAAGATCCTGGCTAACACACAGAGGTGCTAAACATTGTTCTAAAAGGTTTTCATACGGTTACTGATTTAATCCTCACAATAATGCTACAAAAATAGGAATTACTATGACCCACATCGTATACATGAGGAAATGTTTACACAGCAAAGCTAGGTAACTAGTTCACAATCATACAGCGAGCGGGGAGGGGTCCTTACTCCAGTGGGCACTGCCAACCACTGCCCCTCATCCATGCACAAGGACCTGCTTTACAGAGTCATATGCATATGTGCCTAGCTACAAGACATTCTTAATTTTACTGGATAAACTCAATGATACTTTGAAGCCATCATGTTACAGAACTGAAACTTCTCCACACAGGGGACACACAAACACGCGTGATGTGGCTACTAAGTGGTACACTGGACAAAGGGATGATGATTCATGTCCTGGGTGGGACATGCAATTTAAAACTTATCAATTGTTTACTTCTGGAACGTTCCACTTAAAATTTTCAACCCATAACTCATCACAGGTAACAGAAACTGAGGAAAGTGAAATCTCAGGTAAGTGGGAACTACCGTACATGTGGGGGCTGCCCAGGTGGCGCTAGTGGTGAAGAACCCTCCTCGCCAATGCACAAGACACAAGAGATGCAAATTTGATCCCGGTGGAAGATCCCTGGGGCGGGAACCGATTCGTGCCTGGAGAATCCTATGGACAGAAAGGCAACTCACATAGCCTCTGAGGTGGCAGGAAAACACAGCACGGACTCAAGCAGAGTCTGGGGTGTCCATAGGGGTCTGCTCTTTGCTCCCATCATCTAGCAAGGTGAAGGTACTCCCCCCAGAGAGGCAGGGAACAACCTTCCTTGTGATGTAATGTCACAAAGACACACCTGAGACTGGGGAGCAGAGCTGGATTCACCTCCTTCAGGTGAACTCCCCTGGAGCTGCTCATTCTGGGTATCTTCAGGCACATTATCCATAAGGGCCTCCTGCTTGTGACCCCACGGATCACCTTTGGGGAGAGTACCTAAAAGACGAGCTACAAACAAATGCCTGCGAAGAGTTTTGAGAGTCATTAATGATGAACAGTATTAGTCACTGAGAATGAAGTCTGTCATTTTATCCCCATATTTGGAGAGAAGATCCTGGCTAACACACAGAGGTGCTAAACATTGTTCTAAAAGGTTTTCATACGGTTACTGATTTAATCCTCACAATAATGCTACAAAAATAGGAATTACTATGACCCACATCGTATACATGAGGAAATGTTTACACAGCAAAGCTAGGTAACTAGTTCACAATCATACAGCGAGCGGGGAGGGGTCCTTACTCCAGTGGGCACTGCCAACCACTGCCCCTCATCCATGCACAAGGACCTGCTTTACAGAGTCATATGCATATGTGCCTAGCTACAAGACATTCTTAATTTTACTGGATAAACTCAATGATACTTTGAAGCCATCATGTTACAGAACTGAAACTTCTCCACACAGGGGACACACAAACACGCGTGATGTGGCTACTAAGTGGTACACTGGACAAAGGGATGATGATTCATGTCCTGGGTGGGACATGCAATTTAAAACTTATCAATTGTTTACTTCTGGAACGTTCCACTTAAAATTTTCAACCCATAACTCATCACAGGTAACAGAAACTGAGGAAAGTGAAATCTCAGGTAAGTGGGAACTACCGTACATGTGGGGGCTGCCCAGGTGGCGCTAGTGGTGAAGAACCCTCCTCGCCAATGCACAAGACACAAGAGATGCAAATTTGATCCCTGGGTTGGGAAGATCCCCTGGAGAAGGGCAGGGCAACTCACTCCTGTATTCGTGCCTGGAGAATCCTATGGACAGAAAAGCCTGGTGGGCTACAGTCCAAAGGGTCGCAAAGAGCTGGACATGACTGAAGCAACTTAGGATGGACGGACTGAATATGTATGGTCCCATGCTTTGTTTTTTCACATTAAGATACCTTGGAAAGCCCTCTCTCAGTACCCTTACTGTTATTCTTTTTAAAATTTTATTTATTTATTGTTTATTTTCATCCATCTTTATTCTTCGGCCTGTGTGGACCTCCCATTGCAGTGGCCTCTCTCGTTGCAGGGCCTGTGTGGACCTCCCATTGCAGTGGCCTCTCGTTGCAGGGCCTGTGTGGACCTCCCATTGCAGTGGCCTCTCTCGTTGCAGAGCACCAGCTCTGGGCGCATGCGCTCCAGAGCTCCGGTTCGGTCATTGGACACATTGGTCCAGCCGCTCCACGGCAGGTGGGATCTTCCCAGGCCAGGGATCGAACCGGCGCCCCTTGCACTGCAAGGCGGTGTCCTTATCCACTGGACCACCAGGGAAGCCCTCAGTGAAGTTTTAAACTGCATGTTTTTCTTATCAGTCTGACACTGGACATTTAAAAATATATTTAAGAACATTTTGATACCCTTTTATGTAACTTAAAAACATTTAAACTTTGTGAATACATCAACTTTAGGCAAACTGGTGTCTCCCTTCAGAGCATCTACAGGCAGCTCTGGATCTGGTTTGTGCTCAATTAGGTATCATCTTTTTTTTTTTTTTTTTAAACTTTTATATTACTTTTAACTTATACAGAGTTTTGTTGTTTACAGATATACATGTTCTCAGTAGGTATCATCTTTTCCTTTTTCAGAAAAATGTCAAAAAAGTGGACCACAATGGTTGGACTATGAAGACAAAAGCCGTGTCTTAGTTCTCCGAAGCCTAATACAGGGCCTGGTACACCTTAAGTATCCAATACAATGTTTGGAAAAAAAAAAATTGGCACTAGAAGGGTGGGACAATTAAACTTTCAACCCATAACCCTCATCACAGGTAACAGAAACTGAGGAAAGTGAAATCTCAGGTAAGTGGGAACTACCGTACATGTGGGGGCTGCCCAGGTGGCGCTAGTGGTGAAGAACCCTCCTCGCCAATGCACAAGACACAAGAGATGCAAATTTGATCCCTGGGTTGGGAAGATCCCCTGGAGAAGGGCAGGGCAACTCACTCCTGTATTCGTGCCTGGAGAATCCTATGGACAGAAAAGCCTGGTGGGCTACAGTCCAAAGGGTCGCAAAGAGCTGGACATGACTGAAGCAACTTAGGATGGACGGACTGAATATGTATGGTCCCATGCTTTGTTTTTTCACATTAAGATACCTTGGAAAGCCCTCTCTCAGTACCCTTACTGTTATTCTTTTTAAAATTTTATTTATTTATTGTTTATTTTCATCCATCTTTATTCTTCGGCCTGTGTGGACCTCCCATTGCAGTGGCCTCTCTCGTTGCAGGGCCTGTGTGGACCTCCCATTGCAGTGGCCTCTCTCGTTGCAGGGCCTGTGTGGACCTCCCATTGCAGTGGCCTCTCTCGTTGCAGAGCACCAGCTCTGGGCGCATGCGCTCCAGAGCTCCGGTTCGGTCATTGGACACATTGGTCCAGCCGCTCCACGGCAGGTGGGATCTTCCCAGGCCAGGGATCGAACCGGCGCCCCTTGCACTGCAAGGCGGTGTCCTTATCCACTGGACCACCAGGGAAGCCCTCAGTGAAGTTTTAAACTGCATGTTTTTCTTATCAGTCTGACACTGGACATTTAAAAATATATTTAAGAACATTTTGATACCCTTTTATGTAACTTAAAAACATTTAAACTTTGTGAATACATCAACTTTAGGCAAACTGGTGTCTCCCTTCAGAGCATCTACAGGCAGCTCTGGATCTGGTTTGTGCTCAATTAGGTATCATCTTTTTTTTTTTTTTTTTAAACTTTTATATTACTTTTAACTTATACAGAGTTTTGTTGTTTACAGATATACATGTTCTCAGTAGGTATCATCTTTTCCTTTTTCAGAAAAATGTCAAAAAAGTGGACCACAATGGTTGGACTATGAAGACAAAAGCCGTGTCTTAGTTCTCCGAAGCCTAATACAGGGCCTGGTACACCTTAAGTATCCAATACAATGTTTGGAAAAAAAAAAAAAAAAATTGGCACTAGAAGATGTTTTCCTTGGCAGTCAACAGTGCAACAGCACCACCAAGGGGAGCTTTAGCTGAAGCATCCCCCTCTTCGGTCAGCTAGATCTCAAAGCCACGGCTTTGAGAGCCATAATCAACTGGAGACAGTGTGCCTGCCGCACAAATGCCGCTTCCAAACCACCTCCAAGCTCTGCCCTCCAAAGTTAATGCTGCGCTTGAGTCTCCCTCTAACAGGACCTTCTGCAGCTGCCATTCTCAGAATGCACCTCGGGCTGGTCACACTGCCACAGGGTCACACAGCCCTGTGCTTTCTCAACCCAAAGACAAGAGCAGGCCATTGTCAACCACTGGGTGACCAGCCAGTGTAGAACCATGAGCATTTATAGGACAGGAACTCCGCCCACTTGGTGTAGGTAAAGACACCATTACTAGAAAATGGGCGTTTCCTTTGGAACCAAAGAAACCAAATCCAGGCAAAAGTCACTGGACATCTATGTCAAATGTTAATTAAACAAAGGGACAATGCAAAGACAGCATTTGAGCAGATTCAGCTTAATTTATCTTTTGAGTCAAAATCTAGACATTTATCTTAAGTCGAGAATTTGAGGATGAAATGGCTGTTCGTTTCTCCAGCTACAGGGTGATTATGTCTTGTGGCAGGCAGCTAGCATCCAAAGACAGCCACAAACGAACCAAGCCTCCCAGGGCTTATGTCCTCGTGTGGTCCCCTCCTCTTGAATCTGTTCTGGTCCTGTGACCTGTTCTGGACTGATAAAATGTGGCGAAAGTCACGTTGAGAGACAGTTGAGTCAGGTCATAAGAAACATTTTGATACCCTTTTATGTAACTTAAAAACATTTAAACTTTGTGAATACATCAACTTTAGGCAAACTGGTGTCTCCCTTCAGAGCATCTACAGGCAGCTCTGGATCTGGTTTGTGCTCAATTAGGTATCATCTTTTTTTTTTTTTTTTTAAACTTTTATATTACTTTTAACTTATACAGAGTTTTGTTGTTTACAGATATACATGTTCTCAGTAGGTATCATCTTTTCCTTTTTCAGAAAAATGTCAAAAAAGTGGACCACAATGGTTGGACTATGAAGACAAAAGCCGTGTCTTAGTTCTCCGAAGCCTAATACAGGGCCTGGTACACCTTAAGTATCCAATACAATGTTTGGAAAAAAAAAAAAAAAATTGGCACTAGAAGATGTTTTCCTTGGCAGTCAACAGTGCAACAGCACCACCAAGGGGAGCTTTAGCTGAAGCATCCCCCTCTTCGGTCAGCTAGATCTCAAAGCCACGGCTTTGAGAGCCATAATCAACTGGAGACAGTGTGCCTGCCGCACAAATGCCGCTTCCAAACCACCTCCAAGCTCTGCCCTCCAAAGTTAATGCTGCGCTTGAGTCTCCCTCTAACAGGACCTTCTGCAGCTGCCATTCTCAGAATGCACCTCGGGCTGGTCACACTGCCACAGGGTCACACAGCCCTGTGCTTTCTCAACCCAAAGACAAGAGCAGGCCATTGTCAACCACTGGGTGACCAGCCAGTGTAGAACCATGAGCATTTATAGGACAGGAACTCCGCCCACTTGGTGTAGGTAAAGACACCATTACTAGAAAATGGGCGTTTCCTTTGGAACCAAAGAAACCAAATCCAGGCAAAAGTCACTGGACATCTATGTCAAATGTTAATTAAACAAAGGGACAATGCAAAGACAGCATTTGAGCAGATTCAGCTTAATTTATCTTTTGAGTCAAAATCTAGACATTTATCTTAAGTCGAGAATTTGAGGATGAAATGGCTGTTCGTTTCTCCAGCTACAGGGTGATTATGTCTTGTGGCAGGCAGCTAGCATCCAAAGACAGCCACAAACGAACCAAGCCTCCCAGGGCTTATGTCCTCGTGTGGTCCCCTCCTCTTGAATCTGTTCTGGTCCTGTGACCTGTTCTGGACTGATAAAATGTGGCGAAAGTCACGTTGAGAGACAGTTGAGTCAGGTCATAAGAAACCTTAGTTTCTTTTTTTTCCTTAAAAATGTACTTATTTATTTGGCTGTGTCAGGTCTTAGTTGTGCCACACTGGATCTCAGCTGTATCATGTGGGATCTTTGATGCTGTCTAGGGACTCTCCAGTTGTCGCATGCAGGCTCAACAGCTGTGCTGCTCGGACTTCGTTGCTCCATGGTGTGTGGGATCTTAGATCCCTGTTCAGGGACTGAACTCATGTATCCTGCACTGCAAGGCAGATTCTTAACCACTGGACCACCAGGGAAGACTGAGAAGCCTTACTCATCTTAAGAGTGATGTTCATTCTTGGGAGCATCCTTCTTGGAAACTTGTGAGAAGACCAAGCTTTGTGGACAGGTCATGAGAGGAAAACGAGGTGCTCGAGTCTCAATGGACCTCCCACCTGACAGCCAGCAACACCCGCTAGCCAGGAGACTGGGTCACAATGGACATCAAGCCCAGCGACTGTCTGAATGCAAGCCTGTGAAAAACCTGGAGTACGAATCAGTCGGCTAAGTAATCTGAATCCACAGCACTGCGGGGAAAGAATTGTACATTGTTGTCTTAAGCTACTAAGATTTGGGGTGGTTGTTACACAGCAATACGCAACCTGAACAAATTTGTTTTAAAGTTATACCCAGGCCAGATGAGCAATAAACTTTTAAGATAATTTAGTACAGTAACATCCCCATTGTCAGACTTTTACAGAGAGAAACTATGTGCTCTAACAGAATAAACATAATTTATACACTCTGTATATCCCCATTCTCTTCAAACTCTGTGTTCTCAATAAATATTTATTAAATGGAAGCATGAATAATACAAACAGAGCTAGCTATTGATTATATTGATGGAAGGAAGTAGGGGTATAATTAATTCAGAAACAGTAGATGTTTTAAAAGTATACACAGTGACCTTTATGATACAGACAAACTCTCACTCACTGTCTCTATCCCTTTCTCTGAAAGGGCATTAAAACAGAAAATCCTAAATTTCTCTTGGGCCTCCTTTAAGACCCTTAAAAAATTACTGAGAACCCCAAAGAACTTTTTATATGTGGGATAAACCTACAAACATTAACTACAGTAGAAATAAAACTGAGAAAAATCTTAAGTACTCATTCATTTAAATATAATAATGAACACATTACATGTTAACATAAAATAATGAGAAACAACTCCTTTGCAAACCAAAAGAAAACATGACGAAGACCAGCGTTATTTTCAATTTCTGCAAATCTTTTTACAGTCTGGCTGAAGAGAAAACAGACGCTCGTTCCTGCTTCTCAAATCAAACCTCATGCTGTATGTTCTTTTGGTTGAAGCATGTGAAGACAAACTATGCTATGACAAATCTAGACAGCATATTCAAAAGCAGAGACATCACTTTGCTGACAAAAGTCCATCTAGTCTAAGCTATGGTTTTCCCAGTAGTCATGTATGGATGTGAGAGTTGGACAGTAAGGAAGGCTGAGTGCCAAAGAATTGATGCCTTTGAACTGTGATGTTGGAGAAGACTCTTGAGAGTCCCCTGGACTGCAAGGAGATCAAACAGTCAATCCTAAAGGAAATCGGCCCTGAATATTCATTGGAAGGACTGATGCTGAAACTGAAGCTCCAATCCTTCGGCCACCTGATGCAAAGAGATGACTCACCGGAAAAGACTTTGATGTTGGGAAAAATAGAAGGCAAAAGGAGGAGACAACAGAGGACGAGATGGTTGGATGGCATTGCTGAGTCAATGGACATGAGTTTGAGCAAGCTCCAGGAGATGGGGAAGGACAGGAGAGCCTGGCGTGCTGCAGTCTGAGGGGGCATAAAGAACCAGACACAAATGAGCAACTTAACTGAACAGATATGAAGAAAGTGGAACCATGACGCACCACAGATTGATGAAAGGGAGCAGGATTTCAATGCCCTTTACAGAAAGTTGAAGATACTATTTCACATTTCAAAGAACAAATGGTAGTTTCTTAAAGATAGTTACAAAGGATACATCATACACCATAAAAAATAAACTTCTTGAGTCTGTTGCATTCAGATCCATTAGTCTATCTTGTACTTCTGATGAATCTTTTTACTCATACATTATTTTGTAACTTCATGCACTGGTCCTTTGAAAAACCCCAAAGAACTTTTTATATGTGGGATAAACCTACAAACATTAACTACAGTAGAAATAAAACTGAGAAAAATCTTAAGTACTCATTCATTTAAATATAATAATGAACACATTACATGTTAACATAAAATAATGAGAAACAACTCCTTTGCAAACCAAAAGAAAACATGACGAAGACCAGCGTTATTTTCAATTTCTGCAAATCTTTTTACAGTCTGGCTGAAGAGAAAACAGACGCTCGTTCCTGCTTCTCAAATCAAACCTCATGCTGTATGTTCTTTTGGTTGAAGCATGTGAAGACAAACTATGCTATGACAAATCTAGACAGCATATTCAAAAGCAGAGACATCACTTTGCTGACAAAAGTCCATCTAGTCTAAGCTATGGTTTTCCCAGTAGTCATGTATGGATGTGAGAGTTGGACAGTAAGGAAGGCTGAGTGCCGAAGAATTGATGCCTTTGAACTGTGATGTTGGAGAAGACTCTTGAGAGTCCCCTGGACTGCAAGGAAATCAAACAGTCAATCCTAAAGGAAATCGGCCCTGAATATTCATTGGAAGGACTGATGCTGAAACTGAAGCTCCAATCCTTCGGCCACCTGATGCAAAGAGATGACTCACCGGAAAAGACTTTGATGTTGGGAAAAATAGAAGGCAAAAGGAGGAGACAACAGAGGACGAGATGGTTGGATGGCATTGCTGAGTCAATGGACATGAGTTTGAGCAAGCTCCAGGAGATGGGGAAGGACAGGAGAGCCTGGCGTGCTGCAGTCTGAGGGGGCATAAAGAACCAGACACAAATGAGCAACTTAACTGAACAGATATGAAGAAAGTGGAACCATGACGCACCACAGATTGATGAAAGGGAGCAGGATTTCAATGCCCTTTACAGAAAGTTGAAGATACTATTTCACATTTCAAAGAACAAATGGTAGTTTCTTAAAGATAGTTACAAAGGATACATCATACACCATAAAAAATAAACTTCTTGAGTCTGTTGCATTCAGATCCATTAGTCTATCTTGTACTTCTGATGAATCTTTTTACTCATACATTATTTTGTAACTTCATGCACTGGTCCTTTGAAAAATACCTCTTCACTGAGTTGTACAGATCCTCCAAATGTTGACACAATGCATCATACAGCATCCTCGAAGTCCCACGTTTATTAAGACAATCATCAATGTCATCACAAACATCTTCAATTAATGGGAAGTTGTCAAACTCATGATGCCCAAACAAGCTTTAATTCAATTCTAATTTCTTCTAATTTTAAGTTCCAAGGTTATCATTGGCAACCAACTCTGGGAGTTGTCTTCTTGAAGTGACAGGCTCATTTTATTAATTTTCAAGACAATATCTGCCAAGTCTAAATAACCAGATTGTCACTTGTTCTTTCATGGGAAAAATGGTATCTTGTGAAAAAAAAGGGCTGGTCCAGCTCACAACTCAAGCACACACATGATCACTGCAGTTCAGCAGCGGACATGCTTTCATGTGAACTCACTTAAAATGTTACAGAGATATGGATTCAAGGGCCAAGATTTACTACAACTAATCATACTGTTTCATCAAGGACATAAAGTGGAAGTGGCTTTCTTGATCACCTGCAAGGGTGTCACTGTGGAAAATACAGTGATCCCATAGAGTCTGGTGCCGCTGCCTTGATGTATGCTGAGGTACCAGCTGCTTTACCCCTTTAGTGCTTTTACAACACTGGTGCAGACGTCAGCACAGTGGCAATGGCATATGATGTCTTATTAGAAAAGACGGCTTAGGCCCATGGCACCTCTGTGGTCAGAGAAGGCCGCTTTGAGGTGGGACCCAAGACAAAGCACTGTAGGAACTCCAGACAAAACTTGAGTTTCAAGTGTTGACATCTGTTTTTCCTTTTCAGTATTTATCAATGTCAGGTCTGTCATAAAAAGGAGAAAAGCACACTTCTAGGCTAGGGCCACTCAAGGATTCTGATTTCAGCTCTGTTACTCAGGTATCGGATCCTGACCATGTGTCCTTGCCTCTCTGTTTCCTCACCTATGAGACAGTTTCAGGCTACTAGTCTAGCTAACAAGGACAAGCACTGTGTATGACTTATAGTTTTATTCAGAGCCATTAGTCTATCTTGTACTTCTGATGAATCTTTTTACTCATACATTATTTTGTAACTTCATGCACTGGTCCTTTGAAAAATACCTCTTCACTGAGTTGTACAGATCCTCCAAATGTTGACACAATGCATCATACAGCATCCTCGAAGTCCCACGTTTATTAAGACAATCATCAATGTCATCACAAACATCTTCAATTAATGGGAAGTTGTCAAACTCATGATGCCCAAACAAGCTTTAATTCAATTCTAATTTCTTCTAATTTTAAGTTCCAAGGTTATCATTGGCAACCAACTCTGGGAGTTGTCTTCTTGAAGTGACAGGCTCATTTTATTAATTTTCAAGACAATATCTGCCAAGTCTAAATAACCAGATTGTCACTTGTTCTTTCATGGGAAAAATGGTATCTTGTGAAAAAAAAGGGCTGGTCCAGCTCACAACTCAAGCACACACATGATCACTGCAGTTCAGCAGCGGACATGCTTTCATGTGAACTCACTTAAAATGTTACAGAGATATGGATTCAAGGGCCAAGATTTACTACAACTAATCATACTGTTTCATCAAGGACATAAAGTGGAAGTGGCTTTCTTGATCACCTGCAAGGGTGTCACTGTGGAAAATACAGTGATCCCATAGAGTCTGGTGCCGCTGCCTTGATGTATGCTGAGGTACCAGCTGCTTTACCCCTTTAGTGCTTTTACAACACTGGTGCAGACGTCAGCACAGTGGCAATGGCATATGATGTCTTATTAGAAAAGACGGCTTAGGCCCATGGCACCTCTGTGGTCAGAGAAGGCCGCTTTGAGGTGGGACCCAAGACAAAGCACTGTAGGAACTCCAGACAAAACTTGAGTTTCAAGTGTTGACATCTGTTTTTCCTTTTCAGTATTTATCAATGTCAGGTCTGTCATAAAAAGGAGAAAAGCACACTTCTAGGCTAGGGCCACTCAAGGATTCTGATTTCAGCTCTGTTACTCAGGTATCGGATCCTGACCATGTGTCCTTGCCTCTCTGTTTCCTCACCTATGAGACAGACATTATGTACCACATGCAGGGCTACAGTCACACGTGGACAGTCTCCAGCTAACAAGGACAAGCACTGTGTATGACAAAGAGTAATTCCTAAACTTAACAGGATTCTAAATGATTAAGAACCAAAAATATGGCTAATGTCCATATAACAATGCTTTTATTTTTCTATTATTGGAAAAGACCCTGATGCTGGGAAAGACTGAAGGCAGGAGAAGGGGACGGCAGAGGATGAGGTAGTTGGATGGCATCATTGACTCAATGGACATGAGTCTGAGCAAAATCTGGAAAACAGTGATGGGCAGGGAAGCCTGGCGTGCCGCAGTTCACGGGGTCAGAGAGTCAGACACAACTTAGTGGCTGAACCACCACCACTTGTAGAAGGACCGAATCATAATAGATGCTCATTAAAAACTCATCCTGGGATACAAAGTCAACACACAGAAATCACTGGCATTCCTATACACAAACAATGAAAAATCAGAAAATGAAATCAAAGAGGCAGTCCCCTTCACCATTGCAACCAAAAGAATCAATTATCTAGGAATAAACCTACCCAAAGAAACAAAAGAACTGTACACAGAAAATTACAAGACACTCATGAAAGAAATTAAAGAAGACTTAAACAGATGGAGAGATATTCCATGTTCCTGGGTCGGAAGAATCAATATTGTGAAAATGACCATACTACCAAATATCATCTACAGATTCAATGCAATACCTATTCAACTTCCATTGACATTTTTCACAGAACTAGACCAAAGAATAACACAGTTCATATGGAAACACAAAAGACCTCGAATAGCCAAAGTAATCCTGAGAAAGAAAAACGGAGCTGGAGGGATCAGCCTCCCTAACTTCAGACTATACTACAAAGCAACAGTCATCAAGACAGTATGGTACTGGCACAAAAACAGAACTATAGACCAATGGAACAAGATCGAGAACCCAGAGATAAACCCACGCACCTATGGGTACCTTATTTTTGATAAAGGAGGAGAAACTATAAAATGGGACAAAGACAGCCTCTTCAACAAGTGGTGCTGGGAGAATTGGACAGCTACATGCAAAAAAATGAAATTGGAACATTTCCCTGACACCATACACTAAGACCAACTCAAAATGGATTAACGACCTAAATGTAAGACCAGAAACCATCAAACTCTTAGAAGAGAATATAGGCAAAACACTCAAGTACATCAATCAAAGCAAGATCTTCTCTGACCCACCAACTAAAATAGCAGAACTGAAAAGAAAAATGAACATATGGGACCTCATGAAACTTAAAAGCTTTTGTACAGCAAAAGAAATTACAAAAAAGCTCAACAGACACCCCACAGAGTGGGAGAAAATCATAGCAAATGAAACAACAGACAAAGAATTAATCTCCAAAATCTACAAGCAACTCAGACAACTCAGCACAGGGAAAATGAACAACCCAATCAAAAAATGGGAAAAAGATCTAAAGAGACGCCTCTCCAAAGAGGACATACAGATGGCCCAAAAGCACATGAAACGATGCTCAACCTCGCTTATTATTAGAGAAATGCAAATTAAAACCACAATGAGATATCACCTCACACCCGTCAGAATGGCCATCTTCAAAAAATCTGCAGACAATAAATGCTGGAGAGGGTGCGGAGAAAAGGGAACCCTCTTGCATTGCTGGTGCGAATGTCAATTGATACAGCCTCTATGGAAGACAGTCTGGAGATTCCTTAAAAAACTAAAAATAGAAGCACCCTATGACCCAGCAATCCCACTATTAGGCTTATATCCTGATGAAATCAAAACCGACAGAAGCACCTGTACCCCAATGTTCATTGTAGCTCTCTATACAATAGCCAGAACATGGAAGCAACCTAGATGTCCATCGACGAATGAATGGATCCAGAAGCTCTGGTACATATATACAATGGAATACTACTCAGCTGTTAAAAGAAATGCAGAAGACTCAGTCCTAATGAAGTGGCTGGCTCTAGAACCTATCATAAAAAGTGAAGTAAGTCAAAAAGAGAAAGACAAATACAGTATACTAACACACATATATGGAATCTAGTAGGACGGTTTTGATATCACACACAGGGAACTCATGGAAAAAAAGACAGAGCATAGACATAGGGACATCGTGGCGAATAAATAGGGAGGGGGAAGCATGGAGGAAGTAACAAGGAAACCTATAGTGTTATGTGTGGAAAAGATAGCTAGTGTCACAGTGCTAAGGGAATAGGAGTGCTTACAATGGCTTGGGGCAAAGGTCTGGAGGGGTGGGATGGGGGGATCTGGGTGGGTGGGGACCATGGATATGCATATGACTGATCTGGGAACATACATGTATGTGGACAACAAAACTCTGTAAAACCTTTAAAATAAAGAATAAAAAAAATAAATACATAAAAAAGTACTAAAACAAAATATTAAAAAAAAAAAACAAACCTCATCCTGTAACGTAATGCAGTTTTATTACATGAAATGTCAGAAACTGTTTCAGAATAAAGGAGGATGAGGTAGAGATATAAACAAAATAATGCCAGTCGAGAACTGATATATTTGTTGAAGCTCAATAATGGGAACCTAAAGGTTTGTTATAGTATTCTCATTAAGTATGTTTTGAAGTTTCAAGGTAAAAAGGAAAAACATGGTCACTGATACTTAACACTTTGTCCACTGACTCTAGCTAGCTTGATAACATACAATTCACAGGTTCAGCAAGTCACCTTCCAGACTAGTAGGTTTTCCACAACACCACATACTTTCCTTACTGCTTCCCACCCTACTCCACCGGGAAGTGTTGATCTAATCTGTATCTTCAGTCAAATCAAATTTCAAAGTCATAGGAGTATTCCAGTAATCTGACAAATGTAATAAAAATTGAAAAGTTTTCTGAATAGGGAAATAAAGTTGCTCTACGGTCAGCTTTGCTAAATTGCTTCTGCAGAAGTTCTTTTTATTTTAATGCAGATTTAAAATTCTTTTAACCAGCTTCCTCTAAGAATCAAGTTAGATGAAGTTAAGTTTTGTAAGTTTTTCCATAACTAGCTACAAGGGAACTATCTTTATATAAATGAAATCTCACCTAGGATTTCTAAAAAGAAGCTTAGGGTGAGCGAGACAGGTAGAGAGAAGAAGCGCCTCCCTTCTCACCGGGATAAGAGAGGGAGCGTGGCAGGTGCCTCTTCGCACCTGGGGAAGGCGGCAGTGGCGGGCAGGCCCGCTGTCAGCTTCCCCAACTCACTGCTTTGTCACCAGGGCGCTTCTCAGGCTGCACTAGGATGATTCAGCCACTTCCATGGCCACATGAGAAGCTCTTTGAAAGCAGAGTACACAAACACGTGACACAAATCTCCAATGACCAGCAATGTGTAACACAAAACAGACGTAGTAAGTATCTGATAAACGACTAAATGACCCCTAAATGCCTACCCTTATTTTTTTTTAATCACAATCATATCATAAAACATGCTATGAAGAAACCAGTATTAGAGCCAGTTCCTCTAGTCTCTCAGGGGGCACATTAAGAATCCCAGTGATTTATTTAAGACTGAGTGGTTCTAAACGGGAAATCTGCAGTGATGTGAAGGTCTCTGACGACCTTGTGGACAAAGGTCCCACGATTACATTTACCGTAGTGAATAATGATGGGGTTACGTACACTTCTGAATTTCCAGGACTAATGGGTTCATGAAAGCTCATTAAGTGAATAATATACAAATGTTCCTGGGCTTCAGTATGATCTTTATGTCTGACTAATGAAGGTAAAAGACCAGGCACCTCTTAGGTGGAAAAACGTCACTCACAGGAGTGTCATACTGGACACCTTGAGTAGTTTATCTTCACTTGCAGGTCTCAAATCCCAAAAGCCCTTCAGACCCTCTTTGACCAGAATCCCTAGGCAGGAGTGAACTGGGTCAATCAGTCAAATTCTCTCCTACATGTTTAGGATGGTGTGGCCATCTGTGACTCATCTCATTCTCCAGGGGGCTGACTCCCTCTGGAAGCCAAGTTGAGAAAAGCTGTTACCATGTCACAAGGTGTCTGAGGTTCCCACTTCACCATGGAAACTTCTCCAGTTACTAAAAGTCAACAGTTTTAAAAAACATGTCAACAAAAGGATCACATGCTTCGAAAGATGGAAAAGAACTCACCCAGAGCAGGATGTGACATCAAAGTATCTTGTATACAAGCTATGTGCATGCTTTTAGTTTAAAGTTTTGTTTGTAAAAAGCACTTAACAGAAGGCTAAAACCCCTAGCATTCTCACTGTTGAGCAAGGTGACCTTAAACTGCTTCTCTGAAGCTTAGTTTCTTCTCTATCAAAACAAATAACAGTACATGCATCAGCAAATAACACAAGTCACATATGTGGCGTATGGTGATTACTGGCTATACAATAAATAAATAAAAATAACAACAGTGGTCTATATGGCGTGCAGTTTTCTCCTCACCTAAAGCCAAACATTTTAACTCTTTTTAATCCAACCAGAGTGTCAGAATTTCATCGTTTGTTCTAATACCTCCTGAACCACAGGAAGCAAGGCGTGGCGGCACTGTCTATTCCCTAACAGGGAAGACTTTTTTCTTTCTGGTAATTTCTAGATGACTGCTACTGAAAAGACAGTATAGTCTAAGTGTGTTAGGTTTAATAACCCACTTATTCCTCACTGCCATCCTAGGAAGATATTTGCATTTTGTAAATGAGGAAATTGAGGCCCATTAAGTGAATAAACAAATGTCAAATGCTCTGAGTACTCATCAGCATTGGTGACTGGGAGTATTTACCGCCCTCTGCAGAGCCTGCCTTTCCCCGCTATCCTCCTATCTCTCCTAAAGCCGCATTCTCCCTTCCCTTGTGGGTCCCCGGCTCAGTTACAATACATCCGATTCTCCGCGTGTTTGTATTGGACACATAAGTCTTTTTTTAAAACTCTTTACCTTTCTGTTTACTCTCATTTCTCCTCTTAGCACAACCCTTGTTTCTGTCTTGGAAAAGGAGAGTTTTTTTTTTTTTTTTTTACAAACTCCATGAAGCATGTGCAATTCATCAAGAAGGAAAAGGCTTCAGTTGAGTCATTTTTATTCCTCTTATCTGACCTTAGTATTATTAGCCTATCAGGTATCACAACTATGTGTGTGTGTGTAGGGAGTGGGAGTGCAGAATATGTGTGCATGAACGTACAGTCTATTCTCTTCTGTCCTGGTAAGAACAGGAGACAAGGAGGCCTGATGTCTCCATCTGCTTCTGCACTAGTGTTCACTCACTAGTAATAAATCTATGTGTCGATAGTTCCACATGCAAAATGTGCAAACTTCTCTTAGATGATGTTTAAAGGTTCTTCAAAACCTAAAATTTGATTTGTGTTTAATATCAAAATATTTGGGGACTGTCAAAGCCACTCCAAAGCAAGGTTTCAAGGGCTGCATTCATGACACTGGCAGCTGAGCAGGAGATTCACTGTAACACATGGACAGGGAAGAGGCCGGTGAGGCCCGTCAGTCCTTGATTGCTCGTTCTAAGGTACACAAAGCCAATGCATTAGCAAGTGAGATATAAAAGCTACAGCACTATCAACTAAGCTACCTTAACGACCTGATTACAGATTTTTTCAGCTGGCAACAGAAAGGTATAACTAGGTTCTAAGACCAAAGGGGAATAGTTCCCCTTGGTTCTCTGGTTTTTCTGCACATCTTGAAAGCAGAGACATCAACAGTCTTGTACTCAGGGTTTTCTTTTCATAGGTTTTGTAGAGTGAACAGACACAGAAGTAGAAACAGTGACTCCCTCAAGAGCTGAGGTAGTTTACTGCTATCAAATATTTTAAAGGTGTCTCCATCCAAAGCAAATCTGGGCCTGGTTGGTTGAAGCCTATTATAAAAGACAGCTCCAATCCTTTGGCCACCTGATGCAAAGAAACAACTTGTTGGAAGAGATCCCAATGCTGGGAAAAACAAGACAGAAGTAGAGGGCTTGCCAGGGGACAAGATGGCAGCAGTGACTCAATGGAAATGAGTCTGAGCAAGCTCTAGGAGATGGTGAAGGACAGGGAAGCCTGGCGTGCTGCCATCCACGGGGTTGCAAGGAATTGGACATGACTGAGCAACAAAACTGACCCATTATGAAAGATGTGGTCTGCTAAGCTCAGGGTTCTCTGCTGTAAGGCAACACACTGCACATGCAGATGTCGCCTCCCCCAGGCACGCTGCGCTAGGAGCATGGGGAACCATACAAACACAGGATGAACTCTGATTCACGCTGCTGTGAGCAAGAAACTGTCCTTCATCTCTGACCCACCCATAACTCTTGGGTCTATAGCAGGATCCACAAAACTGTGGGGGCTCATATGTTAGCTTGAAGGCAGGGTAAGAATTTCAGATCCTTCACAGTAGTAGACAGGCAAGGGGGCTTAATAAATTCACAGCTAAGAGAACTAAGTATGAACTCTCCCATTACCTATAATATGACTGCAAAGATCTGTCTGCCCATGCAGGAGATTACGCCGATTCAATCCCTAAGTCGTAAAGATGCATGAGCAAAGGAAAAAGCAACCCACTCCAGTATTCTCGCCTGGAAAGTACTATGGACAGAGGCACCTGACTACAACATTTGTTATAACACTGTTGCAAGGAGAGCTAGCCAGCTACCTTAACGACCTGATATAAAAGCTACAGCACTATCAACTAAGCTACCTTAACGACCTGATTACTGGCAACAGAAAGGTATAACTAGGTTCTAAGACCAAAGGGAATAGTTCCCTTGGTTCTCTGGTTTTCTGCACATCTTGAAAGCAGAGACATCAACAGTCTTGTACTCAGGGTTTTCTTTTCATAGGTTTTGTAGAGTGAACAGACACAGAAGTAGAAACAGTGACTCCCTCAAGAGCTGAGGTAGTTTACTGCTATCAAATATTTTAAAGGTGTCTCCATCCAAAGCAAATCTGGGCCTGGTTGGTTGAAGCCTATTATAAAAGACAGCTCCAATCCTTTGGCCACCTGATGCAAAGAAACAACTTGTTGGAAGAGATCCCAATGCTGGGAAAAACAAGACAGAAGTAGAGGGCTTGCCAGGGGACAAGATGGCAGCAGTGACTCAATGGAAATGAGTCTGAGCAAGCTCTAGGAGATGGTGAAGGACAGGGAAGCCTGGCGTGCTGCCATCCACGGGGTTGCAAGGAATTGGACATGACTGAGCAACAAAACTGACCCATTATGAAAGATGTGGTCTGCTAAGCTCAGGGTTCTCTGCTGTAAGGCAACACACTGCACATGCAGATGTCGCCTCCCCCAGGCACGCTGCGCTAGGAGCATGGGGAACCATACAAACACAGGATGAACTCTGATTCACGCTGCTGTGAGCAAGAAACTGTCCTTCATCTCTGACCCACCCATAACTCTTGGGTCTATAGCAGGATCCACAAAACTGTGGGGGCTCATATGTTAGCTTGAAGGCAGGGTAAGAATTTCAGATCCTTCACAGTAGTAGACAGGCAAGGGGGCTTAATAAATTCACAGCTAAGAGAACTAAGTATGAACTCTCCCATTACCTATAATATGACTGCAAAGATCTGTCTGC
The DNA here is from genome assembly GCA_022376925.1 of Tragulus kanchil. Classification (NCBI taxonomy): domain Eukaryota; kingdom Metazoa; phylum Chordata; class Mammalia; order Artiodactyla; family Tragulidae; genus Tragulus; species Tragulus kanchil. The sequence continues at coordinate 140,816,785 of JAIOJX010000003.1, forward strand.
CCATGCAGGAGATTACGCCGATTCAATCCCTAAGTCGTAAAGATGCATGAGCAAAGGAAAAAGCAACCCACTCCAGTATTCTCGCCTGGAAAGTACTATGGACAGAGGCACCTGACTACAACATTTGTTAGAACACTGTGCAAATTATTCTAATGTTTAACTTGCTATGTGACAATTTTGTCCACAAGTCAAAATTTATAAGAAGTCAAAATTCAGATAAATGTACGAGATGCTTCTTTAAAAACTAGCATTTTGAATGTGTAGCAATCTAAACTGAAACTGAACTTTCAATTATGAACTTTGCACACGTCCCACCAAGTCTACTAAGATGCTTTGTTGTATAATAATAGGAATTCCTGTACAGTTAGAAATTTTCTGCTGGAAACTTACAAGTTTTCACTTTGGAGTTGTCTAAATGTTCTCAATATAACTTCTAAAGAAAGGACTAAACTGAAAAGCAAACCATGTTACAGATTTTCCCTAAATATATACCTACTGTCACAGTACCATTGGCTGTAGAAAGTGCAAGAAGTTAGATTTTTAAGGCAAAACCTTCCTCCTTCCTTTCTCAGCTACTGCTTTCACTAGAGCAAACAAGGATCAGAAACAACCAAAGCAATGGAAAAACTGGAGCTACTCCATGGCCCAGGCACTGGGCTAGAACAAGCTAATTCTGTCTTTTAAAAAAAATAAATCACATTAAGTTTAAAAGAAATACTTACACTGCAAAAACGATTGCTCAGACCGTCTACCAATCCAAAATAAAACATTTCTATCATTAAAAGCCCCCATCTAAAACACAAACCAAGCACTGCTGTCTATATTGAATGAGATCTTCACTGAGGGAAATATTCGGGAAGTACAGGCAATCTGAAGATCCTCTGGGCAATGAACTAGAGTCTAGGAATATTACAGAGCGCAAGAAATTTTCGTAGGAATATTACCTAGATTTATTTTTAGATTAAAATTACTTCCAAGTATCATCATAAAATAGAGCTACAAAAGACTTGATAAGCCAGTTATTAACTCTGGCAACACTACAACAAAGTAGCCATCATGTATCATCTTAGAGATGGAAAACAGAAGTTAAACAACTTACCAAAATTTTAGAAACAAAACTGAACCATTGTTACAGCTCTTAATATCAGATAATTCCTTCCTAAAGAAACAATTTCCTAACTACAATGAAAACAGATAATGATGTGAGTTTGAAATTGAATTAAGTTTAAAAAAATAAAACCAACATGACTGTAACACTTTATTTCTAGATACAATGAATGGTATCAGTTTGAAATTAAAATGTAATCAAAATGAAACTAAAGAAGACTTTGGCAGTGGTATGCATGCAGCAAAAGCTCCATAAGTACTAACTGAATTAAAATAAAATATAACACCAAGGATTAGACGTAAGAAAAATATTAAAAGTTTCAGTCTGGAAGATACACAGTTCTTGTCCTTTCCATGTTTACTTTCCAGGAACATATGCTCCTTAACATTCTCTTGCGTGTTTTCAGTTCAATGTACTATTTGGTTCAGAAAAAGAATGAACTCCTGAAGACTTCAGTGGAAACTAGAGTGGGGGAGCTTAATAAGGCAAGCTAATACTAGAAGATATATAAAAGCAAATTGTCCATCTTTCTTCGATTCCGTGGGTTATTCTAAAAGATCTAAATTTGTTGAAAATAGAGTAACTACACATCCAGAGTTAAATAAGCTAACCTGTGTTCTTTGTAGTTTTCAGAAAAAAAAAAAGAAAAAAAATTATATACACACACATACATACACATATATATAATAATCACATGTGCATAGCAAAACAAGGAATCTTCCATAAACCACTAGCCTGGGGCTAGACAAAGAAAGGATGGAAAGTGGTGAATCTGATTAAAATCTGGAGTATGTGTTTGCTTCTAGCAGCTGTTAACAGTAAGAAAAAGTAGAAGCATAAGTTATGGATTGAAGAATTTTAAAAAATTTGAAATTACTTGATTAGATTTTACCCAAAAAGTCCCAACAGTACTGTACTGCTCTAGCTAGTTATGATTACAATCTAATCTATGTTTTGTATTATTTTGTGTTCAGAGAGTTTGAAAGACCCTCAAGTTTTCAATAATACACTTTGTCATCCACTTCACTGGTTTCAAAAAGCAGCCAATGTCTGCAGAATGAATGGGCTGAAGCAATTTACGTGAAGTCTGGGGATGACGGGAGCCAGAGCTGAGCTTAAACTCACAATACCAGCCCATCTCCTAAGACTCAGTTGCTAGCTATTTATTCAAATCCTCTGTGTGCCTGCTGACAGCTCCTCTAGTAAGGTGACCCAAAGAAACCCAAGAGAAAGCTTTCATCCCCGGTAATGACTACTCTGCTGAAGTGACCAGACTTAGAACTTCAGGCCAGGCCAGTGAGTCACAAGTACCCACAATGGCCAGCTCAAGATGGTGGAATTTTCTCTCCCTGACACCAGCCTCTGCGAGAATGCGTATTTTCTAATGTGGGACTTCCTCCTTTCCCGGGCCCCTTTCCTCTCCCCTCCAACCCCAGAAACTAGACCCCAGACCAGAAACTGTGCAATTCCCAGACTACTACAAAGAGATGAAGAGAGCCAGACCAGCGGGCCTAAAGGAAGGAAGGCCTAGCGGCCGTGTTGGGCTGGGGCACTTGGCCACAGCAGGTTCAAGACAAAACAGAAGACAGACCAGGGAAGCTGGTGGAAAGAATCAACAGAAAGAAGAGAAGATACGAGGAACTGCCTCAGCTTCTTTCTCGTTCAAGACCAGGATTACAGGGACTTTCCTGGTGGTCCAGTGGTTAAGATTTTGACTTCCAATGCAGAAGGACGAGGTTCAATCCCTGGTTCAGGAACTAAGATTCCACATGCCACTACCACGACCCAACACAGCCAAATAAATAAATAAGTACTTTAAAAAAAGACCATTATTATCCTGATACAGATGTGTGGCTACGAAGGAGGAGAGAACTGCAGTGATTTGGGGAAGACAGAAGGCTAAGTGTGTTTGCTTCTAGCACTTTACAGTAAGAATCATAAGTTATGGATTGAAGAATTTTAAAAAATTTGAAATTACTTGATTAGATTTTACCCAAAAAGTCCCAACAGTACTGTACTGCTCTAGCTAGTTATGATTACAATCTAATCTATGTTTTGTATTATTTTGTGTTCAGAGAGTTTGAAAGACCCTCAAGTTTTCAATAATACACTTTGTCATCCACTTCACTGGTTTCAAAAAGCAGCCAATGTCTGCAGAATGAATGGGCTGAAGCAATTTACGTGAAGTCTGGGGATGACGGGAGCCAGAGCTGAGCTTAAACTCACAATACCAGCCCATCTCCTAAGACTCAGTTGCTAGCTATTTATTCAAATCCTCTGTGTGCCTGCTGACAGCTCCTCTAGTAAGGTGACCCAAAGAAACCCAAGAGAAAGCTTTCATCCCCGGTAATGACTACTCTGCTGAAGTGACCAGACTTAGAACTTCAGGCCAGGCCAGTGAGTCACAAGTACCCACAATGGCCAGCTCAAGATGGTGGAATTTTCTCTCCCTGACACCAGCCTCTGCGAGAATGCGTATTTTCTAATGTGGGACTTCCTCCTTTCCCGGGCCCCTTTCCTCTCCCCTCCAACCCCAGAAACTAGACCCCAGACCAGAAACTGTGCAATTCCCAGACTACTACAAAGAGATGAAGAGAGCCAGACCAGCGGGCCTAAAGGAAGGAAGGCCTAGCGGCCGTGTTGGGCTGGGGCACTTGGCCACAGCAGGTTCAAGACAAAACAGAAGACAGACCAGGGAAGCTGGTGGAAAGAATCAACAGAAAGAAGAGAAGATACGAGGAACTGCCTCAGCTTCTTTCTCGTTCAAGACCAGGATTACAGGGACTTTCCTGGTGGTCCAGTGGTTAAGAGTCTGCCTTCCAATGCAGAAGGACGCAGGTTCAATCCCTGGTTCAGGAACTAAGATTCCACATGCCACTACCACGACCCAACACAGCCAAATAAATAAATAAGTACTTTAAAAAAAGACCATTATTATCCTGATACAGATGTGTGGCTACGAAGGAGGAGAGAACTGCAGTGATTTGGGGAAGACAGAAGGCTAAGTGTCAAGTAGTAATACAAGATGAAGAGCAAAGGGCAGGGGACTTGGTTCAATCCTTGGTCAAGGAACTAGATTCCACATGCCACAGCTAGGAGTTCACCTGCAACAACTAAGACCTAGTACCATCAAATAAATAAATATGCTAAAAAAAAAAAAAAAGGCAGGGCTCTCAGATGATGTCACTTTAGGACGAGGCTCCCCAGCCCCAGCACTATTGATACACATCTGGGTTAGATCATTCTCTGCTGTCCTGTGTATTATAGGGTATTTAGCAATATCCCTGGCCTCTACCCACTAGATGTCAGTAGCAACCTCCTCCCCAGTTGTGCCTACAGAAAAAAAACAACAAAACAGCAAAACAAACCACCTTGACTCTCAACATTGCCAGATGTGACCTGGGGGCGAAACCTACCTGTGTCTCAGAGCTGTGATTCCTTCCCCCCACTCCCCCGCAGTGAAAAGTTTATTTAAGTGAGAAAGGATAGGGAAGAGCTTCTGGCATAGACACTGGAAGAGGGATAGAAGAGTACCCCCCTTTGCCAGTTTAAGCATGACAATTTGTATCTTCCAGTCAGTTACCAAAACAATAAATTAAAAGAGCATCTTAAGGTTGTTAAGGCCCTGTGGGCCCACACCCACAACATTAACATGAGATTAGCTAGGACAGTCTCCAGGTGAGATATTCTAATGTAAACGCCAGATTAACATAAGACTAGAAGTTTTCAGTTTCAACATTGAAGATCTTTGCCTTTATTTCTCCTGTCCTTCCCCTTCTCCTCCTTGTCCTTGAGACCCACTAGCCTCCTTATCAAATCTGCCTATGTACCCCTTTCATTCCCGCCTTTTTCAGAGCTGTGACTTCAAGGAGGTTGAATTTTAACCTGCTAGTCACAGGAAGCCATTTAATGATGTTGAGTGTAGGAAGCAATAGAGATTTACTTTTCAAATGAATGGAGCAGCGCTGAGATCAACTGTAGAGGAGTAGGGGGGAAGCAAAAGGACAAGGCCAACTAACCACCTAGTTTGGAATGGAGATGATAAGACGACAATAGTGGAGACAGAAAACAGGGTGTGAATGCAAGTTACAAAGGCATAGAGCTTGAATGCCAGGGTCCAGTCGGAGAGCATCTGACAAGAAGGAAGACATAGTACAGAATTCTCTGTAGGTTTCTGACTTGGCCATTTAGATGGCTGTAGAGAGGACCATTATCTAGGATAGGGAATTCAACAGGAGGAACACATTTAAAAATTGTTCCATTTTAAATGCAATAAACGTCTGAGGTAAATGTGTATTATCCAAGTAATGGGGTTAGAGTTAGGGCCAAGGTGGCCAACACTTACATGGTGAACGCTATGCATTAGGCCCTTTACAAACATTCACTGGAATAGCAACTACTGTCACCCCATGAAGTTAAGTAACTTCTCCTGGGGTCCCAAACTCAGAGTCTGGGCTCCTCACTACTCCACTGTATGGCCTGCCTCGGGAAAAAAGAGAACAACTGGGTTACAAATGCAGATCTGGATAAAAGTATAGAAGTGTACGGCAGGGGAAGTCACAGACACAGATGTGAACTCCCAAGGAAAACAAGCAAAGAGAGAAGAACCATCTAGGAAGAAATACTGGAGAAAAGTGTCAGTACTGTTAAGTCATAGGTGAAGGAGGAGCCAGCGAAGGAGCCAGTGGGGACAATGGGATGAGAGAGGCAACAGGGATCAAAGTTTGTAAGGCCGTGTGGGCCCACACCCACAACATTAACATGAGATTAGCTAGGACAGTCTCCAGGTGAGATATTCTAATGTAAACGCCAGATTAACATAAGACTAGAAGTTTTCAGTTTCAACATTGAAGATCTTTGCCTTTATTTCTCCTGTCCTTCCCCTTCTCCTCCTTGTCCTTGAGACCCACTAGCCTCCTTATCAAATCTGCCTATGTACCCCTTTCATTCCCGCCTTTTTCAGAGCTGTGACTTCAAGGAGGTTGAATTTTAACCTGCTAGTCACAGGAAGCCATTTAATGATGTTGAGTGTAGGAAGCAATAGAGATTTACTTTTCAAATGAATGGAGCAGCGCTGAGATCAACTGTAGAGGAGTAGGGGGGAAGCAAAAGGACAAGGCCAACTAACCACCTAGTTTGGAATGGAGATGATAAGACGACAATAGTGGAGACAGAAAACAGGGTGTGAATGCAAGTTACAAAGGCATAGAGCTTGAATGCCAGGGTCCAGTCGGAGAGCATCTGACAAGAAGGAAGACATAGTACAGAATTCTCTGTAGGTTTCTGACTTGGCCATTTAGATGGCTGTAGAGAGGACCATTATCTAGGATAGGGAATTCAACAGGAGGAACACATTTAAAAATTGTTCCATTTTAAATGCAATAAACGTCTGAGGTAAATGTGTATTATCCAAGTAATGGGGTTAGAGTTAGGGCCAAGGTGGCCAACACTTACATGGTGAACGCTATGCATTAGGCCCTTTACAAACATTCACTGGAATAGCAACTACTGTCACCCCATGAAGTTAAGTAACTTCTCCTGGGGTCCCAAACTCAGAGTCTGGGCTCCTCACTACTCCACTGTATGGCCTGCCTCGGGAAAAAAGAGAACAACTGGGTTACAAATGCAGATCTGGATAAAAGTATAGAAGTGTACGGCAGGGGAAGTCACAGACACAGATGTGAACTCCCAAGGAAAACAAGCAAAGAGAGAAGAACCATCTAGGAAGAAATACTGGAGAAAAGTGTCAGTACTGTTAAGTCATAGGTGAAGGAGGAGCCAGCGAAGGAGCCAGTGGGGACAATGGGATGAGAGAGGCAACAGGGAACACCTTAACAGCAGAAGTGAGTGATAATGTGTTTGTAATTCACAACAAACCCTTGCCTATACTCTACTCAATATCAATGATTTAACTGAGTCAAAAATGCTATAGCCGCAAATAAGGATCATATAAAATATCCATGTTTACAGCACACTCAAAAAATGTCATAGGTGGGCAAAACTCATATCTTGTGTATTCGTGGTCTCCCTAGAATACTATGAATTTAAAGAAGACACAGTGTCAATTAAGATGCAACAGCAGTTTAGACACCATATGAAATCATTCCACTCATTTATGTCTCGCTAAGAAGACTGCTTAAAGCTTTGTTCACATCCTACTTTCACAGTAATGAAACACGCTACTCTGCTTTGCATTTTGTTGAAAAGCACATGAAATACTGGCTCCTCTAAAGCTTTGTAACTGACAGACTCAAAACTGTGCAACCTCTTCCTAAAAAGGGTTTAGAAAACAGGTATGTCAAAGCTAATGACTTCTCGCTTGAAGGAGTTTGTTTCTACAGCATCTAGTGACTCTTGAGCTGTGCTGCCATAATAAATCTCCTGTGTATCTAAACAGCTTTTGGCTATGCATTCCTTATTATACTTTACAATTTTAGACCCTAAACACACACATTTAGCAGAAAATGAGTTTCCTCAAGATACAAAAAGACTCACCCCAATTTCCAATTCGAAACAGGTGTTTCCTAAGGGAATAAAGTTTTGATTTCTAGGCCTAAACTCAAAGTACTTCCCAAACTTTAATGCGTGTACAAATTATCCAAAGATCCTGTTGAAATGGAAGGTTCTGATTCAGCAGATCTGAAGTCGGGCCAATACTCTGCATTTCTAACAAGCTCCCTCCTGCATGATACAGATGCTCTTGTCCAGCTACTCTGCATGGCACTTGGACCAGAAGCCCTGGGGGCATTGGGGAGCCCTGAGAACTGTACAGCCCTCTGTATGACAAGCAACAGACCAACATCAGCTGCTAAGGCTGGAAACTCTAGACACCAGACGTCTTTCTTTTCAAATCCACTTACAACTCATTCATTGACTTTTTTTGTTGGTATAGAAGCATGAGACCTTCTTTTCTTTCTATTCCTTCCATTATCCTGAACGGTGGGTCCAACAGCTGAACTCCTCCACAAGAAGACCCCAGCTTCTCTCCTATAATCCCTGTACCAGTCTACAACGTGCCCACTGAATGAACTGGTCATCTTCTAAATGGAGACCATGCTCAGCTCTTGTTTTGGTTGGTTTGGCTGATGTTTTCCCCTTTAAGGCCAGCCTCAAGAGCTGTCCCTCTCTACTCAATTTGCCTAATTTTTCCGTGAGATGTGACCTCTCCATTCTCTGAACCAACCATTCACCCTCACTGCAGAAATTTCTTTTCTCACTCTAATATTTACTATATTCTGCTGGATTGAATATATGTTGGGTTTTGCCTTATCTTGGCTACTGAATTATAAGCTATGTAAGGGTAGGGATTTTTATAACTAATTTTGATATTCCTTGCACTGCTTAACACAGCAGTGCCCTAAATGCTAAATAAAGCTCCAGTAAGCCAAAGTAAAATACTACTCCTTATTGATGACAAACATGATCTAAAAAATTATTAAATCATTTCTTATTTCTCTGAGCACTACTGATTTTCTACTTTGATCAGCACAGAAAATTGAGCTCAGTGCTTTCTCTGCATTCTCTTCCAACTCTGACATCTAGAAAATTTTTATTTGCTCTTGTTTGAAACATGTTACCAGAACTTAAATTCTGAACCAGGTCATCTGATATTTTCATACTGAACACTCCCAATATTCACATGTCAGTTGAAGAAAATCCTGTAATGAAAGTCTTGCTAAAACTCTTATAAAGAACATGCACACAAAGGCAGACAACAAAGTAGCACCGGTATCACATCCGTTATGCTGAAGTAAAGGATGTGATAAAACTCAATTTTTAGAAATGAAAGGCTCTTCAGAACACCTGGAATAACCTGAGGTATGAGGAGATATTGTGTCAACTTTAAATCACAAAGTCAGCATCAGTCCAAAGTCAAGTCAACTGGACAATCTCTCAAGTACAAACCAAAGAAAAAAGGAAAATAAAAAAATAATGTACTAGTAAGCATTGAGTCAAAGGAAAATATCCTGTGCTAAATTCTGAAGACAAATAAACAGACTAAGAACATAAATTAATTCTGACTAACTGCTAAAAACAAGCCTAGGTCAATAAATGTCTCTAACCAAAGGATGAAAAGAGAGGTAAGAATTTAAGAGTGACATAGAATTGTGATAATCCCTAATGACTGGAACTAATCATCAGAGCTGTGCTTCCTCAAAAGCAAGAATTAAAAGAAAGGATCTAATGTCACTGATTGTATAATAAATGTTCTACTTGGGAGATGCTAGGACAACATCAAACATCCTGGCTAAAGATCCAAAAGTACCCATATTTGTTAAATCCTGCAAATGATCCATTCATTCACTTGAAAATTAGTTTTCCTAACCTTAACGATTGTGTCTTTGGCAAAGAATGGGGAAGAGATGGGAATTTCTGGAGATGGGAGCTGTGAGAGGTGGCCCCCCTAAACGTCCACATCCTAACCTCCATGAACCTATGAGCGTGTGAACTTACAGGGCAAAAAAGTCTCTGCAGTCATGATTCAGCTGAGAACCTTGAGCAGGATGGATTATCCTAGATTATTCAGGTACAGTCAAGACAGTCACAAGAGTCCTCAAAGTAGAAGAGACAGTCAGAGTAATGAGACATGAGGAGGACTCAACAACCTATGGTTGCTGACTTTGAAAACAGGAAGGGGTCATGAGCCAAGGAATGTGGGCAGCTTCCATCAGCCAGAAAAGGCAGAGAAAGAGATTCTCCTCTAGGCCCCTCAGAAAGGAATGCAGACCTACTGACGTCTTCTAGGTTGGTAAGACCCTTGTTAAACTTCTAACCTACAGAACTGTACCATAAAATCTGTGTTGTTTTTAAGTCACTAATTTGTGGTAATCAGTTACAAAAGCAATAGGAAATGATACAACAGTTAACATCTACGAAAATTCTCTAAAACAAAAATGCTTTTAAAAGGGCACAGTTGGGCTTCCTGGTGGTCCAGAACACCTGGAATAACCTGAGGTATGAGGAGATATTGTGTCAACTTTAAATCACAAAGTCAGCATCAGTCCAAAGTCAAGTCAACTGGACAATCTCTCAAGTACAAACCAAAGAAAAAAGGAAAATAAAAAAATAATGTACTAGTAAGCATTGAGTCAAAGGAAAATATCCTGTGCTAAATTCTGAAGACAAATAAACAGACTAAGAACATAAATTAATTCTGACTAACTGCTAAAAACAAGCCTAGGTCAATAAATGTCTCTAACCAAAGGATGAAAAGAGAGGTAAGAATTTAAGAGTGACATAGAATTGTGATAATCCCTAATGACTGGAACTAATCATCAGAGCTGTGCTTCCTCAAAAGCAAGAATTAAAAGAAAGGATCTAATGTCACTGATTGTATAATAAATGTTCTACTTGGGAGATGCTAGGACAACATCAAACATCCTGGCTAAAGATCCAAAAGTACCCATATTTGTTAAATCCTGCAAATGATCCATTCATTCACTTGAAAATTAGTTTTCCTAACCTTAACGATTGTGTCTTTGGCAAAGAATGGGGAAGAGATGGGAATTTCTGGAGATGGGAGCTGTGAGAGGTGGCCCCCCTAAACGTCCACATCCTAACCTCCATGAACCTATGAGCGTGTGAACTTACAGGGCAAAAAAGTCTCTGCAGTCATGATTCAGCTGAGAACCTTGAGCAGGATGGATTATCCTAGATTATTCAGGTACAGTCAAGACAGTCACAAGAGTCCTCAAAGTAGAAGAGACAGTCAGAGTAATGAGACATGAGGAGGACTCAACAACCTATGGTTGCTGACTTTGAAAACAGGAAGGGGTCATGAGCCAAGGAATGTGGGCAGCTTCCATCAGCCAGAAAAGGCAGAGAAAGAGATTCTCCTCTAGGCCCCTCAGAAAGGAATGCAGACCTACTGACGTCTTCTAGGTTGGTAAGACCCTTGTTAAACTTCTAACCTACAGAACTGTACCATAAAATCTGTGTTGTTTTTAAGTCACTAATTTGTGGTAATCAGTTACAAAAGCAATAGGAAATGATACAACAGTTAACATCTACGAAAAAATTCTCTAAAACAAGTAGATAACTGCTTTTTAAAAGGGCACAGTTGGGCTTCCCTGGTGGTCCAGTGGGTAAAAAGTCCGCCTGGCAGTGCAAGGGGCACCGGTTTGATCCCTGGACCATGAAGATCCCACATGCCACAGAGTGGCTGGATCAGTGTGTCCAATTACAAGTCAGTGCTCTGGAGAGCATGTGCCCAGAGCCAGTGCTTTGCAATGAGAGAGGCCATTGCAATGGAAGGCCCACACAGGCTGGAGAATAAAGATGGACGAAAATAAATAAATAAACAAACAATAAGAGGCCAAAATTAAAAAAAAAAAAAAAAAAGTGGCACAGTGATGCTCAGCAAATATGTAAGCCAAGACTTACTTTGCGTTACAAAGAAATACACCTACTCCTTTGTAAAAGGTGAATATGCAAAATTTAACACTACATTTTTATAAAAAGGTTGAAAGCAAATATAATCAACTTTGATAGAAAAGTCTGTGTTAGAAAACAAAACAGACCAAGGTATGTTCAACCAAAGAATGTGATAAAAAATTAAGTAGAAACATGTGATATTCCTCACAGAAAGCAGGCTAACCTAATGGAAAATATTAACATTTCTTTTAAGGCTTATATTTACCTGATGATCCTCTGGGCAGCATACTGATGGAGAGAACGAAACTGTGCTGACATATTTGCTAAAGCAGCCAAACAATTTGTGTGAAGGTACTTGTCCTGTCAGAAAACAGAAGTTCAAAACACGCATCAAGTCTTCTTGACATGCTAAGCAAGGTTAACCAGAAGCAAGTGTAAATTCAATCGTCATTGATTTTAGAAAGTTCAGACCCACAATCTGCTTCCTTTCATTCCGAAATCCATGAAGTGCTGAAAAACCCAAAGTTTTTTTTACCCCTGATCTGAAGCAACATCTGGTACAAAAGACGATGATGTTATTTATTTATGGTCTTCATTAAGCCCACCTTAGAGAATACTGAAACATTTCACTGCAGAAATATTAATGTCCAGTTATAGTGTGGCTCCAGAACCTAATGTTTACATATGGTGCACTATAAGGACTATAATTACTTTCTAAAATCAAAAAAGTCTCCATTCTAAAACATATGTGGCTCTAAGAGTTTCAGATAAAAGACTGTGAACGTGTACCTATGTTAGTCTCCCAAAGGGGAGTGACTGCAAAACTTGACCGTTTCTCTGAGCTATAAAAGGGCAGTTGGGCTTCCCTGGTGGTCCAGTGGGTAAAAAGTCCACCTGGCAGTGCAAGGGGCACCGGTTTGATCCCTGGACCATGAAGATCCCACATGCCACAGAGTGGCTGGATCAGTGTGTCCAATTACAAGTCAGTGCTCTGGAGAGCATGTGCCCAGAGCCAGTGCTTTGCAATGAGAGAGGCCATTGCAATGGAAGGCCCACACAGGCTGGAGAATAAAGATGGACGAAAATAAATAAATAAACAAACAATAAGAGGCCAAAATTAAAAAAAAAAAAAAAAAAGTGGCACAGTGATGCTCAGCAAATATGTAAGCCAAGACTTACTTTGCGTTACAAAGAAATACACCTACTCCTTTGTAAAAGGTGAATATGCAAAATTTAACACTACATTTTTATAAAAAGGTTGAAAGCAAATATAATCAACTTTGATAGAAAAGTCTGTGTTAGAAAACAAAACAGACCAAGGTATGTTCAACCAAAGAATGTGATAAAAAATTAAGTAGAAACATGTGATATTCCTCACAGAAAGCAGGCTAACCTAATGGAAAATATTAACATTTCTTTTAAGGCTTATATTTACCTGATGATCCTCTGGGCAGCATACTGATGGAGAGAACGAAACTGTGCTGACATATTTGCTAAAGCAGCCAAACAATTTGTGTGAAGGTACTTGTCCTGTCAGAAAACAGAAGTTCAAAACACGCATCAAGTCTTCTTGACATGCTAAGCAAGGTTAACCAGAAGCAAGTGTAAATTCAATCGTCATTGATTTTAGAAAGTTCAGACCCACAATCTGCTTCCTTTCATTCCGAAATCCATGAAGTGCTGAAAAACCCAAAGTTTTTTTTACCCCTGATCTGAAGCAACATCTGGTACAAAAGACGATGATGTTATTTATTTATGGTCTTCATTAAGCCCACCTTAGAGAATACTGAAACATTTCACTGCAGAAATATTAATGTCCAGTTATAGTGTGCGGCTCCAGAACCTAATGTTTACATATGGTGCACTATAAGGACTATAATTACTTTCTAAAATCAAAAAAGTCTCCATTCTAAAACATATGTGGCTCTAAGAGTTTCAGATAAAAGACTGTGAACGTGTACCTATGTTAGTCTCCCAAAGGGGAGTGACTGCAAAACTTGACCGTTTCTCTGAGCTATGAGAATATACTGCTTCTCTAATGACTGGAGCTGACATCTGCTCTCAGGTATAGCAAAGAAAATCTAGTAGTTGAAGTTTTTCCTTTATTCTTTAAAGTATTTTCTTTCTTCTACATTTCTTTCCCACCTGAATTTGTATTTTTCTTCTGCTTTGCATCTTCTGAAAGTTTGTGGTCGCCACTTTAAACAGTTAAATAAGTTTTATCAGTCCAGCGAAGGCATACAAACAATATCTTTCATCTAAATGTGCTTCACTGCTTAATTTCTATTCATGTAACATCTCTCTGATCATACAACCAATCATGAAATACTAAGAAGTAAACACTAGAAACATTACCTTAGGATCATAATACAGTGACTAGATGTTGGACTTTTTTTTCTACCATACTCCATGAGCATGGTAGCACTCTAAATATCAAGACTGCTCTAAACCAATCTCCACTGTACTGTACATAGGGTAGAGAAATAGCTACGGAATACTTACTCTTGTCCTTGTCATGTTGTACTGAATGGTTCTTATTACAACCAATATCAGGAGACTTCCCAGTGAAATTTCAGTTAAAACCCGTTCTGAATACCAAGTAATATTTTTTAACATCTGTAACGGGGAAGAAAAGTTTAAGTAAGTACGACTGATTTAGGAAAAAAGGGATTATCCATGACTACAATTTCTGATAAGTCATGGATTTTCTCTGAAGGTGAGTTCAATACTACATAAAAATAAATCATGAGAATTTCTCTTCAAGATAGTGAAACTGTGCTGATGTATTTACTTCTTCTTTCTTCTTAAGTATAAAAGGAAAAAAAACACGATGAGATCATTAGTAGACAAAAGGAGCTATATCCAAAAGGTAGGGCACACAAGATCGGACTGACGCAAACCCACTAGAAATTAATGTCCAGTTATAGTGTGCTCCAGAACCTAATGTTTACATATGGTGCACTATAAGGACTATAATTACTTTCTAAAATCAAAAAAGTCTCCATTCTAAAACATATGTGGCTCTAAGAGTTTCAGATAAAAGACTGTGAACGTGTACCTATGTTAGTCTCCCAAAGGGGAGTGACTGCAAAACTTGACCGTTTCTCTGAGCTATGAGAATATACTGCTTCTCTAATGACTGGAGCTGACATCTGCTCTCAGGTATAGCAAAGAAAATCTAGTAGTTGAAGTTTTTCCTTTATTCTTTAAAGTATTTTCTTTCTTCTACATTTCTTTCCCACCTGAATTTGTATTTTTCTTCTGCTTTGCATCTTCTGAAAGTTTGTGGTCGCCACTTTAAACAGTTAAATAAGTTTTATCAGTCCAGCGAAGGCATACAAACAATATCTTTCATCTAAATGTGCTTCACTGCTTAATTTCTATTCATGTAACATCTCTCTGATCATACAACCAATCATGAAATACTAAGAAGTAAACACTAGAAACATTACCTTAGGATCATAATACAGTGACTAGATGTTGGACTTTTTTTTCTACCATACTCCATGAGCATGGTAGCACTCTAAATATCAAGACTGCTCTAAACCAATCTCCACTGTACTGTACATAGGGTAGAGAAATAGCTACGGAATACTTACTCTTGTCCTTGTCATGTTGTACTGAATGGTTCTTATTACAACCAATATCAGGAGACTTCCCAGTGAAATTTCAGTTAAAACCCGTTCTGAATACCAAGTAATATTTTTTAACATCTGTAACGGGGAAGAAAAGTTTAAGTAAGTACGACTGATTTAGGAAAAAAGGGATTATCCATGACTACAATTTCTGATAAGTCATGGATTTTCTCTGAAGGTGAGTTCAATACTACATAAAAATAAATCATGAGAATTTCTCTTCAAGATAGTGAAACTGTGCTGATGTATTTACTTCTTCTTTCTTCTTAAGTATAAAAGGAAAAAAAAAAAAACACGATGAGATCATTAGTAGACAAAAAGGAGCTATATCCAAAAAGGTAGGGCACACAAGATCGGACTGACGCAAACCATCAGAGGTCAGTCCTTTGAAAGCAAAAAGAAGAAAAGCCGAGGAATCTCTTAAAAGGTAGAGCTGTCACAACCATCACAGAAAATCTGCACACTCGTGTCAAGAAGCCAAGAAAGCAAATGAGCCAAGGTCTCGAAGAAGAGACGTGCCCTCACTCCACGGGAGCTCTGCAGAGCGGGCGGCTTGGGCGCTTGCCTCTGGGCCTCAGTTAGTTCTAGCTTCAGCTGGTATCGTTTCACAGACATGTGAGAGAGAGAGAGAGAAAAACTGGGCAGCACAGTAGCCAATTCTGGGACACAATGAAGGAGGCAAAATGCATAAAAACCAACAGACTCAACCAACAGAACTCCCCTCATGTTCTCTTCCATTTAGGTCACCCTCCTTTTTCTCCTTGAGACATGCAGCCTATGTGCTACATTCTTTCCGTCTCTGCCTGAAAGAGAACAAGACTTGGGGCTGATTCCTGCCCTCTCCACTAAGAACACATGCCCTCTGGAGTGGAGTCTTATCACTCACATCTTCCAAAAGGGGGTCCCACCACCTTTTAAAACAAGTGAGTCTAGACTTCCATTTATAAGTCTATGAATGGACAACAAGAAGGTACCAAAAACGTAGAGAAATTCAATCATCTAAAAGATACGCAGAATCTAATCAAACCTTTCTTCTAATTGACAGTATGCATGAGATACAGAGGAGAAAAAGAAATGCAGCAGATTCAGTCCTAATGAGATGGATGATCTAGAATCTGTCATACAAAGTGAACTAAGTCAAAAAGAAGACAAATACAGTATACTAACATATATACATGAAATCTAGTAAGTTTGTACTGATAAATACACACGCAGAGCATCAATGAAAAAACAGTCATAGAGAACAGACTTCTGGACATTGAGGAGAGGGAAAAGTGGGTGAGAGAACACTGAGGAGAGGGAAAAGTGGGTGAGAGACATGAAAACAGTAACATGGAGCCCTATACTAGCATATGTAAAAGAGATAACTATTTTCAATGTGCTGCAGGTCTAAGGGATTATACATGGGGGCTATGTGACGGCCTAGAGGGGTGGGATGGGGGGAATGGGATATCCACATGACTAATCTGGAATTATACATATCTGTTAACAACAAAACTGTAAAATCAAAAAAGCAAAATAAAAAATCCTGTGATACCAAAAAAAAAAAAGATAAATAACACAATGATGTAATCAGCCAAAGGCAAATGCATGAAATTCTACTAAACAAATGAGCCAACTTCTACAAAAAATAATAGTGTTATAAGGTAAGAGAGGAAAACACTATTACAGATTAAAACAGTTAAGAACTAAATGCAATAAGTAGGCTTTGGAAACTGATTCAAACCAACCAACTTGAGGAATTCAATTTTAGTATTTAATATTAGGCATTTAAAAAATCTTGTTGACTTTGTTGGATGTGATAAGAGTATTATGTTTATTTTTTTATGCTCATATTTATCAATGTGACAAACATTTACACATGAACTTTTATATATATATATATGATTTATTGGATTAAGAAATATACTTTACTTTAGGGCTTTGATCCCTGGCCTGGGAAGATCCCACGTGCCGTGGAGCGGATGGACCAATGTGTCCAACTACTGAGCTGGAGCTCTGGAGTGTATGTGTCCAGTGCCAGTGCTCTGCAACAAGAGAGGCCACTGCAATGGGAGGCCCACACAGGCCAAAGAACAAAGATGGATGAAAACAGATAAACGAAAGACCAACAGAAGTGCCTCGCCTCCAAAAAATATTAAAAAAAGAAAGAAAGAAAGAAATATACTTTAGCCAAAATATAAAAGGCAGAGAGGGTAGAGTGGGTAGACAGAATAAGAAGAGGAGAATGTTGATGAATCCACGTGAACTCATTGTACTGTTTTTGCCAACTACATTTAAGGTGTTTGTAATTAAAATTTATTAAATAAAAAATAATATAAAAGTTAATAAATGTGACACTAAACAAGAAAAACAGACCCCCAATTAAACAGAGATAATTTAAAAAGCTAGGGAAGTAATTTTTAAATTCTAAATTTGATGGAATACTGTATCCATAAAACTAGAACAGACTACTATGAAAAATGAGAATCACAGAACAAAGAAAAGTTACTGAAGATTAAAAAGGGGGATAAGGGACTTCCTGGTGGCCCAATGAATCCACCTACCAATGCACGGAACATGAATTCGATCCTTGGTCTGAGAAGATACCACATGCCAAAGAGCAACTAAACCCACATGCCACATGTAGTGAGCCCATACACTCTGGGGCAAGCACGACAGCTAGAGAGTCCATGTACCTAGGGAAAGATCCTACATGATCAGCAAAGCTCTCATGTGTGGCCACTAGGACCCAACACAGCCAAATATATATATATATATATATATATATATATATAATTTTTTTTTTTTTTTTTTAAAGAGTGATGAGTGAAACTTCAGGGCAAGGCACTACGGAAAAGAGAATTTGTGATCTGGAAGACAAAACTCAGAAGTTGCCTCAGACAACAGCAATAAAAGGCAAAAAGACAACATCTAAGAGAAAAGTGGAGATCCAAAATATACTTAGCAAGAGCTCCAGAAACAATAGACCATAATCGACCCCTGCATGACATGGACTTGAACTGCATGGGTCCATTTGTTTCCCTAAGTGTAACAGTCAGCCCTCCATGTGGGCGGGATGCAGCCTCAGCCATGGAGGACTATGGGGCCTTGGGCATCTGCAGATCTGAATATCCATGGCGGGTACTGGAACCAATCCCCACCAATACCAACGAAGGACTGTAGAAGAGAAACAGAAACATTAGTAAAGGAAATTTTCTTTGAGGGAAAGAGAAACTTGAAACCCTTTAACCAAAAACACTGCAAAAAAAAAATATATCAAAATTTATTCTGATAAGATTTCTGAATCTGCCATACATGAGAAAATCCCACTGGTTTCTAGACAGAAGAAACATGTTATTACCAAAAAGACAAAAAAGTAGACTAACATTTGATTTCTCATTTTGAACAGTATGCATCTAAAGGACAACAGAAAAATGTCTACAAATTCTTGAGGCAAGAGCATCATACTAGAAGTCATACCTAGAGAAACAACCACATCAGGATACAGAGAAATGCTTCTAAGTATGTGAGGACTCAGCATGAGCCACTCATGCACTCTTTCCAGGGAAGAAACAAGCCCACCACACACGTAAGTGCATCACTGCCCCTACCCATCACCATGACAACCACAGAACAGGAAGAGCCAAAAAAGTCAAGAGAAGGAAAATACGGACTACTAAACCACCGCCACCTCCCCAAACCTCATAACTAAATCTAAACAATACGGGTGACATTGATTTTTCTAAAAGACCAATAAAATGGACACTGCTCTGCTAAGTTTGCCTCCCCCACCCAAATTCCAAACAAAACATAAAATGAGAAGAGGGGCATGGAAACAGATGAAAATAAAACAGTAAAGAAATCCTATCTTCAGCTTCATATGAGTGTGCATAGTTTTTAACTCAGTTCAACTCTTTGGCAGGAGAGCCCTGTCACCTAGCAACCCGCATCACAAGTAACCCAACCCTGACCTGTGCCACAGGCTCCACTTAAACAATAAAGTACAGCTTGTGAAGTCGAAAACATGAAACTTTAGGCATTCCCATGCACTCATGACTGACAGCAACCTTAATCAACTACAAGAGGTAACAGCCTGAGCCTGTGCAAAGGACCCCTGCATGACATGGACTTGAACTGCATGGGTCCATTTGTTTCCCTAAGTGTAACAGTCAGCCCTCCATGTGGGCGGGATGCAGCCTCAGCCATGGAGGACTATGGGGCCTTGGGCATCTGCAGATCTGAATATCCATGGCGGGTACTGGAACCAATCCCCACCAATACCAACGAAGGACTGTAGAAGAGAAACAGAAACATTAGTAAAGGAAATTTTCTTTGAGGGAAAGAGAAACTTGAAACCCTTTAACCAAAAACACTGCAAAAAAAAAATATATCAAAATTTATTCTGATAAGATTTCTGAATCTGCCATACATGAGAAAATCCCACTGGTTTCTAGACAGAAGAAACATGTTATTACCAAAAAGACAAAAAAGTAGACTAACATTTGATTTCTCATTTTGAACAGTATGCATCTAAAGGACAACAGAAAAATGTCTACAAATTCTTGAGGCAAGAGCATCATACTAGAAGTCATACCTAGAGAAACAACCACATCAGGATACAGAGAAATGCTTCTAAGTATGTGAGGACTCAGCATGAGCCACTCATGCACTCTTTCCAGGGAAGAAACAAGCCCACCACACACGTAAGTGCATCACTGCCCCTACCCATCACCATGACAACCACAGAACAGGAAGAGCCAAAAAAGTCAAGAGAAGGAAAATACGGACTACTAAACCACCGCCACCTCCCCAAACCTCATAACTAAATCTAAACAATACGGGTGACATTGATTTTTCTAAAAGACCAATAAAATGGACACTGCTCTGCTAAGTTTGCCTCCCCCACCCAAATTCCAAACAAAACATAAAATGAGAAGAGGGGCATGGAAACAGATGAAAATAAAACAGTAAAGAAATCCTATCTTCAGCTTCATATGAGTGTGCATAGTTTTTAACTCAGTTCAACTCTTTGGCAGGAGAGCCCTGTCACCTAGCAACCCGCATCACAAGTAACCCAACCCTGACCTGTGCCACAGGCTCCACTTAAACAATAAAGTACAGCTTGTGAAGTCGAAAACATGAAACTTTAGGCATTCCCATGCACTCATGACTGACAGCAACCTTAATCAACTACAAGAGGTAACACTGGTGTAAAACAAATGGTAGAAGCTGAAAATATTCAAAAGCATGCCCTCTGAGAGTGGAATCTTCCTAACAGCACAGAGGCTCAGTCCCTCTGACTTACTTTCTGAGGCAGCAGCTCTCGAAATGCAGTCCTGGGACCTCTAGGGGTCCCTGAGACATTCTGGAGCATTCTCCAGGCCAAAACTATGTTTGTGGCAACACCAAGCTATTCCTTTTCACTCTTATTCTCTCATGAGTGTCTAGTTCCATTTTCTGGAGGCTACATAACATGCCTAATGGCACAATTAATTTAGTAGAGAAGGAGACCTGAGACTCTGTTAAGGCAATTCATTAAAGAGATTTGCAAAAATATAAAAAGAATATCGCTCTTCTCACTAAATTTTTGTTTGTGGAAAATAGTTACTTTCATAAAAATCTGTTACTGATGCTAATGTGTAATGGATTTATTGTAATACTTATTTCTAAATGAACTACTCAAATATTTTTTAAATGTCAATTTTAATTTCTAATACAGTTAACACAGAGAACAATAAAGTACCTAAAGGTGTTATTTGCTGTCCTCAACTATTTTTAAGTGTAAAGACCAAAAAAGGTTAAGAACCACAGCTCCAAGTCTCCAAGGGACTGCTAACCCAGGATACTCAACAGGCGGCTTTACTAGTGAGAGGAGCCTCTGTCTTCTCAAAGGTCACACGCTTGAACATAGCTTGGTTTCTCTTCTCCTGTGGCTTCTGTGTTTACAAGTAAATTATCCATAAGCCACCCTCATTTCAAACCGAGGCCACTGGTTCTTAACATCTGCTTGTGTGTGTCAATGACAAAACTGGATGGAAGAAATGTTTTGGTGAAAGTAGTCTTATTCACTCAACATTCAAATATTTAGTAAATATCCACATAGTCAACTTACAACATTACCATGAAAATTAGAAATCCAATTTAGCATTAACATAAAGGTCTGTCTTTTCTTCCTGTGAAAAATAAATGACTGTCTGGAAATTCTGGTAGTGTCTAAGGAAAATCTAAAATAATTAGTTACAGAGCTCACCAAGTTTCCCACAGGACACTGATGTATAACAGGCAGCATACAGAAAATCTTCTTGGTAACCTGAATGCAATTCTTGACCAATTTATTTGGTTCTTATAAAAGAAAATTCTTCATTTCTTGCATTTAATGCTCATATGGTTTAATAGCTATAGATTTATCATTTTGATTACATATTTTATCTATTTACTATTTTATGCTAAAATATCTCAAATAATAGATAGAAGGAAACCCCTTGAGGATCTGAAAATATCTTTCTTCTCAAAAAATATATAGTTGTTGTGTCTTCTCTTCAGCTTTTCCTCCCATAAGATTTGTTTTTATTGAGTGTATTTCTTCCATATGTTTCATAGGCTAGACTATTACATACTAATTCAACTAGAAAAGCACCAAGAATAATTAACTTCCATATTGCCACAATTGACAGGAACATTTTATTAACATTTAACGTTGCAAAAATATAAAAAGAATATCGCTCTTCTCACTAAATTTTTGTTTGTGGAAAATAGTTACTTTCATAAAATCTGTTACTGATGCTAATGTGTAATGGATTTATTGTAATACTTATTTCTAAATGAACTACTCAAATATTTTTTAAATGTCAATTTTAATTTCTAATACAGTTAACACAGAGAACAATAAAGTACCTAAAGGTGTTATTTGCTGTCCTCAACTATTTTTAAGTGTAAAGACCAAAAAAGGTTAAGAACCACAGCTCCAAGTCTCCAAGGGACTGCTAACCCAGGATACTCAACAGGCGGCTTTACTAGTGAGAGGAGCCTCTGTCTTCTCAAAGGTCACACGCTTGAACATAGCTTGGTTTCTCTTCTCCTGTGGCTTCTGTGTTTACAAGTAAATTATCCATAAGCCACCCTCATTTCAAACCGAGGCCACTGGTTCTTAACATCTGCTTGTGTGTGTCAATGACAAAACTGGATGGAAGAAATGTTTTGGTGAAAGTAGTCTTATTCACTCAACATTCAAATATTTAGTAAATATCCACATAGTCAACTTACAACATTACCATGAAAATTAGAAATCCAATTTAGCATTAACATAAAGGTCTGTCTTTTCTTCCTGTGAAAAATAAATGACTGTCTGGAAATTCTGGTAGTGTCTAAGGAAAATCTAAAATAATTAGTTACAGAGCTCACCAAGTTTCCCACAGGACACTGATGTATAACAGGCAGCATACAGAAAATCTTCTTGGTAACCTGAATGCAATTCTTGACCAATTTATTTGGTTCTTATAAAAGAAAATTCTTCATTTCTTGCATTTAATGCTCATATGGTTTAATAGCTATAGATTTATCATTTTGATTACATATTTTATCTATTTACTATTTTATGCTAAAATATCTCAAATAATAGATAGAAGGAAACCCCTTGAGGATCTGAAAATATCTTTCTTCTCAAAAAATATATAGTTGTTGTGTCTTCTCTTCAGCTTTTCCTCCCATAAGATTTGTTTTTATTGAGTGTATTTCTTCCATATGTTTCATAGGCTAGACTATTACATACTAATTCAACTAGAAAAGCACCAAGAATAATTAACTTCCATATTGCCACAATTGACAGGAACATTTTATTAACATTTAACGTTAATGTTTTATTTTTTAACATAAAAGTCCCATTTTATTCCCCCAAAGAGGGACAACCACTATCTTGAGTTCAGTATATATCTTTCAAGTCCATTTCAAACACTTTATACGTATACATGTACACATGCATGCATAGTTTACATAAACAGCATCATGAGGTATCATGTTGAACAGTGGCCTCCAAATTTGTGTCACCCAAAACCTGTGACTGTGACCTTATTTGGAAATAGGGTCACTGTAAACACAACCAAGAGAGACTACACTGGATTCGGGTGGGCCCTAAATCCTATACAACTGGTGACCTTACAAGAGGATGAGGAAAGACACACAGGCTCATGAGAAAAGGCTGCATGAACGCAGATGCAGAGGCTGGAAGCAGCTGCAAACCCAGGGCCATCAAGGGCTGACAGCAAAAAGCAAGTACTCACCTTCCCAGGATCCTTCAGAGAGAGCATGGCCCTGTTGATACCTTGCTTTTGGACTTCCAGTCTCCAGAGCATAGACAATCAGTTTTGGTTGTCTGCGTCACCCAGCTTGCTAGAGCAGCACTAGCAAGGTGACATGCTTAAATATCTGCCTGCATCATGTTTTCACTCAAGACATCTTTGCAACTCTTCTATATGGATACATATAAGAGGAATGAATATTCGACCATTTGCCAATCTAACATTAACAGTGCTAATTATTTTTTTTAACGAATGACTTTTATACTGGTTAGGAAAGAGCTGCTGTCCCAAGTCACTCCCCAAGACATTTCTTGCATTTAATGCTCATATGGTTTAATAGTTTGATTATCATTTTGATTACATATTTTATCTATTTACTATTTTATGCTAAAATATCTCAAATAATAGATAGAAGGAAACCCCTTGAGGATCTGAAAATATCTTTCTTCTCAAAAAATATATAGTTGTTGTGTCTTCTCTTCAGCTTTTCCTCCCATAAGATTTGTTTTTATTGAGTGTATTTCTTCCATATGTTTCATAGGCTAGACTATTACATACTAATTCAACTAGAAAAGCACCAAGAATAATTAACTTCCATATTGCCACAATTGACAGGAACATTTTATTAACATTTAACGTTAATGTTTTATTTTTTAACATAAAAGTCCCATTTTATTCCCCCAAAGAGGGACAACCACTATCTTGAGTTCAGTATATATCTTTCAAGTCCATTTCAAACACTTTATACGTATACATGTACACATGCATGCATAGTTTACATAAACAGCATCATGAGGTATCATGTTGAACAGTGGCCTCCAAATTTGTGTCACCCAAAACCTGTGACTGTGACCTTATTTGGAAATAGGGTCACTGTAAACACAACCAAGAGAGACTACACTGGATTCGGGTGGGCCCTAAATCCTATACAACTGGTGACCTTACAAGAGGATGAGGAAAGACACACAGGCTCATGAGAAAAGGCTGCATGAACGCAGATGCAGAGGCTGGAAGCAGCTGCAAACCCAGGGCCATCAAGGGCTGACAGCAAAAAGCAAGTACTCACCTTCCCAGGATCCTTCAGAGAGAGCATGGCCCTGTTGATACCTTGCTTTTGGACTTCCAGTCTCCAGAGCATAGACAATCAGTTTTGGTTGTCTGCGTCACCCAGCTTGCTAGAGCAGCACTAGCAAGGTGACATGCTTAAATATCTGCCTGCATCATGTTTTCACTCAAGACATCTTTGCAACTCTTCTATATGGATACATATAAGAGGAATGAATATTCGACCATTTGCCAATCTAACATTAACAGTGCTAATTATTTTTTTTAACGAATGACTTTTATACTGGTTAGGAAAGAGCTGCTGTCCCAAGTCACTCCCCCAAGACCTCCTTGGTTTGGGAAATTAACTTGGAGGCGAGAACAAAGAACAGTGCAGCAGAGAGCTGCTCTTCCCAGATGACTGACTGCTCTCTCTGGAGCCGTGCCAAGTAAAGAGGTGACATCACCTCTCTTCCACTCTGCCCAAGCACTGTATTGTCCTGTGCCAAGAGGGCCCATGCTTTACCCAGTCTTCTACTATGGAAATTTAGGCTATTTCCAGTTCTTCCCCTGTTAAAAATAATGTTACGATAGAGATCCTTGCCCTCACTATCCAAAACATCACAGTTAACTCACAAACAGGGAGTCCTTACTCTGCATCTTAGCATTAATTACCTTAGGTTGGGGATCACATAAATTTGAAAACAAAAATACCTGCAAAATCCCTTTTAAGCTACTCATTTGTGGTATTCTGACTTCACAAGCACATCAGCAATAATTTGTTAGAAAGGAGAATTGGGAAGCCACTGAATGGCTTCTTTTAAAAATATATCCATAGATATATTTTTATCCTCCATAAATACCCATAGATATTTTTTCACCCTCCATAGATACATTTTTAAGTATTTATTGCTGATGTGCTCATGAAGTCACTGAGTACCACAAATGAGCAGTTGAAACAATGTTCAACCTCGCTTATTATTAGAGAAATGCAAATCAAAACCACAATGAGATATCACCTCACACCCGTCAGAATGGCCCATCATCAACAAATCAGACAATAAACACTGGAGAGGGTGCAGAGAAAAGGGAACACTCTTGCATTGCTGGTGGGAATGTAAATTGATACAGCCTCTATGGAAGACAGTATGGAGATTCCCCTTTTTAAAAATCTAACAAATAGAAGCATGTTGAACCTTGCTTTATTGTTCAGACATAGACAATTTTTTACCCAGCTTGCTAGAGCAGCACTAGCAAGGTGACATGCTTAAATATCTGCCTGCATCATGTTTTCACTCAAGACATCTTTGCAACTCTTCTATATGGATACATATAAGAGGAATGAATATTCGACCATTTGCCAATCTAACATTAACAGTGCTAATTATTTTTTTTAACGAATGACTTTTATACTGGTTAGGAAAGAGCTGCTGTCCCAAGTCACTCCCCCAAGACCTCCTTGGTTTGGGAAATTAACTTGGAGGCGAGAACAAAGAACAGTGCAGCAGAGAGCTGCTCTTCCCAGATGACTGACTGCTCTCTCTGGAGCCGTGCCAAGTAAAGAGGTGACATCACCTCTCTTCCACTCTGCCCAAGCACTGTATTGTCCTGTGCCAAGAGGGCCCATGCTTTACCCAGTCTTCTACTATGGAAATTTAGGCTATTTCCAGTTCTTCCCCTGTTAAAAATAATGTTACGATAGAGATCCTTGCCCTCACTATCCAAAACATCACAGTTAACTCACAAACAGGGAGTCCTTACTCTGCATCTTAGCATTAATTACCTTAGGTTGGGGATCACATAAATTTGAAAACAAAAATACCTGCAAAACCCCTTTTAAGCTACTCATTTGTGGTATTCTGACTTCACAAGCACATCAGCAATAATTTGTTAGAAAGGAGAATTGGGAAGCCACTGAATGGCTTCTTTTAAAAATATATCCATAGATATATTTTTATCCTCCATAAATACCCATAGATATTTTTTCACCCTCCATAGATACATTTTTAAGTATTTATTGCTGATGTGCTCATGAAGTCACTGAGTACCACAAATGAGCAGTTGAAACAATGTTCAACCTCGCTTATTATTAGAGAAATGCAAATCAAAACCACAATGAGATATCACCTCACACCCGTCAGAATGGCCCATCATCAACAAATCAGACAATAAACACTGGAGAGGGTGCAGAGAAAAGGGAACACTCTTGCATTGCTGGTGGGAATGTAAATTGATACAGCCTCTATGGAAGACAGTATGGAGATTCCTTAAAAAATTAAAAATAGAAGCACCAATCGACTCAGCAATCCCACTATTAGGCTTATATTCAGATGAAATCAAAACTGAAGGAAGCACCTGTATCCCAATGTTCATTGCTATACAATAGCTAGAACATGGAAGCAACCTAGATGTCCATCGACAAATGAATGGATAAAGAAGCTCTGGTACATATATACAATGGAACACTATTCAGCTGTAAAAGGAAATGCAGAAGAATCAGTCCTAATGAGGTGGTTGGATCTAGAACCTATCATAAAAAGTGAAGTCAGTCAAAAAGGGAAAGACAAGTACAGTACACTAACACACATATATGGAATCTAGGAAAAGGGTAATGATAACAAACGCAGTGAACCCATGGAAAAACAGAGAATAGACATATGGACATTGTGGGGAATGAACAGTGGGTGGGAGGCATAGAGGGAGTAACATGGAAACCTATACTATCATATGTGAAAAAGACAGCTATTGTCATTGCGCTAAGGGAATAGGAGTTCCTACAAGGGCTCAGTGTGACAGCCTGGAGGGGTGGGATGGGGGTGCCTGGGAGCAGGGAGGGGACCAGGGATATCCATATGACTGATCTGGGAACATACATGTCTGTGAACAACAAAACTCTGCAAAAACATTAAAAAAAAAAAAAAAATCTATGGGCTTTCCTGGTAGCTCGGGGGTAAATAGTTCGCCTGCCAATACAGAAGACACAAGCTCAATCCCTGATCCAGAAGATGCCACATGCTGCAGAGCAACTGAGTCTGTGAGCCACAACTATGGAGCCTCGAAGCCACAACTGTCAAGCCCATGGGCCATAACGACTGAAGCCCGTGTGCCCTAGAGGCCAAGTTCCACAACAGGAGAAGTCACAGCAACGAGAAGCTGCTCACCTCAACTAGAGAGTAGCCCCCACTCCCTGCAACTAGAGAAGAGCCTATAGCAGCAGTGAAAACCCAGAATAGCCAAAAACAAATAAATAAATAAATAAAATTTAAAAAGCAAAATAATAAATAAAAATATATGTATGTTTTGCTACTAAGTTCGTGCACCACAACTGGCGAGAAGCCCAGGTGCCTTAATGAAAGATCCCATGTTATGCAACTGAGGCTTGATGCAGCCAAAAATAAATGAATAAATAAATATGCTTTAAAATAATTAATTAATTATAAATATGTATGTAGCATTACCTAAAATGTCCCTGGAGAAGGGAATGGCAACTCACTCCAGTATTCCTGCCTAGAGAATTCCACAGACAGAGGAGCCTGGCAGGCTACAGTCCATGGGGTCACAAAGACTCAGACATGACTGAGCAACAAAGCACACACACACCTAAAAAAGCACAGAGCACCAGTATCTAACACAGCACCAAGCACAGCAGCACCAACCACAGATTAAAATTCAACAAAATTTAAATTCAGTTCCTCAGCCACACAGACCACTCTCCAAGTGCTGCCATGTTGGAGGGCGCAGCCACAGACGATGTCCATCAACCCAGGAGGTCTGACCAGACAGCCTGGTTAGAGAACACCACTCGGTCTTAGCAGATGTGAGTATCTGTGCTTCTGAAGCACCAGAAGCTATTATTATCAGTCCATACAGCTCTATTGCATTCGCAATACTAATAGCTCCTTTGCGGTATGTCATTTGTTATCAGCTGCTGGCAGTTTCTGAACACTACGAACAGTACTACAGGGAACACTCCTTCCAACATGTGCTTGTGAATCTATGGAGAAGTTTTTCCCAGAATTCAAGTCAGGAAATGGAATTGCTAGGAGGTAGAATATTTCTCTCTCCAGGTAACATAAGGCATGTGAGAGGTCAAGTTCCCTCACAAAAGTGGTTCTGCCATTCATACTATTACTACCAGCATTATGAGAGTCCTCTTTCTCACTATCCTCACCTGATATATGAGAAATCTCATTTGCCAATCAGATGACCACAGAATATTTCAGTTATCTTAATTAGGATGCTTCTGATGGACCGTCAAGTTGAGCATCCTTTATAAATGCGACAAATTTACCAACCAATAAAACATTCAGCTTTTTATTCTGTCTTTCTATTACTTTGCTCATTATTTGAGCAATATATTGTTTCTGTAATTGATTATAAGCATTCTTTACAAATGAAAAACGCTAAACCATCTTCCTATCTGTATCTTGTTTTCACTTGTTCTAAAACTGAAAATTTTTATTTTCATGTAGTCAACCTTAGCATCTTTTCATTCATGGTTTACACACTTCATGCTTAAGAAATCCCTTTCTATTATCCTTTCATTTCTCTTTGAAGATTTTGGGGAGGGGGGCACTTCTATTTGTCTTTCATTTATTTATCTTTGTTCTTTGGCCCATGAGGGCCTCCCATCGCAGTGGCCTCTGTTTCTGCAGAACACCGGCTCTGGGCACATGCGCTCCAGAGCTCCATCTCGGTGGTTGGACACACCGGTCCAGCCGCTCCACGGCACATGGGATCTTCCCAGGCCAGGGATCGAACCGGCGCCCCTTGCACTGCAAGGTGGTCTCTTTACCCACTGGACCACCAGGAAAGTCTCTCTTTGAAGACTTTTAAATGCACCTTTTTTACAGCTAGGCCTTATTAATCCAAGTGGAATTTCTCTTTATACGTGAGTCACGATAATCTAATTTCACTTTTTCCATTTGGATAAGCCATGTTCTCAAACGCAGAAAATTTTACTTACTACTTCTGTTATATTCACATTTCCATATTTGAGTGTGTAGTTTCTGAACTAAGTTATTTTCATTTGTGTATTTTCTATTCCCCTGTTAATAAAACACAATCTTAAGTACTAAAAGTTTTATAACTGATCTACCTAGTAGTGTGAATAACTCCCTAATAACTTGTTTCCAAAACTTTCTAGGCTTTTTGCTTTCCCTATAATTTCTATGATTAACTTTTCAAGGCACACAGACACACAAAATCAACTTCTAAGATTTTGATTAGATGAACACAGCAATTAATTTGGAACCAAAATTAACAATTTTATGACACTGAGTCTTCCAATCTGTGAACATAGTATTTCTGTTTATTAACATACACTTAATATCTTTCTTTTGGGCTTCCCTGGAGGTTCAGTGGTAAAGAATCCATCTGCCAATGCAGGAGACACAGATTCAATCCCTCAGTCAAGTAAATCCCCTAGAGAAGGAAACAGCAACCCACTCCACTATTCTTGCCTGGGAAATTCCATGGATGAAGGAGGTTCACAGGTCACAGTCCATTGGGATTGCAAAAGAGCTGGATACAATGACTAAAGAACAATTCATGCCATTAAAAAATCATACTTCGGGCTTCCCTCGTGGTCCAGTGGGTAAAGAGGCACCGGTTCGATCCCTGGCCCGGGAAGATCCCATATGCCATGGAGTGGTTGGACTGGTGTGTCTGGTTATGAGTCAGTGCTCTGGAGCACATGTGCCCAGAACCGGTGCCCTGCAATAAGAGAGGCCGCTGAGATGGGAGGCCCACACAGGCCAAAGAATAAAGATGGATGAGAAATAAACGATGACTTAGAAGCCAAGAAGAAAATCATACTTCTTCTAGATTGACTTTTAGGTTCACTGTAGTTTTCTTGCCATTGTAAATACTATCTCTATACCACATTATCTCGTACGAAGTCTCTTATTTTTGAAGACTTTTAAATGCACCTTTTTTACAGCTAGGCCTTATTAATCCAAGTGGAATTTCTCTTTATACGTGAGTCACGATAATCTAATTTCACTTTTTCCATTTGGATAAGCCATGTTCTCAAACGCAGAAAATTTTACTTACTACTTCTGTTATATTCACATTTCCATATTTGAGTGTGTAGTTTCTGAACTAAGTTATTTTCATTTGTGTATTTTCTATTCCCCTGTTAATAAAACACAATCTTAAGTACTAAAAGTTTTATAACTGATCTACCTAGTAGTGTGAATAACTCCCTAATTACTTGTTTCCAAAACTTTATAGGCTTTTTGCTTTCCCTATAATTTCTATGATTAACTTTTCAAGGCACACAGACACACAAAATCAACTTCTAAGATTTTGATTAGATGAACACAGCAATTAATTTGGAACCAAAATTAACAATTTTATGACACTGAGTCTTCCAATCTGTGAACATAGTATTTCTGTTTATTAACATACACTTAATATCTTTCTTTTGGGCTTCCCTGGAGGTTCAGTGGTAAAGAATCCATCTGCCAATGCAGGAGACACAGATTCAATCCCTCAGTCAAGTAAATCCCCTAGAGAAGGAAACAGCAACCCACTCCACTATTCTTGCCTGGGAAATTCCATGGATGAAGGAGGTTCACAGGTCACAGTCCATTGGGATTGCAAAAGAGCTGGATACAATGACTAAAGAACAATTCATGCCATTAAAAAATCATACTTCGGGCTTCCCTCGTGGTCCAGTGGGTAAAGAGGCACCGGTTCGATCCCTGGCCCGGGAAGATCCCATATGCCATGGAGTGGTTGGACTGGTGTGTCTGGTTATGAGTCAGTGCTCTGGAGCACATGTGCCCAGAACCGGTGCCCTGCAATAAGAGAGGCCGCTGAGATGGGAGGCCCACACAGGCCAAAGAATAAAGATGGATGAGAAATAAACGATGACTTAGAAGCCAAGAAAAAAAAAATCATACTTCTTCTAGATTGACTTTTAGGTTCACTGTAGTTTTCTTGCCATTGTAAATACTATCTCTATACCACATTATCAAGTTCTTTTTTACTTCTACCCAGAAACAATCTTCAGTTTGGATACTGATCCAGAATGTTTACTCAACTTTCTTAACAGTTCTAACACCAGCCTTGAATTTCCTGTGTGTTCAATTATAACATCTATAAATACGGCCATTTAGACTTACTTTCTTTTCAAATATTTTTTCATAAACAACTTACTCATATGCTTTAAAGTAAACATTTTTTTTCTGAGACACAAACAAGTATTTCCACAGCAAGCATATTTACAAATGGGACAAATAAACTGATAGCATATTATATGCTCAGCTCCTGATTTAAAAAGTACAGCAAATTAACAGTGTTGTGTCCGTTTTCAGAAAAGATCCCAGATCATTCTTGGGGCTCATCCAACAACCAAGAAAGAGACTAAAAAGCAGGTAACAAATATGATAACAGATAATGTTCATTAAGAGTTTTTTGGACTTCCCTGGTGGCGCTGTGGATAAGAATCTACCTGCCAATGCAGGAGACACAAGTTCCAGTACACACATGAGAACAGTACACAGCAATAAAAACAACAAACTAATGATGCAGAACCATGTGTTAATTTCAGCAACACTAAGCTGAGGAAAAGAAGCCAAAATAAAGGGAATACACTAATCTCACTTGCTAGTACCCAGCAATAGTAAGCATTTTTTATATTCTCTCCATGTGTTCATGTATCTTCTCTCGAGAAGTATTTTTCCAAATTTCCCCCCACTGTTTTAAAGTATACTTTTTATTTTGAAACAATTGTAGTTTTTAAAAAACAAAATGCAGTGAGAGCCCATGTATCCTGTACCTATTTTTCTCCAGAAACAACTGTGATTCAAGGAGAGGTAAAAAAACAATCTACTGAGAAGGACTTCAGAATGTGGTTAACTCTGGTGGTACAGGGTGTTGACCAGAACATGCAAAAGGGAGTCTTCTATTATGCTAGAAATACTCAATCACCTGATCTGGGTGGTACTCACATAGGTATACACATGTGTAGAAATGTACAGTTTGTACCTTTAAGATCCGTGTACTTTCTTTCTTTCTTTCTTTTTTTAAAGCACAGGACTTTATTTCTTTGGTATTATTTACATTACTTTCATTTCTTTATTTTTACTTTTAAAGGTACCTCCTGGAAGATTTTCAATTACATATGTGGTTCACATTAAAGGTTGAGTTGTTGTTTTGTTGCTCAGTCACATCTGACTCTCTGTGACCTTGCAGACTGTAGCCCACCAGGCTCCTCTGTCCAGAGAATTCTCCAGGCAAGAATTCTGGAGCGGGTAGCCATTCCCTTCTCCAGGGGATCTTCCCGACTCAGGGATCAGACTTGGGCCTCCCACCTTGGCTCACGGATTCTTCACCACTGAGCCACCAGGAAAGTCCCTTTCTATTTACACTTCAATTGAAAAATATTTTTTAAAATTCCTTATCAAAAAAAAAGAGAAATGTTCTTTTTAAAAAAAAAAAACTAAGGCAATGCAAACATTTTTTTTCTCATGGTACTTTACTAAATATGAGTATCAAAATTCTGTATGTTTTCTCCTCTTCCTACAGTGCCAATACTCCTTTAACCTTAGTTGAAATGACAGTCACACTACGTAAGAGGCAAAAATAGTTTCAACGGGAACAGTAGAGAAGAGAGGACATAAAAGTTCTTCTAAAGAAGAAAGTGTTTATACCTGAAGAACAGTGAAACTCTCAGCTCTGTCTCCGAGAGACCTCCACATGAGACTGTAAGAATCTCTTCAGAGAAACTGATCACCCCAAAAGAAAAGGCTTACAGAGAGCAGGACACCCAAAAAAGGAATTTTTAATTCCTCTCCAAAATGTGTTTACAGTATCTTCTCTAGAAGTTTTTTTTTGAAACAAAATTGTAGTTTTAAAAACAAAATGCAGTGAGAGCCCATGTATCCTGTACCTATTTTCTCCAGAAACAACTGTGATTCAAGGAGAGGTAAAAAAACAATCTACTGAGAAGGACTTCAGAATGTGGTTAACTCTGGTGGTACAGGGTGTTGACCAGAACATGCAAAAGGGAGTCTTCTATTATGCTAGAAATACTCAATCACCTGATCTGGGTGGTACTCACATAGGTATACACATGTGTAGAAATGTACAGTTTGTACCTTTAAGATCCGTGTACTTTCTTTCTTTCTTTCTTTTTTTAAAGCACAGGACTTTATTTCTTTGGTATTATTTACATTACTTTCATTTCTTTATTTTTACTTTTAAAGGTACCTCCTGGAAGATTTTCAATTACATATGTGGTTCACATTAAAGGTTGAGTTGTTGTTTTGTTGCTCAGTCACATCTGACTCTCTGTGACCTTGCAGACTGTAGCCCACCAGGCTCCTCTGTCCAGAGAATTCTCCAGGCAAGAATTCTGGAGCGGGTAGCCATTCCCTTCTCCAGGGGATCTTCCCGACTCAGGGATCAGACTTGGGCCTCCCACCTTGGCTCACGGATTCTTCACCACTGAGCCACCAGGAAAGTCCCTTTCTATTTACACTTCAATTGAAAAATATTTTTTAAAATTCCTTATCAAAAAAAAAGAGAAATGTTCTTTTTAAAAAAAAAAAACTAAGGCAATGCAAACATTTTTTTTCTCATGGTACTTTACTAAATATGAGTATCAAAATTCTGTATGTTTTCTCCTCTTCCTACAGTGCCAATACTCCTTTAACCTTAGTTGAAATGACAGTCACACTACGTAAGAGGCAAAAATAGTTTCAACGGGAACAGTAGAGAAGAGAGGACATAAAAGTTCTTCTAAAGAAGAAAGTGTTTATACCTGAAGAACAGTGAAACTCTCAGCTCTGTCTCCGAGAGACCTCCACATGAGACTGTAAGAATCTCTTCAGAGAAACTGATCACCCCAAAAGAAAAGGCTTACAGAGAGCAGGACACCCAAGAGAAACAGATTATGCAGAGCACATTATACTGAATAAGTCCTGCCCACACACAGAACTTCCAGTCAGTGTTTTAGTGTGTGTTCCAAAATAGAACTAAACAAGCAAGAATTACCACACATTTGAAGAAAGCCCCCTAGTGAGGACGAAGATAGGAGCCAAAGACAAAAATGAAACAAAAAACAGGCAATATATTTTAATAACTTGGAGAGGGGATTCTCGGTTCTGTTGAAGTACTGGGAGTTGCACTAGTGATTGGTAAAACAGAGCAACGATGTGCTACAGAAAAAGTAAAACTTATACAAGAAAGGAAACACAATTATCATACATCCCATCTGAGGGTAAGGTAATAGCTAACAAAATCATAATAACGTAAAAGCTGAGTCAACCCACAACAGTAATAAGATGGACGAGGAAAAAGTCTCGTGATCCGGAAAGGGGTCTAGGAACTCAGAGGGAACACCCAAGATGCACAGGAAGGAGAACTAACATCGTATATTCTACCTTAGGAGGATAACAATTAATCTCTATAAATCGGAAAAATCAAGAAGTAACAATATAAGCATCTTATTTAGAAACGTGGACAAAGTTGATTGCTTTTGTCTTCGGAGAGTGGGAATTAGGTATGGGATGGACATGGGTCTGCTGTTTTGTCTTGAAATCTAGTTTCTATGTAAGTTTCAAAACTATTTACACTTCAATTGAAAAATATTTTTTAAAATTCCTCATCAAAAAAAAAGAGAAATGTTCTTTTTAAAAAAAAAAAACTAAGGCAATGCAAACATTTTTTTTCTCATGGTACTTTACTAAATATGAGTATCAAAATTCTGTATGTTTTCTCCTCTTCCTACAGTGCCAATACTCCTTTAACCTTAGTTGAAATGACAGTCACACTACGTAAGAGGCAAAAATAGTTTCAACGGGAACAGTAGAGAAGAGAGGACATAAAAGTTCTTCTAAAGAAGAAAGTGTTTATACCTGAAGAACAGTGAAACTCTCAGCTCTGTCTCCGAGAGACCTCCACATGAGACTGTAAGAATCTCTTCAGAGAAACTGATCACCCCAAAAGAAAAGGCTTACAGAGAGCAGGACACCCAAGAGAAACAGATTATGCAGAGCACATTATACTGAATAAGTCCTGCCCACACACAGAACTTCCAGTCAGTGTTTTAGTGTGTGTTCCAAAATAGAACTAAACAAGCAAGAATTACCACACATTTGAAGAAAGCCCCCTAGTGAGGACGAAGATAGGAGCCAAAGACAAAAATGAAACAAAAAACAGGCAATATATTTTAATAACTTGGAGAGGGGATTCTCGGTTCTGTTGAAGTACTGGGAGTTGCACTAGTGATTGGTAAAACAGAGCAACGATGTGCTACAGAAAAAGTAAAACTTATACAAGAAAGGAAACACAATTATCATACATCCCATCTGAGGGTAAGGTAATAGCTAACAAAATCATAATAACGTAAAAGCTGAGTCAACCCACAACAGTAATAAGATGGACGAGGAAAAAGTCTCGTGATCCGGAAAGGGGTCTAGGAACTCAGAGGGAACACCCAAGATGCACAGGAAGGAGAACTAACATCGTATATTCTACCTTAGGAGGATAACAATTAATCTCTATAAATCGGAAAAATCAAGAAGTAACAATATAAGCATCTTATTTAGAAACGTGGACAAAGTTGATTGCTTTTGTCTTCGGAGAGTGGGAATTAGGTATGGGATGGACATGGGGTCTGCTGTTTTGTCTTGAAATCTAGTTTCTATGTAAGTTTCAAAACTATGTACACATATTACTTTGACACCAAATACCAATGAGGAAGAGAAAACCAGTTTGCCAATGGAACTCACCTAGAGGACTAAAATTTAAGGAGCTAACTGATAGTACACTATTTTACATTGTTCGATAAAACAATTTTTCAGGCCTGTTCTTCTTCCCTGTTCTTTCATTCCTTCTCTATGAAAGCAGCAAACCTGTTTGATCATTACTGCCACAACTAAGAAGGGGAAACGGAGTGGAAAAATGACCTCCGTACAGCAAAAACATTTCTATCAATCACTAAAGGAAGTACCTGGGGACAGTTTTTAATAGTAGCCAATTACAAAAGTGAAAGTCACTCAGTCATGTCCAACTCTTGGCGGCTCCATGGACTGTAGCCCGGCAGGCTCCTCTGTCCATGGAATTCTCCAGGCAAGAATACTGAAGTGGGTAGCCATCCCCTTCCCCAAGGACAGAGGAGCCTGGTGGGCTACAATCTGTGCTGTGCTGTGCTTAGTGGCTCAGTCGTGTCTGACTCTTTGGGACCCCACTGACTGAAG
This sequence comes from Tragulus kanchil, assembly GCA_022376925.1. Taxonomy (NCBI): domain Eukaryota; kingdom Metazoa; phylum Chordata; class Mammalia; order Artiodactyla; family Tragulidae; genus Tragulus; species Tragulus kanchil. The sequence continues at coordinate 140,853,434 of JAIOJX010000003.1, forward strand.
CCCGCCAGGCTCCTCTGCCCATGGAATTTTCCAGGCAAGAACACTCAAGTGGGTTGCCATTCCCTTCTCCAGGAGATCTTCCCAACCCAGGGATCAAACCTAGCTCTGCTTCATTGCAGATGGATTCTTTACCATCTGAGCCACCAGGGAAGCCCAGTAATGAGAAAGAAGCACCACTTCACAAATCTGAAAAAAGACTCAGCATTCCGGAGTCAGGCACTTGCAGAAACAACAACTAGAAGGAAAAGAAGAAAGCAGGGTACACGAAGGGTAGTGAATGCGATGGAGTGCTGTGTCTCTTCTGTAACCAAGGTGAAAGTAACTTACCACTTCATGAATGGACCTATTGAAGCCATCATCTTCTGGTGAGGAGGATAACAATTAATCTCTATAAATCGGAAAAATCAAGAAGTAACAATATAAGCATCTTATTTAGAAACGTGGACAAAGTTGATTGCTTTTGTCTTCGGAGAGTGGGAATTAGGTATGGGATGGACATGGGGTCTGCTGTTTTGTCTTGAAATCTAGTTTCTATGTAAGTTTCAAAACTATGTACACGTATTACTTTGACACCAAATACCAATGAGGAAGAGAAAACCAGTTTGCCAATGGAACTCACCTAGAGGACTAAAATTTAAGGAGCTAACTGATAGTACACTATTTTACATTGTTCGATAAAACAATTTTTCAGGCCTGTTCTTCTTCCCTGTTCTTTCATTCCTTCTCTATGAAAGCAGCAAACCTGTTTGATCATTACTGCCACAACTAAGAAGGGGAAACGGAGTGGAAAAATGACCTCCGTACAGCAAAAACATTTCTATCAATCACTAAAGGAAGTACCTGGGGACAGTTTTTAATAGTAGCCAATTACAAAAGTGAAAGTCACTCAGTCATGTCCAACTCTTGGCGGCTCCATGGACTGTAGCCCGGCAGGCTCCTCTGTCCATGGAATTCTCCAGGCAAGAATACTGAAGTGGGTAGCCATCCCCTTCCCCAAGGACAGAGGAGCCTGGTGGGCTACAATCTGTGCTGTGCTGTGCTTAGTGGCTCAGTCGTGTCTGACTCTTTGGGACCCCACTGACTGAAGCCCGCCAGGCTCCTCTGCCCATGGAATTTTCCAGGCAAGAACACTCAAGTGGGTTGCCATTCCCTTCTCCAGGAGATCTTCCCAACCCAGGGATCAAACCTAGCTCTGCTTCATTGCAGATGGATTCTTTACCATCTGAGCCACCAGGGAAGCCCAGTAATGAGAAAGAAGCACCACTTCACAAATCTGAAAAAAGACTCAGCATTCCGGAGTCAGGCACTTGCAGAAACAACAACTAGAAGGAAAAGAAGAAAGCAGGGTACACGAAGGGTAGTGAATGCGATGGAGTGCTGTGTCTCTTCTGTAACCAAGGTGAAAGTAACTTACCACTTCATGAATGGACCTATTGAAGCCATCATCTTCTGTGAGGATCAACAGTATTATAAGGGCCATATACACATGGTGTGAATTTCTTTCTTCCACATGATACAGAATCTCAAGAATTGGCAAAACCTGGTGAATAAACAGTTTATTATTTCAATACTTAATTATAAAACCAACGTTTTCAACCTCCATACTTGTATCCTGTACCCTTTGCTTTAATTTCACAAACCAGCCTGTGACTGAAATGACTTTCTGGATGTAGAGCTGAGGTACAAGCACAGAAAACAAGCCCCCTCTACAAAGGTCTGCCACCACAAAAGGCTGAGTTTAGGAACTTTCCTGGTGGTCCAGTGGTTAGGAATCCACCTGCCAATGCAGTGGACACAGGTCCAGCGCCTGGTCCAGGAAGATCCCCCATGTCGGGAGGTGACTGAGCCGGTGCACCACAACTCCTGAGCCCGCACCCTGGAGCCTGTGCTCTTCAACAAGAGGAGCCACCAAGATGCGAAGCCTGTGCAGTCCAGCTAGAAAGTAGCTCTGCTCTGCACCTCCAGCCCTGCAACCACGCTCCTACACTGCAAACCCAGTCATCTGCCTCTCCCTGGGGGCACCTCCCTACCAACCTCTCGACAGTCACCTTTGCAATCCTCTTGGGAAAAGAAATTACTCTTCAAACTATTACAAAATACAAAAACCAGGTTTAATAGGATACTTACAAGATTTTCCATATCTGTGCGAGCCAACATGTATGTTCTAATATTGCTATTCTGATGGAGCAACGTGTACAAAAGGAGTGTGGCTTGATCGGAAGTCTGCTGCTCACAGAGGGCCATATACAAACTGTTGAAGTTAATCTGGAAAGCATGTGGAATTGACGAGGGGAAAGGACTGTTATCTGGAATACAGAACACACAACATTTCAAAACATTACATTTAATTTCTAGATGGTGCCTGATATAAATAATAAAAGCACTGTTAATGTAAGCAATTCAATTTTCATTCATTTTGTATAAGTTGTTACATTTCAGGCTCAGAATTTCAAAATGTACTCTACCTTTCACCTAAGAAAGAACTGAACTAACTAAAATATGATTACAATTGATAGTATATTTGAAATTTGCTAAGAGAGAATGGAAATGTTCTCACCAAAAAAAGAAAACCCACACAAAAAACACACAAATACCCAACCCAACCCAACCTGGGAAAATTTATTCCTCTGTACTATCTAAACCACAGTTTTCCAATGATTATAAATACATGAGCAAATACCACACAACAGAGTGACCTTTTATAGGCTAAGTATTAAAAAAAAAAAACCCTATAAACTAACTCATATAGTTTGACTCCATTACTATTTTTACATTAATACAGTTGAATTAAATTGTTAATAAAAATACAAATTTAAATAAACACAGTCCATTGGGGGTAGATTAAAAAATACCCTTTAATACGTATAATTTAACTATGACATTGAAATGCTTTGCTATTAGTATCAAAACTAAATGGCTGTTGGTCCTAAATAAAAATATCTAGAGACAAATAGGGAATCCTATTTTAAAATAAGAGCTAAAAACAAACAAACAAAAAAACAGAAAAAAACTGGCTTGAAGCTAATTTTTCTTTCAAATAAATTATCACAGCTAAAGTATTCATCCATGATATTAATTCATTTATGAAGAAAATGGCTAGGGCAATATATAATTTAGATAATTTTAAAACACCAAAATCGGTATGTTCAGTATTAGCTTCTATAATACACTATACCAAACCCAAAACAACTATTGGAAAACTTACACAACATTTTTGTTTAAGTTAAAACTTGATTTTCCATATCTGTGCGAGCCAACATGTATGTTCTAATATTGCTATTCTGATGGAGCAACGTGTACAAAAGGAGTGTGGCTTGATCGAAGTCTGCTGCTCACAGAGGGCCATATACAAACTGTTGAAGTTAATCTGGAAAGCATGTGGAATTGACGAGGGGAAAGGACTGTTATCTGGAATACAGAACACACAACATTTCAAAACATTACATTTAATTTCTAGATGGTGCCTGATATAAATAATAAAAGCACTGTTAATGTAAGCAATTCAATTTTCATTCATTTTGTATAAGTTGTTACATTTCAGGCTCAGAATTTCAAAATGTACTCTACCTTTCACCTAAGAAAGAACTGAACTAACTAAAATATGATTACAATTGATAGTATATTTGAAATTTGCTAAGAGAGAATGGAAATGTTCTCACCAAAAAAAGAAAACCCACACAAAAAACACACAAATACCCAACCCAACCCAACCTGGGAAAATTTATTCCTCTGTACTATCTAAACCACAGTTTTCCAATGATTATAAATACATGAGCAAATACCACACAACAGAGTGACCTTTTATAGGCTAAGTATTAAAAAAAAAAAACCCTATAAACTAACTCATATAGTTTGACTCCATTACTATTTTTACATTAATACAGTTGAATTAAATTGTTAATAAAAATACAAATTTAAATAAACACAGTCCATTGGGGGTAGATTAAAAAATACCCTTTAATACGTATAATTTAACTATGACATTGAAATGCTTTGCTATTAGTATCAAAACTAAATGGCTGTTGGTCCTAAATAAAAATATCTAGAGACAAATAGGGAATCCTATTTTAAAATAAGAGCTAAAAACAAACAAACAAAAAAACAGAAAAAAACTGGCTTGAAGCTAATTTTTCTTTCAAATAAATTATCACAGCTAAAGTATTCATCCATGATATTAATTCATTTATGAAGAAAATGGCTAGGGCAATATATAATTTAGATAATTTTAAAACACCAAAATCGGTATGTTCAGTATTAGCTTCTATAATACACTATACCAAACCCAAAACAACTATTGGAAAACTTACACAACATTTTTGTTTAAGGTAAAACTTAAAACTAATTGACAACAACTACTAAGAAACTTGTTTTTTAAATAGAGTTATTGGAATGATGAAAAGCATAAATTACAACCCACACAGGAAAAATTCTTGATATTCCAAAACTGACATGGTCCCTTTCCTACAGTTTACTGAAGCTGCTTAAAAACTGAAACAAGCAAGGTCAGTAAGTTAAAAACGAGGTAAAGTTAGGTTAATTGACTAAGAGAAAAGTATAGTTTCATCCAATAAAACACTGGAACGTAACAGCACAAAGAGCTGATATTTTCATGTGTTTCAACAAATAAGCACCAGGAACCTTTTCTTAAAGACAGAGCCATTAGGAAAACAAAATTTTCAAAAGCCACTGTTTTAACATTTGCAGAAGCCATCCTCTTACAGAAAAGAAACACACACTAACAAACTCTTTGACAGTACAGTCCTAGGCCTCTCAGATTTCCTTTTCTAACCATGGCATTTGTGAGACAAAATGTTATCTAAAAACTACCTTCAACTTTACTACAAAGTGCCCTTACTTTTCCTTCCACATTCAGAACATAGGGTATTTTTTCAATCTTAATCCTTGTTTGGTACTTTTCTCGTATTTTTTTTTTTTTTTTTCATTTTTTGGGGAGGGGAGGGAGGGAGGGGGGTGGGCAGGCCACTTCTATTGGTCTTTCATTTATCTATTTTCATCCACCTTTGTTCTTTGGCCCGTGTGGGCCTTCCATCGCAGTGGCCTCTGTCGTCGCAGAGCACCGGCTCTGGGCGCATGCGCTCCAGAGCTCTTCTGGCTCAGTAATTGGACACATCAGTCCAGCCGCTCTGCAGCACGTGGGATCTTCCCAGGCCAGGGATCGAACCGGCGCCCCTTGCACTGCAAGGCAGTGTCCTTACCCACTGGACCATCAGGGAAGCCCTTTTTCTCGTATTTTTGACATGAACAAAAGTAACTGCTTTGTAAGACGGACATATATTTTTGCCAGGGATAGCAAAAGGAAGTATTGAATGTATTGAGGATGAAAATATTACAGCATCTGCAGAAGACTCGGTGTAGGAAGATGCTGGACACGCTACTCCTCACTACAATGGAAGGAACATAACACTATAATCAACCTATATTATACCTGACTACAAATGGCATACATATGCTGAGCGTCTGTATGTTACTAGCAAGTAAGTGCTATGAACCTGCCATGATACTGACAGCTTTATGTGCATTATACTCCATATGCAACCATGTCATTCATTCCTCTGACCAGTTTGTTTTTTTTTTTTTTTCCTCTGACCAGTTTTACAAAGTAGAGGCTAACAGAGATTAAGCAACTTTTAAAATTTTTATTTATTTATTTTCAATCCTAAAGGAAATCAATGCTGAATATTCACTGGAAGGATTGATGCTGAAGCTGAAGCTCCAATATTCTGGCCACCTGAGGCGAAGAGACGACACACTGGGAAAGACCCTGATGCTGGGAAAGACTGAGGGCAAGAGGAGAAGGGGACAACAGAGAATGAGATGGTTGGATGGCATTGCTGACTCAATGAACACATGTTTGAGCAAACTGAGGGACATGGTGATGGACAGAGAAGCCTGGCTGCAGTTCATGGGGTCACAGAGTTGGACACGCCTTAGCGACTAAATGACAATTTACTTAATTGGAGGATAATTACTTTACAATATTGTGACACCCTCTGTAATATATCAACTTTTCCAAGAACATTCCGGAGTAAATGCAGATCAGCTCCTGTTTTCACCACATTATACTGTTTCTCACAGAACCAGCAATAATTTAGTGACTCTGTCCAATGATAAATGCTCATTTAATTCTTATAAAACCTTATGAATCATAGATGATAATCCCTGCTTCATTAATAAGGAAACTAAAAGTTAAAGAATAAAATCTGGGCTATGAGTCCAGGTCAGTCTAACCCCAAAGCCAGTGTTCTGACTCACTGTACCGCAGTCTCCCCAAAGATGACTCTCCCAAGGAGGGTCCCTAAACAGTACATCTGGCTAGAGAAGCAAAAGTACTAACACCAGGTAACACACACTGAACCCCTGCTATGCTGCAAAGCCTGAGCCTAGAAGGAACATACGCTATTGTTTTAGGATGAAAATATTACAGCATCTGCAGAAGACTCGTGTAGGAAGATGCTGGACACGCTACTCCTCACTACAATGGAAGGAACATAACACTATAATCAACCTATATTATACCTGACTACAAATGGCATACATATGCTGAGCGTCTGTATGTTACTAGCAAGTAAGTGCTATGAACCTGCCATGATACTGACAGCTTTATGTGCATTATACTCCATATGCAACCATGTCATTCATTCCTCTGACCAGTTTGTTTTTTTTTTCCTCTGACCAGTTTTACAAAGTAGAGGCTAACAGAGATTAAGCAACTTTTAAAATTTTTATTTATTTATTTTCAATCCTAAAGGAAATCAATGCTGAATATTCACTGGAAGGATTGATGCTGAAGCTGAAGCTCCAATATTCTGGCCACCTGAGGCGAAGAGACGACACACTGGGAAAGACCCTGATGCTGGGAAAGACTGAGGGCAAGAGGAGAAGGGGACAACAGAGAATGAGATGGTTGGATGGCATTGCTGACTCAATGAACACATGTTTGAGCAAACTGAGGGACATGGTGATGGACAGAGAAGCCTGGCTGCAGTTCATGGGGTCACAGAGTTGGACACGCCTTAGCGACTAAATGACAATTTACTTAATTGGAGGATAATTACTTTACAATATTGTGACACCCTCTGTAATATATCAACTTTTCCAAGAACATTCCGGAGTAAATGCAGATCAGCTCCTGTTTTCACCACATTATACTGTTTCTCACAGAACCAGCAATAATTTAGTGACTCTGTCCAATGATAAATGCTCATTTAATTCTTATAAAACCTTATGAATCATAGATGATAATCCCTGCTTCATTAATAAGGAAACTAAAAGTTAAAGAATAAAATCTGGGCTATGAGTCCAGGTCAGTCTAACCCCAAAGCCAGTGTTCTGACTCACTGTACCGCAGTCTCCCCAAAGATGACTCTCCCAAGGAGGGTCCCCTAAACAGTACATCTGGCTAGAGAAGCAAAAGTACTAACACCAGGTAACACACACTGAACCCCTGCTATGCTGCAAAGCCTGAGCTAATTATTTGAAAGCCTTACCTTGTTTGGTACTTATATAAATCCTATTGTATGAATCCTATTAGGTGATCCTATCTTCATTTTAACAGAAAAAGCCACTGAGGCTTACTGAGATAAGGCCTGATAAGGCTGGTTGTGAAAGACCTGACAGCTTTGAAGTGATAGGCATGTGACACGAACTCAGCTCACCTTGACTCTAAAACTTCCTTTTTTAACTTAAAGTCACCCTGTCACTAGTAATGAAGACTAGAAAATACTATTAGATACATGGATTTCCATTTCTTTTTTTTTGGCTGTGCTGCATGGCATATGGGATCTTAGTTCCCCAACCAGGGATCAATTCTGTGCCCCCTGTACTGGAAGCATGGCGTCTTAACCACTGACCACCAGGAAAGTCCAAGTTTTCATTACTTATCTATCAAATTGACAGGGACTCACGTGTGTGTGTGTGCATCTCTGCCCGCATACTCAGTCAAGTCCAACTCTTGGGGACTGCAACCCACCAGGCTCCTCCTGTCCATGGAATTTTCCATGCAAGAATACTGGAGCAGGTTGCCATTTCCCACTCCAAGGGATCTTTCCAACACAGGGATTGAACCTGTGACCCTTGTGTTTCCTGCACTGGCACCACTTTATCACTGCACCACCTGGGAGGCTCCTGAAAATAATAATGCCAGAATTGACAATGGCACAACAAACTGGCACACTCATCCACTGTCCACAGGAAACATATACTAGAACAGCTCTAGAAAGGAACAAAGCAAAGAGCATCAGAAGCCTTAAAAAGTGCTCCCAGGGGGGTCCAGTGGGTAAGGACACCCCAGTGCAGGGGTGCCGGATCCCTGGCCTGGGAATTCTTATAAAACCTTATGAATCATAGATGATAATCCCTGCTTCATTAATAAGGAAACTAAAAGTTAAAGAATAAAATCTGGGCTATGAGTCCAGGTCAGTCTAACCCCAAAGCCAGTGTTCTGACTCACTGTACCGCAGTCTCCCCAAAGATGACTCTCCCAAGGAGGGTCCCCTAAACAGTACATCTGGCTAGAGAAGCAAAAGTACTAACACCAGGTAACACACACTGAACCCCTGCTATGCTGCAAAGCCTGAGCTAATTATTTGAAAGCCTTACCTTGTTTGGTACTTATATAAATCCTATTGTATGAATCCTATTAGGTGATCCTATCTTCATTTTAACAGAAAAAGCCACTGAGGCTTACTGAGATAAGGCCTGATAAGGCTGGTTGTGAAAGACCTGACAGCTTTGAAGTGATAGGCATGTGACACGAACTCAGCTCACCTTGACTCTAAAACTTCCTTTTTTAACTTAAAGTCACCCTGTCACTAGTAATGAAGACTAGAAAATACTATTAGATACATGGATTTCCATTTCTTTTTTTTTGGCTGTGCTGCATGGCATATGGGATCTTAGTTCCCCAACCAGGGATCAATTCTGTGCCCCCTGTACTGGAAGCATGGCGTCTTAACCACTGACCACCAGGAAAGTCCAAGTTTTCATTACTTATCTATCAAATTGACAGGGACTCACGTGTGTGTGTGTGCATGTGTGCGCGCATACTCAGTCAAGTCCAACTCTTGGGGACTGCAACCCACCAGGCTCCTCCTGTCCATGGAATTTTCCATGCAAGAATACTGGAGCAGGTTGCCATTTCCCACTCCAAGGGATCTTTCCAACACAGGGATTGAACCTGTGACCCTTGTGTTTCCTGCACTGGCACCACTTTATCACTGCACCACCTGGGAGGCTCCTGAAAATAATAATGCCAGAATTGACAATGGCACAACAAACTGGCACACTCATCCACTGTCCACAGGAAACATATACTAGAACAGCTCTAGAAAGGAACAAAGCAAAGAGCATCAGAAGCCTTAAAAAGTGCTCCCAGGGCTTCCCCTGGTGGTCCAGTGGGTAAGGACACCGCCTTGCAGTGCAGGGGGTGCCGGTTCGATCCCTGGCCTGGGAGGATCCCACGTGCTGCAGAGCGGCCGGACTGACGTGTCCAATTACCGAGCCGGAGCTCTGGAGCGCATGCGCCCAGAGCCGGTGCTCTGCAACAACAGACGCCACCGTGATGGGAGGCCCACAAGAGCCAAAGAACAAAGGTGGATGAAAATAGAGAAATGAAAGACCAATAGAAGTGGCCCGCCTGCTCCCCTCCCTCCCCAACCCAACCCCCACCCAAAATAAATAAATAAATAAATCTTAAAAAAAAAAAAAAGTGCCCCCAGCCACTAACTGCACCGGTTATTACTGTTCAGTTGCTCAGTCCTGTCCGACCCTCTGCGACCCCGTGGACCGCAGCATGCCAGGCTTCCCCATCCTTCACCATCTCCTGCAGCCTGCCCAAACGCATGTCCATTGAGTTGGTGATGCCATCCAACCATATGGTCCTCCATCGTCTCCCTTGTCCTGCCTTCTCTCTTTCTCAGCATCAGGGAATTTTCCAATGAGTCATCTATCTGCATCAAGTGGCCAAAGTATTGGCGCTTCTTACCCATCTTAATTATATTAGTGTTGAACGTATTTTGAAAATCTAGCTACCATATTAATCTTGCCTTTGGAGTGTAACCTTTTGATAAGTCCTGTTTCAACAAGGAACTATCTGTGCGGGCTCTGTGTCAAGGGTTTGTCAAACTGCAGCGCACAGACAGCCCAGCCCCTGTTTGGGAAGTCAAGTTTATGAGGCCCCAGCCATGCTCATTTGCTGCTGTGTTACCAATGCTGCTTTTATGCCATGAAGGTAAAGAGGGGGTGACCAAGACCACATGGCCCTGCAGAGCCATCTGCCCCTTGGCAGGAAATGTTTGCTGAGTTCTCTTTTTTAGTTCTATAAAACTCTAACTGGACTACAGACCTCACATAAAAAATTTCAAACAACGTGTCATTCAGATTTTTCCTGGTACCCTATACCTCATAGGTAGGACAGGTGGATCCAAATTAAGCCCAGGCTGGTTTGGTTACCTCAGAAAGAAATGAAAATATAAATAGATACAAAGAACCACAGCCCTCATCTAAGATTTACTTGACTGTCCTGAGAATACGGACATAAAATTTACATTCTTCTCATCTTCAAACAACACGAAAATATACAAACTGACAGTCATCCTCACAGCTAAAAGAGAGCAAACAAGGTAGGATAAGGAATACCCTCTTTCCTCATAAGAAAAGAATATTTGGAGAAAAAAAAAAAACCACCAACCTTGTGTATTCTTAAAGGACATGATGGCCTGTCTGTAGGGGTTCGGTGCATCTGCAGCATCTGTCAGGTTGGCCAGCACCAGCAGCAGGAGCAGGCTCTGGTTGGCCAGCGGGGACGGAAGCTCTGGGGCAGCAGCCACCTTGCTGCCCACGCCGCCCAGGGTGAAGACAGTCCAGAGTCCAGCTTCAAAAGAAAACACGCAGATGAAAGGTGCTGGGACTCTTACTTCTGTACACTATTGTCTACTACCTCGTATTTCAAGTCTGAAATAACATCTTCCTTTTTTGATTATGAAAGTAAAACAAGCCCATAATTGGGAAAGTCTCATACTGCCCATAGACATAAAGCCTGTAAAGACGATCACTTCCTGTTCCCACGATCCCACTCCCACTTCCCACAGATAACCAAGATGACAGTAAGTTTCTTATATATCTTTCTTGATTTTTCTTTATGTATAAAACCACATATTCAATTAAGAGAAAATCTATGCACAACTTTATACCAATATATTTGAAAACCTAAGCAAAATAATAAAATATTCTTATCTAGGAAAATACAAAATAACCAAAATTGGCCAAAGAAGATGAAAGTCTGAATGGATAATAACTTTAGAAGAGTGTAAACTAGAGTCAAAGAGTCAATCCCTAAAAACAAATCAAGTTTAAATTTTTATTTCATAAAGAAGTCTCCTAAACCCTCCATGTGCAGATAATTCTCATATTACATATGCAGTACCAAACTACAGAATGAGAACCATACCTACATACTCATTTGACAAGGCCAGAAAAATCTCCCCAATATAGAAAGGGGATTTAAAAAATGCATTTAATCACATTTTTTAAAACTTAGGAAAAAACCTAACCAAGGAGGTGAAAGACTTACTTGTATGAAGGCACCTCAGAAAACTAAAAACAGAATCCCCACCAAGCAGTTCTACTCCTGTGCGTGTATCTAGTCATTGCTGTTGTTTAGTCGCTAAGTCACATCCAACTCTGCAACCGTATGGACTGTAGCACTTCAGGCTTCTCTGTCCATGGGGTTCTCCAAGCAAGAATACAGGAGTGGGTTTCCATTTCCTTCTCTGGGGAATCTTCCCAACCCAGGGAGCAAACCCACATCTCCTACACTGGCAGGTGGATTCTTTACCTGTGAGCCACCAGGGAAAGATACGTGCACTCCTATGTTCACAGTGGCACTATTCAAAGTAAACAAGGCATGGAAACAATCTACATGTCTGTCCACAAATAAATGCATAAAAAAGATGTGGTACATACGTAAAATGGAATACTACTCAATTACAAAAAAGGAACAAAATAATGTCATTTGCAGCAACATGGATGTAACTAGAGATTATCGTATTAAGTGATGTAAGTCAGAAACAGAAAGATGATCATTTATATGTGCAATCTAAAATATGACACGAATGGCGGGGAGGGGATGCCTGGGGACTCTGGGAAAGTCACATACACGCGGACATGTTCAAAATGGATAACCAACAAAAATCTGCTGTATAGCACATGGAATTCTCTTTAATATTATGTACCAGCCTGGATGGGAGGAGGGTCTGGGGGGGAACGGATTCATGTACATGCATGGCCAAGCCCCTTCGCTGTTCACCTGAAAGTATCACAAATTGTTAATTGGCTGTACCCCAATAAAAATGTTTTTGGTGAAAAAATAAAAGCCTCAGCAAAAAATAAATAAATAAATAAATAAAATATGCCACAAATGAATTTATCTATGAAACGGAAACACAATCACAGGCAGAGAGAAGAGACTGGTGGTTGCCAAGGAGAGAGGGAAGAATGGAGCAGGAGGCTAGGGTAAGCAGATATAAGCTTTTACATATAGGATGGATAAACAACAAGGTCATACTGCATAGCACAGAGAACTATATTCAGTATCCCATGACAAACCATAACAGAAAAAATATTTTAAAATGTGTGTGGGCATATATATGTGCATAACTGAACCCCTTTGCTGTACAGCAGAACACAGTATAAATCAGTACACTTCAATTAAAAACAAACCAAAAAAATTAAATGATCACTACACATAAACTTAAGTTTATTCAAAATAATGTTCCCAATACAGTTGAGAAATTTGAGGCATTTAATAGGAAAAGCAAAATTAAACAAGAAAATACAACCAATGGCCAAGAACTAATTGCTCTGGGATTGATTCCTTGTTTACTTTAACATTTTAAAAACTTTCCAGCCACTTCCTTCCACTCACAGTATGCTCCATAACTTCCTATCCCTATATCCACCACTGTGTGTTCCAGGATTACAAGCAAAGAAAAACACACTTGGAAAGTTCAATCTGCAACAAAAATAATCACAAAATTTGGCTTCTTCACAGCTGCACATCTTCATTACTAGGAGAAATGAATAGTAATGGGGTCATGGGTTTTCTTCGTACAGGAGTCGACTAGCCCTGTACAAATTTCACAAACAAAAATTCTGATCCACTTTTAACAGAATTTCAAGTCTCCTTTTTTTTTTTTCCTACCCTCTTCAAGTTTTTCCAACAGGGCTGCAAAGCTGCTTATAATGTCAGACAAATGAACATTTTACTGAGAAGCTATCCCACCCCCACCTGACACACAGCCCTCCTTCCTTTTCTCTGGTAAATATCACTGTTATGTGGCCTTTTCTTCCTTACAGGGAGAAAGAAGCAAGGCAGCCTGCTGTTGCCTACATTGTAGTTTAATCTGACCCATAACATTGGACTAGAATTCTTCCAAAAGTTCGTTTCTTTTTGCTGATCCAAGCCTCTGATCTATGACCCAAGAATCTGAGTGGAATTGCACTTTCCTGTTGGCAAGAAAAGTTTCTCTCCACCAGAAAAATAAAGGAAAGTTACAGTATATTTCCTTCTGTTCTAAAAATCAAATTAAGAACAGTCTCCAAAATTCTTTAATTGTATCCCTCAGGTTCTCCAAATAAATGCTGAAAATAAAATTCATCTAACTCCAACTAAAAAAATATTGAAATTAACTAAAAGAACAAAGCTAGTGTTGATGACTCAACCTTTGAAAAGCAGTGACTCAAGATTACTTATCCTTAAGAATAAAAATGTGAGAAAAACATGAAGTGTGACAAACTGAAACACCAGTAAAATAAAAATCAAAGAACTCTCATTTTAAGAAATTCTGAACTCAAAAGTAAACTATTGAGACAACGAAATTAAGGTAAATTACTATTTTTTTCACATCACTAAACACGTCACTTGCCACACTATAATTGATTTCTTTTACCCAAAAAATATATTACGAACACTAATTATTCAAGCAAAACTATACCAAAATTCCATGATCACATTCTATACTGTCATCTGTAGTTATAAAAATTCCACACACATTTTGTGTGTTCTTAAGCAAAGAAAAACACACTTGGAAAGTTCAATCTGCAACAAAAATAATCACAAAATTTGGCTTCTTCACAGCTGCACATCTTCATTACTAGGAGAAATGAATAGTAATGGGGTCATGGGTTTTCTTCGTACAGGAGTCGACTAGCCCTGTACAAATTTCACAAACAAAAATTCTGATCCACTTTTAACAGAATTTCAAGTCTCCTTTTTTTTTTTTCCTACCCTCTTCAAGTTTTTCCAACAGGGCTGCAAAGCTGCTTATAATGTCAGACAAATGAACATTTTACTGAGAAGCTATCCCACCCCCACCTGACACACAGCCCTCCTTCCTTTTCTCTGGTAAATATCACTGTTATGTGGCCTTTTCTTCCTTACAGGGAGAAAGAAGCAAGGCAGCCTGCTGTTGCCTACATTGTAGTTTAATCTGGCCCATAACATTGGACTAGAATTCTTCCAAAAGTTCGTTTCTTTTTGCTGATCCAAGCCTCTGATCTATGACCCAAGAATCTGAGTGGAATTGCACTTTCCTGTTGGCAAGAAAAGTTTCTCTCCACCAGAAAAATAAAGGAAAGTTACAGTATATTTCCTTCTGTTCTAAAAATCAAATTAAGAACAGTCTCCAAAATTCTTTAATTGTATCCCTCAGGTTCTCCAAATAAATGCTGAAAATAAAATTCATCTAACTCCAACTAAAAAAATATTGAAATTAACTAAAAGAACAAAGCTAGTGTTGATGACTCAACCTTTGAAAAGCAGTGACTCAAGATTACTTATCCTTAAGAATAAAAATGTGAGAAAAACATGAAGTGTGACAAACTGAAACACCAGTAAAATAAAAATCAAAGAACTCTCATTTTAAGAAATTCTGAACTCAAAAGTAAACTATTGAGACAACGAAATTAAGGTAAATTACTATTTTTTTCACATCACTAAACACGTCACTTGCCACACTATAATTGATTTCTTTTACCCAAAAAATATATTACGAACACTAATTATTCAAGCAAAACTATACCAAAATTCCATGATCACATTCTATACTGTCATCTGTAGTTATAAAAATCTGCTAAAAGGGTCACGTTCATATATTTTTAAGCTGTAATAGTATATAACAAAACAGGTATCATAAAGAAATTAAGGAGAAAGCAGTTAAGGTATTATAATAAATACTTTAAAAAATTCTGCTAGAGGTATTTCGATCAACACAGATAAAAGGGAAATCAGCGGATAAATAGGCAGTGAGTGTCTAATTAGGGTTAGATCCTCTACCAAGCACAAAAAACACACAAAAAAGAAAAATCATACCTTGTTTGTGAGGAGATTAGAGAAAAGGGTAGCAAATATTCATACCAATTGATTCAACAAATATACTAACTCTTAAAACATCTATACATTTCCTCTATAAGTGTAGTGAAATAAGGGAAGACAGTCTAGCCAATAAAGTTACTGAAAGTTCATTCCAGGGCAGGCATTAGGGCAGAGTAACTAACTACCTGATCTCAATGCAATGCTCTCTTTCCTTTTATTAAATAAAGTGCACTGACATTTAGCTGGGTAGAACTATATTTCCCAATTTCTTATAGGAAACTATGACCATGTGACTAAATTCCAGTCAGAGATGTGACAGGGAGCAGCACAGGCAAGTGTTAGATTATCTCCTTAAAAAGAATTTATTTTCTCTTCAAATCCTCACCCATTCCATGAGCTAGAAACCAGGTAGAGTGGTGGACATGCAGATTTGATTGACTTTATGCATGAGGACACCACCAAAGGAATGGCAAAACACTACAATACAGTTGCGCGTATTTCTCATGTTAGTAAGGTAATGTTCAAAATCCTTCAAGCTAGGTTTCAGCAGTATGTGAATTGAGAGCTTCAGATGTACAAACTGGATTTAGAAAAGTCAGAGGAACCAGAGATCAAATTGTCAACATCTGTTGGATCATGGAGAAAGCAAGGGAGTTCCAGAAAAACATCTATTTCTATTTCTGCTTCCTTGATTATGCTAAAGCCTTTGACTGTGTGAATCACAACAAACTGTGGAAAATTCTGAAAGAGATAGGAATGCCAGACCACCTTACATGCCTCCTAAGAAATCTGTACACAGGTCAAGATGCAACAGTTGCAATGGACATGGAACAACAAAGCTGTTCAAAGTTGGGAAGGCTGTATATTGTCACCCTGCTATTTAACTTCATGCAGAGTACATTATGCGAAATGCTGGGTTGGATGAGCGAAATGCTGGGCTGGATGAAGCTCAAAGTGAACTCAAGATTTCCAGGAGAAATATCAATTATCTCAGATACGCAGATGACACTACCCTAATGGCAGAAAGTGAAAAGGAACTAAAGAGCCTCATGTAAGGTGTAAGAGTAGAGTTTGGTTTAAAATTCAACATTCAAAAAACGAAGATCATGGCATCCTGTCCCATCACTCCATGGCAAAGAGATGGGCAAACAATGGAAACAGTGACAGACTTTACTTTCTTGGGCTCCAAAATCACTGCGGATGGTGACTGCAGCCATGAAATTAAAAGTCACTTGCTTCTTGGAAGGATAGCTATGACAAACCTAGACAGTGTATGAAAAAGTAGAGTTGTCACTTTGCCGACAAAAGTCTGTATAGTCAAAATTATGGTTTTTCCGGTAGTCATGTTTAGATGTGAGAGTTACATGCTGAGCACTGAAGAACTCTTGCTTTAGAAATGTGGTACTGGAGAAGACTCCTGAGAGTCCCTTGAACAGCAAGGAGATCAAACTAGTCAATCCTAAAAGAAATCAAACCTGAACAATCACTGGAAGGACTGATGCTGATGCTCCAATACTTTGGCCACATGATGTCAAGAGCTGACTCACTGGAAAAGACCCTGATGCTGGGAAGGACTGAATTACAAAAGGAGAAAGTAGCAGCAGCGGATGAGATGTTTAGATAGCATCCTTGACTCAATGGACACGAATCTGAGCAAACTCCAGGAGACAGTGAATGACAGAGGAGCTTGCTGGTTCATGTGGCTTAGTGACTAAACAACGCTAAACAATGTGTGTAACATATACAAATCTTCCTGTGGACTCCTTGATGGAAAAAATTTACACTTTTTTCATGTTTTATATTCCAAAGAGGGGTTCATCCTATAAACTTAATTTGTTTTTGTTTTTGTTTTTTAAATAATTTTGGTTTCTTTTTTTTTTTTTTTGCCTCTAAGTCATCGTTTATTTTTCATCCATCTTTGTTCTTTGGTGTGTGTGGGCATGCCATCACAGTGGCCTCTCTCATAGCAGAGCACCAGCTCTGGGCACATACGCTCCAGAATGCTGGCTCATAATTGGATACACAGGCCCAGTCATTCCATGGCATGTGGAATCTTCCCAGGCCAGGGATCAAACCAGTGCCCATTGCACTGCAAGGTAGACTCTTAACCCACTGGACCACCAGGGAAGCCCTAATTTGTTCTTTTACTTCAATTTGACGTTCTTTCTTATTTAAGTTACTTATCAAAGGTTATTTTCACAGTGTATAAGACAGATTTTGTTTGATATTTTACAACTATATAAACCGAGATTTTTTTAATAACCGAGATTTTATACTTGCTATTTAAAGAAAAAGCATGCTATTTTAAAATTTCTAAGTATAGGTATCAAAAATTGGCTGAAGTCCTACATTTTAAATTATAATACTTTTATGAGGATACTAGGACATAGGTATTTTCAGACACCAGTAGTAGGACTGTAAATGGGCACCATGTTTTAGGAAGGGCCATCAATAATGTGCATCACAAGCATTAGCACTACACAGATTATTTGGCCTAATTCTATAATTTATTCTAAAGAATGAATGCAAGGACTCCTCTTGTGGTCCAGTGGTTAAGAATCCACCTTCCAAAACAAAAAACAAAAAAAATCCACCTTCTAGTGCACAGGACACGGCTTCCATCTCTGGCTAGTGAACCCTGATGCCACAGAGCAACGAAGCCCAGGCACTGCAATCAGAGAGCCCGTGTGCTCTAGGGCACCTGCGCTACAACAGGAGAAGCCCGGCCCACAACTAGGGAAGGCCTGTGTGCTGCAATGAAGACTCAGCAACCCCAAAAAAAGAAAAAAGAAAGAATGAATATAAAGATCAAATTAAAGAGGTAGATAGCTTAGAACTCAGTGAAAACATAGATCCTTAAACATCAAATAAGAAGGAACTGGCTGAATTAAGTCTGACACATTCAACCCAAGAGAAAACCAAGTCTGTGGTTAGAAATCCAAGCATATCACCCAGAATGTCAACATGGTTAACATATTCCCAACAGAATGTCGCCTAGTTTTTAGTATCTGAACTTCCTAGAATATGTCACTCAGTTTAATCCTTTTCACTACTGTTTATAAAATAATCTTTTATATTTATATCTCCAAAACTCAAAACATTTTAAACAAAATAATGGTATGGGGGGGGAGGAATCAAATCTCATTACAATGATAACTGGTATGACAGAATGGTTGATACACTGAAACTGAACTGAGTGTTCAAAAAAAAGGCGGGGGAGAGAGAGAGGGAGAGAGGGAGATGACTGTCTCAGATGTTACTGATAACTTGGAGGGCCGCTCAGTGTCATGCCCCATGCGAGCAGTTCACCCTCGGTACCTGTGCTAAACATGCTTTCTAACACCTTTCACATTGAGCCCTTGATTTTGCTGAGTGATTTACAGTAAGAGGCAAAAGTTGAAAAGCTTGTAAAGAAGAGTGAGGAAAAAATGACTTAACAGAAGAAAAAAATGATTATTTAAATCATTATTTTGATCACGTGTTAAGTATTTTATATAAAAACACACCAGTTTGTCAAACACTGGCATTTAGTATGATTTTAACAGTTGGTTATTTTGAGTTATTATATACCTTATGATTTAAAAAATCATACTATATACATTATGATTTTTTTTAATTTAAAATAATGGGAAATAGGTTCCAGATCAGTATTTTTGGTAGAATGTCTGATTTTCATGAATGAATGACTGATACTATGTGGTAGATACTTACACTGCAAAGTTTTTTTTGGCTACTCTGGGTTTTCACCACTGTTGAAGGCCCTTCTCTAGTTGCAGGGAGTGGGAGTTACCCTCTAGTTGAGGTGATTAGGCTTCTTGTTGCAGTGACTTCTCTTGTTGCGGAACCTGGGCTCTAGGGCACACGGGTGTCAACAACTGCAGCGCATGGGCTCAATAGCTGCGGCTCCGAGGCTCTAGAGCGCAGGCTCCATAGTTGTGGCTCACGGGCTTAGTTGTTCCGCAGCACGTGGGATCTTCCCAGATAAGGGATTGAACCTGTGTCTCCTGCACTGGCAGGCACACTCTTCACCACTGACCTACCAGGAAGGCCCCTGCATAACTGTTTTTGAAGGCCAGTTGTTAGGGTTTGACTACAAAGGAACACAGGAGACTTTTTAAGATGATGCACATGTTCAATATCTTATGGTTACGGTTACTGTTGTTATTATATGACGATATGTACTTGTTAAACTAACAGAAGGTAAACTGTACTGTACATAAATTATATCTCAGTAAACATGACTCCATTCTTTCTTCCTCCCTCCAAAAATATGTTGGGCAAGGACGTGGAATAAGCTGAACTCTCATGCATAGCTGGTGAAAACGATTTAGAAAACTGTGTAACTGTACCCACTATACATGAATGATACACAGCTAGGACCTAGCAATTACTGTACTCAATAAAATGCTCACCTATGTGCAAAGACATGTACAGAAACATACACAGCAGCATTGTTTTAACAGGCCAAGTTGAAAATAATCAAATACACATTACAATATGAAGTGGTAAATAAAATATGGGATAGTTTTAAGATGGAGCACTATAGAAATGATCAAACTATGCTTCATGCAAGAAGGGGAATGAATTTGTCAAACCAAAGAAGACAGAATACACAGCATATGGTTCCATCTTTATGAAGATGAAACTTAATCTACAGTGCTGCAAGTCACAGCAGTGGTCTTCCCTGCAGCTGGGAGAGGAGAGCGATTAGGAGAGTGTATGAGGGGGGCTGTTGGGGGCTGAGACTACTTGCCCTGACTGGTAATTACATGTATGTTCACTGACTTTATGACACTTAATTGAGGCATACACTAATTGTACACTTTTCCATATGTTAAACTTAAAATGCTCAACTAGGAAAATACCGTAGGCATCCCCTTTTCTAAGATGATGACAAGTCTCTACCATAATGCTCAGAGTGGTTACCTCTCATTACTGGTAATAAATGTGATTTGTTTTTCTCATCAGAATGCTTTGATTTCTAAAATAATAATGTAGTAAAAGAAACCATAAAATCTGAAAACAAAAAAGTTTATATGATATCTTCAGAACAACATTTCTTGCAATATTCTAAAATATCAGTTTATTGAGGAAAACATACCCTATTTGATATTATATCTTTATTAAAGGACCCAGTCCTCAAGAACCTCTCTATGCAATCAACCTATATTAAGGAAACTTGCCCTAGCAATTATTTCTTTCATTTTAAAATGAATATAAAACAGTGCCATACATAATCTTGAACTACAGCCAACCAGACTGTAGTGCTAGGGAAGGAGGAAGGGTGGTGGGAAGGTCACTGATATTTTCACTTCTTACATGTGTTTACATTTAAAGCACTCTTAAAATATCTGGTGACTGC
Source organism: Tragulus kanchil (assembly GCA_022376925.1). Lineage (NCBI taxonomy): Eukaryota > Metazoa > Chordata > Mammalia > Artiodactyla > Tragulidae > Tragulus > Tragulus kanchil. Next base: position 140,874,187 of record JAIOJX010000003.1, read on the forward strand.
TAGTTCCTAAAACGGTTCTGAGTCAGATTCAATTTTCCTAACATAAAACAACATGATATAACTACCCTCAGCCTGTCTCCCTGAAGGAATGCTTTGACCATCTCAGGAGAGAGAGAAAAAAACACACCATAAAAGAACAGAGAAAAATGTTTTAAAAACTCATAGCACACTAAAACATGTTATCCACCTTTGTAGTTTGAAATCTGTCAAAATCTCTGATTTGTAATCCAGCATAATATAAGCCATATGAAATTTTAAAAGTCCTTTAAGAGTAGAAAATAGAACTATTAAAGAAAAATTGAAAAAAGTCACTGAAATAATTCAATATTTATGAAGACAACACCTGTTTTCAAAAAGGAAAATCAATGAAAGGTAACAGAATGCATTCATATAAGTAAAACTAGAATCACACATCTTTAAAATAAACATGTATGAGAACCTCAAATGAGCCAGGTTCTGTATTAAAGTGTAGAGAATGAAGGGACGTAAAACGAGTAAGAAACCTAGTGCCCTCTGAAATAAATCCCATCTCATATCCCCATGCAAAAAACTCTGATTCACGAAATAAGAAAGGGGCATTGTGCCCGAGTGTTCAGAGCACAGGCAGCCCTTCCGTTCAATGGGCCGTACCTGGTTCCCTGTCTCTCCCAGGGTAGGTCCCTAAAGTGCAGAGTTTCCCAAAATGGGGCACAGATCAGAGATAAAGTGACAGACGACTAAGCGAGGTACTTTTTAAAAATCTTCAAGTGCTATGTGTATTAGAAATAAACAAACTAGGATATCAATCTCACAATTTTCAAAGACTTTACCATTTAAAATAAGGATACAGTAAATAATATGCTTAAATTTTTGAAAAAGCAAAGTAGGCATACTGGAATTCAATCTGTACTCACATAAGACCGAACCACAGGGGCTACATGGATGTGGGAGACGCGGGGGCAGTATTCCCACAGGAGGACAGACACGTCCCAGGATCACATCTCTAAGCACCTGGCAGTGTATCCTTCCACAGGAGGTCCCCCCTTCCAGCCTGAAAGCCCTGTTCCCAAAACACTTTCCCATAACGCGTGGTCTCTAACCCCTCAGCACGCAGGTTTCCGTTCGTCTGTTGCCATGAGGCATCCCAAACAAAACACAAAAATAGGTATATGTGCTAGTGATGGAAGAGAAGCATCTTTCACCATTCACTCCTCCTTCAGCTGAACGCACTGTCTCCCTGAAGGAATGCTTTGACCATCTCAGGAGAGAAAAAAACACACCATAAAAGAACAGAGAAAAATGTTTTAAAAACTCATAGCACACTAAAACATGTTATCCACCTTTGTAGTTTGAAATCTGTCAAAATCTCTGATTTGTAATCCAGCATAATATAAGCCATATGAAATTTTAAAAGTCCTTTAAGAGTAGAAAATAGAACTATTAAAGAAAAATTGAAAAAAGTCACTGAAATAATTCAATATTTATGAAGACAACACCTGTTTTCAAAAAGGAAAATCAATGAAAGGTAACAGAATGCATTCATATAAGTAAAACTAGAATCACACATCTTTAAAATAAACATGTATGAGAACCTCAAATGAGCCAGGTTCTGTATTAAAGTGTAGAGAATGAAGGGACGTAAAACGAGTAAGAAACCTAGTGCCCTCTGAAATAAATCCCATCTCATATCCCCATGCAAAAAACTCTGATTCACGAAATAAGAAAGGGGCATTGTGCCCGAGTGTTCAGAGCACAGGCAGCCCTTCCGTTCAATGGGCCCGTACCTGGTTCCCTGTCTCTCCCAGGGTAGGTCCCTAAAGTGCAGAGTTTCCCAAAATGGGGCACAGATCAGAGATAAAGTGACAGACGACTAAGCGAGGTACTTTTTAAAAATCTTCAAGTGCTATGTGTATTAGAAATAAACAAACTAGGATATCAATCTCACAATTTTCAAAGACTTTACCATTTAAAATAAGGATACAGTAAATAATATGCTTAAATTTTTGAAAAAGCAAAGTAGGCATACTGGAATTCAATCTGTACTCACATAAGACCGAACCACAGGGGCTACATGGATGTGGGAGACGCGGGGGCAGTATTCCCACAGGAGGACAGACACGTCCCAGGATCACATCTCTAAGCACCTGGCAGTGTATCCTTCCACAGGAGGTCCCCCCTTCCAGCCTGAAAGCCCTGTTCCCAAAACACTTTCCCATAACGCGTGGTCTCTAACCCCTCAGCACGCAGGTTTCCGTTCGTCTGTTGCCATGAGGCATCCCAAACAAAACACAAAAATAGGTATATGTGCTAGTGATGGAAGAGAAGCATCTTTCACCATTCACTCCTCCTTCAGCTGAACGCACTGCATCCAACAGTGCAACCTGTCACCGCTGTGAAAATGAGAGCGCCTTATTGGGGCTAGAACTTTCACTGTTACTACAAACTTCCTGTCTCTCACACACGGCTGTACGACCACATGACGGTCTTCCTCTCTGACTGTGTGCTCCCTGAGATGAGGATCTCCCTTCTTCACTGTGGTCTGATTCTTTGCAAACTGACAATGTCATTTCTTGTATTACATTAAATAAGAAAATATGTAATTTTTAATTTTGCCTTTCTGGCAAGAAGAATGTTTTACCTTTATGTAAAAACATGTGCATTAAATTCTTTACTTTCTCCAAATAAAAATCAAGATTGAAGCTTGAATTATGCAAGAGATTTTGCAAAAGGTACCTATACTAATAAGTCTCTTAATTTTAATGGTATCAATAACCAAAAAGAATCGATTTGGCATCTACAAATAAATTTCCAATAGTAAAAATCTTAGAATGAGTGCCTACATCAGCATCCAACTTCCACTTATGAATGAGTGAATATAAATCAAAAGACCATCATAAAGTAGGTAGAAAAGATTTAGTCCCACCTCAGTAAGAGTCATTGTTTCCATATAGGTCTCCAGCTGTGACTTTTCTGGGCATTAAAACTGAGTGTCTGTAACTATTACTCTTTGGTTGAAAGTGACATTCAAGGAAAGATGACAAATATTTCTTTCAAAACTCTGATCAGTTTTAAATGAATTTTTAAATGCCTTAAAGGAAGCAATAGCAATGTTACCTACCATCAAAGGATATGAGTAAGAGAAGAGCTTAGAAGGGACTAGGAACCCAGAATCTATGAAATAAGACGACATTCATAAATATCTAAAACCCAGAATACCAAATTAATACACCCAAAAGGTTCCCATGACATAAATTATCCCCCAATGAAAGCTGTAGCTAGTAAATGCACGTAAGAGTGAACACTATAGGTCTGAAAGTACCCATGAGACTGACAAAATATGCCCAGAGCATTCAACACAACCCAATTAGCCTTTAATAAAACACACTAACAAACAAGTGGTCTCCGGAGTGGGTAAGGAGAAAAAATATCAGAACCGTGTATTTCATCTAAGAACTACCAAGACACCAAGCCTGAGGACACATTACCCAGACTGGCACTGGTGCCCACCCCAGCCCCCCAGCCAGAAGTTACGTGCCATGTCAGTAACCCAGGTATCCCAAGTGCAGTCCTGCCCCTAACAGAGACACCTGCTCGTTCCTTCTCTTGCAGCTGGATTATACATCTAGATTTATCTAAGCCGACTCATGTAAAAATCTATTTTAAAAATAATGGAACTAGGGAATTCTCTGGTGGTCCAGTGGTTAGGACGCAGCACTTACACTGCCCAGGGACTTGGTTCAATCCCTGGTCAGGGAACTAAGATCCCACAAGTCTTGTGGTATGGCTAAAAAAATTAAAATAAAAAAAAAGAAACTATAAAACCATTTTAAACGTTTTGGTAAAGCGATCACAAATAGAAAAAAATATATATTAAAGATTCATGTACAAGTAAACAAGAGCAAAGCAAACTGTTCTACTCCCTGGGTCAGCTCTCTGTTAAGTCATTTTGGTAAACTAAAAACAAAGACAATGTTTATCAAATTTCTGAAGAAAACTGCCACCCCATCTGTTACCAATACTCCCTGAAATAGAGATTTAGAGCCATCACTATTAACAATGAACATGGCTATAAATACATACTGTTCCTTAAGACATTAAATAAGGACACTATGAAGCCCCTGTGAATAGCAGCTGAGTTTTACAATTCATCTAGATGACTATCAATAATATTTGTAATGCCAAAACATTTTCTGTATTGATAAACTCAATTCTAAATACTTAAAAAATCTTATTAATCTTACCTTTTGGCTATAGTTACAATGTACATATTAGTATAACAATATATTTATATTAAATCAGTCCACTTAAAAGGGGGGGGGGGCGTTCTTTAAAAGGTTATAGAAATACAGATCACTGGAACAAGATAGAAAACCCAGAAATAAGCCCATGCACCTACAGTCAATTAACCTATGACAAAGGAGGCAAGATTACACAATGTTGGAAAGTCAGTCTCTTCAATAAATGGTGCTGGGAAAACTGGACAGCCACATGTAAAAGAATGAAATTAGATCATTCCTCAACCCCATACACAAAAATAAGTTCAAAATGGATTAGAGATCTAAATGTTAGGACACGATAAAACTTTTAGAGGAAAACATAGAACACTCTTTGCATGGATCACAGCAAAATCTTTTTTAATCCATCTCCCAGAATAATGGAAATATAAGCAAAAATAAACAAATGGGACCTACTTAAAAGCAAAAGCTTTTGCACAGCAAGGAAACAATAAACAAAACAAAAAGACAACCCACAGACTGAGAGAAAATATATGCAAACTATGTGACTAACAAGGGACTAGTCTCCAAAATTTACAAACAGCTTATGACATTCAATAGCACCAAAACAACCAACCTGCTGAAAAAGTGGGTGGAAGACCTGAATAGACGTTTCTCCAAAGAGGACATGCAGACACCAACAGACACATGAAAAGATGCTCAAAATCGCTAGTTACTAGAGAAATGCAAATTAAAACTACCATGAGATACCACCTTACACCAGTCAGGATGGCTATCGTCAAAAAATCCACAAACAACAAATGCAGGAGAGGGTGTGGAGAGAAGGGTACCCTCCTGCACTGTTGGTGGGAATGTAAATTGGTACAGCCACTATGGAGAACTGTGCGGAGGTTCCTTAAAAAACTAAACACAGAGCTACCATATGACCTTGCAATCCAACTCCTGGCATATATCCAGAGAAAAATATGGCTTGAAGAGATACATGAACCCCGGTGTTCATTGCAGCACTGTTTACAATAGCCAAGACATGGAAATAACCTAAATACCCATCAACAGAGGAATTGATAAAGAAGCTGCGGTACACATATACAGTGGAATACGACTCAGCCATAAAAAGAAACACATTTGAATCAGTTCTAATGAGGTGGATGAATCTAGAACCTATTATACAGAGTGAAGTATGTCAGAGGCAGAAAGATAAATGCTGTATACTGACACATGTGTATAGAATCTAGAAAGATGGTGCTGAGAAATGAATATGCAGAGCAGCAGTGGAGAGGTGGACACAGAGAACAGTCTTATGGACATTGGGGTGAGGGAGGGGAACATGCTGTGTAACTAGAGGATCTCAAACAGGGCTCTGTGGCGACCTGGAGGGGTGGGAAGGGGAGGGAGGTGGGCAGGAGGTTCGGGAGGTGGGGGGGACATATGTCTACCTATAGCGGATTTGGCTTGTGGCAGCAAACAATAAAAACTGCAAAAATAGAATAATCATAATAAATTTAAGAAAAGAAGGTGTGGTTATATATATATATATATGGAGAGAGAGAGAGAGAGAAGAGAGCGAATGGACTATTAAAAAGAATGAAATAAGGCCATTTTGCAGCAATATGGATGGACCTAGACTGTGTCATACTGAGTGAAGTGAGTCAGACAGAGAAGGAGAAAGATCATATGACATCCCTTTTATATGGATTCTAAAAAAGAAAGGATACAAGTGAACTTATTTACAAAACAGAAAGAGACTCATAGACTTAGAAAACAAACTAAGGTTGCAGGGGGGAGGTGATGGTTGGGGACTGTGGGAAAGACATGTACCCACTGCCATGATGAAATGGATAACCAACAGAAATCTATCGTACAGCACACACACACACAAAAAGATTTATTAAGCATGAAAAAAAAATCTGTGGGAATTTCTGAGTCCTTCTCAGATTCTTTTTTGAAGATCATCAGCAAAAACTGATTTACCATAATGGAACTCAGGGAGAGAACTGGTCTCAAAAGTTGACTTGGATCCTAAGGTTCTATGTCATGAATCCAAAAGACCAGCGCCTACTATCTGAGCTCACAGACCAGAGACCTGCTCCTCCCCAGATACTTCTCAGAAGCCCCACAAAGCCCTGCAAAGATCCTGGCTCCTCTAATTTAGTAAAACTGGGAATCTTTGTATAAAAAAAAAAAAGAAAAAGAATTTTCAAAGGTGACTTTCCGAAGCCTCCTATGCTGTTGGTGGGAATGTAAATCTGTACAGCCACTATGGAGAACAGTATGAATGGTTCTTACAAAGCTAAAAAATATGCGTTACTATACGATCCAACAATCCCACAGGCATATATCTGGACAAAACTCTGACTGGCAAAGATACACATGCCCCTAAGTTCACAGCAGCACTCTCTACAACAGTCAGTATGTGGGAGCAACTTAAATGTCCACCCACAGGGGAACGGATAAAGAGATGTGTTATATACACATAATGGAATATTACTCAGTCATAAAAGAAGAATGAAATACGCCATTTGCAGCAACATGACTGGATCTAAAGATTATAATACTGAGTGACATAGGTCAGACAGAGAGACAAATAACCTATGATATCACTTCCATGTGAATCTTAAAAAATGACACAAATGAACATATTTACACAACAGAAGCAGACTCACAGACATAGAGCTACCAAAGGGGAAAGGGTGGGGAGAGACCAATTAGGAATTTGGGATTAACAGATACAAACTACTATATATAGAAGAGATAAACCATAAAGACCTACTGTATAGCACAGGGAACTATATTCAGTAACTTGCAATAAACTATTATGGAAAGGAAAAAAAGATTATATTGACAGGATGTACAATTAGGAAAATTTAAAGACTATAATCCTCAAGGAACTGTTGAGGGGAGAGGCTGTGAAAAAAACAAAGAGGGGAAGAAAAGAGCAGCTTCTGCCATTAAATCATGATCTCTATGAATTGCCAAACTTATAATTCACCAAGCATTATTATCATTCACCTAACTTGACACACACACACCAGAGATTACACTCCAGCAGACTAAGTTCCTTACACAGCAGACCTAATAACCAGTCAATCCTACGCTGGGGACTTAGGACAAAAACTGGTATGCAGAGAAGGAGAAGTACTAGATTTTATCTCATCACACTGTCTTCTGGTCTCTGTGAGATGAACCTCATAACTCTGACAAATAACCTGTTCTAGAAAGCTAATTTAGCATATTACTGCCTCATCTTGCCACTAGATATTATCAATCAAGTATAAGTCAGGATTAGGGTAAGTTACAAGTAACAGACCTGTATTAATTATGGCGCAAAAGAAGTTCAAAGTAGGTGTAGCAGAGCTTACATATTCAGTTCAGTTCCATCGCTCAGTCGTGTCTGAGCATGCCCGTGAACTGCAACACACCAGGCTTCCCTGTCCTTCACCATCTCCCAGAGCCTGCTCAAAGTCATGTCCACTGACTCAGTGATGCCATCCAACCAGCTTGTCCTCTGTCGTCCTCTTCTCCTTCTGCCTTCTAATTTTCCCAACATCAGGGTCTTTTCTAGTGAGACGTCTCTTCGCATCAGGTGGCCAAAGTATTGGAGCTTCAGCTTCAGTTATCATTCCTTCCAATGAATATTCAGGGTCGATTTCCTTTAAGATTACACATTACAGAGCTTACACGTCACTCTATGATACTGAAGAACCAGGAAAGTTCCTTTTCTCTTGTTGCTCCAATGTGTACCATCTCCATTTCTAAATTTATACATGATATGATGTGGCTAATCCAGCTCCAGCCACCACATTTTCATTCAAGCAGCGGACAATTTAATGATTCTACCGGGATACGTTATGCCAAGAGGAACTAATTGGGATTCAGTAACTTTGGCATAAAGACCTACTGTATAGCACAGGAACTATATTCATTGGAAAGGAAAAGATTATATTGACAGGATGTACAATTAGGAAAATTTAAAGACTATAATCCTCAAGGAACTGTTGAGGGGAGAGGCTGTGAAAAAAACAAAGAGGGGAAGAAAAGAGCAGCTTCTGCCATTAAATCATGATCTCTATGAATTGCCAAACTTATAATTCACCAAGCATTATTATCATTCACCTAACTTGACACACACACACCAGAGATTACACTCCAGCAGACTAAGTTCCTTACACAGCAGACCTAATAACCAGTCAATCCTACGCTGGGGACTTAGGACAAAAACTGGTATGCAGAGAAGGAGAAGTACTAGATTTTATCTCATCACACTGTCTTCTGGTCTCTGTGAGATGAACCTCATAACTCTTACAAATAACCTGTTCTAGAAAGCTAATTTAGCATATTACTGCCTCATCTTGCCACTAGATATTATCAATCAAGTATAAGTCAGGATTAGGGTAAGTTACAAGTAACAGACCTGTATTAATTATGGCGCAAAAGAAGTTCAAAGTAGGTGTAGCAGAGCTTACATATTCAGTTCAGTTCCATCGCTCAGTCGTGTCTGAGCATGCCCGTGAACTGCAACACACCAGGCTTCCCTGTCCTTCACCATCTCCCAGAGCCTGCTCAAAGTCATGTCCACTGACTCAGTGATGCCATCCAACCAGCTTGTCCTCTGTCGTCCTCTTCTCCTTCTGCCTTCTAATTTTCCCAACATCAGGGTCTTTTCTAGTGAGACGTCTCTTCGCATCAGGTGGCCAAAGTATTGGAGCTTCAGCTTCAGTTATCATTCCTTCCAATGAATATTCAGGGTCGATTTCCTTTAAGATTACACATTACAGAGCTTACACGTCACTCTATGATACTGAAGAACCAGGAAAGTTCCTTTTCTCTTGTTGCTCCAATGTGTACCATCTCCATTTCTAAATTTATACATGATATGATGTGGCTAATCCAGCTCCAGCCACCACATTTTCATTCAAGCAGCGGACGGAGATGGTGACATGCACTTCCTTTAAGAATTCTACCTGCAAGTTTGCCCATACCACGGCTGCTTACATGGCCTCGACTAAACTACAGACCATAACATGGTTACAAAGAGGATTGAGAAACATGATCTATTCTTGGCATGCATGTAGTCAGCTAAGATGGGCGGAGACAAACTGCCATCACCAATTAGCATGCCACATTTGAATAAATCCTTCGCAATGCCCCCAAATATATGCCTTCTACTTAAGATGGTGGAATAACTACTTGGATTAAGGTACCCTATCTTTTGAGCCCTTTCTTTACCCTCACTCAGGGACACTGTGCCCAGATAAACTAGTTAGCTTCGTGAATAACATGAGAACTGGCAGGATGGGTAGTCTCACCATGACATCTTCCTGTGAAAACTAGCAACAGGATACCTCAAAACATGTGCTATTAATCATACGGCCAGAAGAAGGAAGTAATTTCAGCTGCTTTACAGCAAAAAAACCTGCCTGCTCTCCTGATTTGACCAAGTCAGGAAATGAAATTAATAAAAGGAGCAGTTTGAATTTAAACTGCACCTATCATTACTAGGATTCAAATTTTTCAAGTATACAGTAATGTACTAGTTTACTTTCATAATCCTAATGATAAGATAAACTTGATATTACTTGAACAGTTTAAATGCCTACTTTAATATTTAAAATTTGTTATATGTATAAATATATACCTATACAGGGCTTCCCTGGTAGCTCAGTGGTAAACAGTTCACCTGCCAATGCAAGAGACATGAGTTCGATCCCTGATCTGGGAAGATCCCACATGCTGCAGAGCAACTAAGCCCTTGAGCCACTACTATTGAGCCTGTGCTCTAGAGCCTCAGAGCACCAACTATTAAGCCCATGTGCCACAACTACTGAAGTCCACGTGCCCTAGAGCCTAAGTTCCACCACAAGAGAAGTCACTGCAACAAAAAGCCTGCTCACCTCACCTACAGAGTAGCCCTCACTCCCTGCAACTAGAGAAGAGCCTGTGGCAGCAGTGATAACCCAGAACAAACAAATAAATAAACTTTGGGGGAAATTTAAAAAAAAACTGCCAAGTTGTTGTAAAAATAAATAAATAAATAAATAAATAAATATATACCTATACATAAGGACAAAGACTAAGAATGAAAAAATGGAAACAGTTGATTCATTACAGTGGTAGGATTACAGCTAATCTTATTTTTTTTATTTTCATAATTTCTGGTGTCCCTGTGCCATATTGTTTTAAAAAGACTATAAACAAAAACAACAACAAAAAAAACTATAAACACACATACACACATTTTTTTACATTTATACAGCATACAGTATGGAGAAAGATCCCTATACATGATATCTACTAGCTGTGTGACTTGATAAAAATTATGTAACCTCTGTGAAGTAAGGAGCACAGATCTAGCCGTTTAATGTCTGTTTGCTCTCCTTTCCACACCCCTTCCATCTATGATCTGTAGGGCAGGGGTTTAGAAACCTGCAAACTACATTTTCCAGACTTTTTTGCCTGCTGGCTTCAGGTTAGAGCAGACAATAGGAGATAGCAAGTTGGGGCAAGGGGTATACCTCAAAACATGTGCTATTAATCATACGGCCAGAAGAAGGAAGTAATTTCAGCTGCTTTACAGCAAAAACCTGCCTGCTCTCCTGATTTGACCAAGTCAGGAAATGAAATTAATAAAAGGAGCAGTTTGAATTTAAACTGCACCTATCATTACTAGGATTCAAATTTTTCAAGTATACAGTAATGTACTAGTTTACTTTCATAATCCTAATGATAAGATAAACTTGATATTACTTGAACAGTTTAAATGCCTACTTTAATATTTAAAATTTGTTATATGTATAAATATATACCTATACAGGGCTTCCCTGGTAGCTCAGTGGTAAACAGTTCACCTGCCAATGCAAGAGACATGAGTTCGATCCCTGATCTGGGAAGATCCCACATGCTGCAGAGCAACTAAGCCCTTGAGCCACTACTATTGAGCCTGTGCTCTAGAGCCTCAGAGCACCAACTATTAAGCCCATGTGCCACAACTACTGGAGCCCACGTGCCCTAGAGCCTAAGTTCCACCACAAGAGAAGTCACTGCAACAAAAAGCCTGCTCACCTCACCTACAGAGTAGCCCTCACTCCCTGCAACTAGAGAAGAGCCTGTGGCAGCAGTGATAACCCAGAACAAACAAATAAATAAACTTTGGGGGAAATTTAAAAAAAAACTGCCAAGTTGTTGTAAAAATAAATAAATAAATAAATAAATAAATATATACCTATACATAAGGACAAAGACTAAGAATGAAAAAATGGAAACAGTTGATTCATTACAGTGGTAGGATTACAGCTAATCTTATTTTTTTTATTTTCATAATTTCTGGTGTCCCTGTGCCATATTGTTTTAAAAAGACTATAAACAAAAACAACAACAAAAAAAACTATAAACACACATACACACATTTTTTTACATTTATACAGCATACAGTATGGAGAAAGATCCCTATACATGATATCTACTAGCTGTGTGACTTGATAAAAATTATGTAACCTCTGTGAAGTAAGGAGCACAGATCTAGCCGTTTAATGTCTGTTTGCTCTCCTTTCCACACCCCTTCCATCTATGATCTGTAGGGCAGGGGTTTAGAAACCTGCAAACTACATTTTCCAGACTTTTTTGCCTGCTGGCTTCAGGTTAGAGCAGACAATAGGAGACAGCAAGTTGGGGCAAGGGGTGAGGAGAACAGAGAAGCTATTCTTCATTTCTGCCTCTGGGGGAGTCTCAGCAGGTTCAGTCAAGGTTCCAGTGGCTTCCTGCTGGACAGTAAGACTCCTATGTAGGGGAGCCAGCAGGTTCTCTCGCAAGGCACTGCACAAAGACGTCCACTAGGGTGTTATCTGAAGAAGACCAAATAGTGGAGGAACTTCCCTGATGGCCCAGTGGTAATGAATCCACCTTCCAATGCAGGGGACGTGGGCCAATCTCTGGTCAGGGAACTAAGACCCCACAGGCCATGGGGCAGCTAAGCCCATCTGCCACAGCTAGAGAGCCTCTGCTTGCCTGTAGAGCCCAAGCTCCACAACGAGAGAAGCCTGCACGCCACAACAGAGAGCCCTGGTGATGCAACAAAGACCCAGAGCAGCCAAAAAAAAAGTAGTGGAAACCACAGAAATGACTTATCATTTTAACTGATTCACTAAGGTGAATCCATGTTATACATGATTAAAATTGTACTTATGAAAAAATATTACTGGCATGGAAAAGACAATGTGATGTCACGCGAACACAACATGATTTTTAACACGATACTTGTCACTAGTATCAGTCAGTGTAGTGACTACAGAGCAAGACAAAGGCAGGAAGGAAATACAGATCAAATTGTGTATCAGTTAAACATTTAAGACAGACCTAACCTAACCAGATGGAAAGAACACGAAAGAACAGAAAACGCATTCCAGCAGTGAAAAGCATAAGGAGGAATTTGGCTCAACCTAAGTGGAAGGCTTCCCTTACCCTATGCATCTTCAGTGTTGGCAGCATCACTCAAGGAGGCAAACTCCAAAAACCCGATTTGGAAGAGATCAAAATTTGGTTCAGATGGAAAAGAATCTGCCTGCAATGCGGAGACCCTGGTTTGACCTCCCAAAACTGCCGGAATTTCATGAGCACAGATCTAGCCGTTTAATGTCTGTTTGCTCTCCTTTCCACCCTTCCATCTATGATCTGTAGGGCAGGGGTTTAGAAACCTGCAAACTACATTTTCCAGACTTTTTTGCCTGCTGGCTTCAGGTTAGAGCAGACAATAGGAGATAGCAAGTTGGGGCAAGGGGTGAGGAGAACAGAGAAGCTATTCTTCATTTCTGCCTCTGGGGGAGTCTCAGCAGGTTCAGTCAAGGTTCCAGTGGCTTCCTGCTGGACAGTAAGACTCCTATGTAGGGGAGCCAGCAGGTTCTCTCGCAAGGCACTGCACAAAGACGTCCACTAGGGTGTTATCTGAAGAAGACCAAATAGTGGAGGAACTTCCCTGATGGCCCAGTGGTAATGAATCCACCTTCCAATGCAGGGGACGTGGGCCAATCTCTGGTCAGGGAACTAAGACCCCACAGGCCATGGGGCAGCTAAGCCCATCTGCCACAGCTAGAGAGCCTCTGCTTGCCTGTAGAGCCCAAGCTCCACAACGAGAGAAGCCTGCACGCCACAACAGAGAGCCCTGGTGATGCAACAAAGACCCAGAGCAGCCAAAAAAAAAGTAGTGGAAACCACAGAAATGACTTATCATTTTAACTGATTCACTAAGGTGAATCCATGTTATACATGCTTAAAATTGTACTTATAAAAAAATATTACTGGCATGGAAAAGACAATGTGATGTCACGCGAACACAACATGATTTTTAACACGATACTTGTCACTAGTATCAGTCAGTGTAGTGACTACAGAGCAAGACAAAGGCAGGAAGGAAATACAGATCAAATTGTGTATCAGTTAAACATTTAAGACAGACCTAACCTAACCAGATGGAAAGAACACGAAAGAACAGAAAACGCATTCCAGCAGTGAAGAGCATAAGGAGGAATTTGGCTCAACCTAAGTGGAAGGCTTCCCTTACCCTATGCATCTTCAGTGTTGGCAGCATCACTCAAGGAGGCAAACTCCAAAAACCCGATTTGGAAGAGATCAAAATTTGGTTCAGATGGAAAAGAATCTGCCTGCAATGCGGGAGACCCTGGTTTGATCCCTGGGTCAGGAAGATCCCCTGGAAAAGGGGATGGCACCCACTGCAGTATTTCTGCCTGGAGAATTCCATGGTTCATCCATGGGTTTGCAAGGAGTTGGACATGACTGAGAGATTTTCACTTTTACTTGTAAAAAAATTAAAACTTTGTTTTGGTGTATGAAGCACAGATACACACACACACACACACACACACTCAATCACTTCAGTCATGTCCAACTCTTTGTGACACTATGGACTGTAGCCCACCAGGCTCCTCTTTCCATGGGATTCTCCAGGTACAAATACTGGAGTGGACTGCTCTGCCCTCCTCCAGGGGATCTTCCCAACTGGGGCTTGAACCCACATCAGCCTGCATCTCCTGCACTGGCAGGGGGAGTCTTTACCACTGAGCCACCAAGGAAGCCCTAAGTTCCACTTTTAAAATGAAAAAAGTTAGGATTCAGGGGAGTTAAACACCTTAAAAGTAACACAACTACCAGAAGCCAGAGCCCGGTTTCTGGATCAGACCTACCTATCTGATGCCAAAAGCTATCATCCGGTGAGAGTGGCCAGCTGCGGCTCTCCCCTCCGTCCTCTCCCCTACCTAGCTCTGTCAGCTACGGGGCCCCCATCGCCCTACAAAATTGCCTCTGGAGGCTGGTGGGCAATACAGTGAAAGATGCTTCCCCTCTCTCCCACCACTGCGTCCAATTGGATTCAACAGGCCTTCAAGGACCAGAGTCTGGCAAAGTACAAGGGAAAAATGAAGAGACATTTATCATAATCCTGAAAGGAATCATGATTCCATTTTTACAAATAGGAAAAGGCTTGGAGGAGATACAAAACTGTCACAAGGTTACAGAGCTAATTAGCTGGCAAAGGGGGACATGGGAAAAATACTTCATGAAAGACAGACCTAACCTAACCAGATGGAAAGAACACGAAAGAACAGAAAACGCATTCCAGCAGTGAAGAGCATAAGGAGGAATTTGGCTCAACCTAAGTGGAAGGCTTCCCTTACCCTATGCATCTTCAGTGTTGGCAGCATCACTCAAGGAGGCAAACTCCAAAAACCCGATTTGGAAGAGATCAAAATTTGGTTCAGATGGAAAAGAATCTGCCTGCAATGCGGGAGACCCTGGTTTGATCCCTGGGTCAGGAAGATCCCCTGGAAAAGGGGATGGCACCCACTGCAGTATTTCTGCCTGGAGAATTCCATGGTTCATCCATGGGTTTGCAAGGAGTTGGACATGACTGAGAGATTTTCACTTTTACTTGTAAAAAAATTAAAACTTTGTTTAGGTGTATGAAGCACAGATACACACACACACACACACACACACTCAATCACTTCAGTCATGTCCAACTCTTTGTGACACTATGGACTGTAGCCCACCAGGCTCCTCTTTCCATGGGATTCTCCAGGTACAAATACTGGAGTGGACTGCTCTGCCCTCCTCCAGGGGATCTTCCCAACTGGGGCTTGAACCCACATCAGCCTGCATCTCCTGCACTGGCAGGGGGAGTCTTTACCACTGAGCCACCAAGGAAGCCCTAAGTTCCACTTTTAAAATGAAAAAAGTTAGGATTCAGGGGAGTTAAACACCTTAAAAGTAACACAACTACCAGAAGCCAGAGCCCGGTTTCTGGATCAGACCTACCTATCTGATGCCAAAAGCTATCATCCAGTGAGAGCGGCCAGCTGCGGCTCTCCCCTCCGTCCTCTCCCCTACCTAGCTCTGTCAGCTACGGGGCCCCCATCGCCCTACAAAATTGCCTCTGGAGGCTGGTGGGCAATACAGTGAAAGATGCTTCCCCTCTCTCTCACCACTGTGTCCAATTGGATTCAACAGGCCTTCAAGGACCAGAGTCTGGCAAAGTACAAGGGAAAAATGAAGAGACATTTATCATAATCCTGAAAGGAATCATGATTCCATTTTTACAAATAGGAAAAGGCTTGGAGGAGATACAAAACTGTCACAAGGTTACAGAGCTAATTAGCTGGCAGGAAGGGTGTTGAGTCCAGGTCTGGTCAGATCCCCATATTCTTCAGAATCTTAGCTAGCAATTCTGGAAGGGTTAGATGTTAAGAGATAGCTTTTTCACTGACACACTGAAATTTACAACACTAATCCATCGTCATAGTGACTCTTTTTCCCCAACATTTTATGATAAAGATTATGAAACATTCAGAAAAGCTGAAAGAATTATATAGTGACTATCCATGTACTCACCACCTAGATTTTCCATTAACATTTTGCTGTATTGAAGATAACATCCCTATCTATCTATCGATCTCTACATCACCCATCAATGTAGCTCATCTTATTCATGCGTTTCAAAGTAAGCTGTAGAAACATTTTAAGAGTTTTTGAATCCGAATACTAGAGTTTACAATTATTATTTATTCATGTAAAAATGGTCTCAAAACTACATTGACTATAATTTATGAGGATTTTCACTACCATTCACAAATTCTGTCAGCAAATTATCTTGAATAAATCTGATCTTTATATACACTCCAAACATCCATGCCGAAATCAGTATAAATTATAAAGCAGCTGCTAGTGAAAGCTCCACTCATTGACTGTGGTAGAATTTAAGAGTTTGAAAGCAAATCCACTTCAACTGCTTTATTTCTCAAATAAGATTGACATTCCCCCAAATTAGAATCCCTGGATGTTAATATTCTTATGTTTACGATATCTCTAATATCTGAAATTCCACAATAAAAAGTATGTTAGCAGAGTCTCCAAAACAGATTAAGTCACTGATGTCAAATAAATAACCCTCCCAGCGAGTCTTACAAATTTATTCCTAGGATTGCATCTGAAATTGAAGGCATTATCCTGCTTTCCTCCACAGGAATATGAATGAATTCATCCCCCAACTATCTCGCATAAATTCCTCTCTCTCACCACTGTGTCCAATTGGATTCAACAGGCCTTCAAGGACCAGCCTCCAGAGTCTGGCAAAGTACAAGGGAAAAATGAAGAGACATTTATCATAATCCTGAAAGGAATCATGATTCCATTTTTACAAATAGGAAAAGGCTTGGAGAAGATACAAAACTGTCACAAGGTTACAGAGCTAATTAGCTGGCAGGAAGGGTGTGAGTCCAGGTCTGGTCAGATCCCCATATTCTTCAGAATCTTAGCTAGCAATTCTGGAAGGGTTAGATGTTAAGAGATAGCTTTTTCACTGACACACTGAAATTTACAACACTAATCCATCGTCATAGTGACTCTTTTTCCCCAACATTTTATGATAAAGATTATGAAACATTCAGAAAAGCTGAAAGAATTATATAGTGACTATCCATATACTCACCACCTAGATTTTCCATTAACATTTTGCTGTATTGAAGATAACATCCCTATCTATCTATCGATCTCTACATCACCCATCAATGTAGCTCATCTTATTCATGCGTTTCAAAGTAAGCTGTAGAAACATTTTAAGAGTTTTTGAATCTGAATACTAGAGTTTACAATTATTATTTATTCATGTAAAAATGGTCTCAAAACTACATCGACTATAATTTATGAGGATTTTCACTACCATTCACAAATTCTGTCAGCAAATTATCTTGAATAAATCTGATCTTTATATACACTCCGAACATCCATGCCGAAATCAGTATAAATTATAAAGCAGCTGCTAGTGAAAGCTCCACTCATTGACTGTGGTAGAATCTAAGAGTTTGAAAGCAAATCCACTTCAACTGCTTTATTTCTCAAATAAGATTGACATTCCCCCAAATTAGAATCCCTGGATGTTAATATTCTTATGTTTACGATATCTCTAATATCTGAAATTCCACAATAAAAAGTATGTTAGCAGAGTCTCCAAAACAGATTAAGTCACTGATGTCAAATAAATAACCCTCCCAGCGAGTCTTACAAATTTATTCCTAGGATTGCATCTGAAATTGAAGGCATTATCCTGCTTTCCTCCACAGGAATATGAATGAATTCATCCCCCAACTATCTGCGGCATAAAAGAAGCCTCAGTCCTCCCTTCAAGTCAGTTAAGAAGAAAATGAGAGCAGAGGACTGGCACACTGACTTCCAAAGCCATTTCTGGAAACGGGTCTAGGACCAGTTGTCAGCAAATTATAAGAATAAAAGGCAACAAGTCAACACTATATTTTGAAACTTCCAATGAATATCATTTAATGAACCTTTTTTAAAACTCCAAACTCTGAAATAATACTTATTAAAAAAATTTTTTTTACATTTATTGCCTACACTGGGTCTTAGGTACTGCAAGTAGGCTTTTTCTAGCTGTGGCAAGTAGGGGTTTCTTTTTGTTTTGCGGTGCAGATGCTGAGTAGTTGTGGTGCTCGGGCTTAGCTGCCCCATAGCCATGTGGAATGTTTTTGGACCAGAGACTGAAACCATGTCCCCTCCACTGGCAGGCAGATTCTTAACCACTGGACCACCAAGGAAGTCCCTGAAATAATACTCCCTTCAGAGAACAATTAAAAGTAAAATAACATATTATGACTCTACAACTAAACACAGTCAGTTTGTGTCATAGGTACTAATTTAAATGCTCACTGTATCCCTGCAAGGAACCATTTGAAGGAAGCAGTAAACTGAAATTAACTATATTTTATAAGCCACAAAACGAGTTCAGTCCTGAAAATAAAGAAGTGGGGGGAAAAGTTATTCTTTCACCTGGTATATAAAAATCTATCAGATCATTCTAAATAAAATTAATTGAGTAGGTGATTATTATTTAAACACCACTTTTTTGTTTTGGAAGTTCAAAGTGCTTTAATTAGAAATGTTTTCACAACTATGCCTGTTTCTGAGTGCCACATACTTTTTCTGACTGTAGTTTTTCTTTCTCTCAAATGAGTCAGCCCAGAAAAAGCCAAAACAGAGGAGAAAAACAACCATCACGTAAAATAAATTACAACTACTTCATACCATACCTATCATAAGGAATTCAATACCTTTTTTCAAATAACAAAGATTGAGGCAAATGAATTTTAATCTTCAAGTCTTTATTAATTTCTCTATTATAGCATTTGCCTACACAAATAATCACTACTTTGGCTGGGACACCCAGCCCTGCAAGCAAAGGGGAAAAAAAAACATTTTTGATGGCTCATTCAAATGGAAAAGCCATATATCAGAAGTTATTGTGTAAAACCTCAGTACTTCTAATGGAAAGCACAGTTTGGCAGAACACATTTAAT
Source organism: Tragulus kanchil (assembly GCA_022376925.1). NCBI lineage: Eukaryota > Metazoa > Chordata > Mammalia > Artiodactyla > Tragulidae > Tragulus > Tragulus kanchil. The sequence continues at coordinate 140,893,268 of JAIOJX010000003.1, forward strand.
TAGGCTTGGCTCTTTAAAAGATTAAATATTCAGTTATAATCACATTACAGTTTTGTCTTATAATGAAAAAAAAAAACCACACATGAAATTTCAAGGTCACCCCTTCCCTTTTTGCTTCATCCTTTTTTTAAGGTATTAGAGGCCACTTAGAAGCCTGATAATATATTAACAGACAAGAGCAAAGATATAAGGATAGAATCAACAGAAAAACAATAAATATTATAACTTACTTTTCCTTCTCACAATATAAACTTTCTGTAACTCTAGACTGCTAGTTAGGTAGTCACTAACTTCAGATACAGTCATTAACAGAGTGACTCTATAGTCGCTAATAGGGTTAGTGACAATCTGAAGTCTCTATTATACACGTACATACCCAGTATTAGATATTTTCATAATTTATTCACATTAAAAATCTGAGTAAATCATTAAAGGTCACTGAACTTTTTCTATTTATTTTTAAACACAAGTTGTCTTTCCAACATAACTATGAGAGATGTGTTACTAAGACTGATCATTTATTGTGTAGCTACTGGGTACCAGCCTCTTGCCTACATTTTGACTCGTGTGATGACCCCAGAGGCCCTACAGAGGAAGGAGTTATCCTCATTTTAATTAGAAATGTTTTCACAACTATGCCTGTTTCTGAGTGCCACATACTTTTTCTGACTGTAGTTTTCTTTCTCTCAAATGAGTCAGCCCAGAAAAAGCCAAAACAGAGGAGAAAAACAACCATCACGTAAAATAAATTACAACTACTTCATACCATACCTATCATAAGGAATTCAATACCTTTTTTCAAATAACAAAGATTGAGGCAAATGAATTTTAATCTTCAAGTCTTTATTAATTTCTCTATTATAGCATTTGCCTACACAAATAATCACTACTTTGGCTGGGACACCCAGCCCTGCAAGCAAAGGGGAAAAAAAAACATTTTTGATGGCTCATTCAAATGGAAAAGCCATATATCAGAAGTTATTGTGTAAAACCTCAGTACTTCTGATGGAAAGCACAGTTTGGCAGAACACATTTAATTAGGCTTGGCTCTTTAAAAGATTAAATATTCAGTTATAATCACATTACAGTTTTGTCTTATAATGAAAAAAAAAAAAACACACATGAAATTTCAAGGTCACCCCTTCCCTTTTTGCTTCATCCTTTTTTTAAGGTATTAGAGGCCACTTAGAAGCCTGATAATATATTAACAGACAAGAGCAAAGATATAAGGATAGAATCAACAGAAAAACAATAAATATTATAACTTACTTTTCCTTCTCACAATATAAACTTTCTGTAACTCTAGACTGCTAGTTAGGTAGTCACTAACTTCAGATACAGTCATTAACAGAGTGACTCTATAGTCGCTAATAGGGTTAGTGACAATCTGAAGTCTCTATTATACACGTACATACCCAGTATTAGATATTTTCATAATTTATTCACATTAAAAATCTGAGTAAATCATTAAAGGTCACTGAACTTTTTCTATTTATTTTTAAACACAAGTTGTCTTTCCAACATAACTATGAGAGATGTGTTACTAAGACTGATCATTTATTGTGTAGCTACTGGGTACCAGCCTCTTGCCTACATTTTGACTCGTGTGATGACCCCAGAGGCCCTACAGAGGAAGGAGTTATCCTCATTTTACTTTGAAAAATATGAGTCACTGATACTCATGCCTCCTACATGGGACCAAATTATCAAAATCTAGAGCCAATCTCCCCAAAGGACAATAAGAAGGGGTGGCTTCCAAGATCAGAAAAGACAATAATCTGTTTCAATCACAGGATTATTTTTGGAAGGTCTCCCTATACGTTCTGGAATGCTTCTCTCTTTTTTTAAAACATATTAGTGAGGTTGGAATGGACTGGGAATGATCTATTTTGGCCACAATCCTTACCACCACCGCTGAACAGGCTATGGTTTAAAATAAAGAATGACTAAACGGGACGTTAGCTATCAAAACAAAACAAAACAAAACAAAAGAGACCAGCGTCCTCCTCAGCTGAGAATTTCAGTGAGGGGAATTTCAGCACTTACTACCTGATGCCGACTGAATGTTTCATACCTCCCACCAAATTCATAAGAGTTTCCCAGGTGGCACTTGCGGTAAAGAATCCATTTGCCAATACAGGAGACATAAAGACATGCTGGTTCAATCCCTCGGTTGGACAGATCCCCTGGAGGAGGGCATGGCAACCCACTCCAGTGTGCTTGCCTGGAGAATCCCTTGGACAGCGGAGCCTGGAGAGCTACAGTCCTTGGGGTCCCAAAGAGTCAGATATGACTGAAGCGATGTAGCACACACGGACCAAATTCATAAATTGAGCCCTAATCCCAATGTAGTGGTAGTAGGAGGTGAGGTTTTTGGAAAGTCACTAGGTTTAGCAAGGTCATGAGAACGGAGCCTGCATGATGGTACTGGAGCCCTTATATGAAGAAGAGGAGACCCCAGTGAAGAAACACCACGTGCAGATCACCACGCATCGGCTAGTCAAGAAGAGAACCACATCTTCTTCACCAAGAACCAAATCTGCCAGCACTTTGATCTTGGACTTCTCAGCCTCCAAAACTGTGAGGAATCAATGCCGGCTGCTCAAGCCCCCTGGTCTATGGTATCTGTTACAGCAATCAGAGCTGACAACATGTGACCACCATACACCCTGCTCCGACACATAACAACTCTCATAAGTAAAGGTCTTTGTTCATATGTTTGGTAAAGCATCTCTAACAGTGCATGCATACAGCTTACATCAAGCATCAAGTATCCATTCCCTTAGTAACTATAACTGAGACCACCAATACTATTGGTATCTTGGATCAGTTGAACAATTAAAATACTTATTATAATTCAGGGTGGGTCAGCATGTTTTCTTTATTAAAATTTTTGTGTAAGTCTATAAACAAACTATCAAAAAAGAAAATATAATCTTATGAAAAACTAGTGAGTAAGAAACAGTGCCATAGCGACCATTGTCAAGGCAAATCTATTTAGGAAGCAGGAGAAATCTCTTGTGGCCAGTATCTATATAACAACCAGATTTTCATTTCTGACTGTCATTAGCCAAACACCGTACCACATAAAATGAAAAGCAAGTTGGAGAATGAGCAAAAACATGACTGATATATTCAATTTGGTCAGTGTTTCAGAACATTTTTTTACCTAAATTATAAAGTTTGAGGAGATGTAAAAGATAAACCAGGCTCTCAAATTTAACTGTCTAACATAAATTTGTTAAGAGACTTTCTGATAACTTACTTCATCTGCTTAATTTATTTTCTTTTAAATTAATTTGATTTTATCGCTAGAAAGTACACATAATGAGAGTTATTTATCTTAGGATAGATGTTGCATGGTTTTAGAATTGGCTTCATATACAGTATCTCATTTATTCTTCACAAAAACCTAGTATAAAAACTCATTATTTTTCAGCTTTAGAGCTAGAATAATAAGACATAAAGAGTTAAAGAACTTCTCTAACACCTTGCTAAGTTGGGGCTCCATCTCTGATAACCCAATTCTCCATATCAAGTTCTGGAAATCCACTTGTACAAAAGGGTTTTCAACAATGAGAGAAGAGGAAGAGCAAATGAGGGGTCCCCGGGGTGTAATCCAAATAGTGGAGATACGGGAGGAAAGGGGGCCTGGTTTGAACTCACAAGAGGCTCACTCAGCACTTCCTGCCATTAGGGGGCTCCAAGCTCTAGTTTTATGAAGATCCTTGTGGGTAAGTCCTAAAGTTGGGAGAAACTGGAGAAATCCTCTTTAACTCTAAAAGTCTGCTACCGGGAAAATGCAGGCTACTGCCCTCCCAGCAAATCCTCACTGGGAATCCAGGAAATGAGATCCAGTCAGAATAGAATAGCGACAAAATTCCTAGTTATATGAATATTCATTGCTATTTTACACGGGCCACTTACATAAACACCCTTCTTTCCACACTGGAGTTAGAATGTATCAATCCTCTCAATATGATGCCTAGGTTCTAACTCTGAATAAAGCAGGAAGCCTCACACTATTAATATTTGTTTAATGATAATCTAGATCTCAAATATGAGCCAATCTTAACTTGGCGGGAGCTATGGACCATATCACACTAACAAAATTATATCTAATGACACTGAAAGGTAATTATATACCTGTATATATAAAACCTGAAGGGGAAAGACAGGACATAAAAGTTACAGGCATAGAAAATACTTAGATGATAAAATTCATAATAAATTCATGAATAACTGAACATTATCTGCCAAAACAGTTATTGGGCAGTTAGTCTGGATGAATAAGAAAATACAGGGCTGCCCTGGTGATCCAGTGGGTAAAGAGTTCGCCTTGCAGTGCAAGGGGCACCGGTTCGATCCCTGGCACGGGAAGATCCCATGTCCTGCGGAACGGCTGGACCAGTGTCTCCAATTACGAGCCAGCGCTCTGGAGCGCCTGCGCCCAGAGCCGGTGCTCTGTAAGGAGAGAGGCCACTGCAATGGGAGGCGCACACAGGCCAAAGAATAAAGATGCATGAAAATAAATAAATAAATAACCAATTTTTTAAAAAAGAAAATACAGTGTCCAGAAATAAGGGAGTTCAGAGTTTAAACTTATTTCATGCTGCAGTACTGTACTTACAGTCGGACTTAATCCTAATAAACTAGACCTCATCAGCAAGAGAGAGCAGTAGAGAAAGCAAAGTAATACAAAAGGAGAGGGTCAGCTAAAGCCATTAGAGCTGCCTCAGAACAGCACAGTCCCCAGGAGTTAACAGGACTGACTCAGCCCTCGGCATGAGGGGCCCCAGCAGAACAAATTCAGGCACTGGGGATACAGAATTCTGTACTGCAAAACTATGAATAAAAGTTTGTGAGCATGTATTATAGCTATTACCAGACAAAGTAATATATTAATGTATAATTCAATCTGACTACTTCCAGCAGTAATCACACTTGATATACATATGAAAATTATTTCTTTAAAAAAGAACAAAATTTGCTGCAACTAAAAAATCTTGCAAGCCACAACTAAGACATGGTACAACCAAAAAAAAAAAAAAAAAGAACAAAATTTGTTTTTTTCAGTTTTCTAGGTCTATTGAGGCCTTCAATGGGCTAAGTGAAAGATCTCGCCTGATAAATGTCGTACTGCACTTGAAAATATGTGGGTTATTTTCAAATATTTTTGATACTGATTTCTATCATAATTTCACAGTGATAAGAGGAAAGACTCTGTATAATTTCAATACCTTTAGACCATGAAATTTGTGTACCTTGTTTTATACCCCTGGATATGCTCCAGGGGCTCCTAACTCAGTCTATGGGAACTCTAATAGAATCTGTATCCTACTGTTGTGTGAAAATTGTATGTGTGCGTGTGTGTTAGTCGCTTGGTCCTATCTGACTCTTTGCGACCTTATGGACTGTAGTCCGCCAAGCTCCTCTTCCATAGAATTCTCCAGGCAAGAATGCTGAAGTGGGTGGCCATTCCCTTCTCCAGGGGATTTTCCCAACCCAGGTTGCCTGCATTGCAGGCAGATTCTTTACCATCTGAGCCAGGTGCTTTTCAGGTCTATTATATTCTGTTACTTTTCTACATATTCATTCTATTAATTTTCTGGAGTTTGATATTAAAATTCCAACTAAAAATCTTAATTTATCTACTTAAGAAACTCACACACCTACCACCAATTACTCTTCAACAAAGGAGGCAAGAATATACAATGGAGAAAAGACAGTCTCTTCAGCAAGTGGTGCTGGGAAAGCAGGACAGACAGTTACATGTAAATGAGTGAAGTTAGAACACTCTCTCAGATCATATACAAAAACTCAAAATGGCTTAAAGATTTAAATATAAGTCATGACACAATAAAACTCCTAGAAGCAAACACAGGCAAAACATTCTCTGATATAAATCAGCTGACAGTCCCCAGGAGTTAACAGGACTGACTCAGCCCTCGGCATGAGGGCCCCAGAACAAATTCAGGCACTGGGGATACAGAATTCTGTACTGCAAAACTATGAATAAAAGTTTGTGAGCATGTATTATAGCTATTACCAGACAAAGTAATATATTAATGTATAATTCAATCTGACTACTTCCAGCAGTAATCACACTTGATATACATATGAAAATTATTTCTTTAAAAAAGAACAAAATTTGCTGCAACTAAAAAATCTTGCAAGCCACAACTAAGACATGGTACAACCAAAAAAAAAAAAAAAAAGAACAAAATTTGTTTTTTTCAGTTTTCTAGGTCTATTGAGGCCTTCAATGGGCTAAGTGAAAGATCTCGCCTGATAAATGTCGTACTGCACTTGAAAATATGTGGGTTATTTTCAAATATTTTTGATACTGATTTCTATCATAATTTCACAGTGATAAGAGGAAAGACTCTGTATAATTTCAATACCTTTAGACCATGAAATTTGTGTACCTTGTTTTATACCCCTGGATATGCTCCAGGGGCTCCTAACTCAGTCTATGGGAACTCTAATAGAATCTGTATCCTACTGTTGTGTGAAAATTGTATGTGTGCGTGTGTGTTAGTCGCTTGGTCCTATCTGACTCTTTGCGACCTTATGGACTGTAGTCCGCCAAGCTCCTCTTCCATAGAATTCTCCAGGCAAGAATGCTGAAGTGGGTGGCCATTCCCTTCTCCAGGGGATTTTCCCAACCCAGGTTGCCTGCATTGCAGGCAGATTCTTTACCATCTGAGCCAGGTGCTTTTCAGGTCTATTATATTCTGTTACTTTTCTACATATTCATTCTATTAATTTTCTGGAGTTTGATATTAAAATTCCAACTAAAAATCTTAATTTATCTACTTAAGAAACTCACACACCTACCACCAATTACTCTTCAACAAAGGAGGCAAGAATATACAATGGAGAAAAGACAGTCTCTTCAGCAAGTGGTGCTGGGAAAGCAGGACAGACAGTTACATGTAAATGAGTGAAGTTAGAACACTCTCTCAGATCATATACAAAAACTCAAAATGGCTTAAAGACTTAAATATACTCCAAGACATCATAAAACCGCTAGAAGACAACAAAGGCAAGACATTCTCTGATATAAATCATACAAATGTCTTCTTAGGTCAGTCTCCCAAGGCATAAGAAATAAAAGCAAAAATAAACAAATGGGACTTAAGCAAACTTACAAGCTTTTCCACAGCAAAGGAAAGTATAAACAAAATGAAAAGACAACCTCAGGACTGGAAGAAAATACTTGCAAACAATGTGACTGACAAAGGCTTCATTTCAAAAACATATAAAAAGCTCATACAACTCAACAACAATAAAAACCCAATCAAAAACTGAGCAAGAGGGTTTCCCTGGTAGCTCAGTGGTAAAGAGCTCGTCTGCCAATGCAGGAGACACGGGTTCAATTCCTGATCCGGGAAGATCCCACACGCTGCAGAGCAACTAAGTCCGTGACAATCATGGAACCTGTGCTCTAGAGCCTCGGAGTTGCAACTATTGAGCTCATGTGCCACAACCATTGAAGCTCATGTGCCCTAGAGCCCGAGTTCCACAACAAGAGAAGTCACTGAACAAGAAGCCTGCTCACCTCAACTAGAGAGTAGCCCCCATTCCCTGCAGCTAGAGAAGAGCCTGCAGCATCAGTGAAAACTTAGAATAGCCAAAAATAAATAAATAAATTTTAAAAAAATTAGCAAAAGACTTAAACAGACATTTCTCCAAAGAAGACTTTCAGATGGCCAACAGGCAGAGAAAAGATGCTCAGCATCACTAATTATGAAATCAGAGTATCAAGCAGGCAGATTCTTTACCATCTGAGCCAGGTGCTTTTCAGGTCTATTATATTCTGTTACTTTTCTACATATTCATTCTATTAATTTTCTGGAGTTTGATATTAAAATTCCAACTAAAAATCTTAATTTATCTACTTAAGAAACTCACACACCTACCACCAATTACTCTTCAACAAAGGAGGCAAGAATATACAATGGAGAAAAGACAGTCTCTTCAGCAAGTGGTGCTGGGAAAGCAGGACAGACAGTTACATGTAAATGAGTGAAGTTAGAACACTCTCTCAGATCATATACAAAAACTCAAAATGGCTTAAAGACTTAAATATACTCCAAGACATCATAAAACCGCTAGAAGACAACAAAGGCAAGACATTCTCTGATATAAATCATACAAATGTCTTCTTAGGTCAGTCTCCCAAGGCATAAGAAATAAAAGCAAAAATAAACAAATGGGACTTAAGCAAACTTACAAGCTTTTCCACAGCAAAGGAAAGTATAAACAAAATGAAAAGACAACCTCAGGACTGGAAGAAAATACTTGCAAACAATGTGACTGACAAAGGCTTCATTTCAAAAACATATAAAAAGCTCATACAACTCAACAACAATAAAAACCCAATCAAAAACTGAGCAAGAGGGTTTCCCTGGTAGCTCAGTGGTAAAGAGCTCGTCTGCCAATGCAGGAGACACGGGTTCAATTCCTGATCCGGGAAGATCCCACACGCTGCAGAGCAACTAAGTCCGTGACAATCATGGAACCTGTGCTCTAGAGCCTCGGAGTTGCAACTATTGAGCTCATGTGCCACAACCATTGAAGCTCATGTGCCCTAGAGCCCGAGTTCCACAACAAGAGAAGTCACTGAACAAGAAGCCTGCTCACCTCAACTAGAGAGTAGCCCCCATTCCCTGCAGCTAGAGAAGAGCCTGCAGCATCAGTGAAAACTTAGAATAGCCAAAAATAAATAAATAAATTTTAAAAAAATTAGCAAAAGACTTAAACAGACATTTCTCCAAAGAAGACATTCAGATGGCCAACAGGCAGAGAAAAGATGCTCAGCATCACTAATTATTAGAGAAATACAGAAGTATCAACTCACACCAGTCAGAATAGCCATCATAAAGAAGTCTACAAATAAAAAAATGCTGGAGATGGTGTGGAGAAAATGGAACCTCTTCACTGCTGGTGGGAATTTAAATTGGTACAGCCACAGTGGAGAACTGCATGGAGGTTCCTTAGAAAACTAAAAACAGAGCTACCATATGATCCTACGTCCCACTCCTGGGCATACATCCAGAAAAGCAAAAGTTCCAATTCATAATATCTTAAGATTCATGTACCTTAGTGTTCAAAGAGGCATTATTTACAAAAATCAAGACAAAGAAGCAACCTAAGCAACCAGAGATGAATGGATAAAAATTTGGTATGTACACACACACACACACACACACACACAGAGCTCAGTGGTAGAGCTCATGCTTTGCATGTATGAGGCCCCAGGTTCAATCTCCAGCATCTCCATTACAATCTGGGGCTTTCCTGGTAGCTCAGCTGGTAAAGAACTCACCTGCAATGCAGGCGACCTTGGTTTGATTCCTGGAACGGGAAGTTCCCCTGGAGAAGGGACAGGCTATCCACTCCAGTATTCCTGGGCTTTCCTGGTAGCTCAGATGGTAAAGAATCTGCCCACATTGCAGGAGACCTGGGTTTGATCCTTGGGTTGGGAAGATCCCCTGGAGGAGGGCATGGCCACCCACTCCAGTATTCTTGCCTGGAGAATCCCGTGGACAGAGGAGCCTGGCAGACTATAGTCCATATGGTCGCAGAGTCGGACACCACTAAGCAACCAAGCACACACACAATACAACACTGTAAATCAACTACACTTCTATACAATTTTTTTTTAAAATAGAAAAAAATGAGGACAAAGACCAGACAGCAGAGGTCAAGAGTCAAAGGAACAGAGCTAAAGTACAAACCAACATGACCTCTTCGCTATGTGATCTTAGACAAATAATTTAATAACTAGGAACATCTCTTTACCAACTGTATTAAAAAGTAAAACCATTTATTTCACAAGGTTGCTATAAGAATAAAGTCAGATACAGACAAGCTACCCTGTAAACTCTAAAGTACAGATTCCTGACAGGCATGGGCTGTACGAATAAATGAAATGAATGAGTATGTACGTCAGCTCTCATTTTACTGTATGCAGAACCGAGAGAGAGAATGATGCTCTATCTAGGGGTCCCCAGACGAAGCAGAGTGTTAAGTGCCTCAGGAAAAACCGCATCTAGGTTTGAGTGTGGAGAGCACGTCACAGCCTAATTCAGCTGTGGAACTCAGCTCTATTTACAATTCCTTCAGACAGCTGAACTCTGCACTGTGTAATTAAGTGGACAGTATTCTGTTTCTTAAGCAAGAGCACCCAGGCAGACGTTCCAACTGCCAAAGTGACAGTCTAGTTTTTGTTTCTCCTTCAGAACAAAGCACAGGTTCAGCTGACATAACCTCCCATGACCCAGGTCCTCTTGTACTTTCAGTCTCTAAGACGAAACACTGTGAAGCCGAAATGAGGCTTTACTGGGTGATGGGAAAGGACTTGTCTTCAGTTAATGAAATCTGCTTCCAATCTGGTAAAAGTCATGTTTGTGCCACTTCAGAATTTATGACAAGACTCTTCAAAATGTGCTAATTTGTCACCAAATGAAACACTGCATATCACAAGAAAATGACACCTAATTAGTCATAAAAATCCTAATCAAGAAGGCCCCTAAAAGAGAATGATTTCCTCATAAAACATGATAAAGTTTCCAAGAGTACAACTATACTTACACTACACACCTAGAATGCATGCAATATGATTCTTCTTGAAGTGTTGTCTTACAGGTAAACAATCTACTAATGATTTGCATATATTTCCTTGTATAAATCAGTGCAGCAAACGGAAAAAATATTCTAAACTACTTTCAGTTTTTCACATTCAACCAGTGGTACAGATACAATATAACAGTTAGCAGTGGCAGCCAAGCAGACAGAACCTCTTATGACGAACTGGACAAAACCGATGATAACAGTACTCAGTCAAAGGAACAGAGCTAAAGTACAAACCAACATGACCTCTTCGCTATGTGATCTTAGACAAATAATTTAATAACTAGGAACATCTCTTTACCAACTGTATTAAAAAGTAAAACCATTTATTTCACAAGGTTGCTATAAGAATAAAGTCAGATACAGACAAGCTACCCTGTAAACTCTAAAGTACAGATTCCTGACAGGCATGGGCTGTACAAATAAATGAAATGAATGAGTATGTACGTCAGCTCTCATTTTACTGTATGCAGAACCGAGAGAGAGAATGATGCTCTATCTAGGGGTCCCCAGACGAAGCAGAGTGTTAAGTGCCTCAGGAAAAACCGCATCTAGGTTTGAGTGTGGAGAGCACGTCACAGCCTAATTCAGCTGTGGAACTCAGCTCTATTTACAATTCCTTCAGACAGCTGAACTCTGCACTGTGTAATTAAGTGGACAGTATTCTGTTTCTTAAGCAAGAGCACCCAGGCAGACGTTCCAACTGCCAAAGTGACAGTCTAGTTTTTGTTTCTCCTTCAGAACAAAGCACAGGTTCAGCTGACATAACCTCCCATGACCCAGGTCCTCTTGTACTTTCAGTCTCTAAGACGAAACACTGTGAAGCCGAAATGAGGCTTTACTGGGTGATGGGAAAGGACTTGTCTTCAGTTAATGAAATCTGCTTCCAATCTGGTAAAAGTCATGTTTGTGCCACTTCAGAATTTATGACAAGACTCTTCAAAATGTGCTAATTTGTCACCAAATGAAACACTGCATATCACAAGAAAATGACACCTAATTAGTCATAAAAATCCTAATCAAGAAGGCCCCTAAAAGAGAATGATTTCCTCATAAAACATGATAAAAAGTTTCCAAGAGTACAACTATACTTACACTACACACCTAGAATGCATGCAATATGATTCTTCTTGAAGTGCTGTCTTACAGGTAAACAATCTACTAATGATTTGCATATATTTCCTTGTATAAATCAGTGCAGCAAACGGAAAAAATATTCTAAACTACTTTCAGTTTTTCACATTCAACCAGTGGTACAGATACAATATAACAGTTAGCAGTGGCAGCCAAGCAGACAGAACCTCTTATGACGAACTGGACAAAACCGATGTACACCAAAGAGCTGACAAAATCCGGTGAGACTCACTTGCTACACCCGACGCCAGTCCATAGAGCAGTCCCCCCCCCTCCGACTGCTGCGGGAAGACGTGCGCTCCGGGGGGAGGCGGCTTTTCTTGTCTGATGAAGTTATACAATAAGGTCTTCACAAGTTTGCTGGTGTATGGAAGACTACACAGAGAGAAAAAAGAGGAAAATAAATTCATATTTTGGGGAGCCAACTGACACTGTATCATGATAAATATAACCTATATAATCTGCTGACAAAATGGATTAGCACAATTGAAAGAAATCTAGCACCGTCACCAAATAGTGAAGACACGGGTCCTGAGATCAGACTTGAGGTTGAATTCTGGCTTTCCTCCTACTATGCAGTATGCCATTCATCAAACTACGTCAACTCCTAACCTTCAGCTACCTTATCTGTACTCTGTACAACCGGGGAGATATTACAAATTCAGTGTATAATACAGTACTTGGCATGTGAAGGAAGGCAGTAACACAGAATCAGTAGGGAAAAGCAAGAATTCAAAAATATGGAAACTGATGTGAATAATGTATTTGACTTAATCAAATATATCCAAAATATTCAACATATAACCAATATAAATAATTACTGAATCTTATGTTGTTTAAAAAGATATGAAATTGTTCAATCTATACATGTATACAGAAACATATTCATATATATATATAGAGACTTTCTTTTCTTTAATACTGTTGCTTTTAAGTAATGGATTGAGAGAAGGGAGAGAAAATAGGTTAAAAGGGAAATGTGTCCACAAATTAGTGATAAATCAGTTCCTGCAAGCTGGAGAAAGCGTTCAAGTAGACTCTGAGTCAGCACTAACAGCCTTTTCATCTCTATTATCAGTGGTTTTCAAATGTGTCCAAAAGAGCCCTGAAGGGTCCTGTGAACATGCCACAGGTATGACCAAGGTGGCAAGAGATGTGAAAAAGACCAACGTGCCTCTGTGTGTGTGTGTGTGTGTGTGTGTGTGTGTGTGTGTGATATTTATCTACTCCCATCCCTGATCACCAGGAGGCTGTAAGCTTGTGCTCAGATACAGAGCTCCAGGCCCTAGCACATGCCTCGCATACAACAGATATTTGCTGACTAATGAAAGTAGGAAGCGTCAGTTCAGAGGCTGCTGGGGAAATCCAAACATATGATGACATCACAGTAGAGACGGTGGGAAGGGGAAGATACAAATAATTTCAATTAACAAATATGACTGGATGGCTCCTTACACATACCGAATGACACAGGAGTAAGAACAAGAGGACTTCAAGATTTCCACTCTACTGAGAAACCACCAGAGAAGGTGAAGAAGCTGGAGGATGAAAGGGGCGGGGAGGATGGTTAGTTTCGCCAGGAAAGCACACCCTTATGTCGGGTCTGAAGTTCTGACAGAACCACCAGGGGAGACGTCTGGTTGGAGACGCAGAACAACATTAAGGAAAGAGGACAAGACAGAACTACAGACTAAAAAAAACTGGACAAACTTAAAACAGAAACATACCATCGACCTCGCATCAAATACTTGTGACTGATGCTCTGTCGCAAAACTTCCTTGTGGAAGAGTTGGCAGGAAAGGAAAACCACCATCGTTGACACAGCTTCGACTGATATTTCATATGTAATATCTCTGGAAAAAGAGGAAACAACCAGAATAATGATCATTTTGGAAGACAGTGCTCCTTTCTGAATAATCTATACATATAAAAACTCGAAATAAAACATTCAGTATGTTTCTGGATTATGTAAAACATACTAATATGTTTAACAGAAGACTTAAGCCAGCAAAAATATGAAAGTTTTCCTTGTCATTAGTTCTTGTAATGAGTCAAGGATCCCATCACTTTCCTATTTTCCAGTTCCATCTACTGCCGAACGACAAATATATTAATGTATAATGGAAACAGCTGCCAGCAAAGACCCACTCTAAGGTCCTTATGTTGACCCCTGTTTAGTTTGTAACACGGAAACAAATATTCAGATGGTAAAAGTGAAAACAAGTCACAGTGTAGGGAAGACAACAATGACTGTTGGAGTTGACGACCACTTTACAATGAGAACAATGATAAGGACTAGATCTTCTATCCCTAAGAGTCTACTTTCTCAAGGCCATCTCTGCCTATTCAGCAAAATATGAATAGTAAGCAAATTACTGCTGCTTTATTAACCATATTTCTTTCATGAAAGACTACCATTGTCCTCCAAAGATCATTAACCCCTTTTAGAAACAAATCTTAGATCAACTAAAAAGGAAACAATTTCAGCTGACCAGGGAACACAAATAGGAACAGATGCATCAAAATTTTTTTCAATTACTGCAAAAGTTTAAACACAGTTATCAGGGGGGAATGGTAACCTGTTAGACCAGGGAAGTCAAAATCTCAAAACACAACAAAAAGAAGCAATAGTGCTAAAAAAAAAAAAAGAAAAAAAAAATTACAGAATTGAAATATTCATGCAAAGTGCAAAGAAAAATACTTAACATCTACTTAATGAAGCTCATTAAACAAACTAAAGATGACTTGATTCTAGAAGTGGGCAAGCTTACCAGATTTTGGGGCTTCCCTGGTGGCTTGGACAGTAAAGAATCTGCCTACAATGCAGGAGACCCAGGTTCCATCTCTGGATCTGAAAGATCCCCTGGAGAAGGGAATAGCTGTTCACTGCAGTATTCTTCCCCAGAGAATTCCATGGACAGAGGAGCCTGGATGTTACAGTCCACAAGGTTGCAAAGAGTTGGGCATGACTGAGTGACTAACCTTTGCACTTTTCACTTTCACCAGATTTTTAAGTTCTAATTCTACCAGAAATTTATGGAGTTTTTACAGATAAAAATATCTTTTGGAAGCAAAATACACAAAATAAAGCCCAAGAGACCTGTGCAAATGGTCTTATTATGCAATGAATAAACCTCATTTCTATTCAGCAATGTAATACATAAGAACAATTCTCTTTCCTGAAATTACCATAAATATTATTGTAAATATTAGCCACATAAAAAGAAATTCTTATATTTGCTCTTATTTCTTCAATTGAATCAAAAAAATCCCCTAGAAGTGTTGTGCTATGATTCATTAACTTTGCTAGTGATGGTTGGGATACAAAACCCAAAGGATTTGGAAATACAATAATCATTTATCCAGAAAGCCTGTCAGGAATCCATACTCTACAGTCAACTAGCTAGGCTTTTCAGTTGGGTCAGGGCTTGAAGCCAAAGCCTGAAGAACAAATATCTTGACACAGGGTACAGCCTATCTGGATGCGTGACACTCTAATCCATTTGCTAATGTATTCAGCAACTGAATCAATAAAATAATAATAATAATAAATAACTGTAGTGGTTTACAATTCAACATCTTACTCTAGGTCCCAGAACTAGGAAAAACTCATTTTAGTCTGTTTAAACTAAAAACTATGGGTTATTAATAAATACTAGGTCTGGGCTTCCCTGGTGGTCCAATGGGTAAGGACACCACCTTACAGTGCAAGGGGCGCTGGTTCAATCCCTGGCCTGGGAAGATCCTACGTGCAGCGGAGCATCTGGACTGATGTGTCCAACTACCGAGCCAAAGCTCTGGGGCGCATACTCCTAGAGCCAGTGCTCTGCGACGAGAGAGGCCACTGCGATGGGAGGCCCACACAGACCAAAGAACAACAACAACAAAAAAAGATAAATGAATGAAAGATCAATAGACGTGGCCTATATATATGTGGCCTATATATATATATATATACTATATATATAGTATATATATATATACTAGGTCTAACAACCTTAAGAAAGTGTAGATTTAGAAAAAGAGGCCATTCTCCTTCAAAATTTATTGGACCAAACAACATCACAAATGAGAGAAGAGAAAAAGTTTCAACCTCTGGACCATCCTCTCTCAACACAGAATTTTTCAAAACTACAAGAGTGAAGAGTAGAGGCTTTGATGTTGGAAGGTAGGGAAAGCTTATAGCATATAAGAATACTGGCTCAAAATGACATTAAGTTTCATATCAAGCTAAAAACCCATTCCTCAAAATTCTTAAATGAAACTCAGTGATCTTTCCTATGTGTTTCACAGGTCCAGAGATTAAAATTCTATGCATTTATCATATTGTACTCCAGTTCATTCATCATTCAACAAATAGAATTTATTCTTACTATGTCTAAAGAGGCATTATGTCAGACATTGGGGATACATTTTATTAACAACAGATAAGGCTCCTACCTTTGTGGACGCTACACTTTAGTGGAAAAAAAAGAACTCAAGTGACAATTATTCCAAAAGGGTCATAAAGAAAAAACAGCAAGTCACAAGAAAAAAAGATTATAGGGTATCCCAATCTTAACTGTGGTATCAAAAGAAAGCTCCTCTACAAAAATAACATTAAGACTTAAAGTATGAGAGGCAATGATTTCCAAGCAAGTTTATCTCTCTTACTAGAATACATGAGATTCTAGCTAGGGACTCTTCCATTTTTTAGCTCTTGTCTGTATTCCTGACTCTAGTTCCTAACAGGCACTCAATGGATAAAGGATAGATAGACAAGAGGGATCTCTATTGCTCTGATTTTGACTGAAATTAACTGGAACTTCCCAAATAGTCATCAGAATAGCATACCAGGCATACAAACTTAGGAGAGCAAAGGAAAAAAAAAAGGAAGAAATATGTTGATATGAAATTTGTCTGTGTTCAGTCACCCAGTCATCTCTGACTCTTTGCGACCTCATGGAATGCCATGCCTCCTGGTCCTTCACTATGATATGCAATACCTGATCATAATACAAAAGGAATGCTCATTGCAACAAAAAAAATGTAAAGGGAACTTCATGAAAAGAAGGATCCAGAATACTGTTGACCAACTAGAGGATATTTTCTGTTCATCCTGCTCACCAGCACCCACTTACTAATATTAAAACACTCATAAATGGCAAACAGGATGATCTGGATGGAATGACAAAACATCATAAGGACATTTCTACACAAAGCAATCTATCTAAAATTCTCATGGCACCTGAAACACTGGATGGCCACAAAGACACGCATACTTATTCAACAGTCTTACGTGTCTCACTGTATTTGTCACATTCCAACATGATATATTAATGTAATGTCTGTCTTAGACCTACAA
This sequence comes from Tragulus kanchil, assembly GCA_022376925.1. Classification (NCBI taxonomy): domain Eukaryota; kingdom Metazoa; phylum Chordata; class Mammalia; order Artiodactyla; family Tragulidae; genus Tragulus; species Tragulus kanchil. The sequence continues at coordinate 140,910,387 of JAIOJX010000003.1, forward strand.
CTAGAATCTATGTTATATACATGTGCCCGCCTCAGGGCCTTCCATCTGCTGTTCCCTCTGCCTAGAAGCTCTCCCATCACAGAGTGACAGGATTCCCTCTCAGCCTTCCTCCAGGTTTCTAGTAAAAGGTTCACTTCACAAGGAGCCTTTCCTTACAATCTTGGCTAAAAGACCATGATGTTACTTTTATTCCGTATTTTTTACATTCTAACATTACATATTAATTTGCTTATTGTCTATCCTACCCTACTCACAACTAGAATCTACGTCTTATTCACTATTCTTGGCACCACTGGCTGGCCACAAGTACACACATATTTACTGAATATTCTCTTTGTACTTGTGGGCATGGTAAGAAATTAATATTATTTTTGGTTGACCAAAACCAAGAAAAATACGTTTCTTCGTGCGTACACTTCACCAACAAAAAAGTATCTGGACTCACGGCTTCCAAGCCCTATTTCATGATTTAGTGCTCTGCATAAAAATTCGCATACCCACACACCCACAAAGGAATACCTACGCAGCCCAGCAGGGCGCCACGTGGCCACCGTGCAGGGGTACAGATTTGGTTCTTAGTTGGGGAACTAAGATCCTGGGTGCCACACAGCACATCCACTCCCAAAAAGAACTCGCTGAACTCCTGGGGCCACGATACAGAACTAGTAGCAATAGGAAAAATCCTCAACGTATTTTTGTCTAATTCATTTTCTACCATAAAATGGTACTGAAAAGGACTAGTAATTTAAGTCAGTTTTTAAATAAGGCACACTGATATGAATACTGTTTAGGGAGGGAAAATGATCTAAACAGAAAAACATCTGAAATAGCCGCTTAAGAAATACATTTTAAAGACACACATGGATAAAATGCAGCTATCCCTCAATCATCTTCCTAGTTACCTGTTCCCTCACATCTCCCAAGTCTGTGTGAGGACTCCCGCTTTCTCTCTGCTCACCCCCAAACTGCCTGGCTGACTCATACTCGTCATTCAAGACTCTGCACTAGCTTCATTTTCTCCAGAAAACCCACAACAATAATGCTTCTCATCCTCTACAGTCTACACCATACAAGAAAATGTTTGCTAAACCAAAAAACTCAACTATTATTAGAGAATAATAAAAAGTATAATAAGATACCACTTATGTATTAGCTTGCAGAACTATATTATATTTAAAGAGATCACAGGATTTAAGACTGCTTCCATTCCCATCAGTGATGGACAGAAAATTCAGGACAATATTCCTGATGAAGTCAACAAAAATCACTGAGGGAGGGTCTGGAAGGGCATGTTCTAAAAAGACCAAAGAGCTAGTAAAATGTTGAAGTAATAATACAAGGCCAAGACTGAGGCACTAGGAAAACCTAGAGAGGTCAGCTTGACATCTGGAACTGCTCTGGCCTGGGGACAGTTCCTGATCCATAGGTGGTGGCTGGGAATTGGAGCAGTGCTTTTTATTTTATTTTTTTTAAATTTTGGCCTCTTTTTATTGATTTTTTTATTTATTTACTTTTCATCCATCTTTATTCTTCGGCCTGTGTGGGCCTCCCATTGCATTGGTCTCTCTCATTGCAGAGCACCGGTTCTGGGTACATGTGCTCCAGAGCACTGACTCATAACTGGACACACTAGTCCAGCCACTCCACAGCACATGGGATCTTCCCAGGCCAGGGATTGAACCGGTGCCCCTTGCACTGCAAGGTCGACTCTTTACCCACTGGACTACCAGGGAAGCCCTGAGCAGTGCTTCTGACAGGGCTGACAGTCTATGGGGACAAAAGCTAGAGACCAAGGCTGTCAAGGGAGCAAGCCACTGCAATCCATGACCCCCATGCAGGGCAGAGATCCTCAAGGGGATCCTTAAATAAACAATCTCATGGACTACAAACCCAGCTTTAAGTTCCCTGGGTGGCCAAAAAAATTCTCAAACGGAATTAAGAAGAATTCAAGGCACCCAACAGAAATAGACAATCCTCTCTGAAAAAAAGATAAACTCATCCTATAAAATTATTTCCACAACTTTACAAAAACTAGCAAACAAAAATAGGCACACAAAGAGACAAGACTACATGAGCAAGAACGACCATTCACTCATAAAAAAAAAACCTCTCCCAATAATATTAATTACCAAACACAAATATGACTACTCTACTTATGGAACAAAGAAGACTGAGCAGCAAAGAACTCATACTGGAGAAGACTCTTAAGAGTCCCTTGGACACCAAAGAGATCAAACCAGTCAATGTTAAAGGAAGTCAACTCTGAATACTCATTGGAAGAACTGATGTGGATGCTGAAGTTCCAATACTTTGGCCACCTGATGTGAAGAGCCAACTCATTGGAAAAGACTCTGATTCTGGGAAAGAGGGTAGGAGGGTAGGAGGGCAGGAGGAGGAAGGGATGACAGAAGACAAGATGGTTGGATGACATCACCAACTCAATGGACATTAGCAAAGTGAGGACATACTGAAGGCCATGGAAGCCTGGTGTGCTGCAATCCATGGGGCCACAGAGTCAGACTGAGCGACTGAACAACTGCTTACGGAATAAAAGCCAAACTTACCAAGTCAAAAATCTCTCAAAGACCTGTAAACTAGATAAATATAGCAGATTTTTCTTTTTTTAGTTCTAGACTGTGTATATTCTTCTAATGTTTGTGTTATATGAGAAGGTAGGAGAAGGAGGGAAGGAAGGAAAGAAATAACCTCCACGAATGGGTTTATCAGCAGAAGATTATTAATCAGATTCGGCTGAAGAGAGATTTAGTGACTTGGACATTAAGTCATAAGAAATAATTCAGAATAAAGTACAAAGAAACAACTGGATGATGTTGAGAGGTATTTATTTCCAGATCGAGACTATTATGAAAAAAGTACTACAAAAAAAGATTTATAAACATTTGTACACAAGTAATTTGCAGACATTTATTTTCAATTCCCTTAGTTGGATACCTGAAAATAAAATTGCTAGATGAGAGGAGAAGTGGATGTTTGACTTCATAAGAAACTGACAAGCCTTTTCTCAGACTGGTTGTACCATTCTATATACCACAGCAATTTTTTTAATATAGATTTTATTTTTCAAAACTATTTCAGGTTCTCAGCAAAACTGAAGGTATGGAGAATTCTCATATATACCTTGTCCCCACACACGTGGAGCCTCCTCCACTATCAATATCCTGCCCCAGAGTAGCACAGACGTTAAAAATGACACACTGTTATCACCTAGAGTCCAGATTTATATTACAGTTCACTATTACCATGTGACTTCTATAATCAGGATAAACTTGGGCAAATGTAATAGCATGCACCCATGAAGACAGTATGGTATGGAACAGCTTCACTGCTCTAAAATATCTTCTGTGTTCCACCACTGCATCCCTCCCTCTCCCCAAAACCTTGGCCAACACTTACTGTCTTACTGTCTCCACAGTTTTACCTTTTCCAAAATGTACAGTTGGAATAACAGTTTTACCTGATGTGAAGAGCCAACTCATTGGAAAAGACTCTGATTCTGGGAAAGAGGGTAGGAGGGTAGGAGGGCAGGAGGAGGAAGGGATGACAGAAGACAAGATGGTTGGATGACATCACCAACTCAATGGACATTAGCAAAGTGAGGACATACTGAAGGCCATGGAAGCCTGGTGTGCTGCAATCCATGGGGCCACAGAGTCAGACTGAGCGACTGAACAACTGCTTACGGAATAAAAGCCAAACTTACCAAGTCAAAAATCTCTCAAAGACCTGTAAACTAGATAAATATAGCAGATTTTTCTTTTTTTAGTTCTAGACTGTGTATATTCTTCTAATGTTTGTGTTATATGAGAAGGTAGGAGAAGGAGGGAAGGAAGGAAAGAAATAACCTCCACGAATGGGTTTATCAGCAGAAGATTATTAATCAGATTCGGCTGAAGAGAGATTTAGTGACTTGGACATTAAGTCATAAGAAATAATTCAGAATAAAGTACAAAGAAACAACTGGATGATGTTGAGAGGTATTTTTTTCCCAGATCGAGACTATTATGAAAAAAGTACTACAAAAAAAGATTTATAAACATTTGTACACAAGTAATTTGCAGACATTTATTTTCAATTCCCTTAGTTGGATACCTGAAAATAAAATTGCTAGATGAGAGGAGAAGTGGATGTTTGACTTCATAAGAAACTGACAAGCCTTTTCTCAGACTGGTTGTACCATTCTATATACCACAGCAATTTTTTTAATATAGATTTTATTTTTCAAAACTATTTCAGGTTCTCAGCAAAACTGAAGGTATGGAGAATTCTCATATATACCTTGTCCCCACACACGTGGAGCCTCCTCCACTATCAATATCCTGCCCCAGAGTAGCACAGACGTTAAAAATGACACACTGTTATCACCTAGAGTCCAGATTTATATTACAGTTCACTATTACCATGTGACTTCTATAATCAGGATAAACTTGGGCAAATGTAATAGCATGCACCCATGAAGACAGTATGGTATGGAACAGCTTCACTGCTCTAAAATATCTTCTGTGTTCCACCACTGCATCCCTCCCTCTCCCCAAAACCTTGGCCAACACTTACTGTCTTACTGTCTCCACAGTTTTACCTTTTCCAAAATGTACAGTTGGAATAATAACAGTATGTAGCCGTTTCAGACTGGCTTCTTTACCCACAGTAATTTCTGGAAGTTTCAGTTGCTCCACATTCTCATCAATATTCAGTACTCTCTGCCTTAATTTTAGCTATACTGGTGTGTAGTGATATCTCAACTATAGCTTTAATTTGTATTTTCTGATGGTTAATCACATCAAAACTCAATACGCTTATTAGCCAGTTACAGATCTTTTTCATGAATTAACAATTTAAATCTGTCCATTTTTAATTGGGATATTTGCCTCATTATTTTTAAACTGTAAGAGTTCCTTATATACTCAAGAAAAAAGTCTTTGGTCAATTACATGTTTTGGAGACATTTTCTCCCATCTGTGGCTTGACTGTTCTTTTCTGAATAGTCTCTCGTGAGGAGGCAGGATTTTTATTTTTGAAGAAGTTTAACTTACAAAGATTTTCTTTTTTGGGCTATTGCTTTCTGCATCCTTTCTAAGTTGTCCTTGCCTAAACCAAGATTGCATATGTGCTTCTAATGTCTGTATTACATGTGAAGGCAGAAGTCAAAGGGTTTTTTTGTTTTGTTTTGTTTTCTCATATACTTAACTGTTCCAGCACTGTTAGCTTAAAAAGTTTTCCCTCCCCAATTTAATTGTTCTGCTGCTTTTCTCAAAAATAAATAAATAAATAAAAAGACAGACATGTAGATATATTTCTTGGCTCCCTACACTGCCCCAGGGTTTCCTGGTGGCTCAGATGGTAAAGACTCTGCCTGCGACGCGGGGGACTCAGGTTCCACCCCTGGGTCAGGAAGATCTCCAGGAGAAGGGAATGGCTGCCCACTCTGGTCTTCCTGCCTGGGAAATCCCAGGGACAGAGGAGCTGGGCAGGCGATGGTCCACGGGGTTGCAGAAGAGTCAAACATGACTCAGTGACTAATACTTCTTTGCCTATATTGATCCATTGATTTGTCTATACTATGGTCAGCACCATATTATCTTCCAAACTGTAACTTTGAGGCTTCCCTGGTGGTCCAGTGAGTAAAGAGTCGACCTTGCAGTGCAAGGGGCACCGGTTCAATCCCTGGCCCGAAAAGATCCCACATGCCATGGAGTGGCTGCACTCGTGTGTCCACTTACAGCCAGCACTCTGGAGCACATGTGCCCAGAGCCGGTGCTCAGTGATGAGAGAGGCCACGGCCATGGGAGGCCCATACAGGCCAAAGAATAAAGATGGATGAACAATAAATAATAAATAATCAAAGAGGCCAAAATTAAAACAAAACCAAAAACCTGTAGCTTTGAGCTTCCCTGATGGCCCATATTGTTAAGAATCCATCTTGCAACTTAAGAGACATCAGATGAATCCCTAGACTGGGAAGGTCCCACGTGCCACGGAGCAACTCAGCCTGCTCACCACAGCTACTGGGCCCCCGCTCTAGAGCCCTTGAGCCTCAAGTTTGTACTCTGCCACAAGAGAAGCCATCACAGTGAGAAGCCTGTGCACCGCTGCAAAGAGTAGTCCCTGCTCTCCACAACCAAAGACCGAGCACAGCAACAAAGATCCACCACAGTCAAAGAAAACCAAATAAATCCTAAAACCAAAAACTGTAGCTTTACAGCACATTGGAAAATAACACAGCATAAGTATTTCATTTGTTCCTCTTTTTCAATTATTTCTTCAGGTATTGTAGGTTCTTTGCATTTCCATATACATTTTAGAAATCAGTTTGTCAGTGTCTAAAAAAAAAAGACAAACAAAAAAACCTAGTACAAATATGATGAACCGACTCTGTACATCAACCTGGCAATACTGACATCTTATCAACACTGAGTCCTCCAATTCACGAACACAATGTACGTCAACATTTAAGTCTTCTTTGACTTCACTGAGCAATACTTTTTAGTTATCAGTATAAAAGCGGTAAACATATTTGTTGAATTTACTATTTCATGTTTTTTACTTATTTTAATTGAAGGCTAATTACTTTATAATATTGTGATGGCTTTTGCCATACATCACTATGAATTGGCCACGGGCATACATGTGTCCCCCTCTCCAATCCTGAGCCCCCTTCCCACAGCCCTCCCCTTCAGGCTTTCAGAGAGCACCAGCTTTGGGTGCCCTGGGTCTAAACCCCTACTACCTGTTTTATATATGGTAATGTCCGTGTTTCAATGCTGTTCTTTCAAATCCCACCCTGTCCTTCTCGCACTGAGGCCAAAAGTCTGTTCTTTACGTCTGTGTCTCCTTTGCTGTCCTGCACTTAACACTGTCAGAACTATTTTTCTAGATTCCATATATTTGCATTAATTTTCAATATTTGCCTTTCTCTTTCTGACTTACTTCACTCTGTATAATAGGCTCTAGGCTCATTTACCTCATTAGAACTGACTCAAATGCATTCCCTTTTATGGCTGAGTAATATTCCACTGTATATATATAGCAAAGCTTCTTTATCCATTCATCTATTGATGTACATCTAGGTTGCTTCCATGTTCTAGCTACAGTATATAGTGCTGCACTGACATTGGGGTACATGTGTCTCTTTCAATTCTGGTTTCCTCAAGGTGTATGCCCAACAGTGGGGTTGCTGTGTCATATGAAGTTGTATTCTCAGCTGTTTAAGCAATCCCCACATTGCCTTCCATAGAGGTTTGTATCAGTTTGCATTCTCTCCAACAGTGTAAGAAGGTTCTCTTTTCTCCACACCTCTCCAGCATTTATTGTTTGTACACTTTTTGATGGTGGCCATTTTCTTTTTTTTTTTGCCACTTCTATTGATCTTTCATTTATTTATCTTTGTTCTTTGTCAGTGTCAAACAAAACCTAGTACAAATATGATGAACCGACTCTGTACATCAACCTGGCAATACTGACATCTTATCAACACTGAGTCCTCCAATTCACGAACACAATGTACGTCAACATTTAAGTCTTCTTTGACTTCACTGAGCAATACTTTTTAGTTATCAGTATAAAAGCGGTAAACATATTTGTTGAATTTACTATTTCATGTTTTTTACTTATTTTAATTGAAGGCTAATTACTTTATAATATTGTGATGGCTTTTGCCATACATCACTATGAATTGGCCACGGGCATACATGTGTCCCCCTCTCCAATCCTGAGCCCCCTTCCCACAGCCCTCCCCTTCAGGCTTTCAGAGAGCACCAGCTTTGGGTGCCCTGGGTCTAAACCCCTACTACCTGTTTTATATATGGTAATGTCCGTGTTTCAATGCTGTTCTTTCAAATCCCACCCTGTCCTTCTCGCACTGAGGCCAAAAGTCTGTTCTTTACGTCTGTGTCTCCTTTGCTGTCCTGCACTTAACACTGTCAGAACTATTTTTCTAGATTCCATATATTTGCATTAATTTTCAATATTTGCCTTTCTCTTTCTGACTTACTTCACTCTGTATAATAGGCTCTAGGCTCATTTACCTCATTAGAACTGACTCAAATGCATTCCCTTTTATGGCTGAGTAATATTCCACTGTATATATATAGCAAAGCTTCTTTATCCATTCATCTATTGATGTACATCTAGGTTGCTTCCATGTTCTAGCTACAGTATATAGTGCTGCACTGACATTGGGGTACATGTGTCTCTTTCAATTCTGGTTTCCTCAAGGTGTATGCCCAACAGTGGGGTTGCTGTGTCATATGAAGTTGTATTCTCAGCTGTTTAAGCAATCCCCACATTGCCTTCCATAGAGGTTTGTATCAGTTTGCATTCTCTCCAACAGTGTAAGAAGGTTCTCTTTTCTCCACACCCTCTCCAGCATTTATTGTTTGTACACTTTTTTTGATGGTGGCCATTTTCTTTTTTTTTTTTTTTGCCACTTCTATTGATCTTTCATTTATTTATCTTTGTTCTTTGGTCTGTGTGGCCTCCTATCACAGCAGCCTCTCTCGCCGTAGAGCACTGGCTCTAGGCACATGCGCTCAAGAGCTCCGGCTCGGCAGTTGGACACATCCATCCAGCCACTCAGCAGCATGCGGGATCCTCCCAGGCCAGGGATTGAACCAGTGCCCCCTGCACTGCAAGGTAGTGTTCTTACCCACTGGACCACCAGGGAAGCCTGATGATGGCCATTCTGACTAGTGTGAAACAATACCTCATTGTGGTTTTGATTTGCATTTCTCTAATAATGAGTGATGTTGACCATCTTTTCATGTGTTTATTAACCATCTGTATGTCTTCTTCGGAGAAATGTATCTTTAAGTCTTCAGCCCACTTTCTGACTGGGTTGTTTGTTTTTCTGGTATTGAGCTGCATGAGTTATTGTTTTAAAATGGAACTTTTAAAGTTTTAGTTTCTAGTTGTTTGCTGCTAGCATACAAATTTTGTATAATCATCTTGTAACCTACAAACTTGCTAAACTTGCTTTTCAGTTCAAGTAGCTTTTGTATGTTCCTCAGGGCCCTCTATATAAACAATCGTGTTGCCAGCAAATAATATAGTTTTTTTTTTTCTTTTCCAATCTCTATGCCTTTTATTCTTTGCTTTATTTTATCAAACTGGCTAGGGCCTCATATAATGGTAAACAAATGCTAAGAGCAAGCATCCCTCACTTGTTTCTAATCACAGATGAAATAAAGCTTTAGTTTCTCATCATTAAATGTGATGTTAGCTGTAGGTTTTTCAATGAGTGCCCTTAGCCTTGTTGAAGATGTTTCCGTCCAGTTTGCTGAGAGTTGCTTTGTGGGTTTTTTCTTTTTTTTTCCCGATGAATAGATCTTGAATTTGGTCAAATGTTCTTTCTATATTTACTGAGAAAACCATATGGCTTTTCTAATTCATTTTATCAATGTGGTGTATTATATTGATTCTCAAGTGTTAACAATATTGTATCCCTGGGATAAGTCCCACTTGGTTGTACTATATTATCCTGTTCAGACACTGATGGATGCAATCTGCTAATTTTTTTAAAGCTTTTTCTCCTATACTCTTGAGAAATATCAGTCTGTAATTTTCTTTTTGTGGAATGTCATTGTTAAATTTCAGTATCAGGGTTATGCTGGCCTCTTAAAACAAGCCATTCCATCTGCTTTAGAAACACACTTTATTGAAACATTTGCTTCATGATGTGATGCTGAGCAAAGACAGCAGATCAGTATGCTGATAAATGAATACACACACAGATAATAACATGCAAAAACAAAACCAGCAATCCTGGAAGATGAGATTAGAGGTTGAGACTATTTTTTTATTATTTTTAATTTAAATTTTTCAAAATGGGAAGGACATAAAGAAAATGAATGGGAGAGACATTGCTCCAAACTGGCTATCTCCACTGGGAGATCTCCTGATAAAAAAAAAAAAAATTAGGAGAAAAGGTCTGAGGACCATCTCTAATCTCACAGGTTGTTTTAACTATTCCTCTCTCTTACTTCACTGTAATCAAAATACTGGGGATTTTCAACTAGGAAAAGCAACCCGAGTGTCTCAGTCCTTTTGCACTCCAGTAACAAACTCATATAATAAACAACAGAAATGTACTTCTCACAGCTTTGGAAGATGAGTCCAGATCAAGATACCTGCCAATGCAGTGCCTGGTGAGAGCAGGCTTTCTGGTTCACAGAGATTAAGTGTATTTTTGCTGTGCAGTCGTACTATGGAAGGCAGCGAGGCCACTAACACGGGTATCTTTCACAAAAGCACCACGCCCCTCAGGAGGGCTCTGGCTTCATGACCCTCTCATCTCCCAGAGGCCCCACAGCGTCTAACACCAGCACCTCCGAGGTTAGGTTTTAAAATATGAACTGGGGGAGGACAGGAACATTCAGACTTATTTCAGTGTACTAGCCACACTTGCTGCATTATTGAGTGCTCTCCTAAATATACTGACAGGATATAGAGAGATATATATGGACCGTAATTTATTTATAAGAGATTGGCTCACACAGTTACGGAGGCTAAAAGGTCCCGCCATCTGCCTTCTGCAAGCTGGAGGCCCAGGAAAACCAGCAGTGGAGTTCTCATCCAAACCTAGAGGCCTGAGAAGCAGGAAAGCCTGGTCTGAGTGGGAAGGCCCAAGAAACAGGTGTGCCGACATCCAAAGAAAGAAGGAGACGGATGCCTCAGCTTAAGGAAGGGAACAAGTTTGCCCCTCCTCCACGTTTCCTTCTATTCATGCCCTCAGGGGACTGGAATATGCTCACAACCCTAGTGCCCATGATCTTTTCCACAAAGTCTACTAATTCAGATGCTAATCGCTTCCAGGAACACACTCACAGACACACCCAGAAATAATGAAATAAAGTTTGACCTCTGGACATCCCTCAGCTCAAACTGTCACACAAAAAGTAACCATTGCACTTGCCAAAGACCTAAGTGTAACTTTCAAACACTAGCAAAGGCCACAGATTTAGCCTCATTAAAAGCATTTGGTCATTTAAAAGCACTTAAGCACTATTGGAAAGATTTTACACATAGAGAGTTTTGTTCCTTCGTAAAAAACAAATAGCAATTCTAACACACATAATTTGTTATAAAAAATGAATACATATTTCATTAACCTCAAAATTTGACATCTATTACAGGTATGTTATAATTTTAAATAAGAACACTCAACAAGAAGTTGACATTTGAATAAAGACATGAAAGAAATACAGAAGCAAGGGAACAAGGGAAAAGTCTTCCAGACAGAGGGGACCAGCACATGTAAAGGCCCTGAGGTAGAAACTTGCCTAGCATATTAAAAGAACAGTAGATACCAATGGGGCATGAAGGGAATTTGCAAGGAGAGTAGTAAGAGATGAGGCCAAAAAGGTAACAAGAAACTTGGAAGGCCTAAAAGCTGTAACAGATTGATAAATTCCATTTTTCAAAATAGTTTCTAAAAATTCATCATAGCAAAAATAAACACACCAAAAGCAAATAAGTCAAAAGGCAAATTTAGAAAACACATATTTTATGTCACAAAGGACTAATCTTTCTAATGTAAATGGGGCCCTAGAAATAGATATAATAAATATGTACTTTGAAAGGGTAAATTTGGGCGTATTTGAATTATATCTTAATAGAGTTTTTACTTAAAACACAAAAACGAAAAAACTCTCTAAATGCTGGTATACAGAAACTAGCAGGATAGGTTGCTAACTGGAAAAATAAAATTCAAAACATCTTTAATTTCCTACCTTTTATATAAATACAGGGGGGAATAAAGCTCTAAGGTCATAACTGAATGTCCCTGCATGAGAAATTTCAGAAAGGAAACATAAGGAACTAACAATGAACAGTAGTTACTATGGAGACAAATGGGAGGGCTAGGAAGATGGAGAACCAGGACAGGCAGGAGATGGTTCATGTTCACTTTTACATGCTTGGTATTCGGACAACATAAAAGTATCACCTGCTTGGAATTGAAATTAATCAAGAACTAAAAATAAAGGAGTATCATAAAGGATAAGACCAAACTTTTACTGATTTTACTGATACTGATTAAAACCTGACGACACTAAAATAAGAACAAACAAAAAAACTAAGTCATACCACTGCATGCTGAATGAGTCACTAACCCCAAGTTAGAAAACTTAGGCTCTGCTTCTAAGTTCTCTACTAAACTCCCTCTGCTCACTTCAGAAAATAACCCAGAGGAGATATCTGTAAATAAGCACACTGGACAAGATGATCTCTAACGTCAGTTATTGCTGTAACTTTCTATAATGCTTAAAAAAAAGGAATTCAAAGCAACGTTATATTCCTGTGGAAACAAAATTTAACATCTATTAATTGGGCTATCTTAAGTGCCAAATCATCAGGGGAAACAGCCAAGACAGGCCAATACTTGAAAGAAACCGAAATTCTACCATGCTGAGTGTGGTGGTTTTTAAAAGATGAAAAATGTTTCAAGCCAACAGATCTTTCTTGTTTAATGTCCTTGTATAATCCTCAGAAGAGTTTCATTACACAATCGCCAAAACAAAGTCAACTTTAAAGAGCCAAAATGTTGCTCCGGCTGCCATGTTATCCCAAGAACTTTCCACCATCTGGGCTGGAAATGTCCTAGAACAAACTACTGTTGGAGCAAGTTATTAATTTCATGTGAAGAAGAAAAAAAAGGACAGGCCCCATGACCTTGCACTGCTCTGCTAGGGCAGAGTGGAACACTTGGATAAAGACAAAAGCCTTCATGAAATGGGTGTTAGTGTTGGCCAAGGGCAAAGTCAACGAATATGCAGGAAAAAAACATCCTTCTTTGACTTACTATTGGATAAGAAATCAACAGTACTGTAAATGGAACATAAGTTTAACAAAAACAACAGAGAAGTTCAAAGGATTAAGACCAAACATTAGAAATATTGATGTCATGCCAACATGAAGATTCAAAAGTAAAATATGAGGAAAGATTAAAAAGTGGTATATTTTAGATACTTTCAAGAGCAGAGAAGGCTAGTTTTAAAAGTTAAAAACAATCAAAGACAGAGGTAATACTCCTCATTTATAAAAGTATCAACACAGGAACAGAGAGTTCTGGGAGGTTGGGAGCCAAGAAATGGGCTTTCTACTATCAGAACTGTCACTCAGTACCTTATCAGTCACCTTAACTGTCAACTTTATCATATGTTAAAAATTAATGGAGTGGATCAAATACTTAAATATACATTCCATGTGTTTACAGTTTCTCAAAGAACAAATGCTACATATATAAAGAAAAGAAAGTGTCAGTTGCTCAGTCGTGTCCAACTCTTTGCAACCTCATGGACTGCAGGCCACTAGGCTCCTCTGTCCATGGGATTCTGCAGGCAAGAATCCTGGAGTGGGTCGCCATTCCCTTCTCTGAGGGATCTTACTGACCCAGGGATCAAACCTGGGTCTGGGCACTGCAGGCTGATTCTTTACCATTTGAGCCCAATGCTATACATGTCGTGATGCATCAAATCTATGAAATAGCCACATATCTTCTTGAAATAAAGCTCAACCAAAAAGAGCTTTTAAAAAACATTAAAAATCAAAAATTAAGATGAATTGATAAGATAGATACATAACAATAAGGCAAATTACTGAAATTGTCATGTGGGTATCCGAAGCACAATTAAGTCAGCTTAAAAGTGGCATCACAGGGCTTCCCCGGTGGCCCGGTGAGTAAGGACACCACCTTGCAGTGCAAGGGGCGCCAGTTCAATCCCTGGCCTGGGAAGATCCCTCATGCCATGGAGCGGCTGGATCGATGCGTCCAACTACCGAGCCAGAGCTCTGGCGCACATGGGCCCAGAGCCAGTGCTCTGCAGCAACAGAGGCCACTGCAATGGGAGGCCCACAAAGAACAAAGATGAAAATGAAAGATCAACAGGAGTGGCCAAAAAAAAAAAAAAATATTGCATCACAAAAAAGGAACAATTAAAGAAAGAGTTCTCAAGAATTAGAAATGATTGCTGAACCATCATCAAAAGTTAGAAACAACAGAAATGTAAATCAATCATCAATCAATTAAAAAAATACTTTTTAAAAAGTTACATATGGCTTTGAAATACATGAACAGATATTCAACCTCACTTGTAATGAGAGAATGTACATAAGAAATGCAATATGATTTTTAACTTACAAAAAATGTATAATATACAGTATTGGCAAGGTTCCATTAAATGTTTTTGGTAGAACTTATAAATGGCACATTCCCTTTAGGAAACAAGTTTTTACTAAATACATTATACTTATATCAAATTTTTAAATGGTCACATTTAATTCTAATTTGAGATTTACGTGAGGGCTCTATGTGTATAGACGCATCAAGTGAATTATGTACACATACTACATTCAATGAAGTATTATTCATCACTAAAAAGACATGAGCTACTAAGCCACAGACACAGAGGAATCCTACAAGCATATAACTAAATGAACAACGTCAACCCACAAAAGCTACAAGCTATAGGATTCCGACTATATGACCCTGCTGTCGTTGTTACTTAGTCACTACGTCATGTCCGATTCTTTTGCGACCCTATGGACTGTAGCTTGCCCGGCTCCTCTGTCCATGGGATCACCCAGGTAAGAAACTGGAGTGAGCTACCATTTTCTTCTCCAGGGAATTTTCCAGACCAAGGGATCGAACCCACGTCTCCTGCTTTGGCAGGTGGGTTCTTTATCACTGAGCCACCTGGGAAGCCCACATGACACTAAAGAGAAGATGAAAGTATAAAAAGAGTAAAAGGATCAGCGGGGTGACCAAGGGCTGAGGGGCTGGGAGGAACGAGCAGGCAGAGCTCAGAGGACGCTCAGGGCAATGAGATATGCTTCTGAAGCTGTTAATAGTGGGTGTTGCTGCTGTTGGTATTGTTCAGTTGCTAAGTCGTGTCCGACTCTCGGTTATCCCATGGACTGTTATCCCACACCAGACACATGTCATTATACATTTGTCTAGACTTACTGAAAACAAAAACCCACTGAATGTACAACAAGAATGAACCTTAATGTACACCAAGACTTGAGTGACAGTGATGTATCCATGTAAGTTCATCGATTATAACAAATGTACCACGCGGGGGGAGGTGGGGGGATGGTGAAGTAAAGCCTTTAATTAAAAAAAAAAAAAGTGTCCTTATTAAGAAATATACACAAAGGTAAGACAAGGGTAAATGTTTATATAAACCATCAGAATAGCTAAAAATAAAAATGACTGTCTGTGCTAAGGGAATAGGAGTGCTCACTATGGCTTGGGGCGATGGTCCGGAGGGGTGGGATGGGGGGACGTGGAGTGGGGGGACCAGGGATATGCATATGACTGATCTGGGAACATACATGTCAGTGAACAACAAAACTCTGTAAAACCTTTAAAATAAAGAACTAAAAAAAAAAAAAGACTGTCTCTGGACAGCAGAGAGACCTAAGAATAGATCTGCTTTCCTCATCCGCCTCTGTGCTGTTTGCCTGTCTTCTGAAACCCTGAGCACACACACAGCACAAGCTGCAATAAGCACCTCAACATCGACGACTAGCCAAAGATCATGCAATCCGGATTATGCCCCCAGAAGAAACTACTCTGTAAGGAATTAACTTATTGAACCATAAATAACATGAAAGATTAAAAAGGAAAAAAATCAACTGTTTGTTGGTAGAATTAAAATTCACAGTTACTCATGGAAACCTATACTGTCATGTGTGGAAAAGATAGCTATTGTCATTGTGCCAAGGGAATAGGAGTGCTTGTGGCTTGGGGCGATGGTCTGGAGGCGTGGGATGGGGGAACTGGGTGGGTGGGGACCAGGGATATGCATATGACTGATCTGGGAACATACATGTTGGTGAACAACAAAACTCTGTAAAACCTTTAAAATAAAGAATTAAAAAAAAATAAATTAAAAAAAAAATTCAGTTACTAAAGGTAAACCAGCTCATTCACATTTTGCTGTACATGTATTAATAACCACAAAAGAAATTAATGAAAGCATCCTGTGCATCTTGCTTTTATTTTCTGATTTTTACTTAAATAAGTAAAATAAACATTTTATTTACATAAATAAGTATTTCAGCTGCACTGGGTCTTTGTTGTGGCCACAGGCTTTCTCTAGCGGCAGCACGCAGGGCTTCTCTAGCTGAGTGCACAGGCATCGCCTGTTGTGGCGCCTGGGCTCTAGAGTATGCAGGCTCAGTAGCTGCAGTGAGCGGGCTTCTCCAGTTATGGCATGAAGGCTTAGTTGATCTGCAGCATATGGGGTCCTAGTTTCCTCAACAGGGCTCAAGTCCATAACCGCTGCCTTAGGAAGGCAGTTTCTTAACCGCTGGACCACTAAGGAAGTCGCCAGTCTTGATTTTATAAGAGTAAAAAGGCATAGATTCAAGGCCCCAGAGTCATCATACACAAAATGAAAATAAATCAAATAAAGGCTTCCCAGGTGGTGCTAGTGGTAAAGAATCTGCTTGCCAATGCAGGAGATGCAAGAAATGAAGGCTTGATCTGGGCTGGGAAGATCCCTGGAAAAGGAGATGGCCCCGCCCAGAGTCAATTCATCAGCAGAGACTGAATAACGCACCCTCTAACCCTGAGCACACACACAGCACAAGCTGCAATAAGCACCTCAACATCGACGACTAGCCAAAGATCATGCAATCCGGATTATGCCCCCAGAAGAAACTACTCTGTAAGGAATTAACTTATTGAACCATAAATAACATGAAAGATTAAAAAGGAAAAAAATCAACTGTTTGTTGGTAGAATTAAAATTCACAGTTACTCATGGAAACCTATACTGTCATGTGTGGAAAAGATAGCTATTGTCATTGTGCCAAGGGAATAGGAGTGCTTGTGGCTTGGGGCGATGGTCTGGAGGCGTGGGATGGGGGAACTGGGTGGGTGGGGGACCAGGGATATGCATATGACTGATCTGGGAACATACATGTTGGTGAACAACAAAACTCTGTAAAACCTTTAAAATAAAGAATTAAAAAAAAATAAATTAAAAAAAAAATTCAGTTACTAAAGGTAAACCAGCTCATTCACATTTTGCTGTACATGTATTAATAACCACAAAAGAAATTAATGAAAGCATCCTGTGCATCTTGCTTTTATTTTCTGATTTTTACTTAAATAAGTAAAATAAACATTTTATTTACATAAATAAGTATTTCAGCTGCACTGGGTCTTTGTTGTGGCCACAGGCTTTCTCTAGCGGCAGCACGCAGGGCTTCTCTAGCTGAGTGCACAGGCATCGCCTGTTGTGGCGCCTGGGCTCTAGAGTATGCAGGCTCAGTAGCTGCAGTGAGCGGGCTTCTCCAGTTATGGCATGAAGGCTTAGTTGATCTGCAGCATATGGGGTCCTAGTTTCCTCAACAGGGCTCAAGTCCATAACCGCTGCCTTAGGAAGGCAGTTTCTTAACCGCTGGACCACTAAGGAAGTCGCCAGTCTTGATTTTATAAGAGTAAAAAGGCATAGATTCAAGGCCCCAGAGTCATCATACACAAAATGAAAATAAATCAAATAAAGGCTTCCCAGGTGGTGCTAGTGGTAAAGAATCTGCTTGCCAATGCAGGAGATGCAAGAAATGAAGGCTTGATCCCTGGGCTGGGAAGATCCCCTGGAAAAGGAGATGGCAGCCATCTCCAGTATTCTTGCCTGGAAGATCCTGTGGACTAAGGAGCCTGGTGGGGCTACAGTCCACGGGGCTGCAAAGAGTTGGACATGACTGAGCACATACACGAGCTTAATTCCCGTTCTAAAAATTCAGTGCAGGACTTTCTTGGTGGTCTAGTGGCTAAGACTCCAAGCTCCCAAGGCAGGGTTCCAAGTTCGATCCCTGGTCGGGGAACCAAATCCCATATACCTCCAACTGAGAATTTGCATCTGCAACTAAAAATCCCGCATGCCACAACTAGGACACAGTACAGTCACATAAACAAATAATAAATAAATATAGAAAAAATTCAATGATTATATGCCTCTACAGAGTCCACAACCTGCAAGAAAACATGCGACCACAGGCAGAATGACAGGATTCAGGACTCTGCTTCAGCTGCTGCTCAACCCTCTCACCGAAGCCCAGTTCTCCAAAGCAGGTAGAGAAGCTCCTTGAAGCAGTAGCCTGACCCACAGAACCTTGCGTCAGTTCTCACACAGATGATTTAACCTTGTTCTTCATCTCGGACATGCTGTCCTGTGACCACCACTATACTTGTCAATGACCAAATGCTATTCGTTTTTAACTGAGAAGTTTAAAATAGGAAAATTAACAGCCAACGTTTTTCTTAAGTTCTTAGCATGTGTAAAGGAATACATTTTCTTCGGGGTTGGGGGCTGCTCCGTCGGATTTTAGTGGCGGCCCTTGGGATCTTCATTGCACCAGGCTGGGTCTTCACTGTACGCAGACCCACTCGCTGGGGCACGCAGGCGCCAGAGTGCACAGGCTTCATGAACTGCGGCATGCGGGCTTAGGTGCTCCACACCGTATGGAGTCTTAGCTCCCCGACCACAGACTGAGCCGCATCCCCTGCATCGCAAGGTGGATTCTTAACCACTGGATCACCAGAGAAGAACCGCAATACACTTTTATAGTCATAAAGCATTTCCCTTCGGCAGCACATATACTAAAATTGGAATGATACAGAGATTAGCATGGCCCTTGAGTGAGGAGGACACGCAAATTCATGAAGCACTCCATATTTAAAAAAAAAAAAAAAAAAAAAACTTACAAGAGCTTTACGCTGGTCTTCAACACAACCCTAAGTAACAGAGTCGGCAGTGAGAGCACTCGACAAGCCTCATCCCAGGAGGAGCTGCTCCGTCTCAGCTGCTGGCCCTGCGACTGCAGCTAAGGTCTTGGTGTGTTAAACGCTCAACGTGCCTGGCTATTCCTTCAATGGCTACATGAGTTGGTCTCCAAAATGATGTACTTCAATCTCTGCATCTAAAATAGTAAGCTGAACTAGATGCCTTCAAATGTCTTTCCCAAACGACAGTCGATGATTCATGAACCCCAATTTTTTTTTAAATTTTGGCCTTGTTTATTGGCTTTTTATTTATTCATTTTCATCCATCTTTATTCTTTGGCCTGTGTGGGCCTCCCATTGCAGTGGCCTCTCTTGTTGCAGAGCACCAGCTCTGGGTGCATGTGCTCCAGAACACTGGCTCCTAATTGGACACACCGGTCCAGCCGCTCCGTGGCACGTGGGATCTTCCTGGGCCAGGGATCAAACCAGTGTCCCTTGCGTTGCAAGGCGGACTCTTTACCCACAGGACCACCAGGGGAGCCCTGAACCCGAATTTTAAAGTGAGAAAATTGGGGACTGGTATGACACTGCTGATGAGTAGTAATGCTAGGATTCAAGCACTAGCTTCTGGATTCAGAATTAATGTTGTTTTTTCCTACCACATACTGTCTCCTATATGTCTTGGCAATATTATGCAATTAGGAACCATATAAGTACACAGCTTGTAATATCAACATTTGTGGTACTGGATAGCTATCCCAGTCAGATTTCTTAAATAAGCCTAGTAAAGACTTACAGGTTAAATTTTTTAACTGGGATTTTTTCTTCCCAGAAGTACCAGAAATCAAGTTTCAAACTAACAAGCTATTGTGAACTTAATTATGTCTTGGTATTTGAAGATGCTATCATTTTTAATTCAGTGCATGTAATGTCTTGAGCATCTAATTCAACCAGAAATCTATACTAGCTGTTTACAGCAACCAAAAAAATGCTGACTTGAACCGCAATACATTTTATAGTCATAAAGCATTTCCTTGCACATATACTAAAATTGGAATGATACAGAGATTAGCATGGCCCTTGAGTGAGGAGGACACGCAAATTCATGAAGCACTCCATATTTAAAAAAAAAAAAAAAAAAAAAAACTTACAAGAGCTTTACGCTGGTCTTCAACACAACCCTAAGTAACAGAGTCGGCAGTGAGAGCACTCGACAAGCCTCATCCCAGGAGGAGCTGCTCCGTCTCAGCTGCTGGCCCTGCGACTGCAGCTAAGGTCTTGGTGTGTTAAACGCTCAACGTGCCTGGCTATTCCTTCAATGGCTACATGAGTTGGTCTCCAAAATGATGTACTTCAATCTCTGCATCTAAAATAGTAAGCTGAACTAGATGCCTTCAAATGTCTTTCCCAAACGACAGTCGATGATTCATGAACCCCAATTTTTTTTTAAATTTTGGCCTTGTTTATTGGCTTTTTATTTATTCATTTTCATCCATCTTTATTCTTTGGCCTGTGTGGGCCTCCCATTGCAGTGGCCTCTCTTGTTGCAGAGCACCAGCTCTGGGTGCATGTGCTCCAGAACACTGGCTCCTAATTGGACACACCGGTCCAGCCGCTCCGTGGCACGTGGGATCTTCCTGGGCCAGGGATCAAACCAGTGTCCCTTGCGTTGCAAGGCGGACTCTTTACCCACAGGACCACCAGGGGAGCCCTGAACCCGAATTTTAAAGTGAGAAAATTGGGGACTGGTATGACACTGCTGATGAGTAGTAATGCTAGGATTCAAGCACTAGCTTCTGGATTCAGAATTAATGTTGTTTTTTCCTACCACATACTGTCTCCTATATGTCTTGGCAATATTATGCAATTAGGAACCATATAAGTACACAGCTTGTAATATCAACATTTGTGGTACTGGATAGCTATCCCAGTCAGATTTCTTCAATAAGCCTAGTAAAGACTTACAGTTTAAATTTTTTAACTGGGATTTTTTTCTTCCCAGAAGTACCAGAAATCAAGTTTCAAACTAACAAGCTATTGTTAACTTAATTATGTCTTGGTATTTGAAGATGCTATCATTTTTTAAATTTAGTGCATGTAATGTCTTGAGCATCTAATTCAACCAGAAATCTATACTAGCTGTTTACAGCAACCAAAATTTAAATGCTGACTTGTTTTAGCCATCTGCTCTGCTGAGGCTGGACCTGACAAGAGTTTGAGTATCAACACGCGGGGCTACAGAAAGACATTTTCCGGACAGTTAGGCCCTGCACTGCCAACACGGGTCCCCAGTTCCATCACTCTCAAGCACTGGCAGACTTCATAAATAAACTGTTTGTGGCTCTTCAGATTCTTGAACTACCCTTTCACTATTAGCACCAAAGGTTTTCAACACTCAAATTTTACAAAGTACGACAGCCAAGCCAATACCAACATCTGTGAGGCAAGCAAATATGTATTTTACATCATTTTATTACACTTCATGAATCCAGCAACGTGACTTTTGTAAATAAGATGCTTAATCAGTTTCATCCCTCCCCAAATACATCCAAAATGGCTATCAGAGAACTAGCTCTAAAATGTATGTATTATATTCTTGTATATTTTAATAAAGAGAACCCTAAACATAATCAACCATTTAGTCCTTCTAACATGCAAGTCTTTAGTTCATCCAACAGCACAGCTTCTCCAGCCCCGCCCTCCTCCAGCTCTGCCTCCTCCAGCCCGCCCTCCTCCAGCCCCGCCTCCTCCAGCCCTGCCCTCCTCCAGCTCTGCCCTCCTCCAGCCCTGCCCTCCTCCAGCCCTGCCCTCCTCCAGCTCTGCCCTCCTCCAGCCCTGCCCTCCTCCAGCCCCGCCCTCCTCCAGCTCTGCCCTCCTCCAGCCCTGCCCTCCTCCAGATCTGGTCTCCCACAAACCCTCTGCCCTAATCACACGAATCCCCTTGTGATTCTACAAACGACGATATTCAGCCAAGCAGTCCTCAGACAGCTCCTTTTGCCTTCTTGAAGATTCAGCCGTGGCATCATTCCAAAAACCAAGGCAGTCCCTGGGTACGAAGCTTCCCAGTCAGATTTCTTCAATAAGCCTAGTAAAGACTTACAGGTTAAATTTTTTAACTGGGATTTTTTTCTTCCCAGAAGTACCAGAAATCAAGTTTCAAACTAACAAGCTATTGTGAACTTAATTATGTCTTGGTATTTGAAGATGCTATCATTTTTAATTCAGTGCATGTAATGTCTTGAGCATCTAATTCAACCAGAAATCTATACTAGCTGTTTACAGCAACCAAAATTTAAATGCTGACTTGTTTTAGCCATCTGCTCTGCTGAGGCTGGACCTGACAAGAGTTTGAGTATCAACACGCGGGGCTACAGAAAGACATTTTCCGGACAGTTAGGCCCTGCACTGCCAACACGGGTCCCCAGTTCCATCACTCTCAAGCACTGGCAGACTTCATAAATAAACTGTTTGTGGCTCTTCAGATTCTTGAACTACCCTTTCACTATTAGCACCAAAGGTTTTCAACACTCAAATTTTACAAAGTACGACAGCCAAGCCAATACCAACATCTGTGAGGCAAGCAAATATGTATTTTACATCATTTTATTACACTTCATGAATCCAGCAACGTGACTTTTGTAAATAAGATGCTTAATCAGTTTCATCCCTCCCCAAATACATCCAAAATGGCTATCAGAGAACTAGCTCTAAAATGTATGTATTATATTCTTGTATATTTTAATAAAGAGAACCCTAAACATAATCAACCATTTAGTCCTTCTAACATGCAAGTCTTTAGTTCATCCAACAGCACAGCTTCTCCAGCCCCGCCCTCCTCCAGCTCTGCCCTCCTCCAGCCCCGCCCTCCTCCAGCCCTGCCCTCCTCCAGCCCTGCCCTCCTCCAGCTCTGCCCTCCTCCAGCCCTGCCCTCCTCCAGCCCTGCCCTCCTCCAGCTCTGCCCTCCTCCAGCCCTGCCCTCCTCCAGCCCCGCCCTCCTCCAGCTCTGCCCTCCTCCAGCCCTGCCCTCCTCCAGATCTGGTCTCCCACAAACCCTCTGCCCTAATCACACGAATCCCCTTGTGATTCTACAAACGCACGATATTCAGCCAAGCAGTCCTCAGACAGCTCCTTTTGCCTTCTTGAAGATTCAGCCGTGGCTCATCACTACACTCCAAATGACCACAGCGTGTATCAGCCCTTCCTCCCACTGGGCTATTGTACTATACGTCTACCCATCTCTAAGCTCTTCCCAAGTCATGTCTTTCTTTGCCCAGGGCCCAGTCCAGTAAATACACACAGTACAGTATATTCACAGTACACCTTTTTTTCAGATTAACTCAATGAAAAAGAAATTATTATACTCTGAAAAGATAATCTGGGGACAACTGAGATATAATACTGATTTTCCCTAAACTAAATGGCCCCAGACAAGTCAGCACTCATGGCTAATTAATCTACCATCTCCTTAAACGTTGTGAGTGCTGATTTCCCAGTGTTTCAGTTTCTGGCCACCCCTCACCACTATTAATGTCTGTAAGACACCTAGCGTTTATAGCGTAATGCACCAGAGTTGGGCACGACTGAGCGACTAACCCTCACATTTTCACCAGTTCCACGGGGCTCTGAGCCATTCTCTCTGCAGAGGAACACGCCTTAGCGCACTGCTTGGTGTCCACACAGACTGGATGATGAAAAACTAAATAAGTAAGCACGCTGAACAAGCTGTGCCCCCACAGACCGACGCATTCAACACATGTTTTTTGAGTCTTCCATCTGCCAGGCTAACCTCAAAAGGGCTGGCACAGGAATAGCCCCTGCTTCCATGTAGCCTTCATTCTAATCTTATTTGAGAAACAACGTGACATGAAATAATAATCTGAAAACTAGAGATAAGCGTTAGGACAAGAAAAATAAAGCATGATAAAAGGACAGACCACAAGGGGTGCTATTTGAGGGCAGTCAGAGCAGCTGTTTCTAAGAAGCAGAACTCTGAGCAGAAGGAAGGAAGCTTGGAAGAGGACAGGACGTGAGCCACGCAGATGTCTGAGGGGAGATGCTCAAGGCAGGAGAAGGAAGGTCCAAGTCTCTGAAGACAGGAGTGGGTTGACACATTCCAAGTTAGCAAGAACGCGAGCGTGGCCGAAGTCCAGGCCGAAGCCCTGCCCAGTGGACAAGGCCAGCGGACGACACCAGGCGCCTCTGCTCCCAAGCAGCACATTAAGTCCCATGACACACAGACAGTCCCAGAAAAGGCAGTGGAGACAGTCCATTACGAACACTGCACCTTTACCAATATATCACTTACGACAAAACTAGATCAAGTGTCTCAGGTTAATTACAGAATGTAAACAGCTGCCCATCAGGGCCATGCTCAGAATTCAACAGCCCGGGTCCTCCTTCCTCACTGAGTTCACGGGTTGATAAAGGAGAAGACAGTCATACACGGGGCTCAGAGGAGGGGCCGGAGCCACCAGGTAGGCCCACTCGGAGCAGACCTCCCAGGACCTGCCCAGAGCGGGGCCCAGAGGAGCAGACCCTCTTCTCCACAACCGCACCACTATAAACAGCCGAGTGACAGCCCTGACAGAAACTAGAGCAACAGAGATAAAAGGATGTGGAAAGACGTCCAGTTCAAGTTCTCAAAGTAAACTCTATTTCAAAACAAACCCAATCTACTTATAGCGTAATGCACCAGAGTTGGGCACGACTGAGCGACTAACCCTCACATTTTCACCAGTTCCACGGGCTCTGAGCCATTCTCTGCAGAGGAACACGCCTTAGCGCACTGCTTGGTGTCCACACAGACTGGATGATGAAAAACTAAATAAGTAAGCACGCTGAACAAGCTGTGCCCCCACAGACCGACGCATTCAACACATGTTTTTTGAGTCTTCCATCTGCCAGGCTAACCTCAAAAGGGCTGGCACAGGAATAGCCCCTGCTTCCATGTAGCCTTCATTCTAATCTTATTTGAGAAACAACGTGACATGAAATAATAATCTGAAAACTAGAGATAAGCGTTAGGACAAGAAAAATAAAGCATGATAAAAGGACAGACCACAAGGGGTGCTATTTGAGGGCAGTCAGAGCAGCTGTTTCTAAGAAGCAGAACTCTGAGCAGAAGGAAGGAAGCTTGGAAGAGGACAGGACGTGAGCCACGCAGATGTCTGAGGGGAGATGCTCAAGGCAGGAGAAGGAAGGTCCAAGTCTCTGAAGACAGGAGTGGGTTGACACATTCCAAGTTAGCAAGAACGCGAGCGTGGCCGAAGTCCAGGCCGAAGCCCTGCCCAGTGGACAAGGCCAGCGGACGACACCAGGCGCCTCTGCTCCCAAGCAGCACATTAAGTCCCATGACACACAGACAGTCCCAGAAAAGGCAGTGGAGACAGTCCATTACGAACACTGCACCTTTACCAATATATCACTTACGACAAAACTAGATCAAGTGTCTCAGGTTAATTACAGAATGTAAACAGCTGCCCATCAGGGCCATGCTCAGAATTCAACAGCCCGGGTCCTCCTTCCTCACTGAGTTCACGGGTTGATAAAGGAGAAGACAGTCATACACGGGGCTCAGAGGAGGGGCCGGAGCCACCAGGTAGGCCCACTCGGAGCAGACCTCCCAGGACCTGCCCAGAGCGGGGCCCAGAGGAGCAGACCCTCTTCTCCACAGCCGCACCACTATAAACAGCCGAGTGACAGCCCTGACAGAAACTAGAGCAACAGAGATAAAAGGATGTGGAAAGACGTCCAGTTCAAGTTCTCAAAGTAAACTCTATTTCATAATACAAAAGCACCCTAAGCAGTCTTCAAAACACTAATATTGGGCCCATCCAAAATTACTGCTTATGCTGCTCAGTCGTGTCTGACTCTTTGCGACCCCATGGACACGTCACGGAATTTTCCAGGCAAGAATACTGGAGGGGGGAGCCGTGCCAGGGCCCTACCTAAACTCCATCACTGGGTGTAGTCACCGGGTCTCCATTCGGCTGTCAGGGTAAAACTGTAAGAATGCAACTGGTGTCCCAAATTCCACATGTTGTGCTTTCTGCTCTGGCCTGCCAATCATGCTCCGCCTCACTCTCCACTCCTGTCCAGAGGGACAGACCTTCTTCCTCTCCCATTCAACTCCTTGAGATCAAGGTACAGCAGTTAAAGACAAGGTTTGACTCCTGAAAGACGCTTTAATTCTAGTGGTCGACCCTCCTACACAGGCAAGTGTCAAGTCACAAGACCATGCCTGACTTAACCTTTCTTTTAAATACATGTATAAATGCTGCGAGGTATGGAGTTAAGGAAGGATTCCTAGAAAGTGCGCAATTTTAATCTGACGCTGAAGATTAACATAGCTCATAGAATTAATATTTCATCAAGAAGTCCAAACTGAGAAGCAGTATCCACTTTCTACTTAAAAGTCCATTTTCATTACAAATAAATTCCTACAAATTCTGGGAGTTTACCACAGTTGATCATGTTCTCTTAACGATGAAGAATCAGTTAAAACTTACAGATTTCTAAATACCTCTCTCTGTTACTGGTAATCACCTGTGTTTAACATTAATACAATGATTTCAGAGTTTCACATGTTTAAGCTAGAAAAGTTTTGAATTACTCATGATGGCCATTAAAAGTAGATTCCTCTTGCCATCCACCTGCTAAGACAGCACATCAAACTTCCACGTGTATAGTGAGACTGATGATAGTCAGGGGCGTCCAGAGCATCCCCAGTTTTCACAGGTTAATATTCCTCCTTAAATTATAAGCTGATCCATAACACTGCACTATGATTAGAGGAGATGAAACATTTAAAGAGCAGTTTGGTTTCACATGGAAACTGTTACCAAGACAAACTTTCTTGTAGGATGGAGTTCCAAGAACATTAAATCATGAGAAATTGTTTCAGCAGCTGGTTAAAGCTGAGCGCACATAACACAAGACATCTGGTTGTCTGTGCATTTTCAGTTCATTTAAAAAGTATAAACACATTAAAACACTGAAATGTTTGATATATTACAACACTGTCTACTTGCTCTCCAAGTGTTTAAGGGGCTTGTCTCTTCATTTACTTTCTAAGGGGATCTATCATTACCATCCTCTTAACTCTAACATGACATTTTACCAACAACAACACAACAAAAAGAAGGCACTCATTTGGGATATACATGAAATTGTTGGTATTTGGTAATAACAAGTGTAAGACAGGCAGTGTTATTTTTTAAATTACGTCAGGACCACGTGAAGCCTCGTACATACTATGATAAGCAAATAGTCGGCAACATGTGGGGCTTCCGGTGGCTCAGTGGAAGAAGCCACTGCAAGAGATGTGGGTTCAATCCCGGGGGGGGAAGCCCCCCAAGTCAAATGCTACATTTTTATAAATGCTGCGAGGTATGGAGTTAAGGAAGGATTCCTAGAAAGTAATTTTAATCTGACGCTGAAGATTAACATAGCTCATAGAATTAATATTTCATCAAGAAGTCCAAACTGAGAAGCAGTATCCACTTTCTACTTAAAAGTCCATTTTCATTACAAATAAATTCCTACAAATTCTGGGAGTTTACCACAGTTGATCATGTTCTCTTAACGATGAAGAATCAGTTAAAACTTACAGATTTCTAAATACCTCTCTCTGTTACTGGTAATCACCTGTGTTTAACATTAATACAATGATTTCAGAGTTTCACATGTTTAAGCTAGAAAAGTTTTGAATTACTCATGATGGCCATTAAAAGTAGATTCCTCTTGCCATCCACCTGCTAAGACAGCACATCAAACTTCCACGTGTATAGTGAGACTGATGATAGTCAGGGCGTCCAGAGCATCCCCAGTTTTCACAGGTTAATATTCCTCCTTAAATTATAAGCTGATCCATAACACTGCACTATGATTAGAGGAGATGAAACATTTAAAGAGCAGTTTGGTTTCACATGGAAACTGTTACCAAGACAAACTTTCTTGTAGGATGGAGTTCCAAGAACATTAAATCATGAGAAATTGTTTCAGCAGCTGGTTAAAGCTGAGCGCACATAACACAAGACATCTGGTTGTCTGTGCATTTTCAGTTCATTTAAAAAGTATAAACACATTAAAACACTGAAATGTTTGATATATTACAACACTGTCTACTTGCTCTCCAAGTGTTTAAGGGGCTTGTCTCTTCATTTACTTTCTAAGGGGATCTATCATTACCATCCTCTTAACTCTAACATGACATTTTACCAACAACAACACAACAAAAAGAAGGCACTCATTTGGGATATACATGAAACTGTTGGTATTTGGTAATAACAAGTGTAAGACAGGCAGTGTTATTTTTTAAATTACGTCAGGACCACGTGAAGCCTCGTACATACTATGATAAGCAAATAGTCGGCAACATGTGGGGCTTCCCGGTGGCTCAGTGGAAGAATCCACCTGCCACTGCAAGAGATGTGGGCTCAATCCCTGGGTCAGGAAGATCCCTGGAGAAGGGAGTGGCAACTCACTCTAATCTTCTTGCCTGGGAAATCTCATGAACAGAGGAGCCTAATGGGCTTCCATCCATGGGATCGCAAAAGAGTTGGACATGATTTAGCAACGAAACAACAACGACAAGCAATGTCGTGTTCCCCTTGCCACATCGGACCATATGAAACAGAAAGTTAACCACGGTGGTTTAACCAAAATAACTGTTTGCTCTTTTCATGTAAGGATTAGTCCAAAAACAAGCCATCAAGGGCTGGTGTAATCGTTTCATAACATTATCAATGTCCCACTCTCCTGAGACACTGTTCTTTGAGTGTGGCACCCGCGTCCTACATACAAGATGGCCAAGCACTGCCTCCACATCCAAGAAGAGAAGGGCCAAGCATGAGGAGCTAAAGGTACATGCTCTGCAAGGGCATGACTTCTGCCTACGTGGAACTGGCCCACAGAGCCACAGTTCTTGTCCAAAGTGCCTGAATGCTAAGCTGGGCACATGGGCGTGTGATCACGCTTGGCTGCTTTAGGCATGTCCAACTCTTTGCAGCCTCACGGACAGCGGCCCGCCAGGCTCCTCTGTCCATGAGATTCTGCAGGCAAGAATACTGGAGTGGGCCGCCATTTCTTCTCCAGGGTTATACAGTAATCATGTTTAACTTTTTGAAGAACAACCAGGCTGTTTTCCAAAGTGAATGCACCATGTTAGGTTCCCATCAGCAATGTGTGAGGGCACACCCTGCCCCCAGTAATGTGAGAGAGCAAGGTGAGAAAGGATACTAGGCAGGCAAAGAGCTGTGTCTGTCGCGAGAGCTCACCTCACCTGGACGTCTTCCGGTGCCCTCCCCCGCCAGTGACTCCTTTGCTAACAACAACACAACAAAAAGAAGGCACTCATTTGGGATATACATGAAATTGTTGGTATTTGGTAATAACAAGTGTAAGACAGGCAGTGTTATTTTTTAAATTACGTCAGGACCACGTGAAGCCTCGTACATACTATGATAAGCAAATAGTCGGCAACATGTGGGGCTTCCCGGTGGCTCAGTGGAAGAATCCACCTGCCACTGCAAGAGATGTGGGTTCAATCCCTGGGTCAGGAAGATCCCTGGAGAAGGGAGTGGCAACTCACTCTAATCTTCTTGCCTGGGAAATCTCATGAACAGAGGAGCCTAATGGGCTTCCATCCATGGGATCGCAAAAGAGTTGGACATGATTTAGCAACTAAACAACAACGACAAGCAATGTACGTGTTCCCCTTGCCACATCGGACCATATGAAACAGAAAGTTAACCACGGTGGTTTAACCAAAATAACTGTTTGCTCTTTTCATGTAAGGATTAGTCCAAAAACAAGCCATCAAGGGCTGGTGTAATCGTTTCATAACATTATCAATGTCCCACTCTCCTGAGACACTGTTCTTTGAGTGTGGCACCCGTCGTCCTACATACAAGATGGCCAAGCACTGCCTCCACATCCAAGAAGAGAAGGGCCAAGCATGAGGAGCTAAAGGTACATGCTCTGCAAGGGCATGACTTCTGCCTACGTGGAACTGGCCCACAGAGCCACAGTTCTTGTCCAAAGTGCCTGAATGCTAAGCTGGGCACATGGGCGTGTGATCACGCTTGGCTGCTTTAGGCATGTCCAACTCTTTGCAGCCTCACGGACAGCGGCCCGCCAGGCTCCTCTGTCCATGAGATTCTGCAGGCAAGAATACTGGAGTGGGCCGCCATTTCTTCTCCAGGGTTATACAGTAATCATGTTTAACTTTTTGAAGAACAACCAGGCTGTTTTCCAAAGTGAATGCACCATGTTAGGTTCCCATCAGCAATGTGTGAGGGCACACCCTGCCCCCAGTAATGTGAGAGAGCAAGGTGAGAAAGGATACTAGGCAGGCAAAGAGCTGTGTCTGTCGCGAGAGCTCACCTCACCTGGACGTCTTCCGGTGCCCTCCCCCGCCAGTGACTCCTTTGCTGCCTCAGCCCCGCCCTCCAGATCAAGCCACAACAGGGCTTGGTGGCTCTTGTTTCTAAGCCTCTGCTATAACTCCGGAGGCTGGGCCTGTGCGTGACAGAGGCCAGGAGCCTATTTTCTCACAAATACCTGTCTTGTCTTTTTCAGTCAACAAGCAAAGGGTTCATTTCCAACAATATCCCCACACTGACTGAGATTCTGTGATGATGAGTCTTAAATTTTACTTTTTTGTTTCAAAAAAATAATTCCTTTAAAATATGCGTTCTGGGGACTTCCATGGTGGTCCAGTGGTTAGGACTCTGTGCTTCCAGCCTCAGGGGTCATGGGTGTGATCCCTAGTCAGGAAAATAAGATCTCACCTGCTGTGCAGTGCCGCCAAAAAGAAAGAAATAAATAAATATTTTTTAAAAATAATAAAATATACATTCTCAGTGGTGAAGATAAGAGGTCACCCTCAAGAGGATGGAAATTGGTTCTTTCAGGAGTAAAAAACTTATAATGACCAAAAGGTCATAGCACATAAACATATTCAGTGTATCTGGAGTATTCAAATTTCATTAGGACTCCAGAGAGGCAATTAAGAAATTAATTAAGAAATTAAGAGGCAATTTAAAAAATTCTAAGAAGCCTCCTCAGAGAGACAGTTTTAAAAAGTATGGTTGAGAGTAACTGCTTTAAAAGTAACAAACATTTTGAATCATATGGGAACTACATTCAGCTAAAGTGACAGAAACCTAGTTACAGTGTAAACAAATAAGGGTCTATTTTTCTCATGTGAGAATTCAAGGGATGGGGAAGAGGTGGGGGCAGGTAGGAGTTGATAATTTGGGCTCAGCAGCTCAATGCCATCAAAGCAGAATGTTCTGTGAGTCTCTTACCTCTTGCGTGCACGTGTGCTAAGTCACTTCAGTCATGTCTGACTCTGTGCAACCCCACGGACTGTAGCCCACCAGGATCCTCTGTCCATTCTTCAGGCAACAGTCCTGGAGTGGGCTGCCCTGCCCTCCTCCAGAGGATCTTCCTGACCCAGGGATTGAACCTGCATCTCTTTTGTTCTCTGCCCTGGCAGGTTGGTTCTTTGCCATTAGTACCACCTGAGAAGACCCACCAGGATTTCTAACACGACTTTAAAGAGACCTTGTCCGGACTCCAGAAAGCAGAAAAGTGGGCTCTCACAGACAAAAATACATGCCTCTGGGATGAGTCAGGTCCCCTTAGAGAAACCTGAAGTTTCATTGGAGGACTTTCCCCGGCATCTCACTGACCACACCCAGCTTCAAGAGAGGGTGGAAATGGCAATCTGACCTCTCCAACAGTGACCAGATATAAAATCAGGAAGCAAGAATGAAGGGAAGAACAAATAATGGGGGACAAGTAGCTGCATCTCCCATTTACATATCAGATCCAAACTGCTTTTCCCTCAAACCCTGGCTTACAGAGATTAATTCTGTATTTAGCATACACTTCACATTGCTGAAGAGGTTGATTATTTTCCCCTCAACAGTGTAAAATTCTTGTGTTGACAGTGGGTCATCAAAGTCTAACTATTACCAGACGAGAGAGAGAGAAGCCCATGGATGTACCCAGAGGCACACATGAAAGCAATACATCAAAGTACCACACCACAACCCACAGACTCTTCAGCATGATCAGTCAGCATCTTCAGTACACGAGGAGAAGAAAACTAACCCTGGCTCAGCCAGAACTTACAAGAGTGGAATGTCAGTGATTAACTGCATCAAACAGCACAGCAATTCTTCCAAGAGATCTTCTGAGTCAGAACCTGGTAAGACACATAGAAAGTTTTAACAAAGTACAAAGTGA
Organism: Tragulus kanchil; assembly: GCA_022376925.1. NCBI lineage: Eukaryota > Metazoa > Chordata > Mammalia > Artiodactyla > Tragulidae > Tragulus > Tragulus kanchil. Next base: position 140,942,395 of record JAIOJX010000003.1, read on the forward strand.
ATTCAGTTCTTTGGCATTTCAGTGTTCATTCCTAATGACAATGAGAACGATCATTACTACAAAAACTAAGACACTAATGTTGACCTTTGAATACAATCTATATGCTGAGCAAGTCAGCATTTATTATAATCTTCATCGTAGAGGAATTCTGAACAGCAGGTGTGATAGTATGGTTGAAGGCACTTCTACAGGCCAGTGAGTGGCTTTCCAATTTCTTATCTGTACCATGTTTTCTCAAATAAAACTTATGCTAAAGTCAAACGCATACAAGAGGTAAAAACTCAAGCTGCTCTCGCTGCTTTGTTTCAATCACAAATAGACTACCTGCACCTCCTCCCCCAACGAAAAGTCCTCTCCCACTCTTGATCTCCTCGATGAACCAGAAGAGCCCTGTCTGAACTCATGGAGCCTCACTGATCATAGACTGGAACCCATGGAGAAGTCCAAAGTCAAAATGGCTTTCCCAAGTCACAGAACAAGTAAGCAGCAAAGGGAGGCTGCAAATTACTATCCCAACAGAAATGCTCCTCTGTTTCAAACTGCACAAACTCCAGGGACCTTCTAACTTTCAAAGCCTATCAGAACCTCACGGGGCTCCTGGCTTTTGACACTACCGACACCTACACCTGGACTTTCAGATCCTAAGGAAGAACAAATAATGGGGACAAGTAGCTGCATCTCCCATTTACATATCAGATCCAAACTGCTTTTCCCTCAAACCCTGGCTTACAGAGATTAATTCTGTATTTAGCATACACTTCACATTGCTGAAGAGGTTGATTATTTTCCCCTCAACAGTGTAAAATTCTTGTGTTGACAGTGGGTCATCAAAGTCTAACTATTACCAGACGAGAGAGAGAGAAGCCCATGGATGTACCCAGAGGCACACATGAAAGCAATACATCAAAGTACCACACCACAACCCACAGACTCTTCAGCATGATCAGTCAGCATCTTCAGTACACGAGGAGAAGAAAACTAACCCTGGCTCAGCCAGAACTTACAAGAGTGGAATGTCAGTGATTAACTGCATCAAACAGCACAGCAATTCTTCCAAGAGATCTTCTGAGTCAGAACCTGGTAAGACACATAGAAAGTTTTAACAAAGTACAAAGTGAATTCAGTTCTTTGGCATTTCAGTGTTCATTCCTAATGACAATGAGAACGATCATTACTACAAAAACTAAGACACTAATGTTGACCTTTGAATACAATCTATATGCTGAGCAAGTCAGCATTTATTATAATCTTCATCGTAGAGGAATTCTGAACAGCAGGTGTGATAGTATGGTTGAAGGCACTTCTACAGGCCAGTGAGTGGCTTTCCAATTTCTTATCTGTACCATGTTTTCTCAAATAAAACTTATGCTAAAGTCAAACGCATACAAGAGGTAAAAACTCAAGCTGCTCTCGCTGCTTTGTTTCAATCACAAATAGACTACCTGCACCTCCTCCCCCAACGAAAAGTCCTCTCCCACTCTTGATCTCCTCGATGAACCAGAAGAGCCCTGTCTGAACTCATGGAGCCTCACTGATCATAGACTGGAACCCATGGAGAAGTCCAAAGTCAAAATGGCTTTCCCAAGTCACAGAACAAGTAAGCAGCAAAGGGAGGCTGCAAATTACTATCCCAACAGAAATGCTCCTCTGTTTCAAACTGCACAAACTCCAGGGACCTTCTAACTTTCAAAGCCTATCAGAACCTCACGGGGCTCCTGGCTTTTGACACTACCGACACCTACACCTATGGAATTCTTTCCTCAGATCCTAAGACTTCTTTTCTAACATACTACTTTTTCTATTCACTCCCAGTATCCACTTCCTCAGAATACCTTTCAACCTGGCACGCTCCCTAGAGTTCCACCACTGGGTTTCTACTCTCAGGTCTCACTCCCTGTGCTCTCCCTTCATCAACCGTCACTTTCATGCTGGTGCCCCTATGTCTTCAGTTTTCCCCTCGCCCTCTCTACTGCACTGCGCATCTTTCCATCTGCTGACCGACTGGCCACCTCCACCTAGATATCTCAGCAGTACCTCAACCTTGACTCACGCACAACTAGAACTGCTCTCTCCCAACACTTCAAATCCACTTCTTTATTCTTCACTCTCCCTTAGGGAGACATCAACAAGCCACACCCCAAACCCAGATGACGCTCTCTTCCTCCTCCTTCTATAATCAGCCAAGTTCCAGGTCCTCTCAGTTACACCACTCCCACTGCCACCACCTCCTTCCTCAACTCCATGTCATACTTTCATCCATTACGTCATCTTTTCAGTGCAATTAAACCCATTTACTAAATAAAACTCATTCTGGAACTTCTTTAAACCTTCTGAACTAGTATTCTTACCTCTAATTTTACTCTTCTCCAATTCAAACCCCGATCGCTGCCAGAGATAGCTAACTTAATTCCATTCATTCTCCTGGCTGAGTTCTTTTAAACTGCTTTAAGCTCATTACTATACATGAGAAGAAAACCCAAAGCCCCAAAGCACAGTATGTCAGACCCTTCAAGACACAGGCCTGCATCCCATCCTTTCCTATCTTTCTATCTCCCACCATTAACGAAAAGTCCTCCCACTCTTGATCTCCTCGATGAACCAGAAGAGCCCTGTCTGAACTCATGGAGCCTCACTGATCATAGACTGGAACCCATGGAGAAGTCCAAAGTCAAAATGGCTTTCCCAAGTCACAGAACAAGTAAGCAGCAAAGGGAGGCTGCAAATTACTATCCCAACAGAAATGCTCCTCTGTTTCAAACTGCACAAACTCCAGGGACCTTCTAACTTTCAAAGCCTATCAGAACCTCACGGGGCTCCTGGCTTTTGACACTACCGACACCTACACCTATGGAATTCTTTCCTCAGATCCTAAGACTTCTTTTCTAACATACTACTTTTTCTATTCACTCCCAGTATCCACTTCCTCAGAATACCTTTCAACCTGGCACGCTCCCTAGAGTTCCACCACTGGGTTTCTACTCTCAGGTCTCACTCCCTGTGCTCTCCCTTCATCAACCGTCACTTTCATGCTGGTGCCCCTATGTCTTCAGTTTTCCCCTCGCCCTCTCTACTGCACTGCGCATCTTTCCATCTGCTGACCGACTGGCCACCTCCACCTAGATATCTCAGCAGTACCTCAACCTTGACTCACGCACAACTAGAACTGCTCTCTCCCAACACTTCAAATCCACTTCTTTATTCTTCACTCTCCCTTAGGGAGACATCAACAAGCCACACCCCAAACCCAGATGACGCTCTCTTCCTCCTCCTTCTATAATCAGCCAAGTTCCAGGTCCTCTCAGTTACACCACTCCCACTGCCACCACCTCCTTCCTCAACTCCATGTCATACTTTCATCCATTACGTCATCTTTTCAGTGCAATTAAACCCATTTACTAAATAAAACTCATTCTGGAACTTCTTTAAACCTTCTGAACTAGTATTCTTACCTCTAATTTTACTCTTCTCCAATTCAAACCCCGATCGCTGCCAGAGATAGCTAACTTAATTCCATTCATTCTCCTGGCTGAGTTCTTTTAAACTGCTTTAAGCTCATTACTATACATGAGAAGAAAACCCAAAGCCCCAAAGCACAGTATGTCAGACCCTTCAAGACACAGGCCTGCATCCCATCCTTTCCTATCTTTCTATCTCCCACCATTACTTCCACCACCATTTACATTCCTGCAGTGCCAACCTACCTGCTACACCCCATATTATCCATCCCTCAGGAACAGTATCTCTGCCTGCAATGCCCTCCAACCAAAAAAAAAGATTATTTTTTTTTAAGAATTTTTCTTTTTTTTAAAGATTTATTTATTTATTTTGGTGAGGGTGGGGAGGGAGGGGAGCAGGCGGGTCACTTCTATTGGTCTTTCATTTGTCCATTTTCATCCATCTTTGTTCTTTCTCCCATCGCGGTGGCCACTGTTGTCGCAGAGCACAGGCTCTGGGCGCATGCGCTCCAGAGCTCCAACTCGGTAATTGGACACATCGGTCCAGCTGCTCTGTGGCACGTGGGATCTTCCCAGGCCAGGGATCGAACCGGCGCCCCTTGCACTGCAAGGCGGTGTCCTTACCCACTGGACCACCAGGGAAGCCCAGAATTTTTTTTTTTTAATTTTTATTTTTTCATCCTATGTGGGCCTCCCATTGCAGTGGCTTCCCTCGTTGCAGAGCACTGACTCTGGGCACATGCACTCCAGGGCGTTGGCTTGTAATTGGACACACTGGTCCAGCCACTCCGTGGCACATGGGATCTTCCTGGGCCAGGGATCGAACCAGTGCTCCTTGCACTGGAAGGCAGACTCTTTACCCACTGGACCACCAGGGAAGTCCTGATTCTTTTTTTTTAAGCCCATCTTTATCTACCAGAACCATCCTGAGTCGTCATCTCCACCATAAAACCCAACTTTCTTGCCTCACCCTAAATAAAAATAATCATCCACACGGCATCTATGCCTTGTGCACCTGCCTGCTATTGTAAATGTTGGCTGTACTATCCCACAGTTTCTGGCTACATGTAGAGCACACCCCCTATGAGCCCCTACCAGACTTCAGGGCTCCCCAGGGGGCACTAGTGGTAAAGAACCCACCTGCCAGTGCAGGTAGATGCCAGAGACAAGGGCTCAACCCCTGGGTGGGGAAGATCCCGTGCAGGAGGGCATGCTTACAAGCTCCAGTATTCTTGGCTGGAGAATCCCATGGACAGAAAAACCTGGTGGGCTATTGTTCACGAGGTCTCAAGGAGTCAGACTGAAGCAACTTCACACAAATGCACTCATGCACTGGACTTTGACCCTCTTAAGGGTGATGACAGACAAAGAGTTTGGAACATAATGTACACTCGATACATGTTCATTGAACTGAACACAGGTGCTCAAGTCCAAATCTAGCAATTACTTCCAAAACATCAAAGCACCTGGCATCTCAAAAAGAAGCTTAGCAATTCCTTTTTTCCTAGACCACAATATCACCTGGTATTAGGACCATTTGAAGAAATTCCTTCCTGCCTTGCCCTAAATAGACGTGGCACAGCAGCCCTCTGAGAGGTCAGTGCAAAGCTTGAAGAGAATATTAAATCACGCTGAATACACCAATCAATGCTAAGAAGAATCCACAGCAAGATTCAAGTTCAACAAACACATCGAATCTCACTCTAGAAGTGGCAGGTCGCTACCACTTAGCTCAACCAGTGAAGGAAAACCAGAGGAAGAGCCAATTAAATCCTCCTCTGCCAAAGCTGTCCAACATAACCCAAGCGAGCTAACAATGTGTTCCTACAAGTGGTTTGCTGGCCTGCATTAATAATATATAGCCAATAGGTATTTGCTGAACTGTCACTCTTTGCCTTACCCTAGAGAATGTGGTGACCCAGACTCAGAAAGAACTCTTAGAATCACTCACTGATTCCCTAAAGAACATTTTAGACCAACTAAGTTGGCCAGTTTACAAACATACCCCTAGTTCAGCCAAGCAGCCAACACAAATTTATAATTACGGAAGTGAGGGAACAAGAGCTCAGGACCCACAGACAACTTCTAAGTGGGTTTTTTCCTTCCAGGGATGTAGACACATTTCATTTTCAAATCTTGAAATGATGACAAAGATGCTCTCTTTGGTTCCACATGCTATCTAAATCATGACCTCGGTCAAGTTTACAGCTGGTTAGTTAAGGAGTACATTCACAATTTCATTATCAGTGTAATACTAATGAAAATAATGATGATAAATCCATGTCATACAAGTGAAGCATACCATTTCAAGCCCAAAGTTCTAAGAGAACCAAAGATAAGAATAAGCAACTTCCAAGTGAAACTTCTGACAACTTTCATTTATTAAAACAAAACATTCTTACATAATATTATATTCATGTTTCTGGGGCTACTCTAGAAGAAAGTAACTGCATGGCTAGCGAAGAGTGACAGAATTTGACTGCCTATCAAGTTTTCCATTAAGCAAGTCACTCATTGTGCACTAGTTTCCAAGCATCATTTATCAATATATCACTCGGCTTTCATATGAGGTCAAATATCTTCCTTAGTTTCAATAAAAACAAGTCAATATAAAACTCACCTGCCAAAAATTATAGTAACATTTTCATGTATTTCTCACAGGAAAGAGAATCTTAAAAGTCCTTGAAACACGCTGGTCCACAACAAAGTAAATCAGTGTGCTCTGAGGAAAGAACTCGGCAGAGATCTGAGTGTGGTTACTGTGCTGTGAAGTTTCACAATCCAGAGTTGTGTGCATGTGTGTGTGTGTGTGTGTGTGTGTGTGTGTGTGTGAAATCTCTTCAAGAGTTTAAAATTGCCTCTATAGCTCCAGCCAAACATTTTACTATTTTAAATCATAAACATTCCATTCTCTCTAGTCCACATTAATCCTAACAATCACTCTTAAGGAGTAGGCATGATCCATCATTTGACAGATGAGGAAATCGAGGCTCAGAGAGGTTTGCTTGCCTACACTAAGTGGCAGCATTCAGATTTAGCCTGAATTCAGACTTCCAAAGCAGGAGTGGGGGTGGGGAGGAGGGGGTCATTACAAATTACTTTTAAAGACCCAGTTCTATAAAAAGCTACCCAAAAAATCCAGTCAATCAATTCACATGTCACTGAAGAGCCTACATACAAATCTCTGGTGAGTATTCTGAGCACCATTAGGGAGGAGACTGGAAACACCACAGATCACTTGACACACCAAGGTGAAATCCTACACCTATGCTATACCTATCCACACCTATGTGTGTCATCAACACTCATTCAAGTCCTTGACATCAATGTCCAACTTATGCATAATCTCAAACAATGGTTAGTTAAGGAGTACATTCACAATTTCATTATCAGTGTAATACTAATGAAAATAATGATGATAAATCCATGTCATACAAGTGAAGCATACCATTTCAAGCCCAAAGTTCTAAGAGAACCAAAGATAAGAATAAGCAACTTCCAAGTGAAACTTCTGACAACTTTCATTTATTAAAACAAAACCATTCTTACATAATATTATATTCATGTTTCTGGGGCTACTCTAGAAGAAAGTAACTGCATGGCTAGCGAAGAGTGACAGAATTTGACTGCCTATCAAGTTTTCCATTAAGCAAGTCACTCATTGTGCACTAGTTTCCAAGCATCATTTATCAATATATCACTCGGCTTTCATATGAGGTCAAATATCTTCCTTAGTTTCAATAAAAACAAGTCAATATAAAACTCACCTGCCAAAAATTATAGTAACATGTTCATGTATTTCTCACAGGAAAGAGAATCTTAAAAGTCCTTGAAACACGCTGGTCCACAACAAAGTAAATCAGTGTGCTCTGAGGAAAGAACTCGGCAGAGATCTGAGTGTGGTTACTGTGCTGTGAAGTTTCACAATCCAGAGTTGTGTGCATGTGTGTGTGTGTGTGTGTGTGTGTGTGTGTGTGTGAAATCTCTTCAAGAGTTTAAAATTGCCTCTATAGCTCCAGCCAAACATTTTACTATTTTAAATCATAAACATTCCATTCTCTCTAGTCCACATTAATCCTAACAATCACTCTTAAGGAGTAGGCATGATCCATCATTTGACAGATGAGGAAATCGAGGCTCAGAGAGGTTTGTTTGCCTACACTAAGTGGCAGCATTCAGATTTAGCCTGAATTCAGACTTCCAAAGCAGGAGTGGGGGTGGGGAGGAGGGGGTCATTACAAATTACCTTTAAAGACCCAGTTCTATAAAAAGCTACCCAAAAAATCCAGTCAATCAATTCACATGTCACTGAAGAGCCTACATACAAATCTCTGGTGAGTATTCTGAGCACCATTAGGGAGGAGACTGGAAACACCACAGATCACTTGACACACCAAGGTGAAATCCTACACCTATGCTACACCTATCCACACCTATGTGTGTCATCAACACTCATTCAAGTCCTTGACATCAATGTCCAATTTATGCATAATCTCAAACAATGAATAAACACAAATGTTTACTAAGAGTATTCTGCAGAACAAGGTCACTGAAATCTCACCCATCCTGGAGGTTCTCCCACGACCAAGGGTCCCTATAAGCGTCAGTAGAAGGAGGTACAAAGACAAGAAAGCAAAGAAAAAGACAGTATTTGTGATCCCTCACAGCTCTCACGATCTACATCTGCAACTAAGCTGTGGTCGGTCCCCATTAAGTGCTTTCTATTTGGCATTCTCAGAAGTAGAGACGTTGAGTCCCATGCAGAAGATTCAACTCTCTCACTCTGACCACAGGGAGAGAACCAAAAAAACCAAACACTGTCATGATAAAATGCCTCACATCAGAGCTGAAGCAATGGTGGGTGTGGATGAGAGGGAGAAAAGAAAAACTTTTATAGCACTTTGTCAAGGAAGGGGGAAAATAACAGCATTGATGGAAAACTAAGAAGCAGCCAGAAAAAAGAAACATATGGGTCACTTAAATCAGGTTGCACGTAGTTATTGAAGGGAATATTAAAAGACAGAGAGCTAATTGCTGTTGTTTTTTCTGCATTCAGAGTCAAACCAGGGTTTTCCTGGCAGCTCACAGATAAAGAATGCACATGCCAATGCAAGAGACACCAATGCAATCCCTGATCCGGGAAGATCCCACATGCCACGGGACAACTAAACCTGTACACAACTACTGAGCCTGTGTCCTGGAGTCCGTGAGTCACAACCACTGAAAGCCCCGTGCCCTAGACCCTGTGCTCTGCCGGAGTAGGCATGATCCATCATTTGACGTGGGAAGAGGAGGGGTTTGTTTGCCTACACTAAGTGGCAGCATTCAGATTTAGCCTGAATTCAGACTTCCAAAGCAGGAGTGGGGAGGAGGGGGTCATTACAAATTACCTTTAAAGACCCAGTTCTATAAAAAGCTACCCAAAAAATCCAGTCAATCAATTCACATGTCACTGAAGAGCCTACATACAAATCTCTGGTGAGTATTCTGAGCACCATTAGGGAGGAGACTGGAAACACCACAGATCACTTGACACACCAAGGTGAAATCCTACACCTATGCTATACCTATCCACACCTATGTGTGTCATCAACACTCATTCAAGTCCTTGACATCAATGTCCAACTTATGCATAATCTCAAACAATGAATAAACACAAATGTTTACTAAGAGTATTCTGCAGAACAAGGTCACTGAAATCTCACCCATCCTGGAGGTTCTCCCACGACCAAGGGTCCCTATAAGCGTCAGTAGAAGGAGGTACAAAGACAAGAAAGCAAAGAAAAAGACAGTATTTGTGACCCCTCACAGCTCTCACGATCTACATCTGCAACTAAGCTGTGGTCGGTCCCCATTAAGTGCTTTCTATTTGGCATTCTCAGAAGTAGAGACGTTGAGTCCCATGCAGAAGATTCAACTCTCTCACTCTGACCACAGGGAGAGAACCAAAAAAACCAAACACTGTCATGATAAAATGCCTCACATCAGAGCTGAAGCAATGGTGGGTGTGGATGAGAGGGAGAAAAGAAAAACTTTTATAGCACTTTGTCAAGGAAGGGGGAAAATAACAGCATTGATGGAAAACTAAGAAGCAGCCAGAAAAAAGAAACATATGGGTCACTTAAATCAGGTTGCACGTAGTTATTGAAGGGAATATTAAAAGACAGAGAGCTAATTGCTGTTGTTTTTTCTGCATTCAGAGTCAAACCAGGGTTTTCCTGGCAGCTCACAGATAAAGAATGCACATGCCAATGCAAGAGACACCAATGCAATCCCTGATCCGGGAAGATCCCACATGCCACGGGACAACTAAACCTGTACACAACTACTGAGCCTGTGTCCTGGAGTCCGTGAGTCACAACCACTGAAAGCCCCGTGCCCTAGACCCTGTGCTCTGCCAAAAGAGAAGCCACTGCCATGAGAAGCCCACACACCACAATTAGAGTAGCCCCAACTCTCTGCAACTAGAGAAAAGCCCTCACAGCAATGAGGACCCAGCACAGCCAAAAATAAACAAATAAATTAATTTTTTAAAAAAAGATCAAATTGTCAGTTTCTCATTGCTGCCCAATTCTTAAAACTTAAGAACTGACAGAGCTACACTCCAGAGACTGCCTGAAAGTTCACCACCAAAGACTTTCTTAAAATGAAGAAAGCACAGCTAGATTATGCTTACCATAAACTCATACTCAGAAAAACCACGATAGAGTGTAGGTTACTATCTACTTTCATTATAAAGCTAATACTAGAGCTATTCTAAAGTATTAAAGCCATATTTAAGCTTCTATTTAGCAAGGCCAAATATGCCTCCATAAATTAACCAAGGAAAAGCAAATGGATTCACTGTTCTCTAAAAATAAAGCTGCTCTATATCCCCACACATTACAATATTTATAAACCTGTGTCCTACACCATACTTCAATAAAACCTGCAGTAATTCTGATTGACTGCTATTACTGTGGTCGAACAGAAATGTCTCTGTTTACCCTCAAGGATAATATAGTCTACGAGGTTTTATTATAAAATGTACCTGTGAGTAAAATTTAATTCATTCTGTTCCACTGATCACACAAAAGAAAGAAGGGGAAAGAAATACCATGAATCACACTGTCACAGTATTATATGACCAAAGAACAAGTCAAGAGTTCCTAGAAACTATTTTTCTGCAAAGTCAGGTAATAAATCTTATAAGCTGAATATTTTAAAAGAATAAACCTGTGCTAAATCTTCACTTTCTCTGACTCCCATTTTTCCACAATTGTGGGGTTATATTTGCATTACTCCTCCAAAACGAATGAAGTTTTACATTAAGACAAAAATAAGACAAAAATAAAACAGAAATCACTCACTCCTGCCCCCAACACAATTTCTGGCTCAGAAGCCCTAGGGGCAAGGGACCAGCCCAAGCAGAGGAAAGAGCAGTAAAGAAGGACCATCATGGGAGCCTATACCTCCAAACACACCACAGACTTGGAAGGTAATTCCAAAGGGTTCCAAAAAGGTTTTAAGCCAGACGGGAATGTGCAGGAAAGTGGTTGTGTTCCAGAAGCATGATTACAAACTTTTTCCATAAATTTTTTTGCCATAAAATTTCCATCCCACATAATTTTTTCTTCTGTTTGTTTTGGTCTCTTGCAAATTATACATTTTCTCACCTGTATGGGCTCTTTGGCTCCCATCTACCTGCCAGGGGAGACACAAGCTGACAGAAGCTCTGGGCACACAGGCAGAGCCTGCCACGTGGTGGCTGCTATGGAAGGGCTCTGAGCTGCTTCACTGAAGGGCACCCAAATGACAATTTCTCTTAAGTCTTTCCAAGTTTCCTGGTTCATGTTCTCCAGAAGAGCATCCACTTATGGCAGGAAGGGAGTAAGTGGGAAAACCCCCAGCATCGGTCTTCTAGAAGCCCAGTCGGGACACCTCACTCTCTCGTGTAGCCTTTTCTCCCCACCCTGTTCTCCGTACGCCACTGCCTGTGCCTGAGGACTCACACAGGGAGGCCCTGCTGGCCCACCTCTAGAAAACAGACTTTAGTATTAAACTGGGGAAGGGGTGGTCCCATGAGAAAGTAGAGACCTTTTGATCAATCCCCCTTGCTGTCTGCCTTTGGCGACACCTGGCACTTCCAATTCCCAAGTCTCTCCAGATTTCTGTGGCAAGACCTGGCTTGTTTCTGGTGTTTTCCAACCCTGAAGGCATTTAGCTCCCAGCTTTCAGTGGTCAGTTTAGCTATGCATCATTCTGTTTTCCAACTTGCAAACTCTTATTAGCATTGTATCCCTCTCTTTCTCGTCAACCTAATTCATAACTTGTTCAGCATCCCTTTGCTGACATTTTTATGGGAGCTTCAGGAGAAAGCAAAGATGATCGTGTATGTTTAATCCACTATGCTTGACAGCAAGTCTTACAAAATAAACACTATTAAAAAATAAATATGGGCGAGATAAAGGAGGCTCAAGAGGGAGGAGAATATATGTACGCATATAGCTGATCCACTTTGTTGTACAAAAACTAACACCACTGTAAAGCAATTATACTCCAATAAAAAATTATATATATATATATACATATGAACTATTCTGTGCCAATGAAATGTACTGAAGCAAGCCTTTTACTTGGACTTGACAAACCTCTTTTCTACAAATCTCTTTCCAGCTCCGCACAGAGCTGGGCTAACTGGTTCCCAGGCTCCTCAAGGCCACACCCCTTGCTCGACCAGCTCTCCTCGCCTCCTCTCCCCCCTCCTCCCTCTGTCCCGTCCCCTCTCCCTCCTCCCCGGTGCCCCCAGAGCTGCCCCCTCAGGGACACAGGCAAAGGATTCTTCCAAAGCAAACCTGTGCTCAAGATCCTAGTGCCTCCTACTTCCTGGACCTTTTTACAGCTCCTCACCCCCGCCTCAATCTCCAAAGGTATCTTTCATCATTTAAAAAAATTTTTTTAATTAAAAAAAAAAGGTTTTTCAAACTTTTGTAAAGAAACTATAATAGCCTTCCATTGGCAGCAGTACTGTGGGGTAGTTACTCCAAAAAGCCCTCCTGTACAAAAATAATGAGTTCTTGGCTAAAAGAAACTCTTCAGTGCATGGATGGGCTTCCAGAAAATAAAAGAACCCTCCAAGGACCCCAGCATCAGAACCAAAAAGAGTAACCACAAGCGAACAAATTATGGCTTGAATCTGAATCTGAAGTAAAACACTAAGCAGTCAGCAAACGCTAAGGACAGGGTGTCCCTGAGGACGAAGCCAGTTCCTGGGAGACTCAGCCTTCAGTTTGGCCACTGGGAGGCTGAACCTGAAGAGTCCCATCAAGCCAAGACCTGCTGAGGGAGACTAAAGTGGCCTACACCATATTTCAATAAAATATGAAGCCCCTAGATCCCTTTAGAAGCAAATGCAAACCGCTTCCTTACTTGAGGCCTCAGATTAAGATCAAACAAATAAAAGCTCACAGTCAGCATCATCAAAGACGTAAGGAAACAAGTCACCATACGTGTTTGCAGAAACCAGAAACAGATTTAGGCCCCTAAGGACTTAAAATATTGGCTACATGCATACGAAACATAAAATAGGTATCAGTTATTGTGTCAGCAAGAATAGGACACAGTATCAAAAGAGGAAAGGAAACTGCACTGAAGGCAAAGGGAGAAGGCAGACAGTTTTGGAGTCCTTCACAGCTTTGCCTGCGGCTGGTTTTGTCCCCCTGACTATTCCAGAAAGCAGGGAGAACAGAAAGAGCTCTCTTTGTACAATGATACGAATTCCCTCCAGCAAACAATCTACTACCACATCATACAGAGCCCACAGGAAAATGTTCAAATATGAAATCCTCACAGATTCCAATTACAAACTGAAAGCATACTGAGAGTCGTCTGACTCTCAGAAAGTCAGCTTCACTAAACATGGCAGCAGTATCCGTCTGACCACGGCAATATTACAGTGCATTGAGATGAAAAACAAATGCAGTATGCTCCAACAACCCAACAGTCCTCAAGAGCCTCAGCTGATCTGCTCAACTGTTTGCAGACAGTCCTCTACTTTTATCAATTCGACCTTCAAACAACCCTTACAGCTATACATTTATCTATTCCTGAACAGTCTTTCACACAACTAAGTCAAATATTCATATACTGGCTAATCAATGAATGTTTTCAGCTATTGTACAGTGAGGTTCCATTTTTTTCCATTCAACAGTATCTGTGCAATCATTTAACTTTATCACACTTTTAAAAAACGATACGAAAATAAAGAATAACAAAACAAACAAAAAACCGATACAAAGACACTGATAGAAAATATCAGTCTCTAGGACTTACACTAGTGATCAGAAGTCTCAAACTAACAACCTAAAGCGAAGATGAAAATACTTTTACACATGTCAAAAACAGCAAGTTTTTAGGAAGATGTTCACTGGACTTACGCTGGTGGACAAACAACAGCTCAACTGAAAATGAAATGAACAAAAGAACATTATAAAACCCTGAACTGCTAACTACATAAAGGCGGAGGATAGCCTGTCAACACACAGTCTCTCAGTGAGACAACCTTCTCACTGGTATAACCAGCATCATCAAAGACGTAAGGAAACAAGTCACCATACGTGTTTGCAGAAACCAGAAACAGATTTAGGCCCCTAAGGACTTAAAATATTGGCTACATGCATACGAAACATAAAATAGGTATCAGTTATTGTGTCAGCAAGAATAGGACACAGTATCAAAAGAGGAAAGGAAACTGCACTGAAGGCAAAGGGAGAAGGCAGACAGTTTTGGAGTCCTTCACAGCTTTGCCTGCGGCTGGTTTTGTCCCCCTGACTATTCCAGAAAGCAGGGAGAACAGAAAGAGCTCTCTTTGTACAATGATACGAATTCCCTCCAGCAAACAATCTACTACCACATCATACAGAGCCCACAGGAAAATGTTCAAATATGAAATCCTCACAGATTCCAATTACAAACTGAAAGCATACTGAGAGTCGTCTGACTCTCAGAAAGTCAGCTTCACTAAACATGGCAGCAGTATCCGTCTGACCACGGCAATATTACAGTGCATTGAGATGAAAAACAAATGCAGTATGCTCCAACAACCCAACAGTCCTCAAGAGCCTCAGCTGATCTGCTCAACTGTTTGCAGACAGTCCTCTACTTTTATCAATTCGACCTTCAAACAACCCTTACAGCTATACATTTATCTATTCCTGAACAGTCTTTCACACAACTAAGTCAAATATTCATATACTGGCTAATCAATGAATGTTTTCAGCTATTGTACAGTGAGGTTCCATTTTTTTCCATTCAACAGTATCTGTGCAATCATTTAACTTTATCACACTTTTAAAAAACGATACGAAAATAAAGAATAACAAAACAAACAAAAAACCGATACAAAGACACTGATAGAAAATATCAGTCTCTAGGACTTACACTAGTGATCAGAAGTCTCAAACTAACAACCTAAAGCGAAGATGAAAATACTTTTACACATGTCAAAAACAACAAGTTTTTAGGAAGATGTTCACTGGACTTACGCTGGTGGACAAACAACAGCTCAACTGAAAATGAAATGAACAAAAGAACATTATAAAACCCTGAACTGCTAACTACATAAAGGCGGAGGATAGCCTGTCAACACACAGTCTCTCAGTGAGACAACCTTCTCACTGGCCATGACTCAGGAGCATCACCTGGCCTGCCTCTACATGAAGCCACTGGAATGTTAACAAAACCATGGTTCTCAAGTCTAGATGTGAGTGGGAACAGCAGGCACAAAGAAAGAGAGCAAAATAGGACAGTGTATCTCAAGCACATCAATCCTCTCAATGGTAAGTTATTAAAAAAAAAGATTTTATATTAAAATAAAAAAGATATTGTGTTAAAGCACAACATTTGCCTAGTTTTTCTGACATAAGCAAAACAAAGCTGTGAGTTTGCAGGTGCTGGCTGGACTATGCTCTCAGGCCCAATGGGGATAAACGTTCACTCCATTCTCGTTGGCAGAACTTCCTGGAAAGGAATGCTACTCACTAAACAGAACTACGTTTCAGCACTATTGGTACCACAAAAGCAAAGTCTAGCATTAACAAAACACATGAAAATCACAAACCCCATTGAAAGCTCTAACTATTCAATCATCAGTACATTTAACAAATATAGACAGTTGATTATTAAAGTAGCAAATTAAATATCTTCAATGTATAAAGTTCTAGGAGGGCAAGAAGGCCCAATGAAGGCAGAGGTGTGCTTCGAAAAAAGAATCCAGGAAACTCAGAAGCAAAAGTGCCTTTACCTTGAGAGAGAGAGAAGCAAACATGAAATGCAGATGCAAAACTTCATTCCCTGTATTTCACTTGTTAATAATCTTACTATGCTCTTTTATTTTTCAGGTTGTAAGTTTTCATGCTAAAAAATGAAATAGCAGCAGCTGATCCTGAAAACTATAGGCCCTCTTAACTAATGGGGGAAAAAGAATCTCAGCAATATCAGGAGAAAATGGTAACCTTTTCCTGTATCTTCAGAAAAAGACAAAATACTTTGGCATCATAAAACTATCCTTTCAAATGTTATTTCTTAAAGAATAAAAGGTCTTGTTATTTCTGGTCTATTATTTTCTGTCTCTATATCAAATGTGTTTTCATTATAGCATTTATTATAACTTAGAACCATTTGTTTAAAAAAAAATAAGACTTGAGCCTCCATCATTTTTGTTTATATTTTATTGTGCCCTTAGTAAGGTCCTGTCATATTTTTCGCATTGAATCTTTATATGTAGGTTGATGTGAAAGAATAAAAGATTAATGAAAGCAAAAAAATTTTTTAAAAAAGTTATTTCTGATCAAGAAGTCCCAAAGATATCCAGACTCAGAGATTGTTATGCCCCATGAACGTAACACTCAACATTTATAAAATCTGTAATTCTGATTTTTTGTGTCCCTTAATAATGCACTGGCCTAGTACACATGCACACAAGCTCAGTCGCTCAGTCATGTCTGACTCTTTGTGACCTCACGTAGCCCACCAGGTTCCTCTGTCCACGGGAGTTTCCAGGCAAGAATACTGGAGTGGGTTACCATGCCCTTCTCCAGGGGATCTTCCCAACCCAAGGATGGAACACACATCTCCTAACTTCACAGTAAATCCTTTACCACTGTACTACCTGGGAAGCCCAGTAATGGTATTTAAATTAACATTTGCTGCCTAAAAGGATTATCTGTGATTTTCACTTCCCATATGCATAGAAGTCAAAATAAATAAAAGTCTCAATCCTACCAGCTCCCTATTTAAAAAAAAAAAAAAAGCCTCGTCTCATTTAAATTAGTATAGGAGAACAGAGTGACAGCAGCAGGCACATCATTTAAAAATGAAAACTATGAGAAAAATAGAATTTTCAAAACTATATTTTTATTTCAAATTCTATCCTTGTATGTTACACACATTATCCCCAGAATATCATCAAAGACAATACTTACTGTAACTGCCAACTTTAAAAATTTCATTAAAAATGAAATAGCAGCAGCTGATCCTGAAAACTATAGGCCCTCTTAACTAATGGGGGAAAAAGAATCTCAGCAATATCAGGAGAAAATGGTAACCTTTTCCTGTATCTTCAGAAAAAGACAAAATACTTTGGCATCATAAAACTATCCTTTCAAATGTTATTTCTTAAAGAATAAAAGATCTTGTTATTTCTGGTCTATTATTTTCTGTCTCTATATCAAATGTGTTTTCATTATAGCATTTATTATAACTTAGAACCATTTGTTTAAAAAAAAATAAGACTTGAGCCTCCATCATTTTTGTTTATATTTTATTGTGCCCTTAGTAAGGTCCTGTCATATTTTTCGCATTGAATCTTTATATGTAGGTTGATGTGAAAGAATAAAAGATTAATGAAAGCAAAAAATTTTTTAAAAAAGTTATTTCTGATCAAGAAGTCCCAAAGATATCCAGACTCAGAGATTGTTATGCCCCATGAACGTAACACTCAACATTTATAAAATCTGTAATTCTGATTTTTTGTGTCCCTTAATAATGCACTGGCCTAGTACACATGCACACAAGCTCAGTCGCTCAGTCATGTCTGACTCTTTGTGACCTCACGTAGCCCACCAGGTTCCTCTGTCCACGGGAGTTTCCAGGCAAGAATACTGGAGTGGGTTACCATGCCCTTCTCCAGGGGATCTTCCCAATCCAAGGATGGAACACACATCTCCTAACTTCACAGTAAATCCTTTACCACTGTACTACCTGGGAAGCCCAGTAATGGTATTTAAATTAACATTTGCTGCCTAAAAGGATTATCTGTGATTTTCACTTCCCATATGCATAGAAGTCAAAATAAATAAAAGTCTCAATCCTACCAGCTCCCTATTTAAAAAAAAAAAAGAGCCTCGTCTCATTTAAATTAGTATAGGAGAACAGAGTGACAGCAGCAGGCACATCATTTAAAAATGAAAACTATGAGAAAAATAGAATTTTCAAAACTATATTTTTATTTTTCAAATTCTATCCTTGTATGTTACACACATTATCCCCAGAATATCATCAAAGACAATACTTACTGTAACTGCCAGGAGATTTTTCTTCATAAGTAAAATGAAGTTGTAACTCTTCCTCTGACATTTCACAAATGAACACTTTCAGCAAACAGCAAATAATAAACAAAGCATTGTGTGTCTGCCAGATGAAGATGTGGCTGGAAAGGAAAGACCAAATCACACAAAAATCAGTATTTAATCAGGACCATCAGTTCATTTCTAATCCACAATTTCTTCAGGATTTCTCAATCATTGTGTCCATTCTGCTTACAATATTAGAATAATGTCCATATCTTTCTTCATGGCTGGTGAATTATGGCACTGGGCCAATGATAACTACTATAGGTTATCTCATATTTCATTCTGTATTTTACATAGTGAGTCAATTTCTAAAAAACTTTTTCCTTTAAGCCTGACTGCTTTTTCTTCTTAACTATATAGTTGGCCCATATACAAGCAATTCAGGTAAGATCAGGTGTGTTCAGGGCAGTAGGGCCATAGGCACATAAGCAATTCAAACAAACTAAAAGCAGAAAAATATATATATATAATAACATAAAGAGAATATATGCAAATGCACAACCAAAAATTTAAAAGGGGCATCACCAACTACATAATACCTGCTTTTTGTATTAATAATCAGTAATAATAAAATCAAAACAATCTTAATTAGGTTAACTATAAATCAGTTGGAAGCAGGGCAATGAGCAATCTTTTAAGAGCCTGTCACCCAAAAATGGTTTCAAAAAATGCTTGAGTGCATGAGAGGTGAAGCTTTCACTACATAAAACCATGATATCAAATCTAAACCTTTGTTCATCTAGTATGCAAGAAATAAAAGAAACAAACGTGGAATGAAATAATACTCACGCTAAGTCATTATTTAAACTAGAAATAACCAGCAGTGAAATGGGAGAAAATTACCTTTTTTAATAATTATTACACAATTAATCTTCTTACAGAATGTATTTCTTCAGATTGTCTGGAATGCTAAAATCAGATTCTAGAATTTATAACGTCACTCTGACTTGGACAGTTAATTAAAACCTCTTTTATTCTTTCCCTTAATAATGAGAACAATTCCTTTATAGCTTCCAAAAGACTATAACCTATTTCTATCAATAAATGAATAATACTCATATTATTAAACATAAATTAAATATAGAGAGAACAGCCAGCTTACTTCTGACATTCTGCTGAAAGTTTTAGTTCTTTGGTTCTAGAAAGGAAGACCTTAATTAGCGCACCAAGGTTTCCTGTTCGAGGATTATTTTCAACTGCAAGAGAAGAAAAAGTTTTAAAAAGTTAAAGGTAAGAACTGAAATCAAAGTGGCCATATCATAACATTTATAAAATCAAATGTCAAAATGAAACTGCTCAGGGACCAAGTTTACCATCAATTTCAAATCCAATAGGGGAAATGAGCAAGGACAGAAATTGCTACTTGGTCTTAATTCTAAACAGAAAAAAAAAAAAAAAAGTGATTTACAATTGAAAATAATAGAAACTGTAGGAGAAAACAGCCATCTCATCTCAGAACCCAAGGCTGTCAAGAAAAGATGTACGTGGGAATAAGTACACCATTAGAGCACACCTACTTAGTGCTCAGTAACAGTCCAATTAGCCCAGGTCTATCTGCTGCGTACATGTCCTTGTCACAGCTTGAGAGTAGATGCAAGTAACTCTATAATCTTCTCATAGTGATAAAATGTGTAGTAACATATCTTACACAAGTGAAAAAATGAAAACATTATCAGATCAAAAAATAAAAGAGAATTGTTACACACCTGCATAGACCTTAAAATTGATATGCATTTATAGTTATTCAAATCAAGCTGGAATCAAGATTGCTGGGGGAAATACTAATAACCTCAGGTGTGCAGATGACACCACTCTTATGGCAGAAAATGAAGTGGAACTTAAGAGCCTCTTGATGAAGGTGAAAGAAGAGAATGAAAAGGCTGGCCTAAAACTTAACATTCAAAAAATAAAGATCATGGCATCTAGTCCCATCACTTCATGGCAAACAGATGAGCAAATAATGGAAGCAGTGACAGACTTTATTTTCTTAGGCCCCGAAATCATTGCAGATGGTGACTGCAGCCATGAAATTAAAAAGCACTTGTTCCTTGGAAGAAAAGCTATGACAAACCTAGACAGCATATTCAAAAGCAGAGAGATCTCCTTGCCAACAAAAGTCCATATGGTCAAAGCTTCGGTTTTCCTAGTAGTCATGTATGGATGTGAGAGTTGGACCATAAAAGAAGGCTGAGCGCCGAAGAATCAATGCCTTTGAACTATGGTATTGGAGAAGGCTCTTGAGAGTCCCTTGGACTGCAAGGAGATCAAACCAGTCAATCCTAAAGGAAATTGACACAGAATATTTATTCGAAGGAATGATGCTTCAGCCAATGGTTTGGCCACCTGATGCAAAGAGATGACTCATTGGAAAAGACCATGATGTTAGGAAAAACAGAAGGCAAAAGGAGAAGGGGATGACAGAGGACGAGATGGTTGGATGGCATCACCGACTCAGTGGACAGGAGTCTGAGCAAACTCCAGGAGGTGGTGAGGGACAGGGAAGCCTGGCGTGCTACAGTCCATGGGGTCGCAAAGAGTTCGACACAGCTGAACAACTGAACTGAAGTAAAGCTACTGACGTGGTAACAAGTTCTTGAGTACTGCTACGTGAAAGTAACATACAAATAATACCACTTAAAATTTATAGGCACTTAAAATTGTGCCTATAAATCAATACACACAGAGTAGTCTGATAAGATTTTGATTTTACCATAAAAGATTGCAGTGATATCCTACACTGTTTAATATGGAGAGATTTTAATTTAACTATATTGTTAGAACTTGGGACATCACATATATGTGCGTGTGTGTATTTTTACCAGCTTAAATATAGAATGATATTAATCAAGATTGCTGGGGGAAATACTAATAACCTCAGGTGTGCAGATGACACCACTCTTATGGCAGAAAATGAAGTGGAACTTAAGAGCCTCTTGATGAAGGTGAAAGAAGAGAATGAAAAGGCTGGCCTAAAACTTAACATTCAAAAAATAAAGATCATGGCATCTAGTCCCATCACTTCATGGCAAACAGATGAGCAAATAATGGAAGCAGTGACAGACTTTATTTTCTTAGGCCCCGAAATCACTGCAGATGGTGACTGCAGCCATGAAATTAAAAAGCACTTGTTCCTTGGAAGAAAAGCTATGACAAACCTAGACAGCATATTCAAAAGCAGAGAGATCTCCTTGCCAACAAAAGTCCATATGGTCAAAGCTTCGGTTTTCCTAGTAGTCATGTATGGATGTGAGAGCTGGACCATAAAAGAAGGCTGAGCGCCGAAGAATCAATGCCTTTGAACTATGGTATTGGAGAAGGCTCTTGAGAGTCCCTTGGACTGCAAGGAGATCAAACCAGTCAATCCTAAAGGAAATTGACACAGAATATTTATTTGAAGGAATGATGCTTCAGCCAATGGTTTGGCCACCTGATGCAAAGAGATGACTCATTGGAAAAGACCATGATGTTAGGAAAAACAGAAGGCAAAAGGAGAAGGGGATGACAGAGGACGAGATGGTTGGATGGCATCACCGACTCAGTGGACAGGAGTCTGAGCAAACTCCAGGAGGTGGTGAGGGACAGGGAAGCCTGGCGTGCTACAGTCCATGGGGTCGCAAAGAGTTCGACACAGCTGAACAACTGAACTGAAGTAAAGCTACTGACGTGGTAACAAGTTCTTGAGTACTGCTACGTGAAAGTAACATACAAATAATACCACTTAAAATTTATAGGCACTTAAAATTGTGCCTATAAATCAATACACACAGAGTAGTCTGATAAGATTTTGATTTTACCATAAAAGATTGCAGTGATATCCTACACTGTTTAATATGGAGAGATTTTAATTTAACTATATTGTTAGAACTTGGGACATCACATATATGTGCGTGTGTGTATTAATTCTTTTTTGCTATTCTCCATAGTAGCTTTAAATATAGAATGATATACTTCAGATATACAATGTCAAGTGAAAAACACAGATTAAAATAATTATGTATGTACATACAAAGATAAGTAACAGAGGGTGAAACACTAATAATAATGGCTTTGTCAGGTTTGTGGAATATAAGGAAACACTGCCTTTTTTACATTTCAGCATGCTTTCCATATTGTATTAGTAAGTAACAATTACTCTCAATTTAAAAATGCTATTTCTGTAAAAACCCCATGGTCATGTTAAAAAACCATCATCATCATAACTCATTATTGATACCACTGCTACAGAAAATTAATTTACAGCAAACTGTCACATAGGTTTTTGAAAGTCAGCTCTATTTAGCACAAAACCCTCAAATCTATGGTTATAACTGCAGACAAAATTCAAGGCAACTATTACAACACTTCAATCATTACCAACATAATTTTCTTTTAAAAGCAAAAACATTCCATCGAAGATTGTTTGTGGCAGAGTAACTTAAATGGGAGTTAGTCACAGAGTTTACAGGGAGCACATCCATAAGCTTTATTTAAAAACAAGCTCATCATCTCTTCCTAGGCTCCTGTATATCAGTTATTTCACAGATACATTATCTCTAATTTTCAAAGCAACAATGAAATACAAGTGATAATTATCCACATTTTTTAAAGCTGACATTTCTTTCCAATTGCTCCCAATCTGAAAGTAAAGTATTTGAGAAGTGAGGTCCAAAATAGGTAACATTTATGGACATATATAATGACAAGACACTAGGCACTACACTGATATTTAAGGTTATCTGACATTTTCCTCATGAAAAACCTGCAATTTAGATTAAGAAATAAAATCTCAGCTAACAATTAAGCAGCAGAGCTATAATTAAGACCATGAAATAATTCCAGAGCCCATGCACTTTACCATTAACACCAACCTGTTGTTATTAAGAAGCTTCCTAATGTATTTTCCTATTAATGAGTAATATTATTCTAGTTAACACAGCCAACAAGAATATTTTTTTTTTTTGCAAAAACAAAAACAAAGAAGAGCATCCTTTGCAACTAGCAAAGCAAGGGATGAATGATTCTATATTCTGTAGAAACTATATATGCAACTACAAAACTGAGGCTTTTCTCAGTGTTCCAAAATTTGCAAAAAGAACAAGCTCTATGTCTTCACAGGGTCCATTACCACGACTGCACATTAAGCAACCATGTGTCTCACTGCTGCTAACTGAATGGTACCCTCTAGTGGTATCAGTGAGCACCAGAATAATTAGTACTATTATAATTATGAGCATAAAAAATAGATCACTTCAGTAATTCAAGTCATGCTACACTAACAAAATCTGTTAACAGAAATTTTGAAATAACTGCTTCACATTACACACACATACACACGCGCGCGCACATGTGCACATATTCACTTTTCCTCCTTACCTAGAGACCTGCAGACTGAAATAGTTGCCTCCTCCAAGAGCTTCAATTCAGTACTGCAGAAAGAGAAGAAAGGTAATCAATAATCATGTACATACTACCAGTTAAAGGAATATATCAAAATAAAGATAAAAAACCATTCAGAAGGAAAATACAGTGTACAGTGGTAAACAATAGTATCGGCAAAACAAAGCTCCTATTCTCAATGGAACTACAAAATTTACTATAATTCTCAATATGAGACTTCTGAAAAAAGGCACTTGGGGCACCTTGCCTTTTAGGTACTGAAGCGGAGAGGAGAGGTGGGGCTGGAGGGACTCAGAAAAACTCAAGAAAGGCTATTTCCAAACACACAGCACAAGGCAGGGCCCTAATGTGCCCAATTCCAAGGGAAGTTCTAATCACAGGGTTAAACTTCTTTAGGTAAATATCATTTTTTTAATAATACTTTCAAACAGTTCAACAACAATGAAAAGGAAACAAAGCAAGAGACAAAACACATACATGAACTCAACTTATAAAAATAAAATATATATACATAGAGAGAGAGAGAGAGAAAAAAAAAAAAAAAAACAGAGGCAGATGCAAATTGACACAGAGATAGAAGGTACAGACAGAGACAGACAAAACCTTTAGATTTAAAAACCAGGGGGAGGCCTTCCCTGACGGTCCAGTGGGTAAAGAGTCCACCTTGCAGTGCAAGGGGTACCAGTTTGATACCCGGCACAGGAAGATCCCATGTGCCACGGAGCTGCTGGACCGGTATGTCCAATTACCAGCCAGCGCTCTGGAGCGCATGCGCCCAGAGCTTGTGCTCTGCAACGAGAGAAGCCACTGCGATGGGAGGGCAAAGAATAAAGATGCATGAAAATAAATAAAATAAATAAATTATTAACTTAATTTAATTTAAAAAATTAAAATAAATAAATTAAAAACCAATAAAAGAGGCCAAAATTTTAAAATGGGGAGAGGGAAAAGGGATGCTTCCTAACAGTGGATTCAGTAGGCATCAAAAGAAAACATAAATTGGACTTCATTGAAATTAAGAACTTTTATATATCAAGGGATATACTATCAACAGAGTGAAAACTCACCGAATGGGAGAAAATATCTGCAAATCCTATACCTGATGAGGTATTAATATCCAAAATAGATTTAAAAAAAAAAAAAACTCTGACTCAACAACAGCAACAACAAAAGCCAAACAACCCAACTTACAACTCTGCAAAGGATTCAGACATTTTCCCAAAGACATAAAACAGCCAACAGGTATATGAAAAGACCCTTAATATCACTAGTCATTTAGAAAAAAGCAAATGAAAATCATATGATCCAGCAATTCCACTTCGGGCTTTACATACACCCAAAAAGATTAAAGCACGGAGTTGGACAATAGCTGTCCACCTACATTCATAGCAGCACAACTCACAACAGCCAGAAGGTGGAAGCAACTGAAGTGTCCATCAATGAATAAACGACAGGATAAAGTATGGTACACAGACATAAAGGAATACTATTCAGTCTCAAAAATGAAAATTCTCACACGTGCTACAACATGGGTGTACCTTGAAGACATTATGGTATGTGAAATAAGCCAGTCAAAACAGACAAATATTGTACGATTCCACACATACAAGATGCCTGGAGCAGTCCAGCCCATGGAGACATGGCAGCATAGTGGCTGCTCTTGGGGTGGCCTGGCACAGTGATGGGGAGCAGGGAGACAGCACATTAGTACGGAGTGAGCATGGAGTTTCCCTTGGGGAAGATGAAAAAGTTCCGGAGGTGGATATCCGGTGTTGTTTAGACAACTAAACAACAACGTGAATGTGCTTAAGCCACAGGAGTGAACACCTAGAAACAGGCAGAATGATCAATAGCATGTTGTGTGTACTTTGCCACACACACACACACACACACAAGTGCATTCCAATTCAACTACTTACTAGCTATGCAACCTTGGGATAATTTAACTTTTTTTTCGTTTCCTCATACATAAAACAGAAATGAAAAAAAATAAAAGTACCTGCTTCAAAAGGTGTTGCTATTATTAAATTATGTAATATAGCACTTAGAACAGTGCCTGGCACAAAGTAAAACCTCAATAAATGACAGCTACTATTGATTCCAAACTGCAGGGCTTTTTTGCCCTGTTAATAAATTAAAATAATGCTTTACAATTGTGTAACTCTTTTAAGTTTTTCAAAGCACTTTCAAATTTCTTAGCACATGAAAACCTTTTCTATTGAGCAGGACAGTTACAAACCCTATTTTAACAAATGAGCAAACTGAGGCTTCCACGGAGCTTAGATACCATTCCAGGAAGCAGCAGTCTAGAAGGCCAAGAACAAGCTTTCCAGCCTGGTGGCTGCTTTAAAACTGTTGCTCTTTTCTGCCAATACACATGGCTCACAGCAAACCCTCTATGTGGGCAACGCTTCCAGGGCGAGTTTAAAAATTCCTACCTCCCAGGGTTCTCTGCTGTTGCTGCTGAACCATCCTTCTGAAAAGAACAATCCGTAAGAACTGACACTTTTGTCAAGAACATTTTAGAGAAACTATGAGAGAAAACGGATTATGTTAACTGTTTCTAGAACTATGCTGTCCAGTATGGCAACCACCAGCTACATGCAGTGGCTGACCACTTGAAGTGTGACCAGTAAAAACTCAGATGCACTGGAACACAAAAGACATACCAGATTTCAAAGACTAAAAAAAATAGACAATACTTCATTATTAATCCTTATGGTCATGAAAGTCTAACTTTGGCAACATGCTGAGTTAAATAAAACACATTATTAAAATGAATTTCACCTGTTCCATTTTACATTTTTAATGCGGTTGCTAGAAACCTTCACATACAGTGCGGTCTAACCTTCTGCTAGATTGTTAGACAACTAAACAACAACGTGAATGTGCTTAAGCCACAGGAGTGAACACCAGAAACACAGAAAAAGCATGTTGTGTGTACTTTGCCACACACACACACACACACACAAGTGCATTCCAATTCAACTACTTACTAGCTATGCAACCTTGGGATAATTTAACTTTGTTTTCGTTTCCTCATACATAAAACAGAAATGAAAAAAAATAAAAGTACCTGCTTCAAAAGGTGTTGCTATTATTAAATTATGTAATATAGCACTTAGAACAGTGCCTGGCACAAAGTAAAACCTCAATAAATGACAGCTACTATTGATTCCAAACTGCAGGGCTTTTTTCCCCTGTTAATAAATTAAAATAATGCTTTACAATTGTGTAACTCTTTTAAGTTTTTCAAAGCACTTTCAAATTTCTTAGCACATGAAAACCTTTTCTATTGAGCAGGACAGTTACAAACCCTATTTTAACAAATGAGCAAACTGAGGCTTCCACGGAGCTTAGATACCATTCCAGGAAGCAGCAGTCTAGAAGGCCAAGAACAAGCTTTCCAGCCTGGTGGCTGCTTTAAAACTGTTGCTCTTTTCTGCCAATACACATGGCTCACAGCAAACCCTCTATGTGGGCAACGCTTCCAGGGCGAGTTTAAAAATTCCTACCTCCCAGGGTTCTCTGCTGTTGCTGCTGAACCATCCTTCTGAAAAGAACAATCCGTAAGAACTGACACTTTTGTCAAGAACATTTTAGAGAAACTATGAGAGAAAACGGATTACGTTAACTGTTTCTAGAACTATGCTGTCCAGTATGGCAACCACCAGCTACATGCAGTGGCTGACCACTTGAAGTGTGACCAGTAAAAACTCAGATGCACTGGAACACAAAAGACATACCAGATTTCAAAGACTAAAAAAAATAGACAATACTTCATTATTAATCCTTATGGTCATGAAAGTCTAACTTTGGCAACATGCTGAGTTAAATAAAACACATTATTAAAATGAATTTCACCTGTTCCATTTTACATTTTTAATGCGGTTGCTAGAAACCTTCACATACAGTGCGGTCTAACCTTCTGCGTCTATTAGAGCTGCTCTAGAACCTGTCTCCTAGCACTGAAGGCAGCCTCATGCATAGCAAGTACCGTACAGACACACAAAGCTAGAACCGATTACTTCAGCAACTATGCCCTTATCTTAGGAATCTCAAATTATATTCATATTCCAAAAGATACATATTTTTCAAAGTAAATCTTTAAGTTTCTCTTAAGATTGAGAAACACTGTAGCCAAAATTATCTAGAATTACTTAGATTCTACAGTCAACTATTCCTATGCCCCTGGTCTTCCCCCCTGCACTGGGTGTTTCTAGAGTGTCTGCCCACCACACATTATCTGCCTGCTCTCCTCCCCTTCCCTTTCTTCTACCCTCCCACCTACTTACTTCTCAGAGTGAGCAGAGGCAGACAGGTTTGGTCAGCCTGCCCCCAGTCCCTGCCCATAGCTGACAAGATTCGAGTCTTAACTATGGCAGAGTCTTGAGGAATTTGGAATGTAGATGGAAAGATTGTTATCCACATAGCTGGCTAACAGGAAGCCATCCTCTATCCACCCAGTGGCAGAGAGAAACAAAAAGGACACTCAGGATTCTCCTGACCTTCTGATTCTTGGGACCAGTTCTTCCCAAAGCCTAGCTGTGTTTCTCAGATTCTACGAGACAGCCCTATCTCTTCATCACATAAGCCCCTTCCTTTGACTGGCATATGCTAAATCAAATTGATTTTTGTTAATAAGCAAAAGACTTCTAATTAATAAATCACTGTGGTCAGACTTAATAATAGACATTAGTAGTTGGCAAGAAGTGGGAACTATGAATTACTCAGTTTATGGGTTACTCGGGCAAAAAATAAAACAGGTATAAAATGCAGAGGACTATAAAGAGTTTTATGAGGTTAATAACTAGACCACATGTATAAAATCTGTTTCACTGGTTCTTCTACTTTCTTCAGTCAATAACTCTCTTAAAACCAGCTGGAACCAAGAGCTTCAATTATACACATGTGGCTATGACCTTCAAAAGCTTCGGAATTGACTTGTTCAACAAATACTGCCTGGGTGCCCAGGATATGCTAGGCTCTGTGAAAAATGCTGTCTCCGCCTCCAGGCTGCACAGGATAGTGAAGAAGCAGACGGACCATCTGGTGCAGGGAAAGGACTGAGAGCAAGCCCAGCCCTATGTATGAGCTTAAAGGAAGTGCACCCAACGTTCCCCATGATGCAAAGGAAGAAGCAACTGTCCTGAAGGAGGGAGCGAAGGCAGCGAGGCAGACAAAAAGGGAAGGCTTTCAAGGCACAGGAATGTGGATGCAAAGGCGTGACAGTCACAGAGAGCCTGGCAGGTTCTGGGAAGCAGAGGTTAATCAACACTGGAGAACACGACACTACAAGCCTGGAGAAATATACCAGATGGCTGGAGTACAGAGTTCCGTTTCTCAGCTCATTCTCGACACAAAGGTATTGAGCGTTCCCAAAATAAGAACCAAAACAAGGTTCTGGTTTCTTTTCAACACAATATTAGCCTGAAAAAAAGAATTAATTCCAACATGTATTAGTGAGGATGATTTGGGCACCAATTCCTCCAGGAAACTACTTCTGATCACCAAAACGCAGGTAAAAAGCCTGATTTCTATCCCCACAGCACCCAATCATGAAGCTGAACACCGCAGAGGAAGACTGCCAAGTTACCTGTCTACGCCCCTCCTCAGCTAGGGCTCCTTGCTCATCACAGAGCTCCCCGCCTGGTACAAATCAGACACTTCATACAAATGCACTGAATCAATGAGAGACTTTGTCAGACCCTTCATTACTAGAGGACAAAATTAATCACTTTCCTGTCCCTCAGGAAACACTTCACACTCCCCAGGTTCAAGGCAATGTCTGCCCCCAAGTTTAATTTTTTATTAAAATACTTTTAAAGACACCTGTGTGGTTGTTGTTGAGTTGCTAAGTCATCTCCAACTCTCTGCCACCCATGGACTACAGCACACTGGGCTTCCCTGTCCTTCACTGTCTCCCAGAGTTTGCTCAAACTCATGTCCATTGAGTCAATGCCATTCAGGCATCTCTTCCTCTGTAGCCCCCTTCTCCTGCCCTCAATCTTTCCCAGCATCAGGGGCTTCTCCAATGAGTCAGATCTTCCCATCAGTTGGCCAAAGTATTAGAGCTTCAGTTTCAGCATCAGTTCTTTCAATGAATATTCAGGGTTGATTGATTTCCTTTAGGATTCACTGGTTTGCTCCCTGCTGTCCAAGGAACTCTCAAGAGTTTTCTCCAGCACCACAATTTGAAAGCATATTTGTTTCCAAATGAAATATATCTTTTTGAAGCAGGCTGGTTTCTGGTCACTTAAGGATAAAGAGACAGGAGAAGCTAGGAACTATCCCACCTCTGCTGGAAAGCTCTATCTGGTAGTGAGCCAGTCAATACGGCCATTCTGTGATTAGGCCTCGTGGGCCTGGGTCCCCTACACATGGCCACAGTCTGACACAGCCACCACAGCCACCACAACTCCTCAACCATCATCAGGTCAGAAGCATCTTGAATGTCCAACTATAAGCTCCGTGAGAACAGGGAAAGTGTCTCATTCACCTTTGCCTTCCTCCACCACACCTGGTACAGTGGCTCAGCCAGAAGAAACACACATGGAGATCACCTATGAAGTGAAGGATCCTCAGAGCTCTATTTGTTGCCATTTCTGCATTCTGAAGTGTTATTTCTACAAAGGAAATCAGCCAGGGACACCCGTGCCAAAAGCAACATGCTGATTGTTATAAAAAAATTCCTTTCCTCCCATCCCTTCATCCTCCAAATTTTCTAAACTTCTTGGAACATTTTAAGAATAGTCTTCTTTCCCATTTGTTTGATTTAGAGCTAAAATGAGGTAGTAAGCAACCGGGGTGGCTGGTAACTGCTGCTGTGTGTCATAGGCATCTATGCACGATACTGTTGAGCTAAACACATGAGCTCAGATGTTCTGGCAGCAGGCAACTAACAAATCATCATTTGCAGTAAATAAAAGTAAAACTCAACTGCAAAATAGGCCAATGTTTCAAGCAATGGACTACAGCGCACTGGGCTTCCCTGTCCTTCACTGTCTCCCAGAGTTTGCTCAAACTCATGTCCATTGAGTCAATGCCATTCAGGCATCTCTTCCTCTGTAGCCCCCTTCTCCTGCCCTCAATCTTTCCCAGCATCAGGGGCTTCTCCAATGAGTCAGATCTTCCCATCAGGTGGCCAAAGTATTAGAGCTTCAGTTTCAGCATCAGTTCTTTCAATGAATATTCAGGGTTGACTGATTTCCTTTAGGATTCACTGGTTTGCTCCCTGCTGTCCAAGGAACTCTCAAGAGTTTTCTCCAGCACCACAATTTGAAAGCATATTTGTTTCCAAATGAAATATATCTTTTTGAAGCAGGCTGGTTTCTGGTCACTTAAGGATAAAGAGACAGGAGAAGCTAGGAACTATCCCACCTCTGCTGGAAAGCTCTATCTGGTAGTGAGCCAGTCAATACGGCCATTCTGTGATTAGGCCTCGTGGGCCTGGGTCCCCTACACATGGCCACAGTCTGACACAGCAACCACAGCCACCACAACTCCTCAACCATCATCAGGTCAGAAGCATCTTGAATGTCCAACTATAAGCTCCGTGAGAACAGGGAAAGTGTCTCATTCACCTTTGCCTTCCTCCACCACACCTGGTACAGTGGCTCAGCCAGAAGGAACACACATGGAGATCACCTATGAAGTGAAGGATCCTCAGAGCTCTATTTGTTGCCATTTCTGCATTCTGAAGTGTTATTTCTACAAAGGAAATCAGCCAGGGACACCCGTGCCAAAAGCAACATGCTGATTGTTATAAAAAAATTCCTTTCCTCCCATCCCTTCATCCTCCAAATTTTCTAAACTTCTTGGAACATTTTAAGAATAGTCTTCTTTCCCATTTGTTTGATTTAGAGCTAAAATGAGGTAGTAAGCAACCGGGGTGGCTGGTAACTGCTGCTGTGTGTCATAGGCATCTATGCACGATACTGTTGAGCTAAACACATGAGCTCAGATGTTCTGGCAGCAGGCAACTAACAAATCATCATTTGCAGTAAATAAAAGTAAAACTCAACTGCAAAATAGGCCAATGTTTCCAAGACAATTACAATTAGAAACGGAATACTGTTTCTGAAAGCAGATTTGGGGCACCGGAAGCATACCATAGAGGGGCAAAAGAGCAGCAAATATTCATACCAATAGAGACTAAATAAGATAACATCACACAGAGGTCTTCAAATTTCCTGTATGCATTAACTCCATTAGGTCAGTCTGGAAAATTTCATTAATGAGAGGTTACGGATAAATACTGAAAACTCGTCTCAATCAAGCATTTGCTAAAGGAACTCAATTCTAGATAAACAATCATATTGATCCAAGGACCAGGTGTGGCTCTGCCCGAAGCCAGCCTCGTATGTGACAGCAGACCAGGCTCCTCCTCCCCTGAGCGGCTTTCACTCCAGGAACAGCACAACCAGATGGATTCACACAGCAGACATCCTGACAGACAGCGAGACCTATGGGACGGAAGAGTCACGCCCGGGAATCCGTCATGCACACAGGGCAGTATCTGAAGCCGGTCTAGGGCTTCTTCCAGTTTTAAGAATTTCCATTGATTCTTGCTGAGGGTAATTCAGCAAGGAAGTGGTTATCAAGATTTTCACAGCTACAGGAAAGTTCTGAAACATTATCATGGCCATTTCTGGGCTAATCCTAAATCTATCATCAACATCAACCTCTCACTCTCCACCCGCTCCCGTGAGAGTTGCCCTAACAAAAGGCCCCAGTAAGTACTAGTAATACGGCTAAATTATTCCTAAGTTACTGTCTCAAATGATCATTGTCATCTCTGCCACCTCTGCTGAGATGAGAAGGTTAAGCAAGTGTAAGCAGCGGACAAGACATGTAAGGTAAAACAGAGCAAAAGAGAGAATTTTTTTTGAATTATTTTGTTTGTTAATTTTGGCCTCTTTTTATTGATATTTTGTTGTTGTTGTTGTTTTTCATTTTTCGTCCATCTTTATTCTTTGGCCTGTGTGCGCCTCACACTGCAGTGGCCGCTCTTCTTGCAGAGCACTGGTTCTGGACGCAGGCGCTCCAGAGTGCTGGCTCCTAATTGGACACACCAGTCCAGCCCCTCTGCAGCACGTGGGATCCTCTTGAGCCAGGGATCAAACCGGCGCCCCTTACATTGCGAGGCGGACTCTTTACCCACTGGACCACCAGGGAAGCCCAAAAGAGAGAACTTAAATGCCATCTTAAGGAATCTGGATTTTATCCTACATAAAGCAGGAAGCCAATAAACAGTCAAAAATATACACTAACAGAACTCTTAATAAAAGCAACTAGGTATTATAGGTACAGGATAAAGGTCTCTGATCATCCTCAGATTTTTAACAATAAAAAAAAAAGAAAAAATGACAATGTGACCAGCAGCAGCAACAGCAATAACGCCTCTAGTAGTACATACAATAAAGCCTAACCAAGCGACCCAACAACCGCTCTAATTAACCAGTGTTGCCAACCGTTGGGCCAGCAAACTTGGATAAACCATTGTTACTAGAGCAGAACACCATTAAGTACATAATCTTTAAGAATTCCAGTTTAGCGCCACTAAAACAATATACCAAATTAGAAGACCAGGAGGAAAATTCCCTGGTAGCTCAGCTGGTAAAGAATCCACCTGCAATGCAGGAGACCCCAGTTTGACCCCTGGGTCAGGAAGATCCCCTGGAGAAGGGACAGGCTACCCACTCCAGGATTCTTGAGCTCCCCTGGTGGCTCAGACGGTAAAGAATCCACCTGCAGTGTGGGAGACCTGGGTTCAGTCCCTAGGCTGGGAAGATCCCCTGGAGAAGGGAAAGGCTACCCACTCCAGTGTTCTTGCCTGGAGAATTCCATGGCCCGTCCACGGGTCGCAAAGAGGCAGACATGACTGAGTGGCTTCACTTTCACTTTCAGGAAGAAATAACAACAGAAATAATATGGATGACTCTGTATCCACTAGAGTCTCAGACTGGTCACTTTCAATTCTCATACTCCAAATGTACCATTACCAACTAACAAACATGCTAGCATACTGGATTTCCAACCATTCCCACTACTAAAGACAACATATGCTCCCCTATAAGGAAAATTCAAAAGCCACACATTTAAATTCCAGCTTCCTCATTCCTATTGATATGACTGGCCAAGGTACTTAATTTGAGCGTCTCAGCTTCCACCCATGTCAAACGAAGGTAGGAGTGCCACGGTCTGACTGGATAGTTGAGGACGACGTAGCAATGTGCAGAAAAGGCTCAGCACTCAGCTCAACGTACGTGAGCTGCCTAACCCTCAATGACAAAACAAAATAAATCTATGAGTGGTAAACTGTCAACTTGGCATTTATTTATTCCTTAATGCATCTTGTAAGTATTTGCCCATCCTCCCTTTTCTTCTCCCCATGGGGCAGAGGGGAAGCATAATGTTGTAATTTTTGAAGTAGTTTCACATTTGGAAATAGCATCAAAATAGCTATTTCGAACAACTGTAGGTGATCTGCTTTGATTTTATTTCCATTAATCTGTTACTACAGTCGAATTATAACCTTGTGGATTACAAAGGAAATCAATATTCTCTATTCATTCAGCAAAACTTCTCAGTATTAAGTGATGTTTCTTAACTGTCAGAAAAGAAACTTGGGTCAAGGTAATTTGTCTTTTTAAAAAAAGAAAATGGTTTTTGCCTTTGTAAAGATGAACCATGCTAAAACCACCAGGAGGTAACACTACACACCTATCAGAACTGTTAAAATAAACAGGAGGGATAACTCAAACAAAGGCAAGGATTCAGAGACACTGGCAATCATCACATCCACTACTGGTCAGAGTGTGAAAGGATCCAGCTACTCTGGACAACT
Organism: Tragulus kanchil; assembly: GCA_022376925.1. Lineage (NCBI taxonomy): Eukaryota > Metazoa > Chordata > Mammalia > Artiodactyla > Tragulidae > Tragulus > Tragulus kanchil. Next base: position 140,976,684 of record JAIOJX010000003.1, read on the forward strand.
GTTACGGCTGTTTCATATAAGACTGAACATTTTACCATATAACCCAGTAACTGCACTCTTGAGCATTTATATCAAAGACATAAAAACCTATGTTCCCACAAAAACCTGTACAAAAACCTGGACACAAATGTTCATAGCAGCTTTATTCATAACAACTGAAAACTGGAAACAATCCAGATGTCCTTCTATAGGTCACAATTTAAACAAACTATAGTATACACACAACTGCATACTACTCAGCAAAAAGAAAAAAAAAGGAGTGAGCTATGATGTACACAACAAGGTGAACAGGACTCAAGGATACTATGCTGAGGGAAAGAACCAATCTCACAACGTTACATGCGGTATGATTCCATTTAAACAACCTTCTTGAAACAAAATCAGAGAGAGAGAAACTGGATTGGTGGCTGCCAGGGTTTAGAGATGGGGAAAGTAGAAAGAATGGATGAACCTAGTCCTGGGGCAGGAATAGGGAACCAGAGGTAGAGAACAGACCAGGCAGACATAGGGCCAGGGAAGGGGAGGGTGGGATAAACTGGGACATGGAGACTGACATATATACACTATCAAGTGTAAAACAGAGAGTTGGTGGGAAGCTGCTGGAAGCACAGGTCAGTTCAGCGCTCTGTGGTGACCTAGACGGCTGGGAGAGGGTAGGGTGGGAAGGAGGCCCAGGAGGGAGGGGGTGCATTTACACATAGAGCGGATTCATGTCACTGGACAGCAGAGACTAACACACACTATAAAGTAGGTGATCTGCTTTGATTTTATTTCCATTAATCTGTTACTACAGTAGAATTATAACCTCGTGGATTACAAAGGAAATCAATATTCTCTATTCATCCAGCAAAACTTCTCAGTATTAAGTGATGTTTCTTAACTGTCAGAAAAGAAACTTGGGTCAAGGTAATTTGTCTTTTTAAAAAAAGAAAATGGTTTTTGCCTTTGTAAAGATGAACCATGCTAAAACCACCAGGAGGTAACACTACACACCTATCAGAACTGTTAAAATAAACAGGAGGGATAACTCAAACAAAGGCAAGGATTCAGAGACACTGGCAATCATCACATCCACTACTGGTCAGAGTGTGAAAGGATCCAGCCACTCTGGACAACTGTTACGGCTGTTTCGTATAAGACTGAACATTTTACCATATAACCCAGTAACTGCACTCTTGAGCATTTATATCAAAGACATAAAAACCTATGTTCCCACAAAAACCTGTACAAAAACCTGGACACAAATGTTCATAGCAGCTTTATTCATAACAACTGAAAACTGGAAACAATCCAGATGTCCTTCTATAGGTCACAATTTAAACAAACTATAGTATACACACAACTGCATACTACTCAGCAAAAAGAAAAAAAAAGGAGTGAGCTATGATGTACACAACAAGGTGAACAGGACTCAAGGATACTATGCTGAGGGAAAGAACCAATCTCACAACGTTACATGCGGTATGATTCCATTTAAACAACCTTCTTGAAACAAAATCAGAGAGAGAGAAAACTGGATTGGTGGCTGCCAGGGTTTAGAGATGGGGAAAGTAGAAAGAATGGATGAACCTAGTCCTGGGGCAGGAATAGGGAACCAGAGGTAGAGAACAGACCAGGCAGACATAGGGCCAGGGAAGGGGAGGGTGGGATAAACTGGGACATGGAGACTGACATATATACACTATCAAGTGTAAAACAGAGAGTTGGTGGGAAGCTGCTGGAAGCACAGGTCAGTTCAGCGCTCTGTGGTGACCTAGACGGCTGGGAGAGGGTAGGGTGGGAAGGAGGCCCAGGAGGGAGGGGGTGCATTTACACATAGAGCGGATTCATGTCACTGGACAGCAGAGACTAACACAACACTATAAAGCAATTCTATTCCAATTTAAAAAAAAAAAAAAGGTGGATGTGACTATAAAAGGAAAACACAAAGGAGCCTTGGTGGGATGAAAGAGTATGTACCTTGACAGCTGTGGTGTCTGCCACATGATAAACTTGACCAGAGTGCTACATGGCCTCCCTGGCAGCTCAGCAGTAAAGAACCTGCCGGCCAAGCAGGAGATGCAGGTTCCAGCCCTGGGTCGGGAAGATCCCCTGGAGAAGGGAATGGCAACTCACTCCAGTTTTCCTGCCTGGGAAACCCCACGGACAGAGGAGCCTAACGGGCGACAGTGCATGAGGTGGCAAAAGAGTTGGACACCACCTAGGGACTAAACAGCTATTACCCGCACACACGAATGACTGCACGTGTAACTACCTGCTGAACTCTCGACAATTTCTGTGGCTATACCGATGTCTGTTTCCTGGTTTGCGTACTAAAGTAGAGTTATGTAAGATGATACAGCAGTGGAAACAGAGAAGGATGCAAGGCATCTCTCTGTACTATTTTTTTTTTTTGCAACTTCCTATGAATCTATAATTATTTCAAAATAACAAGTTTAAAAATGAATCATAAAAATAAAGCTATAAAAACATATACAGAAGAGTTATATAAATACACACATTTAAAAAATACATATATATAAAACACAGTTTTGCTTAAATGAGACTATGAACTATTTTATAACTGGCTTTTACCACATAACATGCTATGGATCTTTCCGTATCTATAAACACTCATTATTAATGCCCATGCGTTGCTCCAGTGTGCAGATGCACCATTTTTATTTGCTTGTTCATTCATCACATCTCCTGACTGGTAGACACTTAAGATTGTTAGCAGTTTTCTGTCATCATAAGCATTGCTACCAATGTCTTTACACACATATCTTTCTACATGCACCTCTGAATTTGTCCAATCATCTCTTTAACATGAACTCTAGAAGTGGAATTGCTAGATCAATGAATGATACTTCTGTTCTGATGAAAACTGCAAATTACATTCCAAAAAGATTGACCATTCCAGAAAGATTTACATTCCAGTTAAACACAACTGTAGCTTAACCTACAAATATTCCTAAATCTGCAAACTTACAACCCCAGATCCTCTGACACCAAATCCAATTATTTTTTATATTCAGATAAGCACGTTGACAGTAAACAAGTCTAAGAACCTTCATGAAAAATACAGATTTTTTTTCCCCCTTTAAAATGGCCCCTACGGAGAGGAATTCCTAAAGGATGCAACATCTAACTGCCAAGTTACTGTGCCACTGTAATTTTACAACAAATTCCATCCACCACCACCTAAAATCTTTCACTGTACCTAGCAGTCAATTTTTGTATTAACTCACATGGAGGATCAAAGTGTAAAGTCATGTCCGATTCTATGTAACCCTGTGGACTGTAGCCCACCAGGCTCCTCTGTCCACGGAATTCTCCAGGCAAGAATACTGGAGTGGGTAGTCATGCCCTTACCCACGAGATCTTCCCAACAGAGATCAAGTCTGGTCTCCTGCACTGCAGGCAGCCTCTTCACAGTCTGAGCCACCAGGGAAACCAACGTGGAGGGCTGGGCACATCAAGAACCACTGTACAGACAGGTCACAATTTTGGATTTAAACTCTGTATTATAATCTTCTGACATGACAAACAATGCTGGCCTTAATCTGAAGAACAGTAGAGCAAAGAGAATAAAGAAATGTTCAATAAACTTTAGAGAATGTGATAGAGAATGAAAAAACGTAGCAATTACAAAGTAAAAAACTGTGGATACAGCTAGCTCTGCTCAGTGACAACTGACCTAGAAGGGTGAGATGGGGGCTGGGAGGGAGGTTCAAGAGCAGGGGATATATGTCTGCGTATGGCTGATTCACGTTGCTGTATGGCAGAACCAATGCAGCACCATAAAGCAATTATCCTCCAATTAAAATTTTTCTAAATTGTGGATATTTTCCATTATAAAAAAATATGATCAATTGTATCACCCCCTTATGCAGAAAAGGTCCAGATGTCATCAGCCACAGTTCACAAGGTGACAGGAGAAAATATAACCAACCCTGGCCTTGATGGTTCGATCTGCTCTCCACCACAACCTCGGGGAGACCCTGCCTTAGTTTGCGTATGGAAATAAAAAGACCAGAACTCAGAGTACATCCCTTCATTCATCAACAGAGTACCACTGTCAGACGGCAAGCAGTTTTCCAAAACCGACAAATAAAACAAGAAAGAATATTTGTTGGTAGAGGGGGAAAGGCTAACTTCATACGAAGCCTGTAGTTCAAGAATTCAAGTGTCCATAACCAAAACAAGTATGTAAAATGGGTCATCTAATGAACTTAATATCTATTCCTGATAATTGCCACACATTTTCTCTCCTGAAGAATTCCATGGACACAAGGGCCTGGCAGGCTCCAGTCCACAGGGTCACAAAGAGTTGGACACAACTGAGCAACTAACTTCCAGTCAAAAAGCTATATATAATATCTTAGTCAGCTGGTGTAACAGGTCAGACATGCTATACTTGGCAAGTAAGACACCACTGCTGGAGTTAATAGCATCAGCATAGCTAGGCTGTAATTGATGACCTGTGATCTCTACCACAGGGCCAGCGTACAGTCCCAGAAGAAATTGTTTGTGGGTCCCTTCAGGGAGTTTCTACCATTCAACTTTTTTTATTCTTTGACTTCCTCTTTTTTATCAACCCACGTGTCTGATTCTTCATCTGCCCATGCTTTGAATTTTTTAAATAACACAGAGGTGCCAATGGAAGCTGTCAGTAGACGGCGTTGGTTCTCAGAGATTAAGAAAGGAAAAAGAGGTTGAACAGTACATAATCTTAGAAAAGAAGGTAACCAACTGGTTAACAATGCAACCCAAAAAAAGAATCATATTATCATATCCTCAAATGTAGAAGCACTTTGGATTTCCATATAAAATCAGATTAAAAAAATATATATTTACACTGCAAAGAAAAATAATTTATTTAAAAAAAGCTCAAAACTGCAACTAAGTACCGTATACATTTAGCAGATTTTCAGTAATTTGAACTGCAGTAAAATTTAGAATTTGAGGTTATTTCGCTAAATTGAGCTATGCAGAAAAGGTCCAGATGTCATCAGCCACAGTTCACAAGGTGACAGGAGAAAATATAACCAACCCTGGCCTTGATGGTTCGATCTGCTCTCCACCACAACCTCGGGGAGATCCTGCCTTAGTTTGCGTATGGAAATAAAAAGACCAGAGCTCAGAGTACATCCCTTCATTCATCAACAGAGTACCACTGTCAGACGGCAAGCAGTTTTCCAAAACCGACAAATAAAACAAGAAAGAATATTTGTTGGTAGAGGGGGAAAGGCTAACTTCATACGAAGCCTGTAGTTCAAGAATTCAAGTGTCCATAACCAAAACAAGTATGTAAAATGGGTCATCTAATGAACTTAATATCTATTCCTGATAATTGCCACACATTTTCTCTCCTGAAGAATTCCATGGACACAAGGGCCTGGCAGGCTCCAGTCCACAGGGTCACAAAGAGTTGGACACAACTGAGCAACTAACTTCCAGTCAAAAAGCTATATATAATATCTTAGTCAGCTGGTGTAACAGGTCAGACATGCTATACTTGGCAAGTAAGACACCACTGCTGGAGTTAATAGCATCAGCATAGCTAGGCTGTAATTGATGACCTGTGATCTCTACCACAGGGCCAGCGTACAGTCCCAGAAGAAATTGTTTGTGGGTCCCTTCAGGGAGTTTCTACCATTCAACTTTTTTTCTTCTTCTTTGACTTCCTCTTTTCTATCAACCCACGTGTCTGATTCTTCATCTGCCCATGCTTTGAATTTTTAAGTAACACAGAGGTGCCAATGGAAGCTGTCAGTAGACGGCGTTGGTTCTCAGAGATTAAGAAAGGAAAAAGAGGTTGAACAGTACATAATCTTAGAAAAGAAGGTAACCAACTGGTTAACAATGCAACCCAAAAAAAGAATCATATTATCATATCCTCAAATGTAAAAGCACTTTGGATTTCCATATAAAATCAGATTAAAAAAATATATATTTACACTGCAAAGAAAAATAATTTATTTAAAAAAAGCTCAAAACTGCAACTAAGTACCGTATACATTTAGCAGATTTTCAGTAATTTGAACTGCAGTAAAATTTAGAATTTGAGGTTATTTCGCTAAATTGAGCTGAAACTGACTTTTATATTTTACTTTTTAAAAATTTTTTTATCAAAGCCAATAACTTTATTTTTTTTATGTTATATTTTAAAGCAAGTATAGGAAGACAAGACTTAGGAAAAGATTTGTTGAACTTTCTACAAAAGAAATATGTCCAAAGACTTCAGCACACACTTGAAAAGATTTACCAGGAGATGGTGGTGATCATCTGCACACAATGTAAATGCACTTAATGCCAGTGAGATGTACACCTACAAATGGTTAAAAGGGTAAATGTTGTTACTGATATTTTACAACAAAAAGAAAAATGATTCTTTGAGTCCAACATCTAGAACTCTTAACCAGCTGCTCTCAGGACTCTGAAACTGGGCTTATATTCTGCTCTAATTATTAACCTTGGCTTTTCTTATTTTTCTATAGAAATGCCTCTTAAACCTCTGATTGTTTGCACCATATATAGGCCTAACTGTGGAAGCTCACCTGAAAAACTGCATCCTGAAATCAGACACAACCCTTTCACTGAACTAATTTAGCCTCAGGACTGAGAATGGTTTATTGAGATATAAAGCCATCTACCAACTCAGCTACTACTGCGGGCAGAGCATAGTTACTTATTTCTAATTAATAGCATTGGGGAAACACTTAATTGCCCCGGTACTATTATCAGAAAACTTCAACCTATACTCTGTAGTTCTCTCTAATTTGAGACTAGAACTTCAACAGTAAAAAGGCGTGGAGTTCAAATCAAGATCAGATTTATCGCAAGACAGTAAATCAACATTTATACGTCTTGGTAATCAACTTAATACAACATAGCTGTGCATCAATAATCACAGTCAAAACATAACAATAAGGTTTAAAAGTTCAGAACTCAATCAACAAAAATACAATATTCTTACCCCAGAGCTGGAGAGCCTCTCATGTTCGAGCCACATGAGCAAGCTGTCTCACAATCTAATCATCACTCTTTTTATAATAAATTTTTCCTTTCTTTTCAATTTCTTTATAACTTCTTTGTTTCTAACGATTTTATTTTTTTTTTTTAACATTTATTTTATTTATTTATCTTTTTGAGGGTGTGGGGTGGGGAGGGAGGGGGATGGGTGGGCCACTTCTATTGGTCTTTCATTTCTCTATTTTCATCTGTCTTTGTTCTTCGGCCCCTGTGGGCCTCCCATCGCGGTGGCGTCTGTCGCAGAGTGCCGGCTCCGGGCACATGCGCTCCAGAGCTCTGGCTTGGCAATTGGACACATCAGTCCAGCCGCTCGATGGCACGTGGGATCTTCCCAGGCCAGGGATCAAACCAGCGCCCCTTGCAGTGCAAGGCGGTGTCCTTACCCACTGGACCACCAGGGGAAGCCCGGTCTAACTATTTGATTTTTAATTGTTTTCAACCACTTAATTTATATAACCTTTTTCTCTAAACATACTGATTCACTTAATAAATCATCAACTCATCACTTCTCTATTTCAGCTTATATCTATTCAAGCATTACATAAAATTAACTTTATTTCACTTGATTAAAACACATTCAAATCAAATCCTTGGAATCAAATACTTTCTTCTCTTTAGATCATTTAAACTCATGATTAAGGAAAAATCTGAACTTTGGAACTTTAACACCTTGTGCTAGATCAGGGCAGGCTATTTATTTTAACTTGAGCTGCCCTATACCTAAGAATAATGACACATTGTTTTAAAAAATTCCTTCTTTACTTCTCATGCTTCCCCCGCTTACTCTTACAGGGTGGCTGTGACACAGATGAAGTTTTACTTTCTGCCTCGCTAGAGGAACTTTTCTTTCACTGATTCAAAATTTCTCTTACTTCTTTTGGACACAATATTCTTGCCTTTTAGATTAATATATGTTCCTCCTTTAGGTAACATCATATTTACCCATTCCTCTTCTCCTTCTGAACTTATCTCACTTTCTAAAGGGCGAATTTTAGGTCTAAAAACTTATCTGGGGTTCGAGGACTAGCTGAGCTATCATTTCTTCATATCCAGGGACCCAGTAATTTCCTAGGAAGCTGAGCCCATTCAATTTCTTCAAAAAATGGGCCCTGGGTTGGATCGCTGATCTGGGTTAATCCCTTCCTTTTTTAATAAATTTTTCCTTTCTTTTCAATTTCTTTATAACTTCTTTGTTTCTAACGATTTTTTTTTTTTTTTTTAACATTTATTTTATTTATTTATCTTTTTCAGGGTGTGGGGTGGGGGGGGAGGGGGGTGGGTGGGCCACTTCTATTGGTCTTTCATTTCTCTATTTTCATCTGTCTTTGTTCTTCGGCCCCTGTGGGCCTCCCATCGCGGTGGCGTCTGTCGCAGAGTGCCGGCTCCGGGCACATGCGCTCCAGAGCTCTGGCTTGGCAATTGGACACATCAGTCCAGCCGCTCGATGGCACGTGGGATCTTCCCAGGCCAGGGATCAAACCAGCGCCCCTTGCAGTGCAAGGCGGTGTCCTTACCCACTGGACCACCAGGGGAAGCCCGGTCTAACTATTTGATTTTTAATTGTTTTCAACCACTTAATTTATATAACCTTTTTCTCTAAACATACTGATTCACTTAATAAATCATCAACTCATCACTTCTCTATTTCAGCTTATATCTATTCAAGCATTACATAAAATTAACTTTATTTCACTTGATTAAAACACATTCAAATCAAATCCTTGGAATCAAATACTTTCTTCTCTTTAGATCATTTAAACTCATGATTAAGGAAAAATCTGAACTTTGGAACTTTAACACCTTGTGCTAGATCAGGGCAGGCTATTTATTTTAACTTGAGCTGCCCTATACCTAAGAATAATGACACATTGTTTTAAAAAATTCCTTCTTTACTTCTCATGCTTCCCCCGCTTACTCTTACAGGGTGGCTGTGACACAGATGAAGTTTTACTTTCTGCCTCGCTAGAGGAACTTTTCTTTCACTGATTCAAAATTTCTCTTACTTCTTTTGGACACAATATTCTTGCCTTTTAGATTAATATATGTTCCTCCTTTAGGTAACATCATATTTACCCATTCCTCTTCTCCTTCTGAACTTATCTCACTTTCTAAAGGGCGAATTTTAGGTCTAAAAAACTTATCTGGGGTTCGAGGACTAGCTGAGCTATCATTTCTTCATATCCAGGGACCCAGTAATTTCCTAGGAATTGACCAGAGGTGGTCCACGTCACTACTAGATTGTAAAACTTAATAGGAGCCTTTCCTGGTGTCTCAGTGATAAAGAATCCACCTGCCAATGTGGGCTACATGGGTTGGATCGCTGATCTGGGTTAATCCCACATGCTGCAGAGCAACCAAGCCATGTATCACAACTACCAAGCCAGTGCTCTAGAGCCGGAAGCCGCAATTACTGAGCCTATGTGCCTACAGCCTGTGCTCCTCAACAAGAGAAGCCACCACGATGAGAAGCAGGCACACTGCTACCAGAGAGCAGCCCCTGCTCCCCACAACTAGAGAAAGCCCTCACCCAACAGCGAAGACTCAGTGCAGGCAAAACTAAAATAATTAAATGAACAAAAAATATTTTAAGGAAAGTTAATGGGGAAGTCTCAAAAGTGGGAATAAAAGGGAGCAGACTGTGCCACCCTAAAATGTATCCCTTTGGTATAAAGATTATGTTGAGCTGGTTATATTGAGAAACTGCAGAAACAGCAGAAACTCTGAAATCAAACAGTTTTCTTTTTGTAAGGTGAATTTACACTTAGCAATTCTTCATTTATATAAGGGTGTCTCCTTCTATTACCAGGAAGAGAAAAACGCCTAAATCTCCAGAAACTCTTACCAATGGAGAAGGTATTTAGATTGAGATTAGCCTTTGTGTACCTAATAACCACCCATAACTGGCTTTCCTCCCTGAATCCCTCAAACAAAAGAATCTTTTCTTTTGTCTTTAGCTGAAGATATTTAAGCAGGTGGCTCTGGCCATCCTGGGGAGGTACTAAGTTCCCTTGGGTGTCTTCCAGGTACATGTAACATACACGTTAATCAATTTCTGTCGTTGAAAAAAAGACTTCAGTATAGTAACTATTGATATACAAATATAGCTACAACTTACAATTTGCATAAGTCGATATACTATTCATAGCTCTTGCATCTTGATTATTTCATTTGACTTCCTTTTAAAACCCTGAGAAATGACTAAGGAAATAGGAGTATCCTATTTGGTCCACAAAGGCCAAAGAATAAAGATGGATGAAAATAAATAAATAGAAAACCAATAAAAGAGGCCAAAATTAAAAAAAAAAAATTATGTTAGTAACAATGAACTAGAAGAAAACATAAAAAATTAAGTCTAATAGGTAAATGATTAAATGATAGATGACTTTTTTGTAACAGCTAGGAATCATAAACTACAGCTTGGTAGGGAAGCTAATATTTTGAATTACATATTTCTTAACTCACAGCTTTCAGTAATTTAGACTGGTGCTATTTTACTTTTAAGCACACCAATCTCATATGTGAATCTCAATAATGAAAGATGATAAACTCATAGTCCAAATCCTTTAATGAAGAGCAAATGGGCAGAAAGTCGTGGAGAGAATAATTACTCATAGGTTTTTTTTGTTTGTTTTTGAAAACTTTGCAATTATTCATTTAACATAGAATTTTTTAATTTTTTTTTAATTTTTGGCTACTTTTATTGGGTTTTATTTATTTTGATCCATCTTTATTCTTTGGCCTGTGTGGACCCCTCAATGCAATGGCCTCTCGTTGCAGAGCACTGGCTCCGGGAGCATGAGCTCCAGGGCACTGGCTCGCAACCGGACACACCGGTCCAGCTGTTTCACGGCACGTGCGATCTTCCCGGGCCAGGGATCGAACCAGCAACCCCTGCACTGCAAGGTGGACTCTCTACCCACTGGACCACCAGGGAAGTCCTAACATAGAATTTGCACCATATTATTTTAATGGATGTTTAATTCCACTGCACATTGTTTGTCTAGACATAACTATATATAGCAGTTTTTTTTCAGATTTGACCTGGAATATTTTCTCTAAAGATAAGATAAAAATGATATTGAAGGATTTCCCTAGTGCCAGTGACTAAGACTCTGTGCTCCCAATGCTGGGGACCTCGGTTCAATCCCTGGTCAGGGAACTAGATCTCACGTACCATAACTAAAACCCAGTGCAACCAAATACATTTTTTTTTTAAAAATGATACTGATCACAGTAGAATTAGGTATTATTTTAGTAATGAAGTGGGAAAGAGCAAGTTTAAATATTACTAAAATTGGTAGTTGCAATTGCACATGGTAGAATAGGTTTTGAAAAAATAAAGATGGATGAAAATAAATAAATAGAAAACCAATAAAAGAGGCCAAAATTAAAAAAAAAAAAATTATGTTAGTAACAACGAACTAGAAGAAAACATAAAAAATTAAGTCTAATAGGTAAATGATAAAATGATAGATGACTTTTTTGTAACAGCTAGGAATCATAAACTACAGCTTGGTAGGGAAGCTAATATTTTGAATTACATATTTCTTAACTCACAGCTTTCAGTAATTTAGACTGGTGCTATTTTACTTTTAAGCACACCAATCTCATATGTGAATCTCAATAATGAAAGATGATAAACTCATAGTCCAAATCCTTTAATGAAGAGCAAATGGGCAGAAAGTCGTGGAGAGAATAATTACTCATAGGTTTTTTTTGTTTGTTTTTGAAAACTTTGCAATTATTCATTTAACATAGAATTTTTTAATTTTTTTTTAATTTTTGGCTACTTTTATTGGGTTTTATTTATTTTGATCCATCTTTATTCTTTGGCCTGTGTGGACCCCTCAATGCAATGGCCTCTCGTTGCAGAGCACTGGCTCCGGGAGCATGAGCTCCAGGGCACTGGCTCGCAACCGGACACACCGGTCCAGCTGTTTCACGGCACGTGCGATCTTCCCGGGCCAGGGATCGAACCAGCACCCCCTGCACTGCAAGGTGGACTCTCTACCCACTGGACCACCAGGGAAGTCCTAACATAGAATTTGCACCATATTATTTTAATGGATGTTTAATTCCACTGCACATTGTTTGTCTAGACATAACTATATATAGCAGTTTTTTTTCAGATTTGACCTGGAATATTTTCTCTAAAGATAAGATAAAAATGATATTGAAGGTTTTCCCCTAGTGCCAGTGACTAAGACTCTGTGCTCCCAATGCTGGGGACCTCGGTTCAATCCCTGGTCAGGGAACTAGATCTCACGTACCATAACTAAAACCCAGTGCAACCAAATACATTTTTTTTTTAAAAATGATACTGATCACAGTAGAATTAGGTATTATTTTAGTAATGAAGTGGGAAAGAGCAAGTTTAAATATTACTAAAATTGAGTATGATGGGTGCTGAATTTTGGAAAAAGCTTTCTCTACATTTATTGATGATGGTATTATTTTTGCTCTTCAATTTGTGAATGTGGTGTACTCATAAATTTCTGACCCTGGTTTGCTTAACAAGTAAAGTAGCTATGAGGTTCATAAAATAAATACCGAAAATTCTTAAGTCTTTTTCACTGAAAATACCACTACATAATGATTTCAAATTGATATTTTATATTAATTGTGTCATATTCAGCCCCACAACATACAGTCTCAAATTATACGTCTGTCAGTTTAAGATGCAACCTGAGTAAAATCCACAAGTAACCATTCAGAAAAGCACAGAAGCACTTCTAAAGACATTTTCCCCTTACCTTACTTTGCAAAGAGAGAATTATGGAAATCACTCACAGAACCAACAAGAATCAGCCCATTCAGTGGTTAAACTGTAGGAACACTAATGTTTTAAAAGAGCTTATTCATAGGAAAAAAGTAAAAAGGATAAAAACTGCATATAAATTTATTAGAGCACTTTTTAATGCACCAAGTAGAACCAAAAAGTATTTATATTCATGTGATTCACAGACAATATAGATGTTGTCATTCAACTGCCAAAGTCGAAGAAACGATAACTATTAAAATGTCAAAATTTCAGCAACTATCATCAAGATCATACTGCATTTATTTTCTCAAGCAAGCAACAGAAAAAATGACTTAAAAATTCAGATTCCAACTAATGCAGTGAGAAAAGGAAAGAAGGGTACACTTGGAACAAGACTTACTTGCTCCTTTATTTTAATGCTTTAAACAATATTCGTTATGCTTTCCCCGACTAAAGTTTTTAGTTTAAGGGAGCAATTTTCCCTGGACAAATTCAACCTTTTGTCAAGTGATTTTGCACAGAAAGGTATATAAATAAAACAAAGGGGAATAAAAGCTTTGACTCAAGATATAAAAACTGATCTTTTGGTCCCTCAACTTGAGAAAATAAGATGCACACAAAAAAGTCTTAAATCACTTATCTCCTTAGAAAAATGACCGAGTACACTATTCTGGTCACCATTCAAGCAAACATATGATGAAAAAAATCAAAGTTCAGAAAATGGTTTAGGAGTTAGCCCAGGCCCACCCCAATGCAGAGCAGACTGTTTCAATTTGAGAAGTTCTAATAAAATCGTACGTAATGTGGGCCAAAGAGAATAAAAATATGAAAGCAGAGACAGGCATCAAAAATTCAAAGAAAAAAACTTACAATCACTTACTAGTTTCTGTCAGTTAAAAACTTGTGATCTAATTCAATAAAAGTCTCTTCCCTGTTTCTCAAGTGAGGAAACAGATCAAGAAACTCTGAGAAAGGATCTGGATTCTGGCAGCTCCCCTTAAAGAAAACTCACTTCACTCGAGGCAGGGTTATAATTCAGGGCAAGTTACCCATCAATATGAATTGTAAATAATGCATTTATTACATTCACATTGCAAGTTTACTGTAATGCAAGTCACTCAGTCATGTTCAACTCTTTGTGACTCCTTGAACTGCAGCACACCAGGCTTCCCCATCCTTCACTATCTCCCAGACTTTGCTCAAGCTCATGTTCATTAAGTCAGTGATGCCATCCAACCATCTCATCCTCTGTTGTCCCCTTCTCCTTTCTCAAAGATGAGTGAATGTGAGTTAATATGGCACCTCTTCAGCCATTATTTGAAGCTCAGTCAGTGATTATTCTATGCCTCCAAATGGAGAGCGGTAAACATGATGGAAACAGAATTCATCTCTGGAGCTACATAAAGCTGGCTTGAATCTGGTCCATGCCAGCTACCAGCCATGTGACCTGGGACAAGCTTCCCAAGCCTGTTTTCTCACATACAGGAATATTAATGGCACCAACCTCACAGACTGGATGTGAGAACCAGATAAGGAAATACTCCCAGGCAATGAGCCCAGCTCCTGGCACACAGTAAGTACTTAATAAATAACTGCTAAATAGCACTCATGTTTACATTAGCCAAGCCTCTTAGTACAACATATTCTTTACCGTGCAAGGAGGATCTCTGAAAAAAAATCAAGAATGGTAACCAGAACCTAACAATGTTGAAGAGAAATGAAAGGCATTAATTTGAAAAGAATTTATAGTAAAGTATAACAAACTGATATTTAAAAAAAACATTATGCAAAGTGGAAAATATATACAATGGATATTATTCAGCCTAAAAAGGAAGGAAATTCTGATATACATTACCGCATGAATGAACCTTGAAAACATCATGCTAAGTGAAATAGGCCACAAAAGGATAACAGTAAACGATTCCATTGATACGTGGTACCGAGAATTGGCAAATTCATAGAGATGAAACGTAGAGTACGGATGATCATGGTCTGAGAAGGGGGGGAATAACAAATTTAATGCATACAGTCTGAAATAATGAAAAGTTCTGGAAATGGAGAGCAGTGAAGACTGGAAAACAATGGGAACGTACCTAACACCACTGAATTATAGACTTTAAAATAGCTAAGCCAAAAAGAAAACTTGCTAAAATGATAAATTTGAAGTTATGTAAATAATACAACAATAAAACAAACTATGTGAGTAAAACCTTTTCATATTATAGGACAGTTAATAAAACACAGCTGACTAGACTAAATTCCCAAATACCACCATGAAAGCTGGTTCCTCTCTGGAACACCACACAGCCTAACAATCTTCCTCGTGGACAAAGTCCTTATGTAATTTGTTTCCTTGCTCACTACTCCACCCCCTGGTCTTCCTGCTATTCCTCTAGCGTGCAGAATCTCGCCTTGCCTCGGGTCCACCACATGTGCTGTTCCTTCTACTGGGCGGAATACTCTTGCCCCAGAACAGGGTTCTATGATGACACTCATGTCTGCTTAAATGCTGCTTCTCCGGGGAAGCACCCTCTAGCCGAAGAAATCCCCCCTGGCATTTTCTCCTATCCTGCCACTCTCCATGAGCTTGCCCTGCTTCATTTTTCAGAAATGACTTTATGTATTTATTTCTTGCTTATTGCCAATCACTAAAATACAAGCTGCACGAAGACAGGAACCTTGTCCCTCAGGTTCACTACAGTGTTTCCAGCCCTTCAAAACAGTGCCCAACAGCTTCCTGGTGATCCAGTGGGTAAGGACACAGCCTTGCAGTGCAAGGCGCCAGTTCGATCCCTGGCCTGGGAAGATCCCACGTGCACGGACAGAACCAAATTGATACGAATGTTGAAGAGAAATGAAAGGCATTAATTTGAAAAGAATTTATAGTAAAGTATAACAAACTGGTATTGAAAAAAGACATTATGCAAAGTGGAAAATATATACAATGGATATTATTCAGCCTAAAAAGGAAGGAAATTCTGATATACATTACCGCATGAATGAACCTTGAAAACATCATGCTAAGTGAAATAGGCCACAAAAGGATAACAGTAAACGATTCCACTGATACGTGGTACCGAGAATTGGCAAATTCATAGAGATGAAACGTAGAGTACGGATGATCATGGTCTGAGAAGTGGGGGGAATAACAAATTTAATGCATACAGTCTGAAATAATGAAAAGTTCTGGAAATGGAGAGCAGTGAAGACTGGAAAACAATGGGAACGTACCTAACACCACTGAATTATAGACTTTAAAATAGCTAAGCCAAAAAGAAAACTTGCTAAAATGATAAATTTGAAGTTATGTAAATAATACAACAATAAAACAAACTATGTGAGTAAAACCTTTTCATATTATAGGACAGTTAATAAAACACAGCTGACTAGACTAAATTCCCAAATACCACCATGAAAGCTGGTTCCTCTCTGGAACACCACACAGCCTAACAATCTTCCTCGTGGACAAAGTCCTTATGTAATTTGTTTCCTTGCTCACTACTCCACCCCCTGGTCTTCCTGCTATTCCTCTAGCATGCAGAACCTCGCCTTGCCTCGGGTCCACCACATGTGCTGTTCCTTCTACTGGGCGGAATACTCTTGCCCCAGAACAGGGTTCTATGATGACACTCATGTCTGCTTAAATGCTGCTTCTCCGGGGAAGCACCCTCTAGCCGAAGAAATCCCCCCTGGCATTTTCTCCTATCCTGCCACTCTCCATGAGCTTGCCCTGCTTCATTTTTCAGAAATGACTTTATGTATTTATTTCTTGCTTATTGCCAATCACTAAAATACAAGCTGCACGAAGACAGGAACCTTGTCCCTCAGGTTCACTACAGTGTTTCCAGCCCTTCAAAACAGTGCCCAACAGCTTCCCTGGTGATCCAGTGGGTAAGGACACAGCCTTGCAGTGCAAGGGGCGCCAGTTCGATCCCTGGCCTGGGAAGATCCCACGTGCCACGGAGCAGCTGGACCGATGTGTCCAATTACCGAGCCCGAGCTCTGGAGCGCATGCGCCCAGAGCCGGTGCTCTGCAACAACAGAGGCCACTGCGATGGGAGGCCCACATGGGCCAAAGAACGAAGATGGATGAAAATGGACAAATGAAAGACCAATAGAAGTGGTCCGCTTGCTCCCCTCCCTCCCCACCCCACCCCCCACCAAAATAAATAAATAAATAAATCTTAAAAAAAAAAAAAAAAAAGAACAGTGCCCAATAAATGGGAGGCATTCAGTAAGACAGCCTGCGAGCCACAACTACAGAGCTGACGTAACACAATGAGAGAGTCCGTGCACCACAACGAAAAACCCCACAGAATGCAACTAAGACCCAATGCAGCCAAATACATATTTTTTTAAAGTATGGAAAAAACATATACCAAAATATCAACAGCAGTTATCTCTACATGATGAGGATACACAATTATTTTCCCTTTTGTTTCTGTATTTTCTAACTATTATACAATGAAAGATTTGTATGATTAAGAATAAAAAAAAAACAAAGACTATTTTACCAGCAAATCAACTACTACTCTCCAGTAATACAGTTAGGGATATGCACAAAGACTTGGCTGCAAGGTAAGTTTTATATATAATTAGGAAAAACAAGAAAACAAGAAGCAACCATTCTATAACCACTTAAAATTATGTGATATGAAAACAATGACATGAGGAATATGTGAGCCAAAGAAACAATGCGTAGACCATGATGCAAGTGTTTTTAAATGAGAGAAGTGACAAAATACACACCAAAAGTTAATGGTTACTTTGGATTGGTATTATTATCAATTTTTTTTTGCCTTCCTTGAGCTTTTCTATATTTAAAGGTACTAAAAATGAACATGCATTACTTTGGTGCTGAGAAAAAAATGAGCTTTGTGTCAAAGCCTGCCTTCTTGCCTTATTTGAGCACCATCTAGTGCTCAGTATATATAACACCATGATGCCATAAAGGTTTCTAAAAAGTAGCCTTTGTAAGAAGGACATTGAGTCTGCACAATGACAAGTATTACTACACTCACTGGTCTCATTTTTTAAAATATTTTAACAGCTAATCCCTGGCCAGGGAAGATCCCATGTGCCGCGAAGCGGCTGGACTGATGTGTCCAATTACCGAGCCGGAGCTCTGGAGCGCATGCGCCCAGAGCCGGTGCTCTGCAACAACAGAGGCCACTGCGATGGGAGGCCCACATGGGCCAAAGAACGAAGATGGATGAAAATGGACAAATGAAAGACCAATAGAAGTGGTCCGCTTGCTCCCCTCCCCCCCCACCCCACCCCCCCCCAAAATAAATAAATAAATAAATCTTTAAAAAAAAAAAAAAAAAGAACAGTGCCCAATAAATGGGAGGCATTCAGTAAGACAGCCTGCGAGCCACAACTACAGAGCTGACGTAACACAATGAGAGAGTCCGTGCACCACAACGAAAAACCCCACAGAATGCAACTAAGACCCAATGCAGCCAAATACATATTTTTTTAAAGTATGGAAAAAACATATACCAAAATATCAACAGCAGTTATCTCTACATGATGAGGATACACAATTATTTTCCCTTTTGTTTCTGTATTTTCTAACTATTATACAATGAAAGATTTGTATGATTAAGAATAAAAAAAAAAACAAAGACTATTTTACCAGCAAATCAACTACTACTCTCCAGTAATACAGTTAGGGATATGCACAAAGACTTGGCTGCAAGGTAAGTTTTATATATAATTAGGAAAAACAAGAAAACAAGAAGCAACCATTCTATAACCACTTAAAATTATGTGATATGAAAACAATGACATGAGGAATATGTGAGCCAAAGAAACAATGCATAGACCATGATGCAAGTGTTTTTAAATGAGAGAAGTGACAAAATACACACCAAAAGTTAATGGTTACTTTGGATTGGTATTATTATCAATTTTTTTTTGCCTTCCTTGAGCTTTTCTATATTTAAAGGTACTAAAAATGAACATGCATTACTTTGGTGCTGAGAAAAAAATGAGCTTTGTGTCAAAGCCTGCCTTCTTGCCTTATTTGAGCACCATCTAGTGCTCAGTATATATAACACCATGATGCCATAAAGGTTTCTAAAAAGTAGCCTTTGTAAGAAGGACATTGAGTCTGCACAATGACAAGTATTACTACACTCACTGGTCTCATTTTTTAAAATATTTTAACAGCTAATTCAAAAGGGTCACAGGATTTTCAATCAGAGGATAAAACAGTCATCAGAAAATTGGTTAATTTTTTTAAAAGCTTCTGATTTTCAACCCTCAAATATTTTGGAGTAACTCTCAAGACAGAGCCCTTGAGCTTTTAAACTAATGGGACGGAAGAGGAAAGTCAGACACTTATATGCATTATGGTGTTTTCTCCTCCCCACAAACCTACATGGTAGGTAATAGCATTTCCATTTTACAGAAGCATCAGCAGGTTGGGTGAGATTAAGGAGCTTGCCTACACTTCCCAAATCGCTTAATGGTAAAGAATCACATTCCAACCCAGGAGACACAGGAGATGTGGGTTCAATCCCTGGGCTGGGAAGATCTGTTGGAAGAGGAAACGGCAACCCATTCTGGTATTCTTGCCTGGAAAATGCTGTGGACAGAGGAGTCTGGCAGACTGCAGTCCATGCAGTCGCAAAGAGGTGGACATGACTGAGCACACAGGCACACACTCTAAATTCACAAAGCTAATGAAGCAGTAGAGCTGAGAGGCAAGACAAAGTCAGTCTGACTCCAAAAATCTATGCTCTCCCTACCATGCTTCGCTGTCTCTGTTCTCTATACTTTACCCCACATCACCATACTTCTTTGGCAAAATGATTCTCATTTTTGGTAAGCAAAGAAGCTATCACCACACTGCTCAGCAGTGCTCTCAAATCAAGAAATCTAAGCTCATTCAGTGTTACACTCTAATCAAACATCAATTTAAAGTAAAAGAGCTTTCTGGCAACCCATTCCACTGTTTATGCCTAGGAAATCCTACGGTCAGAGGAGCCTACACGGCTATAGTCCATGGAGTCACAAAGGAGTCAGGCATGACTTGGCAACTAAGCAAAGTCTAAGAAAGCATCCTTTTCTCAGCTAAGACATTGATATCTATTTTTAAATAAAATCTTTGTTTCATACCTTCACTGTTTATATGTTATATGAAATACATTTAGGAATTTACTGCAAACCTGTGGATTATAAATTCAAGAATCAGCTTTCAGGTATTGTGCATGTCTACTCTTCATCAATGTCAATGATTTTTTCTTTCTTTCTTTTTTACAATGTCTACAGTTTAAACTGTGAACTATGCTATGCAAAGCTGCCTCATATTTTAGTCTCCTTTTCACATCTTTCAATTCTTCTTCCTGTCTTTATTTTCATGTTCTCATACTCTAAATACCGCATTTCACTTAGTTAACTTGTTTCTCTCTCTACCGCTAGTGCATGAGACACAAAATGGTGCCTGGCATGCTAGTAAACATTTAAACAAACATCCATGTGTAGGAAGACAGTATACTATAAAAAAACATAGAATCATGTGAACATATTACTCTAATACTTGCTCTTCTCTCTCTCAATAGCTGAAGAATACTGGCAATTGATAGTGATTTGTAACTGCATGATATACTCCTTAGTAAGTTTGTCTTCCAGTTTTGTCACTACAGACAAGGTTGCAATAAACATCATTATACATTTTTCTTTAAAATAGAAGAGCTTTGGGGCTTCCCTGGTGGTCCAGTGGGTAAAAAGTCCGCCTTGCAATGCAAGGGGCACTGGTTTGAGCCCTAGTCTGGGAAGATCCCACGTGCCACAGAGCAGCTGGACTGGTGTGTCCAATTATGAGCCAGCACTCTGGAGCGCATGCACTCAGAGCCGGTGCTCTGCAACGAGAGAGGCCACTGCAATGGGAGGCCCACACAGGTCAAAGAATAAAGATGGATGAAAATACATAAATAACCAATAAAAGAGGCCAAAATTCAAAAAACTAAATAAATAAAAGAGCTTTTAGCCAACAGTGGATGGAAGACTTTCCATTTTCTGAACAGGCACAGAAATTCAGACATGGAGGTAATATCACTACTGCTGCCTCCCATCTGGTTTCCCTGCCTGAGTTCTTCCACTGTTCTGCTCTTTCCAATCTACGACTCACTCCACCCCAAAGAAAACTCCTTCAAATAATGCTTTCACCAAATCCACTCCCAAAAAACAAGTCTAAGAAAGCATCCTTTTCTCAGCTAAGACATTGATATCTATTTTTAAATAAAATCTTTGTTTCATACCTTCACTGTTTATATGTTATATGAAATACATTTAGGAATTTACTGCAAACCTGTGGATTATAAATTCAAGAATCAGCTTTCAGGTATTGTGCATGTCTACTCTCCATCAATGTCAATGATTTTTTCTTTCTTTCTTTTTTACAATGTCTACAGTTTAAACTGTGAACTATGCTATGCAAAGCTGCCTCATATTTTAGTCTCCTTTTCACATCTTTCAATTCTTCTTCCTGTCTTTATTTTCATGTTCTCATACTCTAAATACCGCATTTCACTTAGTTAACTTGTTTCTCTCTCTACCGCTAGTGCATGAGACACAAAATGGTGCCTGGCATGCTAGTAAACATTTAAACAAACATCCATGTGTAGGAAGACAGTATACTATAAAAACATAGAATCATGTGAACATATTACTCTAATACTTGCTCTTCTCTCTCAATAGCTGAAGAATACTGGCAATTGATAGTGATTTGTAACTGCATGATATACTCCTTAGTAAGTTTGTCTTCCAGTTTTGTCACTACAGACAAGGTTGCAATAAACATCATTATACATTTTTCTTTAAAATAGAAGAGCTTTGGGGCTTCCCTGGTGGTCCAGTGGGTAAAAAGTCCGCCTTGCAATGCAAGGGGCACTGGTTTGAGCCCTAGTCTGGGAAGATCCCACGTGCCACAGAGCAGCTGGACTGGTGTGTCCAATTATGAGCCAGCACTCTGGAGCGCATGCACTCAGAGCCGGTGCTCTGCAACGAGAGAGGCCACTGCAATGGGAGGCCCACACAGGTCAAAGAATAAAGATGGATGAAAATACATAAATAACCAATAAAAGAGGCCAAAATTCAAAAAACTAAATAAATAAAAGAGCTTTTAGCCAACAGTGGATGGAAGACTTTCCATTTTCTGAACAGGCACAGAAATTCAGACATGGAGGTAATATCACTACTGCTGCCTCCCATCTGGTTTCCCTGCCTGAGTTCTTCCACTGTTCTGCTCTTTCCAATCTACGACTCACTCCACCCCAAAGAAAACTCCTTCAAATAATGCTTTCACCAAATCCACTCAGCAAGAACCACAAGGAATCACAGTTCTAATCCTCAGGTTTTCCAACAAATGTGCCAAAACCGGGTGACACATAGCCATATTTCCATCTTTCCACCATCCTCTGTGGTCAGCGTCCCTACACCCTCAGGGCCACCAGGCCACCACAAGGGACCAACCTTATCAGTTTTCAAAAAACAAGAAATACACTTCAAATGCTCCGTAAAAATCTCTCCCTGATCTATTATACTTGTTTCCCATGCCCTGCCAACATGAACTGGAAGAATTAACGGAAGTCATTTTCCCATTCTCTGCTCACAGGACAGAAGCCAGTTCTACCATATATATAAAGCTACTACTGTATCATATGTAATGGGAAAACACTGCAAGCAATCCAAATGCTTTGTAAAAGTAAACGGCTATATGAATTCTGGTATGTTCAGCCATCAATAGACACTTCAGTTTCTTCCATATCTGGGCTATGGCAGATATGCTGCGATAAACATAGGGGTTCATGTACCTCATTTTCTTTTTCTTTAGAAAAATACCCAGAAAAGCAATAGCGGGACTGGAAACTCCTTATTTTTTTCCATAGTAACTTTGTTGCTGTTCAGTTGCTAAGTCATCTCCGACTCTTTGCAACCCCAGGGACTGCAGCATGCCAGGCTCCCCTGTCCTTCACCATCTCCCGGAACTTACTCCAACTCATGTCCTTGAGTCAGTGATGCCATCCAGCTATCTCATCCTCTGTCCTCCCCTTCTCCTTCTGCCTTTAATCTTTCCCTGCGTCAGGGTCTTTTCCAATGACTCAGCTCCTTGCCTCAGGTGGCCAAAGTATTGGAGCTTCAGCATCAGTCCTTGCAATGAATATTCAAGGTTGATTTCCTTTAGAATTGACTGGTTTTATCTCCTTGTTGTCCAAGGGACTCTTGAGAATCTTCTCCAGCACCAAAGTCTGAATTGAGTAATTTGCATTTCTGCCAAAAGTGGTCAAGGGTTCCCTTTTCTCCAGATCCTCACCAACACATATTGGTTGTCTTATTGATGATAGCCATTCCAACAGATGTGAGATGGCATCTCATTGTGGTCTTAATTTGCATTTCCCTGATGATTAATGATACTGAATATCTTTTCATGTATCCGATGTTTAGATTCCTTTCTCTTTTGTGTGTGTGTGTCTATTAGAGAGTTTTGGTCTGTGACTACCTTGAGATTTATATGTAACTACATACAGTGTTTAGTGTTTTGACATCTTACTATATAGCTCTCTGTTTCATGTATCCCTTAACCATTTATTGCAGATATAGATGATTTTACTACCTCTGTCTCTAGCACTGCTTTGTTTTTGGTTTTTTGGCTATATGTTTGTTCCCTGGCATGCAGTGCAGGAGACATGGGTTCAATTCCTAGGTTGGGAAGATTCCCTGGAGAAAGGAATGGCTACCCACCCCAGTATTTTTGCTTGGAGAATCCCATGAACTGAGGAGCCTTGTGGGCTACAGTCCACGGGTCACACACAGAGTCAGACACAATTAACACTTTAAATTTTCACTTTAGTATGAAATAAGTCATGTAAGTAATTTTAAAACATTTTATTAAGAAAAATAAACAGTATATTACTTAAACTATAGTCTTAAATTAATCTTGATTTTACTTCAGACCTTTGCTTCACAAGGAATTTTAATAAGGTGAAAAGTTTAAAACTACTGAAGAATCTAAAGACTTTTCAACCATCCCTGGAAACTATAACAAAATCTTGCTACTCTGGTGCCAAAAACAGTTTATAGTAAAGAAAGATTGGGTTAGTCCTAAAGGACTCAGTGCTTCTAAAAAAACCTGGCAGACATCAATTTTTGGCTGCACTTGAAGACAGCACATATGGGATCCAAGAAATTCCAGGAGTGAGCAATCTCAGAAATGTCTGGATTCAGAGTCTTCCCTACAGATACGCATCACAGGCTTGAATAATCCATGAACTAAGTAATGTCATCCCTGCCTATCGGTGAGGCAGCCTCCTCCACCTCGAGGCCGGTTCAGTGCCAGGGTTCTGCAGGTCACCTATCAGATACCAGCCCTGAGGGGTGGGCGGAGCAAAGAGGAGGCTCCGAGCGGTGACAGCACATGCACCACCACAAGCAAAGCTTCTCTGGATATTCTGACCAGTTCCCTTCCCCCTGCCCCCACCTACAATGAACAGTTTACTCACGTCATAGCTTTTTACTCTTTCTAAGATTCCTTTATACCTTTCTCTATCAATGAGGATGAACTCGGAAAAAAAGGAATGACATAAAAAAGAATAAACAAATGAAAACGGCGAAGGATCTTTGCGGAAAAGCAATAATTAGCAAAACAGACTATAAAGCCATAATAATTCAAACTGCCAGGCACCAACACAACGTAAGAAACAAACATGGTTAACAATTTATTCCCACCACTATTGCTTTCCCCAAGGCACACACACACACACACACCCCTTCCTCCTTCCCTTATACAGAGCACTTCAGCTACTTTTTTTCTTTTCCACTCAAATTTTAGAATGACCAATTAGGTCTCTTTACCCCATCCACCAAAAAAGCTGTTGGAATTTTAACTGGCATTATCTTCAATACACAGGTCAACTTGGGAAGAACTGATACTTCTACAATAGTCTTCTAAATCCTTAAATATGGCATACATGATCATTTTTTAATAGTTAAGTCTTTTCTTAAATAGTTAATTTTTATTCATTTATTAACAGGTCCTTTTTAACCATTCATTTATATGCTTTTATTTGGAAATATTTATGCCAATACAGTGAAACTAAATTTCAGAGATAATGAATGTCATTAGTTTTGACATTGTTAGTTTATTATAAAAGAGAAACACAGAAATTATTTATGTAACGAAATATTTCAGAACTTCAGTGGAATGGGCAGCTCCACATAATGCCATTTCAATAGTGACTTATTTCAGTCAACATACTTCCCAAGAAAGCCACTACCTCTAAATAAGAAAGAACCTTGACATCCAAAACTACTTTGGTGCCTCTATATTCTGGGAGAATTTTATCTCCAACCTGCATACTAACTGGTTGAATCTCTCCACCCTTTCCTTTACAGCCCAATCCAACAGCTACTACCACTGCCCGTAATAACTTTCCTGATCGTGAGACTAAGTAATGTCATCCCTGCCTCCTCCACCTCGAGGCCGGTTCAGTGCCAGGGTTCTGCAGGTCACCTATCAGATACCAGCCCTGAGGGGTGGGCGGAGCAAAGAGGAGGCTCCGAGCGGCGGCAGCACATGCACCACCACAAGCAAAGCTTCTCTGGATATTCTGACCAGTTCCCTTCCCCCTGCCCCCACCTACAATGAACAGTTTACTCACGTCATAGCTTTTTACTCTTTCTAAGATTCCTTTATACCTTTCTCTATCAATGAGGATGAACTCGGAAAAAAAGGAATGACATAAAAAAGAATAAACAAATGAAAACGGCGAAGGATCTTTGCGGAAAAGCAATAATTAGCAAAACAGACTATAAAGCCATAATAATTCAAACTGCCAGGCACCAACACAATGTAAGAAACAAACATGGTTAACAATTTATTCCCACCACTATTGCTTTCCCCAAGGCAACACACACACACACCCCTTCCTCCTTCCCTTATACAGAGCACTTCAGCTACTTTTTTTCTTTTCCACTCAAATTTTAGAATGACCAATTAGGTCTCTTTACCCCATCCACCAAAAAAGCTGTTGGAATTTTAACTGGCATTATCTTCAATACACAGGTCAACTTGGGAAGAACTGATACTTCTACAATAGTCTTCTAAATCCTTAAATATGGCATACATGATCATTTTTTAATAGTTAAGTCTTTTCTTAAATAGTTAATTTTTATTCATTTATTAACAGGTCCTTTTTAACCATTCATTTATATGCTTTTATTTGGAAATATTTATGCCAATACAGTGAAACTAAATTTCAGAGATAATGAATGTCATTAGTTTTGACATTGTTAGTTTATTATAAAGAGAAACACAGAAATTATTTATGTAACGAAATATTTCAGAACTTCAGTGGAATGGGCAGCTCCACATAATGCCATTTCAATAGTGACTTATTTCAGTCAACATACTTCCCAAGAAAGCCACTACCTCTAAATAAGAAAGAACCTTGACATCCAAAACTACTTTGGTGCCTCTATATTCTGGGAGAATTTTATCTCCAACCTGCATACTAACTGGTTGAATCTCTCCACCCTTTCCTTTACAGCCCAATCCAACAGCTACTACCACTGCCCGTAATAACTTTCCTTGTGGTTTTCCTTGGAAACACAATGCCTCCTGTGGTCAGTCAAAGGAGGGGAAGAAACTTCCTAGACGCCTGTCCTGCCATGACTCCAGCTGCTGCAGTTCGTACTCTGCTCTCACACCACCACCACGAGAAGAGACCCTGGCAGACCCTCCTGACACGTGAACTCACTTACGTCTTTAATCCTTTGTGGCAGAGCACACAGAGACTGTGGTATGGCTTACGTAAGTGAAAAGAAAATGCATTTTGAATAATAAATAATACTCTCTTTATTGGCCCTATT
The DNA here is from genome assembly GCA_022376925.1 of Tragulus kanchil. Taxonomy (NCBI): domain Eukaryota; kingdom Metazoa; phylum Chordata; class Mammalia; order Artiodactyla; family Tragulidae; genus Tragulus; species Tragulus kanchil. The sequence goes on from JAIOJX010000003.1 coordinate 141,003,337, forward strand.
GTCTCTAAGTCTTATTACTATATGAGTAGAGATACTCAATGATAATTCCTTAAGGGTTAAGGAAATGGTTTCAAAACGTGCTGATGCTATCGCTCATCTCCAGTTTGACCTATCCACAACCACCTTTGATTTTCCATGGGGAAAAAAAAAAAAATTTCATGAGTCTCAGAAGCAGTACTAGGTAGCCACTTCCCATAATATACAACTAATCCACACTATCACAAAACTATAAACTAAGTCAGCCTTATAAAGTCCAATCCAAGTTGTCTAAAACTCAGAAATTCAAATGTATTGCCAAAGTATATAGACAATTCACAAAAAATAAATACCAATAAACCTTAATTCTCAAACATATAAAAATAAACATAACCATGATTGTTAAAGGGCCACAACACATATACATATATTTTATATATATACTAATATATACATATATATTTTTAAATACATATTCAAAAGACAGAGAGACAGCTCTTCCAACTCTGCGGCAGGTGAAAGGGGACATACAGACTTAATTGTCACTGTTTTAGCATTTTCATTACTGAAAATCAGTAGAGGAATTGTTCACTCTTATTAATAATATAGTAAAAACTATGTTTTATACAGTCTAATTCGTGAAAGGACTCCTTTACAGGAAAATTTCAGTTAATAAATGTACAAGAAATGACCAAATTAGAAATAACACCGTTTGTAATGTCTTTATCAAATAGGTGACTAGAACCAAAATTATCAATACATGCTAAAACACAATGAAACCTCAATCTTAGCATGATAACTGATTAAGACCCCGTATTTTCTGCATCCTAATGAAACTTAAGGCACCTAGCATTACTTATGAATTACTCTTAGCAAAAATGTTTAACCCAAATTTTATCAAGTCTTTAAATCTGATATTCAATATATAGAAAATTCAAGTGAAAAAAACAAAATATGAGAAGCAATCAGGTAGAAGGTGGAACATTCCATAGAAAAACTGATCCACTTTGTTTAAAGAAAGAAAATGAATGGTACAGAGTAAAAAAATAGAGGTAGAAGTTAGAAAATATATACTTCAAGATTAAAGACATTTAAGAAATATAACTACTAAATTCAATGTATACACTTTATTTATTTCATAACTGAAACAAACGAACTACAAAACAACTAGGGGAAAATTTTTAAAAAGGACTGAATAAGCTAAACTATTGCTAATTTGTGACACTATTGTTAATTCTGTGATGGTTCATGTGTGATAATGGTATTAAGGTTATAAAGAAAATGTCTGTATTTTACTTTTAAGTACTTTAAAAAACAGGTGAAGTAAATATGGAAATAATCCAAATGGCTGTTAACATGAATAGATAAACAAATGATGGTATATTCATACAAAGGAATCTTACTCAGGAATAAAAATGAATGAAATATTAATACATGCTACAACATAGCAAACATTCCAGGGACTAGGACATGGTTATCTTTGGGTGACCGTCATTCCGTCTATCATAATTAAGCTGTTAAAAATAAACAAAAATGTTTAAAATCTACATTTTAATGTGAATTCATTATTTTAGTCATTCTACATAATTATATGTCTGTCAGTTTTCATAATTAAGAGATAAAAATGAAATACCGGTTTTCACCTGCCGAAATGGCAAAGGCCAAAGAATCTAAAAATGCATTAAACTGATAAAGAGGTGGGAAAGCAGACCTTCTCATACACTACTGGTAGGAGTATATATTGGTACAACTTCCATGGAGCAGTAGGGCAATGTCTACCAAAATTACAAATGCACATACACTGTGACCCAGCAATTCTACTTTGAGGAATTTATAATAGAAATGTACCTGGATGCATGAGAAATTATGTATGTAGCATTATTTGTTATAACAAAAGACTGGAAACAAATGTCCACCAATAAAGCATTCATTTCATATAATCTACGGATACTCTTGGTGCTTCCCCAGTGGCTCAGCGGTAAAGAATCCACCTGCAGGAAGGCAGGTTCGATCCCTAGGTCAGGAAGATGCCCTGGATAAGGAACGGCTACCTACTTCAGTATTCTTGCCTTAAAGGGCAAAAACAAAATATGAGAAGCAATCAGGTAGAAGGTGGAACATTCCATAGAAAAACTGATCCACTTTGTTTAAAGAAAGAAAATGAATGGTACAGAGTAAAAAAATAGAGGTAGAAGTTAGAAAATATATACTTCAAGATTAAAGACATTTAAGAAATATAACTACTAAATTCAATGTATACACTTTATTTATTTCATAACTGAAACAAACGAACTACAAAACAACTAGGGAAATTTTAAAATGGACTGAATAAGCTAAACTATTGCTAATTTGTGACACTATTGTTAATTCTGTGATGGTTCATGTGTGATAATGGTATTAAGGTTATAAAGAAAATGTCTGTATTTTACTTTTAAGTACTTTAAAAAACAGGTGAAGTAAATATGGAAATAATCCAAATGGCTGTTAACATGAATAGATAAACAAATGATGGTATATTCATACAAAGGAATCTTACTCAGGAATAAAAATGAATGAAATATTAATACATGCTACAACATAGCAAACATTCCAGGGACTAGGACATGGTTATCTTTGGGTGACCGTCATTCCGTCTATCATAATTAAGCTGTTAAAAATAAACAAAAATGTTTAAAATCTACATTTTAATGTGAATTCATTATTTTAGTCATTCTACATAATTATATGTCTGTCAGTTTTCATAATTAAGAGATAAAAATGAAATACCGGTTTTCACCTGCCGAAATGGCAAAGGCCAAAGAATCTAAAAATGCATTAAACTGATAAAGAGGTGGGAAAGCAGACCTTCTCATACACTACTGGTAGGAGTATATATTGGTACAACTTCCATGGAGCAGTAGGGCAATGTCTACCAAAATTACAAATGCACATACACTGTGACCCAGCAATTCTACTTTGAGGAATTTATAATAGAAATGTACCTGGATGCATGAGAAATTATGTATGTAGCATTATTTGTTATAACAAAAGACTGGAAACAAATGTCCACCAATAAAGCATTCATTTCATATAATCTACGGATACTCTTGGTGCTTCCCCAGTGGCTCAGCGGTAAAGAATCCACCTGCAGGGAAGGAGACACGGGTTCGATCCCTAGGTCAGGAAGATGCCCTGGATAAGGGAACGGCTACCTACTTCAGTATTCTTGCCTGGAAAATTCCAAAGAGTAAGACACAACTGAGTGACTGAGCACACATCGGTACTCCACAGTCACTTAAAAGAATAAGGCAACTACATACTAACCACGGAGAAAAAAGCAAGGACAGCAAGTGAAAATAAACAAGGAAGGTATGCATGGTATGCACCATGTGTGTTTAAATAGTCTTGTAAAACTACATGAAATATATGATTTTACTATCTCTGGAAGGATTCAAAAGAAACGGCTACCAGGAATCACCTCTGGAGAAAGGAGGTGGCTGACTGGGGAAAAGGGAAGAGAAAATTTTATTTCCTCCTTTTCTTACCTTTAGGAATGTCTACCGATACATGTACAACAAATGGAGAGACAACATTTTTTTCAAAAATCAGTATGCCACACAGGCTTACATGGCCCTCAACACAAAGTTTCAATCTCCAAGTAACTTCTTACCTGCTAGTTGGTGTAGGGAAAGAAAATGACAGAAGCTGGTTCCAGAATGGATCATTCTCAGAGACAGAGTCTGTGCCTGATAGCTTCTTTAAGTACTCATTTCTAGGAAGATCCCCAATTCTGCTACTGTTCGATCCCATCTTTAATCTGGTGGGTCACTTGTCCTTAAACCTTCATTTCCATAAGACAGCCTATAAAAATAAAAAGAAATTTCAAATGTGTTCAAAATAATCGTTGTACTTTTCCTACCCTTGACCTAATATAAGAAACTATAAACTTACTTTAAAAAAAAATCATACCTCTCTTTATTTTTTTAATCTTAATAATAGGAAAATGAATTAAATACAGCTACAATTACCAACATGGGCACGTCTCAAAAAAATTTCTTCTAAAGAAAGCTATAGAATAATGACATGGCCTAATTTCATTTATATGACTTCAAAATGTACAAACAATATTATGGATATATTCACAGCTACTATGAGTATTAAAACACACATGGGAGGGCTTCCCTGGTGGTCCAGTGGGTAAGGACACCGTCTTGTAGTGCAAGGGGCGCCGGTTCGATCCCTGGCCTGGGAAGATCCCATGTGCCGCAGGGCAGCTGGACTGATGTGTCCAATCACCGAGCCGGAGCTCTGGAGTGCATGTGCCCAGAGCCGGTGCTCTGCAACAACAGACGCCACAGCGATGGGAGGCCCACACGGGCCAAAGAAGAAAGATGGATGAAAATGGACAAATGAAAGACCAATAAAAGTGGCCCACCTGCTCCCCTCCCTCCCCGTTCCCCCTACCAAAATAAATAAATAAATAAATAAATAAATAAATAAATCTTTAAAAAAAACCACACACACATGGGAAAAATACAAAGCAAATTCAGAAGAATGCTTTTATATAATGTTATCAGGTGAGCAACAGGGGGCTTTCAGTGGTATCAATACCTTCTACTGAAGAAAAGGAAAAGAAACAGATGAGGCACATGTAGCAGATGTTTAGAGTTGTTGAAAATGGACAACAGATACATAGGTTCTGTTTCATTACCCTCTATCCCTGTCTGTTTTATATATTAATTTTAAAAAGAAAAAACTGGTTTCTTAATTTCTCAGCAGCAATACTGGAAGCTAGATGATAAGGAAGAATGCCTTTAAAACATTAAGAAAAAAATAACTTAACTAGAATTTTATAGCTAGCCAAGTTACCAGTTAGCAGGAAGGTAGAATAGCATTTTTAGATTTGCCAATACTAAAAACACCTCCCTTGAATCCATCTGAAGCTACTGGAAAATTTCCGTATGAGGAAAAAAAAAAATGAAGACGACAGAATTGAGGAAAAAACAAGATAGGGAGGAGAATCTCAGCCTATAAAAATAAAAAGAAATTTCAAATGTGTTCAAAATAATCGTTGTACTTTTCCTACCCTTGACCTAATATAAGAAACTATAAACTTACTTTAAAAAAAAATCATACCTCTCTTTATTTTTTTAATCTTAATAATAGGAAAATGAATTAAATACAGCTACAATTACCAACATGGGCACGTCTCAAAAAAATTTCTTCTAAAGAAAGCTATAGAATAATGACATGGCCTAATTTCATTTATATGACTTCAAAATGTACAAACAATATTATGGATATATTCACAGCTACTATGAGTATTAAAACACACATGGGAGGGCTTCCCTGGTGGTCCAGTGGGTAAGGACACCGTCTTGTAGTGCAAGGGGCGCCGGTTCGATCCCTGGCCTGGGAAGATCCCATGTGCCGCAGGGCAGCTGGACTGATGTGTCCAATCACCGAGCCGGAGCTCTGGAGTGCATGTGCCCAGAGCCGGTGCTCTGCAACAACAGACGCCACAGCGATGGGAGGCCCACACGGGCCAAAGAAGAAAGATGGATGAAAATGGACAAATGAAAGACCAATAAAAGTGGCCCACCTGCTCCCCTCCCTCCCCGTTCCCCCTACCAAAATAAATAAATAAATAAATAAATAAATAAATAAATCTTTAAAAAAAACCACACACACATGGGAAAAATACAAAGCAAATTCAGAAGAATGCTTTTATATAATGTTATCAGGTGAGCAACAGGGGGCTTTCAGTGGTATCAATACCTTCTACTGAAGAAAAGGAAAAGAAACAGATGAGGCACATGTAGCAGATGTTTAGAGTTGTTGAAAATGGACAACAGATACATAGGTTCTGTTTCATTACCCTCTATCCCTGTCTGTTTTATATATTAATTTTTAAAAAGAAAAAAAATGGTTTCTTAATTTCTCAGCAGCAATACTGGAAGCTAGATGATAAGGAAGAATGCCTTTAAAACATTAAGAAAAAAATAACTTAACTAGAATTTTATAGCTAGCCAAGTTACCAGTTAGCAGGAAGGTAGAATAGCATTTTTAGATTTGCCAATACTAAAAACACCTCCCTTGAATCCATCTGAAGCTACTGGAAAATTTCCGTATGAGGGAAAAAACAAAAAAAAAAAATGAAGACGACAGAATTGAGGAAACAGGATCCAACACAAGATAGGGGAGGAGAATCCACAGGTCAAGGGCTGCACAGCAGCTGGAGCAGCAGGGCCCAGTGGCCTCCTGGGGAAGACTCAGGGAACTCAAACAAGGGCTTGGTAATAACCTGGAGGGGTGGCAGGCGGAGGGAGATGGGAGGGAAGTTCAAGAGGAAGAGGGCATATGTATACCTGTTTCATGTCGATGTCTGGTAGTAAATAACAAAACTCTGCAAAGCTATTATCCTTCATTTAAAAGAATTTTTTAAAAAGAAAGTAAATATAAAATACACAGCAAATAGTAAGTCATTAGCAAAAAGCATAAAGCAAGAAATGTGCATTAAAATGATTGTGGTCCAGTGGTTAAAACTCCACGCTTCCAATGCAGGGGGCCCAGGTTCACTCCCTGGTCAGGGAACTAGATTCCACATGCCCCAACTAACTGTTAGCCAGCCACAACTAAGGCCCAGCACACCCACATTCATAAAAATAAATAACTATTTAAAAATAAATAAATAAATAAATAAAATGATGTATAGCATAACCACACTTCTTTAAGAATGTATTCCAATATCAAATGGCAAAGGCCAACAGTGCAAAACCACAATTACTTTTGCACCAAACTGAATATAAACTAGGTAATCCAGTAAGGGTCTACTGTATAACACAGCGAGCTCTACTCAGTATTCTGTGATGATCTATATGGGAAATGAATCTGAGAAAGAATATATATATGTACTCATATAACTGATCACTTTGCTGTACACTTGAAACTAGCACAATACTGTACAACTCTACTCCAATACAAAATTAACCTTTTTAAAAATCTGGACGGAGGGAATAAGTGGTGTTTGTTAATATTCTCTCTACTTTTCTGTACATATGAAACTTTTTATTAAAAAAGAGATGGGCAGGGCTTCCCCTGGTGGTCCAGTGGATAAGGACACCGCCTTGCAGTGCAAGGGGCGCCGGTTCAATCCCTGGCCTGGGAAGATCCCACGTGCAGCGGAGCGGCTGGACTGATGTATCCAATCACCGAGCCGCAGCTCTGGAGCGCATGCGCCCAGAGCCGGCACTCTGCAACAACAGACGCCACCGCAATGGGAGGCCCGCAAGAGCCAAAGAACAAAGACGGATGAAAACAGAGAAATGAAAGACCAATAGAAGTGGCCCGCCTGCTCCCCTCCCTCTCCAACCCGACCCCCCACCCAAAATAAATAAATAAATAAATTTTAAAAAAAAGAGAGAGATGGGCAAACAAACAAAAAAGATTACATATATGACTCCGTTTATGTAATATTCAAGATGACAAAATTTTAGTGATGGGGGCTCCCCTGGTGGTCCAGTGGGTAAGGACACCACCTTGCAATGCAAAGGGAGCCCGTTCGATCCCTGGCCTGGGAAGATCCCACGTGCCACAGAGTGGCTGGACAGATGTGTCCAACTACCAAGCTGGAGCTCTGGAGCGCATGCGTCCAGAGCCTGTGCTCTGTGACAACAGAGGCCACTGCGATGGGAGGCTCACACGGGCCAAAGAACAAAGATGAATAAACGAAAGACCAACAGAAGTGGCAAAAAAAAAAAAAAAACTCACAAAATTTTAGTGATGAAGGACCCATGGTTGCTAGGGTGTGTGTGACAGGCTGGTGGAGCTGACAATGAAAACTAGCATGCGCAAGATCATTTGTGGGACTGGAAAAGGTGTGGATCCTGATTATGGTCATGGTTACATGAATCTACCCATGTGATAAAACTTCACAGAACTTTAAGCACAAAAGAAAAAAAAGAGTGCACATGAAAAATGGAGCCTGTAGTCTATTCTGAGGCGTCACTATCCATTTCTTGGCTTTGATAATGTACTATGATTATATTAACCTTGCGGGAAGGTGGGTGAAAGGTACATGAGACTTCTCTGTACTATTTTTGCAACTTCCTATGAGTCTGGATTTATTTCAAAATAAAAAGGTTTTTAAAACAAAATCAAACCCAAAATCGAATCTACATGTCAAATCTAGCAAGCATTTTCCATCATTACCAGCAAGTTTACTTTTACACATTAAGCTACTTCATCACCTGTGTTATCACATGGTGAGACGTGATCCCACGTTGGCTTTACTTGGTGTCCTTGAATCCTCTTTCACTTAGGTTTCCCAAATAAATTCTTTCTGGCAGATCTTATTTGAAACTGAAGTTTTTTAATAAAGTGAAAGAGGTGCTGGTCCTCTGGAAATTCCACACTAATTTCGTAACGCAGGGAGCATCCAGCAGACTGTGCCCTCTACCGCCTACTTTAGGACCCTATTTCCTTTATATCACACTTACCAAATAATTTTCTGCAATAAGCCCTGCAAAATTCTTGAATATGCCTCAGTGAAACTGAAGAAAAAAAAGATTTCCACAACTTATTTATAAGTCTTCTTATTTATCTGGGGACTCATGCCGTCTAAGCAATGAGCATTATGGGCCTAACAACAGTTCACTGGATAAACACCACAGTGTGGGGGTCAAAACGGTCTGTTGGTTTACTGGCAATAAGCACTTTTCGTATGGATTCCTTTGGCTCTGCCATAGTCTCAATTTCTTCTTTTCACAGAACTAAAATTAACAGGATAAAAATAACACCAGATAAAAAAGAAATAAGGGGAAAAAAAAAAAGAAATGAGGGGGACTTCCCTGGAGGTCCAATATGTTAACTTGCCTGCCAATGCAGGGGACACAGGTTCAATCCCTGGTCCAGGGAGATTTCACATGCTCTGGAGCAACTAAGCCCGCGAGCCACAACTACTGAGCCTCCGTGCTCTAGAGCCCGCCCTCTGCAACTAGAGAAGCCCCCGTGCACCACAACTAGAGAAAGCCTGCACAAGCTAACAAAGGCTCCGCACAGCCAACAAAAGAATTAAAAAAATGCTGTATATACAACTAATTGAGAAAAAAAAAGATAAGAATCAAAAGTTTGTTTTCAATCAAATAGACAAGTACTTCACTTTTCTTTTGGTACCTTAACAACAATCAATTAAAAATTTACTTTGGGAGTTCAGGTATATAAATGATAAATTTTTCAAAAGAGCAAAACTCCATTCTACTTCATAGGGCAACAAAGAAAATATCATAGAGTATATTCATTAAAATTTAAGTCAGAAAAAAAAAAATTTAAGTCAGACCTGATTTCCAATTTGTATTTTATTTTTTGAATCAGTATATGGTACAAAATATACAGGGTTCAGTGGATATATTATAGTAAAAAGTCACTCCCCCATCCATCTCCTAACCACCTACTTTCTCAACTCAGAGGAAATATCACCAGTTTCTTGGTATCATTCCACAGATCCTTACTGATGAAAACCAGGGTGAGATGGAACTTGAAACCCCCACTATGCAGTCACCTCGCCTCCTGCCGCTGCTCCTCTCGCTGAGCCTCACAGGACTTCCCTGGCCTTTATATCACACTTAAAATAGAACCCTGCAAAATTCTTGAATATGCCTCAGTGAAACTGAAGAAAAAAGATTTCCACAACTTATTTATAAGTCTTCTTATTTATCTGGGGACTCATGCCGTCTAAGCAATGAGCATTATGGGCCTAACAACAGTTCACTGGATAAACACCACAGTGTGGGGGTCAAAACGGTCTGTTGGTTTACTGGCAATAAGCACTTTTCGTATGGATTCCTTTGGCTCTGCCATAGTCTCAATTTCTTCTTTTCACAGAACTAAAATTAACAGGATAAAAATAACACCAGATAAAAAAGAAATAAGGGGAAAAAAAAAAAGAAATGAGGGGGACTTCCCTGGAGGTCCAATATGTTAACTTGCCTGCCAATGCAGGGGACACAGGTTCAATCCCTGGTCCAGGGAGATTTCACATGCTCTGGAGCAACTAAGCCCGCGAGCCACAACTACTGAGCCTCCGTGCTCTAGAGCCCGCCCTCTGCAACTAGAGAAGCCCCCGTGCACCACAACTAAAGAAAGCCTGCACAAGCTAACAAAGGCTCCGCACAGCCAACAAAAGAATTAAAAAAATGCTGTATATACAACTAATTGAGAAAAAAAAAGATAAGAATCAAAAGTTTGTTTTCAATCAAATAGACAAGTACTTCACTTTTCTTTTGGTACCTTAACAACAATCAATTAAAAATTTACTTTGGGAGTTCAGGTATATAAATGATAAATTTTTCAAAAGAGCAAAACTCCATTCTACTTCATAGGGCAACAAAGAAAATATCATAGAGTATATTCATTAAAATTTAAGTCAGACCTGATTTCCAATTTGTATTTTATTTTTTGAATCAGTATATGGTACAAAATATACAGGGTTCAGTGGATATATTATAGTAAAAAGTCACTCCCCCATCCATCTCCTAACCACCTACTTTCTCAACTCAGAGGAAATATCACCAGTTTCTTGGTATCATTCCACAGATCCTTACTGATGAAAACCAGGGTGAGATGGAACTTGAAACCCCCACTATGCAGTCACCTCGCCTCCTGCCGCTGCTCCTCTCGCTGAGCCTCACAGGACTTCCCTGGCTCTCAGCTCTTTTTTCTCTCAACGTGTCAGTAACCAAGCATCTCTCCCAGTTTCACCAGTGGCTTACACCATGCTACTTTCAAATCACTCCTATCCCAACCTCTGCCTGGAATGCCTAAAACACTTGAGGTATCTTTTAAACTTAAGAATTTGTTGTTGGGCTTCCCTGGTGGTCCAGTGGGTAAGGACACCGCCTTGCAGTGCAAGGGGCGCCGGTTCGATCCCTGGCCTGGGAGGATCCCACGTGCCGCGGAGCAGCTGGACTGATGTGTCCAATTACTGGGCCAGAGCTCTAGAGCGCATGCGCCCAGAGCCGGTGCCCTGAGACAGCAGAGACCAGTGCGATGGGAGGCCCACACAGGGCCGAAGAACAAAGATGAATGAAAATAGATAAATGAAAGAGGTGGCCCGCCTGTCCCCCTCCCTCCTCAACCCGTCCTCCCAGCCCCCCAGAAAAATCAAAAAAAAAAAAAAAAAAAACTTTGTTGTTGTTGTTGAGTTGCTCAGTCACGTCTGACTCTTTTGCAGTCCTGTGGACTATGTGTAACCCGCAAGGCTCCCCTGCCTGTGGGACCTCCCAGGCAAGAATGCTGGAGTGGGTTGCCATTTCCTTTTCCAGGGGATCTTCCCGACCTAGGGCTAGAACCTGCATCTCCTGCACTGGCAGGAGGATTCTTTACCACTGAATCACTGGGGAAAGCCAGTTCAAAAAAATTTAAAAAAAAGGGTCAGAAAAAAAAGAGCAAAACTCCATTCTACTTCATAGGGCAACAAAGAAAATATCATAGAGTATATTCATTAAAATTTAAGTCAGAAAAAAAAATTTAAGTCAGTTTTATTTTATTTTATTTTTTGAATCAGTATATGGTACAAAATATACAGGGTTCAGTGGATATATTATAGTAAAAAGTCACTCCCCCATCCATCTCCTAACCACCTACTTTCTCAACTCAGAGGAAATATCACCAGTTTCTTGGTATCATTCCACAGATCCTTACTGATGAAAACCAGGGTGAGATGGAACTTGAAACCCCCACTATGCAGTCACCTCGCCTCCTGCCGCTGCTCCTCTCGCTGAGCCTCACAGGACTTCCCTGGCTCTCAGCTCTTTTTTCTCTCAACGTGTCAGTAACCAAGCATCTCTCCCAGTTTCACCAGTGGCTTACACCATGCTACTTTCAAATCACTCCTATCCCAACCTCTGCCTGGAATGCCTAAAACACTTGAGGTATCTTTTAAACTTAAGAATTTGTTGTTGGGCTTCCCTGGTGGTCCAGTGGGTAAGGACACCGCCTTGCAGTGCAAGGGGCGCCGGTTCGATCCCTGGCCTGGGAGGATCCCACGTGCCGCGGAGCAGCTGGACTGATGTGTCCAATTACTGGGCCAGAGCTCTAGAGCGCATGCGCCCAGAGCCGGTGCCCTGAGACAGCAGAGACCAGTGCGATGGGAGGCCCACACAGGGCCGAAGAACAAAGATGAATGAAAATAGATAAATGAAAGAGGTGGCCCGCCTGTCCCCCTCCCTCCTCAACCCGTCCTCCCAGCCCCCCAGAAAAATCAAAAAAAAAAAAAAAGACTTTGTTGTTGTTGTTGAGTTGCTCAGTCACGTCTGACTCTTTTGCAGTCCTGTGGACTATGTGTAACCCGCAAGGCTCCCCTGCCTGTGGGACCTCCCAGGCAAGAATGCTGGAGTGGGTTGCCATTTCCTTTTCCAGGGGATCTTCCCGACCTAGGGCTAGAACCTGCATCTCCTGCACTGGCAGGAGGATTCTTTACCACTGAATCACTGGGGAAAGCCAGAACTTAAGGATAATATAACGCATAATTATATTTATATATGGGCTTCCCCAGTGGTTCAGCAGTAAAGAATCTGCCTGTAGTGCAAGAGAACACAGGTTCGATCCCTGGGTTGGGAAGATCCCCTAGAGAAGGGCATAAACAACCCACTCCAGTGTTCGTACTTGGAGAATCCCATGGACAAAAGAGCCTATGGGCTCCAGTACACAGGGTTGCAAAGAGTTAAACATGACTAAAGCAATTGAGCATGCACAAATATTTATTTATATCTCCAGTAATTTTGTAGGTAACAATGTTCCTTACACAAAACTACACTAGAAATAAGTAGCATGCAATTGCTGGTGCTTTTAGCCGACCTATCCTTAATGTAAGGTAGTCAGTAACTCAATCTTAACATCTGTAAAACTGATGCCACCCTCCCTTCCAAAACCTCCAGCCTGAAGTTCCCATTATGTAACAACTACCTTTAAATGTTATTTTTCTCGAGTACATATGATATATCTCCCAAGGTAGGTTATTCCTGGGAAGCATGAATCTGGCTTTACATTTCCTCCTTATCTCTAGGTAACCTAAATCAACCTAAAGAGATAGTGCTCAAAAAAAAAAAAAAAAAAAAAGAAAGAAAACAACTTACTGAAATAGCCAAGGTCTCATAGCCAATAAATATATGAAAATATCTTCAGAATAAATGAAGATTAAAACATGCTAATTAAAGCAGCAAGGTGTCCTCATTACCCTTCCCTGGTAGCTCAGCTGGTAAAGAATCTGCCTGCAAAGCGGGAGACCCCAGTTCAATTTCTGGGTGGGGAAGATTCCCTGGAGAAAAGATACGCTACCCACTCCAGTATTCCTGGGTTTCCTGGTGGCTCAGACAGTAAAGAATCTGCCTGTAGTGCAAGAGAACACAGGTTCGATCCCTGGGTCGGGAAGATCCCCTAGAGAAGGGCATAAACAACCCACTCCAGTGTTCGTACTTGGAGAATCCCATGGACAAAAGAGCCTATGGGCTCCAGTACACAGGGTTGCAAAGAGTTAAACATGACTAAAGCAATTGAGCATGCACAAATATTTATTTATATCTCCAGTAATTTTGTAGGTAACAATGTTCCTTACACAAAACTACACTAGAAATAAGTAGCATGCAATTGCTGGTGCTTTTAGCCGACCTATCCTTAATGTAAGGTAGTCAGTAACTCAATCTTAACATCTGTAAAACTGATGCCACCCTCCCTTCCAAAACCTCCAGCCTGAAGTTCCCATTATGTAACAACTACCTTTAAATGTTATTTTCTCAGTACATATGATATATCTCCCAAGGTAGGTTATTCCTGGGAAGCATGAATCTGGCTTTACATTTCCTCCTTATCTCTAGGTAACCTAAATCAACCTAAAGAGATAGTGCTCAAAAAAAAAAAAAAAAAAAGAAAGAAAACAACTTACTGAAATAGCCAAGGTCTCATAGCCAATAAATATATGAAAATATCTTCAGAATAAATGAAGATTAAAACATGCTAATTAAAGCAGCAAGGTGTCCTCATTACCCTTCCCTGGTAGCTCAGCTGGTAAAGAATCTGCCTGCAAAGCGGGAGACCCCAGTTCAATTTCTGGGTGGGGAAGATTCCCTGGAGAAAAGATACGCTACCCACTCCAGTATTCCTGGGTTTCCTGGTGGCTCAGACAGTAAAGAATTTGCCTGCAGTGCAGGAGACCTGGGTTGGGAAGATTCCCTGGAGAAGGGAACAGCTACCCACTCCAGTCTTCTTGCCTGGAGAATTTCACGGCTCACCCTTGGAGTCTCAAAGAGTTGAACTCAACTGAGCAACTTTCACTTAGTAAAGATTAAAAAATAAAAAATTTTAAAAAAACCCGTAATCACAGTGTGAGCGTTATAAGGAAACAGGCACCCCCACCATACTGGACAGCATCTGTCAAAACTTTAAGTATGCCAAAATTTTGGTTCTGATAAACTCATACAAGCTGACAAGTCCTATACACCCAGATGTTAACCATCATTTGGAAGAGGGAGCTCTCAATAAAACCTGAATGATCATCACTTATCATTGCAGTTCAATGCAGATGAACTACAACATGAAATAAGCATATCATGGAATACAGGTAGCCACTAAAAAGAATGAGGTAGATCTTATCTGTTCACATGCAAAGAGATCCCAAATACCACAAGTATCAAGAAAAATAGAGACACAGAACAGCTCATATAGTAAAACGCCATTTGTTTTAAATAAACATGTAAATTCTTATACAGACTAGACAATTTCTGGAAGGAAATATAAGCAATGATCCAAGACCAGTTATCTCTGAAGAATGGGTGTGGAAATCTGAAAAGGAAGGGACTTTTCACATTAGGTCTTTCTGCACAGCTTGACTTTTTTTAAAAAAACAGAAATACGTAAAGTTAAAAACAAAAACAAAAAGCATATGGATTGTTTTCCTTCCCTCTCTGCTTCAGGAAGGCTCTTTATGTGCTTCTGGTTTGTGATTAAAACTCTACGTGAGTGACCCAAGAACTAATATCTTGCCTTGACTTCTCAGTCAAAACCCATGCGTAACTCTCTACTTACTGAACATTTCCATTTGATGTCTAGTAACATCAAAAACAGCTTTAAAAGAGAATTGAACATGTGTTCCCTAGAACAGGCAACCTTTCCACAGCTACGCTTCCTATCTAAGTCATCCGCAATCTCGGCTCAAGCATCTCACTCACATACCAGGCGTGTATTCCACACATGCCCGTTACACACTCACTATAAATGCAGGTGTTGTGATGAATACTGAAAATGAAAAAAGAAACAAAACCAAGTCCCTGCCATTAATGGACTCAAATCCTGGCGGGAGAGACAAATCTGTCAATAAACAATTACAACACAGTTGACAAGGGTTATGATGGAGTCATTACAGAAGCTACGTAAACACACAGGTGCAGGGGAGGCAGAGGAAGCCCACAAGCAGCGGCTGTGTGAGCAGACTCACGCATACTGAGTGCTTCACACTCGCTCATTCATCCAGTCCCCGTGAAGTGCCCTGAAAGGCAGGCACACTCTTCTCATTCTACAGATGAGAAGCTAAGGCATGGACAGGTTAAGTAACTCACCTCAAACATTCAAGGTCCCAGAGACTATAAGCAGCAAAGCCAAGATGTGAACCTAGACCATCTACGTCCAGAGTCCCTGGTCTCTATCCCTCTCCTAGGCTGACCCTCCACCATCACCAGGTCCTGTGGGTTATGCTACAACAGCCACCATTCTATGTGCCATCTCTTAAACCAATCTCTTTACCTTTCTGCTGCCTCATTCCTGACCTGGTTTCTTCAATCTCACATGATTTAGTGCAGGAGTACTGGGATTTCTTTGCTTCCGACCTCTCCACTTTGATTCACTCTAAACACTTCACTACTGCATTAATCCTTAAAAAACAGGAAATTCAGTCCAGCATCAAAATTAAGGCCACGGGTTCTAGCGTGGCATAGACCTTGCTAAGCCTGTGCAGAGTCAGTGTGAATCTCCATTTTACCACTGATTAAACCCCACTGCATCACAAGAAAACAACAGTACTTACAACCCATAAGGCTTTCTGAGGCTGAAGCAAGATAATGCATGCCAAGTACTCAGCCAAGGACCTGGCTCAGGGTAGACTCAGTCAAGGAAAAGGTCAAATACACCCTATTTTTAATATTAATGAAGTTACCACTTCCATCATTTCACTCACCAGCTCAAAACATATACAATGATTCATTACCTGAAAAGCCAACACTGACATTCAATGGACCCTCCGCAGTCTGAAAGCTCACTTTCTAACTTTATTTCCAACCATCCTCCAAACCAGTACTTCTCAAACTTGAAGGAACACCTGTGGAATCTGTGGCTAAAAATGCAAATGCCTACCCCTCAAAGGGGCTTCCCTGATGACTCAGCTGGTAAAGAATCTGCCTGCAATGCAGAAGATCCCTGCAGTGGGAAGATCCCCTGGAGGAGGGCATGGCAACTCACTCCAGTATTCTTGCCTGGAGAGTCCCCATGGACAGAGAAGCCTGGTGGGCTACAAGCCATGGGGGCTGCAAAGCATCAGACACGAGTGAGTGACTACGCACAGTACAACATGCCTCAAAGATTCAGAATTTCAGGGCAGAGCCCAGGCATCTACATTTTCTTAAAAGCATTCACAGTGATTTTGATACAGTGGCACGTGAACCTCAATTTGCAAATAAGAACCATAACAAAGTACAGAGGGCAGCGTCTCAACACTGAGGATGCTCATCCACTCCCCAACTCCGGCCCTCCACATCCACCATGCCCCGGCACCCCTGGCCCACAGCACCTGAAACCCTAGCTACTAAATGTAACACAAGCACTCTCTTTTCTTTACAGTCTAAGAGTGATCATCAGTTCTATCGCTCATTTGGAATTTAACTGCCAAGTTAAATTAACCACCATAGTCAAAGCCACAAGACCACACAAGTCCCAAGACCAGATGGTCTGCTGATCTGCTATGTGACTCCTATATACTATTGCTTTTAAGTACTTTCTGATCAACTATTTCTTCTAGCGTGGCATAGACCTTGCTAAGCCTGTGCAGAGTCAGTGTGAATCTCCATTTTACCACTGATTAAACCCCACTGCATCACAAGAAAACAACAGTACTTACAACCCATAAGGCTTTCTGAGGCTGAAGCAAGATAATGCATGCCAAGTACTCAGCCAAGGACCTGGCTCAGGGTAGACTCAGTCAAGGAAAAGGTCAAATACACCCTATTTTTAATATTAATGAAGTTACCACTTCCATCATTTCACTCACCAGCTCAAAACATATACAATGATTCATTACCTGAAAAGCCAACACTGACATTCAATGGACCCTCCGCAGTCTGAAAGCTCACTTTCTAACTTTATTTCCAACCATCCTCCAAACCAGTACTTCTCAAACTTGAAGGAACACCTGTGGAATCTGTGGCTAAAAATGCAAATGCCTACCCCTCAAAGGGGCTTCCCTGATGACTCAGCTGGTAAAGAATCTGCCTGCAATGCAGAAGATCCCTGCAGTGGGAAGATCCCCTGGAGGAGGGCATGGCAACTCACTCCAGTATTCTTGCCTGGAGAGTCCCCATGGACAGAGAAGCCTGGTGGGCTACAAGCCATGGGGGCTGCAAAGCATCAGACACGAGTGAGTGACTAAGCACAGTACAACATGCCTCAAAGATTCAGAATTTCAGGGCAGAGCCCAGGCATCTACATTTTCTTAAAAGCATTCACAGTGATTTTGATACAGTGGCACGTGAACCTCAATTTGCAAATAAGAACCATAACAAAGTACAGAGGGCAGCGTCTCAACACTGAGGATGCTCATCCACTCCCCAACTCCGGCCCTCCACATCCACCATGCCCCGGCACCCCTGGCCCACAGCACCTGAAACCCTAGCTACTAAATGTAACACAAGCACTCTCTTTTCTTTACAGTCTAAGAGTGATCATCAGTTCTATCGCTCATTTGGAATTTAACTGCCAAGTTAAATTAACCACCATAGTCAAAGCCACAAGACCACACAAGTCCCAAGACCAGATGGTCTGCTGATCTGCTGTGTGACTCCTATATACTATTGCTTTTAAGTACTTTCTGATCAACTATTTCTTCTAGTCAATTTTACTATCATGAGTAAAAACAGTACTTTGAACAAGAAATGATATGCTCAATAGTTTGTATTTAATTTGTGAAATAGTTGATACATGTGTATATATGCAAAGTTGCCTCAGTTGTGTCCAACTCCTTGTGATCCTATGGACTGCAGCCCACGAGGCTCCTCTGTCCATGGAATTCTCCGGGCAAGAATACTGGAGTGGGTCCCCATGCCCTCCTCCAGGGGATCTTCCCGACCCAGGGATCAAACTTGCGTCTCTTCTACCGTCTGCATCAGCAGGCGAGTTCTTTACATAAAGAGTAAATCTCCTCTTCTATACATACTGATTCACCAAATTCTGTCCTAACACCCCTCAAAATATCCAAATAACAGTCTAGTGCACATTGTCCCAACTTAGGTGGACTCCATGAATCATAAACCACATTCCAGAACCACCTGAATGTATATATGTGTGTGCACACACATACAGACACATCTGCCCACAAGAGACTTGAGGCAAAACCTCATCACTGAAACAAGAGCGCAGACAAACAGTGGACTATGATCACTGCCCAAGGGACACGTGAAACACCACAAGTGCCATTAGTCCAAGTAATGGAACATCCTCTACTAGGTTACTAGTTCCAAGTGCTATATTAAGTACAGTTGGGTATTCTGCTCCCATGAAATCAGAGTAATGAAAATAAAGACAAAAGCCCACAAGTATAAGATGAGAGGAAATGTGAAAGACGGAAAAGGGACAGAGTGGCAGTAACTGAGCTGGCAGAGCTGAGGAGGTCCCCCACCTTCCTGCCTGCCAAAGGAGATGCTAACAAGAAGCAAGCCGATTCAGCCCACGGAACCCTGGGAAGGTGAAGGAACTGAGAAAAGCACCATGAAGGACTGGGCGAGGCAGGGGGCTCCAGTCTGAGAGTCCTCCCTTCCTCCAGTAGGAAGTCACGTGTGCGCACTCTGGAGAAATCTGACCAGAGAGACTGTGGACTTGGAAGCCAAGGCTGGAGACAGGAACAGGGCAGAGGATGAAAACCAGGGGATGGAGTTCAGGTCTGCTTGCTGCAGAGTTACGCAGCGGGTCTCCCAGTCTCCAAGGCAGCGACCAGAGGGTTCTTCCCAAGAGAAATGGAAGGAGGGACCAGGGAAAAGAGAAAGACATTAGGGATCCCCCCATTTTAAAAGCTGGCTTGGCCCCTACCACCCACCACTCACCAAAATCCACTTGCACACAGAGCTTCCAATCAGTGCTGGGAGTCTCGATCTTAAGTAAGAATGGGCCACCAAAAATGATTAGACTTGTGAGAGGAAAGCCTCTAATCTGAAAAAAGTAAATATAACCAAAGAAATTAATCAGAACATAGGTGAGGGCTTCCCTGGTGGTCCAGTGGGTAAGGACATTGCCTTGCAGTGCAAGGGCCGCCGGTTCGATCCCTGGCCCAGGAGGATCCCACGTGCCACGGAGCGGCTGGACTGATGTGTCCAATTACCGAGTCAGAGCTCTGGAGCGCATGCACCCAGAGCCGGTGCTCTGCGACAACAGGGGCCACCGCGATGGGAGGCCCATGCAGGCCAAAGAACAAAGATGGATGAAAATAGATAAATGAAAGACCAACAGAAGTGGCCCACCCGCCCCGCCTCCCTCCCCAAAAAGAATATAGGTGATTTTAAGGAAAAAATTTAAAATGAATACCCTCAGGGAGATGATACGAATAATAAGTGCAAACATTTATATAGCACTTACTATGTCCCCAGGTTGTATTCAAAGTGCTAGACACGCACAGCGTCGCTGACCCACACCACAGCCCGAGAGGCGGCTCTGTCACTCTCACTGCCTGGATCACAGGCCAGCCAACTGGGGCCCAATTGCTCACTCCAGCCTACAGCATGAAGAGTGATTTTGACATTTTTAAAATCTATTTATTTTTTCATTAAAGCATAACTGATTTACAGAATTCTGTTGTGTTCTGCCAAATATCAGCATGGATAGCCATAGGTATGATTGTTACATTTTTAAGTGGTCAAGAAAAGTCAGAGCTTTGTGACACAGGGAAATCCTATGAAAACCTTCTGTGTCAACAAATAAAGCCTGATGAGAACACAGTCACAGTCATTTGTTCATACCTGTCTGAATCAGATGCTTTCACGATACAAAGCAGAGTCGAATGGTGACCACAGAGTCTAGACGTGACGCCTTCATCCCTTCGTACTGCCACTCAGTGCAAATCTCAGTGACACATGGGGCAATGACAGCACTTCCAGTGCCAGGCGTATTGCCGTATTTCAGTGTTTTAAATTACCAGGCGGTATATCTCACATACCAAAAGAAGAACAAAGCAGACTCCGGTGTCACGCTTTTTTCTTTTTTTGTAATTTCTGCTTTATCTTCAGTGTTTCTTTCTGACATGCGTTCATATCCCCCTCCTTTTTCTTTTGTCATACTTTTAAGTTACAGAGGAATGTAGATTCTTTTAAATCTAATTAGATATTGAAAGGACTTCCCTGGTGGTCCAATGGCTAAAGACTTCTTGCTGCCAATGCAACGGCCCTGGGTTCAGTCCCTGGTGGGAGAACTAGGATCCCACATGATCCTGCAGGCAGTAACTAAGACTCAGTGCAGCCAAGTAAGTAAGTAAATAAAATAAATACTTAATCAGATTTTTAAGTATTATGTTTATGAAGTAAAAGCATCATAGCCATGTCAGAAGAACACAAGACAGAAAGACATTCCCAACTAAAGTGACAACATGACACACCCTACCACACAGCACGCACTCCCAACACTTCAGAGCCACCATCGGGAAAGTCTGAAAATGCAAAACCATTTCATCACATGCAAAATGTATTCTCAAAAATAAAAAATGAAAATGAGGCTACAACTGAGTAAGATTCTGAATGACTCATCTGTTAACCCAGCAAGGAAAGTCATTCACCAATAATCATGAGGTTAACTGGGTCTGATGACAGCAAACAAAGAAATATGTACAGAGAAAAGAAAATGTCTTGAAGACTCGTCTTTCAGTGAGAACAACTGCCCAGAGCACAGTCTGTAGGGAACAGTTAGGGCCATGAATGGTTTCCAAAACAGCTGAGGCAAGACTCATCCAGTACAACCAGAAGGGAAACCTGCTAAGAGGCACAACAGCAAACAGTGGTAAACGTATGTGGAGCAGAACAAAGCTCACCTGGACAAGTTTACAAACCTTGAAAATGCACGGTGTTTGCAAAATTTTATTTTACTTTGGAAAACATATACTTTTTTACAAAAATGTTCTTTGTGTTAACATGCAGATTTGCTGTCTATTTTTAAGCAAATTAAATAAATATTTTTCAAATGCAAGGTGTTTAAATCTTATTCATTATACTATCTATGCACAGAATATTCTGCACAAAATATCTGAGTCTACCAGGCGTTACTGAACCAGTAGTGTCAATAGTTCACTTCTTCCAGTCTCATGTACTTCCACAAAATTTTTCTAACAACGAAATTTTCTTTCTGACATGCGTTCATATCCCCCTCCTTTTTCTTTTGTCATACTTTTAAGTTACAGAGGAATGTAGATTCTTTTAAATCTAATTAGATATTGAAAGGACTTCCCTGGTGGTCCAATGGCTAAAGACTTCTTGCTGCCAATGCAACGGCCCTGGGTTCAGTCCCTGGTGGGAGAACTAGGATCCCACATGATCCTGCAGGCAGTAACTAAGACTCAGTGCAGCCAAGTAAGGAAGAAAAAAATAAATACTTAATCAGATTTTTAAGTATTATGTTTATGAAGTAAAAGCATCATAGCCATGTCAGAAGAACACAAGACAGAAAGACATTCCCAACTAAAGTGACAACATGACACACCCTACCACACAGCACGCACTCCCAACACTTCAGAGCCACCATCGGGAAAGTCTGAAAATGCAAAACCATTTCATCACATGCAAAATGTATTCTCAAAAATAAAAAATGAAAATGAGGCTACAACTGAGTAAGATTCTGAATGACTCATCTGTTAACCCAGCAAGGAAAGTCATTCACCAATAATCATGAGTTTAACTGGGTCTGATGACAGCAAACAAAGAAATATGTACAGAGAAAAGAAAATGTCTTGAAGACTCGTCTTTCAGTGAGAACAACTGCCCAGAGCACAGTCTGTAGGGAACAGTTAGGGCCATGAATGGTTTCCAAAACAGCTGAGGCAAGACTCATCCAGTACAACCAGAAGGGAAACCTGCTAAGAGGCACAACAGCAAACAGTGGTAAACGTATGTGGAGCAGAACAAAGCTCACCTGGACAAGTTTACAAACCTTGAAAATGCACGGTGTTTGCAAAATTTTATTTTACTTTGGAAAACATACTTTTTTACAAAAATGTTCTTTGTGTTAACATGCAGATTTGCTGTCTATTTTTAAGCAAATTAAATAAATATTTTTCAAATGCAAGGTGTTTAAATCTTATTCATTATACTATCTATGCACAGAATATTCTGCACAAAATATCTGAGTCTACCAGGCGTTACTGAACCAGTAGTGTCAATAGTTCACTTCTTCCAGTCTCATGTACTTCCACAAAATTTTTCTCAGAAATAAAAGCTGAATACCCTAAGATATTTACCATGCAACAATACAATAACTTAGCAACAGTACAGTTTTATTTAAATTTTTCAAGCTCAGGGTTGAAACTAAAATAATTCTGAACAAGAAGAACCCCCTTGACCAGTTCAGTGTTCTTAAATAATGAATGGTTTGGAAATCAGTTTTTGCTGCAGATTTGATAGTATCAATGAATTCAATCTAAAATTAGAATGCCAACGGCACTAAATCTGTAAAATCAAGACTGTCCGAATCACAAATAACAGCAAGCTGCTTTATATAGTTCTGATGCTGTCAAAAATCAATGTAAGACTTGTGATCTCCACTTCCACACAAAACTCAATAGATACGTTTTCCAAAGTCAAATTACATTTCCAACAGCATTTTTCAGGCCTCAATGTATGTACAAAAGTACTTTCCACATTTCAAAAACCATTTAACTGTGCAACAAGGAGCTTCCACATCATCCTCAAATGGATGTGGTTAGTCCATAGCGGAATGATCTGTTAAAGGGCAAATATCAGAAATGAATCAAACATAATTCTATAGATACCGTCTAAGCAATAAATACGCTCTATTAAATCCATGCAGGGAATTCTCTGACGGTCTAGTGCTTAAAACTCGGGCTTTCACTGGCATGGACCCAGGTTCAATCCTTGGCTGGAGAACTAAGGTCCCACAAGCCATGAACACACACACACACACACACACACACACATGTTCATAGATTGATGTCAATATTTGGCAGTACTTATTGTCGTTGCTTAATCTCTAAGCGTACCTGACTGTGACCCCATTGACTGTAGCCTGCCAGGCTCCTCTGTCCATGGGATTCTCTAGGCAAGAATCCTGGAGTGGATTGCCACTTCCCTCTCCAAGGCATCTTCTCAAGCTAGGGATCGAACTCAAGTCTCCTACAATGGCAGGCAGATTCTGTACCACTGAGCCACCAGGAAAGCCCTTGGCAATACTTATCTGTTGCCTGGGAAACCCCATGGGTAGAGGACCCTGCTACAATCCAAGAGGTCACAAGAGAGTCAGACACGGCTTAGTGACTAACAACAAAAAGATATTCAAAGATGAAATACATAAAATTTCAGTATAAATCAACACTAAATATGAACACCTGTATGTATTTTGATGACAGAAAATAGTTACTTTAAATTTCAATTAAGTAAAATGTTATCCCTTCTCAAAAGAAATTTTGCTCTTCTCAGTAGCAAACCTTTAATACCAAAAAAAGTTCTCAACCATTATTAACACTGTATTTTTTTAACACTGTATTTTATTTTTAAAATATAAACATTTTATTTTTTATTTTTATTAATGTTTTTTGAGGGGGGCGGGTTGGAGAGGGAGGGGGGCAGGCGGGCCACTTGCATTGGTCTTTCATCTGTTTTCATCCATCTTTGTTCTTTGGCCCATGTGGGCCTCCCATCACAGTGGCCTCTGTTGTCGCAGAGCACCGGCTCTGGGTGCATGCACTCCAGAGCTCCGGCTCGATAACTGGACACATCGGTCCAGCCGCTCTGTGCGCATGGGATCTTCCCAGGCCAGGGATCGAACTGGCGGCCCTTGCACTGCAAGGCAGTGTCCTTACCCACTGGACCACCAGGGAAGCCCAACACTGTATTTTTAATATCAATACTAACACTTGTTTAAATTTTTTGCCTTGTTACATGAGTATGTACATAATATTCTTTATTTTGCCTCTGGGCCCACAAAGCCTAACTTTTATGATTGGGCCCCTTACTGAAATGTCTACCAACTCTTGGCCTAGAAGAATAAACTGAGGCAAAGAAAGGCTAAGTGATTTGCCTGAGACCAAGATGACAAGAGCTAGAAAGTAACAGATCAGGTTTCAGACCAAAGCAGTCTGGGTGCAAAAACCATGCTCTGAACCACAATCCACACTGTTTCCACACAGCAAGAACAAGATGTCAAGGAAGTAATCAAAGAACAGTAAAGAAACTTGACATTAAGAACTGATTTAAACACTCAATAGGGGGATTTCCTGGTAGTCCAGTGGCTAAGACTCCACGTTTCCAATGCAGGGGACCTGAGTTCAACCCCTCGTCAGGAAACTAGATCCCACATGCCACAGCAAAGAGCTGGCATGCTGCAACTAAGACCCATCACAGCCAAACAAATAAATAAATAAAGATTTACCAAACAAACAAACAAAAAAACCTCAATAGGCAGGAGAGAAGAGGCGGTCAAGGAAATGCCCATAATCAAAAACAAAAAGACAAGGGTCTTCCCTGGAAGTCAAGTGGTTAAGAATCTGCCTGCCAGTGCAGGGGACACAGAGTCGATCCCTGGTCAGGGAACTAAGATTCCACTGACCATGAGGACGCTAAGCCTGCACACTGCAACTACCAAGCCCACACACCACAATAAAGAGCCCACAGGCTCCATCAAAAGATTCCACATGCTGCAAGGAAGATCCTGTGTGCCATAACTAATTATTTAAAATAAAAAAAATAATAATAACAAGAAGACAAATAGAAAAAATAATAAGACCCATTTAGAAGGTTTTAATATGCTGGAGTGGGTAGTCTTTCCCTTCTCCAGGGGATTTTCCCAACCCAGGGATTGAAACCAGGTCTCAATAGAAGGCAAAAGGAAAAGGGGACGACAGAAGACGAGATGGCTGGATGGCATCACTGAGTCAAAGAACATGAGTTTGAGTAAGCACCGGGAAATGGTGAAGGACAGGGAATCTGGCGCGGCACTCCATGGGGTCGCAAAGAGTCAGACACAACTGAGTGGCATAACTGACTGAGAAGATCAGGTTAGTAACAGGAGTTCCCCCAAGGAAATGTACATAATATTCTTTATTTTGCCTCTGGGCCCACAAAGCCTAACTTTTATGATCGGGCCCTTACTGAAATGTCTACCAACTCTTGGCCTAGAAGAATAAACTGAGGCAAAGAAAGGCTAAGTGATTTGCCTGAGACCAAGATGACAAGAGCTAGAAAGTAACAGATCAGGTTTCAGACCAAAGCAGTCTGGGTGCAAAAACCATGCTCTGAACCACAATCCACACTGTTTCCACACAGCAAGAACAAGATGTCAAGGAAGTAATCAAAGAACAGTAAAGAAACTTGACATTAAGAACTGATTTAAACACTCAATAGGGGGATTTCCTGGTAGTCCAGTGGCTAAGACTCCACGTTTCCAATGCAGGGGACCTGAGTTCAACCCCTCGTCAGGAAACTAGATCCCACATGCCACAGCAAAGAGCTGGCATGCTGCAACTAAGACCCATCACAGCCAAACAAATAAATAAATAAAGATTTACCAAACAAACAAACAAAAAAACCTCAATAGGCAGGAGAGAAGAGGCGGTCAAGGAAATGCCCATAATCAAAAACAAAAAGACAAGGGTCTTCCCTGGAAGTCAAGTGGTTAAGAATCTGCCTGCCAGTGCAGGGGACACAGAGTCGATCCTGGTCAGGGAACTAAGATTCCACTGACCATGAGGACGCTAAGCCTGCACACTGCAACTACCAAGCCCACACACCACAATAAAGAGCCCACAGGCTCCATCAAAAGATTCCACATGCTGCAAGGAAGATCCTGTGTGCCATAACTAATTATTTAAAATAAAAAAAATAATAATAACAAGAAGACAAATAGAAAAAATAATAAGACCCATTTAGAAGGTTTTAATATGCTGGAGTGGGTAGTCTTTCCCTTCTCCAGGGGATTTTCCCAACCCAGGGATTGAAACCAGGTCTCAATAGAAGGCAAAAGGAAAAGGGGACGACAGAAGACGAGATGGCTGGATGGCATCACTGAGTCAAAGAACATGAGTTTGAGTAAGCACCGGGAAATGGTGAAGGACAGGGGAATCTGGCGAGCGGCACTCCATGGGGTCGCAAAGAGTCAGACACAACTGAGTGGCATAACTGACTGAGAAGATCATAACAGGTTAGTAACAGGAGTTCCAAACAGAAAACACCAAGAAGAGGAGCATTAAGGGGGGAAAACAAAACAAAACAAACAAACAAAAAAACAGGAGCTTCCCTGGTGGTCCAGTGGGTAGAGAGTTCGCCTTGCAGTGCAACGGGGCACTGGTTCGAAGATCCCATGTGCCGTGGAGCAGCTGGACCGGTACGCCCAATTTCAAGTCAGTGCTCTGGAGCGCATGCGCCCAGAGCCGGTGCTCTGCGTGGGAGAGGCCACTGCAATGGGAGGCCCACACATGACAAAGAATAAAGATGGATGAAAAATTAATGATGACTTAGAGGCAAAAACAACAACAACAACAAAACAGAGGAGCATTAAGTCAAGACACTGTCATGCTGGGAACTGCGAAGGTCTGAGAGTGTACTTACCTGCACACCAACAAAGACAACAAAGCCTCTGGGACAGGGATGAAAAACAATTCACTGCTCATGGCAACAGCAGTAGCCAGAGTAACATCTTGCGTAAGTTTCCTGGGCTCCAACCCCCACAGCTCTTCCCACATATTTGGTAAAAATCAGTCATATGTTCATGGGGGAACACAAAGCAAACAGGACTGGGGGTGCAAAAACAAGGTAAACTCAGCTCAGCAGTGACAAGTATGCAGTCATTACAGTGTCCACGAGAGCCACCCATTCCTAAGTCTCTGTACAAAAAGGGCTGGAAGAGGGGCGGAGCAAGAGGACCTTCTCCACCTGAACAGGAGTCAAGAGGCATTACCTAAAACTGGCAGATCACAAGACAGCCCTTTAGACACATAACTTACAAGCACAGTTCAAAGTATTTACCTCCAGGAACCTCACTAAAAAGGATGGCTAAGGCATGGGGCCGCTGATCTTTAATAACATTGTTATAAATGATTGGTATCTTTTCTAACAATTAGCAAGTGTTGCTTTAAGTAGAAATATTAACTCTTACCTAAGTTAGAATGTGCTTTACTATTTCACAATAATTGATTCCTATAAAATCAATGTGCAAATATCAAAGAAGAGAGCAGAGCTGAAAAAACAAGCTAGCAACACCCAAGCCCCATCACACTGGTTATATAAGGACAATGACTGTCAATATTTCATGAGCGCCCACTACGTGGCCAGCATAAAACTAACAGCCAAGTTCTGGCAAGGATGGGTTTTCTTTCTGGCTGAGTAAGAGATGTAGATAAAGCAACAAAAAGTTATAACATGGCAACTATCCAAGACAAGGTTCCCAGAGGTCATGCCATAAAAGCTAAGACCTGAAGGACTGGCCTCGTTGGGTGTGAGGGTTCAAGTAAAGAGAAGAGGCTGAGAGTAGGCCTAGGATTAGGTAAAATAGGCAGGGTCTATTCAAGGAAATGAAAGAAGCTCAACATGACTGGAGGAGAGAGGTAAAAAGCAAAGGGCCAGACGATGATTAAAATAAAACTTAGAGGCAAAACAACAACAAAAAAAAAGAGGAGCATTAAGTCAAGACACTGTCATGCTGGGAACTGCAAGGTCTGAGAGTGTACTTACCTGCACACCAACAAAGACAACAAAGCCTCTGGGACAGGGATGAAAAACAATTCACTGCTCATGGCAACAGCAGTAGCCAGAGTAACATCTTGCGTAAGTTTCCTGGGCTCCAACCCCCACAGCTCTTCCCACATATTTGGTAAAAATCAGTCATATGTTCATGGGGGAACACAAAGCAAACAGGACTGGGGGTGCAAAAACAAGGTAAACTCAGCTCAGCAGTGACAAGTATGCAGTCATTACAGTGTCCACGAGAGCCACCCATTCCTAAGTCTCTGTACAAAAAGGGCTGGAAGAGGGGCGGAGCAAGAGGACCTTCTCCACCTGAACAGGAGTCAAGAGGCATTACCTAAAACTGGCAGATCACAAGACAGCCCTTTAGACACATAACTTACAAGCACAGTTCAAAGTATTTACCTCCAGGAACCTCACTAAAAAGGATGGCTAAGGCATGGGGCCGCTGATCTTTAATAACATTGTTATAAATGATTGGTATCTTTTCTAACAATTAGCAAGTGTTGCTTTAAGTAGAAATATTAACTCTTACCTAAGTTAGAATGTGCTTTACTATTTCACAATAATTGATTCCTATAAAATCAATGTGCAAATATCAAAGAAGAGAGCAGAGCTGAAAAAACAAGCTAGCAACACCCAAGCCCCATCACACTGGTTATATAAGGACAATGACTGTCAATATTTCATGAGCGCCCACTACGTGGCCAGCATAAAACTAAGAGCCAAGTTCTGGCAAGGATGGGTTTTCTTTCTGGCTGAGTAAGAGATGTAGATAAAGCAACAAAAAGTTATAACATGGCAACTATCCAAGACAAGGTTCCCAGAGGTCATGCCATAAAAGCTAAGACCTGAAGGACTGGCCTCGTTGGGTGTGAGGGTTCAAGTAAAGAGAAGAGGCTGAGAGTAGGCCTAGGATTAGGTAAAATAGGCAGGGTCTATTCAAGGAAATGAAAGAAGCTCAACATGACTGGAGGAGAGAGGTAAGCAAAAAGGGCCAGAAAGCAAGCTGATGGGGAGACTTACTCAAGGACATCTCTTCTACACTGCCCACTGGAACCATAACACACACATCCCCTGGTCTTCTAGACCAGTGAACTCCTTCCCAATAATACACTGATGGTTGAACAGTCTTGTGGGTGCCAGACCCTTTATCTGACGACAAGCCATAAATTACCACCTGGACCCAGAAATCAAGGGCCATTCCCTAGCGATGAGAGGGCAAGAATCCGGAAAAGAGGCTGGGTCCCTAATGACAGTGGGCTTCCCAGGTAGCTCAGTGGTAAAGAATTCGCCTGCCAATGCAGGAGATGCGGGTTCAATCCCTGAGTTGCGAAAATTCCTTGGAGGAAGAAATGGCCACCCACTCCAGTAGTCTTGCTGGGAGAATCCCGTGGACAGAGGAGTGTGACGGGCTACAGTCCATGGGGTCGCCAAGAGTCGGACACAACTGAGCAAAGCACCCGAATGACAATAGAGCCACAACAGACCAGTCCTGAACTGTCGACCTCTGGACTTCTTTTACATGAGAAACAAAGTAATAATAGGTTTAAGCTAGTATTTATATGTTACTCATAGCCAAATAAATCTAATCTTGACTGATACAGGGGGCTTTGAAAATATTCTAAGGTAGAGAATTGCAAGAGATCTTTTGAAGAATAACTGTTGAGATTCAGTGATTGATTAAATCTAAAAAAGAAACTTAGTATCAGTCATATTACATACCCCAAAATGGATTCTTTTTTTATTTTTCCAATGACCCTGTTGGAGAGTTACAGTCACTTTTGGGGCCTGCATTTATAAAGTTAGATATAATTCACCTATAATATTATATTAGTTTGAGGTGTACAACACAACAGAAATACTGTATTCCAAAATCATCACCACAACCAGTCTAGTTTTTCCTTTTAATTGTTCACTTATTTATTCATTTATTGTTTATGGAAGGATAACTGCTTTAAAACACTGGTTTGATTTCTGACATATATCAACATGAATTAGGTGAAAAAATAGGCCTAGGGTTAGGTAAAATAGGCAGGGTCTATTCAAGGAAATGAAAGAAGCTCAACATGACTGGAGGAGAGAGGTAAGCAAAAAGGGCCGGAAAGCAAGCTGATGGGGAGACTTACTCAAGGACATCTCTTCTACACTGCCCACTGGAACCATAACACACACATCCCCTGGTCTTCTAGACCAGTGAACTCCTTCCCAATAATACACTGATGGTTGAACAGTCTTGTGGGTGCCAGACCCTTTATCTGACGACAAGCCATAAATTACCACCTGGACCCAGAAATCAAGGGCCATTCCCTAGCGATGAGAGGGCAAGAATCCGGAAAAGAGGCTGGGTCCCTAATGACAGTGGGCTTCCCAGGTAGCTCAGTGGTAAAGAATTCGCCTGCCAATGCAGGAGATGCGGGTTCAATCCCTGAGTTGCGAAAATTCCTTGGAGGAAGAAATGGCCACCCACTCCAGTAGTCTTGCTGGGAGAATCCCGTGGACAGAGGAGTGTGACGGGCTACAGTCCATGGGGTCGCCAAGAGTCGGACACAACTGAGCAAAGCACCCAAATGACAATAGAGCCACAACAGACCAGTCCTGAACTGTCGACCTCTGGACTTCTTTTACATGAGAAACAAAGTAATAATAGGTTTAAGCTAGTATTTATATGTTACTCATAGCCAAATAAATCTAATCTTGACTGATACAGGGGGCTTTGAAAATATTCTAAGGTAGAGAATTGCAAGAGATCTTTTGAAGAATAACTGTTGAGATTCAGTGATTGATTAAATCTAAAAAAGAAACTTAGTATCAGTCATATTACATACCCCAAAATGGATTCTTTTTTTATTTTTCCAATGACCCTGTTGGAGAGTTACAGTCACTTTTGGGGCCTGCATTTATAAAGTTAGATATAATTCACCTATAATATTATATTAGTTTGAGGTGTACAACACAACAGAAATACTGTATTCCAAAATCATCACCACAACCAGTCTAGTTTTTCCTTTTAATTGTTCACTTATTTATTCATTTATTGTTTATGGAAGGATAACTGCTTTAAAACACTGGTTTGATTTCTGACATATATCAACATGAATTAGCCCCAGGTGTGCACACGTCCCCTCCATCTTGAACCCTGACCCTTTCCCACGCCTCCAGGGTGTTCCGGAGTCCCAGGCTATTCCCTGAGCCAAACAGCAAATCCCCACTGCTATTTACATACAGTACTGTATATACTTCTGTGCTGCCCCCTCCACGCATCTCACGCTCGCCTTCCTCCCCTCTCCCCTGACCTTGTCCATATGTCTGTTCTCTATGTCTGCATCTCCTTTTGAAAAGAATTTTACAATCAGTCTAGTTAACATCTATCACCATACATACTATTTTTCTTGCAAGGAAAAATTCAAGATCTACTGTGAGCGACTTTCAAACATATAACACAGTATTGTTAACTCTAGTCACCATGCTGCGCATTACATCCCTGGTTTTATTTATTTTATAACTGGAAGTCAGTGACTACTTTATAACTAGAGGTCTGCTTCCCTGATAGCTCAGCTGGTCAAAAAGCTGCCTGTGATACAGGAGACACTGGTTCACTTCCTGGGTCGGGAAGATCCCGTGGAGAAGGGAACAGCTAGCCACTCCAGTCTTCTTGCCTGGAGAATCCCATGGCTTGTTCATGGGGTCCTAGAGTCGAACACACCTGAGTGAGTTCCACTTTCACCTGTACCTTCTAGTACCACTCCCTGCCTGGTGTTTGCATTTTTAAAAGAATGTGCTAAAACCTAGAGAAGACATCAAAAAGTACAGACCAAACTTTCCTAAAAATATAAAACCAAAAGTTTTTAGCAAATAAGAGCTCTCTGTAAACTTGTTTTCAGCCCTACTAAATCACTTTGTCTAGAAATGGACAATCATGGGTATCACTTAAAACTGCAAACAGCTTTTAAGAAGTTCAGAGCGTGAAGCTAAAAATCTGACTAGGGCAACTGAGCCTAAAGAGAAGCACGGGTATTCTAACAATGCCCAGTACGCTTCCTAGCACAGCAAGCTAAGACGCCCACCATCACAGACAGGACCTTCCTGCTCAGAGGCAGTCAAGACCCTGAGGGCTAAGCTGGAACATGGCACCCCCTCAGGAAGCAGGACGCCAAACTACAGGACTTCCCGAAATCCTCTGCACCTGTAAGATTCAGGGTCCTCTCCTCACCCTGGGAAAGGAAGAGCTGCCACACTTTCCCACGCCTCCAGGGTGTTCCGAGTCCCAGGCTATTCCCTGAGCCAAACAGCAAATCCCCACTGCTATTTACATACAGTACTGTATATACTTCTGTGCTGCCCCCTCCACGCATCTCACGCTCGCCTTCCTCCCCTCTCCCCTGACCTTGTCCATATGTCTGTTCTCTATGTCTGCATCTCCTTTTGAAAAGAATTTTACAATCAGTCTAGTTAACATCTATCACCATACATACTATTTTTCTTGCAAGGAAAAATTCAAGATCTACTGTGAGCGACTTTCAAACATATAACACAGTATTGTTAACTCTAGTCACCATGCTGCGCATTACATCCCTGGTTTTATTTATTTTATAACTGGAAGTCAGTGACTACTTTATAACTAGAGGTCTGCCTCCCTGATAGCTCAGCTGGTCAAAAAGCTGCCTGTGATACAGGAGACACTGGTTCACTTCCTGGGTCGGGAAGATCCCGTGGAGAAGGGAACAGCTAGCCACTCCAGTCTTCTTGCCTGGAGAATCCCATGGCTTGTTCATGGGGTCCTAGAGTCGAACACACCTGAGTGACTTCCACTTTCACCTGTACCTTCTAGTACCACTCCCTGCCTGGTGTTTGCATTTTTAAAAGAATGTGCTAAAACCTAGAGAAGACATCAAAAAGTACAGACCAAACTTTCCTAAAAATATAAAAACAAAAGTTTTTAGCAAATAAGAGCTCTCTGTAAACTTGTTTTCAGCCCTACTAAATCACTTTGTCTAGAAATGGACAATCATGGGTATCACTTAAAACTGCAAACAGCTTTTAAGAAGTTCAGAGCGTGAAGCTAAAAATCTGACTAGGGCAACTGAGCCTAAAGAGAAGCACGGGTATTCTAACAATGCCCAGTACGCTTCCTAGCACAGCAAGCTAAGACGCCCACCATCACAGACAGGACCTTCCTGCTCAGAGGCAGTCAAGACCCTGAGGGCTAAGCTGGAACATGGCACCCCCTCAGGAAGCAGGACGCCAAACTACAGGACTTCCCGAAATCCTCTGCACCTGTAAGATTCAGGGTCCTCTCCTCACCCTGGGAAAGGAAGAGCTGCCACAGCCACCGTGCCCCTCTGCTTCTCAGGCCCACAACACTCAACCATGCCCAGCTGAGTCACGTAAGGAACATTCTGGAAGGGAATTCAAGCACAACTTGAATTCCCACATCAGCTCATTCTTCCTGGAAATTTTCTCTCTCTCTGAGTCCCCCTCTTGAACTGGAAGTACCTCCATCACCCACTGGGACCGAAAGCACCTGCCCCCCCCCCTCCAGACACGGGAACCACCGTTGCCCCCATGTCCCGTGACTTCAGGCAGCAGCTGAGCGCTATATATACACCCTGATTACAAGCAAACAATACTTGCAAAAACATGACCATGAAAAAGACCAACACAAAATACAGGAAAACTGTACATGTTATTACTCTTTTTTAAAAGGTCTCACTTTAACAAAACCTATGCTACAAATGCCACAGGCATTTCCCACGTATTTGTTTATTGTCACTAAGAGAGAAATCAAACAGTCCTCTCTAGCATTAACTATTCCCATTATCTACGAAATGAAAAATGACACGCTGCATTTGTAACAGCAAACAAAATCGCTTAACAAAGTATTCCAAAACATATCACGACAAGCAGAATAACAATTTCCGAAGATGGAAATTTCCTAATCCGCAGAACCTGTGATTCTGGTATTATACACAGCAAAAGGGACTTTGCAGGAATCATTCAGCTAAGGACCTTGAATTGGGAGAAATTACCCTAAATTACCCAGGTGTACCTGATCTAATCACAAAGGTCCTTAAAAATGGAAAATCTTTCCCAGCTGTGGTCAGATCAACTACAAAACAGAGAGACACAATGCTGCTGGTTTTGAAGATAGAGCAAGGGGGTCAACAAACCAAGGAATGTGGTTGGAAGAAGCAAGGAAAGAGATCGTCCCCTAGAAACTTCAAGAAAGGAACACAGGCTCGATGCACTGATTTTAGCCCAGTGAGCCCCATGTCAGACTCCAAATCCCTGAGGGCTGCTGAAACATGGCACCCCTCAGGAAGCAGGACGCCAAACTACAGGACTTCAAATCCTCTGCACCTGTAAGATTCAGGGTCCTCTCCTCACCCTGGGAAAGGAAGAGCTGCCACAGCCACCGTGCCCCTCTGCTTCTCAGGCCCACAACACTCAACCATGCCCAGCTGAGTCACGTAAGGAACATTCTGGAAGGGAATTCAAGCACAACTTGAATTCCCACATCAGCTCATTCTTCCTGGAAATTTTCTCTCTCTCTGAGTCCCCCTCTTGAACTGGAAGTACCTCCATCACCCACTGGGACCGAGAGCACCTGCCCCCCCCTCTCCAGACACGGGAACCACCGTTGCCCCCATGTCCCGTGACTTCAGGCAGCAGCTGAGCGCTATATATACACCCTGATTACAAGCAAACAATACTTGCAAAAACATGACCATGAAAAAGACCAACACAAAATACAGGAAAACTGTACATGTTATTACTCTTTTTTAAAAGGTCTCACTTTAACAAAACCTATGCTACAAATGCCACAGGCATTTCCCACGTATTTGTTTATTGTCACTAAGAGAGAAATCAAACAGTCCTCTCTAGCATTAACTATTCCCATTATCTACGAAATGAAAAATGACACGCTGCATTTGTAACAGCAAACAAAATCGCTTAACAAAGTATTCCAAAACATACCACGACAAGCAGAATAACAATTTCCGAAGATGGAAATTTCCTAATCCGCAGAACCTGTGATTCTGGTATTATACACAGCAAAAGGGACTTTGCAGGAATCATTCAGCTAAGGACCTTGAATTGGGAGAAATTACCCTAAATTACCCAGGTGTACCTGATCTAATCACAAAGGTCCTTAAAAATGGAAAATCTTTCCCAGCTGTGGTCAGATCAACTACAAAACAGAGAGACACAATACTGCTGGTTTTGAAGATAGAGCAAGGGGGTCAACAAACCAAGGAATGTGGTTGGAAGAAGCAAGGAAAGAGATCGTCCCCTAGAAACTTCAAGAAAGGAACACAGGCTCGATGCACTGATTTTAGCCCAGTGAGCCCCATGTCAGACTCCTAAAACACAGAGCTTTAAAAGAATACGTTTGGGAACTCCCCCAGTGGCTAGGACTCTGCACTCCCACGCAGGGTGCCCAGGTCCCATCCCTGGACAGGGAACGAGATGCCACATGCCACACGTTAGCGTTCACACGGCACGATGAAGATGGAAGATCCTGCGTGCCACAACTAAGACCTGGTGCAGCCAAATAACTAATTTTTTTAAGTTTTTTTTTTTTTAAGTTTTTTTTTGGCGGGGGACAGGTTGGGGAGGGAGGGGGCGGGCAGGCCACTTCTATTGGTCTTTCATTTGTCTAGTTTCATCCGTCTTTGTTCTTTGGCTCCTGTGGGCCTCCCATCGCAGTGGCCTCTGTCATTGCAGAGCGTCGGATCTGGGCGCATGAGCGCTGGCTCTGGGCGCATGAGCGCCAGAGCTCCGGCTCGGTAATTGGACACATCGGTCCAGCCGTACTGCGGCACGTGGGATCTTCCCAGGCCAGGGATCGAACCAGCAGCCCTTACACTGCAAGGCGGTGTTCTTACCCACTGGACCACCAGGGAAGCCCTAATTTTTTTTTAAGAATAACTTTGTATTGTTTTAAGCCACTAAATATGGAATGATTTGTTATAGTAATTGTAGAAAACTAACATACACACATGAAACTACTCCTAACAATATGTGAAGTCATCTAAAGGAGAGAAACACAATCAAATGTCCAAATACAGCATTATCAGAGGGAACAGTTACTTAATCATTTTGTGGTATACTTCACCTGTATTTTTCTCATGCCCTCACAAAACTTCATTCAAAGGCCAGCCAAAGGATGAACCATATTAACCAAGAAAATGGAGGCATTCAGAGAACAGGATTGACTGGAAAAATCTGGAAACAACACTGTATTTTTCAGGAAGTCAAACATCACAATGTTTCCACTGCTTATTCGGTATCAGATGGATACCACATCTTGAAAAATAAGTCCTTCTAGATACTGTGCTAAGTCACTTCAGTCATGTCTGACTCTTTCGGACTCTTCCTCTTGACCCACCAGGCTCCTCTGTCCGTAGGATTCTCCAGGCAAGAATCCTGGAGTGGGCTGCCTTGCCCTCCTCCAGGCAAGCTTCCCAACCCAGGGATCGAACCCGTGTCTCTTTTGTCTCCTGCACTGGCAGAAGGGTTCACGACAACCGGTGCCACCAGGGAGGGATATGCTAATCACATTGTGGGTATATTAAAAGAGTGACTCGGGCTTCCCTGGTAGCTCAGGGGTAAAGAGTTTGCCTGCCAACGCAGGAGTCACAGGTTCGATCCCTGATCTGGGAAGATCCCACATGCTGCGGAGCAACTATGCCCGAGAGCCACAACTATGGAGCCTGTGCTCTAGAGCCTCAGAGTCACAACTACTGGCCCATGGACTACAACTACTAAAGCCCGTGTGCCCTAGAGCCCGAGTTCCACAACAAGAGAAGTCACCGCAACGAGAAGCCTGCTCAACTCAACAAGAGAGTTGAGCACTCTCCCTCCACTCCCTGCAGCTGGAGAAAAACTATGGCAGCAGTGAAAACCCAGAACAGCCAAAAATAAATAAATAAATATTTTTTTTAAAAAAAGAGTGACTCAATCTTTTAGAGATATATACTCAAATATTTACAAATGAAACTGAGTGGGAATCGGAATGGATAGGGCTGTAAATGAAACTAAATCAGCCTGAGTTACTGCTAGAGCTTCGTAAAGGGTACATGAGGGACATTAGATCAGCTCAGGCTGAACTTTTCCAAATTAAAAGGTACAAAAACAAAGTCTGTGATGACTTGTCCAAATACAGCATTATCAGAGGAACAGTTACTTAATCATTTTGTGGTATACTTCACCTGTATTTTTCTCATGCCCTCACAAAACTTCATTCAAAGGCCAGCCAAAGGATGAACCATATTAACCAAGAAAATGGAGGCATTCAGAGAACAGGATTGACTGGAAAAATCTGGAAACAACACTGTATTTTTCAGGAAGTCAAACATCACAATGTTTCCACTGCTTATTCGGTATCAGATGGATACCACATCTTGAAAAATAAGTCCTTCTAGATACTGTGCTAAGTCACTTCAGTCATGTCTGACTCTTTCGGACTCTTCCTCTTGACCCACCAGGCTCCTCTGTCCGTAGGATTCTCCAGGCAAGAATCCTGGAGTGGGCTGCCTTGCCCTCCTCCAGGCAAGCTTCCCAACCCAGGGATCGAACCCGTGTCTCTTTTGTCTCCTGCACTGGCAGAAGGGTTCACGACAACCGGGGCCACCAGGGAGGGAGAGGCTAATCACATGGTGGGTATATTAAAAGAGTGACTCGGGCTTCCTGGTAGCTCAGGGTAAAGAGTTTGCCTGCCAACGCAGGAGTCACAGGTTCGATCCCTGATCTGGGAAGATCCCACATGCTGCGGAGCAACTATGCCTGAGAGCCACAACTATGGAGCCTGTGCTCTAGAGCCTCAGAGTCACAACTACTGGCCCATGGACTACAACTACTAAAGCCCGTGTGCCCTAGAGCCCGAGTTCCACAACAAGAGAAGTCACCGCAACGAGAAGCCTGCTCAACTCAACAAGAGAGTTGAGCACTCTCCCTCCACTCCCTGCAGCTGGAGAAAAACTATGGCAGCAGTGAAAACCCAGAACAGCCAAAAATAAATAAATAAATATTTTTTTTAAAAAAAGAGTGACTCAATCTTTTAGAGATATATACTCAAATATTTACAAATGAAACTGAGTGGGAATCGGAATGGATAGGGCTGTAAATGAAACTAAATCAGCCTGAGTTACTGCTAGAGCTTCGTAAAGGGTACATGAGGGACATTAGATCAGCTCAGGCTGAACTTTTCCAAATTAAAAGGTACAAAAACAAAGTCTGTGATGACTTAGCATGATAATATAGATTTCTTAAAATATTTAATAGTTGAAACTTCTTCCTGTAACATTCGTTGCTGCTGTTTAGTCACTAAGTAGTGTCTCACTCTTTGGCGACCCCTTGGACTATTATAGTCCGCCAGGCACCTCTGCCCATGGGATTTTCCAGGCAATACTGGAGCAGGTTGCCATTTCCTTTTTCAGGGGATCTTCCCAACCCAGGGGTCAAACCCAGGGAGTTTCACCTGCATTTCCTGCTGGCAGATGGATTCTTCACCACCGAGCCACCTGGGAAGCCCTCCTATAACACCGCCCCACCTCAAATTTCTACCACTTGGTCCACGTGCATCAATTACTATTTTATTTCCACTCATTTTGCCCTATTTACTAACCTACTAAGTTTCAGGAAGTTACCTATGGGCTAAAAGACCCATTCTTCATTTGCGGAATGGGAACGAGGATACTTGCTCAGTCTGTCTTTGAGCTGCAGAGAGAATTATCTAAGAGGAAGGATACAAAGCCGGATATCCATTCAAGAAATGTACATTATTCATAAACTTCATGCTCAGCAGCAACCATTCACCTATTCCTGTAGAGCCTCCTCCCTTCCACCTCCAGTTCCTCTGTTGAGCCCTCAATTCATCCACCAAAACCAGGGTCCCTCTGAAAGGGTTCCCATTGCCTCTCTCTCCCACCTGACCTCTCCTAAGGACCCTCCTCAATCTGCCCCCTGAGCAAGTCTAACCCGCGCAATCGCCCCATTGCTTCTGCGTATTCCAGTACTTTCGTCCTATCAGCTTTGTTAACCCACTACTGTTCACAAACACCCGAGCTAACTTCCCACCCTCTCACCTTCCAGGTAAAACACTAGCTGCCAGGGAGTAGGGGAGGCGTGCAGACTAAGAAGTGGCTTCTACTGGGTACAGGTATCTTTTTGGGGGTGATAAAAATGTTCTGAAATTAGACAGGTGCACAACCCTGTGAATATGCTTTTTAAAAAACACGGAGTTAAAGCAAAACAAAAACACCGAGTTATACTTTGTACTTTTAAAGGGTGAATTTTATGGTATGTAAATTACACCGCAATAAAAAATTGTCAAAAAAAAAAAAGTCAATACTCTTTGCTCACCCTGCCCATCACACGCCCACTTGTCACATCAATCCTAACTTCCGAATCATCGACTTGCTCTTCGGTAGCCCCCTCCCCAATTCCCAACGCCAGCCGAGGCCCCTCTCCCTCTCTTGGTTAACACGCCCCCTCACTTCTCGGCACTAAGTGCCAGAGACCCCTGGAAGTCGGGGGCGGCTCTCGGGGCCCAGGGGCCCAGACACAGCCACTACGGGGTGGCTCCGCTGGCAGAAGGGACCCTGCTGCCCAGCCCCGACCGGGGGAGGGCAGGGTGTCCCCAGACCCGCTCGGACAAGGGACCGGGGGCCCGCCCGGCTTGCAGGGCCGCGCTCCCGGGGGCGGCGCCGGAGCCCACCTGTCTCAACCGTCGGGGCGATCCGCTTCCAGCTCACGGACGGACGGACGATCGGGTAGTGAAAGAGGGGACAGGACGAGCCACGATCACCGCGGCAGCCGGGGTGGCGCACGCCGGCTTAAGCCTCCATGCTTCCACGTCTCTGCAGCTCTGGCTCCGGCGCCGGCGCCGGCTCCGGCTCCGGTTCGGCTCCGGCTCCGGCCCGGGCAGCGTCAAGGCGGAGGCCCGGAGGCGGGGAGAGAAGAGGGAAGCGGCGGCGAACGCCGTGGGGACAGAACGGCAGCGCGCGCCAGCCTATGGTCACGTGGCGCGCGGCGCGCGGCCTTCTGGGAAACGTAGTCCCGGGGGCGTTGGGCGTTTCTCCACCCTCCTGCGCCTCCAGGGCAACGGCGAAGCCACGTGGCAAAATCCGTAAGAGGCTAAACTTTCTTACCTCCTGCGGGGAGTCCTGGCCTACCCTGCAGCGCTTGCCCTGGGAGCTTTATGATTATTCATTCCAACCCAATAAGCACCTCAAAATTCAGTAGCCCCTTGTAGGAACCTGAAGAATTGGGAAATAGAAAAATAATGTTTGATGGAGCTAGGGGAGCAGGCCTAGAACACCAGCAATACTGTCAGAAAGGAGGTGTTGAACGAATGAGAGTGTCAATACGGCACAGAGCTAAAAGTATGGAATTTGCAGTCAAGTAAGCTGAGGTTACCAGACTGATGTCCTTGAGCCTTTAGCTTCCTCATGTAAAATATATATACAAAACCGTGATTATGCTTTCCAGACAGAACTATGGACGACATCAGTGATAATAATTAACAACTCACACTATGGGTTGATTCCTATGTGCTCTCCACTGTTACTTTAGTTCTTCAAATAATTCTGTGAGCTAGGTATCCGTGTTATTTCCTTAATATAAACAGTATATGCCAATAAACTCTGAAAAGTACTACAGTGGTCTTAAATATACTTTTCCAGCTTTTATTGCCAACGGGTTCTCTGAATTTGCAGAATTATTGTAAGAAAATATACTAAAACACAAGTTACCTGGGAGCCTAGCTAAAAAGAGGTAGACAGGGTATACTATACAGCCATTGTAAACGATGCTATGGCTTCGTTTTCATGATACACTAAGTAGAAACAGTGTGCACAGTATTATCCCATATAAATATAATTCATTTTTGAAAATTAGATAATAAATTAGATGTATAATACTTTTGTGTATATTCCCAAGGGGGAAAAGGCTAAAAGAATTTTAACAATTGGGCTTCCCTGGCGGTCCAATGGGTAAGGACACCGCCTTGCAGTACAAGGGACGCTGGTTCGATCCCTGGCCTGGGAGGATTCTACGTGCCGTAGAGCAGCTGGACTGATGTGTCCAATTACCGAGCTGGAGCTCTGGAGCGCATGCGCCCAGAGCTGGTGCCCTGCGACAACAGAGACCACTGCAATGGGAGGCCCACACGGGCCAAAGAACAAAGATGGATGAAAATAGACAAATGAAAAACCAATAGAGGTGGCCTGCCCGCCCCCTCCCTCCCCAACCCACCACCCCCAAAATAAAAAATAAAAAATAATAATTAAAAAAAAGAATATTAACAATTATTCTCTTTGGAGAATAAGATCATGCATGATTAAAAGTAGTTTTTTGTGCAATATATATGAATTACATGATAATTTTATTTTAAAATTTCCATAGCAAAAAAAAAAAAAATCAAGCTACCAAAATCAACCTGAAAGTACTTTAAAATTTTACCTCTGCAAAAAGTAGTCTGTTCTACTGTAAAATGACCTAGCAACAATTGTGAGCCTCTCCTCCAAATCGACTTGATAGACCAAGAAGCAACTATTCTACTTTGAGGCTATCCTGTTTAAGAAATTTAATATCCTTTCTCTTTTGTATTTATTGGATGGCTTAAAATTAAAAAGTTACACTAGAGGGCTTCCCTGGTGGTCCAGTGGGTAAAGGGTCCGCCTTGCAGTGCAGGAGACACCAGTTCTATCCCTGGCACGGGAAGATTCTGCCTGTCGCGGAGCAGCTGGACCAGTGTGCCCAATTACTAGCCAGCTCTCTGGAGCACATGCGACCAGAGCTGGTGCTCTGCAACAGGAGAGGCCGCCACAATGGGAGGCCCAGATAGGCCAAAGAAAAAGGATGGATGAAAATGAATGGATGGAAAATCAATGAAAAAAGACCAAAAAAAAAAAAAGCAAAAAAACATAAAAGCTCCACTAGAAACCAGTGTTCCTTAGGTACATGTCATAATGTTGCTAAGCAAGCATCTTAAATCAGAGAATAATAATAGGAATGGTTTTCACAATATATAATGCATAAATTGGGATCGTAGTCCTTTGGAAACTACTTACTGTATATGTAATGCGCAAAGTATTATCCTTGATCACCAACTTTCAATACTGCATGCACAATTATCGTGATAATTTTTACTGACTTGACTACTTCAGTGTCTAATTAGTGCAGAAGTATTAACTAGGAAGCCATAAAAAAACCTCCCACTAAATGCAAGGGGTTATCTTGGACTGTATCCTGGAATCAAAAATGACTATAGTCGGAAAGCTGATGAAATCCAGATAAAGTCTAGACTTTAGTTAAGGATACTGTACCAATGCTAATTTCCTAGTTTTGACAAATGTGTTATGGCTGTGTCGGACACTACTATTTAAGAGAAATGGGCAGAGGATATTTGGGAACTGTCTGTACTTTGCACCTCTTCTCTAAAATTAAAATTATTCCATGTGGCAGGCTAAAAAATGGCCACCCGAAAACATCCACATCCTGATCCTCAAAACCTATGAAGATATTAGGTTACATGGCAAAGGGGAATTGAGGTTACAGATGGCATTAAGGTTGCTAATCAGATGACCTTAAAATAGGGAGATTATCTCCTATTATCAGAGTGGGCCCAGTGTAAACACGAAAGGAGAAAATGAGAGGGAGACAGAAAAAGTGAGTCATAATCATGGCTCCGGCAGAAGATCAAGTGATTCAATGTGAGAATGCATTGCTGGCTTTGACGATGACAAGTGACAGGGGATGTGGGAGTGAACCCCAGATTCTGGAAAAGGCAGACAAGCATATTATCCCCTAGAGCCCTCAGAGGAGAACAGTCTTGCTGATACCTTGATTTCAGCTCCATGAGACTGAGTCTGACTTTTCACCCACAGAGCTGTAAGATAATACATGTTTGTTGTTTTAAGCCACTAGACTTGTGGTACTATTTTTGTAGCAGTAATAGGAAACAAATACATTCAAAAGTTAAAAGTATTAGTCGTTCAGTCACATCCGACTCTTTGTGACCCCACGGACTGTAGCCCATCAGGCCCTTCTGTCCATGGAATGCTCCAGGCAAGAATATTGGAATGAGTTGCCATGCCCTTCTCCAGGTGATCTTCCCAACCCAGGGATCGAATCTGGATCGCCTGCATTGCAGGTAGATTCCTTACCATCTGAGCCACCTGGGAAGCCCTCAAAAGTTAAAAGCATTATTAAAAACAAACTTCCAGGGGCTTCCCCTGGTGGTCCAGTGGGTAAGGACACCACCCTGCAGTGCAAGGGGCGCCGGTTCGATCCTGGCCTGGGAAGATCCCACGTGCCGCGGAGCGGCTGGACCGATGTGTCCAATTACCGAGCTGGAGCTCTGGAGCGCATGCGCCCAGAGCCAGCGCTCTGCAGCAACAGACGCCACCGCGATGGGAGGCCCACAGGAGCCAAAGAACAAAGACAAATGAAAATGGAGAAATGAAAGACCAATAGAAGTGGCCCGCCTGCCCCTTTCCCTCCTCAACCCAACCCCCACCCAAAAAATAAATAAATAAATAATAAATCTTTAAAAACAAACTTCCAGGAATTCCTGGTGGTCCAGTAACTGGGACCCAGGCTTTCACTTCCATGAACCTGGGCTTGATCCCTGGACAGGGAACTCAGATCCCACAAGCTGTGCAGTGCAGCCAAAAATATAATAAACAAAAATAAATTCTAAAAGAAAACTTCCAAATGGCTACCTATTTTACCAACACATTCCCAATCTGAGACTGTACAAAAATCCATGCTATTTAGAAACTAACTATAAAACAGAAAATGCACAGGACCTCCCTGGTGGGTCAGTGGTAAAGAAGCTACCTGCCAGTGCAGGACACATGGGTTCTATCCCTAATCCAGGAAGATCTCACATGCCTCCAGAACAGCTAAGCCCATGCACCACATCTATTGAGCCTATGCTCTAGAGCTCAGGAACCACAACTACTGAGCCCACTTGCCACAGCTAGTGAAGCCCACATGCCCTAGGGCCTGTGCTCCACAACAAGAGAAGCCACCGCAATGAGAAAGCCTGCTCACCACAACTAGAGAGTAGTCCCGCTTG
Organism: Tragulus kanchil; assembly: GCA_022376925.1. Taxonomy (NCBI): domain Eukaryota; kingdom Metazoa; phylum Chordata; class Mammalia; order Artiodactyla; family Tragulidae; genus Tragulus; species Tragulus kanchil. The sequence goes on from JAIOJX010000003.1 coordinate 141,047,578, forward strand.
CCACAACGAGAGAAAAGCAGAGAAGACCCAGCACAGTCAATAAACAAATTTAAAAAAATAGAAAATGCACAAAAAAATTATACTTCACTTACCAGCTCATTTTGGTTAAACTATTATGAGAACCAACCGTATCCAGAAAACACTGAAGTACACAGTCCAGTGGTTAGGACTCTGGACTAACCAGAGGGGGCGCTGGTTCAATCCCTGGTCAGGGAACTAAGATCCCACATGCCTCTGTGTCAAAAAACCAAAACATAAAATAGAAACAATATTGTAACAAATTCAATAAAGACCTTAAAGTGGTCCACATACAAGAAGTCTTACATCTTAAAAATTTTAAAAAAGAAAAAAAGAATATGGTGTCTGAAATGTCAGTCCTGACATTTCAGGTAGTGAGTCAACCCTCCTCACACTATGCAGCAACTTTTCAGAAAGCTACCTAAAACAAGGACTTGTGCTTCTCATTGAAGATGCCCATTTCGTTCACTCATTCACTTATTCAATGAGTACTCCCTAGCGTTCTGTGTGCCCGATGCCTCAGACTTCAGCCTGACCTCAAGAAGCTTTAAACTCTGAAGGAAGAAACTGGACATTATACAATGACCAATGATAATTGCCACAGAGGGCAAGAAGAGCCAGCAGAGCCAGATACCCAGCCCCAAGGAAATAGTTTTTTAAGAAATAAATGATAGGTCAGTTCTCCTTTGAGCTGGCCCACTGTACTGGCAGCGACTCTCCCTGCCCCTATTCTAGTAAGCTTCACGTTCCTCTCAAAAAAAAAAAAAGAAAGAAAGAAATGATTTAAAAAAAAAAAAAAAAAAGAACCATTTTCAGAACTAGCAAAGCTAGAGTTTTTGTCAATTTTTTTTTTTTCTTCCTTTCAGCCCCAATATGCAGCTTTCAGGATGTTACTTCCCTCACCAAGGACCAAACCCAGGTCCTGAACTGAGGGCATGCTTGGCACGCTGCAAGGAGGCATTCCAGTTAGGTCCATTCCAATTAGGATACAAGTAGAGGTGAGGTTAGAGGGGGTGGGATGGGGTTGGGATTGAGGCATCTTGTAGACCATTTAAAACTATTGCCTTTCTTCTTCTTTTTTTGAATAATTTTATATATGCACTTATTGGTTCCGCTGGGTCTTTGTCGCTGCTTAGTCTTCTCTCTAGTTTCAGAGATCAAGGGGTGCTCTCTAGTTGCAGGGTGCTGGCTTCCCACTGTGCTGGCTCCACATGTTGCTGACCATGGGCTCAAGCGTGAGAGGGCTTCAGAAGCTGCAGTTCCAGGCTCAACAGCTGTGACCCTTGGTCTTAGTTGCTCCACAGCGTGTGGGTCCAGGAACAGAACTGTGTCTCCTCCGTTAGCAGGCAGACTCTTTCCCACTGAGCCATTAGGGAAGCGCCATGGATCTTGATTCTGCATGGAGAGGCAGTTGAGGGACATGGTCAGGTTAATAGAAAGGGAGGGAGGGGATTATGTTTAGAGCTTCAGAGACAATCAAGATTAAATCATAATCTCATTTTGAGACTTGCAGGTATTTCATTCTCTGGATAAACCTAGTGAAAATTCCGTAATTCCATAGCCGAGGCCATTTTATCCTGTTAGAAACCCGTTATTACTGTATTTTTGTTTGGGGAGTATATATGAAGACTGTTTGGGTTTCCTTGGAGGTTCAAACAGTAAAAAATCTGCCTCCAGTGTGGGAGATAATGGAATCTCTGGGTCTCTCTGGTCAGGAAGAAACTGGACATTATACAATGACCAATGATAATTGCCACAGAGGGCAAGAAGAGCCAGCAGAGCCAGATACCCAGCCCCAAGGAAATAGTTTTTCAAGAAATAAATGATAGGTCAGTTCTCCTTTGAGTTGGCCCACTGTACTGGCAGCGACTCTCCCTGCCCCTACTCTAGTAAGCTTCACGTTCCTCTCAAAAAAAAAAAAAAGAAAGAAAGAAATGATTTAAAAAAAAAAAAAAAAAGAACCATTTTCAGAACTAGCAAAGCTAGAGTTTTTGTCAATTTTTTTTTTTTTCTTCCTTTCAGCCCCAATATGCAGCTTTCAGGATGTTACTTCCCTCACCAAGGACCAAACCCAGGTCCTGAACTGAGGGCATGCTTGGCACGCTGCAAGGAGGCATTCCAGTTAGGTCCATTCCAATTAGGATACAAGTAGAGGTGAGGTTAGAGGGGGTGGGATGGGGTTGGGATTGAGGCATCTTGTAGACCATTTAAAACTATTGCCTTTCTTCTTCTTTTTTTGAATAATTTTATATATGCACTTATTGGTTCCGCTGGGTCTTTGTCGCTGCTTAGTCTTCTCTCTAGTTTCAGAGATCAAGGGGTGCTCTCTAGTTGCAGGGTGCTGGCTTCCCGCTGTGCTGGCTCCACATGTTGCTGACCATGGGCTCAAGCGTGAGAGGGCTTCAGAAGCTGCAGTTCCAGGCTCAACAGCTGTGACCCTTGGTCTTAGTTGCTCCACAGCGTGTGGGTCCAGGAACAGAACTGTGTCTCCTCCGTTAGCAGGCAGACTCTTTCCCACTGAGCCATTAGGGAAGCGCCATGGATCTTGATTCTGCATGAAGTGAGAGGCAGTTGAGGGACATGGTCAGGTTAATAGAAAGGGAGGGAGGGGATTATGTTTAGAGCTTCAGAGACAATCAAAATTAAATCATAATCTCATTTTGAGACTTGCAGGTATTTCATTCTCTGGATAAACCTAGTGAAAATTCCGTAATTCCATAGCCGAGGCCATTTTATCCTGTTAGAAACCCGTTATTACTGTATTTTTGTTTGGGGAGTATATATGAAGACTGTTTGGGTTTCCTTGGAGGTTCAAACAGTAAAAAATCTGCCTCCAGTGTGGGAGATAATGGAATCTCTGGGTCTCTCCCCTGGTCAGGAAGATCCCCTGGAGAAGGTAGTGGCTATCCACGCCAGTATTCTTGCCTGTAAAATCTCATAGACAGAGGAGCCTGGTGGGATATAGTCCATGGGGTCTCAAAGAGTCAGATATAACTTAGTGACTAAACCAGCACCACCACCAAATATTTTTTCATCAAATAATAAAGCATTTCATCAGGTGTTATTGATTGAATTATACGCCTCCTGTCAAAAAAAAAAAAAAAATCCATGTAATAAAGTTCTAACTCCCAGTACCTTAAAATGTGACCTTATTTGAAGGTACAGTCTTTATAGAGGTGATCAAATTAAAATGAAGCCACTAGTGGGACTTCCCTCCTGGTCTAGTGGCTATGACTCCACGCTCTCAATGCAGGGGCCTGGGTTCGATCCCTGGTCAGGGAACTAGGTCCCACACCTCACATACTTCAACTAAAAAGATCCTGCATGAACCAGCTAAGATTCAATGCAGTGAAATAAATAAATAATATTTTTAGAAAACTTAAGTCACTAGAATGGATTCTAACTCAGTATGACAGGAGCCCTTATAAAAAGAGGAAATGTGGAAACAGAAACCCAGGAAGATGCCACGTGAAGATAAAGGCAGGTGTCAGGGTCCTACAAGCCAAGGAACATGAAAGATTACCAGTAAACCCCAGAAACTAGGGGAGAGGTAGGTAATGGATTCTCTTTTACAGCCCTCAGAAGAGATCAACATTGCAGACACCTTCATGTCTGACCTTCAGCCTCCTGAACTGTGAGATAATAAATTTCTATTATTTAAGACAGCCAGTTTGTGCTACTTTAATACTGCAGTTTTAGCAAACTAATACACCAGGTAATCTATCACTTTCCTATTGTCCTTGTGTGCAAAACTGGATATTTGACTAAAATATGTCACCAAAGTACCAAAAATTCGATGACAAGGGATTGAGTGAGTGCAGTATGGCACATCCATAGAACAGAAAACACTGTGCCCGAGGCAGTTGTTGGTCCCTCTGCTTGGACCACTCTTTTCCCTTGTTTTAGTAGTGAATATTTTATCGCATGCCATGTAAATGCAAGACGTGGCTCTAGACACTGGCATGTTATCAACTGTAATATTTCTTGCCTCCAAGAAACAATAGGAGCTCACATTCTGTTGGGAGAAGACAATTAAATAAGCAAAACAAATTATAATTAACTTAGGCCACGGTGAAGACTTCCTCCTTTATCTCCTCCAAGACCGGTCAAATGCGATCTTGCCCACCCTGCGTAAACCAGCATCGCCTCCAAACCCTCACCTCCAGTCCCCAACTCCAGCACTAGCTGTCCTTTCCCCTCTTTCACCTTTCTACATAGCTTTTAATCGCCCCTTGACACACTGGAGTCTTATCTGTTTATTTGCCTCCTTAAAACTAGAACGTCAATTCCCTAAAGAAGGGCCTTTCTGTTTTTTGGCATAGTCCACGTCTTCCACAGGCACTTAGTGAATATTTTGGGAGGCCTCCGTGGTAGATACGTCAGTAAAGAATCCACCTGCAATGCAGAAGACCCAGGTTCAACCCCTTCATTCTGTTAATGTGATATATTGCATTGTGAAATTTTTGTATGTTGAACCATTCTTTTCTAAATTTATTTTTAATTGAAGGACAATTGCTTTACAATGTTGTGTTGGCTTGTGCCCTACAACAATGTACGAACCATTCTTGCATTCCAGGAATAAAGCCCACTTACTTGGTCATGGCGTATGATCCTTTTAATATGCTGTTGAATTTGACTTTTTATTATTTTGTTGAGAATTTTTGAATCTATATAAAACAGAGATATTGGTCTGTATGTTTCCTACCCACCAGCATTTTTTTGTAATGTGTCTGATATTAGGGCAATGATGGCTTCATAGAATGAGTCAGGAAGTGTTAATTCCTCATCAATTATTTTGGGAAAAGTTGAGAATGATTGATGTCAATTCTTCTTGAGACGTTATGGAGAATTCACTTGTAAATCAGCCATTAGATCCAGCGCTTTTCTTTGGTAGAAGACTGGTTTTTGTTTTTACTATCCTTTTGTATTTACATCTGCTTTCCTGAGTTGCTTCTGTTTCTTTCCCTAGATCTGTCTGGTCTGCTTTTGCTGTTTCTGTGAGAGGTTTTTGATTAGTGAGTCAATCTCTTTACTAGTTATAGGTCTGTCAGGATATCTGTCTCTTCATGATTCAGTCCCCATAGGTTTTGTGTTTCTAGGAATTTGTCTATTTCATTAGGACTATCCATTTGGTTGGCGTATAAGTAGTGTTCATAGTACTCTCTCATAATGTTTTCTAATTGCTGTTGCATAGGTTGTAATGTACCCACTTGCATTTATTATTTTCGTAATTTGACTTCTCTCTCTTTTTCTTAGTCAATCTAGATAAAGTGCCAAAGAAGTGATGTTTTCAAACTGTGGTGCTGGAGAAGATTCTTTCTTTGGTGGGGGTTGGGGAGAATGCGGAGGGAGAGCAGCGGGCGGGCCACTTCTATTGGTCTTTCATTTCTCTATTTTCATCCATCTTTGTTCTTTTGGCCCATGTGGGCCTCCCATCGCGGCGGCCTCTGTTGTCGCAGAGCACCAGCTCTGGGCGCATGCGCTCCAGAGCTCCGGCTCGGTAATTGGACACATTGGTCCAGCCGCTCCGCGGCACGTGGGATCTTCCCAGGCCAGGGATCAAACCGGTGGCCCTTGCACTGCAAGGCGCTGTCCCTACCCACTGGACCACCAGGGAAGCCCTGGAGAAGATTCTTGAGAGTCCTTTGGAGAGCAAGAAGATCAAGCCAGTCAATCCTAAAGGAAATCAACTCTGAATACTCTTTGGAAGGACTGATGTTGAAACTGAAGCTCCAATATTTTGGTCATCTGATGCAAACAGCTGAATCACTGGAAAAGACACTTATGCTGGTAAAGATCGAGCACAGATGGAGAAGAGGGGACAGGATTCAACAGTTGGGTGGCATCACTGATTCAACGGACATGAACTTGGGCAGACTCTAGGAGATGGTGAGGGACAGGGAAGCCTGGAGTGCTTCAGTCCAGGGGGCCTCAAAGAGTTGGACATGACTGAAAAACAACAACAACTAGATAAAAATTCCTCAACTGTGTTGATCTTTTTGAAAAACCATCATTTGGTTTTGTTTTACTATCCTTTTGTATCTACATCTGCTTTCCTGAGTTGCTTCTGTTTCTTTCCCTAGATCTGTCTGGTCTGCTTTTGCTGTTTCTGTGAGAGGTTTTTGATTAGTGAGTCAATCTCTTTACTAGTTATAGGTCTGTCAGGATATCTGTCTCTTCGTGATTCAGTCCCCGTAGGTTTTGTGTTTCTAGGAATTTGTCTATTTCATTAGGACTATCCATTTGGTTGGCGTATAAGTAGTGTTCATAGTACTCTCTCATAATGTTTTCTAATTGCTGTTGCATAGGTTGTAATGTACCCACTTGCATTTATTATTTTCGTAATTTGACTTCTCTCTCTTTTTCTTAGTCAATCTAGATAAAGTGCCAAAGAAGTGATGTTTTCAAACTGTGGTGCTGGAGAAGATTCTTTCTTTGGTGGGGGTTGGGGAGAATGCGGAGGGAGAGCAGCGGGCGGGTCACTTCTATTGGTCTTTCATTTCTCTATTTTCATCCATCTTTGTTCTTTTGGCCCATGTGGGCCTCCCATCGCGGCGGCCTCTGTTGTCGCAGAGCACCAGCTCTGGGCGCATGCGCTCCAGAGCTCCGGCTCGGTAATTGGACACATCGGTCCAGCCGCTCCGCGGCACGTGGGATCTTCCCAGGCCAGGGATCAAACCGGTGGCCCTTGCACTGCAAGGCGCTGTCCCTACCCACTGGACCACCAGGGAAGCCCTGGAGAAGATTCTTGAGAGTCCTTTGGAGAGCAAGAAGATCAAGCCAGTCAATCCTAAAGGAAATCAACTCTGAATACTCTTTGGAAGGACTGATGTTGAAACTGAAGCTCCAATATTTTGGTCATCTGATGCAAACAGCTGAATCACTGGAAAAGACACTTATGCTGGTAAAGATCGAGCACAGATGGAGAAGAGGGGACAGGATTCAACAGTTGGGTGGCATCACTGATTCAACGGACATGAACTTGGGCAGACTCTAGGAGATGGTGAGGGACAGGGAAGCCTGGAGTGCTTCAGTCCAGGGGGCCTCAAAGAGTTGGACATGACTGAAAAACAACAACAACTAGATAAAAATTCCTCAACTGTGTTGATCTTTTTGAAAAACCATCATTTGGTTTTGTTGATTTTCTCTATCATTTTTATATTCACTGTTTCATTTATCTCTGCTTTACTCTTTACTATTTCTTGCCCTCTGCTAGCTTTGGCTTTAGTTTGCTCTTCCCTCCCCTAGTTCCTTAAATTGTAAAGTTGTAGATTTGAGATCTTCTTTTTAAATGTTAACATTTATAACTATAAATTTCTCACTTAGCACTGCTTTCACTGTGCCCCATAAGTTTTGTTACATTGCATTATTTTCATTTGTCTCAAGATTTAGGGGGAGAGAGCACCACAAAACTTGTGGGATCCTGATTCCCCAATCAGGCATTGAGCCCACACCCTTAGCAGTGAAAGTTCAGAGTCCTGAACACTGGACCGCCAGGGGATTCCCTCAAGATATTTTCTAATTTCCCTTATGATTTCTTCTTTTATCCACTAGTCGTTTAAAAGTGTGTTTTTCAGGGACTTCCTTAGCAGTCCAGTAGTTAAGACTTTGCTCTTCCAATTCAAGGGGGGCATTGGTTCAAGTTCTGGTTGGAGAACTAAGATCCCACATTCTACTTGGCACAAAAACAACAAAAAATGTGTCTTTTTTTTTTTTTAAGTGTGTTTTTTAATTTCCACAGATGCGTGAATTTTCCAGTTGTCTTTCTGTTGCTGATTCCTAACTTCTTTTCACTGTGGTCAGAGAGGACACTAGATGATTTTATCTTTTGAAATCTATTGAGACAATTTATGGCTTAACTTACACTTCTCGAGAATGACCCATATGCACTTGAGAGGAATGGGTACTCTGATGTTGCTGGGTAAAGTTTTCTGCATGTGTCTGTTAGAACCAACTGGCTACTGTGCTGGTCGGTCCTCAGGGTCTCTCTGGTGGTTCTATCCATCAGTGAGAGAGGTGTATTAAAGTCTCCAACTATTATTGTAAGCTATCTCTTTTCTTCTCTCAACCTTGCCCTTTTTTGCTTCCTATATTTTGATAGTCTATCATTAAGTATGATGACAGTATTTTTTGTAGTGTTGAAACAGGGGCTAAAGAGTTGGACATGACTGAAAAACAACAACAACTAGATAAAATTCCTCAACTGTGTTGATCTTTTTGAAAAACCATCATTTGGTTTTGTTGATTTTCTCTATCATTTTTATATTCACTGTTTCATTTATCTCTGCTTTACTCTTTACTATTTCTTGCCCTCTGCTAGCTTTGGCTTTAGTTTGCTCTTCCCTCCCCTAGTTCCTTAAATTGTAAAGTTGTAGATTTGAGATCTTCTTTTTAAATGTTAACATTTATAACTATAAATTTCTCACTTAGCACTGCTTTCACTGTGCCCCATAAGTTTTGTTACATTGCATTATTTTCATTTGTCTCAAGATTTAGGGGGAGAGAGCACCACAAAACTTGTGGGATCCTGATTCCCCAATCAGGCATTGAGCCCACACCCTTAGCAGTGAAAGTTCAGAGTCCTGAACACTGGACCGCCAGGGGATTCCCTCAAGATATTTTCTAATTTCCCTTATGATTTCTTCTTTTATCCACTAGTCGTTTAAAAGTGTGTTTTTCAGGGACTTCCTTAGCAGTCCAGTAGTTAAGACTTTGCTCTTCCAATTCAAGGGGGGCATTGGTTCAAGTTCTGGTTGGAGAACTAAGATCCCACATTCTACTTGGCACAAAAACAACAAAAAATGTGTCTTTTTTTTTTTTTAAGTGTGTTTTTTAATTTCCACAGATGCGTGAATTTTCCAGTTGTCTTTCTGTTGCTGATTCCTAACTTCTTTTCACTGTGGTCAGAGAGGACACTAGATGATTTTATCTTTTGAAATCTATTGAGACAATTTATGGCTTAACTTACACTTCTCGAGAATGACCCATATGCACTTGAGAGGAATGGGTACTCTGATGTTGCTGGGTAAAGTTTTCTGCATGTGTCTGTTAGAACCAACTGGCTACTGTGCTGGTCGGTCCTCAGGGTCTCTCTGGTGGTTCTATCCATCAGTGAGAGAGGTGTATTAAAGTCTCCAACTATTATTGTAAGCTATCTCTTTTCTTCTCTCAACCTTGCCCTTTTTTGCTTCCTATATTTTGATAGTCTATCATTAAGTATGATGACAGTATTTTTTGTAGTGTTGAAACAGAGAAAGCAACCTAAGATCCACTGATCTTCAAGATACTCTTTTTTTTGCACTTTTAATTAAAAAAACAGTCCTAAGTAGTGCATACCACATGTAACTTTTGACTTAAAAAAAGAGAAAGTAAATACAAACATATGTGTGCGTTTGCTGACACCTTCAAAAAATAACTGGAAGAAACTTGTAAACTGGACTGCCTCTTAGAAGGGGAACTAGGTTTCTGGGAGCCAGAGTAAGAAGAAATCTTTCTCTGTGTTCACTCTTGTAACTCGTGAATGTTGTACCTCATGAGCATATCACCTATTCAAAAAAAAAAAAAGTATGATTCAAGATTTTTAAATGCCATATACTGAAAACTTAAAAAAAAAAAAGGGTAGGTTACGCCTCAAATTAAAAGGATCCCAGTAGGTATTAGATAACTATAAATCAGTTAAGTAGGGCAGGCTACTAAAAAAGCTTGCTTGTATTCGGTAAAGTTCAGTTTAGATATGATGTAGCAAAAGGGAAAGAACTAGGGCTAACTATTCAATTGTTAGTTTGTTTAGACTCTTTTCCCAAAGCATTTAAAGTGACTTGCAAATAGATGAAATAAAATATTAGAACATTAAAAGCAGAAGGAGGGACTTCCCTGCTGGTCCAGTGGTTGTCTGCCTTGCACTGCAGGGGGCACAGGTTCACTCTCTGGTCCAGAACTAAGACCCCACGTGCCACAGAGCAAATAGACGGCACATCCTATGTGCCAAGGCCACATGACACAACTAGAGACAAGCAACTAGAGAGAAGCCTGCATGCTGCAACGAAAGACTTCATGTAAAAAAGTCACAACTTAAATCTAACGTAGCCAAATAAATAAATATTATTAGAAAAAAGAAAAACAGGAGGAAAGAAGGGCTGGGGCATAAAGTGGAACCAAATGGATAGAGCAGAACCTCCTAAGCTGACTTTTTCATGACTACTGGTTACAATGAGAGAGGTGTATTAAAGTCTCCAACTATTATTGTAAGCTATCTCTTTTCTTCTCTCAACCTTGCCCTTTTTTGCTTCCTATATTTTGATAGTCTATCATTAAGTATGATGACAGTATTTTTTGTAGTGTTGAAACAGAGAAAGCAACCTAAGATCCACTGATCTTCAAGATACTCTTTTTTTTGCACTTTTAATTAAAAAAACAGTCCTAAGTAGTGCATACCACATGTAACTTTTGACTTAAAAAAAGAGAAAGTAAATACAAACATATGTGTGCGTTTGCTGACACCTTCAAAAAATAACTGGAAGAAACTTGTAAACTGGACTGCCTCTTAGAAGGGGAACTAGGTTTCTGGGAGCCAGAGTAAGAAGAAATCTTTCTCTGTGTTCACTCTTGTAACTCGTGAATGTTGTACCTCATGAGCATATCACCTATTCAAAAAAAAAAAAAAAGTATGATTCAAGATTTTTAAATGCCATATACTGAAAACTTAAAAAAAAAAAAGGGTAGGTTACGCCTCAAATTAAAAGGATCCCAGTAGGTATTAGATAACTATAAATCAGTTAAGTAGGGCAGGCTACTAAAAAAGCTTGCTTGTATTCGGTAAAGTTCAGTTTAGATATGATGTAGCAAAAGGGAAAGAACTAGGGCTAACTATTCAATTGTTAGTTTGTTTAGACTCTTTTCCCAAAGCATTTAAAGTGACTTGCAAATAGATGAAATAAAATATTAGAACATTAAAAGCAGAAGGAGGGACTTCCCTGCTGGTCCAGTGGTTGTCTGCCTTGCACTGCAGGGGGCACAGGTTCACTCTCTGGTCCAGAACTAAGACCCCACGTGCCACAGAGCAAATAGACGGCACATCCTATGTGCCAAGGCCGCACATGACACAACTAGAGACAAGCAACTAGAGAGAAGCCTGCATGCTGCAACGAAAGACTTCATGTAAAAAAGTCACAACTTAAATCTAACGTAGCCAAATAAATAAATATTATTAGAAAAAAGAAAAACAGGAGGAAAGAAGGGCTGGGGCATAAAGTGGAACCAAATGGATAGAGCAGAACCTCCTAAGCTGACTTTTTCATGACTACTGGTTACAAAGTCTGGAGAGCCCCTTTTCTGTATTGCAAGTTGAAACAGACTTCCCTCCCGCGTGAAAGCTCTTTATCTGGAGGGTGCAGACTCTCTTCTTAGAACCTGAAGGGCCAACAAAAGGCTGCTTCACAGCAGGATCAGAATTATCTCTAGACGACTGCAGTCTTCAAGCCTGCCTGTGAACAGTGCTCCCACTTCTAACTTTTCTGAAGCAGAAGAGCAGACTTTGCAGTCAGACCTGACTTTGAATTCTGGTTCCATAATTATGAGCCGAATGATTTAAGAAACTGACTATCCTAGTCAGCTCTCCATTAGCTCCTGTAACTGAATGCCATGGACTAGGCGGCTTAAACAACAGACACTTCTCACAATTCTGGAGGTTGGAAAGTTCAGCCACTGGTGATCAAGGTGCTGGCACGTCTGGTATCTGGTGCGAACACTCTTCCTGGTTTGCCAATGGCTCTTGTCATCGTTGCCTCACATGGTGGAGGGAGAGAGGCTGGCCTCTTTTCCTCCTAATACAGACACTAATCCTGTCATGGGGGCCCTGCCCTCGGGACCCCACCTAAGCCTAATTACCTCTAAAGGGCCTCACCTCCTAATATTGTCCCATTGGAGTTAGGGCTTCAATATATAAATTTGGGGGGAAAGACAAATATGCAGCCCACAAAAAAAAGAGTTAGTGGTTCAGTTGTGTCCAACTCTTTGCAACCCCATGGACTATGCCTCTGTCCATGGAATTCTCCAGGTAAGCGCACTGGAGTGGGCTGGCATTCTCTTCTCAATAGTATCTTCCCAACCCAGAGATCAAACCCAGCTCTCTGCCTTGCAGGGAAATACCTTACCGTCTGAGCCATCAGGGAAGCCCGTAACAGCCACTTGACCTCTTTGAGACTGGTTTTCAACTGGAGAGAGTAATGTCCCACTCATATCTCATAGCTGCTGTGAGAATTAAATTAAGTGATGCATGCAGCATGCCTTTTTCTATAAATGTACATTCACCTCTATAATCCAGGTGCTCATCAACATACATGCATCAATAGCTGCAGTTGCTGGGTGCCTCTCCTAAGCGGGGTGTACTGTATATTAACCGCGAACTAGATTAACCCGTGAAGGGCACTCAGGATGGGAGAGGTTTCATGTTCACTGTGGAAGGGCTGACAGCACTGAAGATGCACGACTAGATAAAGAGAAGACTTGAGATAAATATGATAACCATTCTCATGGGGCATAACCATGTATTTTTCACGTGCCTGGGAACCAAATTAGGACCAGGGGTCTGAAACTACAGGGTTGCAGATATTGCCTCCATGTAAGAATTTTTGACAATCAGATCAATACTAATAATTAATAATTCATGGGACTTCCCTGGTGGTCCAGCAGTTAAGAATCTGCTTTCCAGTCTGTACTATCATATGTGAAGATAATAGCTATAATCATTGCTCTTTGAGAAAAGGGGATCCTGCAGGGGTGCTGTGTGATGGTCGGGAGAGGTGGGATGGGGGGATTATACATATGACTAATCTGGGAACATACATATCTGTAAACAACAAAACTGTAAAAGTTAAAAGTAAATTAAAGGTTTTAAAAAAATAAAAAGAATCTGCCTTCCAATGCAAGGGATGCAGCTTTGATCCTTGGTCAGGGAACTAAGATCCCACATGTTGCAGGACAACTAAGCCCTTGAGGCACAACGAAGATTCCATGAATGGCAACTAAGACCCAAAGCAGCCAAATAAGTAGTCTTAAAAAAAAAAAAAGAAATCACATTGTGGGTTGTTTGCTATGACCTATGCACTGTTCTTTTAAATCGCCAAACCTATGAGAAAGGGTTGGTGTAGGGTTATAAGCTGTGAAATGAAATGAAGCTTCCTAGCAGTGAAACGGTCTACCTGGAAAATGAGATTCTGTCACTACATGTGTTTAAGCAGAGGCTGGATGAACAGGTAGTAAAGTAAAATTGCCACTGGGAAGGGACACTGGCCATTAACCAGGTCTCTGCATCAAGATGAGGAACTGAGCCTTAGGGACCTGAAAGGACCCAGACAAGGGCGCACAGCCTGTCAACTGTGCAGAATGAGCAGTCCCTTAGGCCTCCCACATGCGATGATGACGCATTCTCTGCAACGCCAGCTCTTAGCAGTCAGATAAGACACTGCCAGAGACAGGGTTGAATGCTCAGAGGATGGGATTCCTCAGGTCTGGGTTGTCGTCTGCCTGGCCAAATGAAAAGTTGCTCAGTTTTCTAGTCCCTCCTGCCTGCAGGAGGACCCAGCTACACAGCGAAGTCCACAGAGTCCCTGTTCATCTTGCCTTGCCCGGAGGCCTGAGGCTACGCCTTGAGAGAAAGCTACCTGGACAGCTAGACCACTGCAGTTCCTAATAGTAGAGGGTGGAGCTGTGCACTGCTTCACTGCTGGAGGAGCTTAGGAGTGGGGTCACTGTGTATTTCTAGTGACTCCTTCCTGCTGGGACCAAATAAGATGCTGTTTAGTCATTCAGTCGTGCCCGACTCTCTGCAACCCCATGGACTGCAGCATACCAGGCTTCCCTGTCCTTCAGGATCTCCCAAACTTACATTTGCTGAAACTCATGTCCACTGAGCCAGGGATGCCACCCAACCATGTTACCCTCTGTCACCCCTTTCCCTTCTGCCCTCAATCTTTCCCGCATCAGGGTCTTTTCCAATGAGTGGCCTCTTGCCATCAGGTGGCCAAAGTATTGGCGCTTCAGCTTCAGCATCAGTCCTTCCAATGAATATTCAAGGTTGATTCCCTTTAGGATGGACTGGTTTGATCCCACATGTTGCAGGACAACTAAGCCCTAAAGGCACACCCAAGATTCCATGAATGGCAAATAAGACCCAAAGCAGCCAAATAAGTAGTCTTAAAAAAAAAAAAAGAAATCACATTGTGGGTTGTTTGCTATGACCTATGCACTGTTCTTTTAAATCGCCAAACCTATGAGAAAGGGTTGGTGTAGGGTTATAAGCTGTGAAATGAAATGAAGCTTCCTAGCAGTGAAACGGTCTACCTGGAAAATGAGATTCTGTCACTACATGTGTTTAAGCAGAGGCTGGATGAACAGGTAGTAAAGTAAAATTGCCACTGGGAAGGGACACTGGCCATTAACCAGGTCTCTGCATCAAGATGAGGAACTGAGCCTTAGGGACCTGAAAGGACCCAGACAAGGCGCACAGCCTGTCAACTGTGCAGAATGAGCAGTCCCTTAGGCCTCCCACATGCGATGATGACGCATTCTCTGCAACGCCAGCTCTTAGCAGTCAGATAAGACACTGCCAGAGACAGGGTTGAATGCTCAGAGGATGGGATTCCTCAGGTCTGGGTTGTCGTCTGCCTGGCCAAATGAAAAGTTGCTCAGTTTTCTAGTCCCTCCTGCCTGCAGGAGGACCCAGCTACACAGCGAAGTCCACAGAGTCCCTGTTCATCTTGCCTTGCCCGGAGGCCTGAGGCTACGCCTTGAGAGAAAGCTACCTGGACAGCTAGACCACTGCAGTTCCTAATAGTAGAGGGTGGAGCTGTGCACTGCTTCACTGCTGGAGGAGCTTAGGAGTGGGGTCACTGTGTATTTCTAGTGACTCCTTCCTGCTGGGACCAAATAAGATGCTGTTTAGTCATTCAGTCGTGCCCGACTCTCTGCAACCCCATGGACTGCAGCATACCAGGCTTCCCTGTCCTTCAGGATCTCCCAAACTTACATTTGCTGAAACTCATGTCCACTGAGCCAGGGATGCCACCCAACCATGTTACCCTCTGTCACCCCTTTCCCTTCTGCCCTCAATCTTTCCCCGCATCAGGGTCTTTTCCAATGAGTGGCCTCTTGCCATCAGGTGGCCAAAGTATTGGCGCTTCAGCTTCAGCATCAGTCCTTCCAATGAATATTCAAGGTTGATTCCCTTTAGGATGGACTGGTTTGATCTCCTTGCCGTCTAAGGGACTCTCGAGACCTTCTCCAGCACCATGTCAGGAGCAGGCCCTCTGAGTAGGATGTGGACGTTAGTGTAGATTGAGGGGCATCCTATACATTGCTGTCTGTATGAACGGAGCCCTCTGAAACTGGGCAGTGCACACGGCACAGTTGTACATGGCAGCCCTGTTCCAGCATCTGGGCTACCTCTTTTAAGTTTTTCTTTTTTAGGCCATTTAACCATGTTAGTAGAAATGAGAGGGTGGGGTTCGGGGTATCTGAAGGTCCACACCAGCTCAGCATTTGGAGTGCTCACAAATGCTCCACCGTGCACTGTCCTTCAGTCATACCTTGTTTAACCCCTCACTTCACTTTAATACATCTACCCATAGTCCTTGTGTCTTTCTTAAGGAACTGTTGCCATTATTAATAAACATGGCTCTGAGGACAGAATGAGCCAGTGGTGACGTCAGGAGGAAACCACAAGGGAACTCCCCTTCCCCTTTTTCCTTTTGATTATGAGTGAACCCAGGACACTTAGCTGTGGAGAATTCAAGAGGCTTAGGATCAGTGGGTAAAAGTTCTCTTCAATCCCATCAGTCTGTTGCCTAGATCCACACAGTGGGTAATACCCAGAAAAAATACTCAAGTGGATCATTTTAAGTAGGTGCTGACTCATCTGTTTCCTAGGAACGAAGCTCAATAATGAAAAAGATGTGACAGAACCCAAGTCTTTCTGGAGAGCCTCAAAGAACTCTCTGAAAAAAATGACTCTGTCTCACCAAGAGACAGGAAATGAAGTTAAAGGTAACTATCGCAAAGTAAATTACTGAAACCTCGGTTAAGTTGAAAAGTCATGCTAAAGGTGAGCAAAATCAAACCTTGAAAACAAGTCCACATTAATTAGTCTACCCTCATTTCCTTCCATTTCTGCCCAATTATTGCACTAAGGTCTTATAAGTTATCAGCCACTGTGACCGCTCTGAAGGGGGTCAAAATTTCAAGACAATTTAAGGGTACGGCTTTGGGATCCTAGTCTCATATATATGGTACAGACTGACATGTTAGGACTGATCTGGGGTAGAGCAGCAGAATAAGACTGAACATTGAATAATTGATGCTTTTGAACTGTAGAGAAGATTCTTGAGAGTCCCTTGGACAGCAAGGAGATCAAATCAGTTGATATTAAAGGAAATCAACCCAGAATATTCATTAGAAGGACTGATGCTGAGGCTGAAGCTCAAATACTTTGGCCACCTGCTGTGAAGAGTCAAATCACTGAAAAAGACCCTAATGCTGGGAAAGACTAAAGGCAGGAGGAGACGACAGAGGATGAGATGGTTGGCTGGCATCACTGACTGAGTGGGCAAGAGTCTGAGCAAGCTCTGGGAGATGGTGAAGGCCAGGGAAGCCTGGGGAGCTGCAGCCCACGCAGTTGCTGAGTCAGAGACGACTTAGTGAGTGAACTGAAGAGAATACTTGTGTGACTGGCCACCAAATCCAGCCTAAAGATAGGGAGTAAGTCTTCACCAACCACAAAATATGGACATAACTGCGAATTTCTCATGAAAATGAAGATATCTTTTATAAACATATTCCCATTAATAGGCTGTTGTTAGCCTTTGTTCCCACGTTCCTTTTCTTTTCACTCTTTTGGTGTCAAAATGTCTTTTATGAAATAATGGTGATAATAAATCACAGTCCTTTAATATATTCACACTTGGCAACTATGTATCATCCTCCTCAACCTTTTCAAAAATTGTTGGCAGCACAGCTCTTTGCTGTGGCCCTCCGGCTTCAGCTCATGGGCTTAGCTGCTCTGTGGCATATGGGATCGTAAGTCACCTGACCAGGGCTTGAACTTTCATTCCCTGTATTGCAAGGTGGATTCTTAACCACTGGACCGCCAGGGAAGTCCTTTCCTCACTTTTTAAAAAAACATTTTAACTATTATATAAAAATACAAGATTGAGAACCACTTGTCTATGGAGTGGGAGACTGCTAAAAGTACAGAAGGCCTTATAAGATGGTAATTCTCAGGAAGGTAGGTTTAAATAAACGGAGACAACCTGGGGAAGCACTTTTCAAAATTACCTGTATGAACTTTATAAAATTCAGTACCGAATTAGAAAAACTGGTAAGCTATAGGAAATACAAAGGAGCAAACCAACCAACAGAGGAAGACATGGGACTCAGGGAACAAGAGATGCGATGCAGGAGTGGTGAAGAAAAATCCTAAGGACTGCCCTGTGCCCACGCCCAGGCAATGAGTCAGTGGAGGAGGTGTAGGGGCAGAAAAAGAACGGAGTTGACTGCAGGCAAGCAAGGCTCTGTGAAGGGAAACTCAATGCACTACAGGCACAGTCTATGCAGTGAGCTGTAGTCGCCCGCTCATCCTGTCTGCGTCCCAGTAGGATGCAGCCTGTGCCCTTAAGATAAAGCAGTGACCAGAGCCAGTAGTAACAGATGCCATCACCCCAGGCCCAAAAAGACAAGGAGAGGGAGGGGGTATGGAAACTGAATCATGTTGGTCAAAGTTGGTCGCCATGAGGTACTGTGACTTCGGGCTGAGGAACACATCTGCCCTGAAGAGACCTTGAAGGGAAGGAGCCGTGGGAAAAAATACACCCTACCCTCACTCCTTCCTTTATGCCCTCCAATCTCCTGCCGCAGCTACTACTGGTCAAACCAACACACCCCAAAGGTCACAGGAAGCCTGCTGATGTGGTCCACACAGCTTCCATGAGCAGGAGAGGAGGGTGAGGGAGCAGGGACTTGGAGGGACAAATGGAAGACATCCAGAGCACGCATGGCATACATACGGATCAACAGGTAAAACTTTGTCACTCTTGATGAACGAAAATTTACAAAAATGTTATTTGGAGGATGTGTAGAAGAGGGAACACTGTGAACTAGCTGTGTGTCAGCCATGGAGGGAGTCAGTGATGTTATCAGTCTGACAGCTAAAAAAACTGTCCACACGTATCATTTAGAAACAGGAGGATAAACCGTAAGACAAAAGCAGTGGCTAAATTAGAGCAAAACCTTCAGGACTCTGGGAACAAGGATCTTACAAACCTTGCAATAGTATTTAATTTTCTAAAATGACATGTTTAATAAAAACTAATTTTAAGAAAGTTGCTAGGCGGCTATTGAAAAGGCTAATAGTTACATCTTTGGAGCTAGAATAAAGGAATGAGAGTAGAGAAATAACATTTGCTTTTCATTTAACTTGCCCTTGCATTGTTCTACAAATGAACATCTGCTGCTTTCATAACAGCTTTTAACACCTTAAAAAACAAATGAATCAGCTGGATTTCGTTGCTAACAGAACTTTAATCCCTCAGGTGGGTTGGGACAGAAAAGCTGAAACACACTCATTTCTATTCAAGGAAGTTCAAGGCAGATTAATGACCTGACCAGACACAGCTTAACAGAGCCTCAGTGAGCATCCAGGACCTCACTGGGGACCCAAGGTGGGGAGTTCCTCCTGAAGTCTCCTTGCTTCAGAGAGTATTACCTAAAGATATTTCTTGTCATCTTTGACTATTTATAGATCCTAACAGTAAAATGAAGAAGTCCAGGAATGAAAGACCATGTGGACAGGCCCAGACCAGCAGGTAACCATGAGTCACACCACATCTGCTGAAAACCAGGAACTTCAGGGTGCCTTCCTAGGGAACAAAATAACTGACCCAATCTAACCTTGAAAAAAACGAAAAATGAAAGTCTCGTTGCCCCATAACTATCCTGATGTCTTCACACTATAGCAATCCTGCTTTCTAATGTGGTTAAAAAATCTTCCTTTTAAATATTTAAAAGAACAAAGAACAACAAGCTAAATGGAATATTTAATATGTTTGTAGGAACAGAAGGAATACAACAAGGATTAGAATTTTGTATTACACATTAGACATTTATGGCAAAGATGTCCCATTTTTCAGAGACAATTCTCCTACTTCCCCATCTTTTCTATCTTCCTCAGAGCAATAAACAGTAATTACTCCTCTCCGCTCCTGTGAGTTGGGTGGTAATTACACCTCTGTGGTTCAATTCCTTATCGTCTCCCAAACTACCTTTCATTTCACTGCACAGTCTCACTGTGCTGTTTCACAGTAAAATCATACTCCTCAAATCTGAAGAGCCTGGATAAAAGCTGGAGGCTTGAGGATTTCTAGGTACTGATTTAGGAACAGTGTCTACTGGGACAAACCTTCTATTTATTCATATTTTTTAAACTACAATAAGAGAAACAAAAACTACTTTAAGGAAAAAGAAATTCAGGAATCAGGTCATTAAATACAACTAGCTACATTTTAAATACAAATACCAGGTATTTCCTGACTAGCATCAGGCGAATATCTAAACTATTAATATCTAACCCGAATTCTGGTCTCAGGGAAAACGATCAGAGACAATTACAAAGAAGGTGCTTTATAGTATCAGGTCCATGTTTAAAACAATGAGATCCTTTGAAACAATCAGTTCAGTCTTTCTTTTTATCACAGATTTCTGTTGGTCCTCTGGTTGGTAATCCATTCATGTCTGCACTCTAAAATGAAGAAAACATTTTATATATTATTACAAGAAGAAGACAGACATTGTAAGGGATATTCTCTTTAAAAACAAGACAACAAACTTCAGAATGAAAAAACTACTAGAAATGTGCTGGATGGCTAAATTCGTGCAGGTGAACACAAAGCTGAATTTAACAATCACCAACACTAAGGAAAACACAGTCAGTCTAAATATTCATTTTAAAAAATAACTATTATTTATTTTTAAAAAAACCCAAAAAACTCTATGAGTCTACCCATTAAATCTCTTGTCAAAGTTACCAGTCAGTGAAACTGGCTTATTTAGAATCATCTCTTGTCATCTATTAGCTATTCACCTTTACTCTTACCAGCCAGGAAATACTGGTTATTATCTTAGTAAGAAGCAAATGCATAAATCAGAAGACTTGTTTAAAACCTTAATTTAAAGCAAATGCTAATCATAAATAGAAAATCCAAAACCCTTATTTTAAAAAAGTAAGAAATTTAGACTTTTTTTGTATTTTTTTTTCTTTTGAAGTTTTATTTTGGAGTATAGCTGATTAGCAATGCTGTGACAGTTTTACGTGGACAGGGAAAGGACTCGGCCATACACATACATGTATCCACTCTCCCCCCAACCCCTCCAATAGAGGGGGCCATGTCACACCGAGCAGAGTTCCATGTGGTATACAGTAGGTCCTTGCTGGTTACCCATTTTAAATATAGTAGTGTGGGCAAGACCATGCCTTCCCTGGTGGCTCAGGCGGTAAAGAATCCGCCTGCAATGCAGAAGACCTGGTTTCAATCCCTGAGACGGGAAGGTCTCTCAAAGAAGGAAATGGCTACCCACTCCAGTATTCTTGCCTGGGGAATTCCATGGCTCATCCATGGGTCATAGAGTCAGACATGACTGAGCGACTTTCACTTTCACAAGATCATCCCAAACTTCTCAACTATCTCTTCCCTCTGGCAACAATAAGTTCGTTTTGTAAGTCTGCGAGTCTCTCTGTTTTGTAAGTTCATTTGTATCATTTCTTTTTAGATTTCACATAAAAGGGATACCATACGGTATTTCTCTTTCTCTGAAAATTTAGACATATTAATAAAGCTTCTACTTCAAAGAGCTTGCCTTTCTAAAAGCCAAGTATTTTACCTTGACAGTACCCTCCTCCCCCTATTCAAGGCATTTTAATGTTCTTACCTTATAGTCTACTTTGCCTTTATCGTTGGATTCTCGTATAGCTTTCCGAGGCCATATACGGCTAACAAAGGGGGAGATCAGAGGGTATATATACGGCTCCAGGAACTTTTTGTAGACCCAGAGCAGAACTGGAATGACGATGCAGGGAATGCACACCATCGTCCCAGGCGTGAGTTCCTGAACTGCTGACAAACAGCAGCAGCAAAACAAATTAGATTATCATAGATTAATGACTGAAGGAATTTACCTAGACTAAGATATATGAAAAGACTACTTCTGCACTGAAGGAAAAACTTCAATCATACTACAAGGGTTGGCATAAAGCAGGAGTCTATTAATAAAAATGCGGCTATCTACAAGGTACAGGAATAACAGGTGATAGATCTGAAAAGACGAGTGAGGTGCCTGCCTCCAAATCTCTTCAATCACCACTTCACAACCATAAATGTGATGATAAAGAAACTTCAGGGCTTCTCAGGTGGCTGAGTGGTAAGGAATCTGCCTGCCAATGCAGGAAACGTGGGTTCCACCCCCTGGGTTGGGAAGATCCCCTGGAGAAGGAGACGGTAACCCACACCAGTATTCTTGCCTGGGAAATCCCATGGACAGAGGAGCCTGGAGAGCTACAGTCTATGAGGTAACAAAGAGTTGGACTTAGTGACTGAGCACAAGGCAGTTAAGCCCTTTACACACATCAACTCATTTATTCCTCAAAACACCTAGTGAGTACTCTGGCATTTCCATTGACAGATAAAGAAAAGGAGACACAAAAACATTAAGGAATTTGGTAATTTTGACATATGCTGGTTTAGTGTGAATTAACTCCCAGGGCCTCGTCATCCCCAGGGACTGAACAATGTGAGGGCAAATCCTGTACCATGGAACTCACCAAGGTGGCACTCTGGAAGACCCTGCCTGGCCTTTCAACTCTTCGTTATACTTGCCAAAAGGCTTTCACATAAAAGGGATACCATACGGTATTTCTCTTTCTCTGAAAATTTAGACATATTAATAAAGCTTCTACTTCAAAGAGCTTGCCTTTCTAAAAGCCAAGTATTTTACCTTGACAGTACCCTCCTCCCCCTATTCAAGGCATTTTAATGTTCTTACCTTATAGTCTACTTTGCCTTTATCGTTGGATTCTCGTATAGCTTTCCGAGGCCATATACGGCTAACAAAGGGGGAGATCAGAGGGTATATATACGGCTCCAGGAACTTTTTGTAGACCCAGAGCAGAACTGGAATGACGATGCAGGGAATGCACACCATCGTCCCAGGCGTGAGTTCCTGAACTGCTGACAAACAGCAGCAGCAAAAACAAATTAGATTATCATAGATTAATGACTGAAGGAATTTACCTAGACTAAGATATATGAAAAGACTACTTCTGCACTGAAGGAAAAACTTCAATCATACTACAAGGGTTGGCATAAAGCAGGAGTCTATTAATAAAAATGCGGCTATCTACAAGGTACAGGAATAACAGGTGATAGATCTGAAAAGACGAGTGAGGTGCCTGCCTCCAAATCTCTTCAATCACCACTTCACAACCATAAATGTGATGATAAAGAAACTTCAGGGCTTCTCAGGTGGCTGAGTGGTAAGGAATCTGCCTGCCAATGCAGGAAACGTGGGTTCCACCCCCTGGGTTGGGAAGATCCCCTGGAGAAGGAGACGGTAACCCACACCAGTATTCTTGCCTGGGAAATCCCATGGACAGAGGAGCCTGGAGAGCTACAGTCTATGAGGTAACAAAGAGTTGGACTTAGTGACTGAGCACAAGGCAGTTAAGCCCTTTACACACATCAACTCATTTATTCCTCAAAACACCTAGTGAGTACTCTGGCATTTCCATTGACAGATAAAGAAAAGGAGACACAAAAACATTAAGGAATTTGGTAATTTTGACATATGCTGGTTTAGTGTGAATTAACTCCCAGGGCCTCGTCATCCCCAGGGACTGAACAATGTGAGGGCAAATCCTGTACCATGGAACTCACCAAGGTGGCACTCTGGAAGACCTCTAGGTTGCAAAATGCCTGGTCTTTCAACTCTTCGTTATACTTGCTTTTCTTTATAATGCTAATAAAGGTGTACTGAATAATGAGAATTTTTATTTAGTATTATTATTGGCATAAGTGAGTTATCCATTTCCAAAAATTAACACCTGTATTTCCTTGATGATTAGCATTTACCTTGAAATTTCTCCAAATCAGCAATTTCTTAAGAACCAATACTATTTCCATAACACACAATTAAACCAAAGACCTTTTAAAACTTACAAGAATTTTTAATCCCTTAGCAGAGGCTTTAAAAATTAATAAACTTCAGAATAATACAGTATGTCAAACTTTCTTATTTCCAAAATATTGTAAGTTAAGTGGTATTTACTGGTAAATGAGTAAGCACTGTTAAACGAGGCAACTGAAAATGATTCTCAATACAAGTGAGGAATGATAGATAATCCAAGCTGAATGCGGCTTTGAAATGAATTACAAGATCTGTAAACAAATAGACACATCAGGTAATGACCAGTATTTTACAAAGGATTCATAACTGGATTCTTCTTTAGAATAGTCCTCGAGTCTCAGGTGGTGCTAGTGGTGGTAAAGAACACGCCTGCCAATGCCAGAGATGTAAGAGACACTGGCTTGATCCCTGGGCCAGGAAGATCCCCTGAAGGAGGGCAACCCACTCCAGTATTTCTGCCTGGAGAATCCCATGGACGGTGGAGCCTGGCAGGCTATGGTCCACAGGGTTGCGAAGAGTCGGACACAACTAAAGCAACATAGCACCCACGCATGCTCGTCAAATTAAAATTATTTAGGAATTTGCCAAAGAGACTTCGCTCCAAAATTTTAAAGAACATCCTCCGATCAAAAAAGCCAAAGGAGCCAGAGTCTTTTTCAGCACTTTCCAAGGAATCATTATTTTCGGCTACTAGACTTTTAGAATCTGATCTGAAGAGTTTCAGAGTGGTTGAGGTCTTACAGCATAATAATCAAGCAGGATGGGGCAGCTGCCTGGATTTGAGCCCTGCTTTCAGTATTTTCTAGACAGTGCTCCTGGCCGAGTATCTGACCAGACTGTGCCTTAATTCTCCCATGTGTAAAAACAGTCACCAAGGTGGCACTCTGGAAGACCTCTAGGTTGCAAAATGCCTGGCCTTTCAACTCTTCGTTATACTTGCTTTTCTTTATAATGCTAATAAAGGTGTACTGAATAATGAGAATTTTTATTTAGTATTATTATTGGCATAAGTGAGTTATCCTTTTCCCAAAAATTAACACCTGTATTTCCTTGATGATTAGCATTTACCTTGAAATTTCTCCAAATCAGCAATTTCTTAAGAACCAATACTATTTCCATAACACACAATTAAACCAAAGACCTTTTAAAACTTACAAGAATTTTTAATCCCTTAGCAGAGGCTTTAAAAATTAATAAACTTCAGAATAATACAGTATGTCAAACTTTCTTATTTCCAAAATATTGTAAGTTAAGTGGTATTTACTGGTAAATGAGTAAGCACTGTTAAACGAGGCAACTGAAAATGATTCTCAATACAAGTGAGGAATGATAGATAATCCAAGCTGAATGCGGCTTTGAAATGAATTACAAGATCTGTAAACAAATAGACACATCAGGTAATGACCAGTATTTTACAAAGGATTCATAACTGGATTCTTCTTTAGAATAGTCCTCGAGTCTCAGGTGGTGCTAGTGGTGGTAAAGAACACGCCTGCCAATGCCAGAGATGTAAGAGACACTGGCTTGATCCCTGGGCCAGGAAGATCCCCTGAAGGAGGGCAACCCACTCCAGTATTTCTGCCTGGAGAATCCCATGGACGGTGGAGCCTGGCAGGCTATGGTCCACAGGGTTGCGAAGAGTCGGACACAACTAAAGCAACATAGCACCCACGCATGCTCGTCAAATTAAAATTATTTAGGAATTTGCCAAAGAGACTTCGCTCCAAAATTTTAAAGAACATCCTCCGATCAAAAAAGCCAAAGGAGCCAGAGTCTTTTTCAGCACTTTCCAAGGAATCATTATTTTCGGCTACTAGACTTTTTAGAATCTGATCTGAAGAGTTTCAGAGTGGTTGAGGTCTTACAGCATAATAATCAAGCAGGATGGGGCAGCTGCCTGGATTTGAGCCCTGCTTTCAGTATTTTCTAGACAGTGCTCCTGGCCGAGTATCTGACCAGACTGTGCCTTAATTCTACCATGTGTAAAAAAAAGCCATGTATCAGCACCTGTATGACGGGGATGTAGTGTGGACTAGAGAAATAGGAATGCAAAGCTCATAAGGTGTCTGCATATAGTAAGTTCTATTTAAGTGTTGTTACTATAAGAAAAAAAAAACCCAAACAAGATTCAAAAGCTGTAACCTGTCCAAAGTCCACACTTAGGTACTAGTAGCTAGAGCTGGCTAAAACCAGAGCTCCTAATTCTGGTATCCAAGTTTGCATTTTCCCTTCCCAAAACACAATCGTCTGGTTAGTCCCTTTTCTAGCAAACTTTCAAAAGTAACGCAACCCTTCAAAACAACCGGCAATGTTACCAAGCACTAGGCTAATCCCTCCATCATAAAGATTCACGTTTTTAACCTTTCTGAAATTGTTTTAAATTCTCAAGAACAATTACTGTTAATTACGTACAATTACGGCTTAGAAAGGCCTATAGAAGTCTAGAGATGGCTATGATACACCGATAAAATAATTTTTACTGTCTCCAAGCCAATTCTTGAATATTACAATCCAGTGAGAAAATGGATCGGAACTGTTGGAGGAGAAGGATTTCTTGCATTGGACTTAGTCCAATACAGTGGAATAGGAAAAGGCAGAGGCTCTGCGGGAACAAGGGCTGCTGGGCAGGGGGAAACGTCTCTTAAGTCATCAGTCCTCCAGTAATCAGTCTAGAGACAAAAGAGGGCGGGACAGGCCGAGTCAAAGACAAGGGCTGAAAGACAGGAGAGAGTAAGAGCGAGTGCGGAAGACGAAAATGAAAAGACACCGATAGTTCAGGCCAGAGAGACGACGCGGGGGCCAGCGGCGGGGGAGGCCGGAGGGGAGGGCGCGGGCGCAGACGGAGGCACGGGGCTAGGTGAGCAGGCGGCAGGGGCGCGAGGCGGGGGCAGGGGCCGTGAGGACAGGAGAACCGCAACGAGGCCGCAGCCCACCCGCCCCGAGCCGCTGCTCGGGCCCCACCGGTGCAGCGCCCAGGCCCGTGACAGTCTCCACGCTTCCGGAAGGAGGTTGAGAGTCTTACAGCATAATAATCAAGCAGGATGGGGCAGCTGCCTGGATTTGAGCCCTGCTTTCAGTATTTTCTAGACAGTGCTCCTGGCCGAGTATCTGACCAGACTGTGCCTTAATTCTACCATGTGTAAAAAAAAGCCATGTATCAGCACCTGTATGACGGGGATGTAGTGTGGACTAGAGAAATAGGAATGCAAAGCTCATAAGGTGTCTGCATATAGTAAGTTCTATTTAAGTGTTGTTACTATAAGAAAAAAAAAACCCAAACAAGATTCAAAAGCTGTAACCTGTCCAAAGTCCACACTTAGGTACTAGTAGCTAGAGCTGGCTAAAACCAGAGCTCCTAATTCTGGTATCCAAGTTTGCATTTTCCCTTCCCAAAACACAATCGTCTGGTTAGTCCCTTTTCTAGCAAACTTTCAAAAGTAACGCAACCCTTCAAAACAACCGGCAATGTTACCAAGCACTAGGCTAATCCCTCCATCATAAAGATTCACGTTTTTAACCTTTCTGAAATTGTTTTAAATTCTCAAGAACAATTACTGTTAATTACGTACAATTACGGCTTAGAAAGGCCTATAGAAGTCTAGAGATGGCTATGATACACCGATAAAATAATTTTTACTGTCTCCAAGCCAATTCTTGAATATTACAATCCAGTGAGAAAAATGGATCGGAACTGTTGGAGGAGAAGGATTTCTTGCATTGGACTTAGTCCAATACAGTGGAATAGGAAAAGGCAGAGGCTCTGCGGGAACAAGGGCTGCTGGGCAGGGGGAAACGTCTCTTAAGTCATCAGTCCTCCAGTAATCAGTCTAGAGACAAAAGAGGGCGGGACAGGCCGAGTCAAAGACAAGGGCTGAAAGACAGGAGAGAGTAAGAGCGAGTGCGGAAGACGAAAATGAAAAGACACCGATAGTTCAGGCCAGAGAGACGACGCGGGGGCCAGCGGCGGGGGAGGCCGGAGGGGAGGGCGCGGGCGCAGACGGAGGCACGGGGCTAGGTGAGCAGGCGGCAGGGGCGCGAGGCGGGGGCAGGGGGGCCGTGAGGACAGGAGAACCGCAACGAGGCCGCAGCCCACCCCGCCCCGAGCCGCTGCTCGGGCCCCACCGGTCCAGCTCACCCGCGACCTCCAAGCGCCAGTGACAGTCTCCACGCTTCCGGAAGGAGGGTCGCCGGGGGGACGGGCCGCCGCCGAGCCAATGGTACTGCAGGAGGGGCCGACAAAGGCGCACCTGCGTCAGGCCGAGGACGCGCCCGACGTAACGGTGACGCCAGACGTAGCGGCGGCGCCCGGCGGGGAACCGGGGGCGGCTTCCGGCGCAGCGGCCGCCGTCACTTAGCGCCCGTATCCCACGTGCGCTAACAGCAAACAAGGCCAATGACGCTGCCCATGGCTGTGCCAGCGACTCTCCACCTACAGCGAAACGCGCTTCGCCCGTGAAGGATGGCCAGTTTTCCAATGCAGTTGTAGCTTAACTACTTACACGATTACATAATTCAGGTCTTGCGATTTTGCGACCCATGGACTTTAGCCAGTGAGGTCCCTCTCCGTGGTACTTCCCACCCAAGAACACAGGAATGGGCTGCCATTTCCTTCTGATTTCAAGATCCCTTACTAGAGCAGGTTAAATTAATATTCATCAATCCCGAAGGCTTTCTCTTAAAAGAAGCGGCTATACCACTCTCCTCCCACTAGGACAGCTGTAACTGGCATTCATCTAGACGGCTCCTACGTTGCTGGTCGCACTGTAAATGCCACTACCCTACGGGTGCTGCGGTTCCTCCGGCCCTCACCAAGTTCAGCCCCTGGTTGGGAAGATCCCCGGCAGGAACTGGAATCCCACTCCAGAATTCTTACCAATGGACAGAGGAGCCTGGTGGGCTATAGCCCCCGGGACTTCACAATTGAAGTAAGTACACACACTACAAAAGTCACTCAGAAAAAAAAAAAAAAAAACACGCCAAGTCAAAGCCAGCGACTGATGTGCCACACTGTGAATATAAGCTCAGGCTAGATGAGGGTGGGACGTGACCACCCACCACTGCTCAAGTTCTAAGCATAATGGGAAAATGAAAAACCTCTAAAATCCCAGTTGTGGATGCCTAACTGAATATACTAAACGCTACTTTAGACTTTAAAGTGTCTTCAGTAAAGTGGGTCTAAGAGATTCAGAAATTTGCCCATGGTCTCAATTTCACTTTATGTAAAGCACCAAAAGACGTAAATCAGCCTGTTTATGAAAATTCATTTCATCCATTTTATGTTAACACTTGAAATACAGGCATGAATTAAAGACAACCAACACTTTTTACTTTCCTCTGCATTTATTTTTTCAACATTTACTTTTTCAGCATTTATTCCCGGGCCATAAGTTTTTGTTTCTTCAGTTTCTTCTGGGATATCTGGGAAAACGAATAATAAAAGCACCGTTAAGTGATTCCAGGAGAAGCACACCCTTAAAAGAAGTATCTCAGTTAAAGAGTAATCAGATGCATCATAAAGGGAAATGAGTCCTTTGGCTCAGGTGTGGCACGGGGAGAAAGGCAGCCAGTAAGCAGAACCAAGACCACAGGCTGGGAGCCCAGCTGGTAAGAACGATGGGCAGCAAAGGACAGAGAATGTTTAATGAGAAAATCAACAGAAGACATATCCATCAGGTGTGAAGAGTCACTCCCAGGTTCAAGCATAAAGAACTAATCTAATCACTACTGAAAGCCAGCCGTTTGAGAGGGGCTGCACAAAGGTGCCCAGTGCCAGATAAATTACATCTGAAGTGGCCATGGCCATCAAGGTGGGGACATTAGCAGAAAAATCACACGGTTCTAACTCTAAACAATATAGTTACTATTTATTATTAAGAAACTAATGAGATCCATGAAAGCCAAAATAAAATGATTAAAGGAGGCTGGTGGTTGCTCAGAACAGTTTCCTTTCACGGTTATTCCAAAGGTGTCCTAAGTCAGTCATCACAGCAGCCACAACCTAACGCACCAAATGAAGCACAGCAGGTACTAAGGAATTTACCTTTTTCTTCTGTGCAACCTCCTCTTCTGGTTTAGGAACAATCTGTTCTTTCTCAGTGAGGATCATCTCGATGTGGCAAGGAGAGCTCATGTATGGGTTGATCCGACCATGAGCTCTGTAAGTCCTGCGCCGCATCTTGGGGGCTTTGTTCACCTGGATGTGCTCAATGACCAGAGAGTCGACATCTAAGCCCTGGGAAAAGGGAACAAAACTGTATTACATTTTACAATCAGGTAACATCTTAACACCACAAGCTATATCATTCAAGTCCTTATGAGTTAAAATAGCGTATTTAAAACAAAAACAAAAAACCGAGAACTACTAAAGCACAGTGCTAAATGCACTTAGTTCATAAGCACCATTCACTAGGGAGTGGAGTTACAGGGTCTCGAAGGGTCCATATCCACTTCTAAACCTTGATATGAAGAGATTTTGACAGCAAGGCTTAGCACCTAGAAGGGCTGCAGCTACAGGGACCCACGTCAATCCAGTTTTGACCATTTTCCAAATGTAAAAGGATAAAGGATAATCGCTCAATGGATAAACCTGCGTTTTGTTGGCACAGATTATGTTCAGAGACAAACTTCGATTTGCAGTTTCTTGCTCAGCAACACTGCACTATAGGCAACAACATGGCAACCATGGTGCTTCCTATTAGTTGTATTTAAAATTAAAAAAAAAAAAAAACATATAAGGATTCCCCAGCGGCACAGATGGTTGGGAAGATTCCCCTGGATAAGGGAATGGCTACCCACTTGTCTTCTTGCCTGGAGAATTCCACGGATGGAGGAGCCTAGCCAGCTACAGTCCATGGGTTCAGAGTGGTGTTTACCAACCCTTGGCAAAATACTCAAAAAAAAGAGAGCTCCTTTTGCATGTACTAGGATCTGGAATTTTAGGCCTAAAGTAACTGCAGACCATGCCTCTGAAATGCTTTGCAGACAGAAATTTTTATCTGTTGGAAACTGCAAGTATAGCTACACGAGAAAGCAAGATATCAAGGAAATAGATCTGGATAACTTTAGCTGTGTAACAATTCCAAGTCACATGTACAATGACGCTTATCGTTTGGGTACCTTAAGTTCAGCATTACTCTCTGCATTTTTGAGCATGTGCAGTAAAAATTCAGCACTCTTTTTGGGCCACCGACCTTGCGTCCAGCCCCACTGTTTGGCCCCCCCAAGAGCTCATGTAGGTTGATCCGACCATGAGCTCTGTAAGTCCTCGCCGCATCTTGGGGCTTTGTTCACCTGGATGTGCTCAATGACCAGAGAGTCGACATCTAAGCCCTGGGAAAAGGGAACAAAACTGTATTACATTTTACAATCAGGTAACATCTTAACACCACAAGCTATATCATTCAAGTCCTTATGAGTTAAAATAGCGTATTTAAAACAAAAACAAAAAACCGAGAACTACTAAAGCACAGTGCTAAATGCACTTAGTTCATAAGCACCATTCACTAGGGAGTGGAGTTACAGGGTCTCGAAGGGTCCATATCCACTTCTAAACCTTGATATGAAGAGATTTTGACAGCAAGGCTTAGCACCTAGAAGGGCTGCAGCTACAGGGACCCACGTCAATCCAGTTTTGACCATTTTCCAAATGTAAAAGGATAAAGGATAATCGCTCAATGGATAAACCTGCGTTTTGTTGGCACAGATTATGTTCAGAGACAAACTTCGATTTGCAGTTTCTTGCTCAGCAACACTGCACTATAGGCAACAACATGGCAACCATGGTGCTTCCTATTAGTTGTATTTAAAATTAAAAAAAAAAAAAAAACATATAAGGATTCCCCAGCGGCACAGATGGTTGGGAAGATTCCCCTGGATAAGGGAATGGCTACCCACTTGTCTTCTTGCCTGGAGAATTCCACGGATGGAGGAGCCTAGCCAGCTACAGTCCATGGGTTCAGAGTGGTGTTTACCAACCCTTGGCAAAATACTCAAAAAAAAGAGAGCTCCTTTTGCATGTACTAGGATCTGGAATTTTAGGCCTAAAGTAACTGCAGACCATGCCTCTGAAATGCTTTGCAGACAGAAATTTTTATCTGTTGGAAACTGCAAGTATAGCTACACGAGAAAGCAAGATATCAAGGAAATAGATCTGGATAACTTTAGCTGTGTAACAATTCCAAGTCACATGTACAATGACGCTTATCGTTTGGGTACCTTAAGTTCAGCATTACTCTCTGCATTTTTGAGCATGTGCAGTAAAAATTCAGCACTCTTTTTGGGCCACCGACCTTGCGTCCAGCCCCACTGTTTGGCCTACAAAACAAAACCAGAGAACTTATTAGTCATTTTCCTCAATTTAAAAGGAATGTTACAAGATGAATTTACTTTAACCAACATCAAGGTTGCTCAGAACATTTTTTTTTTTTCACGGTCAATCCAAAGGTGTCCTAAGATGGTCATCACAGCAACCAGAAAGAGCCTGATCAAAGGCAGATGTTGACCAGTGTTAGGCTGTGCAGCTTCCCTAGCAATCTGTCTTTTTAAATGACTATGAACTTACCTGTGCACACCTACCAACTCCACCATTGTAACGGCGGAACGGCACACACTGCTTCTTCAAAGTGACATCCTTCAGATACTTGGTAGCTTTTCGGATATGCATACCCTTTATGGCCTGGGCAGTTTCACGAGTGTTCTGAGTAGAAATAATATAAGCTGAGTTAACCATGTTAAAAAAATGACAGGGCTTCCCTGGTGGTCCAGTGGGTAAGGACACAGCCTTGCAGTGCAAGGGGCGCTGGTTCGATCCCTGGCCTGGGAAGATCCCACGTGCCGCGGAGCGGCTGGACCGATGTGTCCAATTACCCAGCTGGAGTTCTGGAGCGCATGCGCCCAGAGCCGGTGCTCTGCGACAACAGAGGCCACCAAGATGGGAGGCCCACAAGAGCCAAAGAACAAAGATGGATGAAAATGGACAAATGAAAGACCAATAGAAATGGCCCGCCCCTCCTCCCCAAAATGACATATTTTAAAGTAATCAAATTCTAATATTTTCGAGGTGTCAATCTTGATGAAGAGCCAAATCTTTTCCAATGAGAATTAACATAGGATCTGTTATAAGCCAGGGAGACTTGGTTCAAAGGTGGAGAAAAGTGAATCCTAAACCTGTGTATTTACTGTTTAAATATTCTCTAGTATCTTGTAAACTACATTTCCCCTGTTCTCCGTCTGTGCACTACTAGGTTCTCAAGCAGTTCTGTGGTAGTTTCATCCCCAATTCCACAAATCCTAAATCATGAAAAGATAGCTGCTCAGAACTGATTTATTTTCACGGTGAATCCAAAGGTGTCCTAAGAAAACGCATCACCGCAGCTACCTTTTAAAAATGGTTAAAAAATACTAGAAGCCAAAGAGCAAGCAGTTCTTTCAGAGGATAACTATGATTCACATACCTTAAAGTGAACACGAAGATTCGAACCTCTTGATTTGCATGCTAAAATACCGCAAAAAAAATTTTTCGGTTAGTTTTGGTATCTGGTTGGCTCCTACTGCAAAATAAGAAATGCCTGTTGCTTGTTCACTTACATTTTGTGGGGTTTTCTGGGTCAAGTGAATAGCGCACCATTTTTAGAGGTCACCTGGAAGCAAAAATAACTGTCAACGAATAGATACACTGCCTCATAGCTTATATGCAGAAACGCCTATCTATGCACTAAACGCTGCCCGCGGCTGCTCAGAGAGTTGTTGTTTTCACGGTGACTCCAAAGGTGTCCTAAGAAACGCCATCATCGCAGCCGCCCCCTCTAGCCCGTTTCTTCCCGTCTACCCCACCGGTGCCCATGGCTGGGCCGACACCAGTGACACGAACACCCTTCCTTTCACCCTCTGGACGAAAACAGCCGGTTTCAGCCCAATTCCGGATCTGAAGCCTCCGTGCCCGGGAGCCCAGCGCCCTGCTCGGCCTCGGATCCTTCGAGCCAAGGGCCCTCGACCCAGCGCCCCGCCTCTACCCGCGCTCAGAAACCTCCTTTACCCACGGCCTCACACGCGAGCCAGGCTGCCCGCACACTCCCAGGGCGCGGCTAGCGTCAGGCGCAGCTGAACTCGAAACACGTTCAGCCAGAGCAGACCTTGGCCCCACCTGACCTTATTCCCCCCAACATTCTCTCCATTCGGCCCCAAAAGCGCTGCGTTCGCGGCCCCCACTCACCCCGAGACGCTGGACCTCAGGAGCCGGCGCCGACCACAGACTGCCTGTACCCTCATCACCCCCACGGCCGCCCACTGTGCCCCTTCGCGGCCTGGAGAGGCCCGACAGCAGAGGGGCGCTAAGCCGGGGCCTCCGACACGCCCCCCGGCAAAAAAGGACTCGACATCAAAGAGGAATCAGTAGCCGCGAGAGTCCTCCTCCCGAGGACCTCAAAACCCCCGTTGCCAAGGCCAGGATGGCAGCGATAACCGTAGGATTCATCACTACCGAAAGACGCCAAAGAGATACACTCACCTCAGGCCCCTTTCCGGAAAAGGAAGAGCGAGGGCTCATGGGAGAGTTCATGAGAACTCGACATCTCGCGAGATTTCCTGTCAAAAGAACGAGATTTGTTGGCAAAGGGGAGGGCGGAGGAGAAAAGGAGTGTGGGATATGTTTGAGAAGATTTGAAAACGAACGGACGATTTAGGGACCATCTCAAAATTCTCCTTTTCCGTATACAGAAATCGTTAAGGATTTTAAGCATCAATTAAAAATGTTTGTACAGAAACAGAATGACAGATTTAGAGAACGAACTTATGGTTGCCAGAGGGGACTATACGAGGGGCGGGATAGTTAGGGAGTTTGGGATTGACAGGTACAAACTGTTTTATTTAAAACGAATAACCAAGGACCTGATGTATATCACAGAGAACTCTGCTCACTGTTATGTAACTAACTAAATGGGAAAGGAATTTGAAAAAAAATGATATGTATAACTGAATCACTTTTCTATCACCTGAAACTAACACAATATTGTTAATCAATTATGCTCCAATATAAAAACAAAACAAGTTTGTAGTTCTAGGACAAGTATAACTGAGACATTAATTCATCGAGATTTGTTCGGTTTGGTTATGTAATTATATGAAAATGACTTGTAAAGGGAACATTTATTGTTGTTGTTTAGTCACTAAGTGATGTCTGACTGTGACTCCATGGAACTCCCACCAGGCTTTCCCTCTGGACACACGAAACCACGTTCAAAGCCAGACCTTGGCCCCACCTGACCTTATTCCCCCCAACATTCTCTCCATTCGGCCCCAAAAGCGCTGCGTTCGCGGCCCCCACTCACCCCAAGACGCTGGACCTCAGGAGCCGGCGCCGACCACAGACTGCCTGTACCCTCATCACCCCCACGGCCGCCCACTGTGCCCCTTCGCGGCCTGGAGAGGCCCGACAGCAGAGGGGCGCTAAGCCGGGGCCTCCGACACGCCCCCCGGCAAAAAAGGACTCGACATCAAAGAGGAATCAGTAGCCGCGAGAGTCCTCCTCCCGAGGACCTCAAAACCCCCGTTGCCAAGGCCAGGATGGCAGCGATAACCGTAGGATTCATCACTACCGAAAGACGCCAAAGAGATACACTCACCTCAGGCCCCTTTCCGGAAAAGGAAGAGCGAGGGCTCATGGGAGAGTTCATGAGAACTCGACATCTCGCGAGATTTCCTGTCAAAAGAACGAGATTTGTTGGCAAAGGGGAGGGCGGAGGAGAAAAGGAGTGTGGGATATGTTTGAGAAGATTTGAAAACGAACGGACGATTTAGGGACCATCTCAAAATTCTCCTTTTCCGTATACAGAAATCGTTAAGGATTTTAAGCATCAATTAAAAATGTTTGTACAGAAACAGAATGACAGATTTAGAGAACGAACTTATGGTTGCCAGAGGGGACTATACGAGGGGCGGGATAGTTAGGGAGTTTGGGATTGACAGGTACAAACTGTTTTATTTAAAACGAATAACCAAGGACCTGATGTATATCACAGAGAACTCTGCTCACTGTTATGTAACTAACTAAATGGGAAAGGAATTTGAAAAAAAAATGATATGTATAACTGAATCACTTTTCTATCACCTGAAACTAACACAATATTGTTAATCAATTATGCTCCAATATAAAAACAAAACAAGTTTGTAGTTCTAGGACAAGTATAACTGAGACATTAATTCATCGAGATTTGTTCGGTTTGGTTATGTAATTATATGAAAATGACTTGTAAAGGGAACATTTATTGTTGTTGTTTAGTCACTAAGTGATGTCTGACTGTGACTCCATGGAACTC
The DNA here is from genome assembly GCA_022376925.1 of Tragulus kanchil. Classification (NCBI taxonomy): domain Eukaryota; kingdom Metazoa; phylum Chordata; class Mammalia; order Artiodactyla; family Tragulidae; genus Tragulus; species Tragulus kanchil. The sequence goes on from JAIOJX010000003.1 coordinate 141,083,130, forward strand.
CCACCAGGCTCCTCTGTCATTGGAATTTCCCAGGCAAGAATACTGGAGTGGGTTGCCATTTTCTTCTCCAGGGTATCTTCCCAACCCATGGATCAAACCCTCATCTCCTGCACTGGCAGGCAGATTCTTTACCACTGACTTACCAGGAAACCTCAAGGGAGATGAAAAGGATGGGATGTAATTATGCTAATCATAAATTCTCAGTTTGAGAATATCACCCCAATAATTTTAAACAGTCCATGTGAAGGATGTACTAACTGAAGGGTCTGGCTCAAGACTGGGGTCTGGTTTCTCCACTGCAACTTGTAGATCTTCATATGGCAGACAAAAACTGTTCCTTGGAAATAAAAAGGCCAACCGCACTTTCTTCCACACCAAGGTCATCCATCAGGTTATTTGCTTACAGTTACAGGTGATGTTACCACTTAGCTTTAGGTCTTCATATTATAACCTCAGTGATTTTCCTGTACAATTTAAATGAACTCTTTAAATTGTATTGGATATAACATATCTCCCCCAATCTGTTCAGTTAGATATTGCAGTTTTACCTTGTAACTGAAATGTAATATCTCTCCACTAGCATGTAGGCAACAAACCCCATGGAAATCATATTGGTTCCTTTATAACAGTATTTGATTATCTGCATTTAAAAATATCCTGAGAAGGGGTTCACAAACCATAGTATAAAAAAGGTGCATGGCACAAGCTTCAAACCCTTGGTAAAATACTCAAGAAAAAAAAAATTTTCTTCGTGTCAAAAAATTTTCCTACTATTTTAAAATGGGATGTATATCACAGAGAACTCTGCTCACTGTTATGTAACTAACTAAATGGGAAAGGAATTTAAAAAAAAATGATATGTATAACTGAATCACTTTTCTATCACCTGAAACTAACACAATATTGTTAATCAATTATGCTCCAATATAAAAACAAAACAAGTTTGTAGTTCTAGGACAAGTATAACTGAGACATTAATTCATCGAGATTTGTTCGGTTTGGTTATGTAATTATATGAAAATGACTTGTAAAGGGAACATTTATTGTTGTTGTTTAGTCACTAAGTGATGTCTGACTGTGACTCCATGGAACTCCCACCAGGCTCCTCTGTCATTGGAATTTCCCAGGCAAGAATACTGGAGTGGGTTGCCATTTTCTTCTCCAGGGTATCTTCCCAACCCATGGATCAAACCCTCATCTCCTGCACTGGCAGGCAGATTCTTTACCACTGACTTACCAGGAAACCTCAAGGGAGATGAAAAGGATGGGATGTAATTATGCTAATCATAAATTCTCAGTTTGAGAATATCACCCCAATAATTTTAAACAGTCCATGTGAAGGATGTACTAACTGAAGGGTCTGGCTCAAGACTGGGGTCTGGTTTCTCCACTGCAACTTGTAGATCTTCATATGGCAGACAAAAACTGTTCCTTGGAAATAAAAAGGCCAACCGCACTTTCTTCCACACCAAGGTCATCCATCAGGTTATTTGCTTACAGTTACAGGTGATGTTACCACTTAGCTTTAGGTCTTCATATTATAACCTCAGTGATTTTCCTGTACAATTTAAATGAACTCTTTAAATTGTATTGGATATAACATATCTCCCCCAATCTGTTCAGTTAGATATTGCAGTTTTACCTTGTAACTGAAATGTAATATCTCTCCACTAGCATGTAGGCAACAAACCCCATGGAAATCATATTGGTTCCTTTATAACAGTATTTGATTATCTGCATTTAAAAATATCCTGAGAAGGGGTTCACAAACCATAGTATAAAAAAGGTGCATGGCACAAGCTTCAAACCCTTGGTAAAATACTCAAGAAAAAAAAAATTTTCTTCTGCATGTACTGGGAAAAGTACATTTTGATTTTACTATATTTATTGTATAGAAATCTTAATTATTAAAGTAAGTGTTTACTGCAAATAGGGGTAATCCTTAGCAATCAGTCGGTTTGTTCATTCAGCCATTCAGTGAATATTCATCAAGCACTTGCCTGACCCTGGGCTAGAGGCTCTAACAGATACCAGGAGAGTCTCGGCTCTCAGGGAACCCACAGTCCTAGAATGAGGGTAGGGAGAGAGAGATAGGAAACTAGGAGGTGAACAGCCAGAATACAGTGTGAAATTGCTGAAGGAGGGTGAGCATTGAGAGGAGGAACTCCTCCCCTGAGTAGATAACTGGGCAGCTGCACCATGAACGAACAGAAGGAGCTGGCTGGCCATGGCAATACAGTAAGAGAAAAGTAATTGTTATTGCCAGCAAGAATATTCTGCTGGGGGAACTGCAAGCGTTCGAGCTCCTTTTGGTTTTGGGTGGGGAGAGGTAAGGGAGAGTGGCTAACGTGATCCGAGGGAACCTATTTACCTGTCAAGGAGTTTTCAATTTACCTTAAGGTCAGTGAGGGACTTTGGGAAATGTTCCAACCTTTCAGGGGATGGGCAGGGTGACTTGATCAGATTCTCGTTTGAAAAGATCACTCTACGAGAAGACTGGGATGTCTCAGGGGCAAAGGCGAGAGAGTCTGGCAAAAGATGGGAGTGGCTTGAACTGATCAGGTTCAGTTTATTTTTTTTGGCAAAGAGAATGGAGAGTGGTGGATGAATTCAAGAGATTTTGGTAAAAGTCCCATGGTTTTGTGATTATAAGCTGTAAAAGTTGGGATCTTCCTTTTTTAAAAAAAATTTTTAATTATTTATTTTGGCTATTCTGGGTTTTCACCTCTGCCACAGGCTCTTCTCTAGTTGCAGGCAGTGGGGGCTACTTTCTAGTTGAGGTGAGCAGGCTTCTTGTTGCAATGACTTCTCTTGTTGTGGAACTTGGGCTCCGGGGCACACGGGCTTTGGTAGTTGTGGCACATGGGCCCAATCGCTGTGACTCCGAGGCTCTAGAGCACAGGCTCCACAGCTGTGGCTCACGGGCATAGTTGCTCCACAGGATGTGGGATCTTCCCGGATCAGGGATCAAACTTGTGTCTCCTGTATTGGCAGGCAAACTCTTTACCCCTGAGCTACCAGGGAAGCCGAAGTTGAGACACCTTCTTACCCTGCCTACCCACATCTCATCCCCCTGCTATCAGCCCATAGCTGAGCCTGAAACACAGTCTTCTGCTTCCCTCAGGATAGGCATTCCTCTGAAACATGGCTTCAGTTTTAGAGCACTGTGAGAAAGCAAATGTTGTGAGGCACACTCAGTGAAGCACCCAACTCTGCTCGTGGTGGATGAAAAAGAGGTTTATTAGGCTGACTTTACACTGGTGGGTCCAAGGCCTTCATTTAGCCAAGGACCCCGAGCAAAACGTGTGGCTCACATTTATACCCAAAGCCTACACGCACAAACCCATATCCCAAACTCCTGAGGTTGCCTAGGAACCATTAAAGAAAAAAAACATGATTTGGTTGCCATCACAAAGGTACAATCGAAAATCACCTAAGCATATCGCTTAGCTTGTCTACCAAGAATTGATTAACTAAGATCACAAACGATAATTTGTCTTGTGGCAGATATTTCATTCTCATGGCCAAGGGGAGGCTTGGATACGAGGTTTCCCTGGTCAGTTTCTCGTCAGCCCAGGAGGCCTAGTTGACAGTTAATTTTTCATCTCCATGGCTACCCAGTCCAAACACTGTCCAGAGTTCACTGAAAGTGTAACATGGAGTCTTCTTCCTCAAGATGGAGTCAGTTCAGTCAGGGCAGCCAGCTTCTTTCTTCCTTCACCAGTACAGATGACATTCAGTAAAGACTAACAGGCAATAATCAATACTGACAGGGAGCAATTCAGTTTAACAAGTAAATCAGTTTTATTTTTTATTTATTTATTTTTTTAAAGATTTATTTATTTATTTTGGGCAGGGGTCGGGTTGGGGAGGGAGGGGAGCGGGCGGGCCACTTCTATTGGTTTTTCATTTCTCTATTTTCATCCGTCTTTGTTCTTTGGCTCCTGTGGGCCTCCCATCGTGGTGGCGTCTGTTGTTGCAGAGCGCCGGCTCTGGGCGCATGTTCTCCAGAGCTCCAGAGCTCTGGCTCTGTAATTGGAAACATCGGTCCAGCCGCTCCGCGGCACGTGGGATCTTCCCAGGCCAGGGATCGAACCGGCGCCCCTTGCACTGCAAGGCGGTGTCCTTACCCACTGGACCACCAGGGGAAGCCCGTAAATCACTTTTAGATAATGATCTTACAATCACTGACAGGTAAATCTAAGTAAATTATTTCATATTATATGTCCCCTTTTATACAAGTTCCATGAATTTTTTGGTTTCCCAGTTAATTTAAAAGTAACATCAGTCTGGGTGGCACAGTGGGTAAGAATCTACCTGCCAAGGAAGGGGGCACAGATCAGTCCCTGGTCTGGGAAGATTCCACAGGCCACAGAGCAACTAAGCCTGTGTGCCATAACTACTGAAGCCTGCTACGGCCTGCAAGCCACAGCTCATGAGCCCCTGGACCCAGACTGCTGAAGCCTGCGAGCATAGAGACTGGGCTTCACAACAAGAGAAGCTGCTGCAATGAGAAGCCTGTGTAACGCAATTAGAGAAAGGCTGTATGCAGCAATGAAGACTCAGCACGGACAAAGAGAAATAACACAGGGTGTACAAGTCAAAAAAAAAAAAAGAATAATTAAAAAAACAAACAATTACATCACTGAGAATACCCCCTGGCAAACTAGTAGTTAGGACTCCCAGCTTCCAATGCTGGGGGCCTGGGTTCCATCCCTGGTCAGAGAACTATTATCTCACAAGCCATCTAGTTGACAGTTAATTTTTCATCTCCATGGCTACCCAGTCCAAACACTGTCCAGAGTTCACTGAAAGTGTAACATGGAGTCTTCTTCCTCAAGATGGAGTCAGTTCAGTCAGGGCAGCCAGCTTCTTTCTTCCTTCACCAGTACAGATGACATTCAGTAAAGACTAACAGGCAATAATCAATACTGACAGGGAGCAATTCAGTTTAACAAGTAAATCAGTTTTTTTTTTTTTTCATTTATTTTTTAAAGATTTATTTATTTATTTTGGGCAGGGGTCGGGTTGGGGAGGGAGGGGAGCGGGCGGGCCACTTCTATTGGTTTTTCATTTCTCTATTTTCATCCGTCTTTGTTCTTTGGCTCCTGTGGGCCTCCCATCGTGGTGGCGTCTGTTGTTGCAGAGCGCCGGCTCTGGGCGCATGTTCTCCAGAGCTCCAGAGCTCTGGCTCTGTAATTGGAAACATCGGTCCAGCCGCTCCGCGGCACGTGGGATCTTCCCAGGCCAGGGATCGAACCGGCGCCCCTTGCACTGCAAGGCGGTGTCCTTACCCACTGGACCACCAGGGGAAGCCCGTAAATCACTTTTAGATAATGATCTTACAATCACTGACAGGTAAATCTAAGTAAATTATTTCATATTATATGTCCCCTTTTATACAAGTTCCATGAATTTTTTGGTTTCCCAGTTAATTTAAAAGTAACATCAGTCTGGGTGGCACAGTGGGTAAGAATCTACCTGCCAAGGAAGGGGGCACAGATCAGTCCCTGGTCTGGGAAGATTCCACAGGCCACAGAGCAACTAAGCCTGTGTGCCATAACTACTGAAGCCTGCTACGGCCTGCAAGCCACAGCTCATGAGCCCCTGGACCCAGACTGCTGAAGCCTGCGAGCATAGAGACTGGGCTTCACAACAAGAGAAGCTGCTGCAATGAGAAGCCTGTGTAACGCAATTAGAGAAAGGCTGTATGCAGCAATGAAGACTCAGCACGGACAAAGAGAAATAACACAGGGTGTACAAGTCAAAAAAAAAAAAAGAATAATTAAAAAAACAAACAATTACATCACTGAGAATACCCCCTGGCAAACTAGTAGTTAGGACTCCCAGCTTCCAATGCTGGGGGCCTGGGTTCCATCCCTGGTCAGAGAACTATTATCTCACAAGCCACGGACTCAGTCAGAAAAGAAAAGCAAAAAGTTACTTCTACATGATATTGCAGTCTATTAAGTGTGCAATCAGTAACATTCCATTAAGAAAAGCAAGGGGCTTCCCTGGTGGTCCAGTGGGTAAGAAGTCCGCCTTACAGTGTAAGAGGCACTGGTTCTATCCCTGGCCTGGGAAGATCCCACGTGCCCTGGAGTGGCTGAACAGGTGTGTCCAATTAGGAGCCAGTACTCTGGAGCACATGCACCCAGAGCCGGTGCTCTGTGGTGAGAGAGGCCACTGCAATAGGAAGCCCACACATGCCAAAGAATAAAAAGATGGATGAAAATTTTTAAAAAAGGCATGATGGGGGGAAGAAAAAAAAGTAAAGCTATGAATGGTCCAGAACCATATTAAAAAGCAGAGACGTCACTTTGTCAACAAAGATCTTTATAGTTAAAGCTGTGATTTTTAATATGGTCCTGGTTCTGGACCGTCTGTCCTTTTTTTTTTGGCTGTGCCAGGTCTCAGTTGTGGCAGGCCGGATCTTTCTTTGCAGCATGCCGGGTCTAGTTCCCTGACTAGGGATCAAACCTGGGTCCCCTGCAGTGGGAGCATAGAGTTTTAGCCACTGGACCAGCAGGGAGGTCCTGAGGTTCGTCCGTCTCTTGATTGGCTGGCAAGCTCAATGCTCTCTGGTGCCGATTTACAATCTCACTTTCTCAGCCCACTCGACCTGCATTCATCAAGGTGAACCTGGTGAAAGCAATGTTGGGGACGATTATTCTGCCTTGGAGGCACAGGCCAAAAACAATTTGAGACCCAGACTGCTGAAGCCTGCGAGCATAGAGACTGGGCTTCACAACAAGAGAAGCTGCTGCAATGAGAAGCCTGTGTAGAATTAGAGAAAGGCTGTATGCAGCAATGAAGACTCAGCACGGACAAAGAGAAATAACACAGGGTGTACAAGTCAAAAAAAAAAAAAGAATAATTAAAAAAACAAACAATTACATCACTGAGAATACCCCCTGGCAAACTAGTAGTTAGGACTCCCAGCTTCCAATGCTGGGGGCCTGGGTTCCATCCCTGGTCAGAGAACTATTATCTCACAAGCCACGGACTCAGTCAGAAAAGAAAAGCAAAAAGTTACTTCTACATGATATTGCAGTCTATTAAGTGTGCAATCAGTAACATTCCATTAAGAAAAGCAAGGGGCTTCCCTGGTGGTCCAGTGGGTAAGAAGTCCGCCTTACAGTGTAAGAGGCACTGGTTCTATCCCTGGCCTGGGAAGATCCCACGTGCCCTGGAGTGGCTGAACAGGTGTGTCCAATTAGGAGCCAGTACTCTGGAGCACATGCACCCAGAGCCGGTGCTCTGTGGTGAGAGAGGCCACTGCAATAGGAAGCCCACACATGCCAAAGAATAAAAAGATGGATGAAAATTTTTAAAAAAGGCATGATGGGGGGAAGAAAAAAAAGTAAAGCTATGAATGGTCCAGAACCATATTAAAAAGCAGAGACGTCACTTTGTCAACAAAGATCTTTATAGTTAAAGCTGTGATTTTTAATATGGTCCTGGTTCTGGACCGTCTGTCCTTTTTTTTTTGGCTGTGCCAGGTCTCAGTTGTGGCAGGCCGGATCTTTCTTTGCAGCATGCCGGGTCTAGTTCCCTGACTAGGGATCAAACCTGGGTCCCCTGCAGTGGGAGCATAGAGTTTTAGCCACTGGACCAGCAGGGAGGTCCTGAGGTTCGTCCGTCTCTTGATTGGCTGGCAAGCTCAATGCTCTCTGGTGCCGATTTACAATCTCACTTTCTCAGCCCACTGCGACCTGCATTCATCAAGGTGAACCTGGTGAAAGCAATGTTGGGGACGATTATTCTGCCTTGGAGGCACAGGCCAGCAATTTGAGATTAAACTCGGGAAAATTCTGGAAAATGCAAGAAAAGCTGTAGCAGATGAGGTAATACAAGTTCAGTGAAGAGCTGAAAATGAAACTGAGTGGGGCCCTGTGGGGCTCCCAGGCACAGAGACCTTTCTGTCCCCCGTTTCTTATGGGCAAGACTCCAGCTCTGTGACCTTCCCTGAGTTCCAAAGGGTGGATTCCAACAGTCACTGATCAAGGGGAAGCCGCCAGGAGACCACCTGAGGCAAGAACAGAGAAGCTCACCAAAATTGAGACCTGCAAGCCCTCCTCACACCCTAATCTTGTCAGAGACCCTGTCTTTGAGCCACTGTTATTAAAACCCTTCATCAAATGCTCAGGTTGAGACACAGTTTTTCAAGGCAGAAGCTCGGTGTGTTTCCCTTTGCCTGGCAAAGCAATAACACCATTCTTTTCTGTTATTGTTGTCCTGCTCTTTTGTGACCACAAGGACTGAAACCCTCCAGGCAACTCTGTTGAGGGGATTTCCAGGCAAGGTTACTGGGATGTATTGCCATTTCCTTCTCCAGGGAACCTTCCCCCACCTGCGTCTCCTGCATTGGCAGGCAGATTCTTTACCACGGAGCCATCTCGATTTGATTTGTCTCTGGCGTACAGAGAGGCCGCACTTTCGGTAACAGGAATGGAACAGTAAATGCCTTTGGATTCCTTAAAAACAATTGAAACACGACTCCCCTCGGACCTTATTCTAGTGAATTCTCTTTGATGGCAACCAATGGACTTCATTTGCTGTAGATCTCCACGGAGCAGCAGGAAACAACAAACTCTCAGCCTCTCAAAGTCGGAGCCGTTCTCCTTGCTGACCTGACAAACACAGATGTCAAGTGGGCCCTGCAGGAGTTTGACAGTTTGTCTAAACAACTGTTCTCAGTTGAGGCTATAAATCTCTTAGGGAAAGGGAAAAGGTTTATCTGCCTGGCCCTTCAACCGAGGGACCAGTACGAATTAGTCTGACTATCTTCTCAGGAAAGAATGCCTTTGGGGATTTTCAGATGAGTGAATATTCCATATTGTGTCTTGTCGCATTACCATCCACCTCCCCTGCCCCTTCCTAAAATTTTCTTCAGACAGTTGGCTCCTGGGCCTCAGGGGAGCCCAGGGAAGAAACTCTTAATGGCTTAGCAGGATTAATTCTGTCTCAGCAGCCTGAGCCTCTCATACAATGCTTTTTTAGCTTCCCTTAGAAACTGGCCTTCTTTGCCAGGCAAGACTCCAGCTCTGTGACCTTCCCTGAGTTCCAAAGGGTGGATTCCAACAGTCACTGATCAAGGGGAAGCCGCCAGGAGACCACCTGAGGCAAGAACAGAGAAGCTCACCAAAATTGAGACCTGCAAGCCCTCCTCACACCCTAATCTTGTCAGAGACCCTGTCTTTGAGCCACTGTTATTAAAACCCTTCATCAAATGCTCAGGTTGAGACACAGTTTTTCAAGGCAGAAGCTCGGTGTGTTTCCCTTTGCCTGGCAAAGCAATAACACCATTCTTTTCTGTTATTGTTGTCCTGCTCTTTTGTGACCACAAGGACTGAAACCCTCCAGGCAACTCTGTTGAGGGGATTTCCAGGCAAGGTTACTGGGATGTATTGCCATTTCCTTCTCCAGGGAACCTTCCCCCACCTGCGTCTCCTGCATTGGCAGGCAGATTCTTTACCACGGAGCCATCTCGATTTGATTTGTCTCTGGCGTACAGAGAGGCCGCACTTTCGGTAACAGGAATGGAACAGTAAATGCCTTTGGATTCCTTAAAAACAATTGAAACACGACTCCCCTCGGACCTTATTCTAGTGAATTCTCTTTGATGGCAACCAATGGACTTCATTTGCTGTAGATCTCCACGGAGCAGCAGGAAACAACAAACTCTCAGCCTCTCAAAGTCGGAGCCGTTCTCCTTGCTGACCTGACAAACACAGATGTCAAGTGGGCCCTGCAGGAGTTTGACAGTTTGTCTAAACAACTGTTCTCAGTTGAGGCTATAAATCTCTTAGGGAAAGGGAAAAGGTTTATCTGCCTGGCCCTTCAACCGAGGGACCAGTACGAATTAGTCTGACTATCTTCTCAGGAAAGAATGCCTTTGGGGATTTTCAGATGAGTGAATATTCCATATTGTGTCTTGTCGCATTACCATCCACCTCCCCTGCCCCTTCCTAAAATTTTCTTCAGACAGTTGGCTCCTGGGCCTCAGGGGAGCCCAGGGAAGAAACTCTTAATGGCTTAGCAGGATTAATTCTGTCTCAGCAGCCTGAGCCTCTCATACAATGCTTTTTTAGCTTCCCTTAGAAACTGGCCTTCTTTGCCAGGAAAGGGGAATTCTTTACAGGACAATAAGGAAAATGTAATCTCCTACACCAAGGGTGGAGTCCGGTTTTTTTTTGCCTTTTAGAATGGGGTGCTGCTGCCATCTCCTCCCTGCCCCCAGTCAGTCTTTCCCCAACCTCCCAGGGCTAGAACTGGGGGATGGGGGTCATTTGAGTGGTAGAGGGTCACTGCCATCCAGTAACTAGGATAGAGAGTCACCATGGTGACTGCAGCCATGAAATTAAAAGATGCTTATTCCTTGGAATAAAAGCTATGACAAACATAGGCAGCGTATTCAAAAGCAGAGACATCACTTTGTTGACAAAGGTCCATATAATCAAAGCTATGGTTTTTCCAGTAGTCATGTATGGATGTGAGAGCTGGACCAGAAAGAAGGCTGAGCACTGAAGAACTGATGCCTTTGGACTGTGGTGTTGAAGAAGACTCCCAAGAGTCCTTTGGACTGCAAAGGAGATCAACCAGTCAATCCTAAAGGCAATCAACCCTGAATATTCATTGGAAAGACCGATGCTGAAGCACCAACACTTTGGCCACCTGATGTGAAGAGCCGACTGGCTGGAAAAGACCCTGATGCTGGGAAAAATAGAAGGCAGAAGGAGAAGGTGACGACAGAGGATGAGATGGTTGGAAGGCATCACTGAGTCAATGGACAGGAGTTTGAGCAAGCTCTGGGAGATGGTGAAGGACAGGGAAGCCTGGCGTGCTGCAATCCATGGGGTCGCAAAGAGTCGGGCACACCTGAGTGACTGAAATGAACTGAACTGAACTAGGATAGAATTCCACTGCTTCCCAACCAGGTGTCACAATGCAAGTTACTTGGTTTTACTGAGTTTTTCTCCTTCATTTGAGGGGAGGGTGTTGGTGGGAGGAATACTAAACCAATTGTACTGGGTTGCTGAGAAAGTTATAAGATACTGAATAGCATACAGTTAGATATTCAGTATTAAACCAATTGTACTGGGTTGCTGAGAAAGTTATAAGATACTGAATAGCATACAGTTAGATATTCAGTATTATTAGCTCATTCCTACTTTTTCTTTCTACCGCAGGAAGGAGGATCCCTTCTAGGGCCTGAGAGTTAGCTCTAATCTAACACTCAGAAATGAAGCGTTTGAAGAGACACACGTGCTGACAAAGCAAGACTGTCGGGAAGGGGCCCCCAGGCAGAGAACAGTAAGGTAAGGCAACCCAGGAGAACTGCTCAGCCACGTGGCTCATGGGCTCAGGTTTTATGGTGATGGGATTCGTTTTCGGGTTGACTCTGGCCCATTGTTCCGATTCAGGGTCCTTCCTTGGCATCGCTCAGCCAAGGTGGACTTCAACGAGAAGGGTCCTGGGAGGGTGGTATGTCATAGGGACGGGAGTTTCTTCTCTTTTTTTCATCTTTTTATCCCAAATTCTTTGGGTTGGGAGTATTAATAGCTTGTTAGTTTTGTGTTCTGTTAGCTCTTATTAGTTCTTCCTGTTGTAAAGTAACTCATGCAAGTGGCTACTATCTTGCCTCGCCAGAGTGTGTGGTCCTAACACTTCTTAAAATTTATCGTTGGACATCACCTAATCTGACTCTTTCACCCAAGCAGGAATTTCCCCTATAACATCCTGAGCTGGATACTCTCTGGCTATCTCCTTCAGATCCCCTCTCTGACGTCTTTGTCCTATGAAGCTGAGCCCACGGATCCTAACCCAAGCCTCCCTGTCCGCTGACTTCTGGTTGAGTGTGGCCCATGGTAAGCATAGGTAGGAGCTGGAAAGTCAGGGAGAAAGGCTGCGCTGTTTCTTTCCAGCCTCTTTCCTGCCTTGGCACCAGGTTCCGGAGTGACTGCATCCCATTATGACTCCAGCCCTGGCCAGCTCTCTCCAGATTCCATCCCGATGCCTTCTTGGCCAGTCAGTTGTCGGTGTGGAAATGTCCTTCTGTGGTTGCTAGTCTCTGGGGGCCTCAGTGTCTCTTGTTAGTTCCCTTAACTTTGACTCCATCTCTTGAGTTCCTTAAGGCTTCTTCTGGTGAATCCTCTATGTAATTGTTTCCTGATGGAATCCAAACAGAAAATTGTCCACCCTCTATTTGAATACTTCCAGGAACCAGAGTTCTTTATTTGTCTTTTCACTCCTTTTCTTTTTTTGCTGCGCTGAGCCTCTTGCAGCGTCTTAGTTCCCCAACCAGGGGTTGAACCTGCCCTGGCAGTAAAAGCGCCAAGTCCTAACCACTGGAGTACTGGGGAATTCCCTTTCACTCCTATTTTTAAGCTAATGATGTACTAGGGACTGTGCTGGTGGTCCAGTGATTAAGACTCTGAGCTTCCATTGCGGAGGGCACGGGTTCAATCCTTAGTTGGGGAACTAAGGTCCCACATGATGCGTGGTGCCACAGATAATGATGATGATGATGTACTTGAGAATGGGACTACTATTTAGAGTGCATCTACTGTATGTCCAGTGCTGTGTGCACTGTGTCACACTTAATCCCCACAACGACTTTGACAGGGCGATTGAACCACCGACATTTCACAGAGGGTGGATCGGAGGCTCAGGGAGCTGGTCACTTCCCTGGCTCTTAACAGTGGATCGGCAGGCAGCACAGGATATACTCAGCGTAGAGCTGGTCATCCTGACATCTGCATTTGCTCTCTTTCCAGTACACCTGCCTGTTAATGTGGGAGAAGTTAGAGAGGGGAAGCTGAACTATGGGAAAATTTGCCTTGGATTTCACAATTTTTCCAAGGGCTAGCCTGGAAATAAACACTAATAACACTGTTCACAAACGCTTCTTTTAAAGGACACGGTCCTGTTGTCCGTGAGTGACGCCATGGGCCGCTAGATGGCACCAGTTCAGCATTCAGTTAAAGCTTTTTTCCCATACCGTTTGTGCGGGCAGAGGGTGTGCCTTGAAAGTTCCGTTCACCTTGACGTATAAACTTGGCTGATATAATGAACTATGTATTTCCTGCAAACTGGGCTGACTTTCAAGTTTCTCAAAGGTCAGACTTTGCATGGGGCAGGAGGGGAAAGGGACTGAGGATGACGGCACCAGCCCCACAAAGGGTGGCTCGCAGTGGGGAACAATAGTACCCTGTCTTTAAAATACCAAACCACGGGCTTCCCTCTTCCCTGGTGGTCCAGTGAGTAAAGAGTCTGCCTTGCAGTGCAAGGGCCACTGGTTCGATTACTGGTCTGGGAAGATCCCATGTGCCCATGAAGCGGCTGGACGGGTGTGTCCAATTATGAACCAGTGCTCTGGAGCGCATGTGCCCAGAGCCTGGTGCTCTGCTCAAGAGAGGCTGCTGCAATGGGAGGCCCACACAGACCAAAGAATAAAGATGCATGAAAATAAATAAATAAAAAAACAATAAAGGAAGCCAAAAAAAAAAGAAGACGTGGAAGGTAGTTATTTAAAAACCCCAAACCAAACCAAGTAAGACTTGGGCTACCAGGAAAGCCCCACTTCTTGAATTTTTTAATGCAAATGCAATCAAGTGCAAATGTGGAAAGGTTTTTAGTTCTTTCTTTGGGGAAAGGTTTCTTTGCTGTTGGTCTCTGGCTGCTGAACACCCTTTCATTCCCACTTAGCTTCAGCGGTGATTTCTACAGTGGCCACACTCTTAAGGAGGATACAAAATTTGAGACACAGTTCTGGCAAGTACCAGTGGCTGTGCCTAGATGGTGCTCCTGTTCTGGGAACTGTGGAAGCTGTGGCCACTGCAGCGAGTTCCGTGCTCCGGGCCCCAGATGCTCTCTCATTCCCAGAGGAAGAACTCTTTTTTTCCCCCCATGGTTCATTTCTCCTTTATATTTTTCTTTTTCATTATGGTTTATTACAGGATATGGAATGTAATTTCCTGTGTTACACAGGAGGACCCTGTTGTTTACACATTCTGTATATACTAGCTTGCATCTGCTAATCCCAAATTCCCACCCCCACTCCCCGCTGTGACTCCTACTCCATGAGCCCTCCAGGAACCCCTCCACCTGCCTCCTCACTTTAGAGCTCCTCCACCTACCCCACTCCCTCCCAGGGCTCCCCCTCTCAGCATCCCTGGGATTCCTACTCTGCCTCTCCATTCTTTCTCCACCTCCTCCTTTCTACAGTGCCTTTCTTCCCTCCTTTTCCCACCAAAGTTCTCCAAAGACTAATTACTGAGTTTTTCTCCCCACTTAGTTCAATTCATTGTAATTGAATTAGCATATACAATGTGTGAGCAACGTACTTCAAGAAGACTAAAGATGAAAAAGACGTGGTCCCTGCTTCTCTGGGGCTGGTGCCTCCATGGATAAGAATCCACCTGCCACGAGAGGAGACACGGGCTTGATTCCTAGTCTGGGAAGATCCCACATGCTGTGGAACAACTAAGCCCAAGCACCACAACTACTGAGCTGGTGCTCTAGAGCCAGGGAGCTGCAACTACTAAGCCTACATGCTGCAGCTACTGAAGCCCGAGTGCTCTAGAGCCCATGCTCTGCAACAAGAAAAGCCACTGCAATGAGAAGCCTGAGTAGTGCAACTAGAGAGTTGCCCATGAAGCAATGAAGACCCAGCACAGGTGAAAATAAAAGTAAATGTCAAAAATCTGAGGGCTTTCCTGGTAGCTCAGTGGTAAAGAGTTTGCCTGCCAATGAAGGAGACATGGGTTCAATCCCTGATCCAGGAAGATCCCACATGCTGCGGAGCAACTAAGCCCATGAGCCACAACAATGGAGCCTGTGCTCTAGAGTCTCAGAGCTGTGACTATGGAGCCCAGGTGCTGCAACTACTGAAGCCCGTGTGCCCTAGAACCTGAGTTCCACAACAGGAGACGTCACTGCAACAAGAAGCCAGGTTACCTCAACTAGAGAGTAGCCCCCACTCTCTGCAACTAGAGAAGAGCCTGTGGCAGCGGTGAAAATCCAGAATAGCCATATACAAATAATTTAAAAATTTTTAAAAAAGGGCTCTTCAGCTCAGACCTAATTGAGAGAAACACTGGATACATGAAGTGATGAAGTTATCAGTCTAAGGAGGCTGAGCACAGGGTGGGAGCCATGATTTCTGGAGTTGATGATGTCACCGTTACGGAGCCCTCCAGGTCCTGGAGCTTGGGAGGTTAACGTTCTAATGTTGATTCCTTAAACAAGGTCCCTGGCGTAAGATGGCCGCCTTTCTTTAGTCCTCTGCCTTCTGCCACCTGTTCAGATGCTGTTCCTCTCTGAAACCTTCCAAGTCAGGGCTTCACTCTTAACTTCCAGAGCTAACTTCAGTATGGCTCCCTGCTCCACAGTGCCTTTCTTCCCTCCTTTTCCCACCAAAGTTCTCCAAAGACTAATTACTGAGTTTTCTCCCACTTAGTTCAATTCATTGTAATTGAATTAGCATATACAATGTGTGAGCAACGTACTTCAAGAAGACTAAAGATGAAAAAGACGTGGTCCCTGCTTCTCTGGGGCGGGTGCCTCCATGGATAAGAATCCACCTGCCACGAGAGGAGACACGGGCTTGATTCCTAGTCTGGGAAGATCCCACATGCTGTGGAACAACTAAGCCCAAGCACCACAACTACTGAGCTGGTGCTCTAGAGCCAGGGAGCTGCAACTACTAAGCCTACATGCTGCAGCTACTGAAGCCCGAGTGCTCTAGAGCCCATGCTCTGCAACAAGAAAAGCCACTGCAATGAGAAGCCTGAGTAGTGCAACTAGAGGTTGCCCATGAAGCAATGAAGACCCAGCACAGGTGAAAATAAAAGTAAATGTCAAAAATCTGAGGGCTTTCCTGGTAGCTCAGTGGTAAAGAGTTTGCCTGCCAATGAAGGAGACATGGGTTCAATCCCTGATCCAGGAAGATCCCACATGCTGCGGAGCAACTAAGCCCATGAGCCACAACAATGGAGCCTGTGCTCTAGAGTCTCAGAGCTGTGACTATGGAGCCCAGGTGCTGCAACTACTGAAGCCCGTGTGCCCTAGAACCTGAGTTCCACAACAGGAGACGTCACTGCAACAAGAAGCCAGGTTACCTCAACTAGAGAGTAGCCCCCACTCTCTGCAACTAGAGAAGAGCCTGTGGCAGCGGTGAAAATCCAGAATAGCCATATACAAATAATTTAAAAATTTTTAAAAAAGGGCTCTTCAGCTCAGACCTAATTGAGAGAAACACTGGATACATGAAGTGATGAAGTTATCAGTCTAAGGAGGCTGAGCACAGGGTGGGAGCCATGATTTCTGGAGTTGATGATGTCACCGTTACGGAGCCCTCCAGGTCCTGGAGCTTGGGAGGTTAACGTTCTAATGTTGATTCCTTAAACAAGGTCCCTGGCGTAAGATGGCCGCCCTTTCTTTAGTCCTCTGCCTTCTGCCACCTGTTCAGATGCTGTTCCTCTCTGAAACCTTCCAAGTCAGGGCTTCACTCTTAACTTCCAGAGCTAACTTTCTCGAGTATGGCTCCCTGCTCCAGACCACCTCTGCCCGTCAAAATCAGACCAACAGGACAGAGCCCACCAGCAAGATGCCTGTTAGAATCTCATGTCACACAGTCATGGCAGCGATGTCTTGCCTTCTTTGCTGTCCCTCGTGGTAGGAAGCTTGTCACAAGGGTTGCTCATACTTGGAGGAGGAGATGACCCAGGGGCCTGGGCTGGGTATCCAGGACCATCTTAGAGTTTGTCTCTCCACCATCTCTGAGAAGGGATTCCAAACATGGCCTGCCAGACTTGAAGCTCACCGTCTTTGCGTTTCACTAAGGGAAACTGGGAGTGTTTGACCTGGATCAGAGGAGACTCAGAGGTGGGATTCACATGGCCATTCTTCTGGAACTTGGGTCACCACATAGATGAGAGCATAGACAGAACTCAAATCAGTACTGGACATTATCAGGAATATACTGGCAACCCATTCCAGGATTCTTGCCTGGAGAATCTCCTGGACAACCAAGCCTGGCAGGCTGCAGTCCACGGGGTTGCAAAGAGTTGGACACAACTGAGTAACTAACACACACACACACACATACACAAAAGGCTTCTGGCATTTACAGTGACCTGAACTGAATGGGCTGACTGCCTGCTGAAACGGCCTGTTCCCTTCATCCCCTGGGCCCAGTCAGTGTCTGTGGCAGATGAACTGTGTCCAGCACACCGTGGGAGATGCCACTAGTTGATGAGGATCTGCTGGGGAGGGTTTAAGATCTCAGAAGTAGAGTCTGAATTTCCTAGAGATTATCAAAGGCGGATAACACTACAGAGCCCAGCAGTCAGACCTAATTGAGAGAAACACTGGATAAGTGATGAAGTTATCAGTCTAAGGAGGCTGAGCACAGGGTGGGAGCCATGATTTCTGGAGTTGATGATGTCACCGTTACGGAGCCCTCCAGGTCCTGGAGCTTGGGAGGTTAACGTTCTAATGTTGATTCCTTAAACAAGGTCCCTGGCGTAAGATGGCCGCCCTTTCTTTAGTCCTCTGCCTTCTGCCACCTGTTCAGATGCTGTTCCTCTCTGAAACCTTCCAAGTCAGGGCTTCACTCTTAACTTCCAGAGCTAACTTTCTCGAGTATGGCTCCCTGCTCCAGACCACCTCTGCCCGTCAAAATCAGACCAACAGGACAGAGCCCACCAGCAAGATGCCTGTTAGAATCTCATGTCACACAGTCATGGCAGCGATGTCTTGCCTTCTTTGCTGTCCCTCGTGGTAGGAAGCTTGTCACAAGGGTTGCTCATACTTGGAGGAGGAGATGACCCAGGGGCCTGGGCTGGGTATCCAGGACCATCTTAGAGTTTGTCTCTCCACCATCTCTGAGAAGGGATTCCAAACATGGCCTGCCAGACTTGAAGCTCACCGTCTTTGCGTTCCACTAAGGGAAACTGGGAGTGTTTGACCTGGATCAGAGGAGACTCAGAGGTGGGATTCACATGGCCATTCTTCTGGAACTTGGGTCACCACATAGATGAGAGCATAGACAGAACTCAAATCAGTACTGGACATTATCAGGAATATACTGGCAACCCATTCCAGGATTCTTGCCTGGAGAATCTCCTGGACAACCAAGCCTGGCAGGCTGCAGTCCACGGGGTTGCAAAGAGTTGGACACAACTGAGTAACTAACACACACACACACACATACACAAAAGGCTTCTGGCATTTACAGTGACCTGAACTGAATGGGCTGACTGCCTGCTGAAACGGCCTGTTCCCTTCATCCCCTGGGCCCAGTCAGTGTCTGTGGCAGATGAACTGTGTCCAGCACACCGTGGGAGATGCCACTAGTTGATGAGGATCTGCTGGGGAGGGTTTAAGATCTCAGAAGTAGAGTCTGAATTTCCTAGAGATTATCAAAGGCGGATAACACTACAGAGCCCAGCAGTCAGGTGCAGAAAACATCATGGAGGAAGGCAGATTTCACTCTGCTTGTGAATTCATCCGGAGGCCCTCAGGCGGCTCTCCCTCCTCACGCTGACTGCCTGGGAGCAAAGGCCAAGAAGGCAGGAGTTTTTCCCACGCAGAAACTTTTCTTTGCATCTCATTATCCTGACAGTGCTGATAAGGAGACTGACCGATCAGGGGAAAGAAGGTGGAGGCCATTTCTCTTGGTAGGTCACACTCCAGTCTTTCCTGCCCACTTGCCTGGGGCTGCAACAGTTTCCAGTTAAAGAGTGTAACCGAGCTGCTCACCTGATGGCAGAGCCTTGTCCTTTTAGAGGCTCCAGACCAATGAGCTGAAGCCAACGCCTCACCCCACTGTTTTCTGCCCCTTGTGCAAATTCCTTGTCTTGCTGATAATTCTTTGTGTGTAACTGAAATTGTGCCTAAGGTTATCAGTTCTGGGACAATGTGTGTAATTTTGCATATCTAATAAAGCTCCTTTCATTTATGTGTTTATTTTGTTGAATAGAATCACTGTTACTCCCTGGAAGGGGATTCCCTCCTACTCAGCTGATTAAGAATTCACCTGCAGTGCAGGAGACCCTGGTTGGATTCCTGGGTCTGGAAGCTCCCCTGGAGAAGGGAAAGGCTACCCACGCTAGCATTTTTTTTTTTTTAATCTTTTGGGGGGTGGGGTGGGGAAGGAGGGGGACGGGCGCGCCACCTCTATTGGTCTCTATTTTCATCCGTCTCTGTTCTTTGGCTCCTGTGGGCCTCCCATCGCTGTAGCCTCCGTCGTTGCAGAGCGCCGGCTCCGGGCGCATGCGCCCCAGAGCTCCGGCTCGGTAATTGGACACGTCAGTCCAGCCGCTCCGTGGCACGTGGGATCTTCCCAGGCCAGGGATCGAACCGGCGCCCCCTGCACTGCAAGGTGGTGTCCTTACCCACTGGACCACCAGGGGAAGCCCCCGGGAAAGCCCCCACGCTAGTATGCTTGCCTGGAGAGTTCCATTTGGCTCCCCTCCATGGGTTGTAAAGCTCTAGAAGTTGATGAGGATCTGCTGGGGAGGGTTTAAGATCTCAGAAGTAGAGTCTGAATTTCCTAGAGATTATCAAAGGCGGATAACACTACAGAGCCCAGCAGTCAGGTGCAGAAAACATCATGGAGGAAGGCAGATTTCACTCTGCTTGTGAATTCATCCGGAGGCCCTCAGGCGGCTCTCCCTCCTCACGCTGACTGCCTGGGAGCAAAGGCCAAGAAGGCAGGAGTTTTTCCCACGCAGAAACTTTTCTTTGCATCTCATTATCCTGACAGTGCTGATAAGGAGACTGACCGATCAGGGGAAAGAAGGTGGAGGCCATTTCTCTTGGTAGGTCACACTCCAGTCTTTCCTGCCCACTTGCCTGGGGCTGCAACAGTTTCCAGTTAAAGAGTGTAACCGAGCTGCTCACCTGATGGCAGAGCCTTGTCCTTTAGAGGCTCCAGACCAATGAGCTGAAGCCAACGCCTCACCCCACTGTTTTCTGCCCCTTGTGCAAATTCCTTGTCTTGCTGATAATTCTTTGTGTGTAACTGAAATTGTGCCTAAGGTTATCAGTTCTGGGACAATGTGTGTAATTTTGCATATCTAATAAAGCTCCTTTCATTTATGTGTTTATTTTGTTGAATAGAATCACTGTTACTCCCTGGAAGGGGATTCCCTCCTACTCAGCTGATTAAGAATTCACCTGCAGTGCAGGAGACCCTGGTTGGATTCCTGGGTCTGGAAGCTCCCCTGGAGAAGGGAAAGGCTACCCACGCTAGCATTTTTTTTTTTTAATCTTTTGGGGGGTGGGGTGGGGAAGGAGGGGGACGGGCGCGCCACCTCTATTGGTCTCTATTTTCATCCGTCTCTGTTCTTTGGCTCCTGTGGGCCTCCCATCGCTGTAGCCTCCGTCGTTGCAGAGCGCCGGCTCCGGGCGCATGCGCCCCAGAGCTCCGGCTCGGTAATTGGACACGTCAGTCCAGCCGCTCCGTGGCACGTGGGATCTTCCCAGGCCAGGGATCGAACCGGCGCCCCCTGCACTGCAAGGTGGTGTCCTTACCCACTGGACCACCAGGGGAAGCCCCCGGGAAAGCCCCCACGCTAGTATGCTTGCCTGGAGAGTTCCATGGCTCGTCCATGGGTTGTAAAGACTCAGACACGACTGAATGACCTGACTTGGATTTTGATGGCTCCGCTTAGAGCATACAAATGGCTGGGTTGATGCTGTCCAGGGTCATCATCCGACCTCTGCAGGGGGAATTTGAGGAAGACTGTCTTCCGAGAACCTTACCTTCAGACTGTTGTAGGCTAGATCTGCATTCTGGTCCAAATCTGAGTCATCACTTGGCTGCTCTGCCTGCGTGGATAAAGAGGCAGAGAGGTGAGCACGGCCGCAGAGGAGCTGTTCTCCTGGGGGGTCTCCCACCACGGTCAGGAGGGGCCTGACCCTTGCTCCTGTACCCAGAACCCTCCCTCACCTTGTGTGTCAGACCCAACTGAACGACTTTACTTTCACTTTCCTCTAAGAGTTTCCGACAGAAAGTTGGAAAGACCCAGGTGAAAACTTTCGAATCCTGATTCAGCTGATGCATGATTAATTCTTTGCTTGTTTGTTCATACTCTCTCAGGCGGAAGTGCAATTTGAAGAAAATAGGGAGTGTATGTATGCATGTGTCTGTGCGTGTAAGTGTGTGTGTGTGTGTGTGTGTGTGTGTCCCAGGGGGATTAGTGGTGGACCCCCACTGTCTTGGCGTTCCTCCCCATGTGCCAGCCAGTCTGGCTTGGTCACACTCCTCTTGTGTCTCTGGGTCTTTGTGTCTGTTGGTGCTCTCACTCGCTTGGACAGCCTTGTGTATTGCTCTTACTGAGTCAACAGCGCAGCAGGGCGGGTGCAAGGGAATCTGGCTTCAGCTCCGATTCTAGCATTGATGTGCGGGATGCATGTCTCTCAGTCGCTCAGTCGTGTCCAACTCTTGTGCGACCCCGTGGATTGTAGTCCGCCAGGCTGCTCTACCCACGGGATTTCCCAGGCAAGAATACTAGAGTGGGTTGCCATTGCTTCTCCGGGGAATCTTCCTGGACCAGAGATATAACCCGTGTCTCCTGCGTTGGCAGGGGGATTCTTTGCCACTGAACCACCAGGGAAGAAGCCCCTAAATTGGCAGTTAAAGCAGGATTCTTTCTTTTTTTTTTCAGGATTATTTCTTGACTTCTGTGCATCATGGATGCTCAGGTCAGAGCCTTTAGAGTCCTCCAGCCTACAGTGACTGATCTCATTAGGCATTTATTTAGTGCTATACTGCTTAGCTAATTTATGATCTATTTATGTGTGTTTTATTTAGTCCTCCAGTACATAAGCTCTTTTTCTGCTCCTTTGAATCCTTCCCATGCCTAGTCATAACTGGTTCAGTCTTTGTGGATGGACTGCTTAATTGAAGCTGGGATCCATGGAAAGAGACTTATTTTAAAGGGACCACCCAATGCAAGGCTGTTAGTCTGAGATCATTTTATGCTCCCTTTCACGGTGGAATGAAGACTGAATGGCACAGTCGGGATGAATAACGCAGTGTGTCATGAGTTGGAAAGGGAGAAAAAAAGTGAGTATCTATACGTGTCATTTTCAGTCATCTTGATTTGAATTGCCTGGTCTTATTTGTCAAACAATGAAAGCTGGGGGAAAATGGTTAAACTTATTTCTTGGTTCTTTGAGACAAAATAACTGACTGATGGACTGTCTTTTCTGCTCAGCGGAATTTGCAGGCTTCAGAGGCCGTGACCAGAAACTGAACTGAGGCAAACGGGCTCACAGCAGGGAGGACATAGAAACCTGGAAACATCTTTATTCTTGCCTTGTTGGTGTCACCTGGCTTGGTCACACTCCTGTGTCTGGGTCTTTGTGTCTGTTGGTGCTCTCACTCGCTTGGACAGCCTTGTGTATTGCTCTTACTGAGTCAACAGCGCAGCAGGGCGGGTGCAAGGGAATCTGGCTTCAGCTCCGATTCTAGCATTGATGTGCGGGATGCATGTCTCTCAGTCGCTCAGTCGTGTCCAACTCTTGTGCGACCCCGTGGATTGTAGTCCGCCAGGCTGCTCTACCCACGGGATTTCCCAGGCAAGAATACTAGAGTGGGTTGCCATTGCTTCTCCGGGGAATCTTCCTGGACCAGAGATATAACCCGTGTCTCCTGCGTTGGCAGGGGGATTCTTTGCCACTGAACCACCAGGGAAGAAGCCCCTAAATTGGCAGTTAAAGCAGGATTCTTTCTTTTTTTTTTCAGGATTATTTCTTGACTTCTGTGCATCATGGATGCTCAGGTCAGAGCCTTTAGAGTCCTCCAGCCTACAGTGACTGATCTCATTAGGCATTTATTTAGTGCTATACTGCTTAGCTAATTTATGATCTATTTATGTGTGTTTTATTTAGTCCTCCAGTACATAAGCTCTTTTTCTGCTCCTTTGAATCCTTCCCATGCCTAGTCATAACTGGTTCAGTCTTTGTGGATGGACTGCTTAATTGAAGCTGGGATCCATGGAAAGAGACTTATTTTAAAGGGACCACCCAATGCAAGGCTGTTAGTCTGAGATCATTTTATGCTCCCTTTCACGGTGGAATGAAGACTGAATGGCACAGTCGGGATGAATAACGCAGTGTGTCATGAGTTGGAAAGGGAGAAAAAAAGTGAGTATCTATACGTGTCATTTTCAGTCATCTTGATTTGAATTGCCTGGTCTTATTTGTCAAACAATGAAAGCTGGGGGAAAATGGTTAAACTTATTTCTTGGTTCTTTGAGACAAAATAACTGACTGATGGACTGTCTTTTCTGCTCAGCGGAATTTGCAGGCTTCAGAGGCCGTGACCAGAAACTGAACTGAGGCAAACGGGCTCACAGCAGGGAGGACATAGAAACCTGGAAACATCTTTATTCTTGCCTTGTTGGTGTCACCTTGCTCACAAAGAAGACACAGAAGAGAAAAGACTTGGAGAGTGGGTGAGGAGAAAGAAAGTCACATCGTGAGGAAGGGCCAGGAAGACACAAAGGCACCGACCAGTTAATGCTCAGAGAGTAACCAAAGGGTCCATGGGAAGACCAGGGCAGGGCCTGCCCCGTACTCCAGGAGGGTGGCCTAGGCTGCCATCCTCCCAGCTCTGCCTCATGGCCACCCTTCGCCTGCGGATGTCTCGCACCAGGCCCTTGCCTCAGTAGGTAACAAATGTCCCCCTCCCCTCTGCCTTTCCAGGGGGCTGGGCCCAGTCGTTGTTCAGTCACTCAGTCCTGTCTGACTCTTTGCCACCCCACGGACAGCAGCACACCGGGCTTCCCTGTCCTTCACCACCTCCCAGAGCCTGCTCAAACTCCTGTCCATTGACTCAGTGATGCCATCCAACCATCTCATCCTCTGTCGTCCCCTTCTCCTTCTGCCTTCTATTTTTCCCAGCATCAGGGTCTTTTCCAGCCAGTCGGCTCTTCACATCAGGTGGCCAAAGTGTTGGTGCTTCAGCATCGGTCTTTCCAATGAATATTCAGGGTTGATTTCCTTTAGGATTGACTGGTTTGATCTCCTTGCTGTCCAAGGGACTCTTGAGAACCTTCTCCAGCACCACAATTTGAAAGCATCAAATTGTGCCAGTTCTGGTGCTCAGACTTTCCCCACTACTCAAAACATTGACTATACGGACCTTTGCAGTCTGAGATCACTTTTATGTTCCTTTTCACGGTGGAATGAAGACTGAATGGCACAGTCGGGATGAATAACGCAGTGTGTCATGAGTTGGAAAGGGAGAAAAAAAGTGAGTATCTATACGTGTCATTTTCAGTCATCTTGATTTGAATTGCCTGGTCTTATTTGTCAAACAATGAAAGCTGGGGGAAAATGGTTAAACTTATTTCTTGGTTCTTTGAGACAAAATAACTGACTGATGGACTGTCTTTTCTGCTCAGCGGAATTTGCAGGCTTCAGAGGCCGTGACCAGAAACTGAACTGAGGCAAACGGGCTCACAGCAGGGAGGACATAGAAACCTGGAAACATCTTTATTCTTGCCTTGTTGGTGTCACCTTGCTCACAAAGAAGACACAGAAGAGAAAAGACTTGGAGAGTGGGTGAGGAGAAAGAAAGTCACATCGTGAGGAAGGGCCAGGAAGACACAAAGGCACCGACCAGTTAATGCTCAGAGAGTAACCAAAGGGTCCATGGGAAGACCAGGGCAGGGCCTGCCCCGTACTCCAGGAGGGTGGCCTAGGCTGCCATCCTCCCAGCTCTGCCTCATGGCCACCCTTAGCCTGCGGATGTCTCGCACCAGGCCCTTGCCTCAGTAGGTAACAAATGTCCCCCTCCCCTCTGCCTTTCCAGGGGGCTGGGCCCAGTCGTTGTTCAGTCACTCAGTCCTGTCTGACTCTTTGCCACCCCACGGACAGCAGCACACCGGGCTTCCCTGTCCTTCACCACCTCCCAGAGCCTGCTCAAACTCCTGTCCATTGACTCAGTGATGCCATCCAACCATCTCATCCTCTGTCGTCCCCTTCTCCTTCTGCCTTCTATTTTTCCCAGCATCAGGGTCTTTTCCAGCCAGTCGGCTCTTCACATCAGGTGGCCAAAGTGTTGGTGCTTCAGCATCGGTCTTTCCAATGAATATTCAGGGTTGATTTCCTTTAGGATTGACTGGTTTGATCTCCTTGCTGTCCAAGGGACTCTTGAGAACCTTCTCCAGCACCACAATTTGAAAGCATCAAATTGTGCCAGTTCTTTGGTGCTCAGACTTCACTCTCACATCCATACATAACTACTGGAAAAATGATAGCATTGACTATACGGACCTTTGCTGGTAAAGTGATGTCTCTGCTTCTAAATATGCTGTCTAGGGCTTCCCCTGGTGGTCCAGTGGGTAAGGACACCGCCTTGCAGTGCAAGGGGCGCCGGTTCGACCCCTGGCCTGGGAAGATCCCACGTGCCACGGAGCGGCTGGACTGGTGTGTCCAATGACCAAGCTGGAGCTCTGGAGCGCATGCGCCCAGAGCTGGCGCTCTGCGACGACAGATGCTGCCGCGATGGGAGGCCCGCAGGAGCCAAAGAACAAAGACGGATGAAAATAGAGAAATGAAAGACCAATAGAAGTGACCTGCCCGCTCCCCTCCCTTCCCAACCCAACCCCCGCCCAAAATAAATAAATAAATAAATCTTTAAATATGCTGTCTAGGTTTATCATAGCTGTTCTTCCAAGGAGCAGATCCCCTCAAGCCCTCTTATCAGGGTCCTCCTGACAAGTAGAACCTACCATACAGTGGTCCCTCAGTATCCATATGGGACTATCTTCCAGGACCTCCATTGATACTAAAATTTGGAGGATGCTCAAGTCCCTTATACATAGTGACATGATATTTACATATAATCTTCACACATCCTCCAGTACCCTTTGTCATCTCTAGATTACTTATAATACTCAGTACAAAGTTAATTCTATGTAGACAGTGGTAAATTTTATATAAATGTTGTATAAGTAGCTACTGATACGGCCAATTCCAGTTTTTTGCTTTTTGGAAACTGAATTCTTTCTTCCAAATATTTGTGATCTGTGGTTAGTTGAATCTGCAGATATAAAACTTGCAGATATATTTACCTGGCCAGTTGACACATAAACCACTACGTCTGGGAAGGGAAGATAGCAGGGCTGTTATTAGAGAAAAGTGTCTGCTGCTTCTTTTTTTTTTTCTATCCTTTTATAACATTGATTTATTTATATTTTCAAGCAGGAATACAGGCACATGGTAAGCAATTTGGAAGGTCTAGATAAAGGAATCTAGTAAAAAATGAGTCTGCATTCTACTCCTAACCTGTTTGTTGGGAATTCTTTCAATCACATTACTTGAAAATAGAAGTATAGTCCCACAAAGTGTTACATACTGTGCACACTTCACACGCTGTACCTGGTTGTTTTTTTCTTCACTTAACAAGAAAAGTTGAAGTTTTTCTATACCAGCTTGCATTGATCTACAGCATTCTTGTTAATAGCCAGATTGTATTCCACAGTGCATCCACCTGGTCTCCTATAGATGCACAAGGAGGCACACTGGTCTCCATCTGGTTCTACGGAAAACCACCTTGCAACAAACATCCTTACACTTGAAGTAGCCCATTCCCTACTAAACCCCATGAGTTCTCCAAGGCAAGCTTCAGGTAGACTCCGTAAAGTTTTCCTCACCTATCCCCATCCCTCCAGGTCACACCCTGCCTTCACCCACCTTTCTAGGTAAAGCCACTGCGTCTCCTGTAGGCCCAAGTTCTCCTACCAGAAAGAAGTTAGTTTCCCCCACCGCCGGCTTCCTGAGACTCGCCTCCACTGGCCAGTGTCTGCCTGCGAGTCTTTATCCAGCCCCAGACAGGGTTCTTCAGACTCAGCTGGGCTTGCTCTTTGTTGAAGAGAGCCTGTCTATGTGTCTAAGCCTAGTTCAGAAGCAGCACCATTCAGATTCAAATTTCTCCTGGCACTTGGCTGCAGTCAAAGTGACAGAGCAGAATACATTGCAGTCAGACAGGCCGCAGGAGCCTCCTGCCTGACGGAGGGTTTTGTTGACTGCAAATCCTGTCACCAGGCAGGCAGACATCCTCATTGCTCTCAAGTGGTCCTGTTGGGAGGCCCTGACAGACAGTGAAGGTCGGGCTACCTCTGGACTCTGGGAATACGTTTTGGTTCCCAAGGGGCTGGACAGTGTGAAGTCAGAGCTGGAGAATGTTGTAGACACCATGCAGCCCAGTCCTTCTCATAACAGATGAGGAATCAGAACCAGCCCTCTGAAAACCCAACTCTGACCTTCACTAGTCAGGTCAGTGGTCATTAATCTTCTCGGTTCAACAAACTCCTTGGAGAATCTAATGAAAGTTTGGGCCCTTCTTCCCAGGCATGTGGACATATGCATAGGCCGACACTATTTTGAATACAGTGTATGTTTTAGTTGGGATGGTTGGAGGAGAATGAATTCTGAGTTGAGTCAATTAAGATGATGCCTGAGATGCTTTAACCCCTGAGCCACGGGGGCATCCTCAATGTATATATATGGTCAAATCCCTTCTCTGTTCACCTGAAACTATCACAAAATTGTTAATTGGCTACACCCCAACAAAAATGTTTTTGGTGTTAAAAAAAAAAAAAAGAGAGATGATGCTTGTAGACTTTCTTTTTATAGTCCATGGGGTTGCAAAGAGTTGGACATGACTGAGTGACTAATACTTTCACTTGTACCTTTTTCAGTGACCTATCTAACTCAATACAGGACAGAAGACATTCCATTTCTACTCTGTTCTGTTCTACTGTGGGCACTCTGGATTTTTCATGTAGCCCTCTGCAGCTGGTTGTTTTCTCTATGTGTGAGTATGTGCGCGCGTGCACATGCGTGTGTGTGTGTGAGTACCCACCTGTGCCCACACATACTATGTGGTGTGATGTGAGGCTTTTGTTGCCCAGATCATCCTATTGCAATTATTTCCTCAAACTCAAATCTTTCAGCACCACCTCAGGCTTCAGTGCGTAAGCACATGCTTGGGTTTGTAAACTGTTGTGTCCTGAGGACTGGTTAGTCAGACAATGTGTCGTAAAGGACTCTGACCTTTATCTTATCCATTTAATGTTAGATTCTTCTGAAGTATTTCAAGAATACAGCAAGGTACAGGAAAATAGAATTGATCTCTCAGCCCGTTGAGTTGATTGAGCAAATGTGTGACCGTTTGCCTTATTTATTTCAGAATTCTCTCCTTCTGTAGGAAATAAAATACTGAAGGCTAAGACTCTCATCCCTTCTTGCTTCCTTCCTTAAGGTTAATCACTCACCTGAAATTACATATTTTTATACTTTTATTAACACTATGCGTATGAAAGTGTTTATAAACAATAGGCTATATTGTTTATTTTTTGTTTTTGAGAAAGATCTTTATTTACTGACACAGCAGTAAAAATTACATATTATACATTGTGCGAGTGTGGGTTCAGTCGTTTTCAACTCTTTTCCGATCCCCTGGACTGCTGCCCACCAGGCTCATCTGTCCATGAGTCTCCAGGCAAGAATATTGGAGTGGGCTGCCATTTCCTACTCAGCTATATTGTTTCATTTGAAGACTTACCAAATCATACTGTAGATAAAATTTGCAGCCTTTATTTTTCACATAAGATTGTTCTGTGTTGATCAATGAAGTTCTCATTGACTCATTTTCAATTTTATAGAGTATCTCATAGTATGACTTATTGTGACTTTTTAAAAATCCATTTTCCTGCTAAACATTTGAGTTGTCCCTGGAGAAGCTGCTGAAGACAGAGAGGAAGAGGATGAGTGCTCTGGCTTCTTCCTTTCTCCTGTGGCTCTGTTACTTTTCAATTTTAAAAAAGGACAGAAGACATTCCATTTCTACTCTGTTCTGTTCTACTGTGGGCACTCTGGATTTTTCATGTAGCCCTCTGCAGCTGGTTGTTTTCTCTATGTGTGAGTATGTGCGCGCGTGCACATGCGTGTGTGTGTGTGAGTACCCACCTGTGCCCACACATACTATGTGGTGTGATGTGAGGCTTTTGTTGCCCAGATCATCCTATTGCAATTATTTCCTCAAACTCAAATCTTTCAGCACCACCTCAGGCTTCAGTGCGTAAGCACATGCTTGGGTTTGTAAACTGTTGTGTCCTGAGGACTGGTTAGTCAGACAATGTGTCGTAAAGGACTCTGACCTTTATCTTATCCATTTAATGTTAGATTCTTCTGAAGTATTTCAAGAATACAGCAAGGTACAGGAAAATAGAATTGATCTCTCAGCCCGTTGAGTTGATTGAGCAAATGTGTGACCGTTTGCCTTATTTATTTCAGAATTCTCTCCTTCTGTAGGAAATAAAATACTGAAGGCTAAGACTCTCATCCCTTCTTGCTTCCTTCCTTAAGGTTAATCACTCACCTGAAATTACATATTTTTATACTTTTATTAACACTATGCGTATGAAAGTGTTTATAAACAATAGGCTATATTGTTTATTTTTTGTTTTTGAGAAAGATCTTTATTTACTGACACAGCAGTAAAAATTACATATTATACATTGTGCGAGTGTGGGTTCAGTCGTTTTCAACTCTTTTCCGATCCCCTGGACTGCTGCCCACCAGGCTCATCTGTCCATGAGTCTCCAGGCAAGAATATTGGAGTGGGCTGCCATTTCCTACTCAGCTATATTGTTTCATTTGAAGACTTACCAAATCATACTGTAGATAAAATTTGCAGCCTTTATTTTTCACATAAGATTGTTCTGTGTTGATCAATGAAGTTCTCATTGACTCATTTTCAATTTTATAGAGTATCTCATAGTATGACTTATTGTGACTTTTTAAAAATCCATTTTCCTGCTAAACATTTGAGTTGTCCCCTGGAGAAGCTGCTGAAGACAGAGAGGGAAGAGGATGAGTGCTCTGGCTTCTTCCTTTCTCCTGTGGCTCACTGGCAGTTGGCTGAAAGAGTGACTGTGGAACATGGGAGTAATAGAGACTGTAAGCGCAGAGAGCGGGTGGGGATGGAGACGAGCAGAAGAGGGTAGGGATGTCAAGATTAGAATCTCAGAGGAGGGACCTCATGGAGGCTTCTGAGAAATGGGGGCCTCCCCTCCCAGCTCCTTCTGGGACCCCATGATGGGAGAGCAGGCTCTGCTAAGTTGGTGTTGGGGTTCCTGAGAAAGTCTCCCATTCACCAAAACTAACATGCTGAGCTCAGTCACTTCAGCCATGTGTGACTCTGCGACCCCATGGACTGCAGTCCTCCGGGCTCTTCTGTCCGTGGGATTCTCCAGGCAAGAATACTGGAGTGGGGTGCCATTTCCTTCTCTAGGGGATCTTCCCGACCCAGGAATCTAACCTGGGTTTCCTCCATTGCAGGATTCTTTACCAGCGGAGCTGTGAAAGTAGCCCACGGACTGTGGGAATGACTGACCCCAATTTCCTGGGGCAATTTGGTTACTGTCATTCGTGGGGACAAAGAGGACTATGTCTAAACCCTGGGTTTTCGCTGCGGTGTTTCTTAAGACGTCCATGTCCAATAATAGAAGTTAATGTAAAACAGCAGCCACTACGGTAGGAAGGCCCACTGAGGATTCAGACTTTCTAGGAATGAAGGTTTGGGTCACCATACCGAGTAAAGAATGGTAGTTATGACAGTGGCTAAGGTGGGATGTGGAATGGGGGAAGGGGGAGAAGAAAGTTATAAATATCCACTATAGCCTTGTGACCAGTTGTAGAAATGAGGACAGTAACAGTTATACGTATATTTCCTTATTTATCCACTCGTAGTGTTCGTTTGAGGGGGTTCCACTCATAGTGGTAAAGATTCCACCTACCACTGCAGGAGAATCAAACTCTGGAGGTGGGCCCCAGCAATCTGTTTTCACAAGTCTTCCAGAAGATTCTGATACACCTTAAAACCATTGTTGTGACCTTAGACCCTGAGGCCCAGCTATCCTTGGCCTCTGTGTGGGCGATTCCCCCGTTTAAATGCTCTTTGCGAGTTGTCCCCTGGAGAAGCTGCTGAAGACAGAGAGGGAAGAGGATGAGTGCTCTGGCTTCTTCCTTTCTCCTGTGGCTCACTGGCAGTTGGCTGAAAGAGTGACTGTGGAACATGGGAGTAATAGAGACTGTAAGCGCAGAGAGCGGGTGGGGATGGAGGAGCAGAAGAGGG
This sequence comes from Tragulus kanchil, assembly GCA_022376925.1. Classification (NCBI taxonomy): domain Eukaryota; kingdom Metazoa; phylum Chordata; class Mammalia; order Artiodactyla; family Tragulidae; genus Tragulus; species Tragulus kanchil. The sequence goes on from JAIOJX010000003.1 coordinate 141,114,298, forward strand.
TAGGGATGTCAAGATTAGAATCTCAGAGGAGGGACCTCATGGAGGCTTCTGAGAAATGGGGGCCTCCCCTCCCAGCTCCTTCTGGGACCCCATGATGGGAGAGCAGGCTCTGCTAAGTTGGTGTTGGGGTTCCTGAGAAAGTCTCCCATTCACCAAAACTAACATGCTGAGCTCAGTCACTTCAGCCATGTGTGACTCTGCGACCCCATGGACTGCAGTCCTCCGGGCTCTTCTGTCCGTGGGATTCTCCAGGCAAGAATACTGGAGTGGGGTGCCATTTCCTTCTCTAGGGGATCTTCCCGACCCAGGAATCTAACCTGGGTTTCCTCCATTGCAGGATTCTTTACCAGCGGAGCTGTGAAAGTAGCCCACGGACTGTGGGAATGACTGACCCCAATTTCCTGGGGAAATTTGGTTACTGTCATTTCGTGGGGACAAAGAGGACTATGTCTAAACCCTGGGTTTTCGCTGCGGTGTTTCTTAAGACGTCCATGTCCAATAATAGAAGTTAATGTAAAACAGCAGCCACTACGGTAGGAAGGCCCACTGAGGATTCAGACTTTCTAGGAATGAAGGTTTGGGTCACCATACCGAGTAAAGAATGGTAGTTATGACAGTGGCTAAGGTGGGATGTGGAATGGGGAAGTGGGAGAAGAAAGTTATAAATATCCACTATAGCCTTGTGACCAGTTGTAGAAATGAGGACAGTAACAGTTATACGTATATTTCCTTATTTATCCACTCGTAGTGTTCGTTTGAGGGGGTTCCACTCATAGTGGTAAAGATTCCACCTACCACTGCAGGAGAATCAAACTCTGGAGGTGGGCCCCAGCAATCTGTTTTCACAAGTCTTCCAGAAGATTCTGATACACCTTAAAACCATTGTTGTGACCTTAGACCCTGAGGCCCAGCTATCCTTCGGCTCGTCTGTGTGGGCGATTCCTGCCTCTGTGTGTCTTTACAACAAACCCCACTTAAAGTTCACATAAGCTCTCTAGCAGAAGAACCTGTTTCCTGCTCCCAACGTGCCTAATACAACCTTACCCCACTGGGCAAGCTAATCCTTCTCTTGTTAGGAGACACAGCCCAAGAGCCATCTCCTCCAAGAAGCCTTCCTTGCCAATCTCTTCTAGCCTAAGTTGAGCGTTGCTTTGCTATGTTCCTGTAGCCACCCTCCAACCTCTGGCTTACCCCATGTTCTGTAATCTAGGGTCTATTTGTTTGGTTTCCACTCGGGTGGGTCTATGTATTCACTGTATCTCCAGAACTAGATACTCAATTAATATTAGTTCTTCATAGCATATTATTAAGCAGTCAATAAATAAACCTTTGTATGGAATGATTACCATTTTCCGTGGATATTTATTTATTTTGGGCGGGGTCGGGTTGGGGAGGGAGGGGAGCGGGCGGGCCACTTCTATTGGTCTTTCATTTCTCTATTTTCATCCATCTTTGTTCTTTGGTTCCTGTGGGCCTCCTATCGCGGCGGCGTCTGTCGTTGCAGAGCACCGGCTCTGGGCGCATGCGCTCCAGAGCTCCGGCTCGGCAATTGGACACATAAGTCCAGCCACTCTGCGATCCTCCCAGGCCAGGGATCGAACCGGCGCCCCTTGCACTGCAAGGCGGCGTCCCCATCCACCGGACCACCAGGAGAAGCCCCGCAGTAGCTTTCTTAAACAAGCCTAACTCTTCTCTTCTGAGATTTCCCAGGAAGGCAAGCCTGCTGAACCCAGAGATAATTGTTACTAAAGGGCTGTGACCATCCAAGTCAAATTAACCCTTTCCTTCCATGCAGGGAATTCTAAGCAGTTGCAGACAATCATAGGGCAGAAGCCATAGAAGATGGCGGGGCATGGCCAGCTGACCGGGTCTGTGTTTGAGGACTCAGCAGGAGAATCAAACTCTGGAGGTGGGCCCCAGCAATCTGTTTTCACAAGTCTTCCAGAAGATTCTGATACACCTTAAAACCATTGTTGTGACCTTAGACCCTGAGGCCCAGCTATCCTTGCTCGTCTGTGTGGGCGATTCCTGCCTCTGTGTGTCTTTACAACAAACCCCACTTAAAGTTCACATAAGCTCTCTAGCAGAAGAACCTGTTTCCTGCTCCCAACGTGCCTAATACAACCTTACCCCACTGGGCAAGCTAATCCTTCTCTTGTTAGGAGACACAGCCCAAGAGCCATCTCCTCCAAGAAGCCTTCCTTGCCAATCTCTTCTAGCCTAAGTTGAGCGTTGCTTTGCTATGTTCCTGTAGCCACCCTCCAACCTCTGGCTTACCCCATGTTCTGTAATCTAGGGTCTATTTGTTTGGTTTCCACTCGGGTGGGTCTATGTATTCACTGTATCTCCAGAACTAGATACTCAATTAATATTAGTTCTTCATAGCATATTATTAAGCAGTCAATAAATAAACCTTTGTATGGAATGATTACCATTTTCCGTGGATATTTATTTATTTTGGGCGGGGTCGGGTTGGGGAGGGAGGGGAGCGGGCGGGCCACTTCTATTGGTCTTTCATTTCTCTATTTTCATCCATCTTTGTTCTTTGGTTCCTGTGGGCCTCCTATCGCGGCGACGTCTGTCGTCGCAGAGCACCGGCTCTGGGCGCATGCGCTCCAGAGCTCCGGCTCGGCAATTGGACACATAAGTCCAGCCACTCTGCGATCCTCCCAGGCCAGGGATCGAACCGGCGCCCCTTGCACTGCAAGGCGGCGTCCCCATCCACCGGACCACCAGGAGAAGCCCCGCAGTAGCTTTCTTAAACAAGCCTAACTCTTCTCTTCTGAGATTTCCCAGGAAGGCAAGCCTGCTGAACCCAGAGATAATTGTTACTAAAGGGCTGTGACCATCCAAGTCAAATTAACCCTTTCCTTCCATGCAGGGAATTCTAAGCAGTTGCAGACAATCATAGGGCAGAAGCCATAGAAGATGGCCGGGGGGCATGGCCAGCTGACCGGGTCTGTGTTTGAGGTGCGCATAAAAGGTCCCTTCTTTCAAGGATCTTGCCTAACAGGGAGGTAGACATATAACAAATCATTTTAACACAAGCTATCAATTCTCCAAAGATGATACAACTGTAAGATCATCAAGGGAAAAGAAGAGGAAAGAAAATATTCAGTATATATGCATAACATATATGAATGAACTAACACTCTGTGTGTATGTGTGTGTGTTCAGTTGTGTTTGACTCTGCGACCCCATGGACTGGGGCAGGGTCAGAGAACGTGCATTTCTAACAAGCTCTCAGCTGATGCTGATGCTACTGGTCTGAGGACCCCCCTTAGCCACCCTCCTGTTTGAGGCGAGTCTGGCCACCTCAAGAGCAGAGTTCATGGACTTCAGGGTTTAGCGTCATGTCATCACCATTATTGTGACTCAGCTACTTTCTCTGTTTTTGATGGTTTCATCCTTTGAGGATTGTCCCCCAGTCCCCTGGTCCTTAGTGCATTTCTTCTTTATCTCATAGATGGCTTTGACTCACTCGGGGCCTAACACGGCCCCTCTGCCATTTCCTGCATCCCTTTGGCTTCACTCTCGGGCTCCTACTTTATCCTTCAGTATTTCCCAGGTCAGATGCTTAAAGGAGAGAAATTTGACTGGCCAGACTTGTTCCTGAATAGGCATACTTTGGGGTTCTATGTTGCTGCTGCTGTCATACCATACTGTAAGGGTTAGGGAAAGGGGCAAGGCACAAGTTTTGAAAGAATGACCTAGCCCAAGGACACAGCATAAACCCATTAGGATCAAATAGGTCCAAGATAGCAGACTAGCCTTGCTCCTCAGTCAGCAAGCTAAATGACACACCCAAATGCACCATGACAGTTCCGTTCCTTCCCCCCAAAATAATCCTCCCACTCATTAGCATATAGAATTATCCAGCCCATGAAAGCTAAGAATGCCATGTTTTCGGGGCTGCTGGATTCGCTCTACAGTGGCCCACACTTTGTCTGTGGACTGTGCTTTTGTCTGAATCTGAATAAATCCATTTCTTACCTATCACTTTGTCTGTCTCTCACTGAATTCTGCGAAGAGACATGAAGAACCTGAACTCCATTAGGTCCTGAAACCAGGTGTGGTGGGTTTTGGCTGGGTTCAAATCCCAGCCACGTTTGGAACTTTTGGTTCCCTCACAAGCTATCAATTCTCCAAAGATGATACAACTGTAAGATCATCAAGGGAAAAGAAGAGGAAAGAAAATATTCAGTATATATGCATAACATATATGAATGAACTAACACTCTGTGTGTATGTGTGTGTGTTCAGTTGTGTTTGACTCTGCGACCCCATGGACTGGGGCAGGGTCAGAGAACGTGCATTTCTAACAAGCTCTCAGCTGATGCTGATGCTACTGGTCTGAGGACCCCCCTTAGCCACCCTCCTGTTTGAGGCGAGTCTGGCCACCTCAAGAGCAGAGTTCATGGACTTCAGGGTTTAGCGTCATGTCATCACCATTATTGTGACTCAGCTACTTTCTCTGTTTTTGATGGTTTCATCCTTTGAGGATTGTCCCCCAGTCCCCTGGTCCTTAGTGCATTTCTTCTTTATCTCATAGATGGCTTTGACTCACTCGGGGCCTAACACGGCCCCTCTGCCATTTCCTGCATCCCTTTGGCTTCACTCTCGGGCTCCTACTTTATCCTTCAGTATTTCCCAGGTCAGATGCTTAAAGGAGAGAAATTTGACTGGCCAGACTTGTTCCTGAATAGGCATACTTTGGGGTTCTATGTTGCTGCTGCTGTCATACCATACTGTAAGGGTTAGGGAAAGGGGCAAGGCACAAGTTTTGAAAGAATGACCTAGCCCAAGGACACAGCATAAACCCATTAGGATCAAATAGGTCCAAGATAGCAGACTAGCCTTGCTCCTCAGTCAGCAAGCTAAATGACACACCCAAATGCACCATGACAGTTCCGTTCCTTCCCCCCAAAATAATCCTCCCACTCATTAGCATATAGAATTATCCAGCCCATGAAAGCTAAGAATGCCATGTTTTCGGGGCTGCTGGATTCGCTCTACAGTGGCCCACACTTTGTCTGTGGACTGTGCTTTTGTCTGAATCTGAATAAATCCATTTCTTACCTATCACTTTGTCTGTCTCTCACTGAATTCTGCGAAGAGACATGAAGAACCTGAACTCCATTAGGTCCTGAAACCAGGTGTGGTGGGTTTTGGCTGGGTTCAAATCCCAGCCACGTGGATTCGAGTTCCAAACTGAATTTTGGGTTTAAGTCCCAACGAATGCTTTCAATACCAAACCGTGACATAAAGTGTTTTCTTATTCTTCTATACAGCTGCATAACATTCCACCATAGCCATCATTTACAATTATCTGTTGATGGATTTTGTTTACTCTATGTTACTATAGGAAATGTGTGGGGATAAATTATCCCGTGGGTGTATGGCTTTGCACAGCAAAATGCAGGATGCATTTCTTGAACTGGATAGGATAATTCCAAGGTATTCACAGTCGCCATTGTCTTAGGATGGATTCCTAAGAAAATGGACTTTGAAGCAGAATTTTGCTCTTGGGATCTTACCTGTGAGGGTCCAGGGCAGAAGAAATGGGCAGAGGGAGGAGTTGAACTATGATGCTTTAGAGTCCTGCAGAGTTGTGTTGAATCGGGGCAAAGAAAACCCGACCTCTGTACTCCACAGTTGACTGGACATTATATAATCAGACTGCCCTGAAGGAAGGGAGAGTGGCTTTGGGCAGGCAATTCCCTTAAGCCAAGAGCAACTCCCAGGGAGAGACGCTGTTCTGAATCCTCACCAGTTGACACTCCCATCAGCTCTAGGAGGATGCCCAGCTCAGGCCTAAAGGAGAGGCATCTGGGTGATGAACCATGGCGTCCACCTGGTCTACCTTTGAGTTAGCTGGCTCCTTTTGATTTACAGGGTAAATTGACCTCATCTGGAAACAGTGTCTCTAGAATTCTAGCTGAGCCCAAGGCCCAATACCAAATGTTCTTCGGGGCCCCTCCCATGACAGTTCCGTTCCTTCCCCCCAAAATAATCCTCCCACTCATTAGCATATAGAATTATCCAGCCCATGAAAGCTAAGAATGCCATGTTTTCGGGGCTGCTGGATTCGCTCTACAGTGGCCCACACTTTGTCTGTGGACTGTGCTTTTGTCTGAATCTGAATAAATCCATTTCTTACCTATCACTTTGTCTGTCTCTCACTGAATTCTGCGAAGAGACATGAAGAACCTGAACTCCATTAGGTCCTGAAACCAGGTGTGGTGGGTTTTGGCTGGGTTCAAATCCCAGCCACGTGGATTCGAGTTCCAAACTGAATTTTGGGTTTAAGTCCCAACGAATGCTTTCAATACCAAACCGTGACATAAAGTGTTTTCTTATTCTTCTATACAGCTGCATAACATTCCACCATAGCCATCATTTACAATTATCTGTTGATGGATTTTGTTTACTCTATGTTACTATAGGAAATGTGTGGGGATAAATTATCCCGTGGGTGTATGGCTTTGGACAGCAAAATGCAGGATGCATTTCTTGAACTGGATAGGATAATTCCAAGGTATTCACAGTCGCCATTGTCTTAGGATGGATTCCTAAGAAAATGGACTTTGAAGCAGAATTTTGCTCTTGGGATCTTACCTGTGAGGGTCCAGGGCAGAAGAAATGGGCAGAGGGAGGAGTTGAACTATGATGCTTTAGAGTCCTGCAGAGTTGTGTTGAATCGGGCAAAGAAAACCCGACCTCTGTACTCCACAGTTGACTGGACATTATATAATCAGACTGCCCTGAAGGAAGGGAGAGTGGCTTTGGGCAGGCAATTCCCTTAAGCCAAGAGCAACTCCCAGGGAGAGACGCTGTTCTGAATCCTCACCAGTTGACACTCCCATCAGCTCTAGGAGGATGCCCAGCTCAGGCCTAAAGGAGAGGCATCTGGGTGATGAACCATGGCGTCCACCTGGTCTACCTTTGAGTTAGCTGGCTCCTTTTGATTTACAGGGTAAATTGACCTCATCTGGAAACAGTGTCTCTAGAATTCTAGCTGATGTTTTCCTGGCATGGAGAGCTTCATGGAGGAGGTGATTTCTGGCTTAGATTTTTTAGCATGAATAAGAATTTGCCAAATGGACAATACAAAAGGTTTGGAAAGAGACCTTAGACAGCACTTCCCCCATGGTTCTTGTGGAGGGTGTGGATTAAAATCACTTAAGGATTTTTTGCAAGCTGGGATCTCAAGTTGCTCTCAGCCCCAAACTGACTTTTCCAAAGTGTGCTCACTCTGCTGAGCTTCAGGTAGGGATAAAACGTTCTTACATATTTATTCATTTATTTATTTGGCTGAGTTGGGTCTTAGTTGCCACATCTAGTTCACTGAGCAGGGATTGAACTTGGGCCCTCTGCATTGGGAGCTCAGCTCCTTAAGCCCCTAGATCACCAGGAAAGCTTCCAGAAGACAGAAAACATTCTTAACTGAAAGGGAATCGCTATCTTTTCCCAATTTACAGGGAAAAAAATGGACATAAATAATATTCTCAAATTCAAGTTTTCTCCCATAATTGAAAAAATTGTATTTTGGGTTAATTTTTACCATACAGAAAAGCTATAAGAAGGGTCCAGAGCCTTCCATATCCCTCACCCAGCTTCTCCTGATGTTAACGTCCTATGTCAGCACAATACGATGATTGAAACTAAGGGCTTGGCGCTGGTACAATAGTCTTAACCAAACTGTGGTCTTTATTTCAATTTTACCATTTTAAAAACCTTTGTTTTGAATTTATTTTAAGCTTACAGAAAAGGCATAATTTTTTCTTAAAATTTTTGTGCTTTCTACGACATGCGTGCTTCCAACAGATGAAAGACCACAAATAAGTATCAAAGAAGTAGTAATGGAAAAATTCAGAACTGGCCAATATTGCTTCGAAAGCTGGTTTTTCATCTGTAACTGCTTTCACAGTCTGTAAACCTAAGTAAAGCAACGTTTTAAAGCAACACACTTTAATCAAACAGTTTTATGTGAGATCATTGTTTATGTGACAGAACGACATATTTTAAAATATATAATGCTCTTCAGCAAAAAGCATTGTGACTTTCAGGTGATTTCTCATCGGAACAAGTCTGAACACTACTGCACTCTATGCTGTCCGTCTATTTAGAGATTGCAAGACGCAGTCGAGGGGGTTGTTGATCTGGGGGAGAGAAATTCAAGCTCTTAGCTTTCTGGACAAAGCCCTTTCACCTAGTTACTGCTGAGACTCTGGTGGACCTTAGCCTCTGTTACTAGTATGTACTGGGATAAATATTGTATCTTTTATTGGACTCACTCTTCCATCCCTCATACTTAGCTCCTCTCTAAGGTAGTAGTTCAGTTTATTTATACTGTTATATTTTAATTATTCATTTTGTATGCATGCACATGGTGAAAAATTCAAGCTGTATGGAAAAGCACAAAATGAAGAGTTAGAAGTCTTCCTCTATGCCTTCCAGTCAATTTAGATCACTGGTTCTCCAAAGGAGGAGGACCATTTCCTGGGGCATTTTGGAAAACTCTGGCAGTGTTTACAGTTGATTAGAAGGTATTCCTGGAATTTGGAAGGGGACCAGAATTACATCAAAAAAAAAAAAAAAGTTTTCTCCCATAATTGAAAAAATTGTATTTTGGGTTAATTTTTACCATACAGAAAAGCTATAAGAAGGGTCCAGAGCCTTCCATATCCCTCACCCAGCTTCTCCTGATGTTAACGTCCTATGTCAGCACAATACGATGATTGAAACTAAGGGCTTGGCGCTGGTACAATAGTCTTAACCAAACTGTGGTCTTTATTTCAATTTTACCATTTTAAAAACCTTTGTTTTGAATTTATTTTAAGCTTACAGAAAAGGCATAATTTTTTCTTAAAATTTTTGTGCTTTCTACGACATGCGTGCTTCCAACAGATGAAAGACCACAAATAAGTATCAAAGAAGTAGTAATGGAAAAATTCAGAACTGGCCAATATTGCTTCGAAAGCTGGTTTTTCATCTGTAACTGCTTTCACAGTCTGTAAACCTAAGTAAAGCAACGTTTTAAAGCAACACACTTTAATCAAACAGTTTTATGTGAGATCATTGTTTATGTGACAGAACGACATATTTTAAAATATATAATGCTCTTCAGCAAAAAGCATTGTGACTTTCAGGTGATTTCTCATCGGAACAAGTCTGAACACTACTGCACTCTATGCTGTCCGTCTATTTAGAGATTGCAAGACGCAGTCGAGGGGGTTGTTGATCTGGGGGAGAGAAATTCAAGCTCTTAGCTTTCTGGACAAAGCCCTTTCACCTAGTTACTGCTGAGACTCTGGTGGACCTTAGCCTCTGTTACTAGTATGTACTGGGATAAATATTGTATCTTTTATTGGACTCACTCTTCCATCCCTCATACTTAGCTCCTCTCTAAGGTAGTAGTTCAGTTTATTTATACTGTTATATTTTAATTATTCATTTTGTATGCATGCACATGGTGAAAAATTCAAGCTGTATGGAAAAGCACAAAATGAAGAGTTAGAAGTCTTCCTCTATGCCTTCCAGTCAATTTAGATCACTGGTTCTCCAAAAGGAGGAGGACCATTTCCTGGGGGCATTTTGGAAAACTCTGGCAGTGTTTACAGTTGATTAGAAGGTATTCCTGGAATTTGGAAGGGGACCAAGAATGCTTATAATTCTAAAAAAAATTTTTTGTTGTATCCAATACAAACACAATCCTGGTGGGTCTTCATATAAGTGAGTGATACCGTTTATAATGATCTAAGTCTAGACTACAAACGTTAATGTTTGTGGGGGTTGTATACTGTCCAACCTAGCAGATACTATTCACATTATAGATTTTAATATTTATTTGTTAAAAGGATTTTTTTGATTTACTATATTTATGGTCTTTATTGAATTTGTTACAATATTGCTTTTGCTTTACGTTTTGGTTTTTCAGCCTTGGGATCTTAGCATCTCTATCCGGGATCAAACTGGCACCTCTTTCACTGGCAGGCGAAGTCTTAATTACTGGACCATCAGGAAAGCCCTCAATTTTAATATTTATTATGCCATTTTTCTGGCAAACAGCAATGAAATGTTTTGTCCTAATAAAACTAGCATGGAGTGGTAGTTTTTCCCCAAAGTAAAGGATCTTGAGGAAGAAAGGCCTTATTCTAGTTTGCATGAAAGTGATATATTAAATTCTTTTTTGGGTAAAACTTTATTAAAAATGTAGAAAATGAGTTCTTGTATGTAACAAATACTTTGTAACACAATTTGTCTCTTTAAAAATTAACTAATTTAGTTTGGCGGTGCTGAGTCCTCATTACTGCACACGAGCTTTCTCTTTGTGACGATAGGGGGCTACCCTTGGTTGAGGTGCATGGGCTTCTCGTTGCAGTGGCTTCTCTTGTTGCAGAGCACAGGCTGTAGGTGCACGGGCTTCCTTAGCTGTGGCTTGCAGGCGCTAGAGCAGGGCTCAGTAGTTGTGTACAGGCTGAGGTTGCAGGGACTGTTATATTTTAATTATTCATTTTGTTTTTTGCACTCTTCCATCCCTCATACTTAGCTCCTCTCTAAGGTAGTAGTTCAGTTTATTTATACTGTTATATTTTAATTATTCATTTTGTATGCATGCACATGGTGAAAAATTCAAGCTGTATGGAAAAGCACAAAATGAAGAGTTAGAAGTCTTCCTCTATGCCTTCCAGTCAATTTAGATCACTGGTTCTCCAAAAGGAGGAGGACCATTTCCGGGGGGCATTTTGGAAAACTCTGGCAGTGTTTACAGTTGATTAGAAGGTATTCCTGGAATTTGGAAGGGACCAAGAATGCTTATAATTCTAAAAAATTTTTGTTGTATCCAATACAAACACAATCCTGGTGGGTCTTCATATAAGTGAGTGATACCGTTTATAATGATCTAAGTCTAGACTACAAACGTTAATGTTTGTGGGGTTGTATACTGTCCAACCTAGCAGATACTATTCACATTATAGATTTTAATATTTATTTGTTAAAAGGATTTTTTTGATTTACTATATTTATGGTCTTTATTGAATTTGTTACAATATTGCTTTTGCTTTACGTTTTGGTTTTTCAGCCTTGGGATCTTAGCATCTCTATCCGGGATCAAACTGGCACCTCTTTCACTGGCAGGCGAAGTCTTAATTACTGGACCATCAGGAAAGCCCTCAATTTTAATATTTATTATGCCATTTTTCTGGCAAACAGCAATGAAATGTTTTGTCCTAATAAAACTAGCATGGAGTGGTAGTTTTTCCCCAAAGTAAAGTATCTTGAGGAAGAAAGTCCTTATTCTAGTTTGCATGAAAGTGATATATTAAATTCTTTTTTGGGTAAAACTTTATTAAAAATGTAGAAAATGAGTTCTTGTATGTAACAAATACTTTGTAACACAATTTGTCTCTTTAAAAATTAACTAATTTAGTTTGGCGGTGCTGAGTCCTCATTACTGCACACGAGCTTTCTCTTTGTGACGATAGGGGGCTACCCTTGGTTGAGGTGCATGGGCTTCTCGTTGCAGTGGCTTCTCTTGTTGCAGAGCACAGGCTGTAGGTGCACGGGCTTCCTTAGCTGTGGCTTGCAGGCGCTAGAGCAGGGCTCAGTAGTTGTGTACAGGCTGTAGTTGTTCCTCAGCATGTGGAATCTTTCCAGACCAGGGAATGAACCCATGTCTCCTGCATTGGCAGGCAGATTCCTATCCACTGTACCATCAAGGAAATCCTTAAATTGTCTTTCGAGTTTGCCTGAAGTCTTTTTTTTTTTTCCTTAACTGCAGAGAGGTTTTATTTTAATATTTATTTATTTTTGATGTTTAAAAAATCATTCTTTTACAGTGTTGTGCTAATTTCTGCTGCAAAGTGACCCGGTTATGCACATACACACACACACACACACACACACACACACACACACATATATATATATAATTTTTTTTTTTTTAACTTTTATTTTACTTTTAACTTTTACAGAGTTTTGTTGTTTACAGATATGTATGTTCTCAGATTAGTCATAAGTATTCTTTTTTGGGGGGGCTTCCGCGGTGGTCCAGTGGGTAAAGAGTCCGCCTTGCTGTGCAAGGGGCGCCTGTTAGATCCCTGGCCTGGGAAGATCCCATATGCTGTGGAACAGCTGGACCGGTTTGTCCAATTACCAGCCAGCACTCTGGAGTGCAGACTCCCAGAGCTGTTGCTCTTCAGCGAGAGAGGCCACTGCAGTGGGAGGCCCACACAGGCCAAAGAATAAAGATGAATGAAAATAAATAATAGAAACCCAATAAAAGAGGTCAAAATTAAAAAAAAAAAAACTTTTTCGCTATGGTTTGTCCAAGGAGATAGGCTACACAGCAGGACTTTGTTCTTTATCCATTCTAAATGTAATAACTTGTATCTACTAACCCCGAACTCCTGGTCCATCCCTCTCTCTCTCCCCTTCCCCCTTGTTAACCACATCTGGTTCTTTATGTCTGTGACTCTGTTTCTGTTATTTTGAAAAAAGAAAATGAGTTCTTGTATGTAACAAATACTTTGTAACACAATTTGTCTCTTTAAAATTAACTAATTTAGTTTGGCGGTGCTGAGTCCTCATTACTGCACACGAGCTTTCTCTTTGTGACGATAGGGGGCTACCCTTGGTTGAGGTGCATGGGCTTCTCGTTGCAGTGGCTTCTCTTGTTGCAGAGCACAGGCTGTAGGTGCACGGGCTTCCTTAGCTGTGGCTTGCAGGCGCTAGAGCAGGGCTCAGTAGTTGTGTACAGGCTGTAGTTGTTCCTCAGCATGTGGAATCTTTCCAGACCAGGGAATGAACCCATGTCTCCTGCATTGGCAGGCAGATTCCTATCCACTGTACCATCAAGGAAATCCTTAAATTGTCTTTCGAGTTTGCCTGAAGTCTTTTTTTTTTTTCCTTAACTGCAGAGAGGTTTTATTTTAATATTTATTTATTTTTGATGTTTAAAAAATCATTCTTTTACAGTGTTGTGCTAATTTCTGCTGCAAAGTGACCCGGTTATGCACACACACACACACACACACACACACACACACACACACAGAGTTTTTTGTTTTTTAACTTTTATTTTACTTTTAACTTTTACAGAGTTTTGTTGTTTACAGATATGTATGTTCTCAGATTAGTCATAAGTATTCTTTTTTGGGGGGGCTTCCGCGGTGGTCCAGTGGGTAAAGAGTCCGCCTTGCTGTGCAAGGGGCGCCTGTTAGATCCCTGGCCTGGGAAGATCCCATATGCTGTGGAACAGCTGGACCGGTTTGTCCAATTACCAGCCAGCACTCTGGAGTGCAGACTCCCAGAGCTGTTGCTCTTCAGCGAGAGAGGCCACTGCAGTGGGAGGCCCACACAGGCCAAAGAATAAAGATGAATGAAAATAAATAATAGAAACCCAATAAAAGAGGTCAAAATTAAAAAAAAAAAAACTTTTTCGCTATGGTTTGTCCAAGGAGATAGGCTACACAGCAGGACTTTGTTCTTTATCCATTCTAAATGTAATAACTTGTATCTACTAACCCCGAACTCCTGGTCCATCCCTCTCTCTCTCCCCTTCCCCCTTGTTAACCACAAGTCTGGTTCTTTATGTCTGTGACTCTGTTTCTGTTATGTAAATAGGTTTGTTTGAAGTGTTTTTTTTTTTTTAATAGCAAGCAAGTTTTTAAAATATTTTGTGTAGTCAAGATTATTATGTTTTTCTTTTATCTGCTGTGTTTATGTGCTACTTAACTCTTCCCTATGGTATTGGAAAAGTAGAGGTTTTTGTATAGTAATTATGTAATCACCCTTGTTACTGGATTGTCTTATTTCTGATTTCTTCAAACATCTGTTGAAGTTACTCTTTTTGTCTGCCTTTGATGTATAAATGTGGTGAATTATAGATTTCCTTGCATTTGTATTTTGGATTTCCTTGAGCTGAGCCATATTTACATTGAATGTACCTTAGTTGATCATGATATATTGTCCTTTCAATGCTCTGTTGAGTTTTATTTGCCAATATTTGCTTAAAATATTTGAACTGATATTGGTTTCCAGTTTCCTTTCTCTCTTTCTTTCTTTTTTTGCATTTCCATCTTTGTCAGATTTAGTATCAGTGTTACTCTGTAGAAAATATTTTGAAGCTTTTATATTTTATCTGACTCTGAAAAAGTTTAGAGACCTTCAGAATTTTAAAATATATTTATCCAACATGTATTTGTTAAGTCCTGGTCCTGGGAATACAGAAATGGCCAAAATATATAAAAATCCCTTTCATCCTAGTGGGCTGTAAACAAATAAGGAGCTAGGATATATCATGTGTCAAACAGAGGTAAGTGTTATGGGGAAAAACAGCAAGGAAAGGAGATGTGCTGGGAGGGGCTTTGCAATTTTGTGTGTGTGTGTGTGTGGCTATTGTGGGTTTTCACTGCTGCCACAGGCTCTTCTCTAGTTTCAGGGAGTGGGGGCTGCTCTCTAGTTGAGGTGAGCAGGCTTCTTGTTGCGGTGACTTCTCTTGTTGTGGAACGTGGGCTCTAGGGCACACGGACTTCAATAGTCGCGGCACAGGGCTCAACAGTTGCAGCTCTGAGGCTCTAGAGCACAGGCTCAACAGCTGTGGCTCATGGACTTAGCTGCTCTGTGGTATGCAGGATCCTCCAGGATCAGGGATTGAACCTGTGTCTCCTGCATTAGCAGGCAAGCTCTTTACTGAGGTACCAGGGAAGCCCAGGTTTTGCAGTCTTTAAGTGGGTGTCAGAGAAGCCCGAGTGACCTGTGAGCAAAAGTGAAGGAGGTGGGAGGCTGAGCTCTGACGCTTTCTGGGGGATCTGAAGAGGGAGCAGCAAATGAAGAAGGAACATTTGAGAAGGGAACAGGCAGGTATGTTGAAACACAGACAGAGGCCAGGATGAGGAGGGGATGAGCTGGGGGAGTAGTCTGAATTAATGTCTGAGAAGTCAAGGGCAGAGCTTGGAATGTTACTGGGCGAACCAATATATATATATATTTAATTCTCTGGCCATTTTACAAGGCATGCAGGATCTTAGTTCTCTTACCAGGCAGACTGCATAGCCTTTTTTGTTTCTGTTGAAGTCTTTTTTTTTGCCAATATTTGCTTAAAATATTTGAACTGATATTGGTTTCCAGTTTCCTTTCTCTCTTTCTTTCTTTTTTTGCATTTCCATCTTTGTCAGATTTAGTATCAGTGTTACTCTGTAGAAAATATTTTGAAGCTTTTATATTTTATCTGACTCTGAAAAAGTTTAGAGACCTTCAGAATTTTAAAATATATTTATCCAACATGTATTTGTTAAGTCCTGGTCCTGGGAATACAGAAATGGCCAAAATATATAAAAATCCCTTTCATCCTAGTGGGCTGTAAACAAATAAGGAGCTAGGATATATCATGTGTCAAACAGAGGTAAGTGTTATGGGGAAAAACAGCAAGGAAAGGAGATGTGCTGGGAGGGGCTTTGCAATTTTGTGTGTGTGTGTGTGGCTATTGTGGGTTTTCACTGCTGCCACAGGCTCTTCTCTAGTTTCAGGGAGTGGGGGCTGCTCTCTAGTTGAGGTGAGCAGGCTTCTTGTTGCGGTGACTTCTCTTGTTGTGGAACGTGGGCTCTAGGGCACACGGACTTCAATAGTCGCGGCACAGGGCTCAACAGTTGCAGCTCTGAGGCTCTAGAGCACAGGCTCAACAGCTGTGGCTCATGGACTTAGCTGCTCTGTGGTATGCAGGATCCTCCAGGATCAGGGATTGAACCTGTGTCTCCTGCATTAGCAGGCAAGCTCTTTACTGAGGTACCAGGGAAGCCCAGGTTTTGCAGTCTTTAAGTGGGTGTCAGAGAAGCCCGAGTGACCTGTGAGCAAAAGTGAAGGAGGTGGGAGGCTGAGCTCTGACGCTTTCTGGGGGATCTGAAGAGGGAGCAGCAAATGAAGAAGGAACATTTGAGAAGGGAACAGGCAGGTATGTTGAAACACAGACAGAGGCCAGGATGAGGAGGGGATGAGCTGGGGGAGTAGTCTGAATTAATGTCTGAGAAGTCAAGGGCAGAGCTTGGAATGTTACTGGGCGAACCAATATATATATATATTTAATTCTTTGGCCATTTTACAAGGCATGCAGGATCTTAGTTCTCTTACCAGGCAGACTGCATTGCTCAAGCCCCACTACAGACTAGTCTTGGGGTGATGTCACCACTGCCCGCCCCCCCCATCCACCCCCCAATAGAGCTGACTCCTGCTGCACTGTTGGCAGTGGAGAGGCTGTGTGCTTCTAGACTCACTTGCTTTCACCCTAGAGTTTGATTGGCTGCGTTTAATCAGGAACTCTAGTTGCAAGGGAGGCTGGAAAGGTGCCTGTTTGCTTTTCAGCTTCTAAAGTGGAAAGGGAGCTCCTCTTAGGAGGAGATTCATTCCTCTAACACAGGAAGGTGTCTTCTGAGGACAGACTGCCGAGAAGAATGCCCAGAACTCTTGTTCACTTGTTGCTAGAATAACCTGAGACCCTGACATTTGACTTAATTGATGGCAACACAAAGTTTCTGCTGTAACTCCCCAGGCAGGGTCTTCTTCCACACAGGAGGTTCCACAGATCTCCTTGTGGTTCTTCTTGAAAATATTTTGCATATTTTATACATACATTATGCTTTGCATGACAGACAGCTGATGGTATACACTGCTCTAATGCTGTGATTATAGTTTCATTATGTCCTTTGCAAATTCTCACATGATGTTTTAATATAGAGACACAGGAGAGCACTCTAACTAACCAGCAATAAGATCTAAATGGTTTCATAGCCTTGGCAGATCAAAAAATGAGTATTGGTCTTTCTTTTTTTATTATTTAATTAATTTATGTATTTTTGGCAGTTCTGGGTTTTCACTGCTGCCACAGGCTGTTCTCTAGTTGCAGGGTGTGGGGGCTACTCTCTTGTTGAGGTGAGCAGGCTTCTTGTTGCAGTGACTTCTCTTGTGGAACTTGGGTTCTAGGGCACACAGGCTTCAGTAGTTGTGGCACACACGCTCAGTAGTTGCGACTCTGAGGCTCTAGAGCACAGGCTCAACAGTTGTGGCTCACAGGCTTAGTTGCTCCGCAGCATGTGGGATCTTCCCGGATGAGGGATTGAACCCGTGTCTCCTGCACTGGAAGATGAACTCTTCACCACTGAACTACCACGGAAGACCTAATGATCTTGTTGAGTCTACTTTTTTTTTTTTCAGGTAGGATAACCAGCTTTGCAGGAATACCTAGCTCTGCTAGGGCATCTCACTTGTGACAGAGGTCCCCCAGTGGCCACTCTCCGTACTGTCCAGTTCAGGTTCTAGGGACTATGATTTGAGTAATTCAGAACAGAGAAGGTGCTTTTTTTTTTTTTCCTGAGAAGGGGATTTTTGACTCACAGGTTGTCTACTGACTCAGCCACTGAAGAGATAGAGACTTGGCTCCAAAACGTTCATATTTAGAGGCCAACTGGCTACATTAAACTAAGAGCAGAGGAGAGACATTTGGTCCTCAGAGACTTGCTTCAGACCTCCAGCCTGTTCCTGGGGACTCAGTTTTCCCATCTGTAGAATGGAGATGACACCTGCCTTCAGTCTGTATAGTTTGCCAGTGGAGACGGAGAGTTGTGAGAGGAGGGGGAAAAAACACATCAGGGAGTACCATTTACTCACTACCAGTGAGGCTTACAGTGAGAAACTACAGCCGGCCCGCCTCATGTGAATAAATCATAACACAGGAGGGACAAAGCTGGGTGGACATACACTGCTCTAATGCTGTGATTATAGTTTCATTATGTCCTTTGCAAATTCTCACATGATGTTTTAATATAGAGACACAGGAGAGCACTCTAACTAACCAGCAATAAGATCTAAATGGTTTCATAGCCTTGGCAGATCAAAAAATGAGTATTGGTCTTTCTTTTTTTATTATTTAATTAATTTATGTATTTTTGGCAGTTCTGGGTTTTCACTGCTGCCACAGGCTGTTCTCTAGTTGCAGGGTGTGGGGGCTACTCTCTTGTTGAGGTGAGCAGGCTTCTTGTTGCAGTGACTTCTCTTGTGGAACTTGGGTTCTAGGGCACACAGGCTTCAGTAGTTGTGGCACACACGCTCAGTAGTTGCGACTCTGAGGCTCTAGAGCACAGGCTCAACAGTTGTGGCTCACAGGCTTAGTTGCTCCGCAGCATGTGGGATCTTCCCGGATGAGGGATTGAACCCGTGTCTCCTGCACTGGAAGATTGAACTCTTCACCACTGAACTACCACGGAAGACCTAATGATCTTGTTGAGTCTACTTTTTTTTTTTTCAGGTAGGATAACCAGCTTTGCAGGAATACCTAGCTCTGCTAGGGCATCTCACTTGTGACAGAGGTCCCCCAGTGGCCACTCTCCGTACTGTCCAGTTCAGGTTCTAGGGACTATGATTTGAGTAATTCAGAACAGAGAAGGTGCTTTTTTTTTTTTTCCTGAGAAGGGGATTTTTGACTCACAGGTTGTCTACTGACTCAGCCACTGAAGAGATAGAGACTTGGCTCCAAAACGTTCATATTTAGAGGCCAACTGGCTACATTAAACTAAGAGCAGAGGAGAGACATTTGGTCCTCAGAGACTTGCTTCAGACCTCCAGCCTGTTCCTGGGGACTCAGTTTTCCCATCTGTAGAATGGAGATGACACCTGCCTTCAGTCTGTATAGTTTGCCAGTGGAGACGGAGAGTTGTGAGAGGAGGGGGAAAAAACACATCAGGGAGTACCATTTACTCACTACCAGTGAGGCTTACAGTGAGAAACTACAGCCGGCCCGCCTCGTGTGAATAAATCATAACACAGGAGGGACAAAGCGCGCTTCGGCGCTGGCAGCTGGAGCCCCAGAAGTAAGGAGGATAGGTCGGAAGAGGACCCGCTGCTCCAGACTGGTTTCCTCCGACAGATCTTCCAGGCGGGGCCCGGAAACCAGAGAGGAAGGGGCGCTGGGCCCCTCGGGCGGGACTGGCTCCAGGCGACCGCGGGATGACTCGAGGTCAAGGGTGCGGTCCGGCCGCCAGGAGGCGGGAGGGCGCTGCGCAGCCCGCGCGGCACTGGGCACTTTCTCTCGCTCCCGCCTCCTCGGCGCTCCCCCGGGGCTGTCGAGGCGCAGCCGCTCCCCAGACGTCGTGGTCACGGTGGTCGAGGGCCGAGGGCTTCGTCCCCCGCGTCCGCGCCCCAGAGGCAGGCTCCGGGCCAAAGCCGCGGGGGCCCGCGGGCGGCGCTGCGGCCAGCACCCGCGGGAGGCGCAGGGCCACGCGCCGTCAGGGGAAGGAGCAGAGGACGAGGAGCCAGAGGAAGAGGCCGCCTGACTCCACTCGCTCGGCTGTGGCGCGCGTCCGCCGACCCGTGGCGCTAAGATCCCCAAGCGTGGCTCGCCGGTTTCTTTGGGGATCCCGCTAAATCCTCCACTCCCAGGTATGAGAGCGCCTCCCACGCGGCGGGCACCGCACCGACCGCTGCGTCATAGCAAGTCTTTTCATTTCCCCGGCATCTGCAAGCGACAGAACTGTCACCACCTGCTACCACCGGGGTACCGGGAGGGAGGAACGGCCTTGGAGAAGCGGGGTGGCTTGCCCCGAGTGCTGTACCCTGCGGTGGAGTGAGCGCTCCGAGAGGGGCCGGAGCGCTCCTGGCGCCCCGCCTGCAGCCTGCCGCCTGCCGCCGGGTTATCGTCGGATCACGCCGCGTGCACCTGCCGCGGGCCTCCCTCGCAAGAAGGAAAGGGAGAGAAGAAGGGCCAAAGGGTGACCGGGTGGCTTTTCTTCATTCGGACCGTTGGCCCGGGGCGAGGAGAGATCACTTCGCGCACGGCAATGACTTTGCTCCTTGGAGAGGACAATCTTCCTTCTCGAACGATCGCGACCGCAGCGGAAACAGCACTGTGGGGCAACGACCCTCCTGGGGCTGCAGGGGATGGCGGCGAATCTAGGGTTCGAGAGTGGACACTAGGAAAAAGTAGGGTGGCGAGATCGCGGCTGCCCCCGAAGTCGTCCGGGGATCTTCCAGGCGGGGCCCGGAAACCAGAGAGGAAGGGGCGCTGGGCCTCTCGGGCGGGACTGGCTCCAGGCGACCGCGGGATGACTCGAGGTCAAGGGTGCGGTCCGGCCGCCAGGAGGCGGGAGGGCGCTGCGCAGCCCGCGCGGCACTGGGCACTTTCTCTCGCTCCCGCCTCCTCGGCGCTCCCCCGGGGCTGTCGAGGCGCAGCCGCTCCCCAGACGTCGTGGTCACGGTGGCCGAGGGCCGAGGGCTCCGTCCCCCGCGTCCGCGCCCCAGAGGCAGGCTCCGGGCCAAAGCCGCGGGGGCCCGCGGGCGGCGCTGCGGCCAGCACCCGCGGGAGGCGCAGGGCCACGCGCCGTCAGGGGAAGGAGCAGAGGACGAGGAGCCAGAGGAAGAGGCCGCCTGACTCCACTCGCTCGGCTGTGGCGCGCGTCCGCCGACCCGTGGCGCTAAGATCCCCAAGCGTGGCTCGCCGGTTTCTTTGGGGATCCCGCTAAATCCTCCACTCCCAGGTATGAGAGCGCCTCCCACGCGGCGGGCACCGCACCGACCGCTGCGTCATAGCAAGTCTTTTCATTTCCCCGGCATCTGCAAGCGACAGAACTGTCACCACCTGCTACCACCGGGGTACCGGGAGGGAGGAACGGCCTTGGAGAAGCGGGGTGGCTTGCCCCGAGTGCTGTACCCTGCGGTGGAGTGAGCGCTCCGAGAGGGGCCGGAGCGCTCCTGGCGCCCCGCCTGCAGCCTGCCGCCTGCCGCCGGGTTATCGTCGGATCACGCCGCGTGCACCTGCCGCGGGCCTCCCTCGCAAGAAGGAAAGGGAGAGAAGAAGGGCCAAAGGGTGACCGGGTGGCTTTTCTTCATTCGGACCGTTGGCCCGGGGCGAGGAGAGATCACTTCGCGCACGGCAATGACTTTGCTCCTTGGAGAGGACAATCTTCCTTCTCGAACGATCGCGACCGCAGCGGAAACAGCACTGTGGGGCAACGACCCTCCTGGGGCTGCAGGGGATGGCGGCGAATCTAGGGTTCGAGAGTGGATACTAGGAAAAAGTAGGGTGGCGAGATCGCGGCTGCCCCCGAAGTCGTCCGGGGAGGAAAGAAGCCTGCGCTGGCGGAGCGTCCACGCGGCGGGTGTGCGGCGCTTTCATTCAAACTTTGGGGAGTCTTTGGGTCTGGCGTCAGCGAAGGTGCGACCAATCAGAGTCCCGGGATGGGAATAAATTATGCAAATCACCATCTGGCGATGGGTCAGATGACTCCAATACTTTTAAAAACTACCTCTCCGGGAGCTCGAGGGGGTGACAGTGGCCAGCCCTGGCTTCCCAGGCAGGCGGCACGGGGCAGGGCAGGTCTGGTTCCGGGGCAGGGCCCTCCGCACTCCCCCCGCCGCCCCGCGGCTCTGTTGAGTCAAGTTTTCATCCTCCCGCTTCTCCACCTGCCGCTGTCTAAGGGCGCCACTCTCTCTGGTCCAGAGGACTGCCCACTTCGGACTTGGGCCGCTGGAAACTTCGAGAGGTGTTTTCTGTCCTTTTGTCTAGGGATCATTTTAAAAGTCCCGTTTGGGGCAAGAGGGTGCGGGGGGAAGGATGAGAAGCTCCGTTCTTCAGCTCTGCTTGTGGAGCGCCTATTGTTGCTTTGCCGCGGGAGACCCGGCGACCCTTGGTCCAGAGGGGCTGCCGCAAGGTAACGTAACTTTGTATTCCCACCCCACCACTTCTTTTCTGTGCCAGGTGCACTCTTTTCATGCCCCCCTTCTCCCTCGGTCCTGCAGCATCCTCCTTGCTTTCCGCCTGCGCTGTCTGCTCCTCTTCGGTCGCCTGGCGGTCCGCTCGGGCCGCACTGGTGGCCAGGGCATCCTGGCAGGGCATCGCAGAGCCCGCCGGCGCGCTGGCCCGCGCTCGCTCCCGCTCCACCCCTTTGCCGTTAATGTGCACCCTTATCGGTGCTGTCCAGTCAGCAGAGTTGGCTGCCGGCAGCTCTCCCACCTTGTCCTCCTCTGAACCTGGGGGTTTCGAGGCAAGAAGGTTGTTAGAAAGAGCTCTGTCCTCTGGCGCGCTTCTGTTTAATCTCCGCGTGGATGCTTTGGACATTAAGGTGTCAGGGTCGCCGGGTCTGGTTTGAGTAGTGCTTGGCGGGAGCATTCGGTCGGTTATTTGTTCAGAGAACCCCAGGTTTCCCGCCTGCTCCTCCCCAAGTCTTTCCAGCCTTGGCTCTTTCTTTTGCTACCTCTCCTCCTCGTCCTCCTCCTCCTCCCAGCTGCCAGCTTTTCTTCTTCAGGCTCTTCTATTGGAGGAAGCCTGCCCCGGAGGAGCCAGGGTAGGGTCACCCCACAGGAGTGCTAAGTCAATTAGTTAAGAAGAGGAGAGTAGGGAGCCCCTGAACCATACCCTCTTAATTCATCTTCTACCTGCCTGTTGAGACTGGGTCAAATGATGCTGGTCCATATTGCTTAGGTAGGAGCAAGAGGGTCCATTTGAATGAATGAAAAAATGACTTCACATACTTCCGATTCTAGTGCAGTCGAACCAGGATAAGTTGCATGTCTATTCCCGTCCTGTAAAATGCTAACATTCCTTCCAAGGTCTATGTTCTGTGATTCTAAGTACCTGGGGGCTATTTCATTCATTCAAATAAATATTTATTCACCAGGTACCCTTCTAGGAGTGGGGCTTCCCAGGTGGCTCAGTGGTAAGGAATCCATCCGCCTGCCAAGCCAGGAGCCTCAGGCCCAGTGGTACAGAACTCGCCTGCCAGTATAGGAGACGTAGGAGACAGGGTTGATCCCTGGGTGGGGAAGATCCCCTGGAGGAGGGCATGGCCACCCATTCCAGTATTCTTGCCTGGGAAATGCCATGGACAGAGGAGCCTGGTGGGCTACGGTCTATGGGGTTGCAAAGAGTCGGCCACGACTGAGCAACGGAGCACGCTCACTGTTGGGAGGATACAACTGTGAACAAAACAGGTATCAACCTGTGCCCCGCGGATCTTAGATTTTAGTGATGGGAAGATAGCCAGTCAACTACTTAAAACATATAAACAGTGCTTAGTGCTATGGGGGAAAAGAAAGGGGAGGAGGAAGGTACAGGGGGCTGGTGGGCGAAGGTGGCGTAGTGTTCATCTGTGACCAGGCTTCCTCACCGAGGAGCTGACTTCTGAGCAAGGAGCCTGAGCGGGGAAGCCAGGGAGCCTGAGGACATCTAGATGAAGCATGACGATGAAATCCCTGAGATGACTCAGACTGGAAGTAGGAGAAATGAGCTAGAGCACTCTGGAGTCAGAGAGAGTCAGGTGCTAAAGTGAACCTTTCAAGGTTCAAGTTATGTGGTTTTATCCACAGATCGGTGCCAGGAGGCCAGCAGACCCTCCTTTCCCTTCTGCCTAGACTTCCCATCTGGTCTCTGTGAGTGGCTAACTGGGTGGAAACGGGGAGATTTTGAACGAATTATGGCCATGGTTCAGATTTCTGCCAGCTGGGGCTTTTGTTCCTTACTTTATTGACAAAGTTCTGCTTTTGTTATTTAGTGGCCTTTTCTGGAACCTTATCCTTTTTACATCTGGTGCCCTGTCCTCCCCCTGGGCCCCATCACCACCAACCCCTCCACTACTCTAGTATCTCTTTCCATGAATCCAGTTGTTACTTTTTTTTTTAAACTCTGGATAATGAAGCTCCTGGATGGTCATTTGGTACATTTTCCCTTGATTTCTAGGTGATCAGACAGTTTGATTGTCTAATTCCCTAGCCTGTTATCAGGGGTAGTATCCTGGATGGCTAGAAGAGGGCTAGATGGAGTTCATTTATGACCTTCTGAAATACCATGGTGATGACAATGCATGCGTGCTGAGTCACTTCAGTTGTGTCCGACTCTGGGACCCCATGGACTGTAGCCCGCCAGGCTCCTCTGTCCGTGGAATTCTCCAGGCAAGAAGACTGGAGTGGGTGGCCGTGCCCTCCTGCAGGGTATACTCCCAACCCAGGGATTGAACCTCATCTCTTATGTCTCTTACATTGGTAGGCGAGTTCCTTACCACTGGTGCCATCCAGGAAGCCCCTGTGATACAGTCCAGATTAAAAGGTCTTGGAACCATCCTGTTGGGAAGTTTCAGTGATGGGAAGATAGGCAGTCAACTACTTAAAACATATAAACAGTGCTTAGTGCTATGGGGGAAAAGAAAGGGGAGGAGGAAGGTACAGGGGGCTGGTGGGCGAAGGTGGCGTAGTGTTCATCTGTGACCAGGCTTCCTCACCGAGGAGCTGACTTCTGAGCAAGGAGCCTGAGCGGGGAAGCCAGGGAGCCTGAGGACATCTAGATGAAGCATGACGATGAAATCCCTGAGATGACTCAGACTGGAAGTAGGAGAAATGAGCTAGAGCACTCTGGAGTCAGAGAGAGTCAGGTGCTAAAGTGAACCTTTCAAGGTTCAAGTTATGTGGTTTTATCCACAGATCGGTGCCAGGAGGCCAGCAGACCCTCCTTTCCCTTCTGCCTAGACTTCCCATCTGGTCTCTGTGAGTGGCTAACTGGGTGGAAACGGGGAGATTTTGAACGAATTATGGCCATGGTTCAGATTTCTGCCAGCTGGGGCTTTTGTTCCTTACTTTATTGACAAAGTTCTGCTTTTGTTATTTAGTGGCCTTTTCTGGAACCTTATCCTTTTTACATCTGGTGCCCTGTCCTCCCCCTGGGCCCCATCACCACCAACCCCTCCACTACTCTAGTATCTCTTTCCATGAATCCAGTTGTTACTTTTTTTTTTAAACTCTGGATAATGAAGCTCCTGGATGGTCATTTGGTACATTTTCCCTTGATTTCTAGGTGATCAGACAGTTTGATTGTCTAATTCCCTAGCCTGTTATCAGGGGTAGTATCCTGGATGGCTAGAAGAGGGCTAGATGGAGTTCATTTATGACCTTCTGAAATACCATGGTGATGACAATGCATGCGTGCTGAGTCACTTCAGTTGTGTCCGACTCTGGGACCCCATGGACTGTAGCCCGCCAGGCTCCTCTGTCCGTGGAATTCTCCAGGCAAGAAGACTGGAGTGGGTGGCCGTGCCCTCCTGCAGGGTATACTCCCAACCCAGGGATTGAACCTCATCTCTTATGTCTCTTACATTGGTAGGCGAGTTCCTTACCACTGGTGCCATCCAGGAAGCCCCTGTGATAACAGTACCTAGGATTAAAAGGTCTTGGAACCATCGGTGAATGGACTGTGTTTCAAAGTAAAGCCTTCTCCTAGACAGCACTGTGTGTGTGCACACAGTGGAGCTGAAAGGAGAGGTTTCACTGCTCTTACAAACTTCTCCATGGCTTCAACAATTTATTTAATGAGCTAGGAGAGCGTCTGGCACCTGTCTGGTAGTGCGAGGAACACAGAGGCTGCGTGAGGGGTTTGGAGTAAGGGCTGGAATCAGGATGGGAGCGCCAGGGAAGCCCAGTGTGTAACAGGTCAGAGCTCCTCACCTCTAATTCCAAAATCTTACAACACTGAACATTTTGACTGGCAGCCAGCAAGACCTGGTCTTACCCAACCTGACCTCTTACTCATTTGACAGCTCAAACTAACCTGAACCAACAGGAGGGTCTTTAGCATCATTTTTTTTTTTTCCCCTGGAGTATAAGTAGGCATGGATTTCCCTGCAGAAATATTATTGGTGTGTTTGATGGAACGAGTAATGCCCCACACCCTATATGTGTGTGTGTATACATATACATATATATATATATTTATATACATATAGCATAATACCTGTTTAAACTTGAAAATTTCTGAATTCTGGGATGTAAGTGGTTCCAAGCATTTCAAGAGAAGAATTGAGGACCCATACTCTGAAATTAGTAACTTGTGGGAAGAAAGAGAGCTCGTTTAGATTGGGAAGAAGAAAACAGGAAAAGTAAGAGAGAAAAAAAGTAAGAGAGACTTATTTGTTTCAGATTCACAGTCATTGATGTGTGTGCCTGTGTTAGTCACTCAGTTGTGTCTGACTCTTTGTAACCCTATTGACTATAGCCTGCCAGGTTCCTCTGTCCGTAGAATTCTTCTAGAGTGGGTTGCCATTTTCTTCTGCAGAGGATCTTCCCCACCCAGGGATCGAACCCAGGTCTGCTGCATTGTGGGCAGATTCTTTACTATCTGAGCCACCAGGGTAGCCCTATAATAATTCATACTAGTGACTAATTAACATTCAAATATTGGCGTGGTGTCCCTTTGGTAATGTCTTTGCATCTCTTCTGAGAGGTGAGAAGGAAACATTCAGCAGACGTAAAACCTGAAACCCAGAGGGGTTAAGGTATTTGCTCAAGAGTGAACTAGAGCTAGATTCCACATCTCTCTCTTCCCAGGCCTGCTAGTTATCTGCACACTGTCTTCTTTCTTCCCAGATGAGTTCAACAAACCCACGGTTGGACTGACTGCTCCCAAACTCCCTGTGAGATTTAACCTCCGCACCTCTGAGGACCCAGAACACGAAGGATGTGACCTTTCCCTCGGCCACAGCCAGCCCTTAGAGGACTGTGGCTTCAACACGACAGCCAAGACCTTTTTCATCATTCACGGATGGACGGTGAGGCCGGGGGGAGGGAGCGCTCCCGCTCTACATGGGATTTGGTTTCCTTTGTTTTGGTCAATTAAAAAGCATACGGGTGCTTCCAGTTTCCACTCTTTTTCCCCCGCTTTTCTTGTGGGCTGCTTGTATTTCAGACAGCTGTGAAGAATGTAATGGGCACTTCGCTGAGGGGGCAATCTGGACTCCAGCAGGGTGGTATTTAATGCTGGCACACAGCGGGCTTTCAGAAAGTGGCTCTCCCGAGGGCAGCAGCCCAGCTCCACAGGCTCTTAAGGGGCCCTCTAATTACACTTAATTACATTGGTCAACCACTGCCTTGAAGGGGCCATCCCTCTGCGAGAGCTCAGCCGAGCTGAAGCAACTTGACGGGCTCAGAGCCTGTGAGGAGCCAGCTGGCCTGACTGACTGGCCCTGGTTGGCATGGTGCCCTCCGGTTTGCATAGTGATGGCTCCGTTTAAAGGCACTAGAGTCTTTATATGCCCTCGCTGAGCCATTCACATTGAAAAGCCTATGACACATTTCAACAAAAAAGGGCTTTAACACTCAGCCTCAGAAGCCTTTGACCAGAGAGAGATTTATTCATTTATCTCATGGCGGTCACGGAAAATGGCACTGTTAAGTGCGTAGGTTTCTGTCTGGGCTAATTGGGAGGGGAGGTTCTTCCTCTTAATGATGAGAAATTCATATCAGTTACATGCCTTCTGGGTCTTTGGGTCTATCAATAGCCACTGGGGTCAGGCCTGGCTGCAGCGTGTTATGCAGGTACCTGCCTACCAAATGTAATTGAAGGGACCATTAAGGGCCTATCCATTCATTCTCATTTCACAGCCTAGGACTTAGAATCATGCATTTGAATCTTTTAAAGGCCCCTGTCAAAATGCAAATGCAAACTGCCTGCAACTTGCAAACGCATTCCAGAAAGTTCTTTTGTAATCTGTTTGGAACTTGGAACCGGGATTTCCCATAGAAGCGAGATTGTAAATGGCCTTTGGGTTCCCAGGCCAGGCACAGGAAATCTATTTATCTCATAATGTACCCGTGCATAGGTTTACAACTGAACCTCGTCACCATTTACACTTGGTTTCTGTGGGAAAATGTCCTGGGAGTTCTAATTTGGGATTCCAGGGATAGATCTTCCCTCATCTGGGGTCAGGAGGATGGCAGAGATGGGCTGTGGGAAGAGGTCATTTGTTAACTCAGCACTTGCTGAAGAGACAGAATTTCCATGCATCTTGGAGAAAGGAACGACTTCTCCAGGGCAACCCTTCTCAGCAGTCTTTGAATGATGGACCAGGTCAGTTACTTGCCTGACTGTGACAGGGACTCAGGCTAACCTCAGGTCAGCATCACTGCTGACATGTATTTTTTTAGTGTCCCTGTTGGTCAATGGGGCAGTAATGGAGGACATCAGCTCTGACATTTTCTTTCTTTTTTTTCAAAATTTTATTTATTTATTTATTTTTGGCTCTTCCGGGTTTTCACTGCTTCCACAGGCTCTTCTCTAGTTGCAGGGAGTGGAGGCTACTCTCTAGCTGAGGTGAGCAGGCTTCTTCTTGTGGTGACCTCTCTTGTTGTGGAACTCGGGCTCTAGGGCACACGGGCCTCAGTAGTGGCAGCACATGGGCTTT
Organism: Tragulus kanchil; assembly: GCA_022376925.1. Classification (NCBI taxonomy): domain Eukaryota; kingdom Metazoa; phylum Chordata; class Mammalia; order Artiodactyla; family Tragulidae; genus Tragulus; species Tragulus kanchil. Next base: position 141,142,506 of record JAIOJX010000003.1, read on the forward strand.
ATCATTGTGGCTCTGAGGCTTTAGAGCACAGGCTCCATAGCTGTGGCTCACAGGTTTCTGTCTGGGCTAATTGGGAGGAGGTTCTTCCTCTTAATGATGAGAAATTCATATCAGTTACATGCCTTCTGGGTCTTTGGGTCTATCAATAGCCACTGGGGTCAGGCCTGGCTGCAGCGTGTTATGCAGGTACCTGCCTACCAAATGTAATTGAAGGGACCATTAAGGGCCTATCCATTCATTCTCATTTCACAGCCTAGGACTTAGAATCATGCATTTGAATCTTTTAAAGGCCCCTGTCAAAATGCAAATGCAAACTGCCTGCAACTTGCAAACGCATTCCAGAAAGTTCTTTTGTAATCTGTTTGGAATTTGGGAAACCCGGGGATTTCCCATAGAAGCGAGATTGTAAATGGCCTTTAGGTTCCCAGGCCAGGCACAGGAAATCTATTTATCTCATAATGTACCCGTGCATAGGTTTACAACTGAACCTCGTCACCATTTACACTTGGTTTCTGTGGGAAAATGTCCTGGGAGTTCTAATTTGGGATTCCAGGGATAGATCTTCCCTCATCTGGGGTCAGGAGGATGGCAGAGATGGGCTGTGGGAAGAGGTCATTTGTTAACTCAGCACTTGCTGAAGAGACAGAATTTCCATGCATCTTGGAGAAAGGAACGACTTCTCCAGGGCAACCCTTCTCAGCAGTCTTTGAATGATGGACCAGGTCAGTTACTTGCCTGACTGTGACAGGGACTCAGGCTAACCTCAGGTCAGCATCACTGCTGACATGTATTTTTTTAGTGTCCCTGTTGGTCAATGGGGCAGTAATGGAGGACATCAGCTCTGACGTTTTCTTTCTTTTTTTTAAAATTTTATTTATTTATTTATTTTTGGCTCTTCCGGGTTTTCACTGCTTCCACAGGCTCTTCTCTAGTTGCAGGGAGTGGAGGCTACTCTCTAGCTGAGGTGAGCAGGCTTCTTCTTGTGGTGACCTCTCTTGTTGTGGAACTCGGGCTCTAGGGCACACGGGCCTCAGTAGTGGCAGCACATGGGCTTTATCATTGTGGCTCTGAGGCTTTAGAGCACAGGCTCCATAGCTGTGGCTCACAGGCTTCGTTGTTCTGCAGCTTGTGGGATCTTCCTGGATCAAAGATCGAACCCGTGTCTCCTGCATGGGCAGGCGAACTCTTCAACACTGAGCTCCCAGGGAAGCCCCAGCTCTGATATTTTCGATGGGAAAAACTGGAGATGTCGAGGGCAATGGAAGATAGTCACCCACATAGCAATCCTACCTGTGGATGGCCCGGCTCACAAGCAGGTGTTTGGCTCCTGGGTAACCAATGTGCAAGTTCCACAGCTGCGGAGCAGGTTGTGGAAATGAATTTCGTATTCCTTAGTTAGTGTTTGTGAAAACCTAGAAAACAAATTTTTTAAAAAGTTCTATTTCCTCTGCAGACGAGTGGCCTGTTTGACAGTTCACTGTACAAACTGGTGTCAGCCTTGCAGACAAGAGAGAGGGACGCCAACGTGGTGGTGGTGGACTGGCTCCCGCTGGCTCACCAGCATTACATAGATGCGGTCAATAACTCAAGGCACGTGGGACATAGCATCGCAAGGCTGCTCGACTGGCTGCAGGTAACAGTGGGACCGAAGGGCATCATCTCCTCTTAGGAGCAGGACCTCAAACCTGAACCCTTTTAGGAAATCCAGATCAGACTGTTCCAGTGAACTGAGAATATAATTTTTTAAAATTATTTATTTATTTATTTTTGGCTCTTCTGGGTTTTCACTGCTACCACAGGCTCTTCTCTAGTTACAGGGAGTGGGGGCTACTCTCTAGTTGAGGTGAGCAGGCTTCTTGTTGCAGTGACGTCTCTTGTTGTGGAACTCGGGCTCTAGGGCACACGGGCTTCAATAGTTGCAGCTCTGAGGCGCTAGAGCACAGGCTTCATAGTTGTGGCTCATGGGCTTAGTTGCTCTGCAGCCTGTGCGATCTTCCTGGATCAGGGATCAAACCTGTGTCTCCTGCATTGGCAGGCGAACTCTTTACCACTGAACTACCAGGGAAGCTCTGAGAATATCTTTGAGATTCTGATTTTTACTGAATTAAGTATTTCTTGAAATACTTGGAAACTTCTAGAAAGCTTTCTAATTATTGACTCATTTTTGGATTTTTCCCGTTGTTATACTTGTAGAAAGAAAATTTGCCTTCTGGGTCATTTCTTACTGATGCCCTCAGAAGCTTGTAATCATTTAAAATTTTTAAAAATTAATTAATTTATTTATTTTGGCTGTGCTGAGTCTTCACTGCTGCATGGGCTTTTCTTTAGTGAAGGTGAGCAGGGGCTATTCTCTAGTTGTAATGCTCAGGCTTCTCTTGATGTGGGTGCTTCCCCAGTGGTTCAGAGGTAAAGAATCTGCCTGCAATGCAGGAGACACGGGTTCAATCCCTGGGTTGGGAAGATCCCTTGGAGGAGGAAATGGCAACCCACTCTAGTATTCTTGCCTGGAACATGCCAAGGACAGAGGAGCCTGGAGGGCTACTGGGTCATAGAAGAGTTGGATATGACTGACCCACTAAGCACTCTTGCACAAATGCACACACTCTTGTTGTGGGACACTGGCTCCAGGGTGAGTGGGCTTCAGTGGTTGCAGTTCCTGGGCTCTAGAGCCCAGGCTCAATAGCTCTGGCTCACTGGCTGCAGGTAACAGTGGGACCGAAGGGCATCATCTCCTCTTAGGAGCAGGACCTCAAACCTGAACCCTTTTAGGAAATCCAGATCAGACTGTTCCAGTGAACTGAGAATATAATATTTTTTAATTATTTATTTATTTATTTTTGGCTCTTCTGGGTTTTCACTGCTACCACAGGCTCTTCTCTAGTTGCAGGGAGTGGGGGCTACTCTCTAGTTGAGGTGAGCAGGCTTCTTGTTGCAGTGACGTCTCTTGTTGTGGAACTCGGGCTCTAGGGCACACGGGCTTCAATAGTTGCAGCTCTGAGGCGCTAGAGCACAGGCTTCATAGTTGTGGCTCATGGGCTTAGTTGCTCTGCAGCCTGTGCGATCTTCCTGGATCAGGGATCAAACCTGTGTCTCCTGCATTGGCAGGCGAACTCTTTACCACTGAACTACCAGGGAAGCTCTGAGAATATCTTTGAGATTCTGATTTTTACTGAATTAAGTATTTCTTGAAATACTTGGAAACTTCTAGAAAGCTTTCTAATTATTGACTCATTTTTGGATTTTTCCCGTTGTTATACTTGTAGAAAGAAAATTTGCCTTCTGGGTCATTTCTTACTGATGCCCTCAGAAGCTTGTAATCATTTAAAATTTTTAAAAATTAATTAATTTATTTATTTTGGCTGTGCTGAGTCTTCACTGCTGCATGGGCTTTTCTTTAGTGAAGGTGAGCAGGGGCTATTCTCTAGTTGTAATGCTCAGGCTTCTCTTGATGTGGGTGCTTCCCCAATGGTTCAGAGGTAAAGAATCTGCCTGCAATGCAGGAGACACGGGTTCAATCCCTGGGTTGGGAAGATCCCTTGGAGGAGGAAATGGCAACCCACTCTAGTATTCTTGCCTGGAACATGCCAAGGACAGAGGAGCCTGGAGGGCTACTGGGTCATAGAAGAGTTGGATATGACTGACCCACTAAGCACTCTTGCACAAATGCACACACTCTTGTTGTGGGACACTGGCTCCAGGGTGAGTGGGCTTCAGTGGTTGCAGTTCCTGGGCTCTAGAGCCCAGGCTCAATAGCTCTGGCTCACGGGCTTTGTTGCTCTGAGGCATGTGGGATCTTCCTGAACTGGGGATAGAATCTGCTTCTCCTTGGTTAGTAGGTGGATTCTTTACCACTGAGCCATCAAGGAAGCCCAGAAGCTTGTCTTCTTAAATACCTGCTAATAACTGCTCTTATGCTGAAGGGTGGCTGGGCTGAGGATGGGGAAGGTTGGTTCAGACAAATGCAGCCTAATGCCTTGCCTAAAATGTACATGGAAAACAGACCTTGAGGTCTTACCTTTACTTTTATGGGTTAATAATTTGCCTGGGCTCAGTGGACTTGGCGGGAGGCAGGGGTACCCTGGCAAAGTGACCCAATTATCTGGGAAATTGGGCAGCCTGATCTTCCTTTAGAAGCCCATAGAATCTGATGTACTGAGGCAAAATTCTGGTGAGGATTCTCGAACAGTCCTCAGTCCTCTGCCTAGGTTGTTTTGTTGAGCTTGGTTCCTGAGCCATGGGGTCAAATCCCCCCTCCATCACTGAGTGCCCTCCCATCAAGATCTGATGCTTCAGCTTGGGCCCAAGGCAGGCTTGTGACGAGGAAGTGGGCAGCTCCTGGGCCTAAGAGAGCGGGGAGGGAGCACCCAGCTGCAGGCACCTAGTCTGCAGTGTGTCCAGTGGCTTTGACCTTCCACATAGCCACCCCTCCCCTCTTTAAACACTGCCAGAGCATGTAGGGGAAGGGTCAGTTGCAGCTTCTAGTCACAGCCGGTACCTTGTCCCCGGTGCCTGCTGCTGGAAGTGTCGCCAAGTCCTTTGCACCTGCCCTTGCCTGGCTGTGTCCCATCCACGTTGCCCTGCCAGCACGGCCTCCCCCGTCCCAGCTGCCTGTCCCCTCCCCAATGTGACTGATGGGTTGAATTGTTGGTGACCAGTGGGCTCAGGACCACACTCCTCACTCCTACCCTTCTATGACTTCCTACAGGGGAAGGAGGACTTTTCTCTTAAAAATGTTCACTTGATCGGCTACAGCCTTGGAGCCCACGTGGCCGGGTATGCTGGCAACTTCGTGAAAGGCACAGTGGGCAGAATCACGGGTAAGTGAGGCTCCCTCCACTCAAGGCTCCCTCCGCGGCTCCGCCCACTGGGCAATTCTGAACCAGAGTGCTCCCAGAGAGGCCGCAGGAGGGAACCCTAGAGGGGAGCTTTGGAAGAACCCAGGAAGACATCTGATCCAGGGATTTTCAAAAGTCCAAAATTCACAGAGCCCTTTTTCAGACTGAACTTGTGCAGGACCTCAGATCGACTTAGAAGAGATGTTCCCGTCAAAGCTGGGTATTTGTGGGGAGTGTTAACCTTGTTATATGAGCCTCTTCCCTCTCTGGAGGGATCTCTGAGTCTCAGAGCACCAGGAAGCACCGTTTGAAACCTACTGATCTGGTCCCAAAGGTGAGGAAACACCCTGACAGCTCAAGGGTAGAGCTGGGGGGAAGCCCCTGCCTGTAGGTGCCTGGCGCTCACTTCCAGTCCTGCTGTGCGGCTGCGGGACCTCGAGGAGAGGGGTGTATGGTAGGCTGTGGTTTGAACTCTGTCTCTGATTTCTGTTTCATCCCTCAGCAGCCTCTTTCCACTGTTTGGTCGGTCTATTTATTAGTGATAATTAGCTCTTGAGAATACAGGGCTAAACTTTGTCCTTAAAGAGACCTTTCTGATAATGGTACCCAGGTTGGCAATAGAAAGTTGAATTTTCCATCTTAGTGAGTTTGTTTGTTTGTTTGTTTTTAATTCTTTGGCCTCTTCCTTTTTTTTTTTGGATTTATTTATTTTCATCTATCTTTATTCTGTGGCCTCTGTGGGCCTCCCATCGCAGTGACCTCTCGTTGCAGAGCAGTGGCTCTGGGCGCATGTGCTCCAGAGTGCTGGCTCCTAATTGGACACACTGGTCCAGCTGCTCCGCGACACGTGGGATCTTTCTGGGCCAGGGATCAAACCAGTGCCCCTTGCACTGCAAGGTGGACTCTTTACCCACTGGACCACCAGGGAAGACCCTTAATGAGGTGAAAGTGAGTTTATTTAGAGAGATACACATTCCAGAACTGGTAACTTTCTGATGTGAGAGTTTTATTTAAAATGTTCACTTGATCGGCTACAGCCTTGGAGCCCACGTGGCCGGGTATGCTGGCAACTTCGTGAAAGGCACAGTGGGCAGAATCACGGGTAAGTGAGGCTCCCTCCACTCAAGGCTCCCTCCGGCTCCGCCCACTGGGCAATTCTGAACCAGAGTGCTCCCAGAGAGGCCGCAGGAGGGAACCCTAGAGGGGAGCTTTGGAAGAACCCAGGAAGACATCTGATCCAGGGATTTTCAAAAGTCCAAAATTCACAGAGCCCTTTTTCAGACTGAACTTGTGCAGGACCTCAGATCGACTTAGAAGAGATGTTCCCGTCAAAGCTGGGTATTTGTGGGGAGTGTTAACCTTGTTATATGAGCCTCTTCCCTCTCTGGAGGGATCTCTGAGTCTCAGAGCACCAGGAAGCACCGTTTGAAACCTACTGATCTGGTCCCAAAGGTGAGGAAACACCCTGACAGCTCAAGGGTAGAGCTGGGGGGAAGCCCCTGCCTGTAGGTGCCTGGCGCTCACTTCCAGTCCTGCTGTGCGGCTGCGGGACCTCGAGGAGAGGGGTGTATGGTAGGCTGTGGTTTGAACTCTGTCTCTGATTTCTGTTTCATCCCTCAGCAGCCTCTTTCCACTGTTTGGTCGGTCTATTTATTAGTGATAATTAGCTCTTGAGAATACAGGGCTAAACTTTGTCCTTAAAGAGACCTTTCTGATAATGGTACCCAGGTTGGCAATAGAAAGTTGAATTTTCCATCTTAGTGAGTTTGTTTGTTTTTAATTCTTTGGCCTCTTCCTTTTTTTTTTTTGGATTTATTTATTTTCATCTATCTTTATTCTGTGGCCTCTGTGGGCCTCCCATCGCAGTGACCTCTCGTTGCAGAGCAGTGGCTCTGGGCGCATGCGCTCCAGAGTGCTGGCTCCTAATTGGACACACTGGTCCAGCTGCTCCGCGGCACGTGGGATCTTTCTGGGCCAGGGATCAAACCAGTGCCTCTTGCACTGCAAGGTGGACTCTTTACCCACTGGACCACCAGGGAAGCCTCTTAATGAGGTGAAAGTGAGTTTATTTAGAGAGATACACATTCCAGAACTGGTAACTTTCTGATGTGAGAGTTTTATTTAAATCATCAAATCATTTAATGATTGTGAAAAGTGGAGAGGTCTTTCCCACTTAGGGGCCCCTCAAACACACACACAGGGCTTCCTCTAGAAGAAAATGAGTGGCAAATTTATTGCTCTGAATTTTTGTCCTCCTGCCAGTTTTCTTTTGTTTGTTTTCCCTCTCTGCTTCTCTCTCACCTCCAACACATTAAGGGCCCCAGGGGTCACCCAGAAGGTAAGAGTTAATCATTTCCTTCCTGGCAACATTCTCATTTGGAAACAGGACTCAGGTAGAAGGGAGTCTATAGCTAAAGAATGATTTAGTAAACAGAAGTTTCAACAAGCTAGTGGGGTAGATTTGAAAATATATACAGGGGCTTTCCTGGTGGCCCAGTGGCAAAGACTGGACCAATGCAGGGAACATGGGTTCGATCCCTGGTCAGGGAAGTAGATCCCACATGCTGCACCTAAAACCCAGTGCAGCCAAATAAATATTAAAAAATGTATCTATATACCCATTTGTGAGGTCCTTCTCAAATCACCGTCCCTGGACTTAAGTCTAATATGAACGCACACACACACACACACTCCTTTAGATCCAACTGTTTGATTTAGCAGAGCCTGAGAGCTTTTCTTTTGATTATCAAGACAGTGGGGACTGAACTAACTGTTAATGGACAGTGTGGCCACACGTGACTACTCATTAACCCGTTGGGAGAGCAGAGCCGCGGGCCTCAACCCCTCTGGGTTCTATTGTCTGAGGGCCTCCTCCTGGCCCCCAGGAGAGGCATGGTGTCGCAGAGCTGGGCCAGCTGTGCTCAAAGGCAGCACACACAGCCTCTGTCAAAGCACCAGGGCCAGTGTCCTTGGTAACAGAGACAAACGGCAGATCCTCCCTCTCCCTGTTTCTAAATCTGAACTGAGACGGGGCTGGTAAAAGCATTCCAGCCCTCTCCCCGCCTTTCTGGATGGGCGCTGCTGAGATGCGGGCTTCCCGGGCAGAATGCTGATCAGTGCTCCGTGGAGCGTGGGGACCAACCAGCTTGTCCTGAGCTCAGCCCCTTCTCTGCAGCCTCTCTCTGTGGAGCAGGGTCCCAGGTGAACATACCAAGGGGTGGGCTCTGTCCGGTTGCCAGGCAGCTCCTCAGAGGGGCTTTGGCTGACCAGACACATGAGGCTGTGCATGTCTGATAGGGAGGCCTGTGCCCTCCCCTCTGCCCTCAGACTTGCTGTGGGTCTGGGAACTAGGGGGAGTTCCCTAGTTCCCTAGTGACTGGCAAGAGGACCAGGGTCTGCAGTTTGTGTGGGGTCCAGAGGTCACGATGCCGCTGTTCTGAGGCCAGCATGGGGTACCTGAACCCCAGTCTTACTTGGACCAGAGAATTATGGACTTGGGGTTTGCTAGAGTTTTATGCTCTCTAGGCTTCTGAAGGAATTTTGTGATACACTAGGGAAGAGGTCATGTATTTCTAATTGAACTTGCATTTTGCTAGTTACAAATAAATAAGCAAGGAGATTTATTCATTCATTCAAGAAATATGAATGAAGTGTCGGCCCAGCAGGCTGTATGTGGGCTAGATGCAGCCTAACGTCAAGGACCCCGTGTATAAGTGGGACTTCATGCCATCTGTGAGACACGTAGCATCCAGGCAAGAGGGTTCTTTGGGCTTCAATGTGCAGGCAGGGAACTACGGCTCAATACTTCAATAACGGGCCCAGTATCTAACACCCTGCATAGCAGAGCTGGGACTCAAACCCAGGCCATCAGACTCCAGAGCCCGCACCTCGCCCCTGGGCCACGGGGCTGGTCTCCTGCTGGGAGAGATGCTGGAGTTGCTGCACTGCCGCAGGCTCTGCCCTGCCAGGCTAGAAGGCAGAGGTCTGCCTGGGCGTGTGTGTGCATGAGAGGGTGTGTGTGCGTGCATGCGTGTGTTCCACCTGCTGGACCGGACACCTCTGGGGGAGTCTGACTGAATGGAGGAAGGGCTGCTTCTCCATCTCTGTTTAGACTGGATGAACTCACCCTCCGCTTTCTAGTTAGGAAGTAAATTGTGTAGCTTTCCCCCGGGGTCCGTGGGCCTCGGGTGCATGTGAGCGGGGTCAGTCTGGGGAGGTGAGGGCTCAGCCTGCCTGCCAGCCGGCCTTCCGAGCAGCCCGTCAGCGCCGGCATGCCTCCAGCCCGGCCTGGTTTCCATGGCGCTGGCTGTCTGGTGGAGACTTTTGTTCACTGTTGCGAGAACCCCTCTCTTATTGGCGGCAGGGCAGAATGCTCCTCTTCTTTCTTTCTTTTCTTCTTCAGGGGACATGGTGGGAGGCAGGGAGAGGCCGCCTGTGTCAGCGCTGGGTCCGTTCAGTCGCTAAAGAGAGTCATCGAGGGCTTCTTGGCGAGGCCGCTGCTTTGTGCCGTCTCTCTTTTAGGTCCTGGCCTGGAGAGAAGCCCCCGGGGAGCCTGGGCTCCCTTGCTGCCTCTGTTGCTCATACATTTTTCTAAATTTCCCTTGGAAACTACTTTGCGTCTCAGTCGTTACCAGTTCTCACGAGCAGTGAGTTCCACATGTTTACTGTCCACTCTATCCCTGGGGAAGGCAATGGCGACCCCCTCCAGGAGTCTCACCTGGAGACTCCCAGGGGCAGAGGAGCCTGGCGGGCTGCAGTCCACGGGGTCGCACAGAGTCGGACAGGACTGAAGTGACTCAGCACGCACTATCCACTCTGGACAACAGCTCTGCCTCTTGTTTACCTTAGAATGACCCGCCGCCAGCCTCACGACATGCTTCCGGGTTCCACTGCGTTGGGGGCTGGGGAACAGGGTTCTATGACCCATCTCTTGTGTTTACAACTCAATTCCTGGTCATCCTCCTCCCTATCTTGGTCTTTCTAGATCCAGGTTTCTTAGCCTTAGCAGTATTCACATTTGGGGCCAGACAATGCTTGTTTTGGAGTTTGACCTATGAACGGTAGGATGTTTATCAGCATCTTTGGCCTCTACTCACCAGATCCAGTGGCTTCTTCTCTCTCTCTCCCAATTGTGATAAACCCCCAAATGCCTCCAGACACTGCCACGGGTCCCCCTGGGAGCAAAACCTCTCCCAGTTGAGAACCACCGTTCTAGATCAAACTGCTTCCTTCCTTGGCAGCACATAATCTTTTCTTCTTCACTGTCTCCAGGTTCTTTCTCTGTGTGTAGGGCAAAGAACCTTCTAGGCTGGGATGAATCCGGCTCCCATAATTATGTAAGCTTGGTAATAGTAGCTGGTGTCGGCATTGACAAACACTTACTCCCTTAATAGCTCACGTGAGCTTTATGAATTAAGACATCCAGATCTCATTTTCTAGATGGTACTGGAGCATGAGAGACGTTTGTCCACAATCAGGTCCACAGACCACTTAGTTTTAGAATTACCTGAGGAACAAGCCTCTATTTTTGGGTTCTACACCAGACCTACCAATCAGAACCTCTTTGGGGTCAGGGAGTCTGCATTTTATGCTTTGCAGATTCTGCTTTGGAATGGTTTTACATTCATGTGCATGCTAAGTTGCCTCAGTTGTGTCCGACTCTTTGCAACCCTATAGACTGTATACCACCAAGCTCCTCGGTCCATGGGTTTCTCCAGGTAAGAATACTGGGGTGGGCCGCTGTGCCCTCCTCCAGGGGATCTTTACCAACCCAGGGACTAAACTCACATGGCTCACGTCTCCTGCCTTGGCAGGCAGTTTCTTTACCGCTAGCGCCACCTGGGAAGCCCTTTGTATTCATGGGGTTCCTCGCTTTTACAAAAGATGATGAAACTGTCTCTGTGGTTACCGCTGTCTTCGGGGTTGCCTGCCCTGCCCTCTCCCCCAACACACGTACACACAGGAAATCTGGGACCTGTGTGTCCTTCCAGAGTTTTTCATAGCTACACAGTGGAATCTGAATTTGTGAAGAAGCTCCCCAGCGATATATGTGCTGTTTTCAGTGTGAGAACCAGGGCTCACTCAGGTGCTGCTTGTTTGTTTGATACAGAGGGTTTGCAGGCCGAGGGGTTTCCGCGTTTGCCTGCCAAGGAGAGGAATTCTGGAAGCCTGAAATGCGATGCTCAGCATGTCTGGTGCACCCAGCTCTTGCCATTCCACTCCTGGGTATGACTCAAAGCCAGCGGCAGAGGAAGTCCAGATGCAGACAGCTCAGAAGACATAGGTAGCTTAGTTATGTCAAAATGTTGCTAAAATCAAGGCTGTGGAAGTCTCCTTCCATAGAATAAATGGAAGGAATGGCTTGGTTTCAGCCGGCCCAATTTCTTTCTAGAATTGCTTTGGAACCTTGTGGCCAGTTTACTGAGTCAGCTGCGCTGTCAGGACGGGCGGAGTCTGTAGAAGAAAGCCCTCCTGCCTCACCGCCGGCGCCACACGGCTGTGCGGGTGTTCTCTTTCTGCACACTCGCCGATGTAGCTGTTCGCCGGGTCTCCGCGCACCTGACACGGCTGGTCTCGGCTCGCCTTCTGCCGTAGGTTTGGATCCCGCTGGGCCCATGTTTGAAGGGGCAGACATCCACAAGAGGCTCTCCCCCGACGACGCGGACTTCGTCGACGTCCTCCACACCTACACGCGCTCCTTCGGCTTGAGCATCGGGATCCAGATGCCTGTGGGTCACATGGACATCTACCCCAATGGGGGTGACTTCCAGCCAGGCTGTGGACTCAACGATGTCTTGGGGTCGATTGCATATGGAAGTGAGTTCCTTACTTTGTGTTTTGACTCAGTTATTGCATCTTCTCCTGAACTGGCCAGAGCTGTAACTGTTCCCAACCACGTCCCTTTCATTATTCCCACTTCTCCCCCAGGGTCCCTTCGACACTCCTCACCCCGCAGTTCATCATCCTGGAAGCCCATCAACAGCCATCCCATGGTCTCTGGTCTGCTGTCTTATGCTCTGAGGTCCTAGTTGTTATTGTTATTTTATTTTAGAGTTACTCTTTTTGTAACAAAAGGAACACATATATGTTGGGAAAAAATCAAGGATTATAGAATTTCCTAAAGCAAGAAGCAAAAACACCCCCTCATCTCTCACTCCCACTCTTACTTTTATCCTCCAGAGGTGCCCAACACAGGTATTTAGTGTGTATCCTTCCAACCTTTTTGCTTTGCATATTTAGTTGTGTGTGTGTGTGTGTGTGTGTGTGATACTTTTCAAAATCACATTGTCCCGCACCTTTGCTTTTTCAGTCCTAATATACATTATGGACATTCTTAGAGTCCACAGGTCTACCTTTTTTTCTTTTTAAAGGCTGTATAATATTCTTTGGGGGCTTCCCCAGTGACTCAGTCAGTAAAGACAAACAATGCAGGAGACCAGGGTTCGATCCCTGGGTTGGGAAGATCCCCTGGAGGCGGGCATGGCAACCCACCCCAGTATTCTCTGCCTGGAGGATCCCATGGACAGAGGAGCCTGGCAGGCTACAGTTCATGGGGTCGCAAAGAGTTGCACATGACTTAGTAACTAAACCACCATCATATTCTTTAGCGTGGATGCACTATCAATTAATTTTTATAACATTTTAAAGACGTAAAATCAAGATGCTTCCTCCACTCACTTACAATCTGTCTTCCTGAATGCCGATGCCGAAGTAATCTTGGGCGGAACTGAACCTGCTGGTGAGCTGATGGGCTGGGTGTCTCACTTGCTCTCTGCCTTGCATCCCGGCAGCATTTCTAAACCTTGGCCCCAGCTGACTCTCTCCACTCGGACGCGCTGCCCTGCGTGGGTCCCGCTCTGTCACTCAGTCCTAGGTGGCCCTGTCCCAGCGTGGTGACTCCCGAGGAGTCCTGTGGGCTGGGGGCTTGTGCAAGGGCCGCGCAGCGCTGCCTCGGGGAGCTCGGACCGTGGCTTTTCTTAAGGCTGGTGATGTTAACGAGGAAGGGAAGGGGAAGCTTTGCCAAATGTTTTTGAAGGTCCCAGGATTTAGCAGAACTATTGGCGTTAGCCTCTGGTTACAAGAAATACTGATTATGGGTCAGAAATCGTCTGGTCTGCTGTCTTATGCTCTGAGGTCCTAGTTGTTATTGTTATTTTATTTTAGAGTTACTCTTTTTGTAACAAAAGGAACACATATATGTTGGGAAAAAATCAAGGATTATAGAATTTCCTAAAGCAAGAAGCAAAAACACCCCCTCATCTCTCACTCCCACTCTTACTTTTATCCTCCAGAGGTGCCCAACACAGGTATTTAGTGTGTATCCTTCCAACCTTTTTGCTTTGCATATTTAGTTGTGTGTGTGTGTGTGTGTGTGTGTGATACTTTTCAAAATCACATTGTCCCGCACCTTTGCTTTTTCAGTCCTAATATACATTATGGACATTCTTAGAGTCCACAGGTCTACCTTTTTTTCTTTTTAAAGGCTGTATAATATTCTTTGGGGGCTTCCCCAGTGACTCAGTCAGTAAAGACAAACAATGCAGGAGACCAGGGTTCGATCCCTGGGTTGGGAAGATCCCCTGGAGGCGGGCATGGCAACCCACCCCAGTATTCTCTGCCTGGAGGATCCCATGGACAGAGGAGCCTGGCAGGCTACAGTTCATGGGGTCGCAAAGAGTTGCACATGACTTAGTAACTAAACCACCATCATATTCTTTAGCGTGGATGCACTATCAATTAATTTTTATAACATTTTAAAGACGTAAAATCAAGATGCTTCCTCCACTCACTTACAATCTGTCTTCCTGAATGCCGATGCCGAAGTAATCTTGGGCGGAACTGAACCTGCTGGTGAGCTGATGGGCTGGGTGTCTCACTTGCTCTCTGCCTTGCATCCCGGCAGCATTTCTAAATCTTGGCCCCAGCTGACTCTCTCCACTCGGACGCGCTGCCCTGCGTGGGTCCCGCTCTGTCACTCAGTCCTAGGTGGCCCTGTCCCAGCGTGGTGACTCCCGAGGAGTCCTGTGGGCTGGGGGCTTGTGCAAGGGCCGCGCAGCGCTGCCTCGGGGAGCTCGGACCGTGGCTTTTCTTAAGGCTGGTGATGTTAACGAGGAAGGGAAGGGGAAGCTTTGCCAAATGTTTTTGAAGGTCCCAGGATTTAGCAGAACTATTGGCGTTAGCCTCTGGTTACAAGAAATACTGATTATGGGTCAGAAAATTCCAAATTATACTCCTAATTTTGCAACCAACTGACTTTGTGACCCTGAACAAATGACTTCACCTCTAAGGAACTGTGGGTCATAATATATAATTGAAAGAACTGGATGAGAACAGGTTGGCAAACATTTTCTAAAGGGTCAGTTAGTAAATATTTTTGGCTTTGCAAGCCATACAAGCTCTTTGTTTCAAAACTCTGCTCTCCTGCCACAGCACAGAGGCAGCCAGAGACAGCAGGTAAATGAATGGCTATGCTCCAGTAAGGGCTTCCCCGGGGGCTCAGTGGTCCAGAACCCTCCTGCAAGGCAGGAGCCTCAGGCTCTACCCCTGGGTGGGGAAGATCTCATGGAGAAGAGCATAGCCACCCACTCCTGTATTCTAGCCCAGAGAATCCCACGGACAGAGGAGCCTGGCGGGCGACAGTCCATGGGGTCGCAAAGAGTCAGACGCGACTGAAACGACTTAGCTCAGCACAGCATGTCCCAATACAACTTTACAAAAATAAAACTTTTATAAAGACCGCTATACCAGTCTGCAAGGTGTAGGTGGCTGAGCCCCGGACTAGACGATGTTTGGCATCTGATCCACGCCCAGCATGTTGTGACGGCACAGCTCCTTCAGGACTTAAGTGACGCCTGCTGCCCCTCTGGTCTCCCTCACCCTGTTGCGAGCTCCTCCTCTGCACTCTCTTGGTCTGATTGCTTTGTCTGCATCAGTGCGGTCTTCTTACCAGGAGGGCAAGCCGTCAGTGGTAGGACTGGCCTTCAGTTCTAAAGAGAGCACGTCACTCTCCTTCCATAGCTCTCATTACACGCCTAATACAGTACTGGCGTCTACTAAGAAAGACGCAAACAAGCACACAGCGATATGAAAACAGCAACATGGGAAGCTGTGGTTACTCCTGTAGGTGGTTCTTACAGAGGGAGTGGGCGGAGTACCAGGACGCCGCTGATCCCGATGGATTCCGTCTCCTTCCACAGCATTCACAGACGGGCTGCGATGTCAGCACGAGCGGCTGTTCACCTTTTCATCGACTCTCTGGTGAATCAGGACAAGCCGAGCTTTGTGTTCCAGTGCACGGACCCCAACCGCTTTAAAAAGGGGATCTGTCTCAGCTGCCGGAAGAACCGTTGCAATAGCATTGGCTACAATGCCAAGAAAACAAGGAACAAGAGGAACAGCAAGATGTACCAGAAAATTCCAAATTATACTCTAATTTTGCAACCAACTGACTTTGTGACCCTGAACAAATGACTTCACCTCTAAGGAACTGTGGGTCATAATATATAATTGAAAGAACTGGATGAGAACAGGTTGGCAAACATTTTCTAAAGGGTCAGTTAGTAAATATTTTGGCTTTGCAAGCCATACAAGCTCTTTGTTTCAAAACTCTGCTCTCCTGCCACAGCACAGAGGCAGCCAGAGACAGCAGGTAAATGAATGGCTATGCTCCAGTAAGGGCTTCCCCGGGGGCTCAGTGGTCCAGAACCCTCCTGCAAGGCAGGAGCCTCAGGCTCTACCCCTGGGTGGGGAAGATCTCATGGAGAAGAGCATAGCCACCCACTCCTGTATTCTAGCCCAGAGAATCCCACGGACAGAGGAGCCTGGCGGGCGACAGTCCATGGGGTCGCAAAGAGTCAGACGCGACTGAAACGACTTAGCTCAGCACAGCATGTCCCAATACAACTTTACAAAAATAAAACTTTTATAAAGACCGCTATACCAGTCTGCAAGGTGTAGGTGGCTGAGCCCCGGACTAGACGATGTTTGGCATCTGATCCACGCCCAGCATGTTGTGACGGCACAGCTCCTTCAGGACTTAGTGACGCCTGCTGCCCCTCTGGTCTCCCTCACCCTGTTGCGAGCTCCTCCTCTGCACTCTCTTGGTCTGATTGCTTTGTCTGCATCAGTGCGGTCTTCTTACCAGGAGGGCAAGCCGTCAGTGGTAGGACTGGCCTTCAGTTCTAAAGAGAGCACGTCACTCTCCTTCCATAGCTCTCATTACACGCTCTAATACAGTACTGGCGTCTACTAAGAAAGACGCAAACAAGCACACAGCGATATGAAAACAGCAACATGGGAAGCTGTGGTTACTCCTGTAGGTGGTTCTTACAGAGGGAGTGGGCGGAGTACCAGGACGCCGCTGATCCCGATGGATTCCGTCTCTCCCTTCCACAGCATTCACAGACGGGCTGCGATGTCAGCACGAGCGGGCTGTTCACCTTTTCATCGACTCTCTGGTGAATCAGGACAAGCCGAGCTTTGTGTTCCAGTGCACGGACCCCAACCGCTTTAAAAAGGGGATCTGTCTCAGCTGCCGGAAGAACCGTTGCAATAGCATTGGCTACAATGCCAAGAAAACAAGGAACAAGAGGAACAGCAAGATGTACCTGAAAACCCGGGCGGGCATGCCTTTCAGAGGTAACCTTCGTCCCTGACCACACTGCCCTGGGAAATGGCCTTTTCCCTCCGTCTAGACTCCATGCTACAGAGCAGGCACATTCCTGCAGCGTAATCAGATTACTGCAAATCAGATTGCATTGTGCAGGCCCCAGGAAAGTCAAAACCTTAAACATAAATGATGGGGGCCTCTTTGGCGATGTGAGTCATCACTCTGTGATCAGGTTATCAATAGCTGAAGTGTCTATCTTGCATTTGGCTTGTCAAAGCTGTTTAATATTTGTTTTCTCATTTGATCACCGAAATGATCTGAAGAAGGACTCCCAGGGGATCAAAGTGATACCTTGGGTTTGTTTTTTCCCTTCCCCATCATGCCTCTTTTTGTAATTTATGTTTATTTTCATCCATCTTTTTATTCTTTGGCCCGTGTGGCCCTCCCGTTGCCGTGTCCTCTCTCGCTGCAGAGCCTGAGCACTGGCTCCTCACTGGGCACACTGGCTCCGTGGCACGTGGGATCTCCCCGGGCCAGGGATCAAACCAGTGCCCCCTGCACTGCAAGGCAGACTCTTTACCCACTGATCCACCAGGAAAGCCCAAAATCTTGTATTTTTTAACCACAAAACCTTATGGTTTATTTTTTAACCAAAAAAACCTTATTTAACATATGAGGAAATGGAAGCTTAAGAGGTTAATACATGGGTCCTTAATTCAAGATCAAAAGTATCTAGATTAGTCTCTCCCAAATTCTGAGTTTAGGACTCCTTCTTCCTTTTATTAAAGCTTTTAATTGGAGGATAATTGATTTACAATATTGTGCTAGTGAATGAGCTGAGTATACACATGTCAGCGACACTTTCATCGACTCTCTGGTGAATCAGGGGATCAGCACGAGCGCTGTTCACCTTTTCATCGACTCTCTGGTGAATCAGGACAAGCCGAGCTTTGTGTTCCAGTGCACGGACCCCAACCGCTTTAAAAAGGGGATCTGTCTCAGCTGCCGGAAGAACCGTTGCAATAGCATTGGCTACAATGCCAAGAAAACAAGGAACAAGAGGAACAGCAAGATGTACCTGAAAACCCGGGCGGGCATGCCTTTCAGAGGTAACCTTCGTCCCTGCCCACACTGCCCTGGGAAATGGCCTTTTCCCTCCGTCTAGACTCCATGCTACAGAGCAGGCACATTCCTGCAGCGTAATCAGATTACTGCAAATCAGATTGCATTGTGCAGGCCCCAGGAAAGTCAAAACCTTAAACATAAATGATGGGGGCCTCTTTGGCGATGTGAGTCATCACTCTGTGATCAGGTTATCAATAGCTGAAGTGTCTATCTTGCATTTGGCTTGTCAAAGCTGTTTAATATTTGTTTTCTCATTTGATCACCGAAATGATCTGAAGAAGGACTCCCAGGGGATCAAAGTGATACCTTGGGTTTGTTTTTTCCCTTCCCCATCATGCCTCTTTTTGTAATTTATGTTTATTTTCATCCATCTTTTTATTCTTTGGCCCGTGTGGCCCTCCCGTTGCCGTGTCCTCTCTCGCTGCAGAGCCTGAGCACTGGCTCCTCACTGGGCACACTGGCTCCGTGGCACGTGGGATCTCCCCGGGCCAGGGATCAAACCAGTGCCCCCTGCACTGCAAGGCAGACTCTTTACCCACTGATCCACCAGGAAAGCCCAAAATCTTGTATTTTTTAACCACAAAACCTTATGGTTTATTTTTTAACCAAAAAAACCTTATTTAACATATGAGGAAATGGAAGCTTAAGAGGTTAATACATGGGTCCTTAATTCAAGATCAAAAGTATCTAGATTAGTCTCTCCCAAATTCTGAGTTTAGGACTCCTTCTTCCTTTTATTAAAGCTTTTAATTGGAGGATAATTGATTTACAATATTGTGCTAGTGAATGAGCTGAGTATACACATGTCCTCTCCTTCTAGAGCCTCCCTTCCACCCCTCCTGCATCCCACCCCTCCAGGTCCTCACAGAGGGAGGCTCTGTGAGGCTCCTTCTTCCATACTACGGTGACCTCTCAGGTCATCAGACAGAATCAGATCAGAGGGAGGCTAGAGGCTGGGCTGGACCAAGAGGAGGTCAGTCCCTAAAAACTCACTGTGCTGGCTGACTCGGTTTGGATCAGGGGGTCCTAAGATGACCAGCGAGGCTCACAAGTGTCTTTGTTCTGCTGTCTCTGCAGTGTACCATTATCAGATGAAGATCCACATGTTCAGCTACAAGAACATGGGGGAAACGGAGCCTACCTTTTATGTGACCCTTTATGGCACCAATGCAGACTCCCAGGTCCTGCCTTTGGAAATGTAAGTCCTGGGTCTCCTCTGTTGGACACAGAACAAGTGGGAGAGAGTGCACAGGAGCATGTGAACACTTGCAGGAGAGCTGGCCTGCGTGCCAGGGCGGTGCTGGGTGGTTCCTCTCTCCTGCTTCACCCTCTCGCCAGAGCCCTGGGCTCACAGCATTTCTGGGAGAGAAGCTCCTGGGGTGAATCAGCAGTGTGAGAATCTGCTGGATCAGCTGGGCAGAATCTGCTGTTTCACTCACACACCTGATCCCTGAGGCTTTAGGAAATATGGAACACGATACACATCATACACGACCCGTTTCTAATTATCTGTGGGAGGTGCACACTGTAATCCGCATACACCTGCTGAGCATTTGTAAGGTGCACAGCGCCCTGCAGAGTAAGGCTGGGATTGCCAAGGAACATGCTCAGAATACTTGCTCTCAGGGCTCAGGGTTGAGCGGAGGGGAGGGACCAGACTTGTGCGCAGACACTCATGCACACGGATGGGGTGAGGCAGGCTCCCCCAGGTGCCAAGCGAGAGGGACAGACAGGAGGGGCTGGGAGTTCCAAGGGAGATGCATGCTAGAGGGTCGAGAGGAGGAGGCATGCCGAGAGGGGTTATGACTTTGCGCTTTCTCACTTCTGTTCTTTCCTGGTCCTGTCTCCCCAGGAAGTCGCCTAAATTCTGAGATGCTCAGACTCCTGAGCACTGGCTAAGAAGCTGGGTGCTGTGGGCAGTGTTCCCTCTCTGCTTGTGTGGAACATAGCTGTGCTTCCAGGCTGGCCCTGTGGTGGGACACGCAGGGGGTGGCAGAGGGCCTCTGAGCGTGTCTCTCCCCTCCACGAGGAGCAGGTGCCGCCACAGGTGACACCCCCCACGGTGCCTTAGTCTCCAGGTGGTAGGGGACTAAGACCAGCTTTCCTCTCCCCTTGCAGGGTGGACCAGATCGGGTTGAATGCCACCAACACCTTCCTGGTCTACACCGAGGAGGACTTGGGAGACCTCCTGAAGATCAAACTCACCTGGGAGGGGAAGTCTCAGACCTGGTACAACCTGTGGAAGGAGTTCCGCAGCTACCTGACTCAGTCCCTCGGCTCCGGCGCCGAACTGCATATCAGACGCATCCGCGTCAAGTCCGGGGAAACCCAGCGGAAGTGAGTGCCTCACGACCCACTTCCTGCCCTGTGTCCATGGTCAGCAGAGGGTATGGGCCTCGGCAAGGTCCCTTCTTTGCCAAGCGTGCACCTTCCATCGTTTCCTATCTAGAGCACATGGGCAAAACTGCAAACCCTTGCAAGGAAGACTGAATTCCAGATCCAGGCCTTTGTCACATCTACAGCAGCTTGTGCCCTGATCACGGGTCCTGGGCTGAGAGGGGTGGGCAAGTGAAGCCTGGCATCCAGCCCTTCTTCCATTTGTCAAGCCCTGTGCTGGCCTGGAGGAAGGGGGCTTCTGGACAGAGCTCTTTAAGAGTGTCGCCTTGTTTTACTATTGTTTATTATGCTATAGCATAAGTTTGATGTCTTTTTCTTTTTGGCTGCATCAGGTAGCATGTAGAACTTAGTTCTGTGACCAGGGATCAAACCCATGCCCCTTGCAGGGGAAGCCCAGATTCTTAACCACTGCACCAGGCGTGCTGCCTTGTTAATCTGTTTCCTCGGGGTTCCGTGCAACTGGAAGTTGCGTGAGGCCTGTGGGGGTCTTGGCTTCTCCTTGTTCTTTCCTGGTCCTGTCTCCCCAGGAAGTCGCCTAAATTCTGAGATGCTCAGACTCCTGAGCACTGGCTAAGAAGCTGGGTGCTGTGGGCAGTGTTCCCTCTCTGCTTGTGTGGAACATAGCTGTGCTTCCAGGCTGGCCCTGTGGTGGGACACGCAGGGGGTGGCAGAGGGCCTCTGAGCGTGTCTCTCCCCTCCACGAGGAGCAGGTGCCGCCACAGGTGACACCCCCCACGGTGCCTTAGTCTCCAGGTGGTAGGGGACTAAGACCAGCTTTCCTCTCCCCTTGCAGGGTGGACCAGATCGGGTTGAATGCCACCAACACCTTCCTGGTCTACACCGAGGAGGACTTGGGAGACCTCCTGAAGATCAAACTCACCTGGGAGGGGAAGTCTCAGACCTGGTACAACCTGTGGAAGGAGTTCCGCAGCTACCTGACTCAGTCCCTCGGCTCCGAGCGCGAACTGCATATCAGACGCATCCGCGTCAAGTCCGGGGAAACCCAGCGGAAGTGAGTGCCTCACGACCCACTTCCTGCCCTGTGTCCATGGTCAGCAGAGGGTATGGGCCTCGGCAAGGTCCCTTCTTTGCCAAGCGTGCACCTTCCATCGTTTCCTATCTAGAGCACATGGGCAAAACTGCAAACCCTTGCAAGGAAGACTGAATTCCAGATCCAGGCCTTTGTCACATCTACAGCAGCTTGTGCCCTGATCACGGGTCCTGGGCTGAGAGGGGTGGGCAAGTGAAGCCTGGCATCCAGCCCTTCTTCCATTTGTCAAGCCCTGTGCTGGCCTGGAGGAAGGGGGCTTCTGGACAGAGCTCTTTAAGAGTGTCGCCTTGTTTTACTATTGTTTATTATGCTATAGCATAAGTTTGATGTCTTTTTCTTTTTGGCTGCATCAGGTAGCATGTAGAACTTAGTTCTGTGACCAGGGATCAAACCCATGCCCCTTGCAGGGGAAGCCCAGATTCTTAACCACTGCACCAGGCGTGCTGCCTTGTTAATCTGTTTCCTCGGGGTTCCGTGCAACTGGAAGTTGCGTGAGGCCTGTGGGGGTCTTGGCTTCCCAGGATCCTATTTACAGAGCATTCTACCTCTCCTTGGGAGGCTCCGACTCCAGGACGTGGGTGGGACCCTGACATCAAGGAACAGAGATTCCTCTGTGCTGCGCCAGCTGGCAGTTTCCCCACGTCTGTTAACCAAGCCTAACACAAAAAAATCCATGCCTAAATCAGCCCCTAAAACGTGCCTCGACTCTCTGAGCAGCTTCTGTCTCAGTGGAGCCAGGAATCCTAGAAGACCTTTGTTAAGAGAGGAGGGTTTCCTTGGCCAGACCCTTCAGCTGGCCTGTGGGAGGTCGCTGCCAGCCTCGGGACGACGGGAAGCAGCCTCCACCCTCTGAGCCTTTTCTGGCATTTTCTCCACTCCAGTTCCTCCAGTACCCTGTTCAATCCATTGCCTGTGGTGCATCTTGGTCAAGCGGGGGTAGAGGCTTGGGTCACTCTTCTGAGTGGCCCTGTTTAGAGAACTGGGCCCTGCAGTGTGGATGGGGGTGGATGCTCGCTAAGGGGAGCTGTTGGCACGAAGACTGTGGTCTAGAAAATTGTATGTCTCTCTCTGTCTCTTGGTGCTTGGAAATGCAGCCTGTGCCTACATGTGGTAGCAGAAAGATCCTCCATTTTTTATTTTTGGTACTTTTCCTGGGGGAGGGGCACATTGTATGATGTGTGGGATGTTAGTTCCCCCACCAAGGATTGAACCTGTGCCCTGTCCAGTGGAAACATGAACCCTTAACCACTGGACCGTCAGGGAAGTCCTAAAAGATATCATTTTTATAAAATATTCCAAATTTAATAAACCACCAAGACTTAACAAATGTGAACCATCTTCCATACTGGTTTCAAATATAAGATTTTAAAAAGTAAAACATTACAGATGGAGCTGAAGCCCCTCTGTGCCCCTCCCCTCCTGACTCCTGCCCTTTCAAACCAAATGTACTAATCTTCCAACGTGAACTCTTGTTAATGTTTCCCTCTTCATGTTTTTTTTTTTTTTTATCCACTGGATCACCAAGGAAGCCCCCTCTTCATGATTTTTATACCTTCACTACTGTTTGTATCTATAAGCAACCTATAGAATTATTCTGGTTGCTTCTCAAGTTTACATGAGCGGACATATTCCTTTAAAAGTTGCTTTTTCCTGTTCAACATAGTTTATGAAATTTATCTAATGCACGTTGCTCCCATCTATTCACATTTAGGCTCCCCAGGTGGCACAGTGGTAAAGAACCCACCTGCCAATGCAGGAGCCACTGGAGACCCAAGTTTAGTGCCTGGGTCTCCCCTCGACTCTGAGCAGCTTCTGTCTCAGTGGAGCCAGGAATCCTAGAAGACCTTTGTTAAGAGAGGAGGGTTTCCTTGGCCAGACCCTTCAGCTGGCCTGTGGGAGGTCGCTGCCAGCCTCGGGACGACGGGAAGCAGCCTCCACCCTCTGAGCCTTTTCTGGCATTTTCTCCACTCCAGTTCCTCCAGTACCCTGTTCAATCCATTGCCTGTGGTGCATCTTGGTCAAGCGGGGGTAGAGGCTTGGGTCACTCTTCTGAGTGGCCCTGTTTAGAGAACTGGGCCCTGCAGTGTGGATGGGGGTGGATGCTCGCTAAGGGGAGCTGTTGGCACGAAGACTGTGGTCTAGAAAATTGTATGTCTCTCTCTGTCTCTTGGTGCTTGGAAATGCAGCCTGTGCCTACATGTGGTAGCAGAAAGATCCTCCATTTTTTATTTTTGGTACTTTTCCTGGGGGAGGGGCACATTGTATGATGTGTGGGATGTTAGTTCCCCCACCAAGGATTGAACCTGTGCCCTGTCCAGTGGAAACATGAACCCTTAACCACTGGACCGTCAGGGAAGTCCTAAAAGATATCATTTTTATAAAATATTCCAAATTTAATAAACCACCAAGACTTAACAAATGTGAACCATCTTCCATACTGGTTTCAAATATAAGATTTTAAAAAGTAAAACATTACAGATGGAGCTGAAGCCCCTCTGTGCCCCTCCCCTCCTGACTCCTGCCCTTTCAAACCAAATGTACTAATCTTCCAACGTGAACTCTTGTTAATGTTTCCCTCTTCATGATTTTTTTTTTTTTTTATCCACTGGATCACCAAGGAAGCCCCCTCTTCATGATTTTTATACCTTCACTACTGTTTGTATCTATAAGCAACCTATAGAATTATTCTGGTTGCTTCTCAAGTTTACATGAGCGGACATATTCCTTTAAAAGTTGCTTTTTCCCGTTCAACATAGTTTATGAAATTTATCTAATGCATGTTGCTCCCATCTATTCACATTTAGGCTCCCCAGGTGGCACAGTGGTAAAGAACCCACCTGCCAATGCAGGAGCCACTGGAGACCCAAGTTTAGTGCCTGGGTCTCGAGGATCCCCCGGAGAAGGGAATGGCTACCCACTCCAGTATTCCTGCCCAGAGACTCCCATGGACAGAGAAGCCTGGTGGACTACGGTTCGTGGAGTTACAAACAGTCAGCTATGACTGAGTGACTGAGCACGAGCCTGGCTCATGTTTCATTCCTGTATGTAGACCACCATTGCACAAACACCACTTTCATCATTGCTTGGCTGAGTATTTAAGTTGTTACATTTTGCAGTCATACATAGTGCTGAGGTGAGTATTCTGGGACACTTTCCTTGTGCACGTGTGTGACGGCTTCTTTGGGGCGTGTCAGATCACTGGGGTCTAGTATTTAATACATGTATTCTCCAACCGGAAAGTGGAAGTGTTAGTCGCTCAGTTGTGTCTGACTCTTTGCGACCCCTTGGACTGTAGCCCACTAGGCTCCTCTGTCTATGGCTGACGCACAGCTGTGTACCTTACCCATGGAGTTTTGGCTACATCGGTGGTTTCTTTTTTCTTCTAGATTGATGTTTTGTGCAGAAGATCTCGCGAATACCCGCATATCCCCTGGCCAAGAGCTCTGGTTTCACAAGTGTCAGGATGGCTGGAGAACGAGAAAGGAAACCAGGTAAGCAGGACGTTCTCAGAGGCCCATGGCGTGTGTGGCGATGGGTCCCTGAGTGTAAGCTGGGCATGCATCCGGGCACTTGGGACATAGCAACAAAAGCAGAAGAAGGTCCCTGCCTTTATGAGGCTGACCTTCTGCTGGAAGGAGACGGATGGATCCGTGGGGCAGGAGGTTGGACACTGAACGGCTATTTATCCCTAGCTCGGGCTCACCCATGGCTATCGCAGCCACGGCCCTGCTGGAATGCGGTCTTTCAGTGACCGAGTGCCCCAGCTGGGTACCCATGTTCCCATCTTAGGCTGAACTTCTCACTGTGACTGAGGCTGTGGGAAATTCCAGGCTCCAAGGTTCCTTCTGGGTCCCAGGCTGGAGTGGGGAGTGGAGGAAGCTGAGCCTCACGGTCTCTCTTTCCAGGTTCCCCAGTTGTGACAGCAGAGTGAGGATCTGAAGCGGGTTGGTTTACGCTAGAGCCTGTGCTCTTTCTTGAGCAGGGAGCTGCCACTTGGTCTGATAAGTCCCCTCTCCTCGATCTGGGTACCAATTTTCAAGCAGCTGCACTCGTACTGGGGTCCCCTGTGATTAAGTGTCTGCCAGCCCCAAGGGCTGGGCTACATCCTGGCTGCGCTGCCTCCTGTTCAGCGTGACCATAAACGTGGTGATCACAGGACCCAGGGGATTCTGAAAACTGCCCATCTAATTAAGTGCCACTCTGGAGTAGGCTTATATGATTTTCTGCTTTAACAATAATTGTAAGAGTTTTCCTTGTGCACGTGTGTGACGGCTTCTTTGGGCGTGTCAGATCACTGGGGTCTAGTATTTAATACATGTATTCTCCAACCGGAAAGTGGAAGTGTTAGTCGCTCAGTTGTGTCTGACTCTTTGCGACCCCTTGGACTGTAGCCCACTAGGCTCCTCTGTCTATGGCTGACGCACAGCTGTGTACCTTACCCATGGAGTTTTGGCTACATCGGTGGTTTCTTTTTTCTTCTAGATTGACGTTTTGTGCAGAAGATCTCGCGAATACCCGCATATCCCCTGGCCAAGAGCTCTGGTTTCACAAGTGTCAGGATGGCTGGAGAACGAGAAAGGAAACCAGGTAAGCAGGACGTTCTCAGAGGCCCATGGCGTGTGTGGCGATGGGTCCCTGAGTGTAAGCTGGGCATGCATCCGGGCACTTGGGACATAGCAACAAAAGCAGAAGAAGGTCCCTGCCTTTATGAGGCTGACCTTCTGCTGGAAGGAGACGGATGGATCCGTGGGGCAGGAGGTTGGACACTGAACGGCTATTTATCCCTAGCTCGGGCTCACCCATGGCTATCGCAGCCACGGCCCTGCTGGAATGCGGTCTTTCAGTGACCGAGTGCCCCAGCTGGGTACCCATGTTCCCATCTTAGGCTGAACTTCTCACTGTGACTGAGGCTGTGGGAAATTCCAGGCTCCAAGGTTCCTTCTGGGTCCCAGGCTGGAGTGGGGAGTGGAGGAAGCTGAGCCTCACGGTCCCTCTTTCCAGGTTCCCCAGTTGTGACAGCAGAGTGAGGATCTGAAGCGGGTTGGTTTACGCTAGAGCCTGTGCTCTTTCTTGAGCAGGGAGCTGCCACTTGGTCTGATAAGTCCCCTCTCCTCGATCTGGGTACCAATTTTCAAGCAGCTGCACTCGTACTGGGGTCCCCTGTGATTAAGTGTCTGCCAGCCCCAAGGGCTGGGCTACATCCTGGCTGCGCTGCCTCCTGTTCAGCGTGACCATAAACGTGGTGATCACAGGACCCAGGGGATTCTGAAAACTGCCCATCTAATTAAGTGACTCACTCTGGAGTAGGCTTATATGATTTTCTGCTTTAACAATAATTGTAATTCCTTATGATTGTCTTCACATTTATACCTTTCCAAGTGCTTCCACACATACTGACTTCACTGCTTCTCAGAACAGCCAAGTAAATTGCACACCCAGGAAGGATCGCTATTCTTCTTATTACATTCTTTTTCCACACCAGAACTTCCTAACTGATGAGAATGCTCTCATTCTCTTAAAATATCTCTTTGAGAAAACCAGTTGTCCTTTCGTTTGCCCTCAAAGGAATAGAAAACAACAGGATCCCAAGTAATAAATTAATGTCAGGAAGGGGTGAGCTCCCTGGATATATGTTACACCTTCAGAACTCTCTTTCCTGCTGTGGATGCTGTTCCCCTGTGTACAGAGAAGGGGACTGGGGTTCTGTGAGGCTCCATGGTGCATTTGTGTAGCCAAGACTAGAATCAAGATCTCTTGACTCTGCCTTGCCCTCTTCCTGCCCTGGTGCAGGCTCTCTTGTGTTTCTAGATCAAAGCCAAGAGGCCTTGGCAGTTCTCCCTGGGCTTGCGTGTGTGGGCATGCGTGAACCCACATGTGTGAGCTGTGGGTGAGCGTTCTGCCAAACACGCGGATGTCAGCACTGAGGTGTATGGCACCAGGAAGTGGCGTGTCTGTGGCTTGTTGGGGGGAGGAGGAGGGGGGGACAATCAAGGCCTTCTCCCTCTGTTCTGAAAGGGCAGACAGTCAAATGGGCTGATGCCAATGGAAGAAAGCCTGGTCTTGAGCAGGGAGCTGCCACTTCCAGGTCCCCGTGACAGCAGAGTGAGGATCTGAAGCGGGTTGGTTTACGCTAGAGCCTGTGCTCTTTCTTGAGCAGGGAGCTGCCACTTGGTCTGATAAGTCCCCTCTCCTCGATCTGGGTACCAATTTTCAAGCAGCTGCACTCGTACTGGGGTCCCCTGTGATTAAGTGTCTGCCAGCCCCAAGGGCTGGGCTACATCCTGGCTGCGCTGCCTCCTGTTCAGCGTGACCATAAACGTGGTGATCACAGGACCCAGGGGATTCTGAAAACTGCCCATCTAATTAAGTGACTCACTCTGGAGTAGGCTTATATGATTTTCTGCTTTAACAATAATTGTAATTCCTTATGATTGTCTTCACATTTATACCTTTCCAAGTGCTTCCACACATACTGACTTCACTGCTTCTCAGAACAGCCAAGTAAATTGCACACCCAGGAAGGATCGCTATTCTTCTTATTACATTCTTTTTCCACACCAGAACTTCCTAACTGATGAGAATGCTCTCATTCTCTTAAAATATCTCTTTGAGAAAACCAGTTGTCCTTTCGTTTGCCCTCAAAGGAATAGAAAACAACAGGATCCCAAGTAATAAATTAATGTCAGGAAGGGGTGAGCTCCCTGGATATATGTTACACCTTCAGAACTCTCTTTCCTGCTGTGGATGCTGTTCCCCTGTGTACAGAGAAGGGGACTGGGGTTCTGTGAGGCTCCATGGTGCATTTGTGTAGCCAAGACTAGAATCAAGATCTCTTGACTCTGCCTTGCCCTCTTCCTGCCCTGGTGCAGGCTCTCTTGTGTTTCTAGATCAAAGCCAAGAGGCCTTGGCAGTTCTCCCTGGGCTCGCGTGTGTGGGCATGCGTGAACCCACATGTGTGAGCTGCGGGTGAGCGTTCTGCCAAACACGCGGATGTCAGCACTGAGGTGTATGGCACCAGGAAGTGGCGTGTCTGTGGCTTGTTGGGGGGAGGAGGAGGGAGGGACACTCAAGACCTTCTCCATCTGTTCTGAAAGGGAAGAAAGTCAAATGGGCTGATGGCAATGGAAGAAAGCCTGGTCTTGTGGTAAACAGAGGTGCATGTCTACAAAGCCGGCTAACGACACCACTCCCACAGGGCTCCTTTCAGGCCAGCTTTGGAGCATCTCTGAGGGTGCCCTCAGGGCCCCCACCTGCCCGACTTCCAAGCCCATGGAGGGACGTTACTGCCGAGGACCCGCCTGATGGAAGGATCCTTCTTGGCCTTGTCCCTGGAGCGCAGGGAGGAGCCTGCTTGTGGTGCCCAGCTCTGTGCCCCAGGAAGGCTGGGACTTCTCAACGGAGGGGACCACTCACTGCTCTAGGATTCTCCTGTTCCTGCTGCTGCTTTAGGATTGCTGCAATGCTAGGTCCGTGAGCAAATGGCTGCTCTCCCAACCTCTATGCACGCCAGGCTGGCTTCTCAGTGACTGGATGAGCCTGTGTTTCACCTGATGATAAACACAAGCTCTGAGTGCCTCCATGTGGAAGGCTGTCAACAGAGGTCTTTCTGCTGGGAGCTGGTTGGTGTCAGGACCTGCGACCTTGTTCACCCAAGATGGGGAGGGTAGGCCTGGGGAGGAGCAGAGCCCCTCACTCTTGGGGTTTGATGGTAACTGGTAATATGTATCAATTATATTTTATTCCGTCTTTTTCCCACAACTTCTTCTCTAAAGCACAGATCATTGACTTTCTTATTTTTCCACTGCTCTCTTTTTGAATGGACAAATATTTACTAAGCATTGATAGTTAGCATGAGGCAATAGACACCTTAGTAAATTTCTGCAGAATTTTAGTAAATTTCGTCAGAAATTTAGGGAGTAGACACTTTCGTAAATTTCTCTCCTCGTTTGAAACCTACTGGCTTTGGGATGTCTAGACTTCCTTCCAGATTAGATGATCCATGAGTATGCACATGATGAAAGGCATGAGGGGCTCTGTGGGTTACAGGATCTAAGAGTTGGGGACCCTGAGGCTTTAAGTGATTTCCACCTATTTCTTCTCAGTTGTCATGTATCCCCCTTAAGAGTGAAATCTTTGATCACCAATGGAGTGTTATACATCTCAGGGACAGCATGGCAACCAA
This sequence comes from Tragulus kanchil, assembly GCA_022376925.1. Classification (NCBI taxonomy): domain Eukaryota; kingdom Metazoa; phylum Chordata; class Mammalia; order Artiodactyla; family Tragulidae; genus Tragulus; species Tragulus kanchil. The sequence goes on from JAIOJX010000003.1 coordinate 141,171,704, forward strand.
CTGCCAGATATGATTGGCAAAATCTCTTCTGTGCAGGAAGATGGGAGGGGATTACATATATTACATATGTCTGTTCATACGAAAACCAGCACCTGTCACACACAGCTGGTGCCACGATGTAATTAATGCCATGCTTGTTCCTTCTTGAAATATCTTCAAATACCAAGTGCCTTTTCTGGGCTGAAAGTCTTCAGAAAGTCCTCAGTTCTAGATCTTGATTTGAATTAATATACATGATATCTGAGGAACCCTTTCATAATTTTCAAAAGATTTAAACACGCAGGGCATGTACTATTATCTCTGTTACAAAACCAAGGCTTAGTGGGGTTCAGTCATGAGCCTAGAGTTATGTATCAGGCTGGTGGTGGAGCCAGCTCAGGACTCAGACTTCCTGGAAGCAACACCCATGGGATACACATCTCTACAACTTCACCAGTACTCTTACAGCCATCTCCCACCAAAATGCCCCAGATATGACAAACAAGGAAGTCTTTTCAGAACTATCCATGAAAGCCTAAACCCTCCTATTAATATATAACTGGAGAACCAACTCTACCAACGGGTTTGGATGTTTATGGGTGACTTTTATTTGGAAGGAGTTGTGATAGCAGTTGGGTGGGGAGAACAATTTTCTCTGTAGAAGAAGATTCCCTTTTAATCCAGGGGATCTTCCTGACCCAGGGATCAAACCTGGGTCTCCTGCATTGCAGGTGGATTCTTTACTATCTGAGCCACTAGAGTTGGGAAGATCCCCTGGAGAAGGAATGGTGATCCACTCCAGTATTCTTGCCTGGAGAATCCCATGGACAGAGGAGCCTGGTGGGATACTGTCCATGGGGTCACAAAGAGTCTGACAGAACTGAGAGATTAGCACACTAGGTTTTAAACACTGTTTTCATCTGTATTGTGCCAAAGTTGTGTCGTTGTTCAATGCCAAACTACTGAAGACATAACCAGTCAGAGACCTCAGTTCAAGGTATTTCTCAATCCAATTGTGTGCTTTTCCCGTTGCTTCTGTGATTGCTTTCTAGACAAAGTGGAGTTTGTGTTATTGACTGCATCCTGGTCACTTTCTGCTCCTGCTTTTGTAATGAAAACCTTGGGAATGGAATCCTCAGTGGGTCCTGTATTTATATATTCAGCTTGAAGCCTTATTTGTATATACCAATGCTTTTTTTAGATGCTTAGAATGCTATTTATTTCTCAAGTGTATATAATGTATAAAACAAACATGGTCAATTTTTACTTTACAATCAGCCATTTTAAAGATTAAAATTTTAATAGCAAAATAATAAAATTCACAAAATTCTTTATGATCTTGGTCTAGTATCAGTTCTTAAACTCTGCAAGAATTGTGGCTTCTTAAGCCTAAGGTTTAACAAGAAAAACTTACTTTAAGTTATGTTTTCTATTTGATACTCATTGGTATGAAGTGGACAACAACTCTTTTCAGTGAAGTACAAGAAAGAGATTATTTGAATAGAGTAGGAAGTCCAGGTGGTGCAGTGGTAAAGAATCCACCTGGCGGAACAGGAGACACAAGAGCTGTGGGTTCTATCCCTGGATCAGGAGGATCTCCTGGAGGAAGAAATGGAAGCCCACTCCAATATTCTTGCCTGGGAAATGCCATGGACAGAGGAGCCTGGAGGGCTGCAGTCCATGGGGTCACAATGGGTCAAACACGACTGACAGTCTGAGCACTGATACACAGATAGACAGTCCTGAGGCAGATGTCTGAAAGAATGGGATGGGGGCTGGACACTGGGGAATGTTGGTAAAGATAAAGGTTTGATCTCACGGGATCTAGATCACAATGACTTAGACCAGATAGAAGACGAATTCTCTAATGTGTTAAAGTCCAGCTCATGTTGAGGTTCTGTTCCCTAAAGTCAGGCTCTTAGTTTTTGCTGTGACATTCATGGGAAGTTCCCTTCACCCCAAGTCCAAAGTGTCCCTCATTAGGTCTGCTTCTAACCCTTGGAAAGGTGGGAAGGGGAGACATGTTCTCTTTCAGTAGTATCATTGAGGGGTTGCCCACATTCTACGGCCAGGAATCAGTCAGAGGATCAAACCAGAAGCTAAAAATACTCTTTTTTAAAAAGATTTATTTATTTGGCTGTGCCAGGTCTTAGTTGCTACATATGGGATCTTCAATCTTCTTTGTGGCATGAAACTTTTTTAGTTGCAGCACGCAAACTTTTAGTTGCAGTTTGTGGGATCTAGTTTCCTGACCGAGGATCAAACCTGGCCCCCCTGCACTAGGAGTATGGGGTCCCGGTCACTGGACCACCAGAGAAGGCCCAAGAAAATAATGTCTTTGATCAGGTGCTCTGGGGCCTAACTGGAAATGCAATTACTGTTTATAAAAATGGAAATGGATATTGCCAACTGTTCATCAGGAATTCATGTTTATTCCCTTTAAGTCATCCTTTAAATCATTCCATCTCGTAGCCAATTCTTACTAAACTAGAGCTGATTGATCACGATGAAGTTAATGGAGTACACACGTTTGACTTTATTTTAGTCATAAATGTCAAAATATTTAAAAAGGAGACGAATTCTCTCTGCAAGGGGCCTTCATGATGGTGGGAAGAGTCTGCTCTTTGCTTTCCCCCAGGACATTCTGAAATAGTAGGCTTACTCATAGATGTCAGGGAGGGATTGGCTTAGAGAGTAAGAAATACATTCTTAACCTTCCTCGTTCAGGTGACAGAGGAAAAGGCTGAACCCTTCTTTCTGGTCAGTGAAAGGAGCTTTATGAAATTTCCCAGAGATAGAGATACAACCTGGGTGTCTCCACTGTGCTTTTTCTGAACTGGGGATTCAGTGCCGCCCTCTACAGACTAGAGTCATGGCGCGTCCACGGGGCCTCCTTTGACTCTACAAAGGGAAGCACTGAACTCCTTGGAAATGACGGATGCCAAGTGGGAACTAGAACATCCCTTGTTACCAAATGTGGGTTTCTTAGCTTCCACGTCTGTGTTCAGAGCTTCCCTGGACCCTTGGCCATGTTAGTTCTAGGAGTTCCGAGATTTTTATCTGGCTAGTTTGCTATTGCAGTCCTAGAACCCAGAATAGTGTCTGGAACATATTAGGTGTTCAGTAGGTATTTAAATGAATGAATGAAATTAGGTATGAGAAATCAGCTGCTTAAACAGGCAGTAGGGGATCTGGGAAAGAGCAGTTCACTTGGAGTCAGAAGTAGGTATGTCACTCAGGATTATGTGAGCTCTAGGCTAAACACAGTCTTTCTGAACCTCTATTTACTCATGTGAGACACAGAGACAGCACATCGTAGGTTATTAAATATTAACATAGTCAGTAAAATGACTTTCTGTGTTTTTTTTTTTTTTTTTTGCGGGGGAAGGGTGGGTTGGGGAGGGAGGAGGGCAGGCAGGCCATTTCTATTGTTCTTTCATTTATCTATTTTCATCCATCTTTGTTCTTTGGCCTGTGTGGGCCTCCCAGAGCTGTGGCCTCTGTTGTCACAGAGCACCGGCTCTGGGCGCATGCGCTCCAGAGCTCCGGCTCGGTAATTGGACACATCCGTCCAACCACACCGCTGCACGTGGGATCTTCCCAGGCCAGGGATTGAACCGGCGCCCCTTGCACTGCAAGGCGGTGTCCTAACCCACTGGACCACCAGGGAAGCCCGACTTTCTGTGTTTTACAAACATTTGAGTGGAGAAAGGATAAAGATAAAAAGAAAGTCCTCTTTTATGTAAATGAGGAAATTTAAATACGATAAAGGGGACTCTCTTAATCATCTGTTGGGGAATGGATGGTTCCCAGGATAGATGATGCCTGGGAAAGTAGGCTCACTAAAGGAGAAACATAAGATTAGATTCCTATCTCACATCATCTGCAAAGATGAATGCCACTTAAAGGAAAGCTATAAACATAAAACTATAAAGTTAATATAAAACTGTAAAGAGGGGCTTCTCTAGTGGCCCAGTGGGTAAGGACACTGCCTTGCAGTGCAAGGGCCGCTGGTTCGATCCCTGGCCTGGGAAGATCCCACGTGCCGCGGAGCGACTGGACTGATGTGTCCAATTACCGAGCCAGAGCTCTGGAGCGCATGCGCCCAGAGCCTGCGCTCTGCAACGACAGACACCACCGCGATGGGAGGCTCGCACAGGCCAAGGAACAAAGATGGATGAAAATGGACAAATGAAAGACCAATAGAAGTGGCCCGCCTGCTCCCCTCCCTCCCCACCCCACCCCCACCAAAATAAATAAATAAATAAATCTTTAGGGAAAAAAAAAACTGTAAAGAACCTGATGCTGGGAAAGATTGCAGGCAGGAGGACAAGGGAGCTACAGAGGATGAGGCGGTTAGATGGCATCACTGACTCAATGACGTGAATTTGAGCAAACTCTGGGAGATGGTGAAAGACAGGAAGCCTGGCGTGCTGCAGTCCATGGGCTCACAAAGAGTCAGATATGACTTAGTCACTGAAAAATAATAAAGCTAATAGATATTAAGAAAAATAAATTTTAAATTTAGGTGAAACCGTAGAAAATATGAATGTCGCAATTGGAATAATAAGAAATAGACAATTGGAGTAGATCAACAAGTATCAAAGAAATTGAAAAGCTAATAGAAGAGTCTCCTTTACCTCATGAGCCCAAAAAGCTCCCTAGTCGTAGAGGTTTTACTGGGAAGTTCTGAGGTCATTTGGGCGGAGCCTAATTCAATATGACTAATGTCCTGATAAGAAGAGCAAAGTTGGACACAAAGACATCAGGGATGCTGGCATACAGAGGAAAGACCGTGTGAGGACACAGGGAGAAGGTGGTCACCCACAAGCCAAGGAGAGAGGCATCCGGAGAAACCAGCCGCCAGCATCTTGATCTGAGAGTTACAGACTCCAGAATTGTGAGAAAATACACAGTTACTGTTTAAGCCCCCCAGTCTCTGGCACTTTGTTACAGCAATCACAGAAGACTAACATAACTAATGAGCCCAGTGAACACTATAGAGCGCCCCCTCGTCTTGCTTTGAAAAACGTTTTGCTGAAACGATAGAACTTCCCAGTAAAATCTCTTTGCTGAAACCCTTCAGGGAGCTCAGAGTTTTAGTGCATGCACCACCCATTCTCCCTGTATTAAGACCTTTCCAATAGAAGCTGTACTTTGCTTTAGCACAACTGAGTGCCAGTAAACTGTCTTTACTGCTGTTTATTCTTTTTTTTTTTTTTTCAAAGATTTATTTATTTAGGGCGGAGGTCGGGTTGGGGAGGGATGTTTATTCTTTTAAAGGGCTCCTCGGATTAAATCGATCACATACTTAAATTGAAAAAATCAATTAAATTGATAACAACCCTTTTGATGACCTCCAAGTCTACTGATTAGTTACTTACTTACAAGAGTGACATTTCATTACTTCAAAGGGTCTACCCACATTGAAGGAAGCATTACACAGGCTGTATACACAGACGGTGGGAGCCTTGGGCACCATTTGAAATGGAATGTGAAAGCAGGAAGCCTGGCGTGCTGCAGTCCATGGGCTCACAAAGAGTCAGATATGACTTAGTCACTGAAAAATAATAAAGCTAATAGATATTAAGAAAAATAAATTTTAAATTTAGGTGAAACCGTAGAAAATATGAATGTCGCAATTGGAATAATAAGAAATAGACAATTGGAGTAGATCAACAAGTATCAAAGAAATTGAAAAGCTAATAGAAGAGTCTCCTTTACCTCATGAGCCCAAAAAGCTCCCTAGTCGTAGAGGTTTTACTGGGAAGTTCTGAGGTCATTTGGGCGGAGCCTAATTCAATATGACTAATGTCCTGATAAGAAGAGCAAAGTTGGACACAAAGACATCAGGGATGCTGGCATACAGAGGAAAGACCGTGTGAGGACACAGGGAGAAGGTGGTCACCCACAAGCCAAGGAGAGAGGCATCCGGAGAAACCAGCCGCCAGCATCTTGATCTGAAGAGTTACAGACTCCAGAATTGTGAGAAAATACACAGTTACTGTTTAAGCCCCCCAGTCTCTGGCACTTTGTTACAGCAATCACAGAAGACTAACATAACTAATGAGCCCAGTGAACACTATAGAGCGCCCCCTCGTCTTGCTTTGAAAAACGTTTTGCTGAAACGATAGAACTTCCCAGTAAAATCTCTTTGCTGAAACCCTTCAGGGAGCTCAGAGTTTTAGTGCATGCACCACCCATTCTCCCTGTATTAAGACCTTTCCAATAGAAGCTGTACTTTGCTTTAGCACAACTGAGTGCCAGTAAACTGTCTTTACTGCTGTTTATTCTTTTTTTTTTTTTTTCAAAGATTTATTTATTTAGGGCGGAGGTCGGGTTGGGGAGGGATGTTTATTCTTTTAAAGGGCTCCTCGGATTAAATCGATCACATACTTAAATTGAAAAAATCAATTAAATTGATAACAACCCTTTTGATGACCTCCAAGTCTACTGATTAGTTACTTACTTACAAGAGTGACATTTCATTACTTCAAAGGGTCTACCCACATTGAAGGGAAGCATTACACAGGCTGTATACACAGACGGTGGGAGCCTTGGGCACCATTTTAGAATCTGCCTGCCCTAGTGTCCTTCCCTAGGCACGGGGGTAAATCAATGTGGTGGAGGCATCAAGGGAGTAAGTATAACATCAAACAGTAGCCTGGCCCTGACGCGACTTGGATAGACCTTGAAAACTCTTAAATGAAAAAGTAAGCTACACTGCAACAAGAGAGGCCACTGCAATGGGAGGCCCACACAGGCCGAAGAATAAAGATGGAAATAAATAATCAATAAAAGAGGCCAAATTTTTTTTTTAAAGTAAGTAATAAAATGATGTTGATGGTACAAAAATGCTACATAAAAGAAAACACAATCAAAATAACATCGTATGTTTTGTAAGAATGGGCTTTCCTGGTGGCTCAGATGGAAAAGAATCTGCTGAAATGCAGGTGACCCAGGTTTGATTCCTGGTTTGGGAAGAAGACCACTCCCTCAGAAGAGGAAATGGCAACGCACTCAAGTATTCTTGCCTGGGAAATTCCATGGACAGAGGAGCCTGGAGGGCTGCAGTCTTTGGGGTCACAAAGAGTCATTCACGACTCAAGAACTAACACATTTTATAAGAACATGCATCAAATGTGTTACAGTAGGTGCCCAGGGTGGGAGGGAGAAAATAAAAGTTGAGATTAAGTGGAAAATAGGGAAAAAATAAAACAAAAGAGAATTCCATGATGATAGACTGCCATGAACTGAGGAGAATGGATAATTCAACCCGTTGAAGCCAAAATGAAATAAACTGAAATAATTAAGACAGAAATTCTTTGATACAGCCCTTTCCTTGCTTGTTTCCCTCTGTCAGTGACCTAGAATGACGTTAGGCATGAGCAGAGTAACTCCCAATTTACTGTTCAAATTGTTTCAGTGGTTTCTTAAGGTAGGCTTCTTAGAAAGGTTGTCAGATTTGTAGGACAGGTGCTGAATGCAGAGGCTGAATACAAGTGCCAGGGCTGCTGGAGGGAAAGGAGAAGGCCCTGGAGAGGGCAGGGGTGTTGAGACAAAGCCGACAATCTGGCCCACCCTGCCTTGTGTAAAAGAAGAGTGTCGTTATTAAAAGAACAATATAAATGAGCAAAATGCTATAAGGATTATAAGGGCTTCCACTTCCCCAGTGCCTCAGCGGTAAAGAATCTGACTGCAATGCAGGAAACGCAGGAGATAAGGGTTCAATCCGCTGGAGGAGCGACTGGCAACCCACCCCAGTGTCCTTGCCTGGAAAACCCCAGAGACAGAGGAGCCTGAGAGGCTACAGTCCATGGGGTCACAAAGAATCTGACAAGACTGAAGCAACTGAGCTTAAGTATGAACATAAAGGTTATATTTCTAGGCAGTCTGTAAGTAATCAATAAACATTCATTTCTAAATTGAATGTCGAGAATGTTCAAGCTTTCCTCCATAGGAACAGTGCTAGAAACAATAGTTTTGTTTCCGGTGTTGCTAGACTGCAAGCCCCACCAAAGTGAGCTAGGACAGTAACGGAACTCACTTGGGTTCTGGGTCTTAGGAATCAGGATGTGGAAAGGAGACAGAAAGAAGACTAGCTCTTCCAAGGCCAATCCTGGCTCAAGTATCAAACTAGAGGAAGGTTGTATTGTCAGTCTCTGATGTTTCTTTTTTATGTCTCTTGTTTTCTTCACTGTACATTACGACAGGAGTATTTTTCATAAGAGTAGTATTAAAGTTTTCATTTTGCAATAATGCTTAATGATCACTTTATATTTTTTTCTTTCATTTGTTTAGTTTTTGATTTTAGGGATGAGCAGAGAAATTCCCAATTTACTGTTGGAGTAGATGCCTACTTAAAATGTACTTATTTTTAATTTGAGGACAATTGCTTTACAATATTGTGTTGGTTTCTGCCCTACGTCAACATGAATCAGTCATAGGTGTGCATAATGTCCCCTCCCTCTTGAATCCACTTCCCGCCCCATCCCACCCCTCTAGGTTGTCACAGAGCACCGGATAATGACTATTTTTTTACATGAATGAAATTTCCATATGATGGGTGGCGGACCATCCCTTACTTAGCAGTTTCTCTATTGCTATCAGGTTCTCATTACTTTCCTGCACACTTTTCTCCTCCGATGCCTCCTCTCCTGGCTCCTATTACAAGTTCTCTCCTCTGTTTGCTCAAGCACTTCATTTTCCAAACTTCCAGGACTTTCTAATCCTCCCAGCTCTGGTTTATTCAGAGCAGCTGACATCCCCAAGTCATTCGTTGAAAGCTTTGAACTGAACTCCGTCCTGCTCATCTATCAATGGCTAGTACACCTCTAGCAAGTCCAGAGTTCTTGCCATTGTTAATCAAAGATGCTTATTAATTCAAATTAATCTTTGCACTGAGGCGGCTGAGCACATGAAAGGGGAAGTTTGCTGTTAGGGTAGGAAAATACGGGGTCAAAGTGGTTACCTTATAAATAGGCTAGCCCTGCTTGGGAATCTTTTCTCTAACCAAGCCCCTAAAGGAGTGCTGGTTTTCCACAGCTGGTTTTCATTCCTCCACCTTGATCCTGTAGATCCTTTGCACACCAGCATTTCTTTTCCATCCGCTTCTTCCCCAGTGGTTTCCATGGTGGCAGTAGGGGTCTTGAGATGGGAAGAGAGGTGTTGGAGCTGTCTTTTCTAACTGTGGGTTTATCAACACATTGGGAATGATCTCTCCTTAACAGCAGCTTAATAAACAAATAAAAGGAAGGAGAGTAAAACAAATATAAACTAGGGTTCAAGTCATTTGTTTTTCTTAAATATCTGTGGTTAGGAGTACCGTGTAATCCTGACTTTGCTTACATCATACAAGTGCATGTATGTGTTGTGGTGGGAAAAGGGCTGCTGGAAGAGTCCAGAAGCGGGGACAGGTCTGAGCAGGCAAGCATTTCAGTCCAGCAAGAAGCAGAGTTATCTGACCAGCATTAATAACCTCAGCCCAAAGGAATTCACACTTAACTTTGTTTATACTTTCATAGGAGGAGGGTGATCCTCGTCAGATACCACATAGGAGCTTGAAAGCATTGAGGCCAGGAGCAGAGGGTGGGATACTCTCTCTGGAGAAGCCAAGAGTATACTTCAAAGTAAACATGTCTTTGCTTCTGCTCTGGTCATTCTCCTAAGACAAGGCAAGTGGGATTTGTTGTGAAGCTAGAGCCTCAGCCAGCCCCTGGGAAGGAACATATTCCATGACTCCCTTAACTTGTCTCCTTTGGTTCGAGATATCAGTCCTGCTGTGGCTCCTATGTCCTTTTTCAAACACTCTGTTCCTTCTGACTAGGCTGCCCCTAAACTCTTTACAGCAGATTCTTTCTGGCTGATCAATAAGAAACCCCATATACCCACTACTATATATAAAATAGATAATGAATAAAGGCCTACTGTATAGCACGGGGGGCTCTATTCAGTACTCTCTAATGGCCTATATAGGAAAATAATCTAAAAACTGTGGGTATATGGACCCACAACACATGGAACTTATATAAATCATGCAATGTGGTGTTTTCCTATACAAAACTGTCATGAAACTGTGACATCATCACCACAATCAAGATAATGAATGCGGCAATCCTTTCTAGAAGTTTCCTCATACCCCTTGGCAATCCTTCCCGACGCCCTCTTCAGCCAGTCATTGATCTGCTTTCTGTCCCTCTAGGTTAGTTTAGAATATTTTGTAGGTAGAATATTGGCAGAGTATGTTCTCTTGTTTACCTTCTTCCATGCAGCATATTTATTTTGAAATACATTCATGTTTCTGCATGCACTAATAGTCCTTTCCTTTTTTTATTTTTTAAAAGACAGCTTTGTTTTTAAAGTTTTAATAGAGCTATAATTTACATATAACAAAGTGTACCCTTTGAAGGTATGTGATTAGATGGCTATTAATGGTACTACAGAGCTGTGCTACCATCACCATAAACTAATTTTAGAACATTTTCTTCATCCCTCAAAGAATCCTTGTGCCCACTACTGGTCACTCACCTTTTTTTTGTTCTCCCCCTAACCCTGGGCAGCCAGAACTCTACCTTCTGTATCTATAGGTTGGCCACATAAATATCACAACACAGCGAGTGGTCTTTGTGGCTGGTTCTTTCACATAATGTCTTGAGGTTCACAGGTTATAGCATGTATCACTACTTCCTTTTTATGGCTAAATAAATTCCATCATTTTTTATCCATTCATCAATTGACAGGCATTGAGTTGTCTCCACATTTGGGTTGTTACAAATAATGATGGTGTGAACATTCAGGAACAAGTTTTTGTATGGTTACAGTTGACCCTTGAACAAGGTGGGGGTTAATCCAAGTATAACTCATAGTCAGCCATTCCTATCCCCAGTTCCTCTGCACCCATGGGCTCAACCACCCATGGAATGCATGCTTAGTTACTCAGTCCGACTATTTGTGACTCCATGGATTGCAGCCCGCCAGGCTCCTCTGTCCATGGGCATTTTCCAGGCAAGAATATTAGAGTGTGTTGCTCTGCTCTCCTCCAGGGGATCTTCCCAACTCAGGGACTGAGCCCAGGTCTCCACATTTCAGAGAGATTCTTTACTATCTGAGCCACCAGGAAATCCCAAGAATACTGGAATGGGTAGCCCATCCTTTCTCCATGGTATCTTCCTGATCCAGGAATCAAACCTCGGTCTCCTGCATTGCAGGTGGATTCTTCACCAGCTGAGCTACCAGGGAAGCCAAATAGTCCCTTCCTTTTTATTGCTGAATAGTAGCTCATTGTGTGGACATACCACCATCTGTGTATCCGTGAGCCTGTCGATGCATTTGGAGCCGTCTTGCAAATAAAGCTGCCATGAACGTTTAGGTACTGATCTTTGGAAGGAATCAGCTTCCATTTTTCTTGGGTTTATATCTAGGAGTGAACAGGCTGGATAATAGCAGAGATGCATGTTCAGGTTTTTAAGAAACTCCCCAATTGTTTTCCAAAGGAGTTGCAGCTTTTTGCATCCCCAGCAGCAATGTATGAGAATTCTGTGGCCTCATCAATACTTATTGTGGTCAGTATTTTGATTTTCAGTCACTGTAACTAAAGGTTATAACTATAACTATAGGTGTGTGGTGGAATCTCACTGTGCTTTAATTTGCATTGATTTAATGACTAATGATGTTGAGCATCTTTTCATAAGGCCTTTTGCTATTCATATGTCACATATCTTCTTTGGTAAAGCATCTGTTAGAATCTTTTCCCCAGGGGCTTCTCTTGTGGTTCAGTGGGTAAAAAGTCCATCTTGCAGTGCAAGGGGCACTGGTTCGATCTCTGGCCTGAGAGGATCCCGTATCCCTTGGAGTGGCTGGACCTGTGTCCAATTAAGAGCCAGTGCTCTGCAACGAGAGAAGCCACAGAAATAGGAGGCCCACATAGGCCAAAGAATAAAAATGGTGGATGAAAATCAATAGATAAAAAATCAATAAACGATGCCAAAAATAAAAGCAAAACCTTTTCTCCATTTTGGGATAGGTTGTTTGTTTTCTTATTACTGAGCTGGATGTTCTTTATGTATTCAGGATATAAATGACCAGACTTATGATCTACAAATTTTTTCTCCTGGGTTATGTTTTGCCTTTTCATTCTCCTAACAGTGTCTTTTGAAGAGCAGCTTTTTAAAATTTCGATGAAATATAATTTATCATTTTTAATGAATGTTGGTTTTTGTACTATCTGTGAGAAATATTTACCTAACCTAAGTTTAAAAAGATTTTCTCTTATGTCTTCTCTGAAAGTTTTATAGCTTTAGGTTTAATATTTAGGTCTACAGGCATTTTAAATTAATTTTTTGTACCTGGTGTGAGTTATTGATCAAAGTTTTTTTCCCCCGCACAGCATTCATTGAAAAGACTATCCTTTCTCCACAGAACTGTCTTAGCACCTTTGTCAAAAATCCATCTTTTAGGGCTTCTCTGGTGGTCCAGTGGATAGAGTCTGCCTTGCAGTACAAGGGGCACCAGTTCGATCCTTGGGCTGGACCAGTGTGTCCAATCACGAGCCAGCACTCTGGAGCGCAGGCGCCCAGAGCTGGTGCTCTGCAGTGAGAGAGGCCACTGCAATGGGAGGCACACACAAGCTGAAGAATAAAGACGGATGAAAATGAATACATAAAAAAGCAATAGAAGAGGCCAAATTTTTTTTTAAATCCATCTTTTTATAATGTATGTGTGACTTTTTTTCTAGACTGTGTTTCACTGATCTGTTTGTCTATTTTGATGCCACTCTATCCTGATTACTGTAGCCTTATGACAAATCTTGAAATCGGGCACTGATAGTTTTCCAATTTTGATTCTTTCTGAAATTATTTTAGGTCACTTGCATTTTCATATGAATGTCGATTTCTACATATCTGCTGTGGCTTTGGTATGAATTGCATGGCATATATATATTAATCTGTTTGAGATTAATTGATTTCTTAATGTTGAGTTTTCCAACCCATCTTCATTAGTTCTTCATTTAAATGGTAATGCTTTTTACATTAACTTAGGTATTTTACAACTTAGTTTTCTGCTGACAAAATGATTTCTTCAGGGAACTATGGTTTGCCCTTTCCAAGTACATAAAACTTATTTTTGGATAGAACCATTTTAAGCAAACACAATTACTTACTTACAATGGCATTTTTATTTTTAAACTTAAAGATGTGAACATTAAAAAGTGCCAAGATACCACCCAGATGGCACAGTGAATGTGTGGAAGACCACCCAGAAACCCTCTCTGGAACCGAGACTCTCTGGCCCCCGCCCTGCCCTCACTCATCTCCCACCCCCACCAACCTCCCATCCCGGGTTACTGGGAGGGTTGGCAGTTGAGGGCTTTGTCTGAGCCTTTCTCTAGGAATTGTCCTCTGTCAACCAAGAGGTTAATGGTCACAGCCTCTCCCTAGAGGCAACCCACAAAGTGACTTCTTTGCCTCTTTAGTTCCTCTTATGGTCCCTCCAGGACCACTCTGGAGGACTGTAGGAGCTCCACAGCTCCTGGTGGGATCGTCTGGGGCCACTGTGACATTGTAGTTCAGCTCCTCCCTTGCCCAGTAGCAGTCCTGCCTCAAGCCTCCATCTCAGACAGTCTGTCTCCCAGGGAATCCAAATAAAAACAGATGAGAATGTCTTTATCAGTTTGCAACTAATGCATGAGCTTAAAGGACTGGAGACAGAGACCCAGGGTCAGTCAACCCATGAGGCCCAGGGGGAGATGTGGCGAAAACAGGAAGCGAGGGATCACTGGCCCTTGTGACTGCTGGTGCATGGTCCAAGTCTGGCCCCTCACTCAGAGGGGCTTCCTCATCACAGCTCACCCTGACTCTGGGAGGAGGAGAAAGCACCTGGCAGGCATCTGCCTCCTCACTGTGGCAGATACACGGATGACACATGGGAGAGAGAGAGGAAAAGAAGTCTTTTCATCCTCTGAGAGCAGGAGGTCAAGTGAAGTTGAATGGAGATGCTTGCCCGCTGGGAACAGAGTATCACAGCTGGTAGATGAAGACTCACTTTAAAATTTTCCTCAGCTCCCATTCGATGGGAACAGGAGTGTGAGAAGGGAAGTAAGAGGAAATGGGACCAACAACCACTATAAAATTAAAGATTGTGATACGCAAGTGTCTTTTAGTCACTTGTTGATGATAATGAAACTGACTGTGATCAGAACAAATAGGTGGGCAACCAGGCGCTTGATGAATGGATTTCCTCACTGCTCTTTTCTCCAGGTATTAGCCAGCAATTCAGCTTTCCATTTTGACATAAATCCTGTCCTCACAGAATCACTGCACATTTTTAAAAAAGTTAGAATGACGTCTTTAGAAATAACCTTGGGTTAATCCTTGCAAATGAATTTCATATTATACAACATATATTTATGTAAATATAGTAACATAATAATGACTAATTAGAGATACTATAAAGTCCTTTTCACCTGTGTTCCCTCCTTTGCTCTTTACAACAATATATGTCAGGGGAGAAAACTGACATTCAGAGAAGTCAGTGGCTGGTACTGGGGCTTTCAGTCAGTGGCTAAACTTGAACTTAAACTTGGGTCTACAGACACTAGAGCCTATGTTATTTCCTTCTTACAAATAGCCCTAGAAGAATTTACCTTCCAGAAAACACCTGTATGAGTCTGTTTATCCACTGTATAAATCTGGATGTTCACCTATTACGAGTCAGGGGCCACCTGCTTTCTTTGAAGGAACACCCATTCAAGACTTTCTCATAAAAGAACAATGAGGAAACAATCTCTGTGGTGTTCGGGAGATTGGCAGTCACCAAAATGTCCAAACATGCCTACTGACATATTTTGGGATATTGGAATTATGCACATTCCTGAAGCATGTCCTGGAGATGATTCATTCTTATTTTTATTTTTTTAACTTTTATTTTACTTTTACAGAGTTTTGTTGTTTACAAATATGCATGTTCCTAGATTAGTCATATGTATATCACCCCCATCCCACCCCTCCCGACCATCACACAGCACCTCTGAAGGATCTCCTTTTCTCACAGAGCAATGACTATAGCTATTTTCTTCACTTATGATAGTATAGGCCTTCATGCTATTCCTTTACGCCTCCCACCCTCTGTTCCTTCCCCACAATGTCCATATTTCCACTGTCCATGTCTGTCTTTCCGTCGCTTCACTGCATGTGCCATCATCACCATCCTACTAGATTCCATGTATATGTGCTAATATACTGTATTTGTCCTTCTCTTTCTGACTGACTTCACTTTTTAGGATACGTTCTAGATTCAGTCACCTCATTAGGGCTGATTCTTCTGCATTTCTCTTTACAGCTGTGTAGTATTCCATTGTGTATATGTACCAGGGCTTTTGTATCCATTCGTTCGTCGATGGGCATCTAGGTTGCTTCCATGTTCCAGCTATTGTATAGAGAGCTGCAATGAACATTGGGGTACAGGTGCTTCTTTCAGTTTTGATTTCATCAGGGTATAAGCCTAAGAGTGGGATTGCTGGGTCGTAGGGTGCTTCTATTTTTAGTTTTTTAAGAAATCTCCAGACTGTCTTCCATAGAGGCTGTATCAATTTACATTCCCACCAGCAATGCAGGAGTGTTCGCTTTTCTCCGCAGCCTCTCCAGCATTTATTCTCTGTTGACTTGTGGATGATGGCCATTCTGGTGGGTATGAGGTGATATCTGATTGTAGTTTTGATTTGCATTTCTGTAATTATAAGTGAAGCTGAGCATTGTTTCATGTTTGTTTTTTTTTTAAACATTTATTTTTTTTATTTATCTTTTGTGGGGGGTGGGGAGAGAGGGGGACGGGCGGGCCACTTCTATTGGTCTTTCATTTCTCTATTTTCATCCGTCTTTGTTCTTCGGCTCCTGTGGGCCTCCTTCGGCTCCTGTCGTCACAGAGCGCTAGCTCTGGGCACATGCGCACCAGAGCTCTGGCTCAGTAATTTGACACATCAGTCCAGCCGCTCCGCAGCACGTGGGATCTTCCCAGGCCAGGGATCAAACCGGCGGCCCTTGCACTGCAAGGCAGTGTCCTTACCCGTTGGGCCACCAGGGCAAGCCCTGTTTCATGTGTTTTTGGGCCATCCGTATGTCGTCATTGGAGAGGTGTCGGTTTAGGTCCTTTTCCCATTTTTTTGTTGGGTTGTTCATTTTTCTGGTGCTGAGTTGTCTGAGTTGCTTGTAGATTTTGGAGATTCTTTGTATTCTTTGTCTGTTGTTTCATTTGCTATGATTTTCTCCCATTCTGTGGGTTGTCTGTTCAGCTTTATTGTAATTTCTTTTGCTGTACAAAAGCTTTTAAGTTTCATTAGGTCCCACGTGTTCATTTTTCTTTTCAGTTTCTCTATTCTAGTAGGTGGGTCAGAGAAGATCTTGTTTTGATTTATGTCCTTGAGGGTTTTGCCTATATTCTCCTCTAAGACTTTGATGGTTTCTGGTCTTACATTTAGGTCTTTAATTCATTTTGAGCTGATCTTTGTGCATGGTGTCAGGGAATGTTCCAACTTCATTTTTTTGCATGTAGCTGTCCAATTTTCCCAGCACCATTTGTTGAAGAGGCTGTCTTTGTCCCACTTTATAGTTTTGTCTCCTTTGTCAAAAATAAGGTACCTGTAGGTGCGCGGGTTTATCTCTGGGTTCTCTATCCTGTTCCATTGGTTTATATTTCTGTTTTTCTGCCAGTGCCATACTGTCTTGATGACTGTTGCTTTGTACTATAGTCTGAAGTTGGGGAGGCTGATCCCTCCAGCACGGAGATGACTTAAGAGCAGAATCCCCTCGTGCAGTGGAAGGGGATGCTCCCCAAAGAGAGGAGTGGGTGGAGGACAGGAGCTGCTATGAAGGACAGGCTGCACGGGAGGACTGAGCACTCCAGCTCTCACTCAGCAAGGCTGGCCCAGAGGGTCTGGAAGAATAGAGGACCCAGACCCTTCTCAGTTCACTTCATTTAATCCTCACTCTGCTGCTATGAAATGATACATATATATAATATATGTGATATATTTAATTTTATACATATATAATTATAATATGTAACTATGCATAGAAAATTATATAATAATGTATTGTAATATATAATCATATATCACATATATAATTGTATATAACATATACAATTGTATATATATTATATAATTATATATGATATAGATAATTTATGATTATATACACATAATTATATATATGTATCATGATATATACAATTATATATAATATAATAATTACACATATATAATTACATATAATATAGACAAATTTACTATCATACACAATTATGTATATCACATATATGATTATATATAATTATAAATTGTCTATATTATATGTAATTATATGTGATTATATAATGATAAATTATCTATATCATATACAATCATACATATATAATATATATAATTATATGTACAAAATATGTAATTATATATTATATATAATTACATATTATATATGATATAGATAATTTATGATTATATACACATAATTATATATATGTATCATGATATATACAATTATATATAATATAATAATTACACATATATAATTACATATAATATAGACAAATTTACTATCATACACAATTATGTATATCACATATATGATTATATATAATTATAAATTGTCTATATTATATGTAATTATATGTGATTATATAATGATAAATTATCTATATCATATACAATCATACATATATAATATATATAATTATATGTACAAAATATGTAATTATATATTATATATAATTACATATTATATATGAGATACATAATATAATTACATATAATTATATATTATATTATAATCTATAAGATAAATTGTATATAATATACACATTATATATTACATATGATATAATGTATATTATATGTCATATTCTGATAAGCATATCATTATATAAATATATGCATAATATATGTAACATATATAGCAGTATGTAATCATAATATATAATACATATTACATAACAATAGGTAATATTCATAATAATAATCATCATATATATTTAAATTTATAATAACATATAATTATAATACACAATCATATATAATTTATTATATATATACATTATATATATTGTATATGATTATGTATACAGGGAAGCCTGCACCCGCTATGATATGCTCATCAGAAGGCCAGTAATTATTGGAAGAAGGGAAACGTGAGACATGAATATTCCGTCTAGGACTTAAGTCAGACTAGAGGGGCCGAGGAGCCTGTCCTAACCCATGCAGAAGAGGAAGGGCGAAAGCCTGACCTTCACTAGACTCACCAGAGCGCTGAAGATGTGCAGGTGATTCAATGAACAAGAGACTCGGGACAAATGCGCAGCTGGCACCGGCAGAGCTTAGACGTCCAAGCAGAAGCTGGACCATGGGATAAAGGGATGGCACAGAATTTCTTTTATTTTTTATTTCGTTGTTTTTTGGCACAGAGGTGATGAAAATGTCCTAAAAATGACTGCAGGTGGTTCTACAACTCTGTGAATATACTAAAACCTATCAGATTGTATACTTTCAGTGGGTGCGTTGCATGGTATGTTAACTATCTCTCAACAAAGTGATTACAAGTGAGTAAGACGAGACCATTGATAAGATTGGGGGTGTTGTTGATGCAAAGGAAACCTCAGGGTTGTTTGCACCTCTTGGCATAGTCCTGGGACCAGGGCTGAGTGCCAGCCAAGCAGTGATGAAGGGGCCTGGATTGGACACATTAAGAGGCTGAATCCAGTAAGCATTGAATAACTGAATGAATAAATACTGAAGTGCCTGAATCTGTGTTAAAGCCTGGTCAGCGAGAAGGAATAAAAGAGCATTTGAAAAGAAAAAACCCCACAAAACTCAGAACTAGATGCATTGCCATTACAGGATTTTGAAATGAGAAATAACACGATCTGCCTTATATTTAAAAAAAAAAACAGAGCATTTGGAAGCCACTGTGATAGGAGGCCCGCAAAGAACAAAGATGGAAATGAAATACCAATAGAAGTGGCCAAAAAAAAAATAAAAAAGACCATTTGGCTTAAGTGTTAGGACTTGGAGCTGGGAAGAGCTTTTGAGGGTGATCCAAAGCAATTTTGCGATAGAATCAACACTATTGTATATTCACACATCTCTGACTCCTCTTATCGAATCTGGGGTCTCATTTGAAGTCTGGGTGTTGCAGGGTTGGGAGGAGGAGGATCTCACTTGGCACCCAAGGTGGAAACCTGGAACAGGAAACCGGTTGCCCTTAAAAGTGCCATCTCCCATTGTACTGTGGGCGTTATACGTTAAAGGTGAAGCCTTCTCCTGCAGCAAAGCTCACAAAACACTGAAATGTGTCACCTCTGGGAAGACTTAGAAAACTTTCTGTACGAAGACACATGGGAATTAGATGCAACTCATTATGAGATTGGGATGTGGATTTTTTGGCTTCTGGAAAGCCCGTAGTTAATGGAGGCTGTAGTTTGTTGAGATATCAAGTTCAAGTGTGGTCTAGTGGATGAACACAGTCAAATGGGTCACTTCACTCAAGGTTTAAACCAACTCTTAATGTGTTCACTCACTGTGTTATGCGCAGGCAAGACACTTGCCTCTACAAATTCAGTGTAAAACTCTGAGCAAGCACTGGTTTTGAAAGAAATGATGAAACCGTCCTCTGCTTTCGTCACCAAGCTGCCCTTGGGCTCAACTGGGCTCAAGGCCAATGTACCTGGAAAGTTAAGACGAGACCATTGATAAGATTGGGGTGTTGTTGATGAAAAACCTCTTGGCATTAGTCCTGGGACCAGGGCTGAGTGCCAGCCAAGCAGTGATGAAGGGGCCTGGATTGGACACATTAAGAGGCTGAATCCAGTAAGCATTGAATAACTGAATGAATAAATACTGAAGTGCCTGAATCTGTGTTAAAGCCTGGTCAGCGAGAAGGAATAAAAGAGCATTTGAAAAGAAAAAACCCCACAAAACTCAGAACTAGATGCATTGCCATTACAGGATTTTGAAATGAGAAATAACACGATCTGCCTTATATTTAAAAAAAAAAACAGAGCATTTGGAAGCCACTGTGATAGGAGGCCCGCAAAGAACAAAGATGGAAATGAAATACCAATAGAAGTGGCCAAAAAAAAAATAAAAAAGACCATTTGGCTTAAGTGTTAGGACTTGGAGCTGGGAAGAGCTTTTGAGGGTGATCCAAAGCAATTTTGCGATAGAATCAACACTATTGTATATTCACACATCTCTGACTCCTCTTATCGAATCTGGGGTCTCATTTGAAGTCTGGGTGTTGCAGGGTTGGGAGGAGGAGGATCTCACTTGGCACCCAAGGTGGAAACCTGGAACAGGAAACCGGTTGCCCTTAAAAGTGCCATCTCCCATTGTACTGTGGGCGTTATACGTTAAAGGTGAAGCCTTCTCCTGCAGCAAAGCTCACAAAACACTGAAATGTGTCACCTCTGGGAAGACTTAGAAAACTTTCTGTACGAAGACACATGGGAATTAGATGCAACTCATTATGAGATTGGGATGTGGATTTTTTGGCTTCTGGAAAGCCCGTAGTTAATGGAGGCTGTAGTTTGTTGAGATATCAAGTTCAAGTGTGGTCTAGTGGATGAACACAGTCAAATGGGTCACTTCACTCAAGGTTTAAACCAACTCTTAATGTGTTCACTCACTGTGTTATGCGCAGGCAAGACACTTGCCTCTACAAATTCAGTGTAAAACTCTGAGCAAGCACTGGTTTTGAAAGAAATGATGAAACCGTCCTCTGCTTTCGTCACCAAGCTGCCCTTGGGCTCAACTGGGCTCAAGTGCCAATGTCACCTCAGTCTAGCCCCTCCCCCATCTCTTAGTAAGCTGACCGGTAGAGGAGCTTCAGGAATGGCTTAGGCTAAAGCCTTCTGATGAACAAATCCATGCTAAGATATGTGTGACTAAAAGTTATCTAATTGTTGCAGTTTAAGAAAAGAAGCCACTTACCATAAAGAACAACTGAATGAACCTATGCCTCACTGTGGTAGTTTTTTTTTTTTTTTAATTTTGTTTTAGGTGGGTGGGCTTTCTGGATACTTCTTTTTGTTAGGAAAAATTGCTCAATTTATCAATATGGATCTGCACATTAAAGTAACAATGAGATAATGACTTTATACCAATATGACTGGCAAAAAACTGAAAAAAGCAAAATGCTTATTAATTGTTGTGATGGAAGGAAAAGGGGGCTTCCCCAGTGGCTCAGCAGTGAAAGACTCCGCCTGCAGCGCAGGAAACGAGGACTCAATCCCTGGGCGGGAAGATCCCCTGGAGGAGGGCATGGCAACCCTCTCCAGCGTCCTCGCCCCGAGAATCCTACGGACAGAGAAGCCTAGTGGGCTTCAGTTGATGGGGTCACGAAGAGTTGGACAGAGCTGAAGTGACTGAGCACACATGCGCATGTAAGGAAAATGAGGCTGTCACATACTGTTAATAGAAACTGAAGGGTTACCTTACTTCAGAAGGAATCTGACAGTATCTACCCGAAGAAAAAATATTATACAGCCATCTCCCATTGTACTGTGGGCGTTATCGTTAAAGGTGAAGCCTTCTCCTGCAGCAAAGCTCACAAAACACTGAAATGTGTCACCTCTGGGAAGACTTAGAAAACTTTCTGTACGAAGACACATGGGAATTAGATGCAACTCATTATGAGATTGGGATGTGGATTTTTTGGCTTCTGGAAAGCCCGTAGTTAATGGAGGCTGTAGTTTGTTGAGATATCAAGTTCAAGTGTGGTCTAGTGGATGAACACAGTCAAATGGGTCACTTCACTCAAGGTTTAAACCAACTCTTAATGTGTTCACTCACTGTGTTATGCAGGCAAGACACTTGCCTCTACAAATTCAGTGTAAAACTCTGAGCAAGCACTGGTTTTGAAAGAAATGATGAAACCGTCCTCTGCTTTCGTCACCAAGCTGCCCTTGGGCTCAACTGGGCTCAAGGCCAATGTCACCTCAGTCTAGCCCCTCCCCCATCTCTTAGTAAGCTGACCGGTAGAGGAGCTTCAGGAATGGCTTAGGCTAAAGCCTTCTGATGAACAAATCCATGCTAAGATATGTGTGACTAAAAGTTATCTAATTGTTGCAGTTTAAGAAAAGAAGCCACTTACCATAAAGAACAACTGAATGAACCTATGCCTCACTGTGGTAGTTTTTTTTTTTTTTTTAATTTTGTTTTAGGTGGGTGGGCTTTCTGGATACTTCTTTTTGTTAGGAAAAATTGCTCAATTTATCAATATGGATCTGCACATTAAAGTAACAATGAGATAATGACTTTATACCAATATGACTGGCAAAAAACTGAAAAAAGCAAAATGCTTATTAATTGTTGTGATGGAAGGAAAAGGGGGCTTCCCCAGTGGCTCAGCAGTGAAAGACTCCGCCTGCAGCGCAGGAAACGAGGACTCAATCCCTGGGCGGGAAGATCCCCTGGAGGAGGGCATGGCAACCCTCTCCAGCGTCCTCGCCCCGAGAATCCTACGGACAGAGAAGCCTAGTGGGCTTCAGTTGATGGGGTCACGAAGAGTTGGACAGAGCTGAAGTGACTGAGCACACATGCGCATGTAAGGAAAATGAGGCTGTCACATACTGTTAATAGAAACTGAAGGGTTACCTTACTTCAGAAGGAATCTGACAGTATCTATTTTCCCTTCAGAAAGTCTTCTAAAGACATTACTATTAATTTTTTTAAAACTTGTTATTTTATACAGGTGTGTAGCCAATTCACAATGTTGTGATAATTTCAGTGAGACAATAAAGGGCCTCAGCCATACAAGTGTCCATTCTCTCCCAAAGTGCCCTCCTATCCAGACTTCCAGATAGCATTAGACAGAGTTCCCTGGACTATATGGTAAGAGCTTGTTGGTTATCCATTCTCTATATAATAGTTTGCATCTGATAACCCCAAACTCCCAACTGTTCCCTCCCCTACACTCTTTCCTCCTTGGCAACTGCAAGTCTGTTCTCTATGTGAGTCTGTTTCCGTTTCATAGAAAAGTTCATTTGTGAATATATATATATATGTCTCTCTCTGTATATATCTGTGTATATATAGTAAGCAACAATAAGACAGTTTAACAGTGATTAAGAACATAGACCCTGGAATTTCCCTGATAGTCCAGTGGTTAAGAATCTGCCTTGCAATTCAGGGGATGTGAGTTTGATCCCTGGTCGGAGAACTAAGATCCCACATGCCTCAGAGCTACTAAGCCCTCATACCACAACTCCTGAGCCCACATGCTACGCCAGAGAGTCCATGAGCCACAATGAAAGATCCTGAATGACGCAATGAGGATTCAGAGTGCCACAGCTATGACCCAATGCACCCAAATAAATAAATAGCTATTTAAAAAAAGAAAGAACACAGACCCTGTCAAATACAGATTGCCCTGGTTCAAATCCTGGTTATGCTATTCATAATAGTGATCTTGAATGAGTTTCTTATTTTCTGTGCTTATTTCTTCCCGTTTTAAGACATTTTTCTTTTGTACCACGGAAGAGCCAATTAACCTTGATAGTTTCAGGTGAATAGTGAAGGGACTCATTCATACATATACATGTATCCACTCTCCCCCAAACTCCCCTTCCATCCAGGTTTCCACATAACATTCAGCAGAGCTCCCTGTGCTGTACAGTAGGTCCTTGTTGGTTATCCATTTAAAATATAGCAGTGTGCACATGTCCATCCCAAACTCTCTAACTATCCCTTCTACCCATCCTTCCCCCTGGGCAACCGTAAGTTTGTTCTGTAAGTCTGCGAGCCTCTGTTTTGTAAGTTCATCTGTATCATTTCCTTTTTCTGACTCTACATATAATGTTGCAGAAATCAGACCATCGAGAAACTAAGCCCCATACTCAGAGGGTTGGAGAACTCAGGTTTATTACACCAGTGGCCCCAGACGAACTAGCGCTCAGAAATTCTGGGCCCTGGGCTCAGAGTAAGCTCTTCTTTTATAGGATTAGCACATGCAGGTACAGTTGGTGATCTTTGATTGGGTGCACTAAAATCAGCAGCTACAGCTAGGGGTTACAGGACAGGACATGGGCAGTTACAGAGCACAGGAATTACTAGGGGCTACAGGTAAGATCAATGAGCTATAGCACCAGGAGTGCAGCAATCTGACCTTATCAGAACGACGGTTTCAGCACCACAGGCATATGTCATGGGGGGAAAAGGAACTTTGTAATTCCTCTATAAACTCTATAATCATTACTGAGCATGAGTTTCAGTTTCCTTACTCAACAATGGATACCTGTGTTATAGTTTAGATTCCACATATAAGTGGCATCATACAGTATTTGTTTTTCACTCTGACTTACCTCAGTATGATTTGTAGTTGCACCAGAGTTACTGCAAATGGCATTGGTTTGTTCTTTTTCATGGCTGCGTGGTATTCCATTATATGTACCGGCTCTTCTTCATCCCTTCCTCTGCTGATGGACATTTTGGTTGTTTCCATGTCTTGGCTGTTGTGGATGGTGCTGCTGTGAACACAGGGGAGACTTTGTTATTAACAAGCTCCCTGGTGATGCCGATGCAGGTGGTCTGCCCACACTTTGAGCAACATCTCAAAATTTTTACTGCTTAATAGGATCCACTCTCCCCAAATTTTCCCGGTTACCGATAGCGGAATCATTCATACATATACATGTATCCACTCTCCCCCAAACTCCCCTTCCATCCAGGTTTCCACATAACATTCAGCAGAGCTCCCTGTGCTGTACAGTAGGTCCTTGTTGGTTATCCATTTAAAATATAGCAGTGTGCACATGTCCATCCCAAACTCTCTAACTATCCCTTCTACCCATCCTTCCCCCTGGGCAACCGTAAGTTTGTTCTGTAAGTCTGCGAGCCTCTGTTTTGTAAGTTCATCTGTATCATTTCCTTTTTCTGACTCTACATATAATGTTGCAGAAATCAGACCATCGAGAAACTAAGCCCCATACTCAGAGGGTTGGAGAACTCAGGTTTATTACACCAGTGGTCCCAGACGAACTAGCGCTCAGAAATTCTGGGCCCTGGGCTCAGAGTAAGCTCTTCTTTTATAGGATTAGCACATGCAGGTACAGTTGGTGATCTTTGATTGGGTGCACTAAAATCAGCAGCTACAGCTAGGGGTTACAGGACAGGACATGGGCAGTTACAGAGCACAGGAATTACTAGGGGCTACAGGTAAGATCAATGAGCTATAGCACCAGGAGTGCAGCAATCTGACCTTATCAGAACGACGGTTTCAGCACCACAGGCATATGTCATGGGGGGAAAAGGAACTTTGTAATTCCTCTATAAACTCTATAATCATTACTGAGCATGAGTTTCAGTTTCCTTACTCAACAATGGATACCTGTGTTATAGTTTAGATTCCACATATAAGTGGCATCATACAGTATTTGTTTTTCACTCTGACTTACCTCAGTATGATTTGTAGTTGCACCAGAGTTACTGCAAATGGCATTGGTTTGTTCTTTTTCATGGCTGCGTGGTATTCCATTATATGTACCGGCTCTTCTTCATCCCTTCCTCTGCTGATGGACATTTTGGTTGTTTCCATGTCTTGGCTGTTGTGGATGGTGCTGCTGTGAACACAGGGGAGACTTTGTTATTAACAAGCTCCCTGGTGATGCCGATGCAGGTGGTCTGCCCCACACTTTGAGCAACATCTCAAAATGTACTGCTTATAGGAGTCCCCTGGGACCTTGCTAAAATGTGGCTTCTGGTTCAGCCTTTCTCGCCAGCTCTCAGAGGATGTCAGGGATCCTGGTCTGGAGAACACAGTTTGAGTCACAAGGCTATAGAGCTGTGGTTCTCAGAGTGGGTTCCCTGGACTGGTATCAGCATTCCCCGAGACCTGTTAGAGATGCAGACGCACAGTTTCTAACTCAGACTTGCAGAACCTCTGCAGTGACTTGTCTCAACAAGCGGTCGTGGGGATCTGCTGCAGGCTGGCAGAGAGAGACACACCAAGTGCTCTCACTTCTCACAAATGCTCCCCAGAAAAGCCTGGACCAGCACCCTGAAGAGTAGCTCGGTGCTGTAAACTCACAGAGGTGCACAGGTGGCCTCGGGAGGGCTGCTGATTCTGAACAGAGAAAGCCAGGATGCCATTTGTAGTCACATTAACTGGAAATGATCATACTAAGTAAGCCAGAAAGAGAAAGACAAATACCATATGATATACTTATATGTAAAATCTAAACTATAACACAGATATCCATTATATGTAAAGTCAAAAAAGAAATGGTACAGATGAACTTAGAAAACAGAAAGAGACTCATAGATTTAGAGAACGAACTTACAATTGCCTAGGGGGAAGGGTGAGGGGAAGGGATAGTCAGGGACAGGGAGATGTTGGGAGGGACGTGGTGGGAGCCCCTGGGACCTAGTGAGGCTTTCAGTCCAGGATGGGGGTGGGGGAAAGGCCAGCCCAGAACTTGGCCTCTAGGCAACAAGAGTCAGGGGTGGGGCACATGTGCGCAGGCGTGGAGGTGTGACCGGGCCCCTGCTCCTCTCTGTGATCCTGCACGGCTCTGGGCACTTGCCTTCCCAGGCCCCCAGACTCTGGGTAAAGCTGCACACCCGTCCATTTAGACAAAGGTGTCAGGAACTTAATGTGCTACTTCTTCCACTGTTATTTGCATATAAAAAGTGGCTTTCAAGAGAAAGCCCTGTTTCTGAAGTGCAGTTTGAAGCCTGGATAGGAAGCTGCCTGGTCTTTAAATCACATCTCAGCGACAGCCTACGGAGCAGGCAACTCGGCTCTGCCACCAGCTCTTCCTGGTGGAGGCTGGCCGGGCCGTTCCCGGTGTGGGCCAGGTTCTGGGAGCCGAGGAGGTCCCCTGCTCGGAGGCTGCCTCCTGGAATCTCCCACCGCCCCATCCTCTGTGGGAGAGAGGCAATTAGCATACGGGAACAGATCCCCTTTGTCTACATTCCAGACTGTGGGATTCAGGCCTCCCCCAGAGACATGCTAATTAGTGGAAGGGCCCTGGGTGCTCACTGGCACCAATCCTGCCTCAAATGCTGCTCCTGGAGATAAAGCAGGTGGAGGTGAAGCCAGAGCTCTGGCCTGTGTGTGGCTTAACCTGCTTCCCATCCAGGAAACCTCCCGCCCCCGCAGCCCCCAAAGCCCTCTCAAGTTTCTGCTGTCCTCTGTGACCGGGAGCATGCGCTCGCTCGAGGCATGAGGATCTTCCATCATCTTGCCCAAGATCGGCTTTCATTCTCATTTGGACTGAGGTTTCTTCACAGGGGACCTTGTTTTATACTTAATTAATGAATCCATTGAGCAATTCATCAATGTTGATTAAAGAAAGACTGTTGCCAAGCACTGTGCAAAGATCAATAGGGCACCATCTGCAATGAGGGCCATGCACATTAGTTAGGGGTGCCAAGGTATATAGCCGAACCATCGGTTACATGCCAGTGGTAAATAGACATGTGCATCTGATGTCATCAAGAAGGCTGAATGCCAAGGAATTAACGCCTTTGACCTGTGGTGCTGGAGAAGACTCTTGAGAGTCCCTTGGACTGCAAGGAGATCAAACCCATCAATCCTAAAGAAAATCAACCCTGAATATTCACTGGAAGGATGGATGCTGGAGCTGAGGTTCCAATACTTCGGCTGAGGAGTGAGGCCCAGGTGGGGAGGTGGGAGAGGAAGGAGGCAGAGGAGAGGCGAGGGAGGGGGCGTCTGGGACAAGGCAGACCAGGGTCCGGCCTAGGAGCCTCTCTGTATGTGGTGAGAATCAAGATGGTGACGATGGAGAGGGTCACAGCCTGCAGGCAACGAGGCCACAAGCCCTCTTCTAGACATAGGAAGTGTGAGGCTCCCAGGGGTGGACTTGCTCATGGGAATCTGGATGAAGGGATGGGGGAGTTGACAAGAGACAGAGGTGGTGTAGCCTGGTGATCTGGGGAAGATGTTTAAGACTCCCGCTGAACTTGAACCCTGACTTTGCCTCTTACTAGTTGTGTGAACCTAAGGAAGACTGTCTACAAGTGGTCTACAGGTTGCTTTCCACTTTTGTAAGAAAGGACTCTAAGTCCTATCTCGCACAGTGATAGGAGGACCCATAAGCGGGAATGTGTGAGGTGCTGAGCACAACGTCTGAGACGGGCTAGGCACCCCGCAGATGTTTTATATCATCAGGCAGATGGACGCTGGAGCTCGATGTGGATCAGGTGGCCCCCGGGAGAATGAGCAATGGGAAAAAAGAGGAGAGTCAGGAAGAGAACGCCTGAAGAGCTAGCAAGACAGGAGGGTGGGGTCAGGGAGATGAATAATAGAGGAGGGTGTGGCTGGGAGACCAGAAACCGCAGGGATTTAGGCGATGAAGGTGGGCGTGTCGGCTTGTCACTCAAGAGTTTACTACAGATTGTAGAGCAGTCTTAGTGGAGTAGGGAATGACTGGAAGACACTTTCAGAAAACACTGCTTTGAAGGGTGAGACACGATAAAAAGAAGCAGAAGGGGAACAGGGATCTTGAAGACCTCCTCTTTTTTTCCCTCATCATGCCTCTTTTATTTATTTATTTTCATCCATCTTGGTTCTTTTGCCTGTGTGGGCCACGCCCATCGCAGATCATGTGCTCTGTGCGCATGCGTCTCAGAGCGCTGGCTCCTAATTGGACACAACTGGTCCCGCCACTCCACGGGCACGTGCCCTGTGCCCCCCGCACTGCAAGGTGGACTCTTAACCCACTGGACCACTAAGGAAGCCCAGGAAGACCTCTTTTTAAGAGAGATGTTGTATGGATCTCTATCCTTTCACTTTCTCCATTTTACTGGCATTACCTGCGCAGGGGGACGCCTGCCTGCCTAACCCTCCCGGTGCGTCCCTGTCTGGGTTAAGCAAGCCCCTCTCCTAGGGCCCCAACTTTGTAAAGAGCTGTGGCAAAGCACCCACATGGTGAGCGGGGTTGTCAGTTTCTTCTGTGTCTTCCTTTTGACCCTGAAGGGCACAGGAACCACGCCCGTGTAGCTTGGGTTTCTCAGCCCCCATCCTAGTGCCTGGCACAAAGTAGGTGCTCAGAATACTGTGCCCAGAGCCAGCTTGTGTGAATGAGCTGGAGGCTGAGGGCACCTGCTTCCAGACCCTGCCTACCTGCAGAGACCCCAGCGGGGCGAACTGCTGTTGGAGCCACAGAGCATCTGGTGACTCTCATGTGATCAAGAGAAGAGGCGCGGTTTTCCTGCTTGTCAACCCGGGGCCAGTACCTTGGGAATCCCTGTCAAAGTGCAAGTTCAAGCATATCCGTATCACGTATCTGGACCCGGAGTGGCTCATCTGTGTTCCCGGAAATGGTGTGTGTGGGTGTCAAGGTGTGCTAAGTCTTACCTATCTTAGGTCATGCAAAGTCTTCAAAGGAAGCAGGGTCGTCTCCGCGGATTTTGTAAGCAGGGGCTCTGAGTGAAAGGTCCCGACCTCTTGCAGATGATGTTCCGTCCTCACGGATCCCTGGAGGGTCTTGGTCTCTGAGCTGTGAGTTGCACCTTTAAGAGCTGCCGTGACCGCACTCTTCTCGCCGGGAGGGGTCTTGGTCTCTTTTAGCTTTGGTGGGGGTTGCACCTTTAAGAGCTAGCCGTGCATCTTTTTCCCTCATCATGCCTCTTTTATTTATTTATTTTCATCCATCTTGGTTCTTTTGCCTGTGTGGGCCACGCCCATCGCAGATCATGTGCTCTGTGCGCATGCGTCTCAGAGCGCTGGCTCCTAATTGGACACAACTGGTCCCGCCACTCCACGGGCACGTGCCCTGTGCCCCCCGCACTGCAAGGTGGACTCTTAACCCACTGGACCACTAAGGAAGCCCAGGAAGACCTCTTTTTAAGAGAGATGTTGTATGGATCTCTATCCTTTCACTTTCTCCATTTTACTGGCATTACCTGCGCAGGGGGACGCCTGCCTGCCTAACCCTCCCGGTGCGTCCCTGTCTGGGTTAAGCAAGCCCCTCTCCTAGGGCCCCAACTTTGTAAAGAGCTGTGGCAAAGCACCCACATGGTGAGCGGGGTTGTCAGTTTCTTCTGTGTCTTCCTTTTGACCCTGAAGGGCACAGGAACCACGCCCGTGTAGCTTGGGTTTCTCAGCCCCCATCCTAGTGCCTGGCACAAAGTAGGTGCTCAGAATACTGTGCCCAGAGCCAGCTTGTGTGAATGAGCTGGAGGCTGAGGGCACCTGCTTCCAGACCCTGCCTACCTGCAGAGACCCCAGCGGGGCGAACTGCTGTTGGAGCCACAGAGCATCTGGTGACTCTCATGTGATCAAGAGAAGAGGCGCGGTTTTCCTGCTTGTCAACCCGGGGCCAGTACCTTGGGAATCCCTGTCAAAGTGCAAGTTCAAGCATATCCGTATCACGTATCTGGACCCGGAGTGGCTCATCTGTGTTCCCGGAAATGGTGTGTGTGGGTGTCAAGGTGTGCTAAGTCTTACCTATCTTAGGTCATGCAAAGTCTTCAAAGGAAGCAGGGTCGTCTGCGCGGATTTTGTAAGCAGGGGCTCTGAGTGAAAGGTCCCGACCTCTTGCAGATGATGTTCCGTCCTCACGGATCCCTGGAGGGTCTTGGTCTCTGAGCTGTGAGTTGCACCTTTAAGAGCTGCCGTGACCGCACTCTTCTCGCCTGGAGAGTCAAGGCGTTCCGCTCCAGCTGGCTTGGATTCTGCTGAAGTTGTAGATCCCTGCGTGAGATTAGGTGTTGATAGGAAGAGCCTGGAGGGATGTCATGGACCTGGGAGGGAAGAAGGACTTCTGAGGAGGGTGAAGGGCTGAGAAACAAGAGGTTATGGGTCTGGGAAACCGATGGCCCACCTCCCTGCCTTCACGTCACTTCCCGTGCAATTAAGGAGTCAAGACGACTACAAGCTACCAATCAAAGCCCGTTCTCCTGTGACGTCACGTCCATGCGCTCCAATGGGAAGCTGCCGTTAGGACCAGACCCATTCAAGTCTGTCCTGAAAGTAACCAAAGGCCTCTGAAGTGGTCTCAGACCTTCTGGGACCATTCTTTTGGGATGTGCTCCTTGGATCTGCTCTGGACAGCCTCTAGTTCTGCCCTACGCTGTAAGTAACCTCTCGAGGCAATCCCAGGGCCAGAGCAGACCCAGCCCGCTGGCAGGAAGTGCCATCTCCCGGTTCTACAGCCAAAGCGCTGAAGGAGCGTCTGTCGGCCATGAAGGCACGACCCCGTGCAGGCCTGGATGGAGTCTCCGCTGGTGGACAGAGATCCTGCGGGGACGTCTGCTCACCTCCTGGTTCGGGTGGGGCGGCGAGAGTGTGTGTCGTGACTTTGTCAGAGCTCAGGCCGAGCGGTGCTCCTTACGTCATAACACGGAGGCGACCCTTTCTGATACTTGGCTGCCAAGTGGCCTCGAGAGGATGAAGAAATGACAGCACCTTCATAGTCTGTTTTTACCTTTCCATGCAATGAGCACTCTCTAAAAATGGAAGGCAGCGTGTGCTCAGAGGAAAAACACCATGAACTAGGAGTCAGAAGACCTGAGTGGTTCCACCACTTAAGATCTTCACAATCTGGTGTCA
Organism: Tragulus kanchil; assembly: GCA_022376925.1. Lineage (NCBI taxonomy): Eukaryota > Metazoa > Chordata > Mammalia > Artiodactyla > Tragulidae > Tragulus > Tragulus kanchil. The sequence goes on from JAIOJX010000003.1 coordinate 141,203,242, forward strand.
GGTTTCTCATCTATAAATGGGAATAGGATTACCTATTTAGACCCTCTTGGGCTACTTTTGAGGATCAAATCAGACAAAAATGTGAAAGAGCCCTTAAAGTAAGAGGTGGTACTTTAAAAAAATCTTTTGGCCATGTGGGGTATTCTCTGCTGCAGGGGCTTTCTCTGTTGCAGTGTTTGGGCTTCTCACTAAGGTGGCTTCTCTTGTTGTGGAGCATGGGCTCCAGAGGACGGGCTCAGCAGTGGAGGGGGTCAGGCTTCGTCGCCTTGTGGCATGTAGGATCTTCCCAGGGATTGAACTGTGTCCCCTGTGCTGGTGGCGGATTCTTAATTGCTGGAGCACCAGGAAGTCCAGAAATGGTCCTCTTGATTGCAGATCGGCTGAATTCCAGATATCTGCTAAATTAGACCACGTAGGCCTGTACTGGTGTATGTGGGTCTGGGGCTCTTTCAACCCAGTTCAGGGCCCTCCAGCTGGCATCAGTGTCTGCTGCTTTAGGTTTCTTGCTCATTTTGTCCTACAGAAGAGCCCTGGGGCTTCAAGCAGCAGAAATTTTCACGGTTTCTGCCATGAGCAAACCAAGCTTTCCTGGGCTGGACTGCGAGCCTCTAGTTCTGCCAGCGAGCCCAATCCCAGGGCCAGAGCAGACCCAGCCCGCTGGCAGGAAGTGCCATCTCCCGGTTCTACAGCCAAAGCGCTGAAGGAGCGTCTGTCGGCCATGAAGGCACGACCCCGTGCAGGCCTGGATGGAGTCTCCGCTGGTGGACAGAGATCCTGCGGGGACGTCTGCTCACCTCCTGGTTCGGGTGGGGCGGCGAGAGTGTGTGTCGTGACTTTGTCAGAGCTCAGGCCGAGCGGTGCTCCTTACGTCATAACACGGAGGCGACCCTTTCTGATACTTGGCTGCCAAGTGGCCTCGAGAGGATGAAGAAATGACAGCACCTTCATAGTCTGTTTTTACCTTTCCATGCAATGAGCACTCTCTAAAAATGGAAGGCAGCGTGTGCTCAGAGGAAAAACACCATGAACTAGGAGTCAGAAGACCTGAGTGGTTCCACCACTTAAGATCTTCACAATCTGGTGTCAGGTTTCTCATCTATAAATGGGAATAGGATTACCTATTTAGACCCTCTTGGGCTACTTTTGAGGATCAAATCAGACAAAAATGTGAAAGAGCCCTTAAAGTAAGAGGTGGTACTTTAAAAAAATCTTTTGGCCATGTGGGGTATTCTCTGCTGCAGGGCTTTCTCTGTTGCAGTGTTTGGGCTTCTCACTAAGGTGGCTTCTCTTGTTGTGGAGCATGGGCTCCAGAGGACGGGCTCAGCAGTGGAGGGGGTCAGGCTTCGTCGCCTTGTGGCATGTAGGATCTTCCCAGGGATTGAACTGTGTCCCCTGTGCTGGTGGCGGATTCTTAATTGCTGGAGCACCAGGAAGTCCAGAAATGGTCCTCTTGATTGCAGATCGGCTGAATTCCAGATATCTGCTAAATTAGACCACGTAGGCCTGTACTGGTGTATGTGGGTCTGGGGCTCTTTCAACCCAGTTCAGGGCCCTCCAGCTGGCATCAGTGTCTGCTGCTTTAGGTTTCTTGCTCATTTTGTCCTACAGAAGAGCCCCTGGGGGCTTCCAAGCAGCAGAAATTTTCACGGTTTCTGCCATGAGCAAACCAAGCTTTCCTGGGCTGGACTGCGAGCCCTGCATTGTCGGAGAGGACTGGGGACTGCCCTTTATCTCTGCGACAGTTACAGCCTTCAGAGTCTGTCAGGCATCTTATTGTTTCCCCAGTGATGACATGGTTGGAATTCGGCCCATGTCTTTGCACTACTCAATGGTGTTGAATTAATAAGGGGAAAGGCGAAGGAATCACATGCTGAACAATGAAAGCCGAGGACTTGGGGGCTTTACAAGCTCCCAATAACTCTCTTTTGGTCAGGAGGCAGCTGTTTTAGGAAGGGTTACAGATCTGGATTTCTCTTTTCTGATCCAGCTGCTGGGAGTGGGACAGGGGTGGCTTCATCTTGTTGAAACTCTAATGTAAAGCAGACCAGTGCCAAAGAAAGGTGTTTCCAGGGGCCTTCTCTGAGTGGAGGCTGAGCCAAAATGTCAGCAGCAGGATTGGAATTCAGCCAAAGACTGATCAGTTTCATGCAGAGAGCAATTTTGAACAGGGAAACATGGATCAAGAGCTTAGGACTCTGGCTCTCCAGGAAAGGATATTGAATGTAGCCACATGTGGTTATAACCCGTGGGGTACTGTGAGGGCCGCTCTTAGGGAGGCAGCAACACCGTGTGAAGAGGGATTGAGAGTTTCGCTGTAGTCTTAATGTGTGTCCGCCAGAATTCCTATGTTGAAGCCGAATCCTCAGTGTGATGGCTTTAGTAGATGAGACCTTCGGGAGGTGTCCCCTAATGCCAGCAGGGTGGAGCCCGCATGAAGGAAATTAGTGCCCTTATAAAAAAGACCTCAGAGAGCTCCCCAGCCTCCTGCAACAAGTGAGAATTCAACCAGAAACGAGAAAGGGGCCCTCAGCTGACCATGCTGGCACCCGGATTAGGAATTTCAGCCTTCAGAACCGGGAGAATTAAATGTCTGTTGGTTATAAGCTATCCAGTCTCTGGCATTGTGTCATAGCAGTCCAAATGGACCAAGATGGGTATTGTCCAGGAAGTCCCAGGGATCTGTCCCCTTACCTGGGGAAGGGGAGCCCCTGGGGGCTTCAAGCAGCAGAAATTTTCACGGTTTCTGCCATGAGCAAACCAAGCTTTCCTGGGCTGGACTGCGAGCCCTGCATTGTCGGAGAGGACTGGGGACTGCCCTTTATCTCTGCGACAGTTACAGCCTTCAGAGTCTGTCAGGCATCTTATTGTTTCCCCAGTGATGACATGGTTGGAATTCGGCCCATGTCTTTGTACTACTCAATGGTGTTGAATTAATAAGGGGAAAGGCGAAGGAATCACATGCTGAACAATGAAAGCCGAGGACTTGGGGGCTTTACAAGCTCCCAATAACTCTCTTTTGGTCAGGAGGCAGCTGTTTTAGGAAGGGTTACAGATCTGGATTTCTCTTTTCTGATCCAGCTGCTGGGAGTGGGACAGGGGTGGCTTCATCTTGTTGAAACTCTAATGTAAAGCAGACCAGTGCCAAAGAAAGGTGTTTCCAGGGGCCTTCTCTGAGTGGAGGCTGAGCCAAAATGTCAGCAGCAGGATTGGAATTCAGCCAAAGACTGATCAGTTTCATGCAGAGAGCAATTTTGAACAGGGAAACATGGATCAAGAGCTTAGGACTCTGGCTCTCCAGGAAAGGATATTGAATGTAGCCACATGTGGTTATAACCCGTGGGGTACTGTGAGGGCCGCTCTTAGGGAGGCAGCAACACCGTGTGAAGAGGGATTGAGAGTTTCGCTGTAGTCTTAATGTGTGTCCGCCAGAATTCCTATGTTGAAGCCGAATCCTCAGTGTGATGGCTTTAGTAGATGAGACCTTCGGGAGGTGTCCCCTAATGCCAGCAGGGTGGAGCCCGCATGAAGGAAATTAGTGCCCTTATAAAAAAGACCTCAGAGAGCTCCCCAGCCTCCTGCAACAAGTGAGAATTCAACCAGAAAACGAGAAAGGGGCCCTCAGCTGACCATGCTGGCACCCGGATTAGGAATTTCAGCCTTCAGAACCGGGAGAATTAAATGTCTGTTGGTTATAAGCTATCCAGTCTCTGGCATTGTGTCATAGCAGTCCAAATGGACCAAGATGGGTATTGTCCAGGAAGTCCCAGGGATCTGAAAGATGATGGGTATCTGCAGGGGCCCGGGGCTCCACAACCACACCCACGGCCATGGGTCTCCACAGAGCCTCACGTTGCGGCCACCATGAACCGGTAGCCGGAGAGCATCATTTCTTCAGTCTGTGTTTGAGGCCAGTCTCTTCTGGCCATATCAGATGCCCACCTGGGGTGACCTCCTGCCCTGGAAGACAGTCACCCAGGGACTCCCAGTCTGTCACCCTCTGAAGCCTCCTCTGACCTGAACTAGCCTGAGTTCCAAAGATGAGGGCCCTCCTATTTAGAAAAGAAGAGAAAACAAGTCATCAGAAGCAGCCTCTTGCCCCTCCTGGTCACTGAGCCTTCCTTTGCTTGTACCTTTGGATGCTCCTCTGGGTCGCAGTGGAGTTGTGTCTGTGATCTTCTCTTGTCCGCTCCCTACACTGGCACCCCAGTTTCACAGCACATGGGTCCCCCTGAACATCTCCTCTCTCCCAGGTCTTCAGCCCTGTCCCCTGGGCTAGCTGGTTTTCCATCTGCATTTAACATAGTCAAGTCTCATTCATTAAAAAAGAAAGGAAGTCTCCCTCCTGCCTTCATGTGCCCAGCCACTCTGGGCACTTTCTTGGCAGATTTCATTCTTTTGACCCCTTTTATTCCTACTGAAAAAAAAAAAAACAAAAAACCCACTCTTCTCTTAAATTTTCTGACACCGCGCACAGTCTTGGTTTTCCTGGATCTCCATTTTCCTGCTCCATCTCTTCTTACCAACTTCTGTTCTTGGGTACCAAGCTCTCTTCTCTCTCGTTTTCACGTTCACTCTCGTCTATTTCATCTGGTTACCCGAAGTAGAACCCACCACCTGTCTCGGATTCCAGCCTAGCCAGCCTTCCTGAGCCCCTAACCTCAGTGAGAATTCAACCAGAAACGAGAAAGGGGCCCTCAGCTGACCATGCTGGCACCCGGATTAGGAATTTCAGCCTTCAGAACCGGGAGAATTAAATGTCTGTTGGTTATAAGCTATCCAGTCTCTGGCATTGTGTCATAGCAGTCCAAATGGACCAAGATGGGTATTGTCCAGGAAGTCCCAGGGATCTGAAAGATGATGGGTATCTGCAGGGGCCCGGGGCTCCACAACCACACCCACGGCCATGGGTCTCCACAGAGCCTCACGTTGCGGCCACCATGAACCGGTAGCCGGAGAGCATCATTTCTTCAGTCTGTGTTTGAGGCCAGTCTCTTCTGGCCATATCAGATGCCCACCTGGGGTGACCTCCTGCCCTGGAAGACAGTCACCCAGGGACTCCCAGTCTGTCACCCTCTGAAGCCTCCTCTGACCTGAACTAGCCTGAGTTCCAAAGATGAGGGCCCTCCTATTTAGAAAAAGAAGAGAAAAACAAGTCATCAGAAGCAGCCTCTTGCCCCTCCTGGTCACTGAGCCTTCCTTTGCTTGTACCTTTGGATGCTCCTCTGGGTCGCAGTGGAGTTGTGTCTGTGATCTTCTCTTGTCCGCTCCCTACACTGGCACCCCCAGTTTCACAGCACATGGGTCCCCCTGAACATCTCCTCTCTCCCAGGTCTTCAGCCCTGTCCCCTGGGCTAGCTGGTTTTCCATCTGCATTTAACATAGTCAAGTCTCATTCATTAAAAAAGAAAGGAAGTCTCCCTCCTGCCTTCATGTGCCCAGCCACTCTGGGCACTTTCTTGGCAGATTTCATTCTTTTGACCCCTTTTATTCCTACTGAAAAAAAAAAAAACAAAAAACCCACTCTTCTCTTAAATTTTCTGACACCGCGCACAGTCTTGGTTTTCCTGGATCTCCATTTTCCTGCTCCATCTCTTCTTACCAACTTCTGTTCTTGGGTACCAAGCTCTCTTCTCTCTCGTTTTCACGTTCACTCTCGTCTATTTCATCTGGTTACCCGAAGTAGAACCCACCACCTGTCTCGGATTCCAGCCTAGCCAGCCTTCCTGAGCTCCTCCTAGACACCCTCAGTGAGCACGCGAGCAGGCTCCTTCCCTGTGCTGTGCTTTAGCGAATAGCATGCTTAGTAACTGTTACTCAGAAATCTGACTATGTGAGTAAAGTGTGGGCTTTCTGGTGAGCACAGGAACATTTCCCTTGTGCCCACATTTTCTCCCACCACGTCAGGTAAGTAGGTTCTGGAAGGAGAGAGAGGAGGTCGGGGGAGAAAGGAAGGAGGAGACAGAGAAAGAGTGGTAGAGGCATGAGACAGAGTCTTTTCCAAGACTGAGCATCTGTGACCTGGTTTATCCACATCTGCAGCATGTTAGTGGTGAAAGTTGTCAAGGCAGGATTCTAGCAGATTCCTCATCGAGGGGACTCCCTTGAGGATGAATCCAAACAGGAAAACAGTCCTGGTCTTTTTCTTTAAACATTTTTTTAAATTAAGTATTTATTTTTATATTTGGTTGCATTGGGTCTTTGTTGCTGTGCAGGCTTTCTCTAGTCTTGGTGAGCGGGGCTTCTTTGTCTGGTGCTTGGGCTTCGCATGGTGGTGACTTCTCTTGTTCCGGAACACAAGGGTGTAAGGAGTTCAGTAGCTGTGGCACACAGGCTTAGTTGCTTTGGGACATGTGGGATCTTTCCAGAACAGGTATCGAACTCACGTCCTCACGTCCCCTGCGTTGGCAGGCAGACTCCCTCCCACTGTACCACCCGGGAAGTCCCTGATCGACTCCTGAGCTTAGGTCTGGGTCAGATACCTCAGCACATCATTGATCTTAAAGTCTCTAGACAAGAAGCAGGGACTCTAGGGGTGGGCGGGGCCAGGAAGGAGGAAAGGCTGGATGTGCAAATGGTGCCACCATCCTGGTGCAGTCACCGGGGAGGAGGACACTGAGTGCTGGTGAGAGATCTAGTGTCCCTGGAAGGAAGAAGGGTTGCCCACCACCTCCCCGGGACTCAGCTTCAGGCACACAGACCCTGAGGCCTGGGAGGGCGGGAGGCCCATGATGGGAGGAAGAGGCACCAGGGAGGCTCCAAAGATAAGAACAAGCCATCTTCACCTCTGTGGGGAGATCAGAGGGTGAGTGTGAGCCTCTGTATCCCTTGGGGGACCTTTTGGAGAAGTGGTTCTTGTAACTCTTAATAGGCTCTGAGCAAAAAGCCCAAAATATCCTACATGTTCTAGTTTTGAACAACCAGGATAGTTCCTTGGAAGATTGGCTCATGGTCTCTACTCGTCTAATTCATTCTGTCTCCTGCTTTTCCCTGGATATTCTTCTTCCTCTGACCCCCCTCACCATGTCCTCGTCTCCCTGGGTAATTCATCTACTGCAGCTCTAGACTGGCTCGGGCCTCCTACTCTCTCAAGAGACAGAAATCTGTCACAAGGATGGGCTTTTAGGAGCTTTTCTTTGGAAATTCCCTGGTAGTCCAATGGTTAGGAGTCCGTGCGTCCTCTGCGGGGAACATGGACTTAATTGCTGGTCAGAGAACTAAGATTCCGTAAGCTGCGTGATGTGGCCAAAAAAGGGAGGTTTTCTTCAACCTTTTTCTCTCTTACAACATTCCTGCAACAGCAGCAGCCTCGTAAGAACTCTTTCATCACATCACCCTCCATGCCGAAAGGGCGCAGAGGGTCCCCCAGGCCAGCAGACCCTTTCTAAACTTCCCATTCAGATGTTGGACACTCTCCATAGTCAGTTCCCCCATGTCCACCTTCTCTGCAGCCCATAATTACCCTCTCCAGCTGCTCACCTTCCCACCATCTTCAGTGTGAGCGCCGCTGCACGCACGCACACACACACACACACACTCTCACTCACACTCACGCTCTTCTTATCTGGAATGTTCTCCTCAGAATCTTGTTCCAACTTTCCCACTGTCAGGTTCTGCTGCCTGGGGCAGGTGCCATCCCTTCTCTGAATCTCAATGTCCCCGTCTGTAAAGCAGCGGGGTTGGACGAGGTGAGCTTCACTGGGGTCCCTTTCTGTGTTGATATTCCTTAACCTGGTGATGAGTTGGAAAGTCACTGGGGGACAGGGCCGCAGCCCTGTATACACTTTGGTGCCCTCTCCAGAAGCCACATAGACACTGCAGCCCGGGCCAGTGTGGATTGTGTTATTGTGAGAGTCTGGCCCATTGTAGGGACCAAGGGTCTCCCTGCTGGGCGGTTTGTGGGTGTGTGAGTGTTCTCTTGTCTCTTGGACTGCGCCTTGGTCAATAGGATGTATGCACAGAGAGACTTCTTCTAAGGAGTTGGCTCAGGTGATTGCAAAGACTAGCGAGCCCCAAATCTGCAGGGCCGGCCAGCAGAGAAGAGCTGCAGGGTCGCAGTCTGCCAGCAGAATTCCCTGGAGTCGTGTGAGACTTTGTTTCTGTAATCTCTGACCCCCCTCACCATGTCCTCGTCTCCCTGGGTAATTCATCTACTGCAGCTCTAGACTGGCTCGGGCCTCCTACTCTCTCAAGAGACAGAAATCTGTCACAAGGATGGGCTTTTAGGAGCTTTTCTTTGGAAATTCCCTGGTAGTCCAATGGTTAGGAGTCCGTGCGTCCTCTGCGGGGAACATGGACTTAATTGCTGGTCAGAGAACTAAGATTCCGTAAGCTGCGTGATGTGGCCAAAAAAGGGAGGTTTTCTTCAACCTTTTTCTCTCTTACAACATTCCTGCAACAGCAGCAGCCTCGTAAGAACTCTTTCATCACATCACCCTCCATGCCGAAAGGGCGCAGAGGGTCCCCCAGGCCAGCAGACCCTTTCTAAACTTCCCATTCAGATGTTGGACACTCTCCATAGTCAGTTCCCCCATGTCCACCTTCTCTGCAGCCCATAATTACCCTCTCCAGCTGCTCACCTTCCCACCATCTTCAGTGTGAGCGCCGCTGCACGCACACACACACACACACACTCTCACTCACACTCACGCTCTTCTTATCTGGAATGTTCTCCTCAGAATCTTGTTCCAACTTTCCCACTGTCAGGTTCTGCTGCCTGGGGCAGGTGCCATCCCTTCTCTGAATCTCAATGTCCCCGTCTGTAAAGCAGCGGGGTTGGACGAGGTGAGCTTCACTGGGGTCCCTTTCTGTGTTGATATTCCTTAACCTGGTGATGAGTTGGAAAGTCACTGGGGGACAGGGCCGCAGCCCTGTATACACTTTGGTGCCCTCTCCAGAAGCCACATAGACACTGCAGCCCGGGCCAGTGTGGATTGTGTTATTGTGAGAGTCTGGCCCATTGTAGGGACCAAGGGTCTCCCTGCTGGGCGGTTTGTGGGTGTGTGAGTGTTCTCTTGTCTCTTGGACTGCGCCTTGGTCAATAGGATGTATGCACAGAGAGACTTCTTCTAAGGAGTTGGCTCAGGTGATTGCAAAGACTAGCGAGCCCCAAATCTGCAGGGCCGGCCAGCAGAGAAGAGCTGCAGGTCGAGTCTGAAGACAGTCTGCCAGCAGAATTCCCTGGAGTCGTGTGAGACTTTGTTTCTGTAATCCTCCGTTTTACAACCTTTTCCACCAGATTTCATCAGCTATCCGGCCTGATGGCGCGGGAGAGAGTGAGCGCTCCTGTGGTATAGCCTCCTGGGCCAGAATGTAGCTCATTCATTTCAGGAATTTTTCTCCACTTAAGTAAGCCTCCGCGTGTGTGACTCAGATCCAGGCAACCACATGAGTGAGTGAGGCGTCATTGGTAAATTGCAAAGATTCAGCAGCAGTCACATGGATGCAGTGGTCTTTCTTCTGGGACCTTATACGTACCTTAGGTCGGAAAAAAAAAGACAAGTGAAAAACATGTCAGTTCAGTTCAGTTCAGTCGCTCAGTTGTGTCCAGCTCTTTGCAACCCCATGGACTGCAGCACGCCAGGCTTCCCTGTCTCTCAGCATCTCCCAGAGCTTGCTCAAACTTATGTCCATTGACTCAATGATGCCATCCAACCATCGCATCCTCTGTTGTCCCCTTCTCCTCCTGCCTTCTATTTTCCCCCAGCATCAGGGTCTTTTCCAGTGAGTCATCTCTTCCCATCAGGTGGCCAAAGTGTTGGAGCTTCAGCTTCAGCATCAGTCCTTCTGATGAATATTCAGGGTTGATATCCTTTAGGATTGAACTGTCTCTTCGGGCCAGACATTTTGCTCAGGGATATGGGTCTAAGCCTGACTTTCCAAATTCATTTGCAGCCTGTTGCTCAGGCAAACAGACGCGCCAAAGAAAATCAGATGACAGTTTAGTGACCTGGGTTCATCGTGATCAAGCCCGTGGGTGATGGGTTTCCACATCACCTTTGGCAGGTGAAGCTGACTGGCAGACACACTAAACAGGAGGAAGAACAGCATTCAAGTTTATGTCATCACATACCTGTAATAACCAATTTTGTGAAAACTAACAACAAAATGCTAGAAAAGAGGTGGTATGGGAAAATGAAAGTCACTGCATCCCAGATACTCACACGTGGTGGCCGAGCGGATCAGCCAAGATGCTCAGGCTGTAAGGTGCTTCTCTCAGCGTCGATCTGGCTCGCCACATCCATGTTCTGGGTGCAGGACCTGTCTCGGGAGAACTGTCTGTAGCCTTGAACAAGAGCATCATCCACTGGTGAGGAGCCCTGCTTGAATCCAGCAACTCTGAACTCAGGGAGGGGAATGTGCCAGGTGAGCCCAGGGGAGCTTGTTGGACACAGGTACCCCATTTTCCCCGCCCCATGTGGACACCACGGTCCTAACCAGTGCAGAGTGACTGGGGATGGGAAACTGGCTTTCCGATGGGCCCCCTTCCTGTTCCAGGTCCTCAGCCATTCACTGTGTGCGCGCATACTCTCAAGAGCATGTGGTTGTCCCGCGTACTAGGTGTTTGACCCACCCTCTCTGTGGTGAAAGACATTCTCACGCACCCCTGCCTCCCAGTTCTGGGAATTTTTTAAGGTCCACGTTTCTGGCTAGAGTGGGAGAGGAAGCTGCCCTGCCTGCGCACCTGGGCGTGTGAACTCCTGTCCTTCCTTGCCTGCCCTTCCTCCCCTGGCCCTGGGGTGTCTTGTGGAGCAAGATATACCCATGGGGATGGGTCTTCTCTGACTTGGATGCCTGTCCTGTGACTAACAGTTTTGATGTTCCATAAAATGGGCTGTGATCGCTATTGAATGAAAGGGGCCGAGTTAGCTGAGAGGTGTCAGCAAGCATCCGCCCATGGCCAGCCCCTTAAAGCCGTGAATATTCAGGGTTGATATCCTTTAGGATTGAACTGTCTCTTCGGGCCAGACATTTTGCTCAGGGATATGGGTCTAAGCCTGACTTTCCAAATTCATTTGCAGCCTGTTGCTCAGGCAAACAGACGCCAAAGAAAATCAGATGACAGTTTAGTGACCTGGGTTCATCGTGATCAAGCCCGTGGGTGATGGGTTTCCACATCACCTTTGGCAGGTGAAGCTGACTGGCAGACACACTAAACAGGAGGAAGAACAGCATTCAAGTTTATGTCATCACATACCTGTAATAACCAATTTTGTGAAAACTAACAACAAAATGCTAGAAAAGAGGTGGTATGGGAAAATGAAAGTCACTGCATCCCAGATACTCACACGTGGTGGCCGAGCGGATCAGCCAAGATGCTCAGGCTGTAAGGTGCTTCTCTCAGCGTCGATCTGGCTCGCCACATCCATGTTCTGGGTGCAGGACCTGTCTCGGGAGAACTGTCTGTAGCCTTGAACAAGAGCATCATCCACTGGTGAGGAGCCCTGCTTGAATCCAGCAACTCTGAACTCAGGGAGGGGAATGTGCCAGGTGAGCCCAGGGGAGCTTGTTGGACACAGGTACCCCATTTTCCCCGCCCCATGTGGACACCACGGTCCTAACCAGTGCAGAGTGACTGGGGATGGGAAACTGGCTTTCCGATGGGCCCCCTTCCTGTTCCAGGTCCTCAGCCATTCACTGTGTGCGCGCATACTCTCAAGAGCATGTGGTTGTCCCGCGTACTAGGTGTTTGACCCACCCTCTCTGTGGTGAAAGACATTCTCACGCACCCCTGCCTCCCAGTTCTGGGAATTTTTTAAGGTCCACGTTTCTGGCTAGAGTGGGAGAGGAAGCTGCCCTGCCTGCGCACCTGGGCGTGTGAACTCCTGTCCTTCCTTGCCTGCCCTTCCTCCCCTGGCCCTGGGGTGTCTTGTGGAGCAAGATATACCCATGGGGATGGGTCTTCTCTGACTTGGATGCCTGTCCTGTGACTAACAGTTTTGATGTTCCATAAAATGGGCTGTGATCCCGCTATTGAATGAAAGGGGCCGAGTTAGCTGAGAGGTGTCAGCAAGCATCCGCCCATGGCCACTGCCTTCTCCTTTCCCTGGGAAAGCCGTGAGTAATAAAAGGAGTGGAACTGGCACACTCAGCTCACTCTCACTAGTGATGGGGCTGCGTGCACGGGCCGGCGAGTGGCTCTGAGCCACAGGGGAAGGGCCCAGGGGCGGGGCACTGCTGGGAAACCTCACGCGGGCATTTCTGCTCCTGGATGAGCCCCAGGATGACTCCTCGACACCGGGCTCCCCCACCACGCTCGGTCCTCTTGCTGTAGGTTGGAGGCTTCCACCTGCCCTTGGTTCACGTCTCCTCTCTGAGGCCCTCGTCTGCCCAGACGACAAGCACATGGCATCTTTTGGTCAGAGGCCCTCTGCCCTCACTGCAGCTAGGACAGAGAGCACCAGGGCACACGGGGTCACACATGGGTGGCTCTGTGCTTGGTTTCCAGCTCCTGACATCCTCCTGAGAGGGTGGGCGGAAGCCCCTGGACAGAGCACATCAATGACCCGCCATCCTAACCTCCGGGCCCTCTGTGTACAAAGATGTAACAGCTCTCTCTTCACCTCTCTTCCAAGAATTTCTTTCTTACATGTGTGGTCTTCCATTCTGCTGACTTTAAAATTTTTTCTTTTATTTGATTGGCTCCCTCAGCTCTTGGTTACATCATGTGGGGTCTTTCATTGTGGCACGTGGAGTCGAGTTTGGCACGTGGGCTCCAGAGTGTGTGGGCTCAGTAGTGGTGGCACTTTGATTTCAGTTGTTCCATGGCATGTGGGATCTTAATTCCCTGACCAGGGATTGAACCACGTCCCCTGCATTGCAAGGTGGATTCTTAACCACTGGGCCACTAGGGAAGTTGCTCTCTGCTTCTCCTTTGGATGGATGGCGCAGGCGTGGGAGCTGCCTTGCATTTGGATGTGGCCCCTCCCGAGGTGCTGCCTCTCAGATGAACCTCCTGAGTGAACCACTCATCCCCCTTCCTGCTCCCAGTCTTGCCCCTTGTCCTGGCCTCATCTCTGGCTATTGCTCACTTGGGTCGGGGAGCAGACATGGACGGATGGAGCCTGGTTGGGGAAGAAGTTCAGGTGCACTTTCTTGCCTCCCTTGGATATCCAGGCTCCACCCTGCCTCCATTCAACCACCCTATGTTCTTCCTCCTTCACATGCTCTCTGATCAGGACAGCCTTGGCTGGCTCCCTCCTGCACGTACATACTGTGTGCAATTACAGGAAACAAAGCTTCCTGTGGGCACATTCTCTCATCCTAATTAGGTCCCAAAGAGCAGGACACCTGCTTCCAGTGGTCACGAGGGCCTGCATGCTGGTGGAAAGTCGACTGTTTGGGCAGCTGACTTCTCTTGGTGAAACATTCCTGGTTTCCCTGTGCTCTGGGAGGCATGGAAAGCAAAGTTGCCGTCATTGTGACAAGAGCCAATAGAAAGAAGAGCTCTCTTATTCGGAAGAATTCTGGGTATATAAAGAAGACATTGTTGTGACCAATTGTCCTTTCATTTATTGATTCCAGTAGACCTACTAAGTGCCAATTCTAGGCAATACATGGGCTCTGGGAGCCTGCCATCTTGTTGGGGAAATAAAACAATGAGACAACACGGCGAATCAGTAGGCAACTAAATGCTCCAGATACTTGGTTTGGATCATGAATTGAAGAAGTCAGAGAAGGACGGAAGGGTTGCAGGTACTCTATTGGGGTGAGTGGTTCTCCAGGCTCTGGAAGGAAGGGCAGAATGTAGACACACAGAAGAGAATGTGGAAGACCTTCCAGATAAAAGTGCAAAAGCAAAGTGCTTTGGAGCTAGCAGAGGGTGTTCTGGGGCCGTGGAGAAGCTCGAGAGAAATGAATGTTGGCTCCAGCTGCTTCCATGGATGTAGCAGGTATGTGGGCCCACACTGGCCATTCTCGGCCTTGTTTGGGAGTCACTTTGGTAACCAAGAATGCATAGTAGAAGCTTCCTGGGTCTGCCCTCACCTCTTCCCATGCCCTACAAGCAGGGCCAGCAGCTTCGTCCAGACCACGCTTGTGCTCTAAGAGCAGAGGTAGCAAAGAGACTATAAAGGCAAAGCTGTTTGATTTCCAAAGCCTTCCGATCCAGCCAGGCGGAAGGCAGCCAGGAGGCAGCAGGGGCAGCCTGCCTTACTGCCTGGGGGGAAAAACAGGCGGGGGGGGCTATGGTACGGATGGAGCCTGGTGGAAGGTTCAGGTGCACTCCCCTTATCCACATGCCTCCATTCTACCACCCTATGTTCTTCCTCCTTCACATGCTCTCTGATCAGGACAGCCTTGGCTGGCTCCCTCCTGCACGTACATACTGTGTGCAATTACAGGAAACAAAGCTTCCTGTGGGCACATTCTCTCATCCTAATTAGGTCCCAAAGAGCAGGACACCTGCTTCCAGTGGTCACGAGGGCCTGCATGCTGGTGGAAAGTCGACTGTTTGGGCAGCTGACTTCTCTTGGTGAAACATTCCTGGTTTCCCTGTGCTCTGGGAGGCATGGAAAGCAAAGTTGCCGTCATTGTGACAAGAGCCAATAGAAAGAAGAGCTCTCTTATTCGGAAGAATTCTGGGTATATAAAGAAGACATTGTTGTGACCAATTGTCCTTTCATTTATTGATTCCAGTAGACCTACTAAGTGCCAATTCTAGGCAATACATGGGCTCTGGGAGCCTGCCATCTTGTTGGGGAAATAAAACAATGAGACAACACGGCGAATCAGTAGGCAACTAAATGCTCCAGATACTTGGTTTGGATCATGAATTGAAGAAGTCAGAGAAGGACGGAAGGGTTGCAGGTACTCTATTGGGGTGAGTGGTTCTCCAGGCTCTGGAAGGAAGGGCAGAATGTAGACACACAGAAGAGAATGTGGAAGACCTTCCAGATAAAAGTGCAAAAGCAAAGTGCTTTGGAGCTAGCAGAGGGTGTTCTGGGGCCGTGGAGAAGCTCGAGAGAAATGAATGTTGGCTCCAGCTGCTTCCATGGATGTAGCAGGTATGTGGGCCCACACTGGCCATTCTCGGCCTTGTTTGGGAGTCACTTTGGTAACCAAGAATGCATAGTAGAAGCTTCCTGGGTCTGCCCTCACCTCTTCCCATGCCCTACAAGCAGGGCCAGCAGCTTCGTCCAGACCACGCTTGTGCTCTAAGAGCAGAGGTAGCAAAGAGACTATAAAGGCAAAGCTGTTTGATTTCCAAAGCCTTCCGATCCAGCCAGGCGGAAGGCAGCCAGGGAGGCAGCAGCTGGTGACAGCCTGCCTTACTGCCTGGCGAGCAGGCGACTACCCAAAGGAACAATTGGGCAGAAAGGGGTGGGGGGTGGCAGGTCAAGGAATATGGGCCAATGGAATTCTGAACAGGGTCAAGGTCCAATTTGGTACAGTGCTTGATTACCAATTTAAATCTCGTCTTTTCTCCCAGGGTGGCTGCCACCCCTGCAGAAGAGGCCAGGGAAATTTGCATTTAGAGATTCCAAGTGCCTGGCACCCTGACTGGGCTGCAGACTGGCCTTCATGTGCCTTTATCCCAAGACCCAGAGGTTGCACACTGAGTATGCTCCAATTTTGCCCGTATATGGATGCCACTTGTTCGGCCGGGAAAGACCTCAACTTCTTATTTCTTCTAATCTGGAGGAGGATCCTGGAGTGTGCAGAGTGGAGGCAGTGGGGTCTGCAAGGGGGTAATTGTATGTTTTTCTTAACTTGGCCTTGAAGGAAGCCCAAAGGGCACAGCAGGCAGTGGATGATATGGATAATTAAGGGGCTAAACTGGAATAAGGCTGGGGGCTGGCCAGATGTGGAAGGTGACTGATAGAATGAGGCAAGAATCTAGGGCATAAGATTTCCCTGGTGGGCCAGTGGCTAAGACTCCATGCTCCCAATGCAGGAGTCCAGGGTTCGATCCTTGGTCAGAGAACTAGATCCCACACGCCACAATGAAGATTGAAGGTCCTGCATGCTGCAGCTAAGACCCAGTACAGTCAAATAAATAAGTAAATACTAAAAAAAAGAATTTGGGTGACCATGAGGGTCCAGCAGGTGGATTCTGTAGCAGTGCTGGCTTGATTCATTCTGGGCACAGTTTGAAAGAAGGCTCCTCTTCATGCCTCTCTCCCTGGGGCAGTTGATTCTCAGTCTTTTTCTCCATGTGGGCTGCTTTAGACAATATTGATGCATGATGACTAATACCCAGAGATTCTGCTGTAGCAAATCTATAACTTCTCTCCTTCCCATCAGTTCCAGCACCTGGGCCTCCATCACCACCACCCTAAGGGCAGGGATGGACAAGCCCTCCTCACTCCCATATGCTACAGCCCGCCTGGGGTTTTTGGTGCAACACGTGGGCCTCCTCTAGTTGCAGCACAGGACTTTAGTTGCCCTGAGGCATGGGAGATCTTTGTTCCCCAACCAGGCAGGCATCAAACCCTCACCCCTCCCTTTGGAAAGCAGAGTCTTAATCTCTGAACCACCAGGGAAGTCCCCCTTCACAACTTTCTTTATGTGCATACACTCAAACTCTTCTAGAATTAACCTGTGGTTGTTTAAAGGGCCATTTTATATATAATTTTCTGCATTATTCTATTCTTACTTCACAAAACAGTATGAAAATCCCTCCAAGTTAACTGGCATAAACATAATGCTTAAATGGCTCTCCCACCATGTATTCAATGGATTCCTATTGATAACCCATCAGATCATTTTATTTTCTTTTTAAATTTTATTTATTTATTTTTATTTTTTCATTTATTTGGCTCCACTGGGTCTTAGTTGCAGCATGTGGGATCTAGTTCCCTGACCAGGGATTGAACCCAGGTCTCCAGCATTGGGAACACAGAGTCTTAACCACTGGACCACCAGGGAAGTCTCTTATTTATTTGGTTAGTTTTTGGCTGTTCTCGGTCTTTGTGGCTGCACAGGTTTTTCTCTAGTCGCCGAGAGCAGGGCACACTCTCTAGCTGGGGTATGCAGGCTTCTCACTGCGGTGGCTTCTCTTGTGGCGGAGCACGGGCTCTAGAGTGCGTGGACTTCAGTAGTTGCAGCTCCTGGTATCTACAACACAGACTCAATAGTTGTGGGTGCACTGGCTTAGGTGCCTTGCAGCATGTGGGATCTTCCTGCACCAGAGATCAAATCTGTGTCTGCTGCATGGGCAGGCGGATTCTTTACCACTGAGCCACCATGGAAGCCCCAGACTGTTTTGTTTTATTTTTAATTTTATTTTGTTTTATGTAATCCAGACAGGCTTTTGTGCGGGCCTCTCATCGCAGTGACCTCTTTCATTGCAGAGCACTGGCTCTGGGCACATGCGCTCCAGAGCGCTAGCTTGTAATTGGATGCACCCAGTCCAGGTGCTCCGTGGCATGTGAGATCTTCCCGGACCAGGGATTGAACCAGTGCCCCTGTACTGCAAGGAGGACTCCTTGCCCACTGGACCACCAGGGGAGCCCTGTGCTGGTACTTTTTAATTCCACGGACTAGATTCCCATGCTATGGGATTTCTGAGTTGAAGGAAAGGTATAAAGTTATGATTTGAGAGTTTTGCAAGTCTGGACAAATACCTATGGGTGTTTAACCAGAACCACGGTCAAGAACTATTCCATGACTCCCCACCCCACCCACCCACATTTCCTCATATTGCTTTTGTTAACTTCTCGATTGACTTCTACCTTGCAGCACTGATCTCTTCTCTGCTTCTATAGTTTTCTTTTCCAGATTGTCACAAGAGTAGACTTTATTGCTACTTCCTTCACTTTATGTAATGGTTTTGAGATTTAATGTTGTTGTGAACATCAGTAGTGTGTTTCTTTTTACTTCTGAGTAGTATTCCATTATATGGAATTATTTATCAATTCTCCAGTTGAGAGACATTTGAGTTGTCTCCATTTATGGCAATTATGAATAAAGATACTGTAAACATTTATGTAGAGGCATTTATGTGGGTGTATATTTTCATTCCTTTTGGCTAAAATTTCTAGAAGCAGGATTATTAGGTTATATGGCAAACATTATTTCACTGTCTACATTTTGCAAATACTTTCCTCTAGTCTGTAGTCCTATTCATTCTGTTAAGAGGATTTTTTGAAAAACAGAAGTTTTCAACATTATAAGGTCTGACATCAATTTTTTTTCTCTCATGGGTCATGATTTTGGTATAGCATCTGAGAAATCTTTGCTTAACTCAAAGTCTTAAAGCTCTTTTTCCTGTATTTTCCTCTGTCTTCTATAATTTTAATGTATAGCTTTAGGATGTGCCTTTGGGTCTACCTATGATGGACTTTTTAAGTTGATTAATGAGTAAGTTGAGAGTTAGGGGTAGAGGTTAGTGGGGGTTTTTTTTTGTTTTTTTTTTTTTTTTTTGAGTATGTACGTCTCATTTAAAGAACTAACCTCTTTCATTGGCATACCTTTGCATTTTTGCCAAAAATCAACTAATCATATCAGTCTGGTCCTATTTATATTAGCTTTGGGGCTTTTCTGGTGGCTCAGATGGCAAAGAATCTGCCTGCAATGCAGGAGACCCAGGTTCGATCCCTGAGTTGGAAAGATCCCCAGGAGAAGGAAATGTCAACTCACTCCAGTATTCTCGCCCGTAGAATCCCACAGACAGAGGAGCCTGGTGATTTGAGAGTTTTGCAAGTCTGGACAAATACCTATGGGTGTTTAACCAGAACCACGGTCAAGAACTATTCCATGACTCCCCACCCCACCCACCCACATTTCCTCATATTGCTTTTGTTAACTTCTCGATTGACTTCTACCTTGCAGCACTGATCTCTTCTCTGCTTCTATAGTTTTCTTTTCCAGATTGTCACAAGAGTAGACTTTATTGCTACTTCCTTCACTTTATGTAATGGTTTTGAGATTTAATGTTGTTGTGAACATCAGTAGTGTGTTTCTTTTTACTTCTGAGTAGTATTCCATTATATGGAATTATTTATCAATTCTCCAGTTGAGAGACATTTGAGTTGTCTCCATTTATGGCAATTATGAATAAAGATACTGTAAACATTTATGTAGAGGCATTTATGTGGGTGTATATTTTCATTCCTTTTGGCTAAAATTTCTAGAAGCAGGATTATTAGGTTATATGGCAAACATTATTTCACTGTCTACATTTTGCAAATACTTTCCTCTAGTCTGTAGTCCTATTCATTCTGTTAAGAGGATTTTTTGAAAAACAGAAGTTTTCAACATTATAAGGTCTGACATCAATTTTTTTTCTCTCATGGGTCATGATTTTGGTATAGCATCTGAGAAATCTTTGCTTAACTCAAAGTCTTAAAGCTCTTTTTCCTGTATTTTCCTCTGTCTTCTATAATTTTAATGTATAGCTTTAGGATGTGCCTTTGGGTCTACCTATGATGGACTTTTTAAGTTGATTAATGAGTAAGTTGAGAGTTAGGGGTAGAGGTTAGTGGGGGTTTTTTTTTGTTTTTTTTTTTTTTTTTTTGAGTATGTACGTCTCATTTAAAGAACTAACCTCTTTCATTGGCATACCTTTGCATTTTTGCCAAAAATCAACTAATCATATCAGTCTGGTCCTATTTATATTAGCTTTGGGGCTTTTCTGGTGGCTCAGATGGCAAAGAATCTGCCTGCAATGCAGGAGACCCAGGTTCGATCCCTGAGTTGGAAAGATCCCCAGGAGAAGGAAATGTCAACTCACTCCAGTATTCTCGCCCGTAGAATCCCACAGACAGAGGAGCCTGGTGAGCTACAGTCCATGGAGTTGCAAAGAGTCAGAAACGACTGAGTGACTAGCACACATAGGCTTTCCATTTTATTCCATTTATTTATATATTTTGCCTTTCTCCAATACTAGGCATGTGTCTTTTTATCTTTTTTTTTTTTGGCCACTTCTATTGGTTTTTCATTTATCTGTTTTCATCCATCTTTGTTCTTTGGCCTGTGTGGGCTTCCCATCGCAGTGGCCTCTGTCACTGCAGAACACCGGCTCTGGGCACATGTGCTCCAGAGTTCTGGGTCGGTAGTTGGACACATTTGTCCAGCCGCTCCGTGACACGTGGGATCCTCCCAGGCCAGGGAATGAGCCAGCGCCTCTTGCACTGCAAGGCGGTGTCCTTACCCACTGGACCAGGAGGGAAGCCCCTCTTTTTATCTTAATAAATGTATTTTCATAGTATATTGCTAGTTTGCTTTCCATACGATTTGCCCAGCTTAACTTTTCAACAGCAGCGTGCAAGAGTGCCCTTTTTTGGCCCCAACTAGAGTGTATCCCCTGCTCTCTGCAACTAGAGAAAAGCTCTGGGAGCAACAAAGACCCAGCACAACTGAAATAAATAAATAAACAAAATTATTAAAAAAGAAAACCAACACAACCAATACAGTCAAACACATATACCTTTTTAGGCCTATATATATAAAAAAATCTGTGAATACATTGATACTTTGTAAGTAAAGTTGCTTTCTATACACCCTAGGAAACCTGTCTCTTCAAAGAAGTTCCATAATTAACTCTTTTTTTTTTTTGTCTTTTCATTTTCTTTTTTAAATTTTTTTTGATTGGAGGATAATTGCTTTACAGGATTTTGTTCTTCTCTACCAAACATAATTAACTCTTTTGTTAAGTGGGTGACCCTTGGTAATATGTCTGCTTTGAATATTCAGCTTTGAATGCTTGTTTCTTTCTTAGGACCGGCTGTGTCAGTAGTGACCGGCTGACCCGACAGGCTGACTTCAGGAAGAATGGTTGGTCGACAGAGCGTGGGGAGGAACTGCTCACCTAGGGCAGGCTGGTGAGAAGCCCTGTGAGAGGCTGGGACTGGTCTTCTTGCTCTCTGGCACCCTTTGCTATCAACAGGATGAGCCGACTGGCCTTCGCCGTAGAATCCCACAGACAGAGGAGCCTGGTGAGCTACAGTCCATGGAGTTGCAAAGAGTCAGAAACGACTGAGTGACTAGCACACATAGGCTTTCCATTTTATTCCATTTATTTATATATTTTGCCTTTCTCCAATACTAGGCATGTGTCTTTTTATCTTTTTTTTTTTTGGCCACTTCTATTGGTTTTTCATTTATCTGTTTTCATCCATCTTTGTTCTTTGGCCTGTGTGGGCTTCCCATCGCAGTGGCCTCTGTCACTGCAGAACACCGGCTCTGGGCACATGTGCTCCAGAGTTCTGGGTCGGTAGTTGGACACATTTGTCCAGCCGCTCCGTGACACGTGGGATCCTCCCAGGCCAGGGAATGAGCCAGCGCCTCTTGCACTGCAAGGCGGTGTCCTTACCCACTGGACCAGGAGGGAAGCCCCTCTTTTTATCTTAATAAATGTATTTTCATAGTATATTGCTAGTTTGCTTTCCATACGATTTGCCCAGCTTAACTTTTCAACAGCAGCGTGCAAGAGTGCCCTTTTTTGGCCCCAACTAGAGTGTATCCCCTGCTCTCTGCAACTAGAGAAAAGCTCTGGGAGCAACAAAGACCCAGCACAACTGAAATAAATAAATAAACAAAATTATTAAAAAAGAAAACCAACACAACCAATACAGTCAAACACATATACCTTTTTAGGCCTATATATATAAAAAAATCTGTGAATACATTGATACTTTGTAAGTAAAGTTGCTTTCTATACACCCTAGGAAACCTGTCTCTTCAAAGAAGTTCCATAATTAACTCTTTTTTTTTTTTGTCTTTTCATTTTCTTTTTTAAATTTTTTTTGATTGGAGGATAATTGCTTTACAGGATTTTGTTCTTCTCTACCAAACATAATTAACTCTTTTGTTAAGTGGGTGACCCTTGGTAATATGTCTGCTTTGAATATTCAGCTTTGAATGCTTGTTTCTTTCTTAGGACCGGCTGTGTCAGTAGTGACCGGCTGACCCGACAGGCTGACTTCAGGAAGAATGGTTGGTCGACAGAGCGTGGGGAGGAACTGCTCACCTAGGGCAGGCTGGTGAGAAGCCCTGTGAGAGGCTGGGACTGGTCTTCTTGCTCTCTGGCACCCCTTTGCTATCAACAGGATGAGCCGACTGGCCTTCTACCTCTCTGGGTGGAGGCAGTACGAGCCTTTGCTAAGAGGAGGAACCAAGGTTAGGCACATTCTCTGGAGCCCTGTGCCTCGTGAGCCCTTCTAATGGACTTCAGAAAGTTCCTAGGGAAGCTTAATCTTTGTGATCGCACAACATAAGCACACCTTTCCTACATTCCGGGGGCCATGGGGCATTTTAGATAAGCTGGGAAGATGCGCGGGGTTATATTCAGGCTGGTTAGCCAGTGACTGGATTTCACCTGGCTAAGCCTGGGTTTGCTTTTTCTTCCCTGGAGATTTGCCTCCTCTCCCTCCCCTTCCCAAGACCCGGGGTCACAGAAGAGACCTAGGGACCAGCAAGAATCAAGCCTCAAACACAACAGCTGTGGTCAGGGCAACCACATTGGCAAAGGAGCCTCCCTTTATCCAGCTGATTGCCCCCTTGGGCAGTGCAAGCCAGACTTCTCGGAAGGCCTAAGCCCCTGCGGTTTCCGTCACTCACCTTGCTCCTGTGCCTGGGCCGGAGCTGTGCTGGCCAGCGCAGACGGCTCTCCGAGCTGGGCCTGGGCCTGGAAAATGTCAGCCCGTGGCTGACTGTAATAAACAGCTAGCCACTCCTGGGCTGAGGACAGTTTTCCACTCACCTTGCTCCAGACTTCCAGGGCTTGTGTCTGTGTTTATGTCTCAGTCCTGTGAACAGAGTCTCCTTCCTGAGAAAACCTGTCCTTGGGGGCCACCAATTCCCCAGGAGATGAGGGGCTCAGCCATCATACCTGAGTCCTTCAGGACATTCCAACCCTTTGTAAGGTGGCAGCCAGGATCTGTCCCCCTGGGCTAGAGCAGTGCTGGGTGGGGCCAATCCTACAGGCTCAGCAATGGTGTGATTTGAAGGGAGGAAGAGTTCCCTTGCCCCAGTATGCCTGCCCTCCCCTATGTTGCTCAAATTTCTACCAAGGGGCTTCCCCCGGTGGTCCAGTGGGTAAGGACACCGCCTTGCAGTGCAAGGGGCGCCAGTTTGATCCCTGGCCTGCGAAGATCCCACGTGCCACGGAGCGGCTGGACCCATGTGTTCAGTTACCGAGTCGGAGCTCTGGCGCGTGTGTGCCCAGAGCCAGTGCTCTGCGATAACAGAGGCCACCGCGATGGGAGGCCCACAGGAGCCAAAGAACAAAGACAGATGAAAACAGAGGAATGAAAGACCAATAGAAGTGACCCGCCCATCCCCCTCCCTCCCCACCCCACCCCCCAAAAGATAAAAAAAATTCTACCATGGTGTGACTCAGAGGGGAAGGGATGGGATACATTGAGACATTGGGATTAATATACATATACTACTATGTATAAAATAGATAACCAACGCGCTATACAATGCTAAAACTTGTATGATAGTCACTCAGTCGTGCCCAACTCTTTGCGATCCCATGGATGATAGCCTGCCAGGTTCCTCTGTCCATGGAATTTCCCAGGCAAGAATATTGGAGTGGGTTTCCGTTTCCTTCTCCAGTGGATCTAACACTTGTATATTATAGTGGGGTGAAAAGAAGGCATGCTCTGTTTCCATATATGAAATTAACCTTAAAAATGTATTCCTGTATATATAAGGTGCAGACAAATACTGTTGGATTTCAAATTCATAGAGTCAAAAAATACAGTGGTAGGTGCCAGGGGTTGGGGTTGCGGGGAGTGAGGGGGTGGGGAGGGAGCACGGGAACTTAGTGTTTAATGGGGACAGAGGTTCAGTCCAGGGAAGGTGAAAAATTCGGGGAGATGGACAATAGCGAGAGTAGCACAGGAATGTGAATGTGTTCAGTGCCACTGAGGTCTTCAGCTAAATATGATGAAAATAGTATGTTTTATATGATGTGACTTTTACCACAATAAAAACCATTAAGAAAAAGATTCGTGACAGCAATGAGGGTGTTTCTGGTTTGACCTGTGGTTCTAGGTTTTATGAGCCCCTTCCGTCTCCACTCAGCTACCCAGTGGGGGGCCAGGCATCGCGCCTGCTCTTTCTTGGATGGGGAAGTGCGGAGGGTCAAGGAGAGGCAGCAGGCTCAGACTGGAGTCCGCTGGCCCGGGTCCCTTCCTCCTGGCCCTGTCAAGGAGAGCAAGGGACTGGTCTGCCCTGAACTTAGTTTCCTGACTTGAGTGTATTTTGCAATTTATAAAATTCTTTCCATTTACATATGACATATCAGTTAAAGGCAGGCCTTTATGTACTGATAGTCTCTAAGATAAGGTGCTAAGTACAAACTGTGATACTCGGAATGTGGGTACAGTCTGTTGCTATTTGAGATCTTGTGTGTTTTTTTTAAATATTTGTTTTTTTTTTTTTTTAAAGTTCATTTGTTTTATTTATTTGGCTGTACCCAGCTTTCATTGTGGCATGTGGGATCTAGTTCCTGGATCAGGGATCAAACCTGGGCCCTCTGCATTGTGAGCATGGCATCTTAGCCTCTGGACCATCAAGGAAGTCCCTGAGGTTTTTTTTTTTTTTTAATGGCTATATAGGATGGTGAGTGTTGTACATTGTATGTGAATGTACTTAGTGCCACTGAACTGCACAGTTAAAATAATAAAATAATAATAAAAAATAAATTCCTAGATGGCCAATTAAAAAATGGCCCTGTGTCTACATACATGTTTGATGGTGTTTGTGCATCACCAGCACTCGGAAGATACACAGGGCATGTGGGTTGCGGGAGTGAGGGGTGGGGAGGGAGCACGGGAACTTAGTGTTTAATGGGGACAGAGGTTCAGTCCAGGGAAGGTGAAAAATTCGGGGAGATGGACAATAGCGAGAGTAGCACAGGAATGTGAATGTGTTCAGTGCCACTGAGGTCTTCAGCTAAATATGATGAAAATAGTATGTTTTATATGATGTGACTTTTACCACAATAAAAACCATTAAGAAAAAGATTCGTGACAGCAATGAGGGTGTTTCTGGTTTGACCTGTGGTTCTAGGTTTTATGAGCCCCTTCCGTCTCCACTCAGCTACCCAGTGGGGGGCCAGGCATCGCGCCTGCTCTTTCTTGGATGGGGAAGTGCGGAGGGTCAAGGAGAGGCAGCAGGCTCAGACTGGAGTCCGCTGGCCCGGGTCCCTTCCTCCTGGCCCTGTCAAGGAGAGCAAGGGACTGGTCTGCCCTGAACTTAGTTTCCTGACTTGAGTGTATTTTGCAATTTATAAAATTCTTTCCATTTACATATGACATATCAGTTAAAGGCAGGCCTTTATGTACTGATAGTCTCTAAGATAAGGTGCTAAGTACAAACTGTGATACTCGGAATGTGGGTACAGTCTGTTGCTATTTGAGATCTTGTGTGTTTTTTTTAAATATTTGTTTTTTTTTTTTTTTAAAGTTCATTTGTTTTATTTATTTGGCTGTACCCAGCTTTCATTGTGGCATGTGGGATCTAGTTCCTGGATCAGGGATCAAACCTGGGCCCTCTGCATTGTGAGCATGGCATCTTAGCCTCTGGACCATCAAGGAAGTCCCTGAGGTTTTTTTTTTTTTTTAATGGCTATATAGGATGGTGAGTGTTGTACATTGTATGTGAATGTACTTAGTGCCACTGAACTGCACAGTTAAAATAATAAAATAATAATAAAAAATAAATTCCTAGATGGCCAATTAAAAAATGGCCCTGTGTCTACATACATGTTTGATGGTGTTTGTGCATCACCAGCACTCGGAAGATACACAGGGCATGTGGCTTGCAGGGGTGGAGAGAGGAGGCAGAAGCGGAGGGTGGCAAGAGGGAGCTAGCTAGTCAGGATGTGGGAGGTTGACTTTTCTGTTTCTTTGTATCTTTTAATTTTCTACTGTGTATAAACAACATTTTAAAATAAAAATATCTTATGCTAGAAGTCTTAAGGCTTTCTTTCGGAGCTGATGGGATGATGTAAATGATAGAAGACATGCTATGTATCTAGTGAAGTCGCTCAGTCATGTCTGACTCTCTGTGACCCATGTATAAGCCATGGGATTCTCCAGGCAAGAACAGTGGAGTGGGTTACCTATTCCTTCTCCAGGGGATCTTCCCAACCCAGGAATTGAACCAGGGTCTCCCGTATGGCAGGCGGATTCTTCATGTGCCTAATGAGATTATGATTGTTACTATCTAAGGGGGTTCCTTAAAAACTGTTATCAGCATTGGATGTGACAACATTGTGTATTGAAAAACATATGGGAACCGAAGATACATAAATTTGCTGGAGAAGGGCATGGCAACCCACTCCAGTACTCATGTCTAGAAAATTTCCATGGATGCAGGAGCCTGGTGGGCTACAGTTAATGAGGCAGCAAAGAGTCAGACCTGACTCTAACATACACAAGCTAAGTTTGGCCTCTGTTTTTCTCATTTAAAAAATTAGGGTAAAAAAAGAGTTAGGGGAGGGAGAGGGAATCACGTGAGTTACGAGAAATAAAATGAGAACAGAAAAAACCAGATGCGCCATATAGCCTGCAGTTCTCGCTTCTCGTGCCCTGTGCCAGCTGGACTCTGGAAAACTGTTCTGTGTTTCAAGTAAGTTTTGACATCAAAGAAGGGCCCTCTGCATTGTGAGCATGGCATCTTAGCCTCTGGACCATCAAGGAAGTCCCTGAGGTTTTTTTTTTTTTTTAATGGCTATATAGGATGGTGAGTGTTGTACATTGTATGTGAATGTACTTAGTGCCACTGAACTGCACAGTTAAAATAATAAAATAATAATAAAAAATAAATTCCTAGATGGCCAATTAAAAAATGGCCCTGTGTCTACATACATGTTTGATGGTGTTTGTGCATCACCAGCACTCGGAAGATACACAGGGCATGTGGCTTGCAGGGGTGGAGAGAGGAGGCAGAAGCGGAGGGTGGCAAGAGGGAGCTAGCTAGTCAGGATGTGGGAGGTTGACTTTTCTGTTTCTTTGTATCTTTTAATTTTCTACTGTGTATAAACAACATTTTAAAATAAAAATATCTTATGCTAGAAGTCTTAAGGCTTTCTTTCGGAGCTGATGGGATGATGTAAATGATAGAAGACATGCTATGTATCTAGTGAAGTCGCTCAGTCATGTCTGACTCTCTGTGACCCATGTATAAGCCATGGGATTCTCCAGGCAAGAACAGTGGAGTGGGTTACCTATTCCTTCTCCAGGGGATCTTCCCAACCCAGGAATTGAACCAGGGTCTCCCGTATGGCAGGCGGATTCTTCATGTGCCTAATGAGATTATGATTGTTACTATCTAAGGGGGTTCCTTAAAAACTGTTATCAGCATTGGATGTGACAACATTGTGTATTGAAAAACATATGGGAACCGAAGATACATAAATTTGCTGGAGAAGGGCATGGCAACCCACTCCAGTACTCATGTCTAGAAAATTTCCATGGATGCAGGAGCCTGGTGGGCTACAGTTAATGAGGCAGCAAAGAGTCAGACCTGACTCTAACATACACAAGCTAAGTTTGGCCTCTGTTTTTCTCATTTAAAAAATTAGGGTAAAAAAAGAGTTAGGGGAGGGAGAGGGAATCACGTGAGTTACGAGAAATAAAATGAGAACAGAAAAAACCAGATGCGCCATATAGCCTGCAGTTCTCGCTTCTCGTGCCCTGTGCCAGCTGGACTCTGGAAAACTGTTCTGTGTTTCAAGTAAGTTTTGACATCAAAGAAGGTCTCCAGGGCAGTACAACCCAAAAGAAATATAATGCAAGTCATGTAAATACTTTTAGGATTGAAAAGAAGTACAGGGCTTCCCCGGTGGCTCAGTGGACAGGCGTCCATCTGCCGATGCAGGGGACATAGGGTCGATCCCTGGTCTGGGAAGATTCCACAGGCCACGGAGAACTAAGCTTGTGTGCCACAGTGACAGAAACCTGCATGCTCTAAAGCCAGCAAGTTGCAGCTTCTGAAGCCCATGCACCTAGAGTCTGTGCTCTGCAAACAAATGAAGGCACTGGAATGAGAAGCCTGTGCACAGCAGCTAGAGAGTAGCCTTTAGTCTCTACAACCAGAGAAAACCTGTATGCAGTGACAAAGATCCAGCACAACCAAACATAAATAAATAAATATAGCAGTGTATGCATGTCTTTAAAACGTTTCAAAAAACAGTACAGAGACATAGGTGATATCAATAATATATTTTAGTTGTATGTGCTTAATCACTCTAAATAGAGTCCAACTGTTTGAGACCCCATGGACGGTAGCCTCTGTCCATGGGGATTCTCCAGGCAAGAATACCAGAGTGGGTTGCCATGCCCTCCTTCATGGGATCTTCCCAACCCAGGGATCAAACCCAGGTCTCCTGCATTTCAGGTAAAATCGTTACTGTCTGAGCCACCAGGAAAGTCCAAGAATACTGACTGGTAGCCTATCCCTTCTCCAGGAGATCTTTCTGACCCAGGATACAAACTGGGGTCTCCTGCATTTGAATTACCCCAATACATTAAAAATGTAGATTTAGGGGCTTCCCTGGTAGTCCAGTGGATGGAGAGTCTGCCTTGCAGTGCAGGGGTCACTGGTTTGATCCCTGGCTCAGGAAGATCCCACATGCTGAGGAGGTGCTGGGCTGGGGTGTCCAATTATGAGCCAGCACTCTGGGGCGCATGTGCCCAGAGCCAGTGCTCTGCAGCAAAAGAGGCCACTGCAATGGGAGGCCCACACAGGCTGAAGAATAAAGATGGATGAAAATAAATAAATAAATAACCAATAAAAGAGGCCAAAATTTTTTTTAAAAAATGAAGATTTAGCATGTAACAATAGAAAAACTATTTGTGAGATATTTTATGTGTATTTTCAGACTGAGTCTTTGAAATCTGCATGTAATTTACACTTACCACACATCTCCATTCAGACCAGCCGCATCTCAGGTGAGCAACATTAATCCACGTGGGTCTAACTGATGCCCTCTTGGAGAGAGCAGATGGAAGGTGTGGGCTCTTTGCCAGAGATGACTCGATGGAAGTCTCCTGATCACCTGGGGTCTGGAGCTGGAGGAAGCTGAAAGAGGTAAAACCAAGGTGGCCCAGTCAAGGCTGTGCTTAGGTAACAGAAGCACAGAACATGCTTGAGTAAATAAATAGGAAACTGTAGAATCTGCCCTGGGAGGCTAGCCTCCCATCATCTCAGGAAAGGCCAAGTCCTTCACAGCAGCCAAGTGGAAAGGGAACTAAATGGGAGGCGAGGATCAGGGTCAAGGAAAGGATCGGCACTGTCTCTGTGTGACTGCCAGCTGCCCTGGCCTCTCTTCCCCCTTCCCTAGTCTTTGTTGTGAGCGCTTTGTGCCTGAGCCCTAAACGTTCATTCTTCCCTGGTCTATTCTGAGCCTCCTTCTCTCCCAACACTGCACCACACTGCCCTCTTCTCATGGCGCCAGGTCCTTCCACGGGCTCCTTCTGCAGCCCTAAGAGCTCCCTTGAGGTTGCATTTCCTCAGCATCCCCACTTGAGTCTCGCATCTCCTTCCTCCGCATCCTTGCTCCTCTCACCAGGTGCCCTCATCCAGTTCCCCGAGTCAGAAACTGGCGAAGAAATGTGGCTTCTTGTTTCCACTTCCAAATCACCACCAAACCTGTTGACTGTCGAGAGCTATCAGCGCTTCTGACTGATTTGCTGTGAAGCATCCAATGCTATTCTTAGACGGATGATCCTGCCCTCCATCCCGCAGGCAGCATTTCTTTCATAAACTTCTATTTTAAAGCGCTCCACCTGTCACAAGTGTCCCTGGGTGAAGTCCAGGGTCTGTGTGTGTCCTCTGAGAATCTCATCTCTCTCCACTTCCATTCTTGTCCCCTGTGGTGGGCTGAATCATGAATCTTCTCCCCAAATTCACATCCCCTGGAACTTTAGGCACATGACTTTATTTGGGGATAGGGTTTTGGCAGATGTAATTAAAGATGGACATGATCTTATTCTGGATTAGGTGGCCCTAGATCCAATGACAATTGTCCTTATGGGAAGAAGAGACACAGAAGTTGTAGAAATTATTCATGTAGCTACAAACATCAAGGATGGCTAGGACCCCCAGAAGCTAGGAAGAGCAAGGAAGGATTCTCCCTGAGGGTCTTCTGAGTGGAATCTAGCATGGATGACACCTTGATTTGGAGTTCCCATTGACAGTTAGGAGTGGATCTGCTGTTTGAATCCACCATGTTTGTGCTAATTTGTTCCAGTGGCCCTAGGAAACCAAGGCACTGTTTCTCTTTCAGCTGTAAAGTGAAGTTACTTGGGTTTCCTTGCACTGCCCTTCCTTCAGGGCTGCTCCCCCTCCCTTCCCCTTCAGCCTGCCTCTTGCTATGTGGGCTCAGGTGGGTTAAGTGTGTCCTCACTGTGTCCCCAGGGCATACAGCTCTCTGGGTACTAATTGCCTCTTTAATTTGCCTGAGTCCGCCCTCGGGTGGCAGCCCTGTGAGCAGAGGAGCATCTGCCAGACACACGTTTTCTCCCCATCAGCTTCGCCTATAGCAGATCCTGAGTGTTTAAGAGAGGACGGAGGGCTGGTTCCTCTGTCAGGCATTATTCTTTGTGGGCCTCACTTCTAGTTATCCTTGCAAAAGTCTTGTGAGTTAGATATTATTAGTATTTTCTTTGTTTCTTTCTTTTCTCTATTTTTTGGTCTTGCCACAGGGGATGTGGGGTCTTAGTGCCCTGACCTGGGAAAGAATCCTGATCACCTGCAGTGAAAACACAGAGTCCTAACCATTGGACCGCAATTTTCAATTCAAGGTCTGGAAACTAAGGCTAAGGGCCACCAGGGGCTGACCTGAGGGGCATCGAGGTCTATTCACAGGATTTGTAGTCAACAGGAATTTGGAAGCTGACATTGGGTGCTACATGCTCTGGCTGTCAGAGCTGTATTTGTCACTGTGTGCATGCTTAGTCGCTCGGTCGTGTCCAACTCTTGGTGACCCCATGGTTCACCAGGCTCCACTGTCCATGGGGTTTCCCAGGCAAGAATACTGGAGTGGGTTGCCATTTTCTCCTCCAGGGGATCTTCCCGCCTCAGGGACTGAACCTGCAGCCCCCGTGTCTCCTGCATTGGTAGGCAGATTCTTCACCACTGGGCCACCTGGGAATCTGAAGTCTAGATGTTAGACTTGGCCAATGAATGTGCCTCTGACTAAGTAGGAAACAATGGTGGTCATCACTGGCTGGGTGGGGGGCGGCGGCGGCGGAGGGGGGTGGGGCGCGGGCAGAGCTTGGCCGAGGAAGGAGCTCCAACCTGGAAGTCACATCACTAGGAGACACTTGTGGACAAGTGCTCACCTCAGTAGCCCCCTTCGACTCTTTCGGACCCCACTTGCCCCAGCTCCCCAGTATGCACTTGCAATTGCAAGGGGCAGGAATTGAACTCCAGGTTAGGAAGCCTTAGGGGAATCCAGGCCTCCCTGCTGACCTGGGCAAGTTCTTTAATTTCTCGGTCAATCGTCAGCCTTCCTCACCTCTTCCAGACCAATTGAAAGGAAATTTCTAGCTTAGGGTCATTGTATGTGTTTCTAAAGGTCACCTACTAGGGGGGTTCCCAACCTCTGGGCTGCGATCCTCTGGGCTCCTGTCATATAAACAGAGGCATTAGCTTAGAAATAAAGTGTGCAATACATGTAATGGGCTCGAACCATCCCCAAACCACCCCCCGACCCCAGGTCCATGGAAAAGTTGTCTCCCATGAAATCCATCCCTGGTGCGAAAATAGCTGGGGACGCTGCCCTAGAAGATTCTATTGCTCAGGAGGGGCTGAGAATCAACAGAAGGAGGTGGAACCTGGGAGCCTTGGGTGCTTAGATAAAAGGGAATCCCCGAGGGGACAGAGGGTGCAGATGGGGAAGCCGCAGAAAATGAAGGCAAGCTTGGCTGGGCTGTCGTTGTGCCCTGGGTCTGGGTGGGGAGAGGGGCTGTCACAGCTTCTTGCAGGAGAATGTTCGGGGACATTTGCTCCCTGGGGCTCTGTAAACCATTGCACCGACCCAGACCACCTCACCCTGCCCCAACAGGCCTTTTCCCAAAGGGTCACCCGGCCCTCACAGTGGCCCCAGGTGCCTCCAGGTTCACTGACCGATTCCTGTCGTCTGCACACCTGCCTCCCTCTGGAGTTTGAGCTCCTTCAGCCCGAGTCCACACCTTCTCCTCCTATTATCTTCATCTTGAATGATTCCATCCACGTGTGTTCTGTTTCTTGGGCATGTTTTCTGCCCTAGAGAACTGGACAGAGGCCTACAGTGCAAAAGCGCATGGGCTTTGGAGGCCCCACGCCTGCAAGAATTTTCACTTATCGCCAACATGACTTTGAGCAAATGATTAACCTGGCTGCCCAGCCTCCATGTCCTTGTCCATAAAAAGAGAACACCTTCCTCTTCCTTGTTGTGATGATAAGAAGAGGCAATGTGGAGAATGTCCTTGGCATATCGCAGGTGATCAACACATTCATGTTGATTAGCCAGGCAACTGGATAACAACTGCCATAGTCATAACTAAGATCAGGGTACTCGCTTCTTTTCTCCTTTAATACTGTCAGCCTGTGGGGTCATGAGGCTCATTTTACAGCTGTGGAAAAGGAGAGTCAGACAAGTTATCAAGGCCTCAGCGCCCACTCCTAAGAGGCACACCCGGGGCTGCTCAAAGCATGGCTCCCCTTAGATCATCCTCTTTCTCTGCTCCAGGGCTCTTTGGGTGGCAACAGCTGCTACTTTGGGGTCTGGAGCAGCTGAAAGAAGAGTCTGTGGTTCAACAAGCTCCCTCCAGGGTCTTTTGGACAGGACTTGAGCTCTGAAGGCCTGGCTGATGTTCTCTCTGCCAGGGAGCGGGGAAGGGACTGTCGTGTTTGGCTGCAGGCTCTGGTCACTTGCCAAGGGGCGGGGCTCTGTCGTGGTTTGGTACACTCTCCTGGGTTACTGCACACGCAGCCCTCCGGCTCCTGTCCCAGGGCCGGGTGGAGGCCGGGCACACATTCTGCCTCTTGTTCCCTCTCCGTCTTTTCAGCGACTGCCCTCGAGGCTGCCAGCATGGTGGCGCCGTCTGTTTCTGCCGCAGATGTTCTCACGTTCTCTTAGGGCAGGAGTGGAGAGAGGATGGAGGCCGAGCAGGGGGAATGGTGGGCTTGTGACGCGAGGAGACTGGAGCCGCGTGTGCCTCTGCTCAGGCTGGTCTGATGGAAAGGCCAAGTGGAGGATCCAATTCAGAGTCCGGAAACGGCGGCTGTGGGGCCACCGAGGCAGGAGGCAGGGTGGGTGCTGGGGTCTCAATCTCCCTTCCACGCGGGTCTTGGTGAGAAGCAGGTGAACCCTCCACGCTGCTGTGTCCAAGCTGGGGCCTGGCTTCCTGCGTCAGGAATTTAGTGACATTCCTTCACATTCCCTGACCTGGCTCTCCAGGTTTGGGTCGTAACCGCAGAAATGATCTCATGTGGGCTTTTTTCACCCTGCCCTGGCAATTCCACCGGTGTCCCCCAGCTCTTTCTTCCTCCATGCCCTGGCTGTGGAGAATGTCCTTGGCATATCGCAGGTGATCAACACATTCATGTTGATTAGCCAGGCAACTGGATAACAACTGCCATAGTCATAACTAAGATCAGGGTACTCGCTTCTTTTCTCCTTTAATACTGTCAGCCTGTGGGGTCATGAGGCTCATTTTACAGCTGTGGAAAAGGAGAGTCAGACAAGTTATCAAGGCCTCAGCGCCCACTCCTAAGAGGCACACCCGGGGCTGCTCAAAGCATGGCTCCCCTTAGATCATCCTCTTTCTCTGCTCCAGGGCTCTTTGGGTGGCAACAGCTGCTACTTTGGGGTCTGGAGCAGCTGAAAGAAGAGTCTGTGGTTCAACAAGCTCCCTCCAGGGTCTTTTGGACAGGACTTGAGCTCTGAAGGCCTGGCTGATGTTCTCTCTGCCAGGGAGCGGGGAAGGGACTGTCGTGTTTGGCTGCAGGCTCTGGTCACTTGCCAAGGGGCGGGGCTCTGTCGTGGTTTGGTACACTCTCCTGGGTTACTGCACACGCAGCCCTCCGGCTCCTGTCCCAGGGCCGGGTGGAGGCCGGGCACACATTCTGCCTCTTGTTCCCTCTCCGTCTTTTCAGCGACTGCCCTCGAGGCTGCCAGCATGGTGGCGCACGTCTGTTTCTGCCGCAGATGTTCTCACGTTCTCTTAGGGCAGGAGTGGAGAGAGGATGGAGGCCGAGCAGGGGGAATGGTGGGCTTGTGACGCGAGGAGACTGGAGCCGCGTGTGCCTCTGCTCAGGCTGGTCTGATGGAAAGGCCAAGTGGAGGATCCAATTCAGAGTCCGGAAACGGCGGCTGTGGGGCCACCGAGGCAGGAGGCAGGGTGGGTGCTGGGGTCTCAATCTCCCTTCCACGCGGGTCTTGATGAGAAGCAGGTGAACCCTCCACGCTGCTGTGTCCAAGCTGGGGCCTGGCTTCCTGCGTCAGGAATTTAGTGACATTCCTTCACATTCCCTGACCTGGCTCTCCAGGTTTGGGTCGTAACCGCAGAAATGATCTCATGTGGGCTTTTTTCACCCTGCCCTGGCAATTCCACCGGTGTCCCCCAGCTCTTTCTTCCTCCATGCCCTGGCTGTGTCCGTCGTGTCTGGAGGAAAGGGGTGCTCAAGCTATGGCCCCCAACAACTCCCCTCACATGGCCCTTAAGCCCAGGGTACGGTGGAGGGGCAGAACACAAGGGGGTTGCTCTCAGGATCTAGAAACATCTCTGAGGACCCCTTCTTCCTGGGGCGTTGAGCTCAGGTACCCCTCAGGTGGCAGACAGCTTGCTTCCTCTTTCTGCCTTCCTCTCACCCAGCTGGGCCAGGGCGAGGCCTGGGTGTCTGGGCCTCTCTCTGTGACCAGCTTAGCTCCTCAAATAGGCCTCTGGGGCCAAAGCTAAGCTGATGAGGCCTGAAGGCCTGGGCCTTCTGAATGGGGCTTGTGTGTGTGCTCAAGGAGTCTGACTTCTAGCGATATTATGGGCTGTAGCTTGCTCGGCTTCTCTGTCCATGAGATTGTCCAGAGAAGAATACTTAAGTGAGGTACCATTTTCTCCTCCAGGAGATCTTTCTGGACCCAGGGATCGAACCTGTACCTCTTAGGTCTCCTGCATTGGCAGGTGGGTTCTTTACCATTAGTGCCACCTGGAAAGCCCTTTGAATAGGGAGGGGAGCGCAAAGTGGGAGAAGAAGAGGGGAAAAAAGAGGGCAGTTTGATCTAATGATTTAATTTGTACCTGGGGTCTGTCTGGCTACACAGAAATATGCACTGAATGAGACCCAGCCTCTGAGCTCTCCCTGCTTACGTTCAAAACGGCCAGGAGGAGCCTCAATCAAGGACAGGCGACCAAGGAGCTTCTGCACCAGCAACGACTGTGGAAGAGAGAAAGCAGTTGTGTGAATATAGACGTGTGTGCTGATTTTTTTTTTAAATTTAATAGGCTACGATTTTTGTTTTCTATCCCTGGCCCCCTCCCTCGTCCGGTGTCCTCCCAGTTCCCCCCATCCAACTGCTCCAGGCCATCGCACAGTGCCTCTGCTGACTTAATTGGAGGGAAGAAAGGAGGAGGGCCTTTGAGGGGGTCTTGGGGAGGGTCTACACTGGGCTCAGCCAGGGTCATAGGGAGAGGACAAATGTCACTGAAAATTTGGGGAATGGGGGCGGGGTACTAAACTCAGAATGTGGCAGTGAGGCCCCTTCCCGCTGCCCAAGCTCGGTTCTACAGATAGCATGACTAAGGATCAGCTGGACGGGGATTTGACGACAAGGAGCCTCACGTCCCCAGACCTTAGACAGAGACAAGGAAATGGAAGTCTTTGCCCAGGAGCCTATCTATGCTCTAAAATAATTTCTATGATCCTTATGGTTCTTACAACACTTTCACCTTCATCCTCGTATCTCATGTAGACAGGTTGTTTGGAGCCTTGGAGGTCACAGGAGCGTCAGCCCAGAGCCGTGTGAATGGTTGGATAGCTGCGTGATAAGCCCCAGGTGTGTGAAACCAGGGAACCCTGATGTTTGAAAGGAGTCTAAAGTCTAAGAACCAGGCCACATTCTTCACTATAAAATTTATCTGCACAGATAAAGTTGTTGTTCTGTCATTAGGTCACGTCTGACTCTTTGTGACCCTATCCTTCATTACTGCCGGCATTTGCTCAAACTCATGCCCATTGAGTCAGTGATGCCATCCAACCATCTCATCCTCTGTCTCTCCCTCCTCCTTCTGCCCTCAAAATTTCCCAGCATCAGGGTCTTTTCCAATCTCTTAGCATCAGGTGACCAAAGTATTGGAGCTTCAGCTTCAGCATCGGTCCTTCCAATGAATATTTAGGTTTGATTTCTTTTAGATTTGACTGATTTGCTCTCCTTGCTATCCAAGGGACTCTCAAGAGTCTTCTCCAACACCACAGTTCAAAAGCATCAATTTTTCGGCAATGGATAGAGTTAGAGTGTTTTTAGTTTTACAAAATATTTACCTATTTCTTTGGCTGCCGCCAGTCTTAAGCAAGTCACGGGGGACCTATTGTTGTAGCGTGCAGACTCTCTGCTTGGGGTGCAAGGGCTGAGTTGCACCAAGATGTGGGACCTTAGTTCCCTGAGCAGGGATCATGGATCAAGAATCTTAACCACTGGACCACCAGGGAAGTCCCTAGAGTGCTTTTAAAACAGCTTTATCTCCACGTGCCTCTGCTGACTTAATTGGAGGGAAGAAAGGAGGAGGGCCTTTGAGGGGGTCTTGGGGAGGGTCTACACTGGGCTCAGCCAGGGTCATAGGGAGAGGACAAATGTCACTGAAAATTTGGGGAATGGGGGCGGGGTACTAAACTCAGAATGTGGCAGTGAGGCCCCTTCCCGCTGCCCAAGCTCGGTTCTACAGATAGCATGACTAAGGATCAGCTGGACGGGGATTTGACGACAAGGAGCCTCACGTCCCCAGACCTTAGACAGAGACAAGGAAATGGAAGTCTTTGCCCAGGAGCCTATCTATGCTCTAAAATAATTTCTATGATCCTTATGGTTCTTACAACACTTTCACCTTCATCCTCGTATCTCATGTAGACAGGTTGTTTGGAGCCTTGGAGGTCACAGGAGCGTCAGCCCAGAGCCGTGTGAATGGTTGGATAGCTGCGTGATAAGCCCCAGGTGTGTGAAACCAGGGAACCCTGATGTTTGAAAGGAGTCTAAAGTCTAAGAACCAGGCCACATTCTTCACTATAAAATTTATCTGCACAGATAAAGTTGTTGTTCTGTCATTAGGTCACGTCTGACTCTTTGTGACCCTATCCTTCATTACTGCCGGCATTTGCTCAAACTCATGCCCATTGAGTCAGTGATGCCATCCAACCATCTCATCCTCTGTCACCCCCCTTTCCTTCTGCCCTCAAAATTTCCCAGCATCAGGGTCTTTTCCAATCTCTTAGCATCAGGTGACCAAAGTATTGGAGCTTCAGCTTCAGCATCGGTCCTTCCAATGAATATTTAGGTTTGATTTCTTTTAGATTTGACTGATTTGCTCTCCTTGCTATCCAAGGGACTCTCAAGAGTCTTCTCCAACACCACAGTTCAAAAGCATCAATTTTTCGGCAATGGATAGAGTTAGAGTGTTTTTAGTTTTACAAAATATTTACCTATTTCTTTGGCTGCCGCCAGTCTTAAGCAAGTCACGGGGGACCTATTGTTGTAGCGTGCAGACTCTCTGCTTGGGGTGCAAGGGCTGAGTTGCACCAAGATGTGTGGGACCTTAGTTCCCTGAGCAGGGATCATGGATCAGACCCAGAATCTTAACCACTGGACCACCAGGGAAGTCCCTAGAGTGCTTTTAAAACAGCTTTATCTCCACTATCTCTTGCCTCTTCTGCTCTCATTCCATTCCTTTCCCTGGTGCTATCTAGCTGCTGCTGCCGCTTTTTTTTTTTTTTTAATTTTTGTAAAAATTAAAAATTTTAACTTCAATTTAAAATACAAAGTTGATAATTTTGTGACTTAACAACAATCACACTGTTGCATCACTGTCACTACCATTCATCTCCAGAACATTTTTGTTTTTAATTGAAATATAGTTGATTTATAATGTTGTGGAAGTTTCAGATTAGTACAACAAAGTGATTCAGGTAGATCTATCTATCTCCTTTATCAGATTCCTTTCAATTATAGGTTATTACAAGATATTGATTCAAAACAGTTTAAAAACTTAAGGTACGGGCCTTCCCCTGGTGGTCCAGTGGATAAGGACACCGCCTTGCAGTGCAAGGGGCGCCAGTTCGATCCCTGGCCTGGGAAGATCCCACGTGCCGTGGAGCGGCTGGACTGATGTGTCCAATCACCGAGCCGGAGCTCTGGAGCGCATGCGCCCAGAGCCGGCGCTCTGCAACGACAGAAGCCACCGTGATGGGAGGCCCACGCGGGCCAAAGAACGAAGACGGATGAAAATAGAGAAATGAAAGACCAATAGAAGTGGCCCGCCCGCTCCCCTCCCTTCCCAACCCGAACCCCGCCCAAAATAAATAAATAAATAAATAAATAAAAAACAAACAAACAAAAAAACTTAAGGTACAAGATTTCCCTAGTGGTGCATGTGGGGATAAGGATCTGCCTGCCAATGCAGGAGACCTGGGTTTGATCCCTCATCTAGAAGATTCCACCTGCTGTGGAGTAACTAAGCCTATGTGCCACATCTACTGAGTTCATGCTCTGGACTCTCCAAGCCACAGCCACTGAAGCCTGAGCCTAGATCCTGTGCTCTGCAACAAGAGAAGCCACCACAATGGGAAGCCCTTGCTCGTCACAATGAGAGAGAGTCCATGCGGCAGCAAAGACCCAGTGCAGCCAAAATTGAATAAGGAACTTAATTAGAATTTTAAAAATTGAGGTATAGCTGATGTATGTTACAGTTATACAGTTTATTATAGTTATACAGTTATATTGTACAATATAGTGGTTCACAATTTTAAAGGTTATACTCCATTTTATACTCTATTATAAAATATTGATTATATCCCCTGTGTTGTACAATATAGCTTGAAGCTTATTTTATACACAGTAATTTTTACCTCTTAATCCTCTACTCCTATGTTGCCCCTCCCCACTTCCCTCTGCCTACTGGTAACCATTGGTTTGTTTTTTTCTGTCCATTTGCTTCTTTCTTAAATTTTATTCACTAGTAGTATTTTTTAGATTTCACACATAAGTGACATCATACAGTTTTTGTCTTTCTCTGACTTATTTCATTTACCACGGTGCCTTCCAAGTCCATCCATGTTGCTGCACATGGCAAAATTTTGTCCTTTTTTGTGGCTGAGTAACTGTATCTTCTTTTCTGATTCATCTGTTGATGGACACTTGGGTTACTTCCATATCTTGGTTATTGTAAACACCACTGCTCTGAATATTGTGGTGCATGGATCTTTTCAAATTAATGCTTTTTTTTCTTTTTCAGATATATATCCAGAGTGGAATTGGTGGGTCATATGGTAGTTCTTAGAGAAGGTAATGGCACCCCACTCCAGTATTCCTGCCTGGAGAATCCCATGGACAGAGAAGCCTGGCGGGCTGCAGTCCATGGGCTCACAGAGTCAGACACACTGAAGCCACTTAGCACAGCACATGGTAGTTCTATTTTTAGTTCTGGGGGAACCTCACTCCTGTTTTCCACAGAGACTGCGCCAGTGTACATTCCCACTAACAGTGTAGGAGGGGTCCCTTTTCTTTACATCTTCACAAACATTTGTTCTTTTCTTTTCTTTTTTTTTTTTTTATTCTTAAAGAAAACATTTATTAATATTTAAAAAAAAAAAAGACTTTTGATGTTCTTTTCTTTTTGATCACAGCCATTCTGACAAGTGTGAGATGATATCTCATTGTGGCTTTGATTTATATTTCCCTAATACTTAGCATCCTGTTGGCAATTTGCATTTCCTCTTTGGAAAAATATCTATTCAGTTCTTTTGCCCATTTTTAAATGGCTTGTTTTTTGATGTTTAGTTGTATGAACTATTTAGATATTTTGAATATTAAGCCCTTATCAGTCATATGATTTGCAAATATTTTCTCCCATTCAGTAGGTTTTTTCATTTTATTGATGGTTTCCTCTGCTATGCAAGAGCACTTAAGCTTAATTAGGTACCATTTGTTCATTTTTACTTTTATGTCCTTAGCTTTGGGAGACAGACCCCAAAATAATATTGCTATGACTTATATCAAAGACTGTTCCACCTCCAGAACAATTTTATCTTCCCAAAGGGAAATTCTACACTCATGAAGCAATAACTCCACATTCCCCTCTCCCTCCAGCCCTGGCAATTACTGTTCAACTTTCTATCTCTATGAATCTGACAACTCCAGAGACCTCATATAAGTGAAATTATAATTATTTTTCTTTTGTGTCCCATCAACTCTCCCTTTTGGCTTTAGTTACATTCTCACAGTACTGGCTTCATCCAACAAGTATCTCTTAGGCACCTACAGAAGTAACCCCAGCTGCTATTCCCTAGGCACCTGCTTGTGCCAGGCTGAGCCCTGACAGACTGCATGTGTGTTACCCGCTAATCCTGACCACCAGCCTGTGGTAGGTCTTAGTGTTGCCTCCATTTCAGAGATGAGAAACATGAGGCCCAGAACCCTGGCCCAGCTGGGGATGGGGGGCTGAGGTGGAACTCAGGTGGTCCAGCTCCCATTTCCTCCTCCTCTCTGGCCAAGTCCTGGATTCCAGGCAGGAAACTGAGCACACCCACCCCAGTGCCTGCTCCATGGCATTCTGGGTCATGGGATCCCGAGTGACCTCACCCTCTTCTTTTCCAACACTGTTCTTCTTGTGTGTTTGAGTGGGGACAGCACCTCAGTCCCTCCCACCACTTCCCCACATCAGCCCCTCTTCCAACCAGCCATCTTGCTTCCTGAATGTTTTCTCCTCAATGAATTACAAATTGGCCCCCAAGACCTGCCTCCTTCCTTTGGCCTGAATGAACGTGGTGGCTTCTGAACTGACCTGGCTGCTCCTGGCTGACACATGTCTGACCTGTCCTGATGATAGTCACAGCGTGAGGTGAAATCAAATGGCAAGGTAATAAAATGATCAGATGTGCTTTTTTGGACGCAGGTGAAGAGGCTTCCATGCGGCTAAGGCTCTGCCTCCACTGAGGTATGAAAGAGCACTCTACCTGGAGCCTATGAGTAGGGCTCCCTGGGGAGACTCCAGGCCTGGCTACCCTTGGCATCCGCACTGAGATAGACTGGGCGTGAAAGGAAGCAGGTGTCAAACAGGGTAGATGTTGGAATGTAGAGTTTTCCCGGGGAAGATGGGAGGACACTGGAATTCTGAGGAGGAGTTAGATACCATCCGTCTTTTGCAGCTGGAAGACCATTCTTGGCACTGAGGAGATGTGGGGGGCAGTGATGGGTAAGAGTGGTGTTTGGGGACAGATTCCAGCTAGCATAGAATCCTTGACATACAGCTGTCCAGCCAAGAGGGGACTGGGGCCTACACAGTGGGGATGGTGGGTGCGGCACGGAGGGGGTCTGAGCTTTCACGAGGGAGATGTCGAGGGTGACTGAATTTGACAGAGGAGTGGAGAACAGCTCCAGTTCCTGAGGTGGGTGATCCAGTGGGGGCAGTTTTCACTCATGGGGAGGAGAAAAGTCCATCTGGTTTCAAAGACCAAGATACTCCATCTGGGTCCATCTTGGACAAGGGTGACATAGACACACAGCATAAGGTCCAGACTGGACCCCAAGGATTCTTCTAGTCACACTGGAGAAGGGTTCTCATGAGTTTTTCTGTGAGGAGAACAAAGGAACCCACTGCATAAATAACCTTCATTATTCACCACAAGGACCTCTCATTATGAAAAGTGGAAGCGTTAGTTGCTCAGTGGTGTCCAACTCTGGGACCTCACGGACTGTAGCCCTCTGGGCTCCTCTGTCCACAGTGCCAGGCAGTGAGGCCCAGGTTCTCGAATGCTTCTTGTGTGTTTGAGTGGGACACATCTCCCTCCCACCACTTCCCCACATCAGCCCCTCTTCCAACCAGCCATCTTGCTTCCTGAATGTTTTCTCCTCAATGAATTACAAATTGGCCCCCAAGACCTGCCTCCTTCCTTTGGCCTGAATGAACGTGGTGGCTTCTGAACTGACCTGGCTGCTCCTGGCTGACACATGTCTGACCTGTCCTGATGATAGTCACAGCGTGAGGTGAAATCAAATGGCAAGGTAATAAAATGATCAGATGTGCTTTTTTGGACGCAGGTGAAGAGGCTTCCATGCGGCTAAGGCTCTGCCTCCACTGAGGTATGAAAGAGCACTCTACCTGGAGCCTATGAGTAGGGCTCCCTGGGGAGACTCCAGGCCTGGCTACCCTTGGCATCCGCACTGAGATAGACTGGGCGTGAAAGGAAGCAGGTGTCAAACAGGGTAGATGTTGGAATGTAGAGTTTTCCCGGGGAAGATGGGAGGACACTGGAATTCTGAGGAGGAGTTAGATACCATCCGTCTTTTGCAGCTGGAAGACCATTCTTGGCACTGAGGAGATGTGGGGGGCAGTGATGGGTAAGAGTGGTGTTTGGGGACAGATTCCAGCTAGCATAGAATCCTTGACATACAGCTGTCCAGCCAAGAGGGGACTGGGGCCTACACAGTGGGGATGGTGGGTGCGGCACGGAGGGGGTCTGAGCTTTCACGAGGGAGATGTCGAGGGTGACTGAATTTGACAGAGGAGTGGAGAACAGCTCCAGTTCCTGAGGTGGGTGATCCAGTGGGGGCAGTTTTCACTCATGGGGAGGAGAAAAGTCCATCTGGTTTCAAAGACCAAGATACTCCATCTGGGTCCATCTTGGACAAGGGTGACATAGACACACAGCATAAGGTCCAGACTGGACCCCAAGGATTCTTCTAGTCACACTGGAGAAGGGTTCTCATGAGTTTTTCTGTGAGGAGAACAAAGGAACCCACTGCATAAATAACCTTCATTATTCACCACAAGGACCTCTCATTATGAAAAGTGGAAGCGTTAGTTGCTCAGTGGTGTCCAACTCTGGGACCTCACGGACTGTAGCCCTCTGGGCTCCTCTGTCCACGAAAGTGCCAGGCAAGAGTTCTGGAGTGAGTTGCCATTTCCTTCTCTAAGGGATCTTCCTGACTCGGGGATTGAAGCCAGGTATCCTGCATTGCAGGCAGCTTCTTTACCATCTGAGCCACCGGGGAAGCCTTTTTCTCATTATGAAGCTGGGGTGAAATCATTCTCAACAAACTGGAGTTAATGTTTCCTTTAGAGGGACTTCCCTGGTGGGCCAGTGGCTAAGATGCTGAACTCCCAATGCAGGGGGGCCTGGGTTTGATCCCTGGTTTGGGAACTAGATCTTGCCTGCCACAGTTAAAAATCCTGCATGCTGCAACTAAGGCCTGATGCAACCAAATAAATAAATAAATTCTTTTAAAGACCATGACTGGTTTCTGGAAGACTGATCCAAACACCGCAGGTCAGATTATGGTGTCTCAGAGAGGGCAAAATCAGGTAAGCGTGTCAGTTAGAGGATTCGCCCTGACAGGGCAGCCTGATGGGGTGCACTGCGACTGTGTTGGAATGAATTACCATCACTACTTCCTATAAGTCTGTTGTGTGCTAGTTTGTGAACACCCGTGGCTTTCTCATTTTTGTCCCCATGGCCTCCACCTCACCTGAGCTGTTTGTTGAGTAGATTGATTGCAGAAAACGGTGCGTGAGTGAGAAGCTTAGCAAAGAGAATGATGACTTCAAGATTCTGGTAATTATCCAATAAAAACTCATATCTGATTTGGGCACTTGCCCTAACATACAAATGATGTCAAAATTAAACATATCTAGGCAACTAAAAAAATGTTCCCATATATTGACAGAAACCAATGCCTTAAAAAAAAAAGGCTTAAAACCTTTATTCACATGCAATAAAGAGCAGAATTGACTCTAAGATTAAGATCTGGTCCTAATATATGATTTGCTAATGACTTTCCTTGCTTTAGACTTGTCCCAAAAATTGGCTGTGCTGCAAACTCTTTTCTCTACCACGTGACAACTTGCTTCTATTTTCATGTCTCTTTCAGTTTCAGGAAGTAGATCGAAAGTAGAGAAATCAGGTCCCACACAAAGAGTGTGAGGTGTTGGCTAGAAAGTAGAGGCTGGAAGGAGGATGTGTTTCCCACAGGAAAGCTTCAGGACCAAGTTTCCACCTGAGGCCACTCCCCTTTCTCCAAAGGTGTGGGCCAGACTCCAGCGGAGCCTGAGAGGTGGCACCTCCAGCCCATGAGAGCTGCCTCAGGGAAGCGGGAGGGAGGGTTCCTGGGTGTGCGGTTTCCTGGGAGCCCAGGGGCGCAGGCACTTTCATTTAGATGAGTCATTACCCTGGGTGAGGCTGGGGCGAGACTCCGGCAACACACAATCCAGGTTCACTTCCTTCCGGAGGCACGTGCTTGCTCTGGGCTGACAGGCTTCCCTAAGAACGACA
Source organism: Tragulus kanchil (assembly GCA_022376925.1). NCBI lineage: Eukaryota > Metazoa > Chordata > Mammalia > Artiodactyla > Tragulidae > Tragulus > Tragulus kanchil. The sequence goes on from JAIOJX010000003.1 coordinate 141,247,660, forward strand.
GGCGAAGAGTCGACGACACAGGACTCTTTAAGAAGATAAATCATCTCTCCTTTACACAGACACACAGCAAGTCAAACCTGGGGCTTCTCATTGTCCCCCTGGCTTGGACTCAAGGTAGCCGTTTGGACTATCTTTTTATTGGATTAATCTGGAGTAATCCCCCATATCTCCTCTTCCCCTCAGTTCCCCAATGTTACCGAGTGCAAGCTCTCTCTGTTTGCTTCATGACAGGCCAATGAATCCGAAAGACGAGGTTCTAAGGCAAGGAAAACAACTTTATTTGGAAAGCAGCTGACCAAGAAGATGGCAGGCTAGTGCCTTGGAAATAACCATCTTTTGGGGCAAAAAGTGGTGATGACTTAGCAAAGGAATGCTTAAAAAATTTTAAAACTCATATCTGATTTGGGCACTTGCCCTAACATACAAATGATGTCAAAATTAAACATATCTAGGCAACTAAAAATGTTCCCATATATTGACAGAAACCAATGCCTTAAAAAAAAAAGGCTTAAAACCTTTATTCACATGCAATAAAGAGCAGAATTGACTCTAAGATTAAGATCTGGTCCTAATATATGATTTGCTAATGACTTTCCTTGCTTTAGACTTGTCCCAAAAATTGGCTGTGCTGCAAACTCTTTTCTCTACCACGTGACAACTTGCTTCTATTTTCATGTCTCTTTCAGTTTCAGGAAGTAGATCGAAAGTAGAGAAATCAGGTCCCACACAAAGAGTGTGAGGTGTTGGCTAGAAAGTAGAGGCTGGAAGGAGGATGTGTTTCCCACAGGAAAGCTTCAGGACCAAGTTTCCACCTGAGGCCACTCCCCTTTCTCCAAAGGTGTGGGCCAGACTCCAGCGGAGCCTGAGAGGTGGCACCTCCAGCCCATGAGAGCTGCCTCAGGGAAGCGGGAGGGAGGGTTCCTGGGTGTGCGGTTTCCTGGGAGCCCAGGGGTGCAGGCACTTTCATTTAGATGAGTCATTACCCTGGGTGAGGCTGGGGCGAGACTCCGGCAACACACAATCCAGGTTCACTTCCTTCCGGAGGCACGTGCTTGCTCTGGGCTGACAGGCTTCCCTAAGAACGACAGGCGAAGAGTCGACGACACAGGACTCTTTAAGAAGATAAATCATCTCTCCTTTACACAGACACACAGCAAGTCAAACCTGGGGCTTCTCATTGTCCCCCTGGCTTGGACTCAAGGTAGCCGTTTGGACTATCTTTTTATTGGATTAATCTGGAGTAATCCCCCATATCTCCTCTTCCCCTCAGTTCCCCAATGTTACCGAGTGCAAGCTCTCTCTGTTTGCTTCATGACAGGCCAATGAATCCGAAAGACGAGGTTCTAAGGCAAGGAAAACAACTTTATTTGGAAAGCAGCTGACCAAGAAGATGGCAGGCTAGTGCCTTGGAAATAACCATCTTTTTGGGGTCTGAGTGCCAGATTCTTTTCTAGATCAGAGATGGGGAGAGGTGAGGAAGCAAAGTAAAAAGGCCAGTTATCTTGCAACATCTCCTAGAATGGTAAGCCTCAGGCAGGGGATGTGTTCATTTCTCCTTTCCTGCTATGTACAGGTGGACAGGGTTCTGAACAAAGAAAGGTACTTTAACTCACGGTCAAGCAAAGGGGCAGGGTCCTCCAGGCAAGCCATTAAGTATGATTATAAAAGCAAAAGCAACAATAAAGCAAGTCAAGGAAACAGTTTGCAACATGGAGTCAGAATTGGTTTCCTCCCTGCAATACCAACATACTCTAGAATCTAGAGCCTCAGCCCTATTGCTGCTATGGGTCAGATGATTCTTGTGGGCGCTGTCTGTGCCCTGTAAGGCGCTGGGCAGCCTCCATGGCCACTACCCACAGGATGCCTGTAGCACCTCTCAAGCTGGGATACCTAAAAACATCTGCCAACTTTGTCAAACGTCCCCTGGGAAACGAAATGACCCCAACTGAGAACCGCTGATCTCCTTAAAGCCTTTAGTGCCAGGTGGCACCATCTCAGATTTGAAACAAGTGGCCTGATTTTGATTAAAGATCCATTGAGAATGAGAAAGTAGCAGCAGGGTCTAGCAAACAGGGTGTGGAGCAGAGTACTAGGAGACCAGTTCTACAGTAAACTGGTCTGCAGCCTAGGCCAGGCTTGCTGTGCTTCTGGAAACTTAGACTGCAAACTCCAAACACAACAGAAAAGCAGTCTTCTTACTGTGCAGGCGCACTGCTAAGAGCCAGAAAATGCCAGCCAGAGCTGGGAGTTGTTGGAGAAATTTGCATGGCGGTAAGGCCAGTGTTACTGTTACCCCAAGTCCACGTGCTCAATGCACTGCGAGGCCGAACAAACTGAAACATCAGAGGCTGGAGCTGAGAAAGGCTTATTGCAAGGCAAGGAAAGGAGATGAGGGGGCTCATGCCCTGAAAAGCTTCGATCCAGAAAGAGTTTCAGCAAAAAAATTTTGAAAGGTGAGCTGAAGAGGTAGGGTCACAAGGTATGTGATCAGCTCCTGCATAATTCTCTGGTTGGTGGTAAATTAGTAGGGTGGAGTCACAGGGATTAACATGATCGGTCTTTAGGTTCCAGGAAGCCTGGGGCTCTGCGGTCCTGCTCTTAAGTAGTTCTTCCTTGTGGCTGCGGATTTTCACGTTCCCCAAACTCAGGAAATTTGCATCAAATACTGCTATCCAGGTACTTCAGAGGGCTTCCCAGGTGGCTTAGTGGTAAAGAATCCCCTCGCCAAGCAGAAGACATATGTTAGATCCCCTGGAGTAGGTAATAGCAACTCATTCCTGTATTCTTGCCTGGAAAATCCCATGGATCTAGGATGAGGTCCTCCTGCAATACCAACATACTCTAGAATCTAGAGCCTCAGCCCTATTGCTGCTATGGGTCAGATGATTCTTGTGGGCGCTGTCTGTGCCCTGTAAGGCGCTGGGCAGCCTCCATGGCCACTACCCACAGGATGCCTGTAGCACCTCTCAAGCTGGGATACCTAAAAACATCTGCCAACTTTGTCAAACGTCCCCTGGGAAACGAAATGACCCCAACTGAGAACCGCTGATCTCCTTAAAGCCTTTAGTGCCAGGTGGCACCATCTCAGATTTGAAACAAGTGGCCTGATTTTGATTAAAGATCCATTGAGAATGAGAAAGTAGCAGCAGGGTCTAGCAAACAGGGTGTGGAGCAGAGTACTAGGAGACCAGTTCTACAGTAAACTGGTCTGCAGCCTAGGCCAGGCTTGCTGTGCTTCTGGAAACTTAGACTGCAAACTCCAAACACAACAGAAAAGCAGTCTTCTTACTGTGCAGGCGCACTGCTAAGAGCCAGAAAATGCCAGCCAGAGCTGGGAGTTGTTGGAGAAATTTGCATGGCGGTAAGGCCAGTGTTACTGTTACCCCAAGTCCACGTGCTCAATGCACTGCGAGGCCGAACAAACTGAAACATCAGAGGCTGGAGCTGAGAAAGGCTTATTGCAAGGCAAGGAAAGGAGATGAGGGGGCTCATGCCCTGAAAAGCTTCGATCCAGAAAGAGTTTCAGCAAAAAAATTTTGAAAGGTGAGCTGAAGAGGTAGGGTCACAAGGTATGTGATCAGCTCCTGCATAATTCTCTGGTTGGTGGTAAATTAGTAGGGTGGAGTCACAGGGATTAACATGATCGGTCTTTAGGTTCCAGGAAGCCTGGGGCTCTGCGGTCCTGCTCTTAAGTAGTTCTTCCTTGTGGCTGCGGATTTTCACGTTCCCCAAACTCAGGAAATTTGCATCAAATACTGCTATCCAGGTACTTCAGAGGGCTTCCCAGGTGGCTTAGTGGTAAAGAATCCCCTCGCCAAGCAGAAGACATATGTTAGATCCCCTGGAGTAGGTAATAGCAACTCATTCCTGTATTCTTGCCTGGAAAATCCCATGGATCTAGGAGCCTGGAGGGTTTCAATTAATAGGGTCACAAAGAGTCAAATACCCTTTAGTAACTCAACAACAACAACAGGTTTGATTCCAAATACTCGGTCAGTCCCATAGTCCCCACACTGCTTTGAAATATCCCAGGAATCCCATATTTGTGTTTCTCAGCCTGCTTCTCATTCCCAGGGTTGACGGGAGGTAGGGCAGTACTCAGGTTGGACCTTGCGAGTTGCCTTTGGTACCTTTTCCTGTGAGGTACAGCCCAGCAGTAAGCCTGGCTGTGGCCCCGCTGGCCTTCTGAGTTGGGGACCATGTGATGTGGATCAGTGGGTGAGCAGCACATCCTGTGTCTCCAAGGACACAGGCCCCACTCACGTGGGCATTCCTTACATTGTAGACATTCTTGCCTTAAATGGATCAAGAGTGAGGGGGAAAGTGCTTTACTGGGACTCCAGAGCCTGGAACTCTGGTCCTAACTGTGCTACTGCCTCTTCCTCTGTCTTGCTTTTATGATGTGTTATATGAGAGGGCTGGACTAGACACACTCTAAGTTTACAATGAACGATGACATTCTCTAGTTCCTGACGATGCCCGCAGTTTTTAAACAGCCCCCTGTTTTGTATTCTGTGTGTCCCCAGACAGCAGGACAGGCAGACCGTGCCCTCCGAGAGTTCAGATTCTGAATCTGGGTGCTAAAACCATTAAGAATTTGGGGCCAGACTCCAGGCATCTGAATCCTTACAAGTTGTGTGATCTTTCTAAAGTTATTTAAACACCTTGTTTCTTCATCAATAAAATGGGCCTACATGTTCTTGGAACAATGCCTGCCAAATAATAAACTCTCAGTATGTATTAGCTCCCCCAGGATAAAGTGACTGGAGATTCACACCCTGTGGACTGAAATTTCAAAATATCGTCAGTGGGACAGTTGAGAGAGGAGGCTGGCCCCTGCCCAGACAGAAGATGAGAGACCAAATAGTTCTTTTTTTTTTTCCAATAGGAAAGGTTTATTTCTTTTTATTTATTTATTTTTTGGCTATTCTGAGTTTTCAACTCATTCCTGTATTCTTGCCTGGAAAATCCCATGGATCTAGGAGCCTGGAGGGTTTCAATTAATAGGGTCACAAAGAGTCAAATACCCTTTAGTAACTCAACAACAACAACAGGTTTGATTCCAAATACTCGGTCAGTCCCATAGTCCCCACACTGCTTTGAAATATCCCAGGAATCCCATATTTGTGTTTCTCAGCCTGCTTCTCATTCCCAGGGTTGACGGGAGGTAGGGCAGTACTCAGGTTGGACCTTGCGAGTTGCCTTTGGTACCTTTTCCTGTGAGGTACAGCCCAGCAGTAAGCCTGGCTGTGGCCCCCGCTGGCCTTCTGAGTTGGGGACCATGTGATGTGGATCAGTGGGTGAGCAGCACATCCTGTGTCTCCAAGGACACAGGCCCCACTCACGTGGGCATTCCTTACATTGTAGACATTCTTGCCTTAAATGGATCAAGAGTGAGGGGGAAAGTGCTTTACTGGGACTCCAGAGCCTGGAACTCTGGTCCTAACTGTGCTACTGCCTCTTCCTCTGTCTTGCTTTTATGATGTGTTATATGAGAGGGCTGGACTAGACACACTCTAAGTTTACAATGAACGATGACATTCTCTAGTTCCTGACGATGCCCGCAGTTTTTAAACAGCCCCTGTTTTGTATTCTGTGTGTCCCCAGACAGCAGGACAGGCAGACCGTGCCCTCCGAGAGTTCAGATTCTGAATCTGGGTGCTAAAACCATTAAGAATTTGGGGCCAGACTCCAGGCATCTGAATCCTTACAAGTTGTGTGATCTTTCTAAAGTTATTTAAACACCTTGTTTCTTCATCAATAAAATGGGCCTACATGTTCTTGGAACAATGCCTGCCAAATAATAAACTCTCAGTATGTATTAGCTCCCCCAGGATAAAGTGACTGGAGATTCACACCCTGTGGACTGAAATTTCAAAATATCGTCAGTGGGACAGTTGAGAGAGGAGGCTGGCCCCTGCCCAGACAGAAGATGAGAGACCAAATAGTTCTTTTTTTTTTTCCAATAGGAAAGGTTTATTTCTTTTTATTTATTTATTTTTTGGCTATTCTGAGTTTTCACTGCTGCTATAGGCTCTTCTCTAGTTGCAGGGAGCTGGGGCTACTCTCTAGTTAAGATGAGTAGGCTTCTTGTTGCAATGACTTCTCCTGTGGAACTAGGACTCTAGGGCACACGGGCTTCAGTAGTTGTGGCACATGGACTCAATAGTTGCAGCTCCAAGGCTCTAGAGCACAGGCTCCATAGTTGTGGCTCACGGGCTTAGTTGCTCTGCAGCATGAGGGTTCTTCCTGGATCAGGAATTGAACCTGTGTTTCCTGCATTGGCAGGCGAACTCTTCACCATGGAGCTACCAGGGAAGCCTCAAGAGATCAAATAGTTCCTATTCTCAAAGTCAGAATACCTCCTGGCCTCTGATGACTTTGCATGCCCAGAAAGGTTCTTTGGAGGTCAAAAGGGGAGTAATGCTAACTGACGCTCACTACCTATAGGCCTCTTTGGTGGAATCCATCTTGGCTAAGAGAGGTGCATGTGTACGTGGAAGGGCCCTGAGATATACCAGATATGGATGCTGAGCCAGGTAAATCAAAATGGTTGGCCAAAGGAATCCCAGAAGAAATGCCCCATATAAGTCACTTAAATGGCCACAAGGGTGCAACTCTCTGAATCTTCCCGTATGTCTTTCCACACACACTGTACTTGTTTCCTCTCCTAATACACACTCTTCTGCTTCTGTTAGGTCCTTGTCATTTCTGTTCTTTATTGTGCCCATGTTAAAACAGCAAGAACCTAACAGAAGCAGAAGAGATTAAGAAGAGGTGTCAAGAATACACAGAAAAACTGTACAAAAAAGATATTAATGACCCAGATAACCATGATGGTGTGGTCAGTCACCCAGAGCCAGACATCCTGCAGTGTGAAGTCAAGTGGGCCTTAGGAAGCATTACTACAAACAAAGCTAGTGGAGGTGATGGAATTCCAGCTGAGCCATTTCAAACCCTAAACAATAATGCTGTTAAAGTGCTGTACTCAATATGCCAGTAAATTTGGAAAACTCAGCAGTGGCCACAGGACTGGAAAAGGTCAGTTTTCATTCCAGTCTCAAAGAAAGGCAATGCCAAGCAATTTTCACACTCATTTCATATGCTAGTACTGTCAAGCTAGACTTCAACTGTATATGAACCGAGAACTTCCAGATATACAAGCTGGATTTAGAAAAGGCAGAGGAACCAGAGATCAATTTGTCAACATTTTTTGGATCATAGATAAAGCAAGAGAATGCCAGAAAAACATCTACTTCTGCTTCATTGACTATGCTAAAGCCTTTTACTGTGTCGATCACAACAAACTGTGGAAAATTCTTAAAGACATGAGACTATCAGACCACTATACCTGCCTCCTGCAAAACCTGTGTTTACAGGTCAAGAAGAAACAGTTAGAATCAGTCATGGGACAACAAACTTGTTCCAAATTGGGAAAGGAGTATGTCAGGGCTGAATATGGTCACCCTGCTTATTTAACTTCTATGCAGAGTACATCATGTGAAATGCTGGTCTGGATGAAACACAAGCTGGAATCAAGATTGCTAGGAGAAATATCAACAACCTCAGGTAAGCAGATGATACCATCCTGATGACAGAAATAGAAGAGGAACTAAAGAGGCTCTTGATGAAGGTGAAAGAGTAGAGTGAAGAAGATGGCTTAAAACTCAACATTAAAAAAACTAAGATCATGGCATCCGGTCCTGTCGCTTTATGGCAAATAGATGGAGAAAGTGGTAACAGTGGCAGATTTTATTTTGGGGACTCCAAAATCACTGTGGATGGTGACGGCAGCCATGAAATTGAAAGACATTTGCTCCTTGGAAGAAAAGCTATGACAAACCTAGACAATGTACTAAAAAGCAGACATCCCTTTGCTGAAAAAGGTCCATATAGTTAAAGCTATGGTTTTCCAGTAGTCATGTATGGATGTGAGAGCTGGACAAGGAAAAAGACTGAGCATAGAGGAACTGATGCTTTCAAATTGTGGTGCTGGAGAAGACTCTTGAGATTCTCTTGGACAGCAAGGAGATCAAACCAATCAATCCTAAAGGAAATCAACCCTGAATAATCACTGGAAGGACTGATGCTAAAGCAGCAATCCTTTGGCCAGCTGATGTGAAGAGCTGACTCATTGCAAAAGCCCCTGATGCTTGCAAACATTGAGGGCAGAAGGAGAAGGGAACAACAGAGAATGAGAGAGTTGGATAGCATCACCAACTCAATGGACATGAGTTTGAGCAAACTCCAGGAGATAGTGAAGGATATGGAAGCCTGGCGTATTGCAGTCAATGGGGTTGCAAAGAGTCAGACACAACTTAGCAACAGAACAACAATAAACACCCTACTTATTTCACTACTTTCCATCTTTGTGGGAATTCTTTCTCTGCAAAGCCAAAGGGCCAGGGTCTTGTCACTGACCATTGGTCTAGTGGCTGTGATTCAGTGCTCTCACTGCTGTGACACCACCTCAACCTCTTGGCAGCACTGAAGCCCTGCTTCAGGCGGCTGCAGGCTGAAGCCACCCGAGATCAATAGGACAGCAATCAAACCACAGTAAAGATGTGAACAAAATACTGAGAAGGCCTAGGTGAGGAATGCTACCCAAGGCAATCCAGTAGGACTTCTCTATGCACATCTCTGTGGCTTTAACAAAGGGAAAATCTCAGAAGCCAGGAGCATCACAGAGATCCAGCTACTCTGTGTCCTGTGTTGCTTTGCCTGAGCCTGTAGACTGTTTTCCAGAAGTGGGGGACTTGGCTCCCCAAAGTGATCTCTCCAACATGGCCTGGGCTCAAGTTCTCTTAAGGTCATGCCAGATTCATGGAGCTGGAAATAGCTTCTTTCAGGGAAAAGTCAGCTGTATGTTGAACTGATGGAATTTCCTAGCATTTTAATTGCTTATAGAAAACAAATGGCCAGTGACTCAGAGAAATAACATCTACTACCGGAGCTGAAAAAGCCCTGAAATTGTAGAGGCTGAGAGTGAATGAGGAGTGACTGCCACTGTGTATAAGATTTCTTTGGGGCTGATGACAGTGTTCTAGTACTGGAGAGCGGTGATGGTTGCACAGCTTGGTGAATATGCTGAAAATTGTTGAACTGTACACTTTAGAAAAGTGACTCTTGTGGTTTGTGTGGTGTGCTTCAGAAAAAAAAAAAACTGTGCAGCTATCATGTGACGTGTCTGTCCTGCTGCCTGCCTACCACACCTCTCCACTGATTTCTTAGTCTTATTTTTACCTGTACTACTTTCAGCCAAGTATTCTGTTCTGTACTTTGCTGTTGATCATTTTTAATACGGCAGAAATTTATATTTTCCCCATTACATTTCATCTTGTTGTTTTAGTCTATCTTTTTATCTTTACAAAACCTCATAATTCTGGCTGATGAAATGTCTGTGGTATCTTCAAGTTATATACCATCTATCCATTTGACAAATACGTATCTCTCACGAAGACTTGGACTAAAAAGCATTAAATAGGAATTTATGAACAGGCTGGTCTGCATGGCTTTTTTTTGGGGAACTCTGCAAAGCCAAAGGGCCAGGGTCTTGTCACTGACCATTGGTCTAGTGGCTGTGATTCAGTGCTCTCACTGCTGTGACACCACCTCAACCTCTTGGCAGCACTGAAGCCCTGCTTCAGGCGGCTGCAGGCTGAAGCCACCCGAGATCAATAGGACAGCAATCAAACCACAGTAAAGATGTGAACAAAATACTGAGAAGGCCTAGGTGAGGAATGCTACCCAAGGCAATCCAGTAGGACTTCTCTATGCACATCTCTGTGGCTTTAACAAAGGGAAAATCTCAGAAGCCAGGAGCATCACAGAGATCCAGCTACTCTGTGTCCTGTGTTGCTTTGCCTGAGCCTGTAGACTGTTTTCCAGAAGTGGGGGACTTGGCTCCCCAAAGTGATCTCTCCAACATGGCCTGGGCTCAAGTTCTCTTAAGGTCATGCCAGATTCATGGAGCTGGAAATAGCTTCTTTCAGGGAAAAGTCAGCTGTATGTTGAACTGATGGAATTTCCTAGCATTTTAATTGCTTATAGAAAACAAATGGCCAGTGACTCAGAGAAATAACATCTACTACCGGAGCTGAAAAAGCCCTGAAATTGTAGAGGCTGAGAGTGAATGAGGAGTGACTGCCACTGTGTATAAGATTTCTTTGGGGCTGATGACAGTGTTCTAGTACTGGAGAGCGGTGATGGTTGCACAGCTTGGTGAATATGCTGAAAATTGTTGAACTGTACACTTTAGAAAAGTGACTCTTGTGGTTTGTGTGGTGTGCTTCAGAAAAAAAAAAAACTGTGCAGCTATCATGTGACGTGTCTGTCCTGCTGCCTGCCTACCACACCTCTCCACTGATTTCTTAGTCTTATTTTTACCTGTACTACTTTCAGCCAAGTATTCTGTTCTGTACTTTGCTGTTGATCATTTTTAATACGGCAGAAATTTATATTTTCCCCATTACATTTCATCTTGTTGTTTTAGTCTATCTTTTTATCTTTACAAAACCTCATAATTCTGGCTGATGAAATGTCTGTGGTATCTTCAAGTTATATACCATCTATCCATTTGACAAATACGTATCTCTCACGAAGACTTGGACTAAAAAGCATTAAATAGGAATTGGTCATGGACAGAATGAGGCATTTTACCTTAACAAAATGTTTCTTGGAAACATGATATACATGTGACAATTCTATCATCTGAAGTGGTCAGCAGTTCGTCTGCTGACTCTTGCTTGTGGTGGCTTCTTTGAATTTTGGATTGTGAATTTCTGTTTTGTAGGATTTCATCTGTGAAATTCCTATGTGGACTCTAGAGAGCAGCATGGCATTTGAATCTCACAGTGATGTCAGCCTGAGTTATTAATCGCTTACCTAAGGTGACATGGGGGCTTCCTGAATCATGCAGGTAGTATAAACTTGAATCCCAAATCTAGATAAATGTAGGGCCCTCATCATAAATTGTGAGGGGAGATACATTTCCTGTTAGAGCTCTGAACAAGTTAGATAAGCCACCTTGTTATCTCTCTTTGCAAGCAGGCAGATTTTTTTCCCTGGTTTGATTGAGGGTATACACTTTAGAAGGTCTTGGCTTCATGCGGGAGTGATAGTTCCAAAATAATGATGGCCTAAGGTTCAGCTTCTGTCTCTGTTAATGGCCATTAAATCTGAAGCTCTTTGGGTCTCAAGACTGGCAGCTCCACATCCTCACCCACGTCCCACCTCTGCCTCACCCAGAACACCACACTCATCACTCTTGCCTCCTCCTTTGGTTTCACTTTTCTTCTTTTTTTTTGGAGGGGAGGGTGGTGGGGAGTGGCAGGATTTTCCTTTTCCTTTTCCTTTTTTTTTTTAAAAGCTCAGTTAATATGAGTATTTCTAGGTGTATGTGTGTATGTGTGTGTTTAATAGCAGGAAGACTTCTAAGTTTTTGGATCTGTCACAATACCAGAAACATACATTTTTGCACTGATGATAAAATTTTCACCCTGTTGGGCTTCCCTGGTGGTCCAGTGGGTAAGGACATCGCCTTGCAATGCAAGGGGCGCCGGTTCAAGCCCTGGCCTGGGAAGATCCCACGTGCCGCGGAGCGGCTGGACTGATGTGTCCAATTACCGAGTCGGAGCTCTGGAGCGCATGCGCCCAGAGCCGGCGCTCTGCAACGACAGACGCCAAGGCGATGGGAGGCCCACACGGGCCGAAGAACAAAGATGGATGAAAATGGACAAATGAAAGACCAATAGAAGCAGCCCGCCTGCTCCCCTCCCTCCCCACCCCCACCCCAATAAATAAATAAATAAATAAATAAATCTTAAAAAAAATTTTTTTTTCCACCCTGTTAACCTGGCAAAGATTTAATAAGGGCATATGAGAAAATGAAGGAAGGACTCATGTAATTGAGGGAATTTGGCAAATAGTTATCAAAATGTAAACACTTTATACCTTTTATCCAGGTGGTTCCATTTCTAGGAATTTGTCCTATTGAAATCATCGTAGATGTGTGCCAAATTTTAGCTACAAGGATGTTTGTCATAGCACAGAAATTCCTTAAACTGTAGACTGTATAAATATCCCAGACAAGAAAAAAAAAGGAAAAATAAGGAGTAAGAGGCTTCCCTGGTAGTCCAGTGGTTAAGAATCTGCCTTCCAATGCAGGGGACACAGGTTCAGTCCACGGTTGGGGAACTAAGATCCCACATACTGAGGAACAACTAAGCCCATGCACCACAGCTAAGACCTGAGAAGCCAAATAAACAAATTTTTAAAAATTTTAAGGTTCAGCTTCTGTCTCTGTTAATGGCCATTAAATCTGAAGCTCTTTGGGTCTCAAGACTGGCAGCTCCACATCCTCACCCACGTCCCACCTCTGCCTCACCCAGAACACCACACTCATCACTCTTGCCTCCTCCTTTGGTTTCACTTTTCTTCTTTTTTTTTGGAGGAGGGTGGTGGGAGTGGCAGGTTTTTCCTTTTCCTTTTCCTTTTTTTTTTTAAAAGCTCAGTTAATATGAGTATTTCTAGGTGTATGTGTGTATGTGTGTGTTTAATAGCAGGAAGACTTCTAAGTTTTTGGATCTGTCACAATACCAGAAACATACATTTTTGCACTGATGATAAAATTTTCACCCTGTTGGGCTTCCCTGGTGGTCCAGTGGGTAAGGACATCGCCTTGCAATGCAAGGGGCGCCGGTTCAAGCCCTGGCCTGGGAAGATCCCACGTGCCGCGGAGCGGCTGGACTGATGTGTCCAATTACCGAGTCGGAGCTCTGGAGCGCATGCGCCCAGAGCCGGCGCTCTGCAACGACAGACGCCAAGGCGATGGGAGGCCCACACGGGCCGAAGAACAAAGATGGATGAAAATGGACAAATGAAAGACCAATGGAAGTGGTCCGCCCACTCCCCTCCCTCCCCAACCCGACCCCGGCCCAAAAATAAATAAATAAATAAATAAATAAATCTTAAAAAAAATTTTTTTTTCCACCCTGTTAACCTGGCAAAGATTTAATAAGGGCATATGAGAAAATGAAGGAAGGACTCATGTAATTGAGGGAATTTGGCAAATAGTTATCAAAATGTAAACACTTTATACCTTTTATCCAGGTGGTTCCATTTCTAGGAATTTGTCCTATTGAAATCATCGTAGATGTGTGCCAAATTTTAGCTACAAGGATGTTTGTCATAGCACAGAAATTCCTTAAACTGTAGACTGTATAAATATCCCAGACAAGAAAAAAAAAAAAAGGAAAAATAAGGAGTAAGAGGCTTCCCTGGTAGTCCAGTGGTTAAGAATCTGCCTTCCAATGCAGGGGACACAGGTTCAGTCCACGGTTGGGGAACTAAGATCCCACATACTGAGGAACAACTAAGCCCATGCACCACAGCTAAGACCTGAGAAGCCAAATAAACAAATTTTTAAAAAAATTTTTTTAAATGGAAGGCAAGGAAGCACATATCAGGAAAGGAACTTTCTGAGAAATCTCCAACAAACAAATGCTTTGAGCTCCTGGATCAGACCACATTTTCTGGCCACTCTTAGTTATAAGGAAAACTGGGAAGTGTAGAATATTATTTGGGTACAAAACCAAGGTTTTCTCTTTAAAAAAAAAAAAAAAATATATATATATATATATATATATATATATATATATATAGTCTTTTCTAAGAACAGTGCATTAGTCGCTCAGTCATGCCCAACTCTTTGTGACCCTGTGGACTGTAGCCTGCCAGGCTCCTCTGTCCCCGGAATTCTCCAGGCAAGAATACTGGAGTCAGTTTCCACTTCTTTGTCCAGGGAATCTTTCTGACCCAGGGATTGAACCTGGGTCTCCTGCATCGCAGGCAGATTCTCCCCATCTGGGCCACCAGGGAAGCCCAAGAGGAGCAGGCAGCTATTATCATCATAGGAGCTGCTTGGGCTTGCGTCTGGACACAGTGTGGTGGGAATTTAAGAGAAGCACAGTTTATTCTTTTTACCTGGAATTATGCTGCTACTGGCTACTATTTACTGAGTACGTACTGTATTTGTTCATTCAGTCCTTAAAACCACTTCACAAGGTGGGTCTTTATTTTATAAATAAGAAAACCAGAGCTCAGAGGGGTTAAGTAACTTGTCTAAGGGCGCACAGCTAGGAGAGTGGGAGAAACGAGACTGCAGGTTGTGTGGTTTCAGAGTCTAGACTCAGAATCACTAGTTACCTCTGCTCTCAGTGTGACTGACCAGCTCCAGACTGTTCTAGATTCAGCATGTGAAGTCCCACATCCTGAGAAACCCCTCAATCCCAGGCAAACCCAGATGGTTGGTCATCCTACTGCTCTCCTTCTCCTCCAATGCAAATCCTATCACAGTGGAGAAAAAACCCGCCAAAAAAAAAAAGGAAAAATAAGGAGTAAGAGGCTTCCCTGGTAGTCCAGTGGTTAAGAATCTGCCTTCCAATGCAGGGGACACAGGTTCAGTCCACGGTTGGGGAACTAAGATCCCACATACTGAGGAACAACTAAGCCCATGCACCACAGCTAAGACCTGAGAAGCCAAATAAACAAATTTTTAAAAAAATTTTTTTAAATGGAAGGCAAGGAAGCACATATCAGGAAAGGAACTTTCTGAGAAATCTCCAACAAACAAATGCTTTGAGCTCCTGGATCAGACCACATTTTCTGGCCACTCTTAGTTATAAGGAAAACTGGGAAGTGTAGAATATTATTTGGGTAAAAAACCCAAAGGGTTTTTCTCTTTAAAAAAAAAAAAATATATATATATATATATATATATATATATAGTCTTTTCTAAGAACAGTGCATTAGTCGCTCAGTCATGCCCAACTCTTTGTGACCCTGTGGACTGTAGCCTGCCAGGCTCCTCTGTCCCCGGAATTCTCCAGGCAAGAATACTGGAGTCAGTTTCCACTTCTTTGTCCAGGGAATCTTTCTGACCCAGGGATTGAACCTGGGTCTCCTGCATCGCAGGCAGATTCTCCCCATCTGGGCCACCAGGGAAGCCCAAGAGGAGCAGGCAGCTATTATCATCATAGGAGCTGCTTGGGCTTGCGTCTGGACACAGTGTGGTGGGAATTTAAGAGAAGCACAGTTTATTCTTTTTACCTGGAATTATGCTGCTACTGGCTACTATTTACTGAGTACGTACTGTATTTGTTCATTCAGTCCTTAAAACCACTTCACAAGGTGGGTCTTTATTTTATAAATAAGAAAACCAGAGCTCAGAGGGGTTAAGTAACTTGTCTAAGGGCGCACAGCTAGGAGAGTGGGAGAAACGAGACTGCAGGTTGTGTGGTTTCAGAGTCTAGACTCAGAATCACTAGTTACCTCTGCTCTCAGTGTGACTGACCAGCTCCAGACTGTTCTAGATTCAGCATGTGAAGTCCCACATCCTGAGAAACCCCTCAATCCCAGGCAAACCCAGATGGTTGGTCATCCTACTGCTCTCCCTTCTCTCCTCCAATGCAAATCCTATCACAGTGGACAGCTTACTTCGTCTTTCCTCTTTTCCGAAGGCTTTCCCAACTGCCCACCCCCAGCCCGCTTGGGGCACCTGGTTCTCTTCCACTGAGCACTCAGTGCTGGCTGCGTTCTTCACAGGCAGATGCCTTCTGAGCTCACCTGGCTGCCCTGGCAACCATGGGCACACAGGTAGCAGCAAGGGGAAAGATCGTAGTGGAGTCAATGAGGAGTGAACGATTACCATCACCTAGAGCAAATGCTTATGAGAATTTCCTGTCAGCAAGTGCTGCGAGGCGCTGAGGGAAGTAAATGAGTCTTAAGTAAATGAATAACCGAGTCCTGAGAATCAGTGAACTGCAGGCTGGGGTAGAGGTCTGTGCTGTTATTGATGCCCACAGAGATGCATGAAGGCACGCTGCATCCCAGGCCTGACGGCTGACAGCAGCAGCGGTACCCACGGCAGCAAGGCTGCTCTGCGTCAGGCAGTCCCAGAGTCGACAAACCTTCTCATTCACACGACCTCATGCCTCTGCCTCCCGGCAGACCAGAGAGATAAGCAGAGGAGGCCTGTACTGTGCCCTTTCATCCTTTTATAGGCAAGGAAGCTGAGTCTGAAAGATTCCTCAAGCGAGCCATCTAAACCCACGGAGTGCACAGTGGTGATCTGGAGCCACACCCAGGCCGCTGTTGTATCCTGGGGTCTGTGCGACTTTCTAAACAATTGAACTGTTTGACAACATTTAAAGATGGGGAGATTTCACATAAAAATCTGCGTTTCTGATGCAAATCAAAACTACAATGAGATATCATCTCACACCAGTCAGAATAGCCATCATCCAGAAATCAATAGACAATAAATGCTGGAGAGGGTGCGGAGAAACGAGACTGCAGGTTGTGTGGTTTCAGAGTCTAGACTCAGAATCACTAGTTACCTCTGCTCTCAGTGTGACTGACCAGCTCCAGACTGTTCTAGATTCAGCATGTGAAGTCCCACATCCTGAGAAACCCCTCAATCCCAGGCAAACCCAGATGGTTGGTCATCCTACTGCTCTCCCTTCTCTCCTCCAATGCAAATCCTATCACAGTGGACAGCTTACTTCGTCTTTCCTCTTTTCCGAAGGCTTTCCCAACTGCCCACCCCCAGCCCGCTTGGGGCACCTGGTTCTCTTCCACTGAGCACTCAGTGCTGGCTGCGTTCTTCACAGGCAGATGCCTTCTGAGCTCACCTGGCTGCCCTGGCAACCATGGGCACACAGGTAGCAGCAAGGGGAAAGATCGTAGTGGAGTCAATGAGGAGTGAACGATTACCATCACCTAGAGCAAATGCTTATGAGAATTTCCTGTCAGCAAGTGCTGCGAGGCGCTGAGGGAAGTAAATGAGTCTTAAGTAAATGAATAACCGAGTCCTGAGAATCAGTGAACTGCAGGCTGGGGTAGAGGTCTGTGCTGTTATTGATGCCCACAGAGATGCATGAAGGCACGCTGCATCCCAGGCCTGACGGCTGACAGCAGCAGCGGTACCCACGGCAGCAAGGCTGCTCTGCGTCAGGCAGTCCCAGAGTCGACAAACCTTCTCATTCACACGACCTCATGCCTCTGCCTCCCGGCAGACCAGAGAGATAAGCAGAGGAGGCCTGTACTGTGCCCTTTCATCCTTTTATAGGCAAGGAAGCTGAGTCTGAAAGATTCCTCAAGCGAGCCATCTAAACCCACGGAGTGCACAGTGGTGATCTGGAGCCACACCCAGGCCGCTGTTGTATCCTGGGGTCTGTGCGACTTTCTAAACAATTGAACTGTTTGACAACATTTAAAGATGGGGAGATTTCACATAAAAATCTGCGTTTCTGATGCAAATCAAAACTACAATGAGATATCATCTCACACCAGTCAGAATAGCCATCATCCAGAAATCAATAGACAATAAATGCTGGAGAGGGTGCGGAGAAAAGGGAACCCTCTTGCATTGCTGGTGGGAATGTAAATTGATACAGCCTCTAGGGAAGACAGTATGGAGATGTCTTTAAAAACTGAAAATAGAAGCACCATACGACCCAGTAATCCCACTCTTAGGCTTATACCCTGATGAAATCAAAACTGAAAGAAGCACCTGTACCTCAATGTTCATTGCAGCTCTCTCTACAATAGTTTGCCTACCCAAGCAAAGCTTGCCTCTGCTTCAGAAATAAATCCTGAAGCTTCCTGCTTCTGCTGCATGCAGCAGCAGCCTTCCCTAATTGTCCTCCCCGTTCCCACCACTGCCAGGCTGCTGTCTACTCCCGAAGCCGGTTCATAGCCCTCCACAAGATTACAGTCGGACGTTGGCAGGGGCTAAGTCATCTGAGGCTTTGGCAGAAATGGGGAGTCAGCATCCAAGGGGGCTGGTCCGTTAGTGCTGGCTGCTGGCTGGAGGCCACATTTCTTCTCCACACTGACCTCTTGATGGGTTTGCAGCAGGATGCCTTGAGAAGATGGAGGTTGGATTCCCTCAGAGTAAAAACCAAGAGAGCGAGGTGGGAGCTGCAATGCCTTTGATGCCTTAGGCGCACCTGTCATCACTTAGAAATCACCTGCCCTCACTTCACATGGATTCAATTGGACCCACAGAGCTGCGCAAGGGTGTGAAGGGAGGAAGGGATCACAGCCCATCTTGAAGGAGCCCCTGCTTGCTTTGCTCTTCCTTAAGCAAACTCAGGGATAACTTCATGTTTCCTTAAGATCCTGGCTCTTAGTTTCCTTATCAGAGAGGTCCTCATAAACTGCCCCTTACCACCACCCTCATAACATTTTTATCATGCCCTACTTTCCTTCATAATGCTTATTATACCTGAACATTTTCTATTTCTTTATCACCTGTCTTTCTCCAGAACTGTTACAGAATCCAAGTTGTCTCTGCTCACCGCACAACAGCCAGATGAATCCAAGAGACAAGGTGTTGAAGCAAGGAAAATGACTTTATTCAGAAAGCAAATGACCAAGAAGATGTCACGCTAGCCCTTCAAAATAACCACCTTATCAGTGTCTGGATGCCAGCTTCTTTTATAGATCAGAGATGGGGGGAGGTGAGGAAGCAAAGTAAAAAGGCCAGTAATCTTGCAAAGTCTCCTAGAATGGCAAGCTTCAGGCAGGGGATGTGTTCATTTCTCCCTTCCTGCCATCTACAGGTGGACTAAGGCACTTTAGTTTAACAGTCAGGCAGAGGGGTAGGATTCTCCAGACAAGCATTAAATATGACTATAATAACAAAAGCAACAAAAAGCAAGTCAAAGAAACAGTTTCCAACATTGAGCCAGAATTGGTTTCCTCCCTGCAATAGAACAAATCCCAACATTTAGACCTGTGCTTGGTGCATAGAAGGTAGTCAGTATTTTTCAAATTAATGAATAGTCTATAGGCATAAAATATTCATTGAAAGAATGAAACCTTACCTCTTTCATTACACTTCATCACATCATATCAAGGGCACATACAAAATGGCTTAACCCTGCTGATGCTGGCCTTGATCACCTGGCTGAGGTAACTTTGTCAGGTTTCTCATCTGCAGTTACTGGTTTACTTAGTCTGGAGAAAAGACCTGTGTATTTCCTACTTCTCAGAGCGCTAGGGAGAAATCCCAGGAGACTGAGATCAGGTTTTCCCTATGATGGTGCTTGTATTTGGGTCAGATGACATTACCAGGGTGAGGGAGGGAGCATGCCTAAAGCAACTACAGGTCAGTGCATGAATCCACAACCTCTCTCACCTAGAGCCCAGGTTGTGCTTCCAGTCTGCTGGGTAACCGCATACCTCGTCAGATCTCAGAACCACAAACTATCTGAGCCAGAAGGAAATTCAGGGCTTATCAATTGCAGTTTTATCCTTTCATTCTTGGGGAGATTGAAGCCTGGAGATAGGAATGCATTTCCCAAAGTGGCAGGGACTTTCCCAGGCAAGACTGGGTCTAGAGCTCAGATCTTCCCAAAGGCAGGGTCCATGCAGCTTAGCTACACTGGGTTCTACCCCTACCCACCTGCTTGTTCCATGTCAAACCATTGTCAATGGATGGGAGAAGAAAGCAAATGACCAAGAAGATGTCACGCTAGCCCTTCAAAATAACCACCTTATCAGTGTCTGGATGCCAGCTTCTTTTATAGATCAGAGATGGGGGAGGTGAGGAAGCAAAGTAAAAGGCCAGTAATCTTGCAAAGTCTCCTAGAATGGCAAGCTTCAGGCAGGGGATGTGTTCATTTCTCCCTTCCTGCCATCTACAGGTGGACTAAGGCACTTTAGTTTAACAGTCAGGCAGAGGGGTAGGATTCTCCAGACAAGCATTAAATATGACTATAATAACAAAAGCAACAAAAAGCAAGTCAAAGAAACAGTTTCCAACATTGAGCCAGAATTGGTTTCCTCCCTGCAATAGAACAAATCCCAACATTTAGACCTGTGCTTGGTGCATAGAAGGTAGTCAGTATTTTTCAAATTAATGAATAGTCTATAGGCATAAAATATTCATTGAAAGAATGAAACCTTACCTCTTTCATTACACTTCATCACATCATATCAAGGGCACATACAAAATGGTTTAACCCTGCTGATGCTGGCCTTGATCACCTGGCTGAGGTAACTTTGTCAGGTTTCTCATCTGCAGTTACTGGTTTACTTAGTCTGGAGAAAAGACCTGTGTATTTCCTACTTCTCAGAGCGCTAGGGAGAAATCCCAGGAGACTGAGATCAGGTTTTCCCTATGATGGTGCTTGTATTTGGGTCAGATGACATTACCAGGGTGAGGGGAGGGAGCATGCCTAAAGCAACTACAGGTCAGTGCATGAATCCACAACCTCTCTCACCTAGAGCCCAGGTTGTGCTTCCAGTCTGCTGGGTAACCGCATACCTCGTCAGATCTCAGAACCACAAACTATCTGAGCCAGAAGGAAATTCAGGGCTTATCAATTGCAGTTTTATCCTTTCATTCTTGGGGAGATTGAAGCCTGGAGATAGGAATGCATTTCCCAAAGTGGCAGGGACTTTCCCAGGCAAGACTGGGTCTAGAGCTCAGATCTTCCCAAAGGCAGGGTCCATGCAGCTTAGCTACACTGGGTTCTACCTTCCCTACCCACCTGCTTGTTTGCTTAAACTTTGATAAGGTCAAACCATTGTCAATGGATGGGAGAAGAAAGAGGAGCCAGTCTGGGCAAACTGAGCTGTCCCAGAATCACCTCAGACCTTATCTAAAAAGTAACAGTGTTGATCTCTATGGGATCAAAGAACAATGCTCACACTCAGTCGCTTCAGTCATGTCTGACTCTTTGTGACCCCATGGATTATAGCCCACCAGGCTCCTCTGTCCATAGGCATTCTCCAGGCAAGAATACAAGAGTATTTAACAATGTCAATTTCTATAGGATCAAAGAACAATACCCACTTGAAATTCAAAATCACACAGAAGACAGGGCCATGTGTTGGTCTGTGCCTAGATTCAACTTGTCAGCCATCCATTTCTGAGATGTGCAGGCATGTAGAGATACTCCCCCTGTCCCAGATTGGGACAACCTTTATAAACCAGATGTGTAAATCCCTGGGCAGTTGACCTGTTTACATCTAGAATTTTCCAGATGTAGGTGCCTCTCTCACTTGGAATCATCCAACAGAACAGGAAGGCTGCCCTGCAGCCAACCAAGGCTTACAGAGAATCTCTGCCAGTCTCCACTGCCTGGGCTGTGTTACATTAAAGCTAGTTACATTGCCTCTCTGGGCCGGTGTTGTTCTCTACAATGGGGCTTATGATACTTATCTTATGGCTGTTGGGAGGCGCACGTGAGGAAACAATGGAAAAGTGTTTGGAAAAGACTAAGTACCAGCAAGCCGGATGGATGGATGATTCTCCTGTTCATTTTGATGTCCTCTGCACAGCTAGATGATCAGCCATGAGCAGAGATAAGCCTTCCTAGCCCTCGCCAAGAGCCACTTCCCAAGTCAAAGGTTTGTTGTCATTCCCGAAAACTTGACAGCGAGGAGGCGGACAGGCCCATTGGAATCTGGATCCCTGGGCACCAGAGGAAGTAGGTTAAAGGTCAGAAACCACAGCCTGTCAGCCTCCAGGACAAGACACTGGGGCAGCTTGGTCTCAGGTCCCGGCTAGTGTTGCTCCTCCTGGGAGGCCCCAGCGAAGAGTGTGAGTTGGGTAGGAGTGATTTCAGGGACGCAGGGAAAGATGTACCTCCAGTGAGGGTCTCCTACCTGACTTGATACACTTTGAAATGCTCACTTACAAATATGGCTCTTAGCAACAAGGATATATTGCACAGCATGAGGTCATTATTTTTGTTAATTTTTAAAAATTGCAGTATAGTTAGTTTACCATGTTGTAAATTTATGCTATATAGCAAAGTTGACTCAGTTGACTCAGTTATATTCCTTTTTCTTTTTAATTTTGTGGATAATTACTTTACAGAATTTTGTTGTTTTCTGTTAAATATCAATATGAATCAGCCCTAGGGTTACCATGTCCCCACCCTCTTGACCCTCCCTCCCGTCTCCCTCCCCATCCCACTCCTCTAGGTTGTTACTGAGCCCCAGTTGGGCTCCCTGAATTATACAGCAAATTCCCATTGGCTATCTATTTTGCATATGGGGATACATCTTTGTTGATACTCTTTTCCATTATGGTTTATGATGGGGTATTGAATATAGTTCTCTGTGCTATATAATAGGACCTTGTTGTTTATTTGTCCTATATATTAAAGCTTATATCTGCTAATCCCAACTGACCAATCCTCCTTCCCCCAGTTCCCTCCTTTGGCAACCACCCGTCTGTTCTCCACGTCTGTGATTCTGTTTGTGTTTCATAGATAAATTCATTTGTGTCATATTTTAGATTTCACATGTATGTGACCTCATATGGTGTTTGTCTTTCTCTCTCTGACTTCCTTCACTTAGTATGATAATCTCTAGTTGCGTTCATGTTGTTGCAAATAGCATTATTTCATTCTTTTGTAATGTAGAGCCATTATCGTGTAATAACTTTCAATAGCCTGTAATCTATTAAAATATTCAATCTCTGTGTTACACAACTGAAATTGATGTAACATTGTAGATCACCCACACTTTAATTTTCAAAAAGCACTATACTATGTAAAAAGCAATGTGTCTCTTGGCTCCCCTTAAAGCTTGAATCTGCTTGGAAGCAGAAATCCCAGACAATAGTATGAATCACATACATTTCATAGTTAATAAGTTAGTCAGCTCCCTTTTGAAGTAAGAACTTAACAGTTGGGGAGGAGAGAGGAGAGGTGGGGAGAGCTACTAAGGGAGACGGGAGAGAGAGGAAAGGGTTGCGGTATGAAGTTTTGACCAAGGACAGAATTGGGCACTTGTAAAAATTAGTAAGTTTCTGGCCTGAAATAAAGCTTGGGGATTACTTATGACTTGAAAGTGCCCAAGCTCTCCTTTCTCCTTTGGATTCAACAATTTAGAATTGGATTTCTTTTGCTATTTGTTATTTTTCTTTTTTAAAATTTTGCTGCGTCCATTCATTTCCAAGACATACTCTTACCCATTTTGAGGAAACATCAAATTCCTTTCCTTTTTTTCCTACTTTTTAAATTTTACCCCTCCCTCCCGTCTCCCTCCCCATCCCACTCCTCTAGGTTGTTACTGAGCCCCAGTTGGGCTCCCTGAATTATACAGCAAATTCCCATTGGCTATCTATTTTGCATATGGGGATACATCTTTGTTGATACTCTTTTCCATTATGGTTTATGATGGGGTATTGAATATAGTTCTCTGTGCTATATAATAGGACCTTGTTGTTTATTTGTCCTATATATTAAAGCTTATATCTGCTAATCCCAACTGACCAATCCTCCTTCCCCCAGTTCCCTCCTTTGGCAACCACCCGTCTGTTCTCCACGTCTGTGATTCTGTTTGTGTTTCATAGATAAATTCATTTGTGTCATATTTTAGATTTCACATGTATGTGACCTCATATGGTGTTTGTCTTTCTCTCTCTGACTTCCTTCACTTAGTATGATAATCTCTAGTTGCGTTCATGTTGTTGCAAATAGCATTATTTCATTCTTTTGTAATGTAGAGCCATTATCGTGTAATAACTTTCAATAGCCTGTAATCTATTAAAATATTCAATCTCTGTGTTACACAACTGAAATTGATGTAACATTGTAGATCACCCACACTTTAATTTTCAAAAAGCACTATACTATGTAAAAAGCAATGTGTCTCTTGGCTCCCCTTAAAGCTTGAATCTGCTTGGAAGCAGAAATCCCAGACAATAGTATGAATCACATACATTTCATAGTTAATAAGTTAGTCAGCTCCCTTTTGAAGTAAGAACTTAACAGTTGGGGAGGAGAGAGGAGAGGTGGGGAGAGCTACTAAGGGAGACGGGAGAGAGAGGAAAGGGTTGCGGTATGAAGTTTTGACCAAGGACAGAATTGGGCACTTGTAAAAATTAGTAAGTTTCTGGCCTGAAATAAAGCTTGGGGATTACTTATGACTTGAAAGTGCCCAAGCTCTCCTTTCTCCTTTGGATTCAACAATTTAGAATTGGATTTCTTTTGCTATTTGTTATTTTTCTTTTTTAAAATTTTGCTGCGTCCATTCATTTCCAAGACATACTCTTACCCATTTTGAGGAAACATCAAATTCCTTTCCTCCTACTAAATGATCTGTGTATTTAGTGCATGTGGTATTTTGGAAAGTGTGATAGCACATGATTGATGTTATCACACTTTCTGAAATAATTCACAAAATTTTTTTTTCTCCTTGAGATTCTCGTTTCATTGTGCTCTGCTGTACTTAGTCATTCAGTTATGTCCAACTCTTTGCTCACCCACTGACTGTAGCCCACCAGGCTCCTCTGTCCGTGGGGGTTCTCCAGGCAAGAATACTGCAGTGGGTTGCCATAGGCTCCTCCAGAGGAGCCTCCCAACCCAGGAATTGAATGCAGGTCTCCTGCATTGCAGGCAGATTCTTTTCCCATTTGACTCACTGGGGAAGCCCAAGAATACTGGAGTGGGTAGCCTATCCCTTCTCCATGAATCTTCCCAATATAGGTAATTGAACCAGGGTTTGCTGCACTGCAGACAAATTCTTTACCAACTGAGCTACTACCTAGTATCTATTCTATTTTAATACTAAGGTGAGGGCTTCCCTTGTGGCTCAGTGGATAAGAACCTGCCTGCCAATGCAGGAGACACAGGTTTGATCCCTGAACCAGGAAGATCCCATATACCGCAGAGCAGCTAAACCCACACATCAACAAAGACCCAGCACAGCCAAAAATAAATAAATAAAAGTTTAAAAAAAAAAAAAATACTAAGGTGATACTCATGATGATGATGGTGAATATGATAATACTTTAATTAACAAACTTCTTAATTAAATTTTCCTTTTTTTTTTTACTTTAAAAAAATTTTTGGCCTATTTTATTGTTTTTATTTATTTATTTATTTATTTTCATCCATCTTTATTCTTTGGCCTGTGTGGACCTCCCACTGCAGTGGCCTCTCTCGTTGCAGAGCACTGGCTCTGGGCGCATGTGCTCCAGAGCTCTGGCTTGTTACTGGACACACCGATCCAGCTGCTCGGCAGCATGCAGGATTTTCCCCAGTCAGGGATGGAACCAGGGCTCCTTGCACTGCAAGGCAAACTCTTTACCCACTGGACCACCAGGGAAGTCCTAGTTTTTCTTAAACAAGTTTTATTTATTTTTTAAAATATATTATTTATTTGTTTGTTTGTTTGGGCTGTGTCATGCGACTGGCATTGAAAATGCCAAGTTGTAACCACTGGACTGCCAGGGAATTTCTGAAAGGACGTTTTTTTTTTTGGCTGTGTTGTGTGACTTGTGGGATCTCAGTTGTTTGAGAAGAAAGATTGCTTGTAGACACGTGTAGTCTAAACATTCACTACAAACCTAAGGGACTGCTGATGTAATTTAAATATCATCATTCATCCACTCATCCATTCATCTGTCAGTCCATTGTTGATATGTCCATCTGATATCCAGAATAATCTTTGTTAAGCATCCACTGTGTGTGCTAGGCACTACTGTAACTGCCATGGTGGCAGCCGTCAGGGGCAAGTTCAAGACTGGCTGCTCCCACATGACCCAGAGGTATTCCTAGATGGCCATTTCCTGACATGCTGTGGACTCTCGTTCTTGTAAGCTTCAATAGATACCAGGCTGAGTGTGGATAAAATGATGAAATGGAAGGTTCAGAAGATTTACATTCTGGCCATTGGCTCGACTCCAGGAAGAGATGTATGGGCAAGAGAGCAACATATAATCAGGATATAACCAAGTTCCCTCTAGGAAGATTTGGTCATGTTAGGCAGGAAGAGAGCTGTCTCTAGACTCTAGACTGACTGCCTGGAGTTAAAGCAACTGGCGCATGATTTGGGAGAGATAAACAGGAAGTAAAATACTAATCTAATACTCATGATGATGATGGTGAATATGATAATACTTTAATTAACAAACTTCTTAATTAAATTTTCCTTTTTTTTTTTACTTTAAAAAAATTTTTGGCCTATTTTATTGTTTTTATTTATTTATTTATTTATTTTCATCCATCTTTATTCTTTGGCCTGTGTGGACCTCCCACTGCAGTGGCCTCTCTCGTTGCAGAGCACTGGCTCTGGGCGCATGTGCTCCAGAGCTCTGGCTTGTAACTGGACACACCAGTCCAGCTGCTCGGCAGCATGCAGGATTTTCCCCAGTCGGGGATGGAACCAGGGCTCCTTGCACTGCAAGGCAAACTCTTTACCCACTGGACCACCAGGGAAGTCCTAGTTTTTCTTAAACAAGTTTTATTTATTTTTTAAAATATATTATTTATTTGTTTGTTTGTTTGGGCTGTGTCATGCGACTGGCATTGAAAATGCCAAGTTGTAACCACTGGACTGCCAGGGAATTTCTGAAAGGACGTTTTTTTTTTTGGCTGTGTTGTGTGACTTGTGGGATCTCAGTTGTTTGAGAAGAAAGATTGCTTGTAGACACGTGTAGTCTAAACATTCACTACAAACCTAAGGGACTGCTGATGTAATTTAAATATCATCATTCATCCACTCATCCATTCATCTGTCAGTCCATTGTTGATATGTCCATCTGATATCCAGAATAATCTTTGTTAAGCATCCACTGTGTGTGCTAGGCACTACTGTAACTGCCATGGTGGCAGCCGTCAGGGGCAAGTTCAAGACTGGCTGCTCCCACATGACCCAGAGGTATTCCTAGATGGCCATTTCCTGACATGCTGTGGACTCTCGTTCTTGTAAGCTTCAATAGATACCAGGCTGAGTGTGGATAAAATGATGAAATGGAAGGTTCAGAAGATTTACATTCTGGCCATTGGCTCGACTCCAGGAAGAGATGTATGGGCAAGAGAGCAACATATAATCAGGATATAACCAAGTTCCCTCTAGGAAGATTTGGTCATGTTAGGCAGGAAGAGAGCTGTCTCTAGACTCTAGACTGACTGCCTGGAGTTAAAGCAACTGGCGCATGATTTGGGAGAGATAAACAGGAAGTACCCTTTTGTTTCTAAGATGTGTCTGTGGAGTAAGATGCAGGGTCAGACCCAAAGACTTCATGACATTTCACCAATTAGTCACAGCGAAAATCTCAACCAAGTAGAGGACACAAGAGGAGGAAAATATAAATTTAGGTCCCTGCTCATAAGACAACTAAGATCATACTGAAGCACCACATTTTTATGGAAAGAATGATGCAAGGCAGGATATAGTCAAGTATGCAGTGTGTGGGCAGACAGCAATGCTAGAAACTTCATTTATAATAACATGGGGAAAATGAAATAGTTTGGGATAAACTTAGCTAAATTTATTTTTGTGAGAAACTTGCAAACTCTAAATGAGGAAAATTTAAAAATACTCTTGAAAAAACACAAACGTAGACTTTAACAAATGGAAAACACATTTGTCGTTGTTGAATAGGATTACTCAACATTAGAAACATGTCAATTCTCCCTTTTTTGTTACTGTATACAATAACAAACCACAACAAAAACATCAGCAAGCTCTTTATGGAATTAGGTTGGTAAGTAAAATCCGCATAGAAAAACAAGGATGCAAGAGCAAACAGAAAAACATTAAAAAAGAAAAACTCCTGAGAAAAGTAGCTCCACTGGGCATTAAAGCATATCACAAAGTGGCCATAATGAAAACATTATGGTATTGGTGCTGAAAGGGTTTTACCCAGGGCCCGGACCTGATCAAACCCTGCTTGGGACTTGAACCCACATGGCTGAAGTTGAATTCCAGCCAAAACCCTGTTTGGGACTCAAACCCACATAGTCAGGACTCAATCCCAGCCAAAATCCTGTCTGGGACTCAAACCCATGCAACACTCACCCAATGTCTAGACCCACTGAGGCTCAGCTTCTTCGTGCCTCAACGCAGAAGGAATTCAGCAAGAAGTAGAGTGATAGACAAGAAGAGGATTTATTAGGATAGAGTACTTGTAAGAGGTGCAAGTGAGCAGGCAGGAAAGCTCTGCTCTGCTCTCCCTCTCCGATTGAGTGGGCAGCCATATATATAGGATGGTAGAAGACCGCCTTCCTCAAGTAGACACAGGTGCAAGGCATACATCATTAGTTCTTTCTTTGCCAGCTCCTCCTTCATCAGCTGTTTATACCCAGTCAAGCCTGCTTTAGTGAACAAGGAGCAGCTCTCCTGAGTTATCATCAACTCACTGGCCTCCCAACCTTTCTCAGGTTTCACCCTTCTGTCTACCATCCCCTACTAGGACTCTACAACCACCTACCTGTTCTACTCTGTCCCTATCAGTGCTGGGATAGACAAAAAGACTAGTAAAAGAGAATACAACAGACCCAAGTTCACATGGAAATTTAGTATCTGAGAGAGGCAGCATCTCAAGTGACTAGAGCAAAGATGATCTTTTAAGTATATGGTGCTGAAACAAATGGAGAAGAGTATAAAATTAGATATATACCTCACTCTGTACACAAGAATAAATTCCAAATGGATTACCAGTCTAAATGAAAACAAGGAAACCATGAAAGTAGTGGAAAAAGAAAACCATGGTTGAATTCCTCTTAACCTCATTAAAAAAGTAAAATAAAAAAAAACTCACTACACATGTCATTTTTGTTCGTAAGCTCTTTATGGAATTAGGTTGGTAAGTAAAATCCGCATAGAAAAACAAGGATGCAAGAGCAAACAGAAAAACATTAAAAAAGAAAAACTCCTGAGAAAAGTAGCTCCACTGGGCATTAAAGCATATCACAAAGTGGCCATAATGAAAACATTATGGTATTGGTGCTGAAAGGGTTTTACCCAGGGCCCGGACCTGATCAAACCCTGCTTGGGACTTGAACCCACATGGCTGAAGTTGAATTCCAGCCAAAACCCTGTTTGGGACTCAAACCCACATAGTCAGGACTCAATCCCAGCCAAAATCCTGTCTGGGACTCAAACCCATGCAACACTCACCCAATGTCTAGACCCACTGAGGCTCAGCTTCTTCGTGCCTCAACGCAGAAGGAATTCAGCAAGAAGTAGAGTGATAGACAAGAAGAGGATTTATTAGGATAGAGTACTTGTAAGAGGTGCAAGTGAGCAGGCAGGAAAGCTCTGCTCTGCTCTCCCCCCTCCGATTGAGTGGGCAGCCATATATATAGGATGGTAGAAGACCGCCTTCCTCAAGTAGACACAGGTGCAAGGCATACATCATTAGTTCTTTCTTTGCCAGCTCCTCCTTCATCAGCTGTTTATACCCAGTCAAGCCTGCTTTAGTGAACAAGGAGCAGCTCTCCTGAGTTATCATCAACTCACTGGCCTCCCAACCTTTCTCAGGTTTCACCCTTCTGTCTACCATCCCCTACTAGGACTCTACAACCACCTACCTGTTCTACTCTGTCCCTATCAGTGCTGGGATAGACAAAAAGACTAGTAAAAGAGAATACAACAGACCCAAGTTCACATGGAAATTTAGTATCTGAGAGAGGCAGCATCTCAAGTGACTAGAGCAAAGATGATCTTTTAAGTATATGGTGCTGAAACAAATGGAAAAAGATAAAATTAGATATATACCTCACTCTGTACACAAGAATAAATTCCAAATGGATTACCAGTCTAAATGAAAACAAGGAAACCATGAAAGTAGTGGAAAAAGAAAACCATGGTTGAATTCCTCTTAACCTCAGTTAAGAAGTTAACTCAGTTAACCATACCTCAAAGCCCAGACAACAAAAGAAAACACTGATCCACTTGACTATGTTGAAACAAACCAAATGAACAAAAAGTCCAACCAAGCACATGACAAAAAAATGATCATAAGCAACTGTAAAGGTAACTAACAGAAGGAGAAAATATTTGCACAATATACCACAGACAACAGGTCCATGTTCTTAATATGTGTGCGTGCATGTGTGCTAAGTCACTTCAGTCACGTGTGACTGTTTGCAACCCTGGAGTGTAGCCCTCCAGGCTCCTCTGTCCATGGGATTCTTCAGGCAAAAATACTGGAGTGGATTGCCACATCCTCCTCCACGGGATCTTTCCAATCCTGGGATCAAGCCTACATCTCTTATGTCTCCTGCATTGGCAGGCGGGTTCTCTACCACCACCACCTGGAAAGCCCTCCTAATACACGAAGAACTCCTAAAGTAACAAAGAATGAAAAGCCTTAAAAAAATTAGAGAAAAAGTTGCATATATATGTATATATATATATATATATATATATATATATATATATATATATGCAAATACTGTACTCTAGTTAGTAAATTTGCTTTATTTTTAATTTTTTGGTCTCTTTTTATTGATTATTTATTTTTCATCCATCTCCATTCTCCGGCCTGTATGGGCCTCCCATTGTGGTGGCCTCTCTCGTTTCAGAGCACTGGCTCTGGGTGCATGTGCTCCAGAGCGTTGGCTTGTAATTGGACACACAGGTCCAGCAGCTCCGCGGTATGTGAGATCTTCCCAGGCTAGGGATTAAACCGGTTCCCCTTGCACTGCAAGGCGGACACATTACCCACTGGACCACCAGGGAAGCCCAGTAAATTTGCTTTTCATGGAGTGTAAGTCAGCAATCCTGAAACTACTTTATGTCTATACTAAGATAGTACAAATAAGTGAAAATATTGTGGATAATGAAAGACACTTTGGTTTTCCTTTTAGTTTTTACTGCTCAAGAAAAGTAACAAATAAGGAAACGTGAAAGATTCGAATGAAATGCACACACATATTGAAGGATACTGAGAGGCTTTAGAAGAAATGGCATCTTATTACTAGTGAGTACACTAGTGTCCAGGTCTTGGTTTCTAAGTGCCATTCTCAAATAAAAGAAACCAGGGCTCGTTGGAGAAATGGTTGATTCCAGGGTTGGGGCTAAAAAGATACAAAATTAGCGTGAAACATCTTATGGTGTCAGAAAGTAAAGAAATACCAAAAACTAGGACATCAGGGCTTCCCTGGTGATCCAGTGGGTAATAGAACTACAGAAAGAAATATTTGCACAATATACCACAGACAACAGGTCCATGTTCTTAATATGTGGTGTCATGTGTGCTAAGTCACTTCAGTCACGTGTGACTGTTTGCAACCCTGGAGTGTAGCCCTCCAGGCTCCTCTGTCCATGGGATTCTTCAGGCAAAAATACTGGAGTGGATTGCCACATCCTCCTCCACAGGATCTTTCCAATCCTGGGATCAAGCCTACATCTCTTATGTCTCCTGCATTGGCAGGCGGGTTCTCTACCACCACCACCTGGAAAGCCCTCCTAATACACGAAGAACTCCTAAAGTAACAAAGAATGAAAAGCCTTAAAAAAATTAGGGAAAAAGTTGCATATATATGTATATATATATATATATATATATATATATATATATGCAAATACTGTACTCTAGTTAGTAAATTTGCTTTATTTTTAATTTTTTGGTCTCTTTTTATTGATTATTTATTTTTCATCCATCTCCATTCTCCGGCCTGTATGGGCCTCCCATTGTGGTGGCCTCTCTCGTTTCAGAGCACTGGCTCTGGGTGCATGTGCTCCAGAGCGTTGGCTTGTAATTGGACACACAGGTCCAGCAGCTCCAGTATGTGAGATCTTCCCAGGCTAGGGATTAAACCGGTTCCCCTTGCACTGCAAGGCGGACACATTACCCACTGGACCACCAGGGAAGCCCAGTAAATTTGCTTTTCATGGAGTGTAAGTCAGCAATCCTGAAACTACTTTATGTCTATACTAAGATAGTACAAATAAGTGAAAATATTGTGGATAATGAAAGACACTTTGGTTTTCCTTTTAGTTTTTACTGCTCAAGAAAAGTAACAAATAAGGAAACGTGAAAGATTCGAATGAAATGCACACACATATTGAAGGATACTGAGAGGCTTTAGAAGAAATGGCATCTTATTACTAGTGAGTACACTAGTGTCCAGGTCTTGGTTTCTAAGTGCCATTCTCAAATAAAAGAAACCAGGGCTCGTTGGAGAAATGGTTGATTCCAGGGTTGGGGCTAAAAAGATACAAAATTAGCGTGAAACATCTTATGGTGTCAGAAAGTAAAGAAATACCAAAAACTAGGACATCAGGGCTTCCCTGGTGATCCAGTGGGTAAGGACACCGCCTTGCAGTGCAAGGGGCGCCAGTTCGATCCCTGGCCTGGGAAGATCCCACATGCCACAGAGCGGCTGGACCAGTGTGCCCAATAATAAGCCAGCGTTCTGGAGTGCATGCGCCCAGAGCTAGTGCTCTGCAGTGAGAGAGGCCACTGAAATGGGAGGCCCACACATACTAAAGAATAAAAAGATGGATGAAAATAAGTACAAATAAAAGAGGCATGATGGGAAAAAGAAAAAAATTAAAAAAAAAAGAATACTAGCGTGATCTTCCTAATCCAGGGATTGAACCTATGTCTCCTGCGTCTCCTGCCAATGTAATTTCTTCAGAGATCAGCACAAAGAGAGAAATGATTTCTGCATCCTAACGCCCTGGTGCCTTAGAAAACTAAAGGCTATGGAATGAGAACAAATGAGTCCCATCTGAGTCAGCTTGGTTTCCCAAAACCTTTTGTGCAACAGCCCCCTGCTTCCTGATGTTCTAGTAAATACTTCCTCCAGCCCAACCCTGACTCCCCCCGTAAATCTGCTCTGCACATCAAACAGGAAGCAAACCAGAATTAGCTGGCCATAGCTAGAGTGGGGGAAAGAGTGAGGGAAAAGCTGGTAGTGGGGAGGAATGTGGGCGCAGAAGACCAGCAGAATCTCGGCTGAGAGCTGGTGCAGTGTGTGGACCTACTCACAGGAGCTTGGCAGGATGCCTCCTGCCTCCTGCAAAGAGTCTGCGTAAAGGAGGAATGGTGGGGGCCGTGGTGAAGGGTGGGGAGGGGAGAACAGAGGCCTGCTCCAAGGTGACAAGGGTCTCTTTGAGGTCCTTAGAAGTTAGGGAATGCATGAGGCTGTTTTTCTGGAGCACGGTCAGAATTACATACACCTTGGCTCGTGGCCCTGTGGATACGCACACAGAGGGTGTCAGTGTCCCGTGTGGGGTGGGCCTGCTAGGAAACTGGACGGGAACTCCACTGGGAAAAAGTGTCTATAGCTGGACCATTAAATGAGCTCCAACCTGAGGAGCCTCTGTTCTGCCCCTGAAGGCAAGCCCATCTCCAAGTCGACCTCTTAAGACAAGCCCTGCCCACCAGCCTGGTACCCAGGCATGCCAGGTCACAAGGACAAGGTTCATCAGAAGCCCTGAAATTCCACCTTCTGGCTTTGTTCCACTGGATTAGTGGTGAATGGATGTATGACGGGTGATCAGTACTTCTAGGCTTATGAAGTGACTTGTTACTTCTCCTAATGGGCTATTTTCAGTGGGAGAGGGAGTCAAGGAGATCAGAAGAACACAGGCACTGTCCAGGGTGGGCCTCCTGAGTGGACACTGAAGAGGGTACCTGGGAAGCCTGCAGGCAAGAGGATTTTCAGAAGGAGCTCGGCCTCCAGGAGAGGGACGATGCTGATGAGGACTAATTTCGCCCAGGGCTACAGTCAGACTTTGGCAGCATCTCCCAGTGAGAGGCTTCCCTGGGTGCTGTGGAGTGGCCAGGCAGAGCCAGAGCGTCAGTCAGCCAGAGCATCTCCTGCAAGGGCAGGAGAAAAGTCTTTCCACTGCAGGGGAGCTCTCAAGCTTCTAGGACTGGCCCAGGGCAGGGTTTGGCAGACTATGGCTCGTGGGCCTCTTCTGGTTCACTGCCTGGACTTAAAATAAAGTTTTATTGGAACACAGCCATGCTGTGTCCAGCTTCCTGGGGGCTGTCCATGGCTACTTCCATGCTTAAATGGCAGAGGGATCAGCTTGACAGAAGTAGCCCGAAGAAGATAAGAGACTTACTGTACTGTATACCCTGGTCTAGGGCAATTGGGTTCTGTCTGTGGCTTTCTAAAATGATAAAACCCCCTTTCAAAAAATAAACACCTTGGGACTTCCCTGCTCATCCAGCGGTTATGATTTTGCCTTCAAGGCAGGAGGTGTGGGTTCAATCCCCTGTCAGGGAGCTAAGATCCCTGACAGGAGATTGCTCTGCTGTCAAAACACCAAAACATAAGAAAAGGATGCAATATTGTAACAAATTCAATAAAGATTTTTAAATGATCCATATAAAAAAATCTTAGAAAAAATAAACTCATTTCCAAGGTTCCCAAATTCTGCTTTAACTGTTCTACCATTTTCCAACAATATTAATTTGTATATTCAAGAAATATTTACCGAGTTTCTACTATGCAGGGTGATGATGGTCTAATGATGAATAAAACTGACATAGACCTGGTCTCATAAATTTTAACTTATTGCAAGGATGATGGACATTTAAAAGGTTACTATCTATGGGACATTGACTGGATGGGCTTTTGAAGCAGTCATTACAGACGCTGGACACTTTTGTGGGCTAATACTCTGAGAGCAACAAAAGAATGAAGTCTAACTTTTTTTTAGGCTTATGGGAGAAGGGAGTCAAGGAGATCAGAAGAACACAGGCACTGTCCAGGGTGGGCCTCCTGAGTGGACACTGAAGAGGGTACCTGGGAAGCCTGCAGGCAAGAGGATTTTCAGAAGGAGCTCGGCCTCCAGGAGAGGGACGATGCTGATGAGGACTAATTTCGCCCAGGGCTACAGTCAGACTTTGGCAGCATCTCCCAGTGAGAGGCTTCCCTGGGTGCTGTGGAGTGGCCAGGCAGAGCCAGAGCGTCAGTCAGCCAGAGCATCTCCTGCAAGGGCAGGAGAAAAGTCTTTCCACTGCAGGGGAGCTCTCAAGCTTCTAGGACTGGCCCAGGGCAGGGTTTGGCAGACTATGGCTCGTGGGCCTCTTCTGGTTCACTGCCTGGACTTAAAATAAAGTTTTATTGGAACACAGCCATGCTGTGTCCAGCTTCCTGGGGGCTGTCCATGGCTACTTCCATGCTTAAATGGCAGAGGGATCAGCTTGACAGAAGTAGCCCGAAGAAGATAAGAGACTTACTGTACTGTATACCCTGGTCTAGGGCAATTGGGTTCTGTCTGTGGCTTTCTAAAATGATAAAACCCCCTTTCAAAAAATAAACACCTTGGGACTTCCCTGCTCATCCAGCGGTTATGATTTTGCCTTCCAAGGCAGGAGGTGTGGGTTCAATCCCCTGTCAGGGAGCTAAGATCCCTGACAGGAGATTGCTCTGCTGTCAAAACACCAAAACATAAGAAAAGGATGCAATATTGTAACAAATTCAATAAAGATTTTTAAATGATCCATATAAAAAAATCTTAGAAAAAATAAACTCATTTCCAAGGTTCCCAAATTCTGCTTTAACTGTTCTACCATTTTCCAACAATATTAATTTGTATATTCAAGAAATATTTACCGAGTTTCTACTATGCAGGGTGATGATGGTCTAATGATGAATAAAACTGACATAGACCTGGTCTCATAAATTTTAACTTATTGCAAGGATGATGGACATTTAAAAGGTTACTATCTATGGGACATTGACTGGATGGGCTTTTGAAGCAGTCATTACAGACGCTGGACACTTTTGTGGGCTAATACTCTGAGAGCAACAAAAGAATGAAGTCTAACTGAAATATGTCACAGCAGAAACTGACGGCAAAACTTCTGATGAACAGGTAGCTATTGCTTGTGTGTTCTGCACTTTGGACTTGAAGCAGAGAATCTTACAAGTGGAGAAAAATTCAGACCAGACGATTCTTCCTCTTGGCTGTAACTTTTTTTTAAGAGTGGCTCTAACACCTTGACTCTCCTGATTTGGGCAAATTTCCGGTTTGGTTCACAACTGATATTCAGCAGGTATTTGCTGCCAGGTCAGACCTTAGTAGAAACCAACTTGTGAGGTCTGGTGCCAGGTAATTTCCTATACTCAACAAGGATTTGTACGAGAGATGAATGCATCAATAGTCACACTAAACAATTCTCTTTCTTTTGTTACCTCTTTTCCCTCCGCTTCCTTCACTTTCTCTCTTTTCCTCCTCTCTTTCTTTCTGTTTTCCCTTTCAGACTCTTTTAACTCTTTCCCCACTCATGCTCCAATGCCTGTCTCAGGCACATGGGAACTTTATGGCCCCTTGGCTTGAAAGTTTACTGACCCATCAAAGTCCAATGACATGGTATATCAGATCTTTTTTTCTTTTCTTTTCCCCTACCTTTGAAAGAAGTGTGTTGAAATTTCTGCAGCAGAAGTGAAAGCGATTAGCAGCTACTCAAACATGTGCAGGACACAAGAATAATAATGGGGGGAGGGAGCTTTTTTAATGGCCCCTGTGAAAGCTGATTAGCCCCAAGCATGTTTGCATGGATACAAGGCAGGAGGTGTGGGTTCAATCCCTGTCAGGAGCTAAGATCCCTGACAGGAGATTGCTCTGCTGTCAAAACACCAAAACATAAGAAAAGGATGCAATATTGTAAAAAATTCAATAAAGATTTTTAAATGATCCATATAAAAATCTTAGAAAAAATAAACTCATTTCCAAGGTTCCCAAATTCTGCTTTAACTGTTCTACCATTTTCCAACAATATTAATTTGTATATTCAAGAAATATTTACCGAGTTTCTACTATGCAGGGTGATGATGGTCTAATGATGAATAAAACTGACATAGACCTGGTCTCATAAATTTTAACTTATTGCAAGGATGATGGACATTTAAAAGGTTACTATCTATGGGACATTGACTGGATGGGCTTTTGAAGCAGTCATTACAGACGCTGGACACTTTTGTGGGCTAATACTCTGAGAGCAACAAAAGAATGAAGTCTAACTGAAATATGTCACAGCAGAAACTGACGGCAAAACTTCTGATGAACAGGTAGCTATTGCTTGTGTGTTCTGCACTTTGGACTTGAAGCAGAGAATCTTACAAGTGGAGAAAAATTCAGACCAGACGATTCTTCCTCTTGGCTGTAACTTTTTTTTAAGAGTGGCTCTGACTAACACCTTGACTCTCCTGATTTGGGCAAATTTCCGGTTTGGTTCACAACTGATATTCAGCAGGTATTTGCTGCCAGGTCAGACCTTAGTAGAAACCAACTTGTGAGGTCTGGTGCCAGGTAATTTCCTATACTCAACAAGTATTTGTACGAGATGAATGCATCAATAGTCACACTAAACAATTCTCTTTCTTTTGTTACCTCTTTTCCCTCCGCTTCCTTCACTTTCTCTCTTTTCCTCCTCTCTTTCTTTCTGTTTTCCCTTTCAGACTCTTTTAACTCTTTCCCCACTCATGCTCCAATGCCTGTCTCAGGCACATGGGAACTTTATGGCCCCTTGGCTTGAAAGTTTACTGACCCATCAAAGTCCAATGACATGGTATATCAGATCTTTTTTTCTTTTCTTTTCCCCTACCTTTGAAAGAAGTGTGTTGAAATTTCTGCAGCAGAAGTGAAAGCGATTAGCAGCTACTCAAACATGTGCAGGACACAAGAATAATAATGAGGAGGGAGAGGGAGCAAGTGGAGGAAAAGGAAAATTTGGATAATGTGAGAGTAAACCTTCAAGTCAGTGCTGACAACTCGGTGGGTGGAAATGAAGGCTGTGTTCAAGGAAATGTGGCCACTGATTACAGGTGTCTCGTTGGGTAGGGGGCCAGGGAGACAGTGTTCACTCTTGATTGTTGATTTGTCTATAGGCACATCTCGTTTTATTGTTTCACCTTTAACGTGTTTTGCAGATACTGTTTTTTAGAAACTGAAGGTTTGTAGCTGCCTTGTGTCAAGCAAGTCTATTGGTGCCATTTTTCCAATAGCATTTGCTCATTTTGTGTCTCTTTGTCACATTTTCATAATTCTCACAGTATTTCCAACTTTTTCATGATTATTATATTTATTATGGTGACTGTGATCAGTGATCTTTGTAACACTTTGTAACTCTTGTAACTGTTTGGGAGGGGCCCAAACCACACCCATTTAAGATGGTCAACTTAATCAAATGTGTATTTGTGGGGGGGCACTTCTATTGATCTTTCATTTATTTATTTCCATCCATCTTTGTTCTTTCGCCCGTGTGGGCCTCCCATCGCAGTGGCCTCTCTAGCCATAGAGCATCGGCTCTGGGTGCATGTGCTCCAGAGCTTCGGCTCAGTAGTTGGACACATCGGTCCAGTCTCACTCCGCGGTACGTGGGATCTTCCCAGGCCAGGGATTGAACTGGTGCCCCCTGCACTGCAAGGCGATGTCCTTACCCACTGAACCAGAAGGGAAGCCCAAACGTGTATGTTCTGACTGTTTCTCTTGGGAAACAAATCTCTCTGCCTCTTCGTGGGCTTTCCTATTCCCTGAGGTACAACAGTATTGATATTAGGCCAATTAATAACCATACAGGGGCCTCTAAGCATTCAAGTGAAAGGAATTCACACACTCCTTTAAATCAAAAGCCAGAATAGACTAGGCTTAAAGAGGAAGGCATGTCAAGAGAAAAGACAGGCTGAAAGACAGGCAGATCTCTTGTGCCCAAAACTAGACAAGCAATGAATGCAAAGGGAAAGTTCTTGCAGGAAATTAAAAGTGCTACTCCAGGCCTTCCCTGGTTGTCCAGTGGTTAAGAATCTGCCTGCCACTGCAGGGGACATGGGTTCAATCCCTGGTCCAGGAAGCTTCCACATGCTTCAGGGCAACTAAGCCCCTGAGCCACAACTACTGAGCCCACACTCTAGAGCCTGAGAGTCAGAATTACAGTTTACATGCTCTGTAGTTAGTGCTCTGCAACAAAAGAAGCTACCACAATGAGAAGCCTGCATAACCCAACCAAAGAGTAACCACTGCTCACCACAACTAGAGAAAGCCCACAGACAACAATGAAGATCCGTTGCAACCAAAAACACTTTTTTAAAAAGTGCTGCTCCAGTGAACACACAATGACAAGAAAGCCAAAACAACCTATTTTTGACAGGGAAAAGGTCCTCATGGTTTGTCTGAACAGGAGATGAAGCCAGCCACAACATTTCCTTAAGCCAAAGCTTAATCCAGAGCAAGGCCCTACCTCTCTTCAATTCTGTGAAGGCTGGCAGAGATGAGGAAGCTGCAAAAGAAAAGTTTGAAGGTAACTTTTGGTTCGTGGGGTTTCAAGGAAGAAAAAGTCATCTGCATAACATCAAAGTGCAACGTGAAGCGGTAAATGCTGATATAGAAACTGCAGCAAATCATCCAGAAAATCTAGCTAAGATAACAAAGGCAGGAAGCTACACTGAACAACAGACTTTCAGTGCAGACAAGACAACCTTCCACTGGAAGAAGGTACCATCCAGGACTACCACAGCTCGTCAGCTGGGTACACAGACAATAGCAGGTGTGATGAGACTTTAAGAAATACACACAGAGAGAAAGGATGGGAACGGGGGGCTCCAGACCTCTTGGGTCAAGGCCCCGAACACATTCACCAGTCTGCTTTTATTCAGTGCTGAAGCCTCTGGGTGTTTACAGGGAATGATATTAGCACGGGCTGGGCATCAGCACAGCCCTAGCCAATAATCAGCCTTTGTGACTCTAAGTCACTTACATTATGTTCCCAATGGACAGAGCATGTTACAGCTGGGGGCCAACAGTACCAGCAAGCAGTGAAGGAGTCTGCACAGACCCTGCGTTCCAAAGTCCACAGCAGATCTCCCACCTGTTGCTGCTCAGTATGACCCCAGTTAATGAGCTCATGTGAATTGAATCAGCTTGTTTTTCTCTTAGTTTTTTCATTTCTAAGATGGGTTTTTTTTTTTTCTAAGATGGTTTTCTCCTGACTCAGCCAATGCTGCACAAAACCTTCACTAGTTTGTTTCCCCACACAGAACTTTCATAGCTAGAGAGGAGAAGTCAAGCTACCACAATGAGAAGCCTGCATAACCCAACCAAAGAGTAACCACTGCTCACCACAACTAGAGAAAGCCCACAGACAACAATGAAGATCCGTTGCAACCAAAAACACTTTTTTAAAAAGTGCTGCTCCAGTGAACACACAATGACAAGAAAGCCAAAACAACCTATTTTTGACAGGGAAAAGGTCCTCATGGTTTGTCTGAACAGGAGATGAAGCCAGCCACAACATTTCCTTAAGCCAAAGCTTAATCCAGAGCAAGGCCCTACCTCTCTTCAATTCTGTGAAGGCTGGCAGAGATGAGGAAGCTGCAAAAGAAAAGTTTGAAGGTAACTTTTGGTTCGTGGGGTTTCAAGGAAGAAAAAGTCATCTGCATAACATCAAAGTGCAACGTGAAGCGGTAAATGCTGATATAGAAACTGCAGCAAATCATCCAGAAAATCTAGCTAAGATAACAAAGGCAGGAAGCTACACTGAACAACAGACTTTCAGTGCAGACAAGACAACCTTCCACTGGAAGAAGGTACCATCCAGGACTACCACAGCTCGTCAGCTGGGTACACAGACAATAGCAGGTGTGATGAGACTTTAAGAAATACACACAGAGAGAAAGGATGGGAACGGGGGGCTCCAGACCTCTTGGGTCAAGGCCCCGAACACATTCACCAGTCTGCTTTTATTCAGTGCTGAAGCCTCTGGGTGTTTACAGGGAATGATATTAGCACGGGCTGGGCATCAGCACAGCCCTAGCCAATAATCAGCCTTTGTGACTCTAAGTCACTTACATTATGTTCCCAATGGACAGAGCATGTTACAGCTGGGGGCCAACAGTACCAGCAAGCAGTGAAGGAGTCTGCACAGACCCTGCGTTCCAAAGTCCACAGCAGATCTCCCACCTGTTGCTGCTCAGTATGACCCCAGTTAATGAGCTCATGTGAATTGAATCAGCTTGTTTTTCTCTTAGTTTTTTCATTTCTAAGATGGGTTTTTTTTTTTTCTAAGATGGTTTTCTCCTGACTCAGCCAATGCTGCACAAAACCTTCACTAGTTTGTTTCCCCACACAGAACTTTCATAGCTAGAGAGGAGAAGTCAATGTATAGCTTCAAAGCTTCAGACAGGGTGATTCCCTTATCAGAGGCTAATGTAGCTGGTGACTCTAAGTTGAAGCCAATGCTCATTTACCATTCTGAAAATCCTAGAGCCCTTAAGAATTATGCTAAATCTATGCTGCCCATTCTCTATAAACAGAAAAATGAAGCCTAGGTGGCTGTTTATCACATAGGATACTGAAGCCCATTGTTGAGACCTCCTGCTCAGAAAAAATAAAATTTCTTTGAATATACAATTACTCATTAACAATGCACCTGGTCACCCAAGAGCTGTGATGCAGATGTACGAAAACACTTAGGTTTTCAGGAGGCTTCCCTAGTAGCTCAGTTGGTAAAGAATAGGCCTACAATGCAGGAGACCCAGGTTTGACTCCTGCGTAGGCAGGATCCCCTGGAGAAGGAAATAGAACCCACTTCAGCATTCTTGCCTGGAGAATCCCATGGACCAAGGAGCCTGGTGGGCTACAGTCCATGGGCTCACAAGAGTCAGACACGACTGAGCAACTAAGCCACCATCATGCCTGCTAATACAGCATCTATTCTGTACCCCACAGTTCAAGGAGCAATTTTGACTTTCAAGTGTTATTATTTAAGAAACACATTTATTTCTTTAGGGAAAATCACCTGT
Organism: Tragulus kanchil; assembly: GCA_022376925.1. Lineage (NCBI taxonomy): Eukaryota > Metazoa > Chordata > Mammalia > Artiodactyla > Tragulidae > Tragulus > Tragulus kanchil. Next base: position 141,289,188 of record JAIOJX010000003.1, read on the forward strand.
AGTATCTAACAACCTTTATAATAAGAGAAAAAACTTGGACTTCTCTGGTGGTCCAGTGGGTAAGGACACCACCTCGCAGTGCAAGGGGCACTGGTTCGATCCCTGGCCTGGGAAGATCCCATGTGCCATGGAGCGGCTGGACCAATATGGCCAGTTACTGAGTTGGAGCTCTGGAGCGCATGCGCCCAGAGCTGCTGCTCTGCAACGACAGATGCCACTGTGATGGGAGGCCCACATGGGCCAAAGAACAAAGATGGATGAAAGTAGATAAATGAAAGACCAGTAGAAGTGACCCGCCCGTCCCCATCCCTCCCCCCCCGCCAAAAGGATAAAACCTCAACAGTCCTATGTTCTACTGGCACTGGCATCAGCCTCTAGTTTGTTTCCACACAGAACTTTCATAGCTAGAGAGGAGAAGTCAATGTATAGCTTCAAAGCTTCAGACAGGGTGATTCCCTTATCAGAGGCTAATGTAGCTGGTGACTCTAAGTTGAAGCCAATGCTCATTTACCATTCTGAAAATCCTAGAGCCCTTAAGAATTATGCTAAATCTATGCTGCCCATTCTCTATAAACAGAAAAATGAAGCCTAGGTGGCTGTTTATCACATAGGATACTGAAGCCCATTGTTGAGACCTCCTGCTCAGAAAAAATAAAATTTCTTTGAATATACAATTACTCATTAACAATGCACCTGGTCACCCAAGAGCTGTGATGCAGATGTACGAAAACACTTAGGTTTTCAGGAGGCTTCCCTAGTAGCTCAGTTGGTAAAGAATAGGCCTACAATGCAGGAGACCCAGGTTTGACTCCTGCGTGAGGCAGGATCCCCTGGAGAAGGAAATAGAACCCACTTCAGCATTCTTGCCTGGAGAATCCCATGGACCAAGGAGCCTGGTGGGCTACAGTCCATGGGCTCACAAGAGTCAGACACGACTGAGCAACTAAGCCACCATCATGCCTGCTAATACAGCATCTATTCTGTACCCCACAGTTCAAGGAGCAATTTTGACTTTCAAGTGTTATTATTTAAGAAACACATTTATTTCTTTAGGGAAAATCACCTGTAGTATCTAACAACCTTTATAATAAGAGAAAAAACTTGGACTTCTCTGGTGGTCCAGTGGGTAAGGACACCACCTCGCAGTGCAAGGGGCACCGGTTCGATCCCTGGCCTGGGAAGATCCCATGTGCCATGGAGCGGCTGGACCAATATGGCCAGTTACTGAGTTGGAGCTCTGGAGCGCATGCGCCCAGAGCTGCTGCTCTGCAACGACAGATGCCACTGTGATGGGAGGCCCACATGGGCCAAAGAACAAAGATGGATGAAAGTAGATAAATGAAAGACCAGTAGAAGTGACCCGCCCGTCCCCATCCCTCCCCGCCCCGCCAAAAGGATAAAAACCTCAACAGTCCTATGTTCTACTGGCACTGGCATCAGCCTCTAGTTTTCTACACTTTCTAGTTCTCTGATTATGGCACCACTGTATCCAAAAAGTGAATTATGGCTCATGCAGCAAACAAATTTGAGAAACTGACTGCAAAGAAATGTTCTATGAGGAAAAACCACAAGGTCCTGCTTTGGGTCTGATCTACTGGTACCATTTGTCTAACTGCAGCTGTGATGGCCTGTGGGGAATGCATCGAGGTGACATGCTTGTAGGCTTCTGCAACTGTTATGTACCTAACACCTATCTCTCTAGGTAAACAGATGGGTCCCATAAAATATAAAAAGCACACAAGTTGTTTAATCTATAAATATTTGATTCTCAAGTAGTCTTTAAAATGCTTCTAACGTTTCAGGGCAGATCAAAGCTCCACCATGATGTTATGTCTAACATGAAAATCCATCCCATGGAAACATTTATTTCAGAGAATTGATAACTTAGTAATCGCCAAAGGAACATCGTGAGGAGAGTATTGACTATATTTTAAGTAGTAAAAGTTAAAAGTATCTCATACTGAATTCAAACCTTCATGTTGGATTAAGTTATTAAATGAAAAATCATTATTGATTTCGTGAAGTTGGAAAACGAATTGAACTGACTTCAAAGAAAATGCAAAGAATAAAAATGCTAACAAAATATTGATTATTAAAGATGCTTCTTCTAGTCTCCAAATGTTAAGTTAAATAGGACAGATCTAAATATTAAGTAACCAATTACTGTATTCTTTTATTCCTAGTGTCTATCAAAGAGTACTTGGACTCTGTAACAACCTAGAGAGGTGGGATAGGGTGAGACGTGGGATAGGGTGGGAGGTGGGAGGGAGGTTCTAAAGGGAGGGGACATATGTATACCTATGGCTGATTCATGTTGATGTTTGGCAGAAGCCAATACAATATAGCAAAGCAATTATTCTTTAATTAAAAATAAATCAATTTAGGGCTTCCCTAGTGGTCCAGTGGGTAAAGAGTCCACCTTGCAGTGCAAGGGGTGCCAGTTCGATTTCTGGCACAGGAGAATCCCACCTGGCATGGAGCGGCTGGACTGGTGTGTCCACCTGTGAGCCAGCACTCTGGAGTGCATGTGCCTGGAGCCAGTGCTCTGCAATGAGAGAGGCCACTGCAGTGAAAGGCCCACACAGGCCAAGAAACAAAGATGGATGAAAAAAAACAGTAGAACAGGCCAAAATTTAAAAAAATGAATAAATAAATGTGTAAATAAATTTAATTATATAAAACAAAACAAAGAGTATTTGTTTTTCAAATTTATGTAGCTTAAGTTCAACTCTGGTGAAATACCTTTATCTTTAGGAGACCTAGATCTTACGCTATGTAGAGGACTGTTCAAAGGTTCTCCCACTGCATTTATTCTACTGTCAAGGCTTCCTCAGCAAGTCTACGCTGCCATTCAGGTGAGGAGACCTCACCACCATCTCTCTGAGCTCTGTCTCTGAGTGGGGAATGGCTCTGTTCTAGACTCACTTCCACTCGCATCTGTGACCTTGCTTACTCTGAGTGAAACCCCTCTGCTTCGTTACTCACTCTCAAAGGTACTCTCTTTTTCTCTTTTGCAACCACTTATATGTCCCATTAAACTCTAAATCAGAATAATTGGTGACGGAAAAAAACAATTTCCCTCCCTTGAGAGCAAGGAGCTATTCATCTTCCAGTGTTTCACGGATGAGAGAGAAAGTTAATTATATTCTAGTTTTCCAATCTTGCAGAGAAAAATAAAACGAAGTAGTGAACTTTCCAACTAACTGTGGATTTGTCTGTCTCTCCGGTTCTAGCAGTTCTATCATCTATTTTGAAGCTCTGTTGTTAGGTACATACACATTTAGAGTGGGTCCTCCTGGGCAAATATCCAGTTCCCCCTTGTCTGGCACCAGCACCCCTTCCTCGTGCCTTGTCTGCTTTTTAGGTGGGTCTGATCTCTTCCCTTGACTCCCAGGTTCGTCCATGACCCAGGCATGACCAACAAGAGTACCACTGCTTCCACCACTCCCATCTCCGTGACTGCGGCTGACTTAGGAGTATATACAGGACACCAGGTGGGCTGATCAGAACCAGTAAGCATGTCCCAGGGGGTTTCATTGGGCTCCTGACCAAGTCTGAGTATTTTTGAGCATTAGATATCTCACCTACCTCAAGTGGTTGATATGATGTTAAGATTTAAATGAAAATCATTATGTGATTAGCCAATAGCTTGGCTTGAAGCTAATAGCTTCCAATGAGTGGAGGGATAAAGGAAACTCCTAATGTACCTGTCCTTCCCCCTTTCCTATTTCATAACCATAAGTTTGTTTTCTATGTTTATGAGTTTGTTTCTGTTCATTTGTGTAATTTTTTAAGGTTCTAAATGTAAGTAATACCATATGATATTTATCTTTTCTTGTATGACTTACTTCACTTTGCATGATCATTTCTAGGTCCATCCATGTTGCTGAAAATGGGCATTATTTCATCCTTTTCTATGGCTGAAGAATAGTTCATTGTATATGTTTACTCCACTTTCTTTATCTATTCATCTGTCTATGGAAATTTTGGTTGCTTCCATGTCCTGGCTATTGTAAATAGTGCTGCTGTGAATATCGAGGTGCATGTATCTTTTAAATTAGCTTTCTCTGAATAGATGACAAGATGTGGGACTGCAGGATCATTTAGTAATTCTAGTTTCAGTATTTTTAAGGAATCTCCATACTGTTTCCCATAGTGGCTGAACCAGTTTACATTCCTACCCACAGTGTAGGAGGGTTCCCTTTTCTTTTCATCCTCTCTGGTATTTATTCTTTGGCCATTTGATTCTTGTAATCCCATGAGGTATGTGATTGTTTTCAGTGTAGTTTGGATTTGTCTGTCTCTCCGGTTCTAGCAGTTCTATCATCTATTTTGAAGCTCTGTTGTTAGGTACATACACATTTAGAGTGGGTCCTCCTGGGCAAATATCCAGTTCCCCCTTGTCTGGCACCAGCACCCCTTCCTCGTGCCTTGTCTGCTTTTTAGGTGGGTCTGATCTCTTCCCTTGACTCCCAGGTTCGTCCATGACCCAGGCATGACCAACAAGAGTACCACTGCTTCCACCACTCCCATCTCCGTGACTGCGGCTGACTTAGGAGTATATACAGGACACCAGGTGGGCTGATCAGAACCAGTAAGCATGTCCCAGGGGGTTTCATTGGGCTCCTGACCAAGTCTGAGTATTTTTGAGCATTAGATATCTCACCTACCTCAAGTGGTTGATATGATGTTAAGATTTAAATGAAAATCATTATGTGATTAGCCAATAGCTTGGCTTGAAGCTAATAGCTTCCAATGAGTGGAGGGATAAAGGAAACTCCTAATGTACCTGTCCTTCCCCCTTTCCTATTTCATAACCATAAGTTTGTTTTCTATGTTTATGAGTTTGTTTCTGTTCATTTGTGTAATTTTTTAAGGTTCTAAATGTAAGTAATACCATATGATATTTATCTTTTCTTGTATGACTTACTTCACTTTGCATGATCATTTCTAGGTCCATCCATGTTGCTGAAAATGGGCATTATTTCATCCTTTTCTATGGCTGAAGAATAGTTCATTGTATATGTTTACTCCACTTTCTTTATCTATTCATCTGTCTATGGAAATTTTGGTTGCTTCCATGTCCTGGCTATTGTAAATAGTGCTGCTGTGAATATCGAGGTGCATGTATCTTTTTAAATTAGCTTTCTCTGAATAGATGACAAGATGTGGGACTGCAGGATCATTTAGTAATTCTAGTTTCAGTATTTTTAAGGAATCTCCATACTGTTTCCCATAGTGGCTGAACCAGTTTACATTCCTACCCACAGTGTAGGAGGGTTCCCTTTTCTTTTCATCCTCTCTGGTATTTATTCTTTGGCCATTTGATTCTTGTAATCCCATGAGGTAAGTAATTGTTATTCTCATTTACAGGTGAGATTTGGTGAGGATACGAGAACAAGCTGGAATTCCATTTGGTTCCTAAGGCAGGTTTTCCACTTCCAAACCTCTAGGCCTCCCTTCCTCCCCTCTGCCCAGTGAAACCACCACACCCTTCAACACCCTGCTTAAATGCCACCCCCTTCAGGAAGCCTGCTCTGAATCTTCCAGTTGGGGTTAACCAGGAGCTAACGCCCTGGCTCTCACTTCAAATTGCTGGTACCTATGCTCCATACTTGACCCTCCTTTAGTCTTGCTTTACCAGAGGCTGCTCCTGGAAAGCTACCTTACCACTCTTCTCCCTGAATGCCAGGTGTGCTCAGCTCTGTTGAAAGATGACCAGGCCTATCCTGTAGAAACCCCTTGGTGGCCTCCATTGGCCCTGGAAAGTCTGAGCCTGCTTTCAAGACTACATGATGTGGCCTCTCTCTCCTGCCTTGTCTGTAAACTGCTCAAGAGTAGGGACCAGAGGAAGAAGACATACTGTGTGCAAATCAGCTCAAATAACTGGGCCAACAGGTAAAATGGCTCAGTGCTTGTCCCCTGCACTTGGTCCTTATCAAGTCCACCAGACTGGCAGAAAGGCTTTTCACTTTCCTGGCAGGAGGAATGGAATAAAGAAATCAACAAGGACCTACTGTATGGCACAGGGAACTCTACTCAGTATTTTATAATAACCTATTTAGGAAAAGAATCTGCCCCATCCAGGTATATATATATATACCTGAATCACTTTGTGGTACACCTGAAACTAACACAACATTGTAAATCAACTATACTCTAATATAAAATAAAAATTAAATTAAAAAAAATGAGAGCTTCCCTGGTGGTCCAGTGGGTAAAGAGTCTGCCTTGCAATGCAGGGGGCACCGGTACCATCCCTAGCCCAGGAATATCCCATGTGTGGTGGAGCGGCTGGGCTGGTGTGTCCAATTATGAGCCTGTGCTCTGGAGTGCATGCGCCCAGAGCAGGTGCTCTGCAGCGAGGGGGGTCACTGCAATGGAAGGCCCACATGGGCCAAAGCATAGAGATGGATGAAAATAAATAAAATAAATAAATAAAAATTTAAAATTGAAGAAAAACAAAAAAAGATAAACCCCCAGGGCTGCCTCCCCTCTCTCCTCTCAGAGGGGGAAAGACACATAGGAACGATAACCCTTTCCCCTCTGACACCGTCTGGCTCCTGCTGACTCAAAGACCTCTAAGTTCAATTCCCTGGAAGAGTGCTTTGCAACTATGGAAAGTCCCCAAAGTCCTCCCTGACCTCTTGGCCTCAATTGTCTTCTATATCCGGCGTCGTGGGCTTCTAAAGGAAGTGCCTACATATTTGGGATATGATTCTATCTGATCCAAACCTGATACTAGTGGTAGCGTCTGAATTCCACAGGGAGGTGGAGTTCATGAATCAGAAGAAGCCAAAATCACTGACCTAGGGTCCAAGGCCTAGGAAGTTAAAGAGACATCTAGTCTACCAACCTAGGCCATAGGTTTGTGGCAAATCCAGTTTTCCTTATCTATAAAATAACGGGGTGCGGTAATCAGAAGGAGAGTTGGATTCTCAACATTTTTTCTTCTTGGTTATGGAAACCTTCCTTCAACAAAATGCTGACAAAGGAAGCCAACCTGTGTGAGGATATCCTTGGAGATTTTGCTTAAAATGGAAAACGGAACCCTGCTCTTCATCCTCCTTTCTCAGCCTCAGTAGAAACCCCATGGTCCTTTGGGCTCTATTTAAAGAGAAAAACATTCATATGACCCAACTATTCTACTTCTGGGTATTGACCCAAGAGAAATGCACAAAAACTTGCATATAAATGTTCACCACCACCTTTTTGGTAATAACTTCAAACTGAAAGCAACCGTGATGTCCATCAACTAGTGAATGAATAAACAAATTGTGTATTTGTACAATGGAGCATGGTCAGACAATGAAAAGACTGAAGGAGCTATTGATACGTGCGATGGATCTGAAATCACGATGCTGAGCTGAAAGAGGCCAGACCAAGAAGAGTGTGTGCCATACAACTCCATTTATATGAAACTCCAGGAAAGCAAACTAACCCATAGTGACTAAAAGCAGATCGGCGGTTGCCTGGAAAGGAAGGGGATGAGTCCAAAGGACACTTGAAGACTTTAAGGGTGTTGGGAATATTCCATATCGTGAGGTGACGGTTTATAAGTGTACATATATCAAAACATCATTAACTGCATGCTTTAAACTGTGTGTTGATTATACCTCAATAAAATTATAAAAGAAAAAATAAAGGCCAGCAGATTGTTCTATCTTGGAGGGCTAACTTGAAAATCACAAAAGTTTTCATCAAAATCTCACCAAAGCTAGTGCTGGAACCTGGTTCTCACCAGAGCCTTATTGGACCCTCCCAGTGTCCTGCTAGCAGTCAGTGATCCACCTGGCAAGTCTCCAGAGTTTCCAGGAGCCCCCAGAGAAAACCTTTTTGTCCTTTCGCTGGCAAACACCATTAGAACCCATGCTTCTCTATTTTCAAGTGGCTGCATGTGAGAGTCCCAAAGTCTAACCGGCCATGTCATTCCCAGCAGGCCTAGTCTTGCTCCCATTGATGAGGCTTTCAAAAGATATTTAACTCCCACCTCTGTCTTTGTGGAGTTTTATTTCTGATTAATATTTAAATGGTCTTGGAAGGGCTTATTCCCACCTGGGGCTCGGAGGACCTGTCCCCTGGAGCTGCTTCTCCAGAAAAGGGGTCACCGTGGGGTCAGCAGACAGAGCCAAGTGATGGCTCATGGATTTTCCAAACAGTGGAATGAATGGGAAAACCATATTTCTGCTGCCCGATGGAAAACAGAACTGAGGCAGACATCACTTACTTCCTTCTCTACCAACAGCCTCCAAATGCCTGGCAGGACTCAGAGATTCACTAGGAAAGTATTCAAACAAGATTTGGCTTGATTGCTCTAGCTTTTGCTTTTGAGTGCTTTCCCAATACCTGTTCATGCCTATACTGTACTGGGTGCTGGACAGGAAGCTCACAGTTGAGTGAGGCAATGACCCAATTAGAAACAAGATGTCTATAAAGAAGTGCAGGTAAGGGGCACGGCAGTCGCATGCTAATTCAAGGCCACACCAAAGACCATCCGAGTGCCTTTATGCCTCTAAAGTGTTAGAAATTAAAGAAAGGGGAAATCCACTGGCCTAGAATCATCAGGCCAGTGGATGATGATTCTAAGGTGCAACCTTAGGAAACAGAAAGGAGAAGCAGAAATGTTAAGAAAGTCCAATGATAAAGGCAGAAAGAAGTGTAGTAAGAGATGCTGACTATGACAATAGTTATGTAAACATTGGGAAAAAAAAAACCAGAAATAGAATCTATAGAAATGTCCATCTAAGGGGAGGGCTAACTTGAAAATCACAAAGTTTTCATCAAAATCTCACCAAAGCTAGTGCTGGAACCTGGTTCTCACCAGAGCCTTATTGGACCCTCCCAGTGTCCTGCTAGCAGTCAGTGATCCACCTGGCAAGTCTCCAGAGTTTCCAGGAGCCCCCAGAGAAAACCTTTTTGTCCTTTCGCTGGCAAACACCATTAGAACCCATGCTTCTCTATTTTCAAGTGGCTGCATGTGAGAGTCCCAAAGTCTAACCGGCCATGTCATTCCCAGCAGGCCTAGTCTTGCTCCCATTGATGAGGCTTTCAAAAGATATTTAACTCCCACCTCTGTCTTTGTGGAGTTTTATTTCTGATTAATATTTAAATGGTCTTGGAAGGGCTTATTCCCACCTGGGGCTCGGAGGACCTGTCCCCTGGAGCTGCTTCTCCAGAAAAGGGGTCACCGTGGGGTCAGCAGACAGAGCCAAGTGATGGCTCATGGATTTTCCAAACAGTGGAATGAATGGGAAAACCATATTTCTGCTGCCCGATGGAAAACAGAACTGAGGCAGACATCACTTACTTCCTTCTCTACCAACAGCCTCCAAATGCCTGGCAGGACTCAGAGATTCACTAGGAAAGTATTCAAACAAGATTTGGCTTGATTGCTCTAGCTTTTGCTTTTGAGTGCTTTCCCAATACCTGTTCATGCCTATACTGTACTGGGTGCTGGACAGGAAGCTCACAGTTGAGTGAGGCAATGACCCAATTAGAAACAAGATGTCTATAAAGAAGTGCAGGTAAGGGGCACGGCAGTCGCATGCTAATTCAAGGCCACACCAAAGACCATCCGAGTGCCTTTATGCCTCTAAAGTGTTAGAAATTAAAGAAAGGGGAAATCCACTGGCCTAGAATCATCAGGCCAGTGGATGATGATTCTAAGGTGCAACCTTAGGAAACAGAAAGGAGAAGCAGAAATGTTAAGAAAGTCCAATGATAAAGGCAGAAAGAAGTGTAGTAAGAGATGCTGACTATGACAATAGTTATGTAAACATTGGGAAAAAAAAACCAGAAATACGTTAATTCTATATGTAAATGTACTCCAGCAGAAAAGCATGAACGGTCTGCAGGGCAATTCCTCAAACTGCGAAGAAGGTGGTGTCTGATGAGGGTCTGGCATAGTCAAGCAGGACTTTGACTTTATCTATGTTGTTTAAGCATTTTATAATTAGCTCTTTCCAAGACTTCTGTGAAAGCTTTATTATTTATTTTTCAACTTTTTTTATTCCCTTGTAGTCTAGTCAGTAAAGAATCTGCCTGCCAGGCAGGAGACCAGGTTCGATTCCTGGGTTAGGAAGATCCCCTGGAGAAGGTCATGGCAACCCACTCCAGTGTTCTTGCTGGAGAATTCCATGACAGAGGAGCTGACAGGCTGCAGTCTACGGGGTCGTAAGAGTTGGATACAACTTAGCAACTAAACCAGCACCAAAGGTAACATAAAAGTTGCTTCTCTAATTATTTATACTGCACAGTTCAGCAGCCTTAAGTACGTTCACACTGGTTAGCATCAGACTCCTCCACCTCCCAAACTTTTTCATCATCCCAAATAGAAATTCTGTACAGAGTTAAACAGCTCTGAGCCCTTGTTACCATCACTCCATTTTCTGTCTCTGAATTTGACTGCTTCCAGCACCTCATATACACAGAACTATACACTATCTCTCCTTTTTGTGTCTGGCTTGTTTCACTTGGCAGAGTATTTTCGAGGGTCATCCATGTGCTGTGTGCCAGAATTTCATTTTTTTTTCAGATGGAATAAGGGTCTATTGTATCAACAACACATTTTGTTTAATTAGTCATCCACCCATGGACATTTGGGTTGTTGATACCTTTTGGCTATTGTGGATAATGCTGCTATGAACCTTGGTGTACAAATTCCTCTTCAAGACCTTGCTTTCAATTCTTGAGGGTATATATCCAGAAATGGAATTGCTGGATCACACGGTAATCTGTGTTTAATTTTTTAAGGAGCCACTATATTTTTCTCCATAGCAGATGCAGTATTTTTCTCACCAGCAATGCACAAGGGTTTCAATTTCTCGACTGTCTTGCTAACACTTCTTATTTTTGCTTTACTTTTTGGATAACAGCCATCCTAATGGATGTGAAGTGCTACCTCATTGTGGTTTTGATTTCTGTTTCACTAATGATCAGTCACTATGTGCATCTTTTCATGTAGGTCTGTGAACTTTTAAGTAATAAAATATTTAAAAGAAATCAGCAATGGAAAGGGGAAAATCTAATGGACTACCAGGAGAACCTCTTACATATATCTTATCTCTTTACATATTTCCAGTGTTCAGCTGGCAGGATGTTTGCACTTTTGTCTTTCACCACATGGAGTTGTTCTGGATGGTAGGTGATACCAACACTGCCTTGTTCATCTCTGGGATGGGACCCTTCTGCCCAGGTCAGTCTGTAGAGCAAGGTTGAGGCTGCATGCTTCTCTGTGTTGGTGGCCAGACAGAGGTATAGGGGTCCAGGATGTGGAAAGGGTAGAAGAGAGGCAAGAGAGAAGGAAAGTCCTATCAATTAACTTATTAGGTAAGGAAGTCACACCCCAGCACCCCAGCAATTTACAGCTTTGTGCCTGTATATGTTAGTTGCTCAGTCATGTCCGACTCTGGAACCCCATAGACTGTAGCCTGCCAGGCTCGTCTGCCCCTAGGCAAGTATACTGGAGTGGGTTGCCATTCCCTTTTCCAGGGGATCTTCTCAACCCAGGGATCAAACCTGCCTGCTTATCAGGCAGATTCTTTACTGTCTGAGCCACCAGGGGAGCCCATTGTGCCTCTTGATGGATCTAAACAGACCTAGATAGGGCTGGTCAGCTGCCTCATTTCTGGAGAGCAGCCTCTCTACTGTTAGTGGCAATTTGCAAGTAAGGGATGTGCTTGTTTCCAAGTAGTGATGAAGGCACAGTTTTGACTGGGTTCAGACTTGTTTGACTCTGGGACCATTTCTAGAAACGCCCCCCAAACCGCTTAATCCGTAGAGTGTAAAGAGACATTCTAACAGGGTGTGAGTAGCCTGGCTGTCTTCACTTTATTGGGCTTTCCACTAGCAGAGAGGGAGTCCAGTAGCTTTTTCTTCCTGCCCGCTCACCCCCATCTCTGGGCAGCCCTGTTGCCAGGTTTCTGATCCAGTGAGGAGCTGCTCTATGTAAGATGTGGCCAAAGTCACCACTAAGACTTCTTGGCTGAGATGTGCTACTTCTGAGATCAAAAGCTCAAGGAGTTTCAGTGAAATGACTTTTTCGATTAAACATTCTTTACTAGTTTTGTTTCAACTGGACATTCAGCTGGAAAACTCTTACCCATACCCTTTTTTGCTCACTGTTTTTGAAATCTTTAATTCAGCTTCCTGGGGGTAGCACTGTGTTTATTACTTTTAAAATAAGCAAAATCCCCTTTAAGTTTCCAGAAAGAGCATGTTATTGTACTGGGAGATTTCCAGATGGGGAAAGTGACCTCAGAATCATTTACTCAAAATCTTGATATGATTGCAATTCAATTAAAGAAGCTTGAGGAGCCCACTTTTACTTCTGAAGGAACTGTCATCTTTTCTATCTGGCAAATCTGTTCTTCAAGATCTGGCTGAGCTCTGTGCTCCGGAGCCCACAAGTTGCAACACGCAACTGCTGAAGCCCGTGAGCCTGAGGGCCAATGCTCCTCCACAAGAGAAGTCACTGTAATGAGAAGCCCACACACCGCAACAGAGTCGCCTCCACTCACCACAACTAGAGGAAGCCGGCACACAGCCAGGGAGACCCAGCAGAGAAACAGAACAAAAAAGACCTGCCTCAGGCATCATCTCCTTCGTAAAGTCTTTCTGGGCTCTCCAGACAGTTTGAGAATCCCTCTTGTGGGCTCTTATGACAATCTATATTTAATTTTTCAAGGAACCACTATATTTTTTTCCTCGAGGGCACTTGAAACATCTGAGTCAGTTCCAAGGGAGACAAGTGCTCTCTCCCACCAGCCTAGAACCTCGCAGCGTCAAGCACACAACAGATCTTGAGAAATCTGTGAGGAGTTTTCATTTCATATCCTGGTTTCAGATTGGTTAGGAACCAGGCTGGATCTGGTTCCACATTTTTTAACCTTGGTTTCTTCTGAGGAAAGAGACATGGGAAGAGGCCAGCAGCAGCACCACTGCTGAGATTTGTGGTATCCCTGTGCCCGGTCCTCATAAGATGCTGCTTCCACAGTCAGTTCTGTCTGTTCGCCATACTCAGAAAGGGGAAGAGGGTTTTATAATGAGAAAAACCACAGCCTATAGTTCCAGGCACTTTCCCAGACACCTCAGCACAGGACAGCAACCTTGCCAAGTTCCTCTGGCCCAGGGCCAGTCTCTGTACTTCCTGGGGACTTCCTGACACTAGGAAAACATGGGCTCCCTGATCCCAGGGCCAGTCAGGGGCTGAAGACAGACAAGGGGCTGCTGGGACGTGAATGTGTCAGCTTCCTCTGTGCTCACATTGCAGAGGGGAAAGGCAAGCCAAGGAAGCAACCACTATGGGATCCCTACTGGCCCTTACCCTCTGCCCTGCCTGTTTATGTATAATGAACCTTCAGCCTAGTGCCCGACTCACTATAGTTGGCTGATTCTACCGTCAGAATATTAGTTTACCCACCTTCAAGTGAAGATCTAATGCAAGGTTCTAGAGACGTGTCTGTAAGTGGAGACATCCTGACTTTACAAGAAAAGATTGTGTTGATTGTGTTGATGCAAGGTTTGCTATTGACAGAATTTGGTTTAAGACTCACTTGTGTTGGAACTTTCCACTGCAGAGAGAAGCTGGAGGATGGGACCCATGACCTCTAGCTACTTCTCATTCTTAAAAGTTGCTAAGAGAATATTCTGGAAGACCAACCAAATTAGTTTAGGTCATTCCAGCATATGATGGAGTCATCATTCTCCTAACATCAGAGTGAAAGAAGAAGATTAAAATTACCTTTGAAAATCCCTTACATTTCCCCCACAAAATTTTATTTTTCACACATGGTTTCAAGGAACCACTATATTTTTCCCGAGGGCACTTGAAACATCTGAGTCAGTTCAAGGAGACAAGTGCTCTCTCCACCAGCCTAGAACCTCGCAGCGTCAAGCACACAACAGATCTTGAGAAATCTGTGAGGAGTTTTCATTTCATATCCTGGTTTCAGATTGGTTAGGAACCAGGCTGGATCTGGTTCCACATTTTTTAACCTTGGTTTCTTCTGAGGAAAGAGACATGGGAAGAGGCCAGCAGCAGCACCACTGCTGAGATTTGTGGTATCCCTGTGCCCGGTCCTCATAAGATGCTGCTTCCACAGTCAGTTCTGTCTGTTCGCCATACTCAGAAAGGGGAAGAGGGTTTTATAATGAGAAAAACCACAGCCTATAGTTCCAGGCACTTTCCCAGACACCTCAGCACAGGACAGCAACCTTGCCAAGTTCCTCTGGCCCAGGGCCAGTCTCTGTACTTCCTGGGGACTTCCTGACACTAGGAAAACATGGGCTCCCTGATCCCAGGGCCAGTCAGGGGCTGAAGACAGACAAGGGGCTGCTGGGACGTGAATGTGTCAGCTTCCTCTGTGCTCACATTGCAGAGGGGAAAGGCAAGCCAAGGAAGCAACCACTATGGGATCCCTACTGGCCCTTACCCTCTGCCCTGCCTGTTTATGTATAATGAACCTTCAGCCTAGTGCCCGACTCACTATAGTTGGCTGATTCTACCGTCAGAATATTAGTTTACCCACCTTCAAGTGAAGATCTAATGCAAGGTTCTAGAGACGTGTCTGTAAGTGGAGACATCCTGACTTTACAAGAAAAGATTGTGTTGATTGTGTTGATGCAAGGTTTGCTATTGACAGAATTTGGTTTAAGACTCACTTGTGTTGGAACTTTCCACTGCAGAGAGAAGCTGGAGGATGGGACCCATGACCTCTAGCTACTTCTCATTCTTAAAAGTTGCTAAGAGAATATTCTGGAAGACCAACCAAATTAGTTTAGGTCATTCCAGCATATGATGGAGTCATCATTCTCCTAACATCAGAGTGAAAGAAGAAGATTAAAATTACCTTTGAAAATCCCTTACATTTCCCCACAATGATATCACACATGGTTTTGTATAGATAGTCTGTTGTCAGCTCCTTCTATAACGATGACGTCAGGGCAGCTCTAGGACCTTTCATATTTCATTTCTTCTGCAAGGACCTTGGCAAAACCATCACCCATCTGCTTGGCCACTTGCAGACAGGCTCTACTTTCTTGGTCACTGCTCAGGCGCCATTTTCAATGAGCCACCTGCTTATCCTCCAGGCCTTGCCAGCACTGTTTCAGACCTGATGGCATCCATTGTTGCTGGCCATGAGTGAAGCAAGAGGAGTGGTCTCTAGAGGTCAGGTTTAAATTCTAATGAGTCAAATGTGCTCAGGAACAATTTCTGCGTCTTCCCTGTGTAGCTACAACGAGGAGCCCAGAAGAGGCAGGGACTCTCCAAGGACCCAGATACCAGAAGCCAGGTTGAAGACAACTAAATGGGACATTCAGAATTGGGTATGGGTGAGAGGGATGCCAATACTTCTTTTCTAAAGAATAGCTCTCCTGTAAGTAACCGTAAGGAACAGTGTTAAAGCAATTCCATCCTTTAGTGTTCTACAAACACTAGAGCGATTTATGGTGACCATAGACTTCCAAGGAGCACCTGTTGACGGCGCCATGTGTAAGGGCACACCACAGTGCAGCACACGGGATTCCACCTTCACTCTGATGGTAGCTAAGCAGAGACGCAGAGCCAGGAGAGAACACACCTGAATGGCTGTGTTACAATGACGGGATTATGAGTGAGCAACCTCATCGCTTTCCTCTGTTCTCCAACTTTTCTTTTTTGTTTTACTCATTCTTTAAAATTATAAACATAGGAAAGATATACCAAGAAGTTAGATAAGGGACTTCCCTGGTGGTCCAGTGGGTAGGACTCTATGCTCCCAGTACTGGGGGCCCGGGTTTGATCCCTGGTCAGGGAACTCGATCCCACAGGCTGAAACTAACAGGTCTCACCTGTCACCGCGAAGCTATTATGTGCCATAGTGAAGATCTGCCACAGCCAAATAAATTAATAAATTTAAAAGGAAGTTTGACAAAAGATGAAGAGGAATCCAAACAGTTAAATCCAAATTACTTAAAGCTACCACTGGATTTTGTTAAAAGTTTTTGATGAATCTGTTCCAAGTGTAAAGAGAAAAGGAGAGAGAGAGAGAGAGAGAGAGAGAGAGAGAGAGAGAGAAATTTGGTCTTTAAATATAATCAAATTTAGAAAAAAGCCTTTAAAGGCCCCAAACTTCTTTTATCTTGTGAATGTTGCTCAAGACCTAGGTTGTGCTGCAGAGGGGTTAGGTCTGGTCTTACAAGGGTCATGGGTATTGTAACATTAACTAATCACACTCATTTCCCTCCCCTCAAAAAACATTTCTAATATCTCATATATTAACTATTGAACCATTTAGATTGTCATGATACTTGAATCTTGCTTTCACCACCTCTGGAATGTGCACGACCTCAAACACTAACAGACCACTCTCAGGATGTGCCTTAAAATTAGCTTATAACTGGAAACAACCAACATGTCTACTGACACGGCATTCCTTAAATAAAATGTGGTAGTCTCAGGTAATGAACCCCTCTGCTGCTGAAAGGAAGACATTAAGAAACTCTCTGGGAACTGGTGAGGAAAGACCTCCAGGATACTGTAGGATTCAGCAAAGTGAACAAGGTACAGTGGTGGGGGTGAGGAAATTGCTTTATTCTGTGTACCTGGAGTTGGAAAGAAATGAGACAATTGCTTTTCATTTGATTTGTAAAGAATAAACTCCCTCTGGGTAGGTAAGGGTAGAGCCAGGAGAGAACACACCTGAATGGCTGTGTTACAATGACGGGATTATGAGTGAGCAACCTCATCGCTTTCCTCTGTTCTCCAACTTTTCTTTTTTGTTTTACTCATTCTTTAAAATTATAAACATAGGAAAGATATACCAAGAAGTTAGATAAGGGACTTCCCTGGTGGTCCAGTGGGTAGGACTCTATGCTCCCAGTACTGGGGGCCCGGGTTTGATCCCTGGTCAGGGAACTCGATCCCACAGGCTGAAACTAACAGGTCTCACCTGTCACCGCGAAGCTATTATGTGCCATAGTGAAGATCTGCCACAGCCAAATAAATTAATAAATTTAAAAGGAAGTTTGACAAAAGATGAAGAGGAATCCAAACAGTTAAATCCAAATTACTTAAAGCTACCACTGGATTTTGTTAAAAGTTTTTGATGAATCTGTTCCAAGTGTAAAGAGAGAGAGAGAGAGAGAGAGAGAGAGAGAGAGAGAGAGAGAGAGAGAAATTTGGTCTTTAAATATAATCAAATTTAGAAAAAAGCCTTTAAAGGCCCCAAACTTCTTTTATCTTGTGAATGTTGCTCAAGACCTAGGTTGTGCTGCAGAGGGGTTAGGTCTGGTCTTACAAGGGTCATGGGTATTGTAACATTAACTAATCACACTCATTTCCCTCCCCTCAAAAAACATTTCTAATATCTCATATATTAACTATTGAACCATTTAGATTGTCATGATACTTGAATCTTGCTTTCACCACCTCTGGAATGTGCACGACCTCAAACACTAACAGACCACTCTCAGGATGTGCCTTAAAATTAGCTTATAACTGGAAACAACCAACATGTCTACTGACACGGCATTCCTTAAATAAAATGTGGTAGTCTCAGGTAATGAACCCCTCTGCTGCTGAAAGGAAGACATTAAGAAACTCTCTGGGAACTGGTGAGGAAAGACCTCCAGGATACTGTAGGATTCAGCAAAGTGAACAAGGTACAGTGGTGGGGGTGAGGAAATTGCTTTATTCTGTGTACCTGGAGTTGGAAAGAAATGAGAACTTATATTTGCTTATATTAATCATTGTAAAAAGAGTTTCTGGAAGGATGTACAAAAAAGAATAAACTCCCTCTGGGGGTAGGTAAGGGTGGGGAAGAAGACTGGAAATAGAGCCAATAGGAGTAGAAATGGAAGCAAGACTTTTCACAGTCATAGTTTTCATACTTTAATTTTGGCACCCCTCACCCCACTCAACCGGCCCTGTATCTTGCATGCAGAATGTGGTATCTTAGTTTCCCAACCAGGGATCAAACCTGCGTCCCCTGCATTGGAAGTGCAGAGTCTTAACCAATGGACTGCCAGGGAACTTCATACTTCATTTTTTTAACCATACGAACATATTACCTGTTCTAAGCAAATAAATATATAAGTTGATTTTCACATACATCATTCTGTTGTTTATATCAAAGTATCATAAATAAACTCTAATACGTATGACAGTGCCTGTCAATCCTGGCGTCACTTTTAAGGTAGTGTTTCTCAAACTAGAGAGCCAAGTACTCAAATCCACAGGACAAAGATTTGGAAGGTTTGGGAGGGTAACAGTCATAGACATAATTCCACAGTAGAATGTAGCTTTGCTTAAAGCCCTCCTGGCTCACTGCCTACTACCAACCCTTGACCTTGTATGAGGTGGAATGAGCAAAGATAAGGGCTCTCTCTGTCTCCACGCTGTGAGGGGCATAACCTTGTGAGTTCCGTACGTGTGGGGATTTATGGACTTTCTAAAGCCAATCCCCTTTGGTCTCCATAGCACCTCTGGGAAGTAATAAACTTTATCCTTGTTCTAAGAGGAAAAACCAGGGTTCAAAGACCACATAAAAAAAAAAAAAAAAAAAAAACAACACATGATC
The DNA here is from genome assembly GCA_022376925.1 of Tragulus kanchil. Lineage (NCBI taxonomy): Eukaryota > Metazoa > Chordata > Mammalia > Artiodactyla > Tragulidae > Tragulus > Tragulus kanchil. The sequence continues at coordinate 141,307,748 of JAIOJX010000003.1, forward strand.
AGATTAAAATTACTCGACTGAAGTAACTCATGGATCAGTCACTTTATTCTGACCCATGAACACATGAATTCTGTGTTCTGTTGAGAATTTGTGAGTCTCTGCATCTAGTCATTTAAGACAAGAGCTATCATTGTCTTGCTCTTGACCTTTGTTGGGGTTTTGGTTTTTATTCACACGGTGAATTTTTCTGATGGTTTCAAGGAAACTCTAAATATAAAGAAAATTCAGGGAAAATGAAAGGGGGAAAGGTACATTGGAGCTAAGAGGCTTCACTGTCTGCAACCTGGGCACCCACAAATGGACTCCGTCCTTTCTCAGGACCATTGTTGAGTTTCTGCTGCCTTATGTGGGGTCCAGGCTGATGCTCCAAGGAACGCTGGCAGAATGAAAGGACCGCAGTGCTAAGGCAGCTGACAGAATATCGCTGTCTGAAAGCAGAGATTGATAAAAAGTCCAAATGTTGAGAGACTCTTTTCATACTTTAATTTTGGCACCCCTCACCCCACTCAACCGGCCCTGTATCTTGCATGCAGAATGTGGTATCTTAGTTTCCCAACCAGGGATCAAACCTGCGTCCCCTGCATTGGAAGTGCAGAGTCTTAACCAATGGACTGCCAGGGAACTTCATACTTCATTTTTTTAACCATACGAACATATTACCTGTTCTAAGCAAATAAATATATAAGTTGATTTTCACATACATCATTCTGTTGTTTATATCAAAGTATCATAAATAAACTCTAATACGTATGACAGTGCCTGTCAATCCTGGCGTCACTTTTAAGGTAGTGTTTCTCAAACTAGAGAGCCAAGTACTCAAATCCACAGGACAAAGATTTGGAAGGTTTGGGAGGGTAACAGTCATAGACATAATTCCACAGTAGAATGTAGCTTTGCTTAAAGCCCTCCTGGCTCACTGCCTACTACCAACCCTTGACCTTGTATGAGGTGGAATGAGCAAAGATAAGGGCTCTCTCTGTCTCCACGCTGTGAGGGGCATAACCTTGTGAGTTCCGTACGTGTGGGGATTTATGGACTTTCTAAAGCCAATCCCCTTTGGTCTCCATAGCACCTCTGGGAAGTAATAAACTTTATCCTTGTTCTAAGAGGAAAAACCAGGGTTCAAAGACCACATAAAAAAAAAAAAAAAAAAAAAAAAACAACACATGATCAGATTAAAATTACTCGACTGAAGTAACTCATGGATCAGTCACTTTATTCTGACCCATGAACACATGAATTCTGTGTTCTGTTGAGAATTTGTGAGTCTCTGCATCTAGTCATTTAAGACAAGAGCTATCATTGTCTTGCTCTTGACCTTTGTTGGGGTTTTGGTTTTTATTCACACGGTGAATTTTTCTGATGGTTTCAAGGAAACTCTAAATATAAAGAAAATTCAGGGAAAATGAAAGGGGGAAAGGTACATTGGAGCTAAGAGGCTTCACTGTCTGCAACCTGGGCACCCACAAATGGACTCCGTCCTTTCTCAGGACCATTGTTGAGTTTCTGCTGCCTTATGTGGGGTCCAGGCTGATGCTCCAAGGAACGCTGGCAGAATGAAAGGACCGCAGTGCTAAGGCAGCTGACAGAATATCGCTGTCTGAAAGCAGAGATTGATAAAAAGTCCAAATGTTGAGAGACTCTTCCTTTCTTTTAGTGATTCACAAAGGAGAAGCCCTGGACCCACCCTTTCCAGGAGAGAGACAGTGGCTGATCGGTGGATCGTTGGTTCTTATCAGTATTTCCGCTCTGACTCACCACCTGCGACACTCAGTCCAGAGCAGTTAGCACCTGGAAAGGGTAGGAGCCCAAGGGCCACCTCCCTGTTCCATTTGTCCCCTGTGCTCAGTGGCTCCATTTGTATTACCCTAAGGATCATCTGTGGACCAGAATGTGGCATTCTCTCATTCAACGCCTGGGTTAAAAGGAAGCAAGATGAGACAGGGAAAAGGCAATACTTTCACCGGAGGGCAAATGAGACGTGCGGCAGGTGACGGACAGGACCAGACTTGCTTTAAGACTCTGTCACCATCTTGAAATCCTTAACAATTTTACCTTTAAAAAATTATGGTGGTGAGGGCTTCCCTGGTGGTCCAGTGGGTAAGGACATCGCCTTGCAGTGCAAGGGGCGTTGGTTCGATTCCTGGCCTGGGAAGATCCCACGTGCCGCGGAGTGGCTGGACCCATGTGTCCAGTGACCGAGCCGGAGCTCTGGTGCACATGCACCGAGAGTCAGTGCTCTGTGACAACAGAGGCCACTGCGATGGGAGGCCCACATGGGCCAAAAAACAATATGGATGAAAATGGATAAATGAAAGACCAATAGAAGTGGCCCACTCTCTCCCCTTCCCTCTCCACCCACCCCCAGAAATTATGGTGGTAAAATATCCATAACATAAAATGAACAGTTCAGCAGCATTAAGGACTTTCACAATGTTGTGTGATTATTGCACTATCATTCGAATACACGGTTTTGGTTTCAAGGAAACTCTAAATATAAAGAAAATTCAGGAAAATGAAAGGGGAAAGGTACATTGTGGCTAAGAGGCTTCACTGTCTGCAACCTGGGCACCCACAAATGGACTCCGTCCTTTCTCAGGACCATTGTTGAGTTTCTGCTGCCTTATGTGGGGTCCAGGCTGATGCTCCAAGGAACGCTGGCAGAATGAAAGGACCGCAGTGCTAAGGCAGCTGACAGAATATCGCTGTCTGAAAGCAGAGATTGATAAAAAGTCCAAATGTTGAGAGACTCTTCCTTTCTTTTAGTGATTCACAAAGGAGAAGCCCTGGACCCACCCTTTCCAGGAGAGAGACAGTGGCTGATCGGTGGATCGTTGGTTCTTATCAGTATTTCCGCTCTGACTCACCACCTGCGACACTCAGTCCAGAGCAGTTAGCACCTGGAAAGGGTAGGAGCCCAAGGGCCACCTCCCTGTTCCATTTGTCCCCTGTGCTCAGTGGCTCCATTTGTATTACCCTAAGGATCATCTGTGGACCAGAATGTGGCATTCTCTCATTCAACGCCTGGGTTAAAAGGAAGCAAGATGAGACAGGGAAAAGGCAATACTTTCACCGGAGGGCAAATGGGGCGTCACGGCAGGTGACGGACAGGACCAGACTTGCTTTAAGACTCTGTCACCATCTTGAAATCCTTAACAATTTTACCTTTAAAAAATTATGGTGGTGAGGGCTTCCCTGGTGGTCCAGTGGGTAAGGACATCGCCTTGCAGTGCAAGGGGCGTTGGTTCGATTCCTGGCCTGGGAAGATCCCACGTGCCGCGGAGTGGCTGGACCCATGTGTCCAGTGACCGAGCCGGAGCTCTGGTGCACATGCACCGAGAGTCAGTGCTCTGTGACAACAGAGGCCACTGCGATGGGAGGCCCACATGGGCCAAAAAACAATATGGATGAAAATGGATAAATGAAAGACCAATAGAAGTGGCCCACTCTCTCCCCTTCCCTCTCCACCCACCCCCAGAAATTATGGTGGTAAAATATCCATAACATAAAATGAACAGTTCAGCAGCATTAAGGACTTTCACAATGTTGTGTGATTATTGCCACTATCCATTTCCAGAACTTCTCCATCATCCCAAACAGAAACTCTGCAGCCAGTGCCTTCCCATCCTGCCTTGCCTCCAGTCCCTGGAAACCTGCACGTCACCTTCCATCTCTATGAATTTGCCTGTACTAGGCACTGCATCTAAGGGAAATCGTCCAGTGTTTGTCCTTTTGTCCTCACTTGCTTCATTTGGCACAGTGTCTTCAAGGTTCATCCATGCTCTAGCATGGGTCAGAATGCCCTTCCTTTTTAAGACTGGCGCACTCCATTGCATGGAATATAAGATAGACCACATTTAGTTTATCCATTCATCCCTCAGGGGACACTCAGTCTGCTTTTACCATTTGGCTCTTACGTGTAATGCTGATAATTAATTTGGTGTACAAGTTACTATTAGTTTTTACTTATTTTACAAATGGGGAAAACTAATAATGAATGGAATTTGATAGATTCAAAACCCAAGGCCAATGGGCAGAAAGTAACAAAAAGAATCTTGGGTGATAAAAATGGAAGGAAAATTGCTCAAGCGCAAAGGTGTTTCCTGCTTAACTTTCTTCCTTGTTCATTTTGTCAAGCTGTTCCTCCTTAACCAGTTGTTAGACAACTTGTTAAGTTAATAATAGATTTGCCAGGGGAAAGAAACAGTATAGTAAGTATAGCCACTGATGATAAATGTATCCCAATTTCAGAAGTGCTCTGTGGGGATAATTATTATTGCTGAGTGGATGGAGATTCACTATATTGGTCTACTTTGTAAATGTTTGGCATTTTAGTAAGAAAATAAAAATAATTTGAAAAGCATTAAAAGAATGTCTTGAAGTAGAGGAAAGAGGGTTCATTTTACTTCCTGACTCAGCCCACCCTTCCTGGCTCTGTCCCCTTCTGGGAGGTCGGAGGCTGGAGAAGGGTTTGTCCCCAGTTTCCAACAGATGGGTGGGTGCCCCCAGGAGGCCTCTCAGGGGGCCCAGAGGATACAAGCACGTTGCCATGGATTTATTCCCCTCCTCCCCCATCTCTGGCCCCATGTACTGTACAGAAAGGAATTCCAGTAAAACTGACATCCTGGATGGAGAAATAAGGAGAAGCAGAGGACACTCCTAGGTCAGCTCCCAGGAAGCCCTTCTGTCTCCTGCCAGGCAGCCAGGCAGAGGGGGCGGGGCTGTAAAACAATCCCCAGCCTCCACTTCCTTCTATTAGAAATTTTCACGAAAGAAGGAGTATTAACCCTGTGGTCATAATCTGTCAGCCTTTCATGTGGTCTGGAAACATCTGCCTGAAAAGGACACACGGGGAGGTGAGTCACCCAGGGCCTGGCCTCGCATTGGCTGAGAAGATCTCCTGATGCTGGAGGGAAACTGGTCTCTCTGCTATTGGAGGGGAGCAGCCCCAGGGCCGCCAGCCAAGCCCTGGCTCGGGTGCCGCGCAGAGTGCCTTGCCACCGCCGTGGCCTCCCAGCTTCTCCTGGAAGGATACACAGCTTCCCGAAACAAGTCTGTGGAGTTTGAGAGACTTTGGAAAAATGATAAAGACAGTCCCAGTGTGGTCAGCAAAGTCTGGGCTAAGCATCTAGCCCTGAAAAACTGGCCACTGTACCCACACCCCGTTTAAAGGAGCTGACTGGTCAGTCGCTGGGGTGTCCTGATGTGGGTGAAAAAGCGTGATGGTGTCTTAATTCCACAGTAAAAAAAGAAAAAAAAAAGCCCATTTTCCATAGTAGTGACTCATTCCTAGCTTGTCTGTTAAGACGTGGGTCTGGAGGCTTCCCTGGTAGCTGAGTGGTGAAGAGTTCATCTACCTATGCAGGAGACACGAGTTCAATCCATGATCCAGGAAGATCCCACATGTTGCGAAACAGCTAAGACTGTGAGCCACAATTACTGAGCCTCAGAACCGCAACTACTGAGCCCATGTGCTGCAACTATGGAAGCCCGTGTGCCCTGGAGCCTGAGTTCCACAACAAGAGAAGTCACCGCAACAAGAAGCCTGCTCACCTCGACTAGAGAGTAGCCTCCATTCCCTGCACGTAGAGAAGAGCCTGTGGCAGCAGTGAAAACCCAGAATAGCCAAAAATAAATAAACAAAATAAAAAAAAAAAAGACTGGCCCTGGCAGTTATGTCCCCTAAACAGCCGAATGAGAGCAGGGTCCTGTGTGAAGACTTATGGCCTCTTCAGTAAGCTCCTGGAAGGTGGGACTCACGAGTTTGCCCATGGAAAGGGCTGGCTGCTGTCCCCCAACGCTCGTGGATTTTCAGGGTCAGGTCTGAGCTGGCTCCTCTTCCCTCCATCTCTGCTGGCCACCTCCCTCTGGTTACCCCGGACACAACTTTTCCATTTTCTGGAAACATATTTGAGAAAGAAGTCATCACTGGTATCTTTGCATACGATGTGTTTGGGACAATATTGAAGTTCTACAGCTTAGTGAAAAGGACTTGGAGGAGCCACTCAGGAATGGTAACCATTGCTTTGTTTTTACGTCAGTATATGCCAGTCTTGGCGCTGAACTTCCATGGACTGTTCTCTTTCACCCTTCCCACAAATTGCCTATCTGGAGGAGGAAATGGCAACCCACTCCAGTATTCTCGCCTGGAGAATCCCATGAACAGGGGAACTTAGAGGGCTACAGTCTGTGGGGCTGCCAAGAGTCAGACACAACTGAAGTAACTTAGCACAAATTGCCTAATACCACAATTTTGCATGTGGAAACGGGTCCAGCAGCTTATCCAAGGCCACACATGTTGTCAGTGGCAGAGTTGACCCCATTCAGCGCTGACAGAGCCCACAGCCCTGAAGGGCCTTGAGAACACCTGCTCAGAGCTCACTGTTCATCAAGGCTGAGGTTCCCAGTTCTAATGCACTTGCTTGAGGTTGCACAATTAGTTAACAAATGAACTGGGATGAGAATCAGGTGTCCTGTCTCCTGGGACAGGGTGACATGGCTGAAGGAGCTTGCGCTGACGAGTCCCTGTGGGCTGATCAGCATCTCTCCACACCAAGTCCCCCTCCGCAGAATCAGGGTGGAAAGCCCCACCTCAGAGCCGGGCGTAAACAGGAGTCACGAATACAGAGCCCGCGTGCTGCGCCAGCACTTGTTAGGACTGAATCATGCAGCTCTATTATTATTATATACATTGGCAATGGCACTGTCCGATGTCACTTGCCAAGTTCCTCCTTGACTGCCGAAGTAATAAGTAAGGCTTGTAGATCCTTATGGTTACCCTCCCTGTTGCCCTTTTTTACATTTATTTTTAAATGGAGGATAACCGCTTTACAATGTTGTGTTGGTTTCTGCTGAACGACAACGGGAATCAGCCATAAGTAGATGTGTGTCCCCTCTCTCTTGAGCCTCCCTCCCCCTCTGTTTTTTTTGGTGTGTGTTGTTGTTGTTTGTTTTTTAATCTTGGCTGCACTATGTGTCTTGTGGGATCTCAGTTCCTTCACCAGGGATTGAACCCGGGTCACGGCAGTGAAAGTCGAAATTGGAATCACTAGACCACCAGAGAGCTCCCTCACCTGGCTGCTGTTGGGAGTAACCATCCAAACCCGAGGTTGGCTTCTCAGAACTGGGCTGACATTTGCCCCAGAGAGGACTGACCACAGTGAGTGAGGTGTGGCTGTCTAGGGACCAATTCTCAATTTCTTGAAGATGGAGGGGTTTTCTGGGACCTGGAATTTTCTGTCTTAAAACCAGGACAGTCCTAGATGGCAAGTTCAGGTCAGAGTGAACATCCTTGGGGAGCTCTGGCCATTTACAGGGGCGCTTGTTGGCACTCACATGGATGCCGACAGCGGTGAGGCTGGGGTGTTGCCCAGCTAATCAGCATTGATCTTCCTTCTCTGGCCAAGAGGAAAGCAGCCTCCTTCCTCTGTTGAATGAGGCTTGAAATCAAGTGATTTAACTAAGAGTCAATCACAGCAACTGTTGGAGGGCCCAGCAGTCATCTCACCCCTTGCTGGGCCTCTCAGGTGCCCTCAGCTGCTCTGCTCCCTCCACTGGGAGCCCCACCAGCCACTCTCTAGAGAGAGACCACTACAGAGAGAACCCCAGCCTGCTGGCTTGAGGGGTACAGGCTTTAGATCAGGGCCTCTTCTAGGAGCTGGGGGCATTTTGTATGTGTGATTTTTGCACTGTTTTTCTTAAAGAAGTCCTCAAACTGCATAAACTTCCAGGTCCTTCAAAGCCTGGATCCATCCCTGGCTGAAGGCAGTGGCTATGGGGGCATGGGTGGGGGGCAGAACCTGAGGCCTAAACAGAGCAGGAAATTGTTCCTAGAAGACAGTCAAGGGCATCTCCAGCCACAGAGCCTGAAGTCAACCTTGGAGTCACTGCCTAGCGAAGGTGAAAGAATTTGGAACAATGAAGACACCCTGGTGACTCAGAGAGTAAAGAATCTGTTTGCAATGCAGGAGACCCTGGTTCGATCCCTAGGTCGGGAAAATCCCTTGGAGAAGGGAATAACTACCCACTCCAATATTCTTGCTTGGAAAATTCCATGGACAGAGGAGGCTGGCGGGATACAAAGTCCATGGGGTCCCAAAGAATTAGACACAGCTGAGCGACTAACACTTTCACTTTCACAGGGGAAGCAAGAAGTCAGCCCCTCATGGCCTGTGGCACTGTGTTCTGTTGTCGAGGGGACTGGTTGGCGAGGCTACAGCGGACCAGTCCCCTCGGACCAATCCTCAGGGCTACAGAGGGCTGAGGGAGAAATGCCTTGGAAAGAGGGAGGCGGCCTGGCCCCTTAGGGCCACTGGACTTTGGGTGGGTAACTTCTTCCTGAGGCTTTGTTCTCAGCACTGGATTCTGGGAAAGGAGAGAGGAGCCGGTGCCCACTAGGGCTCAAAGGCTGGCCTGCAGCCCATTGAGGAAAAGGCCCTGAGGGCCCTGAGCTGTGTGGCCTTGGGCAGCATGCCTCCTCCTGTGGTCCTCAGTTCCTTAATCTGTTAAATGCCTGACTCTTTTAGGAAATTTGAAAAGACAAACTAGAAACCCAATCTGCTACTATCTCTCCATCCTCTGCAAGAACTGACCCATTCTATCAAAAAAAAAAATAAAGAAAAGCAAAATGGTCCAGGGTTACAGGGTGAAACTTCATCAGTCTGTGGATCTGTGAAAGGCAGGAACCTCAGGCAGGAAAGAACAGTCTTGGCCTCCAGCTGGTCGTCTGGTGGCTAGAATGGGCAGGTGTTGAGACCGGATCCCAGTCCTGGCTGTTCCTTTCCTCTGTCCCCACGTCTGTCTGAGTCTGTGTCCTCACGAGTTACCTACTGGTGGCGGGGGCGGGATACCACGAGCAACACCTGTCCTGACTCTTCTGAGGGTGGTGTAAGAACCAAATAGGAAAGAGCTTTGAAGGATCAAGTTCCACTCATGCTTAACAGACTATTGTTTACTTAATTCTTTGAAAGAAAATCACAGTGAGAATTCTCTCATTTCAGGAGGCCTGAGTTTGCTGAGAAGCATCTCGACACCCTCCAGTGGGACTTTGCTACCTGGCCTAACCTGCCAGGAAACAGGCATCCCAGAGACAGTGCAGCTGACCCTCACTGTTCTGGAAAGCAGCCAGGTGAGGCCTTACAATATTGGCCTAAACATTCCCATGTTTGTTGAGTCACATCTGCCCAAGGCCGTTAGCCCAAAGCCTGCCAGTGCCAAACTTAAATTGTGACACATCTGGCTGCCTTCAATATCATCCAAAGAAACACATTCAGCTCTTTAGAGCCTACCTGCATGCATACCCCAGGAAACCACACTGAATATCTGCCAGCCAGAGGTAAGACAAACCATATGGTTATGAAAGACGCTGCCTCGCCGTGCCTTTCCAGGCTCTGTGACCCAGAGACCTACCCTTGCAACCTTGCTTCTAAGGGATACCACCTAGCTATGCAAGCACCCTCTCTGTCCCCAAACCTGTGCCTCCCCTGAGGCTTTCTTGCTCCTCCCCCTTCAAGAGGGTAAACTTTTTCCAGAGTGTCTGGAAGGTTTCTTGCTGGGAGGCTCTTCGCCACTTACTGTCCAAGTGTCACCCAGTCAAGCTTGTGGATGACTACCTCCCATGCTCCTGTCTCTTCCTTGATCAGCCTGTGTTGTTGTTGTTCAGCCAATCAGTCATGTCCCACTCTATGCAACCTCACAGACTACACCACTCCAGGCTTCTCTGTCCTTCACTATTTCCCAGCGTTTGCTCAAGCTCATGTCCATTGAGTCAATGATGCCATCCAACTATCTACCCCATGGGGTCGTCTGGGGTTGGCTGGGGGAATGGGCAGGTGTTGAGACCGGATCCCAGTCCTGGCTGTTCCTTTCCTCTGTCCCCACGTCTGTCTGAGTCTGTGTCCTCACGAGTTACCTACTGGTGGCGGGGGCGGGATACCACGAGCAACACCTGTCCTGACTCTTCTGAGGGTGGTGTAAGAACCAAATAGGAAAGAGCTTTGAAGGATCAAGTTCCACTCATGCTTAACAGACTATTGTTTACTTAATTCTTTGAAAGAAAATCACAGTGAGAATTCTCTCATTTCAGGAGGCCTGAGTTTGCTGAGAAGCATCTCGACACCCTCCAGTGGGACTTTGCTACCTGGCCTAACCTGCCAGGAAACAGGCATCCCAGAGACAGTGCAGCTGACCCTCACTGTTCTGGAAAGCAGCCAGGTGAGGCCTTACAATATTGGCCTAAACATTCCCATGTTTGTTGAGTCACATCTGCCCAAGGCCGTTAGCCCAAAGCCTGCCAGTGCCAAACTTAAATTGTGACACATCTGGCTGCCTTCAATATCATCCAAAGAAACACATTCAGCTCTTTAGAGCCTACCTGCATGCATACCCCAGGAAACCACACTGAATATCTGCCAGCCAGAGGTAAGACAAACCATATGGTTATGAAAGACGCTGCCTCGCCGTGCCTTTCCAGGCTCTGTGACCCAGAGACCTACCCTTGCAACCTTGCTTCTAAGGGATACCACCTAGCTATGCAAGCACCCTCTCTGTCCCCAAACCTGTGCCTCCCCTGAGGCTTTCTTGCTCCTCCCCCTTCAAGAGGGTAAACTTTTTCCAGAGTGTCTGGAAGGTTTCTTGCTGGGAGGCTCTTCGCCACTTACTGTCCAAGTGTCACCCAGTCAAGCTTGTGGATGACTACCTCCCATGCTCCTGTCTCTTCCTTGATCAGCCTGTGTTGTTGTTGTTCAGCCAATCAGTCATGTCCCACTCTATGCAACCTCACAGACTACACCACTCCAGGCTTCTCTGTCCTTCACTATTTCCCAGCGTTTGCTCAAGCTCATGTCCATTGAGTCAATGATGCCATCCAACCATCTCATCCTCTGTCACCCCTTCTCCTCCTGCCTTCAATCTTTCCAGCATCAGGGTTTTATCCAATGGGTCGGCTCTTCGCATCAGGTGGCCAAAGTATTGGAGTTTCAGCTTCAGCATCAGGAGGCCTCAGATATTTTCCCATGGCTCATCTCAGATGCTTATATAAACATCAGCAAGCCTCCTAAGTCTGAAAGTTCTCCGCATGAAACTTTGGAGTGTGGGTAACAGAAGGGCACCTCCCCCTCACCCCACCCCGCCCCGCCAAACCTAGCCCTCGCACTCTAGGTGTCAGGCTTGGAAGGAAACTTGGGGCCAGACACGAGCGCCTGGAGGTGGGGTGGCTCCAGAGTCCACCAGCTTTGCCCTTGCGGTAGGATTAAGGCAGAGAGGGCTCCAGATGCTGTGGCTATACTGTTAGACTTTGGCAGGTCAGTTTATCCAAGAGAAATCATGGAAGAGTGAGCACTGAAGCTGGAGGAATCTCTCATGGAGATCAAGTGCAGCTGCATTTTACAGAAGGAAATTTAAGCCTGGCAAGTTATGTGAAGTGACCTGCTTGGTCACATACTAATTACTGGCAGAACTGGGGAGCCTAATCTATTACCTGTCAACCACAACATCCTACGTCCCTTGCACAGGGTCACTTTGTACCAGCGAGTTACTTGTATGATGTGCTATGTGAATGGTACCCGTCAACTGGCCATTCACTTTATCTAACAGCTGTAAAATCAGAACATCTCATTTCCCAGCCAGTGACTGGTTCAGTGTGAGATCCGTGTCCACAGGAGAGTGTCTTCTCTAGCTACCCTGGCCCTGGGTAACGTGGGTCTAGACCTGCCATGAACCCTTTGCCTCATGTGGAGACTGAGAATGAAGACAGCCCATAGTACAAAAGAGACAGAGACTTGAGTTCCTGGGTCAAACCTTACCTGAAGTCCTTCCTTGATCAGCCTGTGTTGTTGTTGTTCAGCCAATCATATTCCACGCACTCACAGACTACACCACTCCAGGCTTCTCTGTCCTTCACTATTTCCCAGCGTTTGCTCAAGCTCATGTCCATTGAGTCAATGATGCCATCCAACCATCTCATCCTCTGTCACCCCTTCTCCTCCTGCCTTCAATCTTTCCAGCATCAGGGTTTTATCCAATGGGTCGGCTCTTTGCATCAGGTGGCCAAAGTATTGGAGTTTCAGCTTCAGCATCAGGAGGCCTCAGATATTTTCCCATGGCTCATCTCAGATGCTTATATAAACATCAGCAAGCCTCCTAAGTCTGAAAGTTCTCCGCATGAAACTTTGGAGTGTGGGTAACAGAAGGGCACCTCCCCCTCACCCCACCCCGCCCGCCAAACCTAGCCCTCGCACTCTAGGTGTCAGGCTTGGAAGGAAACTTGGGGCCAGACACGAGCGCCTGGAGGTGGGGTGGCTCCAGAGTCCACCAGCTTTGCCCTTGCGGTAGGATTAAGGCAGAGAGGGCTCCAGATGCTGTGGCTATACTGTTAGACTTTGGCAGGTCAGTTTATCCAAGAGAAATCATGGAAGAGTGAGCACTGAAGCTGGAGGAATCTCTCATGGAGATCAAGTGCAGCTGCATTTTACAGAAGGAAATTTAAGCCTGGCAAGTTATGTGAAGTGACCTGCTTGGTCACATACTAATTACTGGCAGAACTGGGGAGCCTAATCTATTACCTGTCAACCACAACATCCTACGTACCCTTGCACAGGGTCACTTTGTACCAGCGAGTTACTTGTATGATGTGCTATGTGAATGGTACCCGTCAACTGGCCATTCACTTTATCTAACAGCTGTAAAATCAGAACATCTCATTTCCCAGCCAGTGACTGGTTCAGTGTGAGATCCGTGTCCACAGGAGAGTGTCTTCTCTAGCTACCCTGGCCCTGGGTAACGTGGGTCTAGACCTGCCATGAACCCTTTGCCTCATGTGGAGACTGAGAATGAAGACAGCCCATAGTACAAAAGAGACAGAGACTTGAGTTCCTGGGTCAAACCTTACCTGAAGTCCTCCCAGGGCATTTCAGTGATGAAAGAGCAGGAATATTCCTTTCCTACATAACAAAGTCGAGTCAGATTTTCTGCCGTCTGGGAGGCAAACCTGCCCTCTCCCTGGAGTTTTTTTCGACCGTCACTCCCTGGTTGTGGTCCTTTGGATCACTCATGCAGAGGCATCTCCTGCCATTCTCTCGTATGAGACTCTCAAAGGTCAGCTTTATTTAACAAGCATTTACTGAAAAACAAACAAACAAACAAACAAAAAACCAAGCATTTACTGGACTTCTCCCATATCCTAAGCCCCGTGTTATGATTTGGGAGAGAAACCGGGATGCCTTGAACACAGTTCCTGCTTTCAAAGAGTTTATAGACTCAGAACATATTATTAAATGAACCATAGCATACAGTGATAGGGTGCACTTACACAAATCAAAACAAGATGCAAAAAAAACCTGGGAAGGAAGAGTTCGCGTGGGAGACGAGGCTGTGACACTGAGCATATAAAGTGAGAGTGGCTTAGAAGCAAGGGCCTCTCACGTGAGGAAAGCTTTTCCCAACCTCAGTTGGCCTGGTTTTAAGTGGTTATGAATCGTTGGCACCCCTCCCCACCAAGACTAGTTCTTTCCAGTGTGTGATGCCTTCCGGAGAGAAGTTTAAGTTCCTCGGGGGCTGACCTAAGGGCCTTCAGGTTATATGGGCTACTCTGGGGCTCTCAGATTGGAGAAGAGATGAGTAGTTTCAAATATAAGTTTTGATGTTTGTGTTCGTATATTGGAAGATGTATGGAGAATAAGAAAGTATTGCATTTATTTTGTGAGGTCTTAGAATACGGAGTTTATGGGCAGACTCTGTGGCTGTTGTCAGTTGCTCAGTCAGGTCTGACTCTTTGCGACCCCATGAGACCCCGTTTCAGAACATCTCATTTCCCAGCCAGTGACTGGTTCAGTGTGAGATCCGTGTCCACAGGAGAGTGTCTTCTCTAGCTACCCTGGCCCTGGGTAACGTGGGTCTAGACCTGCCATGAACCCTTTGCCTCATGTGGAGACTGAGAATGAAGACAGCCCATAGTACAAAAGAGACAGAGACTTGAGTTCCTGGGTCAAACCTTACCTGAAGTCCTCCCAGGGCATTTCAGTGATGAAAGAGCAGGAATATCCCTTTCCTACATAACAAAGTCGAGTCAGATTTTCTGCCGTCTGGGAGGCAAACCTGCCCTCTCCCTGGAGTTTTTTTCGACCGTCACTCCCTGGTTGTGGTCCTTTGGATCACTCATGCAGAGGCATCTCCTGCCATTCTCTCGTATGAGACTCTCAAAGGTCAGCTTTATTTAACAAGCATTTACTGAAAAACAAACAAACAAACAAACAAAAAACCAAGCATTTACTGGACTTCTCCCATATCCTAAGCCCCGTGTTATGATTTGGGAGAGAAACCGGGATGCCTTGAACACAGTTCCTGCTTTCAAAGAGTTTATAGACTCAGAACATATTATTAAATGAACCATAGCATACAGTGATAGGGTGCACTTACACAAATCCAAAACAAGATGCAAAAAATACCTGGGAAGGAAGAGTTCGGCGTGGGGAGACGAGGCTGTGACACTGAGCATATAAAGTGAGAGTGGCTTAGAAGCAAGGGCCTCTCACGTGAGGAAAGCTTTTCCCAACCTCAGTTGGCCTGGTTTTAAGTGGTTATGAATCGTTGGCACCCCTCCCCACCAAGACTAGTTCTTTCCAGTGTGTGATGCCTTCCGGAGAGAAGTTTAAGTTCCTCGGGGGCTGACCTAAGGGCCTTCAGGTTATATGGGCTACTCTGGGGCTCTCAGATTGGAGAAGAGATGAGTAGTTTCAAATATAAGTTTTGATGTTTGTGTTCGTATATTGGAAGATGTATGGAGAATAAGAAAGTATTGCATTTATTTTGTGAGGTCTTAGAATACGGAGTTAGGACCAATATGGGCAGACTCTGTGGCTATTGTCAGTTGCTCAGTCAGGTCTGACTCTTTGCGACCCCATGGACTGTAGCTTGCTGGGTTCCTCTGTCTTCCACTGTCTCCCAGAGTTCGCTCAGATTCATTGAGTCAGTGGTGCTCTCTGACCATCTCCTCCTCTGCCGCCCCTTCTCCTTTTGCCTTCCATCTTTCCCAGCATTAGAGCAGACTTTATGAGACCCTTTATAAGAGCCTGGCTGAGCTGTTTAGCTTTCCTCCTGGTGTTCCTGCACCCCTCCTCTTCCCAATACAGGCCACACAGGAGGCCTGCACAACACGGAACTACCTTTTGTTCCCAGCACGCACCGACCCTGTCCCTCCTCACCTTCTTTCTCCAGGAAGACCTCCTCCTTGTTCACCCACACAGGGCTCCTCATTCTCTGCACATCACCCAGAACATTCCCACCCCTTCCTGGGAGACTCATGTTTGCTCTCTGCCTCTATCACACATCCTTTATACACACTCTGTGGAGAGAGGGGAAGAGGGATAAACCTCAAGTGACTATATATGCATTAATATGCCTCACACACTATCCAGCTTATGAGAAGATATTCAATAAATTTATGTTGAATGAGTCAGTGAGTGCAGGAATGAATGAATCAATCCTCCCCATGGATGAGACTGGTAATTAAAAAACAAAACAAGCACTGTCTTCTGATTATTCTATGAGCTTTGGAAGTCTTATCTTTCTCAGGTGAAAAATGAAGACAATGGGCAACTGTGTTCGGGCTCAAAAATGTGAATTCTAAGAGCACTGAACGGATGCAATGACAAGTTTCCCCACGTGAAGTCTGCTGCAAGAGCTCTTAAAATGCTCTTGCACTCTAATGATTCTCATCAGAATCCTACACAGGCTAGAGGTCCCAGCCCAGCTCCTTCTTAGTGGAAAGGCTCTTTATGCCAACTTGCTCAGTGTCCTGTGCTAGTTAGGGTAGAGTTGGACACCCCATCCAGTTCTCCTTCTACAAGACCGCATTGTCCCACCACATGGATGACACTTGACTGCAGACACTGAAATATGCTGAATGTCCACCAAGAAATGACTGCAGTTGCCCACCAAAGCCTGGGGTCATAACTGGAGGGGAACAAGGGAAGCTGACCTCACTGGAAACGTAAAACCAAGGAAGAGACTGATGAGATTCGTTGGCACCCACCCATTTTGGGTTAGAAGAAGTGAAAGAGAGACTGGGAAATGGAATGAAGGAAAGGAGTCTGAAAAGATTATTACTGGAAAAGAGCTGGTTGGACGTGGGACCTGTTTCCTGCTAGGATGTAGTAACTTCTCCTGGCTTGAATTTCAGTATCTGTAAGACAGTTCACAGGATATGGCTCAAAATATTATCTATAGTCCTTGAGAATGAACTTGAGAAGGTCCTTTCCTATGCTTAATGACTACATTTAGTTCTTTGGTCTCCTTTGACTATTCTTCTTTGTTTTTGTATGTTCTCATTTCTCTGATTAAGCTTATTCTTTGACTAAAGTTTTTCACAGGCAAAAGACAGGCAGAGGACATGAGGGGAAGGACCACAGAGTCCCTGTCTGTTTCAGTATTGCATACTTATAGATGATAGCATCATGTAAACAACTTTTATATGACTTGGGAAACCAAGAAATTTATGTGACTCAATTTATTGAGATATTTGCATTATTGCGTGGTCGGGAACCAAACCCCAAATCTCTCAGATGTACGTTTATACTGGTTTCTGACCTGCAGAAACTGAGATAATAAATCTGTCATTTTAAGTGATTGTAGTAATTATTACACGATAATAGAAAACACCCAGGAAAGTGCCAGATCCCAAGAAAGGGCTCTAATTCGTAGGCTGGTTCCAGTACATGGTGTCTGGGGCTAATGAAGCTAAGGCTTTCCCATGTGGCCTACCTACTTTCCTTGGGTACTTTTCCTCCAGTAAATATATCCTAACAAGGTCTTTTACATAAAATCCCTCAAAAAATTAAATGGCTCCAAACACACGCTGTTCCACCATGAGTTTCATGGCCCTTCATTTATTTTTGAGTCTTTAGAAATATCTTGTATGGAGCATTCATTTCAGATTCCATTGACTTGGAAAGAAATTGGCTGTCCTCACTGGGAGCACACTCACTATATTAAGAGATGATTTTGGTCTTCAGAGTAGAGAAGCTAGTTTCCTGGTATTATGGCTATTTGTCATCCTTTCTTGTTTCCATTTGACATTCAAAAAATATGCCTTCCTGTGAAATTTCTAGTAGATGAGTGAGAATAGCAAATTAGACTTTGTTGGGCCTTATTACCCAGTGATATTTCAAAACATTTTTTATATTAAAAAGAGAGTTTGGGCTTCCTTGGTAGCTCAGTGGTAAAGAGTTTGCCTGCCAATGCAGGAGACACAGGTTCGATCCCTGAGCTGGAAAGATCCCACATGCTGCGGAACAACCAAGCTCAGGAGCCACAACTATTGTGCCTGTGCTTTAGAGCCTCAGAGCTTCAACTGTGGAGCCCATGGGCCGCAACTACCGAAGCCTGTGTGCCCTAGAGCCTGAGTTCCACAACAAAGAAGCCACTGCAACAAGAAGCCTGCTCACCTTAGCTAGAGAGTAGAGGCATGGCTTTCAGGCATCGGAAATGACTGATTAAGAACCAATATCAGGGGCTTCCCTGGTGGTCCAGGGGGTGGGGACACCGCCTTGCAGTGCAGGGGGCGCCCGTTCATCCCTGGCCTGGGAAGATCCCACGTGCCGTGGAGCGGCTGGACCGATGTGTCCAATTGCCGAGCCAGAGCTCTGGAGCGTGTGCGCCCAGAGCCGGTGCTCTGCGATAACAGAGGCCACCGCGATGGGAGGCCCACATGGACCAAAGAACAAAAAAGATGGATGAAAATAGATAAATGAAGAACCAATAGAAGTGGCCCGCCTGCTCCCCTCCCTCCCCAACCCACCCCCCACCAAAAAAAAATAAATAAAAAAATCAAAAAAAAAAAAAAAAAAAGATACGGGGCTTCCCTGGTGGTCCAGTGGGTAAGGACACCGCCTTGCAGTGCAAGGCGCTGTTTCGATCCTAAATATATCCTAACAGGGTTTCCCAAAAAAGCTCCAAACACACGCTGTTCCACCATGTTTCATGGCCCTAACTTTAGAAATATCTTGTATGGAGCATTCATTTCAGATTCCATTGACTTGGAAAGAAATTGGCTGTCCTCACTGGGAGCACACTCACTATATTAAGAGATGATTTTGGTCTTCAGAGTAGAGAAGCTAGTTTCCTGGTATTATGGCTATTTGTCATCCTTTCTTGTTTCCATTTGACATTCAAAAAATATGCCTTCCTGTGAAATTTCTAGTAGATGAGTGAGAATAGCAAATTAGACTTTGTTGGGCCTTATTGCCCAGTGATATTTCAAAACATTTTTTATATTAAAAAGAGAGTTTGGGCTTCCTTGGTAGCTCAGTGGTAAAGAGTTTGCCTGCCAATGCAGGAGACACAGGTTCGATCCCTGAGCTGGAAAGATCCCACATGCTGCGGAACAACCAAGCTCAGGAGCCACAACTATTGTGCCTGTGCTTTAGAGCCTCAGAGCTTCAACTGTGGAGCCCATGGGCCGCAACTACCGAAGCCTGTGTGCCCTAGAGCCTGAGTTCCACAACAAAAGAAGCCACTGCAACAAGAAGCCTGCTCACCTTAGCTAGAGAGTAGAGGCATGGCTTTCAGGCATCGGAAATGACTGATTAAGAACCAATATCAGGGGCTTCCCTGGTGGTCCAGGGGGTGGGGACACCGCCTTGCAGTGCAGGGGGCGCCCGTTCATCCCTGGCCTGGGAAGATCCCACGTGCCGTGGAGCGGCTGGACCGATGTGTCCAATTGCCGAGCCAGAGCTCTGGAGCGTGTGCGCCCAGAGCCGGTGCTCTGCGATAACAGAGGCCACCGCGATGGGAGGCCCACATGGACCAAAGAACAAAAAAGATGGATGAAAATAGATAAATGAAGAACCAACAGAAGTGGCCCGCCTGCTCCCCTCCCTCCCCAACCCCCCCCCCACCAATAATAAATAAATAAATAAATCAAAAAAAAAAAAAAAAAAGAACCAATATCAGGGCTTCCCTGGTGGTCCAGTGGGTAAGGACACCGCCTTGCAGTGCAAGGGGCGCTGTTTCGATCCCTGGCCTGGGAAGATCCCACGTGCTGCGGAGCAGCTGGACTATTGTGTCCAACTACCTAGCCGGTGCTCTGCAACAACAGAGGCCACAGGGATGGGAAGCCTATACAGGCCAAAGAACAAAGATGGATGAAAATCGTTGAATGAAAGACCAATAGAAGTGGCCAAAAAAAAAAAAAAAAAGAACCAATATTGTCTCTTCTCTGAGCCTCTCTCAAGGTGTTACAGTTGGATTTCCCTCATTACATAGCCCATCCATTTGCTCCCTCACCCTCAGCTATTATTTTCCTTTTTTCCATATTCATAGCCAAACCATTTCACTTTTAGGTGGGGCCACTATACTGGTCTATGCTGTAGGCAGTAATACTAGTCTAGCGATTGCTTCCCCACCCTCCCACCCCCATTATACAGGCCCAGAACCAGGGGGCTTCCTTTACCATCTGGCAATATGACTGAATACACTGTTCAAGCCAATTTTGCCAGGTGAGGTGAAGACACATCCTACCCTATCGGACACTTAGGAATTCTCTCTGACATAAAAGTTTAAAACATACTTACTACAGTGTGATCAGTGATCCTGTGATCTATCACAGGATAGATAGATAGATACCTATCTCTTGCTTCAGTAATGTTTGGACCAAACAGACCCTGGAATGCCCCTTGCACCAGCTTCCAGCCACTCTCCAACATTTTTTCCAGTAGCAACCTTGATATCAGCCACTCAGATATACTCAGCCTCCAGGACCAGCCAACACCATTTTTTGAGCTTAGTTACTTTACTTGTTAATGATCAACCATGACCTCCCAGATCCATCAGAATTATTCTATCCAGATGGACATTGCCATCAACCACCTGGCCAACAAGCATCTCCGGCCTCCTACATCTGCCTCTCTCTGGACTTTTATTTTGACCATAACAATGTGGCTCTGAAGGACATGGGCCACTTTTCCTGTGAACTGCCTGAGGAAAAACACAAGGGCACCCAGCATCTCTTGAAAATCCAAAAGGGACACAGCAATTCTCACCCTCTTTCAGGACGTGAAGCATCTCAAGATGAGTCAGAAAAATCCAGGACGCTATGAACCAGAACCAGCCCTCTTGGATCTGCAGGGCCTGGATTCTGCCCGCACGGACCCCTACCTCTGTGATTTGCAAGAGAGCCACTTCCTAGATAAGTGAAACGCTTGCTCGTAATTGGACACACTGGTCCAGCCACTCCGCAGCATATGGGATCTTCATATGGGATCCAGTGGGTAAAGAGTCCACCTTGCAGTGCAAGGGGTGCTGGTTCAATCCCTCACCCGGGAAAATCCCACATGCCGTGGAGTGACTGGACGGGTGCATCCAACTGCAAGCCAGCCTGGGCGCATGTGCCCAGAGCCAGTGCTCTGCAGGAGGCCACTGCAATGGGGCATTACATAGCCCATCCATTTGCTCCCTCACCCTCAGCTATTATTTTCCTTTTTTCCATATTCATAGCCAAACCATTTCACTTTTAGGTGGGGCCACTATACTGGTCTATGCTGTAGGCAGTAATACTAGTCTAGCGATTGCTTCCCCACCTTCCCACCCCCATTATACAGGCCCAGAACCAGGGGGCTTCCTTTACCATCTGGCAATATGACTGAATACACTGTTCAAGCCAATTTTGCCAGGTGAGGTGAAGACACATCCTACCCTATCGGACACTTAGGAATTCTCTCTGACATAAAAGTTTAAAACATACTTACTACAGTGTGATCAGTGATCCTGTGATCTATCACAGGATAGATAGATAGATACCTATCTCTTGCTTCAGTAATGTTTGGACCAAACAGACCCTGGAATGCCCCTTGCACCAGCTTCCAGCCACTCTCCAACATTTTTTCCAGTAGCAACCTTGATATCAGCCACTCAGATATACTCAGCCTCCAGGACCAGCCAACACCATTTTTTGAGCTTAGTTACTTTACTTGTTAATGATCAACCATGACCTCCCAGATCCATCAGAATTATTCTATCCAGATGGACATTGCCATCAACCACCTGGCCAACAAGCATCTCCGGCCTCCTACATCTGCCTCTCTCTGGACTTTTATTTTGACCATAACAATGTGGCTCTGAAGGACATGGGCCACTTTTCCTGTGAACTGCCTGAGGAAAAACACAAGGGCACCCAGCATCTCTTGAAAATCCAAAAGGGACACAGCAATTCTCACCCTCTTTCAGGACGTGAAGCATCTCAAGATGAGTCAGAAAAATCCAGGACGCTATGAACCAGAACCAGCCCTCTTGGATCTGCAGGGCCTGGATTCTGCCCGCACGGACCCCTACCTCTGTGATTTGCAAGAGAGCCACTTCCTAGATAAGTGAAACGCTTGCTCGTAATTGGACACACTGGTCCAGCCACTCCGCAGCATATGGGATCTTCATATGGGATCCAGTGGGTAAAGAGTCCACCTTGCAGTGCAAGGGGTGCTGGTTCAATCCCTCACCCGGGAAAATCCCACATGCCGTGGAGTGACTGGACGGGTGCATCCAACTGCAAGCCAGCGCTCTGGGGCGCATGTGCCCAGAGCCAGTGCTCTGCAGCGAGGGAGGCCACTGCAATGGGAGGCCAACACAGGCCAAAGAATGAAGATGGATGAAAAATAAAATAAATGGAAAATCAATAAAAAATAGAGACCAAAAAAAAAAA
Organism: Tragulus kanchil; assembly: GCA_022376925.1. Classification (NCBI taxonomy): domain Eukaryota; kingdom Metazoa; phylum Chordata; class Mammalia; order Artiodactyla; family Tragulidae; genus Tragulus; species Tragulus kanchil. The sequence goes on from JAIOJX010000003.1 coordinate 141,329,433, forward strand.
AAAAACAACTTGGCGGGAGGTAGGCTACAAAACACATGCAATCAAGCATACATTTTGGGAAGAGATGACACCTAGTCATGAAGAGCAGATATTTCAAGCTAATGATTACAGTGCCTTTCTGTGTGTGGGAAAGTGCAAGAAGCTGGGTTCATTAAAATTCTTCCTGAGATACACATAACTCTCCAAGGGGCCTGTTTGTCTGATGCACAGAGCATCCTGCCCTTAATTTCCTCTGTCTGAAGCACAGAACGCTACATCCCATTTTATCACCTTAATCTCTTCTGCCTGAAGCACAGAGAGTGCTGTGGGTCACTGACTTAATCTCCGTGAACTTGGATGGTGAGCAAAATGTTCTCTCTTCTTTCGCTGGCACTCTCTCATTGGCAGACAGAACTGTCCTTGCTGACGTCGTGGACCTCAGATGGTAAGGGAGGACGCGGCCAGTCTCGGCCCATGGAGGTGTCGCTGCAGCAGCCACGACCCACTTTCACGGGTGCAGGTGGTCACCTTAAGGGAGCACCTAGGGAGAGTTTCTCATCGACTCCAGCTGCCTTCCAACTCTGGGCACCATCATGCCCTTCTTTAATGTACCCCTCAAATCTCTACAGTGATTCCTATGGAGTTATGCAGCATACAGACATCCCTTTAAAAGACCAGGTTTCAGCCCCAGTCACTGAGCCGCTGCCAAGGACTCAGCAGCCTCCCCTTCGAGCCCTCTCGCTTCCCAACACTCCGTCCCCTCTGCCCGCCTTCTCCCGCCACCGCCTTCCGCGGGCCGTTTCCACCGAAGAAAAGGAATCATATCATATGTCTGCTATCCAGAACCTCCACTCTTTTCGACCCCTTTGCTGATGCAAGTAAGGGTGATGATCTGCTTCCTGCTGGCACTGAGGATTATATCCATATAAGAATTCAACAGAGAAACGGCAGGAAGACCCTTACTACTGTCCAAGGGATCGCTGATGATTACGATAAAAAGAAACTAGTGAAGACGTTTAAGAAGAAATTTGCCTGCACTGATACTGTAATTGAGCATCCAGAATATGGAGAAGTAATTCAGCTACAGGGTGACCAGCGCAAGAACATAACGCAGTTCCTCGTGGAGACTGGACTGGCTAAGGATGACCAGCTGAAGGTCCATGGGTTTTAAGTGCATTTTGGCTCACTGAAGCTTAAGTGAGGATTTCCTTGCAATGAGTAGAATTTCCCTTCTGTCCCTTGTCGCAAGTTTTAAAACCTCACAGCTTGTATAATGTAACCATCTGGGGTCTGCTTTTAACTTGGACTAGTGTAACTCCTTCATGCAATAAACTGAAAAGAGCCAAAAAAAAAAGGCCAGGTTTCCATTGCGCTTCTGCCTGGCCATATGGCCAAGTCATAGGCCACTGGCCATGAGTCAGTAAAAACCCAAACATTGGGGGTTTTACCATTGTTGCATTTTTACCACTGCTGGGAAAACAGTATGCAATGCATCCCGCTGAGCTGAATTCTTCTCTAATCAGAGTGCTGGCCTTCCAAACCAGATGTTGTCCATTGACCCGGGAGCTGTCATCAGTAAGCCACTTTGTGGTCCAGTTGGTAACTACTCACAGGGCTCTGTCCACGTGGCAGATGGTTCCAGCAGTGTCTCAGGTGGCTCCAAAGTCAGTCCTAGAGGAAAAGAGGCTCCCCGATTGTATGTCCTCTTTGCGTTCCCCAGACAGCATAATCTTGCCTTAACCATTTACATATTACTACAGAACTCTTCTGGGCATGACCACCCCATGTGGGCCTTTCTCCAGCATCACTCTAGACTTCATGGGCATTTCAGACTTCAGCGTCGTTTCCTGTCCTGCAGTCATAGGAGTCGGTTTAATTAATAACGCCCCCAGGGGCAGGCTTCCCTGTCAGTTCTGTGGTTAAGCCACTGCATTTCCAAAGCTCCCAACCTTTTACTTTAATTCCATCAACTCTGATGTTTCTATCCTTATATTTTTATGCTTTTCTCAATTAAATTGTGGCCTGGGCCTGGGCCTCCTCAATGGGTTTTGGTACCATAGTCTGGGGGTCCTGGGTCAAGGGGTCCTGGAAACTTTTCTTCCCACTGACCATTTTGTCCACAGAAGTGAAATGTCTGTTTTACTCTTCCCATTTCTTTATAACCCTCTAAAGATTGCCATGCCGCTGAATGAGTTCCATGATACTTGCCTTTCTGTTTCATTCCCGTTTTTTTTTAACAACCCTGGAGAAAGGTGCATTTTGGCTCACTGAAGCTTAAGTGAGGATTTCCTTGCAATGAGTAGAATTTCCTTCTGTCCCTTGTCGCAAGTTTTAAAACCTCACAGCTTGTATAATGTAACCATCTGGGGTCTGCTTTTAACTTGGACTAGTGTAACTCCTTCATGCAATAAACTGAAAAGAGCCAAAAAAAAAAGGCCAGGTTTCCATTGCGCTTCTGCCTGGCCATATGGCCAAGTCATAGGCCACTGGCCATGAGTCAGTAAAAACCCAAACATTGGGGGTTTTACCATTGTTGCATTTTTACCACTGCTGGGAAAACAGTATGCAATGCATCCCGCTGAGCTGAATTCTTCTCTAATCAGAGTGCTGGCCTTCCAAACCAGATGTTGTCCATTGACCCGGGAGCTGTCATCAGTAAGCCACTTTGTGGTCCAGTTGGTAACTACTCACAGGGCTCTGTCCACGTGGCAGATGGTTCCAGCAGTGTCTCAGGTGGCTCCAAAGTCAGTCCTAGAGGAAAAGAGGCTCCCCGATTGTATGTCCTCTTTGCGTTCCCCAGACAGCATAATCTTGCCTTAACCATTTACATATTACTACAGAACTCTTCTGGGCATGACCACCCCATGTGGGCCTTTCTCCAGCATCACTCTAGACTTCATGGGCATTTCAGACTTCAGCGTCGTTTCCTGTCCTGCAGTCATAGGAGTCGGTTTAATTAATAACGCCCCCAGGGGCAGGCTTCCCTGTCAGTTCTGTGGTTAAGCCACTGCATTTCCAAAGCTCCCAACCTTTTACTTTAATTCCATCAACTCTGATGTTTCTATCCTTATATTTTTATGCTTTTCTCAATTAAATTGTGGCCTGGGCCTGGGCCTCCTCAATGGGTTTTGGTACCATAGTCTGGGGGTCCTGGGTCAAGGGGTCCTGGAAACTTTTCTTCCCACTGACCATTTTGTCCACAGAAGTGAAATGTCTGTTTTACTCTTCCCATTTCTTTATAACCCTCTAAAGATTGCCATGCCGCTGAATGAGTTCCATGATACTTGCCTTTCTGTTTCATTCCCGTCAAAAGTTACTTAATTCATTTTATTTCTTAATAACTGTTTAAAAGCTTTCCCCCTGTGGAGAAGAGTCTCTGGAGGGTCCCCTTGGATTCTTGTCATTCGCTAGTTAGTTAACCCATCTTTAGTAGCATCTGTAGGATCCATGAGGGCAAGTTGAGAAAGTAAATTTGATAAGACTTCCTGGACTGTTATTGTTTTGCAACAATAAGGTTACACGGAGTGCCCATGTGAAGGAGTCTCCATAACCACAGTGTTTAATACTGAAACTGGAAGAAAGGAGGCAGGGCACAATCTTTAAAAGAATGACATGTCAAAAACTGGTTAGAACTGAATAGGTCCAAGATGGCAGATGAGACGACTTCCCACGTCCTTATCCCAAAATAACTGGAATACTCCTCCCACTCATCATTATTATAATTTTTAAAATTATTTATGTATTTATCTTTGACTATTTTGGGGTTTTCACTGCTACCACAGGTTCTTCTCTAGTTGCAGGGAGTGGGAGCTACTCTCTAGTTGAGATGAGCAGGCTTCTTGTTGCAGTGACTTCTCTTGTGGACCTTGGGCTCTAGAGCACACAGGCTTCAGTAGTTGCGGCACATGGGCTCAATTGTCGCAGCTCCAAGGCTCTAGAGCACAGGCTCAACAGTTGTGGTTCACAGGCTTAGTTGCTCTGCAGCATGTGGGATCTTCCCGGGTCAGGGTTTGAACCCGTGTCTCCTGCATTGGCAGGTGAACTCTTCACCACTGAGCTACCAGGGAAGCCCCCTCCCACTCATTATTGTTGTTGTTGTTCAGTTGTTCAGTCATGTCTGTCTCTTCGCAACCCCATGGACTGCAGCATGTCAGGCATCCCTGTCTTTCACTGTCTCCTTGAATTTGCTCAACTCATGTCCACTGAGTCAATGATGCCATCCTACTATCTCATCCTCTGTCACCCCCTTCTCCTCCTGCCCTCAATCTTCCCCAGTATCAGGATCTTTTCCAGGAAATTCCAGGGGTTCAACCAGGCACAAAGACTAAATACATGTTTGTGTTTTTTCTTTTTTGTCAGCATGGTCCTCATTGCAGCTTTTCTCTAGTTTTTTTTTTTTTTTTTTTTTAAGATTTATTTATTTATTTGTTATGGGCGGGGGTCGGGTTGGGGAGGGGGGGAGCGGGCGGGCCACTTCCATTGGTCTTTCATTTCTCTGTTTTCATCTGTCTTTGTTCTTTGGCTCCTGTGGGCCTCCCATCGCGGTGGCGTCTGTCGTTGCAGAGCGCCGACTCTGGGCGCATGCGCCCCAGAGCTCTGGCTCGGTAATTGGACACATCGGTCCAGCCGCTCCGCGGCACGTGGGATCTTCCCAGGCCAGGGATTGAACCGGTGCCCCTTGCACTGCAAGGGGGTGTCCTTACCCACTGGACCACCAGGGGAAGCCCGTTTTCTCTAGTTTTGCACCTGGGCTTAGTTGCCCTGGGTCATGCAATCTTAGTTCCCAGACTAGCAATCAAATCTGCATTCCTTGTATTGGAAGTCCAATTCTTAACCACTAGATCACCAGGAAAAGCCCTGGGTTTTATTATTATTATTATTATTATTATTATTATAAATCAATATCACAGCACCCACTAGAAAAATTGACAGAGGACAAGACCATGTAAATCATGGAAGAAGAGATACAGTTGACTAATACTATAAACAGATGAGGACACAGCAACCCACTCCAGTATTCTTGCCTGGAGAATCCCATGGACAGAGCAGCTTGGCAGGCCAAAGTCCATGGGGTTGCAAAGAGTTGGACATGGCTGAAATGATGTAGTACGTAGTGCACTTGGACAGGGGGCTCTCTTGTAACTCAGCTGGTAAAGAATCCGCCTACAATGCAGGAGACCCTGGTTCAATTCCTGGGTTGGGAAGTTCCCCTGGAGAAGGGATAGGCTACCCACTCCAGTATTCTTGGGCTTCCCTGATGGCTTAGATAGTAAGGAATCCTTTTGCAGTGAGGAAGATCTGGGTTTGATCCCTGGGTTGGAAACACGCTCTGGAAAGATCTGGAAGACCACTCCAGTATCCCTGCCTGAAGGATCCCCATGGACAGATCTTTCCAGGAAATTCCAGGGGTTCAACCAGGCACAAAGACTAAATACATGTTTGTGTTTTTTCTTTTTTGTCAGCATGGTCCTCATTGCAGCTTTTCTCTAGTTTTTTTTTTTTTTTTTAAGATTTATTTATTTATTTGTTATGGGCGGGGTCGGGTTGGGGAGGAGCGGGCGGGCCACTTCCATTGGTCTTTCATTTCTCTGTTTTCATCTGTCTTTGTTCTTTGGCTCCTGTGGGCCTCCCATCGCGGTGGCGTCTGTCGTTGCAGAGCGCCGACTCTGGGCGCATGCGCCCCAGAGCTCTGGCTCGGTAATTGGACACATCGGTCCAGCCGCTCCGCGGCACGTGGGATCTTCCCAGGCCAGGGATTGAACCGGTGCCCCTTGCACTGCAAGGCGGTGTCCTACCCACTGGACCACCAGGGGAAGCCCGTTTTCTCTAGTTTTGCACCTGGGCTTAGTTGCCCTGGGTCATGCAATCTTAGTTCCCAGACTAGCAATCAAATCTGCATTCCTTGTATTGGAAGTCCAATTCTTAACCACTAGATCACCAGGAAAAGCCCTGGGTTTTATTATTATTATTATTATTATTATTATAAATCAATATCACAGCACCCACTAGAAAAATTGACAGAGGACAAGACCATGTAAATCATGGAAGAAGAGATACAGTTGACTAATACTATAAACAGATGAGGACACAGCAACCCACTCCAGTATTCTTGCCTGGAGAATCCCATGGACAGAGCAGCTTGGCAGGCCAAAGTCCATGGGGTTGCAAAGAGTTGGACATGGCTGAAATGATGTAGTACGTAGTGCACTTGGACAGGGGGCTCTCTTGTAACTCAGCTGGTAAAGAATCCGCCTACAATGCAGGAGACCCTGGTTCAATTCCTGGGTTGGGAAGTTCCCCTGGAGAAGGGATAGGCTACCCACTCCAGTATTCTTGGGCTTCCCTGATGGCTTAGATAGTAAGGAATCCTTTTGCAGTGAGGAAGATCTGGGTTTGATCCCTGGGTTGGAAACACGCTCTGGAGAATGACATGGTAAACCACTCCAGTATCCCTGCCTGAAGGATCCCCATGGACAGAAGAGCCTGGAAGGTGGCAGTCCATGGAATCACAGAGTCGAACACGACTGAGTGTCTAAGCACACACACATGCACTCCCTTATATTGTGCTGCTTAGTCACTTCAGTCGTGTCCAACTGTGTGTGACCCCCATGGACTGTACCCCGCCAGGATCCTCTGTCCATGGAATTCTCCAGGCAGGAATACTGGAGTGAACTGCCATTTCTTTCTCCCCTTATATTTTTTTTAAAGAACGTTTTACACATACAGCTCAGTCAAACCACAAAGTCCCCTATCAGATGGGGTTTCCCCAGCTCAGTCATCCTAAACACTGATGAGTCAGACTGACCAGGGGAGGGTGGGTGCCTATAACCAGAACTTGTGCATCTGGGGGTGAGGAGAGTTTCTCCAGCTCTTCATCCTGTTTTCTTGGAAACAGTTAAACTTGTTTAAACTATGTCTGCGTGGAAATTTTTAAAGGAACGAAAGTGAATTTACTTTTGAAAGTCATTTTTAGGAAAGCTAAAGCTTTCCCCTTGGCCCCCTATTCCCTCTAAGGGGGAGACTAAAGAGGAAAAGGCATGTGAGTCTCGGGCTTTCTCTGGAAAGGGAGACAGCTGATATTCTGCAGCTCTTCCTTCTGCTCAGGGACTGGAAACCCTGAAGTGAGGGGGCCAGGCTAATACCAGGGAAGCTGGTGGATTAAGTGGCTCCTTCTAAAGGAATGGCCTCAACACAGAGCTCAGTGTCACTTAATCCTTTGGTGCTTTTTTTTTTTTTTTTAAGGCAGAAATTGGATTTTCCTGTTCAGTGCCTTGTATGTAAATACAAGCAACTGATTGAAATATTTAAAAATTATTTTACAAACCAAATAAACAGAGTAGGAGAGAGAGAGACCCTAGAGATCATCTTGCTGAATCCATGTGTTTGGATTTAGAAGCCTGAGGTCCAGAGGCAGAAGTAACTTGCCAGGACGATACTAGAGTCTAGATCTACTGTCTCCTGGTGTGATTAAACTGGCGTTAAACTGATGCCTGTTTTAAATAATCAGACACATTTAGTTTCATGAGTTCTTCTCTTCAGCCTCTTCTTTTCTCTGTTTTCCTTTCTTCCTGGTTCTTTCAAGTATTTATTTATTCATTCCCCATGGACAGAAGAGCCTGGAAGGTGGCAGTCCATGGAATCACAGAGTCGAACACGACTGAGTGTCTAAGCACACACACATGCACTCCCTTATATTGTGCTGCTTAGTCACTTCAGTCGTGTCCAACTGTGTGTGACCCCCATGGACTGTACCCCGCCAGGATCCTCTGTCCATGGAATTCTCCAGGCAGGAATACTGGAGTGAACTGCCATTTCTTTCTCCCCTTATATTTTTTTTAAAGAACGTTTTACACATACAGCTCAGTCAAACCACAAAGTCCCTATCAGAGGGGGTTTTCCCCCAGCTCAGTCATCCTAAACACTGATGAGTCAGACTGACCAGGGGAGGGTGGGTGCCTATAACCAGAACTTGTGCATCTGGGGGTGAGGAGAGTTTCTCCAGCTCTTCATCCTGTTTTCTTGGAAACAGTTAAACTTGTTTAAACTATGTCTGCGTGGAAATTTTTAAAGGAACGAAAGTGAATTTACTTTTGAAAGTCATTTTTAGGAAAGCTAAAGCTTTCCCCTTGGCCCCCTATTCCCTCTAAGGGGGAGACTAAAGAGGAAAAGGCATGTGAGTCTCGGGCTTTCTCTGGAAAGGGAGACAGCTGATATTCTGCAGCTCTTCCTTCTGCTCAGGGACTGGAAACCCTGAAGTGAGGGGGCCAGGCTAATACCAGGGAAGCTGGTGGATTAAGTGGCTCCTTCTAAAGGAATGGCCTCAACACAGAGCTCAGTGTCACTTAATCCTTTGGTGCTTTTTTTTTTTTAAGGCAGAAATTGGATTTTCCTGTTCAGTGCCTTGTATGTAAATAAAATAAACTGATTGAAATATTTAAAAATTATTTTACAAACCAAATAAACAGAGTAGGAGAGAGAGAGACCCTAGAGATCATCTTGCTGAATCCATGTGTTTGGATTTAGAAGCCTGAGGTCCAGAGGCAGAAGTAACTTGCCAGGACGATACTAGAGTCTAGATCTACTGTCTCCTGGTGTGATTAAACTGGCGTTAAACTGATGCCTGTTTTAAATAACCAGACACATTTAGTTTCATGAGTTCTTCTCTTCAGCCTCTTCTTTTCTCTGTTTTCCTTTCTTCCTGGTTCTTTCAAGTATTTATTTATTCATTCATGTATCTCTTCTTTCCATTATTGTCTATATAATTTAAAATTTGAATTCTTCTGATTCAGGAAATGTTTAGAGAGTGCTTCCTAATTATAAGTACTTAAGACTTTTTAAGGTGTGCTTTTTATCTTGTATTTCTAATCTTATTACCCTATGCTCAGGAAATTTGTCTAGTAAATCTCCACTTTTTTATATTTCGTTAATAGGTTTTCTTTGGAGCCAAGTACATGATCAATTTTTCTAAAGATTCCAAGAACAAAATAAAATAATATTTATTTTTCATTAGTAGGACATTGAATTCCATGCATATACCAGATCAAACTTGTTGACTGTCATATTCAGATTCTCTATGCCATTTATTTCTGTTTTACTAGATCTGTCAAATTCAGAAGTATATTCAAGGATTTCAACATGCATATACAGTGTACATCTGTGATTTAAGTTAAGTCTTCATATTCTTGGCAGCTTTGTTTTACGCATCTTACAACTATGCTGTTGGGAATATCAAAACTCATAATTGCTTGTTTTGAAATTTTATTGACTTATTAATTTTTGGCTCTTCTGGAATTTCACTGCTACCACGGGCTCTTCTCTAGTTGAAGGAATGGGGGCTACTCTCCAGTTGAGGTGAGCAGGCTTCTTGTTGCAGTGACTTCTCTTGTGGAACTCGGGCTCTAGGGCACACGGGCTTCAATAGTTGCAGCACATGGGCTCCATAGTTGCAGCTCCAAGGCTCTAGAGCCCAGGCTCCATAGTTATGGCTCAGGGGCTTAGTTTAGCTCCACAGCATGTGGGATCTTCCCGGATTAGGGATCGAACCCATGTCTCCTGCACTGGCAGGCGAACTCTTTACCACTGAGCTACCAGGGAAGTCCAATAATTGTTTTTTTCTTCAAACTGTACCTTTTACCACATAAAATATGTCTCATAACTCAAAAACTTTTGACTTTAAATTCTACTTTGTCTGATGTTAGTATCTGTATTTATCTGCTTTCTTTTTAAATGTTTCTGTTTGGTACTTCTTTGTTCATCCCTTTATTTTCTTTATGTTACAGTTTTAACATAATTTACATATGCTTATTATTAAAAAATAAAGGAAGCTACAAGGAAGAAGCAAATGTGCACGTGTGCTCAGTTGCTTGGTCATGTCCAACTCTGCAACCCCGTGGACTGTAGCCTGCCAGGCTTCTCTATTCACAGAATTTTCCAGGCAACAATACTGGAGTGGGTTGCCATTTCCTTCTCCAGGGATCTTCCCTACCCAGGGTTCAAACCCATGTCTCTTGTGTCTCCTGCATAAGCAGGCAGATTCTTTACCACTAGCGCCACCTAGGAGTCCTTATCAAAAAATAACTGATGATAAAAGCTTTTGCACAGCAAAGGAAACCATAAACAAGACGAAAAAGGAACCTTCAAAATGGAATAAAATACTTGCAAATGAAGCAACTGACAAGGGATTAATCTCCAAAACAAACACCTCAAGCAGCTCAATATCAAAAGAAACCAAACAACTCGATCAAAAAACTGGGCAGAAGACCTAAACAGATGAAGACAAAGACAGAGATAAAGGCAGGCTGACGAAAACAATTGTGTAAGAGTGATACCATTCCACGTGCGACATATTTTTAAAAAATAAATACTACAGGGCTTCCCCTGGTTGCCCAGTGGGTAAGGACACCACCTTGCAGTGCAAGGGACGCCGGTTCGATCCCTGGCCTGGGAAGATCCCATGTGCCGCGGAGCGGCTGGACCGATGTGTCCAATTGCCCAGCCGAGCTCTGGAGCACATGTGCCCAGAGCCGGCGCTCTGCAACGACAGACGCCACCGCGATGGGAGGCCCACAGGAGCCAAAGAATGAAGATGGATGAAAATAGAGAAATGAAAGACCAACAGAAGTGGCCCGCCTGCTCCCCTCCCTCCCCAACCCGACCCCCACCCAAAATTAATAAAAAAATAAATAAATAAATAAATACTACATTTAATTTTAAATGACTAGAAACAAATGCTTAGATCCAACTGCTTTAGATAATCCTTTTCTTCCCTACATGGGAAATAAGTGCCTTAAAGATGCCACTAAGGGTAAGGAATTTTAAGGAGTTGAAGTCATTGCAGGTTTTTAAGAAATGCTAGTTTCCCTATAGACAGGATTGATTAGTTACTTGCTAGGAAAGGTAAGGAATTAACAAATACCCTGGCGTGGGGTAGTCTATGGTTTCACAAAGAGTCAGACACAACTTAGGGACTGAAGAACAATATCCTTCAGCCTGGCCTCTCCCAAGTTTGACACTTAGACTTTGCCAGTTTCATCAGAGTTGCAAATTGCTTCTGCGTTATGAAGTCATAATTATCTCAGATGTTTAGCAGGACTCCTATGTTTAAGTGGAGTCTGGGCTCCCCACCAGACCCATTTCTATGGCTTCAGAATAATGAAGTGTTTTATTTCAATGTATCCTTGAGTGAGTGAGATTTCACCGTCAAATAGATTTCACAAAGTGGCTTATGGATGCTGTATTTTCTGAGTCCTCTCACATCTGAAAATGTGAGCTCTTGCCTTTATTCTTAAGCTCCAACTTGGCCAAGCAAAATCCACTTGGATCATGTTCTTTCTCCTGGTAGACATTTTCCTTTGTGCTGGTCCTGATTGCTGCTAGAAAGACATCTGAGACCTGCCCTATTTTTCTCCTTGTAAGTGAATTTCTTTCTTTCCTGTATGTTAAATATGTCTGTGTGTATATATATATATATGCATATATATATACATATATTTTTTCTTCTCCAAATTTAATAGTTTAGGCAGAATGTGTCTGAAGGTTTACTATTATAGATTTTTCCTACAAAATCATATATATTTTTAACTTGGAAGATTTAGTCTTTATTCTAATACTTATACGAGTTCACTTTTTAAATATAAATTTGTAATCCATTTGGAATTTATTCTGAGGCATGACATGAGGGATGTGTCCAATGTCACTTTTTTCTTAATGACTATCTGCGTGTTTGGGGGGGTATCAAATTTAGGTGTTGATGAAGGGTGCAGATGATGCTGACTGTGGGCGGGAAGTTCATGATTTGAGGATCATAGTGAGGACGTACAAACAAGGAGGCAAGTAGGATTGACAGGTGTCAAAACTCGAGAAATGGGGCTTCCCCTAGTGGTCCAGTGGGTAAGGACACCCCCTTGCAGTGCAAGGGGCGCCGGTTTGAGCCCTGGCCTGGGAAGATCCCACGTGCCGCGGAGAGGCTGGACCGATGTGTCCAATCACCGAGCCGGAGCTCTGGAGCGCATGCGCCCAGAGCCAGCGCTCTGCAACGACAGACGCCACCGCGATGGGAGGCCCACAGGAGCCAAAGAACAAAGACGGATGAAAACAGAGAAATGAAAGACCAATGGAAGTGGCCTGCCCGCTCCCCTCCCTCCCCAACCCGACCCCCACCCAAAAATAAATAAATAAATATTTTTTTAAAAAATTAAAAATCGAGAAATGGGGCTTCCCTGGTGGTCCAGTGGGTGAAGAGTCCGCCTTGCAGTGCGAAGAGCGCTGGTTTGATCCCTGGTCTGAGAGGATCCCACGTGCTGTGGAGCGGCTGGACTGGCGTGTCCAATTAGGAGCCAGAGCTCCCGCAGGCATGCTCCCAGAGCTGGTGCTCTGCACCGAGAGAGGCCACTGCAATGGGAGGCCCACACAGGCCAAAGTATAAAGATGGATGAAAATAAATAAATAAAAAACCAATAAAAAGAGACCGAAATAAAAAAAAAAATTAGTAGCTCTGAAAAATTGTTTAAAAAAGTACAGACATGACTATATTAAACACATCAGTGAATTCTTTCTTTCCTGTATGTTAAATATGTCTGTGTGTATATATATATATATGCATATATATATACATATATTTTTTCTTCTCCAAATTTAATAGTTTAGGCAGAATGTGTCTGAAGGTTTACTATTATAGATTTTTCCTACAAAATCATATATATTTTTAACTTGGAAGATTTAGTCTTTATTCTAATACTTATACGAGTTCACTTTTTAAATATAAATTTGTAATCCATTTGGAATTTATTCTGAGGCATGACATGAGGGATGTGTCCAATGTCACTTTTTTCTTAATGACTATCTGCGTGTTTGGGGGGGTATCAAATTTAGGTGTTGATGAAGGGTGCAGATGATGCTGACTGTGGGCGGGAAGTTCATGATTTGAGGATCATAGTGAGGACGTACAAACAAGGAGGCAAGTAGGATTGACAGGTGTCAAAACTCGAGAAATGGGGCTTCCCCTAGTGGTCCAGTGGGTAAGGACACCCCCTTGCAGTGCAAGGGGCGCCGGTTTGAGCCCTGGCCTGGGAAGATCCCACGTGCCGCGGAGAGGCTGGACCGATGTGTCCAATCACCGAGCCGGAGCTCTGGAGCGCATGCGCCCAGAGCCAGCGCTCTGCAACGACAGACGCCACCGCGATGGGAGGCCCACAGGAGCCAAAGAACAAAGACGGATGAAAACAGAGAAATGAAAGACCAATGGAAGTGGCCTGCCCGCTCCCCTCCCTCCCCAACCCGACCCCCACCCAAAAATAAATAAATAAATATTTTTTTAAAAAATTAAAAATCGAGAAATGGGGCTTCCCTGGTGGTCCAGTGGGTGAAGAGTCCGCCTTGCAGTGCGAAGAGCGCTGGTTTGATCCCTGGTCTGAGAGGATCCCACGTGCTGTGGAGCGGCTGGACTGGCGTGTCCAATTAGGAGCCAGAGCTCCCGCAGGCATGCTCCCAGAGCTGGTGCTCTGCACCGAGAGAGGCCACTGCAATGGGAGGCCCACACAGGCCAAAGTATAAAGATGGATGAAAATAAATAAATAAAAAACCAATAAAAAGAGACCGAAATAAAAAAAAAAATTAGTAGCTCTGAAAAAATTGTTTAAAAAAAAAGTACAGACATGACTATATTAAACACATCAAATGAATAAACAGTGTTGGTGGTGGTGGCTTAGTTGCCAAGTCATGTCAGACTCTAGCAACCTCATGGATGGTACCCCGCCAGGCTCCTCTCTCCATGGGATTTCCCAGGCAAGAATACTGGAATGGGTTGCCATTTCCTTCTCCAGGGGATCTTCCAGACCCAGGGATTGAACTCACGTCTCCTGCATTGGCAGGTGGATTTTTTACCCCAGAGTCATCAGGAAAGCCCCCAATAAATAGTAGTTAGTAAGAATCTATTGTGTATATAAAACCTTTTAAATTCAAAAACAGAACCAGAGCTCAGGGTATGACCTTACAGGATGACTAATAAAGTGAAAGTGAGGAACTTATTTAACTTTTACAATGATTAATTATTACAAAAAGGGTTTCCAGATGGCATGGGATTGGTTAACAATGATTATCTCCTATTATTTTTGGAAAGCTGCTTAAGTTTTCTTTATGAGTATTAAGCATTTATAAGAAGGCGCACACATTAAGTTTCACTTGTCTTGCTGAATAAACTAAATTAAGTTTCACTTATGTGGGTGCAGTGGTTTTCTCTGCTCGGGGAATTTTCAAGTCCAGTCTCCACTCTGTATGTAATTTTAACAATTCCCTCCTTTGGTCATTCTTTCAGTAGCCTAAGAGTATGAACAATGAGCATAGCATCCCTCTCACTTACCACTGTTAATGGAGCCAGGTGGCAAAATCACCCAGCCACTGGATCTGCTGGCTGAGTCTCCAGGACAGACTGTCATGAGTCACTGCTGCATCGTTATCACACACAGAGGTCAGATCACTGAGTTCTTCCAGTTGTCTCATCCTGAGGGATTCTACTTGGGACGTGAGTAGCTGCCAAAAGATATTTAAAATTCTTGAGAGAACACAACGCACTAGAGAGTTTCACATGAGGACTATAAGGAAATAATAGTCAAGGACTGAAAAGTTCCCCAGAACAAGACTCCCAAGAGTTTCAAGATTGAACCAATTGAATAAATCGAAAAGTTATCATCTGGAACTTCCCTGGTGGCACCGTGGATAAGAATCCACCTGCCAATGCAGGGGACATGGGTTCAATCTCTGGTCCAGGAAGATCCCACATGCTGCTGAACAACTAAGTCGAGTACTTAAGGTCTTGCTCGGCAACAAGAGAAGTGACTGCAGTAGTGGAAGTGCAAGCACAGCGATGAAGAACAGCCTCCACTCAGCACAACCAGAGAAAGGCCGTGAAAAGCCAGAGACCCAGCACCATCAAAATAAACAGATTTTTAAAAAGTTATAATCTGATTCATGTTTTATCTTTCTAAATCAACTGACATTTTCTTTTGATAACATGCAATTGGATTTCCATCTTTTTCTGAGTCATTTCCATAGAAATACATGATATATGAACAGTCACATGCTCTCATGATTACTGGGCAGGGTGAACATGAGGATGTGTATTTCAGGAGACAGTGGTACAAGTGAGCTCCCACCTAAATTACGTCTCTATATGGTGTAAGCAATCAGATCATTTAATAAGAAGCCTTTCTATGGAAACAAAACACAAAGGCTAATAGAGCAAATTATAAATGCAGTTTCTGAGATTGGAAAGTAGCAGTTGAGAAAACGCCTATGTTTGAGTTAGGATCGTCTTTAAATAACGAAACGAGGATGGCAGTTTCACTGTGAAGGGTTGTCCTGGTTTGTGGTTTGACTGTCTTTGATGATGTGTTTGGGTGCTCTGGTGAACCCTCTTGCCCCCCCTTTTGCCCACACAGCAAAAAAGTATGACGTTGTCCATATGTGATCCATTGCATTTGGTGTTGAAAGACCGGCCTCCATGGGAAGATAAGGGCAGGAGCCTGGTGCAAAAGGAAAAGGAATGGGCAGACAATGATACATGTGTGATGGCTCCTTCTGCAACGGTGTAGAAGGAGAGAGAAAGATAGAGCTGTTCAAGATAGCAGGATAGGGCTTCCCTGGTGGTCCAGGGGATAAAGAGTCCGCCTTGCAGTGCAAGGGCACCGGTTCGATTCCTGGCCTGGGAAGATCCCATGTGCCGCAGAGCAGCTGGACCGGTGTGTCCAATTATGAGCCAGCGCTCTGGAGCGCCTGTGCCCAGAGCCAGCGCTCTGGAGCGCCTGTGCCCAGAGCCAGTGCTCTGCAATGAGAGGGACCACTGCAATGGGAGGCCCACACAGGCCAAAGAATACAGATAGATGAAAATAAGTGAATAGAAGACCAATAAAAGAGGCCAAAAAAAAAAAAAAAAAAAGGCAGGATAGAAGATACAGGAGCTGTTTATTTTAGGCAGAGGGAGACTTTAGTACTATAGCAGACTCATGAAAGTGGTTGGGAAAAGGAGAAGTGAAAGGAAAAGGGGAGAAAAGCAACCATAGAAAGATAGGTTGTGGGAACTGGGACCACAAGGCTGAGTGAAAGCAGCTGAAACTCACTTTGGACCATCTCAGGAAGACAGATCACATAGCGCCTCGTGGAACTAAAACCAGAGATGGAAAAAGCAGCAAAGGAAGCAGAACCAAGAGCCCAAATGTTGCCAAGTTACCACTTTCCTCTTTCATACCGGCTTCTCTCTGCAGGCTGGCTCTAATGGAAACACAACTGCCCACCTCTGCAGGCCACATGTTCACAATTTCACTGTCAGAGAAGCAGGAAGAGGAGGGTCCCAAGAATGCTGTTTCTGGGGTCAGGCTGCCTGGGCTCAAATCCTTGCTCTGCCATTTATTTGGGCAAATGATGTAACTTTCTGAGTCTCAGATTCCTTCTCAGAAAAGTGGGGTAATCACAGAATCTACTTCAAATGAATTAAAGGAGAGAGCACAACACAGTGCTGGCATGTTAACATGTTAATCTTTAATCTTGATGGTGTTATCATCAAGATTAAATTGTTATTATCACCGTTATTATTATTATGGAATTCAAGGATGAGTTCTTGACTCTGATATAAATAACTCCAGGGAAGAATTCTGACGGGCCCAGTTCGGGTCACACACTCACTGCTGTGCCCAGAGGGATGGGGCACCCTGGGGGCCAGCTCAGTGGAACTATGTGGGTGGCTGGATGTGGGGTGGTAGTGCTGAATGAGGGAATGGCGGCCTCCAGGAGAAGGAAGGGTAGTGAGGACTAACAGTTTTGAGGAGTGAAGTTAGCCGGGAGAGAGGAAGGGCCTGTCCTTCTGGAGTCTTCCCAATCTGTTCCTCTCATTTTGATAGCTGCATACAATCACGCATCTCACTCAAGTGGATTTTTTTTTCTTTAGGTCGAGTCTTGTGGCATGCAGGATCTTAGCTCCCCTACCAGGGCTTGAACCCATGCTCCCTGCATTGGGAGCTTGGAGTTTCAATCACTGGACCTCTCATATAAATTTGACTTGAGGTTTTCCTAAAGGCAGGGACCTGGAGTCTGCAGAATGTAATGCAGGCTCTGTGTGAGGACCTTAGTGCCACCTGGAGAGGGGGCAGGTGGAGGGGGGGCGGGGGGGAGGGGCAGTGGTGCAGGGGGTGGAGCAGGGCAGAAGGTAGAGCCAGCCTCACAGGGCAGGCTGGGCTAAGCCACATTGCCTCCCCACCCCTCACCCCGCTTGCTAGGCCGATCATGCCACTCTTCTTCCCAGCACCCACGGAAAAGACCTCTTAGCAGCCAAAGTCCTTGGTCCTCTGTCTTACCTGTGAACGTGGCGCCGTGCAGAGGCCAGCCCCATGCTGTTCCTACCCTAATGAGGACGGCACCACCTCTTCCGGAAGAACGCCCATCTCTCTGACACGCAGCACCTGTACGTTCCCTTCCCACCAATCTCACGCCCGCTGTGTGTGATTCCGCATCTCTGCAGACACTCACACGCCCTACTTTGGACGACGATCAGATTAACAGTAAACACTGCCATGGGTTTAACCCTGCGCCACGCATTCTGATGCAGAGAGCAGGCACTGAGGAGAGCCTTGCCAAGGCTGAGCCGCGTTTTTCTCATTTATGCGGAAGATCTGGGACCCAAAGAGGGGAGACCACACTTTAGTATCAGACAGAAGCCAGGAGCGGAAGAGGACCGACTAGAGTGAGTAGCCAGCTCGCAAAGAGCCGGGAACACAGGCCTGGGAACAGTTCATCAGAGGGCCTTGTGACAGATGTTGCAAGAGGTGGAGAAGTCGCCCACAGCTGAACAGAAAAGGGAGCATTCGTTTTGTTCCCGGGTAAGAGCCAGCTGGAATGAGGGGATGAACCTGAAAGCATAAACTTGATGAAGAGGGTCTGGTTTCTGCCATGTGCATGGGCTAAACTGTAGCTCCATATTGAAGTCCTCACCCCCAGTACAGGGCTTCCCAGGTGGCTAAGGGTGAAAGAATTTTCCAAACGGTCCACCCATTTTGATAGCTGCATACAATCACGCATCTCACTCAAGTGGATTTTTTTCTTTAGGTCGAGTCTTGTGGCATGCAGGATCTTAGCTCCCTACCAGGGCTTGAACCCATGCTCCTGCATTGGGAGCTTGGAGTTTCAATCACTGGACCTCTCATATAAATTTGACTTGAGGTTTTCCTAAAGGCAGGGACCTGGAGTCTGCAGAATGTAATGCAGGCTCTGTGTGAGGACCTTAGTGCCACCTGGAGGGGGCAGGTGGAGGGGCAGGGGAGGGGCAGTGGTGCAGGGGGTGGAGCAGGGCAGAAGGTAGAGCCAGCCTCACAGGGCAGGCTGGGCTAAGCCACATTGCCTCCCCACCCCTCACCCCGCTTGCTAGGCCGATCATGCCACTCTTCTTCCCAGCACCCACGGAAAAGACCTCTTAGCAGCCAAAGTCCTTGGTCCTCTGTCTTACCTGTGAACGTGGCGCCGTGCAGAGGCCAGCCCCATGCTGTTCCTACCCTAATGAGGACGGCACCACCTCTTCCGGAAGAACGCCCATCTCTCTGACACGCAGCACCTGTACGTTCCCTTCCCACCAATCTCACGCCCGCTGTGTGTGATTCCGCATCTCTGCAGACACTCACACGCCCTACTTTGGACGACGATCAGATTAACAGTAAACACTGCCATGGGTTTAACCCTGCGCCACGCATTCTGATGCAGAGAGCAGGCACTGAGGAGAGCCTTGCCAAGGCTGAGCCGCGTTTTTCTCATTTATGCGGAAGATCTGGGACCCAAAGAGGGGAGACCACACTTTAGTATCAGACAGAAGCCAGGAGCGGAAGAGGACCGACTAGAGTGAGTAGCCAGCTCGCAAAGAGCCGGGAACACAGGCCTGGGAACAGTTCATCAGAGGGCCTTGTGACAGATGTTGCAAGAGGTGGAGAAGTCGCCCACAGCTGAACAGAAAAGGGAGCATTCGTTTTGTTCCCGGGTAAGAGCCAGCTGGAATGAGGGGATGAACCTGAAAGCATAAACTTGATGAAGAGGGTCTGGTTTCTGCCATGTGCATGGGCTAAACTGTAGCTCCATATTGAAGTCCTCACCCCCAGTACAGGGCTTCCCAGGTGGCTAAGGGGTGAAAGAATTCACTTGCCAGAAACAGTGGAAAAACAAACATGGAGAACAGACATATGGACATTGTGGGGAATGAACAGTGGGTGGGAGGCATAACGGGAGTAACATGGAAACCTATACTATCATACGTGAAAAAGATAGCTATCATCATTGTGCTGTGGGAATAGCGGATCCTGCAGGGGTGCTGTGCGATGGCCCAGAGGGGTGGGATGGAGGGAACTGGGAAGGGGGTGGAGGAGGCAGGGGGCCAGGGATATACATATGACTAATCTGGGATTATACATATCATAAACAACACTCTGAAAAAATAAAAAGTAAAATTAAAAAAGAAACTTAAAGAAAACCCCCCCAAAAAAGAACTCACTTGCCAAAGCAGGGGTCACAGGAGACAGGGGTTCTACCACTGGGTCAAGAAGATCCCCTGGAAGAGGAAATAACAACCCACTCCAGTATTTTTGCCAGGAAAAAAATCCCATGGACAAGGGGAGCCTGGTGGGCTACAGTCCATGGCGCCTCAAAGAGTCAGACATGACTGAGTGACTGAGCACACATGTGCACACCCCCAGTACCTCAGGATGTGCCTATATTTGGAGATGGGGCCTTTCAAGAGGACATTAAATTAAAATGAGATCATTAGAGAGGGCCCTCTTGCAATGCTTGCTTCCCTCACAGTGGTAAAGAATCCCCTTGCAATACAAGGAGATTTAGGTTCCATCCCTGGGTGGGGAAGATCCCCTGGAGGAGGGCAGGGCCACCCACTCCAGCATTGTCGCCTGGAGAATCCATAGTGGACAGAGGAGCCTGTCGGGCTACAGCCCAGGGGCTCACAAAGAGTCAGACACAACTGAAGCGACTGAGCACACACGCAGGTTCAGCCAATGCAACTGGTCTCCTAAAAGAAGGAATTGATTAGGACACAGACACACATGGTGGGAAAAGCCTGTGGAGATGCTGGGAGACGACAGCTGTTAATAATCAAGGGGAGAGGCCCCAGAAGAAACCGACTCTGCACCTTGATCTTGGATTTCCAGCCTCAAGAGCTGCGAGAAAACAAGTCCATCGTTTAACCACCCAGTCCGGGCTACCGTGTTGAAGCAGCCTGAGCAGACGAGTACCTAAGCTGAGGAAGACAGGCCTGGCGGAAGTGCAGCGCAAACACAGTCCTGGAGGGCAGGGGTGCCTTGACCTGCTTGGGGATTCGGCAGTGGGACTCAGGCCCCAAGACACCGAACCGGGGCCAGAACACTTAGGGGCTGAAACCCCAGGAGGCAGGCATTTCATGCAATTAGACTCATGTTCCAGAAAGATGAGGGATGGATGAGTGATGGAGCGGGAAGGGGCAGATGTGGTTTCAGGAGCACGTTCTTGCAACCAGTCTGTCCTCAACAGAGTTTATCTTTCAGTGTGTCTTTTTGACCCCTTCTCCATGCCCTACCCCCTGCTCTGGGCCAATTTCAGCAGCACCTGGGTCATCACCCACCCCCACCTCTTCCCCCGAGAAACCGACAGGGTCCAGGCCTTCCGGTCCCACTTGGAAAATGACCTGATTCTTACGCTGGGGAGCAACATGTGTTTGTTTTGTCTTGTTTGTAAAAATGGATAACAGTGAAGGAACATTTTCACAGGCTGTGTGGAAGCCAACTGGCAAGACAATCCCCAAACAACAGTTTTAAAATTTCTCGTAGCAGAAGCACTGCTATTAGAGGGGAAAAAAGTCTATTATTGGGGAAAACACACATGGGGTTGTCAATTTGGGGATGCTTGTTTCAAAACTCAGGATCATGATAAGTTTATTCCGAGTGTCGTGAAAAGATAAATGCTTAGTGATAGCAAAGTCAACTTAAAGAAAGGACAGTGAGCCCCAAAGACATTAAAATGTAAAAGAAAAGGCATTTTATTAGTTCAAGAAAAGACTATTGGATCAATGGGACAGAACAGAAAGTCTAGAAACAAACTCTGTACTTATGGGAATTTAATATTAACTAAAAATATTATTTCAAATTAGTAAGTAGGGAAAAGTGATTCGGTGTTAGAAGTTGGTTTAATTCAGTTGCTCAAGCACACCAGGCTTCTCTGTCCTTCACCATCTGCCAGAGCCTGCCCAAACTCATGCCCACTGAGTCAGTGATGCCATTCAACCATCTTGTCCTTTGTCATTTCCTTCTCCTTCTGCCTTCTATTTTCCCCAACATCAGGGTCTTTTCCAATGAGTCGTCTCTTCGCATTACGTGGCCAATGTATTGGAGCTTCAGTTTCAGCTTCAGCATCAATCTTTCCAATGACTATTTAGGTTTGATTTCCTATAACATTGACTGGTTTGATCTCTTTGCAGTCCAAGGGACTCTCAAGAGTCTTCTCCAGCACCACAATTCCAATAGGGAAAAAAAATTGTAACCCTATCTCATACCAATCACAAAAATAAATGGGAGATGAATTAAAAACCAAAATCATTTTTGAACATGATTAACACTTTAGGAGAAACTGTTAAAACGTACAGATGATCTTGGGCAAGAGAAAGCCTTCAACACAAGACACACACATATACCCTCACCCAGGTGAGATAGAAAAGAAAAGCATGAAGTCTTACAGGTTTGGTTGCAATATTTAAAAAATCAAACACTTGTAAATGACAAATGCATGCATATGCACATGTGTGTGTGTGACAACAAATAACATTAAATAACAAGTTCTGTCTTGAATGACAAGGCAGAAGCTGGTCTCATCTGACTGGGTCCAACCCTCTAAACAATTCCCCACCAGGAATGGCAATGCTGAGTTTTGTTCAACCTCAAGCAGTCATGTATTGAGCATGACCAGACCTTTTTTGTTAACTTTAGTTTTGGATTGAGCTATAGCCAATTAGTAAAGTGGTGAGAGTCTCAGGATCATGATAAGTTTATTCCGAGTGTCGTGAAAAGATAAATGCTTAGTGATAGCAAAGTCAACTTAAAGAAAGGACAGTGAGCCCCAAAGACATTAAAATGTAAAAGAAAAGGCATTTTATTAGTTCAAGAAAAGACTATTGGATCAATGGGACAGAACAGAAAGTCTAGAAACAAACTCTGTACTTATGGGAATTTAATATTAACTAAAAATATTATTTCAAATTAGTAAGTAGGGAAAAGTGATTCGGTGTTAGAAGTTGGTTTAATTCAGTTGCTCAAGCACACCAGGCTTCTCTGTCCTTCACCATCTGCCAGAGCCTGCCCAAACTCATGCCCACTGAGTCAGTGATGCCATTCAACCATCTTGTCCTTTGTCATTTCCTTCTCCTTCTGCCTTCTATTTTCCCCAACATCAGGGTCTTTTCCAATGAGTCGTCTCTTCGCATTACGTGGCCAATGTATTGGAGCTTCAGTTTCAGCTTCAGCATCAATCTTTCCAATGACTATTTAGGTTTGATTTCCTATAACATTGACTGGTTTGATCTCTTTGCAGTCCAAGGGACTCTCAAGAGTCTTCTCCAGCACCACAATTCCAATAGGGAAAAAAAAGTTGTAACCCTATCTCATACCAATCACAAAAATAAATGGGAGATGAATTAAAAACCAAAATCATTTTTGAACATGATTAACACTTTAGGAGAAACTGTTAAAACGTACAGATGATCTTGGGCAAGAGAAAGCCTTCAACACAAGACACACACATATACCCTCACCCAGGTGAGATAGAAAAGAAAAGCATGAAGTCTTACAGGTTTGGTTGCAATATTTAAAAAATCAAACACTTGTAAATGACAAATGCATGCATATGCACATGTGTGTGTGTGACAACAAATAACATTAAATAACAAGTTCTGTCTTGAATGACAAGGCAGAAGCTGGTCTCATCTGACTGGGTCCAACCCTCTAAACAATTCCCCACCAGGAATGGCAATGCTGAGTTTTGTTCAACCTCAAGCAGTCATGTATTGAGCATGACCAGACCTTTTTTGTTAACTTTAGTTTTGGATTGAGCTATAGCCAATTAGTAAAGTGGTGAGAGTCTCAGGGGGCCAGCAAAAGGAACTCAGCCATACGTGTACACATTCTCCCCCAAGCTCCCTTTCCAGCCAGATTGCCACGTAACATTAGGCAGCGTTTCTTCTGCTATACAGGAAGACTTGCTGGTTACCCATTTTAAATCAAGCAGTGTGCACAGGTCAATCCTAATCTCCCTAACTATTCCTTTCCCCCAGCCTTCCCTGGTCAAGCTCGTGCCCAGTCGCTTCAGTTGTATACAACTCTTTGCGACCCTCTGGACTGTAGCCCGCCAGGCTTCTCTCTCCATAGGGATTCCCCAGGCAAGAATACTGGAGAGGGTTTCCATTTCCTTCTCTAGGGGATCTTCCCAATCCAGAAATCAAACCCATGTCTCTTATGTCTCCTGCATTGGCAGGTGGGTTCTTTACCACTAGCACCACCTGGGAAGCCACTCCTTCCCACCTGGCAATCAAAAATTCATCCTCTAGATCTGTGATTCTTGTTTTGTACAGAAGTTCATTGTTATCATCTTTTTTTTAGATTCTGCATAGAAGGGATGACATGTGATATTTCTCCTTCTCTGTCTGACTTACTTCACTCAGTGGAACATGACTAAACCTTTGATGGGTAGGTCCCACTGGCATAATTTCAAGATGTCCACTTTGCCCCTACAGAATTCTCCTGCCTATCAACTGATGCCCCCAATTCTCCTTTGAAAGCTACATCCTTAAATCAAGGTTTTGATTCCTGGCCACGCCCTCTCATGGTTGAGGAGGGCATTGCACTCAGGCTGGTGTTTTTCTCTCCACCTGCACATCACCACCACCACATTCTGCCCCATAACTCTGCGATGTAGGCGGATACAGAGAGTTAGCTGGAGAAAATAAAAAGGTTAAGTGGCCTGCTGAGGGTCGGACAAGGGCTCCTTGGCAGAGCTGGGGAAAGCCACAGCCAAAACTCTGGATGCTTCATTGGCTGCCTGGTCTCTGGACATCTGGTTCCCCAGGGAGTCAAAGACACAGGAAAACAAGATGAAGACTCCAGAGCTGACGTCACTAACGGCGGAGTTCTGCCTTGGACTGTTCCCAGGCATCGGCTCACTTGCAGAGTCAACGTCTGATGCGCTGGCCTGCTCGCTCAGGGACTATTCAGTGGTCATGGGCTACTCAGGGATGAACACAGGCATTTGAAAGACACAGCCCTGCCCAGGTACAGACTCCAAGCCAAGCCTCAGAGCAGCATGAACTGCCCAGTGTCACTGATTCACCTCTTCCCTGATGTCTGTCACTAAGTCGAGGCCACACGGCCCCACTCACCATAGCTTTTCAATAATTCTTGAGATGCAGTTGAGCAAGTTGTTCTTCAAAACTGTCTTGGCTTATCTTGGCCCTTTGCTCTGCATACACATTGCAGTGATAGTATGTCAGGTTAGGATTTTGATTAACATTAATTCATAAATGAATTTAGGTAGAATTCACATTTTTTAAATATAGGATCATCTTTATCCATGAGCTTGGGCTTCCCTGGTGGTGAAGAAACCTCCTGCCAGTGCAGGAGACTTGAGTTCGATTCCTGGGTCAGGAAGATCTCCTGAGTAGGAAATGGCAACCCACTCTAATATTTTTGCCTAGAGAATCCCATGGACAGAGGAACTTGGTGGGCATGGAGTCACAATGAGTCCATACAACCTAACAACTAAACAACAATAACAATCCATGAGCTTGGCATCTCTCTGATTTCTTCCATTGCTTTTAATATTAAGTTTTATACTTAAGTTTTATACTTATTAAGTTCTCCATTAAAATTTCACACATCTTTGATTAGATTTATTCATTTCTTACATTTTTGTTATTGGAAAAAAAGGATACTTTTTCCAATCATTTTTTATAGAGGAAGAGTTATATATGTTACATATGGAGACTTCAGCTATAGTTCAATCAGTTTCAACAATTATACTTGGCTGTGTGATAACTACCACCTCTAATAAAATACAGAACATTTTTGTTAACTCCCAGAGGTTCCCTCATGTCCTTTTCTAATCTAGGTCCTCCTGCCCTAAAGACAACCACTCTTCTAATTTCTATCAAAAGATACCTTTTAAAAATAGTTTTTAACAGTTGGTGACTGTTCAACACAAATTTTTATAGAGTCCCAATCCTACTCTTTTATTTCACTGAGGCATGCATCTCCCCAGGGCATGTGATAATACATGCTATAGATGTTTCAGGTGAATTTCATACCCTTTCCTGAGAGTGTCTTTGGAAGGGGCTGGGGTAGAGAAGAGTCTCTGGTGGAGTCGACACGCACTCTCTTGGACAAGACCCACGAAGGTTTTCTCTAGATTTCTGATACATAGAAAATCACTGACTTGTAACTATTGGCAAACTCACTCCATGACCTCTCAATTCACGATCTTGGAGGAAGACAGGAATCTGGTATTATCATCTGAACACCAGGATTGTCTACATGTAGCCATTGACTCAGACATCTGGATCAAAATGGATCTACTCACGGAAGGTGAATAGAGACGTCTACTCATGACATACGCTTGACTCAGAAGTCTGAGTTCTCCAGGCTGTAAGAAGAGAAGCAACTGTGGGCATTTGAGCTTAATCATCAGTCTCATCACCTGTGAAACAGAGATCATTTCAATTTAGATTTGGTTAGGATTTCCCTATGCCTTGCCCTCCCATTTTATCTCATCCTATCCTCAAAGTGCTTCTGAGGGAGTGGATATTCTCCCCATTTTACAGATGCTGAAACAGAGACTTGTGAAAGGTAAGTAATGAAGAAGTGGCCTCACAACCCCGGGTTAGGGTCGGTTCTCCTCTGTTCTAGCAGCGTCGGCTCCCACTTTCACAACGCCGATTCTCCCTTAAACCAGCCCGCTGTACTAACAGCGACTCTCCCTTCCCCCCTCTAATAAACTTGACTTGCACTCCGCCTCGTGTCTGTAAATTCTTTTCCAACCCACACGCGGACCTCAGCACGAGGGGCGGGGACCGAGCGCGGGCCGCCGCCAGGGCCTCCGGAGCCTCCTGCCCCGCTGCGCGGCGGCACGTTTGCCCAGCCTCGGGTCTCACTCAGACCGTGGCCTCCAGCACCGCCTAGTGGCAGCCGCTTCCCACCGCCACCCCAGTCCCCAGCCGGCAACTGGGTGCTTCACTGACCCCGTGCTCTGGTCTCAGAGAACCAGAACACCGGAGAGTTAACCGAATGAATCCTCCTAGGGGCCTGACCCCAGGGATCGTCTCCCTGGCTGCCACCCCTGACCCAGGAGGGGCTCCACCTTCGACCCACAGAGTCAGGTGTCCACCCTCAAAATAACGGCACAGCATGCCCTGGTTACTTAGAAGCAGACCTGATGTCCTGGCGTGATGATTAACAGCTGCCTTTTTACTAGCCAAGTGTTCCTGTTTAAACAGCACGGCCACTCTGGGTAAAAGGCTATCAGAGGGGATATGCGTATGACTTATCTGGGAACATACATATCTGTAAACAACAAAATTGTAAAAGTTTAAAAAAAAAAAAAAAGTCTATCAGAGTCCACCCAGAAGGAGGAAGAAGTCAGCCAAGGGCAGCCTTGGACAGGAAGAAGGTTTGTCCCAGCCTCGGCCTGGCCTGGCGGATGGATGAGGTCTCATTTCTGTGCACTTCCAGTCCTTCGTGGCAAGAGCTGGGTGGGCCCACCTACCCCCACCCTGCTGGCCACGTGTCACTGAGCAGCCCTGATGGACTCAGCCCCAAGGACGTGGTCTGACTCTGAAGGGTGTGCAGCCTGTGTGAGAGCTGGCTCAGGAAATGCCACTCCAGCTTCTGGAGTCAGAAGGCCTTCCTTTCTAAGAGCTTTGCCACTTGGGCATTTTCTGAGGCTCCCTTCCCTTCACCCCGTTCCCTTTCCCCTGAGCTGCTGCCAAAGTGAAATGAAGCTTCTGGGGACCAGACCAAGCTGGCATTTGACTGGCAAATATGGAGTCTGTGTGAGGCGGTGGAGGGACAGGAGAGCTAGGGGCAGACTTGGAGGTCCTCTGGGGACCCGTTTTCAGAGGAAGGAGGTGAGGTCGGGAGAGGTCACTGGCCAATGTCCCTCTGTCGAGTGTCCACCGCGTGCCAGGCACTTCTCTCAGCATGGGGTGAGGGCAGGGTACTGAGGGGTGATGAAGATGTTTTAGGATGGCAGACAAACAAAATCAAACTCGAGGAAGAAGAAAACCGCTGTCAGGATAAATTGTGGTACAGCCCACTCACGGGATATGAGGAATGACTGGGGGCAGGTAGGTGAGTCAAGAATGGTTTTGACCTTCCAGCTGAGACTAGAATGGACCTGGTGCTCTGAAGACTATGCTCAGCAACACTGAGCTAATCCATCACTGCCCCAGCAGTCAATTCCAAGACAGAGTGAGGCAGGTTGGGAGTGAGAGATGGTTCCCCCAACTGTGTCCCCCCACAGGCCAGAGCGCAGAGCCAGGCCCGTGCCCCGAGTGGAAAGCGGAGATGCGTCTCTCTCCACCCTGGGTCTGTCCTGTCAGTTCTGCAGCTTGAGGGGCTCAGAGTTTCTTGGAGATAGTTCCATGGGCTTCTTTGTATACCATCTTCACTCAGGCCCACTTGCTCTGGGGGAGGCTGGAAATGCAGCTTCAGGCCATCTCTGACTCTGCCCCTCAATTTCCTTGAGCAGACGCCCCCACCTCCTAAGAAATCTGAATTGTGCACATAGACCTACTGGGGTGCAGGGTGCTCACAGCTCATCAGGGGCAGCCGGGACTTGGGACCTGTCCATTCAGGATGCATCTAGACCTGCAGGTTGGGGCCAGGATGGACCTGGTGGGGACAGCGCAACTGGGCAGCACAATGTCCTCTGGGTGGGTTGCGTGCGCTGGCAGAGGCAGCTGAGGTCTGGGCCCCGCCTGCCAGCCTCTGATTCTTGCATGGCGTTCACGTTCTTCCCTTGAAGCCCCTCTGGGGCTCAGGAGGACCCAGGGAAGAGGCTCCTTGGAGTCGAGTCTGTCCCTGTTCTTCCAGCTGGTCTCGGTCCCACAGGCAGGGCTTGGTTCCTCACCCAGCACCAGGGAAAAGCGGCTCAGAGCTCTGTGGCCACTGCTGATGGTGAGACGCCAATGAGAGAACTCGGCAACCACACCCTCCAAGGAGCCAGGGCTCAGGCATCGGTCCCACTTCCAATTTGCTAGTTCCCACAAGGGGGTCTAAGCAAATATGCTCTTGCTGAGGACGGGAACTGTGGGAAAGCTCACGCAGGTGTAAGTGCCTCCCTGTACCTGCTGCCTGGGCAGGAAGCTCTGGGAGTCACAGGTGCAACCTGTTGACCGCCTCCGCCAGGAACCGCCCACTCAGCCACGAGCCCCAGGCGATTTCCACATTAGCCAAACCTGCCGCCTGCCCGGCCTGAGAGCACTCTGGGTCGGGGTTGGAGAGCCCAGGTCAGACTCTAATCCAGTCCTGCACGAGCCACTTCGTTGCTGTCTGAATTTCCACTTCCTCTAAGCGAGCCAGGTAAGTGGCCTTGCCCCGCCTGCATGGCGCCCCAGAGACGGCTTGGGGCTGCCCTGGGCTGTTCTCTTTGCTGCTACGGCTCCCGGGGTTCTGGGCCTTGTGCCGGGGACTCTGAACAGCTTCCCCCTGGCTTTGGGGACCAGATCAAGCTGGCTGCATAGTCCCTGCCCCAGCTGGTGGTGGGAGGAACTCAGAGGGCCTGCAAGGAAGCTCAGTAAATGACAGCTACTGTTTTGATGCAAATCGTTTTTTTTTCTTTCTCATCTTTAAAGCGGCTGCCTCCTCCCTGTTATACTGGGGTCTCCCCAC
This sequence comes from Tragulus kanchil, assembly GCA_022376925.1. NCBI lineage: Eukaryota > Metazoa > Chordata > Mammalia > Artiodactyla > Tragulidae > Tragulus > Tragulus kanchil. The sequence goes on from JAIOJX010000003.1 coordinate 141,358,346, forward strand.
GAGGGAGGTGCCACTGCAGCTACAGGGCATGACGTGGTCGGGAAGCAGGCGCCAACCAGGGGCGACTTTCATCTCTTCCCCACTCCCCCGACCCCCTCGGGAGGCCTCACACTTCAGGGCTGCCCCTTCCTAAGAAGCAAGTATTTTGTTGTTGAAGAGCTTCTCACAGGCGTTCTGAGTCGGGGTGGAGGAGCTGGAGCAACGCCCCCTGGACATGCTAGCAGGCCTCAGCCCTGGCCAGACAGGCCCCCTGCAAACACACACGCTCACACATACACTCACGCACTCGTACACACTCACACATTCACACATACTCAGAAATGCTCACAGACACTCACCCCCTCTCCTCACGGGGCCCTGCCCTGCCCTGGTGGCCCGCGGCCCACGGAGAAGGACACCAGAAGAGGCCAGAGGCCCTCCTCTTGTGGTTTCTGGTAGCGGGCCAACCCTGAGCTGGGGGAAAGGGGGCTCTACAGGGGCCTGAAGGCTCTGTTGACCAAAACGTGGCCATTCAAGTGCCCAGAATTCCACCGTGAGAAAAAATCCCCCGATAAAAGCCGCTGGGTCTCCACACTGGCCCTCAGTGTGCGCGGGTGCACCAGGGCACAGGGCGGGCGGCACACAGCCTCTGTGGGGGCTGGACAGACAGGCCGCTGGTGGATACTGAGAACATCCCACAGGCAGCGGGGGTGNTGGAGGCCTAGGNGGACGGGGCTGGGTGGAACAGCCCTCGTGAGGTCAGGGGACACCCAGAGGCCAGGGAAGGGGCTAGGAGGCCAGCATTCCAGTTCCAAGTGTGCCGTTATTTTGAGGGTGGACACCTGATTCCAGTTCTCATCCCTGAGAAAAGGGGCCTTGTGCGGGCTGCCCTGGGCTGTTCTCTTTGCTGCTCGGCTCCCGGGTTCTGGGCCTTGTGCGGGACTCTGAACAGCTTCCCCTGGCTTTGGGGACCAGATCAAGCTGGCTGCATAGTCCCTGCCCCAGCTGGTGGTGGGAGGAACTCAGAGGGCCTGCAAGGAAGCTCAGTAAATGACAGCTACTGTTTTGATGCAAATCGTTTTTTTTTCTTTCTCATCTTTAAAGCGGCTGCCTCCTCCCTGTTATACTGGGGTCTCCCCACGAGGGAGGTGCCACTGCAGCTACAGGGCATGACGTGGTCGGGAAGCAGGCGCCAACCAGGGGCGACTTTCATCTCTTCCCCACTCCCCCGACCCCCTCGGGAGGCCTCACACTTCAGGGCTGCCCCTTCCTAAGAAGCAAGTATTTTGTTGTTGAAGAGCTTCTCACAGGCGTTCTGAGTCGGGGTGGAGGAGCTGGAGCAACGCCCCCTGGACATGCTAGCAGGCCTCAGCCCTGGCCAGACAGGCCCCCTGCAAACACACACGCTCACACATACACTCACGCACTCGTACACACTCACACATTCACACATACTCAGAAATGCTCACAGACACTCACCCCCTCTCCTCACGGGGCCCTGCCCTGCCCTGGTGGCCCGCGGCCCACGGAGAAGGACACCAGAAGAGGCCAGAGGCCCTCCTCTTGTGGTTTCTGGTAGCGGGCCAACCCTGAGCTGGGGAAGGAGGCTCTACAGGGGCCTGAAGGCTCTGTTGACCAAAACGTGGCCATTCAAGTGCCCAGAATTCCACCGTGAGAAAAAATCCCCCGATAAAAGCCGCTGGGTCTCCACACTGGCCCTCAGTGTGCGCGGGTGCACCAGGGCACAGGGCGGGCGGCACACAGCCTCTGTGGGGGCTGGACAGACAGGCCGCTGGTGGATACTGAGAACATCCCACAGGCAGCGGGGGTGGTGGAGGCCTAGGAGGACGGGGCTGGGTGGAACAGCCCTCGTGAGGGTCAGGGGACACCCAGAGGCCAGGGAAGGGGCTAGGAGGCCAGCATTCCAGTTCCAAGTGTGCCGTTATTTTGAGGGTGGACACCTGACTCTGTGGTGGCAGCCAGGGAGACGATCCCTGGGGTCAGGCCCCTAGGGGGACTCATTCGGTTAACTCTCCGGTGTTCTCGTTCTCTGAGACCAGAGCACGGGGTCAGTGAAGCACCCAGGTGCCGGCTGGGGACTGGGGTGGCCGTGGGAAGCGGCTGCCACTAGGCGGTGCTGGAGGCCACGGTCTGAGTGAGACCCGAGGCTGGGCAAACGTGCCGCCGCGCAGCGGGGCAGGAGGCTCCGGAGGCCCTGGCGGCGGCCCGCGCTCGGTCCCCGCCCCTCCTGCTGAGGTCCGCGTGCGGGCTGGAAAAGAATTTACAGACACGAGGCGGAGTGCAAGTCAAGTTTACCAGAGGGGGGAAGGGAGAGTCGCTGTTAGTACAGCGGGCTGGTTTAAGGGAGAATCGGCGTTGTGAAAGTGGGAGCCGACGCTGCTAGAACAGAGGAGAACCGACCCTAACCAGGGCTCTTTGATCCATTTTATACCTGGGGTCTAAGGAGTGGCACGGGGATCTTAAGGATCATCGCTGATTGGACGGTCTGCTGGGTGCGGTAGAGTGGTGACTACAGCTTGAGGGTCAAAGGAGGGGCACAGAAGTCTTATGGATTGGGCGGTGTTCTACAGCCCGGGGGAAGGGGAGGACAATAAGGGCCATGCCTTCCAAGACCCTCCCAGTTTGACTTGTTCTTTCATCCTTGGGCATCACACCTCCAGGTGGCGATGGTGCCCGGGGCTCAGGTTTCCCGGGGTGAGCGGTGGCCGGAGGCCGGCGGCCAATCCCTGCTCGACCCGCTCTACGCGTGTCTGGGGCCTTCTTGCTCCGCCTCCCTGGCCTCCTTCCCTCTCTGCCCTGGCCAGCCCCCTAGGCACACCTTTTGTCCACGTCTCTCTTCTGCCCCCAGCTCCAGCAAGGAGACCTAACCAGTGTTTCTCGTACTGCTCTGAGCTCATAGATGACAGATTGCCCATGTCCCTCCCCCTGATCCAGGGGGCCCTGGAGCCTGGTGGAGCTGGGGGCTGTACTCAGCGGCTCGTAGCCCAGCTGTTCAGGGCACCCCTAGGTGAAGTGTATAACCTCAGCTAGCTACAGCCCACAAAGAGAAACCCACATAAGCTTAGGTTCTCCGAGGCTGACTTCTCCAGGAAGGGCAGGATCAGGCTAGTGCGGCAGTAGACAGATTCTTAATTCCACAAGTCTGGAATCAGGACATTTTGGGAGAAGGGTGTCCAGGTTTGGGAGGAGAGTCGTGGGAGGTTTTAAGGGTGACGTCTCTGCAGATTCCTTTTAGGGACATCTGGGGCCATATTTCAGCTTATTTTGCTCAGTTGTACAAGGCCTTCTGGGAGGTCAGCAGATTTGCTTTGAGAATTTACGAAACGACAAGGCAAAGAGGTAAAACACTACCCTGCGAGGGGCTTGACCTCTGGAATAGCATCCAGTGCCTGCAGAGGCCCCCTGGCTATAGCCCGTAAGCCAGGGCCGCTGCCTCCTGCCAGCTCAGCTGTTGGTGGGAGCTGTAGCCTTCAGCAAACTGTTTCCCTCTCGTGTTCTCAGGGCTCCAGATAGGGTGGGAGTTAGGTCTTCAAGCTTCCAATGTTGGAATTCGGTGTGGACCCTGGAGAGGGCCTCTAACACACCCCTCCTGGCCACTCGCAGATGGGCACGGTCTGCTGGGTTGGCGGTAGAGTGGTGACTACAGCTTGAGGGTCAAAGGAGGGCACAGAAGTCTTATGGATTGGGCGGTGTTCTACAGCCCGGGGGAAGGGGAGGACAATAAGGGCCATGCCTTCCAAGACCCTCCCAGTTTGACTTGTTCTTTCATCCTTGGGCATCACACCTCCAGGTGGCGATGGTGCCCGGGGCTCAGGTTTCCCGGGGTGAGCGGTGGCCGGAGGCCGGCGGCCAATCCCTGCTCGACCCGCTCTACGCGTGTCTGGGGCCTTCTTGCTCCGCCTCCCTGGCCTCCTTCCCTCTCTGCCCTGGCCAGCCCCCTAGGCACACCTTTTGTCCACGTCTCTCTTCTGCCCCCAGCTCCAGCAAGGAGACCTAACCAGTGTTTCTCGTACTGCTCTGAGCTCATAGATGACAGATTGCCCATGTCCCTCCCCCTGATCCAGGGGGCCCTGGAGCCTGGTGGAGCTGGGGGCTGTACTCAGCGGCTCGTAGCCCAGCTGTTCAGGGCACCCCTAGGTGAAGTGTATAACCTCAGCTAGCTACAGCCCACAAAGAGAAACCCACATAAGCTTAGGTTCTCCGAGGCTGACTTCTCCAGGAAGGGCAGGATCAGGCTAGTGCGGCAGTAGACAGATTCTTAATTCCACAAGTCTGGAATCAGGACATTTTGGGAGAAGGGTGTCCAGGTTTGGGAGGAGAGTCGTGGGAGGTTTTAAGGGTGACGTCTCTGCAGATTCCTTTTAGGGACATCTGGGGCCATATTTCAGCTTATTTTGCTCAGTTGTACAAGGCCTTCTGGGAGGTCAGCAGATTTGCTTTGAGAATTTACGAAACGACAAGGCAAAGAGGTAAAACACTACCCTGCGAGGGGCTTGACCTCTGGAATAGCATCCAGTGCCTGCAGAGGCCCCCTGGCTATAGCCCGTAAGCCAGGGCCGCTGCCTCCTGCCAGCTCAGCTGTTGGTGGGAGCTGTAGCCTTCAGCAAACTGTTTCCCTCTCGTGTTCTCAGGGCTCCAGATAGGGTGGGAGTTAGGTCTTCAAGCTTCCAATGTTGGAATTCGGTGTGGACCCTGGAGAGGGCCTCTAACACACCCCTCCTGGCCACTCGCAGCCTCGGCATCTGTGCACTGTTAATTTTTTCTTCCTTTAGGATGAACTTAACTCCTGTCGACTAAAAAGATGAACAACTCGAGAGTTGTGGGTTGTTTTATTTCCGGTATAATTAGGACTGCAGCCCAGGAGGCAGCACCCCAGACAGCTCTGAGAGACTGCTCCAAAGAGGCAGCAGGAGGAGGGTCGATATTTAAGGATTTTGGTGAAGGGGGAGTTGAATATCATTAAACAGTCATTTTACAAAGGGTCCCCAGTCACGAGGATCTGATGTCACCGTGAAGAGATTTAGTGCTTTTCTAAATATGAAGAGATGCAAGGACTGAGATAAGAAAAGCTGTTCCTAAAAGCATCCACCTATCTAAAGACCTGCCCCACCAGATTCCCTGGAGCACAGAGTGCCTCTGCCCCTGGTCTCCATCAGGGGGTATTGAAGGTCAGCAGCTCTCAACAGCACAGGGTCTGGTCTCTGCAGCGGCAGACGGCAAATGTCCTTGTTGTCCAGACATTGGCAATGTAATTGGTCAATGCCAGTTTGTAGTTGACACTCCTAAGAACGTGCCCGATAATTGCCCTCCCTCTCCTGGTTTTTACTGCTCCTTGAAGATGCTCATTATGTACCTGGGAATGAGGCCTGATGGGTGTTTGGGACATGGAGGGTTGGATTCAGTGATGGAGAAGAGCCCCGGATGGAGCACAGAGCCGGCTCTCTGAGGGGCCTGGGTGCCCGCTGTGGCCATTGGGCTTCCTCCTGCTACCCTGGCGCTCCCCAGGGCAGGCACCTGGAGAGGGTGGGGTGGCGGCTGAGGCCGGCACCCTCCCTGCAGGTGGGGTAGCCTGGCAGCAGTGTGGGGAAGCTCACGAGGAGCCCTTGCCTGGAGCGAGGCTGGAGTGGAGGGCTGGGCTAAGAAGCCTGCAGCTGTAGTCTTGGGCGCAGCATGCCAGGCAGGAGATCATGACTGAATGACCATGGCCATCTCAGAGCCCACCTCCCCTGAGCAAACTCTTCAAGAAAGAGAAAGAGGAAGAAGGAGATGAAGGAGAAGAGGTGGGAGAGGAGGAGGAAGACAGAAAGGAGAAGGAAGAGAAGGAGGAGGAAGGCAACCTTTCTTTAGTTCTAAGCATGACTGGAACTCTCTTTTCTTTGAGTCCTTGAGTCCAGACCAGATGGCTTGTAATTCTTTACCATCTTGCATTTAGTCTTTTCAGGGCTTTTCCCATGGGTTCCCAGAACGGATATGATCCCTCTGGGAGCTTCATACTCCTCCCTTTATGAGAAGCAAAGGAGCCCCTATCAGAAGCACTGGGCGGTGGGGGGTAATGCCCATGGATGCGATGGTTCCACACGCCCACTTTCCAGCACTCTGCGCCCCTCCCCTCGGCCCCTGGCGCCCAGGCCGTGGACGGGCATGTCTGGCTTGCACCTCACCCCTCTCTCCGTCCCGTTGTTCTCAGTACTCATATTTTCCTTGTGCCATTTGCTTTTTCTCTCTGCTGGCCTCTGGGTGGAAATCAAACACACAGAGGCATCCCCTTCATTGCGTCTGCTCTCTGCGTCTGGCCTGCCCTGCTGCCCGCCGCGGGGCGTGAGGACGCGGACAGCCCTGGGGAAGACACCCGGGGCTGCTGACCGGCAGGCTCAGACACACTGCAGCCGTGTTCATCTACAGCACATTCCATCGGTTTCCGAAGATCTATAACATCAGTCACCTTAGTTGACTGATTCTCGGACGCTCATTCTACTGGCATCTGTGAAAGTCTGGGACACATCTTAGGTAACTAGAGGCGGGCTCTTCCGGGGAGGGCTCAGTCATGCTGCTGGACGCCTGAGTCTCAGCTCTAGGGTGGGCATTTGAACTACTCCTGGGTCGTGTGAAGTCAAGCCCCAGGCCTGTATGAGGAGGGGCTGTGGTTCAGATTTTCACCAACGTCCTCCCCTCCCCTCCTCTCCGTGCCTGGGAGAACATGACGTCTCCTTGCTGTTCCCACCATGAGGCAGCGTCATCCCTGGTCACCAGAATGCCGAGCCCTCTGGTGTCTCTAATAAGAGACTCTCTGTGTGGCCTTATTTTTTTTTTTTTTCCTCAGGGATAATAATGTTTATCTTACAGTTTCTGATAACAATGATTTGAAAACACATGGCTCGTGGTTTCTCTATGAACCAGGATCCCCGTCCCCTGGGCATTCTGGGGAGCAGGACAGCCACTCTGTGAGCAGATGCCAGTGTGGCGTGGTCACTGGGAAGTCTCCTGTGGACCAGTGCGCAGGTCCACAGACGTGAAGGGGCAGCCTGGGCGTTCTGTGTCTGCCCAGCACACAGGGGCCTGGTGGTGAGGAGAGCGCCCCCCGCAGACTCACAGGGAGGGGCTGGCCAGAGCGCTAGGCTGGGTCAGAGTCTGGAGGTCCTCGAGACTGAGGCGGCTCAGGGTGAGGTGAACAGGATGAGGGGAAGGCAGCTCTTGTGTGTTAGTTGCTTCTTTAAAGGGAGCTGGAAGTCGAGACTCTCAGCACAGGTGATGGCGTTTGACGAGGGTGCTGGAGAAGCTCTGGGAGCGAGCTCAGTGGCCATGCCGTCATCCGCCCGGGGGTGACCCAGTGGACTGTAGCCCACAGGGATGCTCTGTCCATGGGATTCTCCAGGCAAGAATATAGGAGTGGGTTGCCATTTTCTCCTCCACGGGATCTTCCTGACCCAGGGATCGAGTCTGGGATTTCCTGCATTGCAGGCAGATTCTTTACCATCTGAGCTACCAGGAAAGCCCTCTGTGTTACCATCACCCCTTAAAAAATGTGGAACATTCCTAGCACCCGAGTACACACCTTGTGACCCTCTCAGGTGATACTCCAGATATAACCACATTCTGATCTCTCTCATCATGTTTGAGTTTTGCCTATTTTTTGAACATCATATACATGGAATCATATACTATGCAGTCTGGTGTATTTTTTCAGGAATGTGATACCTGTCGATCCATCCATGTGTCGATAGTAGTTGGTTTTCACTGCTGTGTAGTACTCCAGTATCCACTATCTTGACACGAACCATTTGCATTTTAATAGAATTATCTTTCCTCTGCATGTGTATTTTTAAACATAGTTGTAAAGCAGTATATTAGAGTTTACAGTGGTTTTTGTCTCTTTATGCTTAATGTTTCTGGTCTTAAGAATATTTCCATTTTCACCCTGTACTGTGTCTTAGAGAAAAGTTGATGGAGTTGCTTTGCATCCACATGAAGACTTCCTAATTGTTCTAAGACAGCCATTTAGAAAGCTTAAAGGGGCTCAGCAGCCCCACATCCTTCATAACTTGGTCTGCCCTCACTCAGCCACTATCCTTCCTGAAGGAGGTCTTGTTTTCTCCATAGACTGGTGGGCCTATACTGGAGGGCTCATGTCCTGATGGGCACACAGGAGCCTGTGGGGCACAATTTCTTCCACTTGGTGGGTTGTCTTCTCTCAGGGCTGGGCAACTCAGCAGGGGCGTGGGCGCTGCGCTGCCTGTGGGGGACCAGCAAGCAGACTTGGGCATGACTGACGCTGGGGTGCTGCTTAAGCTGCCGAACGGTGCTGGCCCCAGCTCCTGTATCCCCTTCTTTCCGAACTCCAGGCACATGGAAGACCAGGCACAAACCTAAAGACTAGATGGGCTCAGAGTCCCGTTTCGCCTGGCTTTGGAGGATCTCATTACTCTCCTTTGTTCTCACGTGTTGCACAGGGAGATGGGGCCTTGTCTTCCGTCGGCCATGGCCCTGAGAAGTCATATATCCATCGTGTTTGCTTCCTGAGGCTCTCAGAGCAGAGACACTGGGGTGCACGTGGAGTCCAGGGCGGTGTGCCTGTCCCTGGGGAAGCAAGGCCAGGGCACAGGCAGGTTCTTTACCATCTGAGCTACCAGGAAAGCCCTCTGTGTTACCATCACCCCTTAAAAAATGTGGAACATTCCTAGCACCCGAGTACACACCTTGTGACCCTCTCAGGTGATACTCCAGATATAACCACATTCTGATCTCTCTCATCATGTTTGAGTTTTGCCTATTTTTTGAACATCATATACATGGAATCATATACTATGCAGTCTGGTGTATTTTTTCAGGAATGTGATACCTGTCGATCCATCCATGTGTCGATAGTAGTTGGTTTTCACTGCTGTGTAGTACTCCAGTATCCACTATCTTGACACGAACCATTTGCATTTTAATAGAATTATCTTTCCTCTGCATGTGTATTTTTAAACATAGTTGTAAAGCAGTATATTAGAGTTTACAGTGGTTTTTGTCTCTTTATGCTTAATGTTTCTGGTCTTAAGAATATTTCCATTTTCACCCTGTACTGTGTCTTAGAGAAAAGTTGATGGAGTTGCTTTGCATCCACATGAAGACTTCCTAATTGTTCTAAGACAGCCATTTAGAAAGCTTAAAGGGGCTCAGCAACCCCACATCCTTCATAACTTGGTCTGCCCTCACTCAGCCACTATCCTTCCTGAAGGAGGTCTTGTTTTCTCCATAGACTGGTGGGCCTATACTGGAGGGCTCATGTCCTGATGGGCACACAGGAGCCTGTGGGGCACAATTTCTTCCACTTGGTGGGTTGTCTTCTCTCAGGGCTGGGCAACTCAGCAGGGGCGTGGGCGCTGCGCTGCCTGTGGGGGACCAGCAAGCAGACTTGGGCATGACTGACGCTGGGGTGCTGCTTAAGCTGCCGAACGGTGCTGGCCCCAGCTCCTGTATCCCCTTCTTTCCGAACTCCAGGCACATGGAAGACCAGGCACAAACCTAAAGACTAGATGGGCTCAGAGTCCCGTTTCGCCTGGCTTTGGAGGATCTCATTACTCTCCTTTGTTCTCACGTGTTGCACAGGGAGATGGGGCCTTGTCTTCCGTCGGCCATGGCCCTGAGAAGTCATATATCCATCGTGTTTGCTTCCTGAGGCTCTCAGAGCAGAGACACTGGGGTGCACGTGGAGTCCAGGGCGGTGTGCCTGTCCCTGGGGAAGCAAGGCCAGGGCACAGGACACAGATCTCCCCACTTGTCTTTGCTCTGTGTGTCTGAGCTGCACCCCATGGCCCAGAGACCTCCCTGGTTACAGCCCCAGCGTCAGCTCACGTCCAAGGAAGTGTGGAGGGAAGAATACAAGCTGCTCCTGGCAGCCCTCGGTCTGTCAGCTGGGAAAGGCTGGGGTCTCTCAAAGACATACAGGGTCCAGAGTGAAGAAGAGGAGTCCCCGGGACCTCAGTGTCCACAACGGCGAAGCATGGGGAGGGAGTACCAGTGTTGCCCCGTCTTCTCCACGGCTCCAGACGGTGTCCCAACCCCTCTCCCTGCACCCTTCCTGGGCTCAGAGACTGTGCGACACTGATGCCCTAGCCTCTGGGCCTTTGCATCTGCTGTGTTTTCGCTGAGGAGAAATAAAATGTGGTGTTCTTGCCCAGAGAGACCTGGAGTATCAGCCCACAGATTTTTTTTTTTTTTAACTTTGGCCTCTTTAATTGGTTTTTTATTTATTTATTTTCATCCATCTTTATTCTTTGGCCTGTGTGGGCCTCCCACTGCAGTGGCCTCTCCTGGCAGAGCAGTGGCTCTGGGCGCATGTGCTCCAGAGTGCTGGCTCGCAATTGAACACACTGGTTCAGTCGCTCCGCGGCACATGGGATCTTCCCAGGCCAGGGATCGAACTGGTTCCCCTTGCACTGCAAGGCAGACTCTTTACCCACTGGACCACCAGGGAAGCCCAGCCAGCAGATTTTTTGGCCGCGCTTTCCATCCTAGTTTTCTTTACTGCTCCTTCTCTCCCTTCAGTTCTCAGAAAGTGAGAGGGACCGCGAGTTGCTGAATCTTTGATAACGCTGCTGAGAGAGGGACTGAGCCAGCACAGGCCTGCGGCGCCACCTAGGGGAAGAAGTGTTGGGCTCCCCGCTGGTGCAGGTGGACCCCACATTGAAGATAAACCTAACTTCTGAAAACACAGGAGTCACTTGAAGAACAAAAACAAGATGGGGAGAAAGGAACAGGAGAGTCACTCTTCATAAAAATGTTTTCAGTTATTTTTCCATTGCAGAGGCATTCCTTTTAGGTTAGTGTAGCTTTAAAAATGTATGCGCCCATATTTCATTTTAAGTTATTCAACGTAGTAAGGAATTTATAATTTTTCCCATTAAGGAAAGAGAGATGGCAATAATTATGGGAAATGTTAAACCTCATAAAAGAATAAGATCACTCTCCCAAAGAGCTATGCAGATACATTTGGTTTTATAGATTATTATTCTCACTTAAGTTTTAAACAAGAATAAACAGTTAACAGTATTCATAGAAGGAAAAATTGTTCTTTTCTTATCTGAAGCTCTTTAGGATGGAGGCCACTAATTCCTCCCTATAACTTTTTAAAATTGAGGTATATGTCGGGTGACAGGTGGGAGCAGAGGCCGACGCAGCGGGCCCGTCTCCTGGCTCCCACCAGGGGGCGTCCTCCCGCATGGGACGTGCAGGGCCAGGCGGGTAGGCCCAGGGCTGGCTTGTCAGCCCTGGAGGGAGGCCCTTGGTCAAAAAAAAAAAAAAGTTTTGAGGTATACAAGGGAAAGGCACCCCATTCCAATATTCTTGCCTGGAGAATTCCATGAATAGTATAGGCGGAGCCTGACAGGCGATAGTGCATGGGATGGCAAAGAGTCAGAAACGACTGAGCACTTTACATGTGTATTAGCTAAGTTTTGAGTGCACAATGTAGTGACCCGTTTTTATTTATTTATTTTGCGGGGGATGGGGTGGGAGGGGGGCGGGCGGGCCACTTCTATTGGTCTTTCATTTGTCCATTTTCATCCATCTTTGTTCTTTGGCCTCTGTGGCCTTCCCATCGCGGTGGCTTCTGTTGCTGCAGAGCGCCGGCTCTGGGCGCATGCACTCCAGAGCTCCGGCTCGGTAATTGGACACAACGGCCCAGCCGCTCCGCGGCACGTGGGATCTTCCCAGGCCAGGGATCGAACCGGCGCCCCTTGCACTGCAAGGCGGTGTCCTTACCCACTGGACCACCAGGGAAGCCCTGTAGTTACCCATTTTTAAAGGGTACAGTCCTTATACTATTGCAGTATTCCCCATGCTGTACAGTGGGTCCTGTGCTTATTTCACACGTGGTAGTTTCTACCTACTATTCCCTCCCCGTTTGCCCTTCCCCTCTCCCCTCTCTTGTAGCAATCACTAGTGTGTTCTCTGTATGAGTCTTCTTTTTTGTCATATTCACTAGTTTGTCGTATTTTTTAGATTCCACATATAAGTGATACCTTACAGTATTTGTCTTCCTCTGACTTATTTCCTCTAGCATAATACCCTCCAAGGCCACCCATGCTGTTGTAAATAGCGAAATCTCATTCCGTTTTATGTCTTAGTATTCCATTGTGTGTGTGTGTGTGTGTGTATACAGATACACACATACACACTTCCTTATCCAGTCCTCTCTTGATGAACATTGAGGCTGCTCCTCTATCTTGGCGACGGTAAATAATGCTGCTATGAACATTGGGGTGCACATATCTTTTCAAACTAAGTGTTTTGGGTGTTTTGGATTGATACTCATGTGTGGAATTGCTAGGTCATGTGGTAGTTCTATTTTTAGTTTTCTGAGAACGGTTCTCCATGTGGCTGTACCAATTTACACTCCCACCGACAGAGATGGGGGTCTGTGCTCCGCATAGTTACCCTCATTTGTTATCTGTGTGTTTTGATGACAGTCATTCTGACAGGTATGAGGTGATATCTCATCATTGTGCTTTTAATTTGCATCCTTCTGATGATTAACTATGTTGAGCATCTGTTCATGTCCCTGTTGGCCATCTGTATGTCTTCTTTGAAAAAATGTCTATTCTGGTCTTCTGCTCATTTTTAATTGTGTGTGTATTTTTTTTTTCTTGATGCTAAGTTGTATAAGCTATTTACATACTTTGGAATATTAACCCCTTATTGGTTATACCATTTGGAAATATTTCCTCCCATTCTGTAGGCTATCGTTTCATTTTGTCGATGGTTGAGACCACTAGCTCTTGATTGGACCCCGTTACCGTGCCAATGACTTTCATATCACACTGCATACCAAAGCCAGACCCCTGTAGCCAAGTGCCTTGCTCAGTATCTCCACCTGGATGTCTGAACTCCTGAGCCTCCCCCTAAACCTGCTCCATCTGAAGCCTTCCCAGCTCAGGGACTGAGATAAAAGGCCCAGCAATCATCCTTGACTCCTTTCTCTACCAACCAGCAGCCGATCCTGGAAGAAATAAGGCTCCATCTTCAAAACATGACCAGACGACTTCTCACCACTCTGTTGATGCCTCTAGATCCAAGATGCATGGGTTCCTGCAATAGCATCCAATTTCATCCCTCTAGGTTCACTTTAATAGAAGAGATTGAGGAGTCCTTAAATGTAAGTCAGGTGATCAATGTCCTCTACTCAGAGGCCAGCAGTGGCTCCCATCTACTCGAACAGGTGAAGTCCTTGCCCTCTTGGAATTTACAATGTAACAAAGGAGACAATAAACAACCTCACAAGTGAATACAAGCTCAAAAGAGTTCCATAAAGGTCCGGGAAGAGGAACTGAGGGGGACTGGAGAACACCTGCCTAAGGAGAGAGCGTCAGAGACTTGATGGACAAGTAGGGAGGGTCCTGTTCTGGGAAGCCAGAGGAAACAGCAGTGCATGCGGCGGGGGAGGCCTCCCACGGTCCTCAAGGCGGAGCAGGGCTGGCCTGTGAGGAGCCCAAGGAAAAGCCACATGTGTGTGTGGCCTGGGAGCCTGAGGAACAGGCTGAGCTCAGGCGAGAGGAAGTGGAGGCCAGACCACCTCGAGGGCTGGGGGCTGCCATGAGCAGCCCTTGTGGGCAAGGGGTCTGGATTGTATTCCAAGTGTGACAGCAACCTGCCAGGGCTTTAGAGGAGGGTGACCTAACATGATTTGTACTTTCAAAGATGCCCTGGTGGCTTCGTAGAGAATGAGGCCAGCATGGAGGTGCGCTCTCGTAATACAGGCAAGAGATTCCGGTAGCCTGGAGCAAAGTGGCGGAGGTGAGAGAGAAAGTGAATTGTTTTGAGATCTATCCTGAAAGAACTGATAAAACTTCTGTTGGACTAGATACAGGGGTGAGGGAGAGGGTGGAATCCAAGCAACTCCCAGATCCCTGACTTGAGTTGTTGAACTGAGGATGGAAGGACTTGAAGGGGAGTTAGTTGACTTAGGGAGAAGGCAGGAGCCTGGAGTCAGCGGAGACCAGCACTGGGACGTAACCGTGATGAGTCTCACGACTGGGGCTGGAGTCACCAGGGAGAGCACATGCATCCCCAAGGACCAGCCACAGCCAGAGGTCTAGTAGAGGAAGAGCTGCAAAACAGTCCAAAGGGATGGTCACCTGCATCCTGTCTTGGAGAGTTCAAGTAGATCTTAAAATGACCCTCTAAGTTGATGCCTCTAGACTGCATGGGTTCCTGCAATAGAAAAGAAAAAAATTGAGGAGTCCTTAAATGTAAGTCAGGTGATCAATGTCCTCTACTCAGAGGCCAGCAGTGGCTCCCATCTACTCGAACAGGTGAAGTCCTTGCCCTCTTGGAATTTACAATGTAACAAAGGAGACAATAAACAACCTCACAAGTGAATACAAGCTCAAAAGAGTTCCATAAAGGTCCGGGAAGAGGAACTGAGGGGGACTGGAGAACACCTGCCTAAGGAGAGAGCGTCAGAGACTTGATGGACAAGTAGGGAGGGTCCTGTTCTGGGAAGCCAGAGGAAACAGCAGTGCATGCGGCGGGGGAGGCCTCCCACGGTCCTCAAGGCGGAGCAGGGCTGGCCTGTGAGGAGCCCAAGGAAAAGCCACATGTGTGTGTGGCCTGGGAGCCTGAGGAACAGGCTGAGCTCAGGCGAGAGGGAAGTGGAGGCCAGACCACCTCGAGGGCTGGGGGCTGCCATGAGCAGCCCTTGTGGGCAAGGGGTCTGGATTGTATTCCAAGTGTGACAGCAACCTGCCAGGGCTTTAGAGGAGGGTGACCTAACATGATTTGTACTTTCAAAGATGCCCTGGTGGCTTCGTAGAGAATGAGGCCAGCATGGAGGTGCGCTCTCGTAATACAGGCAAGAGATTCCGGTAGCCTGGAGCAAAGTGGCGGAGGTGAGAGAGAAAGTGAATTGTTTTGAGATCTATCCTGAAAGAACTGATAAAACTTCTGTTGGACTAGATACAGGGGTGAGGGAGAGGGTGGAATCCAAGCAACTCCCAGATCCCTGACTTGAGTTGTTGAACTGAGGATGGAAGGACTTGAAGGGGAGTTAGTTGACTTAGGGAGAAGGCAGGAGCCTGGAGTCAGCGGAGACCAGCACTGGGACGTAACCGTGATGAGTCTCACGACTGGGGCTGGAGTCACCAGGGAGAGCACATGCATCCCCAAGGACCAGCCACAGCCAGAGGTCTAGTAGAGGAAGAGCTGCAAAAACAGTCCAAAGGGATGGTCACCTGCATCCTGTCTTGGAGAGTTCAAAGATGAAGATAGAACGCTTTCACTGGCTCTGGCAACATGAAGCTGGTCGGTGACATTCACTAGATCAGTGGAGTGGCGGACACAGTGCCAGGCTAGCACGGTTTGAAGAATGAGTTATGAATTCCTTAGCACCACTAGGAATGGAAGAGAACTTCCTTACATTGATAAAGAACCTATCGGTCACCTATTGTATATCACTTAAGTGGTGAACTAATATGAACACTTCCAAGTTTGACTTTTTTCCCTCCCAATATTGCATGAGAGGTCCCAGCCCAATGCAAAAAAGTGACCAAAGTTAATGAGATACCGGCTTCCCTGGTGGCTCAGTGGTAAAGCGTTCGTCTGCCAATTCAGGAGACACAGGTTCGATCCTTGATCCAGAAAGATTCCTCGTGCTGCAGAGCAGCTAAGCCCCTGAGCCACGACTATGGGGCCTGTGCTCTAGAGCCTTGGAGCCGCAATGACTGAGCCCATGTGCCCTGGAGCCTGAGTTCCACAAGGGGAGTCACTGCTACAAGAAGTCTGCCCACCTCAACTAGAGTAGCCCCCACTCCTTGCAACTAGAGAAGAGCCTATGGCAGCAGTGAAAACCCAGAAGAGTCAAAAATCAATCAACAAACAATAAACGTTAAAAAAAACTTAAAAAAAAAATGTTAATGAGATACCGTGTACATGAGTAGAACTAATACAAGGGATTAAAACGAGGGATTTTCAACATTGCACGCTTGACATGTGGGCTCGACACTTCTCTGCTGTGGGGCTGCCCTGTGGGCTGGTGTTGAGCAGCAGGCTCCCCGTAGATACAGGGGTGAGGAGAGGTGGAATCCAAGCAACTCCCAGATCCCTGACTTGAGTTGTTGAACTGAGGATGGAAGGACTTGAAGGGGAGTTAGTTGACTTAGGGAGAAGGCAGGAGCCTGGAGTCAGCGGAGACCAGCACTGGGACGTAACCGTGATGAGTCTCACGACTGGGGCTGGAGTCACCAGGGAGAGCACATGCATCCCCAAGGACCAGCCACAGCCAGAGGTCTAGTAGAGGAAGAGCTGCAAAAACAGTCCAAAGGGATGGTCACCTGCATCCTGTCTTGGAGAGTTCAAAGATGAAGATAGAACGCTTTCACTGGCTCTGGCAACATGAAGCTGGTCGGTGACATTCACTAGATCAGTGGAGTGGCGGACACAGTGCCAGGCTAGCACGGTTTGAAGAATGAGTTATGAATTCCTTAGCACCACTAGGAATGGAAGAGAACTTCCTTACATTGATAAAGAACCTATCGGTCACCTATTGTATATCACTTAAGTGGTGAACTAATATGAACACTTCCAAGTTTGACTTTTTTCCCTCCCAATATTGCATGAGAGGTCCCAGCCCAATGCAAAAAAGTGACCAAAGTTAATGAGATACCGGCTTCCCTGGTGGCTCAGTGGTAAAGCGTTTCTGCCAATTCAGGAGACACAGGTTCGATCCTTGATCCAGAAAGATTCCTCGTGCTGCAGAGCAGCTAAGCCCCTGAGCCACGACTATGGGGCCTGTGCTCTAGAGCCTTGGAGCCGCAATGACTGAGCCCATGTGCCCTGGAGCCTGAGTTCCACAAGGGGAGTCACTGCTACAAGAAGTCTGCCCACCTCAACTAGAGTAGCCCCCACTCCTTGCAACTAGAGAAGAGCCTATGGCAGCAGTGAAAACCCAGAAGAGTCAAAAATCAATCAACAAACAATAAACGTTAAAAAAAACTTAAAAAAAAAATGTTAATGAGATACCGTGTACATGAGTAGAACTAATACAAGGGATTAAAACGAGGGATTTTCAACATTGCACGCTTGACATGTGGGCTCGACACTTCTCTGCTGTGGGGCTGCCCTGTGGGCTGCGGGTGTTGAGCAGCAGCCCTGGCCTCCACCAGTAGATCCAGCAGCACCCCTCCCTGGTCATGACAACCCCCACGTGCCCTGGGGAGATATGTGCAGGACAGCACGTAATGTAGGTAAACTGGAAAAGCTGAAGAAGAGGGATGAAATCCAGGCAAGAGGTCAGTGTCTTCAGTTACTGGCTTCTTTAAATTTTAGCATGAACTCATTGATTTATAAGATCGTGTTCTACTGACTCAGTTTCCCCATTTTAGTTAGCTAGTGCAACAGACCTTAATGGCAACGCTCCTTTCTGACCACTGGGGAGTGACGGTGGGGTGGAGAAGGGGCATCATGTACCTTCTTCTGAGACCTGACCCCATGAGAGTCCATTTACAGATCTCGTCCTTAAAATCTTAAGAAAGCTACGCTCCCAATTCAAATGCATCTGAAGAGTTATAATACAAAATCAGTACTGTCTTTATTCAAGGGAAAAATCAATCTAATATGATATCATGTATTAACATCAAGACTGAAGTGGAGTGAAAGTCACTCAGTCATATCCGACTCTGCAACCCATGGGCAAGCCATGGAATTCTCCAGGCAAGTATACGGGAGTGGGGAGCCTTTCCCTTCTCCAGGGGATCTTCCCAACCCAGGGGTCGAAACTACGTCTTCTGCATTGCAGGCAGATTCTTTACCAGCTGAGCTACAGGGGAATCCCAACATCAAGAATGAATTTCATAATTCTGGTACTTTGACATTTATTTCATAATGAATTATGAACATCATTCAACACACATATTGAACTGGTTCCCAAAATGTTTTTAAAAATAAGACAACAACAATAAAAATAATTCAATTAAAAATGTATGTGTGAAAATTATGAACATCATTACTAGAGTAGCCCCACTCCTTGCAACTAGAGAAGAGCCTATGGCAGCAGTGAAAACCCAGAAGAGTCAAAAATCAATCAACAAACAATAAACGTTAAAAAAAACTTAAAAAAAAAATGTTAATGAGATACCGTGTACATGAGTAGAACTAATACAAGGGATTAAAACGAGGGATTTTCAACATTGCACGCTTGACATGTGGGCTCGACACTTCTCTGCTGTGGGGCTGCCCTGTGGGCTGCGGGTGTTGAGCAGCAGCCCTGGCCTCCACCAGTAGATCCAGCAGCACCCCTCCTGGTCATGACAACCCCCACGTGCCCTGGGGAGATATGTGCAGGACAGCACGTAATGTAGGTAAACTGGAAAAGCTGAAGAAGAGGGATGAAATCCAGGCAAGAGGTCAGTGTCTTCAGTTACTGGCTTCTTTAAATTTTAGCATGAACTCATTGATTTATAAGATCGTGTTCTACTGACTCAGTTTCCCCATTTTAGTTAGCTAGTGCAACAGACCTTAATGGCAACGCTCCTTTCTGACCACTGGGGAGTGACGGTGGGGTGGAGAAGGGGCATCATGTACCTTCTTCTGAGACCTGACCCCATGAGAGTCCATTTACAGATCTCGTCCTTAAAATCTTAAGAAAGCTACGCTCCCAATTCAAATGCATCTGAAGAGTTATAATACAAAATCAGTACTGTCTTTATTCAAGGGAAAAATCAATCTAATATGATATCATGTATTAACATCAAGACTGAAGTGGAGTGAAAGTCACTCAGTCATATCCGACTCTGCAACCCATGGGCAAGCCATGGAATTCTCCAGGCAAGTATACGGGAGTGGGGAGCCTTTCCCTTCTCCAGGGGATCTTCCCAACCCAGGGGTCGAAACTACGTCTTCTGCATTGCAGGCAGATTCTTTACCAGCTGAGCTACAGGGGAATCCCAACATCAAGAATGAATTTCATAATTCTGGTACTTTGACATTTATTTCATAATGAATTATGAACATCATTCAACACACATATTGAACTGGTTCCCAAAATGTTTTTTAAAAATAAGACAACAACAATAAAAAATAATTCAATTAAAAATGTATGTGTGTTAACCAAATTTGGGGTTATAGATAGCTGTAAACAACAAAACTCTATAAAAGCAAAAAAAAGTGTGTGTGTGTTAGCCGCTTAGTTGTGTCCGATGCAAGTATACTGGAGTGCGTTGCCAGTACCTTCTCCAGGGGATCTTCTTGAGCCAGAGATCAAACCCAGGTCTCCTGCACCGTAGGAAGATTCTTTACAATCTGAGCTATAGGGAAGTCTCTAAAAAACTGAGAAAAGGACTTAGGAAGGAAGTAGATATTTCTCCAAAAAAGGACAGCTGAATGGCCAGCAAGCAGAGGAAAAGATGCTTAACATCACTAAAAATTAGGGAAAAGCAAGTCAAAACCACCGTCAGATATCACCTCACATTCATTAAGATGGCTATTATAATAAACAGAAAACAATTATCGGTGAGGATGTGGAAAAATTTAAACCATCATGCTTTAATGGTGGGAGCATGAGATGGTACAGCTTCTATGGAAAACAGTATGGCAATTACCTGAAATCTTAAAAACAGAATTATATCAAATGATTGACGATTTCCACTTATGGGTATATACCCAAAAGAACTGAAAGCAAGACCATGAATAGATATCTGTTCACTATGTTCACAGTAGCATTATTCACAATAGCCAAGAAGTGGCAGCAACCCAGTTGCCATCAACAGATGAGAGAAAAAAACAAAATGTAGTATAATAGAATATATGATGGAATATTATTCAGTCTTGAAAAAAGAAGAACATTCTGATACATGCTACAACATGGATGAATCTTGAGACCATTATGCTAAGTGCAACAAGCCAGGCACAAAAGGACAAGTTCTGTATGATTCCATTTATAGGAGGTACCTATCAGAGTCAAACTCATAGAAACAAAAAGCAGAATGGTGGCTGCCAAAAAGGATGGAGAGGAGGCAGCTGCCCTTCTCCAGGGATCTTCCCAACCCAGGGGTCGAAACTACGTCTTCTGCATTGCAGGCAGATTCTTTACCAGCTGAGCTACAGGGGAATCCCAACATCAAGAATGAATTTCATAATTCTGGTACTTTGACATTTATTTCATAATGAATTATGAACATCATTCAACACACATATTGAACTGGTTCCCAAAAAGTTTTGAAAAATAAGACAACAACAATAAAAAATAATTCAATTAAAAATGTATGTGTGTTAACCAAATTTGGGGTTATAGATAGCTGTAAACAACAAAACTCTATAAAAGCAAAAAAAAGTGTGTGTGTGTTAGCCGCTTAGTTGTGTCCGATGCAAGTATACTGGAGTGCGTTGCCAGTACCTTCTCCAGGGGATCTTCTTGAGCCAGAGATCAAACCCAGGTCTCCTGCACCGTAGGAAGATTCTTTACAATCTGAGCTATAGGGAAGTCTCTAAAAAACTGAGAAAAGGACTTAGGAAGGAAGTAGATATTTCTCCAAAAAAGGACAGCTGAATGGCCAGCAAGCAGAGGAAAAGATGCTTAACATCACTAAAAATTAGGGAAAAGCAAGTCAAAACCACCGTCAGATATCACCTCACATTCATTAAGATGGCTATTATAATAAACAGAAAACAATTATCGGTGAGGATGTGGAAAAATTTAAACCATCATGCTTTAATGGTGGGAGCATGAGATGGTACAGCTTCTATGGAAAACAGTATGGCAATTACCTGAAATCTTAAAAACAGAATTATATCAAATGATTGACGATTTCCACTTATGGGTATATACCCAAAAGAACTGAAAGCAAGACCATGAATAGATATCTGTTCACTATGTTCACAGTAGCATTATTCACAATAGCCAAGAAGTGGCAGCAACCCAGTTGCCATCAACAGATGAGAGAAAAAAACAAAATGTAGTATAATAGAATATATGATGGAATATTATTCAGTCTTGAAAAAAGAAGAACATTCTGATACATGCTACAACATGGATGAATCTTGAGACCATTATGCTAAGTGCAACAAGCCAGGCACAAAAGGACAAGTTCTGTATGATTCCATTTATAGGAGGTACCTATCAGAGTCAAACTCATAGAAACAAAAAGCAGAATGGTGGCTGCCAAGGATGGAGAGGAAGGCACGGGGAGCTGCTGAATGGATGTAGAGTGTCAGCTGTGCAAGATGAAGAGTTCTGAAGGTGGAGGGTAGTGACGGCTGCACAGCAATGAGAATGTCCTTAACCCCACTCGCTGCATGCCAAAAGACGATTAGATGGTAAATTTTATGTTCTATGTGCTTTACCTCAATTAAAACTTTAGAAAAACACAAGAAATGACAGGAGAGGATTAGCTGAAGTTAAGGAGGCAGTATTTATTCAATTTCCTTGAAAGCATTTAAGGCACAAGCGGTAGTTATTTGGCAAGAGTACAATTCCTTTTATTCCTGATTTTTGTTCAGAAATGCTGCATATTTGGTACAAATCTGAGAGAACCTATTCTGGCACGGGCTCTTGTTCACAATAAAGGCATCTTGCCCACCACTCCCTGCCCAAGCCCAGTCACTCAGGGCAGGGTCTGGCTGGTTTTGCATCTGCTCTGCAGGGCCCCTGGCCTCCTGTGGCCTGCTCCGGTCACAGGGGCATGGACCAGGGCTGGCTCCCTGCCCTCCTCAGGCTGTGTTCTCAATGATGACCGCGATTCCTTGGCCCCCTCCAATGCAGGCTGATCCTACAGCGTATTTTCCGCCCCGACGCCTAAGAAAGAAAGCAGTGGCTGAAATCTACTTGAATAAAGAATGTACAGAATTAGACAATTGATAAATAGAATTTATAATGGTCACATCTGCATTATTCCTTTTCATTCAGCTCATCAGCTCAATCTTTTCCCCAGTCCTCAGTGTTGGGGAGAAGAGAAAGAATTTGGAAAGCTAAGTATTCTTATTTTTAAAAAAGCAGTAACACAGAAGAGGGGGGCAGAAACAAACAAAACAGGAGGTAATCGGGTTGAACTAAAGAAGAGGGAAGTAAATATTAATATTGAAAGGAAATTCTTAAAAAATTACATGCTACAACATGGATGAATCTTGAGACCATTATGCTAAGTGCAACAAGCCAGGCACAAAAGGACAAGTTCTGTATGATTCCATTTATAGGAGGTACCTATCAGAGTCAAACTCATAGAAACAAAAAGCAGAATGGTGGCTGCCAAGGATGGAGAGGAAGGCACGGGGAGCTGCTGAATGGATGTAGAGTGTCAGCTGTGCAAGATGAAGAGTTCTGAAGGTGGAGGGTAGTGACGGCTGCACAGCAATGAGAATGTCCTTAACCCCACTCGCTGCATGCCAAAAGACGATTAGATGGTAAATTTTATGTTCTATGTGCTTTACCTCAATTAAAACTTTAGAAAAACACAAGAAATGACAGGAGAGGATTAGCTGAAGTTAAGGAGGCAGTATTTATTCAATTTCCTTGAAAGCATTTAAGGCACAAGCGGTAGTTATTTGGCAAGAGTACAATTCCTTTTATTCCTGATTTTTGTTCAGAAATGCTGCATATTTGGTACAAATCTGAGAGAACCTATTCTGGCACGGGCTCTTGTTCACAATAAAGGCATCTTGCCCACCACTCCCTGCCCAAGCCCAGTCACTCAGGGCAGGGTCTGGCTGGTTTTGCATCTGCTCTGCAGGGCCCCTGGCCTCCTGTGGCCTGCTCCGGTCACAGGGGCATGGACCAGGGCTGGCTCCCTGCCCTCCTCAGGCTGTGTTCTCAATGATGACCGCGATTCCTTGGCCCCCTCCAATGCAGGCTGATCCTACAGCGTATTTTCCGCCCCGACGCCTAAGAAAGAAAGCAGTGGCTGAAATCTACTTGAATAAAGAATGTACAGAATTAGACAATTGATAAATAGAATTTATAATGGTCACATCTGCATTATTCCTTTTCATTCAGCTCATCAGCTCAATCTTTTCCCCAGTCCTCAGTGTTGGGGAGAAGAGAAAGAATTTGGAAAGCTAAGTATTCTTATTTTTAAAAAAGCAGTAACACAGAAGAGGGGGGCAGAAACAAACAAAACAGGAGGTAATCGGGTTGAACTAAAAGTTGAAGAAGGGGAAGTAAATATTAATATTCATCCCCTTGGATTTATCTGTTTTAGATTTTTATGGAGCTTAGAATAATTACTGAAGTTTGTATGAAAGGTCAGACAATTTAGAAGCCTTTCATGTCCTTTTTATAAAATTAAGACTCCTTTAAAGTACCACCCACTCTTAATTCTTCAGTCCTGATAGAATAACCTTGAGACATCATTCAGGAGTTATTTTTTGTGCACATCAATCTCTCATTTCAACTCAATCACTGCGTGAAATAGGAGTCTCATTTACCCTAGCCTCATGGGGAAGCAGAGCGATTTTCAGGCTTGTCATATTCAGTTTTATTTGCAATTTTCCTACTGACAGAGCAAAATGATCCAAAATACACAGTACAGAAGGAAAAGCTCTTCTGTTAAAACTGCAAAGCTGAAAAAAAGAAAAACCCCAAACTGCAAAGTACCAAACACACAGAAGGCTCCTCCGGGAAACCTGGGAACAGTGAAGGAAAAACTTAAGACCCCAACTGTCAGTCTGCTTAGGTTTCTTAGGCATCTTGATCAGCCCTTTGTTTTCTTAAATAATTGTGTCTGAATTCTGCAAACGGCACTAGAATGCAAGCGTGGTGAGACCCAGGGCCTCCTGTGGACTGCTCGCTGTGCACAGCACTGGCTGGGGCTTCGGTGAATGCGGCCGAGTGGAGCCACTGCACACGTGGGGGTCAGCGAATGTGTGGGGAGAGAGGCACCGGCAGGTTAGCTGAGCCATCCGTGAAGGCTGCTCAAGTGGCCTGCCCCCCGAGAGGAGCAGGGCACGGGGCTCCGAGGAAGAACGGAAAGTGCTGGACTGTTCTGGGGAGACTGAAATTCATGCACTTCCACAAAACACAGCCAAACTGAAAAGCAACAATCACTAGCGCGTACCTTAATTCGTGGACCAGATGTGCAGTAATTCTTGACCCAGATGCTGCCAGTGGGTGACCCAACGCAATGGCCCCTCCATTCACATTGCTCTTACTTGGGTCCAGATTCAAACTTTTTTCAACTGCCAAGTACTGGGGAGCAAAAGCTTCATTCACCTTTAAAACAATCAAAACACTTAATAAAAATCCTCATTCAAAAACTTACTTTTAACTGAGAACTGTTCAGTCCTATTGATGGCTAACTTTCCTGTTTTTTTCCCTACTTAAATTACCTTGAAAGTTTTGGTTTTTTCCCCCTAATTTTATTCATCTGTTTTTGGCTATGCTGGGTCTTCATTGCTTTTCTCTAGTTGTAAGGGGTTATTTTATCTGCAATCATTTTTCATAAAGGTAATGGGTTTGATAATGGGTGTATTTACTAAGGGATACTTGAAGTGTAGTGCATTCCTTAGAAGAGCAGTCCCCAACCTTTCTGGCACCGGTGTAAGACTAGAGCTCTGTGGAAACCAAAGGTAGAGAAACAAGTCTAAATAATTAAAAGAAACTTACTTGGCAAATGAAAGGCTGTGCGCTTTCCCTATATCGCCTCTTTGTTCACAAGTTCACATGTTAAAACTGCAAAGCTGAAAAAGAAAACCCCAAACTGCAAAGTACCAAACACACAGAAGGCTCCTCCGGGAAACCTGGGAACAGTGAAGGAAAAACTTAAGACCCCAACTGTCAGTCTGCTTAGGTTTCTTAGGCATCTTGATCAGCCCTTTGTTTTCTTAAATAATTGTGTCTGAATTCTGCAAACGGCACTAGAATGCAAGCGTGGTGAGACCCAGGGCCTCCTGTGGACTGCTCGCTGTGCACAGCACTGGCTGGGGCTTCGGTGAATGCGGCCGAGTGGAGCCACTGCACACGTGGGGGTCAGCGAATGTGTGGGGAGAGAGGCACCGGCAGGTTAGCTGAGCCATCCGTGAAGGCTGCTCAAGTGGCCTGCCCCCCGAGAGGAGCAGGGCACGGGGCTCCGAGGAAGAACGGAAAGTGCTGGACTGTTCTGGGGAGACTGAAATTCATGCACTTCCACAAAACACAGCCAAACTGAAAAGCAACAATCACTAGCGCGTACCTTAATTCGTGGACCAGATGTGCAGTAATTCTTGACCCAGATGCTGCCAGTGGGTGACCCAACGCAATGGCCCCTCCATTCACATTGCTCTTACTTGGGTCCAGATTCAAACTTTTTTCAACTGCCAAGTACTGGGGAGCAAAAGCTTCATTCACCTTTAAAACAATCAAAACACTTAATAAAAATCCTCATTCAAAAACTTACTTTTAACTGAGAACTGTTCAGTCCTATTGATGGCTAACTTTCCTGTTTTTTTTTTTTTCCCTACTTAAATTACCTTGAAAGTTTTGGTTTTTTCCCCCTAATTTTATTCATCTGTTTTTGGCTATGCTGGGTCTTCATTGCTTTTCTCTAGTTGTAAGGGGTTATTTTATCTGCAATCATTTTTCATAAAGGTAATGGGTTTGATAATGGGTGTATTTACTAAGGGATACTTGAAGTGTAGTGCATTCCTTAGAAGAGCAGTCCCCAACCTTTCTGGCACCGGGTGTAAGACTAGAGCTCTGTGGAAACCAAAGGTAGAGAAACAAGTCTAAATAATTAAAAGAAACTTACTTGGCAAATGAAAGGCTGTGCGCTTTCCCCTATATCGCCTCTTTGTTCACAAGCACTATGCTAACCACAGGTGTGATAAGACAATAGATAAACATGCCAGCATCATTAACCATGCTCTTTAGCTTACATGGAGGGAATCAGGAGATGGGGAGACCACAAGATAAGTGAAAGTGAATGTAAAAATGATGCACAGGACCAGCCACTGATCATGTACTTGCTGACCTTGTTGTAAGAGACACCAACTGCAGTCTCTCTGCTTAAAAGAAAATCAGGAACCAACCCCAGGTGCAGACAAGATTAAGAAATACTCACAGAAATAATTGTGTGCTCTGTCTTTGAGGAATGAATGCTTGTTTCAAAAACAGTTACTGTACAAAGTTAGTGGTCAGCTTACCTTGAGCACCATCACCTGATAAGGCCTGAAGTAAATCAACTGCTGTTTAGCTTCTGTAGCCCCCGCTTACGCAATGCACACCCCAACCCGGATATGGATTTTGCCTTTATAATGTCGTGTATTTCTTTGTTCAGGGCTGCACACCCAAGCCGCTTTTAGGCTGTGTGTAGTCGCCGGCCGGCAATAAAGACTCCAAATTTGGCTTTTACCTGCTAAGAGTGGTCTCTGTTTCTTTCACAGCACAACACAGGGACCAGTTTCATGGACTGTGGGCTGGGGACGATTCAAGAGCATTACAGTTATTGTGCACTTTTATTTCTGGTATTATGACATCCACTCCACCTCAGATCATCAGGCATTAGATTCTGGAGGTAGGAGACTTCTGCCTTAGAGGCAAGAAATCCTCAGTGATATTATACATGGACCCTGGGCGAGAGGCAGTGGGGAACGGGAGAAAGCCCACAGGTTCCAGAGTCAGATGGACAGTTCAAATCTTGGCTATAGGCATGTTCTTTAAATTCTCTTGACACTCAAGTTTCTTCACTGGTAAAATGTGACTATTGTATCATCTTAAGAGTTATTGTTAAGGTTAAATAAAATCATGGGTATTTAGTGTTTAGTGTATTATCTAATACAAGCAAATACTCAATAAATAGTTCTATTATTATTATCACTAACCTGTATTACTACCCATACTTCCAAGAAGAAGACAACAAAGAATAAACCTTCAGAGCCAGATACAGGGAGAGGAATAGTTACTATGTTGAGGTGTGGCCAGAACTAGAAAGAATCATATTGTATCACACTTAACAAAGCTGGCTAGCAGCATTACCTGATTTCATGTTCAGGGCACTATATTTTCATATAATCTTAGCAGGAAATTTTAGAGACGTACCCTGACTTTTTATCTTCCTAAGAGTTTTGGCTCGAGGCTCTAGAACACAGGCTCAAATCAGTTGCTCCGAGGGGCGTGATGTGCAGACAAGAATAAGAAATACTCACAGAAATAATTGTGTGCTCTGTCTTTGAGGAATGAATGCTTGTTTCAAAAACAGTTACTGTACAAAGTTAGTGGTCAGCTTACCTTGAGCACCATCACCTGATAAGGCCTGAAGTAAATCAACTGCTGTTTAGCTTCTGTAGCCCCCGCTTACGCAATGCACACCCCAACCCGGATATGGATTTTGCCTTTATAATGTCGTGTATTTCTTTGTTCAGGGCTGCACACCCAAGCCGCTTTTAGGCTGTGTGTAGTCGCCGGCCGGCAATAAAGACTCCAAATTTGGCTTTTACCTGCTAAGAGTGGTCTCTGTTTCTTTCACAGCACAACACAGGGACCAGTTTCATGGACTGTGGGCTGGGGATGATTCAAGAGCATTACAGTTATTGTGCACTTTTATTTCTGGTATTATGACATCCACTCCACCTCAGATCATCAGGCATTAGATTCTGGAGGTAGGAGACTTCTGCCTTAGAGGCAAGAAATCCTCAGTGATATTATACATGGACCCTGGGCGAGAGGCAGTGGGGAACGGGAGAAAGCCCACAGGTTCCAGAGTCAGATGGACAGTTCAAATCTTGGCTATAGGCATGTTCTTTAAATTCTCTTGACACTCAAGTTTCTTCACTGGTAAAATGTGACTATTGTATCATCTTAAGAGTTATTGTTAAGGTTAAATAAAATCATGGGTATTTAGTGTTTAGTGTATTATCTAATACAAGCAAATACTCAATAAATAGTTCTATTATTATTATCACTAACCTGTATTACTACCCATACTTCCAAGAAGAAGACAACAAAGAATAAACCTTCAGAGCCAGATACAGGGAGAGGAATAGTTACTATGTTGAGGTGTGGCCAGAACTAGAAAGAATCATATTGTATCACACTTAACAAAGCTGGCTAGCAGCATTACCTGATTTCATGTTCAGGGCACTATATTTTCATATAATCTTAGCAGGAAATTTTAGAGAAGTACACTGATTTTTTATTTTTCCTAAGAGTTTTGGCTCCGAGGCTCTAGAACACAGGCTCAACAGTTGTGGCTCACGGGCTCAGTTGCTCCGAGGCGTGTGGGTTCCTCTCGGATCAGGGATTGAACCCCTGTCTCCTGCACTGGCCGGTGGACTCCGGACTCTTCACCACTGAGCTACCAGGGAAGCCCTACAAACTGATTTTTAAAAGGTAACTTTTCCCAGGTTGGGATAAAAATCCACCCTTGTGTTCTTTCCTATATATTCTCTCAAGATGGTGCTTTATTTGTCCTTGGATCCAACATTATTTTTCTGTTTTTATAGTCATGGGGTACCGAGAGACCTAGAGTCTGTTGTGAAACTAGGCTTTTGAGCCAGGATAAACTACCTCAGGATCCTCAGAAATCTCAGACAATCCCATTCGGGTCTTGAGAGTCATTTCTTAAGGTTTATACATCTATAGACAGTGATGAATAGCTCCACAGAGATGACAGATTTCAAGAGTTTTAAGTGTGAAATCTGAAGTCAAAAATTCAGTGGCACTTATCTGCTCTAACACATACATGGTAGTGAAGCTGCCCCGTTGGAAGTGCTGAGCTGCGATCACCAGATTTAAGGATAAACCATTTGTCAGAAACCATGGTTACTGGTGAGAGGTTACCACAGGGGGCTCATATGTGTCAGAGTGAAAAGGCTCTTTCGCTGTTAATTTAAATGGAAATATTTCCTTTGTATACTAGTGATTTCCCAATGTCAAGCAGCTTGATTACCTAAAATTTTCAAATACTCCCCCCAAATGTAGAATGTACATAATACCCCTTTAGGCATATTCTTAATCCTTTCTTTTAATTGTACTATTTCAGATGCCTTTATTCTAAACTAACATTAAAGAAATCACTCTCTCAATAAATTTAAATTTCCAGTGCCAAAAATGATGATAGGTGCATTCCAAATCAACCCACAACCATGGTGTAAAAACCAAAGGCAAGTTTGGGGGTAGCTTTTAACCTGGTAGAAGTGCAAGAAACTTAGATTTGGGATCAGATTATTGTTTTTCTATTAAGTCAAGTTTTTATTTACCTGTATATTTTCACTTCAATCCATAGAATAAAGTTACTTATTTCTCAACAACCTTATAGAACATTCAGTTTACTTCAACAGGCACACTAATAGTCTAAAATGTATTAATAGTAGAATCTTACAGGGTCATAAAAAGTATCCAAGAATTACATTTTAGTAGAAGTCAGGATCTTAAAATTATTCCAATATAAATAAAGCATTTTAATTTGGTAGGGCCTGATTATATGCCAAGACAGGCATGCAATGAAAGTAATACTTGTTTAGATTCACATCATTTGGAAAGTTTAACAGTACTAAAACAAAAAGAGCTATAAAAATCAAATAAAGCCATGTATGCTACTGAAGGTGGTTTACTCATACTGTAAAAAAAAAAAAAGTAGAACACTTACTTCCACCAAGTCCATATCCTTCAGGCTCAGTCCTGCTCTCTTCAGGGCCCCACTGATGGCAGGGACGGACCTATTTATACATCTATTTTTGAAAGACAGTGATGAATAGCTCCACAGAGATGACAGATTTCAAGAGTTTTAAGTGTGAAATCTGAAGTCAAAAATTCAGTGGCACTTATCTGCTCTAACACATACATGGTAGTGAAGCTGCCCCGTTGGAAGTGCTGAGCTGCGATCACCAGATTTAAGGATAAACCATTTGTCAGAAACCATGGTTACTGGTGAGAGGTTACCACAGGGGGCTCATATGTGTCAGAGTGAAAAGGCTCTTTCGCTGTTAATTTAAATGGAAATATTTCCTTTGTATACTAGTGATTTCCCAATGTCAAGCAGCTTGATTACCTAAAATTTTCAAATACTCCCCCCAAATGTAGAATGTACATAATACCCCTTTAGGCATATTCTTAATCCTTTCTTTTAATTGTACTATTTCAGATGCCTTTATTCTAAACTAACATTAAAGAAATCACTCTCTCAATAAATTTAAATTTCCAGTGCCAAAAATGATGATAGGTGCATTCCAAATCAACCCACAACCATGGTGTAAAAACCAAAGGCAAGTTTGGGGGTAGCTTTTAACCTGGTAGAAGTGCAAGAAACTTAGATTTGGGATCAGATTATTGTTTTTCTATTAAGTCAAGTTTTTATTTACCTGTATATTTTCACTTCAATCCATAGAATAAAGTTACTTATTTCTCAACAACCTTATAGAACATTCAGTTTACTTCAACAGGCACACTAATAGTCTAAAATGTATTAATAGTAGAATCTTACAGGGTCATAAAAAGTATCCAAGAATTACATTTTAGTAGAAGTCAGGATCTTAAAATTATTCCAATATAAATAAAGCATTTTAATTTGGTAGGGCCTGATTATATGCCAAGACAGGCATGCAATGAAAGTAATACTTGTTTAGATTCACATCATTTGGAAAGTTTAACAGTACTAAAACAAAAAGAGCTATAAAAATCAAATAAAGCCATGTATGCTACTGAAGGTGGTTTACTCATACTGTAAAAAAAAAAAAAGTAGAACACTTACTTCCACCAAGTCCATATCCTTCAGGCTCAGTCCTGCTCTCTTCAGGGCCCCACTGATGGCAGGGACGGGACCTGCGTAAGAAAAAAGACACAATTCCGTCTTGTAAGTATCCCATTTCTCCTTTTTAACTAAACAGGTAAGTAAGGCAGAAATAAAGTGACAGTGACTAGCTGAAAATCTTACTACCCTGACAGCACACAATACTAAATGATATGACAGTAAGAAAACAGAAAATGGGACAAACATGAAGAGCTATTTATGCAAATTGTAGGTGAGAGACTTAACATGAAAAGCTCTACCATAAAGGACTGAGTTCAAACAGCCAAAGGAGTCATATGTGGTTTTGTATACTTGATTTGTTAAAATGTATCTTCTTATTTTTTTAACTTTATTTAAAAAAGTTTTTTTTGGCTGCTCTGTATAACTTCCATGGGAATTGCAGTTCCCTCAAAAGGGATCAAAACTGGGTCACATGGGCTTCCCTGGTGGCTCACCTGCCAGTGCAGGAGACACGGGTTCAATCCCTGATCCGGGAAGATCCCACATGCTGCGGAGCAACTAAGCCCAGGAGCCACAACTATTGAGCCTGTGCAAGAAGCCCTGAGGGCAGGCTTCTTCTTGGGGTATGAAGGTATAGGCGCGGAAGATCCAAGCCAATTTTATTTTCATAAATGAGGCACAAAATTGGTTCCCTGTCTCTCCAAAGAGTGATGACAGACCTGCTAAACTTCAGCATCATCTGCAGTTTCTAGGAGTGTATGCAGCAAAAAAGCCTTTTGTTTTCCTTCTAATTCATATTTTTTGAGCTAAGACTATACATATTTGTAGGGAGTTCCAGATTGTCTCCTGCTAGTATTTTCCCAATTGCGATGCACTGTTTAGAATTCGTTACTTTCCTGTCAAGCTTCAGCTAAGCCAGGTAGGCTCTCTGACTTCCTGAGCCAGCAGAGTGAGAGCACACCAGGGTAAGAGACCTGGATCCCCACCCCCATTTCCTCACTGATTGCTTCTGAACTTCACAAGGAAGTCTCACTACAGCTGGAGGAGGATTAAATGGGACACATGTAAAACCATGTGTAAAACACCCAGGGGGTTTGCCTCTTCTCCACTGTATCCCATCAGCTCTCTCTTCTCACATTTTGGTCACTCGTCAGCAGCTTGCAATGCATCTTAAGTGGAGAACAGGACCTGACGATGGCCCACAAGGAGTTCACATGGTCTTGGTTTTCCCATTGTGCCTGGCACAGTTTTCCATACAGATGAGTTGTTTAAATCATGACTGATGACCAACTTCCTTTTCTCCAGAAGTGACTTGATGTGGCTACTGTTTCAGCAATCTATTTAGATTTGGCATTTGCTAAAGAAGACTTCTCTCCAGAGACATAACAGAACCAGCTTGTTTCCCTACAAACTTACCAATGCCCATGATAGTAGGATCACATCCAGACACAAAATAGCCCACAACTCTTGCCAGTGGTGTGAAGTTATGTTTTTTAACAGCATCTTCGCTAGCCAGGACAAGAGCTCCAGCACCATCGCAAACCCCCTTGGAAACAAAAACAGATGATTAACTGGAGGGTAAAAGAACATAGCTAGTCAAGCTGTGAGCTAGTGGAGTGTGTTAGGATTATGGCAACATGTAGGCAACAGTCCCATAACCT
Organism: Tragulus kanchil; assembly: GCA_022376925.1. Classification (NCBI taxonomy): domain Eukaryota; kingdom Metazoa; phylum Chordata; class Mammalia; order Artiodactyla; family Tragulidae; genus Tragulus; species Tragulus kanchil. The sequence continues at coordinate 141,390,630 of JAIOJX010000003.1, forward strand.
GGAACACAACAAGCAGTACCAGTGGTAGACTGCTGGATTAAAGAGATTGTTTCAGGCACAGAATGCAGCCTCACCAAGGGAAAACAGGAAAGAATGTCAAGGAAAAGCTTATCTCAAGATGCGGGTAGATATAGGAAGAAATCTGATGAGTTGCATACATGAAGAAGAAAAAGTGAAATAAAACAGCAGGTAGATTTCACCATACAGCACATGGAACTCAGCTCCATGTTATGTGGCACCTGGATGGGAGGGGAGTTTGAGGGAGAATGAATACTTCTATGTGTATGGCTGAGTGCTTTTGCTGTTCACCTAAACTATCACAACATTGTTAATTGGCTATACCACACACAAAATAAAAAGTAAAAAAAAAAAATAAACCCGGTAGATCTCTTTTTAATACTCTGAAAAGACTAAGAAATTGGAAGAGTATTATATAAGGACCCCCTACTTTATTTGAGTTGAAAACCTAAATTAATACAATATGAACACTATTAAGTTAAATAACTGAGATTAACATGAAAGGCTTTTAAAAGATACTGCCTGATTATTTTGCACTGTACCTATCAAGAATGTATGCGTGATTAAATACATATAAAAAAACAAAAAACAAAAAAAAGAATGTGTGTGTGTTAGTTGTTCAGTCATGGCTGATTCTTTGCGATCCCATGGACCATACCTTGCCAGGCTCATCTGTCCACGTCCATGGAATTCTCCAGGCAAGAATTACGGACTGAGCTGCTATTCTCTTTTCCAGGGGATCTTCCCAACCCAGGGATCGAACCGGGATCTCCCGCAGTGCAGGCAAATTATTGTCTGAGCCACAAGGACACCTCAAAAGAGTTCATTGCCAGGGGTGCTACCTACCGATGCATTCCCTGCAGTGACGGTTCCTTCTTTCTTGAACACTGGAGGAAGCTTACTTAACTGCTCCATGGTTGTTTGGGGCCGAGCATGTTCATCTACTTGCATTGTCTGTTTTCCTTTCTTTGTCTTCACCTCAATTGGTGCCATCTCATTATTGAAGTAGCCAGCATCATTAGCTAAAATAGTGGAAAGACTATTTATAAGAACAGGGGGAAAAATGAATAGCAACTAGAAAAATGAAATCAAATGTATCCTCCAATGTGATTCCTGTTCTGTCCTCTCCGCTCAGTCTACTTACCTACAAGCTTTTATTACCTGTATCACTCACCTGCTAATTGGAGGATTTAATATACTCTCACCCATGCAGATGCATTCTGTACCTTTCTAAAATTACGATTTTAACTACTTTTTTCTTTTTTTTTACAAAGTGTGCTGTGCGGTGCTTAGTTGCTTGGTTGTGTCTGATCTTTGCGAGCCCGTGGACTACAGCCCACCAGGTTCCTCTGTCCAGGGGGATCCTCCAGGCAAGAATACTGGAGTGCACTGCCATGCCCTCTTCCAGGGCATCTTCCCAACCCAGGGATTGAACCCAGGTCTCCCGCAGTGCAGGCAAATTATTGTCTGAGCCACAAGGACACCTAAAAAGAGTTCATTGCCAGGGGTGCTACCTACCGATGCATTCCCTGCAGTGACGGTTCCTTCTTTCTTGAACACTGGAGGAAGCTTACTTAACTGCTCCATGGTTGTTTGGGGCCGAGCATGTTCATCTACTTGCATTGTCTGTTTTCCTTTCTTTGTCTTCACCTCAATTGGTGCCATCTCATTATTGAAGTAGCCAGCATCATTAGCTAAAATAGTGGAAAGACTATTTATAAGAACAGGGGGAAAAATGAATAGCAACTAGAAAAATGAAATCAAATGTATCCTCCAATGTGATTCCTGTTCTGTCCTCTCCGCTCAGTCTACTTACCTACAAGCTTTTATTACCTGTATCACTCACCTGCTAATTGGAGGATTTAATATACTCTCACCCATGCAGATGCATTCTGTACCTTTCTAAAATTACGATTTTAACTACTTTTTTCTTTTTTTTTACAAAGTGTGCTGTGCGGTGCTTAGTTGCTTGGTTGTGTCTGATCTTTGCGAGCCCGTGGACTACAGCCCACCAGGTTCCTCTGTCCAGGGGGATCCTCCAGGCAAGAATACTGGAGTGCACTGCCATGCCCTCTTCCAGGGCATCTTCCCAACCCAGGGATTGAACCCAGGTCTCCCACACTGCAGGCAGATTCTTTACCATCTGAGCCACCAGGGAAAAGGTTCTATACTAAATAATTCACTTCCTAAACCTTTTCACTGAATGTGATTTTTTGAACAAAAAAGTCACAAGGTACTGCTAGACTATTAGTGTCCGTCTGCTACCTACAGATATAATGGCATCATATGAATTTTTATGCCCTTTTTTAACTTCTCTAGGTGAGATACAAAATAATTTAAAAGTTATCAAGGTATACTTACAGTCAACAAGAATGTACTGTACACTTAAAACTTTAGTAAGCAGCTAGATCTCATGTTAAGCGTTCTTACCACAATAAGAAAAAGGATTACCAAGTTGTCTATGTCACCAAGTAATCTATGGCTGAAATTTAATGACAAGCAACCTGAAGAAATGATATGCTCTATTACTGACACAGTTCTAAGAGAAACAGCTTACCTACTTCCACCCCCACTGGCTGGAGTGGGCAACAGTAACCTAAAGCTTCAGAAAGAGAGTAAGTCGGGAGCGCACGCGTGCAGAGTCACTCAGTCGTGTCCGACTCTTGTGACCCCATGGACTAGGTCTGTCACCCACCAGGTTCCTCTGTCCAGGGGGATCCTCCAGGCAAGAATACTGGAGTGCACTGCCATGCCCTCTTCCAGGGCATCTTCCCAACCCAGGGATTGAACCCAGGTCTCCCACACTGCAGGCAGATTCTTTACCATCTGAGCCACCAGGGAAAAGGTTCTATACTAAATAATTCACTTCCTAAACCTTTTCACTGAATGTGATTTTTTGAACAAAAAAGTCACAAGGTACTGCTAGACTATTAGTGTCCGTCTGCTACCTACAGATATAATGGCATCATATGAATTTTTATGCCCTTTTAACTTCTCTAGGTGAGATACAAAATAATTTAAAAGTTATCAAGGTATACTTACAGTCAACAAGAATGTACTGTACACTTAAAACTTTAGTAAGCAGCTAGATCTCATGTTAAGCGTTCTTACCACAATAAGAAAAAGGATTACCAAGTTGTCTATGTCACCAAGTAATCTATGGCTGAAATTTAATGACAAGCAACCTGAAGAAATGATATGCTCTATTACTGACACAGTTCTAAGAGAAACAGCTTACCTACTTCCACCCCCACTGGCTGGAGTGGGCAACAGTAACCTAAAGCTTCAGAAAGAGAGTAAGTCGGGAGCGCACGCGTGCAGAGTCACTCAGTCGTGTCCGACTCTTGTGACCCCATGGACTAGGTCTGTCACCCACTAGGCTCCTCTGTCCATGGAATTCTCCAGGCAAGAATACGGAGTGGATGCCATTTCCTCCTCCAGGGGGCCTTCCCGACCCAGGGGTGGAGCCCGCGTCTCCTGCACCAGCAGGTGATTCTTTACCACCGAGCCACCTGGGGGGCCCAGGTCAGGACTAACACCACCGTCACTGTTCTATCACCCACGCAGTGGACACGAAACGGGCAGACTCTGGGAGCCGGTGAGGGACAGGGAGGCCTGGCGTGCTGCAGGCCATGAGGTTGCAGTCAGACACGACTGGATGACTCGACAATTTCGATTTATCACTTCATAACAGGTTAACATTTCTCTTATGTGGCTCTTACAATCTTCTGTTAGGGGAAAAATAAAACGGAAGGCAAATTTTTTTATCTCTATTATTAGCTTAGCTTAGTGACTACTATGTGGTGAATAAATGAGTGATGTCAGACAATCTGTACGTGGCAAACTAAGGAACAGACTGCTAACTCTTGACCTTTAGACCAACACCCTTTCACTTAAATGGCACGAAAAAACAGTAGGAGTTGGATCAGCCCCATTCCATTTATCCCTCTGAAATACTAAAATGAACTTTAACCTCACTTATTTAATACCCCTAAACAAGAGTTTCTGCTCATTTATAATAATTTCATTTTCAAAACCCTTTTCAGAGGACTAACACATTTCTTCAACTCGCCACACTAATAAAGGAACGGGTGTCACCCGCCCACCGTGGACGGGCTCACCAGCGGCGTGCAGTCCTACACAAGGACACCACAGCTGGGGCCGTGGGCTCGCGCTGGGTCTCTGAGTCAGGTGCAATGACTCTCAACTAAGAGTGGGAACGAGAAGTCCTAAAAGCACACCCAAAGAGTCCTTCCCAACCCAGCCATACCATTCTCTCCTCTTCAGGGAGCACATCCTCTCTGCCCCAGTGGCCCCAGGGAGCCATCGCCTCCAACAGACAGTATCACGGCCCTTAGACTCTTCTACTGACCAATCTGGTGCCAAATTCAAGTGTCCAGATAGGGCCAACTGGCCATACTATTTTTTTTTTTTTTTTTTTTTGGGGGGGGGTGGGGTTGGGGAGGGAGGGGAGCAGGCGGGCCACTTCTATTGGTCTTTCATTTCTCTATTTTCATCCGTCTTTGTTCTTTGGCTCCTGTGGGCCTCCCATCGCGTTGGCGTCTGTCGTTGCAGAGCGCAGGCTCCGGGCGCATGCGCCCCAGAGCTCCGGCTCGGCGATTGGACACATCCGTCCAGCCGCTCCGCGGCACGTGGGATCTTCCCAGGCCAGGGATCAAACCGGCGCCCCTTGTACTGCAAGGCGGTGTCCTTATCCACTGGACCACCAGGGGAAGCCCGCCATACTATTTTTTAAGTGGCATTCACAATACTTCCAAAGAGAAACTCCCACTTAATTTGCAATCATTAACAGAATAGTCAATATTGAATCATTTAAAACAAAGGATTAATAAAAAAACGTGATTTCCCAAAAAGGGATCATTTAAAACTAATATTATTAAACGATCTTTATAATCTAAAAGGATAACAATCTTTCCCAGTTTTCTGTCTGGAGATATTTATCATAACCGGTTTCACTGACCAGCTTTCCACCTCTGCTGTGACTGCAGGGCGTATCTGTCACAGTCTTCTCGGCTTATTTGATGTTTCACAGCTAGGTTCTCTGCAGTAATTGCCATTGGCATTTGGACATGCTGATCTGTTAATGATGTCCACAGAGTGTCTTCCAGCTATTAAAAGACATGGATAAAGTCATTTGTAAAGCATATCTTTTTTCTGCATTTCTTCAACTCGCCACACTAATAAAGGAACGGGTGTCACCCGCCCACCGTGGACGGGCTCACCAGCGGCGTGCAGTCCTACACAAGGACACCACAGCTGGGGCCGTGGGCTCGCGCTGGGTCTCTGAGTCAGGTGCAATGACTCTCAACTAAGAGTGGGAACGAGAAGTCCTAAAAGCACACCCAAAGAGTCCTTCCCAACCCAGCCATACCATTCTCTCCTCTTCAGGGAGCACATCCTCTCTGCCCCAGTGGCCCCAGGGAGCCATCGCCTCCAACAGACAGTATCACGGCCCTTAGACTCTTCTACTGACCAATCTGGTGCCAAATTCAAGTGTCCAGATAGGGCCAACTGGCCATACTATTTTTTTTTTTTTTTTTTTTGGGGGGGGGGTGGGGTTGGGGAGGGAGGGGAGCGGGTGGGCCACTTCTATTGGTCTTTCGTTTCTCTGTTTTCATCCGTCTTTGTTCTTTGGCTCCTGTGGGCCTCCCATCGCGTTGGCGTCTGTCGTTGCAGAGCGCAGGCTCCGGGCGCATGCGCCCCAGAGCTCCGGCTCGGCGATTGGACACATCCGTCCAGCCGCTCCGCGGCACGTGGGATCTTCCCAGGCCAGGGATCAAACCGGCGCCCCTTGTACTGCAAGGCGGTGTCCTTATCCACTGGACCACCAGGGGAAGCCCGCCATACTATTTTTTAAGTGGCATTCACAATACTTCCAAAGAGAAACTCCCACTTAATTTGCAATCATTAACAGAATAGTCAATATTGAATCATTTAAAACAAAGGATTAATAAAAAAACGTGATTTCCAAAAGGTATCATTTAAAACTAATATTATTAAACGATCTTTATAATCTAAAAGGATAACAATCTTTCCCAGTTTTCTGTCTGGAGATATTTATCATAACCGGTTTCACTGACCAGCTTTCCACCTCTGCTGTGACTGCAGGGCGTATCTGTCACAGTCTTCTCGGCTTATTTGATGTTTCACAGCTAGGTTCTCTGCAGTAATTGCCATTGGCATTTGGACATGCTGATCTGTTAATGATGTCCACAGAGTGTCTTCCAGCTATTAAAAGACATGGATAAAGTCATTTGTAAAGCATATCTTTTGAAAGTAATATGCTATCATTTCTTTGCATTTAAATAATCAACAGTTCCAATAAAAAAAATAAGATGAGATTTTCTGATAAGTACTTACTACGATTCATATTTGGTTCTGAGACATTTTCTAAAAACACCTGACGCCATAAGGTGCCCACGTTCTCCTGTCTAAACACAGGGCTCTGAACGCGCAGGGTGAGAATGCGGGAAGTCAGCGCTTACACCCTCACAGCGCCCTCGGATAAGACGCTGCAGAGTCTCCTGCAGCGTTTCCCCGTGGCTGCCCCTGTCAGGCAGCTGCGAGCGCTCTGGCAAAGAGTACAGGTGGCCCTTTATGCTGCCCCAAGCCTTCAGCGGTAGGATTAGCAGGTTCTACCCATTAGCTCTGAGGTTAAAAAAGTCCGGGATAGGCTGGTATTTGCTGTCCAGTTAGCCAGTCTCTGATAAACGGGCCCCACCTGTCTCTCCTAGACTGTCTTGTCATCCTCTGAGTTACTGACCTGTCTTTCCAAAGGCTTCCTCCAATATCTTAGGAATCTTAAATATTATCTCGCATTTTCTAAGTCTTATTCCTTTCAATTTTCAAAAAGGCCAGGTGACAAACAGGGTGAACAGGATAAATCAGTGATCATAACGGGAAAGCCTACTGGCTTACAGCGTTGTCAGCCCTTTGACCTGGGAGGACAGCACGCCCTCCTTCTCATAGTATGCCTCAGGCTGTCCTAGAAGGATCCTGTCGATCTGACTGATCTGGGACACAATTATCTATTTGAAGAGAACGTTTCCTGTGCTGAAGCAGAAATCTATTCAATGGAGATTGTTCCAGAAATAAAATTTCCATAAATCACGGTAAAGATTCATCTGGTTTACCAAGTATTCGGTAGAGAGATGAAGTCAACCTTTACCTATCTTTTTAATCTGTTTCCCTTTCCTCCATTTTCCCAGATGTTAAATTCCACTAACGGAAGTGAGTCGAGGTAAAGTCTAATTTTATGTGAGTTGAAATGTCAAAACAAACAACTACGAAACAGTTTACAAATTTCAAATCATTCATATCTTGCCAACCCCTATTAAAAGACATGGATAAAGTCATTTGTAAAGCATATCTTTTGAAAGAAATGTTTCATTTCTTTGCATTTAAATAATCAACAGTTCCAATAAAAAAAATAAGATGAGATTTTCTGATAAGTACTTACTACGATTCATATTTGGTTCTGAGACATTTTCTAAAAACACCTGACGCCATAAGGTGCCCACGTTCTCCTGTCTAAACACAGGGCTCTGAACGCGCAGGGTGAGAATGCGGGAAGTCAGCGCTTACACCCTCACAGCGCCCTCGGATAAGACGCTGCAGAGTCTCCTGCAGCGTTTCCCCGTGGCTGCCCCTGTCAGGCAGCTGCGAGCGCTCTGGCAAAGAGTACAGGTGGCCCTTTATGCTGCCCCAAGCCTTCAGCGGTAGGATTAGCAGGTTCTACCCATTAGCTCTGAGGTTAAAAAAGTCCGGGATAGGCTGGTATTTGCTGTCCAGTTAGCCAGTCTCTGATAAACGGGCCCCACCTGTCTCTCCTAGACTGTCTTGTCATCCTCTGAGTTACTGACCTGTCTTTCCAAAGGCTTCCTCCAATATCTTAGGAATCTTAAATATTATCTCGCATTTTCTAAGTCTTATTCCTTTCAATTTTCAAAAAGGCCAGGTGACAAACAGGGTGAACAGGATAAATCAGTGATCATAACGGGAAAGCCTACTGGCTTACAGCGTTGTCAGCCCTTTGACCTGGGAGGACAGCACGCCCTCCTTCTCATAGTATGCCTCAGGCTGTCCTAGAAGGATCCTGTCGATCTGACTGATCTGGGACACAATTATCTATTTGAAGAGAACGTTTCCTGTGCTGAAGCAGAAATCTATTCAATGGAGATTGTTCCAGAAATAAAATTTCCATAAATCACGGTAAAGATTCATCTGGTTTACCAAGTATTCGGTAGAGAGATGAAGTCAACCTTTACCTATCTTTTTAATCTGTTTCCCTTTCCTCCATTTTCCCAGATGTTAAATTCCACTAACGGAAGTGAGTCGAGGTAAAGTCTAATTTTATGTGAGTTGAAATGTCAAAACAAACAACTACGAAACAGTTTACAAATTTCAAATCATTCATATCTTGCCAACCCCCTATTAACAAAACTGGTTTAAAATTTTTTCTCTACCCCCAAATGGTGTTATTAAAAAATTACGGTATTATAGCATGAGAAATAATCCTTAAAATTTTAATGGTTCCAACCTTGAGCTCTGATCCAAGCCTAGTTCCAAAACGAATATTTCTGACACAGTGGGGAGCTTGGCTCATGCTTTCAGTGCCTCCACACAATACAACTTCAGAGTCTTTAACACAAATATCCTATAAAAACAAATGACAACAATAAAATCCTTTTATTGTGACAGAAATATGTACTAAGCAGTAAACCGGTAGTAAAGCTAACAAGCACCATCACTTACAGCAGAACTTCCATGTTACGGGGTCTCAAAGGGAAATAAAGTAATTGCAAAGTGGATGCTAATATATCCATTCCCAAGATACAAGGAGGAAAAAAACTAGCACACTTCAATCATTTGTGCAGAAGTAACAAATCCCACCTACATTCTGACAAGGAATGGTAATTCTTAACTCAATACAAATCTTAAAAATGAGCAGAGATATTAATGTCTGGTATAAATGTACAAACTGCCAATAGATAATAAAGAATGAGCCCTTAAAAAAGGCAAAAGTAGGGCTTCCCTGGTGGTCCAGTAGGTAAAGAGTCGTCCTTGCAGTGCAACAGGACACCAGTTTGATCCCTTGTCTCAGAAAATCCCACATGCTGATGAGCGGCCGAGCCAGTGTGTCCAATTGTGAGCCAGCGCTCTGCAGCACATGCGCCCAGAGCCAGTGCTCTGCAACAAGAGAGGCCACTGTGACGGGAGGCTCACACATGCCAGGGAATAAACATGGATGAAAAATAAAAGCAATGACTTGAGCCAAAAAAACAAAGGCATGCAAAAAAAACCGCAAAAGGGCTTCCCTGGTGGTCCAGTGGGCAAGGACACCGCCTGGCAGTGCAAGGGGCACCGGTTCGATCCCTGGCCTGGGAAGATCCCACGTGCCGCGGAGCGGCTGGACCGATGTGTCCAATTGCCCAGCTGGAGCTCTGGAGCGCATGCGCCCAGAGCCGGTGCTCTGCGACGACAGACGCCACCGTGATGAGAAGCCCACACGGGCCAAAGAACAAAGATGGAGGAAAATAGATAAATGAGAGACCAACAGAAGCGGCCCACCCGCCCCCCTCCCTCCCCAACCCGCCCCCACAAAAGAAAAAAAAAACGCAAAAGAAAATTGATCCTATTAATGGATGAATCTGAAGGAGACCACAGATTTGTAAGAACTAGGTTAACCTAGAGGACTCATAAAAAGTAACCTGTTTCTTCTAATTTTTTCCATTATTTGCATTCATCAGAAAAGTAGCAAACAACAACGCTCCAGGAACCTGAGGTTTAACACGACTGACAGGAAGATCAAGGTCACTGTCTAAGATGCAGTGTTACAGAAATAAATGAATGCGAAAGTAACATAGTCATTACAATATGTTTTGTCTTTCATTTTATTTGTAATAAAATATAAAGACTTTGAAAACATAAAGACTGTGACAAACTAAATTTTATTGTACCCCTTTTCCCTGTGCTCAAGGGAAGAAATATATTTGCCCAACTAGTTTGTCCATTGACCAACAGTATCATTCAGTACCTCTGTAGTAAAATACCTTTCTTATCATCCTCTAAACGCTCTACCTCCTTTTCTTCCCTTATAGTCTTTATTCACTGCTTCAAATTACCAGACTGGGCACTCTCACAGATCTGGGTTCAGATTCTGTCTCTACAACTTAGTAAACCTAATGCCTTTAATAATCAGTTTCCTGTAAAATGGGAATAACAGTTCTTGCCTCATAGGACTGTTGTGAAAATTAAGGGAGATACTGAATGTAAATATAGCACAGGGTCTGGCACATAGAAGCACTCGATAAAAATAACAGTCATGACTCGCTGTTTAAAAATTGTGATAAATACACACAACATAAAATTTACCACATTCTAATCAAGCTGAACTGAACAGGTCACTAAGCACAGTCACACTGTTATGTAGCCAGCCACCAGCCACCTCCAGAAGTCTTACCAACTTCCAAACTGAAACCCCGTGTCCACTAAACACTAACTCCCCATTTTCTCTTCCCTACCAGCCCGAGCAATCCGCACTTCATCTTCTGTTGCTAAGAATCTGACCACTCTAGGGACCTCATATAAGTGGATTCATACAGTACTGTCCCTCTGTGACCAGCTTATTCCCTTTAGCATGTTTTCAGGGTTCATTGGTGGTTTAGTCGCTAAGTCGTGTCTGACTCTTGCGACCCCATGGATTATAGCCTGCCAGGCTCCTCTGTTCCCGGGATATTCCAGGCAAGAATACTGGTTCATCACTAGCTTTTAAGAAATGAATTTTTTCTATGAATATTTTTCCAATAAACATCAAATATTGACCTCTCCTAATAAATACTACAAAATTAAAAACTTAGTGTTACACTAAAGTGAGGCATTCCCTCTACTTTTTTTTTTTAATTTTGGCCTCTTTCATTGGTTTATTTATTTATTTATTTTCATCCATCTTCATTCCCCAGCCTGTGTGGGCCTCCCATCGCAGTGGCCTCTCTTGCCACAGAGCACTGGCTCTGGGTGCATGCACTCCAGAGTGCTGGCTTGTCATTGGACACACCGGTCCAGCCGTTCTGTAGCACATGGGATCTTCCTGGGCTCAAACCAGTGTCCCCTGTGCTGCAAGGTGAACTTGTTACCCACTGGATCACCAGGGAAGTTCATTCAGTACCTCTGTAGTAAAATACCTTTCTTATCATCCTCTAAACGCTCTACCTCCTTTTCTTCCCTTATAGTCTTTATTCACTGCTTCAAATTACCAGACTGGGCACTCTCACAGATCTGGGTTCAGATTCTGTCTCTACAACTTAGTAAACCTAATGCCTTTAATAATCAGTTTCCTGTAAAATGGGAATAACAGTTCTTGCCTCATAGGACTGTTGTGAAAATTAAGGGAGATACTGAATGTAAATATAGCACAGGGTCTGGCACATAGAAGCACTCGATAAAAATAACAGTCATGACTCGCTGTTTAAAAATTGTGATAAATACACACAACATAAAATTTACCACATTCTAATCAAGCTGAACTGAACAGGTCACTAAGCACAGTCACACTGTTATGTAGCCAGCCACCAGCCACCTCCAGAAGTCTTACCAACTTCCAAACTGAAACCCCGTGTCCACTAAACACTAACTCCCCATTTTCTCTTCCCTACCAGCCCGAGCAATCCGCACTTCATCTTCTGTTGCTAAGAATCTGACCACTCTAGGGACCTCATATAAGTGGATTCATACAGTACTGTCCCTCTGTGACCAGCTTATTCCCTTTAGCATGTTTTCAGGGTTCATTGGTGGTTTAGTCGCTAAGTCGTGTCTGACTCTTGCGACCCCATGGATTATAGCCTGCCAGGCTCCTCTGTTCCCGGGATATTCCAGGCAAGAATACTGGTTCATCACTAGCTTTTAAGAAATGAATTTTTTCTATGAATATTTTTCCAATAAACATCAAATATTGACCTCTCCTAATAAATACTACAAAATTAAAAACTTAGTGTTACACTAAAGTGAGGCATTCCCTCTACTTTTTTTTTTTAATTTTGGCCTCTTTCATTGGTTTATTTATTTATTTATTTTCATCCATCTTCATTCCCCAGCCTGTGTGGGCCTCCCATCGCAGTGGCCTCTCTTGCCACAGAGCACTGGCTCTGGGTGCATGCACTCCAGAGTGCTGGCTTGTCATTGGACACACCGGTCCAGCCGTTCTGTAGCACATGGGATCTTCCTGGGCTCAAACCAGTGTCCCCTGTGCTGCAAGGTGAACTTGTTACCCACTGGATCACCAGGGAAGCCCTCCCTCTACCATTAATATTTTCAGAGAATTAAATGAAATGTTGCCCTTACCTGACATCCATTCACAATGGACTGGAAACCAGAGCCACAGAGCCTGTTAACGGTGACAGCTGGGGTCTCTACTGGGATTCCCACACGCAAACCAACATGTCTCGCCAAGTATATAGCATCTGAAGAACTCTGGAACAGAGGAACAAGAGAAAGAATTACCTCTATAATAAACCTAGGAATCAAGAAGAAGGAAAAATATATTAAAATGCTCACAATTAAAAAACCTATACACAATGTGGCTCTAAGGTAGGGCATGATGCATAAGAGTACAGCATATTTTATATAATAAGTGTTAATGATTTGAATAAAAACTGTAATTTGGTTGACTGGTTTTTAAACTAAGTATGAGAAATCCTTTTTAAATTCTCAGAACACAGAATTTTAGAACAGTTAGAGCTGTTAAAAAACGGAAGGGCTTTCCAGGTGGCACTAGGGGTAAGGAATCGCCTTGCCAAAGCAGGAGATGGAAGAGGCAGGTGCAGTCCCAGGATTGGGAAGATCCCCTGGAGGAGGAACTGGCAACTCACTCCAGGATTCTTGCCACGAGGAGCCTGGCGGGCTGCAGTCCACAGGGTCACAAAGAGTCAGACACGACTGAAACGACTGAGCACAAGCACAAAAATGGAATAGGCTACCTCCCAGTTGTAAGTTCTTTAACAGTCTCAGAGCACAAGAATTTCATCACTAGCTTTTAAGCTATGAATATTTTTCCAATAAACATCAAATATTGACCTCTCCTAATAAATACTACAAAATTAAAAACTTAGTGTTACACTAAAGTGAGGCATTCCCTCTACTTTTTTTTTTTAATTTTGGCCTCTTTCATTGGTTTATTTATTTATTTATTTTCATCCATCTTCATTCCCCAGCCTGTGTGGGCCTCCCATCGCAGTGGCCTCTCTTGCCACAGAGCACTGGCTCTGGGTGCATGCACTCCAGAGTGCTGGCTTGTCATTGGACACACCGGTCCAGCCGTTCTGTAGCACATGGGATCTTCCTGGGCTCAAACCAGTGTCCCCTGTGCTGCAAGGTGAACTTGTTACCCACTGGATCACCAGGGAAGCCCTCCCTCTACCATTAATATTTTCAGAGAATTAAATGAAATGTTGCCCTTACCTGACATCCATTCACAATGGACTGGAAACCAGAGCCACAGAGCCTGTTAACGGTGACAGCTGGGGTCTCTACTGGGATTCCCACACGCAAACCAACATGTCTCGCCAAGTATATAGCATCTGAAGAACTCTGGAACAGAGGAACAAGAGAAAGAATTACCTCTATAATAAACCTAGGAATCAAGAAGAAGGAAAAATATATTAAAATGCTCACAATTAAAAAACCTATACACAATGTGGCTCTAAGGTAGGGCATGATGCATAAGAGTACAGCATATTTTATATAATAAGTGTTAATGATTTGAATAAAAACTGTAATTTGGTTGACTGGTTTTTAAACTAAGTATGAGAAATCCTTTTTAAATTCTCAGAACACAGAATTTTAGAACAGTTAGAGCTGTTAAAAAACGGAAGGGCTTTCCAGGTGGCACTAGGGGTAAGGAATCGCCTTGCCAAAGCAGGAGATGGAAGAGGCAGGTGCAGTCCCAGGATTGGGAAGATCCCCTGGAGGAGGAACTGGCAACTCACTCCAGGATTCTTGCCACGAGGAGCCTGGCGGGCTGCAGTCCACAGGGTCACAAAGAGTCAGACACGACTGAAACGACTGAGCACAAGCACAAAAATGGAATAGGCTACCTCCAAGTTGTAAGTTCTTTAACAGAGGAAGTCTCAGAGACTGTGGTTCACAACCATGGCTGGAATAACCGGGAATGCTTTTATCAACATAGTGATGCTTAAGCTCTTAATGAAAGCAGTTACTCCAGAAAGGCTGGAGGAGGCCACAGGGATCAATAGTTACTTTTTATTTTTTGCCTCTAAGTCATTGTTTTATTTTTCATCTATCTTTATTCTCTGGCACGTGTGGGCCTCCCATCACAGTGGCCTCTCTCCTTGCAGGGCACCAGCTCTGTGTGCATGCACTCCAGAGTGCTGGCTTGTAATTGGACACACCGGCCCAGCCTTTCCTCAGCACAGGGGATCTTCCCAGGTCAGGGGTCAAACCAGTGCCCCTTGCACCACAAAACGGACTCTTTACCCACTGGACCACCAGGAAAGCCCTCAACAGTTACTTTTAACAGCACCTAGACCAAGGCTGAGATCAGCTGACCTAGGAAGGGGAGAGATGAACAATGGTCAGGAGAATAAGAGGTGGACTAGACCACTGCTTCTCAAACTTTAAAATGCAGGTTCTCAACAAGCAGGTGAAAAACTGCCTGATATTCTGCATTCCTCACCACGGACCACACTCTGAGTGAGAACTTTTATTGTGGAGAGAGCTAAAGAAAACTCGATAAAACATAAAGAACTGATCCATCAAGGTAGCCTTAGGATGTTCACTGTACTATCCTTTTAACTTCTGAATAGATTTGGAACTTTTCAAAATAAAACAGAAAACATTCAGCACATCTAGAGGATAGGGTTTTGAGTGAAGATAGAAGTGGGAGGAGCTCAGTGAAATACCAAGAAATCCGCTGACTGTGTCAACTACAAATTGGCACTTTCCAATGACACTGCCAACGAATGAACAAGGGCATCCGCCACCTGCCTCAGCGGAGACTGACCAATGTGCTGTAGCACGCTGGGCAACTAGGGGTAAGGAATCGCCTTGCCAAAGCAGGAGATGGAAGAGGCAGGTGCAGTCCCAGGATTGGGAAGATCCCCTGGAGGAGGAACTGGCAACTCACTCCAGGATTCTTGCCACGAGGAGCCTGGCGGGCTGCAGTCCACAGGGTCACAAAGAGTCAGACACGACTGAAACGACTGAGCACAAGCACAAAAATGGAATAGGCTACCTCCAAGTTGTAAGTTCTTTAACAGAGGAAGTCTCAGAGACTGTGGTTCACAACCATGGCTGGAATAACCGGGAATGCTTTTATCAACATAGTGATGCTTAAGCTCTTAATGAAAGCAGTTACTCCAGAAAGGCTGGAGGAGGCCACAGGGATCAATAGTTACTTTTTATTTTTTGCCTCTAAGTCATTGTTTTATTTTTCATCTATCTTTATTCTCTGGCACGTGTGGGCCTCCCATCACAGTGGCCTCTCTCCTTGCAGGGCACCAGCTCTGTGTGCATGCACTCCAGAGTGCTGGCTTGTAATTGGACACACCGGCCCAGCCTTTCCTCAGCACAGGGGATCTTCCCAGGTCAGGGGTCAAACCAGTGCCCCTTGCACCACAAAACGGACTCTTTACCCACTGGACCACCAGGAAAGCCCTCAACAGTTACTTTTAACAGCACCTAGACCAAGGCTGAGATCAGCTGACCTAGGAAGGGGAGAGATGAACAATGGTCAGGAGAATAAGAGGTGGACTAGACCACTGCTTCTCAAACTTTAAAATGCAGGTTCTCAACAAGCAGGTGAAAAACTGCCTGATATTCTGCATTCCTCACCACGGACCACACTCTGAGTGAGAACTTTTATTGTGGAGAGAGCTAAAGAAAACTCGATAAAACATAAAGAACTGATCCATCAAGGTAGCCTTAGGATGTTCACTGTACTATCCTTTTAACTTCTGAATAGATTTGGAACTTTTCAAAATAAAACAGAAAACATTCAGCACATCTAGAGGATAGGGTTTTGAGTGAAGATAGAAGTGGGAGGAGCTCAGTGAAATACCAAGAAATCCGCTGACTGTGTCAACTACAAATTGGCACTTTCCAATGACACTGCCAACGAATGAACAAGGGCATCCGCCACCTGCCTCAGCGGAGACTGACCAATGTGCTGTAGCAGCTGCTGACCGTCAACACTCCCCGAGGTAGTTCAGGGTGGAGGGAGGCACTCTGTGCCCCAGGGAATCAGGTTGGACAGGGCTTTAGATACATGGATGCTTTCAGGAACAGATTTTATGATCCCAAACCTTGCATCTCCTCGTATCTAGAAAAACACGAATTCCCTTCATGGTGAATCAGATCCTCGTGACTAACAGAAATCCCCTTTGTAAAATGAGTATTGAATAGTACTGATCCCCTCCCCTACTTCAGAAAAATCTTATATATTGACCTTTACCCGACCACCTCTTTGAAGCAGTCTCTCTCAGCAATCTGAGGTGTTGCCTCCCAGGCTGCAGTCCTCATTTTGCCCCAAACACAACTTAACTCACAGCTCTCAAGTTGTGCTTTCTTAGTCAACAGTTATAAGGACCACGAAGGGACGCAGAGCTGACTTCCCTCCTTCGCCTGAACTCCACAAGGAAAGGAACTAGAGCTCCGGTACCAGCAGTGGCCCCTTGCGCACATCTGTCTTCTCAGGGAGTGCACACAGACTTGGGTTAAGGTTTTCCTGGTTCTTGAATCTCCCGTATTGGTTGAGATTCTGAGTTCTATTGGTCTTTCATTTCTCTATTTTCATCCGTCTTTGTTCTTTGGCTCCTGTGGGCCTCCCATCGCGGTGGCCTCTGTTGTTGCAGAGCGCCGGCTCTGGGCGCATTCGCTCCAGAGCTCTGGCTCGGTAATTGGACACATCGGTCCAGCCACTCTGCGGCACGTGGGATCTTCCCAGGCCAGGGATCGAACCGGCGCCCCTTGCACTGCAAGGTGGTGTCCTTACCCACTGAACCACCAGGGGAAGCCCTCTGAGTTTTATTTGACAATGGAGCAGGTTAGCTGCCCCCTCCCAGAAGGAAAGATAATGGGGTGGGGTGGTGAGTGAAACATCTGGGGGCAATACCCACTCACGGTCTAGACACTGAGTGGGGCTCGGTTGGAAGATAGTGAGAAATTTTCGTCCAGTTGAAAGATGCTGGGAAGGGGGATGGCTGAAAGGTGCCAGGGATTCAATCACCCACCCAGTGGAAGGGTACTAGGGAGGGGGCTCAATTGGAAAAACCTAAGAATACCTGGGGCTCAGCTGAAAAGAAGCTGAGGTTACTCAGTTGTAGGGGACTGAATCATCCTGGCTGAGTGGTTAGGTAAGAGGCTGATTAGACTTTTTTCCTCATTCTGGCTGCCTTTATAGAATTTGTTGCGATAAAAGTGAGGAAAATACATGAGAGCTTTGTGTCAAAGAGCAAGGATAAAACTCCTCCAGATCAGTTACAATTTTCTCAGGTGATTGAGAAATTTACGGAGTGGTGGAGGCCTCGTCCTCATAATGTGCAGTGGTCCCATAGGGAAACCCACTCATTAATTAAAATACTTGCCCCTCTGGGGGTCGCACATAAGAACTGGCCATTCCATTCAGTGACCTGAGCATCTACAGTGGTCTTAGACTGCCAGAGGCAAAATCTGAGCTACAGAGGGCTGAAACAATTCTGGGATGACTCCTGAAGGAGTGAAGCTCAAAAAGCAGCACACGGGCCCACTACACAATCTTACTAGTAATTTTAACCTCTGACAAATTCAACTTAAAATAGGGAGCAGAATCTCTCAAAAGCAAACGAGGGACGTCAGGAAGTCAACCTCCAACTAACACTCCAGCAAGATTCATGTAAATACATACAGAGTAAGTACTTCAAGTACTTGGGGAAATTATACTAAAAGAGATCTCATCCTAAAAATGGGCAAATTGGGGCTCTTGATAATCCAAAATTGATATTTTTGCACATACAATTAGAAAAGGCCAGCTGTACTTGCTTTGATTGGTATCTAGAAGCTTCTAACAGAGGAAGCTTCTAAAAGAGTAACTTATTTGTAGGAAACCAAAAAGAAATTGCTTGAAACTTTATCAGAATTAAAAAAGGTTGTTAGCACTGACTGCCAGGTCACAGGTCTAGTGGGACAGGGAAGTCAATGTCTGGCATTTATGCCTTTTGGTTTTTAATTTCTGGTCATCACTTTGCCATCTTTTGGGGGCACTCTTGCCACTTGTTTTTTTAATTTCTGGGCACCTCTTTTACATTTTGTTTTATTTGATATGTGACTCCTCGCTGTGAGGTTCTGGTTTTGTTGGTTTGGTTTGAGCATGCAGACATCTGGTACAAACTGCTCAAGCTAATACAGGAAGTGCTTCCTCTAAGGTTCCACACTCCACCTGGGAACCCCTTGGAAAAATTTTCAAATGACTGGTCAACCCATAGCTATGATCCAGTGACAAGAAAAATGGCCTAAATATATTAGATTTTATTAACATAGGATAGTTAAATGGACTGAAGTTTCCTTTTGTCTAGGACTTTCTCCTAATAATTAACAGCCTGGGGCTGATTAAACTAAGACTCCCACTCACCCAGAGGGACAATCCCTGCTGGGACCAACCTGTCCTTGTTATTAGGACCAATTTGAGTATTATCAGGTCTAGATTTTGGTATAAAACTACGAACATGGGGGCTTCTCTGGTGGTCCAGTGGGTAAGGACACCGCCTTGCAGTGCAAGGGGCGCTGGTTCGATCCCTGGCCTGGGAAGATCCCACGTGCCACGGAGCGGCTGGACCGACGTGTCCAATTACCGAGCCGGAGCTCTGGAGCGCATACGCCCAGAGCCGGTGCTCTGCGACAACAGAGGCCACCGCGATGAGAGGCCCACACAGGCCAAAGAACAAAGATGGATGAAACTAGACAAATGAAAGATCAGTGGAAGTGGCCCAACCACCCACCTCCCTCCCCACCCTGCCAAAATAAATTTAAAAAAAAACAAAAAAACAAAAAAACTACGAACATGGAAAAATACAATTATCTCTTTAAGAATTCTTACTCTGAGGAAATAACTCCTCTTCTTCCTTGAGACAAGAGTTCTCTGGATCACTTATTTAGACCATCTCTAATTTCTGAGAGGGTGGGAAAAAAAAAAAAAACCTCTGTAAAAAATAAAATAAAATTTAAAAAAGAATACAAAAAAAGGCCTTATTAGAATCTTAACTGACTTCTTTATAGAATTGGATAAACAGATTCTAAAATTCATATTTTAGAATTACAGGAAACCCAGAACAGCCAAACAACTTTGAAGAGAAAAATAAACAGGAGGACTCACATTTCTTGATTTTGCAACTTCATTACTATGAAGCAATAATAATCAAGCTAATCAAGATAGTGTGGGACTGAAATTTTGTAAAGGATAAACATATATCAATCGTAACTCGCTGTGAGGTTCTGGTTTTGTTGGTTTGGTTTGAGCATGCAGACATCTGGTACAAACTGCTCAAGCTAATACAGGAAGTGCTTCCTCTAAGGTTCCACACTCCACCTGGGAACCCCTTGGAAAAATTTTCAAATGACTGGTCAACCCATAGCTATGATCCAGTGACAAGAAAAATGGCCTAAATATATTAGATTTTATTAACATAGGATAGTTAAATGGACTGAAGTTTCCTTTTGTCTAGGACTTTCTCCTAATAATTAACAGCCTGGGGCTGATTAAACTAAGACTCCCACTCACCCAGAGGGACAATCCCTGCTGGGACCAACCTGTCCTTGTTATTAGGACCAATTTGAGTATTATCAGGTCTAGATTTTGGTATAAAACTACGAACATGGGGGCTTCTCTGGTGGTCCAGTGGGTAAGGACACCGCCTTGCAGTGCAAGGGGCGCTGGTTCGATCCCTGGCCTGGGAAGATCCCACGTGCCACGGAGCGGCTGGACCGACGTGTCCAATTACCGAGCCGGAGCTCTGGAGCGCATACGCCCAGAGCCGGTGCTCTGCGACAACAGAGGCCACCGCGATGAGAGGCCCACACAGGCCAAAGAACAAAGATGGATGAAACTAGACAAATGAAAGATCAGTGGAAGTGGCCCAACCACCCACCTCCCTCCCCACCCTGCCAAAATAAATTTAAAAAAAAACAAAAAAACAAAAAAACTACGAACATGGAAAAATACAATTATCTCTTTAAGAATTCTTACTCTGAGGAAATAACTCCTCTTCTTCCTTGAGACAAGAGTTCTCTGGATCACTTATTTAGACCATCTCTAATTTCTGAGAGGGTGGGAAAAAAAAAAAAAAAAAAAAAACCTCTGTAAAAAATAAAATAAAATTTAAAAAAGAATACAAAAAAAGGCCTTATTAGAATCTTAACTGACTTCTTTATAGAATTGGATAAACAGATTCTAAAATTCATATTTTAGAATTACAGGAAACCCAGAACAGCCAAACAACTTTGAAGAGAAAAACTAAACAGGAGGACTCACATTTCTTGATTTTGCAACTTCATTACTATGAAGCAATAATAATCAAGCTAATCAAGATAGTGTGGGACTGAAATTTTGTAAAGGATAAACATATATAATCAGTAGAATACAATGAGGAATTCAAAAATGAAATCACATTTCTACGGTCAACTGATTTTCAAACAACAGGGCCAAGACCATCCAATGGGAGAAGGAACAGTCTTTTCAACAAATGGTGCTGGAAAAACTGGATCATTATATGCAAAAGACTGAATCTGAACCTGCACCTCAAAACATATATAAAAATTAAATAAAATAAAGCCTTAAATGTATGAGCCACAACTTAGAAGAATAGGAATAAATCTTCATGAACTTAGATTTGGAAACAGATTCTTAGATAATGACACTAAAAGCCTCAGCAACAACAACCGAAATAGGACTTCATCAAAATTTAAAATTTGGGGCTTCCCTGGTGGTCCAGTGGGTAAGGACACTACCTTGCAGTGCAAGGGGCGCCGGTTCGATCCCTGGCCTGGGAAGATCCCACATGCCGCGGAGCGCCTGGACCCATGTGTCCAATTACCCAGCCGGAGCTCTGGAGCGCATGAGCCCAGAGCCAGCGCTCTGCGACAACAGAGGCCACCGTGATGGGAGGCCCACAAGAGCCAAAGAACAAAGACGGATGAAAATAGACAAATGAAAGACCAACAGAAGTGGCCCGCCCAACTCCTCCCACCCCAACCCGCGCCCCCCCCAAAATAAACAAATGTTAAAAAAAAACAAAAACTAAATTTTCATATGCCAAAGGACACACTTAAGAAGTTCAAAGGTAATAATAAAGTCTAATAAAAAATAATAAAAATATTTGCAAATCATGTATTTGTTAATGGGCTTATATCTAGGATATATAAAAAACACTTATGACTCAATAATGAAAAGACAAATGACCCAATCAAAAATGGGAAAAGGATATGAATTAGACATTCTCCAAGAAGAAGCAGCAGTGGTCAAAAGCTACGAAATTATGTTCAACAGCACCAGTCATCAGGGAAAGGCAAATTAAAACCACAATGAGATAAAACCACAATGAGATACTACTTCACATTCACTAGGACGGCTATAGTGATGAAAAGATACACAGTAACAAGGGCTGATAAGGATGTGGAGAAAGTGGAACCTTCATACACCTTAGACAGGAATGTAAAATGTTTCAGCTGTCTTGGAAAAACCATCTGAAAGTTTCTGAAACAACTAAATGTAGAGATACCACATAACCTAGTAATTACACTCATAGGCATATACCCAAGGGAAATAAAAACCTATGTCCACACAGAAACTGATACATGATGTTCAAAGTAGTATTCCTCACAGGGGACCGTCGTGCAGCGTTCTCTGGGTCTTGTCCCAGCTCTAAGAGCCGACAGCATGCAGTGGAGGAGGCGGCGGTAGCCTCAGATCTTCTCACCCAGCCTGGAACTACCTCATCAGCCAGGAAAGCAGCGACTAGTGCGCTCATACTCTCAGTGGTGGCTTCCCGGGTAGCTAGTGGCAAAGAACCTGCCTGCCAGTGCAAGAGACGTAAGACATGTGGGTTCGATCCCTGAGTTGGGAAGATCCCCTGGAGGAGGGCATGGCAAACCACTCCAGTATTCTTGCCTGGACCCATGTGTCCAATTACCCAGCCGGAGCTCTGAGCGCATGAGCCCAGAGCCAGCCCGACAACAGAGGCCACCGTGATGGGAGGCCCACAAGAGCCAAAGAACAAAGACGGATGAAAATAGACAAATGAAAGACCAACAGAAGTGGCCCGCCCAACTCCTCCCACCCCAACCCGCGCCCCCCCCAAAATAAACAAATGTTAAAAAAAAACAAAAACTAAATTTTCATATGCCAAAGGACACACTTAAGAAGTTCAAAGGTAATAATAAAGTCTAATAAAAAATAATAAAAATATTTGCAAATCATGTATTTGTTAATGGGCTTATATCTAGGATATATAAAAAACACTTATGACTCAATAATGAAAAGACAAATGACCCAATCAAAAATGGGAAAAGGATATGAATTAGACATTCTCCAAGAAGAAGCAGCAGTGGTCAAAAGCTACGAAATTATGTTCAACAGCACCAGTCATCAGGGAAAGGCAAATTAAAACCACAATGAGATAAAACCACAATGAGATACTACTTCACATTCACTAGGACGGCTATAGTGATGAAAAGATACACAGTAACAAGGGCTGATAAGGATGTGGAGAAAGTGGAACCTTCATACACCTTAGACAGGAATGTAAAATGTTTCAGCTGTCTTGGAAAAACCATCTGAAAGTTTCTGAAACAACTAAATGTAGAGATACCACATAACCTAGTAATTACACTCATAGGCATATACCCAAGGGAAATAAAAACCTATGTCCACACAGAAACTGATACATGATGTTCAAAGTAGTATTCCTCACAGGGGACCGTCGTGCAGCGTTCTCTGGGTCTTGTCCCAGCTCTAAGAGCCGACAGCATGCAGTGGAGGAGGCGGCGGTAGCCTCAGATCTTCTCACCCAGCCTGGAACTACCTCATCAGCCAGGAAAGCAGCGACTAGTGCGCTCATACTCTCAGTGGTGGCTTCCCGGGTAGCTAGTGGCAAAGAACCTGCCTGCCAGTGCAAGAGACGTAAGACATGTGGGTTCGATCCCTGAGTTGGGAAGATCCCCTGGAGGAGGGCATGGCAAACCACTCCAGTATTCTTGCCTGGATAAGCCACGGACAGAGGAGCGTGGCGGGCTGCAGTCCACCGGGTCACACAGATTGGACACAACAAGAGCGACTTAGCATCCATGCACGCATGCACTGGCAGCGGCAAAGCCCTCAGCGTAGAGCCTCCATCCCACCAAGGAGGTCCGGGAAGAATAAGCGGCCCCGTGTCTTGACCACACTTTGAGGGCATATTCAGCTTTCCATGACTACAAGTGAATGATCTATTTTGTATACCATATATTGCAAAGTAGAGGGTAAAGGAGTTTCTCACTTCCTACAACAAATATTGACCAAGCTTCTACGATGTGTCAGAAAGTATGGGAGATGTACTGCATTGCTTGGGTTTGCTATTCTCCCTAGGTGGCACACAGAGAGAAACAAATTTACTTCAGATAAGCCAAGGAAGTTAATCTGCTATTTAAGAAGCCATGAAATGTATCCCAAGTCCCAGACAGATACACCGTTTCCAAATAGATGCTCTTTTGAATTACATATGCCAATGCTTCTGGAGTCAGGGGACTGCTAAAATTAAGAACACCTTTAACTATTATTAACTAGTACACCTCTGAAAGGAGTAAAGGTTGCTTAGACGTGTGTGACTCTTTGCAACCCCATGGACGAGTCACGGAATTCTCCAGGCAAAAATACTGGAGTGGGTAGCCATTCCCTCCTCCAGGGGATCTTCCCTACCCAGGGCTGGAACCTGGGTCTCTCACAGGGCAGGCAGACTCTTTACCATCTGAGTCACCAGGGAAGCCCAGGACACCATCATGACATGTTAAAGGAATTACTTTAAGAAACTGATGAAAGAGAGCAATAGGAGTGAATACCTCCCCTGTGCCCCACTAACCTGCTGGACATTGCCAACAACAACACTGTTGACCGTTTCGGGCGGGACATTGCCAGCAGATAAGGCGGCCCTGGCAGCAAACTCAGCCAAGTCAGTGGCAGTGAAATCTTTCAGAAGACCGCCATAAGTTCCAAAGGGGGTCCGCTTAGCAGCAACGATGAACACACCTATAGGAAAAAGGATTTATAAAATTGCAGATCAGTGTCCCAACACACTTTGAATAATTCACTGTCAACTTTCCTATAATTTTCAATTAAATAACTGAAGATCTTTGCCACACAACCCACAGAATGGGTCACACACACAGAAGAGTCCTGAGAGTTATCACTGTGATCAATACCTACGTGCTGGCCCCAAGGATGGCACGGCAGGCTGTGATGCAAATCCACTTTGGCTAGATGACATTCTTATGATTTGATTATTTGCTGATGATTTGTTTCAAATGGAAATGCTTCTATTTGCCGGAGTACATTCCCTAGTCATAGACTCAAAGAATCTTTCAACTAAAAGTCGCCTTAAGGTTGTTTGAAACCAACCACTCATGCTATGAACTTCCTCTGGAATATTCCTGACAAAAGGTCCTCTCTAACCTCCGCTGAAAACCTTGTAGTAAGAAGGCATGCTCCATTGTGTGACACCGTGGGCTCATGAACAGGCGACATAAACCAATGGTTTTCTTCTCATACTGTCCAAATGCATCCCAAACCGAGACAGGTGATAGAGCTTTCAGAATACACGCAGCTTTGGATCTGTATTATGTATGTCGCTGCTTCTAGAGTCAGAGGATATCTCAAATTACCAACTTCGAATAGTCTTAGACTAAAGACTAAAGACTTCAGTCTTAGACTAAAACGGGCAAAACAGATCCCCTTTATCAGGAAGAGCCCCTTCAGTACCTGGAGTCAGCTAACATGCAAAAGTCCCCAGCCCTAATGACTCTTTGGAAGTACGTAAAAAGTATTCTTTCAACAGTTGTTTATTTTAACTTTAATTCCAGTAGTTTTCTTCTAAAGACACTCTAGTTTGCCAATATACTATTATAATGTGTCAGAATATAACAAAGTTTCCTACCTCTGACCTAATCGACAAAGGCTACAGAGGAATTACCTATACAACTATTAATGCAAAGACTACAAATTTGCAGTATCACTATTGTTTCTATTGGTGTGTCTGTGCAGATGAATACAAACTGCCCCTTCCCAAGGCACTCTAGTCACACACACACACACACACACACACGCACGCACAATTGTAATCTATAAGAATTATGATGTGAGTGGCACCCATTAGAGTAGTGAAAAGCAAAGCCTGCATACTGGAAAACACCATCAGGTACACCAACTTCATCCCACTAACATTAGGTACCTACTAAGTCCTAGACATCTCACTGCTTCTATTATCTAATTTTCCCAACAACTCTGCAGGGTAAATATTACAGTTAACATATAAGGGGGCTCTTACTATATGACAGACTTCACACTTGATCCAGTGAAGCCCAGGGATTTCTTTTGATGGAATGAGCCAAACTAACCCTAAAGAAAACTCCAGCTTTTTCTTTTAGTCCTACTTTGAGAAATTTACAGTCTAGAAGAATGTTAGGAGTAATGTCTATAATCTAGAACAGATCCGATCAGTTCTTTACAGATAAAATATTCAGATATTTATAAAAGCCTATAAATATGAATTTAGTGCATGACAAATGCTTTCCTCTGATGGATGGGTTATTCCAGGTCACTGTACCTTCCCATCCACGTGCTCAGTTGTGTCTGACTCTTTGCAACCCCATGAACTGTAGCCAGTCAGGCTTTTCTTTCCATGATTTCCAGGCAGAAATATTAGAGTGGGTTGTCACTGCCTTCTCCAGGGGCTCTTCCTGACCCAGGGATAAAACCCACGTCTCTTGCATTGGCGGGTGAGTTCTTTACCACTGAGTCACTAGGGAAGCCCATGCCTTCCTGTAAATGTCCTCTAATCCTCCTTGATCAATAGTCTCTGCCTATTTTTATATCAGTGGGATTTTTTTTTTTTTTTAAATTTTTCTTTCCCCTTCAGTGCTTTCTTCCTAATTTTGGTACAGTCCTACCCTCTGGTCATTGCCCTATTATGACTTGGTATGTTCCTATTTGGCCAACTCTTCAACAGACACAGATGATAGAGAAGAATGGTTTCCTCAAGTCCTCAGAGAATGAACAAAAGCAGGCAGATGAAGAGGAGAGATAGGGGAAAAGGGAACAGCATAGGATGAATATTCAAGTGACTTACAGCTTCTAACTTGAAGGTCAGCTGTCTACACGGAATAGAATGGCTAGAATTCAAAAACTCAGTCTTGTTGGCTTCAAGAAATAAGAAAACTGAGTGGATGGCAATCACAGCTACTGAGAAATGAGGGGAGATTTGTGAAGGAAAAGCACCACAGTGGGAGCCCAAATATCTGGCTGAATCCTTCATCATGCACCTATGGGGCCAACTACAAGCACCTCGTGAGTGATAATAAGTCGCTTCAGTTGTGTCCCAACTCTTTGTGACCTTATGGAGGGCAGCCCACCAGGCTCCTCTGTGTATGGGCTTCTCCAGGCAAGAATACTGGAGTGAGATGCCATGGGATCTCCACAAAGAAGAAGCAGCTTACAGGAAAAAAAAAAAACAAAAAACAAACAAATTAAAGTGAAAATTCTAAAACTGGAAAAATCTGAAATGAAATAGATACTGAATGAGTGTATTAGTAGAATGGAAGTGAAAAGAATAAGATTCAGTACCTTAGAATATGAATTAAAAGTTGCATGACAAATGCTTTCCTCTGATGGATGGGTTATTCCAGGTCACTGTACCTTCCCATCCACGTGCTCAGTTGTGTCTGACTCTTTGCAACCCCATGAACTGTAGCCAGTCAGGCTTTTCTTTCCATGATTTCCAGGCAGAAATATTAGAGTGGGTTGTCACTGCCTTCTCCAGGGGCTCTTCCTGACCCAGGGATAAAACCCACGTCTCTTGCATTGGCGGGTGAGTTCTTTACCACTGAGTCACTAGGGAAGCCCATGCCTTCCTGTAAATGTCCTCTAATCCTCCTTGATCAATAGTCTCTGCCTATTTTTATATCAGTGGGATTTTTTTTTTTTTTTAAATTTTTCTTTCCCCTTCAGTGCTTTCTTCCTAATTTTGGTACAGTCCTACCCTCTGGTCATTGCCCTATTATGACTTGGTATGTTCCTATTTGGCCAACTCTTCAACAGACACAGATGATAGAGAAGAATGGTTTCCTCAAGTCCTCAGAGAATGAACAAAAGCAGGCAGATGAAGAGGAGAGATAGGGGAAAAGGGAACAGCATAGGATGAATATTCAAGTGACTTACAGCTTCTAACTTGAAGGTCAGCTGTCTACACGGAATAGAATGGCTAGAATTCAAAAACTCAGTCTTGTTGGCTTCAAGAAATAAGAAAACTGAGTGGATGGCAATCACAGCTACTGAGAAATGAGGGGAGATTTGTGAAGGAAAAGCACCACAGTGGGAGCCCAAATATCTGGCTGAATCCTTCATCATGCACCTATGGGGCCAACTACAAGCACCTCGTGAGTGATAATAAGTCGCTTCAGTTGTGTCCCAACTCTTTGTGACCTTATGGAGGGCAGCCCACCAGGCTCCTCTGTGTATGGGCTTCTCCAGGCAAGAATACTGGAGTGAGATGCCATGGGATCTCCACAAAGAAGAAGCAGCTTACAGGAAAAAAAAAAAACAAAAAACAAACAAATTAAAGTGAAAATTCTAAAACTGGAAAAATCTGAAATGAAATAGATACTGAATGAGTGTATTAGTAGAATGGAAGTGAAAAGAATAAGATTCAGTACCTTAGAAATAGATAAATAGACATTATGTAATCTGAAGAACAGAGGAAACATATACTGGGGAAAACAAAACCAAAAACATGCGAAGAACTTCAAAGTCTACTGCAATTGACCTCAGAGTCAAAGATCATTCAATGGAGAAGCCATAGTCTTTTTTTGATAAACGGTGCTGGAACAACTAGATGTCCACGTGCAAACAACGAAAGCAATCGAGTTGAAAGACCTTACAGCTGTTATAAAAATGAGCTCAAACTGGATTATAAACTTCCAAAATACAAAATGCAAAAACTATAAAACTCTTAGAAAATACCAAAGGAGAAAACCAAGGTGACCCTTGGTTTGGCTTGATGACAACTTTTTAGATATAACACCAAAACCACAGTCCATGAGAGAAAAATCTGGACTTACTAAAACTGAAAATGTCTACTCTTCAAAAGACACCATTAAAAGCACAAAAAGAAAAGCCACCGACTGGGAGAAAATACCTGCAAAATATTTATCTGATGAAGAACTGGTATCTAAAATACAGAAAGAACTTTTCAAACTCAGTAATAAGAAAATAATTGACCCAATTACAAATGCATTAAAAATGTGAACAGACACCTCACCGAAGATACTAAACATATGGCAAACAGCCATATGAAGAAATGCTTGACATCATGTTATCACCCAGTTGCAAATGAGAACAACAGTGAGATTCCATCTCACAACTAAAATCCAAAACACTGTCAACACCAAAAGCTGGTGAGGATGTGCAGCCAAAGAAACTCACCCACTGATTCTAGGAATGCAAAATGGTATGGTCGCTTTGGAAGATGGCATGGCAACTTCTTCCAAAACTAAAAGTAAACACCCACAACTCATGTGATCCAATAACCACACTCCTCTGCATTTACCTCAGGGAGTTAAAAACATGTCCACATGAACACCTACATGAAAATATTTACAGCAGCCTTATCCATAACTGCCAACACTAAGCAGCCAAGATGTTCTTCAGTAGGTGAATAGATTCACTGGGACATACATATGAGGAAATACTTTGAGCCCTAAAAATGATGAAAAGTAGAATGGAAGTGAAAAGAATAAGATTCAGTACCTTAGAAATAGATAAATAGACATTATGTAATCTGAAGAACAGAGGAAACATATACTGGGGAAAACAAAACCAAAAACATGCGAAGAACTTCAAAGTCTACTGCAATTGACCTCAGAGTCAAAGATCATTCAATGGAGAAGCCATAGTCTTTTTTTGATAAACGGTGCTGGAACAACTAGATGTCCACGTGCAAACAACGAAAGCAATCGAGTTGAAAGACCTTACAGCTGTTATAAAAATGAGCTCAAACTGGATTATAAACTTCCAAAATACAAAATGCAAAAACTATAAAACTCTTAGAAAATACCAAAGGAGAAAACCAAGGTGACCCTTGGTTTGGCTTGATGACAACTTTTTAGATATAACACCAAAACCACAGTCCATGAGAGAAAAATCTGGACTTACTAAAACTGAAAATGTCTACTCTTCAAAAGACACCATTAAAAGCACAAAAAGAAAAGCCACCGACTGGGAGAAAATACCTGCAAAATATTTATCTGATGAAGAACTGGTATCTAAAATACAGAAAGAACTTTTCAAACTCAGTAATAAGAAAATAATTGACCCAATTACAAATGCATTAAAAATGTGAACAGACACCTCACCGAAGATACTAAACATATGGCAAACAGCCATATGAAGAAATGCTTGACATCATGTTATCACCCAGTTGCAAATGAGAACAACAGTGAGATTCCATCTCACAACTAAAATCCAAAACACTGTCAACACCAAAAGCTGGTGAGGATGTGCAGCCAAAGAAACTCACCCACTGATTCTAGGAATGCAAAATGGTATGGTCGCTTTGGAAGATGGCATGGCAACTTCTTCCAAAACTAAAAGTAAACACCCACAACTCATGTGATCCAATAACCACACTCCTCTGCATTTACCTCAGGGAGTTAAAAACATGTCCACATGAACACCTACATGAAAATATTTACAGCAGCCTTATCCATAACTGCCAACACTTCGAAGCAGCCAAGATGTTCTTCAGTAGGTGAATAGATTCACTCTGGGACATACATATGAGGAAATACTTTGAGCCCTAAAAAGAAATGAGGCAGGCACCAAATCATGAAAAGACATGAAAGAAACTTAATGCACATTGCTGGTGAAACAAGCCAATCTGAAAAGGCTACACACTGTATGATTCCAATTAGTGACACCTAGAAATGCCGAAAATATGGAGACAGAAAAAGAACAACAATTGTCAGGGGCTGGGGGTGGTGGGGAAGGAGAAATGAACAGGCAGAGTACAAAAAAATTTAGGGCCGTGAACTACTCTTTATGATACTATAAAGGTAGATACATGTCATTCTACATTTCTCAAAACCTACAGGACTGTGCAATACAACAAATGAAATTTAATGTAAACTATGAACTTTAGTTAAAAATAATGTACCGGGGCTTCCCTGATGGTCCAGTGGGTAAAGAGTCCGCCTTGCAGTGCAAGGGGAACCGGTTCGATCCCTGGCCCGGGAAGATCCCGCGTGCCGTGGAGCGGCTGGACCGATGTGTCCAATGACAGAGCTGGAGCTCTGGAGCGCATGCACCCAGAGCCGGCTCTCTGCGACGACAAAGGCCACCGCGATGGGAGGTCCACACAGGCTAAAGAATAAAGATGTATGAAAATAAATAAATAAACCAATAAAAAGGGCCAAAAATTAAAAAAAAAAGAGTATCAGTTCTGTATCAGTATTTATCAGTAATGTATCAGTACATCGACTGTAACAAATATACTACATTAATGGGAGCTGTGAACAACTGGGGGTAGTGCAGTGGGATGGGTAACCACGTGGGCGTGCTCTGTACTTTCTGTTCAACTTTTCTATAAAGCTTAAAGATAAATGTACAGCTTCAACCTCAGGAAACCCCAAACTGCAAAATACACACACACACTCATTTTGGCACATCACTGTCACACTTCTCAAAAGTAAAGATAAAGCGAAAATCTCAAAAGCCAGAAAAAAAAATTACACTGCATACATGGAAATGATTCGAATGAACACTGACCTCTCAAACAATGAAGGCAAATTTCCTTTGCTTCTCTCGACATTTCCATTCATGAGTTTCATCCTTGTACTTCATAATCTAAGAAAGCATTTTTGTGTTGAAAGTGCTAATGGTGAAATATGAGAAATCTACAAAGAAGTGTGTGTGTGAAAATAAAAGCAAGAACTTCCCTTTCCCTGACATCACTTCTGTTTACTTGGTGTAAACAGACTGTAATATTAGCATGCACAAGGCTAACATTAAACTAACACAATTATTCTGAATGGGGAGAATGCTATTAAGTCTATTAAAAAAAAAATAACCTGGCATGTGGAGGTACAAAGATTGTCTAAACTAGCGATAATGATTAATATTTGATCTGATGTCAATTTTCTGTGGACGTTAAAAGGTCTGAAACTTTACAGTGTCAACTACAATGAATGGACAAGAGCATTTGCCATCTGCCTCTGCAGAGATGAAACACTGTGCCTTAGGAGCTGCTGACTTTTCAACACCCCTTGAAGGAAATCAGGGTGGGGCAAGGCACTCTGTGCTCTGGGGAATCCGGTGGAGCAGGTCTTTAGATAGGTAAATGACTTAGGAACAGCTTTTATTATCTCAATCCTTGCATCTCCTCACAACTAGAAAAGTGCTAAAATCCTTCATGAAGATATCACATCCTCATGTCAGGCACAAGCCATTTGTAAAACAAAGGCCTTTGGAAAAAAGCCTTTCTTGGATGGCATTTGAATCCCCCCCCCCCCCCACACTGAAACCCTTTTATTGGCCTTTTTCCTCTAACTCTTTGGAGTAGTCTCTCAGAGCTATCTGGGCTGCAGTCCTAATTATACCCCAAATAAAACTTAACCCACAACTCTCAAGTTGTTCATCTTTTTTAGTCGACAACAGTCATTAACACCAAACTAAAATCTTACATATTTTAAAAGACAGACAATTTAGAGGCTGAAGATTTCTACTGAAAGACAATGAAAACAGTATTAATCCAGGGTGTAGTGAGTCAGAAACACCAAGAAAGGGCCTGACAAGTTGGCAGACAGGAGCATAGAGGAAAAATAACACTATAAAAGAGAAAGAGCTCTGTTTTCCTTTCTATTACATTGTTTGGAAAATATTTACCCATTTAATTGATCAAGTTGACAGCAACCCAAGTTAATAAGGAAATGATTCGATGAATCTAAAATGAAAAGCTATTTTTGTTTGTTTTGAAAGTTTGGGCTAATGGTGAAATATGAGAAATCTACAAAGAAGTGTGTGTGTGAAAATAAAAGCAAGAACTTCCCTTTCCCTGACATCACTTCTGTTTACTTGGTGTAAACAGACTGTAATATTAGCATACACAAGGCTAACATTAAACTAACACAATTATTCTGAATGGGAGAATGCTATTAAGTCTATTAAAAAAAAAATAACCTGGCATGTGGAGGTACAAAGATTGTCTAAACTAGCGATAATGATTAATATTTGATCTGATGTCAATTTTCTGTGGACGTTAAAAGGTCTGAAACTTTACAGTGTCAACTACAATGAATGGACAAGAGCATTTGCCATCTGCCTCTGCAGAGATGAAACACTGTGCCTTAGGAGCTGCTGACTTTTCAACACCCCCTGAAGGAAATCAGGGTGGGGCAAGGCACTCTGTGCTCTGGGGAATCCGGTGGAGCAGGTCTTTAGATAGGTAAATGACTTAGGAACAGCTTTTATTATCTCAATCCTTGCATCTCCTCACAACTAGAAAAGTGCTAAAATCCTTCATGAAGATATCACATCCTCATGTCAGGCACAAGCCATTTGTAAAACAAAGGCCTTTGGAAAAAAGCCTTTCTTGGATGGCATTTGAATCCCCCACACACTGAAACCCTTTTTTTGGGCCTTTTTCCTCTAACTCTTTGGAGTAGTCTCTCAGAGCTATCTGGGCTGCAGTCCTAATTATACCCCAAATAAAACTTAACCCACAACTCTCAAGTTGTTCATCTTTTTTAGTCGACAACAGTCATTAACACCAAACTAAAATCTTACATATTTTAAAAGACAGACAATTTAGAGGCTGAAGATTTCTACTGAAAGACAATGAAAACAGTATTAATCCAGGGTGTAGTGAGTCAGAAACACCAAGAAAGGGCCTGACAAGTTGGCAGACAGGAGCATAGAGGAAAAATAACACTATAAAAGAGAAAGAGCTCTGTTTTCCTTTCTATTACATTGTTTGGAAAATATTTACCCATTTAATTGCATCAAGTGCTGACAGCAACCCAAGTTAATAAGGAAAACTGCTGCTTCTGATTCCACTATAGTTGTAGGATGTATCTGGCAGCCCCCCAATATGCTTTGAAAAGGTTGCACAAACACCCTGAGCAAAGCTAAGGAGCAGTAAGACAATCAATTCAACATTCTCTTCCGACTCTATCCCTTCCCCAGTTTTCCTCCCTCCCTGAGTACTATCATCATGAACACAATTCCTCAAACGAGAACTGAAGTCATTCTTGGCACTGCCTTCTCAGAGACCTGCCAGGCCAATCTATTAACAAGTTCTGTCAAAATCCACCTCCAAATCTATCTCCAATCATCCCTGCCCGTTTCCCCCAGCTTCACTGCCCCACCCTGCGGTCCAAACCATCGCTGATGTTGCCTGGATCTTTGCAATAGATTCTTAAATGGTCTTAAACCGTTCCCCTTGCTACGGAGGCAGCCTCACAGTCCCGAGTAAATGCGGGCAGAACGGAAAACAGATCGAGGTATTATTCTACGTTAAGGCAGGAAATTGCCTTCTTTTAAACCTAGAATCAACCCCATATCCTTTACGGAGCCCTCGGGGTCCTGGACCACCAGAATGTTGGTTCTTAACCCTGCCAAGTGTTTTGCTGCCCGTGATAAGTTCTATCTGAAAGTTCTTCAAGACACATAAAGACGAGTTGTCCTATTCTTCAAAATAAAATTCCACTGACGGTGACCATTTGTTAGGAAATCACACACACACACACACACATATATATTTTTTTAGTAACTATAATTTATGTACTCAGAAGACTGAACGTTTCTAGAGGCAGAAAGAAGGGACAGGGATTAAGGCAGGTTCTGCCACAGACGCCATTAAGCATTGGAGGGGGAGCTGGTCACTGGGGCAGAGGCTCGCTGACGACGCCAAGAGAACCTTCATTCTTTTCCCCAAGCCCTGCCACCCCGTGACCAAGTCCGAGGCCGCCGGCTGCTCTGAAAGGCACCCCTCCGCCCAGGTCGCCTCGCGCTTAGGGGCGTCGCCCCAGTCTTGCCAATAGCTGACCTGGAACTAGGTGGGTCACTACCGCACGGAGGAGGGAGAAGACTTTCAAGGTCAGAAGTAAGCAAACTGTGGTCTCAACTCCCCTTGGAAAAAAAACAAAAACAAAAACTACCAATGGTAAGTTGCAGGGAAGTCCCTGTCGCCTCGCATGCATGTTCTCTCCTGAAACCAAACAAGGCCCACGGCTCGGGTTTTGGATCAAGTCCCTGCTTTACCCCCAAGGAGACCCCCGACTCCCCGCCGAGACCGGAAGTCCCCCCCCCCACGCAGGGCCAGGGGGCGAGGGGGCGGGGCCGCGGCGCTCACCTCGGAGGAGGGCCATGGCTGCGGCGGGCTGCGGCGCTCGGCTCCTCGGCGGCGATGCGGGATCCCGCGCGCCGCACCCCCCGTTTAAGCGTGCCGGGCGGCGCCAGCGAGGCCACGCCCCCGCCCTTTCACCTACTCCGGAGGGCTCCTCCCCGCAAAGCTCTGCCGATCTGCGCGTCGCAGCTCTCTCTGCGCCACCCCGGGGGCACCAAGGCTGCCGAAACCCCCCAAGGGGACTGGCCTCCGACCAGAGGACATTCTGTTTTTAAACAGAATCATTTGCCTCTACCCTGACCAGCCGAGCGTCTATAACCCCTCTCCTCGCCTAGGTAATTAACAGTCCCCTTCCTCCTCATTACCGGATTTACTTAAACCATGTCACTAACCGCCCACACGTGAGACTCCGATTTGAAGGAGGCGGGGCACAGCGTGGCCGGAAGCCGAGTGGGCGGGTCGCGGACGACGGCGCGAGGGGATTGGCTGACCCGCTCGCGCAGGCTGGCGTGGGCGGCTGCGCAGGTCTGGGGCGAAGGCCTCTGCGGCTGGGTGGGTCCGGAGAGCAGGCCCGCGGCGCTTGCGGGCAGGTTGGCAAGGGAGGGGTATAGCGAGTGGCGTAGGGCAGGGTCGCCCCCCGGTCCACGGCACAGCCCCTGGATGAAGCCTCAGTATTTTCCTTATATGATCAGGCGTCCTGGCTGGCGGTGCCGCTAACCCGGAGCCCGAGAGGATTATGAAAACGTGTCAGGCGAAATGGGGGCAGGGATCCGGGGGCTGGGAGGGGAGGGTAGCCAGTTAGGCTGGGTGTGGGGAGGTGAGCGAGGCTTCTGCCGCTCGGCCTGCCCTGGTCGATGATGACGTGACCACTGCGCAATCTGAGTTCTGGGAACCAGATGATGGAGTGGGTGCTGAGAGCGGACTGAGACCGGGCGAGCAGCAGGCGGCGCGCGCGGCAGGACCCCGGCGCCGGGGCTCGGAGGTCGCGGGGTTGGGAAAGAGGCGGTGGAAGGCACTGAGCGACTCGGTGAGCAGGGCACGCCCGCTCTAGAATCCTACTTTTTTCTTTTTTAGAATCCTGCTTTTCAGTCGCGTTCGTAGCCCTCTCGTTTTGTATTTGGTTTTTCATCCAACCTTTTTATTGTGAAAACTTAAGGACATAACAGCAGAGTGGCAAGGTCTCTCTTTCTTTTTAATATTGGCCTTTTTAATTTATTTTCATCCATCTTTATTCTTTGGCCTGTGTGGGCCTCCCACCGCAGTGGCCTCTCTCCTTGCAGAGCACCAGCTGTGGGCGCACGCGCTCCGGAGCGCTGGCTGGTAATTGAGTACACCCGTCCAGCCACACCAACGCACGTGAAATCTTCCCAGGCCAGGGATCGGACCGGTGCCCCTTGCACTGCAAGGGGGACTATCCACTGGATCAGCAGGGAAGCCCAAGTGCAGGATTTCTACTGTGAAGCACTCGAACATTCATCACCTGTATTCTACCATTGTTAACATTTTGCTATCTTTGCTGTATCACGTCTTTCCATCGTTATTAAACCATTTAAAAATATATATATATATAGTCAACCATTGTACACTTCACTCTAGGAATACTGTGGCCGACGTTAGCGGTCAGTATCTGTTTACAGTTATTTTATGGGAAAATTTCCATGTGGTCTAATGTTCAACTCTTAAGTTGGATGAGTTTCACAAGTGCATATACTGTTACTGTAACCCAGACTACTCTCAGCTTTCAAAATATAATTAGAACATGTTCAGCATTACAGAAAATTTCATTTCTCTCTCCTGCTCCCTTTGTTCCCCTTTCTTCATATCTGTTGTTATTTGGTCCACTGGTTTATCGCGTTTCTATTTTTTTTTTTTCTGTTGCTTTGATTTAAGGAACGCCAGGTAATTGACATTTGTTAAGTCAGTGCTTAAGTTCTGAGGCTGTTCACTTTAAATTCCCTTTAAAGAAAACTTAATGTATACTCCTTTAAGTACATATAGTTAGTGGAAATTTGACTTTGAGTATATCAAAGCTTCCTGCATACATAATGATGATTTTTTTCATCCCCATATTCTGGATGATGAGTGATAATAAAAGTTACCATCTTTGGGATAACCATTACATAGAACAGAATAATACACAATTTACATAGCATCAGACAACCCCGAATTAAGGGACATTTTGCAACCCCATGAAATCGGTTCTACCTTTCTTATTTTATACATGAGGAAGCTTAGACACAGAGAAAACAATTTGCCAGAGCCTCAAATCTAGGAAATTGTTCAGCTACCAGTAGGAACCCTTGATTTTCAAAAGCCCAACACCATTGTTTGTCCAGGGCTTGTGGCATGTAGATCATAGAAGTGGGGGGCAGGGTAGAAAAGAGGTATCACTAGCTAAGTTACAGAAAACAGGAAAAGAAGTGAATGCTAAATTAATCTTTCTTGGTGGAAGAAATAAAGTAGTTGAAACCTTGGTAAAGGTAACATACTTGTGTATGGTGGTTTGGATTAGCAGATGTATTTGCTTTTTTGGCTGGGGAAGGGTTTGAACCTATCAGGTTAAGTGTGGTTTCAGGTGGGTGGAGAAGTGAGGCCTTTCTCAACTATGGCTCCTAGAGAAAATGATTTGATTGATTATTTTCTTAATTCTTCCAAGGATGATACAGAGCTGATAGCATTCGAGACGCACAGGAGTTACGACATCCAGTGGACACCTTTGAAAACTAGTTCCACAAAGTAAAACTGAAGCCAAAATGGAACTCGTTAGGTGAGCTAAAACCAACATATTTTATCTCAAATTGACACTCAGTAAGCTTCAGCTAGTCAAATATGTGTTTTGTAATGAGGTAAATAAAAACCAGAAAACCTGTGCAACGAATTAACTGTTGAGTGTGTGATAACAGTGTGGAAGAAATAAAGAGGTCTTGAAAAGTTACACGTTTTTCCATCCAAAACTTTCTAATAGGGCTTCCCTGGTGGTGCAGTGGGTAAGGACACCACCTTGCGTGCAAGGGGTGCCGGTTCGATCCCTGGCCTGGGAAGATCCCACGTGCCGCAGAGTGGCTGGACCGATGTGTCCAGCTACCAAGCTGGAGCTCTGGAGCAAATGCGCCCAGAGCTGGTGCTCTGCAATGAGAGATGCCGCTGTGATGGGGGGCCCACACAGGCCAAAAGAGCAAGGAAAATGAATAAATGAAAGACCAGTAGAAGTGTCCAAAAAATTTTTTTTAAAAACTTTCTAATAGTCCAAGTGTAAATTCTGTTCATATCACAGTTTTCCACTGAGTATCTTACACATTTCCAGCAGCAAGTCCTTCGAAATTTTCTAAGTTTTCTGTAAGGAGAGAGGCCACTGCAATGGGAGGCCCACACATGCCAAAGAATAAAGATGAATGAAAATAAATAAAAAACTAATAAAAGATGCCCTCCCCAAAAATTGAGAGGACTCTGTAAAAGATGTATAACAATAACTTCGCTGTACACCTGAAACTAATGCAACATTATAAGTAACTCCAATAAAAAAAAATTGAGAGAAAAAAAATTTTTTCCTCTGAATTTGAAAGAAAAGTAATGAAAAGATGAAAAATAACCTGAAATAAATTCTATTGAGTTCTTTCCATGTTTAACCATATATGTATATTATATATCAACACTAAATATCCATATCAAAATTAATTTTATAATTTAAAAATCTAGACATGAGATGTTAAGTTATTATTCTGACTTAGATTTCAATATTTTTAGAAAAACCTGTTATCATGTCTTTATATAATTGCTTTTTGGGAAAAAAAAGAGTAGTATTAGTTTAAAACTGGAAATCAGTGAATCTATCATAAATCTGTGAATTTGAGTGTTAGGATTTCATTAGGATTTCAGAAATAACTGGCCTCATCCCTGTCCTCTATATTTTGTGGATAATATTCTTGTACTTTAACTTCCTATAACATCACAAATTGATGGTAGCTTGAACAGCATTGGCTTTAGGAGTTTTAACAGCAGAAACTGGGAAAGCTGGTAGGGTTGGTAGGAGCTGGGACACTGTTAACAAGTAAGTACAGTGATTCCTCAGTATCTTAGGGGATTGGTTCTAGGTGGATACCCAAAATCAAGGCCCTTACATAAAGCGCTATAGTATTTGCATATACCCTACACACGCTCTCCCATATATGTCAGGCAATCTCTTGATTAGTTATAATACCCAGTATGACGTAAAAAAAAATAGTTGCTGATGCATGAAAAATTCAAGTTTTACTTTTTGGGACTTTCTGGCAAAAAAGATGTATTTGATTGCAGTTGATTGAATCCATGGAGTCAGAACCCAAGGGTACTGAGGGCCTTAAATTTGAATGGAGGAGACAGGTTGAGTTTGCTAAATCTTGAGAAGCTGGGAAAGTAAAGTTATGTGTGTCTGATTGTCAATCTCATTGCTTTGGTGATAACTTCAGATTTTGTTAATTAAGAGGCAGTTATAACCTTGGATGTGATTTTGCCCTTATAATAGATACTTCCTCTACCACAAGTTCAAGTCGCCAAACAAGCACATCAGAAATGGTGACAGAAAATAATAGACACTGAACCCTTAAGAATTATGCTGGATCTACTTGGGTTGTGCTCTATAAATAGAACAGCTAAGCCTGGATGGCAGCATATCTGTTTACACCATGGTTTTCTGAATATTCTAACTCCACTATTGAGATGTACTGCTCAGAAAAGAAAAAGATTGCTTTCAAAATATTACCGTTCATTGACAAAGTACCTGGTCGCCAAAGCGCTCTGATGGAGATGTCCAATGAGATGTATGTTTTCATTCCTGCCAACACAACATTCATTCTGCAGCCCATGGATCAAAGAGTTTAATTTTGACTTTGAAGTCTTATTTAAGAAATATATTTTGTAAGGCTATTGCTGCAGTATAGAACGATTCCTCTGATGGACATGGGTGAAATTGAAAACCTGGAAAGTATTCAGCATTCTAGATGCCATTAAGAGTGTTTGTGGGGCTTCCCCTGGTGGTCCAGTGGGTAAGGACACCGCCTTGCAGTGCAAGGGGCGCTGGTTTGATCCCTGGCCTGGGAAGATCCCACGTGCCGCAGAGCGGCTGGACTGATGTGTCCAATTACCGAGCCAGACGCGCCCAGAGCCGGCGCTCTGCAACGACAGATGCCACCGCGATGGGAGGCCCACAGGAGCCAAAGAACAAAGACGGATGAACACAGAGAAACGAAAGACCAATAGAAGTGGCCCACCTGCTCCCCTCCCTCCCCAACCCGACCCCCACCCAAAATAAATAAATAAATAAATCTTTAAAAAAAAAAAAAAAAGTGTGATTCATGGGAATAGGCCAAAATTACCAACATTAACAGGATTTAGGGGAGAAGTTGATTCCAACATTCATGGATGACTTTGAGGGTTTCAAGACTTCTGTGAAGGAAGTAACTGCAGGAGAACTAGGAAGAGGTGGAGCCTGAGCTCTGGCTGAATTGTTGCCTGATCTCACGATAAAAGTAGAATGGAGGTTGCAGCGGGGAGGAGTTGCTTTTAATGGATGAGCAAAGAAAGTGGTTTCTTGAGATGGAATCTACTCCTGGTGAAGCTGCTGTGAAGATTGCTGAAATAACAGGATTTACATATCCCATGAACTTAGTTGGCAAAGCAGCAGAAGGCTTTGAGGCGATTGACTCTGGGTTTGACAGACATTCTACTGTGGATAAAATGTGACCAAGCATCATTGCGTGCTACAGATAAATCGTGAAAGGAAGAGTTGATTGCCCTGACAGACTTCTCTGTTGTCTTACACCACGGCTATCCCAACTGTGAGCAGCCACCACCCTGATCAGTTAGTAGCCATTAACACTGAGGTAAGGCTGTTCACCAGCAAAGCGTTCAGATGATGACTACATTTTTTAGTAATAAAATATTGTTTAAAGTATGTACCTTTTTATAGACACAATGCTGTTGTACACTTGAGTATAGTAGAAACATAACTTTGATATGTTCTGAGAAACCAAACAGTTTGTGTTACTCACTTTATTGTGCTATCCACTCTACTGCAGTGGTCTTGAACTGAGCAAGCAGTATTTCCAAGGTGCACCTGTATAACCGTAGGTAAATTAGATTCTGTAACTGAGCAGGACCTCATGGGGCCTCCCCTGAACAGATCCCTCCCACCATGTCCTCTACCTGCCTGTTGGATTAAAAAAAAACCAAAACTTTAGCTTCCTCGGCACCCCCCTGAGTTTCAAAGAGCATGTTTAATCACAGAGGTAAGAAAATGCAGAAATAAAGGAAAGTAGTTAAGCAAGAAGAGTAGTAATAGTTTAGCCATAAAACAAAGTCAAGGACCTTTGGTTCCTTCTCAAGATTTTTGAAAGCCACTCAGTCGTGTCCAACTTTTTGGGACTCCGTGGACTGTAGCCCGCCAGGCTCCTCTGTCCTTGGGATTTTTCAGGCAAGAATACTGGAGTAGGTAGCCATTCCCTTCTCCAGGGGATCTTCCCAACCTAGGGATCAAACTCAGGTCTCCTGCATTGCAGGTGGATTCTTCACCAGCTGAGTCACCAGGGGAGCCCTCCTTCTCAAGAGCTATAGATAATATTCTGAGCCATATCCTTGAGCTATTTGACATATACTAAACCCTCTCCAGGTGGAAGAAGTCAACTGCCTGCTGACCATAAGCAGGGGACCCCAGACAGGTTGGAACCAGAAGGTTGGCGATGTTGACTCCCAATTACTTCACTACCAACCAGTCAGAAAACTATTCAAATGCTCATCAGGTACTCTGCAACCCTTTGCCTCACTCTGTCCTTAAAAATCTTTCCCTGAAGTCCATCCAGAGTTTAGGTCTTTTGAGGATTAGCTGCCCACGCTCCTTCCTGGCCTGGCAATACCCACACTTTCCTTCACTACCATTTGGTGTTGGTAAATTGGTGACTGTGTGTAGGCCAGCAGAAAAGTTTGGTTCACTGAAAAAAAAAAAAAAAAACCTGTAGTGTGAAGTTGTTTTTAATCTGTAGAGCAACTTGGGGACAATTGATATTTTTGTGGTGTGGAGTCTTCTTATCCATGAAATATGTTATTTCCAATATTTTAATGTCATTATTAATGTTTCTCATTTATATAAGTTCCTCCCTACAGATCTTGTAAATATTCTCCCCACTGATTGACAGTTACACGTATGAGTCTATCTCTGAGCGGTCTGTTCTATTCTACTGATCTACTACACCCAAACTGCCTTGCTTGAATTGTTTACCTCAGTCTTATTTTATAGGGAA
Organism: Tragulus kanchil; assembly: GCA_022376925.1. Taxonomy (NCBI): domain Eukaryota; kingdom Metazoa; phylum Chordata; class Mammalia; order Artiodactyla; family Tragulidae; genus Tragulus; species Tragulus kanchil. Next base: position 141,432,565 of record JAIOJX010000003.1, read on the forward strand.
AGTTTCCTTCTACTCACAACTTGCAGGTTTTAGTTTGCTGATCCCTGGTTTAACTGATTATGATAGATGTTTGAATTCAGACCCCTGAATAAAGTTTCTTAGAAAACATTAAAAGTAAACTTTTCAACCAATGTACAATTATAGTTTTAAATTTCATTTAAATTTCTCACTTTATTCAATAGTATTTATTTCCACAGATTTTTATGCACAGCTGAATATTACAGTGACTAATACAAGCAATTTTTATAAACGCAGGTTTAGTTTACAGATTTGTTCAAAATGGAAAAATATTTCTATTAGTAATAGTTCTTCTCCACTGTTAGGTTCACCCTGAATATGATGGGAACTCCTCAGTGAAGCAGTCCTTCATCTAAACATCAGTAGGTGGCAAAAAGGTTATATTCAAACCTGGATTATTCTGATACTGTATCACTTTAGAAAGTAGTTTAAATTCATTTTTGATTGACCCCCTTTCTTAGAATTGGAATTTTTTTTTGGAAAAACAATCTTTAGTATCTAATGCCCTTTATAATAAGAAAAGAAGTCCTGTGTTTGATTGGCATTGGCATCAACCTCTAATTTTCTGTCTGCTCTAATTCTCTATGGCACCAATGTGTATAAAAGTGAATTATGGGGCTTCCTGGTGGTCCAGTGGGTAAGGCACTGTGCAAGGTGCTGGTTTTGGTCCATCCAGAGTTTAGGTCTTTTGAGGATTAGCTGCCCACGCTCCTTCCTGGCCTGGCAATACCCACACTTTCCTTCACTACCATTTGGTGTTGGTAAATTGGTGACTGTGTGTAGGCCAGCAGAAAAGTTTGGTTCACTGAAAAAAAAAAAAAAAACCTGTAGTGTGAAGTTGTTTTTAATCTGTAGAGCAACTTGGGGACAATTGATATTTTGTGGTGTGGAGTCTTCTTATCCATGAAATATGTTATTTCCAATATTTTAATGTCATTATTAATGTTTCTCATTTATATAAGTTCCTCCCTACAGATCTTGTAAATATTCTCCCCACTGATTGACAGTTACACGTATGAGTCTATCTCTGAGCGGTCTGTTCTATTCTACTGATCTACTACACCCAAACTGCCTTGCTTGAATTGTTTACCTCAGTCTTATTTTATAGGGAAAGTTTCCTTCTACTCACAACTTGCAGGTTTTAGTTTGCTGATCCCTGGTTTAACTGATTATGATAGATGTTTGAATTCAGACCCCTGAATAAAGTTTCTTAGAAAACATTAAAAGTAAACTTTTCAACCAATGTACAATTATAGTTTTAAATTTCATTTAAATTTCTCACTTTATTCAATAGTATTTATTTCCACAGATTTTTATGCACAGCTGAATATTACAGTGACTAATACAAGCAATTTTTATAAACGCAGGTTTAGTTTACAGATTTGTTCAAAATGGAAAAATATTTCTATTAGTAATAGTTCTTCTCCACTGTTAGGTTCACCCTGAATATGATGGGAACTCCTCAGTGAAGCAGTCCTTCATCTAAACATCAGTAGGTGGCAAAAAGGTTATATTCAAACCTGGATTATTCTGATACTGTATCACTTTAGAAAGTAGTTTAAATTCATTTTTGATTGACCCCCTTTCTTAGAATTGGAATTTTTTTTTGGAAAAACAATCTTTAGTATCTAATGCCCTTTATAATAAGAAAAGAAGTCCTGTGTTTGATTGGCATTGGCATCAACCTCTAATTTTCTGTCTGCTCTAATTCTCTATGGCACCAATGTGTATAAAAGTGAATTATGGGGCTTCCCTGGTGGTCCAGTGGGTAAGGGGCACTGTGCAAGGGGTGCTGGTTCGATCCCTGGCCTGGGGGCTGGACCGATGTGTCCAGCTGCCAAGCCGGAGCTCTGGAATGCATGCGCTCAGAGCCGGTGCTCTGCAGCGAGAGGCCACTGTGATGGGAGGCCCACACAGGCCAAAGAACAAAGGTTAAAATAGATAAATGAAAGACCAATAGAAGTGGCCAAAAAAAAAAAAAAGTTCTTTAAAAAAAAAAGTGAATTATGGCTGTTTGGCTCATGCAGCAAATAGTTTGAGGAACTGACTGCAGAGAAATAAGCTCTGAGGAGAAACCACAGTGGCCTGCCCCATGCTGTCACATTTTAGTAACCATTTAGTCAGTCTGGCTTATACAAGTACTTCAATGTAGGATACCCTTAATGGTTACTGTAATCATAACACTTTAAGTGAGGCTCTAAGTATTTGGTGAATTGATCGTAGCAATGTTAATTTTTTCTAAATTTTCCAGGTTTCTAGTTTTGTCTGATTTTGTTTTTATGAAGGCTTTAACATGTAGCATAGGAAAATTAAGGGAAAAACTCCTGTTGAACATGCTTCATAAAAAGGGGAATGGGGCTTCCCCTGGTGGTCCAGTGGGTAAGGACACCGCCTTGCAGTGCAAGGGGCGCCGGTTCGATCCCTGGCCTGGGAAGATCCCATGTGCCGCGGAGCGGCTGGACGGATATGTCCAATTACCGAGCCGGAGCTCTGGAGCACATGCTCCCAGAGCCAGCGCTCTGCAACGACAGACGCCACCGCGATGGGAGGCCCACAGGAGCCAAGGAACAAAGACGGATGAAAATAGAGAAATGAAAGACCAGTAGAAGTGGCCCAACCTCTCCCCTCCCTCCCCAACCCGACCCCCGCCCAAAAATAAATAAATAATAATAATAATAAAAAAAGGGAATGAAGCCTGTTTTCCTTTGGGGTCCGATCAGCTTGGCAGGTACCAGAAGTCTAACCACAGCTCTATAGCACATGGAGAATGCTTGTAGGTGAGGTGTGATGTTTATCAGCTTCAGCAACAATTATTACTGTGTATATAACACATTATTCTCAGGAAACAGGTCCCATTAATACTTAAAATATGAATTGTTTAATCTTAAGTAATCTTTAAAATGCTTTTCATGTTTCTTTTGACAAAGCAAAAACACCACCAGGGTGTTAGGTTGAATGTGAAAATTCTTCCCACAGCAACAGTTATTTCAGAGAACAGATGTCACTTATCTTAGTAACTGCTAAAGGCACAGAGTGAGAAAGCGTCAACCAGATTTTAAACATTAAAAGATAAAGACAGGAGCTTCCCTGGTGGTCCAGTGGGTAAGGACACCGTCTTGCAGTGCAAGGGGCACCGGTTCGATCCCTGGCCTGGGAAGATCCCATGTGCTGTGGAGCAGCTGGACTGATGTGTCCAATTACCAAGCTGGACCTCTGGGGCGCATGTGCCCAGAGCCGGTGCTCTGCAACGACAGAGGCCACTACGATGGGAGGCCCACACAGGCCAAAGAACAAAGATGGATGAAAATAAATAAATAAAAGACCGATAGAAGTGGCCAAAAAAAAAAAAGATAAAGACATAGCCAGCAGAGGATTCAAAACTTTATGTTAGATTAAGTTATTTAAAGGTCATTACCGATTTCATGAAGCTGGAAAATGTTGGGTTGAACTGACTTAAGAAAAATGCTAACTAAAGGTTAATTATTAAAAATGCTTCTTCCAGTCTCCAAGTTTTAAGTTAAACAGGGCAGATTTAAACATTAACCAATTAATATATTCTCATATTGTGTCTGTAAAAGACTACTTTTTCTTTTTGGCTTAGTCGTGTCTGACTCTTTGAGACCCTTTGGACTGTAGCCCACCAGGCTCCTCTGTCCTTGGGATTTTTCATGCAAGAATACTGGAGTGGACTGCCATTTTCTCCTCCAGGAAAGCTTCCCAACCCGGGGATCAAACCCACGTCTCCTGTGTCTCCTGCACTTCAGGCAGATTCTTTACCCACTGAGCCATTAAGTATGTATCAACTACAGCTCAGTGAAATACCTTTACCTTTGGAAGAGGAGAACTCAATCTGCTATTTCTTAGGCTAAGTCAAGGACTATTCACAGAGTTCCCCAATCCCATTTATTCTGCTTGTCAATACTTAAAATATGAATTGTTTAATCTTAAGTAATCTTTAAAATGCTTTTCATGTTTCTTTTGACAAAGCAAAAACACCACCAGGGTGTTAGGTTGAATGTGAAAATTCTTCCCACAGCAACAGTTATTTCAGAGAACAGATGTCACTTATCTTAGTAACTGCTAAAGGCACAGAGTGAGAAAGCGTCAACCAGATTTTAAACATTAAAAGATAAAGACAGGAGCTTCCCTGGTGGTCCAGTGGGTAAGGACACCGTCTTGCAGTGCAAGGGGCACCGGTTCGATCCCTGGCCTGGGAAGATCCCATGTGCTGTGGAGCAGCTGGACTGATGTGTCCAATTACCAAGCTGGACCTCTGGGGCGCATGTGCCCAGAGCCGGTGCTCTGCAACGACAGAGGCCACTACGATGGGAGGCCCACACAGGCCAAAGAACAAAGATGGATGAAAATAAATAAATAAAAGACCGATAGAAGTGGCCAAAAAAAAAAAAGATAAAGACATAGCCAGCAGAGGATTCAAAACTTTATGTTAGATTAAGTTATTTAAAGGTCATTACCGATTTCATGAAGCTGGAAAATGTTGGGTTGAACTGACTTAAGAAAAATGCTAACTAAAGGTTAATTATTAAAAATGCTTCTTCCAGTCTCCAAGTTTTAAGTTAAACAGGGCAGATTTAAACATTAACCAATTAATATATTCTCATATTGTGTCTGTAAAAGACTACTTTTTCTTTTTGGCTTAGTCGTGTCTGACTCTTTGAGACCCTTTGGACTGTAGCCCACCAGGCTCCTCTGTCCTTGGGATTTTTCATGCAAGAATACTGGAGTGGACTGCCATTTTCTCCTCCAGGAAAGCTTCCCAACCCGGGGATCAAACCCACGTCTCCTGTGTCTCCTGCACTTCAGGCAGATTCTTTACCCACTGAGCCATTAAGTATGTATCAACTACAGCTCAGTGAAATACCTTTACCTTTGGAAGAGGAGAACTCAATCTGCTATTTCTTAGGCTAAGTCAAGGACTATTCACAGAGTTCCCCAATCCCATTTATTCTGCTTGTCAAGCTTTTATTCAGTGAGTCTTTGGCACCCAGTGATGAACCAAGGACAGCAGAGGTCATGACCCAGAGGGATGAAGAGAATGAGGGCATAAGACAGCACATAAGGGCAGGGAAGCCATTGCATTTGGGGAATCACTGCTTTTCTAACTCCTTACCACTTGAACAAGGCATTTTGTTTTCTCTAGAAGATTAAGAACAGGCCTCACGCAAAACTAAGTTTTAAAGTGCCGTAAAAAGCAAATTGTATGTAATAAACAACTTTAAAAAGAGGTAGCCAAGGGCTTCCCCTGGTGGTCCAGTGGACAAGGAGCGCCGGTTCGATCCCTGGCCTGGGAAGATCCCATGTGCTGCGGAGCGGCTGGACCAATGTGTCCAATTACCGAGCCGGAGCTCTGGAGCAACAGACGCCACTGCGATGGGAGGCCCACAGGAGCCAAAGAACAAAGACGGATGAAAATAGAGAAATGAAAGACCAATGGAAGTGGCCCGCCCACCCCCGCTGCCTCTCCACACCCCACCCAAAATAAATAAAATAAATAAATCTTTGAAAAAGAAAAGGTGGCCAAGGACTCTGCCCTTCCAGATGTAGTCTGCATGTGGGTTGAAGAGGGTGAGTCAGAGATACCTTATCACGTGACTTTAGCGAGGGCGAGGAAGGCATAGCTCTGCGTGGAAGCCCACAGCACGGGTTGGGACCTGCTGGGCTGCGGTCTTGGCCTGGGTCCAGTGCTGCCTCCTGACCAGGGGGTGAGAATGATGAGAAAGCTGAGCTGTGAGGGCCCCTACACACAGGACTATTTTGGGCTCTGGGTGTGTTGTGTTTCTAAGAATCTTTTAAGTTTAAAGACTGAGTAAAAAAGAAGGCTTTTAAGGGTGTTTTGGACTTAAGCTCCTCTGTCCTTGGGATTTTTCATGCAAGAATACTGGAGTGGTCTGCCATTTTCTCCCCCAGGAAGGCTTCCCAACCCGGGGATCAAACCCACGTCTCCTGTGTCTCCTGCACTTCAGGCAGATTCTTTACCCACTGAGCCATTAAGTATGTATCAACTACAGCTCAGTGAAATACCTTTACCTTTGGAAGAGGAGAACTCAATCTGCTATTTCTTAGGCTAAGTCAAGGACTATTCACAGAGTTCCCCAATCCCATTTATTCTGCTTGTCAAGCTTTTATTCAGTGAGTCTTTGGCACCCAGTGATGAACCAAGGACAGCAGAGGTCATGACCCAGAGGGATGAAGAGAATGAGGGCATAAGACAGCACATAAGGGCAGGGAAGCCATTGCATTTGGGGAATCACTGCTTTTCTAACTCCTTACCACTTGAACAAGGCATTTTGTTTTCTCTAGAAGATTAAGAACAGGCCTCACGCAAAACTAAGTTTTAAAGTGCCGTAAAAAGCAAATTGTATGTAATAAACAACTTTAAAAAGAGGTAGCCAAGGGCTTCCCCTGGTGGTCCAGTGGACAAGGAGCGCCGGTTCGATCCCTGGCCTGGGAAGATCCCATGTGCTGCGGAGCGGCTGGACCAATGTGTCCAATTACCGAGCCGGAGCTCTGGAGCAACAGACGCCACTGCGATGGGAGGCCCACAGGAGCCAAAGAACAAAGACGGATGAAAATAGAGAAATGAAAGACCAATGGAAGTGGCCCGCCCGCCCCTCCCCCTCCCCAAACCCCCCCCAAAATAAATAAAATAAATAAATCTTTGAAAAAGAAAAGGTGGCCAAGGACTCTGCCCTTCCAGATGTAGTCTGCATGTGGGTTGAAGAGGGTGAGTCAGAGATACCTTATCACGTGACTTTAGCGAGGGCGAGGAAGGCATAGCTCTGCGTGGAAGCCCACAGCACGGGTTGGGACCTGCTGGGCTGCGGTCTTGGCCTGGGTCCAGTGCTGCCTCCTGACCAGGGGGTGAGAATGATGAGAAAGCTGAGCTGTGAGGGCCCCTACACACAGGACTATTTTGGGCTCTGGGTGTGTTGTGTTTCTAAGAATCTTTTAAGTTTAAAGACTGAGTAAAAGAAGGCTGTAGGGTGTGTGGGTTCTACTTGGACTCTGGAGAAATTTTATTTTCTTGATGCCTCAGAGAGGCTCTTCTATGATTTGCAAACACCATCGGTTCCTGTAATGGGAGCAGTGTACTGTTACCTACCAGAACTATGAAAAAACAGTAAAGATAAATCATCTGTAGGATTTTCTGATCAAATTCAAATGCTTGCTGTTGAAGAGCCCAGTAGCAAACATATAAAATCTGTTGTCATATTATCATTGAAAATTGTTTCTTTAATCCTTATTTTAAAGCAGAGATATTTACAATTTTTTGTAGTCAATTTGAAAAAATGTTGAAAATAACCTGAAAAGGGAAAGTTGACATAAGCTATTCTCATTAAAAATAACACACACACACACACACCCAAAACTTTTGGATAATAATTTAATAATACCTGAACTGATTTTTTTTTTTCTGGCCACTTCTATTGGTCTTTCATTTATCTATTTTCATCCATCTTTGTCCTTTGGCCTGTGGGGGCCTCCCATCGCAGTGGCCTCTGTTGTTGCAGAGCACCAGCTCTGGGTGCATGCGCTCCAGAGCTCCGGCTCGGTAGCTGGACACATTGGTCCAGCCGCTCTGTGGCACGTGGGGTCTTCCCAGGCCAGGGATTGAACCGGCACCCCTTGCACTGCAAGGCAGTGTCCGCAGACACTTAGCCACCAGGGAAGACCTGAACTGATTTTTTAAAAAGGCTTTACAAATGCTCTAATTCTCAAGATGAAGTCTGCTTTCCTTAGTCTTTTGGTTATCTAGAATTACTAAAGCATTATATAATATTCTTATGGGAGGTATGATGCGTCAAGGGATTAAGTGTTTTTATATTGGCTTGTTTGGTTTTTAAACTTTAAGAAAATAAGACTTGTTACTATACTCTAACATTCAGGTTACACAGACTTTTGTGACCCAGGAAGGGCAAGCACTGGAAACATCAATAATAGCTACTTGCTCACATTTTATGTTTGGATTTTTAGCAGGATTTTTAGCACAGTTCTTCCTTAAATTCATGGCTACACGAATAGGTTTGAGTCCATTAGGGCCTGAGACTTATACTTTCAGAAACCAATAATCAAACTGTTTAGACTGGAGGTCAATTACATCATTTTCTCTGCATCACTACACATTAAAAATATCTTTGGGAAGCTTTTCAGAAGGCCCAGGTCTGTAAATTTGTCCTCAAAACATCTCCCATAAACCTCTCCACATCTATGGTTTGCTGATGTGGGAAATGCCACTGGCTATATGACAGCCTCATGGTTATTAGTACCATTATTGTTAAGCCCAGTAGCAAACATATAAAATCTGTTGTCATATTATCATTGAAAATTGTTTCTTTAATCCTTATTTTAAAGCAGAGATATTTACAATTTTTTGTAGTCAATTTGAAAAAATGTTGAAAATAACCTGAAAAGGGAAAGTTGACATAAGCTATTCTCATTAAAAATAACACACACACACACACCCAAAACTTTTGGATAATAATTTAATAATACCTGAACTGATTTTTTTTTTTCTGGCCACTTCTATTGGTCTTTCATTTATCTATTTTCATCCATCTTTGTCCTTTGGCCTGTGGGGGCCTCCCATCGCAGTGGCCTCTGTTGTTGCAGAGCACCAGCTCTGGGTGCATGCGCTCCAGAGCTCCGGCTCGGTAGCTGGACACATTGGTCCAGCCGCTCTGTGGCACGTGGGGTCTTCCCAGGCCAGGGATTGAACCGGCCCCCTTGCACTGCAAGGCAGTGTCCGCAGACACTTAGCCACCAGGGAAGACCTGAACTGATTTTTTAAAAAGGCTTTACAAATGCTATAATTCTCAAGATGAAGTCTGCTTTCCTTAGTCTTTTGGTTATCTAGAATTACTAAAGCATTATATAATATTCTTATGGGAGGTATGATGTCAAGGGATTAAGTGTTTTTATATTGGCTTGTTTGGTTTTTAAACTTTAAGAAAATAAGACTTGTTACTATACTCTAACATTCAGGTTACACAGACTTTTGTGACCCAGGAAGGGCAAGCACTGGAAACATCAATAATAGCTACTTGCTCACATTTTATGTTTGGATTTTTAGCAGGATTTTTAGCACAGTTCTTCCTTAAATTCATGGCTACACGAATAGGTTTGAGTCCATTAGGGCCTGAGACTTATACTTTCAGAAACCAATAATCAAACTGTTTAGACTGGAGGTCAATTACATCATTTTCTCTGCATCACTACACATTAAAAATATCTTTGGGAAGCTTTTCAGAAGGCCCAGGTCTGTAAATTTGTCCTCAAAACATCTCCCCATAAACCTCTCCACATCTATGGTTTGCTGATGTGGGGAAATGCCACTGGCTATATGACAGCCTCATGGTTATTAGTACCATTATTTGTTAAAAGTCCTTTGAAGGCAAGTTTATGTGACTTACATGTTATTAGCATCATTGCACTTTGGACATTCTCCAGTTACATGCAAAGATCAAAACTAGGCGGTTCCCATGTTATAGACTGGCACCATTTATGTAGTCATGGGGACTGCTGTGTGGCTAGGGATTACGATGTGTATCTGTTTTGATTGAAATCATACTTTTAAAAAGTCTTCATATTTCAAGTGTTTTTTATTCTGAGCAGTAGGTACAAAATGTAATGACAGGTGTGTCTTACTCTGTATAGTTCACTCTGCACAGGCTCTCAGCCTCTGATCGGATCTACCTTGAGAGACTTAGCAGACTCTTAAATTCACTTTCCTGTCCTTCCTTCGAGCTCTCACTGGCCACCGAGCTTTGGCACACGCGTTTTCAGACTTCGCTGAGGAACTCCAGATTGAGACATGCTGGGATGTGGATGGAGTCCATGGTCAGAGAGGATGGATTAAATGGGAACAAAACAGGAAACATGTGCTTGAAATCTAACAGCAGCTGCTGAGGGTCGTTCCGATCTTGCAGTTGTGCCTGCGGGGAAGAACGAGACACGTGAGATACTGCCTGTGTCTGACAAATGGCCAGTTGTGGTGAGTTCACAAAAACAAATCAGAAGACTTTCCTTTATACTTCGGCCACTTGGTGTGAAGAGACGACTCACTGGAAGAGACCCTGATGTTGGGAAAAACAGAAGGCAGAAGAAGGGGATGACAGAGGATGAGATGGCTGGATGGCATCATTGACTCAATGGACATGAATTTGAGCAGGTTCTGGAAGATGGTGGAGGACAGGGAAGCCTGGCGTGCTGCAGTCTATGAGGTCGCGAAGAGTGAGACACGACTGAGTGAACTGAAACTGACAGAACGAGGTAGGACTTCAGGCGAGTGGGGGCTCCCTCTCATTCCAGAGGTACTCTGAGAAAGAGAGGCTCTGGTTCAGGCTTGCTGGAGATCAGATGACATTAACTCGTCCAATTCTAGCATTCTTTAAAAAAATTTTTTTCATGGGAGGGAGAATTGAAAAACCACATTTCAGATGCAAATCATGTGGAGAGGCGGTATGGTCAGGTGGTAAAGCCTACGGGCTCTGGAGGCAGGTAAACTGGGCTCTAATCCCAGCACCACCCTGCGTGAGGTCCTGAACCTTCTGCTGCTGCCATTTCCTCTTCTCTAAAAAGAGGGAGAGTTACATCACACAGAATGAGAGGGCAGGAGCCTCCAGGGGTCGGTCCCTCCACGAGGCAACCAGAAAGAAGGCAGCTGGCACCAACCATCTGGTAACTCTGGAATGTGACTGGATGCTTAGAGAAAAGAGCCTGATAAAGGGAGAGCCTGTGAATCTCTGCTAAGAGAGCAGTGTGCATTGGCTGTCAGCCCCCATTCTCCAGCCCCACCCCAGCTGTAGGGACAGCAACCCACAGCCCCAGGGCAACTGGCTGGCACCAGGGCAGCCAGTGAGACCTTGCCTTCCAAAGATTTGGGGCTGCACCCTCTGGTTAGTCTGGCTGTTCCCTGAAGGACGGGCACAGATGTCTGCCTTGCTTTTGGCTTTCTTGGGATACAGTGGCTTCTCTATGGCATCAGTTGAAAGATTTAAAGGGAACAGAGCCCCTGCCTCTCTATTTGGAGCCAGATACTTTAGGAAAAGTATAACAAAGAAAATGAAATTTTTTCACTTCACTGACTTTCCAAAGGGTGGCTTTCAGACTTTCCAAAGGAGATCAAACCAGTCAATCCCAAAGGAAATCAACCCTGAATATTCATTGGAAGGACTGAGGCTGAAGCTGAAGCTCCAGTACTTTGGCCATGTGATGTGAAGAGATGACTCATTGGAAAAGACCCTGATGTTGGGACTTCCCTGGTGGCCCAGTGGTTGAGACTCTTGTGTTCCCAATGCAGGGGGTTCGGGTTCAATCCCTGGTCAGGGAACGAGATCCCACATGCCACAACTAAGACCCAGTGCAGCCAAATAAATAAATAATTAAAAAAAAAAAAAAAAGACCCTGATGTTGGGAAAAACAGAAGGTAAAGGAGAAGGGGATGCCAGAGGATGAGATGGTTGGATGGCATCACGGGGTCAGTGGACATGATTTTCAGCAAGCTCTGGTCGATGGTGAAGGACAAGGAAGCCTGGCATGCCTCATCTGTGGCTTCACAAGGAGTCAGACATGACTAAGTGATGGAACTGACTGAACATAAAGGGGTCTAACGGAGGACTTGTACAGGCAGAAAAAGTGACCAGAGAACTCGAAGACAGAACACATGAGATTCTCCAGTGTGAGGAGTGGATAGAGAAAAGAATGAATAAAAGTGGATGGACCCCAAGGGGCCTGTGGGACACCATAAAGTGGACCAAAACATACACCATAGGAGCCCCAGAAAGAGGAGAGAAAGGGATAGTGAACTATTTGAAGAGACAGTGGCCACATTTCCAAGTCTGATCAAAGATATATTTCCAAGAAGCTCAAGAAACTGCTGGCAAGATAAACTCAGAAAGTGTCACGGAGACCCGTTATAGTCAAATTATCAAACCCCAGCGACAAAGAAAGAATCCTAAAAGCAGCAAAAGAGAAGTAACCCATCACACCACATAACAAGTTATCGTCAGCAAGACTGAAAGTGGTAACATGGACACTTACGTCACTATATGTAAAATAGACAGCCAATGGGAATTCGCTGTATGGCTCAGGGAACCCAATGAGGGGCTCTGTAACAACCTGGGGGGTGGGATGGGGAGGGAGACGGGAGGGAAGTTCAAGAGGGAGGGGACATGTGTCCCTATGGCTGACTCATGTTGATATGTGACAGAAAGCAACAAAATTCTGTAAAGCAATTATCCTTCAAGTAAAAAAATAATAAATGTCGAAATAAAAAGACTGAAAGTGGTTTTCTTATCAGAAACCATGGAGGCCAGAAGGCAGTGGGATGATATACTGTAGCTCCTGAAATTTCTTCTTTCAACCAAGAATTCTACTTCTGGGAAAACTATCTTTCAAGAATGAAAGAGAATTTTAGTCACCCCTCTGTATTCACCGGTTCTGCATCTGTAGATTCCACCAACCATGGATGAAAAATATTTTTTACCAATTTCAGGAAGTTCCTCAAAGCAAGGAACCTTGTCACACAATGGTAGCACTTCTGACTCCAAAAGTCAAGCTTGAATTTGACACAGGCTGACAACTATTTATGTAGCATTTACACTGTATTAGGTATAATAAGTAATCTGGAGATGATTTAAAATATATAGGAGGATATACTTAGGTTATATGCAAATACTATGCCATTTCATAGAAAGGACTTGAGCATCCACAGGTTTTGGTACCCATGGAGGTCCTAGAACCAATCTCTCCTCGATACCAAGGGACAACTACATCATTTCCAGATAAAAGCAGAAGGAGCTGGTTACCAGTGACTAAAGAAAGTCCTTCAGGTGGAAATGAAAGGACATTAGACAGTAACTAAAGCCTTAAGAAGAAATAAAGAACACAGGTAAAGCTAGGTAAATGTAAAAGCCAGCATGAAACTTGTGATTTGCAGCATCTTTTTTCCCTATGAGATTTATATAAATGCTGAAAATAATCATAAATCTCTGTTAGTGGGTACACACGTATAACAGATAGAACCTGTGGCAATAACAATATAAAGGTAGACGGATGGATATGCACAGCAACAGACCAAGTTGGTATTATTTAAACTAGCTGTTACAGGTTGAAGACATTAATCGTGATCGCCACAGTAACCACTAAGAAAGTAACCAGGGGCTTCCCTGGTGGTCCAGTGGTTAACAATCTGCCTGTCAATACAGGGACATGGGTTCAATTCCTGTTCCTCCAGACAAATGTGCATGCCCTGGAGCAGCTAAGCTCGTGCACCAGCACTACTGACGCCTGCGCGCCCTAGAGCCCGTGCTCCGCAACAAGAGAAGCCACTGGAACGAGCAGCCTGCAGACTGCAACTAAGAGGAGCCCCTGCTCGCTGCAACTAGAGAAAGCCCATGCGAAGCAACGAAGACCCAGCGCAGTCAAAAGTAAAAACAAATAACCAGAAACTGCACAGAAATGTAGGGAATCAAAATGATAGCCTCACTACAAGAAATAAACACAGGAAGACAGCAGTGAGAGAACTAAACAACAGAACATATAAGACATACAGAAAACAAGGACTTAAACGGCAGAAGTAAATCCTTTGTCAGTAATACATTAAATGTAAACATAAGGCAATTAAAAGGCAGGGACTGGCTGAATGGGTTTTAAAAAAGTCTATATGCTATCTATAAGGGACTCACTTTAGACACACAAAAAGACAAAGTAAAAGTTTGAAAAAAGATATTCCAAGAAAAAGCACTGATATGGCTATATTATTGTCATACAGAGTACACTTTAAGTTATAAAAGTTTTCAAGAGGCAAAGAAGGACATTATATTTTCATAAAAGGCTCAATTTATCAAGAAGATATGAGTTATATATATATATATATATACACCTATCAACAGAGCTCAAAATATATGAAACAAAAAGGGAAGGAATTGAAGGGGGAAGTAAGTCAATAATAATAATGAGAAATGTCATTACCCCATTTTCAATAATAGATAGAACCACCAGGGGAAGATCAACAGCAAAAAAGGCCAATGAATACCACTATAAACCAGGCAGATTTATATAAATGCTGAAAATAATCATAAATCTCTGTTAGTGGGTACACACGTATAACAGATAGAACCTGTGGCAATAACAATATAAAGGTAGACGGATGGATATGCACAGCAACAGACCAAGTTGGTATTATTTAAACTAGCTGTTACAGGTTGAAGACATTAATCGTGATCGCCACAGTAACCACTAAGAAAGTAACCAGGGGCTTCCCTGGTGGTCCAGTGGTTAACAATCTGCCTGTCAATACAGGGACATGGGTTCAATTCCTGTTCCTCCAGACAAATGTGCATGCCCTGGAGCAGCTAAGCTCGTGCACCAGCACTACTGACGCCTGCGCGCCCTAGAGCCCGTGCTCCGCAACAAGAGAAGCCACTGGAACGAGCAGCCTGCAGACTGCAACTAAGAGGAGCCCCTGCTCGCTGCAACTAGAGAAAGCCCATGCGAAGCAACGAAGACCCAGCGCAGTCAAAAGTAAAAACAAATAACCAGAAACTGCACAGAAATGTAGGGAATCAAAATGATAGCCTCACTACAAGAAATAAACACAGGAAGACAGCAGTGAGAGAACTAAACAACAGAACATATAAGACATACAGAAAACAAGGACTTAAACGGCAGAAGTAAATCCTTTGTCAGTAATACATTAAATGTAAACATAAGGCAATTAAAAGGCAGGGACTGGCTGAATGGGTTTTAAAAAAGTCTATATGCTATCTATAAGGGACTCACTTTAGACACACAAAAAGACAAAGTAAAAGTTTGAAAAAAGATATTCCAAGAAAAAGCACTGATATGGCTATATTATTGTCATACAGAGTACACTTTAAGTTATAAAAGTTTTCAAGAGGCAAAGAAGGACATTATATTTTCATAAAAGGCTCAATTTATCAAGAAGATATGAGTTATATATATATATATATATACACCTATCAACAGAGCTCAAAATATATGAAACAAAAAGGGAAGGAATTGAAGGGGGAAGTAAGTCAATAATAATAATGAGAAATGTCATTACCCCATTTTCAATAATAGATAGAACCACCAGGGGAAGATCAACAGCAAAAAAGGCCAATGAATACCACTATAAACCAGGCAGACTTAACAAACATATACATGACCAATTTGGAGTTAACCCCAGAATGCAAGGGTGGTTCAGCATACGAAAATACGAGAATGACACTCCCTTGTGTGTATGTACCTCCTGCACTGCTGGTAGGAATGCAGAATGGTGCTTGAGGTAGTTCCTCAAACATTTAAACACAGAATGACTATATGAACCTATAATTCAACTCCTGAATACACACCTAAAATACACCGAGAACAAATACTGGTATATTTGTACACAATGTTCATGAAAGCATTACTGCCAATAAACGATGCAGTGTCCATTAACAGATGAATGGATAAATTAAATGTAATATATACCCACAAGGGACTATTATTCAACCACAAAAAAGAATGATGTTCTACTGCCTGCCTGTTACACAGCAGAACACAGATGAACCCAAAGAAATCAAGTAAGTCAAATAAGCCAGATCCCAAAGGACAACTATTATACGATTCCACTTACATGAACTATCTGGAGAAGGAAATGGCCACCCACTCCAGTATTCTTACCTGGAGACTCCCATGGACAGAGGAGCCTGGCAGGCTGTAGTCCATGGGGCTGCAGAGTCGGACACGACTGAGCGACTATCGCTCACATGACACGTCTAGTACAGGCATATTTCACAGAGATAGGAAGTAGAACAGAGGTTATCAGGCTGAGGGCAAGGGAAGAGGGAGTTATTATTAGTGGGTCAGGTCTCAGTTTGGGATGGTGAGAAAGTTCTGGAGTTGGTGGTGGTGGTTATATAACATGCTGAATATAGTTAGTGCCACTGAACTGTACACTTCATAAAACTGATTAATATTTTAAAACTCACCTGGATTGTTCGTATAAACGCCACCGTTACCCGTTCTTCAAATTCATTCAGGGGCGTATAAAGGTTCAAAATTTTGACAATCTGTTGGGATAAAAACAGAGGTTTATTAGCACAGGTTTAAATGAACCTAAAACAAATTTGCATTTGTTTTTACTTGTTATTTTTTGTTCAATAATTATTTTCAGTTTGGTTTTTACTCATACAGAGTTTTGTTGTTCACAGATATGTGTGATCCCAGAGTAGTCATATGTATATCCCTAAGCCCTTCCCTCAACAAATTTGAATTTTAAAGAACATATGCCATTGGTGCTGGAGAAGACGCTGTAGGCAAGATCCACAGTTCAGGTGGGGCTGGACTGATGTTTAGGCATCTACGTATAGTGAACTAGGGTCCTGAAGCTCTCTTACCAGATTCCTCTCTCCTGTATACCTGCCTGCACCTCTCCCATGCTCCATGACTTAAGAAGTAATGAGGATTTTAGGACACTGTTGCCTGAAGTCTTCAGCTGTCATTTACTAATCATGTAATGATTTCATTAAAAGAGTCCTTTTATACCAAAGGTGTTGACGTTTTCCTATCTCCCCAAATCACTTATACGATGGAGCTTATTTTTCTCCGGTCTAGACAGAAGGTGATCCTTTGTGTGGGGCAAGGAGCAGTGCTAATTGCAGCCTAGGAGTAAACTTAGGAACCTTTCAGTGCAGGCACAGAAGGAAGCAGCTTTCTTAGGAGCTTGGCACTTCATCTCCGAGTACTCAGTAGAAACAGGAAGGAAATGTATGTTTACTTGCAATACTGACTTTGGATTTCCTTGTTCTTTAGGTGCTGGGCAGAGTGAGAAGGTGCATGGTTTAATCTGGAAAATCTGGATTTCCTCATGCTGGTTTCATTTTGCACCCTCACCTTGTGGTGGGCCCATTTCTAAACAGGCATATTCATGAGGGCAAGATCACCTGTGTTTTTACAGGATTTATCTTTTTACAGATGCGTAGCATCTCTTGAAGGCAAAGGAGAGGGGAAGGCAGAGGATAATGGACATGACTTTGAGCAAACTTCAGGAGATGGTGGAGGACAGAGGACCCTGGCATTCCATAGTCCATGGGGTGCAGAGTTAGACATGATTTAGCAATTGAATGGCAGAAACAAATACCTCTGCACCTGAGTTCTGGTTTAAATACAATTTGGTGGGGTGGGGCGGGGGGAAGGAAAGAAATAGTTAAAGTCAGATGTTCACTGACTTTATTTAAAATAATATAGGGACTTCCCTGATGGTCCAGTGGCTAAGACTCTCCACTGTTAATACAGGGGGCTGGGTTTAATCCCTTATCAGGGATCTAGCTCCCATGCCACAACTAAAGATCTCACACATTGCCAGTTAAAAAAGACTGAAGACCCCGGATGCCAAAAGTAAGATCTGGTGCAGTCAAATAAATATAGACTAAAATAAAATAATGTATAAGGATTCAAAGTAAAAACATGAATACATGGATTCATAGTTGTAAAGAAAACAACTTAGTGCTGAATGCCAGATGCTGCCAATTTCTGAAAGGAATTTTAATTTCTAGGTGACCTTCCAGAATTCATTGCAAGCAGTTTTAGAAGTTTGTGCCTAAGCTGGATGTTTTGTGGGCTGACTACCTCAATCTTTCTAAGTAAACAAGAGACCAGAGAGTTCCTGGCATCTTGTTTAACTGACCAAAGTATGGTTGGCTCATGCAGGCACATCTCATGGGCTGAACCTTCAGGACCGTGTCACTGGGGTGGAAAGGCCAAGGGTGCCAGGCTGAACAAGAACCACGGGCAGGAACGAGGCTGGCCTGGCCTCTAGGCGTCCCTTGGGGGGTGCACAGGGAGCAAATGGCCTCGGCAGGAAGGAAATGTATGTTTACTTGCAATACTGACTTTGGATTTCCTTGTTCTTTAGGTGCTGGGCAGAGTGAGAAGGTGCATGGTTTAATCTGGAAAATCTGGATTTCCTCATGCTGGTTTCATTTTGCACCCTCACCTTGTGGTGGGCCCATTTCTAAACAGGCATATTCATGAGGGCAAGATCACCTGTGTTTTTACAGGATTTATCTTTTTACAGATGCGTAGCATCTCTTGAAGGCAAAGGAGAGGGGAAGGCAGAGGATAATGGACATGACTTTGAGCAAACTTCAGGAGATGGTGGAGGACAGAGGACCCTGGCATTCCATAGTCCATGGGGTGCAGAGTTAGACATGATTTAGCAATTGAATGGCAGAAACAAATACCTCTGCACCTGAGTTCTGGTTTAAATACAATTTGGGGGGGTGCGGCGGGGGGAAGGAAAGAAATAGTTAAAGTCAGATGTTCACTGACTTTATTTAAAATAATATAGGGACTTCCCTGATGGTCCAGTGGCTAAGACTCTCCACTGTTAATACAGGGGGCTGGGTTTAATCCCTTATCAGGGATCTAGCTCCCATGCCACAACTAAAGATCTCACACATTGCCAGTTAAAAAAGACTGAAGACCCCGGATGCCAAAAGTAAGATCTGGTGCAGTCAAATAAATATAGACTAAAATAAAATAATGTATAAGGATTCAAAGTAAAAACATGAATACATGGATTCATAGTTGTAAAGAAAACAACTTAGTGCTGAATGCCAGATGCTGCCAATTTCTGAAAGGAATTTTAATTTCTAGGTGACCTTCCAGAATTCATTGCAAGCAGTTTTAGAAGTTTGTGCCTAAGCTGGATGTTTTGTGGGCTGACTACCTCAATCTTTCTAAGTAAACAAGAGACCAGAGAGTTCCTGGCATCTTGTTTAACTGACCAAAGTATGGTTGGCTCATGCAGGCACATCTCATGGGCTGAACCTTCAGGACCGTGTCACTGGGGTGGAAAGGCCAAGGGTGCCAGGCTGAACAAGAACCACGGGCAGGAACGAGCTGGCCTGGCCTCGCGTCCCTTGGCTGAGGGCGACCGTACCTGCTGGGTGCTGAGGGCGGTGCACAGGGAGCAAATGGCCTCGGCGTCTTCGGGGCTTTTCTTCTTCAACTGCAGGAGCTGGGCGGCCTGGATCAGGGGCTCCATGGTCTCAGCAGCTCCGCTCTGGTGCAGGTTTCTTCCCCGAAGCCACTCCTCCAGCTGACTTATGTTGTACCTTAGAGACAGGGAGAGTGTGCCCTGCAAAGCCTGTCCCCCTGCTTCACCGGGACGAGTCACCTCTGTGGGCCAGCTGCCGCTAGTGTTAGCGCTCTCCTCGTCCTAATTCTCACGCGCGGGCCAGAACGTGACAAGGGCCTGGCACTCGGTATCTTTTTATGGAATGAGTGGCTGCTTAAAATCAAGCCAAGATGAAGTGCCTAAAGTGTCTCTGTTAAGTTAATGGGACAAAGAGGCACTAGCGATACTGAGTCAAAACAACTTCCATTTAACATTCACAGACATATTTGTACTTCTGTGAGCCTTCACGCCTCTGAAGTCATTGATTTGTCTCTCCGACCTAGCCATATTTACCATCTTTATATTAAAGCCTGTAAATGTGTTTGAGCTTTGCACGAATTTGTTAACCCGGTTACTGTCTCGGTATGTGATGAATTTCACCAACAAATAAAAAGGTGATGGACTTGAGTCTCACCCGGACCGTGACAAGGACGGTCAGTTGGACTTGGGTGTTGTTTTCAGAGACAAGAGGGTCCCCGTGTGTGAGTGGAGCTGGGGTGCCGGGCGCGCCCTGCTCCTACCTGAGCTGCATGCCTGTGCTCCAGGAGCAGACGTCCTTCCGCAGGAGCAGGTTGTTGAGCGTCACCGCGTTGATCATGTAGAAGAGCTGCCTGAACACCTGGAGGATGATCTCGGGGTCCAGGCCCTGATCGCACATGACCGTGTGGAAGGAGTTCATCTGGCGAATGACGGCTTCCAGGCAGTGTGAGTTGTCTCCGTCGGGCGTGCTGGAGGTGCGCTTGCGGTAGCCCGTGGGCTTCACCCCGGACAGGCCCTGGATGCTCTCGTTCTCCAACATGGCAGACACTGAAAGCAAAGCGTGATTAGAGCTGCTGCGTGTTCCCAGAGAAGAGCTGCTTCAGGATCACCCAGATCACAAAGAGCTCTGGCAGTGACCCCCTCCAGAAGAGGACGAGGTCAGAGTGCTCAGGAACGTACAGCTTTGGGAACGGGATGGCAAATATACTGATCTCTACACAGAACAAGAGTTCCACATGGGAATCTTGGACTAAACCTGTGGACCAAACCTTTGCTTGAATTTACTGGTGATAGGACACAACTCAATTTTGTGCTGGCTTCTATGCCGAGAGACCAAAACTTGACAGCTGAGCAACAAGGAAGTAGTCGTGGCACTGCTGCTGACCGGGCCTTGGAGATCCTCCCATAGTTGTCCAGACAGCTCTTCTCCGTCACTCACCAACCATCTTAGGTGAGCTGATCTGTCATATTCATGCACGGCACCTAATTACATGCCAGGAAGTATTTCTTCTTCAGTATCTCTTTTACTCTTTCAACTACCCATTTCCTAGTGAGGAAATGGATGCATAAGGAGGTTAAATAATTTGCCCAAGGTCACCCTGCTAGGAAGTGGCAAGGCTGGGATTCGAAGTCAGGTCTGTCTAGTGCCAGAACAGATATGGTTAACAATCACTTTGTTGGAGTCATGAAATATCTCCAGTTCTCCCGGTGTCTGGTGAGAATAAACTAGCAGTTGGTAAAAAGATCCTCAGACAGGAAGAAGGGTTGGGAATGAGTCTTATCCCAAGGGATATTATTTCTGGATGGCATGTGGGACCCTGTCCTACTCAGAATTCACTTAGAACCGACTTGTGCTATAAGAACCTTGGGAAAGCACTACCCACGCGGGTAATGTGCTTTGGGAGATCCTCCCCCGCCTTTCAGGAGCACAGTGAATGGGGCTTAGGCATGTTACTTTTAACTTAAAAAAATAAATGCTCTTAGGGCTTCCCTGGTGGTCCAGTGGGTAAAGAGTCCACCTTGCAGTGCAAGGGGCACCGGTTCGATCCCTAGCCTGGGAAGATCCCATGTGCCACGGAGCGGCCGGACCAGTGTGTCCAATTATGAGCCAGCGCTCGAGCACATGTGCCCAGAGCCAGCGCTCTGCAACGACAGAGGCCACGGCAATGGGAGGCCCACATAGACCAAAGAATAACGATGGATGAAGATAAATAAATAAAAAACCAGGAAAAGAGACCAAAATTAAAAAAAAAAAACACTTAATAAAATAACTGCTCTTATTTTTCAATTCTGATATCATGTCAAGTGCCCAAGTGTCCTGCTTTGGACAGAATGTTCAATAAATATTGAATGGTAAAAATACTGAACATTCTGTCCAAATGAAGACTGAATATTGCATGAGTATTAACTGCTGTGTTTATCTGTATGAACATATGTCATGCTTTCCTTTTACTGTGAATAAGGTATAGTTATATAGGCAAGATGACTGTATATGCATTTATCCTTCCTGAATTATATTTAGTACCCATGGACATTAGTCTGGGGAAAAAAATAATATAGTACATTACGAAAAAAAAAAAAAAAAGACAGAGGGAGAGTGATATATACTCTCACTCCCCAAGCATCACACACTTTGGTGGGCTGGGTGTTGAGTTTCATGACTCTTTTTGAGGAAACCCCACATACCTCCTCAGCGGCCTTCCCTTGGAAGGTGCAGCTTTCTGGAGGCCATCCTAAGACGGCCAGTGCCCTCATGGAGGGAGCATTCACGCTGACCTCAGACCCCCACAAGGGCGAGCACTGGGGAGCTCCTGTGCCAGCTTACCTATCATAGGCTGCAAGAGGCCCTCGGCGATTTTAATGAGCTGCTGGTAGATCTGAATGGAGAGGTCGCTCAGCACCTGGCGGTATTCAGTGAGGTCAAAGTTCTTAAGACAGTGCTCGTTCTGCTTCACGGTATTCTGAGTCATGAAGCCCTGCAGGGGCGGAGGGAGACGGGCGCGGGGCTTAGGCTCTGTGGCCTGCTGGGCTCAGCAGGGCCTCCGGGCCTCCAGCCACTTCCATATACCCTACTGTGGGGCCTGATCTGGTTCTGTCTGCTCAGCTGATGTTCTGTGAGACCCTGTCAGTTCTCTCAGGTCTCAGTGAAAGTTGCTCAGTTGTGCCTGACTCTCAGTGACCCCATGGTCTGTAGCCCACCAGGCTCCTCTGTCCGTGGGATTCTCCAGGCAAGAATACTGGAGTGGGTTGCCATTTCCTTCTCCAGGGGATCTTCCTGACCCAGGAATCAAACCAGGGTGTCCTGCGCTGCAGGCGAATTCCTTACCAGCTAAGCTACCAGGGGAGCCTTTAATGGCTCTCAGGGAGAGTCAAAACTCAGCATGAAAGAGGACTCGGAAGTGCTTAATCAAAAGGCTGTGACCATTTGCTCCAAATTCCTGAAGTTTCCCTGAGGCAGCAAAGCACAGGTGTTGGTAGCAGGTCCTGGGAAAGAGGAATCCATGCTTCCTGCCTTTTACCCAATTCTCAGGACCCAATATACCAGGGTACCCTAAAATCTGAGACGCTACCCAGTTCCAGTTTTAGTATACATGCTGAAGTGAATGCTATACACAGTCCCTAAAGAAGTCCCTGGATCAGAGTGTATGTTTTTACAATGAGAAATTTTATGTGGATTCTATCATTAATACCAGATTTAATGGATGAACTGAGATGATTCCATAGTTACAGCACCATTCTGAGCTATGTTAACAAGGTACAAGAAGTAACATGCAGAAAGAACAAAACAAAAAAAGAAAGAAAGAAAAAACAAGTAACATGCAAGTTTAGACTCGAAGAACTCATGTGAGCTGCATCACTCTGTATTCAGGCCAAAGGGAACCAAGAGCAGCTGAAAGGTCAGAGTTTTCAAAAGGGCGCTTCTCTCCAGCAGTGCCTCCCGTACTGTGGCAGATCACAGAGCAATTCTTAAAGAAGACAGAAGCAGGCAGAAGAAGGGATAACAAGATAACTATTATTTGGGTTATGCGGACCTGGGTGCACTGTGGTTCAAGTCTCGTCCCTGGGAAAAGAAGCACGTGAAACAACAGCCTACCATAATGGAATTCTTGGTCCTCCCGAGCCCTGTGTTATGTTCCCAGCAGAGTACAAACAACGTTAGGTCAAGGGGTGATTTTCAATGAGATAACCTTAAGCACAGTTCTCTTGGGCTCCGGCTAGCCCCCGGGGGATTTCAAAGTTCTCTCAGGTCTCAGTGAAAGTTGCTCAGTTGTGCCTGACTCTCAGTGACCCCATGGTCTGTAGCCCGCCAGCCTCCTCTGTCCGTGGGATTCTCCAGGCAAGAATACTGCAGTGGGTCGCCATTTCCTTCTCCAGGGGATCTTCCCGACCCAGGAATCAAACCAGGGTGTCCTGCGCTGCAGGCGAATTCCTTACCAGCTAAGCTACCAGGGGAGCCTTTAATGGCTCTCAGGGAGAGTCAAAACTCAGCATGAAAGAGGACTCGGAAGTGCTTAATCAAAAGGCTGTGACCATTTGCTCCAAATTCCTGAAGTTTCCCTGAGGCAGCAAAGCACAGGTGTTGGTAGCAGGTCCTGGGAAAGAGGAATCCATGCTTCCTGCCTTTTACCCAATTCTCGGCCCAATATACCAGGGTACCCTAAAATCTGAGACGCTACCCAGTTCCAGTTTTAGTATACATGCTGAAGTGAATGCTATACACAGTCCCTAAAGAAGTCCCTGGATCAGAGTGTATGTTTTTACAATGAGAAATTTTATGTGGATTCTATCATTAATACCAGATTTAATGGATGAACTGAGATGATTCCATAGTTACAGCACCATTCTGAGCTATGTTAACAAGGTACAAGAAGTAACATGCAGAAAGAACAAAACAAAAAAAGAAAGAAAGAAAAAACAAGTAACATGCAAGTTTAGACTCGAAGAACTCATGTGAGCTGCATCACTCTGTATTCAGGCCAAAGGGAACCAAGAGCAGCTGAAAGGTCAGAGTTTTCAAAAGGGCGCTTCTCTCCAGCAGTGCCTCCCGTACTGTGGCAGATCACAGAGCAATTCTTAAAGAAGACAGAAGCAGGCAGAAGAAGGGATAACAAGATAACTATTATTTGGGTTATGCGGACCTGGGTGCACTGTGGTTCAAGTCTCGTCCCTGGGAAAAGAAGCACGTGAAACAACAGCCTACCATAATGGAATTCTTGGTCCTCCCGAGCCCTGTGTTATGTTCCCAGCAGAGTACAAACAACGTTAGGTCAAGGGGTGATTTTCAATGAGATAACCTTAAGCACAGTTACTCTGCCTAAAGGCTTAAAAGCTTGTGTGTAACGTTAAGGTTAGGCAATATATGACACCAAGCCCATTTCTTCCAATAAAAAAATGGTAAATACTACTTCCTTAACATGTAAACCACTCCCTTTCATAATAAAAACAGGTGATCACCGGAAGCTCTAATTCTAGGAGAGAGACGGAGGCAAGTTCCATTCCAAGGGCAGCGAGACTGCTTGGTACGCACGGCATATCCTTTTATTATCTGAGGGGAAAAATGTCTGAAAACTCATTCTGGCATAAAAGATGGAACAAGGCTATTACACATGTTGTCCCATCTAGCTTTCCATGGTGTCTTAGGCCTGGGGAGTGTAGAGAGGGAAAGGAAGGGGGAAAGCCGAGGCCACCTGCAGGTGTGGGCGGTGTCTGGGACACACTGGGCGTCTCACCAGAGAAACCGGGGTGAAACATAGCCGTATGGAACTAGGTCACTGGCTGAACGCAGAGCAGGAAGACATTCTTTCAAGCACTAACAGTGGGAACAGTGAGTTCTAGATAAAGCTGGACCCCGGTGCTTCCCTGGTAGCTCAGTGGTAAAGAGTTCGCCTGCCAATGCTGGAGACACGGGTTCGATCCCTTATCCAGGAGGATCCCACATGCTGCGGAGCAGCTAAGCCCGTGAGCCACGACTGTGGAGCCTGTGCTCTAGAGCCTCGGAGCCGCAACTATTGATCCCACGGGCTGCAACTATGGAAGCCCGTGTGCCCTAGAGCCCGAGTTCCACAACAAGGAAGTCACCACAACAAGAAGCCTGCTCACCTCAGCTAGAGAGTAGCCTCTACTCCCTGCAACTAGAGAAGAGCCTGTGGCAGCAGTGAAAACCCAGAGTGGCCAAAAATAAATAAATAATAAATAAATAAAAGAAGCTTCTCACATGTAAAAAAGCTGGACCCTGGAGCCCCAGAGCAGAACCGTAAGTGATAGGGTGAGCTGAGGCCTCCGGTCAAGGAACTGACGCTGATGAGAAGCACGGAGTGGGGCCTCAGGGTCGCTGGCACAAATGTGGTTCAGCTACAGCGCACCTCTCCTTTGGGACCATCTCTGTCTTAAAACAGACCCACGAACTGGTTGGCTTGGGAGACAACCTGACACCCCAGAGAGCTGAGCTTTCTGCCACGATCACAGAACTGGTGCTCTTCCAGGGCTGCTTCAGAAAATTATGGTCCCGGGGTTTTCAGGGAGAGGCCCGGGGGCTCTCAGACGATGGATCCGTTATGCAAACATTTCCCCATGAATCTTCTCCTTCATGCCAGGGGCCCTCAGGGTCGTTGAAGTCTGCCTTCATATTCCTGCTTCGGTGAACAGGTGTGGAAGGCAGGCCTGGAGCCTGAGGTCCCCCAGAGACCTCACGCCCTCTCCTCAGGGGACACACAGCAGCTCAGAAGAACGTCCGGACAAAAGAGAGACGCCTTCGGGACTGACACCTCTGTGCCCCGCCCCCTGTTCTGACTTGAGGCCCGAGGTGTTCCCAGGTGAAACACGTGTCGCTGTGCCCAGGAAACGAGGAGCTGACTGCTGAAGACCGCGGCCCCCCGGCTGGCATCCACACGCCCTCAGGGGCCCGGCTTTATCTGACACCCACCTCATCCCCACTGTACTGCTTCAAACAATGCAGGAGGCGGCAGGTGTTGGACAACCAGAACGACGTCATCTCAAAGTCATCGTTGTGCTTCTGTGAAAAGAAAAAGACATGCCCTGTGATGAGACAGTGGCTCCCGTCTGGTCAGATGCCTACCTCTCCCTACACGTCCCCGTCTCCTTCTCTTGCTCGGTAGGCCCCAAGCTGACCCGGTGACCAGAGGACTCTAACTCCCCACAGTCGCACAGAAGAGAGCCCTCCCCATGAGGCTGCCATCCTGCTCCTCTGCCCCCAGGAAGGATGCGCGCCCCTGCGCCCGAGGGCCCCTGATCAGTGGTGCCCACACCACTGGGAGTGGGCGGGGTCTGGGACAGATTGGGAGCCCCACAGGAGAAACTGGCGTGCCACTGGGTGTCAGGTCAGGCTCTCACCCGGTTCCCCCAGACCGGCCCCGGGGCCCAGACACCGACCTTGAGGACCTTCTTGATGCCGTTGATGGTGGAGGTCAGCAGGGAGTGCACCTTGAGGTCATCGTTCACGTAGTCCGCGTGCCTGATGCACATGTAGAGGATGTAGGCTGGGAGGCAGGGCACCGCGCCCGCCAGCGCCGTCGGCTTCAGCTCTGCAGGCCACAAGCAGCCACGGTGAGATCAGAGCCCAGGATGCGCGATGCTCGAATCCTGGCCCCCAATACCGACGTTCCCTGCATGTCCCTGGGGCTCCTGGCGGGGCTGGGAGAGGAGTGGGGAGAAGCTGCCCTGGACACACAGACTCCTTCTGACCCTTTCTACCAGTAGTTTCAGAAACTCACTAAAATCCCCAAACAAAGGGCTTCCCGGTGGTCCAGCGGGTAAAGAGTCTACCTTGCAGTGCAGTTCGATCGAACCGGTTCGGTCCCTGGCCTGGGAAGATCCCACGTGCCCGCACAGCGGCTGGACCAGTGTGTCCAATTATGAGCCAGCGCTCTGGAGCACATGTGCCAGACCCGGTGCTCTGCAGCAAGAGAGGCCACTGCGATGGGAGGCCCACACAGGTCAAAGAACAAAGATGGATGAAAATAAATAAATGAAAGACCAATAGAAGTGGCCAGAAAAACAAAAAATTTTTTAAAACCCAAAAAACCCAAACAAATATATGTTCCTAATGGTTTAAAATAGGCTTCGCACACCGTATCTTCACAACACGAAGGCACAGAATCCACAGGGTCTCCCTGACCAAGTTTACACACAGGCCACGGCCCTCACCAAGAAGGGGCCCATGGCAAGAGGCCAGCTGAAGACAGGGTCAGGCTCCCCCATGGGGCCAGGGCAAGGACCCCTAGCCCTCTGCACCAGCACATCCCACTAAGGGCCAAACAGGCTGCTTAGCAGCAAGAAGGCGTGGCCTGGTCCCTAAGACAGAGCCCGCGGGCCAGGGGCTGGCAGAGCCCGAGTCACCTCTAGCCCACTTGGCCTTCCGTTCAACCGCCACATGGTGGCAGCTGCCCAGACACTGTCAGAGGCAGCAGACGAAGCAGGCCCTGACCGGCCACAGCCGCTGCCTCGCTGCTTGACACGCATCTCGCCAACCTCGCTCTTGGCCAGTGCCCACCTGGCTACGGTCAGGAAAGCTGCTACCCACTCCCTTCCCCTCCAGCCCCCACGAGTTGTGTGCCCTGGCAGGACCACAAGGGGCTGGTAAGCCTTCCCGTGACCTGCAGCCTCCTGCTCAGCCTTTCCTGCCAAAGCCCATGAAGGACCTGGGAGAAGCCGCCAGACTGCTGTCCATTCCAGACAAGGCTCCGGAGGCCCGGGCCAGGCTGAGAGCAGGGGTGCTGGTCGTGCCCAGAGAGGGAGGCGGAAGGCCCAAGGACTGGCAAGATGAAAGGCGAGCACAAGGCCCCGGGCCTCAGACTCCAGGCGCGCTCGCCGTGGGCCCGGCCCTGACTACACCCTCGTTACCTCCAACTCCAACCTCCACCCGCCGAGGCCCCGCGAGCCCCTCAAGGTAACACGGGAGGCCGCCTCCCCTCCACCAGCAGGTGGCGGGGGGAGGGAAGTGGCGGCCTCCGCCGATCTTTCAGCAGGGCAGCCGGGGTCCGGCTGGGGGTGCGGCCAGCACCTTTAGGGAGTATATGGGTGCTAAATCATTCCAGTTGTAGCCAACTCTGTGACCCCACGGACTGTCATCCTCCAGGCTCCTCTGTCCATGGGATTCTTCAGGCAACAGTACTGGGGTGGGTTGCCGTTCCCTCCTCCAGGGGATCTTCCCGACCTATTTCTTGCGTCTCCTGCACTGGCAGGTGGCTTCTTTACTACGAGCGCCACCTCCGGGGGCTCCTTGGCCTCAGATACACCTGCAGGTCATCTGACAGCCTTAACCTGGGCATCTCATAGGCTTGACCGAAGCATCACATAGGCTTAACAGATGACTGCAGTTGGGCCTTTGGCTCTAACTAGAAAGCCGATCACATTTTTTATGCAGAAAAATGTGTTTGAAGGCCCAGACTTTCAATCTACAGCTTCTTGCTTTGATACTGATCCCTATGCAGGATGCAAATAGCTTTTCCTGCCTTGGAAATTTCCATTGTGATCTGAGGTCCCATAGCAGCTAATTGGGAGTATCTTGAGGGGCAGGGGACCATGGGTATCGTTTTTTCTCCTTCGTCCACAGAACAGCCAGCCCTGGGCACCTGAGACCCCGGCGTTCGTGGGGGGTCTCTGGTGGGAAGGGGGAGGAGTGCCATGCGCAGGCCCGGGGCCGCCTGAATGTGGGCGTGGGGGCAGCTGCTGTGTGCCAGCCCAGCCATCTCCACTAGCATGACTCCTTCATACTCTTGATGGTGTAATCACTGAGTTTCAGAGATTAAAGGTTCATTCCTAACAGCATTTGAACAAGACAAAGCCTGTTTCAGGTGAACTTACATCACATTTAGCTGTCATGCTATGGGCAGTAGGGGAGATGAACCTTTATAAACAGGGGAAAGTGCTCAGCTACTAAAAATACCCAAAGAGCTGAACCAAAACCCGTGCCAGACTGAAATCACGCTCTGTTCCTCCATCTCTTTGAATTCCTCACACTCAAGAAATTTAACACAGCACTTTCCAGTGCTTCAGAGGGAGGACTAAGGCGCCAGAGAAGGGAGCTACCCCTCGGGGGCCAGAGGGCCAGGCCTCCCAAGACTCTTCCGCCATGGTCCAGGCTCTCTCCGCTGGCCCTGCAGGTGCGCTGACCTGGGCTGGGCACAGAGCAGGAAGGCGGGCCTGCTGAAGCCAGGGGGAGCCTGAGGCCACAGGGCTCGGGGCTGGTACAACTGGCAACCAGGCCCAGGCTGGCAAGGCAAGCAGCTCCCCGGAGCCCTGCGTGTGTGCAGCTCCCAGCAGCCCCAGGACCGGCGTCACCTGGGAGCGCGTCAGAAGCGCAGCAGCTGGAGGAGCTGGGTGAGGGGTGGGGGTCCACGGACGGGGCTGGGCCAGCGGCGGGGGTGGGGTGGGGCTGACCTGTCACCAGATTCCGAATGAGCAGGGCCTCGTCCTCCTTGTGGTACTCCAGCATGCCCTGGAAGTCCTTCTCCTTCCGCTGCACAGTGACCTGCCTGGTGAGCTCGTGGCGTTTCCTCTCACTCTGGGCCAAGGCCTGGGCGGCTGCGCGGGGAAGAGGCATGGGGCATGAACTGAGACCTCCAGGTTCAGGCCTGGGGGGGCGTGGCATCTTGCGTGGGTGGGGCTTGGGTTGGGGTCTTGGTTGCAGGGCTCCCACAGTCCTTTCATGGTCCTCCTGAAGCCTGGGCCCCAAGTATGACCAGAGGGGCTGAGCACTGGGTCCACTCAGGAGAGGGGCTGGGAGACACCCGGAATAGCAGAAGGAGGTTGAGGACCAGAGAGAACTTGGGAGGGACTTGAGGTGCAGGATGTACAACCTTCCTGCTGGGGAGCAGCTTCTTTTTCCCACCCAGCTATAAGACAGTGGGGAGGGGGGAAGGAAGGAGAGAGGTGCAGGGAAGGAGTAGGAAGGGTGAGAAGAAAAAGTCCGGGTGACCAGGAGACTGAGAAGTCTAGGAACAGAAAAGAGAAATCCAAAGACGGCGCGGGGCAACAGCCCTAGGCGGAACCGGACACAGCCTGCCCTCCGGCAGCCTCGTCCAGAGCCGCGGGCGGCCATCAGCAGGCGATTCCACAAACGACCCCTGTGATGGGAACCGTGCCTGGTAGGCACGTGGTGTTAGGACCGTGAAGAGGAGCCTGGAACCCTGAGCAGGTGACTCCTGAGCTGACGGAGGGCATCCTGGCGGGGAGGGGACCGAGAGAGGGTCCCCAGCCAGGCGGCACGTGCACAGAGGGGTGGGGAGTGACGGCAGCGGTGAGTCAGAGCAGGAAAACGTTCTGGGTGTTTCTGGAAGATCTATTTAAGTCTCTGCCTAACCTCTCCGGGCCAGGGTCCAGGTGGGAAGTTTAACCACGGAACCGACCTTGCTCCCTGACTCCTGGAGGGTGGAGGGAAGCTCCCATGGTTGGTGGCTTCATGCTACGGAGTGATCTTTTGAACCACAAAGTTTTGCCTTTCAGCTTCCAGCCCTCTGAAGGCAGGACCATGAGGGGACTCTCTTGGCCGCCCCCTCGCCCCTCCGCTGCACAGCTTGGAGTCACCCCCAAACGCCTGCGAAGTTCTTGTTTGTTGGTGCAGATTCCAGCAAAATGAGCTGGCCTGAGCTCCTGGGGGCTGCGCAAGTCGGCCACGTGGCTGCACGGGTGGGGCGGGGCAGGCAGAGGAAGTGCAGTGCGGGATGGGGGAGTGGGCGGGCAGTCCCTGCCCTGAGAGTGGTCAGCACACCTGTGCCCACACACACACACATGCACACACACACACGCACACACACACGCACGTGCACGCCCTACCTTCCAGGTCCTGGACCTTCTTCATGTAAATCTTTAGTTGTTTTTTGAGCTTCCTCTCATTCTTTTCCAGCTTTTCTACCACTTCTTTAAGGTCCTAAAAGCAGAAGGAAGCAGTGTGAGAGGATATCCAATCCTGCCCTGGAGGGCTGTGGGGGGGGCGGGCGGAGTCTGAGGCCCAGCCCGGCTCCCAGGCAGCCTCGGAGGAGCCCAGGCGCCGGGGTCCAGCTGGAGGCCCGCCTCTCCGAGCCCGCAGCTCCCTGGTCTGGACCCACGAAGCAGGGCTCGGGTCAGGGCACTCTCTGGGGACGGACTTCTCCCAGCTCAGGCTGCCTGGAGCCCTGCCCGACTCATAGTTCTCCAGGCCTTGCCTCCTCCGGTTGCCATGCCAACCCCTAGGAGACCCTCAGCCTCAGAGTCCCCAGGTGGACAGACAGTGCCTTGGAAAGGAACACACAGGTCACGGCACAAGAGTGTCTCGGGGAGGCGTCAGCTGGACGAGCCCGCAGGCCAGCGAGCTTACTGGGGCCCAGAAGCAAAACAGGCCTGCGGCTGGGGCCCCTCAGGGGCTGCCTAACTCCCAGCAACCATGGCCACAGGGAGACAACCAGCCACTGGGACTTGGAACGGCAGTAATGTCACCCTGTCCCAGGGGGAGCTCCATGACCATAACAGACCGTGGCAAGAAACGTCACAGAAGTGACACAGCTGTGGAGCCTTGGAAAGCCTCTGACCTCCCGCTCCTCCTCCTGCCATCGCCACGGGCGACACCCCTTTCACGCCTCCTGCCTCAGTCCAGGCCTCCCCTACAAGGACTCTCTTGGCCGCCCCCTCGCCCCTCCGCTGCACAGCTTGGAGTCACCCCCAAACGCCTGCGAAGTTCTTGTTTGTTGGTGCAGATTCCAGCAAAATGAGCTGGCCTGAGCTCCTGGGGGCTGCGCAAGTCGGCCACGTGGCTGCACGGGTGGGGCGGGGCAGGCAGAGGAAGTGCAGTGCGGGATGGGGGAGTGGGCGGGCAGTCCCTGCCCTGAGAGTGGTCAGCACACCTGTGCCCACACACACACACATGCACACACACACACGCACACACACACGCACGTGCACGCCCTACCTTCCAGGTCCTGGACCTTCTTCATGTAAATCTTTAGTTGTTTTTTGAGCTTCCTCTCATTCTTTTCCAGCTTTTCTACCACTTCTTTAAGGTCCTAAAAGCAGAAGGAAGCAGTGTGAGAGGATATCCAATCCTGCCCTGGAGGGCTGTGGGGGGGGCGGGCGGAGTCTGAGGCCCAGCCCGGCTCCCAGGCAGCCTCGGAGGAGCCCAGGCGCCGGGGTCCAGCTGGAGGCCCGCCTCCCGGAGCCCGCAGCTCCCTGGTCTGGACCCACGAAGCAGGGCTCGGGTCAGGGCACTCTCTGGGGACGGACTTCTCCCAGCTCAGGCTGCCTGGAGCCCTGCCCGACTCATAGTTCTCCAGGCCTTGCCTCCTCCGGTTGCCATGCCAACCCCTAGGAGACCCTCAGCCTCAGAGTCCCCAGGTGGACAGACAGTGCCTTGGAAAGGAACACACAGGTCACGGCACAAGAGTGTCTCGGGGAGGCGTCAGCTGGACGAGCCCGCAGGCCAGCGAGCTTACTGGGGCCCAGAAGCAAAACAGGCCTGCGGCTGGGGCCCCTCAGGGGCTGCCTAACTCCCAGCAACCATGGCCACAGGGAGACAACCAGCCACTGGGACTTGGAACGGCAGTAATGTCACCCTGTCCCAGGGGGAGCTCCATGACCATAACAGACCGTGGCAAGAAACGTCACAGAAGTGACACAGCTGTGGAGCCTTGGAAAGCCTCTGACCTCCCGCTCCCCTCCTCTCTGCCATCGCCACGGGCGACACCCCTTTCACGCCTCCTGCCTCAGTCCAGGCCTCCCCTACAACCGGTTTTCTGTAATACTTGTTAGTCCCATGTAGAACCGTGCTTCTGGAAACACCCTGTCTTCTTTGTTGTCTTTGGTCTTGCTTCCCCTGCCAGCCTGTTTGCTGAGGACAGAGTGTCTCTCGTTTCACTGGCCTCTTCCCTGTTTCCTTTGGTGACTCTCTTCCAGGATGGCCACCAACAATTCCTCCCACTGCCCCTCCCGGCCAGAGGAGCTGTCCACCCCCACCACTCAATCTGCCCGGAGCTGTCTCGATCAGCAGAATGTGGCAGAAGTGACCCTGGCCAGTTCTGGAGTTAGACAAGAATCCTGCCCCCTCCTCCTGATGGAAGTCAGCTGCCACGTAAACAGAGGCCCCAGATGCAGGACCGGGGCTGCCTTGTGTCCTCCGGCCCCTCCAACCACGGCAGAGCAGAGACAAGACGCCTCCACCGAGCCCTGCCAGAAGTCCTGACCTGCACAACGTGGATGCCGTTCCAGGCTGCTGAGTCTTCCAGAGGCTCGTTACACATTGACAGACGAATAAAATAGCTCCCCAAACCCTTGCTGATGGAAGAGTTCCAGATTCTCTGTTCCTGCCATAAAGCCAAGGACGTGAACCTTGTCCGTTTGGTGAAAGCTACTGCTGGTCCCCTTTGCTTCCAGAACGTGACCTCCCGGGGCTGGGCCCCGCGTGGCACGGCCACTCACCAGGTTCTCATTGGTCAGCCGGGACATCTCCTGCTGGACGCCAAACTCCACCTGGGCCTCCGGGGCGAGCAGCAGCGTCTGGCAGAAGGTCTGCTGCTGCTTGTCCAGCTCCTCCCTGAGGGCCTCCACCTGGGCCCTGAGCGCCTCCACCTCCTCCTCGTGCTCGCGGCTCTGGGCCTGCAGCTGTGCCTCCAGCAACCTGCACCCAAGAAGGAGGGCAGATGACCGGGGGCTCAGACCGTGCCCCTTAGGGCCACAGATGGACCCGCGACGAGGGGGCAGCCGCACAGGGACACGGCAGCAGCAGCAACTGCACAAAGCCAGCAGGGGGCGGACGCGGGGCGGGGGCGGGGAGCCCGTCCGGGGCTGGGAGGCAAGCAGGCCGGCCTTCCTCGCGGAGGGCCGGCAACCAAGCTCAGACACAGCACCCCCAACCGCAGGCCTCTTCACGCTCGTCCCCGTGCTCTTCGCTCTTCAGCACAGTCTGCTGGTCTGGGGTTGACAGACTGTCTCCATGTCCAAATACCAGCAGAAATCCATCTCTTAGAGCAGCTTTTCAAGAAAAGCATCCCTACGTCTGCCCTGGAGTTCACGAGAATCTCCTTGCTCAGACAAAACTCTGGTAGACGGAACTAATCCTATAACTTGCGTATGTCCCCTGTAGTAGATTCTCTGCAAATTTTAGGCAAAATAGTAGATCCCTTCTTCTATTTACTATTTTATTCTTATGTACCTAACCACTATGATTCCCACTTCCCCTCTGGCCTTTGATACACTTTTTCCCACAGTAAGAATAGAAGCTAAGACTGACTGCAAATGCTCTATGGGAGGTTTAAGATCCACAATGTCATGACCAGAAGCAGAGAGACCTAGAGATGATCTGGAGAGGCTGGGGAGACATTCTGGGAAACACTCTGGGCAATTCTGGGAGATCCCCGCTCTGCCTAGAAGGCCAGGCATTAAGGAAGGCTCGGAAGCAGTCTCTTCTTTAAGAAGGTAATTACTGATGTGACTATGGTGCTATCTTCTGGGGCTTAATCCTTTGAACCGACTTTCATCAAAGGCCTCCTGACTTGGTCCTCCTCTTCCTGGGATGCAGGTAAGGACGGTGACCAGAGCACAGCAGAGGCAGGACCCTGGACGTGCCTAGAGACACCTGGGAGACCCCCAGAGTCTGCTGGTTCCACCGTCATTCTGGGAGGTGATAACTGCCCCGAGAGAGGAGGGAGCTAGAGAGGGGACCGTCTACACTGGGAAGTCCCAGGTGGCCGTGGCGCGTGCCCAGTCAGCTCTACAGCAGGGCTGGGGTGCAACACTCGCCCGGGACCTCTTGGCTAGAGCGACACTGGGACCCCAGAGACCTCTCGGCCACGCGGGACACGGCAGCAGCAGCAACTGCACAAAGCCAGCAGGGGGCGGACGCGGGGCGGGGGCGGGGAGCCCGTCCGGGGCTGGGAGGCAAGCAGGCCGGCCTTCCTCGCGGAGGGCCGGCAACCAAGCTCAGACACAGCACCCCCAACCGCAGGCCTCTTCACGCTCGTCCCCGTGCTCTTCGCTCTTCAGCACAGTCTGCTGGTCTGGGGTTGACAGACTGTCTCCATGTCCAAATACCAGCAGAAATCCATCTCTTAGAGCAGCTTTTCAAGAAAAGCATCCCTACGTCTGCCCTGGAGTTCACGAGAATCTCCTTGCTCAGACAAAACTCTGGTAGACGGAACTAATCCTATAACTTGCGTATGTCCCCTGTAGTAGATTCTCTGCAAATTTTAGGCAAAATAGTAGATCCCTTCTTCTATTTACTATTTTATTCTTATGTACCTAACCACTATGATTCCCACTTCCCCTCTGGCCTTTGATACACTTTTTCCCACAGTAAGAATAGAAGCTAAGACTGACTGCAAATGCTCTATGGGAGGTTTAAGATCCACAATGTCATGACCAGAAGCAGAGAGACCTAGAGATGATCTGGAGAGGCTGGGGAGACATTCTGGGAAACACTCTGGGCAATTCTGGGAGATCCCCGCTCTGCCTAGAAGGCCAGGCATTAAGGAAGGCTCGGAAGCAGTCTCTTCTTTAAGAAGGTAATTACTGATGTGACTATGGTGCTATCTTCTGGGGCTTAATCCTTTGAACCGACTTTCATCAAAGGCCTCCTGACTTGGTCCTCCTCTTCCTGGGATGCAGGTAAGGACGGTGACCAGAGCACAGCAGAGGCAGGACCCTGGACGTGCCTAGAGACACCTGGGAGACCCCCAGAGTCTGCTGGTTCCACCGTCATTCTGGGAGGTGATA
The DNA here is from genome assembly GCA_022376925.1 of Tragulus kanchil. NCBI lineage: Eukaryota > Metazoa > Chordata > Mammalia > Artiodactyla > Tragulidae > Tragulus > Tragulus kanchil. The sequence continues at coordinate 141,468,227 of JAIOJX010000003.1, forward strand.
ACTGCCCCGAGAGAGGAGGGAGCTAGAGAGGGGGACCGTCTACACTGGGAAGTCCCAGGTGGCCGTGGCCGCGTGCCCAGTCAGCTCTACAGCAGGGCTGGGGTGCAACACTCGCCCCGGGGACCTCTTGGCTAGAGCGACACTGGGACCCCAGAGACCTCTCGGCTACGCGGGACAAATGCACGAAGGGATGACGGAGGGATCAGCAATGCGCTCCCACATCACCGGAGGAAAACAATGATGCGAGTTTTGTGGAAAATAACTCAGTAATTGTATCAGCACTTTTAGGGGACACGCCATATTGACATAACATCTGCTCTTGACTACAATGCACTGAACATGATTGCCAGTGAGTTAGCCACGTAACGAGAGGAAGAGGCGGAGACGCTCGGGTTCTCAGAACTCTGCCCAGAGGATGAGCTTTTGCTCTGTGCCACGAGTTTACTGCCAGGGCTGTGCCAGGCCTGAGAACCTCTGCCCAGCAACAGGCTGGCACTTCACGCAGGTCTCCTGATCCACTGCACCCGGCCTTCTTTGTTCGATGAATGAATTTGTTATGTATTAAAGCACATCCAGTTCCCTCTCCCGTCCCCAAACAGCACAAAGTTCTAGACGAGACAGGAAAATGATCGTACTTGAAAATAACCATTATAGTCCAAGCGTGTGCTTAGTCACTCAGTCGTGTCCAACTCTTTGCGACCACATGGACTTTAGCCTACTAGGCTCCTCTGTCCGTGGGATTCTCCAGGAAAGACTACTGGAGTGGGCTGCCATGTCCTCCTCATGAAACAGGTAGTGGCTAGTGCTTCGCTCGTACTTCTTCCTCCGTTCCAGCTGTGTACAAAGTACTTTACTTTCATCTGTTCCTTACCATGACCTGAGGAGGCGGGTCCGATTCTAACCCACATCCGGCCAGCGAGGAGATGGAGCCTGATGCCACGCTGCTCACAGATGGGACCCGCTGTTAGGAGGCCCCCCGCCTCGAGAACCAGCTGACTTTGACTTGATTTTCCCAAGAAGAGGGGCTCTTGATACGGTACTGGGACCCCCGTGACGTCCTTGGCAGGCCGCACTCAGGAGACAGCGTTCCAGGCCTCGGCTCCCATCCCGGCTCTGCCCGTGTCAGGCCGAGGGTGCGGGCGTGGCCCTCGGAGCACCTGGCTGAGACTTTCCTCTTCTGCGGAACCAGCCTGAGGGCCTCTGCTCCCTCTCCCGTTGGGAGTTTCAAATGCACGAAGCTGTGCCACAGCCCCGAGAAGCCACACACGGGCAGCAGACGTGGGACATGGTCGTCAGGTTGTGCTCATTTTGCTTGGTCGTGTCCAACTCTGCGAGCCCCTGGACGGCAGCACACCCGGCGTCCCTATCCGTCCCTATTTCCCGGAGCCCGCGCAAACTCAGTCCGTTGACGCAGTGATGCCACCCAACCATCTCATCCGCTCTGTCACTCCTGTCACCTCCTGTCCTCAATCCTTCCCAGCATCGGGGTCTTTTCCAGTGAGTCAGCTCTTCACATGAGGTGGCCAGGGGATTGCAGCTTCTGCTTCAGCGTCAGTCCTTCCCACGAGTATCCAGGGCTGATTTCCTTTAGGACTGACCGGTTAGATCTCCCTGCGGCCCAGGGCACTCTCGGGAGTCTTCTCCAGCACCACAGTTCAAAGGCATCGATTCCCCGGTGCTCAGCCTTCTTTATGGTTCAACTCTCACATCCCCACATGACTACCGGAGAAACCACAGCTCTGACTATACAGACTCTGGTCGGCAAAGTGATGTCTTTGCTTAAGAATGTGCTGTCTAGGTTTGTCACGGACACGTCTCATCTTCTGGGCTAAGCTGCTCACCAGGGCCGATGGCCAGACTCTGTAGCAAATGGAACCAGGTCCACATTCTGGATCTTCCGGGCAAGCAAGAAGTTCCTCACGCCCTGCAGACCCAGGGTCCTTGCCGCAAGGGAAGAGGCCAGGCGTGCTGACACAGAAGCATCCCCGGGCCAGGCTGGCCAGCTCTCGCGAGCCCCCGGCAGGCCCTGTGACGGGGGCCGGCCCGTGCGCTGGAGGGGAGGCTGCCGGGAGCCTGCGTCTGGAGCATGGCCAGCAGCACAGCTGCAGCCGGGGAGCTGACCTGCCCACAGGATGGTCAGTACAGAGCATGGAAACAGCCCCGACTCGGAAACCCCAGGGTCCCGCCCCCATCCTTCCAGAGAGCTGCCTGCCAGCCTCCAGGTCAGCTGTGCCCGTGTTTGTTCACCCACAGAGCGAGGGCGCTGGGCCGGGCGGTTTCTAAGGTTCAAGCGAGCCATCGGTGCGATCGCCTTGACCCACACAAGCAGCCTCAACACACGTGACAGATGGCGATGCAAGGGGCTGGCCCCCCACCCCCGCCCCATCCCCGTGAACTGTCCCCTTGCATCCACTCCAGCTGAAAAACAATCAAGCACAGACATGAGCAGGCAGAACAGTGGACACGGGAAGAAAGGCACACGTGTGACCTGGCGACTTGCTTTAGGCCTTGGTAGGCCAGGCCGAGCTCTCCATCTTCATTCAAGGAGCCCCAGTCCTCAGTCTTGCTAGAAATAAAGGACAGAAAACAGGGTGTCCAGTGCAAACGGGAGAGAGAGAGGGCAGCAGAGAGCCCGAGAAAGGGAGACAATGGCAGCCAGGTTTGGAAAGGCAGCAGGGAAGGCTCTAGAAGGCCCAGCGCCCCCACTGTCCTTCCCGTCACCAGCAGCTGGGCGCCGGCACACATCCTCTCCCTCCAGGCTCCCAGCAGCGGCTCAGGCGGGGCGGAGGCATTTGCCGGGGCTCCCTTACTACGCCTCGCTCTCCCACAACCGGGGAGAGAGAGCCGGAGTCAGGGGAGACGCCACAGGGCAGGCCGGAGAGGGCCCCCGGGGGGCGGAAGGGGCAGGCGCGGAGGAGTGCGCAGGGCGGGGGCCGCGGTCCCCCGGGGGGCGGATCCACGAGCGGCAGTGCCAGAGCCTCGGGGACACCTGGCTCCACAAGGACCGGGAAGGAGACCACCTGCTCTGCCTGTGTGTCAATGTGTGTCTTCTTCCTGTCCCTTCTTCAGGGGACAACATGTTACCTCAGCTCAACTCCGGCCCTCGCTGCAGTCTTGCATAAAGAAACAGTTGACAACAGCCCTGTGATGAGTGTCACGAGCCCTGAACTTTCTCCCTTCGACTCGGAAACCCAGGGTCCCGCCCCATCCTTCCAGGAGAGCTGCCCCTGCCCCACAGGATGGTCAGTACAGAGCATGGAAACAGCCCCGACTCGGAAACCCCAGGGTCCCGCCCCCATCCTTCCAGAGAGCTGCCTGCCAGCCTCCAGGTCAGCTGTGCCGTGTTTGTTCACCCACAGAGCGAGGGCGCTGGGCCGGGCGGTTTCTAAGGTTCAAGCGAGCCATCGGTGCGATCGCCTTGACCCACACAAGCAGCCTCAACACACGTGACAGATGGCGATGCAAGGGGCTGGCCCCCCCCCCCCCCCCCATCCCCGTGAACTGTCCCCTTGCATCCACTCCAGCTGAAAAACAATCAAGCACAGACATGAGCAGGCAGAACAGTGGACACGGGAAGAAAGGCACACGTGTGACCTGGCGACTTGCTTTAGGCCTTGGTAGGCCAGGCCGAGCTCTCCATCTTCATTCAAGGAGCCCCAGTCCTCAGTCTTGCTAGAAATAAAGGACAGAAAACAGGGTGTCCAGTGCAAACGGGAGAGAGAGAGAGGGCAGCAGAGAGCCCGAGAAAGGGAGACAATGGCAGCCAGGTTTGGAAAGGCAGCAGGGAAGGCTCTAGAAGGCCCAGCGCCCCCACTGTCCTTCCCGTCACCAGCAGCTGGGCGCCGGCACACATCCTCTCCCTCCAGGCTCCCAGCAGCGGCTCAGGCGGGGCGGAGGCATTTGCCGGGGCTCCCTTACTACGCCTCGCTCTCCCACAACCGGGGAGAGAGAGCCGGAGTCAGGGGAGACGCCACAGGGCAGGCCGGAGAGGGCCCCCGGGGGGCGGAAGGGGCAGGCGCGGAGGAGTGCGCAGGGCGGGGGCCGCGGTCCCCCGGGGGGCGGATCCACGAGCGGCAGTGCCAGAGCCTCGGGGACACCTGGCTCCACAAGGACCGGGAAGGAGACCACCTGCTCTGCCTGTGTGTCAATGTGTGTCTTCTTCCTGTCCCTTCTTCAGGGGACAACATGTTACCTCAGCTCAACTCCGGCCCTCGCTGCAGTCTTGCATAAAGAAACAGTTGACAACAGCCCTGTGATGAGTGTCACGAGCCCTGAACTTTCTCCCCTTGACCTCGGGTCTGGAGTGCCTCACTCTGCTTTACTCAGCTGGGAAAGCAGGAGGGCGGTGCCTCCGAACTGAAGGGCTGGCTCAGCTGTCCTCTCCAGGTGCCCCGTGCTGGCCCCGTGCCGGCAGCACAGCGCCCAGAGAGCAAGCACGTGTCCCCGACTCCCCCAGCATGGACCCCCCACCCTGCCCGGCCCAGGGCACGCGTGAGGCCCTCGCAGGCCAGCAGGACCGGGTGGCGGGGGGCAGGCAGAGCCCGGCTTCAGCTCACCGACCGCAGCCCCCTCTCCCTGTACCCAGAGGCCTCCGGCAGGAATCAGGAAGCGGGAGCTGTGTCCGCACTGCTTGCTGTCGACCAGCAGCCCCTTCCTCACTCCCAGGAGATGACCACCGTGCCAGGAGCGATTCTGGCCATGGTCGGCTGAGGACGCCCCTGTCGGGTTGTGTGTGAGGTCTGGGGGTGCAGCCACCTGTCACACGTCCCCAGCCCTGCCTCCTGGGGCAGGCCCGGCCCGCCAGGGCTGGCTTCTTGGCCACAGTTGCTCACACTCACGCCAGGCCTGAGTCTGCAGTGTCTGAAAGGCGCTAAGCAAGAGCTTGCTTCCTGGTCACGCCTGTCTCCTTCCAGCTGGGGCCGTGGGACCTCCCCAAGTCAGGGCTTCGGCCCCGACCCAGGCCTGGCTTCCCCAGACACCGCCAGCACCCCCCCCCCCACCACCCCCACAGCTGACTTGTGTCCCTGGACGCCTGCCAATCCACACGCGGCCTGGGCTGTGCAAGAGGGAGCCGAGAGCCTCGGCCTTTCCCTTCTCAGCTGGCAGCACGTGCACTGACCTCGGGCTCTCACCCGAGGGCGGGCCGCCGGGGGGAGCTCCTGGCCTGGGTCGTCTGGGGCTGGGGAGCGGGGCGCAGCGGCGGCGCAGCGTCCCCTTCTGGCGGGGCCCGTGGGGATTCCCCACTGTCGACTCTCTGAGTGCACAGAGACACCAAGGGGGAGGCTTCTGGCCTGACGCTGAGCCCCGGGCTAGAACCCCGGTGGTCTCCTGGCCTTGGTCTCGCGTCCTTTCCTGGCTGGGCCCCCACAGACCCTGAGGAGGGACCGCCTGGCCTCCGGGGGCTGCAGCACCCCTGCGGCTCCCAGGAGACTCCCTCTTCAGGGAGGCTGAAAGCCCTGAGCCCTGGGCTGCGGAGCCCTGGCATGAGGAAGCGTGTACTCCCCCAGCATGGACCCCCCACCCTGCCCGGCCCAGGGCACGCGTGAGGCCCTCGCAGGCCAGCAGGACCGGGTGGCGGGGGGCAGGCAGAGCCCGGCTTCAGCTCACCGACCGCAGCCCCCTCTCCCTGTACCCAGAGGCCTCCGGCAGGAATCAGGAAGCGGGAGCTGTGTCCGCACTGCTTGCTGTCGACCAGCAGCCCCTTCCTCACTCCCAGGAGATGACCACCGTGCCAGGAGCGATTCTGGCCATGGTCGGCTGAGGACGCCCCTGTCGGGTTGTGTGTGAGGTCTGGGGGTGCAGCCACCTGTCACACGTCCCCAGCCCTGCCTCCTGGGGCAGGCCCGGCCCGCCAGGGCTGGCTTCTTGGCCACAGTTGCTCACACTCACGCCAGGCCTGAGTCTGCAGTGTCTGAAAGGCGCTAAGCAAGAGCTTGCTTCCTGGTCACGCCTGTCTCCTTCCAGCTGGGGCCGTGGGACCTCCCCAAGTCAGGGCTTCGGCCCCGACCCAGGCCTGGCTTCCCCAGACACCGCCAGCACCCCCCCCCCCACCACCCCCACAGCTGACTTGTGTCCCTGGACGCCTGCCAATCCACACGCGGCCTGGGCTGTGCAAGAGGGAGCCGAGAGCCTCGGCCTTTCCCTTCTCAGCTGGCAGCACGTGCACTGACCTCGGGCTCTCACCCGAGGGCGGGTCGCCGGGGGGAGCTCCAGGCCGTGGTCGTCTGGAGCTGGGGAGCTGGGCGCAGAGGCGGCGCAGCGTTCCTTTATGAAGGGGCCCGTGGGGATCCCCCACTATCCCCTCTCTGAGTGCACAGAGACACCAAGGGGGAGGCTTCTGGCCTGACGCTGAGCCCCGGGCTAGAACCCCGGTGGTCTCCTGGCCTTGGTCTCGCGTCCTTTCCTGGCTGGGCCCCCACAGACCCTGAGGAGGGACCGCCTGGCCTCCGGGGGCTGCAGCACCCCTGCGGCTCCCAGGAGACTCCCTCTTCAGGGAGGCTGAAAGCCCTGAGCCCTGGGCTGCGGAGCCCTGGCATGAGGAAGCGTGTACTCCTGATTTTGTAACACACCAGGCACGAGGCACCCAGATTCGAGCAGAGTGCAGCCCGGTCGCCCTACAGAGCTGGGGCAGCCAGGCACACGGGTAAATTAAAAACTGGTCAACCAACTCCTGGCCCGACTTTTGTTCTACCTGAAAGGGTCTCCATACAAGGAGCAGGTGGTGGGGAAGGGCTGGGGCTACAGTGCCACCTGGTGGCTTCAGGAGGAAATCCCAGACAAGCTCCTAAGAATTCAAAATGTTACAATCCTTGATGTCACTTAGTATCAACCTATATGCATGGAGAACCTTGTATATGTCCCATTGTGCTGAGCCCTGTTCCCAAAGAGGACACGGACACATGGGCAGAAAGCAGGCAGAGTGCCCGAGTGCAGGAGCCACTCCCCTCGGCTAACAAGCGCCTACCTGGCTGGTTACCACACGCCCGAGCCTGTCTATTCAGGCGTCAGGTGCTCAGCTGAGCTGTCTGAGAAGTTTCTTCCAGATCTGTAATTATATAACCTACAACTGTAAATTCAGGCACTAGAAGAGGCCTGAGACAGTGTTCCTTTCCCTCTGTAGACACTGTGAAACCCAGGCCCCGGCCACTGACGGGTGCTGGGGCCAGTACAAGGCCCGCTGCCCTGTGGACAGAACAGGCGAGGCTCCTGCTGGCTCAGGACAGGTGGGGACCCACTTCTAGAGCGCTTTGTGCTCCGTGGATGTTCTCCCACCCTCGGTGTCCACCCAGACTTTCTGCCCAGGGAGATTCGGAGATCTCTGACCAAGGGGAGGTGGCTCCCCAACACCAGGGACAAGAGTGATGTGGAGACCACAGGCCTGGCCATGCGGGGTGGGCAGGGACTGCTCACGGCTAAGCATGCTCATGCCGTGGAATCGCAGAAACTTGTGCTGAAGGCCCGGGCCAAGAACATTCAGGGGAATTTTAGGGAAGATCACATGTTAGTCGCTCATTCATGTTCGACTCTTTGTGACCCCAGGGACAGTAGCCCACCAGGCTCCGCTCCATGGTATTCTCCAGGCAGGAATATTGCAGTGAGTAGCCGTTTCCTTCTCCAGGGGATCTTCCCTACTCAGGGATTGAACCTAGGTCTCCCGCATTACAGGCATTTCATTGAGCAGAGTGCAGCCCGGTCGCCCTACAGAGCTGGGGCAGCCAGGCACACGGGTAAATTAAAAACTGGTCAACCAACTCCTGGCCCGACTTTTGTTCTACCTGAAAGGGTCTCCATACAAGGAGCAGGTGGTGGGGAAGGGCTGGGGCTACAGTGCCACCTGGTGGCTTCAGGAGGAAATCCCAGACAAGCTCCTAAGAATTCAAAATGTTACAATCCTTGATGTCACTTAGTATCAACCTATATGCATGGAGAACCTTGTATATGTCCCATTGTGCTGAGCCCTGTTCCCAAAGAGGACACGGACACATGGGCAGAAAGCAGGCAGAGTGCCCGAGTGCAGGAGCCACTCCCCTCGGCTAACAAGCGCCTACCTGGCTGGTTACCACACGCCCGAGCCTGTCTATTCAGGCGTCAGGTGCTCAGCTGAGCTGTCTGAGAAGTTTCTTCCAGATCTGTAATTATATAACCTACAACTGTAAATTCAGGCACTAGAAGAGGCCTGAGACAGTTTTCCCTTTCCCTCTGTAGACACTGTGAAACCCAGGCCCCGGCCACTGACGGGTGCTGGGGCCAGTACAAGGCCCGCTGCCCTGTGGACAGAACAGGCGAGGCTCCTGCTGGCTCAGGACAGGTGGGGACCCACTTCTAGAGCGCTTTGTGCTCCGTGGATGTTCTCCCACCCTCGGTGTCCACCCAGACTTTCTGCCCAGGGAGATTCGGAGATCTCTGACCAAGGGGAGGTGGCTCCCCAACACCAGGGACAAGAGTGATGTGGAGACCACAGGCCTGGCCATGCGGGGTGGGCAGGGACTGCTCACGGCTAAGCATGCTCATGCCGTGGAATCGCAGAAACTTGTGCTGAAGGCCCGGGCCAAGAACATTCAGGGGAATTTTAGGGAAGATCACATGTTAGTCGCTCATTCATGTTCGACTCTTTGTGACCCCAGGGACAGTAGCCCACCAGGCTCCGCTCCATGGTATTCTCCAGGCAGGAATATTGCAGTGAGTAGCCGTTTCCTTCTCCAGGGGATCTTCCCTACTCAGGGATTGAACCTAGGTCTCCCGCATTACAGGCATATTCTTTACCATCTGAGCCACCAAGCAGACCCCCGGGCAAGATCATCCCCTAGGAAAAAGCTGAGAGTTCTCGCCAGGAGCAGCTGAGCTGGTCCGTGAGAGGAGCTGAGCAGAATCAGTCTCTCCCTGCCTTGCCCTGCCCTGCGGGAGCGCCTGCTGCAGCTGGGCTCCAGACCTAAGGAGCCGTTACTCCAAGCCCCCATCCCCAGGTGGCTACACAAACCCCTTCCTGGTGGGTCAAGGTCTCCAGTCTCCAGGGCAGGCCCGTTAGGAGGTGAGGAACAGCGCCCCCACCTGCCCAAGCCCAGGCAGTGACAGCAAAGCCACTCTGTGCCCAGGCCTCCAGGCCTTTCCTGGCACCTGCTGGGCGGAGGGGCCTGGGATCTGAGGAAGGAATGCACCCTAGTCCACAGACTGGGCAAGGTGTGGGTGGAAGTGGCAGCAACTAATGGAACATGATTCCAGAGCCAGGTCAGAGCCCTGGCCCCGTTCCCGCTGCCAGGCCGCTAACTGCGCGCCCAGAGGTGAGGCCAGCCGCAGAGCGGCAGGAAGCTCCGTCTCCCAGCCCGCTGGCCTGCCTCTCCCTGGGGGACTTGGCTCTGGATAGCTCTGAAAAGATGGCCTCTCCACACACCCAGCCTGTCTGCGGAAGCCCGTTTCTGGGGCATGGACCACTCCTCTCTTTAGTTCTGCCATTTATAAAGTGGTGATCATGATGCTGGGCTCTCTTCGTTCCCCAGATGTGAAAGTGAGAGCGCGTCTGGAAGCAGAAATGCTATCTATACCTATTCCTGTGATCGTTCTCAGAGTCAGCCTCAACACTGGCTTCTTGCCGCAAATTTGTGAACAGAAGACACGGCTGCAAAGAACAATAAAGCACTCTATATAGTATGAAAGTTAGCGAGTAAGATCACATGTTAGTCGCTCATTCATGTTCGACTCTTTGTGACCCCAGGGACAGTAGCCCACCAGGCTCCGCTCCATGGTATTCTCCAGGCAGGAATATTGCAGTGAGTAGCCGTTTCCTTCTCCAGGGGATCTTCCCTACTCAGGGATTGAACCTAGGTCTCCCGCATTACAGGCATATTCTTTACCATCTGAGCCACCAAGCAGACCCCCGGGCAAGATCATCCCCTAGGAAAAAGCTGAGAGTTCTCGCCAGGAGCAGCTGAGCTGGTCCGTGAGAGGAGCTGAGCAGAATCAGTCTCTCCCTGCCTTGCCCTGCCCTGCGGGAGCGCCTGCTGCAGCTGGGCTCCAGACCTAAGGAGCCGTTACTCCAAGCCCCCATCCCCAGGTGGCTACACAAACCCCTTCCTGGTGGGTCAAGGTCTCCAGTCTCCAGGGCAGGCCCGTTAGGAGGTGAGGAACAGCGCCCCCACCTGCCCAAGCCCAGGCAGTGACAGCAAAGCCACTCTGTGCCCAGGCCTCCAGGCCTTTCCTGGCACCTGCTGGGCGGAGGGGCCTGGGATCTGAGGAAGGAATGCACCCTAGTCCACAGACTGGGCAAGGTGTGGGTGGAAGTGGCAGCAACTAATGGAACATGATTCCAGAGCCAGGTCAGAGCCCTGGCCCCGTTCCCGCTGCCAGGCCGCTAACTGCGCGCCCAGAGGTGAGGCCAGCCGCAGAGCGGCAGGAAGCTCCGTCTCCCAGCCCGCTGGCCTGCCTCTCCCTGGGGGACTTGGCTCTGGATAGCTCTGAAAAGATGGCCTCTCCACACACCCAGCCTGTCTGCGGAAGCCCGTTTCTGGGGCATGGACCACTCCTCTCTTTAGTTCTGCCATTTATAAAGTGGTGATCATGATGCTGGGCTCTCTTCGTTCCCCAGATGTGAAAGTGAGAGCGCGTCTGGAAGCAGAAATGCTATCTATACCTATTCCTGTGATCGTTCTCAGAGTCAGCCTCAACACTGGCTTCTTGCCGCAAATTTGTGAACAGAAGACACGGCTGCAAAGAACAATAAAGCACTCTATATAGTATGAAAGTTAGCGAGTAAGGAGGGCTCTTGGAGGGGCTGTGATCAGGTTGGGCTGGGGGTGTCTACGCTCTCTGAGGAAATCTAAGCAAAATTCGGCGTTACGAGTGTTAAGTTTTTCTAGGGAGAGGAGAGATTTTTCCAACCACCCCAACTCCGAAATCATCCCTGCACAAAACGATTTATATTTAAACCAGAACTCTCTCTGTCACAGGAGAATGATAGGAGACCAGAAAGCAACTCTGCCTTCAAAGCACCTCTACTGGGAAGGATGCGCTTGCTGGCCGGGCTCTGGGAACCACACCCCAGACCTCCTGCCCTGCCAGCCCGTGCAAGGCTGTCCTCCCTGGAGGCGGGGATTCACGGAACTGGACGACAGACAAACCCACCCATGGTATTCCTAAGCATGGACTGGCCAGAGAACTGGTTCCTCCGGCTTCCCCTCCCCGAGGCGGCCGCGGCTCCTCTCTGTACTTAACTCGGTTTCACAGGCTATTAGTTCCCTATTGTACCTGGGGCTTGCTGGGAACCGAATTATTTTAAGATATAAGAAAAGCTATTTTATCACCATCATCATTATTCCTGCAAAGGAAGACAAATCCAGGGTATTAGTGTCCCCTGGGAAAACCTTTACTGGGGGCCGGATCCCTGACGACCACGTGGATGAACAAAAAGGGAGCTGACAGCAGGAATGGTTCATGGAGATCAGTAAGACACTCCCCCTCAAGGACCAAGCTCCCTGATTTCTTCTCTTTAAAAAATGTTAAATATCACCTGTGTTCCTTTTTCTTACTCATCTCATTTCTTATCTTCCCCCAGGCTCATTTAAAATGACTAAATCTTGGCTGCAGTTTTGGCATGCAGGGATTCACCTTCATTTCCTTCTCTTCCTCCTTGAGGGAAAAAGGAATTATATCTCTCTTTAAAGAAATGGTTTCTTCCTGGGGGGGAGCCTGTGAAAACACCTTTACCTTCTGACCACTTAGGCAGTGGGCTGGAGGCAGCCGAGCCTGGGCATCAGGCCTTTTGCCTTGGACCGTGACTGGGTCACGGGACTGCCGTGTGCCCTGAGTGCATCAGTGTCCCCCGGTGCAGACAGAGGAGCTGGATGAGACGATTGGGGAAGCGGAGCTCTGGGACGTCCCCATGTCATACAGCGACTTTCCAGGAAATGGGTTCATGCTGCACTCCCAGGGCCCTCTACTGACAACTTCTGTTTCCAGCAATTTTGACGAAATGCTTAACCAGGGACCAACATTCAGGAAGAGAGAGAGGTGGCCAGGGAAAGGGGCCAGGTCCAACCTGACAAGTGGCCACCGAGGCAGAAGGAGGCACAGCTACAACAGGGGCTGTATCCACACTGCTGTTTACAGCCTGCGCTCAGGGCGCTCCGAGAGCTACGCGCGGACTAACTCGGCCCACCCCGTCCCCCTGAGGGCAGGCTGCCACGACTGTCCCAGATGAGGGAACAGAGCACCGTCAGTCAACAGCTGGGAAGCAGATGGACTCTCTGGGCATGCTCTTAAGGGCTTGGCTGCGCTACCTAGAGGGCCCTGCTCTATCCTGTGTCCCTGGGCCCTCTTCCTCTCTCATTCACTATCTCTGGCCTTAATCCTGGATAGCACACTCTCAAGGGGGAACCAGAGGTGGTCAGTTCACTCACATTCAGGGAAGTCTCATTTCAGCCTATACGGCTGTGACCAGGCTCTCCACCCAACCTCTGCAGGGCCTGGTGTGGGTTTCATAACTTAACTGGCAGGGACAGGGCCCACCAGGGTGTCTGTCCACCAGCCGGGCTGGTGAGGATGGCACAGTGGCAAGCGGCCGCGGCAGGCTCCCTGCTGCTGCTCAGGCGGGCTCACTGGACACCGTTTCGGTTGCTATAGGAGCGTCACTCCCCTCAGGCCTCCCTCTGCACCTGTTGAGCCTCCCGAGGGAGCTCCCCTTCCCGAGGGCTTCCTGGAGGATCTGGGTTCTGGACACTCCAGGGGTGTCCGCTGGCGTCTGGCTAACAGCAGGCTGCCTCAGGGCATGGGGCTCCCTAGCTCTGCTGCTCCTCAGTTATCTCCTATAATAACCAGTATCGAGCGCACAGTCAGGGCCTGAGGAGCGGCCTCGCATGCCAGGTTCGGGGGGCCCTTCTCCTGTCGTCACCTCCCCAGGCACGGTGACTGCGAGGGAGGCTTACCTGTTTGTCTGGCAGACCCCGTGATAGGCCTCGATGGCATCTTCTTGATCCACGTGCTTCTCGCTGTTGGGCCAACTGGTTCTGGCATTGATGCTTGGCTCCTAGGAGGTCCCAGATGAGAAAACAAGTAACTCTGGTCATACAAACAACTGGCATGAAATGACTGCATACACAGAGGTGGAAAAATGAGCTTTTGGGAAATGATGAAGGCCCAGGAAGACTTCCGATAACAGGAGTTAATTCTTGGGCCGGAATATGAGAAATTCACGATGGCTGGCTCAGCGCCCGAGAGCTCGCGACTAACTCGGCCCACCCCGTCCCCCTGAGGGCAGGCTGCCACGACTGTCCCAGATGAGGGAACAGAGCACCGTCAGTCAACAGCTGGGAAGCAGATGGACTCTCTGGGCATGCTCTTAAGGGCTTGGCTGCGCTACCTAGAGGGCCCTGCTCTATCCTGTGTCCCTGGGCCCTCTTCCTCTCTCATTCACTATCTCTGGCCTTAATCCTGGATAGCACACTCTCAAGGGGGAACCAGAGGTGGTCAGTTCACTCACATTCAGGGAAGTCTCATTTCAGCCTATACGGCTGTGACCAGGCTCTCCACCCAACCTCTGCAGGGCCTGGTGTGGGTTTCATAACTTAACTGGCAGGGACAGGGCCCACCAGGGTGTCTGTCCACCAGCCGGGCTGGTGAGGATGGCACAGTGGCAAGCGGCCGCGGCAGGCTCCCTGCTGCTGCTCAGGCGGGCTCACTGGACACCGTTTCGGTTGCTATAGGAGACGTCACTCCCCCTCAGTCCTCCCTCTGCACCTGTTGAGCCTCCCGAGGGAGCTCCCCTTCCCGAGGGCTTCCTGGAGGATCTGGGTTCTGGACACTCCAGGGGTGTCCGCTGGCGTCTGGCTAACAGCAGGCTGCCTCAGGGCATGGGGCTCCCTAGCTCTGCTGCTCCTCAGTTATCTCCTATAATAACCAGTATCGAGCGCACAGTCAGGGCCTGAGGAGCGGCCTCGCATGCCAGGTTCGGGGGGCCCTTCTCCTGTCGTCACCTCCCCAGGCACGGTGACTGCGAGGGAGGCTTACCTGTTTGTCTGGCAGACCCCGTGATAGGCCTCGATGGCATCTTCTTGATCCACGTGCTTCTCGCTGTTGGGCCAACTGGTTCTGGCATTGATGCTTGGCTCCTAGGAGGTCCCAGATGAGAAAACAAGTAACTCTGGTCATACAAACAACTGGCATGAAATGACTGCATACACAGAGGTGGAAAAATGAGCTTTTGGGAAATGATGAAGGCCCAGGAAGACTTCCGATAACAGGAGTTAATTCTTGGGCCGGAATATGAGTTTAAAATCACATTGGGAGAGTCTGGGAGCGATAGGGCCTGGCTGGGAAAGGCAGAGTACGGGGGGCTAGTGCGGTGGGGTGGAGAGAGGCAAGAATGGTGTCTTTTGGGGAGAAAGCTCCCTGAATGCAGAGGACAGGACTGAAGTCTTCTCACAATGCTGTCCCCAACCCTGCCCCATCACACCCCGGGCTCACGTCCAGAGAGGCCCAGGTGGCCCCTGGCCCCTCCCCCCTGCCCCTGCATCTGTGCAAGAGGTGGAAACATTAGGAGCAAATGCTAGGTTCTGACCCTGAGAAGAGAAGAAAGATTTTCTCTACCTGGGAAACAAAGTAAATAACAAAGGACAAGACCTGAGGTGGAAAAGCCAGGCCAAGGGGGCGCTGCTCAGGCTGTGGTCCATGTTTTCTCTAGTTCTCTGCCTCATTCCCTTTGAACATGTATTAAGTAACTTCAGAAGATTCTAGAAACTTCCAGCAAAGTCTCCCCTGAAGTCATGAGGATAGCAGGTACCCTGCTCTACTTTTATAGGAGAGGAGAGCAAAAGCCTGGAGAAGGAAATGGCAACCCACTCCCTGCAGAATCCCATGGACAGAGGAGCCTGGTGAGCTACAGTCCATGGGGCTGCCAAGAGTCAGATGCAACTTAGCAAATAAACAACAGTAGAGCAAAAGACTCTGGTCTTTTAGGTGGAAGACTGTCCTGGGTAAGATACCTAACTAAGGAAAGCAGCTCTGCCCATTGCGTGACCCCAACGTGCCCACCAGCCCGCAGGCTCCCTGCCCACCGGGCCCTTTCCTCTCTCCATCACGGGATGCCACCCACCAGCCCGCGGGCCCCCTGCTCACCGAGCCCTTGCCCGCCAGGCGGCGCTGGTCGGCGCTCACGATCTGGGTCCTCAGGATGAGCACCTCCTCCTTGCGCACCTCCAGCTCCTCGTTGGCCAGCCTGAGCTGGTTCAGCAGGAGGCTGTAGCTGTCGGGGGTGCCCTCGGCAGCGCTGTGCTCGGAGGCTTGGTCGGCCACGGCTTTCCTCAGCTCGTTCAGCTCATTCTTCGGAAAAATGAGCTTTAAAATAAGCCCAGGAAGACTTCCGATAACAGGAGTTAATTCTTGGGCGGAATATGAGTAAAACATGGGAGCGGATAGGGCCTGGCTGGGAAAGGCAGAGTACGGGGGGCTAGTGCGGTGGGGTGGAGAGAGGCAAGAATGGTGTCTTTTGGGGAGAAAGCTCCCTGAATGCAGAGGACAGGACTGAAGTCTTCTCACAATGCTGTCCCCAACCCTGCCCCATCACACCCCGGGCTCACGTCCAGAGAGGCCCAGGTGGCCCCTGGCCCCTCCCCCCTGCCCCTGCATCTGTGCAAGAGGTGGAAACATTAGGAGCAAATGCTAGGTTCTGACCCTGAGAAGAGAAGAAAGATTTTCTCTACCTGGGAAACAAAGTAAATAACAAAGGACAAGACCTGAGGTGGAAAAGCCAGGCCAAGGGGGCGCTGCTCAGGCTGTGGTCCATGTTTTCTCTAGTTCTCTGCCTCATTCCCTTTGAACATGTATTAAGTAACTTCAGAAGATTCTAGAAACTTCCAGCAAAGTCTCCCCTGAAGTCATGAGGATAGCAGGTACCCTGCTCTACTTTTATAGGAGAGGAGAGCAAAAGCCTGGAGAAGGAAATGGCAACCCACTCCCTGCAGAATCCCATGGACAGAGGAGCCTGGTGAGCTACAGTCCATGGGGCTGCCAAGAGTCAGATGCAACTTAGCAAATAAACAACAGTAGAGCAAAAGACTCTGGTCTTTTAGGTGGAAGACTGTCCTGGGTAAGATACCTAACTAAGGAAAGCAGCTCTGCCCATTGCGTGACCCCAACGTGCCCACCAGCCCGCAGGCTCCCTGCCCACCGGGCCCTTTCCTCTCTCCATCACGGGATGCCACCCACCAGCCCGCGGGCCCCCTGCTCACCGAGCCCTTGCCCGCCAGGCGGCGCTGGTCGGCGCTCACGATCTGGGTCCTCAGGATGAGCACCTCCTCCTTGCGCACCTCCAGCTCCTCGTTGGCCAGCCTGAGCTGGTTCAGCAGGAGGCTGTAGCTGTCGGGGGTGCCCTCGGCAGCGCTGTGCTCGGAGGCTTGGTCGGCCACGGCTTTCCTCAGCTCGTTCAGCTCATTCTTCAGTTTCTTGTTCTCTGACTCCAGCTCCTGCCTCTGGAAGGCAGCCCAGAGGCACACCCGTCACTCCCTGGCTCTGGGCGCCCTCCCCAGGTGGGCCTCCTCCTCCACCTTCTTAGCTGCCTGCCCCGTCTGCCTGGGAAGCTAAGCACAACCTTCCCGTCTTAATCACCGGCCACAGAGACATGCTGACCATGTCAGGAGAGGTCAACGTCAGGGCCTGGACTTGAACCCACAACCCCAAGTTATTAGGTGCTAAGGATCTGACATGATACCTCTAAGTGATTCAGTGAGGTTTGTATTTCTATGAAACCCTCCCTTGTGGAAGCTCTGGGTTAAAAAGTTTCCATATGCTGTTAACACAGGACTTCCTGGAACCCTGTCAACGTATCTTTTGACTTTACAAAAAAGAATATAAAATGCTGGCTACTAGTGAGGCCTCTCTCCCCTCTCTTCTAGGGAGCGTCACATGGACTGGTGTTTGGGGGACAAGACCAAGAAGCCTGGTTTGGTCACAGGGAGCCACCAACTGCCGGTGCTGGCAGAGAAAAAATTCCCCAAGTACAGGGTGAAAACTATCATTGAAACTCAGTTTTGGAATGTAGCTAAAACATTTAACTTTGTGTTTGAGATGCAGTCAGATAATTGCAAGTCTGATACTTCTGCATACATTGCTGATAGGGCCCTGGGATACATGGAATTCAAAGCTTCCCAGAGAAAAGCAGGCGCATGGATAAGCGGGCCCTGGATGCACACTTGGGACAGAGGCCCGGGAGCACGGAGCCCCTCCTGAAGAAGTGCGGAAGCTCAGGGTTGGGCAGGAGGGTGAGCTCCGAGGCTGGTATAGCGTCCTTCCCACCACTCCACCGCCCACGGGGGCATTTCTGCGTTCGCTCTCAGGTAGTTTGTGCCAGAACGGAATTAATCTGTAGGACACCTAGTTGGTGTCCACAGAGAATCGTTTGGTGTGTAAAACTTGACAATTTTGTGTTGGGGGCATTGTACAGAGGGGAACCGTTTTCTTTTTTTTTCACTTGTTTTTTGGTGGGGGCAGGTTGGGGAGGGAAAGGGGCGGGTCACTTCTATTGGTCTTTCATTTCTCTATTTTCATCCATCTTTATTCTTTGGCCCCTGTGGGCCTCCCATCACAGTGGCCTCTGTTGTCGCAGAGCGCCGGCTCTGGGCGCATGTGCTCCAGAGCTCCGGCTCGGTAATTGGACACATCGGTCCAGCCGCTCTGCGGCACGTGGGATCTTCCCAGGCCAGGGATTCAACCGGCGCCCCTTGCCCTGCAAGGCGGTGTCCTTACCCAATGGACCACCAGGGAAGCCCCGGGGAAACCCTTTTCTATTAGCACATATTATAGTTCCTTGGAGTAAATACAAGTTTTCTTTCATTTCCAAGATGAAAAAACACAAGTATAGGAAGAGAAACTTGTGTGCTTATGGCTCCCCTTGGGCTTCCCCAGGGGCTCAGATGGTAAAGAATCCACTTGCCATGCAGGAGACCCGGGTTTGATCCTGGGGTTGGGAAGGTCCCCTGGAGAAGGGATGGGCTACCCACTCCAGCATTCTTGCCTAGAGAACTCCATGGCTTGTTCATGGGTCGCCAAGAGTCAGACACTATTGACCAACCTGACTTTGACTTTTGATGGCTCTACTTAAAGCAGATGGAGCTGAGGGCTGGGTTGCTGCTGCCCAGGGTCATCATCCGACCTCTGCAAGGGAGTTCGAGGAAGTCTGTCTTCCGAGAACCTTACCTTCAGACTGTTGTAGGCTAGATCTGCATTCTGGTCCAAATCTGAGTCATCACCCCCGTGTGGATAATTGCAAGTCTGATACTTCTGCATACATTGCTGATAGGGCCCTGGGATACATGGAATTCAAAGCTTCCCAGAGAAAAGCAGGCGCATGGATAAGCGGGCCCTGGATGCACACTTGGGACAGAGGCCCGGGAGCACGGAGCCCCTCCTGAAGAAGTGCGGAAGCTCAGGGTTGGGCAGGAGGGTGAGCTCCGAGGCTGGTATAGCGTCCTTCCCACCACTCCACCGCCCACGGGGGCATTTCTGCGTTCGCTCTCAGGTAGTTTGTGCCAGAACGGAATTAATCTGTAGGACACCTAGTTGGTGTCCACAGAGAATCGTTTGGTGTGTAAAACTTGACAATTTTGTGTTGGGGGCATTGTACAGAGGGGAACCGTTTTCTTTTTTTTTCACTTGTTTTTTGGTGGGGGCAGGTTGGGGAGGGAAAGGGGCGGGCGGGTCACTTCTATTGGTCTTTCATTTCTCTATTTTCATCCATCTTTATTCTTTGGCCCCTGTGGGCCTCCCATCACAGTGGCCTCTGTTGTCGCAGAGCGCCGGCTCTGGGCGCATGTGCTCCAGAGCTCCGGCTCGGTAATTGGACACATCGGTCCAGCCGCTCTGCGGCACGTGGGATCTTCCCAGGCCAGGGATTCAACCGGCGCCCCTTGCCCTGCAAGGCGGTGTCCTTACCCAATGGACCACCAGGGAAGCCCGGGAACCATTTTCTATTAGCACATATTATAGTTCCTTGGAGTAAATACAAGTTTTCTTTCATTTCCAAGATGAAAAAACACAAGTATAGGAAGAGAAACTTGTGTGCTTATGGCTCCCCTTGGGCTTCCCCAGGGGCTCAGATGGTAAAGAATCCACTTGCCATGCAGGAGACCCGGGTTTGATCCTGGGGTTGGGAAGGTCCCCTGGAGAAGGGATGGGCTACCCACTCCAGCATTCTTGCCTAGAGAACTCCATGGCTTGTTCATGGGTCGCCAAGAGTCAGACACTATTGACCAACCTGACTTTGACTTTTGATGGCTCTACTTAAAGCAGATGGAGCTGAGGGCTGGGTTGCTGCTGCCCAGGGTCATCATCCGACCTCTGCAAGGGGAGTTCGAGGAAGTCTGTCTTCCGAGAACCTTACCTTCAGACTGTTGTAGGCTAGATCTGCATTCTGGTCCAAATCTGAGTCATCACTTGGCTGCTCTGCCTGTGTGGATAAAGAGGCAAAGAGGTGAGCACGGCCGCAGGGGAGCTGTTCTCCTGGGGGGTCTCCCACCACGGTCAGGAGGGGCCTGACCCTTGCTCCTGTACCCAGCACCCTCACCCTCTGTGTGTCCGCATTCTTCCTACCTCCAACGTACAGCTTGCTGCCTTAGGCCACCACGGAGCTCTCTACAAATATCCTTCCTGCCTGCCCACATCCCTACACACCTTCATTCACATGATCTTCATGAGCACCTTCAGGCTGAACACAAATTGCTGTGGGTGGAACTATAGTCCACTAAAAAGATACATTAAAGGGTTTCCCTGGTGGTCCAATGGGTAGTCTGCCTTGCAATGCAAGGGACACCAGTTCAATCCTAGGCCCGGGAAGATCCCATGTGCCGTGGAGTGGCTGGACCAGTGTGCCCAATTATGAGCCAGCGCTCTGGAGTGCATGTGCCCAGAGTCAGAGCTCTGCAGCGAGAGAGGCCGCTGTGGAGGGAGGCCGACACAGGCCAAGGGATAAAGATGGGTGAAAATCAATGG
Source organism: Tragulus kanchil (assembly GCA_022376925.1). NCBI lineage: Eukaryota > Metazoa > Chordata > Mammalia > Artiodactyla > Tragulidae > Tragulus > Tragulus kanchil. Next base: position 141,488,195 of record JAIOJX010000003.1, read on the forward strand.
ATCAAAAAATCAATAAAAGAGGCCGAAAAAAAAAAGAGATACGTTAAAGTCCTAACCCCTGGTACCTGTGAACATCACTCCATTTGGAAAAAGGCCCTTGCAGATGTGAGCAGGCCAAGATGAGCTCATTAGGATGGTCCCTAGTCTGACATGACTGGGGTCCTTAGAAGAAGGGGAGAAGACACCCACACAGGGAAGGGTGCCATGCGACCTGGGAGGGAGGTGGAGACTGGAGTCACTGCAAGGTGAGGAATGCCCAGGGCTGCCAGCAGTCAGACTCTCAGAGAGAGGCATGGAGCCCATCTCCACAAAGTCTGCCTTGCTGACAGTATAATTTTGGGCTTCTGGTTTCAGAGCCATGAGAGAGTAAATTCATGTTGTTTTAAGCCATCTGATTTGTAGTACTTTGTCTCAGCAGCCCTATCAAACCAGCGCCATCAGACTCATGTGCTTAGTAAGAAGGCCAACATAATACCTCTGTACTTAGGATGAGGTTAACAAGTTCCTCTTCAGCTGTGGGTTGGGGTGTGTGTGCGCCTGTGAACAGTCTGTTTTCCCAACTAAGTCGCTCTGAGCATCTTGGGCTGGTGGCTCAGATGGTAAAGAATCTGCCTGCAATGCAGGAGATCCCCTGGGCTGGGAAGTTCTCCTGGAGACAGGATAGGCTACCCACTGCAGTATTCCTGCCTAGAGAATTCCATGGCTCATTCATGGGTCACAGAGTCGGACACGACTGAGTGACCTGACTTTGACTTTTTCTGCTTCCTCCAGGTCCTTCTAAGAACTCACAACAGGCGATGGGATAGCTGGCCCATTATCGAGCACCGTGGATGCGGTCTGATGTCACCGCCCCACTGCTGAGGCGGGGGGTGTGAATGGCCACCACGGGGATACCAGCCCGTCAGGACTCAGCTGAGCCAACGACTCCTCTAACAGTCTGGCAGCTACTGGACTTGACTCACTGAGAAGGGGTAGAGACACCTCTACAGATGGTTCTCTACTCGAGGTGATCTCAAGTAGTGGGTATCGTCCCTGAATAAGAGGTGTTTGGGAGCAACACAAGAGGAAGCTCTCCCCTGACCCTCCACTCCAGCACGACCCTGCGTGGTCATACCCGGCCGAGCCCCGGCAGGAGAGACGCCGGCACCCAGCAGCACCCAGGGCGCGGCCCTGCAGGCTGGCAGCCCCTTCACCCACCGGGCCTTTCTTGCCGTCCTGCTGCTCTTTCTTCTCCAGCTGCACCTGCAGCTTCTTCCTCTCCTGCTCAAGCTCCCGCACCCTCTTCTGCAGCTTCAGGAAGACTGTCATGTCCATGGCCGCCTTCTCCAGGCCAATTTCCTTCCGGGGAAGACGGGAAGCAGGAAGAGGGGGTTTTAATAGCTGGGATGTCTCAGGGAACACACGGCACCCTCACGTCAGCTGTCTGTCATGTCTGTTTTTAGTGGTCCTGGGCATTCTCCTTCATCCCTCTACAGACGTCGTGAGCCAGCCCTTTTTTATCTGATTTGTAGTACTTTGTCTCAGCAGCCCTATCAAACCAGCGCCACTCATGTGCTTAGTAAGAAGGCCAACATAATACCTCTGTACTTAGGATGAGGTTAACAAGTTCCTCTTCAGCTGTGGGTTGGGGTGTGTGTGCGCCTGTGAACAGTCTGTTTTCCCAACTAAGTCGCTCTGAGCATCTTGGGCTGGTGGCTCAGATGGTAAAGAATCTGCCTGCAATGCAGGAGATCCCCTGGGCTGGGAAGTTCTCCTGGAGACAGGATAGGCTACCCACTGCAGTATTCCTGCCTAGAGAATTCCATGGCTCATCCATGGGTCACAGAGTCGGACACGACTGAGTGACCTGACTTTGACTTTTTCTGCTTCCTCCAGGTCCTTCTAAGAACTCACAACAGGCGATGGGATAGCTGGCCCATTATCGAGCACCGTGGATGCGGTCTGATGTCACCGCCCCACTGCTGAGGCGGGGGGTGTGAATGGCCACCACGGGGATACCAGCCCGTCAGGACTCAGCTGAGCCAACGACTCCTCTAACAGTCTGGCAGCTACTGGACTTGACTCACTGAGAAGGGGTAGAGACACCTCTACAGATGGTTCTCTACTCGAGGTGATCTCAAGTAGTGGGTATCGTCCCTGAATAAGAGGGGTTTGGGAGCAACACAAGAGGAAGCTCTCCCCTGACCCTCCACTCCAGCACGACCCTGCGTGGTCATACCCGGCCGAGCCCCGGCAGGAGAGACGCCGGCACCCAGCAGCACCCAGGGCGCGGCCCTGCAGGCTGGCAGCCCCTTCACCCACCGGGCCTTTCTTGCCGTCCTGCTGCTCTTTCTTCTCCAGCTGCACCTGCAGCTTCTTCCTCTCCTGCTCAAGCTCCCGCACCCTCTTCTGCAGCTTCAGGAAGACTGTCATGTCCATGGCCGCCTTCTCCAGGCCAATTTCCTTCCGGGGAAGACGGGAAGCAGGAAGAGGGGGTTTTAATAGCTGGGATGTCTCAGGGAACACACGGCACCCTCACGTCAGCTGTCTGTCAGTGGTCTGTCCTCCTTCTCCCTCTCAGACGTCCATCCAGGCCCCTGAGACAAAGCCAGTGCCACCCACCCGTCATTCTCATATTAAAGTCGGTGCTCCAGGCTTGCTCTCTGTCTAGGGAACATCTGCGTCTCACTTGTGTCGCTCCTGTGAGAGATACTTAAGATGACCGACCAAACCCTCCAGGAATACACGGATAAAGATAGAGCCATTTTATTTGGAAGTTACAAGAGCTCATTTTGGGCTTCCCTGGTGGTCCAGTGGGTAAAGAGTCCACCTTGCAGTGCAAGGGGCACTGGTTCGATCCCTGGCCCCGGAAGATTCCACGTGCCACAGAGCGGCTGGACTGGTGTGTCCAATTACAAGCCAGTGCTCGGGAGCGCATGCGCCCAGAGCGGGTGCTCTGCAACAAGAGAGGCCACTGTGATGGGAGGCCCACACAGGCCAGAGAATAGAGATGGATGCAAATAAATAAAAAACCAACAGAAGAGGCCAAAATTAAAAAATAAATAAATAAAATAACCAACGAGGACCTACTCCAAAAAGTAAATAAATAAAAGAACTCATTTCTAGAAAATGGTCTTACACCAGAGAACTTGGAAAACCCAGGCTATAATGCTGCCTGATGAAGGATCAATGTGGTTACTAATTGCTACGAATGTGCCGTCAAATACCACGTGATCGCGCCTCGAAACAAAACCAACGCTGTCCCACCAGGCAGCCCACTTACGCAAGGATTCTATGTCATCAATTTCCCAATAGATTTCTCCCTTCAGATTCCTGCCTGGGTTTGCCGAGAGTCTGTGACACGTGGGTGTGCATGGGCAGACATGGATATCTGCACAAGCTTCCCACGTGGATTTTAAATCAGGGAGAAGGGATACGCACATACGTGTGGCCGAGCCCCTTGGCTCTTCAACTGACACTATCACAGTGTTGTCTGTTCATCAGCTATATCCCAATAAAAAATAAAAAGTTGAAAAGTGTATGTGTGTACATATGAGACAGCAGGATTTGGTTCAGCCAGCATTTGACACATGCTTCGTGCTTAGCCAGCACAGGGCGTCCTGCTCTGGCCAGTCCCGGGACCTAGTCTCGGCTTCCTTAAAGGACACATCCACCGGTGGAAGTGCGTATGTCTGCGTGTCAGCTGTCACACACAGAAAACCTGGGTGGTGCGTCTGGAGTTCAGGCTGATGAAAACCTCAGGAAAAGGAGCAGGCTGCAAAGCAGGACGAAGGGCCTGACGCCAGCTTTGACTGAATGCTTGCTCAGTGCCTACAGCAGGTGGTACACAGAACGGTACAGCAGACAGACCTTAACCTGCAGGACCGCCCTTCCTCTCCTTCCACCCTTCATTCCACCACTTGCCGCCTCTCGCCATCCTTCACTGCCCTGCACAGCACGTACCGGGACCTGCAACCACCTGTCGACCCGCCTCCATCAACTGATGAGTGTCTAGCTCTCCACCAGACGAGCACCATGTGGGCGGGGCCTCCTCCGGGTCGGTCCCTTCTGTTCCTCAGCACCCAGCGGCAGTGCCTGGCACACGCACGTGCTCAGAGCACGTTCGGTTTTGTTTCCTTTTCATTTGCTACCTGTGGTTTTCTCTCTTCCACATCTATCTTCACTTGCTATGTAAGGTTTTACCTGCCTGTGATTTTCAAACACCATAGATAAAAATCGTGTGTCTGTGTCCCTTGGATAAAATCACACACACACACTATAAAGATCACTGTGTGATTCTAAGAGGCTACCGCTGACAAAGATACACCCATCCAGCAAACATCTGTTGTTTCAAATACTCATTACTGTCCTCCGAGTTTTATTCGGCGGCTGAGTCGGGAAGGAAGGGCTTCCTGTGTATCTGCTGATATGACTACATGCGCAGTGACAGTGAGTGGGGGTGAGAAGCTGCATCTGTTCTCATGACGTAGTTCTTGTGCCTCTGCAGTAGGTCCTCCGTTTCGCAGGAGGTATCAGAGAGCTTCCCTTATGGAGAGCAGGGATGACAGCCTATGGCCTTGCCCAGTAAACCGCAACTCCAGGGAACTGTCCGTAAGCCCACTGCAAACTCTGCTGCCAAGAATGAGCCGCAGGGACTGTGGGCGTCAGCCACAGAGCTGCGCCGCGGGGGCTCCGCCCGGGTCCCCAGCCCTCCCTCTGGAGCAGACAGCAGCCAAGAGCCTGCCTGGCTCACCTCCACCTGCTGGAGGGCCTCCTCTGTGTCTCCGACCTCAGACGTGGAGATGGAGGGGTAATTGGAGTCAGATTCTAAGCTGCTTTGGTTGGACGGGTTCCGCCTGTGGCCTGGGGTTTGCTGTTGAGGGAGAGAAATGTGAAAACTCATAACGAACCATAAAGAACTATCATTATATGTTAATAAGAACTATTGTTTTTCAAATAACTGTAGACCCTAGAGTAGATTCTTGCCTCATTTGTCAACAAGATTAGGTACCACTGTTTCTTGAAATGATGGCTAAACAGAGCTGTTCCCACTAGAAATTTCACCTTCAGTTCTTCCAGCCAGCCAAGCCACAAAATGACAGTCGGAGGAGAGCACAGTCCCACAGCGGGGCGGCCTTCCCTCTAAACGTAACGCAAATCCCCACACTTGGGTGGATCTCTCTGAAAGAACCTTCAGCCCCCACCACCCTGAAGTGCACCGAGCACCCTGTCATCAGCCTCGCTCTTAAAGAGAACGCTTCACGCCAGCCCCTCACGGCCCCTGCTTCAACCTGCACACCACTGATTCTGTTTTTCAAAATAGTAAGCATATTAGAAACAGTGCTTACCACTTATACCGTTCATTTAAAAGTAATGCTTTTCCCCCTTTGCATCTGATTTGGCTTTGAGAATCAAAACTGATCTTAGGGGCTTCCCTGGTGGTCCAGTGGGTAGAGTCCGCCTTGCGGTACAAGGGGCACTGGTTCAATCCCTGGCCCCAGAAGATCCCACGTGCCGTAAAGTGGCTGGACCGGTGTGTCCAATTAGGAGCCAGCGCTCTGGAGCTCATGCGCCCAGAACCAGTGCTCTGCACCGAGAGAGGCCACTGCAATGGGAGACTCACACAGGCCGAAGAATAAAGATGGATGAAAATAAATAAAAATGCAATAAAAGAGGCCAAAATTGAAAAAAAAAAAAACAACTGATCTTGGTAGGAAAATTTCAGATTTCCATCTATGTTCCTATTCAGTTTCTCTTCCTGGTTTCTATGCAGTTAACTCATTCAATCTCGTGTGAATGTGCATTTCTGGAGGGAACAGTTACATGGGGATAAAAAAAAAAAAAAAAGGAACGACAGATCCTGAAATATGGAAACACGCTTATGTATCTGCAGCGTGTGGAGGATAGGAGGAGCAGTCAGCGCCTTGAGGGCCTGCCCGCAGCGCCTGCTCCCCACGCCATGCCTGACTCACACAGGGATTCGCCCAGAACAGAAAAAACAAAGGGAGCACATGCACGTGGGTGGAAGTTCCCATCCTGTCCTGAGATCTTTCTAAGACCCAAAGCTGGAAAAGCAGCTGCCCTTGGGAACAGCTCACCCCCCAGCCACCTGCTTGTGTGAGAACCACCCGTGGGTGGAGTGAGGACCGATGTGGGGGGATGGGGGACACGGTTCAGAGTGTTGCTGTGCAGACAGCCGTGCAGGGGCGGCGCCCCGGGGAAAAGGGCGCAAAGGCGGCGCGTGGGCGGCAGGACTGCCCTCCTTGCCTTTATGATGGTCATCTCATCCCGAAGGTTGTCGTATCTCTGCTCCAGCCGGGAGTACTCCTTCACGAGGTTCTGGTACCGGGAGCGCTCCTCCTCCAGCTCCTTCTGCATCAGGAGGTTCTCCTTGACAGAATTCTGGGCAAGCTCATCTGGAAAGCAGGCACCCGAAGCTATAGTTTTGCTTCAGCGTGGCTGCCCCTGACATGTGTTCACGCCTGCCTTCTGACTAACCTCTTGTTAAAAGGCTGCCCAGGACAAGCCCCCGGCACAGACACTGGGCGAGCTCATTCGGCGACCTCACCCGCTGCAGAGCCCAGGGAGGCTGGGTCCCGGTTCCAGCCTCCAGAAGGGGAGAAGCCCCACGCCCAAGCCCTCTGACCCCGGCCCTAGGGGCGAGAAGCCACTGCACATGCCCCAGCCCCCTCGGCGACTGCGCCAGCACCTCCCTCGAGACAACCATCATGGCCACGGCTGGTAGCTCTGCCTTTAGAAGCCAGGTGGTGTCCGAGTGCCCTCCCTGCTCCTGGTCTTTTAGGCTCTTGCTGTGCAGATAGACTTGGAGGAGGTCCCAGGAGACAAGGATGAAGGTTAGGTTAAGGGAAGGAGGGATGGTGAAAAGGTAACATAGTTGGACTTCCCTGCCACCAAAATCTACAATTCCTATTAGTGGAAAAGAAACAATGTTTAAAAGGGAAATTTAGAACTGTAAAGGGCTTCCCTGGTGGCTCAGATGGTAAAGAATCCACATGCGAGGCAGGAGACCTGGGCTCGGTCCCTGGGTTGGGAAGACCCCCTGGAGGAGGAAATGGCAACACACTCCAGTATTCTTGCCCGAAGAATCCCACGGACAGAGGAGCCTGGTGGGCTACCTTCCACAGGGTCACAAACAGTTGGACACGACTGACTAACACCACACTGGGAACCATTCAAGTTTTCAACAAGACCTTGCTCGGTGGGTCTGTGCACTCGGGCCGGCAGCACTCCTGCGGTCCAGTGGAGGGGCTGGGGACAGGGATGAGAAGGGGAGCCATCTGCTGAAGGCCACCCTGACTCGGGTGAGAACTGGGGTCTGCAGCCCCGCTCCGCTTTGCTCAGGCAGCACACGGGAGCCGATGGCAGCCCAGGTTATGCGCGCTCAAAAGAGGTGACCTAGGATCTGACCCATGACCCTCTCTCCAGCAAACACTGAGAGGTGACCCACGGTAGAAGAAACCACAACAGGTATTGCAGATGCTTAACTTGAAAACAGCAATAATGACAGTTCCTAAGGGCTCACGGCATGTCAAGCACCATCCTAAGCACGTCATGTTCTGAGGTCTGTACCTTTATGTCCATTTTGCAGATGAACAAACTGAGGACTGCAGTCACTAAGGGACTTGCTCAAGGGCAGACAGTAGCATACTGTATAGTCATTTTTTGACAGCACGGTCTCCCTGACCCAGACCCCATGCGTCCTATTGTCTATTATGTGTGCATCGCACTGCAGGAAAACTCCTGAACCAAATGTTAGCAGCGAGACCTTAAAGATCACCCTTCTTTTCACGCCAGCACCTCCCTCGAGACAACCATCATGGCCACGGCTGGTAGCTCTGCCTTTAGAAGCCAGGTGGTGTCCGAGTGCCCTCCCTGCTCCTGGTCTTTTAGGCTCTTGCTGTGCAGATAGACTTGGAGGAGGTCCCAGGAGACAAGGATGAAGGTTAGGTTAAGGGAAGGAGGGATGGTGAAAAGGTAACATAGTTGGACTTCCCTGCCACCAAAATCTACAATTCCTATTAGTGGAAAAGAAACAATGTTTAAAAGGGAAATTTAGAACTGTAAAGGGCTTCCCTGGTGGCTCAGATGGTAAAGAATCCACATGCGAGGCAGGAGACCTGGGCTCGGTCCCTGGGTTGGGAAGACCCCCTGGAGGAGGAAATGGCAACACACTCCAGTATTCTTGCCCGAAGAATCCCACGGACAGAGGAGCCTGGTGGGCTACCTTCCACAGGGTCACAAACAGTTGGACACGACTGACTAACACCACACTGGGAACCATTCAAGTTTTCAACAAGACCTTGCTCGGTGGGTCTGTGCACTCGGGCCGGCAGCACTCCTGCGGTCCAGTGGAGGGGCTGGGGACAGGGATGAGAAGGGGAGCCATCTGCTGAAGGCCACCCTGACTCGGGTGAGAACTGGGGTCTGCAGCCCCGCTCCGCTTTGCTCAGGCAGCACACGGGAGCCGATGGCAGCCCAGGTTATGGCGCTCAAAAGAGGTGACCTAGGATCTGACCCATGACCCTCTCTCCAGCAAACACTGAGAGGTGACCCACGGTAGAAGAAACCACAACAGGTATTGCAGATGCTTAACTTGAAAACAGCAATAATGACAGTTCCTAAGGGCTCACGGCATGTCAAGCACCATCCTAAGCACGTCATGTTCTGAGGTCTGTACCTTTATGTCCATTTTGCAGATGAACAAACTGAGGACTGCAGTCACTAAGGGACTTGCTCAAGGGCAGACAGTAGCATACTGTATAGTCATTTTTTGACAGCACGGTCTCCCTGACCCAGACCCCATGCGTCCTATTGTCTATTATGTGTGCATCGCACTGCAGGAAAACTCCTGAACCAAATGTTAGCAGCGAGACCTTAAAGATCACCCTTCTTTTTCATCTCTCTTCTTGTTAAAACCCTTTCCCCACTGTGGCATCCCGACCAACTGCACGCTTGGTGGAAATCTTTGGGGAACGTCAGTGCAGAAAAGAAATGACAATCCAAAATGAAAACCCCAGTGCTTGGCACCTACCTTTAGACTGGCATAGGATTTGGTTGTTGAGCTGCTCCTTCTCATCTTTCAAGAGCGCATTTTCTTGCTCCAGGTCTGCCACTCGCTAAAAGACAGCAGCGGGGAAAAATGTTTGCCTGTGATGCCAGGCTGAGGAAAGGGTTTGAACTTCAGCTGGTTATATCTGAATGCTCTTTTTAGTTGAGAAAATTGGATCAGCCAAAGTTGCTTTCATTTGGAGATTAAAATTGTGCGCTGAAAGAAAAATCCCATTAAACCAAGACAGGTGAGTTCACCACTGCTTATGGTTTTTCAATGCCCATAAAAACCTCCTGGAAAGCCTACACTGAGCTCATATGCCGAGTACAGGAACATACACAGATAACTGGCTTTCTTGCATTTAGTTTCAGTCTTGGTAAATTCTGGGCTCTCCAATTTGAGTCTCAGGAGAGCGTGAAGATAACAATGAAAACTCATTTCTAGTCTTCATTCCCTCTCGTCCACGTCAGTGTCCCTGGATTAGCACAGCCCCGAGGCCGGCGAGGGGAAGACTTGCTCTTGACTTTCAACTATGCTGGGTCAACTATTCTAGTCAGTGACACTATTCGTTTGCTAAGTGCAGTGCCCAGTGCTAAGTGTGGCAAAAGATCAAAAATAAACCAGTGGGCTTCCCTGGTAGCTCAGGGGTAAAGAGCTCGCCTGCCAATGCAGGAGACACAGGTTCGATCCCTGATCCGGGAAGATCCCACATGCTGCAGAGCAACTAAGCCTGGGAACCACAACTATGGAGCCTGTGCTCTGGAGCCTCAGAGCCGCAACTATGGAGCCCGTGGGCCACAACGACTGAAGCCCGTGTGCCCTAGAGCCTGAGTTCCACAACAAGAGAAGTCACTGCAACAAGAAGCCTGCTCACCTCAACTAGAGAGAAGCCTTTAATCCCTGCAACTAGAGAAGAGCCTGTAGCAGGAGCGAAAACCCAGAATAGCCAAAAAAAGAAAAATAAAATTTAAAAAAATAAATCAGTATAAGACCGGCTCCCAGTTTTGGGCCAGAGGGATGAGCTTCCCCACAGACTGAACCACCTCTCACCCGGTGGATCAAGAAATCAGCTCTGGCTACCTCTGGAACGTCTTATGACCTACTTGGGAGAGGCTTCTTCCCAACTAGTGTAGAAAGAGCCTCAAGATGCCCGTCCTTGTACAGTCACAGAACACCGATGACTAGCCTATGCCCAGAGTCAGCAGGCACCTCCAGAATCGCTGCCTAGGAGACGGTGGCACAGGATCCAGGGGAAGAGATGATCACGCAGATCTTGGAGGACCCACCTGCACAGCCTTCTAACCCTGCCAGACCCCTGCGGCAGTAACAGCGGGAAAGCAGGCCCCAGGGACACTGGCTCAAGGGCAGAAGCCTTGGAGACATCTGAATTTCAAGGCCGTCTTCCCAGCCTCCTGGCCAAGGTGAACTTGAGGCACCAAGAGGTGAGTTAAGAGAACTGCTCCCCACCCGCAGCAGCAGGAAGAAAGGCTCAGGAGAGAAAAAATTGTTCTTTCTTGCATTTAGTTTCAGTCTTGGTAAATTCTGGGCTCTCCAATTTGAGTCTCAGGAGGCGTGAAGATAACAATGAAAACTCATTTCTAGTCATCATTCCCTCTCGTCCACGTCAGTGTCCCTGGATTAGCACAGCCCCGAGGCCGGCGAGGGGAAGACTTGCTCTTGACTTTCAACTATGCTGGGTCAACTATTCTAGTCAGTGACACTATTCGTTTGCTAAGTGCAGTGCCCAGTGCTAAGTGTGGCAAAAGATCAAAAATAAACCAGTGGGCTTCCCTGGTAGCTCAGGGGTAAAGAGCTCGCCTGCCAATGCAGGAGACACAGGTTCGATCCCTGATCCGGGAAGATCCCACATGCTGCAGAGCAACTAAGCCTGGGAACCACAACTATGGAGCCTGTGCTCTGGAGCCTCAGAGCCGCAACTATGGAGCCCGTGGGCCACAACGACTGAAGCCCGTGTGCCCTAGAGCCTGAGTTCCACAACAAGAGAAGTCACTGCAACAAGAAGCCTGCTCACCTCAACTAGAGAGAAGCCTTTAATCCCTGCAACTAGAGAAGAGCCTGTAGCAGGAGCGAAAACCCAGAATAGCCAAAAAAAGAAAAAAAAAAAATTTAAAAAAATAAATCAGTATAAGACCGGCTCCCAGTTTTGGGCCAGAGGGATGAGCTTCCCCACAGACTGAACCACCTCTCACCCGGTGGATCAAGAAATCAGCTCTGGCTACCTCTGGAACGTCTTATGACCTACTTGGGAGAGGCTTCTTCCCAACTAGTGTAGAAAGAGCCTCAAGATGCCCGTCCTTGTACAGTCACAGAACACCGATGACTAGCCTATGCCCAGAGTCAGCAGGCACCTCCAGAATCGCTGCCTAGGAGACGGTGGCACAGGATCCAGGGGAAGAGATGATCACGCAGATCTTGGAGGACCCACCTGCACAGCCTTCTAACCCTGCCAGACCCCTGCGGCAGTAACAGCGGGAAAGCAGGCCCCAGGGACACTGGCTCAAGGGCAGAAGCCTTGGAGACATCTGAATTTCAAGGCCGTCTTCCCAGCCTCCTGGCTTCGAAGGTGAACTTGAGGCACCAAGAGGTGAGTTAAGAGAACTGCTCCCCCACCCGCAGCAGCAGGAAGAAAGGCTCAGGAGAGACTTTCAACAAGAAATTCCCTGGAGTCCAGGAGCAAGGCCTGTGGTTCTCGCCTTAGGAACTCAGAAGGCTGCGACTCCCTTGCTGAGAACCACCACCGCCAAGTGAGTCAGGAGGAGGAGGCAGCCAGCGGGTTGTCTGGTCAGGTCTGGACCCGGGCTCTCACAGGCCGCCGGCGGGGGGCTGTCTAGACAGGCGAGCAGCTGGTGCAGAGATGCCTGGCCTGGGAAGGAGAACAGCTTTGTGGGGTGCTGCTGACATGTGGTTCGGGTTCAGGCAGGGGGCTGCGAAGAGACGAGGCTGGGCGGGTAAGGGCGTGAGAATCACGTGGTGAAGGGCTTTTCCTCTGTCCTCAGGGCGGAGAGGCCCTGAGCAGGCCCTGCTGAGTGGGTAGAGGAAGTGAGAGTCAGGCTGTGAAGGGCTCTTCCTGGGTCCCTGAGCTGGACCCAGCCTCGCACACCCTCCCGTGGCTGCCTGAGTGCTCCCTGTTCCTCCCGCTATGCTTGGTCTTCCCCACTCTTTACTGGATAACTTCTCATGGTTTAGTCCTCCACCACCACTCCTCCGGGAAGTCCTCCAGTCCTGCAGGTGTGGGTGGGGCCCGTGTTTGCCGTGTGACCCTTCCTGGGCCCTCACGTCCCTGCAGAGCCTCTGGCAGATGCTCGGCCCCCTCGCCACCTGCTCAGCCTGGACCAGAGGCCTCAGCGAGGACCGCGGGGCCATGTTCCACGCTGTCACATGGTCAGAACCTGCTCTGAGCCAGCGCCCAACATTGTTGAAGGAAGAGCCCTGAAAAGCCAGTTAAGAAGCCCAAGCTTTCCCTATGAAAAATTTCCAGAGTTCTTTAAAGGGTTTTTTTCTCCCCTAAAATGTGTTCATAATTGACTAAAACATCTGAAATACATGAGCTTGTTTAATCAAACAATTCAATTCAGGAGGCACATACACGACTGGAAAAAACACTCTTCAAATTCATCTAATTTGCTGTTATTGGACATAGTTCACCACCCAGTGATCTCCTGTGTGCCTTTGAATGAGCTTGGCAGATAATCAAAATAGCTTTCCCTTTTCTAGATGTACACGTAAAGTCAACCAGAAAACACTAACAGAAGAAACCACGTGGAGTGAACCTCTACAGAATGAAGCCCAGGGTGCACCTGGACTGAAGCTCCACCCGGAGCCACGGGCAGGAGGGCAGGATTCCCGTCCCCTTGAAGGAGCAAAGCTGCGGCCTCCGAGCTGGTGGCCCCAGCGGGTGGTGTTCAGAGCAGGCCGTGGAGTAACCAGACCTGCCGTGGAGCTACGACTCTGCTTCCCCTAAACGACCCTCTGAACGTGCAGGCAGCTCACAGGCAGGCGGTCACCTGAGACAGCTTCCAAAATCCCTCACCGCCCTCATCACTGTGCTCTGAGCACCCTACAGGCAGGTGACGTCCCTCTGAAACGGAAGCTGTTGTCTGCCCAGTAGAGGGCACACGCCATCCCCACGAGGCTGGACCTGAAACCTCCATTCCCTGAACTCAGCCCAAGATCCTGAACTCTCACTGCAACCCCTCGTGGGCCACAATATCAGCCAAGACCCTAGCTGGGGGGAGCCATGGCCATGCGCATGGACCCACCAAAATCTTGTGCTGTGTGTGAGCCTTATTCCCCTCCTCCACGGCTCTGCTTCCAGAAGGCAGCCTCGGAGGAGCTCAGCTTGGTTACCCTAAGCTACTCATCAGGGTGGCACTGGGGAGCTTTCTTTCCTGCTGGACCAGTTCTGGAGGGGGGCCCATTGGAGCCCCCCATCCCAGGAGGGCAGAAGGGGCTTCCCCAGTCACACCTCCCTAGGTGCTGGCCACCCGTCTCCCCAGCCGGCGGGCACACGGAGAGTTGTTGGCAGACATGGGGGCGACAAGCTTCTGCCACCAAAGGGCCGTCCTCTGTTGGCATGGCTGCGGGCTGCAGTGAGAAACAGAACCGGGCAGGTGCGTTCCCTTCAGCATGATAAATGACACCCAAACCAGGTCTGGGGACTCACTCAACATCAGGCAGCAGTTTTTTCTTTCTTTCTTTCTGTTTTTGTGTGTGTGTGTGTGTGTGTGTGTGGAGGGGGTCTTTTAACTGTTGCAAGGCAAGATTCCTAGGACTGTTCTTATTTCAAACAGGTTATTTGGGACAGATCATGAGAACCAAGACTGGTATAAATCCTGTTACTAAGAAGCTAATTTAGTCCCTGGTAAGTTAAATGAAACGCATGCCTTTGCTCAGGAGCTGCCTTTACTAGTTATAATCTTTGGGGATAAAAACATAGCTCTGGGCTTTTGGTTTTGTTCTGTCTTGCCTTATTTTTTCAAAAGTCAAAGCTATGTTTCTTCCAGTAGTCACGTATGGAAGTGAGACTTGGACCATAAACAAAACGGAGTGCTTAAGAATTGGTGCTTTTGAGGGCTTCCCCTGGTGGTCCAGTGGGTAAGGACACCGCCTTGTAGTGCAAGGGGTGCCGGTTTGATCCCTGGCCTGGGAAGATCCCACGTGCCGCGGAGCGGCTGGACCCATGCGTCCAATTACTGAGCCAGAGCTCTGGAGCGCATGCGCCCAGAGCCGGTGCTCTGCGACAACAGAGGCCACCGCGATGGGAGGCCCACAGGAGCCAAAGAACAGAGACGGATGAAAATGGACAAATGAAAGACCAACAGAAGTGACCCGCCCATCCCCCTCCCACCTCAAAAGATAAATAAATAAAATTAAAAAAAAAAAAAAAGAATTGGTGCTTTTTGAACTGTGGCACTGGAGAAGACTCTTGAGAATCCTTGGGACAGCAAGGAGATCAAACCAGTTAATTCTAAAGGAAATCACCCCTGAATATTCATTGGAAGGCCTGAGGCGAAAGCTGTGGCCACCTGATGTGAAGAGCCAACTCAGTAGAAAAGACCCTGATGCTGAGAAAGATTGAGGGCAGGAGGAGAAGGGGGCGACAGAGGATGAGATGGTTGGATGGCATCACTGTCTTAACAGACATGAGTTTGAGCAAACTCTGGGAGATGGTGAAGAACAGGAAATCCCGGTGTGCTGCCGCATCCATGGGGATGCAAAGAGTTGGACACAACTGAGCAACTAAACAAACAACAAATTTTTTCAGATCGGGTATTTGCACTGTAAAAAGGGCCAAATGCAACTTTTCCAGTAGAAAACCACGGGACACACGGTTTGGAGGATGCTCTTCTGTGCTCTGAGGTCTGCGTCCTCCGTCCCCCGGCTATGCACCTAGCATCTCACAGGAGGGCACAGGCGTGGACACGTCAGGGACAACACTTCTAATTCTGCAAAGTCCTGGAAGGGTCGCTGGTCTAGTCACCCTGAGAAGGAGGTAAACGAGCGTGAGCACTCTACATGAATGGGAAGCTGTTTAGTCAGTAAGAAAAGGGCCTGGGCAGAGAGGAGGAGCAGACAGAAAGTACCAGGAAACTGAGCAGAAACACAGCGTGCACTCCCATGGGACTCGCGGCTGCGCTGGGCATGGACACAGTCAGAGGAAGGAAGCCAAGGGCGGGCACTCACACTGCCATGGGGAGCGGGGCAGGCAGGTGGGCGGGGTGTCTGTCCCATTATTAAAGAGCCCCAGAGACAGGCTCAGCAGAGTGCAGACCCTTGGCCCAGCATCACAGGTGCGACTTCTGTCACCTAGCACCCAGCATGCCAAGACGTGGGACCAGGAGCGAGGAGGGAGACCCAGGAGGTTAAGCCAGAGCGCCTCCCTCCATGCGGTCTCAGGCTAGCAGAGGGAATAGGAGCGAACGGGCACTGAGCTCTCACTAGGTGGGAACCCCGGAGGCTTTTAAGGAAACTAAGGCACAGGAAAGTGAGGGGCTGGTTGAAGGTCAAAAAAAAAAAAAGAATTGGTGCTTTTTGAACTGTGGCACTGGAGAAGACTCTTGAGAATCCTTGGGACAGCAAGGAGATCAAACCAGTTAATTCTAAAGGAAATCACCCCTGAATATTCATTGGAAGGCCTGAGGCGAAAGCTGTGGCCACCTGATGTGAAGAGCCAACTCAGTAGAAAAGACCCTGATGCTGAGAAAGATTGAGGGCAGGAGGAGAAGGGGGCGACAGAGGATGAGATGGTTGGATGGCATCACTGTCTTAACAGACATGAGTTTGAGCAAACTCTGGGAGATGGTGAAGAACAGGAAATCCCGGTGTGCTGCCGCATCCATGGGGATGCAAAGAGTTGGACACAACTGAGCAACTAAACAAACAACAAATTTTTTCAGATCGGGTATTTGCACTGTAAAAAGGGCCAAATGCAACTTTTCCAGTAGAAAACCACGGGACACACGGTTTGGAGGATGCTCTTCTGTGCTCTGAGGTCTGCGTCCTCCGTCCCCCGGCTATGCACCTAGCATCTCACAGGAGGGCACAGGCGTGGACACGTCAGGGACAACACTTCTAATTCTGCAAAGTCCTGGAAGGGTCGCTGGTCTAGTCACCCTGAGAAGGAGGTAAACGAGCGTGAGCACTCTACATGAATGGGAAGCTGTTTAGTCAGTAAGAAAAGGGCCTGGGCAGAGAGGAGGAGCAGACAGAAAGTACCAGGAAACTGAGCAGAAACACAGCGTGCACTCCCATGGGACTCGCGGCTGCGCTGGGCATGGACACAGTCAGAGGAAGGAAGCCAAGGGCGGGCACTCACACTGCCATGGGGAGCGGGGCAGGCAGGTGGGCGGGGTGTCTGTCCCATTATTAAAGAGCCCCAGAGACAGGCTCAGCAGAGTGCAGACCCTTGGCCCAGCATCACAGGTGCGACTTCTGTCACCTAGCACCCAGCATGCCAAGACGTGGGACCAGGAGCGAGGAGGGAGACCCAGGAGGTTAAGCCAGAGCGCCTCCCTCCATGCGGTCTCAGGCTAGCAGAGGGAATAGGGAGCGAACGGGCACTGAGCTCTCACTAGGTCCCAGGTGCCACTCAATCTCTGGGTGCCACTGTCGTAGGCTTTTAAGGAAACTAAGGCACAGGAAAGTGAGCGAGCTGGTTGAAGGTCACACAGCCAGGTGGGAACACAGCTGGCTGTGGCCCTGAGCAGACCAGGTGCAGGCTCTTAACCGCTGGGCCACCTGCACCCGACAGGTCAGAAGGCTGACGCCTGGAGGCAGGGAGGCCGACAGCCTGGAGCAGGCCCCAAACGCCTGGTTCCAACACCAGAGCTTCGGGACGTTCTATGGGGACTGGGATCGACAGGCTCCGACAAACTTGCACATCTCTCTGGAGAGTTCATAGCCAGTCTGATCTGACCTGACCGCCCTGCGACCTCTGTCTTGGCTCTCTCCACCTCAGCCTGAGGGCCTCCTGGTGGGTCCCTGAACCCAGCCAGCCTGCTCACCTGCTGTTACACATGTCACCTGCTGCTCCCTCGAAGTCCTCCCAGCTCCCTCCTCGCCTCACTCGGGTGTATCCTCAGAGGGGGGCTCTGGTCGTCAGGAGTGAAACGACCTCCCCTGCCCACCTTCCCTCCCGAGCCCTTACCTCTGCTTTACTTCTCTTTACAGCCCATGAGGGATAATTTGTATTTGATTCCTGTGTGTCCGTTCTCCAATAACCCCCAAGTATTTAAGCTCCATAAAGATGAGAAGGACTTTGAAAATTGCTTACGTTTGCCTAAGGGTGCGGAACAGGGCCTATCAGATACAGTCACTAAATAACTGCTGAACGAAGAAGTGCTACGAGCGTCCTCGACTGCTGCAGTGAGACAATGTCCTGCCATGAGGTGGCACGGCGTCCTCTTCCTCATAACCATCAGCCTCCTCGGGGCCCAGGAAGCCTGCTGATAGCACAGCTCTGAGCCTCAATGAACTGAGACATCCGTGCTGCACCTTCGGGGTGGGGCCGACTCGAGGCATTCCACTGTAAGAACCCTGTTACCTGCAAAGGTGAATCTGTTTATCTGTATTTGGAAAACCCCAACCCCTCTGCACTGGACCTACACAAGGTCACTACCAGCAGGTGGTTTGGTCAATGATGACATAATGCAAAGCAGAACCCCAACTGCAACACCCAAGGCCTGGGGGCTCATGACTATCAAGGACCGTCACTCAGACCCAGGGACCTGGCTGTGGGGTGCTCCTCCTCACTCACTCACCCACTGCCCTGCACCGAGCCGGGCCACGCTGGCCGCACCAGCACAGCAGGCTCTGGATGATGAGCCGTGGCTCTGGGTCAAGGGCAGAGCCGGGAGTCCTGTCTCTCTCCCAGGGACAAGAAACAGCACAGCTGTCCAAGTCGGTCAGCAGAGGTATCACTGACAGCTTTAAGAACAAACAAAATACACATTCCACAGGCTGAGTGGAAAGAAAGCTTCAGGATGAGAAGCAGATCACTCTGGGAGAGGCCGGGACAACGGGTACCTTTAATAGAACATCGTTTAACGACAGGGGCAGCAAAGATCAGACCTCCTTGGCTCTCTCCACCTCAGCCTGAGGGCCTCCTGGTGGGTCCCTGAACCCAGCCAGCCTGCTCACCTGCTGTTACACATGTCACCTGCTGCTCCCTCGAAGTCCTCCCAGCTCCCTCCTCGCCTCACTCGGGTGTATCCTCAGAGGGGGGCTCTGGTCGTCAGGAGTGAAACGACCTCCCCTGCCCACCTTCCCTCCCGAGCCCTTACCTCTGCTTTACTTCTCTTTACAGCCCATGAGGGATAATTTGTATTTGATTCCTGTGTGTCCGTTCTCCAATAACCCCCAAGTATTTAAGCTCCATAAAGATGAGAAGGACTTTGAAAATTGCTTACGTTTGCCTAAGGGTGCGGAACAGGGCCTATCAGATACAGTCACTAAATAACTGCTGAACGAAGAAGTGCTACGAGCGTCCTCGACTGCTGCAGTGAGACAATGTCCTGCCATGAGGTGGCACGGCGTCCTCTTCCTCATAACCATCAGCCTCCTCGGGGCCCAGGAAGCCTGCTGATAGCACAGCTCTGAGCCTCAATGAACTGAGACATCCGTGCTGCACCTTCGGGGTGGGGCCGACTCGAGGCATTCCACTGTAAGAACCCTGTTACCTGCAAAGGTGAATCTGTTTATCTGTATTTGGAAAACCCCAACCCCTCTGCACTGGACCTACACAAGGTCACTACCAGCAGGTGGTTTGGTCAATGATGACATAATGCAAAGCAGAACCCCAACTGCAACACCCAAGGCCTGGGGGCTCATGACTATCAAGGACCGTCACTCAGACCCAGGGACCTGGCTGTGGGGTGCTCCTCCTCACTCACTCACCCACTGCCCTGCACCGAGCCGGGCCACGCTGGCCGCACCAGCACAGCAGGCTCTGGATGATGAGCCGTGGCTCTGGGTCAAGGGCAGAGCCGGGAGTCCTGTCTCTCTCCCCAGGGACAAGAAACAGCACAGCTGTCCAAGTCGGTCAGCAGAGGTATCACTGACAGCTTTAAGAACAAACAAAATACACATTCCACAGGCTGAGTGGAAAGAAAGCTTCAGG
Organism: Tragulus kanchil; assembly: GCA_022376925.1. Taxonomy (NCBI): domain Eukaryota; kingdom Metazoa; phylum Chordata; class Mammalia; order Artiodactyla; family Tragulidae; genus Tragulus; species Tragulus kanchil. Next base: position 141,507,382 of record JAIOJX010000003.1, read on the forward strand.
ATGAGAAGCAGATCACTCTTGGGAGAGGCCGGGACAACGGGTACCTTTAATAGAACATCGTCAGTTAACGACAGGGGCAGCAGGAATGCCCGGGCTCTGCAGTGGATTCCTGTCCCCAGGGAGACCTGGCCTCCCACAGCCCAAGGCAGTGTGGTCATGTGGGCTGCTGATGAGAATACCGTCAGGGGTGGGGAGCCTCAAGTTTTCCAGGATGCCACTTCCAATACAATGCTTGCTGACAGAAACATCAAACCCGTTAATTAAACATCTACCAGCAGCCGGCTCCCTCGCGACTTTGCCCACGTCATCAACCTTGTTCAGAGAGGAGCAGGCTGTCGGACAAGCTGGAGAAGAAACCAATTGTCTTGAGTGTGCCGTGTTTGTTAAGACTGGACACGGTGCCTTTGATTAATACGAAACCCTGCCTAGGCAGAGAAGAGACAGACGGGGACAAAGCCAGCCCGCACCTGCCCACCCCCACAGCTGCCAGAATAAACGTCCCGAAGACCTTAGAGAAAGAGGCCGACTTGATTCTGCTTGTTCTCCCCCTGGAGAAAGATGGACTTTGCACTTTGTGTGACCAGCTAGGATGTGCTTGTGTTTGGAATTGGTAAACATGTTTTTCTTGTTCTGCCTCTGTGCCTGCTATTTTTCTTTTTCTTTTCTTTTTTGCTATGTCCTGGAATTTCTTTTGTTTTTCTTTGCCAGGCCCAAGCTCTCATTTTATTTAAGATCCAGGTTGAGACTTCAATAGTAAAAATTGTCTCAAAGGCAAGGAGGAGAGCGCCTACTTTTTTACTTGGCACTGTGGAGGAAGACTGGGATATTATCAACCCTTAGGCTCCCTTGGATGGAGACGTGGATATTTTCAAATTGCTCTAAGTCTCCAAATCCCAGTGTCCCAGGAGAAGCAAGAAAGGAGCCTGGGGAGTCAACTAGTTAAGGGCTCTCTGTGGGATGAAGACAGGAGATCCAGGTTTTGTGATGTGTTAGGCTCACACCAGTCCATCCTAAAGGAAATCAACCCTGAATATTCACTGGAAGGACTCATGTTGAAGCTGAAGCTCCAATACTCTGGAAACCTCATGGGAAGAGACAACTCACTGAAAAAGACTCTGATACTGGGAAAAACAAAAGGCAGAAGGAGAAGGGGATGACAGGACAACATGGTTGGATGGCATCACCAACTCAATGGACGTGAGTCTGAGCAAGCATGGGGAGATGGTGAAGGAACAGGGAAGCCTGGCGTGCTGCAGTCCATGGGGTCACAAAGAGTCAGACACGACTGAGCGACTGGACTGAACCGGGTTCACACACTTCCCAGCGTCTCCTGTGACTGGCTCCCAAGTGCAGACAGCCTACTTTTTCTTGTAGTATCAGCAGTCTCTAGAGTTTTCAGTTCTAATCTTGGCCTCTCCTCCCTGTCTTTGGATTTTGGCCTCTTGTCTAAGTCACATCCAAGGGTGACCGTGCGTCTCCATAAAGCACACGTTTGGAAGTCCATGCTTTATAGGTTACAGGCTTGTATTCATAGATACACTTTAATAGAAGTTTCCTTAAGCATGTGCTTTACCCCAAAGAATGAAGTTCATTCTGATAGGGATGGAATTAAGGGACAAAATGGGTGAATAAACAGTTTATCTCACAGGGGATTTTAGGTAGAAAAATATGGGAAACTCCTGTAGGTTAATGATTACTAGAGAAAACAGGTTTGCTTAACCACAAAACCAAGCAACAAACAATGGTGGCATGAGACCCACATCCTTCCCAGTGAGCTCAATAAGCGAATGAACCCCAAACCAGGCTCTGTACACACAAAAACAATCATTTTATGGAAAGGTGACTTTTTAAAATTGTCTCAAAGGCAAGGAGGAGAGCGCCTACTTTTTTACTTGGCACTGTGGAGGAAGACTGGGATATTATCAACCCTTAGGCTCCCTTGGATGGAGACGTGGATATTTTCAAATTGCTCTAAGTCTCCAAATCCCAGTGTCCCAGGAGAAGCAAGAAAGGAGCCTGGGGAGTCAACTAGTTAAGGGCTCTCTGTGGGATGAAGACAGGAGATCCAGGTTTTGTGATGTGTTAGGCTCACACCAGTCCATCCTAAAGGAAATCAACCCTGAATATTCACTGGAAGGACTCATGTTGAAGCTGAAGCTCCAATACTCTGGAAACCTCATGGGAAGAGACAACTCACTGAAAAGACTCTGATACTGGGAAAAACAAAAGGCAGAAGGAGAAGGGGATGACAGGACAACATGGTTGGATGGCATCACCAACTCAATGGACGTGAGTCTGAGCAAGCATGGGGAGATGGTGAAGGAACAGGGAAGCCTGGCGTGCTGCAGTCCATGGGGTCACAAAGAGTCAGACACGACTGAGCGACTGGACTGAACCGGGTTCACACACTTCCCAGCGTCTCCTGTGACTGGCTCCCAAGTGCAGACAGCCTACTTTTTCTTGTAGTATCAGCAGTCTCTAGAGTTTTCAGTTCTAATCTTGGCCTCTCCTCCCTGTCTTTGGATTTTGGCCTCTTGTCTAAGTCACATCCAAGGGTGACCGTGCGTCTCCATAAAGCACACGTTTGGAAGTCCATGCTTTATAGGTTACAGGCTTGTATTCATAGATACACTTTAATAGAAGTTTCCTTAAGCATGTGCTTTACCCCAAAGAATGAAGTTCATTCTGATAGGGATGGAATTAAGGGACAAAATGGGTGAATAAACAGTTTATCTCACAGGGGATTTTAGGTAGAAAAATATGGGAAACTCCTGTAGGTTAATGATTACTAGAGAAAACAGGTTTGCTTAACCACAAAACCAAGCAACAAACAATGGTGGCATGAGACCCACATCCTTCCCAGTGAGCTCAATAAGCGAATGAACCCCAAACCAGGCTCTGTACACACAAAAACAATCATTTTATGGAAAGGTGACTTTTTAAAATGAAAAACCCTCATCGTACTGAGACCTGAAAGTATGTTTTCAAAGTGCCATGACAGTCCTCAACCACTAATGATGAAGAAACTGAAATTGACCAGTTCTAAGAAGAGCTTCAAGACCTTCTAAAAGTAAAAAAAAAAGATGTTTTTTCCATTACTGGAACGAAAAAGTAGGAAGTCAAAAGATACCCAGAGTAATAGGCAATCTGGCCTTGAAGTACAAAACTAAGCAGGACAAAAAGCTAAGAGAGTTTCGCCGAGAGGATGCACTGGTCATCGCATACTCTCTTCCAACAGCACAAGAGATGACTCTACACGTGGACATCACCAGAGGGCCAGTACCAAAATTAGACTGATGATAGTCTTTGTAGTTGAATATGAAGAAGCTCTGTACAGTCAGCAAAAACAAGACCGAGCTGGCTGTGGCTCAGATGATGAGCTCCTTATTGCAAAATTCAGACTTAATTTGAAGAAAGTAGGGAAAACCATTAGGCCATTCAGTTATTACCTAAATAAAATCCTTTATGATTATACAGTGGAAGTGAAAAATAGATTCAAATATTTAACTCTGATAGAGTGCCTGAAGAACTATGGATGGAGGTTCAAAAGATCGTAGAAGAGGTGATCAAGACCATCACCAAGCAAAAGAAATGCAAAAGGCAAAATGGTTGTCTGACGAGACCATACAAATAGCTGGGCGGGGGGAAGAACCATTGGAAACAAAAAAGGTAAGAAAGTCTTCTTGGGGATGCTTTATAGGTTACAGGCTTGTATTCATAGATACACTTTAATAGAAGTTTCCTTAAGCATGTGCTTTACCCCAAAGAATGAAGTTCATTCTGATAGGGATGGAATTAAGGGACAAAATGGGTGAATAAACAGTTTATCTCACAGGGGATTTTAGGTAGAAAAATATGGGAAACTCCTGTAGGTTAATGATTACTAGAGAAAACAGGTTTGCTTAACCACAAAACCAAGCAACAAACAATGGTGGCATGAGACCCACATCCTTCCCAGTGAGCTCAATAAGCGAATGAACCCCAAACCAGGCTCTGTACACACAAAAACAATCATTTTATGGAAAGGTGACTTTTTAAAATGAAAAACCCTCATCGTACTGAGACCTGAAAGTATGTTTTCAAAGTGCCATGACAGTCCTCAACCACTAATGATGAAGAAACTGAAATTGACCAGTTCTAAGAAGAGCTTCAAGACCTTCTAAAAGTAAAAAAAAAAGATGTTTTTTCCATTACTGGAACGAAAAAGTAGGAAGTCAAAAGATACCCAGAGTAATAGGCAATCTGGCCTTGAAGTACAAAACTAAGCAGGACAAAAAGCTAAGAGAGTTTCGCCGAGAGGATGCACTGGTCATCGCATACTCTCTTCCAACAGCACAAGAGATGACTCTACACGTGGACATCACCAGAGGGCCAGTACCAAAATTAGACTGATGATAGTCTTTGTAGTTGAATATGAAGAAGCTCTGTACAGTCAGCAAAAACAAGACCGGGAGCTGACTGTGGCTCAGATGATGAGCTCCTTATTGCAAAATTCAGACTTAATTTGAAGAAAGTAGGGAAAACCATTAGGCCATTCAGTTATTACCTAAATAAAATCCTTTATGATTATACAGTGGAAGTGAAAAATAGATTCAAATATTTAACTCTGATAGAGTGCCTGAAGAACTATGGATGGAGGTTCAAAAGATCGTAGAAGAGGTGATCAAGACCATCACCAAGCAAAAGAAATGCAAAAAGGCAAAATGGTTGTCTGACGAGACCTTACAAATAGCTGAGAAAAAGACAAATGGAAGGTAAAGAAAGAAGGAAAGATATACCCATCTGAAAGCAGAGTTCCAGAGAAGAGCAAGGAGAGGTAAGAAAGTCTTCTTGGGGGCTTTCCTGGTGGTCCAGTGGGTAAGGACACCGCCTTGCAGTGCAAGGGGCGCCAGTTCGAGCCCTGGCCTGGGAAGATCCCACGTGCCGCGGAGCGGCTGGACCGGTGTGTCCAATTACCGAGCCGGAGCTCTGGAGCACATGTGCCCAGAGCCAGTGCTCTGTGACAACAGAGGCCACTGCGAAGGGAGGCCCACACGGGCCAAAGAACAAAGATAGATGAAAATAGATAAATGAAAGACCAACAGAAGTAGCCCGCCCGCCCCCGTCCCTCCCTCCCCACCCCACCCAAAAAAAAAAAAGAAAGTCTTCTTGGGCTTCCCTGGTGGTCCAGTGGGTACAGAGTCTGCTTTGCACTGCAAGGGGCATCAGTTCAATCCTTGGCCCAGGAAGGCCCCACGTGCTGTAGAGTGGCTGGACCGGTGTGTCCAATTACAAGCCAGCACTCTGGAGTGCGTGCGCCCAGAGCTGGTTCTCTGTGATGAGAGAGGCCACTGCAATGCGAGGCTCACCCAGACCAAAGAATAAAGATGGATGAAAATAAATAGAAAACCAATAAAAGAGGCCAAAATTTTAAAAAAGACTTGTTTTAAAAAAAAAGTTTTCTTAAATGAACAATGTGAAGAAATCAAGTAAAACAATAGAATGAGAAAGACTAGAGGTCTCTTCAAGAAAATTAAAGATACCAAGGGAACATTTCATGTGAAGATGGGCACAATAAAGGGCAGAAAATGTATGGACCTAACAGAAGCAGATGAGATTCAAAGAGGTGGCAAGAACACACAAAAGAACTATACGGAAAAGTTCTTAATGACCCAGATAACCACGATGGTGTGATCACTCACCTAGAGCCAGATGTCCTGGAGTGTGAGGTCAAGTGTGCCCTAGGAAGCATCACTACAAACAAAGCTAGTGAAGGTAATGGAATCCCAGCTGAGCTATTTCAAATCTTAGAAGTTGATGCTGTTAAAGTGCTACACTCAATATGTCAGCAAATTTGGGAAACTCAACAGTGGCCTCAGGACAGGAAAAGGTCAGTTTCATGCCAATCCCAAAGAAGGGCAATGCCAAAGAATGTTTAAACTACTGCACAACTGCACTCACTTCACATGCTCCCAAGGTAATGCTTAAAATCCTGCAAGCCAGGCTTCAGCAGTACATGAACCAAGAACTTCCAGATGTACAAGCTGGATTTAGAAAAGGCAGAGGAACCAGAGATCAAACTGCCAGCATCTGTTGGATCCTAGAGAAAAAGCAAAGGAATTCCAGAAAAACATCTACTTCTGCTTCACTGACTACACTAAAGCCTTTGTCTGTGTGGATCACAACAACCTTGGAAAATTCTGAAAGAGACAGGAATACCAAACCGCCTTACCTACCTCCTGAGAAACCTGTATGCAGGACAAGAGGCAATAGTTAGAACCTGACAGGGAGCAATGCACTGGTTCCAAATTGGGAAAGGAGCACGTCAAGACTGTATATTGTGACCCTGCATATTTAACTTCTATGCCAAGTACAGCACGCAGAACGCTTGGCTGGATGAAGCTCACGCTGGAATCAAGATTGCTGGGAGGAGGCCACAGGAACACGCCCAGAGGCACATGTGTGTAACCTTTCAGGGGATGCCGTCATGTCCTGCTAAGGGCAGAAACTCAATACTGGTTAGGTCAATGGACACGTGCCCATGTGGGTTCCCTAAAGCAGGGACCCTTCACATCTGAACACAGAGGAAGGGTCCGTCTTGGGAGCCAGTAAAGTCCACGGCAGTTTCACAGCTAGAAGAAGCCATCGTCTGGGAGGGTTCTGCATTAGCCAGTCCACCACCCAACTGCCCCTCCGGCCCCAACAGACCTTCCTCAGTTCATCCTTCTCGCGAGAGTGGGCGTCCTCCAGGACCTTGCGCTCCGAGTGGGCCCGCTGCAGCTCGGTCCGCAGGCTCTCGACCTCCTCCTGCAGCTGCGGGCTGCTGTCCTCACCCGGGCTTTGCTGGTAGCAGGCCAGCTCCTTCTTCAGCTTCTCCACCTCCAGGGCATGTGCGGAGCTCATTGCCGACAGCTGCTCCGACAGTGTCTTGAACTCTTTGTTCTGTAAGGGCATCAGCAAACAGGAAGAGGGGAGAGAGAGGTGGACAGCAAGGTGAGCAGGGCAGCAACAAAGAAAACAAGAAGGCAATTAAAAAAGGAACGTCCGAGATGGAATTAAATCTTGCAATCGCCGAATGCTTACTGCACAACTGCCTCTAAGAAGTACCTGCAAGCCAGGCTTCAGCAGTACATGAACCAAGAACTTCCAGATGTACAAGCTGGATTTAGAAAAGGCAGAGGAACCAGAGATCAAACTGCCAGCATCTGTTGGATCCTAGAGAAAAAGCAAATGAATTCCAGAAAGACATCTACTTCTGCTTCACTGACTACACTAAAGCCTTTGTCTGTGTGGATCACAACAACCTTGGAAAATTCTGAAAGAGACAGGAATACCAAACCGCCTTACCTACCTCCTGAGAAACCTGTATGCAGGACAAGAGGCAATAGTTAGAACCTGACAGGGAGCAATGCACTGGTTCCAAATTGGGAAAGGAGCACGTCAAGACTGTATATTGTGACCCTGCATATTTAACTTCTATGCCAAGTACAGCACGCAGAACGCTTGGCTGGATGAAGCTCACGCTGGAATCAAGATTGCTGGGAGGAGGCCACAGGAACACGCCCAGAGGCACATGTGTGTAACCTTTCAGGGGATGCCGTCATGTCCTGCTAAGGGCAGAAACTCAATACTGGTTAGGTCAATGGACACGTGCCCATGTGGGTTCCCTAAAGCAGGGACCCTTCACATCTGAACACAGAGGAAGGGTCCGTCTTGGGAGCCAGTAAAGTCCACGGCAGTTTCACAGCTAGAAGAAGCCATCGTCTGGGAGGGTTCTGCATTAGCCAGTCCACCACCCAACTGCCCCTCCGGCCCCAACAGACCTTCCTCAGTTCATCCTTCTCGCGAGAGTGGGCGTCCTCCAGGACCTTGCGCTCCGAGTGGGCCCGCTGCAGCTCGGTCCGCAGGCTCTCGACCTCCTCCTGCAGCTGCGGGCTGCTGTCCTCACCCGGGCTTTGCTGGTAGCAGGCCAGCTCCTTCTTCAGCTTCTCCACCTCCAGGGCATGTGCGGAGCTCATTGCCGACAGCTGCTCCGACAGTGTCTTGAACTCTTTGTTCTGTAAGGGCATCAGCAAACAGGAAGAGGGGAGAGAGAGGTGGACAGCAAGGTGAGCAGGGCAGCAACAAAGAAAACAAGAAGGCAATTAAAAAAGGAACGTCCGAGATGGAATTAAATCTTGCAATCGCCGAATGCTTGAGTGCTTTCTTGGCATCTCCCTAACAAAACTCTGTTGTGAACCCAGGAGAAATGCAGGAAAAGCAAAAGCACCAATACTGACATTTGAGGAGTGTTTAGGAGGAGGGTGCGTGCGGGAAGCTGGCTGACAGCAGTTAGGCATCTACAGCCACTAGAAGATCTTACACCCCATTTTTAAATTGTGGGAACTTGGCTTCTTGGATGCAGCCTTTGCATTTCAGGCTTCCCTACTCTTTCACGCCAAGCCCTCCTGCCCTGGGACTCACTGGCACAAAGAGCTGCAACCTAATCGCTGGCTCTGAGACAAAGGACCTCTTCAGCATCCCCTCTTCCAAGGAGGCCTTCCCTGGGGCTGAGGGAGCCCTCCCACCACCTGTCCGCTTGTCCTATAAGACGCCGACTCCAGAAACTGATGCCCTGACCAAACCTGTCCCTGTCGCCAAGGTACCCAATCACATACCCCACTCAAGCAGTAGGTAAGTGAGAAGCAACCCCAGGTGCCTGGCGGAGGGACGGAGGGGGCCGGGGAGGTATACGGTGGATGAGCTCACACAGAGGAAGCCCGAGGACCCTGGGCTGGTCAAGGGCCAGTGTAAATAGGGCAGGAAGCAGCACTGCAATGGAGCATATCAGCTGAGGGTGGTCACCAGGGAAAGCGGAGGGGAAGATGCAGCGTTCTCCCAATAATCAAGCAAGCAGCACACAGCCATTATCACCCTCCATGGCTACTCTCTACAGGAGCTCTGAGTAAAACAGAGCTGCTGGCATCAGGAAGTGTGTGTTAGTCACTGTGTCGTGTCCGACTCTTTGTGACCCCCTGAACTGGGACCCCCGGGCTCCTCTGTCCATGGGATGCTCCAGGCAAGAAGACTGGAGTGGGTCGCCCTCTCCTTCTCCAGGGGATCTTCCCCACCCAGGGATCCCACCCGGGTCTCCCTCAGAGGAGGCAGATCCATCCACCAGGGAAACTGGAGCAAGAACTAGTGACTCATGCACATCAGCAGTGAAGCGTCATGGGAAGGAGTGAGGAGCGGCAGCAGAACAGCTGTTGGACCCGCTGCGACACCATGCCTGCCTGTGGCCTCAGGGCTGAGACCCGCAGTTGGTGTCCAAGCCGCACCATTCCCACACGGATCTACCACAGAGAGATCCTTCCACAGTCTGAGCAAACATCCCAGTTACAACCTGACGTACCCTTGGGTCTGGACTGGCCGTCCGCCCTGCTCTAAGCCATCAGAAATGAGGAATCCAATTAGGCGGCACCTGTTTCACCAGCCCAGAGCGGGTCTGTACTGCCCGCCCAGGTCTGGGTCTCCCCGGGGGCTGAAGGGTCTCCGCCCAAGGGGAGTGGGGCTCAGGGCGGGAGCGCGTGCTGGACCAGCCGCCTGGACAAAGAGCTGCAACCTAATCGCTGGCTCTGAGACAAAGGACCTCTTCAGCATCCCTCTTCCAAGGAGGCCTTCCCTGGGGCTGAGGGAGCCCTCCCACCACCTGTCCGCTTGTCCTATAAGACGCCGACTCCAGAAACTGATGCCCTGACCAAACCTGTCCCTGTCGCCAAGGTACCCAATCACATACCCCACTCAAGCAGTAGGTAAGTGAGAAGCAACCCCAGGTGCCTGGCGGAGGGACGGAGGGGGCCGGGGAGGTATACGGTGGATGAGCTCACACAGAGGAAGCCCGAGGACCCTGGGCTGGTCAAGGGCCAGTGTAAATAGGGCAGGAAGCAGCACTGCAATGGAGCATATCAGCTGAGGGTGGTCACCAGGGAAAGCGGAGGGGAAGATGCAGCGTTCTCCCAATAATCAAGCAAGCAGCACACAGCCATTATCACCCTCCATGGCTACTCTCTACAGGAGCTCTGAGTAAAACAGAGCTGCTGGCATCAGGAAGTGTGTGTTAGTCACTGTGTCGTGTCCGACTCTTTGTGACCCCCTGAACTGGGACCCCCGGGCTCCTCTGTCCATGGGATGCTCCAGGCAAGAAGACTGGAGTGGGTCGCCCTCTCCTTCTCCAGGGGATCTTCCCCACCCAGGGATCCCACCCGGGTCTCCCTCAGAGGAGGCAGATCCATCCACCAGGGAAACTGGAGCAAGAACTAGTGACTCATGCACATCAGCAGTGAAGCGTCATGGGAAGGAGTGAGGAGCGGCAGCAGAACAGCTGTTGGACCCGCTGCGACACCATGCCTGCCTGTGGCCTCAGGGCTGAGACCCGCAGTTGGTGTCCAAGCCGCACCATTCCCACACGGATCTACCACAGAGAGATCCTTCCACAGTCTGAGCAAACATCCCAGTTACAACCTGACGTACCCTTGGGTCTGGACTGGCCGTCCGCCCTGCTCTAAGCCATCAGAAATGAGGAATCCAATTAGGCGGCACCTGTTTCACCAGCCCAGAGCGGGTCTGTACTGCCCGCCCAGGTCTGGGTCTCCCCGGGGGCTGAAGGGTCTCCGCCCAAGGGGAGTGGGGCTCAGGGCGGGAGCGCGTGCTGGACCAGCCGCCTGGACATCGCTCTGCTCTGGGCAGGAAGTGAGTGCTCCTCCGGGTGGGGCGCCCTGGGTCGGATCCTGAGGAGAGCAGGAAGGGGAACCAGGCTTTGGGGGGCCCTGTGATGGAGCAGGTGCAGCGTGTGGAGAGAGGCACACGATGGGAAGGGACACCCCACAGCGGGCAGCAATGACGCTGCAGGACCCACATGCAAAGACAACATGTCTCGGAGGCCAGTTTCTCTGCGTTCACTGACTCACAGGCTGAGGTGAGGCTCAGGAAGGCGAGCGTTGAGAGGCTGGAGCTGGACAGACCTGTTCTCAGACTCCAGCTGCATCCTGGCCAGCTGCGTGGTCGGGTCACTGCCCCTCTCGGAACCCGCCCTCCTCAGTGTGAAATCCTTCCACCCCCGTAGGGTTTCATCAAGGCTCAGGGAGAGTGAGGGCTGCCCTGGGGCCAGCACCCAATGGGGGCTTAATAAGGGACACCCTCTTCTCCTGGGATGGGGTGGTCCCCAACGGAACTGAATGAAGAGGCCGCCACCTGGGGCGTGGGTGGGCGATCCCTAGCGGAAGTCTTTGGACAGCTCCTCATCGCAGCATCGGCACCCCGAGGCCGTCCCGGGGGCCTCACCAAGCCTGCACACTTCCTGTTCTGGGGGCATGCCTTCAGAAAGGAGGACTCCAGAAGGGCCTTGCGCTTCCTGCCTCATCATCACACCTCGATGCCCATGTCAGGTGCCCACGGCTGGGCAGTCAAGCCTGGCTCTGGGAGTTGTGAGGGGCACTGGCTCCCTCACAGACCCCGGAAAGGGCAGGCGGGGCTCCCTGGCACTGCCCTTGTCAGTGTGACCAGAGACCTGGCCAACTCCGGGCTGAACCAGCGCGGGCCTTGTCCTGACGCCAGGGGCTGGGGTTCCCCACAGACCCAGTGTCCTTCTCGGTCTCCTGGGACATCCGCTGCGTCCCCTGCTCAGGGGCACTGTATCACATGAGCCGCATACAACCCATCCTCTCCTCACAGGAATCCTGTGCAGGAAGGTGACTAACAGATCTATTCCACAGTCGAGAAGACTGAGGCACGGGAGGCCACAAAGCTGTGCCTTGCCACCGATGATTTTTCAAATGTCCAGGAGTCATAAAACGTTAACGGATTTAATTTAACCAAATGTGTGTTAAGTGTAGTGAGTCCAACTGGTTGAAAAGACAAATGACTGAATCCATACATTTGAATCATATTTTCCCACTAAAATATATTCAAACATATAGCCTTATACTCATGTTCTTTTCACCATTTTGGCTGAAAAATGTCACACCACAGGACTACACTCGGGACTTCCTTGGTGGCTCAGATGGTAAAGAATCTGCCTGCAGTGTGGGACGCCTGTGTTCAATCCTTGGGTTGGGAAGATCCCCTGGAGAAGGGAAAGGCTGCTCACTCTAGTATTTTTTCCTGGAGAATTCCATGCCTCATCCATGGGTCGCAAAGAGTCGAACACGACTGAGAGACTTCATTTATTACATCACGGGTTATAAAAACCCTCAGGAAAACTGTCTCAGCACCAGGGACAGCTCCACCCCTTCTGAGTGCTTTTCACAGCTCTCAAGCTATCCTTATTTCTAACCCACCCCTCCTGCCTCCTCTCCTCGTTCTCAGGGCACAGGGCACCCCGCCCAGGGAGGGTCACACCTGCCGTTGCTCACAGATGTTTGCCAAGAAGGACGCTTAAGGCAAAAGCTCTTTATAAATAGGCCTTTTAAATCTGCTGCTCTTTGATGAGTATAAAATACCAGACTTATTTTTAACCTCTTGAGCCAACTTCAGAAATCAGCAGTGCCAACGTAGGGCCCTGTGGCTGGAACGCAAGGCCGAGGCCGTACACGGGGCCCCTTGCAGGGCCCAGTAGTGGTCACAAAGCCTGTTTCTTCCTCGGACCATGCTCTACTCAAGAAGTTAATGGGTACAGTTTGACTATGCAATGTTTTCCCTTGCCAGTCGTCAATAGCCATAAAGTACTAATACTAATGGCAAGGATAATAGTAACGGGCCTAATGTTTGGGGTACCGCTCCTCACATGCGAATACAACCCATCCTCTCCTCACAGGAATCCTGTGCAGGAAGGTGACTAACAGATCTATTCCACAGTCGAGAAGACTGAGGCAGGGGAGGCCACAAAGCTGTGCCTTGCCACCGATGATTTTTCAAATGTCCAGGAGTCATAAAACGTTAACGGATTTAATTTAACCAAATGTGTGTTAAGTGTAGTGAGTCCAACTGGTTGAAAAGACAAATGACTGAATCCATACATTTGAATCATATTTTCCCACTAAAATATATTCAAACATATAGCCTTATACTCATGTTCTTTTCACCATTTTGGCTGAAAAATGTCACACCACAGGACTACACTCGGGACTTCCTTGGTGGCTCAGATGGTAAAGAATCTGCCTGCAGTGTGGGACGCCTGTGTTCAATCCTTGGGTTGGGAAGATCCCCTGGAGAAGGGAAAGGCTGCTCACTCTAGTATTTTTTCCTGGAGAATTCCATGCCTCATCCATGGGTCGCAAAGAGTCGAACACGACTGAGAGACTTCATTTATTACATCACGGGTTATAAAAACCCTCAGGAAAACTGTCTCAGCACCAGGGACAGCTCCACCCCTTCTGAGTGCTTTTCACAGCTCTCAAGCTATCCTTATTTCTAACCCACCCCTCCTGCCTCCTCTCCTCGTTCTCAGGGCACAGGGCACCCCGCCCAGGGAGGGTCACACCTGCCGTTGCTCACAGATGTTTGCCAAGAAGGACGCTTAAGGCAAAAGCTCTTTATAAATAGGCCTTTTAAATCTGCTGCTCTTTGATGAGTATAAAATACCAGACTTATTTTTAACCTCTTGAGCCAACTTCAGAAATCAGCAGTGCCAACGTAGGGCCCTGTGGCTGGAACGCAAGGCCGAGGCCGTACACGGGGCCCCTTGCAGGGCCCAGTAGTGGTCACAAAGCCTGTTTCTTCCTCGGACCATGCTCTACTCAAGAAGTTAATGGGTACAGTTTGACTATGCAATGTTTTTCCTTGCCAGTCGTCAATAGCCATAAAGTACTAATACTAATGGCAAGGATAATAGTAACGCGGGCCTAGGTCCTTGTGCTATGTCTTTGAAATGGCTGCTCCCAGAGAGTCAACCTCTTCCTGTCTACTCCTGTGCTCCAAGCGGACCCGTCTTCCTCCCTGACCTGACCCCTCACTGTGGGCCAGCCGGGGCTGGTACCGAGCGTCCTCTGCCCTGTGCGGAGCGTCCTGTGCTGCTGCCCCACCAGGGAGTCAGGCCAGACAGACGTCCACGGGACTCACACAGAGACAGACCCCTAGAGAGGCTCTTCTCTAGAAGCTCGGTCTTTGGCAAGAACAGAGCATCAGGAACATTTACGACTTTGGGGCTCCTGTTTGGGGTTGCTGGTTTAGGTGTAAAATGGCTCACTTATTTTCTTGCCTTCTGGGGATCAGGAGAAGCTTTTCAAGGTGCCTAGTCTAGACTGGGCACAATAAAACCTGGGACCGCCAAGGCCAAGCCAAGTCTCTCTTCCTCCTCACCCCACACCCTGCACCCTCAGCCTGTTCACCCCTTCCTTTCCTCCATCCTCTTCCTTCCTGTCTCGGGAGGCACCTGAGACCCTGCAGGCATTGCACGGGCCTGGTCCTGAGGGCGCCCGTGAGCCTGCTTTCAACTCGAGACACCCATCTCAGCCATGATCCAAGAAAGGACGGACGCTTCAGTGACATCTGCAGTCAAGAAGCTGTGATGACCCTCGTTATAGCTGCAGGATCAGAGAGCCCTGGGCTGGAGTGCTGGTTCCGGCACTTTCTAACTCTGTGACCTTGGCCAAGTACCTGATGCCCTCGATCCACAGTTTGCTTACCTGCAAGACGGCCTCACAGAGCCGTGTGGGCATCCAACAAGAGCTCCCCGGGAAGCCGCGGGTCTCTCTAGCATGCCTGTGGGACCTCACCGAGCCCCAAGCCCTGGGCGGGGCTGAAACACCCACCTGGTCGTCGATCTTGCGCTGCAGCCGGACCACCTTGTTCTCCATGCCCACGTTGAGGCGCTTCAGGTGCTCCGCAGAGCGGGCCTCAACCCTGAGGGCCTTCAGCTCCCGCTTGGCCTTGAGCCCCCGGAAGGCGCACTGGACGACAATGGCCGCACCCCGCAGCCGCCGGAAGCGCCTGCGAGCGATCCAGCCCCGCGCGTGCTTCTGGATGATGGTGGCCTTGTGCTCCCTGAGGACCTGCCAGGGGACAAGCACGTGGCTGGGGGTGTGCCCTGCAGGAGGGGAGCAAGGGGCTCACGTACTGCTCGGGGGAGGACACGTCCCAGGTCAGCGAGATACAGCGGCCCCGTGACCGGAGGGATGCCCCGGCCTTCCTGGCTCTCCAGCGTGCAGACTGGCCCGCCCCACACGGGTGTGAGCCAGGTCCTCATAATAAACTTCCACACGCACACACACGCGTGCACACCCCGACACACGCATCTCCTGTCACTTCTCTCTGGAGACCCTTGAGACCCTGCACCTCATGACACTCTGGTTAACATTGGGTGATTGCAGCGTTGCGAAAATTACTTGGAAAACGCTGAGAAGTGCCCAGCAAGTGTTTAGGTTGGTGCCAACCCGTCTGCTGCTGCTCAGCACTGAGTGTGCAGCCTGAGTCTCTCCGGGCAGCTACGCACCTGGTGGTAGAGTCTCCGCACAAACATGCCCCGAGCGAAGGCCTGAACGGTGATGGTGGCCCTGCGGACCCTCTGGTAGGCCCAGCGGGCTCTCTGCATGCGGTACTGCTTCTGGAGCACCACGGCCGCCCGGGTCCTCCGCAGATGCTCGGCCAGTCTGGGGAGGGAGAGGGCTGGGTCACGCTGATGGAGGCCTCTGGGCCATTTGTGAACCCAAGTACCCACCCCCCCCACCCCCAGCCTTGGCCCTGCCTCCTAGGCAAAGCCCCTGCCCGCCTGAGGCACGCCGCCCTCTGCCTGGCTAGGCCAGCTGTCATCACTGTTCCTGTAGCAAGGGCTTGAGAATGTGAGGCAAAGCTCAGAACAGACCTGGCTTTCTCTGTCTTATCCACAAAGCCTGTCCACATAGTTAAAACCCAGCCTAAGTCTGATCAGCTCGGATCCTCATCTATCCATGCCCCCACCCACAGGCCCCTGGTGTAACCCTGGGCAGCCCTCGACGACATGACAAGTGCACACGCCTGTCTGTCCCCGGACCCCACCGGGCTTGGAGAGGTCAGGCCGGGCCTCAGCCACCTTGTGCTCCGTCTAGTACAGTGCCCGGCACAGCCGCGCATGGGAAGTATTTGCTGAATGAATGAAACGTTCCCAGACCTGGGGCGACCTCTCCTTGCTTACGCATCTCCCGGCCCTTCCCGCCAAGGAGGCACTGCACGTGGCCGTCTACTGGCCTCTGCTGCATTTCCGCATTCCCCACCTCACCCCGCAAGGCAGACGTAAAGTCAGTCCAACAGCTTGTACTCTCCTGAGGGCTCTGTTTGGTGTCAGGCTCATAGCAAGGGCTCGGTTAGAGACTCAGAATATCAAACGGTACAAAGACCCCTGGGAATGATCTAGTGCAGCTCCAGAGCAGGCGGTAACTCACTCAGTTCCACAGGACCTACTTAACTCTGAGTCTGATTCCTGGTTCGGCTCTCAGGGAACACTCGCTAGAATACAGACTCCCTGCAGGGGGCATGTGGGTCAGCCCGTGACCCAGGACAGAACCCGGGGCCCCAGGGTGCGCAGGGACGCCCTAACTGTAAATGGTGACTTAGTGTGGAGGCTGCCAACAACCTTCCCATTTCTGCAGCTTTTGTTCTGGAGACCACCTCTCCACAGTTCACTGTAATTAACAGCATTCATCACTGCCGGTCCTGCCTGGACAAACAGCTTACAACCAGGATGTGAGGGTGAGCCGGAGCACCCTTTTGACTCGATGGTACCGTGGGTGTCTGCTCTGGGCATTTTTTTTTTTCTATAGTCAAGCAGAGATGTGTGAGCATCCACTCGTGAAACTTCAGATTCCAAATGCAAGGCGTCCTGGCAATTTTGTTTCCCTTCTCCAAGGAAACTAGGATCGGCAGAGGTCACTAATTCTGAACCAGGGCTGGGTCCGACATCTGACGACCCATGTCACGGTCCGAGAGAGGTCTCATGGCAGAGGGTCAGGGTGTCCTCCACGCCCACCTCACTGAAGATGGCCATATGATTCAGCACTTCAGTAACCCAACGCCATTGCCAGGCAGGCACGTTTTAAAGGAGGTTCTTCCGTGTGGTCCTGGGCTGGGGCAGGAAGGCCCACTGGCATCAGGCTTTTTGCCCCGAAGGAGCTGCTTGTGGTCAGACAAGCCTCACCCTCCCAGTAGCCGAGTGCAACAGCTCATAGGAGGGACCTCCTGGGCCTTTTCATTCAGCCCCAACCCTACTCCGGTAGCCGATGCAACAGCTCATAGGAGGGACCTCCTGGGCCTTTTCATTCAGCCCTACTTACCAAACACCTAAGGGATTTCTCTTTTGGCCACTTCTGCCCACCTCACGCCGTCTAAGGCAGAGCGTAAAGTCAGTCCAACAGCTTGTACTCTCTGAGTGCTCTGTTTGGTGTCAGGCTCATAGCAAGGGCTCGGTTAGAGACTCAGAATATCAAACGGTACAAAGACCCCTGGGAATGATCTAGTGCAGCTCCAGAGCAGGCGGTAACTCACTCAGTTCCACAGGACCTACTTAACTCTGAGTCTGATTCCTGGTTCGGCTCTCAGGGAACACTCGCTAGAATACAGACTCCCTGCAGGGGGCATGTGGGTCAGCCCGTGACCCAGGACAGAACCCGGGGCCCCAGGGTGCGCAGGGACGCCCTAACTGTAAATGGTGACTTAGTGTGGAGGCTGCCAACAACCTTCCCATTTCTGCAGCTTTTGTTCTGGAGACCACCTCTCCACAGTTCACTGTAATTAACAGCATTCATCACTGCCGGTCCTGCCTGGACAAACAGCTTACAACCAGGATGTGAGGGTGAGCCGGAGCACCCTTTTGACTCGATGGTACCGTGGGTGTCTGCTCTGGGCATTTTTTTTTTTCTATAGTCAAGCAGAGATGTGTGAGCATCCACTCGTGAAACTTCAGATTCCAAATGCAAGGCGTCCTGGCAATTTTGTTTCCCTTCTCCAAGGAAACTAGGATCGGCAGAGGTCACTAATTCTGAACCAGGGCTGGGTCCGACATCTGACGACCCATGTCACGGTCCGAGAGAGGGTCTCATGGCAGAGGGTCAGGGTGTCCTCCACGCCCACCTCACTGAAGATGGCCATATGATTCAGCACTTCAGTAACCCAACGCCATTGCCAGGCAGGCACGTTTTAAAGGAGGTTCTTCCGTGTGGTCCTGGGCTGGGGCAGGAAGGCCCACTGGCATCAGGCTTTTTGCCCCGAAGGAGCTGCTTGTGGTCAGACAAGCCTCACCCTCCCCGCGGTAGCCGAGTGCAACAGCTCATAGGAGGGACCTCCTGGGCCTTTTCATTCAGCCCTACTTACCAAACACCTAAGGGATTTCTCTTTTTTTGGCCACTTCTGTTGATCTTTCATTTATTTATCTTTGTTCTTTTGGCCCGTGTGGGCCTCCCATCGCAGCAGCCCCTCTTGTTGCAGCACACCAGCTCGGGGTACATGCGCTCCAGAGCTCCGGCCTGACAGTTGGACGCATCGGTCCAGCTGCTCCGTGCACACGGGATCCTCCCAGGCTAGGGATCAAACCGGCACCCCTTGCACTGCAAGGTAGTGTCCTTACCCACTGGACCACCAGGGAAGCCCACCCCTAAGGGATTTTTAAATTGGTGATAATTCACGAAGTTGAGTGTAGGTTAACTGTGACAGAAAGGCTGAATTTCTTTCCAAAAGAAGATGATTTTCCTTAGGAGTTTAAGCAAAGGGCAAATGGAGGTTTTGCAGGAAAACCAGCCAGTCCTAGGCTAGCTCTGGTAGATGGGGACAGACGAGGGAGCCAGGAGACCTGGGAACAACACCTACTGGCTCAGGGGAGACGGCCGGAGAGAGGGGTCCAGCTGCTGGGGGAAAGCCACAGGACACAGGGTCCAGCAGGAACCACTCCACCCACGGGGCCCGAGCCAGGCCAGGCAGCTCAGAGCCCCCCAGTCCTCTTCCTTAGCTGGGCCCCGGCTGGCTCACCTGCGGGCCAGGTATCCTCGGCAGTGCCTCTGCAGAGTTAAGGCAGCTCCCTTCCACCTGCGGTACTTCACCTTCTGCAGCCAGCCCCGCACGGTCTTCTGGATCATGATGGTGGCCGCCCGGAACTTGTCCGCCCGAAGCTTCTCCAGGTAGGCCACCTGGCCCGCCCGGAAGAAGGGTATTCACCGCACGTAGAGAGTCTCAGGGTCAGACCCATCACTGAAGATGGCCATATGATTCAGCACTTCAGTAACCCAACGCCATTGCCAGGCAGGCACGTTTTAAAGGAGGTTCTTCCGTGTGGTCCTGGGCTGGGGCAGGAAGGCCCACTGGCATCAGGCTTTTTGCCCCGAAGGAGCTGCTTGTGGTCAGACAAGCCTCACCCTCCCCGCGGTAGCCGAGTGCAACAGCTCATAGGAGGGACCTCCTGGGCCTTTTCATTCAGCCCTACTTACCAAACACCTAAGGGATTTCTCTTTTTTTGGCCACTTCTGTTGATCTTTCATTTATTTATCTTTGTTCTTTTGGCCCGTGTGGGCCTCCCATCGCAGCAGCCCCTCTTGTTGCAGCACACCAGCTCGGGGTACATGCGCTCCAGAGCTCCGGCCTGACAGTTGGACGCATCGGTCCAGCTGCTCCGTGGCACACGGGATCCTCCCAGGCTAGGGATCAAACCGGCACCCCTTGCACTGCAAGGTAGTGTCCTTACCCACTGGACCACCAGGGAAGCCCACCCCTAAGGGATTTTTAAATTGGTGATAATTCACGAAGTTGAGTGTAGGTTAACTGTGACAGAAAGGCTGAATTTCTTTCCAAAAGAAGATGATTTTCCTTAGGAGTTTAAGCAAAGGGCAAATGGAGGTTTTGCAGGAAAACCAGCCAGTCCTAGGCTAGCTCTGGTAGATGGGGACAGACGAGGGAGCCAGGAGACCTGGGAACAACACCTACTGGCTCAGGGGAGACGGCCGGAGAGAGGGGTCCAGCTGCTGGGGGAAAGCCACAGGACACAGGGTCCAGCAGGAACCACTCCACCCACGGGGCCCGAGCCAGGCCAGGCAGCTCAGAGCCCCCCAGTCCTCTTCCTTAGCTGGGCCCCGGCTGGCTCACCTGCGGGCCAGGTATCCTCGGCAGTGCCTCTGCAGAGTTAAGGCAGCTCCCTTCCACCTGCGGTACTTCACCTTCTGCAGCCAGCCCCGCACGGTCTTCTGGATCATGATGGTGGCCGCCCGGAACTTGTCCGCCCGAAGCTTCTCCAGGTAGGCCACCTGGCCCGCCCGGAAGAAGATCTTGGTGCGGCCGAACTGGAACTTGTCAGGATCCTTGAAAAGGCAGGGAAGAGAGCTGGTCTGTCATCTGTGAGAGGCAAGGGAAAGGGGCCCAGCCTCCCAATGCCTCCCACGCACAGCTCCCTGGACGGCGCTCCTGTGCACCCCAGCTCCTTAAACCAGGCTGGAGGCAGTGTGTAAGCGACGCCGACCCGTCCCTACGGCTGCTCAGACACTGAGTGCACGGGGAGAAGAGGCCTGCCGCTGGCCACTGACAGCGTGGTGAGGGCAGCTGGACCGGCAGGCAGGGCGCAGGGCACTTCAGCCGGGCTGCGGGTGGCCGAAGACAACAAGCCGTGGGCAGCATGGAGATGCTGAAACAGGCTCACGTCGGGGAAGGCGTCTCAGTGGAGGGGACCGTCAAGCACAGCCCTGACTGAAGCGGGAGGAGGCAGGCGCGAGCAGTTACATATGAATTGCAAAGAATCCCCAAATACCTTATGTTTGGTTTCTCACTATGCTGTGAGGTTTCTTCAAGCCCATGATGAGTATCTTTAATTGCATCTATTTCGGTTAAAATTGGGTGCCCTTCCCGCTGCTCCCCCTGGGGGATGAGGGAAGGTGACCCAGCCACGAGTGCAGTGGGTGGACCTGGGCTATGATACTCCACAGGCGGCCCGACGCCCGCATGCTCCTTGTGCATAAACGTCATCTAATGCTGCTCACTTAGCATGAAGACCGTAACAAGGAGGAGCTAATAAGCCAAGGTCTAAGGAAAACACACAGCCAAGAATCCATTTCTTCTGGCGTGATTCATTATGCAGTTAGTAGATGATATGTATTTGATGTTTTCTTAAATGGTGTTGTAATCCTTAAAATTTTTTTATTACACCGCCTTCATGCAACCTCTTCCTTAGCTGGGCCCCGGCTGGCTCACCTGCGGGCCAGGTATCCTCGGCAGTGCCTCTGCAGAGTTAAGGCAGCTCCCTTCCACCTGCGGTACTTCACCTTCTGCAGCCAGCCCCGCACGGTCTTCTGGATCATGATGGTGGCCGCCCGGAACTTGTCCGCCCGAAGCTTCTCCAGGTAGGCCACCTGGCCCGCCCGGAAGAAGATCTTGGTGCGGCCGAACTGGAACTTGTCAGGATCCTTGAAAAGGCAGGGAAGAGAGCTGGTCTGTCATCTGTGAGAGGCAAGGGAAAGGGGCCCAGCCTCCCAATGCCTCCCACGCACAGCTCCCTGGACGGCGCTCCTGTGCACCCCAGCTCCTTAAACCAGGCTGGAGGCAGTGTGTAAGCGACGCCGACCCGTCCCTACGGCTGCTCAGACACTGAGTGCACGGGGAGAAGAGGCCTGCCGCTGGCCACTGACAGCGTGGTGAGGGCAGCTGGACCGGCAGGCAAGGACGCAGGGCACTTCAGCCGGGGCTGCGGGTGACGAAGACAACAAGCCGTGGGCAGCATGGAGATGCTGAAACAGGCTCACGTCGGGGAAGGCGTCTCAGTGGAGGGGACCGTCAAGCACAGCCCTGACTGAAGCGGGAGGAGGCAGGCGCGAGCAGTTACATATGAATTGCAAAGAATCCCCAAATACCTTATGTTTGGTTTCTCACTATGCTGTGAGGTTTCTTCAAGCCCATGATGAGTATCTTTAATTGCATCTATTTCGGTTAAAATTGGGTGCCCTTCCCGCTGCTCCCCCTGGGGGATGAGGGAAGGTGACCCAGCCACGAGTGCACGTGGGTGGACCTGGGCTATGATACTCCACAGGCGGCCCGCGACGCCCGCATGCTCCTTGTGCATAAACGTCATCTAATGCTGCTCACTTAGCATGAAGACCGTAACAAGGAGGAGCTAATAAGCCAAGGTCTAAGGAAAACACACAGCCAAGAATCCATTTCTTCTGGCGTGATTCATTATGCAGTTAGTAGATGATATGTATTTGATGTTTTCTTAAATGGTGTTGTAATCCTTAAAATTTTCCTCTTCTGGGCTTCCCCTGGTAGTCCAGTGGGTAAGGACACCGCCTTGCAGTGCAAGGGGCGCCGGTTCGAGCCCTGGCCTGGGAAGATCCCACATGCCGCAGAGCGGCTGGACCCATGTGTCCAATCACCGATCCGGAGCTCTGGAGCACATGCGCTCAGAGCCGGCGCTCTGCAACGACAGACGCCACCGTGATGGGAGGCCCGCAGGATCCAAAGAACAAAGACGGATGAAAATGGAGAAATGAAAGACCAATGGAAGTGGCCCGCCCGCTCCCCTCCCTCCCCAACCCGATCCCCGCCCAAAATACATAAATAAATAAATAAATAAATAAATAAATAAATAAATAAATCTTTAAAAAAAAAAAATTTTCCTCTTCTAATGGTTGCTGATGTAGAAATTCAATTGACTCTTGTACAATGTCTTCTGGGACACTTAAATTTACTTATTCCTTCTCATAATTGAGCTGTACATTCTTAAGATTTTCTAGATAATCATGTTCTCTGGAGATTATCAAGTTTTCATTTTCCTGTCCAACAACAACAACAACAAAAAGAATCCATTTCACGCTGACAAATGGCTCTGAAATGACGCCAAGTCAGCGTCTTCATGGCCGTGCCCTGCCCACCTAACGGGAACTGGGCTCCGTGCCCAGGAAAGCCAGGAGGCCTGAGCCGTGGCCGAGCTGGGGCCCTGCGGCCGGCAGGCCATCGCTGACAGTGCCCAGCAAGGCCGGGCTGCTGCTGAAGCTTGGAGGAGCAAGCTGCGGGCCCAGTTCTCATCAAAATTGGGTGCCCTTCCGCTGCTCCCCTGGGGATGAGGGAAGGTGACCCAGCCACGAGTGCGTGGGTGGACCTGGGCTATGATACTCCACAGGCGGCCCGACGCCCGCATGCTCCTTGTGCATAAACGTCATCTAATGCTGCTCACTTAGCATGAAGACCGTAACAAGGAGGAGCTAATAAGCCAAGGTCTAAGGAAAACACACAGCCAAGAATCCATTTCTTCTGGCGTGATTCATTATGCAGTTAGTAGATGATATGTATTTGATGTTTTCTTAAATGGTGTTGTAATCCTTAAAATTTTCCTCTTCTGGGCTTCCCCTGGTAGTCCAGTGGGTAAGGACACCGCCTTGCAGTGCAAGGGGCGCCGGTTCGAGCCCTGGCCTGGGAAGATCCCACATGCCGCAGAGCGGCTGGACCCATGTGTCCAATCACCGATCCGGAGCTCTGGAGCACATGCGCTCAGAGCCGGCGCTCTGCAACGACAGACGCCACCGTGATGGGAGGCCCGCAGGATCCAAAGAACAAAGACGGATGAAAATGGAGAAATGAAAGACCAATGGAAGTGGCCCGCCCGCTCCCCTCCCTCCCCAACCCGATCCCCGCCCAAAATACATAAATAAATAAATAAATAAATAAATAAATAAATAAATAAATCTTTAAAAAAAAAAAATTTTCCTCTTCTAATGGTTGCTGATGTAGAAATTCAATTGACTCTTGTACAATGTCTTCTGGGACACTTAAATTTACTTATTCCTTCTCATAATTGAGCTGTACATTCTTAAGATTTTCTAGATAATCATGTTCTCTGGAGATTATCAAGTTTTCATTTTCCTGTCCAACAACAACAACAACAAAAAGAATCCATTTCACGCTGACAAATGGCTCTGAAATGACGCCAAGTCAGCGTCTTCATGGCCGTGCCCTGCCCACCTAACGGGAACTGGGCTCCGTGCCCAGGAAAGCCAGGAGGCCTGAGCCGTGGCCGAGCTGGGGCCCTGCGGCCGGCAGGCCATCGCTGACAGTGCCCAGCAAGGCCGGGCTGCTGCTGAAGCTTGGAGGAGCAAGCTGCGGGCCCAGTTCTCATCCCCACCGCGGCTCAGGGCCTCCGCTCAGGCCGGGAGGGGCCGAGGCTGGACTGGCGGGGGGAGCCGGGGATGCCTGCGGCCTTGCCTTCATCTCCACTCAGCTGGAAGACTCCTCAGTGAGGAGGGGTTTGGAAGAGAAAGGTCAGCGACTCGAGCCTTCCAGTCGGGAGACAGGCCTGGCTACGAGGCCTTCAGCAGCGCCAGCGTCCGGGGGGCAGAGGGGTGCTGTCTGTTGCATCCCAGGGGTCACAGCACACAGGCCCCAGTTCCGATTCGAGGGAAAACCACCAGGGAAGTGACTGTCTGGTCTGCAGAGCCGCCCTTTCCACAGTGAGGACCTCGCTGCGGGCCCCGCCAGCTGCAACCATCTCCAACGGCCTGACGGCTGCCCCCGCCTCTCCAGCCCCGGAGTCCTGAGCGCTGCACCTCCAGGCCTGCTTTCCGTAACCCCTCGAACTGGCCGTGCCTTTCACATACAGAGAGAGGTCGTCTCCTGAGAGCCCTTCTCGTCTACGGCCATACCACCCTGAACGCGCCCGATCTCGTCTGAGAGCCCTTCTCCAGTAGTCAGAGACTGGGGGGGTAGAAAGGAATCTTAGCAATCCATCCCACGCCTCTGCTCTTATTTCATACATGCTGAGAACGCGGAGGGGACCTGCCAAGGGCTCAAACTATTAAGAAACAGAACCCAAGACCCAGGATGTCCCAGCTGGAGTCTCACTACATCAGGCCCGTTCATAGGACCATCTGCTCTTCACACCTCTCCCACACGTAGCTCCTCCAGCTCCCAGGGCTCCCAGCAGGTGCTTGTGAGTCCACCCCTTCACTGTCGGGATGAGGCTTCGGGTTGGCCTGATGGCCAGTGCTGTCTACAACCACACCAGACGACCGTCAGTCCAGGAGGGCAGTTCCCTAGCAGGCTTCTTTGTAATCCTCACACTGACCACTCCAGGTCAGTACATAAGAAGGAATCAATACCCATTTGTGGAGTTAAAGAAAAAACAAATTCAAGCTAAGCACAGACAGATTCCTACACTCCCTGCAGAGGAGACGATCACTCTCCAGCAATCTCATGATACAGCCCCTGCCCCCGGATGCCTCCTGACGCACGAGGCCGGTAAGCTCCTGCTGCCTGGCCACACGCCACCTTCTCACAGCCTCTCCCCTCACGGCTCTGTCCAGTATGTACTTAGCACTTTCCTGGATAGCACGGGGAGCTGGCATGCGCCCTTGTAGGCTATCGTGGGCTTTGCCAAGTCTCAGCTGCTTAAAGTCTCAGGTCACTTAGCACAAGTACCAGCAGCACTGGTGACCAGAAGATGTACTTCCCTCCCAAAAGGGTAAAAGCATAAAAGGTTTCCAGGGAAGTCTTGAAAGACTGATTCCTATTATATCTGAGAAGGGAAACTGCAAGTCAGATGCTCAGTCAATGACTCTTTGTGACTTGCCAGGCTTCTCTGTCCATGGGATTCTCCAGGCAAGAATACTGGAGTGGGCAGCCATTCCCTTCCTCCAGGGCATCTTCCCCACCCAGGGATCGAATCCAGTCCTGTTGCATTGCAAGTAGATTCTTTACCATCTGAGCCACCAGGAAGTCCATTCCTGTCTGGAAAGGGTAATTACACACCATGACATTGATTAATCAATCAGACTGACTCAGTGGTAATGTGGTTTAAGATTGTGGGGATTCCTGAGTCACATCGGGCAATTTATATTCCCTGTTTATGCCTCCGTTTCCTCATCTGTGACATGGGGATCATGCTTGTATCTTTCTCAGAAGGCCACGTGAAGATGAGATGGAGCGTGTGAAACAGAAGGATGTCTGACTTCTACTAAGGCTTAACTGTGAGCCGCTGGGGACAGGTTTCATTGGCACGAGCTTGTCTCTCACCTGTGCCACCACCCGCGCAGACGCAGAGCTCCTGTGGTGACCAGTGACTGCACTAGGAACGCAGTGACAAGGGGATCCTTGCTCTTTAGTTGTTTAGAACTGACAAACACGCCTTTAACTACAGCACAGGGGAGAGATGCAATAACGGAAGACAAGTTGAGACGTGTTGGTCAGTGACTAACTCCACCTGGGAGACCAGGAACACGCTTCACGGGCCAGAAAGCATTTTAAAGCTCAGTTCAGACAGAAAGTAGAACCTGGCCAGACAGGGAAAAGCCAGAGGAGGGCGCACTTCAGGCAGAGGAAACAACACATGTGCGCATACTTTAGGGAATTCACTTGTTCATTCACTCCTCCCAGAAAAGTTGGGTGGGTGACATCGCTGTGTCAGCCTCAGGGCTCAGAGCGAGGGGAGGGGGACCATCCCCTGCAAGAGAGGAGAGACGTCTGGAGCACAGGACTGCACGCCCGGGGCGCGGAGACGGCTGGACTGAGGAGAGCAGGAGGGCAGGGGCGGCAGGCAGGCTGGGAGACGGGAGCCAGCAGCCTGAGCCACTCAGGAGCAGACCCGGGCAGCGGCCCTCGGCCCTGCCGGCTGGAGGGGCACCGGGTGTGGGAAGCGGGGTCAGCCGCTCCGACCTGGGGCCCCTCCAGACGGCCTGCTGCTGGGGGAGCAGCGGCTCTGCAGGCAGCGTGGAGACACCAGGAAGGGGGACGAAGAGGGGAGCTACGGCCTGGGGAAAGGCCGAGTGGGCGACCCGCGAGCCTGGACCCACGGAGAGGCTGGCTCCCGGGGCCAGCAGAGGAGGACGCCGCCGGACGCTCCCCGTCAACCAGAACCGCTGACCCGGAACACAGTTTCTCACCCGTGAACAAAGAGACGCTGCATTGCAGACACAGGGAGACGCATCACGGCAAAAACCTCACGAGCCAGAGCCGAAGGACCAAGCGCTGCCTTCGGTTCACGAGACCGTCACCCTCTTACTCGCTGTGGGAGACCCGGCCCCGCCGTCTGCACTGGCTGTAGCTGCAGACGTGGCCGCTCCGAGAGCAACCGGGGCACTTTTACCAACTGGCATACGACCTTAAAACCGGACCATGTGGCAAAGAACTACATTCCAAATGAACAGATTTTGCCAGCCAAACAATATCGAAAGATTAAACAAAACTGACATAACTCTCTTACCTTCTGAAAGGGAGATTTTCAATATAATTTAACCCTCTATTCAGTAACCATACACTCCTGTAGTCCCTGAATACTTGAGAACGAAGAAATAGTCAAGGGTCTGCCCCTCACCAAAGACCCCCAAAGGAGTGGGCAATTGTCCTCTAGCCCCAAGGGTACTGCAGTCATGAAGCCCCTCAGTTCAGACAGAAAGTAGAACCTGGCCAGACAGGGAAAAGCCAGAGGAGGGCGCACTTCAGGCAGAGGAAACAACACATGTGCGCATACTTTAGGGAATTCACTTGTTCATTCACTCCTCCCAGAAAAGTTGGGTGGGTGACATCGCTGTGTCAGCCTCAGGGCTCAGAGCGAGGGGAGGGGGACCATCCCCTGCAAGAGAGGAGAGACGTCTGGAGCACAGGACTGCACGCCCGGGGCGCGGAGACGGCTGGACTGAGGAGAGCAGGAGGGCAGGGGCGGCAGGCAGGCTGGGAGACGGGAGCCAGCAGCCTGAGCCACTCAGGAGCAGACCCGGGCAGCGGCCCTCGGCCCTGCCGGCTGGAGGGGCACCGGGTGTGGGAAGCGGGGTCAGCCGCTCCGACCTGGGGCCCCTCCAGACGGCCTGCTGCTGGGGGAGCAGCGGCTCTGCAGGCAGCGTGGAGACACCAGGAAGGGGGACGAAGAGGGGAGCTACGGCCTGGGGAAAGGCCGAGTGGGCGACCCGCGAGCCTGGACCCACGGAGAGGCTGGCTCCCGGGGCCAGCAGAGGAGGACGCCGCCGGACGCTCCCCGTCAACCAGAACCGCTGACCCGGAACACAGTTTCTCACCCGTGAACAAAGAGACGCTGCATTGCAGACACAGGGAGACGCATCACGGCAAAAACCTCACGAGCCAGAGCCGAAGGACCAAGCGCTGCCTTCGGTTCACGAGACCGTCACCCTCTTACTCGCTGTGGGAGACCCGGCCCCGCCGTCTGCACTGGCTGTAGCTGCAGACGTGGCCGCTCCGAGAGCAACCGGGGCACTTTTACCAACTGGCATACGACCTTAAAACCGGACCATGTGGCAAAGAACTACATTCCAAATGAACAGATTTTGCCAGCCAAACAATATCGAAAGATTAAACAAAACTGACATAACTCTCTTACCTTCTGAAAGGGAGATTTTCAATATAATTTAACCCTCTATTCAGTAACCATACACTCCTGTAGTCCCTGAATACTTGAGAACGAAGAAATAGTCAAGGGTCTGCCCCTCACCAAAGACCCCCAAAGGAGTGGGCAATTGTCCTCTAGCCCCAAGGGTCAGCTGCTGAGTTCAGGTTGTTTCAGAGGAAATGAAACCCACTGGCGTACTTAAAACGAGCATCTGGGGCTGGGCCCGAGGCTGGCTCTAGGATGAGGAAGACACAGCAGGCGCGGGTATTCCCCCCCCACTGGCTTCCAGGCTGCGTCTGGGCTCCAGATCAGAGCCCCCAGCGGGTGCGCTGGTGCTGCTGGAGGGCTGAGCGGGAGAGCCCCAGGCTCCGGGGAAGACAGGGACCCAGGCCAGCCACTTGCAGCCCTATCGTGGCCCTCTGGGAGCTGTATAAGCAATTTCGTTTTCTACAGACGCTGTGATGTGGGAAAGGCTGGAAAGGCCTTCAGGCAGGTGAAGGGACTTTTCCTTTACAGTCACTGATGCGGGAAGGCGGATGAACATCTCAGATAACAGTTTCAGTCAAAGGGATGAAGACCAGAGAGGCAGCCGACACCCAGCCCCGTCCCCAGGGCGCCGCGGCTGAGGCTGCCCGGAGCCCGGGTCGGGGCTGCGCCCAGCTCACCTTGATGAGGCTCTCCAGCAACGACCTGCAGATGGCTTTTCTGTCCGCGTTGGCGAGGTCTTTCTTCTTGACCAGCACCCGATACCGGTTGAAGAAGTCATGGTAGGACCACCTGGAGAGAAAGCCGGTGCATCAGGGGGCACATCCTGCCTCTCGGCTATTCCTGGGGGATCTCAGACAGGGCCCCGTGGGTCAACACATCCAGCCCGAAGCCCGTCTCAGAGCAGCAAAACACGTTCTGGGGCATTCTGCTCTCGCTCGAGGCTCCCTGAGAATTGCAGCTGAATTACAGAACCATGCCTGGAGGATTGACAGAAAAAAGAAGGGTTAGGGAGGCTCTGCTCCTGGGAGGGCTGATCAGAGGCCGGACCTCTCTCAGGAGGTTTCTGCCCCACAACATGGAGCTTCACTGCTGCTGCTGGCGTCAGGAGCCTCACCAGAAATCCAGCCTGGGTTCAGCTAACATAGCTTCCGGGGGCTTCCCTGGTAGCGCAGCAGTGAGGAACCCGCCCGGCAATGCAGGAGATGCAGGTCCAATCCCTGTGTTCAAAAGATCCCCCGGAGAAGGGCGGGGCAGCCCACTCCAGGATTCTTTCCCGAAGAAATCCAAGGACAGAGGAGCCTGGCGGAAGGCTACAGGCCATGAGACTTAGTGACTTAACAGACAGCAATATAGCTCACCAAACTTCTTCTTTTTTTATGCAGAAAAGTGTACATTAGCAAATAAAGACAGGCCACACCCTAACCCCTGGAGAACGCTGTGTACACTGGTTGGCTTAGTTTAAAAGGAGCCATTTTTCTCCCCAAAGTAGATTTTGCTTATGATTCTACACCATCTCTGCTGACCATTAGGTTAATGCGGATCCACTGTAAAGAAAATACCCACAACATACACTAAATAAAGAGCCCTTGTACCTTCATGACCTCTGAAGTAACCGCTGTTCTGGTTCATTCGGGAAGAAAATCTTTAAGAGAGCCTCAAGTCTATCCCTTGGCCTCGGAGGCTATCTCTCCTCAAACAAACGCAGTCTTTTCAATGAGCAAAGCCTCCATCTTCTAGGCAGGCTCCGCCCTTTCTCGAGAGCTGCCTCAGTTCACGTGGATGCTCACACCCTGACTCTCCTCACTTCTTTTTTTTTTTTAGAATGCATTTTATTTATTTATTTATTTATTTATTTTTGGCTATTCTGGGTTTTCACTGCTTCTGCAGGCTCTTCTCTAGTTGCAGGGAGTGGAGGCTACTCTCTAGTTGAGGTGAGCAGGCTTCTTGTTACAGTGACGTCTCTTGTGGAGTTTGGGCTCGAGGGCACACAGACTTCAGTCGTTGCAGCACATGGGCTCCATAGTTGCGGCTCCGAGGCTCTAGAGCACAGGCTCCATAGTTGTGACTCACGGGCTTCGTTGCTCTGCAGCATGTGGGATCTTCCCAGATCAGGGATCGAACCCGTGTCTCCTGCATTGGCAGGCGAACCCTTTACCACGGAGCTACCAGGGAAGCCCCTCTTCACTTCTTATCTCAGTTTTCAGGGGACGCTCACAGCCTCCGGGAGAATCTCCGGTTCTGTTGAGCACAATCCTCCTGGAAGGAGACGCTGAATTTCCAGTCTGAGTCCCTCTGAAGGTACACTCACTCCATCCGTCCCGGGTCCTCCTAAGCCCCTGGAGGCATCCACAGATGCTCACCCCCTCACAGGTGTCAGGAGACGCTGCGCCTGCTCTGTCTTCAGTCCACACGTGGACCACGTCGCCCGCAGGGACGTCAGGGAGGTGCTCCCTGGAGATCACCGCTTACTGTCACCCACGGCCTGGCGGAGTGACTGTCCAGTGACTCAGTCAGCCTCTCACTCTACGGTATGAATGAGGAATAAATGGACTGTACCTATTGTCTTGGAGCACCTTCGTTATTAAAAGGGATCCTTTAGATTCCACATATAGGCATTAATATATATTTGTTTTTCCTCTGACTTATCTCACTCCGTATGACAGTCTCTGGGTCCGTCCACGTCACAGAGGAACCCATCTGCAAGGAAGGAATAGCGACGCAGACACAGAGAAGGTGTGACCATGGGGGAGGCAGAGGCGGGAGGAAGATGCACGGGGAGACAGGCTGACCTCTGTGCGCTGCTGTGTGGGAAGCAGAGAGCTCGCGGGAAGCTGCTGCGGAGCACGGGAAGCCCAGCTCCGTGCTGCGTGGTGACCTCGAGGGCCGGATGGCGGTGGGGGGTGGGAGGGAAGTCCCCGAAGAAGGGGACGTATGCATACGTATGGACGGGTCACGCTGCTGTCCAGCAGCCACTGACGCAGCATTGTAAAGCAACTACACCCCAAGTTTTAAAAACATTTACAAAGTTACACATTTTATCCAAAGAAATAAGTCCTGTGGCGTATGAGGGGGCCCTGGGGTGGTGGGCACAGAGTTTTGGAAGCAGGTTCTTCCTTGGGCACCCTCTCTCCCAGGCCACCCCAGCTCTGCTCCCTGGGATGAGAAGGAAAACAGATAGAGCTCGCTGCCTCTCTCAGCCTCTGTAAGCACTCGCCTGGTGCCAGGGAAGACTTCTAACACAGTGATTTTTTCTATCTTTTTTTTTTCTCTACATAAAATGGCTTGTGCCTTACATTTTTAAAGGAACAGCTTGAGATGTAACTCACATACCATAAAAATGCACCTGTTTAAAAGTATACCAGGCTACAGTGTTCAGCACCTTCACAAGGTGTGCATCAATCCCCAGTAGTGAATCCCGGAACATTGTCATCACCCCCAAAGACACCTGCTACCCATCATGAGTCACTCTCCCTTCCCCTCTGCTTTGGGTTCACGCCGCTACCTGTCCAGTGGGTTCTGTCGGCCGCAAACCAGGGGCACCTGGGAACGAGCGCGTGTCTTCTGCTCGGAGCTGACCGCGTGTGCACGAGACTCTGCTCCACGGGTTCACGATGCGGGGGCTCCCTTCAGGAGCAGGGGCAGCAGAGGGTGCTGGGGGTCCCAGGGCCTCTATTCAGGGCCCAAGCAGGTTTCTGCTGCCCTGTGCCCTCTGGGACATGAGCCAAACCTGTCTAATCGATCGGGTCTCTTAACATAGGAGACTGTAAAATGGAAACATTTAAGGTTATTTGAGCAGCTAAAAGCTGCCTCAATGACCACAATCAGGTACAATGAAGGCTAAGGAAACTCCTAAACCCTGAGCGACGTTAACACTGGCGACCCAGGACCAGAGAGCACGATGGAAAAGCTGAAGATCATTTGGGCACTTTGTCTTTAGTCCACGCGAACACTACTGAGTTTTTCCCAGGCTCCTGTACCAGCCCCCAAGGTTTAAATATAGACCATTGTGTTTGCTGATGTTTCACCATGGGACAGTATGTACATGGGCAAGCATCTGAAATTAGACAGTGGTCACAGCTGTACAACTCTGTGAATATAACGAATCACAAGGCTAAGAGCTCCTCGCCCAGGGCATCAGACGGCTGGACGCAGGAACCCAGGCCAAGCTCCCAGCTGAAAAGGGCTGCCTTCTGCTCGGGCTCTTATAGAAGAGCCCTCTGGACGTCTCTTCACAGGTTCCTGCCACCCCGGACTGTGTGTTCTCTTTCCCTTGGCCATGTTCTTCCCTGTAAAGTGACATGTGCCCTTTGGCCACCGAAGTAAGAGAAATGTTTTGAGTTGTAATCCCCTAATCAAAACAGTCATTTGAGTTTCCTTCGGAGACTGCTGTGCAAAGCTGCGCCGCCTGATGGGCTCATGCTCGCGAAAGCTCTCGGCTGTGCTGAGTCTCAGCAGCTGGGAAGGTGAATTCTGTCTGTGGTGACCCCCTGGCCCCGCCAAGGTCTCCCCAAGTCAGGTCAACAGAACGATTGCTAGACTCGACCCCGAGGGAGTGCACGGGACGCCTGTGTGTTTCCCGCAGGGGTGACCACCTGGACAGGTACGCGGCATCCGTTAAACCTCATTCACTCCATCCCGAGACTCGGCAGAGGCACACGAGGCTCCTGAAGGAAGCAGACAGGTGGCTATTTTTCAGGCAGATACTGGACGTCAGGGCGTATGCGGAGTAGACGGTGATGTGGTGGCCTTGCCCCTCTCCTTCAGGTGAGTGCTGCCCAGGGGCTGTGACGCGGTGGTGGGGAGAGGCTCGGATCCGTCCGAAATCATATGGATGATTCAACGCCACCTCAAAACTAACAAAAGTGTCACGAAACTGCACGGCCTCTTTCTGAAGTTAGTATTTCAAAGGGAAGTTTGGGGAGGAGAGCCTCTCCTCGAGTCCTCAGCGGAATCGGCTAGCACACAGAGTGGAAGGAGGGTACGGAAGGCAGTGTTCTGGACCTAATCCCGACCATTTTAAATCACAGCATTAAGTAACTGATATTTCTGTGATACCGGAAAATACCAATCATTCTTTCCTTCCCTATAATACCTTCCCAACACCTTTCTTCCCCCAGCAATTACAAAACAAAAGGTACCGAAGCCCTTTATTATCTGCTGGAAAGGAAGTCTGAAATGATTAGGGAGGTAGGGAAAGACACCCATCAGATGCCCTGAAAGAGGCCAACGAGTCTGCGAGCCTCTCCACTTCGCTGGCACCAATGCCTGCAGCTGGGTGGGATAAGGAGCAGGAGAAAGGGTTCTCCTTGAGTAGAAAGACTTAGAAGGAATGCATTCTCTTTGCTGCCGAGGAAGGGGCTGCCTGGATGAGATGAAAAGCCTCGCCCACTCAGACTGGGGGACTGAGCAGTGGGAATGGGTACCGAGCTGACCTCCCCCCAACTGGACGGGAGGAGTAACATACCAGCCTTTCCAGGCCTGGACCTCACACACGTCCTGGCCGGCCTCCCACTGCGTCTCCATCAGTCCGAATTCTCCTCACCCTTCGAGGCCCAGCTCACACCTCGCCTCCCCCAGGAAGTCATGTTTCCTCCCAAACTTGCACCTACAGCTATTAGCTGTTCTTTAGCTGTTTGGGGTTTGTAACATTCACTCTTCCTAGGCTGCGAGCTCCTGGTGTGCAGAGGCCATGCCTGACTTACATCCTTAATTCCCACAGTACGACCGGCATGGAGCTACATGCTCGATATGGGATGAGACAGGTTTTAGAAGGGCAGATTAACAGGTGAAAGGGACATTGCGTAGGCAAGGAAACCGTCTTGTGTGAGACCACAGGAGTCGAACACTCCCCTCTCCCCTTCTGCCTCCTAAAACAGATGATTTTGTATTGCGACAGCAAAACCAGTGGGCAGCACACAGTGTCACTCGGGTTTCACAGCGAGGCCGTGAGGAAGCCCCGTGGGGAACCCAGGGAGGCGGACATGTGCAGGAGCCTCTGCCTAAAGCCTGGCCTCCAGTTAACTTGTCAGATCCGAAGACTTCTAGCCTTTCCCTGACGTCCTCCAAGAAAAAAGGTCCCACCCTCAGCAAGCCACTTGTCCTCCTATGAAGCCATGCATTGGTTACAAAGTGCTTGGCAAAACAGGTGGCTCCTTGTATAGTGAGTTTCCCCAGGCTTGGTCCCCACGCATCCATCTCCCTGAGAACACCTCGTTTCCACAGGGCCCCAATGTTCACGCCTCCCACGGGACGAGCCCACCCCTGACACATTAAATAATACACGCAAAGATGAGTCCATAGGTTTCCATGCTCACCTCTGCACTGCCCAGCCCAGGTGTGCACGTGAGAACCCGTGGTCCCTGTTAGCCACACAGGGACCCTCAACGGTTTAGCATGGGATGGCTCAGCTCCAGTCTGTTTTGACAGACTTTGGATGATTCTTAGATGAACCTTTTCAACTGCTTGTAGAGTTTTGAGAACTTTAGAATGGTCTTCTGAGATGATCAGGCACATCAGGATTTCACAAAAACAAAGCTAGAAATCTCTGATACAGACATGTCCTACGCAGATAACTAACTACCCTGTAAGGACGCAGCTCCTTGCTTATATCTGGATGAGGAATGAATGCTCTATTGAACGCTGCTGTGCCCGGCCCTGTGCCGAGGACTTCAGATGCATCTTCTCATTCATCCCAACAATCTACGAAGGAAGTGTGATCATCCTCCTGAAGGATCAGAGAAGCCACTCCCAGGGAGAGTCACTCAGCCGACCGCGGTCACCCATCCAGGGAGTCTGGGGCTGACAACTCCAAGCCCGAGGTCAACCCCGGTTCTGACGGCTCCAGTCCGGGTTGCACTTCTTCAGCCTGGACTTTCACCTACAAGCTAGAGAGGGCAGGGGCAGGTCCACACCAGGCCTCCGGTCTGGGCCCAGTCCAGGGGACAGCCCTCAGGACCCCACCTGCCTCCTCACTCCTCTGAGAAACCCGTCTGGATGGCAATGCTTCACTGACGTGAGTGGTAAGATGGCAGGGGAGGGAGTTCTAGTTCAATCCAAGCACAACCAGCTGGGGACCCTGAGCACTGCCCTGCCTTCTCGGGGCCTCACCAGTGAAGGTGTATCTTAAATTATGAAGCACTCACACCTACACATATGACTAAAATGAGCCTCAGCCACAAGACACTTTCTACCATAAACTGCCACCACCCAATTTCCATCTCAAGTTATTTCACTGAACAAACAAACGTTGGCCACAGCCTGTTCAATTGCTTCAACAGACACTGGGTTGGCTCAATGGCTTATCCACACAGCAAATTACAACATGACAGTAGTCTTTTAACTCAAAGAAATGATGTTTTTCATCATATATTTGAAAGTGAAAGTGTTAGTCACGCAGTCACGCCCAACTCTTTGTGACCCCATGGACTGTAGCTCCAGTCTGTTTTGACAGACTTTGGATGATTCTTAGATGAACCTTTTCAACTGCTTGTAGAGTTTTGAGAACTTTAGAATGGTCTTCTGAGATGATCAGGCACATCAGGATTTCACAAAAACAAAGCTAGAAATCTCTGATACAGACATGTCCTACGCAGATAACTAACTACCCTGTAAGGACGCAGCTCCTTGCTTATATCTGGATGAGGAATGAATGCTCTATTGAACGCTGCTGTGCCCGGCCCTGTGCCGAGGACTTCAGATGCATCTTCTCATTCATCCCAACAATCTACGAAGGAAGTGTGATCATCCTCCTGAAGGATCAGAGAAGCCACTCCCAGGGAGAGTCACTCAGCCGACCGCGGTCACCCATCCAGGGAGTCTGGGGCTGACAACTCCAAGCCCGAGGGTCAACCCCCCGGTTCTGACGGCTCCAGTCCGGGTTGCACTTCTTCAGCCTGGACTTTCACCTACAAGCTAGAGAGGGCAGGGGCAGGTCCACACCAGGCCTCCGGTCTGGGCCCAGTCCAGGGGACAGCCCTCAGGACCCCACCTGCCTCCTCACTCCTCTGAGAAACCCGTCTGGATGGCAATGCTTCACTGACGTGAGTGGTAAGATGGCAGGGGAGGGAGTTCTAGTTCAATCCAAGCACAACCAGCTGGGGACCCTGAGCACTGCCCTGCCTTCTCGGGGCCTCACCAGTGAAGGTGTATCTTAAATTATGAAGCACTCACACCTACACATATGACTAAAATGAGCCTCAGCCACAAGACACTTTCTACCATAAACTGCCACCACCCAATTTCCATCTCAAGTTATTTCACTGAACAAACAAACGTTGGCCACAGCCTGTTCAATTGCTTCAACAGACACTGGGTTGGCTCAATGGCTTATCCACACAGCAAATTACAACATGACAGTAGTCTTTTAACTCAAAGAAATGATGTTTTTCATCATATATTTGAAAGTGAAAGTGTTAGTCACGCAGTCACGCCCAACTCTTTGTGACCCCATGGACTGTAGCTCCCAGGCTCCTCTGTCCATGGGATTCTCCAGGCAAGAATACTGGAGTGGGAGCGTCCCTGGTGGTCCAATGGGTAAGGAGTGCACCTTGCAGTGCAAGGGGCACCGGTTCAATCCCTGGCCCAGGAAGATCTCACGTGCCATGGAGCGGCTGGATCGGTGTGTCCAATTAGGAGCCAGTGCTCTGGAGTGTTTGTGCCCAGAGCCAGTGCTCTGCAATGAGAGAGGCCACTGCAATGGGAGGCCCACACAGGCCGAAGAATAAAGATGGATGAAAATAAATAAATAAAAACTCAAAAATTAATAAAAAAAAAGAACACTGGAATGGGTTGCCATTTGCATGACTCGGGGGTCGAACCCAGATCTCCTGAATGGCAGGCAGATCCTTTACCATCTGAGCCACCATTCTATATTAAAAGGTAAAAGGTCTATTGACAGATGAATGGATAAACAAAATGTGGTCTTTATGCACAAGGGAACATTATTCAGTCTTCAAAAAAGAAGTTCTGACACATGCTACAACATGGATGAACTTTAAAGCCATTATGAGAAGTGGAATGAGCCAGGCAATAAAAGACACACACTGAACGATGCCCCTTCTAGGAAGTCCGTAGAGTCATCGAAATCAGAGACAGAAAGCAGAATGGCGGCTGCCAGTGGAGGGAACGGGGAGCAGTGCCCAGCGGGCGCAGTTGCAGTTTTGCAAAACAAAAGTTTGTAGACAGAGTACTGAAGGTTGTACTAACATGAAAGCACTTAATACCTCTGAACTGTACACTTGAAAATGAGTAAGATGGTCCAGGGTA
Organism: Tragulus kanchil; assembly: GCA_022376925.1. NCBI lineage: Eukaryota > Metazoa > Chordata > Mammalia > Artiodactyla > Tragulidae > Tragulus > Tragulus kanchil. The sequence goes on from JAIOJX010000003.1 coordinate 141,544,850, forward strand.
GTGTATTTTACTACAGTAAAAAAAAGCTCAACGCAAAAGCTAACGAGGGAACTAGGCAAAGGAGAAATCCTCTTGGCAACTCCAGCCAGTTCACCGCTAGACCAACACCAAGCTGAAATCTGAAAGACTGTCCAGGCGGATGTTACTGTGGCACCCATGCTTCTCAGGACAAACCGAGATTCTTTTGTCTGCTGGTGCCCAGCCGTGAGCCTGTTCTGGCTCGCATTTTTTAAAAAATGTTTTTCATCATATATTTGAAAGGGAAGGTGTTAGTCACGCAGTCACGCCCAACTCTTTGTGACCCCATGGACTGTAGCTCCCAGGCTCCTCTGTCCATGGGATTCTCCAGGCAAGAATACTGGAGTGGGAGCGTCCCTGGTGGTCCAATGGGTAAGGAGTGCACCTTGCAGTGCAAGGGGCACCGGTTCAATCCCTGGCCCAGGAAGATCTCACGTGCCATGGAGCGGCTGGATCGGTGTGTCCAATTAGGAGCCAGTGCTCTGGAGTGTTTGTGCCCAGAGCCAGTGCTCTGCAATGAGAGAGGCCACTGCAATGGGAGGCCCACACAGGCCGAAGAATAAAGATGGATGAAAATAAATAAATAAAAACTCAAAAATTAATAAAAAAAAAGAACACTGGAATGGGTTGCCATTTGCATGACTCGGGGGTCGAACCCAGATCTCCTGAATGGCAGGCAGATCCTTTACCATCTGAGCCACCATTCTATATTAAAAGGTAAAAGGTCTATTGACAGATGAATGGATAAACAAAATGTGGTCTTTATGCACAAGGGAACATTATTCAGTCTTCAAAAAAGAAGTTCTGACACATGCTACAACATGGATGAACTTTAAAGCCATTATGAGAAGTGGAATGAGCCAGGCAATAAAAGACACACACTGAACGATGCCCCTTCTAGGAAGTCCGTAGAGTCATCGAAATCAGAGACAGAAAGCAGAATGGCGGCTGCCAGTGGAGGGAACGGGGAGCAGTGCCCAGCGGGCGCAGTTGCAGTTTTGCAAAACAAAAGTTTGTAGACAGAGTACTGAAGGTTGTACTAACATGAAAGCACTTAATACCTCTGAACTGTACACTTGAAAATGAGTAAGATGGTCCAGGGTAGTGTATTTTACTACAGTAAAAAAAAGCTCAACGCAAAAGCTAACGAGGGAACTAGGCAAAGGAGAAATCCTCTTGGCAACTCCAGCCAGTTCACCGCTAGACCAACACCAAGCTGAAATCTGAAAGACTGTCCAGGCGGATGTTACTGTGGCACCCATGCTTCTCAGGACAAACCGAGATTCTTTTGTCTGCTGGTGCCCCGCCTGAGCCCTGTGTCGGGGGATGTCTCTGGAAGCTCTGTCTCTGGGCTGAGAGCAGCCAAGGGGATCCAGGGGGTGTGGTACCTGGACGGGTAGCCGGCCGCGCTGATCCGGATGGTCTCCAGCACGCCGCAGGCTCGGAGCTGCTGCACCGCTCTCTTTGGGTTAAAGCTGCAAAACACAAAATAAGCAGTGAGTTTCCACATCACTCAACTGTGACTGCGAGTGACCCCGGGGGGCCGTAGGGAAGCCGGAGCTGCTTTTTCCAGGTCCTGCTCCTCTCGCCTCTCAAGGGGTCAGCCAGGCCTTGCGTTATGAATGCCAAGTGGAACGTGCTTGTCCTTGGGAAAGGCCTTCTGTGCACGGCAGCCTCTCCCTAGAGGCACCCTGCAGCTGACGCCAGCAGCCGCGAGCCCCAGGCTGGCCATTGGCTCTTTCCTCTGCTGGGCGCAGCTGCAGGCTCGAGTTCAACCCGCTGCCTGTGGTGGGGATGCGCGGCATGCTTGGCTGGCATCTGCAACTTCTAGTCCTTTGTGGCTGTGAATCCAGCCGGGGTCCCTACTTCCTCTAGGACCGGCCACAGCTTTCTGGGTGGAAAAATGGGCTGATGGTCCCTGGTAAGCCCTTCCCTCCTTAAAATGACGATTACCCTTGGGCTTCCCCTGGTGGTCCAGTGGGTAAGGACACTGCCTTGCAGTGCAAGGGGCGCCGGTTCGATCCCTGGCCTGGGAAGATCCCACGTGCCGTGGATGGACCAATGTGTCCAATGACCGAGCCGGAGCTCTGGAGCGCATGTGCCCAGAGCCGGCGCTCTGCGACAACAGAGGCCACCGCGATGGGAGGCCCACAGGAGCCAAAGAACAAAGACGGATGAAAACAGAGAAATGAAAGACCAATAGAAGTGGCCCGCCCGCTCCCCTCTCTCCCCAACCCGACCCCCACCCAAAATAAATAAATAAGTAAATCTTTAAAAAAACAAAATGACGATTACCCTCCCCTGCATTGCCCTCCCCTCCTGCTCTGGGAACGTGGGCATGCCAGCTCTGGATCAGGTCCTGTCTGATGCTGGGCAGTGGCTGGCGAGGTGACCCCTCCCCCGCTCCCCAGTGCTGCGGAAGCTCTCCTGGCCTAAGCGACTTCCCTGGGGCCACCACACACCAAGCTGGGCCCACGGAAAGCATCTGACAAATACTTCTGAACAAAGCTTAACACTGGTCCCCTGCCTCTTGATGACCCCAGACAAGTCCCATCCTGCTCCACCCACACTCTTCCCTGCGGTGGGGGAAGCGAGCAAGGGTGAAGCTGAGAACTGGGACTGGTCTCAGCTCGGCCACCAACCGCCGAAGTCACCTCAGCAAACTCTCCGGAACTCATTTTCTTCATTCATTCAGTGAGAGCTGAGACCGTCTGGCCACCTCTAACCTATTGGTGTGCTGTCATGATCACGTGGTGTCAAAGAGAGGAAGCCACCAGAAAAACCTGAGAAGATGCTGTTGTGACCCTCCGCTGTCCACATACCCCGGGATGTGTAAAGCCTGCCCGCCTCTGCACTCTAATCTTATCTCCCTGACGGCAGAGAAAACTCACTGCCACTCTCTCAGTCTGCCTCCCTGCACTCACCACCAGTCACTGGGAGTGAAAGCCAGCCCTCTCACCTGTTAAATTCGGGAGGACCACAATGCCACACCCATGTCTGGACTGAAAGATAACCAAAGATATGTAAGGGTCCAACTACTGAGACGCAGTTTGGTTAAAGTCTCCTTTGCCAATAAACTGTGCACGTTCCATGGAGCTGGGAGCTGGCTGGACGCGAGGGAGATCCCTCCCACGACACGGGGACCTGGCTCCACCTTGGCAGTCACATGCCGCCTAACAAGCTGCCGGCTCCCACCACTGCCGGGGACCCCGTGGCTCTGGGAGGACCCCGAGGTACTCAGGACTGCCCGCTGCTGAGACCAGTGCAATGGCCTTCAGGGAGCCTGGCCAGCTCCTCCGACGATGATCAGTAGCCCAGATGATGGCACCTGCCCAGGGCCACCTCCTCCCTGGACACTTCCTGCTCTTTCACTGCTACGTCACTGCAGTTTCCACAGAGCCACGGACAGTCACTCCCACGCTGTCACCAGCTGTCGGTGGCTGACCACTCCTTATGAAGAAGACTGTGTCTTAGTCACTGTGACTCCACCTGTCCTAGCCCAGCGCCCAGGAGAGATGGAGAAAGGAAGAAGCAGAAGGAAAAGCTTTCACAAAATAGATGCATTCAGGTCTCCCCTAGTGGTCCAGTGGGTAAAGAGTCTGCCTTGCAGTGCAAGGGGCACCGGTTCCATCCCTGGCCTGGGAAGATCCCACGTGCCACAGAGCGGCTAGACTGGTGTGTCCAATTAGAAGCCAGTGCTCTGGAGTGCATGCGCCCAGAGCCGGTGCTCTGCAACAAGAGAGGCCACTGCTATGGGAGACCCACACAGGCCAAAGAATAAAGATGGATGAAAATAAATGACGACTTAAGGAGAGAACTAACCTATTGGTGTGCTGTCATGATCACGTGGTGTCAAAGAGAGGAAGCCACCAGAAAAACCTGAGAAGATGCTGTTGTGACCCTCCGCTGTCCACATACCCCGGGATGTGTAAAGCCTGCCCGCCTCTGCACTCTAATCTTATCTCCCTGACGGCAGAGAAAACTCACTGCCACTCTCTCAGTCTGCCTCCCTGCACTCACCACCAGTCACTGGGAGTGAAAGCCAGCCCTCTCACCTGTTAAATTCGGGAGGACCACAATGCCACACCCATGTCTGGACTGAAAGATAACCAAAGATATGTAAGGGTCCAACTACTGAGACGCAGTTTGGTTAAAGTCTCCTTTGCCAATAAACTGTGCACGTTCCATGGAGCTGGGAGCTGGCTGGACGCGAGGGAGATCCCTCCCACGACACGGGGACCTGGCTCCACCTTGGCAGTCACATGCCGCCTAACAAGCTGCCGGCTCCCACCACTGCCGGGGACCCCGTGGCTCTGGGAGGACCCCGAGGTACTCAGGACTGCCCGCTGCTGAGACCAGTGCAATGGCCTTCAGGGAGCCTGGCCAGCTCCTCCGACGATGATCAGTAGCCCAGATGATGGCACCTGCCCAGGGCCACCTCCTCCCTGGACACTTCCTGCTCTTTCACTGCTACGTCACTGCAGTTTCCACAGAGCCACGGACAGTCACTCCCACGCTGTCACCAGCTGTCGGTGGCTGACCACTCCTTATGAAGAAGACTGTGTCTTAGTCACTGTGACTCCACCTGTCCTAGCCCAGCGCCCAGGAGAGATGGAGAAAGGAAGAAGCAGAAGGAAAAGCTTTCACAAAATAGATGCATTCAGGTCTCCCCTAGTGGTCCAGTGGGTAAAGAGTCTGCCTTGCAGTGCAAGGGGCACCGGTTCCATCCCTGGCCTGGGAAGATCCCACGTGCCACAGAGCGGCTAGACTGGTGTGTCCAATTAGAAGCCAGTGCTCTGGAGTGCATGCGCCCAGAGCCGGTGCTCTGCAACAAGAGAGGCCACTGCTATGGGAGACCCACACAGGCCAAAGAATAAAGATGGATGAAAATAAATGATGACTTAAGAGGCAAAACAAAAAGAAAAAAAATTTTTTTAAATAGATGCACTTAGTGCAGGACAGCAGTCTCCACTAGGGACAATTCTGCCTCCAAGGAATAGGAAGACGCTGTTAGTTGTCACAGTGGTGGGGGTGCTACGTGGGGCGCAGAGGCCAGCGATGCTGCCAGGCTTCCTCTAGTGCACAGGCCAGCCTTTCCACAAGCACTGTGTGCTCAGCTGCTCAGGCGTGTCCGACTCTGTGACCCCACGGACTGCAGCCCACCGGGCGCCTCTGTCCATGGGATTCTCCAGGTAAGAATACTGCCCTCCTCCAGGGGATCTCAACTCAGGTGTTGATCCCAGGTCTCCTGCATTGCAGGTGAATTCTTTACCAGCTGAACCATCGAGAAGCCCTCAACGAGCAATAACCTGGTCCCAAATGTCCAGGGTGCTGAGGCTGAGAAAGCCCAGTTTCAGGGGAGGGGAGGAGGGATGCAGCATTTTGCTTCCAGTATATCAATAACATCACAGATTTTAAAATAATCCCCATTATCTTGTTGCATTCTTATATCAGGATAATTACTTTCTCAGCCGCAATTAACAGATGAAGAAATGAGACTAAGAGGGCAAAGGTCTCGCTGGGGATGAGCCAAACAAACGGTAGCAGGGAGTCCAGGGCTTCTGACTTGGGTCTGGAATCTCCCCACTTCATTGGGAGGAAGACTTTGGTCCTGAAGGTAAAGGAGGGTCCTAGAAAAGTGGGATGTTAGGACAAGAAAGGCCCTTCGAGAGCCCCCAGAGGCTTCTCTCACGTGGGTGGAGAGACCCAGAACCAGAACTCAGCCTGCGGTGGGCACCGGATTCTGTTCAACGACAGCTCAAGGCCATGCTGACCTGGGGCAGAGCTGGTTCCAGCCCCACACGCTCCTCTCCTGGGCCCAGCACGCCGCCCCTGCCCTTCACACACCATCTAAGTCTTTCACACACGCTGCTTTTTCTAACAGCCTCTCCCTCTGGAGGCAGCTGGTAAACAGATGCCACAGGGGAGGATTTCCTGAGCGTGTCTCGGAAACTTGGAGGAAGGGAGAAGAGTGAACAGTCAGTGGGCGCCCGAGGACTCTGATTCGATGCTGTCTTCCCAACCTTTTCCAGGACGAGGCCCCTGAGAGTGGACGTCAAGCTTTATTAACGGATACAAAATGCAGAAGGCGGTTCAGATATTCATTCTAAGAGTTGGAATTGCCAAAGAAAGTAATTACGGCAGGACCAAAAAGGAAATCAGAAAGATGGGAAGCAAGTGCTTGAAAAATGTAAAAACATACTTCCTCCGACCAAAGGGAACACAGCACGTGGAGGCCCAGGGGAACAGGAGGGGAGGCTGCAGAGGTGAGTGGGAGACCACTCTAAGGGACAGGACAATACTCCAGGCCAGAAATCAGGAGAGGCTAAAGCGAGGCCAGAGTGGAAGGCAGAGACAAGAGAGACCATGGGAGAAATTTTCAAGCAGACTCTACGGGACTTTGGCAATGACGGGATCTCGGGGCGTAAGGGTCCTGCTGTCCAGGATGGCAGCCACTCGCCACTTGTAAGTCATTTAAATGAAATTAAGACGTCGCTGTCTTGGTCACCGTAGCCACAATGCACAAACGCAATAGCCATGTGTACCATGTTGGTCAATGCAGATTTACAGAACAGCTCCCTCCCTGCACAAGGTTCTACCAGACAGTACTGGTCCACAGGGACCCTGTAGGTTTGGAAGAACCAATTCCAGTGGGTGGATGAGACGCCAGGAAATGCTTATGCTGTCTACTCCATCAGGACCAAATAAACAGGACCCATTCTGGGGGCCAGGGCGGCTGAGTCTGGTTTCAGACCCGTTAGATGGAGGCGGCCCATGAAGCCATAGCAGGCCTGCAGAAAACGCTAGGTGGAAACAGGCACCACTCAGAGACAATGGAGATGTTGAAGAGTCCCTGTTACCAAGACTGGGGTGCAGTCAACCATGGCTGGAGGGCATCGCTGCCTCCATGGACATGAGTTTGAGTAAACTCTGGGAGACCGTGAAGGGCAGGGAAGCCTGGTGTGCTGCAGTCCACGAGGTCACAAAGAGTCGGATACAACTCACCGATGAAGCAACAACAACAAACCATGTGAATGAGGATAGAAGTGGAAGAAAACTTCCAAGGCAGGAGTAAAATGGCAAAGGGAAGGGTGGGCCAGAGTCAGTGGGCGCCGAGGACTCTGATTCGATGCTGTCTTCCCAACCTTTTCCAGGACGAGGCCCTGAGGGACGTCAAGCTTTATTAACGGATACAAAATGCAGAAGGCGGTTCAGATATTCATTCTAAGAGTTGGAATTGCCAAAGAAAGTAATTACGGCAGGACCAAAAAGGAAATCAGAAAGATGGGAAGCAAGTGCTTGAAAAATGTAAAAACATACTTCCTCCGACCAAAGGGAACACAGCACGTGGAGGCCCAGGGGAACAGGAGGGGAGGCTGCAGAGGTGAGTGGGAGACCACTCTAAGGGACAGGACAATACTCCAGGCCAGAAATCAGGAGAGGCTAAAGCGAGGCCAGAGTGGAAGGCAGAGACAAGAGAGACCATGGGAGAAATTTTCAAGCAGACTCTACGGGACTTTGGCAATGACGGGATCTCGGGGCGTAAGGGTCCTGCTGTCCAGGATGGCAGCCACTCGCCACTTGTAAGTCATTTAAATGAAATTAAGACGTCGCTGTCTTGGTCACCGTAGCCACAATGCACAAACGCAATAGCCATGTGTACCATGTTGGTCAATGCAGATTTACAGAACAGCTCCCTCCCTGCACAAGGTTCTACCAGACAGTACTGGTCCACAGGGACCCTGTAGGTTTGGAAGAACCAATTCCAGTGGGTGGATGAGACGCCAGGAAATGCTTATGCTGTCTACTCCATCAGGACCAAATAAACAGGACCCATTCTGGGGGCCAGGGCGGCTGAGTCTGGTTTCAGACCCGTTAGATGGAGGCGGCCCATGAAGCCATAGCAGGCCTGCAGAAAACGCTAGGTGGAAACAGGCACCACTCAGAGACAATGGAGATGTTGAAGAGTCCCTGTTACCAAGACTGGGGTGCAGTCAACCATGGCTGGAGGGCATCGCTGCCTCCATGGACATGAGTTTGAGTAAACTCTGGGAGACCGTGAAGGGCAGGGAAGCCTGGTGTGCTGCAGTCCACGAGGTCACAAAGAGTCGGATACAACTCACCGATGAAGCAACAACAACAAACCATGTGAATGAGGATAGAAGTGGAAGAAAACTTCCAAGGCAGGAGTAGTGGCAGAAAGTGGGCCAGAGTGAGGGGGAGGTGACCAAGTGTGGCTGACTCTGGAAGCCAGGAGAGGAAGTGTGAGAAGCGGGACAGCCTGCACATCTCACCACTCAGCCTACCACTAAGGCTACATCTCCTCAATTAAAAACCCTTCCCCGACCGCTCCTGTCTCTGAGCTGAGCAGCTGCAGTGAGACGCACTCACGTCCATGATTAACAGCACACTTCTAAGTGGTTCTCTGGGGGCTTCCCCGGTGGTCCAGTGGGTAGGGACACCGCCTTGCAGTGCAAGGGGCGCCGGTCGGATCCCTGGCCTGGGAAGATCCCATGTGCTGCGGAGCAGCTGGACCCATGTGTCCAATTACCGAGCCGGAGCTCTGGAGTGCATGTGCGCAGAGCTGGTGCTCTGCGACAACAGAGGCTACAGCAATGGGAGGCCCACACGGGCCAAAGAACGAAGATGGATGAAACTAGAGAAATGAAAGACCAATAGAAGCGGCCCGCCCACCCCCCTCCCTCCCCAACCCACACCCCCATAAATAAATAAATAAATAAAAATAAACTAAGTGGTTCTCTGATTGGTGGGCACGTTCAGTGTCACTGCAAGCAATGTGGGATGGGGGACCTGGGCCTTCTCTGTCCCCTGTGTCCTTCAGACAGAGGGGCCCGTATTTAGCACGTAAACCCCCTGGGGAGAGCAGGCTCAGCTGCTCAGCCCGCTGAGGCCTGCAGACCCGCGAGGCCGCAGCCGCCCCGCTGCACCCGACCTTCGAGGCGACACTCACTGGAAGGGCAGCTTCTCGTCGTTGGGCTTGATGCAGCGGACGTAGTGCGGCGTCGTAGCGTTCAGGGTCTCCATGAGCAGGTGCAGGGAGGAGCGGAACTGGGGAGACAAAGGTCGGCGCCTGGCGACGTGTTCCTCCTCAGCCTTTCGTGGCTGAGGCACGAACGTCCGGGAGCCCCCAGAGACTGGGGGTGGGAGCTGTCAGTGCTCTGGTTGTTCTATTATTTTTAACGCAGGACAGGAAACACCTGGGGAACCAGGGCTGGGCGCCAGCTCTGACGCTGCCGGGCTGCGTGACCCAAACCCAGGCCCTCCTCCATCCTGGCACCAGGACGCCTCAAAGCACGTGGGGAGAGCCGGCCTGGGTGTGCCTCACTCAGCACGCTGATCAGATCAGGTGAGCAAGGGCCCAGAGCGTGACTGGAGGCTCTGCATCCCTGGCGTGTGGTGCCCAGGCAGCACCCTGGGCATTACTGTTACAGGAAGCGCCCAGGGCAGGAAGGTACGGAAGCCGTACGGTCAGTGGCTGCCAGGGGTGCAGCAGGCCCTCTCCTCACCCCCCGCCAGTTTCCTCTAGTGAAGGTTTCAGCTGCATTCTTCACAGGCCACAGAAAGATGGGGCTGGGGGCTGGGGGCTGGACGCTGAGGCCACTCTGGCCTCCCCGACTCTGCTCCTCCCTCCTTCCTCCCCACGGAGGCAGCCCTGCCACCCGCGCCCGGGCCCACAGCTCCAGGGCCTGGGCTCACCTGGTAGCCCACGGTTTTCTTGTGCTCCTTGTTGGAGGGTTTCACGGGGGGTTTTAAGGAGCGAATGTTGATCTTTGAGGACGTGGTGGCGGCAGGAGCAGAGTCTTTTCCGTCGTGGAAGAGGTCAGCCACCAGCGGGAACTGGAAACAAACAGAGGAAGAAGATGGAGGACGAGAGCTCTAGGCCTTGATGCTGCTTCACTTCTTTCCAAGGAGTCTTCCAACACACGCCCGAGGGACCCAGAAACATGCATCCACACAAAGACTTGCACACACCAGTGTCCAGCGTTCTTCCTAGTAGCCACAAAACAGTAACAACCCAAACGTCCATCAACTGCTAACAGATAAGCAGAATGTGGTGTATATGCACAGTGGAATATTACTGAACCATGCAAAGGAATGAAGTCCTCGTTCCTGCTACAACCTTTCTGAACCTTTGAACACACCAAGTGAAAAAGCCAGACATGGATGACCACGCAGTGCACAGTTCCATTGACTGGAAGTCTCCATGGACCAGAAAGTGGTTTAGTGTTTGCCAGGGGCTGGGGGAAACAGGGAGAGTGGAGTGACTGCTGATGGGGAGAGCATGTCTTCTTGGAGTAATGAAAATATTCTAGAATTCAGCATGGTAATGGGTGCCCAACTTGGTGAATACACTGAAACTACTGAATTATTATATGCTTTAAAAGGGTGAAGTTTGGGTATAAGAACTATAATTTAAAGAAAGGAAGGGGAAAAAAGTAATTTCCCCAGACCATCTCACTTAACCCTTACCTACAAAGATGGGCAAAACCTCTTTCTCTTCTGGGGTGGCAGAAGGAAGCGATGGCCTAATAAAACTGTTCAAAAATCTCCACACTTATTATTACTGGATCCTGTAAAGTTATTTAATTTCTGAAATTCTTCATCAGTGAAATGGGGATAGGGATGAACTCGCTATAATGGAGCTGCCATGAGACTAAATAAGGTGACCCCTCCGTAAAGGCACGGCCTGCACAGGGAAGATCAGGCCATGCAGGAGGGCAGGCGGGACCAAGTCCCAGCACTCCAGTCCCTAGTCCTGCCTGCGGACCCTGAGGAAGTGGAGGCTGGGACCAGAATCCAGGGTTGGAAGGAAGTGGAAGCTGGGGGCAGAATTGAGGGCTGGAAGGCCGCTATCATCGGCCTGCAGGTGGGCAGCGGGCAAAAGGAGCATCCAGGGCCCCACTCTAACCCTGAGGCTTTCCCACCCAACACAAGGGAGGCACAAATGCTCGAGCTCCGTCTCCAGGCTCTGCTCCCTCGGTCCCTACACCTTTGTTCCCATAACCGCCCTTACAATGGTGTCTTCCACTTCCTCTCACCAGTTCTGAAAGCCCGAGTCTGCCTTCTGGGGGCTCTGCAATTGGACCCCTCTGGGACAGTACCTTTTAAAGCAGTGAGGTTATCACTTTGGTGTGACACAGGCCGCCATGCTTGCTATCCCCACCTCCACACCTCTGCTCACTGTTAACTGAAACACCCACCCTTCCTCCTCTTCCCTCATTCTGAGAGTCCCAATTCTCAAGGTCTGGCCTTGAATCCTTCACAAGCCTTTCCAGATCCCTCCATCCACTCGCGTCTGCTTCCCCCAGGCTCAGCCACTTGAGGTACCACCCAGGTCTGGGCTGGGCCCATGGACCAGAAAGTGGTTTAGTGTTTGCCAGGGGCTGGGGGAAACAGGGAGAGTGGAGTGACTGCTGATGGGGAGAGCATGTCTTCTTGGAGTAATGAAAATATTCTAGAATTCAGCATGGTAATGGGTGCCCAACTTGGTGAATACACTGAAACTACTGAATTATTATATGCTTTAAAAGGGTGAAGTTTGGGTATAAGAACTATAATTTAAAGAAAGGAAGGGGAAAAAAGTAATTTCCCCAGACCATCTCACTTAACCCTTACCTACAAAGATGGGCAAAACCTCTTTCTCTTCTGGGGTGGCAGAAGGAAGCGATGGCCTAATAAAACTGTTCAAAAATCTCCACACTTATTATTACTGGATCCTGTAAAGTTATTTAATTTCTGAAATTCTTCATCAGTGAAATGGGGATAGGGATGAACTCGCTATACGGAGCTGCCATGAGACTAAATAAGGTGACCCCTCCGTAAAGGCACGGCCTGCACAGGGAAGATCAGGCCATGCAGGAGGGCAGGCGGGACCAAGTCCCAGCACTCCAGTCCCTAGTCCTGCCTGCGGACCCTGAGGAAGTGGAGGCTGGGACCAGAATCCAGGGTTGGAAGGAAGTGGAAGCTGGGGGCAGAATTGAGGGCTGGAAGGCCGCTATCATCGGCCTGCAGGTGGGCAGCGGGCAAAAGGAGCATCCAGGGCCCCACTCTAACCCTGAGGCTTTCCCACCCAACACAAGGGAGGCACAAATGCTCGAGCTCCGTCTCCAGGCTCTGCTCCCTCGGTCCCTACACCTTTGTTCCCATAACCGCCCTTACAATGGTGTCTTCCACTTCCTCTCACCAGTTCTGAAAGCCCGAGTCTGCCTTCTGGGGGCTCTGCAATTGGACCCCTCTGGGACAGTACCTTTTAAAGCAGTGAGGTTATCACTTTGGTGTGACACAGGCCGCCATGCTTGCTATCCCCACCTCCACACCTCTGCTCACTGTTAACTGAAACACCCACCCTTCCTCCTCTTCCCTCATTCTGAGAGTCCCAATTCTCAAGGTCTGGCCTTGAATCCTTCACAAGCCTTTCCAGATCCCTCCATCCACTCGCGTCTGCTTCCCCCAGGCTCAGCCACTTGAGGTACCACCCGAGGTCTGGGCTGGGCCCTGAGCCCTCTGCCTGCTGAACCCACAGCCCCCAGCTTCTCTCTCGACGGAGGGTGGGTGCAGAAGAGAGGATTAATAATCGATGTAGGTATAGAGAGCAGTACCCGGCATAGAATAAGCCCTCTGACCTGGCCTGATTTTATTATTTTATACATGAAAAATTTGCCTACATTATGAAAGCACAGGTGCCTCTGTGTGTGCTCAGTGGTATCCGATGCTTTGCGATCCCATGGACTGCAGCCCGCCAGGCTCCTCTGTCCGTGGGATTCCCCAGGCAACAGAGCGGGTCACCATTTCCTCCCCAGGAGATGTTCCCCACCCAGGGATCAAACCCACGTTTCTTACGTTTCCTGCACTGGCAGGCGGGTTCTTTACCACTAGCGCCACCTGGGAAGCCAGATACCTGAGGAAGCTATATTTTTGAGCCGAAGAGGAAATAGAATTATCCATTTTAGATTTGGAAGAACCATAAAGACGAACACTCACCTTCCAGTGGCAGGGAGGAAAGAGCAGCTCGGAGTGGAGGGACCTACCAGAACCCTGCGCTGACCCCTCATCCACCTAGCACCAAGCCCTGCAGCATCGACTCCCCCAGGGCTGCTGGTTAATGGCCCAGTCGGAGCCGGAAGCACAGACCCAGCCTCCCCTCTGGAGGCTCAGCAGCCCCACTTCCTCCAGCTCTCTGCCTGCTTTCCCCGCTGTGCTCTCTTCCCGCACCTTCACCGCTCCATCGTCCCCGCCTCTCCCCTGAGAGCTGCTGATCCCCACACTACACTGTCACCGTTCACCTCTGCTAACACTCCTTCCCTGGACAGTGTCCTCGGTGCCGTGGCTTCAGCTACCACCTTCAAGCTCATGTCTCCACCTCGATCTTCCACTACCACGATCCCCGTTCCATAGTTCCACGATCCACAGACCACCTCTGCTCAATATCCTCCGCCTGGCTCTCGGTGTCCCTCTGAAGCTCCCAACTCGACATGGCTCAAACCGCTACCACCTGCTGTCTTCCCAGATTTAGAGATCTTGCCATCATCCTTCTCATCCCACTCAGTCACCAAGTCTGTCCACGGTTAAGTCTCAGCAGTCCTTTCTGAGACTAGAAAGGTCTAGAACGCCTGCCCTCCTCGTTGAGCTCTCTCCCGGGTCGCTGTAGTCACCTACAAAGCTCAAGGGCCCACCTCCAGCTATACCCTTCTGCCCCCGGCTAAAGCCACATCCCTCGACCCCTGAGCTTCTCTCCCGGCCCCGATCTAAACCGAAGAATAAGGAGTGGAGTTTTATTATTTTATACATGAAAAATTTGCCTACATTATGAAAGCACAGGTGCCTCTGTGTGTGCTCAGTGGTATCCGATGCTTTGCGATCCCATGGACTGCAGCCCGCCAGGCTCCTCTGTCCGTGGGATTCCCCAGGCAACAGAGCGGGTCACCATTTCCTCCCAGGAGATGTTCCCACCCAGGGATCAAACCCACGTTTCTTACGTTTCCTGCACTGGCAGGCGGGTTCTTTACCACTAGCGCCACCTGGGAAGCCAGATACCTGAGGAAGCTATATTTTTGAGCCGAAGAGGAAATAGAATTATCCATTTTAGATTTGGAAGAACCATAAAGACGAACACTCACCTTCCAGTGGCAGGGAGGAAAGAGCAGCTCGGAGTGGAGGGACCTACCAGAACCCTGCGCTGACCCCTCATCCACCTAGCACCAAGCCCTGCAGCATCGACTCCCCCAGGGCTGCTGGTTAATGGCCCAGTCGGAGCCGGAAGCACAGACCCAGCCTCCCCTCTGGAGGCTCAGCAGCCCCACTTCCTCCAGCTCTCTGCCTGCTTTCCCCGCTGTGCTCTCTTCCCGCACCTTCACCGCTCCATCGTCCCCGCCTCTCCCCTGAGAGCTGCTGATCCCCACACTACACTGTCACCGTTCACCTCTGCTAACACTCCTTCCCTGGACAGTGTCCTCGGTGCCGTGGCTTCAGCTACCACCTTCAAGCTCATGTCTCCACCTCGATCTTCCACTACCACGATCCCCGTTCCATAGTTCCACGATCCACAGACCACCTCTGCTCAATATCCTCCGCCTGGCTCTCGGTGTCCCTCTGAAGCTCCCAACTCGACATGGCTCAAACCGCTACCACCTGCTGTCTTCCCAGATTTAGAGATCTTGCCATCATCCTTCTCATCCCACTCAGTCACCAAGTCTGTCCACGGTTAAGTCTCAGCAGTCCTTTCTGAGACTAGAAAGGTCTAGAACGCCTGCCCTCCTCGTTGAGCTCTCTCCCGGGTCGCTGTAGTCACCTACAAAGCTCAAGGGCCCACCTCCAGCTATACCCTTCTGCAAACACATTCTACCCCACAGTTGGTCTTAAGAGTTTTCTCTACATCCAAACCATGCCGTCACCCCTTGTTTACAGGCTCATTGGTCCTCACTGTCCATGGCAAAGAGCCACCATCATAGATCTAAACCGAGAATAGGAGGAGTGGCAGGAATGGAGGGTGGAGGTGGGAGAGGCCAGCCCAGGCATGGGGCCTCTGTAAACTGGTGCCAGAGAGCCCAGGCACATGCGCGAAGAGGCACACGCACGAAAGGGCCACAGGCGCAGTCAGAGCGGCGCCTAGAAATGTCCGCAGGGAAATGATTAGTGGGAGTCTGAGCCAGGTTCACATTCTAAAGGCATCAAGGATTCAGTCTGCCAACTTTGAACAATATATAACCAATTAAATTATTCTAATTCATATACTTTTGGAAATGGACTTCCAAGATGTTTGAGTCTTGGGTAGAAGTGGCCAACTGCATGACCACACTGTTGGAGAAGTCTGATTGATAGAAATCATTCATAGGAACTTTTTGCTGTGAGAAATCTCTTACATCTAAGGTCAGGACCTTGGATCAGAACCACAGGAAGAACTCTGAAATCGAATGCAACAATAACAGTATTTTTAAATTGGAAGCCCCCTTCTCTTGCTTTAATCAGAAAAACTATGCCTTTTACTTATGTGATATATTAAAGGATTTATAACTCAAGAACAAAAGATGAAAACTTCTATTCAAGGCAGATTTTAATCTACACTGGCACCGTGCTGTCATTTAGGAAGAAACACAACCAAGTGTGGAGGATTTGCACTTTACTTTAAACACTGTTTTTTGGGACTTCCCTGTTGGTTCAGTTGCTAAGACTCTGAGATCCCAATGCAGCAGTCCCAGGATTCAATCCCTGGTCAGGGAACTAGATCCCACATGCCATAACTAACACTCAGCACAGCCAAACAGATAAATAAATAAAAATATTAAAAATAAACGGAAGACCAACTCCCTGGTGCCGCTCGTGGGGGGACCCAAGCCCTTCTGATCGAGGCCCAGAGAAAATAAAAACAGCTATGTTTTCATGGTAGGTCCTGGCTGTCGAGACTGCATCTGTAAGTGGTAGGGTCTCTGGGATGGAGAAGAAGATGAGTTTGTTGGGCCCTTAATACTAGGGATTCCCTGTTGCTCAGCTGGTAAACAATTTGCCTGCAATGCAGCAGACCTGGGTTTGCTTGCTGGGTTGATCCCCAGGAGAAAGGAATGGCTACCCACTCCAGTATTCTTGCCTGGAGCATTCCATGGCTCATCCACAGCTCACAAAGAGTTGGACATGACTGAGTAACTTTCACTTCACTAATGCTACGGGAGAAGGGGCAGGCTTTATTATGTTCTATTTCAAATTTATAATCCAGTGAACACACAGAGACATCTAGTTTAACCACAAGATGGAATGACCAAGGGGTACCATGCTTAACCTCGGGCTGAAGGCCACCGTAAACACCAGGCAGGTAACACGGCAGCACCCGACCCCAGCCCGGCCCCCAGGACAAGGGGACTAGCCAGAGGGGGAACTCCTTGGCCCTGGAGTGTCCCCACTGTAAATAAATCCAAAGTTTCCATGAAAAGTAGCTACCAAACTCTTGTTTGAAAAGGGATTCATGCAAAAGAACACATTTCTGAATGTCAGTTCATCAGTCCTTCCCCAGAGCATTGCCAAGAACAACAAGGTCATCTGCCATCTGCCTCTGCAGAGACTGAATCCCGGGCTGCTGCTGACCTTCAACACCTTCCGAGGCAGTTCAGGCTGGAGTGAGGCACTCTGTGCTCCAGGGAATCTGGTGGGGCAGGTCTTTAGATAGGTGGATGCTTTTAGGAAGAGATTTTATGATCCGAATCCTTGAGTCTCCTCGTAGCTAGAAAAACACCAAATCCCTTCATGATGACATCAGATTCTCATGACTAGCAGAAAACCTTCTGTAAAATGAATGCTAATGGTCCTGAATTCTCCCCTCACTAAACCCTTTATACTGACCTTCCCCTACTACGTTTTTGGGGCCATCTCTCAGAGCTATCTGGGGTGCTGCTTCCCGGGCTGCAGTCCTCATTTTGACCCCAATAAAGCTTAACTCGTAGGCTTCCCTGGTGGTGCAGTGGGTACAGAGTCCGCCTTGCAGTGCAAGGGCACCGGTTCGATCCCTGGCCCGGGAAGATCCCACATGCCGCAGAGCGGCTGGACTGGTGTGTCCAATTAGGAGACAGCACTCTGGAGCGCATGCGCCCAGAGCCAGTGCTCTGCAATGAGAGAGGCCACAGCAATGGGAGGCCAACACAGGCCGAAAAACAAAGATAGATGAAAATAAATAAATGAAAGACCAATAAAAGAGCCCAGAAAATTAAAAAAGAAAAAAAAAAAAGAAAGAAAACAACAAAGCTTAACTCACAACTCTCAAGTTGTGCATCTTTTTCAGTCGACACGAGTGTCAGAAAGTTGTTTTCCACTGTTGTTGTTTTTAACGGACTAACTCCAGTGCTGCTTTCCAAACAGCTGAAAGTCTGTTTACCAGCAGACGGCCCAAGAACAGAGGTACTACAATTCACCTCAGGGCAGCCCTGGGAAACAGGATCCAGCCCGGCCTTTCTAAAAACCCGCTTCCTTCAATCTTGAAAATACTTAAATAAAACCTTCAAACAAACCAAGCACTTCCCTGATACTGTTTGTCACTTATTTTAAAGTACCTACAGGCACTGGCTTTGGTGTTCTCTGCTATTCAAGTCTATCTATAGATTTTAAAAGCCCGAGGGAGATCTGTTTGAAAAGGCATTAAAAGAACTATGAAAACACTTTGGAAAGACCACTTGACTGAGGGAGAGAAAGGTCAGTTCCAGGTACATACAAAGCTGCTACCTTGAAATCACACCTCTTCACCTCTGTTTATATGAACATAAAATACCTTTTCTTTAAGACGCGTGAAACTAAAATAAGACACACTGTAATAACCATTCGATTGGAATCTCTTGACTCGAATCTCATCTTTAAAAGCTCCAGCTGTAAACATAATAACAAGTACATTTTCTTTTCCATCAATTCTTTTACATGGTATGCTACCCTGCAGACAGGAAAAAACCCTGAACTTTTAAGTAAGAAATATTCTGTTTAAAAAGGTTTTAGGGATTCCCTGGTGGTCCAGTGGGTAAGGACACCGCCTTGCAGTGCAAGGGGCGCTGGTTCGATCCCTGGCCTGGGAAGATCCCACGTGCTGCGCAGCGGCTAGACCGATGTGTCCAATTACCGAGCCGGAGTTCTGGAGCGCATGCGCCCAGAGCCGGTGCTCTGCGACAACAGAGGCCACCGCGATGGGAGGCCCACACGGGCCAAAAAAAGAAGAAAGGTGGGTGAAAATAGACAAATGAAAGATCAATAGAAGTGGCCCGCCAGCCACCCTCCCCGCCCCCCACCAAAAAAAAATAAAATAAAATAAAAAGGTTTTAAAGGGAAATTGAAGGAAAGCTCTCAGCACTTAATTTTGTTTAAAGAAGGGAGACCTTCTTGGATGGCAGAGAATGATTATATTGTTTTATTGACTGAAGTTCTCTCTTACATAGTTATCTATATATTCTAAATATTGGTAGAGGCTTTATAACTACCAGTACAAGCTTATTTTAAATAGGAAGCACTCCAAAAACACTTAAAAGTGCTATATAGTATGTTAACTCAAAAGCTATTATATACAAATTTTAAAAATTTTAAAACAAATGTGTTTGCTTTAAGTCTCCAGAAAAAAAAAATTTCCTGTTGAGATTCCCCACCCCCAGATTTATACAATTATTGCTTTTTACAATACACACTAAGAAGGAAAACCCTGAGTTTTCTTTCGTATCTAAAATAAATCAGTCTGTTAACCTGAAGTTGTGTTTTAAAGGGGCATCTCTTCAGTTAAATCTCTATAGCTTTCTGATAGCTGAAGAAGCAATTGGCTGTATTACAGCCTCTTAGGCTTTACTAATCACATTCTCATTAACATCATTTTATTTCCCTGCTCTTGGTGGGAGTTCTTCAAGTAGTCTTTCAGCTGGCAGGGTATGTGGTTCACTTCCATACCATCCTGCTTAGTTTTTCACACTGATTGGTCAATTTCTTACCAGGGGATGCCGCACAAAAGAAAAAAGCGAATAGGTCTCCCCCTAAATAAAAATACTTTCAGTAAAACCATGAACTTACCTATAGGATGCAAAAATTAGTTATGCTTAGGGAGAAGAAAGCCAATTTTAAAACAAGTTGGGCATTAACTGTATCCCATAGGTGTGCATCTTCCCAGGTCTTAATTTTTCTCTCTGGGTTTAAGTGTATTTTAGAAACATAAACTTCGTGGGACTGCTGTGAAAATTTTTTTACGAAAACGACAGAGGCTCGGTGAACTATGAGCTTTAAAAAGCCTGCAGGGACAGATGCTGCTAGAACTGCCTGTCTTGTCTGAGTGACTGAAAGCACATTTCCAATCGCTCTGGCTGGTGGCTACAGTCTGTGGAGATCCTGTCTCTAGGTCTGTGGTGATCTCATATTGATCTCTGCTTTCCATCTCCTGGGCTGTCTGCAATGCGCTGGAAGGAGTCCAGGGTTGGATATTCTCAACCTCCTCCCGCTGGGGTCTGGTGGTCCTGGAAGCCCCTCAAGTTCACCTCTGAGTGCTGCTGGTCATCACCAGACCACCCCTGAGGGCTTGAAAAGATAGGGGTGAGGGGGCCTGGCCACAAGATCTTTAGTTCTTTAGAATTATTGGTTACCTGGTGAAGGGGAAAGCTAGAGCTACGGTAGGTGAGCAAGGAAGAGTCGGGAGTTGGTACCTTTTAAGATAGAGCTTCTCTGGTAGCTCAGGGGTAAAGAATCTGCCTGCCAATGCAAGAGACGTGAGTCTGATCCCTGGCTGGGGAAGATCCCCTGGAGGAAGCAAATAGCAACCCACTCCAGTCTTCTTTGCCTGGGAAATCCCATGGACAGAGGAGCCTGGTGGGCTACAGTCCACAGGATCACAAAGAGTCAGACATGACTTAGTGACTAAACAACAACAAAGCTTTTAAGAGTAGATCACAGATCTATTTACAGTCCGATTTAGCAATACTGCTAGACTTCTGAAGTGCACACTCTTTGAACTGTCAATTCCATTCCTAGTCATTTATAGGCAGACACAACTGTACAAGTAAGCAAAGATATATGTAAAGGACATTCCTCTCAGTATTATTTGAGTTAGTAAAATGCCAACAGCTGTGGAAAAAGAGAAAAAAGCATACGGATTCACGTGAGAGATGGCCAGGAGGTAACGGTAAGAGAAAAATGAGAGAGGACTATATATAATGCCATTCGCCTCAATATTAAACAGATGCACCAGGAGGTTTGCAACACTGGAGTGGGAATTCATGAGAAGGTAGGTCAGGAGTGGGAGAGAATACTTCTAGTTTATGTATTTCCATGCTATTTGAATTTCTTATGAGCCTATATTTCGTTTCTAATAAAAATCCAGTACACCTGATTTAAAATGATACCACTACTGAGAAAAAAGTGGGCACAGCAGGCCTGAGACTGCTACCCTAGAAGGGCCTGCTTACGAGACATGCCCTTGGCTGGAGCCTGGAAACGCGGATTTGGGGAGGGTCTTTTACAGTCCCTGGGAAGAACGGTTCACTAAGCCCACATCATTTGCACAAACAACATGGTTTCTGCTGAGCCAACCTGCTTTCCTGCTGGGAGTCTGAGGTGCTGCTGTGTGTCAGGCCCACATCGCTGGCTCCCAGGAGGGAGCCCTGGAGGCCCAGGCTCAGGTGAGCTGCTCCCGTAGACAGGTCCCAGGTACGCTCCTAACTCACTGCTGTGGGACTTAAGCATATTCGGCGTGACTCCCTCGGGGGAAGACTCTGGAAGCTTGCCCCTGGCTTCCCTGGACGTCACCCTAGGCACTTTCTCCCTTGCTGATTTGCCTTGTGTCCACTTGCTGTAATAAATCACAGCAGCGAGCCCCGCTATATGCTGGGGTCTGTGAGTCTTCCTAGCAAATGGTTCGATTGGGAGGTGACCGTGGGGACTCCCAGTACATCCCAATGATTCTTTTCCATAGAACCTTTACCACAACATACCACACAAATATAAACGAAACAAACCTCAAAGGCTAATAACAGATGATGTGCTGGTGAAAGAGTCCCCTCTAAATTCTGGGGTTCCTGAGAGACATTCAGATGAAGATGAAAATCAATGGCAGAACCAGACTCTGCATGTAATGGAAAGCACCCGTCGTTCTCCCTCAGCTCCCCGTTTGCGCTCCTGAAAGTGAAGGTCACTCAGCCGTGTCCGATTCTTTGCAGCTCATGAACGAGGCGTGGGACTCTCAAGGCAAGGATCCTGGAGTGGGGAGCCTTTCCCTTCTCCAGGGGATCTTCCCAACCCAGGGGCTGAACCCAGGACTCCCACATGGCAGACAGATTCTTTACCGCCTGAGCCACCAGGGAAGCCCATCTGTGCCCCTACCTGACAGGAGAAGTTTGTAACAAGAAAGGTTTTCAGCGTCTAAGGCCACTGTCAGGGTAACAGGCAGTCACAGGCCTCTAAGACACACATGATGAGGAAACACGCTCCTTGGGGCTCAAGCCACCCACTTCTACTCTCTCTCATTGTGGTCCTCTCCCATCCCCACCTCCCCTGCAAGGAAAGGACAAAGTCACGCTAACCACCATGGTCTAGAGGGCTGGACACGAGGCAAGCCGAGGGGTTCATCTCGAGCTGACGTGCACATTGATCCAAAGTAAATTCGTCTCAGTGATGACTAATTCTTTAGATGCTGCAAGATGACACGGACGGGGGTCTGCTCCAGGGCCACCCTCATGGCTGGTAACGACTCAAATCCTCCCTAAAACCCTGGCCTCGGGCCCACGTGGTGTA
Source organism: Tragulus kanchil (assembly GCA_022376925.1). Classification (NCBI taxonomy): domain Eukaryota; kingdom Metazoa; phylum Chordata; class Mammalia; order Artiodactyla; family Tragulidae; genus Tragulus; species Tragulus kanchil. Next base: position 141,566,609 of record JAIOJX010000003.1, read on the forward strand.
TGTGCCTCTAGGTGCCTGGGTCCATCCGGCGGGGTGTATTTCCTCCATTCCATCGTCTCAGCCCTGTGGCATTCATCCAAAGCTTATCACAAAGAGAAATTAATCTGCCACTTCCAGTGTTATCAGGCCTCTGCAGTGAGCGAGGCATCACATGGTCTGGGAGAAAGCTTCCCAACTCCTGGAGCGTCCTTCCCTGGGTCTCCCCTGAAGGGCTGCGGCCAGCGTCGGCACCTGCCTCTGAGCACGGCCAGGGGGCTTCTGGCTGGCAGGACTCGTGTTGCCCCAGCCTAGACCCCCTCTCTCTTTGGTTACTGCTGGCGTGCTCACCTGCCCGCTCCCAACCCGTAACAGGACGTAAATGCCTGGAGGTGTATTCAGGGCACCCATGGCAGGTGTTTAATTTGTTTAGGTGAATTAGTACCTTGTTACTTCTACCTGCAGTATGGACAAAAAATTTGCTCTCTTTTAGCTAGGCTCATGAGAAGAAAATAACAAAGATTCTGGAGATGAGAGGAAGTAACACTCCAAAATTACAGATGAAAGGGTCCCTTGGATCCTACCGTGCGATTTAAGTTTCTGGCTGTGGGCAGGTTTCACACACAGCTAGGCAGAAATCAAGTGTGTCATAACTAGGATTTGAAGGGGTGCAAATGCTTTTAAATCAGCCCCTAGGAGATGGAAGAATGGTGCGGTGCACGCCCCGGTGTCTCCACGGTTAGACCCACCAGTGCCCCTCCTGTCACCTGTCCTGTCGCCCACCCCCACGTTTTTTATTAGCCGGTATCTTTCCCAGTCACCTCTGCCATCCCTTGTTTTCTGCCCTCCATCAGGTCATCCTCAAATTCTACAGACCCCGCGTCTCCCCCGCCCCGTGCTCTGACTACACCCTGCCTGGCTCTGGCCAGGGACACTCCGCCCCTGTTTCCCTGCTTCCCGTGCGCCTTACCTTGCTGGCCTTCAGGATGTTGATCTGCTCTTCGTACACCGTGTCTCTGTTTTTCTCCAGAAAACCATCTGAAAGGTACTCCACCTGGGGTCACAGAAACAGAAACAGTAGCTAGTGCCCCTGCCTGACCAGGGTCCTCAGCTCCTCTCCAGGGGTCCATCTCATCCACAGCGGATTCTGAAAACAGTCGTGTGTACATGGGAAACCCACAGATGCTCTCATCATAACTGCAAACCCAAGACATGATTGGGATTTACAGAGAGGGAGTTGAATATTCATTTTGTAGAAAACCATAATGTTTTCAAAAGGAGTTCCCCTGAGATGGACTTTGACAGACGGCTTCCTGTGGGTGCTCTTGTCAGCCACACATCAGGTCTACCGAATTAGAACTTGCCTTTGAGCAAGACCTGGTGACTTACAAGCACACGAAAATTTAAAAAGCACTAAGCTAGCACATTCAGAACACAATCCACGTGGAGAAATTCTAAGCCTACCCCAGCTGCTAGAGCCACACTTGCCTTTTCTTTTTTTTTTTTTTTTAAATTGTGTTTCAGGTTACTCCAATACTTGCCTTTTCTCTCTCCGGTTCCCAGAGGCTAGACAAGGCCCCACCTAAGAGATTCCAGGCCACTTATCTGGCTTCAAAGGTCAGCTCCCTCTTAGTCCAAGAACCCCTCGCTCCCCGAGGGTGGGGCTCTCAGAGTGCCAAGCCCACCAAGAGGAGACCCACCTTGTCTGCAAAGTGGATGACAATGAAGGCCTTGTTGGACATGCGGGGTTTCTGGAAGTGCTGGCTGCAGGAGTGCCGGTCATAGAGCTTCTGAGCCCAGTTCTGGTCAGTTCCTTTGGGGACCTGTGGAGCCGCAAAATCAGGTGGATCCACGGCCTGCTTGCAACACACCCTGCGGGCCCACTGCTGTGGCTGTGCTGTTAGCCGGTATCTTTCCCAGTCACCTCTGCCATCCCTTGTTTTCTGCCCTCCATCAGGTCATCCTCAAATTCTACAGACCCGCGTCTCCCCCGCCCCGTGCTCTGACTACACCCTGCCTGGCTCTGGCCAGGGACACTCCGCCCCTGTTTCCCTGCTTCCCGTGCGCCTTACCTTGCTGGCCTTCAGGATGTTGATCTGCTCTTCGTACACCGTGTCTCTGTTTTTCTCCAGAAAACCATCTGAAAGGTACTCCACCTGGGGTCACAGAAACAGAAACAGTAGCTAGTGCCCCTGCCTGACCAGGGTCCTCAACTCCTCTCCAGGGGTCCATCTCATCCACAGCGGATTCTGAAAACAGTCGTGTGTACATGGGAAACCCACAGATGCTCTCATCATAACTGCAAACCCAAGACATGATTGGGATTTACAGAGAGGAGTTGAATATTCATTTTGTAGAAAACCATAATGTTTTCAAAGGAGTTCCCCTGAGATGGACTTTGACAGACGGCTTCCTGTGGGTGCTCTTGTCAGCCACACATCAGGTCTACCGAATTAGAACTTGCCTTTGAGCAAGACCTGGTGACTTACAAGCACACGAAAATTTAAAAAGCACTAAGCTAGCACATTCAGAACACAATCCACGTGGAGAAATTCTAAGCCTACCCCAGCTGCTAGAGCCACACTTGCCTTTTCTTTTTTTTTTTTTTTTAAATTGTGTTTCAGGTTACTCCAATACTTGCCTTTTCTCTCTCCGGTTCCCAGAGGCTAGACAAGGCCCCACCTAAGAGATTCCAGGCCACTTATCTGGCTTCAAAGGTCAGCTCCCTCTTAGTCCAAGAACCCCTCGCTCCCCGAGGGTGGGGCTCTCAGAGTGCCAAGCCCACCAAGAGGAGACCCACCTTGTCTGCAAAGTGGATGACAATGAAGGCCTTGTTGGACATGCGGGGTTTCTGGAAGTGCTGGCTGCAGGAGTGCCGGTCATAGAGCTTCTGAGCCCAGTTCTGGTCAGTTCCTTTGGGGACCTGTGGAGCCGCAAAATCAGGTGGATCCCACACGGCCTGCTTGCAACACACCCTGCGGGCCCACTGCTGTGGCTGTGCTGAACCTCAGAGAGCCTGCTGGTGGGCAAACGCTGCAAGAGCCGGGAGAGGATGAGGGTGGAGACCAAGGTCATGGGAGCAGGGTCACAACCCATGGGAAAAATCTGAAGATGCTTTTGTGTTCTGGTAGGCCCAGTGACTTTGGAGTCACAAACACATCACTCCATCTCTAGTCCAAGCTCCTGCTTATTCAGGCCAACTCCTGCAGCCGGTTAGCCCATCCTCTCTTTTTAAGTTCATCTGAATACCAGTCTCCAGGCTCAGCTCAACTCTGTCCTTTCCCTGGAGCCTTTCCTGACCACCCTTGATCTCACTTTGGAATTCTTCTAATTTAGTTCTTACACACGCACTGTCCAATATTGTTCATCAATTGGTTTTTGTGTTTTGTCTCTATAAACTGTAGGTAAGTTTGTTGCATTCAAGAAATATGTCTGGGGCTTCCCTGGTGGTCCAGCGGGTCAAGAGTTCGCCTTGCAGTGCAGGGGGCACTGGTTTGATCCCTGGCCTGGGAAGATCCCATGTGCCGTGGAGCAGCTGGACCGGTGTGTTCAATTACGAGCCAGCACTCGGGAGCACATGCGCCCAGAGCTGGTGCTCTGCAACAAGAGAGGCCACTGTAATGGGAAGCCCACGCAGGCTAAAGAATAAAGATGGATGAAAATAAATGAATTAAGAAAAAAACAATAAAAGAGGCCAAAATTTTAAAAAAAAGTCTTACTAGGGGAAAAAAAAAAAAAAGAAATATGTCTGTTTTTTTTCCTTACCCACAAAGAACTTACAACTGGGTTCCAGCCACACACTGGGTGCTAAGTATCTAGTGCCTAAAGTATCGGTACTAATTTACATTCAGAGACTTCACTCCGTTGAGGATGCTAAAGAGCAGTCTCTTCCCATGTCTTCAGAGATGGCTTCACAAGGGAAAACGCTTTGTGCTTTGTTGAAAATGAAACACAGAGCCACTGTGCCCACCACTCAAGTGACGAACGCCAACAGCGCCTTGGCTAACGGGAAGGCGGCCCCTTCATCCCACAGCGTCACTGCACACACCCCGTCCTCGCTGCTGGCCACCAACCGGTTTGCCCTCTCATTAGTTTCAACTGTGCATCTGGATCAGGCAGGGCTGAAGGTGACCCTTGCATTACCCACTTAAAAAGGGCTTTATTTAGTGAATTAATAAAACCTATGCCATACAAAAAATGCTTACCCACTTGAGGAAAAAATACTCAAATACTCTGTAACCAAGCAGATTTCTCTCGCTATTCAGCTGGGTGTCACTCGTACTGAATATCCATGCTAAGTGCCATAGGACTTTTAAGAAAACATTTCCTTGAAGGTTATTCAGTGTGTTGGGTAGACAAAATAAATTATATTTAATTCAGCATTTAAAAATAAGCTCTGTTTCATATTTGTCTCTAAGCATCCTGCCTTCAGAAACACCCGGTGTGGGGGAAGTACGAGGCCAGCCCGGTCGAGCTGCCGGGACGGGAGTCTGGAGGACCGGTACGCAGTGGACCCAGGCCCGGCAGGACCCGGGGGCAGGACCACGACGACAAGCCCCACCTGGGGCAACACTGGTATTTGCCAGTATCAAAATCGCCTTCTGTTGACCATGAAGTTGGACATGTTAGCCAATTCCACAATCCTACACATTCTTAGATCAGACTCACATGAAGCATTGAGGAAGAGGGGCCAGAATCATCATCATATGAAACTTACCACCTGACAAGGGTCATTCTCTCTTCCTACCCTCAACCATGACTAAAAATGAAGGCCAGAAGAAATTCACAAGAATTAAGAGTCTCAGATAATGCTAAAAGCAAATGCCCAAAGAACTGATTACCACGCAGTTTTCTATACATTTTCAATATATTAACTCATTCAATGCTCACAATAATCCTAGAACTAGGTACTATGACTATATACACTTTATATTTTTTATTTATTTATTTATTTTTGGGCGGGGGTCGGGTTGGGGAGGGAGGGGAGCGGGCAGGCCACTTCTATTGATCTTTCATTTCTCTATTTTCATCCGTCTTTGTTCTTTGGCTCCTGTGGGCCTCCCATCGTGGTGGCGTCTGTCGTTGCAGAGCGCCGGCTCTGGGCGCATGCGCTCCAGAGCTCTGGCTCGGTAATTGGACACATGGGTCCAGCCGCTCCGCGGCACATGGGATCTTCCCAGGCCAGGGCTCAAACCGGCGCCCCTTGCACTGCAAGGCGGTGTCCTTACCCACTAAACCACCAGGGGAAGCCCTATATACACTTTATAAATGAAGAAACCAAGACTGAGAGGTTAACTAACTTGCCCAAGATCACAAACCTGGGAAGCAGCAGAGCTGGCATTCAAACCAGGACAGGCTGGTTGGTTGATACACTCTCGCTATTCAGCTGGGTGTCACTCGTACTGAATATCCATGCTAAGTGCCATAGGACTTTTAAGAAAACATTTCCTTGAAGGTTATTCAGTGTGTTGGGTAGACAAAATAAATTATATTTAATTCAGCATTTAAAAATAAGCTCTGTTTCATATTTGTCTCTAAGCATCCTGCCTTCAGAAACACCCGGTGTGGGGGAAGTACGAGGCCAGCCCGGTCGAGCTGCCGGGACGGGAGTCTGGAGGACCGGTACGCAGTGGACCCAGGCCCGGCAGGACCCGGGGGCAGGACCACGACGACAAGCCCCACCTGGGGCAACACTGGTATTTGCCAGTATCAAAATCGCCTTCTGTTGACCATGAAGTTGGACATGTTAGCCAATTCCACAATCCTACACATTCTTAGATCAGACTCACATGAAGCATTGAGGAAGAGGGGCCAGAATCATCATCATATGAAACTTACCACCTGACAAGGGTCATTCTCTCTTCCTACCCTCAACCATGACTAAAAATGAAGGCCAGAAGAAATTCACAAGAATTAAGAGTCTCAGATAATGCTAAAAGCAAATGCCCAAAGAACTGATTACCACGCAGTTTTCTATACATTTTCAATATATTAACTCATTCAATGCTCACAATAATCCTAGAACTAGGTACTATGACTATATACACTTTATATTTTTTATTTATTTATTTATTTTTGGGCGGGGGTCGGGTTGGGGAGGGAGGGGAGCGGGCAGGCCACTTCTATTGATCTTTCATTTCTCTATTTTCATCCGTCTTTGTTCTTTGGCTCCTGTGGGCCTCCCATCGTGGTGGCGTCTGTCGTTGCAGAGCGCCGGCTCTGGGCGCATGCGCTCCAGAGCTCTGGCTCGGTAATTGGACACATGGGTCCAGCCGCTCCGCGGCACATGGGATCTTCCCAGGCCAGGGCTCAAACCGGCGCCCCTTGCACTGCAAGGCGGTGTCCTTACCCACTAAACCACCAGGGGAAGCCCTATATACACTTTATAAATGAAGAAACCAAGACTGAGAGGTTAACTAACTTGCCCAAGATCACAAACCTGGGAAGCAGCAGAGCTGGCATTCAAACCAGGACAGGCTGGTTGGTTGATACACTCCTCACTACTACACTTTCCTGCCTGATGACAGAGTTTTAAAGGTAACCACAAAGGCAGGCTGAGGTGGAAGGCAGTCATTTCTAAAAGTCTTTCTCTAAAAGCAGATTTAAAACAGGCATTGGAGACAGCAAGTAAATCTCACATTGTGATAAAATCTAGATGATGGTTATCAGTAGCTTCGAATATGCAGCGAATCAAATCCTTTATTTAAAAAAAAAAAAGAAAGAAAGAAAGCATCTGCCAGCAGCTTCATACAAGCTTCCTTAGTCTCCAAAGGCCCTGGGCCAGGAGCCAGGACCCCAGCTCTGTCCTCGTTGAGGTGGGCACTGTCTCCCAGGGGGCGAGTCCCTCTGATCTGCTCAGCTGGTCACTGGTGCCACCCAAGGGGAAGGCCGCATCTAGACAAAATGTCCCTAACAGGCAAATGTATAGAGACAGGAAGTAGATTTGCGGCTGCCGAGGGCGTGGGGGTATGGAGAGTTAACACGAATGGGTTTCTTTAGGGGATGAAAAAAATGTTCTAAAATCACGGGGTGGGGTGATAGGTGCACGGCTCTGAACATACTAAAAAATACTGAACTGTACATTTTAAACAGGTGAGTGGGTTGGTTCATTAATTCGACCTTAATAAGTTGTCAAAATACATTACACCTGACTTTTTCCCTTGCTATCAAAATAAAACAGAAAAAACAGGGCAGGAGGGAATGAAAGTCCTTGGACTTACTCAGTCCCTTGTTCCCAGCAGCCTGGGGTACAAACCCTGCGACCCAGGACAGCTTGTCACCAAGGGGCTCCTGGAACCCTGGAGGGGAATTATATAAGCACCCTGGTGGTCTAGAGGCTAAGCCTCCTCCCTCCCAGTGCAGGGCTTCCCTGGTGGCTCAGGTGGAAGAGAATCCACCTGCAATGCAGGAGACCCAGGTTCGATCCCTGGGTCAGGGAGATCCCCTGGAGAAGGGAAAGGCTGCGCACTCCAGTATTCTGGTCTGGAGAATCCCATGGACAGAGGAGCCTGGTGGGCTACAGTCCATGGGGTCGCAGAGTCCCACACAATTGAGCGACTAACACTTTCACTTCTCAGGAAAGTGCACGTCTGGCTGCCATCCCTGGCCTGGGGCAGCGCTTGGGCCAAAGCCTTCCCCAGCCCAACAGCTGACAAGAGCTGGCTGATGAGGACCCCAAAGCCAGTGAGTCCATCTCTGCTTCTTGTCCCTGTCTTCCCGCGATCTGCCACCAACAAGAGCGTCCCTCATCCTGTCTCACTCCACCCCACACGTCGGTGGGCTCCCTGATGCCCCCTACCCCTGGTGACCTCTCCAGGGACCCTGCCCCCACCAACTGACTCTGCTGTCCTGACAGCTCCAGGTGCAGGTGGCTCCCTCTTCTCCACCTGGCGGCTGCCACCTGCTTCATTTTTCCACTTTCACAAAACACCCTTCCATGTGCTCAGCAAAACACTTAACCCACCCACCCATCCTGTCCTTTCCCGGATCTAGGCGGCTGGCTAAGATCACACACCAGCTCCCCTTCCTTAATTCACTTCTGCTGGTTATTTAGTATAATTTGCTATTACTGCCAAAAAAGAAAATCAAATCCCAGGATGGGCCTCACCTCTGTGATCACCACTGGGCCCAGATGGGAGGGGAGAGCTGGCCTCGAGAGCCCCGACCTCTCACGCTCTGGTCTCGGACCTCACACCTCTGGCTGTTTCTCGTCCCTGCCTGCAGGGCAGCCTGTGCCCGCCTCCTCCATTCTCCTCGAGCTTCTAACCCCGCCGCCTCTCGGCAGACGCCAGGCTTTCTCCCTCACAGGGAAACTGGCTGTCAAGCAGGAGGCCTCGCACGCCTGCTCTGGGCTCTGTGTTCAGACACTCACCTGTGTCTGCAACCCCCGACCCGTCAGACCCTTCCCAGGGCAGGAAACACGCCTCCTCCCAGGCAGGCCCCTGAGCACACCCCTGCCTCCTGGGGGCCAGGAGCCGCCGTCTTCCCTCTCCCCGCCTTCCCTTTCTCTAAGCTCCTCCTGTTCACAGCGGAGCCTCCAGAGAGGCATTTGGATTTGCCACCTCTACCGCCTCTACCGCCTCGCTTCCTGCTCTCCTGTATCACTGAAGTTGGGCCTCTGCTCCGACAAGTCCCTCAAGACTGCTCTAACCAACGACTGGGTGCCAGTCGTGGGGCCGTCAAAGCCCTCACCCGCTGCCCCCCTGCTCAGCCAAAGCCCTCGGCGTCTTCACGGCTGGACAGCCACGGCCTCGCCAGCGCTCTGCCACCTCCAGTCTCTCTCCAGCGTACTTTTCACACGCTTGTCAGGGAGACCCGATGAACAGTCAGTCACAGCTCCCCTGCTTCTTCACTCCCTTCCATCCCTCAGACCCCTTGCCTGGGCAGACGAGGTCAAGCCTCCCAGTCTCGACAGATCCTGCTTCCCACCCTCTCCAGCCACCACCACGGGCTCTGGACAAAGCAGGCCAGCTCAGGCTCTGCAAACACAACATTCCCTGCGCCCAGAACCCCTCTCCCCTCACGGGACTCCCGCTAACACAGCCGCTCTGGGGGCCCCTCCCCCACCACACGTGTCTCAGTGTTTCCATCTTGGGAGATGGTCTTGGCCCGGCCCCTCAGAGGCATGCTGAAGGGACATGGGGCTTGCTGGGCGGATGGGTACGTCCCCTCTGTGCATGGGCTTCACATCTGTCCACCAGCAGCAGCCTCTGGGGCTACATCTTAAAAAACCACAAGCCCTTGGCCTTAATCCAGAGTACACTCTCACGAGAGCAGGCTGGACCCGATGAGCAGGCAGCAGGCATTCACTCCCGACGGCAGCCTGAGGTCCTCCTCCTTCCTCAACAACGACCTCGTCGCCAGGACGGTCCATCCTCATCGGCTCCTCGGGCTGGGCTCTCTGACTCAGGCCTGCCCCTGTCTCTCCAGCCCGAGGCAGGGTCTGTGTTTTCACTTCCTGGAATTGCTTCTAGGGGCTCAGGCCTTGTTTTCACAAAACTCCAGTTAAGACGCAAGTATGTCACTTACGAGAAAACATGCACTGATGTCCCCATTCCCGACTAGGCTGTTCCTACAAGAGGAGGATCTGCAAGTCAGGGCTATTACAGTCTAACTCCATACAGCAAAACGCGCCCTTCACAAGGGTGCAGCTCCAGGACTTCTGACTAAAGTAGTAACTGTTGGTTAAACATCCATTTGTTAGGACTACCCTAGCAAATAAGAATCCACCTGCCAAGGCAGGGGTCACAAGTTCCAGCTCTGGTCTGGAAGATTCCACGTGCCACACAGCAACGAAGCCCACACACCTGGAGCCCGTGTTCCACCCCAAGAGAAGCCACCACAGTGAGGAGCCTGCGTGCCACAAATGGAGAGAAGCTCAGCTAGAGAAGGCCCATGCAGAGCAATGAAGACCCAGTGCAGCCAGAAATAAAAAATAAATGAAAAATTTAAAATCCTTTTGTTACTAGAAGCAGTACCAGGTGACACTGGATGATTCTGAACTCCCACAGCAGCTACACCTCATGGAAGATGGTCTCCCCTGTGGGCTTTGTACCAGTCCCAAGTTTGGTGTCCAGCTGGCCTCCCCTGCTGCCCCTACGCTGCCTGGTGAGCCTGCGCATGGCACCATCACAGCACCGCCCCGATCTATCCTGACACGCCCCATGCGCTCCCACCCCTGGCTTGATTAGCAGGAAATTCAGGCTTATCCTCAGGCCTTCCCTTACAAGCAGCCTCAGGGACCGGGAAGCCAGCACCTCGCAGCACCGCCATGGCCGCGTGCAGCTCAGCACTCTTTCTGACTCTTTCTGACTCTTTCTGCCCCGGAGGTCACTCAGCTGTCCCTGGGCTCTAGTCGCTGCTCACAGCCCTTCACGGGCCCCTCGCCCGCGCCCAGGGCAGGCTCTCTTCAGGCACCAGGCTGCCTCTCCTCACCCTTTGCTGGCTAGCAGGGAGGTCCTTGTCTCCTCTCCTGAGGGTTTTCCTTCAAGACCAGACATACAGTAGGTGCTTAATACTGGGTTGGCCAAACAGTTCATTTGGGGTTTTTCCTAAGATGCTATGGAAAAACCCGAATGAGGTTTTTGGCCCAACCAGCACATTCTGGGTGTCTGGCAGGGGTTTGAACGAGACACAGTCTCAAACTTCAGTCACCTGCATCCAGGACTCTGACTAAAGTAGTATTCCCGACTAGGCTGTTCCTAAAAGAGGAGGATCTGCAAGTCAGGGCTATTACAGTCTAACTCCATACAGCAAAACGCGCCCTTCACAAGGGTGCAGCTCCAGGACTTCTGACTAAAGTAGTAACTGTTGGTTAAACATCCATTTGTTAGGACTACCCTAGCAAATAAGAATCCACCTGCCAAGGCAGGGGTCACAAGTTCCAGCTCTGGTCTGGAAGATTCCACGTGCCACACAGCAACGAAGCCCACACACCTGGAGCCCGTGTTCCACCCCAAGAGAAGCCACCACAGTGAGGAGCCTGCGTGCCACAAATGGAGAGAAGCTCAGCTAGAGAAGGCCCATGCAGAGCAATGAAGACCCAGTGCAGCCAGAAATAAAAAATAAATGAAAAATTTAAAATCCTTTTGTTACTAGAAGCAGTACCAGGTGACACTGGATGATTCTGAACTCCCACAGCAGCTACACCTCATGGAAGATGGTCTCCCCTGTGGGCTTTGTACCAGTCCCAAGTTTGGTGTCCAGCTGGCCTCCCCTGCTGCCCCTACGCTGCCTGGTGAGCCTGCGCATGGCACCATCACAGCACCGCCCCGATCTATCCTGACACGCCCCATGCGCTCCCACCCCTGGCTTGATTAGCAGGAAATTCAGGCTTATCCTCAGGCCTTCCCTTACAAGCAGCCTCAGGGACCGGGAAGCCAGCACCTCGCAGCACCGCCATGGCCGCGTGCAGCTCAGCACTCTTTCTGACTCTTTCTGACTCTTTCTGCCCCGGAGGTCACTCAGCTGTCCCTGGGCTCTAGTCGCTGCTCACAGCCCTTCACGGGCCCCTCGCCCGCGCCCAGGGCAGGCTCTCTTCAGGCACCAGGCTGCCTCTCCTCACCCTTTGCTGGCTAGCAGGGAGGTCCTTGTCTCCTCTCCTGAGGGTTTTCCTTCAAGACCAGACATACAGTAGGTGCTTAATACTGGGTTGGCCAAACAGTTCATTTGGGGTTTTTCCTAAGATGCTATGGAAAAACCCGAATGAGGTTTTTGGCCCAACCAGCACATTCTGGGTGTCTGGCAGGGGTTTGAACGAGACACAGTCTCAAACTTCAGTCACCGAATCTCAAAGATGTGACCAAACAGAAGGCGCCGCAGAGCATCAGGCCGAGACCATCCACACAGACACACACACAGCTGGGTTGTATTTCCCTTCAGCTTCCAGAAGGTAATACACGCAGCACACTCCCAGAAGACAGACGGGAAGGTGTGGGGATCCACTGTACCAGGTACACCCAAAGCTGCAGAGTCTAGGGTTTGCAGAGGATACTTTCAACACTGATGCCTATCTACAACCTGGTCCTCCCTGCAGCCACTGACACATCCCCCCCGCACTGCTGGGCCCTCCTCTGCCAGTCCCAGAACCGCCTGCTCCGCAGCTCCATGCTGCTCTCTTCCCTCCCAACTCCCTCCGCCAGAGGCCTGGGTCCCCGCCTCTGGACAGCCGTCTGAGGTCTCTCACTCTGCACTGCGACCAGTGCTCTCACTGCTGTGGCCTGACATTCCTGGGACATGTTCCCCTGGGTAGCGGCACCTCTGAGAACCTCAAAGTGTGAGTCACTCAGTCATGTCCAGCTCTCTGTGACCCCATGGACTGCAGCCCGCCAGGCTCCTCTGTCTGTGGAATTCTCCAGGCAAGAATACTCAAGTGGGTTGCCATTTCCTTCTCCACTAAGGACCTCAAACCAGGAGCCCAAACAAACTCCAAAGCAGGGCAAAGCAGGGAACATCATTGGGCAGCGGCTGATTTCACAGACTTAATCCCCCCTGGCACTGTGAGAGGCATGTGGGAGTTAAAGGAGAGCCCAGCCCCAGGGGCAGTGGTCTGTGGCATGGTTACTGCTTCATCACAGAGCCAGGTCCAGCCGCCTGCCTCAGAGCCTTGTCTGACCTTGGACTTCACAAACGGGTAAGGGAGCGAAGAGCTGAAACCTTCCTAAAGTCTAGGGGGTGGGCTGTTCTGGCTCAGAGGCCCAGAACTGGACAGAAGACATGGTTTTAGGGAGGGAGCTGAAGAGCTTCCTAAAGTAGGGCCAAACAGTTCATTTGGGGTTTTTCCTAAGATGCTATGGAAAAACCCGAATGAGGTTTTTGGCCCAACCAGCACATTCTGGGTGTCTGGCAGGGTTTGAACGAGACACAGTCTCAAACTTCAGTCACCGAATCTCAAAGATGTGACCAAACAGAAGGCGCCGCAGAGCATCAGGCCGAGACCATCCACACAGACACACACACAGCTGGGTTGTATTTCCCTTCAGCTTCCAGAAGGTAATACACGCAGCACACTCCCAGAAGACAGACGGGAAGGTGTGGGGATCCACTGTACCAGGTACACCCAAAGCTGCAGAGTCTAGGGTTTGCAGAGGATACTTTCAACACTGATGCCTATCTACAACCTGGTCCTCCCTGCAGCCACTGACACATCCCCCCCGCACTGCTGGGCCCTCCTCTGCCAGTCCCAGAACCGCCTGCTCCGCAGCTCCATGCTGCTCTCTTCCCTCCCAACTCCCTCCGCCAGAGGCCTGGGTCCCCGCCTCTGGACAGCCGTCTGAGGTCTCTCACTCTGCACTGCGACCAGTGCTCTCACTGCTGTGGCCTGACATTCCTGGGACATGTTCCCCTGGGTAGCGGCACCTCTGAGAACCTCAAAGTGTGAGTCACTCAGTCATGTCCAGCTCTCTGTGACCCCATGGACTGCAGCCCGCCAGGCTCCTCTGTCTGTGGAATTCTCCAGGCAAGAATACTCAAGTGGGTTGCCATTTCCTTCTCCACTAAGGACCTCAAACCAGGAGCCCAAACAAACTCCAAAGCAGGGCAAAGCAGGGAACATCATTGGGCAGCGGCTGATTTCACAGACTTAATCCCCCCTGGCACTGTGAGAGGCATGTGGGAGTTAAAGGAGAGCCCAGCCCCAGGGGCAGTGGTCTGTGGCATGGTTACTGCTTCATCACAGAGCCAGGTCCAGCCGCCTGCCTCAGAGCCTTGTCTGACCTTGGACTTCACAAACGGGTAAGGGAGCGAAGAGCTGAAACCTTCCTAAAGTCTAGGGGGTGGGCTGTTCTGGCTCAGAGGCCCAGAACTGGACAGAAGACATGGTTTTGGGGGGATGTGGAGCTTGAAGAGTCTTCCTGGAAGGGAAGTATCTGCTCCTCCCAAACCATGAAGCCACAAGCCACCCTCTAGAGCCAAGACGTGGGAGACCAGACAGCGACAGCAACGGGCTCTTCTCTTTCAATAATGAACCCATGGGGCTCCTACATCCTTTGAGTAGAGTTTCCACCCCTGGAGGAGGTGGCCGACATTTACCCTAATCACCGAACACCAAACTGGGAGAGGCCTGGAAGACCATCAGCTCCAACCTCCATGGAGTTCATCGAGCAGAAAACCGAAGGCCAAAGCAGTTCGGGGACTGGTAACACGGAGTTCCCCTGCACCACATGCCCCAGGCTGCCTGGCTCTCTCCGTGTTGGCAGTCCAGGGCTCTTCTTGTCACAGCAAGGCGCGTCTGTGACAAATGGCATGGGGAAATCCATCTCTCACTTGCCATCAAGCCACATGGCTCCTATCACTCACAAGCCACCTTGCACGGTGAAGACAGTGTTAGGCTCTTGACCCTCCCTCTCTGGATGCCTGTCTAGAAGCTGGGGCCCTTCTCTCAGCACCTAGGAGATCTGGGGCACCAAATCATACCACCACCACATCACGCCAATCTGTAACACCCAGTCTCTGCCAAAGGACACTGTTCACCAACATAGCAATATCTGCCAGTCACACTCCATGTGTTCCCTTCTGGTACCTTCTAGTGTACAGAACAGACACTAAGGCTTGTCCCAGCAAACTAAAGGCTGACGAAGCAGATGAAATTCCAGTTTTGAGCTCTCACATGTTCCCTTGCACCACACAGCTGTTCTCTGCCCCATGACCCCAAGCCTAAAACTGAACCCATTCAATGACGTCATCACCAGTTTTACCTTACATTCTTCATCCAACAGGTCCAAGATGCCCAGCTTAGCTTCTATGAGGTCTATACAAGGCTGGTTATCATAAAAGTCAATCAAGGTCCAAGGGATCTGCTCCTTCATGTATTCCTCCTGCTCCAGCTTGAATACATGCTGGTGTAAGAAGTGAGAAGTCAGGGTCAGTGAGCACACCTAACTTTCAACTCCCTGCGTTTTCACCACATACCCAGCCACCCGTGGACGTTTTTTTCCTGGAAGAAGTATCTGCTCCTCCCAAACCATGAAGCCACAAGCCACCCTCTAGAGCCAAGACGTGGGAGACCAGACAGCGACAGCAACGGGCTCTTCTCTTTCAATAATGAACCCATGGGGCTCCTACATCCTTTGAGTAGAGTTTCCACCCCTGGAGGAGGTGGCCGACATTTACCCTAATCACCGAACACCAAACTGGGAGAGGCCTGGAAGACCATCAGCTCCAACCTCCATGGAGTTCATCGAGCAGAAAACCGAAGGCCAAAGCAGTTCGGGGACTGGTAACACGGAGTTCCCCTGCACCACATGCCCCAGGCTGCCTGGCTCTCTCCGTGTTGGCAGTCCAGGGCTCTTCTTGTCACAGCAAGGCGCGTCTGTGACAAATGGCATGGGGAAATCCATCTCTCACTTGCCATCAAGCCACATGGCTCCTATCACTCACAAGCCACCTTGCACGGTGAAGACAGTGTTAGGCTCTTGACCCTCCCTCTCTGGATGCCTGTCTAGAAGCTGGGGCCCTTCTCTCAGCACCTAGGAGATCTGGGGCACCAAATCATACCACCACCACATCACGCCAATCTGTAACACCCAGTCTCTGCCAAAGGACACTGTTCACCAACATAGCAATATCTGCCAGTCACACTCCATGTGTTCCCTTCTGGTACCTTCTAGTGTACAGAACAGACACTAAGGCTTGTCCCAGCAAACTAAAGGCTGACGAAGCAGATGAAATTCCAGTTTTGAGCTCTCACATGTTCCCTTGCACCACACAGCTGTTCTCTGCCCCATGACCCCAAGCCTAAAACTGAACCCATTCAATGACGTCATCACCAGTTTTACCTTACATTCTTCATCCAACAGGTCCAAGATGCCCAGCTTAGCTTCTATGAGGTCTATACAAGGCTGGTTATCATAAAAGTCAATCAAGGTCCAAGGGATCTGCTCCTTCATGTATTCCTCCTGCTCCAGCTTGAATACATGCTGGTGTAAGAAGTGAGAAGTCAGGGTCAGTGAGCACACCCTAACTTTCAACTCCCCTGCGTTTCACCACATAGGCTCTGAGTCCCGGAGGATGGGAAACACTCATCAGAAAAGGTCTGGGCAACAGTCACAGTCATGGCTATAGAAAAAAAGCCCATTTAGGTGATCCCCAATTAATCTTAAAGGAAATCAACTCTGAATATTCATTGGAAGAACTGACGCTGAAGCTGAAGTGCCAATTCTTTGGTCACCTGATGTGAAAGTTGACCGTGATGCTAATGAAAGATTGAGGGCTGGAGGAGAAGGGGGCGACAGAGGATGAGAAGGCTGGATAGCATCATGGATACAATGGACATGAGCTGAGTAAACCCTGGGGACAGTGAAGGACAGGGAAGGCTGGCGGGCTCCAGTCCATGGCGTCACACTGAGTGACTGAACAACAACAAAGGTGATTCTTGCTCCCACGTGAACCCCTGCCTAGGACATGGTAATACTCACCCGCACTGTCGTACCTCAGCCAATCACAAGAAGCCTCACAACTGGCTTGCAATTACTCAAATACCCCAGAAGCTGGGGCTCAAAAAGAGTGAGCGTCAAAGCCAAGGAGAGGATCACTGACCCTCTCGACCCAGCTGTCTCATTTCCGCCCTCCTTCTGAGCAGTCAGGAGTGCCTGCCGAGAGTCGGGGAAACCAAGGGCGAGAGAGGGCAGAGCTGGAGCCCGCGGACCCTGGGTGGAAGTGAAGAGGGCTGGGCTGTCTGTGACTTCCTGGAGGGGAGAGGAGTCTCCCCCACCTGACATCTCCGGGTCCAGAAAAACCCACCGAGTTGAACTGCTGCTGGAGCTTCTCGTTGGCATAGTTGATACAGAACTGCTCAAAGCTGTTCACCTCAAACGTCTCAAACCTGCAGGACAGAAAGGTCAGAGGATAACGTAAGAGACGGCCCCTTTACCAAAGGCACCCCCGGCAGCCCTTGTGGGAGCAGAGGTGCTCCCATCAGTTATCGCAGTAACTCCAGTTGAGAGGTCCTGTCACTCTTGAGACCATTGTCACAGGTATCAGCACGATAGATAGCGTCCTATCAAAGAGGAGCATAAGAATGTGCGTCTTTTCACCATTAAGAAAAAGAAGTACTGATAGCAAGAAACCCTGGAAAAAGCAGCTGGAAGGACGAGAAAGCCACCCATGATTCTATCACTCGTGTTAACCACATGTTACATGTTAGAATCCACCTGCCAATGCATAAGACATAAGAGATGTGGGTTCCATCCCTGGGTCAGGAAGATCCCCTGGAAGAGGCCATGGCAACCCACTCCAGTTTTCTTGCCTGGAGAATCCCATGGTGAGAGAAGCCTGGCGGGCTACTGTCCATAGGGTCACAGAAAGTCTTAGCATACATATATGCCTGTTTCCTTACAGTGATTTCACATTTTTGAAGAAAAGTAGAATTACATGTAAAATTATATTTGTCATTTAACTTTCCATTTATTATTTAACGTTTTCATGCCACTGTTCTTCAAGGACATCAGTTTTAATGTCTGCCTTGTGGACCATCCTATAGATGAGAGATGCTGCTTTCGGCCTGAGAATTGCCTAGGACCCCAGGTGAGAGGGGCGGTGGGCTAGAATTCAGCTGGTGTCCTCCCTCATGTCTGACAGGGAGCGTTTGCCCCAGAGGGATCCCATTCTCCAATTCAACAAAGGCTCCTCTTGGGCTGGCATGCAAATGAATCATACTGTAACCAATCACCTATCACAGGACATTCTAGTTTTTTCCCCAGTTTTTAGCTGCTATGGCTGCTGTGACAAATAGTAGACATGCACCTTTGAACCTGGGATTCCTACGAAGCTGTTCTAGAAGGAAAACTACTATGTCAGAGTTTGTTTTCTTAAATGGTAGCAGCAAATTACCTTCCAGAAAGATGGAACCAACTGATGTTATCACCTTACCCTCACCCCGGCCTCCCAGTATACGCAAACACCTTGTTCTCCTAACACTAGCTAATAATGTTGTTTTTAGATTCATGTTTGAGGACTTCCCTGGTGGTCCAGTGGTTACGAATCTGCCTGCCAATATAGGGGGCCACGGGTTTGATGCCCAGTCCTAGAAGATTCCACATGCCACGGGGCAACTAAGCTCATGTGCCCCATTACCAAGCCTGTGCACTCTAGAGCCTGTGCTCTGCAACAAGAGAAGCCACTATAATGAGAAGCCCACACACTGCAACTAGAGAGTTAGACCCCACTTGCTGCAACTAGAAAAGCAAAGAAGCAAAGAAGATCCAGTGCAGCCAAAAATAAAGAAAAAGCTTAAACATTTACGAAAATTCATGTTTGATGTTGAAAGTCTATGGACAACAAGATGCACCAATTCACAAGATATATTTCAATGAGTTTCTGATCAATATTGTACTACATGTCTATCATAATCCAGATATAGAACACCTCAGCCATCCCAAAAGCTGCCTTGTGCTCCAATCAGGTCTGTCTCCCTTGCCTCTCACTAGGAGTATCAATGCATCACAGATCTTTGGCCAATAATGTAGACGGACTTTAAAAAATCTTTGGTTATTACATGAAAAATGTTTTTGAATTTTAATTTGATTATTGATAGATCTCATCATTTTTCTGTGTGTGTGTGCACGTGTGTGAGTGTATGTACTAGTCACCTATAATTTGTGAACCATCAACAATTGGTAAAGTATTTATTGAGTTTTAAGTTTAAAAATGGACAAATTCGAGCTCTTTATACTTTAGATTATCAACATTGACCTCGACTGCTCAACTAAAACGTTCACAGGATGGCTCGATCGTGGCTGGGGAGTGGCTGGGGAGGGGATGGAGCCTGCCGAGGGGGGCAGGTTGAGTGGCGAGACGTGACCAGCACAGCCAGGCTTGGCCGCGCCTGCAGGCCTGGCATGTGGAACCTGAGGAGTCTGGATTGCTCCAGGAGAAATGGGCAGAATTTGCAGGATTTTAAATTAAGAACTGAAAACTGTATGTCTATCTTAGAAAAACACCAATCTGCGGGAAGGTGTGCAACACTGAATGCTGGAGGCTGAGTAAGGCAATTATTGCTGGAGTAATTATTTAGGGAAAATCCAGTCGGGGCATGGCTCAGGCTGGTGGTGGCCAAGCCACAAGGATGATTCTAAAGGCACTAAGGAAGGTGGAAACGAGAGCACCGCAAATGACCAGTGGTGTGTGGGCGTGCGGAGTGAGGCAGCTGGGCAGCTGGGCAGCCGCGCTCAGCCGCCAAGCCGGGAGCGTGGAAACAGCGCCAGCAGCCTCAGCCACAGTGAGCGAGGCCGCCGTGCTACAGAGCGAGGGCAGCGGGCTGAGGCGGCGAGAAGCGGCAGAAACCCAGGAGAAACAGGAACCTTCTTCTCAGTCACACACAGGGCTGAAGGAGCTGGGTGCAACACTGCGTGTGAGTGCCTACCCATCACCAAGCCCCAGAGGCTTCGTGAGTTCACTGAATACCTGCAACGCTCACAAACTGGGGTCTATTACTAATCCAGCCTACTGGTGAGAAACCAAACAACCTGTTCAAAGTCAGGGAGTCAGGAGACACAAGAGCCCATATCTGAACCCAGAGAGAGTCATTTCTAAGAGTACATCAACTCAGAAAGGAGTAAAAGTTCCACTTAAGAAAGAAGCAAGGAGACTTCCCTGGTGGTCCAGTGGTTAAGAATCCGTCTTCCAATGCAAGGGACTTGGGTTCGATCCCTGGTCAGGGAACTAAGATCCCACACACCTTGGGGCAACTAAGACCTGGTACAGCTAAATAAATAGTATTTAAAATACATAGAGAGAGAGAAAGAAGAGGACACTGTATGCTTGGCTGTGTGTTGCTCCCTGGAGGTGTCACCTTAGAGATTTATCTGGATGGGCTGGGCTTGCAAAAGGATCAACAAGCTTCTGGCTAGAGATTTACTGCACCCTTCTTTGGAAGAAGAAAAGAAGAAAGCACTGAAAGCACTGAAAGTCCAAATCCTGACCCTATGGATGTAGAATGGCCAGGTTGCTACAGAATTACAGGGTTCTCAGTCACACTCAGCAGTGCTCTGTGCAGGCTGGGCAGCAGCGCGGTGCCAGGTGGCGGGGCAGGGCCAGCCTCACAGGAGGTGTTCCTTCAGAAGAAGGCAACATTGGTAATCCACACGACTTCCTGCATGTGTGTGCCATCACAGAAATCCTCACCAGCTCAGTCATTCTAGCTAACCTACCAAGATAAGGTAATGATGTTCAACTGTGTAAGGTATACAACAGTGCTCTCCTATTTTGGTGTCAGGTTTTCAATAAAGTTTTGATTACGGACATAAATAGGGCTTCCCAGGTGGTGCACTGGTAAAGAAGCCGCCTGCCAGTGCGGGAGATGTAAGGGACCTGGGTTTGATCCCTGAGTCGGGAAGACCCCCTGAAGAGGGGAGTGCCGACCGACTCCAGTATTCTTACCTAGAAAATTCCATGGACAGAGGAGTCTGAAGGGCTACAGTCCAAGGGATCACAAAGAGTTGGCCATGACAAAGCACAAACACACAGATGGGCATAAAAAAATACATAAGAAGGAAGCGATGCCTCGGAAGGGCTGTGGGTAGAAGATAACCTCCCAGAGAAGGAAGTGTCTGAGCACGTGGAGAGGGAGAGAGGGGGAACAGGGGAGCCCTGGCTGGGGCACAGGCTTCAGCCTTCATAACCCTTCCACCCCTACCCTCTCACTCTTAGTATAGGAAACTGAAAGGCGTCAGTCCTGTCCGACTCTTCGCGACCCCGTGGACTATAGCGCGCCAGGCTCCTCTGTCCATGGGATTCTCCAGGCAAGAATACTGGAGTGGGTTGCCATGCCCTTCTCCAGAGGATCTTCCCAATCCTGGTCTCCCACATTGCGGGCGGATTCTTCACTGTCCGAGCCACCAGGGAAGCCCTACTCTAGTATGGGCAACTGGATTTTTTCAATCTTGCATAAAATTATGCCAGCCCTTCCAAAGAGATTACACCCGCTAACTGCCACTCCCCAGGAGAAATGTTGGAGCTGCCTCTGACGGGGTTAGGGATGGTGGTGGTGGTGGTGGTAGAGAGGCAGCACCCTAAGCAGAAGGACCAGCTAAAATAAATGACTCAGATGTCCAACAAGGTTAGCTCGGTGCCCAAAAACATCAGGCTTCTCCTCTCCCTCCTCAGTGCCCCCCCCCCCCCATTAAGATATAAGACAAGGAAAAGTAGGAAATCATCTTGGGATCAAAGGAATCCACTGCTTGGGAGACAACCACGTGAAAGAACAGCCTCTGGTCCTGCCCACGGAAGACAAGTAATTCCAGGTCAATAAAACAGGATCAAAGATGCAAAGTCCAAGCCAGAGGCAGTCCAGACTACGACTTCCTGCATGTGTGTGCCATCACAGAAATCCTCACCAGCTCAGTCATTCTAGCTAACCTACCAAGATAAGGTAATGATGTTCAACTGTGTAAGGTATACAACAGTGCTCTCCTATTTTGGTGTCAGGTTTTCAATAAAGTTTTGATTACGGACATAAATAGGGCTTCCCAGGTGGTGCACTGGTAAAGAAGCCGCCTGCCAGTGCGGGAGATGTAAGGGACCTGGGTTTGATCCCTGAGTCGGGAAGACCCCCTGAAGAGGGGAGTGCCGACCGACTCCAGTATTCTTACCTAGAAAATTCCATGGACAGAGGAGTCTGAAGGGCTACAGTCCAAGGGATCACAAAGAGTTGGCCATGACAAAGCACAAACACACAGATGGGCATAAAAAAATACATAAGAAGGAAGCGATGCCTCGGAAGGGCTGTGGGTAGAAGATAACCTCCCAGAGAAGGAAGTGTCTGAGCACGTGGAGAGGGAGAGAGGGGGAACAGGGGAGCCCTGGCTGGGGCACAGGCTTCAGCCTTCATAACCCTTCCACCCCTACCCTCTCACTCTTAGTATAGGAAACTGAAAGGCGTCAGTCCTGTCCGACTCTTCGCGACCCCGTGGACTATAGCGCGCCAGGCTCCTCTGTCCATGGGATTCTCCAGGCAAGAATACTGGAGTGGGTTGCCATGCCCTTCTCCAGAGGATCTTCCCAATCCTGGTCTCCCACATTGCGGGCGGATTCTTCACTGTCCGAGCCACCAGGGAAGCCCTACTCTAGTATGGGCAACTGGATTTTTTCAATCTTGCATAAAATTATGCCAGCCCTTCCAAAGAGATTACACCCGCTAACTGCCACTCCCCAGGAGAAATGTTGGAGCTGCCTCTGACGGGGTTAGGGATGGTGGTGGTGGTGGTGGTAGAGAGGCAGCACCCTAAGCAGAAGGACCAGCTAAAATAAATGACTCAGATGTCCAACAAGGTTAGCTCGGTGCCCAAAAACATCAGGCTTCTCCTCTCCCTCCTCAGTGCCCCCCCCCCCCATTAAGATATAAGACAAGGAAAAGTAGGAAATCATCTTGGGATCAAAGGAATCCACTGCTTGGGAGACAACCACGTGAAAGAACAGCCTCTGGTCCTGCCCACGGAAGACAAGTAATTCCAGGTCAATAAAACAGGATCAAAGATGCAAAGTCCAAGCCAGAGGCAGTCCAGACTACGTAGGAGGGAGGCACTGGGTCGGCCAGCTGTCACCCTGGATTAGGGTCTTCCCAGCCCAGATGATGGTCCTACGGACCCAGTCATGCCTCTTAGAGCCTGATTTCCTCCCCCACAATCCCACGGCACCCCAAGAAAAGTTGCTGATGACAGCCCGGTCACAGAGGAACTTTAATTAATAAAACCTAGAAGGAAGATAAAAGAACCAACCTAGCAACTGGCCAGATAGCAACACTTGGGTGCACTTGCAAAGCTTATACAGCGTTCCATAGATAAAGGATTTAAATATCTACCACTCGTCATCTTTTGAAGGTTTATACTGGTAGCACTCCACAAAGGACATTCTCATTAATTTGAGATAGCCTTAAATTAGCTCATAATTTCCCTATTTCTAAGATATTATCTGGTAACAATTCCTCTGCCATCTAAGGTAATTACTGCAATGCCGGCAGGCCAGAAATGAATGAGGGGTGGGGTAGCCTAGAAAATGCCTCAGAAAAGCACAGTTAAGGAGACAGGGCAACTTCTCTAAATGACATTATGTTTCTAGTTCTTCTTGCCATCAAAAGAGAGGATTTCTAAAAATAAACACAATGGATCCATTTATAGTTCACAACATTAAAATATCACAAAGAAATTTATGTGCCAGAGGGAATTGGATTTCTCCTGTAAAATCAATGTTGAGAATATTTAGACCAAAATCCTTGAGTGAGAGGGAGGCTCAGGACACAAAATAAGGCTTGATCCTTGGACCTGGGATCTATAGTCATGGTGGTTTAATTATCAACCCCACTTCCACATTCTCCTATGTTCAAAATGGAGCAGAAAAGTAGACAATTCTCTTCTCATTCTACTTGACATCAGGGTGGGGTCAGGGACACAAGCCCCTATAAAAATAGGGTAACATAAAAAAAAACCCTCAGTGCCCCCATTAAGATATAAGACAAGGTCCTTGGGATCAAAGGAATCCACTGCTTGGGAGACAACCACGTGAAAGAACAGCCTCTGGTCCTGCCCACGGAAGACAAGTAATTCCAGGTCAATAAAACAGGATCAAAGATGCAAAGTCCAAGCCAGAGGCAGTCCAGACTACGTAGGAGGGAGGCACTGGGTCGGCCAGCTGTCACCCTGGATTAGGGTCTTCCCAGCCCAGATGATGGTCCTACGGACCCAGTCATGCCTCTTAGAGCCTGATTTCCTCCCCCACAATCCCACGGCACCCCAAGAAAAGTTGCTGATGACAGCCCGGTCACAGAGGAACTTTAATTAATAAAACCTAGAAGGAAGATAAAAGAACCAACCTAGCAACTGGCCAGATAGCAACACTTGGGTGCACTTGCAAAGCTTATACAGCGTTCCATAGATAAAGGATTTAAATATCTACCACTCGTCATCTTTTGAAGGTTTATACTGGTAGCACTCCACAAAGGACATTCTCATTAATTTGAGATAGCCTTAAATTAGCTCATAATTTCCCTATTTCTAAGATATTATCTGGTAACAATTCCTCTGCCATCTAAGGTAATTACTGCAATGCCGGCAGGCCAGAAATGAATGAGGGGTGGGGTAGCCTAGAAAATGCCTCAGAAAAGCACAGTTAAGGAGACAGGGCAACTTCTCTAAATGACATTATGTTTCTAGTTCTTCTTGCCATCAAAAGAGAGGATTTCTAAAAATAAACACAATGGATCCATTTATAGTTCACAACATTAAAATATCACAAAGAAATTTATGTGCCAGAGGGAATTGGATTTCTCCTGTAAAATCAATGTTGAGAATATTTAGACCAAAATCCTTGAGTGAGAGGGAGGCTCAGGACACAAAATAAGGCTTGATCCTTGGACCTGGGATCTATAGTCATGGTGGTTTAATTATCAACCCCACTTCCACATTCTCCTATGTTCAAAATGGAGCAGAAAAGTAGACAATTCTCTTCTCATTCTACTTGACATCAGGGTGGGGTCAGGGACACAAGCCCCCCCTATAAAAATAGGGTAACATATGGGAAAAGTGAAACTGCAGTAAAAAGAAGCCAAGCTGTCCCTTTGAGTTAATTATTAGCCTCCATGAACCACTCCCCACAGGGCAGAGAAGCAAGCAGATGCTTTGAAGGTTGGGAAATGGTTCTTCCCTGGAGCAGAGGTCAAAGGAACTAGACCTTGTTGGCTCAGCTTTGTGTTTCTATCCTTCTGCCAAAGGTCAAAGGAGAAGATCTGTGGAATGGGTTAGACATCGAGCAGAGCAGCTAGGAAATGATCACGAAAAGTCAATCAAGTCCTCTCCAGGTCTCCTTCCCTCTCAAGGCCTGGGAAAGCTCACAAGGGCACCTGGCAGTCTATTATGGAGGCCAACCCTTCTGATATCGTTACTCAACAATCCTGGGGCACCAGCTGCACCTTAGAAAAAGGACTCGAGCCTGCTCCTGTGCTTCTGTCTGTGCCCAGATGCCCCTTCATGGGACTTGGCCTTGAGGGAGAGCACAGTTCTACACACATCCCAAGGTCAAGTGCTGTTCGTCTTCTGGAGAACCTAAGTGCATTCAGTTTTGTAGTGTGCTCCAATTCCTGGCTTCTCCACATTTGAAAATGTGATAAGGCACAGGAAGATGCCTGCCATATGCTAACTCTCTCCCAATCCATCAGTCAACTGTCCCAGAAACTGTAAGGGCTGCAAAAAAGCACACCATGGACGCTACCCAACAGAGAGAGCTATTAGGAAGACAGCAGGAAACCTCAACTAGTCACGAATTTGTGTGTGACAGGACTTTAAAGGAGGGTGAGCTCGTGGGGTGCTGGCATGGACAGACAGAAAAGGGACTTTACCAAAGCTCTAAGAGTATGTAGTGGTGTCTGGCTTCAGGCACGCTCCAAAGGGCTGTGTCAGAGCATTGGATTTCTCCTGTAAAATCAATGTTGAGAATATTTAGACCAAAATCCTTGAGTGAGAGGGAGGCTCAGGACACAAAATAAGGCTTGATCCTTGGACCTGGGATCTATAGTCATGGTGGTTTAATTATCAACCCCACTTCCACATTCTCCTATGTTCAAAATGGAGCAGAAAAGTAGACAATTCTCTTCTCATTCTACTTGACATCAGGGTGGGGTCAGGGACACAAGCCCCCCCTATAAAAATAGGGTAACATATGGGAAAAGTGAAACTGCAGTAAAAAGAAGCCAAGCTGTCCCTTTGAGTTAATTATTAGCCTCCATGAACCACTCCCCACAGGGCAGAGAAGCAAGCAGATGCTTTGAAGGTTGGGAAATGGTTCTTCCCTGGAGCAGAGGTCAAAGGAACTAGACCTTGTTGGCTCAGCTTTGTGTTTCTATCCTTCTGCCAAAGGTCAAAGGAGAAGATCTGTGGAATGGGTTAGACATCGAGCAGAGCAGCTAGGAAATGATCACGAAAAGTCAATCAAGTCCTCTCCAGGTCTCCTTCCCTCTCAAGGCCTGGGAAAGCTCACAAGGGCACCTGGCAGTCTATTATGGAGGCCAACCCTTCTGATATCGTTACTCAACAATCCTGGGGCACCAGCTGCACCTTAGAAAAAGGACTCGAGCCTGCTCCTGTGCTTCTGTCTGTGCCCAGATGCCCCTTCATGGGACTTGGCCTTGAGGGAGAGCACAGTTCTACACACATCCCAAGGTCAAGTGCTGTTCGTCTTCTGGAGAACCTAAGTGCATTCAGTTTTGTAGTGTGCTCCAATTCCTGGCTTCTCCACATTTGAAAATGTGATAAGGCACAGGAAGATGCCTGCCATATGCTAACTCTCTCCCAATCCATCAGTCAACTGTCCCAGAAACTGTAAGGGCTGCAAAAAAGCACACCATGGACGCTACCCAACAGAGAGAGCTATTAGGAAGACAGCAGGAAACCTCAACTAGTCACGAATTTGTGTGTGACAGGACTTTAAAGGAGGGTGAGCTCGTGGGGTGCTGGCATGGACAGACAGAAAAGGGACTTTACCAAAGCTCTAAGAGTATGTAGTGGTGTCTGGCTTCAGGCACGCTCCAAAGGGCTGTGTCAGAGCAATTCTGGAACGCTGAGCTTGACTTTCAAGCACTCGGAGTTACAAGGCTCTCCTGGGAGACTCAGAGATTCCAGGCTGAACCCAACTGCTAGAGGTGATCTGCCGGATCTGAGAACATTGGGGTTGGCTATGCATGTCTGCCCTTTAGAAGTCATGTCCAGGGCTCTTCTGGGCTGTCCAAGGTTGGGACACTGTTCACAGGCTTCAGGGTAAATGTAATCTCTGACTTCCCCCTCTTCATTCTCCAAGAAACCTTTCCATCTTGGACAGAGAAGGGATAGGTGAAATCAAAATTTAAGATTTAGTCACTCAGTCGTATCTGACTCTTTCCGATCCCATGGACTGGAGTCTGCTTGGTTCCTCTGTCCATGGAATTCTCCAGGTCTTCAAGAGTGTTAGAGTGGGTTGCCATTTCCTTGTCCAGGGGATCTTTCCGACCCAGGGATCAGACCCAAGTCGTCTGCACTGCAGGCAGATTCTTTTACCAACTGAGCTACCTGGGAAGCCCCGTTCCATACTGGGCAGAGAGGGGATGGGTAGTTTTCTCCAAGTATACAATTTGGGTTCATGAAATTACCTGTAAGTCTATTTTGACGAGTGAGACCAAGAAAACAAAATGCAACAAAGAAACAAAGAACTTCCACCAAAATGGAAATGCTGAGCCTCAGCAATTTACTGAAAATATATCATTTAAGGCAATTTATGGAATGGTAGAAAATATGTACAAATCATATTTCTGAAAGGACTTAATCTCAAGATTATATAACGAAGTCTTACAACACAAAGGCATCATCAATTCAATGGACATGAGTTTGAGCAAACTCCAGGAGATAGTGAAGGACAGGGAAGCCTGGCGTGCTGCAGTCCATGGGGTCACAAAGAGTCAGACACGACTGAATGACTGAGTGACTGAGTAACAAAACAACTCAAAAACAAAAAAAGTAAATAAAGTGATTTAAAACTGGGCAACGAGCTTAAAACACTTCTCTAAGAAGATACATGAATGGCCAAGAAGTATATGAAAAGATCATCATAAATCATTAGAGAAACGTTTATCAATACCATAATCATACCGATCAAATGTGTATCAAAATCACCTCATACCTATTAGGATGGCTACTATTAGAAAACACACACACACACACAGAGAAAACAACACATGCTGGCAAGGTGTGGAAAAACTGGAAGCCTGGGCACTACTGGTGAAAACGCAACATGGTGCAGCTACTATACAAAAACAACATAGGGGCTTCTTTGCTCAGTGGCAAAGAGTTCGCCTGCTAATGCAGGAGACATGGGTTCAATCCCTGATCCAGGAAGATCTCACATGCTGTGAAGCAAAAAGCCTGTGAGCCACAACTATGAAGTCTGTGTGCCGCAATTACTGAAGTCCATGTGCTATCTGACTCTTTCCGATCCCATGGACTGGAGTCTGCTTGGTTCCTCTGTCCATGGAATTCTCCAGGTCTTCAAGAGTGTTAGAGTGGGTTGCCATTTCCTTGTCCAGGGGATCTTTCCGACCCAGGGATCAGACCCAAGTCGTCTGCACTGCAGGCAGATTCTTTTACCAACTGAGCTACCTGGGAAGCCCCGTTCCATACTGGGCAGAGAGGGGATGGGTAGTTTTCTCCAAGTATACAATTTGGGTTCATGAAATTACCTGTAAGTCTATTTTGACGAGTGAGACCAAGAAAACAAAATGCAACAAAGAAACAAAGAACTTCCACCAAAATGGAAATGCTGAGCCTCAGCAATTTACTGAAAATATATCATTTAAGGCAATTTATGGAATGGTAGAAAATATGTACAAATCATATTTCTGAAAGGACTTAATCTCAAGATTATATAACGAAGTCTTACAACACAAAGGCATCATCAATTCAATGGACATGAGTTTGAGCAAACTCCAGGAGATAGTGAAGGACAGGGAAGCCTGGCGTGCTGCAGTCCATGGGGTCACAAAGAGTCAGACACGACTGAATGACTGAGTGACTGAGTAACAAAACAACTCAAAAACTAAAAAAGTAAATAAAGTGATTTAAAACTGGGCAACGAGCTTAAAACACTTCTCTAAGAAGATACATGAATGGCCAAGAAGTATATGAAAAGATCATCATAAATCATTAGAGAAACGTTTATCAATACCATAATCATACCGATCAAATGTGTATCAAAATCACCTCATACCTATTAGGATGGCTACTATTAGAAAACACACACACACACACAGAGAAAACAACACATGCTGGCAAGGTGTGGAAAAACTGGAAGCCTGGGCACTACTGGTGAAAACGCAACATGGTGCAGCTACTATACAAAAACAACATAGGGGCTTCTTTGCTCAGTGGCAAAGAGTTCGCCTGCTAATGCAGGAGACATGGGTTCAATCCCTGATCCAGGAAGATCTCACATGCTGTGAAGCAAAAAGCCTGTGAGCCACAACTATGAAGTCTGTGTGCCGCAATTACTGAAGTCCATGTGCCCTAGAGCCTGAGTTCCACAACAAGAGATGTCACCACAACAAGAAGCCTGCTCACCTCAACTAGAGAGTAGCCCCCACTCCCTGCAACTAGAGAAGAGCCTGAAGCAGCAGTGAAAACCCAGAAGAGTCCAAAATAAATTAATTAATTAATTAAAAAAAAGAAATAGAAATGTTAAAAAAAAAAAAGCACGGAGTTTTATCAAATAATTAAAAATGAAATTACCATGTAATCCAGCAATCCTACTTCTAGCTACATATTCAAAAAGCTTAAAACAATAGATATTTGCACACTCTTCCTTGTTCACACCAGCATTATCACAATAGCCAAGAGCTTGAAGCAGCCCATCAGTGGACGGATAAATTAAATGTGATACATGCATACAATGTAGCATTATTCACATTTTAAAAAGAAGAAAATATTGCCACATGCTACAACATGGTTGAATCTTCAAGACATTATGCTAAGTGAAATAAGCCTGTCACAAGAAGAAAAGTAGTGTATGATTCCATTTACATGAAGTACGCGGAGTTGTCAAAATCATGAGACAGAAAGCCCTCTCTCCTGCAGGGTAGGGAAGAGAAGATGGGAGCTTCAGTTTTAGCAACATTAAAAATTTCTAGAGATCTATTGTACAAAAATGTGAATATACTTAAGGTTTTGAATTGTATACATAAAAATGGTTATGGTGGTAAATTTTATGTTGTGTGGGGTGTTTAACTACAATTAAAAAAATGTTTTTACATACATCATTAGAAAACACTGAATAGAGAAGGATGCAAATTTCAAGTTAGGCAACACCCTAAGAGACACAGAAAATAACACAAGAACTGGGAAGGATATGAAATCCCAGGAATCCCATTCCCCGTGCCTGGGGTCCACGCTTCCCTCGGCATCCCCCCGCGCTGCTCCTCAGCATCAGGCAGGAACCGGTCCCCCACCCTCGCTCCGGACGTCTCCCAGGTCAACTGTCCTCATCAGGAAGGAGCTGGCCGAAGACAAAGCCTCCTGCCACCTGGGCATTCTGAAGGCTCAGCTCAAAGACAAATAAATGTGCATCTTTCCTAAACTGGAGTCATTTACTTCTTCATTGCCTTGAGGAGGGGAGAGGAAGAAAGGCTTACGACTGCAATTAACCAAGCCTGTAGAGGCAAATGCTGGTTGAAGCAACATGAAAGGGAAACCCTGGCTACGAGCTGCCTGGCTCTGTCCTGTTAATTTCCACCCCCTGCCTTGTAAGAAAGACCCTGCAGGCAGCCTCACAGATCCCCAGTTAAGGAAGAGAGCTTGGCGTGGGTGACTAACTGCTCTGGGCGTCGCTTGCTTTGCACTTTTTGGGAACAGGACAGCGAGCGGTGGGAGAGCCAGGCATCTACCTGGCTGGGTGTGTGGAAATGTCCAGGAGAGCCTGAGAGCAGGGCCTCCGAGCAGGGCACTCGCCACCGCTGTGGTGGAGGTGGCTGTGGCCCGTGCAGTTGACTTAGGTGCTCGCGGCCTTTTCTACCATCCGACGAGCCACCAGCCAGAACATCATGACAGGGACTTCCCTGGTGGTCCAGTGGCTAAGACCACCTGCTCCTAATGCAGGGGACCTGGGTTTGATCCTTGGTCAGGGAACTAGATCCCACATCCAAGTGCTACAAGCTAAGAGCCAGAACAGCCAAAAAAAAAGAGAACATCCTGATAAGCGGAACGGTGTGTGTGTGAGATGCTGGCTCACATGCTGCTCGCTTACACAGAGAGAAGTGAGCGTTTATTGCCTCTGGCTGCCGACTCTACAGTAACATTTTAAACATTTACAGAAAAATCTGGAGTGGCTCCTCTGCATGAGCGAACTGCATCCTGCTGTCTCCAGCGTGGAGCTTGGCTGATGAGCTAGAAACACTCTAGCCAGGTGCTGCCGGTCACCAACAAAAAAAGTTTTACATCACATGCAATAGAGAAGGATGCAATTTCAAGTTAGGCAACACCCTAAGAGACACAGAAAATAACACAAGAACTGGGAAGGATATGAAATCCCAGGAATCCCATTCCCCGTGCCTGGGGTCCACGCTTCCCTCGGCATCCCCCCGCGCTGCTCCTCAGCATCAGGCAGGAACCGGTCCCCCACCCTCGCTCCGGACGTCTCCCAGGTCAACTGTCCTCATCAGGAAGGAGCTGGCCGAAGACAAAGCCTCCTGCCACCTGGGCATTCTGAAGGCTCAGCTCAAAGACAAATAAATGTGCATCTTTCCTAAACTGGAGTCATTTACTTCTTCATTGCCTTGAGGAGGGGAGAGGAAGAAAGGCTTACGACTGCAATTAACCAAGCCTGTAGAGGCAAATGCTGGTTGAAGCAACATGAAAGGGAAACCCTGGCTACGAGCTGCCTGGCTCTGTCCTGTTAATTTCCACCCCCTGCCTTGTAAGAAAGACCCTGCAGGCAGCCTCACAGATCCCCAGTTAAGGAAGAGAGCTTGGCGTGGGTGACTAACTGCTCTGGGCGTCGCTTGCTTTGCACTTTTTGGGAACAGGACAGCGAGCGGTGGGAGAGCCAGGCATCTACCTGGCTGGGTGTGTGGAAATGTCCAGGAGAGCCTGAGAGCAGGGCCTCCGAGCAGGGCACTCGCCACCGCTGTGGTGGAGGTGGCTGTGGCCCGTGCAGTTGACTTAGGTGCTCGCGGCCTTTTCTACCATCCGAACGAGCCACCAGCCAGAACATCATGACAGGGACTTCCCTGGTGGTCCAGTGGCTAAGACCACCTGCTCCTAATGCAGGGGACCTGGGTTTGATCCTTGGTCAGGGAACTAGATCCCACATCCAAGTGCTACAAGCTAAGAGCCAGAACAGCCAAAAAAAAAGAGAACATCCTGATAAGCGGAACGGTGTGTGTGTGAGATGCTGGCTCACATGCTGCTCGCTTACACAGAGAGAAGTGAGCGTTTATTGCCTCTGGCTGCCGACTCTACAGTAACATTTTAAACATTTACAGAAAAATCTGGAGTGGCTCCTCTGCATGAGCGAACTGCATCCTGCTGTCTCCAGCGTGGAGCTTGGCTGATGAGCTAGAAACACTCTAGCCAGGTGCTGCCGGTCACCTGGGGATGGTCATCCTTGCTGAGGTCATCAGTGTCTACCGGGTAGGGAGGGGCAGACCTTCTGCTAGGTGCTTGCTTTGCACATTTCTAACCTAATTCAGAGAGGAGGAGAGCTCCTTACCCCTTTCCTCTTAATCGATAGGGTTTAACGTATTCAGAAACCCAGCCCCAACCCCCACGCCACGCTCTCCAGCTTCCACCTGCCTTCTCTGGCTCACAGGTGACAAGCAGGAGTAAGAAAGTGAAAAACATCAGGTCACCCCATGGGCACTGTCTCTGTGCATCAAGGTATCCCCATACGAGGGCTGAGAAGCCACGAGTGAGACAGCAGGAATGACGGTCTCCTGCCTCTCCAGGGTTTGGGGGTCATGAATTTGGGTGGGAGACTCAAAAAATAAAAAGTAAGGCTGGGGGCTTCCCAGGTGGTCCAGTGGGTAAGGACACCGCCTTGCAGTGCAAGGGGCGCCGGTTCAATCCCTGGCCTGGGAAGATCCCACGTGCTGCGGAACGACTGGTGTGGTGTGTCCAGTTGCGAGCCAGCGCTCTGGAGTGCATGTGCCCAGAACCAGTGCTCTGCAACAAGAGAGGCCACTGCCATGGGAGGCCCACACAGGCTGAAGAATAAAGATGGATGAAAATAAATAAATAAAAAACCAATAAAACAGGCCAAACATAAAAAGAAAAAAAAAATGATGTCACTGACCAGATGGACCAAAACCAGTACCTCTCCAGATTCACGTCACCTGCTTTCCCATGGTGAAGTTTTGGGTTTTAATCTTCTAAGAGTCCATCACACACTCTCTGACCAGAAAAGAACGCCAAATCCATATGACTTCTCGGCAGGCCAGTCCTGTTGAGGAGGAGCATGTGCGTGTAGCTTCAGGGCTGTCCCTAAGTGCTTTCTTGGCAACAAGTGGCCCAGCTAGAGAGCGGCGAGCTAACCCTGAGCCTGCCTTGTCTAACTCGCCATCCTCAATGCTGCCCACGGCCTGTGAAGCCAGGACTGACTGAGCGACTGGAGGAAGAACTATGTACAGCATCTCTCTCCCCAGGAGGAGGTGAACCACTTTCTAAATATGATTGCTTTGGGACAAGGTTTGAAAAAGTAAGTTAGCGTCCAAGAAAGAACACAGTTTTAATAAAAAGAAAATGGCATAGCATGCCTGGAAGGAAGCACCAGGGGACGAAATTCCTGGAAGTCCTCGATGGTGGCCCCCGTGGAGGGACCTGTCTCCACTGGAAAGCTGTCAGAAGTTTCCAAAGGAGCCCACAGCCACATGGAGATGAGGAAGACATACGGGTCAGAAGCCAGCACTAGAGACAGGACGTGGAGTCCCACCACCAAGTGCACATTCAAACCACAGACAAGTCTTCCCTGTCATCTATTTCTCTGCTTTGGGCCATCATAGAACCTTAGAAAAGATAAACTCAATCACAAAAATTAAACAGTAGGCCCTTTCCTAGCAGTCCAGTGCAGGGGTTGCAGGTTCAAGCCCTGGTCTGGGAGCTGAGCTTCTGCATATCTTGTAGTCAAAACATCAAAATGTAAAACAGAAGCAATATTGTAACAAATTCAATAAAAACCTCAAAATGCTCCAAATCAAAAAAAAAAAATCTTAAAAAAATTAAATGTCAAATATGAATACATAATCTCAGCTTGCAGGGGCCCAGCTGACACCTCAGACTCAGCCACACCAGGCGCCAACTCACAGAGCCACCCCACCCAAATAAGTAAAGCCTCTCGCTGGGGACCCCTTGCACTATTTAAACTCAAGACTGCTGAGACAGTATGCACTCAGAACCATGGCATGGCATTGTGCCTATCAGTAGCATGGCACTCATATTTCCTCATGCTGTTAACAAGAAGGAGTCTCCACGTTAATCTTCCCACGGTGAAAACTAGATTCTTGCCCAGGGAGGTGAAGAGAACCAGGTCAGACACTGCCACGTGACCTTCTTTGTGTTTTACATCAGAAGGTAATACTAAAGGTCAGTTTTCTGGAAACCCAATTACCTGAAAGTACTCATGGCACAGGAATGAATGACAGAATGTTCCGGGGCACACGGGCTGCTCTGTGTGGCTCTCCTGAGAGCAGCGGGAGGGGCTGAACACCAAAGCAGCCCTGGCTGATGGAGGAGAGCTGACATGCTGTTCACGGTGAGAGCCCTGCAGAGCCCCAGAGGGTGCCTTCTCCTGTCTCCTCGGGTCGTCCTCCACTCTGCTCCTCATCACTTATAAGGTGGCTCTTTTCCTTCCATCTGGACTGGGTTTCTGTTCCCCAAGGGACTCCCCACCACCCGTGTTCTGCTCTCTCTTTGAAAGACCCACTTCAAGCCTCACGTTCCACAGGAAGCCTTCCCAGACGGCACCAACAGATGTACACTCTTCTGCCTCGATGCGCACGTAGCACCAAGTGTGCAAACCTCCCCCAACCCTGCTACAGTTTCTTCTGTTGTCTCTTGTCTTACGGAGCTCCTGCAGGTGACTGAATTCTTTAGCATGATCCAAAGGCCTCTGTGATGCCAGAAATCAACTGTCCTTCCTGCATGGCTGCCGCAGTGTGCGAGATGGTTTGATCTGAAGCCCAGTGACGGAGAGCTGCAGAGATGGAGCCGGGACCGCCTCTCTGGGAGGTCTCCTCTGCTACGGCCTCCACACAGCGCAGGCGCCAGCCCCTCGGCCACCGAGCTCTCGCTTCTACTGGAGCATCACAGCTCTCACGGCGCTGCCCGTCTATGGGTCTGCCTTCCTATTTTAAGATAGAAGCCACAACTCCTACACTATAAAGACCCAATGAGGAGCTCATCTGTTATTAGCTAAAGAGAGCAGGACATGGATCATAAAAGACGTGCAGGTGAGGTTTAAACCCAGTACATATAACTTTCAGCAGTCCTAAAAGGACCTGGCATTGTGCCTATCAGTAGCATGGCACTCATATTTCCTCATGCTGTTAACAAGAAGGAGTCTCCACGTTAATCTTCCCACGGTGAAAACTAGATTCTTGCCCAGGGAGGTGAAGAGAACCAGGTCAGACACTGCCACGTGACCTTCTTTGTGTTTTACATCAGAAGGTAATACTAAAGGTCAGTTTTCTGGAAACCCAATTACCTGAAAGTACTCATGGCACAGGAATGAATGACAGAATGTTCCGGGGCACACGGGCTGCTCTGTGTGGCTCTCCTGAGAGCAGCGGGAGGGGCTGAACACCAAAGCAGCCCTGGCTGATGGAGGAGAGCTGACATGCTGTTCACGGTGAGAGCCCTGCAGAGCCCCAGAGGGTGCCTTCTCCTGTCTCCTCGGGTCGTCCTCCACTCTGCTCCTCATCACTTATAAGGTGGCTCTTTTCCTTCCATCTGGACTGGGTTTCTGTTCCCCAAGGGACTCCCCACCACCCGTGTTCTGCTCTCTCTTTGAAAGACCCACTTCAAGCCTCACGTTCCACAGGAAGCCTTCCCAGACGGCACCAACAGATGTACACTCTTCTGCCTCGATGCGCACGTAGCACCAAGTGTGCAAACCTCCCCCAACCCTGCTACAGTTTCTTCTGTTGTCTCTTGTCTTACGGAGCTCCTGCAGGTGACTGAATTCTTTAGCATGATCCAAAGGCCTCTGTGATGCCAGAAATCAACTGTCCTTCCTGCATGGCTGCCGCAGTGTGCGAGATGGTTTGATCTGAAGCCCAGTGACGGAGAGCTGCAGAGATGGAGCCGGGACCGCCTCTCTGGGAGGTCTCCTCTGCTACGGCCTCCACACAGCGCAGGCGCCAGCCCCTCGGCCACCGAGCTCTCGCTTCTACTGGAGCATCACAGCTCTCACGGCGCTGCCCGTCTATGGGTCTGCCTTCCTATTTTAAGATAGAAGCCACAACTCCTACACTATAAAGACCCAATGAGGAGCTCATCTGTTATTAGCTAAAGAGAGCAGGACATGGATCATAAAAGACGTGCAGGTGAGGTTTAAACCCAGTACATATAACTTTCAGCAGTCCTAAAAGGACCTGGAGTGAACTTCAGAAAGACTCAAAACTCAGCTGGCCCTGAGCAATGGGAGCTAAAGACCAGAGGGGCTGTGACCGGGTCGTTCAGGGTGCGGGGCAGCTCTGAGGCAGACAGTCAGTCTCCTGGTGCTACTGGAGCACTCTCCACGTGCCACGGTGCCGCTCCCTGCAAGGTGCTCTGTTGTACCTAACAGTCCTTTCCGTGAGGCTGGAATTGTGGAACGAGAACCTTCAGGAACTACACACAGCATCACTCTGGAGAGCTGGGCACAATTACTGTATTAAAACAATCACCTCGACTGGTGATAGTGAATGAGGTCAAATGATAGATTTAAGTAAAATGTAACTGAAACACAAAATGTGAATGTAAGTTCATGGAAACCACCAGTCTGATGTTGGGCTACCCCTGCCCTCTCTGGGCCTCAGTTTCCAAGCAGGACAAAGAGGGGTCTGCAGGGTGTCTCAGCGGGGGGGCTGCCAGTGCTTGACAGGGCCCACTCGTCCGCGGGGCTGTCCCCTGTACCACAGGACACCTGGCATCCCTGGTCTCAGGGCACCGAGTGCCAGCAGTGACCCAGTCACTAGCGCAACCGAAAACACGCCCTCCCCCAGTATTTCACGTTCCCCTGGTTGAAAACCACCAGGAGGGTCTCCAAAGCTCCCGCCGGCCCGGAGATGCCGGGGGGAAACGCCAGTGATCCGCAGGAAGCCGCGCAGGCTCACCCGTAGATGTCGAGGACCCCGATGAAGGAGTGCTGCCGCAGGGAGGTGTGCAGCGCCCTGTTGACGTGGTCCACGACCCAGTGGAACAGCTGGGCGTAGATGTGCTTGGCCAGTGCATCCCGTGCGCTGACCGCCTGCTCCAGGGACATGGTCTTGACGTAGGTCTCCGAGGTGGTGACCAGCTTGCGATGGCACAGCCAGTGCTCCATCTGGCTGCGCTCCACGCCCAGCAGCCGGCAGAAGTTGCTCAGGTGTTCATCGTCCGGCTGCAAGAGACACAGGAGCGGGGCTCAGGAGGGGCGTGGAAGACAGCCCACCGCCATGCCCCTTCCCCGCCCACCAACTCTAGGCTCCCCAGCACCACTCTCACCCCCAGCCACTGCACTCTCACACTGCCAAATGATCCTTAGGCCCCAGTGTTGCTCAAACTGACTGTACCTGCTGATGACCAAGTTACCAGCAGGGCCTTCAAAAGCAACTCTCCACCTGCTCTGTTCCCTCCTCTACTGGCAGCTGCAGGGCATCTGGGGGAGAGGGTTGTTGGGTGAAGGGAGCAGAATGAGAACTGATAGCTAAGGAATGGACAATCCGCTGAGTAAAAGGCTAGAAGGAGGAATCACAGTGACTATAACTTTCAACTGCAGAGTTCTACCTGCAGCACTCTATCCACAGCCTGGGAGAGGGCCTCAGCTCAAGCATTATCTGGACGAGCACACAGTCCAGAGAGGAGCACTCACACAGAGTCAACCTTATTTATATTCTTTAAGCACTTGTCACTTGGGGGGAAAAAAGTGATTTTACATGGAAAAAGCAAAGACAAATGGCAAAAATAAGGGACCAGTTTGGACCAGGGAAGATCACTCGGAATGCTATAACTGATATTCATGTTTAGAGCTGGGAAAAAATAGGAACACTTCCAGCTTATGTCCCTGCACCATAGAATCGAGACACTGAGTCCCAGGGAAGTTCACGAACTCACCCCGGGAGCCAGCTGCACTTGATCTTGACCTTGACTTACCCGAAGTACCCATCATACCACCTGGTCCTTGAGTCACTAATAACCAAGTCGCCCAGAGTCTTATCTTATTTCACCTACGTGTGTCCTGGGTTACATTTCACAACTCCTCCCAGAAAACTTGCTTCTCCTCTCCAGGTTTTGGCCTTATCTGTTCCCTCGTCTAAATCTCCCAGAAAGCTGACAGCCCAGCTTCTCCGTGAGCGCTTAGAATCCTGGAAATGAACACATAACTGCATCCCGTGCGCTGACCGCCTGCTCCAGGCTGCTTGCGTGGTCTCCGAGGTGGTGACCAGCTTGCGATGGCAGAGGCAGTGCTCCATCTGGCGAGGGGCCTCGCCCGGCGTCGTGCAGAAGTTGCTCAGGTGTTCATCGTCCGGCTGCAAGAGACACAGGAGCGGGGCTCAGGAGGGGCGTGGAAGACAGCCCACCGCCATGCCCCTTCCCCGCCCACCAACTCTAGGCTCCCCAGCACCACTCTCACCCCCAGCCACTGCACTCTCACACTGCCAAATGATCCTTAGGCCCCAGTGTTGCTCAAACTGACTGTACCTGCTGATGACCAAGTTACCAGCAGGGCCTTCAAAAGCAACTCTCCACCTGCTCTGTTCCCTCCTCTACTGGCAGCTGCAGGGCATCTGGGGGAGAGGGTTGTTGGGTGAAGGGAGCAGAATGAGAACTGATAGCTAAGGAATGGACAATCCGCTGAGTAAAAGGCTAGAAGGAGGAATCACAGTGACTATAACTTTCAACTGCAGAGTTCTACCTGCAGCACTCTATCCACAGCCTGGGAGAGGGCCTCAGCTCAAGCATTATCTGGACGAGCACACAGTCCAGAGAGGAGCACTCACACAGAGTCAACCTTATTTATATTCTTTAAGCACTTGTCACTTGGGGGGAAAAAAGTGATTTTACATGGAAAAAGCAAAGACAAATGGCAAAAATAAGGGACCAGTTTGGACCAGGGAAGATCACTCGGAATGCTATAACTGATATTCATGTTTAGAGCTGGGAAAAAATAGGAACACTTCCAGCTTATGTCCCTGCACCATAGAATCGAGACACTGAGTCCCAGGGAAGTTCACGAACTCACCCCGGGAGCCAGCTGCACTTGATCTTGACCTTGACTTACCCGAAGTACCCATCATACCACCTGGTCCTTGAGTCACTAATAACCAAGTCGCCCAGAGTCTTATCTTATTTCACCTACGTGTGTCCTGGGTTACATTTCACAACTCCTCCCAGAAAACTTGCTTCTCCTCTCCAGGTTTTGGCCTTATCTGTTCCCTCGTCTAAATCTCCCAGGGAAAGCTGACAGCCCAGCTTGTGGGACTCCTTTTCTGATGAGGCTGCCATGTAGAATGTACACATGGGCTTGCTCAATGGAAATGAACACATAACTGTACCACTTCCCCAGCCCATTTCTTCCCCTCTTGCAGGTCTTTAAAATTCATTCACCCCAATATACACGATTATAGAATAATAAAATGTCAGAGTAGGAAAGAATCTCCAAAAATCATGAAGGCTAGAGGTTTTCCAGAGGCTGGCTTGTGGGGTAATAGTTATAAAGACTAATAATTGGCTCTACCCAACAAAAGTGTGAGGCGAGGGGAGAGACAGTAGGTTGAGCATGGCAGAAGCAGCTTGTTAATGTATCTTATAAACACACACACAGAGAGAGAGAGAGAGAGAGAGAGAGAGAGCATTTCCTAAATTTAATTGACAAAAGACCGTCAATTTCCTATGAAACTGCCTAGGGGGAAGGTTCTCAGGAAAATACTTAGGAATCATCATTCTAATCCAGTTCCCCTTTAATTTTCACATGAGAAAAACAGGGTGAAATGAGGCTCCCTGACAGAGGCCCAGAGCTCCTCACCATGCCTGGTGGGAAGAATCAGCTTGGGCTGGGCGTGGGCAGAGGCCCCTGTCCTTTCACTCAGCCTGGGGGGGCTGCCGAGGCCACTTCTCCTGAGCGAGCAATCTCCCATCCGCTGCTCTCCCCCCACCCCCGGCCCGAGCCACCTTCTCCTGCAAACAGGAAGCAGTATGTGATGGCATTAAGCGCCTGGAGATAGCTTGGCAGGCAACAGGTTCAGAGGTGGCAAGTGTCCAGCTTGTTAATCTGACCTGTTACCAAGAAGCTCTTAATTGCTAGGCATATCACTGAGCTGGATTCCCTGACGTGTTAACGGCCCACGAGCAGCGAACATGACCGCCCAAGGCCTGCCCATAGCAGCTCTCTCCTCCCTGTCATCTCTCAGGGGAACACGGAGAGAAAGAAACATGAGTTCTGGAACTTTCCGATCATCACCCTGGGATGGGTTCTTATCCCCTGCAGCAGGGCGTGGCTCGGTCATCGATTATCCCCTTCTGAGCCTAGATCAAAGGTGCTAACTGAAACTGATTTAACATCATGCAATTACATTTAAGCTTAATTAAATGATGCTAACCCCATTAATGATGGCCAGCATCAGAGGCAGCAGATGAGTTTTGTGGGCCCCAGTTGCCAAATTCAAGAAACAAATTGCCTCTGGTGTCCAAGTAATTGCACGCTGTTGCATCTCCAAGGTAACTCTGGCCGTCATGGAACATATTTTCATGCTTTAATTACAAATAAAAACTACCGAGCAGAAGGCACACTGCATCTGGACAGACAGCTTTTCCAGGGGGAGGCCCACCCTGCATACTCAAGGCATATGCCAAAACCCACTGGAGAGGGACTTTCACCAGCAACTTACTGAAGCATTTCTCGAGCGCACACTGCATGCCTGGCACTGTGCTGGGCTCTGAGGGGACATCAGGTTGGTGGAAGACCACTCACCTCCAGGGACTGACCATCCACTGGGAGCAGCTGGGCAGGCGGCGGTCTGGGGGTGAGAACACCGGCCAGGCCCTGACTCAGCTCTGCCATGAGCTATCACGATGACCTTAGAGAGAGAGTTCCTCTCCCTGGGCCTTAGTTTCTCCCCCCCGTGAAGGGAGGGGGATGTGACAGCAGGGATGGTAACCGTCAAGGACTCAACCCCACCAGCCCTGAGCTGAGCAGCACCCCTGACCGCAGAGGACCCCGACTCTAAAAGGTGAGTAACCATCAGTGAATGGCAGAGGCTGAATCTGATCCCTGGCCATCCTGACTCAAGAGTCTCCTCTCTCTGTGAGCTCCTGACACAGCATCTGCCTGGAGAAAGCAAGACCACCCGAGACCACGGACCTGTGCCCAAAGTCCTCTGGCTCCCATCGTCTCTAAGAGGAAGGGCCTGCTGTGCCACAAGGTGTCCAAGCCTCCACCTCTGTCAGGTGCTCCCCCCTCACCACCCTCTGTGCCCTCCATCCCCCTCCCCCAGGTGTGCCCGATAGTTTCCTTCACAGTCTCTACACACACTCGTGGGTGCCAGTGTGTCAGGGCAGGAAGGGTGAGCACAGGGGATGTGTTCCTGGAGTTTAGAGGGGGAAGCAGGCACCGATCCGATGCCACCCAGGAAAGTTCCTATTCTTTCTCACCTGAAGGTCCTGCAGGCGCTAGCGTGGAAGATCAGCTAGATTAGAGGGACGCTCCCTTTATCAGCTGAGTCCCAGCTTTCTAAAGAGACCCTGGCCCCTTCCCATCTCCACCCACAGGCACCCAGTAACTCTCTGGCCCTGGTCCCTGTGCCTCATGGTCAAGCCCATCCAGTTCTCGTCCATCTGCTCACAGCATCCCCCCTGACCCGAGGGAGCCTCCATCACCCACCCTTCTGCTTACTGGGTGTCTACCAAGTCCTGGGCATGGTACTAGGTGCCGGTGATACGCCAGTGAGAAAAACAGTCCCTGCTCTCATAGACTCTGGATTCTGCCAAGGGACAGAGACGCACAGCAAACCACCACATAATAAATGCAAAGTTACAACCACACTGAGCAAGCTGGAGGAGAGACATGAATGCTGTAAGAACCCACAATGGCAGGGAGTGACCAGGCTGTGACCTGGAGGAGGAGGCGGCTGCGGAAAGGGCGGGGAGGGGGCCAAGGGACACCTGTCACCTTCCCTGCATCTCACCAGCCGACACCGGTAGTTCTTCAAGGCCAACGTTCCTAGACCCGCCAGTCCCGGGCACTCGGCAGAGTATGGCTGCCCTAAGGAACCAGAGCACATTTACGGGGAAGTGGGCCAGGGGAGGCACCGACACTCTGCTTCGCTAGCTCTAAAGACTCACGCCAGGGGGGCGTCTGGCCTGCACTGGAGGCCCGTCCACCACTCCCACCCCAGCAAGGCTCCAGGTTCTTCTCCGATCACCTCAATCTGTCTCACTGCATCGTCACGGCCAACCACTCTGCCCCACAACACACACACGCAGGCACACACGCATCCATGTCTGGGGGATCCGAGCACTGCCCAGCGCCTGCGTCCCCTGCTTTCATGAGGGGCCCAGTGGGGACTCTTCTCTCAAGGCTTCGGACAACACACTGAGGACAGTGGTCACCCTCATGAGCTCCAAACCCAAGGCCATCATCTCTCTCTCAGGGAAGAAGGATGGGGCATGAGGGGGCAAAGAGCTTGGCCAGATGCCAGCCACCGTTCAGGTCTGTGTCTCCTCAGGGGCAGGGGCAGGTTCGGCTGAGTTAAAAAGGAAGGCACAATGGAAAAAGCACCTGCTTGTGAGTGGCCTGGCCACCTGCCCACACCCATTATCCACAGTCCTGTCTTTTGTACTTTCCCAGTTACTTAAATGTTAAGTCTTTGGTAGCAAGAATCATACTTTGAACCTCCCAGGACTTAGCCATAAATGGACATGAAAGAAAGTGAGGTCACTCAGTCATGTCCGACTTTTTGTGACCCATGGACGAGCCGTGGAATTCTCCAGGCAAGCCTCCATCACCCACCCTTCTGCTTACTGGGTGTCTACCAAGTCCTGGGCATGGTACTAGGTGCCGGTGATACGCCAGTGAGAAAAACAGTCCCTGCTCTCATAGACTCTGGATTCTGCCAAGGGACAGAGCGACAGCAAACCACCACATAATAAATGCAAAGTTACAACCACACTGAGCAAGCTGGAGGAGAGACATGAATGCTGTAAGAACCCACAATGGCAGGGAGTGACCAGGCTGTGACCTGGAGGAGGAGGCGGCTGCGGAAAGGGCGGGGAGGGGGCCAAGGGACACCTGTCACCTTCCCTGCATCTCACCAGCCGACACCGGTAGTTCTTCAAGGCCAACGTTCCTAGACCCGCCAGTCCCGGGCACTCGGCAGAGTATGGCTGCCCTAAGGAACCAGAGCACATTTACGGGGAAGTGGGCCAGGGGAGGCACCGACACTCTGCTTCGCTAGCTCTAAAGACTCACGCCAGGGGGGCGTCTGGCCTGCACTGGAGGCCCGTCCACCACTCCCACCCCAGCAAGGCTCCAGGTTCTTCTCCGATCACCTCAATCTGTCTCACTGCATCGTCACGGCCAACCACTCTGCCCCACAACACACACACGCAGGCACACACGCATCCATGTCTGGGGGATCCGAGCACTGCCCAGCGCCTGCGTCCCCTGCTTTCATGAGGGGCCCAGTGGGGACTCTTCTCTCAAGGCTTCGG
The DNA here is from genome assembly GCA_022376925.1 of Tragulus kanchil. Lineage (NCBI taxonomy): Eukaryota > Metazoa > Chordata > Mammalia > Artiodactyla > Tragulidae > Tragulus > Tragulus kanchil. The sequence goes on from JAIOJX010000003.1 coordinate 141,609,964, forward strand.
ACAACACACTGAGGACAGTGGTCACCCTCATGAGCTCCAAACCCAAGGCCATCATCTCTCTCTCAGGGAAGAAGGATGGGGCATGAGGGGGCAAAGAGCTTGGCCAGATGCCAGCCACCGTTCAGGTCTGTGTCTCCTCAGGGGCAGGGGCAGGTTCGGCTGAGTTAAAAAGGAAGGCACAATGGAAAAAGCACCTGCTTGTGAGTGGCCTGGCCACCTGCCCACACCCATTATCCACAGTCCTGTCTTTTGTACTTTCCCAGTTACTTAAATGTTAAGTCTTTGGTAGCAAGAATCATACTTTGAACCTCCCAGGACTTAGCCATAAATGGACATGAAAGAAAGTGAGGTCACTCAGTCATGTCCGACTTTTTGTGACCCATGGACGAGCCGTGGAATTCTCCAGGCAAGAATACTGGAGCAGGTAGCCCTCCCCTTCTCCAGGGGATCCTCTCAACCCAGGGATCAATCCCAGGTCTCCTGCATTGCAGTTGGATCCTGTGCCATCTAAATGAACCACAAGGGAAGCGAGGAAAGAAACCTAAAATAAGCAACTGCAGAATCGCTCACTCGAGGTCAGAAGTCCAGTTTCAGCCATTCTGACACCATCACACACAACACACTGTCTACCCTGCTTGGGACTGGCAGTGCTCCCTTATCCACCCACACAGACATTGTATTTAATCTACCACAGATAATGTGTTATACAGCATCGGGCACCAAGAAAACAGTCTTTAAGAGCATCTCCAGAGCACTCACTGCACAGGCTACCATACTGTCAGATGGATGTGTCGGCATTCTCCTCTGCACTGTCAAAACCCTGGCCACACTGTCATCGGTTCTGTCTGCCCCATCAGACGGTAAGCTCCCTGGGGTCAGGCACCACGCATAGCATCCAGCCCTCCTTCATATCCCGGCAAGCACAGAGCCTAAGTACTCATGAGCTGGCAACACTCTGTAGAATCCCCTGGACCTCAGGATACTTGGGAAATCAAAGCATCAAAAAATTTATTGAATAAGCCCTAAATTCCCTGCTCTCCATGCCAGAGCCCTGATGGCAGCTGATCTGAAAAGGATTTGTTCCTTTAAAAAATTATCAGCAAGGGAACAGAAACCGTTACTCTTAAGAATAAATAACCTATGGATGTCCTCTAAGAGCACAGGCATCACGGCTGTGTAAAACTGGAGGGCCGGAGCAAACTGTGTACACGTTATCTCCAGGGCTGGAGGGCAACTTACTGACACTCTACAGGATTCCCCATCGCGCTCGGCTTGAATCTCCACATTTCCAAGGTGCAGGATGGAAGCAATTATCTTAAAGATGCTTATCTGATGGGACTCTTTCACTCCTAAAAAAAAAAAAAAAAAATGAATGAATGACACTCAATAACCACGGTAGGATAGAAAGGATGGTTTATTCTCTTTTTAAGGACTTTGAAAAAAATGTTTCATTTTCCTTTCTGGACCAATGACTCCTCAAATGATCCGGGATCCTCAGCAAGTAATTACCTCTCACAGTAACAGCTCAGAGGGCAAAGGGGTTCCTGGGACTAAAAGAGAAATATCTTCATGGTGACGGTCCTGATCAAACCAGATGGATCATGCTACCATTTTAACTTCTCCAAGAGCAAAGGAGAGGCAGCAATCATGCACACCCATTTTGGACTTTATTTTGACCAAAATCACTTCACAGTTGTTTTTATGAGTTTAGTACTGATCTGCAGTCATTCTTCTCCCAATATAATATCCCGGGAACTTCTGTGACACACGTCTGAAGTGCCGATGGGGAAAGAAGAGGAGGAATTTCTCCTGGGGGTGCTGTGACAGGCTGGACGGCCAGCTGGCCTCGGCGGCTCCCCCAGGATCACGGCTGGCCACTCTATGCTCCTTCAGTTATGGACACACACCCCTCCTCCAGAGCCACCGACAGCAAATTCCCGCTGTCAGTTTTGCTATGTATGCATGTAAGTTCTCAAAAATACTATTTTAACATTTATATGTAGCTTTAAAGTATTATCATTTCTCTTTTTAAAAAAGATGTTATCCATTTGGCCCTTCCCCCTTCTGGGCAGAATGCTTTCCCACTCGATGTCAAATCTCCTCCAAACCTGCTCCCTAGCTCCGGAGAACTGAACAGCTTCCTGATGCTGGGGAACCCAGGGGTGCCTGTCATCAATTCATTATCTCTCGGCTTCACATCTGCCCTCCGCAGCCCTGCTATATCTATATCGCGCTGGACCCAGCCACTGTGAACATTTTCCCTTCGCCTGTGGGTGGCATGTCACGCTTGGTCAGCAGAGGGCGCTGTGGGGACTCAGCAAGGGGAGAGCCGCTGGAAGACTTTCCCACTCTTCATTGTGCTCCACGATGTCGTCGTAGGAGCCCAGGTATCTTCCAGGTGAGCGCCAGCTGCGTCCTCAGGCCAGGCTCCGCCCTTAGCAGCGGCTTCTGAGAAGCTGTGGCCCCCTCACACCCCGGGGCACTGCAGGCTGCTACACCCTCCGGGAGTTCCTTCCCCTCCAGAGGGCTTCCTAACACTGGGGCAGCCACACCCTCTACAGGGGCTGGAAATCTCAGCCTGGCGTGGGAGGCTCTCCTCCTCCCTGGCTCCTGCGCTAGCTCTCCTCCTCACCCTCGGGATGGTTTTTTAACACCCACGACTTTTGAAACCCTAAAATCCTCTAATTTAATAGCTAATTATCTACTACTGCTCTCGCTAACAACCGCAGCAATTTTTCTCTGTTGGGGTAACCAGTGGGGTTTCTGGTTCATGGGTACAAAAGGCAAACCACATCTATCCACCAGTTATTCAGGGAAAGGAACAGCCCTCAGATTTCAGCATAAGAAGCCCTGCTTTTCTCGCCAGGTGGAGATCAGGGTGTATCCCGTTCAGCCGTGTTTTATTTGGACCTTGGATGAAACTTTCCTGATTACCAAAGTAAAATGCAAAGTATCAGTCGCTCAGTAATATCATGGCCCCATGAACTGGGGCCCACAGGGCTCCTCTGTCCATGGAATTCTCCAGGCAAGAATACTGCAGTGGGTAGCTATTCCCTTCTGCAGGGGTTCTTCCTAACCCAGGTCTTTTGCATTGCAAGCAGATTCTGATCCCCCATAAGAAACACTGCTCTGGGTTGATCATATTGCTCAGAGGCCAAATGTCTGTCGAGGAAGGGCTGGGAAAAGCACCAGGGCCTCCTGAGCCACACTGTGGACTTCAGGCTAACTTCCCAAGCGTCTCCTTTGCTGGCTGCAGGTCCCAGAAATTTATTACTTCAATTTCCCAGTTAAGCATGAATTGTCTTCCACCTTACCACGTGAGGGCTCTTCTCCCCCAAAACTGACCAGGGAAAGAGGCAGTTTTCTCCAGGTCTATTGCCCTTAAAGATCCATTTCTTCCTTCTCTAAGAGATCTTCCCAACCCAGGGACTGAACGCAGGTCTCCTGCATTACAAGCAGATTCTTTACTGTCTGAGCCATCAGGAAAGCCCTTCGCCCTTAAAGATCCAGAAAAACAGAGTCAACTTCTTGTTTTATGGATCCCACTGCTAAGTTCTAGATGGAAACAGCAACAAAAGAAAATAAGACTGTCTGAATTACAGAATCGGCAGACCTTTATGGTCTGTTTCCAACTTGGATCCCATGATGGTACATGGGTGGTTTCAGTCCCTGGGGCATGTTCTTTCTGCTAGAACACACCATCTCAAATGTAGACCACAGCATGAAAAGATACAGCTCTTCTCAGTTTGTGTCCACGATCAACTCTCAAATCCCACTGTTAAGAAAGGACGTCAAAGCTCCACACCATTGGCTTGGGAGTCTAGGGGCTGGGATGGAATAAAATTAAGACGATATTCACCAGCAACAAGAGGGCTCCACCACCAGCATAGGAAGCTTGGCAGGCCAAGAAGGACATTGCTGAGTTTCCTCTCCATGAAATCAGCCCTCTGGTCCCTTCTCCCCATCCCCAAGCTCCTTACCGACGAGCGTGAAGGCCTGTCGAGTCTTCTCAAAGTCCTCAGCATCATCCACGCCCTCAATGACCGTGTCTCCTCCCTGTGACGTGTAGAGGAAGTCCTCGGCACAGGCTGCGGTGGGACAGGAGACGAGCGGTCGGGCACAGGAGGGCGCTGCATTCCCGGCCACACCCCCAAGGGCGGTCGCCCCGTGAGCAAGCCATCCCCAGCCAGTTTATTCCCAGCCAGATGTGGAATCCTTTCAAACGTCCTCTTTTAAACAAAAAAAATTGTTTTTTAAATTTTCATCCATCTTTACTCTTGGGCCTGTATGGGCCTCCCATTGCATTTGCACCTCTGCTCACAGAGCTCCGGCTCTGGGCGCATGCGCTCCAGAGCGCTGGTTCCTAATTGGACACATCAGTCCAGCCGCTCCGCGGCACGTGGGATCTTCCCAGGCCAGGGATCGAACCAGCGCCCCTTGCCCTGCAAGGCGGACTCTTTACCCACTGGACCACCAGGGAAGCCCTAAAAAATATATTTAAATTGTTTTAAAAGTCACACAATACAGAACATCCTACTGTAACTGTATTTACCTATAGAGCTCAGGGGCACCAGGGACACACATGGTGCAGCTCTCTCCATGGTCCATCTCCCGAGGTTCCCACCTTTCTAAACTGAAAATCTGTCCCCATTAGACACTAACTCCCTGTCCCCGACTCCTGAACCCCTTGACCCCTACAAGGCCCTTTCTGACTCTATGAATCTGACTATTCTAGGTACCTCCTCTAGGCAGAATCAAACAGTACCTCAAGGATCATCTTTACTGATGACGGCAAATGTGAGAGAAGACCTCATAATAAGAGACAGAAGACAACATTACAGTGGCAGGACCTGTTGTTGCATTGGTGTTAAACAGCTGCCGCTGCTTGGTCGCTTCAGTTGTGTCCAATTCTTCACAACCCCCTGGACTACAGTCCACCAGGCTCCTCTGTCCATAGGATTTTCCAGGTAAAAATACTGGAGTGGCTCGCCATTTCCTCCTCCAGGGGATCCTCCTGACCCAGGAATCAAACCTGGGTCTCCTGCATTGCAGGCAGATTCTTCACCACTGAGCCACCCGGGAAGCCCCTGTGTTAAACTAACACGTGAAAACCACAGGAACATAAAAGTCACGGCTGGTTCCAGTTACAGCAGAATTCGCCACAGACTTGTTTCTAAGAAGGCTCCAAGAAACACGGTAGCGTGTATACCCCCTCACCCCGCCCCTGAGAGTCAGACCACCGTGACCATTCACCTCGGTCTGACGAGAAGGGCAGTGATGTGTCCAGGGTGACAGGGCTGTTTTCAGTGTTGGGGACCCTGGAGCTCTCTAAGTTCGGGGACAGACGCAGGCTGAGGCGCCCAGTGCTTGCTCTCATCCTTAGTTTAATTCCTCTTGAGTCGGGCCTCTGCTAACCACCTGGGGACGACCAGGGAGGAGGGACCCGGGCCTGGTACAGGGTTCAGAGCTGCCCTCAGCGGAGCTCACAGAGCAGAGAGCCCCGGGCAGTACCTGCAGCCCAGGGCTCAGAAGCCAGCATGGAAGGCAACAGTTGCACCCAATCAAAATTACCCTCCAAAGTCCCTTAACGTTTTCCACCAACTAAAGGACCTCTGTGGGGTGCAGTCCTGTCCAGTGCTTGGGTTTTCTAAGTGCAGCATGTTTGGCTTTGGTAAGATGCCAACAATGAATGGACACTGGCTGTTTTCCTTCGTCCCCTGCGAACACCAGCTCAGGGATTTTCTCTCGACCTGGCCCCGTGTGGCTGAAGGCACAGCAGCTATACATGCTTAAATGCAGCTTCACGGCAACTCCCAGGACCCCTTCAACACCTTGTCCTTCCAGTTGACCTCCTAAGAATTTCTTCAGTCTCTTTCCTTCCTCCCTCATGACTGCCACTGCCCCAGGCCTGACCTCCGGCTCCTGCTGCCTGCAGACTGTTGCAAAGGCTCTAAGCCCTTCTCCCAGCTTCTCCTCCTGTCTTTTCAAACCTTCCTCCAAGCTGCTGGGAGCTGGTCACACCACTCCCTGCTGAAAGCCCTTTGGAGACACCTACTTGCCCCACTGCCCATGAGGCAAAGGTCAAGGGACCCAGAAGGGCCTCTTGGACCCTTGCTAAAGTGGCCTCCTCTGACCATCCCAGACTCATGGTGAGTCCTTCCTTCGCCACCTCTAAATCGCAGATCCTTCAGCTTCCTTACTGTTATTCCTCAGCTCCACCCCGTCCAGGCCTTCGATGGCCCTGCCGACCTCTCCTTCCTGGTCTCTCCATTCCCCACCTCAGATCGCACGCTCCGAGTCATGCTGCACGCTGTCAGTTCCTCCCGCTGGTCAAGTCCACATGACCAGACGCAGCAGAGCTCAGCCCTAAGACCATCTCACACACAACCAGCAAGCAGCAGTGCACACAGGAATAAACAGAAGTCGTGTTTCAAGAGGGAAGGCTTCCTGGAGGAATCTAGCCCACCGTGATGACTAAAGGCACCTGAGCTGGGGGATGCAGGACTTCAGCCCCGAGCTCACTCATGGACACAGCAAAAGCCAGTTCTGATGAAGCAAGTGATGTTAGGTCTTGGTGGAAGATGGCAAATTCGGATCTTTCATTCAAAACACCCTGGAAGTTCTGGCACAGAATCATACAACAGCTTCAAAGGTTTCAATCAATTCTCACACTCTCCTTTCAAAACACTTCATTTGATGGTTTTTTACAGTGTCTATGTGAGGGTGACTGAACATCTACAAGGAGTTGGTTCCAAGACTCCTAGCCCCAAGATACCCAGAACAGATGCTCAAGTCTCATAGGGGCAATGCAATGTTTGGCTTTGGTAAGATGCCAACAATGGACACTGGCTGTTTTCCTTCGTCCCTCGAACACCAGCTCAGGGATTTTCTCTCGACCTGGCCCCGTGTGGCTGAAGGCACAGCAGCTATACATGCTTAAATGCAGCTTCACGGCAACTCCCAGGACCCCTTCAACACCTTGTCCTTCCAGTTGACCTCCTAAGAATTTCTTCAGTCTCTTTCCTTCCTCCCTCATGACTGCCACTGCCCCAGGCCTGACCTCCGGCTCCTGCTGCCTGCAGACTGTTGCAAAGGCTCTAAGCCCTTCTCCCAGCTTCTCCTCCTGTCTTTTCAAACCTTCCTCCAAGCTGCTGGGAGCTGGTCACACCACTCCCTGCTGAAAGCCCTTTGGAGACACCTACTTGCCCCACTGCCCATGAGGCAAAGGTCAAGGGACCCAGAAGGGCCTCTTGGACCCTTGCTAAAGTGGCCTCCTCTGACCATCCCAGACTCATGGTGAGTCCTTCCTTCGCCACCTCTAAATCGCAGATCCTTCAGCTTCCTTACTGTTATTCCTCAGCTCCACCCCGTCCAGGCCTTCGATGGCCCTGCCGACCTCTCCTTCCTGGTCTCTCCATTCCCCACCTCAGATCGCACGCTCCGAGTCATGCTGCACGCTGTCAGTTCCTCCCGCTGGTCAAGTCCACATGACCAGACGCAGCAGAGCTCAGCCCTAAGACCATCTCACACACAACCAGCAAGCAGCAGTGCACACAGGAATAAACAGAAGTCGTGTTTCAAGAGGGAAGGCTTCCTGGAGGAATCTAGCCCACCGTGATGACTAAAGGCACCTGAGCTGGGGGATGCAGGACTTCAGCCCCGAGCTCACTCATGGACACAGCAAAAGCCAGTTCTGATGAAGCAAGTGATGTTAGGTCTTGGTGGAAGATGGCAAATTCGGATCTTTCATTCAAAACACCCTGGAAGTTCTGGCACAGAATCATACAACAGCTTCAAAGGTTTCAATCAATTCTCACACTCTCCTTTCAAAACACTTCATTTGATGGTTTTTTACAGTGTCTATGTGAGGGTGACTGAACATCTACAAGGAGTTGGTTCCAAGACTCCCCTACCCGCCCCAAGATACCCAGATCACAGATGCTCAAGTCTCATATAAAATGGTTTAGTTCAGTCACCCCTCTACAACCGTGGGTCAACTTCTGCCTCATTGAATCCACACATATGGAATCTGTAGATATAGAGCCATATTTGATCCCATTTTTCAGACAGGCAAACTGAGCACCATAGGGATTTTAAAGGATTTCCTCAGCCAGGCCTGGGCACCCATTCCTTTATCACCCTATTAAGGAGATGGCTATCTCCGACATCCATCTGTGCTTAGTCGCTCAGTCATGTCCAACTCTTTGCGACCCCATGGACTGTAGCCTACGAGGCTCCTCCGTGGAATTTTCCAGGCAAGAATACTGGAGTGGGTTGCCATTTTCTTCTCCAGGGGATCTTCCCGACCCAGGAACTGAACCCATGTCTCTTACATTTCCTATACTGGCAGGCAGGTTCTTTACCACTAGGGCCACCTGAGACTTAGCCATAAATGCAACCTCCTCATTGTCAAAACTATCAGCCAGCACACACGAGAGCCGGCCGAGACTCTGAGAATAAAAGAAGGCCTTTCAGCATCTCTCCAACACCTTTCATCGTCACTCATGTTCTGAGTGACGCCCCACTCTCTCGTGTTCTGAGTCAGAGAGACCATCTCGCCCTTCCTGGCTTTGAGTTCCCAGACTCACGGCCCCGCAGGGTAACTTCCTCCCACTGAGGGTCATCACTGCAGAGGCTACCCTCCTGGCCAGTCACAGAATTCTCTACTACTTGATTTGAATCCAATCAAAATAATCATCTTCCTTCCCTCTGCTTTCAGGTTGCAATCAACTCTGTTAACATCATGCCTGACCCACTTCCTAAGCCAGACGTCTCAGCAGGCTGCAGGCCCTCTCCCCCTACTTGCTTAGCCTGCCTGGGTCTCAGCTCTCCTTCCACACCCAGGAAGCCAACCATCCATCCCAGAGAGGGGTCTACTGTCCTCCAGTTTGGGTCTCTCTCTTTACTTAGAATCTTGAAGGAGATACACACCACGGAAACCCCCTATTAACTGGTTCCCTGGAGCAGATCAATGAACAGAGGGCTTGTGGAGCCCGTGATTAGAGCAAAGGGCCATCAGGACCATGGCCTGGGGTTTGTACTTCATCTGGGGAGGCTGTCCTATGACTCATACAAGACAAGAGAGGGTGTTTATAACCCCGTATCAATCTAGCTACGGACATGAAAATGGAGAAAGGATTCATTCCTTATTATGTGAAGGGCATGTGAGTCCACAACACTTATTTTTACCATCATTTTGTCACACTCTAACCCACTAATAATTGTTTTATGTTTTCCTTTTTTAATCTCACCCTGTGGTCATTCTAGGGCTCCTCAGGTGGCGCTAGTGGTAGAGAATCTGCCCGCCAATGCAGGAGACGCAGGCGATGTGGGTTTGATATCAGGGCTGGGAAGATCCCCTGGAGGCGGGCAGGGCACCCACTCCAGTATTCTCACCTGGAGAATCCCATGGGCAGAGGAGCCTAGCGGACTACAGCCCATGCGGCCTGCAGCATGCCACCCAAACCAGAGCAGAGGAGAGCTCAGCTGCTGAGCATGGATCTGTCCACTTCATCCTCAGACAAATGTGCAGAACTCCTGCGGGGCCATGGGATCTTTCTGCGCACCTGACCCACACAGTTGAAGTGAAGAAAAGGGGGAGGCGAGGCAGGTCTCCATATTCATTGGAAGCCTCTGACCTGTCCTTCTCTTTGACGTTTCTTTGACCCTGAACCAGGGTCACGAGTGGAACTCTGAACGGCCAGCTCCAGGGCTCACAGCCGACCCACCCACGAGGCAGCAGACAGCCTCGCGCCGGGCAGAAGAGCTTGTCTCAGGCTCTTCACGTCACTCTGAAATGCTCTCAGAGGGTGCCAGCAGGTAAGAATGCAAGAAATTAATCCAGTTGGGTAAATTTCAACTGCTCCAGCCCAGGGCCTAAGGAGCCTGCACCTTGGTGAAACACAGTAAAGAAAAGTCATTTTTCACCTCAATGCACTCCTGTTAAGTGAGGAGGGGAAAAAAAAAAAAAAAAAAGATGACTTCTTTCCTATTACCTTAAAGTTGCATTTGGGATAAAATGATCCAAATACAGTCAGATGGATCTTGCCAGTATTTGTTCATTTTCCATAAAACTAGCCCTAGGGGGGCTTCCCTGGTGGTCCAGTGGGTAAGGACACCGCCTTGCAGTGCAAGGGGTGCCGGTTCCCTCCCTGGCCTGGGAAGATCCCACATGCAGCGGAGCGGCTGGACCGATGTGTCCAATTGCCGAGCCGGAGCTCTGGAGCGCATGCGCCCAGAGCCGGTGCTCTGCGACAACAGAGGCCACTGCGATGGGGGAGGCCCACATGGGCCAAGGAACAAAAATGGATAAAAAAAGATGGATGAAAAGACCAATAGAAGTGACCAGCCCGCCCCCTTTCCTCCCCAACCTGACCCCCTCCCCCAGACCCCCCAAAAAACTGAGCCCTAGAAAAAAAGTCTTCCTCTCTCACAGGTCGGCTCTGAGAAGTCCAGCTGGGCCATGGAGTGAGCGGGGAAGAAGGCGGCAGCCCTTTTGTGGCCTGCCTTCCTGGTCCCTTGTGACCGTGAGCCAACGTCAGAGCCCCACGCAGCCCGCCCAGGGCAGTGGCCAGCCTCCCACGGGCCTCCTGCTCCGGCTGCCCCAGTCCGGCTGGGGCACTGAGGGGCCGTGTGCACAAGCTGCCTGCCTGTCTGGGAGGAGCCAGCCCTGCTGCCCAGCTGGGCTCAAAGTGAAAGGGAAAGCTGCTCAGGCGTGTCCAACTTTGTGACCCCATGGATGAGCCATGGGATGCTCCAGGCCAGACTCCTGGAGTGGGTCGCCATTCCCTTCTCCGGGGGATCTTCCCGACCCAGGGGATGAACCAGGGTCTCCTGCACTGCAGGCAGATTCTTTACCAGTTGAGCTGCCAGAGAAGCCCAAGCTGGGGCTTAGGGTCCAGATAAACTCCTCTAAGCCCCTCCTCACCTGCTGCGGGAGGCCCAAGATCCACCAGTATGCCTCTGGACCCATTTCCATCTTACCTCTGCTTTATCCTCACCCCATGCCTTCTTTTTCTTTGTCTCAGTCCTTACATGACTTAAAATGCATCAGTCACAATCAAATCACATGTGTTAGCTAAATGCCTGCATCCTCATGATGGGTACACATTTCTTAGGGCATGTAGAGTGAAATATACTCTTCAAAATAACAATGAACGTGAGTTCATTTATGCTCTGCAAAATCCTATTCCAACCCCCCGCCTCTTATCTTGTTATTGTCTCTGGGCATGAAACTCACAGAGGTCTGGGGCCCAGGGGAGGCAGAGCCAAGAGCCCAGCATGGAGGACTTGGAGTGGAGCCCCCAGAGGCACCCCCTGCTGCCACCCGGCCCGCCCCAGGACGGGCACACACCCTCTCACTCACTTAGCGCGAGCTCCTTAAATTCTGGAAGACTGGCGGCGGCACAGAGCTGGTAGAAGATGTGGTAATTCCTCTCTTCGTCTGCCTGGAGGAGAGAAGCAGTTCTAAGTGTTAGGGACGGGGATCCCAAGACTGTCCCCTCACCCATTCTAACTCCAGGGTGCTCTGGGGGCAGAGGTCAAGACTTCTCCTTCGCACCTCTGCCCCCTTCAACTCCCACCTCCAGATTCTTCACTCACTGTGGTGGGGCCTTCTGCCAACCACAGGACTTCCTGACTTATGCAAAACACAGGGATGGTCTTTGCTCCTCCATAGAGCATCCCTGCTGTTCCACAAGGATCGGCACTTACTCAGATCACTGTGCCACCTGGCTCACGCTGGGCAGGCTGTTTTGTCCCTGGTGAAGGCTCCCCCACTCCTCTGGGAAGCTTGGAACTAAGTAAAAGCCACACTCTTGGCCATCATCAGGCTGGGACAGTGAGCAGGAAGGTCCACAGTGGGATGGGGCTTACATGGATATCAGGGCCAGACCTGCCCTAAACTGGCAGAATGGTGGGGCGGGGGGTGGCGGGGGAGGCAGTGGGGAGTGGGGGCTTCAGGAAACCTGAGCACAGACAGCAGGGAAGAGGACAACTCCGGGAAGTCTGGCCACGGCCACCTTCAGAGCACATCTGATCCACACGCAGCACAGCAGGCTGGCTGCTTTGCCGCAGGGAGATGAAGGACGTGGGGTGGTCCAACCAAACCTGGCAGGTGGAGAGAACCACTCTTGGGGTTGTGAGCTGTACTGACCACCACTGAAGGCCAGGGTTGAGGAGAAACAGGGACCCCAAGAGGCCAAAGTCTATTTAGGAAGGAGGGAGCAAAAAGCAGGCAAAGAACTGAGTCATGTGACAAGTGAGAAGTGAGAAGGCTGTTTACTTGAAAAGGAAACTAAGTAAATGGTCAAATCTTTATTTTTTTTTTTTAATGTAATGTACCCAATAAGATTCCTGATAAGAGCTGAAACCCACAGACCCTAATGTGACACTCCCCAGATCTCAAGGCCCTGAAGCCCACGGTGAACATGAGTGCTGTCTTCTTCACTATCCCTGGTGTCTAGCACCTACCAGACAACATGTGTTTGCTGACTGAACCTAAAAACAATGCCCACAGACATATATCAACACTAGGTAAAAGAGTTTTCAGGTCCAATGTCTAAAATACTATTAATAAAAAAAAAGAAAGAAAGAAAGAAGGAACATCAAAAGCACAAGTCTATCCAAGTTCAGGTTCAAAAGATAGGTTCTCTGGGCAGAGGGAACAAACACAGAGCAAGTCAGCACCACCCATGTGGAAGAAAACACCCAAAGCCCAGCCGCACGGCTCACCTGAAAGACCACTCTGGACTTCTCCAGCAGGTAGGTCCTCATGTCGGCCCCGATGATGCGGTACCTCTTGTCGAAGCCGATCTGAATGTACTTGCCGAAACGGCTGCTGTTGTCATTGCGCGTGGTTTTAGCATTCCCGATGGCCTGTGCGGGAAAACAAAGGTGTGCAGATCAGGGTGGGTTTCCTTAGATTTCAGGCTTGAATGCTCTGGCACCATCTCTGTTCCCTCCCTCTTCCTTCCTTCTAGAACTTCTCTGCTACTGAGATGACAAGAGTCGACTTAAAGGAAAACAGAGAACTTCATCTTCCTGCTTCCTTTCCTCCTAAGCATGGAGAGTGAGAGGATGGGCTGACTGACGGTCTCCTAAGGGGACTAAACAGCTGGAAGGGACACCTCGTGGACCGCCCTCTCTTCTTCCTTCCCCTACCTGGAACACGTGTGTGAGGGCCACGCCTCGCCCCCACCCCGAGAGAGAGCCCTGATCCTTCACGGCACCCTGTGGTAGGCCACCATCAGACTTCGTTGGAAAAGTGCTTGAAATTCCACTTGAGAAGTGGCAAGGCAGGCTGTACTCCCTAACACACAGATAAGAGTGACCCTTTCCCAGGTCTCTGTCATGAACCAGGTCCTGGGATGGGCTCTTTCGGTTTCCCTAAATCCAGGTAACGGCCCTGGGAGACAGGTATTATTAACTTCCCTCACACTTCTGGAAAAACTTGGGCTCAGAAAAGGTAAGCAGTGTGCCTGGGGTCACATGGCTGGAAAGTGCCAACCAAGATATAAATACAGATAAATTCTGAGCCCACAGTCTGTGTTCTCTCCCTTCATTTCAGTCCTTTTCCAAACCACGCACCAGCAGACAGCAGCGGTCATCCAGGTGGGTGACGGCTCACATCTCACACAGCAAGGTCAAATCAAAGAACAAAGACATGAATCGTCACGTTTATCTTTTCCTAAGAAAGTGGGGGAAAAGTCTTTCAGAGGATGACCGGGAACCCACTCATTACTCTGACAAGCAGTAAATGAAGAATCAAACATCTACCCTAACTTCCCTGGGTAAACTCTGTGAGGGTAACTAGTCAGCGAGGAGAAGCTGCTCTTCCTAGACTTACTGTCACTAATAAGTGCAGGAGGAAAAACAGAATGAGAACATCACCATTCTGTAACTCCTGATGAATTAACTGCTCTAGGCATAGGCAGTGGCTGCTGACTCCATCAGAAGACGGCGAGGCATTCTGGGCGCCGTGATGGAAATGCACACTGCCACCAATAAAGGCTTCTTGGTTTTTAAAATAAACAAGCCGACATCTAACCAAACCTCTAAATCTTACTATCCTTTTACAGGACATGCAGAAGACAGAGGACACGTTAGCATCAGGAGGATTCAATCAGCAAAGGCCAGTTTGTGTAAAATTCTAAAGGATTATCTACTTTCAACTGGAAAAAAAAAAAAAAAAAAAAAAACACACCCAAATCTCAATTTGGGTCAATTCCAAAATTTCAAAAAACTTAAATTTCGTCATTTGTAAAACGGAGACAGGAATCTTCACCAGGAACTTCCCTGGGAGTCCAGTTAAGACTCCGCCTGCCAATGCAGGGGGTGCGGGTTCAATCCACAGACAGGGAGCCAAGATCCCACATACCTTACAGCCAAAAAACACTCAAAAACAAAACCAGAAGCAATGGTGTAGCAAATGCACAAAAGATTTTTAAAATGGTCCATATAAAAAAAATCTTAGCAAAAAAAAAAAAAAAAACACAAGGACCTTCATCATATCTGCCGTCATTCCTTAAGGCAGCTTAGGGAGAGCTGGCCTACAGTCTAAAGACACTGCCCGGCTATCCTCCCTCCCTCATGAGGCTTGAGAAGTGATTCAGTGGATCTACAAGTACTTTGAAAGTACGTAATGATACCCACGAAGGGAAGGGGCTGGTTGTGTTATTATTACCAAACCCATAAGTGCCCCTCAGGGCATGAAGAACATCCAACTTCTGTGTGCGTGTAAAGGACTTGTATATTGTTCTGTTAAACACTTGCTAGATTTATTGTTGTTGTGTTGACTTAGAACCCATTTTGACGCATGAGGAAAGCAAGTCCAGTTGGTCCTTGAGTCTACTGTGCAGCAAAAGACACAGATATGATACAGTTAAAAATCTGAAAACTGAATAAAGGACATAGGCAGGGAATTCATGGAAGAAACTCCCATGACCGATACACATGAGACAACCTCAGTGGAAATCAGAAAAATGTAGACAAAAATGACAGTCCAGGGTGGCCATACCCAAAGAACTCTGATACTGTGAAATGAGATGAGGACGTGAGGAAAAAGGAACTCTGACACACTGCTGGTCCACACATAAACTGCAACGGCCATCCTTAAGAACAACTGAGCGTATCTAGTAAAACTGAATATATAAGGACCTAACAATCCAGGAACTGTACTTCTAGATGTTCTATATAAGTGTACAAGTAGGTGTGCTGAACCATGTTTAACACAGACTATATTTAACAATAAACATACAACCTAAATGTCTACCCATTGGGGAAACAGATAAAATTCATACAATGGGATGATTTGAAGCTGTTTACCTAAGTAAATTAGAACATGATGCATGGGTAACTGAAAATAATGCTGAGTGAAGAGCAAGTTGCAAAAGGATGAATAGAATATGACACCATTTACATGTGGTATGACAGAACTATCTTCTTTCTGGTTTAGGTATATACAAATATCTAGTGCAACAAAAATGGACTGGAACCAATCCCTCCAGTGTGATGGGGAGCACACAGTAAGGAGCTGCATATCAATCAGGGTGGAAACAGAGAAATTAGCCAATGCCAGCAGAATAGGAAAGGCTTCAAGAGGTAAGAAGGTGAAGTGAATCTTCAAGGGTGAGCAGACTTTTACCAGCGGGGAAGGAAGAAGGATTTTATTTATAAGTATAATATGGGCAAAAGGAGAGAAGTACGTGAGAGACCTAACAAGTGAGCAATGGTTAGAGTGTCTTCAAACATGAGAAAAAAAAAAAAAAGAGGAGAGAGGGTCAGTAAAGTACGTTTGGGGTAGAGTCTTGTATGAGTAGGTTAACAGTTGCAGACCTTCTTGTTTCTTAGCTTGCAAAAAAAGTCAGATCCTGAAAATTACATAGCTGGTCTTTGTTTCTGTTGATTAGCCCCCTTTCTTTCTCCAGGATGAGGGAGTCCCTGGGACTCCTGGAGCTGTTTGCCTGCAGACTCCGGTCACCCCAACAAGCCATGTGACCCTCCCTGGGCTGGGTTTGGGCTCTGGCCCTGCTCCATCAGTCTCTTGATTCACAGTGTCCTTCCAATCAGTGCAGACGTGGGAGCAAATCACTCCCGGATGTTGACAAGCTCTTACACAGAATGGGGTCAGAGAGCTCTGGTGCTGGCCATCAATCACCCACAATCCTCCCCACTGAAAAACTCTGACACAGGGACTGCAACGGCCATCCTTAAGAACAACTGAGCGTATCTATAAACTGAATATATAAGGACCTAACAATCCAGGAACTGTACTTCTAGATGTTCTATATAAGTGTACAAGTAGGTGTGCTGAACCATGTTTAACACAGACTATATTTAACAATAAACATACAACCTAAATGTCTACCCATTGGGGAAACAGATAAAATTCATACAATGGGATGATTTGAAGCTGTTTACCTAAGTAAATTAGAACATGATGCATGGGTAACTGAAAATAATGCTGAGTGAAGAGCAAGTTGCAAAAGGATGAATAGAATATGACACCATTTACATGTGGTATGACAGAACTATCTTCTTTCTGGTTTAGGTATATACAAATATCTAGTGCAACAAAAATGGACTGGAACCAATCCCTCCAGTGTGATGGGGAGCACACAGTAAGGAGCTGCATATCAATCAGGGTGGAAACAGAGAAATTAGCCAATGCCAGCAGAATAGGAAAGGCTTCAAGAGGTAAGAAGGTGAAGTGAATCTTCAAGGGTGAGCAGACTTTTACCAGCGGGGAAGGAAGAAGGATTTTATTTATAAGTATAATATGGGCAAAAGGAGAGAAGTACGTGAGAGACCTAACAAGTGAGCAATGGTTAGAGTGTCTTCAAACATGAGAAAAAAAAAAAAAAGAGGAGAGAGGGTCAGTAAAGTACGTTTGGGGTAGAGTCTTGTATGAGTAGGTTAACAGTTGCAGACCTTCTTGTTTCTTAGCTTGCAAAAAAAGTCAGATCCTGAAAATTACATAGCTGGTCTTTGTTTCTGTTGATTAGCCCCCTTTCTTTCTCCAGGATGAGGGAGTCCCTGGGACTCCTGGAGCTGTTTGCCTGCAGACTCCGGTCACCCCAACAAGCCATGTGACCCTCCCTGGGCTGGGTTTGGGCTCTGGCCCTGCTCCATCAGTCTCTTGATTCACAGTGTCCTTCCAATCAGTGCAGACGGGAGCAAATCACTCGCGGATGTTGACAAGCTCTTACACAGAATGGGGTCAGAGAGCTCTGGTGCTGGCCATCAATCACCCACAATCCACCCCAGTCAATTCCAACTCACCTGCAAGTTGCCTTTAACTCAAACAACTGTCACTGAACGTGGCCCACTGGGAATTCCACCGCTTCAGACAGCCTGCGACGCTCAGCCTCCCTGGGGGGACGACTGCAGTCGCTGGGCTGCGGGAGTAACGAGGGGCTGACATGCCCATGACTGACTGCTTCGTTGGGAGGTGCTGTCCTTCCCCAGGACAGGGCTAGAGCCTCAGTAACCAGCGGTGTCCTGATTAAGACCTGCCTTGTCCTGGGTGTATTCCTCTGGGGAGCCATAAAGTTGACGAGGCTCCCTGACGCGAGGGCCCGAGTGAAGCTCTGAACGCCGGAAAAGGCGGATGTGGCCCGCCCAGAGCCTGCTCTCTCTGCCTGGCATCACTCTAATTCAACCTAGGGTTCTTCCTGGCAACAATTCTTCTTTCCCACGTTCCTACTTAGTATTTCTCTCAAATGTAACACTTAGCAACAGCTCAAAGGATAGTCTCTACGATAACAAAATTTCCAATTTGACAGACTGAGCCTTCTGGGCTTACCCCCATGATGTACAAAGTACCAATTTGAAAACTGGAGAAATTTAATGTTATGAGCCCCAAACCGCTGTAGCATTTGGTTACATGACATCAAGCCAGATTAGGCTGGTTCACATACACAACAGACACATTCCTTCTCCTCTCGGAACGAGCATGTTGCTCTCACATTCCTTCCTGGCCTGCCCAGCAGCCCACCAGCCTACTCAGGCTGTAACATATATTGGAAATGCCTGACCCTTCAGATCATGGTCACTGAAAAGATTTCCAAAGCAGGGACCCCAACAGTCGCACCCCAATGTTCCCATCACAGCCCCTTTCTTTCTCCAGGATGAGGGAGTCCCTGGGACTCCTGGAGCTGTTTGCCTGCAGACTCCGGTCACCCCAACAAGCCATGTGACCCTCCCTGGGCTGGGTTTGGGCTCTGGCCCTGCTCCATCAGTCTCTTGATTCACAGTGTCCTTCCAATCAGTGCAGACGTGGGAGCAAATCACTCCCGGATGTTGACAAGCTCTTACACAGAATGGGGTCAGAGAGCTCTGGTGCTGGCCATCAATCACCCACAATCCACCCCAGTCAATTCCAACTCACCTGCAAGTTGCCTTTAACTCAAACAACTGTCACTGAACGTGGCCCACTGGGAATTCCACCGCTTCAGACAGCCTGCGACGCTCAGCCTCCCTGGGGGGACGACTGCAGTCGCTGGGCTGCGGGAGTAACGAGGGGCTGACATGCCCATGACTGACTGCTTCGTTGGGAGGTGCTGTCCTTCCCCAGGACAGGGCTAGAGCCTCAGTAACCAGCGGTGTCCTGATTAAGACCTGCCTTGTCCTGGGTGTATTCCTCTGGGGAGCCATAAAGTTGACGAGGCTCCCTGACGCGAGGGCCCGAGTGAAGCTCTGAACGCCGGAAAAGGCGGATGTGGCCCGCCCAGAGCCTGCTCTCTCTGCCTGGCATCACTCTAATTCAACCTAGGGTTCTTCCTGGCAACAATTCTTCTTTCCCACGTTCCTACTTAGTATTTCTCTCAAATGTAACACTTAGCAACAGCTCAAAGGATAGTCTCTACGATAACAAAATTTCCAATTTGACAGACTGAGCCTTCTGGGCTTACCCCCATGATGTACAAAGTACCAATTTGAAAACTGGAGAAATTTAATGTTATGAGCCCCAAACCGCTGTAGCATTTGGTTACATGACATCAAGCCAGATTAGGCTGGTTCACATACACAACAGACACATTCCTTCTCCTCTCGGAACGAGCATGTTGCTCTCACATTCCTTCCTGGCCTGCCCAGCAGCCCACCAGCCTACTCAGGCTGTAACATATATTGGAAATGCCTGACCCCTTCAGATCATGGTCACTGAAAAGATTTCCAAAGCAGGGACCCCAACAGTCGCACCCCAATGTTCACAGCAGCATGAGTCACACTGGCCAGTAAGTGCAAACAACCCAACTATCCGTCAACAGAGGAATAAACAAAAATGTGGCATATACAGGCAACAGAATGTTACGCAGCCATAAAAAAGGAAACAAAGCACTGATGCACGCTGCAGCAGGGCTGAACCTTGGAAGCATTATGCGGAGTGAAGTCAGCCTGACATGGAAGGGCTGACGTCATACTAGGCCACTCGCATGAGAGACAGGGAAGAGGCAGCTTCTCAGGGACAGAAATCAGAGCGGCACACAATGGGCTCTCGGGGAGAGGTGAGAATCTGTCCACGTGAGTGACCTCCAAGAACTCTGTGATTGGTCACAGGAGGCTGGATGCTCAGCTGTCTTACTGCCAACAGAAGGGACTCGGGTCACGGAGGCCAAGGACTCCGGGATGGCCTTACCTCCATGATGGGGCTGGACGCCAGGACCTTGTCTTCGATGTTGGTGTCACTGCCCACGCCGCTGACCGTGGTGAAATAGCGCATGGCATACTTGGCCGACACGGTCTTGCCAGCTCCAGACTCCCCGCTGACGATGATGGACTGGTTCTTCTCGTCTCTGCAGAGAAAAAGGCTCTGGTCAGCCACCGGCCGTGGGAAGGCACTGTCACCGACCAAGGGCCCTGCGGACAAGGGCCTGAGCTTCCCGCTTTCAGGGGTCATGTCAGGGATAGACTGAAAATAGCCCAACTTCCTTGATACGTTTTCACAGATCGGAAAGTGGGAGAGAGAAAGAAGTTCTGAGAAGGACTCACATGTGGCATATGCCCTATTTTATGACCCAGAGGAAGGGGCATGTATGTCTCTGTACACTATCTGTAACCATCCATAAGTTGACCTTAGAGATGATGGGCAATAATACCATCCTCACTCTGTTCTATGCATATTAGCTTGGCTTCCATCTCAACCAGAGCACACAGACCCAGGATATGAGCAGTAAAAACAATGTGACTTTGAACCTCCCGTGCTCTGGTTAGCTGTCTGACTTTGGACAAGGCTGTCTACTTCTTTGACCCTTGGTTTATCTTAGTCTGGCCTCTTATGACGTTGATCCAACCATGCTCATGCTGTTCTGAGTGGTTACCCAGACGTAGGGACCTAGGTCTCTAATTCATCCTAACACTCCTGCCAGATTAAGTGTCGAAAGCGCAGCTCCAAGCAAGCTCTCCCCACTCAGATCAAGGGAACTACTCACCAATTATGGAATTATGGAATCAAGTCCAAATTCCTTGGCTGAACAACTAATGCCTCCACAACACACATCTTAACAGCACTAAAACCCTTGACAAGCGTGGCCCAGCTCTGGTGCTGAGAACAGAAAACAGAGCTTCTGGTCAAAGGATCTTGGCTGGGCCTTGGTTCTGCCATCACCAGGCTCTTTGTAAGCCTTAACCACATTATAGAGGATATTCTCACCTTACAGATTTGCTGCAAGATCATATGAAATACTCTCTACATTTCATATAAGATGAGGGCATTACAGTGCAGCCAAGATGAGCTACTTGTCAGTCCCAATGAGACATACTCCCTGGGATGGCTTTACCTCCATGATGGGGCTGGACGCCAGGACCTTGTCTTCGATGTTGGTGTCACTGCCCACGCCGCTGACCGTGGTGAAATAGCGCATGGCATACTTGGCCGACACGGTCTTGCCAGCTCCAGACTCCCCGCTGACGATGATGGACTGGTTCTTCTCGTCTCTGCAGAGAAAAAGGCTCTGGTCAGCCACCGGCCGTGGGAAGGCACTGTCACCGACCAAGGGCCCTGCGGACAAGGGCCTGAGCTTCCCGCTTTCAGGGGTCATGTCAGGGATAGACTGAAAATAGCCCAACTTCCTTGATACGTTTTCACAGATCGGAAAGTGGGAGAGAGAAAGAAGTTCTGAGAAGGACTCACATGTGGCATATGCCCTATTTTATGACCCAGAGGAAGGGGCATGTATGTCTCTGTACACTATCTGTAACCATCCATAAGTTGACCTTAGAGATGATGGGCAATAATACCATCCTCACTCTGTTCTATGCATATTAGCTTGGCTTCCATCTCAACCAGAGCACACAGACCCAGGATATGAGCAGTAAAAACAATGTGACTTTGAACCTCCCGTGCTCTGGTTAGCTGTCTGACTTTGGACAAGGCTGTCTACTTCTTTGACCCTTGGTTTATCTTAGTCTGGCCTCTTATGACGTTGATCCAACCATGCTCATGCTGTTCTGAGTGGTTACCCAGACGTAGGGACCTAGGTCTCTAATTCATCCTAACACTCCTGCCAGATTAAGTGTCGAAAGCGCAGCTCCAAGCAAGCTCTCCCCACTCAGATCAAGGGAACTACTCACCAATTATGGAATTATGGAATCAAGTCCAAATTCCTTGGCTGAACAACTAATGCCTCCACAACACACATCTTAACAGCACTAAAACCCTTGACAAGCGTGGCCCAGCTCTGGTGCTGAGAACAGAAAACAGAGCTTCTGGTCAAAGGATCTTGGCTGGGCCTTGGTTCTGCCATCACCAGGCTCTTTGTAAGCCTTAACCACATTATAGAGGATATTCTCACCTTACAGATTTGCTGCAAGATCATATGAAATACTCTCTACATTTCATATAAGATGAGGGCATTACAGTGCAGCCAAGATGAGCTACTTGTCAGTCCTGGCAACTGCACACTCCCCACCACTGCCATTTACGGCTTTCCCTCAACCTGAACTCACTTTCAACATACACCCTTCTACTGAAGCCCAACCTGCGTCCGAAGTCCAGCCCAGCTCAGGCAGCCCACCAAGCAGTGACTTCTCTGCCTTCTAAAGTCTCAGGGCCTTTGCTCTGTGCTACTTGTAAGGTGGTGTCACATCTCACATCACATGGATGTCAGGCCCTGCGTGGTCATTTTCCTTGTGGTGTGACTTGGGATCACTTCTTTTCCCTGGACCTCTCTCTTTATCATGTCAAGTTCAAGGCTGCAACTCAGACTTCCCCAGTGATTTAATTAGTCTCTGACATTTGAGGATTCCATGTTCAAAATTGTAACTAGAACGTATGGGTGGGGAAAGCTCTCAGTTTCAAATTTCCATGACTTAGGGTTGGTGGTGGGGGAGAGACTTCTAAGTATGAAATTCCACCCAATGTCCTTCAAAAACAGAACAAATGCACGGCTCCATTCATTCAGTCCTGTTACAGACAAGACATAATTGACAGCTTGGGTCTGTTTCCTTTTCAAGAAATGCCTTTTCTCCGAGGCCAGTGAAGGTCCCTTTGGAGGCACATCCTAGAGATACTGCAGGTTCACTGTCAGACCACAGTCAAATGAACAGCCCCATCAACAGTACGTCAAAATAAAGAGAGTCACACAAATGTTTCGGTTTCCCAGTGCAGATAAGTTATATTTACACTCCACTGTAATCTATTAGGCTAAAAAAAATGTGCATACCTTAATTTAAAAATACTTTGCTGTAAAAAAAAAAAAATGCTGACTGCTCTCAGAGCCTTCAGCCAATGGCAGTCATTTTGCCTGTGGAGGGTCTTGCTGCTGACGGTGGGGGAGGCTGAGGCAGTTTCTTTAAATAAGACAGTAATGAAGTTTTCCCCACGTGGACTGAATCTTCCTTTCACTCGAACATGTAAGAGGCCACTGTCGGGTTATCAACGGGCCTCATTTCAATGCTGTGTCTCAGAGGATAGGGCAATCAAGGAGAGGGGAGACGGGGGCTGGCTGCAACTGTCAGAACATTTATCAGGTAAGGTCACCCCCATCGGCGTGGCTCCCAGCACCCACAACAGGGACAAACGCAACATCAAACATCACTGACTGCAGATCACCGTCACAAATGGAGTAACCGTGAAAGAGTCTGACACACTGCGAGAATTACGTGGCACAGAGACATGAAGCGGTGCTGCAGACAACGGTGCCGAGAGACTGGCTTGACGCAGGGCTGCTAACAACCTTCAGTTTGGGCGTTGTCGTTGTTGTTGTTTACAGGCCTTGTCTGTGAAGCCACGATACACGGAAGGGCCATGAAACGAGTTCTACCCATATTGAGAAAAACTAACCCATGGCCACAGCGTCTCGTGTCATGAAACGCCAGCCACGACTCGGGCCCAGGTGGGTGCCAGGAGAGCAGGAGCCCCTGAAGGCCTGCGCCCTGGGCAAGAGCCCGGGATCTCCGGGACGGGAACCCGCCGCTCTCCAACATCCACGCCGAACAGCAGCAACCACAAGGGCACCTCAGACTCCCCAGGGCTCACGCTGCGGCCCCGTCTTTGACGCCTGAGAGGTGAGATTTAACTGCTGCTAAACCACATGCTCTTCCGGCAGAAAGTTCCTACCAGACCATTGCAGCACCTGGAGCTTCCTGGGCAAGACCAGCCTCTTTCCCCACCCCCATTTCTGGGCGGGACCCCCTGGGGGCAGGCAGAGAGTGGAACAGGTCTCTACTGCACATTACTGACCAGCCAGGGAGACACTGCAGGGGCTCTGGGGACCCCCTGCTGAAATATTGTCTGATTTGCGTTTCCTGTAGACAATAATCCATCCTACCCTCCGCTCTCTCCCACCCCTCAACTCCACACACAGAACCTCCAGGAAACACCGATTCCGCCGTCTCCGACTGAGAGAAGCCCAGAAGAGCTCCAGATACACCGCCTGGCTGTGACGATGAGGCCAGCATCCCCCCACCCCTGACATGTGCTCACCACCGTCCTCACACCGAGGACCCTCTGCCCTGACTGCCCCAGTGCGGTCACACAGCGGTGGTTGAACTGAGAGCTCCTGGAGAGCAGGTGCCTACTTTAACCTTGAACGCGCAGGACTCCGAGCACTACTCTCCATTGCTCCCTGTTCCCCCACTCAAGGCTCCTCCACAGCACCAGCCTCCACTCGCCCCCTTCATCCAGAAATCTGGGAGTCGCTGTCGATTCCTCCCTGTCCCTCAAGTCAGCGCGTCCCACCGAAGGCAGCTCCCAGTACACTCTGTTCTCTTCTCTGGATCTCCCAGTCCCGCCACCGCGTCTGGCAAGCACGGCAGAAGCAGCTTCTAAGCCTCACTGCCACCTCCTGTAATGTCAGCACATCCCTCTCACGTGACCTGCTGCAGCGACTGCTGGGTCCAACCTCACCCCCTGCTTTGAGCCGTTCAATGGAGCCCATCTGCCCTCTAAGATCCCAGCTCCGGGACCATGTTCAATACCCCTGAACCAGCACCTTTCCTTCCAGCTTCATCACATGCGACTCTGTTCACTCTGTTCAGGCCACGCGGGGCTTGTTTCTTTATTCCTTCCTACTTTGTAGCTGCCTGAAGCTATTTCAATTCAAACTGACTTGCCTTCTTTGATCTCACACCTCTTCATTCCTGGAACTCAATCATATGGTGCCTCACAGCAGCTCACACGTTACTACTTTTCATTGCAATTAATTATACCACCTATTTACATTTAACCATGTTATCCCTTGCTTAGGACTCATAAGATGACTGGGTGTCAGTCTTCTCATTTTTTAAAATCCATTCTAATACTATCAGTATTGAGATATCCCTAGGTTTTCATTTTATCTTTTGGCCACACCATGTGGCATGCAGGATTCTAGTTCCCTAGCCAGGGGCAGAACCCATGCTCCCTACAGTAGAAGCTCCAGGGTCTTAATCACTGCAATGCCAGGGAAGTCCTCAAGTCTTCTCATTTTAACAAGGACAAAAAAGGAGTTTGGGAAGACCAAGGGATATTCCCAGAATTCTCAGCTATTAAGACATCAAGTCCAAACTTGAACATAGGCTTCCTTACCCCTGAACAATTTCCCACTGGGTTGTGCTTTGACACCTCTGTACCACCATCACAGTCCCTTCACATGGAACCAAGCATCTACTAGTGAATCCCTCTAACAATTCTGGCCTTGAAACATTAGGCATGAATCAAATGTCCTCTCGGTTGACTACCTCAGCATCACCTCCTCAGTTAAAACATCACTTCTTCAGAAGTCTCTCCCTGGCCACACTCCCTTCCTAGCACTCAGCATGCAGTTTACTAATAATTTACTTGTCTACTTAGTATTCCTTCTATCCTTGCCTTTCCCATCATTCCCCCATGGAACAGAAGTTCCATGGTGGCCAGTCTTAGACAGAGAGCTTGGATGGACAGTCCTGCACCTCCTTTGTGTCAAGATAGCAAGGTCTATCCTGTATGGTGGTCTTTATACGCTGAGGCCAAGGTGCCCCCTGGAGGTGTACAATTTCCTGCCTGCAAACCAAACTTTGTGGTTCCTGCCCTGAGTTCAGTCTCCCCAGTTCATCCAGGGGAAGACGGTTAACAGCAGGGGCCCCCAAGTTTCAGAGAAGTACAGCTTTCTCTCTGTGTATTGGGCATTCCCTGAACACATGAAAGGGTAGGAATAAAACCTACTAAAGACCTTGACACACAGGGAAGCTGCAAAACAGGAAGGAGGGAAAGCCAGGCTAAGGCACAGCAGGAAGGATGTCATATCTCTGAGCACATCATTAAGTCCCTCTATCATTTCCTCCTCCAATAACAAATCATCTGAAAATTTAGGTATGTCAGTAAAATATGGTCTGTTTACTAATGGGATAATCAATCTACTGTTTCTTGATTGTCTCTGTCTGTCTGTAATTATATGTTCAACACCATCATCAAAATGCAGACCAGCTACTGTGGTTAAAAAAGAGAAAGAATGGCACTAGCAAACAGGGATACAAAGACTTTTTAATCAAGGTTTTCTGTTCAACACTGATATTCTTGTCAGCACCATGGACAGAGTTAGTACCTGGGAGACATGCTAGGAAGCAGTTAAAATGCATCTTAGAAGGGCGCCCACTTAAAGAAATGGACAGTACTATATATGGCATGATATTTTCTTTGGAATTTAACAATAAAATAGAAACATGACGCTTAGGGATACAAACACAATTATATTAATACAAAATGATCTCAAAAGCCTATTGGAGTGGGGAAAGTCAGGCAAAGTCAGGTAGAGGGCAGAGTCAGATTGGGAGGGAAAAAATGGGTTCTATGGGAAGGGAAAACTAAGGTTGGGGATGGAGATAGGTTAGGATTGAGGGAAAGTTATGGTTTTTCCAGATACCTCACATCCCCAGGAAACCCCCACATTGAAGTTTAAAACGTATTTTCCTTCTATCCTTGCCTTTCCCATCATTCCCCATGGAACAGAAGTTCCATGGTGGCCAGTCTTAGACAGAGAGCTTGGATGGACAGTCCTGCACCTCCTTTGTGTCAAGATAGCAAGGTCTATCCTGTATGGTGGTCTTTATACGCTGAGGCCAAGGTGCCCCCTGGAGGTGTACAATTTCCTGCCTGCAAACCAAACTTTGTGGTTCCTTCCCTGAGTTCAGTCGCCCCACTTCATCCATGGGAAGACGGTTAACAGCAGGGGCCCCAAGTTTCAGAGAAGTACAGCTTTCTCTCTGTGTATTGGGCATTCCCTGAACACATGAAAGGGTAGGAATAAAACCTACTAAAGACCTTGACACACAGGGAAGCTGCAAAACAGGAAGGAGGGAAAGCCAGGCTAAGGCACAGCAGGAAGGATGTCATATCTCTGAGCACATCATTAAGTCCCTCTATCATTTCCTCCTCCAATAACAAATCATCTGAAAATTTAGGTATGTCAGTAAAATATGGTCTGTTTACTAATGGGATAATCAATCTACTGTTTCTTGATTGTCTCTGTCTGTCTGTAATTATATGTTCAACACCATCATCAAAATGCAGACCAGCTACTGTGGTTAAAAAAGAGAAAGAATGGCACTAGCAAACAGGGATACAAAGACTTTTTAATCAAGGTTTTCTGTTCAACACTGATATTCTTGTCAGCACCATGGACAGAGTTAGTACCTGGGAGACATGCTAGGAAGCAGTTAAAATGCATCTTAGAAGGGCGCCCACTTAAAGAAATGGACAGTACTATATATGGCATGATATTTTCTTTGGAATTTAACAATAAAATAGAAACATGACGCTTAGGGATACAAACACAATTATATTAATACAAAATGATCTCAAAAGCCTATTGGAGTGGGGAAAGTCAGGCAAAGTCAGGTAGAGGGCAGAGTCAGATTGGGAGGGAAAAAATGGGTTCTATGGGAAGGGAAAACTAAGGTTGGGGATGGAGATAGGTTAGGATTGAGGGAAAGTTATGGTTTTTCCAGTAATCATGTATGTGAGAATTGGACCATAAAGAAGGCTGAGCACCAAAGAATTGATGCTTTCAAATTATGGTGCTGGAGAAGACTCTTGAGAGTCCCTTGGACTGCAAGGAGATCAAACCCATCAATCCTAAAGGAAGTCAACCCTGAGTATTCATCGGGAGGCTGACGCTGAAGCTGAAGCTCCAACACTCTGGTTACCTGATGCAAAGAGCTGATTCAGTGGAAAAGACCTTGATGCTGGGAGATGGAAGGCCAAAGGAGAAGGTGGCAGCAGAGGACAAGATGGTTAGACAGCATCACTGACCTAATGGACATGAATCTGAGCAAACTCTCAGAGACAGTGGAGGACAGAGCAGCCTGGCATACGGCAGCCCACGGCGTCACAATGTAGCGACTGAACAACAACAATACATTATGTAAAAAAGATACAGAAAGTTACAGTGAGGACGTCTGGGGCTCTAAACGGAGCTACACAGTTACCATGAGTCTAAAGTTACAGATTTCCTCCCAAGGTTGGAGCATGAGAAAGAACAGTTCTGCCAGGAGAAGGTGCTGGGCCAGAAAGCCCCAAGCTAGAGATCCCATGAACCCTGCCACCAAGAAAGCCAGGCTCCAAGCAGGACGGAGCACTGGGCAGCTAGAGAGAGTGTGCCTATGTGTTGGGCCCTCCAGGCTCAGCCCCAAGCAGGCTCTGGGCACGAGGCAGAACAACATCCCCAAGCACCTCTGCCACTAGGCCCCCATGACCTACACTGCCACCCCCGCCCTTCGCCCAGGTAGGGCTGTGTGCTCACAGCCCAGAACTCAGGCCATCAGCAAGGCTGCCATAAGCATTCATGGAAAACCGCCTGATTGACAGTTAACAGTCAGACTCCTGAGTGTGGAGCCAATGAGATGAAATCGAACCTTCTGACAGTGCAGGGCAAGTACTCAGTGCATTTCACATCCAAGTATCACGTTTCCATTTCAGTTTCACAGGGGCTCTCTGGGCACTAAGTCCTATTTATAAGCCTCCTAGGCATAGTGTGATACGTGGGGAAGTCAGGAATGTAGAAATTTGGGAAAAATGGGTTCTATGGGAAGGGAAAACTAAGGTTGGGGATGGAGATAGGTTAGGATTGAGGGAAAGTTATGGTTTTTCCAGTAATCATGTATGTGAGAATTGGACCATAAAGAAGGCTGAGCACCAAAGAATTGATGCTTTCAAATTATGGTGCTGGAGAAGACTCTTGAGAGTCCCTTGGACTGCAAGGAGATCAAACCCATCAATCCTAAAGGAAGTCAACCCTGAGTATTCATCGGGAGGCTGACGCTGAAGCTGAAGCTCCAACACTCTGGTTACCTGATGCAAAGAGCTGATTCAGTGGAAAAGACCTTGATGCTGGGAGATGGAAGGCCAAAGGAGAAGGTGGCAGCAGAGGACAAGATGGTTAGACAGCATCACTGACCTAATGGACATGAATCTGAGCAAACTCTCAGAGACAGTGGAGGACAGAGCAGCCTGGCATACGGCAGCCCACGGCGTCACAATGTAGCGACTGAACAACAACAATACATTATGTAAAAAAGATACAGAAAGTTACAGTGAGGACGTCTGGGGCTCTAAACGGAGCTACACAGTTACCATGAGTCTAAAGTTACAGATTTCCTCCCAAGGTTGGAGCATGAGAAAGAACAGTTCTGCCAGGAGAAGGTGCTGGGCCAGAAAGCCCCAAGCTAGAGATCCCATGAACCCTGCCACCAAGAAAGCCAGGCTCCAAGCAGGACGGAGCACTGGGCAGCTAGAGGGGTGTGCCTATGTGTTGGGCCCTCCAGGCTCAGCCCCAAGCAGGCTCTGGGCACGAGGCAGAACAACATCCCCAAGCACCTCTGCCACTAGGCCCCCATGACCTACACTGCCACCCCCGCCCTTCGCCCAGGTAGGGCTGTGTGCTCACAGCCCAGAACTCAGGCCATCAGCAAGGCTGCCATAAGCATTCATGGAAAACCGCCTGATTGACAGTTAACAGTCAGACTCCTGAGTGTGGAGCCAATGAGATGAAATCGAACCTTCTGACAGTGCAGGGGCAAGTACTCAGTGCATTTCACATCCAAGTATCACGTTTCCATTTCAGTTTCACAGGGGCTCTCTGGGCACTAAGTCCTATTTATAAGCCTCCTAGGCATAGTGTGATACAGGTAGCAGGAAGATGGATCCGTCTCCTGCCACTTATTCACTGTTCCCAGGAGAGGCTGTTTCCACTCAGATGTGAAAGTAGCAGAGAAAGAACCCCAGGGAACTCAGTCGAGCCCACTGCTCACGGGAAGACAAGCAGGGTCGAGGGAGCCTGAGACTGGGTGGGGGTCTCCTCAGTGTGGACAGGGAGGTGCCAGCTTCTCTGCCCTTAAACTGAAGGGCAAGCAGATGATCCCTAAGACCTGCTGTTCCTGAACTCTGCGATCCCAGATCCAGCTTATAGTTGAGCTGTGTGGTATTAATACTTCACATCAACTGCAGTTACCTGCTAATTTTGCAAATACCCCTGAAAACTTAGAAATCTCTGGGTTTAGTTAAAGATGAGCAACAGAGGCCAATGTTTCCTTTGATTTTATACTTAACAGAATTATTTGGCTAATGTGATCATTAATTGGGAGTAAACTATGATGTATGTTAGTCTCTCAGTCGTGTCTGACTCTTTATGACCCCACGGACTGTAGCCCGCCAGGTTCCTCTGTCCATGGAATTCTCCAGGCAAGAATACATAGTTCCAAATAAACATTTCAGAAGCTCTCTTTCATTTGGTGCTGGGAATTATTCTACACTAAAGGAACACATCCAAGTCATGTTCAGGTAAGAAGGTTTCTTGTTGGTCAGTAGTCTAGCTAGTTAGTGTCTGAAGCCAGGTGCATTGGAACGCCTCCGTCTAAACCCCATCCTCTTTCTCTTCACTACACTCTGCCAAGCCACCAGCAAGACACTAGGTCTTCTACGATTTCTCTGACAGACACAATCTCATCTATTCACCTTTTAAATTTAGGATACTCCTGCACGTCAATTTCAGCATCTCTTCTCAGCTCTCCAGGTTACTTCTAACAGGATCTCATCTTTTCTCATGACTACCACTGCCACCCCAAAAGTGTCCACATTCAGACATACACTCCAATCCAGGTCTCTCCCAGAGTCAAGCACGGACCCACAGTGAGACGCAGAGGCTGCACAGCTCTCCCCTCGAGGCCTGCAAGCCCAGAACCAAGCCCCCCAGCTCCCCTCCAGTCTGCCCCCTATCCTTCCTTCCCAAGCGGATGGTGGGGTACCCCACAGAGCAATGAGAGGGGAACCTATGAAGGGCCCTTGCCTCCTTACTGTTCCTTAGGCCACCAGGTGAAGTGGACCCGGATTCTCTGAGAACCCAGACTGCCTGGATTCCTTCTTGATCCATGCCCTCAGTCCTGTCCCTCATCCTTTCTCTCCTGGATCTTTTCACAGCATCAGAACTGATCCTCCTGTGCCTATTTCAGTCTCTCCTCAACACATTCTCCTCATCGCCACTGGTAAGATAATTCCAAAACACTCATTTGAACAAACATAGGTCTGACATGGGCTCGATCCCTGGGTTGGGATGATCCCCAGGAGCAGGAAGTGGCAACTGACTGGTATTCTTGCCTGGAGAATCCCATGGCGAGAAGAGCCTGGCGGGCTACAGTCCACGGGGTCACAAAGAGTCAATATTTGGCTTAGAAATCTCTGGGTTTAGTTAATAAAGAGGCCAATGTTTCCTTTGATTTTATACTTAACAGAATTATTTGGCTAATGTGATCATTAATTGGGAGTAAACTATGATGTATGTTAGTCTCTCAGTCGTGTCTGACTCTTTATGACCCCACGGACTGTAGCCCGCCAGGTTCCTCTGTCCATGGAATTCTCCAGGCAAGAATACATAGTTCCAAATAAACATTTCAGAAGCTCTCTTTCATTTGGTGCTGGGAATTATTCTACACTAAAGGAACACATCCAAGTCATGTTCAGGTAAGAAGGTTTCTTGTTGGTCAGTAGTCTAGCTAGTTAGTGTCTGAAGCCAGGTGCATTGGAACGCCTCCGTCTAAACCCCATCCTCTTTCTCTTCACTACACTCTGCCAAGCCACCAGCAAGACACTAGGTCTTCTACGATTTCTCTGACAGACACAATCTCATCTATTCACCTTTTAAATTTAGGATACTCCTGCACGTCAATTTCAGCATCTCTTCTCAGCTCTCCAGGTTACTTCTAACAGGATCTCATCTTTTCTCATGACTACCACTGCCACCCCAAAAGTGTCCACATTCAGACATACACTCCAATCCAGGTCTCTCCCAGAGTCAAGCACGGACCCACAGTGAGACGCAGAGGCTGCACAGCTCTCCCCTCGAGGCCTGCAAGCCCAGAACCAAGCCCCCCAGCTCCCCTCCAGTCTGCCCCCTATCCTTCCTTCCCAAGCGGATGGTGGGGTACCCCACAGAGCAATGAGAGGGGAACCTATGAAGGGCCCTTGCCTCCTTACTGTTCCTTAGGCCACCAGGTGAAGTGGACCCGGATTCTCTGAGAACCCAGACTGCCTGGATTCCTTCTTGATCCATGCCCTCAGTCCTGTCCCTCATCCTTTCTCTCCTGGATCTTTTCACAGCATCAGAACTGATCCTCCTGTGCCTATTTCAGTCTCTCCTCAACACATTCTCCTCATCGCCACTGGTAAGATAATTCCAAAACACTCATTTGAACAAACATAGGTCTGACATGGGCTCGATCCCTGGGTTGGGATGATCCCCAGGAGCAGGAAGTGGCAACTGACTGGTATTCTTGCCTGGAGAATCCCATGGCGAGAAGAGCCTGGCGGGCTACAGTCCACGGGGTCACAAAGAGTCAGACACGACAAAGGGAGCATGCAGACAGTCCCACTGAGCACCCTCTCCTGGGACACCAAGACTGTGGGATGCCATTGGCACCTGCAGCATCGCAGGCCCCTTGTGATCATCATCCCAGGCAGAGGCGTCAGGCAGTGCAAAGGGCAGGAGAGACAAGTGATGTTCAGGGAAAAGGGTGAAGTTTAGGGCACTCAAACCCCAACAGGAAAGTCATGGCCTCTGGCAACAACTAGACTGCAAAGAACCTTCACTTGCTCATCAGCTCTGGCTGCACATCAGAAACACTTGCAGAGTTTAGGAAACTCCCCCTGAGGGGATCCACAGCAGACTACTGGTATCACAGTCTCTGGGAGTGGAGTCCAGGTATTTGTTGTTTTTATTCCACAAGCGATTCTGAGGTTCTGCTACAACATTAGTTCTACTAGGGTTCAGAACCACTGCTCAACAGCTTAGTTAAATGGGTCATGACAAGAATATATTCAGTACTTGTAGACATGCAAATATCTTGCAACTTATTCATGGTTGATATTAGCCTAATACCATGTAACACTGAACTTAAAGATAAACTGTAAGAGGCTAAATAGTCCTTAATGTGTGAATTAACCATTCTTCTTGGCTGCAAAAAATAGGAGCCTTTACATTTAATTCTAAGCTACAGCTAATGATTTATGATAAATCACCTAGAAATCAGAGTTTCCTCATTAACTGGACTTACATTATTGATCTATGACAAACCTAGACAGTGTATTAAAATGGAGAGATCGCTCTGCATAAAGGTCTGTACAGTCAAAGCTATAGTTTTCCCAGTAGTCATATACAGATGTGAGAGTTGGACCATAAAGAAGGCTGGGCGCCAAAGAATTGATACCTTTAAAATATGGTTTTGTAGAAGACTCTTGAGAGTCCCTTGGGACTGCAAGGAGATCAAACCAGTCAATCCTAAAGGAAATCAACCCTGAATATTCACTGGAAGGACTGATGTTGAAGTTGAAGCTCCAGTACTTTGGCCACCTGATGCGAAGAGGCAACTCACTAGAAAAGACTCTGAAGCTGGAAAAAACAGGAGGAGAAGGGATGACAGAGGATGACACAGTTAGATGTCATCACCGACTCAATGAACATGAGTTTGAGCAAGCTCTGGAGGTGGTGGTGCCAGGGAAGCCTGGCACGCTGCTGTCCATGGGGTTGCAGAGTCGGACACGACTGAGCAGCTGAACTGAGCACTGTTGATATACACCCAGTTGAAATAACAGTGCAGACGGGTCAGTGTTTGTAGGAGAAACACAGAGATGCACACAAACAACGTACTGCCGTCTGCTACTGCCTGTAGCTGGGGCCAATAAACAGTTTCACCCTATCTCCTGCTTCAAGGGTCCTATACTGAGGGTCCACAAATTCCCAACACATCCATGAATAGAATTCAGGGGACCCATGGACTTAAATGGAATACAAAGCACAGATCCATTTAGTATAACTAAATTCTAACAACTTTAACATTTCTGTCAATTAAGAATATACAGCCAAATGTGAAATCTAAAAAAAAAAAATTATACAAATGAACTTATTTATAAAACAGAGATACAGAAGACAAACCTACAGTTACCAAAGGGGTAAGGTGAGGAGGGATAAATTAGGAGTTTAGGATTAAGAGATACACACTAGGGGCTTCCCTGGTGGTCCAGTGGGTAAGGACACCACCTTGCAGTGCAAGGGGCGCCGGTTCGATCCCTGGCCTGGGAAGATCCCACGTGCCGCGGAGCGGCTGGACTGATGTGTCCAATTACTGAGCCGGAGCTCTGGGGCGCATGTGCCCAGAGCCGGTGCTCTGTGACAACAGAGGCCACTGAGATGGGAGGCCTGCACGGGCTGAGGAACAAAGATGGATGAAAATAGATAATGAAAGATCAACAGAAGTGGCCCACCCACCCCTCTCCCTCCCCAACCCGTACCCCCTCCAAAAAAGAGATACATACTATTATATATGATATAATCAGCAAGGTCCTACTATATGGTACAGGGAATTATATTCAATATCTTGTAATAACCTATAATAGAAAAGAACCAGGGAAAAAAACATATAAGTTGAAGCTCCAGTAGTTTGGCCACCTGATGCGAAGAGGCAACTCACTAGAAAAGACTCTGAAGCTGGAAAAAACAGGAGGAGAAGGGATGACAGAGGATGACACAGTTAGATGTCATCACCGACTCAATGAACATGAGTTTGAGCAAGCTCTGGAGGTGGTGGTGCCAGGGAAGCCTGGCACGCTGCTGTCCATGGGGTTGCAGAGTCGGACACGACTGAGCAGCTGAACTGAGCACTGTTGATATACACCCAGTTGAAATAACAGTGCAGACGGGTCAGTGTTTGTAGGAGAAACACAGAGATGCACACAAACAACGTACTGCCGTCTGCTACTGCCTGTAGCTGGGGCCAATAAACAGTTTCACCCTATCTCCTGCTTCAAGGGTCCTATACTGAGGGTCCACAAATTCCCAACACATCCATGAATAGAATTCAGGGGACCCATGGACTTAAATGGAATACAAAGCACAGATCCATTTAGTATAACTAAATTCTAACAACTTTAACATTTCTGTCAATTAAGAATATACAGCCAAATGTGAAATCTAAAAAAAAAAAATTATACAAATGAACTTATTTATAAAACAGAGATACAGAAGACAAACCTACAGTTACCAAAGGGGTAAGGTGAGGAGGGATAAATTAGGAGTTTAGGATTAAGAGATACACACTAGGGGCTTCCCTGGTGGTCCAGTGGGTAAGGACACCACCTTGCAGTGCAAGGGGCGCCGGTTCGATCCCTGGCCTGGGAAGATCCCACGTGCCGCGGAGCGGCTGGACTGATGTGTCCAATTACTGAGCCGGAGCTCTGGAGCGCATGTGCCCAGAGCCGGTGCTCTGTGACAACAGAGGCCACTGAGATGGGAGGCCTGCACGGGCTGAGGAACAAAGATGGATGAAAATAGATAATGAAAGATCAACAGAAGTGGCCCACCCACCCCTCTCCCTCCCCAACCCGTACCCCCTCCAAAAAAGAGATACATACTATTATATATGATATAATCAGCAAGGTCCTACTATATGGTACAGGGAATTATATTCAATATCTTGTAATAACCTATAATAGAAAAGAACCAGGGAAAAAATATATATACATATATAACAAGATCACTTTGCTGTATACCAGAAACTGACACAGCACTGCAAATCAGCTATGTTATTTACTCAGTTGTGTCTAACTCTTTGCGACCCCATGGACTATAGCTTCTGTCCACTGAATCCCCCAGGTAAGAATACTGGAGTGAGTTACCATTCCCTTCTCCAGGGGATCTTCCCAACCCAGGGATTAAACCTGGGTCTCCCACATTGCAGGCACATTCTTTACTGTCTGAGCCACCAGGAAAGCCCCAAAGCAACTATATTTCAACTTAAAAATAAAAAAAGAATATAGTCAAAAACCGAGCAGAATGAGAAGAACCTGTGACTTTGACACCGTGTTCTATTACGCTTGCTGCAGATATCATTAAATATTTATCATCATCACTATTTCAAAATGATGGTTATTATTAAACCTGCAACTAATGCACTAACCGTGTCTTATATTTACTTTATCACAGACTCCTAAAATAATTTGATAAGTTCAGTATAATCAATTCTTTGTAACTATACAGATTACATATTTGACACATTTAAATGTTTCAAATGGAACAAAAGTATTTAAGAATCCCTCATTCCCTTTTTAAAATACTTTTCCTTTCGCCTCTGCACAGCATTAGTGACGACTTTCAAAGAAACCATGCTTACATTGTATCCGTCCTGCTGTATTTCCCAAGGGTGATAAGAAACACCGTGAAGCATGTTGGCAAAGGTGGAAGATAGATTTCAGAGACTCCTAGGACACGGGACAAGGTTCTCTCCACTGGAAAACACTGCAGCTCACGTTGATATATAAACTTCCAGGCCTTACCAGAAGACTACACGACACTCTCTCACTGTCTGCATCGCATTGCCCTGAACAGTCCAATCCCGTGCCTTTGCAGTGGAAGGATTTCAAGATGGACGTTCTAGTAAGTTCCTGGGTGATACTGATGCTGCTGGCCTGGGCACTCTGAGAACCACCATCCCTTTGCTCGTTTGAAATCTCATGATTCTCGTATGTGGCCATGAAATTACATAGCACCTGGGCCTGAAGCTGAATCTGCCTTAATGGTTCTGAGGAGTCTATGCGAGACGGGAAAAGTTGGCTCAAGAGACCGTGTCTGTGGATCCCTCGCCACCCCTCCAGTCGCTACAAGGCTCTCACTGGTCCCCGTCAGAGGGATTCTCCCCAAGTTCAGCTTCTTCTGTAGCCTTCCTCTCCTAAATGCAGCGGCCCCAGCCTCTTGGCCCAGAAACTATGTGTCCAGCCTTTCAAGTATGAGACACTCAGGACTGAGTTGGGGTGGGAAAGCAGGACAGGTGCTCAGCACTGGGTATGTGAGCAGCTGACAGGCTCCAGGGCAGACCGTGGACAAACCAGGGTCTGCTGCCCAGGGGCAATCAGTAGTTCATGATGAATGAACACATACTGAGGTGAAAAAAGAATGCAGAAGACAGCTTGGCTATGGAAAAAGTACTACTAATTGCTGTCATGTGCGTCAGCTATTTAACATTTATGCCTAAAGTATCATGTAGAACCATGATTATGAATATCATTAAACATATGAGGCTAATGCTGCTGTGAGCTTTATTCAGCTATAAAAATAAATGCTCTGCCTTCACAGTGTTTTCCCTCCACTGCTTAAAAAAATTAGACCACTCCTGCCAGGCTCAAGCCCTCAGACTCAAGCCACGAGGAAGCCGACTGCCTTAGGAATCTTTCTTAGGACCCACTCAGTCACTCAGTCATGTCCGACTCCATGTCCTTCACCATCTCCCAGGGCTTGCTCAAACTCATGTCCACTGACTCAGTGATGCCACTAGCCATAAACTTTAGAGAGTCCCAAAGGCAGGCAGACGAAGGGGGACCATGCAGGCATGAGTTTGACTATTAATACAATGCACTGGAGCCTAAGCGTGGGTTAAGCAGAGCAGTGAAGCTTTTAAGAGAATGATGTGATAAAGGAAACAGGGAAACGGGGCAAAGCAAGTCTCTGCAACCTGCAGATGCAGAGAGTGGAAATGAAGGCTCCAGGCCATTCTGTACAGGGGGTTGATGCGGGATGGAGGAGCCATGCCCTTGAGGGCAAAGGTCAGCAGGGGCACAAATGGCCCAGAAGCTCCAGGGTCAATATCCACCTTCTGCTAACAGATTTGTGAAGTAAGAGCTTTCCGGTTCTTCCTTCGACTGGGGCTCTAAGTAGGCACACAGTTATCTGTCTAGGACTCTCAGTGGATACAGCACTGGAGAATCAAGGGCAGCATTTGCTTTTTCTATGTAGTTTCCTTTGACACAGAGTGCAGTTTCCTAAGACAAGCTAGCTAAGACCTAGAGCACAGAGCAGGTGTTTCCGTCACGAGCCCCAGCTCACCAAGGAGCCGGCTCCTCCCTCAAGGAGTGTGCTGCCCATCCCCCACCTCGCTCCTCCTCAGGGTGGACCCCCCACCCTGCCCCTTCCTGCTGTCAGTCACTGCACGAGTGTCACCCAAAGGGGCTCCAGAGGAGAGGGTGAGAAAACGCGGCACCGGGAAGGGCTGCACCTGACCAGGCCAAAGGCTTTCCTCAGCCGGCCCCACTGCAGGTGGCCCAGGGAGCTGCCCCTGAGCCAGGCTTCAGGGGTAATTGTCACCATCCTCTGCATCATCCAGCCTCACCAAGGACTCCACGTCTAGCAGATCACACCAAGACAGATGGACACACAGGACTGTGAAGAGCAGGAGGTTAGAAAACCAGGGACATCTGGGTACAGAGCAAAGACCTGAGAAATCTTAGCCTGGGGTGGGGTGGGCACCGGCAGAGACATGAGCCTGACCCCGTGGGCTTCACCTCCACCTGGGCAGAGATAGCGTGACAATCCCAAGTGGTAAACAAGCTGCTGTCAGCTCTAAGAAACACAGACCCTGTGCAGGGGCAGTCAAATAGCATCACTCGGGCTCCCCATACTCACCCACACTTCTTCGCCTCTTTCTCCCCATATTTTGCTTTATGTGAAATTCTCTCTCCATCTCCTTCCCCCAGTTTCATAAGCCACTCGCATCTATTCTTCCAGGCCCAGTGAAAAGGCCACCTCCCAGGAAACCTGGCCTGAACACCCAGCTGGAAGTAGGTGTGGGTACCTTCCCCCTCCCACCAGGGAGGAAGCTGAGGCCACAAAAGCTGCATGTGTGTGGAAAGCAATTCTTGGTAAGTTTCCGAGGCCCAGCTGGACACCCAGCCCAGCACTCTTTCTATGATGCGAGGCCCCTTTAAACACACCGAGTATTCAACCACACGAGAGGGTGCTTCATAAAACAATCTACCTCAGACTGAAGGCGTTCAAGCAAAGACAGAACCGATCTCATGGCTTAGTAGATAATGCTGGTAATTATCTACATGGAACTGCCGGGCTCGGAGCAAAGGCACTTGAATGGGAGCTCTGGTTATTTATCAGCAGCACATTCATTTCTGGGTTTCTTTAGTAAAACTGCCCAAGTCTGGGGGTCCTGGAACATCCACTGGGTCTCGAAACATTTCTGAGTCCTCCAAAGAAAGACTTGCTTTAACAGGCTGAAAAAGACCTAATAATGGAAAGCAAGTCAATTATTCATTAGGTTGTCAGGAAAACTCGCAGCTCTCAGAAATATCCCTAACAAAAGTACATTGAGAAAGGCTGCTCGCTTCTCTGGGCCCACACAGGCTCTGCACACACTCTCAGATTTGTCTCACCTGGGAAAGCCTACCTGCAGGTCTAAGTGTGCCCACCCCACTCCTCCGGCCCAGTCTGAGGTCACTTAGAAAATGGAAACAGGACTGGAAGAGCAGGAGGTTAGAAAACCAGGGACATCTGGGTACAGAGCAAAGACCTGAGAAATCTTAGCCTGGGGTGGGGTGGGCACCGGCAGAGACATGAGCCTGACCCCGTGGGCTTCACCTCCACCTGGGCAGAGATAGCGTGACAATCCCAAGTGGTAAACAAGCTGCTGTCAGCTCTAAGAAACACAGACCCTGTGCAGGGGCAGTCAAATAGCATCACTCGGGCTCCCCATACTCACCCACACTTCTTCGCCTCTTTCTCCCCATATTTTGCTTTATGTGAAATTCTCTCTCCATCTCCTTCCCCCAGTTTCATAAGCCACTGCATCTATTCTTCCAGGCCCAGTGAAAAGGCCACCTCCCAGGAAACCTGGCCTGAACACCCAGCTGGAAGTAGGTGTGGGTACCTTCCCCCTCCCACCAGGGAGGAAGCTGAGGCCACAAAAGCTGCATGTGTGTGGAAAGCAATTCTTGGTAAGTTTCCGAGGCCCAGCTGGACACCCAGCCCAGCACTCTTTCTATGATGCGAGGCCCCTTTAAACACACCGAGTATTCAACCACACGAGAGGGTGCTTCATAAAACAATCTACCTCAGACTGAAGGCGTTCAAGCAAAGACAGAACCGATCTCATGGCTTAGTAGATAATGCTGGTAATTATCTACATGGAACTGCCGGGCTCGGAGCAAAGGCACTTGAATGGGAGCTCTGGTTATTTATCAGCAGCACATTCATTTCTGGGTTTCTTTAGTAAAACTGCCCAAGTCTGGGGGTCCTGGAACATCCACTGGGTCTCGAAACATTTCTGAGTCCTCCAAAGAAAGACTTGCTTTAACAGGCTGAAAAAGACCTAATAATGGAAAGCAAGTCAATTATTCATTAGGTTGTCAGGAAAACTCGCAGCTCTCAGAAATATCCCTAACAAAAGTACATTGAGAAAGGCTGCTCGCTTCTCTGGGCCCACACAGGCTCTGCACACACTCTCAGATTTGTCTCACCTGGGAAAGCCTACCTGCAGGTCTAAGTGTGCCCACCCCACTCCTCCGGCCCAGTCTGAGGTCAGCCAAGGCACCTTCCCCACCGGCACCCACTCCTTGAGATGTTAAGACAGCGAACGACACTGTTTTAATAGATGAAATGACTACAACTGACCCTTCAGTAACAGATGTGAACGGTGTAGGAAAAGCCACATGCAGATTTTTTTTTTTCCAACAGTAAATACTACAGTACTGCTCAACTCGTGGCAGGTTAAACGCGAGGACCCACAGACAGTGAGGGCTAACTCTAAATCACATGTGGATTTTCAGTGTGCGGAGAGTAGACCACCCTAAACCCCACATTATTCAGGCATCGACTGTATACATGCCAAGTTCTGATCTTCTGCCATAGCAGCTTCAGGCCCAAATAGATCACCTTCTGGAAAAGGTCATAGGGTCTTCAGTTCCAGTGCTGGGTGAGAGAGTAACTGAGCTCGTAACAGATGGTTCCTAGTGACTGCTTGCCTCCCTGCCCTCTCTCATGTGTGTGGCCAAGAGTTAACAAAACAGGAAACCTGGGACACAGGGATAATCTACATTCACAACAGTCAGTGTCAACCCTACCCTACAACAAGATCACAGCTACAACTTCAGTTTACCCTCCTGCTGACCATGGGAGGCAGGTCAGGCAACGCTGCTTCACCCACTTTCCAGGCACAATAACCAGCACAGAGCGGGAGTACTCTATCCAGAGCCAGGGTTTCCCTGATCAAGTCTCACGTGGCTCCTTCCCCCTCCCCACCGAGTCCAGCCGTGGGTGCGGTGCTCCACACTCCCCACAGGTTCCAGCCCACGTGCCCTTGGACAGGGTGGTGGGTCAACATGGGCAAGAACCCATGAATTATAGTTCAACTTCTGAATCAGGGGTCTTTAAGCCCTACTTGAGCATCTATGAACTTCTCAGGAGCAAAAAGGGAAGGGAAAAAAACATGAGGATTGGGGTTAGGGGGAGACTCAGCTGTTCACCAGTCACGTGGCAATGCTTTCCTGCATACCTATGGGGGTACCCTTCTGAGCTTTCTAAGCAAGCTTCCTTGAGGGCTGACACTAAGCACACCTAGAACAAAGGACAGCGTTTGTAGTGGGAAAGTACAGAAGAGACAGCCAACATGTAGATCCAAGAGGGCTGAAACCCCAGAGGAAGACCCCTAGAGAATTTTGTTAGATGGCAATGTCGACGGCCTTGAGGTTCATCCTTACCAAGAACGAGAAGATTCCAGCGACAGAAGAGAAACTCAGAGACAGGATTTAGCTGTGCAGTGGGCTCATGGGACACGGACTTAGGAGTTTAGGGTTATTTATATTAAAAAACCTTCCCTGTTAGGGGGAAAGAATCCTTTGTCATAATAAACTTCCTTTTTTTTTTTTTTTTTTGTCGGAAATTCAACACTGTCTCCCCACAAGCAGAAGGATTATTTTAATGCAGATAAATTGACTTTGGCTTCTGAATATTTCAGGCTTTTAGGGGCTGGGTAATTTAATTAAAGCCATCCTCAAATATTCACAGGACCAGAATTTGCTTACTGTTCAAATCTTTAAAAAAAATACATTCTAGGCTTTCCTTTAATAAATCTTAAATGCTGAGATCTGGCTATTTTCAGTTGTGAAAAGCCCCTTGTCCGTTGCAAAAGAATCCCAAATGGCAAAGTCTTTTTTTAGTGTCATTTATCAAGATCCACAGCGTAAGTTACACACACTTCTGGAGAAGCAGGTGTGTGGAGGGAGAGGGGAGCCCAGCTTCCCGGGAGTCAGTGACCAGCGACCTGTGAGGACACGGGAAGCCACACCTGTCACCTCCTCTACCGGAGCATTCCTCCCTGCACCCCCACGAGCAGGCACCGCCTGGGGAAGGAGGCACTCCCGTTGGAAGCAGCACATTTTCCTTCTCTGGTCTGAGTGCCAAGATTCATCCCAGATTTGTGAAACATTGACCTGGGGTATCTTCAGATTCTCGTTGATAACACGATCCCCTGCAGTCCTGCCAGGACTCCAGGCTCCAAGACTAGGAGGCCTAACTGGCCAACCTGGTCAGCAGCCACAACCTGGCGCACTTTGCTGAGTCATGTTTCTCGACTCATGGAAAAGGGACCCGGGACAGGGCCAGAGATGGGAGGTGTCAGCCAGCGGGCAAGGCCTTCAGAACCCAGGAAAGCAAGTTCAGAGAGCTAGCAAGCTGGAGCTTGAGAGGGGTCCTGCACACTCAATGCATATTACTAAAGACGCCAATCTGAAAAGGCTTCATACTGCATGATTCCAACTATATGATATTCTAGAAAAGATAAAAGTATGGAGACGGTCAAAAGATCAGTGGTTAATAGGGGTGGGGGTTGGGGGGTGAATAGGTGAAGCAGAGAGGACTTCTTAGTATGGTGAAAATACTCTGAGTGACCCCACAGTGATGCACACATGTTACCATACATCTGTCCAAACCCACAAAGTATATAACACCAAGAATGACATCCAGCATGAACCCTAAGGCAAACCACAGATTTTAAGTAGTTATGATGAGTCTGTACAGGCTCACCGTTGGAACAAATGGACCATGCTGGTGGGCGATGTGAATAATGAAGGAGGCTACACATGCTTATGGTAGAAAGTGAAGAGGAACTAAAGAGCCTCCTGATGAAGGTGAAAGAGGAGAGTGAAAAAGCTGGCCTATAACTCAATATTTAACAAACTATATGGCATCTGGTCCCATCACTTCATGGCAAACCAATGGGCAAACAATGGAAACAGTGACAGACTTTATTTTCTTGGGCTCCAAAACAACTGTAGATGGTGACTGCAGCCATGAAATTAAAAGCAGCTTGCTCCTTGGAAGAAAAGCTATAACAAACCTAGACAGCATATTCAAATGCAGAGACATCACTTTGCTGACAAGAGTCTGTATCATCAAAGCTATGGTTTCCCCAGTAGTCATGTATGGATGTGAGAGCTGGACCGTAAAGAAGGCTGAGCCCTGAAGAACTGACGCCTTTGAACTGCGGCGCTGGAGGCAATGGAGAAGACTCTCGAGAGTCCCTGGACAGCAAGGAAATCAACCAGTCAATCTTAAAGGAAACCAACCCTGAATATTCATTGGAAGGAATGATGCTGAAGCTGAAACTCCAATACTTTGCCTACCTGATGCGAAGAGATCACTCACTAGAAAAGAGCCTGATGTTGGGAAAAACAGAAGGCAAAAGGAGAAGGGGACAACAGTAGATGAGATGGTTGGATGGCATCACTGAGTCAACGGGCATGAGTTTGAGCAAGCTCCAGGAGATGGTGAAGGACAGGGGAGCCTGGCGTGCCACAGTCCATGGGGTCTCAAAGAGTCAGACACAACTGAGCAACTGAACTGAATACATGTAAAGGGCAGAGGATATATGTTAAATCTCTGTACCTTTCTTTTACTCTTGGTGCGAACCTAAAAAAAATTGTTAGAAGTCTTCAAAATAAAAGATGTTAATTTCTCAGGTTGTTCATCCCTTGTACAGTTTAAAACTCATTTCTCAGAGGCCATTTGAGAGAAGTCTCCCACTCATAATGTGGGTCAATCTGATGGTCATCTTGGTCAAGCATGAGGAGCATCCTCAGTTCATATCAGCACGCACACACACGCGCACACACACACACCGTCTGACTCAGGCCCAGGGAGCTGGCCCTTCCACTGCAGGTTAAAAGGAGCACTGGCCTTGGGGTCTGGCACCCTGGGGCCTCAGCACAAACGCAATGCAGGGCCTCGCAAGTCTGCTCTCTTCCTTGGCACTCAGCTTCATCTTTTGTAAAATAAACAAATTAGATCGAAAAATATCTAAGCACCCTTGCAGCTGTCCAAGTGTGATTCTCTCTCTCTTTGTCCCACATGTGACAAGTCCAGGAGAACCTGGGTGAGTGAGAGTTGCCCTGGTTGCTGCCCACCAACCTGGCAGAGGGTTCCAGTTCACAGGGACATAACACGATGCCTGACTTCAACCCCACACTCCTGCTCACCAAGGACACCTGCTGCAGGCCCCTTGGAAATGCTGCAGCGCCATTGCCACCCCTGAGTCACCAGTCCCTTGAGAGACAGTCATCTTACCTGGCCGCTCCCTCACCTTTGCAGTGAGTGTGCATCGGTTAGCTCACAGCACACACGACAGGTTCAGGTTCAAGCTTTCTCCTCCACGAGTACCTGTGATACATTCCTATCTTGGGACTCCCTGGGCACATCTACATTATGAGAGATTACAAGTCCATATGTTGCTCATCCAGCATGTCAGGACCCACCATGTGCTAAGAGGACAGGAAACTCTGCACTAAGCAAAAGGCCTGCAACTAGTCAACTTCCTGACACCAACCTTCCTGCAGCACCAGCCCCAGCTTTCCACCTCTCTTTCTCTAATAGCTGGAGAATCCTGCCTTCTTGGAGGTAAATTTCAGCATCTTGGCTCTGAATCCCACCCCCATGTCTTCCACTATTCATTGGAAGGGCTGATGCTGAAGATGAGGCTCTAACAATTTTGGCCACCT
Source organism: Tragulus kanchil (assembly GCA_022376925.1). Lineage (NCBI taxonomy): Eukaryota > Metazoa > Chordata > Mammalia > Artiodactyla > Tragulidae > Tragulus > Tragulus kanchil. Next base: position 141,654,728 of record JAIOJX010000003.1, read on the forward strand.
GATGCATAGAGTCAACTCACTGGGAAAGACCCTGAGGCTGGGAAAGATTGAGGGCAAGAGAAGGGGACGATGATATCACTGACTCAATGGATATGAGTTTGAGCAAACTCTGGGAAAGAGAGAAGGACAGGGAAGCCTGGTTGCTGCAGCCCATGAGGTTGCAAAGAACTGGACTTGACTGAGCACCTGAACGACAACCACCACCTTCTCAGAGGTAAATTTCAGTGTCTGGGCTCTGGATCCTACCCCTGGGTCTGGGATTCCACCACCAGTCACCCGCTTTCTCTATCTTTCCGACCCCTCCCAACAGTCAACCTCTCTTTCCCTGCTGGCTCCGTCCCATCAGCATTTTAACATTCTGAAATCATTTACCTGAAAAGAAACACCCACAAACACTTCTTCCTCCCCTGTAGCATAGCAGAGGACTTGGGAGTTAAAAAAAGAAACATGGGCAAGACTGAGGTCCCTTCAGAGGCTATTGTAGGAACCTAAATGGAAAATGAGGCCCTGAACTCAGGCCATAGTGGTAGAAATGAAAGACATTAGACTCGAGTTGTATTTGAAAGTTGTGACATTCATGACATTTTCTCTCTCTCTGGATATTTTAATAGCTTTTTTGAGTCATAGCAGAAGAATAGAGTAACACTTTAAATAAAATGATAGGTCAGGGAGACATATTTTTAGGCAGGAGACTCTTTGGTCAGCTGTCTAATTAATATTACATAGTTACTCATCCTACTCTGAGAACTTAAAGGGCTGCAGTCATCTCCAGGGCAGAAACTTTGGTCACCAGAGCATCCCTTAGGTTCACCTGTAAGTTGCCCACGTACAGAGATGGGGTACAACAAATGTGCAGACAAAAGACAAGAACAGGGGAAAAACAAAGAAAGTATCTGCCTGAGACCCACTGCAGGCTCTGCGCTCAGAGTACGTGCACAGGCGTCCACCGGGATGAAGTATCTCCTGCTCTACGGTGGCCCACAGAGAGCAGCCAGGCACCCAGCAGGCAGCTCACACAGCCCCCGAGCTGACACGGTCACACAGCAGCCAGGAAAACTTCCCATTGGATGGCGCAAATTCATGAGCGCAAGCTCAGCCCCACTGCAGGAGTTCTGCCAGAAACCCACGGTCTCCAGATTCAGCCCTGTCAACACACAGAAGGGGGACCAAACAGCAGAAGCCCTGGAGCAGCAGCAGGAGAATGGATTCCAGCACCGGTTCTGCCTCTCATGAGCTTGGTGACTTTGGTCAAGCCCCTGCTCTCGACAGCCTACCTTCCACACTCCTTCTCGGTGAGAAGCCAGGACATAAGGGAGACCAAAAATAGATAAACGAATAAATAAAAGCCTTAAAACTAAAGGGCAGCATACATGTGAGTGGTACAAAGAATCTCAATGATCATCCTGAGGATCTGGGGCAAGCCGTGGGGGGAAGGATGGGAAGCAATCCTTGGATGCCTGGACTGCCTGGCCTGTTACAGGTTCCTCAGTTTCCTAAGCAACATCCAGTCAAGCAGCAACGTCACATTGCCCCATCAGGGTAGTACTGCAGACCCCACCCCATTCGTGCCCAACAAGAATCTTACCTACCTTTCCACTGCCCCCAAGAAGATGGCATAAACCCCATCAGCTATAAAGAAGGGGTGATCCTCACCTCTCTTAGGTTCTTCTTCCTCCACCAGATCTCCAAACACTCAGTTACCTAGGGGTAAGAGTCTGTGAAGCCGTCTCAATGATCTCTCCTGGGATGACCTCATCCATTCCCACCTCTAAGTGAAGACCTCTCTCAACTTCAACACTGACTCAACTACTAGATAGCTTTACTTGAATATCAGGGGTTGGGGATCAAGAACCAGTTTTCAAATACATACGTTTTCAACCCTCCAGAGTGCTTCCTATTCCTTCTCCCCATCTTTATCCTCTCAGCAGATAGAACTTCTACCCACCCAGTTTCCCAAGTCAGAAACCCAGGAAATACCTTTTCCAGGGAACAGGGACCAAAGTGGCCAAGAGCACAGGGTCTGGAAATTAGGAGGCCCAGGTTCACATCATGCCTGCTCACAGCCTGCTACGTGCCTTAGGCGAGATACGTGACTTCTGGAGTTCCACTGACAATAAAATTCCTATAAAATTGAGTTAGTGCTGCAGTAATAAGTACTGCTCATCCATCATTTAGGATCTTAAAGAACACTCTGGGTTGTTATCAGGTGTATCAACAAAGTAGGGAAAGAGTCTTGAGACACACTAATGTATTTTCCTCTTTCACAATTCCTTTACATAGCATTCTCCTTCCTCAACTCAACATTCCAGTTTGTGGCTCAGACAGTAAAGAATCTGCCTGAGTGACTAACACATCCACGTTCCTCAACTCAAGGTGTTCATCTGTCTCGGGAGGATTAGGATTATGATAAAGGCTTCCCTAGTGGTTCAGAGGGTAAAGAATCTGCCTGTAATGCAGAAGAACGTGGGTTCGATCACTGTGTCGGGAAGATCTCCTGGAGGAGGCCATGGCAACCCACTCCAGTATTCTTGCCTGGAGAACTCCACGGACAGAAGAGCCTGGCAGGCTACAGTCCATGGGGTCACAGAGAGCTGGCCACAACAGCTCCACTAACACATGCTAAAGACAAAGGACAAGTGTCAAAGTTGACCTTCTGACTGTGGGAACATGATTTTTGAGTAGCTAGCATGCTAATTTGTCTTGGAATTCTGCCTGCTACTGTGGAGAAATTAATTAAAAGCTTGTTAAACTTCCATTCTGGAATCAAGAGCCAGGCCTGGGGGAAAGTGAACGTCAGTTTTACTGTAAGTCACAGACAAAGAGAGCTTGGGATGTGAAGTCAGGAAACTGGGAGAGGCTTCTGATCACTTCTATGCTTAAATGGACACTGGCCCTGAGCCCTGTGATCTAGACAGCACCTACCACTATAGTGCATCCACAGCACACCTCACAATGGTCTGTTCCAAACTGTGGTCATCGTGCAGGGCCACAGTGTAGACATGAAGCACCAGACGATTTCAGGTGACTCATTATCATCCATCACTGCAAGAACCTATTAATAAACTTCTATTAATGTAGCCAAGTATTTATGTGCCAAGATAGCAGGGAACAGGGAAACCCAGGAAATACCTTTTCCAGGGAACAGGGACCAAAGTGGCCAAGAGCACAGGGTCTGAAATTAGGAGGCCCAGGTTCACATCATGCCTGCTCACAGCCTGCTACGTGCCTTAGGCGAGATACGTGACTTCTGGAGTTCCACTGACAATAAAATTCCTATAAAATTGAGTTAGTGCTGCAGTAATAAGTACTGCTCATCCATCATTTAGGATCTTAAAGAACACTCTGGGTTGTTATCAGGTGTATCAACAAAGTAGGGAAAGAGTCTTGAGACACACTAATGTATTTTCCTCTTTCACAATTCCTTTACATAGCATTCTCCTTCCTCAACTCAACATTCCAGTTTGTGGCTCAGACAGTAAAGAATCTGCCTGAGTGACTAACACATCCACGTTCCTCAACTCAAGGTGTTCATCTGTCTCGGGAGGATTAGGATTATGATAAAGGCTTCCCTAGTGGTTCAGAGGGTAAAGAATCTGCCTGTAATGCAGAAGAACGTGGGTTCGATCCCTGTGTCGGGAAGATCTCCTGGAGGAGGCCATGGCAACCCACTCCAGTATTCTTGCCTGGAGAACTCCACGGACAGAAGAGCCTGGCAGGCTACAGTCCATGGGGTCACAGAGAGCTGGCCACAACAGCTCCACTAACACATGCTAAAGACAAAGGACAAGTGTCAAAGTTGACCTTCTGACTGTGGGAACATGATTTTTGAGTAGCTAGCATGCTAATTTGTCTTGGAATTCTGCCTGCTACTGTGGAGAAATTAATTAAAAGCTTGTTAAACTTCCATTCTGGAATCAAGAGCCAGGCCTGGGGGAAAGTGAACGTCAGTTTTACTGTAAGTCACAGACAAAGAGAGCTTGGGATGTGAAGTCAGGAAACTGGGAGAGGCTTCTGATCACTTCTATGCTTAAATGGACACTGGCCCTGAGCCCTGTGATCTAGACAGCACCTACCACTATAGTGCATCCACAGCACACCTCACAATGGTCTGTTCCAAACTGTGGTCATCGTGCAGGGCCACAGTGTAGACATGAAGCACCAGACGATTTCAGGTGACTCATTATCATCCATCACTGCAAGAACCTATTAATAAACTTCTATTAATGTAGCCAAGTATTTATGTGCCAAGATAGCAGGATACAACCACTGACTTCTCCAGCCAGTCTGGATCTATACTCTTGGCCTGATGACGGATGCCACACTTCATCAGGTATATAGAAAACCTAGAATGTATTCAAAGGAAGTCAATCAGAATTCTGAACTGGCACATGAGGAATGCTAGCCAGACCAGGAAAAGTCTCGCTTAAAGAGAAGACTAGGGGTTTCCCTGGTGGTCCAGTGGGTAAAGACACCGCCTTGCAGTGCAAGGGGCGCCAGTTTGATCCCTGGCCTGGGAAGATCCCATGTGCCGCGGAGTGGCTGGACCGATGTGTCCAATTACCGAGCTAGAGCTCTGGAGCACATGAACCCAGAGTCAGTGCTCTGTGACAACAGAGGCCACTGTGATGGGAGGCCCACATGGGCCAAAAGAACAAAGATGGATGAAAAACAGATAAATGAAAAGACCAACAGAAGTGGCCCGCCCAGCCTGCTCTACCCCCACAAAAAAAAAATAAAAAAGAAAGGAAGACTAGGGGCTTCCCTTGTAGTCTAGTGGGTAAGGAGTCCGTCTTGCAATGCAAGGGGCACTGGTTTGATCCCTGGCCTGGGAAGATTCCACGTGCCATGGAGCAGCTAGACCAGTGTGTTCAATTATGAGCCAGTGCTCTGGAGCACAAGCACCCAGAGCCAGTGCTCTGCAACGAGAGAGGCCATGCAATGGGAGGCCCACACAGGTCAAAGAATAAAGATAGATGAAAAAAAGTGATGAAAAAAATTCATAAAAAAACACATGTTGAATTTTAAAAAAAAAAGAAGAGAAGACTAGCAGTGCACTCCCAGACCACTCTGCTTGATGGCTACCCAGCAAAGAGGCAGGAACTGTCAGGGGTGGGAGGAAGTAACAGTAAGGTATCTGCTCACCTCTGCGTTTCAAACAGTGGACTGAGGGGGGACCAGAAATTCCCAGGAAGACTGGGTACCGCAACACTGAAGATGCTGAAAAGGAAGCCCTGTCCTAGAGGATATGACCTAAAAAGCTTTCCAACTCTGAGCGGGTACCTCTTAATCATTCTGTGTATTTCATGAATATATACTCTGCAAAATAAAATAAGAGGATCTACAAATATAAGCAAGTAAAGTGAGCAGCATTGTAAAAATGACAACCTCATACAATTGGGGAGAAAAATAGCTGCCTTGGGTTGCTGAGCTAGAGTTCCTACATGTCAGCCCATTATGATGGATCAATACATGCAGTGACAAATGGAGGGAAACTCAGGGAGCCCAGCAATTCAGTGGGGAAGCAGAACCAACAGAGTGAGCATTTATTGATCCCCAATATCTTAACTGAAGACTGGTGCTACACATTTAAGCTAAATGCAGCTAGGCAGTACATAGTTCACATGCTTATATTAATAGGTCCCCAGTAACCTCTCAGTAAGCACAAAGCTGGGGGCAAAGTACTGTTAGCTGCTAAGGACAACGAATCAGAAGGCGCTGAATATTAGGATATCCCTCTGCTCTTTAACACTCTGCTACTCGGTACAAGCCACTTTCTAAAAAGATGTCCCACATTTTCAAGTCCTCTTGGTACTTGCTCTTCAGAAGGTTAATTTCCTTTTCAACCAAAAAACCCCATCTTCTTAAAAGCAGGTCATTGATCATGAGGCATTCTGTTCTTTAGTTCTGGGAATGTGGAGGGCCGGGTTAATTTCCATCATCTTTTGGCTGTCGGTGCCCCTCCTCTGGCTTCCAAAATCATTGATCTCTAATGGGGGCAGGAACCAGGTAGATTCAAAACGCCTTTGTTTTTAAGTCTGTCCACTGTGCTTCTAAAGAACATTAACCCCAGGGGTTTTTCTGCATGGCCTGTGAGCTTTCTACAGTCCTCCCCATGTGCAAAGAGAGTCTCCCCATACCCTAAAACTCTGCTGGTGACAAAGACCCCATCCTGCCCCTCTATGCCGTCACAGCACCAGATGTGAGCTGTACCATACAGTAAGTGTCCACTGGAGGTCTAAGACATACGGTCATGTATATGTTTCCAGAGAGCAGTGCTCTTCACCCAGTCTACTAAAGCGCCACTGACAGAGGACATTAACCATGCTCTGTGTCCCATGATGGGGAAGGCTGGCACTGAGCCAGCCACCGTCTCCCCCGCTTCTCCCCACTGCGGCACACCAAGAAGAACCCCAGCCAGGGCCAGGGGACAGATTTCCTCTGTGGACCATAGAAACCACTGCATCTGTGGCTTTAGACACCGCCTCTCTTTTCCCCTATCTATAAGGAAAAGCTGTAAGCTCCCCAGAAATATATATTTATATATTAATTTCTATCCTACTGTGTTAACACACAGTGCACATTATAAGAGATACACTGACAGAATTTTAAATCTTAAAAGATTGTGAAAAAGTAAAGTTCTAATATTTTGTTCCCCCGTTCCAGTTAATCTTCCAAAACCCACTGTGCCCCAGCAGTTTGCTACACTAACAACCGAAGCACTACAGCAGGGACCGGTAGTGGCCCTGTCTCACTTGCACACACTTGTGAAAAGCTACTTTCCAGCCTCCACTACACATTCAGTTGTGGGGGTCGGCTTTCTCTCAAGCAAATGCCTATAAAAACAATTGGATAATCACTCCGTTCCTACTGTGTCATGTATTACTTTCCCTTTGTTTAAACTTACCGATGGGGCTTCTCAGGCGATGCTCGTGGTAAAGAACCTGCCGGCTCAGGCAGGAGACATCAGAGACATGGGTTTGATCCCTGGGTCTATAAGATCCTCTGAAGCGGGGCATGGCTACCCACTCCAGTACTCTTGCCTGGGATATCTCATGGACAGAAGAGCCTGGCAGGTTATAGTTCACAGGGTCACAGAGAGGCGGACACAGCTCAAGGGCCTCAGCATGCACACACCCAAGTTTACAGATGCCATCACCACGGGCAGTGGGGTCAACCTTCTAACACTCTTCTAGGGGCGGCTGAGTCAGTAACAGTGCTAACTTCACTCTGAGTTCAAAACTCAAAGCTGTTGGCTTTCTGTAAATGACAAAAGACAGGCTTAGATATCATGCCATTGATGCTGTATTTCCTCCAAACAGATGGGCAACCACCTGTAAACTTCGGTGATTTGAATTTCAAGCACAAGAATATGAAAAAGGCCAAAAGAACATCAGTAATAACACAAAACGGCCAGCCTTCTACTATTCCCTCGACCCTGAAGGACCATCTGTCCCCGGAGGGTGACGTATAAAGGGAATCCTGCTCAGCACTGATGTCTCTTTCTAGCACCTCCTTTCTTTGGACGCTAGGAAATAACGACATTACCTACCATCAGTTCATCAGGATCATGCACCACCAGACGATCACTACCACCAGCACTGAATTGAACACTTACTGAACACTCATTTTGTTCCAGAAATCATTCTAAGTACTCTTCATGTATCTACTCATTGAATTCTACCAATCTGATGATTTTGACACTGCATGTTTCCCGGCTTTCAAGACACAGGCCCTGGTGCAAGGTGTCGTGCCAAGGTCCTACATCCTGAGAACCCTGGCAGCCCTGTCCCTGGAAGCCGAGCCACCTTGCTTCATGGAATCTTCCTCTCATACTAAAGCTGGGCACATCAGCAGGCCAGGTCCACAGCCACTCTGTCTTTTGGGATGTAAATATAAAGCTGTGCAGTTAAACAAGAAAGAGTGGCTAACATGGCGTGAAAGGCATTACCATGATGCAAATAGAAATGCCACTTCATCCCGCTAGGCTTCAATCTTATTAGCTTTTTCAACTGAGAATTCTTTCAGACACCCTGTAAAACCAGATCTTATTTGCAGGTCAGCACCACTGCACATTCCAAAAGCAGCTGAGGGTGGTGACGGCCGTGACTCTGACAGCGGGACAGGCCGTGTGACAAGGACCTGGGCTGTGGGTGCAGGGCACCCTTGGGGCCCTGCCCAGTGCACCATCACCACCCGGCTCCAGCATGAGGAGGACAGGCTGCTTCTTAAAACAACCCGAGGGCTGGAGGACACACACGTCCTCTTGCTTCAGCTGAGGAAATGGAGGTGCCTCAGATGGAAAGCACGGCCAGATGAAATATGAGAAGGAAGTAGTCAGGCTGGGGTGCTCACGGGGGGTTGCCCACCTCCACAGACATGAGCCCCTGGAAAATCAGGTCTGACCAACCTGATGTGCTTGGGTTTTGACCCGATTTAAAATACAGGTAAGGACCTGACTCAGCTTTTAGTTTTATTAGATTAAATGATCGGCTCTTGGTAAAAAGAACTGCTCCCAGCATGGTATAAGAATCCAGACAGATGAATATCTCCTCATCACCAGATAAGGAAAGAAGCAAAAGATCTGTTAAATTTGCACATGTATCAAGCCAGGGAGACTTAATATATCAGATGCGAAAATCAGGATTCAGAGATATCCTGGAATAATGGAGTACAAGGAGGAAAGGTGAATTTAACACAGGTAACTGTGAGCCCTGCTCAGCACATTAAAAAAAAAAAAAAATCAATTGTGCCAGGGCAGAATGAGGGCAACACATCTTAAAGGAAGTTGGAATTTACAGTGACAGAAAGTAGACTCGTGACTACTGATCTCCAGCAGTGGCAGGTGGGGTGGGGGTGGACTTTCCTGGTCATTACCTGGATCACGGTGATGGTTTCGTGGATGTACGCACATATCAGAATCCATGTCGCCGTATGTGTAATTTACGCGTGTAACTGCACCTTCGACAGGCGCAGCTTATTGCTAGACTATTAGATCTCATCACAGTGGTAATAAAATAATTCTTGTGCATCGGTCTGGGGGTGGGGGAGGGGGAGAAATAGGAATTTCACAGCTTGCAAACTTAGCAAAAATCTGCAACACGAAATGCCTGCCAAGTCAGTTCAAGTGCGGGTTCTGTAAGGGAATTCTGTGCAAGAAGGACTGCTCCACCTCACCTGCGAGGCTGCGTTCAGAGACTGTGGCCATCAGACGGCATGACCGAGTGCGGCCAGGGTGACCGGTGGTGGGAGAGGGTCTGACTCATGCTCTGAAGCAGTGGCTGTGGGAGCCAGGGCGCTCGGCCAGAGTGGGGGAGGGGCTGCCACAGGCAAAAAGGAGACAACAATACACATTTACTATCAATTACTTTTAACATAGGATGTCATAATTAGCCTCATTCACTGCAGGTTAACTTCTTCCTAGATTTAAGTCAAAATAACGTAACTAGAAATTTAAACAGGATAGGCAGACATATAAAGAAACTACATGGCTCAGCCGGTGAAGAGTCTGCCTGCAACACGGAGACCTGGGTTTGATCCCTGGGTTCGGAAGATCCCATGGAGAAGGAACAGCTATCCACTCCAGCATTCCTGCCTGGAACATTCCATGGCTTGTACATGGGGTTGCAAACAAACAGATCAGACTGAGGACTCGCGCTCTATACAATCTACAAGATTACAAAGGATCAAAATAACGCTATGGACCTTGGTGCTGCGGCAGTCCGTGGGGAGGGAGCTGAGTGTGTCCAGGTGCGGCTGAGCAAGAGGGCAGGGAGAGGAGAGGAGGGAGGCAGGAGAACAGCCCGGGAGATGAGCAGCCCTGGAAAAATCTCAACAGAGGGAAATACTCAGGGCAAGTTCTAGAAATAAGCAACAGTGCCAGAGGAGACGGGAAGTCACTCCCATGTTTGTCCTAAAGCAATCTAGTCCTGACCACGCCTGACTTGAAATCATAATGAATGGGAAGGAATACAAAGCTGCACCAGAAAATCAGGGCTGAATGAAGCCGTAGCTTCCAACTTCACTGTAAAAATCCAGCAAGTCAGTTTCCTAACTACAGACCTCCCAAGCAAGGCTTGTTGGATTTAACAACACTCGAGGAAGTTGCCCACCAGCTTTAACATCAGCCCTCTCATATTTTGAACTTTTTATTTTGTACTGGGGCAGAGCAAATTAACAATGCTGTGATAGTTTCAGGCGCGCGAAATGCCTGCCAAGTCAGTTCAAGTGCGGTTCTGTAAGGGAATTCTGTGCAAGAAGGACTGCTCCACCTCACCTGCGAGGCTGCGTTCAGAGACTGTGGCCATCAGACGGCATGACCGAGTGCGGCCAGGGTGACCGGTGGTGGGAGAGGGTCTGACTCATGCTCTGAAGCAGTGGCTGTGGGAGCCAGGGCGCTCGGCCAGAGTGGGGGAGGGGCTGCCACAGGCAAAAAGGAGACAACAATACACATTTACTATCAATTACTTTTAACATAGGATGTCATAATTAGCCTCATTCACTGCAGGTTAACTTCTTCCTAGATTTAAGTCAAAATAACGTAACTAGAAATTTAAACAGGATAGGCAGACATATAAAGAAACTACATGGCTCAGCCGGTGAAGAGTCTGCCTGCAACACGGAGACCTGGGTTTGATCCCTGGGTTCGGAAGATCCCATGGAGAAGGAACAGCTATCCACTCCAGCATTCCTGCCTGGAACATTCCATGGCTTGTACATGGGGTTGCAAACAAACAGATCAGACTGAGGACTCGCGCTCTATACAATCTACAAGATTACAAAGGATCAAAATAACGCTATGGACCTTGGTGCTGCGGCAGTCCGTGGGGAGGGAGCTGAGTGTGTCCAGGTGCGGCTGAGCAAGAGGGCAGGGAGAGGAGAGGAGGGAGGCAGGAGAACAGCCCGGGAGATGAGCAGCCCTGGAAAAATCTCAACAGAGGGAAATACTCAGGGCAAGTTCTAGAAATAAGCAACAGTGCCAGAGGAGACGGGAAGTCACTCCCATGTTTGTCCTAAAGCAATCTAGTCCTGACCACGCCTGACTTGAAATCATAATGAATGGGAAGGAATACAAAGCTGCACCAGAAAATCAGGGCTGAATGAAGCCGTAGCTTCCAACTTCACTGTAAAAATCCAGCAAGTCAGTTTCCTAACTACAGACCTCCCAAGCAAGGCTTGTTGGATTTAACAACACTCGAGGAAGTTGCCCACCAGCTTTAACATCAGCCCTCTCATATTTTGAACTTTTTATTTTGTACTGGGGCAGAGCAAATTAACAATGCTGTGATAGTTTCAGGCGAACAGCGAAGGGACTCAGCCATCCACATATGTGTATCCGTTCTCCCCAAACTCCCCTCCCATCCAGACCGCCACACTTCCAATGTTTATAGTGTTCAACAGCTTTCAAAGGCTCCTCGTGACCTCTCACAGTCCAAGTTTCCCTCTGAGGCGGGGCCGCTGTTCTCCTTAAAGCGTGAAGTCACTGAGAACTGCAGACCTGAAGGACTTGTGCATGGACATATAGTGGGCCAAGGACACATCACCAGGTACAGACCCCTGGACACTCCACACAGCAAACATCTTTCAGAGAAATGAAACCTGACTCTAGTCACTGAAAGTGGAGCGGGTAGGGGAGGCAGGAGTCCCCCAGCTGCCCCAAGTGTACGAAGCAGCACATCCCCTCCGAGGACCCAGCAGGGGCATCCCATCTCAGCCTATCAGTCACAGCCCGCACCACAGCAGAGCCCGATGGACACATGTGAGCTCTGTGAGCCAATGAATTTGCTTTGCCCTATCCCCACTCTCTTTCAGAAAAGGTCAAGAAGAAAAGGATAAGGGCCGGGCAGCACAGTAAGATGGCCCACTCCCAGCAGCAGACCTAGAAAACACACCGAGACTCCACTCTCACTGCGGAATTTACACTCTAGTCGACATGAAGGGAAGATCCTCGGCCCTCATGACCCTGAGGACCACAGCCTGCTCTGTTCCAGGGCCAGTCAGCTGTGCAAAGGGCTTCCGGGCACACGGATTGGATCTGGATTCCAGCTCCACCATCTCCTGCCACTCATTACACAGAAGTCACTTGAATGCAACAGTGCCAGAAGCAATCTAGTCCTGACCCCCGCCTGACTTGAAATCATAATGAATGGGAAGGAATACAAAGCTGCACCAGAAAATCAGGGCTGAATGAAGCCGTAGCTTCCAACTTCACTGTAAAAATCCAGCAAGTCAGTTTCCTAACTACAGACCTCCCAAGCAAGGCTTGTTGGATTTAACAACACTCGAGGAAGTTGCCCACCAGCTTTAACATCAGCCCTCTCATATTTTGAACTTTTTATTTTGTACTGGGGCAGAGCAAATTAACAATGCTGTGATAGTTTCAGGCGAACAGCGAAGGGACTCAGCCATCCACATATGTGTATCCGTTCTCCCCAAACTCCCCTCCCATCCAGACCGCCACACTTCCAATGTTTATAGTGTTCAACAGCTTTCAAAGGCTCCTCGTGACCTCTCACAGTCCAAGTTTCCCTCTGAGGCGGGGCCGCTGTTCTCCTTAAAGCGTGAAGTCACTGAGAACTGCAGACCTGAAGGACTTGTGCATGGACATATAGTGGGCCAAGGACACATCACCAGGTACAGACCCCTGGACACTCCACACAGCAAACATCTTTCAGAGAAATGAAACCTGACTCTAGTCACTGAAAGTGGAGCGGGTAGGGGAGGCAGGAGTCCCCCAGCTGCCCCAAGTGTACGAAGCAGCACATCCCCTCCGAGGACCCAGCAGGGGCATCCCATCTCAGCCTATCAGTCACAGCCCGCACCACAGCAGAGCCCGATGGACACATGTGAGCTCTGTGAGCCAATGAATTTGCTTTGCCCTATCCCCACTCTCTTTCAGAAAAGGTCAAGAAGAAAAGGATAAGGGCCGGGCAGCACAGTAAGATGGCCCACTCCCAGCAGCAGACCTAGAAAACACACCGAGACTCCACTCTCACTGTGGAATTTACACTCTAGTAAACATCAAGGGAAGATCCCTCGGCCCTCATGACCCTGAGGACCACAGCCTGCTCTGTTCCAGGGCCAGTCAGCTGTGCAAAGGGCTTCCGGGCACACGGATTGGATCTGGATTCCAGCTCCACCATCTCCTGCCACTCATTACACAGAAGTCACTTAAATAGGCAAGGTATCTCTGCAAAAATCTAAGCTCCTCACAAAAAGGCATTCTCATCCTGGGAAACAGTATCAGAACATGGAGAGAAGGAAGAGATTTTGAAGTTGGGCCCATCAGGAAAACACTGCTCCTTGAACATCCCTTCTACCACCTTATCTCTTTATCTAACAAGCTCTAGGATGTCTCCATTGCTCTAGGCCAGCACTGTCCAAAGGGTCCTTGAGATAATCCCTGAAAACAGTGTTTTATCGAAACATGATTTGCAAACCCAGCATAAGGCAGACTCCGAACACATGTCCACATAAATGATCTGAGGAGCCCCCGCCTTGAAGACAAATGTTTTACTTATTAATCCAGGGTTTCCTAAACTTGTGTGACCATCTCTGTACCCAGTGTGAACAGAACACACGTCTCCCCGACAGCTCACCCCGGCCTTCAGAGGCCTCCACAGTCTAGTCACTCCGTCTCTAACCATACAGTCCACACCCAACCCCAGATCCGCTCGCCACACAGGCTAAGCTTTCCTGGGCACTGTTCCCCGATCATGCCTTTTGTGGATAGCTTTTCTGAGATATAATTCAGACAACACACACTCACCCACTTAAAGTACACAATTCAATGGATTCAGTGCATTCGTGGAGCTGAGCATCCATCCGCTCAAACAACTATAGAAAATTTTCATCACCAGCAGCCCTCCTCATCACCACTAAAAACAAAACAAAACCCACACTCATCACCAATCACTCCCCATTTCCCCTCAAGTCTCCAGTCCTAGGCAAACACTAATCGACCTCTCTCTATATATTTGTCTATTCTGGACACTTTCTGTAAGTGGGACCACACCCTATGTGTTCTTTCATGTCTGGCTTCTTTCACTGAGCATGTTTTCAAGGTTCATCCCTGTGGTCCTGTGTAGTACATCTTGTTCCTTTTTATGTGCCACATTCCACTGTATAAGTACAACCACATTTTATTTATCCATCGGTCCGCTGATATTTAGGTTTTTTTCTTCCACCTTTTGGCTACTGTGAATAATTCTATGTGAACATTCTATTAATATGAATGTCTGTGGGTGAATATGTTTTCATTTCTCCTGGAATGTGCTTTCATATCTAAGGGGAGAATAGCTATGTCATGTGGCAATGCCATCTAAACTTCTGAAGAACTGCCAGACTCGTTTGCAGAGCAGCTGCATCACCGTACACCCCCACTAGCAGGGTAGCAGGATGCTAATTTCTCCACATCCTTGCCAACGCTCGTCTTTCTGACTACGAACCTCCTAAGCAGTGTGAAGCACCATGTGGCTGTGGTTTTGTGACCGTGCTCTTTTTTTTTGTCCCACAATCTTGTAATTAATTTATTTTTATTTTACTTTTACAGAGTTTTGTTGTTTACAGCTATACACAAACCCAAATCAGTCACAGGTATACCCTTGGCCCCTCCCACCTCCCTCCCCATCCCACCCCTCCAGGTTGTTGCGAAGCCCCTCAGTGAGTTCCCTTAGTGTTACAGCACATTCACAATAGCTGTCCTTTTACATAAGGCAATGCAGGCTTCCATGCTTCTCTTTCCATACCTCTCACCCACACCTCCCTTCCCCCAATGTCCATAAGTCTATTCTGTATGTCTGTTTCTCCACTGCTGCTCTGCATATACCTTTATCAGGACCATCTTTCTAGATTCCATATATATATTAGTATACTATATCAGTACCATCTTTCTAGATTCCATATATATATATTGGTATGCTATATTTATCCTTCTCTTTCTGACTTACTTTGTATAATAGATTCTAGATTCATGCACCTCATTAGGACAGATTCAAATGCATTTCTTTTTACAGCTGAGAAATACTCTATTGTATATATGGACCACACTTCATCCATTCATCTGCTGATGGACATCTAGGTTATTTCCACATCCTAGCTATTGTAAATAGTGCTGCAATGAACAATGGAGTGATGTGTCTCTTTCAGTTTTGATTTCCTCAGGGTATATGCCTAGTAGTGGAATTGCTGAGTCATATGGTGGTTCTAATTTTTTTTTTCCTAATTATTAAAGGATTCTCCATACTGTCTTCTATAGTGGCTGTATCAATTTATATTCCCACCAGTAGTGCAAGAGGGTCGGTCCCCTTTTCTCCACACCCTCTCCAGCATTTATTGTCCATAGATTTTTTTGATGATGGCCATTCTAACTGGTGTGAGGTGATACTGCAGTTTTTATTTGCATTTTTCAAATAATGAGCAATGTTGAGCACCTTTTCACATGTATTTTGGCCATGTGTATGTCTTCTTGGAGAGATGTCCGTTTAGATATTTTTCCCATTTTTTGATTGGGTTGTTTGTTTTTTCAGTGTTGAGTTGTATAAGTTGCTTGTATATTTTGGAAAATAATTCTTTGTCGGTTGTTTCATTTGCTATTATTTTCTCCCATTCTGAGAGTTGTCTTTTCACCTTGTTTATAGTTTCTTTTGCTGTGAAAGAGCTTTTAGGTTTAACTGGGTCCCACTTGTTTCTTTTTGTCTTTATTTCCATTACTCTAGGAAGCAGGTCATAGAACACCCTGTTTTGATTTATTCCCTTAGTGTTACAGCACATTCACAATAGCTGTCCTTTACATAAGGCAATGCAGGCTTCCATGCTTCTCTTTCCATACCTCTCACCCACACCTCCCTTCCCCCAATGTCCATAAGTCTATTCTGTATGTCTGTTTCTCCACTGCTGCTCTGCATATACCTTTATCAGGACCATCTTTCTAGATTCCATATATATATTAGTATACTATATCAGTACCATCTTTCTAGATTCCATATATATATATTGGTATGCTATATTTATCCTTCTCTTTCTGACTTACTTTGTATAATAGATTCTAGATTCATGCACCTCATTAGGACAGATTCAAATGCATTTCTTTTTACAGCTGAGAAATACTCTATTGTATATATGGACCACACTTCATCCATTCATCTGCTGATGGACATCTAGGTTATTTCCACATCCTAGCTATTGTAAATAGTGCTGCAATGAACAATGGAGTGATGTGTCTCTTTCAGTTTTGATTTCCTCAGGGTATATGCCTAGTAGTGGAATTGCTGAGTCATATGGTGGTTCTAATTTTTTTTTTCCTAATTATTAAAGGATTCTCCATACTGTCTTCTATAGTGGCTGTATCAATTTATATTCCCACCAGTAGTGCAAGAGGGTCGGTCCCCTTTTCTCCACACCCTCTCCAGCATTTATTGTCCATAGATTTTTTTGATGATGGCCATTCTAACTGGTGTGAGGTGATACTGCAGTTTTTATTTGCATTTTTCAAATAATGAGCAATGTTGAGCACCTTTTCACATGTATTTTGGCCATGTGTATGTCTTCTTGGAGAGATGTCCGTTTAGATATTTTTCCCATTTTTTGATTGGGTTGTTTGTTTTTTCAGTGTTGAGTTGTATAAGTTGCTTGTATATTTTGGAAAATAATTCTTTGTCGGTTGTTTCATTTGCTATTATTTTCTCCCATTCTGAGAGTTGTCTTTTCACCTTGTTTATAGTTTCTTTTGCTGTGAAAGAGCTTTTAGGTTTAACTGGGTCCCACTTGTTTCTTTTTGTCTTTATTTCCATTACTCTAGGAAGCAGGTCATAGAACACCCTGTTTTGATTTATGTCATCGAGTGTTCTGCCTATGTTTCCCTCTAAGAGTTATATGGTTTCTGGTTTTACAGTTAGGTCTTTAACCCACTTTGAGCTTACCTTTGTGCATGGTGTTACGGAGTGTTCCAACTTCATATTTTTACATGTAGCTGTGATCGTCCTTTTGATACCCTGCTGTTGGGGAAACGGTCCCTTTACTCTACCCACCTCGAGGTCTCCGTCTCACCCAATGTATCTAACCAACTTGTCAAGATCTGGCTTCAGTGCAATGACCCTGAGCATGCCTTCAGTTTACACCACCTGCAGTTACAGGCTTTGTGGTCTACTGTGTCCTCTCTCTCCAGACAGACAGTGGGCGCCTTAAGAAGTAGGGAGAGAATTCACATTTCTTAGTGTTCATTCAGGAAGGAGTCTGTCAAATAACTGACACTTCACAAGTGATGGGTGACGCAATTTAACACAGAAGCAGAGGCCAGAATCACGGGAGTAAAAATGAGGAAAAGGGTATTTTGGATGATGAACAAGGGAGAAGCATAAATAAAGTGGGGGTCAGTCCACTTCTCACAGGGGACTATCGGTTCTCATGATGTAGAAAGCAGAATTCACGAGTTTGATATTTCATGCTACATCGGCCTTCTTATTCCCTGTGACTCTCCACTCACTCTCAAGTCCAGTCTGAGGTCAACAGGGATAGGGCCGTGAACCAGTCATCTTGCTACCGCATCTCCTCATCCTTTCCAGCACAAGACTGCAGGAACTCAAGGGTGAGGGATGATGGTCTGGATCTATTCCTTTGAGCTTTTTTTTTCTATTGGCCACTTCTATTGGTCTTTCATTTATTTATTTTCATACATCTCTATTCTTTGGCCTGTGTGGGCCTCCCATCACAGTGGCCTCTATCATCGCAGAGCACTGGCTCTGGGCACATGCGCTCTGGAGCTCCAGCTCGGTAATTAGACACATCGGTCCAGCTGCTCCGTGGCACGTGGGATCTTCCCAGGTCAGGGATTGAACTGGTGCCCCTTGCACTGCAAGGTGTTGTCCTTACCCACCAGACCACCAAGGAAGCCCTGAGCTTTTTTTTTTTTTTTTTTAATTTTTTTCATTAACAATTCTATTTATTTATTTATTTCTGGCTATTGTGGGTTTTCACTGCTGCCACAGGCTCTTCTCCAGTTGCAGGGAGTAGAGGTCACTCTAGCTGAGGTGAGCAGACTTCTTGTTGCAGTGACTTCTCCTGTTGTGGAACTTGAGCTCTAGGGCACATGGGCTCCACAGTTGTGGCTCCAAGGCTCTAGAGCGCAGGCTCCATCGTTGTGACTCACAGGCTTAGTTACTCCGCAGCATGTGGGATCTTCTAATTGCAGTGACTTCTCACGTTGTGGAACATGGACTCTAGGGCACACGGGCTTCAGTAGTTGCAGCACATGGGCTCAACAGTCGTGTCTCCGAGGCTCTAGAGCACAGGCCCCATTGTTGTCGCTCACGGGCTTAGCTGCTCCACAGCATGTAGGATCTTCCCGGATCAGAGATCGAACCCATGTCTCCTACACTGGCAAGCAAACTCTTTACCACTGGTCTACCGGGGAAGCCCTCCTCTGAGTTTTGGTAGACTCCGCCGACACTCACAGCACTGAGAGAATCCCAGTGTGAGCCACATCAAGCGAGAAATCCAGCCCCAGTGAATCAAGAGGAAAAACCGCCGAGTCCAAGGCCAGCTGAGTCACCGTCACACAGGCTGAGAGTCATTAACTTCAGTTTCTGGCACCCTTTATTTCACTCAGCTATTACGGAGGCTCAGATTCAAAGCAAGCAGTGTTAGAGCATGGCTACTTGGTTCACATAACAATTATTTCAACAACTGCCTATGAGTCAGGAGGAGCCCTGCACAGTTTGCAAACTGTTGTGAAATGAGTGTGTTTAGTATTCAAAGTTGACAGCAAAGGCCCATAATGGAAATACAGCAAAAAACCCTCCCTACATCTGACCAGTGTGCCTCCCTCTTTCACTGCAAAAATTCTGCTGGGATTTCCAACATGCCTCTCTGATCAATAACAGAAACCCTGAGCTGCTGACAACAGAACTTCTTCAAAAATAGTTCTCTCTCCCGTGGCCATGTGTGCTGGTCTTATGCTTCTAATGCACGTTCATGAGCAAAAACTGCACAAGAATCTCAGCAGAAATATTTGGCTACACCCTGGGACTTGGTGGGTAAAATGATTATAAACCTTAAGACCTTAAAGAAAACCCTTAAGGAAGCAGTTCTTTGTCCAACTTTCGCATCCAAATCCCTTAATCATCAAATGCCTTATAGGAAGATCATACCGGCACCATCCTGGAGGCCCACTCCTTTCTTTTCCCACTAACAGGCATGAACAAAGACCCAAACGTGAAATAACGTGAGAGTAGAATAACCGTGTGCACAGCTTCAGGTGTGGAAAGGAAGAATGGAAGGCATTTAATCAAGTAAGGATAAAGCTGGAAACAAGAGGGTTCTCAAAGGTGTAGGGAAGCTCAAGGAGTCTGATAAAGAAAAGCTGTATGGCAGAAACCAACGCAACATTGTAAAGAAATTATCCTCCAATTAAAAATTTCAAAGAGAAAAGGAACTTCTGATGCATCTAAGCGGAACTGGCCAGGAGAGGAGAATGGAGTGAAAACTAACATCCAGGACATCCACGAGAGGACACATCTCCAGGAGCTGGCAGAACCCGCGGTGTGGCAGGAAGTTGTCAAAACAGGCCATACTCACCTTCCATCTGAGGGTCATAAGGAAACCATCTGTAAAGGAGGTAGGCTGGTCTTCTTACATGAATCAAGAGGAAAACCGCCGAGTCCAAGGCCAGCTGAGTCACCGTCACACAGGCTGAGAGTCATTAACTTCAGTTTCTGGCACCCTTTATTTCACTCAGCTATTACGGAGGCTCAGATTCAAAGCAAGCAGTGTTAGAGCATGGCTACTTGGTTCACATAACAATTATTTCAACAACTGCCTATGAGTCAGGAGGAGCCCTGCACAGTTTGCAAACTGTTGTGAAATGAGTGTGTTTAGTATTCAAAGTTGACAGCAAAGGCCCATAATGGAAATACAGCAAAAAACCCTCCCTACATCTGACCAGTGTGCCTCCCTCTTTCACTGCAAAAATTCTGCTGGGATTTCCAACATGCCTCTCTGATCAATAACAGAAACCCTGAGCTGCTGACAACAGAACTTCTTCAAAAATAGTTCTCTCCCGTGGCCATGTGTGCTGGTCTTATGCTTCTAATGCACGTTCATGAGCAAAAACTGCACAAGAATCTCAGCAGAAATATTTGGCTACACCCTGGGACTTGGTGGGTAAAATGATTATAAACCTTAAGACCTTAAAGAAAACCCTTAAGGAAGCAGTTCTTTGTCCAACTTTCGCATCCAAATCCCTTAATCATCAAATGCCTTATAGGAAGATCATACCGGCACCATCCTGGAGGCCCACTCCTTTCTTTTCCCACTAACAGGCATGAACAAAGACCCAAACGTGAAATAACGTGAGAGTAGAATAACCGTGTGCACAGCTTCAGGTGTGGAAAGGAAGAATGGAAGGCATTTAATCAAGTAAGGATAAAGCTGGAAACAAGAGGGTTCTCAAAGGTGTAGGGAAGCTCAAGGAGTCTGATAAAGAAAAGCTGTATGGCAGAAACCAACGCAACATTGTAAAGAAATTATCCTCCAATTAAAAATTTCAAAGAGAAAAGGAACTTCTGATGCATCTAAGCGGAACTGGCCAGGAGAGGAGAATGGAGTGAAAACTAACATCCAGGACATCCACGAGAGGACACATCTCCAGGAGCTGGCAGAACCCGCGGTGTGGCAGGAAGTTGTCAAAAACAGGCCATACTCACCTTCCATCTGAGGGTCATAAGGAAACCATCTGTAAAGGAGGTAGGCTGGTCTTCTTACATGAAGCAGATGAGGACTTGGCTGATGCTCCTAAGACACAGAAGCCAGTCCAGCCCCAGGGCCCCTCCGCTGGGCGCACACTTGAGCCGGCTGTGTGCTGCATCACACCAGCTTCGTTCTTTCCCCCGACGTGATATGACTTTGAGCCACACGTCAGTCTGGAGGTATGCCCCGAAGGCTTACCAAACTAAGTGGTTCCTGGTCAGGCCCAGAGCATAGTATGTGGTCTTTTTACAGCACAAGAGAAGTCAAAGGCCACAACCATTTCAGCTCCACAATCTATCACATTTTGGAGAAATACAATAGTTGTAGATCACTCTACTTACTATACTGTTCTGTTCTCCAATCGCTGTTTATATGCCATACGGCCACTGTGCATCTATGAGGAAGCAGACCTTTTATACACAGAGCTCCACAGTCAGCAACAGAACAGTTTTTGCTCGTGGAAACTCTCACTGGGCTGAATGCGGTCCTCTGACACCCATGGCGGCACAGAGCACCTGCAGTGGGATTCCCGCTCACTCCTGTCCGGCGGCCTCCACAGCCCTCCTCCCCACAAAGCCCTCCTGCCTGTCTGCCAGCCCTGTGAGGTATCCTCCAGCGGGGACAGGAAACACTCATCCGAAAGAATCCAGCATGTTACTGTTCACTGGGAAGTGCATTCCACCAACGCTTTCATGAAACTCTCTCTGCCTCTACTCTACCTTGACAGCCTAAGGACACCACTGTGGTGCACGTTAAGCGTCAGCTTGGCTAGGCGATGGTTCCCAGGCATTTGGCCAAAAACTAGTCTGGACACTCCGATAACACTGTGTGGTTTTGTTTTTTAAAAGAAAATTAACATTGACGTCATTATACTCTGAGTAAAGCAGATGAGGCTTCATAATGTGGGTGGACCTCATCCGATCAGCTGAAGGTCGTAAGAGAAGAAAGTGTGACATCCCCACCAACAAGAATTCTGCTCGCAGACTGCCTTCAGACTCAAAATCCTGGACCATCTTTTCCCTGGGTCTCCAGCCGGCCAGACTAATCCTGCAGATCTGGGCCACGCCAAGCCTCCACAGCTACATGAGCCAATTCCTTAAAAGAAAAATCCCTCTCTTTACACACAGCCCTGGAGCAGCAAATGGCAGCCTACTCCAGTATCCTTCACTGGAGAATTTCATGAACAGAGGAGCCTGGTGGGTACAGAGTCAACACAACTGAGCGATTAACACACTTTACACACAAACACACACACACACTCCATACTGGTTCTGTTCTCCTCCAGAATCCCGAGTAATACACTCACCTAGCCCACCTTCTGATGTAACAGACCTGCACCTATTTATCAGAGTCAGAAAAAGAAGAGCAAAATAAGATCTGTTTACATGTCTAAGCAGACCTTCCAGGCTAAAACTTCCAGGCCAAAAACCCGAAACCACTATGTATGCCTGCTAATTTGAAGCTTCTATTTCTGCCCCAAAGACCTGGCATCTCAAGAGGTTGTCAGAGTCCAGGTTCTTTCAAAAGGGAGCCTTCAGTGGGATTGGTAAACTGAATGCTGATGGTATAACATGAATTCATTACACTCAGAGAGGAGGAGCGAAGGCCAAAAGAATGTGAAGGACAGAAGAGACACAAGGCATAACCCGCACTGCTCAAAACTGAAATGAGGTGGCTGCCCTGGTGGTCCAGTGGGTAAAGAGTCTGCCTTGCAGTGCAAGGGGCACCAGTTCGATCCCTGGCCCAGGAGGATCCCACATGCCACAAAGCAGCTGGACCGGTGTGTCCAATTATGAGACAATGCTTTGTAGCACATGTGTCCAGAGCCAGTGCTCTGCAATGAGAGAGGTCACTGCAATGGGAGGCCCACATAGGCCAAAGAATAAAAGATGGATGAAAAATAAATATAAATAAAAGAGGCATGATGGGGGTGGGTGGGTAGAAAAACTTAAAAAAAAAAAAAAAAAAAAACGGAAATGAGTTCTGAGCCACTTGCTCTCCAAGCCTAGGTTCAGGTTCATAAGAATAACATGAGGACTTGAGGAAACGTGGTTAAGAAAAGAACCTGAGGTTGGTTTGGTTTCCAAGACTCTTCTTCAAACCCAGAATCACCTCTTTACTACTGAGAAAAAGCAGCCAAAGAAAGTAGACACACCCCTTTCTGTCCTCTGACTACCCAGGAGGAATTCTGGGCTAAGGCTATTCTTACCTGGCCATCTGCTTGTAGGCTTCCTCTGCCACAGCAAAGATGTGAGGGTCCATGTCCCCCATGTTTTGGCCACTGTAGGCATAGATGACATCTTGACCATAGATTGGCAACTGATCGTACGGATTAATGGCAACAAGCACGATACCTGTGAATAGACAGTGCCTTCAGATTCTGATCACACGACAGCCTCCTGACACGAGCCTTTTTTAAACCTTTTATTCTGTATTGGGGTATAGCTGATTAACCATGCTGTGACAGTTTCACATGAACAGCAAAGGGACTCAGCCAAACACATATGTATATTCATTCTCCCACAACCTTCCCTCCCCAACAGGCTGCCACATAACATTGAACAAAGTTCTATGTGCTATACAGTAGGCTCTTGCTGATTATCCATTTCAGATATAGCAGTGTGTACATGTTGATCCCAAATTCCCTAACTATCCCTTCCCTCCCTCCTTCCCACTGGCAACATAAGTTCATTCTGTAAGTTTGTGAGTCCTTTCTGGCTTGTAAGTTCATTTGTATCATTTCTTTTTAGATTCCACATATAAGAGGTGTCATATAATATTTCTATTGGGAGTCTTCTCTGTCTCCATACAAATTCTAAGATTTTGTGTTCTAATTTTGTGAAAAAAACCATTGGTAAGCTGACAGGCATTGCATTAAATCTGTAGATTGTCTTGGGTAGTATACTGATAAGAGTTTTAAACGCCCTTGTTCGTACACATGAAAACTAAAGAAGGGAAGACAAATGGAATGAGTCTCAACCAACCACTCAATTAAATGAAGATGTATCTGTGTTTATCAAGCACTCTGCTAGGCCCTGATGGAGAAAAGAAGGACCAGTCAAGCCTCTCTTCAAACACCCGAGAGCACGGAATAAGCACACATGTATGGGTGTGCACACACACACAAACGCTCAACAAACTGAATTCATAACACAGGTATGTACAAGGTGTGGGAGGATCAGAAAAAGAGGATACTTAACCCTGCCAAAAGGTTCTAGGCTTAAAAAAACTATCTCAGAACTAAAATCTTTAAAAGAAACTATTAATTTCTCATTTGTATGTGGGTTGTCTTAACTAAAATAGAACTTGTGAACAGGAAATATGATTTACATATTTAAATCTTATCTCAACCAATAATTAACTGTGTGACTTTGCCAATTCCTTAACCACTGAGTGCCTTAGCTTCCTGGACTACAAAATGTCCCATCATGTAGCAGCATCTACCTAGATTGCACGAGCATTAATGGCAACAAGCACGATACCTGTGAATAGACAGTGCCTTCAGATTCTGATCACACGACAGCCTCCTGACACGAGCCTTTTTTAAACCTTTTATTCTGTATTGGGGTATAGCTGATTAACCATGCTGTGACAGTTTCACATGAACAGCAAAGGGACTCAGCCAAACACATATGTATATTCATTCTCCCACAACCTTCCCTCCCCAACAGGCTGCCACATAACATTGAACAAAGTTCTATGTGCTATACAGTAGGCTCTTGCTGATTATCCATTTCAGATATAGCAGTGTGTACATGTTGATCCCAAATTCCCTAACTATCCCTTCCCTCCCTCCTTCCCACTGGCAACATAAGTTCATTCTGTAAGTTTGTGAGTCCTTTCTGGCTTGTAAGTTCATTTGTATCATTTCTTTTTAGATTCCACATATAAGAGGTGTCATATAATATTTCTATTGGGAGTCTTCTCTGTCTCCATACAAATTCTAAGATTTTGTGTTCTAATTTTGTGAAAAAAACCATTGGTAAGCTGACAGGCATTGCATTAAATCTGTAGATTGTCTTGGGTAGTATACTGATAAGAGTTTTAAACGCCCTTGTTCGTACACATGAAAACTAAAGAAGGGAAGACAAATGGAATGAGTCTCAACCAACCACTCAATTAAATGAAGATGTATCTGTGTTTATCAAGCACTCTGCTAGGCCCTGATGGAGAAAAGAAGGACCAGTCAAGCCTCTCTTCAAACACCCGAGAGCACGGAATAAGCACACATGTATGGGTGTGCACACACACACAAACGCTCAACAAACTGAATTCATAACACAGGTATGTACAAGGTGTGGGAGGATCAGAAAAAGAGGATACTTAACCCTGCCAAAAGGTTCTAGGCTTAAAAAAACTATCTCAGAACTAAAATCTTTAAAAGAAACTATTAATTTCTCATTTGTATGTGGGTTGTCTTAACTAAAATAGAACTTGTGAACAGGAAATATGATTTACATATTTAAATCTTATCTCAACCAATAATTAACTGTGTGACTTTGCCAATTCCTTAACCACTGAGTGCCTTAGCTTCCTGGACTACAAAATAGGGACAATAATTGCACTTCCCTGGCTATCCTGAGGGTAAAATGATTCATAGAGAGCAATTCAGACCAGCATCTCACATAGTAAGCACTGAGTGTTGGCTATTTTTTATTATCTCACATCATATTATCTTTCATTTCACTATTTTTTCCATCCTGTTTTCCCAAAAGGACACAATGCAATGATGGACTCAATAAAGAAATGTTGAATGAAGAGTTAGTAAGTCCTTTAACCCTTATTTTATGAAAGGATAAGGTAAACAGATATTTGAGAATGTGAAAAGAATAAAAGACAATTCAGTGTTGAAGGCAAATTCACACTTTTTTCTTTCACATCAAGAACATTCTGGATCTCAAGGGAACCACTGATGGGTATAAAACAATGCGAGCATTTCCAGTCATTTGGAGAGAGAAGGCAGGAATGGAAAGGGTCACGGCCAAGATGGGATGCTCTGACACTGTGGTCACTTCTGGTGTCAGAGAAGAAGCCCAGTCGAGAGAACAGGACAAGCTACTGACACATCTGAGAAAGGACTGTTACCCCAAATATATAAATAACTCTTAAAATCCAACAATAAGGAGATAAAGCATCGGATTAAAAAACAGGCAAAAGACCTAAATAAACATCCCACCAAAGAAGATACAGAGATGGCAAGTAAGCATGGGAAACAGACGCTCCACATCCTAAGTCATTAGGGAAATGCCAATTAAAACACCAATGAGGTACTACTACACTTCTAAGCACAGCCCAAATCTGAAACACAAATGTGGTGAGGATGTGGCGCAAAGGAAAGTTATTCCATCACTGGCGGCAATGTAAAAGTGCACAGCCACTTTGGAAGTTTCTTACGAAACGAAATATCATCATATGGTCCAATAATCCTACTCATTGGTATTTATCCAAAAGAGTCTACAACATATCCACACAAAAAACTTGCACATGGATGTCTGTAACAGTTATAGTAGTAACTGTCAAACTCGGAAGCAATGAAGATGTTCTACAATAGTTCAATGAACAAATTATGATACATTAAACAATAGAACATTAATGTTTCAATGCAGTATTAGTCATTAAAAAGAATGAAATAATGCCATTTGCAGCAGCACGGATGGATCCAGAGATTGTCATACTGAGTGAAGTCAAAGATAAGTATCATATGATATCACTTATATAAAGAATGTATAAAAATTATACAAATGAACTTTATTTGTGAAACAGTCTCACTGACTTGAAGAACAAACTTATGCTTACCAGCAGGTAAAGCCAGTGTAGACCATCAGGGAGCTTTGGATTGACATATGTACACTGCTATATTTAAAATGGACAACCAACAGGGTGAAGAGTAGTAAACAAAAATATTTGAGAATGTGAAAAGAATAAAAGACAATTCAGTGTTGAAGGCAAATTCACACTTTTTTCTTTCACATCAAGAACATTCTGGATCTCAAGGGAACCACTGATGGGTATAAAACAATGCGAGCATTTCCAGTCATTTGGAGAGAGAAGGCAGGAATGGAAAGGGTCACGCCAAGATGGGATGCTCTGACACTGTGGTCACTTCTGGTGTCAGAGAAGAAGCCCAGTCGAGAGAACAGGACAAGCTACTGACACATCTGAGAAAGGACTGTTACCCCAAATATATAAATAACTCTTAAAATCCAACAATAAGGAGATAAAGCATCGGATTAAAAAACAGGCAAAAGACCTAAATAAACATCCCACCAAAGAAGATACAGAGATGGCAAGTAAGCATGGGAAACAGACGCTCCACATCCTAAGTCATTAGGGAAATGCCAATTAAAACACCAATGAGGTACTACTACACTTCTAAGCACAGCCCAAATCTGAAACACAAATGTGGTGAGGATGTGGCGCAAAGGAAAGTTATTCCATCACTGGCGGCAATGTAAAAGTGCACAGCCACTTTGGAAGTTTCTTACGAAACGAAATATCATCATATGGTCCAATAATCCTACTCATTGGTATTTATCCAAAAGAGTCTACAACATATCCACACAAAAAACTTGCACATGGATGTCTGTAACAGTTATAGTAGTAACTGTCAAACTCGGAAGCAATGAAGATGTTCTACAATAGTTCAATGAACAAATTATGATACATTAAACAATAGAACATTAATGTTTCAATGCAGTATTAGTCATTAAAAAGAATGAAATAATGACATTTGCAGCAACATGGATGGATCCAGAGATTGTCATACTGAGTGAAGTCAAAGATAAGTATCATATGATATCACTTATATAAAGAATGTATAAAAATTATACAAATGAACTTTATTTGTGAAACAGTCTCACTGACTTGAAGAACAAACTTATGCTTACCAGCAGGTAAAGCCAGTGTAGACCATCAGGGAGCTTTGGATTGACATATGTACACTGCTATATTTAAAATGGACAACCAACAGGGATTTACTATATACATAGTACAGGGAACTCTGTTCAATATTATATAACCATCTAAATAGGCAAAGAATTTGAAAAAGAATGTATAACTGAATATGTATAACTGAATCACTTATGTATAACTGAATCATACATATATGTATAACTGAATATGTATGTATATGTATAACTGAATCATATGTATAATTGAATCACTTCGTTGTATATCTAAAACTAACACAATACTCTTAATCATCTATACTCCACTGTAAAGTAAGAAGTTTGGAAAAGAAAAAAAAAAACAAGCCAGGCATACACATGCAGCCACGTGCTCAGCGGTGACAGCAGAAGCCAGAGCAAGGACACTGGGATGAATTTACCGCCTTCCACTGACCCCGGGGCTGAGCCGTCCAGCCACAGGAGGAGGACCATTTCCTCCCTGGGTGAGCTGCAGTTAACACCGACCCTGCCACAGAGCCGTGCGGCAGCCTAACTCAGCCACGATCACGGATCACAAACTTTCAAGTGAGGGATACTTATTCATGAGTGAGAGGTAAAGTAAAATTCTTAACCATTGGAGTTTAACATGAAAAGTCTAAAGACTGGAAGCATTTTCAAATACACATAGGCAATAAATACTACCTCCACTCACCACAGTAAGTGTAGATATGGTTGGACTCCAGAAACCGGACCTTTAAATTATGCAAAACTGCAGGCTCGTGGAGATAGCTGAGGGCAGTTAGGTCATTTTCTCCACCAGGATATCTGGATTCCGAGGAAGGAAGCTGGTTGCTTGTGGGTACTGAATCTAAGGGAGACAAGTGACAGACTTATGATACATTAAACAATAGAACATTAATGTTTCAATGAAATATTAGCCATTAAAAATGGAATAATGCCATTTGCAGCAGCACGGATGGATCCAGAGATTGTCATACTGAGTGAAGTCAAAGATAAGTATCATATGATATCACTTATATAAAGAATGTATAAAAATTATACAAATGAACTTTATTTGTGAAACAGTCTCACTGACTTGAAGAACAAACTTATGCTTACCAGCAGGTAAAGCCAGTGTAGACCATCAGGGAGCTTTGGATTGACATATGTACACTGCTATATTTAAAATGGACAACCAACAGGGATTTACTATATACATAGTACAGGGAACTCTGTTCAATATTATATAACCATCTAAATAGGCAAAGAATTTGAAAAAGAATGTATAACTGAATATGTATAACTGAATCACTTATGTATAACTGAATCATACATATATGTATAACTGAATATGTATGTATATGTATAACTGAATCATATGTATAATTGAATCACTTCGTTGTATATCTAAAACTAACACAATACTCTTAATCATCTATACTCCACTGTAAAGTAAGAAGTTTGGAAAAGAAAAAAAAAAACAAGCCAGGCATACACATGCAGCCACGTGCTCAGCGGTGACAGCAGAAGCCAGAGCAAGGACACTGGGATGAATTTACCGCCTTCCACTGCCCCCGGGGGCTGAGCCGTCCAGCCACAGGAGGAGGACCATTTCCTCCCTGGGTGAGCTGCAGTTAACACCGACCCTGCCACAGAGCCGTGCGGCAGCCTAACTCAGCCACGATCACGGATCACAAACTTTCAAGTGAGGGATACTTATTCATGAGTGAGAGGTAAAGTAAAATTCTTAACCATTGGAGTTTAACATGAAAAGTCTAAAGACTGGAAGCATTTTCAAATACACATAGGCAATAAATACTACCTCCACTCACCACAGTAAGTGTAGATATGGTTGGACTCCAGAAACCGGACCTTTAAATTATGCAAAACTGCAGGCTCGTGGAGATAGCTGAGGGCAGTTAGGTCATTTTCTCCCACCAGGATATCTGGATTCCGCAGGAAGGGAAGCTGGTTGCTTTGGACATCAATGGGGTACTCCCGAATCTAAGGGAAGACAAGTGACAGACACAAGAAGGCACAGTCATGAAGTTTTTAGCCGGTATTCCATATCCTGTCTTGGTGGCTAGGATCACTACCCCAATATGATCATAAGTGAAGACAAATACCACTTTTAAAGAAAGCAAGCACCTGTGTTGCCGTAAGAGATCAGTCTAGGTAGAAATTTTGCAGAAAACATAATGCCAGTGTATCAAGTGAATGGCATGAGAAATTCAGAAAGCACAGGTAGATTTAATAAGGTGTTCTTTTGCTTCTCAATGCAAAAATATTGTGGCTTTAATTCTCACAGGACTGCTGTTCTTTTTCACTGTGGGAAAGCTCCTTTGGTTTGCCCCATTTAATGCTGGTGTTTTTTTACTCTCTCTCCCATCATCCAATGCATTTACTTCTCTGTTTATTATCTTGCAGCTAGCCAATAGCTCTTCATAATTTCCATTCAAGTTGAAACGTGCTTTTTCCCAACATAACTGCAAGCTACTTTAGGGCAGTAACTTTGTATGCTGTGCTTAGTCATTCAGTGGTGCCTGACTCTTTGTAACTCCATGGCCCTCGAGGATCCTCAGTCATGGGATTCTCCAAGTAAGAATACTGGAGCGGGTTGGGGATCATCCCAACCCAGGGATCAAACCCTGTGTTTCCGGCATTTCAGGTGGATTCTTCACCCATTGAATCATCAGGAAAGCCCCTAAAGTATACTAGGAGTCTGGTGGGTGTGCACGTGTGTGTGTGTGTGTGTGTGTGTGTGTGTGTGTAATTAGGATGTATGACTACACATCTGAAAGTCAAATCTCAAACACAAAGTGTTATCCTTGTACTCTCAGCACACATGGCACTTAGACTACATAAATACTCGGAACATGTCTAGGGGCAGGACCTGTTACTGACTACATGTACAGACATGTGCACATGAAATCCATACACAGATGTACTTCATAAAGTGTAGATATGGTTGGACTCAGAAACCGGACCTTTAAATTATGCAAAACTGCAGGCTCGTGGAGATAGCTGAGGGCAGTTAGGTCATTTTCTCCCACCAGGATATCTGGATTCCGCAGGAAGGGAAGCTGGTTGCTTTGGACATCAATGGGGTACTCCCGAATCTAAGGGAAGACAAGTGACAGACACAAGAAGGCACAGTCATGAAGTTTTTAGCCGGTATTCCATATCCTGTCTTGGTGGCTAGGATCACTACCCCAATATGATCATAAGTGAAGACAAATACCACTTTTTAAAGAAAGCAAGCACCTGTGTTGCCGTAAGAGATCAGTCTAGGTAGAAATTTTGCAGAAAACATAATGCCAGTGTATCAAGTGAATGGCATGAGAAATTCAGAAAGCACAGGTAGATTTAATAAGGTGTTCTTTTGCTTCTCAATGCAAAAATATTGTGGCTTTAATTCTCACAGGACTGCTGTTCTTTTTCACTGTGGGAAAGCTCCTTTGGTTTGCCCCATTTAATGCTGGTGTTTTTTTACTCTCTCTCCCATCATCCAATGCATTTACTTCTCTGTTTATTATCTTGCAGCTAGCCAATAGCTCTTCATAATTTCCATTCAAGTTGAAACGTGCTTTTTCCCAACATAACTGCAAGCTACTTTAGGGCAGTAACTTTGTATGCTGTGCTTAGTCATTCAGTGGTGCCTGACTCTTTGTAACTCCATGGCCCTCGAGGATCCTCAGTCATGGGATTCTCCAAGTAAGAATACTGGAGCGGGTTGGGGATCATCCCAACCCAGGGATCAAACCCTGTGTTTCCGGCATTTCAGGTGGATTCTTCACCCATTGAATCATCAGGAAAGCCCCTAAAGTATACTAGGAGTCTGGTGGGTGTGCACGTGTGTGTGTATGTGTGTGTGTGTGTGTGTGTGTGTGTGTGTGTAATTAGGATGTATGACTACACATCTGAAAGTCAAATCTCAAACACAAAGTGTTATCCTTGTACTCTCAGCACACATGGCACTTAGACTACATAAATACTCGGAACATGTCTAGGGGCAGGACCTGTTACTGACTACATGTACAGACATGTGCACATGAAATCCATACACAGATGTACTTCATAAAAGGTAGTGTCAACAGTTAAACAGGAAGAACTTGACTGTTGGTGACGACGTTTTATCTGAAAGTTTCTTATGGTGTTCTTAAAAATCATGGAGAGCTTATAAACAGAGGTTCCTCAGTACAGCTTATGCTCAGGAGCTCCTGGGTGGGGTTCAGAAACACAAATTATTAAAAATTCCCATGTAGTTCTGATGCAGACGGCCTATGGATCATATTTTTTAAAAGATTTATTTATTTATTTATTTTGGAGGGGTGGGGCGGGGAGGGAGGGGAGCAGGCAGGCTACTTCTATTGGTCTTTAATTTGTCTATTTTCATCCATCTTTGTTCTTTGGCCCGTGTGGGCCTCCCATCGCGGTGGCCTCTATTGTCACAGGGCACCGGCTCTGGGCACATGCGCTCCAGAGCTCCGGCTCAGTTATTGGACACATCAGTCTAGCTGCTCCGCGGCATGTGGGATCTTCCCAGGCCAGGGATCGAACCGGTGCCCCTTGCACTGCAAGGCGGTGTCCTTACCCACTGGACCACCAGGGAAGTCCTGGATCATATTTTAAGAATCACTATTCTCTACCAGACTTTCAGGAAATGCCACAGACACACCCTCAACTACTGGGGTAATAGTTAATTTCTAAAAGAATATAAATAGGAGACAATCTTACAAATGAGCAAAGATACTGACTCCTGAAGCTAACGATATAAAAGTAAGCACAGCATAGGCCTGTCTTTACAGTCAGGCAGCTACTGAGAGCCTTCTGCTGCATTCAACAAAAGACACATCACAGAACGAAACCTATGATAGGATTCCATTCCTTTTAAACTGTATGTTAAAGTCTCTGGAATAACATCTCCACAAAATATCACATATCTGTGTTAGTGAGGTTTTCTCTTGTATAGCTTGCTGTTAATGAGTGATAGCTGCTCAGTTGTGTCTGGCTCTTTGTGACTCTATGGACTGTAGCCCACCAGGCTCCTCTGTCCGTGGGATTCTCCAGGCAAGCCTACTGGAGTGGGCTTCCATTTCCTTCCTGTTATTGGGGTTAATCTGGGGCTTCCCTGGTGGTCCACTGGGTTAGACACTGTGCTCCCAAGGCAGTAGGCCAAGGTTCAATCCCCAGTCAGGAAGCTAGATACCATGCTCATGCCTTAACTGGGAGTCCACATGCCGCAACGAAGGTCCCTTGTGCTGCAGCTAAGCCCCCTTGTAGCCAAAATAAATGAATAAACATTTCAAAAAATAAAGTAAAAATATTAATCAAGGCTCCCTTCTTTCTTTGAAAACTCTTTTATTCTTATCAAACTTATTCCATACAAGAGACCAGCAAACAATTGACTTTCATGAGGATGCAGATAAGATTTTCAAAAGCTGGGGAAAAAAGAGGAGATGGAGACTGTGTAGAGTTGATTTTATTTCATTAAACTCTAGAGTTACTCCCTCGCCTACTTTATCTTTGACAGAGTGGGTGGTGTCACTGGGACTAACCAGACCTCCCTCCCGGAGCCCTCTGAAAGGCTGCCCAGTGGAGATGCCCCTCGCCCCAGCAGGCGCGCATCCGCCCCGGTGGCTCTCCACGCCACCTCCCTGTACACAACACGTGGAGAGGTAGGTGCAGAAGCACAGAGCTCCCCCAGCCAAGCCCTCCTTTGTCAGATCAGAAAGCTGGGGCTGGAGTCTGCTGCCTTTAAACCCTGAGGTAGAAATGCTGCCATTCCATCTTTTCTCTGATGAATCCCCCCTCAAAAGGCTCTCGCCCAAGTGCATAGAGGGAAACACACGTGCATTCTTGTGAAAACATGATCCAAAAAATAAGCCAGTGGTATTGGTTACCGTAAAATTGATAAGGAGCCAATGTGCCCAGAGCAGCAGCAAAGAGGTAGAAGCTGCAAGCTTAGTCTTCAAAGCGACAGACTTCTGGGGGGTGTTCATCCAGAGGAGGGAGGGAACGAGAGGCTGGAGAACACAGTTTTCCTTTAGCAGGTATTTGATTCTAGCTAACATGGTCCTACCAGAAACCAAAGGGTTTATGACATGATCAGAGACTAAACTTTCCGCACAAAAGACTTCACTATATAATAATTGGACCTTTGGAAGTAAAGAAGAGGCTGAATTTTAACACCTAACACAAGATTAATTCCTTTTTGGGGTTAATCTGGGGCTTCCCTGGTGGTCCACTGGGTTAGACACTGTGCTCCCAAGGCAGTAGGCCAAGGTTCAATCCCCAGTCAGGAAGCTAGATACCATGCTCATGCCTTAACTGGGAGTCCACATGCCGCAACGAAGGTCCCTTGTGCTGCAGCTAAGCCCCCTTGTAGCCAAAATAAATGAATAAACATTTCAAAAAATAAAGTAAAAATATTAATCAAGGCCCCCTTCTTTCTTTGAAAACTCTTTTATTCTTATCAAACTTATTCCATACAAGAGACCAGCAAACAATTGACTTTCATGAGGATGCAGATAAGATTTTCAAAAGCTGGGGAAAAAAGAGGAGATGGAGACTGTGTAGAGTTGATTTTATTTCATTAAACTCTAGAGTTACTCCCTCGCCTACTTTATCTTTGACAGAGTGGGTGGTGTCACTGGGACTAACCAGACCTCCCTCCCGGAGCCCTCTGAAAGGCTGCCCAGTGGAGATGCCCCTCGCCCCAGCAGGCGCGCATCCGCCCCGGTGGCTCTCCACGCCACCTCCCTGTACACAACACGTGGAGAGGTAGGTGCAGAAGCACAGAGCTCCCCCAGCCAAGCCCTCCTTTGTCAGATCAGAAAGCTGGGGCTGGAGTCTGCTGCCTTTAAACCCTGAGGTAGAAATGCTGCCATTCCATCTTTTCTCTGATGAATCCCCCCTCAAAAGGCTCTCGCCCAAGTGCATAGAGGGAAACACACGTGCATTCTTGTGAAAACATGATCCAAAAAAAATAAGCCAGTGGTATTGGTTACCGTAAAATTGATAAGGAGCCAATGTGCCCAGAGCAGCAGCAAAGAGGTAGAAGCTGCAAGCTTAGTCTTCAAAGCGACAGACTTCTGGGGGGTGTTCATCCAGAGGAGGGAGGGAACGAGAGGCTGGAGAACACAGTTTTTCCTTTAGCAGGTATTTGATTCTAGCTAACATGGTCCTACCAGAAACCAAAGGGTTTATGACATGATCAGAGACTAAACTTTCCGGCACAAAAGACTTCACTATATAATAATTGGACCTTTGGAAGTAAAGAAGAGGCTGAATTTTAACACCTAACACAAGATTAATGCTCAGTCATCCACCTAGAGTAGACTTTTTCTCCTCTTAGGCCAGGAGCTGAGAATTGGGAACACGCAGGGGTCTCCAGTTGGTCCCCATTGATCAAACGGACCTGGATAACACTTATTATAGAGGAAGACACCCTAACCCTCGACTTGGACTTACCAGTTGATGGCGATTTAAATTTAATTCATTAAAGTTAAAGTTAATGAACACTTTGGTTTCTCACATTAGCCACATTTCAAAGGCTCAGTAGCCACATGTAGCTAGTGATAACCATACTGGAAAATACAAACAGAGAACATTCTACTGTAGGACAATGTTCTCTTGGAAAGCATTGGTCTAGGTTGCTCTAAACTCAGTGGATCTGCAATGCTATAATGCTCTGTTGTTCTTTAGTTGCTAAGCCATGTCCAACTCTTTTGCAACCCCAGGGACTGGGTCCACCAGGCTCCTCTCTCCATGGAATTCCCCAGGCAAGAATACTGGAGCAGGTTGCTATTTCCTTCTCCAGGGGATCTTCCTAACCCAGGGATTGAACCTGCATCGCCTGTACTGGGAGGTGGATTCTCTACCACTAAGCCACCTGAGAAGCTCCTCCAGCACTTAGTAGGTGCTTATAAAATATCACCTGAATGGAATAATGGAATATCTGATCTTTTCATGATCTCTTCCATGCCTCAATTCATGTCCACATTACATGATACCACAGCAAGAGAACTTAAACATAAAAACATCTTCAAATGACAAATCCCAACACAAAGATCTGGTGTTACTGGTCAGCATATATAGTAGAGTAGGAGAAAGAACACTTTCTTTAGTCATAGAACCAGAAGGCCTAGAGATAAGCTGGCAAAAAATAAAGTCAGCAGCAGGCAATCAGTTGGTGCTGACCCTGAGGTGCCACGTTGCTCATCCTCTGATAGAAATGAGCCTGACTAGGATTAAACCTTGCAAGTCCTGGCCATCAGCTAAAGCAGAGGCTCTCAGTCCTTCCCACACCTTTGACTCCCATGGGAAAGGAAGATAGATAAACTTTCCGCACAAAAGACTTCACTATATAATAATTGGACCTTTGGAAGTAAAGAAGAGGCTGAATTTTAACACCTAACACAAGATTAATGCTCAGTCACCACCTAGAGTAGACTTTTTCTCCTCTTAGGCCAGGAGCTGAGAATTGGGAACACGAGGGTCTCCAGTTGGTCCCCATTGATCAAACGGACCTGGATAACACTTATTATAGAGGAAGACACCCTAACCCTCGACTTGGACTTACCAGTTGATGGCGATTTAAATTTAATTCATTAAAGTTAAAGTTAATGAACACTTTGGTTTCTCACATTAGCCACATTTCAAAGGCTCAGTAGCCACATGTAGC
Organism: Tragulus kanchil; assembly: GCA_022376925.1. Taxonomy (NCBI): domain Eukaryota; kingdom Metazoa; phylum Chordata; class Mammalia; order Artiodactyla; family Tragulidae; genus Tragulus; species Tragulus kanchil. The sequence continues at coordinate 141,691,040 of JAIOJX010000003.1, forward strand.
TAGTGATAACCATACTGGAAAATACAAACAGAGAACATTCTACTGTAGGACAATGTTCTCTTGGAAAGCATTGGTCTAGGTTGCTCTAAACTCAGTGGATCTGCAATGCTATAATGCTCTGTTGTTCTTTAGTTGCTAAGCCATGTCCAACTCTTTTGCAACCCCAGGGACTGGGTCCACCAGGCTCCTCTCTCCATGGAATTCCCCAGGCAAGAATACTGGAGCAGGTTGCTATTTCCTTCTCCAGGGGATCTTCCTAACCCAGGGATTGAACCTGCATCGCCTGTACTGGGAGGTGGATTCTCTACCACTAAGCCACCTGAGAAGCTCCTCCAGCACTTAGTAGGTGCTTATAAAATATCACCTGAATGGAATAATGGAATATCTGATCTTTTCATGATCTCTTCCATGCCTCAATTCATGTCCACATTACATGATACCACAGCAAGAGAACTTAAACATAAAAACATCTTCAAATGACAAATCCCAACACAAAGATCTGGTGTTACTGGTCAGCATATATAGTAGAGTAGGAGAAAGAACACTTTCTTTAGTCATAGAACCAGAAGGCCTAGAGATAAGCTGGCAAAAAATAAAGTCAGCAGCAGGCAATCAGTTGGTGCTGACCCTGAGGTGCCACGTTGCTCATCCTCTGATAGAAATGAGCCTGACTAGGATTAAACCTTGCAAGTCCTGGCCATCAGCTAAAGCAGAGGCTCTCAGTCCTTCCCACACCTTTGACTCCCATGGGAAGTTTGCAAAAAGATGCTGTGCTGAAAGATGCTATGCTGTGTCCCAGCCCCAAGTTCGGATTTAAGTTGTCTGGCTGCACTGGCGCTTTGCAGCAGTTTTAGAAACCCTCGGGGGTTCTATCATGCAGCCAAACGTGAGAACCACTGAGCTCCATGGTTCTGCTGAGTTAAGCCCAATGCTTCACGTCCACAGCCAGCAGGTGCCCTAACTGTAAGCAGGGAGGACTGTCCCCACAATACTTAGGGGCCCTTCCAACTTTACCGACCTAATGTACTTCACTTAGGCCAGTGGGTGTGAGAACACTGAGGTGTCCTGCAGAGAAAGCAGGTGACCTGGAGGCATGGATCCACTCACACTCACTGGAAGACGAAGTGTGTGGCTCCAGGGCCATTTAATCCACACAGTTAAAGGCCGTTTAACATCACGTTCTAAATGAGTACAGAAAACATTCACTGAGGGCTTCCCTGGTGGCTCAGTGGTAGAGGGCTCACCTGCCAATGCAGGAGACACAGGTTCGATTCCTGATCCAGGGAGATCCCACATGCTGTGGAGCAGCTAAGCCCGTGAGCCACAGCTACAGAGCCTGAGCTCTAGAGCCTCGGAGCCGCAACTATGGAGCCCATGGGCTGCAACCACTGAAGCCCGTGTGCCCTAGAGCCCGAGATCCACAACAAGAGAAGTCACCACGACAGAAGTCTGCTCACCTCAACTAGAGAGTAGCCCCCACTCCCTATAACTAGAGAAGAGCCTGTGGCAGCAGTGAAAATCCAAAACTAATAAATAAAATAAATAAAAAAATAATTTTAAAAACCACATTCGCTTAATGAATGTCCTACTCTTATTCTGTAATAATTCTGTGTTTAAGTCTTGTATCTCCATCCTCTCCAGTCTCCAGAAAGATCATCTTATTAAAAGAACTTTCTTATTGTTCCTCCCATACCACTTAGTCCAGGCCCAAGCACAGGCATGCAATTACAAAAAACTCACTATAAGCAAACAAATTAAACCTTGCAAGTCCTGGCCATCAGCTAAAGCAGAGGCTCTCAGTCCTTCCCACACCTTTGAATCCCATGGGAAGTTTGCAAAAGATGCTGTGCTGAAAGATGCTATGCTGTGTCCCAGCCCCAAGTTCGGATTTAAGTTGTCTGGCTGCACTGGCGCTTTGCAGCAGTTTTAGAAACCCTCGGGGGTTCTATCATGCAGCCAAACGTGAGAACCACTGAGCTCCATGGTTCTGCTGAGTTAAGCCCAATGCTTCACGTCCACAGCCAGCAGGTGCCCTAACTGTAAGCAGGGAGGACTGTCCCCACAATACTTAGGGGCCCTTCCAACTTTACCGACCTAATGTACTTCACTTAGGCCAGTGTGTGTGAGAACACTGAGGTGTCCTGCAGAGAAAGCAGGTGACCTGGAGGCATGGATCCACTCACACTCACTGGAAGACGGTGTGTGGCTCCAGGGCCATTTAATCCACACAGTTAAAGGCCGTTTAACATCACGTTCTAAATGAGTACAGAAAACATTCACTGAGGGCTTCCCTGGTGGCTCAGTGGTAGAGGGCTCACCTGCCAATGCAGGAGACACAGGTTCGATTCCTGATCCAGGGAGATCCCACATGCTGTGGAGCAGCTAAGCCCGTGAGCCACAGCTACAGAGCCTGAGCTCTAGAGCCTCGGAGCCGCAACTATGGAGCCCATGGGCTGCAACCACTGAAGCCCGTGTGCCCTAGAGCCCGAGATCCACAACAAGAGAAGTCACCACGACAGAAGTCTGCTCACCTCAACTAGAGAGTAGCCCCCACTCCCTATAACTAGAGAAGAGCCTGTGGCAGCAGTGAAAATCCAAAACTAATAAATAAAATAAATAAAAAAATAATTTTAAAAACCACATTCGCTTAATGAATGTCCTACTCTTATTCTGTAATAATTCTGTGTTTAAGTCTTGTATCTCCATCCTCTCCAGTCTCCAGAAAGATCATCTTCTTAAAAAGAACTTTCTTATTGTTCCTCCCATACCACTTAGTCCAGGCCCAAGCACAGGCATGCAATTACTTGAAAAATAAAATACTCTGCGACTCATATGAATTTGCTAGAGAGGAAGGGCCAGTTAGGTTATGAAGACATAACAAATTAACCCTGAAATCTCAGTGGCTCCGTGCCACAGAAGGGGTATATGATAACTATTCAGTGATAACTGTTTTTAATGAATGAATAATGAATGAATGGTGATACAAGTAATTAAAGGAAAAAACCTTACATGAAAATAGAAAGAGTTTAAACTATAAATAAAATGACAGCAGTATAAGATATGAAGTCATAGATAACGTGTTTCTTAGAACACAGTTATAAATGTTTAGCTTTTAACATGGTGTCTTTTAGCAATAACAAGTTCAGGGTCATGATCTCTATGGGCTTAAACCAGAGTTTTTACCTTTGGCTCTTCTTTCATTTAGGACGGACAGTTGTTCCTTTGGGGGAGGGTCCTCTGAACAACAGCCCTGTCCTCTCCCTGCCCCCCGATGCCAGCGGCGAACCTTCCTCCTCAGTCCTGACAGCCACAAGTGTCCTCAGACAGTGCCAAACGGCCCCTCAGGGCAAAAACCACCGCTTCCCCAGTCTCCAAGCAGGATCAGCCAGGCAAAATATCCCGATGGAAAGGACCATGAATATAGCAGGGGAAGAGATGGCCGAGGATAACTAACTTAACTAACCTAACTGCCACTGAACTGTACTCTTAAAAATGGTGAAGATGGTAAAGCTTTACGTCACATGTATGTTACAATAAAATACAGTAAAAAAATAAAATCCACTATAGATAACTAATTGTACTGGTAAAAGTATTACCAATAGATATTTACATGCAATGTGTTTTATCTTATAACTTTCAGGAACCATTTTTTGGCATCTGTACAATACAAATACTCCTGCCATTTAATCAACAAAGTGTAATACTGCCTCAATAATAGGTTACTGAGCAAAACACAGATTAAAAATAAAAAGTATTAGATGATGCATAAACCACTATGAAAGGAAGAAAGAGTGGAAATACCAGCAAAACTAAAAGAAAAGAGAAACAGCCAAAGTCACACGTGCTAAGAGGCTTCACTGCTACCAGAGGAGTCCTGCTCAGCGCTCCCAGCTCTGTGGTTTGGCCAGCCGTCCACACAGTTAACACTTAACGAGCACGGGGCTTCCGTGGACGCTGAACGCCCTCAGGTGTGGAGTCTGCAGGCACCTATGTGTAAGGACAGCAGTCCCAGCTCTTCTGTGAGGCTGTCGTTTCCTGACCGAAGGAACCGTGCTTGCTTTCTCCTCGTGATAATAGACTGGTACTGCTGGTACCATCCTCAGAGCTGACCCAGAGGGACCCTCCCCTGGACCCTGCATCGTAAAGGGCTCCAACAGGACCAGTGCAACAGCTAAGCTTGTTAAAGGCCACCTGCTGCCTCTGTCACCTGGGATCAGCATTCAGTGCTAATGCACCGAGAGCTCCAACCCTCAACATTCACTCTTGAGATGAACAAGACCCCGCGGTACCTCTTGCCCTGGGTCCTCGAAATAAAATACATGTGTCCCAGCACCTTGAAGGGTCATGTGCTGTAACATCGGGATGTCGGAGATAATGCTGCAGGGTAGGGGGAGGAACTGGGCAGCAAGGACATTTAATACACGGAAAGACAGATTAGCTCGTTGATCCCACCTCCAGATAGCACAAAAGCAAAAAAGATTCTCATATAATGAAACAGCGTTTCTCAGTTGGGCCAAATACCCAATTCCTGGCTTCTCTGCCTGTTCTAACTGGGGTTCCAGAGGGGCTCCCAAATTAGCACCCACTGCAAACCTGACACAGGAGGGGCACCTGGCAACACTGAATGAGTCACGTTCCTCTTAAATGTGTGCAGATGTGGGTACAGGCGTGACATGTCTAACACAAGACAGCAATCCTTTCCACTGGCGACTAGATGAAGATAGAAGAGTGGACTTGCAGGTCTCTACCTGTAACACACTAAATGCTTTATCTTACAACGATTAGAAATGCCGGATTTATCTAAATAATTCTGATAAGATATGCTTTCAGTATTTAAACAGATGTAGGTCATGTAGTCTATGGGGTCGCCAAGAGTCGGACACAACTGAGCAACTAAGCACAGCACACCGGCTGCTTCCCTGCTGTGGCCCCGGCCCCATCAACACTAGCAGATTTGGACATGCAGACGCACAGTAGAGCATGCTGGTCTTTTTAAAGCTCACGTCTCCCCCTCTTCCTCTCGCTCATGAACAAGCCAGGCCCTTGCGCACTGGGAGTACTCGCTCTGGACACTGGATCCAAACTTGGCTGGAAAACAGAATTTAAACACAAAACCATGGAAACAGGGGAGTGTTCTCCCTGCCAGTAGAGGGCAGGAGCTGAGCAGCTTGTAAGGGAGGTGGGGGCAGGAGAGAGAAGGTCTGCCAGGCAGAGGTCCAACCAAGCAAAGAGAGACCAAGCTACATTTATCCCCAAGATGTTTGTACACAGAGGGGCTTTACCTGGCCTCAACGGATAACTGTGCTAAGGGCTGGCACACTTAGATACCTTCCATCCTTCACAGCCATGTAGAGAAAAAGAAAAGATATGATTCTTTCCCCTCAAGAAGTTCCCCATCTTCTCACTGGCTTCCACAGAAACATCTTAGGTTGTATTAAGTGAAATGAGCCAGGCATGAAAGTATCCAATGATTCCACTTCTATGGGGCACATCTAGAAAAATCCAGCTCAGAGACAGAAGGCAAGAGAAGGAGGACGGGGCAGCAGCAAGAGGGGCACAGCGGGTCAGTATTCAACCAGCACAGAGTTTCAGTTTGCAGGATGAAGAGCTCAGGAGGTGGATGGCAGAGACCATTGCACCACAGTGGTAAGTACCTCGTAGCCCTGAAAACGGCTGACATGGTTAATTTCATGTTTTGTATATTCTACCCAAATAAATAAACAAATAGGCAGTTTAGTTCAGTTGCTCAGTCGTGCCCAACTCTTTGTGACCCCATGGATAGCGGCACGCCAGGCTTCCCTGACGTTCACCATCTCCCAGAGCCTGCTCAAACTCAGGTCCATTGACTGAGCAACACCATCCAACAAACAGGCAAGAACAGGGAAAAAGAAACACCTTAAGAGGAACTGGAGATGAGGTGCTGACTACCTTGAACAGAGCAGAGTACATGGGTTGCTTACTGCTAAGGGTTATGAACATGACTGCTTTTTAAGAGAACAGGTTTATTTGCATCCTTTGTTGCTACAGTTAAACCCACATTATTGGATTTCAGCGGGAGGTGCTGGGAGTGGGGAAAGGGACTCCAGGATGCATTTTTCGGTCAGCTTGGTGTATCAAGGATGCTTTCACTTACAGAGAAGACTTTTCAGACTTTAAGAGTCTAGCCATCTTCTCAGGCTTCCCTGGTAGCTCGGTGGTAAAGAGTTTGCCTGCCAATGCAGGACACATAAGTTCGATCCCTGATCCAGGAGGATCCCACATATTGCAGAGCAACTAAGCCCATGAGACACAACTATGGAGTCCACGGGCCGCGACTACTGAAGCCCTTGTGCCCTCGAGCCCAAGTTCCACAACAAGGGAAGTCACCACAACAAGAAGGCTGCTCACCTCAACTAGAGCCCCACTCCCTGCAACTAGAGAAGAGCCTGCAGCAGCAGTGAAAACCCAGAACAGCCAAAAATAAATAAATAAGAATTGTTTGCAAAAAAAAAGAGTCCAGCCATCTAACCTCTGCGCTCCTGTCTCTGGTCCACGGCTCGGCTCAGTCACTCCTACCAGCTCAGGGCCAGCAGAGGACAAAACAGAGCCTGCAAGCCACCTGGATAGAGTCTGATGTTCGGAGCCCATTATTTCTCCAGAGCTGCTCATTCCCAGCCCCAGGCATCTCTTCTGATTACAGATGATGGCTGTGGAGCAGAGAAGGGGGCAGGGGCAGGGTCCTGGGCAGCTGCCAGGATTAGTCACGCCGAGCAGAACTCACTCTCAGCTGGGAAGCGAGCATCTGGGCTGTTTTAGCAACACAGCAGCTCAGCCCTCCCTCCCTTCATATGACTTTTAAAAAACACCCACCCACTCACAAGATCAACTGAAACAAAATCCGCTGGAGTAGAAGACATGCCATTCATGTGGGTGAACTAATCTTATTTTGTTTTGGATGTGGGGTGGGAAGTTATTCAACATGATAAACATGACTCCATCTGTCGGGTAATTTTGCTTCTCACCTCCAAACTAGGAGGCAGCGGCTGGCGAGGTCCACCTGCGAGGAAGGCGAAGGGGAGGCGGGCACACCTCAGGGTAAACATCTTCTAACAAACCGACCGACTCGCTGTCCCAGTTCTGTCGAGCAATGTGCTCAAAGCTGACGTGAAACAGAAGTGAGGAAGGGGAAGATACTCAGCCTCCCCACGAATCAATGACTTATGCGCCAACCAACGCAAGTACATGTAAGCCAAGCATAAAGTCCATTTCTCAAACAGGCCATTACAATCTAGAAAGACAAGACCAAAGAACTCAGAAGAAGGAAAACCAGGAAGACAGTGATCAGAGGCTGAGAGATGGGGAACCACCCTTCAGGGCTGCCGCAGATCAGGGGCAGACAGTCAGCACGCCAGCCCCAGCCTCCTCGCCAAGCGAGGCCTGCTCCACAGCCCCTCAGACCTGACCCAGCCCAAGACCAAAGCTTGATTACTTCTGGCCACTTGGTTCAAAGCCAGTTTGTCGGGATTCCCTGGTGGTCCAGTGGGTAAAGAGTCTGCCTTCCAGTGCAGGGGGCACTGGTTCGATCCCTGGCCTGGGAAGATCCCACGTGCCGCAGGGCGGCTGGACCAGTGTGTCCAATTATGACCGGTGCTCTGCAGTGAGAGAGGCCACTGTGATGGGAGGCCCACACAGGCCACAGAACAAAGATGGATGAAAATTAAAACAATAAAAGAGCCGATTTGTCTCCCAGTCTCCCCTACTGTAAGCCCTGCACCCATGACCTGCTTCCTCAGCCTCAGGCCCCGTCTGTCCCCTTCTCCTGTGTCTTCCAGTTGCACTGGCCTCCCTTCCTTCCACGCACCCAAAGGGGACCCACCGAGGCCTCAGGACTTTGGGACAACTCCTGCCTGGGCCACTTCCCTTGGCCCACCGCATCCTGTCTTCAGGCTGGCTCCCTGCTCCAGCCCCTCTCCCCTGACACCTTGTCTTCACAGGCTCCCTCCTCCCTCGCCTCGTCCACTGCCTGCATGCCTACTGCACCTGTCGGGGCTCTTTCCTGTGTTGTTACATTCACATCTACTGCGCCCTCCAGCACTGAGCTCCCCCGAATGGCAGGGTCACAGCCATCACCCATGACAGCCCATGACCAGCACGGTCCAAGTCTTCAAATAACTGTGACATGCATACATCACAGGGAGGGGTCATGACAAAGGCTCATGAAAAGGAAAACACAATCAGGCCTCCTCTAGAAGGAACAGGATTTCCTGGTGACTGTCTTGTCTTCCTTTTGAACAAAACTACCTGAAAATCAACTAATAAAAAACTCTCGCTGGAGCAGCTGACATCTAATGAGAACGTGTGTACCAAGCACAACTTTTACGTCCTTGGTGCACAGCAACTCGTTTTATTCTCTCAGGCGCCCTAGACAAACTGCCAACCCCACTTCACAGATAAAGCAACAGGCACAGAAAAATTACTGACCGGCACAAGGGCACGAAGCTAGCAATAGCCAAGCCAGGATCCCAGCCCAGGCAGCCTGGGTCCAAAGCCAGCAGTCCAACCACTGGACCAGGCACTGGCTCTTCGGGTAAGTGGCTCCCCCGTCACCTCCCACCAGTGCCTCCTCCCCAGGGAGGGAAGCTTCCTCGGCCCTCCGCTCCACTGAAAAGATTCTCCCCTCAGCCACTTGCGATCTCTTGGCTGCTGACACTCATGGGAATGGGAGGGCTCTGTGCAGTCCATTCCACAGCTTTTTGGTGTAGGCCTTCACACAGGTCCCCATCGATAGCAACAAAGAGGACGCTGGGCGCACGGGCGCTCGCGTGCAGGACCCGCTCTAGCGGCCAGGAAGCATTCCACCTGTTCAGCAGAGCCCTGTGTGCCCACCCTCAGGCGCACTCACAGTTTCATCTTCCAGTCGGAGCTGGAGGCTCGTGTCCCCCTCCTTGTAGTCCTTGGTTAACTCAGCCGAGCGCCACACTTCCTCGGGGTCAGGGATCCAGACCCTCGTGTACTGCAAGAATAAAACAGAAGCAGCTTAGACGGCGAGAGAAATGTTCAGGGGTGCTCTCTGTGCGGGGCCCTCGGGAGAACATTTATAAAGCCACACATTTTCCTCACTTCTCATTTCAAGACACAAGGTGATCCACTTACAGCACAACAAGCAGATAATGACTCAAATGACTGGTAACAAAGGACACCTTCAGGAGCCGAGGAGAAAACCACAGACAATGAAATTCTACTTCCACCAGGGAAAGTCAAGCCTAGATTTTGTTACATCCAGGGTTTTACACTATCATCTCAAAAGGTGTTACAAAATAGCTATGTCAGAAGGAGGTCCGAATGAATGGCAAACAAAGAATAAAGTGACACAGGCAAAAGCCAGCAAGACAGGGTAGCCAGTCCTCAGAGCTTGGGAATCTCTGGTATTCGGAGTTCAGGGTCAAAGTCATGTTTCTGCAGAAGTCAAAGAAACTAGTCAGCAAGTTGAAACTGTGCTAATATATTCCTGAGCTGTCAGCAACCTCATTTTGGCTGTGCATTCTTTCAACCACAAACCTATCCCCAAATCTCATCCATCCTCCAGCGGGCATCTAGAGCAGGGATTTGCAAACAGAGCTGCCACTTCACCAAAAATAAAGCAACAGGCACAGAAAAATTACTGACCGGCACAAGGGCAGCTAGCAATAGCCAAGCCAGGATCCCAGCCCAGGCAGCCTGGGTCCAAAGCCAGCAGTCCAACCACTGGACCAGGCACTGGCTCTTCGGGTAAGTGGCTCCCCCGTCACCTCCCACCAGTGCCTCCTCCCCAGGGAGGGAAGCTTCCTCGGCCCTCCGCTCCACTGAAAAGATTCTCCCCTCAGCCACTTGCGATCTCTTGGCTGCTGACACTCATGGGAATGGGAGGGCTCTGTGCAGTCCATTCCACAGCTTTTTGGTGTAGGCCTTCACACAGGTCCCCATCGATAGCAACAAAGAGGACGCTGGGCGCACGGGCGCTCGCGTGCAGGACCCGCTCTAGCGGCCAGGAAGCATTCCACCTGTTCAGCAGAGCCCTGTGTGCCCACCCTCAGGCGCACTCACAGTTTCATCTTCCAGTCGGAGCTGGAGGCTCGTGTCCCCCTCCTTGTAGTCCTTGGTTAACTCAGCCGAGCGCCACACTTCCTCGGGGTCAGGGATCCAGACCCTCGTGTACTGCAAGAATAAAACAGAAGCAGCTTAGACGGCGAGAGAAATGTTCAGGGGTGCTCTCTGTGCGGGGCCCTCGGGAGAACATTTATAAAGCCACACATTTTCCTCACTTCTCATTTCAAGACACAAGGTGATCCACTTACAGCACAACAAGCAGATAATGACTCAAATGACTGGTAACAAAGGACACCTTCAGGAGCCGAGGAGAAAACCACAGACAATGAAATTCTACTTCCACCAGGGAAAGTCAAGCCTAGATTTTGTTACATCCAGGGTTTTACACTATCATCTCAAAAGGTGTTACAAAATAGCTATGTCAGAAGGAGGTCCGAATGAATGGCAAACAAAGAATAAAGTGACACAGGCAAAAGCCAGCAAGACAGGGTAGCCAGTCCTCAGAGCTTGGGAATCTCTGGTATTCGGAGTTCAGGGTCAAAGTCATGTTTCTGCAGAAGTCAAAGAAACTAGTCAGCAAGTTGAAACTGTGCTAATATATTCCTGAGCTGTCAGCAACCTCATTTTGGCTGTGCATTCTTTCAACCACAAACCTATCCCCAAATCTCATCCATCCTCCCCCAGCGGGCATCTAGAGCAGGGATTCGCAAGATCATTGAGCTGCCCAGATGCCGGGAGGGAAGAATGTAGCCAGCCCGTGGTGACAGGGAGGCACTGGCAAGGTCACTCAGGGCTCTGGCCCTGACCCCACATTAGAATCACCTGGGTGTCTTGGAAAGGCCAGGTCCAGGCCCAGCTCAGACCCTGCAATCTGAATCTGAGGGGACCCGAAAGCCTCAAAGTGAGGGTGAAGGGCGGCAGGGTGAGGGTGAAGGGCAGCAGGGAGAGCGAGGCTCTGCCGCTCCGGCCGCAGCATCTGGATCTCCAAGCGGGGTCATCCTCCCACCACACACCTGCCATCTCTCAGACACATTTCTCGGCACTGGCCTCGCAGGCATGCAATTTCCACAGGGCCTGTTTGGTTGAGAAGCCATTTGTGTGCATAGGCACACACTCCCACCCTCCCTCCATACATATGTACATATGTGTGTGTGTCCATAATATATATATATAGGAGATGCAAGAAACCCGGGCTTGATCCCTGGGTGGGGAAGATCCCCTGGAAGAGGAAATGGCAACCCACTGCAGTACTCTTGCCTGGAGAATCCCATGGACAGAGGAGCTTGGTGGGCTGCAGCCCATGGGGTTGCAAAGATTCAGACATGACTGAGTGCACACACATACACGTGTGTGTGTGTGTGTATACACATACATATATACACATACACATATGCATGACATGGTATATGTTTATGTGTATGACATGTATGTGTGTATGTGTATATGTATGACATGGGTGTGTATGTATGTATACATGTGTATGTCCCAGGATATTTGTAGCAAACCTGGAACTAATAGCCCTTAAGACCAAAGACCTGCCAGAACGTGTGTCTGGGTCACCATCACCCATCCCTCTCACGGACAGACAGCAAAGCACAGGCCCTGTGGCCGGTCAGGTACCAGCTTATTTGGGTTCTTTTTTTTTTTTTAATTTTATTTTTTAAATACAGCATTCTCCTCCAGGTAATTACTGGCCTTTTGAAAAAGCAAGTCCCAGCCCATGCTACACTTGTTTCTATAATTCAGCCTCAAGGAGTAAAAGTCATGAGGCAAGAAACTCAGAATATCAGTTAATGGGAAAGCAAACCAATTCTCATCGCTGATACCCCGGCTCTGGGTACAAAGCCAAAGTTGTTTTTGGCTTCACAATCACATTCACAGAATCTTCTCTCTGCCTCTGAGCCACTTACAAGCTCCTGTTCCCCAGCTTCAGGACTTTCCTGAGCCCCCTGCCCTCCCCACCCGACTGAGGCTCCAGGACGCCCCCTCCAGTCAGAGGGGGCACAGTGCACCCAAGAGGCTCTGCTCACAGCCAAGTCTCCACTAAGTGACACATCAGGACAGGCTGAAAATAAGCGGACAGATGACAGGAGAGGGGTCTGGTATACAGGCCAGACTACAGCCCTGGCCCACCTGCTTTAATACAGCCCACGAGTTAGTGAGAATGGCCTTTAAATGGTTAAATAGCTGGGGACAAAAAAAAAATTCAAAAGAATGATAATCACAGGCTAACACATGAAAATCGTGTGTCACATGGTGGTGTCCATAAAGTTTTTTTTTTTTCTTTTCCTCATCATGCCTCTTTGATTTATATTTATTTTCATTCATCTTTTCATTCTTTGGCCTGTGTGGGCCTCGCTATTGTAGTGGCCTCTCTCATTGTAGAGCACTGGCTCTGGGCGCATGCACTCCAGAGCGCTGGCTCATAATTGGACACACCAGTCCAGCCGCCCCATGGCACGTGGGAACTTCTGGGGTCAGGGATCGAACCAGTGCTCCTTGCACTGCAAGGCAGACTCTCTACCCACTGGACCACCAGGGAAGCCCCATAAAGTTTTACTGGAACACGACACATTCTACTCACACCTTGACTGTGGCTGCCTCCACGTGTCAGTGATGGCTGTGACAGAGGCCCAGTGGCCCCCAAACCTAGCTTATTTGCCCTCCGGTCCTTTGCAGAAAAGGCTTGCGGCCCTCAACGTTTGACTGCACTGGTTCCTCTGCCCCCAATGTCCCTTCCACATGTCCACACGGCCAGAGTCCACATCCCAGCGCTGTCTCCGACTAGGCCCTCCTCCCCAGTGGCGTGTGATGAGTGAAAGTGAGCAGCCCAGAGGACGCACACACAGCCTAAGAGGAAGGAGACACCAGTGACGCGGGAGCCAGCAAAGGCTTGAGGGAGACACACCTGTGGAATCTAAGAACAGTACAAACAGCACAAGGGAACTCATTCACAAAACAAAAACAGACTCACAGACCCAAGGGGAATGCAGGGAGGGACAGACTGTAAGTATGGCATTTACAGATCCACACTACCATGTACAAAAGAGACAAACAAGGATTTACTGTACAGCAAAGAGCTGTATTCAGTATCTCTGTAATTAACTATAATGGAAAAGAATTTTAAAAACAATATAGACATACACATGTGTGAAAGTCGCGCAGTCCTGTCTGACTCTTTGCGATCCATGGACTAGCCATGGAATTCTTCAGGCAAGAACACTGGCGTGGGGAGCCTCTCTCTTACTCCGGGCGATCTTCCCAACCCGGGGACTGAAGCCAGGTCTCCCGCATGGCAGGTGGAATCTGTACCATCCAAGCCACCAGGGAAGCCCAGGTACATATATGGAGAACCTAAACATTACTTTGCTGCACACCTGAAACTAAAACAGGATTGACACTCGACTATACTTCAGTTTAAAACCAGAGGCTTTGAGGGAGGAAGACTTGTGATCTGAGCTGGAGAGATGGAGTTCGTAAAGGAAGGGTTTCCTTCGCCATAACGAACAGGTTTTGTAACTAGATAGACACGGTGGCTGCACCTCGTGAATGTTATCAAAAGCTACTGAACTGTTTGCTCAGCAGTTAATCTTGTGTCATGTGAATCTCACCTCAATTTAAAAAACAAAAGCTGTTCTGACTGCAGATGAGACAAACAGCGTCCTGTACACCTCTCTCCTGACATGGGTACTCCTTCTCATCTCTAGGAAAGCAGTAACATCAAATACATCCTTTCAACAGAAAAGCCCTCATTTTCCTATAAGCCAGATAGAAACTTTCTAGAACCAAGCTTCTGCGCTGTCACTTCTTTGTTTCCTCACCTTCAAGGAATTCCTTCAAACAAATCTGACTGCAGCTTTCCTGGAGGCAGCAGACTGAAGGAAAGACCATCACCCACACCTGATCCAATTACATGACTACTCAATTTGTCATTAGGCTGTTTTAACAATGCTTAACTCCATCACATGAAGTAAATAAAATAATGCCTGACCTAGTTGTCAAAGAAAAACTGCTTTTCCTTTTGGAAAGAGCCCCGAGTATTATTCGGAGAAGGTAGATGCTCCGTGAAATGAAATGCATTAGTACCAATGTGAGAGTAGAAAAAATGTTTTAACTTGGTTGAAACGACTCTGTCTTAGACAGAAAGACTGCCTCCTTAACTCTCCGTGAGCCTCGGACTCTGTGCTGAGAAATTTTAAAGATAAAAAAATACCAGAAGGGCCACTGGATTTGCTCTACCATGGCCCACCCTCTGTCTGTGGAGTGTGCTTTCTCTGAATCTGAATAAATCCATTTCTTACCTAAAAAAAATTTAAAAATTAAAAAACCCAGAGGTATGAAGAAATGAAAAACTGGCTGGCCTTGCATTGGGCCCAGACCTCCGAGAGCCAGAGAAATACAATTTGCCCAGATGGTTGATATCCACAATACTGTCTATTGTTAACATCTTTTTCAGACAGAACTTCAAAGAGTTTTGAGACATGGGTTTATACATGTAAACTCTAAGCATAAATGTAAGTTACAAACTTCATTTGGGGTCCTTAGTTGGAAGCGATTCCCCATGGACCCGCTGACATAATAAAAAAAAAAACTGAACTCCAGTATCTACTCTGCGTAAGATTGCTTCTCGGAGTTTGCCTGTAACACCAAAAGCAGTCCTCCAGCCAGAGTTCATTCTCCATTTCTGCAGCCCACACAGAGGCGGGCCCCCCCCACACAGCTGGAGGGGCTGGCCGCCTCTGGCCAGGGTTCTCAACCCTGGCCACACAGGAGCATGACCTGGAGAGCCCTGAAAGCATCCCCAGCCAGCCAGCCGCTCGAGGCCAGTGACGTCACACTTCAGGGGGTGGGAACCAGGCAGTAATTTTTAAAATTCCCCAGATGCAACCAGTGTGCACGCAGGTCTGAGAAACCCGTGGTCGGTGGAGTTTGACTTGGTAACTGACGTGCAGGGCAGCACAGACCCGCAAGAGCCCAGAGGTCTCTCTCCACTGGCCTGTGGTTGCACATGAAATTCCAGCCTGATGATTCTTCGCCCAGCCCTAAGGCACCATCTGCAAGAAAGCCCCCACAAAACTGTGAATACAGTATTGAAAGGGCACAGCATTTATACCAATTACCACACAGTGCAGTTCTGAAAAAGCTCTGTGTCCTTTAGGCGGGGCTCCAAAGAGCTCTGGTACCACAGCCCCTTAAGTCTCAGCACAGAAGAGAATTCAGTGGCTGACAGTGATTGATAAGTGATTAATCAGAATAGGATGCTTGTGAGGCTACAAACAAGTAGGTGGGTGGGAGGGCCACACCCCAGTTTTATAACCAAAGGGAAAGTGGGGACGGGAGAACTTCTTGGTCCTTCCTGAGTCGATGCCAGCCTGCATCATCAGCTCCTCCAGGTCGGGCAGGGGACTTTCCCTGCCCCTGTGCTGTCAAGCGCAGAGGTAAAGAATCCGTCTGCCAACGCAGGAGACCCAGATTTGGTCCCTGGGTCGGGAAGGTCTCCTGGAGAAGGAGACAGTAACCCACTCCAGTCTTCCTGCCTGGGAAAGTTCACGGACAGAGGGTCCTGGAGGGCTACAGTCCACAGGGTCACAAAGAGTCAGACACGACTTAGCGACTAGACAACAACATGGCCAAGCCGGTTCCACAGTTTTTTTTAAGTGTGTGTAGAGACTGTGTCCTAGGGATCATTCCCTCACTGAGCTCACTAACCACACGGTAAGTGTCACCGTTGTTTTACTGTCTGGGGTCATGGCCCATGTTTCTGATGCATGGTTTTGTTGCTAAGCAAGCCTGCTTGATTTTCTGGTTAAGCAAACTTGCTTTCTTTAAGTAATCACTAACTTAGAGGGGTTTCCCATATTTTTTCTACTTACAGTCCTCTAGTGTGATTAACTATTTAATCACCTACCTTACCCCTTTACTCTGTCCCCATCAGTATTGTTGGGTTAAATGCGCAGGCTCCAGAGCTAGACAGTCTGGGTAAGAATTCCAACCGCCACTCACTCGTGTGGTGAAGGGGATGCACGGGCCCAAGCCTTGGTTTTCTCAGCTGAACAATGTGGGTCAACCTTAGCCCGACTTCACGAAATGTCTAACGAATCAGAGGAGCTCCCACAGCGTGGATGCTGTCAGCAGTAAGCAGCAGGGACGATGGCGATGCTGTACACCGTGCGTCTGGGAAAGGGGGGATCCCCATGGGATTCCACAGATAATGAGGGGAGGAAAACAAACCCAAGGTGTTTCATGTGACGAGGAACCTCAGGGTGTCCTGCAAATCATCGCACACAGGTGGCCAAGCTTTGATTTAAAATCAGTAACTGGATCTAGAGTACTTCGACCTCAAAACCCTGAGAGGAGTGATTCTCATTGCTGTCTGGCACTCAAGGAAAAAAAAGCCCATGTCCCACACCTGAATAATTAATCTCATGTCTGAGAGGAGGGCCCAAGAACTGTTTTAAAGTTTTCCAAGTGATGAACGTACCTCAGAGCTAAATCCACTGTTACAGAGTGAGTCTCAGAGCCAAAGCGGACGTCAGGGAAGAGAAACCCAGAACACTGCCAACATTCACCCCGAAGAATTATTGATAATGCCACCCCCATAATCTTACTCTAATATGTCACTGAATCATTTCAGCTTAGTTTTAAAACTGAAGTAAGATGAGGAGGGTTAGAATGCCTGGGAAAGTTCACGGACAGAGGGTCCGGAGCAGTAGGTCACAAAGAGTCAGACACGACTTAGCGACTAGACAACAACATGGCCAAGCCGGTTCCACAGTTTTTTTTAAGTGTGTGTAGAGACTGTGTCCTAGGGATCATTCCCTCACTGAGCTCACTAACCACACGGTAAGTGTCACCGTTGTTTTACTGTCTGGGGTCATGGCCCATGTTTCTGATGCATGGTTTTGTTGCTAAGCAAGCCTGCTTGATTTTCTGGTTAAGCAAACTTGCTTTCTTTAAGTAATCACTAACTTAGAGGGGTTTCCCATATTTTTTCTACTTACAGTCCTCTAGTGTGATTAACTATTTAATCACCTACCTTACCCCTTTACTCTGTCCCCATCAGTATTGTTGGGTTAAATGCGCAGGCTCCAGAGCTAGACAGTCTGGGTAAGAATTCCAACCGCCACTCACTCGTGTGGTGAAGGGGATGCACGGGCCCAAGCCTTGGTTTTCTCAGCTGAACAATGTGGGTCAACCTTAGCCCGACTTCACGAAATGTCTAACGAATCAGAGGAGCTCCCACAGCGTGGATGCTGTCAGCAGTAAGCAGCAGGGACGATGGCGATGCTGTACACCGTGCGTCTGGAAGGCGGGATCCCCATGGGATTCCACAGATAATGAGGGGAGGAAAACAAACCCAAGGTGTTTCATGTGACGAGGAACCTCAGGGTGTCCTGCAAATCATCGCACACAGGTGGCCAAGCTTTGATTTAAAATCAGTAACTGGATCTAGAGTACTTCGACCTCAAAACCCTGAGAGGAGTGATTCTCATTGCTGTCTGGCACTCAAGGAAAAAAAAGCCCATGTCCCACACCTGAATAATTAATCTCATGTCTGAGAGGAGGGCCCAAGAACTGTTTTAAAGTTTTCCAAGTGATGAACGTACCTCAGAGCTAAATCCACTGTTACAGAGTGAGTCTCAGAGCCAAAGCGGACGTCAGGGAAGAGAAACCCAGAACACTGCCAACATTCACCCCGAAGAATTATTGATAATGCCACCCCCATAATCTTACTCTAATATGTCACTGAATCATTTCAGCTTAGTTTTAAAACTGAAGTAAGATGAGGAGGGTTAGAACTACTATTTCACAAAGAAGACACGTGAGGGTAAAACATGCTGGACAATCTGTCAGAGTTCACAGTGAAGAGCTGAGTTCAGGGCAGAACCAGAGAGAAGAGCTCAGCGTCTGAGTCCTCCCCGACCTCCCTGCCCAGCTCCTCCCCCCGCCACCCCCGCGGAGGAGCACCCGCCTTCTTACAGCAGCTCAGGCCCCACTGAGTGCGCAGTTTATTCAGCTAGTGTCTTATAATTACACATGAAAGAAGTGCAAACACCCATTCAGAATGACATGCCAAGTTAAGCCACTAGGTAGGTTCAGAGTTAAGAATCAGACCAAAGTTTTGGTCACAACGTAGGCTTGACTTGGAGCAAAGCAGTCTGGGCACAGATCCCTGAGAATGGATCAGAGGGGACACCCCCCAACCTGATGACTGACCGGATGATGGCCTGTCCCGTCCTCACATGTTTAGAGGACAAAGAGCGGGCACACTGCCAGCCTTATTCACGGCTGTGCTCCAGCACGGACATGATGTCATGGCCAGCAGCTCCTCAAAGCTCCACTCTATGACTGAAGGCTGGACTCAGATTGGGGTGGGAGGAGAGTCCTTTTACTAAACCAAAGGACCCAGTCAAGAGATATACTCAGGGCATGACTTGTTCTGGAATTAATTGGAGAAAATGCAAGATCAAGTTGGTGAACTTCCCTCGCTCCCTCAAGGAGCACAGAAACCTCTGTATTTCTCCATCTAGGACCAGCCAGAGATCCAGTCTAGAGAGGAGTGCCAGCAAACAAAAGTGCTTCCCAGCCCTGTGGTAGGTCAGCGCACAGACTGTGGTATCAAAGGAAAACACAGCAAAGAAAAGGCTGGAAGGTGAGCTGTGGGACTCAGCGGCCGCCCAAGGCAGGAAGGAGCACACACAGCAAAAGGACAGCAAGCCTGGCCAGCGAGCAAAAGGGCCTCGCCTGGAGCCCACGTCCAGCTAGAGGACTAGGAGTGCAGGCTGAGAACCACGGAGCCAAGAGACCACAAAACCCACTCGGCCAAGAAAACATGTGCCTCTTATTAAAAACGGGGCTACTCGCAGCTCAGCTCTTCAGTGAGGCTGTGGTTGCAGTTCAGTGGCTAAGTCGGGCCCGACTCTTTGTGATCCCATGGACTGCAGCACGCCAGACCTCCCTGTCCCTCATGATCTCCTGGCGTTTGCCCACTATTTCCCAGAGTGAAGTCAGGAGGACACTTAAAAGCTTCTCGTTAATGTCTTAAGTGATGCCCTCTATGGGTGTAAGTGTCCATTTTAAAGTTTCTCTCGCTAAAGCCACAGATCTTGGACAGGGAAGACAGACAACACACTTCCCGAAGCCAATGGACTCATTTCAGCACTGTCACAGGAGCACTTTCCTCAGGGGTGGGGCCCTGATAAGTATGGTTATGTTGCAGGAACTATGAACACACCTTGCCCTACAGCCTTTGTAGCAGGAAGTGGGCCACACTTCATTGCTTTTCTTGGGAAGAGTCTGGAGGACAAAGACTAGGCCTTTTACCCCATCTGAGCAGAACCTCCCGTCATCCTCTGCATGGCTACTGAAGTCTGAAGATCATGTTCACGGACCCAGATCGTGTTCAGGGATGGCATCCTGAACCCAGTGGTGATGATCAGTCCTCCACATCCGGGGGGCTCAAGTTAGAACACCCCCATCAGTATGTCGCTGGGCATCCTCCCTTCCCCCTCACCGGGCTCCCCCTATGGAAGACAGCTGAGCAGGAGGGGAAGCTGCAGATACCAGTATTATTATTCGTCTCAGCTCCCAACACAGGCTCAGTTTCCTCATCTGTAAAGTGGAGAAATATCGTTCTAGCAGACAGGAGGTGCCAGCAAACAAAAGTGCTTCCCAGCCCTGTGGTAGGTCAGCGCACAGACTGTGGTATCAAAGGAAAACACAGCAAAGAAAAGGCTGGAAGGTGAGCTGTGGGACTCAGCGGCCGCCCAAGGCAGGAAGGAGCACACACAGCAAAAGGACAGCAAGCCTGGCCAGCGAGCAAAAGGGCCTCGCCTGGAGCCCACGTCCAGCTAGAGGACTAGGAGTGCAGGCTGAGAACCACGGAGCCAAGAGACCACAAAACCCACTCGGCCAAGAAAACATGTGCCTCTTATTAAAAACGGGGCTACTCGCAGCTCAGCTCTTCAGTGAGGCTGTGGTTGCAGTTCAGTGGCTAAGTCGGGCCCGACTCTTTGTGATCCCATGGACTGCAGCACGCCAGACCTCCCTGTCCCTCATGATCTCCTGGCGTTTGCCCACTATTTCCCAGAGTGAAGTCAGGAGGACACTTAAAAGCTTCTCGTTAATGTCTTAAGTGATGCCCTCTATGGGTGTAAGTGTCCATTTTAAAGTTTCTCTCGCTAAAGCCACAGATCTTGGACAGGGAAGACAGACAACACACTTCCCGAAGCCAATGGACTCATTTCAGCACTGTCACAGGAGCACTTTCCTCAGGGGTGGGGCCCTGATAAGTATGGTTATGTTGCAGGAACTATGAACACACCTTGCCCTACAGCCTTTGTAGCAGGAAGTGGGCCACACTTCATTGCTTTTCTTGGGAAGAGTCTGGAGGACAAAGACTAGGCCTTTTACCCCATCTGAGCAGAACCTCCCGTCATCCTCTGCATGGCTACTGAAGTCTGAAGATCATGTTCACGGACCCAGATCGTGTTCAGGGATGGCATCCTGAACCCAGTGGTGATGATCAGTCCTCCACATCCGGGGGGCTCAAGTTAGAACACCCCCATCAGTATGTCGCTGGGCATCCTCCCTTCCCACTGACCGGGCTCCCACTATGGGAGACAGGTGAGCAGGAGGGGAAGCTGCAGATACCAGTATTATTATTCGTCTCAACTCCCAACACAGGCTCAGTTTCCTCATCTGTAAAGTGGAGAAATATCTTTTGTATTACAGTTGCTTTTAGGATGAAATGAAATGAAATAGCGTATGTGAAATCTAGCACAGCAACTGGCACGGTAGCTACTGTTACTGTGGCACGAATTTGGGCCCTGGGATGGAGACACAGAACTACCACTAGGAGAGCAGAGACAGAGCCAGAAATCCCAGCAGAACAGTGTGCACAGTGTCCTAGGAACCAGAAGTTCCTCCCTTTCAGTTTCTGGAGTCAGTGAACTCCTCCTTCCCCAGCAGCAAGGCCAGCCTCCTAGTTTTCCTGTTTGCTTATTTGCATTAAAGGTTTCTGGACCAGTAATAACCTTCCCCTTCCCCCAACGCCCCAACCCCGCCAAAAGGCTCTGCACTGGGAAGCTCCCTATAACTTGTCTCCAGGGAGAATTATATGTAAATATTCTATGTGTTCAGAGCCAAAAGTAAACAATGTATACTTCTGAGCCACTGTATAATACTTCTGAGCCATGTATAATTCTGAGCCACTGAAGTTCCACCCTGAACTCTTGCAAACTTGTTTCATGGCTTTTCCTAAATGAGAGAACCAAGCTAGTGCAAATGCCAGGAAGATCTTTAAATTAATGCAGAGAGACTGGGACAGCAGAAAGCTTCTTAGCATTCTTGGGGTTAATGAAGGGTAGAATAGATAAACTCAAAATGGATTAAAGATCTAACTGTAAGACCAGGAACTAGAAAACTCTCAGAGGAAAACATAGGCAGAACACTCAATGACATAAATCAAAGCAGGATCTTCTACCTGCTTTGACCTGCTTCCTGGAGTAATGGAAATGAAAACAAAAATAAACAACTGGGACCTAATGAAACTTAAAAAGCTTTTTCAGAGCAAAAGAAACTATAAACAAGGTGAAAAGACAACCTTCAGAATGGGAGAAAGTAACAGCAAATGAAACAACCGACAAAGAATTATTTTCCAAAATATACGAGCAGCTCAACACCTCAACTCAACACCAAAAAAATAAACAACCCAATCAAAAAATGAAAAAAAAAAAACCTAAACAGACATCTCTCCAAAAGAAAACATACAGATGGCCCCCTAAAAAAAAAACACAGGAAAAAATGCTCAACATCGCTCATCATTAGATAAATGTAAATCAACATTACAATGAGATACCACCTCACACCAGTCAGAATGCCCATCATCAAAAAGTCTGCAATCAGGAAAAAAAAAATTGCTAAAAACAAACACATGGCGATTAAACAACACAAACCACTGGCCAGGCTCATCAAGAAAAAAAGAGAAGAACCAGATTAACAAAATCAAAAATGAAAAAGGAGAGATTACAACAGATAAGGCAGACATCCAAAGGATTATAAGAGACCATTATGAACAACTATATGGCAACAAACTGAACAACCTGGAGGAAATGGACAGTTTCTTAGAAAAGATTAATCTTCCAAAACTGAACCAGGAAGAAATAGAAACTATGAACAACCCAATCATAAGCTCAGAAATCAAATTTGTCATCAAAAATCTACCCAAAAACAAAAGCCCAGGGCAGTATGGTTTCACAGGTGAATTCTACCAAACATTTAAAGAAGAGCTAATGCCTGTCCTAAAACTCTTTCAAAAAACTGCATAGGAAGGAACACTTCCAAACACATTCTACGAGGCCACCATCACCCTGATACCCAAACCAGGCAAAGACAACACAAAAAAGGAAAATTATAGGCCAATTTCACTGATGAATTTGGATGCCAAAATCCTCAACAAAATCCTAGCAAACAGAATTCAACAACACATCAAAAAACTCATACATCATGATCAAGTTGGGTTCATCCAGGAACTAGAAAACTCTCAGAGGAAAACATAGGCAGAACACTCAATGACATAAATCAAAGCAGGATCTTCTACCTGCTTTGACCTGCTTCCTGGAGTAATGGAAATGAAAACAAAAATAAACAACTGGGACCTAATGAAACTTAAAAAGCTTTTTCAGAGCAAAAGAAACTATAAACAAGGTGAAAAGACAACCTTCAGAATGGGAGAAAGTAACAGCAAATGAAACAACCGACAAAGAATTATTTTCCAAAATATACGAGCAGCTCAACACCTCAACTCAACACCAAAAAAATAAACAACCCAATCAAAAAATGAAAAAAAAAAAACCTAAACAGACATCTCTCCAAAAGAAAACATACAGATGGCCCCCTAAAAAAAAAACACAGGAAAAAATGCTCAACATCGCTCATCATTAGATAAATGTAAATCAACATTACAATGAGATACCACCTCACACCAGTCAGAATGCCCATCATCAAAAAGTCTGCAATCAGGAAAAAAAAAATTGCTAAAAACAAACACATGGCGATTAAACAACACAAACCACTGGCCAGACTCATCAAGAAAAAAAGAGAGAAGAACCAGATTAACAAAATCAAAAATGAAAAAGGAGAGATTACAACAGATAAGGCAGACATCCAAAGGATTATAAGAGACCATTATGAACAACTATATGGCAACAAACTGAACAACCTGGAGGAAATGGACAGTTTCTTAGAAAAGATTAATCTTCCAAAACTGAACCAGGAAGAAATAGAAACTATGAACAACCCAATCATAAGCTCAGAAATCAAATTTGTCATCAAAAATCTACCCAAAAACAAAAGCCCAGGGCAGTATGGTTTCACAGGTGAATTCTACCAAACATTTAAAGAAGAGCTAATGCCTGTCCTAAAACTCTTTCAAAAAACTGCATAGGAAGGAACACTTCCAAACACATTCTACGAGGCCACCATCACCCTGATACCCAAACCAGGCAAAGACAACACAAAAAAGGAAAATTATAGGCCAATTTCACTGATGAATTTGGATGCCAAAATCCTCAACAAAATCCTAGCAAACAGAATTCAACAACACATCAAAAAACTCATACATCATGATCAAGTTGGGTTCATCCCAGGCATGCAAGGAGTCTTCAATATCTGCAAATCAATGTGATACACCATACCAACAAATTGAGAGACAAAAATCACAAGATAATCTCAACAGATGCAGAAAAAGCCTTTGACAAAGTACAACATCCATTTATGATTAAAAAAAAAAAAAAAAACTCTTCAAAAAATGGGCATAGAAAGAACCTGTCTCGGGCTTCCCCTGGTGGTCCAGTGGGTAAGGACACCATCTTGCAGTGCAAGGGGCACCGGTTCAATCCCTGGCCTGGGAAGATCCCACGTGCCGCGGAGCGGCTGGACTGATGTGTCCAATTACTGAACCCGATCTCTGGAGCGCATGCGCCCAGAGCCGGTGCTCTGCAACGATAGACGCCACCGCGATGGGAGGCCCACAGGAGCCAAAGAACAAAGATGGATGAAAATAGACAAATGAAAGACCAATAGAAGTGGCCCGCCCGGTCCCCTCCTTCCCCAACCCGACCCCCGTCCAAAATAAATAAATAAATAAATCTTTAAAAAAAAAAGAAAAGAAAAGAAAGAAAGAACCTGTCTCAACATAGTGAAAGCCATATATGAGAAACCCACAGCAAACATTATTCTCAATGGTGAAAAACTGAAAGCATTCCCTCTAAGATCAGGAATAAAACAAGGATGTCCACTTTCACCACTCTTATTCAACATAGTCCTGGAAGTTCTAGCAACAGCAATAAGAGAAGAGAAAGAAATAAAAGGAATCCAGATTGGAAAGGAAGAAGTCAAGCTCTCTCTTTTTGCAGACGACATGATATTATACATAGAAAATCCCAAAGACATGGTTACAAAGCTACTAGAGCTAATCAATGAATTCAGCAAAGTCGCAGGATACAAAGTCAACACACAGAAATCACTGGCATTCCTATACACAAACAATGAAAAATCAGAAAACGAAAGCAAGGAGGCAATCCTCTTCACCATTGCAACCAAAAGAATCAAATAGGAATAAACCTACCCAAAGAAACAAAAGAATTGTACACTGAAAATTACAAGACACTCATGAGAGACATTAAAGAAGACTTAAACAGATGGAGAGATATCCCATGTTCCTGGGTCGGAAGAATCAATATTGTGAAAATGACCATACTACCAAATATCATCTACAGATTCAATGCGATCCCTATTAAACTACCAATGGCATTCTTCACAGAGCTAGACCAAAGAATAACACAGTTCACATGGAAACACAAAAGACCCCAAATAGCCAAAGCAATCCTGAGAAAGAAAACCGGAGCTGGAGGAATCAGCCTCCCTAACTTCAGACTCTACTACAAAGCAACAATCATCAAGACAGTATGGCACTAGCACAAAAACAGAAATATCGACCAATGGCACAAGATCGAGAACCCAGAGATAGGCCCATGCACCTGTGGATACCTTATTTTTGACAAAGGAGGCGAAAATATAAAATGGGACAAACACAGCCTCTTCGACAAATGGTGCTGGGGAAATTGGACAGCTGCATGCAAAAAAATGAAGTTGGAACATTCCTTAACACCATACACAAAGATCAACTCAAAATGGATTAAAGACCTAAATGTAAGACCAGAAACCATCAATCTCTTAGAGGAGAATATAGGTAAAACACTCAAGGACATAAATCAAAGCAAGATCTTCAGTGCCCCACCTACTAGAATAGTGGAACTAAAGACAAAAATGAACATGTGGGACCTAATGAAACTTAAAAGCTTTTGCACAGCAAAAAAAATTACAAAAAAGGTGGACAGTCCACAGAATGGGAGAAAGTCATAGCAAATGAAATAACAGACAAAGAATTAATCTCCAAAACCTACAAGCAACTCAGAATTAAAAAACCCTCCAAAACCTACAAGACATACAGATGGCCCCCAAAAGCACGAGGCAATCCTCTTCACCATTTGCCAAGCTTCAAACAAAGAGCTAATCAATGAATTCAGCAAAGTCGCAGGATACAAAGTCAACACACAGAAATCACTGGCATTCCTATACACAAACAATGAAAAATCAGAAAACGAAAGCAAGGAGGCAATCCTCTTCACCATTGCAACCAAAAGAATCAAATAGGAATAAACCTACCCAAAGAAACAAAAGAATTGTACACTGAAAATTACAAGACACTCATGAGAGACATTAAAGAAGACTTAAACAGATGGAGAGATATCCCATGTTCCTGGGTCGGAAGAATCAATATTGTGAAAATGACCATACTACCAAATATCATCTACAGATTCAATGCGATCCCTATTAAACTACCAATGGCATTCTTCACAGAGCTAGACCAAAGAATAACACAGTTCACATGGAAACACAAAAGACCCCAAATAGCCAAAGCAATCCTGAGAAAGAAAACCGGAGCTGGAGGAATCAGCCTCCCTAACTTCAGACTCTACTACAAAGCAACAATCATCAAGACAGTATGGCACTAGCACAAAAACAGAAATATCGACCAATGGCACAAGATCGAGAACCCAGAGATAGGCCCATGCACCTGTGGATACCTTATTTTTGACAAAGGAGGCGAAAATATAAAATGGGACAAACACAGCCTCTTCGACAAATGGTGCTGGGCAAATTAGACGGCTACATGCAAAAAAATGAAGTTGGAACATTCCTTAACACCATACACAAAGATCAACTCAAAATGGATTAAAGACCTAAATGTAAGACCAGAAACCATCAATCTCTTAGAGGAGAATATAGGTAAAACACTCAAGGACATAAATCAAAGCAAGATCTTCAGTGCCCCACCTACTAGAATAGTGGAACTAAAGACAAAAATGAACATGTGGGACCTAATGAAACTTAAAAGCTTTTGCACAGCAAAAAAAATTACAAAAAAGGTGGACAGTCCACAGAATGGGAGAAAGTCATAGCAAATGAAATAACAGACAAAGAATTAATCTCCAAAACCTACAAGCAACTCAGACAACTCAGCACTGGAAAAATGAACAACCCAATCAAAAAATGGGAAAAAAATCTAAATAGACATCTCACCAAAGAGGACATACAGATGGCCCAAAAACACATGAAACAATACTCAACCTAGCTTATTATTAAAGAAATGCAAATCAAAACTACAGTGAGATATCACCTCACACCCGTCAGAATGGCCATCATCCACAAACTGACAGACAATAAATGCTGGAGAGGGTGTGGAGAAAAGGGAACCCTCTTGCAATGCTGGTGGGAACGTAAATTGATACAGCCACTATGGAAGACAATATGGAGATTCCCTAAAAAACTAAACATAGAAGCACCATACGACCCAGCAATCCCACTCTTAGGCTTATACCCTGATGAAATCAAAACTGAAAGAAGCATCTGTACCCCAATGTTCATTGCAGCTCTCTATACAATAGCTAGAACATGGAAGCAACCTAGATGTCCATCGACGAATGAATGGATAAAGAAGCTTTGGTACCTATATAAAATGGAATACTACACAGCTGTAAAAAGAAACGCAGAAGAATCGGTCCTAATGAGGTGGCTGGATCTAGAACCTATCATGAAAAGTGAAGTAAGTCAAAAAGAGAAAGACAAGTACAGTATACTAACACATATATATATGGAATCTAGTAACAGGGTAATGATAACACACTCAATGAACCCATGGGAAAACAGACAAAGAATAGATGTATGGACATTGTGGGGAATGAACAGTGGGTGGGAGGCATAGAGGGAGTAACATGGAAACCTATACTATCATATGTGAAAAAGATAGCTACTGTCATTGCACTGAGGGAACAGGAGTTCCCACAAGGGCTTGGTGTGATAGCCTGGAGGGGTGGGATGTGGGGGGCTTGGGAAGGGGGAGGGGACCAGGGATATGTATATGACTGATCTGGGAACATACATGTCTGTGAACAACAAAACTCTGTAAAAACTTTAAAAAAAAAAAAAAAAAAGGATTCATGCTCCTCAGTATCCACTGCAGTGTTGTTGGCAATAAATAGCTAAGACATGGAAGTAAAAAAAAGTCTACAATCACCTAGAAAGGGTGTGGAGAAAAGGGAACCCTCCTACACTGTTGCAGGCAATGTAACTTGATACAGCCACTATGGAAGACAGTATGGAGGTTCCTCAAAAAAAACCAGGAATAGAACCACCATATAATCCAGCAAACTAGACATATACCCTGAGGAAATCACAGGAAATTTACAACAGCTAGGATGTGGAAACAACCTAGATGTCCATCAACAGATGAATGGATAAAGAAGCTGTGGTACAAAGGAATATCACTGGAATACAACAGAACATTACTCAGCCACATAAAAAAGTGCATTTCAATCAGTTCTAATGAAGTGGATGAATCTAGAACCTATTATACATAGTGAGGTATGTCAGAGAGAGAAAGGTAAATATTGTATACTGGCACATATATATGGAATCTAGAAAGATGGTGCTGAAAAATGAATACACAGAGCAACAATGGAGAGGCAGACATGGAGAATAGCCTTATGGACATTGGGGCGAGGGAGGGGAATATGCTGTGGGACTGGGGCATCTCAAACAGGGTTCTGTGGTGACCTAGAGGGTGGGGTGGGAGGAGAATGGGAGGGAGGGTTTATGGAGTGGGGGTGTATGTATACCTCTGGAAGATTCAGGTCAATGTGTGACAGTAAACAACAAAACTCTGTAAAAGTAAAATAAAAAGTTTAAAAAAAAACTGTAAAAAATAAATTTTTAAGAATTAAATTACATTAGAAAAAGAGTAGAATAAAAGCAGAGAAGTAAGTTTTATTGTATAACACATGAAGTGCACAGTTACATAGCCAAGTTACAATAAAACCCAACACTTCTTTTCAAAATAAAAGTCAAATATACCAAAAGGAAGGTCCATCAACCTATTTCCTGCACTGAGCATCACATCCCACATTTGATATTTGCTATGTTATTGCTTACAGCATCACATCCTCTCCACTCAGCGCCTTCTGAGGACAGACTCAACTCTTTCTAACATTTGATTACATCATCAGTCACAATTACATCTTAACCCACATTCTTCAACTTCTCCCTCATCTTCTGTCTGTTCAGACTTCTTTTCATCTATAGGTTCTTCAAATGCCATCTCAGGTGCAGCTTTCTGAAACATTTGTTTGAGATTGCCAGGGGGCTCTGAGAGACGCCCACCTCTGGAAGGCCCTGCCCTTTCCTGAGCATGGGCGGCATTTGAACTCTGCAGGCCTCTACTGGCCTCGGGAGCACTGAGGAAAGCCTCCCACCCTCTCAGCCTCTCCTTCCTTTCCCTTGTGGTCTCCTCCACCTGATAATCCCACCCTCGTTCAGCCCCTTTCACAGGAAATTTACAACAGCTAGGATGTGGAAACAACAGATGAATGGATAAAGAAGCTGTGGTACAAAGGAATATCACTGGAATACAACAGAACATTACTCAGCCACATAAAAAAGTGCATTTCAATCAGTTCTAATGAAGTGGATGAATCTAGAACCTATTATACATAGTGAGGTATGTCAGAGAGAGAAAGGTAAATATTGTATACTGGCACATATATATGGAATCTAGAAAGATGGTGCTGAAAAATGAATACACAGAGCAACAATGGAGAGGCAGACATGGAGAATAGCCTTATGGACATTGGGGCGAGGGAGGGGAATATGCTGTGGGACTGGGGCATCTCAAACAGGGTTCTGTGGTGACCTAGAGGGGTGGGGTGGGAGGAGAATGGGAGGGAGGGTTTATGGAGTGGGGGGGTGTATGTATACCTCTGGAAGATTCAGGTCAATGTGTGACAGTAAACAACAAAACTCTGTAAAAGTAAAATAAAAAGTTTAAAAAAAAACTGTAAAAAATAAATTTTTAAGAATTAAATTACATTAGAAAAAGAGTAGAATAAAAGCAGAGAAGTAAGTTTTATTGTATAACACATGAAGTGCACAGTTACATAGCCAAGTTACAATAAAACCCAACACTTCTTTTCAAAATAAAAGTCAAATATACCAAAAGGAAGGTCCATCAACCTATTTCCTGCACTGAGCATCACATCCCACATTTGATATTTGCTATGTTATTGCTTACAGCATCACATCCTCTCCACTCAGCGCCTTCTGAGGACAGACTCAACTCTTTCTAACATTTGATTACATCATCAGTCACAATTACATCTTAACCCACATTCTTCAACTTCTCCCTCATCTTCTGTCTGTTCAGACTTCTTTTCATCTATAGGTTCTTCAAATGCCATCTCAGGTGCAGCTTTCTGAAACATTTGTTTGAGATTGCCAGGGGGCTCTGAGAGACGCCCACCTCTGGAAGGCCCTGCCCTTTCCTGAGCATGGGCGGCATTTGAACTCTGCAGGCCTCTACTGGCCTCGGGAGCACTGAGGAAAGCCTCCCACCCTCTCAGCCTCTCCTTCCTTTCCCTTGTGGTCTCCTCCACCTGATAATCTGTAGTTCCATCCCAGGCTTGGGCAGTGATTTGACGCCCAGCAAACCACCTTCCGTTGAGGGTTTGAATACAATAATCAGCTTCCCCTGGATTCCTAAAGGACACAGAGGCCACACCCTCAGGATGTCTATCAAAGAGAAGTAGCTTTCTGATTTGTCCAAATTTTGAACACTCCACTTGAAGGTCTTCTCTGATCTCATTCAACACCAGTGGATCATCTTCAAAATCCATCGGATGAAACATATTTTTGATGATGACAACTCGCTCGTGACGCATCCAGGACGGGCCGGCTCTTCTCTCAGGTCTCCAATCCAACTGTCTGTGTTGCATAGACAGTTTTTTCTTGTAGTCTTTGCCCTTCTTCTTCTTCTTCTTTGAGGCGTCATATTCTCCCTTCAGCTGAAACTCTGCCACCTCCACATGCAACTTGTAGCCTCTAATTTCCTCTTCATCCAAAAGTTGTATTGCGAGGTCCACAGATTCTCTCTTCAAATAACAGCAAAGTCCATTTCCTTTAAGATTGCCTTGATTATCTTTGTAAAGCTTGACCTTAAATTCTTCTGTCTGAGGATCTCTCATAATAATGCCAAACTTGGACATGAGCTGTATAAATTCATCCATTGTAATGTCTGGAGGCAAACCAGACACATATACATTTGTATTTCTGTCTTTTTCAACATGAAACCATCCTGACTCGGCCTTTCTCTTTACTTCCTTCTTTCTGGGATCACTGGGTTCAGGGGGCTGTCTCAGCAGAAGTGCTTCTGCAGTCTTAATACTGACGTCTTGGACACTCGCCTTAGAACTAGATGCACCATCGTTTAAATGATCACTTCTTACCATTCAACTTCTCCCTCATCTTCTGTCTGTTCAGACTTCTTTTCATCTATAGGTTCTTCAAATGCCATCTCAGGTGCAGCTTTCTGAAACATTTGTTTGAGATTGCCAGGGGGCTCTGAGAGACGCCCACCTCTGGAAGGCCCTGCCCTTTCCTGAGCATGGGCGGCATTTGAACTCTGCAGGCCTCTACTGGCCTCGGGAGCACTGAGGAAAGCCTCCCACCCTCTCAGCCTCTCCTTCCTTTCCCTTGTGGTCTCCTCCACCTGATAATCTGTAGTTCCATCCCAGGCTTGGGCAGTGATTTGACGCCCAGCAAACCACCTTCCGTTGAGGGTTTGAATACAATAATCAGCTTCCCCTGGATTCCTAAAGGACACAGAGGCCACACCCTCAGGATGTCTATCAAAGAGAAGTAGCTTTCTGATTTGTCCAAATTTTGAACACTCCACTTGAAGGTCTTCTCTGATCTCATTCAACACCAGTGGATCATCTTCAAAATCCATCGGATGAAACATATTTTTGATGATGACAACTCGCTCGTGACGCATCCAGGACGGGCCGGCTCTTCTCTCAGGTCTCCAATCCAACTGTCTGTGTTGCATAGACAGTTTTTTCTTGTAGTCTTTGCCCTTCTTCTTCTTCTTCTTTGAGGCGTCATATTCTCCCTTCAGCTGAAACTCTGCCACCTCCACATGCAACTTGTAGCCTCTAATTTCCTCTTCATCCAAAAGTTGTATTGCGAGGTCCACAGATTCTCTCTTCAAATAACAGCAAAGTCCATTTCCTTTAAGATTGCCTTGATTATCTTTGTAAAGCTTGACCTTAAATTCTTCTGTCTGAGGATCTCTCATAATAATGCCAAACTTGGACATGAGCTGTATAAATTCATCCATTGTAATGTCTGGAGGCAAACCAGACACATATACATTTGTATTTCTGTCTTTTTCAACATGAAACCATCCTGACTCGGCCTTTCTCTTTACTTCCTTCTTTCTGGGATCACTGGGTTCAGGGGGCTGTCTCAGCAGAAGTGCTTCTGCAGTCTTAATACTGACGTCTTGGACACTCGCCTTAGAACTAGATGCACCATCGTTAGAAAAGCCATAACTGGCCAGATACGCAGCCATGAAATCTTCAGTGATCTTGGGGAACCAAGCCTTCCTGTCTAGGTCCCATTCATATGGGGTGTCAGTTGGCTGCTGCCCCAAAGAATCAGTTTCTTCACCGGGATCTTTCTGGGTGTCACCGTCCTTAGTGTCTCCATACAATTCTTGCATTCGTAACTGCTCGTCAAACTCATAGTTCACACCCAAGTTGTTGCTGCTCATGTTGCTGACTTCGCGGAGAGGCGAGGTTGGGTGGAGCGAAGACACTGAGCTGAGACTGAGCGGCCTGGCCGGGCCTCACCGCCGCTGCCGGAGCCCAGACAAGGCGGGAGCACGCACGTATGCCACCGCTCGTCCAGTACGAGGCCGGAGCACGCATGCGTGCTGCCACTCATCCACCACGAGGCAGGAGTGCACGCGCACGCACATGGCAACGTCTTAAACCACTTGGAAATGGAGGTCCACTCAGAATGATGCAGTTGCCATTGTTGGAAAAAGACGAAGATCCACATGAGAAGGTAACTGATAATGAGTTAGATGAAGAAGAGGACGAAGAAGATGTAGAAGAAGAGGAACTGAAAGATGCTGATGAAAAGGTATTTGAAGATTCAGACAGAAAACAAGATGAGGAAGATGTGGATGTAAAGGAAGATGAAGAAACAGATGAAAGGGTGTTTGAATATGACGATTCCAACAAGAAGTTGTTTGATGATCATTCAGATTGGCCTTCTCTTCAAATAACAGCAAAGTCCATTTCCTTTAAGATTGCCTTGATTATCTTTGTAAAGCTTGACCTTAAATTCTTCTGTCTGAGGATCTCTCATAATAATGCCAAACTTGGACATGAGCTGTATAAATTCATCCATTGTAATGTCTGGAGGCAAACCAGACACATATACATTTGTATTTCTGTCTTTTTCAACATGAAACCATCCTGACTCGGCCTTTCTCTTTACTTCCTTCTTTCTGGGATCACTGGGTTCAGGGGGCTGTCTCAGCAGAAGTGCTTCTGCAGTCTTAATACTGACGTCTTGGACACTCGCCTTAGAACTAGATGCACCATCGTTAGAAAAGCCATAACTGGCCAGATACGCAGCCATGAAATCTTCAGTGATCTTGGGGAACCAAGCCTTCCTGTCTAGGTCCCATTCATATGGGGTGTCAGTTGGCTGCTGCCCCAAAGAATCAGTTTCTTCACCGGGATCTTTCTGGGTGTCACCGTCCTTAGTGTCTCCATACAATTCTTGCATTCGTAACTGCTCGTCAAACTCATAGTTCACACCCAAGTTGTTGCTGCTCATGTTGCTGACTTCGCGGAGAGGCGAGGTTGGGTGGAGCGAAGACACTGAGCTGAGACTGAGCGGCCTGGCCGGGCCTCACCGCCGCTGCCGGAGCCCAGACAAGGCGGGAGCACGCACGTATGCCACCGCTCGTCCAGTACGAGGCCGGAGCACGCATGCGTGCTGCCACTCATCCACCACGAGGCAGGAGTGCACGCGCACGCACATGGCAACGTCTTAAACCACTTGGAAATGGAGGTCCACTCAGAATGATGCAGTTGCCATTGTTGGAAAAAGACGAAGATCCACATGAGAAGGTAACTGATAATGAGTTAGATGAAGAAGAGGACGAAGAAGATGTAGAAGAAGAGGAACTGAAAGATGCTGATGAAAAGGTATTTGAAGATTCAGACAGAAAACAAGATGAGGAAGATGTGGATGTAAAGGAAGATGAAGAAACAGATGAAAGGGTGTTTGAATATGACGATTCCAACAAGAAGTTGTTTGATGATGATTCCAGTGACAAACTGTGCGAAGGTTCCCACCAGAGAGGAACTATCAGTGGTTCTGGGAATGTTAAGGAGGAAGGGCCTTCATCTATGGGCAGCAGCTTTGTTCTAAGTTGTGATGATGAGGATGATGATGACGCCATTTAATCCCTTAAACTTGCTTTTCAGGGAGATTCCTCCATTTCCATTTTGTCTCTGTTCCAGGGGAATTATTCATTGTGTTACAGGAATATGTGCATAGAAGTAGGATGCCATCAGATTAATGCAGTGAAGTGTTTGTGGCTACCTGGACTTAATGATTTTAAACTTGTGTTCATTGGCTGTTCAGTTCAAACTCCACAGCATGATGCAAGCTAACTGGCTCTTTGTCCTTTATCAGATTTGTTAAGTACACACAAAATACTATTTAAAAGTATTCTGATTGAAGTTTGTGAAATTCAGAAATTAAAAATTTGTTGATATGCATAAATGGAAAATTAGTCTTGAGTTAAATTGCATTTTTAATTCTTGCTATTGCTTTCTTTATTCATACGGTTTTTCTAAGGACTTGAAGAATCCCTGTAGGTGTCTCTCTGTTTCCACTTTACGATATTACCACTGATGTCCACATTTTCCCTCTCTGAACCAGAACATGCTCCTAAAATGTATGAAGTAAAGAACTCTTTGGAGTTTTTTGCTGGCTCCCCTCATAGCTCAGTTGGTAAAGCATCTGCCTATGATGCAAAAGCCCTGGGTGCAATTCCAAGGTGGGGAAGATCCCCTGGAGAAGGAAATAGCAACCCACTCCAGTATTCTTGCCTAGAGAATCTCATGGACAGAGGAGCCTGGTGGGCTACAGTCCATGGCGTCTCAAGAGTCAGACACAACTTAGCAACTAAAGCACCACACACATATATATATACATACATACACACACACATGACATCTCACTCAGCCACAGAAAGAATGAAATCTTATCATCTGCAACAAAATGGATGTTCTTAAAGGAAGATGAAGAAACAGATGAAAGGGTGTTTGAATATGACGATTCCAACAAGAAGTTGTTTGATGATGATTCCAGTGACAAACTGTGCGAAGGTTCCCACCAGAGAGGAACTATCAGTGGTTCTGGGAATGTTAAGGAGGAAGGGCCTTCATCTATGGGCAGCAGCTTTGTTCTAAGTTGTGATGATGAGGATGATGATGACGCCATTTAATCCCTTAAACTTGCTTTTCAGGGAGATTCCTCCATTTCCATTTTGTCTCTGTTCCAGGGGAATTATTCATTGTGTTACAGGAATATGTGCATAGAAGTAGGATGCCATCAGATTAATGCAGTGAAGTGTTTGTGGCTACCTGGACTTAATGATTTTAAACTTGTGTTCATTGGCTGTTCAGTTCAAACTCCACAGCATGATGCAAGCTAACTGGCTCTTTGTCCTTTATCAGATTTGTTAAGTACACACAAAATACTATTTAAAAGTATTCTGATTGAAGTTTGTGAAATTCAGAAATTAAAAATTTGTTGATATGCATAAATGGAAAATTAGTCTTGAGTTAAATTGCATTTTTAATTCTTGCTATTGCTTTCTTTATTCATACGGTTTTTCTAAGGACTTGAAGAATCCCTGTAGGTGTCTCTCTGTTTCCACTTTACGATATTACCACTGATGTCCACATTTTCCCTCTCTGAACCAGAACATGCTCCTAAAATGTATGAAGTAAAGAACTCTTTGGAGTTTTTTGCTGGCTCCCCTCATAGCTCAGTTGGTAAAGCATCTGCCTATGATGCAAAAGCCCTGGGTGCAATTCCAAGGTGGGGAAGATCCCCTGGAGAAGGAAATAGCAACCCACTCCAGTATTCTTGCCTAGAGAATCTCATGGACAGAGGAGCCTGGTGGGCTACAGTCCATGGCGTCTCAAGAGTCAGACACAACTTAGCAACTAAAGCACCACACACATATATATATACATACATACACACACACATGACATCTCACTCAGCCACAGAAAGAATGAAATCTTATCATCTGCAACAAAATGGATGTTCTTAAAGGACATTATGCTAAGTGAAATCAGACAAATAAAGATCAATACTGTATGATTTCACTTACATGCAGAATATAAAAAACAAAGCAGATGAACAAGGAAAACAGAAATCGCGTTACAGACACAAAGAACAAACAGGTGGTTACCAGAGAGGAGGGGATGGAAGGAGGAAAGAAATAGGTGAGGGAGATTAAGTGACAAAAACTTCCAGGTGCAAAATAAATGAGTCACAGGTATGCAATGTACAATGTGGGGAAGAGCCAATAACTATGTGGTATCTTTGTACAGTAACAAATTGCATCCACACAGTGATCATTTTGAAATGTATAGAAATATCAAATCATTATGTTATGTAACAGGAACTAACAGTCTTGCAGGTAATCACACTTCAAAAACAAACTCACAGAAAGGGGAGAGGGACCTGGATGAAGGCAGTCAGAGAGCAGGAACTCTCAGTCATAAGTACTAGAGACATACAACATAACACTGCTGTGTGTTATATACGAAAGTTGTTAACACAGTAAAATCTAAGAGTTCTCAAAACACGAAAAAATTTTTAATTTTTCTACATCTTTAGTTTTGTGTCTATGAGATGATGGATGTTCACTTCATGATGTATGTAAATCAAAGGATTATGCTGTCTACCTTAAACTCATACAGTGCTGAAAGGCAACTATATCTCAATAAAACTGGAAGAAGATAATCAGTACTTAGAGGCAGATAGGAGAATGTAGTTAAATATGCCAATGTGCACGCTCCCAGGTCTTTCCCTTGGTTCTCACACGAGCACTCACTATGAACATAAAGTCCACAGCACCGTTTATTCTGTCTGAAACTCCAAATACGCTGTCTTTGAAACTCTGTCCCTAGGTGTTCCTATTACTTCACTCACTCAGTACATACCCCAAACTGCTAAACTGCCAAGTCCACCATAATGGTGTGTGGTTTATTTTCTTTTACTACATAGCATTGTATTCATCCATTTCCAAAGTGACAGACATTTCTTTCCAACTTTTTGCTAATATAATTCATGCTGCAATGAGCATAAAGATAAAGGACTCTCTGGATACCTATATCAGTTTCTTTGCTATATGTATATACATGGGTATTCTGGACTCTGTTTTCAAAATTCTTTCTTATTCCAAAGTTTGAAAAAAGTCTCCTATAAAAACTCTTATATTACTGAATTTTATCCTTTACAATTCTAGTCTTCAATATCTTTGGATTTTTAAATATTTTAATGTATGACAACAGCAAAGATTTATTATTTTTCCACATCAAGAGTCACTTACCCTGAGACCATTTATTGAACCATCCAGATTTTCTACCAACTTGTGATTAACACCGCTATCAATCGCCAGTTCCCTGTGTGTGTCTCTTAGTTGCTCAGCTGTGTCTGACTGTTTGTGACCCCATGGACTGCAGCTTTCCAGCCTCCTCTATCCACGGGATTTCCCAGGCAAGAATACTGGAGTGGGTCGCCATTTCATTCTCCCACCATAATGTTTTTTAGTGATACACTTATTCAACTTTTGAATCTTCTTTCTTTATGTTCTATTTTATTTCATTCCCAACCACATCTCCCAACCTGTTCACTGTGCTTTGCCACGTGGACTTAATCTGGAGTTTCAGAGAGGAAAAGTCTGACACTAAGAATGAAGAGGTGGTATTCAGGCAGGTGTATCAGCAAAGACTGTCTTTGGAAGAGCATCAAGAATGTCTTGGACAAAGCATTAAAATTCTCCAGGCCTTGGTTTTTCCAATAAGACAAATGCTATGTCTTCCCTTATCATTCCATCACCTTCCTGCTTCCCAGTAGAGGGCTGCTTTGGGTAAAAATCATTTAACATCAACCTCCAGTACACCCTTGAGGGTTCAATGGTAAAGAACCTGCCTGCCAGTGCAGGAGATGTGGGCTCAATCTCTGGATCAAGAGAATCCCCTGGAGGAGGAAATGGCAACCCACTCCAGTATTCTTGCCTGAAAAATCTCATGGACAGAGGAGCCTGGTGGGCTACAGTCCATGGGATTGCAAAAGAGTGAGGACACCACTTAGTGACTGAATAACAACAGCTGATACATCCAGAGAAAGGTCCTGGTTTGTGGCTCAACCGCACAGCCTCCCTCTGGTCACAGAGACTACAGGAGCTTATCAGTTCAGTGCTGTTCTTAGGTAAAGTTCTCTCCTTATTTAGCAAAGGAGATGAACAAAGCCCCCCGAAAAAATCAGAGACGAGCCCAAGAGTACACTGCTCTCTAGAGTTACGTGGTCCCATGTCCTGAGAACCAATAGGAAACAGGTGAAACCTGAAAAGCTCCCTGGTAAAAAATAATCATGAGATGTTTAAAAACAGACCACTTTTTTACTGGCCTTTCCCGCCCCTGTGTATTCACCAGCTGCTGGTGTTCAACACAGAACCTGCGTATTTTGGTTGACGCACAGCTCTAGAGTCTGTTTCACCGCTAAAGGAGAAGGAACAACAGCATCATGTTATGGCAGAGTTCCACTACTGACAGCTGAGATGTTAATCCCCAAAGTGCCAGCAAATATCTCTCTGCTAAATGCCAACACTCTATCACACATCCAAGGGCTTCATGCGCTTCATGGAGCCTCAGCCCCAACGAGCCCACTGCTGGCTGGCATGTATAATCACCTCCCTCTCCATTCGTGTTTAGTGAAAGCACCATTCCACTGCCCTCACTCCTAAACATGTTCAGTGAGAAATGGCTGTGCATTTGGAAAGCACATGGCTGTTTTCAAAGGGCTTTCACAAATGTGAAGTCTCAGAATTCCATGAGACAGAGGCGCGGGTGGTCTCAGACACATTTTACAGAGGAAGCACACTGAGATTCAAGATCTTAAACATTAAAATTCTCCAGGCCTTGGTTTTTCCATGTCTTCCTTATCATTCCATCACCTTCCTGCTTCCCAGTAGAGGGCTGCTTTGGGTAAAAATCATTTAACATCAACCTCCAGTACACCCTTGAGGGTTCAATGGTAAAGAACCTGCCTGCCAGTGCAGGAGATGTGGGCTCAATCTCTGGATCAAGAGAATCCCCTGGAGGAGGAAATGGCAACCCACTCCAGTATTCTTGCCTGAAAAATCTCATGGACAGAGGAGCCTGGTGGGCTACAGTCCATGGGATTGCAAAAGAGTGAGGACACCACTTAGTGACTGAATAACAACAGCTGATACATCCAGAGAAAGGTCCTGGTTTGTGGCTCAACCGCACAGCCTCCCTCTGGTCACAGAGACTACAGGAGCTTATCAGTTCAGTGCTGTTCTTAGGTAAAGTTCTCTCCTTATTTAGCAAAGGAGATGAACAAAGCCCCCAGAAAAAAATCAGAGACTAGCCCAAGAGTACACTGCTCTCTAGAGTTACGTGGTCCCATGTCCTGAGAACCAATAGGAAACAGGTGAAACCTGAAAAGCTCCCTGGTAAAAAATAATCATGAGATGTTTAAAAACAGACCACTTTTTTACTGGCCTTTCCCGCCCCTGTGTATTCACCAGCTGCTGGTGTTCAACACAGAACCTGCGTATTTTGGTTGACGCACAGCTCTAGAGTCTGTTTCACCGCTAAAGGAGAAGGAACAACAGCATCATGTTATGGCAGAGTTCCACTACTGACAGCTGAGATGTTAATCCCCAAAGTGCCAGCAAATATCTCTCTGCTAAATGCCAACACTCTATCACACATCCAAGGGCTTCATGCGCTTCATGGAGCCTCAGCCCCAACGAGCCCACTGCTGGCTGGCATGTATAATCACCTCCCTCTCCATTCGTGTTTAGTGAAAGCACCATTCCACTGCCCTCACTCCTAAACATGTTCAGTGAGAAATGGCTGTGCATTTGGAAAGCACATGGCTGTTTTCAAAGGGCTTTCACAAATGTGAAGTCTCAGAATTCCATGAGACAGAGGCGCGGGTGGTCTCAGACACATTTTACAGAGGAAGCACACTGAGATTCAGGGATGATAAGGGACTTGGCCAACTCAGACCCCTAAACAAGAACTGACCCATCAATCGGGCTAACTCCCAACCAGGGTTCCTTCCACCCTTCCAAACCATTTTCCACGTTCAAAGCTTAAGGAAGGCATCCCATCCAGGCTCAACCCCATTTGTTCAGGGACCTAGAACATGCCAAGCCCTGCTGACAGCTCCCGTGAATTCAGCTCATCCTCTCTAGTCCAGCTCTGCTGCCTCAGCTCAGGACCTCCAACTTTTACGTGAAATATTACAATCTACTATTAATTGGTCTTCCTGACTGCAATCACCCAACGCCAGCTAATTTTCCAGACTGTTTGATTCTGGAGCAGTAGGTCTCAGGTGTGTATGGGGCAGGGAGTAGACTTGTCCCCTGCAGACACTGGGCAATGTCCTGAGACCGTTGTGGTGGGCCCTCTGGGGTTTGAGGGAAGAGGACGCTGTTAGCTTCTAGTAGGTAGAGGCCAGGGATGGTACATCACAGGAGAGCCACCACAACCAAAATGATCTAGCCCAAAATATCAACAGTGCCAAGGTTGAGAACCCTTGTTTCAGAGTTATCATTGCTTTTTAAAAAAATCATCCACTTTATTTGGCTGCATCAGGTCTTAGCTGCAGCTCACGGGCTCCTGAGCTTGTGGGCTCAGTAGCTGCCATGCCCAGGCTTAGCTACCCTGTGGCATGTGAGACCTTAGCTCCCTGACCAGGGACTGAACCTATGTCCCCTGCATTGCAGGGCAGACTCCTAACCACTGAACCACCAGGGAAGTCCCTAGAGTTTTCATCCTTAAAAAATGGCTTTGGCAATTGGGCTTCATGCTTCATGGAGCCTCAGCCCCAACGAGCCCACTGCTGGCTGGCATGTATAATCACCTCCTCTCCATTCGTGTTTAGTGAAAGCACCATTCCACTGCCCTCACTCCTAAACATGTTCAGTGAGAAATGGCTGTGCATTTGGAAAGCACATGGCTGTTTTCAAAGGGCTTTCACAAATGTGAAGTCTCAGAATTCCATGAGACAGAGGCGCGGGTGGTCTCAGACACATTTTACAGAGGAAGCACACTGAGATTCAGGGATGATAAGGGACTTGGCCAACTCAGACCCCTAAACAAGAACTGACCCATCAATCGGGCTAACTCCCAACCAGGGTTCCTTCCACCCTTCCAAACCATTTTCCACGTTCAAAGCTTAAGGAAGGCATCCCATCCAGGCTCAACCCCATTTGTTCAGGGACCTAGAACATGCCAAGCCCTGCTGACAGCTCCCGTGAATTCAGCTCATCCTCTCTAGTCCAGCTCTGCTGCCTCAGCTCAGGACCTCCAACTTTTACGTGAAATATTACAATCTACTATTAATTGGTCTTCCTGACTGCAATCACCCAACGCCAGCTAATTTTCCAGACTGTTTGATTCTGGAGCAGTAGGTCTCAGGTGTGTATGGGGCAGGGAGTAGACTTGTCCCCTGCAGACACTGGGCAATGTCCTGAGACCGTTGTGGTGGGCCCTCTGGGGTTTGAGGGAAGAGGACGCTGTTAGCTTCTAGTAGGTAGAGGCCAGGGATGGTACATCACAGGAGAGCCACCACAACCAAAATGATCTAGCCCAAAATATCAACAGTGCCAAGGTTGAGAACCCTTGTTTCAGAGTTATCATTGCTTTTTAAAAAAATCATCCACTTTATTTGGCTGCATCAGGTCTTAGCTGCAGCTCACGGGCTCCTGAGCTTGTGGGCTCAGTAGCTGCCATGCCCAGGCTTAGCTACCCTGTGGCATGTGAGACCTTAGCTCCCTGACCAGGGACTGAACCTATGTCCCCTGCATTGCAGGGCAGACTCCTAACCACTGAACCACCAGGGAAGTCCCTAGAGTTTTCATCCTTAAAAAACACACTCTTCGCCCCTCATAAAGTCATCCCTGTGCTTTAAAATGTCTGTGCTGATTGCAGGCTAAAGTTCATATTTGGAGGTTTACAATCTGGTCCCCACACCTGACCCTCCCCACACTTCTCACACTCCAGCTTCTCTAACCTTGTGCTTCCAAATTCTTCCAGAGCATTCTTCTCCGGGCGCTTTTTCTCTGTTTTTCCCTCTGCCTCAAATGTCTCCCTCCTTTCCAACTGCTATTTGCTTTTTTTCTTTCTTTGTAATTGAAGGATAATAGCTTTACAGAGTTTTGTTGTTTACTTCCAAACATCAGCATGAATCGGCCATAGGTATACATATGGCTGTTCCCCTTTAAGATCCAGCTGAAATCTTGGTTGAGTCTTTTTGCTGCTCTGCCCCGAGCAGTCTCTCTCTCTCTGCCTTTAACTCTATTCCATTCACCTGTATAGATGTTTCCCTTCCCTCCAGAGTGGGAGAAAAAGCTCATTTATCTCCTGTGCTATGCACACAGGATATAGGGCCTGGAAACTATTTCGGTATGTGCTAGATGAACGGATGAACCCCAGCGCGGTAGATTCCTGCTTCCCACAGCAAGAAACTAGAGTCGCTCTCCCACTAGATATGCTAAATATAGTCCTATCTCAATAACTCATCAGCTCAGGGCCATGGCCGGCCTGAGCACATCTGGGCCCGGACCGCCGTCTCGAACCCCAGCAAGGAAGTCTGACGACGACGCACTTTTCTCTGCAGAGTTGGCACAGACGAAGCTCCTGTGACTTCTTAGGTCCCTGCACAAGCTGAGTGGCCCATCCCCACCGCCAGGGAGGCCCCCACTTCCGCCTCCGTTTTCTCGTTTGTGAAACCAGCCTGTGTGACCTCACAGGAGGATTCAAGGAGGACACATCCAGACGCTAAACGCCCCCATGGGCAGACGACGACACGGCCGGGTGTGTGGTGTGGTAGGAAGGAAATCTTCCGAGGCATGTTTCTTTCTTTTTTTTTTTAATTTTTAAAAAAATTTTATTTATTTATCTTTTGGGGGGTGGGGAGGGAGGGGGATGGCGGGCCACTTCTATTGGTCTTTCATTTCTCTATTTCCATTGGTCTTTGTTCTTTGGCTCCTGTGGGCCTCCCATCACGGTGGCCACTGTTGTCGTAGAGCACCGGCCCTGGGCGCATGCACTCCAGAGCTCTGGCTCGGTAATTGGACACATCGGTCCAGCCGCTCCGTGGCACGTGGGATCTTCCCAGGCCAGGGATCAAACTGGCACCCCTTGCACTGCAAGGCGGTGTCCTTACCCACTGGACCACCAGGGGAAGCCCGCATGTTTCTGCCTTTGGAGAGCTATCGGCTCGGCGAAGCAGGCAGAGCATAAAAAAAAGAAAAAGAAAAAAGGCAACATTCATTGTCAATGAAAGGTAAGGGGCGGGACACCAAGTTCCTGAAAACCAGAACAGGATTCATCCAGTGAGCGGGACCCGCCTGGGAGACATCGGAGCGGGAGGTCTGTCTGGCTGGAAGTCCAGGAGGCGTCCCCGAAGGGAACCTGACCTCCACGCAGGCCAGGGGCTGACAGTCCAGGCCGATGTTTCCCTTCCCTCCAGAGTGGAGAAAGCTCATTTATCTCCTGTGCTATGCACACAGGATATGGGGCCCTGAGATGAACGGATGAACCCCAGCGGTAGATTCCTGCTTCCCACAGCAAGAAACTAGAGTCGCTCTCCCACTAGATATGCTAAATATAGTCCTATCTCAATAACTCATCAGCTCAGGGCCATGGCCGGCCTGAGCACATCTGAGCCGGACCGCCGTCTCGAACCCCAGCAAGGAAGTCTGACGACGACGCACTTTTCTCTGCAGAGTTGGCACAGACGAAGCTCCTGTGACTTCTTAGGTCCCTGCACAAGCTGAGTGGCCCATCCCCACCGCCAGGGAGGCCCCCACTTCCGCCTCCGTTTTCTCGTTTGTGAAACCAGCCTGTGTGACCTCACAGGAGGATTCAAGGAGGACACATCCAGACGCTAAACGCCCCCATGGGCAGACGACGACACGGCCGGGTGTGTGGTGTGGTAGGAAGGAAATCTTCCGAGGCATGTTTCTTT
Source organism: Tragulus kanchil (assembly GCA_022376925.1). NCBI lineage: Eukaryota > Metazoa > Chordata > Mammalia > Artiodactyla > Tragulidae > Tragulus > Tragulus kanchil. Next base: position 141,734,900 of record JAIOJX010000003.1, read on the forward strand.
CTTTTTTTTTTTAATTTTTAAAAAAATTTTATTTATTTATCTTTTGGGGGGTGGGGAGGGAGGGGGATGGCGGGCCACTTCTATTGGTCTTTCATTTCTCTATTTCCATTGGTCTTTGTTCTTTGGCTCCTGTGGGCCTCCCATCACGGTGGCCACTGTTGTCGTAGAGCACCGGCCCTGGGCGCATGCACTCCAGAGCTCTGGCTCGGTAATTGGACACATCGGTCCAGCCGCTCCGTGGCACGTGGGATCTTCCCAGGCCAGGGATCAAACTGGCACCCCTTGCACTGCAAGGCGGTGTCCTTACCCACTGGACCACCAGGGGAAGCCCGCATGTTTCTGCCTTTGGAGAGCTATCGGCTCGGCGAAGCAGGCAGAGCATAAAAAAAAGAAAAAGAAAAAAGGCAACATTCATTGTCAATGAAAGGTAAGGGGCGGGACACCAAGTTCCTGAAAACCAGAACAGGATTCATCCAGTGAGCGGGACCCGCCTGGGAGACATCGGAGCGGGAGGTCTGTCTGGCTGGAAGTCCAGGAGGCGTCCCCGAAGGGAACCTGACCTCCACGCAGGCCAGGGGCTGACAGTCCAGGCCAGAAAGCAGGCCGATCAGCTGCGCTGAAACAGGGGATCTGAGGGCAGGAGGGCGGCAGGGACGCTCCAAAGGCAGGTTGGAGTCCTTTCACAGCAGACGCTCCCTGGCCCAGGGGCTCTCACCTGGTCCTTTACCCAGAAGCGGCCAGAGAAAGTGTGAGCAGTTGGGTGGGGCCATCCCGTGGAGCCCCAGCTACCTAGCGCTCCAACAGTCACCACTGCTGTTCCGGGCACCCAGCACGGACGCCCAGCACCCACCGTGCAGTGGGGTTTCCAGATGGCAGAAGAAAAACAAAGACAGGCTGGTGAATAATTTATATCAATTTAATCATTTGACAATACTCCGCACCCAGATGGAACTGGCAAGATAAAAGCCAAGAACCTCTGGAAGCCAAGCAACCGGATCAAACCAAGGTGCGTTCAGAATGAGAAGTCTCCTGCTACGTGAATGCGCTGATCAAAGGCAGGTGTCCAAAACAACAGCGTTTTGCTGCCCACACTCCTGGTCTTCCTCCTTCCCAGCCTCCTCACTGTGGAGCTCTCTGCTCCACTCCCTGCCCACCTGTAAATGGCTCCCCCCACACCACCCTCCCGGCCCTGACGCTAACGTGATCCTGCGGCTGCAACTCTCGTGTAAATAACAGTCCACTGAGATCTAGAGCCAGCATCCAACTTAATGTCTTTGTTTGGGTATCTAATATGCATATTAAATGCTTAAAAGGCCAAACTGAACTCTAGAATCCTGGCCGACCTCCCAACCTATTTCTTTCCTAGTGTTCCCCGTCTCAGAAAATGACACCTTGGTCCACATGCTTCCTTAGCCTAAAGCACATCCACACCCAATCCATCAGTAAGTTTGCTAGCTCTGCCTCCAAAGTGTCTTCCTTGACGAAAGGGTGAATAGGCAGACCTGGTAAGGAGGCCGGCGGTTTCCAAGGAGGAGGAGAAGGGGAAACAAACATTTTCTAGCCTATATGTTTAAACTATTTTTTCTTATCTATACTTATGGCTAATGATGTTTGGAGACTATCCTCTGGTTAATCCTATGTCTTTTTTGGCCCTATGATGTTTGGTCCACGCAGGCCAGGGGCTGACAGTCCAGGCCAGAAAGCAGGCCGATCAGCTGCGCTGAAACAGGGGATCTGAGGGCAGGAGGGCGGCAGGGACGCTCCAAAGGCAGGTTGGAGTCCTTTCACAGCAGACGCTCCCTGGCCCAGGGGCTCTCACCTGGTCCTTTACCCAGAAGCGGCCAGAGAAAGTGTGAGCAGTTGGGTGGGGCCATCCCGTGGAGCCCCAGCTACCTAGCGCTCCAACAGTCACCACTGCTGTTCCGGGCACCCAGCACGGACGCCCAGCACCCACCGTGCAGTGGGGTTTCCAGATGGCAGAAGAAAAACAAAGACAGGCTGGTGAATAATTTATATCAATTTAATCATTTGACAATACTCCGCACCCAGATGGAACTGGCAAGATAAAAGCCAAGAACCTCTGGAAGCCAAGCAACCGGATCAAACCAAGGTGCGTTCAGAATGAGAAGTCTCCTGCTACGTGAATGCGCTGATCAAAGGCAGGTGTCCAAAACAACAGCGTTTTGCTGCCCACACTCCTGGTCTTCCTCCTTCCCAGCCTCCTCGCTGTGGCGCCCCCTGCGCCGCCCCCTGCCCACCTGTAAATGGCTCCCCCCACACCACCCTCCCGGCCCTGACGCTAACGTGATCCTGCGGCTGCAACTCTCGTGTAAATAACAGTCCACTGAGATCTAGAGCCAGCATCCAACTTAATGTCTTTGTTTGGGTATCTAATATGCATATTAAATGCTTAAAAGGCCAAACTGAACTCTAGAATCCTGGCCGACCTCCCAACCTATTTCTTTCCTAGTGTTCCCCGTCTCAGAAAATGACACCTTGGTCCACATGCTTCCTTAGCCTAAAGCACATCCACACCCAATCCATCAGTAAGTTTGCTAGCTCTGCCTCCAAAGTGTCTTCCTTGACGAAAGGGTGAATAGGCAGACCTGGTAAGGAGGCCGGCGGTTTCCAAGGAGGAGGAGAAGGGGAAACAAACATTTTCTAGCCTATATGTTTAAACTATTTTTTCTTATCTATACTTATGGCTAATGATGTTTGGAGACTATCCTCTGGTTAATCCTATGTCAATGATGAGGGTATGGGTCTAGTTAAGGCCTTTTAAAACCACCTTAAAATATTGTTTTCATCTAGTCAATAACCAACTAAAAAAGTACATAATGTCCCATCTAAAAAGTAGCTGCTCTGGGTACTTCCCTACCCATTTCCAGTGCCTTCTGCCGGAAGCTTTCTCTATCCCTTTTTTCTTTAATAAAACTTTTGCTGCACGAAGCTGAGTGGCCAAAGCCAGGTCTTTAGATCCCAAAGTGAAATTTTCTCCTTTGGAGGTAACCTATCCATACCGTTCACCATAAGCTATCTACCGTCATCGATCACCAACTCGCCCCCGCCACCTTCCCTCGTCCCCTGGACCAGGGCTGCGCCCTTCCCCTGGCCTCTGCTCCTACCCGTCACCTCCACCAGCCACTCGGGGAACAACAGGTCGAGTGCTTCTTTGAAAAAGTCCATGAGAGGCCATCCCCTGGGCTTAAAGTCTTCCACCACATTAAAAATAAGATCTGAATTTCTCATCGAAGCTGTCCAACCCTGCATGTCCTCTCCACAGCCTGGCCCCTCCCTCCCCTGGCACAGTGTAATCCAGCCTGCTTTTCCTTCCTCAGGCTGTTGACTTTGCCACCCTGCAGCCCCTTCCCCTCACATGGCTTTGCCCCCTCACTTCACGCTCAGCTTAAATATCACCTTTCTAAAGAGTATCTCCTGAACAATGAATTTAAACACAGGCCCTGTTTATCACTTTCCACCGGACCCCTCTATCGTGTTATCTTCACAGGATTTATTTGAAATGCTCTGGTTCCTCTGTTGCCTGTGGCAGGCTCATAAATGTAACAGTGAGCACCACAGACAGGTCCCTGACCTCCGGCAGTGCACATCTCCAGCGCCCAGAGGGCCTGATCTGGTACAGGGACTCCGGTGTTTGCAGAGGAACCCAATCTGAGCGACACACCATGTGTATTGCAGTGTTTCGTCTCTGGAGGACATGGGAGTGTTCTCGTTGACCTTGCCCCAGTGCTAAGGCTCAGATAGGAAGGAGCTCTCTGGACTCCACGGATCTGGGGAGACGGGAAAAACACAGGATAGAGCAGCAGCAAGATGCTTCAGGTGCCAGCCAGGACATGGAGGAATCCAAGCTTTAAGCATCTCCTGGAGAGTGAAGAGCAGGGTGTGGGAGGCTGACCCAGAGAAGCGGCTTCTACACGCGGGCCTGCCCGCCATCTGCCTCCTCCATCACTCCAAACAGAAAGAAACCCACGGTTCTCATCAGTACTGCCAGTCAGCCGTCTCCCCAGGTAATGTTCTGTCCATTTCATTTAATCCTCATTAGCTCTTCCAGCAAAGCTCTATACATCTCATTTCTAAAAATGCTGGGGCCTGGAGCCCAAAGGTGTGTCTCTGCCCAAGGTCATGCAGCACAGGCCAAACAAGCCTGGATCCCAGGATGTTCAAGGCCTTTCCCCTTCCACCCAAGACAGACCAAGAGCTCGATCTCTGGATTCAAGGACTCAGGTGACAGGAGATGAACACAGCACAGGAAGCCATCGTCTCCTCTAAACAATCTGTGACAATTCACGTTGAGGAGACAAGCTTTCGTCCATAACAGGAGTATGAAGCCAGAAACCTGAATCAGTCACTTCTGTCTTCCAGCTCACTTTCCTGTCCCCACCACCTCAGTTTTAGAGATAAAGGCTGGGGGCCACTCAAGGCTCTACCAGTAAGTGACCATCAGGCCAGGGTAGGCCACACTGTGGGAGGATTGGAAGGGCTAGACTTTGGCTCAGCAAGTCTGATTGCAAACTGTACTCTGCATCCAAGGACACTGCAAGGTTGACCTCTGTTAACCCTCCACTGACGCCTCCTAGACGAGCTCACGATTTTAAAAAATCACATCGGATAAAGTCACAGCTGTGAGGGCAACCAGAAGGAAGGATGGGCAGGATGTTGTCTTTCATTGCAGAAGATGTGCCCAAGAGAGTCCTCACCCAGCGGCCAAGCCCATTTACTGCTAAGGGAAGGCGCTTGGGGTAAAGCAAATTGTCTCCTCTGGCTGTGAGAATCAAATGGAAAATGAGCCCAATTATGAGCTTACACATTCACGGAGGCAGCAATGGACCCACCATGTTCCTCCCAACACCCTGAGAGTGAGGGGCACTGGAACTCAGAGAGGTGTCACTGGAAATTAGAGAGGTATAACCAGAAATCAGAGAGGTTATGACTTGCCTTAGTAGGACGGAGGCAAAAGGATGGAGAGAAAAGAGTGGCAGAAAGGGAGAAAAGAGAAGAGGAATAAAAAGGAAATCAGAAAAAAGTATATTAATTCCTAGCTATGGTATACTGGCTAAGTGTCACCTCTTTTCCATTCAGAACCGGTAGATTTAAGATTAGAGTGAGCTAGTTCAGGGACCTACTCACTCGGATGTTAACAATCTTCTGCAGTAAGGAAATGAAAAAGCAAGGCTACCAGTGACCCAACCCAGCACACTCTGCTTTTCAGGGTATCCATGTGTCCAACTTTGTCCATCAGTCCACATTTGTGTCCATATTATTATTTCAGCTTTCCCCAAAATCTTTCATTAAAATCCACATTCTAGGAGAAGCTGACTTAGCCCCTGGCCTCTCTCCCTCCACAGAATGCCGCCACACTCCCCCAGGTATGAGAAGACGGGTGACACAATGCACCTGGTGCAGCCCCTTGGACCCATCACTGTCTTCCTCCCTCCACCTGAAAGCTAGAAGCTCCGCCTGGTTAGAGTCCCCCTCATGTCCTCCCCCCTGGATATGGCCCTCTCTGCAGCCCGAGGACAGAGAACCCTCATTCACTTTTAAACACCTTCCGGTCTCACTGGCCCTGGAGCCCACCCATGGATGGTCCCATGAACGACTGCTACCTTCCCAGTACAATCACCACTGCCCCGGGTCCCTGGAGAAGCCAGACCTCCGGGGAGTTGGCATCAAGAGAAGGCGTGGGGCAGACCTGAGCCTGTCACCCAGCACTGCCTCTTCATGCTCTTGCCTTTTGGGAACTTGTGACCAAATCCATACAGCTGGCACTTGAACAAAACAGGGAGTAGAGACGCTGGCCCTATACACAGCTAAAAATCCACATGTAACTTAGAGTCTGCCCTCTGTCTAGGCACTGTCGGATTCCATCAGTTGTGATGATGCGGTACAGTCAACACAAGTGAACAAGTGGACCCACGAGGCTCAGACCTCTGTTGTGCAGGATCAGCTGTCCTGCCAGAGAATCCTGACGCTTGCCACGAGGGGAATGACAACAGAGGTGGATTATTGCTGGGAGGACTTTGAAACTTTTGTGTGACCCTCACAAGTCCTCTGAGAAGTAAACAGTATATTAATTCCTAGCTATGGTATACTGGCTAAGTGTCACCTCTTTTCCATTCAGAACCGGTAGATTTAAGATTAGAGTGAGCTAGTTCAGGGACCTACTCACTCGGATGTTAACAATCTTCTGCAGTAAGGAAATGAAAAAGCAAGGCTACCAGTGACCCAACCCAGCACACTCTGCTTTTCAGGGTATCCATGTGTCCAACTTTGTCCATCAGTCCACATTTGTGTCCATATTATTATTTCAGCTTTCCCCAAAATCTTTCATTAAAATCCACATTCTAGGAGAAGCTGACTTAGCCCCTGGCCTCTCTCCCTCCACAGAATGCCGCCACACTCCCCCAGGTATGAGAAGACGGGTGACACAATGCACCTGGTGCAGCCCCTTGGACCCATCACTGTCTTCCTCCCTCCACCTGAAAGCTAGAAGCTCCGCCTGGTTAGAGTCCCCCTCATGTCCTCCCCCCTGGATATGGCCCTCTCTGCAGCCCGAGGACAGAGAACCCTCATTCACTTTTAAACACCTTCCGGTCTCACTGGCCCTGGAGCCCACCCATGGATGGTCCCATGAACGACTGCTACCTTCCCAGTACAATCACCACTGCCCCGGGTCCCTGGAGAAGCCAGACCTCCGGGGAGTTGGCATCAAGAGAAGGCGTGGGGCAGACCTGAGCCTGTCACCCAGCACTGCCTCTTCATGCTCTTGCCTTTTGGGAACTTGTGACCAAATCCATACAGCTGGCACTTGAACAAAACAGGGAGTAGAGACGCTGGCCCTATACACAGCTAAAAATCCACATGTAACTTAGAGTCTGCCCTCTGTCTAGGCACTGTCGGATTCCATCAGTTGTGATGATGCGGTACAGTCAACACAAGTGAACAAGTGGACCCACGAGGCTCAGACCTCTGTTGTGCAGGATCAGCTGTCCTGCCAGAGAATCCTGACGCTTGCCACGAGGGGAATGACAACAGAGGTGGATTATTGCTGGGAGGACTTTGAAACTTTTGTGTGACCCTCACAAGTCCTCTGAGAAGTAAACAGTATTATTTCATCTCTGGTGAAATATAGGGGCAGAGGAGAGCTGAGCAAGTTTAAGTGACCTGGCCCACTTTCCCTCTGAAATCGCAGAGCCAGGGCTGGAACCCGGGTCTTCTAACTCCAAGGCAGGGCTTCCATCCATGGTCACCCACTTCCCCATTCAAAATGATGACACGCCCACGTCACCCTCTGTGTAATGGGTGAGAGCAGTTTCCCCCGTCCTTCCTGCTCATTCTGTCCAGGTAATGCATTATGAGTGGGCAGCAGTAGTTTTTCCAACATAGGAAGTTACTAGTTTAATTAGGAAGTCAAAAGCTTACCAGGAAAAGCAGTCACACATCATACATTCATTAAGAACTTTATAAACTCTGATCTAAATCTCTTAACACCTAGAGTAAGGACTAGCTAATAACCAGCCCCATCTCCACTCCCAGGCTAAACAATGAATATGTTACCTCTTCATTTTCCCTAAGGACATCATTCACTTATTATTGCCTTCTGGAAATTATACATAATATGAAACTGAGATCACACTAGTTAAAACTTTAAGCTGTGTGGTGATGGAATCAGCCATAAGAGTCCACAAAGATCATTTAGCACAGGCAGGCTGTTTCTGACAGATCAATCGCCCACAGAGAAGGGCAGCAACTCACAACGCAGTCGAAAGCTGCCTTGTTCGAGGCTCGTTCCCAGGAAGCTGTACTTCCTATTTCAGCTCTGATCTCCGTAACAGTTAATTCAACTGACGTGAATAGGGAGAAATGAGAGAACACAATTATCACGTCCATTCCCACCCCCCACCCCCACGCTGCAATGTCTCCAGAAAGGCTCAGGCTACCTTTCCATAGCAATGTGGGCCTCTGTGCCCGTCAGCAGTCTTCGGGATGCTGTTCTTGAGCTGACAGAGAAGCACCTCCCATCACGGTAGGGATGGGGAAGCAGAGGGTGCTGTGAATCAAGCTGGCCGCCTGATGGAGCTAGGAGAGGGGCCGCAGCCACCAGCCCCGGGAACCTGAGGAGCACATCCAGGTGTTTCCACCAGCCCGTGGGTCTCAGATCAGAACTGCCAAGGAGCCTCCACTGCTACTCCCAGGAAACTCCTTCCAGGTGGAAGGTTTCTTGCCAGACTCCTCCGCTATCACTTTTCTACGGCATCACCCCCAGCATACAGGCAGAAGGTCTCATCCCCATCCTGAGGAGCAACGCCACATTAATAAAACATCCCTGGCTCCATTAATTCAAATAAATATTTAAGCACCAAGGTGGCAGCAGCCAGGACAGATGCATGGGCAATTCAGACACAGTTCCCAGCCCTCAGAGGCACCAGGTCAACACATCGTGCCTTTGTGGTGAGCAACTATTACACCGTCTGTGAGCCCCACTGGCATTACAGGCATGGCAGCTGAGATCCTCCTTAAAGAGATGTCTGAGTGGCATAAGAAGCCCTGCCCTGAATACTTCCTGGATACCCCTTGCCCAGCACAGAGCCTGACTGCCACAAGGAACGGGGCCGTCTGTATCAGGGTGCCAGGGAAAGGCCTCCCAGATATTCTGGGTCTGAGTATAATGCCATGACATGGGGAGTGGAAATCAGCCGGGCAGGCCCACGTCATCTGGGCTCTCGTCCCTGGCACATAAGTGTGACCCACACCGAGTCCCTTCTCAACTTCTCAGTGAGGCTCACTACCTTTGTTAATTTATTTATTAATATGACATTTACTCTTGCTGAGCCCTGGTATGTCACCGTCTTTCCTTTTAAAAAAAAAAAAAATTTAATATGTCACAGTTTTTTATGTACAGAGGAGTTAGACCAGACATCTCTATCTCCAAAACACAGCTAACATTTTACAGCTTTATTCTCTGGAAAAATCACGTCCATTCCCACCCCCACCCCACGCTGCAATGTCTCCAGAAAGGCTCAGGCTACCTTTCCATAGCAATGTGGGCCTCTGTGCCCGTCAGCAGTCTTGGGATGCTGTTCTTGAGCTGACAGAGAAGCACCTCCCATCACGGTAGGGATGGGGAAGCAGAGGGTGCTGTGAATCAAGCTGGCCGCCTGATGGAGCTAGGAGAGGGGCCGCAGCCACCAGCCCCGGGAACCTGAGGAGCACATCCAGGTGTTTCCACCAGCCCGTGGGTCTCAGATCAGAACTGCCAAGGAGCCTCCACTGCTACTCCCAGGAAACTCCTTCCAGGTGGAAGGTTTCTTGCCAGACTCCTCCGCTATCACTTTTCTACGGCATCACCCCCAGCATACAGGCAGAAGGTCTCATCCCCATCCTGAGGAGCAACGCCACATTAATAAAACATCCCTGGCTCCATTAATTCAAATAAATATTTAAGCACCAAGGTGGCAGCAGCCAGGACAGATGCATGGGCAATTCAGACACAGTTCCCAGCCCTCAGAGGCACCAGGTCAACACATCGTGCCTTTGTGGTGAGCAACTATTACACCGTCTGTGAGCCCCACTGGCATTACAGGCATGGCAGCTGAGATCCTCCTTAAAGAGATGTCTGAGTGGCATAAGAAGCCCTGCCCTGAATACTTCCTGGATACCCCTTGCCCAGCACAGAGCCTGACTGCCACAAGGCAGGGCCGTCTGTATCAGGGTGCCAGGGAAAGGCCTCCCAGATATTCTGGGTCTGAGTATAATGCCATGACATGGGGAGTGGAAATCAGCCGGGCAGGCCCACGTCATCTGGGCTCTCGTCCCTGGCACATAAGTGTGACCCACACCGAGTCCCTTCTCAACTTCTCAGTGAGGCTCACTACCTTTGTTAATTTATTTATTAATATGACATTTACTCTTGCTGAGCCCTGGTATGTCACCGTCTTTCCTTTTAAAAAAAAAAAAAATTTAATATGTCACAGTTTTTTATGTACAGAGGAGTTAGACCAGACATCTCTATCTCCAAAACACAGCTAACATTTTACAGCCTATTCCTACTCGTCCTGGATTTTTTAAAAGAAATTTAATGTTACTGTTGAGGGTTCCATTTCCCCTGTAATTGCCCGCCCTCGAACCCCCAAAGGGTACCTACCCACTATCTGGACAGTGGAGCACTCCCTCACAGCCATGTTAGTACCCAGGACCACAGAAACATACATCCAGAAGGGCTCTATAGTTTAGATATTTGGGGCTGTATACTTTAGATAAATGGTAGCATATAATATATACTGCAAAATTTTCTTTGTTCTACTCACCACTGGTATTTATCCTAATTGATACAAGTAGATCTGGTTCACTCATTTCAGTAATCCACTGCACAGGGAACCATTTATTTATCCATTCTCCCACTGGTGGGCCTACACACGTGTTCCCTCATCAAGTACTCATCAAGTATTACTCAGGATCTACTGTGCATGCCATATACTATGCAGGCATTGGAGACAGAAATGATCTAATTTTCACATTCAGGGCAAAGATAAAGAGCTCCCTTGTAGAAATGCCAAGGTTGGGGGAATCACGCTGATGATGCCAGCAGTTAGCTGGATATTTATGTTTAGTGCTTAGGAAAGGAGGAAAAGCTTAAGAAATGAGCCTAGAGGTCCTACACTTACAGGTGGAAGGTGAGGCCATGAGCACATGCGTCAGTCAAGGGTGCATGTGTGACTAGTCAACCGACAGGCATGTGAGATGAAAGTGGACGGTTGTTTTTATGCTGCTAAATATCGGGGTGGTTTGTATGCATTAAAACAGACAACCAAACAAGCGATCACTCTACCTGTAACCCCAGACCAGGCTACCGGGGAGCCGCGGCCCTCCACGGCCGATCGTGCAAGAGATACACAGTAACAGCAGGGCTGGCACGTCTGTGAGGCCAACAGCCGCAACAAGACAACCACCAGGCAGCGACATCACCCATCACCACACGGCCCTGTGGCCCAGACACATCCTTACGTTGCGTGTTCTCCCTGCATCCCAAGAGCACGTCCTTAAGCTACAGCTGGGCAGGGTTCTGATGTCCACAGACAACTGCCTCTTCACACCCCACAGCTTCCCTGGGAAACACTCTTGGATACAAAGCCTCTTAGACACTGCACTGTACGGTGGAATGTTAGAAGAATCATATGCTCGTTTGCACGGTCTGCCATCTCTACACACATCAGAGCACACAGAGCAGCAACGAGGACGCCAGGTGTTCACTGGGCAGAGGACTGGAGCTGCATTTTCTCAGGAGGTAAGGCCTCTTGGGTGGAAAGCACCGCTGATGTTAGCTGAAGCAAAACCAGAATGAGACGGGCCTGGGAGAGGAGAAAAACATCCTTACAAACTAACAACACAGAGGAGAACACATTGGGGGCCACGAGAGCAGGTGGGCCGATGCTGCCAGACTCAGAGGGGCAGGGATTACGTCATTAGAAAGATCAGGAGACTTTGTGGCAGTAGTGACATGTGAGCAAAGATCTGAAGGACGTGCAAGATTTGAACACACAGAGAGTACCAGGAAGAGACCCACACGCGGGACACACGGCAGGCTGTGGGGTGAGGAGGGGCTGCGGAAAGGCTGGCTGTGGATCGGGGCACGGAGGGAGGCAGGAGGAAAAGGTGGACCACGGGGCACCCCGCACACCCCGAGGGGAGGAGGACTTCAAGCTGCAGGAAGAGACCCAAAGTGCCGGAACCAGATAAAGCTGAGGTCAGAACTGAGCCTCGGACAACTGCACTTGGCAGCGGCTTTGGGGACAGCGGCCACACGCATCAGGAAAGCAAGTGATGTGAAGTCCAGGCGTCACCCCCACAGACATAGCCTAAGCACAGGTGGCCACGCCGGTGAAACCGCAAGATGAAATATTTTTCAGGGGGCTTTAAAATCTTTAAAACAAAAACTGTTCCTTTCTGGGTAACTCCAGGTGAGCTTATTAGGAATAAGAACAGAGAATTTTTTCAGTCTACATGTTTTACATATCCTCTTGCATAAATAACCCTTTAGTTTACCCCTGCTTCAAGGACTAGCTCGAGCCTGTATTTCAGAAATTACTAAATTTCTCCAGTTGCCTGGATTATGCATTTGGAGCACACTGCCATTTAAAATGTATGCATTCGTGTATGTATAATTTATATCCCCTATCTTCCAAAAATGATTTGTACCATGGTGATTCATTTCCTACTGTCTTTTCCAGTCATTGTTTTGCATATCCATCTTATCCACATTATAAACTTCTTTTCAAGAAGGGTTGTGTATTATACATCTTTGGTTCTCCCAAAATTCTCAGTTCAGTAGAGGCATATGCTGGTGCCTGACAGATTCTTGTTGATTGATTTCTATTGCTTCCTTTCTTGGTAGTTATCATTTGGGAGGAAAAAGTCTCTCTGAAACGTCCATTATTCCCAGCTAATTTTTATTATTCCTGTCCATTACATCTAGCAAAAGTAATCTTTCAGAAGGCTTACCCATTTTCTTTTTAAGTACTATTTTTTTTTTTAGAGTTGATCAAAAACTCAAGTTATAAGAACCTTCCTCAAGTGCTGGAAATACAAAAAGCAAACCAAAGTCTCTCCTCAGAAGGAACCTAACAATGGGTGTTCATGGAAACAGACTTCAAGTCTGCCTAAGAGAACAAAGTCATTGCTCACTGACAGGGTGATACAGACCCAATGTCTGTGTCTTCCTAAAATTCATAGGTTGAAACCTAATTCCATTGTGATGGTGTTTGGAGGTGGAGTCTCAGGGAGGTGATCAGGTCATAAGAGTGGAGCCCTGATGCACAGGGCTTATAAGAGGCTGAAGGGCCCAGAGTTCTCCCCTTCCACCAGCGGAGGACACAGAGAGAAGATGGCCATCCATGAACCAGGAAGTATCCCTGACCAGAGGCTGAATGTACCTTGATTATGGACTCACAGCTTCCTGATAAGGAGAAATGGATTTCTGTTGCTAAAAAGCCACTTAATCTCCGGTTTTCTATTACAACAGTCCAAAAGGACAAGGAATCCAGGAAACAACAACTATGAGAGATTCACTAAGACCCCTCGTTGGGTTTGTCTCCACATCAATGTAGAATCAACACTCATAAGCTCAACAGCCATCCTTTAACCCCCACCACCCCACCCCAGGTGGGCTGCTGTTCCCGCTACGGATGCCGCCCCTTTCGTTTTCATCCTTCTTTTACGGTCATTTTCTTAAGCCAAGATTTCAAATCGTAATGTTTAAAATCAAAGCAGAGTGGCTCCCCAGCCTCTCAGGTCCCGAAGTCTTCCTACCACTGACCTGGCGTGGGCTACGACGCCCCACGGGGCAGCCGCCGCCTCCCGGATCCATTCAGGGCGAACTTCACTGCACCACCGATGCACGCGTACCATGCTCTCCTCTCCTCCCGGAGCGTTCAGGGAGGGCTTCCTGTGTCAACATTCAAACAAGCTGTGCTCTAAGTTCTAAGTCTGGACCTCGGAATTCACCTTTTCCATAGAAACCGTCCTAGAAGTGAGAGATTCCCCGTACAGATCACACAGCCTATACACCCAAAACAGAGTAGACATGTTTCCATGAGGAAGTGCATTCAAGTCACATATCCGCAGGTGTGCCCGGGTACACCTGTGCCACCAGGATGAGAAGTCTTAAGTAAGAACGCCACCTGTACCTGAGGGTGCATGGCACTCACTCACCACTTGGACAAAGAAAACTGGACCAAGTCCTATCCTATCATTCAAATGCATTGGAGTTTTGCAAAGGAACTGTTAAATATCTGGCAGCTTATCTTACAGAAGGGCTTCCCAGGTGGCACTAGTGATAAAGAGCCCACCTGCTAATGCAGGAGACATGAAAGATGTGAGTTGGACCGCTGGGTCAAGAAGATCCCCTGAGGAAGGGCATGGCAACCCACTTCAGTATTCTTGCCTGGAGAATCCCATGGACAGAGGAGCCTGCTGGGCTACGGTCCATAAGATCACAAAGAGTCATGGAGAGGGAGGAAGGAGGGCAGTGGGTCGAGGGGTTAAGTTTTGGGTTTGCTGTGACGGGGCTCATTTCCTTACCCCAATACTGCTTCTCTCTCCAGGAAGGGCCTGTGGCAAAGTGTTCCCACCTGGCTGAAGCTGACGTCTGCCGACGTGAAGGAGCAGATGTACAAACTGGCCAAGAAGAGCCTGAGTCCCTCACAGGTCAGTGTGATCCTGAGAGACTCACGTGGTGTTGCACGAGCACATTTTGTGACAGGCAATAACATCTTGAGAATTCTTAAGTTGAAAGGACTTGCTCCTGACCTTCCTGAGGATCTCTGTCATTTAATTAAGAAAGTTGTTGCTGTTCGAAAGCATCTTGAGAGGAACAGAAAGGATTAAGATACTAAATTCCATCTGATTCTGATTGAGAGCCATATTCACCGTTTGGCTCGATATTACAAGACCAAACGAGTCCTCCCCCCAATTGGAAATACAAGTCATCCATAGCCTCTGCCCTGGTTGCATAAATTTGTTGTACTCAAGCAATAAAATCATTGTTTAACAGGAAAAAAAAAAAGATTGCAAAGAGTCAGACATGACTGAAACAACTTAGCATGCATGCACCATCATGCAGCAACTTGGATTAATCAAGTATTTAGTATACAAATACTGTGTGTTTCCCTCTTACACTTAGGTTGATAGGAACTCCAGCCTCTCAAGTTCTTGAGCACTTCATCTGTAAAGTGTCCGAGGGCCTTTACAAATTTTATTCAACATATTTTCATACCCATCCTTGGATCCTTGGCAAATCCATCACCAACCCAAGTATTAGAAAGCTATCTTTCCCATTTAAAGATGGCACTTCAGAAAAGTCAACACACACAAATCTCATCCCTTAATCCTTACAATCATCTCACAAAGTGGGCAGACTCAGAAGCTAAGGGTATACATGAAACAAAAAGCAACTGATAGCCCCAAACTTCAACCCAAATCTGGCCATGATTCTGCCTTCTTTCTGCCACTCCAGGCTGCTTCTGTCTTTGTGCACGAGGCTCTTAGGGTACACAGGGCATACATTTGCTTATCAAATGAGCCACATGCCTGAGAGCTACCTGACGTATCACCACCCCCGTTACCCACAGCTCAGTGCCCAGCTCCCCCCAGCCTGACTGCTGTTCAGTGACTGATGCGGCTTCCGCAGATGGAAACTCCCATTTCCATACACACTTGTACTGAAATTTCCCCAAAGCTTTTAATACTAAACACACTACAAGGAAAAGAGGGGAAATGGCACTACACGAGTCAAGGGTTGGGTCACAGGGATGATGATGTTTTGAGGTCATCCTCAAAAGTCCAGGAGAAACTGGGGACCTGGTCAGGTCTGCCCCATCAGGAGCTGTCACTGGAATTATAGCCAAGCCCTCCGCCAGGAGACTTGGGCTATTTCAGGGCTGTTACTTCATAAGATTCTAGCATCTGCTCTGCCTCTTCAGGTTTCTAATTTCAGCTGCAAAGACAGAGTCCAGGAAATGAGACAGACACATCGAAGGGCCTGCAGAAGCAAAGAGGCAAATCCAACTGAATAACTGCCTGCTTTGAAGGGATTTCAAAGAAGAGGCTCAGAAGATGGAAAGAAAAGATTAGAAGAGAGAAATGACAGATAAGAAAATCACAGGAGCAGAGTCACAGCCCTAAGCTGAAATTGAGAAGAATCATGAAACCAAGAAACAGGGAAGGGAGTGGCATGGAGAGGGGCGACTGAGTCTTCCATTTGAAAAGGGAGGCATCTAGAAAGGTTAAGGGACAAACCTAAGGTCACACAGCTTAAAGGAGAAGGGAGATTACAGCGGGGGCTCCGGCTTCCGGGTACTGTTCTGGAAAACCTCAGGAAGGCAGAATGTGTCTGGAACCCACAGCTCCGACTGAGTCTGTCTTTCACAGCATCCTATCCGGTCAAAGATCTACAGAAGGTGCAACGGAAGCCTTGAGGTTCCTGGAAGAAGTTGGTCAAATCTTTAACTGGACCATAAGCTTCAGGTTCTCCAAAAGGGTGATATTTAGATTCCCAAAAGCCACCGTCATGAATGAGCACCTCTGGCATACAGGAGCTCAAAATGAAATTAAGAAGGGGGTTAAAAATGATAACCTAACAAGTAGGAACAGAACACATCAAGTAGACACTCTAATATTAGTGAACTTCCTGTATCAGTGAATAAATGTCAAGACTGCTGGGCTCCACATGCCTGAGAGCTACCTGACGTATCACCACCCCCGTTACCCACAGCTCAGTGCCCAGCTCCCCCCAGCCTGACTGCTGTTCAGTGACTGATGCGGCTTCCGCAGATGGAAACTCCCATTTCCATACACACTTGTACTGAAATTTCCCCAAAGCTTTTAATACTAAACACACTACAAGGAAAGAGGACATGGCACTACACGAGTCAAGGGTTGGGTCACAGGGATGATGATGTTTTGAGGTCATCCTCAAAAGTCCAGGAGAAACTGGGGACCTGGTCAGGTCTGCCCCATCAGGAGCTGTCACTGGAATTATAGCCAAGCCCTCCGCCAGGAGACTTGGGCTATTTCAGGGCTGTTACTTCATAAGATTCTAGCATCTGCTCTGCCTCTTCAGGTTTCTAATTTCAGCTGCAAAGACAGAGTCCAGGAAATGAGACAGACACATCGAAGGGCCTGCAGAAGCAAAGAGGCAAATCCAACTGAATAACTGCCTGCTTTGAAGGGATTTCAAAGAAGAGGCTCAGAAGATGGAAAGAAAAGATTAGAAGAGAGAAATGACAGATAAGAAAATCACAGGAGCAGAGTCACAGCCCTAAGCTGAAATTGAGAAGAATCATGAAACCAAGAAACAGGGAAGGGAGTGGCATGGAGAGGGGCGACTGAGTCTTCCATTTGAAAAGGGAGGCATCTAGAAAGGTTAAGGGACAAACCTAAGGTCACACAGCTTAAAGGAGAAGGGAGATTACAGCGGGGGCTCCGGCTTCCGGGTACTGTTCTGGAAAACCTCAGGAAGGCAGAATGTGTCTGGAACCCACAGCTCCGACTGAGTCTGTCTTTCACAGCATCCTATCCGGTCAAAGATCTACAGAAGGTGCAACGGAAGCCTTGAGGTTCCTGGAAGAAGTTGGTCAAATCTTTAACTGGACCATAAGCTTCAGGTTCTCCAAAAGGGTGATATTTAGATTCCCAAAAAGCCACCGTCATGAATGAGCACCTCTGGCATACAGGAGCTCAAAATGAAATTAAGAAGGGGGTTAAAAATGATAACCTAACAAGTAGGAACAGAACACATCAAGTAGACACTCTAATATTAGTGAACTTCCTGTATCAGTGAATAAATGTCAAGACTGCTGGGCTCCAAAAGCAGTTTAAGAATTTCAAGGCCTAAATAAGCATGACATAAAGTTCAAAATTGAGGCTTTCCTGGTAGCTCAGTGGTAGAGAGTTCGCCTGCCAATGCAGAAGACACAGGTTTGATCCCTGATCCTGGAAGATCCCACATGCTGTGGAGCAACTGAGCCCATGAGCCACAACTATGGAGTCTGGGCTCTAGAGCCTCGGAGTCGCAACTGTTGAGCTCATGTGCCACAGCTACTGAAGCCCATGTGCCCCAGAGTCCCAGTTTCACAAGAGAGGTCACCACAACAAGAAACCTGCTCACCTCAACTAGAGTGGCCCCCACTCTCTGCAACTGGAGAAGAGCCTATACAGCAGTGAAAATCCAGAATAGCAATAAATAAATAAATAAATAAATAAATAAATAAAATTTTCTTAAAAACAATTCAAAATCTATAAAGGAAAAAGACCAACAGATTTGCCATTCTCTTTTGAAGATTCTCCATAAACAAAAACCACTGATAGTTAAGACACATTCACAAATATACAAAGAAAGATTTAACACTCCTTTAAATCAGGAACAAAATACATAAACAACCTATCAAAATACAAAGAGTTGGTAACTAGTGAGAAGCTGCTGCATAGCACAGGGAGTCCAGCCTGCTGCTCTGTGATGACCTAGAGGGGTAGGATGGGGGTGGGGAGACTCAAGAGAGAGGACATACAGGGCTTCCCCTGGTGGTCCAGTGGGTGAGGATACCGCCTTGCAGTGCAAGGGGCGCCGGTTCGATCCCTGGCCTGGGAAGATCCCACATGCCGCAGAGCGGCTGGACCGATGTGTCCAATTACCGAGCCGGAGCTCTGGAGCGCATGCGCCCAGAGCCGGCGCTCTGCAACGACAGACGCCACCGCGGTGGGAGGCCCACAGGAGCCAAAGAACAAAGACGGATGAACATAGACAAATGAAAGACCAATAGAAGTGGCCCGCCCGCTCCCCTCCCTCCCCAACCCGACCCCCGCCCAAAATAAATAAATAAATAAATAAATAAATAAATAAATAAATCTTTAAAAAAAAAAAAAGAGAGGGCATACATATATATATACACACACACACACACACACACACATAATCTGTGTTGATGTACAGCAGAGACCACCCAAGAGTGCAAAGCAATTATCCTCTAATAAAAAAATTTTTTTAAAGACAAAGAGCTGGGGCTTCCCTGGTAGTTCAGTGGGCATAAGAGTCCGCCTTGCGGTGCAAGGGGTGGGTGCCAGTTCAATCCCCGGCCGGGAAAGATCCCACATGCCGAGGAACAGCTGGGCCAATGTGTCCAATTAGAAGCCAGCACTCTGAAGCACATACACCCAGAGCTGGTGCTTTGCAACTTGAGTGGCCACTGCGATGGGAGGCCCACACATTTCAAAAAATAAAGATGGGAAAAGCCGGCGGAACCCGGAACCCGGAGCGAGAAGCCGCAGAAGCGCCGTGTCGCTGTAAGTTCAACCACTACAACTGGAGGGCTTGCTGAACGGAGAGGGGAAGTCGCCCTCGGGTTGCTGACCAGGGACTGGGCACGAGTTGGACGGGAAAGCTTGTGTCCGCCTTTGGAACTCAGACACATAACCGGCAGTGCGTGTGTACCAGTGGCGGAGGAGCCCGCGCTCCCCTAGAGCAGCAGCAGCGGAGGAAGCCGGGGAAAGAGCAGGGACTGGAGACTACAGGCGGGTGCGCAGTAGAGCCGGGGCGCCCCCCTCCAGCACGGGGCTGCGCGCGCCGCGGCCTCCACCTGACCCACTGGGATCAGCCCACCGTCCCGACCAGCACCCAGTATGGCAGCAAAGCCCTCATTTTGCTAAACACAAAAACAGAAACCATAGCAACCGGCGCTATAAGGGAAACCCTACGCCATCAAGACACCACCATCAAGAGCAGATTGGTTTCCAACAGGCAGATGAGAAGATAAAAATCAGAGACAGTATTTAGCTTTTTTTTTATTTTTGCTTGTTTATTTGTGGTGGACTATTTTGCTTATTCAATTGATTGGTCTGGTTTGGGGTTTATTAGTTTGTTTGTTTATTCTGTTTTTTTGTTTGTTTTTGGTTTTCATTTGTTTTGTTTTTTGTGTTTTCTGATCTCTTATTAATTGTTTCTGCCCTTTTTAATTTTTAATTTCTTTTTTTTGACTTTTATTTTATTGTTTTTTTTTTATTTTAATTTTAATTCTTGGAAACCTCTAATTATCTTTCCTCTTTTCCACTGCTTTCTCCCTCTATGTTCTAAATGTAAAACATTTTCCTATCTACCAATATCCTCTAGATAAATTATTTCCTATCTTCCTGTCTCCACTATTCTCTTCCAAATACACTAAGCAATACACACACTATATCTAACCCTATAAAATCCTTCCAAGACGAATCTATTCCTACTCATTACCTATACACTCTCCTCCTCGTCACCCCCAACACATGTCCTAGTTAAAAATTGCTCTCATTGTAATTATCCAAGCCAGGACCTTGCACTGGATCTATTTATTCTGGCACTATTTTAATTAATTCAAAGCTTAACGGGCAAGTATCATCTATGATTGCATGATTTGCCAGAAAGATTTCCTGTGCCTTATCTCTGTAAAACTGGTCAGTTGTGGGGATTGCTGTGTATGTATGTATATCTTACGATTATGTTAGAAAACATCTGCATGCTTTTATGACTTTCACCCATCAGGGATGCACTTCTTGTTCCTCAGATGCTAGTATGTGAACTAATATCACGGAACACCATAGCAAACCAGACATAGAGCCTACACCCCCTGACCAATCATCAAACCAAGGATCCTTGGAGCGGAAGCCCTGATTCCAAGACCCCACACTATCAAAGAACATACGACACTAGAGATTATTCATCTGTAAACAAGACCTAACACCATCCAAGACACAAACCACTGAACCCTTCTACAAGGACAGAAACCCAAAGGAAGGGAGAATTCAACCAAGAAGCCTGGTGGGGGAAAAAGAACTCCACACACACAGACACACACAAAGAAACAAAAATTAACCTAATAATGAAACGTCAGAGAAACACTGCACAAATGAAGGACCAAGCTAGAGAAACACCGCTTCAAATGACAGAGGAGGAGATAGACAAACTATCTGAAAGAGAATTCAGAAAAGCTATACTAATGAGGATGCAAAACACCGAAAGCAGAATATTAGAGGAAATTAGTGCTTTGAGAAGAGACATGCAAGAAATGAAAAATAAGCAAATGGAGACAACCAACTCAATTGCTGAACTCAAAAATACCATAGAAGGTCTCAACAGTAGAGTATCAGAGGCTGAAGAACGGATAAGTGAGCTGGAAGACAGAATGGTGGAAATAAGTGCTAAAGAAAAGAACAAAACTGAAAGAATTAAAAGAACTGAGGATAGCATTAGAGACCTATGAGACAATATCAAACGCACCAACATTAGAATTATAGGAGTTCCAGAAGAAGAAGAGGGGAAGAAAGGCTATGAAAAAATTCTTGAAGAGGTTATAGTTGAAAACTTCCCCAACATGGGAAAGGAAATAGTCAACCAAGTCCAAGAAGCACAAAGAGTTCCATACAGGATAAACCCCAGAAGAAACACACCAAGGCACATTCTAATCAAACTAATGCAGACTAAATATAAAGACAGATTACTAAAAGCAGCTAGGAGCAAACAACAAATAACATATAAAGTTGTGGGGATTGCTGTGTATGTATGTATATCTTACGATTATGTTAGAAAACATCTGCATGCTTTTATGACTTTCACCCATCAGGGATGCACTTCTTGTTCCTCAGATGCTAGTATGTGAACTAATATCACGGAACACCATAGCAAACCAGACATAGAGCCTACACCCCCTGACCAATCATCAAACCAAGGATCCTTGGAGCGGAAGCCCTGATTCCAAGACCCCACACTATCAAAGAACATACGACACTAGAGATTATTCATCTGTAAACAAGACCTAACACCATCCAAGACACAAACCACTGAACCCTTCTACAAGGACAGAAACCCAAAGGAAGGGAGAATTCAACCAAGAAGCCTGGTGGGGGAAAAAGAACTCCACACACACAGACACACACAAAGAAACAAAAATTAACCTAATAATGAAACGTCAGAGAAACACTGCACAAATGAAGGACCAAGCTAGAGAAACACCGCTTCAAATGACAGAGGAGGAGATAGACAAACTATCTGAAAGAGAATTCAGAAAAGCTATACTAATGAGGATGCAAAACACCGAAAGCAGAATATTAGAGGAAATTAGTGCTTTGAGAAGAGACATGCAAGAAATGAAAAATAAGCAAATGGAGACAACCAACTCAATTGCTGAACTCAAAAATACCATAGAAGGTCTCAACAGTAGAGTATCAGAGGCTGAAGAACGGATAAGTGAGCTGGAAGACAGAATGGTGGAAATAAGTGCTAAAGAAAAGAACAAAACTGAAAGAATTAAAAGAACTGAGGATAGCATTAGAGACCTATGAGACAATATCAAACGCACCAACATTAGAATTATAGGAGTTCCAGAAGAAGAAGAGGGGAAGAAAGGCTATGAAAAAATTCTTGAAGAGGTTATAGTTGAAAACTTCCCCAACATGGGAAAGGAAATAGTCAACCAAGTCCAAGAAGCACAAAGAGTTCCATACAGGATAAACCCCAGAAGAAACACACCAAGGCACACTCTAATCAAACTAATGCAGACTAAATATAAAGACAGATTACTAAAAGCAGCTAGGAGCAAACAACAAATAACATATAAAGGAAACCCCATACGTTTAACTGTGGATCTTTCAACAGAAACCCTGCAGGCCAGAGAGAATGGCAAGACACATTTAAACGGCTAAAAGAGAATAACCTCCAACCAAGATTTCTCTACCCAGCAGGAATCTCATTCAAAATTGATGGAGAAGTCAAAAGCTTCACAGACAAGCAAAAACTAAAAGAATTCTGTACCAGAAAACCAGCCCTACAACAAGTGTTAAAGGGCCTGATATAGCCAATAAATAGAGTAGGAGAAGCCTTACAAATTAAACCCCAAATTTCTAAGAAGATGACAATAGGAACATTCGTATCAATAATTACTTTGAATGTAAATGGATTAAATGCTCCAACCAAACGACACAGGTTGGCTGAATGGATCCAGAAGCAAGACCCGTATATATGCTGTTTACAAGAGACCCACTTCAGACCTAGGGACACTCATAGACTGAAAGTGAAAGGCTGGAAAAAGATATTCCATGCAAATGGAAATCAAAAGAAAGCTGGAGTAGCAATCCTCGTATCAGACAAAATAGACTTTAAAGTAAAGAAGATTCTAAGAGACAAGGCAGGTCACTACATCATGATTAAGGGATCTATCCAAGAGCAAGACATAACAGTCATGAATATCTATGCACCCAACACAGGGGCACCTCAATACATAAGACAGGTACTTTCAGACATAAAAGAAGAAATCAACAATTACACAGTAATAGTAGGAGACTTTAACACTCCTCTCACACCAATGGACAGATCATCCAAAAAGAAAATTAATAAAGAAACACAAGCCTTGCTGAGGATAGCAATAAAGACCTATGGGACAATATCAAACACACCAACATTAGAATTATAGGAGTTCAAAAAAAACTATGAAAATTCTTGAAGAGGTTATAGTTGAAAACTTCCCAACATGGGAAAGGAAATAGTCAACCAAGTCCAAGAAGCACAAAGAGTTCCATACAGGATAAACCCCAGAAGAAACACACCAAGGCACACTCTAATCAAACTAATGCAGACTAAATATAAAGACAGATTACTAAAAGCAGCTAGGAGCAAACAACAAATAACATATAAAGGAAACCCCATACGTTTAACTGTGGATCTTTCAACAGAAACCCTGCAGGCCAGAGAGAATGGCAAGACACATTTAAACGGCTAAAAGAGAATAACCTCCAACCAAGATTTCTCTACCCAGCAGGAATCTCATTCAAAATTGATGGAGAAGTCAAAAGCTTCACAGACAAGCAAAAACTAAAAGAATTCTGTACCAGAAAACCAGCCCTACAACAAGTGTTAAAGGGCCTGATATAGCCAATAAATAGAGTAGGAGAAGCCTTACAAATTAAACCCCAAATTTCTAAGAAGATGACAATAGGAACATTCGTATCAATAATTACTTTGAATGTAAATGGATTAAATGCTCCAACCAAACGACACAGGTTGGCTGAATGGATCCAGAAGCAAGACCCGTATATATGCTGTTTACAAGAGACCCACTTCAGACCTAGGGACACTCATAGACTGAAAGTGAAAGGCTGGAAAAAGATATTCCATGCAAATGGAAATCAAAAGAAAGCTGGAGTAGCAATCCTCGTATCAGACAAAATAGACTTTAAAGTAAAGAAGATTCTAAGAGACAAGGCAGGTCACTACATCATGATTAAGGGATCTATCCAAGAGCAAGACATAACAGTCATGAATATCTATGCACCCAACACAGGGGCACCTCAATACATAAGACAGGTACTTTCAGACATAAAAGAAGAAATCAACAATTACACAGTAATAGTAGGAGACTTTAACACTCCTCTCACACCAATGGACAGATCATCCAAAAAGAAAATTAATAAAGAAACACAAGCCTTGAATGCCACACTAGAAAAGATGGACCTCATCGATATCTTTAGGACGTTCCATCCAAAAGCAGAAGAATACGCTTTCTTCTCAAGTGCTCACAGAACCTTCTCCAGGATAGACCACATCTTGGGCCACTAATCAAACCTCAGTCAGTTCAAGAAAACCGAAATTATATCAACCATCTTCTCGGACCACAATGCAATGAGACTAGAGATCAACTACTGGGAAAAAAACCCTAAAAACACAAACACATGGAGATTAAACAATACATACCTAAAAAACCAACTGATCATTGAGGAAATCAAAGGAGAAATTAAACAATTCCTAGAAGAAAATGACAATGAACACACGACAGTGCAAAACTTATGGGATACTGCAAAAGCAGTTCTAAGAGGGAAACATATAGCAATACAATTCCACCTCAAGAAACTAGGAAAATATGAAGCAGATGACCTTAACCTATACTTAAAACAATTGGAGAAAGAAGAACAAAAACACCCCAAAGCCAGCAGAAGAAGAGAAATCATAAGGATCAGAGCAGAAATAAATGAGAAAGAAATGAAAGAAACAATAGTAAAGATAAATAAAACAAAAAGCTAGTTCTTCGAAAAGGTAAACAAAATTGACAAGCCACTGGCCAGACTCATTAAGAAAAAGAGAGAGAAGAACCAGATCAACAAAATCAAAAACAAAAAAGGAGAGATTACAACAGATAATGCAGAAATCCAAAGGATTCTAAAAGACTATTATGAACAGCTATATGGCAACAAACTGGACAACCTGGAAGAAATGGACAGTTTCTTGGAGAAGATTAATCTCCCAAGACTAAGCCAGGAAGAAACAGAAACTTTGAACAACCCAATCACAAGCTCAGAAATCGAATTTGTGATTAAAAATCTACCCAAAAACAAAAGCCCAGGGCCAGATGGCTTCACAGCCAAATTCTACCAAACATTTAAAGAAGAGCTAATGCCTGTCCTTCTAAAACTCTTCCAAAAAATTGCACAGGAAGGAAAACTTCCAAACACATTCTACGAGGCCACCATCACCCTGATACCCAAGCCAGGCAAAGACAACACAAAAAAGGAAAACTATAGGCCAATTTCACTGATGAACTTAGATGCCAAGATCCTCAACAAAATCCTAGCAAACAGAATTCAACGACACGTCAAAAAACTCATACATTATGATCAAGTCGGGTTCATCCCAGGCATGCAAGGCTTCTTCAACATCCGCAAATCAATCAACGTGATATACCATATCAACAAGTTGAAAGACAAAAATCACATGATCATTTCAATAGATGCAGAAAAAGCCTTCGACAAAGTACAACATCCATTTATGATCAAAACTCTTCAGAAAATGGGCATAGAAGGAACCTATCTCAACATAATAAAAGCCATCTATGAGAAGCCTACAGCGAACATTATCCTCAACGGTGAAAAACTGAAAGCATTCCCTCTAAGATCAGGAACAAGACAGGGGTGGCCACTGTCACCACTACTATTCAACATAGTCCTGGAAGTGCTAGCAACAGCAATAAGAAAAGAGAAAGAAATCAAAAGAATCCAGATTGGAAAGGAAGAAGTCAAACTCTCTCTGTTTGCAGATGATATGATATTATACATAGAAAATCCCAAAGACTCTATTACAAAGCTACTAGAGCTAATCAATGAATTCAGCAAAGTCACAGGATACAAAGTCAACACACAGAAATCACTGGCATTCCTATACACAAACAATGAAAAATCAAAAACGAAAAAGGAGAGATTACAACAGATAATGCAGAAATCCAAAGGATTCTAAAAGACTATTATGAACAGCTATATGGCAACAAACTGGACAACCTGGAAGAAATGGACAGTTTCTTGGAGAAGATTAATCTCCCAAGACTAAGCCAGGAAGAAACAGAAACTTTGAACAACCCAATCACAAGCTCAGAAATCGAATTTGTGATTAAAAATCTACCCAAAAACAAAAGCCCAGGGCCAGATGGCTTCACAGCCAAATTCTACCAAACATTTAAAGAAGAGCTAATGCCTGTCCTTCTAAAACTCTTCCAAAAAATTGCACAGGAAGGAAAACTTCCAAACACATTCTACGAGGCCACCATCACCCTGATACCCAAGCCAGGCAAAGACAACACAAAAAAGGAAAACTATAGGCCAATTTCACTGATGAACTTAGATGCCAAGATCCTCAACAAAATCCTAGCAAACAGAATTCAACGACACGTCAAAAAACTCATACATTATGATCAAGTCGGGTTCATCCCAGGCATGCAAGGCTTCTTCAACATCCGCAAATCAATCAACGTGATATACCATATCAACAAGTTGAAAGACAAAAATCACATGATCATTTCAATAGATGCAGAAAAAGCCTTCGACAAAGTACAACATCCATTTATGATCAAAACTCTTCAGAAAATGGGCATAGAAGGAACCTATCTCAACATAATAAAAGCCATCTATGAGAAGCCTACAGCGAACATTATCCTCAACGGTGAAAAACTGAAAGCATTCCCTCTAAGATCAGGAACAAGACAGGGGTGGCCACTGTCACCACTACTATTCAACATAGTCCTGGAAGTGCTAGCAACAGCAATAAGAAAAGAGAAAGAAATCAAAAGAATCCAGATTGGAAAGGAAGAAGTCAAACTCTCTCTGTTTGCAGATGATATGATATTATACATAGAAAATCCCAAAGACTCTATTACAAAGCTACTAGAGCTAATCAATGAATTCAGCAAAGTCACAGGATACAAAGTCAACACACAGAAATCACTGGCATTCCTATACACAAACAATGAAAAATCAGAAAACAAAAGCAAAGAGGCAATCCCCTTCACCACTGCAACCAAAAGAATCAAATATCTAGGAATAAACCTACCCAAAGAAACAAAAGAATTGTACACAGAAAATTATAAGACACTCATGAGAGAAATTAAAGAAGACTTAAACAGATGGAGAGATATTCCATGTTCCTGGATCGGAAGAATCAATATTGTGAAAATGGCCATACTACCAAATATCATCTACAGATTCAATGCAATACCTATCCAACTACCATTGACATTTTTCACAGAACTAGACCAAAGAATCACACAGTTCATATGGAAACACAAAAGACCTCGAATAGCCAAAGCAATCCTGAGAAAGAAAAACGGAGTTGGAGGGATCAGCCTCCCTAACTTCAGACTCTACTAAAAAGCAACAGTCATCAAGACAGTATGGTACTGGCACAAAAAACAGAACTATAGATCAATGGAACAAGATAGAGAACCCAGAGATAAATTCGCACACTTATGGGTACCTTATTTTTTTTTTTTTAAACCTTTATTTTACTTTTAACTTTTACAGAGTTTTGCTGTTCACAGACATGCATGTTCTCAGATTAGTCTGGGTACCTTATTTTTGACAAAGGAGGCAAAACTATAAAATGGGACAAACACAGCCTCTTCAACAAATGGTGCTGGGAAAATTGGACAGCCACATGCAAAAAAATGAAGTTGGAACATTCCCTGACACCATACACTAAGATCAACTCAAAATGGATTAAAGACCAGATGGATGTAAGACCAGAAACCATCAAACTCTTAGAGGAGAATATAGGCAAAACCCTCAGGGACATCAATCAAAGAAAGATCTTCTCTGACCCACCTACTAGAATAGTGGAACTGAAAAGAAAAGTGAACACGTGGGACCTCATGAAACTTAAAAGCTTTTGTACAGTCAAAGAAATTACAAAAAAGCTGAACAGACACCCCACAGAGTGGGAGAAAGTCATAGCAAATGAAACAACAGATAAAGAATTCATCTCCAAAATCAGAAAACAAAAGCAAAGAGGCAATCCCCTTCACCACTGCAACCAAAAGAATCAAATATCTAGGAATAAACCTACCCAAAGAAACAAAAGAATTGTACACAGAAAATTATAAGACACTCATGAGAGAAATTAAAGAAGACTTAAACAGATGGAGAGATATTCCATGTTCCTGGATCGGAAGAATCAATATTGTGAAAATGGCCATACTACCAAATATCATCTACAGATTCAATGCAATACCTATCCAACTACCATTGACATTTTTCACAGAACTAGACCAAAGAATCACACAGTTCATATGGAAACACAAAAGACCTCGAATATCAAAGCAATCCTGAGATAAAAAAACGGAGTTTGAGGGATCAGCCTCCCTAACTTCAGACTCTACTACAGAGCAACAGTCATCAAGACAGTATGGTACTGGCACAAAAACAGAAATATAGATCAATGGAACAAGATAGAGAACCCAGAGATAAATTCGCACACTTATGGGTACCTTATTTTTTTTTTTTTAAACCTTTATTTTACTTTTAACTTTTACAGAGTTTTGCTGTTCACAGACATGCATGTTCTCAGATTAGTCTGGGTACCTTATTTTTGACAAAGGAGGCAAAACTATAAAATGGGACAAACACAGCCTCTTCAACAAATGGTGCTGGGAAAATTGGACAGCCACATGCAAAAAAATGAAGTTGGAACATTCCCTGACACCATACACTAAGATCAACTCAAAATGGATTAAAGACCAGATGGATGTAAGACCAGAAACCATCAAACTCTTAGAGGAGAATATAGGCAAAACCCTCAGGGACATCAATCAAAGAAAGATCTTCTCTGACCCACCTACTAGAATAGTGGAACTGAAAAGAAAAGTGAACACGTGGGACCTCATGAAACTTAAAAGCTTTTGTACAGTCAAAGAAATTACAAAAAAGCTGAACAGACACCCCACAGAGTGGGAGAAAGTCATAGCAAATGAAACAACAGATAAAGAATTCATCTCCAAAATCTACAAGCAACTCAGACAACTCAACACAGGAAAAACGAACAACCCAATCAAAAAATGGGAAAAAGATCTAAAGAGACGCCTCTCCAAAGAGGACATACAGATGGCCCAAAAGCACATGAAACGATGCTCAACCTCGCCTATCATTAGAGAAGTGCAAATTAAAACCACAATGAGATACCACCTCACACCCGTCAGAATGGCCATCATCAACAAATCGACAGACAATAAATGCTGGAGAGGGTGCGGAGAAAAGGGAACCCTCTTGCATTGCTGGTGGGAATGTAAACTGATACAACCTCTGTGGAAGACAATATGGAGATTCCTTAAAAGACTAAAAATAGAAGCAACCTATGACCCAGCAATCCCACTATTAGGCCGATATTCTGATGAAATCAAAAATGAAAGGGGCACCTGTACCCCAGTGTTCATTGCAGCTCTCTATACAATAGCCAGAACATGGAAGCAACCTAGATGTCCATCGACAAATGAATGGATACAGAAGCTCTGGTACATATATACAATGGAATACTACTCAGCTGTTAAAAGAAATGCAGAAGACTCAGTCCTAATGAGGTGGCTAGCTCTAGAACCTATCATAAAAAGTGAAGTAAGTCAAAAAGAGAAAGACAAATACAGCATACTAACACACATATATGGAATCTAGTAGGACGGTCTTGATAACACACACAGTGAACTCATGGAAAAACAGACGGAGCATAGACATATGGACATTATGGGGAAGAAATAGGGAAGGGGAGGCATGGAGACAGTAACATGGAAACCTATACTGTCATGTGTGGAAAAGATAGCTATTGTCATTATGCTAAGGGAATAGGAGTACCTACAATCACTTGGGACGATGGTCTGGAGGGGTGGGAGGGGGGGAACTGGGTGGAGGGAGGGTCCAGGGATATGCATATGAATGATCTGGGAACATACATGTTGGTGAACAACAAAACTCTGTAAAATCTTAAAGAATAAAAAAAAAAAAGAAATAAAGAAAGATGGATGAAAAATAAATGATGACTTAGAAGTAAAAACAAAAAAAAAAGACAAAGAGCGAATCAACATATGAAAAGAATGCTCAACCTTACTCATGATTTAAGAAATGACCATTAAATAGCAAGATATCATTTTTTTAACCTACAAGTTTTGCAAAGTATTAGAAGACTGGTAACACCAAAAGGTAAGGATATAGGCACACTCAGGCTGTTGACAGAACAGCAAAATGGATTGAACCTGGAGGGCAGCTTCATTTAGTCTGGTCAAGTCTAGCAGTCTCTCCTATGAAAGCACTAGCCTGGGGATAAAGTAAATAAATAAGGATAGTAACCACAGCATAGTTT
Source organism: Tragulus kanchil (assembly GCA_022376925.1). Lineage (NCBI taxonomy): Eukaryota > Metazoa > Chordata > Mammalia > Artiodactyla > Tragulidae > Tragulus > Tragulus kanchil. The sequence continues at coordinate 141,765,087 of JAIOJX010000003.1, forward strand.
ATAGTTGTACAAACTGAGAATCGGCCTAAATTTCCATCAATCATAGAGTGGACGTACAGTCTCTCATGTGACTCTTGTCATCACTAATGCGTAGTAGTAGACTAACATATATGATTTGGAAAGATAATCAAGGTATATTAAATGACAACATTCAGAATGCATACAATACGATCCTTGTTTTGCTTGTAACAAAATGTGGCTCTATGGACACGCGGTCTGTGCGTGCAAGAAGCAGGTCTGGCATGACGCAGGACACCCAGACTCGGCTGCTCTGCGACAACCTGGAGGGACGGGGTGGAGAGGGCGGTGGGGGGAGTTCAGGACGGAGGGAACACACGGGTACCCGTGGCCAATTCACACTGACCTATGGCAAAAACCACTGCAATATCCTAAGGTAATCATCCTCCAATTAAAATTAAAAAATAAATTCTTAAGAAAAAGGCGAGTCTGAAAGTCTATAGCAAAACTTAACAGTCCATCTCCAAGTGGGTGGGATCAGAAGAAGGAAGGATGAAACACGTTAACAGGAAGAATAGTAAGATCAGGGATGATCTTTATTTTCTGTATTGTCTTCCGCATCTTCCTAATTTTCTATAATACTCATGAGTTCCCCTGTAGTTATTTTGTTTTGTTTTGTTTTTCTTTTCTATCTTTCCCTTGTAGTTAGAATTCAATGAAAATACTAAACATTGCATAATGAAATATATAGAAAACGGTAGTTCACTGTGAAGGAAAGGGAGATGTCATCTATCTAGGAGAAAATGACAGAGGTGACCCTCAATCTATACTACAGTCCCAAGGGAACGCTTACCAAAAAAGAAAAAACTATATGCAGATACGCTTTGTTTTCATCAAAGATTTAACACTCACTGAGTACGCTAGTGTTCCGAGAACTCACCCACTCACCAGGCACAGAACACACAGTGCCCATGACGTGGCTCTGACTCTCTACTGGGCCACCAAAATCTCAAGCCAGGACATTGCCTATGGGCCTGCTCAACAATAAAAACCTGAAAGTTACTTTTTTTTTTTTTTATGAAGTCAGGTTTTTTAAAATTTTGATTTGTCTATTTACTTTTGGCTATTCTGGGTTTTCACTGCTGCCACAGGTTCTTCTCTAGTTGCAGGAAGTAGGGGCTACTCTCTAGTTGACGTGAGCAGGCTTCTTGTTGTGGTGACTTTTTTTTTTCTTGTTGTGGAACTCGGTCTCTAGGGCTCACAGACTTCAGTAGCTGTGGCACATGGGTTCAACAGTTGCAGCTCCACAGCTCTAGAGCACAGGCTCAGTAGTTGTGGCTCATAGACACGCGGTCTGTGCGTGCAAGAAGCAGGTCTGGCATGACGCAGGACACCCAGACTCGGCTGCTCTGCGACAACCTGGAGGGACGGGGTGGAGAGGGCGGTGGGGGGAGTTCAGGACGGAGGGAACACACGGGTACCCGTGGCCAATTCACACTGACCTATGGCAAAAACCACTGCAATATCCTAAGGTAATCATCCTCCAATTAAAATTAAAAAATAAATTCTTAAGAAAAAGGCGAGTCTGAAAGTCTATAGCAAAACTTAACAGTCCATCTCCAAGTGGGTGGGATCAGAAGAAGGAAGGATGAAACACGTTAACAGGAAGAATAGTAAGATCAGGGATGATCTTTATTTTCTGTATTGTCTTCCGCATCTTCCTAATTTTCTATAATACTCATGAGTTCCCCTGTAGTTATTTTGTTTTGTTTTGTTTTTCTTTTCTATCTTTCCCTTGTAGTTAGAATTCAATGAAAATACTAAACATTGCATAATGAAATATATAGAAAACGGTAGTTCACTGTGAAGGAAAGGGAGATGTCATCTATCTAGGAGAAAATGACAGAGGTGACCCTCAATCTATACTACAGTCCCAAGGGAACGCTTACCAAAAAAGAAAAAACTATATGCAGATACGCTTTGTTTTCATCAAAGATTTAACACTCACTGAGTACGCTAGTGTTCCGAGAACTCACCCACTCACCAGGCACAGAACACACAGTGCCCATGACGTGGCTCTGACTCTCTACTGGGCCACCAAAATCTCAAGCCAGGACATTGCCTATGGGCCTGCTCAACAATAAAAACCTGAAAGTTACTTTTTTTTTTTTTTATGAAGTCAGGTTTTTTAAAATTTTGATTTGTCTATTTACTTTTGGCTATTCTGGGTTTTCACTGCTGCCACAGGTTCTTCTCTAGTTGCAGGAAGTAGGGGCTACTCTCTAGTTGACGTGAGCAGGCTTCTTGTTGTGGTGACTTTTTTTTTTCTTGTTGTGGAACTCGGTCTCTAGGGCTCACAGACTTCAGTAGCTGTGGCACATGGGTTCAACAGTTGCAGCTCCACAGCTCTAGAGCACAGGCTCAGTAGTTGTGGCTCATAGGCTTAGTTGCTCCGCAGCATGTAGGATCTTCCCAAATCAGGGACTGAACTCATGTCTCCTGCATTGGCAGGTGAACTCTTTACCACTGAGCTACCAGGGAAGCCCTGTAAGTTACTTTTTTTTTTTTTTTTTTTTATAGCTGCCCTAAATACTTTATTATTATATTCAAAATAAAGATATTCATTCTCTTGGAGTACTGTTGCCACACTTAACATAAATAACACTAATGTAAGTTACTTTTGACATGACATTTCTCACAGCGAGATCGTCTGGAGTGTGCCCATTTTACCAGAGTACTCACACCATGGACTCATGACATGGCTATAGCTCCTGCATGAACCACCATTACAGGCTTCATATTTTCACACAGCCTCAAGGATGCTACTCCATCTTTACTGAGAATGGAATTATTTGAAAGTCAAAGGCGTGAGTCAGCCCCAAATTCAGGAAACAAGGTAGGTTCCATATCACTCACCTTCCTAGTTACTTCTGGTGCAAGGCTATTCTCCTGATTACCAAGCTTAGAACCTTGGAAAAGACTTTTTTCTCCCTCATCGTCCAATCTCTAACCACGATGACCAATTAATTTATTGCCCAAACTGGAATGCTTCTAAGAGGGAAAAGAAGCCCTTTTAATATTAGGTTGATGCCTGTGAAATAACCCCTTGAGATCACTTTTGACCTACAGAAAGGCAGCTTCATACAATTTGCCTAAGCCAGATGAATAGGCACAAACAAGGACAAGTGGCCATCCAGCACCAGAGTCACCACCAAACCCTTTCCCATCTGCTGCCCACACCAACTCTCCATTCTTCCCATTTGAATCACTCAGGCATTCTTTGCCTTGAAACTCGGGCTGGCAAGTTCTATGGTGTCCTTGCTTTCTCTCTCTCTCCTCTCCAACTCATCCTGCCAATAGCCAGGAGATCCTCCCTCCCTAAAACCCAGGTCTGGCCTTGCACACCTTGTTCAAGAAGGGTCAGTGGTTGCCAGAGCCTCTTGTAGGTGGTTATTCAAGGCCCACGGCGCTCTCTGACCTCTATTTCCACTCTCTCCGCTGATCTGACCTTTATGAGCCATGCAGTAACCCAGCATTAGCTGGATCCCGCTATTTAAGGGTGAAGTCCTTCTCCATTGGCCTCATTCACACTGAGCATCCTTAAAGATTGAATTCCCTGCACCCTGTCTTCTGTTCCTGCTTCCTCTCCTTAGTCTCTAACTTTCCACTCACCCAGGGGCCCAGTCTAGGATTCTATGATGGTTTCTCAGCTTGGCCACAACGTATCCCCATCTCTGCCCAATGTCTGCTCTCAGCTCCTCTGGGAGACCCCCGCTGAGCCAGCCCAGACCCTGCAGCCTTACCTGGCACCCACTGACGAGGCTGGTGTGATGGGGAACGGTCACTGCACAGGCAGCCACCCAGCCCTATAGGATCACCCCATTGCCTGAGCAAGCCCTGGATTTTCAAAATATGGTTGCTGGGATGGTTTCCTCTTCCTAGGACGCCCCACCCTCCCCTATCTTATCCTCCTGAAATCCCCCCCATTCTTCAGGACTTCAGCCTTCTCTGACTTTCCTCCCACACCCGGATGAACCTCTCAAGTCCATCTCACCTCCGTCATCCCACACCAGCGCCTTCTGGCTTGTCCCAGGGGCACTCATACACTTACAGAACCTGGACAGTCGGTGCCATGAAAGCAGCCTTCAGCATTCTTTTGATTCCCAGACAACTTCACCACCTGTCTCACTGAACGTGCTCAATACAGATCTATTTAGTTGTACAGATGACATGTGCTTGGTCCACGTGTAAATTACATGAAGACTTGAATTATAGAAGTTTCTAAACTTCTTGAGCAATAGCAGTGTGGTTACAATAGTCCTTGACAATAAAAATGGTAACATGTGAACATGCAAATTCTGACTTTTTGTTAAAAGTCATTCATCACTTCATGGGAACAGAATATAGGGCTTATTTTCCAGGCAATAAGCAGGATAGATTTATAGAAATAACAGGTAACAAGTTTTAGGTTCCAAATTTTTCCTCAAATGACACAAGGCAGTGACTGGGGAGGGACAGTAACTGCCAAAACAAGTCCCAAGCCTTGCAAAAGTCTAGAGGCAAGTCATCAACACAAGGCAGCTACAGGTGCCAAAGGACTCAATAAAAATGAAGAAACCAGGGCAGGAGATCACAGACCCTGCTGAAACCGAGATTGAAGTGAAACTGAGAAGGAGCAGCAAAAGAAACACGAAACTGAAGACAGCACAGCCTGGGACCAGCAAAGCAAAGTCCGCAGCCAGGAAACTGACACTCAGCTCTAAACAGAGGGGAAACTACACACAGCTTTTGCCAAGGAGGCTACAGATGTGAGTCAGGAAAAGACAAGACTGACCAGCCCCAATGAAGTCCAGGCAAGAGACCACCTGTCAAGATCAGAGTAAATGATTTCCTACAAAATTAGTGACCATTTCCTCCACAATGTAACTAGCTTGTAGTTACATTGTAACTAACATTCTCCATCAAGCATGTCAGTTTGTGGGTTTATTCACAGTTATGTGTGTGCATGCTCAGTTGCTAAGTCGTGTCTGACTCTTTGCGACCCCATGGACTACTATATAGCCCACCAGGCTCCTCTGTCCACAGGATTTCCCAGGTAAGAAGACTGGAGTGGGTAACCATTTCCTTCTCCTGGGGATCTTCCTGATCCGGAGATTGAACTTGCATCTCTGACACTGGCAGGTGTATTCTTTATCATTGAGCCAACAGGGAAACTCACTTAGGGGTGTATTCTAATAGTTCATATTCAGAGTTGTGGAGATGCTACACTGCTCAAATCAGTTGTTTCTCTCATAGGTCTACTGTTCAAACTGTTTAAGGGCCAAGGTGTTGACTGGTAACTGTTGCTTTGGAACTACAGGCTCCAAACCTAGTTGCCAAGTTCTCTGGATTCCAATTAAAACCTAACATTTCACATTAGATGGACCAAAGACCCCATCAAAATCAACATTAAAATATCTACCAAGTAGCACGCTAGCTGTTATCATAAAGAAAATACGGATGAAGCCAGAAAAAAAACCTCACTCACATCAAGCAGCTTGTAAACAACAACTCAGCTCTGAAAAACAGTTAAGTCTTTGGGGGTAGAAACTGGAAGTACCACAGTGTGGGGGCTGGATTAACTGGGAAAGGCTCCCTTTCCAGGAAGCAATGCAGAGGCATTTCTTCACCCAAACTCATTTCTCTCTCAAAGAAGAAGAGTAGCAGCTAATCCCAAGGACTGGACGTTATCAACAGGTGGAGTTACTATGGTCTTGAAAACGACTCTGCCCTCTTTCCCTTGGCCCCGCCCTGCCTTGCTCTACCTGTGCTTAGGCAGGTTCACTTTGGGCAGCCAGAAAGCGTCCTTTGGTTAGTAGATCAGGTGACCTGCTTTCCAGACTCAGCCATCTTGACATTTTGGCAACCTTATGACCTCAACAATTTACCCACAGGGCTGTACTGGAAGGTAAAAGAGTGCTGCCTTGGCATTGCACAAGCCACCACCTTGGGCCCCATCTCTAAGCCGTGTTTCGGATGGATATTATATCAACTCAAACCATGGAGGCCGGGGGGAAACAAAGAGGCTCTAGCTCAGCCCTCCCTGGAAGTTAGTGTCAGCATCTAACAATCTCATTTCTGTTCAAAATCCTTAAATCTCAGTCCTTTCAGTTTTTCCTTATAACGATTCCCGTCTAACTGCTAACAAGTCTTTCCAACATTATAACCAGATGGCACTTTGAAATTTGGTGGGTCCTCATGAATACTCTGCCCCCAAGAGAATGGAGTTCCAAATGGGTAGAACAACCAGGAAGCATCATTTTGGAACATGGTTACATGCTATGCAGTAAGACTCTTCTTTAGTAAAAAGCAACAGTTTTTTTTAAAGAAAAAATGTTTAACTTAGTTTAGGTCAGTACTGTGCAAGAATATAATTAAATTGTTCATCTTTGTGATGGTTCTGGTCTTTCTCTGGAATGAAGATTAATGCACAACCAGGGTGGACATCAGGATAAGAGACATTCTTGGATTTCCATAAACAACAGAATCCGTTCCTCACTAATACTATCATTAATAATCATGAATTACAGACCATGCTCTCTTAACCTTCAGGTAAATCAACACAAATCTTTCATAGCCTTTCTCAAGGTTTAAAAATAGCAATTCACACCCTTTGACACTGAACTTATTTCTACAACGCTATAATTTTTGGCCTTTTTTACCTGGCCTCACATGCCTATATTCCAATGGAAATCAGAAAAAAATGTTCCATCTGAAAAGCACCTGCAGGTCATTCCCCACGCTCCTCAGGGGACCCACCTGGGGAGACAGGAACCGAGCACAGAGGCCGACAGTGGCAGGCACCGCACTCCAGCGGGGAGAGCAACAGAAGGGCCTCTCACATCAGGCTTTTATCTGGAGTCACAAGCACAAGCACATCCAAGAGACCACAGGGCCCACGATCTACGGAATCTACTGGAAACTCTCCATGGTCATGGCATGCTCTTAGGAGAATAGAACTGTAGAAACCAGGCCTCAGCAGAAAGAACAGAGGATGAAGGTATCGGACCTTCCAGGACAGGTAAGATCTGGAAAGAGTAAAGGGTGGCGGCCACCTCAGATGACATACAGCTTCTGAATTGACACCTCAGGTGGACATGGAGCTATGTGAAGACACGGATGGCAGGAGGTGAGAATCAAGCCAACGTGGTGACAGGCTGCCATATTTCTCAGCATGCTGGGCCGCTGCAGGGCCCTGGGAGGTCAACTCTTTTATCCAGAGAGTGAACAGAGAGATGGGGCCTTCAAAAGCAGCATCTACCCTTATTAATCTTCTAACTGGAAGCAGATGGACAAGAGCCCTGCCAGAATGCACAGTAAACCCTGGCAGGCACAGAACCCCAGAATGCCACAGCAGCCACACCTGTGGGTGGGCTGGGGTTCAGCTGGAAAGACTGCAACGGAGCACTCTGAGGGCCACCAGGACTCACACATTAGGCGGACTCCAGAAGAGAGGTTAGTCAGAAGCAAAGACTCGGTTTCTGCAGTTTAGAAGAAGAATTCTTCTCAAATAAGACAGGAATTCAGGCCAGGATGAGGCTGGATGATAAAACAAGACGAAGGTCAGTCACTAGCACTTGGGCAGGAACAAGAGGTACGCTGTATGGCGTGTTTAGTTGTGTCCGACTCCTCTGTGACTCCATGACTATAGCCCACCAGGCTCCTCTGTCCATGGGGTTCTCCAGGCAAGAATACTGGAGTGGGTTGCCATTTCCTCCTCCAGGGAATCTTCTCGACCCAGGGATTGAATTGTTCAAGTCTGACTTGAGGCTCCATGTGCTGCTTCCAGCACAGAGCTGGGCTGTTCCTGCAAGAGACGAGGTGCTCTTTCCTTTCCTGTCACACAGTGCAGTGCACTTGGCTTTGAGGGGTCCCCTGTGCTAGAACCTGGTGCTCTCTGACCAAGGATCCTGGCAGAACAAAGTCATGAAGCCGGTGATGCTAAGCTCGCTGCATGAGCCAGGACTACTTGGTCACTGGCAGTAGTTATGGGTCTAGAAACCCTGCCTACACTTCCGACTCTCCATCCCCAGCTTCCTGAATCTGAACCACCATCAGGACCTGGGAAAGCTAAGGTATCGGACCTTCCAGGACAGGTAAGATCTGGAAAGAGTAAAGGGTGGCGGCCACCTCAGATGACATACAGCTTCTGAATTGACACCTCAGGTGGACATGGAGCTATGTGAAGACACGGATGGCAGGAGGTGAGAATCAAGCCAACGTGGTGACAGGCTGCCATATTTCTCAGCATGCTGGGCCGCTGCAGGGCCCTGGGAGGTCAACTTTTTTATCCAGAGAGTGAACAGAGAGATGGGGCCTTCAAAAGCAGCATCTACCCTTATTAATCTTCTAACTGGAAGCAGATGGACAAGAGCCCTGCCAGAATGCACAGTAAACCCTGGCAGGCACAGAACCCCAGAATGCCACAGCAGCCACACCTGTGGGTGGGCTGGGGTTCAGCTGGAAAGACTGCAACGGAGCACTCTGAGGGCCACCAGGACTCACACATTAGGCGGACTCCAGAAGAGAGGTTAGTCAGAAGCAAAGACTCGGTTTCTGCAGTTTAGAAGAAGAATTCTTCTCAAATAAGACAGGAATTCAGGCCAGGATGAGGCTGGATGATAAAACAAGACGAAGGTCAGTCACTAGCACTTGGGCAGGAACAAGAGGTACGCTGTATGGCGTGTTTAGTTGTGTCCGACTCCTCTGTGACTCCATGACTATAGCCCACCAGGCTCCTCTGTCCATGGGGTTCTCCAGGCAAGAATACTGGAGTGGGTTGCCATTTCCTCCTCCAGGGAATCTTCTCGACCCAGGGATTGAATTGTTCAAGTCTGACTTGAGGCTCCATGTGCTGCTTCCAGCACAGAGCTGGGCTGTTCCTGCAAGAGACGAGGTGCTCTTTCCTTTCCTGTCACACAGTGCAGTGCACTTGGCTTTGAGGGGTCCCCTGTGCTAGAACCTGGTGCTCTCTGACCAAGGATCCTGGCAGAACAAAGTCATGAAGCCGGTGATGCTAAGCTCGCTGCATGAGCCAGGACTACTTGGTCACTGGCAGTAGTTATGGGTCTAGAAACCCTGCCTACACTTCCGTACCTCTCCATCCCCAGCTTCCATGGTTGTAAGAACCACAATTAGAAAGCTGCTATGGTCAATAACATGGGCACATGACCACTCAATCACAGCCAAGACCAGACTAAGACAGCCCAATGACCGACCGCATGCTTTCCTGTGAACGCATGATGTCACAGGAGCTGAGAGAAGAAGTACAAGTGCTGAGCACCCAAGTGGGAAGAGAAGCAGCCACCAACCTTAAAAAGTGCTCCCAGAGGAGTTAAACCCTGTACAACCTGCTGCTCAGATCAGCTGCTTGGAAACCCTGCCCTTACCAGGTCCGCTGACAGGGGCTTTCCAAAAGTGGCCGTGCTCAGTGGACAACGAGGCTTTCGTCCTCACCCTGCTAACAGCAGGATTACAGAGAACTCTCTTGCTTTTCTGCAAAACCCCCAGGCCCACTGCGCCTCAGGCCTGGGCTTGTGCTGGGCTCTGTCTGGACTATTCTTCCACCAGACACCCATGCTGCCTGGTCCCTCACCTGCTTCATGTCTCTGCCCAAATGGGACCTTCTAAGCACAGCTTCACATTTCACTATGACTCCTTTCTCCCCATTTCATACATCTCTTCTCTGATTCAGTCCCTACTTCCGCTCCCAATACTCAACAGTATCTATGGACTAAATAGTTATCTTACTTGTCTCATTCCCTCTGATGTAAGTCCCATGTGAACTGGAGACGTAACTCACCATTTGCTCTAGGTATTTCTAGCAGTTGGTAGGTACTCAAATATTTAAATGAATAAAATAGATTTTACTTCCATGGGGTTCTCCAGGCAAGAATACTGGAGTGGGTTGCCATTTCCTCCTCCAGGGAATCTTCTCGCCCTTGAGGCTCCCATGTGCTGCTTCCAGCACAGAGCTGGGCTGTTCCTGCAAGAGACGAGGTGCTCTTTCCTTTCCTGTCACACAGTGCAGTGCACTTGGCTTTGAGGGGTCCCCTGTGCTAGAACCTGGTGCTCTCTGACCAAGGATCCTGGCAGAACAAAGTCATGAAGCCGGTGATGCTAAGCTCGCTGCATGAGCCAGGACTACTTGGTCACTGGCAGTAGTTATGGGTCTAGAAACCCTGCCTACACTTCCGTACCTCTCCATCCCCAGCTTCCATGGTTGTAAGAACCACAATTAGAAAGCTGCTATGGTCAATAACATGGGCACATGACCACTCAATCACAGCCAAGACCAGACTAAGACAGCCCAATGACCGACCGCATGCTTTCCTGTGAACGCATGATGTCACAGGAGCTGAGAGAAGAAGTACAAGTGCTGAGCACCCAAGTGGGAAGAGAAGCAGCCACCAACCTTAAAAAGTGCTCCCAGAGGAGTTAAACCCTGTACAACCTGCTGCTCAGATCAGCTGCTTGGAAACCCTGCCCTTACCAGGTCCGCTGACAGGGGCTTTCCAAAAGTGGCCGTGCTCAGTGGACAACGAGGCTTTCGTCCTCACCCTGCTAACAGCAGGATTACAGAGAACTCTCTTGCTTTTCTGCAAAACCCCCAGGCCCACTGCGCCTCAGGCCTGGGCTTGTGCTGGGCTCTGTCTGGACTATTCTTCCACCAGACACCCATGCTGCCTGGTCCCTCACCTGCTTCATGTCTCTGCCCAAATGGGACCTTCTAAGCACAGCTTCACATTTCACTATGACTCCTTTCTCCCCATTTCATACATCTCTTCTCTGATTCAGTCCCTACTTCCGCTCCCAATACTCAACAGTATCTATGGACTAAATAGTTATCTTACTTGTCTCATTCCCTCTGATGTAAGTCCCATGTGAACTGGAGACGTAACTCACCATTTGCTCTAGGTATTTCTAGCAGTTGGTAGGTACTCAAATATTTAAATGAATAAAATAGTATTTACTCTCACTTACATAAGGAAGTGGGGTATGGAACTTCCCTTGTTTCCAATGCAGGGGGCATAGGTTTGATCCTTAATCAGGGAAGATTCCTCATGTCTCATGGCACAGACAAAAAACAAAAAAAAAAAAAAAAAAGGAAAGTAATTAAATGGCAAGATTAAGCACCTTCCCAAGCATACATTACTAAAAGCCACCAGAGCCAGGACTGGACCCTAGATGTGCGGAACTCCAAAGCAATAATCAGAATCCACGCTTGTGTCAGTCAAATGGACGTTGTTCTAAATCCCTAAACATGTGCTGCTCAAACCAGCCAGTCATACTCCATAAACGCAGACCCCTAACATTCAGGACCCAATGAAGATGGAAGTTAAGAAACCAAACTTATGCCAATATTAAAAATTCCCAAAGATGCCTGTAGCATGGATTGGTGAGCGTAAGTTTATTAGGGCTATTAACAACCTGGGGGATCCTGACCACATAGAATATATGAGTCTGTCAAAAAATATATATATATACACACACACACACTCATATGTATATTTTTAAAGTATGGTTAAAAACAGGGTAAAGGAAGAAAACACAGAACCAAACACCTATGGATTCAGATTAGAGAATGCCTCACTAAGCACAAACCCCTCAGAAGATCCTGCAGACATAGTGTCCTATGAACAGAAGAGCAGCAGATGCACGAGCTACTCTTAAATGCTCACAATAATGAGGGTTCTACAATATTAGATTTCTTCCCAGGATTATGTCACAGGTTCCCTCTGGACCAGTTCTGTTCAGATTCCTATCCTTTGGTGGAGATCCTATTAAGTAAGAAAATGGCAAGACGAACAAAGAAATAATACTCGGATTAGATCAGCTCCAAGACTGCTCGTGGGGGAGCCCCGGCCGTGCCTCCTGTTCTTGAGGCGCCTCAGTGTCACTGCAAGCAGCCCAGAGCAACACGATGACACCAGGGCCAGAGGCATCACTACCGTCGCTTACCATCAGAGCACTCCCTGTTCAAGGCACCAAAAAAAGAACCTACCATCTAACAGAAGCAAATTCCATGCATAAAATCACCAAGCCCCTGCCCTACAAAGGGCACTGATTAGTCACGGATTGAAATGGAGATTCACCCAACTTCAAGACTGCAATTTAAATTAGTAGACAGGAGAACTGGCCCTTTTGGGTTGCATCCTTTCAGCAAGCTGCAGTGTGACTTCTCCAGATGGATTGCATCTTTTACTCAAATTCATGTTCTCTGGGTTAAATCCATTGTGACAGAATTCAAAAGAACCAGTAATCTGCTAAAACCCTATCTGCCTTAAGAGGTCAGTCATAACTAAGATCTAGAATGTGGTTATTGTTACTTCTATTACTATACGTTTACAGAAAGTTTTACAATTGCCCCCAGTAGTTATTAAAGTCCTTAAATTCCCTGTAGTTTATGCTGGCAATGTCGGCTCATAAAGGTAAAACTGCAGGCTTACTAACATCAGGACTGAAGTTTCTAAGTCTTAGCCTTTTCCAGTATTTCTTTAACCTGCCGCCTCTTACCAGCTCACCCCCACTCTTTCCATAAGGCACCCTGAGCATACCCAAGACCCACCTGAAGACCTTCATGTGATGCGTTCACAGAGCACCCACCATTTGCAAGGCAGGCTCTAGGTAATGGGGTGCAAGAGGAGGAAGAGACAGGGTCCCTGAACTCAGGTTCTGGTAGAGGAGACAGATGAAATCAGATACAGAGATAGTTGCTACAGAGAGAACAAAGCATATCAAGGGGTTGGAGACAACCAGAACAGGGGAAACAAGACTGCTACTTCAGGGAGTGTAGTCAGAAGGACTCTCCAAGGAAGGGACAGCAGAGGAGAGAAAAGATGGAAGCAAAAACAGCAAGACCCCGAAGCCCAGCCAGACCTTCCCATGGAGGAAAGCAAAACAAAGAGAACTGAAGCCCTTCTCCAGAGGACCTGGGATGGATCTAGGAATCCGCATTACACACAACCTAAGTGACTCATTCACAGGTGCTCCAAGAGCCTCACTAAGAAACACTGCTGTGGGACCCACTTGGCGTCCTTTGTAGTGAGCCACCACGGTAAGTACAGCGTCAACCCTGAGATGTCCCACCAAGTGGTAAAGACAGGGCTCCTGCTGAGACATCCATCCACCTACACCCACAAAACTGGACTCCACAGGCAGACACGCAGGAGGGGACAGCCCTAGCCCCAGGATGGGAGAACTATGGCACCTGTACCAGCCGGGCACTGCCAGCTGCGTCTTCCTTTGCCCGCCCACTCTGCGAGGGCTGATAGCACAGCACAGCGCTCCACGTGAAAGCCCTTGTCTGTCTGCCCTGACAATCACTCAAATTCATGTTCTCTGGGTTAAATCCATTGTGACAGAATTCAAAAGAACCAGTAATCTGCTAAAACCCTATCTGCCTTAAGAGGTCAGTCATAACTAAGATCTAGAATGTGGTTATTGTTACTTCTATTACTATACGTTTACAGAAAGTTTTACAATTGCCCCCAGTAGTTATTAAAGTCCTTAAATTCCCTGTAGTTTATGCTGGCAATGTCGGCTCATAAAGGTAAAACTGCAGGCTTACTAACATCAGGACTGAAGTTTCTAAGTCTTAGCCTTTTCCAGTATTTCTTTAACCTGCCGCCTCTTACCAGCTCACCCCCACTCTTTCCATAAGGCACCCTGAGCATACCCAAGACCCACCTGAAGACCTTCATGTGATGCGTTCACAGAGCACCCACCATTTGCAAGGCAGGCTCTAGGTAATGGGGTGCAAGAGGAGGAAGAGACAGGGTCCCTGAACTCAGGTTCTGGTAGAGGAGACAGATGAAATCAGATACAGAGATAGTTGCTACAGAGAGAACAAAGCATATCAAGGGGTTGGAGACAACCAGAACAGGGGAAACAAGACTGCTACTTCAGGGAGTGTAGTCAGAAGGACTCTCCAAGGAAGGGACAGCAGAGGAGAGAAAAGATGGAAGCAAAAACAGCAAGACCCCGAAGCCCAGCCAGACCTTCCCATGGAGGAAAGCAAAACAAAGAGAACTGAAGCCCTTCTCCAGAGGACCTGGGATGGATCTAGGAATCCGCATTACACACAACCTAAGTGACTCATTCACAGGTGCTCCAAGAGCCTCACTAAGAAACACTGCTGTGGGACCCACTTGGCGTCCTTTGTAGTGAGCCACCACGGTAAGTACAGCGTCAACCCTGAGATGTCCCACCAAGTGGTAAAGACAGGGCTCCTGCTGAGACATCCATCCACCTACACCCACAAAACTGGACTCCACAGGCAGACACGCAGGAGGGGACAGCCCTAGCCCCAGGATGGGAGAACTATGGCACCTGTACCAGCCGGGCACTGCCAGCTGCGTCTTCCTTTGCCCGCCCACTCTGCGAGGGCTGATAGCACAGCACAGCGCTCCACGTGAAAGCCCTTGTCTGTCTGCCCTGAAGACAGCAGGCCCTTCCAGGCCCGTCTACCCCACGTACTGACACACACTTCCATCAGGGCCATAGATGCCCCCAGTGACCTAGAAGTTTCTAAACTGGCACACAGTATAGGCTCAACGGTTTGACCCAAGAGAATAAATAACAATGACAATGATCGAACCCCCATTCTCTGGACACTTATGAAAATGAACCGATTTGCAACGGCCTTAACACCCCCACAGAGTGGCTTTCTACTTTCACTACAGAGACGTTGTATTAAAAGAAATTGAATAAATGCTGGAGAGGGTGAATAAATGCTGGAGAGGGAGAAAAGGAAACCCTTTTGCACTGTTGTTAGGAATGTAAACTGACACAGCCACTACGGAAGACACTATGGAGATTCCTTAAAAAACCAGGAGTAAAACCACCATATGACCCAGCAATCCCACTATAAGGCATATAGCCTAAGGAAACCAAAATTGAAAAAGACACATATGCATCAAGGTTCACTGCAGCACTATTTACAATAGCTAGAACATGGAAGCAACGTGGATGTCCATCGACAGATGAATGGATAAGGAAGCTATGGTACATACATACAATGGAATATTATTCAGTCACAAAAAGGAATGTATTTGAGTCAATTCTAATGAAGTGGATGAACCTAGAGTCTATTATACAGAGTGAAGTAAGGAAAAGAAAGATAATTATTGTATACTATAGCATATATATGGAATCTAGAAAGATGGTGCTAATGAATTTATTTGCAAGACAGTAATGGAGAAAAAACAGAACAGACTTATGGATACAGAGGGGGAAGGAGAGTGAGACACATGGAGAAAGTATCATGGAAACTTACATCACCATAGGTAAAATGCATAGCCAATGGGAATTTGCTGTGTGATTCAGGGAACCCAAACAGAGGCTCCATAACAACCTGGGGAGGGGGGGGTGGGGAGGGAGACGGGAGGGAAGTTCAAGGGGGAGGAGACATGTATCCCTATGGCTGATCTATGTTGATATTTGATAGAAAACAACAAAATTCTATAAAGCAATTATCTTTCAATTAAAAAATAAAAAAAGAAACTCAAAAAAAAAAAAAAAGAAAGAAACTGGGTTATTTATTTCCATAAGACATTTATTAATGCAACACCATCACCAAACCTCAAACACCCCAGTGTATCACCAACAAAACACTTTCAAATCATTTCGTTTAATTAAGGTTACATGGAGGCTGCTTATGAATAATATACACTGGAGCCGCTTCCCATCACCAGGATTTTAACCACTTCCCAAAGAGCTTGTTTGCATGGTACCTCCACAGCCCCTGCCCCTGCCCCTAGCACCAACACTGTGTAACGTACACAGGCAGTTTCCACAGTTCCGCTCTCTCCAAAACATAACCTGCTCAGCACCTCTGTGGTCCGCGCTCTTTAAGTCCTGGGTGCAGAACAGCGAATGAAACGAACAAAAGCCCCTTCCTCAGGAAGCTTACACCCTCAAGCCCTGTCAAGCCGTGCTCTGACATTAAGCCAGAGGCCTGACCTGCTCTCCTAAGGGTCACTGGCGGCCCCCTGCTGCTGTCACAGATTTTGCCAACTTTACCTGCAAGGCTGTGCACCATCTGGAGGCAGGGCGACATTTTACATGTGTGCTCAAGATGAGGGACAGACGAACATCAGAGAAAAAGCTCGTCACTGGGCCATGGATCACTCCGGCTCTGATCAGGCTTAACTGTTCATCAGAGAGCAGCTATGTCCTCTTCTTTATGTCTAGACATCCAGTGTGGCCTCGTGATTATCAAAGTCACAATGAAGTGGATGAAAACTATGAAAAAGTTTTCATAAAATATTGGAATTTTAAAACCTAGAGGGTGAAGTAAGGAAAAGAAAGATAATTATTGTATACTATAGCATATATATGGAATCTAGAAAGATGGTGCTAATGAATTTATTTGCAAGACAGTAATGGAGAAAAAACAGAACAGACTTATGGATACAGAGGGGGAAGGAGAGTGAGACACATGGAGAAAGTATCATGGAAACTTACATCACCATAGGTAAAATGCATAGCCAATGGGAATTTGCTGTGTGATTCAGGGAACCCAAACAGAGGCTCCATAACAACCTGGGGAGGGGGGGGTGGGGAGGGAGACGGGAGGGAAGTTCAAGGGGGAGGAGACATGTATCCCTATGGCTGATCTATGTTGATATTTGATAGAAAACAACAAAATTCTATAAAGCAATTATCTTTCAATTAAAAAATAAAAAAAGAAACTCAAAAAAAAAAAAAAAGAAAGAAACTGGGTTATTTATTTCCATAAGACATTTATTAATGCAACACCATCACCAAACCTCAAACACCCCAGTGTATCACCAACAAAACACTTTCAAATCATTTCGTTTAATTAAGGTTACATGGAGGCTGCTTATGAATAATATACACTGGAGCCGCTTCCCATCACCAGGATTTTAACCACTTCCCAAAGAGCTTGTTTGCATGGTACCTCCACAGCCCCTGCCCCTGCCCCTAGCACCAACACTGTGTAACGTACACAGGCAGTTTCCACAGTTCCGCTCTCTCCAAAACATAACCTGCTCAGCACCTCTGTGGTCCGCGCTCTTTAAGTCCTGGGTGCAGAACAGCGAATGAAACGAACAAAAGCCCCTTCCTCAGGAAGCTTACACCCTCAAGCCCTGTCAAGCCGTGCTCTGACATTAAGCCAGAGGCCTGACCTGCTCTCCTAAGGGTCACTGGCGGCCCCCTGCTGCTGTCACAGATTTTGCCAACTTTACCTGCAAGGCTGTGCACCATCTGGAGGCAGGGAACGACATTTTACATGTGTGCTCAAGATGAGGGACAGACGAACATCAGAGAAAAAGCTCGTCACTGGGCCATGGATCACTCCCGGCTCTGATCAGGCTTAACTGTTCATCAGAGAGCAGCTATGTCCTCTTCTTTATGTCTAGACATCCAGTGTGGCCTCGTGATTATCAGGCTCAGATAGGAATCTGCAATTTGTTTCTTTACATTAAAGAATGTCCAGAAATGCACCACCCACCCAGAGACTGGCAGGGGCACCTGAAGACTGAAGTCAGTGCAGGGGTTACCATGCAGCCTCCATCCAGGAGCACGTTCTAGAAGCCCCTCCTCCCCACCCCTTCCTGGCTTCCATTATCCTCCTTGCTGAGAGCAACTCAGGCAAGTTCTTATCTCCCAGGCATCTCAAATGCTATTTCAGCTTTAAGTACATGGGAGTTTAGCTTTTGTCCAAAGCCTAAAGAGCTGCTATACCAAGGGAGAAAAAAGAACACACAATTAACTCATTTTATCGATTTCTCAAGTCCTGAGACTGAACAAATGAGATCAGATTGCAAAAGATTAAGCTTCCATCTCATAGCTCCATTTACAGCATTTAGATCTATCTGCCACCTGAGCCTGATTTTGCCGTCTTTGCTTCCTCTCTTTAAAGTACCCAGCACACCAGGTTCTTACTTCATTTGGCCTGATGTCAAACAGTGGCAATTATCTCCATTTTACAGATGAGTAAACTGAGGTCCAGGTATAAGGCTAAGGTGGTAGAATTTGGTTTTTTTAAACATGGGATTCTAATAGTGAATTTGTCTAGTCACAGCTTCCCAAAGAAAGAAAGAGAACTGAAGCCCATGTCTCACACAGGGGCAAGCCTTCAGCCACTGGACTCCTAGGAAGCCCTGGCCACCCTCCGATCACTCTCCCCAGGCAGGCCTGAGGTCCCACGCACCAACAGAGGGGAGTGGGCAGTTGGCATCAGAAAAGAGGAAGGCAAGAGTGCCAACTGCCAGCTCTCACAGATGGGCACCTGTACCTACACAATCCGTTTCATGAATTTCAGTCACGGGGTCGGCTTTCTCCAAAACCTCAGTGCTCGACACAAGGCTGAGACCAACAACAACCAAAAAATAAGAATGAGTGATGACTGCTGCCCTTCAGTCCAAGAAATAGTCTTCTCATTGCCACCCGTGTGCCATGAGCACCAGCCAGAGAGGCAGGAGGAAGGAGAGTCGGAAAGGCAGACATGCCTTCACTACGACGTCCAGAGCAGTGCAGGCCCCAGCTCAGCCCTGGAGACAAACCTGTTGGCCAGCCCACGGGCCCGCGTGGACCCAGCCTGGCTCAGGGCTCAGCGCCGCCAGGCTCTGCAGGCAGCAAACCTGATGTCCAGCCCCCACCTGGCCCCTTCCTGGCCACTTGGCTTTAGGTGGGTTACAGGCCCAAAGGTTCAGATTTGCATCCGTGAGTCAGAGATACTGGTCCCCCCGGGGTGCCGCCCTCATGGGGTGACCAAAGGGATTAGATAACGTGTTTAAAGCAACTAGTACAAAACCTGACTGAGCGTGTGCTTATGTGTGTTATCATTACTAAACTATTACTGCTATTATTACTAAACAATTACTATTATTATTATTAAATTCAGGGTAAGGTTTTAGATGGCATCTCAAACTATCCCTAGTGAAGGACCATGTATTAAACTTTCAAACTATCAGACTGAGTCTTTTGGGAAATAACGATAAAAATGAATCTCTAGAGAAATCACATGCTTGAAGGTCACAGCAGCGTCGGCCCGCCTAACCCTTCGCAGGGACCTTCTAAAGCCGCACGGGCTCATCCAGGCCACCAAGACACCATGTGGGAAAGTTCATCAGTTACAGACAATCCTCAAAGAGCCTAAGGTGGCAGCAAGCTTCGGAGGGCAGCTGGCTTCTACTTATGGGGTAACTGAGGCCTGGGGGAGAACCCAGTTTACGTAATAAAGTTATGTAACCTGCTCCCCATTCAGACGTTCGTCTGAGCTGGGCAAGTGTGCTCAGGCGTCAGCTGATGCCCTCAGAAGCCACCACTCACACTGCCGAGAGGGAACCTGGCAAAGAGCTGGAAGGGCAGAGCAGAAGCGAGAGCTCATGCTTCTTGAGGGACCCGTGCCCCAGCTGACAAGAGCGAAAATGGGGTGATGACAAAGGCCGGGAGGTGCTGGGGCTACCAGCAGTGCGGGCGCTGCTTCAGCAGCTGGGGCATGAGCTTGAGGGGCTCCAGAGAAGCCGAGACCTGCAGGTAAATATCCACAGAACTTCCTTAGGAGAAGATAACACACGGCTACCTGCCCCCCTTCCTCATGCAGGAGGCTCCTCGTTGCTCCATAGAGCATTTGAACATCACAGACATGGGGCAGGGGAGAGACTGGAGACAAACCTGTTGGCCAGCCCACGGGCCCGCGTGGACCCAGCCTGGCTCAGGGCTCAGCGCCGCCAGGCTCTGCAGGCAGCAAACCTGATGTCCAGCCCCCACCTGGCCCCTTCCTGGCCACTTGGCTTTAGGTGGGTTACAGGCCCAAAGGTTCAGATTTGCATCCGTGAGTCAGAGATACTGGTCCCCCCGGGGTGCCGCCCTCATGGGGTGACCAAAGGGATTAGATAACGTGTTTAAAGCAACTAGTACAAAACCTGACTGAGCGTGTGCTTATGTGTGTTATCATTACTAAACTATTACTGCTATTATTACTAAACAATTACTATTATTATTATTAAATTCAGGGTAAGGTTTTAGATGGCATCTCAAACTATCCCTAGTGAAGGACCATGTATTAAACTTTCAAACTATCAGACTGAGTCTTTTGGGAAATAACGATAAAAATGAATCTCTAGAGAAATCACATGCTTGAAGGTCACAGCAGCGTCGGCCCGCCTAACCCTTCGCAGGGACCTTCTAAAGCCGCACGGGCTCATCCAGGCCACCAAGACACCATGTGGGAAAGTTCATCAGTTACAGACAATCCTCAAAGAGCCTAAGGTGGCAGCAAGCTTCGGAGGGCAGCTGGCTTCTACTTATGGGGTAACTGAGGCCTGGGGGAGAACCCAGTTTACGTAATAAAGTTATGTAACCTGCTCCCCATTCAGACGTTCGTCTGAGCTGGGCAAGTGTGCTCAGGCGTCAGCTGATGCCCTCAGAAGCCACCACTCACACTGCCGAGAGGGAACCTGGCAAAGAGCTGGAAGGGCAGAGCAGAAGCGAGAGCTCATGCTTCTTGAGGGACCCGTGCCCCAGCTGACAAGAGCGAAAATGGGGTGATGACAAAGGCCGGGAGGTGCTGGGGCTACCAGCAGTGCGGGCGCTGCTTCAGCAGCTGGGGCATGAGCTTGAGGGGCTCCAGAGAAGCCGAGACCTGCAGGTAAATATCCACAGAACTTCCTTAGGAGAAGATAACACACGGCTACCTGCCCCCCTTCCTCATGCAGGAGGCTCCTCGTTGCTCCATAGAGCATTTGAACATCACAGACATGGGGCAGGGGAGAGAGACTAAAACCCAGAAGAGTGGGTTCTACTCTGGGCTCTAGCATGAGCAGGCTGTTCGATCTTGTACAAGTCATCTCCGTGCTCTGAGCTTCAGTTTCCCCACCAGCAAGTACGGCTGGAGAACAGCAGGACGGCCCTCGCAGAGCCTCTTCAGGCCCCGTGATCTGGGGGCCCACTGCAGGTACTGCCCCTCGGTGTGCACCGGCCTGTCCCTCGCACCTGAACCCACAGCTGGCCCCTGTCCTCTGCTCCACCACACCTGTCCTAGAGTGCCACCGGCTCTCCTCTGACCCTCAGGCGGCTCATCGCAGTCTGCTCTCCCCCGCTGAGGCCTGGCCCCCGTCTTCTCACAACACGCAACACGAGCAGGCCCTTGGCTGGTCTTCAAACGAGCTCTGTGGAACGGAGTCTTAAGGTGAGACTCCATCAGCCTTATGTAAAGGAGGCCAGCAGTTCTGTAACCTCTTTCTTTCAAAGGGAACTTCCTTGTCCCATTTGTCAGATAGGTACTGAGCATCTAGCCTCATCATATGCCTTCCAGCTCTTACAGAACACTTCAGAACATTCCAGAACTACTAGATCATCTACTCCAATGTTCCAGTCCCAATCATCGATATCTATCGATATCGGTAACTTGGAGGATTTTTAGGAGTAGTGAATATATTTTCTGGTGAGGATTCTGCATGTGTATACAAGGGTGAGTTATTGTGTAATGTTTCCGGTACGGTTGTTTCCTTGTTTTTAAGAGAAATTTTTTTCTTTTTAAACTTTGGCCTCCTTTATTGGTTTTCTATTTATTTTCATCCATCTTTATTCTTTGGCCTGTGCGGGCCTCCCACTGCAGTGGCCTCTCTCGCTCTGGGCACAGGCACTCCAGAGCGCTGGCTCGCAACTGGACACACGAGTCCAGCTGCTCAGCACAACCCCGGATTTCTCCGCATGCAGGAGGCTCCTGGGTTGCTCCATAGAGCCACTGCAGGTAAATATCCACAGAACTTCCTTAGGAGAAGATAACACACGGCTACCTGCCCCCCTTCCTCATGCAGGAGGCTCCTCGTTGCTCCATAGAGCATTTGAACATCACAGACATGGGGCAGGGGAGAGAGACTAAAACCCAGAAGAGTGGGTTCTACTCTGGGCTCTAGCATGAGCAGGCTGTTCGATCTTGTACAAGTCATCTCCGTGCTCTGAGCTTCAGTTTCCCCACCAGCAAGTACGGCTGGAGAACAGCAGGACGGCCCTCGCAGAGCCTCTTCAGGCCCCGTGATCTGGGGGCCCACTGCAGGTACTGCCCCTCGGTGTGCACCGGCCTGTCCCTCGCACCTGAACCCACAGCTGGCCCCTGTCCTCTGCTCCACCACACCTGTCCTAGAGTGCCACCGGCTCTCCTCTGACCCTCAGGCGGCTCATCGCAGTCTGCTCTCCCCCGCTGAGGCCTGGCCCCCGTCTTCTCACAACACGCAACACGAGCAGGCCCTTGGCTGGTCTTCAAACGAGCTCTGTGGAACGGAGTCTTAAGGTGAGACTCCATCAGCCTTATGTAAAGGAGGCCAGCAGTTCTGTAACCTCTTTCTTTCAAAGGGAACTTCCTTGTCCCATTTGTCAGATAGGTACTGAGCATCTAGCCTCATCATATGCCTTCCAGCTCTTACAGAACACTTCAGAACATTCCAGAACTACTAGATCATCTACTCCAATGTTCCAGTCCCAATCATCGATATCTATCGATATCGGTAACTTGGAGGATTTTTAGGAGTAGTGAATATATTTTCTGGTGAGGATTCTGCATGTGTATACAAGGGTGAGTTATTGTGTAATGTTTCCGGTACGGTTGTTTCCTTGTTTTTAAGAGAAATTTTTTTCTTTTTAAACTTTGGCCTCCTTTATTGGTTTTCTATTTATTTTCATCCATCTTTATTCTTTGGCCTGTGCGGGCCTCCCACTGCAGTGGCCTCTCTCGCTCTGGGCACAGGCACTCCAGAGCGCTGGCTCGCAACTGGACACACGAGTCCAGCTGCTCCGCAGCACATGGAATCTTCCTGGGCCAGGGATCAAACTGGTGCTCCTTGCACTGCAAGGCAGACTCTTTACCCACTGGACCATCAGGGAAGCCCCTGTTTCCTTTTTAAAGTTGCACTTAGCTGATCCCTTTCTATCTACTCTGGGAGACGGGGCTTGGAATGTTTCCAGCTAGAAGACTCATAAGAGTCCCTTGGACTACAAGGAGACCAAACCAGTCAATCCTAAACAAAGTCAACCCTGAGTATTCACTGGAAAGACTGATGCTGAAGCTGAAGTTCCAATACTTTGGCCACCTGATGTGAAGAGATGACTCGTTGGAAAAGATCCAGATGTCGGGAAAAATAAAAGGCAAAAGGAGAAGGGGACGACAGAGGACAAGATGGTTGGATGGCATCACTGAATCAATGGACATGAGTTTGAGCAGGCTCCAGGAGATGGTGAAGGACAGAGAAGCCTAGCGTGCTGCAGTCCATGAGGTCGCAAAGAGTTGGACATAACTGAATGACTGAAATGAACTGAACTAATCACCAAGGACAAGAGGAAGAAATACTCCAACATCATTATCCTTCCATGTCCCACTCAGACCCTCCCTGTCCAGCTTCTCTGTCTCTCCAGGACTTAGAAAGTGAATTAAAATAGAGGGATTTTCTGGGACTTTCCTGGTGATCCCGTGGTTAAGAATCCGCCTTCCAATGCAGAAGATGCAAATTCAACCCCTGGTCAGGGAACTAAGATCCCACAGGTTGTGCCACAACTAGACAGCCCACATGTGATAACTACAGAGACTGCGCGCCTCAGAGCCTGTGCCCCGCAACTAGAGAGAAGCCGGGGCCCTGCAGCTGAGACCTGGTGCAGCCCCAAATAAATGCCTATATATTTATACACACACACGTTCAATCACTGGGTCCAGGAAGATCCCCTGGAGTAGGAAATAGCAACCCACTCTAGTATTCTTGCCAGAAAATTCCATGGACAGAGAAGCCTGGCAGGCTATATATATATATACATACATATATATATATAAATGGACTTTCCTAATAAGTGGGCTAATGTTTTCCTAGATGATGCAAAATAGGTCAAATTTGATTAAGAAAAGCTGAAAGTCTCGGCCAGAATCTTAGGAATAGCCATAGCACATATTCCTGGGGGCCTAAGCGACCAAAATTCTCAGCTACAGGAAAGACAGCAATAAGTATCACCCCACAAAAGACGGGGCTGCTGTACACTCACTCTCAATCCCCAGTGACATTCAGATAGATCTGTCCCCAAAAGAGCTTTCTTCCTGCTGCAGGGACAGTGTACTTGTGGTGCAAAGTGGCCTTTATTATTTATTTCCAGGTTAACAGCCCTTATCCACATGTTCTACAATCAGTCTTTAGAAGCTCACTGTTACCAAATGAATACATGGAGACAGGATGCTCATTTTCCAAATCCAAGAGAAGAGAGCTTGGACCTGAGCTAGGAAATGGCGCTGTCAATGAAGCACGTGATGCGTGTGATTTCACCAACCCAAGTGGAATCTGTCACTTCTGTAGCAAAAGAGAGCCTCCGCTCTAACCCTCAACAAGACATGCTGGAGTTAGTGAGTGGGCTAATGCGTAGAGAGTTCAAGGCGAGAGACAGCAAGGTGAATGAGATCGTTCACCTCAAAGCACTTAACACTGGCCAGACTTCCTTAAGAAATGATCTGCCCATTAAGCATAAGGTCTGGGATTATTTCTCTAGGCCCTTCCAGGAAGTCCAACCTCCCCCACCTTGGAATAAAGCTAGCCTCCAGAGTCCTGGGACAGAACTTCCAGCCTCACTCGTGGATCAGGAGCAGGCCTCCATGATCCCTGAGTCCACACAAGCAACAGACATCAGTCATGAACCCTGAAAAGTAGCTATAAAGTCTATAGTTCTATAGGCTATATCATCACCCCCTTTCTGCCTGGAGTCTGGCTTTCTTCCTCTCCAGAATCAAAACCTTATAATTTATAAAATGGGAGAATCAGAATACCTGCTTGCTTCTTAAATGCCCTAAAAAGCCCAGAAATATGTAAGTGCCTGAAGAAAATAGAGCTATTTGGCTCGAGCCCTGGGCCCCACATTACCCAGCAGAGCAGGAGACAAAACCTCCACTCGGCAAATGCCCAAGACCTTCCCAGCTTCAGCTCATAAATGAAACGATTTTCTTACTAACACCATCCTTTCTTCTTTCAGACCCCTTCCTGCCTTGGATGTGAACCCACAGGACGGGTCTCTCTCTGGCTTATATAATAACACCCCTACCACACGCCACGCCACATGATAACCACTTACAGTCCAAAAGGAGTGAAACGGAGGGCTGGCCATCCCATCGCCTCCACACAACTGTGCTCCTGAACCACCAGGTTCCACGTGGAAACGAAAGAAAGAACAGGATAATGGGTTTCAGCGATGACAGCCATACATTACCACAGGCTTAACGAAAACGGCCTTTTTATTACCTCCTGAGCCTCCTACACTCGATGCAATCAAGAAAATATTTGTCAAAGGATTCCAACTCCATAGGACACAACCAACTTTTTTCCTCCAAACTCTGAGACCAACTAGGATGCCCAGTTGTTCCAATTTGCCTGGAACTTTCCCAGTTCATCCTGTCTGGGGAAATTCCCCTTGGTTTCAGGCAAACTGGCTGGTAGTCACCCTGAGACCAGCACATCCTAGGCTGCCCTACAGAAAAACAGACCTCGAGGTAGGACCACATGTTTCCACCTAAATCCCAGTAACAGCCTCAGGACAGGGTCATCACAGCGTTTCATAACCTACAGTCAGTGCTTCTCCGGGGAGGAAGGCGTCATTAAGAGCTCAGAGCCTCAGCGGGCCTCAGGGCTTCAGATCTCCTGCAGGGCTTGATAAAATGCACTCACCCCCAGAGACTCTGGCCCATGCATCTGCATTTCTAACCAGCTCTAAGGTGCCACGGATGCCGCAGGTCACAGGTCACACTAGGAACAGGAATGGTCTGGGCACAGCTCACCTACTAACTCCCGGACAAAGTCCGAGTCTGCTATCGACCTTCCTGGGCTTATTTCCTCACCCAAAAGTGTGTGTGACCCCTACAAGTGCTGTTGTTGTTGTTCTGTCCCTAAGTCATGTTCAACTCTTTGTGACCCCATGGACTGGCTCACCAGGCTCCTCTGTCCTCCACTATCTCCTGGAGCTTGCTCAAATCCACGTCCATTGAGTTAGCGATGTCATCCGACCATCCCACCCCCCTCTCTTCCTGCCCTCAATCTTTTCCAGCATCAGGGTCTTTTCCAGTGAGCTGGCTCTTTGCATCAGGTGGCCAAAGTATTGGAGTTTCATGACTCTAGTGAAAGTGAATGTGTCAATCACTAAATCACACCCACAGACTGTGGCCCACCAGGCTTTTCTGCCCATGGGATCTTCCGGGTAAGAACACTGGAATGGGTTGACAGTCCCATCTCCAGGGGATCTTCCTGACCCAGGGATTGAACCTGGATCTCCTGTACTGTAGGCAGAGCCTTTACCACTGAGCCACCGGGGAAGCCCCATGGGCTCCTCAAATGCTCGGTTTCCACAACAGAGTGTCTCTCATTTGTAGCACAAAGAATCACCTGGCAGGCTTGGTGAGGGAGATCCCAGTTTCCCCCTCTACTTGCTGGTTCAACAGATCTGAGGTGGACCCACAGGAAGCTGGACTCTGCCAAGCACACAGGTGCTGGTGATTCTGCGGAGGGGCCACCAGGAGGAGCGCTCTGCTCCATCGTCCAAGAGGCCCTTGGGATGCACTCATGCCAGTTGTGAAGACTCAGCCAAGCAGCAATTATCCTACAAGCTTTCACATCTCTCAGCTTAATATTTTTTTAATTCTCAACAAATTCTATTTTCTCTCCTCACTCATTACACCAACAGCTGCATTCCAGCTCCCTAAACGTTTTGTCTGTGGCTTCACAGATTGCTGTCGCTGCAGATAGAATAATCTCATGGGCTGCAGAAGTTTTCCGCTCAATGGTCCGCCCAGTTCACATGACAGGGTCACGGAGAAACTCAGGCGGAAAGGACAGTCTCTCCCCTCTAAGAATGAGAAAGATTCAGAGATGCAGTGGGGCTTGTGCCACGGCCCAGAGTCAGTGAGCAGCAAGAATCAGTCCTCCTGATCGTCAGCTAAAGTATTTATACACATTTTCCTTTTCCCTCTAAGAGAGGGGGACTTTAAGGCGGGGAGGGAACCCCAAGATCCATCAACCCAAGGTGTGTAAGTCAGATCCACCACTGAGCTTTATCTCCGATCTCTTTCAAGTATTTCTCCCAGAGCTTCTTAGAAAATTCTAAAAGAAAATTTAAAGAAATTTCTAAAAAGACAGGGTCTTGCCAATGAAGGCAAAAATCTTTCATTTGCTTTGGATGCCTTCTAACAGGCAGAAAAAAAGTTTTTTTCTAGTCTGCAGGGTTTTTTTAGATTTTTTAAAAATTTCTATTTTACTTTTTACTTTTTTAGAGTTTTGTTGTTTACAGATATGTATGATCCCAGATTAGTCATATGTATATCCCCCCCATCTCTAGCTTCTAGCACTCTGGGCTTTCAAAAAGGTATTAAATGAGAAACAGTATTGAGTACTAGACAAACAACATTGTGTACATGTATGCATAGGTGCGTGCTAAGTCACCTCAGTCATGTCCTAGTCTTTGCAACCTTATGGACTGTAGCCGGCCAGGCTCTTCTGTCCATAGGATTCTCCAGGCAAGAATACTGGACTGAGTTGCCATGACCTCCTCCAGAGGATCTTCCCAACCCAGGGATGGAACCCATGTCTCTTGCGCCTCCAGTACTGGCAGGTGGGTTCTTCACCACTAGTGCCACCTGGGAAGCCCATGCATGTGCATATATTTGCTAAATTTCTTAAATATGTAAACAATTCAACTTTGATGATGGAGAGAAGAAACACAGGCTCACTGAGCACTGCTCAGCAGTTTACTTTCCCTCTGGGGACAGCGCGGGACATTGGAAACTGGTCAGATTTCCCACCTACACAGTCAGCATTCTTGTGGAGGCTTGAAGGCTGGGTCTGCCTGAGACAGGCCTCATACAGAGCCCATGCCCCAAAGGTCACACGGCCTCCTGCCCAGAAACAGGCTTCCCTCCACCCGGAAGCAAGAGCTTCTCAAGGTTTCTGGAGTCTGTTTCCTGAAGTGTTTCCCTGACTCACTAAAGCAGGTGTCTCCAATCTTCAGGCGCTGGAGTGGTACCTCCTGCCAGGTCAGCAGTGGCATTAGATTAGAAATAAAGTGCACAGTAAGTGTGCTGAGCTTGAATCATCCTGAACCACGCCTCCACCCCCCAGTCGGTGGAAAAATTGTCTTCCAGGAAACCAGTCCCTGGTGCCAAAAATGTTGGGGACCGCTGCAAAGAACAAAATGGAAGAAGATGGGGGTTGGGAGAGAGACCAGCATTGGTCTGTCGCTGGGACCAGAGAACCCTGGTGGGGTTCCAACAGGTCCCGTCCTAATGAAGGACCCTTGGTGAGTGCAGCCTCATTCGACTCACCGCCAGCCTCTGACCCGGTGCGATCTGACCCCAGGCCCTGCCTCTAGGCAGGCCGCCTGGCCTTGAGCAGGTCACTTCTCATCCGAGCCTTCCTCTCTTCATATGTGAAACAGAGATCAGCCCCACTTGGCCAGGGGTTGGAGGATGCTTTGTGCCAGGGTCGGGGGCTGCCTCCGCTATCGGGGGAACCCACCTGCTGGACTACACCCCGAGCTCGGGCCATCTTTGGAAGAGCAGCTGGTGAGCACCACTGCCTCCTGGGCGGCCAGCAGGCAGGGACACTCACGGTGATGCTCAGCTTCACGTGCTCCAGGAGCTTCTAGGCCAGACCTCCCACCTGCCACCTCTGACCTGCCCTCCAGCCCCGGGACGGCTGGCCAGGCCAGCCACGCGCTGGCAGTGGGGCTGTATGTTCTCTACCCGTGGGCCTCTGCACCACCACTCCCCGTGCCTGAAACGCTTTCCCGTCTCCCCTCCCACCCAGGCTTTTCAAATTCCCTGAGGCTTCATCTGGGTCCCCACTCTGCCAAGCCTTCCTGTCCTGTGAGTTCTCTACCTTTCCTTCCCTCCAGGTGCATTCACAAAGCCCTCTCTCAACTCTCCCCGAGGGGCACTGTCAGCCCCCACCACGAGCCCCCAGCATGCACCCCTAGTACACCTGCGTGGTCTGTAGTTGACAGCTTGTATCTCTGTCTCTCCTTCTAGATCTCTAAGCACCCTGAGGCCCCACGTATGTCGTCATCCCCAGTGTCAATCACCAGAGTGGTTTAACAAACAGTGAGAACACAGGAACCACCTCTAAATAGCAAGGTAATTCAGTTACAGTGTCAATGACCTTATAAGTAAATCCCCAACGCCGGTCTATCTCACACTAAACAAACAACATGTGAAAATCAGGTCTACCTAAAAGATACATCCAAAGGGTTACCTATAGCAGGATTCGCTGGAGGACTTCTTTAAATAACAGGTTCCTGTACATTCGTCGAACCGTCGGGCAAATGAAGAAAAAAATGGGGTTGGGAGAGACCAGCATTGGTCTGTCGCTGGGACCAGAGAACCCTGGTGGGGTTCCAACAGGTCCCGTCTAATGAAGGACCCTTGGTGAGTGCAGCCTCATTCGACTCACCGCCAGCCTCTGACCCGGTGCGATCTGACCCCAGGCCCTGCCTCTAGGCAGGCCGCCTGGCCTTGAGCAGGTCACTTCTCATCCGAGCCTTCCTCTCTTCATATGTGAAACAGAGATCAGCCCCACTTGGCCAGGGGTTGGAGGATGCTTTGTGCCAGGGTCGGGGGCTGCCTCCGCTATCGGGGGAACCCACCTGCTGGACTACACCCCGAGCTCGGGCCATCTTTGGAAGAGCAGCTGGTGAGCACCACTGCCTCCTGGGCGGCCAGCAGGCAGGGACACTCACGGTGATGCTCAGCTTCACGTGCTCCAGGAGCTTCTAGGCCAGACCTCCCACCTGCCACCTCTGACCTGCCCTCCAGCCCCGGGACGGCTGGCCAGGCCAGCCACGCGCTGGCAGTGGGGCTGTATGTTCTCTACCCGTGGGCCTCTGCACCACCACTCCCCGTGCCTGAAACGCTTTCCCGTCTCCCCTCCCACCCAGGCTTTTCAAATTCCCTGAGGCTTCATCTGGGTCCCCACTCTGCCAAGCCTTCCTGTCCTGTGAGTTCTCTACCTTTCCTTCCCTCCAGGTGCATTCACAAAGCCCTCTCTCAACTCTCCCCGAGGGGCACTGTCAGCCCCCACCACGAGCCCCCAGCATGCACCCCTAGTACACCTGCGTGGTCTGTAGTTGACAGCTTGTATCTCTGTCTCTCCTTCTAGATCTCTAAGCACCCTGAGGCCCCACGTATGTCGTCATCCCCAGTGTCAATCACCAGAGTGGTTTAACAAACAGTGAGAACACAGGAACCACCTCTAAATAGCAAGGTAATTCAGTTACAGTGTCAATGACCTTATAAGTAAATCCCCAACGCCGGTCTATCTCACACTAAACAAACAACATGTGAAAATCAGGTCTACCTAAAAGATACATCCAAAGGGTTACCTATAGCAGGATTCGCTGGAGGACTTCTTTAAATAACAGGTTCCTGTACATTTATAATAGGATTCAGTCTGATATTTATTTTTTTCAGGAACTTGCACTCAATTTAGTTCAGCCAACATTTACTGAGAACCAGCTATCATCTAATGGAAGGTGTTTCCAGGAATGGACTGTAGCCGGGGTTTGCCCTGCGTGCGTCCTTGACTTCACCAGTCCACATTATTATACATATTTATACGCAACAGAGTCCCCGAGACGAGGAGGAGATCCTGCAGCCCCCC
The DNA here is from genome assembly GCA_022376925.1 of Tragulus kanchil. Classification (NCBI taxonomy): domain Eukaryota; kingdom Metazoa; phylum Chordata; class Mammalia; order Artiodactyla; family Tragulidae; genus Tragulus; species Tragulus kanchil. The sequence continues at coordinate 141,795,719 of JAIOJX010000003.1, forward strand.
CGAACACAAGCAGACACGCTCTCTTCAGGAGTCTCCCGCCCAGGGGCACGCCAGCACCTAAGGCCCCAACTCATGAACGGATCAGACACTGCAGACTCCCGGAACTCCAAACAAGCACCACATCAGTCCTCTTCGGTCACAAACTGCAATGGCTTTGCTTTAAACAGACACCATCCTAGTTTCTTTTCCCTCCTTCCATGATTCAAACTCCCCATGGAAAGAGCACGAGCTCCTGGGAGCTTCTGGAGTTGGACGAGCAGGTCTGAGCTGAATCTCAGAGCCACGAGGGAGCCGCTATGCCACCTGAGACATGTAGGTTAGCCTCCAGGCCCCTGCTTCCTCGTGTGAGAAACCAGACGACTTGAGAATTAAACAGTGTACAGAAAATAATAGAACACTGTGCAGAGAAGGCTTCAGTCAATGACAATTTTCATCACCAAATCAAGTCTCCTGACCACATTCCCCCTGTGCAGGAAGTCTGCCCTAAGAGAAGTCATAAAACATGGTTCTTCCTTGGTGGTGCCTATTTTAAAAAACAGAGCCCTAAAATGTAAGTCAAGCCCACAATAGAACACCACTATGCATCCACTATGACTAGAATCAAAAAAAAAAAAAAAAGAAAAGAAAATAACAAGTCTTGGCAAGGATGTGGAAAAATTGGAATCCTCAGACACTGTTGATTCAAACGCAAAATGACACACCTCCTGTGGAAAATGGTTTGGTGTTGACCAAAGACGATGAACGCAGAAATGCCACATGATCCAGCTACTCCGTTCCTAGGTATGGACCCAAGAGAACTGAAAACAGGTACTCAAATTCTCTTCCACAGATATTCACAGGAGTACAATGGCAGAAAAAAAGGCAGAAACAGCTCAAAGGCCTATCAGTTGAGGAACAGATAAACAAAATGCAGTCAATCCACATAGCGGACTATATATTCAGTTAGAAAAAGAAACAAAGTTCTGACTACAATGCAAGGGACCTGGAAAATACTGTGCTTTGTGAAAGAGGCTAGACGTAAAAGGTCATATATTATATGATTCCAGAGTAGGCAAATCCATATAAACAGAAAGCAGACTCATGGTTGCCAGGGCTAGTGGAAGGGAGAAATGGGTCCATGGTGCCTTTCACACATTATGGAAGCATTCTGAAAGCAGACAAGGGCAGTAGTTGCCCAACATCATGAATGTGCTGAACATCACTGAATTGGACACTTTGACACAGTCACCTGTATATGGTATAAATTTCACCTCAATCAATTTTTTTAATTCTCCATTTTCAAATTGCTGGATATAAAGATGTCCTTGCTCGTTCAAGCATTTCTCAAATCCTTTCTGGCAGCCTTGCTGACCCCTGCCCTCAGGTATCCCTTCACCTTGTGGACCATGTGTACCATTAAATAGGGTTTGTGTGCATATACAATGTGAGGCACAAGCCATGCACAAAACACACCGTGGTTTTCTCCTATTCTAGCGCTGTCATGTGAGTAACTACTAACAGGCCCATGAACCGTGTATATAAAAATAAGAACACTTCTACCATACCACGTTCTAGATGCTTTCTGCTCTTAGTAAATTTAATTGAATTACCACCGAAAACTTCAGCAAGACCACATTATGACCTATGATGAGTATGAAATGTCCTTGTATTCTGTGACACCAGACAGCCCTCTGCCTACTTAAACTGGTTTTTGATAAGTTCTAGCAACCACAATTTTATTCTCAAAGCTTTACAGACGTCACAGTAAAACTGTGAGTTTCTTGATGAGTTTTCTGATACGCACTGCTAAAACATATTTTTATCAAAATGTGGCTTTAGTTGAATCAACACTCATGCCCACAGGGAAACTGGACTCCTTGTCCCAAGCGTGGCCCCATCCTGGGCCCAATCACACCTCCTGTGGAAAATGGTTTGGTGTTGACCAAAGACGATGAGAGAAATGCCACATGATCCAGCTACTCCGTTCCTAGGTATGGACCCAAGAGAACTGAAAACAGGTACTCAAATTCTCTTCCACAGATATTCACAGGAGTACAATGGCAGAAAAAAAGGCAGAAACAGCTCAAAGGCCTATCAGTTGAGGAACAGATAAACAAAATGCAGTCAATCCACATAGCGGACTATATATTCAGTTAGAAAAAGAAACAAAGTTCTGACTACAATGCAAGGGACCTGGAAAATACTGTGCTTTGTGAAAGAGGCTAGACGTAAAAGGTCATATATTATATGATTCCAGAGTAGGCAAATCCATATAAACAGAAAGCAGACTCATGGTTGCCAGGGCTAGTGGAAGGGAGAAATGGGTCCATGGTGCCTTTCACACATTATGGAAGCATTCTGAAAGCAGACAAGGGCAGTAGTTGCCCAACATCATGAATGTGCTGAACATCACTGAATTGGACACTTTGACACAGTCACCTGTATATGGTATAAATTTCACCTCAATCAATTTTTTTTTTAATTCTCCATTTTCAAATTGCTGGATATAAAGATGTCCTTGCTCGTTCAAGCATTTCTCAAATCCTTTCTGGCAGCCTTGCTGACCCCTGCCCTCAGGTATCCCTTCACCTTGTGGACCATGTGTACCATTAAATAGGGTTTGTGTGCATATACAATGTGAGGCACAAGCCATGCACAAAACACACCGTGGTTTTCTCCTATTCTAGCGCTGTCATGTGAGTAACTACTAACAGGCCCATGAACCGTGTATATAAAAATAAGAACACTTCTACCATACCACGTTCTAGATGCTTTCTGCTCTTAGTAAATTTAATTGAATTACCACCGAAAACTTCAGCAAGACCACATTATGACCTATGATGAGTATGAAATGTCCTTGTATTCTGTGACACCAGACAGCCCCTCTGCCTACTTAAACTGGTTTTTGATAAGTTCTAGCAACCACAATTTTATTCTCAAAGCTTTACAGACGTCACAGTAAAACTGTGAGTTTCTTGATGAGTTTTCTGATACGCACTGCTAAAACATATTTTTATCAAAATGTGGCTTTAGTTGAATCAACACTCATGCCCACAGGGGAAACTGGACTCCTTGTCCCAAGCGCGTGGCCCCATCCTGGGCCCTCAAGATGCAGCGGCATTTCCGTTATGGAAGCCATCACCACATTCTTCCTTTTGTTTTATTAAAAGGCTTAGGAAAAGCATGGATGTTTTCTCAACTCTGTGCTGAAGTGAACATCAAAAATGAAAAATTTTTTTTCACGGAATCAGAAAATATTTTGAAACCAGAAGTAAAGACACATGTAAGAACTACGAGGAATCCCCGTGCAAGCCAGAAGATGGGCAAACCTACAAGCAGAGTGTCAGCCTCATACCATGACAACCGGGCCATCACTGACTTCCTATCACTGTTTCCTTCTGGCACAGCCCTCCTGACGCTCGACCATTTTGAATGGTACATGCTGGGGTTTTGCTTTTTGTTTCTTTTCAAGATAACCATCAAGTGAAACTATTTTAAGAGCTATACTAGGGCTTCCCTGGTGGTCCAGTGGGTAAGGACACTGCCTTGCAGTGCAAGGGGCGCTGGTTTGATCCCTGACCTGGGAAGATCCCACGTGCCCCGGAGCGGCTGGACTGATGTGTCCAATCACCGAGCCGGAGCTCTGGGGCGCATGCGCCCAGAGCCGGCGCTCTGCAACAACAGACGCCACTGTGATGGGAGGCCCACACGGGCCAAGGAGCAGGGATGGATGAAAACAGACAAATGAAAGACCAATAGAAGTGGCCTGCCCGTCCCCCTCCCTCCCCACACCACCCCCCCAAAATAAATAAATAAATAAATAAATACATAAATGTTTAAAAAAAAAAAAAGGGTTATACTACCCTTCTTGATTAACTATGGACATTCAAATGAGAATGGAGAAGCCCTATTTTAATTTCCTCAGACTGAAAGAGGGTTAACTACAAAGATTAACAAAGAGACCATGGCACTGAAATCAGACTCAAATCAAGGACCTGATGAGCATCCAGAGCAGGGGTTATCAGAAACCAAGCCCCCACCCCCAGCCTCCACTGCTCCCAGGTTACGGACAGAAGCGTGTCCCTTCTGAGCTCCTTCCCGTAGCAACAGGCACCAGGGATGCCCGGCCATCTGGGTGGGGCTGGAGGGGGCCATGAAACTACCTTTACCCCTTTCTCAAAAAGTACTGTGCTGTACACATTTCTAAATATTAAGCTGAAAAGAAACTGTCTGAATTAAGGGATTCCTTGAGACAAATGAGGACACCTAGAGTTTGATTTGTATTTAGCAAATATTTATATTTAGTGTCTGGTATGCGTCAGAGTTTTACAAGTACTAGGTTATTTACTCTTCTAAACATATTTAATCCCTATGACTACTGAGCATCAGGGTATATACCCAGAACAAAGGAAAGTAGGATTTCCAACAGATATTTGCACACCAAAGTTCATCACCTCATTAGTCACATCAGCCAAAAGGTGGCAACAAACCAAACGTCCACTGCCAGATGAATGGGTGAGCAGCACGTGGTCTAACTCCTACAGTGGAAAATTACCCAAACTTGAAGGAAACTCTGACACCGGTTACCACATGGATGAACCCTGAAGACACCACATGAAGCAAAATAAGCAAGACCCCAAAGCACAAATATTTTATACCCTACTCACATGAGGGGCCTAGAATGGGCAAATTTCCAGACAGAAAAAGCAGAATGTGTGGACCCAGTCAATAAAGGTTCTTTTTAATTGCCTGCAGATAGAGATAATTTTGTTATTATATACAGAATGAAGAAATTTTAATATCTTATAAAACTTCAGTTATGTATTATGATTTGCTCTTTGTTCAGTTCAGTATTCAATAAATTGCTGTCTATAAAATCATAAAAAAAAAAAAAAAAAAGCAGAATGATGGCTTTCAGAATGACGAGGGGATGGGAGAGGAGAGCTAGTGTTTAAGGCATGTGGAGTTCCAGTCTGGGACGATGAGGTGGCTCTGGAGATGGATGGCGATGATGGTTACACACAGTGTGACCAGAGTTCATGCCTCTGGACTATACCATGAAAAATTACGACAGAGCTAAGATGGTAAATTTTGTCATGTGCATTTTACCACAATTAAAAAAACAACGACTCTATTGGGTAGGTCCACCACTGTTACGGACAGAAGCGTGTCCCTTCTGAGCTCCTTCCCGTAGCAACAGGCACCAGGGATGCCCGGCCATCTGGGTGGGGCTGGAGGGGGCCATGAAACTACCTTTACCCCTTTCTCAAAAAGTACTGTGCTGTACACATTTCTAAATATTAAGCTGAAAAGAAACTGTCTGAATTAAGGGATTCCTTGAGACAAATGAGGACACCTAGAGTTTGATTTGTATTTAGCAAATATTTATATTTAGTGTCTGGTATGCGTCAGAGTTTTACAAGTACTAGGTTATTTACTCTTCTAAACATATTTAATCCCTATGACTACTGAGCATCAGGGTATATACCCAGAACAAAGGAAAGTAGGATTTCCAACAGATATTTGCACACCAAAGTTCATCACCTCATTAGTCACATCAGCCAAAGGTGGCAACAAACCAAACGTCCACTGCCAGATGAATGGGTGAGCAGCACGTGGTCTAACTCCTACAGTGGAAAATTACCCAAACTTGAAGGAAACTCTGACACCGGTTACCACATGGATGAACCCTGAAGACACCACATGAAGCAAAATAAGCAAGACCCCAAAGCACAAATATTTTATACCCTACTCACATGAGGGGCCTAGAATGGGCAAATTTCCAGACAGAAAAAGCAGAATGTGTGGACCCAGTCAATAAAGGTTCTTTTTAATTGCCTGCAGATAGAGATAATTTTGTTATTATATACAGAATGAAGAAATTTTAATATCTTATAAAACTTCAGTTATGTATTATGATTTGCTCTTTGTTCAGTTCAGTATTCAATAAATTGCTGTCTATAAAATCATAAAAAAAAAAAAAAAAAAGCAGAATGATGGCTTTCAGAATGACGAGGGGATGGGAGAGGAGAGCTAGTGTTTAAGGCATGTGGAGTTCCAGTCTGGGACGATGAGGTGGCTCTGGAGATGGATGGCGATGATGGTTACACACAGTGTGACCAGAGTTCATGCCTCTGGACTATACCATGAAAAATTACGACAGAGCTAAGATGGTAAATTTTGTCATGTGCATTTTACCACAATTAAAAAAACAACGACTCTATTGGGTAGGTCCACCACTGTAGTGCTCGTTTTGCAGATGTTTGTCCCCTGTCCCAGTGCCACGCCAGGCACTGGGGACAGGGCAGCAGACCCCACAGCCTCGCCCCTCCCGCCCTGACAGAGCTTCACTCCACTGCGGAGGCAGACACCAGTGGTTGTCTAGTTACAACCGAGGCACAGGCCACAATGGTGAGGCCAGAACTCAGAGAGCAAATCACAGTGGAGCAGCAGGGGAGACTGTCCAGGGAGCAGCAGAACCCCAAGTTGTCTGAAACGTCTGCAGCAAAGCCAAGATGTCACTCTGGTGACCAATGGCCTCGACAAGAGTTGCTGCTCCCAGCTCACAGCAGGCCGGACCTGGCGGCTCCCTGCTGGACAGCAGTCACACACACCATCGCTGGGACCCACACACAGGGGTCTCAGAGTAGCCACAGGCTCCCCAAGTTACTTCCAGTGCCCCCAACAACACAGACGCACACACACACACACACACACTCTTATGGCCTGCCACGGTGGTTAAGAGAGTACACTAGAGTGGAACTAGAGCTGCTGGTTAGAATCCTCACCCGGCCACTTGCTGGTTTTATAACCTTGAGCAAGTTATTAAATCTCTCCGGACCTTGGTTACAAAAGCAGGAAAATATAGTCTTCATGGGACTATGAAATTAAATGAGTTTCCATGAGAAAAGTATCTTAAGAACAGTGCTTACCCTATATGAAAATAAAGTTAACTACCATCCTCCTACTATGTGATGTGAAAGTTGGGCCATAAAGAAGGCTGAGTGCTGAAGAATTGATGCCTTTGAACTGTGGTGTTGGAGAAGACTCTTGAGAGTCCCTTGGGCTGCAAAAAGATCAAACCAATCAGTCTTAAAGGAAATCAGCCCTGAATATTCATTGGAAGGACTGTTGCTGAAGCTGAGGCTCCAATACTTTGGCTGCCTGATGTGAAGAGACGACTCATTGGAAAAGACCCTGATGCTGGAAAAAATAGAAGGCAGAGGAGAAGGGGAAGACAGAGAACAAGATGGCTGGATGACATCACTGAGTCAACGGTCAAGAGTTTAAGCAAGCTCTAGGAGATGGTAAAGGATAGGGAAGCCTAGTGTGCTACAATCCATGGGGTCTCAAAGAGTCAGATATGATGAAGAGACTGAACTGAACCATCATTATTATTTTGAACCATCATCATTATTTATCCCCACAAGACCCAAGAGGCAGGTGAGGTAAGATCAACCCATCTTCATCTAACAGATGGAAACGGGGTAAGGAAAGAGCAAGTCGCTTGAGATTGTGTGCCCGGCTGGCGTCTACTGCTCTCCCCTCCATGCCATGGAATCTATGACAATCTAAAAGATATGATGGAAATTTCAAGCATCTCAACAACATTAAGGCACCTGCTATACAGCAAACACTGGCTACCCTTTCTCTCCTGCCCAAAGGAAACAAGATTTCAAGCTCTCCAAACCCATCATGTTGGTCCTGTCATTTCTGTATCCTTCATTTCATGCATTGGGAAACAGAGCCAAGATAACAAACACCTGACTGAGCATCTGCCATAGATCCAGCACTCTACCTTATCGGGGAGACAAAAGCAGGAGAATGGAGCTATCTGTTCTTCAAACGTGGAGGCGAAGGCCAGAGGTACTTAGAGAAAATCATTAAAGAACCATGGAGGTGTACATGTGTCAATGCTACTCTCTCAATCCGACCCACTTTCTCCTTCCCCTGCGTGTCCACGGGCCCATTCTCAATGTCTACACCTCAATTCCTGCCCTGCAAACAGGTTCAGCAGTACCATTTTTCTTGATTCCATGTATATGTATTAACAGACATAAATACACTTTGAAGATTGAAATGCCCTTTTGGGGGGCCATAAAGAAGGCTGAGTGCTGAAGAATTGATGCCTTTGAACTGTGGTGTTGGAGAAGACTCTTGAGAGTCCCTTGGGCTGCAAAAGATCAAACCAATCAGTCTTAAAGGAAATCAGCCCTGAATATTCATTGGAAGGACTGTTGCTGAAGCTGAGGCTCCAATACTTTGGCTGCCTGATGTGAAGAGACGACTCATTGGAAAAGACCCTGATGCTGGAAAAAATAGAAGGCAGAGGAGAAGGGGAAGACAGAGAACAAGATGGCTGGATGACATCACTGAGTCAACGGTCAAGAGTTTAAGCAAGCTCTAGGAGATGGTAAAGGATAGGGAAGCCTAGTGTGCTACAATCCATGGGGTCTCAAAGAGTCAGATATGATGAAGAGACTGAACTGAACCATCATTATTATTTTGAACCATCATCATTATTTATCCCCACAAGACCCAAGAGGCAGGTGAGGTAAGATCAACCCATCTTCATCTAACAGATGGAAACGGGGTAAGGAAAGAGCAAGTCGCTTGAGATTGTGTGCCCGGCTGGCGTCTACTGCTCTCCCCTCCATGCCATGGAATCTATGACAATCTAAAAGATATGATGGAAATTTCAAGCATCTCAACAACATTAAGGCACCTGCTATACAGCAAACACTGGCTACCCTTTCTCTCCCTGCCCAAAGGAAACAAGATTTCAAGCTCTCCAAACCCATCATGTTGGTCCTGTCATTTCTGTATCCTTCATTTCATGCATTGGGAAACAGAGCCAAGATAACAAACACCTGACTGAGCATCTGCCATAGATCCAGCACTCTACCTTATCGGGGAGACAAAAGCAGGAGAATGGAGCTATCTGTTCTTCAAACGTGGAGGCGAAGGCCAGAGGTACTTAGAGAAAATCATTAAAGAACCATGGAGGTGTACATGTGTCAATGCTACTCTCTCAATCCGACCCACTTTCTCCTTCCCCTGCGTGTCCACGGGCCCATTCTCAATGTCTACACCTCAATTCCTGCCCTGCAAACAGGTTCAGCAGTACCATTTTTCTTGATTCCATGTATATGTATTAACTGACATAAATACACTAAATGTATAAAAGAGACAGCCAGTGGGAAACTGCTGTACAGCCGAGAGCCCAGCCCAGTGCTCTGTGATGACCTAGCGAGGTGGGATGGGAGAGCGATGGGAGAGCGTGGGGGAGGCTCAAAGGGGAGGGGACAGAGGTACACCTACGGCTGATTCACACTGTTGTTGTACAGCAGAAATCAATACAACATTGCAAAGCAATTATCCAATTGGATACAATGGAAGGATGGGTGCCACCAAAGCTGAGCTCTGATGGAGGCAACAAGAGCAAGAGGGTGAATCCAGCTGAGCTGAAGTGAGTGTCGGCTGATGTTACCGGGAAAATGGAGTGGAGCGAGCAGGATTCAAACGAGGCTTCGGGGGTCACTACCCATGATAGTTCACTGTCAGGCGCACGTGGTGCCCAGGTAAGTGGCCAGACCTTCTTCTGGTGGCCGGTGAGGGTGCTTCTGGATGAGGCACCATTTGAACTGCTGGACCAAGCAGCTGCCCTAATACAGGAGAACAAGGAGGGCAAGTATGAGAATTTCTTCTGCCTGCCTATATTCTGGGACATGTGTGCTTCCTTGCCTTCAGACGCAAACTGAATCGTCGGCTCTTCCCAGGTCCTTAGTCAGCTGGCCTTTGGCCTTGAACTTAACGCCAGCAGCTCTCCTGGCTCTCAGACCTTTGCACTGAGACTGGAACCTCAGCTCTCTGGGATCTCCAGGATCCAGCAGACTGCGGGACTACTCAGCCTCCCTAACCACAGGAGCCTCCTCCCCACCACCCCTCCACCCCACACCCCCTCTACTGTTGCTGCTTCTCCATGAACCCAGGCTAACAGAGGACAACTGACCTGGCGAAGAGAAAGGGGGAAGAAAATTCCCAGAAGTCTAAGAAACAGAATGAAAAAAGGTAAGAAGCCAGGAGCAAATGAATGAGGAAGGACATGAGAGAGTAGCTTTGAGGTGGGCAAGGGGACTGAGAACTGTGAGGTCAAGGCCAAGGGGGACTGAGTTTCTCCTTCCCCTGCGTGTCCACGGGCCCATTCTCAATGTCTACACCTCAATTCCTGCCCTGCAAACAGGTTCAGCAGTACCATTTTTCTTGATTCCATGTATATGTATTAACTGACATAAATACACTAAATGTATAAAAGAGACAGCCAGTGGGAAACTGCTGTACAGCCGAGAGCCCAGCCCAGTGCTCTGTGATGACCTAGCGAGGTGGGATGGGAGAGCGATGGGAGAGCGTGGGGGAGGCTCAAAGGGGAGGGGACAGAGGTACACCTACGGCTGATTCACACTGTTGTTGTACAGCAGAAATCAATACAACATTGCAAAGCAATTATCCAATTGGATACAATGGAAGGATGGGTGCCACCAAAGCTGAGCTCTGATGGAGGCAACAAGAGCAAGAGGGTGAATCCAGCTGAGCTGAAGTGAGTGTCGGCTGATGTTACCGGAAAATGGAGTGGAGCGAGCAGGATTCAAACGAGGCTTGGGGGGTCACTACCCATGATAGTTCACTGTCAGGCGCACGTGGTGCCCAGGTAAGTGGCCAGACCTTCTTCTGGTGGCCGGTGAGGGTGCTTCTGGATGAGGCACCATTTGAACTGCTGGACCAAGCAGCTGCCCTAATACAGGAGAACAAGGAGGGCAAGTATGAGAATTTCTTCTGCCTGCCTATATTCTGGGACATGTGTGCTTCCTTGCCTTCAGACGCAAACTGAATCGTCGGCTCTTCCCAGGTCCTTAGTCAGCTGGCCTTTGGCCTTGAACTTAACGCCAGCAGCTCTCCTGGCTCTCAGACCTTTGCACTGAGACTGGAACCTCAGCTCTCTGGGATCTCCAGGATCCAGCAGACTGCGGGACTACTCAGCCTCCCTAACCACAGGAGCCTCCTCCCCACCACCCCTCCACCCCACACCCCCTCTACTGTTGCTGCTTCTCCATGAACCCAGGCTAACAGAGGACAACTGACCTGGCGAAGAGAAAGGGGGAAGAAAATTCCCAGAAGTCTAAGAAACAGAATGAAAAAAGGTAAGAAGCCAGGAGCAAATGAATGAGGAAGGACATGAGAGAGTAGCTTTGAGGTGGGCAAGGGGACTGAGAACTGTGAGGTCAACCAGATAGCCTGAGGACAGTGGTGGATTCTGTATGAGACCTTCAGGCAGGCAGACAGGCAGGAGGCTATGACCTTGGGACTCACAAGAAAGCCGGAATTTAGGAAAAAGAATCACACACAGATAATAGCAGCAAAGACTGGAGCAAGGCAGCCACTACAGGTAGGAGGAGAGAGAGAGAGAGAGAGAGAGAGAGTGTGTGTGTGTGTGTGTGTGTGTGTGTGTGTGTGTGTGTGAAATCTCTTCCTCCTTTCAAAGCACTAGACTCACACTAGACTCTCACGAACTCTGTGACTTAACATTCTGGGAGCAGTTCAACTCCCTGCCCGCATGCAAAGGCCAAACCAGCCAGGGAGAAGGCCATCTGCCAGCCCCTAATAATTAGCTGAGATAACACTTCCCACATCTTGACCCCCTCTGAACCTCAATTTCCCTATCTGTGAAACGGAGAACCCAGCTGTCATCCACAGAGGAGGACTGTGACGATCAAGTGTGTGAATGTGAAAGAACCCCACTGCAGGAAGTGGCCAGGAGAAGGCGGCAGCCGGGGAAAATGCTCTGGTGTAAAGACTGATGAAAGCACTGAATCAGCCTGGAGTCCACAGGAAAAGCAGGTCTTTCCAGAGGATGGCAGAGGATCGCCTCCATAAAACACACCGGGGCCTCATTAAAACGGTGGAAAAACAACCTGTTGAATCTCAGTCATGAATCACTAGTGCACACCCTTAGCATCCCCACTACTGCCGGGATGTCATGGCAGGCTCCGGTGAGATCAGGCAGCAGGGAACACTCAGCCAGTTTAAGGAAACATCCAGGCCTTGCCTTGTGGGGGTGGAGGTGACGTCTGTGGAGTGAGGACCAGGGGATAGGAGGTTTAGCTAAAGCGAGACACACTGGAGAGGATGACAACCAAGTCAAACGGTTCCTGTGACTGAGGCTTGAAACCCCCTAGTCACAAACCTGTAACAGTACTCAGGGCATCCTCTGTCCTCCATCACGGGCGAGATTCTGCCTGTGTCAAGTCTCCATCAAGCACAACCACTATGGAAAAGAGACCATGAGTGCTCCACACCCGAACATGAATGGAAAGTGGAAACATCAGACTCCAATAAAGCAGAAAGCGCAAACCCCTGGAGCGGTATGCAAACAAACAATCCACGAGCAAGTGCATGTTGGAGATGTAACACTAACAGCTCCACTCAGAGAGCTGACCGTGTGCCCAGTTCTGTTTCCCAGGGCCTTCCACATATTACCCTTTCATTGCCATCACCCAGGGGCAGAAATCGAAGCAGGAAGAGATGAAGAAAACCGTCCAGGCTCACTAGTCAGAAATGGAGCTGGGATCCAAGCCCACACAAGAGTCTCTCTCCCAAGTCCGTGCTCTTCAGAAGGTGCTAACATCGAGCCTAATGCTCCCCACCTCCACCTCTAAAGGGCAACAGCTGGGACTAATCCTACAGGAACCTCTGCCCAACAAGAGAGCCAGACAGAGGCTTTGTTCAGTCTCTCAGCTTTTCTGATCTTTCTAAAGTGACCATGATGTGCTTCAGCAGAAAAAACAGAAGCCAAACCTAACATTTTTTTCAGAGACCAGTCCCCCCAAATCCTTCCGTAAACCCCTCCCAGGCAGCCCCCAGGAGATGAGAGCACAGAGCGCACCAGCCCACCCAAACCCCTAGCCTGTCAGAAGTGCCCCCACACCATCTCCTGCTGAGCGTCAAGAGAAAAGGCTCATGCCCAAGCACACCCTTGGGCTTCCCGAAACGAGTGTCTTGACCACCTCAGCAGCTTCTGGAAGTCACCTCGAGGAGTGGACATACACAATTCACGCTTGTAGCTGCTACAGGAGGTTTTCCTGGGCGCTGGCGAAGGGTCCCTCGGAGACAAGGCGGGGAGAACCACAGGCCACCTCACCTCCACACGCGGGCACCGACACAGTCAGGAGACAGAAAGGACCCTCAATGGATTTTGTTTTTTAAATTTACAGGTTTTCTCTATCCTATGGATGTACATAGAGTGTATCGCCCTTTCCACCCCTTCTAGGCCTGACTTAAGGGCAGCACAGATGAACCAACAAAACCCTCTACAGAGGACGCCACCTACCCTTCCCTGGACGTTCCTCATCTGCTCAAGTTTGGAAAAGACAAGTTGTATAAATTTACAGAGATGTGCTCGCTAATATACAACGCTTCAGGAATCCTGAATGAAGTCACCTCTGGAAGGGGTGACCGTAGCTACCTTGGGGCCCCGGGACCCTGACGGGGCTTCTCCACACATGTCCCTCTGCCCCCGTCCAGGTGTGGTGAGTGGACTCCACAGCCCTTCCTCTCTGCTGTCCGGGATGCCAGGCGTCACCCATCCCAAGCTGAGCCAGTGCATGGCAGGAGGAGCTCTGCCTGCCACCGGGAGCCCGGGGCTGGGCCCCAGGCCTGCGTTCCAGCAGTGGAGCAAGGGGCCGATCTCTTCCTCCAGTTCTTACAAATGCCAAGTGAGAGGCGTGCTCTGCTCAGATTATAGGGATTTTTATGAGAATCAAATGAGATGACATAGGTCATGGCACTTTAAAACATCAAAGCCCTGTGATGGCCAGTATTAGTCATTCACTGCATGAAATCACAGAATGAAAAGCACTGAAACTCAGACTTGAAAAGGAGCCATAATTATAAAGTAAAAGTCAGGCTGCAGGAGGCAAAACCATGGTCACACGTAATGGAATCTCATCTTTACAGCAGAGGAAGACGGTGCCAACCTTTACGGGGGCCTATGAGGAGCATAGCATCCCTGATGGCTCAGATGGTAAAGAATGTGCCTGCAATGCCAGGGACCTGAGTTCGATCCCTGGGTCAGGAAGATCCCCTGGAGGAGGGCATGGCAACCCACTCCAGTGTTCTTGCCTTGAGAATCCCACAGACAGAGGAGCCTGGTGGGCTACTCTCCACAGGGTCGCAAAGAGTTGGACACGACTGAGCGACTAAGAACAGCACGGAAGGAGCTTCAGACACCATCCCACTAGCCAGATGCTGAGTGATGCCCCCACTCCCCCCACCAAAGGGTCCCAAAGCAGTGTGGTTTCTCTATCCTATGGATGTACATAGAGTGTATCGCCCTTTCCACCCCTTCTAGGCCTGACTTAAGGGCAGCACAGATGAACCAACAAAACCCTCTACAGAGGACGCCACCTACCCTTCCCTGGACGTTCCTCATCTGCTCAAGTTTGGAAAAGACAAGTTGTATAAATTTACAGAGATGTGCTCGCTAATATACAACGCTTCAGGAATCCTGAATGAAGTCACCTCTGGAAGGGGTGACCGTAGCTACCTTGGGGCCCCGGGACCCTGACGGGGCTTCTCCACACATGTCCCTCTGCCCCCGTCCAGGTGTGGTGAGTGGACTCCACAGCCCTTCCTCTCTGCTGTCCGGGATGCCAGGCGTCACCCATCCCAAGCTGAGCCAGTGCATGGCAGGAGGAGCTCTGCCTGCCACCGGGAGCCCGGGGCTGGGCCCCAGGCCTGCGTTCCAGCAGTGGAGCAAGGGGCCGATCTCTTCCTCCAGTTCTTACAAATGCCAAGTGAGAGGCGTGCTCTGCTCAGATTATAGGGATTTTTATGAGAATCAAATGAGATGACATAGGTCATGGCACTTTAAAACATCAAAGCCCTGTGATGGCCAGTATTAGTCATTCACTGCATGAAATCACAGAATGAAAAGCACTGAAACTCAGACTTGAAAAGGAGCCATAATTATAAAGTAAAAGTCAGGCTGCAGGAGGCAAAACCATGGTCACACGTAATGGAATCTCATCTTTACAGCAGAGGAAGACGGTGCCAACCTTTACGGGGGCCTATGAGGAGCATAGCATCCCTGATGGCTCAGATGGTAAAGAATGTGCCTGCAATGCCAGGGACCTGAGTTCGATCCCTGGGTCAGGAAGATCCCCTGGAGGAGGGCATGGCAACCCACTCCAGTGTTCTTGCCTTGAGAATCCCACAGACAGAGGAGCCTGGTGGGCTACTCTCCACAGGGTCGCAAAGAGTTGGACACGACTGAGCGACTAAGAACAGCACGGAAGGAGCTTCAGACACCATCCCACTAGCCAGATGCTGAGTGATGCCCCAAACACTACTGCCCACATCCAACACTCTGGCCAAAGAACTGGCCTGTGGCCCCTGGGCAATAGATGCCAGCAGTGTGCCATCCCCAATGGCAGGGATCAGACACAAAACTCAGGCCCTACGCTTGTCTATAAACACACACACTAAGTAGAAAGAAAAGAGCATGTGTTATATTTCTATAAAAAGCTTACTTAAAACCATAAGAAAACAAAAATTACTTTTTAATGACCCCTAAAAAGATACAAACAATCCTTTGATTGCTGTTACATGGAGGTATGGCCCGCCAATCCACACAATGGTATGAAATGACTGAGTAGGTCCTTCTCTGAAGGACACCCGGCGACTCCACCTGGGGAACGTGTCCTGTCTACCACGCTGCCGCCATGGGAAGCCACCAGACCACAATGAAAAACCGGTTGGAATGCACAACACCATTCCCAGGTTCATGCTCCCTCAGCCACACCTACTCTGCTAACCTGCTCCTCCGGCCGGGATGCGGTGACAGCCTTCCCCCTCCAGCATCCCCAGAGGAGCCCAAGCATTTCCTCATTGCTCCCTGACTCCAAGCAACAGAAGCAGAAACAAGAAGTCAGGACAAGAATGCTGGACCATGATAAGAATGGAAGACGACAGTACCGATCCACGAAGGAACCTGGAGTGTGGTCTCAGCTCTGACACTGAACCTCCTCCATGACCCTGGGCAACTCGTCGGACCAGCTCTCAGGCTGGAGGAGGAGAAGACTGGGTGAGATGAACCTAAGGTTCTTTCTAGCCCCAGTATTACAGATTCCACTTTCATCTTTTATGTTTCTAGGTTCCTCTTAACACGCTCAGTAATAAGTAACTTTCCAGAGTCAACAATATCTTTATTCTATGTACAGTTCTGCGGAGGAACGTGGTTCTAAGACTCAGTTACGGGTCAGCCCTGACTGACGGCTGCTGAGGGACTCCTGCCAGCTCCAGAAAACTCAGTGAACCCTCTCAGACAGCATCCCCAGTGACCACGGACCTTCCAGGGCCCTGCCGTGCTGCTCACCACACGTGCACGTGCCACGGACACCGGCACCACTCGAGAGCCCACCGAAATACTATGTATAGGTCTTCAGTTTTCCATCACCCATCCTCGTTTACATCACAAATTCCTACTTTTCCCTTGGCCAGGAAAACCTGAACTGCGCCCAAGGTGACTCAGTTCTGAAAAATCCAAGTGGGAAAACGGGTAGTTCTTAGTCACTCCAGATACCTTCCCCGGTAGCTCAGACAGTAAAGACTCTGCCTGAGGGAGACCCGGGTTCAATCCCTGGGTCAGGAAGATCCTCTGGAGAAGGGAATGGGTACCCACTCCAGTGTTCTTGCCTGGAGAATCCCAAGGACAGAGGAGCCTGGTGGGTTACAGTCTATGGGGTCGCACAGAGTCAGACATGACAGAAACGACGAACACTTCACTTCTGGTACTGGATTTCCATGCAAACAAACTCCACGTATTTCCAGAAGGCACTTACTCTGTGTGAACTCATGGAAGCATGTGAAACTATCTCATCCTCCCCGCCCGCAAGTAATCCCAAACCACGGGTAGGCCAGGAGCCACAGACTCAAACCCTTTAAACGCCAGCCTACTGACAGAGCAGGGAGCCTTCGACCCTGTGCCTTCAGGGCAACTCTGAGCCACAGCTCAGTAACAACTTAGCATCAGTTTATCACTAGCTGCTGGACATGTTCATCTGACCTGCCCATCTAAACTGTAAGTCTGGGGGCCGAGACTTTTGGGGGCTTCATCCTGGAGGCCTCAGCCCCAGATACTCCACTCACCCGCTCCCTCTGCCTCTACCTACCTCCCTCCTTGTAGCCTCAGGGACAGGACAAACCTAGTAGAGAAAGGAAAAGGTGCCTGTAGTCCTCCTCCACCCACGTCCTGCCTAGCCTCCCCCACACCTCACATCTCACCTCCTTCCTCCACTGCCCTGTGTGAAGACGTGCAACTGACTACAAAGTCGCAGAGTGACACAGACCACATTGAACACTACTTCTTTGGAGCAGGGCTTGAACAATTTCCCTCCAGGGACACATCAATGCCCTGGTGAGGCTCACAGCTTGAGGAAGACTCTCCCAGGCATGTGCAGAGATAAAGCACTTCCTATCTCCTGGTCCTAACACTATTCCACCCAGCCCTCTCAGCAGGTCACACTAAAATACCTAAGCATACTGACAAAGCAATGACATGCAATGAAGATACACACACACACAAAGTTTTGCTCTATTAACTATGACTGAAACTACCTGAGAGATTCCTCATAATTGATCACAATATAGTAATGCCAGAAAGGCAGTATTTTTCAAGCTCCAAGCCCCCGACTCATGGCCTACATCATTCCCAGGCTTTAGCTACAAGAGACAGTTACCTCCATTCATGAACAGCGTGCACCATGAACCTCTGAACATGTCAGGAGGGCTGTAAGACAGGCAGCCATGGCCCGATGGGAAGTGGTCTCAAAGCACAGGCAACACCAGGGTCAATGTTAAAGTAAGAAGTGCTGAGCCCCCAGCCCACCCACCACCCACAAACGTGCCCCAGCAAGCCTCCTCTTTGATCCTGGTCCCACGCACTGAAACACGTCCATGGCATTCGGCAGTGCATTCCCTGGAGCTAAATCACTGTCATAATTAGGACTGTTCTTTGATAGCAAAGTAGGCTGTGAGGCGCTTTAAAAGCATTTGTAGCTCCAAAACTATGGGGTGACGTTTCGCTGGAAACTGAGATCAGTGCAGAAACCTATTTGCCACCATGACAGGAGGTGATAATGTGACATGTCACACATTTCAAAACCCCAGGGAAAATCACCTCCCCTCTATTATTTGTAGCAATGCTGGACTTTCAAATACACTCTCGGCATGAACTCTGAATCACTCTAATTATTCAGCGGGCTGAATACCAAACCAACCACGGTCCACAGTCAGACCTGTGCCTGAACTTCCTGTGACAAACACAGTCTTAGCTTCTGTACCCGCAGTTTTCCCCACCAGCACCATTTTCCCCAACAAATAATAGTGTGCAGAATTCTGTATTGAAAGGGGCTCCTGCATCCACACTGGGCTCTGGCAAACAACACATTTTTCTCCAGCACGATCCTGCCTCCAGGTGACAAAATAAATTTTGGCCCTTGGTGGAGGCTCACAGCTTGAGGAAGACTCTCCCAGGCATGTGCAGAGATAAAGCACTTCCTATCTCCTGGTCCTAACACTATTCCACCCAGCCCTCTCAGCAGGTCACACTAAAATACCTAAGCATACTGACAAAGCAATGACATGCAATGAAGATACACACACACACAAAGTTTTGCTCTATTAACTATGACTGAAACTACCTGAGAGATTCCTCATAATTGATCACAATATAGTAATGCCAGAAAGGCAGTATTTTTCAAGCTCCAAGCCCCCGACTCATGGCCTACATCATTCCCAGGCTTTAGCTACAAGAGACAGTTACCTCCATTCATGAACAGCGTGCACCATGAACCTCTGAACATGTCAGGAGGGCTGTAAGACAGGCAGCCATGGCCCGATGGGAAGTGGTCTCAAAGCACAGGCAACACCAGGGTCAATGTTAAAGTAAGAAGTGCTGAGCCCCCAGCCCACCCACCACCCACAAACGTGCCCCAGCAAGCCTCCTCTTTGATCCTGGTCCCACGCACTGAAACACGTCCATGGCATTCGGCAGTGCTTTCCCCTGGAGCTAAATCACTGTCATAATTAGGACTGTTCTTTGATAGCAAAGTAGGCTGTGAGGCGCTTTAAAAGCATTTGTAGCTCCAAAACTATGGGGTGACGTTTCGCTGGAAACTGAGATCAGTGCAGAAACCTATTTGCCACCATGACAGGAGGTGATAATGTGACATGTCACACATTTCAAAACCCCAGGGAAAATCACCTCCCCTCTATTATTTGTAGCAATGCTGGACTTTCAAATACACTCTCGGCATGAACTCTGAATCACTCTAATTATTCAGCGGGCTGAATACCAAACCAACCACGGTCCACAGTCAGACCTGTGCCTGAACTTCCTGTGACAAACACAGTCTTAGCTTCTGTACCCGCAGTTTTCCCCACCAGCACCATTTTCCCCAACAAATAATAGTGTGCAGAATTCTGTATTGAAAGGGGCTCCTGCATCCACACTGGGCTCTGGCAAACAACACATTTCCTGTTTCCTTCCTTCCCCAAGCACACCGATCCTGCCTCTCCACTTTAAGAATAAAATAACAAGCTTGAAGAAGACTCTCCAAGACCAGCCTATGCCACAGACGACAGAATTAACCCAGGATCTAACTGCTTCCTTCTTGTAATTGTCCACTAGAAATTGGCATTTACCAATTACATTGCCAGTGACTGACATCTGCCTCTGCAGAGATTGCACCCTGTGCTGTTGGGAGTTGCTGACCTTCAACACCCCCCTGAGGTTGTTCAGGGTGGAGAGAAGCACTCTGTGCTCCAGGGAATCTAGTGGGGCAGGTCTGTAGATAGGTGGATGTTTTTAGGAACAGGTTCTATTATCTCAATCCTTGCATATCCTCATCTCTAGAAAAGCACTAAATCCCTTCATGGTAACATCAGATCCTCCTGACTAACTGAAAACTCTTTGTAAAATGACTGTTTGACATTGAACTCCCTCTTCTTCAAAACCTTATACATTGACCTTTCCCCCAGTGCCTCTGTGGAGCAGTCTCTCAGAGCTCTCTGGGGTGCTGCCTCCCGGATGCAGTCCTAATTGTGCCCCAAATAAAACTTAACCCACAACTCTGAAGTTGTTCATCTTTTTTTTAGTCGACATAGTATAGGCAAAAACTTGAGCAAGGAGTGAGTTACAAGTCATTCCTTATTTGTGTCCCCTTCAAAGCTTCTTCCACATGCACCACCACACCCCAGGCAAAAGGACACTCCTTTCACCCAAGGGGAGCCTGGTCTTTCTTCTTTTCTATTTTCTCTATGTGGGGGCTCCGGTCCATTAGAAGAAGGTTAAAAAGAAAAAAGGGCACAAACAAAAGACCTCAGAGATCAAGATCAGAAAGGAGGTCAGGAGAACGCTCACTGCTTTGCGTGACCCTAATGTTGGAGGCTCATTTCTAGTCCAAAGTCTTGAAAGAACCAGTGGCAGCACTGGTCACTGCCTTGGGGACCTGTGAGGAGCCACTGGCGCGACTCCACATCAGAACCCCGTGTGGTCATCATCAGGAAACTGGGAAGGGAGAGCAAAGTCCAGTCCACGGTCTAGAGTCACCACTGTTCGCCCCTTTAGAGATTTCAACACTTGCTTATGAGGTATTAGAGAGCAAGTTGCTTTAGTGAAACTAAAACTTCAAAAATCAAGATTAAAAAAAAAAAAAAAAGATTTTCTATGCTCGTGTCCAAGTCTAACATTCAAGGACAACTGAAAGGCACCACCCTTCCTTCACATCCCACACCAGGCCTGCCCCACGCTCCGGAGGTCCCCCCAGGCCAGAGCAGCAGGTGCCCCTCAGCGACGGACTCACTGCGAGGAACAGCCACCTGCTCCGACCCACCCAGCTGTTACCATGGAGCAGCTGCTCAACAGGCTCCACTTCAGCAGCCCCAGATACCACTGCACTTAACCACATTTCCCAAGGGCCACGTCAAAATGTGGGATGGGGGTGGATGTTTTAGGAACAGGTTCTATTATCTCAATCCTTGCATATCCTCATCTCTAGAAAAGCACTAAATCCTTCATGGTAACATCAGATCCTCCTGACTAACTGAAAACTCTTTGTAAAATGACTGTTTGACATTGAACTCCCTCTTCTTCAAAACCTTATACATTGACCTTTCCCCCAGTGCCTCTGTGGAGCAGTCTCTCAGAGCTCTCTGGGGTGCTGCCTCCCGGATGCAGTCCTAATTGTGCCCCAAATAAAACTTAACCCACAACTCTGAAGTTGTTCATCTTTTTTTTAGTCGACATAGTATAGGCAAAAACTTGAGCAAGGAGTGAGTTACAAGTCATTCCTTATTTGTGTCCCCTTCAAAGCTTCTTCCACATGCACCACCACACCCCAGGCAAAAGGACACTCCTTTCACCCAAGGGGAGCCTGGTCTTTCTTCTTTCTATTTTCTCTATGTGGGGGCTCCGGTCCATTAGAAGAAGGTTAAAAAGAAAAAAGGGCACAAACAAAAGACCTCAGAGATCAAGATCAGAAAGGAGGTCAGGAGAACGCTCACTGCTTGCGTGACCCTAATGTTGGAGGCTCATTTCTAGTCCAAAGTCTTGAAAGAACCAGTGGCAGCACTGGTCACTGCCTTGGGGACCTGTGAGGAGCCACTGGCGCGACTCCACATCAGAACCCCGTGTGGTCATCATCAGGAAACTGGGAAGGGAGAGCAAAGTCCAGTCCACGGTCTAGAGTCACCACTGTTCGCCCCTTTAGAGATTTCAACACTTGCTTATGAGGTATTAGAGAGCAAGTTGCTTTAGTGAAACTAAAACTTCAAAAATCAAGATTAAAAAAAAAAAAAAAAGATTTTCTATGCTCGTGTCCAAGTCTAACATTCAAGGACAACTGAAAGGCACCACCCTTCCTTCACATCCCACACCAGGCCTGCCCCACGCTCCGGAGGTCCCCCCAGGCCAGAGCAGCAGGTGCCCCTCAGCGACGGACTCACTGCGAGGAACAGCCACCTGCTCCGACCCACCCAGCTGTTACCATGGAGCAGCTGCTCAACAGGCTCCACTTCAGCAGCCCCAGATACCACTGCACTTAACCACATTTCCCAAGGGCCACGTACTTTTTAAAATAATCACTTCTTCCTCTTTATTTCTACTTCCTTCAGCACACACAGGAGATCCTTCTGGGGGAGTACAATTCCTCTGAAAACTGTCCTGGGAATATGAGCTGGAGGAGTGTCTGACGGCAGTAGAGAGGGGCCAGCAGCACCCCTGAGACAGAGCTGAGAAAGGCAGACTGAACAAGGGGGAGGAAAGGTGGGGAGAGACTCAAAGTCCCCAAGCTGGGGACCCCAGAAATGTAACCCAGAAGGCAGGTGCAAACAACTGTAGGAACTGCCCAGGAACAACAGCCTACCCTCCTCCTCAGAACTGAGAGCCAAGGGAAACTGCAAAAACACAGAAATGGTTCCTTTCCTCCCCACTCCTGCCTTGGTGTGTGTGTGTCACAGGCCAGCTCCCAATCCTTTCGGGATTTTCAGAAATCAGGAACTGTCTGATTTTTCACAGCACAGTCATACAAAGAGGAGACCACAAGAGCAGGGCTCCTCCTCTGTCCTTCTCAGAGTCACCTGGGAAACCCGCTCAACAGGAAAGAGCCAAGCCCTGCCTGTCTCCAGGTACCCGGGCTCCTGCATTCACTCTGAGCACTCCAGGTGCGTCTGCACACCTCAGGTCTGCAATCTGCCTCCACAGAGTCATAAAAACCTTTTTAAACAACAAAAAGGAAGAATCTTCATCAGGAAACTGGGAAGGGAGAGCAAAGTCCAGTCCACGGTCTAGAGTCACCACTGTTCGCCCCTTTAGAGATTTCAACACTTGCTTATGAGGTATTAGAGAGCAAGTTGCTTTAGTGAAACTAAAACTTCAAAAATCAAGATTAAAAAAAAAAAAAAAAGATTTTCTATGCTCGTGTCCAAGTCTAACATTCAAGGACAACTGAAAGGCACCACCCTTCCTTCACATCCCACACCAGGCCTGCCCCACGCTCCGGAGGTCCCCCCAGGCCAGAGCAGCAGGTGCCCCTCAGCGACGGACTCACTGCGAGGAACAGCCACCTGCTCCGACCCACCCAGCTGTTACCATGGAGCAGCTGCTCAACAGGCTCCACTTCAGCAGCCCCAGATACCACTGCACTTAACCACATTTCCCAAGGGCCACGTACTTTTTAAAATAATCACTTCTTCCTCTTTATTTCTACTTCCTTCAGCACACACAGGAGATCCTTCTGGGGGAGTACAATTCCTCTGAAAACTGTCCTGGGAATATGAGCTGGAGGAGTGTCTGACGGCAGTAGAGAGGGGCCAGCAGCACCCCTGAGACAGAGCTGAGAAAGGCAGACTGAACAAGGGGGAGGAAAGGTGGGGAGAGACTCAAAGTCCCCAAGCTGGGGACCCCAGAAATGTAACCCAGAAGGCAGGTGCAAACAACTGTAGGAACTGCCCAGGAACAACAGCCTACCCTCCTCCTCAGAACTGAGAGCCAAGGGAAACTGCAAAAACACAGAAATGGTTCCTTTCCTCCCCACTCCTGCCTTGGTGTGTGTGTGTCACAGGCCAGCTCCCAATCCTTTCGGGATTTTCAGAAATCAGGAACTGTCTGATTTTTCACAGCACAGTCATACAAAGAGGAGACCACAAGAGCAGGGCTCCTCCTCTCTGTCCTTCTCAGAGTCACCTGGGAAACCCGCTCAACAGGAAAGAGCCAAGCCCTGCCTGTCTCCAGGTACCCGGGCTCCTGCATTCACTCTGAGCACTCCAGGTGCGTCTGCACACCTCAGGTCTGCAATCTGCCTCCACAGAGTCATAAAAACCTTTTTAAACAACAAAAAAGGAAGAATCTTCAAGATACACTGTTAGGGGGTAGAAGGCAAGAGCATCACAGTGTCTTCAAGTGCCAAACACACAAGACGGGGAATGAAGACGAAGAAGAGGAGGGGCATTGGCGGGATGGACGAGGAAGACACCCTCTGCTCCTGGCCCCGTCGCCCAGCCGGGCACCGCTCTGGCATCCATCCACCCACAGGCGAAAGTGCCTTGAGGGAGATGTGGCTCCAGCCCATATGCCAAGGAACCTGGGAGACAGGTCCCTCACCCAGTGTCAGGGAATAAGTGTACCGACCTTGGTCTCAGCTACGGACTCTGAAAAGGGCCATTAACTGGCTCCAGCTGCCCCCTGAGGACTCGCAGAATCACATGCAGATGAAAGTCCTCTAGGAAATCCAAAAGTCCAGTGTCTCCACTAGCATACCACTGGATCAAAAAAACAAAAAACCCTGCATTTGGAAGTTTTGGAGAGGCAAGAGGACCAATATGACTTCATTCACATCACGCTCTCCCAGGGCAGCACCCAGCTCTGCCTGTGCCAAGAGACAGAGATGGCTGGGGGTGAGCACCCAGCTACTCCAAGTGCGTGAGACCATTCCAAAGTGGTTCATTTCTCTCCTGCCCCGTACAGAGTACTGAGCCTGGGGGCGGAAAGAGGCGGAGAGAAGAGCACACGGAACTCTCGAGGGTGTTAAATAGGACACAGATCCTACTAACCATGCAGCAGACTTCACTAAGGAGCCCGCCCACTAGCTGCAGGGGACACCTTGCCCATGAATCCCATCAACTGGCCCACGGCAGCCCCAGCACCCCAAACTCCTCACCCATGCACACCACAACCCCATGGCCAGCTCTGTGAGCACCCGGAATGGTGGTGACCATGAGTTTCAGCAGATGGCTAGTGAGCACCCCCAGAGCCAACCAGTGTCTGCAGGCCAGGGACAGACCACTCCTGGAGAGAAGAAGGGAGGCGGTCAGCACCTGCCCTGGGGCATGGCAGAATATAAGAAGCCATATAAGCTTAGGAATTCTGCCACAGGAGGGTGCAAGAAGTGTGGAGCTCACATATCCATAGCTCTTCTGAGAGCCTCAGAACCCCTCGCCAGGCTGATAGAGGCGTTCGTCTCTAGAAGTCAGTCAGTAAAGAGAGAAGGAGGTAACTACCATCGCAAATGTGAAGACAGCAACTTAAAACCTTGGAGAACATGAAAAATCAAGAAAACATGGCACCAAAGGATCACAATAATCTTCTAGTAACCAACCCCAAAGGCATGAATCTGCAATTTATGAGGAAGCATTCTAAATATCTATTTCAGGGCTTCCCTGGTGGTCCAGTGGGTAAAGAGTCCACCTTGCAATGCAAGGGGCATCAGTTCCATCCCTGACCCAGGAAGATTCCATGTGCCGTGGAGCAGCTGGACCAGTGTGTACAATAACAAGCCAGAGCTCTGAAGTGCATGCACCCAGAGCTGGTGCTCTGCAACAAGAGAGGCCACTGCAGTGGGAGGCCCACACAGGCCAAAGAATAAAAAGATGGATGAAAAATAAATTAATTAAAAAAATCAATAAAAAGAGGTCAAAAAAATTTTTTAAAATCTATTTCAAAGGAACTCAGCAAGCTATAAGAGAACAAGATACAAGAAAGACAATTCAGTGATATTAGATAAACAAGTCATGAAAGAAAAGTTTAACAAAGACCGAAATCATAAAGAACCAAACAAACTCTGGAACTCAAGAACAGAATGAAAGGAATAACTATAAAAGACTAATTTATAGATCATTCAGTCAGAAAATCAGTGAAAAAAATGTTGGACATGAATTATACTGTAAACCAAATAGACCTAACAGTCATATATAGAACATTCCACCCAACAGCCGCAGAATACATATTCTCAACTGTACATGGCAAATTCTTTAGGACAGATCACATGCTAGGTCACAAAATAAGTTTTAGCAAACTTAAGAAAACTGAAATCATACCAAATGTATTTTCTAACCACAACAGCATAAAACTAGAAATAACAGAGTTAGGGTTAAGTGGAAAAATTAATACTTATGTGGAAATAAAACAACATATTACTGAAGAACCAATGCATCAGCACCTGCCCTGGGGCATGGCAGAATATAAGCCATATAAGCTTAGGAATTCTGCCACAGGAGGGTGCAAGAGTGTGGAGCTCACATATCCATAGCTCTTCTGAGAGCCTCAGAACCCCTCGCCAGGCTGATAGAGGCGTCGTCTCTAGAAGTCAGTCAGTAAAGAGAGAAGGAGGTAACTACCATCGCAAATGTGAAGACAGCAACTTAAAACCTTGGAGAACATGAAAAATCAAGAAAACATGGCACCAAAGGATCACAATAATCTTCTAGTAACCAACCCCAAAGGCATGAATCTGCAATTTATGAGGAAGCATTCTAAATATCTATTTCAGGGCTTCCCTGGTGGTCCAGTGGGTAAAGAGTCCACCTTGCAATGCAAGGGGCATCAGTTCCATCCCTGACCCAGGAAGATTCCATGTGCCGTGGAGCAGCTGGACCAGTGTGTACAATAACAAGCCAGAGCTCTGAAGTGCATGCACCCAGAGCTGGTGCTCTGCAACAAGAGAGGCCACTGCAGTGGGAGGCCCACACAGGCCAAAGAATAAAAAGATGGATGAAAAATAAATTAATTAAAAAAATCAATAAAAAGAGGTCAAAAAAATTTTTTAAAATCTATTTCAAAGGAACTCAGCAAGCTATAAGAGAACAAGATACAAGAAAGACAATTCAGTGATATTAGATAAACAAGTCATGAAAGAAAAGTTTAACAAAGACCGAAATCATAAAGAACCAAACAAACTCTGGAACTCAAGAACAGAATGAAAGGAATAACTATAAAAGACTAATTTATAGATCATTCAGTCAGAAAATCAGTGAAAAAAATGTTGGACATGAATTATACTGTAAACCAAATAGACCTAACAGTCATATATAGAACATTCCACCCAACAGCCGCAGAATACATATTCTCAACTGTACATGGCAAATTCTTTAGGACAGATCACATGCTAGGTCACAAAATAAGTTTTAGCAAACTTAAGAAAACTGAAATCATACCAAATGTATTTTCTAACCACAACAGCATAAAACTAGAAATAACAGAGTTAGGGTTAAGTGGAAAAATTAATACTTATGTGGAAATAAAA
The DNA here is from genome assembly GCA_022376925.1 of Tragulus kanchil. Taxonomy (NCBI): domain Eukaryota; kingdom Metazoa; phylum Chordata; class Mammalia; order Artiodactyla; family Tragulidae; genus Tragulus; species Tragulus kanchil. The sequence continues at coordinate 141,822,829 of JAIOJX010000003.1, forward strand.
CAACATATTACTGAAGAACCAATGCATCAAAGAAGAAACCAAAAGGGAAATCAAACAATGTCTTGAAACAAATGAAAATGAGAATATACCAAATCTAATAAGCTGCAGCCACAGCCATTCTAAGAAGGACATTTATAGCAATAAATAGCTACATTAAGTAAAAATAAAGCCCTCAAAAGAACAACATACCTTTCTTTATACCTCAAGGAACTAGAAGAACAACTAAGCCCAGAGTTAGCAGAAGAAAATAAAGATGAGAGCAGAAATAAAATGAAATATAAAAAGAAAATCAGTAAAACTAAGAGTAGATTTTTTTTTAAAGATGATAAAATTGGCAAATTTTTAACTAGACTAAGAAAAAGGAAGACAAAATTAGAAGTGAAAGGAGACATTACAACTGAAACCACAGAAACAAGATTTTTATTTTATACCAAGAAACTGGATAACTTGAATAAATTCCTGGAAACATAAACTACTGAGATTGAATCATGAAGAAATGAGTTTTGAATAGATCACTAAGGAGACTGAAGTAGTTATCAATCCTCTCGAAAAGGAAAAGTCCAGTACCAGATGGTTTCACTGGTAAGTTCTACCAAACATTCAATGAAGAATTAAAGCCAATCCCTCTCAAATTCTTCCAAATAGTGGAGAGAAGCCAAATAAGGACTGTACAAAAAAAGTATAGGCCATATATTCCTATGGAACACAGATGTGAAAATTTTCAAAATATAAACAAACCAATTCAACAGCACATTTAAAGGATTATACCACAATCAAGTGGGATTTATCCTGCAACTCAAGGATGATTCAACATATGTAAATCATTTAATGTGATACAACATATTAATAGAATGAAAAATTATCTGTAAATGCAGAAAAAGCATTTCACAAAAATACAACTTTTCATGAGAGAATCTCTTACCTGACTGGGTATAAAGGGAACACATCTCAACATAATAAAGGCCATATATTGGCAAATTCCTAGCTAACCTCATACTCAATGGTGAAAAGTTGAAGCTTTTCCTTTCTAAGATCAGGAATATGACAACTTTCTCCATTTCTACACATTGTTCTAGAAGTCCTAGCTGGGAGGGGTGGGGCGGTGGGGGAGAAGCATCCAAATTGAAACTGTCTGAGTTTGCAAATGTCTTGATCTTACGTATAGAAAACCCTAAATATTCTACCAGAAACTGTTAAACTAATTCACTAAAGTTGCAGGATACAAAATTAGGAAACAGAGTCAACTGTTTCTATATACTAACAATGGACCATCTGAAAGAGAAATTAACAATCCCATTTGCAATAGCTTCAAAATCAATTTAGGGATAAATCTGATCATGAAGGTGAACATTCTGTACACTGAACACAAGACACTGATAAAAAAAATAAGACAACAAATAAATAGAAAGATACCCTGTGTCATTGGATTGGAAGACTATTATTAGAATGTTAAAATTTCTTAACTACCTAAAACAATATACAGATTCACTGTAAGCCCCACCAAAATTCCAGCAGCATTTTTCATAGGAACGACAACAAAAAAAATGCTAAATTTGACTTACTCTGGGTTTTTTTGGGACGAGGGGGTTGTTTTGGATTTGGGAGCTTTTTGTTTGGTTTTGTTTGGGGCACCACACTGCATGTGGGATCTCAGTCAGGCCCCCTGCCTTGGAAGGGCACAGTCTTAACCACTGGACTGCCAAGGAAGACCCCAACCCTAAAATTTAGATGTAGCCACAAAAGATGCTGAAGAGCCAAAGCAATCTTAAAAAGGAAAAACAAAGCTAGAGACAGGCCGATTTGATGTCAAACTATATTACAAAGCTACAATAACCAAAATAGTATGGTACTAGCATAAAAAACCTATACCAATGGAACAGATTAAAGAGCCCAGAAATAGACCTTCACATACACAGTCAACTAATCATTGACAAGGCAGCCAAAAATACTCAATGGAAAAAGGATCTCTCTTCAATAAATGATGGCATTAAAATTGATAATGACACAAATGAAATCAGATCCCTATCATGCCCATCTCTTAAAAACTAACTCAAAATGGATTAAAAATCTACACATAAGACCCCGAATCATAAAATCCCTAAAAGAAAACATGGGTAAAAAGCTTCCTGACATTGGCCTTGGCAACATTTTCCTTTCTAAGATCAGGAATATGACAACTTTCTCCATTTCTACACATTGTTCTAGAAGTCCTAGCTGGGAGGGGTGGGGCGGTGGGGGAGAAGCATCCAAATTGAAACTGTCTGAGTTTGCAAATGTCTTGATCTTACGTATAGAAAACCCTAAATATTCTACCAGAAACTGTTAAACTAATTCACTAAAGTTGCAGGATACAAAATTAGGAAACAGAGTCAACTGTTTCTATATACTAACAATGGACCATCTGAAAGAGAAATTAACAATCCCATTTGCAATAGCTTCAAAATCAATTTAGGGATAAATCTGATCATGAAGGTGAACATTCTGTACACTGAACACAAGACACTGATAAAAAAAATAAGACAACAAATAAATAGAAAGATACCCTGTGTCATTGGATTGGAAGACTATTATTAGAATGTTAAAATTTCTTAACTACCTAAAACAATATACAGATTCACTGTAAGCCCCACCAAAATTCCAGCAGCATTTTTCATAGGAACGACAACAAAAAAAAGACTAAAATTTACTTACTCTGGGTTTTTTTGGGACGAGGGGGTTGTTTTGGATTTGGGAGCTTTTTGTTTGGTTTTGTTTGGGGCACCACACTGCATGTGGGATCTCAGTCAGGCCCCCTGCCTTGGAAGGGCACAGTCTTAACCACTGGACTGCCAAGGAAGACCCCAACCCTAAAATTTAGATGTAGCCACAAAAGATGCTGAAGAGCCAAAGCAATCTTAAAAAGGAAAAACAAAGCTAGAGACAGGCCGATTTGATGTCAAACTATATTACAAAGCTACAATAACCAAAATAGTATGGTACTAGCATAAAAAACCTATACCAATGGAACAGATTAAAGAGCCCAGAAATAGACCTTCACATACACAGTCAACTAATCATTGACAAGGCAGCCAAAAATACTCAATGGAAAAAGGATCTCTCTTCAATAAATGATGGCATTAAAATTGATAATGACACAAATGAAATCAGATCCCTATCATGCCCATCTCTTAAAAACTAACTCAAAATGGATTAAAAATCTACACATAAGACCCCGAATCATAAAATCCCTAAAAGAAAACATGGGTAAAAAGCTTCCTGACATTGGCCTTGGCAACATTTTCTTTTGGTTATGTACCAAAATCACAGCAACAAAATGAAAACAAGTGTTACCATGTCAAACTAAAAAGCCACACAGCAAAAAAATAAATAAACAAATAAAAAACAGTCACACAGCACAGGAAACAAAATAAAGGGAAACCTATGAAATGGGAGAAAATTTTGTAAACCATTTATCAAATGAAGGGTTAATATCCAAACTATATGAGGAAACCACACAACTTAAAAGCAAAAAACTCAAATAATCCAACTTAAAAATATGTGGAGAACCTGAACAGACATGTTTCCAAAGACAGCAAACACATGGCTAACAAGTACGCGAAAAGGAACTAATCATCAGAGAAAATACAAATGAAAACCACAATAAGACACATCACCTCACACCTAGTAGCACAGCTATTATCAACAACACAACAGATAAGTGTTGGCAAGGATTTGGAAAAAAGAAATCCTTATTTACTACTGGGAGGAACATAAATTGCTTCACTCACTGTATAGAGTGGCTCCTCAGAGATTAAAAACAGAATTATCTTGTGATCCAGCAATCCCACTGCTGGCATATATTCAAAGGAAATGAAAACAGGATTTGAAGAGGTATCTGTACACTCTTACTCACTAAGCGTTATTCACAATAGCCAAGAAATGGAAAGAACCACAGCATCCATAAAATCATGTGTGGATCATGTGGAGGGTGGGTGTGTATATATGCGTGTGTGTAGGTACACGCACACACACCGTCTCAGACCCCATTGGTCACTTGCAGAGAAAGAAATCCCTGAATGGGGATAAAAGTGTATTCCTTTTTGTCTCTAGAATACATGAAAACATCACCTGACACACCTTTTAACTGTTTAAACTTTAAAGTTGATTTGGGCTGAGCAGACAAGAACTATGAGCAAAAATAAGTAAAACTAGCGATTTTGAAATAAACAGAGCAGCAGCCTTGGGGCTGGCATCCCCGGGTGTTCGTGGTTTCCCGCGCACGAGCATGCTCAGCTTCAGCCCAGAGTCCTCCTAAACTAACTCAAAATGGATTAAAAATCTACACATAAGACCCCGAATCATAAAATCCCTAAAAGAAAACATGGGTAAAAAGCTTCCTGACATTGGCCTTGGCAACATTTTCTTTTGGTTATGTACCAAAATCACAGCAACAAAATGAAAACAAGTGTTACCATGTCAAACTAAAAAGCCACACAGCAAAAAAATAAATAAACAAATAAAAAACAGTCACACAGCACAGGAAACAAAATAAAGGGAAACCTATGAAATGGGAGAAAATTTTGTAAACCATTTATCAAATGAAGGGTTAATATCCAAACTATATGAGGAAACCACACAACTTAAAAGCAAAAAACTCAAATAATCCAACTTAAAAATATGTGGAGAACCTGAACAGACATGTTTCCAAAGACAGCAAACACATGGCTAACAAGTACGCGAAAAGGAACTAATCATCAGAGAAAATACAAATGAAAACCACAATAAGACACATCACCTCACACCTAGTAGCACAGCTATTATCAACAACACAACAGATAAGTGTTGGCAAGGATTTGGAAAAAAGAAATCCTTATTTACTACTGGGAGGAACATAAATTGCTTCACTCACTGTATAGAGTGGCTCCTCAGAGATTAAAAACAGAATTATCTTGTGATCCAGCAATCCCACTGCTGGCATATATTCAAAGGAAATGAAAACAGGATTTGAAGAGGTATCTGTACACTCTTACTCACTAAGCGTTATTCACAATAGCCAAGAAATGGAAAGAACCACAGCATCCATAAAATCATGTGTGGATCATGTGGAGGGTGGGTGTGTATATATGCGTGTGTGTAGGTACACGCACACACACCGTCTCAGACCCCATTGGTCACTTGCAGAGAAAGAAATCCCTGAATGGGGATAAAAGTGTATTCCTTTTTGTCTCTAGAATACATGAAAACATCACCTGACACACCTTTTAACTGTTTAAACTTTAAAGTTGATTTGGGCTGAGCAGACAAGAACTATGAGCAAAAATAAGTAAAACTAGCGATTTTGAAATAAACAGAGCAGCAGCCTTGGGGCTGGCATCCCCGGGTGTTCGTGGTTTCCCGCGCACGAGCATGCTCAGCTTCAGCCCAGAGTCCTCCTCCCGTCTGCCCGGGCTTGCTGCACGGACTGCGGAAGTCGGGGAGGAGACCGCCCAGCTTCCAGCCAAGGGGTAAGTGCCCTCGACGGTCCTCAAGCGGCTCCTCATACGTCCTCTTGCTGAATTCCGCCTCCCATGTGGACTGTATAGATTTTGGAAAAAAAGAAAAGAAGGCTATTCCTCAACCAAGTGAATATTTCTATTGATGCCTAGAGTGAATCGATGCCTCCAACAGCACAAGACAGACCATTCAGAGACAGACCTTGAGCTCAGGAATTAAGTTCTCAGAAGCTATCATAAAAGCTGGCTTTGAATTGTTCTGCCTGATTATAAAGCATACATTTGTCTTTTCCTCTTTAAATCTACACGCCAACCCAGAAAACACACGGGAACAACAGTCCTCATTTTTCCAGCAAAGTTCTGCCCTTGTGTTTGTTTTCTGCTTCATATTCCTGAAACCATTTCCCTTTTCTCATTCTCTTTTCCCCTTGGCGGGAACAAAATGGGCCACATTTCCTTTGAATTTCACTTCTCTCCTCTTCTTCAAGAAAGCCTGCTTGAGGCTGTTCAAGGCACATTAGTTGACAAGTCGGGCCAGAACACAAAGTATGGGAGAAGCTAAAAGACGGCAACTGTGTAATGACGGAAGGAGGAGAGATAATTCAACAATTCTGAGTTGATTATATCTGTCTCTGGCAGAGTCAAAAACCCGCTTAATGCTTTCTTCACTCTCACCTGTACCCTGTACACACACACACACACACACACACACACACACACACACACAGAGTCCACCTTTCTTTCAGCAGACAGAAACCCAGCAAGTAAAGGGAGAGGGAGTCCCGGTTGCCCCAAAGCTACCTCCCTGGGCTTGACAGTGTTAAACATTCAGTTCGGCTCACGCATTCTCAGATAGCAGAGTGTACACGTTTCTGAAGTGCTGAGCTGGATAATTTTCTGTTTAGTCCCTATGAGCAAAAATAAGTAAAACTAGCGATTTTGAAATAAACAGAGCAGCAGCCTTGGGGCTGGCATCCCCGGGTGTTCGTGGTTTCCAGCACGAGCATGCTCAGCTTCAGCCCAGAGTCCTCCTCCCGTCTGCCCGGGCTTGCTGCACGGACTGCGGAAGTCGGGGAGGAGACCGCCCAGCTTCCAGCCAAGGGGTAAGTGCCCTCGACGGTCCTCAAGCGGCTCCTCATACGTCCTCTTGCTGAATTCCGCCTCCCATGTGGACTGTATAGATTTTGGAAAAAGAAAAGAAGGCTATTCCTCAACCAAGTGAATATTTCTATTGATGCCTAGAGTGAATCGATGCCTCCAACAGCACAAGACAGACCATTCAGAGACAGACCTTGAGCTCAGGAATTAAGTTCTCAGAAGCTATCATAAAAGCTGGCTTTGAATTGTTCTGCCTGATTATAAAGCATACATTTGTCTTTTCCTCTTTAAATCTACACGCCAACCCAGAAAACACACGGGAACAACAGTCCTCATTTTTCCAGCAAAGTTCTGCCCTTGTGTTTGTTTTCTGCTTCATATTCCTGAAACCATTTCCCTTTTCTCATTCTCTTTTCCCCTTGGCGGGAACAAAATGGGCCACATTTCCTTTGAATTTCACTTCTCTCCTCTTCTTCAAGAAAGCCTGCTTGAGGCTGTTCAAGGCACATTAGTTGACAAGTCGGGCCAGAACACAAAGTATGGGAGAAGCTAAAAGACGGCAACTGTGTAATGACGGAAGGAGGAGAGATAATTCAACAATTCTGAGTTGATTATATCTGTCTCTGGCAGAGTCAAAAACCCGCTTAATGCTTTCTTCACTCTCACCTGTACCCTGTACACACACACACACACACACACACACACACACACACACACACAGAGTCCACCTTTCTTTCAGCAGACAGAAACCCAGCAAGTAAAGGGAGAGGGAGTCCCGGTTGCCCCAAAGCTACCTCCCTGGGCTTGACAGTGTTAAACATTCAGTTCGGCTCACGCATTCTCAGATAGCAGAGTGTACACGTTTCTGAAGTGCTGAGCTGGATAATTTTCTGTTTAGTCCCTAAACAAGTGGGGATGTTATAAATATCTTAGTGGGGATGTTATAATAACTTGCTTAGCATCAGTCCCACTATTTTAAAAGCAGGCTCTGAAACGTCTGGATCCAGTTGGAAAATGCTATGAAGGGACTCGGGTACCCTGTCCGTGAAGTTGGGAGGAAATGCTGCACGGTGCTGGGTGCTAAGGACACCAGCAGGCCTTGCAGGTATTTGGAAGGGGATTAGCAGCTTTATAAAATGACTGCATTGACATTCAAGTGCTTTTCATGTCGTCACTTTGCATCCACACAACAACTCCATCAGATACACAATGTTCACTATCACCCTAAGGATCCAGTCACAGAGCTGAAAGCAGACCTTCAGAGCCCACCACAGAGCCTTCAGAGCCCACCTGCAGAGGCTCTTCCCCAGAACCACACAGCCTCCGCCACCCTGTAAAGTGAGTTAATTTAGGAGCATCGCAGAGAAAGAAACTGATAAATCAGGTCACGCTCCCAAGGTCACATAGCATGTTCATGGAGAAGCCTTCCTGTGTTCTTGCTGGCTAACTAGCATAGCCATTTCAACTGGAATACCCAATTTAGGGGATAAGAAAGTACACACCTATACTACTATCTGCCTTCAGACTCTCCAAGGACCACATCAACTAACTTTTATATATATATATATATTTTTTTTTTTTTTTTCACAATCACAAGTTTTATTTTGCTTTTTTGATTTTACAGAGTTTTGTTGGCTACAGAGATATATGTAATTCCAGATTGGTCATATGTTGTTTTTTCTATCCATGCAAATTAATAAGAAAGAATCAAACAGGGTTGTGATTGTAACTTCCAGGTGAGATACAGTTAAACCTAAGCGGACAGTGGGCCTCTGTGATGACATCCCCCCACCCACTCCTGGAAGGCCATTGCTCATGCTTCTCAACCTATCCAACCCCAATCACACTCCAAGGCTAAGCTCCAGAAGCCCAGTGTGTGTGCACGTGTACCTGTGTGTGTGTGTGTGTGTGTGTGTGTGTGTGTGCAGTGCACACCCAGATAGGAAGGGTAGAGAATGGAAGGAACACTTGACTTTTAGAGTCTGAGACAGAGCCCAGCGCTGCCACTTAACGGCTCTTGGGGAAACATCATTTCGTTTCAGTTCTCTCACATCCCTTGGAGGATGATACCAAAGATCTAAGGACATAAAGCTTCAAGGTCCCTGGGACGGGCCTGGCACATAGGTGTTTACTGTTAGCACCATGAACCATCTCAAACGACCCAACTGCACCATCGCTCTCCATTTACAACTGCCCAAACACATAATGGTCCTGCTGTAGGCACGCGTGTATCACAGCCATTGGTATCAACCGTTATCTGCCCCCAAAGACAGACACTTTGCAGGGGGTGGGGGATGAGGATCTGGGAGGAAGGCTAATTCTTACCTTTATAACCTTTACAAGTCTCTTGAAGAATGCTCTTTATAGTAGAAGCACTGATATTTTAGAATGAGCTAATTTAAGGGAAAACAAGTTCCAAGCAATTATATAAAGAACGATGGCCACAGAGGCAATTGGATTCAGCAGATACACACATTACTGCACCGCCAGTGCCTCTGGAGGGTCTGTGGACTTATCCACCAAAAGAGGAAGTCTACGCTCATCCAAGTTTTCCATAAACATTCTGCAGCCTGCTGTACACCTGCACTGTGCAAGGGCCTACGAGACCCAGTGACACCGAGGAGAGAGAAGGCACCTTCCGAGCAGTCTGGGCACGACAGAATGACCTCTACCAAAGGTCACACCAACAGTAAAGAGGCACAGACTGGTCCTGTTCTTCCAAATTCACCTAGGCCTCATTTTGCTTTTTTGATTTTACAGAGTTTTGTTGGCTACAGAGATATATGTAATTCCAGATTGGTCATATGTTGTTTTTTCTATCCATGCAAATTAATAAGAAAGAATCAAACAGGGTTGTGATTGTAACTTCCAGGTGAGATACAGTTAAACCTAAGCGGACAGTGGGCCTCTGTGATGACATCCCCCCACCCACTCCTGGAAGGCCATTGCTCATGCTTCTCAACCTATCCAACCCCAATCACACTCCAAGGCTAAGCTCCAGAAGCCCAGTGTGTGTGCACGTGTACCTGTGTGTGTGTGTGTGTGTGTGTGTGTGTGTGTGTGCAGTGCACACCCAGATAGGAAGGGTAGAGAATGGAAGGAACACTTGACTTTTAGAGTCTGAGACAGAGCCCAGCGCTGCCACTTAACGGCTCTTGGGGAAACATCATTTCGTTTCAGTTCTCTCACATCCCTTGGAGGATGATACCAAAGATCTAAGGACATAAAGCTTCAAGGTCCCTGGGACGGGCCTGGCACATAGGTGTTTACTGTTAGCACCATGAACCATCTCAAACGACCCAACTGCACCATCGTCTCTCCATTTACAACTGCCCAAACACATAATGGTCCTGCTGTAGGCACGCGTGTATCACAGCCATTGGTATCAACCGTTATCTGCCCCCAAAGACAGACACTTTGCAGGGGGTGGGGGATGAGGATCTGGGAGGAAGGCTAATTCTTACCTTTATAACCTTTACAAGTCTCTTGAAGAATGCTCTTTATAGTAGAAGCACTGATATTTTAGAATGAGCTAATTTAAGGGAAAACAAGTTCCAAGCAATTATATAAAGAACGATGGCCACAGAGGCAATTGGATTCAGCAGATACACACATTACTGCACCGCCAGTGCCTCTGGAGGGTCTGTGGACTTATCCACCAAAAGAGGAAGTCTACGCTCATCCAAGTTTTCCATAAACATTCTGCAGCCTGCTGTACACCTGCACTGTGCAAGGGCCTACGAGACCCAGTGACACCGAGGAGAGAGAAGGCACCTTCCGAGCAGTCTGGGCACGACAGAATGACCTCTACCAAAGGTCACACCAACAGTAAAGAGGCACAGACTGGGTCCTGTTCTTCCAAATTCACCTAGGCCTCAGTTTTCTCAGCTAGAAATGAGGGAGTTGGACAGACTGTTTTCAACGTCTAGTGCAGTTTTGTTGATGACACTATTGACAGACTGCCACTGCCATGTATTAAAATGGGCTTCCATGGTGGCTCAGACAGTAAAGAATCCTCCTGCAATGCAGGAGACCTGGGTCTGATCCCGGGTTGGGAAGATCCTCAGGAGAAGGGAAAGGCTACCCACTCCAGTATTTTGGCCCAGAGAGTGCCATGGCTCATCCACGGGTCACGAAGAGTCAAACATGACTGAGCAGCTCCCACTTTCCTCATCACTTGCGTGTAAAGCAGAGAGCTGGTGGAAAGCAGAGAGCTGGTGGGAGCCTGCCGTGCAACACAGGAAGCTCAGCTCAGTGCTCCATGAGGACCGAGACAGGTGGGACGGGGCGTGGTTCAGGAGGGAAGGGGACACATGCATACTTACGGCTGAGGCACTTCAGGGTAGAGCAGAAACTAAAACAACTTTGTAAAGCAACTATATTCCTCACAGTTAAATAAATAAATTGCCTCTGGAGACGTGGGTTAACATATCCATGTATACTTCTACGTGTAACTTAGTAATGCTGTTAAAAGGAATGTTCTCCCTGAATAACTCACTTCAGTCCCCACAACAGAGGGGATGTCAGTATTTGGCACTCCTTTCTGCCATCCTTCCCACCCAGGACACACACTGTTAGTGACAAGAAGCCGTGGCAGAGGAAGGAAACACGTGAAGCAAACCCAGCATGGGCAACAAGGCAGCAAATGAGAGCTGTGCTGCCCGGGCCCGGGCGGGACCAGAGACTACGGGCCAGGAGAAGACTAAATCAAAGACAAGCACAAGAACACAATGTTAAATCATTCTGGTTCCATTTAGGAGGAGGATAAAAAGCCCAACCCACCTCACTGAAGACCCTGAAGGGATTTCATCTAAACCACACTGAAATACTTTTTTGGATGGCTGCTGAGTCATCAAGAAAACAAAGTGAAATTAGGTTCAGGAGCCTCTATTTGATAAATCCTCCCACAATAAAGTCTATGAAGCACTTTGATGCCTGAGTAAACCTTTAGTTACCCATAAAATGTAGAACCTATTACCCTATTTCCTGGTGGTTCAGAGGAAAAGCTTCCCTGTATTTAATTTGTAAAGTACCAGAGCCCAGCCATTCTCCCTCAGAGAGATGAGCATTCAGGGATATCATATCAGGGATACTGATATACCAGTATCAATATATGATATATCAAATCATTTCAATATCAGGAATATGATACCAGGAATATCAATTCTGAGGAGTGAGGCCTGGGGCCTCATGACTAGGGGGCCTCACGCCACCAGTCCCACCACCACGGCCAGCCCAGGAGGGACCCACAGCTCTCTCAGCCTCAACAAGTACATCCTATTTCTGTTCTTCCCATGGCCCTATTCTCAACCAATACACAAGCTAAGTGAATGCATGCTAATAAATTCCTAGTTACCTTTCCCAAATAATTTATTTATAATAATAACACAGCTAATTTGAGGAACTCTTGGCAGTATTTTGGACAGAGCAGGGTATAGGGAATATTTAGGTCCACAGGACTTTAGGATGCCTCAAAATCCCCTCTCTTGTCCTTGGGCTGTTCTTCCTGGAGACAGTACCAGTTCAAAGGGTGCTCAGTGTGTGGATGGATCCACAGGGCTGCAGCCAGGCCCCTCTCCCGACTTCACACGGTGTGTGAAGGTGACTCGGCCACAGCAGAAACGGGGTTCACGTGTGGCCCATAAAACAAAATCTCCTGTTCTGGGCCCTGGCAGAGTAAGACTCCTTCCCCAGCTTCCCGCCAGATGACCCATGAACATCCAACTGTGATTTCCAGTTTTGCATGGCATTTTTAGAAATGGCTTTCTCACTATCATGATCTAAATGCAACCAAGTCACTAATGGGCAATGGAAGAGACGAGGAGGATAAAAGCCCAACCCACCTCACTGAAGACCCTGAAGGGATTTCATCTAAACCACACTGAAATACTTTTTTGGATGGCTGCTGAGTCATCAAGAAAACAAAGTGAAATTAGGTTCAGGAGCCTCTATTTGATAAATCCTCCCACAATAAAGTCTATGAAGCACTTTGATGCCTGAGTAAACCTTTAGTTACCCATAAAATGTAGAACCTATTACCCTATTTCCTGGTGGTTCAGAGGAAAAGCTTCCCTGTATTTAATTTGTAAAGTACCAGAGCCCAGCCATTCTCCCTCAGAGAGATGAGCATTCAGGGATATCATATCAGGGATACTGATATACCAGTATCAATATATGATATATCAAATCATTTCAATATCAGGAATATGATACCAGGAATATCAATTCTGAGGAGTGAGGCCTGGGGCCTCATGACTAGGGGGCCTCACGCCACCAGTCCCACCACCACGGCCAGCCCAGGAGGGACCCACAGCTCTCTCAGCCTCAACAAGTACATCCTATTTCTGTTCTTCCCATGGCCCTATTCTCAACCAATACACAAGCTAAGTGAATGCATGCTAATAAATTCCTAGTTACCTTTCCCAAATAATTTATTTATAATAATAACACAGCTAATTTGAGGAACTCTTGGCAGTATTTTGGACAGAGCAGGGTATAGGGAATATTTAGGTCCACAGGACTTTAGGATGCCTCAAAATCCCCTCTCTTGTCCTTGGGCTGTTCTTCCTGGAGACAGTACCAGTTCAAAGGGTGCTCAGTGTGTGGATGGATCCACAGGGCTGCAGCCAGGCCCCTCTCCCGACTTCACACGGTGTGTGAAGGTGACTCGGCCACAGCAGAAACGGGGTTCACGTGTGGCCCATAAAACAAAATCTCCTGTTCTGGGCCCTGGCAGAGTAAGACTCCTTCCCCAGCTTCCCGCCAGATGACCCATGAACATCCAACTGTGATTTCCAGTTTTGCATGGCATTTTTAGAAATGGCTTTCTCACTATCATGATCTAAATGCAACCAAGTCACTAATGGGCAATGGAAGAGACGCAGGGGAGTGCTGGAAGCTCCCTAAGAACAGTGGTCCCGGCATTTCTGAAACCCCACAGCCTGGCAAGTCACTCTGCACACACACTCATGTCACGAGGGCCCCGGGTTTAAGTGAGGATCCACGGTGGCCCTGTCGACGCAGGCTGCACTCTTCCTGAGAAGGCCCAGCCCAGCAGCCCCAGGGCGAAGCAGCAGGTGAGTCCAGCACGAGACCTGACCCTGCGCCCTCTGCCCCCAGCCCACCAGCGACGTGACCCGCTCTCGTCACAGCTCCTGAAACTACAGACATAAACAAACCTATACATGTATTACACTGACTTGATAAATAAGAATACATTCGATAAACTAAACATATAGCACATTTGAAGGGAGTCAAGTCTTTTCGGATGAGAAGGATCATTCAGAAAGTTCCAGGGTTTTTTTATAGTTAAAACCAACCACCCTAGGGGAAAAAAGCTAAAACACTAAACAGCTGAACTACAAAGAAAATGGCATCAACTTAGATTCTTGGACGTATAAGTTCACACTATTATTTGCTATGTGTGACATTTAGGTCATTCTGTGCGATTCACTGTAATTGTTAAGAGACCCCAAGTTTTCACATTTAGTTCTAGATTTAAGATTTAAAATTACTTTATGCTGCTTGCTCTAGGCTATCTTTATCGGTCACCATTTGGGAAAATGAGTGACTGCTTATTATATGTAAGATGCCCAAGGAAAGCAGCACATTTTATCTTCTTTTTAAAACTAAAGGTAGAAACTCTTCCAAACACAGGGCTAAGTGGGTGAACAGAAACGAAAACAGAAGGGATGCCTCAGTGCACAGGAACTAATTTCAACTGATGAGTCACCAAGTCATTGGGTTTGTGAGGCAACCTGGAGATAAACTGTTTTCCATACGAGGCTGTGGTTGAAGTCAGAGGACTCAAGTAGGAACTTTCCTGGGGGTCCAGTGCACAAGAATCCACCTTGCCAGGCAGGGGAAGTGAGTTCGATCCCTGCTCAGTGAACTAAGATCTCACATGTTGGGGAGCAACTAAGCCCACATGCCACAACTACTGAGCCCGTCCTCTGAGACAGAAGACCTGGCATGATGCAAGGAAGAACCACATGCCACAACGAAGAACCCATGCAGCGAAATTATTATTAATATAATTCTTTAAAAAGGACTGGAGTGGTAAGTGTTTATATCCACCAGAGGATGGAAATTTTCCAAGCCCACAGAAGACTCTCGGTCCTTTCTTTCTGGGATCTGTGATCAAAATAGCAGAGAGCCTTCAAAGGAAATGAAGTTGATTCTTTCCACTCAGTGGAGAAGTAGAAATAGGATGTAAGGAACTGAAGAGTCATGAGCAAAGAGGATAGTGCTCTTTGAGGATCAACTGTCCACTTGGAGGGCACTCAGTCCATGTGATTACCCTCCCTTCAGCACCAAGTGCAAGTTCAGAGAGCCTCAGGTCCAGGAACTCAGCAGGAGTCACTGAAAGCTGTTGTCCTATCTGTTATAGTGTGTTACAGGGAAAGGATACAGACAAGATCAGGAAGGAAGAGATATGTGAGGCAGAGTCAGATAAGCAGCAAGTGTGTTCCATTCCCGGGACTGACGTGTAACAATATATAGAGAACACGGTCAACCACGGAGGGCCACCCACGTCCAAGCCCCAGGGCTCAGAGCTCTCACTGGAGGAATAACTGACCACTCTGAAACAATTAAGACACGTACTGGTTTCTGCCACCAGTTCTTAATAGTTGGTCTTTGGTCCTGGTTCCTGACACAGAGCTCCCAAATCTCTTAGAATTTCCTGAGTGATAAAACCACCTTCTGTTCTAATGTGGGCTCCCAGATCAGCCGATGAACAGAAAGACCAGGCCATAACTGGACGCTCAGAACTTTCGTCCCCATCCCCTATTCTCCAGGGAGCCAGGAAAATGAGCTCCACCTACATGATAAAGCCTTGATACAATGCCCAGAAGCAGAGGGTTCAAAGGGCTTCCGGGCTGATGGACACATCCCTGTGCCAGGAGTCTAACATACCCCACTCTACAAGGACAGGCGCTCCTGTGCTCGGGACCCTCTGCATCTCCCTCCACGTACCTCTTCATTGGGCTGTTCATCTATAACCTTTATTATATCCTCTATAGCAAACCAGGACACAGGCTTCTTGAGTTCTGGGAGCCCTTCTTGCAAACTATCAAACCCGAGGCGGGGAGTCCTGGGAAATCTGATTTACAGCTGTTTGGTCAGAAATAACAGTTTGCAATCTGGCAATAGTTTGCAAAGGTTTGAAGCAACAGTTTCAAACCTTTGCAACAGCTTGAAGTTGACATCTGAAGCAGGCGGGAAGCTGTCCAGGACTGAGCCCTTAACCTGTGGGGTCTGATACCAACTTCTCCTAAAGAGGGTCAGATTGCATAGCTAGCCCTGCAGCTGGTGCCTGAGTATTGGTCAGTGCGGAGAAAAAACAGACACATCTAGTGTCAGAAGTGCTGGGGGTGAGGGGGTGACTGCATGAGAGTAAAGGAAAAGAGGGTGTCTTCACTAGACAGCTGCCTACGTAGCTGATCTCCAACCCCTCTGGGCACAGCTCAAAGTCCCCGGCTTAAAACATTCTTGATGTTTCTGCCACGGTCACACCCATCCTAAGATGTGGTCAGTTCCCTCCCAAAACCATACTGGTCTTTCGGGAATATCCGGCCCCCACCCTGAATCACACAGTTTGTCCTTGACAAAAGCCAGATCTCTTTGTGGGAAAGGTTAGATCTGTCCACGTGCTGAGGGTAAACAGCTCACTGTCATGTCAGGCATGAAGTCAGATATACCGACCAATCAACACAGAGCCAAGACACTCGTCAGCCAGCCTCCTGGATGTAAAGCCAGCCCAGTTTCCTACCACACCTCTCTGTGAAAAGGGGTAAAAAGCAGGTAGAGAGCAAGGCAGTGACAATGGGAAGAAAGAAAGAGAAATCCACCCACCATTTCTTCTTAAAATGATAGTCTCTCTGGGAAATCTGCTTTCCTTCCAGGACCAACAGGATGTCGTTTACTGTGCTTCCATGAAGCAGGTCACCCACCACCTTTGGGGAAGTTAAGCAAGAAGTCTGCTAATCTAACACACTCATCAGAACACACTAGGGTCTGCGGTGGTCACACACCACTCAGAGTCACTGGCACCCAACAAACACCTGCTTCTTGCTTCTGCTCTGTGTTCCTCACAGGTTCGCTGGTGCTCTGCATCAGCCTTACTCTGGAATACAGGCTGATGGAGCAGCTCCTGCCTACAGTCGTGCTGGTTACCACGGAGGAGGTAAAAAGAGTTGGGCAAACTGTGTCACCTGAACCACCCCACAGTACTTTCATTCACATTTTCTTGGGCAAATCAAACCCTGTGGTCATGCCCAAATTCACCTGGGTGAGGATATACAACTCCACCAGGTGATCAGAGGAGGACAAAGACCAGATATTTGTGAACAAGCCGAACTCTGTTACATCCATTTCCCAACCAAAGCAGCCATGACTTCATCCACGTCTCTTATTAGGGAGGAGGAGATGTTATTGGGAATTTGGGAGCGTGTGCATGGTCCCTAAAACCAAAGTTCAGGTAGAGGATGTTTTCTACTGAGTCCAAAGGTTAAGGTGGAACAGCTGCAGAATTGAGCAAGGTGGACGTGAATGCTCTGCAATGTCACTGCCAGATCTCCAAAGGGCCCATAACAAGAGATGACTAGCCTCCCGTCCCCAAAAGACTATTCCAGTGTAACTGAACACAACAGCCAGAGTTACACCAAGAGCTTGAAGGGTAACCTGAGGCTAAGACAATCAGTGGCGAGGCTAAGACAATCAGTGGCAAGGCACGCTCAGTTGCACCTTAATCTGCAAATGCAAGAAAGGAGTCCCAGTGAAGACAAGCACCAGAAGAACTAAGATAGGAAAGTGTCTTCTTTTCAAAAGACAGGAAAAAGATGAACCACAGAAACTCCTGACAAATTAACAAGTCAGTTCCATGTGAACCAAACTGAAACCCCATCACTTTTTTAAAATTTTATTTATTTATTTATTTTTGGCTATTCTGGGTTTTCAATACAGCTGCAGGCTCTTCTCTAGTTGCATGGAATGGGGGCAACTCTCCAGTTGTGGTGAGCAGGTTTCTTGTTGCGGGGGTGTCTCTTGTTGTGGAACTCGGGCTCTGGGGTACATGGGCTTCAGTAGTTGAGGCACCTGGGCTCAAAAGTTGCAGCTCCGAGGCTCTAGAGCACAGGCTCAATAGTTGTGGCTCCCAGGCTTAGTTGCTCCACAGCATGTGGGATCTTCCCAGATCAGGGACTGAACTCGTATCTCCTGCATTGGCAGGCGAACTCTTTACCACTGAGCTACCAGGGAAGCCCAACCCTATCACCTCTTTACACAGACCTCAGTCCAACCAAGGGGAATCTGGTACTTGCATTACTGAATTGTTTTAACCTAAATGAAGCACGTAACATTTCTATTAAGTTTTACCTTGCATGCACCAAGACCTGGGGGAGTGACCCCACAAGAAACTGAACCCACACCTGCTAGTGCTGGAGGGTCTCCTATGGACGCATCCACCAGGTGATCAGAGGAGGACAAAGACCAGATATTTGTGAACAAGCCGAACTCTGTTACATCCATTTCCCAACCAAAGCAGCCATGACTTCATCCACGTCTCTTATTAGGGAGGAGGAGATGTTATTGGGAATTTGGGAGCGTGTGCATGGTCCCTAAAACCAAAGTTCAGGTAGAGGATGTTTTCTACTGAGTCCAAAGGTTAAGGTGGAACAGCTGCAGAATTGAGCAAGGTGGACGTGAATGCTCTGCAATGTCACTGCCAGATCTCCAAAGGGCCCATAACAAGAGATGACTAGCCTCCCGTCCCCAAAAGACTATTCCAGTGTAACTGAACACAACAGCCAGAGTTACACCAAGAGCTTGAAGGGTAACCTGAGGCTAAGACAATCAGTGGCGAGGCTAAGACAATCAGTGGCAAGGCACGCTCAGTTGCACCTTAATCTGCAAATGCAAGAAAGGAGTCCCAGTGAAGACAAGCACCAGAAGAACTAAGATAGGAAAGTGTCTTCTTTTCAAAAGACAGGAAAAAGATGAACCACAGAAACTCCTGACAAATTAACAAGTCAGTTCCATGTGAACCAAACTGAAACCCCATCACTTTTTTAAAATTTTATTTATTTATTTATTTTTGGCTATTCTGGGTTTTCAATACAGCTGCAGGCTCTTCTCTAGTTGCATGGAATGGGGGCAACTCTCCAGTTGTGGTGAGCAGGTTTCTTGTTGCGGTGATGTCTCTTGTTGTGGAACTCGGGCTCTGGGGTACATGGGCTTCAGTAGTTGAGGCACCTGGGCTCAAAAGTTGCAGCTCCGAGGCTCTAGAGCACAGGCTCAATAGTTGTGGCTCCCAGGCTTAGTTGCTCCACAGCATGTGGGATCTTCCCAGATCAGGGACTGAACTCGTATCTCCTGCATTGGCAGGCGAACTCTTTACCACTGAGCTACCAGGGAAGCCCAACCCTATCACCTCTTTACACAGACCTCAGTCCAACCAAGGGGAATCTGGTACTTGCATTACTGAATTGTTTTAACCTAAATGAAGCACGTAACATTTCTATTAAGTTTTACCTTGCATGCACCAAGACCTAGAGGAAAGGAGCAGTGACCCCACAAGAAACTGAACCCACACCTGCTAGTGCTGGAGGGTCTCCTATGGACGCATGGGTGGGCAGAGGCTCACCTCGGGGAAAAGGGTACTGGCAGCAGCAGCCCTGGAAGGTCCCCTTTGGTGCAAGCTCTCTTAGAGGTCACCAACCCTACCATAGAGGCCACAGACCCCAGGGCTGGGTCGCCTCAGGCCAAGCAACTAATAGGGAGGGAACACGACCCCACCCAATCAGCAGATAATTAGATTAAAGCATTCCTGAGTAAGGCCCTGCCCACCAGAGCAAGATCCGGTTTTTCCTACCTGGTCCCTCCCATCAGGACGCTTACAGAAGCCTCTTAGCCTCACCTGCCAGAGGGCAGACAGAAGAAGCAAGAAGAAACACAATACCACAGGGGCTAGAACAAAAACCCCATCACAGAAGGTTACTCAGGATGAAAAGGCAGAGAGTTATGTCCCAGATGAAGGGACAAGATAAAACCCCAGAAAAACAACTAAATGAAGTAGATAAACAACCTTTCAGAAAAAAAATTCAGAATAATGACAGTGAAGATGTCCAAGATGTTGAGCAAACAATGGAAAAGATGCAAGAAATGCTCACCAAAGATGTGGAAGAACTAAAAAACAAACAAAGATGAACACACTAAAAGGAATCAATAGCAGAATAACTGAGGCAGAAGAATGGACAAGTGACCGGGAGGACAGAATGGTGGAAATCACTGCCCAGAACAGAATATACAAAAAAAGAAACAAAGTGAAGACAGCCTAAGAGACCTCTGGGACAACATTAAATCAACCAACATTCACATTATAGGCATCTCAGAAGGAGAAGAGAGAAAGGACCTGAAAAAATATTTGAAGAGATAATAGCTGAAAACTTCCCTAACACAGGAAGAGAAATAGTCAACCAAGTCCAGGAAGTGCAGAGAAACTCAGGCAGGATAATCCCAAGGAGGAACACACCAAGACACACAGTACAACTACAAATAAAGAAAAAATTAAAGACAAAAAATAAAAAGCAATCACTGAGAGCAATGAAGCACGTCATTTCTATTAAGTTTTACCTTGCATGCACCAAGACCTAGAGGAAAGGAGCAGTGACCCCACAAGAAACTGAACCCACACCTGCTAGTGCTGGAGGGTCTCCTATGGACGCATGGGTGGGCAGAGGCTCACCTCGGGGAAAAGGGTACTGGCAGCAGCAGCCCTGGAAGGTCCCCTTTGGTGCAAGCTCTCTTAGAGGTCACCAACCCTACCATAGAGGCCACAGACCCCAGGGCTGGGTCGCCTCAGGCCAAGCAACTAATAGGGAGGGAACACGACCCCACCCAATCAGCAGATAATTAGATTAAAGCATTCCTGAGTAAGGCCCTGCCCACCAGAGCAAGATCCGGTTTTCCTACCTGGTCCCTCCCATCAGGACGCTTACAGAAGCCTCTTAGCCTCACCTGCCAGAGGGCAGACAGAAGAAGCAAGAAGAAACACAATACCACAGGGGCTAGAACAAAAACCCCATCACAGAAGGTTACTCAGGATGAAAAGGCAGAGAGTTATGTCCCAGATGAAGGGACAAGATAAAACCCCAGAAAAACAACTAAATGAAGTAGATAAACAACCTTTCAGAAAAAAAATTCAGAATAATGACAGTGAAGATGTCCAAGATGTTGAGCAAACAATGGAAAAGATGCAAGAAATGCTCACCAAAGATGTGGAAGAACTAAAAAACAAACAAAGATGAACACACTAAAAGGAATCAATAGCAGAATAACTGAGGCAGAAGAATGGACAAGTGACCGGGAGGACAGAATGGTGGAAATCACTGCCCAGAACAGAATATACAAAAAAAGAAACAAAGTGAAGACAGCCTAAGAGACCTCTGGGACAACATTAAATCAACCAACATTCACATTATAGGCATCTCAGAAGGAGAAGAGAGAAAGGACCTGAAAAAATATTTGAAGAGATAATAGCTGAAAACTTCCCTAACACAGGAAGAGAAATAGTCAACCAAGTCCAGGAAGTGCAGAGAAACTCAGGCAGGATAATCCCAAGGAGGAACACACCAAGACACACAGTAATCAAACTGACAAAAATTAAAGACAAAGATAATACACTAAAAGCAACAAGGGAAAAATGACAAATACCATACAAGGGAACTCCCATCACGTTATCAGCTGATTTCTCAACAGAAACTCTACAAGCCAGAAGGGAACGGCACGACATATATGAAGTGATGAAAGGGAAGAACCTACAACCAAGGACACTCTACCCAGCAAGACTCTCCTTCAGATTTGATGGAGAAATCAAAAGCTTCCGAGACAAGCAAAAGTTAAGAGAATGAGCACCACCAAACCAGCTTTACAATAAGGGAACTTCTCTAGGAACAACACAGGGAAAAGACCTACCTATAGAGAATAAACCCAAAACAATTAAGAAAATGGTAATTACACCGATAATTACCTTAAATGTAAATGGATTAAATGCACCAACCAAAGACATAGGCTGGCTGAGCAGATGAACACATGTGCAGGTAGGCACTTCCACTAACCATGTCACTGTGCTGGACCCGCAAATTGTATGTAATTATTTTATATTGTTAGGCTAATCATGTTCCCGTTATGGCTTGCAATTATAATTATCTTTGGTTTTTGTCTGGCTATTGATTGTGAAAACTGATAAAAATATTTTACTAATGTGATTATGGAACTATTACTCATTTAATACCATGTTATAAAGATCGTTCAACAAAAAATAGGGCTTCCCTGGTGGTTCAGTGGGTAAGGATACCACCCTGCAGTGCAAGGGGCACCGGTTCGATCCCTGGCCTGGGAAGATCCCATGTGCTGCGGAGCGGCTGGACCCATGTGTCCAACTACTGAGCTGGAGCTCTGGACTGCATGTGCCCAGAGCAGGTGCTCTGCGACGAGAGAGGCCACTGTGATCGGAGGCCCACACAGGCCAAAGAACAAAGATGGATGAAAATAAATAAATGAAAGATCAATAGAAGTGGCCAAAAAAAAAAAAAAATTTTTTTTTTAATAATATCACCAAAACTACCATTTAATAGAAAAACCTGCAATGACTCTTTAAAGTCTAGACACATATCAGAATAACCTTGGAACTTTTTGAAAAATACAAATGCCCAGGGATTGCTTTCTTTCTCCAAAGCTCTAGATGTGCTTCTAATGAGCAGGCATATTAAAATACCTGGACTATATGAGGATCTTTTACTCTTATCTAGTTTCTTTCACTTTTTCCATTTCATATTCAGTGCTCCCATTTCATTTAGTTTGTTTTCCAATTTCTCCATCTTTTTATGTTCTTTTTCAAGCCTTTATCAAGCACTATAGAAAAACTTTTGTGTATGTATATATAAATAAATAGTATAATATATATTAGAAAATTTGTGAATTTTTGTCTAACTAAAACAATGTATGACATTTGCATTCCACTTGCTGGACTGAACGGGAAGGGAGTTCAAAAGCAAGAGCAGATATACGACTGATTCCTTCTTCTGTACAGCAGAAACTACCACTACACTGTAAAGCAACTATACGCCAATAAAAGTTAATTAAAAAGAACACACACATGCACTAGGCCTTCCAAGGACAAAGACTCTCCTCCCAAACTACTTTACACGCTCGGGCTGCTTGAGGCCAGGTTCCACGGACAGTGTCAGGAGAGGGACTCGGGCCCACACGTCCTCGCCTCCCTCGGTGCTGGGGACACAGCAGGGTTCAGACTTACTTTCGGCTGGTGTATCAGTCAGTTACTTTAAAGCAAGGAATCCCAGGAGCGGCAGCAATTAATCACCTCTCTCAGGAGAAAGTTTCTGCCTGGGATTTTCATGTCTTTCTTAGCACAGAGGGGAGTCGAAGCTCCCGCCAGGATGCAAGACTTAAAATGACTACAAAGTGACCACATTCAGGTGCCTTTAAACGTTTAAAGAGCAACCATCCCCTAAGACCATTGCCCAAAGTGAGCCATTTAAATTGAAAATGCTGTTGGGAAGAGCTTTCAAAATGTAAATATTTCATTCATTATAAAAAGTGCATCTTTCCATTTCTTTTTCTAAACATGTATTCTAACAACAACTTCTCTAAAAAGATGATCCAACTAGTCTTACCCAAAGTCATAGATGCTGGCATTTAACTTGGCAGTGGTACTCCCAGAATAAAAAAATTCTGCAAACAAGGAAAAAACTGTCATCTGAAGCATCCAATGGATGAGTTTCCACCAAAGTGGTGTTTTAAAAACTCAAAACCTGGCCCAATCTTCAGCTTTGCTACCCCACTGGCCTTCACTGGGGCCTGTGACATTGATGGAGGAAACCATTTACCAAAATCCAATACACTTCAAAACACTTTCTGCAAGGCTCTTTTCTTTTCTTTATTTAAAAATATCTTTTTCTTTCTTAATTTTTTTTTTTTTAATTAAAGGGGCAGCCCTTCCCTCTCTACAAACTAACATACCACTTCCCTAGAAGGTAGGAAAGGTGATGTAAGACAATGGCTCAGTTGAACTGTGATTCCCTGAGAGCAGATTACACAGCATGTGGTCTTTGTTCGATGCACTTTCCTGCTTTGCCTTCCCTCAGTCTAAGCCGCAGCAGGTACACTTGGGCCAGAAACAACCTTAGAGACCTTCATCCATGCTTCTCATTTTAGAGATGGAAAAACCCAAGCCAAGAGAGGTGGAGTCCCCTGAGCAAGGTCACACAGCCAGGGAACACCAAAGCCTTGGCTGGACAAGCAGACGGACTCTGGAAAGTCCTTTTCTTCTAGGGGACACGGGTGGCTAGAAACAAGCAAACCCGGGGTCTGGCCTCAGGTGATCTCACAGCCTAGGGAGCCCTGCTGTGCGGATCTGCTTTAGTTCAAAGCAGCCAGGAAACCAGGCTCAACCCGGCAATCTCAGCAACCTCTGCACCACAATAGTGCCAGCAGGTGGGAAGGGACCAGGGGAGCGGAGAGGAGGGCTGGGCTCACCACCGCGCACCCACATGTGTTCAGCGAAAAGGCACAGACACCACCAAATCACCTAGATGCGGCTGTTTTGGATAACATTTAAGATTCTGTAAACCAAGGGCTGTTAAATCTGAGTTAACTCAGCCATAAGACTCAACCTTTATTTTTATGGGATCTCTTTAAATGGTTTTGGGTTTTTTTTTTCTGCATGAATCATAGACTCTTAGAGTTGAACGGGATGTTACAGAAGTCAAATCCATCTGGATAAAAATAAAAAGCACACATATTTAGGCTTGTTTAGGCACAGAAAACAGCTGGAAGGATACAGGACGAAACGTCTTTTGTAGCTACTTAAGGCAGCAAAGGGAAGGGGCGGACTTTCTACTCCCCACGATTCGAAGCTTCTGTTTCTCTGCAGGAGCACGATCTTGCCTGCTCCCTCGGCCCCTGCACCTGTGCTCTCTGCCCCTCAAGCACCAGCACTGCTCAGGGGTCCACTGGGGGCCGCCATCTTGTCTCCTCCTCCACACTCCAGGAAGTGAGAGTGTACGGACAGTCTCCACTCCATCTGATCCCAATTAAATCTTGAATCCCCTTGTCGAGCCTGGAATGCCCTTCCCAGGCTCTAGAAAAGTGAAAGTAAAACTGCAGTTGCTCAGTCATGTCTGACTCTTTGCAATCCATGAATGAGCCATGGAATTCTCCAAGCAAGAATACTAGAGTAGGGCTTCCCTGGTGGTCCAGTGGGTAAGGACATCGCCTTGCAGTGCAAGGAGTGCCAGTTCGATCCCTGGCCTGGGAAGATCCCACGTGCCACGGAGCGGCTGGACCCATGTGTCCAATGACTGAGCCAGAGCTCTGGTGCACATGCGCCCAGAGCCGGTGCTCTGTGACAACAGAGGCCACTGCGATGGGAGGCCCACATGAGCCAAAGAACAAAAATGGATGAAAACAGACAAATGAAAGACCAATAGAAGTAGCCTACCTGCTCCCCTCCCTCCCCAGTCCACCCCCAAAATAAATAAATAAATAAATCTTTAAAAAAAAAAAAAAAGAAAATAGACAAATGAAAGACCAATAGAAGTGGCCCACCTGCCCCCTCCCTCCCTAGCCCACCCCCTCCCCCACCAAAAGAATACTAGAGTAGAGCTTCCCCGGTGGTCCAGTGGGTAAAGAGTCTGCCTTGCAGGGAAAGGGGCACTGGTTCGATCCCTGGCCCAGGAAGATCCCACATGCCGTGGAGCGGCTGGACTGGCGTGTCCAACCACGAGCCATCGCTCTGGAGCACACGTGCCTGGAACCAGTGTTCTGCAGAGAGAGGGCACTGTAGTGGGAGGCCCACACAGGCCAAAGAATAAAGATGGATAAAATAAATAAATACAAAACCAATTTAAAAAGAGGCCAAAATTTAAAAAACAACAACCAAAAAAAAAACCCTTTCCCTTCTCCAGAGGATCTTCCCAGCCCAGGGATCAGCCCCAGGCCTTCTGCACTGCAGGCTGATTCTTCACCATCTGAGCCACAAGAGAACCCGAGAAGCGGGTGTCTAAAGGTTCACAGATCAGCACAACTAGCTGTTCCAGAGACTCCTCAGCCCTACCTACTCCTCACAACTCACCATCCTCCCCCTACCCACTTCCTCCCCACACGGGGTCCCTTCTTTGAGTGTCCAAGTCACAAGCCTGGGAGGCATCCTCCGTTCTTCCCTGCACCCACCCACACAGCAGGTCTGCAGGTCTTCCTGGAACTGGCCAAGCAGGTGTGTCTTCTAGTCACCACTGCTGCCCTCTCCTAAGTCCCCTGAACGCCAGCAGGGACGTCCTGCTCAGCACCCCTGCTAATGCCTCCAGCCGCCACCACGCCACAGGGGTCCGTTCGGAACACAAAGCTGATGAAGTTCATCATCCTCACCACTGCCAGGCACCATCGAGGCCCTGAGGATACAGCTGTCCACCACACAGACCTGGGCCCTATATCCTAGCGGCAAAATTAAATTCAAGATCTGTTTATGGCTTTCCACTGCTTCAGGCAAAATCCAGACAGTTTAGGTAACATTCAAGACATTTCCTGATTCCAGAGCCAATGACCTGAGACCAGACATTCTAGACCGTTGCCACTTCGCTGAAGACACTCTGCTTTCTCATTTCTGTTCACACTGCTCTCACTGCCCAGAACACCCCTTTTCTGCCTGGTTCCCCTGTCCTCTACGTCTCTGATCAAGTGTCTCCTCCCCCAGGAAGCCTTCCCTGACATGATTCACTGAGACACCATTCATCAGAGCCCTGTGGAGGCCTCTGTCACAGCACTCTGCACAGTCCCGTATCTGTGGATTGGATCTCCCCAACAGCATCAGAAACCTCTTTAGAAAAGGCCCTGCTCGATCCCTCATCTCTCTCTCATAGCTGGTACACTCATGCATAAACACTGAATACTTTAAGGAGCTCAATGACTAGGCTGCCAGATCCTAGGATCCTGCGAGACAGACGAGGTGGAAATGGTTACCAGAATGGTCCCCTTAATCCATTCACCTTCCTCCCACCCAGATCCCCACACAGTGAAAATAACTTCAAAAACAAAACACGCCAGAACGTCCTCGTTTGGGGCTGGCATGCCAGTCTGACATTCCAGGGATAAAGAATTTCCATCTCACTACCTCAGCCCACCTCTCCTGCACTATCTTCACTGCACCCCCACACAGCAGCTGTCCTCCCGCCCCCCACGGGTCCCTTCTTTGAGTGTCCAAGTCACAAGCCTGGGAGGCATCCTCCGTTCTTCCTGCACCCACCACACAGCAGGTCTGCAGGTCTTCCTGGAACTGGCCAAGCAGGTGTGTCTTCTAGTCACCACTGCTGCCCTCTCCTAAGTCCCTGAACGCCAGCAGGGACGTCCTGCTCAGCACCCCTGCTAATGCCTCCAGCCGCCACCACGCCACAGGGGTCCGTTCGGAACACAAAGCTGATGAAGTTCATCATCCTCACCACTGCCAGGCACCATCGAGGCCCTGAGGATACAGCTGTCCACCACACAGACCTGGGCCCTATATCCTAGCGGCAAAATTAAATTCAAGATCTGTTTATGGCTTTCCACTGCTTCAGGCAAAATCCAGACAGTTTAGGTAACATTCAAGACATTTCCTGATTCCAGAGCCAATGACCTGAGACCAGACATTCTAGACCGTTGCCACTTCGCTGAAGACACTCTGCTTTCTCATTTCTGTTCACACTGCTCTCACTGCCCAGAACACCCCTTTTCTGCCTGGTTCCCCTGTCCTCTACGTCTCTGATCAAGTGTCTCCTCCCCCAGGAAGCCTTCCCTGACATGATTCACTGAGACACCATTCATCAGAGCCCTGTGGAGGCCTCTGTCACAGCACTCTGCACAGTCCCGTATCTGTGGATTGGATCTCCCCAACAGCATCAGAAACCTCTTTAGAAAAGGCCCTGCTCGATCCCTCATCTCTCTCTCATAGCTGGTACACTCATGCATAAACACTGAATACTTTAAGGAGCTCAATGACTAGGCTGCCAGATCCTAGGATCCTGCGAGACAGACGAGGTGGAAATGGTTACCAGAATGGTCCCCTTAATCCATTCACCTTCCTCCCACCCAGATCCCCACACAGTGAAAATAACTTCAAAAACAAAACACGCCAGAACGTCCTCGTTTGGGGCTGGCATGCCAGTCTGACATTCCAGGGATAAAGAATTTCCATCTCACTGTGACCCACAATGACCTCTTCCCAGAAACAGTGGACACCGCCGGTTCATGCCCTGCTTCACCCTAAGGTGTCAGTCATCCTGGGTCTCAGCTCCCTTGTGAAGGTCTTAATCCCAACGGTCGTGATCCAAGATACAATCCTCGAATTCTGTTTTCAGAAAAAAATTCTATTATCAGGCCTTCCTGGATACTGGTGGGTTTTGATGTCAGAGGGATCTAACGTGAAACACAGGCTCCATGCTGAGTGACCTCAATGCCATCATTCCACATGCAAATCACACTCTGAACCTCCTGGGTCCTCACATTTGCAAATGGTTCTTAATGTGATGCCTTTCTTTTTTGCAAAAAAAAAAAAAAAGACACTATTATGACTTGAAAACATTCATTACTGTTTTCCTTTTTGAACCATAATATTGTATTTGCTGATGTAGTTCATTTTTTCCCCTTCCAAAGTTATACACATGTGAAGTCCAATAAAAGAACATTTTTCAGTGTCACAGATAAAAGGAATACTCCAGCACTTGTAAAATTAGGATAAAGTTAATACATTGTCAAGTGAACCAAGTAAGACCATGCAGGAAAAACACTTGGTTCTACTAAGAGCTCATGAGGTATGTGCTAGTTTCCCTTCTTCTTAAACCCTAATCTGCTAAAAAAAGAAAAAAAAAAAGGACAAAAAAAAAGTCTGGGCAGAGCTAGGACTAGACTGTATTCAAGAACCGTCTTGGACCACTGGACATACTTCTCAAGGGAGATCAGCTCTCTGACCTGGTCACCCGCCGTGGCTGGGGACCCGCCCAGGGTCTGTGGGGAAGGGTCCACTCTGAATCCCACCAACTGCCTGGGTGCCAGCTTCCTCAGCCTCCTTCCAACTCCAAGGCAGCACCAGCCCAGCCCCATCCCTGCCCCGAGAGCTCCTGTCCCCCGGGAAGACCCAGTCAGTTCAAAGCCTCCCTGGTCTCTGATCTGAGACAGCCGGCGGCATGCTGAGAGCGGTAATTGGAATGAAGAATTATGCACACAGGAGAGCTGAGTCATCAAAACCAGGAACTCCTCTTTGGGCTGCAATTCCGCAGCTGAAGACCAGTACGTTGTACAGCAGTTCGATTTTCTGGGCCTTGGTGGACGGCTCAGCCTGGGGGTCCCGTGTCCTGGTTGAGCCCCCCGTATTTCTTGCTGAGGTGGCAGGCAGTGAATTACAGCCACCTGCCTACTCATGCAGCATAAGCTTCTTCACAGACTCCGAGAGGCTTCCCCAGGTGTCCCCAGGCTCCACCCAGAGAGAAAGCATCCCCGGAACCTGTACAGAGCACTCAGGGACGATGAGTCTGGGTTAAGACACAAAAGGCGTCCCACCTGTATTGAGACAGATGAAAAATAACAGGAATGTTCCAGAAATGAGGAGGCAGCGCTTTCAACATGACTCCAAGGGACAGCTTTGGAGTAATTTTTATTTCGGATTTGACTAAAACCACGAGCACTGAGACCAGAAACGTGCTTGAGAGCATCCTCCATGGCCTCAGTCTCTGCAGAACTGACCACCCGAGGTCTCGACATCACAAGCTTCCCCAGGTAAGAGCCATGTGGCAAGGGGCTTCCTGGGCAGAGACTCAGCTTCCATACCTAAGTCTCTGATCCCAGTGCAGGGGGCCCAGGTTCGATCCCTGGTCGAGGAACCAGGGGCCCTCATGAGAAAACCTTGGTTCTACTAAGAGCTCATGAGGTATGTGCTAGTTTCCTTCTTCTTAAACCCTAATCTGCTAAAAAAAAAAAAAGGACAAAAAAAAAGTCTGGGCAGAGCTAGGACTAGACTGTATTCAAGAACCGTCTTGGACCACTGGACATACTTCTCAAGGGAGATCAGCTCTCTGACCTGGTCACCCGCCGTGGCTGGGGACCCGCCCAGGGTCTGTGGGGAAGGGTCCACTCTGAATCCCACCAACTGCCTGGGTGCCAGCTTCCTCAGCCTCCTTCCAACTCCAAGGCAGCACCAGCCCAGCCCCATCCCTGCCCCGAGAGCTCCTGTCCCCCGGGAAGACCCAGTCAGTTCAAAGCCTCCCTGGTCTCTGATCTGAGACAGCCGGCGGCATGCTGAGAGCGGTAATTGGAATGAAGAATTATGCACACAGGAGAGCTGAGTCATCAAAACCAGGAACTCCTCTTTGGGCTGCAATTCCGCAGCTGAAGACCAGTACGTTGTACAGCAGTTCGATTTTCTGGGCCTTGGTGGACGGCTCAGCCTGGGGGTCCCGTGTCCTGGTTGAGCCCCCCGTATTTCTTGCTGAGGTGGCAGGCAGTGAATTACAGCCACCTGCCTACTCATGCAGCATAAGCTTCTTCACAGACTCCGAGAGGCTTCCCCAGGTGTCCCAAGGCTCCACCCAGAGAGAAAGCATCCCCGCCGGAACCTGTACAGAGCACTCAGGGACGATGAGTCTGGGTTAAGACACAAAAGGCGTCCCACCTGTATTGAGACAGATGAAAAATAACAGGAATGTTCCAGAAATGAGGAGGCAGCGCTTTCAACATGACTCCAAGGGACAGCTTTGGAGTAATTTTTATTTCGGATTTGACTAAAACCACGAGCACTGAGACCAGAAACGTGCTTGAGAGCATCCTCCATGGCCTCAGTCTCTGCAGAACTGACCACCCGAGGTCTCGACATCACAAGCTTCCCCAGGTAAGAGCCATGTGGCAAGGGGCTTCCTGGGCAGAGACTCAGCTTCCATACCTAAGTCTCTGATCCCAGTGCAGGGGGCCCAGGTTCGATCCCTGGTCGAGGAACCAGGGGACTAGGACCTAAATACTGCAACTAAGAGCTCACATGCCACAACTAGGACTCAGCATGGCCAAATCAAATAAATAAATATGTACAATTAAAAAAAAAACATACACACATGAGACAAAGTGATCACTAAGTGATCCATGTACAAAACCACCCACAGGTCCAAATGACTGAAGAATCCAGCCTAAATGTTCTACTGTGATTTATATGTTGAATTTAAGACTTAGAAAAGCTAAAATAATCATTTTCTGAACTCTGATATGAGGGTTCTTAAAACCCACATAGAGTGGATGTCAAATCTATGCTTTTTGTATATTAGCTGGTGTTTCATCAAAAACATCGAAGAACCTGGCCTAAATGGTTCACTGTGATTTATGCTGTGAATTTAAAACTCAGAAAAGCTGCAATAATCATTTCCTAAATTCTGATATAGGGTTTTTAAAACCTACATAGAGCAGACGTCAAATCTATGTATAGTAGTTGGTGTTAATAATATGAGCATTCTGCAAAATGAAAAAACAAAAATAACATCACACTGGAAAGTAACCCATGCCCTTTGTTCACCCATTGGTGAATTTCACAGGGACAAAGTGATTAAATAGTTCATTCTACCAGGGGGTTGTAAGTAGAAAACATATGGGAGACCCCTCTAAGTTAATGATTACTCAAGAGAGCAGGTTTGCTTAACCACAAAACCAAACAAGACTTGCTTAGTGACAAAACCATGCAACAGAAACATTGACATGATCCCAAACAATACAACAATAGCAGCATGAGACCTACCGTGTGCCCAGTGAGCTCTGTAAGTTAATGATCCCAGGGACACACATTATGTACACATAGAACAATCTGTGGACCCAACCTGACTGTGTAGCAACAAGAATGACATCTACTCAAATGAGACAAGGTCTTCTCCCCTCCCCACTTCTCCTTTGATAATCAAACTGTAGTCACTAAGTTCTCAGGGTGCAGCCTGCTCCCACGCACCCACTTGTAAGCCTCACAAGTGTTCTATTCTAATATATCACTTCTTATCTATCACTTTGCCTCTCATTAAACTCTTCCTAAATTCTTTTTAATTTTAAAATTTCTTAAAAGAGATGGGAATACCAGACCATCTTACCTGTCTCCTGAGAAACATATATGCGGGTTAAGAAGCAACAGATAGAACCAGTCATGGAGCATCAGATATGCAGATGATACCACTCTAAATGGCAGAAAGAGAAGAGGAAACTGAAGGGCCTCTTGATGAGGGTGAAAGAGCAGAGTGAAAAAGCCAGCTTGAAACTCAAAATTCAAAAAACTAACTTCATAGCATCTGGTTCATCACTTCATGGCAAATAGATGGGGAAAACATGGAAGCAATAACAGATTTTATTTTCTTGGGCTCCAAAATCACTGCGGACAGTGACTGAGACCACAAAATTAAAAGACACTTGTTCCTTGAAAAGGAAGCTATGACAAAGGTAGACAGTGTATTAAATATCCGAGATATTACTTTGCTGACAAAGGTCCATATAGTCAAAAGTATGCTTTTTCCAGTAGTCATGTATGGATGTTAGAGTTGGACCATAAAGAAAGCCAAGCGCCAAAGAATTGATGCTTTTGAACTGTGGTACTGGAGAAAACTTGAGAGTCCCTTGGACTGAAAGAAGATCAAACTAGTCAATCCTAAAGGAAATCAACCCTGGATATTGATTGGAAGGACTGATGCTGAAACTGAAGCTCCAATACTTTGGCCACGTGATGGGAAGAGCTGAATAGAAAAGAGCTAGCAAAGATTGAAGGCAAAAGGAAAAGGGAGCAACAGAGGATGAGATGATTAGATAGCATCATTGACGACGGAAATGGTGGACATGACTTTGAGCAAACTCCAGGAGATGGTGAAGGACGGGGAAGCCTGGTGTGCTGCAGTCCACGGGGTCACCAAGAGTCAGACACAACTGAGCAGCTGAACAACAACAACAGCATATTCTTTCTGTGCTGAGACCAAGGACTGTGGTACCAGGAGCTCTCTGGAGCCCCTCAAAGTGCCACCAAACGGTTTCAAATTCTGGATCCCATTCTGAGACAAGCAGCAACTAGAGTTTATTTTCCAAAAAAATCAAAGTGCCAGCCCAACTATCCCCCCCCCCAAAAATGCATTCCCACCAACTTGTAAGCCTCACAAGTGTTCTATTCTAATATATCACTTCTTATCTATCACTTTGCCTCTCATTAAACTCTTCCTAAATTCTTTTAATTTTAAAATTTCTTAAAAGAGATGGGAATACCAGACCATCTTACCTGTCTCCTGAGAAACATATATGCGGGTTAAGAAGCAACAGATAGAACCAGTCATGGAGCATCAGATATGCAGATGATACCACTCTAAATGGCAGAAAGAGAAGAGGAAACTGAAGGGCCTCTTGATGAGGGTGAAAGAGCAGAGTGAAGAAGCCAGCTTGAAACTCAAAATTCAAAAAACTAACTTCATAGCATCTGGTTCATCACTTCATGGCAAATAGATGGGGAAAACATGGAAGCAATAACAGATTTTATTTTCTTGGGCTCCAAAATCACTGCGGACAGTGACTGAGACCACAAAATTAAAAGACACTTGTTCCTTGAAAAGGAAGCTATGACAAAGGTAGACAGTGTATTAAATATCCGAGATATTACTTTGCTGACAAAGGTCCATATAGTCAAAAGTATGCTTTTTCCAGTAGTCATGTATGGATGTTAGAGTTGGACCATAAAGAAAGCCAAGCGCCAAAGAATTGATGCTTTTGAACTGTGGTACTGGAGAAAACTTGAGAGTCCCTTGGACTGAAAGAAGATCAAACTAGTCAATCCTAAAGGAAATCAACCCTGGATATTGATTGGAAGGACTGATGCTGAAACTGAAGCTCCAATACTTTGGCCACGTGATGGGAAGAGCTGAATAGAAAAGAGCTAGCAAAGATTGAAGGCAAAAGGAAAAGGGAGCAACAGAGGATGAGATGATTAGATAGCATCATTGACCGAACGGAAATGGTGGACATGACTTTGAGCAAACTCCAGGAGATGGTGAAGGACGGGGAAGCCTGGTGTGCTGCAGTCCACGGGGTCACCAAGAGTCAGACACAACTGAGCAGCTGAACAACAACAACAGCATATTCTTTCTGTGCTGAGACCAAGGACTGTGGTACCAGGAGCTCTCTGGAGCCCCTCAAAGTGCCACCAAACGGTTTCAAATTCTGGATCCCATTCTGAGACAAGCAGCAACTAGAGTTTATTTTCCTTATGAAAAATGCAGGAAATCAAACTAAAATGACTGCCAGTGGTATGCTAATGCAAATTTGAAGTGGTAGTCCCATTGTGAGGGCTATAAAGTGACTGTGAGTACCTGATTAGGTCTTCCACAAGAATACCCTGTGGCACAAATGAATCACCTGAGTGACATTTCAGACTACCCAAAAGGCTAACATGGTACAAGTATATTGTATACACTAATTTCAGTAAGAGTATGGTCCTGATCAATGTTTAGAAGGTTCAAAGAAAGAACATCCTGTATGAGGCACCAGAAGACTGTTCCCAAGTGCTCACTTCAAAACAGTGACTCTCAAGCTAAGAAGGATCCCATGTGCAATGAGAGATGTTAACAGTCACAAGAACTTGGAATACAAGAAACTCCTAGCAGATGGAATACATTCTGGCAACTGATAAGCACAGCAGTATGCAACCTGGGAGAAATACTTTGTTTTCCTTCCATAACTAGGGATCTGAGAAAAGCCTGGGTACAAGACCACCGCATCCTTGCCTCCCAACCCCTGCAGCCTCAGAGCACACCTCCACGACCAACTTTCTGTCATCAGGAGCTCCAGGATCATCTGGTACTGCAAGAGGCCCATGAGGCCAAGGACCCTAGCAGAACCCCGACAAGGACGGTCAGCCGCCCTGGGCTGAACACGGGGTCCCTTCATGTCTAGGGCTCCATGGGTATATGGTCACCTCACAAAGTCTGGCCTATTTATGGAGAAGCATGAACTCTGACACTTGGATACGTGTGTGTGTGTGTGTGTGTGCCTGTGCATGCCTGGGGAGTAAGAGGTTTCCCCTGAGAAACGAGGAACGTGAAGATGAGAGTATCACTTCTTATTCCAAAGACCCCTATGTTGTTTGAATTTTTACCAAATTTATTGTGTAAAAATTTTTAAAGTTTAACTAAAAGTCAACAAGAAACATCTGACAATCCATGACCACATGGCCCTGAAGGCAGGAGTCTCCTCTTTGCGTGGTAAATTGGGCCCCCCTTGGCTTTTTTGTTTGTTTTTTGTTTGTTTGGGGGCACGGGTTGGGGAGGGAGGGGGACGGGCGGGCCACTTCTATTGGTCTTTCATTTCTCTATTTTCATCCATCTTTGTTCTTTGGCCCATGTGGGCCTCCCATCGCGGCGGCCCCTGTTGTCACAGACCACCAGCTCTGGGCGCATGCGCTCCAGAGCTCCGGCTCGGTCATTGGACACATGGGTCCAGCCGCTCCGCGGCACGTGGGATCTTCCCAGGCCAAGGAGTGAACCGGCGCCCCTTGCACTGCAGGGTGGTGTCCTTACCCACTGGACCACCAGGGAAGCCCCCCACACACTTCTTGGCTTTCAAAATTCAAATCATCGACTACCCAAAAGGCTAACATGGTACAAGTATATTGTATACACTAATTTCAGTAAGAGTGAAAAAAAAACAAAACCCAGTGACTCTCCAAGCTAAGAAGGATCCCATGTGCAATGAGAGATGTTAACAGTCACAAGAACTTGGAATACAAGAAACTCCTAGCAGATGGAATACATTCTGGCAACTGATAAGCACAGCAGTATGCAACCTGGGAGAAATACTTTGTTTTCCTTCCATAACTAGGGATCTGAGAAAAGCCTGGGTACAAGACCACCGCATCCTTGCCTCCCAACCCCTGCAGCCTCAGAGCACACCTCCACGACCAACTTTCTGTCATCAGGAGCTCCAGGATCATCTGGTACTGCAAGAGGCCCATGAGGCCAAGGACCCTAGCAGAACCCCGACAAGGACGGTCAGCCGCCCTGGGCTGAACACGGGGTCCCTTCATGTCTAGGGCTCCATGGGTATATGGTCACCTCACAAAGTCTGGCCTATTTATGGAGAAGCATGAACTCTGACACTTGGATACGTGTGTGTGTGTGTGTGTGTGTGCCTGTGCATGCCTGGGGAGTAAGAGGTTTCCCCTGAGAAACGAGGAACGTGAAGATGAGAGTATCACTTCTTATTCCAAAGACCCCTATGTTGTTTGAATTTTTACCAAATTTATTGTGTAAAAATTTTTAAAGTTTAACTAAAAGTCAACAAGAAACATCTGACAATCCATGACCACATGGCCCTGAAGGCAGGAGTCTCCTCTTTGCGTGGTAAATTGGGCCCCCCTTGGCTTTTTTGTTTGTTTTTTGTTTGTTTGGGGGGGGGGCACGGGTTGGGGAGGGAGGGGGACGGGCGGGCCACTTCTATTGGTCTTTCATTTCTCTATTTTCATCCATCTTTGTTCTTTGGCCCATGTGGGCCTCCCATCGCGGCGGCCCCTGTTGTCACAGACCACCAGCTCTGGGCGCATGCGCTCCAGAGCTCCGGCTCGGTCATTGGACACATGGGTCCAGCCGCTCCGCGGCACGTGGGATCTTCCCAGGCCAAGGAGTGAACCGGCGCCCCTTGCACTGCAGGGTGGTGTCCTTACCCACTGGACCACCAGGGAAGCCCCCCACACACTTCTTGGCTTTCAAAATTCAAATCATCGATGCTCCACTATGCCTTCCTTGACTGGTAAAGGCAGCCCCAAGCCCACCAGCTTGCTGAGGAGGGTCAGGCAGAGTTCAAGTGGTGAAGTCAAGGTGGCGCTCAAGACCTGAGTCAGGGTCCTCGATCATCTCAGCACCTTTTTTCTAGCCTACAATCAGTTTGAGTTCACACTTATTACCTACTATCTGTAAGTACCATGGGACATTTAATTCAAAATTCTTAACAAGGAAAAGCATAGACTAATAATCCATTAGCTTGTTTTCATATATATGGAATCTAGAAAGATGGTACTGATGAATTTCTGTGCTGGGCAGCAATGGATAAACAGACATAGAGAACAGGCTTATGGACACGGGGTGTGGGGAGGGAAGAGAGGGTGAAATGTATGGAGAGAGTAACATGGAAACTCGCATTACCATATGTAAAATAGATAACCAATGGGAATTTGCTGTATAATTTAG
This sequence comes from Tragulus kanchil, assembly GCA_022376925.1. Lineage (NCBI taxonomy): Eukaryota > Metazoa > Chordata > Mammalia > Artiodactyla > Tragulidae > Tragulus > Tragulus kanchil. The sequence goes on from JAIOJX010000003.1 coordinate 141,859,673, forward strand.
GGAACCCAATCAGAGGCTCTGTAACAACCTGGAGGGGTGGGATGGGGAAGGAGATGGAGAGGGAAGTTCAAGAGAGACGGGACATCGGTATACCTAGGGCTGATTCATACAGATGCGTGGCAGAAAACAAGAAAATTCTGTAAAGCAATTATCCTTCCATTTAAAAACAAACTAACTAAAGGAGAGAAAATAATCCATTAGCTTGTTTTAATAAGAACTTCTAACTGGGACAGGCCACACAAAGCGGGAGTGATTGGAATCAGTCACAGGAAGAGCTGCTTGAGGCCCTAGAATGAAGGGTCAAGCTGAAGCTCCTTCCCTGAAAACCTTTTAAAAGGAAGCACATCCTCATGTGTCCTGGGTGGTTCTCCTACAGCCCTGCCTGCCACGAGCGATTAAGCTGCACACTTAGGTTTCCCAGCCAGCCTCACAAAAGCACCTTGCATGCCGCACAGCAAAGAGACAGGACCGGCGGAGCAGGCGCGCTGCACAGTGGACACAGCTTCCTCCCAACGGCGCTCTTCCTCCAGTGGTTTGAACTCACAGACTACTGTGTAAAACGAAAGTTAGCAAAAACTTTTTTCCAAATGTACGTGAATCAGGGTCCACAGTCTCTGACAGGAGACACTCCATCAACAACAGCTGAAGTCACTGCAGTCACGGGGCAAGAACCACCAGCCCTCATTTCATGCAAGCACGGGGGAACGACAAATCATCTTTTCTTCTATTAGGTCTTTAAAATGCAGCCCTTCCTTAGGATTTCCCCGGGTGGCCCAGGGGTTAAGAATCCACTGGTAATGCCGGGACACGGTCGATCTCCAGTCCTGGATGATTTCACGTGGCAACCAAGAAGCCCCTGCAGCGCAAGTACTGAACCCGTGCACCCGGGAGCCCGTGGTCCTCAGTGAGAGAAACCACCTCAGTGAGACGTCCACGCACCACAACAGGACAAAGAGCAGCTCCCGCTCCTCACAACCAGAGAAAACCCACAGACCGCGGCCAAGACCCAGCACGGCCAAAAATATATAAAAAGTTTTAAAATTAAAAAAACACAGCTCTTTATTCTTACCATGATCTTTTAAAATATGACCCATATTAAGGCAAGACTGGAAAGAACTACACGTGCTTTTGTATTCCACCATCTATGTACCTTGGTTTTCCCTGAGTGTGAGCTTTTTTCATGCCACCCTGTGTATTTCGAGGTAAAATCGTCCTAATGTTTGTACACTCACCACGGCTTCTAACTACCTTCCAGCAGTTTATCCGCACGCTAATGAGAGAGTCCTGACTGCTCCCAAATGACTCACAGAAGAATCATTAAGTTGTCGTGCCAGCCCTCCCAATAAACCCAGGGAGCTGTTTCAAGCCTATTTCTTCTATCAGAGCAGAGGCAAAAAGGGAGAGGAAAAACCTAAGTATCTTTACACAAGACTGGTTGATTGTCTTCTTACCAACCAGAAAAGTGACTCCCACTCTGACCAGTTTATAAGACGCAGAATTTCTGGGCACTAAGGGAAAATCTCAGAAACCACTACAAACTAGATCCAGAAATGCTTTGTGAAATAGTAAAGATCACAACAACAGAGAAGATTTGAATGTGAGTTTAATGTGCTTAAAACTTGACTTTGTAGAGCAGAAACACTGTAAAGCAACTATACTCCACTGAAAATTAATTTTAAAAAAGTTAAGATAATCAAAAATTTTTTTAAAGAAATGCATTTTTAAAAATTTATTTATTTATTTTTGGCTCTTCTGGGTTTTCACTGTGGCCACAGACTCTTCTCTAGCTGCAGGGAGTGGGGACTACTCTCTAGTTGAGGTGAGCAGGTTTCTTGTTGTGGTGACTTCTCTTGTTGTGGAACTCAGGCTTCGAGAGCACCTGGGCTTCAGTAATTGTGGCTCCAAGGCTCTAGAGCACAGGCTCCATACGGCTCACGGGCTTAGCTGCTTCACAGCATGTGGGATCTTCCCGGATCAGGGATCAAACCTGTGTCTCCTGCATTGGCAGGCAAACTCTTTACCACTGAGCTCCCAGGGAAGACCCAAGATAATCAAATTTTTAAAAAGTTGAACTCACAGCTCCTTTCCCTTCAAGGAAATAAATTAATAAAATGGCATCTGCTATGGACATGCACAGAAAGGGGTTCTGGGGAGGTCCCATGTCTTTCTGGGACCACAGCCTCAATAAAGCCTTCAGATTGCTCCAATTTAAAGTCAAATCGCAATTAACCAGAGCTCAACAACACAGGGCCAGTCCACCAGGCTTCCAGAGCATGAATTAAAAGAAGACAGATTTCCTATCTAAAATCAACTGGAGGAACTTCCCCGCTGGTGAAGGGTTAAGACTTCACTCTGCATCTCAAAATACACTTCCATTTTCACAATGGAGCCAAGAGCTAGGAGCTAACCTTAACCCCTCCTTCCATCCCCTCTCCCGTCCCAGCCACTGTCAAGTTCTTCCACTTCTACTCGAGGCCAAGCCAGTGCTATCTTCCTCCTAAGCCTCAATCACCCCCTAACACTGATATCTCCAGCTCATCTCCTGCATCCCATACCATCCTCCACAATGTAGACAGAATGATTAATTCAATCTACACTGAACTGTGTTGCTCCCCTCTTTAAAAGTCAACGATTCCCTCTGAATATAGGTTAAAATCCAAATTTCTTACCTCACCAAAAGGCCTCCTTCCCTATCTTCATCACAAGCCCCTGCCTCTGTTATTACAACCTTCCTGCTCCTCTGACCTTTCCTACCGTTCTTTCAATATCACAAGCTCCTTCCTGCCTTGGGCTCTCGCACTAGTTTTTCCCTCTGCTTGAAACAGACTTTTATCCCCGACTCTAACCAAGCCCTCTCACTCACCGGCTTCGGGTCCTCTCACTTTCTAACGAGGTCAGCCTCCCAGTTCTCCTGGTATTCTCTGCCATCGGCCTCTATGTCACTTAACCACCCATCAAATCCATCCTCTTACATGTATCTGTGTACCAACTATAAGCCACGAGGGCAGAAGCCATGTATATCTGTTTTGTTTACAAATGCACACCCAGTGCCTGGTCCAGAGGAAACAGTTAAATGATGGTGCAGTTAAAAAGCTGGCAGAACAAACATGGAGCTTGCTTTGGTGTTTTAATTCTTGGTCAGAATCTACTAAAACTGTACATAAAAGCTCTGGAGATCTTACTGTGTAAAACAAAAGGAGTTCCCACAACTCAATGCTGGCATTCTCATAGGTGGAACCAAAGGGTGGCGGAAGCATGTCTGGTGTGGAAAGGGGCACACAGAGCCACTGCCCTGAGAATGTTCGTTCCAGGCACTCGAGACCAGGAGGAAAGGGACCAGCAAGGAATGAGCTCACAGTCATCAATAAGCCAGTTGTATTACTTTGATACAATAAGGTCTTCTTGGGGCCATGTGTCTAAAGCAGAAACAGTCTCTGGCATATCAGATGCACAGATATTCACAGCACAAGAAAAGGAAGAGGAGAGGAGATCCTTGAAAAAGCTCACACGTGGATACTGGCCGAGTCAACCTTAACCCCTCCTTCCATCCCCTCTCCCGTCCCAGCCACTGTCAAGTTCTTCCACTTCTACTCGAGGCCAAGCCAGTGCTATCTTCCTCCTAAGCCTCAATCACCCCCTAACACTGATATCTCCAGCTCATCTCCTGCATCCCATACCATCCTCCACAATGTAGACAGAATGATTAATTCAATCTACACTGAACTGTGTTGCTCCCCTCTTTAAAAGTCAACGATTCCCTCTGAATATAGGTTAAAATCCAAATTTCTTACCTCACCAAAAGGCCTCCTTCCCTATCTTCATCACAAGCCCCTGCCTCTGTTATTACAACCTTCCTGCTCCTCTGACCTTTCCTACCGTTCTTTCAATATCACAAGCTCCTTCCTGCCTTGGGCTCTCGCACTAGTTTTTCCCTCTGCTTGAAACAGACTTTTATCCCCGACTCTAACCAAGCCCTCTCACTCACCGGCTTGGGTCCTCTCACTTTCTAACGAGGTCAGCCTCCCAGTTCTCCTGGTATTCTCTGCCATCGGCCTCTATGTCACTTAACCACCCATCAAATCCATCCTCTTACATGTATCTGTGTACCAACTATAAGCCACGAGGGCAGAAGCCATGTATATCTGTTTTGTTTACAAATGCACACCCAGTGCCTGGTCCAGAGGAAACAGTTAAATGATGGTGCAGTTAAAAAGCTGGCAGAACAAACATGGAGCTTGCTTTGGTGTTTTAATTCTTGGTCAGAATCTACTAAAACTGTACATAAAAGCTCTGGAGATCTTACTGTGTAAAACAAAAGGAGTTCCCACAACTCAATGCTGGCATTCTCATAGGTGGAACCAAAGGGTGGCGGAAGCATGTCTGGTGTGGAAAGGGGCACACAGAGCCACTGCCCTGAGAATGTTCGTTCCAGGCACTCGAGACCAGGAGGAAAGGGACCAGCAAGGAATGAGCTCACAGTCATCAATAAGCCAGTTGTATTACTTTGATACAATAAGGTCTTCTTGGGGCCATGTGTCTAAAGCAGAAACAGTCTCTGGCATATCAGATGCACAGATATTCACAGCACAAGAAAAGGAAGAGGAGAGGGAGATCCTTGAATCCTTCAATGAGCTCACACGTGGATACTGCCGAGAACCTGGAGGCCCTCAACCTGATCGGCTCAATCCTGCCCTGGCACTCGCTGAGCTGCCGAGCCTCCACTCCCTGCTCTTGTATGGTTAATATGACTTTTCGCCTCCTTGTCTATCTTCTTGGCAAAGCCACTTCTGACCCTTAGGAACCACAAGTACATCGCTCCCTCGCGTGAATTTCTAGTTCTTACTATCTATGCTATCTATTTATAATTTAATCAAATGCCTTTGTAAATAGACAATCAGGCTTCTATAATAGGGAATGTACCTGGGGAGACCCCTCAAGATCATCTTGGCCAAAGTCCTCATTTTCAAGGCACAACCCCAAGGCCCAGGGAGGTGACAGATTTAGCCAAGGTCAGGGTCCAAGCTTGAGAGCGCTAGGATGGGAGGGGCCGAGCTCTCCACCTAAGCCCGCCTGCTCGCTGTCTCCTCAAGAGGAGTCACAAGATCTGAGGAAGGAGCTATGTTCTCAAGGGCTTGGCACATGGAGATGCTTGCGGAGAACCTGATGGCTAGGTTAAGCAAGGTAGTGTGTGTGAATCACCACGGAGTCCAGATTAAACATAAACATGCACCTGTGCCAGTCCTGCACCACGGCACCCACCGATACCCTCCTCATTACTGGGCATTTCCGGAGACGAGCTGGCTGCATGACGCCTGGACATGCTACAGCTCCTCTTCTGCATGAAGGCTAACAACCACGAGAGACAATGTTTAAATTCATTACCCAGGGCAGACTCCCAAGGAAGTTGTTAAGTCAGGTTTGTCTATAGGCATCATTCACTTCTGAAAATAAACAGACCCTGGAAAAGATACAGTCAGCCTCAGAGTCAAGGTTACCAAATCCACAGCTAATCACAGCAGCAGATCTCCCCCAGCCTTCGGGAAGACCCAAAGATAAGGCCCAGGTTTGGGTATAACATGGATCCCTCCCTCCCTCCCTCCCTATATTGTCAAAATGAAAAAAGAAAGAAAGAAAAGGTGTGTTCCTTCACTTTCTGACTCAGATATGTAATGATTTCAGTCCCTGCAGGAAACTTTTCATGCATTTCAACACCCTAGCATTTCCAAGGTGCTTATTATTATCCTCCTTGACCCTCACAGCCATTTTCTAAGGCTGGGCCTTAACTTAGAAGCAAGGAAACCTCAAGCACTGCGACACGACACTCTTATATCCTACATCCCCTCAAAAAATCAGACTGTAGAACACATGTGCAGTACAGACCCCACCTGCCCCAGCTCGCGCCTCAGCTTCCCTCAGCCCCGACGGCTGAGACACCACGGCCTGGTGCATCATGGAAACCATCATGTTCTAGACAGAGTTCCCACCACGGGCCAACTAGGACTTAAAGGTCAAGAGCTCTCGGGTCCTGAGTGCTGTGAGACACACAGCTCTAGGTGCGGGAGCCCCTCCAAGCTGCCAAGCCAAAGGTGGAGGTGCAAGTGTCTCAAGGACAAATAGGACATGAGGGTGTTTGGGTTTTTTTCTTTCTTTCTTTTAAGAATTAACAGATGTTCACCTGAGGAAACAGGGAGACAGGAAACTAGCAAAGGGCAGGGCCACCAGGTTTTTGCTAAACTGGTTTGGCATCTTTTTTGGGTTTATGAAAATGACCACATGCAAGGCAGACTGTGTGCAAGGCATATGGCCGGGCTTTCCAAGGCTGTCGTTCAATGTACCACCACGGAGTCCAGATTAAACATAAACATGCACCGGTCGACCACGGCACCCACCGATACCCTCCTCATTACTGGGCATTTCCGAGACGAGCTGGCTGCATGACGGCTGGACATGCTACAGCTCCTCTTCTGCATGAAGGCTAACAACCACGAGAGACAATGTTTAAATTCATTACCCAGGGCAGACTCCCAAGGAAGTTGTTAAGTCAGGTTTGTCTATAGGCATCATTCACTTCTGAAAATAAACAGACCCTGGAAAAGATACAGTCAGCCTCAGAGTCAAGGTTACCAAATCCACAGCTAATCACAGCAGCAGATCTCCCCCAGCCTTCGGGAAGACCCAAAGATAAGGCCCAGGTTTGGGTATAACATGGATCCCTCCCTCCCTCCCTCCCTATATTGTCAAAATGAAAAAAGAAAGAAAGAAAAGGTGTGTTCCTTCACTTTCTGACTCAGATATGTAATGATTTCAGTCCCTGCAGGAAACTTTTCATGCATTTCAACACCCTAGCATTTCCAAGGTGCTTATTATTATCCTCCTTGACCCTCACAGCCATTTTCTAAGGCTGGGCCTTAACTTAGAAGCAAGGAAACCTCAAGCACTGCGACACGACACTCTTATATCCTACATCCCCTCAAAAAATCAGACTGTAGAACACATGTGCAGTACAGACCCCACCTGCCCCAGCTCGCGCCTCAGCTTCCCTCAGCCCCGACGGCTGAGACACCACGGCCTGGTGCATCATGGAAACCATCATGTTCTAGACAGAGTTCCCACCACGGGCCAACTAGGACTTAAAGGTCAAGAGCTCTCGGGTCCTGAGTGCTGTGAGACACACAGCTCTAGGTGCGGGAGCCCCTCCAAGCTGCCAAGCCAAAGGTGGAGGTGCAAGTGTCTCAAGGACAAATAGGACATGAGGGTGTTTGGGTTTTTTTCTTTCTTTCTTTTAAGAATTAACAGATGTTCACCTGAGGAAACAGGGAGACAGGAAACTAGCAAAGGGCAGGGCCACCAGGTTTTTGCTAAACTGGTTTGGCATCTTTTTTTTTTGGGTTTATGAAAATGACCACATGCAAGGCAGACTGTGTGCAAGGCATATGGCCGCCTTTCCAGCTGTCGTGTGCCTGAGAGGTTCCTCTGGCAAGGAGGCTTCTCGCCTTCTTGTTTCCCTGTGTTTCCATCACGCAGGAAAGGGCTCTTTCTGAACCCGTCTGTCTGAACCAAACTCTCTTGAACTAGGTTCTCACATTTCTGGACCTAAAATTCCTCAACAGGAACTGCATGAGGAAAACACCCTTCGGAACCTTCCCTCACCACCCCACCCCAGTAAGTCCCTGCCAAATGCTAGCATAGTGCTGAATGTCATCAGCACTCACAGTAGGGATCCCTGTGCCTAGTTTTTGATGCTGCAAACTAAGGATAGCACAAGAATGTCTTCTATGCTGTTCAATAATCTGGAAAGCCCAGGCCATCTCCTGGTGAGACCAGCCTTTCCATAAAGGATGCCTTACCTTTAAAGAGTCAATTCAGTGTACAACTGCCCACACTGCTCAGCCACAGCCTCGAGGAACCTCGAGAGAAGGCAACCCCAGATCGTCAGGAAGTTTGTGGCATGTTCCAGAAGCCCTCAACCACATCACATAAACCCCGTTAAGTGCATTCCCTTCATAGGCCTGTGCAGAAGGACATCAGACCAGACTACAGAGGGTCCAAGGACTCCCAGGTCCGGCACTCTGCCAGCCTTCCTGAGGCAGTCTCAGCTAGGAGCCCAAGGTCAGCAGGGCACCACCCGAGTGACTGGAAGGTGTGTCTTCCGGCTGTGCAGCATCTCCCATCGGAGCTCTCTCCACCCACTCTAGCTTCTCCAGGGCAGCTTCTCCCTCTCACATTCCCAGGCGCTATCAGCAACATCCACGGGCAAAGCAAAGGGCCCTGAATAGAGATCCCCTTTCACACTGCAACGACATTCTCCTGCGCTCACGCAGCTGCAGCTGACCACAAACGGGACGTCACGGAAGGCAGCACCACCTGAAGACCTTCTGGAATGGATCGCTGCCAAGGTTGTCTAAGACACCAGGTGACTCAAGCCCCCGTGTATGGGGGTCTCCAATGAGCAAGAAGCCCAGCAGCGCCCACTTAGACTTACTACATCCCACCCGCTCAGTCTCCAACAGGGGACAGGAACACACAAGGACTCATCCACCCTGAGGCAGCACCGGAGTAGCGAGGTTGGCCCCTGCTCACTCAGAGAGATGTCTTTCCACTGCACGCGCTTCCCTCTTCCAGGAGATGTGCAAATAACAGTCGTTTGTGTTCTGGGCTTCCCTCCTTGGCATTGTCCAATGTTGGCCCAGCCTGCGCATTTCATTTGCAAGGCCACTCTACTTTCTCAGCCTATCAGGTTAAGGGAGAAGGGGAGCCCCTGGCAGCAGCTCCAGACCACTCTCCTGGGGCACATAATCTTGGTTTCTCCTCCTATCTTATTTCAGTATCTTTGGGCCCCACAAGCTGCCCAGGTGCTTGATACTGTGGGAAACTCTCCACACCGCATTTCTGATGGGACTGAGCACCTTTCCAAACAAAAACACAGGTCCAGGAAGCTCCTGCCAAACAGCACTTCATTCAGCAAAGACCAGGCTGTGCTCACAAACCAGGATTGTTCATCTGCGGCAGGATGAACGAGTCACCCGCGGAGGCGCCCTCGACTCGAGGTGGCTACTGTGCTTACATCAGCAACAGGAAGAGAGGAGGCAGAGCTTCGTGGAAAGTCAGATTCACTCTGAGATCGCAAGCACAGGCAAGATGGCCTCTAACCTCCCTTCCATAACTAAACTCTACAAACATCATATGTCAGCCATGTAGGCAGGAACAGAATCCTACTGGGTTTTTGTTTGTGTTTAAGAATCCTACTGTTTTGAATACAAACAGCAAAGTAGTTCACACCTTTGCAGGTGAAACATTCCAGGCAAAGAATTGAAGGGAACCCAGTGTCTCACTTCTGCCTGAAACCAAGAGAGGGTTTTTTAGTGATGGTTTAGGCTTTAGATGAACAAGACAGGAGATGCTCGCGAGGACTCAGGACTACAGAAGCTGGTCATCAGGACCCACTACTTCCAGCCACAAACGGGACGTCACGGAAGGCAGCACCACCTGAAGACCTTCTGGAATGGATCGCTGCCAAGGTTGTCTAAGACACCAGGTGACTCAAGCCCCGTGTATGGGGTCTCCAATGAGCAAGAAGCCCAGCAGCGCCCACTTAGACTTACTACATCCCACCCGCTCAGTCTCCAACAGGGGACAGGAACACACAAGGACTCATCCACCCTGAGGCAGCACCGGAGTAGCGAGGTTGGCCCCTGCTCACTCAGAGAGATGTCTTTCCACTGCACGCGCTTCCCTCTTCCAGGAGATGTGCAAATAACAGTCGTTTGTGTTCTGGGCTTCCCTCCTTGGCATTGTCCAATGTTGGCCCAGCCTGCGCATTTCATTTGCAAGGCCACTCTACTTTCTCAGCCTATCAGGTTAAGGGAGAAGGGGAGCCCCTGGCAGCAGCTCCAGACCACTCTCCTGGGGCACATAATCTTGGTTTCTCCTCCTATCTTATTTCAGTATCTTTGGGCCCCACAAGCTGCCCAGGTGCTTGATACTGTGGGAAACTCTCCACACCGCATTTCTGATGGGACTGAGCACCTTTCCAAACAAAAACACAGGTCCAGGAAGCTCCTGCCAAACAGCACTTCATTCAGCAAAGACCAGGCTGTGCTCACAAACCAGGATTGTTCATCTGCGGCAGGATGAACGAGTCACCCGCGGAGGCGCCCTCGACTCGAGGTGGCTACTGTGCTTACATCAGCAACAGGAAGAGAGGAGGCAGAGCTTCGTGGAAAGTCAGATTCACTCTGAGATCGCAAGCACAGGCAAGATGGCCTCTAACCTCCCTTCCATAACTAAACTCTACAAACATCATATGTCAGCCATGTAGGCAGGAACAGAATCCTACTGGGTTTTTGTTTGTGTTTAAGAATCCTACTGTTTTGAATACAAACAGCAAAGTAGTTCACACCTTTGCAGGTGAAACATTCCAGGCAAAGAATTGAAGGGAACCCAGTGTCTCACTTCTGCCTGAAACCAAGAGAGGGTTTTTTAGTGATGGTTTAGGCTTTAGATGAACAAGACAGGAGATGCTCGCGCAGGACTCAGGACTACAGAAGCTGGTCATCAGGCAACCCACTACTTCCAGCCAGGGTAACGTGTGCATTATCACTTGTATTCTAGTGATCTTTAGGAGTAGTTCCTTAGGTCTCACCTCGCACCTTCTATTTCAGGTCTCAAATGTGCCCCCTAACGTTTGTACCTTATTACTGGCAGTAATCTCTTTAAGCAGTGGCATTACTGGCATGGATGCCAACACATCCCACCTGCTACTGCTGAGTTCCCCGGAAGAAGACAGGTAGCTTAACCAGCAACTGAGCACACCCTGCCCCATTTATCAGGACTTTCATTTAAGGAAAAGCTCTCCTCCATAAGGTATCTACATACCTTACACACATGGTCTGTGATGCAGTGTTTCCTATGGAATTAGATCTGTTTAATAAAACTCACAAGATTGTCAAATTGTGATCATTTTTAAAAATTTAGTTTCTATCAAGTGTTAGTCACTCGGCTGTGTCTGACTCTTTGCGACCCTATGGTCGATAGCCCACCAGACTCCTCTGTCCATGGAATTCTCCAGGCAAGAATACTGGAGTGGGCAGCCATGCCCTTCTCCAGAGGATCTTCCCAACCCAGGGATCAAACTCAGGTCTCTTGCATTGTACGTGGATTCTTTACCATCTAAGCCACCAGGGAAGTTCTGTATCAAAAGGGACAGGAATAAAATGTACCTTGCCTTCCTGTTGGAGCCAAGGTCAAATTAAGAAATGTCAAGACCAGGAGTCAACTCAGTGCTGATGCATCATGAGCTGTATTTTGCTTTGTCCCCCACCCTCTCTTCTGCCAGGAGGGGCTGCAATGCATCGGTTACCTGGTAGGGTTCCAGAGGATCTCTGGTGTGCTAGACATGATCCCTAACACGCAAGGGGATCTCCAACTTGCAAGGGGAATCCCAGGGGGGACGGCTGCAGGTCTGCAGAGCTGGGAGGCTAACTGGGAACCAACTCAGCAGACACTCATCTACCAGAATGCCACTGATTAAAAGGTAAAATAATCAGAAAGTCAGAGGCAGGCACAGACTCCTTCTCCCAGGGACCTGCCCATTCAGAACAAGGAGACAGTTGACGGAAGGTGGTAAATGGTTCCCTCAAGCTCCAAGGCTGGCCAATGGCCCTCCTTCACCCCGAGGTTTGGATGGTTCACCAACAAACAAACATTTTCTCCCAAAATGCTGGTTCAACTCTCACCACATCCTGTCACTCTCCTCCCCTTCGCCACCAGAGGAGTCATTACCTGCTGCCGGGTATCAGGTAGCCTGTCATTCACATCTTCCCCACAATGCGCACTGGCTGCAGGACTTTCTGGCCACACATTTTATGAGTGACCCCCCACCATGTGGGTTCACCTGACGGATGGGTAATGCTCGTCACAGAAACTCAAATTATTTTCTAAAACGGTCCCCCTTAGTTTTCCAGTTAAGCCACAGAGAAGACAGATATAAACGAACTTGTTGATTTTTTTTTTTACTGATGCTTAAACAGAAGTTAACTTGGTACATTTTCTCTAATTTTTTTTACTAGAACTTTAAGAGTTACAAGCTCAATGCAAATAAGTAAAATCTTAACTGCTTTCTATTTAAAATATGAAATAAAATTTCCCTCTGTTCCTCCCCTTCCCACTCCTGTCAAGAGAAACCACTTATTAGTTCAGAGTTCTGAGTGTATAAGACTCCTCCTCAGGAGATTAGGTTGACTGAAATGTCTCATGAAGAGACCACTGACAGGGACTCACTGCGTGGCTCTGGGAAGGTAAAGGGGTACACTAGAGCTTTCCCCCAAACCCAGCTATGACCTACTGTATTTCCATCTTTAGCAAACCCAAGCACAAGTACCTAACATTTCACTTTACAAAGATCACAGTCTGATATCAACTTCTGTCTCATCTGGAAAGAACTGGCAATCCTGAATGCATATACTAAATCAATGGTTTCGATCCTTTGTTGTTGTTCACTTGATAACTCATGTCCAACTCCATGATGCCATGTTCAGCTCTGTGATCCCCATGGAAATATGCCAGGCTTCCTGTTCCCATTGGTTCAGCTCTGTGATCCCCATTAAAAGGTAAAATAATCAGAAGTCAGAGGCAGGCACAGACTCCTTCTCCCAGGGACCTGCCCATTCAGAACAAGGAGACAGTTGAGAAGGTGGTAAATGGTTCCCTCAAGCTCCAAGGCTGGCCAATGGCCCTCCTTCACCCCGAGGTTTGGATGGTTCACCAACAAACAAACATTTTCTCCCAAAATGCTGGTTCAACTCTCACCACATCCTGTCACTCTCCTCCCCTTCGCCACCAGAGGAGTCATTACCTGCTGCCGGGTATCAGGTAGCCTGTCATTCACATCTTCCCCACAATGCGCACTGGCTGCAGGACTTTCTGGCCACACATTTTATGAGTGACCCCCCACCATGTGGGTTCACCTGACGGATGGGTAATGCTCGTCACAGAAACTCAAATTATTTTCTAAAACGGTCCCCCTTAGTTTTCCAGTTAAGCCACAGAGAAGACAGATATAAACGAACTTGTTGATTTTTTTTTTTACTGATGCTTAAACAGAAGTTAACTTGGTACATTTTCTCTAATTTTTTTTACTAGAACTTTAAGAGTTACAAGCTCAATGCAAATAAGTAAAATCTTAACTGCTTTCTATTTAAAATATGAAATAAAATTTCCCTCTGTTCCTCCCCTTCCCACTCCTGTCAAGAGAAACCACTTATTAGTTCAGAGTTCTGAGTGTATAAGACTCCTCCTCAGGAGATTAGGTTGACTGAAATGTCTCATGAAGAGACCACTGACAGGGACTCACTGCGTGGCTCTGGGAAGGTAAAGGGGTACACTAGAGCTTTCCCCCAAACCCAGCTATGACCTACTGTATTTCCATCTTTAGCAAACCCAAGCACAAGTACCTAACATTTCACTTTACAAAGATCACAGTCTGATATCAACTTCTGTCTCATCTGGAAAGAACTGGCAATCCTGAATGCATATACTAAATCAATGGTTTCGATCCTTTGTTGTTGTTCACTTGATAACTCATGTCCAACTCCATGATGCCATGTTCAGCTCTGTGATCCCCATGGAAATATGCCAGGCTTCCCTGTCCTTCACTATCTCCTGGAGTTCGCTCAGCTTCATATCCACTGGATCAGTGATGCTATCTAACCATCTCATCCTCTGCTGCCCTCTTCTCCTTTCTCCTTCAATCTTTCCAAGCAACAGGGTCTTTTCCAATGAGTCAGCTCTTCGCATCAAGCGGCCAAAGAATCAATCTTTTAAATGAATATAAAAGATGCCAAGAGGGGCTTCCCTTGTGGTTCAATGGATAAGAACCTGTCTGCCAATGCAGGAGACACAGGTTCAATCCCTGATCCGGGAAGATCCCACATACTACAGAGCAGCTAAACCCACACATCAACAAAGACCCAGCACAGCCAAAAATAAATAAATAAAAGGTTTAAAAAAAAAAAAAAAAAAAGATGCCAAGAAAGTTTTAAAGGAAGAACTCCCTGGAAAGGATATTAAAGACCTACGCAAGTTAACTAAATCCCCGAAGCACACTGTCCATGGCTGTTACCCTGGCAAGCAAGCCCCGGTGGGGATGGTTGAACGAAGAATGAAGAACTTACCCTTATTTCCTTAGGAAAACTCTGTGTACTGCACAAGACTCCCTCTACTTTCACCTCCCTGTGCACACTCACAACTTGAAAGTTCAAAGATCACTTCTGTGCACTTCCTGGTTTCACATGTCTCCATGGACTGAGGACTGGTTTCAGGTATGACACTTGCTAGTACTGAGCTCTGAAAGCAGAAGGCTTATGCTACTGAAGCAGTGGGTGTAAGGACCTCTGGCATATTTCATTCACTTCATTCATTCCACACCACTCAACCACCCCTTCAATCTAGAGGTTGCTGGTCAACAGTCTAACTTCTAGAGACTCAAACTACAGCAGATGAGAAATAAGTCACAGGAGGCAAATAGCTACATGAATCAGAAGTAGATTACCCTATGAAAGGCCATGGAAACTCTTTCCTCCTCGTTGTCCTCTGGCCCAAATCCTGCGGGCTCTTTAAGACCTACTCTGAGATCCCCTGCCCGCCAGGAGGCCCTCATTTCTGGGCCTCCCCAGCTGAGACGGGCAATGACCCACACTCAAGCGATTACCTCCAATGCCCGGGGCTCCTTTCGGGTTTTTTAAAGCAATACATGTAACTGGAATGTTCAAGTCCCCAAAATAAACAAAGCCAAGCCCGTCTGCCATCTGCCCCCATCTCTAAGGCAAAAACACTTTATCATTTGTAAAAACCTGTGTATAAAGGTCATCGCCTGCCCTAAGGGCTTACAGTCTAGGTTAAACCAACAATTCAGAAATAAACCATTAGAGAAAGTTGTAAAACTGCACATAAAGCATGGTTCTGTGGTCTTTATATTGCACTTATTTTAAGGACCACATGGGGCCTTGGCTGGCTTTTTGTTGATTCTACATTATTCAGTGCTGCGTTGATAAATTGCTCACTAAAGTGCTAACCCCTAAGGCACCCGCCCAGCTACAACCGATTCTCTTGGTTTCATGACTGTCTCTCAAAGCACCACCACTCTCCATTGCCTCCTTCCCCTCCAACTGCCAAAGCACATGAAGGGCCTTCATCCTCGTAAGTCAAGCTTGTTCAACAGCTAAGGAAGTGGAAAATCTGATGACAAGGTGATTTATCGAGGTGCTTTTAGAGGCCTGTATTTCCAGAAGACTCGGCAAAGGAAGGACACTCTGACACCTGGCATTTCAGAATACAGGCTGCCCCATTCACAAATATCCCCACATCTCCTTTGTCTCTCACATTGGAAAGGACAGCTGCCCCCATCAGGGGTCCCCCACCACCACCACCAATTCTCTGTCCCCAGCTCCCCTTCCCCGCAATCTCTGCCATATCCTGGGGCTGCCCCACCCCCAGCCTCCCAGCTACACCAGGACCAGCCTGGACACAGGTCAAAAGTAAGAGGACAAAGTACAGACTTTCAAGCTTTAATACGGGTCTATTAACGTAAAAAAATGTGATATACTAACAAAAGATGCTAATAGGGAAAATCAGGTATGCGGTGTAAGGGAACTCTAATATCAGTTTTTCCATACATGTAAAATGGTTCTAAAATAAAAGCTTATTTTTAAAAATAATCTGAAATACTGATGAGGAGATTCATTCATAACATTTGGCAGTTTCTCAAAAAAACCACACACACATAATCACACAGCTCAGAAAGTACACTTCTGGGCATTTCTCAGAAATGAAAATTGACCTTTACACAAAGAAACCCGTACCCCAGTGCTTACAGCGGCTTTACTATAATAGCTGTTAGCTGGAAACAACCCAGATACCCTTCGGCAGATGAACAGTTCAACTATGGCACGCTCCTACTGTGAAATAATACTCAGCAATAAAAACGAAGAAATTATCAATAGGCTTGGCGTACGTAAATCTACAGTGAAATATATTGAGGTAAAAGGTCAATTCCAACAGGTTATAAACTATATGATTCCACATGTAATACTGTGACAAAATTATAAATGGAGCTCCAATTAGTGGTCGTCAGAGGGTAAAAGCGGGGGTAGGTTGAGGTGGATGTGGCTGCAAAAACAATAGAAGGGATCCTCGTGGGGATGGAAATGTCCTCTATCTGGACTGTATCAGTGGCAAAATCCTGGTGGTGACGTGCTACAGTTTTGCAAGTTAGAGCCATGGAGTGACAGCCACTCAGTCGTGTCCAACTCTTCGCAACCCCATGGACTGTGGTTCACCGGGCTTCTTTGTTCGTGGAATTCTCCAGGCAAGAATACTGGAGTGGGTTGCCATTTCCGTCTCCAATATTCCCACTGTGGGAAATTAATTAAAGATTACATGGGATCACCCTGAATTATTCGCTACAATTGCACGTGAATCTACACTTATCTCAAAATAAAGTTTTTAATTTTTTTTAAGCCACGAGGCCCGACCAAGGAGGTGGTTTAGAGGAAGGGGTGGTGAGACCCACAAAGAGATCTGGAGTCAGAGCCCAGATACAAGTGAGTGGGCGTCCTCTGGCCAGGTGGGGAGAGTGGCCACACACCCGGGGTTGAGACTCTGGAAGCGAGATCCCCGAGAAGGGGAGTGCAAACGTGGAAAGTGAGGCTGGTCTGGCTTTAACGATACTGGTATGACCTCCTGTCAAAAGCCGTGAGTGTACATGTGCATATAGGATTGTGTCTCCACACAGTCACTTCCTAGCTCTGTCCTCCTTAAAGGGCCTGGGGCAGCAACACTGCAACACACCGGGGCAAGCACTCAGTGCCCAGAAATTGGTTTCTAAGTGCCATTCTCCACTAAAAGAACCAGGAAATGGTTGCTTCTGGGCTGGGGCAAAGAAACACAAAAGAAGTCTCAAACATCGTGCTGCGTTGAAAAGTGATGTGACTGTGTCAAGAGGACACAGAGGGGCTTGCCTGGTGGTCCAGTGGGTAAGGACACTGCCTTGCAGTACAAGGGGCACCAGTTCGATCCCTGGCCTGGGAGGATACCATGTGCTGCAGAGCAGCTGGACTGATGTGTCCAACTACCGAGCCAGAGCTCTGGAGCACGTGCACCCAGAGCCAGTGCTCTGCAGTGAGAGAGGCCACTGCGATGGGAGGCCAAAAGAACAAAGTTGGAAATAAATGAAAGACCGATAGAAGCGGCCAAAAAAAAAAGTTTAAAAAAAAAAAAAAGGACAGAGGTCAGTTTAGAGGAGCACCCACAGACCTCATCTGGGGCAGCCTGGACATCTAAATGAATAACCATCCCATATTATAACCCACTGAACAAAATCAAGCTCACGAGCCCATACAGGTAAGAGAAAACACAGATACATATAGAGAGAAGAAAAAGTACTTCCTTACAACAGAAGCCAACAGATAAACAGAGAAGGAACAATGGTAGTACCAAGTCACCATGTCACAACCATCATATTAAACATAAAGTTAAGAGACATCAAGAGGGTAAGATTAGCAAGTGAAAGGTGACGAAAAGAAACCTGTATCATCTCAAGCTAAAAGTGAATGTGCTCGGTCGTGTCTGACTCCTCACAACCCATAAACAAGCCATGGGATTCTCCAGGCAAGAATACTGGCGTGGGTGGCCTTTCCCTTCTCTGGGGGAGCCACCCAACCCGGGGGTCGAACCCAGGTCTCCCACACTGCAGGAGGATTCTTTACTGTCTGAGCCATCAGGGCAGCCCAAGAATTCCAGAAAATATTTATCATAAAGGGGAGAAAAAACAGCAACTTCATGGAGGAGAAATCCAACTGCCACCCTCTTCAAGAAGTGATCCAAGTTACCACCACCAGAAACCGGACAAACCAGATGTACCAGGCCACCCAATAGGTTGCAGTGGTCTTCAGAGTATCTGGCCCAAACACCCCCTAAATGGAGGGCCTTTCTAACATGACCAGGCTGTGACCTTCGAAAATACCCAAGTCGTGAAGTCAAAGCAAGACTGAGGAAATGTTCTAGACTGGAGGAAACCAGAGTGAGGACCCGCAGGTGTAACATGTCATTCTGGCCTGGATCCTTTACCTATAGGATAACACTGGGTCACCTGGAAATGCTTGAAATCAAGGTGGACAGGAATTCCTGGAATTATTGTCGCTCTTCTCTGAGTATGAAATGGCTTCAAACTGAAGTTTTATATATGTGTGTATATATACACACATACATATATGCTAATATAAATATATACACAAATATATACAGATATCTTTTTAACAGAAAAAGGCAGCTTTGCTCTTCACTCTTCCACCATTTCCCGCCTGGAAAGCAGGCATGTTGACGTGAGGGTGAGGTCTCAAGGCAAGCAAGGAGAGCAGAGCAGTTACACAGGGGCTGTAGGACCACCACATCAGCCCTGGACCACCCCCTCAACCTCCTTGTTACAGGCCGATGGAGAATAATTCCTGTGAAAGTTCAAGTCACACCTGCAGGGTTTCTGTCACTCACAACCAAAGCAACCATCACTAACAGAATTAATAAGTGGAGGACTTTTCCTATTTTCCATGATTGCTAATCAAAGAGCCTACAAAAATATAACAGAAAAGCGTGATTTGCTCCAGGGACAAGGTGGCAAAGAAGCTGTGTGTTCTGGGAAATCATGAGCAGAAAAGAATGCCTGGCCAGAGTCAGAGCAGGTCCATGTCCACCTAAAATCCAGTGTATTTCCACGCCGATGGGGAGGAAGAATGGAGTTAAGAGGCAGCACGCTCATGGACAGGTAATGAAAGACAGAAGGTGTTTCAGAGGCGTTTTCCCAGAGAAAGGACTGCAAACACAGCCTGTGGGGCTTCGCTGATGGTCTAGTGGTTAAGACACCAAACACCCAACACAGAGGGCATGGGTTCGATCCCTGGTCAGGGACCTAAGGTCTCACATGGCATGGCCAAAATAAATAGATAAATAATAATACTCTACAAAGTGAACAGGGCCTGTGTAGCACAGCAGTCCCTGGTCTGCACACAGGATGAGTTCAACAGGCTTTCAGGGCTTTCTTCTCAGCTGTATCAGTACTTAGAACCCTAAGGCATGACAGACTGGAGGAAACCAGAATTTGAGGAAAACCGGGGCCAGGTGTAACATGTCATTCTGGCCTGGATCCTTTACCTATAGGATAACACTGGGTCACCTGGAAATGCTTGAAATCAAGGTGGACAGGAATTCCTGGAATTATTGTCGCTCTTCTCTGAGTATGAAATGGCTTCAAACTGAAGTTTTATATATGTGTGTATATATACACACATACATATATGCTAATATAAATATATACACAAATATATACAGATATCTTTTTAACAGAAAAAGGCAGCTTTGCTCTTCACTCTTCCACCATTTCCCGCCTGGAAAGCAGGCATGTTGACGTGAGGGTGAGGTCTCAAGGCAAGCAAGGAGAGCAGAGCAGTTACACAGGGGCTGTAGGACCACCACATCAGCCCTGGACCACCCCCTCAACCTCCTTGTTACAGGCCGATGGAGAATAATTCCTGTGAAAGTTCAAGTCACACCTGCAGGGTTTCTGTCACTCACAACCAAAGCAACCATCACTAACAGAATTAATAAGTGGAGGACTTTTCCTATTTTCCATGATTGCTAATCAAAGAGCCTACAAAAATATAACAGAAAAGCGTGATTTGCTCCAGGGACAAGGTGGCAAAGAAGCTGTGTGTTCTGGGAAATCATGAGCAGAAAAGAATGCCTGGCCAGAGTCAGAGCAGGTCCATGTCCACCTAAAATCCAGTGTATTTCCACGCCGATGGGGAGGAAGAATGGAGTTAAGAGGCAGCACGCTCATGGACAGGTAATGAAAGACAGAAGGTGTTTCAGAGGCGTTTTCCCAGAGAAAGGACTGCAAACACAGCCTGTGGGGCTTCGCTGATGGTCTAGTGGTTAAGACACCAAACACCCAACACAGAGGGCATGGGTTCGATCCCTGGTCAGGGACCTAAGGTCTCACATGGCATGGCCAAAATAAATAGATAAATAATAATACTCTACAAAGTGAACAGGGCCTGTGTAGCACAGCAGTCCCTGGTCTGCACACAGGATGAGTTCAACAGGCTTTCAGGGCTTTCTTCTCAGCTGTATCAGTACTTAGAACCCTAAGGTCCAATGACAGGCACTAGAATCCTCAGGTCTAATGATCTGCATCCCCTACAAATTCAACTGTTGAAGTTGTAACCCCTCGAGTGATGGTACCAGAAGCAGGGCCTCGCGGAGGCAATTAAGTATGAGAATGAAGCCCTTGTGGATGAGATCAGTACCTTACAAGAGACACCCCAGAGCATTTTCTCACATTCTTTCCGCCATAAGATGAAACAAGAAAAAGGCGGCTGGCCACCTGCAAGCTGGAAGGGGGCCCTCAACAGCACCTGACCATGCTGGCACCCTGATCTTGGACTTTCAGCCTCCAGAGCTGAAAGAAACAGTTTTTGTTTACAAGCCACCCTGTCCATGGTAAATACTTTGTCATAGTGGCCCAAACGGACTGACACAGTACTTAAAGTGACTTTCAGAATATAGCCTGTCAATAAACTGAGGACTTCTCTCCCCAGCTATTTCATTTATAATTCAACTCTGTCTCCTAGCCATTGATTGATATTACGTTCTTCTAATCACAGCTCACTTTGATCATCACAGTACCTTTGGTTGGTCTGGTACTCCTTCCTTACTCTTTTAAGTTCCCTTCATATCATGAGCTTAATTTCATTCTCACTCTCAACAGTACTGTGAGGCAAATCCGACTGCTTCCATTTAACACAGAGGAAAACAGAGTTGAGGGAGACTAGCCACTGGCCCAGGTCTTTGCAGCAAGAAAATGGCATAAATGTAACAAGAATGCTGAGTCTGGCTCCCCATCCAGTGTTCTGAGCCCTAAACCACACAGGATGTCATTAATAGCAATGTCTGCTTTTAATATTTCCTGCCTTGCTTTATGATATTATATTACAAAAGGCTAGAACAAAAGGTCAGAAATGCATATATTTTACCTCATCTTAGACAATGTAAAGGAAACTCAAGATTCTTCCATCTCCTTCTTGCTCCTAACCTGTTTTAGAAATGAAGAGGTACAGTAACACTGCTCCTCTGGTGAGCCTACGCCTGCTTCCCTGGGACTCTCCTGGTGGCTCACTTAGGATTTTCCAGGCGCCTCAAAGCTCTACGAAAATACCAGAATCTCAAAAGCTTGGTTGCTAATCTCCATGCACTCCTGCTCTTCAAATCAGCAAGTACCGGGCCCTGGCGTGGTCTCTGCTCTCCTGGATAAGGTGAGATAAGGCAAAAATGCAACAAGTGAAGCAATCACCCAAGAAACAAACAACAGTGCAAAGCAATGACAGGCGCCAAGGTGTAAGAGGAAGATACGAGTCAATGCCAAGACCAAGTAATGGATAGATATCATTTACAGTAACTGCTTCAAGCACAGAGGCTGAAGTAGAGAGGGTTCGAGGGCAGGAGGAGAGGGTGCCAAAGGATGGGATGGCTGGCCAGCGTCGCTCATGCGATGGACATGAATTTGGGCAAACTCCAGGAGACGGTGAGGGACAGGGAGGCCTGGCACGCTGCGGTCTATGAGATCACAAAGAGTTGGACATGACTGGGCAACTGAACACACACACGCACACACACACACACACACACAGGGCAAGTTTATGGGAAAAGCTAACACATAACTGTGGTCCTCAAAGAATGAACGTAGAGAGGGAAAACATATTCTAGGTAGACACTGCGTGGATGCAGAAAAGCTCAAGGTCCATTCAGAAGATGACTCCAACAGTGTGAAAACGTGGACCACACACGGCAAGGATCAACTGACAGTGTGTCAGCAGGATGCTCTGGCCCCGAGAGGCTTCCAAGTGGCTTAAACAGAAAGACACTTCTGTCTCACGTGACAGGAAGTCTAGAATTCTGGTGGGTTCCAGTGTATTTTCAGCCCAAGACACATGGCTGCACAGGGGAGGGGTTTTGTCAAGATTGAGTTTCTGTTGAGAAGTAAAAGCGAGAGCATGGACAATCCTGGAAGGGCAACCAGACATCACAGACGGTCACTGCTTAATGCGTGCCGAGAGCCAAGGCGCGGAGTTCACCTTCTAAACAAAGACGAGAGAGCACCTCAGCTAACAGCCAAACCCAACACTAATTACTAGAAAACACACCTGGGCCCTAAAGGGGCTCTAGCCAGAAGGGCCACTCACATCTGTTCAATCAGCAAAGACCTTCGTTCTACTGACCCCTGGAGGCCTGTGTTCATTTTTAGCAGAACTACACGAGGACATCCCAACAGGTGAGTGTGGGGGGGCAGGGTGAATGATTGGCCCAGAAGAGAGGGTATACTAATGTCCAGGCCTGGGGAGGTGCAGTTCCCAGTACATTCTTTTTTTATTTATTTATTTATTTTTGGGTGGGGGTCGGGTTGGGGAGGGAGGGGGTCGAGCGGGCCACCTCCATTGGTCTTTCATTTCTCTGTTTTCATCCGTCTTTGTTCTTTGGCTCCTGTGGGCCTCCCATCGCGGTGGCGTCTGTCATTGCAGAGCAGAGGCTCTGAGCGCATGCGCTCCAGAGCTCCGGCTCGGTGATTGGACACATCGGTCCAGCCGCTCCACGGCACGTGGGATCTTCCCAGGCCAGGGATCGAACCGGCGCCCCTTGCAGTGCAAGGCGGTATCCTTACCCACTGGACCACCAGGGGAAGCCCCCCAGTACATTCTTATACATGGCTCCTAGCACAGCAAGCTCTGGCCAGGCTCAGTCCCCAAGCACGACTCTCCTACTCCAGGTTTTGCCCTCATTCCAATCCTGAAAAATCTGTTGGTTACGGGAACGAGCCAACTTCAGAATTACTCAATAAAGTCTATCTTTAATGTAATGTCATTCTATTTGTTCAAAAAAAGTTTTTCTAGCTCCTCCTGCATGTAGTGTGTGTTCTAGACCCTGGCAATTCAACAACAAACAAGCCAACGGCTGCCCTCAAAGACCAGAATCCAGGTAAGGAAGATAAGCCAAAAAACATGGCAGGTACTGATAAGAGAAAAATAAAACAGGCTGGAATGATGAGACACCACCAGAGCAAAGACCTGGCTTTGGGGCTTCCCTGGTGGTCCAGTGGGTAAGGACACTGCCTTGCAGTGCAAGGGGCGCCGGTTTGATCCCTGGCCTGGAAAGATCCCACATGCCGCGAGGCGGCTGGACCAATGTGTCCAATTACCGAGTCGGGGCTCTGGAGCACATGCGCCCAGAGCCAGTGCTCTGCGACAACAGAGGCCACCGCGGCCAAAGAACAAAGATGGATGAAAAATAAATAAACGAAAGACCAATAGAAGTGGCCTGCCCACCCCCCCTCCCTCTCCAGCCCGCCCCCCCCAAAAGAAACCATTAAAAAAAAAAGACCTGGGAGAGAACATCAACGTGGAAGGATGGGGCCAAGGCACTGAGACAGCGAGAAGCCCGCGGGGCTCAGTGAACAAACGAGGCGGCGGCCAGAGACAGGTCAGGACAAGCACAGGACAGACGGTGTAGGGCCTGTAGGCCCAGCAGGGGGTAGATTTTCTTCCAGAAGCAAACAGATGCAGCTGGATGGTTCCAAGCAAAGAAAGGAGAGACAGAATCCTAGTGACCCTTCAGAAGGGCCTGACGGTTGTGTGGAGAGCAGACTGGCAGGAGAGAAGGGCATAAGCAGGGATGACTCCTAGGTGACTGTCCCCACCATCTGGGCTGGGCTGGGGGCTCCCAGGCCGGGAGTGAGGGGGAGGAGGGAGGCTCCAGGTTCTCTTTGCAAGTCAAGTCAACAGGCCATGCAGATAGACTGGGCTCTGAGAGGGGAGCCGGGACCTGAGGCCTCAGGGTTGAACCCTGGAAGATGAACTGGCTCAGCGCTTCCTGAAGCAGCAGAGCACGCGGAGAAAGATGAATAGCAACAAACAACTCTGGTCCTTAAGGGCCTTTCACTCAGGTAGCTATTTTTGGAAATCTCTTCGGTAAAGTCTATTTTAGAGCTTTTTGTTCAAAAGTTTTTCTAGCTCCTCCTGCATGTAGTGTGTTCTAGACCCTGGCAATTCAACAACAAACAAGCCAACGGCTGCCCTCAAAGACCAGAATCCAGGTAAGGAAGATAAGCCAAAAAACATGGCAGGTACTGATAAGAGAAAAATAAAACAGGCTGGAATGATGAGACACCACCAGAGCAAAGACCTGGCTTTGGGGCTTCCCTGGTGGTCCAGTGGGTAAGGACACTGCCTTGCAGTGCAAGGGGCGCCGGTTTGATCCCTGGCCTGGAAAGATCCCACATGCCGCGAGGCGGCTGGACCAATGTGTCCAATTACCGAGTCGGGGCTCTGGAGCACATGCGCCCAGAGCCAGTGCTCTGCGACAACAGAGGCCACCGCGGCCAAAGAACAAAGATGGATGAAAATGGAGAAATGAAAGACCAATAGAAGTGGCCTGCCCCCCCCCCCCCTCTCCAGCCCGCCCCCAAAAGAAACCATTAAAAAAAAAAGACCTGGGAGAGAACATCAACGTGGAAGGATGGGGCCAAGGCACTGAGACAGCGAGAAGCCCGCGGGGCTCAGTGAACAAACGAGGCGGCGGCCAGAGACAGGTCAGGACAAGCACAGGACAGACGGTGTAGGGCCTGTAGGCCCAGCAGGGGGTAGATTTTCTTCCAGAAGCAAACAGATGCAGCTGGATGGTTCCAAGCAAAGAAAGGAGAGACAGAATCCTAGTGACCCTTCAGAAGGGCCTGACGGTTGTGTGGAGAGCAGACTGGCAGGAGAGAAGGGCATAAGCAGGGATGACTCCTAGGTGACTGTCCCCACCATCTGGGCTGGGCTGGGGGCTCCCAGGCCGGGAGTGAGGGGGAGGAGGGAGGCTCCAGGTTCTCTTTGCAAGTCAAGTCAACAGGCCATGCAGATAGACTGGGCTCTGAGAGGGGAGCCGGGACCTGAGGCCTCAGGGTTGAACCCTGGAAGATGAACTGGCTCAGCGCTTCCTGAAGCAGCAGAGCACGCGGAGAAAGATGAATAGCAACAAACAACTCTGGTCCTTAAGGGCCTTTCACTCTCAGGTAGCTATTTTTGGAAATTCATACATTCGTACCTCCGGGTTAAACAAGTTCAAAAAACCTGGAAGAGAGCTTCCCTGGTGGTCCAGTGGGTAAAGAGTCTACCTTGCAGTGCAAGGGGCACCGGTTCCATCCCTGGCCCAGGAAGATCTCATGTGCCACAGAGCAGCTGGACCGGTGTGTCCAATTGCAAGCCAGTGCTCTGGAGCACATGCGCCCAGTGCCGGTGCTCTGCAATCAGAAAGGTCACTGTGATGGGAGGCCCACACAGGCCAAAGAACAAAGATCGATGAAAAATTAATAAACAAACAAACAAACAATAAAAGAGGCCAAAAGGAAAAAAAAAAACCCTGGAAGAGGCAGCATTGCTACTTTTTAATGTTGGAGACTGTGACTCAGGGATTGACACATTCACAGGGTCTTGGAGCCGGAAGAGATCCGAGAGATCCGGTCCTACTCCCTTCATGCAGCCAACGAGGAAACTGAGGCTCAGAGAGACCCAATGGCCTGCCCATGCGAGACTGTCTCACGTGAGCGCCACTCCATTAGAGTCAGCTGGTGCCACCTAAGACATTCCCCCAAGCAGAGTCCCAAGACACCTCCGCCACCCCAGCTCGGTTTCTGTGCCTCTCACCACAGGAGACAAGTCAGTGTGCACCACGGGTATCTCAGCCTGAACATGCCACAGACCAGAATCTGGGAGAACAGACAGCACTGTAACGCGTGACAAGGACCTTAAGTCCTTTAGATGCACACAATCTGCTGAGTCTTCGGGAATGAACACACACATATACACCGCAGCACACGGGAGATGGCTCCCCCACCCCATCAACCCATCGCTCATACAAGGCACACGCCCAGGACGCCATGGGCCAGAGCACGGACTTCAGGGTCTGCCATGCAGAGGAAGTCCAACAGGTCACCTCACCTTCGGGTCTCAAGCTCCTTCTTTATATTCCTTACCTCAAAGAACAATAAAAACGACAACAAAATGGAGACACAACGTGAAAAGCATAAAGCGTACATAAAAGCTGGGCCAGACAGGTCATTCTTAAGATGAACTGCATTCCTGAAGCAGCAGAGCACGGAGAAAGATGACACCTCTGGTCCTTAAGGGCCTTTCACTCTCAGGTAGCTATTTTTGGAAATTCATACATTCGTACCTCCGGGTTAAACAAGTTCAAAAAACCTGGAAGAGAGCTTCCCTGGTGGTCCAGTGGGTAAAGAGTCTACCTTGCAGTGCAAGGGGCACCGGTTCCATCCCTGGCCCAGGAAGATCTCATGTGCCACAGAGCAGCTGGACCGGTGTGTCCAATTGCAAGCCAGTGCTCTGGAGCACATGCGCCCAGTGCCGGTGCTCTGCAATCAGAAAGGTCACTGTGATGGGAGGCCCACACAGGCCAAAGAACAAAGATCGATGAAAAATTAATAAACAAACAAACAAACAATAAAAGAGGCCAAAAGGAAAAAAAAAAACCCTGGAAGAGGCAGCATTGCTACTTTTTAATGTTGGAGACTGTGACTCAGGGATTGACACATTCACAGGGTCTTGGAGCCGGAAGAGATCCGAGAGATCCGGTCCTACTCCCTTCATGCAGCCAACGAGGAAACTGAGGCTCAGAGAGACCCAATGGCCTGCCCATGCGAGACTGTCTCACGTGAGCGCCACTCCATTAGAGTCAGCTGGTGCCACCTAAGACATTCCCCCAAGCAGAGTCCCAAGACACCTCCGCCACCCCAGCTCGGTTTCTGTGCCTCTCACCACAGGAGACAAGTCAGTGTGCACCACGGGTATCTCAGCCTGAACATGCCACAGACCAGAATCTGGGAGAACAGACAGCACTGTAACGCGTGACAAGGACCTTAAGTCCTTTAGATGCACACAATCTGCTGAGTCTTCGGGAATGAACACACACATATACACCGCAGCACACGGGAGATGGCTCCCCCACCCCATCAACCCATCGCTCATACAAGGCACACGCCCAGGACGCCATGGGCCAGAGCACGGACTTCAGGGTCTGCCATGCAGAGGAAGTCCAACAGGTCACCTCACCTTCGGGTCTCAAGCTCCTTCTTTATATTCCTTACCTCAAAGAACAATAAAAACGACAACAAAATGGAGACACAACGTGAAAAGCATAAAGCGTACATAAAAAGCTGGGGCATTGCTGTGAAGACTATAGAACTGATATTTCCAATGGAGAAGGGCAGAAGACAACACCGCGGCTTCCTTCGAAGCCGCCTCCCCTCACAACAAGGCCCCGTCGGGGGACTGGGGCGCGGCAGGGACACACTCAGACACGGACGCACCCACGTGAAGCAGGGACGCCTGTTTCCCTCATGCGCTTATACAAATGCCTCACGCAGGGTGCTGGTGATTTGCCTCATGCAGACGTGCTGCGAATTCAGAAAGCACTGACCTCAGACGGCAGGCCCTGTTCCTAGAAGAACGCACCCCATGCCAGGGCTCTTATCAAGTGACCAGCAGAGTGACGTCCAGGGGAGGCAGAGAGCAGCCAGTCACGCCAGGACATCACTGGTCTGTCACTGCTGGGAGTCGAATCAGCTGCTTCCAGAGCACTACAGGGAACGGACATCTTCAAAAGGCAGGCCCCGCTGGCCTCTCCGGGGATTCGGTCCCACGTCACTGCAGCTGCCTTTCTATAGGACTGACCAGAGTAACGTCCTCCACAGAGGGGTCCACTGTGCCCGCCTACCTCGACTTGTACACTCTTCCTTCACCCTGCCTCTACCTGCCTTCATTCATCTGCACCCCTTTCCTGTCACGTCCAAACCTGCAGCCTACACACAGCTCTCTCCTAAAAGAAGGGAAACCGGTGGCCCCCTTCCACCACCACCACTGAATCAAGGCACATTTTAAGCTCTTCTGTACTGAAACAACAAAGCTTTGCAATTCTCACTCTGAGAACAAATTTGAGTGAGTTGGAAGCCTACTTCTCTAAGAGAAACAGAAGCGTGGAATCTCAAGTGGTTTACTCCTGCTTCCTCTGACTGTTTATTAGTAATTATCCCTTCTCACCTTAGAATTATATGTTTCCTTCTCAAGAAGCTATCATTTCTAGCCACATTGAAGCGGTACATTCGGGCCAAAAAGTCCAACAGGTCACCTCACCTTCGGGTCTCAAGCTCCTTCTTTATATTCCTTACCTCAAAGAACAATAAAAACGACAACAAAATGGAGACACAACGTGAAAAGCATAAAGCGTACATAAAAAGCTGGGGCATTGCTGTGAAGACTATAGAACTGATATTTCCAATGGAGAAGGGCAGAAGACAACACCGCGGCTTCCTTCGAAGCCGCCTCCCCTCACAACAAGGCCCCGTCGGGGGACTGGGGCGCGGCAGGGACACACTCAGACACGGACGCACCCACGTGAAGCAGGGACGCCTGTTTCCCTCATGCGCTTATACAAATGCCTCACGCAGGGTGCTGGTGATTTGCCTCATGCAGACGTGCTGCGAATTCAGAAAGCACTGACCTCAGACGGCAGGCCCTGTTCCTAGAAGAACGCACCCCATGCCAGGGCTCTTATCAAGTGACCAGCAGAGTGACGTCCAGGGGAGGCAGAGAGCAGCCAGTCACGCCAGGACATCACTGGTCTGTCACTGCTGGGAGTCGAATCAGCTGCTTCCAGAGCACTACAGGGAACGGACATCTTCAAAAGGCAGGCCCCGCTGGCCTCTCCGGGGATTCGGTCCCACGTCACTGCAGCTGCCTTTCTATAGGACTGACCAGAGTAACGTCCTCCACAGAGGGGTCCACTGTGCCCGCCTACCTCGACTTGTACACTCTTCCTTCACCCTGCCTCTACCTGCCTTCATTCATCTGCACCCCTTTCCTGTCACGTCCAAACCTGCAGCCTACACACAGCTCTCTCCTAAAAGAAGGGAAACCGGTGGCCCCCTTCCACCACCACCACTGAATCAAGGCACATTTTAAGCTCTTCTGTACTGAAACAACAAAGCTTTGCAATTCTCACTCTGAGAACAAATTTGAGTGAGTTGGAAGCCTACTTCTCTAAGAGAAACAGAAGCGTGGAATCTCAAGTGGTTTACTCCTGCTTCCTCTGACTGTTTATTAGTAATTATCCCTTCTCACCTTAGAATTATATGTTTCCTTCTCAAGAAGCTATCATTTCTAGCCACCTTTCAAGGTGGGCAAGAAGCTAAGGGCATATGGTCAAATTTCCATTCCGAGGCACCCCGAGGCATCCTCTGCTGGACGATGCCCAGCTAGCTAAGACCCCTGCAGAGAGGATGCCCTCACTTCCGCTCACGGCAGCCCCTTCCACCACCGGAGGGTCTGACGGGCCACACGCTTCTGGACTCCAAGCTCAACCTATCTCCCTGCACGTCCCTGTTACGATCCCTGTGATCTTCAGGTGAGCTCAGAGGAAGCACACGAGTCCCACATGACAGCGCTGTACTGTTTCAGGATTGTATCTCTGTTCTCTGGCCTCGATGGCCCGGGCCCCCAGCTTTCTTCATATACCAGATTCCAGGTATTTCTCTCTTCTAGACAGCCACCTGTAGCTCTATTTACAGAGACCCCTGAAAAATATGTCATCAACATCAGGGTAGAGTGGAGTCACATCTTGGGAGGTGAGGGAGCTTGATTCTAAAGTCAAGTGAGGTGCTTTTAGGGACTCACTTCACTTTAGAGCCTCTCACTTGGAGAGGCTCCGAGCTGCTGAAGGAAACAGATTCTTTCCTTCCATCTCACCCTCACCACAAGGCACACCCTCACGAAGAAGCGTGATGATGCACCAACTGATTTTCTTCATTTCCCAGCTGGCTTCTTGGGGATCGTTTGCTTCTGGCCAGCACACCTGCTGAATATCTGATATTTCAATGTGTCCATGAGCCAGATTTGCCCAAGCCAGAGGACGATGCCATTACTCAGTCCAGTTCAGCTGCTCAGTCGTGTCTGATTCTTTGTAACTCCATGGACACACCAGCCTTCCCTGGGCTTCACCATGTCCTGGAGTTTGGTCAAGCTCAACCCTCTTCAAAAGACATCTGTATCCTCGCATCTTCATCTTCCAGTTCATCCCCTTCTCCACGCCTGGTCCTCAGTCCAGGCTGACACTTCGTGACGGCCAACCAAGGGCCACCACAGGCACAGTACACACAGAGAGCTTCGTAAAACTGGAGAGTCACTACGGTAAGTCACCGTCTTGATAAAAGAGAGGTGACTCTGACAGCAGTCTTGTTACAGCACACAAAACCAGCAGCCTTTCCCCTAAAGGCTGCAACAATGTAAGCAATGACAATATTCTTCCTCAAAGGCACCTATGGACTCTTAGGACCATCGCTTATCATCCCAGGTGACAAAGTTACCAACACAGGTTTTGTCGCCTGGATTTCTGGTTATGTGTGAAGTCACCTCAAGTCACGTCAGCACACCAGCACCAGGTAAACCTGAGTCAACACTCACTAGTTTGGATTAAAAGAGGTTAAAAGTCCCGTGTTACAAGGGAGATGATGAATACCAAGCTTTGAAAGAACTTCATGACACACATTTAAAACAAGGTCAAAAGACTACAACTAAAATAGTTACCTAAGTCAAGATGATCCAAGTTTAAGGATACAAGCTGATGCTAAATTAACTTTGTTATCAAGAATAAATTCCAACACAGGTTCACCTCTGTGCTGGGGGCAGCTGTGAAAAGATTGATGGAACACACATCCACACTTTGGGTAACGTTGCATTTTTATGCCCTAAAAAAAAAAAGAGTACAATAAACAAACTCTTATAACAGCTTACAAATATTTTACTTGAGTTTTTATACACTCTCATCCTTACTTTCTTCCTCAAAGGGCATGGCAATTTATGGGGACCATTCTTGGACACCACTCTTGGATGTTTTCTCCATCTTAAAAGGACTACACAAACCAAACTTCAGCTCTACTCTGTCCCATCCAATCAGGTGGTCACCCTACGTCCATCCAGTCGTCCTACATGCAGACTTGAGTCCCTGAGGCCACAGGGAGGAAGAACAGTTTTCCAGATGACAAATGGAGCTCCCATTAGAGTGCTCTCTGAGCAGCTCAGAAAAGGAACAGCTCTGGAGGGGCCTGAGGGAGAATGGATCCAGGCGCATGGATGGCTGAGCCCTGCACTGTTCACCTGAAACTATCACAGCATTGTTAATTGGCTACACCCCAATACAAAATGTTTCTGATGCTAAAAAGGAACAGCTCTGGAGTCTGAAAGACCCTGAGTAATGCAATTCTGAGCTTCATCACTACCCACTGAAGCATGGTTCTAGTTGGGGGAATCTGCCCTTCCCCACGCTCAGAGGCGGGAGACACAAGGGCCTGTTGAGGGACTAACAAGACGGAGAGGTGAGACTTCCTCTTAAACCACTGTCTGCCACAACAACCAGGAACCCCTACAACTTCCCGCTACACGGGGGCCACATCCTGCCCTCCTGGGAAAATGCCTCCTTCATTCACTACTCCTGGATGGCACTTACCACACAGAAAATGACTGTGAGTTCATGAGGACTATGCCTTACACACCTCTGACATCCAGCGCTGGGCCTGACGTCAAGAAGATTCTCAAATATTTGTGTCTGTTACATAACAAATGCCTAACCCATGGAGACCAAGAATGGAAGACATCGCAGCTGTGGGAGAGGCCGGTTCTGGTGACCACAATGAGCTGAAAATGGACCTCTCTGCAAAACAGAGCGTCAGACTTGGAGCTCCCAGCCCAAAGTGGCATGGAGTAGATGTGTGCTACCTCGTACCCCATAACACTGTTAAACCAGAAAACATATGGCTGAAGACGACCAAACGTCCCGTCTCAGGGCCGGGAACTCAAATTCTAACCGTGGTTTACCACCATGGATGACTGAAAAACTATGATTTCCTCAGGTGCCTGTGACTTCACAGGAAAAACCACAGATGCTTAAATACAGCTCATCGGGGGAAATGTGACCACTGACTGCCCTGTCCCCCAGCAAATCACAAGAAACATGAGGCAAGACTTTAAACTCCAGCATCAAGCCAAGCAGTTGACTTACTGAGTGAGATAAAGTTGAAATCAGTTACAGCCTAACTAATGATCTGGCGGGCACTCAGCTGCATCATTTTAGATACAGGCTACCGTTCCAGGGCCCCTGGTGTTATTTACAGTCCTGGATGCATTGTTCTTTGGCCGGCATTCAAGCAGTTTCTGATTTCTACGATGGTTCACACTGCAACTTGAGCGCAGTTCAGACCGATTCCCCTAGCCTCTGCCCCGTTCAGCAAGCGCACTCTCCGTGGCTGAGGATTGTATAACCCCAGCAGCCTGCTGCATGGCATTTCATTTCATGCTGTGGGTCAGGTTTCAGGGATATTAACACGGTGGGCCCTTCCTAGAGCCTTTATTCAGGATGGATTACATAAGGTTCAGGAATGTTGAGGACTGGAGAGGTGAGACTTCCTCTTAAACCACTGTCTGCCACAACAACCAGGAACCCCTACAACTTCCCGCTACACGGGGGCCACATCCTGCCCTCCTGGGAAAATGCCTCCTTCATTCACTACTCCTGGATGGCACTTACCACACAGAAAATGACTGTGAGTTCATGAGGACTATGCCTTACACACCTCTGACATCCAGCGCTGGGCCTGACGTCAAGAAGATTCTCAAATATTTGTGTCTGTTACATAACAAATGCCTAACCCATGGAGACCAAGAATGGAAGACATCGCAGCTGTGGGAGAGGCCGGTTCTGGTGACCACAATGAGCTGAAAATGGACCTCTCTGCAAAACAGAGCGTCAGACTTGGAGCTCCCAGCCCAAAGTGGCATGGAGTAGATGTGTGCTACCTCGTACCCCATAACACTGTTAAACCAGAAAACATATGGCTGAAGACGACCAAACGTCCCGTCTCAGGGCCGGGAACTCAAATTCTAACCGTGGTTTACCACCATGGATGACTGAAAAACTATGATTTCCTCAGGTGCCTGTGACTTCACAGGAAAAACCACAGATGCTTAAATACAGCTCATCGGGGAAGTGTGACCACTGACTGCCCTGTCCCCCAGCAAATCACAAGAAACATGAGGCAAGACTTTAAACTCCAGCATCAAGCCAAGCAGTTGACTTACTGAGTGAGATAAAGTTGAAATCAGTTACAGCCTAACTAATGATCTGGCGGGCACTCAGCTGCATCATTTTAGATACAGGCTACCGTTCCAGGGCCCCTGGTGTTATTTACAGTCCTGGATGCATTGTTCTTTGGCCGGCATTCAAGCAGTTTCTGATTTCTACGATGGTTCACACTGCAACTTGAGCGCAGTTCAGACCGATTCCCGTAGCCTCTGCCCCGTTCAGCAAGCGCACTCTCCGTGGCTGAGGATTGTATAACCCCAGCAGCCTGCTGCATGGCATTTCATTTCATGCTGTGGGTCAGGTTTCAGGGATATTAACACGGTGGGCCCTTCCTAGAGCCTTTATTCAGGATGGATTACATAAGGTTCAGGAATGTGAGGTGAGGGTGGAGGGAGAAAGGAGGGGAAGCAACCAGAAAGAAGCAGCTGTTGGCAGAAGACGACAGACAAAATCCAAAAAGGAAAAAAGAAAAAGTTTATTATTGGACTACTATAATAGAGGCTGTTAAAGCCCATATCCCAGCATCATTTTTAGGGTCTAACGGAAGGATAGACATGGAAACCACCGCCAGAATCCAAGGCAGGCATTGATGGTAGTCAAAAAACAGATGAGGCCTTTGCTGGCAGTCCAGTGGCTAAGAATCCACCTGCCAATGCAGAAGATGCTGGATGGATCCCTGGTCCAGGAAGATCTGACAAGCTGTGGGGCAACTAAGCCCATGCACCACAATTACTGAGCCCACGCTCCACAAGAGGAGACACTGCAATGAGAAGTCCGTGCACGGCGGCAAAGGGTAGCCCCGGCTCGGTACCACTAGAGAGCGCCCACTATAGACATCTGCCAAGTACCGCGATGAGCTACAGACAGACACGGGTGTCCTGCTGCTGGTGTCAGGGTGGGATGCCCCCCCATACAATGAGGGGATCCACAGTGGTAAGCTACGAGAGTTAGGTCTGCACCACGAGGGCTGACGATGTGAAGTGACAGGGCTCCACGAAGTCAGGCCTTGACACCTCCTCCCGCTCTTTCCCTCCCCACACCCCACACGAGGAGGAAAAGCACACACGTAGCCCCAGGGCCTCTCTGCCAAGGCCGGTGCTTCATTACACACGGGGACCCAGCCCGAGGCTGGCCGCCTGCACACGGGGGCTGGAGACCGGGACTCGGCACCCGCAGCAGCCTTCCCAGCCCCTCGGGCTCCCCCCACACTGCCCTGCACTGGACTGCGGCGGCCCAAGGGCAAGACCTTCTCCCAGCAACAGGATTAGCACCAACTAATACAGTTCACGTGGTCTCGTTTTATCCCATCAACAAGCCTCTGCTGGTTTCCTAGCTTCTTATCCCTGTTTAACAGATAAATGAAGCCTAGAGATTAAGGAACTGTCTAAGGGCCACATAAGGGCTTCCCTGGTGGTTCAGTGGTAAATGGCATTTCATCACACGGTTGGGCCCTTCCTAGAGCCTTTATTCAGGATGGATTACATAAGGTTCAGGAATGTGAGGTGAGGTGGAGGGAGAAAGGAGGAAGCAACCAGAAAGAAGCAGCTGTTGGCAGAAGACGACAGACAAAATCCAAAAAGGAAAAAAGAAAAAGTTTATTATTGGACTACTATAATAGAGGCTGTTAAAGCCCATATCCCAGCATCATTTTTAGGGTCTAACGGAAGGATAGACATGGAAACCACCGCCAGAATCCAAGGCAGGCATTGATGGTAGTCAAAAAACAGATGAGGCCTTTGCTGGCAGTCCAGTGGCTAAGAATCCACCTGCCAATGCAGAAGATGCTGGATGGATCCCTGGTCCAGGAAGATCTGACAAGCTGTGGGGCAACTAAGCCCATGCACCACAATTACTGAGCCCACGCTCCACAAGAGGAGACACTGCAATGAGAAGTCCGTGCACGGCGGCAAAGGGTAGCCCCGGCTCGGTACCACTAGAGAGCGCCCACTATAGACATCTGCCAAGTACCGCGATGAGCTACAGACAGACACGGGTGTCCTGCTGCTGGTGTCAGGGTGGGATGCCCCCCCATACAATGAGGGGATCCACAGTGGTAAGCTACGAGAGTTAGGTCTGCACCACGAGGGCTGACGATGTGAAGTGACAGGGCTCCACGAAGTCAGGCCTTGACACCTCCTCCCGCTCTTTCCCTCCCCACACCCCACACGAGGAGGAAAAGCACACACGTAGCCCCAGGGCCTCTCTGCCAAGGCCGGTGCTTCATTACACACGGGGACCCAGCCCGAGGCTGGCCGCCTGCACACGGGGGCTGGAGACCGGGACTCGGCACCCGCAGCAGCCTTCCCAGCCCCTCGGGCTCCCCCCACACTGCCCTGCACTGGACTGCGGCGGCCCAAGGGCAAGACCTTCTCCCAGCAACAGGATTAGCACCAACTAATACAGTTCACGTGGTCTCGTTTTATCCCATCAACAAGCCTCTGCTGGTTTCCTAGCTTCTTATCCCTGTTTAACAGATAAATGAAGCCTAGAGATTAAGGAACTGTCTAAGGGCCACATAAGGGCTTCCCTGGTGGTTCAGTGGTAAAGAATCTGTCTGCCAAGGTGGGAGTCACAGGTTCAATCCCTGGGTCAGAAAGATCCCCTGGAAAAGAAAACGGCAACCCGCTCCAGTACTCTTGCCTGGAAAATCCCACGGACAGAGGAGCCTGGAGGGCTACGGGCTCCTCTGTCATAAAGAGTCGGCTACCACTTAGTGACTAGACAACAAAAGGCCCCACAGCTGGGAATATGGGGGGAGGGTCAGACGGGACACCAGTATTCAAAACCCGAGTCGAGCCAGGCTCAAGGCTATGCTCTTGACCTCTGTGTTTTCCCTACCCCTCTTTTCTCCAGAATTATTTTTAAGTGTAGTGTAATACACATAATAGCAATATAAAGTTGACCATCTTAACCATTTCTAAATGTACAGTTTCAGTGGCATTAGGCACATCCACACAGTTGTACGACCGTCACCACATGCATGTCCAGAATTTCTCATCTTGCAGAACTGAAATCCTATATCCACTGAACTACTCTACCCCTCCCTCCCTCCCACAATCACTTTTCTGCTTTGTCCCTATGAACTGGACTCCTGCAGAGACCTTCATAAGCAGAATTATACAATATCTGTCATTTGGTAACTGGCTAATTTCACACAGTATAAGGTCTTCAAGGTTTACCAGTGTTTACTAGCATGTATCAGAATGCCCTTTGTTTTTAACTGAAGGTCCCTTACAAGTCCTTCCAGGAGCGGCCATGACCAGGGGAGAAAGAGATGGGGAACCAGGAGTCACAGGGAGGGCTCATCTCTACAATACCGCATTTATACAGAGAACTAAGCACACAATCACAGAGCCACTTGCTATCAGAAGCTGGCAGCGTGGGAAAGGAGAGGAACAGGTGAGGAATGGGGGCTTAAAAAACATCCACATACTCCTGTATGAGCTTAAGCTCCTTCAATGCAAGAAGAATCATATGATCAAAACAGTCTTGGGTGGAGACAGAACCTTCAGGAATGGCGGGAGGAGGAGGGCCCAGGAAGTGGGGGTGTTGTCTGGCAACTGGAGTGAAGGGATGGCCCTCCTCCTGCTGGGATCCCTGCCCACCCCTCGAGCCTGCCAGGAAGGCAGCAGCCTGCAACCCTCAGGGCAGATCTGGGGCCACCAGATGCTCCAGGCAAGGGGCTGGCAGAGGCGCCGGTAGATCTGCCCTCCAGGGAGATGAGGGCACTGCCCCCCAGCTTCTCTGCCAGAGTCCGGTGGTCTTGAACCTCCTCGTACCAGTTCGTTTGTAATTCACGCTTGATCCCCATCAGCTTCTCCTCGACAGTGTCCTTGGACCGGGCCCAGATCATTCTGCTCTTCAGGTGCCCGGGCCCCCTTCTCGCTCTCCTTGGACCCGTGGATTGCACTATAGAGGGGGAAGGGGCGGTCCTTGTGACAGGTGTGCTGCGGGCATCGTCTAAGGTCCAGCCCACATGACTCCCCGGTCCCCTCACACTCCCCAGGACGAGGGGTTTCATGTGAGCACCTTCTCCTTGTGCTCCTTCACGTCCTCTACACACTTTCATGTCACTCAGCACTTCAGTGACATCACAGACCGCCACACCAGTGACCACCATTTCTAGAAGGGAAACAGTGACGAGAGCCAGAAACAACAGGAGCCAGTGCAGCTGGTGCCGGATCCGGCTGAACCAACATCCTTCCTCCTAAGGTAGAACCATATTCTATTGTACGGCTGTGCCCCGTTTTGTTTATCCACCCATTCATGACAAACTCTGTGCTGCCTTCACCTTTTAGCGACTGCAAAGAAGACCGCTCTGCCTTCCTTTATCATCCTGCCTGATGCACAGCAGGACTGAGAAGGTACCTTCTCACCCAGGATGGATAGAGCATCCTTTCATCTACTTTCAAAAGGAGAATTATGGGAAATCAGGTGGAATGGGCTTTTCGTTTGATTTTTTAAACCCATAGGTAGGTATTGGTGGTACAGTGGTAAATAATCTGCCTGCCAACTCAGGAGCCCCAGGTTTGATCCCTGGGTCGGGAAGATCACTGAAGTAGGAAATGGCTACCCACTCCAGTATCCTTGCTGAAAAATCACAGGGTTGCAAAGAGTTGGACATGACTGAGTACACCCACATCCTGGGTTCTGCTAAAAACAATATGTTAATACTACTATACTTGTCATAACATTTACATGAGGCAATTACACACCCAGGTCATAAGTTAATTATATTAGCATTCATATATATTTACATCAGTGTTACTAGAAACTCAGCGAACCTTTTTAACCAAACCAGAACTGCTATATTCTAATGAGTATTTTTCTGACAGCGGGGAGGTGCAGAGGCCTCACCAGGAACACCTGAAGCCTGACTTCTCCTGAGGTCAAGGGCTGGTAAGAGGCCACTCCAAACTATCATCAGTACCTGCAAGTCATACTTCATCTCTAACAGAAATCTAAGTCAGGGAATTCCCTCCTTATTCAAACAGCTTAGTTCCTTGGATCTCTTGGATGTTTCCAGAAAAGAAAGCAGACCTTCCAGGCATAGGTGCTGCCACCATCTAAGGAAAAAGAATGCCATAAGATTTGAAGCCAATTTCAGAAGAAGTATCAATGAGCTCCAGTATCCCTAAGTCTCTGCCAATGGGAACATCCTGAAGGAAACAGCATTCATCCAGGTAGGTTCTGATGTGTTATTAAAAAAGACATTTTCAAGGTTTTCTTATCATTTCAGTGCACACAGCTTCTTACATAGTTACACACACATATACAGAGTAGAATGACCGTTAAAAACACAAGCAGCTTGATATCAAAGAAAAAAAAAAAAACCGAGGACTTCCCCGGTGGTCCACTGGGTAAGGACACTGCCTTTCAGTGCAAGGGGCGCCGGTTTGATCCCTGGCCTGGGAAGATCCCACATGCTGCGGAGCAGCTGGACCGATGTGTCCAATTACCGAGCCGGAGCTCTGGAGCGCACGCGCCCAGAGCCGGTGCTCTGCAAAGAGAGAGGCCACTGCAATGGGAGGCCCACACGGGCCAAAGAACAAATACGGATGAAAATGAATAAATGAAGTATCAATAGAAGTGGCCAAACAAACAAAAAAAACCACAAGTTTATGGCTAAGGAGACATTCATTTTTCTCACTTCACAAATAACCATTAGCTTTTATTAGCAAGCACAGGTAAACCAAAAATTTGATTAAATCTGATGAGACAAGGTAAAGCAATTTATCTCCTTTTAACATAGGAACACCTCCTTAATACGTATTCATACAACAAATGAACCACCAGACAGGAAGTGCTCAGGGTCAAAGGCGACTTTGCAGGGATGGGCTGTGACACACGTCCCTGCAGGCAGAAGGTGCTCTGCAGGTGCTGGCCCAGTGACGAACACAAGAAAGACAGTCTGGATCTTCAGATGAAAACCAGGAGTATCATCATTGTTGCTGTGCGGAGACATTGACTGAAACAGACTCGATCTGATTTTTCTCTTCCCTGATTCACTGTTGCCCGTTTTGAAAGCCACCTGCTTTGTTTGATCTCATATGAAGGATGGAGATTCATATTCACCCCCACCCAGTCATGCAAATACCCATGAGTCTTGATGAGACTGAATGAAAACTTGAGTTATGTGAAAAGCAACAAGATTATACTCTGATTTGGGGGTGGGGGGTGCTATTCTGGGTCTTCACTGCTGCTGCAGGCTCTTTTCTATCTGCAGGGAGTGGGGGCTACTCTCTCGTTGAGGTGAGCAGGCTTCTGGTTGCAGTGACTTCTCTTATTGTGGAACTCAGGGCTCTAGGGCACAGGGGCTCCATAGTAGCGGCTCTGAGGCTCTAGAGCACAGGCTCCATAGTTGCGGCTCTCGGGCATAGTTGCTCTGCAGTATGTGGGATCTTCCTGGATCAGGGATCGAACTCATGTCTCCTGCATTGGCTGGCGAACTCTTCACCACTGAGCTACTAGGGAAGCCCTATACTCAAATTTTTCAAAAAATTGGATAACTGCTTAACAAGCTTGTGCCGGCTTCTGCAGAACAATGCGAATCGGTCACAACTACACATATATCCTCTCCCTCCTGAGACCTCCGGACCCCCAAGACTATACTTTGAATGTACGTGATAACCTCTGGAAAGCAAGAGCAGGAAGATACACCATGATCAAAATTGGGTAAAATTAGGGTATTCAAACACAAGGCACTTATAGTGATAGCAGCTTTCATATTCACAAAGGCTGCTGTGGTGCTAAACCCATGTTCATACCTTGTGCTAAGCCTCCGTGCACAATAATAAAAAATAAAAACTTTTAATTATCTCCTGCCTGACAGGGCTCCATATTCCATAGATTCAGGCAAGTGCCAGAGGACACAGATGGGCTTCCCACCAGGCGCTCTGAGCTGAAAGCTGTGCCAACCTGACAGCATGACTGTGCAGGTGGCTCCTGGGTGACGAGGGCTTTTCCTCGAAGAGCCTGGCCTGGAAAGAGTGAGCGAGCGCAGGTGGTCTCTAAACCAACTCAAGGACCTTTACTGAGTGCCTGCAGCACGCCACATGCCGTCTTGGGGCAAGTGAGGGCTGTGAGTGTAAGACTCAACCTACATCTTCAAGGAGAGCAACTGTGCCAACACACAACCCAGCCACCCACTGCACTCTCAAAAGAAAAAAACAGTGAAACATTCTAAAATCACCTACAATCTCAACGCTTTTCAAAGTCTGTCTTTGTAACTCACCCCGTTTTCTGCCAAGTCACCTCCTGTTGTAAGTAATTAATGAAGCACAGTACTAAAATGAACACCCATGAAACCGTCACGGAATTCAGCGGCCTGCTAGCAGCGCTATTCCCACTTCTGCTCCCCCACCATCCCCATCCTCCCCAGATAACTACTGTTCTAGCTGCTGTTCCCTCTTTCCCTGTTGTTTTACTCATTTTTTAAAAAATTTTGGCTTCTTTTTTATTGATTTTTTATTTATTCATTTTTCATCCATCTTCATTCTTCGGCCTGTGTGGGCCTCCCATGACAATGGCCTCTCACTGCAGAGCACCGGCTCGGTAATTGGACACACTGGTCCAGTCATTCCACGGCACGTGGGATCTTTCCAGGCCAGGGATCGAACTGGTGCCCCTTGCACTGCAAAGCGGACTATTTACCTACTGGACCACCAGGGAAGCCTTGTTTCACTCATTTTATCATATGTATATCCTTCACCAATGCTGTTCATTTTGCTGATTTCAGAAATTCTTAAAAATGGTTGTCAATTCTGCATGAATTCCTCTCTGAAGCACCCAAGCTATGGGGGCACGCTCAGTCACGTCCGACTCTACGGCCCCATGGACTGCAGCCTGTTTAAGCTGGGCATCACCTACAATCAGGTAACAGAATCCAAGCACACGTCATATCACTGGTGGGACTTACCAGGGGTCCTGGTGGACAGGTGGCAAAAGGAAATTAAGCCAGAGTCTAAACTGAATGTCTGGGGCACACAAAAACAGTTGCATTTGGTACTATTTACCAGTTCAAATATCTTACCTTTTCCTCCTTCCCCATAAACACACAGCATCCAGGCTACAATACAATGGAACTGCCATCCTCTTGTCCAGCATGTGTGTGTGTGTGTGTGTGTGAGTGCGCACGCGCGTGTGGAGGCTCTAACCCAGGGGACCTGAACGGCTTAGTGATGAAGAGGTTTTAAGCCAAGTGTTCGAACTCCATGCAAAAGGTACTTGGGTGTTCTCGTTCTTTTCAGGATTTCATGCCACTGCACTTTTGAGCTTTATAAAGGCGACAGCTTTAGGGGAACAATCATTAAGTATCCATCCACGATGGCCTTCATTCCTCTCCAAACTTAGGCCAAGGAGAGAGAAGCCTGCAAGGACCACATCACGATTAGAATCATTCAGTGGAAGGTAATCACTTACAGGCCCTGGAATGAATTGTAAGAAGAGCATTGTGGGTCTTCAACTTGGAGCTCAGATGTATATGCTTGATCAGTCTCATAGCAAACTAGCAAGATATACCAGCATTCATTTTGGCTCCTCAGGGGATTCTAATGCTAAAGAACCCACCTGCCAATGCAGGAGACATAAGAGACGTGGGTTTCATCCTTGGGTCAGGAAGATCCCCAGGAAGAGGGCATACCCATTCCAGTATTCTTGGCTGGAGAATTCCAAGGACGGAGGAGTCTGGTGGGCTACAGTCCATAGGGTCACAAAGAGTCAGACACGACTGAAGCAACTCAGCATGCACACATTAATGCTCATCTACACCAGGACCCACACAGCCTGAGGAACCCCTCCTCATATCAAATCTAAAAGCACTCTGGCACTTCCATAGTGCTTAGACAAAGTCCCTGATAGGCAACTAAAGCCATC
The DNA here is from genome assembly GCA_022376925.1 of Tragulus kanchil. Taxonomy (NCBI): domain Eukaryota; kingdom Metazoa; phylum Chordata; class Mammalia; order Artiodactyla; family Tragulidae; genus Tragulus; species Tragulus kanchil. Next base: position 141,901,829 of record JAIOJX010000003.1, read on the forward strand.
ATTAGGAATGGCCTTTTTCCTGGGGATCCTCCTGTGAGACTTTCCACTGGGATGCTAGAGGAAAGGCCTTGTCTCTGATAGGTAACAGAATCCAAGCACACGTCATATCACTGGTGGGACTTACCAGGGGTCCTGGTGGACAGGTGGCAAAAGGAAATTAAGCCAGAGTCTAAACTGAATGTCTGGGGCACACAAAAACAGTTGCATTTGGTACTATTTACCAGTTCAAATATCTTACCTTTTCCTCCTTCCCCATAAACACACAGCATCCAGGCTACAATACAATGGAACTGCCATCCTCTTGTCCAGCATGTGTGTGTGTGTGTGTGTGAGTGCGCACGCGCGTGTGGAGGCTCTAACCCAGGGGACCTGAACGGCTTAGTGATGAAGAGGTTTTAAGCCAAGTGTTCGAACTCCATGCAAAAGGTACTTGGGTGTTCTCGTTCTTTTCAGGATTTCATGCCACTGCACTTTTGAGCTTTATAAAGGCGACAGCTTTAGGGGAACAATCATTAAGTATCCATCCACGATGGCCTTCATTCCTCTCCAAACTTAGGCCAAGGAGAGAGAAGCCTGCAAGGACCACATCACGATTAGAATCATTCAGTGGAAGGTAATCACTTACAGGCCCTGGAATGAATTGTAAGAAGAGCATTGTGGGTCTTCAACTTGGAGCTCAGATGTATATGCTTGATCAGTCTCATAGCAAACTAGCAAGATATACCAGCATTCATTTTGGCTCCTCAGGGGATTCTAATGCTAAAGAACCCACCTGCCAATGCAGGAGACATAAGAGACGTGGGTTTCATCCTTGGGTCAGGAAGATCCCCAGGAAGAGGGCATACCCATTCCAGTATTCTTGGCTGGAGAATTCCAAGGACGGAGGAGTCTGGTGGGCTACAGTCCATAGGGTCACAAAGAGTCAGACACGACTGAAGCAACTCAGCATGCACACATTAATGCTCATCTACACCAGGACCCACACAGCCTGAGGAACCCCTCCTCATATCAAATCTAAAAGCACTCTGGCACTTCCATAGTGCTTAGACAAAGTCCCTGATAGGCAACTAAAGCCATCATTAGGAATGGCCTTTTTCCTGGGGATCCTCCTGTGAGACTTTCCACTGGGATGCTAGAGGAAAGGCCTTGTCTCTGATGGCCAAGCTGACATCCTGAGTGAAGGTGAGCTCATTATCCAAACACCTGTCTAGCCAATAGGCAGTGACCAGGGCACACCCATAAATGTGAAAACCTTCAACTAAGTGGATAGGCGGGAGAGTGCCTTTAGGAGTCTCAGACCTCCTCCTCCAGTCTTAGCCCAGAACGGGACTGAAATGCCCGTCAGACATCAAGCACATTAGCTTGATGGAAGGAAGATGTTTAAGAGGAAGATGGAGCTTGGGAAAGTGCCTGGAAAGGCAGACCAATGCGCGGCAATGAAAGGAGGGTTAGACTTCAAATCAGGTACCCTGTATAAAAACAGATAACTACTGGGAAGCTGCAGGATAGCACAGGGAGCTGCACCTGGTGCTCTGTGATGACCTAGAGGGTGGGAAGGGTAGCGGGTGGAAGGGAGGCTCAAGAGGGAGGGGACATGTGTATACTGTGACTGAGTCATGTTGTGTGGCAGAAGCCAACACAACATTGTAAAGCAATTACCTTCCAATTAAAAATAAACTTTAAAAAAAAATCAAATAAAATTTACATTGATTGAGTTTCATTTACACCTTTAGCTTGTTGCATTTAGCCCTTTTTGAAGATGTGACCCTCCTTCAGGCCTAAGGAGAGCCAAAAACCAGAGTTCTACCTACATGAGGGGCAGTTCTAAGAAGTGCCAGGATGCCTGGGGGGCAGAGCGCGGTTGTGGAAAGAGGACAGACACCAGCAGCAGACCCCTCAGGGAAAGAACTACAGGGCAGACCACAGGCCCTTGTTCTGTGCTCAGAGACGATCCCTTCTTCTTTCTCTCCACTCCTGGGGGCAGGGAAGTGCTCATGGAAAGGACCCTCCATGTTGGGACCTCTTTGATGCACAAATGACATTCCAGACCTGCCCTCCATGCAACAGAACCTCATGGAAGGCTGAAGAGCAGTCGGACAGCTCGGGGGGAGGACAGAGGGGCCTCCCCTCCTACCTAGTTGGAGGGAAGCTGTGGGCAAGTAAGGCACACGTCCCTTGTTTGTAGATGAGGATAATGGGCGCGCCTACATCACAGTGTTATTGTTAAATGAGTTAATATACACCTCTCAGAAAAGACCTGGCCTAAAATCGTAACTAGGGTTTTTCCAACTTAGGGCTCAGAGATGTGTAAGCTCCTAACAAACGATGGGGAAAACTCATGCCAAACTACCTTATTTAAAATATATATTTGTAATATGTTATCCTGAACATTCTGGTTTCCATGACTTCCTACATCTAAAAATATAACCACTTAATGAGCAAAAACAGTTATAAACAATGTCTTCACAGAGGAAAATCAAAGAAAACCACAAATGAACCCACCAGACGTGGAAAGATGCTCAATCCTCCAATGAAAGTCAACTTTAAACAAAAAAAATAAAACATATAGTGTCAGTTTAAAAAGGGGAAACCCATGCCAGGGAAGAGTGAGGAAACACCCTAACTCTTTTCTGGAGTCTAGTGGCCTCGTCAATGAAGACTGTAAACATGGGTGCCAACAGTTCCACCTTTAGGCACTTATCTTAAAATTCCTGGAAGGTTAGAGTGTTCTGCAACACTCTTCACAGTACCAAAAGACTGGAACCAACTCATTGTTCATCAAAGTGGGAATGGTTAAAAACATTACAGGACAACCAAGTAACCCTATGATCCAGCTGTTAAAATGGTAAAGTTACCTTCACACACTACAGGGGTGAAAAAGCCATAGTAGATGAATATTTCAAGTAAAAGTATAGTAGATTGAGATTTAAAATAAAAAAAATAGTGAATTGAGATTTAAAATAAAAGCATCATGCCATACCTACAGGTATATATTGACTGCATCATGTGTAAATCTACAGCATCACCATCCAATAGAAATGAGGCAAATCACATGTGGAACTTTAGATTTTCCAAGAGCCACATTATGCTCAAAATAGTATTTGAACAGTTAACCAACATTTTAAAAAAAAAGCCTAGGTGAGGGGCTTCCCTGGTGGTCCAGTGGGTAAAGTGTCTGCCTTGCAGTGCAAGGAGCACCAGTTCGACCCCTGGCCTGAGAAGATCCCACGTGACACAGAGCAGCTGGACCAGTGTGCCCAATTAGGAGCCAGTGCTCTGGAACGCATGCGTCCAGAGCTGCTGCTCTGCAAGAAGAGACACCACTGCGATGGGAGGCCCACACAGGCCAAAGAATAAAGATGGATAAAAATAAATAAATAAAAAAACAATAAAAGAGGCCAAAATTTTTTTAAAATAATAATAATAAAAAGGCCTAGGTGAGGCATTTTACATTCATTTTTTGTGCTCTGTCTTGGAGGTCTGGTGTGTACTCCTCCCAGTTAGCCAGAGCCAGGTGCTTCAAATACCTTATTAAAATATATATTTGTAATATGTTATCCTGAACATTCTGGTTTCCATGACTTCCTACATCTAAAAATATAACCACTTAATGAGCAAAAACAGTTATAAACAATGTCTTCACAGAGGAAAATCAAAGAAAACCACAAATGAACCCACCAGACGTGGAAAGATGCTCAATCCTCCAATGAAAGTCAACTTTAAACAAAAAAAATAAAACATATAGTGTCAGTTTAAAAAGGGGAAACCCATGCCAGGGAAGAGTGAGGAAACACCCTAACTCTTTTCTGGAGTCTAGTGGCCTCGTCAATGAAGACTGTAAACATGGGTGCCAACAGTTCCACCTTTAGGCACTTATCTTAAAATTCCTGGAAGGTTACGAGAGTGTTCTGCAACACTCTTCACAGTACCAAAAGACTGGAACCAACTCATTGTTCATCAAAGTGGGAATGGTTAAAAACATTACAGGACAACCAAGTAACCCTATGATCCAGCTGTTAAAATGGTAAAGTTACCTTCACACACTACAGGGGTGAAAAAGCCATAGTAGATGAATATTTCAAGTAAAAGTATAGTAGATTGAGATTTAAAATAAAAACAATAGTGAATTGAGATTTAAAATAAAAGCATCATGCCATACCTACAGGTATATATTGACTGCATCATGTGTAAATCTACAGCATCACCATCCAATAGAAATGAGGCAAATCACATGTGGAACTTTAGATTTTCCAAGAGCCACATTATGCTCAAAATAGTATTTGAACAGTTAACCAACATTTTAAAAAAAAAGCCTAGGTGAGGGGCTTCCCTGGTGGTCCAGTGGGTAAAGTGTCTGCCTTGCAGTGCAAGGAGCACCAGTTCGACCCCTGGCCTGAGAAGATCCCACGTGACACAGAGCAGCTGGACCAGTGTGCCCAATTAGGAGCCAGTGCTCTGGAACGCATGCGTCCAGAGCTGCTGCTCTGCAAGAAGAGACACCACTGCGATGGGAGGCCCACACAGGCCAAAGAATAAAGATGGATAAAAATAAATAAATAAAAAAACAATAAAAGAGGCCAAAATTTTTTTAAAATAATAATAATAAAAAGGCCTAGGTGAGGCATTTTACATTCATTTTTTGTGCTCTGTCTTGGAGGTCTGGTGTGTACTCCTCCCAGTTGAGGCCAGCCTCACGCCAGGTGCTCAACAGCCACGGGTGGTTACCCGATTGGACACCATGGGTCTACCACACCTCAGTGGTGAACGGGAGCCGCCTGGGAATGGGATTACAGAGCCCTTGCCTTTCCTGCACTATATGAATAGTTTTAATAATCATTTGTATTAATAAAAATTTAATAATAATAAAAGAGCATGGTGAAAAATTGTTTTCATTTTCCTTGAAAGCTATACTAGGAGATCAGGCAGCACAGCTTAAATGTAAAGCTTCTTTCAAACCTCGCTTGCTCCTGCCCCAGGGGGCCGTGGGTAGGCGGCCATGCTCAGGCAGGTATGGTGCTTGTACCAACCCTTCCCTTTCTCTCTCCCAAGTCTCCTTACGACCAACACCTCTGCAGGAGCTAAGTGTGTGTCACATTGCTTCAGTCGTGTCTAACTCTTTGCAACCCTACGAACTATAGCCTGCCAGCCTCTTCCATCCATGGGATTCTCCAGGCAAGCAGGGGTTAAACGGGGAGGCCAACATCCAGTACCATCAGTGAAGAGGGAAAGAAGCTGATCAACAGCTGCTAAGTGCAGACACTGTGCCTGGCAGTCACCTCACCTATGTCTGATCACATAATCCTCCAATAATCCTACAGTGCAGGTACCATGCCAATGTTTCAGATTAAGAAATTAAAGCTCAGAAAGCATCTGCTCCAACGTGCCAGAGCTGAGGATGTGTAACCAAATGGCCCATACGGTCCACAGCAAGACCATGACCACAGAGACCAGGCTGCCCATTCCAAGGTACCTCATGCCAATGCCCTTTATTTGCAAGAACTTCAGAACCTCACATTTCCTTGAAGCTTGTTCACACATGCGTCCAGAGCTGCTGCTCTGGAAGCATGCGTCCAGAGCTCCCGCAAGAAAGAACATGGATGGAGCAAAGCAAAAATAAAGATGGAAAATAAAATAAAAAATAAAAGAGGCCAAAATTTTTTTAAAATAATAATAATAAAAAGGCCTAGGTGAGGCATTTTACATTCATTTTTTGTGCTCTGTCTTGGAGGTCTGGTGTGTACTCCTCCCAGTTGAGGCCAGCCTCACGCCAGGTGCTCAACAGCCACGGGTGGTTACCCGATTGGACACCATGGGTCTACCACACCTCAGTGGTGGACGGGAGCCGCCTGGGAATGGGATTACAGAGCCCTTGCCTTTCCTGCACTATATGAATAGTTTTAATAATCATTTGTATTAATAAAAATTTAATAATAATAAAAGAGCATGGTGAAAAATTGTTTTCATTTTCCTTGAAAGCTATACTAGGAGATCAGGCAGCACAGCTTAAATGTAAAGCTTCTTTCAAACCTCGCTTGCTCCTGCCCCAGGGGGCCGTGGGTAGGCGGCCATGCTCAGGCAGGTATGGTGCTTGTACCAACCCTTCCCTTTCTCTCTCCCAAGTCTCCTTACGACCAACACCTCTGCAGGAGCTAAGTGTGTGTCACATTGCTTCAGTCGTGTCTAACTCTTTGCAACCCTACGAACTATAGCCTGCCAGCCTCTTCCATCCATGGGATTCTCCAGGCAAGCAGGGGTTAAACGGGGAGGCCAACATCCAGTACCATCAGTGAAGAGGGAAAGAAGCTGATCAACAGCTGCTAAGTGCAGACACTGTGCCTGGCAGTCACCTCACCTATGTCTGATCACATAATCCTCCAATAATCCTACAGTGCAGGTACCATGCCAATGTTTCAGATTAAGAAATTAAAGCTCAGAAAGCATCTGCTCCAACGTGCCAGAGCTGAGGATGTGTAACCAAATGGCCCATACGGTCCACAGCAAGACCATGACCACAGAGACCAGGCTGCCCATTCCAAGGTCATCATCTTGCCATAAGACAACTGTATTTCCTAGAGGAAAGCAAATCCCAGGCACCTTTTATTTGCAAGAACTTCAGAACCTCACATTTCCCCTTGAAGCTTGTTCACACATCCTCAAATATAAGTATTTCCACTTAAGACAAACCACTGTCACCCCAAACTCAACAGGTCAAAACCAAGCACTATCCTTGCCTTCCTCATTTCTGCCCATCCTCACGGTGGAAACTTCAAGATCATATATGACTCTTCTTCCATTGCCTATAAAACCAAATATTTGAGTTCTAGATGCAGCAATCCCTAAATGGCTATAAGCAAACAGTGATAAGCACACCTAGCACCCAGATCTCAGTTTCTAAATAACAGCTTCAATACAAGGAAACACGTCACCTTAAACAAAGGATCAAAGTGACACCATCGGTAACGAGACGCTGATCTCACAGATCTCCTGAGATGATCCATCTCCTGTGAGGAAGGCACATTGCTTCTGATGTGTTCTTGGCAAAAATTCATCTAAGCATGGGAAAGCATCAGACAAACCCAAACTCAGGTTCATTTCTGTAAGACAGCCGATCAATACTCTCAAAGTACCAAGGTCAAAAGGAGCAACTGAAACTGAAGACTATCACCAATCAGAGGAGACGAGGCAGTTGTGATGCTAAACACACCGTGGGATCCTAGATGGGCTCCTGCCAAGGAAGGCTGGTAATGGGAAACCTGGGGAAATTCCCACCAGGCTTGTAGACTAGTTAACAGTATTGTAAAACGTCATCTCCTGGCTTCAATGACTTCAATGTACATATGAGGCGTTCACATCATGGGAATCTGGAAATAAATACATAGCAACTCTGCTATTTTTGCAACTTTTCCATCAGGCTAGGGTTTTCATGAAGAATTTTAAGATACTACTGTGGAAAATTTACAGGCTGATCATCAAGTAATCCTCCAATAATCCTACCCAAAAGTGCAGGTACCATGCCAATGTTTCAGATTAAGAAATTAAAGCTCAGAAAGCATCTGCTCCAACGTGCCAGAGCTGAGGATGTGTAACCAAATGGCCCATACGGTCCACAGCAAGACCATGACCACAGAGACCAGGCTGCCCATTCCAAGGTCATCATCTTGCCATAAGACAACTGTATTTCCTAGAGGAAAGCAAATCCCAGGCACCTTTTATTTGCAAGAACTTCAGAACCTCACATTTCCCCTTGAAGCTTGTTCACACATCCTCAAATATAAGTATTTCCACTTAAGACAAACCACTGTCACCCCAAACTCAACAGGTCAAAACCAAGCACTATCCTTGCCTTCCTCATTTCTGCCCATCCTCACGGTGGAAACTTCAAGATCATATATGACTCTTCTTCCATTGCCTATAAAACCAAATATTTGAGTTCTAGATGCAGCAATCCCTAAATGGCTATAAGCAAACAGTGATAAGCACACCTAGCACCCAGATCTCAGTTTCTAAATAACAGCTTCAATACAAGGAAACACGTCACCTTAAACAAAGGATCAAAGTGACACCATCGGTAACGAGACGCTGATCTCACAGATCTCCTGAGATGATCCATCTCCTGTGAGGAAGGCACATTGCTTCTGATGTGTTCTTGGCAAAAATTCATCTAAGCATGGGAAAGCATCAGACAAACCCAAACTCAGGTTCATTTCTGTAAGACAGCCGATCAATACTCTCAAAGTACCAAGGTCAAAAGGAGCAACTGAAACTGAAGACTATCACCAATCAGAGGAGACGAGGCAGTTGTGATGCTAAACACACCGTGGGATCCTAGATGGGCTCCTGCCAAGGAAGGCTGGTAATGGGAAACCTGGGGAAATTCCCACCAGGCTTGTAGACTAGTTAACAGTATTGTAAAAACGTCATCTCCTGGCTTCAATGACTTCAATGTACATATGAGGCGTTCACATCATGGGAATCTGGAAATAAATACATAGCAACTCTGCTATTTTTGCAACTTTTCCATCAGGCTAGGGTTTTCATGAAGAATTTTAAGATACTACTGTGGTTACTATTCATCCCTGTCCATGCTTAACCTCACTCCACTGTCTCCTATGGACAGAGCCCTTCTCAGTCCCCGCCTGCATCCTATGCCTATTCATTCTTCCAAACCCACTCACGTCCCACCGCCCACGTGACTGATGCTTCTATAGGATGAGTATCTGCTCTCCTCTCACTACGCGTGGGTCATGCTGGCTTGTTAACCTTGTGTATATAGATTTTATTGTCCAACGATGATGCAAAATGTGTGTAGACAAGTTCATCAGGGCACACGTGCTCCTTTCTCTTTAAAATGGACAGCTTTTTAATGTGGTTTCTGGAAATCTATTGAATTAGAAATAGAGGCCAACTTGTATTTCAAACCTATCCAGGCTTACCCTGACCACTCTGTATGGACAGTGACAAATACTCTACCATTCAGAGAAGGCAGTGTGTAGACCTGGATTATAAGCAGTACCGTTTATAGCTAAGTCTTACCACAGAAAATGACAGTATCAAAACACATACCCATACCTGCCAGAATTTAGAATGGCCACCTGATATGAAGAGTCAACTCACTGGAAATGACCTGATGCTCGGAAAGATTGAGGGCAAGAAAAGGGGCAAAAGAGGATGGGACGGTTGGAAGGCACCATCAACTCAGTGAACATGAGTTTGAGCAAACTCTGGAAGACAGTGAAGGACCGGGAAGCCTAGCGTGCTGTAGTCCCTGGGGTCAAAAGAGTTGGACATGACTTAGCAACCTAACAACAGCAATTTACTTTCTACTTGAGTGGCCCTGGACCACCAACAGCAAGAGAATGACCTCTCTCGGTTGAAGGAAAATCACCAATCAGAGGAGACGAGGCAGTTGTGATGCTAAACACACCGTGGGATCCTAGATGGGCTCCTGCCAAGGAAGGCTGGTAATGGGAAACCTGGGGAAATTCCCACCAGGCTTGTAGACTAGTTAACAGTATTGTAAAAACGTCATCTCCTGGCTTCAATGACTTCAATGTACATATGAGGCGTTCACATCATGGGAATCTGGAAATAAATACATAGCAACTCTGCTATTTTTGCAACTTTTCCATCAGGCTAGGGTTTTCATGAAGAATTTTAAGATACTACTGTGGTTACTATTCATCCCTGTCCATGCTTAACCTCACTCCACTGTCTCCTATGGACAGAGCCCTTCTCAGTCCCCGCCTGCATCCTATGCCTATTCATTCTTCCAAACCCACTCACGTCCCACCGCCCACGTGACTGATGCTTCTATAGGATGAGTATCTGCTCTCCTCTCACTACGCGTGGGTCATGCTGGCTTGTTAACCTTGTGTATATAGATTTTATTGTCCAACGATGATGCAAAATGTGTGTAGACAAGTTCATCAGGGCACACGTGCTCCTTTCTCTTTAAAATGGACAGCTTTTTAATGTGGTTTCTGGAAATCTATTGAATTAGAAATAGAGGCCAACTTGTATTTCAAACCTATCCAGGCTTACCCTGACCACTCTGTATGGACAGTGACAAATACTCTACCATTCAGAGAAGGCAGTGTGTAGACCTGGATTATAAGCAGTACCGTTTATAGCTAAGTCTTACCACAGAAAATGACAGTATCAAAACACATACCCATACCTGCCAGAATTTAGAATGGCCACCTGATATGAAGAGTCAACTCACTGGAAATGACCTGATGCTCGGAAAGATTGAGGGCAAGAAAAGGGGCAAAAGAGGATGGGACGGTTGGAAGGCACCATCAACTCAGTGAACATGAGTTTGAGCAAACTCTGGAAGACAGTGAAGGACCGGGAAGCCTAGCGTGCTGTAGTCCATGGGGTCAAAAAGAGTTGGACATGACTTAGCAACCTAACAACAGCAATTTACTTTCTACTTGGAGTGGCCCTGGACCACCAACAGCAAGAGAATGACCTCTCTCGGTTGAAGGAAAATAAGTACAATAATACACTTAAACTCCAACCAGCCCTGGAGCTGTCACAAAGTCTTCTAATGGGTGGTTATCCTGAAGCCAATGAAATATTAGGAGCACATCAACAAAAACGCAATGGGAAGAAACTATCAGCTGAAAAGCAAGCTTTCCCAAGAGGGCCAAGTGGAGAGACCTGCTGTCAGCGCGGTTATAAGGAAGTTCACACCAGCAGGAATGCAGGGCTTTCCCAGTCTCCCAGATAACTCCCTACTGGGTATGAGGCAGAGCATGGTACACACGGGGGAGACTCCCAAAGTGCTGGACATGGTCTCTGTTCTCCAGGATCTCAGTCTAATTAGGGAGATGCGACATGGCACACAAACTGAAAGGAGTTAATAGGCAGACTTAATAAAGAGACTAGAGGGTTCCAAGGAGGAAAGGGGGAGGAAAAAGGAGAAAGAAAGGCAAAGCATTTCAATGCTGAAACTGAAACTAACTTTCTTGTCTTCTGTTAGTGCTGTGGGCCTAGCAAGGCCTTGACATTAAAATGTCTCAGCCAGCCTTGAGGCCTAGACACCATCTTCTAGCTAGATGTTAAGTTAATGTTGTGGGCCTAGCAAGGTCTTTTACATTAAAATGTTATACTTAGACCTGAGGTCTGGAGACTGTCCTAGCTAATCTCATATCGATGTTGTCAGTGTGGGCCTACAGGGCCTTTACAACTGTAAAATATTCTTTTAAACTACTGTTAATAACCAACTGAAAAAGTATAAAACACCATGCCTAAAGTGGCTTCTAGGGTTCTCTTCGATCCCCCTTCCAGTGTATATGCTGGAAGTTCTCTCTCTCTATCCTCTTTTCTTCATAAACTTATTTCACGAAGCTTTGAGTGACCAAAGCCAAGTGTTTTTGGTCCCAATGTGAATTCTTCTCCGTTAGAGATCAATAATCTGACACCGTTCACGGTAACCTACTGTCGTCTATCACCTATCAAAACTATCAACAAGGGGGGACAGGCCAAGCTTGCTGGGGGCACACAGGCTACAGGCAGGCAGAGAACATGCCCTGTGAACTGGTTAACAATTTGCATGCAAACTTGGGAATTCTTTTTGTGTGTGCGCAAGGTTCTAAGATTTTTTTTTTTTAACCTTTTGTATTGGAGTACAGCTGATTAACTATGCTGTGATAGTTTCGGTGAACAGCCAAGGGACTCAGCCACACATATACATGTATCCACTCTCCCCCAAGCTCCTCCCCCGCCCCCACCCAGGTCACCACATAACAGTGAGCAGAATTCCCCGTGCTATGCAGTAGGTTCCTGCTGGCTACCCATTTTAAATAGAGCAGTGTGTACATGTCCATTGAAAACTCTGTCCCTTCTCCCTTCCTTCTCCCCCAACAACCGTAAGTTCATTCTCTATGAGTCTCCTTCTGTTCTGTAAGGAAGCAAACTTGGGAATTCTAATGGTCACGAGCAGAGCCGAGAAGGGCCCACTATGTCTGCAGGCCCAGTTGAGCAAGGGGAGCAGAAAAGGCGTGAGCGCTAGGGATGGGAGGAAAGCAACAGGTGAGGCAGAGAATGAGGCCGGGGAGGAAGACAGGAGTGTGGGGCAAGACCTTCACCCTGTTCCTGGTCTCCCAGAGCCCTGAGGGGCCAAGAGCCCTCCAGCTTCTCAACGCCCAACCAGCCAAGCCACCATGGCACTGCGTTCTTCTGGGTTTTCTGCACCAGATGCGGATATGAAGAGCCCTATTTAAGGGCTCTATCAGACTAGCTCCCAGGCAAGGGGAGTGGGGCTGTGAAACGGGGAGGGAAGGAAGCCCCCCAGGGGTGTGATGGTCAGGAAAGTCCAGAGCAGGGGCACTTTCACTCAGTCTGTACAGGAGCTCTGGAAACAGCATGGGCCTCACAGCACGGGCCTCGCGGAGAGCTGTCCTGTTTCCAGGGCTAGGGGACTGGAAGCTACAGTTATTACACTCCCATGAGTTAAAGAACTGTCCCTCGGGGAAGAGGGTGTGGGCCTCACTTCTCAGGCTCCAGGAGCCTTTGGCAGAGCCCCAGGTGCTGAGTGGTGAGAAGAAGCAAGCACCAGGCGGTACGCAGGAGGCAGCATAGGACCGCGGGAAGAGCAAAAGGCACCTGTGCGCCAGGCCCTTGTGTCTACCAGCGGGCGCTGAGGGACCAGGAGCCGCCTGCTGCCTTCCAGACTGATACCTGAAGAGGCCTGCGCCCCCTGATGCACAGGCAACAGACAGAGAACACCAGGCCAGAAGCACAGGCCCTATTTCGCAAAGGACTGGCCCCCAAACAGTGCCCTTGGTAAATGGACAGGGTGTGTCCATTAGTAAAGTCACCTCTTGTGCACACTATGGTGCTTCTGTCATGTCCAATTCTTTGCAACCCCATGGACTGTAGCCCACCAGGCCCCTCTGTCCATGGGAGTCTCCAGGCAAGAATACTGGAGTGGACCGACACACTTTCCTCCAGGGATCTTCCTGAGCCGGGGACGGAACCTGCTCCTCGCACATCTCCAGCACTGGCAGAGGGTTCTTTACCACAAGCGCCTCCACTCAGACACCAGCTCTCAACCAGGAACCAGGCAGGAAAGGGAGTGTTTGCAGGTGCTGGTTTAAGCCTGGTGATATCCCAGCCACTCGGCTGGATAGAACTAAAGTAGCACGCTGGGAAAAGCTCACTGAGACAGCAGTGCTCAAATTTTTCATCCAGAAGAACCCTCGTACTAAGAGAGGCTACGGACTTCGTCCTTTAAAAATCATGCTATTTTCTGCAATGACCATAATCAAATCATGCTTACCAGGCTTGCACTTGTTTGGACATCTTCCTGAGACCTGGGATGATCTGATTTACAAAAGACTGTCTTTTCCTGTGCTCTGGAAACAAAGTACGAACCCTTGCCATCTTGATGCCATTGTGACACGAGCCCATCAGCAGCTCCACCTTTCTGGATGGGCGGAAGGGGCTGACTCACCCTGACATCACCCTCAACGCGTCACATGTTGACTCGGATTCTTTTTTCCCATTGAGGAAAACCCTAGGACAAAGAAAGCAATTTCTTAAAGATGAGGTGTCGGGTCTTCTGAAAACAAGAGTGCCTTTGTCATGGGAAATGCCCTCTGCCAATGACTGAAATCATCCTCTCCCACCCTCTCCCCCAAATCCACATAGCATGCCTCCAGTTGCAGAGAATGGATAGACAAAGAGAAGAGCAAGAAAAGAGTAACACGGAGGGAGGAGAAGAAGAAAGTCTTTTCTTGAGTAACTGGGAATAGACCAATATACCAAGTTCTTGCCTGAAACCAGTTACAGCCCTTACAGGCTAATTTAGACACTTAAGTAAGAGTCTCACAGTTCAGTAACAACATCTTCCTATACTGTGTCACTAAGGCAACAAGTATAATCAATAAAGGGCTCTAAAATTTCCATCCCGCTCATAAAAGCTGTTGGCATAACAGATCACTATTTCCATCATGCATAATATACTAACGTGCATGCCTGAATCCAGTGTTCATCACATTAGAAAAACCCACTAGCAAGTCAAAAATAAAAAGGGAACACTGGCTGCTCTGACAGGACACTAAAGTGAACCGACCATCTTCCCCAAGAAACCAAGTGAACCTGAGTCGCAGGCACGTTTCTCTGTATAACGTGTGATTCACGTGCACACTGCGACTCCAGCCTAGGAGTGGGGCGACGCGGCGACAAACAGCACGACCGCCACAGAGCACAAGCGCGATCACTCTGCCCGCCAAAGTCCCAGCAGCTCAGGATGTGGTCTGCTTGAAAGCTGCTTTGCGGGTCACAGAAAAAAAAAAAAAAAATCTCAATTTGAGATTCACAAACCTAAAAACTGATTAAGAACTGGAAACCCATTCACAGGGAAGAGACAGCCCCTAGGCCATAGGGAGAAATGCTGGACTACGTGTGCCGAACTCTCATACCAACAAAGCAACTTCTTTTCTTAAGCACCTTGAGCGCGCTCCCAAGACCTTTTCCTCGAGAACCATTTTTGTCCCTTTATCTGTAAGAGCAAGTACAGTGGAATTTGAGCTCAGGCTCCCAACTAACGCATCATTCCTAACTGTTAACATGTAATATGCTCGCTTCTAACTAAAAATCAAATTGGGTGTTCTCCCTGGAAGGTGTCTTTAAACGCAACCCATTGTTCCTGCTTTTCAAGATCAGGGCTCCAAAAATTAAGGGTTTATTCGATTGCCCATAGATTCATATAATATATAAGTTCTGATAAAGCACTGCATGGTAGGTCGCAGGCATATTCGATTGAGTCACTCATGTTACTTGGGAGCATAAGGGTCTGTTCCTGTAGTTGAGTGAGACAGGGCTCCGCGCTTTGCTCTCCAGAATCCGCCCCACCCACCTCCGCCCCCCTTCCTGGTTTCCAGCCTCCCATGGAAGAACCAGATAACCCGCTTCACAGAAGGAACTGAAAGTTGGAGTTGGGAGGGTTCCTCCCAAGACTCTCCCCCGGACAGCATTCATAGGCCTAAACATTTCAATAAAGGGCTCTAAAATTTCCATCCGCTCATAAAAGCTGTTGGCATAACAGATCACTATTTCCATCATGCATAATATACTAACGTGCATGCCTGAATCCAGTGTTCATCACATTAGAAAAACCCACTAGCAAGTCAAAAATAAAAAGGGAACACTGGCTGCTCTGACAGGACACTAAAGTGAACCGACCATCTTCCCCAAGAAACCAAGTGAACCTGAGTCGCAGGCACGTTTCTCTGTATAACGTGTGATTCACGTGCACACTGCGACTCCAGCCTAGGAGTGGGGCGACGCGGCGACAAACAGCACGACCGCCACAGAGCACAAGCGCGATCACTCTGCCCGCCAAAGTCCCAGCAGCTCAGGATGTGGTCTGCTTGAAAGCTGCTTTGCGGGTCACAGAAAAAAAAAAAAAAATCTCAATTTGAGATTCACAAACCTAAAAACTGATTAAGAACTGGAAACCCATTCACAGGGAAGAGACAGCCCCTAGGCCATAGGGAGAAATGCTGGACTACGTGTGCCGAACTCTCATACCAACAAAGCAACTTCTTTTCTTAAGCACCTTGAGCGCGCTCCCAAGACCTTTTCCTCGAGAACCATTTTTGTCCCTTTATCTGTAAGAGCAAGTACAGTGGAATTTGAGCTCAGGCTCCCAACTAACGCATCATTCCTAACTGTTAACATGTAATATGCTCGCTTCTAACTAAAAATCAAATTGGGTGTTCTCCCTGGAAGGTGTCTTTAAACGCAACCCATTGTTCCTGCTTTTCAAGATCAGGGCTCCAAAAATTAAGGGTTTATTCGATTGCCCATAGATTCATATAATATATAAGTTCTGATAAAGCACTGCATGGTAGGTCGCAGGCATATTCGATTGAGTCACTCATGTTACTTGGGAGCATAAGGGTCTGTTCCTGTAGTTGAGTGAGACAGGGCTCCGCGCTTTGCTCTCCAGAATCCGCCCCACCCACCTCCGCCCCCCTTCCTGGTTTCCAGCCTCCCATGGAAGAACCAGATAACCCGCTTCACAGAAGGAACTGAAAGTTGGAGTTGGGAGGGTTCCTCCCAAGACTCTCGCGGATCGGAGTGCGCTTCCAAAACCAGAAACGCCAGACATTCCATCCCCTGGCTCACGCCCTTCCCTCCTAGAAATTCTCTAATCAGCGATCGCAGTGGGTGGGAGCTGCCGCGGGCAGACAGGTGCACCAGGTCAGGGCGACCCCGCCCCCAGCCAGGTTATCGACTCTGCACTGCCACCTCCTGTCAGCCTGGCTCGGCCCTGTCCCCACCCCGAGAGGAAGAGGGATTAGAAAATTTCTCAAAGGAAAAGGGGTCGCCCGCCCACCGAGCTGAGGGGCTCGCCCACGTGCCGGGCAGCCGCTAGCAGTCGCCAGGTGAGGCTGCGAAAGGAGCGCTGCCTCCCCCGCCCGGACCTGTCGGCCCGGCCCGCGCTCGGGGACTCACCCGCCCCCGCGCGCGCCACGCACCCTTCTGCCCACGGACAGGTGGGCACGAGGCACCGTCAAACCTGTCCCGGCCACAGGGAAGGCACACCGACGGACGAGGTGTCGGGACATCCAGCGCTTATTTCTGTTAAACTGGGGAGGGAGTACTAACTTAAAGGCCCCTCCACTCTCGCCGCCCCCACCCCCCACCCAGGCGCCAAGTGGCGATCCCAGGGGGCGCCGGCGGCTGCAGCGAGGCGGTGGGCGCTCGGGGAAGGGGTGGCTCGTCTCTAACTTTAATCCCAGCAACTGCTTCCGAAGCGGGGCGTCTCCGCCCGGCCGCACCTGTTCCGGACTCTGGGAGCCCCACACATCCATTCTGACCTTGAGGACATCCTGGAAAGCCACACACTCCACCCCCGGGTCAGCCAGACCCCCACCCTTCCCCGCGACGACCGAAGCCCAGCGAGTGCCCAGCCAGAAGCGTCGCCCCAACAGACACACCCCGCGGCGAAGTGAGACCGTTTATTCGATTGCCCATAGATTCATATAATATATAAGTTCTGATAAAGCACTGCATGGTAGGTCGCAGGCATATTCGATTGAGTCACTCATGTTACTTGGGAGCATAAGGGTCTGTTCCTGTAGTTGAGTGAGACAGGGCTCCGCGCTTTGCTCTCCAGAATCCGCCCCACCCACCTCCGCCCCCCTTCCTGGTTTCCAGCCTCCCATGGAAGAACCAGATAACCCGCTTCACAGAAGGAACTGAAAGTTGGAGTTGGGAGGGTTCCTCCCAAGACTCTCGCGGATCGGAGTGCGCTTCCAAAACCAGAAACGCCAGACATTCCATCCCCTGGCTCACGCCCTTCCCTCCTAGAAATTCTCTAATCAGCGATCGCAGTGGGTGGGAGCTGCCGCGGGCAGACAGGTGCACCAGGTCAGGGCGACCCCGCCCCCAGCCAGGTTATCGACTCTGCACTGCCACCTCCTGTCAGCCTGGCTCGGCCCTGTCCCCACCCCGAGAGGAAGAGGGATTAGAAAATTTCTCAAAGGAAAAGGGGTCGCCCGCCCACCGAGCTGAGGGGCTCGCCCACGTGCCGGGCAGCCGCTAGCAGTCGCCAGGTGAGGCTGCGAAAGGAGCGCTGCCTCCCCCGCCCGGACCTGTCGGCCCGGCCCGCGCTCGGGGACTCACCCGCCCCCGCGCGCGCCACGCACCCTTCTGCCCACGGACAGGTGGGCACGAGGCACCGTCAAACCTGTCCCGGCCACAGGGAAGGCACACCGACGGACGAGGTGTCGGGACATCCAGCGCTTATTTCTGTTAAACTGGGGAGGGAGTACTAACTTAAAGGCCCCTCCACTCTCGCCGCCCCCACCCCCCACCCAGGCGCCAAGTGGCGATCCCAGGGGGCGCCGGCGGCTGCAGCGAGGCGGTGGGCGCTCGGGGAAGGGGTGGCTCGTCTCTAACTTTAATCCCAGCAACTGCTTCCGAAGCGGGGCGTCTCCGCCCGGCCGCACCTGTTCCGGACTCTGGGAGCCCCACACATCCATTCTGACCTTGAGGACATCCTGGAAAGCCACACACTCCACCCCCGGGTCAGCCAGACCCCCACCCTTCCCCGCGACGACCGAAGCCCAGCGAGTGCCCAGCCAGAAGCGTCGCCCCAACAGACACACCCCGCGGCGAAGTGAGACCGCGCTTCCCCGGCTCTGTTCCCCGAGCCTACCGCCCCCGCGGCTAGCCCACCCCCGGCCGCCGCGCCCCGCCCCAGGCTGAGCCCCCTTCTCTCCCCACCCCCCAAATGGGGGAACACCCCCTAAACACAGGGCTCCCCTCTTTGGGGCACGCGAGAGGGTTGCCTCGGAAGACCACGCTGCGGTGCACCGAGGTGAGGCCCGAGCAGGAGACCACCGCGCAGAGCGGCCCCCGGACTCCGAGCGGACCGAGGCGCCCCCGGGCGGGCGCGGCCGGGGAGACGACGCCGACGGCCGGGCGTCGGGGAGCGGCGGCGGCCCCGGCTGGGGCGCTCCCGGAACCGCCAAACTTTCTCCGCCACCCGAAGTTCGGGGCTCGGAGGCGGCGAGGAGCCGCCGGAGACGAGCCCCCGGGGGCCGCGCGCCCCGCCGCCCTCGCCGGCGCCCCGGCCCCGCGCGGCGCGCGCTCACCTGGCTGTAGAGCTCGCCGACCGACATGACTGCGCGGGCCCGGCCGAGCCCGGACGCGGTGCCCGGCGGGCGGCCCCGGCTCGCGCCCCGGCGGCCGCGGGTCCCGGCTCCTCGCGGTCCCGGCGCCTCTCAGTCCGCGGCCGGCCCGTCTGGCGCCATCTTCCCGGGCCGCCTGAGAGTTTCTCGTTCTTTTCCCTCTTCCCCGACCGGCCCCGCCGGCTTCCTGGAGGCGCCGCGACCGGCTCGCTCTCGGCCGGCGCGACCTTTACTCCCGCGGCGGCGGCGCGGCGCGGCCGGGCAGGAGGGGCGGCGGGCGGGGGAGGAGGCCGCCGCGCCGCTCCCCGCGCAGGTATGGGAGGCGGCGCGGGCGCGCGGGGGGGAGGGGGCGGGCGCGCGTCCGAGCGCGCGGCCGGCGCGCCGCCGCCGCCAGCGAGCCCTGCGGGGGCCCGCCGCGCCCTCCCGCGCCCCCGCCGCCGCGGGGTCCACCGCGCCGGGGGCGGGGCCGCGCGGGGAGCGCCCGCCGACCGCCCCCTGCTGGCCGCCGGGCGCGCGCGGGCCAGGTGCGAGCCCTACACCTGCCGCGCGCGCCCTCCGCGCGGACGGTGCCCGGCGACGCTGGGCGGGAACCCGGCGGAGACCAGAAAGAAGGAAAAAAAGAGGAAAGAAGAACCACAGAAGGGACAAGAGGAATAAACAGAAGAGATGACTGCGGCCGAAAGGCTCCATACATGTTCCTGTGGGTTTTCCGTGGGCACTAACATTTTCAGGACTAGAGTCCAGTTCGGATATACTAAATCTGGTCTCCGCCCAACAGCTCCGGCCCTGACATCCGGGTCGGAAGGTGGGAGTCCGAACTCTTCTCCACTTTGTGGATTTCACCCACAGCTTCCGACGAGGCTTCTGGCAGCCCCATCCGAGGACTGTTTGCCCTTTCTGGGGAACCTCCCATCCCCGCCCCCTCCCTCTCACGCACACTGCCAAGTCCCTCATGGCGTTCCCTGTCTCATTTACTTTTATCGCTTCTGCCAGTGACACTTGGCAGCTTCACCCTCTCTTGTGCTTCCAGGGAAAAGTAGAAATCTCAGCCAAAAAAAAAGGAAAAGAATTGGCAGGAGTCAGTAAAGGAAGAGCAAGGGCTGTAGGGGGAGACAGGGTCTCCTGAGATGGCGTTTGTACCTGAATGAGGGATGGCCTCTGAGAGCAGTTCTCAACCAGAGCGTCCATCTCTACCACGCTTCCGGAGGTTCACTGCCTGGCGGTGATTCTTAGGCCCATCCTATTTAAGACCTTCCCACTTAGAAGACAGGATCCCCATTTAATCCACCTGCTGCCCTTCTCAACCATGCCTCCCAGTGAACCACCTGGGAGCTTTAACAATTTTCCCCAAGGAAATCCCATTTGGTAAAGGGTGGGACCCCAGTATCTGAATTTACTTTCCTTTATAATTATAAAAAATTGTACTTCCAGGGTTGACCAATGCCGTGACCAAAGCTTGGGCAACTCTTCTTGAATCTGCAAGGGAACTCCTCATATCACTGGCCAGAGCAGAAAGGAACTGGTTCCATGGTGTCTGCCTCAAAACCTGTGTGCACAGTGTCCTTCCCTGTATTCTGGTAGTTCTTGAATTGTGGCCCCCAGGGCCGTCAGCGTCACCTGGGAACTTTTTAGAAATACAAACTATGAAGCCTCGCCACAGACCACTCAGAAAGGCTGGGGTGGGGCTCAGTACTGGGTGTCTTCACATCTCTCCGGGGTCCTTCCCTCTCAGATAAGAAAGCCTCCTTGCTGAGGCTCGGCCCCCCCTCTGCTCCAGAGTGCCTTGCCTTCTCCACCGCTGCACTCTCGCAGCGGTTCCACCGCTCCACCAGCTGTGAAGTGTGTGTGTCAGGCCTCAGCCGTGTCCCACTCTTTGCGACCCCAAGGACTGTAGTCCTCCAGACAACTCTGTCCATGGAATTCTCCAGGCAAGAACACTGGGGTGGATAGCTGTTCCCTTCTCGAGGGGTCTTCCACACCCAGGAATGAAGCTCAGATGTCCCGCACTGCAGGCAGATTCTTTACCGTCTGAGCCCCCGGCTTTCTCACATGGCTCTTGACTTTTCCTCTGATCTCCTTTCCTGCTGAACTTGCTGAAGCAGTATTAAGACTGTTCAGGTGGGTCTAATGACCGATAAAGGTTAGGAGCGGCTGCTTCCATTCCTTCCTAAGCAGTTCCTTCCCAGCCCCATCCTACCGAGCTTGCCTTCTCCCTCTGAAGCTTGGGGTGGGAAGTGACTCTCCCCACGTTATTGTCCTCCCTGGCCTCGCATTGTTGTCCTTTTGTTTTCTGGGCTTCGCTAACCACACCTGCTCCTTTCTCTTCCTGGTTCCTGAACAAAGCTGTGGCCCATTTCCCAGATCTCAGCTTCCTTCTCAGCGGCGCCCCCCATCTCACCTCTTACTTCAATGTTAATTCTCAAATCCAGTTGTAACCTTTAGACCACCTCCCCTCCTGCCAGGTAGGCAACACTAGCAATCCTACTAGGCCCTCAGACCAACCTGCGACTCACGTTACCACCCTTTGTCCCCACCCCCAACCCAGGTCCAGCTTTCTGGTTTGCATCATACCTGGCACGAATTAAAAGCTGAATTCATGCTGACTAAGCTGAAGCATGTTCCTGAGGAGACTACTACTCTTGGCCAGAGCTTTGTGCATTTCTAATCCCACAATCAGATATCGGCTTTCCCTCTTTGGAATAATAATAAAGACATTTGAAAACTTATTTTGTGCCAGGAAAAAGCAACTGCCAAGTGCTTTACTTCTGCAGTCTTCTCTGAGCCTCAAAGAAATCCTTGAAAGGAGGTTTGGATCTTAACTCTGTTTCACAGATGAGCAAAGTGAGGCGAGGGATGCACCAAGAGATGTTCTAGGTCAGAAAGCCAGTATTGAACCCAATTGTATCCCGCTCTAGAGCCTAAGCACTTGCCAGCAGTTCCTGAACATTAGTGGGAAGCAGGATGAAGGGGACACCAGATGCTAATCCAGTTGGTCCACATGTGTGCATGTTTATTAAGTACCCTAGGTGGTGCAGGGCTCATACTTTGAGAAACCATGGAGCACAGAGCAGTGCTTCTTAAAGAGAAGACACCCACTGGGAGAGCCTTGTTCTCCATCCTGACAGATGGGGCTTTCCATCACCTACAAATGAGGAAGAACTTGGAACTTCCAAAGCATTCATCAGCACTGCACCCTGTAATGTGTGTATTCCTGGGTGCTCATGCTAAGTCATTTCAGTCATGTCTGACTCTTTGTGACCCTATGGACCATAGCTCACCAGGTTTCCCTGTCTATGGGATTCTCCAGGCAAGAATACTGGAGTGGGTTGCCATTTCCTCCCCTAGAGGATCTTCCCAACCCAAGGATCAAACTTGTTTTCTACTGCATTTCTTGAAATTGCCAGGTGGTATCTTTACCACCCACGCAACCTGGGAAGCCCACTAATACCCCTGCCTCCTCCTCAACTCTAGGCTGTAAGACCTTGAAGGCAGGAACCACATCTGATCCATATAGGTATCCTCTCCACACCCAAACACAATGCCTCGCACAAAATAAAACTCAAGAAATAGTAGGTGAGTAGTGTGTGGGCAGGACCTAGTGATTGGCTTCTAGGTGATCACTTTCACAATTACCTTATAAGACTGTGACTTTTGTCTTGCTGGAATTTTCTCTGGTGCTTCTCATATGTTTGAGCTGATGAAGCAAGCTGGCATATTGTTAGTTGCCCCATGGAGAAATCCACGTGGCAAGAAACTAAGGGTAGCCTCAGACCAACAACGCTCAAGAAACTGAACCCTGCCAATAACTGAGGGACTGAGCTTGGAAGCCTATCCTGCACTAGTCGAGCCTGCAGACTCAACTTGAAGACCACAGCCCCAGCAGACACTTCGATGGCAACTACATGAGACTCCCAGAGGTAAAGGATCCAGAAAAGCTGTGTCTAAACTAAACTGTGAGATAATAAATGTGTGTGGTTTGAAGCCACAACGTTTTGGGGTAATTTGTTATGCATCAAGAGGTGACTAACACAGTAACATACAAAAAGTGGTCTATGATGATTGTCTCACTGGCAAGAGCTTTCAGTTCAGTTCAGTCACTCGGTTGTGTCCAACTCTTTGTGACCCCATGGACTGCAGCTCACCAGGCTTCCCTGTCCTTCACCATCTCCCAGAGCTTGCTCAAACTCATGTCCATTGACTTAGTGATGCCATCCAACCATCTCATCCTCCGTTGTCCCCTTCTCCTTCTTCCTTCTATTTTTCCCTACATCAGGGTCTTTTCCAGTGAGTCATCTGTTTGCTTCAGGTGACCAAAGTATTGGAGCCTCAGCTTCAGCATCAGTCCTTCCAATGAATATTCAAGCTTGATTTCCTTTAGGATTGATTGGTTTGATCGCCTTGCAGTCCAAGGGACTCTCAAGAGTTGTCTCCTGGGCTTCCCTGGTGGTCCAGTGGGTAGGGACACCACCTTGCAGTGCAAGGGGCGCCGGTTCAATCCCTGGCTTGGGAAGTTCTCACGTCCCGTGAAGCAGCTGGACCGATGTGTCCAACTACCAAGAGCGCATGTGCCCAGAGCCGGTGCTCTGCAGCAAGAGAGGCCACTGTGATGGGAGGCCCACACAGGCCAAAGAACAAAGATGGATGAAAACAGATAAATGAAGGATCAATAGATGTGGCCAAAAAAAAAAAAGAGTTGTCTCCTGCACCACAGTCTGAAAGCATTAACTCTTGGGTGCTTCTTTATGGTTCAGCTCTCACATCCATTCATGACTACTGGGAAAACCATAGCTGTGACAGTCGATAAACCCCTGCCCCAAACAACCCTGAGCCTCTAGTCCTCTGATCACTGCATCTCACTTGCTCTCAGGGAAGCAGCTGCAGGATCCCTTTCTGGAGGGTTACCAGGGACACAGGGTAGCTGATCCCTAGTCGAGCCTGCAGACTCAACTTGAAGACCACAGCCCCAGCAGACACTTCGATGGCAACTACATGAGACTCCCAGAGGTAAAGGATCCAGAAAAGCTGTGTCTAAACTAAACTGTGAGATAATAAATGTGTGTGGTTTGAAGCCACAACGTTTTGGGGTAATTTGTTATGCATCAAGAGGTGACTAACACAGTAACATACAAAAAGTGGTCTATGATGATTGTCTCACTGGCAAGAGCTTTCAGTTCAGTTCAGTCACTCGGTTGTGTCCAACTCTTTGTGACCCCATGGACTGCAGCTCACCAGGCTTCCCTGTCCTTCACCATCTCCCAGAGCTTGCTCAAACTCATGTCCATTGACTTAGTGATGCCATCCAACCATCTCATCCTCCGTTGTCCCCTTCTCCTTCTTCCTTCTATTTTTCCCTACATCAGGGTCTTTTCCAGTGAGTCATCTGTTTGCTTCAGGTGACCAAAGTATTGGAGCCTCAGCTTCAGCATCAGTCCTTCCAATGAATATTCAAGCTTGATTTCCTTTAGGATTGATTGGTTTGATCGCCTTGCAGTCCAAGGGACTCTCAAGAGTTGTCTCCTGGGCTTCCCTGGTGGTCCAGTGGGTAGGGACACCACCTTGCAGTGCAAGGGGCGCCGGTTCAATCCCTGGCTTGGGAAGTTCTCACGTCCCGTGAAGCAGCTGGACCGATGTGTCCAACTACCAAGAGCGCATGTGCCCAGAGCCGGTGCTCTGCAGCAAGAGAGGCCACTGTGATGGGAGGCCCACACAGGCCAAAGAACAAAGATGGATGAAAACAGATAAATGAAGGATCAATAGATGTGGCCAAAAAAAAAAAAGAGTTGTCTCCTGCACCACAGTCTGAAAGCATTAACTCTTGGGTGCTTCTTTATGGTTCAGCTCTCACATCCATTCATGACTACTGGGAAAACCATAGCTGTGACAGTCGATAAACCCCTGCCCCAAACAACCCTGAGCCTCTAGTCCTCTGATCACTGCATCTCACTTGCTCTCAGGGAAGCAGCTGCAGGATCCCTTTCTGGAGGGTTACCAGGGACACAGGGTAGCTTATCCCTAGTCTCTTGCGCCCTCTTCTGGACACTTTTCCCAAGAGCTAGTTTTATTTTCGTTTTTTCTTTCATTTTTAATATTCTATAATTTTCTGAGCTTCCAAAGTCATAACTGGAAGAGCCTTAAAGAGATCAACCTCCAACCTCATTTTACGAGAGAAAAACTAAGGCTCTGAGAGAAGACAGAGCGGCTCAGAGTCGCCCTGCTGGCTGGTGGCTGGGCTGCCCTTGGCCTAGACATTGCTGGGAAGGACTAGGAAGTGGACAGGGCTTCACACGGCCCGCTTGAGGAGCAGAGAGTGTCACTCATAGCCTCGAGACTCCGCCTGCTCATAAAGCATACGCTCCACCCGCTCTCATTCATTGATAAAACCGAACCATCACACTGAGGCCTTGCCACGGGCCCAAGTTTCTGTGTGATTCCCAGTGAGGTTTTCTCATGTTCTGAGATTAAGAGGGAATCGGCGCCAGAGGTTGAGCTGAGGATAGATTCCAGGGTGTGTATTAATGACATGAGCCTGTAAATTCATCCAAACTACCTGTTTCCAAGTTCTCCTCATCCTTTATCACCGTGATTCTTGGACTTGGCTGTACGCTAGAATCATACAGGAATCACTTCCAAAGGGCTAATCCCTGCATCTCATCCCAGAATCTGCAGCTGAATGGCCTTTACGCTCCCAGGTAATTCTAGACCAGAGCCAAGACCTCTGCTGCTGAGCGTACCCCACATCCACCTTCTCCTTGAAGCCTCCTTCCACCACGTGGAGACACCACACGTGTTTCTATTCATTCGTTACCTGGGACGGACAATATCTTTAAAATACTTTTTTCATTTTAAAATACTTTCTATGTATAGTATATATCCTAGCTGATGAATTAATATTCCAAGTAAATATAAGTATCATTTAAAATACAAAATACTCACTGTCCGAATTTTTGACATATATTAAAAATTTTTTTGGCCACTTCTATTGGTCTTTCCTTTATCTATTTTCATCCGTCTTTGTTCCTTGGCTCCTGTGGGCCTCCCATCACAGTGGCCTCTGTCGCTGCAGAGCGTCGGCTCTGGGCGCATGCGCTCCAGAGCTCCGGCTCGGTAGTTGGACACATCGGTCCAGCTGCTCTGCGGCACGTGGGATCTTCCCAGGCCAGGGATCGAATCGGCGTCCCTTGCACTGCAAGGCGGTGTCCTTATCCACTGGACCACCAGGGGAAGCCCCATTAAGTTTAAATACAGTTTAATACTTAGAGCTTTCAATGACTCACTAAACTCGGCCGTATCTGTGGCGGTTTAGTTGCTAAGTCATGTCTGACTCTTGAATCCCATGGACTGTAGCCCGCCAGGCTCCTCTGTCCATGGGATTCTCCAAGCAAGAATACTGGAGTGGGTAGCCTTTCCCTTCTCCAGGGGATCTTCCTAACTCAGGAATTGAACCAGGGTCTCCTGCTTTGCAGGTGAATTCTTTACCAGTTGAGCTAAAAGGGAAGCCCCTGCCATATCTACACAAAAATTCTGACCAGTTCCCATGATTCTCTGTTCTGAAGGCCAAAAGGCTTTGGTTAGAGGCTCATGGAGACTCAGAATACGTGCCTATTAGCCAGATAATTTGCCATGAAGAATTTACATCACAGGGTGGTCAGCTGGCAGATCAGAAAAGGCCACACCCCATACCCAGCCTCCAAGTCCTCTGCTATTCACATCTCAGTCACTAACCAAGTCTTGGCTAATCGGCACACTAATGTTCAAATGAGTTGTTATAGGTTATCTCCCAGGAGCTGACCAAGGACCAGTCCTTTCTTTGGAATGTGTAGAGTTTAAATACACCAAGCCTGCTGACTTAACTCTTTCCTATAACAATCCCCCAAACCAAATTTATTTACTGTTTTACTTAATCTGGCTTTAATGAAGTAAGCTCATCATTAATAATTTCAAAATCTCCCTCTAAAAGAAAACTATTAAAGAAATACATTGGAACGTGCATTTTACCTTTGGCCTCAGGCACTAATCTGGCCCAGCCCAGCACTGTCAGATATTTATTTAGAACTTTGACTTTTCAGGGAATTCCCTGGTGGTCCAGTGGCTAAGACTTCACACTCCCAAGGCAGGGGGCCCAGGTTCAATCCTTGGTCAAGGAACTAGATCCCACATGCTACAATGAAAGATTCCATGTGCTGTAATGGAGACCCAGTGCAGCTAAATAAATGAATTATATATAAAAAAATTGACTCTTCATGCATTCTTGAATTTTTAGCACGAATTTTGATTTTCACAATTAATATTGATCATGATTACTGAGTTTTTTGGTGTCCCTTAAGTTTTGCACCCAAAGTTAGTGGCTTATTCACCATACTCGTGTCCTGACCCTATCAAGCAGGTAGACTTCTCACTTTTTTGGATTCATATTCCACCTAACACTCTTTCATCACATTATATAATTATGTAACTAGTAAGGCTAGGATATGCTGGGCCGACTGTTACATAGCATAGCAAATCCACTATTTCTTTCTTTTTATTTATTTTCTTAAAAAAAAAAATGTTAGGGGCTTCCCTGGTGGTCCAGTGGTTAGGAGTACCACCTTCCAGAGTGGGGAACACAGGTTCAACCCCTGGTTAGGGAACCAAGATCCCACATGCCTTAAGGCAGCTGGGACCATAAGTCGCAACACTGAAACTCCAGGCCACAACTAGAGAATGCTCATGCAGGGTAACAAAAGCCCAGCACAGTCAAAATTAAAATCAACTTAATTTGTTAATTGTTTGCTTTTATACTGGCGTGAGTTGATTAACAATGCTGTGCTGGTTCGTTTCAGGTGTACGGCTGAGTGAGTCACTTATAAACATGTATCTAGTATTTTTCAAAATCCTTTCCCAGCTCGGTTTTTACAGAGTATTAAGTAGAGTTCCCTATGCTGTAGGTCTTTGTTGGTTCTCTATGTTAACTATTATTGCTTCTCACTTTTATAACCTTAAACAACAGCAAATCAGAAAGACTTCCCTGATCAGCCAGTCAACAGTCTCACTCTCCTGTTTCTTTTGATCAATTCACACTCTGAAATCACCTGATTCATATCCTTATTGTTTTCTCTCTATCCCTTCCTCCCAGCAAATAAAATTTCTTAAAAGCATAAACCATGTTTGTCTTGTCCACTGTTGAACTCTCAGATTTCAGAAGCATACCCCTCACACAGTGGATACTCAATAAAAAGTTGCTGTGGGCCTTCTGCTAGGGGACTGAAGCCCTTTGGTCAGGATGGACCCAAAGAGCAGGTAAGGTTCCCTCCTCTACGACTGCCAAGCTGCCCTTTGCCTTGGGGGGTTCAGCGAGGGTTCAGTGGCTGAAAGGACCCAAGAAGACAAGTCTAGATGGAACAGTGGACGTGGAGGAAGCCGTTGCACAAGTGCACACATGCTCAGTAGCGTCCATTGTATCCGACTCTTTGTGACCCCATAGACTGAAGCCCTCCAGGCCCCTCTGTCCACGGGATTCTCCAGAAGAAAATACCAGAGTGGGTGGCCATTCCCTTCTCCAGGGATTCTTCCAACCCAGGAGATGTCTTACATCTCGAGCATTAGCAGACAGGTTCTTTACCACTGTGCCACCTGGGAAGCCCAAGGAAGCCTCTAGCTATTTCCAATTTTACCAATTTAACAGGAGCTGTTTACAGAGTGCAAACAAGTTGCTCTCTTCTCAGAGTGCAGAAAACACCTTGCATATTCAAACTCTGCGTCTTTCAAATGAGCTACATGTAAACTCTTCAGCCTTTCAGAACACATCCCTTTCCCCCTTCTCTGAGCCTATTAAGAGATACCTTAATAAGGACCCATACCTTAGGACACACGAGACATAGCTTAATAAGGACACATACCCTGGGGTGTGTTCCAGAAAAATGATTCATCCTTTTCCAGTGGTAGTTTGTGTTTCCAGGCACCTGCTGTAAATATACAAACACCTTTAAAGGGAAAGTCATGAACAAGTCATCAGATGGGAAGGTTTGCATCCTAATGCCTTTGATCCTGAGTCTCACATTGCTTTCTGCTCTTGATCAGTGGACACTGCCATTCTTTTGGGACTCTGAGCCCCTTCCTTCTTCTTCTGACCTCTGCAAGCTTCCTAATGCCAAAACCTCTCCTTCTGTCCCCCAGATCTGCCCATGCACAACCCTCTGAGGACCTCCTGTCTCACTCAGGCTACCAGCAGGGTCCTTGCAGTGGCCACACCTCTGCTCCTTCCTTCCCTGAGCTCCTTGTCAGAGCTCAGATTGTCTGCACTGGGTAAACAGCTCCTGTTAAGCTGGAGATAACTAGAGGCTTCCTTGCACTTTGGAGATGGTGCAGTGGTCAAGAACTCTACATTAGAGACCCAAGTTTGATGCCTGGGCCAGGATCCCTCCTCCCTCTGCCCTGCTTGCTGTCCCTGGTACACTTCACAGCTGGCCTCTCCTGGGTACCTCCACGGTTTTCACTCCCTCTTCTCCTCAGGGCTTTCCCAGTGAGGTCCTCCTGTCTACTTCCTCTAAACTTACACAGCCCCTTGTCATTTCATATCCTGTCCCCATTTATCTTTCTCGATGCCATTATCTGCAAAGAGCTGGACAAGACTTAGCAACTCCATCAATTAGGCTGTAAAAGTCTCACCTGCAAAGTTGTCTTTTGACTCAAGTGCTTTGCCCTTCCTGTTCACACTGGTCTTTTTTTAAAACTTACTCCACAGGTGTCTGGAGAAGTATCTGTCCAGCTCCTGGCTCCCCACTCCTCGCACGTACCACCCACAGGAAAACTCGACCCTAGAAGCCCCCCGTTTGACACTCAAGTCAGTAAATGGTCCAGCTCAGTCTGACATGCTCATCTTGCCTCAAACTGCACCCCAGTTCCAGCAAGCGGGGTGCTTCCTTACAACCAATCCTGGTTACAGTCTGGTTGTAGGAACTGGATCCTCGCTTGGTCCTAGTGCCCTCAGCTTTACTCGATTCCTCCATTGTAGCTGGTTTTCCTGGGATAAGACTCAGCCTCACCCACCAATCTTGCCTTCATCTGACCCCATCCTTAAGCCCGGATCTCAGTACTTTGTCCCACTATTTGCAGTGGTTCCCCCTGGGTGCCTGGCCCTGCCAACATCTTGCTTCCAGATTCCCAATGCCGGAAGTGACTCACCTGTCAAGATCCCTGTGACCTCTTTGTGGTAACTTCCCAGACTCGCTGCTCCCTGATGGGTGGATCTGATTGGCTTCTGGTTCAGTGGTTCACAATCAGTGTTCCATGGTACACTGAGGCAGCACTGTGGACTGTCCCCATTGGGCCACCACATTCTGATTCCAATGGAAAATTGATTTGTGCTCATGAAAGTGAACACAATTCATTTCTGTTCATTTCAACTCAATGCATTCCTTTCTGTGCATGAAACTGTATGTAAGAGACACACTTTCGGGGCTTCCCCTGGTGGTCCAGTGGGTAAGGACACCACCTTGCAGTGCAAGGGGCGCTGGTTCGAGCCCTGGCCTGGGAAGATCCCACGTGCCGCGGAGCAGCTGGACCGATGTGTCCAATTACCGAGCTCTGCATGCGCCCAGAGCCGGCGCTCTGCAACAACAGACGCCACCGTGATGGGAGGCCCGCAGGAGCCAAAGAACGAAGACGGATGAACATAGAGAAACAAAAGACCAATAGAAGTGGCCCACCTGCTCCCCTCCCTCCCCAAGCCGACCGCCACCCAAAATAAATAAATAAATAAATCTTAAAAAAAAAGAGAGAGAGAGACACACTTTCAAAAACAGGATGTCATCTGGTGTGGTTAAGGGATAAGAAGTGAGGGAAGACATTCGCTGGCAGATTGCAGGCTGAGCATGGACCATGCAGCCCAGCACTCTGCTGCACACAGGAGATAGTGTACGGGGTGGGCTGGCCGGGTGCTTTTCCAGACACCTGACCCATTGCGGGGCTGCGGCAGTGACCATGGTGGAATCACTGCTGGCTTGTCTAGGTCTGTGTCTTTGGATCCTTTCAGGTGTGTCAACAGATATTCTGGTATTTAAAGTATGACCGGAACCATACACAAAAGAGTCGAAGAAACATGACAGGGTCAGGTTCCTCCTCCTCGTTCCTAACATCCTCCAGTCATCAGTCAGGCCCTCCCCTTCTAAAGTGCATCAGTAGTGAGCGCAGAAACACATCACTGGCTGCTTGGCAACAAGGACCAGAAATCATAATGCACGTCCTCTTGAACCCGGAAGCTCCACTCTAAGGATTTACTTTCTTAATATGCTCATACGTTTATTCATGGCAGCATGATTTGACGTTGTGCACGTAGGTCCAAGAAGACGTGAGTTTGGGGTTAGAGGAGAGCGACAGAACTAGCTGTGGACGAGGGGAACGTGGGTAAACTATGGGTCCTCGTGGGAAAAAAGTCATGAGAGAGGTGTAAAAGGGGGCAGAGGTTACAGAGCAGGGACCCTGCCCACGAGGTGCTGGGATGGGAGGCAGGATGGTGTCACTGAGGGAGAGGTCTGAACGTGGACACAGGAACTGCCAGAGAGAAAAATCAATTTTATATTTTTACTGTTACAACCTGGGTGGCTTGGGTGACACCTCTTACAAGAAATGCAATTTCTATGCTGATAAATGAAAAGTCTCCCCTCTTTATGACAGCGCAGACCTCTGTATTCAGCATTCACGTTACCTAAAGCACATTCTGTCTGGGTAATTTCCTCCATAGCCTATTTGCCACACAGAAATTTCTCTGGCTCTTGGCCCCAGACTTGGGATTGATTTGCAGCATTAACAAAGAAGTGATGTGTTATTTTGTATAATTGCTCTAAATCCTTGAAAAAAAGTGAACATGTTCATCGCTCCGTCGTGTCTGACTCTTTCTGACCCCCTGGACTATAGTCCACCAGGTTCCTCTGTCCATGGAATTTTACAGACAAAAATACTGGAGTGGGTAGCCATTCCCTTCCCCAGGGGATCCTCCCAACTGAGCGACTGAAGCCCCCAGGTCTCTTCCATTGCAGGCGAATTCTTTACTATCCAATCCACTTACCTGGCTCTGTTTTCCTCATCTCAGGTTCCCACAATCACTCTGAGCTTGGTCCTGTTTCTCTCCTGCAGTCAGGGGCCAGACCCTGGCTGCTTTCCAGTGCTGGAGAAAGACTGCGGTCAGCCCTAATGGCTGAGCCAGAGTGGCTCCAGCTGAGTCCTGGAGGAAAGGTGCTGGGAGCCCGGAACCTGCAGGGCGGAGTGATGTGCCTGGGTCTGTAATGCAGGGAGAAGTGTGGCCACGTGCACACACACAGCAGGACTTTGGAATTTCACCATGATTAGCAGCATGCTCACACACACACATGGCTGCTTGGCAACAAGGACCAGAAATCATAATGCACGTCCTCTTGAACCCGGAAGCTCCACTCTAAGGATTTACTTTCTTAATATGCTCATACGTTTATTCATGGCAGCATGATTTGACGTTGTGCACGTAGGTCCAAGAAGACGTGAGTTTGGGGTTAGAGGAGAGCGACAGAACTAGCTGTGGACGAGGGGAACGTGGGTAAACTATGGGTCCTCGTGGGAAAAAAGTCATGAGAGAGGTGTCAAAGGGGCAGAGGTTACAGAGCAGGGACCC
Organism: Tragulus kanchil; assembly: GCA_022376925.1. NCBI lineage: Eukaryota > Metazoa > Chordata > Mammalia > Artiodactyla > Tragulidae > Tragulus > Tragulus kanchil. The sequence continues at coordinate 141,934,103 of JAIOJX010000003.1, forward strand.
TGCCCACGAGGTGCTGGGATGGGAGGCAGGATGGTGTCACTGAGGGAGAGGTCTGAACGTGGACACAGGAACTGCCAGAGAGAAAACTCAATTTTTATATTTTTACTGTTACAACCTGGGTGGCTTGGGTGACACCTCTTACAAGAAATGCAATTTCTATGCTGATAAATGAAAAGTCTCCCCTCTTTATGACAGCGCAGACCTCTGTATTCAGCATTCACGTTACCTAAAGCACATTCTGTCTGGGTAATTTCCTCCATAGCCTATTTGCCACACAGAAATTTCTCTGGCTCTTGGCCCCAGACTTGGGATTGATTTGCAGCATTAACAAAGAAGTGATGTGTTATTTTGTATAATTGCTCTAAATCCTTGAAAAAAAGTGAACATGTTCATCGCTCCGTCGTGTCTGACTCTTTCTGACCCCCTGGACTATAGTCCACCAGGTTCCTCTGTCCATGGAATTTTACAGACAAAAATACTGGAGTGGGTAGCCATTCCCTTCCCCAGGGGATCCTCCCAACTGAGCGACTGAAGCCCCCAGGTCTCTTCCATTGCAGGCGAATTCTTTACTATCCAATCCACTTACCTGGCTCTGTTTTCCTCATCTCAGGTTCCCACAATCACTCTGAGCTTGGTCCTGTTTCTCTCCTGCAGTCAGGGGCCAGACCCTGGCTGCTTTCCAGTGCTGGAGAAAGACTGCGGTCAGCCCTAATGGCTGAGCCAGAGTGGCTCCAGCTGAGTCCTGGAGGAAAGGTGCTGGGAGCCCGGAACCTGCAGGGCGGAGTGATGTGCCTGGGTCTGTAATGCAGGGAGAAGTGTGGCCACGTGCACACACACAGCAGGACTTTGGAATTTCACCATGATTAGCAGCATGCTAAGCTCACACACACACACATACTGGGCCAGTCAACCATGGACAGAGTATTCTGTAAAGAAATGGTGGTACTTATCCCCTTGTCTCGTTTAGACAGCAGCTAAAAACACAGAGAGTTCAAGGACTGAATCCATCACTTCATGACTTCTTCTGTGTGAATCCGGACCATGAAGCATTTATTCAAAACTCACCATGTTCATTCTGAGTACCTCCTACATTTTCACATAAGGATTCCCAACAAAATGGGGTCATATTGTTTGCTTTTATTTTTTCATTGAGCTCCTTAGTTAAGTGGTTTGAACTAAACCGAGTAGTCCAAAATTCTGCAACCTGAAAAGTTCCAGAAACTACTGCTCCAAAGTGGTGCATTAGAAAGAGCCTTGTATATATCCAGAGAAGAACATGATCCCAAAGGACTCAAGCATTCCAATGCTCATTCCAGCACTGTTGACAATAGCGAAGACATGGAAGCAACCTAGACGTCCATCAACAAAAGAATGGACAAAGATGGGCATATATACAATGGAATATTACTCAGCCATTGCAAAGAATGAACTAATGTCATTTGCAGCAACATAGATGGACCTAGAGAGTATCATACTGAGTGAAGTAAGTCAGACAGAGAAGGAGAAATATATGACATCCCTTATATGTGGAATTTGAAGAGAAATGAGGGCTTCCCCTGGTGGTCCAGTGGATAAGGACACCGCCTTGCAGTGCAAGGGGCGCCGGTTCGATCCCTGGCCTGGGAAGATCCCACGTGCCGTGGAGCGGCTGGACTGATGTGTCCAATTACCGAGCTGGAGCTCTGGAGCGCATGTGCCCAGAGCCGGTGCTCTGTGACGACAGAGGCCACCGCAATGGGAGGCCCGCAGGAGCCAAAGAACAAAGACAGATGAAAATAGATAAATGAAAGACCAATGGAAGTGGCCCGCCCGCTCCCCTCCCTCCCCAACCCAACCCCCGCCCACAATAAATAAATAAATAAATCTTTAAAAAAAAAAAAAATAAAGAGAAATGATACATGGGGCTTCTCCGGTGGTCCAGTGGGTAAGGACACTGCCTTGCAGTGCAAGGGGTGCCAGTTCGATCCCTGGCCTGGGAAGATCCCACGTGCCACGGAGCGGCTGGACCGATGTGCCCAATTACCGAGCCAGAGCTCTGGAGCGCATGCACCCAGAGCCGGTGCTCTGCGACAACAGAGGCCACTGCGATGGGAGGCCCACATGGGCCAAAGAACAAAGATGGTGAAAATAGATAAATGAAAGACCAATAGCAGCGGTCCACCCACCCCCTCCCTCCCCAACGCCCCCCTCCAAAAAAAGAAATGATAGAAATGAACAAACTTACAAAACAGAAAAAGACTCAGACTTAGAAGACAAATTTATGGTTGCTGGGGGTGAGGGATAGAGAGTTTGGGAAGGTCATGTACACACTGCTGTATTTAAAATGGACAACCAATGAGGACCTGCTGTATAGCACGTGAAACTCTGCTCCATGTTATGTGGCGGCCTGGATAGGAGGGGCGTTTGGGGGAGAATGGATGTATGTATATGTGTATGTGAGTCCCTTCGCTGTTTGCCTGAAACTGTCACAACGATGTTAATCAGCTAGACCCCTACACAAAATAAAAAGTTCAAAAAAATAAATGAGAAAAAGAAAGAAAGAGCCCTGGATTTAGGGCCAGACAACACTAGTTTTAATCCTGACCTTCCAAGCTCTCTGACCCGGGGGTCTAAGGGAACTAAGTCATGCTAGCCCTGACTTTCTTCGTTTGTAAACCTTGTTTAATAATCCCTGCCTTCTGGAGAACAGATGAATTATGGTACATGCAGACAATGGAACAATGTGCAGCAAGAGCAAACTATGGGTATGTGTACAGAACACGGAGGCGTCACAGACACATTGTGTCCAGTGGAAGAAACACAGGAGACTGGCTTCTCTACGGTTCCATTTTCAAGATAGTCAAGAAAAGACAAAACTAGTGGATGGTGATGGAGGTTGGAATAGTGGGCAGGGGCTTCTCATCCCCCTTCCCTTGACTGGGAAGGGGCAGGAGAACCTTCAGGATTCTGGAAACATTCCACATCCGGAACTGCTGGTGATGCCGGGGCGAACGTGTAAACATTTCCCTCAACATCCATGTATTAAATTTTACTGTAGAATGTTAGCCTCAATTACAAAAAGGAAAAAATATCCCTGTCATGCCTCTGTGGCTATAGTGAAGACAAATAAAACAACATGCTTGTAAAACAGCAAACACATACAGATAGCTGTTAAGTAATAATGATGTGTTAAAAAGATGCTAGACTCTCAGGAAAGCCAGGCTTCCCTGCAGACCAGAAGTCCCTTGACTAGGAATAGAACCAGAGAGCTCCCGGGAAGTTACCTCACTTTACTGGAAGGATAGGAGACGTGTTGGGTCTGTAATGTTTCTGACGTTGAGTTACAGCACTTGCCATCTGTTGGGCACTAACCCTTTCCTTCAGCATCTCATTTAATTCCCTAAGAGTCCAGGCAGGGCTGCCCCTGCGGCCCTCAGCTCTGACCTCACAGCTGGCCTTGGAAGTCAGCGAGGCCTCAGCTTTCAAAGCTGCTAAGGCTCTACAGGCACCAGCTGTCTGTCACATGATGATGCACCTTCTTCTTCCCTGAGTGAGCAGTAGAAACTATTCTGGCATGCAGTGTTAACGTATCATGAAGACAGTGCCCCTGGGATTCCTTGGTGGTCCAGTGGCTTAAGACACCGAATTCCCAATGCAGGGGGCCTGGGTTTGATTCCTGGGCAGGGAACTAGATCTCACATGCTGCAACTAAGACTTGGTGCAGCCAAATAAATACAAAAAAAAAAAAAAAAGGGAGACAGACAGACAGCGCCCCAAATGGAGAAGGATGTTAGGTGTCTGTTCGTGAAGCCTGGCCAGCACAGGGTGCAATTACTAACATTCTACAGGCGACTCATTTTATTGGAACCTGGTGAGGTTTAGCAGGTTTTCCTTTTTATCATTTGGGAAATGAGGCTTTTTTGGGGGGTGGGTGCGGTTCTGCCTCAGAATGTGTTGGCTTTCTGCCCCCAAGATAGATTCTCTATTGGAGTCGGGTCCACTTCTCACTATGAGTTGCCCAAATCCAAGCCCCCTTGACTGGGAAGGGGCAGGAGAACCTTCAGGATTCTGGAAACATTCCACATCCGGAACTGCTGGTGATGCCGGGGCGAACGTGTAAACATTTCCCTCAACATCCATGTATTAAATTTTACTGTAGAATGTTAGCCTCAATTACAAAAAGGAAAAAATATCCCTGTCATGCCTCTGTGGCTATAGTGAAGACAAATAAAACAACATGCTTGTAAAACAGCAAACACATACAGATAGCTGTTAAGTAATAATGATGTGTTAAAAAGATGCTAGACTCTCAGGAAAGCCAGGCTTCCCTGCAGACCAGAAGTCCCTTGACTAGGAATAGAACCAGAGAGCTCCCGGGAAGTTACCTCACTTTACTGGAAGGATAGGAGACGTGTTGGGTCTGTAATGTTTCTGACGTTGAGTTACAGCACTTGCCATCTGTTGGGCACTAACCCTTTCCTTCAGCATCTCATTTAATTCCCTAAGAGTCCAGGCAGGGCTGCCCCTGCGGCCCTCAGCTCTGACCTCACAGCTGGCCTTGGAAGTCAGCGAGGCCTCAGCTTTCAAAGCTGCTAAGGCTCTACAGGCACCAGCTGTCTGTCACATGATGATGCACCTTCTTCTTCCCTGAGTGAGCAGTAGAAACTATTCTGGCATGCAGTGTTAACGTATCATGAAGACAGTGCCCCTGGGATTCCTTGGTGGTCCAGTGGCTTAAGACACCGAATTCCCAATGCAGGGGGCCTGGGTTTGATTCCTGGGCAGGGAACTAGATCTCACATGCTGCAACTAAGACTTGGTGCAGCCAAATAAATACAAAAAAAAAAAAAAAAGGGAGACAGACAGACAGCGCCCCAAATGGAGAAGGATGTTAGGTGTCTGTTCGTGAAGCCTGGCCAGCACAGGGGTGCAATTACTAACATTCTACAGGCGACTCATTTTTATTGGAACCTGGTGAGGTTTAGCAGGTTTTCCTTTTTATCATTTGGGAAATGAGGCTTTTTTGGGGGGTGGGTGCGGTTCTGCCTCAGAATGTGTTGGCTTTCTGCCCCCAAGATAGATTCTCTATTGGAGTCGGGTCCACTTCTCACTATGAGTTGCCATCCAACAGACTCCCTTCCAAAGATCCTCTTCCTCCTTGAAGCCATCTAAAGACCACCAACCGAGAAGTCCAGCTCAAGGACCACCTTTTCCTGGAAGCCTTCTTGATGGCCCCAGCCACAGTTCACCTTTCCCTTTGCTAAAAATCCAGAGCAGCAGTGGTGGGACTCCAAAGCGTAACTTGGCTGGTACCATCCTCCTCCAACTCATGAAAAGTTCCTCTAAGTTCCTCCATTTAAACACAGAATGCAAGCCAAGGTAGTGCACTGCTATTTAAATGCAGCTTCAAGAGACTGTCTCTTATAGTCTCCCAGCCAGGGGGCCTCCCTTCAGCTCAAGCAGCATTGGAATCCTAGAGCCTTTTAAGAAGGCTTACCAGAAAATCCACCCCTCATACTTGATTATATTTAATGCAGCCCTGGATTATATGTCATCTTAATGTTCACAAGTATTTTTTGTCTCTAGATCTCGACCTTCAACAAGACTAAATTCATCAAAGGAAGAAACTGGGTCAGGTTTATATTGTAGGCACTGTAGGGTCTAGATACTAAAAACTTTGAGGTGCTCTGCTAAAAACATGCTTGACTTTGTCTATTCAGCAAATTTATTTTATTCATATTGTTTGTAGTAGCAACGCTGATAGTCACAGTGAATAATTGTGAGTATTCTTATTATGGCATTTTTATTAATTTCTCCAGTTGTTAAGCACAATTTATAAAAAGCCAATTGGAATTTAAACTGCACAGCTGCTATTTTCCTAGGTTATATTGTGCTTTCTTATTACATCTTTAAAAACTGTGCTCAGGGGGCTTCCCGGGGGCTTCCCCTGGTGGTCCAGTGGGTAAAGACACCACCTTGCACTGCAAGGGGCGTCGGTTCAATCCCTGGCCTGGGAAGATCCCACGTGCCGCGAAGTGGCTGGACCGATGTGTCCAATTACCGAGCTGGAGCTCTGGGGCGCCATGTGCCCAGAGCCGGTGCTCTGCAACGACAGTGGCCACCGCGATGGGGGGCCCACAGGAGCCAAAGAACAAAGACGGATGAAAATAGATAAATGAAAGACCAATAGACGTGGTCTGCCCATCCCTCTCCCTCCCCACCCCCCAAAAGATAAAAAAAAAAAAAAAAAAAAACTGTGCTCAGCACATTTTGTAGACCGACAGAATAAACTGCTCAAAAACAACGTTGACATCTGTAATATGCCTATCCAACACTCTCATTCCAGTCACGCATTCCCCCAGTTTAGGTTTAAGTTATTTCTCATTCTGTTCAAATAGCCATTGCAGTTCACTTACACACCAGAAAAGTAATGCCTCCCATGGTTTTCCTCAAGTTGACAGCAGTGGGCTTGGTGTTAACCCCTTTGTAGAGCACAGGTCCACAATCCTTGATTCGATACTCTTAAGGCCAGATATATTTTGAAATTCTGAAGTTTTTGCACTTTAGAAAAGCAGAAGATACCTAAGCCACAGATTTTATAATGTATTTAACCACTGCTAGGGTAGTGTTCAATAATCAAAATCATTTACAGTGATGTAGTAATACCTATTGAGATACCCTTAAATATTTTCACCCTTGTTCAAGGTCAGATTCTGTTCCTAAATGAGGCTTAGCATCAGGTGTTCTTGTTTCTGAGCTTTGCAAACTTGTTTGGCTGTAGATGAGGCTGGTGGACTGGTCAGCCTCCTACAGTGTGCAAGGAGGAGGGCTGGCTGCTGGCCTTTGTCAGAGATCCCAGACCCAGGGCGCCACCTGCACCTGGCATGCCTCATTCATTTGGGAAGTGTAGTTCAATTCAACAAACACTTGTGGAGGGATTTCCATGAACCAGGCATTGTTCCAGGTGCAATGAGAGATTTGAGGGGAATACGTCTTCCCAGGCTGCTGGAACAAAATACCACAGGCCGGGTGGCTTAAACAATGGACACAGATTTCCACCAGACAGATCTGGAGGCTGGAAGTCAAAGATCAAGGTGCCAACAGGTTGGTTTTTGATGAAGGTTTCTTTCCTGGCTTGAAGATGGTCACGCTCTTACCATGTCCTCTTACGGCTGCTTCTTTGTGCACAAGAGAAGGCAAGCTCTGTGCCTCTTCCTCAACATAAAGGGGCACAAGCCCTATCTGGTTAGGGCCCCAACCTTATGACCTCAGCTTCCTGGTGGCTCAGAGAGTAAAGAATCTGCCTATAATGGGAGAGACTTGGGTTGGGAAGATCCCCTGGAGAAGGGAATGGCTACCCACTCCAGTATTTTTGCCTGGAGCATTCCATGGAGAGAGGAGCCTGGAGAGCTACAGTCCATGGGGCTGCAAAGAGTCAGACATGACTAAGCAGATAACACACACACACACACCTGTGACCTCATTAAACCTAATTCCCTCCCTAGTGGCCCCGCCTCCAAACACAGTCTCATCGGGGGTTAAGGCTTCAACATATGACTTTCAGGGAGACACAACTCAGCTCAGAGCTGGCTCTTTCCCTCAGACGGCTCATAGTCTAGTAGTGGAACTCGGACCCATCACAGCTAAGCTACAGTCTGTGATGCAAAAGAGAAACAGAGCTGAGAGGGAGCAGAGGCAGAGGGCCATCTTAAGTTGAGCTCATGGTGAAGGCGAGGCTGGATTTCCACGGGGCGCTGTGCCAGGGAGGGCCTGACATCCTGAATCAGCTGAGTCCAGGCATGTGCTTAGTCGCTCAGTCTTGTCTGATTCTTTGTGACCCTATGGACTATAGCCTGCCAGGCTCCTCTCTGTTCATGGGATTCTCCAGGTAAGAATACTGGAGCAGGGATTCCCCCAGGGATCTTCCCGACCCAAGGAGAGAACCCAGGTCTCCCACATTGCATTGGAGTTTTGCTGGCCTTTGTTGTCAGAGATCCCCCAGACCCAGGGCGCCACCTGCACCTGGCATGCCTCATTCATTTGGGAAGTGTAGTTCAATTCAACAAACACTTGTGGAGGGATTTCCATGAACCAGGCATTGTTCCAGGTGCAATGAGAGATTTGAGGGGAATACGTCTTCCCAGGCTGCTGGAACAAAATACCACAGGCCGGGTGGCTTAAACAATGGACACAGATTTCCACCAGACAGATCTGGAGGCTGGAAGTCAAAGATCAAGGTGCCAACAGGTTGGTTTTTGATGAAGGTTTCTTTCCTGGCTTGAAGATGGTCACGCTCTTACCATGTCCTCTTACGGCTGCTTCTTTGTGCACAAGAGAAGGCAAGCTCTGTGCCTCTTCCTCAACATAAAGGGGCACAAGCCCTATCTGGTTAGGGCCCCAACCTTATGACCTCAGCTTCCTGGTGGCTCAGAGAGTAAAGAATCTGCCTATAATGGGAGAGACTTGGGTTGGGAAGATCCCCTGGAGAAGGGAATGGCTACCCACTCCAGTATTTTTGCCTGGAGCATTCCATGGAGAGAGGAGCCTGGAGAGCTACAGTCCATGGGGCTGCAAAGAGTCAGACATGACTAAGCAGATAACACACACACACACACCTGTGACCTCATTAAACCTAATTCCCTCCCTAGTGGCCCCGCCTCCAAACACAGTCTCATCGGGGGTTAAGGCTTCAACATATGACTTTCAGGGAGACACAACTCAGCTCAGAGCTGGCTCTTTCCCTCAGACGGCTCATAGTCTAGTAGTGGAACTCGGACCCATCACAGCTAAGCTACAGTCTGTGATGCAAAAGAGAAACAGAGCTGAGAGGGAGCAGAGGCAGAGGGCCATCTTAAGTTGAGCTCATGGTGAAGGCGAGGCTGGATTTCCACGGGGCGCTGTGCCAGGGAGGGCCTGACATCCTGAATCAGCTGAGTCCAGGCATGTGCTTAGTCGCTCAGTCTTGTCTGATTCTTTGTGACCCTATGGACTATAGCCTGCCAGGCTCCTCTCTGTTCATGGGATTCTCCAGGTAAGAATACTGGAGCAGGTTGCCATTCCCTCCAAGGGATCTTCCCGACCCAAGGAGAGAACCCAGGTCTCCCACATTGCATTGGAGCCACCAGGGAAGCCAGGCATAGACATAGGGAAAAGTATCTGTGTTTGTGGAGGAAGGACGGTGTCAATCTGGGGCAAGAGTGAGTCTCAGTTCTGATGGCTGCATTCCTGGTGCTCAGAGAATGTTATATAAAATATAAAAGGGGCCGCTACGTATTTACCTCTAGGTCATTTATTTCTTCATTGCAGGTGGAGCCTGTTAGTTCAAAAGCCTGCTAGTGGCAGGTAATCTTTTATGTGCTCAGTTATTTTAAAAATAGCCCAGGGACTTCCTTGGTGGTCCACCGGTTAGGACTCCTTGTTCTGCTTCAGAGACAGGCCCTGCACTGCTCTGTTATATCATCCCAGGGTTTCTCATGGCCTCTTTAGCCTCCCATCTCTGGTGGGAAAGTCAGTGTCCCTAGGGGCACCCCTCAACCAAAAGGTGGGAGTGGTAAATGCCCCAGCCTCCACCTGAGCAGCAGATACCTTAAGATCTACACATTTCTTCAGAAGGGCCCCAAGTGGGTTAAGACCCAGTTGCCTGCCATGGTAACCATCCTGTAACACATTCTTCTACTGGCTGTGGGGCTCCTTCCCTGCTACTCTGCCCACCCCACAATTCTTCCTGGGTCACCTACCAAAGAACCTAATCTCGCCAAGCCCTCGCAGACACTTTCTCCCATCTGTGAAGAGAAGGATTTGAACTAGACACTCTCTCAGGGCCCTTCTAACTCAAGAAGCATGCCAGCTTTAGACAAGAGAGTTGTTTCTGGCTTCCCTGGTGGTCCAGTGGGTAGAGAGTCTGCCTTGCAGTGCAAGGGGCACCAGTTCAATCCTGACTCGGGTAGATCCCACATGCTGTAGAAAGGCTGGACTAGTGTGTTCAATTATGAGCCAGCTCTGGAGCACATGTGCTTAGTCGCTCAGTCTTGTCTGATTCTTTGTGACCCTATGGACTATAGCCTGCCAGGCTCCTCTCTGTTCATGGGATTCTCCAGGTAAGAATACTGGAGCAGGTTGCCATTCCCTCCAAGGGATCTTCCCGACCCAAGGAGAGAACCCAGGTCTCCCACATTGCATTGGAGCCACCAGGGAAGCCAGGCATAGACATAGGGAAAAGTATCTGTGTTTGTGGAGGAAGGACGGTGTCAATCTGGGGCAAGAGTGAGTCTCAGTTCTGATGGCTGCATTCCTGGTGCTCAGAGAATGTTATATAAAATATAAAAGGGGCCGCTACGTATTTACCTCTAGGTCATTTATTTCTTCATTGCAGGTGGAGCCTGTTAGTTCAAAAGCCTGCTAGTGGCAGGTAATCTTTTATGTGCTCAGTTATTTTAAAAATAGCCCAGGGACTTCCTTGGTGGTCCACCGGTTAGGACTCCTTGTTCTGCTTCAGAGACAGGCCCTGCACTGCTCTGTTATATCATCCCAGGGTTTCTCATGGCCTCTTTAGCCTCCCATCTCTGGTGGGAAAGTCAGTGTCCCTAGGGGCACCCCTCAACCAAAAGGTGGGAGTGGTAAATGCCCCAGCCTCCACCTGAGCAGCAGATACCTTAAGATCTACACATTTCTTCAGAAGGGCCCCAAGTGGGTTAAGACCCAGTTGCCTGCCATGGTAACCATCCTGTAACACATTCTTCTACTGGCTGTGGGGCTCCTTCCCTGCTACTCTGCCCACCCCACAATTCTTCCTGGGTCACCTACCAAAGAACCTAATCTCGCCAAGCCCTCGCAGACACTTTCTCCCATCTGTGAAGAGAAGGATTTGAACTAGACACTCTCTCAGGGCCCTTCTAACTCAAGAAGCATGCCAGCTTTAGACAAGAGAGTTGTTTCTGGCTTCCCTGGTGGTCCAGTGGGTAGAGAGTCTGCCTTGCAGTGCAAGGGGCACCAGTTCAATCCCTGACTCGGGTAGATCCCACATGCTGTAGAAAGGCTGGACTAGTGTGTTCAATTATGAGCCAGCGCTCTGGAGCACATATGCTCAGAGCCAGAGCTCTGAAACGAGAGAGGCCACAGCAATGGGAGGTCCACACAAGCCAAGCCAAAAAATAAAGATATATGAAAATAAATGGATAAAGAATCGATAAAAGAGGCCAAAATTTAAAAAAAAACAACAAAAAAAACCCCAAATGAACTAAGTTCAGCTTAGCTACCAACCCTCACAAAACTAGTTCCCAAAGTAACTGGGTCCAACTGGACCAGTACTCAAACCAGGTAAATAAATTTACCCTGCAAAGGAGCTAAATCGAAGGAGAGTGGGATTCAAGTAGATCCAACTAGTGCTCCCACGAGGACTAGCACCCAATGAACTGGTTCAGAGATAGAGTCCAACAATATCTCCCCTCTGTAAATGGGTACCCAACCAAATTGGCTTATCCCATAGGGGAAAGCCCAGATTGAAGGGATAAAATGTCCCCACTGTGCACACCAGAGCGAATTACCCTCCAAATTCGAGCCTGTTGGCTCTTAACACACAAGGACACACGAAAGAATCTAACATGTTTAATCAGTTATCGGAAATGGGTAGACATTATGAACAAAATTCAGTCCGTCGACTCTAGAAGTCTGTGGGTTCCTTGTCTCAACTGCCAAACACTGGGGGCAGCCGGTGCTGCATCAGGGGATCATGAAGGAAAGAACCTCAGGACAAATGGGCCCGGTAGCTGCTAAGGTCTCACTCCAACATTCCCTGACTGGGGCCAGCTAGCCACACGACAGGTCAGTGAATCCAAATGACTGAGAAAATGTCAGACTAGTACCTCAGAAATAGACATCTTATTGGGGGCTGGGTGCCAGGTTCTTTTATAGATCAGAGATGGGAGAAGGCGAGGAAGCAAACAGAAAGGCCATTAATCTCTCAAACATCTCTTAGAATGGCAAGGATGTGTTAACTTCTCGCTTCCTATCATCCACAGGTGGACAGGGTTCTGAACAAAGGCATTTCACTTTAACAGGCAGAAGGGCAGGGTCCTTGAGGCAAGCCACTAAGTATGACCATAATAACAAAAGCAATGGAAAGAAAGCAAGCCAAAGAAACAGTTTACAACATGGAGTCAGAATTGGTTTCCTCCCTGCAACAGAATCTCTCAGGAAATCCCAAGGATTCTAGGAGCTCGGTACCAGGAGCTGGGGATGAAGACCAAATATTATGCAATGCTAACCATGTGGTCTCAGCAAGTTCTTAACCTGCCATGGCTCAGTTTTCTCAGCTGAAAAGTGGACAGGCAAGTCTTCCCTGGTAGCTCAGTGGTAAAGAGTTCGCCTGCTAATGCAGGAGACATGCATTCGATCCCTGATCCGGGAAGATCCCACATACTGTGGAGTAACTAAGCCCGTGAGCCACAACTATTGAGCCTGTGCTGTAGAGCCTCAGAGCTGCAACTATGGAGCCCATGGGCCACAACTACTGACGTCTGTGTGCCCTGGAGCCCGAGTTCCACAACAGGAGAAGTTACAACAAGAAGCCTGCTCACCTCAACTAGAGAGTAGCCCCTACTCCCTGCAACTAAAGAGTCTGTGGCAGCAGTGAATACCCACAATAGGCAAAAATAAATAAATAAATATGTTTAAAATGGACATGCAAATAATAGCACTTCCCTTAAAGATGTCATCAGGATTAAGTGAGTAAAAAATATGCAAAGAGCAGTAGGGTAGTTGCTAGCCCTCAGTGAGCCTTATGTAAAGTTTGTGGGCATGCTGACTTGCTTCAGTTGTGTCTGACTCTTTGTGACCCTACAGACTGAAGCCCTGCAGGCTCCTCTGTCCATGGGACTCTCCGGACAAGAAGACTGGAGTGGGCTCCTCCAGGGGATCTTCTCCATTCAGGGATCAAATCCACATTGGCTTCCTGCATTGGCAGGCAGGTTCTTTACCACTTTCCCAGTGCCACCTGGGAAGTGCATATAAAGTTTAGTTGTCGTTATTTAATCCTTTTAATTAGAACTGAAGGGGAGAGGAGAAAGTCGCCTTGGAAAAGGAACATGTCAGAATGACTCAGGAAATGAACTATGCTGTTTATAAATGTATAAGGCAGTTCAGATTAACTGTTAACAAAGTATTACCAGACAATGGCTTTGTCAGGTTTTCATCAATAACTTGGTAGCTTCATCAGTAGTTAGCACACTGGTAACTTAAATGCAAAGAGAAAGTAGTAAAGTTAATGAAATACTTTGCCTTCTTAAGTATTAAACGCGGCTTCTCACTGTCTTGCTTATAACAAGCTGGTCAGGCCTGCCAACAACAATTGTTGCCTATATTTTTCCAGTTATGACTAGAGGGTGAGCATTCAGCTGTGGGTTGCATTAAATGAAGCATAATGCCTGAGTTGAAGGAGGTGACTGTCCTATTGTGTTCTGCTCTGCAGACCATTTCTGGACTCCTTTTATTTAACTCTGAGTATACCGCTTCAATACAAAGCTAGAGAAAGGAGGTGTGAAGAGGGCAAGCTGATGATGAAGGGTCTGTAGTGGAGGAAAATAGTGGCACTCATGGTAAAGAATCTGCCTGCCAATGCAGGAGATGTAAGAGACGTGGGTTCAACCCCTGGGTTGGGAAGATCTCCTGGAGGAAATGGCCCCTACTCCAGTGTTCTTGCCTGGAGAATCCATGGACACGGGAGCCTGGCGGGCTCCAGTCTCTGGGGCCACAAAGAGCCGGACATGATGAGCGACTGAGCACACACACAGACACCCCCTGGAGAATAAATGGCAAGACAAATGAGAGTAGACTCCAAATATTAGATTTAGTTTGAAAACCTCCAGAAACCAGCACAGTGACCAATGGTGGCTATTTCATGAAATTTAAAAAAAAAAAAAACTCTTAATGGAGCACAGAACACATACAGAAAAGGGCATGAATCTTTTTTTTTTTTCATTTAACAATTTATTAATAGTATGAAATAATAATAAAACTACTACTCATTAAAGTCTGTGTGACATAGGTACTTCAGGAATAAACAATACTCAAAGGTGGGCATGAATCTTAAATGTACATCTTGAGGAATTTCCTCAAGTTGAGTACACTGAATAGTGACCACCCAAATAAAGAAACAGAACATTAATACCAAGAAATCCTCCTTCCAGTCATTCTCCCCAAAAGGGTAATTACCTAATTTCTAACACCAAAAGTTAGTTTTGCCTGGTTTTGAGCTTTTCATAAGTGGAATACTAGCTCTATCCCTGATGTGTTTTACTCATCACTTGGCTATAGGTGCCCATGCTGTTTGTTAAATGCAAAAAAAAAGAAAAGTAGTAAAGTTAATGAAATACTTTGCCTTCTTAAGTATTAAACGCGGCTTCTCACTGTCTTGCTTATAACAAGCTGGTCAGGCCTGCCAACAACAATTGTTGCCTATATTTTTCCAGTTATGACTAGAGGGTGAGCATTCAGCTGTGGGTTGCATTAAATGAAGCATAATGCCTGAGTTGAAGGAGGTGACTGTCCTATTGTGTTCTGCTCTGCAGACCATTTCTGGACTCCTTTTATTTAACTCTGAGTATACCGCTTCAATACAAAGCTAGAGAAAGGAGGTGTGAAGAGGGCAAGCTGATGATGAAGGGTCTGTAGTGGAGGAAAATAGTGGCACTCATGGTAAAGAATCTGCCTGCCAATGCAGGAGATGTAAGAGACGTGGGTTCAACCCCTGGGTTGGGAAGATCTCCTGGAGGAAATGGCCCCTACTCCAGTGTTCTTGCCTGGAGAATCCATGGACACGGGAGCCTGGCGGGCTCCAGTCTCTGGGGCCACAAAGAGCCGGACATGATGAGCGACTGAGCACACACACAGACACCCCCTGGAGAATAAATGGCAAGACAAATGAGAGTAGACTCCAAATATTAGATTTAGTTTGAAAACCTCCAGAAACCAGCACAGTGACCAATGGTGGCTATTTCATGAAATTTAAAAAAAAAAAAAACTCTTAATGGAGCACAGAACACATACAGAAAAGGGCATGAATCTTTTTTTTTTTTCATTTAACAATTTATTAATAGTATGAAATAATAATAAAACTACTACTCATTAAAGTCTGTGTGACATAGGTACTTCAGGAATAAACAATACTCAAAGGTGGGCATGAATCTTAAATGTACATCTTGAGGAATTTCCTCAAGTTGAGTACACTGAATAGTGACCACCCAAATAAAGAAACAGAACATTAATACCAAGAAATCCTCCTTCCAGTCATTCTCCCCAAAAGGGTAATTACCTAATTTCTAACACCAAAAGTTAGTTTTGCCTGGTTTTGAGCTTTTCATAAGTGGAATCACATAGGCCTGCTATTCTGCTCTGATGTGTTTTACTCATCACTGTGGCTATGAGGTTCGCCCATGCTGTTGTGTGTAGCCAAGTCCATTCATACACATTGGGTACATTTCATTCTTCTTCCCTGGATAGGCATTTGAACTGGTTCTAGTTGAGGCCTTTTATCGGCAGTGCCACAATGAAACATGTCATACACGTCATTTCCTGGATGTGTGTATGCATTTCCGTTGGGTAAATGCCGAGGAGTGGAATTTCTGAATCATGGTGTACATGTATCGTATTTTCAGCTTTAGCATCCCAAGGTGATTGTTCAAATATATCCTTACCATCAGCATATGGGAGTTCCAGTTGCTCCACATTCTTGCGGATACGTATCAGCCTGTCCTTTTCGCTTTACCCACTTTTGGTGCATATGTAGAGCTGTTGTATGTGTTGAGGTCCAAGGCAGGTCATTCCAGTGCCTTAATGGTATATAGATTGTTTTAAATTACAGCTATTTAAAAAATTAATCATGCAAGAGGGACCTTTTGACTTGAGGCTGGAATTAGCTGGCCCCCAGGCTGAGCAGCTGGAAACCGTCTTCTGTTGACATTCTGTGATAAAGATAATGGCAGGACCAGATCTCTGCTTGAGTGAAAGATAAGGAGACCGCACATTTTTCTTGGGGTCAAGGAGGCCTCTCAGACCACACATGTGCAGAAAAGGTCCTCAGGAATCAAGAAATGGAGGGGGCACCCGTCCATAGGATGTCCTGCCAACTTTCCAGAAACCCTCATGCTGGAAAAAGATGGATGTGAATACTGGGCAGACCCTGAGTCAGAGCAAATATGGGAAAGACAGCTAGCCAGAAGGAACCCAGAGAACTGCCCCCACCTAGGCAATCTGAGCCACCCCAAAAGCATGCCACTCACGTCGAGCCTGCCTGTGTGTTCTTCTGCACATACTTTGGTTCTAATAGCCACTGTGCCTGCTTCACTGCTTTTACTTCTTTGCTGAATTCTTTCTACGAAGAAGACAAAGCGCCGAGGTCCTGCTTCAAGTCCACTGTCCCTCGTGGTCTAGTGGTTTCCTAAGCTTGGGTTCCAGTCCCGGTCAAGGAAGTAAGGTCCTGCTTAAACCCGCTGCACTTCATTGGCCTGCCGAGATCAGACCCACCTCTCTGTCCCTCTGAGAGTAAGAAACAAATCACCCTTCACCCTGCACCTAAGTCCTTGTGATCACTTCTTAACTGAATACCTGTTTGTCTCCTTTCAGTCTACGCACAGCATGGCAGCCCTAGACCCTCATACATCGTATCATGTTGCTTCTCTGCACAAAACCCTATAGAAATAAAAGCCAGGCTTACCTCATATGGTCTGCCTTCTACCTTCCTGACTGGTCTTCTACCGTGCTCTCCTCACTCCCTCTGCTCTAGCAGAAATGCTGTGCCTCACATGCACTGAGCAGACTTCTGTCCCAGGCCCCTTGCACTGGCTCCTTCTTACTCCTGGGATGTTTCCCTTTAGATAGCCACATTCATTTAAATATCCACTGCTAAGAAAGCTATATTCTGTGACATGTGAAAAAAAAAAAATAGGGTCCCTGCCATTTCCTGCCTTAACGCTTACCTGGTTTCCTCCACTAGGATTTCATCTCCGTGAGAGCAAGAGGTTTGCTTTGTTCTTGCTGAAATCTCAGGATCCAGAATGTCACTGGCACGTGACAGGCACTCACATGAGAGGCACTCGGTCAACATTTGTTTTTATATATTTTTTAAAATTTTGTCCTCTTTTGTTGGTTTTTTATTTATTTATTTTCATCCACCTTTATTCTTTGGCCTGTGTGGGCCTCCCATTGCAGTGGCCTCTCTCTTTGTAGAGCACTGGCTCTGGGCGCATGCGCTCCAGAGCACTGGCTCGCAAATGGACACACAGGTCCAGCCACTCCGCAGCACGTGGGATCTTCCTAGGCCAGGGATTGAACCCGGGTCAGGGATCGAACCGGTGCCCCTTGCACTACAAGGTGGACTCTTTACCCACTGGACCACCAGGGAAGCCCTCAACGTTTGTTTAATGACTGAATTAAGTGGATTAATGAAAGTGGCAGATAGGCCTTGCCCCGCTGATGTCCTGAACTACGTCTACAGGAGAGAAGTGAATGGAAGCAAGAGGAAATGGGCATATGGACAGATGGATGAAAGAACATGAAGCTATTAATAAATGAACAAGAAACGGAGGTATGGAAAAGTAAGTCGGGAAACTAACTACATGATAGGAAGTGGATCATTCAGATCTGTCAATCTGTGGAAGGAACACTTTAATTTGAAAGAAGAAAATTTCATGGCATATAATTATGCGAACTCAGAGAATAAAAGAATAATTTATCCATGAGTTAGACACACAAGCACACTCTACCTTAAAATAGTAAAAGACTGAGGAAAAAAACAGGTTGGTGCTTATGTAGCTATGGCGGAAGCTTAGTAGAGCAAGCCCTCCGCATGGGATGGATGTTTTGGGCCACCGTTGGATGGGTGGACAGGACCGCCTGGACCTTGGCCTGGAATCTCTTTTCTGCGGCGATCCCTGCTTCAAACTCCCTGCGCGCCTTCTCCTTCTCTGCTTCCCGGGCCTGCTGCTGGGAGCATATTTGCATCTGAAGTTGCTTCTTGTACTCCCGGGCCAAACTGCAGCGTCTACCGTGTTCGAAAGGTCAAAGCAATGGTCAAAGTCAGCATTTGGATTTATGTAGGGCATTCCAATTAAAACATGATTTTTCAAGTCAAATGAAAATTCCCATTAAAATCAGGGTGAGTGGGGAAAGAATAGATGAAAAATTCAACAATGTATTTATTACACAGTCATAGTTAAGACAAATCTTAGAACAAAAGATTGATTTTAGTGAGGGAACATCTCTTCCTCATTTAAAAGAGTTACTGCTAGGGCTTCCCTGGTGATCCAGTGGGTAAGGACACCACCTTGCAGTACAAGGGGCGCTAGTTCGATCCCTGGCCTGGGAAGATCCCACGTCCCGTGGAGCGGCTGGACGGATGTGTCCAATTACCGAGCGGGAGCTCTGGAGCGCATGCGCCTGGAGCCGGTGCTCTGCGACGACAGAGGCCACCGCGATGGGAGGCCCACACGGGCCAAGGAACAAAGATGGGTGAAAATAGATAAATGAAAGACCAATAGAAGTGGCCAAACAAACAAAAAAAGATTTACTGCTATGTGGAGAGAGCCATTGACCTCTCTGCATCCCCTCTGGCTCCCCTCCAAGAAGTGACACCTGTTGGTAACACGGAACAGGCTGGTCTGCTGATTCCTTCTCTGCTTTCTATCCAAAGGGGTCATATGCTTCTTGCAGGGTGCCTCCAGTGATCTGGTACTGCTGGTGACTGGGTTTTTAAGTTTGCCCCATTCTGTTTAGTATGAACTAGATGATTTCCTCCATATACAAGCTACATTTAAGTTTTTTTTTTTTAAGATTTATTTATTTATTTATTTTGGGCGGGGGTCAGGTTGGGGAGGGAGGGGGCGGGCGGGCCACTTTTATTGGTCCTTCATTTCTCTGTTTTCATCCATCTTTGTTCTTTGGCCCCTGCGGGCCTCCCATCGCGGTGGCGTCTGTTGTCGCAGAGCGCCAGCTCTGGGCGCATGCACTCCAGAGCTCCGGCTTGGCGATTGGACACATCAGTCCAGCTGCTCCGCAGCACGTGGGATCTTCCCAGGCCAGGGATCAAACCGGCGCCCCTTGCACTGCAAGGCGGTGTCCTTATCCACTGGACCACCAGGGGAAGCCCTACATTTAAATTTTTATAGTGATTTTTCCCCCTTGTGGTAAGAAAACACATAATGCTGAACTTACCATCTTAACCATTTTCAAGTGTACAGTTCAGCAGGGTTAAGTATGTTCGCAGTATTATGAAACAGAGCTCTAGGACTTTTCCATCTTGCAAATCTGAAACTTCATACCCATTAAATATAGCTCTTTCTTTGACCCCTCCCCTAGCCCTTGGTAACCACCACTCCATCCTTGCTATCTTTATGAATCTGACTATTCTAGGCATCGCAAGTAAGTGAAAGCATACGGCACTGGTGTTTCTGTGACTGATTTATTTCACGTAGCATGGCCTCAAGGTTCATCGATACTGTAGCATCTGAGAGGATTTCCTCCCTTTTAAAGGCTTAATGGTATTCCACTACATGTACAATACCTCACTTTATCCATTCGTCTGTTAACGGACCATCTGGGTTTTTCCCACACGGCCAAGGAACAAAGATGGGTGAAAATAGATAAATGAAAGACCAATAGAAGTGGCCAAACAAACAAAAAAAGATTTACTGCTATGTGGAGAGAGCCATTGACCTCTCTGCATCCCCTCTGGCTCCCCTCCAAGAAGTGACACCTGTTGGTAACACGGAACAGGCTGGTCTGCTGATTCCTTCTCTGCTTTCTATCCAAAGGGGTCATATGCTTCTTGCAGGGTGCCTCCAGTGATCTGGTACTGCTGGTGACTGGGTTTTTAAGTTTGCCCCATTCTGTTTAGTATGAACTAGATGATTTCCTCCATATACAAGCTACATTTAAGTTTTTTTTTTTTAAGATTTATTTATTTATTTATTTTGGGCGGGGGTCAGGTTGGGGAGGGAGGGGGCGGGCGGGCCACTTTTATTGGTCCTTCATTTCTCTGTTTTCATCCATCTTTGTTCTTTGGCCCCTGCGGGCCTCCCATCGCGGTGGCGTCTGTTGTCGCAGAGCGCCAGCTCTGGGCGCATGCACTCCAGAGCTCCGGCTTGGCGATTGGACACATCAGTCCAGCTGCTCCGCAGCACGTGGGATCTTCCCAGGCCAGGGATCAAACCGGCGCCCCTTGCACTGCAAGGCGGTGTCCTTATCCACTGGACCACCAGGGGAAGCCCTACATTTAAATTTTTATAGTGATTTTTCCCCCTTGTGGTAAGAAAACACATAATGCTGAACTTACCATCTTAACCATTTTCAAGTGTACAGTTCAGCAGGGTTAAGTATGTTCGCAGTATTATGAAACAGAGCTCTAGGACTTTTCCATCTTGCAAATCTGAAACTTCATACCCATTAAATATAGCTCTTTCTTTGACCCCTCCCCTAGCCCTTGGTAACCACCACTCCATCCTTGCTATCTTTATGAATCTGACTATTCTAGGCATCGCAAGTAAGTGAAAGCATACGGCACTGGTGTTTCTGTGACTGATTTATTTCACGTAGCATGGCCTCAAGGTTCATCGATACTGTAGCATCTGAGAGGATTTCCTCCCTTTTAAAGGCTTAATGGTATTCCACTACATGTACAATACCTCACTTTATCCATTCGTCTGTTAACGGACCATCTGGGTTTTTCCACCTCTTGGCTATTATGAAGAGTGGCACTATGTACACGAACATGCAAGCAACTCTTTAAGTCCTGCTTTCACTTACTTTGGATACATACCCAGAAGTGAGATTACTGGATCATACGGTAGTTCTACTTTTAATTTTCTGAGGAAACTTCACATTGTTTTCCATAGTAGTTTTATCATTTTATAATCTATAAGCCACGTCATTAATATCAGATTTTGTCAGAACTAAAGATAGAGCATGCATCTGCCTCTGCGGCAGACTCTATTTTCCGAAGATGGCTACAGTGCCCTCCCCTCCCCTAGGCTCTCCCGCAGTCTGAACTCTAGCCCCTACCAAAAGGTGGAGCACTTCTCCATCCCACTGAATGCAGATGGGGCCCTGTGACAGAAGAGGTGCTATACCAGCCCTAGGTCAGTCCTTAGCTGGTCTGGCAGCTTCTTCCTTTCTCTTGGAATGCTTGCTATCGGAACTCTCCTTTCAGAAAGAGCCACCACTCTGTGAGAAGCCCACACCACGTGGAAAAGGCATGTGGAAAAGAGCCACCACTCTGTGAGAAGCCCACACCACGTGGAAAAGGCATGTGGAGGCGTTCTGCCTGATAATACCAGACAAAATCCCCAGGCACAGTCAGCTCACAATACCAGCGATATGAAGCGGTGTCTTGGGTGTGCATGCTAGCTGAGCGTCCAGATGAACGGAGCCCCACCCAGCAACTGCCTTCAACCACAGGAGAGACACAAGCAAGATCCACCCAACTGAGCCTCATCCATAACAGAACCATGAGCCACAATCACAATGCACTTTAAATCACAAATCTGGGAGTGTTTTGTTATACACCAATAGGTAACTGTAAAACCTCTGCTCACACTTCTTTTTCTTATCTTAGTTGACTCAAAAGTTGAGTAAGGAAGAGAGGTGATACAAAGTTCCCCTCACATCTCCAACAACAGGGTTTTCAAAAGGGAGAAGGAATGACCTCCAGAGCAGAACAAGAAGCAGGAAATCAGGAAGGCAGGCCAGACATTCTTGTTAGGGCCCCCAAACTGACAATAGGCTCGGCTATATAAGCCATACTCTTTCTGAGTTTATTTCTATCACCAGCTGTGGGTGAGCCAGGCAATAGGCCCGTGGAACAGGGAGGGTGACCCGCAGTTAGAGGAGCCAGGCCCTCTTTCTCTACTACACAGGTCACCTGAATTGGGTGTCATGATTATCGGTGGGAAGGAACTGATAAGCTCCTGAGAGAGGCTGCAAGGAGGCACCAGTCAGATTACTGGATCATACGGTAGTTCTACTTTTAATTTTCTGAGGAAACTTCACATTGTTTTCCATAGTAGTTTTATCATTTTATAATCTATAAGCCACGTCATTAATATCAGATTTTGTCAGAACTAAAGATAGAGCATGCATCTGCCTCTGCGGCAGACTCTATTTTCCGAAGATGGCTACAGTGCCCTCCCCTCCCCTAGGCTCTCCCGCAGTCTGAACTCTAGCCCCTACCAAAAGGTGGAGCACTTCTCCATCCCACTGAATGCAGATGGGGCCCTGTGACAGAAGAGGTGCTATACCAGCCCTAGGTCAGTCCTTAGCTGGTCTGGCAGCTTCTTCCTTTCTCTTGGAATGCTTGCTATCGGAACTCTCCTTTCAGAAAGAGCCACCACTCTGTGAGAAGCCCACACCACGTGGAAAAGGCATGTGGAAAAGAGCCACCACTCTGTGAGAAGCCCACACCACGTGGAAAAGGCATGTGGAGGCGTTCTGCCTGATAATACCAGACAAAATCCCCAGGCACAGTCAGCTCACAATACCAGCGATATGAAGCGGTGTCTTGGGTGTGCATGCTAGCTGAGCGTCCAGATGAACGGAGCCCCACCCAGCAACTGCCTTCAACCACAGGAGAGACACAAGCAAGATCCACCCAACTGAGCCTCATCCATAACAGAACCATGAGCCACAATCACAATGCACTTTAAATCACAAATCTGGGAGTGTTTTGTTATACACCAATAGGTAACTGTAAAACCTCTGCTCACACTTCTTTTTCTTATCTTAGTTGACTCAAAAGTTGAGTAAGGAAGAGAGGTGATACAAAGTTCCCCTCACATCTCCAACAACAGGGTTTTCAAAAGGGAGAAGGAATGACCTCCAGAGCAGAACAAGAAGCAGGAAATCAGGAAGGCAGGCCAGACATTCTTGTTAGGGCCCCCAAACTGACAATAGGCTCGGCTATATAAGCCATACTCTTTCTGAGTTTATTTCTATCACCAGCTGTGGGTGAGCCAGGCAATAGGCCCGTGGAACAGGGAGGGTGACCCGCAGTTAGAGGAGCCAGGCCCTCTTTCTCTACTACACAGGTCACCTGAATTGGGTGTCATGATTATCGGTGGGAAGGAACTGATAAGCTCCTGAGAGAGGCTGCAAGGAGGCACCAGTCAGCTTCCCCCACCCGAGCCCGATGACGGTGATCAGAGAAACACCTGTCAGAGGAGGGAAGCGATCTATCTCAGAGTACCAAGAGCATTTTCGTTTTCCAGTCCAGTGAGGCTACAAAAGTCTTCCTGGGACACTTACGTGGAATCATATCCCTACAAGCCATTTCTGTTTATCTAATTAGGTCACACTATATTTCAGGATTTATTTCATGGGGGCGGAAACCTTACTATGATTTAGGGTTGGTGCCGATTTACAAAAATTGTTTCTAATTTTCTTTTAAAATGTCTGCTCAGTTTAATACTTAACGTCTATAATCAGAATCTATATAATGGCAAAAAAATATAACTTTACTAAATACTTGATGCTTTTTTTCTTTTGAACTTGGTGCTTTTTAAAAATTTTGGCCTCTTTTTATTGGTTCTTTATTTATTTTCATGTGTCTTCACTCTTTGGCCTGTGTGGGCCTCCCATTGCAGTGGCCTCTCTCGCTGCAGAGAACCAGCTCTGGGAGCATGTGCTCCAGAGCGCTAGCTCAGAATTGGACACACTAGTCCAGCCACTCCGTACTATGTGAGATCTTCCCAGGCCAGGGATTGAACTGGTGCCCCTTGCACTGCAAGGCAGACTTGCTACTCACTGGACCACCAGGGAAGCTCTGAACTTGGTGTTTATTTTTTATTTGAAATTTTATAAACTGAATTGAGCTTTTAGGACAAACAGCCTAAAGGTTGGGTTGGCCAAAAGGTTCATTTGTTTTTTTCCTTAAGATGGCTCTAGGAGCACTTGTTATCTTTAACTTCATTTAAAATAATTTTGTTAAGTTGTATTGTGATAGTTATCATATCAGCATGCACTAAAAACCCATCAAATTGGTGATATTTAAAATGGAAGGAGAAAACAATATTTTTGGCATATTATGTTTCATTATTTCAATAAAGGTCAAAACACAACTGAAATACAAAAAGATTTGGGCAGTGTATGAAGAAGATGCTATGACTGATTGAATGCATCAAAGCGGTTTGTGAAGTTTGGTGCTGGAGATTTCTCTCTGGATGATGCTCCACAGTCAGGTAGACCAGCTGAAGTCGATAGCGATCAAATCGAGACATTGAGCACAATCAACATTATACCAATGTTATACCAATCAACATTATACCACAAGATAGCTGACATACTCAGAACATCCAAATATCCAAATCAAGGGTTGAAAATCATTTGCACCAGCTTGGTTACATTAATCACTTCGATGTTTGGGTTCCACATAAGTTAAGAGCAAAAAAAAAAAAAAAAAAACCCACTTCTTAACTGAATTTCTGTATGTGATTCTCTACTTAAATGTACATTCTGTTTTTAAAACAAATTGTGACAGGTGATGAAACGTGGATACGTTTTTCAGAACAGGTCATGTGAAAAGTAGCACCAGCCGCACCAAAGGCCAGCCTTTTCAAAAGTCTGCTCAGTTTAATACTTAACGTCTATAATCAGAATCTATATAATGGCAAAAAAATATAACTTTACTAAATACTTGATGCTTTTTTTCTTTTGAACTTGGTGCTTTTTAAAAATTTTGGCCTCTTTTTATTGGTTCTTTATTTATTTTCATGTGTCTTCACTCTTTGGCCTGTGTGGGCCTCCCATTGCAGTGGCCTCTCGCTGCAGAGAACCAGCTCTGGGAGCATGTGCTCCAGAGCGCTAGCTCAGAATTGGACACACTAGTCCAGCCACTCCGTACTATGTGAGATCTTCCCAGGCCAGGGATTGAACTGGTGCCCCTTGCACTGCAAGGCAGACTTGCTACTCACTGGACCACCAGGGAAGCTCTGAACTTGGTGTTTATTTTTTATTTGAAATTTTATAAACTGAATTGAGCTTTTAGGACAAACAGCCTAAAGGTTGGGTTGGCCAAAAGGTTCATTTGTTTTTTTCCTTAAGATGGCTCTAGGAGCACTTGTTATCTTTAACTTCATTTAAAATAATTTTGTTAAGTTGTATTGTGATAGTTATCATATCAGCATGCACTAAAAACCCATCAAATTGGTGATATTTAAAATGGAAGGAGAAAACAATATTTTTGGCATATTATGTTTCATTATTTCAATAAAGGTCAAAACACAACTGAAATACAAAAAGATTTGGGCAGTGTATGAAGAAGATGCTATGACTGATTGAATGCATCAAAGCGGTTTGTGAAGTTTGGTGCTGGAGATTTCTCTCTGGATGATGCTCCACAGTCAGGTAGACCAGCTGAAGTCGATAGCGATCAAATCGAGACATTGAGCACAATCAACATTATACCAATGTTATACCAATCAACATTATACCACAAGATAGCTGACATACTCAGAACATCCAAATATCCAAATCAAGGGTTGAAAATCATTTGCACCAGCTTGGTTACATTAATCACTTCGATGTTTGGGTTCCACATAAGTTAAGAGCAAAAAAAAAAACCCACTTCTTAACTGAATTTCTGTATGTGATTCTCTACTTAAATGTACATTCTGTTTTTAAAACAAATTGTGACAGGTGATGAAACGTGGATACTGTACAATATTGTGAAGCAGAACAGGTCATGGTGTAAGCAAAATGAACTAGCACCAGCCGCACCAAAGGCCAGTCTTCATTCAAAGAAAGGTGATGCTGTGTATGTGGTGGGATTGCAAGGGAGTCCTCTATTCTAAGCTCCTTCTGGAAAACCAAATGATTAATTCCCACAAGTGCCACTCCCAGTTAGACTAACTGAAAGCAGCACTCAACAGAGTATCTGGAATTAGTCATAAAAACATATAATCTTCCATCAGGATAATACAAGACTCTATGATTCTTTGATAACCAGGCAAAACTCATCTGCCCTATTCCCCAGACATTATACCTTCAGAAGGTACAATCTCTTTATTTTACTCTTTATAAAATTCTCTTAATGGTAAAAATGTCAATTCCCTGGAAGACTGTAAAAGGCACCTGGAACAGTCCTTTGCTCAAAAAGAAAAACAAATTTGGAAAGATGGAATTATGAAGTTACCTGGAAAATGGTAGAAGATAGTGAAACAAAGTGGTGGCTATGTTATTCAATAAAGTTCTCAGTGAAAATGAAAAATGTGTCTTTTATTTTCACTTTAAAACTGAAGGAAATAGGAGAGAGGGGACTACATATTTAGATACCTTAAAATCAACTTCAGATTAAATACATTAAGTCCTTTAAAAAAACAACTGAAGGAATTTTTGGTCAACCCAATAATACTGATATAAAATAGTATCAATAATGACTGATTGAATGCATCAAAGCGGTTTGTGAAGTTTGGTGCTGGAGATTTCTCTCTGGATGATGCTCCACAGTCAGGTAGACCAGCTGAAGTCGATAGCGATCAAATCGAGACATTGAGCACAATCAACATTATACCAATGTTATACCAATCAACATTATACCACAAGATAGCTGACATACTCAGAACATCCAAATATCCAAATCAAGGGTTGAAAATCATTTGCACCAGCTTGGTTACATTAATCACTTCGATGTTTGGGTTCCACATAAGTTAAGAGCAAAAAAAAAAAAAAAAAACCCACTTCTTAACTGAATTTCTGTATGTGATTCTCTACTTAAATGTACATTCTGTTTTTAAAACAAATTGTGACAGGTGATGAAACGTGGATACTGTACAATATTGTGAAGCAGAACAGGTCATGGTGTAAGCAAAATGAACTAGCACCAGCCGCACCAAAGGCCAGTCTTCATTCAAAGAAAGGTGATGCTGTGTATGTGGTGGGATTGCAAGGGAGTCCTCTATTCTAAGCTCCTTCTGGAAAACCAAATGATTAATTCCCACAAGTGCCACTCCCAGTTAGACTAACTGAAAGCAGCACTCAACAGAGTATCTGGAATTAGTCATAAAAACATATAATCTTCCATCAGGATAATACAAGACTCTATGATTCTTTGATAACCAGGCAAAACTCATCTGCCCTATTCCCCAGACATTATACCTTCAGAAGGTACAATCTCTTTATTTTACTCTTTATAAAATTCTCTTAATGGTAAAAATGTCAATTCCCTGGAAGACTGTAAAAGGCACCTGGAACAGTCCTTTGCTCAAAAAGAAAAACAAATTTGGAAAGATGGAATTATGAAGTTACCTGGAAAATGGTAGAAGATAGTGAAACAAAGTGGTGGCTATGTTATTCAATAAAGTTCTCAGTGAAAATGAAAAATGTGTCTTTTATTTTCACTTTAAAACTGAAGGAAATAGGAGAGAGGGGACTACATATTTAGATACCTTAAAATCAACTTCAGATTAAATACATTAAGTCCTTTAAAAAAAAAACAACTGAAGGAATTTTTTGGTCAACCCAATAATACTGATATAAAATAGTATCAATAATACACGAATTATGTCACATTGTCCTTTATGCTAAAAAAAAAAAAAGGTCCCTTTTCTAGGTGTTCAGTAATTATGAAGAAGACAAACCATACCTTGTAAAATTCTCCCTCTCTTCGCAGTTAAGCTCTTTAAGACCCTCATTCATGCGTTCCTGTTCCATAGTGCATTCTTCCTGTTCTTTTGCTTTCCGTTGCACTGAGAACAACAAAAGTAATTTTTGCTAAATGAATTTTTTTTTTCCAGAAAAGACTTGCTAACATCTTTCTGGGCATCAAAGCTGTATTGTCTTTAGAAAGGCAGAGTTTAGAAACACTGGGCTAGATCTTAGTTCAATAAGGTAGAAGTAGTCACCTCCACTGGGGCTTCCCAGGTGGCATAGTGGTAACGCAGGAGACACAAGATCATGGGTTCGATCTCCAGGGAAGATCCCCTGGAGGAGGAAATGGCAGCCTGCTCCAGTTTTCTTGCCTGGAAAATTCCACCGACAGAGGAGCCTAGTAGGCTCCAGTCCATGTGGCCTCAAAGAGTCAGATATGAGAGAATGACTGAGCACACACACAGTCATCTCCATCAAGGAAAGAATAGGATTTAGGCTCATATGTGCTATAATCTACAGAAAGTTCCTCTTAATCATTAGTCACTGAAATCAATGAACAGCCTTCTTCAAACCAGATCACCACTGTTAGAATACTTGTCATCTTCCTCTTTTTGAGGACAAACAGTTCTGTTGCCATTAATGTTAATAGAAGAGCTTCTTTATTACAAATAAAGTATTGGAAAAACAGTATGTGAGGCTTTTATAAACTAAATAAGGAAAACTTAACCAATCCAGTAGAAAAAGATAGAAAACACAGAGTTCACAGAGGAACAACTACAACCAGGCAATATACATCTGCAATGCTTATATCTCTGGCTCTCAAATCCATTTACAGGGATTTATTCTAATCATATATGAGTCAAAAAACTATGTACAGAGATGGTGACCCGTAATGCTACAACAGCAAGAAAAAAATTCAAAACAAGCTGAAGGTCCATTGGTTGTGTTTAGGTAAAATAAATTATGGTCTATTTTTAGAATGGCTTTCTAGGTAGCACTACAAATCTTATAATTGAAGAAAAACGACTTGACTTGGAAAAATGTTTATGATAAGTGGGAAGTGCAGGTTGTAAAATAATTTATACAAGAAGATATTAATTTGGGAGAGGAAATACCATACATAGCAAAAATACTGGAAGGAAATCAGGAAGTTGTGAACAAGAGCTATTCCTGGGTGGTGGAATTATGCTTGAATTTATTTCCTTGTTTATAAATGATTCCAAATGCTTAAATTTCCCATGTTTTCTCATGTATTCTGAAACGTTTATCATGGTGGAATATAGAAATCTTTTTAGTGTAGAAGCTTTCTTCTCATCTCTTAAAATTCCATCTAATACTGGCATTCAGCTGATGTTATTGTTCCTGGAATTGAGAATTAATCAATGAAACCAAGATGAGCTTTCTCTTTAAAAGTGAACGTGAAGTCTAGTGGAACCTTAATAAGAAAGGTGGCCGTCTGGACACAAAATTGTGGAAATCCTCTCAGTGATTATTTCCTTTTGTGACCAAGGAATGTTTGAGGGAATTCAATGCTGGGCTAAGACAGAGAGGTGAGCAAGAAATGGTGAGAACCCCAGAAAGAAAGCTTTTTTATGAATAGGGGAAAGGTTTATTATGAATAAGGGAACACAGAGGGCCTCTCAAGGAATGTGACATTTGAGCTAGCCTTGAAGGATGTACAGGATTTCTCAAGATCAAAAGCATCATAGGGAATGAAAACCACCCAAGCAAAAGGCATGCAGGTATGGACATATGGAGATCTCTGCAGAAAGATATTTAAGTATTCAATTAGGTAAGGTGCACAAAGCAGGGATCATACCTAATCCTTTGTACATGCCTCATGGTATTTCACACATAGTATCTATTTAATGAATATTTTGGTTGCTACTTAAATTGAATTAAGGCCCGAATATAATTATAATTGATTTTCTTACACTTTTTTTGAATCTGCAATGCTTATATCTCTGGCTCTCAAATCCATTTACAGGGATTTATTCTAATCATATATGAGTCAAAAAACTATGTACAGAGATGGTGACCCGTAATGCTACAACAGCAAGAAAAAAATTCAAAACAAGCTGAAGGTCCATTGGTTGTGTTTAGGTAAAATAAATTATGGTCTATTTTTAGAATGGCTTTCTAGGTAGCACTACAAATCTTATAATTGAAGAAAAACGACTTGACTTGGAAAAATGTTTATGATAAGTGGGAAGTGCAGGTTGTAAAATAATTTATACAAGAAGATATTAATTTGGGAGAGGAAATACCATACATAGCAAAAATACTGGAAGGAAATCAGGAAGTTGTGAACAAGAGCTATTCCTGGGTGGTGGAATTATGCTTGAATTTATTTCCTTGTTTATAAATGATTCCAAATGCTTAAATTTCCCATGTTTTCTCATGTATTCTGAAACGTTTATCATGGTGGAATATAGAAATCTTTTTAGTGTAGAAGCTTTCTTCTCATCTCTTAAAATTCCATCTAATACTGGCATTCAGCTGATGTTATTGTTCCTGGAATTGAGAATTAATCAATGAAACCAAGATGAGCTTTCTCTTTAAAAGTGAACGTGAAGTCTAGTGGAACCTTAATAAGAAAGGTGGCCGTCTGGACACAAAATTGTGGAAATCCTCTCAGTGATTATTTCCTTTTGTGACCAAGGAATGTTTGAGGGAATTCAATGCTGGGCTAAGACAGAGAGGTGAGCAAGAAATGGTGAGAACCCCAGAAAGAAAGCTTTTTTATGAATAGGGGAAAGGTTTATTATGAATAAGGGAACACAGAGGGCCTCTCAAGGAATGTGACATTTGAGCTAGCCTTGAAGGATGTACAGGATTTCTCAAGATCAAAAGCATCATAGGGAATGAAAACCACCCAAGCAAAAGGCATGCAGGTATGGACATATGGAGATCTCTGCAGAAAGATATTTAAGTATTCAATTAGGTAAGGTGCACAAAGCAGGGATCATACCTAATCCTTTGTACATGCCTCATGGTATTTCACACATAGTATCTATTTAATGAATATTTTGGTTGCTACTTAAATTGAATTAAGGCCCGAATATAATTATAATTGATTTTCTTACACTTTTCTTGAACTTGAAGTTTCCTTGTACACATGACCTCATTCAAAAGTTGTTTTCTTGCCTCCTTTTCAAGTCTCAGCTCCTTGTCCTTCTCAGCAAACTTCTTTTCCTTCTCCTTCTCTAACATTCTATCCAGTTCTTTCTCTTGAGCTTTTTCTTCCTCATGCCGCTGTGCCAAGTATTGATTATATATCTTCTGTTCTCTTTTCATGTCTTCCTACATAAAATTAAAATTACCTCACGTTGTTAAAACTTTTAAGTGTGATGGTGCTACGGAGGGTAAGTCTTAAACTCTTTTAGAACTATACTTCCTTAGAATTACATACCAATACTTTTACAGATGAAATATTGTTTCTAGGGCTTACTTAAAAATATTCAAGATGACCATGGGGAATGGGTGGGAGGGACAGATGAAACAAGAATGGCTATTGGCTGATGGTTGTGGAAGCTAGGTAATGGAGATACATTGTGCTGTTTTTTTGCATCTGTTTGAAATATTTTATAACACATTTTAAATAGTTTAAATAGCAATAATTCAAACACTTTCTCCAAGTGTTTCTCAAACAGGTTCCCAAATAGTTTTCAAGTATACAACTTTATTTTCATTTATTTGTGTTTAGTGCTTCATCGCTCGGTTGTGCCAACTCTTGGCAACCCCTCTGCCAGGTTCTGCTGTCCATGGGGATTCTCCAGGCAAGAATACGGGAGTGGGTTGCCATCCCCTCCACCAGGGGATCTTCTCCATCCAGGGATCGAACCTGTGTCTCTTACAGCTCCTGCACTGGCAGGTGGGTTTTTTACCACTAGCACCAGCACCACTTAGGAAGCCCAACTTTACTCATAACCACCAAAACCACCAAGGACGTCCTTCAGAAGGTAAATGGATATACTTAGTACATCCCCACAATGGAATATTTTCAATGATAAAAGGAAATGAACTATCAAGCTATGAAAAGGAGGGAATGTAGATGCACATTAGTATATTACTTAGTGAAAGAAAATATGCAAAGCCTTTATATTATGTGATTCCAAAAACATGACATTCTGGAAAAGGCAAAACTATGGAGACAGTACTTAGTCACTCTACTTCCTGCAACCCCATCCCGCTATCACAGTACTAACATCATGATACAGAGTAGTTCTCAAAATCGACTGAGCATCAGAATCTCCTGGGAGAACTTGTTAAAACTCAGTCTTTGCCAAGATCTAAATTAGGAGATTCTGATTCTGGAACCTATGAATTTCTATTTCTAACATCCTTCCAGAGGACACTGATGCTGTGGTCTGTGGGCTGTACTTACAGAAGCTCTGTTAACAGTTTATTCTACACATGACTGGCTCTGATAAGACACAGCTCAGCAAGGAACTTCATCTAGCACATAGTAGGCACTGAACAAATGTCTTACTTTTTTTTGCTTCTTTTTATCATTCTCATCCTGTAAACTTTGAAGGGCATTTTGCATAAGTTTCATGTCCAGGTCCTGCTCTTCTCTGTACTCCTGCTGCATACGTTCCATCTTCTCTTGGAGAGCTTTTTGCAAAGTAGCTCTTATTTCCTGTTTCTTTTTCTGTTTTTTTAGCTTATCCTGTTCATTCTCAAGTTTCACCTGAGCTTTGTCGTTCTCCTAAGGCAGAACAATGATGAAGACAACGTCTCAGTACGGCTGGACAAAACAAAGGACTTAATGCAATTCATCTAAGAAGTGAGAATAAAGGGGTTCTTGGAAACACACATTCCTGCATGTAAATGGACTATTAGAAATAAAACTTGCCTTTTCATTGCCGAATCAGCAATAAGACTTTGCAAAACTGCTGTCTAGGTGTGATTATAAAGTAATAAAAAGTTGTAGAGTTCAAAAGGAAGAAAACTATGAAGATAAATGACTTTTATTCTTACTATCTATTCACTTACTCCCATTTTCAACATGCTGGCGTATTGACTTTACAATTGAGTCTTCTATGCATCTGCATATCTGAATTTGGACACAATATTAACCATCAGTAAGAGTCCAAGAATGAAAATGTGCACCTCAGCTGGGTATACAAAAGTAAATTATGTATTTTGTTCTTTAAAAGGTTCTTCTGGGCTTCCTGGTGGCCCAGTGGGTAAGGACACTGCCTTGCAGTGCAAGGGTTCTTCTGACATAACAAAAAACCTTTTGGCCCTGAAAAGGCAAAACTATGGAGACAGTACTTAGTCACTCTACTTCCTGCAACCCCATCCCGCTATCACAGTACTAACATCATGATACAGAGTAGTTCTCAAAATCGACTGAGCATCAGAATCTCCTGGGAGAACTTGTTAAAACTCAGTCTTTGCCAAGATCTAAATTAGGAGATTCTGATTCTGGAACCTATGAATTTCTATTTCTAACATCCTTCCAGAGGACACTGATGCTGTGGTCTGTGGGCTGTACTTACAGAAGCTCTGTTAACAGTTTATTCTACACATGACTGGCTCTGATAAGACACAGCTCAGCAAGGAACTTCATCTAGCACATAGTAGGCACTGAACAAATGTCTTACTTTTTTTTGCTTCTTTTTATCATTCTCATCCTGTAAACTTTGAAGGGCATTTTGCATAAGTTTCATGTCCAGGTCCTGCTCTTCTCTGTACTCCTGCTGCATACGTTCCATCTTCTCTTGGAGAGCTTTTTGCAAAGTAGCTCTTATTTCCTGTTTCTTTTTCTGTTTTTTTAGCTTATCCTGTTCATTCTCAAGTTTCACCTGAGCTTTGTCGTTCTCCTAAGGCAGAACAATGATGAAGACAACGTCTCAGTACGGCTGGACAAAACAAAGGACTTAATGCAATTCATCTAAGAAGTGAGAATAAAGGGGTTCTTGGAAACACACATTCCTGCATGTAAATGGACTATTAGAAATAAAACTTGCCTTTTCATTGCCGAATCAGCAATAAGACTTTGCAAAACTGCTGTCTAGGTGTGATTATAAAGTAATAAAAAGTTGTAGAGTTCAAAAGGAAGAAAACTATGAAGATAAATGACTTTTATTCTTACTATCTATTCACTTACTCCCATTTTCAACATGCTGGCGTATTGACTTTACAATTGAGTCTTCTATGCGCATCTGCATATCTGAATTTGGACACAATATTAACCATCAGTAAGAGTCCAAGAATGAAAATGTGCACCTCAGCTGGGTATACAAAAGTAAATTATGTATTTTGTTCTTTAAAAGGTTCTTCTGGGCTTCCCTGGTGGCCCAGTGGGTAAGGACACTGCCTTGCAGTGCAAGGGGCGCCAATTCAATCCCTGGCCTGGGAAGATCCCACGTGCCACCGAGCGGCTGGACTGGTGTGTCCAATTAGGAGCCAGCGCCCTGGAACCCACGTGCCCAGAGCTGGGGCTCTGAAGCGAGAGAGGCCACTGCGATGGGAGGCCCACAAAGGCCAAAGAACAAAGATGGATGGAAATAAATAAATGAAAGATCAATAGAAGTGCCTCCCCCCCAAAAAAATAATAAAAAAATAGTTCTTCCATGTTCCTCTGATTTTCTCATCTATCTGACCCTCCTGGCTGGCTTATCTGCCGGACCAATCAGGCGGTTTTAACGGGTGTACCACCACTGCTGGGCATTGGGAGTTTAGTAGAAAATCTGGATATGGTATAAACTGAGGCATTAATCCTCTCACCAATGGCATTTGAACTCTCCTGGAGGGACAAGTCCTTGCCCAGCTTGGACAGGAGATGACACTGAGTGAGGAGAGATACCATTCCCAACTGACTTGATCTAACTTAGACAACAGCCCTGATTACCATGATATCTGGTTGGTGAGAGGGGAATTATTTCCATTAATGCCATAAGCAGTAAATCCACACTAAATTGTAGGGTCAAATGAGATAATATAAGTGAAAACACTCTGCAGTATTTAAGGCAAAACAATGGCATCAAACATGAAAGCCAGTGGGATATGAGCCACACTTTTCTAAAAAAGGGAAAGGGTGACTACAGGAGGCAGTAATCATCCAAATCGAACTATGAAACAGCTGAAGATAGAAATGGGGGAGAACGGCTCAAGACTAAGAAACCTACAAGTATTTTACTATGTCTTGGTTTCCCCAGGTTAGTCCCGATTTTATACTGCTGTGCTGAGGTACTGAATTAACTACACCCTTTCAATCTCAAATATGTCAGATTTGAATGATAAACAGTCCCTCATTCAAAAAGAGACTTAGAATAACAATGTTTGGATCCTGATTTAAATATCAAATAATTGAGACGATGGAAATTTGATGCTGATTTTAGATTGTAATAATGAATTATTATTTTTTCTTAGGTTTGACACTTGCACTGTATAAGAAAAGCCCTTACTTATTGCTAAGATGCATATTTAAGATGTATGTAAGGGGAAAATGACATGTCTGGGACATATTTTAAAACAAAAATAGAAGGCAATAGTATACAGGAAGTCAAATGTGTCAAAATATAACAAATGAAACTGGGAGGTTGATACACAAGGGCTCATGGTACTCTTACTTCTGTGCATTCGAAAATGTGCGTATGTATCATGGAAATAAATAAATGAAAGATCAATAGAAGTGCCTCCCCCCCAAAAAAATAATAAAAAAATAGTTCTTCCATGTTCCTCTGATTTTCTCATCTATCTGACCCTCCTGGCTGGCTTATCTGCCGGACCAATCAGGCGGTTTTAACGGGTGTACCACCACTGCTGGGCATTGGGAGTTTAGTAGAAAATCTGGATATGGTATAAACTGAGGCATTAATCCTCTCACCAATGGCATTTGAACTCTCCTGGAGGGACAAGTCCTTGCCCAGCTTGGACAGGAGATGACACTGAGTGAGGAGAGATACCATTCCCAACTGACTTGATCTAACTTAGACAACAGCCCTGATTACCATGATATCTGGTTGGTGAGAGGGGAATTATTTCCATTAATGCCATAAGCAGTAAATCCACACTAAATTGTAGGGTCAAATGAGATAATATAAGTGAAAACACTCTGCAGTATTTAAGGCAAAACAATGGCATCAAACATGAAAGCCAGTGGGATATGAGCCACACTTTTCTAAAAAGGAAGGCTGACTACAGGAGGCAGTAATCATCCAAATCGAACTATGAAACAGCTGAAGATAGAAATGGGGGAGAACGGCTCAAGACTAAGAAACCTACAAGTATTTTACTATGTCTTGGTTTCCCCAGGTTAGTCCCGATTTTATACTGCTGTGCTGAGGTACTGAATTAACTACACCCTTTCAATCTCAAATATGTCAGATTTGAATGATAAACAGTCCCTCATTCAAAAAGAGACTTAGAATAACAATGTTTGGATCCTGATTTAAATATCAAATAATTGAGACGATGGAAATTTGATGCTGATTTTAGATTGTAATAATGAATTATTATTTTTTCTTAGGTTTGACACTTGCACTGTATAAGAAAAGCCCTTACTTATTGCTAAGATGCATATTTAAGATGTATGTAAGGGGAAAATGACATGTCTGGGACATATTTTAAAACAAAAATAGAAGGCAATAGTATACAGGAAGTCAAATGTGTCAAAATATAACAAATGAAACTGGGAGGTTGATACACAAGGGCTCATGGTACTCTCTACTTCTGTGCATTCGAAAATGTGCGTATTATTATTTAATATAACATTATTGTTATAATTATAACAAACACTATTATAACCTTAGAAAGGATGGAATTTATATAACATTCTTGACATTACAAAATAATAGTGACAAAGAACCTATCAGTGGCTGCTAGGGTTTAGGGTTGAGGGTAGTCATAAAATAAAATTTGTATTTTAAGGCAAAACAAAAAAATGTAAACATAAATTTTCTCTCTCTGCCTGCTTGGGCCTCCTCCCTCCCCCTTTACTGTGCAATGTACATCTTCATTATGCATTAACTGACTGTGACCCCAGGGACTGTAGCCCGCAGGCTCCTCTGTCCACGGAACTCTCCAGGCGAGAATACTGGAGTGGGCCATGCCCTCCTCCAGGGGATCTTCCCGACCCGGGGACGGAACCCCGGTCTCCGACACTGCAGGCAGAGCCTCCCGCGCTGCAGCGGATTCTTACCCATATGAGCTACCAGAAAGGCCTCATACATAAATCAAACCTCCTCAAAGATGGGAATGCCTACTCCACGGTAAAGATTAATTTTTCTCTTCTTCCTTCTGACACCAGCAATGGAAGTTCTTAAACTATCAGTATTCTTCCCCAACTCTGTAAGGGGTCATGGTGAGTTACGGCTTGCTTTGTACATACTTACCTGGAGTATATATCTTTGGTGAACTTTACGTAAAATGTCTGTGTGTCATTTTGATGTGCAACCCTTTGTCTTGAAAATGTACATGAATGTGCCTTCAACTACTAACAGGAACAATTCTCAGAGCTTGAGAGTCTGTCTCCCATCTTATGATCCTTAGTTTAGCTTGAATAAAGTTCTCCTTTCCTTCTTGACTTGATTAACAGAGTTAGAGTTTATAACTATAAAGGAGTAGCTGGAAGGAGTTTCTTTGAAGGATAGAACAGTTCTGTATCCTGATTCTGGCAGTGACTATGTAAATATAAAAAAACAAATTTAAAAAATAGAAGGCAATAGTATACAGGAAGTCAAATGTGTCAAAATATAACAAATGAAACTGGGAGGTTGATACACAAGGGCTCATGGTACTCTCTACTTCTGTGCATTCGAAAATGTGCGTATTATTATTTAATATAACATTATTGTTATAATTATAACAAACACTATTATAACCTTAGAAAGGATGGAATTTATATAACATTCTTGACATTACAAAATAATAGTGACAAAGAACCTATCAGTGGCTGCTAGGGTTTAGGGTTGAGGGTAGTCATAAAATAAAATTTGTATTTTAAGGCAAAACAAAAAAATGTAAACATAAATTTCTCTCTCTCTGCCTGCTTGGGCCTCCTCCCTCCCCCTTTACTGTGCAATGTACATCTTCATTATGCATTAACTGACTGTGACCCCAGGGACTGTAGCCCGCAGGCTCCTCTGTCCACGGAACTCTCCAGGCGAGAATACTGGAGTGGGCCATGCCCTCCTCCAGGGGATCTTCCCGACCCGGGGACGGAACCCCGGTCTCCGACACTGCAGGCAGAGCCTCCCGCGCTGCAGCGGATTCTTACCCATATGAGCTACCAGAAAGGCCTCATACATAAATCAAACCTCCTCAAAGATGGGAATGCCTACTCCACGGTAAAGATTAATTTTTCTCTTCTTCCTTCTGACACCAGCAATGGAAGTTCTTAAACTATCAGTATTCTTCCCCAACTCTGTAAGGGGTCATGGTGAGTTACGGCTTGCTTTGTACATACTTACCTGGAGTATATATCTTTGGTGAACTTTACGTAAAATGTCTGTGTGTCATTTTGATGTGCAACCCTTTGTCTTGAAAATGTACATGAATGTGCCTTCAACTACTAACAGGAACAATTCTCAGAGCTTGAGAGTCTGTCTCCCATCTTATGATCCTTAGTTTAGCTTGAATAAAGTTCTCCTTTCCTTCTTGACTTGATTAACAGAGTTAGAGTTTATAACTATAAAGGAGTAGCTGGAAGGAGTTTCTTTGAAGGATAGAACAGTTCTGTATCCTGATTCTGGCAGTGACTATGTAAATCTACACATGTGGTAAAATCTCTTAGAACTATAACCCTTCCTCCAAAGAGCACACATAAAAGCTGGTGAAAGCCCAAGAAAGGCTTTTTAGTTCAGTTAAATAAGTAATAGCTTTAACTGAAAGTATTATACTAATATTAATTCCTGGTCTTTGTAAGTCTTGCTCTCTTTTTACATCTATATCTATCTATCTATATCTATACACACACACATACACATATATATATACATACACACATTATTCAGTTATGTAAAGCCACACAGAAACTCTAAAATTTTTAGCACCTTTTTGTTAAAGTTATTTCAAAAAATAATTTTTTAAAGCAAGGTAGAAAATAGAGTTTGGTATGTTAAAATAAAAAAATAATTTTTTTCATCTTTGTCCCTGGTTCCTAGCACATAGCTCTTAAAACCCTTGGAATCTCCAATTGGATGAGATTATCTTCGCAGCCTAATGAGATGACCAGTGGCTGAAGCCCCTCAATAGCTTCAGAAAGGCCAAACCATGTGATCCGGGAGTTGGAAATGTTAGCTCTACCCCTTGACCTCCAGGGAGGGAAGAGGGGCCAGAGATGGAGTTCAATCATTAATAGTCAACAAATTAATCAATCATGTCTGTGGGATGAAGCTGCCATTAAAGCCCCCAAATGAGGAGGCTCCGAGAGGCTCCAGGTTGGGGAGAATGTCAAAGCAATGGGAGCATGGTGTGCTCAGACAGGGTGTGGAAGCTCTGGGCACCACCCCACCTTTCCTAAAGCATCTCTTCCATTTGGCCCGATGAGGTTCTTTGAAAACCTGGAGTATATATCTTTGGGGAACTTTACGTAAAATGTCTGTGTGTCATTTTGATGTGCAACCCTTTGTCTTGAAAATGTACATGAATGTGCCTTCAACTACTAACAGGAACAATTCTCAGAGCTTGAGAGTCTGTCTCCCATCTTATGATCCTTAGTTTAGCTTGAATAAAGTTCTCCTTTCCTTCTTGACTTGATTAACAGAGTTAGAGTTTATAACTATAAAGGAGTAGCTGGAAGGAGTTTCTTTGAAGGATAGAACAGTTCTGTATCCTGATTCTGGCAGTGACTATGTAAATCTACACATGTGGTAAAATCTCTTAGAACTATAACCCTTCCTCCAAAGAGCACACATAAAAGCTGGTGAAAGCCCAAGAAAGGCTTTTTAGTTCAGTTAAATAAGTAATAGCTTTAACTGAAAGTATTATACTAATATTAATTCCTGGTCTTTGTAAGTCTTGCTCTCTTTTTACATCTATATCTATCTATCTATATCTATACACACACACATACACATATATATATACATACACACATTATTCAGTTATGTAAAGCCACACAGAAACTCTAAAATTTTTAGCACCTTTTTGTTAAAGTTATTTCAAAAAATAATTTTTTAAAGCAAGGTAGAAAATAGAGTTTGGTATGTTAAAATAAAAAAATAATTTTTTTCATCTTTGTCCCTGGTTCCTAGCACATAGCTCTTAAAACCCTTGGAATCTCCAATTGGATGAGATTATCTTCGCAGCCTAATGAGATGACCAGTGGCTGAAGCCCCTCAATAGCTTCAGAAAGGCCAAACCATGTGATCCGGGAGTTGGAAATGTTAGCTCTACCCCTTGACCTCCAGGGAGGGAAGAGGGGCCAGAGATGGAGTTCAATCATTAATAGTCAACAAATTAATCAATCATGTCTGTGGGATGAAGCTGCCATTAAAGCCCCCAAATGAGGAGGCTCCGAGAGGCTCCAGGTTGGGGAGAATGTCAAAGCAATGGGAGCATGGTGTGCTCAGACAGGGTGTGGAAGCTCTGGGCACCACCCCACCTTTCCCTAAGCATCTCTTCCATTTGGCCATCTCTGAGTTGCAATCTGGTTTTTTTGTTGTTGTTTATTTTTGGCTCTTCTGGGTTTTCACTGCTGCTGCAGGCTCTTCTCTAGTTGTAGGGAGTGGGTCTACTCTCTAGCTGAGGTGACCAGGCTTCTTCTTGAGGTGACGTCTCTTGTTGTGGGACTTTGGCTCTAGGGCACACGGGCTTCTGTAATTGGGAAACATGGGCTCAACAGTTGCAGCTCTGAGGCTCTAGAGCACAGGCTCAGTAGTTGTGGCTCCCTGGCTTAGTTGCTCTGCAGCATGTGGGATCTTCCCAGATCAGGGATCAAACCCGCGTCTCCTGCACTGGCAGGCGAACTCTTTACCACTGAGCTACTAGGGAAGCCTGTAATCTTTATTATAAGCTAGTAATGGTAAGTAAAGCACTTTCCTAAGCTGTATGAGTTGTTTTAGTGAATTATAAAAACTGAGGGAGAGGCATGAGAATCTTGGACTTTGTAGCCCAGCTGGATAAAAGTGTAAGTAACCAAGGGACCCACTACCTGTGATTGGCCATCTGAAGAGAGGGCAGTCTTGTGGGACTTACGAAGCTGGACACTAACTCCAGATAGTACCGGAACTGGTCAAATTGTAGGTCACCTATTCAGTGTCTGCAGAGCATCAGAGCATTGTTTGGTGTAAGGAAAAATCCCACACAGTTAGTGTCAGCAGTGTTGTGAGTAAAAAGGACTCACTAAGTATGTTACACCTGAGGAGAGGGGATATACAGGTTATTTGGGGTCCACCATTTGATTTCCTTAGAGATTTTTTACTAAACTCCTCAAAATGAAACGGTCTTAAACCAGGTATTTCTGGGGCTCTGGCAAGAACACCTTTGAGGTTTCTTATGGTTTCAAATTTCAATCCTTGGAATTTCCAGGAAAATAGGACCTTCTTCCTCAATGTAATGATATGAAAGCATCAGTTGTTGAATTGCTACTTCTTGGAGTGCAGTCACATACTTCCAGTGACACCTTAAGTATCTGTACACCAGGAGCAGTGATTTTGATGCTCACGGTCTAGGGGGTCAATTGATACTCTAGCTATTGGATAATCACTTTACA
The DNA here is from genome assembly GCA_022376925.1 of Tragulus kanchil. NCBI lineage: Eukaryota > Metazoa > Chordata > Mammalia > Artiodactyla > Tragulidae > Tragulus > Tragulus kanchil. The sequence continues at coordinate 141,975,375 of JAIOJX010000003.1, forward strand.
TAGGATTTGGAAACTGTCCACTTTCCCTATGAAAGGCTGAGGGTGGACGTTGTCATGGCCCCTAGCTTCCCATGGCACTGCCGATGCTTGTCCCACTTCATCCTCATGACAAAGACAAGGGCCCTTTGCCTCATCCTGCCGATGAACAAACTGAGTCACAGCAAGAAAGTGACTTGCTCTGTACAATGAGTTGGCGCTGTCTGCGGGGTCCTGAAATCCCAGGCTCTGACCATGGTCTGCTTCCCTGTGAGCCAGCCTTGGCCATCATCAGGCAAACCACAGGAGCAGGCCTGGGAACTGTGTATTCTACCCACTGAGTTCATCGTCCCACCACAAACATTTCAAAACCAACAAAACCCACCACCAGGCGCGCCTCCTCCTCCTTCAGCCGCTGCACCGCCTGCTTTTGCACCTGGATGCTGGTGACCTGAGCACTCAGCCCCAGGCATGTGTTCTCCACGAGCTCTCTCCGTCTCCTCGCCTCTTCGGCTTCTCGCTTCTCTTTGGCCAGCCGGTCTTCTTCCCAGAGCTTTGAGAACATCTGCTCTTCCACCCGCTTCTGCCTTTTCAGCTCCTCATTAAATGCTATCTGTGTTTTCCGCCTCGCATACTGCCTTCTGATGGATACCGGACAACTCAGCACGGAGCATCAGAGCATTGTTTGGTGTAAGGAAAATCCCACACAGTTAGTGTCAGCAGTGTTGTGAGTAAAAGGACTCACTAAGTATGTTACACCTGAGGAGAGGGGATATACAGGTTATTTGGGGTCCACCATTTGATTTCCTTAGAGATTTTTTACTAAACTCCTCAAAATGAAACGGTCTTAAACCAGGTATTTCTGGGGCTCTGGCAAGAACACCTTTGAGGTTTCTTATGGTTTCAAATTTCAATCCTTGGAATTTCCAGGAAAATAGGACCTTCTTCCTCAATGTAATGATATGAAAGCATCAGTTGTTGAATTGCTACTTCTTGGAGTGCAGTCACATACTTCCAGTGACACCTTAAGTATCTGTACACCAGGAGCAGTGATTTTGATGCTCACGGTCTAGGGGGTCAATTGATACTCTAGCTATTGGATAATCACTTTACATAGGATTTGGAAACTGTCCACTTTCCCTATGAAAGGCTGAGGGTGGACGTTGTCATGGCCCCTAGCTTCCCATGGCACTGCCGATGCTTGTCCCACTTCATCCTCATGACAAAGACAAGGGCCCTTTGCCTCATCCTGCCGATGAACAAACTGAGTCACAGCAAGAAAGTGACTTGCTCTGTACAATGAGTTGGCGCTGTCTGCGGGGTCCTGAAATCCCAGGCTCTGACCATGGTCTGCTTCCCTGTGAGCCAGCCTTGGCCATCATCAGGCAAACCACAGGAGCAGGCCTGGGAACTGTGTATTCTACCCACTGAGTTCATCGTCCCACCACAAACATTTCAAAAAAAAACCAACAAAACCCACCACCAGGCGCGCCTCCTCCTCCTTCAGCCGCTGCACCGCCTGCTTTTGCACCTGGATGCTGGTGACCTGAGCACTCAGCCCCAGGCATGTGTTCTCCACGAGCTCTCTCCGTCTCCTCGCCTCTTCGGCTTCTCGCTTCTCTTTGGCCAGCCGGTCTTCTTCCCAGAGCTTTGAGAACATCTGCTCTTCCACCCGCTTCTGCCTTTTCAGCTCCTCATTAAATGCTATCTGTGTTTTCCGCTCCTCGCATACTGCCTTCTGATGGATACCGGACAACTCAGCACGGAGCTCATCACAGCGCTCCCTGAAAGGACAATTTAAACAAGAAATCCAGCCTTTCGTAAGACTCGCTCTCTTTAGGCAAAAGACACACAGTCTGCACAGTCAGACACTGAAGCAAGAAAGGTAAAGAGCTGGATGTAGGTCATCTGAGCAGCGGATACACGTGAGGCAGCAGCAAGGCGGGAGGCACCCCGAGGCCACAGCAAAATACAGGCACTGGAGTCAAGCAGAGCAGGCTCAGAATCCTGGTTCTGACGTTTCCTGTGTGACCTTGGGCCAAAAATTCAATGTATCTGAGCCTGTTTCTATACCTGTAAGAAAACTGTCTTTCAAGGTTCTGCTAAGGATCAGAGATGAATGGACGTAAATACCTGGTAGATAATAGGAACTCAGTAAATGGTAACTGCTGTGATTCCTACAGAGGAAACAGAAGAGGGACAAGTCCCTGTAACATTACAAGGAGATGAAGGCGTTAGTAGAAGGAGACCCTGCATCAACATCCAAGAAGAGATCCAAGGACAGTCAGCACAGTCATAGTGACGCGTCCCCACTGCCCCTGGATGCCAGGCAGGGCAGGGCACGCGCTCCCTGAAGGGGCTGCTGCCAGAGTTGAGAAAACAGTCCTATGGCTGCCTTTCCATGAAAAGGTTTATGTCACCACTCAAGAAGAAATGTTATTTCAGTAAGTGTTTAGACCTTATTCTTTCTCCAAATTTATTCAGATGTTCTCCATTGAGCTGAAATTCAACACTGACTGTACTCTAGAATTATTCACTTGTATTTTCTAAACCTCACTCTTCCCTTCCTCCAGACCAGACTTGTTAAACCAGAATATCCATGGTGTAGGACCATCTGTATTTCTTTTTTTGCGTATTTTTAAAGAGTGCCTCAGGTGGTTCTGACATTTAGCCAACTTTGAGAGAATGTCTGATGGAAGGAATTTTTTTTCTTTCCCCCATCATGCCTCTTTTATTTATATTTATTTTCATCCATCTTCTTTTTTTATTATTATTCTTTGGCATGTGTGGGCCTCCCACTGCAGTGGCCTCTTTCACTGCAGAATACCAGCTCTGGGCGTATGCGCTCCAGAGCACTGGCTCATAATTGGACACACTGGTCCAGCCACTCAGCGGCACGTGTGATCTTCCTGGGCCAGGGATCGAATCAGTTCCCCTTGCACTGCAAAGCAGACTCTACCCACTGGACCACCAGGGAAGCCCAGGAATTTTTTTCTTTTTTTTAATAAACATCAAGTTTTCCTGGCTTCTAAATAAAATCCTGCGTAAGTAGCTGAAGTTTGGAGAGTAAGCTCAGTAAAGAACTATTAAAGCGACTCAAATTGCTAAGACTGAGAGAAAGGATGAGGTCTAAACTCTTACTAACAATGGTGGTCAATCTCACACTAAATGACATTTATCAGATGTGACTGAGTATTGGTTACTATTTGATGAGGATTAGTTTCACATATGATATGATGTCCTTCATGCAGAATTAACACTGCATGAAGGAACTCATATCATATATATTTTTTTTGATCAGTAGGTCTTCAAACTTTTTTGATTATATATGTCTTTCCATAAAAAGTCTAAGCACCCACAATATTATTTATAAAATATTAGGTTATCATATAAAGTATTTACATGAGAAAGTTAAAATTAGAGCTGAGCTACAAAGCATTAAATAGAATACAATGATAATAATTACTGATAAGAGGAAAACATTCTGTCAGTGCTTCACATGGTACTTTCACTTATAAAATCTTATTTCATCCTTAAGGCTTTCAGATGTTCTCCATTGAGCTGAAATTCAACACTGACTGTACTCTAGAATTATTCACTTGTATTTTCTAAACCTCACTCTTCCCTTCCTCCAGACCAGACTTGTTAAACCAGAATATCCATGGTGTAGGACCATCTGTATTTCTTTTTTTGCGTATTTTTAAAGAGTGCCTCAGGTGGTTCTGACATTTAGCCAACTTTGAGAGAATGTCTGATGGAAGGAATTTTTTTTCTTTCCCCCATCATGCCTCTTTTATTTATATTTATTTTCATCCATCTTCTTTTTTTATTATTATTCTTTGGCATGTGTGGGCCTCCCACTGCAGTGGCCTCTTTCACTGCAGAATACCAGCTCTGGGCGTATGCGCTCCAGAGCACTGGCTCATAATTGGACACACTGGTCCAGCCACTCAGCGGCACGTGTGATCTTCCTGGGCCAGGGATCGAATCAGTTCCCCTTGCACTGCAAAGCAGACTCTACCCACTGGACCACCAGGGAAGCCCAGGAATTTTTTTCTTTTTTTTAATAAACATCAAGTTTTCCTGGCTTCTAAATAAAATCCTGCGTAAGTAGCTGAAGTTTGGAGAGTAAGCTCAGTAAAGAACTATTAAAGCGACTCAAATTGCTAAGACTGAGAGAAAGGATGAGGTCTAAACTCTTACTAACAATGGTGGTCAATCTCACACTAAATGACATTTATCAGATGTGACTGAGTATTGGTTACTATTTGATGAGGATTAGTTTCACATATGATATGATGTCCTTCATGCAGAATTAACACTGCATGAAGGAACTCATATCATATATATTTTTTTTGATCAGTAGGTCTTCAAACTTTTTTGATTATATATGTCTTTCCATAAAAAAAGTCTAAGCACCCACAATATTATTTATAAAATATTAGGTTATCATATAAAGTATTTACATGAGAAAGTTAAAATTAGAGCTGAGCTACAAAGCATTAAATAGAATACAATGATAATAATTACTGATAAGAGGAAAACTTTCTGTCAGTGCTTCACATGGTACTTTCACTTATAAAATCTTATTTCATCCTTAGAAGGGTCTTATAACTTAGATAGGGCAGCAAGTATTATCCCCATTTCAGAATTAAAGAAATCAAAACTCAGGGAGCCTAAATATTTTTCCAAGCCACAGAGCCAGGAGTAGTAATATTATTAGCAATAGTTATTAAGTGCATATTATTTGCTAAGTATTGTTCTAAGGAGTTTACATGTTGAAACTCTCATAATCTTCAAAACAACAAATGTGACAACAAACATTATTGTAAGGTCATTATCACTGTTATTTTATCCTCAGTTTACAGATGAGGAAATGAGTACAGGGAGCCGTTAAGCATCTTACGTAATTTCATACTTTCAATATGTAGAAAGAGCTGGGACCAAAGACCTGGCAGCCTGGCCTTGGAGTTCCTCGGTACTTCATTATATCAAGTGTTCAGACCACACATCCCAGGGTATTCATCCGATAAAAACACTCCAAAATAAAACAACGCCCCCCAAAATGCCTTCCTTAATCTAGATCTAATCACTGTGTACAAATATAGAATATTTTTTAAAATTGGGGGCCTAAAGGGAAAATACCTCAATATATTTAAGGTCATGTGTGATAAGCTCACGGCTAACATCATAGTCAAGAGTGAAAAGCTGAAAGCATTTCCAGTAGGCTCAGGAATAAGACAAAGATGCCCACTCCTAGCACTTTTACTCAACACGGTTTTGGAAGTTCTAGCCACAGCAATCAGAGAAGAAAAGGAAATAAGAAGAATTCCAATTGGAAACAAAGAAGTAAAACTGTTTGCAGGGACTTCCCTGATGGCCCAGTGGTTAAGACTCTGTGTTCCCAATGCAGTGGGGCCAGGGTTCGATCACTGATCAGGGAACTAGATCCCACATGCCTCAACTAAGTCCCAGCACAGCCAAATAAATAAACAATTAAAAAAAAAAAAAAAAACCTGTTTGCAGATGACATGATACTATACACAGAAAATCCTGGGACTTCCCTGGTGGTCCAGTGGCTAAGACTCCAAGTTTCCAAGGCAGGGGGCCTGGGTTCGACCCCCAGTCAGGGAACTAGATCCCATATGCCACAACCAAGAATTCACATCTGCAACTAAAGATCCTACATGCTGCAACTAAGACAGTGCAGTCAGATAAATACATAATAAATAAATATTTTTTAAAAAAGAAAATGCTTAAGACATCACCAGAAAACTAGTAGAGCTCTTGAGTGAATTTGGTAAAGTTGCAGGAGACATTAATATACAGAAATGTGTTATATTTCTGTATACTAACAATGCAGTATAAGTAAGAGAAATTAAGGAAAAAATCCCATTTACTACCACAAAGAATAAAATACCTAATAAACCTACCAAAGGAGGTAAAAGACCTGTACTGAGTAAACTATAAGACACTGAAGATAATATAACCAGATGTAAAGATACACTGTGTGCTTGGATTAGAAAATTAATATTGTTAAAAATGACATTACCACACCCAAGGAAATCTACAAATTCAATGCAACCCCTACCAAAATACCAATGACATCTTTAACATAACTAGAATAAATTATTTTTAAATCTGTATGGAAACAAAAAAAGACCCTGAATAACCAAAACAATCTTGAGAAAGAACAGAGAGGGCAGAATCATGCTCCCTGACTCCAGAGTATACTACAAAGTTACAGTAATGGTGTGGTACTGACATAGAAATAGACACATAGATCAGTGAAACAGAATACAGAGCCCAGAAATAAACCCATGAATGGATAGTCAATTAACCTATCACAAAGGATGCAGAAATATATAATGGAGAAAACACAATCTCTTCAGTAAGTGGTATTGGAAAAACTGGACAGCTACATGTAAAAGAATGAAATCAGAACATTCTCTAGTATCATATATAAAAATAATGAATTGTGTAAGACTGAATACCATAAACCTCCTAGTGATAGGGATAGAGTAGAACAGGTAGAGTCCTAGTGGGGGACGATAGGTAGAAGGGTGAAACCTGGGAAAGGTTGGAAGGCCAGTAAGTTGATGATAACTCAGGAGAGCTGCTCTTTGTTTAATAAAGCAGGCTTGACTGGGCCTGGACAGCTGATGAAGGAGGAGCTGGTGAGAAAGGAATCAACAATGTATGTCTTGCACCTGTGTCTACTTGAGGGGGACGGTCTTCTACCATCCTATATATTGCTGCCCACTCAGTCAGGGGGTGGAGCAGCAGAGTAGAACTTTCCCGCCTGTCCGTTTGCACTGCTTTCAGGTACCTTACTCCAATAAATCCTTTTCTTGTCTGTCACTCTGCTTCTTGCTGAATTCTTTCTGCGTTGAGGCATGAAGAACCTGAACCTCAGTGGGTCCAGACCTTTAAGTCGAAAATGCTACTAAAGAATGAGAATTTTAAATAACCTTTAATTTCAATACGCAGTATAAGTAAGAGAAATTAAGGAAAAAATCCCATTTACTACCACAAAGAATAAAATACCTAATAAACCTACCAAAGGAGGTAAAAGACCTGTACTGAGTAAACTATAAGACACTGAAGATAATATAACCAGATGTAAAGATACACTGTGTGCTTGGATTAGAAAATTAATATTGTTAAAAATGACATTACCACACCCAAGGAAATCTACAAATTCAATGCAACCCCTACCAAAATACCAATGACATCTTTAACATAACTAGAATAAATTATTTTTAAATCTGTATGGAAACAAAAAAAGACCCTGAATAACCAAAACAATCTTGAGAAAGAACAGAGAGGGCAGAATCATGCTCCCTGACTCCAGAGTATACTACAAAGTTACAGTAATGGTGTGGTACTGACATAGAAATAGACACATAGATCAGTGAAACAGAATACAGAGCCCAGAAATAAACCCATGAATGGATAGTCAATTAACCTATCACAAAGGATGCAGAAATATATAATGGAGAAAACACAATCTCTTCAGTAAGTGGTATTGGAAAAACTGGACAGCTACATGTAAAAGAATGAAATCAGAACATTCTCTAGTATCATATATAAAAATAATGAATTGTGTAAGACTGAATACCATAAACCTCCTAGTGATAGGGATAGAGTAGAACAGGTAGAGTCCTAGTGGGGGACGATAGGTAGAAGGGTGAAACCTGGGAAAGGTTGGAAGGCCAGTAAGTTGATGATAACTCAGGAGAGCTGCTCTTTGTTTAATAAAGCAGGCTTGACTGGGCCTGGACAGCTGATGAAGGAGGAGCTGGTGAGAAAGGAATCAACAATGTATGTCTTGCACCTGTGTCTACTTGAGGGGGACGGTCTTCTACCATCCTATATATTGCTGCCCACTCAGTCAGGGGGTGGAGCAGCAGAGTAGAACTTTCCCGCCTGTCCGTTTGCACTGCTTTCAGGTACCTTACTCCAATAAATCCTTTTCTTGTCTGTCACTCTGCTTCTTGCTGAATTCTTTCTGCGTTGAGGCATGAAGAACCTGAACCTCAGTGGGTCCAGACCTTTAAGTCCCGGCTGTGTGGGTTCGAGTCCCAGACAGGGTTTTGGCCGGGATCGAGTCCTGACTACCCCAAGCAGGGTTTTGCCTGGGGTTGAGCCTTAGCCACGAGAGTTCAAGTCCCAAACTGGTTTTGGCTAGGTTCAGGCCCCAGTCACGTGGGTTCAAGTCCCAAACACGGTTTTGGCTGGGTTCGAGTCCCAGCAGTATGGGTTCAAGTCCCAAACAGAGTTCTGGCTGGGTTCAAGTCCTAAGCCAGGGATTGTGGGTTCGAGTCCCAAACAGGGCTCGATCAGGTCTGGGCCCTAGGTTTAACTCTCAAATCAAGGTAAAACCCTTTCACTAGGGGAAAACACAGAATACTCTTTGACATAAATCATAGCAATATTTTTTTGGGGGGGGGCAGATCTCCTAGAACAAGGGAGATAAAGGCAAAAATAGACAAATGGGAGCTAATTAAACCTAAAAGCATTTATACTACAAAGGAAACAACCGACAAAATGAAAAGACAAGTTACTCAGGGGGAGAAAGTATTTACAAATTACATGACTGATAGGAGGTTAATATTCAACATATAAAAATGGCCCATGCAACTCAACATCAAAAAAAAAAAAAAAGGTGATCAGTNTATCATTAGGGAAATGCAAATAAAAGCCCCAATGAGAGAATTCCTGGCAGTCCATGGTTAGGATGCTATGCTTTCACTGCTGAGGGCCTGGGTTCAATCCCTGATCAGAGAATTAAGATCCCATAAGCCACGCGCATGGCCGAAAAGAAAACCGCAGTAAGCTATCACTTGATACAAAACTATCCCCCAGAACCTGGACAGCTGATGAAGGAGGAGCTGGTGAGAAAGGAATCAACAATGTATGTCTTGCACCTGTGTCTACTTGAGGGGGACGGTCTTCTACCATCCTATATATTGCTGCCCACTCAGTCAGGGGGTGGAGCAGCAGAGTAGAACTTTCCCGCCTGTCCGTTTGCACTGCTTTCAGGTACCTTACTCCAATAAATCCTTTTCTTGTCTGTCACTCTGCTTCTTGCTGAATTCTTTCTGCGTTGAGGCATGAAGAACCTGAACCTCAGTGGGTCCAGACCTTTAAGTCCCGGCTGTGTGGGTTCGAGTCCCAGACAGGGTTTTGGCCGGGATCGAGTCCTGACTACCCCAAGCAGGGTTTTGCCTGGGGTTGAGCCTTAGCCACGAGAGTTCAAGTCCCAAACTGGTTTTGGCTAGGTTCAGGCCCCAGTCACGTGGGTTCAAGTCCCAAACACGGTTTTGGCTGGGTTCGAGTCCCAGCAGTATGGGTTCAAGTCCCAAACAGAGTTCTGGCTGGGTTCAAGTCCTAAGCCAGGGATTGTGGGTTCGAGTCCCAAACAGGGCTCGATCAGGTCTGGGCCCTAGGTTTAACTCTCAAATCAAGGTAAAACCCTTTCACTAGGGGAAAACACAGAATACTCTTTGACATAAATCATAGCAATATTTTTTTGGGGGGGGGCAGATCTCCTAGAACAAGGGAGATAAAGGCAAAAATAGACAAATGGGAGCTAATTAAACCTAAAAGCATTTATACTACAAAGGAAACAACCGACAAAATGAAAAGACAAGTTACTCAGGGGGAGAAAGTATTTACAAATTACATGACTGATAGGAGGTTAATATTCAACATATAAAAATGGCCCATGCAACTCAACATCAAAAAAAAAAAAAAAAAGGTGATCAGTGTATCATTAGGGAAATGCAAATAAAAGCCCCAATGAGAGAATTCCCTGGCAGTCCATGGTTAGGATGCTATGCTTTCACTGCTGAGGGCCTGGGTTCAATCCCTGATCAGAGAATTAAGATCCCATAAGCCACGCGGCATGGCCGAAAAGAAAACCGCAGTAAGCTATCACTTGTACCTATCAGAATAGCTATCACCAGAAAGAACACAGATAAGGTTGGCAAGGATGATATGTAGCTACCATGGAAAACAGTATAAAGGTTTCTCAAAAAATTAAAAATAAAACAACCACATGACCTAGCAGTTACACACTTGAGTATATATCCAAGAGGAACCACTAATTCAAAACGACACATGCACCACCACAATCCTAGCAGCGTTATTTTTAATTGTCAAGATATGGAAGCAACATAAAGCATGTCCATTAACAGATGAACAGATAAAGAAGATGTGGTATATACAGACAATGGAATACTACTCATCCATAAAAAATAAAATTTTTTGCCATCTGTAGCAAAATGGTTGGACTGGGAGGGCATTACGCTCAGTGAAGTCAGTCAAACAGAGAAAGAGATACTGTACAATATCACTTACATGTGGAATCTAGAAAATGTAACAAACTAGTGAATATTAAAAAAAGAAGACGACTCATGGATACGGAGAATGAATTAGTGGTTAACACTGGAGAGAGGGAATCAGGGAGTGGCAATTCAGGAGGAGGGAATTAAAATAGTTTTTTTCATGATGTACCAAAAGCATGACCCATAAGAGACATATTAATAAATTGGATTTCATCAAAATTAAAACGTTTTTTCTTTGTGAAAGATCCCACTAAGAGGATTAAAAAACAATAACAGCCCACACAGGCCAAAGAATAAAAGAAAGATGAAAATAAAAATTAAAAACAATTAAAAGACAACAACAACAACAACAATCAACTGCAGACTAGGAAAAATATTTCCAAACCACACATCCTACAAAGGACTCATATCCGGAATAAACAAAGAATTCTCAACACTTAACAGCTAATCCAATTAGAAAATGGGCAAAAGACATAGACATTTCACCAAACTGAATATACTTATCACAAATAAGCATATGAAAAATTGTTCAGGGCTTCCCTGGTGGTCCAGTGGGTAAGGACACCGCCTTGCAGTGCAAGGGGCGCCGGTTCGATCCCTGGCCTGGGAAGATCCCACGTGCCGCGGAGCGGCTGGACCGATGTGTCCAATAACCGAGCCAGAGCTTTGGGGCGCATGCGCCCAGAGCTGGTGCTCTGCAACAACAGAGGCCACCGCGATGGGAGGCCCACATGGGCCAAAGAACAAAGATGGATGAAACTAGACAAATGAAAGATCAATGGAAGTGACCCGCCCACCCCCTTCCCTCCCCACCCCCGCCAAAATAAATAAATAAATAAATGTTTAAAAAAAGAAAAAAAAATTGTTCAATGTCACAATCCATTAAAGAACTTAAGGCCACAATGAGATATCACTACACACCTCTCTTCTGATAATGACAGTATCAAAAGCTGGCAAAGATACGGAAAAACTTGATCTTTTATACATTACTGGTAGAAAGATAAAATCATGTGGCCATGCTGGAAAATGATTTGTTAGTTTCTTATGAAATTAAATATATATATAAGACCCAGTATATGGCAATTATCCTGGAGAAAGGAAAGCTTATGTTCACACAAATATATGTACACAAATGTTCATATCAGATTCATTCATAACAGATAAAAACTGGAAATAATCAAAAGGTATGTCAGTTTCAAAGAAACTGAAATACATCCATACAATGGAATATTACTCAATAATAAAAATGAGAAATTATTAGACTTCCCTAGTGGTCCAGTGGATAGAGTCTGCCCTGCAGTGCAAGGGGAACCGGTTCAATCCCTGGCCCGGGAAGATCCCACATGCCATGGAGCGGCTGGACCAGTGTGTCCAATTGGGAGCCAGCGCTCTGGAGCACATGTGCCCAGAACTGGTGCTCTGCAGTGAGAGAGGCCACTGCAACAGAAGGCCCACCCAGGCCAAAGAATAAAGATGGATGAAACTAGACAAATGAAAGATCAATGGAAGTGACCCGCCCACCCCTTCCCTCCCACCCCGCCAAAATAAATAAATAAATAAATGTTTAAAAAAAGAAAAAAAAATTGTTCAATGTCACAATCCATTAAAGAACTTAAGGCCACAATGAGATATCACTACACACCTCTCTTCTGATAATGACAGTATCAAAAGCTGGCAAAGATACGGAAAAACTTGATCTTTTATACATTACTGGTAGAAAGATAAAATCATGTGGCCATGCTGGAAAATGATTTGTTAGTTTCTTATGAAATTAAATATATATATAAGACCCAGTATATGGCAATTATCCTGGAGAAAGGAAAGCTTATGTTCACACAAATATATGTACACAAATGTTCATATCAGATTCATTCATAACAGATAAAAACTGGAAATAATCAAAAGGTATGTCAGTTTCAAAGAAACTGAAATACATCCATACAATGGAATATTACTCAATAATAAAAATGAGAAATTATTAGACTTCCCTAGTGGTCCAGTGGATAGAGTCTGCCCTGCAGTGAAAGGGGGAAACCCGGTTCAATCCCGGGCCCCGGGAAGATCCCACATGCCATGGAGCGGCTGGACCAGTGTGTCCAATTGGGAGCCAGCGCTCTGGAGCACATGTGCCCAGAACTGGTGCTCTGCAGTGAGAGAGGCCACTGCAACAGAAGGCCCACCCAGGCCAAAGAATAAAGATGGATGAAAATAAATAAATAAAAGACCAATAAAAGAGGCCAAAATTTTTTTAAAAATGACAAACTATTGATGCGTGCAGCAATTTAGATGAACTTCAAAGAAGCTGACTGAAAAATGCCAGTTTTGAAAGATCGCATATTGTACGATTCCATTTATACGATAGTCTTGAAATCAGGAAATTATGTCGGTGGACAAGGAATGAGAAGCTGCCCGAGTCTAGGGAGGATGAGGCTGAGAGCCGCATCTGACACTCTAAAGTGGAGCACATGGGAGACCTCTGTGGTGACATCATAGTTCTGCATCTTGGTCATGTGGGGTATTAGATGGATCTACACACGGCATAAGATGGCACAGAGCCTATACATACATTACACCAATGTCAATTTCCTTATATGCTACTGTGTTGAAGTTACAACCATGGAGGAAAACTGGAGTGAGAACCCATGACATTTCTGTACTATCTTTGCAATTGCTGTGAATAGATAATTATTTAAAAATAAGAAGTTCTAAAAGCCTTCATTATCATTACCAAAAATAATGTTGCTGTTTAGAAGACCCAGAGCAATAAAAATGACCCATTCTAATTATCAAACATGCCAAGTATGTCACTACATATCCCTTAAATGAAAAGGAAGCAAAACTATTTTCTGATGATATAATCTTATTATATATATGTATATACCCTTAAGATTCCATCAAAAAACATTAGAACTAATCAATGAATTCAGTAAAGCTGTATGATTTGAAATCAATGAACAGAAATCAGTTGCATTTTTATATACTAAATGAACTACCTGAAAGAGAAATTAAGAAAATAATCCTATTTGCAATAGCTCAAACAATATAAAAACAGTTTAATCAAAAACAATAAAAATAGAATAAATTTAAGTAAGATTAAAGATCTGTACATTGAAAATTATAAGATACTGATGAAAGAAACTAAAGATTCAAATAAATGGAAAGATATCCTTTAACTTTGGATTAGAACATTAATATTGTTATTAATAAAATGATCATACTACCCAAAGTGACCTACATTCAATGCAATCCCTAGTGGCATTTTCACAGAAATAGAAAAAAAATTCTAAAAGTCCAACTGAATTACTAAAGATCTCAAATAGTTCTCGATAAAGAAGAATACAGCTGGAGGCATCACACATTTGATTTCACACTATATTACAAAGCTATAATCATCAAAACAGTAATCATAGTGGCATAAAAACAGATGAACACAGCAGTGGAACAGAATAGAGGGCCCAGAAAGAAATCTATGTATCATATATACGGTCAATCACTCTTTTATAAAAAGGCTAAGAACACACAGTGGGGAAAGTCTAGTCGCGAATTGGGACAAGGAATGAGAAGCTGCCCGAGTCTAGGGAGGATGAGGCTGAGAGCCGCATCTGACACTCTAAAGTGGAGCACATGGGAGACCTCTGTGGTGACATCATAGTTCTGCATCTTGGTCATGTGGGGTATTAGATGGATCTACACACGGCATAAGATGGCACAGAGCCTATACATACATTACACCAATGTCAATTTCCTTATATGCTACTGTGTTGAAGTTACAACCATGGAGGAAAACTGGAGTGAGAACCCATGACATTTCTGTACTATCTTTGCAATTGCTGTGAATAGATAATTATTTAAAAATAAGAAGTTCTAAAAGCCTTCATTATCATTACCAAAAATAATGTTGCTGTTTAGAAGACCCAGAGCAATAAAAATGACCCATTCTAATTATCAAACATGCCAAGTATGTCACTACATATCCCTTAAATGAAAAGGAAGCAAAACTATTTTCTGATGATATAATCTTATTATATATATGTATATACCCTTAAGATTCCATCAAAAAACATTAGAACTAATCAATGAATTCAGTAAAGCTGTATGATTTGAAATCAATGAACAGAAATCAGTTGCATTTTTATATACTAAATGAACTACCTGAAAGAGAAATTAAGAAAATAATCCTATTTGCAATAGCTCAAACAATATAAAAACAGTTTAATCAAAAACAATAAAAATAGAATAAATTTAAGTAAGATTAAAGATCTGTACATTGAAAATTATAAGATACTGATGAAAGAAACTAAAGATTCAAATAAATGGAAAGATATCCTTTAACTTTGGATTAGAACATTAATATTGTTATTAATAAAATGATCATACTACCCAAAGTGACCTACATTCAATGCAATCCCTAGTGGCATTTTCACAGAAATAGAAAAAAAATTCTAAAAGTCCAACTGAATTACTAAAGATCTCAAATAGTTCTCGATAAAGAAGAATACAGCTGGAGGCATCACACATTTGATTTCACACTATATTACAAAGCTATAATCATCAAAACAGTAATCATAGTGGCATAAAAACAGATGAACACAGCAGTGGAACAGAATAGAGGGCCCAGAAAGAAATCTATGTATCATATATACGGTCAATCACTCTTTTATAAAAAGGCTAAGAACACACAGTGGGGAAAGGAAAGTCTATTCAATAAATAATCTTGGTAAAACTGGATAACTGGAGCCTCCTTGGCAGCTCAGTGGTAAAGAGTTCGCCTGCCAATGCAGGAGACACGAGTTCGATCCCTCATCTGGGAAGATCCCACATGCTGCGGAGCAACTAAGCCCGTGAGCCACAACTACTGAGCCTGTGCTCTAGGGCCTCAGAGCCGCAACTATGGAGCCCATGGGCCGCAACGACTGAAGCCCATGTGCCCTAGGGCCCGAGTTCTACAAGAGAAGTCACCACAAGAAGAAGCCTGGTCACCTCAACTAGAGAGCAGCCCCCACTCCCTGCAACTAGAGAAGAGCCTGCAGCAACAGCAGTGAGAACCCAGAATAGCCAAAAACAAACAAATAAATAAATTTTTTAAAGAAGTGGAAGCAGAAAGACTTTATATATATATGTATATATATATATGTATATTTATATATATATGTATATATATAAAGAAAAAAAAAACCTGGATAACTGTATGCAAAAGAATGAAATTGAATCCATATATATAGCATTAACAAAAATTAAGTCAAAATGGATTAAAAGCTTAAACATAAGAACTGAAACTGTAAAACATGCAGAAAAAAACCACAAAGGTAAGGCTCCTTGGCATTGGCCTTGACACTGATTTTTTTTTAATATAACATGAAAAGCAAAGGCAACAAAATCAAAAATCAACAAGTGGGACTATATCCAATTATTATTAAAGAAGCTGATTCACAGCAATGGAAATAAAATAAAAAGGCAACCGATAGAATGGGAGAGAATAGTTTCAAACCATGTAACTGTTAAAGGGTTAATATCTAATATATGTAAGAAACTCATGTAACTCAATAGAAAAAAGAAATAATCTGACCACAAAAACGAACAGAAGTCCTTAATAAACCTTCTCCCAAGAAGACATACAAAGGGCCAATATGTATGTTAAAAGGTACCTAAAATTACTGATCACCGGAATAAGTCCAATCAAAACCATGATGAGATTATCACCTCAGACCTGTTAGGATGGCTATTACCAAAAAAAGATAAAAGAGATGACAAATGCTGGCAAGGATGTAGAGAAAAGGACACCCTTTGTACATGTTGGTGGGAATATAAATTGGTAGAGCCATTATGAAAAGCAGCATGGAGATGCCTCAAAAATTAGAACTTAACATATGGAAACAAACTAAGTGTTCACTGAGGTATGAATGCATAAAGAAAGTGTGGAAAGGAATAGAGTGTGCTCAGCCATGTCTGACACTTTGTGGCCCTGTGGATTACAGCCCACGCTCCTCTGCCCATGGAATGTTCCAGGCAAAAACACTGGAGTGGGGGCTTCCCCTGGTGGTCCAGTGGGTAAGGACACCGCCTTGCAGTGCAAGGGGCGCCGGTACGATCCCTGGCCTGGGAAGATCCCACGTCCCGCGGAGCGGCTGGACCAATGTGTCCAATTACCGAGCCGGAGCTCTGGAGCGCATGCACCCAGAGCCGGTGCTCTGCGACAACAGAGGCTGCCGCGATGGGAGGCCCATAGGAACCAAAGAACAAAGACGGATGAAAATAGAGAAATAAAAGACCAATAGAAGTGGCCTGCCTGCTCCCCTCCCTTCCCAACCCGACCCCCGCCCTAAATAAATAAATGAATAAATAAATCTTTAAAAAAAAAAAAAAAACACTGGAGTGGGTTGCCATTTCCTACTCCAGGAATAGAATCTTATGCAGCATGAAAAAGAATATTCTGCCATTTGAGACCACATGGATGAACCTGTCGGATATAATGCTAAGTGAAATAAGCTGGACAGTGAAAGACAAATACTGTATGATCTCACTAAATGTGGAATCTAAGAAAAAAAGAAAAGGTTTGACATATAGAAACATAGTAAAATGCCAGTTCTCAGGGACTAAGGAGTAGGAGAAAAGGGAAGATGTTCGTCAAGGATGCAAATATTCAGTTATAAGATAAATGAGTAAGTTTAGGGGATCTAGTGTAGAGTGTGGTGCATGCGCATGCTCAGTCGTATCCAACTACTTGCAACACCATGGACTGCATTCTCCCAAGAAGACATACAAAGGGCCAATATGTATGTTAAAAGGTACCTAAAATTACTGATCACCGGAATAAGTCCAATCAAAACCATGATGAGATTATCACCTCAGACCTGTTAGGATGGCTATTACCAAAAAAAGATAAAAGAGATGACAAATGCTGGCAAGGATGTAGAGAAAAGGACACCCTTTGTACATGTTGGTGGGAATATAAATTGGTAGAGCCATTATGAAAAGCAGCATGGAGATGCCTCAAAAATTAGAACTTAACATATGGAAACAAACTAAGTGTTCACTGAGGTATGAATGCATAAAGAAAGTGTGGAAAGGAATAGAGTGTGCTCAGCCATGTCTGACACTTTGTGGCCCTGTGGATTACAGCCCACGCTCCTCTGCCCATGGAATGTTCCAGGCAAAAACACTGGAGTGGGGGCTTCCCCTGGTGGTCCAGTGGGTAAGGACACCGCCTTGCAGTGCAAGGGGCGCCGGTACGATCCCTGGCCTGGGAAGATCCCAGGTGCCCCGGGGCGGCGGGACCAATGTGTCCAACTACTGAGCCAGAGCTCTGGAGCGCATGCATCCAGAGCCGGTGCTCTGCGACAAGGGAGGCCAATGTGATGGGAGGCCCATAGGAACCAAAGAACAAAGACGGATGAAAATAGAGAAATAAAAGACCAATAGAAGTGGCCTGCCTGCTCCCCTCCCTTCCCAACCCGACCCCCGCCCTAAATAAATAAATGAATAAATAAATCTTTAAAAAAAAAAAAAAAACACTGGAGTGGGTTGCCATTTCCTACTCCAGGAATAGAATCTTATGCAGCATGAAAAAGAATATTCTGCCATTTGAGACCACATGGATGAACCTGTCGGATATAATGCTAAGTGAAATAAGCTGGACAGTGAAAGACAAATACTGTATGATCTCACTAAATGTGGAATCTAAGAAAAAAAGAAAAGGTTTGACATATAGAAACATAGTAAAATGCCAGTTCTCAGGGACTAAGGAGTAGGAGAAAAGGGAAGATGTTCGTCAAGGATGCAAATATTCAGTTATAAGATAAATGAGTAAGTTTAGGGGATCTAGTGTAGAGTGTGGTGCATGCGCATGCTCAGTCGTATCCAACTACTTGCAACACCATGGACTGCAGCCTGCGGGGCTCCTCTGTCCACGGGATTCTCCAGGCAAGAAAACTGGAGCGGGTTGCCATTTCTCCAGGGGGTCTTCTTGACCCAGGATTCAAACCAGAGTGTAGTGATTATAGGTAGTAATACTGTTACTGTATATTTGAAATACATTGAGAATAAATCTTACTCATTCTTGCCAACAAATAAAGCCCCTCAGTGTCTGCATTATGCAATAACATGTATAATTACCAAGTCTTAGAGGTACAACTGCTATATATACCCGGTTAGGGCTACAGTTGACTCTAAATCAGTCGACTAAATAATTTTTAATGTACCAACTTCAGATTCTATGTGTGTGTCTTATTGGCATCATTACCTAAACTGCTGGTCTAGTTTTTCAGTCACAAAATCCTGTCTTTCTTTTTCTTTCTTCTCTCTTAATAATCTGATTTTATCTCTCATTCTGTCTTTTTTCTCCTCAATTGTTTCTTTTTTCAACCGTATTTCAGTAAAATATGCATTTTCTTCTGATGCCAAAAGTTCACGTAACCTAAGTTCACAAAACAAAATGACAACAACAAAAAAAGGAATTAAAATAGTCATGTTACATACACCATTTCACTAATTGCTTTCTCATTTTGTTAAATTCAATTTCAGGGGCTTCCCTGGTGGTCCCGTGGGTAGAGAATCTGCCTTGCAATGCAAGGGGTGCCGGTTTGATCCCTGGCCTGGGAAGATCCTGTGTGCCACACAGCGGCAGGGCTGATGTGTTCAATTACGAGCCAACGCTCTGGAGCACCTGCACCCAGAGTCAGTGCTCTGCAGCGAGAGAGGCCACTGCAATGCAACGCCCATACATGCCAAAAAATAAAAGGTGGATGAAAATAAATATAAAACTAAAAAGAAGCATGACGGGGGAAAAACGTTTTAAAAAAACCTCGATTTCAGGAAGTACATGTTCAGTCATAAATTTTGTAAGAAAGAAAGATCATCACAGTATTCCATGTTTTATTTGCTCATATACAGATTAGTTATGTACTCTATACCTGCAACAACAAAAAAGCAAAATGAGGGCCTCCCTGGTGGTCCAGTGGGTAAGACACTGCCTTGCAGTGCAAGGGGCGCCAGTTCGATCCCTGGCCTGGAAAGATCCCACGTGCCGCAGAATGGTTGGACTGATGTGTCCAATTACCGAGCCGGAGCTCTGGAGCGCATGTGCCCAGAGCTGGTGCTCTGCGACAACAGAGGCCACTGCGATGGGAGGCCCACACGGACCAAAGAACAAAGATGGATGAAAATAGACAAATGAAAGACCAATAGAAGTGGCCTTCCCGCCCCCCTCCCTCCACAGCCCGCACCCTCCCCGCAAAAAAAGCAAAATGAGCAGATTTTAATTATAACAAAAAATGATATAATATGTTCTTTGGCTTTCTATCAATAGGTTATCATGAGTGAAAAATAACAGCAAGCTGTTGGTTTGGTAGGAATATGAATAATTCAACCATGATCCTTACTATTAGAATTCATTTGATTTTTGACTGGTCAATCTCAAACTGTGGTTTTAGGAATGTCTCAGTCTGGATCAGCCAGTCTGTGAGCCTTACTTATTTCGTCTTTCTTCAGTGTTGACGATGAACCCTTGCATGGCATCCTCGACTCTTGCTTTCACAAGACTGTTTGCAAACTTGCGGTCATTGTGCTGGTCCCACTCAGTTCTCAGGCGATCCCGCTCCTGTGACTTAATGGAGGCCAAAATAGCATGATGTTTCTGATGGCTGCGTTGGATTCTTTCCAGATGATGCTCAGTTCCTTGGCCTTTGGGAGGCTTGGCTCTCTGGGAAAAAAAAAAAGAGCAAGAGCAAGTATCACTTATGATAGATCCAAAATCAACAGCATATTTTCAACTAATCATGACCTCTACCAATATCCATATTAAACAGAATCTGGTACATAAAATTAGTACATCCTGCTGCAGCTGTAAACAACTTAAGTGCCTAAAAATGTCACTTGTTTGATTCTTTGAACCTGTACCTAAGATGTCATCAACCAGTATCACATATTTCTCAAATGCCATTTGGGTAAAAGTTCATGGAATTATAAAGTTAAAATTTTGAATGGGAACCCAGAGGTTATCTAGTCAAATCAGAGACAGTGAGTTATTTGCCCAAAGTGCTCTAAGTAGGTCAGAACAAGATAGAACAAAAATCAGAGGTCTTCTAATTCCTGACCTTGATCTTGCCACCCACTATCCCATCTTGTTTTTCAGGGGTCGACAGCAGAGTTACCACCATCAAACTTCTTTCAGCTAAGAGAAACTACTAAGCATATAGGGTATACACAATGAGTTGTGACAATGAAATATTCTTTACTAGGAAGGAAGGAAGATAGAAAGGGAGAAAGGGAAAGAAAAAAAAATACTCATGGTAGAACTTTATTTCTACTGTTGCTGTACCTAGAAGTTTAATGCAAGAGTTGTGCTCCTGACATTTTGGGATAACTTAAATTTCTGTAAATATGGTCATTTTATACAAATTTCCACCAAAAGGTTGGAATTCATACACCATTGTAAATACATATTGACACATTTACTAAAGTCATATGGACTGTATCTTTATTATTTCTGTATTGTGAGCATGAAGCGGGAATACCAGACCATATTACCTGCCTCCTGAGAAACCTGTATGCAGGACAAGAAGCAACAGTTAAAGCCAAACCTAGAACAAAGGACTAGTTCCGAACTGGGAAAGGAGTATGTCAACGCTGTATATGGTCCTCCTGCTTATTTAATTTATATGCAGAGTATATCATGAGAAATACCAGCCTGGAGAAAGCACAAGCTGGAGTCAAGATAGCCAGGAGAAACATCAACAACCTCAGGTATGCAGATGACACCACCCTTATGGCAGAAAGCAAAGAGGAACTAAAGAGCCTCTTGATGAAGGTGAAGAGAGTGACTGGCCTAAAACTCAACACTCAAGAAACAAAGATTGTGGCGCCCAGTCCCACCACTTCATGGCAAATAGATGGGCAAACAATGGAAACAGTGACAGACTTTGTTTTCTTGGACTCCAAAATCCTCGTGGGTGGTGACTGCAGCCATGAAATTTCTTCCTTGGAAGAAAACCCATGAAAAACCTAGACAGCATATTCAAAAGCAGAGACATCACTTCGCCAACAAAAGTTCATATAGTCAAAGCTTTGGTTTTCCCAGAAGTCATGTATGGATGTGAGAATTGGACCATAAAGAAGGCTGAGCACCAAGGAACTGATGCCTTTGAACTATGGTGTTGGAGAAGACTCTTGAGAGTCCCTTGGACAGCAAGGAGAGCAGATCAGTCAAATCTAAAAGAAATCAAACCTAAATATTCATTGGAAGGACTTATGCTAAAGCTGAAGCTCCAATACTCTGGCTACCTGATGCAAAGATATGACTCATTGAAATAGACCCTGATGCTGGGAAAAATAGAAGGCAGAAGGAGAAGGGGACGACAGAGATGGTTGTATGCCATCACTGAGTCAATGGTCATGAGTTTAAACAAGCTCTGGGAGATGGTGAAGGACAGGGAAGCCTGGCGTGCTGCAGTCCATGGGGTTGCAGAGTTGGACCCGACTGAAAGATTGAACTGAACGGAACTGAGCATGAAGCATGCCTATCAGCCTCAAGTTCCCAATACAAATGAATAGGTAAGATGAATGAATGAGTGTTTACCGGTGGACTTGATGCAACTCTTGCTCCTCCTAGAGCCACCAGGAAATCCATGTTGGGTTTGTTGTTGTTTTTTTTTTCAAGACATTGTGACTTTTTTTTTTTTTAATTTTGGCCTCTTTTATTGTTTTTTATTTATTTATTTTCATCCATCTTTATTTTTTGCCTGTGTGGGTCTCCCCTCACGGTGGCCTCTCACTACTGGTTTGTAATTGGACACACTGGTCCAGCCACTCTGTGGCACATGGGATCTTCCTGGGCCAGGGATCCAACCAGTGCCCTTTGTACTGCAAGGCAGATTCTTTACCCACTGGACCACAGGGGAAGCCCAAATCCATGGTTTTGAGCAGAGACTGGTGTAGTGATTTACTGTAACCTAACTTTTAACTCATGGCAGAGTCAATCTGATCACTTACACTTAGAACTTCACTGTCAGGATTATGAGAATACTGGCATTGGAACTTGGTGATGGAGTCTCCTAAGGAAAGAAAACCAACATTTGAAGACAGTCTCATGAAATGTTTAAGGTTCAAGGTATTCACATGGGTACACTTAGATTAGCTGAACAAGATACTACAAAGCTGGAAACAGATGATGTTGAAGGTTACATCATGGAAAGTAGCTAATTCACACCAAAATTATTTAGAGCCTAGATCTAGTTAACAAACTACTGTTCTCTAATGTGTATGGCCTCCTATGAATGTATTTTCAGTGACAACAAAGCAGAGCTGGGATACACGCAGGCTCCCAGGAGACAGACAGGCTGAGAACAGGAACCAAGCACCAAGGTCATCAGGAATCACTTAAGTTGTCTGGGCAAGAATTAGGCTCTGAGGTACTTTTTGACTGAGGAGGAAGCAGAGGTGGAGGGTGGTGAGAAACAGACTGAGCAGTCACAGGGAATTAGGAAGCCCTTTATGCCTTCGGCAGCCTATGTAGGACTCCGTGGTCAGGAAGGACCCTATTATCTCTGGATGAATAAAGTATGACCTGGAGTTCCATGACAACAAGGCAGTGCCAATCCATGTAGTCTTAGCATTATGTCCTCAAAACCTGTACTGTTTAACAGAAATATAAACCAGATCTGCAATTTACCATTTTCTAGTAGGTGTATTTTAACAAGTAAAAAGAGACAGGGGAAATTAGTTTTAGTAATGTATTTTTATTTAACCAATATATCCAAAATATTATTATCTCAACATGTGACTCTGGGCATACATTAAGTGCTCAAATTTGTGGCTAGTGGCCACCATACTGGACCTTGCAACTCTTAAACCATGCTAAAATCAGAACAAAGGATTTAAAAACTACCCTGTACTTTCATGGCCACTGAAGGCTTTTGTTACTGTAACATCTCAAATTAGTTTCTATTAGTACAGTTTACCGTTTAATGTCTTAAGGAATGACATCTTACAAGTCTACATTTGATTCTGGCTTCTGCTGATAACCAACTGTGTGATCTTTGAGTCTCCGTTTTCTTGCCTGTGAAAATGAACAAAATAACTGTCTTCCTTTAAAAAAAAAAAATTATTTCAAGTAAGTAATTGGGTCCCTAAAAGGCACACATCAAACAGCTCCTTTTGCTGTTTCATTACTTCAGACATTGCATCTTTCACCACCTTCTCTTGGAGAAATTGTTTAGCGTCCAAGTCTTCTCTTTGGTGGTCTTAACTCTTCTATCACAACTCTGCCCTCATACAGATTAGCTGAACAAGACAAAAGGAAACAGATGATGTTGAAGGTTACATCATGGAAAGTAGCTAATTCACACCAAAATTATTTAGAGCCTAGATCTAGTTAACAAACTACTGTTCTCTAATGTGTATGGCCTCCTATGAATGTATTTTCAGTGACAACAAAGCAGAGCTGGGATACACGCAGGCTCCCAGGAGACAGACAGGCTGAGAACAGGAACCAAGCACCAAGGTCATCAGGAATCACTTAAGTTGTCTGGGCAAGAATTAGGCTCTGAGGTACTTTTTGACTGAGGAGGAAGCAGAGGTGGAGGGTGGTGAGAAACAGACTGAGCAGTCACAGGGAATTAGGAAGCCCTTTATGCCTTCGGCAGCCTATGTAGGACTCCGTGGTCAGGAAGGACCCTATTATCTCTGGATGAATAAAGTATGACCTGGAGTTCCATGACAACAAGGCAGTGCCAATCCATGTAGTCTTAGCATTATGTCCTCAAAACCTGTACTGTTTAACAGAAATATAAACCAGATCTGCAATTTACCATTTTCTAGTAGGTGTATTTTAACAAGTAAAAAGAGACAGGGGAAATTAGTTTTAGTAATGTATTTTTATTTAACCAATATATCCAAAATATTATTATCTCAACATGTGACTCTGGGCATACATTAAGTGCTCAAATTTGTGGCTAGTGGCCACCATACTGGACCTTGCAACTCTTAAACCATGCTAAAATCAGAACAAAGGATTTAAAAACTACCCTGTACTTTCATGGCCACTGAAGGCTTTTGTTACTGTAACATCTCAAATTAGTTTCTATTAGTACAGTTTACCGTTTAATGTCTTAAGGAATGACATCTTACAAGTCTACATTTGATTCTGGCTTCTGCTGATAACCAACTGTGTGATCTTTGAGTCTCCGTTTTCTTGCCTGTGAAAATGAACAAAATAACTGTCTTCCTTTAAAAAAAAAAAATTATTTCAAGTAAGTAATTGGGTCCCTAAAAGGCACACATCAAACAGCTCCTTTTGCTGTTTCATTACTTCAGACATTGCATCTTTCACCACCTTCTCTTGGAGAAATTGTTTAGCGTCCAAGTCTTCTCTTTGGTGGTCTTAACTCTTCTATCACAACTCTGCAACCTCTAACATCCACACTTCTTACCACACTTTGCCATCTGAGACGCACCAGCTCCAGCCTTTTCCCTTTCCTCTTTATTCTTCTATAAACGTAAAATATTCAATAGGCCCCCTTCTTCTGGTTTGGTGGTAATTCGGCGTAACAGAAATCCTTACTGGTTTCCAACACAAGGAATATCACCTGACTGACAGCCCAGCCCCTGAGCTCCGGGTTCAGATACAGAACCCAAAGGACGTCAATTTCTGTACATTACAGAGAGAATAATCATCACCTCAAACGCTATGGACCATAAAAGACTCGAGTCTGCTGATTTCCAAACCCAGATTCTACAGTCCATGGACCTAAAGAAGAGGGACTAGGTCTATAAATTGACGGAGAACTGCTACGTGCACTACTGAGCATAATAAAACGGTCTCCTTCATTATCTCTTTCTTCCACCATGTGGCAAAATAGACAGTGTAGCAACATCATCATCTACTGTGCCGGCACACTGTGTTAAGTTTTAACGGTTTTGTGCATGAGCAAGTCGTTTCTGCAGTTCGATGATAAGCAACCTGAAGGCAGGGATCCGGCTTTTAGAGAAAGGTAAATCTGCCAGGGTCACTGTATTCACCCCTGTGTCCTCCACAGAGCCGTGCACACAGCAGGGGCTCAAGTAATACCTCTACTGTTGCTTAACTCGTGGGAGTCTTCTGGCCTCTAGAAACAAAGGAACTCGGGTCCATGGACCAACGGTCTGGGACTCTGACCAATGGTCATCAGATTCTGCAGCACCCAGCCTTCCCCTGGTCTCCACCCGCCACCTCTGCCTTAAAGGCAACCAATTTTCTATTCCCGGGACTGCAGGTACATTTCTGTTGTGGTTGAGTCAGCAAAGACAGGGCTTGAAGACCACTCAAAACCCCTCATAGCCCAGCACTGATCAACAGACGATTTTCCTAGGCGTATGGAGCTAGTCCACGCCATACAGCTCGACCACGTGCCCAGACTCCAGATCTCCTGCCGCCTGGCCAGAGCCCTTTCCTTGACACACACACACACTCCGCATTTCAAGGGGACGATGACCTCTCTCAAAAGTCTTGAAGGCTGAAAACTCTTAAGATCTCCAGGGGTGATTCTCCAAATACGGAAATTGTATATAACTGATGCGGGGAGTTGGGGGAGGGAAGGGACGGAGCAAGAGAGCTAGGCAAGAGACCTTCTCCTTCCCTTTTTCGAAATTCAAGCTACTGCATCAGGCTCCTGCTTCCCTTGAGAGAGCCCCTGCTGGGGCCCATGGACTGGGCTGGGTCCTGAGATGGAGGAGATACAGAAAACGGTAGGGTCCTGTACACACACCCCGTGCTTACCACGGCCACCACCTTGGGAGTAGGACCCCTAATCTCTCGCTGTACGATGCCAACCCGTCGGCTGTACATTTTCGAGCTCCCTCAGGTTGGGGGACGGTGCCCGCCGCGGTTCCCCAGCCACAGCGACCTGCGGGACCGGTTTCTGAGACGCGATAGCCTGGTTGCCATGGCGCTCCTCCCAGGGGCCAGGGGCAGGTGAGTGGCGGAAGTTGATGCCGTTACCATGGCGACCAGGCAGGCGTGCACTCACGACTTCCTGCCGCAGAAGAAGAGTCTGCGCAGTCCTCGCCCCGCCCTTGGCCAGGCCTCCTGCAAACTTTGCTTCTCACATCTAGCGTCTTATCAAATAGCAGGAAAAAAACCTCCTTAACTCCAAGTGAAATCCAAGATTTAATTACATTCCAATTGATTTTGCTATTTATATCCTGTAATCAGTCTAAAAGCATGAGGAAAGTTAGTGGGCACTTTGTAGAAGGGTTAAATTTTGAGGCTATCTCTAAATCTTGATGACGTCTAAGTCATCACTGACACCTTATTCGAGTAATTCTTTACAGGAATTTAGAACGTATTTTCATACATGAAGCTGTTGAGTTTCACAATATCCGATTGATGGAACATCGGGTATTATCCTCATCTTACAGCTAACCCAACCAGTAGTGACAAATCTGCTAAAAAATCAGGAAACCAGGGCTTACACTTGAGGTACCCTAGAATGAGGGGCTGATCAGATGGGCCGGTCGGGCAGTGGTCCGACCTGGCTGGGCACAATAAACACCAGGGCCAGGATGCGGATCCGAATTGCAGTGATAAGGTTCTGACATTCTGGATCCCAGGTAGGAAAAAAAAGAAACCTACAAGGGGCCCTCAGCACAGGTGGAGACCACAGCTGTACTTCCTTCCGGTCAAGAGCAAGAGGTTCGTTAAATCTTACGGCAAACAAGAAAAACATTTTGGTACTTTCCTACAGTAGGGGCGGGCACAGGACTATCACTACAACGCATAAATAAATCAGTACTTAGTAAGTCAATGACGTGTAATAACAAAGCACAACTAGTATTGTGTGTCCCATGATAAAATCGCAATTTACTACTAGCATTCCTTAATCATTTGTAACTCGCCTATTTCGGATTTTGTATGCGGTACATTCCTCGATTTGGACTCCATTTCCTGAATTGCTGGCTCAGCTTTTCAGATATAGTCTCACATTTTGTCTATTTCCTATAATGCTTCTTCTTCAATTGCAGCTCGGTAAAACACTGATTTTCATTTACTGTTAAGAATTTACGTAGCCTGAAACAGAGAAAAACAAGACGGTCGTCTCCGTTCGCTGGACGGGGTTCTGAGAGCCAGCTCCTGATTCCCACGGGTGCCCGGCCCGTGGGCTGACGTCGGGGGAACCAGCCTGACACCACACCCGCAGCAGGGAGGCGACGAACACGCCCTCGGCCTGGGGCGGGGCTTGGTAAACGCTATTCTCGGGCGCTGGTCGAACCTCCTAAGGACTACAGCCAGGAGGGTCCGGTTAACAAGGGTTTTCACTGACAGGGGACGCGGACCCTCGGCGACACCGGGCTGCCCTCGAAGGTCCCAAAGTCGGGCCTGAGCTCGTTGCTTCGCGCCCTCACCCTGGGCGTGTCCCGTGATTTAATTGCTGCTGGATCGCCTGCGGGCCACTCCGAAGAAGCTACTCGGCTTCCCTCCGCGCTCCCACGGAACCACCTCGGGCTAAGGAAGCCACACCCCCGGGCTGGGCGCCAGGTGCCCTCTGCGGGCCTATCCGGAGGGTGGAGAGTGGAGGGGCCTGCCTAGGCGCCACGTCCGGTGAGACCAGGTTTTCAGCTACATCTCAGCCTCCCAGGGCGCCTAAGGGTCTCGAACGGAACCTGACCTTGATCTTGCCACCCACTATACCACTTTCTTAGAGGCAGTGAATCAACACATCAATTAACACACTCCGCAAACACTTAAGATTATAAATCAGTAAACGGGACAATAAAATATCATTTAAAAATAATTTTAAAATAGAACAGCATAGAGATAGAAACTATTTATATTATTTCCAATGCCTATTAAGTGTCCCAACAAGGTTCTCACAAGGGTTGTCCTCCCAACAGTTTCCTGAATTCTGTATTTTCACCGTTAAATGATAAAATCGCAATTTACTACTAGCATTCCTTAATCATTTGTAACTCGCCTATTTCGGATTTTGTATGCGGTACATTCCTCGATTTGGACTCCATTTCCTGAATTGCTGGCTCAGCTTTTCAGATATAGTCTCACATTTTGTCTATTTCCTATAATGCTTCTTCTTCAATTGCAGCTCGGTAAAACACTGATTTTCATTTACTGTTAAGAATTTACGTAGCCTGAAACAGAGAAAAACAAGACGGTCGTCTCCGTTCGCTGGACGGGGTTCTGAGAGCCAGCTCCTGATTCCCACGGGTGCCCGGCCCGTGGGCTGACGTCGGGGGAACCAGCCTGACACCACACCCGCAGCAGGGAGGCGACGAACACGCCCTCGGCCTGGGGCGGGGCTTGGTAAACGCTATTCTCGGGCGCTGGTCGAACCTCCTAAGGACTACAGCCAGGAGGGTCCGGTTAACAAGGGTTTTCACTGACAGGGGACGCGGACCCTCGGCGACACCGGGCTGCCCTCGAAGGTCCCAAAGTCGGGCCTGAGCTCGTTGCTTCGCGCCCTCACCCTGGGCGTGTCCCGTGATTTAATTGCTGCTGGATCGCCTGCGGGGCCACTCCGAAGAAGCTACTCGGCTTCCCTCCGCGCTCCCACGGAACCACCTCGGGCTAAGGAAGCCACACCCCCGGGCTGGGCGCCAGGTGCCCTCTGCGGGCCTATCCGGAGGGTGGAGAGTGGAGGGGCCTGCCTAGGCGCCACGTCCGGTGAGACCAGGTTTTCAGCTACATCTCAGCCTCCCAGGGCGCCTAAGGGTCTCGAACGGAACCTGACCTTGATCTTGCCACCCACTATACCACTTTCTTAGAGGCAGTGAATCAACACATCAATTAACACACTCCGCAAACACTTAAGATTATAAATCAGTAAACGGGACAATAAAATATCATTTAAAAATAATTTTAAAATAGAACAGCATAGAGATAGAAACTATTTATATTATTTCCAATGCCTATTAAGTGTCCCAACAAGGTTCTCACAAGGGTTGTCCTCCCAACAGTTTCCTGAATTCTGTATTTTCACCGTTAAATTCCATGATTAAGTTGGAAATTCATTCATTTGTAAATACATGATGTATTTAATAAAATGCATGGACTATATCTTTTTCATTCCTGAATCCCAGTGTTATAAGTACAGTGCCTATCATGGGCCAGGTTCTCAACACCTGAACGGATGACCCAAACACAGCCGAGACCAGCAAGCTTTTTCTGGATGGGCTTGACAGAATTCCTGTACTTGCTAGGGTCACCATGACATCCATGGTCTTCATTTTGCATTTTCAGCAACGCAGGTTTATCGAGTTCTCCTCAGGTGTGAGACCTCGGGAGCTGATTCGTGGCAGGGTGGCTTTGTGATGTGTCACCTCGACTAGGCTACGTTTCCTGGTATTCCCTTCCCCGCCATATGCTTCCAGTTAGGACAGGCCACGAGAGAGGCCGTGCGTGGTAACCAGAGGGCAGGTGTGAAGGAGCAGCACACTCGGACGCTTAGTTAGTGCAGGAGCACTGGCATCGTCACAGCTTCACACACGTCATTTATCTGCGGGCTCACCTCGTTGCTATGGGGCAACAGTCAGGCCTTCCGCTGCCACACCATCCCCAGAATCTTCCTTCAGTTTTTCTTAACTCCGGGATCTGATGCACATTTAACTCTGTGATGAAGGGCACCAGCTTCTTCTGCAGGACACCCACGCCATTGAAGCTGGAGGTGGTGCGAGGCTGACGCGGCTTCTGGGCCATCCTTGGGGTTTCCAGACCGTGGGCGCCGCTGTGTCTTCCGTCTGCCATATTTTACATCCATCTTCCCTTCCCGACTGCCTGCCCTGCAGACTTCAAGCTCCAGCATTAGATGTAAAGACAACAGCCTTACAGAGACTGTTCAACCAGCTCCTACCCTTGCATAAGATACGCATTTATATATACAATACACACACAGGTAAAATCTGTAGTGCTGCTTTTCTGATTGTATCTTGATGCACACGGTAACTAGACTTTTCTCATGAGTCAGAACATGATTTTCAAATAATTTCATTAAGGGCATGACTGTGAAAGCATCACCAGAATATGAGAGTTGGGAGGTTAGATCCCGGGGCAGGGGCAGGTAGCCGAACAGTATCATAAAACTATCCAGTCTTGACTCTGGCTGAAGCAAGCAGGGTTGAGGCAAAGCAAGGAGGAGGGTGGGAGTTAAAGCAGAGAAATGTTTAACCTACATCTCAATTATCTAGAGCTGCAGGGGTGGGACTAGAGTAAGCAAGGGAGGCACACAGGCTACAAAATTTAGGAGTTGGGCACTCAGTCCCAGTCCAGTAAAGCTAAGCAAATAATCACATGTAAATTTTTTTTGGCACTTTATGAACTGGAACATGAGGCAGGGCTGAGCAAAGACTGGCCCTCTGGCAGCTCAGACCTCTAGCAGCCAGGGGCTGAGAGCAGAAACCCTAAGCACAAAGATCATCAAGGGACGAGGGAGACAAGCTGTGAGAAAAGATGAGCCAGGCCCGCTTTCCTTCTGCTTTGGGCTCTTTGGACTTTGTGCCAGGACTGCTTTAGCCTAGGATGGTGAATGATGGTTAAATAGTGGCCAGTGGGGAAAGATGTCCTTTTGGATGTGAGGAACTCTATGCAGCAGCCAGGGCCTGGGAAGAACCCAATCCTGGGAGGCACCTGTGCTCAGATAAGGTGACACCATCCGCACTGCCTTGGTGTTTGCTAAACCACACTCGGGGCAGCAGTGTTGAGGGGTTTGCTATGATGCTCAGAGGACTCCACCTCTGTAAGGTCACTGGAAACTTCTGCTAATGACATTACTACATACTACTGGATGTAGGTTAGTTTTCAGTTTAGGGGCTTAACTTAAACACAAGGCTTTTACAACCTAGGTTTGATCCTAGGGTCTATTGATACTGTTTGACACTGGACAATTTTGTTTCTTCGAATCTGTTTTCCCGTCTGAAACAGGCAAAATCAGTGCTGTTACAGATGTTTTTGAGGATTAAATTCGGTCCATGGGAGGAACTCAACGAATAGCAGCTGCTTTCCTCATTTATTCCCAATACATTCCCAATACATTCCCAAATGCTGTCTCCCTGAGGAAGTGTTCAGAGACACTGCCAGGTCTCGTCCAAATCCACTTAACATTACTTATGATGATGGCTTGTTTAGGTTGAAGGTAGCTTTAATTGCATCCGCTCTCCCATCCCAGCTCCCTGATCCACTTAGGATATTCAATTCCAGGGATTTGCACTGGTTGGAGCAGAGGCACCAACTTGCTACTTTTGTCTTCCTTTTCTGCTTATTTCCTCTTATTATAAGCTCAGAGTACTGAACAGGCCTGCTCCTCTGGCTTGGTGGCAGGCTTCCCAGTTCCTACTGACTCCCACACAGGCCCTGGCAATCTATGGTCCAGCCTCTGAGCAGGTCAGTGTTGTCTCTTATAAAGTTGGTCTGTAAATGTCACTTTATGAACTGGAAGGGCAGGGAAAGACTGGCCCTCTGGCAGCTCAGACCTCTAGCAGCCAGGGGCTGAGAGCAGAAACCCTAAGCACAAAGATCATCAAGGGACGAGGGAGACAAGCTGTGAGAAAAGATGAGCCAGGCCCGCTTTCCTTCTGCTTTGGGCTCTTTGGACTTTGTGCCAGGACTGCTTTAGCCTAGGATGGTGAATGATGGTTAAATAGTGGCCAGTGGGGAAAGATGTCCTTTTGGATGTGAGGAACTCTATGCAGCAGCCAGGGCCTGGGAAGAACCCAATCCTGGGAGGCACCTGTGCTCAGATAAGGTGACACCATCCGCACTGCCTTGGTGTTTGCTAAACCACACTCGGGGCAGCAGTGTTGAGGGGTTTGCTATGATGCTCAGAGGACTCCACCTCTGTAAGGTCACTGGAAACTTCTGCTAATGACATTACTACATACTACTGGATGTAGGTTAGTTTTCAGTTTAGGGGCTTAACTTAAACACAAGGCTTTTACAACCTAGGTTTGATCCTAGGGTCTATTGATACTGTTTGACACTGGACAATTTTGTTTCTTCGAATCTGTTTTCCCGTCTGAAACAGGCAAAATCAGTGCTGTTACAGATGTTTTTGAGGATTAAATTCGGTCCATGGGAGGAACTCAACGAATAGCAGCTGCTTTCCTCATTTATTCCCAATACATTCCCAATACATTCCCAAATGCTGTCTCCCTGAGGAAGTGTTCAGAGACACTGCCAGGTCTCGTCCAAATCCACTTAACATTACTTATGATGATGGCTTGTTTAGGTTGAAGGTAGCTTTAATTGCATCCGCTCTCCCATCCCAGCTCCCTGATCCACTTAGGATATTCAATTCCAGGGATTTGCACTGGTTGGAGCAGAGGCACCAACTTGCTACTTTTGTCTTCCTTTTCTGCTTATTTCCTCTTATTATAAGCTCAGAGTACTGAACAGGCCTGCTCCTCTGGCTTGGTGGCAGGCTTCCCCAGTTCCTACTGACTCCCACACAGGCCCTGGCAATCTATGGTCCAGCCTCTGAGCAGGTCAGTGTTGTCTCTTATAAAGTTGGTCTGTAAATGTCACTGTGAGTCCTACAGTCTGCAGAAGGCTCCAGTCTACTGCTTTCTACCTCCAGGTTTTTTAAGGGCCTTGGACCTGGAGAAGAGGGAGCAGGTCTGTATGTTGAATGAGGTTCCCTATGTGCAAAACAGAGTATCACAAAACCACTGCCTACTCCTCCATTTTCCCTCATCCCTTCTCTCCCTTCTACGATCTTCCATTACAGACAGCACAGCACAGCACTAGTTTTCTGTTAATACATGATTTCACACATAGGGGAAATGGTTTCCTCAGTTGGATTATAAGCTCCCTGAAGGCAGAAATCCTGTGTATCCTGAAAGATAAGCCTCCCAGGGTCATCGATTCACCGCTGAAGTGTCCCCAGAAGGGTCTCACTCGGTACCTCAGGAACTGCCCGAGGACAGGTGGAGTTGTTTCTGGCCTGCACACGAGTTTGCAGGAACAGAGGAACGCTGTGGAGGGCCACAGCTTCTGCGGCCTGTGTCTAGGGCCCTGTTCAGGGCTACCAGCAGTCCTGCAGAAGGCAGCATTGCCCCGACCGCCTCCCAGCACCCAGCCCGCAGTCCTCCCAACCTCCCTACCCTTCCTTCTACTGCCACGCTGCAGGACAGTTCCTTGTAGCAGCTGAAACTGGCTCCAGAATGGCTAGAAACACAGCCTAACTCCTTCCACAGAGGATACTCCTTTCTTGTGTAGGCCCACATCACAAAGCCATCTCAGGACCACATCTCCTTCCCACACCCTGCTGCCTGGCCCACCCGTTCATCTCCTGGAGACGCCACAGACCTTCCAGCCCCCCAGATGATGATTCTATGAATAAGAATTTTTAAGTCTGATCCCCGTGGATTTTTTTAGGCATCTAGGGAAAAGCTTTCCTTATCTTCCCTTTTCTTTCAAACCTCATCACAGGGCACCAAGTCCTAACCTTCTGGAACCCTCGAGGAGAGCCCTGGCCCGGACCTGGAGAAATCTCCTAAGGTGCTGACTCATCAGAGTACTGAACAGGCCTGCTCCTCTGGCTTGGTGGCAGGCTTCCCAGTTCCTACTGACTCCCACACAGGCCCTGGCAATCTATGGTCCAGCCTCTGAGCAGGTCAGTGTTGTCTCTTATAAAGTTGGTCTGTAAATGTCACTGTGAGTCCTACAGTCTGCAGAAGGCTCCAGTCTACTGCTTTCTACCTCCAGGTTTTTTAAGGGCCTTGGACCTGGAGAAGAGGGAGCAGGTCTGTATGTTGAATGAGGTTCCCTATGTGCAAAACAGAGTATCACAAAACCACTGCCTACTCCTCCATTTTCCCTCATCCCTTCTCTCCCTTCTACGATCTTCCATTACAGACAGCACAGCACAGCACTAGTTTTCTGTTAATACATGATTTCACACATAGGGGAAATGGTTTCCTCAGTTGGATTATAAGCTCCCTGAAGGCAGAAATCCTGTGTATCCTGAAAGATAAGCCTCCCAGGGTCATCGATTCACCGCTGAAGTGTCCCCAGAAGGGTCTCACTCGGTACCTCAGGAACTGCCCGAGGACAGGTGGAGTTGTTTCTGGCCTGCACACGAGTTTGCAGGAACAGAGGAACGCTGTGGAGGGCCACAGCTTCTGCGGCCTGTGTCTAGGGCCCTGTTCAGGGCTACCAGCAGTCCTGCAGAAGGCAGCATTGCCCCGACCGCCTCCCAGCACCCAGCCCGCAGTCCTCCCAACCTCCCTACCCTTCCTTCTACTGCCACGCTGCAGGACAGTTCCTTGTAGCAGCTGAAACTGGCTCCAGAATGGCTAGAAACACAGCCTAACTCCTTCCACAGAGGATACTCCTTTCTTGTGTAGGCCCACATCACAAAGCCATCTCAGGACCACATCTCCTTCCCACACCCTGCTGCCTGGCCCACCCGTTCATCTCCTGGAGACGCCACAGACCTTCCAGCCCCCCAGATGATGATTCTATGAATAAGAATTTTTAAGTCTGATCCCCGTGGATTTTTTTAGGCATCTAGGGAAAAGCTTTCCTTATCTTCCCTTTTCTTTCAAACCTCATCACAGGGCACCAAGTCCTAACCTTCTGGAACCCTCGAGGAGAGCCCTGGCCCGGACCTGGAGAAATCTCCTAAGGTGCTGTGACACACTCCACCACTGATCGCAACCGGAGCGGTCATACATGGCCTTTCCCTTCCATGACACCACGCCCGAACACTGACTGCTTTCAAAACTCAGGGCCCACACCTGACCAGCACCCATCCCGTCCCCACCCCTCCCTGTGCGGGGCACACCTTGGCAACCAGACTGCTGTGTCCCGTAGGCGGGTTCCACCCAGGCTGAAAATCTCCGTGATCTGGGGAAGAATTAACAGCAAGGTCAGCGTGACTGCTGGGGCTGCAGCAGCGTCAGGACAGGGTGGGGTATCCCCCTGCACTGACCACGGGTGTGCCAGCCCCTCCTGCCTCCTCCTCTGGGGCCAACTCAGAGGCAGAGCCTTGCTTGGTCTCCTCTTCCTTGTTCTCCTCGGGGTCGGGTGGCTCTTGCTTCACAGAGGGTAGGCCCGGCTCTCCTGCCTGGGAGAGGTGGGAAACGGGCAGCTGTTAGAAGGGCAGGGCTGGCCTGAGGGTGTCCCTACCAGCCAACCTGTCACTGCACTGACAATCCCACTGTCACACTTGAGCACAGGAAAGCCATCTCTCTGTCTACAGACCTTTCTCCTTCCTCATAGATCTCCATCTTTCTGTTAGCTGGGCAGCAAAGCAGGCAAAACTAGTTGCCTGGGGAGGCTGGGGCATCTGCCAGACAGGCGGGATAAGTCTGTGAGAGGCTGTAATCAGCACAGCGATTACTTGGCTTGAAGAACCACCGTCATGGCTCACCATCACCCTGCTCACAGGCCGCCCGTCACTGACCCCCACCTTGCTGGGGCAGCCCGGCAGCAATACAGGAGAAGTCTGGATGGCTGTGCCCGGTGTCCCGTCTTCCTGGGCATCCGCCTTCTCTTGCTTCACATGGGGTAAGGCCACAACCCAACTCACGCCAGGGTACTGGGCCTCCTGCGTGAAGGAGGATGGCAGCAGACTTGGTCCCAGCTTCCCCGCACGAGGCAGGGCGGGTTGGGCAGGGCAGGGGAAGGAGGGACCCTCACCTGCACCACAGCTTCTGTGGAAGCGGGGGCGGGCCTGGGCACCTGCACAGGGCTGCTAGCACCCTCCCGTAAGAACACAAGGTCGGTGCCAGGAGGCGGCAGCACAAAGCTACTGCCTGCTTCCTCCTTCAGTGGAGTCTGGGCTCGGTCCGGTTGAGCTGGGGGTGTGGCCAAGGCAGGCCTCGGGGTCTGACCCAGATGGAGCCTTCGAGCAGAGCCATGCCTCTTTCGACGAGGGTATGTTGGGGGCGGTGATGCCCCATCTTCGGACTCTGCCCAGACACTTGGCAGCAGCCGCTTCTGTGAGGAGAGGTGGAGTGTATTACGGCCGCCGGTACCACACTCCCTTGCCCGGATTGGCGTGCCTGCAATCCACCCGTGCCCTCAACCCACCACTGCACAGAATCTCCTTATTCCCTCATCATGGACGCTGTGAGTCACCTGCTGGCAATGGCAGTGCCACCCAGTGTCCTCCCTGATCTCAGCACCACATCTGCTGACCGGTGGCCGAGCCCACTGCCCCACCGACCACTCTGAAGCTGCGGGACCCACCTGGTCTGTCCCGACCCACCTAGCAGGCCCGCCCCCCTCTCCCAGGCACTGGGGGTGGGGTGGGGAAGGAGGGGTGAGGGAGGGTGGCTGGCACCATCCACCCACTCGCCCGGCCCCGCTGGCTGCACCCACCATCGCAAACTGCAGGCACTGGCGCCACCGACACTTCTGGCGCTTCTGGTTGCTGCCCCCGAACTTGGGCTTGTCGCAGCAGCACAGCCATCGCAGAACTGCAGCCGACTAAGTGCTGTGAGAGGCTGTAATCAGCACAGCGATTACTTGGCTTGAAGAACCACCGTCATGGCTCACCATCACCCTGCTCACAGGCCGCCCGTCACTGACCCCCACCTTGCTGGGGCAGCCCGGCAGCAATACAGGAGAAGTCTGGATGGCTGTGCCCGGTGTCCCGTCTTCCTGGGCATCCGCCTTCTCTTGCTTCACATGGGGTAAGGCCACAACCCAACTCACGCCAGGGTACTGGGCCTCCTGCGTGAAGGAGGATGGCAGCAGACTTGGTCCCAGCTTCCCGCCGAGGCAGGGCGGGTTGGGCAGGGCAGGGAAGGAGGGACCCTCACCTGCACCACAGCTTCTGTGGGCGGGGCGGGCCTGGGCACCTGCACAGGGCTGCTAGCACCCTCCCGTAAGAACACAAGGTCGGTGCCAGGAGGCGGCAGCACAAAGCTACTGCCTGCTTCCTCCTTCAGTGGAGTCTGGGCTCGGTCCGGTTGAGCTGGGGGTGTGGCCAAGGCAGGCCTCGGGGTCTGACCCAGATGGAGCCTTCGAGCAGAGCCATGCCTCTTTCGACGAGGGTATGTTGGGGGCGGTGATGCCCCATCTTCGGACTCTGCCCAGACACTTGGCAGCAGCCGCTTCTGTGAGGAGAGGTGGAGTGTATTACGGCCGCCGGTACCACACTCCCTTGCCCGGATTGGCGTGCCTGCAATCCACCCGTGCCCTCAACCCACCACTGCACAGAATCTCCTTATTCCCTCATCATGGACGCTGTGAGTCACCTGCTGGCAATGGCAGTGCCACCCAGTGTCCTCCCTGATCTCAGCACCACATCTGCTGACCGGTGGCCGAGCCCACTGCCCCACCGACCACTCTGAAGCTGCGGGACCCACCTGGTCTGTCCCGACCCACCTAGCAGGCCCGCCCCCCTCTCCCAGGCACTGGGGGTGGGGTGGGGAAGGAGGGGTGAGGGAGGGTGGCTGGCACCATCCACCCACTCGCCCGGCCCCGCTGGCTGCACCCACCATCGCAAACTGCAGGCACTGGCGCCACCGACACTTCTGGCGCTTCTGGTTGCTGCCCCCGAACTTGGGCTTGTCGCAGCAGAAGTCGCAGTGGCCACAGTCCATCCGCCGCAGGCAGGCTGCACAGGCCCCACACTTGCGATTCTGCCGACGGTTTGTGTAAGGCTGGTGGGAACAGGGGGACGGGGTGTGGTCACTAGGGTCGCTTCGATGCGGCGTCTGTCACTTGTCCACCAGCCCCAGTGGCGGGAACTGGCTGGACACCAGGCTTAGCCTGGCTCCCCATCAGCCACACCTCCGTGTCTGAGTTCACTCCCAGGCACTCGCCCTATACCAAACAGCCTCGGTACCGCGAGGAAGGTGGCCGCGTCGGCACAGGATCGACCACTCCGTCCACCAGTCCCCCACTAGTTGTCAAGACGACGTCTCTAAGCCCTGCCTGCAGCAGGGTTCTGCTGACTCTGAGCTCCCATCACTGCGCCTGCTCATCCTACGTGGACCTTGGGCACCAGGCCAGCTCCTCTGCGGGCCCCACCGCAGTGCTGGTTCGTCTGACACGGGTCCTGTCCCAGCACCTGTGGATCCCGCGTGAGCTCCCGCCCACTGTCTGCTCGTTGGCTGCGCTTTCCTAGTCCCTTCTCAAGCCCAAAGCAGCATTTGCTTCTTGGGGTTAGCCAAGCACCCTGGGCAAGACCAGGCTTATTCAGGTAGGGTGGGGCCACTCACTAGCTCGTCCTCGTCTACACAGTAATAGATGAGTTCAGCAGGTGGCGAGGGGGCCAGGGCTCTGGGGTGCTGCAGAGGCAAATGGGGTGGGGTCAGGGCAGGTGGTGGGGGAGGTTACGGTGTGCCGTCCCCCTGCCCACCAGGGCCTCACCAGCTCTGGAGACTCTGGAGGCTGCGACGGGGGCAGTGGAGGTGGCGGCGGCGGCTGGGCTTGGGGTGGACGCCGCGGCGGCGGCTGGGCTTGGGGTGGACGCCGCGGCGGCGCCACCTTGGAGTCGCAGCCCCCCTTGCGGCGGCCATGTCTGCCCTGAGAGAAAACCGGGAAGAGCGTTTAGGCTTGGGGACACCAGGCCGACAGGGGACCCCCTCCCTCCCACTGGGTGCGCAGAAAGCATGCGAGTGGGACAGGCCGGCAGAGGAGGGAGGCTGGCCACTCACAGCAGGGGGAGCCACAGCCAGGGGAGGGCGTCGTTGACATCGCTGATGGCGGCGACGGAGGCGGCGGGCAAGGTGCTGGCAGACAGGGGCAGGCAGGTGGAGCCAGGGAGGCGAGCATGAGGTTGAGGAGAAAAAAGACATGAGGCGGGCAAGGCCAGGCCGGGGGAAAGCAGCAGCAGCCGCGGCTGTAACGGCAGCATCAGCTCCACCACCACCACGGGACTCACCCGCAGGCAGCGCCGCTGGACGCACCTCCACTGGCGCCTGAGCCCCGGGCGGGGCGGGCGAAGACAGACTCGACAGCGGCCGCAGTCCTCTCGGGTCTGACAGCCCCGGCACACGCCGCAGCCTCGGCTCTGCAGGGGCCGGAGGTGTGACGCGCGGGCCGGGGCTGCAGGCCCAGGGGCAGGGGAGCCTGGGCCCCGCGGCCTGACTCACCCTTTCCACAATCCGGAGGCACCGTCTTCGCTCACACTTGCAGAACAGCCCCGAGGCCACATCGCGGGGCAACTGCAGAAGGCAGGTGGAGCAGGCCCCACAGTCCTCCGTCACCTGGCAGGCTGTGCACTCCCCGCAGCCCACACGCTGCCAGGAATGGGTGGGGCAAGGTCACAGGTCCACGGCGGAAGAGCTCGGGAAGAGCGCCCCTCACGGGTCTGGTGACTCCACACGGCCCCCTCACCCTGTCTGCTAGGGCCCCTGTATCTCATCACTGTCTGGTAACCACTGGTGAGCCCCAGCCCTGAGGCCAGACAGCGTCTACAGCCCCCCGGGACCCTCATCACTGACTACCTCCCGTTACTGCCGGCCGCCTGCAGCTAGCGCCCCACAACAGGACCCTGGCCGCCGGTGGACCCGTCACTGATCCTTCAGATCCTCACCAGCCCCCTCACATCCTGCTCCCACCGCACACTTGTGAGGAGGAAGCAGGTCGTGCTTACCTTAAACATCCTCTGCTCCCGATTGAAAGCAATCCTCTGTGCTGCAGCGGGGAGAGAAGAGAAATGTCAAAGGACCATCAGGTATCTGACCTCAGACTGCCTCTGCGCTGGCACCTACCGCCCCGCCTCCGGACAGGCCGGCAGAGGAGGGAGGCTGGCCACTCACAGCAGGGGAGCCACAGCCAGGGAGGCGTCGTTGACATCGCTGATGGCGGCGCGGAGGCGGCGGCAAGGTGCTGGCAGACAGGGGCAGGCAGGTGGAGCCAGGGAGGCGAGCATGAGGTTGAGGAGAAAAAAGACATGAGGCGGGCAAGGCCAGGCCGGGGGAAAGCAGCAGCAGCCGCGGCTGTAACGGCAGCATCAGCTCCACCACCACCACGGGACTCACCCGCAGGCAGCGCCGCTGGACGCACCTCCACTGGCGCCTGAGCCCCGGGCGGGGCGGGCGAAGACAGACTCGACAGCGGCCGCAGTCCCCCGGGTCTGACAGCCCCGGCACACGCCGCAGCCTCGGCTCTGCAGGGGCCGGAGGTGTGACGCGGGGCCGGGGCTGCAGGCCCAGGGCAGGAGCCTGGGCCCCGGCCTGACTCACCCTTTCCACAATCCGGAGGCACCGTCTTCGCTCACACTTGCAGAACAGCCCGAGGCCACATCGCGGGCAACTGCAGAAGGCAGGTGGAGCAGGCCCCACAGTCCTCCGTCACCTGGCAGGCTGTGCACTCCCGCAGCCCACACGCTGCCAGGAATGGGTGGGGCAAGGTCACAGGTCCACGGCGGAAGAGCTCGGGAAGAGCGCCTCACGGGTCTGGTGACTCCACACGGCCCCCTCACCCTGTCTGCTAGGGCCCCTGTATCTCATCACTGTCTGGTAACCACTGGTGAGCCCCAGCCCTGAGGCCAGACAGCGTCTACAGCCCCCCGGGACCCTCATCACTGACTACCTCCCGTTACTGCCGGCCGCCTGCAGCTAGCGCCCCACAACAGGACCCTGGCCGCCGGTGGACCCGTCACTGATCCTTCAGATCCTCACCAGCCCCCTCACATCCTGCTCCCACCGCACACTTGTGAGGAGGAAGCAGGTCGTGCTTACCTTAAACATCCTCTGCTCCCGATTGAAAGCAATCCTCTGTGCTGCAGCGGGGAGAGAAGAGAAATGTCAAAGGACCATCAGGTATCTGACCTCAGACTGCCTCTGCGCTGGCACCTACCGCCCCGCCTCCAGCCAGACCTGTGCGTGCAGCCTGACCCCAGGGGTCCCTCACCCCGGCAGTCCTTGCACAGAGTCTTGAGCCGCTGCCTGCGGGTTCCATCCCCTGGAAAGCTGACTCCACAGTTCTCACAGCACCTGGGAGGGGAGACACGGGTGTGGGGCCCTGAGGGTACTCCCAACCACGACCCGCACGGACTTGGCTCTAGGTCCCCACTCACCCAGGTGCAGGAAGTGAAGCTGGGACGGTGTCCGTGTCAGCCTTGGTGCCATCTCTCAGGGCCTCCTTCCTGACTTCACTCTTCTTAGGTCCAACGTGACATTTCCGAGCCTTGGCTGGCTTCGAAGGCTTCTTCCGCTTCCTGCTAGGGATGGCCAAGGAGTGGGCCTGGAGATAAGAGCGAGGGCAGGGAGATGGAGACCAGCGGGTGGGTGTCAGGGGCCCCCGCCTGAGGACACGTCCACACCGTGCAGTACCTTGGTGGATGGATAGCACAGGACGCCCTGTTTGAAGTCGAAGAGGCTGAGATCACACGCAGGGCCCAAGTACCGGGTCAGCTCCACTTTGCTTCGGATCCTGTCTCCTGTGGGGCTGGGGGTAGGTCAGGACAAGTTGGCACACAGCTGGACCCACCACAGCTCCACCCACGCAACCCTCCCACTGGGCTGGTAAACAGGCCGCAAGAGCTGGGGGGATACAGGAGGCAGCCTGGGATCAGCCTATGAACCCTAACCAAGAAAGTACCCCAAATACCTCTAACAGCAGGGATATAAAAGGTGGATAAATGCCAGCATTTAGATAAACAGTAATAAATAATACAAATGCAAATATACGTATTTAAATAGGAACACGGATAAATTAAACAACATACCAGTACTAGCAGACTACCTCCCGTTACTGCCGGCCGCCTGCAGCTAGCGCCCACAACAGGACCCTGGCCGCCGGTGGACCCGTCACTGATCCTTCAGATCCTCACCAGCCCCCTCACATCCTGCTCCCACCGCACACTTGTGAGGAGGAAGCAGGTCGTGCTTACCTTAAACATCCTCTGCTCCCGATTGAAAGCAATCCTCTGTGCTGCAGCGGGGAGAGAAGAGAAATGTCAAAGGACCATCAGGTATCTGACCTCAGACTGCCTCTGCGCTGGCACCTACCGCCCCGCCTCCAGCCAGACCTGTGCGTGCAGCCTGACCCCAGGGGTCCCTCACCCCGGCAGTCCTTGCACAGAGTCTTGAGCCGCTGCCTGCGGGTTCCATCCCCTGGAAAGCTGACTCCACAGTTCTCACAGCACCTGGGAGGGGAGACACGGGTGTGGGGCCCTGAGGGTACTCCCAACCACGACCCGCACGGACTTGGCTCTAGGTCCCCACTCACCCAGGTGCAGGAAGTGAAGCTGGGACGGTGTCCGTGTCAGCCTTGGTGCCATCTCTCAGGGCCTCCTTCCTGACTTCACTCTTCTTAGGTCCAACGTGACATTTCCGAGCCTTGGCTGGCTTCGAAGGCTTCTTCCGCTTCCTGCTAGGGATGGCCAAGGAGTGGGCCTGGAGATAAGAGCGAGGGCAGGGAGATGGAGACCAGCGGGTGGGTGTCAGGGGGCCCCGCCTGAGGACACGTCCACACCGTGCAGTACCTTGGTGGATGGATAGCACAGGACGCCCTGTTTGAAGTCGAAGAGGCTGAGATCACACGCAGGGCCCAAGTACCGGGTCAGCTCCACTTTGCTTCGGATCCTGTCTCCTGTGGGGCTGGGGGTAGGTCAGGACAAGTTGGCACACAGCTGGACCCACCACAGCTCCACCCACGCAACCCTCCCACTGGGCTGGTAAACAGGCCGCAAGAGCTGGGGGGATACAGGAGGCAGCCTGGGATCAGCCTATGAACCCTAACCAAGAAAGTACCCCAAATACCTCTAACAGCAGGGATATAAAAGGTGGATAAATGCCAGCATTTAGATAAACAGTAATAAATAATACAAATGCAAATATACGTATTTAAATAGGAACACGGATAAATTAAACAACATACCAGTACTAGCAGACAAATAAAGGAAACTTAGACAAAAAAAGAGACATGTTTTACATTTAGCTGGCTCTTGAACAACAAAGGTTTAAACTGTGAGGGTCCACAGATTTTTTTCCGTAAGTATATTGGAAATTTTTTTGGAGATTTGTGATTATTTACAACAACTCTAAATAAGCAGTCTAGAGATATTGAAAAAAATAAGGAAAAACTAGGTGTGGCATGAATGCATAAAAAATATCTTGATACTAGTGCATTTATCTTGATACTAGTCCACAGATTTTTTTCCGTAAGTATATTGGAAATTTTTTTGGAGATTTGTGATTATTTACAACAACTCTAA
The DNA here is from genome assembly GCA_022376925.1 of Tragulus kanchil. NCBI lineage: Eukaryota > Metazoa > Chordata > Mammalia > Artiodactyla > Tragulidae > Tragulus > Tragulus kanchil. The sequence continues at coordinate 142,018,804 of JAIOJX010000003.1, forward strand.
ATAAGCAGTCTAGAGATATTGAAAAAAATAAGGAAAAACTAGGTGTGGCATGAATGCATAAAAAATATCTTGATACTAGTGCATTTTATCATTTACCACCATAAGGTATATATAAAGTCTGTTATAAAATGTTAAAATTTATAAAAACTTATGCACACAGACACGTAAGACTGTATGTGGCACCATTCGCAGTCAAGAGAAACGTAAACAAATGTCAAGAGGCAGTCAGTGTGACATCGTAACTGCATAAAATTAACTGTAGCAATTATCATACTACTCTAATCATCTCACAGTCACCTCCTGTTGCTGGTGCAGAGAGCTCAAGTGTTGCAAGTCTTCACTTTAAATGCCATGGAAGGCTCATTATCTCTGACTGAGCAGTCTATTTGTTTACAAAACGGAGCATCATGGTAGAAAGGGACCCCTCGCAGTGGTCCTCCTGTCATTTTCACCATGTTTAGTGCAATACTGTAAGCTCTGGATAACACCAGGGGACCCATAACAAAGTGTCACTGGTGATCCCGGAAGTGCTCCCAAGAAGAAGAGAAAAGTCATTGCATTACAAGAGCTGAGTTGCTTGACATGTACCATAGATTGAGGTCTGCAGCTGTGGTTGCCTGCCAATTCAAGATTAATGAATCCAGTGTAAGGACTATTATAAAAAAATTTAAAAAAGAAAAACGAAAGAAATTCATAAACTGTCGCTGCAGCTATGCCAGCAGCTTGAAAACCTTGTACTTTTTTTGAAAAATACCATTTTATCTTGTACAGAAAGTGGAGTTTTTACCTGGACGCATGACTGCTATAAGAAAGTCTTACCGATAAATTCTAACAAGATTTGAGAAAAAGTAATTATAGAACAACATAAAGCAAAAGGAAGGTGAAGGCTCTAAGGCTGGATAATAAAATGCCAGCAAAGGATGATTTGGCTTTACAAATATCAAGCTAACAAGAGAAATGGCTTCTGCCAACTAACAGACACGTTCTCACGCACCACAAAGAGAATCACTGAGGAGAAAGCATAGCTGTCTGAACATATTTTTTTAATGCAGATGAAAGTGCCCTATTCTGAAAAAAAAAAAAAAGAAAAAAAATGCCACAAAGGGCATTTATTAGCAAGAGAAGTGAGCACCAGGATTTACGCAGTAAGGGATAAATGAACTCTACCATGTTTTGTGCAAATGCAGTCAGGTTTACGATCAGGACTGCCCATATCTATAAAGCTGCTAAGCTTAAAGCCTTGAAGGCAAAAGACAGACACCAGCTGCCAGTCTTCTGGTTGTACAAGAAGGCCTGGACCTTTTTTTTTTTTAAATTGGTGCCATTGATGCTCTGTCCCTAAAGTCAGGAAGTACCTCACCACTAAGAGACAGCTTTTAAAGTTCTTTTGATATTGCGCAATGCCCTACCCACTCAGAACCCCCTGAAGTCAACACCAAAGGTGTGGGAGTGGTCTATCTGCCCCCAGACTCATCTCTACTTCAGCCTATAGATCAGGGTGTCACAAGGACCTTCATCGCTCTGTACACACAGAACTCTATGTAAAGAAATGTCCACACTATGGAAGAGAATCTTCACAGAACATCTGAAAAGTCTGGAAAGATGACACCGTTGAAGATGCCACCATTGTTAGAGATTGTGGATATGGCAAAGGGTAGCTGGGAATGAAGAGTTTCATGACATGGATCTTGGATTCAAGAGCTAATAGACACCAGACCAGAGGAATCAACCCGAGATTCATAAACTGTTTCGCTGCAGTGTAAGGACTATTATAAAAAAATTTAAAAAAGAAAAACGAAAGAAATTCATAAACTGTCGCTGCAGCTATGCCAGCAGCTTGAAAACCTTGTACTTTTTTTGAAAAATACCATTTTATCTTGTACAGAAAGTGGAGTTTTTACCTGGACGCATGACTGCTATAAGAAAGTCTTACCGATAAATTCTAACAAGATTTGAGAAAAAGTAATTATAGAACAACATAAAGCAAAAGGAAGGTGAAGGCTCTAAGGCTGGATAATAAAATGCCAGCAAAGGATGATTTGGCTTTACAAATATCAAGCTAACAAGAGAAATGGCTTCTGCCAACTAACAGACACGTTCTCACGCACCACAAAGAGAATCACTGAGGAGAAAGCATAGCTGTCTGAACATATTTTTTTAATGCAGATGAAAGTGCCCTATTCTGAAAAAAAAAAGAAAAAAAATGCCACAAAGGGCATTTATTAGCAAGAGAAGTGAGCACCAGGATTTACGCAGTAAGGGATAAATGAACTCTACCATGTTTTGTGCAAATGCAGTCAGGTTTACGATCAGGACTGCCCATATCTATAAAGCTGCTAAGCTTAAAGCCTTGAAGGCAAAAGACAGACACCAGCTGCCAGTCTTCTGGTTGTACAAGAAGGCCTGGACCTTTTTTTAAATTGGTGCCATTGATGCTCCGTCCCTAAAGTCAGGAAGTACCTCACCACTAAGAGACAGCTTTTAAAGTTCTTTTGATATTGCGCAATGCCCTACCCACTCAGAACCCCCTGAAGTCAACACCAAAGGTGTGGGAGTGGTCTATCTGCCCCCAGACTCATCTCTACTTCAGCCTATAGATCAGGGTGTCACAAGGACCTTCATCGCTCTGTACACACAGAACTCTATGTAAAGAAATGTCCACACTATGGAAGAGAATCTTCACAGAACATCTGAAAAGTCTGGAAAGATGACACCGTTGAAGATGCCACCATTGTTAGAGATTGTGGATATGGCAAAGGGTAGCTGGGAATGAAGAGTTTCATGACATGGATCTTGGATTCAAGAGCTAATAGACACCAGACCAGAGGAATCAACCCAAGATGACTTGACGGAGATGTCTGCTGCTGAACCAGTGCCAGACAATGAGGAAGATGAAGGAGAAAAACTGACATTAGAGAGCCTGGCAGAAGTGATCTGCTATTCAAGACTACAATGACTTATTCTACAACAGGGACCCTGCTATGATAGGAGCACTGAAACTAAAGCAAACAGTGAAAGAAAGACTGAGACTATGCAGAAACATTTTGGAGAAATGAAAAAGCAAAAGAAGTCAGACAAATTACAATGATTCTTCTGCCTCCCCTCTCACCTCCTCCTCCTTTTGCCTCTGCTGCCCCTCTCAGCAAGACCACACCCCCTTTCTCGTCTTCCTCAGCCTACTCAATATGAAGATGACAAAGATGAAGACCTTTGTGATGATCCACTTTCAGGTAATGAATAGTAAGTAACAATCAGGCAGTACAGTTAACACTTACCACTTGTGTTTGTGGGTGAGTATCTTTGGGTAAAAATCTAACAATTGTAAGGCAAGAGCTGTATGAGACCTTTCTTGGGGGTCCAGTGGTTAAGAATCCACCTGCCTATGCAGGGGACATGGGTTCAATTCCAGGCCTGGGAAGATTTCACATACCATGGAGCAACTAAGCCCGTGTACCACAACTACTGAGGCCCGAGCACCTATAGCCAGTGTTCTGCAACAAGTGAAGTCATCGCAATGAGCAGTCCATGCATGCAGTGAAGAGTGGCCTCCACTTGGCACAACTAGGAGAAACCCCCATGCAGCCAACCCAAAAAAAAAAGGACCCAAAAGAGACAGCTTTTAAAGTTCTTTTGATATTGCGCAATGCCCTACCCACTCAGAACCCCCTGAAGTCAACACCAAAGGTGTGGGAGTGGTCTATCTGCCCCCAGACTCATCTCTACTTCAGCCTATAGATCAGGGTGTCACAAGGACCTTCATCGCTCTGTACACACAGAACTCTATGTAAAGAAATGTCCACACTATGGAAGAGAATCTTCACAGAACATCTGAAAAGTCTGGAAAGATGACACCGTTGAAGATGCCACCATTGTTAGAGATTGTGGATATGGCAAAGGGTAGCTGGGAATGAAGAGTTTCATGACATGGATCTTGGATTCAAGAGCTAATAGACACCAGACCAGAGGAATCAACCCAAGATGACTTGACGGAGATGTCTGCTGCTGAACCAGTGCCAGACAATGAGGAAGATGAAGGAGAAAAACTGACATTAGAGAGCCTGGCAGAAGTGATCTGCTATTCAAGACTACAATGACTTATTCTACAACAGGGACCCTGCTATGATAGGAGCACTGAAACTAAAGCAAACAGTGAAAGAAAGACTGAGACTATGCAGAAACATTTTTGGAGAAATGAAAAAGCAAAAGAAGTCAGACAAATTACAATGATTCTTCTGCCTCCCCTCTCACCTCCTCCTCCTTTTGCCTCTGCTGCCCCTCTCAGCAAGACCACACCCCCTTTCTCGTCTTCCTCAGCCTACTCAATATGAAGATGACAAAGATGAAGACCTTTGTGATGATCCACTTTCAGGTAATGAATAGTAAGTAACAATCAGGCAGTACAGTTAACACTTACCACTTGTGTTTGTGGGTGAGTATCTTTGGGTAAAAATCTAACAATTGTAAGGCAAGAGCTGTATGAGACCTTTCTTGGGGGTCCAGTGGTTAAGAATCCACCTGCCTATGCAGGGGACATGGGTTCAATTCCAGGCCTGGGAAGATTTCACATACCATGGAGCAACTAAGCCCGTGTACCACAACTACTGAGGCCCGAGCACCTATAGCCAGTGTTCTGCAACAAGTGAAGTCATCGCAATGAGCAGTCCATGCATGCAGTGAAGAGTGGCCTCCACTTGGCACAACTAGGAGAAACCCCCATGCAGCAACCAAGACCCAGAGCAGACAAAACAAACAAAAAAACTATTATAGGATGCTTCTGTGTCACCATCATCATCACTGCCCAAATATTCATCTATTCAAGACTTGAAGTGGATGGCCTATCCTTAAACTGGCAGTATTTAATATAAAATGAATAATGTGTTCGTTTTCTTACTGTTATTCATAACTTTGCTTTCAAAGAATTAGATTACTATACAGTATGTCTACCTCTCTCTCTGGTAATTAAAGAAACTGCCTATAATCACAGATAAGTAGCTTTTTAAAAATGTAACAATGCTGTATTATGAATATGAGCACCATACTGTCTGCCACAAAAACTTTATAACAATTCATTCATCAGTGTACAGGCTAGGTTACCAGAAAGCAACCATACTGCTCCTTCTCAATTATCAATGCATGAATTATTATGCCTGTAAATAAACACATTTTTCATATTATCTTTTCATTTTTGATGTCTGGTATTAGTAATATGTATAATACCTATAATGTTTTGTATCACATAATATTAATGTAGGCACTGACAGAAAAGCAACCTATCCTGTAAACAGATGATATAAACTTAATGTATTGATAAACACAGTACAGTACAATAAGTGAACTTTTTATTATGATTTTCCTTGTGGGATCTCAGTTCCCCAACCAAGGACTGAACCCAGGCCATGGCAGTGAACACCTGTGGGGATTTCTCAAATTACACTCCAACCAAGTAACAACCCAGGTAATGAATAGTAAGTAACAATCAGGCAGTACAGTTAACACTTACCACTTGTGTTTGTGGGTGAGTATCTTTGGGTAAAAATCTAACAATTGTAAGGCAAGAGCTGTATGAGACCTTTCTTGGGGGTCCAGTGGTTAAGAATCCACCTGCCTATGCAGGGGACATGGGTTCAATTCCAGGCCTGGGAAGATTTCACATACCATGGAGCAACTAAGCCCGTGTACCACAACTACTGAGGCCCGAGCACCTATAGCCAGTGTTCTGCAACAAGTGAAGTCATCGCAATGAGCAGTCCATGCATGCAGTGAAGAGTGGCCTCCACTTGGCACAACTAGGAGAAACCCCCATGCAGCAACCAAGACCCAGAGCAGACAAAACAAACAAAAAAACTATTATAGGATGCTTCTGTGTCACCATCATCATCACTGCCCAAATATTCATCTATTCAAGACTTGAAGTGGATGGCCTATCCTTAAACTGGCAGTATTTAATATAAAATGAATAATGTGTTCGTTTTCTTACTGTTATTCATAACTTTGCTTTCAAAGAATTAGATTACTATACAGTATGTCTACCTCTCTCTCTGGTAATTAAAGAAACTGCCTATAATCACAGATAAGTAGCTTTTTAAAAATGTAACAATGCTGTATTATGAATATGAGCACCATACTGTCTGCCACAAAAACTTTATAACAATTCATTCATCAGTGTACAGGCTAGGTTACCAGAAAGCAACCATACTGCTCCTTCTCAATTATCAATGCATGAATTATTATGCCTGTAAATAAACACATTTTTCATATTATCTTTTCATTTTTGATGTCTGGTATTAGTAATATGTATAATACCTATAATGTTTTGTATCACATAATATTAATGTAGGCACTGACAGAAAAGCAACCTATCCTGTAAACAGATGATATAAACTTAATGTATTGATAAACACAGTACAGTACAATAAGTGAACTTTTTATTATGATTTTCCTTGTGGGATCTCAGTTCCCCAACCAAGGACTGAACCCAGGCCATGGCAGTGAACACCTGGAATCTTAACCACTAGGCAACCAAGGAACTCCCTTATGATTTTCTTTAATCTCTTCTCTAGCTTACTTTACTGCAAGAGTACAGAATACACTACAGAGAACATATGAACTGTGTGTGTTAGTCAACTATTTGTTACTGGTAAGTCTTCCAGTCAATAGCAGTTAAGTTCTTCAGGAGTCAAAAGTTCTATTTTCCACTGTACAGGGAACTGGCTCCCCTAATCCCTACACTGTTCAAGGGTCAAGTGTATACGTATCAATAAGTGTACAGATAACATACATACAAATACATGTGTAAACAAAAAAATGCAACCACATACAAACGAAGCCTAATGTTGGCAGACAATGCTCCACAGGTCACTTGCATTTTTGCATGCCTTGTGAGAGCAGCATTGACCACCCTTTGTTACGAGATATCTTTTCAAGGATGTGTGTACAGCATCAGCCCTGGAAGATAAGAGACAGGGTGTTCTTCCAGAGCAAGGGAAGGCATCCTCACTGTCCTAACATTCTAAAGACTGGATTTGGATTCCTTACGCTCGGGGTTCCTCTCCACCAACACAATCCAGTGCATGTGCAGGTGTTAATTAAGTAGCCTCCTTCCGGTCACCTTGGGGAACTGGCACTTGGGGAACGAGCACAAGAATGACGACACACTGGATACTGCTAACACAGTGCGTAATAAACTGTCATTTACCTTGGATGCAGGAGGCTCCTATCTCCTACTGACATCCACAAAACCGAAACATATACTACCCAAGGTTTGCCCGATCCTTGCACTTATTTTGAAAGTTGTATACAAATTTGTCCCTTTAAAACCCATTGCTTAAAATAGAAATAAATTTTATTATAATTTCATATTATCTTTTCATTTTGATGTCTGGTATTAGTAATATGTATAATACCTATAATGTTTTGTATCACATAATATTAATGTAGGCACTGACAGAAAAGCAACCTATCCTGTAAACAGATGATATAAACTTAATGTATTGATAAACACAGTACAGTACAATAAGTGAACTTTTTATTATGATTTTCCTTGTGGGATCTCAGTTCCCCAACCAAGGACTGAACCCAGGCCATGGCAGTGAACACCTGGAATCTTAACCACTAGGCAACCAAGGAACTCCCTTATGATTTTCTTTAATCTCTTCTCTAGCTTACTTTACTGCAAGAGTACAGAATACACTACAGAGAACATATGAACTGTGTGTGTTAGTCAACTATTTGTTACTGGTAAGTCTTCCAGTCAATAGCAGTTAAGTTCTTCAGGAGTCAAAAGTTCTATTTTCCACTGTACAGGGAACTGGCTCCCCTAATCCCTACACTGTTCAAGGGTCAAGTGTATACGTATCAATAAGTGTACAGATAACATACATACAAATACATGTGTAAACAAAAAAATGCAACCACATACAAAACGAAGCCTAATGTTGGCAGACAATGCTCCACAGGTCACTTGCATTTTTGCATGCCTTGTGAGAGCAGCATTGACCACCCTTTGTTACGAGATATCTTTTCAAGGATGTGTGTACAGCATCAGCCCTGGAAGATAAGAGACAGGGTGTTCTTCCAGAGCAAGGGAAGGCATCCTCACTGTCCTAACATTCTAAAGACTGGATTTGGATTCCTTACGCTCGGGGTTCCTCTCCACCAACACAATCCAGTGCATGTGCAGGTGTTAATTAAGTAGCCTCCTTCCGGTCACCTTGGGGAACTGGCACTTGGGGAACGAGCACAAGAATGACGACACACTGGATACTGCTAACACAGTGCGTAATAAACTGTCATTTACCTTGGATGCAGGAGGCTCCTATCTCCTACTGACATCCACAAAACCGAAACATACTCACTATCTTGCCCTAATTTGGGTAAAATCTCTGAACGCTTCTATTCTTGATCCTTGCACTTATTTTGAAAGTTGTATACAAATTGTAAATATGGGAATAAATGCACAACATAAACATATAAAAACACTATGTGCTTACTTATAAACATAGAAATAAATGTAATCCTAGTTACAATTTTATTATGTTCCTCCCAGCAAACAGCAACTTAAAGAAAATTTAATAAATATATGACTAACACATTCTAAAATCCTTAAATGTAACTTGTTTATAAACACATATTTTCATGTCAATTCTCATTATTCATAGTAATTCTGTTCTATAAAGTCACTCTGAACACTGAACTAGTGAGTACAGAACCACTGCTCCTAGAGGAACTACAGATTACAGATTAGGTTCCTGTAAGCCTCTGGTCATATTTTTGTCAACTGATCAGTATACAACCTTGTTTTACGTGTATTTTTGTTTAAAGACACCCTACTTAATATAGTCCTCTTACAAATAATGAACTACACAGCTTTTGAATGATCTAAAGCCATAAGTTTTGGAAGCCATCTGTGTTCCTTTGTCAATGTCCTTATAAACCAAGTCAGATTCATCAACAATGAACATCTACCCTTCAACATAATCCCTTTCCCGTATAGCATCTACCAGGTGTTTCTTCCAAACTCTTATCTGCTGAACCTGCCTCCCTTGCAAATTAACACTTTTCACAATCTGTCACCTTTAGAAACATGTGAGCCAGCCAGCACCAGCTGAAACAGGTTTACCATTTCTATAACTCTGGGTAACATGACAGCCGACACACTTTGCTTTTGGCTTCCCAACACTGTCCACGACACTCTGGTCATCATCTCAAGGGTCCACAAATTTAGCCACTCTTCCACCTTTTCCTTAGTTTCATCACATCCTATAGATGTTACTTCAGCACTTTTTGGAGCAGCCTTACGTACTAACTAGCAATTTTCCTCCTTTGCTGGACAAAAAGACTGTTTCCAGGGCTCCACCAACACAATCCAGTGCATGTGCAGGTGTTAATTAAGTAGCCTCCTTCCGGTCACCTTGGGGAACTGGCACTTGGGGAACGAGCACAAGAATGACGACACACTGGATACTGCTAACACAGTGCGTAATAAACTGTCATTTACCTTGGATGCAGGAGGCTCCTATCTCCTACTGACATCCACAAAACCGAAACATACTCACTATCTTGCCCTAATTTGGGTAAAATCTCTGAACGCTTCTATTCTTGATCCTTGCACTTATTTTGAAAGTTGTATACAAATTGTAAATATGGGAATAAATGCACAACATAAACATATAAAAACACTATGTGCTTACTTATAAACATAGAAATAAATGTAATCCTAGTTACAATTTTATTATGTTCCTCCCAGCAAACAGCAACTTAAAGAAAATTTAATAAATATATGACTAACACATTCTAAAATCCTTAAATGTAACTTGTTTATAAACACATATTTTCATGTCAATTCTCATTATTCATAGTAATTCTGTTCTATAAAGTCACTCTGAACACTGAACTAGTGAGTACAGAACCACTGCTCCTAGAGGAACTACAGATTACAGATTAGGTTCCTGTAAGCCTCTGGTCATATTTTTGTCAACTGATCAGTATACAACCTTGTTTTACGTGTATTTTTGTTTAAAGACACCCTACTTAATATAGTCCTCTTACAAATAATGAACTACACAGCTTTTGAATGATCTAAAGCCATAAGTTTTGGAAGCCATCTGTGTTCCTTTGTCAATGTCCTTATAAACCAAGTCAGATTCATCAACAATGAACATCTACCCTTCAACATAATCCCTTTCCGTATAGCATCTACCAGGTGTTTCTTCCAAACTCTTATCTGCTGAACCTGCCTCCCTTGCAAATTAACACTTTTCACAATCTGTCACCTTTAGAAACATGTGAGCCAGCCAGCACCAGCTGAAACAGGTTTACCATTTCTATAACTCTGGGTAACATGACAGCCGACACACTTTGCTTTTGGCTTCCCAACACTGTCCACGACACTCTGGTCATCATCTCAAGGGTCCACAAATTTAGCCACTCTTCCACCTTTTCCTTAGTTTCATCACATCCTATAGATGTTACTTCAGCACTTTTTGGAGCAGCCTTACGTACTAACTAGCAATTTTCCTCCTTTTGCTGGATATACTGCCTTTTTGATTCATTAACATTGAACTCACAGCCAATAGCACTGCAACTTGTGCCTGAACAAAGCTTATTTAACACACGTGTTCTGCATATGGCACATCACAGACTACCTGCACTGGACAGCACTTCAACACGGCCCTTGTAGCAACTATACAGAGCACAACCACCATTAAAAAGTGCAGACACAGAACACTAAGTAGACCTCAAAAAGGACACTTGTTCACAGCATAAGAGCTAAAGTAAGAAAGCCTCATTCAGTCTTGGCTGGGAACACATGCACTGGGTGACTTATTTTTGCTGCCCTGTGCATATCCACAAATGACCATGGAAACACGGTAAGTATGACTTTCAGAGTACAAATTTTAGTCAATAACCAAATTTTCAAATATGGAATCTGCATATAATAAGGATCAACTGTATATGTCTAATTTAACTGTACCCATAAATTTAGTCACACCCCCTAATTTCACCCTGCATACACCAGGTTCAGCCCTAACCCCTCTGTCCACAACCCACCCAAGTACCTCTGGTAGTATGTGTCTGAGCGTCCACAGGTGGCACCTGACTTGCGGAAAACCTCACGGCGCTTCCAGCCAGGGCCCAGGGCCGGGCAGTCCAGCCAATCCTCAGCCATGGGGGCAATGGGAAGAAGCAGTGGCCTGCAACACAGAAGGGGCAGTGGGGAAAAAGGAGACTTTAGGAAGAGACATCTTGTGCCGGCAGGGAGGCCTTTCCTTCCAAATCCAAGTCAGATTCATCAACAATGAACATCTACCCTTCAACATAATCCCTTTCCCGTATAGCATCTACCAGGTGTTTCTTCCAAACTCTTATCTGCTGAACCTGCCTCCCTTGCAAATTAACACTTTTCACAATCTGTCACCTTTAGAAACATGTGAGCCAGCCAGCACCAGCTGAAACAGGTTTACCATTTCTATAACTCTGGGTAACATGACAGCCGACACACTTTGCTTTTGGCTTCCCAACACTGTCCACGACACTCTGGTCATCATCTCAAGGGTCCACAAATTTAGCCACTCTTCCACCTTTTCCTTAGTTTCATCACATCCTATAGATGTTACTTCAGCACTTTTTGGAGCAGCCTTACGTACTAACTAGCAATTTTCCTCCTTTTGCTGGATATACTGCCTTTTTGATTCATTAACATTGAACTCACAGCCAATAGCACTGCAACTTGTGCCTGAACAAAGCTTATTTAACACACGTGTTCTGCATATGGCACATCACAGACTACCTGCACTGGACAGCACTTCAACACGGCCCTTGTAGCAACTATACAGAGCACAACCACCATTAAAAAGTGCAGACACAGAACACTAAGTAGACCTCAAAAAGGACACTTGTTCACAGCATAAGAGCTAAAGTAAGAAAGCCTCATTCAGTCTTGGCTGGGAACACATGCACTGGGTGACTTATTTTTGCTGCCCTGTGCATATCCACAAATGACCATGGAAACACGGTAAGTATGACTTTCAGAGTACAAATTTTAGTCAATAACCAAATTTTCAAATATGGAATCTGCATATAATAAGGATCAACTGTATATGTCTAATTTAACTGTACCCATAAATTTAGTCACACCCCCTAATTTCACCCTGCATACACCAGGTTCAGCCCTAACCCCTCTGTCCACAACCCACCCAAGTACCTCTGGTAGTATGTGTCTGAGCGTCCACAGGTGGCACCTGACTTGCGGAAAACCTCACGGCGCTTCCAGCCAGGGCCCAGGGCCGGGCAGTCCAGCCAATCCTCAGCCATGGGGGCAATGGGAAGAAGCAGTGGCCTGCAACACAGAAGGGGCAGTGGGGAAAAAGGAGACTTTAGGAAGAGACATCTTGTGCCCAGGCCACCCAAATCTGTGTTTCTCCTAATGTTTGTGTGAGACCTACCTAGGACCTGCTCCAACAACTGGCCAACACAAGGAAGGATGAAGCCCCATTCTCACTTTATTCTTCCCCGTCCCGGGCCCTGGGCCTTGTCATTCCCTGGCTTCTTGATCTGACAGCCCTATCCTCAACCCAGGTGTCCCCATCCTCAACGCGTTCCTCACACTCAGCGTCTTAATCCCGGATTCCTCCCTCGCCTCAGCCTGAGAGACCTCATTCCTCCCATCCCCCGCCAAGAGGGCCCCCTACCACTCAGCCACCTTAGTACCCTAACCTCCCATTCATTCCCTCCCTCCATCCAAGAGGCAATCGTTAACCCTTTCATTCCTTCCCTATCTGCTGTCCTCTGATGCTCCTCCCTCAGCAGTACTGCCTCGATTTCCCCTGGGTCCTCTGCCAAAGAGCCCCCAGCTCCTCCACATTCTTGACCCAAACAGCCCCTCGTTCCTTCTGTGCCCCTGTAGGAGAGACTCCCCTAGCTCACGCTCGCTGTCAGCGTTTTGAGCCACAGTTCCATCCCAAGCCTTCAAACCTCCCTATTTCCCTCTGGTGCCGCTCACAAGTTCCGTCTGGTGTCCTCACCCTCCAATCCCCTCATCAGCTTGAGACACCCTGATTCCCCCTTCGGCGTTTGAACCCCCCGACCCGATTCCTCTCCTCCCGGCCCAGGATCAATGCCGTCCCTAACTAACAGCGTTCTGAGCCTCTATTTCTCTTCGTCCTCCATACGAGACCCTGTGCCCCGCTTTTAGCATCCCAACACCCCATTTCTCCCCGTCATCACCGTGAGGGCCCCTCACCTCTCCCCTTTAGCATTCTGAACGTCCTTTTCTCTCGCCTGCACCCGAGAGCCCCCGATATGTCCGCTCACCGCTCGTATCCTCTCCTACGCCTCTCCGCCCTCGTCCAAGAGCCCGACACGTCCACCAGTCCGTCTCCTGAACTCCAGCCCTCCCTGTCCTGCGCCTAAACCTTCCCGAAACTACTTTCAATATTCCGATGCCGCCATTCCTCCCACTCATCGGCCCAGGGCCCTTCACCGCTCTCCGCCAGCGCTCTGAGCCTCGATTCTTCCCTGTTCTACGCCTGAGCGGTCTGCACGTCCACCCCCGTGACCGTCTCACCAGCTCGGTTCCCGGCCGGAACCTTCCTCCCTTCTAGGTCCGCAGACCCATGGCGAGGATCCCGCCCGAAGATCCCGCCTGTGGCTCCCGCCTGTGGCTCCCGCCTAGCGCCTCTCCTCCGCTTCCTCCTCCGCCACGGCTTCCTCCGAAGCTGTAGCTGTTGCCTCCGCGGCTGTTCTTCGCTCCAGGAACCGGAAATCCGCTGCCTATTTCCCGGGCTCCGCCCCCTGGCGGGGCGCCTGCGCGATAATACCCTGCCCGCGCGTCTTTAACAAGAGCGTTCCACGCCTGCGTGTTGAGGCCGGTAGGGTAGCGCGCTCCTCGGAGGGGTCTATTGCTCCTGCGCACTGACGTCCACCGCCCGCTCGCGCCTCTTCAGAGACCAGCAACGCTGGCGCAGGTCGCATTGTACCCCTCCGCCCAGCTTGTTCCAGCCTGTGGTCTCCTGTCCTAACCTTAGGGCAGGAGGAGGATTAGGGATTGGTTCTAGTCTTTTATTGGTGGTCTCTGGGAGGGAGGAGCGGAGAAGTCTGGGGTTGTATCGGAGCGCTCCTTTCCCATTTGTAACCTTAGCTGCGCATGTTCCCTACCGTTCCTCCTGTTTCGGAAATATTAATCAGTAGCCGATCTAACGGAGACATGGGAAATTTTATTTGAGCTAACTTTAGGATTATAAGAGTCCGATGCAAGGCAAAATTGAAAGCAGGAGGAGAACGGGACGACAGAGGACGAGATGGTTGGCTGGCATTACTTAGTCAATTGGCATGAGTTTGAGCAAGCTGCGAGAGATGGTGAAGGACAGGGAAGCTTGGCATGCAGCTGCAGCAGGCACTGTGCTGCAGCTTACTCGATTCCTATTCTTACTAGTTATTACTAAGAGCTACTATCTTAAACAGATCAGAGACCTTCTACAGAGTGTAGTCCCCTCAGTCGTGAGCCTCGGACTTGTACAATAAAGTGTCGTGGTCTCGAGCACTGTCAAACCAAGAGTAGCTTTATTAATCATAGCACATATAATAATCAGAATCAAGAATCAATCAGAATCAGAACTCATATAACTAAAATCAGAGCTCAATCCGAAACGAGCACAAATAATCAGAACTCAATTAAGTAAAATCAGAACTAAATAATCAGAATTCAATCAAATAATCAGAACTCAATCAAAAGCAAGCACAAGTTCTTACCCAGAGCTGGAGAGTCTCGATCTCACATTGGGCACAGCTGATATCCATGAGCGAACCTCCCTCACAATCTTACCTTACGCTTTTATATTTTCTCAACTAGAAATCTCAAGTTAGCTAGTAATCACAGAAGTGGTTATTACTGGAGCTTTTTGCTCCTCTACTAGCGCCCAGGTAAACGTTGTCCTGGGGGTGGGGGGTGTTGACGCATGTTTGTACAGGAAACATTCTTACAATTCTTAATTTACAAAGGAAACTATCGTAAAAAGCATATTTCACTATAACTAAAAAGCAGAAGCACAAGAGCTTTTGTGCTCTGCACTAGCGCCCAAGTAAACATCTCTATCAATGTTGTCAAAGGTGATAGTCTAAGCCTGCAAACTGCTAGTTTTATGAGTGGGTCTATTTCAGGCCCAGGCTTCCTATCAGTAACAATACTAGCTAATTAGTCATCCTTGGAAGAGGTCTCGGAGAGGCGGGGCTGCGGGCAGCGCTTATCGCTAGTATGAGAAAATATTTTTCCGCTCGGCCCAGGTATCTTTTCTTGATCTTTCCTGTGAGAAGTGAACATGGAACCATCCCCTTGTACTAATGACTACCCTTGTGGGAAGATTTGACATACCCACCAAGTTAGAATACAGGGATCTTCTTCCCCGCATAGTGGCATTCCCTGCAAATAACCTAACTTCTCTTCCTCATCACTTCCCACATCAGAACTGCTCTCCTCATAATTAGGGTCCCAATATGTGTCAGTGAAGATGCCTTTGTTTGCCCATGACACATCAGTCCATGGGGTTATAAACTGAAAGGCAGTGTTTTGGAAAACTGCAGATCGGTCCAGTTGTTTGCAATGGATGGCACAGTTATATACATTTTCTGAGACAAATAATATACATCACAGTAACACATTTTACATAAGGTTCACTGAAGACACTGTGTAGCTGAACTACGTTGACTCTGTTTTTCAGCTCCATTCTAGGAACAACACCCACAATCCTATCTCTTTCCTTTTCTGCATTATTGGGCTTTAGCCTACACAGGAGGAATGCGCCCACCGGAGAAGTTTCCTACCAACTTTTACCCTTGCCTTCATCTGATATGAAAAGTGGAAGAATGCCTTTCGGTGATGCAGATGGTTAATGATTTTCAAGGGATAAAAATTGTGAGACTCCTGGGGGAGAAAAAAAAAAAAAGGTTCCAGCTGGCATGGATGTGTTTCTCCATTAGTAGTGAAACCAAGGGCTAACCTGAGTAGACCCACCAAAAGTAACCCTCCAGGCTTGCTTTTAATTGATTTTAAACTAAATTTCCACTAGCTTCTGTTGACTAAAAAAGATGAATAACTTGAGATTGGTG
Organism: Tragulus kanchil; assembly: GCA_022376925.1. NCBI lineage: Eukaryota > Metazoa > Chordata > Mammalia > Artiodactyla > Tragulidae > Tragulus > Tragulus kanchil. The sequence continues at coordinate 142,034,905 of JAIOJX010000003.1, forward strand.
CTTGTCTCTTATTGGTGGCCATAAGAAGTAACTGGGAGGGAGGAGCGAAGAAGTCTATAATCCCAGCTATTCTGCGGACTGAGACTGCAGGATTACTTGAGTCCAGGAGGAGTGGGCATCGATATGGTAACCTCGCAGGAGCAGGAGACCACCAGGTTGCCTAAGGAGAGGGTGAACCGGCTCAGTCAGAAACTTACAATACTAGCTAATTAGTCATCCTTGGAAGAGGTCTCGGAGAGGCGGGGCTGCGGGCAGCGCTTATCGCTAGTATGAGAAAATATTTTTCCGCTCGGCCCAGGTATCTTTTCTTGATCTTTCCTGTGAGAAGTGAACATGGAACCATCCCCTTGTACTAATGACTACCCTTGTGGGAAGATTTGACATACCCACCAAGTTAGAATACAGGGATCTTCTTCCCCGCATAGTGGCATTCCCTGCAAATAACCTAACTTCTCTTCCTCATCACTTCCCACATCAGAACTGCTCTCCTCATAATTAGGGTCCCAATATGTGTCAGTGAAGATGCCTTTGTTTGCCCATGACACATCAGTCCATGGGGTTATAAACTGAAAGGCAGTGTTTTGGAAAACTGCAGATCGGTCCAGTTGTTTGCAATGGATGGCACAGTTATATACATTTTCTGAGACAAATAATATACATCACAGTAACACATTTTACATAAGGTTCACTGAAGACACTGTGTAGCTGAACTACGTTGACTCTGTTTTTCAGCTCCATTCTAGGAACAACACCCACAATCCTATCTCTTTCCTTTTCTGCATTATTGGGCTTTAGCCTACACAGGAGGAATGCGCCCACCGGAGAAGTTTCCTACCAACTTTTACCCTTGCCTTCATCTGATATGAAAAGTGGAAGAATGCCTTTCGGTGATGCAGATGGTTAATGATTTTCAAGGGATAAAAATTGTGAGACTCCTGGGGGAGAAAAAAAAAAAAAGGTTCCAGCTGGCATGGATGTGTTTCTCCATTAGTAGTGAAACCAAGGGCTAACCTGAGTAGACCCACCAAAAGTAACCCTCCAGGCTTGCTTTTAATTGATTTTAAACTAAATTTCCACTAGCTTCTGTTGACTAAAAAAGATGAATAACTTGAGATTGGTGCTTGTCTCTTATTGGTGGCCATAAGAAGTAACTGGGAGGGAGGAGCGAAGAAGTCTATAATCCCAGCTATTCTGCGGACTGAGACTGCAGGATTACTTGAGTCCAGGAGGAGTGGGCATCGATATGGTAACCTCGCAGGAGCAGGAGACCACCAGGTTGCCTAAGGAGAGGGTGAACCGGCTCAGTCAGAAACTTGAGGGTTGCGGCTTAAGTTTTATTTGGGACAAAATGAGGACTGCAGCCTGAGAGGCAGCATCTCAGACAGCTCTGAGAGACTGCTCCAAAGAGGTAGGGAAAGGTCAATATATACAGTTTTGATGAAGGGGGAGTTCAGTACCATTCAACACTTTTTTTTTTTTTTGGCCACTTCTATTGGTCTTTCATTTATCTATTTTCATCCATCTTTGCTCTTTGGCCCATGTGGGCCTCCCATCTCAGTGGCCTCTGTTGTCACAGAGCACCGGTTCTGGGCACATGAGCTCCAGAACTCCGGTTCAGTAGTTGGACGCATCGGTCCAGCCACTCCACGGCACGTGGGATCTTCCCAGGCCAGGGATTGAACTGGCGCCCCTTGCACTGCAAGGCGGTGTCCTTACCCACTGGACTACCAGGGAAGCCCAATACTCATTTTACAAAGGGTTTTCAGTTAGTCATGAGGATCTGAAGTGTCTGTGAAGGGAGTTAGTGCTTTTCTAGAAATGAGGAGATGCAAGGATTGAGATCATAAAATCTGTTCCCCCAAACATCCACCTATCTGAAGCCCTGTCCCATCAGATGCCCTGCAGCACAGACTGTCTCACTCCACCCTGAACTACCTCAGTGGGTGTTGAAGGTTAGCAGCTGCCCACAGCATAAGGGTCAATCTCCACAGAGGCAGATGTCAAATGGCCTTGTTGTTCAGTCATTGGCAATGTGATTGGTAAGTGGCAATTTGTAATTGACACTTCCTTATATGTAATACTCCTGACATATGGATCACTGTAGTAATGGTTGCTTATGTTGTTTTTCAGGAGCATGAAGCTAGTTCTAGTCCAGTTCCGACGGCTTGAGACTATGGACTGTCCAACTGGGCCTGCATGAGTGTCAGATGGATGACCTTTTAACATCAGCGGACCAAAACCTCCACCCTCAGAATAGGCTAACACCGCCATTTTCTGAACATGTGTCCTATGACAAGCCATGAAGCTTGACGGCACTTGCAGGCCCCCTTTTGCCCCCCCCCCCTTTTGCGGACTGAGACTGCAGGATTACTTGAGTCCAGGAGGAGTGGGCATCGATATGGTAACCTAGGAGCAGGAGACCACCAGGTTGCCTAAGGAGAGGGTGAACCGGCTCAGTCAGAAACTTGAGGGTTGCGGCTTAAGTTTTATTTGGGACAAAATGAGGACTGCAGCCTGAGAGGCAGCATCTCAGACAGCTCTGAGAGACTGCTCCAAAGAGGTAGGGAAAGGTCAATATATACAGTTTTGATGAAGGGGGAGTTCAGTACCATTCAACACTTTTTTTTTTTTTTGGCCACTTCTATTGGTCTTTCATTTATCTATTTTCATCCATCTTTGCTCTTTGGCCCATGTGGGCCTCCCATCTCAGTGGCCTCTGTTGTCACAGAGCACCGGTTCTGGGCACATGAGCTCCAGAACTCCGGTTCAGTAGTTGGACGCATCGGTCCAGCCACTCCACGGCACGTGGGATCTTCCCAGGCCAGGGATTGAACTGGCGCCCCTTGCACTGCAAGGCGGTGTCCTTACCCACTGGACTACCAGGGAAGCCCAATACTCATTTTACAAAGGGTTTTCAGTTAGTCATGAGGATCTGAAGTGTCTGTAAAGGGGAGTTAGTGCTTTTCTAGAAATGAGGAGATGCAAGGATTGAGATCATAAAATCTGTTCCCCCAAACATCCACCTATCTGAAGCCCTGTCCCATCAGATGCCCTGCAGCACAGACTGTCTCACTCCACCCTGAACTACCTCAGTGGGTGTTGAAGGTTAGCAGCTGCCCACAGCATAAGGGTCAATCTCCACAGAGGCAGATGTCAAATGGCCTTGTTGTTCAGTCATTGGCAATGTGATTGGTAAGTGGCAATTTGTAATTGACACTTCCTTATATGTAATACTCCTGACATATGGATCACTGTAGTAATGGTTGCTTATGTTGTTTTTCAGGAGCATGAAGCTAGTTCTAGTCCAGTTCCGACGGCTTGAGACTATGGACTGTCCAACTGGGCCTGCATGAGTGTCAGATGGATGACCTTTTAACATCAGCGGACCAAAACCTCCACCCTCAGAATAGGCTAACACCGCCATTTTCTGAACATGTGTCCTATGACAAGCCATGAAGCTTGACGGCACTTGCACCGCTGACTACCTCCCTTTTCTTATTGCCCATCACCTTTCTCCATCCCTCAGACCGTCCTGCCTCTTTAGCTCATAAATTGCCGTGGCACATCAGCCAGGTGCATAGAGAATAGCAGGACTGATGAGACTTTAAGAAATACACACACACACAGACAGAGAGAAAGGATGGAAACAGGGGGCTCAAGACCTCTTGGGTCAAGGCCCCAGACGCTCACATGGTCCACTTTTATTGAGAGCTTAATCATCCAGAGGTTTGCTGGGAATGATGTTAGCCTGGTCTAGGAGTCAGTCACAGCCCTGATTAATAATTACCCTTGTGACTCTAAGTTGCTTATGTTATCTCCTTAATGGAAAGGGTGCACTGCACCTGGGGGGCAACCAGACCAGCAAGAAGTCTGTGCACTGACCCACCGTTCCAAAGCCCACAGCAGATCTCCCACCTGTTGCTGATCAGTATGACCCCAGCTAATGTGCCCATGTGAGTCAAATTGACGTGATTTTCCTCTTAGTCCTTTCATGTCCAAGATGATTTTCTCCTGGCTCAGCCAAAGCTGCAAAACCCTCCATTGGTTTGTTTCCCCCCAATAAATAATCCTAAAGCCTATCTTCAGGAGACAGATTTGAGATTCATCTCCTCATCTGACTGCCTGGTAAATACAGTTTTTCTCTGCTACAAAGTTTGGCAGCTCAGTGTTGGGCTGCGTGTTGAGCAAATGAATCTGGCTTGGAAACAGTCGTCAGAGTCTCTCTTTAGCTTTGGCCTCTTTAAATAATCCTGTACCACTTTCAACAGTATGTAGTGCAGCTGTGAATAACTGAAATCCACCAGATCTTACCTGTATATAATTTACCCACAATAAACTTCATAATTGTACTTTATAGAGTTGCTTGTTGTGTTTTGCAACATTTCATCTCAGTTCAAGGGATGCTATTCAACATCCCTGCCTTTGAACAGTTGGCAAGTCAGCCAAGAAACCAAAATGAAAGAGACATGGATGAAGGTACTATGTTGGGGGACAGCCTCTTGTCAGGGAAATCCCAAGATGGCCAGCCTCTTCTTTGTGGGGAGACCTAGCCAAATTTTTGGAATCCTTCAGATGGTCTAAGTGCAGGGATAGCTCCCAAATGCCGTAAGAGTTACTGGACATTCTATTCAAAGCAATAGGTAAAGAGAAACTAAAGTGGGAAATTGACCATGTTACAGCCACAGTAGTGTGGCCACTCCTTTGGGCACTGTGACTGAGAAAAGAAAAACAGTGCTGATTCAGGCAGAAAAAAAAGAAAGAAAAAAAGAAAAACTGAAGAGGCCCTGGCATTAGAAAAGGATTTAAGAAAAGGCTCTAATTTGAACCTACAGGCCTAAAAGGTATAACAACAAGATGGACACCTGGAGTCCATGGTATTCAAAGTGGCAAAAATGCAAGGGTAACAGCTGCCATCCAATAAGGTGAGGACCATTATCTCCCAAGAAAATTGGAGGAAATAGAAATAAGCAAAAATAAAAACATTAAAAGAAAAAAATTAGTAAATGGTGGAGAATAAGAAGGGAAAGGATCTACCAGGTATCACACACACAACTTTGGCAGGATTCCATATTAGCAGGGACTCAAAAGGAAGACAGTGATAAAACAACAATAATAAACCTAATTCAGTTCTGTCATCTTCGTGGAAGGTCCTTGCAGAAGACAAACAACTTAATCCTCTGTCTACTGACAATACATATCGAACAATCCATCCCAGTATCCTCCACTAGAATTAGAATTCCAGGGTGGATTCCCGCCTCACTGAGGAACTAGGGCCAGAGCCAGTGTTATTCTGCTACAAAGTTTGGCAGCTCAGTGTTGGGCTGCGTGTTGAGCAAATGAATCTGGCTTGGAAACAGTCGTCAGAGTCTCTCTTTAGCTTTGGCCTCTTTAAATAATCCTGTACCACTTTCAACAGTATGTAGTGCAGCTGTGAATAACTGAAATCCACCAGATCTTACCTGTATATAATTTACCCACAATAAACTTCATAATTGTACTTTATAGAGTTGCTTGTTGTGTTTTGCAACATTTCATCTCAGTTCAAGGGATGCTATTCAACATCCCTGCCTTTGAACAGTTGGCAAGTCAGCCAAGAAACCAAAATGAAAGAGACATGGATGAAGGTACTATGTTGGGGGACAGCCTCTTGTCAGGGAAATCCCAAGATGGCCAGCCTCTTCTTTGTGGGGAGACCTAGCCAAATTTTTGGAATCCTTCAGATGGTCTAAGTGCAGGGATAGCTCCCAAATGCCGTAAGAGTTACTGGACATTCTATTCAAAGCAATAGGTAAAGAGAAACTAAAGTGGGAAATTGACCATGTTACAGCCACAGTAGTGTGGCCACTCCTTTGGGCACTGTGACTGAGAAAAGAAAAACAGTGCTGATTCAGGCAGAAAAAAAAGAAAGAAAAAAAGAAAAACTGAAGAGGCCCTGGCATTAGAAAAGGATTTAAGAAAAGGCTCTAATTTGAACCTACAGGCCTAAAAGGTATAACAACAAGATGGACACCTGGAGTCCATGGTATTCAAAGTGGCAAAAATGCAAGGGTAACAGCTGCCATCCAATAAGGTGAGGACCATTATCTCCCAAGAAAATTGGAGGAAATAGAAATAAGCAAAAATAAAAACATTAAAAGAAAAAAATTAGTAAATGGTGGAGAATAAGAAGGGAAAGGATCTACCAGGTATCACACACACAACTTTGGCAGGATTCCATATTAGCAGGGACTCAAAAGGAAGACAGTGATAAAACAACAATAATAAACCTAATTCAGTTCTGTCATCTTCGTGGAAGGTCCTTGCAGAAGACAAACAACTTAATCCTCTGTCTACTGACAATACATATCGAACAATCCATCCCAGTATCCTCCACTAGAATTAGAATTCCAGGGGTGGATTCCCCGCCTCACTGAGGAACTAGGGCCAGAGCCAGTGTTATTCTGCAGAGCACACAGTTGATGAGTGACTAGAGGCTTCATGAGGCACTGACAATTTATTGGTCCCACATATCCTGGTAATACTGGAGCTGTGTGTACCTTGCTGTGTGGCTTACAGATATGGGGCTCAAACCATTAAAATAAGACAAATCAGATTATATTACCAAATTAGCTTTTCGCCCACCTGACTGGGGACACATGTATATATTTCCCTAAAACCAGAATATATCTTAGGTGGTAAAGTTTTATAAGACCTAGATCTGACCACCACTCCTGAAGACTGTCACCTTCATACCAAAGTGGTGACAGCCATGTTGGTAGGCCATAAGTGTCCGTTTACCCACACTCCACTGTAATGTTCATGTCAAACAATATTGGCTGCCTAGGAGCTATAAAGAGATTGCTGCTACTATTAAAAAACCAGAAAAGATGAGCATTATTAGCACATCCATAACCATAACAGCCCAGTGTGACTGCTACAGAAGCCCAACAAGACACGGAGGATGACTGTTGATGATAAAGAATTAAATAAGGTGGTCCCTCCTATCAAAACATGGCAGTCTCCAATATTGCTACTATTTTATGATATCTCTGTGCTGAAAATGTTTTCTTGTGTGTTTGTCCTGTGTAATGCATTTTACAACATTCCTTTGGATACTAGCTCTCAAGATCAATTTGCCTGTACCTGGGTCGGGAGGCAACGGACTTTTCAGATCTTGCCTCTGGTTATTTACATAGCCCAACCACTTGTCTTGGTATAGTCTTGAGAGAGCTAATTCTTAGGCAGGTTGATAGGAAGGCTAGGAGATCCCCAATAAGGAGGAGAAAGAGGGGGACAAACATTTTTTAGCCAAGGTGCCTTCACTTTGGTTGATATGCCTAATGACAATAACTTATTTTGCCTAAAAGTTTAAGTCAAGAGCTAATGTTATAGCAACATTCAAGGACATATTTCTCTTCCTTAACAGGAACCCTTTCCTTTGGGCTAATCTCATACCTATGTTAATTATCTCAATATGTATATTGTGGGTGTGGGTCTGGTAAGATCTTTACAACCTTAAAACATTCTTTTGATCTATTGTTAATAACCAACTTAAAAAGTATATATAGGGCTTCCCCTGGTGGTCCAGTGGGTAAGGACACCGCCTTGCAGTGCAAGGGGCGCTGGTTCGATCCCTGGCCTGGGAAGATCCCACATGCCCCAGAGCGGCTGGACCCATGTGTCCAATTACCGATCCGGAGCTCTGGAGCAATGCGCCCAGAGCCGGCGCTCTGAAGCGACAGACCCCACCGTGATGGGAGGCCCACAGGAGCCAAGGAACAAAGACGGATGAAAACAGAGAAATGAAAGAACAATAGAAGTGGCCCACCTGCTCCCCTCCCTCCCCAACTCGACCCCCGGCCAAAATAAATAAATAAATAAATCTTTTTTTTAAAAAAAGTATATAATGTCATGCCTAAACTAGTGAAACAGGGTACTCTCCTACCCCCTTCCAGTGCCTTTCACTGGAAGGTTTCTCTATTCTTTTTTAGTTTAATAAAACTTTTGCCACACGAAACTATGAGTGACCAAAACCACAACTCTTGATCTCAAAGTGAGATTTTCTCTTTCAGAGGTCATGAATCCGACACCATTCACCATAAGTTATCTACCATTATCCATCAATTTCCTGGCATGTGGAAATCTGGCAAAAGCCCCACTGAGAGTTGGAATTCTTTTATTGTATTGATGACATGTCTCTTCTCTCCTAACCTGCTACCCCTTTACAGACATATTTACAAAATCAAGGAAATAATGTGAAATAAATGCTGACAAGATCCAGGGACCTAAGAAATCCGTAAAATTCTTGAGAATCATCTAATCAGCTAAGACAAAAGTTATTCTGCCAGAGGTTTTGGTAAGATCCTCACCTTGCCAATAAGGTTAAAGTGTCACACTCAGTAAGTCAGCAAATTTGGAAAACTCAGTCTTGGACACAGGACAGTTTTCATTCCAGTTCCAAAGAAGGGCAATGCCAAAGAATGTTCAAACTACTATACAGCTGCACTTATTTCACATGTTAGCAAGATTATGCTCAGAATCCTTCAAGCTAGGATTCAGCAGTACATGAAGTGAGAACTTACAGATGTACAGGCTGGATTTAGAAAAGACAGAGGAACCAGAGATCAAATTACCAACATCTGTTGGATCATAAAACAAGGAATTCCAGGAAAAACCATCTACTTCTGCTTCATTGGCTATGCTAAAGCCTTTGACTGTGTGGGGCGCTGGTTCGATCCCTGGCCTGGGAAGATCCCACATGCCCCAGAGCGGCTGGACCCATGTGTCCAATTACCGATCCGGAGCTCTGGAGCAATGCGCCCAGAGCCGCCGCTCTGCAGCGACAGACCCCACCGCGATGGGAGGCCCACAGGAGCCAAGGAACAAAGACGGATGAAAACAGAGAAATGAAAGAACAATAGAAGTGGCCCACCCGCTCCCCTCCCTCCCCAACCGGACCCCCGCCCAAAATTAATAAATAAATAAATCTTTTTTTTAAAAAAAGTATATAATGTCATGCCTAAACTAGTGAAACAGGGTACTCTCCTACCCCCTTCCAGTGCCTTTCACTGGAAGGTTTCTCTATTCTTTTTTAGTTTAATAAAACTTTTGCCACACGAAACTATGAGTGACCAAAACCACAACTCTTGATCTCAAAGTGAGATTTTCTCTTTCAGAGGTCATGAATCCGACACCATTCACCATAAGTTATCTACCATTATCCATCAATTTCCTGGCATGTGGAAATCTGGCAAAAGCCCCACTGAGAGTTGGAATTCTTTTATTGTATTGATGACATGTCTCTTCTCTCCTAACCTGCTACCCCTTTACAGACATATTTACAAAATCAAGGAAATAATGTGAAATAAATGCTGACAAGATCCAGGGACCTAAGAAATCCGTAAAATTCTTGAGAATCATCTAATCAGCTAAGACAAAAGTTATTCTGCCAGAGGTTTTGGTAAGATCCTCACCTTGCCAATAAGGTTAAAGTGTCACACTCAGTAAGTCAGCAAATTTGGAAAACTCAGTCTTGGACACAGGACAGTTTTCATTCCAGTTCCAAAGAAGGGCAATGCCAAAGAATGTTCAAACTACTATACAGCTGCACTTATTTCACATGTTAGCAAGATTATGCTCAGAATCCTTCAAGCTAGGATTCAGCAGTACATGAAGTGAGAACTTACAGATGTACAGGCTGGATTTAGAAAAGACAGAGGAACCAGAGATCAAATTACCAACATCTGTTGGATCATAGAGAAAGCAAGGGAATTCCAGGAAAAAAAAAAACCATCTACTTCTGCTTCATTGGCTATGCTAAAGCCTTTGACTGTGTCGATCACAACAAACTGTTTATTAAATTCTTAAAGAGATGAGAATGCCAGACCACCTTATCTATGTCTTAAGAAATCTATATGCAGGCCAAGAAGCAACAGTTGTAATTAGACATGAAAGAACAGACTGTGTCAAAATTGCGAAAGGAGTATGACTAGGCTATGAATTGTCACTCTGTTTATTTAACTTATATGTAGAGTATATCATATGAAATGCTGGGCTGGATGAGTCACAAGCTGGAATCAAGATTGCCAGGAAAAATATCAATAACCTCAGTTATGCAGATGATATCACTCTAATGGCAGAAAGCAAACAGGAACCAAAGAGCCTCTCTTTTTTTAAAGTTTATTTATTCTTTAATTTTTATTTTACTTTTTATTTTTACAGAGTTTTGTTGTTTGCAGATGTGTATGAATCCAGATTAGTCATATGTATGTCCCGCCCATCTCACTCCTCCAGGTCGTCACACAGCACCCCTGCAGGATCCCCTTTTCTCACAGTGCAATGACAGTAGCTATTTTTTCATATATGATAGCATAGGTTTTCATGCTACTTCCTTTACACTTCCCACCCACTGTTCATTCCCCACAATGTCCATATGTCTACTCTCCATGTCTGTTTTGTCATCGTTTCACTGCGTGTGTTATCATTACCATCCTACTAGATTCCATATATATGTGTTAGTATATTGTACTTGTCCTTCTAAAGAGCCTCTTGATGAAGGTGAAAGAGGAGACTGAAAAAGCTGGCTTCAAACTCAACATTCAAAAAACCAAGATCATGGCATCTGGTCCCATCATGTCATGGCAAATATAAGGGGGAAAGTGGAAACAGTGACAGATTTTATTTTCTTGGGCTCCAAAATCACTGCAGACAGTGACTGCAGCCATGAAATTAAAAGATGCTTACTCCTTGGAAGAAAAGCTGTGACAAACCTAGGCAGTGTATTAAAAAGCAAAGACATAAGTCACAGGTATGGTTTATCCAGTAGTCATGTATGGATGTGAGAGCTGGACCATAAAGAAGGCTGAGCACCAAAGAATTGACGGTTTTGAACTGTGGTGCTGGAGAAGACTCTTAAGAGTCCTTTGGATAGCAAGGAGAGCAAACCAGTCAAATCTAAAGGAAATCAACCCTGAATATTCATTGGAAGGACTGATGCTGAAGCTGAAGCACCATTACTTTGGAGACCTGATGTGAAGAAAGGGTTCATTGGAAAAGACCCTGATGCTGGGAAGAATAGAAGGCAAAAGGAGAAGGGGGCAGCAGAGGATAAGATGTTTAGACAGCATCACCAACTCAATGGATATGAGCTTGAGCAAACTCTGGGAGAGAGTGAAGGACAGGGAACACTGGCATGCTGCAGACCATGGGACAGCAAAGAGTCAGACACAACTTAGTGACTGAATGACAACGAGCTTTTCCCACTCTATAGTTGATCAGGGAATTACCATCATGGTGGGGTTGGGGGGAGGTTACTAGATTATTGGTATCTTTTCATACCTCATTTGCCACTAATAATAGTCTTTATCCTCGCTAGTTTAAAAGGGATGAAAATGGAATTGAGACATCCTCCACTATAACCTTCAGCAATAACCCCTGAGACATACCACTGGTCACAGTGGATGAGCCGGTGATCCGGTGACCAGATGAGAAGCAGACTATATCGCCCACTACTGTATCAGAGGACGCAAACACACATTAACCTGCGCTTCTAGTGCCATTGGTCTGACGCAAGCCTTTGCTAGTAAAAGACTAAATCAAGCAGTCACCATTAGGGGCTTGACCAAGTTAGAAAGTGTGTACGAAACCCTACTCAGCCAAGGGACCAATTTTACTGGACTTGATGTACAAGAATAGGCAGAATAAGATGTTATGAACCTGCAATCTGCTGTACAACCCAATGACATCAAGGTGGGTGGAAAGAGTTAATGGGTTACTGAAAGAGACATTGAAGACTTCTCTGGACAGGTCTCTATGAGTATGATCTTCAAGAAGGTTAGAGGTCATCCAGCAATTAAATACTGCGACCCACAGTAGGTTATGCACCTGTTTATGAGATATTGACTGTACCTTCTTTGTCACCTTGGGCCTTCCTTAAAGGTATAGAAGGAGAACTAAGGCCCATTTAGCATGATATGGATATTGTTCTAAGAGTTCCACAGGACCTAAGACCTTGGAGACTAAGATTGTAGACTTAAATGATATTCCCCCTTCCAGGTAACTTGGCATCCTCTATCTTGGTAGGAAGGGCCAGCCCCTGGCATAGTATTTCCTCAAACTTTCTAAGTGAAGTCCTACCCATAAATAAAGGGATCGCCTCCCTAAAATTAGGTGGGGGACTTTTGGAGGGCTCCTTTCATGGGTGCTACCAAAATTTCCATATATGATAGCTTACTGGCCACTTCTGACATAAAAAAAATTACATGTCTGGCATTGTCCTCTGGGAAAAGTGCCAAAGCCTGGGGCGATCCTGGTACATGGAGACCAAACCTCTATGCTGTTGTTTCTGAATAAAGATTTGCCTTTCTTGGTGCCCTTTTTAAATTTTAATTTTCCCTCCATCATGCATCTTTCTATTTGGCCTGTGCAGGCCTCCCATAACAGTGGCCTCCGTTGTCGCAGAGCACTGGCTCTGGGCACACGTGTTCCAGAGCTCTGGCTCAGTAATTGGACACATCAGTCCAGCTGCTCCGTGGCACGTGGGATCTTCCCAGGCCAGGGATCGAACCGGCGCCCCTTGCACTGCAAGGCGGTGTCCTTACCCACTGGACCACCAGGGAAGCCCGATAATGATAGTTTTAATAAAAAATATTTCCTCCTTGTGCTTGAACCCAATTCCTCTAGACTTAACACTGCCTGTCACGTCTGGGACATGGTCTGGGGTGATTATGTACTAAGCACAATCAACGTGAAGTTACTGCTCTTTTTTGTAAAGAGGAACAAAAACATACCCGGCTGGCCAAATGTGATCGTATGGAGTGACTACCACCGTCCTCTTGTTCTGTCATCCACCTGACTTTACAACTGAATGAACAGGTCAAGAAAAGAAGACTTTTAAAGCAGGGTCTTTCTTATCACCCAAAGGTGGCATCTGGATATATGGGGACATCGCCTTCAAGATTTAGACTTAAATGATATTCCGCCCCTGTACCATGGTAACTTTTTGTCACCTTGGGCCTTCCTTAAAGGTATAGAAGGAGAACTAAGGCCCATTTAGCATGATATGGATATTGTTCTAAGAGTTCCACAGGACCTAAGACCTTGGAGACTAAGATTGTAGACTTAAATGATATTCCCCCTTCCAGGTAACTTGGCATCCTCTATCTTGGTAGGAAGGGCCAGCCCCTGGCATAGTATTTCCTCAAACTTTCTAAGTGAAGTCCTACCCATAAATAAAGGGATCGCCTCCCTAAAATTAGGTGGGGGACTTTTGGAGGGCTCCTTTCATGGGTGCTACCAAAATTTCCATATATGATAGCTTACTGGCCACTTCTGACATAAAAAAAATTACATGTCTGGCATTGTCCTCTGGGAAAAGTGCCAAAGCCTGGGGCGATCCTGGTACATGGAGACCAAACCTCTATGCTGTTGTTTCTGAATAAAGATTTGCCTTTCTTGGTGCCCTTTTAAATTTTAATTTTCCCTCCATCATGCATCTTTCTATTTGGCCTGTGCAGGCCTCCCATAACAGTGGCCTCCGTTGTCGCAGAGCACTGGCTCTGGGCACACGTGTTCCAGAGCTCTGGCTCAGTAATTGGACACATCAGTCCAGCTGCTCCGTGGCACGTGGGATCTTCCCAGGCCAGGGATCGAACCGGCGCCCCTTGCACTGCAAGGCGGTGTCCTTACCCACTGGACCACCAGGGAAGCCCGATAATGATAGTTTTAATAAAAAATATTTCCTCCTTGTGCTTGAACCCAATTCCTCTAGACTTAACACTGCCTGTCACGTCTGGGACATGGTCTGGGGTGATTATGTACTAAGCACAATCAACGTGAAGTTACTGCTCTTTTTTGTAAAGAGGAACAAAAACATACCCGGCTGGCCAAATGTGATCGTATGGAGTGACTACCACCGTCCTCTTGTTCTGTCATCCACCTGACTTTACAACTGAATGAACAGGTCAAGAAAAGAAGACTTTTAAAGCAGGGTCTTTCTTATCACCCAAAGGTGGCATCTGGATATATGGGGCATCGATCTTTGGCCTTATATCCCATATGGGTAGACCCGTCACTCTTAATCTGGAAAGATCTATTCTTCATTGCCAGACACCCTTCAAAACTTGCTGCCTCTCAAAACTAGATGGAGTCATAGTCTCTCCTGGTGGGAATGGCTGGTCTCTATCTTTCTCCCTCAGTATGTAGGCATTCGTGCTAAATTAGAAATATAAGCCCTAGCCAAGTTCACTGCTTCTGTATTAAATAATTCTAGATAAAGCTTTTTTTTTTTTTTAAATGAATCAGGAAACTGCCCAAATGAGGAAAGTGGTTTTCCAAAAACAGACAGCTCTGCACATGGGGACAGAGGTACAAGGGGAAACATGTCCTATTTCAACAACAGTGCTGTACTTACAGTCCCTCTTAACACTGTAGCATCACTGGTTTATCATCTCATATGAAAAAAGGTAGTAATCATGTAGATAAGATTTCTTCTGCAGATGGCTGCATCTGTTGATTGACCTCCTATGGGGAAATTAACAAGATGGCCTCAGTCAGGCTGTGTAGCCCCACACTCTTTCGCCCTCTCAACCCATGTTCTTTAAACAATGATTTTGCACGGCTGTGTAAGAGCTGAGATCACTTAGAGCGCTACATGTGTGCATCACGAGGTACTTGCTTTGTCACGGACTACTTTGTGGGGTATACCTGTAGGAGATTCACCATGAAAGCCCTGCTGCTGCTGCCCTGGGGTTATGTTGGAGCGGCATCATGGTTATGTCGTATGAGGTTATGTTATGGCTTCTTTAGGGCTACATGATGGTTATGTTATGGCTTCTGTGTCAGCCAGGAGAGAATAAACGTGTCTGCAGTGCTACAGCTCCTTGAGTCTCCTTCCAGGCTCTTAGCTAGCGGCCTTGCATACCCTGGGTTCAGGGAACAGTGCAAACAGTGTGAACAGCAAGACATCTGGTGTCACAGACAGGCTCAGCAACATCCCTCCTCTCCAGGTGGATGCGCGGCCCTGTTAGGTATTCTTTCTGTCAACTGAATGAACAGGTCAAGAAAAGAAGACTTTTAAAGCAGGGTCTTTCTTATCACCCAAAGGTGGCATCTGGATATATGGGGCATCGATCTTTGGCCTTATATCCCATATGGGTAGACCCGTCACTCTTAATCTGGAAAGATCTATTCTTCATTGCCAGACACCCTTCAAAACTTGCTGCCTCTCAAAACTAGATGGAGTCATAGTCTCTCCTGGTGGGAATGGCTGGTCTCTATCTTTCTCCCTCAGTATGTAGGCATTCGTGCTAAATTAGAAATATAAGCCCTAGCCAAGTTCACTGCTTCTGTATTAAATAATTCTAGATAAAGCTTTTTTTTTTTTTTAAATGAATCAGGAAACTGCCCAAATGAGGAAAGTGGTTTTCCAAAAACAGACAGCTCTGCACATGGGGACAGAGGTACAAGGGGAAACATGTCCTATTTCAACAACAGTGCTGTACTTACAGTCCCTCTTAACACTGTAGCATCACTGGTTTATCATCTCATATGAAAAAAGGTAGTAATCATGTAGATAAGATTTCTTCTGCAGATGGCTGCATCTGTTGATTGACCTCCTATGGGGAAATTAACAAGATGGCCTCAGTCAGGCTGTGTAGCCCCACACTCTTTCGCCCTCTCAACCCATGTTCTTTAAACAATGATTTTGCACGGCTGTGTAAGAGCTGAGATCACTTAGAGCGCTACATGTGTGCATCACGAGGTACTTGCTTTGTCACGGACTACTTTGTGGGGTATACCTGTAGGAGATTCACCATGAAAGCCCTGCTGCTGCTGCCCTGGGGTTATGTTGGAGCGGCATCATGGTTATGTCGTATGAGGTTATGTTATGGCTTCTTTAGGGCTACATGATGGTTATGTTATGGCTTCTGTGTCAGCCAGGAGAGAATAAACGTGTCTGCAGTGCTACAGCTCCTTGAGTCTCCTTCCAGGCTCTTAGCTAGCGGCCTTGCATACCCTGGGTTCAGGGAACAGTGCAAACAGTGTGAACAGCAAGACATCTGGTGTCACAGACAGGCTCAGCAACATCCCTCCTCTCCAGGTGGATGGCGCGGCCCTGTTAGGTATTCTTTCTTGTCTAACAGGGATTCTTGAACATTGGTGCTGCAGTGAAGGCATGCAGGTTATGTCCCAACATCTGGTCCCTGAGCATTCAGGAAAGAATGGTGGATAAGACTGCATGGGCCATGTAGATGTCTAGGTGAAATGTGTGGCTGAACCACACTGACTCCATTTTGTTGCAGCTCTGTCGTAGGTCTGCGGTCCTCCCCTTTCTATGTCCGAGCTTTAGGGTACTCAGAGGGAATGTACCTGAGCCAGATCAGTTCTCTATCAGCGTTTACCCTTGCCTTCATCTTATATGAAAACTGAAAGAATTGCGTTTAGTTCATCTGTCTGGTTGTCTATTTGCTAACTTAGATGATTAATGGTCCATGAGGAATGCCAGTCATGAGACATCCCCCCTTGAGTAGGAGGAGGAAAATTCCCAGATCCCATTATGTGGAATGCCTCTCCCTTAGTATTCAGATTTTACCTTTAGTTTTGACCCTGTTGGCTTCCGTGGTGGCTCAGACAGTAAAGAATCAACCTGCAATGCAGGAGACCCAGGTTCGATCCCTGGGTTAGGAAGATCCCCTGGAGAAGGGAAGGGGGACCCAAACCAGTACTCTTGAGAATTCCATAGCTTGTTCACAGGGTCACAAAGAATCAGACACAACTGAGCGACTTTCACTTTGATCCTCTTAAATGCCCAGAATTCCTTTTAGAAGCAGAGTGCAGCTACAGATGCTCCCAGATTGCTAGATCTTCACGATCCTTTAAAGGATTAGAGGGGGAAAAAAGATTAGCCTTCTAAGGAGTTACATTACTAGCATAGAAGAAGGAAAAAATTATCTTTGTGTCTGAGCAGACATTCCTGCCTTTGAGGAGATCTGGCTAATGTATAATGCAGATACAAACTGCCCATCAAGGAGGGACCCATATAGGCAGGGAGTATATTATGGTTACATTTTCTTGTTCTGTCTCAAAATACAAACTGTATTCCATCATTTCCCTCTTTTAATCATTAATCTTTCAACAGAAAGCATTAGGTGAGAAATACTTGGCTCCTCAGCTCCAAGGTGGTCTATACCCTACTCTGGATCCATCTTATCCGACAATGCTAGGTCACAACGGGCCGGTTTCTTCTTTCAGGGGGTGATGTATCAATAAAACACCAAGCAAGGGGCTTCCCTGGTGGTCCAGTGGGTAAGGACACCGCCTTGCAGTGCAAGGGGCGCCAGTTTGATCCCTGGCCTGGGAAGACCCCATGTGCCGCGGAGCGGCTGGACCAATGTGTCCAACAACCGAGCCGGAGCTCTGGAGCGCATGCACCCAGAGCCAGTGCTCTGCGATGACAGAGGCCACTGCAATGGGAGGCCCGCACGGGCCAAAGAACAAAGATGGATGAAAACAGATAAATGAAAGACCAATAGAAGTGGTCCACCCACCCCCCATCCCTTCCCAATTCATGCTCCCCCACAAAAAAAAATTTAAAAAACCCAAAAACACCAGCAAGAACTCATGCCTAATATCAAGCTGCTCAATATAATCCATGCCAATTATTGTCCAATCACCCTCCTACGTACATTATGCATGTCCAGCATGTCGTATAGAACTATACATAGTGTCAGTAGTTTCAAGTCACTTAGACATCACTATTTTACTCGCAAGTTTGTATATACAGCAAAAAGTTCAATAGATTAGCCTTCTATAAACGACACACAACACAATCATTACAGTCAACTACAACATTAAAATCATAAGCAGAGATTTAAGATGTGAATCCCCAGAGCTGAACCACTTACCCAAGATGTAACCCAACTTAGAAAGGGGATCCCTTAATACAGAAATTTATTTTTCATGTGATTCACTAGATGGGCTACATTGAAGACAGATATGGTATGAAAATAAACATCTGAAGAAGGAAAAAATTATCTTTGTGTCTGAGCAGACATTCCTGCCTTTGAGGAGATCTGGCTAATGTATAATGCAGATACAAACTGCCCATCAAGGAGGGACCCATATAGGCAGGGAGTATATTATGGTTACATTTTCTTGTTCTGTCTCAAAATACAAACTGTATTCCATCATTTCCCTCTTTTAATCATTAATCTTTCAACAGAAAGCATTAGGTGAGAAATACTTGGCTCCTCAGCTCCAAGGTGGTCTATACCCTACTCTGGATCCATCTTATCCGACAATGCTAGGTCACAACGGGCCGGTTTCTTCTTTCAGGGGGTGATGTATCAATAAAACACCAAGCAAGGGGCTTCCCTGGTGGTCCAGTGGGTAAGGACACCGCCTTGCAGTGCAAGGGGCGCCAGTTTGATCCCTGGCCTGGGAAGACCCCATGTGCCGCGGAGCGGCTGGACCAATGTGTCCAACAACCGAGCCGGAGCTCTGGAGCGCATGCACCCAGAGCCAGTGCTCTGCGATGACAGAGGCCACTGCAATGGGAGGCCCGCACGGGCCAAAGAACAAAGATGGATGAAAACAGATAAATGAAAGACCAATAGAAGTGGTCCACCCACCCCCCATCCCTTCCCAATTCATGCTCCCCCACAAAAAAAAATTTAAAAAACCCAAAAACACCAGCAAGAACTCATGCCTAATATCAAGCTGCTCAATATAATCCATGCCAATTATTGTCCAATCACCCTCCTACGTACATTATGCATGTCCAGCATGTCGTATAGAACTATACATAGTGTCAGTAGTTTCAAGTCACTTAGACATCACTATTTTACTCGCAAGTTTGTATATACAGCAAAAAGTTCAATAGATTAGCCTTCTATAAACGACACACAACACAATCATTACAGTCAACTACAACATTAAAATCATAAGCAGAGATTTAAGATGTGAATCCCCAGAGCTGAACCACTTACCCAAGATGTAACCCAACTTAGAAAGGGGATCCCTTAATACAGAAATTTATTTTTTCATGTGATTCACTAGATGGGCTACATTGAAGACAGATATGGTATGAAAATACAAAATTCAGTCTGGATTATAGTCCAGGTTCCTTGTCAAGTAGTTAAAATGTCAAGACACATTTGGCTTTGCAACATTGTTTTCTTTACCATAAAACTTCATAAGCAAACGAAAGGAAAAATTGGCTAATTGAATGTAGCAAACAGCCCAGAGATGTATGCTAACAGGGAAACATTGTGTGGGCATACATGATATCAATCATCTTGACTTGTTGCATGAACACTGTATATGTACTTTTAGCAGTAGAATTGAAGCAAGTAGTGGTATACGCCATGAGTAATTTAATAGCTATGAAAAGGATAATAGTACATACAGTGAAAATAACAATCATCTATAAAACAGAGTAAAAATAATTACCTAGTCTTATAGGGAGTCAACTAAACAGATTATTAAAAGGGGGTGGGTTTTGATTTTGTTTGTTTTTTACATCTTATAACCATTTTGTCTTTTAGAAATTTTATCTAGGAGCATCTCTACTTCAGCAGAGGCATTGATATAAAGGGAACAAGTCAGGTGAGTAATGGGAGAAACAACTCCTTACTGACTAGTAGAAAACTGAAGGTAACTTTATTATTCAGTACTACTTGGGTCAAGGAATTGAGGGATGTCCAGTGCTTTCTGCAGTCTCTTTGGCTATTTGGCCAACGTTGCTGATAGATTTACAATCATATCTCCCTTTATGTATGCTCCTGCACTAGGAATCAAGATTCTCAAAAAAAAAAAAAAAAAAAAAATTTGCTACCAGGCATCTTGGTATCCTAATAACATGAGTCTCTTGATTTTGTCATGGAGAGAGAAAGGAGGTCCAACGGTCTCTTTCATGCAGACATCATATCCCAATAAGCGTAAACCTCCTAACTGTCGACTGTTAAGATATTTATGCACCCATTTAAGCCCAACTGGCCTGATCTGACTGAATGATTCTGAAAGGAAGAGACCACGGAAATCTTAAAGTCCATCTTAACTCAGGCACAAGTTTTGGGTGGCAGTAATTTTTTTTTTTTTTTTTGCAGTGAAAACATTTATTTTTTACAAGTTATCTTTATTACAGGTCAACATTCAGACACAGAGACCATCACCATGGGAAACCACTGTGAACCCTGCAGCCCAGCCCCAGGTGTGTGTGCAGGGCTGAGGGCAGAGGGGGGACCCCAGCAGCAGGACAGGCCAGCACGCTGCAGCAGAGGGACAGCCACAGCCCTGTGCCTACCCGCAGCTTCTACCGCAGCTTCTAACCGCAGCACACACCGGCTTCAGTGTGACCTGCTCCCCTTGCTCACCCTGGAACATCACCCCATCTCCACGGAGACAAACTCTACCAGGAGATGCTGCAAGCAGGACCCAGGCCCAGCCGCTCCCCACCAGGTGAGGCAGGAGGGGTGGCAGTAATTTTAACTTGCCTTTTTCTCTTTGTACCTGAAGATAAAGGAACTGTTTTAGGCGTATTACTCAAAAACATGGTGCTCGACGTCGACCTATAAGATATAATTATAGTCATCAGTTAGACTCAGTAAGAAAAGGACTTCCACCTTCCATGAAGGTTATTTCAGTAAAAGCTTTGTTATGTAGGATTATTAAAGAAAAGGGTGGGTTTTGATTTTGTTTGTTTTTTACATCTTATAACCATTTTGTCTTTTAGAAATTTTATCTAGGAGCATCTCTACTTCAGCAGAGGCATTGATATAAAGGGAACAAGTCAGGTGAGTAATGGGAGAAACAACTCCTTACTGACTAGTAGAAAACTGAAGGTAACTTTATTATTCAGTACTACTTGGGTCAAGGAATTGAGGGATGTCCAGTGCTTTCTGCAGTCTCTTTGGCTATTTGGCCAACGTTGCTGATAGATTTACAATCATATCTCCCTTTATGTATGCTCCTGCACTAGGAATCAAGATTCTCAAAAAAAAAAAAAAAAAAAAAAATTTGCTACCAGGCATCTTGGTATCCTAATAACATGAGTCTCTTGATTTTGTCATGGAGAGAGAAAGGAGGTCCAACGGTCTCTTTCATGCAGACATCATATCCCAATAAGCGTAAACCTCCTAACTGTCGACTGTTAAGATATTTATGCACCCATTTAAGCCCAACTGGCCTGATCTGACTGAATGATTCTGAAAGGAAGAGACCACGGAAATCTTAAAGTCCATCTTAACTCAGGCACAAGTTTTGGGTGGCAGTAATTTTTTTTTTTTTTTTTGCAGTGAAAACATTTATTTTTTACAAGTTATCTTTATTACAGGTCAACATTCAGACACAGAGACCATCACCATGGGAAACCACTGTGAACCCTGCAGCCCAGCCCCAGGTGTGTGTGCAGGGCTGAGGGCAGAGGGGGGACCCCAGCAGCAGGACAGGCCAGCACGCTGCAGCAGAGGGACAGCCACAGCCCCTGTGCCTACCCGCAGCTTCTACCCGCAGCTTCTAACCGCAGCACACACAGGCTTCAGTGTGAACTGCTCCCCTTGCCCACCCTGGAACATCACCCCATCTCCACGGAGACAAACTCTACCAGGAGATGCTGCAAGCAGGACCCAGGCCCAGCCGCTCCCCACCAGGTGAGGCAGGAGGGGTGGCAGTAATTTTAACTTGCCTTTTTCTCTTTGTACCTGAAGATAAAGGAACTGTTTTAGGCGTATTACTCAAAAACATGGTGCTCGACGTCGACCTATAAGATATAATTATAGTCATCAGTTAGACTCAGTAAGAAAAGGACTTCCACCTTCCATGAAGGTTATTTCAGTAAAAGCTTTGTTATGTAGGATTATTAAAGAAATAATAATGTCTCCTTTATTTACGCCCCACACTCAATTGAGTCTTTTCTAAACTCTCACTACATTCAGAATTATTCTGTAAGCTGACAGCTTCTTATGAACTATTGTTACTTTTTGTATCTAATATTACCTTCATTCAGTGTAATAATTTGTTTTGTATGGATGTGTGTGTCCCTGGGTGGGCATGAACCACAATGTAATAATCTTAATCATGCAACCTTGCTTCCAGAACCACAGGAAGAAAATAACCACCACAACTGCATTTTATTTAGTAATTTAAAATATTTTATTTATTTGGCTGCATCAGGTCTTAGTTGAGGCATGCAGGATTTTCCTTGTGTTATGTGGATCTTTTTTTTTTTCTTTTTTTTTTTTTAAACTTTTATTTTACTTTTAACTTTTACAGAGTTTTGTTGTTCACAGACATGCATGTTCTCAGATTAGTCACATGTATATCCCCCCCTTCCCTCCCCTCCCGACCATCACACAGCACCCCTGAAGGATCCCCTTTTCTCACAGAGCAATGACTAGAGCTATTTTCTTCACTTATGATAGTACAGGCCTTCATGCTACTTCCTTTACACCTCTCACCCACCGTTCCTTCCCCACAATGTCCATATGTCCACTGTCCATGTCTGACTTTCTGTCGCTTCACTGCATGTGCCATCATCACCATCCTACTAGATTCCATATATATGTGTTAATATACTGTATTTGTCCTTCTCTTTCTGACTGACTTCACTTTTTATGATACGTTCTAGACCCAGCCACCTCATTAATGTGGATCTTTTGTTGCAATGCATGGGCTCTCTCCAGTTGCAGCACATTTACTCCAGAGCAGGTGGGCTTCCATAGTTGTGGTGAGAAAGCTTAATTGCTCCACTGCATGTGGGATCTCAGTTCCCCAATTAGGGATGGAACCCATGTCGCCTGCATTGCATGGCAGATTCTTTTTTTTTTTTTGTCTCTAAGTCATTGTTTTTTGTTTTTAAATTTTTCATCCATCTTTATTCTTCAGCCTGTGTGGGCCTCCCATTGCAGCGGCCTCTCTCGCTGCAGAGCACTGGCTCTGGGCACATGAGCTCCAGAGCGCTGGCTCATAATTGGACACACCCATCCAGCCGCTCTTCGGCACATGAGATCTTCTCGGGCCAGGGATCGAACCAGTGCCCCTTGCACTGCAAGGCAGACTCTTTACCCACTGGACCACCAGGAAAGCCCTGCATGGCAGATTCTTAACCACAGGACCATCAGGGAAGTCCCAACTGCATTTTATCAACAGATTAAATTCTTGATCCAGGTATGACTTACAAGAAATTCCTATTGATTTAATTTGGTCTGCAGAAGGACCTAACTTAAGGGATGAACAGGGATATCAGCCAGCTGGATATGCAATGACATCCATAGTGCATGTAACTGAAAGCTCTTTACCGGAAACAAAGAAGCACAGCAAGCAAAACTGATTGCCTTAACCCAAGCTTGTCAACTAGCTAAAGCCCAGATAGCAAATATATGTATATATCAAACCCCTTCATTTCCATAGCATTCCAAGGCTGTGTGCCACTCCAAAGGCATCTATCTATCGATAGGCTGTTGTCATGCCTTTGGAGTGGCACACAAGCTTGGGATGCAATGGAAGTGAGGGGTTTTAACCTCTTCAGGACAGCCTATAGAAACCTATTGCAGTTACCATATGCTACACAAACTACTAAAACAGTCGGCAATTATTAAAACACCAGGACATCCAAAATCTGAGACTAAGGAAGCTAAAGGAAATTAGTTTGCTGACGCTGCAAACAACTTTAAAAATATCCATGTCTGACTTTCTGTCGCTTCACTGCATGTGCCATCATCACCATCCTACTAGATTCCATATATATGTGTTAATATACTGTATTTGTCCTTCTCTTTCTGACTGACTTCACTTTTTATGATACGTTCTAGACCCAGCCACCTCATTAATGTGGATCTTTTGTTGCAATGCATGGGCTCTCTCCAGTTGCAGCACATTTACTCCAGAGCAGGTGGGCTTCCATAGTTGTGGTGAGAAAGCTTAATTGCTCCACTGCATGTGGGATCTCAGTTCCCCAATTAGGGATGGAACCCATGTCGCCTGCATTGCATGGCAGATTCTTTTTTTTTTTTTGTCTCTAAGTCATTGTTTTTTGTTTTTAAATTTTTCATCCATCTTTATTCTTCAGCCTGTGTGGGCCTCCCATTGCAGCGGCCTCTCTCGCTGCAGAGCACTGGCTCTGGGCACATGAGCTCCAGAGCGCTGGCTCATAATTGGACACACCCATCCAGCCGCTCTTCGGCACATGAGATCTTCTCGGGCCAGGGATCGAACCAGTGCCCCTTGCACTGCAAGGCAGACTCTTTACCCACTGGACCACCAGGAAAGCCCTGCATGGCAGATTCTTAACCACAGGACCATCAGGGAAGTCCCAACTGCATTTTATCAACAGATTAAATTCTTGATCCAGGTATGACTTACAAGAAATTCCTATTGATTTAATTTGGTCTGCAGAAGGACCTAACTTAAGGGATGAACAGGGATATCAGCCAGCTGGATATGCAATGACATCCATAGTGCATGTAACTGAAAGCTCTTTACCGGAAACAAAGAAGCACAGCAAGCAAAACTGATTGCCTTAACCCAAGCTTGTCAACTAGCTAAAGCCCAGATAGCAAATATATGTATATATCAAACCCCTTCATTTCCATAGCATTCCAAGGCTGTGTGCCACTCCAAAGGCATCTATCTATCGATAGCCTGTTGTCATCCCTTTTGGGAGTGGCACACAAGCTTGGGATGCAATGGAAGTGAGGGGTTTTAACCTCTTCAGGACAGCCTATAGAAACCTATTGCAGTTACCATATGCTACACAAACTACTAAAACAGTCGGCAATTATTAAAACACCAGGACATCCAAAATCTGAGACTAAGGAAGCTAAAGGAAATTAGTTTGCTGACGCTGCAAACAACTTTAAAAATTCATCCCGTTCAGTTTTGAGGTCCACTGCCCTCTGTGAACCTTGATAACCCAGTAAAAAATTTCTTTTCACAGGCTCAAGAAAGCGCCTCAAAAGAAGATCAACAGATGTGGCAACAAAAAGGAGGAATTTTTAACCCCATCACACAAATATGGCTTGGATATGATTTTTAAAAACCCCAATGGTACCTGGTAGAGTACAATGACCGTTATTCCAGCATATATTTTCTTTAATTCATTGGGCAATTGAGAGATAGTTTTATGGGGAAAACCATAGCTTTTGGAACCATCTGTCATGGACTCTGTGTCCTAAACATAATCCCAGAAACCCACTACATGGGTCACAAGGCCACATTCCCATTCCTAAGGGACCCTTTGAAGTATGGCAATTTATGTCTCAAGGATATAAATCTATCTTTGTAATGATCTGAATGTTTCCACACTGAGTTGAAGCAAGCTTCTTCAGGAAAGCAATGGCTATAGCAGTAGGCAAATCACTATTAGAAAGAATAATTCCAGTTTGGGGAATTACTTCCAAGTTATGTGGTGACCAGGGATTCACTTGATTGGGCAAATGAATTAATTTGTGACATGTAGCCAACAATGAAGCTTTTTTTCTTTTTTTGTAAGACTTATTTATTTATTTTTGGCCGTGGTGGGGTCTTTGTTGCTACACTCAGGCTTTCTCTAGCAGGTGGGGTTGTTCTTTGTTGTGTGTGGGCTTCTTGTCGCAGTGGCTTCTCTTCTTGCAGAGCACAGGCTCTAGGTGCCTGGGCTTCAGTAGTTGTGGCTCATGGACTCTAGAGCACTAGTTCCATAGTTGAGACACACCGGCTTAGCTGCTCCATGGCATGTAGGATCTTCCCAGACCAGGGATCGAACCAATGTCCCTTGCATTGCAAAGTGGATTCTTAACCACTGGACCACCAGGAAGCCTCAATAATGAAGCTATTTTTTTTTTTAATTTTATTTATTTATTTTTTGCGGGGGTGGGTTGGGGACGGAGAGGGGCGGGCAGGCCACTTTTATTGGTCTTTCATTTATCTATTTTCATCCATCTTTGTGCTTTGGCCCGTGTGGGCCTCCCGTCACAGTGGCCTCTGTCGCTGCAGAGCACCGGCTCTGGGCGTACGTGCTCCAGAGCTCTGGCTCGGTAATTGGACACATGGGTCCAGCCACTCCGCGGCAGGTGGGATCTTCCCAGGTCAGGGATCCAACCGGCACCCCTTGCACTGCAAGGCAGTGTCCTTACCCACTGTACCACCAGGGAAGCCCCATACAATGAAGCATTTTTAATGTACTTATCATCGTTAATCTTTAGGACTGGTAGAAAAACTAACAGCACTATCAAAACTCAACTGACAACTCTTGGGGACTTTTAACCTTTCATGGCCAAAACCTCTCCCATTGGTGCTTCTCAACCTTAGGTTCACTCCTTTTGTTGTTGTTGTTTAGCTGCTAGGTCATGACCTACTCTTTGCGTCCCCATGGACTGTAGCCCACCAGGCTCCTTTGTCGATGGGATTTCCCAGGTAAGAATACTGGAGTGCTACTGAAATACTGCTATTTCCTCTTCCAGGGGATCTTGTTGACCCAGGGGATCGAATCTGCATCCCTTGCAGGCAGGTACTTTACCACTGAGCCACTGGGCAAGCCTCCAGTCCTTCTAGTAAGCATGAACTGTCTTCTTTTGAAATAATCACAGGACAACCCATGCACCCAAATGAAAGGGTGTCTGAACCAGCATTACAAAAGGGTTATGCTCTACCGTGTTATTGTCAGGGACTTGTTAAGGCACTGAAAGAAAATGAAAAGCTGGTGGCTAATCCCTTTTACAGTGAGCCCCTGGGAAATGAAGACCTTATGGATCCTGGACTGCAACCTGGAGACTTTGTCTATTGGAAAAGGCATCAACTGCAAGATTCTTTGCTGCTATGGTGGAAAGGGCCCTATCAGGTATTAGTAGCTAACTCCTATGCTGCAAAGCTCAAAGGAGCAAACTCCTGGATCCCAAGCTCTCATGTTTTAAAAAGAGGTTTTGCTCCTGACCACTGTTTCTCACACCTGGCATTGGCTTAGACAAGCATTGTCCAGCTGGAATAAGTCAGTAACAGTAGCAGACAGCTCACCCGAGTCCAGACCACCCATTGTACTAGTTCAATTGTACTTTACCAACTGTCTGTCTCTCTGTTAACACTGAGAGGTATTGTTTTACTAGCAGCTATACGTTTGCCCCAGTGTTTAGGATGGAAAGACAATTCTTCAGTAAAGATGTCACAGACAATAGCTACTGAGGGTTATGTAACTGACTGTTGGACTTGTCATCAAATTCCTTGGTCAATAATTCCTGTCACTGAACTTTCAGATGTTCCTAATGTTACCTGCCTCTGGACTAAGCTTTCAGGTTCAAATTCCCCAGCATATTAATGTCTCCCTTCTCCTCGGTCCTTAGAGACTGCACATGACTTAGCCTAGGACTCTTTTGCTCCACCCCTTACTTAATTAACAAATGTCTTGAAGAGAAAAAGACAATTAACTTGTGCCAACAACTCTCTTAAGACCAATACTTGTAGATGGCTCTTGGAAAGTGTGCAAGAGAAGTGACCCATGGCTCAACGCTGCCTTAGCAAAACTTCCAAACTGCTGAGCCCACCAATGAGAGCTGTCCCAGAAGGATGACTTCCGCTCCGTCAGGTTTTGTCTTTCCATGTGGCACTGGAATGGACCCAGCTTTCCATGAATGGACACACAAATATCTTAATAGCTGGCAGCTAGAAGGTTTATGCTTATTGGGCTGTCACGTCTGTGTAAGAGATAGTTGGACTGCCTTCCTTTCTCCATTACAGAATCAAGTGCTCAGTGGCTCAGTCATGTCCAACACTTTGTGACCCTATGGACTGTAGCCCACCAGGCTCCTCTGTCCATGAATCAGGAGAATCATGGTATTAGGATACCAAGATCTTTGGTAGCAAATTTTTTCAAGAAACTTGATTCCTAGTGCAGAAGTATATGTAAAGAGTTATAGTTATAAATCTATCAGCCACCATAGGCCAAACAGCTAAAGAGTCTTTGGCTAACTCCTATGCTGCAAAGCTCAAAGGAGCAAACTCCTGGATCCCAAGCTCTCATGAGGTTTTGCTCCTGACCACTGTTTCTCACACCTGGCATTGGCTTAGACAAGCATTGTCCAGCTGGAATAAGTCAGTAACAGTAGCAGACAGCTCACCCGAGTCCAGACCACCCATTGTACTAGTTCAATTGTACTTTACCAACTGTCTGTCTCTCTGTTAACACTGAGAGGTATTGTTTTACTAGCAGCTATACGTTTGCCCCAGTGTTTAGGATGGAAAGACAATTCTTCAGTAAAGATGTCACAGACAATAGCTACTGAGGGTTATGTAACTGACTGTTGGACTTGTCATCAAATTCCTTGGTCAATAATTCCTGTCACTGAACTTTCAGATGTTCCTAATGTTACCTGCCTCTGGACTAAGCTTTCAGGTTCAAATTCCCCAGCATATTAATGTCTCCCTTCTCCTCGGTCCTTAGAGACTGCACATGACTTAGCCTAGGACTCTTTTGCTCCACCCCTTACTTAATTAACAAATGTCTTGAAGAGAAAAAGACAATTAACTTGTGCCAACAACTCTCTTAAGACCAATACTTGTAGATGGCTCTTGGAAAGTGTGCAAGAGAAGTGACCCATGGCTCAACGCTGCCTTAGCAAAACTTCCAAACTGCTGAGCCCACCAATGAGAGCTGTCCCAGAAGGATGACTTCCGCTCCGTCAGGTTTTGTCTTTCCATGTGGCACTGGAATGGACCCAGCTTTCCATGAATGGACACACAAATATCTTAATAGCTGGCAGCTAGAAGGTTTATGCTTATTGGGCTGTCACGTCTGTGTAAGAGATAGTTGGACTGCCTTCCTTTCTCCATTACAGAATCAAGTGCTCAGTGGCTCAGTCATGTCCAACACTTTGTGACCCTATGGACTGTAGCCCACCAGGCTCCTCTGTCCATGAATCAGGAGAATCATGGTATTAGGATACCAAGATCTTTGGTAGCAAATTTTTTCAAGAAACTTGATTCCTAGTGCAGAAGTATATGTAAAGAGTTATAGTTATAAATCTATCAGCCACCATAGGCCAAACAGCTAAAGAGTCTGGCAAAATATTGGACCTCCCTCAATTCCTTAACCCAAATAGTACTGGATAATACAGTTACCTTCGACTTTCTTTTCTTAATATTTTTGTTTATTGGTTTAGCTGAGCTGCTTTCAACATCTTAGTTTCCCAGCCAGGGATCAAACCCGTGCCCCCTGCATCGGAAGCCTAGAGTCCTAACCCCTGGACCCACCAGGAAATTCCCTACCTTTGATTTTCTACTGGCTAAACCAGGGGGTGTGCTATTACTCACCCTGCTTGCTGCACTTACATCAACGCCTCCGCACAAGCACAGATGATCCTCGATAACGTGTCCAGAAGGCAAAATGGTCATACGATGTAAAAAAAGAACAAAGAAAGCAAATCCTTTTAATGAGCTGTTTAGCTGGCTCCCTCCAGGACTAGGTAATTTTTTTCCCTCTGTGTTACAGATGACTATGGTTTTTATTGTATTATGATCCTTCTGGTAGCTCTCAAGCTACTCATGGCATGTACCACTGCTTGCACCAACTCAACTGCTAAAGTGCACGGACAATGTTTGTGCAACAAGACAATGTGACTGATAACATGTCCCTCTAAACCTGTGTCAGCCACCTCCTTGAGAATGACTGACAATGCCAAGCCTCTCTGCCTAATAGTCAACAATATCTACTTCAACTAGAGGCGCTGACCAAAGGCAGCCTTATGTTGATGAAAAATTAATCACAGCTGATCCAAAGGAGAAATAGGTGATTTTATCTGAACCAACCTGAGAAGTACAACCCTAGAAATAGTCTTCCAGAAAACTGAGGACTATTCTGCTTGTTAGGAGTCGAAGGCACAGTTTTACATATATATATATATATATATATATATATATATATATATGTATATATATATATATGTATTTGAGACAAAGGATCGTACATCAAAATGACAGACTGACACTTTATATAAGATTCACCAAAGATGCAGAGTCCAGATCTGCACACAGGAAGCAGCTGTAGGTCACCATGGCCCCCTTAGAAAATTAGGAAAGAATTAAGAATATTATCATTTAAGGATTACATTGCTGGAGTGAAAATAAGGGGGAAAAACACTATCAACCTTTCAGGTTGAGCAGACATTGCTGCCTTTGGGGAGGTCTGGTTGATGCATAACCCACACTGCTCACTGGGGAGGGCCCAATACATGCAGGGAGTGTTATGCTTAAATTTTGTTTTCCCTTAAAACTTAAGATCTCTCCAACAGCAGTTGCATCCTGCTCTCCCCATCCTCCCCCAAGATGAAGTCACTGTGGCCCCCCATGATGGCCACAGTTCTCTTTCCCAAGGGGGAAAGGGCAGTACTGACCCACAGATGAACAGAAGGCCAAGTTCAGGCTAACCACAAGGGTGGGTCGATCCTGGGAAGGCAGTAGAGTGGGCTGACTACGGCTGACCATGACGGGGTGGGCACCTGCTGCATGCAACCAAGAGGGGCTTGCAGGAAAGAGGAGGGCTTTGTATCCCTGACTGAATACAACTCTGGTCTGGAGAATATCAGGAAGAGTAAACAAGGCCATTTCTGTTCACACAGAAATGACAGATCAGCCACTCGTGGAACGGGACGAGTAACATCTTAGCCTCAAGCTACTATGGCATGTACCACTGCTTGCACCAACTCAACTGCTAAAGTGCACGGACAATGTTTGTGCAACAAGACAATGTGACTGATAACATGTCCCTCTAAACCTGTGTCAGCCACCTCCTTGAGAATGACTGACAATGCCAAGCCTCTCTGCCTAATAGTCAACAATATCTACTTCAACTAGAGGCGCTGACCAAAGGCAGCCTTATGTTGATGAAAAATTAATCACAGCTGATCCAAAGGAGAAATAGGTGATTTTATCTGAACCAACCTGAGAAGTACAACCCTAGAAATAGTCTTCCAGAAAACTGAGGACTATTCTGCTTGTTAGGAGTCGAAGGCACAGTTTTACATATATATATATATATATATATATATATATATATATGTATGTATATATATATATATATGTATTTGAGACAAAGGATCGTACATCAAAATGACAGACTGACACTTTATATAAGATTCACCAAAGATGCAGAGTCCAGATCTGCACACAGGAAGCAGCTGTAGGTCACCATGGCCCCCTTAGAAAATTAGGAAAGAATTAAGAATATTATCATTTAAGGATTACATTGCTGGAGTGAAAATAAGGGGGAAAAACACTATCAACCTTTCAGGTTGAGCAGACATTGCTGCCTTTGGGAGGTCTGGTTGATGCATAACCCACACTGCTCACTGGGGAGGGCCCAATACATGCAGGGAGTGTTATGCTTAAATTTTGTTTTCCCTTAAAACTTAAGATCTCTCCAACAGCAGTTGCATCCTGCTCTCCCCATCCTCCCCCAAGATGAAGTCACTGTGGCCCCCCATGATGGCCACAGTTCTCTTTCCCAAGGGGGAAAGGGCAGTACTGACCCACAGATGAACAGAAGGCCAAGTTCAGGCTAACCACAAGGGTGGGTCGATCCTGGGAAGGCAGTAGAGTGGGCTGACTACGGCTGACCATGACGGGGTGGGCACCTGCTGCATGCAACCAAGAGGGGCTTGCAGGAAAGAGGAGGGCTTTGTATCCCTGACTGAATACAACTCTGGTCTGGAGAATATCAGGAAGAGTAAACAAGGCCATTTCTGTTCACACAGAAATGACAGATCAGCCACTCGTGGAACGGGCACTGACGGTACACCTAGCCTCCCTATGACAGGCCAGCAGTGCAGGCCTTTGGGCTCTCATTCAGCCGGTCAGAGGCCCAGCCCACGGTGGGGCCTAATGAGCGCCGGCTGGATACGCGCAGCCACGTGCGGCCGACGCCTGTACTTCAGCTCCTCCCGAGACCCAGAAGGTCCCTCTGCTCTAGGGCCGTGGGGAGTGCAGCTGAAAAAATGTGGAGACCACCAATAGCTATCTTTCTTGTTTCATCAAAATTTTTATTAACAAAACCAGAGTTGGGGGAGGCAAGGGCGAGCAGAGTCCAGTCCCACCCAGGCACAGAGAACGGAGAGGCAGAGGGTCCGACAAAGGCGTGAAGAGACTCCCAGGCCCTCCGGTAAGGACAGACAGGCAGTCAAACGGCGGACGGACGGGCACAGGGAGACACTCGGGGACCATCCGAGAAACGTGAACGGCAGACCAGACAAGTGGGGATCCAGGGCCGCTCTGCCCACAAGGCAGGGCTAGAGGGCTGGGCCGCCAGGGCTCAGCGGTCGGCACTGGAGCGCAGGTCCGTTGTGAGCGGGTCGTGCTGGATGGTTTGGTGCAGCATCAGGGCCAGTAAGCCCGCCCGGTTGGTCATGGCTGTGCGGACATTGCGTTCCTGCTCAAAGAGCTCGTCCAGCTTGTACCACTGCCGAGGGCGCAGGGGGAGCCGTGAAAAGCGGCTCGGCGCTCCGGCGCCCCCGCCGGCTCCAGCCCACCCGGGCCCCATCCCCGGCGGGCACCTACCACGCGCACGCGCTCCAGGTCCACCTCGGCGCGCCGCAGCTTCTCCCAGCAGTAGTGGCGGTTGCACTGGCGCTTGGGCAGGCGGCAGAACTCACCTGTGAGCTCGAAGACATCCCGAACGAGCGGGCACCCGCACACCTCGTCAGCTGGCACCTGCAGCGAGACCGGGTGGCTGTGAGGCAGGGAGGGCGACGCAGGGATGAAGGGAGCTGCAAGTTCAGAGGTGAGAACAGAGAAGCAGGGGGGACACAGCAGGAGGCAGAGCGGGGCGCTGGGGACGGGGGCAGTTGCGCGGTGGGCCGGCAAGGAAAAGGGAAAGAGGGAAGGAAGGATGAGCATGGCCAGAGACGAAGGGAGGGGGACCGGATGCGAAAAGCTTACTTTGGGGTCCCGGGAGTGCTCGGGGCACAGCACCTGGAGCCGCTTACAGTAGGTCTTGCTCTGGGGGTTGTAGACGTCGCAGAACAGGCGTGTGGCCCTGGGGGTGCGGAGGGACGAGGTCGCGGAGCGAGCGGAGGGCAGCGTCCCGCCCGCCCGCATCCTGCCGGCCCTCCAAGAGCGCCCCGGCCCTCACACCCGCAAGCCCGCACTCACCCCTCGATGCGGGTGGGGTACATGGACCCAAAGGAGGTCTGGCTCTCGTACTACAAGGGCAAGCACAAGTAGAGGGACCCCTGGACGTGCGCCGCGGGGCCTCGCGAGGCGGCACACCTGTCCCCACGCTCCCGCGACACCCCCACACCGCCCATCTCCTCGGGCCGACACCCTGACCTTGGCGTAGCAGCGCTCCATGTGGCGCAAGGCAACACGTGGGTTGATGGGGTGCCCGCAGGAGACGCAGAAGATCTGCAGGTCCGTGTCGTCACTGTCTCCCTCGTTGCTCTGCGGGGCAGAGAAGGCGGTGAGGCCAGGCGGGGCCGGGCACAGGCCCGCACTGGCCCGCCGCGCTCCCTCACCTCCTCGTCCTCGCGCACGGCCTGCTGCTTGGCACGCAGGATAATGGCCTCGAGCTCGTGGAAGCGGCGCTCCATTTCCTGCAGGCGCGTGCGGGCGCTCTGCTGCTCGCGGCGAATGCGTTCGAGCAGCTTCTTGCCGTGCTCCTCCGCGATGCACGGGCTCTGCTGCCACTGCTGGATGCGCTGCGGCAGGATCTCGTAGATGCGGCTGCAGCGAGGCCGTGAATTGGGGGCGCGGGGAAGGAAGCCAGCAAGGAGGTGGGTAAGCGGGATGACCCGGTGCGGAATGGATGGGGGCTCAACCGTGAAAGGGAGAGTAGCCAGGTGACAGAGCGGTAGATGGTAGGGTAACCGACGGACGGGTGAACTAGGTGGGCGCTTGTTGACTGAAAGGCGGCCACATGAGTGACTGGGGGCTCTGGTCACGTCGACCGTGCCCTCCCCGACGCCCCTGAGCCCTCCAGAAACGACTCACTTGGCCGCTAGCTTCATGCCGCAGTCGTCCGAGCAATACTTGGAGCCGGGCTGGGCCGGGCGCACGCAGCCAGGCCCCAGGCACTGTGGCAGCGACGCGGGGTCCTTGGCGTCGGCACGCTCCGGGTGTTTCCATTTGTCCTTGTGCTTCTGCTTCTGCCGATGCCGCTTGTATCTTTCTTCCTTCTGTGGGGCCAGATGGGTCGGCGCTGAGCTGAGCTGAAGGCAGCCCCCGGCCCGTGACGCCCCCTGCGCCCCAGCCCTTCAGTCCCTGCCTTTCGCCCTCTGCCCCCGTCCCGCCCCACCCGCTGTCACCTTCTTCTCGGACTTCTTCTCCCGACGCTTCACGTGCTTCACTTTCACGGCCCTCTTCCGCAGCGCGGGGTCCAGGAAGGGGGACTCCTCGGTGTCGCTCATCCAGGGCTGCCGGCGATGCAAATGCTGATTGGCCCGCGCAGCTCCGGACTCCCCACCACTACTCGGTGCCCCTATCAGCCTTCCATACCCGCTGCCTCCTCTCGCCTCATCACGGACACTCTCTGCTCCTGCAACCTCTCCCCTGTCACCACCGGACACTCGGCCTGCTCACCAAGCTGTGGTCATCGAAGGCCCCGGCGCAGAAGTCCTGGTACAGGTCCGAGTCCAGGGGGAGGTCCTCGTCCGAGAGCGGCTCGGGTGTGGCCGTGGCCTCCGGGGGCTCCTTGACCGCGGCGGACGCCACCGCCCCCTCGTCCTCGCGCATGCGCCCCAGCTTCTGTGACGGCGGCGGCGGCGGCTGCGAGGGCAGTGGCCGCCGAGGCCTTGGCAGGGACTCGGACGGCGTCACCGGCGAGAGCTGCGGGGCAGAATCTCAGGACTGGCCCTGACCGCCCTGCCCACAGGCCCCGCCCGCCCCAGGGGGCTGGACTCACCGAGGAAGGGAAGTACTTGTAGGATTCCTGTGCCGGCAGGAGGAAGGCCCAGGTCAGCCCCAGGCGGACGGAGGGGGCCCGGCCCTCGCCTCTCCCGCAGGCGCCTGACGCCCTCCACCAGCCCAGCCTCACCTCCCCAGACACGCCAACCTGCCCGAACCCCGAACTGCCCCAGCCGGGCCCGATCCCCTAGAAACGCCCGGCCCTATCCTGCCCACCTGGGGCTGGGGGCTCCCCGGCCAGCGCAGCACATCTGGTCACGCCCTGCTCATGTGGACAGGCCAGACCCCTCGCCACCTGTCTGTACGCAGTGAGGCCCCACTCCACCCCTCCTGGCTTCCGTCAGCTCTTCCTGGACACACCAGCCCCCACCTGACCCTGCCCAGCTCTGTCCATGCTCACCCGGGCCCGAAGCTGGCACTGACGCAGCCGGCACTTCTGCCGGATCTTGTTGGGGCCCCCAAACTTTTTCATGTCTCGGCAGAAGTCGCAGTGGCCACAGTCCTCCGTGCGCCGGCAGGCCTCGCACTCGCCGCACATGCGGGCTGACCGTTTGATCTGCTGCTGCTGCTGGTGATGCTGGGGGAGGTCCCGCAATAGAACTCAGGAACCCCGCAGGCCGACGTGACCCTCTCACCTTTCCCAGCCATCGCTGCCACTCACCTGGCTGGGCGTGGCCACCAGGGGCTGCGGAGAGGATTTGTGCGGGGAAGCTGAGCCCCGGGCCATCAGGGCCCCAACCCCTGTCCCCGAGCCCACCCGACGCTGCAGGTCCGGCTCCGGGGCAGGCCTCTTGCGCCCTCCGCCCTCGTCCCGGGGCTCACTGCCATCTCGCTCGGAGCTGTCCCGCTCCCGTGATTTCTTATGCCGATAGCGGATCTCCAGCTTGGGGTCCTTCTCTGTGGGGCAGAGGGCAGAGGCAGCGCGGGTTGGCCTTGGGGGGCCTGGAGGGCCCCAGGACCCTTTCTTTCTCTTATGTCCTTCCCACCGGCTCTGTCTCCCTACTCCAGGGCAGAGCCGCCCTCTCGGGTGGGAGTTTCTGTCACAGCTCAGTGGGGCCTCCATTCCAGCTCAGTGCTGACCAGCAATCCCTCTGCTCAGAGCCGCAGGTCTCTCCTCCCCACGAGCCGGCCTCCCACGAAGGCTTCTCTTGCTCCCTGGAGAGCCGCGACACCTGGCCGGTCTGCCCCGGCCCCTCACCTCGGCACTCACGGCAGTACCACTCCCGGATGGCCTTGGCCATCTTCTCGGTGATCCGGATGCAGTCCCCGTGAAACCACTCATTGCAGTTGTCGCACCCGCTGCGGAGGGAGGGACGGGGGCGTGAGGCGTGGGCCCCGCGGGCCTCCACCCTGCCGGCGGGGGTGCGCCCGCCCGCCCCGCCCCGGCTCACATCATGAAGCAGTTGATGTCTGGTTTGCGGCAGATGCAGTAGATGGGCGCGTTCTCCCCGTTCTCAGACTTGCTGTCCTCCCCGGCGTCTGGAGGCTCTGGATCCGACGCGTCCCCCTCCTGCGGGATGCCCATCGTGACACCTCCTCCCTCCAGCACAGCTCCATCAGGGCCCGCCGTCTCCCTGGGACAGACTTCCCTCCGGGGCTCCTCAACACTCCCCGTCGCAGTCCCCGCAGAGCACCCATCTCTCGCGCCTGACACCTGCTGACTGCTCATTCCGCTGTCTCAGACCTTCCGCTCACGTACCCCCCTGGCACCCCGACCCTGTGCACCCACGCACCGCATCCTGCCCCTGCCAGGGCCCCTCACAGACCCCCATCGCAGGATCAAGATCTCATGGCCATCACTGTATGTACCCGACAGACTTCCCGCCGCAGGTCTCTTCAGATCCGCCGCTAGTAACTGCACGGGCAGCCCCGCCCCCTGGATCCCTGATAGACTCACCCCCGACGGCCCAGGACAACGCTTGGAACCCCCTCGCCACTCTGCACAAAGAAACCCCTGTCTGCACCCCTAAGGAGCTGTGCCATCAAGGATCCCCGCGAAACTTCCATTACAGACCCCATAAACTTGCATTACACATCCCCGGCGGGCAGGGTTGGCCTTGGGCCTGGAGGGCCCCAGGACCCTTTCTTTCTCTTATGTCCTTCCCACCGGCTCTGTCTCCCTACTCCAGGGCAGAGCCGCCCTCGCGGGTGGGAGTTTCTGTCACAGCTCAGTGGGGCCTCCATTCCAGCTCAGTGCTGACCAGCAATCCCTCTGCTCAGAGCCGCAGGTCTCTCCTCCCCACGAGCCGGCCTCCCACGAAGGCTTCTCTTGCTCCCTGGAGAGCCGCGACACCTGGCCGGTCTGCCCCGGCCCCTCACCTCGGCACTCACGGCAGTACCACTCCCGGATGGCCTTGGCCATCTTCTCGGTGATCCGGATGCAGTCCCCGTGAAACCACTCATTGCAGTTGTCGCACCCGCTGCGGAGGGAGGGACGGGGGCGTGAGGCGTGGGCCCCGCGGGCCTCCACCCTGCCGGCGGGGGTGCGCCCGCCCGCCCCGCCCCGGCTCACATCATGAAGCAGTTGATGTCTGGTTTGCGGCAGATGCAGTAGATGGGCGCGTTCTCCCCGTTCTCAGACTTGCTGTCCTCCCCGGCGTCTGGAGGCTCTGGATCCGACGCGTCCCCCTCCTGCGGGATGCCCATCGTGACACCTCCTCCCTCCAGCACAGCTCCATCAGGGCCCGCCGTCTCCCGGGACAGACTTCCCTCCGGGGCTCCTCAACACTCCCCGTCGCAGTCCCCGCAGAGCACCCATCTCTCGCGCCTGACACCTGCTGACTGCTCATTCCGCTGTCTCAGACCTTCCGCTCACGTACCCCCCTGGCACCCCGACCCTGTGCACCCACGCACCGCATCCTGCCCCTGCCAGGGCCCCTCACAGACCCCCATCGCAGGATCAAGATCTCATGGCCATCACTGTATGTACCCGACAGACTTCCCGCCGCAGGTCTCTTCAGATCCGCCGCTAGTAACTGCACGGGCAGCCCCGCCCCCTGGATCCCTGATAGACTCACCCCCGACGGCCCAGGACAACGCTTGGAACCCCCTCGCCACTCTGCACAAAGAAACCCCTGTCTGCACCCCTAAGGAGCTGTGCCATCAAGGATCCCCGCGAAACTTCCATTACAGACCCCATAAACTTGCATTACACATCCCCAGAACTCCCGGATGGTTCCCCGACAAGTCCAAAATCAGACCATCAGACTCCCGTCGTTCTAACCCCAGACCCCGGTTAAAGCTCCCAACAGACGCCACCCCGCACCCGTGCAGCCCACAGATCCGTGGGGTCACCATAGACCCCCATGCGTCTGCCGATGGAACCCACCATTTCCTACGCCGCTGACCCCTCCTGCCAATCCCTCCAGGGACCTCGCACTCACCATCGCTCCGCTCCCAGGGCACCAGTTCCCGAACCCCGCCAGCGACCCGCGAACCAGCACAAACCCCCTCGGCTGCTTCCGCGCCCGTTGTAGAGGCGCCCACAAGCACTTCCGCTTTCCCTGGCGCCGTACTCCTACTGCGCAGTCGCAGTGCGCCGTTTCCGCGATAAACAAGTGGGGCATCCGGCGAGACGGCTGACGGTCTCTAGGGCGCCGCCATTTTGACTACTGAGGCCGTACGGCGGCCGAGGCCGTAAGTGCTCGGGAAACATGGCCGCGCCTGTAGTTCCGCTTTACCATGGGCGCCGCCACCTTGTTGATCGGCTTAGTCCGTACAGGGACTGCCTGTACGGCCGAGAAGTTTAGACAATATGGTCGCGCCTATTGCTCAAACTTCCGTATGGACGCCGCCATCATGGAATCGTAGGCTGAGTGAAAACACAAGGGTGCGTCCTAACCGGCTTGCGACAGGGCCCTGCCGTCTTGCGAGTCACTTTTGGCGCTAGCAACTGGTACTGCCTAGTTGTCCGTACGGAAAAGGGCCCGTTTAGGAACGCCACCCCCGGGTGTTAGTTCTCCCTCCAGGGCCCCTCACAGACCCCCATCGCAGGATCAAGATCTCATGGCCATCACTGTATGTACCGACAGACTTCCCGCCGCAGGTCTCTTCAGATCCGCCGCTAGTAACTGCACGGGCAGCCCCGCCCCCTGGATCCCTGATAGACTCACCCCCGACGGCCCAGGACAACGCTTGGAACCCCCTCGCCACTCTGCACAAAGAAACCCCTGTCTGCACCCCTAAGGAGCTGTGCCATCAAGGATCCCCGCGAAACTTCCATTACAGACCCCATAAACTTGCATTACACATCCCCAGAACTCCCGGATGGTTCCCCGACAAGTCCAAAATCAGACCATCAGACTCCCGTCGTTCTAACCCCAGACCCCGGTTAAAGCTCCCAACAGACGCCACCCCGCACCCGTGCAGCCCACAGATCCGTGGGGTCACCATAGACCCCCATGCGTCTGCCGATGGAACCCACCATTTCCTACGCCGCTGACCCCTCCTGCCAATCCCTCCAGGGACCTCGCACTCACCATCGCTCCGCTCCCAGGGCACCAGTTCCCGAACCCCGCCAGCGACCCGCGAACCAGCACAAACCCCCTCGGCTGCTTCCGCGCCCGTTGTAGAGGCGCCCACAAGCACTTCCGCTTTCCCTGGCGCCGTACTCCTACTGCGCAGTCGCAGTGCGCCGTTTCCGCGATAAACAAGTGGGGCATCCGGCGAGACGGCTGACGGTCTCTAGGGCGCCGCCATTTTGACTACTGAGGCCGTACGGCGGCCGAGGCCGTAAGTGCTCGGGAAACATGGCCGCGCCTGTAGTTCCGCTTTACCATGGGCGCCGCCACCTTGTTGATCGGCTTAGTCCGTACAGGGACTGCCTGTACGGCCGAGAAGTTTAGACAATATGGTCGCGCCTATTGCTCAAACTTCCGTATGGACGCCGCCATCATGGAATCGTAGGCTGAGTGAAAACACAAGGGTGCGTCCTAACCGGCTTGCGACAGGGCCCTGCCGTCTTGCGAGTCACTTTTGGCGCTAGCAACTGGTACTGCCTAGTTGTCCGTACGGAAAAGGGCCCGTTTAGGAACGCCACCTGGGTTGAGTCTCTCTCATCACGGCTGTTAGTTCTCCCCTCCGCATGTACTTAATGGGTGCTGGAATACGGTGTGCCTTATGCTAGGAGGGAAGGCGGTCTCCTTGTTGTGTCTCCCACATTACCTGTGACTGAGGACATTTTTGCATATTGGGGATACGGGACGCCAGTCAGACTTATACCTCATTTGGCCTAAATTTTACGTAAACTGGAACAGCCTGACCTATGGTCTCTCAAACATAACATTGTGCATTTGTTCTAACCACTGAGGTGAAGAATCCTCACTTTCCCCTAATGCCTCGGTTCCTGAAGCTGACCGATGCCATTTGTGGCTCTCAGAAGAGCTCTGGCACCACAGTCCTTTATGTCTTAGTGGCAAAGAAGAATTCTGCAAGAGCAGCATGGTAGATAAGTGCGGTATTAGAACAGGACGCTTGTGGTGAGACTTACAAGTTTGTGGGTGAGCAATACTCTCCCCCGCCCTACCGCTCAGAACTCAGTGGACCCGGTTTACAATCAAAGGAAAAGTGGGGAGGGGGAAAAGACCTTTGTTTTTCTTGAGCAGATGTCACCTTTCCGTCATCAGATTCTCCCCCAGATAGAGCAGGGAAGTTTATTTGTCCCTCCCTATATGGTCAGGACAGGACTGTCATAGTATTTTCTAAATACTTTGGAAAAATATTTTTAGGTCTTAGCACAGTGAGAGTCTTTCGTTTTGGCAGGTCATCTTCCCATGAATGCCTTTTTTTTTTTTTTTTTTTTCTGTTTTTTTTTGTCTACACAGAGTCTGTTTTAGGGGTCATAAACTTATTGAAGTCACTGGACAGGATGTGGGTCTCATGCTGTTGTGTTATTGTTTGGGGTCATGTGCCCTGCTTCTCTCACAGGGCTCTGTTGCTAAGCAAGCCTTCTCAGTTTTGTGGTTAAGCAAACCCACTTTCTTGAGTAATTATTAACTTATGGGAGTTTCCCATATTTTTCTACATATAATCTCCTACTGGGATTAACTATTTAGTCACCTATTTTGTCCTTTCATTCTGACTCTGTAATTCCTATGACACCAACGCCAGTATTCCTTGGAAGACATGGCCCCTGCCCCAGATGCCAAGCTCATGCTCACTGACTATGTAGCTGCTAATTTGTAACTGTATGTCAAAACTGAAACCTAGAGTTTTTGATGTTATTAATATGTTCTTTGTTCTGATGTGGTATAAAGCTGTTGGAAGCCACATGTCTCTGGGCTTCTGCTTTATTAATAATTTGTTTTTATAACTTGTGACAAGTAAGGAGACAGCAGATGGCTCTCAAAGCTATCTATCTCTGGGGAAGTTTTAAGCCTGGGGTAGGCATGATCATTATAATGAGGCAAAGGTTACTGTAGTTTGCCCAAAACTGCACATAAGTAGGTATTTGGTTACTTGTTCTTGCTGTAATATCTTGTTGATGGCAATGCACTGAAATATTTTTGGTATATTTAGTGCTTGCCACTTTCTGCAAATTAAGTTTTTACAAAACAAGAAACACTTTGGTTTAAACCCATCCTATCCCTACTGCCAGCTTCCCTGGTGGCTCGGTGGTAAAGAATCCATCTGCAATTCAGGAGCTTCAGGAGACCAGGGCTCACACCCTGGATTGGGAAGTTCCCTTTGAGAAGGGACTCGCTGCCCGCTCCAGTATTCTTGTCTGGAGAATTTCATGGACAGAGGAACCTGGCAGGCTACGGTCCATGGGGTCGCCCAGAGTCAGACATGAGGGAAGTGATGGAGCATGCGTCCCTACTTCTCCCGAGTTAGCACCCATCACCACCAGTGTATAGATCATGCCTCCTTCCTTGTGATGTTTACTTTGCTTCTCTTGTTTCATATGTATTCAATTTTCTCTCCCATAAATTTAATTTTTTAAATTTATGTTTTGCATAGCAAAAATGTTATGTGACTACAGCCATGAAATTAAAAGATGCTTGTTCCTTGGAAGACAAAATATGACAAACCTAGACAACATATCCAGAAGCAGAGACATCACTTTGCCAACAAAGGTCTGTATAGTCAAAGCTATGGTTTTTGTAGTAGTCATGTATGGATGTGAGAGCTGGACCATAAAGAAGGCTGAGCCCCAAAGAATTGATGCCTTTGAACTGTGATGTTGGAGAAGGCTCTTGAGAGTCCCTTGGACCGCAAGGAAATCAAATCAGTCAATCCTAAGGGAAATCAACCCTGAATATTAATTGGAAGGAGTGATGCTGAAGTTGAAGCTCCAATACTTTGGCCACCTGGTGGAAAGAGAAGACTCACTGGAAAAAAGTTTGATGTTGGGAAAAATAGAAGACAAAGGAGAAGGAAATGACAGAGGATGAGACAGTTGGATGGCATCACTGAGTCAAGGACCTGAGTTTGAGCAGGCTCCGGGAGACAGCGTGTGCTGCAGTCCAGGGGGTTGCAAAGAGTCAGACACGACTGAGCGACTGAACTGAACTGAACTGACAGTCAGTCAAATTAGAGAGCTAGATATCTCCTCAGGGTAATGCTCTAACTTAGACAACCTTAAAAATCACCCACCCTCACCCCCGCCACATACATATACACACACTGAGTGGGAAAGTTGTGGCCATTATAAATGTTCTTATGTCCACGTTCAGGGTCAGAATGACTTATTTGTTTCCAGTTGAGGAGAAAGGTTTGGGGAAAATGAGACTTTTCGCCCTTGGCTGAGTATTTCTGACTTGCTTGGCTCTGGACATAGTAACTTATTTGCAACTTAGTTGCTACCCTTTTTTGACCTTTCCTAAATGGTTTTATCCATGGTCCTCTCCACTCCACATTTAATTCACTTTAATTCATCAAAATAAAATTTGATATCATGTAATTAATTACATTGAACTGCCTAAATTTATGGCCAATTACTATATTTTTAAAATATATTAAATATGGTTTATTTAAGAAAAACAGTAAGAAAACAGAAGTTACTAATATCATGCATAAAAAAGAGCCATCAATACAGATCCTACAGATTGTGAATGGAGAATATTATTCACACATCTACATCAACTAAAATGGACAATTTTTAAACAAATGCTTGAGTGCCATATAGATATAAAATTATTTTCATTTCTGATTAAAACTATGCCTCAAAGAAAATTCAAGTCCAGAATTAATTCGCTAGCAAATTCTGTCAAATATTTAAGGTGGAAAAATAGCCATCCTAAATAAACTCTCTCAGAAAATATAAGAGGAAGGAATACTCCCCAATTCCTTTTGGGGATCATTTCCCTGAGACTAAAGTAGAAAAAGACATTACAAGAAAAGGAAATGATAGACCAATATACCCAATGAACATAAATGCTGCAACATTTGAAGAACATCCTCAAAGAAACCACCTTTATTTCTGACATCACTGCAGAGGTTAAAGGTCCCCAAGACCACGTTTACTTCTGCTACCAACTGCGAATCTGAGAATCCCCAACAAATTTGCTAGAAGGAACTTACTGAACTCACTGAAAGTTGTTATACCTATTGTTATCCAGGAAGAAGATACAGATTAAAATCAGTCATAGAACAGAGTCCAGGGGGCTCCAAATGCAGAACCTCCAGTTATGCTCTACCTGAGGACTCGTGGGGGGCTTCCCACATAGCACTAGTGGTAAAGACCCTGCCTGCCAGTACAGGAGACGGGAGAGATGTGAGTTTGATCCCTGGGTTGGGAGGATCTCCTGGAGGAGGGCATGGCGACCCACTCCAGTCTTCTTGCCTGGAGAATCCCATGGAAGAGAAGCCTGGCGGGCTACAGTCCATAGGCTCACAAAGAGTCAGATATAACAGCATGCACAGGGAATCATGGACAGGGTTAGCTGTTCCCAGGGACAATATATGACAACGTGCATGGAACTGTCAATCAGAGAAGCTCACCTGAGCCTTGTCACCTGGAATCTTAATTGCGGTTCCATTATATAGACTCTCTTGACTGCCCTTGTCCCTCATTTCAGTTTTTAACCTCTCAGGAGGTTGAGCTGATACCATGTGACCCGGAATCTTTACCCTAAATCATATTGTTAGACTCTGTGACATGGCCAGGTGGCCAGCCCCAATCCTAAATCACACTATCAAGTGCCTAAATAGCCCCAGGAAAACAAAGACCCTCCTGTGAGGAATAACATTGACGAGGTTAGGTATCTCTACCCAAAGCCAAGTAGGACAGAGGACAGACCTCTCTTTGGTCAGTCACTAAGTCATGCCTACTCTTCTGTGACCCCATAGACTGTAGCCCACAGACAATTCTGTCCATGGGATTTCCCAGGCAAGAATACTGAACTGGGTGCTATTTCCTTCTCCAGAGAAGTCACTGCCACGAGACGCCCCAAAGGAAAAGCAGCCCCCCTGCTTGCTGCAGCCAGAGAAAGCCCACATGCACCAACAAAGACCCAGCATGGCCAAAAAAACAAAAGGCAATATAGGCTAGGGGTGTTGAATCAAGAGATTAAAAAAGTGAAATAAGTGAGGTCAGCCATAAGACTATATAAGAACTCAGCTACTTCCTCCTCGTTAGAGTCTTCGAGATTCTCTACTCCA
Source organism: Tragulus kanchil (assembly GCA_022376925.1). Lineage (NCBI taxonomy): Eukaryota > Metazoa > Chordata > Mammalia > Artiodactyla > Tragulidae > Tragulus > Tragulus kanchil. The sequence continues at coordinate 142,079,338 of JAIOJX010000003.1, forward strand.
CCTCGCTGGACATTTTCCAGTTTCTTCTAGGAAGGCAAACTATGTTTTTCATTTTCCTCTTGGAAAAGTTGAAGGTCTAAATACAGCTCTAATTTATACAGCTAATTGGATCTTATAATAGCAATAAAGGGTTGGTTAGATCCCATCTGATTCTAAGAGTGCGCACTGGCTTTGGGGGTGGGTGGGCAGGAGTGCCCTCGGATCAGGTTATGCTCTACCTGAGGACTCGTGGGGGGCTTCCCACATAGCACTAGTGGTAAAGACCCTGCCTGCCAGTACAGGAGACGGGAGAGATGTGAGTTTGATCCCTGGGTTGGGAGGATCTCCTGGAGGAGGGCATGGCGACCCACTCCAGTCTTCTTGCCTGGAGAATCCCATGGAAGAGAAGCCTGGCGGGCTACAGTCCATAGGCTCACAAAGAGTCAGATATAACAGCATGCACAGGGAATCATGGACAGGGTTAGCTGTTCCCAGGGACAATATATGACAACGTGCATGGAACTGTCAATCAGAGAAGCTCACCTGAGCCTTGTCACCTGGAATCTTAATTGCGGTTCCATTATATAGACTCTCTTGACTGCCCTTGTCCCTGATTTCAGTTTTAACCTCTCAGGAGGTTGAGCTGATACCATGTGACCCGGAATCTTTACCCTAAATCATATTGTTAGACTCTGTGACATGGCCAGGTGGCCAGCCCCAATCCTAAATCACACTATCAAGTGCCTAAATAGCCCCAGGAAAACAAAGACCCTCCTGTGAGGAATAACATTGACGAGGTTAGGTATCTCTACCCAAAGCCAAGTAGGACAGAGGACAGACCTCTCTTTGGTCAGTCACTAAGTCATGCCTACTCTTCTGTGACCCCATAGACTGTAGCCCACAGACAATTCTGTCCATGGGATTTCCCAGGCAAGAATACTGAACTGGGTGCTATTTCCTTCTCCAGAGAAGTCACTGCCACGAGACGCCCCAAAGGAAAAGCAGCCCCCCTGCTTGCTGCAGCCAGAGAAAGCCCACATGCACCAACAAAGACCCAGCATGGCCAAAAAAACAAAAGGCAATATAGGCTAGGGGTGTTGAATCAAGAGATTAAAAAAGTGAAATAAGTGAGGTCAGCCATAAGACTATATAAGAACTCAGCTACTTCCTCCTCGTTAGAGTCTTCGAGATTCTCTACTCCACCTCGCTGGACATTTTCCAGTTTCTTCTAGGAAGGCAAACTATGTTTTTTCATTTTCCCTCTTGGAAAAGTTGAAGGTCTAAATACAGCTCTAATTTATACAGCTAATTGGATCTTATAATAGCAATAAAGGGTTGGTTAGATCCCATCTGATTCTAAGAGTGCGCACTGGCTTTGGGGGTGGGTGGGCAGGAGTGCCCCTGCGGGATCAGGCGGAGGAGAACGAAGGTTCTGGTAGTGGCCACGATCCCTCCCTGTCTCCCCCAGCAGCCGCGGCCCTGCCGGCACCGGGTTCCCTCTGCTGCTTCGGCTTTCCGTAGACCCCGGGCACTCCAAGAGCTCCTGCATGAGGTCTGTCTGCCCTCTGCAGGGGTCTAACCTCTGAACCGGCTTTTGGGAGGATGAGTTTTCATAATGGAAATCCTGCATCCCTCGGCGATCGGCATACGCCAGGAGCTTGAGGGTTTTGACTCAGCAACAGGAGACCCAGGCTGTCCCCAGTCCTGCGCTCCCTGGGGAGAGTCTGGCATAAGTTACTGTAAGAGTGAGGCTACCAGTTATGTACTCACTGACCTTGTTGTGAAGAAATTCCAACTGCAGTTTAAAGGGATGTGTATCTATGTAACAAGAATCAACCCCAGATTGTACACCCTGTCTTAGAAGAATGCTTAGTTAGCTAAGGTGGTCACGGTATAGAAGCAACGTCCAGTTTACTTTGGGCGCCATTAGAGTTAATAACTGACAGGCTCTTCTTTTCAATACCAGCAAAGCTTGGGCCTGACCCCTTTACAAAGGATTACTGTTTCCCGCTAACCTGGGGAACCCACTACACTCTTTGACCAGTTAAAGAACCCACACTTGACAGTAGAAAGGAAAGCAGCCCCCTGCTTGCTGCAGCCAGAGAAAGCCCACATGCACCAACAAAGACCCAGCATGGCCAAAAACAAAAGGCAATATAGGCTAGGGTGTTGAAGCAAGAGATTAAAAAAGTGAAATAAGTGAGGTCAGCCATAAGACTATATAAGAACTCAGCTACTTCCTCCTCGTTAGAGTCTTCGAGATTCTCTACTCCACCTCGCTGGACATTTTCCAGTTTCTTCTAGGAAGGCAAACTATGTTTTTTCATTTTCCTCTTGGAAAAGTTGAAGGTCTAAATACAGCTCTAATTTATACAGCTAATTGGATCTTATAATAGCAATAAAGGGTTGGTTAGATCCCATCTGATTCTAAGAGTGCGCACTGGCTTTGGGGGTGGGTGGGCAGGAGTGCCCCTGCGGGATCAGGCGGAGGAGAACGAAGGTTCTGGTAGTGGCCACGATCCCTCCCTGTCTCCCCCAGCAGCCGCGGCCCTGCCGGCACCGGGTTCCCTCTGCTGCTTCGGCTTTCCGTAGACCCCGGGCACTCCAAGAGCTCCTGCATGAGGTCTGTCTGCCCTCTGCAGGGGTCTAACCTCTGAACCGGCTTTTGGGAGGATGAGTTTTCATAATGGAAATCCTGCATCCCTCGGCGATCGGCATACGCCAGGAGCTTGAGGGTTTTGACTCAGCAACAGGAGACCCAGGCTGTCCCCAGTCCTGCGCTCCCCTGGGGAGAGTCTGGCATAAGTTACTGTAAGAGTGAGGCTACCAGTTATGTACTCACTGACCTTGTTGTGAAGAAATTCCAACTGCAGTTTAAAGGGATGTGTATCTATGTAACAAGAATCAACCCCAGATTGTACACCCTGTCTTAGAAGAATGCTTAGTTAGCTAAGGTGGTCACGGTATAGAAGCAACGTCCAGTTTACTTTGGGCGCCATTAGAGTTAATAACTGACAGGCTCTTCTTTTCAATACCAGCAAAGCTTGGGCCTGACCCCTTTACAAAGGATTACTGTTTCCCGCTAACCTGGGAAAAAAAAAAAAAAAAAAAAGAACCCACTACACTCTTTGACCAGTTAGAACGTAACCACACTTCAGGCATTGATGAGAGCATGGATGAGATGTTAACTATGCATTTTTGTTTCTGTAACTCGCTTGCACAAACCTGATGGAGAAGTAAAAATTAGCTACAAGATAAACAAAAGAATGTGATTTTTGCCTATAAAATGTTAGCCCTCCCTCAACTCTGGACTGCACATCCAAACCACCTTAGGTAGGGTGCGTAGTCCTGGCCAGTAATAAAGACTCCTAATCTGGCTTTTATCTGCTAAGAGTGCTCTCTGTTTTCTCACGGCACAACACTACCCACCACCAGCATGACTGTCGAGTCCGGGGGACGGGGTGGGGACCCGGCGTCTTCCTGGCCTGGTCTGAACACAGCCGCCGAGTGCCCTTCACGCCCACAGAGAAGCCCACGTCATCAGCTGGAGAGTGTAACTAAGCTCCTCCTGGGCATTGCTGCCTCCTTATCCATTTTGTTTGGCCGAGAGGCTGGCAGGGACCTTAAACAGACTCCTGTCCCTTCCCACAAACACACACCCTCTATGGCAGAGTCAAAAGCAAACATAAGGTCGGTTCTTCTTTGAGCCGACCCGCTGTTCTAGCAGTGTCTTCCACTTTAACAACAGTGCCGATTCTCCCTTAAACCTGCCCGCTGTATTGGAAGCGACTCTCCCTTCCCCTACTCCAATACACTTTACTCCTCTCAAAAAAAAAAAAAAGCAAACGTAAGTTCTTGAAATGCCTTCCCCAACAGCTCTCCTGATCAAGTTTCCTCTGCTTCCCCGTGCCTGTATGGCACCCCCTAGACAGACCTCCTGTGGCTCACCAACACGCTGGGCTGATTGGACCACTGAATGGCCCCATCCTAGGAAGCCCAGAGCACTCCACCCAGGGACCCTTATAATAAAGGCATGTGCCCCATGTCCTGCCTCTCTGCATTCTGCCTTGACCTGAGGGCCACTGGAGAGGTAAAGGGTACTTTCTCCAGGACCGGTGAGTCATAATCTCTCTATTTTAATAGTTTAACTCTTGTGGTTAACATATGTGGTGCCCCAAGGATGAAAGAACAAGGCAAACAAGGAGGGTCTTGGAATGCAGGAAGAGACAAACTGGACCCTTATTGTCCTCACCTCCCCCAGACTGTAGTTATCACTCTACCCCAGCCAGTCCCCACACCGCCAGGGAACCTGAGGCTGACTTCCACAAGAACCTGACTGCATTTGTCAGCCTACATCCTCCCCGCTTTCTGTGGGCCTTGAGTACTAGGATGGAGAGAGGAATCTTTTCAGCAACAGGAGATCTGCTGGAGGCTGACAACAGTTGACAACTGTTATTCTCTCCCAAGGCATGACTTTTCACTCCACGACTGACGTAAAAGTTATCACCACCACTTGCCAAATTGTTTTTCTCCCCTAGTATTGTGATATGACTTTGTTTCTTTCCTGTGTTCTCGAATTACCCTTTCCTTCTCCTGATGATTTAGGAAGATAAAGCAAATGTTTGCAATTTTTTTCAGAATGTGTATGGTAAGCTACCATGTTTATGGCTCTGTCTTGTGCTGTTTTAGAAACTATTGTTGGGTCGATGGGCTATCGAAGGGTTAACACCGCAGGCCCTGCGGACTCCACAGCCCTGCAAGGTCAGCAACAAGGGGCCTTTGGCTGACCTCCTGGCACCTGGGAGTCTTGCAGGACTGGTGATAAGGAGCTCGTCCTTGCTGCAAAGATTTTCTACTGTGTCTGGAAAAACACGAACTGTACCTATGCCTTCGCCCCATACCCACAAACAATTCAAGGACAGCTGACTTATCACTGACTTGGCCTTGCCCTGCTCAGTTTAAACAAAGACTTTGCTTCTGCACCTGCTCAGAGAAACCCCCTCCCCTCCTTCCTCCTCCCAAATAAAATCCCCATGTTCCATCTCTGGGGTGCAAATTCACTGGCCTTGTCTCGCAAGGCCAAGTGAATCTCGCCCGGGATTGTTGTCCCAATAAACGGCCTGAGTTTACTCTGCTCTATCTTGGTCAGGCTCGTTTTTGCTGCGCGAAATGCCTTTCAGCTGGTGGCCCGTACGGGGAGGAGATTGTGCCCCCACTGCCCCAGATCCCTGTAAGGGGGGGCCTCTCCTCTCCCCTTACCTAGAGATCTTTCCGCGACAAGAAGACTCGGCCTTCCACCCAGTCCGGCATCAGTGAGCGGTAATTTCCCCTAAAACCCTTGCCGTCCTCAGCCGAGATGTCGGCGCTCTGGGACTTTGTCCCGAGAATCATACAAATGTCAGGGGCTTCCCCACCCACGGTTCTTCCAGCCTCAGGATTGCTGAGGAGACGTCCCTGCAGTCCTGTGGTGTCCATCCCTTCAGGGAATTCTGTGGGACGACAGAGTCCAGGGACGCCGCCTCTGTCCGATCCCACTCCATTCCAGGTCCAAGACTCGGGACATTTTTGACAACTGTTATTCTCTCCCAGTGTTTTTCCCACGTGAAAAGTTATCACCACCACTTGCCAAATTGTTTTTCTCCCCTAGTATTGTGATATGACTTTGTTTCTTTCCTGTGTTCTCGAATTACCCTTTCCTTCTCCTGATGATTTAGGAAGATAAAGCAAATGTTTGCAATTTTTTTCAGAATGTGTATGGTAAGCTACCATGTTTATGGCTCTGTCTTGTGCTGTTTTAGAAACTATTGTTGGGTCGATGGGCTATCGAAGGGTTAACACCGCAGGCCCTGCGGACTCCACAGCCCTGCAAGGTCAGCAACAAGGGGCCTTTGGCTGACCTCCTGGCACCTGGGAGTCTTGCAGGACTGGTGATAAGGAGCTCGTCCTTGCTGCAAAGATTTTCTACTGTGTCTGGAAAAACACGAACTGTACCTATGCCTTCGCCCCATACCCACAAACAATTCAAGGACAGCTGACTTATCACTGACTTGGCCTTGCCCTGCTCAGTTTAAACAAAGACTTTGCTTCTGCACCTGCTCAGAGAAACCCCCTCCCCTCCTTCCTCCTCCCAAATAAAATCCCCATGTTCCATCTCTGGGGTGCAAATTCACTGGCCTTGTCTCGCAAGGCCAAGTGAATCTCGCCCGGGATTGTTGTCCCAATAAACGGCCTGAGTTTACTCTGCTCTATCTTGGTCAGGCTCGTTTTTGCTGCGCGAAATGCCTTTCAGCTGGTGGCCCGTACGGGGAGGAGATTGTGCCCCCACTGCCCCAGATCCCTGTAAGGGGGGGCCTCTCCTCTCCCCTTACCTAGAGATCTTTCCGCGACAAGAAGACTCGGCCTTCCACCCAGTCCGGCATCAGTGAGCGGTAATTTCCCCTAAAACCCTTGCCGTCCTCAGCCGAGATGTCGGCGCTCTGGGACTTTGTCCCGAGAATCATACAAATGTCAGGGGCTTCCCCACCCACGGTTCTTCCAGCCTCAGGATTGCTGAGGAGACGTCCCTGCAGTCCTGTGGTGTCCATCCCCTTCAGGGAATTCTGTGGGACGACAGAGTCCAGGGACGCCCGTCTCTGTCCGATCCCACTCCATTCCACGGTCCAAGACCGTTCCGTGGTTCTAGACAGACATCAGGGCCGCCTGTCTCTGTCTAGTCCCATTGCCAGTCTCGGGTGATGACAATATGGGTAACCGAGAGTCCAAACCTGATCCTCAGAGCCCTTTGGGCTGTCTCGTCCAAAACCTTTCCAAATAGGGACTCTCACAAGACTTGCGCCCTAAGCGTCCCTTTTCTTTTACTGTAAAACTGCTTGGAACTTTTGACTTTAACATCCTCACAGGCTTAGATAATTTCTGCTGAAGGAACTGGAAATGGCTAGAGGTCCCTTAAGTCCAGGCCTTTTGGGACATATGCTCCCGCCCCGCTCTATGCTCTGGGTGCTCTACTTCTCAAATCCTTTTAATCCGAAAACATTCTCCAAAACCCAAGCCTTCTGAAGTCCCCAATGACTGTCCTTCCCCCATGTTGGACCCTCCTGAAGATCTCTCTTTCCCGCCTCAGCCATCCCAACCACCTCCATACCTGGAGCATGCCCCAAGCCCACCTCCCTCTCCACCATCAGCCTCTCTTGAAAACCCCCTCTCTCCATTGCCTTCTCTTCCACCTCCCAATCTTAACCAAACACCAATTCTGTACCCACCACTACCCTCCTTAGACCCTCCAACATCTCTCCCTTCCTCTGACTCTCCCATTAGCGCTCACACTCGCTCCAAAGGTCCAACCTCTGAGCTCCTTCCCCCTCTCCTCTGTCTGCTTCGGGAGGTTGCTGGGACCAAAGGCGTAGGAAGAGTACACGCCCCTTTTTCCTTGGCCGACCTCTCCCAAATCTAACAATGCCTCGGATCTTACGGGAGGAGATTGTGCCCCACTGCCCCAGATCCCTGTAAGGGGGCCTCTCCTCTCCTTACCTAGAGATCTTTCCGCGACAAGAAGACTCGGCCTTCCACCCAGTCCGGCATCAGTGAGCGGTAATTTCCCTAAAACCCTTGCCGTCCTCAGCCGAGATGTCGGCGCCTGGGACTTTGTCCCGAGAATCATACAAATGTCAGGGGCTTCCCACCCACGGTTCTTCCAGCCTCAGGATTGCTGAGGAGACGTCCCTGCAGTCCTGTGGTGTCCATCCCCTTCAGGGAATTCTGTGGGACGACAGAGTCCAGGGACGCCCGTCTCTGTCCGATCCCACTCCATTCCACGGTCCAAGACCGTTCCGTGGTTCTAGACAGACATCAGGGCCGCCTGTCTCTGTCTAGTCCCATTGCCAGTCTCGGGTGATGACAATATGGGTAACCGAGAGTCCAAACCTGATCCTCAGAGCCCTTTGGGCTGTCTCGTCCAAAACCTTTCCAAATAGGGACTCTCACAAGACTTGCGCCCTAAGCGTCTTATCTTTTACTGTAAAACTGCTTGGAACTTTTGACTTTAACATCCTCACAGGCTTAGATAATTTCTGCTGAAGGAACTGGAAATGGCTAGAGGTCCCTTAAGTCCAGGCCTTTTGGGACATATGCTCCCGCCCCGCTCTATGCTCTGGGTGCTCTACTTCTCAAATCCTTTTAATCCGAAAACATTCTCCAAAACCCAAGCCTTCTGAAGTCCCCAATGACTGTCCTTCCCCCATGTTGGACCCTCCTGAAGATCTCTCTTTCCCGCCTCAGCCATCCCAACCACCTCCATACCTGGAGCATGCCCCAAGCCCACCTCCCTCTCCACCATCAGCCTCTCTTGAAAACCCCCTCTCTCCATTGCCTTCTCTTCCACCTCCCAATCTTAACCAAACACCAATTCTGTACCCACCACTACCCTCCTTAGACCCTCCAACATCTCTCCCTTCCTCTGACTCTCCCATTAGCGCTCACACTCGCTCCAAAGGTCCAACCTCTGAGCTCCTTCCCCCTCTCCTCTGTCTGCTTCGGGAGGTTGCTGGGACCAAAGGCGTAGGAAGAGTACACGCCCCTTTTTCCTTGGCCGACCTCTCCCAAATCTAACAATGCCTCGGATCTTATTCTGCTAACCCAACCTTATGGATCAAAGAATTTCGCTATCTCACCCAGGCTTCGGACTTAACCTGGCATGATCTCCATGTTATCCTTTCCTCCACTCTAACTCCTGATGAACGCGAACTAGTCCTCACAGCCCAAAAGCATCTCCTTACCGATGGCCTTAACCTATATGCTAACGTTAGAGATCCCTGGGATAACCGATGGGTTGAAGGACAGAAAGGCAGGCTCTGCTGGGGAAGACACAGTTCATACCCCTCAGGTGCGCTCTCCATTTACAGAAAGCAGGTCAAAGTAATTCCAGATGTTATCCAAAGGCTAGGAGACCGATCACGATCCATTCTCAAAACAGAGTTCAATCTACAACAGGAAATACAGAAATCAAATTCCACTAACCCGTTTACACGGCTTAAGCTCATCCAAAAAGGGGCGGCCATCCTTAACCAAACAGGCCTTATTGATATTTCTGATTGTTTCCTATGCGCCTCTCTGGAACGGTCCCTCCTAGCCGCGGTCCCTCTCCCCTACTTCCCTGACATCTCCACCCAAGGCCAGCCCAGCTCGTTTGAACTTACTGTCCAGCTATACCGCTCCTCACCAAACTCCAATTACGCTGCCTGTTACTCCAGCCTGCACTCGACACCTGGCTGCGGCCTCACCTGAGAGTCACTTCCACCCTCATCGCTCCTCCAGGTATTTTTTTCTGGTGTAACCAACTCCTCTTCAAAACAATGAACTCTTCATCTTCTCTCCCCTGCCTTCCAGTCACCCTAGCCCCCCAACTAATGTTATACAGCCAGGCTGAGTTTTCTATCTTGCAGGGCCCTCCTCTGGCCTTCCAAAAACGAGCTTTATTCCTCCCAGTAGTGATAAGAATATCCCTGGCTTCCTCCCTCGGTGCTGTTGGACTCAGGAGCGGGGCCCTAGGACACAGCGTCTCCACCATCCGACACCTGGAAGATAAACTCCGAATGACAATTCAGGCCTCAGCAGCCTCCGTAGATTCTCTCCAGCGACAAATCACCTCTGTTGCCAGAGACCTCCTCACCACAGACAAAGGAGGAACCTGCCTCTTCCTGCGCGAGGAATGCTGCTACGACATCAAGTCGAAGAAAATGTAAACACCTTGGTCAAGCTCAAAGGAGAGCTCCATTCTCAGAGACAGACATCATCGTCTTTCTCTTGCTGGTGGCAATCTCCCTTGACGACCTGGGTGGGTCCCTTGCTAGGGCCGCACATTATTCTCTCTCTCTTACTCATGTTGGTTCCTTGTTTCCTCAGGCCTTTACAGAACCAAATACGCGAAGTATCCCAAGTGCCAGTTAATCAAATGCTTCTCCACCCCTATTCCCAACTACCAACTGACCCGACGCCCACAGACCAGCCTGAACCTCCCTCCCTTTTCTGCCCAAAAGAAGACGCAGCAGAAAGCAGCCAGACAAAACTCGGCGCCCTATATCATCAAAAGGCTGGAATGTTGGGTCGATGGGCTATCAAAGGGTTAACACTGCAGGCCCTGCGGACACCACAGCCCTGCGAGGTCAGCAACAAGGGGCCTTTGGCTGACCTCCTGGCACCTAGGAGTCTCGCAGGACTGGCGATAAGGAGCTGGTCCTTGCTGCAAAGATTTTCTACTGTGTCTGGAAAAACACGAACTGCACCTATGCCTTCGCCCCATACCCACAAACAACTCAAGGACAGCTGACCTACTGGCTGCGGCATCACCTGAGAGTCACTTCCACCCTCATCGCTCCTCCAGGTATTTTTTTCTGGTGTAACCAACTCCTCTTCAAAACAATGAACTCTTCATCTTCTCTCCCCTGCCTTCCAGTCACCCTAGCCCCCCAACTAATGTTATACAGCCAGGCTGAGTTTTCTATCTTGCAGGGCCCTCCTCTGGCCTTCCAAAAACGAGCTTTATTCCTCCCAGTAGTGATAAGAATATCCCTGGCTTCCTCCCTCGGTGCTGTTGGACTCAGGAGCGGGGCCCTAGGACACAGCGTCTCCACCATCCGACACCTGGAAGATAAACTCCGAATGACAATTCAGGCCTCAGCAGCCTCCGTAGATTCTCTCCAGCGACAAATCACCTCTGTTGCCAGAGACCTCCTCACCACAGACAAAGGAGGAACCTGCCTCTTCCTGCGCGAGGAATGCTGCTACGACATCAAGTCGAAGAAAATGTAAACACCTTGGTCAAGCTCAAAGGAGAGCTCCATTCTCAGAGACAGACATCATCGTCTTTCTCTTGCTGGTGGCAATCTCCCTTGACGACCTGGGTGGGTCCCTTGCTAGGGCCGCACATTATTCTCTCTCTCTTACTCATGTTGGTTCCTTGTTTCCTCAGGCCTTTACAGAACCAAATACGCGAAGTATCCCAAGTGCCAGTTAATCAAATGCTTCTCCACCCCTATTCCCAACTACCAACTGACCCGACGCCCACAGACCAGCCTGAACCTCCCTCCCTTTTCTGCCCAAAAGAAGACGCAGCAGAAAGCAGCCAGACAAAACTCGGCGCCCTATATCATCAAAAAGGCTGGAATGTTGGGTCGATGGGCTATCAAAGGGTTAACACTGCAGGCCCTGCGGACACCACAGCCCTGCGAGGTCAGCAACAAGGGGCCTTTGGCTGACCTCCTGGCACCTAGGAGTCTCGCAGGACTGGCGATAAGGAGCTGGTCCTTGCTGCAAAGATTTTCTACTGTGTCTGGAAAAACACGAACTGCACCTATGCCTTCGCCCCATACCCACAAACAACTCAAGGACAGCTGACTCATCACTGGCTTCACTGCATTTGGCCTTGCCCTGCTCATTGTAAACAAAGACTTTGCTTCTGCGCCTGCTCAGAGAAACCCCCTCCCCTCCTTCCTCCTCCCAAATAAAATCCCCATGTTTCATCTCCGGGGCGCGAATTCACTGGCCTTGTCTCGAAGGGCCACGTGAATCTGTGAATCTCTCCCGGGAACGTTTACTCTGCTCTAACTTAGTCTGGCTCATCCTTGCCACGCGAAATACTTTTCAACTATAATTGCCACAATATTCTTTGGATTTCAAGCATAGGAGGGAATTGTATGAAAACAAAACAAAGAACCAAAAAAAAAAAAGTCTTGTGTAACAACGTGTCTGAAATAGTTTGCAACGGTTTTTTAGTGTTTTACCTCAACATGGATAGTGTTTTTGTTTACATTTCAAAAAACAAATGTAGCTGTAAAACATTGTATTATTTGTTCTTAAAAGTGTTATCTAATATTTATGAATTTACAATATATGTATTTATATTTGCTCATCATATTTGAAAACTCATTTGTAATACCACAAAGAAGAATGGCAAATGCAAAGGTTACAGTTTTGATTTCATGAATGTTTTCCTTTGATCTGACAAATATGGGAGTTACTGATTTTTTTTCCCTATCATTAAGTTGCCTGCCTATCAATCTCATAATCTGAAGGTCCTGAGTTCAAACCTCAGAGTGGGCAATGCGAAGCTCTGGGCTTCCCAGGTGGTGCTAGTGGTAAAGAACCCACCTGCCAGTGAAGGTAGATGTAAGAGATAGGGGTTTGATCCCTTGGTTGGGAAGAGCCCCCGGAGAAGGAAGTGGCAGCCTACTCCAGTTATTTTCGCCCAGGAAATCCCGTGGACAGAGGAGCCTGGCAGGGCACGGTCCATGGGGTTACAAAAGAGTCAGACATGACTTAGCGACTAAACAACTGATTCACTTCGCTATACAGCAAAAACTAACAGCACTGGAAGTTAATTAGACACCATTAAACATTAATTGAAAAAAGAAATCCCAAAAGTAAACTATGAGAGTAAATTAAGCAAAGTTCCAAGATTACCCACAAACAACTCAAGGACAGCTGACTCATCACTGGCTTCACTGCATTTGGCCTTGCCCTGCTCATTGTAAACAAAGACTTTGCTTCTGCGCCTGCTCAGAGAAACCCCCTCCCCTCCTTCCTCCTCCCAAATAAAATCCCCATGTTTCATCTCCGGGGCGCGAATTCACTGGCCTTGTCTCGAAGGGCCACGTGAATCTGTGAATCTCTCCCGGGAACGTTTACTCTGCTCTAACTTAGTCTGGCTCATCCTTGCCACGCGAAATACTTTTCAACTATAATTGCCACAATATTCTTTGGATTTCAAGCATAGGAGGGAATTGTATGAAAACAAAACAAAGAACCAAAAAAAAAAAAGTCTTGTGTAACAACGTGTCTGAAATAGTTTGCAACGGTTTTTTAGTGTTTTACCTCAACATGGATAGTGTTTTTGTTTACATTTCAAAAAACAAATGTAGCTGTAAAACATTGTATTATTTGTTCTTAAAAGTGTTATCTAATATTTATGAATTTACAATATATGTATTTATATTTGCTCATCATATTTGAAAACTCATTTGTAATACCACAAAGAAGAATGGCAAATGCAAAGGTTACAGTTTTGATTTCATGAATGTTTTCCTTTGATCTGACAAATATGGGAGTTACTGATTTTTTTTCCCTATCATTAAGTTGCCTGCCTATCAATCTCATAATCTGAAGGTCCTGAGTTCAAACCTCAGAGTGGGCAATGCGAAGCTCTGGGCTTCCCAGGTGGTGCTAGTGGTAAAGAACCCACCTGCCAGTGAAGGTAGATGTAAGAGATAGGGGTTTGATCCCTTGGTTGGGAAGAGCCCCCGGAGAAGGAAGTGGCAGCCTACTCCAGTTATTTTCGCCCAGGAAATCCCGTGGACAGAGGAGCCTGGCAGGGCACGGTCCATGGGGTTACAAAAGAGTCAGACATGACTTAGCGACTAAACAACTGATTCACTTCGCTATACAGCAAAAACTAACAGCACTGGAAGTTAATTAGACACCATTAAACATTAATTGAAAAAAGAAATCCCAAAAGTAAACTATGAGAGTAAATTAAGCAAAGTTCCAAGATGTGGCACAAGATCACCTTTTTAACGTGATAAGGCGCATCCATAAAAAAGTCCACAGCTAACATCACACTTCAATAGTGACAGACTGAATGCCTTCTTCTTAAGACGTAGAGCAATACGACCATGTGTACCATTGGGAAAGGCAATCATGTGCAGTGTCTTGTCCCTTGCACCATTGCCTAAGCGTGACCTTGGGTCTGGAACATTTCTTAGCAGAGAGATAAAGAGCCCACACAGCCTGAGCTGGGCGTCTCTCTTGGGGAATATCTTTCCCTGATCCAAGTTTACTGTGTACTTCTTTGTTCAGTTTATGGGTGTGTGTCCTATAGCACCTGGCCAACCCCATTGCTCTGTCTGTTCCTGGAGCACAAGAGGGTACATGCAGACCCCCTGCTTGTGGCAGCTGCTGGGTAAACGCTGCCGGCCACTGGGGAAACATGTCCTGTTGGAACTGATCTCGCTCTGTCTCTTCTCTATGGGGGGAAAGCACTGCTCCATCCAGCACTCCTGGGAGGCACGTCTTTCTCTTCTGCCCTGACACCTGCCAACCACTCAGGGCTGACACCCTTGGATGGCTACCGCCAGGCCACAGGTGTCTCTTGTTCAACATCTGCTCTCCCCACTCCTGCTCATACTTCTATCCTACTCAGGAAAATTAGACAACAGAAAGAAGCAAAAACATACAGATTGGAACAGAAATGGAAATTCCCTTATTCTCAAATAACTTGATTTTCTACATAAAAATTTTAAAACTTAAAAAAAAAAAAATCCCAGACCTTATAAGTTAGTTTAGTGCTGCTGCAAGGGCAGAGACTAAATTAATCCTATGTCCATATGAACATCACACTAAGTTGGAATCAGAAAAGTTTAAATAATACTATTTTTAAATAACTTCAAAATAGTGAACCACATAGGTATAAATCTCACAAAATATGTGCTGAAATCTACAAAATACTAATGGGAAAATAAAATGCATATACTTAAATGAAGACACAGGGATGTGGATTAGACGATTTGAATATATTTGAGATGTCAGCCATTCTGAAGTTGAGTGACAGATTTTACACAATTCCAGTCAAAATATGAGCAGAAATTTTGGCCTATTTATACACAAGTTGAATTTGAACTGCAATGGGAACTTAGGAACTAGAATAACCAAAACAATTGTAAGAAAAGAACAAATTTGGTGGGTTCACATGACTTCCTTTTAAGATATGAAATGACAGTGATCAAGACAGCATGGTTTTAGTGAAGGGATAGATGATATCAATGTGACAGTGAAAGTCCAGAAATAAATTCACTCAGATATGACCAATTGACTTTATGCAAAGTTGCAAACACAATTTAATGGAGAAAGGATCATATTTTTCAACAAATAATGTTGTAACAATTGGACACCCACATGCAGAGAGAGAGAGAGAGAGAGACAGAGACAGAGACTGAACTTCAACTCCAACCCTCAGATTTTATACAAAAAGCTACCGAAAATGTGGGCTTCCCTGGTGGTCCAGTGGGTAAAGAGTCCGCCTTGCAGTGCAAGGGACACCAGTTCGATCCCTGGCCTGGGAAGATCCCAAATGTTGCGGAGTGGCTGGACCAGTGTGTCCAATTAGGAGCCAGCACTCTGGAGCTCATGCGCCCAGAGCCGGGGCTCTGCTACAGGAGAGGCCACTGCGATGGGAGGCCCACACGTAGCAAAGAATAAAGATGGATGAGAAATAAATAAATAAAAATCAATAAAAGGAGACCCCAAATTAAAACATATATTAAAAAGAAACTACTGAAACCATACATTTAAATGTAAAACATAGAACTGTAAAGCTTCTAGAGGAAACACAGGAGAAAATCTTCATGACCTGAAATTAAGCAAAGTTGGATGTGACATCAAAGTAAGATCTATTAAAAAATAGATAAGCTGGCCTTCATCAAAATTCAAAACTTCTGCTCTGTGAATGATACGGTTCAGAGAACAGAAAGACAAGACAAAAGCTGGGAGAATATATTTGCAAAACACGTACCCAGCAAAGACATCTATTTAAAATGTATGGGAACTCTCAAAACTTAATAATAAGAAAACCTAAACAATCCAATCTTAAAACCTAGGCAATAGTTTTTACTTATTTATTTTTTTTGACTGCTCTGGGTCTTCGTGGTTGTGTGAGGGCTTTCTCTAGTTGCAGCAAGCGGAGGTTGCGTTTGGTTGTGTGCGAGGGCTTCTCCTCACCGTGGCTTCTCTTGTGGTGGAGCACCGGCTCCAGGCTCCCGGGCTCAGTAGCAGTAGCGCTTGAGCCTAGTTAGCCTGCAGTAGATGGAATCTTCCCAGGCCAGGGATCGGACTGGCATCCCTGCATTTCAAGATGGATTCTTAACCACTGGATTGCCAGGGAAGCCCTATAGGCAACAGATTTGAAAAGACATGTCACCAAAGTCTAATTTCTCTGTGACGTCTTTTCAGATATCAGTGTTTTTCCTGTATTTAAAAATGACAGTTTATCAATTTTGCATTGATTGGTACCTGCTGCAGCAGTTGCCATAAGATTTGATTTCCATGGTGGACACTGTGAATGATGAACGTAGCTTTTCACTTAGAGTGCTAACAAATTTCAAAAAATAGCCATTATACATTTAAAAGGGGGGCTGTGTTTGGGGGTTAAGGTTGGGTTGGACTTGGGATTATGAGTAGGTATGAATAAAATTCATCTCAAGGGAGGGAGAAGAAAAGCCTGAGCAGGGCGTGTGTGTTGGATATGGTCCCCATTTATTGCTTTTATCCTAGAAGTGGCTCCTGGACCCTACATTTATTTCTGACAAGTGGAATAATGAGTTTTAAAATTATTTCTTTTTCTGTGTTCAGAATTTCAACTAAAAACACTTACTCCTTTTATAATAGAAAAAAAAATAAAGTGCTAACAAAGGAGATAGTGAAGTCCAAGTTCATAAACTTTCAGAGCAGGTGGACTAGGCATCAGGGCCCACGGGGCCTCAGTTTGCATGAATAGTGCTGCCCTGCCATCTAGTGGCCATGTGGCAAGCGAGCCTTCCTACCAGCATTTCGGTAAAGAGAAAGTCTGCCTTACCAAGTTTGAAGAAGGCAAAAAATATACCGTGTTTTAGGCAAATCCTTGATGTGGTTGAATTTTGGGAAACGAATGAAAATGATGGAGGTGGGAAATAAAGAGGGAGGTAGACAAGAGCACCGTGAGCGAAGACACGGAGCAGATGAACGACATGGCCGGGCTGGCAGGGTCTGTGTGTGTGTTGGCAGGGCCGTGCAGAGGCCCAGGTGCATCCCTACAAGCAAGAGGTCGTGGAGGATAAAGCTGAGGAGGCAGGCAAGGCCCAGGGCAAGGGTGGACTTGTGCATCAGTTGCAGCGTTTCAGAAGGGAAGACTTGAGTCCCACTCTGATCGCCGCGATCACTCCTGACAGTCCCGTCCCTGCCTCCCTGACTTGGCTGCCCTCCCGTCAGCCGAGTCACAAGTCTGATTCTCCTTTTATAAACAGTAACAAGCGTGCGTTGAATGATATGAAGGAGAATTGTTACCAAATCCAAGGCTGCCCTGGATAGCCCAGGAGTCAGGTAGAGTGGAAGGGGCCAGGACAAACCTGGGGTGAGACTCCTGGCGCCTAATGATGGTGGGGAGATCTGGACCCAGACAAACAATGGGGGGTGGATAATGCAGAAATGCATCTGTGAAGGCCATAATCTAACCACATGTCCCAGCTGCCTTCCGCCTGCCCCTCAGGATCCACCCTCTGTGGCTTTCCATCCAACCCTGGAGCCAGGTGGCCTGACCTATATGAACCACTTCAAGAGTTTTCTTTGCCTTCTGAGTTCAGGAGTGGAGAGGAGGAGGCTAACAGCTGGGCCTAGGGTTTGAGCGAAGGAAGTGGTAGAAGAACCCTTGCTGGGTACAAGGGAAAACGCCCCGGGGGAAGTCTGGGCTGATGAAGTCTCTGGGAGCACCTTCACTGGGATGTGGGGAAGGAGAGCTGAACCACTCAACTGCGCAGCTGCTAAGCTCTGGATGGCGGAAGGCTAAGCCTTTGTGCCGAGCACTGGCATGGCACAGGCACCTGTGGGCTGGCGGGATTGCACTGTTCACTGTGAACATGGTGGGGAGCCCTCATCTGCAGCTCAGAATCCTGAAGGGCTCAGGGTCGCAAACATCAGTAGGAACTGGGGGGGAGGGTAAGTGCGCCATGCTTGGGTTTGCTGACTCCCTTGCAACAGTATCCCGATGCATGGTGAGAGGTTCCTGAGGCAGTTTGGCCATTGTCTAGATTATTCAGCAAGTTTATCCAGAGGTTTGGGAGATATAGTAAATCCTAAAAATGGTGTGATGATGGCTGATACATTTTTGAGGCAACGACTGAAAATCTTGCAATTTATTACAAGTGCCTTTGAAATGCATGAGCTATTATTAATTTAGCTGTAAATAAGGCTTACATGGGCTCCCCAGGTGGTGCTATGGTAAATAACCCACCTGCCAGTGGAGGAGACATAAGAGATGTGGGTTCCATTGAAGGTTCGGGAAGATCCCCTGGAGGATAGCATGGGAACCCACTCCTGTGTTCTTGCCTGGAGAATCCCATGGACAGAGGAACCAGCAGACTACAGTCCATAGGGTCCCAAAGAATTGAATACATGACCTAACACACATGCACAAGACTTACACAAGATTCGTAAACATACCTGTTGTACAGAATGCTCTCCAGTATGTTTGGTGGCATCCACACAGACAGAAGTTTTCCAAAACACGGACATTACCTCTTCATATAGACTTGGACATCATAATGACAGTTAATAAAGGGAGATTCTAACTGGATTTTCCTTTCCATTGCTAAGTTTTTCTAAAGGAAAAGAACTACTATCTATAATCTCAATTTATGTTTTTAGAAGCATCATCCCTCAGTGGATAATCTTTGCTTTCCTTCAGTTCTCAGATATGTGGGTTCTCCAACATGATTTCAAGGATGGTGGTGTGAGAAGCCAGGCCATGCTCTGCCTCTTCTCTGCTCCAGAATCTTGTTGCCCTCCTTGACATCAGTTCTTAAAGTTTATTACCTTACATTATCTCCCTTTCCTTGTTATTATTAGTTATTCATTTGGAAAGAACTTAAAAAAACATATTTGAGGAACATTTGTTAAGTAGTAGGGAAAGGAAAATCCACAGGACAATCTTAGTTCCCTAACTTAAAAGTCTGTTACTCGGCTTCCTTCATGGCTCAGTGGTAAAGAATCCGCCTGCCAATGCAGGAGACACAGGTTTGATCCCTGATCCAGGAAGATTCCACATGCTACAGAGCAACTAAGCCCAGAAACCACAACTATTGAGCCCACATATTGTAACCAATGAAACTCATGTGCCCTAGAGCCCGGGTTCTGCAACAAGAGAAGCCACTGCAATGAGAAGACTGCTCATTGCAACCAGAGAAAAGCCCTTATGCAGCAACAGTGTGGCGAAATAAACCAGTGGAGGATAGCTTTTGGGAATGCAGCTATTATTAATTTAGCTGTAAATAAGGCTACATGGGCTCCAGGTGGTGCTATGGTAAATAACCCACCTGCCAGTGGAGGAGACATAAGAGATGTGGGTTCCATTGAAGGTTCGGGAAGATCCCCTGGAGGATAGCATGGGAACCCACTCCTGTGTTCTTGCCTGGAGAATCCCATGGACAGAGGAACCAGCAGACTACAGTCCATAGGGTCCCAAAGAATTGAATACATGACCTAACACACATGCACAAGACTTACACAAGATTCGTAAACATACCTGTTGTACAGAATGCTCTCCAGTATGTTTGGTGGCATCCACACAGACAGAAGTTTTCCAAAACACGGACATTACCTCTTCATATAGACTTGGACATCATAATGACAGTTAATAAAGGGAGATTCTAACTGGATTTTCCTTTCCATTGCTAAGTTTTTCTAAAGGAAAAGAACTACTATCTATAATCTCAATTTATGTTTTTAGAAGCATCATCCCTCAGTGGATAATCTTTGCTTTCCTTCAGTTCTCAGATATGTGGGTTCTCCAACATGATTTCAAGGATGGTGGTGTGAGAAGCCAGGCCATGCTCTGCCTCTTCTCTGCTCCAGAATCTTGTTGCCCTCCTTGACATCAGTTCTTAAAGTTTATTACCTTACATTATCTCCCTTTCCTTGTTATTATTAGTTATTCATTTGGAAAGAACTTAAAAAAACATATTTGAGGAACATTTGTTAAGTAGTAGGGAAAGGAAAATCCACAGGACAATCTTAGTTCCCTAACTTAAAAGTCTGTTACTCGGCTTCCTTCATGGCTCAGTGGTAAAGAATCCGCCTGCCAATGCAGGAGACACAGGTTTGATCCCTGATCCAGGAAGATTCCACATGCTACAGAGCAACTAAGCCCAGAAACCACAACTATTGAGCCCACATATTGTAACCAATGAAACTCATGTGCCCTAGAGCCCGGGTTCTGCAACAAGAGAAGCCACTGCAATGAGAAGACTGCTCATTGCAACCAGAGAAAAGCCCTTATGCAGCAACAGTGTGGCGAAATAAACCAGTGGAGGTGTTTGCAGGTTTGGCTGAGCCAGGAGAAAAACATTTCGGAAATGAAAGAACTAAGACAAAAACAAATTGATTCAACTCACATGGGCTCCTTAGCCAGGATCATACATCAGCAACAGGTGGGAGATTTGCGGTGGACTTTGGAATGCAGGGTCAGTGCACGTTAGAATGCTATGTGCACACAGAACAGCCTCCTTAACTCCTTGCTGATCTAGTTGCCCCCCAACTGGAGTGCGCCCTTTCCATTAAGGAGATAACGTATGCAGCTTAGAGTCATGAGGGCAATTATTGATCAGGGCTGTGACTGACGCCCCTCCCATGTTAGTATCATTCCCTGCAAACACCTGGATGCTTAAGCTTTCAGTAAGAGCATTCCGGTGAATGTGTTCAGGACCTTGACCCAAGAGG
This sequence comes from Tragulus kanchil, assembly GCA_022376925.1. Taxonomy (NCBI): domain Eukaryota; kingdom Metazoa; phylum Chordata; class Mammalia; order Artiodactyla; family Tragulidae; genus Tragulus; species Tragulus kanchil. Next base: position 142,099,825 of record JAIOJX010000003.1, read on the forward strand.
TCTTGAGGGTCCTGTTCCCATCCTTTCTATCTATCTGTAGTGTGTGTGTATTTCTTAATGTTTTGCTGCACCTGCTGTTCTCTATGCAGGCTGATGAGCTGCAGCAGAACAGCCAAAAATAAATAAATAAAATTATTTTTAAAAAAGTCTATTATCCTCTACCTTAATCATCGTTATATTTAAAAATAAGTTACGGGAAGAAAGTCTCTCTCTCTCTCTCTCTTTTTTTTTTTTTTTGGAAAAAAGTCTAGTGCTTTGAGCTGGCTGTGATCTCAGAAGTCATTCATTTCTCAAGTTCCCAGAGCCAGCTAATGACTGAGCTGGAACTAAGAAAAGGTCTCCCGGTGTTTTCGTTTTCCATCTTCCTTGTCTTACTATTGGGTGCAATTTTGCATATGGGAGGTGAGAGAGTTTAGAGGAAAAGAGGGAGAGAGACGGAGAAGTTTACAAGCTGGGGATTTTCCTGACTTTAATGATGCTACATACCTCTGGGCCTTTGTCAAGAGCAGTCTGGTGGCACAGAAACTGGGGCTTGACTGTAAAATTTAAAAAAATTATACACAGGCTAAAGACTCAATAACGCTAAGAAAGAACACCAGGGGGAAATTATAAGCTTTTATCTTTTCTCCTCTCTGGTTTAAAAAATCTCCCCCAGAGGTATAAATCATATTAGGGTATGAAACACTGTAAAAGTGAGAGGTCTGCTTTTCTAGGATGACCTCAGCTGCTATGACAACTAATGACAATTGAGAAATAATCTCTGTGAGATTTGTATGACAAGTATGTGCTTTGAGTTTTAATTTGATCTGTTAGCAAATAGCTTTTTAAAACCAGTCAAAGGGGAATTCCCTGTGCTAGGATGCGAGGCTTTCACTGCCATGCGCCCATAGTTCGGTCCTTGGTTGGGGAACTAAGCTCTTGCACGTTACACAGGGCAGCCATAAATAAAAAAACACTAAGAACAAGCCGAAGGAGTGTAGTTTAGTAGGAAATGTAAAAACATAATCTGCCTTGGATGTTATGGCTCCTTAAAAGGTCAGACGGCCCTGTGTGATCAGGGAGGCATCTCATAACACACCCTACCTATTACAGTGGGCCTTCCCTCTTCTGAAAGGAATACCCTTCAGCAGAAAGCTATGAACCTGCCCCCAAACTTGCTGGACCAAATCAGAGGAATAAATATTTCCCAAGTTGCCTAGAAATACAGAGTTCTCTTGCTTGAAGAGACCTTTGATCTTTATGCTACAGCAAAGACTGTCATTAATTCGGATTTAGGGACATCGGGAGGTTAAGTTTGACATTAACTGCAAGAGAAAGAGAAGTACAAAAAGTACAAATGAAGTCTTTTTTGTCAGAGTCAATTGAGTATCAAAAACTTGGAATTCATAAATAATCTAAAATTGCTCATGCACTGATGTCATGAGGGAATTTAATGATGATGGAAGTCCATAGGTTCTAAAACTGGCTGTGATCTCAGAAGTCATTCATTTCTCAAGTTCCCAGAGCCAGCTAATGACTGAGCTGGAACTAAGAAAAGGTCTCCCGGTGTTTTCGTTTTCCATCTTCCTTGTCTTACTATTGGGTGCAATTTTGCATATGGGAGGTGAGAGAGTTTAGAGGAAAAGAGGGAGAGAGACGGAGAAGTTTACAAGCTGGGGATTTTCCTGACTTTAATGATGCTACATACCTCTGGGCCTTTGTCAAGAGCAGTCTGGTGGCACAGAAACTGGGGCTTGACTGTAAAATTTAAAAAAATTATACACAGGCTAAAGACTCAATAACGCTAAGAAAGAACACCAGGGGGAAATTATAAGCTTTTATCTTTTCTCCTCTCTGGTTTAAAAAATCTCCCCCAGAGGTATAAATCATATTAGGGTATGAAACACTGTAAAAGTGAGAGGTCTGCTTTTCTAGGATGACCTCAGCTGCTATGACAACTAATGACAATTGAGAAATAATCTCTGTGAGATTTGTATGACAAGTATGTGCTTTGAGTTTTAATTTGATCTGTTAGCAAATAGCTTTTTAAAACCAGTCAAAGGGGAATTCCCTGTGCTAGGATGCGAGGCTTTCACTGCCATGCGCCCATAGTTCGGTCCTTGGTTGGGGAACTAAGCTCTTGCACGTTACACAGGGCAGCCATAAATAAAAAAACACTAAGAACAAGCCGAAGGAGTGTAGTTTAGTAGGAAATGTAAAAACATAATCTGCCTTGGATGTTATGGCTCCTTAAAAGGTCAGACGGCCCTGTGTGATCAGGGAGGCATCTCATAACACACCCTACCTATTACAGTGGGCCTTCCCTCTTCTGAAAGGAATACCCTTCAGCAGAAAGCTATGAACCTGCCCCCAAACTTGCTGGACCAAATCAGAGGAATAAATATTTCCCAAGTTGCCTAGAAATACAGAGTTCTCTTGCTTGAAGAGACCTTTGATCTTTATGCTACAGCAAAGACTGTCATTAATTCGGATTTAGGGACATCGGGAGGTTAAGTTTGACATTAACTGCAAGAGAAAGAGAAGTACAAAAAGTACAAATGAAGTCTTTTTTGTCAGAGTCAATTGAGTATCAAAAACTTGGAATTCATAAATAATCTAAAATTGCTCATGCACTGATGTCATGAGGGAATTTAATGATGATGGAAGTCTATAGGTTCTGAGGCACAAAACATGGGAGCCAATGACCCCGGCTCCTGAGGGGCAGCAGACCAGCATGGTAAAGACCAGTTCTGGAGTCAGTGTCCCATTTTGCCATCTATTGCTTGGGCAAGTTACTTCATTATAAGCCTCAGTTTCTTCATCTGTAATGTGCACGTTATAATTTAAGTATTCATACACTTATTATAAAGATTAAACAGGATAATATGTGTAAAATGCTTGAATTAGAATAAGTACCCCATAAATGTTCATTGAAGTTATTATTATTTTCATTTTCCCTTGAAGACCAGAGTTCACGTTTCTTTTACTCTTGCTTATATTTCTTGCAAGGAACAGTCCATCAATATTCTATATCTTGCTCTTCTAAATTTTCTCCTCTTGGATATATGTGATCATAACCCTGAAGAAGACAAGTTTTTGTTTTATATCTCCCTGTCCCCACTGTCTCATAAACGTTGCTAGGTTTTCCTTGGAGAAATTACCTCTGTCCTACTCTCAGACTTTGTGTTGGATAAGGCTGTCCTGGATTGCAGTTCTAGGTTGTCTAATGAATCAGACTATTTCCAATAAATTGATTGATTAAGGATTGAGCAGATGACCCAAGTTAGGCTGATGGGATTCGATCTTGAGGTTTTTGCTAGATCTCTTAGGAAAATGAGAAGTGTTAATCCATTAGGATACAAGTCTGGAAATACAAGAGTTCACCACAGGGAACAGGCTGCTTGAGATTGGAACCCACACAGAGGAACACGTAACTGAGAGATGGAGGGACTTTCTAATACTATGTTTGAGTACTTGGGTCCAGCTGTAACTAAACACATACATACACACACTTTGCAATTTTATAAGCCAAATGAAACCTTTTTTTCTTTCTTTCTTTCTTTCTTTTTTTTAAAGATTTATTTATTTATTTTTGGGTGGGGGTTGGGTTGGGGAGGGAGGGGAGCGGGCGGGCCACTTCTGTTGGTCTTTCATTTCTCTATTTTCATCCATCTTTGTTCTTTGGCTCCTGTGGGCCTCCCATCGCGGTGGCGTCTGTCGTTGCAGAGCGCTGGCTCTGGGCTCATGCGCGCCAAAGCTCCGGCTTGGTAATTGGACACATCAGTCCAGCCACTCAGCGGCAGGTGGGATCTTCTTGGGCCAGGGCTCGAACCGGCACCCTTTGCACTGCAAGGCGGTGTCCTTACCCACTGGACCACCAGGGGAAGCCCTCTTTCTTTCTTTTTTTTTCTTAAACCTTTATTTTACCTTTAACTTTTACAGAGTTTTGTTGTTTACAGATATGCATGTTCCCAGATTAGTCATATGTATATCCCCCCTTCCCACCCCTCCCGACCATCACACAGCACCCCTGAAGGATGTCCTTTTCTCACAGAGCAATGACATATATATATATATATATAGCTATTTTCTTCACTTATGATAGTACAGGCCTTCATGTTACTTCCTTTATGCCTCCGAATCTTTTTTCTTGCCTAAATCAATTTGGATTGAGTTTCTGTCATTGCAGTTGAAGCAATCCTGCCAAGTAAAGCAGTTGCAAAGAGAAACTAGAAGTAGGCAGTGTGATCCAATCACTTATTTCTGTGTTTCCCCCCCCTTTTTCCCCCTCTCCTCTAGTATTTGGTGCCTTTAAGCTCTCTTCTTGTTTTTTTCCATGGGAAAAATCTGATAATGTTTGTGAATTTCTGTTATTGTGTTGTTTTTCATAGAATTGACATTTTAAGTTGTACGCTTAGCCCTACAATGAAAGGCTTTGTTCTTGCTAAGTTGATTTCTATTTCTGAGGGTGTAATCCATTAGGATACAAGTCTGGAAATACAAGAGTTCACCACAGGGAACAGGCTGCTTGAGATTGGAACCCACACAGAGGAACACGTAACTGAGAGATGGAGGGACTTTCTAATACTATGTTTGAGTACTTGGGTCCAGCTGTAACTAAACACATACATACACACACTTTGCAATTTTATAAGCCAAATGAAACCTTTTTTTCTTTCTTTCTTTCTTTCTTTTTTTTAAAGATTTATTTATTTATTTTTGGGTGGGGGTTGGGTTGGGGAGGGAGGGGAGCGGGCAGGCCACTTCTATTGGTCTTTCATTTCTCCATTTTCATCCGTCTTTGTTCTTTGGCTCCTGTGGGCCTCCCATCGCGGTGGCGTCTGTCGTTGCAGAGCGCCGGCTCTGGGCGCATGCGCGCCAAAGCTCCGGCTTGGTAATTGGACACATCAGTCCAGCCACTCAGCGGCAGGTGGGATCTTCTTGGGCCAGGGCTCGAACCGGCACCCTTTGCACTGCAAGGCGGTGTCCTTATCCACTGGACCACCAGGGGAAGCCCCAACATTGTTTTTTTACCTTTAACTTTTACAGAGTTTTGTTGTTTACAGATATGCATGTTCCCAGATTAGTCATATGTATATCCCCCCTTCCCACCCCTCCCGACCATCACACAGCACCCCTGAAGGATGTCCTTTTCTCACAGAGCAATGACATATATATATATATATATAGCTATTTTCTTCACTTATGATAGTACAGGCCTTCATGTTACTTCCTTTATGCCTCCGAATCTTTTTTCTTGCCTAAATCAATTTGGATTGAGTTTCTGTCATTGCAGTTGAAGCAATCCTGCCAAGTAAAGCAGTTGCAAAGAGAAACTAGAAGTAGGCAGTGTGATCCAATCACTTATTTCTGTGTTTCCCCCCCCTTTTTCCCCCTCTCCTCTAGTATTTGGTGCCTTTAAGCTCTCTTCTTGTTTTTTTCCATGGGAAAAATCTGATAATGTTTGTGAATTTCTGTTATTGTGTTGTTTTTCATAGAATTGACATTTTAAGTTGTACGCTTAGCCCTACAATGAAAGGCTTTGTTCTTGCTAAGTGATTTCAGCTCTAAATAAGAAGGTATGTCCTGATTAAAAGAGACTTAAGAAATGTATCAACCAAATAACAACTTGTAAATCTTGTTTGGATCTTAATTCAAACAAACCAACAGTTTTAAAAAATAAACACTTTTTAAAAAGTTTCTATCTTTAGGAAATAAACATGGAAATGTTTTCCAATGAAAACATACAGTGTTTGATATATGCTTCAAAATATTCCAGGAGGCAAGGGATGGGAGGAGATGAGCTATAGCTGAAAAACTATTTTCTATGAACTAATTTTGAAGCTGGATGATGGATTGAGGATGGGGTCCATTGTACTTTCCTAATTATATATGTTCAAAGTTTTCCATAATAAAAGACTTCTAAGAGTAATAAGTATAAATGGCCAAGGCAACTACCCACCACTCCAGAATCTATGCTGTCCTTTTCCCTTACAAAAAGAATCCTTATATTGTTGAGGATTCAATGTAACTGTCCAGATTGTTTTAAAAAATTAGTGATTTTTTTTTTTTCTAGTCTCCATTACAGATGTGAGTGACCAGTGGAAAGGAGATAGAAGTTGTTAGGTGTGGTTTCTAGGAGTACTCTTTAAAGGTGCCATTTCAGCTAGGTCTTTCTCAAAGCACCCAGAAAGGCACTGACAGAGGTATTTTGCACCACAAGCAAACTTCACGCCAGAGTGTATGATGCCACGGACAGTGGTGTGGGAAGGATGCAAAGAACATGGACCTGTGATGACTGTGTATCTGCCACCCCAGGCCTGCAAAGCTTCCCCTCTCTTTTTTTTTTTTTCAGAGAATTAAACTTTTTTAAAATTTGCCTTTACCCTTACAGAGTCTGTTAACTCTTACAGACGACAGTTAGACAGGTTACCGTGAACGGTGTCAGATTCTTGATCTCCAGCGAAGAATTCACACTGGGATCAAAAAGACTTGGCTTTGGTCACTCAGAGCTTCATGAAATAAAAGTTTATTAAGGAAAGAAGATAGAGAGAGAGCTTCCAGCACAGACACTGGAAGAGAACCCCCTTAGCCAGTTTAGGCAAGGCAATTTGTATTTTCCAGTTGGTTATTAAAACAAAAGATCAAAAGAGTATCTTAAGGTTGTAAAAGCCCTGTAGGCCTACACCCACAGTATTAACATATCATTTAGCTAGAGGACAGTCTCCAGACTTCAGGGCTAGGTGAGACTTTCTAATGTAAAGGCCTTGTTAGGCCCACAACATTAACATAAGACAATAAGTTTAGTTTCAGTTTCAGTGTTGATTTTTATCATAACAGGCATTTCAGGCTAGAAAATGTTTGCCTTTCTTTCTCCTTTTTCCTACCCCTCTACTCCTTGGAACCCACTGGCCTCCTTATCAATTCTGCCTGTTAACCCCTTTCAACTCCACGAAGACAGGATCTCGCAGTCTTATAGCTCACAAACTTGGCTGCTTTTGCGAGTACCTTGTGTGCTTTTAAAAATATGAAGGTTAGGACCCCACTCACAGTGTGTCTGTTTAGGCGCTGGAATTTGTAAAAGCTGTCCTAGTGATTTCAACGTGCGGCCTATTGGAGATTTACTGGTTAGTGATTTTTTTTTTTTCTAGTCTCCATTACAGATGTGAGTGACCAGTGGAAAGGAGATAGAAGTTGTTAGGTGTGGTTTCTAGGAGTACTCTTTAAAGGTGCCATTTCAGCTAGGTCTTTCTCAAAGCACCCAGAAAGGCACTGACAGAGGTATTTTGCACCACAAGCAAACTTCACGCCAGAGTGTATGATGCCACGGACAGTGGTGTGGGAAGGATGCAAAGAACATGGACCTGTGATGACTGTGTATCTGCCACCCCAGGCCTGCAAAGCTTCCCCACTCTTTTTTTTTTTTTCAGAGAATTAAACTTTTTTAAAATTTGCCTTTACCCTTACAGAGTCTGTTAACTCTTACAGACGACAGTTAGACAGGTTACCGTGAACGGTGTCAGATTCTTGATCTCCAGCGAAGAATTCACATTGGGATCAAAAAGACTTGGCCACTCAGAGTTTCGTGAAATAAAAATTTATTAAGGAAAGAGGATAGAGAGAGAGCTTCCAGCACAGACACTGGAAACGGTATAGAAGAGAACCCCCTTAGCCAGTTCAGGCAAAACAATTTGTATTTTCCAGTTGGTTATTAAAACAATAGATCAAAAGAATATCTTAAGGTTGTAAAAGCCCTGTAGGCCCATACCCACAGTATTAACATATCATTTAGCTAGAGGACAGTCTCCAGACTTCAGGGCTAGGTGAGACTTTCTAATGTAAAGGCCTTGTTAGGCCCACAACATTAACATAAGACAATAAGTTTAGTTTCAGTTTCAGTGTTGATTTTTATCATAACAGGCATTTCAGGCTAGAAAATGTTTGCCTTTCTTTCTCCTTTTTCCTACCCCTCTACTCCTTGGAACCCACTGGCCTCCTTATCAATTCTGCCTGTTAACCCCTTTCAACTCCACGAAGACAGGATCTCGCAGTCTTATAGCTCACAAACTTGGCTGCTTTTTGCGAGTACCTTGTGTGCTTTTAAAAATATGAAGGTTAGGACCCCACTCACAGTGTGTCTGTTTAGGCGCTGGAATTTGTAAAAGCTGTCCTAGTGATTTCAACGTGCGGCCTATTGGAGATTTACTGTTAAGCTGGCGATTCGATCCCCTGAGCGCTTGGCCCTGGCTGGAGGAGCACTAGGATTCGACGACCGGTGACCGACTGAGTTCACCTGTTACAACACGGAGTAGGAGTCGCGCGTCCCCTGGCCCAGAGCCAATCCAGCCCCGCCTTTTCCCCGGCTCGGCCCCGCCCACCCACGGCCCCTCCCCCTTAGGCCCCGCCCGCCCTGCCTCGCCCCGCCCCCGGCCCGCCCAGTCGCGGTCCAGGATAAAGGCGGAAAAACGTGAGCCGGGCTTCCCTGGTGGTCCAGTGGGTAAGGACACCGCCTTGCAGTGCAAGGGGCGCCGGTTCGATCCCTGGCCTGGGAAGATCCCACGTGCCGCGGAGCGGCTGGACCGATGTGTCCAATGACCGAGCCGGAGCTCTGGAGCGCATGCGCCCAGAGCCGGTGCTCTGCAACGACAGAGGCCACCGCGATGGGAGGCCCACAGGAGCCAAAGAACGAAGACGAATGAAAATAGAGAAATGAAAGACCAATAGAAGTGGCCCGCCCCCCCCACCAACCCGCCCCCCGCTCAAAGTAAATAAATAAATCTTTAAAAAAAAAAAAAAAAACGTGAGCCCGCCGAGCGGCTTTCCGGGAGCGCCTTGTGCGCTTGCGCGGTACCGAGTCCCCGCGGGCAGTTTGAATTTCGCTCGCAGAGTTGGATCTCTAGATCCTGGGTTTCCGGCCGAGATTGGAGGGATCTTGGGACCTCGCGACTCCGCTGAGTGGGCCCTTCGCTCCCGGACCCGCCCGAGGTTAGCGTCTGGTGTTGAGCAGCCCGCCTTTGGAAGCGGGCATTGTTTGGGCAGTGGCGGGCTCGGGGCGGCGCCGGGTGGGACGGAGGAGCGGGATTTGACCGTGCTTCCTGGGTTAGCTAGAGTGGATGCTTTAGACCTTCTCACTCACCCTCGGAGCCAACAGTATCCGATATTTTTAACCTTGTGTGCTTTTAAAAATATGAAGGTTAGGACCCCACTCACAGTGTGTCTGTTTAGGCGCTGGAATTTGTAAAAGCTGTCCTAGTGATTTCAACGTGCGGCCTATTGGAGATTTACTGTTAAGCTGGCGATTCGATCCCCTGAGCGCTTGGCCCTGGCTGGAGGAGCACTAGGATTCGACGACCGGTGACCGACTGAGTTCACCTGTTACAACACGGAGTAGGAGTCGCGCGTCCCTGGCCCAGAGCCAATCCAGCCCGCCTTTTCCCCGGCTCGGCCCCGCCCACCCACGGCCCCTCCCCTTAGGCCCCGCCCCGCCCCGCCTCGCCCCGCCCCCGGCCCGCCCAGTCGCGGTCCAGGATAAAGGCGGAAAAAACGTGAGCCCGGGCTTCCCCTGGTGGTCCAGTGGGTGAGGACACCGCCTTGCAGTGCAAGGGGCGCCGGTTCGAGACCTGGCCTGGGAAGATCCCGCGTGCCGCGGAGCCGCTGGACCGATGTGTCCAATGACCGAGCCGGAGCTCTGGAGCGCATGCGCCCAGAGCCGGTGCTCTGCAACGACAGAGGCCACCGCGATGGGAGGCCCACAGGAGCCAAAGAACGAAGACGAAAGAAAATAGAGAAATGAAAGACCAATAGTAGTGGCCCACCCACCCGCCTCCCTCTCCAACCCGACCCCCGCTCAAAGTAAATAAATAAATCTTTAAAAAAAAAAAAAAAAACGTGAGCCCGCCGAGCGGCTTTCCGGGAGCGCCTTGTGCGCTTGCGCGGTACCGAGTCCCCGCGGGCAGTTTGAATTTCGCTCGCAGAGTTGGATCTCTAGATCCTGGGTTTCCGGCCGAGATTGGAGGGATCTTGGGACCTCGCGACTCCGCTGAGTGGGCCCTTCGCTCCCGGACCCGCCCGAGGTTAGCGTCTGGTGTTGAGCAGCCCGCCTTTGGAAGCGGGCATTGTTTGGGCGGAGTGGCGGGCTCGGGGCGGCGCCGGGTGGGACGGAGGAGCGGGATTTGACCGTGCTTCCCTGGGTTAGCTAGAGTGGATGCTTTAGACCTTCTCACTCACCCTCGGAGCCAACAGTATCCGATATTTTTCCTTCCTCTCCTTCCGCCTTCTGTGTGCTGTGCTCAGTCGTGTCCACTCTGCGACCTCATGGAGGAGCCAGGCTCCTATGCCCCTGGAATTTTCCCCGCAAGAATACTGGAATGGGTTGCTATTTCCTCTTCCAGGATCCGCCTTCTTATAGACCCCAATAGTAAAACCTCAGCCCCCACAGCATAGGAGAAATGCTTACATGGCCCGTTGCTTTAAGCTTGCTGTGTTTTTCTTTAAAATTTTTGGGTATTTAAGTTTTCAAAGAAAATACTGATACTGACTTTATGTATAAATAGCACATCTGTTCACCTAAATCTATAAGGAAATGACACAGGCTTATCGTCTATACCCGGGTTTGGCATTGATTGTAGAAAGCTCTTAAGACAGGTCAGTACTGGATATTGATTGGAAACTGAATTTTGTAGAATTAAAAGATATTGCTCTTGAGTTTTGTTTTCCAGGTGATGTGACTTACTGGGTATTTACCATTCTTGGGTTTTGAAAGTGAACGGAAATTTTTCTGGTCTCTTTTGGTAAATTTGTTTATATGTATTTTTTTCTTCAGAGCCTTAAAGGATGGCCTCTGATCTGGAACCGTTATGCTCTCATATTAATGAAAAGATTGGCAATATTAAAACAACTCTGTCATTAAGAAATTGTGGTAAGTGAAACAGATTCCACTGACTTTGCACATGCAAAATTCATTTTGATCATTGTCCCATTTGATATCTTAGGCCTGGATAAGTGAATGTATTTAGAAAGGCAATTTCAGGTTTTGAATAGTGATTTTTAAAACAATCTGCTGTCAGTATTTTGAATACTGGAGGAACTAAAATGTAAGTTACATTGAACAATGAACTAGCTATTAATTATGTTTATTTATTTACATATGTTTTCTGAGATACACAGGGAAAAATGAACTATGATACTGGTGTTGAGCAGCCCGCCTTTGGAAGCGGGCATTGTTTGGGCAGTGGCGGGCTCGGGGCGGCGCCGGGTGGGACGGAGGAGCGGGATTTGACCGTGCTTCCTGGGTTAGCTAGAGTGGATGCTTTAGACCTTCTCACTCACCCTCGGAGCCAACAGTATCCGATATTTTCCTTCCTCTCCTTCCGCCTTCTGTGTGCTGTGCTCAGTCGTGTCCACTCTGCGACCTCATGGAGGAGCCAGGCTCCTATGCCCCTGGAATTTTCCCCGCAAGAATACTGGAATGGGTTGCTATTTCCTCTTCCAGGATCCGCCTTCTTATAGACCCCAATAGTAAAACCTCAGCCCCCACAGCATAGGAGAAATGCTTACATGGCCCGTTGCTTTAAGCTTGCTGTGTTTTTCTTTAAAATTTTTGGGTATTTAAGTTTTCAAAGAAAATACTGATACTGACTTTATGTATAAATAGCACATCTGTTCACCTAAATCTATAAGGAAATGACACAGGCTTATCGTCTATACCCGGGTTTGGCATTGATTGTAGAAAGCTCTTAAGACAGGTCAGTACTGGATATTGATTGGAAACTGAATTTTGTAGAATTAAAAGATATTGCTCTTGAGTTTTGTTTTCCAGGTGATGTGACTTACTGGGTATTTACCATTCTTGGGTTTTGAAAGTGAACGGAAATTTTTCTGGTCTCTTTTGGTAAATTTGTTTATATGTATTTTTTTCTTCAGAGCCTTAAAGGATGGCCTCTGATCTGGAACCGTTATGCTCTCATATTAATGAAAAGATTGGCAATATTAAAACAACTCTGTCATTAAGAAATTGTGGTAAGTGAAACAGATTCCACTGACTTTGCACATGCAAAATTCATTTTGATCATTGTCCCATTTGATATCTTAGGCCTGGATAAGTGAATGTATTTAGAAAGGCAATTTCAGGTTTTGAATAGTGATTTTTAAAACAATCTGCTGTCAGTATTTTGAATACTGCGGAGGGAACTAAAATGTAAGTTACATTGAACAATGAACTAGCTATTAATTATGTTTATTTATTTACATATGTTTTTCTGAGATACACAGGTTGAATAGTAAGATTTGAAGACTATGTAGGGTTCCTGGTTCTAGCGCTAAGCAGAGATACTAAAAGACAAGAAAAAACCCAGAAGTGGAAAAGAACCCACAGAGATAGAAGTAACACATAACTCATATCTTCCAGACTGCTTTGGAGGAAGCTTATCAGTATATATCGCTAGAAAACAACTCATTGGAAATGAAATTAACTTTTTAAATGTACAGAAACTTGGAGGTTGTGACCATCTTCCAAAATAGTTCAAAGTGCTGAAAGTGGACGGTATGATGGAAGCGCAGAGAAATAGGGAATCCTGGAAAAATAATGTTTACAGAAATGATGTGGTCTTCAGCCTTATCTAGGAGAGCTAAAGATTTATTGATAGGCAGAATTCCATCTGCTGGGGAGATCCTGTTGAACTTTTATTGCAGTTTGTATTTTGAATGGATAATTTTTAGAAAGTCAAAAATGAAATTATACGGTTGGAATGTCCTTTCAGCTTTTACATGTCCTTCTGAGACTTTGATGTATTCCGTCTTTTGTCAAGAACCGTGAAGAAAGAACCTCATCCACTTTACAGTTGGTGGCTAAGAGTCGTGTAGAAAGTTAAAGATGACTCTCATACATGAGGAAGCTGGGGCTCTGAAGTCAGGTCACAGGCCCAGATCCCCTGCTCCGGGTGGTCAAAGGGAGCCACAGTTTTTGTGTCTTGATTCCCGGTATAGTAGCTGTCTACTTCTATTGCCAGTTTTATTGAATAATCTGAAAAGGACATTTAGGTTTTTAATAAGTAGTCTTTAAATTTTCTTTCTGAGAGCATGATTACTATTGGATAAATATAGAGATCTATAAAACAATCAGACCTTGAATTCAAATGACCGCATCAAAGCACAAGGCCTGGCTGAAGCAGTCTGATCTGTTATACACTGGGTAACCATCGTTTGTATGTGGGGGATAATTTTTGTATGCACATGCAAAATTCATTTTGATCATTGTCCCATTTGATTTTACATGTGAATGTATTTAGAAAGGCAATTTCAGGTTTTGAATAGTGATTTAAAACAATAGCTGCGGAGGAACTAAAATGTAAGTTACATTGAACAATGAACTAGCTATTAATTATGTTTATTTATTTACATATGTTTTTCTGAGATACACAGGTTGAATAGTAAGATTTGAAGACTATGTAGGGTTCCTGGTTCTAGCGCTAAGCAGAGATACTAAAAGACAAGAAAAAACCCAGAAGTGGAAAAGAACCCACAGAGATAGAAGTAACACATAACTCATATCTTCCAGACTGCTTTGGAGGAAGCTTATCAGTATATATCGCTAGAAAACAACTCATTGGAAATGAAATTAACTTTTTAAATGTACAGAAACTTGGAGGTTGTGACCATCTTCCAAAATAGTTCAAAGTGCTGAAAGTGGACGGTATGATGGAAGCGCAGAGAAATAGGGAATCCTGGAAAAATAATGTTTACAGAAATGATGTGGTCTTCAGCCTTATCTAGGAGAGCTAAAGATTTATTGATAGGCAGAATTCCATCTGCTGGGGAGATCCTGTTGAACTTTTATTGCAGTTTGTATTTTGAATGGATAATTTTTAGAAAGTCAAAAATGAAATTATACGGTTGGAATGTCCTTTCAGCTTTTACATGTCCTTCTGAGACTTTGATGTATTCCGTCTTTTGTCAAGAACCGTGAAGAAAGAACCTCATCCACTTTACAGTTGGTGGCTAAGAGTCGTGTAGAAAGTTAAAGATGACTCTCATACATGAGGAAGCTGGGGCTCTGAAGTCAGGTCACAGGCCCAGATCCCCTGCTCCGGGTGGTCAAAGGGAGCCACAGTTTTTGTGTCTTGATTCCCGGTATAGTAGCTGTCTACTTCTATTGCCAGTTTTATTGAATAATCTGAAAAGGACATTTAGGTTTTTAATAAGTAGTCTTTAAATTTTCTTTCTGAGAGCATGATTACTATTGGATAAATATAGAGATCTATAAAACAATCAGACCTTGAATTCAAATGACCGCATCAAAGCACAAGGCCTGGCTGAAGCAGTCTGATCTGTTATACACTGGGTAACCATCGTTTGTATGTGGGGGGGATAATTTTCTTTGTGGTTCCATAGGCTATTCAGGACAGCCAGGTCCTTTGACTACTGTCCTTTACTAGATCACTACTGTCGAAAGTGAATTTGCTTAGTGAACTTATTTTACTTCATATCAGCAAACAAGGCCCTAAAATTTAGGTGACTGAGTTACTCAAGATACCAGTATATCCAACTATTTGTTTTGCCCCCTGAAATTAGTCTCAGCAGACATCAGTACTCTCATTTATTTGTTCATTTCTTTGAGCTGTTAGGAACCTGCTGTCAAATGCAATCTGCAGTGCTTTATTACCTTATGTTGATTTGTAATAGTTTGCCTTTACTGAGTGCTTTACTAGGTTGCAAGCTGAGCGCTGACCCTCTTATATGTACTTTCCTACTTCTCAGTAACCCTCTGAGGGCTGGAGTCTCAGGCCATTTCACTCTGCATCTGTAATCTACAGATATAGGCAAATCATGTTTTCATGTATATGTATTTCATGATTTTTTTGTTATAAGAGAAGATGGAAAGATTTGATTGTGAGGATAGCTTTTCTTTTTGTGCCTTTGATCTACCGGTAAAAAAAAAATTTTAAAGCACTTTTAGGGTTTCCCTGGTGGTCCAGTGGGTAAGGACACTGCCTTGCAGTGCAAGGGCCGCCGGTTCGATCCCTGGCCTGGGAAGATCCCACGTGCGGTGGAGCGGCTGGACTGATGTTTCCAATTACCGAGCCAGAGCTCTGGGGTGCATGCGCCCAGAGCCAGTGCTCTGCGACGACAGAGGCCACCGCAACGGGAGGCCCACAGGAGCCAAAAGAACAAAGACGGATGAAAATAGAGAAATGAAAGACCAATAGAAGTGGCCCTCCCGTCCCCCTCCCTCCCCACCCCACCCCCCCAAAGATAAATAAATAAAATTAAAAATAAAATAAAATAAAAGCACTTTTATTTATTTATTTTTAAATGAATTATTTTTCTGTGCTGAGTCTTAGCTGTGGCATGTGGGATCTAGTTCCCTGACTGGGTCCCCTGCATTGGGAACATGGAGTCTTAACCACTGGGCCACCAGGGAAGTACCTCCCTCAATTTTTTTTTTTTTTTTTTTTTAACGTCTTCTTTTATTTCTAGGGAGGAAGCAACTCTGGTTTTCCCATCCTTTATCTATGAAGCTGGGGAGAGGGGCTTGTTGGTGGGGTTGGGAACTTGAGAGCAGGCTACTCTCCCTGACCTTCTCCACACACCTGCAGGCCAGTCCAAAATGTAAGCTTGTCTTCCAGGCCAGGGGTTAGAATGTCTCAGGTTTATACAGTCACTGAAGATCAATCCCACGGATCCTGGCCTCGTGTGGGATTCTTAATTCCAGCATCCTGTGCCAAGCCTTGACTCTTACCCCATTACAACCAAATACGTAAGATTGCATTTCTCTGCACCTAAGGCCCCCCTCCTGCGACCCTTCCTCCCTCACCCCCACCCCACCACTGGGGTGCTGCAGCATTGGCTCACACATACTGCCTGATCTGTGGTTCTCTCTTCATGTTAAAGCCCTTGGGATTTATCTTTTTCTCATAAGAGTACAACTATGCATGTAAAAGGGCATTTATTTTACGTAGCATTTCTAGATGTTTATAATACTGGAAGAGTTTTCCAAAGATTCAGGGGACAAAAAGAATTTTCCAAAAGATTCAGGGGACGCTTCGTACTGCCTCCTCCTTCCTTCCTTTTCTGTTGCTTAGCGGTGAGTTCTTAAGGTTATTCACGGAGACAGGGCCTAGGGGCTGCAGACGCAACTCTTTCTCCTCAGCGTCCGGTTACGGTAGAACTCTGTTTCCAATTACCGAGCCAGAGCTCTGGGGTGCATGCGCCCAGAGCCAGTGCTCTCTGACGACAGAGGCCACGCAACGGGAGGCCCACAGGAGCCAAAAGAACAAAGACAGATGAAAATAGAGAAATGAAAGACCAATAGAAGTGGCCCGCCCGCCCCCCTCCCTCCCCACCCCACCCCCCCAAAGATAAATAAATAAAATTAAAAATAAAATAAAATAAAAGCACTTTTATTTATTTATTTTTAAATGAATTATTTTTCTGTGCTGAGTCTTAGCTGTGGCATGTGGGATCTAGTTCCCTGACTGGGTCCCCTGCATTGGGAACATGGAGTCTTAACCACTGGGCCACCAGGAAGTACCTCCCTCAATTTTTTTTTTTTTTTTTTTTTAACGTCTTCTTTTATTTCTAGGGAGGAAGCAACTCTGGTTTTCCCATCCTTTATCTATGAAGCTGGGGAGAGGGGCTTGTTGGTGGGGTTGGGAACTTGAGAGCAGGCTACTCTCCCTGACCTTCTCCACACACCTGCAGGCCAGTCCAAAATGTAAGCTTGTCTTCCAGGCCAGGGGTTAGAATGTCTCAGGTTTATACAGTCACTGAAGATCAATCCCACGGATCCTGGCCTCGTGTGGGATTCTTAATTCCAGCATCCTGTGCCAAGCCTTGACTCTTACCCCATTACAACCAAATACGTAAGATTGCATTTCTCTGCACCTAAGGCCCCCCTCCTGCGACCCTTCCTCCTCACCCCACCCCACCACTGGGGTGCTGCAGCATTGGCTCACACATACTGCCTGATCTGTGGTTCTCTCTTCATGTTAAAGCCCTTGGGATTTATCTTTTTCTCATAAGAGTACAACTATGCATGTAAAAGGGCATTTATTTTACGTAGCATTTCTAGATGTTTATAATACTGGAAGAGTTTTCCAAAGATTCAGGGGACAAAAAGAATTTTCCAAAAGATTCAGGGGACGCTTCGTACTGCCTCCTCCTTCCTTCCTTTTCTGTTGCTTAGCGGTGAGTTCTTAAGGTTATTCACGGAGACAGGGCCTAGGGGCTGCAGACGCAACTCTTTCTCCTCAGCGTCCGGTTACGGTAGAACTCTGTTCCAGGAGTCCAGTTGGTTTGGCGCTTTTCTCTACATTTTATTTTCCATTTTATCTTTGTTTCTTAATAGGGCAAGAGCCTACCTTGATGACTGTATTAAGTAAAATAGGAGATGAGATCATTATAGTAAATGAACTCCTCAATAAACTGGAATTGGAAATTCAGTATCAAGAACAAACCAACAGTTCACTCAAGGTAATGGTTTTCTAGTGAAAAAACAAAAAGACATTGGATTCAAACACCCTAATCACTGGAGGACCACCAGGGAATTCTGAAGGATTCTTTAATAAGTTTATAATGGTAGCTTTGTACCTTATTATTAATGGTAAAGAGTACCATGTGCATTTTATTCTCCCAGTATAGAGGACTCCAGAGTTCCAGAGGTTTTTCTTTCTCCATGCTGATAGCCAGTTTATTTACTAAAGAGAGATATTTCCTAAATAATTCTTGGTAGGTTTAATTTAAGTAAAAGATCTCCTGGGGGTATTGGGTGGGAGGAATGCCTGCCCAGGGGTGAGGAGACGTGGATCCTCATCAAGGTTCCTGTGGCACCTTCTGCCTTCCTAGGAAGGTAATTTTTCCTCTTGGCGTCTCAAGGTCCTGATTTGAAAAGTAGTAGGTCATCGTAAAGTATGTCTTGGGTCCCTTCTGTTCTTTATTTCTCTGTACAGAATGTAGTATAAAGATTCTCAAATGAAAACTCGAGCTTCACTCGCACACACGTTTTGTTCTAACTAAGCCTTCACCTAATAAAAAATCTTCTGATAGAAGGGAAAGATACTCAGTCTGTACTGTAATTGCCTCATGTTCTTAGAGCCTTTGATATGTTTAATGGGATTGAACAGAGTGACCTCTGTAGTCCTTTTCAAGCCTTGTCATCCTCAGGGTCTGTAAGAATTTTTTCAGCTGTTGGACTGGGCATGGTTATGCCTGTCCTCCCGCTGGTTGAAATGAAATCAGTATTTCTGAACATCAATGGGCTCTTTAAAAGAAAGTATCATACAGTTCGAAACAGAAACCAATAATGGTTTCATTTCTACCCTGCCCAGGAATGCCCAGGGTTGGTGTGGGTTTAGAGAATGTTCAACTCAGGATTAAAGACTATTTGGAATTTTTGTTTACATTATGATGGAAAACCAGAGGACAGGGAACCAAAGATACGGAGTATTTTTCTTATTAAATTTGCATGAGTGCATAACCTCAAATTCTAAGGAAAGTTAAATAAAAACAATGCAGAACGAAAGCACTTGTGCTCAAACAGACATTTTCATTAAGCTGGAATATATGAGAGCCGTTCTAAGCAATATCTCGTTCTTGCATTCCAGGAATGCATTATCACTCTGGTACGCTTGCTAAGTCAACAAAAGCACTTTACCAGAATGACAACCATGAATCTTTCATATACTTTTTAGCTGCTTCCCAAGGTTAAAGTATTTTAGAAAGACGTAAATGTCAATCCTGTCTGTCGTAATACTATTCTAACAATTGCTTTCCAAACAAATGCAGTAGAGAAAAATAATATATCACCATCCAAAGTCAGTTCTAGAAACCACAGGGCTCCTTTTAAATACTGCTGTGTTCAGTGCTTCTTCCCTGATTCTGCTCTCTGAATACCCTGCATCCTTGTAATGTGGTGCACAGTCTTTCATACTCTTTTTAACATGTTAAAAATCACACAGAGAGGATAGATGGTTATTTGAGAGCCGTTTTGTTTTGTTAATTTTAGGAACTCTTTGAATCCCTCGAAGAAGATTGTAAAGATACGGAGCATCTCAAAGAAAACATTCCTCCCCATTTGCCCCAAGTGACAGTTACCCAGAACTGGTAAGTGTGTTTATAATTATTTTCTGTCTGGATTTATAAGACTATTAAAACAGGCATAGATCTTTCTGCTTTTCTATGTGTTTGCAGTTTTGTTAGTGAGTATCCAGTTTTGGGGTTTTTTTTTCCACTTAGACTAAAAATAATCTTACCCCTGTCTTTAGCAGTTTTCTTATCCCATTGTCTCTGGGGAGAATGTCCCCCCTCTTTCCCAGCGGTCCGTCTTCTCTAAACTCTCTTTTGCTACTTTTTCTTATTTCTTTCTCTCCAAGCAGAGTTTGTTAACACTGGCTCTGTTGACAGTTGAGGTTAGATATTCTTTCTTTATGAAAACAGCATATTTAGTAGCATTCCTGCTCTCTTTCAAGAAAATACCAATAGCACTCCTGGACCCTCTCCCGCCAGCCCCCCACCACTCTGCTGTGACGATGAAAAATGTCTTCAGACATTGTGAGGAGGGGCATGCAAAATCTCCCCTGACCCTCAAGAACTACTGCTTTAGGGTAAAAAGAAACTTAATGAGCTTCCCATCTTGAAAACAGCTCAAGGAGCAAACACTTAGCTCTATTTTTACCCTGAAACTCCTGTCCTGCCTCTTGTGTTCGCTGCCACTAGGTGTTAGTGCCTGCCCTTTTTCCTGAAGCCTCTAAAACCTAGCTTTTGACTGGTAATTACTACCGTTCTTGTGAAAATGATTGCTTGAAGGTCACAAAGGTTAAAAGAAAATTACTTCTTCAGCCCTGATTCTTTTCGGGTTTTATTGTGCTGCTCATCTTGTTGGAAGTCTGCTGTCTGCACTACTACTGGGCTTTCCTGGTTGTGATCGTACAACTTTGACTAGGATGTCCCCTTTTTCTCTGTCATCCTTTAAGTTACAGGTGTCTCCTGAGACTCTGCTTACTGAACGCTATTATTAATGCTCTCCGCTGTCCAACTCCAGCCTTGCCTGGCATGTGGTTCAGGCTGTTTGAATTGCTTGCTGGGAATCTCATGAATGCGGTGTTCTCTCCTCCACATTTGCGTGTCGAAGACTAACTGACTGTCTCCTCATTTCCCACCCATTACCCAGACAAGAACACGGCATCTTCAACCCGTCTCTCTGTCCGGTAGCCCCAGCCGTCCATTTGGCCTCTGCAGAGGTTGTCTGCCCCGCCCTCCCTCTGGTTGTCTGGCTCCATGGCATCTTTCATCGTCTTTTGTCTTTATGATTTGGGAGCGCCTGTGTTTTGTCTTTCCAGTATTTCTCCACTCCTGTCTCGCCAGCCCTCTGCCACCAAAATTGTATTTCCTTTTTTTAAATTCTATTGGAGTATAATTTACAAATTGTATTTCCAAAAGGAGGCTTCAAGTATGTAAAAACATTCCATGGCTAGCAAGTATTTTAACTTTTGAAATGGATCATATATACAGAAAAGTAATTGAAGTATTATTAGTGCAGATTAAAGGAGAATAATCAACATCAGTGTATCTACCAGTCAGATTAAGAAATAGGATCCTGCCAGTACCTATAGCCCTTCTGTCGCAGATCCTCCTTCTCTCAAAGAGGTAATCATCATCCTGGTGTTTGTGATGATCACAGTTTTGCGCATGTGTTTCCACAAACAATATACTGCTTAAATTTGAAAACTGAAAGGAGGGCATGAATCTTGCTATGTATGAAATGAGCCTTCCTGCTAATCTCTAGGAGATAAGCTCAGCAGAGTACCTGGCGTGTCAGAGTACCTTGGAATTGCCCTCAAAGAAGAGAACTTGAGGGAGTTCCCTGGTGGTTAGAACTTAGGGCGTTCACTGCTTACACTGGGTTCCATCCCTGGTCAAGGAACTAAGATCCTACAAGCTGAGCAGTGCAGCCAAAAAAAAAGAAGAGAGAATATTAATAAGCAAGGTCATGAGTGGATGGCAGGAACAAATATCATCATAGGATATCTGCCAGGGTTGTTGAGCCGGACATTGGACACCCAGCAAGAATATGGCCCAAGGGAGAGATGGAATTTGCTTCTAAACTCACTATAGCCTAGCGCCAGGTCGTAGCAGAATTTTTCCATTGGTAGAAAAGGGTCTTTTCATCTGATCCACATGGCAGGGCCTGCGAACAGGCAAGTACAGGTAAGAATCCACCAGGCTCACCCTGGAGTCTCAGGTCAGGGTTCATGTAAGGAAGAGGCTACCATAGCGTTGGGCATCTTCAACATGACATCCCGTCGCGTGGCTGTCTCCTCCTCACACTGCCTCAGGCAGGCCTGGGAGCCCTCTGTGTCTGGTACTCAGCTGTCCTCTTGGGGCCTCACCTACCTGTCCTTGGGATTCCCTTTGTGCATGCTCCTGGGTTGAAGCTTCTCTTTCCCACATCCAGTTTCCTGTTTGGCACAGTCAGGCCTATGGCTTGACTTGCTTTGCTGCTGGCACAGGGGTCTCGTTCCTTCCCTGGCAGTTAAACAACCTAGAAGCTATAGCCTGTTCCTGGACTCTGTTTGCTAATGAGGCAGGAGCTGTATTAGTCTTCTCACTGATACCAAAAATGGGGCAGGACTGACCCCAGGCTCAATGATGGCAACTCAAAATGAGTCTGCTGCAGGCGGGGATTGATTTTAGCAACCAGTGGGGAAAATCAGACAGAAGTATAAGATGACCAGTGTTTCCAAATCCAGAAATAGGGAAGTCAGGAAGAGAAGCTGTTTGGAAGTTAAATTCAGCTTCACACACACTGACTTTGAGCAGCCAGTGGGATAACTGACGAACGTGTTTGGCACGTCCATTTTTTGCGCCACGTTTTGAGTGCGTAAATAACTTAATTCTGTTACTGAAGACTTGGAGACTTAATTTTTCAGTGTTCTTTTCACTATTCCATTTATTTTTTTAAATGGCTATTCCATGGGGCATGTGGGATCCACATTTCCTGAGCAGGGATTGAGCCTGCACCCTTGCAGTTTGAAGTTTGGGGTCTTGGCCACTGGACCACTGGGGGAAACCACTGTACCACTCAAATCTTCATAAGCATTACCAGAAGGGATAGAAAAAAAAAATGTTGACTATAAAAGTATATCAAGATGGAAAACTTTTTAAGATTGTATGCTTGATACTGATCATTTTCAAAGCTTTCTGTTATGCTGCAGAATTCTGACGCTTGCCCGTAAGCTATGTATCTCTTTTCTGTAGTGTAAATGGATCTGATCCTGACCCTGAAGAACCAGCCAAAGCTGAGGAACCTGCACCCACAAAGAAGCCCCCCAAAGAACAAAGAAGCATTAAAGAAATGCCATTTATAACTTCTGATGAGTTTAATGGCATTCCTGCGTACGTATTTAAGACGAATTTTAACATTCAGCCCTTTGGTAATCAGCACGCATGGTTGTTTAAGTCACAAACCTTGAATATATTAGTTGTAACATGCTGTGTCCAATGGTGATCTTTTCTAAAATAGTTTTACATTTACTGTGAAAATGCAGGAATCTTTTGTTGAAGACACTTATAAGTTTTTTTGTTTGTTTAATTGCAAAACCTATTCATACATCTAGAGATGGATCAATTTGTTACTGAGTCCTTTCAGGGTCATTTATGATACAGATTTATCCGATTACATTTTAGCAACCAGTGGGGACCAAAATGTATTAGTCTTCTCACTGATACCAAAAATGGGGCAGGACTGACCCCAGGCTCAATGATGGCAACTCAAAATGAGTCTGCTGCAGGCGGGGATTGATTTTAGCAACCAGTGGGGAAAATCAGACAGAAGTATAAGATGACCAGTGTTTCCAAATCCAGAAATAGGGAAGTCAGGAAGAGAAGCTGTTTGGAAGTTAAATTCAGCTTCACACACACTGACTTTGAGCAGCCAGTGGGATAACTGACGAACGTGTTTGGCACGTCCATTTTTTGCGCCACGTTTTGAGTGCGTAAATAACTTAATTCTGTTACTGAAGACTTGGAGACTTAATTTTTCAGTGTTCTTTTCACTATTCCATTTATTTTTTTAAATGGCTATTCCATGGGGCATGTGGGATCCACATTTCCTGAGCAGGGATTGAGCCTGCACCCCTTGCAGTTTGAAGTTTGGGGTCTTGGCCACTGGACCACTGGGGGAAACCACTGTACCACTCAAATCTTCATAAGCATTACCAGAAGGGATAGAAAAAAAAAATGTTGACTATAAAAGTATATCAAGATGGAAAACTTTTTAAGATTGTATGCTTGATACTGATCATTTTCAAAGCTTTCTGTTATGCTGCAGAATTCTGACGCTTGCCCGTAAGCTATGTATCTCTTTTCTGTAGTGTAAATGGATCTGATCCTGACCCTGAAGAACCAGCCAAAGCTGAGGAACCTGCACCCACAAAGAAGCCCCCCAAAGAACAAAGAAGCATTAAAGAAATGCCATTTATAACTTCTGATGAGTTTAATGGCATTCCTGCGTACGTATTTAAGACGAATTTTAACATTCAGCCCTTTGGTAATCAGCACGCATGGTTGTTTAAGTCACAAACCTTGAATATATTAGTTGTAACATGCTGTGTCCAATGGTGATCTTTTCTAAAATAGTTTTACATTTACTGTGAAAATGCAGGAATCTTTTGTTGAAGACACTTATAAGTTTTTTTGTTTGTTTAATTGCAAAACCTATTCATACATCTAGAGATGGATCAATTTGTTACTGAGTCCTTTCAGGGTCATTTTATGATACAGATTTATCCGATTACATTTTAGGCCCAGTTTTGTTACTATTTTAAGAAAAGTGAGCATGTTGCATAGATTCGGGAATTAGAACAGAAAGTGCTCTGTTTGTTTGGTTTCCATTTGTCCACTGACTTACGCCGCACCCTGGTCTGAGTCTGTGTCTATGGTCTGAACGCCTGGGACTGGATCACCGAGAGGATGGGCACGGGGGTGAACGGGACAAGACACCTCTCCCAAGGAGGCTGCCATCGCTCTCCATAGAAGACATTAATGGGAAACCAGTTTCGGAAATCCATGTGTTTATATTCTCATAATTCCAGGGCTTAACTTCTTTTCTTGGCTTTATGTTGCTATATTTCTTGTAATTTTCTTACAGACAATGCACATTATTAGAAACTATTTGTTTTCAGATGGTAACTCATCTGTAATTCCTCCACTCAGACAAGATAGAGGATTTCCTTCTGTGTTTTCATTTCACCCACATAACAAGTCTTTCTGATTGTTATTACAACAATGTAGTTATTCTGTGAATATACTTTTTAAAATAATGAGCATTTTTCCATCATTCACTATTATTGAAAACTTGGATGTTTATAGTCGTGTAATATTTTGTGGTATGCCTATTCTGTAAGTTATTTAAGCATGATCTTATTAATTATTGCATTGATTTCATTGTTATGAAGAATGGTATAATGATATTTCTCAAAACTTCGAGGCTGTCCGTCCTCCTCTGCCAGGCAGCTGTGCGGCTGAGCCCCCAGGCCCTCTCATCCCTCTGCAGCCCCCCACTGTCAGTTCTGCTTTGTCACCTCTTCTTTGTTATCCTTCATCTTCCCTTCCTCCTTTTTCTCCTCCTTTTTTGTTTTTCTCTGAGCAGATACATTTCTGCAGAAAACTGAAGTGGTATGAGTTATATTACTACTAAAATTGTTTCCTTCCCTTGCTCACAAACATTTTAGAATTTTTAAATAAATTGGTATATTGGAATTAATTGATTCCTTTGAATCAGAGTTTTAAAGCCTATTTTAAATTGTTACAGTTATTCTGTAAGGAATAGGGATAGAGATTTCGGCATCCAGATATAAGTAGGAAAAAAAATGAGCATTAGTACATTGTGGCCTCTATTTAATTTTTCAGTAGTAGAGATGTGGCTGGTTTATTTGAAGTTGCTATAGAATTTTTTCCAAAGACTACAAATAGCTTTGTTACTATATAAAGTCATCATATGTAAGTATTTTTTCAAAGAGAACAGTTTTGTTTGATGATTCTTTTAAAAAATTTATCCTTTTTTTTTTTTTTTTGCAGCTACATGAAATCCCGCTTAACCTATTGTCAAATTAATGATGTTATTAAAGAAATCAACAAAGCAGTCATTAGTAAATATAAGATCTTTCATCAGCCAAAGAAGTCAATGAATTCTGTGGCTAGAAATCTCTATCACAGATTTATTGATGAAGAAACGAAGGAAACCAAAGGTAAAATGAGAAAGAGTATATATATGTGTATATGTCAGCTCTTTGGAGTGTAACTAAATCATGAGAAACAAAATGCTTTCTAGAAAATTCTAGCTCCCGAAAGGTAGTTCTCAACCAGGGACAGTTTTCCCACCGGAGACTGTTCGGCCTTCTCTGGAGACGTCTTTGGTTGGTATACCTGGGGTCGGGGGTACACCTGGCGTCTAGTGAGTAGACACCAGGGATGCTGCGGTAAGTGCCCTACAGGGCACAAGGCAGCCCTGAAGAAATAGAATTACCTGGCCTAACGTGTCTGTAGTGCCAAGCCTGGGAAATACTGCATTGGAGTCTCTTATGGAATGATTCTAGTGTTTTCAGAATTAGAACAGTAATAACAGCAGCGGATCATATTCAGATAGCACTTAGTGTGTGACGTCTAGTGATGGATGGCGTCGCTGAGTCAACGGGCATGAGTCTGAGCAGACTCCAGGAGATGGTGACGGACAGGGACGCCTGGCGTGCCTCAGCCCGTGGGGTCGCAAAGAGTCGGACACGGCTGAGCGACTGAGCTGACCTGCTGTGAGACAGATCGTGTACCAAGGGACTTAGTCCTCCCGGCATCCTTCCGAGTCGTGTACTGTTAATGCCCAGTTTTACAGGCCGGGGGAGCTTCCGCTACTCGCCCCAGGTCATTCAGTTAAGCCACAAAGCTGTGGTGGGTTTCATTCGCTTAACTGTTACCTCATTGCCTCTTGAAAAGTGAATTGTTCGAAAGACACCAGCAGATAGTCCATGATATATAAGCAAGGCTACACTGCGGAAGCGCTACGGTAAACACGATGCACCTCAGTTGACAGAATTATTTAGCAAGAAGGCCACTTCTCACTTTGGTTGGATAATGATAGTCAAAATGATAATGCCATTCATAGTCGCTATGTGATGCATTAAAGACTCGTCTTGAAAATTGTCCTCATGAAAATGAACACTAACGATCTTTGCTTTCAGGGCATTACTTTGTAGTAGAAGCTGACATAAAGGAGTTCACAGCTTTGAAAGTCAACAAGAGGTTTCATGTGATCCTGAATATTTTACGGCACTGCCGGAGGCTCTCTGAGGTCCGAGGGGGAGGACTTACCCGATACGTTATCACGTAAGGTCCTCGTGAGCTTTTGCGCCAGCTAACAGTAGGGTTTAGACGCTCTTCGTATAGTTTCCTTATATGTAATTTTTAATATATAATTTCTTTAGCTTTTTCATTTTATTTTTTGTTTCTTGTAAAAATGAAACTTAAAAAAATAAAGCATGTATACTTTAAGATCCACTGCCTTACCATAAATACTTACTCCCCTCCCATGTGAGCCTCTGTTCTAGGCATACAGTGGAACTAAGGAATGTTCATATTCAGTTTTTGTGATCAGTGACTGTGCTGCCGATCCCAGTAAGACAGATGTTGCAGATGTGACGATGAAAGTTGGAGTTCAAGAAGAGAAGATCAGGGCTTTCCTGGTGGCTCAGTGGTAAAAAGTTCACCTGCCAGTGCAGGAGACACGAGTTCGATCCCTAATCCAGGAAGATGCCACATGCTACGGAGCAACTTTTTTTTTTTTTTTAAGATATACTAATTCTTTTTTTTTTTTTTTTAATTTTGTTTATTTTTTTTTTGTGGGTGGGGTGGGGAGGGAGGGGGATGGGCGGGCCACTTCTATTGGTCTTTCATTTCTCTATTTTCATCCGTCTTCCTTCTTTGGCTCCAGTGGGCCTCCCATCGCGTGGCCTCTGTTGTTGCAGAGCACCGACTCTGGGCGCATGCGCCAGAGCTCCGGCTCGGTAATTGGACACATCGGTCCAGCCGCTCCGCACATGGGATCTTCCCAGGCCAGATCGAACCGTGCCTTGCACTGCAAGGTGGTGTCTTTCCCAGGCCAAAGGAAAACGAACCGGTGCTTGACAGAATTATTTAGCAAGCAGACCACTTCTAACTTTGGTTGGATAATGATAGTCAAAATGATAATGCCATTCATAGTCGCTATGTGATGCATTAAAGACTCGTCTTGAAAATTGTCCTCATGAAAATGAACACTAACGATCTTTGCTTTCAGGGCATTACTTTGTAGTAGAAGCTGACATAAAGGAGTTCACAGCTTTGAAAGTCAACAAGAGGTTTCATGTGATCCTGAATATTTTACGGCACTGCCGGAGGCTCTCTGAGGTCCGAGGGGGAGGACTTACCCGATACGTTATCACGTAAGGTCCTCGTGAGCTTTTGCGCCAGCTAACAGTAGGGTTTAGACGCTCTTCGTATAGTTTCCTTATATGTAATTTTTAATATATAATTTCTTTAGCTTTTTCATTTTATTTTTTGTTTCTTGTAAAAATGAAACTTAAAAAAATAAAGCATGTATACTTTAAGATCCACTGCCTTACCATAAATACTTACTCCCCTCCCATGTGAGCCTCTGTTCTAGGCATACAGTGGAACTAAGGAATGTTCATATTCAGTTTTTGTGATCAGTGACTGTGCTGCCGATCCCAGTAAGACAGATGTTGCAGATGTGACGATGAAAGTTGGAGTTCAAGAAGAGAAGATCAGGGCTTTCCTGGTGGCTCAGTGGTAAAAAGTTCACCTGCCAGTGCAGGAGACACGAGTTCGATCCCTAATCCAGGAAGATGCCACATGCTACGGAGCAACTTTTTTTTTTTTTTTAAGATATACTAATTCTTTTTTTTTTTTTTGTAAATTTTATTTATTTATCTTTTGGGGGTGGGGTGGGGAGGGAGGGGGATGGGCGGGCCACTTCTATTGGTCTTTCATTTCTCTATTTTCATCCGTCTTCCTTCTTTGGCTCCAGTGGGCCTCCCATCGCGGTGGCCTCTGTTGTTGCAGAGCACCGACTCTGGGCGCATGCGCGCCAGAGCTCCGGCTTGGTAATTGGACACATCGGTCCAGCCGCTCCGCGGCACATGGGATCTTCCCAGGCCAGGGATCGAACCGGTGCCCCTTGCACTGCAAGGTGGTGTCTTTACCCACTGGACCACCAGGGGAAGCCCCGGAGCAACTATTAAGTGCCACTGAACACCAGGCTTGTGAGCAAATTATTCCAGCCCCTGACCTTTGAGGGTTCTTGCTGAGGTCCCAGATACCAAGGAACAAAGACAAGCTGCCCTTGCAGTGCTCTGAATTCAGGGCCCACAGAAATCATGAAAAATAAATGAGTATAGTAGTTTAAACACACTATGTTTTTGCATAATTTATCATACAACGAGAGATAATGAAAACACTACTCAAACTTAACATCACTAATGAGGGGACATTGTGACATCATATGCCTCCTAGGATGTCACGGTATGAAGTAGACAGCCCTGCCGATGGTGTTCGGTCAAAAACATCAAACCTGATCTGATGAAGACTTTAGCTATAGCATCTTTTTTTGTAGGAAACACAAGGGATAGAGAAACAAGTTAAAAGTCATCATAGACAATCAGACAGATCCAGATGTAAGTAATCTGGTCTCTGAAAAAACAGTCAGTAACAGAAAAAGAGATCCTATTCTGGATTAAAAGAGACCAAAGTGAAAAAGTGAAAGTTGCTCAGTCGTGTCCAACTCTTTGTGACCCTCTAGACAAGCCATGGAATTCTCCAGGCAAGAATACTGGAGTAGGTAGCTGTTCCCTTCTCCAGGGGATCCTTCTGACCCGGGACTTGAACACAGGCCTCCTGCATTGCAGGTGGAATCTTTACCTGAGCCACCAGGGAAGCCAAAGAATATTGGAAAATTCTCCAGATCTTCCTGACCCCGGAATCAAACCGGGGTCTCCTGCATTGTAGGCAGACTCTTTACCAGCTGAGCTACTTGATGCCTTTTGAAACAGAGATCTGGGGACAATGGGAATTTTAATATAGGTTGTATATTGATTGGATATTGTAGAAGAACTGGTTATCCATTTTCTTAGGAATGACAGTAGTCCTGTGGTTAGGTAGGAGAGTATCCTTTGCAGGTCCATCTGAGCTATTTGGGGATAAAATATGTTTTTAAATGTCCAAGCAATATAATTGGGTACATACATACACAGCATACATAGCAAAGTGTTGTTAATTGTTCAGTCTAACTGATGGTTAGAATAGCATTCATTCTATTATTTTTCCTAATTTTATGTGTCAACGTCTTTTTCCTAATAAAATTTAGAGTACTTATGAAACATGCATAGTGATTAGATATTCACATTTCATGAAAACACAGTTTGGAACTTGAAGCTGGGTAGGAAGCGTTGTTAGTAATCCTTGTGAGATTCAGGTTCCTGCGTCCACGCCTCCTAGCACTGCTCAGGGAGCCTAGACTGGGTGTGGGAATTTGGTGTATTAGATGAAGTTTCTTGAGTGATACTGGGTGTAAATATCATTATGCTAACACAGAGCAATGTGTTGGGCATCTATTAATAACTCCTGCATGGGGAAATGATGCATAGTGTATAAAGCCTGATATCTGGAAAACATGTCACTTTTAATGAACCATGTTTTCAAATCATCTTAGGCAGGGCATATGCTCCACAGGTGATGAATGAGGACAGATGTTCATTTCTAATACAGGTTTTAACTTAATGATGAGCCCTCTTGCTAGTCTTGTTAACAACTGTAGTGCAATTTCAAACTAATATATTAAATCTAGGATCAATGCAGCGATTCCCAAAGGTCAAATAATTAAAATTCCCTTCGTTGGGTCAACATGACAAAATAAGCAATTCTAATGACAAAAGTTTTCTTGGTAGAGTGACCGTAAGCTATATCTCAGCTGCATACTAAAAATTCCAACTCTAATCCTGATTGTGTCTCAGCAATCATTATTTCTTGGGAATACTCTCTGTAAAAAATAATCCAGTAACGCGATGCATCAGAAAGACAACTTGAGGGACACTCGATTTCCCTGGTGGTCCAGTGGGTAAGAATCCACCTGCCAATGAGGAGACAGAGGTTCAGTCCCTGCCACAGAGCAACTAAGCCAGTATGCTACAGCGACTGAGGCCCGCATGCCCGAGAGCCTGGCAGCTGTAATAAGAGAAGCCACTGCAATGAGAAGCCCACGTACAGCTGTGAAGACCCAGCACAGTCAAAAATAAAAGTAAATAAGTAAACGCAGTTTGTTTAAAAAGGGAAAGAAAACTTAAGCCTCAGAAACTTGGTGCTAGTCCTACCTCTGCTGTTCATGCTCTCGGTTCTGCCTTCAAAGATTTTGGACCCCCTCTCAGAAGCTACCACCCTGGTTCCAAACATCTCCCCTGGATGAACTCAGAGCATCCTGGCTGGATTCTGTGTTCCTTCTTGCCCTGCTGCTGTCTCTTCTCCACATGAACCAAAGTTAGATTCATTCACTCTGCTCCTCACAAAACTCTAACAGCTCCCCATTTCTTGCAGAGCGCAGGCCGAATCCGCACGAAGGCCTGAGAGGCCAATCGTGGTCCCTCCTCAGCTCGGTGGTAGCCTCTCCTCCTCCTCCCTTCCCGCGTCTGCTTCTGTCACTGGCTGCCGTGCTCTTCCTGGAACAGCCCCGCATAAGTCTCCCCAGATCTTCGCGCTGGCTGTTGCCTCTCACCCTTCACCCATGGGACCCTGGCAAGGGTACTGGAGTGGGTTGCTGTGCCCTCCTCCAGAGCAGCTTCCCGACCCAGAGATTGAACCCAGGTCTCTCGAATTGCAGGCGGATTCATTACCATCTGAGCCGCCGGGGAAGCTCACTAGAATGTAAACTGCCAAGGCCAGAAGGTTTTGTTCCTTTGTTCTCTGTGGTGTCCCTAGACACTTTAACAGGACTTTCCAGCAGAGGGCGCCTAAACATTTACTGAACGTGCATGAGGACAGTTCGTGGCCTTGCGCAAGTGACTTCATCTCTCCAGGTCCTGGTTTTCTGTATATATTGAGATGGTTGAATAAAGTTTCTCTCTGGGCATTCTAGTTTTCATATTTTATGATTCTAAGAAATACTGAAATTCTAATTACTAGTTAAATAATAAAAAAAGCTTCCATTAATTAAAGTGTTAGTAGCTCAATCGTGTCCGACTCTGTGACCCCATGGACTACAGCCCTCCAGGCTCCTGTGTCCTTGGAATTCTCCAGGTAAGAGTACTGGAGTGGGTAGTCATTCCCTTCTCCAGGGGGTCTTCCCAACCCAGGGATCAAAGCCAAGTCTCCTGCATTACAGGCAGATTCTTTGCTCTCTGAACCACCAGGAAAGCCCTCCACTGACTAAGGAATGGACACTTATTCAAACAAACAAAGCACTTTTTAAAACAAGTGTCCATTGACTGAGGACACAAAAAAGTGTGTGTGTTTTCAACCAACATCTTTAGTTTTCTGATCCTGCTTATTAGAAACAGTTTTAAGGTTTCACAATTTATAAATGTAATGCTTAATCGTAAATAAAACTAATGTGGTACATTGTATAGACCTATGTGTTATAGAATGTAGTTTTGTTTCATAATATTAAATGATTTCTTTTATGAAACATGCCATCTCCTCATAAACCACTGTCATTGTTCCATAAACACATTTACTAACACAAGTAGCCTAAAAGAAGGATTACTCAAGATATTGGAGATTCTCCCTGGATGTATTTCAAAGTGTTACTCAAACGGGTGCCAAGAATATATACACGATTCAGTTTAGTTCAGCTGCTCAGTCGTGTCCGACTTTGTGACCCCACGGAGTGCAGCACGCCAGGCTTCTCTGTCCTCCGTCTCCCAGAGTTTGCTCAAACTCATGTCCATTGAATCGGGATTGCTTGCACTGCAGGCAGACTCTTTACCATCTGAGCCACATGATTAGAAAGTAGAATTAAATACAATGTCAGTTGAACTTTGTTCATCTTAGGTTGACAGAAAGTAAGTCTCTAAGGAACATGCAAGAGAAGTGTTTATCAGAAATGATGGTATTTAGCAAGTCGTACCTCAAATCCTTATGTGTGAGCACGCTTTTTGCTCTGCTATATTTTTTAAATATTAAACATTTTTTCATTATATATTTATTGTCTGTGCTGGGTCTTTGTTGCTGTGCTTGGCCTTTTCTTTAACTGTGGCAAGTGGGGACTACTCTCTAGTTGCTGTGTGAGGGCCTCTTATTGCAGTGGCTTCTCTAGGTGCAGAGCACCAGCTCTCGGGCATGCGGACTTCAGTAATTGCAGCACACAGGCTCAGTAGCTGCAGCTTGCAGGCTCCGTAGTTGCAGCTCGCAGGCTCTAGATCACAGTTTCAATAGTTGTGGTGCACAGGCTTTATTGCTCTGTGGCCGGGTCCGAAAAGATCCGTGTCCCTTGCGTTGGCAGGCAGATTATTAAAAAGTAGTAACTGTAGCTAGGAGGCTGCATCATGTCTTTAAAATTGAGATTAAATTTACTGACAGTGAAATGCACAGTTCTTAAGGATATAGATCAAGGAGTATTGACCAGTGCATATACCCATGTGACTTACACCTCTATGATTTTTTGTTTGTTTTATTCTTTTTTTTAAACATTTTATTTATTTATTTATTTATTTATTGGAGTGGGTGGGTTGGGGAGGGAGGGGGCAGGCGGGCCACTTCTCTTGGTCTTTCATTTATCTGTTTTTCATCCGTCTTTGTTCTTTGGCTCCTGTGGGCCTCCCATCGCGGTGGCCTCTGTTGTCGCAGAGCACCGGCTCTGGGTGCATGCGCTCCAGAGCCCCGGTTCGGTAATTGGACACATTGGTCCAGCCGCTCCGTGGCACGTGGGATCTTCCCAGGCCAGGGCTCAAACCGGCGCCCCTTGCACTGCAAGTCTGTGTCCTTACCCACTGGACCACCAGGGAAGCCCTGTTTTATTCTTAAACTTCTTATTTTGAGATAATTATAGGTTCCCATGCAGCTGTAAAAAAAATAATACAGAGAGCCCTGTACCCCGTCAATGGCACCATCCTGTGCAATTTTTGTACAATATCAGAACCTGGATGTTGGCACTGATGCAGAGGAGACCGAACATTCCCATCGGGCAAGGATCCCTCACAAAGCCCCTTTCTAGCCACACCCACTCCCCGCCTACCAGCACCTCCCTCTTAGCCCCGACCACCTCCCATCTATTCCCGTTTCCGTAGTTTTGTCATTTCAAGAATGTAATGTAGGTGAAATAAAACCTACATAAATAAAAATAGTGTAAAACCATTTGAGACTGGCTGTTTTCACTTGAACTCTCTGCAGACTCATCCTACTGGCTGCATGAATCAAGAGTTTTCCTTTCTATTACTGAGTAGTGTTCCTGGTGTGTGGACGTACCATAGTTAGCTCCATTCTTCTATCTGTTGAAGCACGACTGAGCTGTTTCCAGTTTGTAGCTCTCATGAATTCAGCTGCTATAAACATTCGAGCACGGGTTTGTGTGGGAAAATAACTCTTCGTTTATCTAGGAGTACAACTCCCAGGAGTTCATTTTCTAGATCCAGTGGTAGCTGCGTGCTTAGCTCTTGTTTTTTTTTTTTTTTTTTTTTTTCCTTAACTGACAAATTGTTTCCCAAGTTGCTGTACCACTTGAAACTTCCCTCTGAGCACTGCTTTCATTACATCCCGCAAATATTGGTAAGTTGTATTTTCATTTTTCTTCCTTCAGAATATCTCAAAATTCATCAAAATTTCTCTTGAGAGTCCTTGTATACCTAGGTGTTATTTAGAAATACGTTGTTTCATCTGCAAATGTCTTTCCATTTACATCCACCTTTCTGATATGGATTTTTAGTTAAATTCCTTGTTAGTCTGAGGACATATTTTGTGTGATTTCTATTTAATGAATGTGTTAGAGGTGTTATTTATGACCAGGGCTGTGGTCTCTCCTGGTGACTATTCCATGTGAGTGTGAGAAGAATGTGTAGATAGCTGTTGTTGGATGAAGTGTTTTATAAATGTCAATTAAATCCAGTTGATTGATGGTGCTGTTGAACTCAGCTATGTCCTTACTGATTTTCTGCCTGGTTCATGTGCTGATTACTGAGAGACTGGGTGTTGAAATCTCTGGCACTAATTGTGTCTTTGTCTATTTCTCCTTGTAGTTCTGCCTTTTTGCCTCCTGTATTTTGTTGCTGTATTATTGAGTATATACACGTTGTTGTTTTTTAGTCGCTAAGTTGTGTCAGACTGCGACCTCATGGACTGTGGCCTACCAGGCTCCTCTGTCCATGGGATTCTCCAGGCAAGAATACTGAAGTGGGTTATCATGCCCTTCTCCAGGGAATCTTCCCTACCCAGGGATCAAACCTGTGTCTCTTATGTCTTCTGCATTTCAGGTGGGTTCTTTCCCACTAGCACCACCTGGGAATCCCAACATCTGCCATACTTATTACTATTTTCTATTTGCTATGTTTGCCTTTAATTTTTATATTTAAATCTTTTATTTTCTGCCTTGTATGATTTTAAGTGTTTAAATGAATCAATTTTCTTTGTCCTCTTAGCGTGTAAATTATATACTTCTTAAAAATTTTTTTTAGTGGTTGCTCTAACATTTGTTGGGGCTTTCCTGGTGGCTCAGACAGTAAAGAATCTGCCTGTAATGTGGGAGGTCAGGGTTCAGTCCCTGGGTTGGGAAGATCCCTTGGAGAAGGAAATGGCAACCCACTCGAGTATTTTTGCCTGGAGAATCCCATGGACAGAGGAACCTGGAGCACTACAGTCCATAGGGTCGCATAGGCCCGGACACTGATGACGAACAGCTTCACTTTCACTAGTATTTGTTAGCATACATTTACAACTGAATGAAGTCTGCTTTCATATAGATGCACAGGTAGTGCAGGCACTTTATAAAAAAAAAATTCCCAATTACTCCCTCCCATCCGTTATAACTCAGTGTTGCTTTAAAAAATGTTGGCCTCTTTTATTGGTTTTTTATTTATTTATTTTCATCCATCTTCATTCTTTCGCCTGTGTGGGCCTTCCATTGCAGTGGCCTCTTGCACCAGCTCTGGGCACATGTGCTCCAGAGCGCTGGCTCGTAATTGGACACACCAATCCAGCCGCTTCTCAGCACGTGGGATCTTCCCGGGCCAGGGATTGAACTGGTACCCCTTACATGGCAAGGAGGACTCTTTACCCAGTGGACTATCAAGGAAGCCCTGTTTTTATTTTGAATAAACAGTTATCTGTCAGATCAGTTCAAAATAAGAAAAATAGAGGATTTTATCTTCATTTATTTCTTCTCTCAAGTCTCTTCCTTTATGTAGATCTGAGTTTCTGACCTGCATAATGCTCCTTCTCTCTAAAGAACTTCTTTTAACATTTCTCTCAAGGCAGGTCTACTGACAACAAATTCCCTCAGGTTTTATTTGCTTGAAAGAGTTTTTAAAATTTATTGTTGTGTTATTTATCATTAATAATTATTTATTCGGGTGTATTGGGTCTTTGTTGTGACATGTAGGATCTTAGTTCCTTGATCAGGTATTGAAATCATGTCCCCTGCACTGGAAAGCAGATTCTTAACCACTAGACTATTAGAGAAATCTCTGAAATAGTCTTTATTTTTCTTCCACTCTTGAAGGATAATTTTGACTGTTTTAATTTTTATTATTTTTGTAACACATTAAATATTTCATACTTCTCTTGTTTGTTTGATTTCTGATGAGAAGTCCAATATAATTCTTATCCTTGTCCCTCTTTAAGTAAAGCATTTTTTCTTCTGACTCCTTTCAAGATTGACTCTTTTTCTTTGGTTTTCTGCCATTTGAAGGTAGCAAGCCTGAATGTAGTTTGGGTATTTATCCTACCTCATGGTCTCTGAGATTCTTGGATCTGTTATTTGATATCCGTTGTTAATTTTGGAAAATTCTCACCAATTATTACTTCTAGGTTTTCTTCTCCTTTATTCCCCTTCTGGTATTCCCACGGTGTATATGTTGCCCATCTGTTCATTCTTTAGTCCTAGGACATACATTGTTTGCTTGTAAGGCTCTTCTGCCATTTCAATGGAAAGCCAGCAAAATTTAGTAAATCGCTCTCGCCCAGGAGGATTCAATATCCAGCTCTGTCTCCCCTTGATGAGCGGCAGCTGATGGCTTTCCTCGACTTCTCATCCTTTCAGTTGTTGTTTCGCAGGTGCTCCTCACAGACCCCTCCTCCCATCTGCCCGCTTCAAACATCTGAGTGGAACCTTTGAGTAGATCTGGGAGCTTCTCTCCCTGTGACTCCTTCACTTCTGGGATTTCATCCTGTTTCCAGCCACATTGGCGTTCCTGAAGTCCTCTCTCTGATACCTTAAACGAAGGTAAGGTTGTAGCTTTCTACTTGAATTTTACTTTACATCTGCACAGCTGGGGAGTAAGTACCTCTCTAAATGTGCAAGTCACCGTGTGCAATTTCCTTTCTTTTTAAGAGGCATATTCCTTCTAGTTCTGCCTGCATTTAGTCATTTTCCAGACCCTTCAAACAGTTGCTTTTCTTTAAATGACTTGAATAGAATTGACTCTTGTTATCTG
Source organism: Tragulus kanchil (assembly GCA_022376925.1). Taxonomy (NCBI): domain Eukaryota; kingdom Metazoa; phylum Chordata; class Mammalia; order Artiodactyla; family Tragulidae; genus Tragulus; species Tragulus kanchil. The sequence continues at coordinate 142,136,475 of JAIOJX010000003.1, forward strand.
TGGGGGAGCTAGCTTGTTTTATTCCTCCATTACCGGAACTAGAACCTAGGATGCTATCTCTTGACCTCTTTGATGAGAAGAGGTAAGTTTTAGGATGTAGACATTGCCAGCCATAAAAAAACAAAAGCCGTGTACCTGCTGTGTGCTCTGGAGGATCCATTAATATTTTCCTACTGCAAGTAAAGAGTAAAGTCACCATTGGCTGTTTTTAACATGTGTATTTTGGACTTAGGAATTTCTTCCAGGAGGACGTGTATATGTATATATCTAGATTTAATCTCAGCCTGTTTCTGTAGCTTGGAAGAGTATTGAGAGATGTGTTCTTCTGTTTATACTTTTTTATCTGCTCTTATGGTTGAGGAATGTACAGTAGGCAGCTCTCTCTTCTTCTCTAGTCCTTCGTGTTGTCACAAGCAGCTCTTGGTATTAATAAGCTAGAAATAATGATTCACTTCTGGTTATCCTTTCTTAGAGACCATGATAGATCACACAATCATGTTTTCCTAAACGGGAACACCCGGGACTTGCTGCTGCATGTGGGCAGGGCATGAAGTGGGCGGTTCTCTTCTATTCTGAGGTTCTCGGAGGTGGGGTTGGACATAGTGATGTTTATTCACAAACACCGTTGCCATTTGTGAGTGTGAGTTGACTTCTGTCATGGGGGAGAAATGAGCGACTCCCATCTGCCCGCTTCAAACATCTGAGTGGAACCTTTCAGTTGTTGTTTCGCAGGTGCTCCTCACAGACCCCTCCTCCCATCTGCCCGCTTCAAACATCTGAGTGGACCCTTTTTCTCTCCTGTGACTCCTTCACTTCTGGGATTTCATCCTGTTTCCAGCCACATTGGCGTTCCTGAAGTCCTCTCTCTGATACCTTAAACGAAGGTAAGGTTGTAGCTTTCTACTTGAATTTTACTTTACATCTGCACAGCTGGGGAGTAAGTACCTCTCTAAATGTGCAAGTCACCGTGTGCAATTTCCTTTCTTTTTAAGAGGCATATTCCTTCTAGTTCTGCCTGCATTTAGTCATTTTCCAGACCCTTCAAACAGTTGCTTTTCTTTAAATGACTTGAATAGAATTGACTCTTGTTATCTGTGGGGGAGCTAGCTTGTTTTATTCCTCCATTACCGGAACTAGAACCTAGGATGCTATCTCTTGACCTCTTTGATGAGAAGAGGTAAGTTTTAGGATGTAGACATTGCCAGCCATAAAAAAACAAAAGCCGTGTACCTGCTGTGTGCTCTGGAGGATCCATTAATATTTTCCTACTGCAAGTAAAGAGTAAAGTCACCATTGGCTGTTTTTAACATGTGTATTTTGGACTTAGGAATTTCTTCCAGGAGGACGTGTATATGTATATATCTAGATTTAATCTCAGCCTGTTTCTGTAGCTTGGAAGAGTATTGAGAGATGTGTTCTTCTGTTTATACTTTTTTATCTGCTCTTATGGTTGAGGAATGTACAGTAGGCAGCTCTCTCTTCTTCTCTAGTCCTTCGTGTTGTCACAAGCAGCTCTTGGTATTAATAAGCTAGAAATAATGATTCACTTCTGGTTATCCTTTCTTAGAGACCATGATAGATCACACAATCATGTTTTCCTAAACGGGAACACCCGGGACTTGCTGCTGCATGTGGGCAGGGCATGAAGTGGGCGGTTCTCTTCTATTCTGAGGTTCTCGGAGGTGGGGTTGGACATAGTGATGTTTATTCACAAACACCGTTGCCATTTGTGAGTGTGAGTTGACTTCTGTCATGGGGGAGAAATGAGAAGGGCTTTCTGACTCCTGGACCTGCTCTGAGTCAGAAGAAACTCCATCCCACGTAACCGCCGTATTTCCCAGGTTCTGGAGCCCAGAGCACCATTTTGAGATGAGTGAACAGAACTCTCAGCCCCACAGGCTGGGAATTCCTGTGTTAGATGTGACTTTCTGTTTGTGTCTACTACCAGGGAATAGACACAATGATAAAAACAGTCTTTTTTAAAAAAGTTTGTTTATTTATTTTTGAGTATTCTGGGTCTTCACTGCTGCCACAGGCTCTTCTCTAGTTGCAGAGAGTGGGGGCTGCTCTCTAGTTGAGCAGGCTTCTTGTTGCAATGACTTTCTTGTTGTGGAACTTGGGCTCTAGGGCACACGGGCTTCAGTAGTTGTGGCCCATGGGCTCAGTAGTTGCGGCTCCGAGGCTCTAGAGCACAGGCTCCATAGTTGTGGCTCCCAGGCTTAGTCACTCTGCGACATGTGGGATCTTCCCTGATCAGGGATCAAACCCATGTCTCCTGCATTGGTGGGTGAACTCTTTACCACTTAGCTACCAGGGAAGCCCTGAAAACAATCTTCGTGTTGTTAAAATACTTGTTGGCAACATTAAGAGACTGGACCCCAAGAGCTTTGGTGGGGTATAATGTTTACTTTTGTAAAAGGCTAAATCTCATGTTATGTGGACCCCTTCTAGGTGACTATCATCTTAGATGGGAAAATGCCTCCTCTGCCATAAGAGATCATATAGATGATTTATGAGGAGGGAAAGTGATACCCCAGTTTTCTTTATCCTTTTTTTTTTTTTTTTTAAATAAAACCTCTTACTTTTTAAAATTGTTTTTTAGAAGTTTGCCTTCTCTGGGTCTTCCATTGCTATGCAAGGGTTTTCTCTAGTTGTGGCACCTAGACTTAGTTGCCTTTCAGTTTGTGGGACCTTAGTTTCCCGACCAGGGCTCGAACCCATGTCCACTGCATTACATAGCAGATTCTTAACCACTAGATCTCCAGGGAAGTTCTTGTCCAGTTTTCCTAGCTACTAATTTTTATGTTTTTAAGTTTTCTTTTTTTTTTTTCCACTATATTTATTTGGTTGTGTGGGGTCTTAGTTGCAGCTAAGACCATTTGCTAAAGAGCATAGACTCTCTAGTTTGTGGTGTGCATGCTCAGTAGTTGTGGTATGAGGACTTAGTTGCTTGTAGCATGTGGGATCTTAGTTCCCTGGCCAGGGATCGAACCCATGTCCCTTGCTTTGGCAAGCTGAGTCTTAACCACTGGAGCACCAGGGAAGTCCCCTCTTTGTGGTGTGATTGGGTCTCCTAGTTTGGTCATCTCTCAATCATCTTTCCTGTCTACCCTTTGGCTCACCCTGCAGCTATTCCTAAACCCAACCTGATTTTCTGCGTGTTCTGGCTGTGTGTGGTCTGAAGCCTTAGCCTCCTGAGGTAGGCTTCCTCATGGCCCTCTCAGTCAGTATGGCTCCTGTAGAAAATCTTAGGAGAAGCTTTAACACAGTGGTTCTCCATCTTTTCTCCAGTCTGATAGACAAGATATATGTGTTTCTCTACTTGACCAATATTTATTGAACATCTGCTTTGACTCAGGTATGTTACAGCCTGGGGATCAGATGTATATATATAAAGATAATGAGTTTTTATAGGGATTCCCTGGTGGTCCAATGGGTAAAGAGCCTGCCTTGCAGTGCGAGGGGCATTGCTTTGATCCCTGGCCCAGAAGATCCCACGTGCCGCAGAGCTGCTGGACCTGTGTGTCCAATTTTGAGCCAGAGCTCTGGAGCACATGTTCCCAGAGCTGGTGCTCTGCAACGGAGAGAAGCCACTGTAATGGGAGGCCCACACAGGCTGAAGAATAAAAATGGGTGAAAATAATAAATTAGAAACCAATAAAAGAGGCCAAATTTTTTTTATAAAAGTAAAAGTAATCCTAAAAAAAGATAACGAGTTTTTGCTTCCACGAAGCTTATATTCTAGGAGGGATTACAGCTGAGTAAGTGAAAAATATCTGTGCAATGAATGCTTTGATGTGCATGTACAGGATATTGAAGGGACACACAGAAACACCTAATGTAAATGTGTAGGGATCAAGGAAGGGTTCTGGGAGGAGTGGTATCTAGGCCAAGGCCCAGGGGTGATAGGAGGAGAGGGGACCCAAGCAGAAGCATCATGTACACACTTATGTAGGACACATGCCCAGGAAGGACCCAGGGTCATGTCCAGCCTCCAACTACATCCTCTACCCACCCTTTTCTCTCCTGCTTAAGAGAGTATATAGACTACAGAGGAACAGTGAAGTCAACTTGGGGATAAACCAGACTCTGCTCTTTTTAAGAAGATAAGTCAAAAATTATTTACAAAGTGCTAAACGAACCCATGTCCCTTGCTTTGGCAAGCTGTCTTAACCACTGGAGCACCAGGGAAGTCTCCTAGTTTGGTCATCTCTCAATCATCTTTCCTGTCTACCCTTTGGCTCACCCTGCAGCTATTCCTAAACCCAACCTGATTTTCTGCGTGTTCTGGCTGTGTGTGGTCTGAAGCCTTAGCCTCCTGAGGTAGGCTTCCTCATGGCCCTCTCAGTCAGTATGGCTCCTGTAGAAAATCTTAGGAGAAGCTTTAACACAGTGGTTCTCCATCTTTTCTCCAGTCTGATAGACAAGATATATGTGTTTCTCTACTTGACCAATATTTATTGAACATCTGCTTTGACTCAGGTATGTTACAGCCTGGGGATCAGATGTATATATATAAAGATAATGAGTTTTTATAGGGATTCCCTGGTGGTCCAATGGGTAAAGAGCCTGCCTTGCAGTGCGAGGGGCATTGCTTTGATCCCTGGCCCAGAAGATCCCACGTGCCGCAGAGCTGCTGGACCTGTGTGTCCAATTTTGAGCCAGAGCTCTGGAGCACATGTTCCCAGAGCTGGTGCTCTGCAACGGAGAGAAGCCACTGTAATGGGAGGCCCACACAGGCTGAAGAATAAAAATGGGTGAAAATAATAAATTAGAAACCAATAAAAGAGGCCAAATTTTTTTTATAAAAGTAAAAGTAATCCTAAAAAAAGATAACGAGTTTTTGCTTCCACGAAGCTTATATTCTAGGAGGGATTACAGCTGAGTAAGTGAAAAATATCTGTGCAATGAATGCTTTGATGTGCATGTACAGGATATTGAAGGGACACACAGAAACACCTAATGTAAATGTGTAGGGATCAAGGAAGGGTTCTGGGAGGAGTGGTATCTAGGCCAAGGCCCAGGGGTGATAGGAGGAGAGGGGACCCAAGCAGAAGCATCATGTACACACTTATGTAGGACACATGCCCAGGAAGGACCCAGGGTCATGTCCAGCCTCCAACTACATCCTCTACCCACCCTTTTCTCTCCTGCTTAAGAGAGTATATAGACTACAGAGGAACAGTGAAGTCAACTTGGGGATAAACCAGACTCTGCTCTTTTTAAGAAGATAAGTCAAAAATTATTTACAAAGTGCTAAGAGTCCGGGTAGTATCCATAGTTAAGAAATGCACTTCAGAAATGGTTTAATGTTCCAGATGTATTGCCTCACATAGAGTAATTAATAAAACAAGAAAATTCATTAGAAATGCACCCCATCCGAAAGATAACCTCTGTTAAGAGTGGGGATACATTCTTCCAGTTTTTTTCTTTCCAGCTAGATGTTAAGAGTCTTGTGCAATATAATTGGCCTTTTCATTGAATGGATCATAAACATTTTCCAGTGCCATTAAATACTGTCCTTTAATATGATGTCTTTATTTAATTAACTCCTTTTTGTTTGGCATTTGGGGTGCCAAACAATACAACATTATAATATCTCGAAGGCTGTAAGCTGTGTAGTTGGATCTTACTAGCTTTGGAACTTCTGTAAAGTGGTTCTTCCATTTCTTAAGTTAAATTTGAGATTCACTCAAATACAATACAATGGAGTAAGTGCTAACAACAACAACAAAAAAAATTTTGAATAGTTCAAGAAAGCTATTGTGAAAGTGGCAAGTGTAAAAACAAGCGTGATTATTTTCTCAGTCATAAATCTAGATAAGGTTTTCAATTTATGTTTGCATGATTTGATGATATTATTTACCAAGTTGTTCAGAACTTTGAGACATAGACTGAGGAGTCATGGATAATAGTTTAGACACCCAAATAAAATCATAATGTTTTCTTAAAAGTTTACCATCAGAAACATCAAGGGGTAGTTCAGGAGAATTGCTTTTATAACTTACTGGATTTGGTAGAAAACTAATGCTTCATGTAAATTCAGGAGAAGAGGGTCTTAAACTCCTAAATTCAGATTAGTTATGTAAAGCATTTTAAGTACTTAAACTATTACCGTCTTATTTAAGGAAGGGCCAGGGGGTGATAGGAGGAGAGGACCCAAGCAGAAGCATCATGTACACACTTATGTAGGACACATGCCCAGGAAGGACCCAGGGTCATGTCCAGCCTCCAACTACATCCTCTACCCACCCTTTTCTCTCCTGCTTAAGAGAGTATATAGACTACAGAGGAACAGTGAAGTCAACTTGGGGATAAACCAGACTCTGCTCTTTTTAAGAAGATAAGTCAAAAATTATTTACAAAGTGCTAAGAGTCCGGGTAGTATCCATAGTTAAGAAATGCACTTCAGAAATGGTTTAATGTTCCAGATGTATTGCCTCACATAGAGTAATTAATAAAACAAGAAAATTCATTAGAAATGCACCCCATCCGAAAGATAACCTCTGTTAAGAGTGGGGATACATTCTTCCAGTTTTTTTCTTTCCAGCTAGATGTTAAGAGTCTTGTGCAATATAATTGGCCTTTTCATTGAATGGATCATAAACATTTTCCAGTGCCATTAAATACTGTCCTTTAATATGATGTCTTTATTTAATTAACTCCTTTTTGTTTGGCATTTGGGGTGCCAAACAATACAACATTATAATATCTCGAAGGCTGTAAGCTGTGTAGTTGGATCTTACTAGCTTTGGAACTTCTGTAAAGTGGTTCTTCCATTTCTTAAGTTAAATTTGAGATTCACTCAAATACAATACAATGGAGTAAGTGCTAACAACAACAACAAAAAAAATTTTTTTGAATAGTTCAAGAAAGCTATTGTGAAAGTGGCAAGTGTAAAAACAAGCGTGATTATTTTCTCAGTCATAAATCTAGATAAGGTTTTCAATTTATGTTTGCATGATTTGATGATATTATTTACCAAGTTGTTCAGAACTTTGAGACATAGACTGAGGAGTCATGGATAATAGTTTAGACACCCAAATAAAATCATAATGTTTTCTTAAAAGTTTACCATCAGAAACATCAAGGGGTAGTTCAGGAGAATTGCTTTTATAACTTACTGGATTTGGTAGAAAACTAATGCTTCATGTAAATTCAGGAGAAGAGGGTCTTAAACTCCTAAATTCAGATTAGTTATGTAAAGCATTTTAAGCTACTTAAACTTATTACCGCTTTCCTTATTCTAATACTATCAATGACAGTGTGAGTTTATAGTCATTGGAGAATTCTCAGTCAAGTCATAGGGATTTATGAATCCTTTAAAATGTGAATTTTGAAAAGCTCAAATATTATTGTCTCGTTAATGTCCATCTGATTTTGAATTTCTCTTAAATTTCTATTTCCCCCGAGGGCTGATATGTTTTATACCACCTTGAGATCATTAGTAGTTAGATCAAAGACAATTTCTTGCAGCATAGATATTTCATCATCTAGAAGCATCCACCAAAAAGCCATATAAGCATACCTAATTTTGAAGGAAGTGCTAAACCTTTCCTAATTCCATCTTGTTCCACAGTTTTTCTTTCTGGAGTTAATAGGACTGTTTGTCAGTCATAACCAGCTTATTACAGGTCAGTTCCAGGTCAGCCCCTGCTTTCTTCTCTAGCCTAATTTTCCAGACCCTTATCTCTCTCTCCCCCTCCTTGCCTCCCTCCTTCCCTCCTCTTCTCTCCTCTGTGTACCATTCAGACTCAGCATGGAGGCTGCCTCCCCGTCTCCTGAAGGCTGGGCTGGTTATCAGGGATGCGTGTCCCACAGGACACCTTTCCACCTGCTTCACTGTTGTCACTGCCCCAGGGAGCCTGTGGCCAGGGAGCAGGTGACAGAGGACCTGTCCTGGGTGACTGTAGGAGGCATGACCCTGTGGGCTGAGGACCTGGGGCCTAGGTGACTTAGAAAGCTATTGTGAAAGTGGCAAGTGTAAAAACAAGCGTGATTATTTTCTCAGTCATAAATCTAGATAAGGTTTTCAATTTATGTTTGCATGATTTGATGATATTATTTACCAAGTTGTTCAGAACTTTGAGACATAGACTGAGGAGTCATGGATAATAGTTTAGACACCCAAATAAAATCATAATGTTTTCTTAAAAGTTTACCATCAGAAACATCAAGGGGTAGTTCAGGAGAATTGCTTTTATAACTTACTGGATTTGGTAGAAAACTAATGCTTCATGTAAATTCAGGAGAAGAGGGTCTTAAACTCCTAAATTCAGATTAGTTATGTAAAGCATTTTAAGCTACTTAAACTTATTACCGCTTTCCTTATTCTAATACTATCAATGACAGTGTGAGTTTATAGTCATTGGAGAATTCTCAGTCAAGTCATAGGGATTTATGAATCCTTTAAAATGTGAATTTTGAAAAGCTCAAATATTATTGTCTCGTTAATGTCCATCTGATTTTGAATTTCTCTTAAATTTCTATTTCCCCCGAGGGCTGATATGTTTTATACCACCTTGAGATCATTAGTAGTTAGATCAAAGACAATTTCTTGCAGCATAGATATTTCATCATCTAGAAGCATCCACCAAAAAGCCATATAAGCATACCTAATTTTGAAGGAAGTGCTAAACCTTTCCTAATTCCATCTTGTTCCACAGTTTTTCTTTCTGGAGTTAATAGGACTGTTTGTCAGTCATAACCAGCTTATTACAGGTCAGTTCCAGGTCAGCCCCTGCTTTCTTCTCTAGCCTAATTTTCCAGACCCTTATCTCTCTCTCCCCCTCCTTGCCTCCCTCCTTCCCTCCTCTTCTCTCCTCTGTGTACCATTCAGACTCAGCATGGAGGCTGCCTCCCCGTCTCCTGAAGGCTGGGCTGGTTATCAGGGATGCGTGTCCCACAGGACACCTTTCCACCTGCTTCACTGTTGTCACTGCCCCAGGGAGCCTGTGGCCAGGGAGCAGGTGACAGAGGACCTGTCCTGGGTGACTGTAGGAGGCATGACCCTGTGGGCTGAGGCTCCAGGTCCTTGGCAGGAGTTCCTATTAGACTTCATTTACAGAACACAAGAAAATCAAAGAAAAATCATTAAGAATTCCAAGATGACCAAGGGATTGGGTGACTGGCCATTCAGTTCTAAGAAGGAAGTCCTCCTGAAGAAAGGGAAGGGGGTGTATAAGGCCACAAACCAATGAAACTGACCCTACCTGTGTAGATTCATTTCGTGGAAAACACTGCACTGGAAGGCTAGGTTGCCAGTCTGATATCAGGGAGCTGGGATTTGAACCTGGGTGGTTTAGTCTCATAGTTTCTTCTTTTAAACCTTAGCCGGCCCATCCCTTGTGTTGTGTGAGGCCAGGATTCATGCTCTGGGAGACTGGAAGCACAGGGTAAGAGAAGCCGTTTCTTTGTGCTTTTCCTGCATAGTGGTGCTTAGGTGAATGAATCTCAGCCATCTCTTTGGTCTTTGTTGTGGATGGATAGGGTCTCATCTATTATTTCTTCTTCTTTTTAAAATGTATTTATTTGTTTGTTTTTGGCTGCGTTGAGTCTTAGTTGCAGCACACAGGTTCTTTTGTTGTGGCACGTGGGCTTAGTCACCCCACGGCATTTGGGATCATAGTTCCCCGACCAGGAATTGAACCAAGGTCCCATGCATTGGAAGATGGAGTCTGAACCACTGGGCCACCAGGGAAGTCCTCACCAGTTCTTTACATTGGATGATAACAATAAAAGCAGCGTGTTGTCTATCAACGTTGTCCTGAGTTTTTTTTTTTATCCTGAGTTTTAAAAGGCTTCTCTTGTTACATGTGTAAATTTTTTTTTTTAATATTAACTTTGCTTTTTTTGAAAACATTGCATCTGTATAACCCTCCAGCAGCGTGAAAGTATGTATAAAGAGGGACTAGAATAGCAAGTGAAATAGCAGCTGTGTAATAAGTGCATCATAAAAGCATGAATCATGCCACTACCTTTTACTGCTGGTGTGTAGACTCACAGGTCCTCAGCGATCAGATGGGCACAGGGACATGGGCTGGGACAACACGAGACTGGACAGCACTTGTCCAGAGGGGGAAGCTTCGGGTAAGGGCCAGCCCCTGGTGCCCTGGGGAAAGGCTGGCCCTAATGTTAGAGAAAAGCCCCAGCCCAATTTTTCAGTGTAGGCAATTAACTAAAAAAAAAAAAAAAAGAAAATCTCTGTGTGGGCTGTAACATTTCTGTGAGCTGGATTTGGTTTGCAGTAACTGCTCACTTGTGCCCTTTGATTTATTGTGCTCACTGCCAGCTGGGCCCAGCGCGAAGGCTTTCATACAGCGTCCCATTTCAGACTGCCATCTGGCCCCCGGAGTCTGAGTCCCCATCACACCACAGGCGTAGACGAGTCCAGGATCCCGTGGTTGAGGTCTGAACCCAGCTCTTTCAAAGTCCATGGTTACTGGACTTAACTGCTCACTCTGTGGTATATGATTCATTCATTCCATTAAGAAGAAAGTGATATTAAGTCACTCACACATGCCAGAGATTGTTTTAGGTGACCAAGACACAGCAGTGATAGTGCCCTTGTGTGTGGGGGTGTTTGTGTGACTCTAACAAAGTAGAGAATGAAGGGGGCCACGAGTTGTTTTGTGTAACAGGAGTCCCCGGTTTCCACCCCTCAAAGGCCTGTTCCATGTCAGCCTCAGTTTATCCTGCCAGTTCTGTGTGCTCTGCCCCTTGTCCACCTGGCATCTAGATTCTCTGTCCTTCTGTCCAGTCTGGTTCACTACTTCACTTTCCACTGTTCAGCTCAGAATTCACACCCTCAGCTCGACCCTACACATATGGTCCGATAACAAAGCAATGCAGCCTTTGACTTGGCCCTGGGGACATGCCCCTCAATCCCAGACCCCACCCCTTCACAGACATGGGATGTCAGGGAATGTCATGTAAAATGTCTTGCATATTAAACGTAGGTGTACTTATGCCATAAAAGAAAGAACAGTCTCACACCAACCAGCTATTACTCTGTCCAGAAAGTCATACGTATTCTTTTTTTTTTTTTTGGCTATTCTGGGTTTTCACTGCTGCCACAGGCTCTTCTCTAGGTACAGGCAGTGAGGGCTACTCTTTAGTTGAAGTGAGCAGGCTTCTTATTGTGACATCTCTTGTTGTGGAATTCAGGCTCTGGGGCACACGGGCTTCCACAGTTGTGGCTCCTAGGCTTGGGAGCACAGGCTCAATAGTTGTGGCTCACAGCATGTGGGATCTTCTCAGATCAGGGATCAAACTTGTGTCCCTTGCATTAGCAGGTACATTCTTTACCACTGAGCTACCAAGGAAGCCCGTACATATTCTTCTTACATGCTAAGTCTGAAACTTTATTTCAGGTTAGTTGTACTTTTGGGGGGGGGTCAGGTTTATTGAGGTACAAATTAAATATAGTAAAAATTGCCTCTTTTAATATATGTACTTCTTCGAATTTTGGCAAGCACATACAATCATGTAACTTTTGATCACAACCAAGATATAAAGCATTTCTATCACCCCCTACCCCTGCCCCAAATTTCCTCCTGCCTCTTTGGGGTCAGTCTTCTGCCCTCAATCCCTGTCCCTAGACACCACCGCTTGTCTGGTTTCTGTTGCTGTGGTTTCATCTTGTCCATAAGGTCACATAAATGAAATCATACAGTTTTACAGCCTTTTAATTGTTGAATAGTATTCTCAACTGTTCTTCACTGGCAACAGTAACTTTGAATTTCTAACAAAAACCAATGAGAAATAATGGTTCCTGTTAGAAACTTGTTTACAAAGCACTTTCAAGAGCAGACCAATGTCATTACAAGAAGCACTTGAGGGGCTTCCCTGGTGGTCCAGTGGGTAAGGACACCACCTTTCAGCTCGACCACCTCACCGACCAATATGGTCCGATAACAAAGCAATGCAGCCTTTGACTTGGCCCTGGGGACATGCCCCTCAATCCCAGACCCCACCCCTTCACAGACATGGGATGTCAGGGAATGTCATGTAAAATGTCTTGCATATTAAACGTAGGTGTACTTATGCCATAAAAGAAAGAACAGTCTCACACCAACCAGCTATTACTCTGTCCAGAAAGTCATACGTATTCTTTTTTTTTTTTTTGGCTATTCTGGGTTTTCACTGCTGCCACAGGCTCTTCTCTAGGTACAGGCAGTGAGGGCTACTCTTTAGTTGAAGTGAGCAGGCTTCTTATTGTGACATCTCTTGTTGTGGAATTCAGGCTCTGGGGCACACGGGCTTCCACAGTTGTGGCTCCTAGGCTTGGGAGCACAGGCTCAATAGTTGTGGCTCACAGCATGTGGGATCTTCTCAGATCAGGGATCAAACTTGTGTCCCTTGCATTAGCAGGTACATTCTTTACCACTGAGCTACCAAGGAAGCCCGTACATATTCTTCTTACATGCTAAGTCTGAAACTTTATTTCAGGTTAGTTGTACTTTTGGGGGGGGGTCAGGTTTATTGAGGTACAAATTAAATATAGTAAAAATTGCCTCTTTTAATATATGTACTTCTTCGAATTTTGGCAAGCACATACAATCATGTAACTTTTGATCACAACCAAGATATAAAGCATTTCTATCACCCCCTACCCCTGCCCCGAAATTTCCTCCTGCCTCTTTGGGGTCAGTCTTCTGCCCTCAATCCCTGTCCCTAGACACCACCGCTTGTCTGGTTTCTGTTGCTGTGGTTTCATCTTGTCCATAAGGTCACATAAATGAAATCATACAGTTTTACAGCCTTTTAATTGTTGAATAGTATTCTCAACTGTTCTTCACTGGCAACAGTAACTTTGAATTTCTAACAAAAACCAATGAGAAATAATGGTTCCTGTTAGAAACTTGTTTACAAAGCACTTTCAAGAGCAGACCAATGTCATTACAAGAAGCACTTGAGGGGCTTCCCTGGTGGTCCAGTGGGTAAGGACACCACCTTGCAGTTCAAGGGGTGCCAGTTCGATCCCTGGCCTGGGAAGATCCCATGTGCCACGGAGCGGCTGGATGTGTCCAATGACCAAGCCGGAGCTCTGGAGCGCATGCTCCCAGAGCTGGTGCTCTGTGACAACAGAGGCCACCGCGATGGGAGGCCCACATAGGCCAAAGAACAAAGATGGGTGGAAATAGATAGATGAAAGACCAATAGAAGTGGCCCACCACCTCCTCCGTCCCCAACCCGCCCCCCCCCTCAAGAAGCACTTGAATTCAACAGCATCCATTGATTTATGCATATAATTCATTGACATATGAGATCATGCCTAGTCAAACTAATAGTTCTTGGGGATCATGGTGGCAATTGGGTGGGTAAAGATTAAGGAACCAAGGAGTTACCTTGAAAATTCTGAACTTCCATCATTCTCACCCCACATAAAAAAATACAGATACAAATGTTGCAATGTGATGCATACTGCTAGTGTTTAATCAGTGCTTAGTCTGTGTGCAGATTGGAAAGAATTTCCAGGTATGAGGCAGAATGAGAGGAAAATAAAATTTGTTAAGAGTGGGAGACGCTGTTAGAACAGCAGGCTGACTCAAAGGAGAGCTGAACCCTTTCACAGGCTTGCAGATAATTTCTATAGCCTCATGACAGAGAAAATTCCTCCTGGAATTGTGGCATTAGCCGATTGGTTAGGATGCTATAGGGTGGATAGTAGAGTGGTTATTTTATATAATATGGGGTCAGGGAACTGGCCGGTTTAGATCTGGAGGCTCATGGCAACAGTTGCTATGGGACTTGGTCATTTCTAGAGATTTTTTATCCTGTGACTTAGTACAGGGCTTCACAGCAGTGACCAAAGCAAGACCAACAAGTTGGGTCTACATAGAAAATTAGTGTTTCTGGGGCACCCCCATGCATAGGTTGATTGGAATTAGCTTCCTGAGCATCTCAGGCAAGTTTGGTGAAGCGGGAAGAGAAATCATTTCAGTCAGGGTGAACAGTGAATTCAAAGAGCCTGTGGCATTGTGCTAATACATCAAGATTAGCATAAAGTCTTGGCTGGTGCTCAGCTGTTTGCACTAGTCAGACCATCAAGATGGTCAGTATTCATTCTGATTGACGAGAGCATAGGCCTTGTGTGCTAAGTTACTTCGAATGTGTCCAACCTTTGCAACCTCACAGACTATAGCCCACCAGGCTCCTCAGTCCATGGGATTCTCCAGGCAAGGATACTGCAGTAGGCTGCCATTTGCTTCTACAGGGGATCTTCCAGATCCAGGGATTGAACCCATGTCTCTTATGTCTCCTGCTTCGGCAGTCTGGTTCTGTACCACGAGCACCAGCTGGTAACAGTAAGGCATGGGCCTTTTCACTTGGTAAATATTTTAAAATTATCTTCACAGAATGCCCTTAGGCCAGTTAGCCTCAGGCAGTTAAGCTGTTGCACATTTGAGCCCAGCTAGAAGCACAAATTATAAGAGAGACTCTTTAAAAAAAAAAAAAATTTTTTTTAATGTATTTGTTTGGTTGCACTGGGTCTTAGTTATGGTATGTGGGATCTAGTTCCCTGACCAGGGATTGAACCCAGGTCCCCAGCATTGGGAGCACAGATTCTTAGCCACTGGACCACCAGGGAAATCCCTAAGAAAGACTCTTGAACCCAGAGACTGCTGTCCATAGTACATATTGAGCTGAGCATTGTTCCATACTAAGACTTCCTAAGGAGGCCAAGTCTACATAGCTTAACAGTAATAAGTGCCATGGGCAAAACTGGGGTCCCCAGAGTTCTTTTCCTAGGACCACCCAGAAGACAGCCTGAACCAAAACCACTTAGGAAAGTGCCCAGCATAAAGCAGCTCATCAGTAGGTATTAATATCTGTTCATCTGTGAACAGAGGACATTCAGGGATCTGTTATGTTTTCTTCTGAAGTTCTGTCTCTGATTAACATCTGTTTTACTACAATAGGTTATGTTTATTAGGTGAGAAATGAAATATATCCTGCCTTATCCATAAATACGAATGTCAAAGCCATGAGGGATTCTAGCCCTCCAAATGTGAATTTCTGAGCCCAAAGGGCTCCCAGGAAGAACAATACCTGCTAGCCAGCAGCCAGCAGCCACTCCCCAGTATAAGCACGAAGGAAGTCAGGAGGAGGATGTGGAGGAGGGCTGTGAACACTGCTGGAGACTGGCCCCAGATAGCTGTTCAGTTCAGTCGCTCAGTTGTGTCCAACTCTGCGACTCCGTGGACTGAAGAACGCCAGGCTTCCCTGTCCTTCACCATCTCCCTAAGCCTGCTCAGACTCGTGTCCATTGACTCAGTGATGTCATCCAACCATCCCGTTCTCTGTTCCCTTCTCCTTCTGTCTTCTATTTTCCCCAACATCAGGGTCTTTTCCAATGAGTTGTCTCTTCTCATCAGGTGGTCAAAGTATTGGAGCTTCAGCTTCAGCATCACTCCTTCCAATAATATTCAGGGTTGATTTCCTTTAGAACTGACTAGCTTGATCTCCTTGCAGTCCAAGGGACTCTCAAGAGTCTTGTCCAATACCACAGTTCAAAGGCATCAATTCTTCAGCGTGCAGCTTTCTTTATGGTCCAACTCTCATATCCGTACATGACTACTGGGAAAACCATAGCTTTGACTATACAGACTTTTGTCAGCCAGTGATGTCTTTGCTTTTGAATACGCTGTCTTGGTTTGTCATAACTTTTCTTCCAAGGAGCAAGCATCTTTCAATTTCATGGCTTAAGTTACCATCTGCAGCGATTTTGAAACCCAAGAAAATAAAGCCTGTCACTGTTTCCTTTGTTTGCCCATCTATTTGCTTGAAGTCCCATGGGCGGGTCCCCAGAGTTCTTTTCCTAGGACCACCCAGAAGACAGCCTGAACCAAAACCACTTAGGAAAGTGCCCAGCATAAAGCAGCTCATCAGTAGGTATTAATATCTGTTCATCTGTGAACAGAGGACATTCAGGGATCTGTTATGTTTTCTTCTGAAGTTCTGTCTCTGATTAACATCTGTTTTACTACAATAGGTTATGTTTATTAGGTGAGAAATGAAATATATCCTGCCTTATCCATAAATACGAATGTCAAAGCCATGAGGGATTCTAGCCCTCCAAATGTGAATTTCTGAGCCCAAAGGGCTCCCAGGAAGAACAATACCTGCTAGCCAGCAGCCAGCAGCCACTCCCCAGTATAAGCACGAAGGAAGTCAGGAGGAGGATGTGGAGGAGGGCTGTGAACACTGCTGGAGACTGGCCCCAGATAGCTGTTCAGTTCAGTCGCTCAGTTGTGTCCAACTCTGCGACTCCGTGGACTGAAGAACGCCAGGCTTCCCTGTCCTTCACCATCTCCCTAAGCCTGCTCAGACTCGTGTCCATTGACTCAGTGATGTCATCCAACCATCCCGTTCTCTGTTCCCTTCTCCTTCTGTCTTCTATTTTCCCCAACATCAGGGTCTTTTCCAATGAGTTGTCTCTTCTCATCAGGTGGTCAAAGTATTGGAGCTTCAGCTTCAGCATCACTCCTTCCAATAATATTCAGGGTTGATTTCCTTTAGAACTGACTAGCTTGATCTCCTTGCAGTCCAAGGGACTCTCAAGAGTCTTGTCCAATACCACAGTTCAAAGGCATCAATTCTTCAGCGTGCAGCTTTCTTTATGGTCCAACTCTCATATCCGTACATGACTACTGGGAAAACCATAGCTTTGACTATACAGACTTTTGTCAGCCAGTGATGTCTTTGCTTTTGAATACGCTGTCTTGGTTTGTCATAACTTTTCTTCCAAGGAGCAAGCATCTTTCAATTTCATGGCTTAAGTTACCATCTGCAGCGATTTTGAAACCCAAGAAAATAAAGCCTGTCACTGTTTCCTTTGTTTGCCCATCTATTTGCTATGAAGTGATGGTACCAGGTGCCATGATCTTTGTTTTTTGAATGTTGAATTTTAGGCCAGCTTTTTCACTCTCCTCTTTCACCTTCATCAAGAGGCTTTTTAGTTCCTGTTTGCTTTGTGCCATAAGCATGGTATCATCTGCATACCTGAGGTTATTGATAGTTTCCTGGCTATCTTGATATCATCCAGTCTGGCATTTTGCATGATGTACTCTGCATATAAGTTAAATAAGCAGGGTGACGATATACAGCCTTGATGTTCTCCTTTCCCAATTTGGAACCAGTCCATTGTTCCATGTCCAGTTCTAACTATTGCCTCTTGTCCTGCATACAGGTTTCACAGGAGGCAGGTAAGGTAGTCTGGTATTCCCTTCTCTTTAGAATCTTCCACAGTTTGTTGTGATCCACACAGACAAAGGCTTTAGCATAGTCAATGGAGCAGAAATAGATGTTTTTTTGGAATTCCCTTGCTCTTTCTATGATCCAGTGAATGCTGGCAATTTGATCTTTGGTTCCTCTGCCTTTTGTAAATCCAGCTTGTACATTTGGAAGTTCTCGGTTCACATACTGTTGAAGCCTAGTTTGGAGGATTTTGAGCATTACTTTGCTAGCATGTGAAATGAGTGCAATGGTTTTCCTTTATTAACTATAATCTTTTGATGTTCAGATTACCTGCCCTTTGTTGCAAACTGCTATATAACCTGACTCCTCCCCCTGTCTCTTCAGGGCAGTTCTCTCAGGGTCACTTGAGATACTGTCTTCCAGGCAAGAAGTCCTAAAATTTCCCACTGAATAAAACCTAACTCTCAGCTTTTAGGTTGTGACGATTCTTTTAAGTCAACATGGGTTTGATTTAAAAGAACTCCATTCTGATTTTTGATATTTAGATAATATTTAATCCAACTCTAGTTTTGCAAATGGGAAAGTAATTTGGCTTAAAGACCCAGCTGGACAGTGAAGGCAGCTGTGATTGAACTCAAGTGGACAGATTCAACGTCTCAAAGTCAGTTTACTCTCCTGTTTTAATAAAACAAATCCTCTCCCACCCTCTCCACCCATCATCCCTTCCAAAGAAAAATGTGTTGTCTTCCTGAAACTGAGGCAGATTCAATTTCCGTTTTCACGTCTCAGTTCAGTAAGGTCCTGGTTTGGCCTACAGCAGCAAGTAAATATCACAGATGAAGTGGATATAAAATGAAAACTCGCACCTCATAAAACTTCACTTTTTAGTTCCTGTTTGCTTTGTGCCATAAGATGTATACGCAGGGCCTGGCTATCTTGATTCCAGCCTGGCATTTTGCATGCTGTACTCTGCATATAAGTTAAATAAGCAGGGTGGCAATATACAGCCTTGATGTTCTCCTTTCCCAATTTGGAACCAGTCCATTGTTCCATGTCCTGTTCTAAATGTTGCTCCTTGACCTGCATACAGGTTTCACAGGAGGCAGGTAAGGTAGTCTGGTATTCCCTTCTCTTTAGAATCTTCCACAGTTTGTTGTGATCCACACAGTCAAAGACTTTAGCATAGTCAATGAAACAAAGGTAAATGTTTTTGTGAAATTCCCTTGCTCTTTCTATGATCCAGTGAATGCTGGCAATTTGATCTTTGGTTCCTCTGCCTTTTGTAAATCCAGCTTGTACATTTGGAAGTTCTCGGTTCACATACTGTTGAAGCCTAGTTTGGAGGATTTTGAGCATTACTTTGCTAGCATGTGAAATGAGTGCAATGGTTTTCCTTTATTAACTATAATCTTTTGATGTTCAGATTACCTGCCCTTTGTTGCAAACTGCTATATAACCTGACTCCTCCCCCTGTCTCTTCAGGGCAGTTCTCTCAGGGTCACTTGAGATACTGTCTTCCAGGCAAGAAGTCCTAAAATTTCCCACTGAATAAAACCTAACTCTCAGCTTTTAGGTTGTGAC
The DNA here is from genome assembly GCA_022376925.1 of Tragulus kanchil. NCBI lineage: Eukaryota > Metazoa > Chordata > Mammalia > Artiodactyla > Tragulidae > Tragulus > Tragulus kanchil. The sequence goes on from JAIOJX010000003.1 coordinate 142,155,258, forward strand.
GATTCTTTTAAGTCAACATGGGTTTGATTTAAAAGAACTCCATTCTGATTTTTGATATTTAGATAATATTTAATCCAACTCTAGTTTTGCAAATGGGAAAGTAATTTGGCTTAAAGACCCAGCTGGACAGTGAAGGCAGCTGTGATTGAACTCAAGTGGACAGATTCAACGTCTCAAAGTCAGTTTACTCTCCTGTTTTAATAAAACAAATCCTCTCCCACCCTCTCCACCCATCATCCCTTCCAAAGAAAAATGTGTTGTCTTCCTGAAACTGAGGCAGATTCAATTTCCGTTTTCACGTCTCAGTTCAGTAAGGTCCTGGTTTGGCCTACAGCAGCAAGTAAATATCACAGATGAAGTGGATATAAAATGAAAAACTCTCGCACCTCATAAAACTTCAGGACAGCATCTCAGAGAGGGTGATGTCCAGTGGTTTTACAAGGCCATTTTGGGGCAGGCCCTCAGTCCTCTGCCAAGAGCTCCCTGAACCTGTAAGGGGAGGGTAAGGTCTGGATGCTGCTCATTGTTTTTCCGGGATAAAGAAACTGATTTAGGATTAATTCAGGTGAGTGTTATCTCAAGTGCTCCTATTCACTCTTTACTGCATAGACACGTTTCTTTTATTATGTCTTCCTACTACCGTGGTAGGAAGACTCATTTCCAGAGTGTTATATGTCTGGTTTTTACGACAGAAAAATGGGTGACTATTCTAATGTCAACAGGAGAAGGAGAAGAGACTTGAGAGCATTTGCTGCAGCAAGCAGCTGGATTCCTTGCTGAGCGCTTTTACAGTCTAATTAGGGTGAGTTACACACAGTGTGATTTGGACTGAGCTGCCTTCTTGCAAAGGTAACTTACACTTTCTGCCTAATCTTAGCCTCCAAAATGAAACTGAATAGAATGCTAGAAATTAGTGGATTTTAAACAAGGAGTTTTCTGCCCTTCTTGAATTAACAAAAGAGTGAGTAAATGGATAAAACCCAGTCATGAAAACCCTCTGAAGGGACAGCATCTCTGCCGAAGCCCTTGATGAGCCTGTCCTAGGGTGCTGGTGCCTTTGTGTTCAGCTTGGGAAAAAGTGAATAACAAAGTAGTTCAGGGCCTTGTTCTGGGATCTGGCACGTCAACGGATCTTGCAGGTGCTGGAGAATCTCTAGAAGAACAATAGCATTCAGGCGGGGAGCCCTTCTCATTGTCAAAGAAATGCCATGGCAACATCTCTGTGAAGCTGTGTGTGGGCGGATGGGACAGAGCCAAATGCACATTCACCCTATGTGTGCTCATGTGTTTCACATGGACCACCCTCCCTTTTAAATCCTCATGTACCTATATATAGTCAGTCACATATGCTTATATCAGCTACCTCACACCAGCTTCTGATTGGTACTTCAAACTCAGAACGAGGAGTGAAACCGAATAAATTTATCAGTGAGGGGGACAGGAAGTCTGCACAGAAGCCTACGCTGTATGAATGAACCTAAGCGCGAAAAGGCACTTCTGAGCTTCGAGAGCTCTCCAGGGATGGAGCTCATCTGGAGGAATCAGGAACAATCACGGCTATAACTAGCTAGGGATTTGAGAGTGACTTGATTCTTTCTGCAGGTAGAACAAAACTGAAGTCTTTTTTCAGTTTAGTGTTTTAGTTTTGGTTCCAGCTTCCCTGGTGGCTCAGATGGTAAAGAATCTGCCTGTAATTCGGGAGACCTGGGTTTGATCCCTAGGTCAGGAATACTCCCTGGAGAAGGGAATGGCAACCCACTTCAGTATTCCTGCCTGGGAAATCCTATGGACAGAGGAGCCTGGCAAGGTATAGTCCATGGGGTCACAAAAAAATCACACAAGGGCTTCCCCTAGTGGTCCAGTGGGTAAGGACACAGACCTGCAGTGCAAGGGGCTCCAGTTCGATCCCTGGCCTGGGAAGATCCCACGTGTCGCGGAGCGGCTGGACCAATGTGTCCAATCACCTGTGATTTGGACTGAGCTGCCTTCTTGCAAAGGTAACTTACACTTTCTGCCTAATCTTAGCCTCCAAAATGAAACTGAATAGAATGCTAGAAATTAGTGGATTTTAAACAAGGAGTTTTCTGCCCTTCTTGAATTAACAAAAGAGTGAGTAAATGGATAAAACCCAGTCATGAAAACCCTCTGAAGGGACAGCATCTCTGCCGAAGCCCTTGATGAGCCTGTCCTAGGGTGCTGGTGCCTTTGTGTTCAGCTTGGGAAAAAGTGAATAACAAAGTAGTTCAGGGCCTTGTTCTGGGATCTGGCACGTCAACGGATCTTGCAGGTGCTGGAGAATCTCTAGAAGAACAATAGCATTCAGGCGGGGAGCCCTTCTCATTGTCAAAGAAATGCCATGGCAACATCTCTGTGAAGCTGTGTGTGGGCGGATGGGACAGAGCCAAATGCACATTCACCCTATGTGTGCTCATGTGTTTCACATGGACCACCCTCCCTTTTAAATCCTCATGTACCTATATATAGTCAGTCACATATGCTTATATCAGCTACCTCACACCAGCTTCTGATTGGTACTTCAAACTCAGAACGAGGAGTGAAACCGAATAAATTTATCAGTGAGGGGGACAGGAAGTCTGCACAGAAGCCTACGCTGTATGAATGAACCTAAGCGCGAAAAGGCACTTCTGAGCTTCGAGAGCTCTCCAGGGATGGAGCTCATCTGGAGGAATCAGGAACAATCACGGCTATAACTAGCTAGGGATTTGAGAGTGACTTGATTCTTTCTGCAGGTAGAACAAAACTGAAGTCTTTTTTCAGTTTAGTGTTTTAGTTTTGGTTCCAGCTTCCCTGGTGGCTCAGATGGTAAAGAATCTGCCTGTAATTCGGGAGACCTGGGTTTGATCCCTGGTCAGGAATACTCCCTGGAGAAGGGAATGGCAACCCACTTCAGTATTCCTGCCTGGGAAATCCTATGGACAGAGGAGCCTGGCAAGGTATAGTCCATGGGGTCACAAAAAAATCACACAAGGGCTTCCCCTAGTGGTCCAGTGGGTAAGGACACAGACCTGCAGTGCAAGGGGCTCCAGTTCGATCCCTGGCCTGGGAAGATCCCACGTGTCGCGGAGCGGCTGGACCAATGTGTCCAATCACCGAGCCGGAGCTCTGGAGCGCATGCGCCCAGAGCCAGCGCTCTGCAGCAACAGACGCCACCGCGATGGGAGGTCCACAGGAGCCAAAGAACAAAGACGGATGAAAATAGAGAAATGAAAGACCAATAGAAGTGGCCGGCCCATCCCCCTCCCTCCCCCCCCCCCCCAAAAAAAAAGATAAAAAAAAAAAAATCACACACAAAATCATTTTTGATTAGGAAAGATTCAGAGTAAATAAAGTTTTCACAATTTAATTGTTTCAGTTGTTGTTGTTCAGTTGCTTAGTCATGTTCGACTCTGCAACCCCAGGGACTGCAGCATGCCAGGCTTCCCTGCCCTTCTGTACCTCCCAGAGTTTGTCCAAACTCATTGAGTCAATGACGCCATCCAACCATCTCATCCTCTGTCGTTCCCTTCTCCTTCTGCCCTCAGTCTTTCCTAGCAGCTTAAAGCAAAAAACATTCATTATCACGCATAGCTTCTGAGGACCAGGAATCTGGGGAAATCTTAGCCAGGTACTTCTGGCTCAGGCTGTAATCAAGGTGTTGGCTGAGACTGCAGTCATCTGAAGGCTTGACTTGGGCCGGAGAATCCACTTCCAAGGTGGCTCACTGCCAAGCCAGAGGCGTATCCATAGGCTACTTGCATGTCTTCGTGATATGGCAGTTAAGCTGTCCCAGAGCAAGGGATCCAGGAGAAAAAAGAAAGCATCATCCAGAGTCTTTTATAAGCTAGATTTAGAAGTTACATACAATCACATCCGCTATATTCCATTGGCCATATAGACTAGTCCTGATACCATGTGCGAGAGGACTACGCAAGTTGGAATCATTGGCGTGGGACCAACTTCCACATATTGCTTCTTCCTGCTGGTGGAGTGATCCTGGGTGCATCTGAATTTATCACTTGCTAATATTAGAAACCTCCAGTTAAGAGGAAAAACTCACAGTGTATGTCACGTGGTGACTAGATACTCAATCACTACCAGCATCTGTTAGCACTCCAGGGACTATTTCTCAGAAAGGAGAAGTTACTTTCTAAAGAGGGAGTAGTTTTACTTCAAAACCCCTCAGAGCCATGGCCGAAATTGTCTACATGGGGCTTGCTCTTGGCTCCTTATGGCATGCTGATCGGCCACAATTGCTCTGATCTCCTTGGTCAAAAAGGCCACATGGCAGAGCTCCTTGCACAGCAGCCTGAAGCAGCTGGAGAGACTTCTGTCAGTGATGGTTCCCCTCAGAGCTGGACCATATGAATGGGTCAGAGCAACACAGCTGCAAGAAAACAGTAGGACAAATCTAGAAAATACCACATTCTACAAAACAGTGACCATGTACTAGAACCACTGACAGGAAGAAGAATTTTCTTATGGTATTTTCTGGTTTGTTTGTTTGTTTTTCCTTTAAAGATTCATTGTTAGATAACACCCGGTAGATCAATGCTGCATACAAAGTTCTAGAGACTGTTCATTTGTATAGAAACAGCGTTTGGAAGAACAGCCCCAGGTGCTGTATCACTGCACTAAGCTCATTTTTCTGAGCCTTAGGTGTCTTTTATAGTAACCCAACATGTGATTAAGAAGGTGATACAGTAGGAGTTATTACCCTTGCACCTTTCAGAAAAGACGTTCCATTCTTCCAGGGCTGCAGTATTGGTTTCGGTTTACTACTTTAGAAGGACAGAACTATCTATAGATTTCTGATTTCTTCCTACCACAGTGGCCCTTCTTTCTCATATCAGGGAGTCAATATCAATTTTCTGCCCATTGTAGAGTCTATTTTTTTCTAACTCTACCCTCTAGAATGTGACAATAACCTTGAATTAGTGTTAGAGTTTGACGAGAACCACTAGGAGACAGACCTGAGCCAAATCTCACTCATTTGACCATCACAGACTCCCTCTGTGATTGACGACCCACTGTAGTATTCTGAGACCTTTATCTTGGAACCTGTGTTTAGATAAGTCTGGAGAATTATCATTTCCCAAAGTCCATTTACCCTGGTAAGTGGCCACATTCCCTTTGGTCAAGACTAAAAGAACACTCAGAGTGTATGTGTGTGTGGGGGGGGTCTGCAGGCATTTCATTTCCCCTACAATGTCCCTTCCGTCAAGGCACTCTAAGTCTGAATTAAGCAAGCCTGAGGTGAGCTGTTTGGTAGACATTTTGTGTCCACTCACATCGGCCTTTTACCATTTCTGGGACACCCTCCTCTGGTTGGTGGGTTCTCCTGCTTCTGGTGTCTGTATCTATGACTGTCTTCAGACCTCTGCCCTTTGGCTTTTAGAGCCACTTTGGTCATGTGCACAGAACGCAGTAAGTGCCTGGGAGCTTGGGAGCCCCTCCCTCTTGGGGCCCTCAGTCAGTGACTGATCTGAGAATGTGAAAGCGTAGCTTCCTTGCTTGGAGTTAGGACAAAATCTGGGATAATTTAAACTCCAGATTTCTTTTTTTTAAAAAAAAATATATATATTAATTTTGGGAGGGGGCACTTTTATTGATCTTTCATTTATTTATTTTCACCCATCTTTATTCTTTGGCCTGTGTGGGCCTCCCATTGCAGTGGCCTCTCTCGTTGCACAGCACCGGCTCCAGGCACATGCGCTCCAGAACTCTGGCTTGGTAATTGGACACATCGGTCCAGCTGCTCTGCAGCACGTGGGATCTTCCCAGGCCAGGGATCGAACCAGTGCCCCTTGCACTGCAAGGCAGAGTCCTTATCCATTGGACCACTGGAGAAGCCCTAAACTCCAGACTTCTTAGTAGGATCACACCGAGGTGGAGACTGTACCTGAAATGGCACCTTTTCCTATCATGCTTCTTCTGTCCTGACTGGTTTCTTCTGAAGTCCTTCCTTAGTCAACAACTTGCATAGGAATCTTCATTTTGGGTCTGCTTCCAAGGAACTTGACCTAAAACAAGAGTCATAGCAATTGTAGTGGCTCAGGTCTCTGTTCATCAGACTTCGATTTTGTTTGTTGGTTATACTCATCAAGGAGAAAGTAAACGGACTGACCACTCACCTCAGTTCTAAAGAGCTCATGACCAATGACCATTGCCAAAGGTCCCCATGGGTTGGACTCTTCTTTTAGATTGTTTCCATATCCTATTCAGGACCACCGCTACCTTGTCTCTGGGAGTTAAATACTCCTCCTAGATTTTTGTCTACCATGGAATCCCAAGATTGTCATTGACATCAGGAAAAGTATTTCCATTTCAGGATCTCCCACCAGTATCCCCAGCCTGTAGAGGACAGGCCCTACCATTGCTTTTGAGGATGATGGCAATACTTTCATCAGTATAATTCTTAAAAGCTTCATAAAGAAAGTGTATCCTGAGTTCTCTTGAGGTACCTAGGAGACTGATGAAAGGGATCCCTGTGATAATTTCATGTTAGCATTCATATACCCCATAGGGCCCCCCGTGTATTTGGTCTGAGAATGTGCAAAGTCAGTGACTGATCTGAGAATGTGAAAGCGTAGCTTCCTTGCTTGGAGTTAGGACAAAATCTGGGATAATTTAAACTCCAGATTTCTTTTTTTTAAAAAAAAATATATATATTAATTTTGGGAGGGGGCACTTTTATTGATCTTTCATTTATTTATTTTCACCCATCTTTATTCTTTGGCCTGTGTGGGCCTCCCATTGCAGTGGCCTCTCTCGTTGCACAGCACCGGCTCCAGGCACATGCGCTCCAGAACTCTGGCTTGGTAATTGGACACATCGGTCCAGCTGCTCTGCAGCACGTGGGATCTTCCCAGGCCAGGGATCGAACCAGTGCCCCTTGCACTGCAAGGCAGAGTCCTTATCCATTGGACCACTGGAGAAGCCCTAAACTCCAGACTTCTTAGTAGGATCACACCGAGGTGGAGACTGTACCTGAAATGGCACCTTTTCCTATCATGCTTCTTCTGTCCTGACTGGTTTCTTCTGAAGTCCTTCCTTAGTCAACAACTTGCATAGGAATCTTCATTTTGGGTCTGCTTCCAAGGAACTTGACCTAAAACAAGAGTCATAGCAATTGTAGTGGCTCAGGTCTCTGTTCATCAGACTTCGATTTTGTTTGTTGGTTATACTCATCAAGGAGAAAGTAAACGGACTGACCACTCACCTCAGTTCTAAAGAGCTCATGACCAATGACCATTGCCAAAGGTCCCCATGGGTTGGACTCTTCTTTTAGATTGTTTCCATATCCTATTCAGGACCACCGCTACCTTGTCTCTGGGAGTTAAATACTCCTCCTAGATTTTTGTCTACCATGGAATCCCAAGATTGTCATTGACATCAGGAAAAGTATTTCCATTTCAGGATCTCCCACCAGTATCCCCAGCCTGTAGAGGACAGGCCCTACCATTGCTTTTGAGGATGATGGCAATACTTTCATCAGTATAATTCTTAAAAGCTTCATAAAGAAAGTGTATCCTGAGTTCTCTTGAGGTACCTAGGAGACTGATGAAAGGGATCCCTGTGATAATTTCATGTTAGCATTCATATACCCCATGCATTAGGTCCTTTCCTCATGGCCTTACTGCTCAGAGTCGATGAGGGGCAGGAACACAGTCCCCCCCTGAAGCCTATTAGAAACCCAGAAACTTGGACTCCCTCCCAGACTTTACAGAGTTAGAATTTTAACAAGACCTCCGTGCTATTTATGTGCACATTAAAACTTGAGACGCACTAACCTAACGATTACACCAGTGAATTCCTGGCATCTCAGCGTCTTGCAGTGAGGCCACCCCTGAGCCCAGGTATTGGTCACTTAACTGCAAACACAGGGAAAATCATTTCCACCTGCTCAACCTGGCCAATTGAATTCAGCATTTGGGGTACACACGAATACCAGTGAATTCAGTCCGAGAGACCATGACGTTTCTCTCTCCTTGGCCTAGACCTCTATTCTACGTGTTTTGAAAATAAAAATTAGCACTATCTTATGCATCTTTTGGTGTGTTCATCTCCTCCTGGGTTTGTCTTTGTCATTACATCCCAGGCTATGCAGGTCCTGGAAACTGGAATCTAATCCAAAGCCTGGAAACAAGTAAGTGTGGCCGAACTAAATTACAAGGAGGGTGGGCTTCCTTAGCAAGGCAGCTGCTGAGAAATGGAACATTGCCTGCCAAGTTAATAAGCAAAGCATGTCACAGTCACCAGTGATTGCAGCCACCACCAGACTATAGCCACCACGGACTGGTGAATTTGTGAACTCTGAGGAAACTGAGGAAAGAAAAGAATGCCTCCTATCTATTAGCCATCAGAGCTCAGTCACTCCCTGAGTCCCGAGGTGAGTCCCGAGGACACTCAGGATGTGAAAACACAGGGTCCTGGCCCCAGTTAACTGAGTTGCCTATCAAAGGAATGATTTCAGTGAGCCCAGACTGTCATGTCTTCCTGTACATAGAAAAGTGCTAAATCTCTTTACTGGAAGTGTCCGGTTTTCCTTAATTAATAAAAAATTTTCTGATGTTCAGGCTACCTACCCTATGTCGCAAAACTCTTACATATCCCGGCTCATCCCTCACCTCGTCAGAGCAGTTCTCTCAGGGTTACTTGAGATGCTGCCTTCTGACTTGAAGTCCTAAGAATTTCTGCTGAAAAGCACATAAAACTTTTGTGAATATTACTTTAGTTGGCACCACTTCAGCGTTTCCTGGGCAAGGAAAGGATGACCTCATCAGGAAGGAAAGAAAAGGCTCCTTCGGAGGCATTCAAACCCTCCTGTCACCCCGGGTTCATTCTACATGCCCCAATTTTACGTAAGAATGAACGAGGCTGTGAATTAAACCAGTGCTGTGATTCACCAGCCCAGAGCTATGGTCCTGTGACCTGATACCTGCCAACGAGAACTGAGAGGAGACCAGCCCTTGGGGTTTGCGGAGTTTGTCCTTGCCCCCAAGAGAGAATCACAGGAAAAGACAGTTTCTGTCTTCCTCTGGACATTTGAGTCTAGATGTGTTACTTGGCACAGCCGCAGCTCACCTGCTATGAGCCTGAGCATGTAGACATTGCTGAGAGCGAGAAAGAATGAGAGGTGCCAGGAACCCAGGGCCTTGGAGACATTGCTGAGTCTTTAATTCCGCTAACCGTGGGGGCTGTTTTCCTTCTGTGCTTCCTATTATGTGAGATACCTTTTACCATCTTTTTAGCCTGTTGGAATTGGGATATTTGTTACTATGGCTAGCATCTGGGTGCAGGACATGTCCATCGATACCAGATTCCAGAGCAAATGAATGAGAGGCCCAGGATTTAAGTCAACGTGCATATGGAAAGGACATTGGGATTTTTGTCATGTCCTGGCAATTCTAGGGCAGGAGATGGCAGGGGCCAGATCGCACCGATTTTAGGCTTTGTGAGTCATATAGTTTCTGTCTCAGTTACCCAACCCTACCGTTGTAGCAAAAGTAGCTGCCGACAATATGCAAATGAGGGGCTGCGGCTGTGTGACAATAAAACATTATTTACTGAAACAGGTGGTGGGCCTATGGGGCTGTAGTTTGCCCATCATTGTGATAGAGGAAAAGGTTGAGAAATTCCAGAATTAGAGCCTACATTTTAATTACAAGTGTTACTATATGAAGTATTGACTGCATCTGATTTAATTGTTTGCGCAAAATGTGAAATTGCACAGCCAAATCTTGTGTTGCGTTTTTTTTTTTTTTTAAACATTTATTTATTTACTTATGGGGGTGCGGGTCGGGAAGGGAGGGGGCGGGCGGGCCACTTCTATTGGTCTTTCATTTGTCTATTTTCATCCATCTTTGTTCTTTGGCCCGTGTGGGCCTCCCATCGCGGTGGCCTCTGTTGTCGCAGAGCACCGGCTCTGGGCGCATGCGCTCCAGAGCTCCAGCTCGGTAATCGGACACATCGGTCCAGCCGCTCCGCGGCATGTGGGATCTTCCCAGGCCAGGGATCGAACTGGCGCCCCTTGCACTGCAAGGCGGTGTCCTTACCCACTGGACCACCACGGAAGCCCCTTGTGTTGCGTTTTCAAGAAGTTTTATCTCCATCCTTCAATATCAGGACTGGGGTCAATGGAATGTGAGTTGATTTCTAAATACAGAGTGAGTAAGAACAGTTTACAAATAAACGGTGATGACCAAGCACCCTAAGGTATTTGCAAAAGGCAGCTGTGGGGGGCTGAATGGATGGGGTGCCTGCCTGAGAAATGGCAAGAGGTAAGGTTCTCTTTCCTTCTGATTCCATCTACTGCTTCCTTCATCCTCCTAAGGCAACAACTCAGATGGATACTCTCCAACCGGGAGTGCTCATGGCACAGGGCTCCATGGGTGTGGTTTAAAAGTCGGGGTGGGAATGTGGATTAGGGATGTGTGGACGAAAAATGTTGTCGTATTAAAAAAATAAGGATTTTTTATTACCATTGAAGCCACCCACTCCCCACTAGGCACCCGGAGGGGGCTCAGGATGGAGAGAAATGGGATCCTGACTGTAGATAGTTAACGGTGCATATTAGAGGAATGATTTCAATGAGCCCAGACTCTTGCATCTTCCCATACATAGACACCTGCTGAATTCAGTCACTTGAGAGATCTGATTCTTCTTTAACTAACAGTCTTTTGATTTTCTGACCACCTGAGGTTTTTGTTTTGTGTTTATTTCGCAAAAGCTCCTATAAATCCTGGCTCCTCTTTGGAGCAGCTCTGAGCTATCTGAGAGGTGGGCTCCTGGGCTTAACTCCTCAGCAAGTCCACCAAATACAACTTAATTCTCACCTTTTAGGTTGTGCATATTTTCCCCAGCTGACACTGGGGATCCTGCTCATGTCTTTTCCATAGGGAATGTTCAAATAATAGATTATAATAGTAGATAATCTGAGCCTTTGACTTGTTCTCCCCTGATTATCAGTGAATTAAGTGGTCTTACTTGGGAGTCTATAAAAGTTTTGGTCTACAGGAAAAGGAGCATGTATAGCCCTCTTTACCTGATTTCTATCCTAGGGTTTACAACCATAATCGAAGAGGGCATCAGTGAGGGTCTGAATCAGGGTATTAGCCCGAGTTGGGGGAAGAGAAAGGAAAATGGAAACTCTCTGAAGAGACAAAGAACAGAGCTTAATGATGTTACAATGGCTGAGGACAGGGGAAAATGAAATGCTTCCATTTTCTGCACAGTGGACATTCTCAGGGGATGCACGTTTTAAGACTGATTTTCTGCTGGGCTGAATATTTAATACGTCAGCTTAGCAGTCACACCATCAAGAGCGCCACTTTTCTGCTTGACTTGATGAAGGCCAGCTCCAGCCTGGGCTCAGACAATGCATGTGTGTCTGATGAGTCCTCCTCAGCCTAGGGAGCATTTGAGGTCCTGGCTCCTACCCTGGGCTGGCTGCCTGGCACTTCCTCAGGGTTGGCGCATCTTGTCTGTCAAGGCTGGAGGGAAGTCCCCGGAGGCTGCTGGCCTGAGCCGAGAGAACCCGAGACAGAGTGGAGCCATTCCCGATCCCTGTAGGCTGGATGAGGTCCCCAAGGGGGCTTGTTCATGTCAGCCATGGGGGCCTCTGTTGGCAGTTCAGGAGGGAGGGTCACAAAGCAAATGTGACAAGCATTTCATTTTACAGACTGCTTTCTGAAGCCCTTGCTAGAAGAAGAGATTTCACAATGAGCTGCCCATCACAGGTGTTGACTAAGCAAAGCCACAGTCCAGGAACTGCCCCCGAATCTCAGGGCCTGACGGGGAGCACAGAGTGGCCACTTTCAAAGGAGATTCTTAGACAGAAAGTCATAGCTTATTCATGCTTCATAGACACACACAGGCATCAGGTCCCTTAAGCACGGTATGCCACTTCACTTCAAATAACAGCAAAGTGGGGCCATTTGCAGCACAAATTCTGCCAGCTTCAGTGTGGCGAGAGCTCCCACAGGGAGGCGGCTAGCCATCAAGCCTGCAGCTCTAGCAACTGATGTGAATCCTGGAAATGCAGGCCTCCTTGGCCACAGGGAAGACATTTGGGGCCATTTCTGTGTGGTTTTTTTTTTTTTTTTTCCCCAATTTATTTTGTTTATAATTGAAGGATAAATTGCTTTACAGAATTTTGTTGTTTTCTGTCAAATATCAACATGAATCACTCATAGTTATACATATGCCCCATCCCTTGTTTTTTTTTCTTAATTTGGACTGATTTGCTGGGATATACTAGAAAGTCTTAGTATCTAAGCTTCACTTAATAGCTAAGAAGAGGTGCAGATTAGAAATAGTAAACCTATTAGAGAAGGGGTGTGTGTGTGTGTGTTCAGTCCCTCATTTGTATCCAATTCTTTGTGACCCATGGACTGTAGCCCACCAGGCTCTTCTGTCCATGGAATGTTCCAGGCAAGAATACGGGAGTGGGTTACCATTTTCTACTCTAAGGGATCTTCCCAACCCAGGGATTACACCCATGTCTCTTGTGCCTCCTGCATTGGCAGGTGAATTTTGCTGGCACTTCCTCAGGGTTGGCGCATCTTGTCTGTCAAGGCTGGAGGGAAGTCCCCGGAGGCTGCTGGCCTGAGCCGAGAGAACCCGAGACAGAGTGGAGCCATTCCCGATCCCTGTAGGCTGGATGAGGTCCCCAAGGGGGCTTGTTCATGTCAGCCATGGGGGCCTCTGTTGGCAGTTCAGGAGGGAGGGTCACAAAGCAAATGTGACAAGCATTTCATTTTACAGACTGCTTTCTGAAGCCCTTGCTAGAAGAAGAGATTTCACAATGAGCTGCCCATCACAGGTGTTGACTAAGCAAAGCCACAGTCCAGGAACTGCCCCCGAATCTCAGGGCCTGACGGGGAGCACAGAGTGGCCACTTTCAAAGGAGATTCTTAGACAGAAAGTCATAGCTTATTCATGCTTCATAGACACACACAGGCATCAGGTCCCTTAAGCACGGTATGCCACTTCACTTCAAATAACAGCAAAGTGGGGCCATTTGCAGCACAAATTCTGCCAGCTTCAGTGTGGCGAGAGCTCCCACAGGAGGCGGCTAGCCATCAAGCCTGCAGCTCTAGCAACTGATGTGAATCCTGGAAATGCAGGCCTCCTTGGCCACAGGGAAGACATTTGGGGCCATTTCTGTGTGGTTTTTTTTTTTTTTTTTCCCCAATTTATTTTGTTTATAATTGAAGGATAAATTGCTTTACAGAATTTTGTTGTTTTCTGTCAAATATCAACATGAATCACTCATAGTTATACATATGCCCCATCCCTTGTTTTTTTTTCTTAATTTGGACTGATTTGCTGGGATATACTAGAAAGTCTTAGTATCTAAGCTTCACTTAATAGCTAAGAAGAGGTGCAGATTAGAAATAGTAAACCTATTAGAGAAGGGGTGTGTGTGTGTGTGTGTTCAGTCCCTCATTTGTATCCAATTCTTTGTGACCCATGGACTGTAGCCCACCAGGCTCTTCTGTCCATGGAATGTTCCAGGCAAGAATACGGGAGTGGGTTACCATTTTCTACTCTAAGGGATCTTCCCAACCCAGGGATTACACCCATGTCTCTTGTGCCTCCTGCATTGGCAGGTGAATTTTGCTTCTTTATTTATTGAAAAAAATTTTCTTGAACAGAGTTTGTTGTTTACTGCCACACATCAACCTAAATCCAGCAGGTGAATTCTTTACCACTAGGTCCACCTGGGAAGGTCCTGAGAAGATGATGAAGCAGTAAATTCATTCTCCAATGACTGAATGTACTGTCTGGTCAGAATCAAGAACTGGGCCATCGAGAGTAACCTTTTCCCGAGGTCTAAATGGCTTCAGTTCACCACTCCATATAACTACAGGCATTTGGATAAAACAAAACACCAACAATAAATGGCTCCGTGGAAAATAATTCGTCTGCCAGTGAGGGAGACAAGGGTTTGATCCCTGATCTGGGAAGATCCCACATGCCTCGGAGCAACTAAGCCCATGTGCCGCAGCTATTGAGTCTGTACTCTAGAGCCGGGAGCTGAAACTACTGAAGTCCATGTGCCTAGAGCCCATGCTCTGCAACACGAGAAGCCACTACAATGAGAAGCCTGTGCACCACAACTAGAGAGTAACCCCCACTCACCACAACTAGTGAAAAGCCCGCATGGCAACAAAGACCCAACAGAGCCAAATAAGTACACAAAATTATTTAAAAAACCCAAAAAACAGAATACTCCAGTACACCTGACAGCCAAGTAGGTCTTTATTGATTATGCTCTTGTGAGCCCTTATTGACACAGCAGACCTCAAATAAGTCAGAGAAATAGCCACTACCCTTAGCCATCATGAAAACCAAAGCCACCTCCAAACATTTTTAGAATCATATGGCTAGAAGGCCCTTGGGAGATGACTTAGTTCAGTGACTCTAACTGGTGTAGTGTTACCCACTTTTCTCTACCTCTCCAGCCTTGGGTCATCTGGAAATGTTTGGAGGTGGTTCATGATGACTAAGGGTAGTTAGGAGCTTCATAACTTGCAGTTAGAACCCAGGAATTCCGGGGTCTTAAACATCTCTCCAATTCTACCCAAGAAGAATTGTCCCAACTAAAAGTCAGTAGTGTTCAATTAGACCAATGGCCACATTTTACAGATGAGAAAGCTGAGGCTCCAGTATAGAAAATCTTGTGTCTAAGATCATCCAGGCTGTGTTGGAGCTCTTTGCCAGGAACTGGGGACATAGATCACTTTTATTTCTTCTTATACTGGAGTCCTACTCAGCATAGTGTCTGTTGTGTTGTCAACCCTCAGCATCTGTCCCCGTCATCAATGTCACCATTACCTTCCTGAATAAAGCTTATTCTCTTGCAAGTGAGGAAGATTCCTGGAGTGTTGATTGGAGATACGAATCATAGTTTCTAATCTAACAGGAAAGCAATCAGAAAAATACAAGGGTCAGTACACTGAGACATGACATTCAGAATCATTCTGTTAATTCCAAACAGACTGTCTCAGCCCGAAAGGCCACACTCAGGGCAAGAGACCAAATAGTGGCTTGGCTGGTGGCATCTGACAGAGTACTGAAGAAGTGTCCAATTGTGTTTCACTGACATGATCTGAAAAAGACAATAAATCACACATCAGGTTTCCCCAGAAGTATGTGAAGCATTAAAACAACTCAGAAATAAGAGGCTGCAAAATATTAGTCTCTAAGATGGAAAATGAAATATGATTTGATGGAGAATGTTGGCAATGCCAATCTGTGTTAATTCCCTGGCTGGATAGTAATACTTTTCAGACAGACTAGGATTTTAATTAAAATGAAAAAAGGCTTACTGCACTCTCTCAAAAGATCATTATCAACAAGGCTCATACTTGGAAGAAACTGGTGAGGATTTGCAGGAGCAATAACTTTGCATGGAATTTCCAATGGTTGTTGGAGTCCTGGAAATTATTTCATTTAGAGCCATGACTTTATAAGGAAAAGAAATGGAAGCCTAGGGAGGTGACACCATTCAGCTCCTCCAGCCTCGATCCAGGACTGCCCTCACTATACCATTAAAGAAACTGTGTAGAAATTGGTGCTGGTTCCTCTTGTTTTTTCCTTTTTGTATTCAGTCTTAACAGGAGAAAAATTTCAGATACAGAGAGTTTCTGATAGGCTTATTATATTTCCTGAGCTTTTTAATGCTTTGAATATTTATATATAATAAGATGATCTTCCATCATGGGAAATAATGCCATGTTTTTCTCCCAGAATCTTCTCTGCACCATTCTGGATAGGCATTTACCTATAAAGGAGAGTCCGTTGAGCCTAAGGTCAAGGTCTGTTCCAATACCACAGCTCTTGTTCCTTGTTTACCAGGAACCAGGAAGAGCCAGAAGTCTTGTGTCTAAGATCATCCAGGCTGTGTTGGAGCTCTTTGCCAGGAACTGGGGACATAGATCACTTTATTTCTTCTTATACTGGAGTCCTACTCAGCATAGTGTCTGTTGTGTTGTCAACCCTCAGCATCTGTCCCGTCATCAATGTCACCATTACCTTCCTGAATAAAGCTTATTCTCTTGCAAGTGAGGAAGATTCCTGGAGTGTTGATTGGAGATACGAATCATAGTTTCTAATCTAACAGGAAAGCAATCAGAAAAATACAAGGGTCAGTACACTGAGACATGACATTCAGAATCATTCTGTTAATTCCAAACAGACTGTCTCAGCCCGAAAGGCCACACTCAGGGCAAGAGACCAAATAGTGGCTTGGCTGGTGGCATCTGACAGAGTACTGAAGAAGTGTCCAATTGTGTTTCACTGACATGATCTGAAAAAGACAATAAATCACACATCAGGTTTCCCCAGAAGTATGTGAAGCATTAAAACAACTCAGAAATAAGAGGCTGCAAAATATTAGTCTCTAAGATGGAAAATGAAATATGATTTGATGGAGAATGTTGGCAATGCCAATCTGTGTTAATTCCCTGGCTGGATAGTAATACTTTTCAGACAGACTAGGATTTTAATTAAAATGAAAAAAGGCTTACTGCACTCTCTCAAAAGATCATTATCAACAAGGCTCATACTTGGAAGAAACTGGTGAGGATTTGCAGGAGCAATAACTTTGCATGGAATTTCCAATGGTTGTTGGAGTCCTGGAAATTATTTCATTTAGAGCCATGACTTTATAAGGAAAAGAAATGGAAGCCTAGGGAGGTGACACCATTCAGCTCCTCCAGCCTCGATCCAGGACTGCCCTCACTATACCATTAAAGAAACTGTGTAGAAATTGGTGCTGGTTCCTCTTGTTTTTTCCTTTTTGTATTCAGTCTTAACAGGAGAAAAATTTCAGATACAGAGAGTTTCTGATAGGCTTATTATATTTCCTGAGCTTTTTAATGCTTTGAATATTTATATATAATAAGATGATCTTCCATCATGGGAAATAATGCCATGTTTTTCTCCCAGAATCTTCTCTGCACCATTCTGGATAGGCATTTACCTATAAAGGAGAGTCCGTTGAGCCTAAGGTCAAGGTCTGTTCCAATACCACAGCTCTTGTTCCTTGTTTACCAGGAACCAGGAAGAGCCAGGCTCTTCTCTCAAGCTGACTGAACTGGCTGATGTCAGATAGATTGTGCCGCTAAATCAAATGTGAAACACTTGCACCTTCCCATTAGTCAATTACACAAGACTCAGAACCATTCTTCCCTTAAAAGCCAGTCACTTCAGTGGTGGAGATTTCTCCCTTTCCATTAAGCATGTCAGAAGTTAAGCTGGAAAGAAATCACATGGGCTCATACATCAGTGAAAGAGAGGTTCACTCACACAAGCTGATGGGAGCGAGAACAAAGGGAAGAGGATCGAAGGTCAAGGGACCAGTTGCCTACTGTTTCTTGCCCAGCCAGACCCAGAGCATGGTTTCAGGTGCTTACTGGCAGTTTGTGTATCTTCTTTGGAGAAAATTCTGTTCAAATCTTCTGTCCATTTTTAATTAGGTTAAATTGGCCACTACTTTCTGCTGTTTCCAAGTGTTCTAATTTAGGGATTCAAGACCCATTCTTGGAGATTAGTGGGAAAGACTTATAAACACAAACTGTCTCCCATTAATCTGGCCAGCTAGCTGGCTCACATGACTAAAAGTCTAAATATTTTTAAATTATAAATCAAGCTAACAAATAGTTAGATAAAATATTTATGTATTATTGCAGTATAGCTGATTTGCAATATTAGTCTCAGATGTACAACATAATGATGCAGTATTTTATAGATTACATTACATTTAAAGCTATAAATAATGGAGATATTTCCTTTACTGTACAGTATATCTTTCTTGCTTATCAATTTTATGCATAGTATTAATAATTTATATCTCTTAATTCCCTAACCCTATTATACCTCTTCCACCATCCCTCTCCCCACTGATAATCATTAACTTGTTCTCTATATCTGTGAGTCTGTTTCTGGTTTTTTGCATACATTTGTTTGTTTATTTTTTAGATTCCACATATAAGCTATAACATAGAGGATTTGTCTTTCTCTGATTTATTTTGCTAAGCATAATAGTTCCTAGGTCCATCTGCTGTGTTACAAATGACATAATTTTATTCTTTCTATAACTAAGTAATATTCCATTATATATGTATATATACCACATCTTCTTTATCCATTCATCTATTTTTTAAATTTTGGCCTTTTTTATTGGCTGTCTATCCATTTATCTTCATCCATCCTCACTCCTCGGCCTGCGTGGGCCTCATCGCAGTGGCCTCCCTCGCAGAGCACTGGCTCTGGGCGCACAAGCCCCAGCGCACTGGCTGGCAATTGGACACACCGGTCCAGCGGCTCCACAGCACGTGGGATCCTCCTATGCCAGGGATCTAACTGGTGCCCCCTGCACTGCAAGGTGGACTCCCCAGCCACTGGACTACCAGGGAAGCCCTCTATTCATCTATTTTTATTTTATCTTTTTGCTCTTTTTTTGCAGGGGGATTGGAGAGGGAGGGGGACGGGCTGGCCGCTTCTATTGGTCTTTCATTTATCTATTTTCATCCATCTTTTGTTCTTTGGCCTGTGTGGGCCTCCCATCGCGGTGGCCTCTGTTGTCGCATGCGCCCCAGAGCTCTGGCTCGGTAATTGGACACATCGGTCCAGCCGCTCTGTGGCACGTGGGATCTTCCCAGGCCAGGGATCAAATCAGCGCTCCTTGCACCGCAAGGCGGTGTCCTTACCCACTGGACCACCAGGGAAGCCCTTCATTCATCTATTGATGGGTGCTTAGGTTGCTTCCATATCTTGGCTGTTTTACCTAATGCTGCTATGAACATTGGGAGTAGAGTGGAATTGCTGTGTCAACTTAAAAAAGATGCACAATGCAAAAGGAGCAATTTCAGTTTTATTTGGGGCAAAGTGAGAACCAAAGCCTCAGATATCTCTGAGAAACTTCTCCAAATAGGCAGGAAGGAAAGGTCACTATATATATGTATATACGTGATGTTGATTGATGAAGGGGAAATACATGCAATCAAGCACATATTTTTCTAGAAGATTTCCACTAGTTTTGTGAAGCTTTTTTAGACAGGAGGAACAGTTGTGACCGTGAAGGGACAACTAGATACAGGGAGATTCAAGAGCTGCGCTCATAAAATCAGCTCCTGCAAATATCTATCTGAAGTTTTGTCCTGCCAGCTTTTCCCCAAGCGCAGAGTGCCTCATTTCTGTTCTCCACCCCGGGCTCCTTTCAGTGGGTATCGAAAATGAGCAGCTGCAGCTGGACATGGTTTAATCCTTGTAGAGCAGATGGCAAGTACCAATTTGTCATTGACTGCTGGATCATATACTTCTATTTTTAATTTTTGGTGGAACCTCTGTACTGCTTCCACAGTGGATGCACCAATTGAAATTTTCACCAAGGGTTTCCAAGTGTACAAGGATTCTCTTCCACGCCCTCACCAGTATTTATTTGTGGTCTCCGTGGACAAAGGAGCGTGGCGGGCTACAGTCCATGGGGTCACAAAGAGTCGGCCACAGCTGAGCAACTGAGAACATTGTGACAGGTGTAGGGGATGTCAACTAAAAAAATACACATAACCCTAAAAGTTGAGAGTTACGTTTTATTCAGTGGAAATTTTTAGGATTTCCAGCCCCAGAGGCGGCATCTCAAGAGGCCCTGAGAGAATGGCTCTGAGTAACAGAGGGGAGGAGCCAGGTTATATAGAACAACAAAGGGCAGGTAGATTGAATGTTAAAAGTATTTTGTAAATTAAAAAAAAAAAAAAAACTATATTCCAAGGTAAGGAATTAAGCACTTTTCTATGTATGGCAAGAGGCAAGAGTTTGGGCTCACTGAAATCATTCCTTTGCTATGCACCTCAGTTATCTGGGGCCAGTGTCCCATGTTTTCACATCTTGAGTTCCTCAGGGCTCACCATGGGGAGTGATACCTCACATGGTTTTGATTTGTATTTCTCTGATGATGAACAATGTTGAGCATCTTCTCATGTGCCTGTTTGGCCTTCTATATGTCTTTGGAAAAATGTCTGTTCAGATCTTCTGCCCATTTTTAAAAATCAGGTTGTTTTTCTGATAATGAGTTGTGTGAGTTATTTATATATTTTGGATATTAATCTCTTATTGGGGAATCATTTGCAGATTTTTTTCTCCCATTCAGTAGGTTGTATTTTCTTCTTTTTTTTTTTTTCCAGTTTTTTTTTTTTTTTTGCCCTCCTCCAAGGACCTTCCCAACCCAGGGATTGAACCTGAATCTCTTAAGTCTCATGCATTGGCACGTGGGTTCTTTACCACTGGCTTCCCTGGTGACTCAGATATTATAGAGCCTGCCTGCAATGTGAGACACATGGGTTTAATCCCCAGCCTGGAAAATTCCATGGAGCCTGGTGGGCCCCCATCCTTGGGGACAAAGAGAGACACACGACTGAGTGACTAATACTTTCCACTTTCCTTTCTTTACCACTAGCGCCACCTGGGAAGCCCTGAGTTCAGTGGCCAATGATTCAATCAATTATGCCTGTGTAATGAAACCTCCATAAACGCCCCTAAACAACAGGGCTCAAGGAGTTTCTGGGTTGGTGAACAAATCAAGACGTTGGGAGGATGCTTTGTCCTATGGTGGGAGATGGCATGTGAGCTCTGAGACTGACCCTATCCCCATACCTTGGCCTGTTTATCTCTTCCATTTAGCAGTTCCTGAGTTTATCCTTTATTTTTATTTTTTTTATTATTATTTTTTTGGCCACTTCTATTGGTCTTTATTTATTTCCATCCATCCTTGTTCTTTGGCCTGAGTGGGTCTCCCATCTCAGTGGCTTCTCTCGCTGCAGAGCACCGGCTCAAGGCGCATGCACTCCAGAGCTCTGGTTCAGTAGTTGGATACATTGGTCCAGCTGCTCTGTGGCATGTGGGATCTTCCAAGGCCAGGGATTGAACTGGCGCCCCCTGCACTGCAAGGCGGTGTCCTTACCCACTGGGCAACCAGGGAAGCCCTATCCTTTATTTAAAAAAAACCCCATAATAGTGAACAAAGTACTTTTCTGAGTCTATGAGTCACTCTAGGAAATTGTTAAACCTGGAGAGGGGGTTGTGGGAGACCCTCAAATAAAAGCCTACAGACAGGAGTAGATGTAGCCCCAGGGACTTGCCAACGGCATCTCAAGTGGGGGCCAACTTGTGAGACTAAGCTCTTAACTTGTGAGGTCTATACTAATTCAGGATAGTTAGTGACAGAATTTCATTTCATTGTTGGACATCTGGTTGTTCTCAGAGAATTGGAGAATTGTTGATGTTGAAAAAACCACACACATGTGGTGTCAGACATGGTTTCAGAAAACACCCCACAATGTAGGCAGCTATGTCTTTTTTTTTTTTAAGAGAGATTCTTTTTAACTATATTTATTTATTTCATTGAGCTAGGTCTTAGTTTCAGCATGCAGGATCTTTCATCGCATCGCACAGACTCTCTAGTTGTAGTGTTTGGGCTCAGTAGTTGTAGCACTTGGACTTAGTTGCTGGGGCATGTGGGATCTTAGTTCTTCCACCAGGGACTGAACCTGCATCCCCTGCATTGCAAGGCAGATTCTTGACCACTGGATCACCAGGGAAGCCTCAATGCTACATCTTTTAAATAAGTTGAGCGACAAGAGCACACAATTTTGACTGCATTTGTGATGTAGATCCTCAAAAGAACAGGCCCTAGGCTGTGGTTCCTCTTGTCCAAGTCTGTGGCTGGTACTGACTTCAGGCACAGCAAGGATGGCCTAGCATAAATCTAACTCTTTGACTGGAAAACATGGCTCAGACAGCATCCTCTTTGTAAAAGACAACTTACTGCAAGTTTGGGGTGATGAATTTAAATGTAAGCCACAGTACAACTTTAAATTGAGCTCTGTGATTTGTTATCATTTTTGCTGTAATAATTCAGTTTTTAAATTACTATTTGGTATGGAAATTACTTATCCCTAAACTCAGGCAGAACGATTGACTTGTGTGTGTATTTAAACTCTAGGCAATATAGGTTTGAGCTTCAAGACTTAACAGAAGTACAGTTTTATCTTTAGAGGAGTGTTAGTCACATTTCTCTCATGCGGAAACATCTTTTTGCCATTTGAAAGGAACAGTTCTCCAGACGTAAGGAGGATTTCTGATTTGAACATTTCTGGTCAAAGACAGAAAGGTTAAGATCCCTGATACACAGTTTCAGTTATAAGTAAGATAAAAGTGAAAATGCTACAGGAGTAAACAAATTTATTTCCCATTGGCAAAAATATGTTGATTATAATGCTTCCTATTCTGATTAATAAAGATGAGTGTGACCCCAATGATAATGATTTAAAATTCACAGTCTGAAGCCACCATTACTTTTTCACCAATTTAATATTAAAACACTCAGTTCCACTAATGAGTGGGGTCTGGAATTGGACCAGTTCCCAAGAGCTTAGTGTTTGTGGTATATGAAGTAAACCTAGGAAGCCCAAACCTTCTTCTAGGCTCATCTTTTCTATTTTTTGGCCTCATCTACCTGACTGTGCCCCACCTCTTTATCTGTCTCCTAACATGAGCTAACAATGTCTGAAGGTGAGCTATCCTGAGCTGTTCATGGTGTGGCCAGCTGCCTGGACTAGGCCTATTCACTCAGGCACGAAGGCCAGAACATCCTTCTCTATCTTCATGTCTAGACACGATTCTGGAAGGATCTCCTGGAACCATGATTTTGTTGTTCACCCAACTCCCAGCAGCATCCGAGAAGAATGGCTAACGTACGCTCTCTCCCCTCCCCCTGGACCCATGCCAGCAACGCCAATGAGCCCAGTAATCTTCCCCAGTGTCATGGATGCAGCTTCAAGATCTTTTTCCATGTAGAGCTCCAAGCAGTAGCTCAAACGTTAACACTGCCTCTCAAGATAAAGACCTTTGTCACCCTTGGATGTCAAAGCTGTCCAAGGTGACTTCCACTTCACCCCAGTGCTCCAGTGTAGGTTGTTGGCATGTCTGGGACCTCACTTGGCCTCGAGTCCACTTACTCCTGGCTTCTCTCTTCAACTTGGACCTCTGAAGGTCAAATCTACCTGAGCCACAGTTCCAAGATATGAATTATGGAGACAGTTGATGCTTCTGGGAATTTGAAAATCTTTGGAGACTCAATCAGCCTTTGGTCAATCAATACAGAGAAATCAAAGTCTCCTCACAGCTCTGGGCACAGCCAGGGCACCACTGCCTTGCTTCCTTGGGAGCTTACTAGCCAGTTGAGAGACACCATAAGGGGCCATGAGATGAACTTAAAATTCCAGGCATCAGAAGCTAAATGCTAAATGAGCAGAGAGGGTGACAAGTAGCAGAGCAATTCCAAATACACGGGGGCAGATATTTTCAGAGACATCACACAAGGCTCCACACCTGATTCGTCACCCAGTCACTGGCGCAGGTCCTACAAGAGTCAGATGATGGGAAGGCACAGCCAGATGCTGCAGAATCAGCGGGCAGGAGGAGGTGGTGGCCTACCAGCCCGGCGGGGCCCCCAGGGCTTTGGTGACACCTCCTGGTACTGGCAGAGGTGGCAGGAGGCAGGCAGGAGTGGGCAAGCAGGAGGAACGTCCATCACCGGGAACATTCACGCGCTTCCCTGTCATTATCTAAACTAAGTTCAGCTACATACCCACAGGGCCCCAAATCCCTAGGGAGGCAGCAAGCAGAGGAGCCCTTTCCTGTGGGCAGAGGAGGCCAGTGTGTGCCCTATGGAGTTCCTTGGTGGCTTCACAGCAACTGGTGCGTGTGGGCTTAGAAAAATAGAGGAGGATGAGGGGCTGGGGCAGCAGGGCAGAGCCCTGGCTTCCTCTACACTGGCCCCAGCTGTGGACTGTTCTGGGGCTCGGGGCCTGAGCAGAGGTACGTCCTTCCTTACTACTGCCTGGGAACTGCCCAGGTCTCTGCAGGGCCTTAGGTTGGGTGTGGACTTGGGCAACCCCACTTCTTTACTTTGGGGATCCCTCTCCTTCTCCTCAAGAGGGTTCCATGATACAAAGCTTGGAAAAGTGTCTATCACCGGCCCAACAGGAAACACAGATAAGAAACATAGGATTGGAGACACACAAAACCGTGGCCAATGTTCAATTCATGAATCACTAGGTGTATTACACACAGCACAGGTCAGTCGAGGGAGAGAAATGAAACCACTCCAGGCAGTAACAAACCACTTCCAGGAGACGTCTGGGAAGGCGGTGTCTCAGCTTGAGTGGTCTGTGGTCTGATAAGGGGGTCTCATGACCAGTGTGAGTGGAATGTTGCTTTCTGCTGCAGCAGGGCTCTGGGGAGAAGGTCTTGGTTACCCCAAGGGAGAGGGTCTTGACTTTGTTCCTAGGACATCACAGAGACCACTGCATTTCTTATGTAACAGCCTGAGTTTATCCTTCGAAGACACTCAGAGTCCTGGAGTGGACATTTCAAAACAGCGACTGTGGACATTCACCATGACCACTGCAACTCCATTTTGAACTGCTTACCATGTCTTAACAAAATAGCTTAAATCCCATATTTCACACAAGATGAGTAGGAATCGTATAGAAAATAGATCACATCATAACAGAACGACTTAAGGAGAGTGCAGAATGTCCTTAGAGGAGGTAACCAGAGAAAATCAGGAAAGTCACACCCACCTCCGGGAGCAAGCTTATTAGAAGGCTTTTGTCCTTAACATGTTGCAATTATCTCCAGGGCCTTTTGGTCAGACGTTGAGGCAGTCCTGCCTGGGGCAGCTTGTAAGCATCTGACAAATCAGCCCCTTCTTCTCCACCTCTGCTGCCTGCCCTGATGGAGGACACGGCCTTCCCTTACCTGCACGGTTTGGGCTTCACAGCAACTGGTGCGTGTGGGCT
Source organism: Tragulus kanchil (assembly GCA_022376925.1). Lineage (NCBI taxonomy): Eukaryota > Metazoa > Chordata > Mammalia > Artiodactyla > Tragulidae > Tragulus > Tragulus kanchil. Next base: position 142,180,130 of record JAIOJX010000003.1, read on the forward strand.
TAGAAAAATAGAGGAGGATGAGAGGCTGGGGCAGCAGGGCAGAGCCCTGGCTTCCTCTACACTGGCCCCAGCTGTGGACTGTTCTGGGGCTCGGGGCCTGAGCAGAGTGCGTCCTTCCTTACTACTGCCTGGGAACTGCCCAGGTCTCTGCAGGGCCTTAGGTTGGGTGTGGACTTGGGCAACCCCACTTCTTTACTTTGGGGATCCCTCTCCTTCTCCTCAAGAGGGTTCCATGATACAAAGCTTGGAAAAGTGTCTATCACCGGCCCAACAGGAAACACAGATAAGAAACATAGGATTGGAGACACACAAAACCGTGGCCAATGTTCAATTCATGAATCACTAGGTGTATTACACACAGCACAGGTCAGTCGAGGGAGAGAAATGAAACCACTCCAGGCAGTAACAAACCACTTCCAGGAGACGTCTGGGAAGGCGGTGTCTCAGCTTGAGTGGTCTGTGGTCTGATAAGGGGGTCTCATGACCAGTGTGAGTGGAATGTTGCTTTCTGCTGCAGCAGGGCTCTGGGGAGAAGGTCTTGGTTACCCCAAGGGAGAGGGTCTTGACTTTGTTCCTAGGACATCACAGAGACCACTGCATTTCTTATGTAACAGCCTGAGTTTATCCTTCGAAGACACTCAGAGTCCTGGAGTGGACATTTCAAAACAGCGACTGTGGACATTCACCATGACCACTGCAACTCCATTTTGAACTGCTTACCATGTCTTAACAAAATAGCTTAAATCCCATATTTCACACAAGATGAGTAGGAATCGTATAGAAAATAGATCACATCATAACAGAACGACTTAAGGAGAGTGCAGAATGTCCTTAGAGGAGGTAACCAGAGAAAATCAGGAAAGTCACACCCACCTCCGGGAGCAAGCTTATTAGAAGGCTTTTGTCCTTAACATGTTGCAATTATCTCCAGGGCCTTTTGGTCAGACGTTGAGGCAGTCCTGCCTGGGGCAGCTTGTAAGCATCTGACAAATCAGCCCCTTCTTCTCCACCTCTGCTGCCTGCCCTGATGGAGGACACGGCCTTCCCCTTACCTGCACTGCCCTCTCTACCTGGGCTTCCAGATCCAAATTTTGCCCTGTAAACAAATAAGCTAGAGTTTACATTTCTCTTCTGGGAAGGCAATCTGTTGGAAATACAAAGCCGTTTGTGTCCCTCTCTTGTTTAAATCTGCGTGTTCTTAAATCCGTGTGTATTATTATAGATGGCTTCCCTGGTGGCTCAGTGGTAAAAAATCTGCCTGCCAATGCAAGAGATGCAGGTCCAATCCCTGGGTCAGGAAGATTCCTGAAGAAGGAAATGGCAAACCACTCCTGTATACTTGCCTGGGATAGCCCCTGGACAGAGAAAGAAGCCTGGTGGGCTACGGTCCATGAGGTTGCAAGAGTCAGAAATGACTTAGCGACTAAACAACCACAATTATGATCGAGGCATTATTCGTTAGAGCGCTGGCTGGGATCACCCTGAAAGGTCTGTGATGTCTTGTCATGGTCACAGCCAGCAGCTACCACATTAACTGGACCACAGCAGACACTTCATAGTGCTTTTTGACTAAGCAAATGAGAGGAAAGACCGCTAGTTGGGAAACAGAGATGGGGATGCTAATCTCTCTGTCCTTAATTTTGTCCTACACCCTTGCCAGACTCTGCTTCCCTGGCCTCTCATCTATAAAATAAGAGGGTTAAACTTGGAAACATCCCATAGCCTCTCCTAGCTCCTAGTAACATGTCACTGTCAACTGAAAAAAAACACAAAAGCAAAACCTAAAAGTTGAGATGTTTGTTTTGTTTGGCAGACAAAATAGGACTTAAGCCTGTGGATGCAGCCTCGCAGATAGTTCTGAGGGCCTGCTCCAAAGAGGCAAGGGGGAAGCCAGGATATGTAGGAGTTTTTACAACAAAAGACCAGGGAGCCAGTACTTCAAAAGATTACTGTGAGTTAAAGAAAACCAAGTATCTCAAGATAAGGAATTTGACCCTGGTGGTTCCAGTGGTAAAGAATCTGCCTGCAAAGCAGGACGCCTGGGTTTGATCCCTGAGTTGGGCACATCCCCTGGAGAAGGGAATGGTCACCCACTCCAGTATTCCTGCTGGGAGAATTCCGTGAACAAAGAAGCCTGGCAGGGTGCAGTCCATGGAGTCACAATGAGTTGGACATGACGGAATGATGAATGCACACACTAGGTATGTGAAGGTTCGAGAGTCTGGGCTCCCATAAACCTTTCCTGTGATAGCACCTCAGCTCTCCAGGGCCTGTGTGCTGCTTTTCTCCACCCCTGTTCCCCCAGGCTGCACCTCTGGGAGTGACTGCTGTGGCCGAGGGCTTGGCAACTGGCAGCCTGTCCGTCTTCATTTGTCTCCATCCTGAGTTCCCTTAGGGCTGGTTGTGGTGTATTGATGGCTGCAAGATCCTTTGTTTACTGATTTGGCAGCAACATTTTTTCACTCACACCATGAACTAGTGAAGGAAGGTTTTCCCATTGTTTAGGTCCCATGGAGAATGTGTCTTATTTCCATAAAAGCGAGAGGGACCCTTGCCCACTTGCTGCCCTTCAGTCACATGATAACCTTGGCTCGGTTTCTTCAGATTCAAAGAAATAAAAAAGGAAAAGTTGCAGGGTGACAGAGGAGACCCCCACGGTATTGGTTGGAGCTACCCTGTGCTGCTTGCTCCCCTATTCTGCAGGAGCATTTGGAATAAGTGAGGTCGTAGCAATGTTTTCTTAGGTCAGTCTCCCAAGGCAATAGAAATAAAAACAAAAGTAAGCAAATGAGACTAATCAAACTTACAAGCTTTTGCATAGCAAAGGTACCCATAAACAAAACAAAAAGACAATCTATGAAATGGGAGAAAATATTTGCAAGTGATATGACCTATAAGGGCTTAATTTCCTGAATCTGCAAACAACTCATAAAGTCAACAACAACAAAAACCCAACCACCCCATTAAAAAAGAAGACAGATAGATGACCAATAGGTGCATGAAAAAGATGTGCAATGTTGCTTATTATTAGAGAAATACAAGTCAAAACTATTAATACAATGAGGTATCACCTCACACTAGATAAGAACGACCATCATCAACTGTCTACAAACAGTAAGTGCTGGGGAGGGTGCGGAGAGAAGGGAGCCTCCTACACTGTTGGTGGGAATGTTAGTTGGTGTAGCCACTATGGAAAACAGCACAGAGGTTCCTCAGAAAACTAAAATTAGAACTACCATATGATCCAACAATCCTCCTCCTGGGCATATATCCAGAAAGCCTGGCAGGTGCATCATGGAGTCACAATGAGTTGGACATGACGGAATGATGAATGCACACACTAGGTATGTGAAGGTTCGAGAGTCTGGGCTCCCATAAACCTTTCCTGTGATAGCACCTCAGCTCTCCAGGGCCTGTGTGCTGCTTTTCTCCACCCCTGTTCCCCCAGGCTGCACCTCTGGGAGTGACTGCTGTGGCCGAGGGCTTGGCAACTGGCAGCCTGTCCGTCTTCATTTGTCTCCATCCTGAGTTCCCTTAGGGCTGGTTGTGGTGTATTGATGGCTGCAAGATCCTTTGTTTACTGATTTGGCAGCAACATTTTTTCACTCACACCATGAACTAGTGAAGGAAGGTTTTCCCATTGTTTAGGTCCCATGGAGAATGTGTCTTATTTCCATAAAAGCGAGAGGGACCCTTGCCCACTTGCTGCCCTTCAGTCACATGATAACCTTGGCTCGGTTTCTTCAGATTCAAAGAAATAAAAAAGGAAAAGTTGCAGGGTGACAGAGGAGACCCCCACGGTATTGGTTGGAGCTACCCTGTGCTGCTTGCTCCCCTATTCTGCAGGAGCATTTGGAATAAGTGAGGTCGTAGCAATGTTTTCTTAGGTCAGTCTCCCAAGGCAATAGAAATAAAAACAAAAGTAAGCAAATGAGACTAATCAAACTTACAAGCTTTTGCATAGCAAAGGTACCCATAAACAAAACAAAAAGACAATCTATGAAATGGGAGAAAATATTTGCAAGTGATATGACCTATAAGGGCTTAATTTCCTGAATCTGCAAACAACTCATAAAGTCAACAACAACAAAAACCCAACCACCCCATTAAAAAAGAAGACAGATAGATGACCAATAGGTGCATGAAAAAGATGTGCAATGTTGCTTATTATTAGAGAAATACAAGTCAAAACTATTAATACAATGAGGTATCACCTCACACTAGATAAGAACGACCATCATCAACTGTCTACAAACAGTAAGTGCTGGGGAGGGTGCGGAGAGAAGGGAGCCTCCTACACTGTTGGTGGGAATGTTAGTTGGTGTAGCCACTATGGAAAACAGCACAGAGGTTCCTCAGAAAACTAAAATTAGAACTACCATATGATCCAACAATCCTCCTCCTGGGCATATATCCAGACAAAACTGTAATTCAAAAAGATATGCCCATGTTTACCTATTTATTTTTCATCCATCTCTGTTCTTTGGCCTGTGTGGGCCTCCCATTGCAGTGGCCTCTCTCGGTGCAGAGCACTGGCTCTGGGCGCACGTGCTCCAGAGTGCTGGCTCATGACTGGACACACCGGTCCAGCTGCTCCATGGCACGTGGGATCCTCCTGGGTCAGGGATCGAACTGGTGCCCCTTGCACTGCAAGGCAGACTCTTTATCCACTGGACCACCAGAGAAGCCCAAACTATGCCCCATGTTTATAGAAGCACTATTAACAATATTCAAGACATGGAAATAACCTAAATGTCTACGGATAGATGAATGGATAAAGATGGGGTACATTTATGTTGTGGAATACTACTTAGCCATAAGAAAGAATGAAATAATACCATTTGCAGCAACATGGATATAATTAGAGATGATCACACTAGGGAAGTAAGTTATAAAGACAAATATCGTATGATACCACTTACATATGGATCTAAAATATAACGCTGATGAACCTACCTATGAAACAGAAACAGACTCACAGACTTGGAACAGATTTGTGGTTTCCAAGGGATAGGGGGTTGGTAGAGGGATGGAATGGGAGTTTGGAGTCAGCAGACACAAGCTAGTACATATAGAATGGATAAACGACAAGGTCCTACTTATAGCACAAGGCACTATCTTCAATGTCCTGTGATAAACCATAATGGAAAAAATATTTTAAAAGAATATATATAAGTGAGACACTCTGCTTTACAGCAGAAATTAACACAACATTGTAAATCAACCATACTTCAATAAAACCTTTTAAAATTTTAAAAAGAGTAAATGGGGACCATTCAGCGTTGCAGGTAGGTGCTCACCCTCTGCTCTGCAGTGTGGGCTGTCCCCAGAAGGGAGCGCCTCAGCTATCCGTGGTGAGATGGTGCTTGTAGGCAGCTTCCTATTTCTAAAAGCACCTGCTTAGTTATTCCCTGGACCGTCCCAGGCTTTCTGATAAGGAAATGATATGCAGGGGTTAGAATTCCAAGGTCAACAGGAGTCAGGACCTGAGTCTAGAAAAGAGGGCACAAACTTTTGTCTATAAGAGGCCAAATGGTGAATCTATATGACTAAATAGAGACCATAGGCCACACAGTCTCTGTAGCGACCTCTCAACTCTCATGTTGACCTCGCAACATGAAATCATATGCACTGGATGGGCCTGGCTGTATTCCAACAAACCTTATTTACAGAAACAGATGGCGGGCTGGATCTGGTCTGTGGGCCGTGCTTTGCCAGCCCGTGGTCTAGAATTTCATGTTGAGAGATCCTTGGGGATGGTGTGTTGACTCATGGGGCCACTTCTTGGATTGTTGTTGTTGTTCAGTCCCCCAGTTGTGTCCGACTCTTTGAGACCCCGTGGATGGCAGCATGCCAGACCTCCCTGTCCCTCAGCATCTCCCGCCGTTTGCTCAAGTTCACGTCTGTTGCCTCAATGATGGGCTTCCCCTGTGGCTCAGACTTCTTGGATTGCCCAGTAGCAAATGTACACGGTGACTTCCCCAAGGTCAATAAGGCTGGAATTCCAGTCCAGGTCTCCTGAGCCCTGTCCAGTGCGGTTTTCACTGCAGGGGCAACACCATCTCCTGCTGGTCTCCTAAGGTACCTGCTATATTGGCAATCCCAGACGGTGGGAAAACGTGCACTCTTGGGTACAGAGAAAGGAAAATGAATTAATTAAAAATAAACCCTTTTCATCCCTCTTTAATTAAAAAACTTAGGGGAAAAAAAAAAAAGATCCATCCATCACTCTGGGTTGCCTTGCTTCTAGACGTCTAGCACATGGCGACTCTGAGCAGGGTTGAAGGTCACCCTTCCCTTTGCCTCCTGGGTCCACTGGGCTGCAGCGAGTCAGCGTTCTATGAGAACAGTCACCGCAGTTCACGTCTCAGTCCAGCTTTCCCAGCAAGGACACCTTTGCTCTAATCAGCTGAACTGCTGCTCTGATCAGAGCCGAGCAGGCAGAATGAGGCTTGTCTTTGGGGAATTAACTTCAACGTGCCGTGTGATCTGTTTCTGTCCCCTCGACTGTAGAAGTGCTGAGACGGAACTCTGACTGACTTCGGGGTTCCTACTGTCTAGTTGCAGCACTTGGAAAACAATTCCAGTGCAGCGAGAAACAGCCACGTGTATACGCACGTACACATGTGCCTGCGTGTATATACACGTATGTTTCTTTCAGGGAGCAAACAATAATTATCAGAGACTGTCTAGTAGTAGTAAGCCACTTTAGGAAAGACAGACTTATTTTTTATGACTATGCCATAAGCTATCCCTGCTCTCCTTCCCATCATGCCCTTTCTATGACTGTGCAGAGCAGTTTTAGTGTTTTCTTTCCAGCTTACAGATAATACGCAGAGGTCCAGTGTAGTCTAAGAAAAGGAGAGTTACTTCAGTATCTTGCCAGACAGAAACATTCATCCCTGTTGGATGCCTTTAGTTATCAAAACTCATAAAAACATTCGATAAGTGTGCTTTCCTTTCTTTGGAAATAGAAGGTCTGGCTTTTAGGTAAGGACCATTTACTGGGCAGAGTTATCCTCCTTACAAAAGGGTCATTCAAGGTTTTAGAATCCTCCCAGCCATACTACAGGGAAATGGGTCATTCTTACCAATACACATCGGTTGTTTCATCCAGTCGTTTCACAAAACTAAGTATCGAGCATCTGCTCTGTGTCCTGTGGGCTCCCCTGACGGCTCAGATAGTAAAGAATCTGCCTGCAACATGGGAAACTGGGCTTTGATTCCTGGGTTGAAAAGATTGCCCTGGAGAAGGAAATGGCAACCCACTCCAGTATCTTGCCTGGAGAATTCCATGGACAGTCCAGTCCAAGGGGACGCAAAGAGTCAGACACAATGGAGTGACCAAGAGTTTCACTCTTTCATTTACTCCGTGGAAGGTACGATGTGTTCCTTAAACTGTGCAGATAGCAACTCAAAACATCTTTGATTATGAATCTAACATTTTGCATTTTTCAGTTAACCATGAAATGAAATGATTAGCCTTCTCTTAGCAAAGCAGGAGAGCAGAAGTGGTGAGGGTACAGGTTATTTTCCTAGGGAATTAGGCATGTCATGTGGGCTCTGTTTCAGGGAACGGCAGCAGCCGGGGATCTGCCCAGTCCCTGGCCCAGGGATGCTGCTGGGCCCTGCTCCCAGAGAGAGCCTTGATGAGAAGGGGCTTCAAGACATTCTCTGGTCCCATCCCTCTCTGAGCAGCTGCACCATGTCAGGAGCGCCTGGAACCAGCCTTGCCCGGTGTGTGGCCACCGAGAGAACCAGAGTCTGGGGCTGGCCCAGTACCCATCGGAGAGGCCTGCTTCTGGTTGGCCAGCTGTGCTCTGTACCTGCACCCGTGTCTGGGCTTCTGGAGCCTGTGCCCATTTCTGATTCTCTTCCTGATCTCTGGCTGCCTTCCTCTGGCTCTGGGTCTGCCGGATCACCTTCCAGTTCTCCACAAACAACCCTTCTGACCACTCCATTTCCAGCTGCTTCTGCTTCTATATATATATTTTTTTTTACTTTTTTCCTTTTTCACTTTTTAACATTTCCAGCCTCTGCTTCTGACTACTAACATTAGTCCTTTCTTTGGAAATAGAAGGTCTGGCTTTTAGGTAAGGACCATTTACTGGGCAGAGTTATCCTCCTTACAAAAGGGTCATTCAAGGTTTTAGAATCCTCCCAGCCATACTACAGGGAAATGGGTCATTCTTACCAATACACATCGGTTGTTTCATCCAGTCGTTTCACAAAACTAAGTATCGAGCATCTGCTCTGTGTCCTGTGGGCTCCCCTGACGGCTCAGATAGTAAAGAATCTGCCTGCAACATGGGAAACTGGGCTTTGATTCCTGGGTTGAAAAGATTGCCCTGGAGAAGGAAATGGCAACCCACTCCAGTATCTTGCCTGGAGAATTCCATGGACAGTCCAGTCCAAGGGGACGCAAAGAGTCAGACACAATGGAGTGACCAAGAGTTTCACTCTTTCATTTACTCCGTGGAAGGTACGATGTGTTCCTTAAACTGTGCAGATAGCAACTCAAAACATCTTTGATTATGAATCTAACATTTTGCATTTTTCAGTTAACCATGAAATGAAATGATTAGCCTTCTCTTAGCAAAGCAGGAGAGCAGAAGTGGTGAGGGTACAGGTTATTTTCCTAGGGAATTAGGCATGTCATGTGGGCTCTGTTTCAGGGAACGGCAGCAGCCGGGGATCTGCCCAGTCCCTGGCCCAGGGATGCTGCTGGGCCCTGCTCCCAGAGAGAGCCTTGATGAGAAGGGGCTTCAAGACATTCTCTGGTCCCATCCCTCTCTGAGCAGCTGCACCATGTCAGGAGCGCCTGGAACCAGCCTTGCCCGGTGTGTGGCCACCGAGAGAACCAGAGTCTGGGGCTGGCCCAGTACCCATCGGAGAGGCCTGCTTCTGGTTGGCCAGCTGTGCTCTGTACCTGCACCCGTGTCTGGGCTTCTGGAGCCTGTGCCCATTTCTGATTCTCTTCCTGATCTCTGGCTGCCTTCCTCTGGCTCTGGGTCTGCCGGATCACCTTCCAGTTCTCCACAAACAACCCTTCTGACCACTCCATTTCCAGCTGCTTCTGCTTCTATATATATATTTTTTTTTACTTTTTTCTTTTTTTTCAGCTGCTTCTTTTGAAATCTTGTAGTTAGGAAACATCTCCAGCCCTCTGGCCCCCTAGGCCCATGGATGGTTCCATTTGTATCTTAGCTTGAAGGCATTAGCAATCATGTTTCTCGGATGAGTCTTTTGGAAACTTCATATTATCAATTACCAAGAACTGTTTAAAAACAACTTTAGGGTTTCCATGGTGGTCCAGTGGGTAAAGAGTTCACCTTGCGGTGCAAGGGGCGGTGGCTCGATCCCTGTCCTGGGAAGATCCCACGTGCTGCGGAGCGGCTGGGCCAGTGTGTCCAATTATGAGCCAGCGCTCTGGGGTGCATGCGCCCAGAGCTAGTGCTCTACAACGAGAGAGGCCATGGCAATGGGAGGCCCACACAAGTCGAAGAAAAAAGATGGATGAAAATAAATAAATAAAAAACCAATAAGAGAGGCCAAAAGTAAAAAAAAAAAAAAAAAGTTAAAAAAAACAACTTTAATCCTCCAAAATCCAGGACCTGTCTCCCTGAAAAAGGGTGCCCTTCCTCAATCTGTCATTTCCAAAGCAAGTGAAGTTACTCATTAGCCTCAAAATCATTACAGTTTAGATGTCACTTTGCTAATAAACCTGATTTCATTTTAAAGGCATCAGTTTCACAGTGAAACTCCTAAATTCGTCTGGAATCATGATGCTTTTGCTGTTTTATCTCACTGCTCAGGTCTTAATTCCTTGCATATCTTAACCAGCTGGATTGTCAGGGTGGTGCTATATTTAAGAAGTGACTTCACTTAGCCCAGAGATATAGAAAGACACTGACTTACAGTGGAAACCCTCGTTTTTCCTGTCTCTGCTTAATTTGGACTTGTTATTTTAAATGGACAGGGTCCGCTAAGATGACATCAGAGCCATGGTCCACAAGGATCTGGTTTTCCTGGATTTTCGCCACAGATTCTGGCTTCCTAAATGTCAAAAAGGATTTGACCATGGCCTTGGCTGTTCCCTTGTCTTTGGCATAAACACCAGCCAACGTGCGTCGTCTCCCAGCTTCCTGGTTACCTCCGCTCCCCCATTCCTGATGAGCTCCCGTCTCTTTTCCCTGGTTTGCTTCTGGATTTTATCAATCTAGCTTCCTGAGGATGAGTTAATCCTACAATTCACTCTGAGCGCTGATCTCATCTAATTTTTTAAACATTTATTTATTTATTATTATTTTTGGGTAGGGTGGGGTGGGGAGGAGGGAGAGGGGCAGGCGGGCCACTTCCACTGGTCTTTCATTTGTCTATTTTCATACATCTTTGTTCTTTGGTCCGTGTGGGCCTCCCATCGCGGTGGCCTCTGTTGTCGCAGAGCACCGGCTCTGGGCGCATGCGCTCCAGAGCTCCGGCTCGGTAATTGGACACATCAGTCTAGCTGCTCCGTGGCACGTGGGATCTTCCCAGGCCAGGGATTGAACGAGTGCCCCTTGCACTGCAAGGCGGTGTCCTTACCCACTGGACCACCAGGGCAGCCCCTCATCTAATTCTTAAAAAAGAGTAGCTCTATAGTTTTTTTTTATAAAAATGACAGATTTTCATTGAAATGAACTCATACAAAACAAAAAGGTACAAAGGCAGAAGTTTAAATATCACCTGATCTTCTACCATAATCTATCATAAGCATTGTTAACTTCTTGGTAGATACGCTTTCAGGCATCCACGTACAGTTTTATAAAAATGGGATTTACCTTGCATTCACTCTATACCCTGTTTTCTTCACTAAACCAAATAACTCACCTCTGGCCTTTTGGATTTCACAGTAAATCAAGCTTTGTGTTTTGTTTTATCTCACTGCTCAGGTCTTAATTCCTTGCATATCTTAACCAGCTGGATTGTCAGGGTGGTGCTATATTTAAGAAGTGACTTCACTTAGCCCAGAGATATAGAAAGACACTGACTTACAGTGGAAACCCTCGTTTTTCCTGTCTCTGCTTAATTTGGACTTGTTATTTTAAATGGACAGGGTCCGCTAAGATGACATCAGAGCCATGGTCCACAAGGATCTGGTTTTCCTGGATTTTCGCCACAGATTCTGGCTTCCTAAATGTCAAAAAGGATTTGACCATGGCCTTGGCTGTTCCCTTGTCTTTGGCATAAACACCAGCCAACGTGCGTCGTCTCCCAGCTTCCTGGTTACCTCCGCTCCCCCATTCCTGATGAGCTCCCGTCTCTTTTCCCTGGTTTGCTTCTGGATTTTATCAATCTAGCTTCCTGAGGATGAGTTAATCCTACAATTCACTCTGAGCGCTGATCTCATCTAATTTTTTAAACATTTATTTATTTATTATTATTTTTGGGTAGGGTGGGGTGAGGAGGAGGGAGAGGGGCAGGCGGGCCACTTCTATTGGTCTTTCATTTATCTATTTTCATCCATCTTTGTTCTTTGGCCTGTGTGGGCCTCCCATTGTGGCGGCCTCTGTTGTCGCAGAGCACCGGCTCTGGGCGCATGCGCCCCAGAGCTCCGGCTCGGTAATTGGACACATCAGTCCAGCTGCTCCGCGGCACGTGGGATCTTCCCAGGACAGGGATTGAACGAGTGCCCCTTGCACTGCAAGGCGGTGTCCTTACCCACTGGACCACCAGGGCAGCCCCTCATCTAATTCTTAAAAAAGAGTAGCTCTATAGTTTTTTTTTATAAAAATGACAGATTTTCATTGAAATGAACTCATACAAAACAAAAAGGTACAAAGGCAGAAGTTTAAATATCACCTGATCTTCTACCATAATCTATCATAAGCATTGTTAACTTCTTGGTAGATACGCTTTCAGGCATCCACGTACAGTTTTATAAAAATGGGATTTACCTTGCATTCACTCTATACCCTGTTTTCTTCACTAAACCATATGTCATTGTGGAGAGAATTCCCTCCTGTGCTCCAGCATGTCTTTCTTGGCATGCCTCAAATGCAAGGCCATTTCTCAGGATTGTGTTGATAGCAAATGGCCTGGAGGATATCTTCTTCCGGGACAAAGGGTGGTCTTGCTTTCTGCTAGCAATAAAATGATCGGTTCATTTAAATGCCAATGAAATCTCTCTCCGAAAAAGACACAATCTGCCTGTCTACAGACCAAAATTATTTTGTAGGGCTGTCTACAATTTTTCGAGAAGTAAAATTGCTTCCATAGAATTGGACTACCCCAGGAGTGTCCTTTAGAGGCTGGACAGACCCACCGTTTTCAGTAAAGTGCATTTCCCCATTAGCACTAAGCAAACACTTAATAAACTCCAGTTGCCTCTCAGAGAGTGGCTGCTAGAAATAGGTAAAATGTTGGAAACATGTAAGGACAGGGTTGACGTCATGTTCAACTAGAGAAAGCTGCCATCCATCCTTCCTGACTCAGAGCAGGGCTGGTGTCAGAGCTGGGAGGTGTGTGTGTGTGTCTGTGTCTGTCTGTGTTTGTGTGTGTGTGTCTCTGTGTGTGTGTGTGTCTGTGTGTCTGTTTGTGTGTGTGTCTGTGTGTGTGTGAAGTTGCTGAGGGTGCTAAGGAGGGAGAGGGAGGGCCAAGGACGGGAGAGAACCAGCAAACTCATTACAAACACACCTATCATACATGGTGGGAATGGAGTCAAACCCACTTGAATTTCCTGAAGCAAATCTGGGAGCCCCTCATGTGTGTTAAAGCTAGGTTTTAATCAATAAATGAACATTGAAAGTGGGAGAAACCTAAAAATGACACAGGATTTTGGGAAAGGAGACTAGAAGTAGCTCTATTTTCTCTCTCACTGCATTTTAGTTTTATTTCCAGACACAAATTTTCTCGGTGGAAGTGCCCACAGTTCAAAGGTCTGAGACTGACCATGGATCTCTTTTAGTGCCTGTTCATGGTGAAAAAAAAAAAAAATCTGGGTTGTTTTCCTCAAACTGGCCTAGAAGGGGCCTCCCTCCCTCCTCCTTTGGAGCTGCATTTTAATGAGACCCCAAGGGACAGCTCTGGAGCCGCAGGGAGCCAGCATTCAGTTTAATTTAAGAGACTGGCTGTTTTAATTTTACTTTTTCCCTCTGGGTCTTGGGCAGTGCTGAGTGCCCCAGCTGATGAATTTAGCCCCCTATTCTGAAGTATCACTGCTGTGGCTTACTGAGAGGTCCGGGGACCCAGGGACATAAGAATGATGTGCGTCTAGTGACCACAAGGCTGTCTTTAAAAGAAGAAAAGTTTTGTAGCACAAAGAAATCTGCTCAATATTCTTTAATAACTTAAGTGGGAAAAGAATTTGAAAACAAAATAGATTCATGTATATGCAGAAGTAAAATTGCTTCCATAGAATTGATACCCCAGAGTGTCCTTTAGAGGCTGGACAGACCCACCGTTTTCAGTAAAGTGCATTTCCCCATTAGCACTAAGCAAACACTTAATAAACTCCAGTTGCCTCTCAGAGAGTGGCTGCTAGAAATAGGTAAAATGTTGGAAACATGTAAGGACAGGGTTGACGTCATGTTCAACTAGAGAAAGCTGCCATCCATCCTTCCTGACTCAGAGCAGGGCTGGTGTCAGAGCTGGGAGGTGTGTGTGTGTGTCTGTGTCTGTCTGTGTTTGTGTGTGTGTGTCTCTGTGTGTGTGTGTGTCTGTGTGTCTGTTTGTGTGTGTGTCTGTGTGTGTGTGAAGTTGCTGAGGGTGCTAAGGAGGGAGAGGGAGGGCCAAGGACGGGAGAGAACCAGCAAACTCATTACAAACACACCTATCATACATGGTGGGAATGGAGTCAAACCCACTTGAATTTCCTGAAGCAAATCTGGGAGCCCCTCATGTGTGTTAAAGCTAGGTTTTAATCAATAAATGAACATTGAAAGTGGGAGAAACCTAAAAATGACACAGGATTTTGGGAAAGGAGACTAGAAGTAGCTCTATTTTCTCTCTCACTGCATTTTAGTTTTATTTCCAGACACAAATTTTCTCGGTGGAAGTGCCCACAGTTCAAAGGTCTGAGACTGACCATGGATCTCTTTTTAGTGCCTGTTCATGGTGAAAAAAAAAAAAAATCTGGGTTGTTTTCCTCAAACTGGCCTAGAAGGGGCCTCCCTCCCTCCTCCTTTGGAGCTGCATTTTAATGAGACCCCAAGGGACAGCTCTGGAGCCGCAGGGAGCCAGCATTCAGTTTAATTTAAGAGACTGGCTGTTTTAATTTTACTTTTTCCCTCTGGGTCTTGGGCAGTGCTGAGTGCCCCAGCTGATGAATTTAGCCCCCTATTCTGAAGTATCACTGCTGTGGCTTACTGAGAGGTCCGGGGGGACCCAGGGACATAAGAATGATGTGCGTCTAGTGACCACAAGGCTGTCTTTAAAAGAAGAAAAGTTTTGTAGCACAAAGAAATCTGCTCAATATTCTTTAATAACTTAAGTGGGAAAAGAATTTGAAAACAAAATAGATTCATGTATATGCATAACTAAATCACTTTACTATACATCTGAAACTAACACAACACTGTTAATCATCTATGTACGTGCATACTAAGTCATTTCAATCCTGTCCGACTCTTTGTGACCCTGTGGGCTTCAGCCCGCCAGGCTCCTCTGTCCATGGGATTCTCCAGGCAAGAATACTGGAATGGGTTGCCACGCCCTCCTCCAGGAGATCTTTGTAACCCAGCAATCAGACCCACGTCTCTTCTGTCTCCTGCATTGGCAGGCAGATTCTTTACCACTAGTGCCACTTGGGAAACCTGTGTTAATCAACTATATGCAAATGTAAAATAGAAATTAAAACAAATAAAAGAACAGTTTGTTAGTGAGGAAAATTCCACCTCTGCCAGCTGCCCTGTGTCAACTTCAAGGTCCATTCAAGTATTCATTCAGCAGCACTTTTGTTAAGCGTCTGTTTTAGGTTTCAGAAATTCAAGGATGAGCAAGCACAAAACTCATTTCTGTTGAGGCTTGCTGTCCACTCCGCAACAACCCCCTCAAACAGACCAGCGCAGCAGCCTTTTTCTTTGGTTAGTTGCTCAGTTATGTCCAACTCTTTGAGACCCTGTGGAATGTAGCCTGCCAGGCTCCTCTGTCTATGGAATTCTCCAGGCAAGAATACTGGGAGAGGTAGCCATTCCCTTCTCCTGGGGATCTTCCCAACCCAGGGATCAAACCCAGGTTTCCTCCACTGCAGGCAGATTCTTTACTGTCTGAGCCATCAGGGAAGATTTCAAGCAGCCTGAAAGTGGCCAAAGCCCCATGATAAAGAGATAAAAATCCAGGAACAGATTACCTGACTAATACCCACTCCCATCTGAGTAGCAAGAGTTATTTATACATATAGAGAAACATAAGACGTATATACTTATATATGCAGAGAACATTTCTGGAAGCATAGAGGATAACTGGTTATTTCTGGAGGTTTGACTTTGGGAAAATAGTCAAGGAAAGAGATTTTTACTTTCTACTTTATACCCCTCCATATGTTCAGAAAACATTCTTTTTACAATGAACAAGCATTACTTACATAAGAAAACAACAACACAACATGTCAGTGCCATCAAAAAGACAGAGTTGGTGAGTGCGGAGGCAATGAAACAAGTTGCCAGATCTAAACTTAGGAATGTTCTTGATCACCTTCACTGCGATCAATTTTTCTGTCTTCTGAACTCTCATAGGCTTGTGCTCACACATCTATCAAAATGACACCCATCATTCTGAACCAATACTTCCTTCCCCTCCTCTCTCCTCACTCTCCCCCTCATCCCTCTGTGTCCCCTCCGTTCCTTCCTTCTACAGATGTGGATTGAGATTCTATTATCTGTAAGGCAGATGATTCAATACTGTGTTATCATTAAGTTTAGCTGAGTGTGACAGAAAGAAAAAAAATAGTGGTTTAAATAAAAAACAGATTTATTTTTCTCTCACATGAAAAGTAGTCCAGAGGCAAGTACCTGTATGGTAGCTCAAGAGTCATCAGGAACCCAGGCTGCTCTACCTGACTGTCCCATCTTCCTTGGCATTACAACTCAGGGTCTGGGATGGCTGCTGGAGCTCCAGCTTTCATGTCCAAATCCAAGCAAGGCAAAAGGAGGAACAGAGATGGGCTCATACTCTTCCTTTTTGTAAGACTTCCCAGAACTCCTACACCACAGTCTGCGTCCCTCTAATTGACCAGAGCTTAGTCACATGGCCACATCTAGCTGCAAGAGAAGCTGGGACCTGTAAGCAACTTGGAACATGTAGGGATGCTGGAACATGTAATATTTTAGCACGGTGTATTGCTGCCTTCAATAAATCTAGGATTCTTTTTCTCAAAAAAAAGTGGAGAGAAGATACTGAGCGATCATCAGCAATCTCTGCTACACATAGGAGCCAAAACACTCCCTGTCTTTCTCATGCTTATACTTTAGTAGGGGAATTAGACAATAATAAGTCATGAAAATAACCCTAAAAGTGCACATTGCAGGAAGTGAAGTAAAGAGAAAGTTCACTGGGTTCTATAAATATGTAATTGACAGACCTGACCTACTCTTGGGGGAAGAAATTTTCAAGGACTATGCAACGGGACTGGAGAAATAGGTCAACCGTGTAGGCCAACCATGACATCAGCCATTCCGGGCCTTATTGTCCATGTCAAAGAATTTTGACCTTTATTCTAAAGTAAAGGTCAGCCGTGGAAGAGTTTTGAGTGGGTAGTAGGGTTACATTGTCACCCTTCTATGGTAGAAGATCTTTTTGACAGCTAGGGCTTCCTTGGTAACTTGGATGGTCAAGAATCTGCCTGAAATGTGGGAGACCTGGGTTTGACCCTTGGGTTAGGAAGATCCCCTGGAGAAAGAAAAGGTCATCCCCTCCAGTATTCTTGCCTAGAGAATTCCATGGCTTTTCCGTGGGTTGTAAAGAGGCAAACACAACTGAGCAACTTTCACTTTCAGGGCAGAATGTGCTAAAGGTAGGAAGAGTGGATGTGAGGGGAGAGGTTGCAGATCAGCAAAGGGATGACTGTAGCCCAACTCAGAAAGTCTTCCCATTTTGGAAACTGGCAGTGGTTGGGGGTGAGGCCACTCGGGGTTGTGCCATTTGTCTCCCCCTATCCTATGGAAGCAGAGGAGCAGAGGGAAGGGCTGGCAGTCACAAGAGGAGATAGTCTGCACTGAGTCATGTGGGGGCCTGTGTTACTTACCTCTGTTTTCCCAGGGACAGCACAGTCTGGTGAACATAGTTGGCTGCCTACTCAACAGCTATGTCACCCACCTTTTTCCTGCCGAGTGAACCCTGATATACTCACGTGCATGGTAAACTTAGTAAGGTAGATCTCTCCTTCATCCCCTGGGGATAGCTTATGACTGGAAAGATACGGCAATCCCATACTTCTTCCCAGATACTTACCCAGATTTCCTGTAGCTAGTGATAAACTTGTGACTTAGTGAGGTTAAATGGAAGAGTTTCTTGTCTAATTACCCTAGCTGGAGGAAGCAATGTTGAAAAAATGTGAGTATCATTTCTTGCTACTAATCTTAGAGGGAAAGTATCCAGTCTGTCACCATTAAGTATGATATTAACAGTGTGTTTTTTATAGATTTCCTTTATGAAGTTGAGGAAGTCCTTTTCTATTCTTGGTTTGTTGGATGATTTTAATCACACACACAAATTATATTTTTTCAAATGCTTTTTCTGCATCAGCTGAAATGATCATATAATTCTCCCTCTTCATTCCATTAATGTGTATTACCCTGATTAATTTTCTAGTGTTGAGCCATTCTTGCACTCCTGGGATAAATCATACTTAGTCACAGTTTAGAATTCTTTTAATACATTGATAGAATGTATTGGTTTGTTAGTATTTTGTCGATGATTTTTGCACTTCAGGTAGAGCTCACTAGGGTCAATTTCTTGCCTGAAATGTGGGAGACCTGGGTTTGACCCTTGGGTTAGGCAGATCCCCTGGAGAAAGAAAAGGTCATCCCCTCCAGTATTCTTGCCTAGAGAATTCCATGGCTTTTCCGTGGGTTGTAAAGAGGCAAACACAACTGAGCAACTTTCACTTTCAGGGCAGAATGTGCTAAAGGTAGGAAGAGTGGATGTGAGGGGAGAGGTTGCAGATCAGCAAAGGGATGACTGTAGCCCAACTCAGAAAGTCTTCCCATTTTGGAAACTGGCAGTGGTTGGGGGTGAGGCCACTCGGGGTTGTGCCATTTGTCTCCCCCTATCCTATGGAAGCAGAGGAGCAGAGGGAAGGGCTGGCAGTCACAAGAGGAGATAGTCTGCACTGAGTCATGTGGGGGCCTGTGTTACTTACCTCTGTTTTCCCAGGGACAGCACAGTCTGGTGAACATAGTTGGCTGCCTACTCAACAGCTATGTCACCCACCTTTTTCCTGCCGAGTGAACCCTGATATACTCACGTGCATGGTAAACTTAGTAAGGTAGATCTCTCCTTCATCCCCTGGGGATAGCTTATGACTGGAAAGATACGGCAATCCCATACTTCTTCCCAGATACTTACCCAGATTTCCTGTAGCTAGTGATAAACTTGTGACTTAGTGAGGTTAAATGGAAGAGTTTCTTGTCTAATTACCCTAGCTGGAGGAAGCAATGTTGAAAAAATGTGAGTATCATTTCTTGCTACTAATCTTAGAGGGAAAGTATCCAGTCTGTCACCATTAAGTATGATATTAACTGTGAGTTTTTCATAGATTTCCTTTATGAAGTTGAGGAAGTCCTTTTCTATTCTTGGTTTGTTGGATGATTTTAATCACACACACAAATTATATTTTTTCAAATGCTTTTTCTGCATCAGCTGAAATGATCATATAATTCTCCCTCTTCATTCCATTAATGTGTATTACCCTGATTAATTTTCTAGTGTTGAGCCATTCTTGCACTCCTGGGATAAATCATACTTAGTCACAGTTTAGAATTCTTTTAATACATTGATAGAATGTATTGGTTTGTTAGTATTTTGTCGATGATTTTTGCATACATATTCGTCAGAGCTATTTATCTATAGTTTTCTTGTTATGTGTTTTCCTTGCTTTGATGAGACAGGATTATACTAGGTTCATAAGAATGAGTTGAGAAGTTTTCTGTCCTCTCTGCTTTTGAGAAGAGTTTGTGAAGAATTGGAATTAATTATTCTTTATATGTCTGATAAAATCCGTCAGAGAAGTTAGCTGGTCCAGTTTTTCTTTGTCGGCAGTTTAAAAAATATTATTAGTAATTCAGTCTCTTCCCTTGCCTATTCAGATTGTCTAGTTCTTCTTAAGTTAGTTTTATTAGTTTATGCCTTTCTAGAAATTTGTTCATTTCATCCAGTTTATTTAATTATTTTGCATATAATTCCATTCATTTTGCATATGTTTCCTTTATAATTTATGTTATTTTTGTAAGATTAGTAATAATGTTTCCTCTTTCACTTATAATTCTATTTATTTGAGTTTTCTCTCTCATTTTTTCCTGGTTTTTCAAAGAATCCTCTTTTGGTTTCATTGATTTTTGTATATTGTTTTTCCATTTCATATTTCACTAATTTCAACTCTAAGTTTTGTTGTTTCCTGCTTTCTGTTGCCTTTAGAGTTTTTGCCAGTATCTTAAGGCAGAAGGTTAGGGTATTGATTTGAGATATTTCTACTAAATATAGACATTTGTAGCTATAAATTTCCCTCTGAGTACTGCTATAGCTACATCCTCTAAGTTCTAGTATGTTGTATCTTTATTTTCATTTATCTCCAAAGTATTTTATGATTTCTCTTTTGATTTACCAAATTTTTATTTAGGATTATTTTATTTTTCCACATATTTTAAAATTTTCTAGAGTCTTCTATATTATAATGAAAAGTACATAACAAATTGAGAATGTATCACTGTTGTGATTGGATTTTTAAAGACTGGTACTTCTGTATTGTTTGCCCAAGCTTTTTTCGTAAATTGGTACAGCCACTGTGGAGAACAGTATGGAGTTTCCTTAAAAAACTAAAAATAGAGCTATCATAATCCAGAAATCCCACTCCAGGGCATACCTAGAGAAAACCATGGCTGAAAGGGATACATGCACGGCAATTTTCATTGCAATGTTGTTTACAATAGCCAAGACATGGAAGCAACCTAAACATCCATTGAGAGATGAATAGCAAAGAAGGTGTGCTAAAAATATACAATGGAATAGTACTCAGCTGTTAAAAAGAATGAAATAATGCCATTTGCAGCAACATGGATGGACCTGGAGATTATCATACTAAGTGAAGTATGTCAGAGAAAGACAAAGGTCATGTGATATCACTTACATGCAGACTCTTAAAAATTGATGCAAATGAACTTATTTACAAAACAGGAAGAGACTCACAGATTTAGAGAATGAACTTATGGTTTCCCTGGGGAAAGGTTTGGGGGTGGGGGCTAGGTTGGGAGTTTGGGATTGACATGTTCACTCTACTATATTCAAAATGGAGACACAAGGACCTGCTGTATAGCACGGGGAACTCTGCTCAGTATTCTGTAATAACCTAAATGGGGAAAAGGGTTTGAAAAATAATGGAGGTGGTTTAGTCACTCAGGTGTGTCTGACTCTTGCAACCCCATAGACTGCAGCCTGCCAGGCTCCTCTGTTCATGGAATTTTCCAAGCAAGAATACTAGAATGGGCTGCCATTTCCTTTTCCAGGAAGTCTTCCTGACCCAGGAATCAAACCTGCATCTCTGCATGGCAGGCAGATTCTTTACCGACTGAGCTGCAAGGGAAGCTGAAAAATAATAGATACATGCATATGTATAACTGAATCACTCTTCTCTACACCTGAAACTAACACAACATTGTTAATCAACTGTGCTCCAACAAATATTAAAGATTAAACAAACACTGTGAGAAGGAAAAAAAAAAAAAAAACAGACAGAAAAACCTGGTACTTTCATCTTGTTTGCACAAACTTTTTTTTTTTGGCTCGCCTCTCTTTTTCTAATGAAGCAAGCTGCCATGGTATATACTGCTAGAGAGGCCCAAATCTCAAGAACTGAAGGCAGCCCCTGGCCAAGGAACCAGAGTCCAATAGTCCATCAGCAACCAAGTCAAAAGACCCAGCCAATGCATGCTTGGCTCACAGAAACTGTGAAAGTATATAAATGTTGTTGTTTTTAAGCCACTAAATTTGGGGTTAGCTTATTATGAGGAATTCTTCTGTCCATAGAATTCTCCAGGCAAGAATACTAAAGTGGGTACCCATTCCCTTCTCCAGGAGATCTTTCTGAGCCAGGGATCGAACCTGGGTCTCCTGCATTGCAGGCAGATTCTTTACCATCTGAACCACCAGGGAAGCTCTTTCTATACAGCAATATAATGTGGTTGGTTCAGAAGAAGGGTCTAGGTTTTTTGGACTAGCCATTTCTTTCTTTTTATTTCCTGCCTCCAAGATGCTGAAAGAACGCTCGCTCACATGTTCTCCCTTTGCTCCACCAGCTCTAATAAGAACTGAGTGGTAAATCAGGCTGGGTCTGCTCTAGGGAACTGACAGTCTTAGATTCAAGAAAGGAAGAACCAAGAGACCCTTCTGTAAGTACAGTTTTCCAATCTCTCACTCAGTACTGGGGTAAAATGGAGGTTGCTACTTCTAAAATGTTTCTTTGTTTACCATTTGGTTATTGTACCCAGTGAATAAATTTGCTTGTTTATAACTGTAAGGGGGGAAGGGGAATAAAAGACTAGAATTCTCAAACCCTACACCTAACCCTCATTACAATGAAAGCAGACTACTACTCAGTGTTCATAGCCGATGCTCCGTAAGTGTTCATTATTTTTCCTATTATGCTCCTCTCTCCTGTGCTGTCTTCCAACCCTACTCAGGCTGACGTGGAGAAAAGGCTGAAACTTTTGGCATTGTACCCCAGAAACATGTTCTAATGGGACGTTGTAAGGTTCCTAATTTGTTTGCTATTAACATGTTGATAACCCTTGTTGAAAGGGGTATTCAACTCAACAAACATCTAGGTGATGCATATTATTATATTGAGACTTCACAAACTGAGATGAATAGAACACAATTTCTGCTCTCAGAGCGATTAGTCCAGAACTAGTACCTATAAGGGATAAGTTTATCTTTATAAATCATCTCATAATTTGAAACTCAAATGCTGAGAGTTCACTCTTTTTTTCTCCACACTCTCTCAACCTGCTGAGTGATAATTTCAGGAAATCGAATAGTTTTCCCATTTTAGCTTTAGTCCTGGTAATGGTTTGGGGATGACTCAAGCGTATCACATTTATGGTGCACTTTATTTCTAATAGAATGCTGTCACATTCCTGAAACTACCTATCTGGTGCCCCCTTAGCTACCACTCTTAGAACAGAGATTTGTCCGGAAGGAACTGTACTAGTCAATATGGTAACATTGTGCAAATTAGGAAAAAGTTCCTGAACACCAATTCACCTCACGGTCGTTGGTCACAAAATGTCCACCAGAATGGTACAGGTCTATGACTTCCATGAGGTGAATGGTTCCCTCAGTTGTGTGATACATGCTTGCACAACCATGAGCGGTAGATAGCCTGTGCATTTGAAGGGAGCGAGGGTGGGGAATTGGTCAATCTGGCGAGGCTGGGAGGGGCGGCGCCGGGGTGCAGAGGAGGTTGGAACTGACAGTCTTAGATTCAAGAAAGGAAGAACCAAGAGACCCTTCTGTAAGTACATTTTCCAATCTCTCACTCAGTACTGGGGTAAAATGGAGGTTGCTACTTCTAAAATGTTTCTTTGTTTACCATTTGGTTATTGTACCCAGTGAATAAATTTGCTTGTTTATAACTGTAAGGGGGGAAGGGGAATAAAAGACTAGAATTCTCAAACCCTACACCTAACCCTCATTACAATGAAAGCAGACTACTACTCAGTGTTCATAGCCGATGCTCCGTAAGTGTTCATTATTTTTCCTATTATGCTCCTCTCTCCTGTGCTGTCTTCCAACCCTACTCAGGCTGACGTGGAGAAAAGGCTGAAACTTTTGGCATTGTACCCCAGAAACATGTTCTAATGGGACGTTGTAAGGTTCCTAATTTGTTTGCTATTAACATGTTGATAACCCTTGTTGAAAGGGGTATTCAACTCAACAAACATCTAGGTGATGCATATTATTATATTGAGACTTCACAAACTGAGATGAATAGAACACAATTTCTGCTCTCAGAGCGATTAGTCCAGAACTAGTACCTATAAGGGATAAGTTTATCTTTATAAATCATCTCATAATTTGAAACTCAAATGCTGAGAGTTCACTCTTTTTTTCTCCACACTCTCTCAACCTGCTGAGTGATAATTTCAGGAAATCGAATAGTTTTCCCATTTTAGCTTTAGTCCTGGTAATGGTTTGGGGATGACTCAAGCGTATCACATTTATGGTGCACTTTATTTCTAATAGAATGCTGTCACATTCCTGAAACTACCTATCTGGTGCCCCCTTAGCTACCACTCTTAGAACAGAGATTTGTCCGGAAGGAACTGTACTAGTCAATATGGTAACATTGTGCAAATTAGGAAAAAGTTCCTGAACACCAATTCACCTCACGGTCGTTGGTCACAAAATGTCCACCAGAATGGTACAGGTCTATGACTTCCATGAGGTGAATGGTTCCCTACAGTTGTGTGATACATGCTTGCACAACCATGAGCGGTAGATAGCCTGTGCATTTGAAGGGAGCAGGAGGGGGAATATGGGGAGATGATCTGCTCGATGTGGAGCAGGAATCTGGCGAGGCTGGGGAGGGGCGGCGCCGGGGTGCAGGAGGAGGTTGACAGGAGGGCCTTGTCCTGGGCCTCGCCTCCACGTGGGCACGTGATGCTAACGTTCGCGCAGGAATTTGCTAGCTCACCGTTGCTCTCTGTACCTCTACAACTGCAGGATTTTTAAAGTTTTCCAGTTCATCTGGTCTCAGTCATCTCCCAGATCAAGTTGGCTCCTGTCTCCTTGTTGAGCGCCCCTGCCCTCCAGCCACTGGGGGGCAGCATCTCCCCACGGGAGCTGCTGCCAAGCCTGTTCTCTGAGACCCGTGACGCCCCCTTCCTTAGGCAACGGACTTCTCAGGTGGCTCAGTGGTACAGGCTCGCCCTGCTCGTGCAAGAGAGGCAGGCTCAGTCCTTGGGTTGGCAAGATCCCCTGGAGGAGGAAATGGCAACCGACTCCAGTATTCTTGCCTGGAAAATTCCATGCACAGAGGAGCCTGGTGGGCTATAGTTTGTGGGATGGCAGAGTGGGACATGACTGAGCGACTGAGCATACACACACTGCTCTACGTCGGCGACATTAGCCTTCCCGTTCTTCCTGGGCAGAGAACAGCAGAGCCCTTCAGATGCCAATTCTCCCATCTGCGTTCGCTCGTGTTTCTGCCCACTGAGAGCCACACTACATCCCAGACAGGACAGAAATCTCCAGCCCAGTTCGACCCTGCCTCCGACTCCCAGGCCCTTCAGCCAACATGCTTGTGCCCCCAGCTTCATGGTTTCCCTCCCGCAGACAGCACCCCAAGGTCTTTTCTCCTTTAGTATTTCCTCCCTGTACTTCCAGCTTCTTTTCTACAAACAACTGCCTCCAAGTATATTAAGTGGTACAAAAGGATGTCTACTTATCCCTGTTCCACCAGTTTGTTAGATACAGCCAGCCTCTGAATACTGGCCATGGGCTGTCAGAGACCGTGAGAATGCCCTATTCCCATCTTTGTGGGAAGTGGACCTTTACTTCAAGGAAGGGGAACTTCTTGTGAATTAGAATGGTACTGGCTCGCCTCTATGGGCTTCCCAAATGGCTCAGGTGGTAACGAATCTGCCTGCCAATGCAGGAGACTCAGGTTCAGTCCCTGGGTGGGGAAGATCCCCTGGAGAAGGGAATGACTATCCACTCCAATATTCTTGCCTGGAGAATTCTATGGCAAGAATTTCCCCCGTCCCACCCACAGTCATATTACTATTGGTACAAGAGGTAGGTGTGGATGAACAGGGCTAAAATCCTTGAGCAGGTTGTGTTCTATGTGACACTGTGTGTGAGATGTTGGCCCACATCAGGATTAGAAGATTCAAATGGAAGCCCCGGCCAGCTTCACTCTTTTTCCTTCTGGAAGTCCCAGCCCACCTCTGGCTCCAAGATCCCCTCTGGGATGAATCACGGAGAGATGGCTGAGGACAATAACCAGTTTTCAGAGCAGCTGCCTGGAGCTTTGGAATCTGCCCTGAAGGAGTTTCTGTGCTGGACACTAAGTTGTGTAGGGTTGACTAGCTTCTGACCGGAAGGAAACTCAAAGTTCAGTTTTCAGATGAGTCAATAACAATGTTTGTACAAATATCTGTGTTAGTCAGATGTTGACTGAAACTTTCCTGGCTGCTTCCTAGTCTTCTAAATACATTTAAAACTTCCTTTGATTTTTGATAGGAGGTGACTGTTTTTATTCTCACACCGAATCAACTCAAGTAAAAAATTAATGAATGTTTAAAAAAAATGAATGAGGGCATTCCTGGTGGTCCAGTGGTTAGGAATCTGCCTTGCCATGCAAGGGCCACTGGTTCAATCCCTGGTCCAGGAACATCCCATGTGCTGTGAAACAACTAAGCCTGTGAGCCACAACTACTGAGCCTGTGCTCTGAAGCCCAAGAGCCGCAACAAGAGAGAAGCAGTGAAGTGTAGCCCCTCTCTCATGGCAACTAGAGAAAGTCCACTTGCAGCAACAAAGACCCACCACAGCCAAAATAAATGAACCTGAATTGGGGGAGGGGAAGGATGGAAGAAAAGAAAACTGAAGCAGCACGGGAGACCATGACTACAGGCTTTGTCATTAACTATTTGGGTGACACTGTATCATAGTGATTTCACCATTAAAGTAAGCGGTTAAGCTAGCTATTATTATTATTTTTTTAAACTAGCTATTCTTTTTTGGGGGTGGGGTGGGGAGGTAGGGGGGCGGGCGGGTGGACCACTTCTATTGGTCTTTCATTTATCTGTTTTCATCCGTCTTTGTTCTTTGGCTCTTATGGGCCTCCCGTCACGGTGGCCTCTGTTGTTGCAGAGCACCGGCTCTGGGCACTTGCGCTCCAGAGCTCCTGCTCAGTAATTGGACACATCGGTGCAGCAGCTCCGTGGCACAGGGGATCTTCCCAGGCCAGGGATGGAACCGACGCCCCTTGCACTGCAAGGTGGTGTCCTTACCCACTGGACCACCAGGGAAGCCCCAAGCTAGCTATTCTTAAAGGCAACCTGCAACAATCCTCTGACGATACCCTCCCTCTCCCTCTTTCCCCACCCTTCCCCATTTCTCCCTTCTTGCCCTAGCTCTGCTGCACTCTCTCCTTTCACTCTTCCTTTTCCTTTTTCTCTCTGATCTGTTGTTTTTCTTCCCAGACCTTTACACAGGCTCTTTTATTTTCATCACCACGCAATTTGTGCCAACGAGTGTGATGCAAATAAAGTTAGACAGGATTTTGGTTCTGATTGAATAAGAATTGCTCCACTTGAATTTTAAAACAACAACCCGTCCCTCTCAACTGATTCTATTCAAAGTTTCTTGGCTTCTGAATTTAAGGAACAAGTTGTTCTCGTGGGAGGTTAATTATAAAATGTTTGGTTCACCCCCACCCCAGGAGTGACCAATACACAAAATGAATCCCCAGAAAAATGCACAAGCTCAGAACAGCCTTCCAAAGCGAGGACTTTCCCTTCACCTACCAGGTCAGTGAATCCAAGTTCACTTAAAAAGTTAAAAAGTTCACTTTAAAGTTAAAAATTCTATGAAACCAAGTCTGTCTAATGATACTGAGTTAAAATATTCTCAGGAACATTCAGGATTTTCCGGTACACACACACACATCACTTGAGACCTTTGATTTGGCAGTTTCAGCTTTGGAAATGGTCTCTCCTGCTTATGGAAACAAGTGGCCATGGTGGAGTGATAAAATCAGGAGGAATAAGAAAAAACACAAAATGATGAGGCATCTTGAACTTCCCAGTTATGAAGCAGAAGGAGAACGGTATCCAGTTGCTCAAGGTGGAGAGAAGGGCACGGCACTCCAGGATTCTTGCCTGGAAAATCCACATGGACAGAGGAGCCTGGTGGGCTACAGTCCACATGGTTGCAAGGAGTCAGACATGACTGAAGCGACTTAGCACGCATGCACACACTCTTGAGGTGGGTGGCATAATATGAATAAATCATGGGAATAGGACATAATCCCACTCTTCCTACTGCTTTTATCAAGGAGGTGGAAAGTCAAGTTGAATCAAGTGAAATAAATCATACCTTTGTGCCTAAAGTCCAAGATATGTATGAAGAAATTAAGAGCACTCCTAGATGCCCAGATGAATTATGATTCAGGCAGTTCAGATGTACATAGCATTTTTTTTTTTTTTTTTTTTTTTTGGCTGTGCTGGTCTTCACTGGTGGGTGAAATTTTCTCTAGCTGTGGGGCTACTCTCGAGTTGTTGTGCACGGGCTTCTCATTGCAATGGTTTCTCTTGTTGCAGCTCATGGGCTCCAGAGCACAGGTTCAGTAGTTGTGGCACACAGGCTTAGTTGCACAGCAGCATGTAGGATCTTCCTGGACCAGGGATTGAGCTCGTGTCTCCTGCATTGGCAGATGGATTCTTACCACAGAACCAGCAGGGAAGCCCTGTACACAGCATCTTAGCAGATGTGTTGATGCCTTGTCCCATATCCCTGGAACCCACCTGAGTTTGCAGCTAAGGCAGATGGTTCTTGCCCGCAGCCAGCCTCCCCGCTCAAGCACTGAGCTCTCTCTTCTTCTACGCGTGGTGACTCTGTCTATCACCACCAGACATCGCTGGACTGCTCCCAGGCATAACCCAGGAAGCCAGAGAGGGGGGTTAATGCCTGCAGAGACACATCTCAAACCAATGGGAAATAGGGCCAGGGATAGATGCAGAAACCTCTCCCATCCTCCAGGGAGATGCTCTTTAGTCACGGTCCACCTGGTATTCAGGGTCCGCAACAGTGGCCCTCAGAGGGAGGCCGCTCCTTGATGCTTCCTCACCAACTTCTCCATCTCACGTTCTCTGTTTGTTCCCTGGGGCTTCCTGACTTCACTTCCCAAACAAGCCCCACTGTCTTGAACTTCCCAGTTATGAAGCAGAAGGAGAACTTAGAAAAACGCATGCGGAAAATCCACATGGACAGAGGAGCCTGGTGGGCTACAGTCCACATGGTTGCAAGGAGTCAGACATGACTGAAGCGACTTAGCACGCATGCACACACTCTTGAGGTGGGTGGCATAATATGAATAAATCATGGGAATAGGACATAATCCCACTCTTCCTACTGCTTTTATCAAGGAGGTGGAAAAGTCAAGTTGAATCAAGTGAAATAAATCATACCTTTGTGCCTAAAGTCCAAGATATGTATGAAGAAATTAAGAGCACTCCTAGATGCCCAGATGAATTATGATTCAGGCAGTTCAGATGTACATAGCATTTTTTTTTTTTTTTTTTTTTTTTTGGCTGTGCTGGTCTTCACTGGTGGGTGAAATTTTCTCTAGCTGTGGGGCTACTCTCGAGTTGTTGTGCACGGGCTTCTCATTGCAATGGTTTCTCTTGTTGCAGCTCATGGGCTCCAGAGCACAGGTTCAGTAGTTGTGGCACACAGGCTTAGTTGCACAGCAGCATGTAGGATCTTCCTGGACCAGGGATTGAGCTCGTGTCTCCTGCATTGGCAGATGGATTCTTACCACAGAACCAGCAGGGAAGCCCTGTACACAGCATCTTAGCAGATGTGTTGATGCCTTGTCCCATATCCCTGGAACCCACCTGAGTTTGCAGCTAAGGCAGATGGTTCTTGCCCGCAGCCAGCCTCCCCGCTCAAGCACTGAGCTCTCTCTTCTACGCGTGGTGACTCTGTCTATCACCACCAGACATCGCTGGACTGCTCCCAGGCATAACCCAGGAAGCCAGAGAGGGGGGTTAATGCCTGCAGAGACACATCTCAAACCAATGGGAAATAGGGCCAGGGATAGATGCAGAAACCTCTCCCATCCTCCAGGGAGATGCTCTTTAGTCACGGTCCACCTGGTATTCAGGGTCCGCAACAGTGGCCCTCAGAGGGAGGCCGCTCCTTGATGCTTCCTCACCAACTTCTCCATCTCACGTTCTCTGTTTGTTCCCTGGGGCTTCCTGACTTCACTTCCCAAACAACCTAAACTCAAGCCCTACTCTCAAAATCTGCTTTTCTGAG
This sequence comes from Tragulus kanchil, assembly GCA_022376925.1. Classification (NCBI taxonomy): domain Eukaryota; kingdom Metazoa; phylum Chordata; class Mammalia; order Artiodactyla; family Tragulidae; genus Tragulus; species Tragulus kanchil. Next base: position 142,209,366 of record JAIOJX010000003.1, read on the forward strand.
AACCCAAATGAAGGCTTCACTAGGTGATTTTTTAATATTGTGGTTAAAAAAAGGCATAATATAACATTGACCATTTCAACCACTTATTTATTTATTTATTTATTTACTGTTTTTGGCGGGGGGAGCCTGTTTTATTGTTTGATTTTTTAATTTATTTTCACCCACCTTTATTCTTTGGCCTGTGTAGGCCTTCCATTGCAGTGGCTTCTCATTGCAGAGCACCAGCTCTGGGTATATGTGCTCCAGAGCCTTGGCTGGTAATTGGACACATTGGTCCAGCCTTTCTGCGGCATGTGGGATCTTTCCAGGCCAGGGATCAAACCAGCGCCTCTTACATTGCAAGGGGGATTCTTTACCCACTGGACCACCAGGGAAGCCTCATTTCAACCACTTTTAAGTGTCCATTCAAGGTTAAGTGGCTTCAAGTTTCATCTATGTTGTGACATATGTCCGCATTACATTCCTTTCTTGTAAAAAATTCAGATAAAAGTTGCATATGGAAACATTTACCCTTTTGAGCTATAAAGGTCATTGGGTTTTGACCAATGAACACTTTTAGAACTGCACCACAGATCAAGATGTGGAGCACTTTCTTCTCCTTCATGTACACTGTGCACATTCACCCTGCTGTGCAGCTCTCACCACCATCCACCTTCAGAATTTTTCCTTCTTTTCAAATTGAAATCCTGTACCCATTAAATAACTCCCTGTTCTCCATCTCCTCTCAGTCTTGGTAACCACCAGTCTACTTTGTGTCTCTATGAATTGGACTATTCCAGGTACCTTATATGAATGAAATCACAGATTTATTTGTCGGTGACTCTGTCTATCACCACCAGACATCGCTGGACTGCTCCCAGGCATAACCCAGGAAGCCAGAGAGGGGGGTTAATGCCTGCAGAGACACATCTCAAACCAATGGGAAATAGGGCCAGGGATAGATGCAGAAACCTCTCCCATCCTCCAGGGAGATGCTCTTTAGTCACGGTCCACCTGGTATTCAGGGTCCGCAACAGTGGCCCTCAGAGGGAGGCCGCTCCTTGATGCTTCCTCACCAACTTCTCCATCTCACGTTCTCTGTTTGTTCCCTGGGGCTTCCTGACTTCACTTCCCAAACAACCTAAACTCAAGCCCTACTCTCAAAATCTGCTTTTCTGAGAACCCAAATGAAGGCTTCACTAGGTGATTTTTTAATATTGTGGTTAAAAAAAGGCATAATATAACATTGACCATTTCAACCACTTATTTATTTATTTATTTATTTACTGTTTTTGGCGGGGGGAGCCTGTTTTATTGTTTGATTTTTTAATTTATTTTCACCCACCTTTATTCTTTGGCCTGTGTAGGCCTTCCATTGCAGTGGCTTCTCATTGCAGAGCACCAGCTCTGGGTATATGTGCTCCAGAGCCTTGGCTGGTAATTGGACACATTGGTCCAGCCTTTCTGCGGCATGTGGGATCTTTCCAGGCCAGGGATCAAACCAGCGCCTCTTACATTGCAAGGGGGATTCTTTACCCACTGGACCACCAGGGAAGCCTCATTTCAACCACTTTTAAGTGTCCATTCAAGGTTAAGTGGCTTCAAGTTTCATCTATGTTGTGACATATGTCCGCATTACATTCCTTTCTTGTAAAAAATTCAGATAAAAGTTGCATATGGAAACATTTACCCTTTTGAGCTATAAAGGTCATTGGGTTTTGACCAATGAACACTTTTAGAACTGCACCACAGATCAAGATGTGGAGCACTTTCTTCTCCTTCATGTACACTGTGCACATTCACCCTGCTGTGCAGCTCTCACCACCATCCACCTTCAGAATTTTTCCTTCTTTTCAAATTGAAATCCTGTACCCATTAAATAACTCCCTGTTCTCCATCTCCTCTCAGTCTTGGTAACCACCAGTCTACTTTGTGTCTCTATGAATTGGACTATTCCAGGTACCTTATATGAATGAAATCACAGATTTATTTGTCTCTTTGTGGCTGACTTATTTCACTTCACCTGATGCCTTCAAGTTTCATCCATGTTGTAGTATGTGTCAGAATTACACTCTATTTTTTTAAAATATATTTTGATAGTTTTTTTCTTTTTTTTTTTGCCTCTAAGTCATCATTTATTTTCATCCATCTTTATTCTTTGGCCTGTGTGGGCCTCCCACAGCAGTGGCCCCTCTTGTTGCAGAGCACCAGCTCTGGGCGCATGCGCTCCAGAGCTCTGGATTGTAATTGGACACACCGGTCCAGATGCTCCAAGGCACGTGGGCTCTTCCCCAGCTGGGGATCGAACCAGTGCCCCTTGCACTGCAGGGCAGACTCTTTACTGGTCCACCAGGGAAGCCCTGCATTCCTTTTTTTAAAAAAGAAATCAGATTTATTGAGGTACAAGTTGCCATAGAATAACAGTCACCTTTTTGAGTTACACAGTTTAATGGGTTTTGACAAATGGACACAGTTGTAGAATGGCTGCCATAAATCAAGATATAGAACATTTTCTATAGACTAGAATCTGCCAGTTACCATGGGAATCCTGCAATGTCACACACAAAAAGACATGGATATATTATTATAATGAAAGAGAGTGGAGAATTAGTAGCAATAATCCAAGCTATAATAGGGTTGATTATGGAAAATAAGAATTAATGCTTTTTAACTGTCGTGCTGGAGAAGACTCTTGAGAGTCCCTTGAACTGCAAGGAGATCAAAGCAGTTAGTCCTAAATGAAATCAACCTTGAGTATTCATTGGAAGGACTGATACTGAAGCTGAAGCTCCAATACTTTGGCTATCTGATGGGAAGAGCCAACTCAGTGGAAAAGACCCTGATGCTGGGAAAGACTGAGGGCAAGAGGAGAAGTGGGTGACAGAGGATGAGACGGTTGGATAACATCACTGACTCTATGGGCATGAATTTTGTGCAGACTCTGAGAGATAGTAAAGGACAGGAAAGCCTGGAGTGCTGCAGTCGGTAAGGTCACCGAGTCAAACACAACTTAGCCACTGAACAGCAATACTTGATACTGTTTCCCAGTAAATTTCAAATAGGATTACTTAATGGGTAGTTCTTGAGTAAAAAAAGTGAATGATGTCTATAAGGATTCTGTGCAACTTTATTAAGAATAAATCTGGTCAATCTGGGACTTCCCTGGTAGTCCAGTAGCTAAGATTGCACACTCCCAATGCTGGACACCCGGGTTTGATCCCTGGTCAGGGAACTAAATCCCACATGCAGCAACTAAGACCCAGCAGAGCCAAATAAAAATATAAATAAATAAAATATTAAAAAAGAATAAATCAGGTCAATATATTTTCAGATCTTTTTCCTCCTTTAGATTTGCTATACAACCAAATCCAGGGAAGGTGGAAGTTTTACTTAATTTAGACTTTAGAATGGCACTCTTCCCAGGGGATCGAACCAGTGCCTTGCACTGCAGGGCAGACTCTTTACTGGTCCACCAGGGAAGCCCTGCATTCCTTTTTTTAAAAAAGAAATCAGATTTATTGAGGTACAAGTTGCCATAGAATAACAGTCACCTTTTTGAGTTACACAGTTTAATGGGTTTTGACAAATGGACACAGTTGTAGAATGGCTGCCATAAATCAAGATATAGAACATTTTCTATAGACTAGAATCTGCCAGTTACCATGGGAATCCTGCAATGTCACACACAAAAAGACATGGATATATTATTATAATGAAAGAGAGTGGAGAATTAGTAGCAATAATCCAAGCTATAATAGGGTTGATTATGGAAAATAAGAATTAATGCTTTTTAACTGTCGTGCTGGAGAAGACTCTTGAGAGTCCCTTGAACTGCAAGGAGATCAAAGCAGTTAGTCCTAAATGAAATCAACCTTGAGTATTCATTGGAAGGACTGATACTGAAGCTGAAGCTCCAATACTTTGGCTATCTGATGGGAAGAGCCAACTCAGTGGAAAAGACCCTGATGCTGGGAAAGACTGAGGGCAAGAGGAGAAGTGGGTGACAGAGGATGAGACGGTTGGATAACATCACTGACTCTATGGCATGAATTTTGTGCAGACTCTGAGAGATAGTAAAGGACAGGAAAGCCTGGAGTGCTGCAGTCGGTAAGGTCACCGAGTCAAACACAACTTAGCCACTGAACAGCAATACTTGATACTGTTTCCCAGTAAATTTCAAATAGGATTACTTAATGGGTAGTTCTTGAGTAAAAAAAGTGAATGATGTCTATAAGGATTCTGTGCAACTTTATTAAGAATAAATCTGGTCAATCTGGGACTTCCCTGGTAGTCCAGTAGCTAAGATTGCACACTCCCAATGCTGGACACCCGGGTTTGATCCCTGGTCAGGGAACTAAATCCCACATGCAGCAACTAAGACCCAGCAGAGCCAAATAAAAATATAAATAAATAAAATATTAAAAAAGAATAAATCAGGTCAATATATTTTCAGATCTTTTTCCTCCTTTAGATTTGCTATACAACCAAATCCAGGGAAGGTGGAAGTTTTACTTAATTTAGACTTTAGAATGGCACTCAGTTTTTTTTTTTTTTTTCTGCTGCATTTGCTATACTGAACAATACATCCCCATGGCCTATATTCAGTGCCTAGGCTATACATCCCTATCTCTATGTTGTACTATACGTCCTTATACCCAATAGTTTTCACCTCCTGCTCTTCTATCCCTACAGTCTTCTCACCCGTAACGACTAGTTTCTTCTCTGTATCTGTGAACTTGCCACTTTTTTTCTGTTATACTCAGTAGTTTTTTGTATTTTTTAAGTTCTACACATATGTGATATCATACAGTATTTTTCTTTCTCTGACTCATTTCACTGAGTAAAATACCCTCTCAGTCTATCCATGTTGCTGCAAATGGCAAAGTTTTCTTTATTGTTTATGGCTGAGTAGTACTACATTGTATATTACCACTTGTATTTATTTATTTTATCTGTTAATGGATACTTAGGTTGCTTCCATACCTTGGTAATTGTAAATAATGCTACTTTGAATATTAAGGTGTATGTATCTTTCCAAATTAGTGTTTTCATTTTTTTTCTCCAGATATATACCACTAATGGTAAAGAACCTGCCTGCCAGTGCAGGAGATGTAAGAGAAATGGGTTCAATCCCTGGGTCAGGAAGATCCCCTGGAGAAAGGCATGGCCACCCACTCCAGTGTTCCTGCCTGAGACTCCCAGGGACTAAGGAGCCTAGTGGGCTATGGTTCATAGGGTCTCATAGGGTTCGATGCTACTGAAACGACTTAGAACAAAAAGAAACCCAGGAATGGGATTGTTGGATCGTATGATACTTCTATTTTCAGTTTTTTGAGAAATATCCATAGTGTTTTCCATCAGGGTTGAATTAATTTACATTCCCACCAATAGTGTAGGAGGGTTTCCTTTTCTCCACATCCTCACTGACATTTGTTATTTGTGTTCTCTGTGATGATAGCATTCTGACAGGTGTGAGGTGATACCTTGTGGTTTTCACTGCCCTAGAGATTAGCAATGTTGACTAGCACTCCAGGTGCTTGTTGGCCATCTGCATTTTCTCTTTGGAAATTCCTCCTCAGCCCACTTTTTAATTGAGTGGCTTAGGGGGTTTTATGTTAAATTGTATTGCCTGTTTATCTATGTTGGGTATTAATCTCTTATCAGTCACATCACTTGCAAATATCTTCTTCCATTTAGTAGGCTGTATTTTACTTTGTCAATGATTTCCTTTGCTATGCAGAAACTTTTAAGTTTAATTAGGCCTCACGCATTTATTTTTACTTTTACTACCTTTACCTTAGGAAATGGATCTAAAAAATATTGCTTCAATTTATGCCGAAGAGTGTTCTGCCTGTTTTCCTCTAGAAGTTTTATAGTAGCTTATATTTAGGTCTTTAATCCATCTTGAGCTTATTTTTGTATGTGATGTTAGAGAATGTTCTAATTTTCTCCTTTTACATATAGCTATCTAGTTTTTACAGCACCACTAATTGAAAGATTATCTTCCCCCCCCCCCCAATTTTGACCTCCTTTATTGGTTCTTTACCTGTCCATTTTCATCCATATTTATTCTTCAGCCCATGTGAGCCTCCCATCTCAGTGGCCTCTCTCACTGCAGAGCACTGACTCTGGGTGCATGCACTCCAGAGCACTGGCTTGTAACTGGACACACTGGTCCAGCTGCTCCGCGGCATGTGAGATCTTCCTGGGCTAGGGATTGAACTGGTGCCCCTTGCACTGCAAGGCAACACTTTACCCACTGGACCACCCGGGAAACCCTGAAAGATTATCTTTTTAAAATCATATATGATTGCCTTTGTTGTTGTAGGTTTATTGACCATAAGTGCATGGGTTTATGTCTAGGCTCTATATCTGGTTATATTGATCTATGTGTCTGTTTTTTAATGCCAGTGCCAAACTCTTTTGATCACTATAAGTTTGTAGTATAGTCTGAAGTTAGGGAATGTGACTCCTCCAGCTCTGTTCTTGTTTCTCAAGGTTGTTTTGGCTATTTGGGGTTTTTTGAATTTCCATCTGTTCATATATAAAAACCCATTTGGTTGTTGCAACTAATGACTAATGAATAAAATTTAAAAAAGAGTTAAAAAACAACCAACTAAAGTGTGTGCTTTGAACCATAGTTAAAAAAATAAATTGAATGCTATACCTTGAAAAAAAAATTACCTGTTCTAGTTCTATGAAAAATGCCATTGACATTTTGATAGGGTTTGCATTGAATCTGTGGATTGCTTTGGGTAGTGTGATCATTTTAACATTATTGACTCTTCCATTTCAAGAACATAGTCTATCTTTCCAGCTGTTGTATTGCCTTCTGTTGTCAGCTATACTTATTTGTATTTTAGAAAGGCATTCTAAATTTTTTCCATAATATCCTCAAGGATTAGTGGAGACATACAGATTATATAACAGTACTGTTACGTAACAATATGTACAGAGGTTTATACAACTACCCTTAAATGATTTTGACTAATAGATCATGTGTCATTCTGGAAGGGAATCTTTCATAGCATGCTACAGAGACAAGTTCTGTCCGGGCCTCCATTTTCTATCAGTGATATGTGTGAAGATAGACATGGGAGTGAAGCAAGCACAGGCTGGAATTACAGATAAAAAAAACAAAAGCTTAAAATTTAACAGGAATAAACCCCAACTGTAGGTGATTTTTGCTTCTTAAAGACACCAAAGAAGCAAAAATCACCTACAGGAAAAGGAGCACCATGAGAATGACACAAGGGAATGAGGAAAACTTTAAAACTCTACTGGGGATCATAAAGAAAGATTTGACCAAAGAGAAAATTTAACAAATTCTTACAAAGGAAGACTCACTGTTATAATGATACCAATAGTCCTTCTGTTGATAAAATTTTAATGAATGAGTTCAACTCATTCAGATTTGAATTACTGATCCATTTGGAATTCTTTTTCCTGGCTCTTTTAATTAGGGGGAGAGCATGTAGGGACTTCCAGGATACTGGCCATGGTCTATTTATGGTCCTGGGTGGGGCTGTATAAAGGAAACCCTCTGTGTTTCTCCTCTATGCGCATACTACTACCAACATGTCCCTACACTTCTGACACCAGAGGTGTGGATTTTCCACACATTAAGCAATTCTCTGATGCCAACTGGGTGTCTTCAGGGCTATTTGGGGTTTTTTGAATTTCCATCTGTTCATATATAAAAACCCATTTGGTTGTTGCAACTAATGACTAATGAATAAAATTTAAAAAAGAGTTAAAAAACAACCAACTAAAGTGTGTGCTTTGAACCATAGTTAAAAAAATAAATTGAATGCTATACCTTGAAAAAAAAATTACCTGTTCTAGTTCTATGAAAAATGCCATTGACATTTTGATAGGGTTTGCATTGAATCTGTGGATTGCTTTGGGTAGTGTGATCATTTTAACATTATTGACTCTTCCATTTCAAGAACATAGTCTATCTTTCCAGCTGTTGTATTGCCTTCTGTTGTCAGCTATACTTATTTGTATTTTAGAAAGGCATTCTAAATTTTTTCCATAATATCCTCAAGGATTAGTGGAGACATACAGATTATATAACAGTACTGTTACGTAACAATATGTACAGAGGTTTATACAACTACCCTTAAATGATTTTGACTAATAGATCATGTGTCATTCGGGAAAGGGGAATCTTTCATAGCATGCTACAGAGACAAGTTCTGTCCGGGCCTCCATTTTCTATCAGTGATATGTGTGAAGATAGACATGGGAGTGAAGCAAGCACAGGCTGGAATTACAGATAAAAAAAACAAAAGCTTAAAATTTAACAGGAATAAACCCCAACTGTAGGTGATTTTTGCTTCTTAAAGACACCAAAGAAGCAAAAATCACCTACAGGAAAAGGAGCACCATGAGAATGACACAAGGGAATGAGGAAAACTTTAAAACTCTACTGGGGATCATAAAGAAAGATTTGACCAAAGAGAAAATTTAACAAATTCTTACAAAGGAAGACTCACTGTTATAATGATACCAATAGTCCTTCTGTTGATAAAATTTTAATGAATGAGTTCAACTCATTCAGATTTGAATTACTGATCCATTTGGAATTCTTTTTCCTGGCTCTTTTAATTAGGGGGAGAGCATGTAGGGACTTCCAGGATACTGGCCATGGTCTATTTATGGTCCTGGGTGGGGCTGTATAAAGGGAAACCCCTCTGTGTTTCTCCTCTATGCGCATACTACTACCAACATGTCCCTACACTTCTGACACCAGAGGTGTGGATTTTCCACACATTAAGCAATTCTCTGATGCCAACTGGGTGTCCTACGATTTAACTTAGTTTTGATACCATCAACTCAGAGATAGCTTCAGATTTTACACAGGAAGGGCTCATTTCCACAAGACACATTCCCCCCCGCCCACAACCGCCACCACCGTTTTAGATGCCAAATGGAAGTCTCAGGTTATTACCTGTACTGGTTATAAGTCAGGTTTGCATGACTCCCTCTTGCATTCAGTACTTTGCTAGAAGAGTTTACAGAACTCAAGAACATTTTTATCTTTACTGGTTTATTATATAATAAATGATACAGTTGAACAGCCAGATGAAGAGATAAAATGAGGTGGTATCTAGAAGAGTCCTAAGTGCAGGAACTTCTGTCCCTGTGGAGTTAGGATATACCACCCTCCAAGCATTTGGATTTGTTCATCAACCCAGAAGCTCTCTGATCCTTACACTTTGGGGATTTTCATGGAGGTTTTATAAATGGGCATAAACTCATCTCCAACTGTTCTCGTCTTCCTGGAAGATGGTGGAGTGAAAGTTCCAAGCTTCTAATGATGGCTTGGTCTCTCTGGTGACCAGCCCCCACTCAGGAGCCCAATAAGAGCTGCTTCATTAGAACAACATACATCCTTATCATCCAGAAAATTCCAAGGGATTTAGAGGCTCTGTGTCAAGAACTGAGGTCAAAGGCTAAATATTAGATGCTCTTTAGCACTTAGGAAATTACAGGGGTTTTAGTAGCTCTGTGTCAGGAACAGGGGCAAAGACCAATGTAAGTATCTCCTATTTTATATGGTATCAGAGCATTTGCTTTATAATGTTGCATTATGTTTTGCATTTGTTTTATGCATTCCTAATCACAGTCTCCTTCCTCTCCCCAGAGGTACCCACCATTGAATACTGATCCATTTGGAATTCTTTTTCCTGGCTCTTTTAATTAGGGGGAGAGCATGTAGGGACTTCCAGGATACTGGCCATGGTCTATTTATGGTCCTGGGTGGGGCTGTATAAAGGGAAACCCCTCTGTGTTTCTCCTCTATGCGCATACTACTACCAACATGTCCCTACACTTCTGACACCAGAGGTGTGGATTTTCCACACATTAAGCAATTCTCTGATGCCAACTGGGTGTCCTACGATTTAACTTAGTTTTGATACCATCAACTCAGAGATAGCTTCAGATTTTACACAGGAAGGGCTCATTTCCACAAGACACATGCCCCCCCGCCCACAACCGCCACCACCGTTTTAGATGCCAAATGGAAGTCTCAGGTTATTACCTGTACTGGTTATAAGTCAGGTTTGCATGACTCCCTCTTGCATTCAGTACTTTGCTAGAAGAGTTTACAGAACTCAAGAACATTTTTATCTTTACTGGTTTATTATATAATAAATGATACAGTTGAACAGCCAGATGAAGAGATAAAATGAGGTGGTATCTAGAAGAGTCCTAAGTGCAGGAACTTCTGTCCCTGTGGAGTTAGGATATACCACCCTCCAAGCATTTGGATTTGTTCATCAACCCAGAAGCTCTCTGATCCTTACACTTTGGGGATTTTCATGGAGGTTTTATAAATGGGCATAAACTCATCTCCAACTGTTCTCGTCTTCCTGGAAGATGGTGGAGTGAAAGTTCCAAGCTTCTAATGATGGCTTGGTCTCTCTGGTGACCAGCCCCCACTCAGGAGCCCAATAAGAGCTGCTTCATTAGAACAACATACATCCTTATCATCCAGAAAATTCCAAGGGATTTAGAGGCTCTGTGTCAAGAACTGAGGTCAAAGGCTAAATATTAGATGCTCTTTAGCACTTAGGAAATTACAGGGGTTTTAGTAGCTCTGTGTCAGGAACAGGGGCAAAGACCAATGTAAGTATCTCCTATTTTATATGGTATCAGAGCATTTGCTTTATAATGTTGCATTATGTTTTGCATTTGTTTTATGCATTCCTAATCACAGTCTCCTTCCTCTCCCCAGAGGTACCCACCATCCAAACTCTTATAGTAATCAATTTCTCACATGTAGTTTGTATATCTGAGTAGTATAGTTTAGTTTTTCCTGTTTTTGAACTTATTATGAGTGGAATAAAGTAATATACATTGTTAATGTCTGGATTTTTTTTGCTCCAAATTATTTTTAAGATTCATGCATTTAAATATAATGCAATGTGTTTTCTGTCTTACTGTTGATTATTTTGGTATGTCTAGCTTTTGAGTATTAAGAACATTGCTACCTTGAACCTTCTTGTATATGTGTTTTGGTGCGTATGTGCTTGAGTTTCTCTTGTATATATGACTAGGAGTAAAAGTGCTGAGTCACAGGGTGTGAGAATCTTCACCTTTAGTAGATGGTATTAAGCAGTTTTCAAAGTGATTATACTAACGTATACCTACTCCTAAAAGTGTTCAAAGATTCTTGTCCCTGCACATCGCTTTCAACTCTTGGTATTGTCAGACTTTTAGATTTTAGTCAGTGGGGTAGGTTCGTGCATACTTAATATACATTATTTTCAAAAAGTCTCAAATTAATCAGTATATATATATATATATATATATATATATATATATATATCTTCCCCTGGGACAGGACAAGGCTATTAGCATACTTTTACTTCCCACTATTCCCCTGGTGCCTGTACAACCTCACACATACCTACCTGTGTTATTTTCTAGAATTTAGACTTAATTATTTTTAAAAGTAATATTTTTATAAGAAAAACTCATTATATCATTTACTTTTGTCTGTGTATCATTACTTATTCCATCCCTTTGCTTCCTTCTGGGTTCACTTTCCCTCTTCATGGAGAATATTCACTGTGGGGGTCTGTGGGTGGCAAACTTTCTGGGTATATGAAAATGTCTTTATTTCGTGAAAATGGTACATAATACAGTGTTCTTTCATATCATTGGAGAAAAGATGGATTATATACTCAATAATGGTTTAAAATTAGATCCATATATCAGTCTTTTAAAAAATAATTTTTATTTATTTATTTATTGGTTATGCTGGGTTTTACTTGTTTTTCATGGGCTTTCTCTAGTTGTGGCGACTGGGGGCTAGTCTTTGTTGTGACACATGGGCTTCCCATTGTGGTGGCTTCTCTTATTGAAGAGCACAGGTTCTAGCACTGGTGGGCTTCTGTAGTTGCAGCACAGGGGTTTAGTAGTTGTGACTCGCAGGTCATAAAGCACAGGCTCAGTAATTGTAGCACATGGGCTTAGTTGCTTCACAGAGTGTGGAATCTTCTCGGACCAAGGATCCAACCAGTTTCCCCTGCATTGGCAGGCAGATTCTTCTCCACTGTACCACAAGGGAAGTTCCCTACATAATTCTTTATAGTGAAAAAAATATTCAGATGGATCTAAGATTTAAGTGTGCAAAAAGGATGAGACCAAGCTGGCTTCACCTGAGCCCACTGGCTAATCATTATATCATTAAAAGCGGGACATAAAGCCTTTAAGAATCTCCTAATTTGATACAATCAGAAATTCAAGGCACTTACTATGAAGTATTCTTATCCTTCATGAATTGAGCCTCAATCCATTCAAGTTTTAGGTCTACCAGAGAAACACAGGAGATGGTGTTACACATTTAGCAACACCACAAAACCACAGTCAATTTAGACTAAAAGTGAGAAATTCTAAAATCTACCCCAAATTGCCCACTTTATTAAAAACCAGGTGGCACACCCACACAGCACACACGCATACATATGGAGGAAACTACTGTGGACTAAAAGAGACAAGACATAATAGCAAAATACACAGTCCTGACTTTACTTGAATCCTGCACTGAACAAAACAACTGTGAAAGACATTTTTGTCACAATCAGGATTATGGACTGAGGATTAGGTGATATGGGGAAATTATTATAAATTTAATTGGTTGTAATATAGTCTTGTGGTCTTTTAAAAAGTCCTTATCTATTACAGATATACACCGAAGTATTTAAAGATAAAATGATACGATGTCTGGGATCTATTTTAAAATAATTCGTTAAAAATGTATGGAGTCTAGAAAGATGGCACTAATGAATCTATCTGCAGAGCAGCAGTGAGAACAAACTTATGGCCACAAAGGTGAAAGAGATGAATTGAGAGAGTAGCATTGAAACACATACATTACCATATGTAAACACATCATTACCATATGTAAACACATCATTACCATCAGTAAAATAGATAGCTGGGTGGAGATTTGCTGTATGATGCGAGGAGGTCAAAGCCAGTTCTCTGTGACAACCTACAGTGGTGGATGGGGTGGGATAGGGAGGTTCAGGAAGGAAGGGACATACATATACTTACGTCTGATTCATGTTGATATATGGCAGAAACCAACACAATATTATAAAACAATGATTCTCAAATTAAAAATAAGTACATTTTTTAAAAAAGAAAAATATGTTGGGGGGAATACATGTAAAAAGAGTAACAGAAATGTGATCACTTGGTGTAAGGGGGTGTTTTGTGCATTTGAAATTTCCCATATTGAAAAATTGAAAAACAAAGACAGCCTTTGTGAAGGACCTGCCTCTGCTTCTAGGACGCACTCAAACCTGTTAGCTAAAATCACAATAACCACACACATAGAATGTCAGAAAATACTCTGCCAATTTTTACTAAGTTAATAAAATACATTAAAGTTGATAATATGGATGTGATTTGTGTTAACATATATTTTAACTGGAAGGAACAGACTGGATTAAGCAAGGGCTCTGACTCCCAACTTAATATATTTACTTAATGTCTCGAATACTGCATATAAATCAGTTCTTGAACTGTGGTTAAGAAATTTAAAAAAATAAAATTCTTAACTTAACAGCTTAGGTTTCCTTGGCTTAATATTTCTAGATGACAATTTTATAAGATTTCTAAAAGAGACAAGACATAATAGCAAAATACACAGTCCTGACTTTACTTGAATCCTGCACTGAACAAAACAACTGTGAAAGACATTTTTGTCACAATCAGGATTATGGACTGAGGATTAGGTGATATGGGGAAATTATTATAAATTTAATTGGTTGTAATATAGTCTTGTGGTCTTTTAAAAAGTCCTTATCTATTACAGATATACACCGAAGTATTTAAAGATAAAATGATACGATGTCTGGGATCTATTTTAAAATAATTCGTTAAAAATGTATGGAGTCTAGAAAGATGGCACTAATGAATCTATCTGCAGAGCAGCAGTGAGAACAAACTTATGGCCACAAAGGTGAAAGAGATGAATTGAGAGAGTAGCATTGAAACACATACATTACCATATGTAAACACATCATTACCATATGTAAACACATCATTACCATCAGTAAAATAGATAGCTGGGTGGAGATTTGCTGTATGATGCGAGGAGGTCAAAGCCAGTTCTCTGTGACAACCTACAGTGGTGGATGGGGTGGGATAGGGAGGTTCAGGAAGGAAGGGACATACATATACTTACGTCTGATTCATGTTGATATATGGCAGAAACCAACACAATATTATAAAACAATGATTCTCAAATTAAAAATAAGTACATTTTTTAAAAAAGAAAAATATGTTGGGGGGAATACATGTAAAAAGAGTAACAGAAATGTGATCACTTGGTGTAAGGGGGTGTTTTGTGCATTTGAAATTTCCCATATTGAAAAATTGAAAAACAAAGACAGCCTTTGTGAAGGACCTGCCTCTGCTTCTAGGACGCACTCAAACCTGTTAGCTAAAATCACAATAACCACACACATAGAATGTCAGAAAATACTCTGCCAATTTTTACTAAGTTAATAAAATACATTAAAGTTGATAATATGGATGTGATTTGTGTTAACATATATTTTAACTGGAAGGAACAGACTGGATTAAGCAAGGGCTCTGACTCCCAACTTAATATATTTACTTAATGTCTCGAATACTGCATATAAATCAGTTCTTGAACTGTGGTTAAGAAATTTAAAAAAATAAAATTCTTAACTTAACAGCTTAGGTTTCCTTGGCTTAATATTTCTAGATGACAGTTTGTTCCTGGTATTTCCTGCATAAGTGATTTCTTCCTTTTCCTCATTAATATTTTTACACTTTCAGAACTCAGCATAAAGTAAGTTAACAGGAATTTTCAAATTACCATTGAGATAAGAAGCAAAATGTCTCGTGTGATAAATGGATATGAGATCTAATTTTTTTCACTCTTTTTGCGTCCATTTCACACATACTCTCTTAATGTACAATGAACGTAATTAACTCCTGATTAATCCCCAATAGTTGGGAGGATTCATTATGTTTTGAGGACCATTTGCTAAACAAGGCCAAAAGAAACTGCTCTGTGTTCTTCCTCCTCATGTGTGGATCCTACAACAAGGTAAGGATAAAGAAGCCATGCTGAGAGAACCCTATGGTCCACAGATCCCGGAGGCAGTCTATGGAAATACCTTCAATGGCCCGTACCGTCGGGGCCACATGTGAACCTAACAACCTTTGAGATGCTCAGGGTAATCACTAACTTCCAACTTTTTGAGTCCAAAACCTCTGGTACTCCTTGATATTTTGAGGAAAAAATATTGTAAGGAAAGGGAAAATGCTTTTCAAAATCATAACAGCCTTCAGAGTCAGACATCACGGAGTCTTCATCAGCTTCTCATATGCTATGCATGCATGCTCAGTTGTGTCCAACTCTTTGTGACCCCATGGACTCCTCTGTCCATGGAATTCACCCAGCAAGAATACTGGAGTGCTTGCCATTTCTTTCTCTAGTGGATCTTCCCAGCCGAGGATCAAACCAGCATCTCCTGCATTGGCAGGCGGATTCTTTATCACTGTGCCACTTGGGAAGCCATCATATGTTAATAAACCCTATTTTTCAACTGATGACTCTTGATAGGGTCTGGCTGAGTAAAGGACTACAGACTGAAGAGAACTGATATTCAGGTCTTAATATACAGTAAGAAACTTGTTGGGTAGAGGATTAGGTGGGGAGGGCTAAGGAAAAGAGTCAGCTAGTTGACATATCGCGACTGTAAGAGAAATCTGATGGCACAGTAGCCAAAATGGCCTAGGTCTAAACAGGCTTAGGTTTCCTTGGCTTAATATTTCTAGATGACAGTTTGTTCCTGGTATTTCCTGCATAAGTGATTTCTTCCTTTTCCTCATTAATATTTTTACACTTTCAGAACTCAGCATAAAGTAAGTTAACAGGAATTTTCAAATTACCATTGAGATAAGAAGCAAAATGTCTCGTGTGATAAATGGATATGAGATCTAATTTTTTTCACTCTTTTTGCGTCCATTTCACACATACTCTCTTAATGTACAATGAACGTAATTAACTCCTGATTAATCCCCAATAGTTGGGAGGATTCATTATGTTTTGAGGACCATTTGCTAAACAAGGCCAAAAGAAACTGCTCTGTGTTCTTCCTCCTCATGTGTGGATCCTACAACAAGGTAAGGATAAAGAAGCCATGCTGAGAGAACCCTATGGTCCACAGATCCCGGAGGCAGTCTATGGAAATACCTTCAATGGCCCGTACCGTCGGGGCCACATGTGAACCTAACAACCTTTGAGATGCTCAGGGTAATCACTAACTTCCAACTTTTTGAGTCCAAAACCTCTGGTACTCCTTGATATTTTGAGGAAAAAATATTGTAAGGAAAGGGAAAATGCTTTTCAAAATCATAACAGCCTTCAGAGTCAGACATCACGGAGTCTTCATCAGCTTCTCATATGCTATGCATGCATGCTCAGTTGTGTCCAACTCTTTGTGACCCCATGGACTCCTCTGTCCATGGAATTCACCCAGCAAGAATACTGGAGTGCTTGCCATTTCTTTCTCTAGTGGATCTTCCCAGCCGAGGGATCAAACCAGCATCTCCTGCATTGGCAGGCGGATTCTTTATCACTGTGCCACTTGGGAAGCCATCATATGTTAATAAACCCTATTTTTCAACTGATGACTCTTGATAGGGTCTGGCTGAGTAAAGGACTACAGACTGAAGAGAACTGATATTCAGGTCTTAATATACAGTAAGAAACTTGTTGGGTAGAGGATTAGGTGGGGAGGGCTAAGGAAAAGAGGGAGTCAGCTAGTTGACATATCGCCTTGACTGTAGGGAGTCCATCCAGGGAAATATCTGATGGCACAGTAGCCAAAATGGCCTTTAGGAAGAGGGAGGTCTAACACAGAATTTCCAACTATGTTCCTACAATGTACATGCCTTTGCTTTCCCCGAAAACATTGCAGTACCAACAGAATTATGTTTTCTTTTTTTAAAATTTTGGCCTCTTTCATTGGTTTTTTATTTATTTATTTGCATCCACCTTTATTCTCTGGACTGTGTGGGCCTCCCATTGCAGTGGCCTCTCTCGTTGCAGAGCCCCAGCTCTGGGCGCATGTGCTCTAGAGCGCTGGCTCATAACTGGACACACCGGTCCAACCTCTCTGCAGCATGTGGGATCTTCCTGTGCCAGGGATTGAGTCGGTGCCCTTTGCACTGCAAGGTGGACTCTTTACCCACTGGACCACCAGGGAAACCCCAGACTATGTCTTTTTCTTGTTGTTGTCTTAGTAGCAAAAAGGTGAAGATAGTCAAAGAAACAGATTTAGTTTCCTATCAGAATGGGTTTAGCATAGAATAATGCGAAGTTCTTTAACTCAAGCATGTCATCAGAAGAAAGAAATTGGAGCCAGAGATGGCCATGAAAACCCAAGCTTCGGAGAATTTGTAAAATTTAGGGGTAAGAGTTAAAGCTTTTTACAATCTATGGAGTGGGCATTGGGGCAAACCTCTGCCTCTTAGCAGGTAGGGCTACCTTGGTTGATAATGAACCGTATGACCCTATGTTTACGTTCATCCTAAAAAAACATTGCTCAGACTTCGATGAAGTCATGTCTAGTTTCTAATGTTGAAATGAAAGCTAAATTTCTCTCATCAGTCCCCTTCGATCTGTTCTCATTTGAAGCTGAATCCAGCCTCTGTAACCGGACACTGAATTAAATCTCAGAGACAGAGGTGTGGGTGAAGTAGAAAAGAATACTTTCATTGCTTTGCCAGGCAAAGGGGTCACAGCAGGCCCCCATTTTTTCCATTCTAGAGAGAGAAAACTGATTGACAAAAATCAGCCTTGAAACTGTTTAGAGGATTAGGTGGGAGGGCTAAGGAAAAGAGTCAGCTAGTTGACATATCGCCTTGACTGTAGGGAGTCCATCCAGGAAATATCTGATGGCACAGTAGCCAAAATGGCCTTTAGGAAGAGGGAGGTCTAACACAGAATTTCCAACTATGTTCCTACAATGTACATGCCTTTGCTTTCCCCGAAAACATTGCAGTACCAACAGAATTATGTTTTCTTTTTTTAAAATTTTGGCCTCTTTCATTGGTTTTTTATTTATTTATTTGCATCCACCTTTATTCTCTGGACTGTGTGGGCCTCCCATTGCAGTGGCCTCTCTCGTTGCAGAGCCCCAGCTCTGGGCGCATGTGCTCTAGAGCGCTGGCTCATAACTGGACACACCGGTCCAACCTCTCTGCAGCATGTGGGATCTTCCTGTGCCAGGGATTGAGTCGGTGCCCTTTGCACTGCAAGGTGGACTCTTTACCCACTGGACCACCAGGGAAACCCCAGACTATGTCTTTTTCTTGTTGTTGTCTTAGTAGCAAAAAGGTGAAGATAGTCAAAGAAACAGATTTAGTTTCCTATCAGAATGGGTTTAGCATAGAATAATGCGAAGTTCTTTAACTCAAGCATGTCATCAGAAGAAAGAAATTGGAGCCAGAGATGGCCATGAAAACCCAAGCTTCGGAGAATTTGTAAAATTTAGGGGTAAGAGTTAAAGCTTTTTACAATCTATGGAGTGGGCATTGGGGCAAACCTCTGCCTCTTAGCAGGTAGGGCTACCTTGGTTGATAATGAACCGTATGACCCTATGTTTACGTTCATCCTAAAAAAACATTGCTCAGACTTCGATGAAGTCATGTCTAGTTTCTAATGTTGAAATGAAAGCTAAATTTCTCTCATCAGTCCCCTTCGATCTGTTCTCATTTGAAGCTGAATCCAGCCTCTGTAACCGGACACTGAATTAAATCTCAGAGACAGAGGTGTGGGTGAAGTAGAAAAGAATACTTTCATTGCTTTGCCAGGCAAAGGGGGTCACAGCAGGCTCATATCCTTAACACTGTGTGTCTTCACCTGGGGAGGACAGTGAGAAGCTTAATAGTTCAAAGAGCACGTGACCAGCTCCTGGGCATTCCTCTGACTGGTTGGTGGTAAGGTAAGTGGGTGTCAGCATCATCAACCTTCTGCTTCCTACTGGTCTGGGGTTTACATGCTTGTGGGCAGCATACTACTGTTAACCCTTAATGTCTCCCACCTCGTGGGGGTTTCACTGTCTACTAAACAGCTAAGATATACTGGGTGTATTCTTCGATGGGGGAGCCAGGACCTTGGCCCAAGCTACACTATTGTTTCTCTTGACTCTTCCTCCCTTGTCTCCCATCCCCACCCTTCCCGGATTAGCAACTGCTCTGCCGCAGCATGTCAGCCGGGTGCATAGAGAATAGCAGGTGTGGTGAGACATTAAGAAATGTACACGTAGAAAGGAATGGAAAGGGGGCTCAAGACCTCTTGGGTCAAGACCCTGAACACATTTAAATGTACCAGTCAGCTTTTATTGACAGCTTAAGCATCCAGGTGTTTGCAGGGAATGATATTAGCACAGGTTGGGACCCACTCACAGCACTGATCGATAATTACTCTTGTGACTCTTAAGTTGCTTACGTTATCTCCTTAAGGGAAAGGGTGCTCTACAGCTCGGGGGAAACTAGACCAGCAAGAAGTTTAAGGAGTCTGTTCTGTGTGCACACGCAGTGTTCCAATGTGCATGGACCCTGCGTTCCAAAGTCCAAAGCAGATCTCCCACCTGTTGCTGATCAGTATGACCCCCGCTAAAGAGCCCATGTGAATCAGATCTTGTTTTTGTCTTAGTTCTTTCATTTCCAAGATGTTCTGGCTTGACCAAAGTTGCAGAAACCTTCAGTGGTTTGTTTCCCCACACTGCTTGAACCTGCCTGTTGGAACTCAGGGAAGGTCATGGAAGCTGAATGAAGAATCAAAGAAATGGGGGACACAGGAAAACTTCTGTGCCCAGGAACCCTGCAGGGTCCTACTTGGTATCACTTTGAGCCTAAGTATTAGGTGGTGTAATGATTTCAGTCTATCTTTGAGAGAAAGTGGTTTAATCTCCATAGCATTTTAGTTGAGTTCCTCTAACTCATTTCTATTATGATATATTCCCTGTGTAAGGCTGTGTTTTAGGCAAATATTATCCAAGTTCAATGTTTCTAGCATTACCACTAACATCAAGAGGGCTGAGTGTGCCTTGGACTTGATCATCTCAGAGATGCAGAGGACTCTAGACCAGGAGTAAAAACTTTTGTGTTTGGGTCTCAGCTCTGCCATTTAACTCATAGTGTGACTTTGAGCCTCAATTTCCTTATCTGCAAAACAGGGTGACAGATCTTTATTCATAAGACCCCTGGAAAAATTAGAAGAGATAGTTTATACCAATGATATTTTTATGTCACAAAAATAGATAAATTAGAAGAGATCATTTATATCAATGATATTTTCAGCATAAAGAATTATATAAATAAAGGTGAATAACTGATGATCTTTAAATAGGAAAGACAAATGTATTCCCTTTGCTAAGGACTATTTGGTTTAGCAATGTACCTGAGAAAAGAATGACTGACCCCAAATGTTCTTTATTGCTCAGTGGGTGATCTGGAGACAGTCTAAACAAACATAAGATTGGGAACTCCTTTAAGCCTTTCTGGTTATTCATTTTCCTTCAAGCAGTCAACTGGCCAACGACCCAACTAACTTCTAGTTTCTCTCCTGTGAACAAACTCTGCTGGGAGAACTTCAGCCAAACTTATTTTAATGATTACTACCCCGAGGCTCTTGATGATAGGCAGAACTTCCTCTGTAAACCAAGAATCAGATCTTTAGAGAGGACCAGGCTCAGGTAAATAGCCTCAGGGGTGTAGTGCTTCAAGAGAAACACCTTCCCAGATAGTTTCTTCCGGCTCTCCTATGTCTTCAAACCCCTTCAGCTGCTCTTCTCAGCTGTCATCACTTTGGTAGAATTCTATTCCTTGCTCCAGGGAATGAGAGGGAAGAACCTCCAGGTCTCAACCATGTGCATGATTTTCAGACTTAGTAACAGGAGCAGATCTTCTTATGGTGGGGTGAAAACATTACTATCGTGACACAGGAAAAATAGAAAGTAATTTAGACAGTGAGAATATTTGGTATGAGATTATTATATGGATATATGTCCTAATACATTTATCTACCCATAGAATGGGTACAGCCTAGGGCAACCTATGGCCTTTGGTTGATTAGGATGAGTCAGTGTAGATTCATCAGTTATAAACAAATGCACCACTCAGGAGGGATGTTGATGGGGGTGGAGTGGTAATGTATGCCTAAGGGCAGAGGGTATGTGGGAAATCTCTCTCTTTCTCAATTGTGCTGTGAATCTAAAACTACTCTAAAAAAACTTGAGTCTTTACAAAAGAAATGCAATAAAACTATAATAATCTAAACAAAGATACTTTCAATGCTACTGTTCATACATTCTTTCACAGTCTAAGTCTTAAATTTCTTGATATAACACGCATACACAGACACAAACAAAAGCCAAGTAATTACAGAGCAAATCCCTTACCCACTGGTCAAGGCCATCACTGGTTCTGTGTGAGTAGCTGAGTCTGGGGTCCACATGCTGGCTCTTGGCTCCACATGGGTCTCCCAGACTCTTATTCTTGGACAACCAAGGGTTCTCACCAGTTATGGCCATGCACTCCCTGAGAACTGAGCCCTACTCTTTCAGTTCAGT
Source organism: Tragulus kanchil (assembly GCA_022376925.1). Lineage (NCBI taxonomy): Eukaryota > Metazoa > Chordata > Mammalia > Artiodactyla > Tragulidae > Tragulus > Tragulus kanchil. The sequence goes on from JAIOJX010000003.1 coordinate 142,230,989, forward strand.
TGCTAAATTGTGTTCTACTCTTTGCAACCCCATGGACTGCAGCACACCAGTTGTTTTTTGCATGTTTAGTTTTAGGTTCTTTGCTCTTCCTTCATTTTTCTCTTCATTGTGTCCTTTCCTTGGGTTTACCTCTTTTCTCCTCTTCTTTTCATTCCTAGGAAGAGCAAATACGACCCATTAATACATTTCTTTATTTTTATTGTCTAAATATCACTAGCCCAATTAGTAATCACACACTCCATTTATTACACAAAGCAAGCTGATCAAGGAGCAATGGATGGCATTCCCATTACCCAAAAATGTATGGTTTGGAAAATGAACAGTTGGGAATAATTATAAGGCTTTATAAAAACAATGACTTTTCCTTTTTATAAAATAATGTGTTCATTATAGAACTTGGTGACATATATGAATAGCCCTAAAGCTCTTTAGTGGGAGATGTCTGACTGTGCCTTTGGGGGTATGAATGTTGTCTTCACCTAGAACATCTTCTTCATTATGTGGTAATTTAGACAGTGAGAATATTTGGTATGGTTTTTACCTCTTTTTAAAGAATGGGTACAGCCTAGGGCAACCTATGGCCTTTGGTTGATTAGGATGAGTCAGTGTAGATTCATCAGTTATAAACAAATGCACCACTCAGGAGGGATGTTGATGGGGGTGGAGTGGTAATGTATGCCTAAGGGCAGAGGGTATGTGGGAAATCTCTCTCTTTCTCAATTGTGCTGTGAATCTAAAACTACTCTAAAAAAACTTGAGTCTTTACAAAAGAAATGCAATAAAACTATAATAATCTAAACAAAGATACTTTCAATGCTACTGTTCATACATTCTTTCACAGTCTAAGTCTTAAATTTCTTGATATAACACGCATACACAGACACAAACAAAAGCCAAGTAATTACAGAGCAAATCCCTTACCCACTGGTCAAGGCCATCACTGGTTCTGTGTGAGTAGCTGAGTCTGGGGTCCACATGCTGGCTCTTGGCTCCACATGGGTCTCCCAGACTCTTATTCTTGGACAACCAAGGGTTCTCACCAGTTATGGCCATGCACTCCCTGAGAACTGAGCCCTACTCTTTCAGTTCAGTTGCTAAATTGTGTTCTACTCTTTGCAACCCCATGGACTGCAGCACACCAGTTGTTTTTTGCATGTTTAGTTTTAGGTTCTTTGCTCTTCCTTCATTTTTCTCTTCATTGTGTCCTTTCCTTGGGTTTACCTCTTTTCTCCTCTTCTTTTCATTCCTAGGAAGAGCAAATACGACCCATTAATACATTTCTTTATTTTTATTGTCTAAATATCACTAGCCCAATTAGTAATCACACACTCCATTTATTACACAAAGCAAGCTGATCAAGGAGCAATGGATGGCATTCCCATTACCCAAAAATGTATGGTTTGGAAAATGAACAGTTGGGAATAATTATAAGGCTTTATAAAAACAATGACTTTTCCTTTTTATAAAATAATGTGTTCATTATAGAACTTGGTGACATATATGAATAGCCCTAAAGCTCTTTAGTGGGAGATGTCTGACTGTGCCTTTGGTGGTATGAATGTTGTCTTCACCTAGAACATCTTCTTCATTATGTGGTACCCACAGGAGAAAAAGGCACAAAGGAAGCAAGGCAGGGAGGAGTGACTCCTTACCAGCAGGAGGGGTTCTGGATGAAGTCTGATACTAAACTCATTCTGGATCACGTGCATGCTCCTTTTTCTGAAAACAATTGGGCTAAAATAACTTTGAACCAAAGCAGACTATAAGGTGCTTCCTCTGGGGCCTACAATCCTGACCCCAAGGGGAGTAATGACTGCCCTTATTGGAGCCAAGGGGAGAGAAGAGTCAAGACGGGCCACTTAACCCCTGGACTCGCCCTGTCCTGGTGGCAGTAGCGTTGGGCCCAGAGGTAGGTGGGAACTGCAGGACGTCCCACCCCAGCCATCAGCTGTTGTCCGGTTGCTCAGTTGTGTCTGACTCATTTGCAAAGCCAGGGACTATCACTCACCAAGCCCCTTGGTACATGGGATTTCCCAGGCAAGAATATTGGAGCAGGCTGCCATTTCCTGCTTCAAGTGATCTTCCCGACCCAGGGATTGAACGCACGTCTCCTGTACTGGCAGGTACATTCTTTATCACTGAGCCATCTGGGAAGCTCCTAGTGACCCACCTGTGCTAGCCCAGAAAACAAGGCCCCTTGGAAGGCCCCAAGATTTGATGGATGCAGATCCCTCTTGACCTCTTGAGGGTAGTCAGTGGAGTATGGGAGTGGGGGAGGGGTGAGAGAGACAAGGAGAGGAAGTTCTCCCAGGAGAGACCTTTACATTTGACTCAACAATCCCACTCCAGGGAATGTATCTAAGGAAATAATCAGGTACATGTGAAATCCTTGGCTAAAAGAATGGCCATTACAGCATTACTCATGATATTTAAGGTCATTCAGATGTTAAGTGTTAAATTATGAGGCTCTTAAAGCAGACTTTATGGATCAGAGTTAGGGTCCCTGATCCTCTCAAAGCCATTTTGGATGTCAAAACCATTTTCAATAAGTTCAGCTCATAGCTTGAGTACTTATTTCTAAATTTCACATGAAAACCATTTTCTAAAAATCAGGAAAACCCTAAGCTTTAGTGGGAGATGTCTGACTGTGCCTTTGGTGGTATGAATGTTGTCTTCACCTAGAACATCTTCTTCATTATGTGGTACCCACAGGAGAAAAGGCACAAAGGAAGCAAGGCAGGAGGAGTGACTCCTTACCAGCAGGAGGGTTCTGGATGAAGTCTGATACTAAACTCATTCTGGATCACGTGCATGCTCCTTTTTCTGAAAACAATTGGGCTAAAATAACTTTGAACCAAAGCAGACTATAAGGTGCTTCCTCTGGGGCCTACAATCCTGACCCCAAGGGGAGTAATGACTGCCCTTATTGGAGCCAAGGGGAGAGAAGAGTCAAGACGGGCCACTTAACCCCTGGACTCGCCCTGTCCTGGTGGCAGTAGCGTTGGGCCCAGAGGTAGGTGGGAACTGCAGGACGTCCCACCCCAGCCATCAGCTGTTGTCCGGTTGCTCAGTTGTGTCTGACTCATTTGCAAAGCCAGGGACTATCACTCACCAAGCCCCTTGGTACATGGGATTTCCCAGGCAAGAATATTGGAGCAGGCTGCCATTTCCTGCTTCAAGTGATCTTCCCGACCCAGGGATTGAACGCACGTCTCCTGTACTGGCAGGTACATTCTTTATCACTGAGCCATCTGGGAAGCTCCTAGTGACCCACCTGTGCTAGCCCAGAAAACAAGGCCCCTTGGAAGGCCCCAAGATTTGATGGATGCAGATCCCTCTTGACCTCTTGAGGGTAGTCAGTGGAGTATGGGAGTGGGGGGAGGGGTAGAGAGAGACAAGGAGAGGAAGTTCTCCCAGGAGAGACCTTTACATTTGACTCAACAATCCCACTCCAGGGAATGTATCTAAGGAAATAATCAGGTACATGTGAAATCCTTGGCTAAAAGAATGGCCATTACAGCATTACTCATGATATTTAAGGTCATTCAGATGTTAAGTGTTAAATTATGAGGCTCTTAAAAGCAGACTTTATGGATCAGAGTTAGGGTCCCTGATCCTCTCAAAGCCATTTTGGATGTCAAAACCATTTTCAATAAGTTCAGCTCATAGCTTGAGTACTTATTTTTCTAAATTTCACATGATAAATCCATTTTCCCTACAAGTAAAACATCAGGAAAAAGACAGTGAAATGCCTTTCACAGGTCTAAAAACCAGTGAAACAGCCAAAAATAATATTGACATTTGGAGTTGTACAGGACTTTAGTTATCATTTGGTCCAATGCTTCTCACCATGCAGATGATATAAAATTGAGTCCCTGTTGAGGGGACATGACTTACTTGAGATGGAGTAAGAATCAGCTTCCTTTTCTTGGACACCACACCCCCACCCCAACCCCAGGGCTCCTTCTGCTGCCCTTCCAAGGTATTTGCATTCTGGGAGAGATTTGGATCAAATCTTCCAATTGCTATAGCCCTTGATTATATTTGGCATTCAAACTGAGTTGCTCAATTCAGAAAATAGGAATAAGGACACTCAGTAAAATTAAAATATCAGATAAACAGCAGAAGATTTTTAGTGTGTGTCCTATGCATATATGTGTACAAATAAATATGCATACATATATACTAAAAATGTATTTGTTTCTACGTATTTATAAACATGTATGTTACTATATAAATACAGTGAGCTTCCCAAGTGGAGCTAGTGGTAAAGAAGCCACCTGCCAGTGCAGGAGATGTAAGAGAGGTAGATTCGATCCCTGAGTTGGGAAGATCTCCTGGAGAAGGGTATGGCAACCTATTCCAGTATTCTTTTAATTTTTTTTAAAATAATTCTTTTTATTTTATTTATTTATTTTTGGCTATTCTGGCTTTTCACTGCTGCTGCAGGCTCTTCTCTAAGTTGCAGGGAGTTGGGGCTACTCTCTAGTTGAGGTGAGCAGGCTTCTTGTTGCTGTGACTTCTCTTGTTGTGGAACTCTAGCTTTAGGGCACACGGGCTTCAGTAGTTGCGGCTCCAAGGCTCTAGAACACAGGCTCAACAGGTTTAGTTGCTTTGCAGCATGTGGGATCTTCCCGGATCTCAAACCCTTGGCCATTACAGCATTATGATTAAGGCTTCAATGTAAAATTGGCAGTTTATGGATCAGAGTTAGGGTCCCTGATCCTCTCAAAGCCATTTTGGATGTCAAAACCATTTTCAATAAGTTCAGCTCATAGCTTGAGTACTTATTTTCTAAATTTCACATGATAAATCCATTTTCCCTACAAGTAAAACATCAGGAAAAAGACAGTGAAATGCCTTTCACAGGTCTAAAAACCAGTGAAACAGCCAAAAATAATATTGACATTTGGAGTTGTACAGGACTTTAGTTATCATTTGGTCCAATGCTTCTCACCATGCAGATGATATAAAATTGAGTCCCTGTTGAGGGGACATGACTTACTTGAGATGGAGTAAGAATCAGCTTCCTTTTCTTGGACACCACACCCCCACCCCAACCCCAGGGCTCCTTCTGCTGCCCTTCCAAGGTATTTGCATTCTGGGAGAGATTTGGATCAAATCTTCCAATTGCTATAGCCCTTGATTATATTTGGCATTCAAACTGAGTTGCTCAATTCAGAAAATAGGAATAAGGACACTCAGTAAAATTAAAATATCAGATAAACAGCAGAAGATTTTTAGTGTGTGTCCTATGCATATATGTGTACAAATAAATATGCATACATATATACAAAAAATGTATTTGTTTCTACGTATTTATAAACATGTATGTTACTATATAAATACAGTGAGCTTCCCAAGTGGAGCTAGTGGTAAAGAAGCCACCTGCCAGTGCAGGAGATGTAAGAGAGGTAGATTCGATCCCTGAGTTGGGAAGATCTCCTGGAGAAGGGTATGGCAACCTATTCCAGTATTCTTTTAATTTTTTTTAAAATAATTCTTTTTATTTTATTTATTTATTTTTGGCTATTCTGGCTTTTCACTGCTGCTGCAGGCTCTTCTCTAAGTTGCAGGGAGTTGGGGCTACTCTCTAGTTGAGGTGAGCAGGCTTCTTGTTGCTGTGACTTCTCTTGTTGTGGAACTCTAGCTTTAGGGCACACGGGCTTCAGTAGTTGCGGCTCCAAGGCTCTAGAACACAGGCTCAACAGGTTTAGTTGCTTTGCAGCATGTGGGATCTTCCCGGATCAGGAGTCGAAGCAGTGTCTCCTGCATTGGCAGGCAAACTCTTTACCACTGAGCTACCAGGGAAGCCCTATTTGAATATTCTTGCCTGGAGAATCCCATGGACAGAAGGGCCTGGCAGGCTACAGTCCAAAGGGCTGCCAATAGTTGGACATGACTGAAACGACTTAGCATGCACACATATGTATTTAGTGTATATTTGTACACTAAAAATTATCTAACATTCGAATTTTCCTGGACATATATCTTTAAAAACGGGATATATTTTTATCTGTTAAATCTGGCAACCCTATGTGCAAAATGAGATAGGAGTGAAAGATGGTTAGCATAAGAAAGGATGGGCCAGTTTAATTTTCTGGTTTTTACAAAAGAGAAAACTGATGAGCAGAGAGAAGCTGTGACTTGCTCAAGGTTCCAAAGATGTAGAGGGACCAGGTTGAGATCAGCAATCAGAGTGATGACTCCCAACCTGTGAATCTTTTAAGAATGAAATTCCAAGGCAATGGTCTCATGTTCCATCAGTCCCCCTCTATATCTCTCTTAGGCTACAGCCTCACAGTGAGGGTTCTCCTTGTTGCTAATACAACTTGTCTGGCAGAGCATGCTGGGAAGATCTTTTAGAACAGTGGTTCTCAGATGCCAGGTTGCCTCAGAATCACCAGGAGCGTTTTACAGATTGCTAGGTCCCACCTCCAGAGTTTCTGATGCTGGAGGTCTGGGGTGGGACCCTAGAGTTTGCATTTGCAATACTTTTGCAGGTGATACTGATGCTGCTGGTCTGGGAACCTCAGTGGAGAATTGCTTCTTATGCTATATGAGTTCCCTGATCAAACAAGAAAAAATCAGATCCTTATGTCGGGTAAATGTGTATGCCAGTTACATAAAAATCTTACCCTGTATGTTATGAAAGACATTGTTTTTAGGGACAAAACTGATTTAAAGTGGTTCGCTAAAGCTGAGACCAGTATGATTGGACTAGAGCTATGAATTCCATGATTATGAGACAAATTTAGCTAGCAAGGGGAAGAGGGAGTAGGGAACAATACTTAGTTTCAGGAATGAGGAACCACGTGAACAATCTGAAAATACGCTGTAGTCAGAATGTTCTGTGACTATTTCATACCCCACGTGAAATCTTCCCGGATCAATAAGTGTCTCCTGCATTGGCAGGCAAACTCTTTACCACTGAGCTACCAGGGAAGCCCTATTTGAATATTCTTGCCTGGAGAATCCCATGGACAGAAGGGCCTGGCAGGCTACAGTCCAAAGGGCTGCCAATAGTTGGACATGACTGAAACGACTTAGCATGCACACATATGTATTTAGTGTATATTTGTACACTAAAAATTATCTAACATTCGAATTTTCCTGGACATATATCTTTAAAAACGGGATATATTTTTATCTGTTAAATCTGGCAACCCTATGTGCAAAATGAGATAGGAGTGAAAGATGGTTAGCATAAGAAAGGATGGGCCAGTTTAATTTTCTGGTTTTTACAAAAGAGAAAACTGATGAGCAGAGAGAAGCTGTGACTTGCTCAAGGTTCCAAAGATGTAGAGGGACCAGGTTGAGATCAGCAATCAGAGTGATGACTCCCAACCTGTGAATCTTTTAAGAATGAAATTCCAAGGCAATGGTCTCATGTTCCATCAGTCCCCCTCTATATCTCTCTTAGGCTACAGCCTCACAGTGAGGGTTCTCCTTGTTGCTAATACAACTTGTCTGGCAGAGCATGCTGGGAAGATCTTTTAGAACAGTGGTTCTCAGATGCCAGGTTGCCTCAGAATCACCAGGAGCGTTTTACAGATTGCTAGGTCCCACCTCCAGAGTTTCTGATGCTGGAGGTCTGGGGTGGGACCCTAGAGTTTGCATTTGCAATACTTTTGCAGGTGATACTGATGCTGCTGGTCTGGGAACCTCAGTGGAGAATTGCTTCTTATGCTATATGAGTTCCCTGATCAAACAAGAAAAAATCAGATCCTTATGTCGGGTAAATGTGTATGCCAGTTACATAAAAATCTTACCCTGTATGTTATGAAAGACATTGTTTTTAGGGACAAAACTGATTTAAAGTGGTTCGCTAAAGCTGAGACCAGTATGATTGGACTAGAGCTATGAATTCCATGATTATGAGACAAATTTAGCTAGCAAGGGGAAGAGGGAGTAGGGAACAATACTTAGTTTCAGGAATGAGGAACCACGTGAACAATCTGAAAATACGCTGTAGTCAGAATGTTCTGTGACTATTTCATACCTTTTGTTTTTCCCCTCAAATTTAACTATCCAATTAGGTGACTAATTGCAGCTGAATGAGACATTTGGTTGAGATCATTAGGGCCCAGATGCAAGGTTCTGAGGCCTTTGTTCAGTCACTTTTGTGGGAACTCAGCGCCCTATTTCCACTCATCCAAGCTGCAGCATCTGTGGTTTCTTGCTCCCCCTTCTCCTCCTCACCCACCGTGGGGCCTCCTGGACAGCCCCCTGAACAATGACCTCTTTGTCACACCTCTCTTGGCTCCTGAAAGAAGCCATCAAAGTGAAGTTTTCAGATCTCCCCTTTCTCATCCTTGTCCTCCTTCCACTGGCCCATGACAGCTCTGAGCGCCAAGACCGAGAAGTCAAATCCATGTTGAGCATCTTCTTACCTGTCCCTCTGGATGTAGGAAGGCACACGTGCCACAGTTGTTTGACCTTGCACCGAATGACATGGCTCAATTCTAAAATTATTAGAAAATGCTATTTTTAAAAATCGTATTGTGTCTTTTCTTTTTGACTCTGCTGCATCCTTGTTGCATGGGCCCTCGGGGGCTCTGTAGTGGTGGGCGCAGGCTTAGTTGCCCTGAGACAGGTGGGATCTTAGTTCCCCAACCAGGGATTGAACCTGTGTTGTCTGTGCTAGAAGGCTAATCAGCCTTAACCACTGGACCACCAGGGGAATCCCCTCCAAATCATATTTATCGTGAAACTGAGGGGTATGTTAGATAAATTGTCATGACAAGAGCAGTCTTTTCTGGGAAACCTAGGTGGTGGAATTCCATGGGTGAAGCTTCATTGTAAAATATGCACAGCAACAAGTAAAGAGTAAAAACGAAACAAGCCCTACCAGCTGGTGGTTGAGCGGGTGAGCGTGTGTTCAAAGCTCGAGGGGCCCAGAAGCACATTCCCAGCTTGCCTGAAAGCAGGGGCCAGGGTCCCGTGAAGCTGAGAGCTAAAAGCAAAGGGAAATTATTCCCTAAATGTAACTGCAGCCCAGCAGGCTCCCAGGTAACAAGAATGGCACCTCACTTTCGTGGAAATAGCAATAAAAGCACATTTCAAATTTTAGCTGGATATTAAGAAAACAGAAATTAGAATGAACCCCTTCAGCAATAGATGTGTGATAGGCAATTTAATACAGGGTTCTGGTTTCCTTGCTGCCTCTCAGATACAGTGCCTGTGACTCCTAGTAGGGAGCTTGATGGAGGTCAGGGATAAAGACTCGTAATATAGCCTAATAAATAAGACCACAGTGGGCAGCAGCATTAGTGTGCTGGATTACAGCAGTGAAACATGAGGCAGGTGTGTTCCTCAGACTTCCTCTCTGCCATGCTGCCATGTGGCCGTGTTTTGAGAAGCTTCAGGGAACTTAGAGAATACATTCTTGGGGAGGGATTCAGCCAAGACACGCCATTTGGAAGGTCACTGTCAACCACTGGTCAAACTGATCTGCAAGAATCAGTTCAGCAGAAAAGCCGGGCAACCGGTCACTTAGTAATGAGGTAGTTTTACTTATTTTTTTAATTCAGAAGTTGAGAAAATTAAATAGCTTATTCAAATGGGGGCTATGCGATGGCCTGGAGGGGTGGGTTGGGGGGAATGGGATATACATATGACTAATCTGGGATTATACATCTCTGTAAACAACAAAACTCCGTGAAAGCAAAAAAGCAATAGATAAATAAATACATAGCTTACTCAAGATCCAGCAGCTCTAAGTGGCAGAGTCAGACCTGAATGGATGTCTTCTGTCTACCTGTTCCATCTGTGGTCCACACCAGCCCATTCTCATGTAGGAAGAGTAGCTTGATACAGAACAAAATAAAGGTAAGAGAATGGAGTAGATCCTTGTGTTCATAATTAACGAAAAGGATCAGAATAAAGTCCTTCCAATGGCAATTGGTCTGAAGATACTATGGATAGAGCAGGTGAATGAGAGAGCACAAGAGGGAGAAATGGAGTGGCCTAGAACACAAAAGAAGACAGGGAGGGCAGGAAGGCAAATGGGCGAAATGGGGACTAAAAGTCATAGCAAGTTGTGTGTGTGTGTGTGTGTGTGTGTGTGTGTGCTCCCGCGTGCATGCACTCTATGACAGGCACTCTTCTCTGAGTTCTTTATATATAAAGGTATTCACAGTGCATAATCCTATGAGTTAGGTAGGGAGTTAGATATTAACTAGGTGGTCAATTATTAATATTATCATCATTTTACAGATGAGATAACCAAAGCACGGCTCTGACTGCTCAGTCGTGTTTGACTCTTTGAGACCCCCACGGTCTGTGGTTCCTCTGTCCATGGGGATTCTCCAGACAAGAATACTAGAGTGGGTTGCCAGCCCTCCTCCAGGGGATCTTCCCAGCCCAGGGATGGAACCCAGGTCTCCCACATTGCAGGCGGATTCTTTACCATCTGATCCAGCAGGGACGCCCCAAACCAAAGCACAGGGGAGGCAATTAGCTTGTCTGGTCACACTGCTCAGTCACACTGACAGCTAACAGTGGAGCTTGTATTTGAACCTATACAGTCTGGGCCCACCCTCTGTGCACTTCCCTATTTGCTACTCTAGCCCTCCCTGTGATTAAGTCAGCTCTGAGAATACCATGGACATGGAAAGAATATGGACCGTCCTGAGGACTAGGTGCAAATGATCCAGGTGGGACAGGTTGTCAAAGCACAGCAGTGCAGGGTGAGCTCAGCTGACGGAGGAGTTAAGGCTTAACTAAGGCTGGGGAGCCAGTGTGTCTGAGTAGGAGTGTGCGTTTGGATGGTGCTCAGGGCTCATGGGTACTTGGTCATCTTGGACAATTCACACAGTATCTTTAGACGTGGGTTCTTTTTATCTGAGTGAGGACTCCAGTAGAACCCTTACAATATTAGGCAAGTAGTAATTAAGCAAGGACTCCCCTGGTAGCTCAGCTGGTAAAGAATCTGCCTGCAATGCATGAGACCTTGGTTTGGTTCCTGGGTTGGAAGATCCCCTGGAGAAGGGATAGGCTACCCATTCCAGTATTCTTGGGCTTCCCTGGTAGCTCAGATGGTAAAGAATCTGCCTGCAATATGGGAGACCTGGGTTCATTCCTTGGGTTGGGAAGATGCCCTGGAGGAGGGCATGGTAACCCACTCTATTATTCTTGCCTGGAGAATCCCATGGACAGAGGAGCCTGGCAAGTTACAGTCCATGGGGTGGCAAAGAGTCAGACATGACTGAGTGACTAAGCACAGCACAGTAATTAAACAATATTGCCCTATTTGCTGCCCCTAGGGATGTTTAATGGTGTTTCACAGAAAGTGACTTGGAACTGTATAACTGGGGTTCAAATCTTGGATTCCTCTCCTATCCAGGAAATTCTCCCCAAGAGAGATTTTGAATATTCATTCCATTACTGCCACATGCAGAAAAATGCTGACCCTGCAGAGACAAAGCAGCCAACAAAGAACACGGAGACCTAAATCATCCATATTAGACCATCAGAGAAGCAGGATTTTGTTTATCAAGGGAGCAGGGAGCTGGCATCTCCTGGAAGGTACTAGTGGGCAGTCTTTATAGAAACCACTTGGTAAAGTTTGAGCTTAAGTGGAAGTTTACTTGAGCTTAGTGGGAAACTTGCTACTGAGGGTTTAGCCTAAAGCGTGAAATAGGCATCTCAATATATCTGTTGAGCAGATATGCACATATGAAATTGTCTCAGATTGGCCAGTAGGACATGGTTTTGGCTGCACTGATTAAGGCTTATCAACAATGCCTTGTGAGAAAGAGCTGCAGGAGGGTACCAGGACTCATGGCTCCCTTCATAGATCTTTTGCATGTGCCCATACCAAAATCTGTATATCAATTTATCTATCAGTATGTGCTCTTCAAGATTATCATACTAGTCCTTTTGTTGCCAGACCTCAAGTTAAAGAAACCAGCCTGGAATGTTTATGTAGCTGTCTGGATTTGGTTAACCAAAAATTCTATATTTGTAAGATTCATGAGTCTCTCTCTCTCTTTACATATATATATAGGTTTCCCAGGTGGTGCTAGTTGTAAAGAATCTGGCTGCCAATGCAGGAGACCCAAGAGACATGGGTTTGATCCCTAGATAGGGAAGATTCCCTGGAGCAGGAAATGGCAAGCCTCTCCAGTATTCTCGCCTGGAAAATTCCATGGATAAAGGAGCCTGGTGAGCTACAGTCCATGGGGCCACAAAGAGTTGGACATAACTGAATGACTGAGCATGTGCGTGTGTATGTGTATGTGTACACATATGTATATATATATTTTTTTAACGTTAAAATATTATATGGAAGCTCTTACAGTAGTGTTTTGTCCAGAATAGATACTTTCTGCAAGTTAGTCTCTCAGACAGCACCATTTCCTAGGAATTACAAAGGGAAATTGGACAGACTAACCATAGTTGATCACACATCTGCATAATCATTGATGACTTGCTAGGGTGATCAGAAGTGGAGAACCCACTGAAAGCCATTGAGGACACTCTGCCAATGAAATGTGCAGGGAAGACTTTGAACTGACAGGAAACGAATGATTCCAGTTCAGATGATGGGATGTGTATCCATTCAGGACAGGTATCCTGAATTCCCAAAGAGAAGCTATTTTGGGTTGGCCCAAGAGTTTCATTCTGATTTTTTTGTAACATCTTGTAGAAAAACCTGAATGAGCTTTTTGGGCCAACTCAGTGGAAAAAAGCATGAAAGAAGTGTCAACTGGATAAGAAAAGGATGTTGTTGGTGGAAATGGAATATGCGGTTGGGGCATGTGGTCAGCGATAGTCAGGTAATATACTGAGAAGAGGCAGAAAGCAGGATCAGGAATAATCTGTGGCTCAAACAGAGCAGGAAGATGGGTTTCCTTCCAGGGCTGTGATGTTTAGGACAATGACACACTTTCCTGGGAGAAAGGAGAAGAGGAGCAGAGACAAACTGGCAGGAGTCTCCTCAGTAGAATGGAGCAGTCTTGGGGCAGATGGTGTGTCCCTGGCTGGGGAAAGCACAGTGCTGTGACCAGATGATCTCACAGGAAAAGAGAGCCAAGTGTGTATGCACTGTGTGTTCCTGCTGGATGTTCTCTCTGCGGGACATCAGGATTTGACACTGGAGCACCAGTAACCAGTGAGCCAGGCCACGAGAGTCAAGACAGACAAGCATATAGAGAAAGAAGAAAAGCCAGGACAGTGCAGGATCCAACCCGGTGAGTGGTGCTTGGAGGATGAGGCCAAAGGAAGCCAGCACGACAAGAGGCAAGAGGAAGAGGCATGTGATTTGGCTTTTGAAGGGAAGGATAGGAAATTGGGTGAAAAAAAGAATGCTAGTCTGCTTGATCTTACGATTCTCTAAAATCAGTGGGTCTCACACTTGAACATGCAACAGAATCACCTGGATGACTTGTTAAAACAGATTCCTGGGCTCCAAAATTTCCAATTCAGTAGATTGACAATGGGGCCTGAGAATTTGCCTTTCTAGTCTGTTCTCAGGTGACAATGACGTTGCTGGTCTGAAAACGACACTTTGAGGACCATGGATCTAAAAGTATAGTGAGGAAGAGTTCAGAGTTTTTGTTTTGCCAACTTCGTGCATCAGTGCCCTTCAGGAAGAAAAAACAAACAAGCAGAATTAGGCTTGGCTATGGCCAGGAACAAGAAAAGGTTACACCAGGATGGTCCTGGGAAGGAAGTGCCAAGGGCGCCAAGTTCCAGACTAACTCAAGAAGCAGAGAGAGAGGAGGACCTGACAAGTCTGCTGCTCTGTCAGCCAGGGAGACCAGATAGACACAGAGGGTCTGCTTATGCATTTGGAGTCAAGGAACACTTGAGAAAGGGCCTCTGAGATCAGAGATTTCTTCCATTGCCTTGTCAAAAGCTGTCTGAAATACTCTCGTTATGGTTTCCTCTAAAGCAATAGCAAGACCTCTGGGCACTACCATCTGAACTTGTAAAGAATCCTTCTAGAGTAAAGTCTGTAAATCTTAGTCCAGTTCTACCTTGCACTGGCGAACTCTGTTTTCCTTCCGCTCAGTCTCTGCTCAGGACCCGGCTCTGTTATCATCTGAGCTCCTGACACCTGAGGGCCTTTGAGGCTGAGATTCCTTCCGCTTCTATTTCTTGCACCTCCCCGACCTGAGGATCAGTGATTTACACATAATAGGTTCTTACAAATAGTTAACAGTTGTCGGTTATGACTAGGCTTTCCCAAGAGGCTCAGAAGGTGAAGAATCTGCCTGCAATGCTGGAGACCTGAGTTCCATCCCTGAGTTGGAAAGCTCCCTTGGCAAAGAGAAAGCTACCCATTCCAGTCATCTTGCCTGGAGAATCCCATGGAAAGAAGAAATTGGCAGGCTACAGATGATGGGGTCGCACAGAGTTGTACATGACTGAGAGACTAAGCACAAGTATGAATAATTAGTAGTTTTCAAATTAAATACACAGGGAATGCTTTCATAAGATATGATTTAAAACTATTATTTATTTTTATTTTTACAATGTATTTTTAAATTTAAATTTTTATTTTTTTGGCCACTTCTATTGAACTTTCATTTATTTGTTTCCATCCATCTTTGTTCTTTGGCCTGTGTGGGTCTCCCATCACAGTGGCCTCTCTCGCTGCAGAGCACCAGCTCTGGGCGCATGTGCCCCAGAGCTCTGGCTCGGTAGTTGGACACATCGGTGCAGCTGCTCTGCGGCACGTGGGATCTTCCCAGGCCAGGGATCGAACCGGCACCCCTTGCACTACAAGGCAGTGTCCTTACCCACTGGACCACCAGGGAAGCCCTACAATGCTTTCTGAAGTATGGTTGATTTACAATGTTGTGTTCATTTCAGGTATACAGCTGAGTGATTCGGTTATGCATATATATATTCTTTTTCAGGTTCTTTTCCATTATAGGTTATGAGAAGATATTGAATATAGTTTCTTGGGCTTATTGTTTATCTATTTCATGTATAGTAGTGTGTATCTGTTAACCACAAATTCCTAATTTATCCCTTCCTCCCTTTGCCTCTGGTAACCATAAGATTGCTTTCTATGTCTGTGAGTCTGTTTCTGTTTTGCAAACAAGTTCTGAACTCTTTCTTTCAAGCACATATATCTGCAGCACAGTTTCATGGGTAACAAGTTGAATTTGATCTTGCCATTGGCTTGCGGGCCCCCTTCTAACAGTGAGAAGCTGGGGAAACTTTGTCTCTCTTAGGTTATTTGATCCCTTGTCCGTCACCTGGAGAAACCTGCCTGGCTTATCTCATAGGATTTCACAGAGGAGGCTCCAGTGAGATGGGTGAGAAACACCTTGAAGCTCTTAGGAAAGGTACCAAGACAAGGAGCCTAATTAGATGTAGTTTCTCTTCATTGTTCCCTCTGGCATGGATTCTTGGTTGTTGAATTCTGGTCCAGCCATTGGATAACAAATGCACAAGACAAAAATACTCCTACCGTGTCCTTGAGAAAGGAGATCAGCTCACTTTGAAGCTCTCAGGGAAACAGTGTGTATGTGAATTAAGAGCAAGCTATAGATTCCTTGACACCTAATCATAAATTTAACAGACCCTTATCAAAGGGGAACAGAGGCCACGTGACATTGAGAAGTCATCAAACAGTAGCACTTGCTGTGAGGATCCTTTTGGAACAAAACAAATCATCATTAACTCTCAAGAGGTTTAGTGTGCTACTCTGGCTAAATCATATCTTTCTTGTGTTAACAGTTGTGCAGACCAAAGTATAGGACCTTATATTCATCACTGTTTAATTTTGTTCAATTCTGCCCATTGAAAAATATAAACAGATGTGGGCTCCATGCAAGGAGAGCTGAATTTCACAGTGATAATCTGGGGACTGGAGTGGACTTGAATGCCCTGAGGAATGTCTCTGGAATTCTATCTCCAGGTTGGGGTGGTGCTGATGCTTTTGTGTGGATGCTCTTAGGTACCCATAACATCCAATACTTTGGAGAAACTCAGATCCATCACCAGCTGTGTAATCCTGTTTCCCAGCCCAGAATCCCTTCTAAGGAAGAAAATGAGGTGAGGGCTTCTATTCAGCTCCTGTGATCACTCCTTCCTTCACACTCAATGCCACAAATCATGCCTTTAGTCATCTGAATTGACATCAAACTCAGCTTGGTTCTAGTCTTCCAGCACCTCTTCCCTCCGTGCACATCTTCAGAAGTTATGGATGTGGCTGCCCCATCTCATAAATGAGTCCTTTCATTTTCCCAGGAGGCAGCCCACCTAGGCTGGGAGGCTTGAGCTGCTGGGTTCAGCTCATCACTTTTCAGCCATGCTCTTCACTCATCTCTGCCGCTTGGCCTCACCCATGTTTGTTCTGCCCCTTGGCAATCCAAGGCTTGTTCTCTTTGCTGGAAAAAACTGAAGTGCATGGGGAAGGATTAGGAGTCTATTTGCTTGATGTCACTCCTGGCACATCATTTTTAGTTTCAGACAGCTTATGGAAACAATTCTGCAGTATCCCTCCCTGATATTTGCTTTCTGCAAGGAAACCAGAATTATGTCAGAATCTCAGAAACCCTGTGAGGTGGATGAAGTTTATTCATAGCTCCATCTTCTGCATTAGCTCCCATTTCCCTCACTGGGGCCACTCCATCTGGTCCTCAGTCTCTGTGGGTTTTCTGTTCTACCTTTGGGGATCCTTGTTGGCACGCACAGAAGCTAAAATAACAGCAGGGTCTTTGGTAAGAACTTAAGTTGAAATAGAAAACAGACATTCTCTTTAGCATTATAACGTCCAGGAAATACATTGGCAAGGGGTTAACATGGGAAGAATGGAAGATCTGATTGCTTACCCAGATCTCTCTGGTAGGCGAGGTCATGATGAGCATCTGTCACCTCTCCCCTCCCTTCTGTATCTCTCCTCGCTGTTGGACTCCCCTTGGGAGTGACAGTGGATGAAACTGAATGGTTGACTGCTGACACTGGCAACCTAGCCCAAGAGGACATGGGGCTCTGGAATGGACTGGGGATAGATGGGAGAAACAAAGGAATTAAAAAAGACTCAGACGCTGAGGGAAACTAGGTGCAAGAGAAACAAGGAAGATTCCAGGACCAGATGTTTTTCTACCCCCGACAAGGGGTGGCCATCTGGGAAACCAGAGAGTTCAGAGAAAAGACTCTGAATTGATTGTACAGTCTGGGAGGTCAGTTGAACAGAATGGATAATCCACTCCCCAAATTCCACTGTTGTGGGAAGGTGTGGAAATGAAACAAAGTGAGGAATGAAGGATACATACATTTTTCTAGGATCCTGTGTATGCTTGGCTGGCTCAGAATAGGACTCCTTGATGATGGATGCCTCATCCTCACTCCCACGGCCCCACCTGACTCCTGTGATAAGTTACCTGGGCTGCATTCTCACTTTAGCAGACTGTCAACTCATTTTTACTAAAGTGCCAACTGATTAGTAAGGTGCCATCTGCGAGAACTAATTGTGTTTAGAAATATTAAGTCCATGTATGTGAACCCTCTGCCATACACATGGCATTGCGGTTGGTACTTCGGCTGCAGCATTGAATAAGACAGTACCTGCCCTCATGGGTCTTAGAGTTAGCTGGGGGTCAGATATTGAGCACTTGATCACAGGAATGAGAGTAAGTGCTGTAGAAGAGGAGCCCTGGGCCCTTAGTCTTCACAGAGGGACTTCCTTTAAGCCTGAGAGGCCAGGAAGATTTCCCTCATGAAGCCACCTTCATCTGAACTCTGAGAATGAGTAGGACTGAGTAAGGGCAGAGAGGAGAGGACATAGAATGTTCTAGAAAGATGAGCATATATGTGGTTGCCTGAGGTAGGGAGGAACAGAGAGACGTTTCCATGAGAGGAAAGTATGTCCATAGGGCAGAGGAGGAGGAAACGTCCAGGTCTGGCAGGGGTTAACATGGGAAGAATGGAAGATCATGCCTTTTGGCTCATGGAGCATCTGTCACCTCTCCCTCCCTTCTGTATCTCTCCTCGCTGTTGGACTCCTTGGGAGTGACAGTGGATGAAACTGAATGGTTGACTGCTGACACTGGCAACCTAGCCCAAGAGGACATGGGGCTCTGGAATGGACTGGGGATAGATGGGAGAAACAAAGGAATTAAAAAAGACTCAGACGCTGAGGGAAACTAGGTGCAAGAGAAACAAGGAAGATTCCAGGACCAGATGTTTTTCTACCCCCGACAAGGGGGTGGCCATCTGGGAAACCAGAGAGTTCAGAGAAAAGACTCTGAATTGATTGTACAGTCTGGGAGGTCAGTTGAACAGAATGGATAATCCACTCCCTAAATTCCACTGTTGTGGGAAGGTGTGGAAATGAAACAAAGTGAGGAATGAAGGATACATACATTTTTCTAGGATCCTGTGTATGCTTGGCTGGCTCAGAATAGGACTCCTTGATGATGGATGCCTCATCCTCACTCCCACGGCCCCACCTGACTCCTGTGATAAGTTACCTGGGCTGCATTCTCACTTTAGCAGACTGTCAACTCATTTTTACTAAAGTGCCAACTGATTAGTAAGGTGCCATCTGCGAGAACTAATTGTGTTTAGAAATATTAAGTCCATGTATGTGAACCCTCTGCCATACACATGGCATTGCGGTTGGTACTTCGGCTGCAGCATTGAATAAGACAGTACCTGCCCTCATGGGTCTTAGAGTTAGCTGGGGGTCAGATATTGAGCACTTGATCACAGGAATGAGAGTAAGTGCTGTAGAAGAGGAGCCCTGGGCCCTTAGTCTTCACAGAGGGACTTCCTTTAAGCCTGAGAGGCCAGGAAGATTTCCCTCATGAAGCCACCTTCATCTGAACTCTGAGAATGAGTAGGACTGAGTAAGGGCAGAGAGGAGAGGACATAGAATGTTCTAGAAAGATGAGCATATATGTGGTTGCCTGAGGTAGGGAGGAACAGAGAGACGTTTCCATGAGAGGAAAGTAGTGACTCCATAGAGAAGCTGGAGAGGAGGGCAGGAGCCAGGTCACACAGGACTTTGCAGACCGTTTCAGCACCTGAGGATTTTATTCTAAGAGCAGCAAGAAGCCAATTAAGGGCTTTAAATGGAGGAGTAAAATAATTAGATTTGCAGTTTAAAAATGCAGATGGATAGAGTAGGGGACCTAGAGTGAAAAGGGTCAAGAGGATATGTGGTGAGGCCAGCTGGGCATCTGTTATTAAATAGTACAGGTAAGGAATGGGGCGTATTGAACGAAGGTAGCGGCAGTGGTGATGAAGAAAAGTAAATCAATTTGAAAGTCATTTAGGAGGTTAAATACCCAGACATGGGGGTTAATTGGAGGAAGGGTTAGTGAGCTGTCCAAAATGGCATGGAGAAATACCTTTGACTTATGGAGGGTGATGGAGGGAGACACGTCTGGGAGGGTGAGGCTTTGGACACGTTGCATTTGGGAGATGTCGGGAAAAAGTATTCATTTCATGTGACAGTCTGGAACTGCCATCAGGGCCCACGGGCAAACGCCACTCAGAAATAGGCCTCCAGCTCAGACTGGTTTATACAGTGCTCCCGGTTGACCTGGGATTACTGTGGTGTGTATCTAAGACAAAAAGAGAACAACCAAGGAAATGTACAAAAGTGACTTCATTAACCTGTATCAAAGCAAAGCCCCAGCATACTGCTTAAAAATCCATTTTGCTGTGAGCCTTTTTTTTTTTGAAATAAAATTATGTAACAGTCACCATTTTAACCATTTTAAAATGTACAGTATTATGGCTTCCAGTCTAATAACAATGTTGTACAATCATCGCCCCTATCTAATTCCAGCACATTTCATCAGCCCTGAAAAAGTCCTGTACCCCTTAAGTTCTCACTCCCTGTTTTCCCGTGTCCATGTTTATTTGCATGCTTCGTAATTTTTTGTTGTTGAAAACTAGACATCTTGAATGCCAACTCTGGAAATCAGATTCTCCTCCTCCCTCAGGGTTTCTTGTTGATGCTTGTGGTTACTGTTTGTTTTTTGTTGGTGATTTTTCTGAACCAATTTTTTAAAAAATCTATTCTTTGTTATATGTGACCACTGAAGTCTGTTTTACTAGCTTAATGGTCAGCTAGTGGTTTGACAGATTTCCTGAAAAGCCCAGAACGAAATACAAAAAAATATCCAGGTCTTTGCAGGTAGGGTGTGTGTGTGTGTGTGTGTGTGTGTGTGTGTGTGTATGCTGAGGCATGTCACCCCATAACTCTGCCTTAGCCTTCACTTCCTGCTTCTTTAAAACCTGAAGGTCAACCAGAGGTGAACACTTAAAGCACTCTCTGGTCTTTCCTTGTCCTGGGCATGTATGTGGCCTTCTAGATTCCCAGGAATATGTGGAAGCTCTTCAGAGTTCTTATTCCTAAAGTGTCTCACTCTCCATCCTTTCTTCTCAAGCTCTTTTGTATGAACACCGTGTCCCTTCCTCTGGCAGCAGTGGCTAATACATTTGCCTCTAAGTTTCTGACACATCCACCTTCAGGTAGCTTCCCCTCCACTCTGTGAGAGTTCCACTCTAAGTAAAATAAAAACAAGCCCTTAGTGCCAGATCAGACAGCCACCACTCTGGGCAAACGCCACTCAGAAATAGGCCTCCAGCTCAGACTGGTTTATACAGTGCTCCCGGTTGACCTGGGATTACTGTGGTGTGTATCTAAGACAAAAAGAGAACAACCAAGGAAATGTACAAAAGTGACTTCATTAACCTGTATCAAAGCAAAGCCCCAGCATACTGCTTAAAAATCCATTTTGCTGTGAGCCTTTTTTTTTTTGAAATAAAATTATGTAACAGTCACCATTTTAACCATTTTAAAATGTACAGTATTATGGCTTCCAGTCTAATAACAATGTTGTACAATCATCGCCCCTATCTAATTCCAGCACATTTCATCAGCCCTGAAAAAGTCCTGTACCCCTTAAGTTCTCACTCCCTGTTTTCCCGTGTCCATGTTTATTTGCATGCTTCGTAATTTTTTGTTGTTGAAAACTAGACATCTTGAATGCCAACTCTGGAAATCAGATTCTCCTCCTCCCTCAGGGTTTCTTGTTGATGCTTGTGGTTACTGTTTGTTTTTTGTTGGTGATTTTTCTGAACCAATTTTTTAAAAAATCTATTCTTTGTTATATGTGACCACTGAAGTCTGTTTTACTAGCTTAATGGTCAGCTAGTGGTTTGACAGATTTCCTGAAAAGCCCAGAACGAAATACAAAAAAATATCCAGGTCTTTGCAGGTAGGGTGTGTGTGTGTGTGTGTGTGTGTGTGTGTGTGTATGCTGAGGCATGTCACCCCATAACTCTGCCTTAGCCTTCACTTCCTGCTTCTTTAAAACCTGAAGGTCAACCAGAGGTGAACACTTAAAGCACTCTCTGGTCTTTCCTTGTCCTGGGCATGTATGTGGCCTTCTAGATTCCCAGGAATATGTGGAAGCTCTTCAGAGTTCTTATTCCTAAAGTGTCTCACTCTCCATCCTTTCTTCTCAAGCTCTTTTGTATGAACACCGTGTCCCTTCCTCTGGCAGCAGTGGCTAATACATTTGCCTCTAAGTTTCTGACACATCCACCTTCAGGTAGCTTCCCCTCCACTCTGTGAGAGTTCCACTCTAAGTAAAATAAAAACAAGCCCTTAGTGCCAGATCAGACAGCCACCACTCTGGTCAAACCAAACAGCCACAGTTATTTGAGCACGAGGTCTACTCTATATCCAACAGCACCAGGAGCCCACACCGGCAATGTGGGCTCTGTCTTCAAGACTGCAGCTGATCCAGGGAGGTGTGGCTGGAGCCAGGATAGGCTAAAATGTCACAGAGATTTCCTATCAAGATTTAGCCACCATTTCTTGTTTAAGCCTTCATCTGGCTACTATCAACCTTTGACCCATCTCCAGAGTTCCAGTAAAATTGATTTGACGATGTACCCCTGTTGATTCACTTTTTTTTTGTAAGGGGATGGTCTCTTGGAGTTTCCTACTACACCATTTCACGAGCATCTTAACAGTGTGCCTTTGTGTAATAGAATGACAGAGTTTGAGTATGCAGCTTCGTCTAGCTGAGCACTGTTTAGGGGACTAAAGAAAGAGGAAACCACCTCTGGGCTCAGAGGATATGATTAATTTTGCTGATGAGATGTCCCTCCTTTGCCTTGAACCATTCTGGACCTGATGTAGGGAGTTAGGGGGCAGTGGATAGAGGTTGCTGTCTTGTGATTAGGATTTATAAGGACTTCTTCAGGATTTGAAAGGACTCCACCTGTGTGCTCTCATTTGGGAGTCATCAGCTTACATGGGGCTTTTTGAATTTCAATTTTCATCTGTTAAAATGAGATAACATTGAAAAATCAGTGTTTCAGTCCCCCTAGCCACATGTCAGATATTTAATTGTAACCTGTGGTTGGTGGTTGCTGTCTTATGTACATCGTGGCTACCATTACAGGAAGTCCTACTGGATAGGGCTGGGCCGGGGTGTGGAAAACCTCCTCAGAATGAAGTTTCCTCCTTCTGAGAGATGGTTTAAACCTCCTCAGAATGAATCTTCACGTGGACTCTGAAAGTGTCTCACTCTCCATCCTTTCTTCTCAAGCTCTTTTGTATGAACACCGTGTCCCTTCCTCTGGCAGCAGTGGCTAATACATTTGCCTCTAAGTTTCTGACACATCCACCTTCAGGTAGCTTCCCCTCCACTCTGTGAGAGTTCCACTCTAAGTAAAATAAAAACAAGCCCTTAGTGCCAGATCAGACAGCCACCACTCTGGTCAAACCAAACAGCCACAGTTATTTGAGCACGAGGTCTACTCTATATCCAACAGCACCAGGAGCCCACACCGGCAATGTGGGCTCTGTCTTCAAGACTGCAGCTGATCCAGGGAGGTGTGGCTGGAGCCAGGATAGGCTAAAATGTCACAGAGATTTCCTATCAAGATTTAGCCACCATTTCTTGTTTAAGCCTTCATCTGGCTACTATCAACCTTTGACCCATCTCCAGAGTTCCAGTAAAATTGATTTGACGATGTACCCCTGTTGATTCACTTTTTTTTTGTAAGGGGATGGTCTCTTGGAGTTTCCTACTACACCATTTCACGAGCATCTTAACAGTGTGCCTTTGTGTAATAGAATGACAGAGTTTGAGTATGCAGCTTCGTCTAGCTGAGCACTGTTTAGGGGACTAAAGAAAGAGGAAACCACCTCTGGGCTCAGAGGATATGATTAATTTTGCTGATGAGATGTCCCTCCTTTGCCTTGAACCATTCTGGACCTGATGTAGGGAGTTAGGGGGCAGTGGATAGAGGTTGCTGTCTTGTGATTAGGATTTATAAGGACTTCTTCAGGATTTGAAAGGACTCCACCTGTGTGCTCTCATTTGGGAGTCATCAGCTTACATGGGGCTTTTTGAATTTCAATTTTCATCTGTTAAAATGAGATAACATTGAAAAATCAGTGTTTCAGTCCCCCTAGCCACATGTCAGATATTTAATTGTAACCTGTGGTTGGTGGTTGCTGTCTTATGTACATCGTGGCTACCATTACAGGAAGTCCTACTGGATAGGGCTGGGCCGGGGTGTGGAAAACCTCCTCAGAATGAAGTTTCCTCCTTCTGAGAGATGTAAAGCTCCTCAAATAAAATCACATACTGCTGCAGTGAGAAATATAAGGCTCACATTCTTTGTATGCACTGTCAGGTCAAGATTTATGGCTTTATGTCTTTGTCACGTGGACTCCTGAAAAGTTTCGCAATTTGCGTGAGAGATGGAGGTGTCATCTGGGAAGGAACTGCTTCTGAGGGCGAAGGTCAGACACAAGACTGGCTCAGTAACAGCACCTCCCTATCCAAGGGCAGAGGTGATTCTGGGTTGTCCAAGAGTCTGTCTCTCAGATTTGTTCTCCTAAGGCTCATAAAACCACAATCAAGCTTAGAGAGAAAGGCTCATGTGGAGCCTAATTATCTCCATTACATCTAATGGATAAGAGATAAGAGATATCTCCATTATCTCTAATGGAGATAATCTCCCCCCCCCACATCTCTGGGAAACATGGCAGTGGTAAGCACTGACATCCTGACATTACCGAGTCTTCCAGTCACTGGAAATGCTCTATTTCTCCATTTAGTTGTTGTTTGGTCACCAATGTGTCCCACTCTTTGTGACCCCATGAATGGTAACCCACCAGGCTCCTGTGTCTATGGGGTTCTCCAAACAAGAGTGTAGGAGTGGGTTGCCATTTCCTTCTCCAGGGATATGTCCATTTATTTAGCAGTATTTTGTAGGTTTTAATGGAAAGGTCATGTGCATCCTTTGTTAAACTTATTCCTAAGTATGTTACACTTTTTGATGATATAAATAGTATCCATTTTAGCCATTTTCTTCTCCAGTGGTTTGTTGCTATTATAGAGAAATACAACTTAGTTTTCATATTGATCTTGAATCCTGCAACTTTGCTACATGAACTTTTACAATTTCTCATAGGGTTGATGTCTTTGGATTCTGTCTACCCAATCATACAGGTTGATTGAAAAACAGCTTTGCTTCTGGTTGTGTCTTGGCTGCTGAGCTGGGGAGTCACTGTTTCTATCAGGTCTTTCTTGGAAATAGAGATACTCTATCCTGTTTGCACCTTACTCCTTTTTAGTTATCACATCTTAAAAATATTTTCATATCAACACGTAGACCTTCCTCTCATTCCTTTTTGTAAAGTGACATGCTTCTCCATTGGGTAGATGCATCCAAATCTATGTATCCATCTTTTTGAATGGACTTGGGTTGTCTCCCATCTTTTGCTCTTGCAGGTGAGGCTGCAATGAACCCCTTTGATAGCCACTCTTTCATACGTGTATACGATTAACTTCAGATGATTTCCTGGAGTTATGAGGCCAAAACATATGCATATGTAATTTTGACAGATTTTTCCTCATTTTCTTCCACAGGCTTATACCACTTGGTCCTCCCTCAGCCATATGGGAGCAGCTTTTCCCAAAGCTTTGCCAACAAGGGTTTGTGGAATATTTATGTGTTTTTCACAGTAATAGGTGAGAAGTGGTGTCTTGGCATCAACGGCTCCAGAGTCACATGGAAACTGTGTGCACAATTGCAGATTAGTGTGTGTCCTTTTGTGGGTCTTTAATCCTGCCTGAGCTGGGGGTGGACACTGTGTCGGACTTTGGCTCACCGACAACAGGGGAGAAAGCACCCACCACACACTGACCAGTTGCCACACTCATGTTTGTATTTGTGTGCGACTTCAATAGAACCAGCTTAAAATCTCCTTTGGACCCAGACGAATGATGAAACAGTCCTGTGACTGCCTGAAGGAGAAGGGTTTGAGAGGCAAACTTAGGGTTAGGACCTACATCGACCATAAGCATAGTAACCCATCTCTGAAAAACCAAGAGTTCATGACTCTTGAATCAGCACCTCTGCTTGCTGGGCATGGCCATCTCCTCTTCTCCTCACCACCCGAAGCTGTAATGCAGGACTTGGGGGCTGGGGGAGGGAGGGGAGATACATTTTGCATGGCTTCCTTTCAACTTGCAATTATTATTATTTTTTTTAACTTTTATTTTACTTTTAACTTTTACAGAGTTTTGTTGTTTACAGATATGTATGTTCCCAAATTAGTCATATGTATATCCCCCCCATCCCACCCCTCCAGACCGTCACACAGCACCCCTGAAGGATCTCCTTTTCTCACAGAACAATGAATATAGCTATTTTCTTCACATATGATAGTACAGGCCTTCATGCTACTTCCTTTACGCCTCCCACCCACTGTTCCTTCCCCACAATGTCCATATGTCCACTGTCCATATCTGTTTCTCCATCGCTTTACTGCATGTGCCATCATCACCATCCTACTGGATTCCATAGATATGTGTTAGTATATTATACTTGTCCTTCTCTTTCTGACTGACTTCGCTTTTGATGATAGGTTCTAGATCCAGCCACCTCATTAGGGCTGATTCTTCTGCATTTCTCTTTACAGCTGTGTAGTATTCCATTGAGCACCGTACTTTTTAGAAAGGGGTAAAGGTAGTTTCATGGCCCCCTCCAGCCCCACCCAGATGGCCGGGCATCCCAGTCTGCCAAGGCTGCAAGTCCAGAGACCATGAGAGAATTTCCTCAAATCTCTTTTTTTCAGAGCCCCTCTGCCAAACCCCTCCCAGAAGGCACTGTTGGGCATTTTGTCAGTGTCTTCCCCTGAAGATCTCTCTCAGATTTCTACCTTTAGTTGCTCCTGTGATGCTGGCCTTTCCCACTGACCACAGCTGGAAACACACACCTGGTGCTCCTGGGTTGCCCCAGCGACTGCTTTTCCCATGTGGTCTGTAGAGTGGTCCTGAGAGAGGCAGGTGGTCCAAGCTTCACAACACGCCTCACAGGATTAGCCTTGGTGGCCTTTGGAAACCCTTTTCATGCCATCGAGATATCAGTTATTTCTCTGATCTTGATGTCCATTGTTTCCCTGCCCAGAAGTTACCCCTACTGCTGCCTCTGGATCCCATGTTCATTCCTGCTTCCTTGCCTTTGCTGGTGCTGCTCCCTACCCTAATACCTACATTATTCCTCTTTTCTGACTGTTTAATTTCTATGCATTTTTCAAGTTCAAGGCCAGCTTGCATCTCCTGAACAAACGCCTCCCCTGAACTCTAACCCCAAGTCACCTCTCCCCTTTTTCAGTTTCTAGCACTTTAGCTGAGACCTTACCTGACACTTGTCTCCTACTGCCTTATGACCCCATCATTCTGCCGTGTCAAACCATTTAGCTTTTCTACTGACTTGTAAGTGTCTTCAGCATGAAATCATGAGCAAAGATCACTGTATTTTCACCCCTGGGTCTAGAATTTACTATATATACAGAAAGTGTCCAGGAACCACCTGTGGGATGAATAAGCAACTAACCCCCTTGTGGGATTGTCCCCACTGTCCCAATACCTGCATGTGCCATCATCACCATCCTACTGGATTCCATAGATATGTGTTAGTATATTATACTTGTCCTTCTCTTTCTGACTGACTTCGCTTTTGATGATAGGTTCTAGATCCAGCCACCTCATTAGGGCTGATTCTTCTGCATTTCTCTTTACAGCTGTGTAGTATTCCATTGAGCACCGTACTTTTTAGAAAGGGGTAAAGGTAGTTTCATGGCCCCCTCCAGCCCCACCCAGATGGCCGGGCATCCCAGTCTGCCAAGGCTGCAAGTCCAGAGACCATGAGAGAATTTCCTCAAATCTCTTTTTTTCAGAGCCCCTCTGCCAAACCCCTCCCAGAAGGCACTGTTGGGCATTTTGTCAGTGTCTTCCCCTGAAGATCTCTCTCAGATTTCTACCTTTAGTTGCTCCTGTGATGCTGGCCTTTCCCACTGACCACAGCTGGAAACACACACCTGGTGCTCCTGGGTTGCCCCAGCGACTGCTTTTCCCATGTGGTCTGTAGAGTGGTCCTGAGAGAGGCAGGTGGTCCAAGCTTCACAACACGCTCTCACAGGATTAGCCTTGGTGGCCTTTGGAAACCCTTTTCATGCCATCGAGATATCAGTTATTTCTCTGATCTTGATGTCCATTGTTTCCCTGCCCAGAAGTTACCCCTACTGCTGCCTCTGGATCCCATGTTCATTCCTGCTTCCTTGCCTTTGCTGGTGCTGCTCCCTACCCTAATACCTACATTATTCCTCTTTTCTGACTGTTTAATTTCTATGCATTTTTCAAGTTCAAGGCCAGCTTGCATCTCCTGAACAAACGCCTCCCCTGAACTCTAACCCCAAGTCACCTCTCCCCTTTTTCAGTTTCTAGCACTTTAGCTGAGACCTTACCTGACACTTGTCTCCTACTGCCTTATGACCCCATCATTCTGCCGTGTCAAACCATTTAGCTTTTCTACTGACTTGTAAGTGTCTTCAGCATGAAATCATGAGCAAAGATCACTGTATTTTCACCCCTGGGTCTAGAATTTACTATATATACAGAAAGTGTCCAGGAACCACCTGTGGGATGAATAAGCAACTAACTCCTGCTCTTTTCAAGATATGGCAGCCATTTTACTAAACACAGGCCATGTGTTTTAACTCCAAGCCAGTCTTGTATGCATTGCTTTCTCATCGTGCTGCTTCAGAATATCTCTGATTCATTCATATCCAAGCAGCATTTAGAGTTCATTTGTTCTTTTTTATTAAGCATCTCCCTTTGGTAACAGCAGCTCTAGGACAGCACCATTTGTCTTGCACTTAGCCCCCACGGTCCACAGTCCAGAGTGGCTCATTCTCCCTGGTTTCTCCTCTCCGATAGCCAGGTTCCAGGATCAATCCTTTGCTTGAGGAGTTTCTAAATGGTTCACAGTCAAGAAAAGTGAAATGAGACAGAGTACTCATTTTAGACTTTGACTTCCCCACAGAACAATGACAACCATGACCAATGCTCATATAGTCTCTTGTGGTTCACAGAGACGTTGCCTATTAATAACTTCACGCGACCCCCATAAGCACACTGTGGCATGCACCCAGAAACGTTTTTCATGGGAGGACATGGGGAGACCTCTAGGCCTGGTGGTGGGTTGCTTCCTTTGCTGTGAGGAATATCATAACAGGCCTCTGTGTGGCTGTAGAATTAGGTTTAAATCGAATTGGATGGTTGACAGTGGAATAACCATGTTCCTCATTGTGTTCTTAAGGAAAACCAGAGAACGTTCTACAATGAAATCTATCCAGAGGAAAATAACTCCTATCACTCATGAGTTCTTGAGGTCTCAAGTAACCTAACCTAAGGCAGAACAGCTTGGATTTGGAGCGGGCTGTGGTGCTGCTGGGAAGGTGGGTGGGGAACAAAGGCTGCATAGCAAATGAATGCTCATTTAGAAACATACAGAGGCAAGTATAAATTCAGAGGTTCTCCCATAACTTTTGATAGTTTAATGTATTTCTCTCTCTCCTGCCTTTCTCTCTGCATATAAATAATATATTAATATTATATAACAAATTTATAATCATACTTCTGCAGCCTGCTCTTTTACTTGCCATTACTATATATACAGAAAGTGTCCAGGAACCACCTGTGGGATGAATAAGCAACTAACTCCTGCTCTTTTCAAGATATGGCAGCCATTTTACTAAACACAGGCCATGTGTTTTAACTCCAAGCCAGTCTTGTATGCATTGCTTTCTCATCGTGCTGCTTCAGAATATCTCTGATTCATTCATATCCAAGCAGCATTTAGAGTTCATTTGTTCTTTTTTATTAAGCATCTCCCTTTGGTAACAGCAGCTCTAGGACAGCACCATTTGTCTTGCACTTAGCCCCCACGGTCCACAGTCCAGAGTGGCTCATTCTCCCTGGTTTCTCCTCTCCGATAGCCAGGTTCCAGGATCAATCCTTTGCTTGAGGAGTTTCTAAATGGTTCACAGTCAAGAAAAGTGAAATGAGACAGAGTACTCATTTTAGACTTTGACTTCCCCACAGAACAATGACAACCATGACCAATGCTCATATAGTCTCTTGTGGTTCACAGAGACGTTGCCTATTAATAACTTCACGCGACCCCCATAAGCACACTGTGGCATGCACCCAGAAACGTTTTTCATGGGAGGACATGGGGAGACCTCTAGGCCTGGTGGTGGGTTGCTTCCTTTGCTGTGAGGAATATCATAACAGGCCTCTGTGTGGCTGTAGAATTAGGTTTAAATCGAATTGGATGGTTGACAGTGGAATAACCATGTTCCTCATTGTGTTCTTAAGGAAAACCAGAGAACGTTCTACAATGAAATCTATCCAGAGGAAAATAACTCCTATCACTCATGAGTTCTTGAGGTCTCAAGTAACCTAACCTAAGGCAGAACAGCTTGGATTTGGAGCGGGCTGTGGTGCTGCTGGGAAGGTGGGTGGGGAACAAAGGCTGCATAGCAAATGAATGCTCATTTAGAAACATACAGAGGCAAGTATAAATTCAGAGGTTCTCCCATAACTTTTGATAGTTTAATGTATTTCTCTCTCTCCTGCCTTTCTCTCTGCATATAAATAATATATTAATATTATATAACAAATTTATAATCATACTTCTGCAGCCTGCTCTTTTACTTGATCCATTATGAATATTACTCCACCCTGTTAAAAAATTCTTTCCAAGTATCACATCTAGTGGCTGGAACAAGATTCCCCAATGAAGCATATCCTAATTTATGTAGCAATTTTGCAACTGTGAGATATTATGTGTTGCCACCATGTCTCTATTATAGGTAAAACTGCCATTATCCTGATGCCTAAATCTTTGCCATTATCTCTAATCATTTCCTTTGAGTAGATCTTTAGAAGTGAAAAATCTAGGTCAAAGCTCAGTAACATTGGAAGGCTCTTGGTGCATGCACACTGAAAACCTCATGAAAGAACTGTCTCCATCTGATGAATGCCTCCTTGTGTTCTTTTCTTCTTGCCCCACTGAAATCTGGCTTTTGCCCCATCAGCCTCTCTCAAACGGCTCACATGTAGTTCACCAGCGACGTCTTACTTGATATGCATACTTTCCGGCAACCTTTTTTGTTTTATTTTTTTAATTTATTTATTTTTCATGGGAGGATAATTGCCATACAATGTTGTATTGGTTCCTGAAAAATATGGAACACTTCATGAACTTGCGTGTCATCCTTGCACAGGGACCATGCTAATCTGTATCATTCTAATGTTAGTATATGCACTGCTGAAGTGAAAATGGGACTTTTTTCTTTTAAATGAGCCTCATAGGCTTGCCTGGCAGTCCTCCTCTGCCAGCTCAGGGTGGGTGGGAGTGGGGGCTAAGCTCCTTTGAACATTTTTAGGACACTGAGGAAACGTTTACCTTAGTGTCTTAACTTGGGAGTCCCAAAGCAGATTCCAAGATGAAAACTTATATGCCACTGCTGTGTTAGAAAGTGTAGCCCTGCCTGGGAAGCTGGAGCGAGGGAGAGGGCAGAGAGGGATGGAGAGAAAATAAACAAGCATCTTCTGGAGTCAGTTGCCACTCATGCTCAAGGGCAAAGGATGGCCTAATCGTGTCTTTTCTGAGAGGCCACATGAACTGTGGTCTCTCAGAATGATCTGTTTTGGGGAGAAGGTGGAATTTATCTGCTGGTTCTCAGAATCCACTGGTGAAAACTTCACCCACGTGACTTCACTCCTTTGTCCCTTATATGCAAGGGCACCTTTTGGGTCTTGTGGCATCTCACAGTCAGAGGTAGCAGGTGAGCCTCAAGGGACAAAGGTGAGAGGCACACAACGTGAATGGAAGGTGAGATGCTGTTGAAGGTCCCTGAGCAAGGACAGTCCCTGATGTGGCCAGCCAGAATAAGAGGAGACCACAAGGGTCCGAGGTGGTGCCCAAGGAGGGTGTGGTACAGTGGATGAGCACTCCCATGTTACAGATGAGAAAACTGCAACCCAGTGAGGGGACAAGCTTCGCCCGTGTTGCGCAGCTAGTGAGTGGCAGAAGCTGCACAGCGTGCTCTCAAGCCCGGACTCTTCTCCCATACTCTGGGTCACTGAATGGTTTGAGGGGCTTGTCTTCCTCTTGACGACTCAAGAAAGCATAATCAAAGCTCTGACCCTTCTGAACTGAATTCCCCAGCAACTCTGGTACTACCTTCATCCATCACAGGCTGTGTGCACATCACGGATTTTTTTTTTGTCAGCCAGTTGTGTTTATAGTTAGGAGAAAGCAACCCTGTAAAAGCTAAGTGGGAACCTTTTACAATCAACCACATCTGTCCACGTTGGGCAGGGATTTTCCTCATCTTTGCCAGAATTGAATAGCAGCCATCTTTATTTAATAAAATACTGAGAATAATAAACTGAGACTGGTGTTACCAAAACATAAGAGTGCTTTATAGCTTCATATATATTTTTTTAATATGGCAAAGGGCCTCTTATCTCTCTCTGTAATCGACAGATTACAGATCAGGCATAATGATAATAATCATAAATAGATTATCTTGCAGAAGACAAAACCAAACCGGGGAACACGTATTAATAATTTATTAATCCGCTCTGTGCTTTTTTTAAACCCCATCAAACAGTTCTCCAATTCTCAGTAGACACTGACTGGGTGTCCTGCAACTCCATTTTATACTGTCTGCCTGGAGACAGTGCCAGATGCCACACGTTAAGGGCTTAGTCCCACAAAACTGCACCCCTACCACTCCTTCCGATGCCAGTCACAAGTGTGGGTTGTCCCTGTGCTTATGACGGAACAACTATAGATCAGAAGTTCCCACGACCCTCATCAGGTCTGATTAATTTGCTAGAGTGGCTCAGAGCTGAGAAATATTTACTTAGGTTTACTCATTTTGTAAAGGCTTTCCTGGTGACTCAGTCACGAAGTGTCATGGGGAATCCCTGCCTATCTAATGGTGAGCCTCAAGGGACAAAGGTGAGGCACACAATGTGAATGGAAGGTGAGATGCTGTTGAAGGTCCCTGAGCAAGGACAGTCCCTGATGTGGCCAGCCAGAATAAGAGGAGACCACAAGGGTCCGAGGTGGTGCCCAAGGAGGGTGTGGTACAGTGGATGAGCACTCCCATGTTACAGATGAGAAAACTGCAACCCAGTGAGGGGACAAGCTTCGCCCGTGTTGCGCAGCTAGTGAGTGGCAGAAGCTGCACAGCGTGCTCTCAAGCCCGGACTCTTCTCCCATACTCTGGGTCACTGAATGGTTTGAGGGGCTTGTCTTCCTCTTGACGACTCAAGAAAGCATAATCAAAGCTCTGACCCTTCTGAACTGAATTCCCCAGCAACTCTGGTACTACCTTCATCCATCACAGGCTGTGTGCACATCACGGATTTTTTTTTTGTCAGCCAGTTGTGTTTATAGTTAGGAGAAAGCAACCCTGTAAAAGCTAAGTGGGAACCTTTTACAATCAACCACATCTGTCCACGTTGGGCAGGGATTTTCCTCATCTTTGCCAGAATTGAATAGCAGCCATCTTTATTTAATAAAATACTGAGAATAATAAACTGAGACTGGTGTTACCAAAACATAAGAGTGCTTTATAGCTTCATATATATTTTTTTAATATGGCAAAGGGCCTCTTATCTCTCTCTGTAATCGACAGATTACAGATCAGGCATAATGATAATAATCATAAATAGATTATCTTGCAGAAGACAAAACCAAACCGGGGAACACGTATTAATAATTTATTAATCCGCTCTGTGCTTTTTTTAAACCCCATCAAACAGTTCTCCAATTCTCAGTAGACACTGACTGGGTGTCCTGCAACTCCATTTTATACTGTCTGCCTGGAGACAGTGCCAGATGCCACACGTTAAGGGCTTAGTCCCACAAAACTGCACCCCTACCACTCCCTTCCGATGCCAGTCACAAGTGTGGGTTGTCCCCTGTGCTTATGACGGAACAACTATAGATCAGAAGTTCCCACGACTCCCTCATCAGGTCTGATTAATTTGCTAGAGTGGCTCAGAGCTTCGAGAAATATTTACTTAGGTTTACTCATTTTTGTAAAGGCTTTCCTGGTGACTCAGTGGTGAAGAATCTGCCTATTAATGCAGGAGACGTGGGTTCCATCCCTGGGTTGGGAAGATGCCCTGGAGAAGGAAATGGCAACCCATTCCAGTATTCTTGCCTGGGAGATCCCATGGACAGAGGTGCCTGATGGGATGCAGTCTCTGGGGTCTCAAAGAGCTGGACAGCACTGAGCAACTAAACCGACAGCAACAGCTAGGTTATTAGAAAGGATACAGAGGAACAGCCAGAGGAAGACGTATACAGGGCACGGTCGGGAAGGGGCCTGAACTCAGAAGCTTCTGTCCCATAGAACTGCGGTGTGCCACCCTCCTGGCATGTAGGCCTGGTCACCTACCAAGCTGCTCATCCAATCTCATCATTCATGAGTTTTTTCTTTCTTTTTTTTTTTTTAGTTGGAAGATAATTGCTTTACAGTGTTGTGTTGGTTTCTATGAGTTTTTATAGAGCTTAATGTATAGCCATTGCCTCTATGCATACCTAAGGCTGTGGCTGGAGCTAAAAGGTCCGGTCCTCTATCACTTGGTCTTTCTGGCGACCATCCCTATCCTGAGGTTACACGGTGGCCTCACCTTAAGTCCCCTCATTAACATAAGCTCAGGTGTGACGAAAGGGACTCCTCGTGAAAAACAAAAGACACTCTTGTCACTCAGGAAATTACAAGGGTTTGAGGAGCACTTTGTGCCAGGAACTAGGGACAAAGATCAACCATGTCTTATTATAGCACAATAAATGAGTCATCATTTTTATTTTACAGAGAAGGATGGTCATTTGCTATCTCCTTTGAAATGCTGGATCTTCTTGAGAACTGTTAATGTGTTGTCTTTTCGGCTGCAAAACTTTTAAAAGACAGTGCCAGATGCCACACGTTAAGGGCTTAGTCCCACAAAACTGCACCCCTACCACTCCTTCCGATGCCAGTCACAAGTGTGGGTTGTCCCCTGTGCTTATGACGGAACAACTATAGATCAGAAGTTCCCACGACTCCCTCATCAGGTCTGATTAATTTGCTAGAGTGGCTCAGAGCTTCGAGAAATATTTACTTAGGTTTACTCATTTTTGTAAAGGCTTTCCTGGTGACTCAGTGGTGAAGAATCTGCCTATTAATGCAGGAGACGTGGGTTCCATCCCTGGGTTGGGAAGATGCCCTGGAGAAGGAAATGGCAACCCATTCCAGTATTCTTGCCTGGGAGATCCCATGGACAGAGGTGCCTGATGGGATGCAGTCTCTGGGGTCTCAAAGAGCTGGACAGCACTGAGCAACTAAACCGACAGCAACAGCTAGGTTATTAGAAAGGATACAGAGGAACAGCCAGAGGAAGACGTATACAGGGCACGGTCGGGAAGGGGCCTGAACTCAGAAGCTTCTGTCCCATAGAACTGCGGTGTGCCACCCTCCTGGCATGTAGGCCTGGTCACCTACCAAGCTGCTCATCCAATCTCATCATTCATGAGTTTTTTCTTTCTTTTTTTTTTTTTAGTTGGAAGATAATTGCTTTACAGTGTTGTGTTGGTTTCTATGAGTTTTTATAGAGCTTAATGTATAGCCATTGCCTCTATGCATACCTAAGGCTGTGGCTGGAGCTAAAAGGTCCGGTCCTCTATCACTTGGTCTTTCTGGCGACCATCCCTATCCTGAGGTTACACGGTGGCCTCACCTTAAGTCCCCTCATTAACATAAGCTCAGGTGTGACGAAAGGGACTCCTCGTGAAAAACAAAAGACACTCTTGTCACTCAGGAAATTACAAGGGTTTGAGGAGCACTTTGTGCCAGGAACTAGGGACAAAGATCAACCATGTCTTATTATAGCACAATAAATGAGTCATCATTTTTATTTTACAGAGAAGGATGGTCATTTGCTATCTCCTTTGAAATGCTGGATCTTCTTGAGAACTGTTAATGTGTTGTCTTTTTCGGCTGCTGTAACAAAATATCAGAGATTGGTTGGTTGATGACCAACAGAATGACAGGAGGTGGGAAAAGTCCAATAGCAAGGTGTTGGCAGAATCAGCATCTGGTGAGAGATGCTTCCAGATTGATGTGGCCGTCTTCTCACCGTGTCTGTGTATGGTAGAATGGATGAGGGGGCTCTCTGGTGCTTCTTTGATAAGGGCACTATTATCATGACCTACTCACCTTCCAAATCCCCTGCCTCCCAATACCATCACTTTGGGAGATTAGGCTTCAGTTTATGAATTTGGGGTTCCCTGGTAGCTCCGATGGTAAAGAATCTGCCTGTAATGTGGGAGACTTGGGTTCAGTCCCTGGGTTGGGAAAATCCCCTGGAGAGGGGATAAACTACTCACTCCAGTATTATTGCCTGGAGAACTCATTGGCTTGTTCATGGGTTGCAAAGAGTCAGACATGGCTGAGCGACTTGACGTTCATTTTCTAGGAATTTGGGGTAAGGGAGCACAGACATTCAGTCTATAGCATCTGTGAAGTGATTTCTTTCTTTTTTTTTTAATTATTATTTTTAAGCTATTTATTTATTTGGCTACACTGGGTCTTAGTTGTGACATATGGGATCTAGTTCCCTGACCTGGGATCGAACCCAGGCCCCCTTCATTGGGAATGCAGAGTCTTAACCACTGAACCACCAGGGAAGTCCCTGAAGTGGTTTCTTGAAGTTGTATGCCTCCTAGGAAATGATGCTTGAGTAATTCCCTTATTCTTTGAGAATTCAAGCACAATCCTAATAAATGACCAGCAATAAGTAATTCACATATCAGAACCTCTGTAAAAACAAAGTCAGCAGTTAGTAAGGTGCAAGCACCCATCCTTAAAAAGTTCATGAATCTTTGCTTTCCTTCCTGGTGAATGTTTAGTTTAAGGTGCCAAAAAACACTTCCTGAAAGGGTTTGGGGGCATTTTAGGATTGTCTTAAGTTCATCATTTTTATTTTACAGAGAAGGATGGTCATTTGCTATCTCCTTTGAAATGCTGGATCTTCTTGAGAACTGTTAATGTGTTGTCTTTTTCGGCTGCTGTAACAAAATATCAGAGATTGGTTGGTTGATGACCAACAGAATGACAGGAGGTGGGAAAAGTCCAATAGCAAGGTGTTGGCAGAATCAGCATCTGGTGAGAGATGCTTCCAGATTGATGTGGCCGTCTTCTCACCGTGTCTGTGTATGGTAGAATGGATGAGGGGGCTCTCTGGTGCTTCTTTGATAAGGGCACTATTATCATGACCTACTCACCTTCCAAATCCCCTGCCTCCCAATACCATCACTTTGGGAGATTAGGCTTCAGTTTATGAATTTGGGGTTCCCTGGTAGCTCCGATGGTAAAGAATCTGCCTGTAATGTGGGAGACTTGGGTTCAGTCCCTGGGTTGGGAAAATCCCCTGGAGTGGGGATAAACTACTCACTCCAGTATTATTGCCTGGAGAACTCATTGGCTTGTTCATGGGTTGCAAAGAGTCAGACATGGCTGAGCGACTTGACGTTCATTTTCTAGGAATTTGGGGTAAGGGAGCACAGACATTCAGTCTATAGCATCTGTGAAGTGATTTCTTTCTTTTTTTTTTAATTATTATTTTTAAGCTATTTATTTATTTGGCTACACTGGGTCTTAGTTGTGACATATGGGATCTAGTTCCCTGACCTGGGATCGAACCCAGGCCCCCTTCATTGGGAATGCAGAGTCTTAACCACTGAACCACCAGGGAAGTCCCTGAAGTGGTTTCTTGAAGTTGTATGCCTCCTAGGAAATGATGCTTGAGTAATTCCCTTATTCTTTGAGAATTCAAGCACAATCCTAATAAATGACCAGCAATAAGTAATTCACATATCAGAACCTCTGTAAAAACAAAGTCAGCAGTTAGTAAGGTGCAAGCACACATCCTTAAAAAGTTCATGAATCTTTGCTTTCCTTCCTGGTGAATGTATACCCTGACCATGAGATACCCTTTATCCGACTCAGGTTTGTACCGCGAATTCTATTCACAAAATAATGACACTTCCTGAGAAATTTAGGCTGTTGTATTCTTGACTTAGTTGAATAGAATGCATACTCTGACATTTGATCAGTTGACTGATTGCCCTGGAGAAATAACAGGAGCTCATTATGCTTTCACTGGAGACTGGTGTGTCTGTGTGTATTATTTATATTAAAAGTATTAAAAACACATTTGTGTTTAATCTACTTAGCTACAATTTTCTTTTTCCATGCAAATTACTCACACAATCTGGGATGCCCATAGTATCTGTCATTATTAGCAGAATTCCTGATGCTGAGGAGAGAGGCTGGCTTAGATATGTGCTGGGATCATAGACACTACGGTCTCTTCATGCCTATACATTTTATGATGGTCTCCATAGAGCCAGAGACAATCACTGATGAAGCAAAAATGATTTCGGCACCTAGGAAAAACTTCCTAAATGTCCCTTGAGATTTTTTTTCACTCAACGACCAAACCACTGGGATGTACCTGCAATTGTAGATGTGTGTTATCTCATGCTGGCTTTGGGAAATTGGGATTCAGGGCCTAGAGTTCCAATTCCACATTTACTGAGGGCTTACAGAGATGGTGAGTGGCTTTACCCCCTTTATTTGTCAAGTTCACATTCAGATTCAGAAGAACTGAGGCCATGATGATACTAACCTGGAGGTAGGGAGAGAAGGAAGGGTAGGCAGAAAACAAAGAGATCCAGTTTTAGAAGTTAGGCAACTCAAGAGTGGGTTATAACTATCAGAGTTTAAATACAGAACATAGTCTAAGCATGTACTAAGCACTCAATAATTGATTGAGACAAATATTGGATCAGTTGTCTTCAAGGCCTCTGATGCTAAGACCTTACTAGCTTGGCATAATATCTGTTCAGGAATCTAGCACAATAATGTGTGCCTGAGGAAGGCTTTGGGGATCAAAAGTTGAAGTTCATGGACCATTCTGGGGCTGGCACACTCAATTAGGTGTGAACAAGGCCCAGGTGATGAGTTCTCTGTCCTTATTGGTGTGAGGTACTCATCAAACCAGGGGTCACTTTGATAAGCATGAGTCAATGTTGGTGACGAGGAGAAAATGCAAGTTTATTAGGAGATAGATTCCAATATATCATACGAATAGTGGGTTGCTTGTATGAAACAGGATGTTTTAACAGGTTAGGAGTTGAATAGAATGCATACTCTGACATTTGATCAGTTGACTGATTGCCCTGGAGAAATAACAGGAGCTCATTATGCTTTCACTGGAGACTGGTGTGTCTGTGTGTATTATTTATATTAAAAGTATTAAAAACACATTTGTGTTTAATCTACTTAGCTACAATTTTCTTTTTCCATGCAAATTACTCACACAATCTGGGATGCCCATAGTATCTGTCATTATTAGCAGAATTCCTGATGCTGAGGAGAGAGGCTGGCTTAGATATGTGCTGGGATCATAGACACTACGGTCTCTTCATGCCTATACATTTTATGATGGTCTCCATAGAGCCAGAGACAATCACTGATGAAGCAAAAATGATTTCGGCACCTAGGAAAAACTTCCTAAATGTCCCTTGAGATTTTTTTTCACTCAACGACCAAACCACTGGGATGTACCTGCAATTGTAGATGTGTGTTATCTCATGCTGGCTTTGGGAAATTGGGATTCAGGGCCTAGAGTTCCAATTCCACATTTACTGAGGGCTTACAGAGATGGTGAGTGGCTTTACCCCCTTTATTTGTCAAGTTCACATTCAGATTCAGAAGAACTGAGGCCATGATGATACTAACCTGGAGGTAGGGAGAGAAGGAAGGGTAGGCAGAAAACAAAGAGATCCAGTTTTAGAAGTTAGGCAACTCAAGAGTGGGTTATAACTATCAGAGTTTAAATACAGAACATAGTCTAAGCATGTACTAAGCACTCAATAATTGATTGAGACAAATATTGGATCAGTTGTCTTCAAGGCCTCTGATGCTAAGACCTTACTAGCTTGGCATAATATCTGTTCAGGAATCTAGCACAATAATGTGTGCCTGAGGAAGGCTTTGGGGATCAAAAGTTGAAGTTCATGGACCATTCTGGGGCTGGCACACTCAATTAGGTGTGAACAAGGCCCAGGTGATGAGTTCTCTGTCCTTATTGGTGTGAGGTACTCATCAAACCAGGGGTCACTTTGATAAGCATGAGTCAATGTTGGTGACGAGGAGAAAATGCAAGTTTATTAGGAGATAGATTCCAATATATCATACGAATAGTGGGTTGCTTGTATGAAACAGGATGTTTTAACAGGTTAGGAGATGAGTAAAACTGACTGAAAGAAATGAAATGAGGTGAGGCAGAAAAGTCAGCTCTCAGTAAGTTCAAATGTCTACACAGAGCAGAGAGAGGGGAAAGGAGAGTAGTCAGTCTCAGACTTGTTTTAACCATGACCCATAATTAAGAAAACCATTTAATACTGTGACCCACGGTGTGCGCACTCACACTCACGTCCTCCTCTCCATGCAAACATACATATCTGAAATTAAAATGGCTTCAAGTGATACTTTTATCACAGTGAACTGAGATGTTTTCTATTCTATTTTCTTGTTTCAAAAATGCTGGCAAGATCTGCTGAATTGATTTCACAGCTTATAATTATTGGTTATGGCCTGTACTTTGAAAAACACATGACTGGGTGAAGTAAGGACGGAGCAGGGAATGTGCAGTTAGAATTTCAGTGAGGCCTTGTCACAGGAAGAGAAGAGCATGCTGGGATGGTCCGAGCCAGTCAAGAAACTTCTGGGAAGTGGGCAGGCTGAGAGCTTGGCCCTGCCTGTGGGAACCAGTCCAGCATCAAGATCTGCCCAAATCATCTGATACCTCATACCTGGGCTGACCTGCCTTGAAGGCACTGCAGGGTTTCCATGAGACCTCTAAGGCAGGGCTCCTATAGGGGATGCTG
Organism: Tragulus kanchil; assembly: GCA_022376925.1. Lineage (NCBI taxonomy): Eukaryota > Metazoa > Chordata > Mammalia > Artiodactyla > Tragulidae > Tragulus > Tragulus kanchil. The sequence goes on from JAIOJX010000003.1 coordinate 142,271,315, forward strand.
GTGGTCGGTATACCTCAGTGATGCTAGGGACAAGAAATTGATGGGAAGTGCTGCCCTGCTGTGCCCTTATCATCTCTGCAGACCTTACAGATGAGATCATTTACATGGTAGAGGCTCCACTCTTCCCAATTGAAAATGTCAGAAGAGGGGCTTCTCTGGTAGCTCAGTGGTAAAGAGTTCACCTGCCAATGCAGGAGACACAAGTTCGATCCCTGATCCAGGAAGATCCCACATACTGCGGAGCAACTAAGCCCATGAGCCACAACTATGGAGCCTGGGCTCTAGAGCCTCGGAGCCGCAACTATGGAGCCCGTGGGCCCCAACTACTGAAGCCCGTGTGCCCTAGAGCCTGAGTTCCACAGCAAGAGAAGTCACTGCAACAAGAAACCTGCTCAGCTAGAGAGTAGCCCCCACTCCCTGCAACTAGAGAAGAGCCTGTGGCCGCAGTGAAAACCCAGAATAGCCAAAAACAAATAAATAAATTAAATTAAAAAATTAACTTTCAAAAAAAGAAAAGACGGTATACTTGCAAAAACTAGCACACACGTGGTTAGTGTTTTGGCAGAATCTGGGAGAACCTTCATTAAAAAAAAAATGCCAGAAGAGCTTTCCATGACCCTTAAAATTAAGACCCAAAGTTTTGCTAGGGATCACAGTCTGATGATTTGTGCTCTGCCCTCTCTCTGACTGCTCTCCCTCAGCCCGCCCTACTGAGCAGCCTGCGGTCATTTCAAATGCCCGTGCTGTTTTCTTAGTCTTCCCCGGCAGGACGCCGCTCCCGAAGCCCACGCACCTCGAGCCCACGCTCTGCCACAGGAGAGGCCAGCACCGGGAGCAGCCACACCTGCGCAGGGCCACTGAAGAAAGCAGCAACAGAGACCCGACAGAGTGGAAAAAAAATCTCTTAAATCTATGCTTATGTTTCCCTTTTCACTATATATATTTTTTCTTTTTGCCTAAGACTTCTGAAATATATACATAGCTTATACCTCTTCTCAGAGAGCCAGGTTTCGATTTTATTTATTTTTTCCTATGATATCTAGTCACTGAATCACATACTCTTCTTTTTGCCCTTTTCACATACTCTTATTAATTCTAGTATTTTTATATAAAAAACAGCCAGAGTCCTAAGGTGTTTTGTTGAAGAGTTACAGCATCTGTGATACTGTTTTATATCTTTCTTTTGAAAAATTGTATTTAATGTTTTATTTTCATGTCTTTTAAAATATTTATTTTATTTCTTTCAGCTCTAAGTCATCATGTGTTTTCATCCATCTCTATTCTTTGGCCTGTGTGTGCCTCCCGTTACAGTGGCCTCTCTCACTGCAGAGCGCTGGCTCTGGGTGCACCCACTCCAGAGCACTGGCTCATAATTGGACCACCAGCTCAGCCGCTCCATGGCACGTGGGATCTTCTTGGGCCAAGGATCAAACCAGTGCCCCCTGCACTGCAAGGCGGACTGTTTATTTTAGTCACTTAAGCAATGTTAATAATACTGAGATAGCAAATATCTTGTTCAGGAATTTGGTGTTAGTGGCTTTAGTATTTTTCCATTTTTTATGCTGTTTGGTGTGCTATTTTGAGTAGTTAGTGTTAATTTTTCATTGAGGGGTCTTAGTGGTCCTTACTGGTTGAATGAAAGCCAGAAGTGTCCTGGGAGTCAAGTGAAAACAAAATATTTCAAGTCAGGAGTAATTAACTATGTCAAATGCTGGATGGGTCAAGTAAGATAAAGCCTGAGAACTGATCATTAGATTTAAAATCATGGGAGTCACTGATGACCTTGACAAGAGCAGGTTCCATACAGCACTGACTAGAAGTGGTTAAAGATAGAACAGAGGAGAAGAATTAGAGACGCCCAGTAGAGGTTACACCTGTGTCTCATTTTTCTGCTGGTAAGAAAAGACATTTCCAGAGCATCCTGGGGTGATGGTGAAGATCAAGTTGCCTCAATTTGTCAACCTTAGGTCCCAGCTTGTGTGAACAACTTCAGTCCTGTTTCACTTTCCTAACTGTATAAGTTGTACATATGAGAACAGAGTTAGACAGATAGATGGGCTTCCCTGGTAGCTCAGCTGGTAAAGAATCTGCCTGCAATGCAGGAGACTCTGATTTGATTCCTGGGTTGGGAAGATCCCATAGAGAAGGAATAAGCTACCCATCCCAGTATTCTTGCCTGGAGAATCCCCATGAACTGAGGAGCCTGGTGGGCTACAGATTGCAGAGTCGGACACGACCTAGTGACTAAGTGGGCTCAGTTGAAGAGTTACAGCATCTGTGATACTGTTTTATATCTTTCTTTTGAAAAATTGTATTTAATGTTTTATTTTCATGTCTTTTAAAATATTTATTTTATTTCTTTCAGCTCTAAGTCATCATGTGTTTTCATCCATCTCTATTCTTTGGCCTGTGTGTGCCTCCCGTTACAGTGGCCTCTCTCACTGCAGAGCGCTGGCTCTGGGTGCACCCACTCCAGAGCACTGGCTCATAATTGGACCACCAGCTCAGCCGCTCCATGGCACGTGGGATCTTCTTGGGCCAAGGATCAAACCAGTGCCCCCTGCACTGCAAGGCGGACTGTTTATTTTAGTCACTTAAGCAATGTTAATAATACTGAGATAGCAAATATCTTGTTCAGGAATTTGGTGTTAGTGGCTTTAGTATTTTTCCATTTTTTATGCTGTTTGGTGTGCTATTTTGAGTAGTTAGTGTTAATTTTTCATTGAGGGGTCTTAGTGGTCCTTACTGGTTGAATGAAAGCCAGAAGTGTCCTGGGAGTCAAGTGAAAACAAAATATTTCAAGTCAGGAGTAATTAACTATGTCAAATGCTGGATGGGTCAAGTAAGATAAAGCCTGAGAACTGATCATTAGATTTAAAATCATGGGAGTCACTGATGACCTTGACAAGAGCAGGTTCCATACAGCACTGACTAGAAGTGGTTAAAGATAGAACAGAGGAGAAGAATTAGAGACGCCCAGTAGAGGTTACACCTGTGTCTCATTTTTCTGCTGGTAAGAAAAGACATTTCCAGAGCATCCTGGGGTGATGGTGAAGATCAAGTTGCCTCAATTTGTCAACCTTAGGTCCCAGCTTGTGTGAACAACTTCAGTCCTGTTTCACTTTCCTAACTGTATAAGTTGTACATATGAGAACAGAGTTAGACAGATAGATGGGCTTCCCTGGTAGCTCAGCTGGTAAAGAATCTGCCTGCAATGCAGGAGACTCTGATTTGATTCCTGGGTTGGGAAGATCCCATAGAGAAGGAATAAGCTACCCATCCCAGTATTCTTGCCTGGAGAATCCCCATGAACTGAGGAGCCTGGTGGGCTACAGATTGCAGAGTCGGACACGACCTAGTGACTAAGCATAGCATAGCTTAGCATACCATATACAGATAGATCGATTGAATGAATACAGGTCAGATCTCTTCCAAAAGAGAGCACCCCAAGAGAAAGTAGGACATCTGTGCCAGCACAGGGTTACTTATATGCCCCGGCTACTGGGACCCCACCTTCTAGGAGTCATAATCCAATCGGTTCCTTAACCATGACCAGTCTATACCCCCAGGAGAGAGGCCACATACCAAGTCACGAGCCCTGATGCCAAGTTCTCCTTGGAAAGGAAGGAGCAGGATGGGGGGGAAACTGTTTGATAAATCTAAATTGCCTCCCCTCCACCTAGGCCCAAGACAAAAATGAGTGTCATAGGAGACTTAATTTGGTGAGCACAACTCTCGTAGTCCGTTTGGGCTGCTATAACAAAAATATCACACTCTGAGTGTCTTATGTAAACATTTATTTCTTACAGTTCTGGAGGCAATGTTCAAGGTTGGGGTGTTGGCAGATTTGGTGTCTGATGAGAGCCAGCTTCCTGGTTCTTAGCCGACTATCTTCAGCCTGTGCCCTTTTATACGGGCACTAATCCCATTGCTGAGGGCTCCACCCATATGACCTGATCACCTCCCAAAGTCCTCAAATGCCATCACACTGGGGATTAGGCTTCAACATAGGAATCTGGGGGGAGACACAAACATTCATTCTATAACCACAATAGTTTTAAAAATTATATCTACCCACCCTAAGCAAGGTGGGCTTGGCATCTGCCTGATGGAGGCAGCACCTCCCCACCTGTGTCCTCCAGGACCACCACAGGCACGGACCCCCCGGCCCGACGAGGCACAACTTGCCGTACCCAGTCAGAGGCAGTGGGAAAATGCTGGTATAGCCCACCCGCCCAGGAGAAAAGAAGTTCCAAATGATTGGGTGACCTTCCCAACCCCTAAGCTCTGTGTGGCTTTTTTCTGCTGATTTACCCCTAGCTAGGTCAGCTGCTCCTCTAGGAGTCTTCTCTCGGGATAAAAATAAGGAACAACTGGTTTCCTGATAGCAGCCTCTATGGGAGAACGACCCCCTGTGATGCCCATGTGACAGAGGGCTCCTAGCTCCTCTTCACTCCCCTGGCGTTGTGCAGCAATGGACTCCAATATTAAAATGCATATTTCACACCCTTGTCCCCCGACGTGGAGGAGGGCCATTCACTATGCATGAGCCATTCACCCGTGCTCATCACACAGAGAAAATTACATTTTCCCATTTGCCAAATGCAAGAGATAAATTAGCTCATGTGGATACGAATCCTGCTCCCACAGCAGTTTCAAACACGCAAGACACTGATCTAAAACTCCCAGAAGGGAAACTGAGATTCCCTGGGGTCTTCCTGGTCAACCTCTTCAGTCCACCAGCCCCTCACTGGGTTGATTGTGGTGTGACAGGCATCCTTCCATCTTTTTTGTGGATAAAATGAGCATCCTTGAGGCCTCTTATTCTTCCCTGCTAGAAAATATATTATAAAATGAATAAATCAACACAGAGCATTTCATATTTATGCATATCCACTGAATTGATAACACTTATTTGTAATGAAAATTAAAGAAGCAATGTGTTAAAATGTTCTCTTTGGGGAAGATACACTGGAATGTCTCACCACTGATGTACACACATCAGCTTGTTGCACACTCTCTATCTCAATATTTTCTTCCAGGTTAGTGAAGGTCCAGATTACTGCTGTCTCTAATTCAGAATCTAATCCTAACCCTACTGGTGGCAGCAGTGATAAAGAATCTGTCTGCTATTGCAGGAGACCCAGGAGGCACAGGTTCCATCCCTGGATCAGGAAGAGGCTCTAGAGAAGGAAATGGCAACCCACTCCAGTATTCTTGGCTGGAAAATTCCATGGACAGAAGCGCCGGGCAGGCTGCAGTCCACGGGGTCCCAAACAGTTGGATACAACTAAGCATACACACCTAAACCTATTACCTACACACCATGAACAGCAATTGTATCTGCACAATAATTACAGCTACCATTTATTATCCTTCACATGGACATCACTATTCTAACCGCTTAATGTGTTTTTCCAATATGATCCCACAATTTAATTTTTTTACGTTTTTGCCCACGTTACAGTTTAGCACAATGATATGATTTACACATTAATTCTTTCAACAGTTATCCAGCACCTATTACACACCCGGAATTGTACGAGGCCCTGGAGGTTGAGGTGGGCGTGAAGCAGAAATAACCAGAGTACATAGCAGACCCTCCGGAGGGTCAAAGTGAGGTTCTTGCTCTGAATGCTTTGGGAGCTGGGCGAAGAGAGGGCTCGTGGGCAGCTAACGCCACGAGTGACCTCATTATACAATATTTAGGTTATCATGTTTTTCTCTGCCTCGAAAAGCGGCTTCTCTTAGTGCACGCATTAAGCGACGCCCCTAATCAGTGTGGACCACTATGGATTTGCCGGAAGGCACCACCTAAACACGAATTATTACCAGTTGATGAATCTAGTGGCTTCTGTTTTCCTAAGTGTTGCTTCCCTTCTGTTAGTTCTATCCCGGCCGTGCAAAGGAGCACAGATTCACAGCCCGGGCGCCAGATCTGGGCCGGCGTACGTGCGCTCTGCGTCCCCTCAACCTTCGGCCGGGTCCCCTCTCCCGCGCCACCCAGTCCCGGCGGGCTCCTTCTCCTTCCTGGCGCCCCCGCCTCCGGCCGCTGCATCAGAGCGGGGCGGACGCGGCAGCGAGGCCGGGGTTTCGGTGGAGCGCAGGAGCACTCTGCTTCCCGCCGCCCCATCCCTCGCGGGCAGAGCTCAAGAGGCTCCCTCCTCCGGGCAGGAGTGAGGGCGAGCTTCGAAGGTGATGGAGGACTCGGCGGAGCGTGCGCCCAAGCAGGAAGTGCAGGCTACCCCGGGACCTGGGCTCGACTCAGAAAACGCCGGCGCCCGGGCCCCCAGGTGAGGCTGCCTCCGAGAGGGCTGGGTCGGAGAAGGCCGGTCTACACTGCGCCCGCGCTCGGCCCGGGAACAGCGCGGCGAAGCGGCCCCGGGGCCGCAAGGGAGAAAGCGGGGCGCGTGGGGGAGTCAGCCGCCCCCTGCCGCCCAAGTCCCGGCTCCCCTGCGCCCGCCGCGGCAGCAGGTGGGGGCCCGGCGGGGCGGGGGCGGGGGCGGGGCCCGGCTCGGGGCGGAGCCGCGGCGGAGAGCGCGGGGCGGCGAGGGCGGGGGCCGGGGCGGCAGCCGGCGCTGGAGCCGCGCGCCGGGCTGTCCGGGCGCCCGCGGGAGCTCGCCGCGCGCCGGGGCTGGGACCGGCCGGGCGGAGCGCGCCGGCGCCGCGACCGCAGACAAAGGCGCCGCTCGCTCCCGGGCCGCCGCGCTCTCTGGCTCTGCCTTGGGTAAGTGGCTCCCCCTGCGCTTTCTTCTCCCCGGCTGCCTGTTCCTTTCGGAGTTCCACGGGCTCCGGAGGAGCGGGAGAAAAAGGAAAGAAATGATACTTTCCCTCTTTCTCTGCAGCCTTCATTTCACCTTAAAAAAATTGCTAAACAAAAGCGCCATTAAATGTCAATCTAGCGAGTTTCCGAGCGGTGGGACGTCTCCGGTAGGATCGACGCGGCCGCCCTCGCGGGTGTAGACCCTGAATCGGCGGATCGGCCGGTGAAAGTGGCCTCGGGGCTCCCCTGGGGTGGAGGGGCGGGAGGTGTAGGGGAGGAGGTTATAGGGACTGGACGCTGCGAGGGGACCCCATCCCCAAGGACTACTCAGCGCGTTTTGAGGGTGCCGAGGAGCGGCTCGCTTTAAGTTCAGAATTGGATCTCGGTATGGGGTCTGCCCCGGCCTCCTAGCCTCCTCCGCCCCAGCCTTCGTTCTGTCTCGTTCAGGGTTAATATAGCGCCCCCTACGCCCCACCCCACCGAGGCGCCCAGTCAGCCCCTTCGCGGCCCCAGGCCGGGGGCTCCGGGCGCCCCCGAGGGAGGGCGCCCGGCCGCGTTCCCGGCTGGGCAACCCCAAACCCGGATCTGCTGCGGGAGGGCGGGCGGCTGCCGGGGGCGGGGGATCGGGTTTGACATCCCAGCGCGGTCCCGGGCTAGCTCCGCCAGCCTCTTCCCGAGCTGCTCTCCATCAGAAAAGGAATTGCAAGCCTGGCTGCCGGTTTTTTTGTTTTTTTTTTTTTTGCTTTTGTTCTGCGCGCAACTGTCCGGAATCCGGGGAGAAGCCGGGCGGGCGGATACCCCGGGAGGGGAACCGTAGCGGAGGCTCCAGGTGCAACCCCAAAGTGATAATTGGAGGCGACGGCGGTTTCCCGCCCCTGAGTGAGGAAGAGATCCCGATCCCGAATCAATGCTTGGGGTTGGGAGCAGCCGTGGGTTCGCCGCTTGCCTAAGAGTGGGGTGTCCGCCGTGGTCGCGCGCCGTCACGCGCTGCTCCCGCACTCTCGGAAACGCTTCCTCCAGACGCGCATTGCCATCCGTGGATCTGTGCTTGGGACTTGATTAGTGTCACCTCTGTCCAGGTTCTCTAAGGAGCGTGTCTGCTTCTGTTCACTTTAATAGTCATTTATAGGGGCCTATTACGTTGTCTTAAAAGGTACTTAACGGAGCACCTACTACTTGCAAAGCAGGTGTGTTACGAACTTTTCAGTTTAACGGATTTCACAGTCCTTGCTGTCTTCTAGGTATCTGTGCTCTGACCGTATTTTAATAGCTATTTACTGAACATCTACAGAGTACGAGGTACTTTTTGTTAGTTTTGTTTCTGAAGGGTGGCCCAGTGTATCTGTAGGGACGGGGGACACACGGAGGCGAGGAAGCAAGAATATTATGGTTTTGAACCCTTTACTTCTTTTAGCAACCTGCGTTTTAGCTTTCCTGGGGTGCGTGCAGTGGGGTCGAGGAAGAGCTGGGCTTGTACACTACAGCTTGAGGGTTTGCGGGGCAGAAGAATGAAAAGGCTACTCTGGGACCTCTTTCCAATTCTGTTTCCTTACATTAAAAAGGAGGGGGGCAGTTCCTTTGGGCAAAGCAGGGTGTTAGTTATTGCAGGAAATCAAAGGTTAATGAAGCAAAGCATTGACGCTTTAAGGGTGGAGAGTCTCTGGTGGAGGCAGACAGACAGACTGACAAAAGGCAAGCAATTAAGCCAGGAAGGGGGGAGGCCTTGAAGATAAGGGCCTGCATGGACCTGCCAGCTGCTAGGTCCGAACCGGTGACGATGTTGAGAGTGACTTTGAGATCCTGTCCTTCTATCACTAGAGACAGAAGCCACTGATCTGAGGGGCCTACCGACTGAGATTAGATGAGCGTACTCCTCTGATGGGAACCTGAGACACACTGAAATATCCAGGTTGGCAAGAACACCATGGGTCCTCAGCCTCCTGGCAGATAGTTGTATATAGGCTGTTATCAGGAAAATGTAGTCTAGAAGGCAGGATGTGGTCTAATGGGAGTTCTTGACATACACGGACTGCTTGGGCTGCACACGGGAAAAGCAAGAGCAGATTCCTCCTAGAAGTTACTGTCGAAAACAAAACTCTGTCCTCATGGAATTTACTTTCCTTTTATTAGTGAGACATTGCTGTCTAGTAGGGTTGTCTTTTTACCTTGGCCTCCAGCAATTTCTGGTAACTGCTTTATCCTAGCTTTTTGGCACAGTGTCTTCCCAACTTATTTCTGATCACCCTTGGAAAAAAAATTTTTTTTTTTTTGAAAACTACAGTATATTAGTTTTTTGTTATGAACTTGAAAGCTCCCTTCAGATCTTTCCTGGAAGTAGTTCCATTATAAAAGATACCTAGGAAATAGAGTAATCACTGGATAAATGACCTGGAGGCCCTGCACTTGAAAGAAGAGAAAAAAAGGGAAAGAAAAAGGTCAAAGTCAACCTATTTGCAAGGCAGGAACAGACACAGACATAGAGAACAGACTTGTGGACAAGGAGGGAGGGGCAGGGGAGGGTGCGATAACTCGTATACATTACTGCATATAAAATAGATGGCTAGCGGGAAGTTGCTGTATAACACAGGGAGTTTAACCAGGTGCTCTGTGACAACCTAGAGGGGTGGGATGGCATTCCTTGTGGGGAAGGAGGTTCATGAGGGAGAGAACATATGTATACATGTGACTGATTCATCTATTGAACGGTAGAAACCAACAGAACATTGTAAAGCAATTACCTTCCAATTAAAAAAAAAAAGGTCAAAAGGTCAAAATTAGGAATTACAGAGAAAACATAAACTGGCTTTAAAAGACAGAATAGGATTCAGATAGGCAAAGAAGAACACCAACAAAGAACCCCCCCCCCACTTCCTCAAAAATGGAGGGAAAGAATATAAGCCAAAGTGTGATGGAAAACAAAATATCTTTACAGCCCTTTAGGAATCGGATAGCTCTTCATCTGGAAGTGTTTCCATTCATTCAAAAAAAAGCCAGTGACAGCATTTAACTGTCTGCCCAGTATTTTGCGCGGTGTCAGGTGGCAGCTTCACCCGGCATGGTCTGGGGTTCACTGTGATTCCCAAGGCTGGTGAGGACCCCTGTCTCCTGGTCCAGCTCCAGGGGCATACTGCATCCCTACCATTCTTTCAAACATTCCTGCAGTTTTTTCACTTGAGCTGAACTGGTTTGTAATCTTCTTCAAAGCCAAGAATGTGACTTTGTCTTTTCTCTGCATCCTCTCCTCCCTGGAGGCTCAGCTTAGTCCGCAGAGTAGGTGGTATTTGCTCCAGAGCCCTGGGTTGTCCTTCTTTCTCCCTTTCCCTGCCTCCTCAGGGCCTGACCTTTCTCCCTCTTCATCAGTTTCAGCTGCTCAAAGCGGTTCACTGTATGAAAACTCCGGGCAAAACCAACCTGTCATCAACCACTTTCTCTTGACTAGGAATGTAGGTCACTGTTCTCTTCTCCAGGGGTCCTTGCATGGTAAGCCTCATTATGAAATGAAAGGCTTGGTCCACCATGAGATTTCAGGCATAGACAAGTGGGTATTGGAGATAACTGGGGAGGCGAAGTCCCTTTCCTGGTGCTGTAGCCACTTTTGGCAAAGATCCCTGCAGTCCCACGATCCACAAAAGTCTGGAGCCTTCATTGCTTGTTGGCTGACGTGGTGGCTGAGGTCAGAGAGCAGCTCTGCATGAGCTCCCTGTCAACCTGGCCTTCGCTCACTCTGTCCTTTAAAGGTTAATCATTTTCCAAATGGGGTCCTTGCTTCCTTCCCTGCACGTGCCATTATTCTAAGGTTGGGATTCTTGAGCGAGGCATGCTTGCTGTCGTGAGCGGGAACATTCTTTGTGGGAGGGCTGTCCTGTGCATTGAAGAATGTGTAGCAGCAGCCTTGGCCTCTGTTCACTAGACTCTAGTAGCACCCTATGTCCCTTCTCCAAGTTGTGACAGGGAGAAGAGTCCCCAGTTACTACCAGATGTCCCCTGGGGAGAAGAATCGCCCCCAGTTGTGAACAGCCATTGTAAGGGGTCCTGGTTACTCTGTATGGTGCTATAGAACCATTCCCACATTTCTGGGAGAGTCCTTCTTTAATGTAACTTGGTTTCCAAGACAGGTGACTTGGTAAATGTGTAATGTGTGTGTGAGCTAAGTTGCTTCAGTCATAAGTGACTCTTTGCGACCCCATGGACTGTAGCCTGCCAGGCTCCTCTGTCCATGGGATTTCCCAGGCAAGAATACTGGAGTGGATGGCCATGCCCTTCTCCAGGCGATCTTCCTGACCCAGGGCTGGAACCACATCTCCTGCATTGCCAGTTGGGTTCTTTACCACTAGTACCCCGTGGCAAGCTCATGGATGTGTAATATACATTGTGGAGTTTCCTATATGAATAATTTCATAAATCAGAATACACATTCTTAACAGGTCACGTATCCTAATCTGGTCATCACATTAAGTCAATTTTTTGAGACAAAGCAACAACCACCGTGACTCCCAAACCCTCTCAGATTCTTCCCTTAGCATATGTTTGATTTGTAACACCAGAAATCAGGTAGTAGGACCACCCTTGGCACCTGCAACTGCCCATAGGGTCATCTCAGCCCACTGCTCAGACAGTTGGTGCTGGGCAGCAGTGGAGGAGGGAAGTGACCGGCAAGGATCCAGTTCTGGTGGGACAGGATGCTTGTGTACATTGAGGAGTCCTGTTTACCAAAGACAGAATAACCCTGTGAACGGGTGCAGGTGGGCCCTTCACCGACCTTGGATGGGGCCCTGAGGTTTCATTCACTTCAGGTGCAACTGCCTCTGGGCATCGTTCTGAGGCGCGACAGCACAGCTGTGGCTGCAGAAATAGCAAGGTGGAGGTGCTGCTACCCATGAGTCTCTAGAGCTAAGAGAAGCTCCTCAAAGACTTGACTTCAGAAGAGCACGGCGATCAAAACGGAATTGTTAAATACAGGGACGCCAGGACTTCTGTTACTATCTGCTTCAAAAGTAGAACTTCCATGGCCTTAGCATCAGCCACATCTTTGTAGGATGGAATAGGGACATGGTTAGTTCAAGTTAGCAGCAGGATTCTTGAGTTCTTCTAGCGGATGAAAGTAACTTGGTGGACCTTGTTAGTGAGATTCGCCTGGTGCCCAAGTTATTGCTTCTGAAAGCGATTGGGGTCACGCTAATGGGATCTGAAAAGTTTACAGTAAGGTTTTGATTCAGACTTCTATTTTGGAATACTCCAGTTGCGGTGAGACTTTTCCTTTCATTGAAACAGGCCAGATAGGATTTGGGGGCAGGGTGAGCAAGTCACTCAAGTACTTAAAAACTTAAAATAATAAAACAAACAAACGAAACCCCTCTATCTTTCAGACTTTTCATTCACTTATATTCTTTTTTCCTTAATCCAAAATGACCTCTTTTCAAGGAGGAAGAGAAAGTGCTATGATTTTTATCTAAATGTGCCTGACTATGCATGACACTGATCTGCCGATATGCCATTGTCTAGATTTAGCAAAAATAAAGACTCACTATTAGAAAATGTGGGAGGGATTCTTTAGAAAATTAGTAGCTTTTCCATTTGTGTTTAAAGTGATTCAATATTTATAAAACTTTTCAAGAGTCAAGATCTGTTTGGAGATAGGGAGTCAAATTTAGATATTATCAAAGAGGTTAGACTGGAGAGGAATCTTGGGGATCGGGGACCGTCGCTCCTTGCCCCGTGGTGTATATAGGGAAACGGAGGCTGAGAGAAATTAGGTGGTTTGCCAAGGTCAGGGCCAAGGCCAGGCTAGGGGTCAGGAGTTTGTCCCATTCTCTTGGACACACAGTACCCCTGGGGTACTTTTCCATCTTTCCAGGTGAAAGTCAATAGAGGACGAGCCAGGAAGGAAATCTGAGAACTTGTCTTGTTTTCTTGTCATCTCATCCTGATAGAACTAAGCATTGATTCAGCCTGATTCCATCTGTGCCAAAGGTGTGTGTGCGTAGAGGTGGCACCAACTGGAACAGGTGGATTAGTGGCATGAGATTATTTTATAAAACTGCCTGTGTACAGCCCAGTGACGATGGTTAACAATACTGTATTTTGTATTTGAAATTGCTAATAGAGTAGATCTTTAAAGTTCCCATCACAAGAATCATAACTTTGTATGCTGATGACTAGACTTATTGTGGTGAACATTCCTGGTATACATACAAATATTGAATCATTGTTTTACCCCTGAAACTAACAAAATGTTATATGTCAACTACATCTCAATAAAATTTTTGAAAAAGACTTTTAACCTCCTTTAACATTCTTTTATATTGTCTTTATAGTAAATAATTAGAGTGAAACATTTATTTCCCTATTCGGGAAGATAATATAGATTTATTATGGAAAATAGCATGGTGAAGGAAAATGATCATTCTACCTGTGATATTGATCTGATCATATTGTGCTTTGTTATTTTTAGTGTTTTTCCTCTGCTCATTTTTAAACACAATTGAGATGATGCTGTGTAGTGTTGTGTTGTGCGAAGTTGCTCAGTCGTGTCTGACTCTGTGTGACTCCATGGACTGTAGCCCACCAGGCTCCTCTGTCTGTGGGCTTATCTAGGCAGGAATACTGGAGTGGGTTCCCCTTTCCTCTCCAAGGGCTCCTCCAGACCCAGGGATTGAACCTGCATCTCTTAAGTCTCTTGCATTGGCAGGTGGGTTGTTTACCACTAGCGCCCCCTGGGAAGCCCATGCATATAATTTTAATTTTTTATCTTGTCTTTTTTCAACTAATATTGTAGTCAACCATTTCCATGTTATTACAAAATCTTTATAAACATATTTTTTAATGACTGTGTCACTCAGTACTTCGAAAGCCTGTTAACTTATCACAGTCTTTTGTTATTAGTGGACATGATTTTCTTCCAGTTCTAACCACTGTGTCATGTCAGTCCTACAATTTGGGTTGTTTTCTTAGTAAACATTCCCAGGTAGTGAAATGATTCAGCCAAGGGTGGAAAGCACCCTGTTAATAAATTGCTTTCCAGACCTGGAAATGGTTTCACCACATCACTGAGAACGTAGGGTCTTTTAGTTTTTGAACCCTTTATTTAGAAGGCGAAAGACATGTGGTTGTTTCCATTTGCATTTTGGTTACCAACATGGCTAAACATTTCTCTGTAGGATTGTTACCTGCTTGTATATTATGTTAATTTGTTTTTTTGCTTTTTTTTCTGTTTGCTAAAATCTTTAAAGTTCCCATCACAAGAATCATAACTTTGTATGCTGATGACTAGACTTATTGTGGTGAACATTCCTGGTATACATACAAATATTGAATCATTGTTTTACCCCTGAAACTAACAAAATGTTATATGTCAACTACATCTCAATAAAATTTTTGAAAAAGACTTTTAACCTCCTTTAACATTCTTTTATATTGTCTTTATAGTAAATAATTAGAGTGAAACATTTATTTCCCTATTCGGGAAGATAATATAGATTTATTATGGAAAATAGCATGGTGAAGGAAAATGATCATTCTACCTGTGATATTGATCTGATCATATTGTGCTTTGTTATTTTTAGTGTTTTTCCTCTGCTCATTTTTAAACACAATTGAGATGATGCTGTGTAGTGTTGTGTTGTGCGAAGTTGCTCAGTCGTGTCTGACTCTGTGTGACTCCATGGACTGTAGCCCACCAGGCTCCTCTGTCTGTGGGCTTATCTAGGCAGGAATACTGGAGTGGGTTCCCCTTTCCTCTCCAAGGGCTCCTCCAGACCCAGGGATTGAACCTGCATCTCTTAAGTCTCTTGCATTGGCAGGTGGGTTGTTTACCACTAGCGCCCCCTGGGAAGCCCATGCATATAATTTTAATTTTTTATCTTGTCTTTTTTCAACTAATATTGTAGTCAACCATTTCCATGTTATTACAAAATCTTTATAAACATATTTTTTAATGACTGTGTCACTCAGTACTTCGAAAGCCTGTTAACTTATCACAGTCTTTTGTTATTAGTGGACATGATTTTCTTCCAGTTCTAACCACTGTGTCATGTCAGTCCTACAATTTGGGTTGTTTTCTTAGTAAACATTCCCAGGTAGTGAAATGATTCAGCCAAGGGTGGAAAGCACCCTGTTAATAAATTGCTTTCCAGACCTGGAAATGGTTTCACCACATCACTGACAACGTAGGGTCTTTTAGTTTTTAAACCCTTTATTTAAAAGGCGAAAAACATGTGGTTGTTTCCATTTGCATTTTGGTTACCAACATGGCTAAACATTTCTCTGTAGGATTGTTACCTGCTTGTATATTATGTTAATTGTCTGCTTTTCTGTTTGACTTGAGTGGTTTTAAAAAAATTGATCTGCCTGTAGAAAACCCACTGTTTAAGGAGGAAAGACAATAAGCCTCTGATTGCGTGGATGTTTTATGAAGAGTTCCATGTAACACGAATGCTCCACAATTCCAGTACTTCAGGCTAAATTCTTTTTGTCATAGTGATGCAGCTGCCTGTTCCATTCCCGAAGCAGGCTCGGGCAGACGGGGAGCACCATCTGCTCGTCCAGCCAGCAAGCAGTGGGTACTTACTCAGTGCTTCTGAAGGTATACATTCTCAGTCCTTACTTTGTGAAGTGGGTACTGTTTTACTATATCCATCTGCATATGAGGAGAGTGATGCACAGAGAGGTAAACTAACCAGAGTCCCATTTGCTTTCTGAAGGGTTCTGATCACCAATTCCAGCATGCGTAGGGGTTTCTCCATACATCTGAGGAATTCTCTGTGATACCAGCTGGGAGTCCTGCGAATCAACTGAATTCCAACACACTCTACCTGGGATTGCATCAGATCGCAGGGGTTGAGGGCTCCGTCCCGCAGTTCAGTCTCAAGCCACCTGTGCCCCTGGCAAACTGGCTGTAAGTCAGAGGTTCTTATGATTCCCTTGCTGAGTTCAGTTAATTCACCAGAGTGGTCACAGATTCAAGAAAAGCGACTTATGTTCTAGATTGCTGGTTTATCACAAAGGATATTAAAGTATACACATCCATAGCCAGATGAAGAGATACCCAGAGTGGGGACCTGAACAAAGAGGTTCTGTCCTTGTGCAGTTTGGGGCCCAGCATGGTGGCGTGTGGAAGCATTCTTGTTCTCCAGCCTGGAAGCTATCAGAACCCCTCCTTTTGGATTTTTATGAAGGCTTCATTACAAAAGCATCACTGGTCAAATTATTGACCATTGGTGGTTGATTCAAACTTCAGCTCCTAGCCCCAACTTGGCAATCAGGAGGTGGGACTGAAAGTTCCATCCCTTTCTTCGTGGTTGGTTTCCCTGGCAACTAGCCCCCATCCCTAGGTACTTTCCAAAGCCACCTCATTAATATAAGCCCAGGTGTGGTGGAGTGGAGCTTGTTATGAATACCAAGACACCCATTTCACCTTTCCAGCTCTGAAGCAATTTCAGGATCTGAGGACAAAGGACAATATTGTAACAAAAGATATTCTCATTGCATATATGGCTCAGGAAATCCCAAGGGTTTGGAGACCTATGAGCAGGAACTGTTTGATATGAAGGCCATATAAATGGGAAACGTATTTTGTTCATTTGAACAGCCAGATAACATATTCCTTATAAATCACAATATCGACCCTGTTTTTGACTGTGCTGGGTCTTTGTTGCTATGTGTGGACTTTCTCTAGTTGCAGTGCATGGGCTTCTCATTGTTTCTCCTGTTGAGGCGTATGGGCTCTAGAGCGTGTGGTCTCAGTAGTTGTAGCTGTGGGCTGAGTTGCCCTGTGGTATATGGAACCTTCCTGGACCAGGGAACAAAGCTGTGTCCCCTGCTTTGACAGGTGGATTCTAAACCACTGGATCACCAGGGAAGTCCACAATATTACCACTTTCAACCACTTTTGTCCTACCTCTGGGTCTTCCCCAAGGTGATCTGCCTTCATTAGTCTTTGAGGAGGCTGGACTTAGAAAAATTAGCAACCTCCTCTGAACTCCATTACCTATTACTGGGAGAACTTTGTGGTATAAGGTAATTTTGCTACTTTAAAGGTCTTCTTAACTCTTATGTCTCTTACTTCTCTTCTGCCTCTCCATCCTTTTTATATCTCCTAGCTACATCTGGTGGATTTTCTGACCTGTCTTCTCAGCCACACCGTGTCTCTTCAGCTGTGTCAAATCTGCAGTTAAATCCATCTGTTGCATTCTTAATTTCAGTTACTGAATTTCAGTTCTGGAATTTTTAGCTCTTTTTCAAATCTTTAATGTTACTTTATATAGTCCTGATTCCTTATTCTGAAATTTTTAAGCCCAACTTCTATCACTATGAGCATAGTTAGGTGCTGTACCATTGTCTTACATTCTGGGTCTGGTAATTTCTCTATCTGGGGTATGTTTGTTTCTTCTGTTTGTTGTTTGTCTTGATTCTCATGTTCGTTCATATTTATGTGGTAAAGAATCCACCTGAAAGGTGGGAGACCTTGGTTAAATCCCTAGATTAGGAACATGCCCTGGAGAAGGGAATGGCAACCCACTCCAGTATTCCTGCCTGGGAAATCCCATGTACAGAGGAGCCTGGTGGACTACTGTTCATGCGATCGCAAAGTGTCGGACATGACTGAACAATTAACACTGACTAGTCTCCTTGTGTGCCTTGTTATCTCTGAATGTGTTTAAACATGGTTTTGGAAAAAAAAATTGAACGAATACCATGTACTTCATCAATTAAGAAGTAGAGTTTTCACATTTTAAAAATTGTATTTGTTTATATTTGGCTATTCTGGGTTTTAACTGCTGCCACAGGCTTTTCTCTAGTTGCAGGGAGTTGGGGCTTCTCTCTAGTTGAGGTGAGCAGGCTCCTTGTTGCAGTGACTTCTCTTGTTGTGGAACTCGGGCTCTAGGGCACATGGGCTTCAGTAGTTGCGGCTCCAAGGCTCTAGAGCGCAGGCTCCATAGTTGTAGCTCCTGGGCTTAGTTGCTCTGCAGTATGTGGGATCTTCCCGGATCAGGGATCGAATTTGTGTCTCCTGCATTGGCAGGTGAACTCTTTACCACTGAGCTACCAGGGAAGCCCCCTTTTCACATTTTAATCTCTGGAATTCAGATATGATTTATAGTTGATCAAGATGTACATTTATAGTTGGCAGCATTTTTCCCTTTAGTCTCATATCTAAAAATTAGCGCATCATGGAATTAGTGGTACTGAAGGTTGATGATATGAGATAATTTGAGGCTTTGAATGATGATAAACATGACAAGAGTTCTAGAGAACCTTTTCAATAGCTTCTGCAGGCTTTCTGGTACCAGCAATCCCAGATCAGCTTGGGCACCTGAGGTTTTTAGGCCATCCAATGACAGGAAGCCAGACTAGTCTGCTTGTTTTCTCTTACTTCGAGGGCCTAGCTCTCTGAGGTCCCAACCGTAGGTGTGAAGTGACTCAGTGGTCTTTAACCTTGAGGGTCCTTGGCCCTGGGAGGCTGTGGAAGGTGCTCCCCAACTTCCCAGCTTTCTCTTTCTGGTCGACAGATCCCTTGAACTGGCTAAGAGCAACTCCAAAGACCTAGGGCCACATCTAGGTCTCTTCCTCCTTCACATCTTAAGCCTGAATCCTGCTGTCTCCATTTTTTTATCCCCCAAGGGTCCCCCTGTCCTCCTTCACACTTGGTGGACTACTGTTCATGCGATCGCAAAGTGTCGGACATGACTGAACAATTAACACTGACTAGTCTCCTTGTGTGCCTTGTTATCTCTGAATGTGTTTAAACATGGTTTTGGAAAAAAAAATTGAACGAATACCATGTACTTCATCAATTAAGAAGTAGAGTTTTCACATTTTAAAAATTGTATTTGTTTATATTTGGCTATTCTGGGTTTTAACTGCTGCCACAGGCTTTTCTCTAGTTGCAGGGAGTTGGGGCTTCTCTCTAGTTGAGGTGAGCAGGCTCCTTGTTGCAGTGACTTCTCTTGTTGTGGAACTCGGGCTCTAGGGCACATGGGCTTCAGTAGTTGCGGCTCCAAGGCTCTAGAGCGCAGGCTCCATAGTTGTAGCTCCTGGGCTTAGTTGCTCTGCAGTATGTGGGATCTTCCCGGATCAGGGATCGAATTTGTGTCTCCTGCATTGGCAGGTGAATTCTTTACCACTGAGCTACCAGGGAAGCCCCCTTTTCACATTTTAATCTCTGGAATTCAGATATGATTTATAGTTGATCAAGATGTACATTTATAGTTGGCAGCATTTTTCCCTTTAGTCTCATATCTAAAAATTAGCGCATCATGGAATTAGTGGTACTGAAGGTTGATGATATGAGATAATTTGAGGCTTTGAATGATGATAAACATGACAAGAGTTCTAGAGAACCTTTTCAATAGCTTCTGCAGGCTTTCTGGTACCAGCAATCCCAGATCAGCTTGGGCACCTGAGGTTTTTAGGCCATCCAATGACAGGAAGCCAGACTAGTCTGCTTGTTTTCTCTTACTTCGAGGGCCTAGCTCTCTGAGGTCCCAACCGTAGGTGTGAAGTGACTCAGTGGTCTTTAACCTTGAGGGTCCTTGGCCCTGGGAGGCTGTGGAAGGTGCTCCCCAACTTCCCAGCTTTCTCTTTCTGGTCGACAGATCCCTTGAACTGGCTAAGAGCAACTCCAAAGACCTAGGGCCACATCTAGGTCTCTTCCTCCTTCACATCTTAAGCCTGAATCCTGCTGTCTCCTACAGGGTTTTTGGTACTTTTGTGTGCTGTGTACTCAGGCACTCAAGTTGTGTCTGACCCTTTGCCACCTTACGGACTGTAGCCCACCAGGCTCCTCTGTCCAAGGGATTCTCCAGGCAAGAATACTGGGGTAGGTTGCCATTCCCTTCTCCAGGGGACCTTCCCGACCCAGGGATCAACCCCCAGTTCCTTATTCCTCAACTGGTAGGCAGATGCTTTACCACTGTGCCACCTGAGAAGCTTTTAGGAATAATGAAAACATTTCATCTGGTTCCTTTGTTGTGCTCACTGAGAAGGTTGGTTCTAATTATGCAGTTTCTCATTGTCGGAAGGAGGCAGTAGGGAATCTCATCTGTCTTCGAGACTGACAGAAGAGCATGGAACACCAGCTGCTCTTTGCCACTTCCTGGTTAGGGAGCGTTCTCCACACACTCCAAGTATGTCATCTAGGTTGTAGCTGGAAAGTGGAAACTGGGATGAAGACTTTTCCACAGACTGGACACAGCTAAATATAGATATGTTTCCCTAAATAAAAGAGGCTAATTCCGCAGGCTTTTCTTCAACGACGACTGACTTGGCAGAGAAGGCAGTGGCAGGAATTGCGTCTGGAGCCGCATCGGTCATCCGTCTCCAGCTCGCCTCTTCCTTCTCGTTTATACTGTCCTGCAGAAAGATGGGGATTTAGGACCAAGGACCCTGAGGAGGGAGGAAGATACCTCGTGTTCCAGCAACAGTTGAGAAGTATCTATATAAAGTAGGCTGTCTTTTATCTAGGTGAGATTTCTTCTGTTCAGCGTGGGCCCCCAACATTTCCATTTGGAGGGCAGAATTTCTCACCCATGGCCCAGGCTATTCCTTGTAGAGACTGAACTGTTGTGCCCACAAGGCTGAGGGTGGCTTTTCCAGGGGACTCTTCTTAAATCTTATTTTTCAAAAGAAGTTCTGTATTCCTTTTTGGCCGTTCAAAGGCATATACTTACCTATGTTTTCTCAAAATCAGCAGCCAAATGTGTTTTCCCCCGACGTCATTCCAACTCTCATTGGTGTTTTCCCACCGGCTTTCATGAAGCCAGAGAAATTTGCCGTGAGAAAAATGTCTGTATTGAGTTTGAAAAGGTTGGGCAAAGAGCCTTTGTGCAGAGGGGCACAGAATGGTGGGAGGTCCTTCCTCCCACCATACCGGAGCCTCCACTGACTTTTTTGAAGGGGAAGGGCTCTTATTTTATTTTTATTTTCTCCTAGAAAGCCTTAGGACTGTTCTCGCAGAAAATTGATCCTGCCCAGGGGACCGCAGGCCCTCTGTCACCCTTCAGGAGTGTAGCCGTTGGGTGTAGTGGAGGAAGGTATGTCAGCAGGGATCTGTCTTTCTAGGAAGGGCTTGTCTGGGGAGTAGGAGTTCCCCACCCCTTTTTGGAGACCACCTCTTACCTTTTGTGTATTCCATGATGATTTTTTTCAGCTTATTTTGATTTTTATTTACTTTTACAATATTTTACCCATAGGAAAGACAACATATAACTTAGTCTACCTATTGCTAGAAATGAGAATCCTCCAATTAGCTTTATTTTTTTTTTGGCCAATTCTATTGGTCTTTCATCTATTTATTTTCATCCATCTTTGTTCTCTGGCCCACATGGGCCTCCCATCGCAGTGGCCTCTCTCGTCGCAGAGCACCAGCTCCAGGCTCATGCTCTCCAGAGCTCTGGCTCAGTAGTTGGACACATCGGTCCAGCCGCTCCATGGCACATGGAATCTTCCCAGGCCAGGGATCGAACTGGGACACCCTGCACTACAAGGCGGTGTCCTTACCCACTGGACCACCAGGGAAGCCCCAGTTCACTTTTAATAACTGTTCTTAGGGGAATTCTGTGGTGGTCCGGTGGCTAAGACTCCAGGCTCCCAATGATGTAAGGGGGCTGGGTTTGACCCCTGATCAGGAAACTAGATCCCATTTGCTGCAGCTAAAACCCGGAGCAGCCAAATAGGCAAATAAAAGTTTTTCAAAAATTCACTTAATAACGGTGTATTTGGCTGATCAGTTATAGCAAATACCCTACACTATGGAAAGATGTTAATATAAGAGGAATTTGTGAAGGAATATGGTAACTCTATACTTCATGCATAATTTTTCTTTAAATGTAAAATTGCTCTAAAAAGTAAAGTTTAATCACTTAAAAAGTCAAAAAAAAAATAATTAAAAAAATAACTGCCTTTAGGCCTTCCCTGGTGATCCAGTGGGTAAAGAGTCCGCCTTGCAATGCAAGGGGCACCAGTTTTAACCCTGGCCTGGGAAGATCCCATGTGCCATGGGAGCTGCTGGACTGGTGTGTCCAATTACGAGCCAGTGCTCTGGAGCGCATGTGCCTAGAGCCAGTGCTCTGCAGTGGGAGGCCCACAGAGGTCAAAGAATAAAGATGCACGAAAAAAAAAACAATAAAAGGGGCCAAATTTTTAAAAAAATAATAACTACCTTTAAACCACAAATCTGCTAGATTCTAACTTATCCTTTGAAAGAAATGATACATGACTTAGTTAATTTTGAAGAAGCAAATTTTCTATTCTCTCAGAAAATGTGCTCTCCCATGATTATTTTTGGAGACAGACTTACTAGAAAGCCCCACCAGCCATAAGAATTTATGAACTGTGATGTCTGAAAACCCTTCAGCCTGAAAGGAAGTGAATTAATTCCTCCAGCGTGATTCATTTTAGGTACAAGCCTTTATTTATCAGTAACTTAGGTTCTTAAACTGATTTTTTTCTAAAGAGGCATAATTATTTTGACACCAAGGCCACTTTCTATATTTCTACCATCAGATTTTCCATTTATTTCAGTTTGAGGTTTTCCCCAGTCATTTGAGATCATTTTGTCTGCTAATAAGAGATAACATGCTGTCATGTCAATACCTTGTGTGAACCACAGGGCATTCAGACAGTTAGTAGAGCAAATGTCTGTACTTGTCAGAGGGACCAGGACGCTGCCTTCAGGATGTGGTGGCCATGGTACTTTTTACGGAATAGTCAGAACTTTTCAGAAGACTCAGAGCCGTAAAGAATGATAGCTCTGGGCTTCCCTGGTGGTCCAGTGGGTGAGGACACCGACTTGCAGTGCAAGGGGCGTCGGTTCGATCCCTGGCCTGGGAAGATCCCACGTACTGCGGAGCGGCTGGACCGATGTGTCCAATTACCGAGCCGGAGCTCTGGAGCGCATGCGCCCCGAGCCGGCGCTCTGCAGAGACAGAGGCCACTGCGATGGGAGGTCCACGCGGGCCAGAGAACAAAAATGGATGAAAAGAGATAAATGAAAGACCAATAGAAGTGGGCCCGCCCCACTCCCCTTTCCCCAAAACCCCCTCCAAAAAAAAAAAAAAAAGAATGATAGCTCTTTCAATAGAAATGAAAGGGACAGAGAAATCCAGAAATCTGAAATGGTTTTACTTGTAAGCGGAGAATAAGGAAAATGATTGCAGTAAACCGCTTAGAAGAGGAGGTGAGAACTGTGTAACAATGGGGTAACCACAGTGCCTGCCTTGAGCTTTCCAGAAAAAAGGAGAGAAAATGAAAAATGTCTTTCTTGATCAGTGACTATAACAACCCACCCATCTGCTGTGTTATAAAGCCAGTGAAATGCAGGCCATCAAATTGGCAGGGAGAACTTAGAGTAAAGAAAGACAGAGTTTTCTTTTTTGTACTTTGTGAGAATTTGTCTGGTAAATAGTCCTGGGCATGTCGTGGCCTAAATAACTGTCATTTTCCTGTGCTTTACCATTTTCTTGAAGCGCTGAGTGGAGATTAAAGACAAACAGAAGGCTTAGGTCCTTACTGATTTTGTTAGGTTTCTAGATGAAGGACAATAGGGAGTATGAGTCCAATAGGAAAATGCTCTTAGTTTATTCAAGTGTTTTAGTTAAAAGCTTGATGTCTCGTTCCTAAATTTTTGTGCAATACTTTCATTCTTCAGGAGTCCTTCAGAGAATTTGTTAATCCAGAAAACTCCTTTTATAAGCGGTCTTTTGAAAGTGAACGTGAAATGCATTTACGGAACAAGAGGAGGTTAAAAATCCTTTGACTTCTGCTAATAAGAGAAAAGTCAGAATACCTTGTGTGAACCACAGGGCATTCAGACAGTTAGTAGAGCAAATGTCTGTACTTGTCAGAGGGACCAGGCCTTCAGGATGTGGTGGCCATGGTACTTTTTACGGAATAGTCAGAACTTTTCAGAAGACTCAGAGCCGTAAAGAATGATAGCTCTGGGCTTCCCTGGTGGTCCAGTGGGTGAGGACACCGACTTGCAGTGCAAGGGGCGTCGGTTCGATCCCTGGCCTGGGAAGATCCCACGTACTGCGGAGCGGCTGGACCGATGTGTCCAATTACCGAGCCGGAGCTCTGGAGCGCATGCGCCCCGAGCCGGCGCTCTGCAGAGACAGAGGCCACTGCGATGGGAGGTCCACGCGGGCCAGAGAACAAAAATGGATGAAAAGAGATAAATGAAAGACCAATAGAAGTGGCCCGCCCGCCCCACTCCCTTCCCAACACCCCCCTCCAAAAAAAAAAAAAAAAAGAATGATAGCTCTTTCAATAGAAATGAAAGGGACAGAGAAATCCAGAAATCTGAAATGGTTTTACTTGTAAGCGGAGAATAAGGAAAATGATTGCAGTAAACCGCTTAGAAGAGGAGGTGAGAACTGTGTAACAATGGGGTAACCACAGTGCCTGCCTTGAGCTTTCCAGAAAAAAGGAGAGAAAATGAAAAATGTCTTTCTTGATCAGTGACTATAACAACCCACCCATCTGCTGTGTTATAAAGCCAGTGAAATGCAGGCCATCAAATTGGCAGGGAGAACTTAGAGTAAAGAAAGACAGAGTTTTCTTTTTTGTACTTTGTGAGAATTTGTCTGGTAAATAGTCCTGGGCATGTCGTGGCCTAAATAACTGTCATTTTCCTGTGCTTTACCATTTTCTTGAAGCGCTGAGTGGAGATTAAAGACAAACAGAAGGCTTAGGTCCTTACTGATTTTGTTAGGTTTCTAGATGAAGGACAATAGGGAGTATGAGTCCAATAGGAAAATGCTCTTAGTTTATTCAAGTGTTTTAGTTAAAAGCTTGATGTCTCGTTCCTAAATTTTTGTGCAATACTTTCATTCTTCAGGAGTCCTTCAGAGAATTTGTTAATCCAGAAAACTCCCTTTTTATAAGCGGTCTTTTTGAAAGTGAACGTGAAATGCATTTACGGAACAAGAGGAGGTTAAAAAAAATCCTTTGACTTCTCCCTTTGATTTATTCAGAAGCAGATCCCCAGAACCAAAGATCTACCTATAGGTCCTTTAGTAGCTGACTTTTATTTCACCAAAAAACACTGTGTTTTGCTTTGGCCTTCTGAGTTGAGGATTTAGCGACTAAACCACCACCACCACCACCACCACCACCATGATATATTAAATAACCTTCCCGTCTTCTGTTCCACCTTTCCCATTGGTAAGAAATAATAAGAGCATTATTATTTAATTATCACCACTAGACGCAATGTCAGATTTCAGTAATCTAAAACTATATTGGCTTAAACTGAGATTATTTGAAATAAGATCTTTCCTGTCCAGTAATGGATACCTAGAAAAGGATATATACAGCTGTAGACTCACGGAGCAAAACCAGGAACATATACATGCACCATTTGACTATGGGGTGACCATAAGCTTTGTTTCTGAAAGGACACATAAGACGTTGTGAGTAGTGGTAAAGTAAGAAGTAACTGGTTACGGCAGAAGTGAGGGAAAGGATTGTTTCATTTTATGCTTTTCCATACTATTTAATTTTTAAAATGAGCCTATAGTTTTATTTAATAAGTAAATCAGAGGGGGGGCAGGAGGGGTGGAATTAAGAGCATAGAAGAAAGAAAAAAAGCCCCTGTGTATGAGATCCTGCAGCTCTGAATTTAACTTCTGGATTCCTTTCTCAGTGGAAACTGTGGTTTTTATTAGACCAAACTCTATAGGGGATACCCTATGTCATCCTCCATGTTTTGTGTAACGACATTATGCGGCATTTTTCTGTCCCTCTCATGCCTTGGTTTTCCTTGAGCCTCACAGTGGACTGCCTTTTTTAAAATGGTTCCCACTTTACAGGTGAGAGACTTGAAGCTTCGGAAGGATGGGTGATTTATTCAAGTGTTTTAGTTAAAAGCTTGATGTCTCGTTCCTAAATTTTTGTGCAATACTTTCATTCTTCAGGAGTCCTTCAGAGAATTTGTTAATCCAGAAAACTCCCTTTTTATAAGCGGTCTTTTTGAAAGTGAACGTGAAATGCATTTACGGAACAAGAGGAGGTTAAAAATCCTTTGACTTCTCCCTTTGATTTATTCAGAAGCAGATCCCCAGAACCAAAGATCTACCTATAGGTCCTTTAGTAGCTGACTTTTATTTCACCAAAAAACACTGTGTTTTGCTTTGGCCTTCTGAGTTGAGGATTTAGCGACTAAACCACCACCACCACCACCACCACCACCATGATATATTAAATAACCTTCCCGTCTTCTGTTCCACCTTTCCCATTGGTAAGAAATAATAAGAGCATTATTATTTAATTATCACCACTAGACGCAATGTCAGATTTCAGTAATCTAAAACTATATTGGCTTAAACTGAGATTATTTGAAATAAGATCTTTCCTGTCCAGTAATGGATACCTAGAAAAGGATATATACAGCTGTAGACTCACGGAGCAAAACCAGGAACATATACATGCACCATTTGACTATGGGGTGACCATAAGCTTTGTTTCTGAAAGGACACATAAGACGTTGTGAGTAGTGGTAAAGTAAGAAGTAACTGGTTACGGCAGAAGTGAGGGAAAGGATTGTTTCATTTTATGCTTTTCCATACTATTTAATTTTTAAAATGAGCCTATAGTTTTATTTAATAAGTAAATCAGAGGGGGGGCAGGAGGGGTGGAATTAAGAGCATAGAAGAAAGAAAAAAAGCCCCTGTGTATGAGATCCTGCAGCTCTGAATTTAACTTCTGGATTCCTTTCTCAGTGGAAACTGTGGTTTTTATTAGACCAAACTCTATAGGGGATACCCTATGTCATCCTCCATGTTTTGTGTAACGTACATTATGCGGCATTTTTTCTGTCCCTCTCATGCCTTGGTTTTCCTTGAGCCTCACAGTGGACTGCCTCATAGGTTGGGTCAGTATTATATGGTTCCCACTTTACAGGTGAGAGACTTGAAGCTTCGGAAGGATGGGTGATTTATCTGAAGTGGCGTTTTCACGACCCAGGAAGGTCAGAGCTAGAAGTCTAGTTCAGGGTTCCTTTAAGCCTGGTAGAAAGAACTTTACCATTTATTTTGGACATTAAAAAAACACTCCAGTCTGTCTTCCTCTCTGGTTTCATGTCATAGCCTGTATTTCATTCTATCTTAAATCATGGTTAGATGTGTAATTGTTTTCCTTATTAATTTTTATCACCGTAGGCTGTCTCTCTTCTTTCTCTTGCCTGACTAGGTCTAGCCCATTTTGGTGCAGATATTAGTTCTTAATCTTTGTTTTATGGAGTTGGGTACTCATGATACTTTCCTCCTGAATAATAATCCATTTTAAGGAAAGCAATGTAATAAACAGCCATTTCCACAAGTCTGATAGCCTTGTCCACAAGAGAATTCAAAGCACATGATGTTTGAGCTGGAAGAACACCATCTCTGTGTTTATTCTCTTGTTTTAGAAATGAGGAACCTGAAGATCAAGTAAGTGGCTCAGGACCACAGGGCGTGAGAGGTGACCCTAGTCAGGCTGGGCCTCTTTCAGCCCAGCCCTCCTCCGACTGCAGCAGTCACTCCAGACACTCGCTCTTCTAGTCGTCAGGCATCTGGATGGATGGTCCATGCCTGCAAAAGACAGGTCACACTGAAAGCAGTAACTGTGCAGGGACAGCCTCAAAAAGAAAAGGAGCTATTGAACTGATGTTTCCAAGTTTTAACCAATGATTTTGCAGTTTACCTCCTTTTTTAATATATAGTTTTTAAAATTTTGGGCTCTTACTGGTGTTTTATTTATTTATTTTCATCCGTCTTTATTCTTTGGCCCAGGTGGGCCTCCCATGGCAGTGCCCTCTCTCATTGCAGAGCACCGGTGCTGGGCGCATGCGCTCCAGAGCGCTGGCTTATAATTGGACACACCGGCCCAGCCGCTCTGTGGCACGTGGGATCTTCTTGGGCCAGGGATCCAACCGGTGCCCCTTGCACAGCAAGGTGGACCCTTTACCCACAGGACCACCAGGGAAGCCCAGTTTACCTCCTTTTAAAGCAAACTTGCTCTATAAATGTCAGCATTTCCACAAAAGGATTGGCTAGGAAGGTGTTGGATGGTAAGTATTCCCCCATGAGCATTGGCAGTAGAGTCAAATCACCCTCACTGGGAAGCTACTCTAGGTGCATAGCATCAAAGTTGGGAAATGAGGAATGAATAGTGTTTTCTCTTTTACCTGTTGGGCCACGGTCTGGCCTGGTGAAGAAGCCGCTGTCCCCTCCGAAGCAAGGAGTCCTCCAGTTCCTAAATTCACCCCTGGGTACCTGAGCCCTCAACAGCAATTCCGAGTTTTCAGATATGCTGAGAAGGGAACTGGAAAGATGTTTTTGTCTGAAGCTACACAGGAGAGTAAATTCCAAGTAGGGCAACAGTATTACAAGAGTGAGGACTGGGGGAGCCCTGAGCATTGGATTCACTCAGGAGGAGGAAGAATGTTATGAAATAGGTTCCTTTTGTGACACCTTCTGTTTTCATACAGTCCTCGAAGGCACCGGCTCTCATCGGCATAGGTGTAAAAGAGATCAGGGAACTCGATGTCTCTAAAAACTCCGTTCAGCTCAATAAATGTCTAAGGTAGGTGCTGTAGGAGAGTTACGGTAAAAATCTCAGAAGACGGGCCCAGCTTCTTCTGGAGATGGGAGTCGTGCTGTCCGTTCCAAACTTGTCTGCCTGTTGGGATCATCTAGGGACCTTCATCCAGTCTACCACCCCTGATCGGGGCTTGTGATCCAATTGGTTTGGGATGTGGCCTAAGGTTTGGAATAGTTTGAAAGATAATTCTAAAGTGCAGAGAAACCTGGGCAGTCGTGGTCTATGGAGTGGTTCTCAGCTTTTTCTTTTTCAGCTTGGACTGTATTAGAATCACCTGGACTATATAGGTATGACTGTATATATGCATGCATATGTATATGCATAAGTGTTCCTGTGTATATAGACATATGCACACATGTGTACAAGGGCATGTGTGTCTGAAGCATGTACATGCATGTGCATATACCCACATGCACCATATACATACAGGGCTTCCCTGGTGGCTCAGATGGTAAAGACTCTGCCTACAATGCAGGAAGCCCAGGTTCGATCCCTGGGTTGTGAAGATCCCCGGGAGAAGGGAATGGCCACTCACTCTAGTATTCTTGTCTGGAGACTTCCTGGTGGGCTGCAGTCAATGGGGTTGCAGAGAGTCAGACACAACTGAGCAACTAGCATGTTCATAGCATTATACATACACGCCCGGGCTCCACACAGGGCAGGCGTTTCTGATTTAAGTGGTTTGGGGTGGGGTCCAGACATCAATATTATTTAAAACCATGGTTCCCCAAATTGCGGATGCCTGGGTCCAACTCCAGACACTCTGGTTGAATTGGTCTGGGGTCTTGTCCAGACATCAGAATCATTTCAAAGCCCACTCACCCCCATGTGACTGGGTTTGCGAGAGTGACCTGGCTACCTTTTTTGGTTTTCTTAATTTTTTAAAAAAAATATTTATTTATTTACTTATTTAGGGAGGGGATGCAGTGGGGAGGGAGGGGGGTGGGCGGGCCACTTCTATTGGTCTTTCATTTCTCTATTTTCATCCGTCTTTGTTCTTTTGGCTCTTGTGGGCCTCCCATCGCGGTGGCCTCTGTTGTCGCAGAGCACCGGCTCTGGGCACACGCGCTCCAGAGCTCCGGCTCGGTAATTGGACACATCGGTCCAGCTGCTCCGCGGCACGTGGGATCTTCCCAGGCCAGGGCTCGAACCGGTGCCCCTTGCACTGCAAGGCGGTGTCCTTACCCACTGGACCACCAGGGAAGCCCATGCATGACCTGGCTACCTTGTGCATAGTAGGTTCTCAAGAAAAAATGATTAACTGTGAACTGAAAACTAGAGAGAATTTTAAGAAAAGTCAGTGCTGAGAAGTTGTACATTTCTTGTTCTTCAGGCATTTCTGCAGGCCTGAATATGTGATGCAGTGATTTGAGGGGTATGTGTGTCAAGACCTCATGAATTCCGCTCACAGCCATAGCCTTTGTTGTGGCCACCAGTGAAACTCTCAGCTGAAACTGACAGCCAAGAGGTCCCTAAGTGATCTGTTCCAGGGCGGAAGCTTACTGATCCCTGCCCGGTTCCCTGGTGGCTCAGATGGTAAAGACTCTGCCTACAATGCAGGAAGCCCAGGTTCGATCCCTGGGTTGTGAAGATCCCCGGGAGAAGGGAATGGCCACTCACTCTAGTATTCTTGTCTGGAGACTTCCTGGTGGGCTGCAGTCAATGGGGTTGCAGAGAGTCAGACACAACTGAGCAACTAGCATGTTCATAGCATTATACATACACGCCCGGGCTCCACACAGGGCAGGCGTTTCTGATTTAAGTGGTTTGGGGTGGGGTCCAGACATCAATATTATTTAAAACCATGGTTCCCCAAATTGCGGATGCCTGGGTCCAACTCCAGACACTCTGGTTGAATTGGTCTGGGGTCTTGTCCAGACATCAGAATCATTTCAAAGCCCACTCACCCCCATGTGACTGGGTTTGCGAGAGTGACCTGGCTACCTTTTTTGGTTTTCTTAATTTTTTAAAAAAAATATTTATTTATTTACTTATTTAGGGAGGGGATGCAGTGGGGAGGGAGGGGGGTGGGCGGGCCACTTCTATTGGTCTTTCATTTCTCTATTTTCATCCGTCTTTGTTCTTTTGGCTCTTGTGGGCCTCCCATCGCGGTGGCCTCTGTTGTCGCAGAGCACCGGCTCTGGGCACACGCGCTCCAGAGTTCCGGCTTGGTAATTGGACACATCGGTCCAGCTGCTCCGCGGCACGTGGGATCTTCCCAGGCCAGGGCTCGAACCGGTGCCCCTTGCACTGCAAGGCGGTGTCCTTACCCACTGGACCACCAGGGAAGCCCATGCATGACCTGGCTACCTTGTGCATAGTAGGTTCTCAAGAAAAAATGATTAACTGTGAACTGAAAACTAGAGAGAATTTTAAGAAAAGTCAGTGCTGAGAAGTTGTACATTTCTTGTTCTTCAGGCATTTCTGCAGGCCTGAATATGTGATGCAGTGATTTGAGGGGTATGTGTGTCAAGACCTCATGAATTCCGCTCACAGCCATAGCCTTTGTTGTGGCCACCAGTGAAACTCTCAGCTGAAACTGACAGCCAAGAGGTCCCTAAGTGATCTGTTCCATTGTATCTGCTTGTGATGAATGGGGCCGATCTGCCTGTCCTACTCCTGGTGTATCCCACGTTCTGTTTTAAAGAAAACTAACCAGAAACTGGGTTCTGTGAGATCTCTGTGCTACAGCCGTGGATTCAGCCTGAGGTGAACTCTGTTCCTGGCAGCCAGCATCTGCAAGGCCCCCCACCCCCCACCCCATCCCCAGCCCACTCCACCCAGGGTTGGGGAGAGCTCCCTGGAGCCTGGAGCACAGAGTTGCCTGGTTTCCTTTGTTCCCCAGGTGATTCCTGATTAGTCCAAGGGGTGCAGGGAGGGGAAGCATTTCTGCATCTGGCCCCGGTGAACACAGCTGCTTTCAGCCGTGGAGAGGCGCCTCCACCCTGGAAAGGGGGAACCAGCTAGGCAGGGAGATCGCCACAGCTATTTACAGGGCAGATTCAGAACTACTCCTTCCTGTTGGTCTTTGAAGGCTCCGGGGCACTGATTCTGAAACTCCAGTGGGTCAGAATCCCCTGGAGCCATGTTCAACGACAGATCACCAGGAGAGCCCCTAGATTTTCTGATTCGGTAGGACAGGGGTGGGGCCAAGACGTTGCATGTCTAATACCTTCGGGCAATACTGACCCTGCTGGTCCGGGGACTAGCCCTTGAGCATCACTGCTGTAGGAGGAGGGACACAGATGGCACGCGTGTTGCTTACAAAGGACATTACCTGATTGCTGCAAGTGTATCCAATGGTCACAGGATCAAGAATTGAAATGACCTCCAGCTGTAAGACAGAGCAGTGATTTTTAAATCCTACAGCTAGTCTTTCCCATGACCTGGCTACCTTGTGCATAGTAGGTTCTCAAGAAAAAATGATTAACTGTGAACTGAAAACTAGAGAGAATTTTAAGAAAAGTCAGTGCTGAGAAGTTGTACATTTCTTGTTCTTCAGGCATTTCTGCAGGCCTGAATATGTGATGCAGTGATTTGAGGGGTATGTGTGTCAAGACCTCATGAATTCCGCTCACAGCCATAGCCTTTGTTGTGGCCACCAGTGAAACTCTCAGCTGAAACTGACAGCCAAGAGGTCCCTAAGTGATCTGTTCCATTGTATCTGCTTGTGATGAATGGGGCCGATCTGCCTGTCCTACTCCTGGTGTATCCCACGTTCTGTTTTAAAGAAAACTAACCAGAAACTGGGTTCTGTGAGATCTCTGTGCTACAGCCGTGGATTCAGCCTGAGGTGAACTCTGTTCCTGGCAGCCAGCATCTGCAAGGCCCCCCACCCCCCACCCCCTCCCCTGCCCACTCCGCCCAGGGTTGTGGAGAGCTCCCTGGAGCCTGGAGCACAGAGTTGCCTGGTTTCCTTTGTTCCCCAGGTGATTCCTGATTAGTCCAAGGGGTGCAGGGAGGGGAAGCATTTCTGCATCTGGCCCCGGTGAACACAGCTGCTTTCAGCCGTGGAGAGGCGCCTCCACCCTGGAAAGGGGGAACCAGCTAGGCAGGGAGATCGCCACAGCTATTTACAGGGCAGATTCAGAACTACTCCTTCCTGTTGGTCTTTGAAGGCTCCGGGGCACTGATTCTGAAACTCCAGTGGGTCAGAATCCCCTGGAGCCATGTTCAACGACAGATCACCAGGAGAGCCCCTAGATTTTCTGATTCGGTAGGACAGGGGTGGGGCCAAGACGTTGCATGTCTAATACCTTCGGGCAATACTGACCCTGCTGGTCCGGGGACTAGCCCTTGAGCATCACTGCTGTAGGAGGAGGGAC
The DNA here is from genome assembly GCA_022376925.1 of Tragulus kanchil. NCBI lineage: Eukaryota > Metazoa > Chordata > Mammalia > Artiodactyla > Tragulidae > Tragulus > Tragulus kanchil. The sequence goes on from JAIOJX010000003.1 coordinate 142,303,979, forward strand.
ACAGATGGCACGCGTGTTGCTTACAAAAGGACATTACCTGATTGCTGCAAGTGTATCCAATGGTCACAGGATCAAGAATTGAAATGACCTCCAGCTGTAAGACAGAGCCAGTGATTTTTAAATTACGACTACATGCTAGGTGTTGAGCCAACTTTGTTGCTACAAGGGAGAGGAAGATGGGGTTACTCCCTGAGCAGCTAGTCTGGCGGAGTGGGTGATGCAGCAGTCAAGGGACGAGCTCAGCACTCCCCCGCTCAGGGCTTTGTGAAGGGAGTGCCTGGGGTTCCTTGGGACATATGTGGGTGGGAGGAGTGGGCTCCGAGCTGGCTTCCAGGAGGAGGTGATTCTGGGGTGGGGCCTTAGGGGATGACTAGGGGTCTGCCAGGTGAAGAACGTGGGGCTGTGTTCCAGGGGCAGCGTGAGCACAGATGGGAGGGCAGGTGAGCAAGCCTTGCGCGGGGAGCCACATGTGATTTAGGGATCGATGAGGAGAGAGCTTAGTCTGGACAGGCAGGCAGAGGCTGGATCCCAGGGGCCTATCTTCCACGTGGAGGAGTCTGGGCTGATCCAAAAGCCGGGGCGGTCACTGAGGGGGTTTTAAGGAGGTGAGTAACACCATCAGCTTCACCTGCAAGTTGGGAGATGGGCTGCAGGGAGCGTGTGCCTGCAGGAGGCACGGGAGACTATCGCGGGTGTTCCCCGGGGACGTGACGAGGCCATGGCGGGTGTGACCTTTACATCGCCTGCCTTCCATCATCCTCTGCCTCTGCTTAGTGTTTCAGACTTTTCAGAGTCATTTCCAATGGACGTATTAGCTGATTCCTTGAGTGCTCTGTGTGCTTTTAGAGCAGAATCAGGAGGCCCATAGCTCCCCTATAGAGATGCTGTGTTTCAAGGAAAATTAAGTTAAAATGAATGTCAAGGGCGACCTTGGAACAGGTGAGCTCCACATGAAGGACCTATATGGAAGGGGCCAGGCATTTCCAACTCTAGTCTGGATGAGGTCCGGAGGGATGGCCTCTGCATATTGTCTGCCTGTCTGTTGTATGTCTGAGTTTCTCCTTTTTGGTTCTCACTGGGAGCCACTCTTCCCTCTCCTGCTCCTACCTTGAGAATAGATTACAAATCCGAGTCTTAATCCTGCCACTTCCTGGCAGCTCTCTTCCCCTACCTCCCCGCCCTTTGGTTTGGAGACTTACTAAGGCCAGTTTCCTAAATTCCTAGTACCCCAGAGATGGCTCACCTGCTGGGCATCAGGGAGGAACATAGATGTTCAAAGCGGCTAAGACCCACTGCATGCCCACCACAGTTGTTGAGGAGTTGTGTGTGAAGAAAACCTTGAAGAAGACTGCAGTGAGCCAGTCCTTGGGTAGAGAGCACATTCTCATCTGTCTCTGACCCATCTTTAAACAAAAAAAAAAGCCGACACTGATGGATTCCACTTGTGGTGCCTCATACTTCATCTGGTAATGAAAATTTGACTTGTGGTTTCCTCTCATAGGGCTCTTCAATACAGCCTAATTGATCCATTGCCAACAAGTGGCTCTTGAGGAGATCGATTCCTCCAGGTCTCATCAGGACCCAGAGAGCCTCCCAGGGATGTTGGAGGCTCCTCCTCCCCTTTGCACCTCTTCCTGCTGCAGGTTGTGGGGTTTCACCATCAGCGGAGTAGGGCTCCCTCAGAAGCTGTGAGTGGGCTGGGGGAGGCCGGGGTCCCCTTAAACAGACTGATGACCGGCGTCAGCGAGCAGTCTGTGCGCTGAGGTAATGGCAGCAGGATTTACCATTGATGCCAGGGTGGCCTTGCTGCATCACACCAACATGGTAGGTGTGAGACTTGATGCAGAATGAATTGCCAGCAGCCTGCCTTAGTACGAGCAGAAAGGACTGGCATGACCCTCTGTGGATGTTCGCTCTGGTCAATGGACACTCTTCAAAGTGGCACAACCTGAATGCCTCGGGGAGGGCGGTCCCAGGCCTTTTGCTAATGACATGTCCAATGGGGGTTCTCTTTTGTTCGGGGGCACTTCTATTGGTCTTTCATTTATCTATTTTCATCCATCTTTCATTCTTTGGCCCGTGTGGGCCTCCCATCACAGCGGCCTCTGTCGCCGCAGCGCACCAGCTCTGGGAGCATGTGCTGCAGGGCCCCGGCTTGGTAGTTGGACACATCGGTCCAGCCGCTCTGTGGCACACGGGATCCTCGCAGGCCAGGGATCCAACCAGTGCCCCTTGCACTGCAATGCTGTGTCCTTACCCACTGGACCACCAGGGAAGCCCAACGAGGGTTCTCTTGCTGGAGGGGTGCTACAAAGGTTTGCCGAATGTCCAAGGGAATTTTCCTCGACTTTGGCCTAGTTAAGTCAGAGCTGTTTTTATCCTGATTCCATCTGAATGAAACCATATCGTGGGTACCATTTTGGAAGTCTGTACTTAGGCCATTTGAAGGGGCTCTGCTGCTCTCTTTCCTTCTTGGTGTTTACTATTGACCCTGATCAGCAGACTAGTATGCATGCCAAGTCGGGTTCCTGTTGATGTTGACATCTTGGTAATTCCACTTGTGGTGCCTCATACTTCATCTGGTAATGAAAATTTGACTTGTGGTTTCCTCTCATAGGGCTCTTCAATACAGCCTAATTGATCCATTGCCAACAAGTGGCTCTTGAGGAGATCGATTCCTCCAGGTCTCATCAGGACCCAGAGAGCCTCCCAGGGATGTTGGAGGCTCCTCCTCCCCTTTGCACCTCTTCCTGCTGCAGGTTGTGGGGTTTCACCATCAGCGGAGTAGGGCTCCCTCAGAAGCTGTGAGTGGGCTGGGGGAGGCCGGGGTCCCCTTAAACAGACTGATGACCGGCGTCAGCGAGCAGTCTGTGCGCTGAGGTAATGGCAGCAGGATTTACCATTGATGCCAGGGTGGCCTTGCTGCATCACACCAACATGGTAGGTGTGAGACTTGATGCAGAATGAATTGCCAGCAGCCTGCCTTAGTACGAGCAGAAAGGACTGGCATGACCCTCTGTGGATGTTCGCTCTGGTCAATGGACACTCTTCAAAGTGGCACAACCTGAATGCCTCGGGGAGGGCGGTCCCAGGCCTTTTGCTAATGACATGTCCAATGGGGGTTCTCTTTTGTTCGGGGGCACTTCTATTGGTCTTTCATTTATCTATTTTCATCCATCTTTCATTCTTTGGCCCGTGTGGGCCTCCCATCACAGCGGCCTCTGTCGCCGCAGCGCACCAGCTCTGGGAGCATGTGCTGCAGGGCCCCGGCTTGGTAGTTGGACACATCGGTCCAGCCGCTCTGTGGCACACGGGATCCTCGCAGGCCAGGGATCCAACCAGTGCCCCTTGCACTGCAATGCTGTGTCCTTACCCACTGGACCACCAGGGAAGCCCAACGAGGGTTCTCTTGCTGGAGGGGTGCTACAAAGGTTTGCCGAATGTCCAAGGGAATTTTCCTCGACTTTGGCCTAGTTAAGTCAGAGCTGTTTTTATCCTGATTCCATCTGAATGAAACCATATCGTGGGTACCATTTTGGAAGTCTGTACTTAGGCCATTTGAAGGGGCTCTGCTGCTCTCTTTCCTTCTTGGTGTTTACTATTGACCCTGATCAGCAGACTAGTATGCATGCCAAGTCGATTCTGTTGTGTTTGACTCTTGCAACCCTGTGGACCTTAGCCCACTAGGGTCCTCTGTCCATGGAATTCTCCAGGAAGGGTACTGGAGTGGGTTGCCATGCCCTGCTCCAGGGGATTTTCCTGACCCAGAGATTGAATGACTTCACGTTTCTTATGTCTCCGGCATTGGAAGGCAAGTTCTTTACCCCTGGTGCCACCTAGGAAGCCCCAATGGGCTTAGAATACAAATTGTTTTAGAATAAACAATAGAATACACTAGAATACAAATTGTTTTATTCTCTGAGGACATTGTGCTACTCAGATGCTTAAACCTTCAAGTCAGGAACGTAAATAGGTTACTGAACTTTTCTACCACCCTCTTGCTTTCCGTTTTCTATCACAGAGCAGCTGTTGTGTAACTGGATGCTTGACTGAGGTACTCGTGTTCCCTTTGGGTTGGCTCTGAGTCACCTCACTACCCGGACTTTCTGCTGCTCCTAGGGCCTTTCACCTTATACTGGCCCTGTGTAGAATGCTTGATGCGTCTCTTCGTCCTTCACTCTGTGAGTAATAGGGTCATAGTTTGCATATTCATTCTGGATCTTCTCAATGTACCAAGAAGCACTGGAGCTTTTACTTAAAAACCGAAGAAATGAGCTGTATTAAGTACCTTTTCCTGGGCAACAAATGATTCCACAATTTGAAAGCTTAAAATGGCAAATATTTATTATGCTATAGTTCTTGTGGGTCAGGAATTTGGAATCCAGCCGCTCTGTGGCACACGGGATCCTCGCAGGCCAGGGATCCAACCAGTGCCCCTTGCACTGCAATGCTGTGTCCTTACCCACTGGACCACCAGGGAAGCCCAACGAGGGTTCTCTTGCTGGAGGGGTGCTACAAAGGTTTGCCGAATGTCCAAGGGAATTTTCCTCGACTTTGGCCTAGTTAAGTCAGAGCTGTTTTTATCCTGATTCCATCTGAATGAAACCATATCGTGGGTACCATTTTGGAAGTCTGTACTTAGGCCATTTGAAGGGGCTCTGCTGCTCTCTTTCCTTCTTGGTGTTTACTATTGACCCTGATCAGCAGACTAGTATGCATGCCAAGTCGATTCTGTTGTGTTTGACTCTTGCAACCCTGTGGACCTTAGCCCACTAGGGTCCTCTGTCCATGGAATTCTCCAGGGAAGGGTACTGGAGTGGGTTGCCATGCCCTGCTCCAGGGGATTTTCCTGACCCAGAGATTGAATGACTTCACGTTTCTTATGTCTCCGGCATTGGAAGGCAAGTTCTTTACCCCTGGTGCCACCTAGGAAGCCCCAATGGGCTTAGAATACAAATTGTTTTAGAATAAACAATAGAATACACTAGAATACAAATTGTTTTATTCTCTGAGGACATTGTGCTACTCAGATGCTTAAACCTTCAAGTCAGGAACGTAAATAGGTTACTGAACTTTTCTACCACCCTCTTGCTTTCCGTTTTCTATCACAGAGCAGCTGTTGTGTAACTGGATGCTTGACTGAGGTACCCGCGTTCCCTTTGGCTTGGCTCTGAGTCACCTCACTACCCGGACTTTCTGCTGCTCCTAGGGCCTTTCACCTTATACTGGCCCTGTGTAGAATGCTTGATGCGTCTCTTCGTCCTTCACTCTGTGAGTAATAGGGTCATAGTTTGCATATTCATTCTGGATCTTCTCAATGTACCAAGAAGCACTGGAGCTTTTACTTAAAAACCGAAGAAATGAGCTGTATTAAGTACCTTTTCCTGGGCAACAAATGATTCCACAATTTGAAAGCTTAAAATGGCAAATATTTATTATGCTATAGTTCTTGTGGGTCAGGAATTTGGAAGTGGCTTGGCTGAGCGCATCTAGTTTAGGGCCTCTCATAAAGTTGTCGTCAGGAGTTGGCTGGGGTCACAGACACCTGAAGGCTTGCCTTGAGGAGGAGGAGGAGGAGACAGCGTCACTGCGGCTGTTGGCGGGAGGCCTCCGTTCCTCCCTGGAGAGGTCCACGCAGCATGGCACTTGCCGACCCCAAGAGAGAGTAGCCAGGAAGCTGCATTGCCTTTTATGACTTGGACTCTAAAATTGCATAGTGTCATTCCCATTGTCTTTCTGTTCACAGGAGGTCAGTCACTAGGGCCAGCCCACACTCAAGGGGAAGGAGAATTAGTCTCTACATTTTGAACACATTTTAAGCCGCAAGTGTGGCTCCTGGATCTGACCAAGTGGATGAGCAGAGGTGGCTGAGTCCATCCTCTGCTAAAAACTCACTTCTTTGTGTGGGTGGCTTGCAGCATGCTCTAGAGAATTCCATGACCTGTTGAGGATGAAAAATGGCTGGGATACCCAGTTACAGATTTTAGAGTTACTCTGGCAACAGTTACTGACTAGGAGAGCTATCAGTAAGTGCAGTCACTGCTGGCAAGTGCTTCAGTATGTTCCTGAGAGTATGAAACTCATTTTTCAGTTTTTTAAATTTAAATCTTTACATTTGGGTTGGGATTGCCACCTGGTGGTGACACCCTCAAATTGCAGGGTTTCTTGAAACTTGAACCCTGATGGCATGCAATACGGAAGATCTGGGTTCAATCCCTGGGTTGGGAAAATCCTCCGGAGAAGGGAATGGCTATACACTCTAGTATTCTTTTCTCTTTGGCCACTTCTATTGATCTTTAATTCGTTTAACTTTGTTCTTTGTCCTGTGTGGGCCTCCCATCACAGTGGCCTCTCTTGCTGCAGAGCACCGGCTCTGGGCGCATGCACTCCAGAGCTCTGGCTCGCTAGTTGGACACGTCGGTCCAGCCGCTGCATGGCACATGGGATCTTCCCAGGCCAGAGGATCAAACCAGCGCCTCCTGCATTGCAAGGTGGTGTCCTTACCCACTGGACCACCAGGGAAGCCCCTCACTCTAGTATTCTTGCCTGGAGAATTCAATGGACAGGGGAGCCTGGTGGGCCATAGTCCATGGGGTCGCAGAGTTGGACACGACTGAGTGACTAACACTTTATATCTTTTAAAAGGTTTTCAGTTTGAAAAGATAGATACAAAATGACAACTGGGAGAATATTTGCCCCATACCTTTCAAAGCTCATTTATCAAACTCTACCTCACTTGGTTATGACAAAAAGTCTATAGAGTAAATGGAACAGGTGTTATCATCTCTATGTTATAGATGGGAAACAGGCATTAGAGATTGAAACATTGCCCGAAGCTTGGAATAAATCAACAGGGCAAGAGTGAGGGCTGGAACTTAGGCCTCCAAGTCTACAGCCGCAGACCTTTCCTGACGTCTCGTTAGGTGTGGCCCCTACATGGAGGTGGTGGATGCTTCCAAAGAGAGTTTCTCAAGTGAAGTGGGAAGGAGGGGCACCCGAAAGACACGTAGCTTCTCAAGACTGCTGCTGAATACAAGATTTCAACTGCTTGCTATAGAGAAGAGTTTACAGTTCTGTCTCAACATGACTGATGATGTCTTTTGTGTCAGTATTTCTGAGTGCTCTTTTTCTGTGGCAGAATAAAGACATATTACTGTATCTGTTAGTTACTGCTGCATAACAAACCCATCCCGAATCTGTTTGAGTTTTATCGTGGTGGTGACACCCTCAAATTGCAGGGTTTCTTGAAACTTGAACCCTGATGGCATGCAATACGGAAGATCTGGGTTCAATCCCTGGGTTGGGAAAATCCTCCGGAGAAGGGAATGGCTATACACTCTAGTATTCTTTCTCTTTGGCCACTTCTATTGATCTTTAATTCGTTTAACTTTGTTCTTTGTCCTGTGTGGGCCTCCCATCACAGTGGCCTCTCTTGCTGCAGAGCACCGGCTCTGGGCGCATGCACTCCAGAGCTCTGGCTCGCTAGTTGGACACGTCGGTCCAGCCGCTGCATGGCACATGGGATCTTCCCAGGCCAGAGGATCAAACCAGCGCCTCCTGCATTGCAAGGTGGTGTCCTTACCCACTGGACCACCAGGGAAGCCCCTCACTCTAGTATTCTTGCCTGGAGAATTCAATGGACAGGGGAGCCTGGTGGGCCATAGTCCATGGGGTCGCAGAGTTGGACACGACTGAGTGACTAACACTTTATATCTTTTAAAAGGTTTTCAGTTTGAAAAGATAGATACAAAATGACAACTGGGAGAATATTTGCCCCATACCTTTCAAAGCTCATTTATCAAACTCTACCTCACTTGGTTATGACAAAAAGTCTATAGAGTAAATGGAACAGGTGTTATCATCTCTATGTTATAGATGGGAAACAGGCATTAGAGATTGAAACATTGCCCGAAGCTTGGAATAAATCAACAGGGCAAGAGTGAGGGCTGGAACTTAGGCCTCCAAGTCTACAGCCGCAGACCTTTCCTGACGTCTCGTTAGGTGTGGCCCCTACATGGAGGTGGTGGATGCTTCCAAAGAGAGTTTCTCAAGTGAAGTGGGAAGGAGGGGCACCCGAAAGACACGTAGCTTCTCAAGACTGCTGCTGAATACAAGATTTCAACTGCTTGCTATAGAGAAGAGTTTACAGTTCTGTCTCAACATGACTGATGATGTCTTTTGTGTCAGTATTTCTGAGTGCTCTTTTTCTGTGGCAGAATAAAGACATATTACTGTATCTGTTAGTTACTGCTGCATAACAAACCCATCCCCGAATCTGGTGTCTTCATGCAACCGTGACTTATTTCTCATCATTGTGTGAGTTGGGTAGTGCTTGGCTGGGTGATGATTCTGCTCCATGTGGCATCCAGTAGGATCACTCATTTGGCTGCTCTCAACTGCTGACTGGGTTGGGCTGGGCCAGAAGGTACAAGCCGGCTTTCCTCACATGCCTCACACCCTGTGGTCTTCTGCGGTGGTCCCTCTCTGTGTCTGGCTTGGGCTTCCTCACAGCATGGTGGTCTCAGGGGAACTGGTAGAGTCCAGTTTCCAAGGGAGTAAGCACAAGTTGATGGTTCTCTTAAGACCCAGCTCTGAAGTCCCAGAATGAGCACCATTTCCCTCACCTTCTGATGGTCAGAGAAAGTCACAAGGCCAGCCCAGACTCACAGAGAGGAGAAATAGACTCCACATCTTGGTGTGAAGAGCAGCATGCTCATGCAATAAGAGGAGGTGATGTTGGTGGCCCAGTTAGGGGTCTCTCTGCTACAGTAACATGCATGTGTCCACCTGGTAAAGAAAGCACACCATCCACACGTGTGAAGAAAACTGCCTGTTAAATCCACCAAGTGTGCATAGGCATTTGTGAAAATTCAGAAACAGCACATTTCACCCAGTTATGAAGCTAAGGTGGAGAGACAGTCCTGGGACGTGAGTCCTCCCTCCGCTTGTTGGCAGACCAGGCCCTCCTATGGGCTCTTCTCTGGGATTTCAGGTAGCTCCAGGAGTCGCGGCCCTGATCATAAGGTTTACTATAAGCATCTAACCCAACTCAGTTTAGACAGATATTTATGAATAGAGAAAAAAATTTGGAAACATGATCTAAAAACCTGTTAGATGGTAGAAAAATATGAATTCTCGATATCATGATAATGGTAGGTCCAAAGCCTTTTATCTGGATTTGAATTATGGTTCAGATCCAAGGAATATGCTCAAATATGTACTTCTCTAGTCATTTATGTCTAGAAAATGGTCCCTCTGTTTTAGTTTCACGCCATCCCTCCACTCAACTGCATTCTTAGTTCCTGAGCAAGCTTTTTGTCATTTTATGGGTCAAACTGCAATTAACAGGTATTACTGTATCTGTTAGTTACTGCTGCATAACAAACCCATCCCCGAATCTGGTGTCTTCATGCAACCGTGACTTATTTCTCATCATTGTGTGAGTTGGGTAGTGCTTGGCTGGGTGATGATTCTGCTCCATGTGGCATCCAGTAGGATCACTCATTTGGCTGCTCTCAACTGCTGACTGGGTTGGGCTGGGCCAGAAGGTACAAGCCGGCTTTCCTCACATGCCTCACACCCTGTGGTCTTCTGCGGTGGTCCCTCTCTGTGTCTGGCTTGGGCTTCCTCACAGCATGGTGGTCTCAGGGGAACTGGTAGAGTCCAGTTTCCAAGGGAGTAAGCACAAGTTGATGGTTCTCTTAAGACCCAGCTCTGAAGTCCCAGAATGAGCACCATTTCCCTCACCTTCTGATGGTCAGAGAAAGTCACAAGGCCAGCCCAGACTCACAGAGAGGAGAAATAGACTCCACATCTTGGTGTGAAGAGCAGCATGCTCATGCAATAAGAGGAGGTGATGTTGGTGGCCCAGTTAGGGCTCTCTCTGCTACAGTAACATGCATGTGTCCACCTGGTAAAGAAAGCACACCATCCACACGTGTGAAGAAAACTGCCTGTTAAATCCACCAAGTGTGCATAGGCATTTGTGAAAATTCAGAAACAGCACATTTCACCCAGTTATGAAGCTAAGGTGGAGAGACAGTCCTGGGACGTGAGTCCTCCCTCCGCTTGTTGGCAGACCAGGCCCTCCTATGGGCTCTTCTCTGGGATTTCAGGTAGCTCCAGGAGTCGCGGCCCTGATCATAAGGTTTACTATAAGCATCTAACCCAACTCAGTTTAGACAGATATTTATGAATAGAGAAAAAAATTTGGAAACATGATCTAAAAACCTGTTAGATGGTAGAAAAATATGAATTCTCGATATCATGATAATGGTAGGTCCAAAGCCTTTTATCTGGATTTGAATTATGGTTCAGATCCAAGGAATATGCTCAAATATGTACTTCTCTAGTCATTTATGTCTAGAAAATGGTCCCTCTGTTTTAGTTTCACGCCATCCCTCCACTCAACTGCATTCTTAGTTCCTGAGCAAGCTTTTGTTAGCTCTTAACTGCTTTGAGAGAATAGGGTACAGGAGTTCAAACTGCAATTAACAGGATTCCCAGCTGGAACTTCTGTTATTTCATGTGATTGTCCTCTCACCTGCAAATTTGCATCAACCACATATTTGTAGAGCTCATTATTTTTTTTCAGAGAGCTTTCAGATGCGTTATTACATTTAATTTTCATGACAATATCATAGAACACCGAGTAAGATTGGTCCCTTGAAGAAAGAAGGAAAGAGAAGTCCAGGGATGTTAACATGTTCTGGACCAGGGGATTTTCGTAGAAACAAATGCCTGTGGCTGATGATTTGTTACGTAAGTGAACATGGAAAGACTTCAGTCAATATTGTTCAGGTAACAAAAAATGCACTAGTATGTCTTTGGTCAGTAAGTTGTTACAAATTTGGTCAAGGAGTGGCAGAGGCAGACTTATGAACTCTTTCTCAGTTTCCTCCCTTTCTGTTTCCACACATCCAGCTTATAATGCCCAGGCCACGGGGACCAGTCATGATGAAAGAGCAATTCTTAGACTAAAACATCTGTTAGGAGCTTAGTAATGGTTTTGGTCATAAAGTTAAGATATGAAGATATACATCTTTAACTTGAATTTCAGTTAGTGGCGTAAAAACCTGCTTTTTTGCAGCCCGTGGAGGGGCCAGCAGGAGCATGTTATTACCTAGCTAGCCCTGATAGCGGCTTTCTCTTTGGAGGGGATTTGAGGTCGCTCATTCCCTCGTGGACCTGAGTATCACATAGAACAGCAATGAAACCTGGGTGCGCCTCAGGGGTTGAAGTGCTTCCATAAAGCCCACTTGGATCATTACTGCCCAGGAGGCCAGGGCCCGTTGACAGCCCCGTCGAGCCATCAGCCAGCCAACTCAGAGCACTGCATACCGGCTAAGGAGGAGGCTTTCTCGATAGCAACGAACGGGCTTTCCTGCTGTGCTAAAATTAGAGCTGAAAGATAAACACAGATGTATCTTTGGAGTGGAATAATAATGTTACGCCATACGGGAGAAGGTTAGTGTGGATTGGTGATCCTATTGTCCTTGGAGTTCTTTAGAACTCTGTTATGAGCTATGCGGAGATGGGGGGACCGTGCATTTTGGTTTACCAGGGATAGTCTCAGTACAGTTTCTTGTGCTTGCATAATTATTACAGAGTATGTTTCCTTTTGCTCTCCAAAGTGTTTAGCTTTGGGGGGTAATTATATGGTCCCCTGTAGCCTGGAGCTCCGCACTGAGTAGGTGCTTAGAGAAGTTTAGTCCCTTTCCTTGAGAAGCCAGTAACATCTACTGGGAGGGGACCATACAGTGTGTGTTCTGTGCTTTTAGTTTTATTTTAAAATTATTCTTTGTTGAGGTATTGTTGCTTCACGATGTGCTAGTTTCTGCTGCAATGTGAATCAGCTGCATGTATACACTTATCCCTTCTTTTTTTGGATAGCCTTCCAATGTAGGTCACCAGGGAACATTAGTAGCTCTCTGGGCTGTACAGTAGGTTCTCATGAGGCACCTGTTGTACATGTAGTATCAATAGTATGAACATGTCAATCCCAACCTCTCCATTTGTCCCCCCCTACCTTTATTTGTGCTTTTAATGAGCCTGTTCTTCTTGACTCTAGAAGTTGAAATAAGGCTTGATTGAGCTTTTTCTTAAAAGTGAAAATGCTTATTCAAATTCCTATTGGCCTGACCTCTGCGGGCGTTGAATTCAGCTGAGCACATAGGAAAAAGTGTCCCTGGTTCTTCAGAGATGAATGCGTTACCTCCTCATAATAGTATCGTCCATTGTATTTAGAACTTAGTAGATTGGTTCTCATGCATGACAGTATCTCCCAGCAATGCAATTCAGTGGAACTGGAGACACAGAGAATCCCACAACTTCTTAGTAACACCACAGAAATTGGAACCGAGGCTTTTCCCAACTTTTGATTCTACATCCTCCCCTTAATCCCGCCTCTTGTAGAGATTCCCATTAGATCTATCTGTCCATAGCCATGTTGGCTTAAGATGTTTCTTTTATCATCTGGTAGAGCTTAAGGCTCAGTGAAATGGGCGAAGGTGTAACATGCTGACCCAGGTGACAGTCAAGAATCTGGTTGCTCTGGAACGAGCACTGTTGCCAGCCTACCCGTCTAGGGTGGCCACGGGGCACCTTCGTTAAACAAGCCTTCTGTTTGTTGAGTAGGTGTATGCTTTGCAAGGCATCTTTTCTGCAGTGTCTGTCACCAGCATCTGGTTGATGCATCAGAAGCATAAGGCACAGGTGAGAGGTCTCAGAATCATCATTTTTCCCTCATAAAGGAGGAAGGAAGCCCAGGAAGATGAAGTGGATGGTTCAAGGTGACACAGGAGGAAAAAGGCAGTGTCTGGTTCAGAGCTGAAGCATTTCTGCCAGTTGACCCCTCCTGGCCCCTCCTTCCTGATTTCATGGAGATTTTCCGGCATGTTGGTACACTCAGGAGAGCTAGGTTGACTCCAGGGCCACACCTCATGAAAGGCTGAGACGGAGTTTCCTCTCTGAAGAAGGATGAGCTTCGTCTCTGATGCCACAGTGGTGAGACATTAGTTAATTAAGGCTTGTTTTCGAATGAAGCCAAGTGGACAGAAGGTAAGATGGGCAAAGGACTTAGCGGGGAGAGGGTTTTTAAGGCTCCCAGAACCTGCCGGTCACAAATGGGATTGGGAAAATGCTAGAGGCCCACAAGGGTTGGAGAAGATAGAAAGTAAAGTCCAGTAAAGCATTCGAGATAGGCCAGTGGCTTCTTCCACAGGATAGCCTTCCAGTGTGTTTGGTTGCTCATTTGGATCAGGGAAAACTTGAGGGGTAAGGAATTTTAGACAGCTATTGCACAAGTCTATAAAGACAAGAGCTAGAGTAGAAATGGAGGACCAAAGTACTCCCTTGCTCTGAGTTAGAATAATGCCGTTTCCTCCTTGCCACAGACTTTGAAAGATCTCAGTAAGAGCGTCAGAGCCACATCAGTGGAAGCGACCAGCTCATGGTTGTGGCCAGCTTCATTGTAACTCCTCCTCTGTTGTCCATCTCGTTTCCTTCTATTTTGGTTTCTGTCTGCCTTGTGTGATGGAAGGCACAGGCTGATTTAGATTTCTTCAAACCAGTTAGAGGCTTTTTACCTCCAAGCAAGGTGGGACTTTTGATGGAGTGAAAGGAGCAGAGCTGATTGGGTGAGAAGAGAGGATCGTCATGCCTGTTGGTCACTTTCTAACTTTGGAAGAAGTTGACGTAGAATCACTGGATGTTAGAACTCAAAAAAAGAGCCCTAGGAACTAGGCAGTTCAACTTTTTGTTGAATGCGGGTACATTCAACTTCTCTGTGACTACATAAATTGCTGGCCATTCAGGCATTTTTGGAACCCTTTTCAGAGAGTCAGAATTTCTAGGCATACCTCATATATGACACTTCTTTGCACTTTGCTGATATTGCAGTTTTTTACAGACTGAAGGTTTGTGGCAATCCTGCATTGTCAAATGATGATTAGCATTTTTAGTGATAAAGTATTTTCTAATTAAGATAGGTACACTTTTTTTAGTCATGCTGATATTGCACACGTTGTAGTCTACAGTATAACGTAAACATGATTTTTGTAGGCACTGAGATACCAAAAGAAAAATAACTACCTGCTGCGTTGTTCACTGTATTGCTATGATCAGGAACTGAACCAGCAACATTACCCATGTTTGCCTGTACCGTCAGAAGACGGTTCATTCCATTTCATTTTTTAACCCATGAACACTGAGATAGCACCTGTTTTGCTCCAGATACTGACTGGTGTGAATCCTTTCTATTTACTAAGTCCTAGAGCTAGCAGAATTTTATCCCTATTTTATAAATAAAGACATTGAGACAGAGAGGTTAAGTATCTTACCCAAGGTCACACAGCAAGTTAAGTGAGAGAGGTAGGACTGGAACCCAGTCAGTGTGACTCCACAGTGAGTCCACTTAACCACCAACTTGTCTCCCTCTCCCATAAGACATCTTGAGTAATTACAATTTGTTTCTTATTTTTGCTTCCAGTTGGCCCTTTGCATTTTCTATTCCAGGGTCTTTCATGTAATTTGTATTCTCCTGGTATTTCCTCTGGCTGAATGCAGTTTTCTACATGCAGTAGCCTGGTGAGAAGTGCATGAGACTTAAGATCAGACTTACCTAAGTTGGAATCTCAGCCTCTTCACTTGCTAGCTATATAAACTTGAGCAGACATTTTATCAATTTTTCTACGCAGAGGGCCCTTCATTTGTGAAATTAGACTAAGCTTCCTGGGCCATTGTAAAGATGAGCAAGGGGGACTCACAGTGCGAACCCCATAAAAGGTCTATATTGTTGTGTTAGCTATCTAACTATGATGTCGTCTATATTCCTTCTTCAGAAATTGATCTGTAGAATCAAACAATCTCAATCAAAACCTTAGTTGGCTAGTTTGAAGAAACTGACAAGGCAATCTAAAATGTATGTGAGAATGCAAAGCAATAGTGAAAATGAAGGACAACATTGGAGGGTTCCACCTGATTTCAAGATTTGCTATAAAGCTATCGTAACAAAGAGAGTATCGTACTGACAAAGGAAAAACATATAGATCAATGAAAGAGAATAGAGTCTAGAAATAGACTCACACATCTACAATTAATTGATCTTTTACAAAGAGGCAAAGTCAAGTCAATAAGGGCTATTTAACAGATGGTGCTGGGAAAAATGGGTGTGTGTGTGTGCTTAGTCACTCAGTAGTGTCTGACTCCTTGTGACCCTTTGGACTGTAGCCTGCCAGGCTCCTCTGTCCATGAGGTTTCCAGGCACGTATACTGGAGTGGGTTACCGTGTCCTTCTCCGGGAGACTGAACTGATGCAAGGATTGAACCACATCACCTGTGTATCCTGCATTATGGATGGGTTCTTTACCCACGGAGCCATCAGGGAAGCTCAGGAAAAAATGGATATCTATCTCTAAATAAACCTTGACCTCGACTCTACTGTACATATCAAAACTAATCTTAGGGCTTCCCTGGTGGTCCAGTGTGTAAGGACACTGCCTTGCAGTGCAAGGGGCGCCGGTTCGAGCTCTGGCCTGGGAAGATCCCACGTGCCGCGGAGCGGCTGGACTGATGTGTCCAATTACCGAGCCGGAGCTCTGGAGTGCATGCGCCCAGGGCCAGTGCTCTGCAACAACAGATGCCACCGCGATGGGAGGCCCACAGGAGCCAAAGAACAAAGATGGATGAAACTAGACAAATGAAAGACCAGTGGAAATGGCCCGCCCACCCCCGTCCCTCCCCGCCCCCGCCAAAATAAGTAAATAAATAAATGTTTAACAACAACAACAAAAAACTAATCTTAGATCATAGACTTAATGTGAACACTATAGACATAAAACTTCAAGAAAAAAATGCAGGAGATGTTCTTTAAGCATTTTGACTAGTCAGAGATGGAGACACAAGAAACACTATAGCCATAAAAGAAAAAAAGGATGTGTTGAACTTTATCGAAACTGGATATTTTGTTCATGAAGAAATGTTATTAAGAAAATGGACAATTTTATGACTGGGAAGAATTATTTGCAACACATATAAATAAGTGTGTGCGTGCTTAGTTGCTCAGTCATATTTGACTCTTTACAGCTTCTGTCCATGGGACATTCCAGGCCAGGATGCTGCAATGGGTTGCCAATTCCTTCTCCAAGGGATCTTCTGACCCAGGAATCGAACCCACATCTCCTGCATCTCCTTCATTGGCAGGCAGGTTCATTTCTACTGTGCCACCTTGGAAGCCTATCTATGAGACTTACTTAAAATGTGATAAAGAACTCCTACAAATCAATAAGAAGATGACTAATAACCTGACGAAAAGCATGGGCAAAAAGCTTGAACAGAAGAAGATACGTGCATATGCTTATAACAAATGGGGAATGCAAATTAAATGAGATGCTACTCACAACTGCTAGAATAACAAGTCAGAAAGACTGGCAATATCAAATGTTGGCAAGAATATGGAATGACTGAGATGTTTGTACAAGACTGTGAGGCGTGTAAATGACACAGCCCTCTTGGAGAAATTAGAAGTTCTCATAAAGTTAAATACATCCTATGGCCCAGCTCTTTCACTCTTACCAATGAATCTTTACACAAGAGAAATGAAAACATGTGTCCATAAAAAGACTCATATGAGAATGTTTGTAGCAGCTTTATTCATAATAGTCCCAAACTGGAGTCAACCCAAAAGCTCATCAATGGATAAATGGATGAATAAATTGAATTATAATCATGCAAAAGGAATAAAATAGAATGAAATACTGATACACATAACAGAATCTCAAGAACAAAAATATAGTGAGTGGGGGGGTGGGGGAAGCCAGGAAAAAAAGTAATTCCTAAATGATTCATGTGAAGTTCAGGAACAGACAAAATGAATAGACTATGATAGAAATCAGAACAGCTTGCCTTTATTAGGGGTATGTGGTGGGAATTGAGCAGAAGGGACTGTGAGGAAATTTTCAGGGGAAGCAGAAGCATTTTGTTTCTTGCTTGGGGGTGATGGTTACATGGGTGAACATAGTTGTGAGGGCTCGCCGTGTTAAACACTTAAGACCTGTATAAATTCTACCTAAACATTTAAAAATAATAATCCTATCTGAAATTGAGTGTGTTAATGATTTAAACAGCAGCAAGTGCATTGGGGCTGTTATTTCTGTGATTTAAACTTTCTACTTGTATTAATGTGGCCGGTGATTGCATTCATTTTTTTTAAAGCGGCCACTTGATTACACTCTTGCCATTTATGGAATTTGTGGCTAATGAACACTGCCAAGTCTCCCTTTTAACCATGAATCATTGCCAAGCAGTGCTCCTTTCTGTGATGCCTTCTTTGTTTATGTAAGTGGGTCTACAGGTAGCTCTCGAAGGAGTGAATAGAACTTAGATAAACAAAGGAGATATTTCAGAAGAGAGAGTAATGCTGTAAATCATAATGGTCGCTTAAAATGAGGTTGTGCTGACTGCTGGACGCTCTCTAGGGCTTTACACATATTTGCCAATTTAACTCTCAGAACAACTCTGTGGGAAAAAGGGAAAGTGTTAGTCTCTTAGTCATGTCAGATTCTTTGGCACTCAGTGGACTGTAGCCCACCAGGCTCCTCTGTCCAGTTCTCATAAAGTTAAATACATCCTATGGCCCAGCTCTTTCACTCTTACCAATGAATCTTTACACAAGAGAAATGAAAACATGTGTCCATAAAAAGACTCATATGAGAATGTTTGTAGCAGCTTTATTCATAATAGTCCCAAACTGGAGTCAACCCAAAAGCTCATCAATGGATAAATGGATGAATAAATTGAATTATAATCATGCAAAAGGAATAAAATAGAATGAAATACTGATACACATAACAGAATCTCAAGAACAAAAATATAGTGAGTGGGGGGGTGGGGGAAGCCAGGAAAAAAAGTAATTCCTAAATGATTCATGTGAAGTTCAGGAACAGACAAAATGAATAGACTATGATAGAAATCAGAACAGCTTGCCTTTATTAGGGGTATGTGGTGGGAATTGAGCAGAAGGGACTGTGAGGAAATTTTCAGGGGAAGCAGAAGCATTTTGTTTCTTGCTTGGGGTGATGGTTACATGGGTGAACATAGTTGTGAGGGCTCGCCGTGTTAAACACTTAAGACCTGTATAAATTCTACCTAAACATTTAAAAATAATAATCCTATCTGAAATTGAGTGTGTTAATGATTTAAACAGCAGCAAGTGCATTGGGGCTGTTATTTCTGTGATTTAAACTTTCTACTTGTATTAATGTGGCCGGTGATTGCATTCATTTTTTTTAAAGCGGCCACTTGATTACACTCTTGCCATTTATGGAATTTGTGGCTAATGAACACTGCCAAGTCTCCCTTTTAACCATGAATCATTGCCAAGCAGTGCTCCTTTCTGTGATGCCTTCTTTGTTTATGTAAGTGGGTCTACAGGTAGCTCTCGAAGGAGTGAATAGAACTTAGATAAACAAAGGAGATATTTCAGAAGAGAGAGTAATGCTGTAAATCATAATGGTCGCTTAAAATGAGGTTGTGCTGACTGCTGGACGCTCTCTAGGGCTTTACACATAT
The DNA here is from genome assembly GCA_022376925.1 of Tragulus kanchil. NCBI lineage: Eukaryota > Metazoa > Chordata > Mammalia > Artiodactyla > Tragulidae > Tragulus > Tragulus kanchil. Next base: position 142,322,546 of record JAIOJX010000003.1, read on the forward strand.
TTGCCAATTTAACTCTCAGAACAACTCTGTGGGAAAAAGGGAAAGTGTTAGTCTCTTAGTCATGTCAGATTCTTTGGCACTCAGTGGACTGTAGCCCACCAGGCTCCTCTGTCCATGGGATTCTCCAGGCAAGAATACTGGAGTGGGTGGCCATTCCCTTCTCCAGGGGATCTTCCCAACCCAGGGATCGAACCCGTGTCTCCTGTGTTACAGTCAGGTTCTTCACCATCTGAGCCCCCGGGAAGGCTCTCTATTGGAGAGATGCTACGATTAGCCCATTTCATGGATGAGGCAATCTGAGGCACAGTGAGAATAAACCACTTCTTGCCTAAGGTCATGTGGTCAGTAAGAGATGGAGCTGGAATTCACATCCATTCCCCAAACTCAGTTCTTAGCGCCTATGCTACACTCTACCTGACCCCTAGTTTTCTTCTGCTTGATATTTTGACCTGTTCTGTCTCTGGTTAGCCGCCTTAGAATAGCCCAACATGGGCTTAGTTCCCTAGGGAGCATACCCAGAGCACTTCATGAATTCTTTACATGACTCTTGTGGGAGAACCTGTCTCTGAACAGGCAGCTGGACGCAATGAGGGGAAATGTCACTCGTGATCTCCAGACCTTATTCCAAGCCCAGCCTTTGCAGTCTGTCTCCACACACCCAAGTTCAGAGAATTCCTTAAATACCATCAATTAGCCTTGAAGGCGCAGGCTGCTGTTCTCCGTATCTAACCACATGGACATCGGTTACACAAAGTCAGGTCGGGACACACAGCTGGGTAGCAACTCACGTCTGAAAGGAAGAGAGACTTGGCAGTTACCATTAGCCACAAACTCCATAAATGGCAAGAGTGTGATGATTACACTCTTGCCATTTATGGAATTTGTGGCTAATGAACACTGCCAAGTCTCCCTTTTAACCATGAATCATTGCCAAGCAGTGCTCCTTTCTGTGATGCCTTCTTTGTTTATGTAAGTGGGTCTACAGGTAGCTCTCGAAGGAGTGAATAGAACTTAGATAAACAAAGGAGATATTTCAGAAGAGAGAGTAATGCTGTAAATCATAATGGTCGCTTAAAATGAGGTTGTGCTGACTGCTGGACGCTCTCTAGGGCTTTACACATATTTGCCAATTTAACTCTCAGAACAACTCTGTGGGAAAAAGGGAAAGTGTTAGTCTCTTAGTCATGTCAGATTCTTTGGCACTCAGTGGACTGTAGCCCACCAGGCTCCTCTGTCCATGGGATTCTCCAGGCAAGAATACTGGAGTGGGTGGCCATTCCCTTCTCCAGGGATCTTCCCAACCCAGGGATCGAACCCGTGTCTCCTGTGTTACAGTCAGGTTCTTCACCATCTGAGCCCCCGGGAAGGCTCTCTATTGGAGAGATGCTACGATTAGCCCATTTCATGGATGAGGCAATCTGAGGCACAGTGAGAATAAACCACTTCTTGCCTAAGGTCATGTGGTCAGTAAGAGATGGAGCTGGAATTCACATCCATTCCCCAAACTCAGTTCTTAGCGCCTATGCTACACTCTACCTGACCCCTAGTTTTCTTCTGCTTGATATTTTGACCTGTTCTGTCTCTGGTTAGCCGCTTAGAATAGCCCAACATGGGCTTAGTTCCCTAGGGAGCATACCCAGAGCACTTCATGAATTCTTTACATGACTCTTGTGGGAGAACCTGTCTCTGAACAGGCAGCTGGACGCAATGAGGGGAAATGTCACTCGTGATCTCCAGACCTTATTCCAAGCCCAGCCTTTGCAGTCTGTCTCCACACACCCAAGTTCAGAGAATTCCTTAAATACCATCAATTAGCCTTGAAGGCGCAGGCTGCTGTTCTCCGTATCTAACCACATGGACATCGGTTACACAAAGTCAGGTCGGGACACACAGCTGGGTAGCAACTCACGTCTGAAAGGAAGAGAGACTTGGCAGTTACCATTAGCCACAAACTCCATAAATGGCAAGAGTGTGATGATACTGCTTACCAAAAAGAAAAAGTGAAATCAAACTCAAGCCATATTAATAGAAGTAGAATGGCAAAGGGTCAGACAACAGAGTGACTGAGCCCACACACACGTTCAGATGATGGAATAATAGCCCCAAAGCACTCTTCACAATTTAGAGTAAATCTTAACATGTTCAGTTTCAGATGTCGTTATTATCACTTTTAACATTTAGGCAGATTTTACCCAGACATTAAGTGTTTAGTGTAATGTCTGTGCAACTTTAGTTGTGTCGACTCTTTGCAACGCTATGGACTGTAGCCCACTAGGCTTCTCTGCCATCAGATTCTCCAAGCAAGAACACTGGGGTGAATAGCCATGCTCTCCTCCAGGGGATCTTTCTGACCCAGGGATCGAACCCATGTCTCTGATGTCTCCTGCATTGGCAGGCAGGTTCTTTGCCACTAGTGCCACCTGGGAAGCCCTGTTTAGTGACTATGCCTACCCATATCACCATCACCATAATTAAGACACAGGATGATCCTGCTACCCTCAAGACTTTCTTTATTTCCCTCATCAGTTCCCATCCATCCTCATCAAAAGGATATTTTGATCCAGAGAAAAGAGATCTTATGGGTCAGATTGGAACTTACATTTGCTGACCTTTATCAAGCACTTCGTACATGTCACAGACCCAGAGGAAGAGTCCCTTGGAAGGGGGCGGCATGGGCGGGAAACAGCTCATTGAGGAGGCAGATTTGATCTTACTGGCTGGGAACACTGCTGTCCACAGCTCACAGCCAGTCTTGGAGGATGCTCACCTGTGCTAAAGTCATGTCTCTGTCCTGCTCATTTTCCTTCTAGACCAGTGATCTAGGGACCAGGGAGTCTTGCAGATGAAAACAAAGGTTTCTGGTTTCACATGCCAAAGGAAGCTGTCAATGGAACATTGAATTAACTAGAACAATCGTTCAGGAAAAAAGCAGGCAGGCTGCTGTTCTCCGTATCTAACCACATGGACATCGGTTACACAAAGTCAGGTCGGGACACACAGCTGGGTAGCAACTCACGTCTGAAAGGAAGAGAGACTTGGCAGTTACCATTAGCCACAAACTCCATAAATGGCAAGAGTGTGATGATACTGCTTACCAAAAAGAAAAAGTGAAATCAAACTCAAGCCATATTAATAGAAGTAGAATGGCAAAGGGTCAGACAACAGAGTGACTGAGCCCACACACACGTTCAGATGATGGAATAATAGCCCCAAAGCACTCTTCACAATTTAGAGTAAATCTTAACATGTTCAGTTTCAGATGTCGTTATTATCACTTTTAACATTTAGGCAGATTTTACCCAGACATTAAGTGTTTAGTGTAATGTCTGTGCAACTTTAGTTGTGTCGACTCTTTGCAACGCTATGGACTGTAGCCCACTAGGCTTCTCTGCCATCAGATTCTCCAAGCAAGAACACTGGGGTGAATAGCCATGCTCTCCTCCAGGGGATCTTTCTGACCCAGGGATCGAACCCATGTCTCTGATGTCTCCTGCATTGGCAGGCAGGTTCTTTGCCACTAGTGCCACCTGGGAAGCCCTGTTTAGTGACTATGCCTACCCATATCACCATCACCATAATTAAGACACAGGATGATCCTGCTACCCTCAAGACTTTCTTTATTTCCCCCTCATCAGTTCCCATCCATCCTCATCAAAAGGATATTTTGATCCAGAGAAAAGAGATCTTATGGGTCAGATTGGAACTTACATTTGCTGACCTTTATCAAGCACTTCGTACATGTCACAGACCCAGAGGAAGAGTCCCTTGGAAGGGGGCGGCATGGGCGGGAAACAGCTCATTGAGGAGGCAGATTTGATCTTACTGGCTGGGAACACTGCTGTCCACAGCTCACAGCCAGTCTTGGAGGATGCTCACCTGTGCTAAAGTCATGTCTCTGTCCTGCTCATTTTCCTTCTAGACCAGTGATCTAGGGACCAGGGAGTCTTGCAGATGAAAACAAAGGTTTCTGGTTTCACATGCCAAAGGAAGCTGTCAATGGAACATTGAATTAACTAGAACATTCCAGGTGGTGAGTTATAAGTCTTATTTAGACCTTTTAATGATCTACTTTCTTAATAGACTGTCAAATTGGCCTTAAAGTCTGTCAGAAAGAAGACATGAGAACGCGTTGGACCAGAAGACACCCACAGGACATAAAGTGATGTTATACTTGGGAGAGATGCCTAGTGTGTATACTTGATTCAGAAGACATATCTTGGTTTTCCTTAGGACTCCATCATGGTTCAGCTCTGCATACATGCTTTCTTTGGGCTGCAAAGTCTTTAACTGAAAATTGGAATTAATGTGATTTCTCTATCTCAAGTTTATATGAGATATGAAAATATGAGATATGGACACGATGTATATAGAGAGAGGATATAAGATATGAAGTAGTTAGAGGTCTAAAAATGTGTTCAAGAAGTGTGACGTTAGGGAGCATGGCCTGTCAAAACCATCGCTATGGCTCCTTGAAGAAGCTGAGCCAGTGGAAAAACAAAATAGAAACATTGTTGGCTCTGGGACCATCAAGCAACATTTTCAGTCCTGTGTGTTGGAAAATTTACCCTGCATCATCCATCCTTCAAGGCTCCCTCCCTTCCCTGCTAAAACCTCCTGAGAAATGTTGGACTCTGAATGTTAGACTCGATCTTCTAAATCAAGTCAACTGACTTTAATATTAAATATCTGCTGCATGCCAAGCACTGTGAAGGCTATAAAAATGAGTAAGAAATAGCTCCTGCCCTTCGGATATTTCAGGAAGAGATCTTATGGGTCAGATTGGAACTTACATTTGCTGACCTTTATCAAGCACTTCGTACATGTCACAGACCCAGAGGAAGAGTCCCTTGGAAGGGGGCGGCATGGGCGGGAAACAGCTCATTGAGGAGGCAGATTTGATCTTACTGGCTGGGAACACTGCTGTCCACAGCTCACAGCCAGTCTTGGAGGATGCTCACCTGTGCTAAAGTCATGTCTCTGTCCTGCTCATTTTCCTTCTAGACCAGTGATCTAGGGACCAGGGAGTCTTGCAGATGAAAACAAAGGTTTCTGGTTTCACATGCCAAAGGAAGCTGTCAATGGAACATTGAATTAACTAGAACATTCCAGGTGGTGAGTTATAAGTCTTATTTAGACCTTTTAATGATCTACTTTCTTAATAGACTGTCAAATTGGCCTTAAAGTCTGTCAGAAAGAAGACATGAGAACGCGTTGGACCAGAAGACACCCACAGGACATAAAGTGATGTTATACTTGGGAGAGATGCCTAGTGTGTATACTTGATTCAGAAGACATATCTTGGTTTTCCTTAGGACTCCATCATGGTTCAGCTCTGCATACATGCTTTCTTTGGGCTGCAAAGTCTTTAACTGAAAATTGGAATTAATGTGATTTCTCTATCTCAAGTTTATATGAGATATGAAAATATGAGATATGGACACGATGTATATAGAGAGAGGATATAAGATATGAAGTAGTTAGAGGTCTAAAAATGTGTTCAAGAAGTGTGACGTTAGGGAGCATGGCCTGTCAAAACCATCGCTATGGCTCCTTGAAGAAGCTGAGCCAGTGGAAAAACAAAATAGAAACATTGTTGGCTCTGGGACCATCAAGCAACATTTTCAGTCCTGTGTGTTGGAAAATTTACCCTGCATCATCCATCCTTCAAGGCTCCCTCCCTTCCCTGCTAAAACCTCCTGAGAAATGTTGGACTCTGAATGTTAGACTCGATCTTCTAAATCAAGTCAACTGACTTTAATATTAAATATCTGCTGCATGCCAAGCACTGTGAAGGCTATAAAAATGAGTAAGAAATAGCTCCTGCCCTTCAGGAATTTACAGCTTGGTCATATCCCTTACATGAGGAGAAGAATCTCAAGCGAACCATGCCTTCCTGTTTCATTCACTAGCACTACTGGTCTTCTTATTAGTTTATCTTGATTTGTCTGAGTCTCTGCTTTTTCACACATTTAAATAACACATGAGTTTCCTTTCTACAGAGAACAGCGGCCTAGCCAGGAAAAAAAAAATCCTTTCCTGGACTTCTAACACAAGACCAGAAAATATGACTGTATCTTTTGAAAGAGACATAAATAAAGTTGCTATTGTTGTGTTCTCAATTTATGGATGTTTTTTGTTTTAAAAGGGTCCACACACCTGTATCTTCATCATTCGTGCCCTGAACTCTTTTTTTAACTAAATGCCACCCTTTATGTGAATGTTACAAACTTTTCCATTAATGTCCTCTTCCCTGTTCCAGGAACCAGTCCAGAGTAAGGCATGCCACTTAGCTGCCATGTCTCCCTTGGGTCCCCCTGTCTATGATAACGTCTGTCTTCCCTTGTTTGCTCATAACCTTGGCAGTCTTGAAGAGTGCTGGCTCAGGATCACGTCCCCCAGTCCAGGTCTGCCTGATGTTTGTCACATGATTGGTCTAGGGTTATGGGTTTTGGGAAAGAACCCTGCAGAGATGAAGTGCCTTTCTTGTCACATCATCTCAAGGTGCAGGACATTCACAGATGGGACTGATGACGTCAACCTCGATTACTTGATTAAGGAAGTATTTCCCATGGTTTTTTCTACCATAAAAAGCTCTTCTTCTCTTTGTATACTGTTAGGGAGCATGGCCTGTCAAAACCATCGCTATGGCTCCTTGAAGAAGCTGAGCCAGTGGAAAAACAAAATAGAAACATTGTTGGCTCTGGGACCATCAAGCAACATTTTCAGTCCTGTGTGTTGGAAAATTTACCCTGCATCATCCATCCTTCAAGGCTCCCTCCCTTCCCTGCTAAAACCTCCTGAGAAATGTTGGACTCTGAATGTTAGACTCGATCTTCTAAATCAAGTCAACTGACTTTAATATTAAATATCTGCTGCATGCCAAGCACTGTGAAGGCTATAAAAATGAGTAAGAAATAGCTCCTGCCCTTCAGGAATTTACAGCTTGGTCATATCCCTTACATGAGGAGAAGAATCTCAAGCGAACCATGCCTTCCTGTTTCATTCACTAGCACTACTGGTCTTCTTATTAGTTTATCTTGATTTGTCTGAGTCTCTGCTTTTTCACACATTTAAATAACACATGAGTTTCCTTTCTACAGAGAACAGCGGCCTAGCCAGGAAAAAAAAAATCCTTTCCTGGACTTCTAACACAAGACCAGAAAATATGACTGTATCTTTTGAAAGAGACATAAATAAAGTTGCTATTGTTGTGTTCTCAATTTATGGATGTTTTTTGTTTTAAAAGGGTCCACACACCTGTATCTTCATCATTCGTGCCCTGAACTCTTTTTTTAACTAAATGCCACCCTTTATGTGAATGTTACAAACTTTTCCATTAATGTCCTCTTCCCTGTTCCAGGAACCAGTCCAGAGTAAGGCATGCCACTTAGCTGCCATGTCTCCCTTGGGTCCCCCTGTCTATGATAACGTCTGTCTTCCCTTGTTTGCTCATAACCTTGGCAGTCTTGAAGAGTGCTGGCTCAGGATCACGTCCCCCAGTCCAGGTCTGCCTGATGTTTGTCACATGATTGGTCTAGGGTTATGGGTTTTGGGAAAGAACCCTGCAGAGATGAAGTGCCTTTCTTGTCACATCATCTCAAGGTGCAGGACATTCACAGATGGGACTGATGACGTCAACCTCGATTACTTGATTAAGGAAGTATTTCCCATGGTTTTTTCTACCATAAAAAGCTCTTCTTCTCTTTGTATACTCCCTTCTTTAGAAGTGGGCCATACAGTCTAGCACACCATAAGAATTGCCTCCTATAGCAGAATATCTACATATATTATTGGGGTGAGTTTTTTTTGTTTTTCTTTGTGTTCTTAAATTTTTGTCTGAGTGTAGCTGCTTTACAATGTCGTGCTTCTCCTATGCAGCGAAGTGAATCAGCTATATGTACGCATGTATCCCCTCTTTTTTGGAGGTCCTTCCTATTTCAGTCATCACTGAGCATTGAGTAGAGTTCCCTGGGCTATACAGCAGGTTCTTATTAGTTATCTATTTTATACATAGTATCAATAGTGTATATGGGTCTGTCCCAGTCTCCCTAACTGGGCGAAGGTTTCTTGAGTGGAAATAATATCCAGCCTCTATGAGTCAACCTCGTGCTACAGTTCATCCTTGCTCTGTGCTTTGAGAACATTAGCTAATTAATCCTAATTAGACATTATAGCAGAATCTCACTAATTCTCACTTCACTGATCTGTAAATAGAACAGTTTTTCTGAAAACCCACCCATCTATACTTCTTAGCTGAGATATAGATCAAGGAAGTCTGCATGCACGAGCTTATTTCTGAAGGGCTTATCTACCGAGTCTCAGCATGAGTAACTTTCCGCGGATATTTTACTTATTATTTTCTGCTTTCCTGTGGAGTATAATCCTAAGCCATTTCGAAGAATATGTTTGTGAAAATAGCCCTGGATTTTAATCTGTTTATATATTACAAACTCAAAATGGAACACCTTTCTCTAAGGAGGGCAAAGCCTATTATGACATATAATTAGGTAATATCTTCACCCTAAAAAAATACTCAGTCTCTTTATGACTTGGTTTCTGATAGAACACAGTTTGGTTTAGGGTGAATCTGTCTTGGATTCTGTCCAGTGGAATGTAGTATATTTGGTACTTAAATACATCGTCTTTCGTATTATAATTATTTTCCATTTAAATGCATCTATGCGTTTCCTCAACCGTACCCTAAATGTTTTAAGAGTGTAATCTGCGGCTTACAGCTTTGTCTCCTGTAATGACTGGCTTCTGGCCTTTGTAGTAGATGTTGTTGATTGTCTACCAACGCCCATTTATGCTTTTTCTTCTACCCAACAGAATCCCAGTTTATTCAGGGACCCTCTTCCCCTCCTCAACCAGGCATCTCGGGAGAAACTGACCAAGCCTTAGTTCCAAGAGTGAATCTGATTGTTTTAAGGGTATTCATCCTCCCGGCTTATGATTGGCTTAGGATGTGCACATGACCCCAAACAGGTCATGAAAAAGCTTGTTGGGATCTTCTGATAAAAACTTTCACCAATTAAAAAAAAGCTACAGGAAGATGTGAGTTGATCCCTCTGCCTATGGACATCTTTGTTTCTACGTGTGACGATCAGAGCTGCAGGAGCCCCTGCCTCCAGAGGGAGCATGGAGCCAGGAGAATCTCAGGGAAAAGCTAGGGTCTGTGCCATGCTGTGGCTCCCAGTTTCATAAAACAACAACTATACTTAGTATTTAAGCCATTTGGAGATGAATGTTCTCATTACTTGCAGTCAAAGGCATCCTGAATAATACAGAATTGTCCATAAGTATTTTTATTTGATTAGTTTCAGTGACATGGGTTCTCTTTGGAAGAAGAAATTACAATCGAACAGGAAGTACTAGTTCACTTTGGGAAAGTCATTTCATTTAGAAATTTTTAGAGACTATGTAGTGTTTATTCCTAATCAGTTTTTTTTCATAAACTTATTCATCACATGGTAGTTCAAATAGCATTGTTCATGCTTGATGCTATCAAATAGCCGGGGTGAAGTGGAATAGTCTATTTTGTTCTAGTATGCTGATAGTATGGACCTGGGGTCATGAGGCAGTCTTGGTGGTCACCTTCTCAGAAACCCACGCACCTGTCTCCTCCAAGAGTTGTTTGGTCTCAGTCCCTCTGCCCTTCCACGTGGCATCCCTTCTCTTCCCTTCTTCAGGCCGTCCACTTGTGGGTAGGTGTCTACAGAGGTGTCTTCTGAGAGGTAGGGTTAGCATCAGTCTCTCTGTCTTGGAGTCCGGAGTCTACCCTTGCGCTTTGTCCATGATTGCCATTTACTGTTTCATAGTATTGTTTTGTTTAGCAAGACTCTGCAAGCTGACACCTGTAAGAGTTCCAACACAGGACAATTGTTTATCACCTTTTCCCATAGTTGCTTGGTCACCAGGCATGTTCTCCACTCTGCTCATCTTCCTTCGTCTTGCCTGCTGCCTCCACAGCAACTCACGGTGAGGGGTTTGCAAAGAAAGTTCCCTCCATCTCCACGGACACATTGGTATATGTTTTCCCTCCTTCCTCGGGAAAAGAGCCATTAATGTGGTGTCTTAAACCTAAGCCCAGTAAGTAAATTTCTTTTCTCTCTAAATAGCCTCACTATTTCCTGGCTTGTGTGGTTCACTCTAGCCCCTGTGTTTTTATACTTTGTTTTTTATGTTATCTTCCTTGGAATATAATCCCTTAAGATGCTCTGTAGAAAAATGGTTCCATAGACTAAGTCATTTGAGAACTACTGCAGCCCTTCTCAGTGAGGCTCTATATATTTTTATGAAAGAAAGTGTTAGTTGCTCAGTCGTGTCTGACTCTTTGTGACCCCATGGACTGTAGCCCGCCAGGCTCCTCTGTCCATGGAATTCTCCAGGCAAGAATACTGGAGTGGGTTGCCATGTCCTTCTCCAGGGGACCTTCCCAACCTAGGGCTCGAACCCAAGTCTCCTTCACTGCAGGCAGATTCTTTACCGTCTGAGCCACCAGGAAGCCCTTGGCCTCATACCTTCTAGGTCTCAATAATCCTGTATAAAGAGAAAAAAGGTGGTTTAACTTACGTGACTGTAACTTCCCTCTACCTCCTCTTCCCTTGGTGCCTCTCCTTCCCAGTTTATTGAGTTGCCTGTGGATCCCAGTGGGCAGAGCTTAGAATTCCCTGAATCTGTTTGAGCTCTGCCACTCGTAAGCCTTGGTTTTGAGGCTTCCTTACCTGGAACATCCTCTCCCCAAAAAATTCCCGAGATCCTGGTGCACAGATGTGTCTGTTATGAGCCCGTGCCACCTCTACAGAGGTGTCTTCTGAGAGGTAGGGTTAGCATCAGTCTCTCTGTCTTGGAGTCCGGAGTCTACCCTTGCGCTTTGTCCATGATTGCCATTTACTGTTTCATAGTATTGTTTTGTTTAGCAAGACTCTGCAAGCTGACACCTGTAAGAGTTCCAACACAGGACAATTGTTTATCACCTTTTCCCATAGTTGCTTGGTCACCAGGCATGTTCTCCACTCTGCTCATCTTCCTTCGTCTTGCCTGCTGCCTCCACAGCAACTCACGGTGAGGGGTTTGCAAAGAAAGTTCCCTCCATCTCCACGGACACATTGGTATATGTTTTCCCTCCTTCCTCGGGAAAAGAGCCATTAATGTGGTGTCTTAAACCTAAGCCCAGTAAGTAAATTTCTTTTCTCTCTAAATAGCCTCACTATTTCCTGGCTTGTGTGGTTCACTCTAGCCCCTGTGTTTTTATACTTTGTTTTTTATGTTATCTTCCTTGGAATATAATCCCTTAAGATGCTCTGTAGAAAAATGGTTCCATAGACTAAGTCATTTGAGAACTACTGCAGCCCTTCTCAGTGAGGCTCTATATATTTTTATGAAAGAAAGTGTTAGTTGCTCAGTCGTGTCTGACTCTTTGTGACCCCATGGACTGTAGCCCGCCAGGCTCCTCTGTCCATGGAATTCTCCAGGCAAGAATACTGGAGTGGGTTGCCATGTCCTTCTCCAGGGGACCTTCCCAACCTAGGGCTCGAACCCAAGTCTCCTTCACTGCAGGCAGATTCTTTACCGTCTGAGCCACCAGGAAGCCCTTGGCCTCATACCTTCTAGGTCTCAATAATCCTGTATAAAGAGAAAAAAGGTGGTTTAACTTACGTGACTGTAACTTCCCTCTACCTCCTCTTCCCTTGGTGCCTCTCCTTCCCAGTTTATTGAGTTGCCTGTGGATCCCAGTGGGCAGAGCTTAGAATTCCCTGAATCTGTTTGAGCTCTGCCACTCGTAAGCCTTGGTTTTGAGGCTTCCTTACCTGGAACATCCTCTCTCCCAGAATGGCCAGGCCCCTCACCACCACCACCCTCTCCCCGAGATCCTGGTGCACAGATGTGTCTGTGTGATAGTTTACGCTCAAATATTTCGATATAAAAGTTGCAGCAGGGGCGTGGACACAAGTCCAGTCCTCTTGCCAGGAGTAAGGGTGTAATGTTTGAGATACCCTCATCAGGAACCAACATTCCAGAGATGTTACCCGGCATCCCAGGCATACGTGGCGTCTATACCTGAGGGTCAATTTGCATAAAGTATGTCAGAAATGATTTTTCATGGGGGTACGAGAATGGTGTTCGAGATCAGTGATCAGTTGGAAAATTGCCTAGGCCACGCCTCCTGCGTGAAAGAGATCAACTCCCCAGGTCCAAGAACGGGGTGCCCTGGGGGTCCTGAGGACCCCGGCTGTGTGTGTGAAACAGCCGCCCTAGCAGCAAGGTGCTGGCCGAGGGGTCAGAGGGCCACGCTGGGGGCTTTTCTGAGCGATTGGCACTGTTTCTGTGCCTGTGTTTGCAAGCGGGCTAAGAAGTGTTCACCAGCTGGCTGACGCTCACCTGAGCCTGTCTTCAGTTAGATCGTAGATGCAGGTAGGTAGGGAGGGGGTGGAGAGGGGCCCTTTAGCCCCCAGCTAAACCGGGCGGAGGCTGCTGAGAGCTTCTAGAAGAGCCTCCCACACTGTTTGGGCGGACAGGGGAGGGATCCGTTCCCGCAGGTGGTGACAGCAAACGCAGCCCCCACCCTCCCCCTCCAGAGAGGGGGTGCAGAGCAGGGCAGAGTCCTCAGTCACCCCAGGCTCTGCAGTCAATGACTGTCATTTCCTGCCTCTCCTTTGTTCCCCCAGAGTAAACACAGCTGCCTCCGGGACCTCTGAGCCACTGAGGCACTCAGTTCAGGGACACCTACATCTCCTCTCCCCCTGGACAAAGAGGGGACCTTCTTACCGGGCAGCCCCTCCTAGTTCCCTGCGGGTGCCGGCCTCCTCTTCCTGCCCCACCCCTAGCATGCTCAGGGTTCTGGTAGGAGGCGGTACCAGCAGATGGCACACCGTCGCTCCTCAGAACCCAGTTCTCCACCCCAGGCTCTTATCTTCGCTGTGCCTCAGAGTCCATACCTGAAAAATGGGTATGATAATGGTGTCTCTTCCACCGGGCTGTTGTTGGGGAAACTGGCTCATATATCCGACAGTCCTAAGCCCTCCCTGCCCTGCTCTTTGTACACTGCACGTGTTCATTCTTCTCTTCCTTCCCTCCCTCCCTTCCCCTTGCTCTCTTTCTCTACCCCTTCCTCCCTCTTTCTTCCCTCTGTCCCCTTCCCTTTCCTTCCTTTCTTTCCTTTTTTCCTTCCCCCTTTCCTTCCTTCTTTCTTTCTTCTTGATTGTGAAAGCCTTTTCTTACATGTGGGCTTGTTACACTGGTGAGGAATGATTGAACTTTATTCCACCATGGAAGTTTGTATCAGACTTCTATTAAGCATCTATCTATTAAGATAGATGACACAAAGACCTTGTACTAACGGATGTCCAGTTCTTTACTCAAGAACATTTGGGCCTTACTTCAGCTTATTTGTTCTTGGTTTACATGGAGTTCTAATAAGCTTGATTTGCTTTCCAACTACTTAGAAGATTAGGAACAGCACATTAGAAAGAATTTGTGGCTGGCGGACTCAAAACAGCACAAAAGTGAAGGAAGAGGCAAATAAATATAAAATCAGACAAAAGAACTTTTAAATTCTGGCATCTTTGGTGGTAGGAAAAGAAAACAGAATAGTCCCATACCTCAATAGTTCATGAATAGTGTCACTGTTTTAAAGCTCACTGGAATGGTTGACTCTCGTAATGATGGCCCTGAATGACTGAGGTGATTAAATAATTTTTAGCATGGCTTATTTAATGAGGCTGGAAAGTATGTGACAAGCCTTAGAACTTCCAGCAAAGTAGTAGACGTTAGTTTTGATGCTGAGAGTGACAAATCCTCATTTTATTTGTTAAGGCAGTGTATAAAACATACCTAGTGCCCCGATCATGCTGGGTGAATGTGGCATCACTTTACATCATTAGAGTTGTTCATGTTTGTAAAACATCCCCTAAGTCATGAGACACAGGCTTGGTGACCCTGTTAGAGAAACAGCCTCCATATCTGACTCCTGCCCAATCTGAAGGGGTTCAACAGACACATGTGAGAACACACAGAGCGTGGAAGACAACGGATCTGGGGAACAGACGGAGGCCTGTAAGTAAAGCAGCCGTTTCCTCATTTCTATTTTTAACGTCTGCTTTCTGTCTTTCCCTAGAAGGCCTTATCCACTGTTATGCTTTGCTAAGCTGGGAACAGATATAGTTTAGAGGTACCAGGGAAAGGCTTGTGGAATATTTTGCGTTGACTGCAAAGACTTTCCTGGTAGCTGAGCTCAAGTTGGCCTTGGCCTTTTGGGAGCAGCCAGTCTCAAGGGTGGAGGGCCCGGGGTGGGGGTTGTGCCCTGCCAGTGACTTAGGCTTGAGCCCGTCTGGATTCTGACTCTGGTTAAACAGTAAGGGGTTTGAAAGTCTGTGATGGATGATTAGCAAGAGACAGAGCTTTACATTGCTGCACGTGTTTCCTTATTAAGGAGAAGGATAGCAATTACAGCTTGACAGTATTTCCATGCCCATTGCCGTGTATGGAGCTCTTACTGTGTAGCTGGCACCGTGCACAAATCAGTGCTTCAGCACAGCTGCTCTCAACCCATTAGGTGGACACTTTGTCGAACAGGAAAACTGAGGCTCAGAGAGGCTTAGTGACTTAGCCAAAGCCATACAGGTAAGCAGAGAAGGAACCGAAACTGAGCACCAGATCTGCCTGCCTCCAAAGACCATGCTTCGAATCATGAGGTGAGCACCTGGGGTCATGCCCTTCCCCTAGGACCAGCCCAGCCTTGGTCTTTGTGTACAGAGAGGAGTCAAGAGAGGGCCCCCAGGAGGATGCGAGTGACTCTGAGGGAGAAAAGCCTGGGATGAAGATATGGAGCCTTTTGGATGGGGCCTCAGGCTCATTGCTGGGTCCTGCCGCTCCTCCTGGAGTGGCCCGGCTGTTCTGAGGGCCAGGAACAGCATGGGTGTCTCTCCCACCACACGGGGGACACTCTCTGTGCCCTTGCTGTCACGGTCAGTGTGTCCTGACTAAGGGGCTTATTCAGGGTCACCTCTGCCTGGGAAGTTTCATTGCTGTACTCCTTAGGATTTCATCTCGGGCTTTGCCTTGCTTTCATGTGGGATGTCTCCTAGGAGGTGGCGAGAAAGAGAACCAGCAACCCAAGCTTCCTTCTGGAGGCAGGATACCTGCTTCCCCAGGGGGCCCTGGATAGAAGTTCCTCTTCTTTCTAGCTGACTCGACTGCTGCCCTACTTACCCAGGAAACACAGCCGCTTCTGTCCCTTGCCTCAGCTTGGCCCCTGTGCCTCTGGATTCTCTTGTCCATTAGTGAGGGGCAGTCAGGGGAAAAGGTCAGAGGGTGGATTATGGCCGTGATCTCAAAGGGACAGACAGGTGTGGGCAGACCATGACTTTGCCTCAGTATTCTGCAAGGCGCCCTGACACACAGGGCATTCTGGGCTGCAGCAGGAACCGGGAGCTGGTGTTTCTCATGGAGGAGAGAAGGAAGGAAGGTATCATGGTAAGATAAGAGCACTTGCAGGGGGCCGGCCTCTGCTCTGGTGTCAGACAGACATGGGGAGAATGCCACCTGCCCTTGGCTATGTAGCCATGGATGTTTTCTTAGTTTCTGAGGGAGAGTAGATAGATGGAAGCAAAGGAATTCTTGTTAAGAATAGTGGGAAGTAAGACTCCCCTGGTAGCTCAGTGGTGAAGAGTTCACCTGCCAATGCAGGAGACACAGGTTCAATCCCTGATCTGGGAAGATCCCACATGCCGTGGAGCAACGAAGCCCGTGAGCCACAACTATAGAGCCTGTGCTCTAGAGCCTCGGAGCCACAACTATCGAGCCCGTGTGCCCTAGAGCCCGAATTCCACAAGAGAAGTCACTGTGACAAGAGGTGCTCACCTTAACTAGAGAGTAGCCCCCACTCCCTGCAATTAAAGAACAGCCTGCAGTAGCGATGAAAACTCAGAATAGCCAAAAGTAAATAAATAAAAGTTTTAAAAAGGTATAGTGGGAAATATTAGAGGATGGATGATATTTTATACGCGCGTGCACACACACACACATGCACACATATTGGCTTCTCCAGTGGCTCAGTGGTAAAGAATCTGCCTGCAATGTAGGAGAGGTGGGTAGATGCACGTTCGATTCCTGGGTCGGGAAGATCCCCTGGGGAAGGAAATGGCCACCCACTCCAGTATTCTTGCCTGAAAAATCCCATGAATAGAGGAGCTTGGCGGGCTACAGCCTATGGCGTTGCAAAGAGTCTGACACAACTGAGCGACTAAGCGCATACAGATATAAACATGCCAGACATCTGAGCGTCTTGAGTGTCAAACGGAGGGGTTGGAATTTCATCTCTTATGTACTAGGGACGCAGTCAAGTTTCCTGAGCAGGGATGTCACTCGATGAAATAGTGCTCCCGTGAGATTAGCTGAGCAGTATTAGTTCCGTTCAAATCCATGCCTGCTCCTGGAGAAAGCAGGCTGCTCCCTGTTGACCGCCTGGTGTGCACCACTGTGGTGAACCTCAGTGCCTCCACCAAGTATTTCTAGTTCTCTGTTTGCTGGGACTGTAGCAGGATTACGCTTTTCTACTTCAGAGTTCAATGTGACCGAGTGACAAGCTGAGACCAGTGGTGGGGTCAGTGAGCGTTCTCTTGAAGGATCCCATAGTGAATACAGATTCTCAGTTCATGGGTCCTGCAGTCCTGGTTGCACCTGCTCAGCTCTGCTGTCATGGCGTGGAAGCAGAGGGTGTACATGGGAGCAGGTGCAGCCGTGTTCCGGTGAAACGAGATGTAGCCAAACAGGTAGCCTGCACAAGGGCTCTACTTGGCGACCCCTGAACCAAGGCATCGTGAGACAGTGAATGCTCTGATCGGGGCCCGTGGTCGTGACCGCGGAAGCACACATGGCGTGAAGCCTCTGCCAGTCCGGGACGCTAAGGGAGCACATGGCATGAGCCTTGGAGGATTTGGTGGTGTTTCTTACTGTAGCATAACCAGGATCTGCGGAGCGACGCGGCATCCTCTCAGCGTACGGGACGGCAGCAGCAGCAGCAGCAGCATCACCCTCCTCGTCCTCACCGTCATGGCTCCCGTCGACAGGCACTCCCTGGGGGCCCTTAGCAACTTGGTTTCAGTGGTTCTTTCCCGCAGTCACGTGACATCAGTACTGTTCTTTACACACAAAAACCTTTTACAGAAACAAGAAATGGAGGTGTGGAGAGGTGACATCCCTTGCCCACCATCTCACAAAGGGTTAAGTGTGGGAACTGGGATTTGAGCCCAGGTCTTCTAATTCTAAATCCTAAATTCTTAACCTCTGTGTATCCTGCCTCGGGTTCAAGTCTGTGGATTATGATTTTTTTTTCTTTTATCCCTTCACCTCTTTGATCACTGTTCTTGGCACGGTGTCCTGTTTCGACATGACCCACAGTGGCCCTGGCAGCAGGCGGAGAGGGAAGAAAGATACTTGCTTCCAGAGAAGTGCTGGTCTGAGCAGCAGAGGAGGTAGACGGAAACAACCTGAGGGATGGACCAGGTTGGCAGCTCAGAGGCTCACAGGAAGAAGGCCACTGTGGGGACTGGCAGACCTGAGGCATTGCTCTCAGTCCTGTATTTCCGTATTTTCTTCAGTCCTCTCCCAGGGACACTGTCCGCTTATGCTCAGCCACGTTCTTGTCTTTCTTTGAAGCAAAAAAAAAAAATTCATATTCCAAAACGGTGTTGAGAAATTGTGTTCCTCCCCTTCCTGGCCTGACAAAGCTCTAAACAAACTATCAAGCCTATGGTCATACTACCCTGAATGCGCCCGACCTCGTCTGAACAAGCTGTCAGGTTCTGACTGCCATCTTTGATGGTTTTGCAGATAATTTTCCAATCTGATGTGACAAAGGCCTAGCTCTACTTGATCAAGTAATAAGAAGCCACATAATGAGTTCTTATAACTTCTGAAGAGCGGCCACCAAAGATCCTATCCGTTGTGTTACTGAATATTTCATATTTAAAGTCCTACTTAATTAAATTTCTCTATTTAGTGTCATGGAAAATTGTCTCTCATTAAAATGATCCCTTACCCTAATCACCAGTGAGAATTACGTGAACGATTACGTTTTCCTTTTTACTTTGGCTGTTGGAAAACAGGATTTATTTTGATACTTGGAGATAATACCCATTTAGACTTAGGATCAGAGTAGATTATCTACCCATATCCCCTCCTCTTTCACCTCTAGGTTCAAATCTCTATTTCTGACTTTATGTTTTAAATCGTATAACTTGCTGCTGTAGGTTACTGAAAATCCTTCTGGGAAGTAGATGTTGTTGTCCAGTCTGACTCATGTCTGACTGAGACCCTTTGCGACCCAGGACTGTAGCACACACGGCCTCCCTGTCCTTCACCATCTCCCAGAGTTTGCTCACACTCGTGTTCACCGAGTCGGTGATGACATCCGACCATCTGGTCCTCTCTTGTCTCTTTCTTCTCCTGCCTTCAGTCTTTCTCAGCATCAGGCTCTTTTCCAACGAATTGTCTCTTCGCATCAGGTGGCCAAAGTATTCAAGCTTCAGTCCTTCCAATGAATATTCAGGGTTGATTTCCTTTAGGATGGACTCTGCTGTTCAAGGTACTCAGAGCTCACAGGAAGAAGGCCACTGTGGACTGGCAGACCTGAGGCATTGCTCTCAGTCCTGTATTTCCGTATTTTCTTCAGTCCTCTCCCAGGGACACTGTCCGCTTATGCTCAGCCACGTTCTTGTCTTTCTTTGAAGCAAAAAAAAAAAATTCATATTCCAAAACGGTGTTGAGAAATTGTGTTCCTCCCCTTCCTGGCCTGACAAAGCTCTAAACAAACTATCAAGCCTATGGTCATACTACCCTGAATGCGCCCGACCTCCTGAACAAGCTGTCAGGTTCTGACTGCCATCTTTGATGGTTTTGCAGATAATTTTCCAATCTGATGTGACAAAGGCCTAGCTCTACTTGATCAAGTAATAAGAAGCCACATAATGAGTTCTTATAACTTCTGAAGAGCGGCCACCAAAGATCCTATCCGTTGTGTTACTGAATATTTCATATTTAAAGTCCTACTTAATTAAATTTCTCTATTTAGTGTCATGGAAAATTGTCTCTCATTAAAATGATCCCTTACCCTAATCACCAGTGAGAATTACGTGAACGATTACGTTTTCCTTTTTACTTTGGCTGTTGGAAAACAGGATTTATTTTGATACTTGGAGATAATACCCATTTAGACTTAGGATCAGAGTAGATTATCTACCCATATCCCCTCCTCTTTCACCTCTAGGTTCAAATCTCTATTTCTGACTTTATGTTTTAAATCGTATAACTTGCTGCTGTAGGTTACTGAAAATCCTTCTGGGAAGTAGATGTTGTTGTCCAGTCTGACTCATGTCTGACTGAGACCCTTTGCGACCCAGGACTGTAGCACACACGGCCTCCCTGTCCTTCACCATCTCCCAGAGTTTGCTCACACTCGTGTTCACCGAGTCGGTGATGACATCCGACCATCTGGTCCTCTCTTGTCTCTTTCTTCTCCTGCCTTCAGTCTTTCTCAGCATCAGGCTCTTTTCCAACGAATTGTCTCTTCGCATCAGGTGGCCAAAGTATTCAAGCTTCAGTCCTTCCAATGAATATTCAGGGTTGATTTCCTTTAGGATGGACTGGTTTGATCTTCTTGCTGTTCAAGGGACTCTCAGAAGTCTTCTCCAGCACCACAGTTCAAAGGCATCATTTCTTTCGTGCTCAGATGTTTTTATTGTCCAGCTCTCACATCCATACATGACTACTGGAAAAACCATAGCTTTGACTTCACAGACCCTCGTCGGCAAAGTAATGTCTCCGCTTTTGGTTCTGCTGTCTAGGTTTGTCACAGCTTTTCTTCCAAGGAGCAAGCATCTTTTAATTTCACGACTGCAGTCATTCTCCACAGTGATTTTGGAGCCCAAGAAAATCAAGTCTGTCACAATGGAAACAGTGACAGACTTTATTTTCCTGGAAGTCGATGATATGTGAATTATAACGAAGACTTCATGTGGCCATGTCGTAGCAAAGCAGAGGGTTGAGAGCCTCCGATGGCCTCCTCCCAGGAGGAGGCTCTTGCTGTGTGTCATCTAAGACTGTGCTCAACCAGAATTTGAGACAGAGTAGGTTCACTTCCTTTTACCACAGCGATAACTCATGGTATCCTGGTTCTAATCTCATTGCATGCACATGCCAGCATTCCAGATGGAGGTTAGGTCAGCAGACTCTACAAAATGAGTAATGGGAGAGATACCTTTTATTCCATACTTGCTTGCTGGACACGGAGCATTTTTCATGTTCTATCATGCTTCCTTTGCGGGTAGTGGGGGAGTGGAAGGGCAGTTATGCTGCACGGAACTGCCTTCCTTCTGCCTGGCATCTAATTTCCCTCTAGTGCCCCCTGTTGACGAAAACTGACAGGGCGTCTGCTCTTGGAGCCTTGTGAATTGATTTTGCTGATTCCCAGTCCAGCGCCACCGAGCGGAGAATTGACAGGTGGTTCAGACCTGAAAGACGGGCATTTCACAACAGGAGCACCCTCTGTGCCCCCACTTCTTATTGATAAAGTGGTAAGATTGAACACATGGTGCACAGAAGGGTGAGTGGCACTCCACTGACCCCTCTCCTAGGCTTCAGTCACAGAATAAGACGTAGCCCGTCAAGTTCCCTCCTCCTCTCTCTGCTCTCAGCAGTAAGCATTTTGAGGTCTCATATGTCTCCCTCCTTCCCAGCACTTGCCTAGTGCCAAGGACAGTGCTTACAGGGGACACTCAATGTATACCTGAAATATTTAATTATTGGATTTTTAGTGTAAGCAAGTCACCAAGTATTCACTAATTACAGACGATGTCCCAGCCCAGGGCCAGAGAAGCAGACTATGCATGAGGCATGACCTGGTCTAAATGAGCTTACCGTTTTATTATAAAGTTCTAAACCCAATAAGCAGAGAGCAGGTTTTATACCTTTGTGATGAAAAGTCTCAAGTTTTAGTAGATTCAGGTGGAGTTTGAGTCCAGGGAAGGGAAAGAGATCCGCATTGCTTAGTGTAGGAGGTCTTGAAGAGGATGTGGTTTCTTACCACTACAGTATTCTTGCCTGGAAAACCCCATGAATGGAAAGACCTGGAAGGCTACAGTCCATTGGGTCACAAACACACACACACACACAACACACACACACTCACACACACACACTCACACACACTCACACACGCATATAGGCTTCTCCAGTGGGTGATGGTAAAGAATTCACCTGCAATGCAGGAGACCTGGGTTCGATTCCTGGTTTGGGAAGATCCTCTGGAGGAAGGAAAGGCTACCCCCTCCATTATTCTTGCCTGGAAAATCTGATGAACAGGGAAGCCTGGAGCACTACAGTCCACACGGTTGCAAAGATTTGGACATGACTGAGCAACTAAGCAGCAGCAGCAGCATGTACTCACCTGGAGACACAGTTTCTTCAAGAACATGTATGTTGAGAGAAGTGACTGATACTGCCATCTCTGGCATCTGGTATCACAGATGTGCTTTTCCTCAACATCATCTTCCACAGTGAGCCCAATAGTGTGCAACTTCCTACATTAAAAAAACAAAAAACAAAAAAAACGAACGTTTGAGATACCAAGAGAACATTCAGCATAGTTACTTGTTCATGGTTGCAGAAAATCTGCAGCAGAGGAATTCCTTTGGGAGCAGCCCTGGCTGCATCGTCACAAAGCTGCACCAGATGAGTAAGCAGAGGTGACCTTTGGCTGGGAGACGTCACGGAGCTCCTCATCCAGACCTGGCCCAGAGTGTTGCCTTGGGGGTGTCACCCTAGGGAGAGCTGATAGCTGGGACAGTGTTCCCTGGCCTCCAGGGGAGGCCTTGGGGACTCATTTAACGAAGCAGCACTTGATCTTCAAGGTCTACAGAGAGGCATAAAGTGGCCCAGAGAGATGCTAGCGTTCTTTCGGCAGCACCTGTCCACGTCAGCATGACGTCGGGTGGGCACTGGGTGAAACGACTGAGGAGGACTCTCAAGCTGGATCCCTTCGAGATGATCACACTGTTGACCCCACTTTTCCCAACTCCTTGTGCAGGAACAGGGCTCTACTCTTTACAGAGGCCCCTCAGGCACACATCCCTTTTCCGGCTTTTTGATTTGGATTTTTAAAGATTGAAGTGTGTTGCATAAAGCTCATGAATCCTAAACATACAGCTTGATGGATTTTTATATGTGTATACACTATGCAAGCAGGTAAGACTCTAGACTATTTTCAGTTTCCTGAAAGACTTCTTTATGCTCCCTCCCTGGCAGTTCTCATCACTGGAGGTTAGCTTTGTCCGGCTTTGAATCTCATACAAATGGTATCACAGAAAAATATTCAACTATGTCTTTTTCTTTTGCTTAATATTATACAATTCCATTGTTTTACTAATGGGAAAACTAGAAAGAATTCAGAGAAGTGGCGTGCTTTGGACAAGGTTTGACACCTGCAGTCCTATACTGTTTACCATTGCATAGTTTATTGCTCTCCATCCCTTCATCCATCTGTCCTTCCAGTCATCCAGGCAAACTCATATTGAAAGATGGCTCTATGTCAGGGATGGTTCCAGATGCTGGACATGTAGATATGAGTAAGCTACCCTGCCTTCAGAGATCTCCCAGTGTAACGAGGGTGAAATATTTTAGGAGGCTCGTTAATGTGGAGAGGATGTAGGACCCTGTACAAAGAACGGTGTATTTATGTGGATACCTGGGGGAGGAGGAAGAAAGGAAGAGGCAGTGACCATGGCTGGAGGGCTAGAGGAATTCCTTTGGGAGCACCTGGCTGCATCGTCACAAAGCTGCACCAGATGAGTAAGCAGAGGTGACCTTTGGCTGGGAGACGTCACGGAGCTCCTCATCCAGACCTGGCCCAGAGTGTTGCCTTGGGGGTGTCACCCTAGGGAGAGCTGATAGCTGGGACAGTGTTCCCTGGCCTCCAGGGGAGGCCTTGGGGACTCATTTAACGAAGCAGCACTTGATCTTCAAGGTCTACAGAGAGGCATAAAGTGGCCCAGAGAGATGCTAGCGTTCTTTCGGCAGCACCTGTCCACGTCAGCATGACGTCGGGTGGGCACTGGGTGAAACGACTGAGGAGGACTCTCAAGCTGGATCCCTTCGAGATGATCACACTGTTGACCCCACTTTTCCCAACTCCTTGTGCAGGAACAGGGCTCTACTCTTTACAGAGGCCCCTCAGGCACACATCCCTTTTCCGGCTTTTTGATTTGGATTTTTAAAGATTGAAGTGTGTTGCATAAAGCTCATGAATCCTAAACATACAGCTTGATGGATTTTTATATGTGTATACACTATGCAAGCAGGTAAGACTCTAGACTATTTTCAGTTTCCTGAAAGACTTCTTTATGCTCCCTCCCTGGCAGTTCTCATCACTGGAGGTTAGCTTTGTCCGGCTTTGAATCTCATACAAATGGTATCACAGAAAAATATTCAACTATGTCTTTTTCTTTTGCTTAATATTATACAATTCCATTGTTTTACTAATGGGAAAACTAGAAAGAATTCAGAGAAGTGGCGTGCTTTGGACAAGGTTTGACACCTGCAGTCCTATACTGTTTACCATTGCATAGTTTATTGCTCTCCATCCCTTCATCCATCTGTCCTTCCAGTCATCCAGGCAAACTCATATTGAAAGATGGCTCTATGTCAGGGATGGTTCCAGATGCTGGACATGTAGATATGAGTAAGCTACCCTGCCTTCAGAGATCTCCCAGTGTAACGAGGGTGAAATATTTTAGGAGGCTCGTTAATGTGGAGAGGATGTAGGACCCTGTACAAAGAACGGTGTATTTATGTGGATACCTGGGGGAGGAGGAAGAAAAGGAAGAGGCAGTGACCATGGCTGGAGGGCTGAGAGAAAAGGAAATGACCTTAGAACAAAATTTCATTTTTCTTGTTTTCTTATCAACAGGGCTGCCAAGCTTAAGAAGACAGAGGCTTGGGGTCATCTTTGGTGTATAGCTTATAGGGCCTTGTATTCATGGAGCTAACAGGCATTCATGACTCACAGTCTCCAAACATTACAAAATGTCTTCTCTAAGAGCATGGGTAGGACACCTAGAACTTTTTTACTAGGCAGAGAGCAGAAAGTGATGGGTTACTTTCTTGATTTGATGGTACTTCTAGCTCAGGTAAATTTATGTGAATTTGTGGAAGTTATGTACATCAACGTGCTTCTCCAGGTAGGTAGAACCTTTTTCAAGATTTCTCCCTTCTGTCAGAATGTAAGAATGCACACTGTGGCAGATGTTGTAAGGTGACCTCCAATGAGTAGAACCCCTTTAGAATACCCCAGTATAACCTCTTCTCCTGAGCATAATGGAACCTATGACTTGCTTATAACCAACAGAATATGGCAAAGGTGACTGATGGTCATTCCCTTGATTAGGCTGTATTATATAGCAAAGATGATAGGGTGTCAGTCCCATAATTATGGTATGTTATATAAGACTCAACCTTAGAAGACCAGAGAGAGAGTCTCCTGTTGGCCTTGAAAAAGTGTATAGCCATACTGTGAGGTCTGTGAAGAGGGCTGTCAGTGAAGAGGGCCACATGGCAGGCAGCTGTAGGTGGCCTCGAGGACCTGTGTGGTCCCCAGCCAACTGCTGGTAAGAAGCTGAGGCCTTAAGACCTACAGCTACAAGGAAGTGAATTCTACTAACAACATGAATAAACTTGGATTCTTCCCCAGTCAAGTCTGCAGATGAGAATGCAGCCCATTCAATACCTTGAGACCTGATCCAGAGTAGACACCTGACCCACAGAAACTGTGATGATAAGCATGTGTTACTTTAAGCTGCTAACTTTGTGGTAGTTTGCTAGATGGCAATAGATAACGAATAGCCATACTTATCTGCAAGTCTTGGTTAGTGGCACACGGCTCTGCGGATACTCTGAGTCCTGGACACCATAAAGAAGATGTAAAAGTGGCTGATGAATTCCTTTAAGGATTGCCATTTGATAATATGATACGGTAACTGAAAAGCATTTTCTTTTCATGCTATTGTGGACTCTGACTTCTCTAAGAAGGAAACAAGGGTGTTGCCTAGGACCTAAGTGTAGTTGTTCTGAGAGAGACTCGATAGCTGCCCCTTTGCTAACATTTGTAGGGTCTGGGGCAAGAATACAAATGGATATATGCCATATGTCTAAAGAGTGAAAAGTAACAAATCACTATTACATATATGTTCTGCTATGTTGGTGAATATATATTATAATAATAAGATATATGTGAAAGTTTTTATATCACTTAAAAATGGCAAAATATGAAAGATAATGGAATGTAATTATTATTTTGCACTCTTGGATATTTAGCTGATGGAAAATATTTGACTAGAGTAAAAAAATAGACATTTAATTCAAATATTGTTGTATATTCTATATGATATATAATGTTGCTTCCATTTCAGGGAACAGTCACTAATTATTTTAACATAGTGAGTGTTCAATTGACAGTAACACTCTAAAGGATTAAAAAAAAGAATATGTGCCAAATTTGAATGTTATATTTTTATCAAAATATACATTTCAAGTAATCAAGAATTTAAAACTTAAGTGAAAGGTTTCAAATAGTTTTTCCAAAGTGTTCAGAAGATCCATTAAAACTAAAAAGTAAACGTACAAGTTATAAATAATAAAACCCTTAATATTTAAAGTTATTTAAATAAGGCTGAATTCTTGATATAGTTTAAGATCTTATTAAAGATTCTGTTAAGAAGACTACTTGTGGGCTTCCCCTGGTGGTCCAGTGGGTAGGGACAGTGCCTTGCAGTGCAAGGGGCGCCGGTTCGAGCCCTGGCCTGGGAGGATCCCACGTGCTGCGGAGCGGCTGGACCGATGTGTCCAACTACCGAGCCTGAGCTCTGGAGTGCATGCGCCCAGAGCCGGCGCTCTGCAGCGACAGACGCCACCACGATGGGAGGCCCACACGGGCCAAGGAACAAGGACGGATGAAAATAGAAAAATGAAAGACCAATACAAGTGGCCCGCCCGCTCCCCTCGCTCCCCAACCCAACCCCCACCCAAAAATAAATAAATAAATAAATAAATAAATAAATAAATAAATAAATCTTTAAAAAAAAAAAAAAAGAAGAAGACTACTTGTGATTGTGGCTTTTAAAGTTTATTGAGGTGCCAAAGTAAAGAGTCAGGGTCACACTTTAAATATATTATCTCTAGGACTGAATTCATATTGCGAACAATTGCTCCACTTTCCATATGCAACTCTTTTTAAGTCCCATACTAATCCAGTGGTAATGATGGAATCAATAGCTAGAAGATGAAGAGAAGCACAAAATATATATATAGAGACAGTCCACCTTTCTGGGAAACAACACCTCTCCATTATGCAGACATCTGTTGCACTGATGCTCTCTGGGGAGAAGGGTTTGATGAGTTCACCAGCCCCTGTGCTGGCACTCATCAAATCCTCCACATACTCTGAGCAGCTGTCCCTGACCCTGGAGATACCAAAGTCCCCACAGCGTTTGGACACAGTGGCCTTTTGTTACAAGGACTAAGGCAAGCGATGTGGAGAAACGTTTTGCTTGAATGATATTCGTCATGAAAGCAGATTCTTTATTATTTTTCTTTTTTTGGCGGGAGGCGCTAAATAGTTAAATATGTGCCAAATTTGAATGTTATATTTTTATCAAAATATACATTTCAAGTAATCAAGAATTTAAAACTTAAGTGAAAGGTTTCAAATAGTTTTCCAAAGTGTTCAGAAGATCCATTAAAACTAAAAAGTAAACGTACAAGTTATAAATAATAAAACCCTTAATATTTAAAGTTATTTAAATAAGGCTGAATTCTTGATATAGTTTAAGATCTTATTAAAGATTCTGTTAAGAAGACTACTTGTGGGCTTCCCCTGGTGGTCCAGTGGGTAGGGACAGTGCCTTGCAGTGCAAGGGGCGCCGGTTCGAGCCCTGGCCTGGGAGGATCCCACGTGCTGCGGAGCGGCTGGACCGATGTGTCCAACTACCGAGCCTGAGCTCTGGAGTGCATGCGCCCAGAGCCGGCGCTCTGCAGCGACAGACGCCACCACGATGGGAGGCCCACACGGGCCAAGGAACAAGGACGGATGAAAATAGAAAAATGAAAGACCAATACAAGTGGCCCGCCCGCTCCCCTCGCTCCCCAACCCAACCCCCACCCAAAAATAAATAAATAAATAAATAAATAAATAAATAAATAAATCTTTAAAAAAAAAAAAAAGAAGAAGACTACTTGTGATTGTGGCTTTTAAAGTTTATTGAGGTGCCAAAGTAAAGAGTCAGGGTCACACTTTAAATATATTATCTCTAGGACTGAATTCATATTGCGAACAATTGCTCCACTTTCCATATGCAACTCTTTTTAAGTCCCATACTAATCCAGTGGTAATGATGGAATCAATAGCTAGAAGATGAAGAGAAGCACAAAATATATATATAGAGACAGTCCACCTTTCTGGGAAACAACACCTCTCCATTATGCAGACATCTGTTGCACTGATGCTCTCTGGGGAGAAGGGTTTGATGAGTTCACCAGCCCCTGTGCTGGCACTCATCAAATCCTCCACATACTCTGAGCAGCTGTCCCTGACCCTGGAGATACCAAAGTCCCCACAGCGTTTGGACACAGTGGCCTTTTGTTACAAGGACTAAGGCAAGCGATGTGGAGAAACGTTTTGCTTGAATGATATTCGTCATGAAAGCAGATTCTTTATTGTTTTTTCTTTTTTTTTGGCGGGAGGGGGGCGCGGGTTGGGGAGGAAGGGGGGTGGGTGGGCCACTTCTATTGGTCTTTCATTTATCTATTTTCATCCATCTTTGTTCTTTGACCCGTGTGGGCCTCCAATCGCAGTGGCCTCTGTCTCTGCAGAGCACTGGCTCTGGGCGCATGCGCTCCAGAGCTCTGACTCGGTAGTTGGACACATCGGTCCAGCTGCTCCGTGGCACGTGGGATCTTCCCAGGCCAGGGATCGAACCGGCGCCCCTTGCACTGCAAGGCGGTGTCCTTACCCACTGGACCACCAGGGGAAGCCTGCAAGCAGACTCTTAATGGTACTGATCATGCCATGTCAGGACTGGATCTCAAGTGATTAGCGCAACTATATGTTCTTTAATTAGGTGTGTGTGTGTGTGAGTGAGTGAGAGAGACAAACACCCAGGGCCTTCAGAAGTGTGAGGCCCCATGCACACACCCTTCTTGTTTGAGTCTGTGGGGAGTGGTTGCTGCCCCAGACAATAGTTGTTTTTTTTTTTTTTAATTTTCGGCCTTATTTATTTATTTATTTTCATCGATCTTTATTCTTTGGCCTTTGTGGGCCTCCAGTTGCAATGGCCTCTTTTGTTGCAGGGCACTGGCTCTGGGAACATGTGCTTCAGAGCGCTGGCTCATAATTGGACACGCTGGTCCAGCCGTTGTGTGGCACGTGGGATCTTCCCAGGCCAGGGATCGAACAAGTGCCCCTTGCACTGCAAGGCAGACTCTACCCACTGAACTGCCAGGGAAGCCCCAAATAGTAGTTTTTGACAGTACAGCAGATAACGTCCTTCTCGCCTTAGCTTGAAAGCATAATAGTTCTGAATCTCCTGGCCACCTGATGTGAAGAGCTGACCCATTGGAAAAGACCCTGATGATAGGAAAGATTGAAGGCAAAAGAAGAAGGGGGCGGCAGAGGATTAGATGGTTCGATAGCATCACTGACTCAGTGGACATGAATATGAGCAAACTCTGAGAGACAGTGAAGGATGGGGGGATCCTGGCATGTTACAGTCCATGGAGTCACAGTGAGTCAGACACAACTTAGCAACTGAGCTGCAGTGACAAATATATAGTCCTTGATGGGATGGCAGCTCAACCGCTTCATACTCCTCATCTGAATGGCTCAAGATGGTTCCCACTGTATCGGCCAGAAGGAAGAAGAAGGGACAAGAAACAGGGCTTGCCCTTCTTTCTAAGGGTCTGGCCCTGAAGTTGCACATGCCAATTCTGCACCCATCCTTCTGTCCACAGACGGCTGAGAAGTATAGTCTTCCACTGGGTGTCCTCGAGTCCAAGTAAAAGTTATGCTCTGTTGAGAGAAGGGGAGAACACAATTTGAGTGACATCTGGTAATCTCTGTCACAGGAGTGTGCTTTTATGTACGTTTGGAAGGATGATCATTTAAAGTCACGGACACAAGGTTGCCCAAGTTCATTTGTATTTCATTAAAACAACAGACTTAGAGGAAAGAGTGTGGGATGGTTTTACGCACGTTGCAGAGTGGAGGGCCACCTGAAACGGTCAGCTGAGTGGGTAGAACACTGAACTGGGGTCAGGTCCACAGAGAGCACAGACAACTAAAGTGACCTTGATCCAGTTACATTACATTTGTTGGCCCTAGTTTGCTTTTCAGTAAAATGAGGGCTTTGAATTAGAGCACTGGTTTATGAACTGAGTTCAGGGAACCTTAGGGTCCTTCAGCGTCACTTCAAATGCCAGGTGTTGGCTCTGAATCTTTCTTCCCTATGTATTCATTCTATTTAATTTCCTCTGTATTAATTTTTATTGGTTGCGTGATTTAAAAAAAAAGAAAAGGGAAGAGAACTTCTTTTGCTAAAACGAAAGTTTCAAAATGCCTGAACCATGGGTCCTAGTAGATGTGGTAGGATATGGGGTCAGACTGCCTGCATTTCAGCCTCGGCTTTGCCACTTACTCTCTGTGATACCTTAGGCTTGGGTGTTCACCTTTCTTGAAGCTCATCTGAAAATATTGTTTCCTTATCTATAAAATATTGTTACTATTATTGACCTCTTGGGATTGTCTTAAGGGTTAAATACACGGGTTTGGTCCCTAGGTCAGGAAGATCCCTGGAAGAAAATGGTAACCCACTCCAGTATTCCCTGAACAGAGCAGCCTGGTGGGCACAGTGACAAATATATAGTCCTTGATGGGATGGCAGCTCAACCGCTTCATACTCCTCATCTGAATGGCTCAAGATGGTTCCCACTGTATCGGCCAGAAGGAAGAAGAAGGGACAAGAAACAGGGCTTGCCCTTCTTTCTAAGGGTCTGGCCCTGAAGTTGCACATGCCAATTCTGCACCCATCCTTCTGTCCACAGACGGCTGAGAAGTATAGTCTTCCACTGGGTGTCCTCGAGTCCAAGTAAAAGTTATGCTCTGTTGAGAGAAGGGGAGAACACAATTTGAGTGACATCTGGTAATCTCTGTCACAGGAGTGTGCTTTTATGTACGTTTGGAAGGATGATCATTTAAAGTCACGGACACAAGGTTGCCCAAGTTCATTTGTATTTCATTAAAACAACAGACTTAGAGGAAAGAGTGTGGGATGGTTTTACGCACGTTGCAGAGTGGAGGGCCACCTGAAACGGTCAGCTGAGTGGGTAGAACACTGAACTGGGGTCAGGTCCACAGAGAGCACAGACAACTAAAGTGACCTTGATCCAGTTACATTACATTTGTTGGCCCTAGTTTGCTTTTCAGTAAAATGAGGGCTTTGAATTAGAGCACTGGTTTATGAACTGAGTTCAGGGAACCTTAGGGTCCTTCAGCGTCACTTCAAATGCCAGGTGTTGGCTCTGAATCTTTCTTCCCTATGTATTCATTCTATTTAATTTCCTCTGTATTAATTTTTATTGGTTGCGTGATTTAAAAAAAAAGAAAAGGGAAGAGAACTTCTTTTGCTAAAACGAAAGTTTCAAAATGCCTGAACCATGGGTCCTAGTAGATGTGGTAGGATATGGGGTCAGACTGCCTGCATTTCAGCCTCGGCTTTGCCACTTACTCTCTGTGATACCTTAGGCTTGGGTGTTCACCTTTCTTGAAGCTCATCTGAAAAATATTGTTTCCTTATCTATAAAATATTGTTACTATTATTGACCTCTTGGGATTGTCTTAAGGGTTAAATACACGGGTTTGGTCCCTAGGTCAGGAAGATCCCCTGGAAGAGAAAATGGTAACCCACTCCAGTATTCTTGCTTGGAAAATCCCATGAACAGAGCAGCCTGGTGGGCTACAGTCCATGGGATCCCACAGAGTCGGACATGACAGAGCGCAGCGTAGTAGTAGTAAGACTTAAATGACGTAGTATATTTGAGGAGGCTTATTTTAGAGGGTCTGGTGTAACAGACACATTTAGAAGGTGGACCATTATTTTCATTGTCGCCAACCTCATCTCTAAGGCTTCAGCCTTGGGCTGTAAGGCTTTGTGTTTCTGTGAATTGATGTGCACAATGAAGGACCGTTTGATGAATTGAACCTGTGGGATTTTCTCTGTACACCTGGAGTTTTGCAAGCCCACTCAGGTTAGCTCATCCTAGATAAAAAATTAAGACATAAGCAATATGTAGGGTTTTGTCGTATTTAAGTAACTTTTTTTTTTTCAACAGAGAAAACAATTTCAGTCTCTTAATTCAAGGAGAAAATGATTTAAGTCTGCACATGGCTGGAAACAAAATGCAGAGTTTATACCACTTTAAATAGTTAACCAGAGTAGGACTTTTTGTCAAACTTGACTTTCTAGGGATTAAAGCTGCTTTTGAGTTTAGACCCCTGCTTATTCCAGTTTGTTAAACCCTTGACGAACTCCAGCGTGTTCCACTCCATAGTTGCACATGAAGGGGTCATGTTACAGTCTCCACACGACAGCGCTGATGAAGCGACAATGTGGAACCGTGTGATCCTGGAGCTGAGAGGCTTGGCGATCAGCAATGGTCCCCATCCTTGTGGCTCACTGCTGTCGTACCCAGAGCCAAGTGGGAGAAATGTAATGGACATTGGATCTACCCACTCATCTTAGGATTTAAAACCCTCTCTAGCTCAGTCCTGTTAAATCTTTACTCCGACTTGTGACCTTTGACTACAGCCCATCCATCTTGTTTTCTAGCTCTGTACAGCTCTTGTTTATAGAACCTGGAAATCGTAGCGCTGAAAGGATGCTCAGAGGTTCTGCAGAGCCAGTCTTCTTCCTGTCATCGTTGACAGATGGTTACTGCTCCTTCCTGGCTGTGGCCGTGATGGAGCTCGTGGCTTTGGGCTCTGGGAAAGGGTAAATCACGGGTTTGGTCCCTAGGTCAGGAAGATCCCTGGAGGAGCAAATGGTAACCCACTCCAGTATTCTTGCTTGGAAAATCCCATGAACAGAGCAGCCTGGTGGGCTACAGTCCATGGGATCCCACAGAGTCGGACATGACAGAGCGCAGCGTAGTAGTAGTAAGACTTAAATGACGTAGTATATTTGAGGAGGCTTATTTTAGAGGGTCTGGTGTAACAGACACATTTAGAAGGTGGACCATTATTTTCATTGTCGCCAACCTCATCTCTAAGGCTTCAGCCTTGGGCTGTAAGGCTTTGTGTTTCTGTGAATTGATGTGCACAATGAAGGACCGTTTGATGAATTGAACCTGTGGGATTTTCTCTGTACACCTGGAGTTTTGCAAGCCCACTCAGGTTAGCTCATCCTAGATAAAAAATTAAGACATAAGCAATATGTAGGGTTTTGTCGTATTTAAGTAACTTTTTTTTTTTCAACAGAGAAAACAATTTCAGTCTCTTAATTCAAGGAGAAAATGATTTAAGTCTGCACATGGCTGGAAACAAAATGCAGAGTTTATACCACTTTAAATAGTTAACCAGAGTAGGACTTTTTGTCAAACTTGACTTTCTAGGGATTAAAGCTGCTTTTGAGTTTAGACCCCTGCTTATTCCAGTTTGTTAAACCCTTGACGAACTCCAGCGTGTTCCACTCCATAGTTGCACATGAAGGGGTCATGTTACAGTCTCCACACGACAGCGCTGATGAAGCGACAATGTGGAACCGTGTGATCCTGGAGCTGAGAGGCTTGGCGATCAGCAATGGTCCCCATCCTTGTGGCTCACTGCTGTCGTACCCAGAGCCAAGTGGGAGAAATGTAATGGACATTGGATCTACCCACTCATCTTAGGATTTAAAACCCTCTCTAGCTCAGTCCTGTTAAATCTTTACTCCGACTTGTGACCTTTGACTACAGCCCATCCATCTTGTTTTCTAGCTCTGTACAGCTCTTGTTTATAGAACCTGGAAATCGTAGCGCTGAAAGGATGCTCAGAGGTTCTGCAGAGCCAGTCTTCTTCCTGTCATCGTTGACAGATGGTTACTGCTCCTTCCTGGCTGTGGCCGTGATGGGGAGCTCGTGGCTTTGTTAGGAGGCAGTCACTCTCTTGGTGGAAAGAGCCAACTCATTTGAAAACTTTTTCTTTTGCCTAACACCTGCTTTTCTGCTATAGATGTGTTGTGTATGTATGTGTGTACCTGACAGCCTTTTTTTACCTTCCAGATCAACCCCAAATAAAGCCTATCACTTTTTGCAGGTGGTCTTTCAAATATAGGAAGCCAGCCCACCTCCATCTCCAGCCTTCATATGCTCTCAGCCTCCCTCGTAGATCATGATGTCCTTACCCAGCTGGGCATTCTCTCTGGACTTCTTTGGTTTTGCTATCAGTGTGTTTGTTGAAGTGAATGAAACCAGTTATCATACCCTGTGCCTAGTCTCACTCTTTGTCCGTTTCTCCCCATTTCACTGTATTTTTTTTTTAAAGTAGGTATTTATTTATTTGGCTGTGCTGGTTGTTAGTTTCATCTTGCAGGATCTTTTTTTTTTTTTAAATTTTGACCTCTTTCATTGGTCTTTTTTTTTTTTAAAGATTTATTTATTTGACAGGGTGGGGTGGGAAGCGAGGGGAGTGGGCGGGCCATTTCTATTGGTCTTTCATCTGTCCATTTTCATCCATCTTTGTTCTTTGGCCTGTGTGGGCCTCCCATCGCGGTGGCCTCTGTTGTCGCAGAGCACCGGCTCGGTAGTTGGACACATCGGTCCAGCCACTCCACAGCACGTGGGATCTTCCCAGGCCAGGGCTTGAACCGTGTGATCCTGGAGCTGAGAGGCTTGGCGATCAGCAATGGTCCCCATCCTTGTGGCTCACTGCTGTCGTACCCAGAGCCAAGTGGGAGAAATGTAATGGACATTGGATCTACCCACTCATCTTAGGATTTAAAACCCTCTCTAGCTCAGTCCTGTTAAATCTTTACTCCGACTTGTGACCTTTGACTACAGCCCATCCATCTTGTTTTCTAGCTCTGTACAGCTCTTGTTTATAGAACCTGGAAATCGTAGCGCTGAAAGGATGCTCAGAGGTTCTGCAGAGCCAGTCTTCTTCCTGTCATCGTTGACAGATGGTTACTGCTCCTTCCTGGCTGTGGCCGTGATGGGGAGCTCGTGGCTTTGTTAGGAGGCAGTCACTCTCTTGGTGGAAAGAGCCAACTCATTTGAAAACTTTTTCTTTTGCCTAACACCTGCTTTTCTGCTATAGATGTGTTGTGTATGTATGTGTGTACCTGACAGCCTTTTTTTACCTTCCAGATCAACCCCAAATAAAGCCTATCACTTTTTGCAGGTGGTCTTTCAAATATAGGAAGCCAGCCCACCTCCATCTCCAGCCTTCATATGCTCTCAGCCTCCCTCGTAGATCATGATGTCCTTACCCAGCTGGGCATTCTCTCTGGACTTCTTTGGTTTTGCTATCAGTGTGTTTGTTGAAGTGAATGAAACCAGTTATCATACCCTGTGCCTAGTCTCACTCTTTGTCCGTTTCTCCCCATTTCACTGTATTTTTTTTTTAAAGTAGGTATTTATTTATTTGGCTGTGCTGGTTGTTAGTTTCATCTTGCAGGATCTTTTTTTTTTTTTAAATTTTGACCTCTTTCATTGGTCTTTTTTTTTTTTAAAGATTTATTTATTTGACAGGGTGGGGTGGGAAGCGAGGGGAGTGGGCGGGCCATTTCTATTGGTCTTTCATCTGTCCATTTTCATCCATCTTTGTTCTTTGGCCTGTGTGGGCCTCCCATCGCGGTGGCCTCTGTTGTCGCAGAGCACCGGCTCGGTAGTTGGACACATCGGTCCAGCCACTCCACAGCACGTGGGATCTTCCCAGGCCAGGGATTGAACCGGTGCCCCTTGCACTGCAAGGCAGTGTCCTTACCCACTGGACCACCAGGGAATCCCTTTCATTGGTTTTTTATTGATTTGTTTTCATCCATCTTTATTCTTCGGCCTGTGTGGGCCTCCCATTGCAGTGGCCTCTTTCACTGCAGAACACCAGCTCTGGGCACATGCACTCCAGAGCACTGGCTCCTAATTGGACACACTGGTCCAGCTGCTCCACGGAACGTGGGATCTTCCCAGGCCAGGAATAGAACCATTGTCCATTGCACTGCCAGGGCGGACTCTTTACCGACTGGAACCACCAGGGAAGTCCCATCTTGCAGGACCTTTTAGTTGTGGCATGAAAGCTCTTAGATATAGTTCCCTGGCTAGGCATTGAACCCAGACCCTTACATTGGGAGCACAGAGTCGGCCACTGGCCCACCAGGAAAGTCCTTCCCCATTTCACTTTAAAAGCTATATGTGATACCCCCAATAATGGCTTGATTAATGTTGGGGAAATAAGAGGAAGAATATATATGAGTTCTTAAGTTCTATTTCTCTGCATACATTTCTGTATCAAGATGACTTCTAAAAATGGTTTTGTCATAATAATTCAGATGTAAATCTGAATTCTGCCAAGTCTCTCAGGCCTTTTCCAGTGGTCATTCCTGTCTTTCAGATAATGAACCTGGGGATAAGTGCTGCATCTTCTGTTGATTTACTGCATTACCCTTGGCTTTGAGGAGGCCTCTGCTTGTGTGTTTTTGTTTTTTGCCTCTAAAATGCATTAAAGTACTTTAAACATCTATTGCTATCTTTAGAGATGTTAGAGATCATAAGCCATGAGGCATTATCTACAAGCCTGAGGAGAGAGCACTTGCCCCATGGGTAACAGCATTGCCATCATAATGGAGGGAGCCTTCCGTTGGAAGGGGTGGATCAGGGTAAATAAGACCATCTCAAACCTGGAGAGAATGTGCAAAGACTATGCTCTGCAGAGTACCGTCTGAAAGGCACTCTGTTGGACACTTGGCCCTCCCTGGATTCAGGCTCCTGACTTAAGTTACTGTCTTTTTATGGCATGTCTATGACGTGTGGGTCAGAGTCCTAACATGTTTTGTCAGAAAAAGAAGGTGAGTGGAAACTGAGAAGTGCCAGATGTATCATTTTAATTAGGATGTGCGTGCCTGCTGTGTTGCTTCAGTCGTGTCTGACTCTGCAACCCTGTGGATGGTATGTAGCCCGCCAGGCTCCTCTGTCCATGGGATTCTCCAGGCGAGAATCCTGGTTTGGATTACCAATGCCCTCCTCCACAGGATCTTCCTGACCCAGGGATCAAACTCACATCTCAGGTGGATTCTTTACTGCTGAGCCAAAAAGAAAAACCTATTTGAAGGGTCTTTTGTAAAGCCTTGTCTTTCTGTAAACCTGAATTAGCATGACCCAGCCCGAGAGTCCTTAGCCTAAGGTGTATGAGATCCTATACTATAGACCCATTAGTCTGTGGTTATGATATCTTAAAAAATGATGAAAAGTATTCAGCAGAAAAAGGAAATCATCAGACATGATGTGTTTTCCCATGAGTCATTACATATTTACCCAGCCACATGAACTGCCTCATCAAAATCCAAGAGTTTACATTAAACTAGATCCAGAATCCTTGACTCACCCAATGAGACAAGCAGACTTGAATTATCATTGGTGACTGCCCCTCTCCGGCAGTAATCACTCCTTCCTCAGGCAGCGAGCACTCTTAAACCCATGGAGATCTCCTTCGAGGCGTTATTTTAAACCACGTCATCCTTTTAGCAAACATGAGTACCACAGACCATAGTGATGTTCCTTTTCCTTCTCCTCTGAAGGACTTTCTCTCCACGGTGTTGGTGAGGGAGGAAGCACAGGCCAGTCCACTGGGGGCTTGGCCTGAGCAGGGGGCTGGTCTGCGCTACAGAGTGGCCAACCATGAAGCAGAACCAGGGCCTGGCTTTCCCGAGGAAGTGCAGGCCATGCAACTTGTCTATTTAGGTTGGCAGCACAGGTCATGTGCTTCATGTTTGCTGGGCCCTGATCACTTGCTGAGTATTTATTTGTCCCCAAGATTATTTAGTTATCCTCAGGAATCTGGCTCTCCGGCCAACGTTTCTCCTTTGGCCTGGGTTCTCGGTGGGGCATGTGATTGACCCTTCTCCTTTCCGCAGGGGCCTTCGTGCTCGTGGCCTTGGCAGCGTTAGAGGGCAAGAGCCGAAGGGGACCCGGGAGGGCGCGTGACGTGTGTCTGCAGGTAGCAGTAGGGCTGAGACGAGCGCTTGCATCTTCTGCTCCCACATCCTGAGTTCTTCCTAGAACCTCTCAAGTTTGGGGGCGTCTAGAGGCACCTGAGGCACTCATTTAACAAAGTGCAGATTCTCCGGTTGCCCTCTTCAGACATTCTGCCGTGGAATACACCTGTTGAATGTGCGTCTCTGTGATCTGAGATGCCCGGTGTGCCCTAGGTCCCGCTGGTTCACCAGCATTTCCCTTCTGCTTATACGCACCCTGTGAGGCTACGCAGTTCAATATGAAGATTGTCACGTACCTTTGCTTGTTAAAAAAAAAATTACAGCACAAAGAACACAATGGAAGCATTGAAATAACATAGAAAGTGAAAGAGCTCCACCCCTAGCCAACCTCTCCATCAGCCCATCTATTGGCTTACCCTGTCATCTTGGGAAAAGTTATCTATCAACCTAGTAATTCTACAACCTTATTTTTACAGCTTTTGAACCAAGTAGGTTTTGCTATTTGACTTCCTAAGAAATAAGGGTCTCCAGAGCTCTTAAAGTGGAAAAACAATGTTAATTTTTTCGAGCTCTGGTACATTACTGGGCACTGTGCTCAGCGTTTTTACACACATTCCCTCATTTAATCACATTGACCTTACGAAGAAAGTCCTATTATCCCCATTTTCCAGATAAGAAAACTGAGGCTCAGACAGGCTATGTAGCTTGAATCAAGTTTTCTGGTTAGGAAGCAATAAAGCCGAGATTCAAATCCTCTGACTCCAAAGCCTATTCTCTTCCTCCCTACACAGCTTTCCAGACGTGCAGATGAAAGACAGAGATGCCTGAACTTCAGGTCCTCATCTCTGTGAAGAAAGGAGACATTTCCTAAACAGAAAACAGCCAGCAGACAAAAATAACAAGTGTGTTTAATTTCTTAAGCATATGCTACAGATATGTAGTGCTGCAGGGAGTAAGTATAGGGACATATTTACTGGACTGGAAGTTTTAAATGTAAAAGAGGAAAAAGGCACTTTATCCTGATGGTAGAGGCTGCTCTTACAGGTTTGGGGGCAAGGGAGTAGCTCAGTGAAAGGGAAAATCACAGAGAGCCCTGGTCTGCAGAAAGCCACCCACTTTGGCTGACTCCCCCAGAAGACCCTTTGCCAGAGTCACTGAAGGTTTGGGCTTTGATTCTTTTTTTTCTCTCCAGAGCTGTTCATCAAAACAGACAGGACACCGAATGAGAGGAATGAGGGATGACAGGCTGGAGGGTCCTGTCCGTAATAATTCAGGGTCTAGGTGCCACCAGGAGCAGAGTTCTTCCCAGAATGCAATCTCCATTGTCCCCAGAGAGTCAGTTACTAGAAAAGTTTTCTTGTGATTTCCCCGGAGTTTCTTCCATCTCCGTCTTGCCCAAGTATTCACGCTGCTTGCATTGGGTTTTAACCTCGGACGGGCCATCGTTTCATGTGCTGCTCATCACCACCAATGACATCAACTGGCAGCTCCTATCTTTTATTAAATTCGAGGTATCATTCACTTACAGTATGGTATTCATTTCAGGCGTACAACAGAGTGGTGTGATAACGTTTATAAATTACAAAAGCATCACCACGATACACCTACTCACATGGTGCCACCGTTCCAGTCTCACTGACTGTATTCCGCATGCTGTACATTTCATCCCCGGGGCGGCTCGTTTGCTTTGTAGCTGCAGGTTTGTGCCTCTCGATTCCCTCTACCTATTTCACTCATCCTCCCGTCCACCCCTCCCCTTCGCAACCTCTGTATCTCTGAGTCTGTTTCTGTTTTGTTATGTTTGTTTGTTTAGATGTCACACATAACTGAAATCATACATTACTTGTCTTTCTCTCCCGATATATTTTATTAAGCAGCATGCCCTCTAGGTCTGTCCATGTTTTCACAAATGACAAGAGTTCATTCTTTTCTATGGATGAACAATATTCCATCGTGTGTGTGAGTGTGTGTGTGTATCACATCTCCTTTCTCCATTCATCTCTTGGTGGACCTTTAACTTGCTTCCATACCTGGGCTATTGTAAATAATGCTGCTGTTAACACAGGGGTGTACATATCTTTTCAAATTAGTGTTTTTGTTTTCTTCAGGAAAATATCCAGAAGTGGAATTACTATATTATAGGATGGGAGGAGCCTCCATACTGTTTTCTGCAGGGATTGCACTAATTTATATTCCCACCAACCGTGCACAAGGGTTCTCTTTTCTGCACGTCCTCACCAACACTTGGTATTTGTTGCCTTTTTCGTAGTAGCTGTCATGACAGGTGGGCTTCCCAGATGACTGAAATGGTAGATAACCTGCCCACAGTGCAGGAGACCCAGGTTCCATCGCTGGGTCCAGAAGGTTCCCTGGAGAAGAGAATGGCAACCCACTGCAGTATTCTTGAATCTCATGGACAGAGGAGCCTGGTGGCGACAGTCCATGTGGGTCACAAAGAGTCCGACATGACTGAGCGACTAACATTTTCACTTTCGTTGGGACAGGTGTGAGGTGATATCTTACTGTGGTTTTGACTTGCTTTTGCCTGACGGTTAGTGATGCTGAGCATCTTTTCATGTTTGGACAGTTACTCTCTTGTGCGCTGTGCTGTGCTAGCCTTGGAAAATACTTTAAGGCCCTGCCATTGGGTGTTTATGAGAGAGAGGATCTGTCCATGATAACAATTAACAGCCCTTAGAATTCACTGTGATCTCAGTGAACTTTGTTATAAAAGGAGAAATGTGTAGGCTGCAAATTAAGAGGACAGACCCAAAGTGAGCCAAAGAATAGGAGGTGGGAAAGGCCAAGGCCTGGCGTGGTCTGGGGCGTAAGGGGCCTGTCTTCTGGGGAAGCCAGGCCTCAAAAGGGGAGCTTTGTGGAAGGACTGAGTTGTGCAGAAGGCTTTAGTGAGGGTGCCCCTAGCAGATCTGACTCCCTGCCTCAGCCGTAGCAGCTGGGAGGGGTGTGGATTCCACCACATCTCCCCCGGGGGCCTCCCCTGTGTGTTATACATCAGAAGCAGTGGCTGTTGGGGTTCCCTCAGAAGCAGGCTCTGTGTTACAGATTTGTGTAAAGGGAGTTTGTTGAGAACAAAGGAAGCAGTTAGTTATAGCTGTGAGGCTGTCCCAGCAGCAGCCTATTGTAAATAATGCTGCTGTTAACACAGGGGTGTACATATCTTTTCAAATTAGTGTTTTTGTTTTCTTCAGGAAAATATCCAGAAGTGGAATTACTATATTATAGGATGGGAGGAGCCTCCATACTGTTTTCTGCAGGGATTGCACTAATTTATATTCCCACCAACCGTGCACAAGGGTTCTCTTTTCTGCACGTCCTCACCAACACTTGGTATTTGTTGCCTTTTTCGTAGTAGCTGTCATGACAGGTGGGCTTCCCAGATGACTGAAATGGTAGATAACCTGCCCACAGTGCAGGAGACCCAGGTTCCATCGCTGGGTCCAGAAGGTTCCCTGGAGAAGAGAATGGCAACCCACTGCAGTATTCTTGAATCTCATGGACAGAGGAGCCTGGTGGCGACAGTCCATGTGGGTCACAAAGAGTCCGACATGACTGAGCGACTAACATTTTCACTTTCGTTGGGACAGGTGTGAGGTGATATCTTACTGTGGTTTTGACTTGCTTTTGCCTGACGGTTAGTGATGCTGAGCATCTTTTCATGTTTGGACAGTTACTCTCTTGTGCGCTGTGCTG
Source organism: Tragulus kanchil (assembly GCA_022376925.1). NCBI lineage: Eukaryota > Metazoa > Chordata > Mammalia > Artiodactyla > Tragulidae > Tragulus > Tragulus kanchil. Next base: position 142,363,540 of record JAIOJX010000003.1, read on the forward strand.
TGCTAGCCTTGGAAAATACTTTAAGGCCCTGCCATTGGGTGTTTATGAGAGAGGGATCTGTCCATGATAACAATTAACAGCCCTTAGAATTCACTGTGATCTCAGTGAACTTTGTTATAAAAGGAGAAATGTGTAGGCTGCAAATTAAGAGGACAGACCCAAAGTGAGCCAAAGAATAGGAGGTGGGAAAGGCCAAGGCCTGGCGTGGTCTGGGGCGTAAGGGGCCTGTCTTCTGGGGAAGCCAGGCCTCAAAAGGGGAGCTTTGTGGAAGGACTGAGTTGTGCAGAAGGCTTTAGTGAGGGTGCCCCTAGCAGATCTGACTCCCTGCCTCAGCCGTAGCAGCTGGGAGGGGTGTGGATTCCACCACATCTCCCCCGGGGGCCTCCCCTGTGTGTTATACATCAGAAGCAGTGGCTGTTGGGGTTCCCTCAGAAGCAGGCTCTGTGTTACAGATTTGTGTAAAGGGAGTTTGTTGAGAACAAAAGAGGGAAGCAGAGTTGAGGTTAAGTTAGGCTGTGAGGCTGTCCCAGCAGCAGCCTTGTCTGACACTCTGGAGACTTCTGCAGCCGAAATGTCCTTCCACAGACAGTATGGAGAGTCCTTAAAAAACTAAAAATAGAAGCACCCTACAACCCAGCAATCCCACTCTTAGGCTTATACCTTGATGAAATCAAAACTGAAAGAGGCACCTGTACCCCAATGTTCATTGCAGCTCTCTATACAATAACTAGAACGTGGAAGCAACCTAGATGTCCATCGACAAATGAATGGATACAAAAGCTCTGGTATATATATACAATGGAATACTACACAGCTGTAAAAGAAGTGCAGAAGCATGAGTCCTAGTGAGGTGGCTGGATCTAGAACCTATCATCAAAAGTGAAGTCAGTCAAAAAGAGAAGGACAAGTATGATATACTAACACATATATATGGAATCTGGTAGGATGATAATGATAATACACACAGTGAAGTGATGGGAAAACAGACATGAACAGTGGACATATGGACATTGTGGGGAATGAACAGTGGGTGGGAGGCGTAAAGGAATTTGCATGAAAACCTGTACTATCATATGTGGAAAAAATAGCTATTGTCATTGCGCTGTGAGAAAAGGGAATCCTGCAGGGGTGCTGTGCGACAGCCTGGAGGGCTGGGATGGGGACCATATGCATATGACTAATCTGGGATCATACATATTTGTAAACAGCAAAATGTAAAAGTAAAAAGTAAAGTAAAAATTTAAAAAAATGTCCTTCCACGTTGCCCAGACTCAGAGGCCTTTGCACTAGACTGCCAACTTGTCCTTGGATGTGAGGGAGCATGACCTCAGCTGCATTCCGAGGAGGCGGTTCTGGGTGGGGGGCTGCTTCCCTGCACCAGTGCAGTAAGTCTTCCTTTCCTGAAGGGGGCTCTGTGCTGTGAGTCAGGTCCATGAGCACTGGACGTGTTGACTGAGACCAGCTATCGCCATGGCACTGTGCCCCTGACTTGTGGCTGCTACATAGACAGAGTAGGGTTGGAATTATAGCATTTGTTTAAAAAAACAATAGTCTTCCAGAACAAGAAAGACCGTTTTGTGAAGGCATGAGTAGCAGTCACCACAAATGGCCAAGTGTATGGGTTTTAGGGTTTCAAATACCAGCATCATTTGTAATGAGAGGGAAGCTAGTGTTCCCAAGCCAATTAGTGATTGTTGGGGAGGAATTAGTGACCTGTACTGTCAGATAAATGGTATCATTTCAGATACTGTCCCCTAGAGATATTTTTTTCAGAGACAGAGAGCCCTTAGAGTAAGATAAACATCTCTGTGTACACAACTGCTAATTCAGGAGCCAATTTAAGAAACAAAATAATTTATGGTAAGCCTCCTTTCCAGGAGTTGAAATACTTTGGGTATCATTTCTCAGCCTTGAAGAGAGCTGTAGGAGTTAGGAAAGGGGCATTTGTTCTATTTTATTTTGTTAGAGATGGGGCATCTCCACAAAGTGAGGAAAGTTCCCTGAAGTTCCAGGTCAAGAAGTGGCTCATTCTTAGGCAGAATGTGGACTGCCTGGGTCTCAGTGCTTGAAACACCAAGTTCCTTGCAAGCAGCAGGTGGTGGGTGGATTTCAAAAGATATATAAGCATTGTACAGTAGTGTAAAGTTTTCTAGCAAGTCATTTAGACTCCTCCCAAATCTGCCTGTCCACAGATTTTCTAATCTGTGTAAATGGGACCATCCACACCAGATCAGTCAAGCAAGATGATCAGGAACCTTGCTTTAGTCCTCTCTGGCCTCATTCCTATGGCTAACCTAGCAGTGTATGTTAGTTTCATTTCCAGAATTCACCTTGCCCCTCTCTCTGTCCCTCCACCTTGCCTCTGATAGCCAAGTCACCATCATCACCCGGCTGGACTTCTTTACTGTGACCTCCTTACGGGTCCCCTTGTTTTCATGCTTTCCTCCCGCAAACATATTCTTCACATTTCAGGAATTAGCCAGAGAAAACTTATAAATGTGCAAATGGACCACATCACTGCCCGACCTGAGCACTCCATGACTTCCTCATATGCCAGAATGAAGTCAAAATGGCTTATTATGATGTACAAGACCCTGTGGGAGCCTCCTCTTCAAGAATCACTTGTCTGTACCAGAACAAGGAAAGACCTTTTTAAAAATTTTAAAAGGCCGTTTTGTGAAGGCATGAGTAGCAGTCACCACAAATGGCCAAGTGTATGGGTTTTAGGGTTTCAAATACCAGCATCATTTGTAATGAGAGGGAAGCTAGTGTTCCCAAGCCAATTAGTGATTGTTGGGGAGGAATTAGTGACCTGTACTGTCAGATAAATGGTATCATTTCAGATACTGTCCCCTAGAGATATTTTTTTCAGAGACAGAGAGCCCTTAGAGTAAGATAAACATCTCTGTGTACACAACTGCTAATTCAGGAGCCAATTTAAGAAACAAAATAATTTATGGTAAGCCTCCTTTCCAGGAGTTGAAATACTTTGGGTATCATTTCTCAGCCTTGAAGAGAGCTGTAGGAGTTAGGAAAGGGGCATTTGTTCTATTTTATTTTGTTAGAGATGGGGCATCTCCACAAAGTGAGGAAAGTTCCCTGAAGTTCCAGGTCAAGAAGTGGCTCATTCTTAGGCAGAATGTGGACTGCCTGGGTCTCAGTGCTTGAAACACCAAGTTCCTTGCAAGCAGCAGGTGGTGGGTGGATTTCAAAAGATATATAAGCATTGTACAGTAGTGTAAAGTTTTCTAGCAAGTCATTTAGACTCCTCCCAAATCTGCCTGTCCACAGATTTTCTAATCTGTGTAAATGGGACCATCCACACCAGATCAGTCAAGCAAGATGATCAGGAACCTTGCTTTAGTCCTCTCTGGCCTCATTCCTATGGCTAACCTAGCAGTGTATGTTAGTTTCATTTCCAGAATTCACCTTGCCCCTCTCTCTGTCCCTCCACCTTGCCTCTGATAGCCAAGTCACCATCATCACCCGGCTGGACTTCTTTACTGTGACCTCCTTACGGGTCCCCTTGTTTTCATGCTTTCCTCCCGCAAACATATTCTTCACATTTCAGGAATTAGCCAGAGAAAACTTATAAATGTGCAAATGGACCACATCACTGCCCGACCTGAGCACTCCATGACTTCCTCATATGCCAGAATGAAGTCAAAATGGCTTATTATGATGTACAAGACCCTGTGGGAGCCTCCTCTTCAAGCTCGTCCTACACTGCTCTTGCTGCTTCAGCCCCACCAGCCTCCTTCCTGACTATACAAACCTCTTTCCTGCCCCAGGGCCTTTGCACTTGCTGTTTTCCCTGCCTTGCTTGCTCTTCTCCAACTGTATACATGAATGACTCCTTCTGTTTCAGGTCTCAGCCGAAGCATGACCTTTTCAGAAAGGCCTTCTAGCTAAAATAACCCTCTCTTTTGAGACAGTTGCTGTATTACCTGCCTCTATTTTTTTCCTTTTTGCTATTATCACAATCCGTGTTTTTGTTTTTGTTTTTTAATTGCTGTTTCCCATATGTGTTATCTGTTTTCTCTCACTGCAGTATAAGTTCTATCAGATCAGGAATCTTTGTTGACTGGTTTACTGTCGAATCTCACTGGTAACACCACGATGAGAACATAGGAAGCATGTAATTAGCATATGGTGAAAGAATGAACAAGAAACTATATGAGTTCTCTAGGGCCTGTTGTACAAAGGAAGCCGGATACTAGAGCACTAGCCAGCTGATGATTTCCTAATGATATTCCTAGAGATTTGTGCATGAAGCTATAATTTGCAGATATTTTATTTAAGAAGGATATACTATCTAAAGGAAATAAATGTAGGAATAGATTCTGGTATTCCATACAACGATGCTGTGGAGCTATTAGATGACACAGCGTCTCTCTGGGATTTTCTTTATAGTATGTTACTTATAAGACAGTGTATAGTGATTTTCTTATATATGCTACCACACCAGATCAGTCAAGAATGATCAGGAACCTTGCTTTAGTCCTCTCTGGCCTCATTCCTATGGCTAACCTAGCAGTGTTTTTTCACCTTTGCCCTCTCTCTGTCCCTCCACCTTGCCTCTGATAGCCAAGTCACCATCATCACCCGGCTGGACTTCTTTACTGTGACCTCCTTACGGGTCCCCTTGTTTTCATGCTTTCCTCCCGCAAACATATTCTTCACATTTCAGGAATTAGCCAGAGAAAACTTATAAATGTGCAAATGGACCACATCACTGCCCGACCTGAGCACTCCATGACTTCCTCATATGCCAGAATGAAGTCAAAATGGCTTATTATGATGTACAAGACCCTGTGGGAGCCTCCTCTTCAAGCTCGTCCTACACTGCTCTTGCTGCTTCAGCCCCACCAGCCTCCTTCCTGACTATACAAACCTCTTTCCTGCCCCAGGGCCTTTGCACTTGCTGTTTTCCCTGCCTTGCTTGCTCTTCTCCAACTGTATACATGAATGACTCCTTCTGTTTCAGGTCTCAGCCGAAGCATGACCTTTTCAGAAAGGCCTTCTAGCTAAAATAACCCTCTCTTTTGAGACAGTTGCTGTATTACCTGCCTCTATTTTTTTCCTTCTTGGCCATTATCACAATCCGTGTTTTTGTTTTTGTTTTTTAATTGCTGTTTCCCATATGTGTTATCTGTTTTCTCTCACTGCAGTATAAGTTCTATCAGATCAGGAATCTTTGTTGACTGGTTTACTGTCGAATCTCACTGGTAACACCACGATGAGAACATAGGAAGCATGTAATTAGCATATGGTGAAAGAATGAACAAGAAACTATATGAGTTCTCTAGGGCCTGTTGTACAAAGGAAGCCGGATACTAGAGCACTAGCCAGCTGATGATTTCCTAATGATATTCCTAGAGATTTGTGCATGAAGCTATAATTTGCAGATATTTTATTTAAGAAGGATATACTATCTAAAGGAAATAAATGTAGGAATAGATTCTGGTATTCCATACAACGATGCTGTGGAGCTATTAGATGACACAGCGTCTCCTCTTGGGATTTTCTTTATAGTATGTTACTTATAAGACAGTGTATAGTGATCTATTTACCTTTAAAAATATATCTATATACAGCCTAGAGGGGTGGAGCTGGGTGGGAGGCTCACGAGAGAGGAGACCTGTGTATACCTGTGGCTGATTCATGTTGCTGTTTGGCAGAAGCCAGCACCGTACTCTAAAGCGATTATCCTTCAATTAAAAATAAATACATTTTAAAAATTAAAAAAAGTGACAGTACCAGCCAAGGCTAGAAAGATCATAATAACCCAAGTGTTCGCCAGGACTATCCAGAGTGTTAATGTTATTCTTGGCTTTGTTTTTCTTATTTTTCTGATCTGGTTTTTATATGGTGAATTTGTAACCCTCTTTAAAAATGACTTATTTACTCTTGGTTGCCCTGGGTCTTCGCTGCTGCGCATGGGCTTCCTCTCGTTGCGGCCAGCGGGGTCTGCTCTTAGGTGCAGTGCTGGGGCTTCTCACTGCGGCGGCTTCTCTTGTGGCGGAGCACAGGCTCGAGGGTGCACAGGTGCCAGGAATTGTGGCACACGGGCTTAGTCGGTCTGAGGCGTGAGGAATCCTCCCGGGTCAGGGATTGAACCTGTGTCCTCTGCATTAGCAGACAGATGTTTATCTACTGTACCACCAGGGAAATCCTGTAATTTTATTAAAATCAGCAACTGTTTTTGTTGTTTTTCTTCTTAAACATACTAATAGTGAATCCTTTCTTGGAATAAAGAATGAGCATCATCTTTGTTTTGTTTCCCTAAATCCAGCTTTCCATACCTTGGTTCACTTGCTCTTCATGAATAAGATGTGACAGGGTGCGGTTGCAGAGGTGGGGGTGGTGAGGTCATGGGTGATAATCTTGTTTTAAGAAAAATCCCTTCTCAGATGTGCGGTTCCTTCCTGGAGGGCCCTGCCTGTTGCCCTCGCGCGCGCGCGGCCTCCTGGGAAGTTGTGGCTGCCTCCGTCTCTGGAGAACCTGTTGTGCTCAGAAGATGACTCTCCAGAGCGCCCAGGGCTTGCTGAAGGGCTGCTGGGTCAGCTGTAGGGTTGTCAGCGCGCACAGCCCAGCCGCATCTTCTGGGGCTCTGAGTTCCCTCCCGACTCCCTCCCTAGGGAACCAGCAGGAGCAGCTGGAGCTCAGGCCGCCCCCCACGCTCAGCCAGCTTCGTGCTTCCCTGAGCAGACTCGGGTGCAGAGGAAGGCGAGGGGTGGGTGCAGGTCAGGGGAGCTGAGACTGGCCTTGGAAAGCCATGGTCCCCATCTGACAGGCTGGGCTCTGTGACCCCCGGCAATGAAGCCTCCGGTGACTGGAGTCCTGGGACACTGAGGGAGAGCAGAGGTGCTGGGCATGAACGGGTGACGTTTTCCTCCTTCCTCCCTTCTCTCTGCCTCTGATCTTGGTCTGTTTCCTCTCTCAGGCCCCAGCATTACTCGCTGAGACCCTCCTCTCTAGCCTCTTCCCTCCACGGACCCACAGAAGTCTAGAACTAACACTGTAATGGGCTTCCTCTCGTTGCGGCCAGCGGGGTCTGCTCTTAGGTGCAGTGCTGGGGCTTCTCACTGCGGCGGCTTCTCTTGTGGCGGAGCACAGGCTCGAGGGTGCACAGGTGCCAGGAATTGTGGCACACGGGCTTAGTCGGTCTGAGGCGTGAGGAATCCTCCCGGGTCAGGGATTGAACCTGTGTCCTCTGCATTAGCAGACAGATGTTTATCTACTGTACCACCAGGGAAATCCTGTAATTTTATTAAAATCAGCAACTGTTTTTGTTGTTTTTCTTCTTAAACATACTAATAGTGAATCCTTTCTTGGAATAAAGAATGAGCATCATCTTTGTTTTGTTTCCCTAAATCCAGCTTTCCATACCTTGGTTCACTTGCTCTTCATGAATAAGATGTGACAGGGTGCGGTTGCAGAGGTGGGGGTGGTGAGGTCATGGGTGATAATCTTGTTTTAAGAAAAATCCCTTCTCAGATGTGCGGTTCCTTCCTGGAGGGCCCTGCCTGTTGCCCTCGCGCGCGCGCGGCCTCCTGGGAAGTTGTGGCTGCCTCCGTCTCTGGAGAACCTGTTGTGCTCAGAAGATGACTCTCCAGAGCGCCCAGGGCTTGCTGAAGGGCTGCTGGGTCAGCTGTAGGGTTGTCAGCGCGCACAGCCCAGCCGCATCTTCTGGGGCTCTGAGTTCCCTCCCGACTCCCTCCCTAGGGAACCAGCAGGAGCAGCTGGAGCTCAGGCCGCCCCCCACGCTCAGCCAGCTTCGTGCTTCCCTGAGCAGACTCGGGTGCAGAGGAAGGCGAGGGGTGGGTGCAGGTCAGGGGAGCTGAGACTGGCCTTGGAAAGCCATGGTCCCCATCTGACAGGCTGGGCTCTGTGACCCCCGGCAATGAAGCCTCCGGTGACTGGAGTCCTGGGACACTGAGGGAGAGCAGAGGTGCTGGGCATGAACGGGTGACGTTTTCCTCCTTCCTCCCTTCTCTCTGCCTCTGATCTTGGTCTGTTTCCTCTCTCAGGCCCCAGCATTACTCGCTGAGACCCTCCTCTCTAGCCTCTTCCCTCCACGGACCCACAGAAGTCTAGAACTAACATTCTGTAAATAAATATGTGTCAGGTACTTAGCAGGTGCAAGGGTCCCGAGGCACGCGACAAAGAGGCTGAGGGGGAGAACCGTCCCTTCAGCGTGGAGCTTCCAGTCACAAGAGAAAGGGTGCACCTGCTCATGTGGGCAAGACAGAGAATCAGGGGGGACACCAGGGTGGACGTGAGGCAGGAAGCGCCCACATCCATGGCTAGACTGGAGCCAGGACTGGGGAGGCCTGAGGGTTGTGCCACTTTGGAGGCCTTCCCCAAAAGAAAAGAGATCAGTTGCTAGGCCCCCTCACCGGCATCTAAAAGAGGCCCTGCAAGTGAGGAGCCCTTTTTGTAAGGTTTGTTAGTTTCCGGGCGTGGCAGGGTTCTCCAGAGACACAGAACCAGTAAGATGTGTGTGCTGAGTCGCTTCAGTCGTGTCCAGCTCTGCACACCCTATAGACTGTGGCCCTCCAGGCTCCTCTGTCCATGGGATTCTCTAGGCAAGAATACTGGAGTGCGGGCTTCCCTGGTGGCCCAGTGGGTAAAGAGTCCGCCTTGCAGCGCAAGGGGCACCGCTTTGATCCCTGGCCCGGGAAGATCCCACGTGCCACAGAGCGACTGGACAGGTGTGTCCAATTACAAGCCAGCGCCCTGGAACGCATGTGCCCTGAGCTGGTGCTCTGCAGTGAGAGAGGCCGCTGCAGTGGGAGGCCCACACAGGCCAAAGAATAGAGATGGATGAAAATAATAAATAACTAAGAAAGAGCTCATGGCATGAAGTTAAAAAAAAAAATCTTAAAAAAAAAAAAAAATACTGGAGTGAGTTGCCATGCCCTCCTCCAGGGGATCTTCCTAACCCAGGGATCAAACCCACATCTCTTATGTTCCTGCATTTGCAGTGCCACCAGTGCCACCTGGGCCCATATATATATTTACACACACACACACACACATAAAGAGATTTCATATATATTTAGAGAGAGAGAGAAATACATGATTTATTTTGAGGAACTGGCTCACTTGATCGTGGAGACTGGCAAGTTCAAAACCTGCAAGGTGGGCCGACAGGCGGAATGCTCAGGAAGAGTCGATGTTGGAGTTGAAGGCTATCTGCTGGCAGAATTCCCTCTTGCTTGGGAGAGGTCAGCATTTTGTTCTATTGGCTGAGATGCACCCATACTATGGAGGGTGAGCCGCCTTAGTCAGTGTCCTGATTTAACTGTAAATCTTACCCCAAAACACCCTCTCAAAAAATTTCTTGATTAGAGTTCGACCTAATAGGTGGGCCCGGGGCCCATCCAAGTTAGCACGTGACCTTACCCGTCACACCTGGTGACCCGCCGCTGAGTGAGAGATCAGCAGGGGGAGGAACACTGTGGACAGAAGGCTTCGGGGGAGAGGCAGAGGTGGACCTTCCTTGGTGACTGGGCTGGCTTCGTGGGGCCACTGTCCTAGCGTATTAAACCACAGGAGGGACTGGCAGGGGGGCCTCGGTCCCCTGACCCTCTACCAAACCCCTCACTGGAGGCTACAAGGATTCTGGGATGGCTGCAGGAATTGGTGACCCTTGTCTCAAGGGGTCGTCAAGGCCATTTTGGGGGCCCTACTTGTCCCCACACCGTCCCACCATGGGAACCTGTTTTTCCTTTTTCTTGTCCTCTTTCTCCTCCATTTTGTCTTCCTTACCTTTTCTTCCTGTCTTTTCTTGCCGTCCTCCCTCAGATTAAACCTCAGCCAAGTCAAGGCCCGTCTGGCTTACCAGTCGCCATGAGGGGCTCTAGCAAGGGAGCCTCGCTCCAAATCCTCAGAAGGCGCCCCTGGTGCCTGTCATGCACCCGGGTCTCTGTGATCTCCAGAGGAAGGCTTTGTTGGCATTCTCCCATCTGGTGCCCAGCTGACTCTTGGCTAGCGTTAATTGGTGTATCATGTCATTCTTCACATAGGTATAATCTCAGGGAGCCTCTCTGTTTTTCCTGGTGGCTCAGAGGGTAAAGCATCTGCATGCAATGCAGAAGATCCGGGTTCGAACCCTGGGCTGGGAAGAACCCTGGAGAAGGGCATGGCAACCCACTCCGGGATTCTTGCCTGGAGAATCCCCATGGACAGAGGAGCCTGGTGGGCTACAGTCCATGGAGTCACAAAGAATCAGACAGGACTGAAGTGACTTAGCATAGTACTCTGTGTTCCCTGCATAGGGAAACCAGCCTTGTGCTCTCCCCAACCCCTCATCAGTCTGCAAGACAAGTGGGTGTTTTCATACGCCCTTTACCTATAGGTGGGCAAAGCATTCCGGCTGGGCACTTTTGCTGCTCACGCCAAGTCTTGGTCAAGTGCCTTCTATTTCAGCTCCCATTGTGTTTCCTCAAGTCCCTTGGTTTGAAGCAAAAAGCCGACAAAATCATCTTGATTAGAGTTCGACCTAATAGGTGGGCCGCCATCCAAGTTAGCACGTGACCTTACCCGTCACACCTGGTGACCCGCCGCTGAGTGAGAGATCAGCAGGGGGAGGAACACTGTGGACAGAAGGCTTCGGGGGAGAGGCAGAGGTGGACCTTCCTTGGTGACTGGGCTGGCTTCGTGGGGCCACTGTCCTAGCGTATTAAACCACAGGAGGGACTGGCAGGGGGGCCTCGGTCCCCTGACCCTCTACCAAACCCCTCACTGGAGGCTACAAGGATTCTGGGATGGCTGCAGGAATTGGTGACCCTTGTCTCAAGGGGTCGTCAAGGCCATTTTGGGGGCCCTACTTGTCCCCACACCGTCCCACCATGGGAACCTGTTTTTCCTTTTTCTTGTCCTCTTTCTCCTCCATTTTGTCTTCCTTACCTTTTCTTCCTGTCTTTTCTTGCCGTCCTCCCTCAGATTAAACCTCAGCCAAGTCAAGGCCCGTCTGGCTTACCAGTCGCCATGAGGGGCTCTAGCAAGGGAGCCTCGCTCCAAATCCTCAGAAGGCGCCCCTGGTGCCTGTCATGCACCCGGGTCTCTGTGATCTCCAGAGGAAGGCTTTGTTGGCATTCTCCCATCTGGTGCCCAGCTGACTCTTGGCTAGCGTTAATTGGTGTATCATGTCATTCTTCACATAGGTATAATCTCAGGGAGCCTCTCTGTTTTTCCTGGTGGCTCAGAGGGTAAAGCATCTGCATGCAATGCAGAAGATCCGGGTTCGAACCCTGGGCTGGGAAGAACCCTGGAGAAGGGCATGGCAACCCACTCCGGGATTCTTGCCTGGAGAATCCCCATGGACAGAGGAGCCTGGTGGGCTACAGTCCATGGAGTCACAAAGAATCAGACAGGACTGAAGTGACTTAGCATAGTACTCTGTGTTCCCTGCATAGGGAAACCAGCCTTGTGCTCTCCCCAACCCCTCATCAGTCTGCAAGACAAGTGGGTGTTTTCATACGCCCTTTACCTATAGGTGGGCAAAGCATTCCGGCTGGGCACTTTTGCTGCTCACGCCAAGTCTTGGTCAAGTGCCTTCTATTTCAGCTCCCATTGTGTTTCCTCAGTTAGATCCACCTGCACCTCCCCCTGGCAGGTAGGTTCTAGAAGCAAAAAGCCGACAAAAATCATCTAGGAGGGTACAATGGATAGCAGTGAGGAAGCACAGCAGACGCTCCTGGAACATTCCTTCCTGCTCCTTGCCGCCTGCCTCAGAGTCAGCCTGGGGTCCAGACAAAGGAGAGGCTTCAGCCACATCTCCTCCTCCTTCCAAATGCTGGTTTCCCTTGTAGCTCAACTGGTAAAGAATCTGCTGCAATGTAGGAGACCCTGGTTTGATTCCTGGTTCAGGAAGATCCCTTGAAGAAGGGATAGGCTACCCACTCCAGGATTCTTGGGCTTCCCTGGTGGCTCAGATGGTAAAGAGTCAGCCTGCAATGTGGGAGACCTGGGTTCAATCCCTGGGTTGGGAAAAACACCTGGAGAAGGGAACAGCTATCCACTCTAGTGCATACTCCGTCTGGAGAATTCCACGGCTGGTCCATGACTCACAGAGAGTCAGTTGGACATGACGGAGCGACTTCATTTTCACTTTTCCAAAACCCAGCCTTGAGAGCCAGCTGATCTGAAAATGGCTTGAACAGTAGAACCAACACACACCCCCACCCCCAGCAGGCGCCTTCACAGCCACGTGGTCTGGTCACAATAGTCCCTGGGCTGCACTTTGCACTGAGAATATTCAGCATGGCTCCTCACAGCACCCTGACGAGGAGGAGGACAAGGCATTTTACCTTCCTATTCTGGGGCCCGAGGGGAGGCCCTCGAGTGCCGGGACTTGAGCCAGAGCCTGTACTGCTCAGGAATGATGCAGAGGGCCAGGTCTCTCCTGGCCATGACTCTGGGTGGTGTTTTACAGGCCACTCCAGAGACCTGGCTGTGCAGGGTGCTCTCTCGAAGTTTCTTGGGGCCTGAAGGAAGAATCTTTCTGAGGTCAGCGAGACAAGTCTGGCTACAGCAGCATCCCCCAGCAGCGGTAGGTTCTACATGGAGCCACAAGGCCGGGCAGTGAGCCCGGTGACACAGGTTCTTCTCTCCAGGCAGAGGTTTAATAACCAGGGAGTGAGCTCCCACCAGGCCACCCCCACCCAGCTGTCCCCCGTGGTGACTTGTGACTCTCACGCTGAGCTACAGTTCCCAGGGGGTGGGTCCCCGGAGGAGGAGGGGGCTGGTACCCTCAGATGCCAAGTTGCAGCCAGCTCAGCTAATTGGCAAGAGAAGGAGAAGCAAAAATAGTGAAAATCTGTGAATTAATAAAACAGCCTTGAAGCCACCGCCAACATGTGTACAAATCATGAAGTAATTAGAAGTGTGAAGAATTCTATCGGGTTGACTGTTTCCAAATCCAGCCTCAGATCGCTTCAGGAGGCCAAGGGCTGGCAGGCCAGGGGAGTAAAATTCTTTCCATTGCATTCTCCTCTGACCGCCTGGGAGCCAGGGTTTCTGGAAACCCTTTCGGGGTCCAGGCAGTTGCTCTGGGACCTGTTTGAGTCAAATTGACTCACATGTTTGACTCAAAGTTCTTCGGATGTGCAGGATCTTGTCCTAGGAGCCTCTTCCGTTTTAGAATAAAGCGTTGTTTCACAAAGTGGTGTTTGGATCGATGGCTGTATTTTTTCCTATCACCAAATATGTTTACATCAGTATTTTTCAGAGGAGGCAACCAGAGTCCAGAGAGTAAAGTGATAGAAACCCAACTCCAAGAGCTAACGAGTCACAGAACGGGGGCCAGATCCAGGGTCTCCTGCAAGCCCCGCCTACCTTCTCCTCACCCACCCACTTTCTTGCTTTGTGCTCTTGCTAAGGCACTGCAGTCCTGTCCGACTCTTTGCGACCCTACAGACTGTAGCCCACCAGGCTCCTCTGTCCGTGGGAGTCTCCAGGCAAGAATACAGGCGCGGGTGGCCATGCCCTCCTCCAGGGAATCTTCTCAACCCAGGGATTGAACCAGAGACTCTTATGTCTCCTCCACTGGCAGGCGGCTTCTTTACCACTGGTGCCACCCACGAAACCCATTCTTCCTTTGGACCCCTCCTGTGTCTCAGCCCATCTGAGCCAGCTGGGAAGCCAGCTCAGAATGGCGGCTCAGCAGGGCCGGATATTTGTGTCTCACAATTCTCATGGGTAAAAGCCACATGCAGTTTGGCCATGGTATTAAGTCGCTCAACCCATTTGTATGATGAATAAACTAAGGCTCAGGCACAGTTTGCTATTTGTTGATTTAAATTTCATTTTATATCCAGGTGAGAGTGGAGAGGAGAAAAGGATCCATTTGTCTTATCTTTTTGGAAACGCTTTATGGAGAGAGATTTCAGGTCTTAAGTCTTGTTATGTACCCTGTGAGCACGGATAGAAACATTATGTGGTTAGAGTTGGTTTGGGCTTGTTCTTTCTGATCTGTGGGGACTTTATACGGGTAGTTGCTCACGTTCAGTAATTGAAGGGCAGGCGTCTCTCAGCGCTGAAACGCAGCCTGCTCAGGATTAGAAATTCTGAGAGCAGGAATTGGAGTGGAATCCTGGGAGAGTCCTGTAACGAGCTTGACGTGTGTGGTTAATTCCCCAAGCAGCAGCAAAAGCTCCCAGGAGGATGGCGTTTACATGGTTTACAGCCACACTGAGCAAACAACAGCGTGATTAAGTTACACGCATTAGTTGGCTCTATAACCAGAATAGAAATGTACATGTTAATTTGGGAGGGAAAGTTTTCAACAAAGCAGAGGTCGCTTGCACTGACTTGTGGGAGAGGAGACGGGGGGCGTCGGGGGCGGAACCGGCTGTGGAATGTGAGGCACCCAGTGCCCCAGCAAGACGAGGCCCCTGGCTTGAAAATTAAGAGTTCTCATGAGGGTCGCAGCAGAGCATTAAACTGAATGCGACGTCCTTTAGAGCGTGGGTGGGGCACTGTCCGGTTGCATAGGTCAGAAGTCCTTGAAACCACTGGAGAAGGGAGGTTACAAGCTCTGGGCTAGAGAAGGCGTCTGTGTGAATCGGGTGGTGCTGCCTGGAAGGTCGGAGATGAAAGTCCTTCAGCTTATATTTCTGGATTCCCTTGGATGCCCCAACTCAGTCTTAAGCTGTGGGGATTCAGCCATGAGCAAGCAAGAGCCGCTGGGTCCGTGGTTATGGCTGCGGGCTCTGACGTCAGTCCATCAGCTCAGAGAGTTTTAAGAGCTTCGCTCACCTTGTGCATTTCCCAACTTTAAATGGGCTGAAAGATAATAACGCCCACCTCTGATGTGAGGACCACGCACATCACCAGTTACCATGTGCAAGTGTCTGGACACACCCAGGGCTTGAACGAATGTCAGCAAAGAAGACAGGAAGGTAAACAGTCGTGAAACATAATGGGGAGCCGTGGGCGCACACAGGAGGGAGCCCGAGGGTGGGGTTGGGGAAGGCTGCCGTCTGGGCATTCGGCCTGCCCGGATTCTGGCTTAGTCCTCTTGAAGGGGTCCTGAGGCCTGGGAGTCTGACACCACCGAGCTATTTCCTCTTGCAGTCACCCTAGACAGCCTCTCACTGCGATTCTAAGGATCCAGGGGGTGCCCCAGGCTGACCTGACTCAGCCTCCTGTCCACTGCATCCTCTCCTGACCCATCCTTTGTGGTCATAAAATTATTCTCTTCTCACAGTCCTACCCTTGCCAGGTTTGCTGGGATCTGTGGGGTAAAGTTTTATTCTTTGTTCTGGTCGTCCAGCCCTCCCTTATCTGACCATAGCCACTTTGCTGGCCACGCCCCCTCCACCACTCTATTAGGCAGAACCAGCTTCTCACTCTCCCTTCTTCAGCCTTGATCATTTCCTCACCTGACAGCCTCCCTCACCTGTGTTCACAGTCAAATTCAGCTCCACAGACATGGACCCAGTGCCTTTCCTCACAGCCCTTCTGTAACAGGGTACAAAGGATCCTCATTATTCGCGAATTCTGTACTTGTCAACTCGCCCACCCACCAACATTGGTGTGTAACCCCCAGCTCAGTACTCCTGCTGCTTTCATGGCTGTTCACGGTCATGGGCCGAGCAGAAAGGCAAAATTTTGAAACGATGACATTCCCAGCTGAGATCCAACAAGGTCGCTTGAAACCACTGGAGAAGGGAGGTTACAAGCTCTGGGCTAGAGAAGGCGTCTGTGTGAATCGGGTGGTGCTGCCTGGAAGGTCGGAGATGAAAGTCCTTCAGCTTATATTTCTGGATTCCCTTGGATGCCCCAACTCAGTCTTAAGCTGTGGGGATTCAGCCATGAGCAAGCAAGAGCCGCTGGGTCCGTGGTTATGGCTGCGGGCTCTGACGTCAGTCCATCAGCTCAGAGAGTTTTAAGAGCTTCGCTCACCTTGTGCATTTCCCAACTTTAAATGGGCTGAAAGATAATAACGCCCACCTCTGATGTGAGGACCACGCACATCACCAGTTACCATGTGCAAGTGTCTGGACACACCCAGGGCTTGAACGAATGTCAGCAAAGAAGACAGGAAGGTAAACAGTCGTGAAACATAATGGGGAGCCGTGGGCGCACACAGGAGGGAGCCCGAGGGTGGGGTTGGGGAAGGCTGCCGTCTGGGCATTCGGCCTGCCCGGATTCTGGCTTAGTCCTCTTGAAGGGGTCCTGAGGCCTGGGAGTCTGACACCACCGAGCTATTTCCTCTTGCAGTCACCCTAGACAGCCTCTCACTGCGATTCTAAGGATCCAGGGGGTGCCCCAGGCTGACCTGACTCAGCCTCCTGTCCACTGCATCCTCTCCTGACCCATCCTTTGTGGTCATAAAATTATTCTCTTCTCACAGTCCTACCCTTGCCAGGTTTGCTGGGATCTGTGGGGTAAAGTTTTATTCTTTGTTCTGGTCGTCCAGCCCTCCCTTATCTGACCATAGCCACTTTGCTGGCCACGCCCCCTCCACCACTCTATTAGGCAGAACCAGCTTCTCACTCTCCCTTCTTCAGCCTTGATCATTTCCTCACCTGACAGCCTCCCTCACCTGTGTTCACAGTCAAATTCAGCTCCACAGACATGGACCCAGTGCCTTTCCTCACAGCCCTTCTGTAACAGGGTACAAAGGATCCTCATTATTCGCGAATTCTGTACTTGTCAACTCGCCCACCCACCAACATTGGTGTGTAACCCCCAGCTCAGTACTCCTGCTGCTTTCATGGCTGTTCACGGTCATGGGCCGAGCAGAAAGGCAAAATTTTGAAACGATGACATTCCCAGCTGAGATCCAACAAGGTAGCACTGCCTTCTTGTTTCAGCTCTCCGACCATAAACAAACCTGCTTTCTGTGTCTATTTAATGTCACCTCTGTGCATTTTGTCAATGATTTCCTTGTTTACAGTGCTCCCGAGTATAAAGCTGAAGGGCTATCTTTTGTTCTTAAGGGTAAGAAGACAGGGATGTGCCCTGAGGAGAAAATGCATGTAACACACATATGACAAGCATCCTTCAGGTGGGTGTTATGATGCTGTTGACCCCAAGTTCAGTGTTGTTGAGTCCACAATATGGTACGTCCAGAAGAAGGAAGAGGAAATTCAGCAAAGTGTATGTGAAGGGGCTCCACTGTTCTGACCAGAGCAGTGGTTCCGTAGTGACTAATTCAGTGTCTGTGGAGATGTTCTAGAACGTAACTCCCACGAATAATGAGAATCAACCTTGTTCCTGCCTCCCCCAACCTCCAAAAGAAGTCCGTGTTTCTACTGTATGTCAGGCATCATTCAAGTCCCTCTGGTGCTTGGTAGCTGCCTGCTTGATCCAGACCAGTGCGTTCTCTGTCCTCTGAGCTGATTCTGCATTTTATTGAACACTCGCTCAAACCCTACCTTCTGGTCCCCCATCATGATTATTTTAAGTTTCCATGTGCAACCTCCAGATGGGCAGCAAGTCCCTTTAGGGCAAAAACCCCTTGACCCTCACACTGTCCTTCCTGGAAAGAGGTGAACAATGAAGCCAAAGGTGAAAACATTGTTAGAGGGGAATGTGCTTGTGGAAAGATGCTAGACACAGCAGGGAATAATGCAGCAGGACCTTGAGCAGCAAGAAGAAACCTCAGAGTACCTGCCCGCAAGGGATGTGGAATCCGAGATTTTTAAAACACAAAGTCTGTTTCAGACATGGACCCAGTGCCTTTCCTCACAGCCCTTCTGTAACAGGGTACAAAGGATCCTCATTATTCGCGAATTCTGTACTTGTCAACTCGCCCACCCACCAACATTGGTGTGTAACCCCCAGCTCAGTACTCCTGCTGCTTTCATGGCTGTTCACGGTCATGGGCCGAGCAGAAAGGCAAAATTTTGAAACGATGACATTCCCAGCTGAGATCCAACAAGGTAGCACTGCCTTCTTGTTTCAGCTCTCCGACCATAAACAAACCTGCTTTCTGTGTCTATTTAATGTCACCTCTGTGCATTTTGTCAATGATTTCCTTGTTTACAGTGCTCCCGAGTATAAAGCTGAAGGGCTATCTTTTGTTCTTAAGGGTAAGAAGACAGGGATGTGCCCTGAGGAGAAAATGCATGTAACACACATATGACAAGCATCCTTCAGGTGGGTGTTATGATGCTGTTGACCCCAAGTTCAGTGTTGTTGAGTCCACAATATGGTACGTCCAGAAGAAGGAAGAGGAAATTCAGCAAAGTGTATGTGAAGGGGCTCCACTGTTCTGACCAGAGCAGTGGTTCCGTAGTGACTAATTCAGTGTCTGTGGAGATGTTCTAGAACGTAACTCCCACGAATAATGAGAATCAACCTTGTTCCTGCCTCCCCCAACCTCCAAAAGAAGTCCGTGTTTCTACTGTATGTCAGGCATCATTCAAGTCCCTCTGGTGCTTGGTAGCTGCCTGCTTGATCCAGACCAGTGCGTTCTCTGTCCTCTGAGCTGATTCTGCATTTTATTGAACACTCGCTCAAACCCTACCTTCTGGTCCCCCATCATGATTATTTTAAGTTTCCATGTGCAACCTCCAGATGGGCAGCAAGTCCCTTTAGGGCAAAAACCCCTTGACCCTCACACTGTCCTTCCTGGAAAGAGGTGAACAATGAAGCCAAAGGTGAAAACATTGTTAGAGGGGAATGTGCTTGTGGAAAGATGCTAGACACAGCAGGGAATAATGCAGCAGGACCTTGAGCAGCAAGAAGAAACCTCAGAGTACCTGCCCGCAAGGGATGTGTGGGAATCCGAGATGTTTGTAAAAGCACAAAGTCTGCTTTGGAAGTGCCACGTGAGTGTCTTTTGCTGTTGACATCTGTGGGTGGCCTTGGGAGGGACCACTGGGGTCAGGGGCAGCCTGAACCCCAGCTCGATGGGGTACCCACGTGGTGTAGACAGCTGACTCGCGCTGTCCCAGCCACGACCCCACCCCGTCAAACCTGCCAAGGAGGTCGTGCTGCTGAGGAGAGAAAAAGGGATCTCAGATGGCCCCAAGCTGGGTGTCCCCGGGCTGCTGCCTGCTGGAAGTGCCACCTGCTCTCTGGAAGAGGCCACAAGGTTCCCATCTACATCACAAGGCCTGGAGTGGTCACTGCTGGGCTCGGCCACCCTGTCTCTGCTGGGATTCTTCGGAGCCTGTAGGTGCCGGAGTGGGCAGCACATATGCCTGTGTTTCTTCTTCTGTTCATTTAAGAGAGGTCCATTTTCAGGCCTAAAGGAAATCAACTGAGTATTCATTGGAAAGAATGATGCTGAAACTGAAGCTCCAGCATGTTGGCTGCCTGAGGTGAAGAGACAACTCACTGGAAAGGACCCGATGCTGGGGAAAATAGAAGGCAGGAGAAGGGGAGGGCAGAGGACTAGATGGCTGGATGGCATCACTGAGTCAGTGGACATGTGTTTGAGCAGGCTCCAGGAGATGGTGAAGGACAGGGAAGCCTGGCGTGCTGCAGTCCATGGAGTTGCAAAGAGTTGGACACAACTGAAGTGGCATCATTCAAGTCCCTCTGGTGCTTGGTAGCTGCCTGCTTGATCCAGACCAGTGCGTTCTCTGTCCTCTGAGCTGATTCTGCATTTTATTGAACACTCGCTCAAACCCTACCTTCTGGTCCCCCATCATGATTATTTTAAGTTTCCATGTGCAACCTCCAGATGGGCAGCAAGTCCCTTTAGGGCAAAAACCCCTTGACCCTCACACTGTCCTTCCTGGAAAGAGGTGAACAATGAAGCCAAAGGTGAAAACATTGTTAGAGGGGAATGTGCTTGTGGAAAGATGCTAGACACAGCAGGGAATAATGCAGCAGGACCTTGAGCAGCAAGAAGAAACCTCAGAGTACCTGCCCGCAAGGGATGTGTGGGAATCCGAGATGTTTGTAAAAGCACAAAGTCTGCTTTGGAAGTGCCACGTGAGTGTCTTTTGCTGTTGACATCTGTGGGTGGCCTTGGGAGGGACCACTGGGGTCAGGGGCAGCCTGAACCCCAGCTCGATGGGGTACCCACGTGGTGTAGACAGCTGACTCGCGCTGTCCCAGCCACGACCCCACCCCGTCAAACCTGCCAAGGAGGTCGTGCTGCTGAGGAGAGAAAAAGGGATCTCAGATGGCCCCAAGCTGGGTGTCCCCGGGCTGCTGCCTGCTGGAAGTGCCACCTGCTCTCTGGAAGAGGCCACAAGGTTCCCATCTACATCACAAGGCCTGGAGTGGTCACTGCTGGGCTCGGCCACCCTGTCTCTGCTGGGATTCTTCGGAGCCTGTAGGTGCCGGAGTGGGCAGCACATATGCCTGTGTTTCTTCTTCTGTTCATTTAAGAGAGGTCCATTTTCAGGCCTAAAGGAAATCAACTGAGTATTCATTGGAAAGAATGATGCTGAAACTGAAGCTCCAGCATGTTGGCTGCCTGAGGTGAAGAGACAACTCACTGGAAAGGACCCGATGCTGGGGAAAATAGAAGGCAGGAGAAGGGGAGGGCAGAGGACTAGATGGCTGGATGGCATCACTGAGTCAGTGGACATGTGTTTGAGCAGGCTCCAGGAGATGGTGAAGGACAGGGAAGCCTGGCGTGCTGCAGTCCATGGAGTTGCAAAGAGTTGGACACAACTGAGCAACTGAACTGATCATTTTTCTTCTTGTTGTTTGATTTCCAAATAATTAGATTTTGTGGGATTTTTCTTTGTGGTGTGTGACAATCTACTGTCCTCATCTTTCCCTTTCAAAGCATCCACTGTGGGTGCCCTATCTGTGTATTTCCCTCAGCTGGTCCTCCTGGGGTCTTTCACCTGCTGCCATGTCTTGTCTGTATGGACATCTGTGACTCAAATGAAGCACCTTCTGGTCTTTAATCTTTCTTGAGGACAGAGATGGAGAAGTCTTGTTTTGTTTTGTTTTTTATTACATACTACTGTGCTGAGTTGGGCTTCCCTGGTAGCTCAGATGGTAAAGAATCCATCTGCAATGCAGGAGACCTGGGTTTGATTCCTGGGTGGGGAAGATCCCCTGGAGGAGGGCAACCCGCTTCAGGATTCTTGCCGGGAGGATTCCATGGACAGAGGAGCCTGACAGACTACCATCCGTGGAGTTGCAAAGAGTCAGATACGACTGAGGGACTAACACATTCTGAATACAGTACTGAGAAGGTCATAAATTATCTATTGAACTGAGGGAGTCATTGATTGAAAACCTTAACAAAGGTTACAGGGCTATACCTGGGTCCCTGGGGAAATAAGGACATGGACTAAGTCACGCTTCTTAACTGTCCCAGGTGTGTGTGCAGCGGGAAGACCTTAGCTCAGCTCTTCTCTGCCCCATGTGAGGGAGGGGCTGGTTGTGGCATGAGAGAGGTGGGTGGAAGACAAGGTCGTCCCTGCAGAGACGAGAAGACCCTGAGGACACCAGGACATTCCTTTCACCGGAGATCTTTAGGAAAAAGAGACATCCTTTCTGGAATCGTTGCCTGGAAAGAAAGACCTGCCTCGGAAGGGACAGTCATTCCCAGGCAGCTCTGGCCGGGCCCCGCGGCCTGAGCTGCTGTGGCAGGAGACCTAGGAGTCCTGGTACCTGAAGCAGTGAGCAGGTGTCCTAGTGGACTTAAATGCAGAGAATGTTCTGGTGCATCTCTAGGATACTTGAGAATGTGTCAGCTTCTGAGGGTTTGATTCTTGTCAGCTCCTCGCTCTGTGGAGTGACTCACCAGGCCAAGCCACTTGGGCACAGTGCTGTCGGATTAGTCTCACTAAAACACTCTGATCCTCTCAACCCGCAGTGACCTCACACTGACGGAGGGATGAAACCTTAACTCCTTTCGTCTTAGGCTAAAATCCTTGAGGTCTGAGCCTCCCTTGATACCTGGGTGGGGAAGATCCCCGAGAGAAAGGAATGGCTACCCACTCTGGTATTCTTACTTGAAAAATTCCATGGACAGAGGAGCCTGGTGGGCTACAGTCCATGGGGTCACAAAGAGTCAGACACGACTGAGCGATTAATACTGATACTCCTTACTGGTGTCTTCAGGACGGTAGAGGTGGCCAGTGACGAAATGCTGAGTGTGATCAGTTCTGGAGAGTGGTAACACTCTAGATGGTTCTGTCAGTCAGCTGTCCATCCTAAGCTATTAGGATAGAAAACACTGTCACTGTGGGGTGTTACTTTGCTTATAATCAGGTGAGGACATCAGGAAGAACTCGGGGAGCACTGGACACTGAGCTGAGCGTGTGAGGTCAGGGCAGAGGGTGGGGAACAGTGTTGTTGGAGGTTAAAATTCAGATTTGTTTTTTCTGGGTCCGTGCCGTTCCCGCCTTTTCATATCTCCCAGGTGCGTCGTTTGTCTCCTTTTGCAAACAGGCCTAATGAAGCGAGCCCCTCCCTTCCCATCAGCCCACAGCAAAGGTGAGCAGGAAGGTTCTGAGCGGTGCTGGGCACTGCTCCTGAGCTGGTGGGACGCAAGCTCCAGGCCCCGTGGCTGGCGTGGGTTTGCCTGGCACTTGCTGCTTCTTTTCAGCCTGGCTGCCAGGCTTTTTTCTTTCCAGGAAAGTTGAGGAATGTTTGCTTTCAGAGCAAGTTCAAGGGCACAGGGAGTTCAGTCCCAGGATTGAGACGTCTGAGGGGTCCATTGTAGTGACTTGGAAAGAGGCAGATGACAAGAGAAGGCCGATGTTGCTCGGGATTTGTTTGTCCCTGGATATTGGCGTGGTCACCTCCTGCCTTATGCTGCCCTTGACCTCCACCTTGCGTTAGAGCATCAGCTCCTTTAGAGAAGGGATCATCTGCCATTCAGCCTTCATTCCTGCACAACCATGAGAGGTGTTTCTCTGATCTGAGACAATCAGGCTCAGTTCTTAATAAGGGAGCCAGGGAACAACTAGAAAGCAGGGATTATGAAAGACGAAGATATATTGGTTCAATATCCAAAGAATAGCATCCCTATACACCCATGTGTTTTAGTCTTTAGTGTTTAGTGTTTTAATATTTAGTATTTCTACATCCCTGAGGCCTACGATCTTGCGTCATTTTGCCGCTTCCTCCCATGTGACTGGAGTCGGGCCGGGCTGGGTCTGGCGTGCCCCGCAGTGGTGGCTGCCAACCCGGACTCCACCACAGCGCTGCCCAGCCACCACTGCTCCGCACCCCGATGCCCGAGTGGCTGAGACTCCCTGGGTGGGATCCAAGCCTTGGGAGCTGTCGGACTCCCAGTGACTCAAGGTGCGGCCAAGGCTGAGCACAGGGCATGTGAAGGAGGAATCTGTTGATCATTCGGAGAGTGGTACGAAATGCACTCTAGATGGTTCTGTTCAGTCAGCTGTCCATCCTAAGCTATTAGGATAGAAAACACTGTCACTGTGGGGTGTTACTTTGCTTATAATCAGGTGAGGACATCAGGAAGAACTCGGGGAGCACTGGACACTGAGCTGAGCGTGTGAGGTCAGGGCAGAGGGTGGGGAACAGTGTTGTTGGAGGTTAAAATTCAGATTTGTTTTTTCTGGGTCCGTGCCGTTCCCGCCTTTTCATATCTCCCAGGTGCGTCGTTTGTCTCCTTTTGCAAACAGGCCTAATGAAGCGAGCCCCTCCCTTCCCATCAGCCCACAGCAAAGGTGAGCAGGAAGGTTCTGAGCGGTGCTGGGCACTGCTCCTGAGCTGGTGGGACGCAAGCTCCGGGCCCCCGTGGCTGGCGTGGGTTTGCCTGGCACTTGCTGCTTCTTTTCAGCCTGGCTGCCAGGCTTTTTTCTTTCCAGGAAAGTTGAGGAATGTTTGCTTTCAGAGCAAGTTCAAGGGCACAGGGAGTTCAGTCCCAGGATTGAGACGTCTGAGGGGTCCATTGTAGTGACTTGGAAAGAGGCAGATGACAAGAGAAGGCCGATGTTGCTCGGGATTTGTTTGTCCCTGGATATTGGCGTGGTCACCTCCTGCCTTATGCTGCCCTTGACCTCCACCTTGCGTTAGAGCATCAGCTCCTTTAGAGAAGGGATCATCTGCCATTCAGCCTTCATTCCTGCACAACCATGAGAGGTGTTTCTCTGATCTGAGACAATCAGGCTCAGTTCTTAATAAGGGAGCCAGGGAACAACTAGAAAGCAGGGATTATGAAAGACGAAGATATATTGGTTCAATATCCAAAGAATAGCATCCCTATACACCCATGTGTTTTAGTCTTTAGTGTTTAGTGTTTTAATATTTAGTATTTCTACATCCCTGAGGCCTACGATCTTGCGTCATTTTGCCGCTTCCTCCCATGTGACTGGAGTCGGGCCGGGCTGGGTCTGGCGTGCCCCGCAGTGGTGGCTGCCAACCCGGACTCCACCACAGCGCTGCCCAGCCACCACTGCTCCGCACCCCGATGCCCGAGTGGCTGAGACTCCCTGGGTGGGATCCAAGCCTTGGGAGCTGTCGGACTCCCAGTGACTCCAAGGTGCGGCCAAGGCTGAGCACAGGGCATGTGAAGGAGGGGAATCTGTTCATCGTCTCATCGCCCGGGCCTCCTGGAGCGCTGGGCACAGAGTGTTCAGCACCTGTTGATGCCTCCTGTCACCAGCTCCTCGTGGACGTCACAGGACTTCAAACAGTGTGGTTCTGAGAACAGCCTCTCCCTCTTCTGGGGCTTCCCCACCGCAGCCTTGACATCCCCATCTGTCTAGGAGTACAAGCCAGAGCTTGGGGTTCAGCTCTGAGGCCCCTCCTCTGCCCTGCCTAGCCTCCCAGCCATTCACTAATGGAATGTGTGTGCTCAGTCGCTCAGTCGCGTCCAACTGTTTGTGACCCCATGGACTATAGTCCGCCAGGCTCCTCTGTCCATGGCATTCTCCAGCCAAGAATACTGGAGCGGATGGCCATTTCCTTCTCCAGGGATCTTCAGGACCCAGGGATCGAACTCGCGTCTCTTGTGTCTCCTGCATAGGCAGGCAGGTTCTTTACCGCTAGCACCACCATGGGGGTTTTACACTAGGTCTGTCTCAGCATCATGCACTTGTTTCCATCCTCACCCACATCCTCATCCACGGTCTGATCCTCCGGCCCCTGAACCTGCGCAGAAGCTCCCCAGCCAGCTGCCCGCGTGAGCCCAGTCCTGCCACTCCCTCCCCACACCAGTCAGAGTCAGTGACTTTCCACTGCTGTCGGGGACCAACCTATTTAATCCTGTTGGAAGACCCCACGGTCTGGCCTTAGGCCCCCATGGTCTGGTTGTCAGGGCCCCGGTGTCTGGTCCTCAGGTCGTTGCCTGTGATCTGGTCACTAGACCTCAGGGTTTGACCCGCTTTCTCAGTCTTAGTTCCCTCCCTTCTCTGCCCTCCAGCCACACTCACTTTCTTCACTTCCTTGAGTCTTCCGCTCCTTCCAGTGTCGGGGCCTTGGCCCCTACATTTAAAGGAATGCTCTCCCCAAACGCCCGTCCCTTTTTGCCTTGTGAATTGCTGCTGATCCTTCAGGTCTCAGGTTAAGCGCCCTTTTCCAAGGGAAGCTTTCTTAGACCCCAGTCAAAATCTCCATTGTCCCGTGGCCGTGTGGCCACAGGCTCACTTCTCCACAAGTGGTTTGACCTCAGTGTATAGCTCACTTTCCGTCTGAGTGCTTTTCTGCCCCGTGCCTCTCTGCCCCGCCTGCTGGAGCTGCACGAGGGCAGAGCTGCGGCTCATTTTGCTCATTCTCTCCCCAGAGCCGAGCCATGGGCAGAACACCTGGAATGGGCTCAGTAAACAGTTGTGGACTGAAGGCCTGGCCTCCTTGATCCTGGAGCTCGTGCCCAGGAGCAGCTGCAGCTTCTCTTGCCTCTTGTTACGCAGGGGCTACCTCTCCTGCCTGAGATCCCGTGCTCGTTCCAAGCCTCACAGTCATACGAACGATTCCACAGTATGCGTCTGCTTTGCCCTATTTAGCAACCTCCTAAAGATCTATGAATATCCATGTCCATCAACGGCTTTCTTATGGGACTCTTCTGGCATTTCTGAATCTCCTTAGAACTTTCTCAAATCTAAATTTTTAGAGTTGAAGGTGTATCTCTGCCCTGCATGTTGGCCCACAGGGGATCTCGGGAGTTGCTCTTTTTCCTTCTGAATCTTGTGCTGTAGTGTCTTAGGTCACCTGAGTGCGTTCACGTTTTAGTGTTTGTGGCCTCACAGTGATGCTTGGAGGGCTGGGTGCGGTGTGTGAGAACATCTGTGTTTATAGATGAGAACTCAAGGCCAAGGGCTACAGACTCTCAGTTCCCATCACAGCCTCCCGGTGGCCATTAGACTCTTTAAAAAAAACAAAAAAAACCACATTTATTTATTTATTTATTTTGGCAGGGGTGGGGAGGGAGAGGGGTGGGCGGGCCACTTCTGCTCGTCTTTCATTTGTCTAGTTTCATCCATCTTTGTTCTTTGGCCCGTGTGGGCCTCCCATGTGATGACATCTGTTGTCATGAGCTCCGGCTCTGGGCGCATGCGCTCAGAACTCCACTTTCCACTTCCTTGAGTCTTCCGCTCCTTCCAGTGTCGGGGCCTTGGCCCCTACATTTAAAGGAATGCTCTCCCCAAACGCCCGTCCCTTTTTGCCTTGTGAATTGCTGCTGATCCTTCAGGTCTCAGGTTAAGCGCCCTTTTCCAAGGGAAGCTTTCTTAGACCCCAGTCAAAATCTCCATTGTCCCGTGGCCGTGTGGCCACAGGCTCACTTCTCCACAAGTGGTTTGACCTCAGTGTATAGCTCACTTTCCGTCTGAGTGCTTTTCTGCCCCGTGCCTCTCTGCCCCGCCTGCTGGAGCTGCACGAGGGCAGAGCTGCGGCTCATTTTGCTCATTCTCTCCCCAGAGCCGAGCCATGGGCAGAACACCTGGAATGGGCTCAGTAAACAGTTGTGGACTGAAGGCCTGGCCTCCTTGATCCTGGAGCTCGTGCCCAGGAGCAGCTGCAGCTTCTCTTGCCTCTTGTTACGCAGGGGCTACCTCTCCTGCCTGAGATCCCGTGCTCGTTCCAAGCCTCACAGTCATACGAACGATTCCACAGTATGCGTCTGCTTTGCCCTATTTAGCAACCTCCTAAAGATCTATGAATATCCATGTCCATCAACGGCTTTCTTATGGGACTCTTCTGGCATTTCTGAATCTCCTTAGAACTTTCTCAAATCTAAATTTTTAGAGTTGAAGGTGTATCTCTGCCCTGCATGTTGGCCCACAGGGGATCTCGGGAGTTGCTTTTTTTCCTTCTGAATCTTGTGCTGTAGTGTCTTAGGTCACCTGAGTGCGTTCACGTTTTAGTGTTTGTGGCCTCACAGTGATGCTTGGAGGGCTGGGTGCGGTGTGTGAGAACATCTGTGTTTATAGATGAGAACTCAAGGCCAAGGGCTACAGACTCTCAGTTCCCATCACAGCCTCCCGGTGGCCATTAGACTCTTTAAAAAAAACAAAAAAAACCACATTTATTTATTTATTTATTTTGGCAGGGGTGGGGAGGGAGAGGGGTGGGCGGGCCACTTCTGCTCGTCTTTCATTTGTCTAGTTTCATCCATCTTTGTTCTTTGGCCCGTGTGGGCCTCCCATCGCGGTGACATCTGTTGTCGCAGAGCTCCGGCTCTGGGCGCATGCGCTCCAGAACTCCAGCTCGGTAATTGGACACATCAGTCCAGCCACCCCGCAGCACGTGGGATCTTCCCAGGCCAGGGATCAAACCGGCACCCCTTGCACTGCAAGTCGATGTCCTTACTCACTGGACCACCAGGGAAGAGCCCCCCCCCTTTTTTTTTAATTTTTTTTTTTTTTTGCCACTTCTATTGATCTTTCATCTATTTATTCTTTGTTCGTTGGCCTGTGTGGGCCTCCCAACTCAGTGATCTCTCTTGTTGCAGAGCACCGGCTCTGGGCACGTGCACACCAGAGCTCCGGCTTGGTAATTGGACACATCGGTCCAGCTGCTCCACGCCACGTGGGATCTTCCCAGGCCAGGGCTCGAACCGGCGCCCCTTGCACTGCAAGGCAGTGTCCTTACCCACTGGACCAACAGGGAAGCCTCTGCTGGCCTTTAATCCACAGCACACCCTCCCCTCACTTTATAAACCAACCAAACATTTGTTTCTCTGAACCTCCCCCAAACAATGGATAGAACCTTTGACTCGATCCCGATTACCTGGTTTTGTGACCTCAGACATTTCCTGTCTGTGGACTTCACTTCACTGATTCTGCAGAATGAAGAGTTTGGACCAGATGATTAAGGATCCTTCAGGAATAATAGTGGTAATAGTCACACTAATGGTAAACATTATAGTAATGATCATATCAGCTAATATTTATTGGGCACTTACCATGTGTCAAGCACTACATACCTGTATTTTACGTTGTCTTGGGAAAAGGCTGTGGCTTTCTTTGTTTCTTCTCACAATCCTTCTGACACTAGACTGTACAGGCTTCTCTCTGACACTGACCGGTTCAGCGACACCAGCTGGGTGGCCGACAGTTGAGTTCGGTCTGACACTCTCCGCGTGGAGTTAGCCTCAGACTCGGCAGCGAGGGACTCGGTCCCGCAGAACCCCTCCACTTCAGACGCCGATCGCAGGTCCAGGCTGTCAGCTGGGCTTCTGACCGCCTGGCTGTCAGTCGGAAGTTCCCATGATTCTGCTTAGATTCGATTTGTTGGCTAGAAAGGCTCACAGAACCCAGAACAACAATTATGTGCTAGGTTTCTGGTCTATGACAAAGGATATTGAAGGACACATAAGGTGAGGTCCAGAAGGGTCCTGAATGTGGGAGCTTCTGTCCCTGTGGAGTTTGGGGTGTGATAACCTTCCAACATCCGGATACATTCTTGTTCACCAATGCAGAAGCTTCCCAAACCCTTATTCTGAGGATGTATGGAGGCTTCATTGTGTAGGCATGATCGAGTATTAGCTCCTAGCCTCTGTCTTCTCTCTGGATAATGAGGAGTGGAGCTGAAAGTTCCAAGCTTCTTATCATGACTCTAGTCTCGCTGGTGATCTGCCTCCATCCAGGAGCCCCCCAGGAGTCGTCTCATTAGAACAAAAGATGCTCTGATCACGTAAGGAATTTAAGAGCTCTGTGTCAGGAAGCAGGATAAAAACCCAAATATTAGCAGGTACCAGGTGCAGCGGCCTATATATATATATACATATATCTATCTGTCTATCTATCTATCTATATATATATGTATATATATATTTATATTTATTTCACACACATGTTTTAGATTCTTTAATGCCCCCTACAAGCAACTAAGTAGAGATTTCTGTGGCTCAATTTTACAGATGTTAAAACTCATATACAGTGAAGTTAGGTAACTTGCGCAATGCCACAAAGCCAGGAAATGAGAGAGTTAGGATTCAGACCCAGGAACACTGGCTGCAAAGCCCTCATTCTTCACCAGCCAAAGCAGAAATCAGAGGTCAGGCTTCGGGTCAAGCAGATCTGGTCTGTGGACTGACTCTGTGCTTACCAGCCGTGTGATTCCAGCGAGGGTACTTCTGTGGACCAGTCTCCCATATGTAACATGGGAAGGATACCTGGACCATGTGAAGTAGGTCTCTTGAGCTGCTATAACACAATACTCTTGACCTTTATTTTCTCACACTTCTGGAAGCTAGACGTCGAGATGCAGGTGTCAGCAGCCTTGGTTTCTCTCGAGGCCTCTCAGTTGGCTTGCAGGTGGCACCTCTCACTGTGACCTCACGTGGTCTTCCCTCTGGGGTCTGTGTCCTAATTTCTTCTAATAAGGACCTCAGTCATTTTTAATGTGGTAGCTCCCCCTTTCTGGTTTCCTATGACAAAGGATATTGAAGGACACATAAGGTGAGGTCCAGAAGGGTCCTGAATGTGGGAGCTTCTGTCCCTGTGGAGTTTGGGGTGTGATAACCTTCCAACATCCGGATACATTCTTGTTCACCAATGCAGAAGCTTCCCAAACCCTTATTCTGAGGATGTATGGAGGCTTCATTGTGTAGGCATGATCGAGTATTAGCTCCTAGCCTCTGTCTTCTCTCTGGATAATGAGGAGTGGAGCTGAAAGTTCCAAGCTTCTTATCATGACTCTAGTCTCGCTGGTGATCTGCCTCCATCCAGGAGCCCCCCAGGAGTCGTCTCATTAGAACAAAAGATGCTCTGATCACGTAAGGAATTTAAGAGCTCTGTGTCAGGAAGCAGGATAAAAACCCAAATATTAGCAGGTACCAGGTGCAGCGGCCTATATATATATATACATATATCTATCTGTCTATCTATCTATCTATATATATATGTATATATATATTTATATTTATTTCACACACATGTTTTAGATTCTTTAATGCCCCCTACAAGCAACTAAGTAGAGATTTCTGTGGCTCAATTTTACAGATGTTAAAACTCATATACAGTGAAGTTAGGTAACTTGCGCAATGCCACAAAGCCAGGAAATGAGAGAGTTAGGATTCAGACCCAGGAACACTGGCTGCAAAGCCCTCATTCTTCACCAGCCAAAGCAGAAATCAGAGGTCAGGCTTCGGGTCAAGCAGATCTGGTCTGTGGACTGACTCTGTGCTTACCAGCCGTGTGATTCCAGCGAGGGTACTTCTGTGGACCAGTCTCCCATATGTAACATGGGAAGGATACCTGGACCATGTGAAGTAGGTCTCTTGAGCTGCTATAACACAATACTCTTGACCTTTATTTTCTCACACTTCTGGAAGCTAGACGTCGAGATGCAGGTGTCAGCAGCCTTGGTTTCTCTCGAGGCCTCTCCAGTTGGCTTGCAGGTGGCACCTCTCACTGTGACCTCACGTGGTCTTCCCTCTGGGGTCTGTGTCCTAATTTCTTCTAATAAGGACCTCAGTCATGTTGGTGTCCATCAGGACCTACCCAGATGATCTCATTTAACTTTATACAGTCACCCTCTGTGATCTGGCAGTGAAAGCCTCAACATATGAATTTAGGGGGTACACAGTCCAGCCCAAACAGCCCAGAAGAGAGTGTTGGGCAGCTTCAAGGACATCATGTCGGATAGCGTACCTGACACACGTAGGCACTCATTTGATGCTGGACCTTCTTCTCTCTCGCCGGTTCTGGCTCCACTGGCATCCTTTCATCCCAGGGTAATGATGAGGCTTGACACTCTGTTGGCAGCATGCGAGTGAGCTCTGGGTGGAATCTGTCTCTTTGGCAGCTATTTCTAGAGTGGAAAAAAACCCTCTCCCTCATTTTAGATCACTTATGGCAGGGTTTTCAGCCCTCAAATTAACACTGGAGGCCTTGAAGTCTTAGAAAAATATTATGATAAGTCACAAGCCTTCCAACTTGCATGGCATACTTTCTCCAAGGGAGGTGGTTGGCCTTTCAAAGTGAATGCCTCCTTCTGCCTCCAGTAAGGCAGCATCTCCCTCCTCTTGCAGCTGAGGAAGGGAGGCATTAAGGCTTTGCGTATGAACAGCTGGAGGAGTCTTGGCCCTGTCTGCTGCTGTATCTTGGACGGCTCTTGTGTTTCCTTCTGGTCTCCTTTCACTCCTGGGAGCTTGCCTTTCTCAAGTCACAGAAGGTTGGAGGGGAGGTGCCCAAGATGAGGAGCCGGAGAAGAGAAACATTAATGCAGTGTTGCTAAGCAGATCTGGTCTGTGGACTGACTCTGTGCTTACCAGCCGTGTGATTCCAGCGAGGGTACTTCTGTGGACCAGTCTCCCATATGTAACATGGGAAGGATACCTGGACCATGTGAAGTAGGTCTCTTGAGCTGCTATAACACAATACTCTTGACCTTTATTTTCTCACACTTCTGGAAGCTAGACGTCGAGATGCAGGTGTCAGCAGCCTTGGTTTCTCTCGAGGCCTCTCCAGTTGGCTTGCAGGTGGCACCTCTCACTGTGACCTCACGTGGTCTTCCCTCTGGGGTCTGTGTCCTAATTTCTTCTAATAAGGACCTCAGTCATGTTGGTGTCCATCAGGACCTACCCAGATGATCTCATTTAACTTTATACAGTCACCCTCTGTGATCTGGCAGTGAAAGCCTCAACATATGAATTTAGGGGGTACACAGTCCAGCCCAAACAGCCCAGAAGAGAGTGTTGGGCAGCTTCAAGGACATCATGTCGGATAGCGTACCTGACACACGTAGGCACTCATTTGATGCTGGACCTTCTTCTCTCGCCGGTTCTGGCTCCACTGGCATCCTTTCATCCCAGGGTAATGATGAGGCTTGACACTCTGTTGGCAGCATGCGAGTGAGCTCTGGGTGGAATCTGTCTCTTTGGCAGCTATTTCTAGAGTGGAAAAAAACCCTCTCCCTCATTTTAGATCACTTATGGCAGGGTTTTCAGCCCTCAAATTAACACTGGAGGCCTTGAAGTCTTAGAAAAATATTATGATAAGTCACAAGCCTTCCAACTTGCATGGCATACTTTCTCCAAGGGAGGTGGTTGGCCTTTCAAAAGTGAATGCCTCCTTCTGCCTCCAGTAAGGCAGCATCTCCCTCCTCTTGCAGCTGAGGAAGGGAGGCATTAAGGCTTTGCGTATGAACAGCTGGAGGAGTCTTGGCCCTGTCTGCTGCTGTATCTTGGACGGCTCTTGTGTTTCCTTCTGGTCTCCTTTCACTCCTGGGAGCTTGCCTTTCTCAAGTCACAGAAGGTTGGAGGTGAGCTGCCCAAGATGAGGAGCCGGGAGAAGAGAAACATTAATGCAGTGTTGCTGAGTTAATGTAGATGCTCTAATGTGGTGAAGTGGGCATGAAAGACATCCCTTATATATGGAATCCAAGAAGAAATGATACAAATGGACTTAGAGATTCACGGACTTACAGACGAGCTTACGGTTGCAGGGGAGCGGAGACGTGGAGCGGGGAGACTGAGGGGCAGGGATGGTTAGGGAGCTGGGGGTGGCGTGTGCACACTGCTGTGTCTACAGTGGATCACCAAAAGGACCTACTGCATAGCCTAGGAACCCTGCTCAATGGTATGTGGCCACCTGGATGCGAGGCGAGTTTGGGGGAGAATGGATGCATGTATATATACGTCTGAGTCCCTTTGCTGTCCACCTGAAACGATCACAGCATTGTGAATCAGCTGTACTCCAATATAAAATTTAAAGTTTTTTTAAACTTAAAAATGCCTAATTGATAGTCCCATTAATTAGCATTTCTATTAAAAGTTTAGTATGATTTCAAAAAAAGAGAGAGATGTGGGAGCCTTTAGACACTGACCAGATTCTTCCCTGAAAGGAAGAACCAAGAAGCAGGAGCAACAACATCATGAAAAAGAGCAGCTGCTGTTAGTAGACTGAGAGCCTGTTACAAGCCAAGCACCAAGCGAATGTCCATCGCTGCATTACCTCCACCCCCAGAGTAGGCTTAATGATCCCCTTCCTTCAGCCAAGGGACGGAGACTTGGGGAGGCTAAACACCTCGCCCAGGGTGTCACAGCTCCTAAGCAGCAGAGCCAGGATCCAAAGCCAGGCCCACCCCGCCCCTCCGCTTAGGGACTCCCAGGGCACAGACTGGGAACGTCACGCAGACCACCACAGAGATGGGGCAGAACAGCTGTCTCCACAGTCAGAGAAGTGTCGCTGGTGCCCAGAGCTGAAATAAACTCTGCCTGTGGGGGGAGTAAGCAAGCAGTCTTGAAAAAATGAAAGTAATTCCTTCAGGGCCGATGCCAAGCTTGATGACTGGGATGGGAGGGAACCTAGAAAGCAGAAATTCTTACCCTTGAGCCAAATTAGCTAAATTCTAAGACAGCAGTTTGTCTTCCACCTTTTCCATGTGGATAGTCACCCCTGGTGCCCATGGGAGATTGATTCCAGGACCCCAGTGCATACCAAAATCCCCAGATGCTCAAGTCCCATAGGGGGTCCTTCCTATCTGGTTGTAGGACCTGTGGAGGTAGAGAGGTGACTGCAGTTTGCACTCTGAAAAGACTTTATTCCCTGGTTGCTGATCTAAGAAGTCTCTGAAAGCTTCGTGTTTTATTATGAGAGGTTGAGAAGAATGGGGAAGAACTAGAATCTCAATGTCAAACTACCTTTCCTTTATTATTTTTTTTCTGGTTGTAAAATTATGGTCATTGCAGGAAATTAGGGAGAAAAAAACCACAGGAAATTATAAAGGGAAAAATTTTTTCTGTAATCTACTGCTTGCTGATAACCATCAAAAAATTTAAAGACTGCCTTTCCAATCTCTTTTCTATATAATTTTAAAACCAAAAACAAAGGATCACAGTTTATATTATTTAGTACCTCTTTATCACTGAGTGCTTTATCCTACACATTTTCTAATCTCTTTAAATGTTCTTTTTGAACAGCAGTTTTTCTCCCCAGATGGGTGATGTACCATACTCTAATTAGTCCTTTTGTTGATTGAGAGTTTCTTCCCTCGATTAGCTCACCTGGTAGGTGACCATTAGGGACTTCCCAATAGCAGAACAAGCTGTCTATTTGGGGAAATCAGTGCTGTGTATATACAGTTCACTCTGTTAATTATCTTTAATATAACTAACAGAGGCCTGAACCATTGTCAGTATCTGCTATTTATAGCCCTTTACATTCTTTTGTCCTAATAGAGAAGTTCAAATGTGTCACAAACCTTTTGTTCTGAAAAACGATTCATCTTGGGAAGTGTGGGCACAATCTAGTGTTCTTTGTATACATCCACTCACATCTGTGATCTTTATCTGTGCTCATTCACTTCAGTTGTGTCCAACTCATTACAGCCCCAGGGACCGTGACCTGCCAGGCTCCTCTGTCCATGGGAGTTTTCAGGCAAGAATACTGGAAGGGGTGGCCATGCCCTCCTCCAGGGGATCTTCCTGACCCAGGGATTCAACCTACATCCCCTTCATCTCCTGCACTGCAGGCAGATTCTTTACAGATGTGCTACCGGGAAGCCTGACCTTTATATATGCACATACATTAAAGCAAAGGCCACCATATTGGGAATAGAAAATTTCCTATAACAATGAGATATGAGATGATTTGAAGGAGACTGACAATCAGAAACATATTACAAAATGGGCTTTTTAATCCTCTTGGGGTTCCCATCAGCATGTGGCTGTTCAGAAGCCATGCTTGGCCACCTGGGGTATCCCACCAAAGAAAGTTGGGTTTATACCCCAATCTCAAATAGTTCTGGTTCCCAGGACATTTCCCTTTTTGCTTACGAAAATGTCTTAGGAATGATCTTGCCATAGGAACAAGAATTGTGACTGCTTTCAACCCTTCCATTGACCTTCACACACACACACACACACACACACACACACACACACACACACACACACACACACGGTGTGTGTGTCTAAGTGACTGAGCAGCCAGGGGAGGAGAAAAGGGAACAGCTTACAGACCTACAGACGGAGCAGCCTTCTGTGAATGCATCTAAAAAAGGAGAGGTAAATATCTGATAGCAAACAACAATTATTTGCAAAGTCCCAAATCAGTGTTGTGTTTTTACTTGGCGATTGCCCAAGATTGTTATTTATCAATTTCAAGAGAATCATCTGAGCTGCCACCTGAAAAAACAAATGCCCCTTGAATAAGAAATCCAGTTGGTGACACCAAATCAGGCTCCATCCTTTATCTTTTCACTAGTTCACTGAAGACCCTGGAGGAGCCGTTTGCCATAAATAATCTCTTTCAAGTGTTCTCTCTGAAGCATGGAACATCAAAAGTGGCCTGGCCCCATGGTCAGGAGAAGTTGGTTCTAAGGTTACCTATCACTGAATCTTTCTGGGAGGTTTGGGCAAGTCTCCCTGTCTTTCTTGCCCCTGGTTTCCTCATCTGTAAAAAAAAAAAAAAAATTCGTATAGATTATAGCTTTTGTGCTTGAAGTGCTTTGGTGTTTCATAAGTGCTTACTTTGAGCTTCTTTTAAAATATATTTTTAATTTATTTTCTGAATTATAACCCCCAACTACATTCAAGTGTATTCTTTATAATACACTTAATATGTTAATTTGATTTTTAGTTCACCAGAACGTTTATTCTGTCATTTCTTTTTAACTTAACAATAATTTGAGGTTTTAATTTAAATTAAAATTTTAATTTAAATTAAAAATAATTTGACCTATATTTTTTCCCCAAAGCTATTACACATTTACTATAACTTATCTCTGAATCAGGATTTTTTCAATAGTATAAATTTTAACAAAATTTAGACATAAACTGGGTAAGTATTTCATAAGAATCAAGCTCAGTGTTCTCATCGATTGTCTTTATAATGAAATGATTAGAATTTATACTGAAAATGGAATCAATTAAAATAGCATAGTCCAGAGTCTGTCTTATAGCAGGTGTTGTTAGACGTTATTTAGAATATTAGTGGTTCTTCATTGTATATGTGTATATTCTTGTAAGGTCTTTTTTTCTTACAGTGTTTTGCAACATTACCTTTGAAAACCCCATAGACCTGATATTATATATGAGTTACATTTTTTATATGTAAAACAAAATGTATTCCTGTCCTTCCAAATATAATAGTATACACTAAATGAACTTTAATGATTTTTGTGAAAGACAGGGGATTAAAATAACTAAAATAAGTAAATGATAACCATTATAAAAGAAGTATAAGCAGTATCCTTATTAATG
This sequence comes from Tragulus kanchil, assembly GCA_022376925.1. Classification (NCBI taxonomy): domain Eukaryota; kingdom Metazoa; phylum Chordata; class Mammalia; order Artiodactyla; family Tragulidae; genus Tragulus; species Tragulus kanchil. The sequence goes on from JAIOJX010000003.1 coordinate 142,400,048, forward strand.
AATTTGCTAATTATTTTCCCCACTGCTCGGTTGCTGTTTGGTTGTCAGCTAAAATGCATTATCATGTACTTGGGGAGAGGAAATTTACTCGGAGATTGCAAAGACTAGCCTATGAACCAAAGCTAAAGAATTCCACCCCAGGGGTTTTTAGGGAATAGGTTTTTGAACAATTGCTCTATTGATCATTCTAAATTAAATTAGTAAGTACTGACTTCAGATTTGGTTTAGAGAAACTTTGCTGGTATATGCATTTTGTCTTCCTTCCCTTATTTTATAAATATAGTCCAAGAAATTGCCTAAACTCGAGTAGGCAGGACTACTGGCAAGTTATTTTCAGAGGCAGCTTTGCCCTATCATGTAAATTTAGTGAAGTATCCGGTAGAACTCCTTTTAAAGGCTGATGTCTCTGGATAGAACAGATGCCCCTCATTTGATTACGATTGATATTTTAAGCGACTAAATGATGCTGAGTATAAGATCTATCATGGCATATCTGAACAGAGAATAGCGTAGCCAGGTTCATCAGACCATATTTAAAGCCCAAATGGTCCTCTGTGATTCGCGCCCTGCAGGGTGGTTGGTAATTAACCATTCTCAGTCTTGAGCCTTCAAAGTGAGACTAGAGGGGACATCAGAGTGACGATGACTGTGCCTTCATCCTCTTGATGGCTCCCTTTTGCCTTGGAAAGGGAGTTTCTGCACCTTCTCTCTGTCTTCAAATTCCTCCTAAGTCAGTGGTTTTCAAAGGCTAGTCTTGAGACCAATTGCATCAGCATCACCTGGGAACGCATAGAAAAGTAGGTCCTGCAGTCTCCCCCGATCCCAGATGTCCTGAATGAGACATCGGTGTTTGAAGGATCCTTCCAGGAGATTCTGATGCTCATTCAAGGGAAAGCTGCTCTGGGTCCTGGCTCACTCAGGCAGGGTGGCCATTCAGGAGTCGGGTCTGGGGACTTCTGTTGTACCAACTGGCCTGAGAGGAAGCTTAGGCTTGATTCCTAAATCCATTTGACTTTGGTTCCAGACATTTAAAGGAAGCTCAACGGGAAAGACAGGATAAAAAAGTAAATGATAACCATTATAAAAGAAGTATAAGCAGTATCCTTATTAATGAATTTGCTAATTATTTTCCCCACTGCTCGGTTGCTGTTTGGTTGTCAGCTAAAATGCATTATCATGTACTTGGGAGAGGAAATTTACTCGGAGATTGCAAAGACTAGCCTATGAACCAAAGCTAAAGAATTCCACCCCAGGGGTTTTTAGGGAATAGGTTTTTGAACAATTGCTCTATTGATCATTCTAAATTAAATTAGTAAGTACTGACTTCAGATTTGGTTTAGAGAAACTTTGCTGGTATATGCATTTTGTCTTCCTTCCCTTATTTTATAAATATAGTCCAAGAAATTGCCTAAACTCGAGTAGGCAGGACTACTGGCAAGTTATTTTCAGAGGCAGCTTTGCCCTATCATGTAAATTTAGTGAAGTATCCGGTAGAACTCCTTTTAAAGGCTGATGTCTCTGGATAGAACAGATGCCCCTCATTTGATTACGATTGATATTTTAAGCGACTAAATGATGCTGAGTATAAGATCTATCATGGCATATCTGAACAGAGAATAGCGTAGCCAGGTTCATCAGACCATATTTAAAGCCCAAATGGTCCTCTGTGATTCGCGCCCTGCAGGGGGTGGTTGGTAATTAACCATTCTCAGTCTTGAGCCTTCAAAGTGAGACTAGAGGGGACATCAGAGTGACGATGACTGTGCCTTCATCCTCTTGATGGCTCCCTTTTGCCTTGGAAAGGGAGTTTCTGCACCTTCTCTCTGTCTTCAAATTCCTCCTAAGTCAGTGGTTTTCAAAGGCTAGTCTTGAGACCAATTGCATCAGCATCACCTGGGAACGCATAGAAAAGTAGGTCCTGCAGTCTCCCCCGATCCCAGATGTCCTGAATGAGACATCGGTGTTTGAAGGATCCTTCCAGGAGATTCTGATGCTCATTCAAGGGAAAGCTGCTCTGGGTCCTGGCTCACTCAGGCAGGGTGGCCATTCAGGAGTCGGGTCTGGGGACTTCTGTTGTACCAACTGGCCTGAGAGGAAGCTTAGGCTTGATTCCTAAATTCATTTGACTTTGGTTCCAGACAACCCTCTTCCTGCTTACAAAATCGATACGGACGAGCTTGCCGAAGGAGCGGGAATGGTGTCTGCTTTCATGGCTTCTGTTGGCCTTACCACACACAGACACGCACATCTACCACAGTGCTCTACAGTTGTCCGTAACCATGAAAGACTCGCTCCTCTTGGCTGTATGCTGATGGGAAACATCTTTTCTTATCTTTGTTTGCCATCCATGTGTCTTCTTTAGTGAGGTGTCTGTTAAAATCTTTGGTCCATTTTTAACCGGGTTATTTGTTTTCCTGTTGTTGAGCTTTGTGAGTTCTTTGAATATTTTAGATAGCAGTCCTTTATCTGGTAAGTCTTTTGCAAATATTTTTCCCAGTCTGGGGCTTATCGTCTCATTCTCTTGAGGCAACAGGTGCTTAAAAAGCTTCCCAGGTGGTTCTCATATGCAGCCAAGTTGGAAAATCAGTGGGTTAAAACGTAAAGGCGCCTGATGTAGGTGAGGAGGATGATGGGATGGGAGGTGAGGGAAAAGCCAGGCACAGATGAGAGAGCCAAGCTCTCAAAAGCTGGCTCTCCGGGCAGCTCTCAGAGCCCTCTTGTCTTTCCAGCATCTTGTCCCATCAGCCGAAAGCTTTCCATCTTGAGAGCATCCTTCCAGCTTTGTGCTGTTGATCAAGAGGCTGATCGTAAGTGGATGACTCCTAAGTCTTTCTCACTTTTTAAAAAATACTTTCATCTATTTATTTTGGTTGTGCTGGGTCTTCGTTGCTGCACGGGCTTTTCTCTAGCGGTGAGCAGGGGCTGCTCTTGGGTTGCACTGCTCGGGGTCCTGGGCTCAGTAGTTGTGCCTGGGCTTCGTTGCTCCATGGCATGTAGGATCTTCCCAGACCAGGGATCAAAGCCGTGTCTCCTGCGTTGGCAGGCAGATTCTTTGCCACTGAGCCACAGGGGAGGCCCCAAGTCTTGCTCAGTGTAATTGATGCATGCCATGGTTTTCTTAAAGTTCGAAAGGGACTCGTACTGAAATGCTACCATGATCTTTCCCATCTTTGACCCCAGACTTTCAAGCACTTCTTTCTTTAGTTGTTTAGTGTCATACCTTTAAATTATATACTTTACCTGCTCTGGGGTGTGTGTGTGTGTGTGTGCGTGGTTTTATTTTGGCTCATTTTTGTTGTTAAGATTAAAAAAAAAAAAGTAAGATAAAGAGAGTAATTTAAATAGTAAAAATCTGCTTGTCTGCCTATGAAATAATCTGATATTGTTATGTACAATATTTATTTTTTGATGAATCCTTAATTCCTCCCTCACTAGAAAGTAAGCATTGTGGTCAGCATCTTTACTTGATTTTAATAGTAAATGCCACTTTTTAAAGAGCTTATATGTATCCTTTAACTTCAAGTCTTATAGTCACTATCTTTAACTCCCTTTCTCTTTTCATCAGATTTTAGCAGTAGCTTTCAATTCAGTTTGAGAATGTATGTATTCCTTTTCCTTCCCTCCTTTGACTTCCCTCGTGGCTCAGATGGTAAAGAATCTGCCTGCAATACAGGAGACCCAGATTAGATCCCCAGGTCAGGAAGATCCCCTGGAGAGGACATGGCTACTCACTCCAGTCTTCTTGCCTGGAGAATCCCATGGGCAGAGGAGCCTGACGGGCTACAGTCCACGGAGTTGCAGAAGAGTCAGACGTGACTGAGTGACTGAACAGCAGCAATTGATTTAAAGACTCCCTTCATAGCATTTTAATGCCATCTAAGTGGAGAGGGAGACGAATGCCCGCTTGGTCCAAATCTAGCACAGCCCCTGTGTTGCCTCCCGCTCTCTCTGCAGCTGCCTCCTGGCAGGACTGAAGTGCAAGAAGAGTGGGATTTCTGCTCTGAAGAGGAGACCTTACTTAGATCACTGTTCACTGGGGTGGGTCGTGGGGGAAGAGCGAAGGAAACACCAGAATATGGTGGTGTAAAATAATGTCCACGTTTGGTTGCCTTGGTAACAGCCTCCCTCTGTAAATAACTCTTGGGAGGTTGAGGGAGCTGATGTCAGCGGGTCTGGCCGGGGGGTGGTGGGGGTGGGAGAGGGGAAGGGAATCACCAGATGGGAGCCACTCGGTGGCTAGAATCGGCTAGATGACTGAGAACAAAGTCACACCTGCCATTGGTGTCTGAAGGGCCCCAAAGCTGTTCAGTCGTGCAAGCAAAAGACCCAGGTGCTGTTTGGGCAGGGAGAACGCACAGCAGCACTTTGAGGGGTGAGCACTACATACTTTAACCCTCTACTCAGAGGGGCTCCTGACCCTCTCTCCTCCTCTTTCTCGCCAGCAGAGGAAATGACCTCTGTGATTTGGGTTGACCATTCCCGTAAATACCCAAGGTGATGCCTAACCTTTCCTAACAGGTTACCATTATGTGGTTAGTGTTAAAGCTTAAAATATAGATCCCCTGGGAGAGGGAACCTGGTGTCTTAGTTACAGAGACGTCTAACTGACTGGACTCAGATCCTTCTGGAGGTGCTCATGGGAAGGGGTCTGGGTGTTTGTAAAAGACGGTAAACAGGACAGTGCAGAGAAAGAAAAGGACTTGAAAGTGGCCTTGGAATCATCCGGACAGATGTTTTCCTTGTCATTTGCCTTTGATTGCCTGTTCCCCGCTCCTCCCACCCACTCACACTCCTTCATCCTCTTTTCTAAACTCCCAAGTGGCTGTTCTGGGGGTTACTGATCAGAGTTGCAGTGGAGGATATGGGATGGAAGGAGAATCAGCAGGAGAGAACACTCTGGAGGGAGGCTGAGGCAGCAGGAGGGAGAGATGATCACCAGGGGCATGGGATGGCCAAGAAAGAGTGCAGACAGGGGTAAGGGAAAGCCAGGGAGCTTTCTGCTGAGCCTTTAAAGCTATGGGGTGACAGACGAGGGATGAATGCTGGTATGCTGTCCAACATGGCCTAGGACCTGGCGGAGGCCCACCAGCTCTCTAGGGAGGCAGAGACTGACTAGTTTGTGGCTGCAGGAAGGAAGGGCTTGTGAGGATCTGTGCAGGATCTTGCTGCCGAGTGAGTATTAGACACCATACATGGCCATTTGATACTACCAATGGGAGCCAGTCACCTTTCTTGGGGTTTCCTACCGTGAGCCCATTAATCTGATCACGGTCTCGGGTCACCAAAGAAACGGGAAACTAGAGATAGTCCCTTGTCAAGGGACACATAGCAAGCGAGTGGCAATTTTGTAATGTCTCTTTGCACAACAGCTCAGTAGGCTGATTACTGAGACAGCTTTAGCAGTTCGCGCCCTGGGGCGTTTAATTCACTCCTGCAGCGTGGCCTCATGGTCAGGGCACGGGGTCTGGAGGCAGACTGCTGGGGGTGAAAGTCCTGCCCAGCCACGTCCCAGCTGGGTATGTTTGGGCAAGTTCCTTCACCAGGTTGGCCTCAGTTTCCCGTTTGTAAGATGGAAGCAATACTGATACGTTCCTGGGAATGTCATTGTGCAGTTAAATGAGATGGGACATACTGGTACCACTGGTTGTTATGTCGTGTGTATGGGGAGGTGAATTTAATGTCCATGGGGATTATTACTGCACCAGTCTTTTATGTGATACTTTTCACAGTGCCTCATGGCCACAGCTTTTCACTCTCACAAAAGCCCTGTGAGATATATATGGAAGCTGTTCATAGTCTCGTTAATAGATGTGGAAACTGAGGCTCCAGGACATGTCACCTGTGAGTGACCGAGGTCAGACTTGAATCCAGAGTTCTTTCATAAGCCAGAGGCTCGCCACTCCGCTGCACCTCACCTTCTGCATGGGAGATGTGGCCCTCCTCCAGGCAGGTCCCAAAACCTCACGTGGAGCTCTTCATCGAAATAAATCGGACCATCACAAGAGTCCTTCCGCTTTGGCTAGTTTTTTGAAAGTCAGGTGATGTTGTTTGCTTCTTCATCTGCATCTTATATACCTGGGAGATACACCTAGAGCTGGTCAGAGTAGGGGGCTTCCATAAACAGGGGATGGAACGTGGGCACCTCAGCAAGTCCCCCCCACTTTCAAAGCACCCAAGCACGGTCCAGGTGGACCCAAGGTCTGTGCACTCACATCAGGACTGTCGGAGGACCTGTGATGGCCGCTGTCCTCAGGCGTCCACCCCAGAGCCCTTCCTTCTCTCCACCAGCGGGGGAGCCTCTGCTCAGTCCCCAGGGCTCAGTTTAAATGTCACATCTTCAGGGAGTCTGCCCTTTTTCATCAGAGTCTCTTTGTCACCGCGGCTCACTGCATCCTGCACTTTCCCATCACATGTTCATCACAGTTGTAATCATGTGTAGGCGCTCTTTGTGCCGATGTTTGTGTCGCCTTGGCCTCTCCACTCCCAGACTGTAAGTTCCCTGGGGTCAGGAATCCTGTCTGCTTGACTGCCCTGCGTCCTCCCCACAGCCTGGGACAAAACAATGCAATGACTATGACAGGAATGTATGAGATGTTAAAAATAGGTGCATATGCTTTGGACAGTGGAAAGTTGCTTCGCAACTGTGCGTTCATCTTCATTTTATTGCCGTCTGTGGGGCAACCGCACATTGAGAGAGCAGTCTGCGGCAGCTGAGGCTTCCAGATACATCAGGCAAGACAGTTCATAGGAAGTCTCAGCCACGTGAGCTTTCGGAGTGGCTGCTTCTGAAGAAGAGAAGGAGGCGAGTGAGCAGGAGGAGGTCGTCTTGGTAAACAACCTGAATTTAGCATCCTGATGTGGGACCCTTTTCACTGCCATGGCCACAGCTTTTCACTCTCACAAAAGCCCTGTGAGATATATATGGAAGCTGTTCATAGTCTCGTTAATAGATGTGGAAACTGAGGCTCCAGGACATGTCACCTGTGAGTGACCGAGGTCAGACTTGAATCCAGAGTTCTTTCATAAGCCAGAGGCTCGCCACTCCGCTGCACCTCACCTTCTGCATGGGAGATGTGGCCCTCCTCCAGGCAGGTCCCAAAACCTCACGTGGAGCTCTTCATCGAAATAAATCGGACCATCACAAGAGTCCTTCCGCTTTGGCTAGTTTTTTGAAAGTCAGGTGATGTTGTTTGCTTCTTCATCTGCATCTTATATACCTGGGAGATACACCTAGAGCTGGTCAGAGTAGGGGGCTTCCATAAACAGGGGATGGAACGTGGGCACCTCAGCAAGTCCCCCCCACTTTCAAAGCACCCAAGCACGGTCCAGGTGGACCCAAGGTCTGTGCACTCACATCAGGACTGTCGGAGGACCTGTGATGGCCGCTGTCCTCAGGCGTCCACCCCAGAGCCCTTCCTTCTCTCCACCAGCGGGGGAGCCTCTGCTCAGTCCCCAGGGCTCAGTTTAAATGTCACATCTTCAGGGAGTCTGCCCTTTTTCATCAGAGTCTCTTTGTCACCGCGGCTCACTGCATCCTGCACTTTCCCATCACATGTTCATCACAGTTGTAATCATGTGTAGGCGCTCTTTGTGCCGATGTTTGTGTCGCCTTGGCCTCTCCACTCCCAGACTGTAAGTTCCCTGGGGTCAGGAATCCTGTCTGCTTGACTGCCCTGCGTCCTCCCCACAGCCTGGGACAAAACAATGCAATGACTATGACAGGAATGTATGAGATGTTAAAAATAGGTGCATATGCTTTGGACAGTGGAAAGTTGCTTCGCAACTGTGCGTTCATCTTCATTTTATTGCCGTCTGTGGGGCAACCGCACATTGAGAGAGCAGTCTGCGGCAGCTGAGGCTTCCAGATACATCAGGCAAGACAGTTCATAGGAAGTCTCAGCCACGTGAGCTTTCGGAGTGGCTGCTTCTGAAGAAGAGAAGGAGGCGAGTGAGCAGGAGGAGGTCGTCTTGGTAAACAACCTGAATTTAGCATCCTGATGTGTCAGTGTGAGGATCTGAAAGCTAGGAGAAGAAAAAAATGAACACCTAAGGGAATGGCACGCAGTTGCATCTGGGTTTGTTTTTGCTTAAGCTGGTATGTGCCTACGTGTTGATGACGCCTTGCCTTCCATGTGAGGCCCCAAAGCAGCTACCAGGAATCTACCAGCAAAAGGCCGTCTTTGGTCCCAGCTCCATTCTGTTCCACTGGACTCTCTGCAACACTCCCACTAAATCAGCTGTTTCCACATCTCCGATGAGCTCCCACGTCGGTGAGCGCTGTCCCCGAGAGCTCTGTAAGCCCAGCCTGATCTTCAGTGCTCATCACTCAACTGCTGCCTTGTTCCCCGTGAACCTCCTGCCCTCGTCCAGAGGGCCGGCCACCAGCACGTCGCCCCTTCGGGCAACATGCCATTCTGAATCATTTCCCCCAAGGGTGTCTCCCAAACAGACTCCACTCTCAAGTCCCTAGCCCCCTCCCACCCACCTCTTGATCAGCTCATCAACTGCGCATTGAGCAGCTCCTGTACACCAGGAGCTGTGCCCAGCCGGGGATATGAACATGGCCCAGCCCCTGCGCCTTGGCTCTCAGGACATTCAAGAGTGAGACGAATGACCCACAGAGAGGTCCAGCCCTGTGAAAAGACTGCCCTGGGGGCAGGCACTGTGCCCCACCATCCTGGAGAAAGAGTAGTGTCCCTGAGGACAGCAGGGTGACCTCTGGGTGGCATTGCTCCGGGGACGCAAAGAGCGCAGGATCCCCGACACACAGGCTGTGGGTGCTGGGGAGAGGGCAAGTCTGGGGTGGCTGTCCCCATCTGCGAGGCTGCAGCGCAGGGTGCCGTTTAGGGGGTGGTCGGAGATGAGGCACGAACATAGATCAGGTCCCAAGTGGGGGGCTGTATGAGAAGCTTAGGCCTCAGTCTCTGAACGGGGGGGAGCTCTTGGGAGTCTTTTGTAAAATAGGGGAATAAAATGATCAGATGTGTTTCAGAGACCATTGGAAGCAGAAAGCAGGATGGATTGGAGAGGATGCAGAAGGGTGGTCGAGAGAGCATTTGGGAGCTGCGGGGGCTTCCTTCATTCATCTACTCTAAACTGCTCATGGAGGGAGCCCAGGTGCTGGGAAGTGCTCCCAGCTGCAGGGAAGCTAATATGAATGGTTCTTACGCTGCTTCTACAGTGGGGTGAAAGCTAGAGGTGGTTGGATGCAGGCTCTGGACGGGTCTGGATATCCAGGACCTAAATGGAGGCTGTGTGACTGACGAAAAGGGCAGTATTTCCAAGATGTGGTCTTACCTCCTCCCCCTTCACCACCTCCACCCTGTTCTCTCTGGTCACAGCCCTCACCAGCTTCCCCTGGGCGGGATCCCATGGGAGACCTCAGAGGGAGTCAAAAGAGAAAGGCAAGTCCAGGCTCAGAGAACACCCTGAGCCCAGGCACAGAGGGTGGGCGGGCTCTGCAATTTCTCCAACCCGTCATCCTAGTCACCTTTTCTGACAATTCAAAAGAAACCAGAGCCAGTCTTTGCTCCTTGGAGCCTGGTGGGCATGGGGTAGAAGCCAATAGTCCATCTCTTTCTGCAGATGGGTTGAAGAAAGATCAAAGAGATCAATCCACAGGTCAGAGGGATGATGATCAAAGTCAGTGTTTGGTTTGCTTTTTGCTTTATTTCAAAGAAAAATTCCGCTTCTAAAACTGAACAAAGGGATATGAGTGGACCTGGGGCCCGGACTGTGTGCCTCAGCTCTGCCTGGTCAGGGCTCCGGCACAAGCCCTTGGCTCCATCCTGACAAGATCCCCGGCGCCCCTCCCCAGGCTTCCTGGGGCCCGGCTTCATGGGCACGGGTGCTACGTTCAGAGATTCTTCCTGACCACATTTGGAAGGCTAATTTGCAGTTTTGGTGGTTAGAACAGATTCTAAATTAAAAGAAGTTACATGGTTGCTTAAAAAAAGAAAATGATTTAGTCATTGGTAATGTAAAGAGCAAACTTCTTCCCACCTAGAAGGTTCTCACTGATGGGTAGGGGTTCCTCCTGCCAGCCTCAGGGAGCAGGGGCGTCAGTCCTCTGTGTCTGTGGGTTCCGCATCTGCAGATTCAAACAGCTGCAGGTCCAAACTGCTTGACAAAAGTTTCCAAAAAGTTCCAAAAACCAAAACTTGAGTTTGCCACACTCCAGCACCTAATACCGTGGGATTTTTATTTATTGGTGTTAAGTAGCTACAGTCATGTCCGACTTTTTAAGACCCCACGGTCTGTAGCTTGCCAGGCTCCTCTGTCCGTGCATTTTCCAGGCCAGAATACAGGATTGGGTTGCCATTCCCTCCTCCAGGGGATCTTCCCAACTGAGAGACTGAACCCACTTCTGTTACATCTCCTGCATTGGCGGGCAGGCTCTTTACCACTACCGCCAACTGGGAAGCCCTTATTGTTTTAGAGATTTGAAGTATACGGGAAGATGTGTGCAAGTTACTGGTGGATCCTGTGCCATTTTATATAAGGGACTTGAGCACCCTCAGATTTTGGTGTCCACAGGGCTTCCTGGACCGATCCTCACGGACCCTGGGGATGAAAGTCCTCTCCCGCTGCTCCCTCCAATTGAGAGGTGGCAGGATCGGAGGAGACAGGTCCTTCCAGCCACCCCTTCTTGCATCTGTTCCAGAAGGCAGCTCTGTCCACGACGCTCACTGGTCAGCTGCCTTCCCTACTCCTTTGAACCCCAGTTGGCCCAGTTGGCCCCAGAGCATTGGTAGATATCGAGGGCAACCTCTGCCCAGTAGCTTCCCTCCCAAATTGTGGCTTGGGGACTAAATCTACCTTAACGCCTGGGGGTGACTGAGCCCTCCAGGTAGCTCCCTGCTCACACTGTTGGCTTTTCTCTTAGTCCTAGCACTCAAGAACTCCAGCCTCACATGGACACAGAGCCTGGTTTGTGCTGGTGCTCGGAATACATTAAATCCTGGGGTCCATTTATCCAGAGGGTGTAAAAAAGGGAGGCGAAGGAATGCATCACAGCGTCACTGCTCTGCCCAGGCGCTCGGGCCGCGTTGACTCGGCTGCCAGCCGGATCCGGGCTTCCAGCTGATGACACCGAGCAGGTCAAGTCCTGCTCCTGCCCGGGACTCCCCATACCAGGAGTGGCGCGGCGGCGGCGGCTGGGGGACGGTTAGCTTGCTCAGGCCGATGCACCATACCACGTTGGTCATGCTGCTGCCCTTGACAAGGTTCCAGCATTTTCTGCAGCGAGGACTTTATCGATGCGTGTGTCTGAGTTTGCCACACTCCAGCACCTAATACCGTGGGATTTTTATTTATTGGTGTTAAGTAGCTACAGTCATGTCCGACTTTTTAAGACCCCACGGTCTGTAGCTTGCCAGGCTCCTCTGTCCGTGCATTTTCCAGGCCAGAATACAGGATTGGGTTGCCATTCCCTCCTCCAGGGGATCTTCCCAACTGAGAGACTGAACCCACTTCTGTTACATCTCCTGCATTGGCGGGCAGGCTCTTTACCACTACCGCCAACTGGGAAGCCCTTATTGTTTTAGAGATTTGAAGTATACGGGAAGATGTGTGCAAGTTACTGGTGGATCCTGTGCCATTTTATATAAGGGACTTGAGCACCCTCAGATTTTGGTGTCCACAGGGCTTCCTGGACCGATCCTCACGGACCCTGGGGATGAAAGTCCTCTCCGCTGCTCCCTCCAATTGAGAGGTGGCAGGATCGGAGGAGACAGGTCCTTCCAGCCACCCCTTCTTGCATCTGTTCCAGAAGGCAGCTCTGTCCACGACGCTCACTGGTCAGCTGCCTTCCCTACTCCTTTGAACCCCAGTTGGCCCAGTTGGCCCCAGAGCATTGGTAGATATCGAGGGCAACCTCTGCCCAGTAGCTTCCCTCCCAAATTGTGGCTTGGGGACTAAATCTACCTTAACGCCTGGGGGTGACTGAGCCCTCCAGGTAGCTCCCTGCTCACACTGTTGGCTTTTCTCTTAGTCCTAGCACTCAAGAACTCCAGCCTCACATGGACACAGAGCCTGGTTTGTGCTGGTGCTCGGAATACATTAAATCCTGGGGTCCATTTATCCAGAGTGTGTAGAGAAAGGGAGGCGAAGGAATGCATCACAGCGTCACTGCTCTGCCCAGGCGCTCGGGCCGCGTTGACTCGGCTGCCAGCCGGATCCGGGCTTCCAGCTGATGACACCGAGCAGGTCAAGTCCTGCTCCTGCCCGGGACTCCCCATACCAGGAGTGGCGCGGCGGCGGCGGCTGGGGGACGGTTAGCTTGCTCAGGCCGATGCACCATACCACGTTGGTCATGCTGCTGCCCTTGACAAGGTTCCAGCATTTTCTGCAGCGAGGACTTTATCGATGCGTGTGTCTGAGGCTCCCGGGCGGTGAGGACAGGCTGGGTGCCAAGCGCTCACAACCGCCCCGCGGCTCAGTAAGGAGGCAGGAGTAGCCTCTGGGAGTGTGGGTGGGGTCCCTCCTCCTTCCTTTACTCTCTCTCCTCTCCCTCCTCATTCCTCCTTCCTGGCCCTCTTCTCTCTCTCGTTCCTCCTCTTCCCGCTCCTCCCCTTGGGCCCCAGCTTGCCTTACCATCAGGATTCTGAGTGCTCCCTCTCTCACTGGTACCTTGAGGCTTAAGCCGGCCCACGTCGCATGTGTTTCATTCACCGTCTTGGTTTCACGTGAGTGGACAGAGGGGCCTCTTGCTCCTGGCCTGTGGGGCTCAGCTCTTCTCAGTCCAAGTGGGAATCGGAGCTTTCCTGACCCGGCCGACACCAGCTCTGTCCCTGCAGTGTCTCTCTGTGGGATGTGCTGGGCACCAGCCCCATGCGTCCTCAAGGGACAGGGGCCACGTCTCCGTCCCCTCCTCCCTCCTCCCCCAGTGCGGCCTGGCTCTCCGCTCCGCTGACGGGGAGGGGAGAGGATTCCAGTCTGGAAGGCTGTCAGCAGCTGCCACGCGGTCCATATGCGCCTCTTTTCCCTGGTGTTGAATAATTACTTAATGATTTGAGAAGGTGGAGCTGCTCCGTCCCAGTCTGCCAGTCCTGGCTGCACCGGGCTCCCTGGCAGCCGCGTCAGGACCCCACGCCTCATTCCATCGATGACATCCACATGGTCATCCTGGGGCCCGAGGAACCACTGAAAGCCTGTGCCCCAAACCAGCAGCCTGGTCACTCTCCGAAGTCTGGTTCTTGCCTCTCAAGGTAGTTTCCTTTCCCGGTCTCAGTCTCCTCCTCTGGCAAAGTGAAAGTGTCCATCACTCAATTGTGGCCAGCTCTCTGCGACCCCATGGACGGCAGCCCGCCAGGCCCCTCTGTCCATGGGATTCTCCAGGCAAGGACACTGGAGTGGGTAGCCGTTCCCTTCTCCAGGGGGATCTTCCCGGCCCAGGGAGCATGTGGCCTCACCAGGTTGGGCTGGGTTAGCCCCTGGTGTGCCTTAGTCTGGTTGGCCTGCCACAGCAAAGTGCCATAGACCGAGTGGCTTATGAACACCTGAAATGTATTTCTTACAGTCTGGAGGTGGGGAAGTCTGGTTATTCCCATTTCAGAGGTTAGAAGCCCCTGGCTGGAGCGAGCCCAGGCCGTGGTAAGGACTCGAACCCAGGCCTCCTGGTTCCCAGCCCTGCAGCTCTCCTCGGCTGTGACAGGCTCGTGTAGGCCAGAGTTTGTTGCTGTCTTCTGAGCTGTCAAAACACCGCTCCTGTCGCTTGTGCACGGGGGCGTGAAATCACCAGGGGAGAGAATGTTTTTTCTGCTCTACGAATGATCTCTTTGTACATTTGAGCGCACCCCCTGGAAATGATTAGCCTCCGTGGGAACAGGAGGCAGTAGTGTGTGACGTATCCGCTGGATAATGGGCTGGGAGAGAGGCCGGCCAGCGAAAGAAGTCAAGAGTTCTATGAAATGTATTAAAGGGACTGTAGTGCATGCGGGATTCGAATCAGAAAAAACCCTGTGAAATTCTCACATCTTGGTGGCCTCTCTCATGGGGAGGAAAGAAGTGAGTGTCACAAATTTGAATTTGTAAACAATGCTCTGGGTCACGGGGCTTCTTGGCATGTATTTGCTCTGCCCAAATATTGTTTATTATTGAGTAGGTTAAGAATTAGGCACTGGGGCCAGTGTGATGCACATGGAAAGATCCCTGCCTTCTCCAAACTTCCAGTCAACACTGAAGATAAGCAATTACAGCTGAGACTAAGAGGGAGAAGGTGATAGGAGAGGGGGTGGTGGAGGACACAGCCAGACAGACAAGCTAGTCTGGGGTGGGACGAAGCATCAAGGAAGGCTTCCTGGATGAAGCCTTGTGCCCCAAACCAGCAGCCTGGTCACTCATTTTTTTGGCAAAGTGAAAGTGTCCATCACTCAATTGTGGCCAGCTCTCTGCGACCCCATGGACGGCAGCCCGCCAGGCCCCTCTGTCCATGGGATTCTCCAGGCAAGGACACTGGAGTGGGTAGCCGTTCCCTTCTCCAGGGGGATCTTCCCGGCCCAGGGAGCATGTGGCCTCACCAGGTTGGGCTGGGTTAGCCCCTGGTGTGCCTTAGTCTGGTTGGCCTGCCACAGCAAAGTGCCATAGACCGAGTGGCTTATGAACACCTGAAATGTATTTCTTACAGTCTGGAGGTGGGGAAGTCTGGTTATTCCCATTTCAGAGGTTAGAAGCCCCTGGCTGGAGCGAGCCCAGGCCGTGGTAAGGACTCGAACCCAGGCCTCCTGGTTCCCAGCCCTGCAGCTCTCCTCGGCTGTGACAGGCTCGTGTAGGCCAGAGTTTGTTGCTGTCTTCTGAGCTGTCAAAACACCGCTCCTGTCGCTTGTGCACGGGGGCGTGAAATCACCAGGGGAGAGAATGTTTTTTCTGCTCTACGAATGATCTCTTTGTACATTTGAGCGCACCCCCTGGAAATGATTAGCCTCCGTGGGAACAGGAGGCAGTAGTGTGTGACGTATCCGCTGGATAATGGGCTGGGAGAGAGGCCGGCCAGCGAAAGAAGTCAAGAGTTCTATGAAATGTATTAAAGGGACTGTAGTGCATGCGGGATTCGAATCAGAAAAAACCCTGTGAAATTCTCACATCTTGGTGGCCTCTCTCATGGGGAGGAAAGAAGTGAGTGTCACAAATTTGAATTTGTAAACAATGCTCTGGGTCACGGGGCTTCTTGGCATGTATTTGCTCTGCCCAAATATTGTTTATTATTGAGTAGGTTAAGAATTAGGCACTGGGGCCAGTGTGATGCACATGGAAAGATCCCTGCCTTCTCCAAACTTCCAGTCAACACTGAAGATAAGCAATTACAGCTGAGACTAAGAGGGAGAAGGTGATAGGAGAGGGGGTGGTGGAGGACACAGCCAGACAGACAAGCTAGTCTGGGGTGGGAACGAAGCATCAAGGAAGGCTTCCTGGATGAAGAGGCATTTAAACTTAGACCCAGAGGAAGAGTGAGAATCAGCCAGAGGAAGAAGAGAGGAGATAGCCTGTCTGGAGGCCCAGAGGCAAGAAAGGGGATGACCTATTCAATGAATGGCTGGTGAATATTGCTGAGGAAGCTGTTAGGTCAGAGGCTGAACCCTTTATCAGTTTCCAGGATAATTTAAAGGAGCAGGGCAAATACTTCTTCAAAGAACTGGGGAAAGTAGAGAACCAAAAGCGAGCCCTCAAACATGAGAGGGAAACTTCATGGCAGGAGCCCCCTCAGGCGATGCCCAAATGCACTGGGACTGCAACCAAGCCTGGATCAGGAAGTGGGTTCGATGTTCATCTAGTGTGTGATCTTGAGAGAGTCACTCCAGTTCTCTCAAAACGGAAGGATGGGGAGGGAGCAGGTGCCTGCCGTGCACAAATCACTGGCACGTGCTGATTCACGTCGAGAACAGCTATGCCCTCCCTGCGGTGTGCATGAGAGTCCAAACATTGTTGAATGTGGATGCTGACTGTGCCCAGCACCTCATAGGCCTGTGTGCCTGGGGAACACAGTGGGGGCTTGGCCCCCGTGGAGGGAGGAGCTCTGAGAGAGCCATGCCCGTCCACGCAGATAGGCTCTGCCCTGAGAACCAGCTGTAGACAATCGAAGGGGCAATCTGGAGGCTGGTGGAGAAGCCTGCAGCCTCTCTTCCTGGCTCATGAAAGAGGGGTGACCACTGATGATCGGCATCTGCTGTGGGTTCAAAAATGGGTTGATGGTAGAACATGTGACACGTATGTGGCGTTTCTGATCTAAAGGCAAGGTAACGCATGCTGTACCCTTTAGCCCCGCACCAGGGAACCTTCAGCATCCTTGCCGTGTGCTGACCCCGCAGGGAGGAAGCAGGTGGCTCCCTGTCTGGGCCCCAGAGTTTGGAACAATCAGATATGGATGCCAAACTCCTCCAAGGACCACGAAGGTTCATGAAATCTGGGCTGACAGGAGGGCACCGTGGCCCGTGGGCCCTGCGCGTCGTCCCATGGACTCTGCGCAGTGGGCGCTAGAGCGAGTGTGGGAGAAATGAAAGGGGCAGGCTCTGCCCTGGAGAAGCTGAGACCCTGGCTGGGATCTCTGCTCTCTATAGCACAGTCCAAGCAACGCAAGCCCCAAAGGGTTCACCTTATTTAGCCACTGAAGTCATAACTGTCCTGATTTAGATTTTGAAAGAGGACAACCTCTTCTGTGATCCCAGGTTTCCTTCCTTAGGAAAAAAAGAGTTTTTCTTTTGCATCTGTGAAGGTCAAATGGAGGAGTTGTGTCAGATCAGAAAGATTTCAATGCTGGCACACACACACCCCCTCACACACGTGGGATCTCAAGCCTGGCCAGGTGCAGCCCCTGCCCCCTGCTGTTCCCCTGGCGACCAGCACCCACTCCCCACATGCGGGGACCCAGGCCGCCCACCCCCAGCATTGCACAGGCCGCCCGAGCTTCTCTCTGAGCTATTTCAGTATCATTGGGAGGCTTGAGAAGCCTTTGTTCTCTCTGACTGGTTACGTAATTTTCAAGAGAAAAGGCAGAGGGAACGCTGAACTGAATGCTTCCAGAGTCTGCTCTCTGGGGGCGGGGAGGCGAGAGGTAACCCCGGAGGCTTATGTTCCCTCTGCTGTTTTTATCCTTCTGACTTTCTCCTCCCGTCCCTCCTCAAGGAGGTGACCATAAACAGCTTCCCCTCCTGTTTCTTATACTTGGCGTCCCCACTGGCATGTTCTGGGGGAGGTCATGTAAGGGAAACAAGCCAGGGCCAGAGGCATCGTGGCCCCGCAGGGATGTTACGGTGTTTGCACATCTCAGGGAGGATGCTCCCTGGGGACAAGCGCCTGGGAGGAGCTCCTGCTTGAAACATATATATTTCAGGCCAAGCAATGCGTAGGACCCGGGTTAGTTGCTGAACTGCTGGCTGGTGTGTGAAGGGTACCCTAGAACCTCAGCTGGGGTGAGTCTGGGGCAGGAGAGGCCTGGGGTGTAGGACTTGCAGTCTGAGTTGGCGATGTGGCTGTGGACCCCAGGAAGTCATCTGCCCACCCGGGGGGGACTTCCGGGCGCAGGCACCTTACACCCTGTGGGCCCTGCGCGTCCCATGGACTCTGCGCAGTGGGCGCTAGAGCGAGTGTGGGAGAAATGAAAGGGGCAGGCTCTGCCCTGGAGAAGCTGAGACCCTGGCTGGGATCTCTGCTCTCTATAGCACAGTCCAAGCAACGCAAGCCCCAAAGGGTTCACCTTATTTAGCCACTGAAGTCATAACTGTCCTGATTTAGATTTTGAAAGAGGACAACCTCTTCTGTGATCCCAGGTTTCCTTCCTTAGGAAAAAGAGTTTTTCTTTTGCATCTGCGAAGGTCAAATGGAGGAGTTGTGTCAGATCAGAAAGATTTCAATGCTGGCACACACACACCCCCTCACACACGTGGGATCTCAAGCCTGGCCAGGTGCAGCCCCTGCCCCCTGCTGTTCCCCTGGCGACCAGCACCCACTCCCCACATGCGGGGACCCAGGCCGCCCACCCCAGCATTGCACAGGCCGCCCGAGCTTCTCTCTGAGCTATTTCAGTATCATTGGGAGGCTTGAGAAGCCTTTGTTCTCTCTGACTGGTTACGTAATTTTCAAGAGAAAAGGCAGAGGGAACGCTGAACTGAATGCTTCCAGAGTCTGCTCTCTGGGGGCGGGGAGGCGAGAGGTAACCCCGGAGGCTTATGTTCCCTCTGCTGTTTTTATCCTTCTGACTTTCTCCTCCCGTCCCTCCTCAAGGAGGTGACCATAAACAGCTTCCCCTCCTGTTTCTTATACTTGGCGTCCCCACTGGCATGTTCTGGGGGAGGTCATGTAAGGGAAACAAGCCAGGGCCAGAGGCATCGTGGCCCCGCAGGGATGTTACGGTGTTTGCACATCTCAGGGAGGATGCTCCCTGGGGACAAGCGCCTGGGAGGAGCTCCCTGCTTGAAACATATATATTTCAGGCCAAGCAATGCGTAGGACCCGGGTTAGTTGCTGAACTGCTGGCTGGTGTGTGAAGGGTACCCTAGAACCTCAGCTGGGGTGAGTCTGGGGCAGGAGAGGCCTGGGGTGTAGGACTTGCAGTCTGAGTTGGCGATGTGGCTGTGGACCCCAGGAAAAGTCATCTGCCCACGCATGTGGGTTTCCACGAAGAGAAAGGACTTCCGGGCGCAGGCACCTTACACCCTGTGCACACCCCCAGCCTGTGCTGGAGCAAATGGTACTTCCCTCAGGAGTCCAAAGACAGGAAGCGTCGTTTGCCTTGATTCGTGGGTGCCCCACAGCTGCTGCCTAGTGCGGGACCCAATGAGTCTCCGTGCTAAAAATCAGAAAACACGGTGATCCCTGCCTCAGGATCCTTTCTTGGTGGGGAAATGCTTCTGGGCACCTCTCTTCTGGGGCCTGTGTGGCATCCCCGCTTGAGCCCTGCCTTTATCGCCCACTCACCTTGCGTGTGTGTGTGTGTGTGTGTGTGTGTGTGTGTGTGTGTGTGTTGTGTGTGCATGCTGCTCAGTTGTGTCTGACTCTCTGCGAGCCCACGGACTATGGACGGTAGCTTGCCAGCCTCCTCTGCCCACTCACCTTGGAGGAATTCCAAAAGCTTTCTGATCTGGACCTCAGGAGCACGTTTTTAGAATTTATCTTCCCATTTGGTTAGACTTTGTCCTCACCCTAATCTTACTGCAAACAGCGGGCCACCCCTGTGTCAGCTGACATTTATTTCTAGAATGCCCCTGGGGTTATGTCAGTGAACAAAGAAAGGTGAGGTTCCCCACCAGCTCCAGCTCCTCAGGGTCTTGTCTGGCTCTGGAATTCGATGGGATCTGAGCCAGATACGACCCAGGACCCCCTACTCAAAGACTCAAGGTCTCAGGCCAGGTCTGCCTCTGTTTCATCTTGGTCCTGTTGAGAACTGAGATCTCCAGGTCCCCCCTCTTCCCCTCCCACCCCGTTAGCCACCTATGGCTTATCATAAGCACCCCCACGTTTAGTGACTTAAATAGCATCTGCTGTCACACGGTTTCTGGGGGTCAGGAATCTAGGTGCAGCTTTTAGCTGAGTGCCTGTGATATAAGATCTCTCGTGAGATTTCAGTGGGGCCGTGGCCTCCAAAGAGGGCAGGAGTCCTCTCAAGCTCCCGTTAGGGAATATCCGCTTCTCGGCTTGCTCATGTGATGGCCAGCAGGCCTCAGGAGATCGCATTGCAAAAACTTACTTGGGTACCCCCTTGGGACCGCCTCATGATGTGGCTCCTGGCTTCACCTGGACTGGAACCCCCAGTCTTCCTATAGCCTGATCTCTGACGCGATACCCCATTACTCCCACCATATTCCATTCCTTAGAAGTGAGTCAGGGACTTTCCCATTGGTCCACACTTCACACTTCCACTGCAGGGATGCGGGTTCAATCCCTGGTTGGAAAACTAAGGTCCCGTAAGCCATGTTGCAGCCAAAATATAAATAATTTTTTTTAAGTGAGTCACTAAGTCCATGCACACTTAGGGGAGGGTTTCCCACAGGGCCTGAAGCCAAGAGTCAGGGACTGTTGATGGCCATCCTGGAAGCCACCTGCCCCTCTACCAGGAGGCTTCTCTGACTGACCCGCCTGGTCCTAACACCTACTCCACCTCATAGATCCACGAAGTTGGCCCCAAATATTCTTGCACTGTTTCTGCAACTGTTACATGGGCCCTCTCTCCCAGTAAGAATGTAAGCTCCTTGAGGTGAGGACCCATGTTTCACATCTCCGTATTTCCCACTTAGGCCATATTGTTGTTCTCAGTCACTTCAGTCGTGTCTGACTCTTTGCAACCCCATGGACTGTAGCCCGCCAGGCTCCTCTGTCCATGGCATTCTCCAGGCAAGAATACTGGAATGGGTTGCCATGCCCTCCTCCAGGGGATCTTCCCGATCCAGCCATAGAACCTGCATCTCTTATGTCTCTTGCATTGGCAGGCAGGTTCTTTACCACTAGTGCCACCTGGGAGACCCCCACAGCTCCATGAAACAAATACCTCTTCTGTGCATTTGCCAACACTGTCTCTGGGAGAAGGTGCTGCTTTGGACCAGTGGGTTTCCGCCGTCTGTGACATCGTGACTCCTTCATTGGTGATCGTTTTCAATGATTTGAGGCATTTTGGTTCACAGCTAGGGGTGCTACTGGTATCTAGTGGCTAGAGGCCAGGAATGCTGCTAAACATCCTAAGGTGCACAGCCCTGCAGCCGAGAATGATCCAGCTCAAAATCTTCACCATGCCAAGGTTGAAAAGCTCTGGTGTAGTGGGATTGGTTCCTGGGCAAGTGGCCAGTGGCAGCGATGGGACCGGCTGGGAGGACACTCATTCCCTCCAGGATGACCAGTCCCTGCAGCCAGGGGCTCTGGCATCAGAGGTTTACCATTAGAGAAGAGTCAGGTACTGGTTGGAAGGCAGGGTTCTGGTTGTTTGAACTTGGCAGAGATTTTTTTGTTGGTTTGTTTATTGGTTTTGTGTTTGGTTTGGTTTTCTTTCCCTTTTAATCTCATTTTAATGTTTTGTTTCTCCATTTTTCTTTTTATCAAGTGGGCTAGTTAACTGGGATCTCCACACTGGAGCTGAAGACGGGCTGAAAAGAGGGCTGCTTTGTGCTTTAATTTGAGAAGAATCACAGGGTGTGTTTCCTCCAAACGTGTCCCTCAGGTGTCTGGGGAAGTCACTGTGGATCTGGAGGGCTCTTTGTGTGTTCAGAACCCTTCCCACTTCCTCCAAAGGAACAGAGACTGAGGCTGGGTCAGCCGTAGCACAACTGAGCCCAATTCAGGGATAATCCATGGTTAGATGGGGGGTCTACCCCAGAGCTTCTCAACCTTTTCATGATGAAGACTTTGAGCCAGGTCATTCTTGGCCGCAGGGCTGTGCACCTTAGGATGCTTAGCAGCATCAGCCCTACTTGGGGGAGATTTTCCTATGAGTTTTTAGATGCTCACCTACTTGGGTTCAGCTAATATGTTACAGCGATGAGAAGCTGTTACAGTGATGAGAAGGATGGGCTTGGAGTCGGGCAGACTGACGTTTACGCCCCAGATTCATCACTAGCTACTTGTGCCACTTGGGGAAAGTCATTTCCCTTGGGGACTTCATGGGAGAATGGTATCAACCTCATGGGGTTCTTGTGAGACCCAACTGATGTCAGCCCCTTGGCCCAGAGTGAGCTCTCTGTGCACGTAGGTCCCTCGCCTTCATCATGTCATCTTCGCCACTTCCCCAGAAAGCTTCTGTGAAGGCACATGGGGTTTGAGAGGGAGGCCCCTCAACAGCACCGTAGAATCATCGCAGAGCTGGCAAGGTAGTTTGGTGAAAGCTGGGTCCTGAGGACACAAAACCTACAGGCGAGCCGAACTAAGCCTGGTGGGGTCCCGAGCCCAGGGGACCTCCTGGGCAGGGCAGGCCTGGGGTGTGGCTGCTGTGAGGGGCCCTGGGATGGGGTGGGCAGGTCTTGGTTACCACACGCGTCAGTGCCTTCTCGGGAACAAGTTAGAGGCTGTTCCTACACGGAAAGCAGGGGCAACTTACCCCTTGGCCAAACCCAGGGCACCACCTATGTTTGTAAATAAAGTTTTATTGAAATGCAGCTATGCCATTCTTTTGGGTATTGTATGTGGCTGCTTTTGTGATGCAGAGACAGGACCGAGTAGTTGTAATAGAAACTGTTCTATAAACCCAAAGATATTTATTCTCTGGCCCTTTATAGAAAAAGAATGCCTAATCTCTGGTCTCAGTTCAGTTCAGTTCAGTCGCTCAGTCGTGTCTGACCCTTTGTGACCCCCATGGACAACATTCAAGGCTTCTCTGTCCTACACCATCTCCCAGAGCCTGCTCAAACTCATGTCCATTGACTCAGTGATGCCATCCAGCCATCTCATCCTTTGTCATCCCTTCTCCTTCTGCCTTCTATTTTTCCCAGCATCAGGGTCTTTTCCAGTGAGTTGTCTCTTCACCTCAGGCGGCCAAAGTGTTGGAGCTTCAGCTTCAGCATCAGTCCTTCCAATGAATATTCAGGGTCGATTTCCTTTAGGATTAACTGGGTTGATCTCCTTACAGTCCGAGGGACTCTCAGAGTCTTGTCCAACACCACAATTCAAAGGCATCCGTTCTTTGGCACTCAGCCTTCTTGATGATCCGACTCTCACATCCATACGTGACGACTCAGAAAAGCACAGCTTTGACTGTACAGACTTCTGTCAGCAAAGTGATGTCTCTGCTTTTGAATATGCTATCTAGGTTTGTCTTGGCTTTTCTTCCAAGAAGCAATCGTCTTTTAATTTTGTGGCTCCAGTCACCATCCTCAGTGATTTTGGAGCCTAAGAAAATAAAGTCTGTCACTGTTTCTCGAGGCTAGAGACTTCATTTACATAGACCACGGCAGTTAGGCTCACCAAACGTAGAGGCAGGCAGAGTTGACTGTGGTATGAATCATAGCACCTGGGACTGTTCAGTGTAAAGTCTGTTCAGCCATAAACATCAACCCTGCTGGGGGAGGCTTTCCTGTAAGCTTTTAGATGCTCAGGAGAGAGAGGAAAGCAGTGTCTGGGAAATGTCGGCACCTCGCTGGGGGCCTTCGTTCCTGCCGAATGCTGCCAGTGTGAGGTTGGGGAGGATCAGAGAAGGCAGTGGAGGGGAGTCTAAATTTAGACTTCCCAAAGCCTCTTTGTAAACCAGAGCCCCAGGAGTCCTAGACAGGGACAGTGGGCACACGCGGTCTTGCCTCTGGGTTGTCTCCACATGTTAAAAGCTGAATGCATGGGAGGATAATGAATTGGCCTCAAATAAGAGATGGGTGGAAAGTTGGTGAGAAATCAGTGGAGAGACGAAGCTCCGTTGCAAGGAGTCCAAGGGTAGAGATTTCTACTCATGTGTTTCATTACAATGTTCCCCGTGGAACTGTGGGAGCCTTGCTGCCCTTAGAAGAGCTACATGCGGTTCTTCTGAGCGTCGCTGGAGCACAGCTGAATCATGACCTTTCTGCCTCACAAGGCGAGTGCTAGCTCCCCAGTTCAAGATCACACCTGTGATTTGGAGCAGCTCTGAGCACCACCCCCACGTAGGGAATGGCTGTGCTTTGCTTCACATCCTCACTCCTCCGCCCATGTGGGCACAGCCAGCTGTGGGGTGTGGGACTCCCCAGGGCCGATGGGCTGATACTTCTTGGTACACCATGCCAGCAAAGAACCACTAACCCGTGACTTCTTAGTATTCATAATCGGCCTTCCTGTGGGGAAAGGCAAAGGTTTGCAGTGAAAATTATAGAGGAATGATAGGGGAAAACATAAAAAATAAGGAGGTTTGAGAAGAGATGAAACAGCAAAGTCAAATGGGAACAGAGACGGGGTCAGACAAGGGCTGCCTGGTTTCCGTCGGAATGCTAAGAGAGGCAGCATCTAAGCAGAAGACACTGAAGTTCAGAAACATTGGTTTGTCTGAGTGGTTGGGGCTTGGGTGAAGAGCTTTGTTGCAATGAACCTGTCCCATCGGGGCAGTGAAGGAAGGGAGGGCAGGCTGACTGTCTAGGTGGGGATTGCAGTTTTATCAACATAGCAAACGCACCTCAGGTCACTCCAACCCCGTTATGCTTTGTGTCCTGGACTTGAAGCTTAAAGTCAAAGGTACGGGTATGAATCATAGCACCTGGGACTGTTCAGTGTAAAGTCACCTCCCGCTGGGGGCCTTCAGATGCTCAGAGAGAGGAAAGCAGTGTCTGGGAAATGTCGGCACCTCGCTGGGCCTTCGTTCCTGCCGAATGCTGCCAGTGTGAGGTTGGGGAGGATCAGAGAAGGCAGTGGAGGGGAGTCTAAATTTAGACTTCCCAAAGCCTCTTTGTAAACCAGAGCCCCAGGAGTCCTAGACAGGGACAGTGGGCACACGCGGTCTTGCCTCTGGGTTGTCTCCACATGTTAAAAGCTGAATGCATGGGAGGATAATGAATTGGCCTCAAATAAGAGATGGGTGGAAAGTTGGTGAGAAATCAGTGGAGAGACGAAGCTCCGTTGCAAGGAGTCCAAGGGTAGAGATTTCTACTCATGTGTTTCATTACAATGTTCCCCGTGGAACTGTGGGAGCCTTGCTGCCCTTAGAAGAGCTACATGCGGTTCTTCTGAGCGTCGCTGGAGCACAGCTGAATCATGACCTTTCTGCCTCACAAGGCGAGTGCTAGCTCCCCAGTTCAAGATCACACCTGTGATTTGGAGCAGCTCTGAGCACCACCCCCACGTAGGGAATGGCTGTGCTTTGCTTCACATCCTCACTCCTCCGCCCATGTGGGCACAGCCAGCTGTGGGGTGTGGGACTCCCCAGGGCCGATGGGCTGATACTTCTTGGTACACCATGCCAGCAAAGAACCACTAACCCGTGACTTCTTAGTATTCATAATCGGCCTTCCTGTGGGGAAAGGCAAAGGTTTGCAGTGAAAATTATAGAGGAATGATAGGGGAAAACATAAAAAATAAGGAGGTTTGAGAAGAGATGAAACAGCAAAGTCAAATGGGAACAGAGACGGGGTCAGACAAGGGCTGCCTGGTTTCCGTCGGAATGCTAAGAGAGGCAGCATCTAAGCAGAAGACACTGAAGTTCAGAAACATTGGTTTGTCTGAGTGGTTGGGGCTTGGGTGAAGAGCTTTGTTGCAATGAACCTGTCCCATCGGGGCAGTGAAGGAAGGGAGGGCAGGCTGACTGTCTAGGTGGGGATTGCAGTTTTATCAACATAGCAAACGCACCTCAGGTCACTCCAACCCCCCGTTATGCTTTGTGTCCTGGACTTGAAGCTTAAAGTCAAACTGAGAGATGGACATGGATAAAAAGTTAAGTAACAGCCCAGATTAGTATATGGAAAATATCAAATAGAGTGTATACACACAGATGTACAGGAGTCCATGAACGAGTGGAGTGTCATCGAGGACACTTGAGAGAGGAAGTGAAACTTCATCTGGATTTGGAATGATGGACAGGATTTCAACAAGTGGGCAGGAAGTAGGGAAGGTGCAAGCAAAGAAACAAGGCAGGAGTTCACAAAGTGCATTCAGAGGCCATGAGGTCAGTGGAGTGGCTGGAATCAAGCCTTCTCTACATGATGAGGTACCTGCTAATAGTTTGTTGGGCAGACCACACACACACACACACACATACACGAAGTCCCTCCCCTCCCCCCCCCTACGGTTAGAGGAAGAAGAAAGAGTTTTAACAGTAAATAAAGCCCCTCTTAATTATCCACAGATTATCTGCTCTACAGCTGATCTGGAACAAATCCTGCCTTCAGCTTGCTGGTGATGTCTTCTCTCCATTAGGTGCTCATTCTCATCTCTGTTTATAGCCCAGTGGGAGCTGGAAAGGGAAGAAGCCTTCAGCATCTCCCCTTATAAAGCAGAATATATAACTACCTCTGTTTGTTGTGCCCTTGGGAACCAGGCTAAGTATCTGGGTAGAAAGTGGAAGGAGTTGCAGTTTAGTTTCTGTTCTCTGACTCGGGCAGGAGTTGGAGGAGGGATGGAATGGGGCCCCAGATGGCTCTTTTGTTCCCCTGAATTAGGTATCCAGGTGGACTTCACAGCACAGGCCATAGACAGACACAGTGGGTGGGCTCACCACTCTCTCTAACTGGCTAGGAATCTTCAAAGTGAATGGCATTCATTTATCAGTTCCTCAAATGTTTATTGAGCCTGTCTATGCTAAAAGCATGGAGCTGGTGTTCTCTGAGCCCCAGTGCCCTTATTTGCAAAGTGAGAACTCAGACTAGAATTGCAGTCTTTCAATGGAGATGCTGGCATTGAGACTGGGTGTCAGTTATTCACTGATGTAGATGCTTGTCAGGATGGTTAGCAAATCTGGCTCTGCCCATTAAAGGCCTGTAGTGACTGCTGGTCAGAGTAGCCAAGAAAGGCAGGACTACCCTCAGTTAAGGACCATTGGACTTGTTTCCTATGATTGCTTCCTAATCTGAAATTCTGATTATTTTGTGGTCAGGCCCAATAAAAACATATAAAACAGAATTACTGAAGACTGATGAAACATCAGAATAGTAGGTACACCTTAGTCAAATATAAGGGAATTTTTAACAGTAGCAGTAATAGGTAATAGCTGTTGAGCAATTACTATGTTTCAAACTCTTGGCAAATTCCTCTTATTAGAAGTCTTTACAGAACATCTGATTATTTACTGTTTCGGGTCACCAGTGTCCCCTAATTCATCCCCTTAATTTTAGAGCATTGAGTTGACTGTTCTCTTGCTTCATTTGCAGAATTTAGATGTGAAAGTAGCCCCGTGTGGGACCCTACAGTATGGTGAGAATTAAGAAGCAGCCCTGGCTAGATTCACTGTTTTGCACAGAATATAGCATTTTTTCTCTGTATCTCTGTGGACTCAGTAAACTTCTAAAAGCTGTCACTCTCTAAGAAGCTGTGATACTACCTTTTACTTCAGAAGTCTGAATTTGCATTGCTGGTTTTGCTGTTTGTGGGTGGGAGGTGGGAGTCTATGCCTGTAATTTCAGTTAGCAGCCACCAGGGGGCAGTCAAGGAATGATCGGACTCATTGCTTTGAAGAGCTAGGTCCCCATTATCAAAGAGAATACAGTTTATCATGCCAGTCCTGGTGTCATGCTAAGAAGTCTACGTCCTGCAGAAAGTCTGTGTTGTGTAGAATGTTCCTTTTCCAGGGTGGCAATAAAATTTCTTTATAGTTTGTATGTATCCTTATGCTATTAATGGAAAGCAAGAGATACAAGTAATTCAGCCTCAGTGTTTAGCAACTTCTCTCAAAAAATTCAAAGACATTTGCAAAAGAAGGAAGAAAAGGGGTCCAAGTAGAAAAACAAAATTATTGACCCTTTGTTTTCCATCCGCAATGAGTTACTTTTCACTGATGTCCTTCTCAGCTGGTGCCGCTGTGTATGTTTGGAGACTGTCAGGAATGATTTTTGCAAAGGTCAGAGCTGATCATTGCCACCCACAGTTGGTACCTGTTAACCTTCGGGGAGCAGGCATCTACATAAAAGACACGCGAGCTGATGATCTTATCAACTCAGTCCGTCTTCTCTCTCTTCCAGGGGAGCGTTTCACACAGCAGGCGGGGCGGCTGGGCAGTCCAAAGCCTGGAATCCCCTGAGCAAGCACTGTTTCAGCTGGCTGGACAGATCAAATAACACTTGGGCCGGTTAACAAAGGACACGCAAGTGGGAAGGTGTTGGAAGCCGAAGGGTGGAAATTTACCCGACTTTGTTTCTTTGACAGGGAAGGCGACAGGGTCTGAAAGACGCTGCATTCCTGCCAACCTCCCCCCTGGGTCACGCTTGAGTTGACTGTTCTCTTGCTTCATTTGCAGAATTTAGATGTGAAAGTAGCCCCGTGTGGGACCCTACAGTATGGTGAGAATTAAGAAGCAGCCCTGGCTAGATTCACTGTTTTGCACAGAATATAGCATTTTTTCTCTGTATCTCTGTGGACTCAGTAAACTTCTAAAAGCTGTCACTCTCTAAGAAGCTGTGATACTACCTTTTACTTCAGAAGTCTGAATTTGCATTGCTGGTTTTGCTGTTTGTGGGTGGGAGGTGGGAGTCTATGCCTGTAATTTCAGTTAGCAGCCACCAGGGGGCAGTCAAGGAATGATCGGACTCATTGCTTTGAAGAGCTAGGTCCCCATTATCAAAGAGAATACAGTTTATCATGCCAGTCCTGGTGTCATGCTAAGAAGTCTACGTCCTGCAGAAAGTCTGTGTTGTGTAGAATGTTCCTTTTCCAGGGTGGCAATAAAATTTCTTTATAGTTTGTATGTATCCTTATGCTATTAATGGAAAGCAAGAGATACAAGTAATTCAGCCTCAGTGTTTAGCAACTTCTCTCAAAAAATTCAAAGACATTTGCAAAAGAAGGAAGAAAAGGGGTCCAAGTAGAAAAACAAAATTATTGACCCTTTGTTTTCCATCCGCAATGAGTTACTTTTCACTGATGTCCTTCTCAGCTGGTGCCGCTGTGTATGTTTGGAGACTGTCAGGAATGATTTTTGCAAAGGTCAGAGCTGATCATTGCCACCCACAGTTGGTACCTGTTAACCTTCGGGGAGCAGGCATCTACATAAAAGACACGCGAGCTGATGATCTTATCAACTCAGTCCGTCTTCTCTCTCTTCCAGGGGAGCGTTTCACACAGCAGGCGGGGCGGCTGGGCAGTCCAAAGCCTGGAATCCCCTGAGCAAGCACTGTTTCAGCTGGCTGGACAGATCAAATAACACTTGGGCCGGTTAACAAAGGACACGCAAGTGGGAAGGTGTTGGAAGCCGAAGGGTGGAAATTTACCCGACTTTGTTTCTTTGACAGGGAAGGCGACAGGGTCTGAAAGACGCTGCATTCCTGCCAACCTCTCTGGGTCCAGCAGCACAGGCTCATTCCCAGTGGTATGGAGGAGGGCGCGACAGAGAATGCTGCCCACATCTGAAGTCTCCAGAGGATCCAGGCCAGACAGGTGAGTCCCAGGCCTGAGACTTGAGGTGGATCCTGGTGGAGAGCTCACGAAAGGTACTGGAATCTCTCTGGCTCTTCACCAACACTCAACGGACGGTTTGGGCTTCAGAATCTAAGAGGAGCTGGTTGAAAGGAGATCTGGCAGAGGTACAGAGAAGTGGGCCTCTCAAATCCACTTTTGGGATTCCTTCATACTGTTCGGGACACAGAGAGTCGTTCCCAGGCCGCCAGAGGCTGTGGTACAACTCGAGTTTGGGCCGTCGAAAGGAAAGGGACACAGCTTAGCAACGGCTCCACATTTCAGCCCAAAGGAGCCTCTTTTAACAAAGGATTTAAAGGGGAGACTTTGTGCATCTTTATTTTGTGGTCCATCATGAGAGAAAACGTTGCATTCAAATAGGTAATGAGACTGGGTGTTCTTTCCAAGATGCCATATTTGAAAGAATCATGAGCCATTCTAAGCTTCCAGGGAGGCTCAGGATACAAAGGAGCTGGTGGACAGCCTTCCCAGTGCAGGCTAAGGGGAGTGTCTGAGCTTCCGGCTTCTGCAGCTCAGTGAGTATGGACAGATGCCACTCTTGTCTCCAGAGACCCCGTGGCAGTGACATC
This sequence comes from Tragulus kanchil, assembly GCA_022376925.1. Taxonomy (NCBI): domain Eukaryota; kingdom Metazoa; phylum Chordata; class Mammalia; order Artiodactyla; family Tragulidae; genus Tragulus; species Tragulus kanchil. Next base: position 142,429,600 of record JAIOJX010000003.1, read on the forward strand.
ACCAGGAGAAAAAGCATCTCTCAGCCTTGGGATGGGACAGAATGAGGAGTGCTGGGGAAGCGATGAGCTGGGACTCGGTCTTTCCTGACTGGCTCTTCGTCCCACGGGCGGCCCCTGACCACTGAGCCAACGATGGCCGAGAAGGGCGACTGCATTGCCAGTGTTTACGGGTATGACCTCGGCGGGCGCTTCGTTGACTTCCAGCCGCTGGGCTTTGGCGTCAACGGGCTGGTGCTGTCGGCTGTGGACAGCAGGGCCCGCCGGAAGGTGGCCGTGAAGAAGATCACCCTGAGCGACGCCCGCAGCATGAAGCACGCGCTCCGGGAGATCAAGATCATCCGGCGCCTGGACCACGACAACATTGTGAAGGTGTATGAGGTGCTGGGGCCCAAGGGCACCGACCTGCAGGGAGAGCTGTTCAAGTTCAGCGTGGCCTACATCGTCCAGGAGTACATGGAGACCGACCTGGCCCGCCTGCTGGAGCAGGGCACGCTGACGGAGGAGCACGCCAAGCTCTTCATGTACCAGCTGCTCCGAGGCCTCAAGTACATCCACTCCGCCAATGTGCTGCACAGGGACCTGAAGCCCGCCAACATCTTCATCAGCACGGAGGACCTCGTGCTCAAGATTGGCGATTTTGGGTTGGCAAGGATCGTCGATCAGCACTATTCACACAAGGTATGTCCGGGTGGAATGGCTGATACAGGTGGTCTGTGGAGTCCTCCAGAATGTTCCGTGTTCGAGAGGGTGCCAGTGGAGTCCGAGGACTGGGGTCAGTATTTGGAGGGGCTGGAGGGTGTGAGAAAAAGGGGAGTTCTGGTTCTTCATCTTGTCTCTGCCATGTGGCCATGACCAATGACTCAAGGCTGTACAAATGGGGGTTAGATGAGATGATCCAGGTCTAAACTCTATGACTTTAAAATGGCGCAGCTGGGGAGAGTTCCCAGTGGTCTGTTAGGACTCCAGGTTTCTACTGCATCACCCAGGTGTAATCCCTGGTGGGGGAAGTAGAATCTGGTTAAGTCACGTGGCATGTTAAAACAAAACATTGTGCAGTTGGTGAATTGACCTCTAGCCTCCTCTTATCCCTGCCGTCCGCCTAACCTCCCCCACTCCCTCCTCTCATCTCGGACCTCCCTGAGGCTTCCCACCATTTGAGTCTCACGCTCCAACTCACCTTGCCTCTTCCTTCCATCAAAGCTACCCGCTCTGTGTTCCATTCTCTCTGTCTGTAGACAGAGGCACAAACCATGACTCTGATCAACGGATTCTCAGCGTCCATTATCTAGCTAAGGGCTCAGCTCTCCCCGGTCCCATGATGCCCAGGGCCCACAGTGGGATGTTAAAGCCACGGGGTTTTGGTTGGTGCTGAGACCCACACGTGGGACAGTTCAGCGCTCCAGCAGCTGCAGGGATCAGAGCCGACCAGGCCACCCTGATCAACTCATTCTCAAGGACCCCAACTTCTTACCTAATCCCCTGGGCCTTCAGGAGCTGGGAGCCCTCTGAAGATGTTTCCCCCTTATCTCAGTTCCTCTGACTTTAGAGGAGCCTTTGAGCATTTCAGCCTGGCACCCCTCAGCAGGGCTGTGGGGTGGCTGCGATTCCCACCCTCCTGCCAAAACCTTGTGCATCATAAATTTCTATTATTGGGTTGGCCAGAAAGTTCATCCTGGTTTTTCTGTAACACGATGCAGAAATACCCGAATGAACGTTTTGGACAACCCAATAAAATCAATGTAGCCCTCAGGAAGGGAGTGCACTGTAACCTATTATCAGCCACAGGGCGGGGGTGGGCAATGCGTGGGGAGGGTATCTCTGACCTTGACCATGCTTTAGCTTTCTCTCTGAGGCCCCGTTCCTCTGCTTTCCCTTGCCACCCTATCTGCCTCCAGCCAGAAGGTCACAGACACCGAGAAAAGGCGCTGACCTGCCTGGGGCAGCGGCAGCAGGGCAGGGGAGGGGAGGGAGACAGAGGAGGGAGGAGACTGGGGTGGGGCAGGGCTCCTTGTCCCCAACGTCACTTACTGGCTGGACCTTGGGCTCTAGCCTCGATTTCAGACCTCGAATCAGCCCAGCCAGCTCTCGTCCCCGGGCACTGCCTGAACCACGAGCTAGCCCTCGTGCCCCCTGCTGCAGCCAGGCCATCTGTCAAAACTGACAACCAAGTCTGTAGGAAGGAAGGTCCAATGTAAAAATGTAAAACATGAATGTAAGAAAAAAATAGGGCTTCCCCTGGTGGTCCAGTGGGTAAGGACACCGCCTTGCAGTGCAAGGGGCGCCGGTTCGATCCCTGGCCTGGGAAGATCCCACGTGCCGCAGAGCGGCTGGACTGATGTGTCCAATCACCGAGCCGGAGCTCTGGAGCGCATGCGCCCAGAGCCGGTGCTCTGCAACGACAGACGCCACCGCTATGGGAGGCCCACAGGAGCCAAAGAACAAAGACGGGTGAAAACAGAGAAATGGAAGACCAATAGAAGTGGCCCGCCTGCTCCCCTCCCTCCCCAACCCGACCTCCGCCCAAAATAAATAAATAAATAAATCTTTAAAAAAAAAAAAAAAGAAAGAAAAAAATAGCATGTCTAGCTCCTTGTGCTGGCTCACTTTATTCAAAGGAGCAATGATTCCCAACCGTTGAACCTGAAGTTTTAACCCACATCTGCCCTTATTTGGTAAAAGGATCTGAGAATCCATGACACTGTTATTTCTGGGATCCTCAAAACCACCTTCTGAATTAGAATAAACCAGGATGTTTGAGAATGAGAACAAGAGCTTCTCTGATGAAAAGATCTGATCAAGTGAAATGTTAGGACAGGACAGGTGCAGGGCAGCGCATGGCGGGCTTCTGGGGAAATGAGGGAAGGCGATTGTTGGGGCTAAAATTGTCCGTGGCTGTGATTCTTAGGAGGGGTGTCGTGTGCCAAGGGGGTGCTGTGAGAGGAGGCGGAGGCCAGGGCCCCTTCTGACGACGCTGAGACACAGACTGTCTCCCCGGAGTCACCGTCTCCCCATCTTTGACAAGGATGATAATAGGCACCCTGCCTGCCCCGCTGGCTTGAGGTTATGAGTCAAACAGGACATAAAAGCAGAGTCCCTTAGAAAGCAGTAAGGACCCTTCCGTTAATCTAATGAGCGCTAGCCGAACACACAGAGCTCTGACTTTATGCTGCAAGCCAGGGAGCCACCCCAGGCCCACTGATCACCGAAAGTGGATGTGTGCCTGCCACGCAGAGGAGGGAAGCTGCCTCTCTGGTCAGGACTTTCATGTTCCTGATGCTCTGACTTACTCTTTGTGGGCTCTCTTCAATAAAATTAGCGGTGGGAGGTTTTCAAAAAAAATCACTCGAGCCCATGACAGTCCCAGTGGGTGTTCAGATCAGCCCTGGTTTGGCAGGCATTCCCCGCCCCCACCTGCTTCCTCCCTCAGATACTTTCTGCTTTTAGCTTCCTCCCTCCTCCTTCCCAAGGGATGATGAAGCCTTTATATTTGGTGCCTTTATTTATCTGATGTGCATTTAAACCAGGTCTCATTTAATTCTCATAATGCCACAAGGCACTTCAGGCAAATGGTCCATTTTAAAATGGAGAGAACTGGCTTTCTCGCGATTGCTTGGCTGACTTCAGCGGAAGGGGCACGTGACGTTGGCCTTCTTGCATCGTGATGGACAGTCTTTCCTGGCGCCATCTCCTTCACGAAGGCTGGCTGGGTCGTCCCATCCTTTGAATTCCACCCACACCCCGGTCCCCCGTAAGCTGGATCTTCTAGCGCCCACCATTGCCTGCTTGAAAACGATATTCATGCCTGTCTCTTCTGGGCTCTCCCAGGCTAAGCGCTCCTTGGTCCTTGACAGCCCTAGCATATTCACCTTGGTTTCCCCCAGGGACAAGAGGAGGACTCCAGGGAGCCTAGTGGCCTAGTGGATTGTGTGGACCGTCCTGGACGAGTGGAAGAACTGTCACTGAGCAGCACACGGCCAAAGGGAAGCTATCTGGGCTGACTGATTCCACGTGTTTAGAAGGGTTGACTCTTGTGGTATTCTTCCAGCCAGCAGACTGGCTGGGGTCAGACGTGTGCATCTGCTCTCCCGAGTGTGTTTGGAGGACGATGCCGTCAAGGGAGCCGCTCTAAACTTGACCCCTCCAAACGCTTCAAGGACCCTGCGCTTTCCTTGAAGACGCTCGTGGGCATCTGGGCTGCAGCCAGTGCCTTTGTGTAGATGGGCTTTGTGATCCAACAGGGGGGCTGGACATGGATCCAGCAGCGGGTGCTCACTGCCCTCATCATGACTTTGTCCTGAGTGGACAGGAAGTCACCTTCCCGTCTGCATCACCCAGGTCTACCACAGGGCCTGAGCCAGGGTAGATGTTCTTTGTGTTTGTCTCATGAAGGAAATGGCCTTCTCTTTGCTAATGAGCTGCTGACGGCAGTGGAGCGTCAAGTCACAGTCGGGGAGCATTCAGGGCACCTGACCCCCTCCCACAGTATCCCAGGGGGCCTGGTGTTTGCAAGGTGGAGGGCAGCTAGAGGCCCTGGTTGACTCAAGCTGACAGTAGAATCTGGCAGTGGGTGGCCGTGGGGGTGCTCTGGTGAGTCTTGTTCAATAGACATGGCCTGGGAGGGACCCTGGTTTCTCGGTGTCACTAATTGCAGGATCTGCCTTCCTTGTGTAGCTCATTCTCAGAAAAAGAGATCTGTAAGGAGACCTCCCGGTCACCTGTTTCTTCCATTTCACCAGTGGTAAAACTGAGGCCTAGAAAAGAGACATATTTAAGATCCCACAAGGAACAGCTGAGCCAAGAGTACTGTGTCCACTGTTTTTTTTCTTTTTTTTCTTTTTTCTCAATTGTTTTACCTGCCATATGGGGCCATCATTTCCCTTCTGGTTATTGCATGGGATTCTTGCTGGCCTCCACGAAAGCGGGGATGTCAAGGGCTTTCCTGATGCAAGAAGTGCGAAATCACTAACACAGGCACTTGCCCAGTAGATGCCGTGGTAACATCAGGCAGACACCCAGATGTCCATTTCCCCTCCATCGATATACGGACCTAACTCCTGGTGTTGATGGCCAAAGGACAAGTCAGGGGGCCCCGCCTCCCGAGGGCGGCTGCCCGGCCTGTGTTCCTGTCGCAGACCCTCTCTGCCCGCCTCCTCTGAGGCCTGCTAATTAGTTCCTTGTGTGTGTGTCCAGAGGAGGCAGCTGAAAACCCAGAGCATGTTTTTCTTTGAATTTTTCCTATTAGGCAGTAGATGAGCTCAAAAGAGAAAAAAAGTGTCATTTAAGACTCCACTAAGTTCTGTGTAAATTCTGAGAAATGTCAGGCGCCCCCAGGAGAGGGTGCCAAGGGCTGAGCAGTGCGCTGACAGTCTGATTAGCCGTGTGAATGCGTCCCTCTGGGCAGGGGCCTGGGAGAGGCAACCACCCTTTGTCCTTAACAGGGCTGCCAGCAGCCTGCCTTTCCTGAGGGCGGTGAGCAGAAAAACCTGCAAAGAAAGAAAGCAAGAGTAAAGAGACCCATAGAACATGTTTTGGTGGATCATTCCAGCACATCTTAAGATTTCTGTGAAGTTGGCCTGCCTTTGGGCCCTGACCCCTTTCTGTTGGGTTAGCCTGAAGACGCTTAAGTTCCAGAAAGTTCCATAAGATGTTAGGGGGAAAAACCTGACTGCTCTGGCCAACCCAATACTTCAGAACCGTCTACAGCCATACCACCCTGAACGTGCCCAATCTCTCATCCAGTACTTCAGAACCTTCTGTCTTCTTGCCTTATAATTCATGATCAGGATGCTCTCACACGCTGCCTCCGTATCTCATGAAGATTCCTTAGAAAGCAGCTAAGACAGTGGTCCTCAAAGTGTGATCCTAGACCAGCAGCATCAGCTTCACCTTGGGAACTTGTTGGAGGTGCACATTCTCAGTTCCTGTCTCAGATCGACTGAATCAGAAACTCAGTGTGGGGCCCATGATGCTCGTGAGCTTTTAAACATCCCTGATCTGACGATGTGGAGTAGCTTGTCTCTGAGCCAGCTACTTTTATTTTGTGAACATTCCTTTTAGTTTTTGGCCATTTATTTAAAAATATTATATCAGGTCTTAGCCACAGCATGCGGGATCATGGCTGTGTCACGTGGGGTCTTCTGTTGAGCTGCACACTCTCTAGTTGTGGTTCATGAGCTCAGTAGCTGTAACCTGTGGGCTTAGTTGCTCCGCAGTGTGTAAGATCTTGTTTTCCTAACTGGGGATCGAACCTGTGTCCCCTGCATTGCAAGGCGGGTTTTTAGCTACTAGACCATCAAGGAATTTCTCAGAAAGTGGGCACTCTTGCTGTGTCTGTTGATGCTTGCAGCTGAGGTTCTCAAACTAGAGCACAATGAAGAAGGCCAAGAATTCCTCCCGGGTAATGGGTGTGTGTGAAGTAGGTACCTTAACCAAAAGGGGCAGTTAATGGTGGGCTATCAGGCACTATGATGAGGAATTGAGAAGACGGTCTTAGGCAGGATGGCTTTTGGGGCCTCAGGCACATCACCTGGAAACTGCCTGATCCACCATCCCTCGGAAACCCCGCCTTTTATCTTTGTCCTTAACAGGGCTGCCAGCAGCCTGCCTTTCCTGAGGGCGGTGAGCAGAAAAACCTGCAAAGAAAGAAAGCAAGAGTAAAGAGACCCATAGAACATGTTTTGGTGGATCATTCCAGCACATCTTAAGATTTCTGTGAAGTTGGCCTGCCTTTGGGCCCTGACCCCTTTCTGTTGGGTTAGCCTGAAGACGCTTAAGTTCCAGAAAGTTCCATAAGATGTTAGGGGGAAAAACCTGACTGCTCTGGCCAACCCAATACTTCAGAACCGTCTACAGCCATACCACCCTGAACGTGCCCAATCTCTCATCCAGTACTTCAGAACCTTCTGTCTTCTTGCCTTATAATTCATGATCAGGATGCTCTCACACGCTGCCTCCGTATCTCATGAAGATTCCTTAGAAAGCAGCTAAGACAGTGGTCCTCAAAGTGTGATCCTAGACCAGCAGCATCAGCTTCACTTGGGAACTTGTTGGAGGTGCACATTCTCAGTTCCTGTCTCAGATCGACTGAATCAGAAACTCAGTGTGGGGCCCATGATGCTCGTGAGCTTTTAAACATCCCTGATCTGACGATGTGGAGTAGCTTGTCTCTGAGCCAGCTACTTTTATTTTGTGAACATTCCTTTTAGTTTTTGGCCATTTATTTAAAAATATTATATCAGGTCTTAGCCACAGCATGCGGGATCATGGCTGTGTCACGTGGGGTCTTCTGTTGAGCTGCACACTCTCTAGTTGTGGTTCATGAGCTCAGTAGCTGTAACCTGTGGGCTTAGTTGCTCCGCAGTGTGTAAGATCTTGTTTTCCTAACTGGGGATCGAACCTGTGTCCCCTGCATTGCAAGGCGGGTTTTTAGCTACTAGACCATCAAGGAATTTCTCAGAAAGTGGGCACTCTTGCTGTGTCTGTTGATGCTTGCAGCTGAGGTTCTCAAACTAGAGCACAATGAAGAAGGCCAAGAATTCCTCCCGGGTAATGGGTGTGTGTGAAGTAGGTACCTTAACCAAAAGGGGCAGTTAATGGTGGGCTATCAGGCACTATGATGAGGAATTGAGAAGACGGTCTTAGGCAGGATGGCTTTTGGGGCCTCAGGCACATCACCTGGAAACTGCCTGATCTACCTACCATCCCTCGAGCTGGGTGGAAAACAGCACAAACAACCTTCCTTCAGAAGAACTGCCGCTTCTGTCTAGGTTGGACTTTAATAAGAGGTGATACTGGGGCCTCCTCAGTGGCTCAGTGGTAAAGAATCCACCTGCCAGGGGGCTTCCCTGGTGGTCCAGTGGGTAAGGACACCGCCTTACAGTGCAAGGGGTGTCGGTTCGATCCCTGGCCTGGGAAGATCCCACGTGCCGTGGAGCAGCTGGACTGATGTGTCCAATGACCGAGCTGGAGCTCTGGAGCGCATGCGCCCAGAGCCGGTGCTCTGCGACAACAGACGCCACCGTGATGGGAGGCCCACACGGGCCAAAGAACAAAGATGGATGAAAATAGATAAATGAAAGACCAATAGAAGTGGCTCGCCTGCTCCTCTCCCTCCCCACCCCACCCCAACCAAAATAAATAAATAAATAAAAGAAGAATCCACCTGCCAAGCAGGAGATGCAGGTTCCACCTCTGGGTCGGGAAGATCCCCTGGAGAAGGAAATGGCAACCCACTCTAGAATTCTTGCCTGGGAAATCCCATGGACAGAGGAGCCCGCGGGCTACCATCCACGGGGTTGCCAAGAGTCAGACACGACGGAGCAAAATAACAGCAAAGTGATACGAGCAATGATTTTTAGAAAACATGCTTTTTATCCTGGTGTAAACGACTTCACTAGATGTTATTTAAAGATATGACATGGCTTTCACAGTTCAGTGAGACTGAGTGTTTGATTGAGAGCTCAGCGAATTGCTGCAGTGGTTAAGAGTCGTGGTTCAAGGTCCCAAAGGAGGCAAAGAGGTACATGATGGAAAATGTATCCGCCAGTTTCTACAGGCTGCACACAGAGCTTTGATCAGCCGTGTTTGTGCTGGTGAAATTGGGTTGGTCCACCTCACCTCCCCCTCCTCCTGTCCACTCTGCCTGCCTTTGATGGCTTCTTGTCTGTCTAGGCCGAGATAACCCCCCTCTGCCTACCTAGACAGACACACAGTTTCCCTTGAAACTGAACTTAGGAGGAGGAATGCCCATTTCTGTGGCTGAAACGGACTTTGCAGCTGATCAAGAGAATGTCCATTGTTGTTTTGTGGGCCTACATTTTGCATGACTTCCACCTCGAAGAGGCAGATTCCTAGATGCAGGAAGGGAGGACGGGCTTGCCTGGGATCCCAGAATAGGACTGGGGCCCACCGCGCAGGCACTGGGAGGGGCCCAGCCACTCTTGGGGCCCAGGGCTTCATGGGAAAGTGGACGGTTGAAGGACAACTTGCCGGGGGCCCAGTTTGAAGTTCTTAAGCTGCTAAGCATGTTATTCCCAATCAGTGGAGCTGAAAAGATTTCTTTAAAAGGCTATGGAATATCCCCTTTTAAAAGGGACAACCATGACCTAGGGAATTAGAACAGAGGTTGTGCTAGAGAATCAAGTGTCCCTGAACACTCAGGCTGACTTGGAGGTTTTCAGTGCACCCCTCTCCATTCCCTGGTTCCCACTGCAGCCCCATCCTCAGGAGCAGAATCTTTATCCTGTCCCTGGCCCTCCTGGGGTCCTTCTCTACCCACTCCCATAACACTACACCCAGGGAAGCAAACCCACTTTGCTCCAGGGGTGATGTTATAAATCTTTAATAACTAACATGGACCAGAGACCAACCAATTAGAAAGGAAGCTGGCAGGGTCCTGGAGGCACCCTGTGTGCCAGAGGTTGACCCTTTATTGCCGTATCAGAGAGAGGTCTGGGAGTACCTGGGAATGAGGCCAAGGTGATGAGCGAGGGAAAGGTGCTTGAAGTCACGCATGCAATTAATGACAGAGAAATCAGCTTCCATTTCCCATTGACTGTTTCCCGTGACCATTTCCCAACGAGTTTGCAGGCATTTCATTATTCCAACAGCTGACCAAACTCTAGCTGTACATACCAGCCATCCTTTTCTGCCTTCCTCTTCATGTCAAAGCTCCTCCTTCTCATATACCTGAGGGTCTGGTTCTCCACGGGGGGTGAATGGCTGATTAAATAGCACAAACAGATCCCTGGCTCTGTCCTGACTGTCAACACCAGCCTACTCACTCACCTACTCACAGCCAGAACTGCCTCTTCCTGTAGTGAGCTCCAGCGCTCCCCAAGAATTCCAGAAGCAGGAAGTCGGCCTTCTTGCTAGGAATGCTAGAGAGTAGCTAGGATTTCATACAGTTCAGGCTTGCTGGGGACAAATTTCTTGTTGAGAAGATGTCTTTTACTCTCATTTAAAGTTTATTTTCACAGGAAAGAAAGCTCTGAATATATGGGATTTTCCTCTTTCAGTTCTTAGAAATGGCAATGCTTTATTTACTACCACTTACGTTTCTCGAAAGAAGATCTTCATATGTATCATTTTTCCCTTTGTATGTAATGTCTTTTTCTGCTTTCAGGATTCTTTTCTTGATCTTTAACTTTCAGCAGCTTGATTGTGATGTGCCTAGGTGTGGCTTTCTTTGTACTTAGCCTATCTAGATAATTCATTGAATTTCTCAGACATACACATATGTTAATTTTCCCCACCATGTTTGGGATGTCTCAACAATTATTTTTTCCTGCCCCACTTTCTCTTCTCCTTCTGGGCTCTAATTACATGTATGTTACTCAGCTTGATAGGTCCCTGAAGACTCTCTTCCAATCTTTTTTCTCTTTTTCAGAATGGATAATTTCTATAGTTCTGTCTTTCACTTTATTGACCTTTTCTTCTGCAATCCATTTTTAATTTACTGTTAAGTTCATTTGATGAACTTTTCATTTTGGAAACTGCCCTTTTCTAGAACTTCTATTTGGTTCTTTTTCATAGTTTCCACTTGAGTGTTAGGATGCCCCATCTTTTTACTCACTGAGATCATATTTTCCTTTAAGTCCTTGAACCTATAATAACTGCTTTCAAGTCTTTGCTAATTCAGGACATCTCAGGACCTGTTTCCTCTTGACTTTGTTTTCCTTGAACTTGGGTCCCTTTTCCTGCATCCCCACATTTCTAGTAATTTTGTGTTGTTTGTGAATGTTGCCATTGACACCCTGAAAAGAGCTTGAATTATACTGTCTTTCTTCCATAAGTGTTGAATTTTGTTCTGACAGGGAGTTACTTTACCGGTGGTAAATTAACAGGATCCTTGATCCTGGTAAGGCTTGACTTCATGCTTTGATGAAACAGGCCTAGAGTAGACCTTACTCCAGAGTGTGGTCCTTGCTCCTGTAGTGAGCTCCAGCGCTCCCAAGAATTCCAGAAGCAGGAAGTCAGCCTTCTTGCTAGGAATGCTAGAGAGTAGCTAGGATTTCATACAGTTCAGGCTTGCTGGGGACAAATTCTTGTTGAGAAGATGTCTTTTACTCTCATTTAAAGTTTATTTTCACAGGAAAGAAAGCTCTGAATATATGGGATTTTCCTCTTTCAGTTCTTAGAAATGGCAATGCTTTATTTACTACCACTTACGTTTCTCGAAAGAAGATCTTCATATGTATCATTTTTCCCTTTGTATGTAATGTCTTTTTCTGCTTTCAGGATTCTTTTCTTGATCTTTAACTTTCAGCAGCTTGATTGTGATGTGCCTAGGTGTGGCTTTCTTTGTACTTAGCCTATCTAGATAATTCATTGAATTTCTCAGACATACACATATGTTAATTTTCCCCACCATGTTTGGGATGTCTCAACAATTATTTTTTCCTGCCCCACTTTCTCTTCTCCTTCTGGGCTCTAATTACATGTATGTTACTCAGCTTGATAGGTCCCTGAAGACTCTCTTCCAATCTTTTTTCTCTTTTTCAGAATGGATAATTTCTATAGTTCTGTCTTTCACTTTATTGACCTTTTCTTCTGCAATCCATTTTTAATTTACTGTTAAGTTCATTTGATGAACTTTTCATTTTGGAAACTGCCCTTTTCTAGAACTTCTATTTGGTTCTTTTTCATAGTTTCCACTTGAGTGTTAGGATGCCCCATCTTTTTACTCACTGAGATCATATTTTCCTTTAAGTCCTTGAACCTATAATAACTGCTTTCAAGTCTTTGCTAATTCAGGACATCTCAGGACCTGTTTCCTCTTGACTTTGTTTTCCTTGAACTTGGGTCCCTTTTCCTGCATCCCCACATTTCTAGTAATTTTGTGTTGTTTGTGAATGTTGCCATTGACACCCTGAAAAGAGCTTGAATTATACTGTCTTTCTTCCATAAGTGTTGAATTTTGTTCTGACAGGGAGTTACTTTACCGGTGGTAAATTAACAGGATCCTTGATCCTGGTAAGGCTTGACTTCATGCTTTGATGAAACAGGCCTAGAGTAGACCTTACTCCAGAGTGTGGTCCTTGCTCCTGTGGTATGACCTTTCTGTTGTCTCATCTGAATGCCTGTATGTCCCATATCTCCAGTATGTCTGGTGTGTCTGCAACCTGTACTACCTGTGTTCTGCTATAAGTTCCAGAGTAACTGCCCTCTGCTAGACCCCACCCTGTGCATGTGCCGACCAGCCCTCAGCCAGAGACCCGTGGAGAACCCCCTACAAACGCCTGAGCACCTTCCCTAGGAAGCTCCTTCCTCTCCAGGCTCATGACCCCCTGGCTCTGTGCTTCTGCAGCTCCAGGCCCCTTGCCTCAGTAGGATAACCGTGTTCTGCTTTGTTCCACCGCCCTGTGCTGGGATTGGGAAGTCTACCCAGCCAGAGTGCCCAGTGGACATGAAGCTCCCCTTAGGTGGTTCTTGCCCTCCTCTTAGGGGTCCTCCACAATCTACTGCTGAATCCCTGAAAATCACTATGTATGTTTGTTTCATTTTATAGTTGGTTTCAGCAGGAGGGCAAATCCAGCACTGGTTACTCCATCTTGATCAGAAAGGGCCAGCCCTAACATTTAATGAGGTCATGCTCTGTGTGGCTGAGAATCTTTTAATGCCCGCTTGTAAGCACCTTGGAGGAAGTGTTGATGACTTATCTCTACATCCCTGTAGCATGCTTAATGAATATTATTCAATGGAACTCAATGGAGAGTCTGGGAGGTAACTGTTAAATAATGGGTTCCTCCTTCATTTATACCTAGGAGATGTGCTGGGGAAGGAATTCCTTTCAGACAGCATCTTCAGTCTTGGTGGAAAGGGTCCCATTTGCTCCAGCCCTGGTTCCAATCTCTCTACTTGGGGACTTCAAGGTTGCCTGTCTTATTCTATAGGCAGACATTCCTGTGTTTTTACTGAAGAAGGATTAGAAAATTGAATCAAATCCTTTTCATTTTCTCCTGAAATATGGTTTCTTTCTTCATCCTTTACTGTAGCCTGTTGAGGAGACAGCGGTATAGAAATAGAAGACTTGTCTATGGCCATACCACCCTGAACATGCCCAATCTAGTCTGATCTCAGAAGCTAAGCAGGGTCAGGCCTGGTTAGTACTTGGATGGCAGAAATAGAAGGCTCAAGGGCAGCATCAGATTGCTACATTTATCCTTACTTCCTTGGGTAGCTTCTGAATCAGTATCATGCTTCTTGGAGCTGGGAGAGCCCAACCTTTACCTGTAGCCTCATTTGCTACCACCCCATTCATCTTGTGGTGTAATGTCATTGACTTGTCACCATTTGCTGGAAAATACCTTAGGTGACAACAGCCCTAGCCCCACAGACTGTTCCCTCTGCTCTCACATACACCCCTCCTTACCCTGCAGACTCCACTCCAGAGCCTCCCCGCCCACCAGCCTCTGCAAAGCTTCACCCAGCTCTCCAGGGGAGAGTTCATCACACCTTCCTCTGGTCGTCCACAGCGGTTAGCCCCTCCCATGCTGTTGTGATTATTTATGATCTAATATGCTTATCCCTCTTCCCCCAGTAGATAGTAGGAGCCTTGGGAAAGAAAATGTCTCTCATTCATCAGCTGAATCCCTGAAAATCACTATGTATGTTTGTTTCATTTTATAGTTGGTTTCAGCAGGAGGGCAAATCCAGCACTGGTTACTCCATCTTGATCAGAAAGGGCCAGCCCTAACATTTAATGAGGTCATGCTCTGTGTGGCTGAGAATCTTTTAATGCCCGCTTGTAAGCACCTTGGAGGAAGTGTTGATGACTTATCTCTACATCCCTGTAGCATGCTTAATGAATATTATTCAATGGAACTCAATGGAGAGTCTGGGAGGTAACTGTTAAATAATGGGTTCCTCCTTCATTTATACCTAGGAGATGTGCTGGGGAAGGAATTCCTTTCAGACAGCATCTTCAGTCTTGGTGGAAAGGGTCCCATTTGCTCCAGCCCTGGTTCCAATCTCTCTACTTGGGGACTTCAAGGTTGCCTGTCTTATTCTATAGGCAGACATTCCTGTGTTTTTACTGAAGAAGGATTAGAAAATTGAATCAAATCCTTTTCATTTTCTCCTGAAATATGGTTTCTTTCTTCATCCTTTACTGTAGCCTGTTGAGGAGACAGCGGTATAGAAATAGAAGACTTGTCTATGGCCATACCACCCTGAACATGCCCAATCTAGTCTGATCTCAGAAGCTAAGCAGGGTCAGGCCTGGTTAGTACTTGGATGGCAGAAATAGAAGGCTCAAGGGCAGCATCAGATTGCTACATTTATCCTTACTTCCTTGGGTAGCTTCTGAATCAGTATCATGCTTCTTGGAGCTGGGAGAGCCCAACCTTTACCTGTAGCCTCATTTGCTACCACCCCATTCATCTTGTGGTGTAATGTCATTGACTTGTCACCATTTGCTGGAAAATACCTTAGGTGACAACAGCCCTAGCCCCACAGACTGTTCCCTCTGCTCTCACATACACCCCTCCTTACCCTGCAGACTCCACTCCAGAGCCTCCCGCCCCCACCAGCCTCTGCAAAGCTTCACCCAGCTCTCCAGGGGAGAGTTCATCACACCTTCCTCTGGTCGTCCACAGCGGTTAGCCCCTCCCATGCTGTTGTGATTATTTATGATCTAATATGCTTATCCCTCTTCCCCCAGTAGATAGTAGGAGCCTTGGGAAAGAAAATGTCTCTCATTCATCAGATAAATACACTGAGGCACAGAAAGGAATTTGTCCCAGGTCCCCCACCTAATAAATGGCAGAGTACCAAAGTTTGAAAGCGTGACAGACTAACCATCTCACAGTGCCTTCAGAAGCCATGCATTATCCACTGAGCATACTGCCTTGCTGGCTTTTTTTTTTTTTTTTTAAGATTTATTTATTTATTTTGGTGGGGGTGGGATGGGGAGGGAAGGGAGCAGGTGGGCCACTTCTATTGGTCTTTCATTTGTCCATTTTCATCCATCTTTGTTCTTTGGCCCGTGTGGGCCTCCCATTGCAGTGGCCTCTGTTGTTGCAGAGCACCAGCTCTGGGCACATGCACTCCAGAGCTCTGGCTCGGCAATTGGACACATCGGTCCAGCCGCTCTGTGGCACGTGGGATCTTCCCAGGCCAGGGATCGAACCGGCGCCCCTTGCAGTGCAAGGCGGTGTCCTTACCCACTGGACCACCAGGGAAGCCCCTTGCTGGCTATTTAGATGACAGTGTTTCTAGAGGTCACATAGCCTGACTGTCCTTTCACTGACCACCTCCTGCTTATCAGTCCCTTTCCTAAAATCTTCCAGAACAGATACCATGTGGAGTCTCGGGGAGGTGACATCTCTGCTCCATAAATGACTCTATTTGTGTTGCTGGTATTTGAGGGGGGCAGGGGGATATGTCACTCATTCAGCTCATATTGAGGTTGTAGCCAACTCACTTCTGTTAAGTTGAGTATTGCCTATTTTACATTTATATGGTTGATTTTTTAGCTCAAGTGTAAGACTTTACCCTTCTCCCTGGTAAATCTCATCTTCTTGGCTTCAGGCAAGTATTTCAACCTGACAAGATCTTTTGGATCTTTGCTCTGTCACATAAACTTATCCCATACAACTTCACAATTCACGAGCCTGTTTTCTATGACTTCACTCATATCACTGATTTTAAAATGCGTGAAAAGATTAAGTGAAAGGCTTAGTCTCGTGGCCACCAGTTTTCTATGACCTTCACTCCATTATTTATGATCTAATATGCTTATCCCTCTTCCCCCAGTAGATAGTAGGAGCCTTGGGAAAGAAAATGTCTCTCATTCATCAGATAAATACACTGAGGCACAGAAAGGAATTTGTCCCAGGTCCCCCACCTAATAAATGGCAGAGTACCAAAGTTTGAAAGCGTGACAGACTAACCATCTCACAGTGCCTTCAGAAGCCATGCATTATCCACTGAGCATACTGCCTTGCTGGCTTTTTTTTTTTTTTTTTAAGATTTATTTATTTATTTTGGTGGGGGTGGGATGGGGAGGGAAGGGAGCAGGTGGGCCACTTCTATTGGTCTTTCATTTGTCCATTTTCATCCATCTTTGTTCTTTGGCCCGTGTGGGCCTCCCATTGCAGTGGCCTCTGTTGTTGCAGAGCACCAGCTCTGGGCACATGCACTCCAGAGCTCTGGCTCGGCAATTGGACACATCGGTCCAGCCGCTCTGTGGCACGTGGGATCTTCCCAGGCCAGGGATCGAACCGGCGCCCCTTGCAGTGCAAGGCGGTGTCCTTACCCACTGGACCACCAGGGAAGCCCCTTGCTGGCTATTTAGATGACAGTGTTTCTAGAGGTCACATAGCCTGACTGTCCTTTCACTGACCACCTCCTGCTTATCAGTCCCTTTCCTAAAATCTTCCAGAACAGATACCATGTGGAGTCTCGGGGAGGTGACATCTCTGCTCCATAAATGACTCTATTTGTGTTGCTGGTATTTGAGGGGGGCAGGGGGATATGTCACTCATTCAGCTCATATTGAGGTTGTAGCCAACTCACTTCTGTTAAGTTGAGTATTGCCTATTTTACATTTATATGGTTGATTTTTTAGCTCAAGTGTAAGACTTTACCCTTCTCCCTGGTAAATCTCATCTTCTTGGCTTCAGGCAAGTATTTCAACCTGACAAGATCTTTTGGATCTTTGCTCTGTCACATAAACTTATCCCATACAACTTCACAATTCACGAGCCTGTTTTCTATGACTTCACTCATATCACTGATTTTAAAATGCGTGAAAAGATTAAGTGAAAGGCTTAGTCTCGTGGCCACCAGATACCTCCCTCCAGGGTGACACTGACCCCAAGCCAGAATTCTTTGGGTTTAGTTATCTAACCAGTTGTGAATTTACAGAATTATATAGTGGTCTGGCCCATGTTTCTTCATTGTCTACAAAGATGTCCTTGATTTTTAAATGCCTTATATTGAGATTCCAGGACACTGTCGATAGTATCCTCTTATTCTACCTCAATACAATTTTAAGCTCATCCTAAAGTAAACAACAATAACAAAAAATCCCAATTCCAGCTGCATAACCAGCTATGATTCCCAGATACATGGAACTCAGACTTTGGTGAATACTACCTTGTTTCTTAAAGAAAACCTGAAACACGAAAATTTAAACTGAACAAATTTATGTCAGAGGTTAGGGCATGGTAAACTGTTTGTCCACTAAATACAAAGGAATACAACCATTTTCAATGGTGATTTTGAAGAGTTTACAACAACATAGAAACTGTATATGTGATAATGATCAGATTTAAAAAGCAAGATACAGAATTGGATGAGGATGGTACGGTCATAACAGTTTAAAACAAGGAGAGAAGAGAAGAATGATACATAAAAGACAGAAGTAAAAGCTTCAAACTGCTAACAATGGGACTATGTGACTTTTTTTTTTTTTTCCAGAAATTCCCCCGCAAAAGTACAATGTAAACATGCACACATTTAAAAAATAATTTTATTTTTTGCTATGCTGGGTCTTCATTGCTGTGAGGGATATTCTCTAATTGTGGTGAGCAGGGGCTGCTCTCCAGTTGTGGTGTGTGGGTCTTATTGCAGTGGCTTCTCTTGTTGCCGAGAGAGGGCTCTAGGGCAGGCAGTGCGAAGGCTCAGTTGTCGTGGCTCCCAGGCTCTAGAGCACAGGCTTAGTAGTTGGGACGCATGAGTTTAGCTGCTCCGTGGCATCTGGGCTCTTCCTGGACCAGGGATTGAACCTGTGTCTCCTGCACCAACAGACGATTCTTTACCACTGAGCTACCAGGGAAGCCGGAACATGCCTAATTTTATCAAAGTAACCTTTTCAGGCAGGAAGTTGAGGAAGTCTGTTTGCTGGGTGGGACGAGTAAGTTTACAAAAACATACTCATTGCAAAAGAAGTAAACCGAAATTATTTGGCAGTGGCATCTGGCTCAGGAGGCTGTGCATGCTGACCCATGGCTGCATTCTGCCTTGAGGGGTTCATGGTGTCGAGTGTAACTCTTACCTGCCCACCCAGGGTGGCAGCTGCTGCCTCCAAGGGAACATGGGACAGACTCTTCTGGGGGTGCCACACCTATGGAAGCAGGACCACCCTCCTCAGTGGAGGGGTGGCCAGACACTGGCTGCTACCATGGAACCCCAAGTAAGTTACTTAGCCTTCCTCTGGCTGGCTCTGAAACCGTTCTACCTCCAGTTGGAACTTAAACCTAAGGCTCTGTTGCGAGTCGAACCCACGAGGCTGGGACTCAAACCCAGCCAAAACCCACCATACCTGGTTTCAGGACCTAATGGAGCTTGGGTTCTTCATGTCTCTTCACAGAAAAGAATTCAGTGAGAGAAAAAGTGATAGGTAAGACATGGATTTATTCAGATTTAGAGAAAAGTACACTTCACAGACAGAGTGTGGGCCATCGCAGAGGGTGAGGTGAACCAGCGGGCTCGAAAACATGGCGTGCTTAGCTTTTATGGACTGGGTAATTTCATATGCTAATGAGTGGGAGGGTTATTCCAACTCTTTTGGAGAAGGGGCAGAACTGTTGCGGAGCCTCTGGGTGAGTCATTTAGCTTGCTGACTGAGGAGCAAGGTCTAGTCTGCCATCTTGGACCCATTTGATTCCATGGGTTTATGTTGTGCCCTTGGGCTAGGTCATTCTTTCAAAACTTGTGCCCTGCCCCTTTCCCTCCTGTTTACAGCTCCATCCTCTCATAATAATAAGTTCTACTTCACAGGGCTGTGAGAGTAGAGAAGATGATGTGTGTAATGTGTGTGTCGGCCACCTGGGACGTACTCAGTAAATATTAGCTCTTTTTAAAAACATGATTATCAGTCCTATTGGAGGGATTTCTGATACCTGAAATTTGACCACTAATGATGCCAAAACTTGGCCTCTGTGCACCAGAGCCACATCAAATCCTGGAGACAGAGTTTTGGGTGAAGTGGAAAAGCTTTATCACTTTGCCAAGCAATGGGGACACAGCAGGCTTGTGCTGTCAATCCTGTGTGTGGATTTGGTGAGGGGTTTTATAGCAGTGGTTGGGGGAGTGGTTGCTCATAAGGATCAGGGTTTGTGCAGGGTCTGCATTCCTTTCATCTGGCCTCAGGTGGTCTCCTGGTAAGTTTCTATGGTTCTTGGAGTTATCATACTGTGACCTCCTTTCTGGAATGATGAATGCTTCCTCAAGTAGTTACCATCTTCCATTTGTTGGAAATGTTAGTTCTACAGAAGAATCCAAAGATAGCATGTGTGTCCCCGGAGACAGAACCAGGACCCTACCCCGCGGCTGCACTATCTTTCTTGACGGCTCCTCCCTTGTCTCTGTCTCCCTGCCATCCCTAGGTAGCAGTTGTTTGAACCTGCCCTTTGGAACTCAGCGAAGATCATGGAGGCTAAAGCCTATTCTCTACAAATAAGAAATGGGGGACACAGGCTTACATGCCCAGGAACCCCACAGGGTCCTGCTCAGTTTCACTAACAGTAAATTTTATTGAGACAGTTGACCATGTTTTAGTATCTCTTCTAAGACACAAATTGAAGGAGTGAAGAAGAAGGGGGAAGAAGTCAGAAGGCCTTTATTTGAATGAAATTGTCAAAGTGGATGGATTAGGAAGCAGTGCATCAGGGGAAGTGTATTTAACCCAAAGAGGGAAAAGAATAGGGAACCCCCTGCCTCAATTGTGACACTTCGGCAATGAGTGATATTCAAAATAGGTAAATTGCTTAAGGTTTGGGACCAACCAATCAAAACAGACACTGGTAATGACCAATCAGAGTGGATTCTGGATGCTCTGAGCACCCAAACCCCAACCCTGGCATACCTCACCCTACAAAGCCTGGAGAGCAGGGCCTGGCCTCCCCAGAGGTGCTCAGTTGGACGTCCACCAGCGACTCCACATCTGAGCAGGCACAGCAGTTGACGCCAGAAAAACATGAAAGTCCTATTGGAGGGAGTTCTGATACCTGAAATTTGACCACTAATGATGCCAAAACTTGGCCTCTGTGCACCAGAGCCACATCAAATCCTGGAGACAGAGTTTTGGGTGAAGTGGAAAAGCTTTATCACTTTGCCAAGCAATGGGGACACAGCAGGCTTGTGCTGTCAATCCTGTGTGTGGATTTGGTGAGGGGTTTTATAGCAGTGGTTGGGGGAGTGGTTGCTCATAAGGATCAGGGTTTGTGCAGGGTCTGCATTCCTTTCATCTGGCCTCAGGTGGTCTCCTGGTAAGTTTCTATGGTTCTTGGAGTTATCATACTGTGACCTCCTTTCTGGAATGATGAATGCTTCCTCAAGTAGTTACCATCTTCCATTTGTTGGAAATGTTAGTTCTACAGAAGAATCCAAAGATAGCATGTGTGTCCCCGGAGACAGAACCAGGACCCTACCCCGCGGCTGCACTATCTTTCTTGACGGCTCCTCCCTTGTCTCTGTCTCCCTGCCATCCCTAGGTAGCAGTTGTTTGAACCTGCCCTTTGGAACTCAGCGAAGATCATGGAGGCTAAAGCCTATTCTCTACAAATAAGAAATGGGGGACACAGGCTTACATGCCCAGGAACCCCACAGGGTCCTGCTCAGTTTCACTAACAGTAAATTTTATTGAGACAGTTGACCATGTTTTAGTATCTCTTCTAAGACACAAATTGAAGGAGTGAAGAAGAAGGGGGAAGAAGTCAGAAGGCCTTTATTTGAATGAAATTGTCAAAGTGGATGGATTAGGAAGCAGTGCATCAGGGGAAGTGTATTTAACCCAAAGAGGGAAAAGAATAGGGAACCCCCTGCCTCAATTGTGACACTTCGGCAATGAGTGATATTCAAAATAGGTAAATTGCTTAAGGTTTGGGACCAACCAATCAAAACAGACACTGGTAATGACCAATCAGAGTGGATTCTGGATGCTCTGAGCACCCAAACCCCAACCCTGGCATACCTCACCCTACAAAGCCTGGAGAGCAGGGCCTGGCCTCCCCAGAGGTGCTCAGTTGGACGTCCACCAGCGACTCCACATCTGAGCAGGCACAGCAGTAACTGAGAGCCAGGCCCTCGTCGCAGAGCTGCCTCACACTCGTCTTCATCCTTCTCTTGTCCGTGGCCCCATTTGCCCTCTGCTCTCCACCACACACCTGACAGCAGGAATGGAGGAGCTGTTCCTTAGTCTCCCTGCTGGGCCCTCTTGTGTCCCTACATGACCTGGATGGCAGGTTTCCGAAATGGCGGGGCCTCTAGAGTACGGCCGTGAAGATTTAATTGTTGCGCCTTCTACGCAAAAGTGCTGCCATCTGCCGAAACCACGCGTCCTCCTGGCAGTGATCTCAGTTAAACAGTTGTGATCTGCAGGACTTACCCTCTTGGAGATGAATTTTTCCCATTTTATATCCCTACCCTGTTTATTCTGGAATTGGAGTCCCAATTCCCTGTGCAGGAGAGCAAGCCCAGGAGTACACGGTGAGCGGGCCTGGCCTGGCGTCGCAGGGCATCACCTAGGAGGAAGGAGCTTGTCCATAGATCAGATGGTGAACGCAGAGGAGCCTGAAGGCAGGAAGACTGAGCCTGTGAGTCCGGTTGTCTTTGGCTTTTTGTGTGAGCTCTGTTCTGTGGCCACTAGCTGCCCTCAACCCTGACCCTAACCAATCTGCATATGCTGGGTGGGTCAGATGCTAATGAGAGAGGATGAACAGCCAATGCTCACTATAGCTGGGGGACCAATATTGTCATTTTCACCCTGAAAATTTTCCCTCATTTCATAGTACTGTACCTGGATATATCCAGGGTGACTCTGGACCCTCATACCAACCCTCTGAGCGAGGCAGGTCACATTAATTATTGTTCTCACTTGACAGCTGAGGACTCGGGAGCCCCAGGGGTTGACAAGGCTCTCTAAGACCCACTGCTAATAAGCAGCAGAGCTCGACCAGACCTGCCTCCTCCAGGGACCAGGAGCAGCTGATGCAACTGGGCTCAGCTTCAGAACTTGAGAACTCCCCTGCTACCTTCTGTGATGAGAGAAGAGTCAGAAAACAGGGGGGCGCTTGATTTTGCTTTCCCAAGAGGACACAAGGAGAACAGAACAGTTCTGTGAGCTTCCCTGCACCCCACCGTGAGCAGGGATGGAACCAGGACAGGAAAGGACGGTCCCTGTGTCCTTGGCCCTCCCTTCTCTCTGTGGGTCCCCCCTTTCCCAGGTCCCTCCTGCTGTCCCCCAGCCCTCTCACATACCCTTTCCTTCCATCTCTTCCCACTGGAAACTTACTGAGGCCCAGGGCCTGCTTCTTGGGGACACCGTCTCCCACCAGGGGACCCAGAACTCACTGCCCCAGCACTTAGCCAGCTGGAAAAGTGCTTCCAGCTAGGGTCTCCCTTTTGGTAAAACACTGGTTTATATTTGCCTTTCAGCTCTTTATTTAAAATGATTTTATTGAAATATACAATTCACCCATCGAAAGTGTACAATCCAATGGCTTTTAGTATATTTAGTCATGCATGTATCATCAGAATCAGTTTTAAAATGTCCTCAAATACATCCCAGAAGGACATCTCATCCTCTTAAGTTACCGTCCCCCAAGGTCTCCACCCCCACTAGTACCCCACCAATCCTATGCAACAGAG
Organism: Tragulus kanchil; assembly: GCA_022376925.1. Lineage (NCBI taxonomy): Eukaryota > Metazoa > Chordata > Mammalia > Artiodactyla > Tragulidae > Tragulus > Tragulus kanchil. The sequence continues at coordinate 142,452,196 of JAIOJX010000003.1, forward strand.
AAATCTACTTACTTTATGGATTTGCTCATTCTAGACATTTCATTATAAATAGAACTGTGCAATATGGGATCCTTGGTGACTGGCTTCTTTTAGTGTTTTTAAGGTTCATCCATGTGGTGGAAGATTTTAGTACTTCATTTCTTTGTACTGCTGAATAGAATTTCATTGTATGTACAACATTTTCCTTATCTATTCCTCAGCTGATGGATATGTGGGTTGTTTCCACTTTGAGGTTATCGGAGTAATGCTACGATGAACATTCATGCACAAAAGTCTTTGTGTGTACAAAGGTTTTCATTTCTCTTGGCTATGCACACAGGAGTGGAATTATTGGGTATATGGTACTGTTTGAGGAACTACCAGGATGTTTTCCAAAATGGCAGGACTATTTTACATTCTCACTAGCAATGTACGAGGGTTCAGTTTTTCTAAATTTTCACCCACACTTGAGACTTTGTTTGTTTTTATTCTAGCCATTCTAGCAGGTATGACGTGGCATGTCATTGTGGTTTTGATTTCCATTTCCCTGATGTTGAACATCTTTTCATGTGTTTATTGGCCATTTGTATATCTTCTTTGGGGGACTCTCTGTTCATATCCTTTGCCCAATTGTAATTGTTTTTTTATAGAACTGTAAAAAGGTTTTTTTACATATTCTAGATACAAGTCTTTTATCAGGCAAACAATTTGCAAAATTTTTTCTTCCTTTCTTTGCACTGTTCTTTTTATGTTCTTGGTGTTACCAAGCACAAAAATATTTCATTTTCATGATAACCAATTTATGTATTTTTCTTTTCTTGCTCTTGGTTTTGGTATCAAAACTAAGAAACCATCACCTAATCCAAAGTCATAAAGATGTATATAACCCATGATTTCTTAAAGTTTTATAGTTTTAGTTCCTACATTTGGTGTTTTGGTGCAATTTGAGTTAACTTTTATACAAGGTGTGAGATTTTGTCCTAAGTTTTGAAATGAGGAGTGTGACTTTGACATTGTTCTTTTTCAAGATCGTTTTGTCTATTCAGGTCATAAAAAGGATACATTCGACAATAGAGATGAATCTTGAAACCATTATGGCAACTGAAAGCAGCCAGTCACAAATGGCCACACATGGTATGAGTCCATTTATATGTGATGTACAGAATAAGCAAATTCATAGAGACAAGAAATAAATTTGTGGTGCCAGAGGCTAGAGGTTGTGCAAAAATGGAGTGTGACTTCCCATAAGAATCAGGTTGGGGTGACAGACATGTTCTTGAATTAGACCTTGCCAACCTCCTAAAAACCACTGGATTCTCAAATAGTGAATTTTATGATATGTGAATTATATCTTAAAAAATAATTTGAATATCATTGTATCTATTAAAGAAACTAAATTTGTAGTTAAAAACCATCCCACAAAGAAAACCCCAGGCCCCAGTAGCTTCATAGGTGAATGTTACCAAATATTTAAGGAAGAAAGTACCAGTTCTGTGGTGTTGCTCAGTCATGTCTGCCTCTCTGTGACCCCGTGGACTGCAGCCCGCCAGGCTTCCCTGTCCTCCACTACTCTCCCATGGAGTCAATGATGCCATCCAACCGTCTCATCTTCTGTCACCCGCTTCTCCTCGGTCTTTTCCAAGGAGTCGGCTCTTCACATCAGGTGGCCAAAGTATTGGAGCTCCAGCATTAGTCCTTCCAATGAGTACTGATTTGAACATCTTTTCATGTGTTTATTGGCCATTTGTATATCTTCTTTGGGGGACTCTCTGTTCATATCCTTTGCCCAATTGTAATTGTTTTTTTATAGAACTGTAAAAAGGTTTTTTTACATATTCTAGATACAAGTCTTTTATCAGGCAAACAATTTGCAAAATTTTTTCTTCCTTTCTTTGCACTGTTCTTTTTATGTTCTTGGTGTTACCAAGCACAAAAATATTTCATTTTCATGATAACCAATTTATGTATTTTTCTTTTCTTGCTCTTGGTTTTGGTATCAAAACTAAGAAACCATCACCTAATCCAAAGTCATAAAGATGTATATAACCCATGATTTCTTAAAGTTTTATAGTTTTAGTTCCTACATTTGGTGTTTTGGTGCAATTTGAGTTAACTTTTATACAAGGTGTGAGATTTTGTCCTAAGTTTTGAAATGAGGAGTGTGACTTTGACATTGTTCTTTTTCAAGATCGTTTTGTCTATTCAGGTCATAAAAAGGATACATTCGACAATAGAGATGAATCTTGAAACCATTATGGCAACTGAAAGCAGCCAGTCACAAATGGCCACACATGGTATGAGTCCATTTATATGTGATGTACAGAATAAGCAAATTCATAGAGACAAGAAATAAATTTGTGGTGCCAGAGGCTAGAGGTTGTGCAAAAATGGAGTGTGACTTCCCATAAGAATCAGGTTGGGGTGACAGACATGTTCTTGAATTAGACCTTGCCAACCTCCTAAAAACCACTGGATTCTCAAATAGTGAATTTTATGATATGTGAATTATATCTTAAAAAATAATTTGAATATCATTGTATCTATTAAAGAAACTAAATTTGTAGTTAAAAACCATCCCACAAAGAAAACCCCAGGCCCCAGTAGCTTCATAGGTGAATGTTACCAAATATTTAAGGAAGAAAGTACCAGTTCTGTGGTGTTGCTCAGTCATGTCTGCCTCTCTGTGACCCCGTGGACTGCAGCCCGCCAGGCTTCCCTGTCCTCCACTACTCTCCCATGGAGTCAATGATGCCATCCAACCGTCTCATCTTCTGTCACCCGCTTCTCCGGCCCTCGGTCTTTTCCAAGGAGTCGGCTCTTCACATCAGGTGGCCAAAGTATTGGAGCTCCAGCATTAGTCCTTCCAATGAGTACTGAGAGCTGATTTTCTTTAGGAATGACTGGTTTTGTCTCCTTGCTGTCCTAAGGACTCTCAAGAGTCCTGTCCAGCACCACAGTTCAAAAGCACCAATTCTGGGGCTTCCCTGGTGGTCCAGTGGGTAAGGACACACCGCCTTGCAGTGCAGGGGGCGCCGGTTTGATCCCTGGTCTGGGAAGATTCCACGTGCCGTGGAGCGGCTGGACCGATGTGTCCAATTACTGAGCCAGAGCTCTGGAGCGCATGTGCCCAGAGCCAGCGCTCTGCGACAACAGACGCCACCGCGATGGGAGGCCCACAAGAGCCAGAGAACAAAGATGGATGAAAATAGAGAAATGAAAGACCAATAGAAGTGGCCCACCCGTCCCCCTCCCTCCCCACCCCAGCCCCCAAAAGATAAAATAAATAAAATAAATGTTTTAAAAAAAAAAAGTACCAATCCTAAATACCCTTTGAAAAACTTGAACAGACTACTTCCCAGTTCATTCTAAGCATTACTATGAAACAAAAATTACAGGAAAACAACCGATGAATATCTCCCATTAACACTGATGTAAAATTTCTAAAGAAAATTAGCAAATTGAATTGAGCAATATATAAAAGGGAAAATGTACATCAGTCAAGTATGTTTTAACTCAGGAATGGAAGTTTGGCTTAATATTCAAAAATCAGTGTTATAACCATCTTGGAAAATGATTTGGCAGTTTCTCTAAAAGTTAAACTTACATCTACCATGATTCAGAGATTGCACTTCTATATATTTATCCTAGAGAAATGAAAGCATATGTCCATACAAAGACTTGTGTATAAATGTTCATAGCAGCTTTCTTTTCGCAGAGAAAAACTAGTAGCTACCCAGATATTCATCAACATCCATGTGAACAAATTGGGACCTACAGAGCCTCCACAGGCTAGCCAGAGCGGGCTGTGCTGCCGGAATGCATGGGGTAGTTTTTACAAAAGGCCACTTCTCCAGGGTCGGGAAGGTACCACCCTACCAGATAGATGAAAAGTAACAACAATTAAAACAAACAAACCAGCAATTTAGGTGAAATTAGGTAGCAGGAGAACATGTTCCAGATTAAAGAACAAGATTTTTTAAAAGCCCAGGAGAATAACTAACTGAAGTAGAGACCAAACAGCCAACACCAAACCAGCTTTATAAGAAATCTTAAAAGAACTTCCCTAAATGGAAATGGCCACAGCTAGAAACATGAAAAAATATGAAAGGAAAAATCTCATTGATAAAGGCAAACATACATTAAAGGTATAAGATGAACCACTTATAAAGCTAGTAGGCGGGTGAGAGGGCTTCCCTGGTGGCTCAGTGGTAAAGAACCCACCTGCCAATGCAGGAGACATGAGTTTGATCCCTTGGTCCAGAAGATCCCCTGAAGAAGGAAATAGCAACCCGTTCCAGTGTTCTTGCCTAGGAGATCCCATGGACAGAGGAGCCTGGTGGGCTACAGCCCATGGGGTCACAAAAGAGTCAGACATGACTGATGTGACTTAGCATAACCCTGCCACAGAAAATAGAATGGACAACCTGGAAGAAATGAATGAATTCTTAGAAATGTACAGTCTCCCAAAAGTGAACCAGGAATAGAAAACATGAACAGAGCAGTTACCAGCAATGAAACTGAATCAGTGATTTAAAAAAATAAACTCCCAACAAACAGAAGTCCAGGACTAAATGACTACACAGGTGAATTCCACCAAACATTTAGAAAAGAGTTAAACATGGACCCTTCTCAAACCATCCCAGAAAACTGCAGAGGAAGCAATGCTTCCAAGCTCATTCTACAAGGCCTACATCATTCTGATACGCAAATCAGACAAAGACACCACAAAAAAGGAAAGTTATAGGCCAATATCACTGATGAACACAGATGCAAACATTCTCAAAATATGAGCAAACTAAATCCAATAATACATAAAAAGGACCATACACTATGATCAAGTGGGATTTATCTCAGGAGTGCAAGAATTTTTCAATACCTGCAAAAATTAATGTGATACACCACATTAACAGGGGTGAGATTGTAGTTGTGGTCTCTTTGTGACGCTTTGCAGCGGGCTGTGCTGCCGGAATGCATGGGGTAGTTTTACAAAGGCCACTTCTCCAGGGTCGGGAAGGTACCACCCTACCAGATAGATGAAAAGTAACAACAATTAAAACAAACAAACCAGCAATTTAGGTGAAATTAGGTAGCAGGAGAACATGTTCCAGATTAAAGAACAAGATTTTTTAAAAGCCCAGGAGAATAACTAACTGAAGTAGAGACCAAACAGCCAACACCAAACCAGCTTTATAAGAAATCTTAAAAGAACTTCCCTAAATGGAAATGGCCACAGCTAGAAACATGAAAAAATATGAAAGGAAAAATCTCATTGATAAAGGCAAACATACATTAAAGGTATAAGATGAACCACTTATAAAGCTAGTAGGCGGGTGAGAGGGCTTCCCTGGTGGCTCAGTGGTAAAGAACCCACCTGCCAATGCAGGAGACATGAGTTTGATCCCTTGGTCCAGAAGATCCCCTGAAGAAGGAAATAGCAACCCGTTCCAGTGTTCTTGCCTAGGAGATCCCATGGACAGAGGAGCCTGGTGGGCTACAGCCCATGGGGTCACAAAAGAGTCAGACATGACTGATGTGACTTAGCATAACCCTGCCACAGAAAATAGAATGGACAACCTGGAAGAAATGAATGAATTCTTAGAAATGTACAGTCTCCCAAAAGTGAACCAGGAATAGAAAACATGAACAGAGCAGTTACCAGCAATGAAACTGAATCAGTGATTTAAAAAAATAAACTCCCAACAAACAGAAGTCCAGGACTAAATGACTACACAGGTGAATTCCACCAAACATTTAGAAAAGAGTTAAACATGGACCCTTCTCAAACCATCCCAGAAAACTGCAGAGGAAGCAATGCTTCCAAGCTCATTCTACAAGGCCTACATCATTCTGATACGCAAATCAGACAAAGACACCACAAAAAAGGAAAGTTATAGGCCAATATCACTGATGAACACAGATGCAAACATTCTCAAAATATGAGCAAACTAAATCCAATAATACATAAAAAGGACCATACACTATGATCAAGTGGGATTTATCTCAGGAGTGCAAGAATTTTTCAATACCTGCAAAAATTAATGTGATACACCACATTAACAGGTGTGTGCATGCTCAGTTGCTCAGTTGTGGTCTCTTTGTGACGCTTTGCAGCTGTATGCTGCCAGGCTCCCTTGTCCGTGGCATTTTACAGGCAAGAACACTGGAGCGAGTTGCCCTTGTGTCCTCCGGGGGATCTTTTCAACCTAGGGATCAAACCCACATCTCCTGTGTCTCCTGCATTGGCAGGTGGATTCCTTATCACTGTGCCACTGGAGAAGCCCCCATTAACAAACTGAAGAATAAAAACCATGTGCTCTGATCGGGGAACATACATGTCGGTGAACAACAAAACTCTGTAAAACCTTTAAATTAAAGAATTAAAAAAAAAAAAAAAACAAGCTTCAAACAACAAAACTCTGTAAAAATAAAGTCAAATTAAAAAAAAACTTCAAAAAAAACACCATGTGCTCATCTCAATAGATGCAGAAAAAGCTTTTGATGAAATTAATATCCATTTATGATTAAAAAAAAAATCTCCAGAAAGTAAGTATAGAGGGAACCTAACTCAACATAATACAGGCCCCATATGACAAACCTACAGCTAACATTATACTAAATGATGAAAAGCCTACGCTCAGAAATATGATAAGGATGCCCACTCTCACTGCTTTTATTCAACCTAGTACTGGAAGTCCTAGCTCCAGAAATCCAACAAGAAAAAGAAATAAAAGGAATCGAAGTTGGAAAAGAAGTAAACCCCTCTATTTGCAGATGACATGATAATAATAGAAAATCCTAAGGATGCCACCAGAAAACTACTAGAGCTCATCAATGAATTTGGTAAAGTTTCAGGATACAAAATTAGCATACAAAAATCTGTTGCATTTCTGTATCCTTACAAACTGTCAGAGAAACTAAGCCAACAATCCCATTTACCAGTGCATCAGTAAGAATAAAATACCCAGGAATATACCTACCTAAGGAGGTGAAAGATCCAAACTCAGCAAACTCCAAGACACTGATGAAAGAAACTGAAGTTAACACAGGAGGAACTGAAAGACTCCATACTGTTAAAATGACCGTATTACCCAAAGCAATCTGCAGATTCAATGCAATCCCTATCCAAATATCAATAGCATTTTCCACAGAAACAAGACATAAAAAATTTTCTAATAACAAATATTTGACTGCTGACCATGATCTAGGTGCTAGGGACATACACTTGAAACACACAACTGTAGACAGGGGCTCTGCCTTCATGGAGTGTACATTTAAGTGGGACGCTTAGGTAGACTAGATATTCCATAATAACAGTCCCCAAGTTCACCCACGCAATCCTTTCAGCCCAGATGAGAGCTCCCTCCCTCGCAGACGTGCAGGAGAGCTGGATGCAGGGCTGCATGGAGCTGGGCTTAGCCCCAGAAGAACCAGGGCTGGATTTTCTCCTTTCTCTCTGGGGGTCTCCCTTTCGCACCATCCATGCTCCACCGTGATCACCAGGAAGAGGGGTCAGGTGTGGTGGTCCTTCTTGTCCTTTGGGGACTTTCTCCTCATCCTAACTTCCATCAAACACCCTTGAAGAAGCCTCTTTTGCCTAAACTTCTTGGAGTGGCTTCTGCCATGGTGACTAAGACGAGCTCTGAGTCCCATCATTCCTTTGGGTGGCCTCCGTCTTTGTGAGGGCAGAAGGCGGGGCATGGAGGGAGGACTCTGCCCTCAGCCTGACCCAGGTAGGGCTGGATCGGTTCCGTGAGCAGCTGCAGAGGGTGGAGGCTGTACTGGAAGTCCTAGCTCCAGAAATCCAACAAGAAAAAGAAATAAAAGGAATCGAAGTTGGAAAAGAAGTAAACCCCTCTATTTGCAGATGACATGATAATAATAGAAAATCCTAAGGATGCCACCAGAAAACTACTAGAGCTCATCAATGAATTTGGTAAAGTTTCAGGATACAAAATTAGCATACAAAAATCTGTTGCATTTCTGTATCCTTACAAACTGTCAGAGAAACTAAGCCAACAATCCCATTTACCAGTGCATCAGTAAGAATAAAATACCCAGGAATATACCTACCTAAGGAGGTGAAAGATCCAAACTCAGCAAACTCCAAGACACTGATGAAAGAAACTGAAGTTAACACAGGAGGAACTGAAAGACTCCATACTGTTAAAATGACCGTATTACCCAAAGCAATCTGCAGATTCAATGCAATCCCTATCCAAATATCAATAGCATTTTCCACAGAAACAAGACATAAAAAATTTTCTAATAACAAATATTTGACTGCTGACCATGATCTAGGTGCTAGGGACATACACTTGAAACACACAACTGTAGACAGGGGCTCTGCCTTCATGGAGTGTACATTTAAGTGGGACGCTTAGGTAGACTAGATATTCCATAATAACAGTCCCCAAGTTCACCCACGCAATCCTTTCAGCCCAGATGAGAGCTCCCTCCCTCGCAGACGTGCAGGAGAGCTGGATGCAGGGCTGCATGGAGCTGGGCTTAGCCCCAGAAGAACCAGGGCTGGATTTTCTCCTTTCTCTCTGGGGGTCTCCCTTTCGCACCATCCATGCTCCACCGTGATCACCAGGAAGAGGGGTCAGGTGTGGTGGTCCTTCTTGTCCTTTGGGGACTTTCTCCTCATCCTAACTTCCATCAAACACCCTTGAAGAAGCCTCTTTTTTGCCTAAACTTCTTGGAGTGGCTTCTGTCATGGTGACTAAGACGAGCTCTGAGTCCCATCATTCCTTTGGGTGGCCTCTGTCTTTGTGAGGGCAGAAGGCGGGGCATGGAGGGAGGACTCTGCCCTCAGCCTGACCCAGGTAGGGCTGGATCGGTTCCGTAGAGCAGCTGCAGAGGGTGGAGGCTGTTGCACGGCTAAAGAAGTAGGTTCCAGGCTGGCTTGTCAGGACTGAGGCCCACAGGACAGGAGTCGCGTGTGCGGTGGCCCACGGGGATCATCACATTTGCAGGCCTGGCTCCCGGGAGGGAGGTGGCCCCAGCCCACCCGTGCTCACCTGCCACTCCCCTCCCCGCATGCCTGCCAGGTTCCTCTATGGATCTTCCATGCTCAGGACACACAGTGGGCGTCTCTCAGCCCATCAGGAATGCACGAGACTAAAGAACTGCTCATTTGGGAACAAAACCCTGGCCTGGGATTCAAGCAATCTGATTTCTAGGCTCCCTTCCATTCTCAACTCACCAAGTGACCAGGAGCAAGTATCACTCTGTGCCTTGGTTTCTCCATCTGGAAATGGGAACAATGGCTAGTCTTCTTCCCTTCTGAAGGCACACAAGCATGTTGAGAATTTAAAGCAATGTAGGTTCTTCTCAAAGACCAAGGGGCTGGCGTTCGGGTCCTCAGTTCCAGCCCAGCCTCCTCACATTATCTGTGTGACCTTGAGCAAGTCACTCCACCCTGCAGGGCCCAGCCTCCTCACCGTCAAATAAAATATGACTGCATCCTGCATGATGCTGTGGGAAAGATCAGAGGAGAACACAGTCAGAGATGCAGACATGCCACGCATACATGAGGAGGCACCGTGACCACAGAACGCCAGCTGTCCGTCGAGGGCTCCCGCCCACCCCAGGGCCTTCCCCTGTGTCCATCTCAAGACAAAGCCCCAGAATTCCAGAGGCAAGACTGCGTCTGGAATGAAAGCTGCTTTCATCCCTGATCTGAGCAGTTCTCTGCCCTGCTCCCCCGCCTGCACCAGAAAGGCCAGTTCTGTTCACCTGACCCTCAGACCGTGTCTGGGAGGCAGGGCCAGGTATAAGGACTGTCATCGTCTTGAGTGGTGCCAGAGAATGACCCTCGGTGTGTCCAGCGCCCCCATGGGGCTCTGCTGTCTAAGTGCTGTGTGTCAGCTGCCTTCGCCGCGAGTCCTGCCTCTGGAGCCAGCGTGTCCGTGCTTGATGAGTTTCCTGAGGAGCAGGGAGCCATTTGCAAAATAGCAATTAACGGAGAAGCTCCGGTAATCAGAGCGGCGTGGTTCTCAGGGCCACAGGCATGAGGGCCATGCAAGAGCCTAGATTTCAACTCATCTCACTACCTAGGGACAAGCTCCCAAAGTGTCTTGCCTGAGATGACCGTCATATCTAGATTTGATTCTGAAGAGCAAACAGACAACAACAAACAAATACAACGTTCATCCAGAATTCTGTTGTTCTCTGAACTTTCAACTTCCCATTGGTTCCAAGTCTGTGTACTCTGTAGACAAGATGCCAGATGTCTCCTCCATTTTTTACGCTGCTCGCTGGTGCCTGATGCCGTAATGAACTAACATTCAGAAAGACCCGGAAGCAAAGAATGTCATTCAGTCATCAAAAAATTGAGTTCTGTTCCCTGGGTGGCAGGCACTGAGGCAGGAAATGGAATGGGGACATTTCAGAGACATTTCCAGACCACAGGGGTGGAAAGAAAAAGCCTTTTCGGTTTCACCCTTCTTTAGCCATAACACCAACCCACCTCCTCAAAAGCACTGAAACTTTGCCTAATATTCTGTAACACTCTGCTTCCTTCTTGAACAATGGAGTTTCTTCTCAGAAGTGGCTCCTGATTTAAGCAAACCAAACCACCCTACTCTGTGCTGTCGGAGAACGAATGAAGGGCGCGCCTGCTCACATTTCCAAACCCAAAGTCCACTTTGCAAGCCTGCTTCCCTTTAGGCGCGCACGCGTTAAGCAGAATGAGATCTTCCTCCCGCCAGCGTGGGCCCAAGGTTTCAGGGACACAGCTGCTCTGTACAAGGGGACTTCCCCGAAATCTGTCTCAGTTGTCCGGGGACGTGGATACCCACAGCCATCCCAGAAAGGGATACTGCTTTTATCAGCTCCACTCTGGTTCACCGGAGCAGAGAGGAGCAGAGTCAGGACCGAGGTCACGGATTTTGAGCAGCAAGACCAAGGAAGTCGGACAAGATGGGTGTGAATCGCGTGGCAAGCCCGCCTTAGGCTCTGAACCGCCCACGGCCCAGCCTTCCCCCCCAAAGCCTGAACGGGGACAGCCCAGAGAGGAGGGATTCAAGGCCTGAGTGAGAGCCTCTGGAGGCCCATCTCTCCCCAGCCGGCTTTTCTGCTTCACCTGCCTTGGCTGTTTGAGGTCATTCCTGACCTCTGCGGCCAGCAGCTGTGACCTGGCTTCTCTCCAGGGCCCCTTCTTAATAGACAGTAGAAAAGGAACGTGGTCGCTGAAACCCTGTTTTAAAGTCATACTGTTCAGGTTGGGCTTTCACATTTCTAATCCACGCCTACTTTTCTAGATTCAGGTGTGAGTTGATACATAAATTATCCTCATTTCCTTCGAGAAAAGCATCTGGCTGCTAACAACACCTGACACAATGAGTTAACCTTGGCTGACATATTTCAGAGCACCCAAACTCACAATGAGAACAAGACATTTAGAACAAAAATTTAAAGATCTTTGAAGAAAGATTGTAAATGACAAAAGGATTTGGCATTCACTATGTAACCATCTAAAAAGCTCCTTTCATCCTCAGGAGAAGTCATCTGTAATTGAGGTGAAGACAGCAGGTTAAAGTATAATAGAGTTATTTCATTTTTGGAAAGAAAGAATATATGTGCGTAGATGGGGAGAGGAAAGGAAGAAATGGGAGTTATACTAAATTACAATTCCCTTCAGGGAATAGGGTTGGCGAGGGGGTACCTTGAGAAGTGGCTCCTGATTTAAGCAAACCAAACCACCCTACTCTGTGCTGTCGGAGAACGAATGAAGGGCGCGCCTGCTCACATTTCCAAACCCAAAGTCCACTTTGCAAGCCTGCTTCCCTTTAGGCGCGCACGCGTTAAGCAGAATGAGATCTTCCTCCCGCCAGCGTGGGCCCAAGGTTTCAGGGACACAGCTGCTCTGTACAAGGGGACTTCCCCGAAATCTGTCTCAGTTGTCCGGGGACGTGGATACCCACAGCCATCCCAGAAAGGGATACTGCTTTTATCAGCTCCACTCTGGTTCACCGGAGCAGAGAGGAGCAGAGTCAGGACCGAGGTCACGGATTTTGAGCAGCAAGACCAAGGAAGTCGGACAAGATGGGTGTGAATCGCGTGGCAAGCCCGCCTTAGGCTCTGAACCGCCCACGGCCCAGCCTTCCCCCCCAAAGCCTGAACGGGGACAGCCCAGAGAGGAGGATTCAAGGCCTGAGTGAGAGCCTCTGGAGGCCCATCTCTCCCCAGCCGGCTTTTCTGCTTCACCTGCCTTGGCTGTTTGAGGTCATTCCTGACCTCTGCGGCCAGCAGCTGTGACCTGGCTTCTCTCCAGGGCCCCTTCTTAATAGACAGTAGAAAAGGAACGTGGTCGCTGAAACCCTGTTTTAAAGTCATACTGTTCAGGTTGGGCTTTCACATTTCTAATCCACGCCTACTTTTCTAGATTCAGGTGTGAGTTGATACATAAATTATCCTCATTTCCTTCGAGAAAAGCATCTGGCTGCTAACAACACCTGACACAATGAGTTAACCTTGGCTGACATATTTCAGAGCACCCAAACTCACAATGAGAACAAGACATTTAGAACAAAAATTTAAAGATCTTTGAAGAAAGATTGTAAATGACAAAAGGATTTGGCATTCACTATGTAACCATCTAAAAAGCTCCTTTCATCCTCAGGAGAAGTCATCTGTAATTGAGGTGAAGACAGCAGGTTAAAGTATAATAGAGTTATTTCATTTTTGGAAAGAAAGAATATATGTGCGTAGATGGGGAGAGGAAAGGAAGAAATGGGAGTTATACTAAATTACAATTCCCTTCAGGGAATAGGGTTGGCGAGGGGGTACCTTGAGAATCAAGGGATAACTCACTTTGAAAGAGTATTTCTTTAGTGACTGAAATTTTTAAAGTGAACCTACACCAGTTTGCAGTTAACGAATAAAATAAAAATCTGTCCTGCAAGACAGCAAAACGAAAAGCTCCAGAGATGAATCTGCCAGGAGGGCAAAGCATCTTCAGGAAGGGCAGGGCACCAGAGAGGTAAGGAAGCAGCGAGAATCTGACTTACAAGGAAAGGATTCGTGGTCAGTTGAAATGTAACCTTTTCTGCTTTCTGATGGAGGCCTGTGCTATTGAACTTCACAAGTCCGGGAGCATATTCTGCCTAAGAGTCTCCTCTATGTATGTATGAGATTTCCTACACATCCACACATTGTCGTTTAAATGCCCATGTGGCATTCAGTAGAAGTAGTTTTCCAAAACCCATCTTTTTCAAGTCAGCGCATTAAAAAAATCTGTAGAATTTCCTGGCAAAATGGACTCAGATGGTAAAGAATCCGCCTGCAATGAGGGAGACCTGGGTTCAGTCCCTGGGGTTGGGAAGATCCCCTGTAGAAAGGAACGGCTACCCACTCCAGTATTCTTGTCTGGAGAATCCCATGGACAGAGAAGCCTGGTGGGCTATGGTCCATGGGGTCACAGAGAGTCAGACACCACAGAAGTGACCAGGCATGCATCGCTCTCAGGTTTTACTGACAGCTTTCCACAGGCTCTTGTCCTGTGTACCTCGTGCAGAGCACCCCTCTCATAGTTTCAGAGAGTGAGTGTGGAGCCAGGACTGGTTTTAGCCAGGACTGCAGAGCTGGTAGAGTCTGTGTCTCTTAGTCTCCTCTCTGCATCCTTTGCTCACATGAGAGCCTCCCTCCTCAGTTTGTTGTCCCCCATCTCCTTTTCCATCTTTCATTACTCCCACAGGAGTGCTTCTTCCTTCTCTCAAAACCCTCCACGGATCTAAAAGGGAGCTGGTATCAGTCATTTACACTTTGGTATGAATGCTAACATATGTCTGCAGAACTCCTGACTATAAAAAGCAAGCTTGACTCCCAGGGAAAGGCATTTACAGGCAACAGCCAGCAGGGGGAAGCAGGATTTTTCAGGCAACCTTCCTGCTGCTCCAGAAATCAACACCACCTGACTGCTGCCTGGGTCTTGGGTCTTCCCGCCCAGAGGCTCAGTACAGGGTCTCCCCCAGTTCTGAGGGGCCCCTCTGCTCTCCTGAAGACACCTTTCATTGTTCTCCTCTCAGTTTTCTCTAAACGGTGCATATCAGGGTTCTGGCCCAGACGCTCACCTTTAGTAGGAGAGAATCTGGACCCCCAGGACCCAGCGGGGCGTGGGATTCACTGTTGAGAGCCCAGGAGAGGGGACTCTGGAGAGCCGCAGCCAGAGTTGCAACCCCAATACCATTTCTTAAACACTGTGTGACCTTGGGACTTCCCTGGTGGTGCAGTGGTTAAGAACTCGCCTTGCCATGCAGGAGACGTGAGTTCGATCCCTGTTTGAGGAATCAAAATCCCACATACCTTTGAGAAAGTAAGCCCATGCACCACGAACAGAGATTCCACGTGCTGCAGCAAAAGATCCTGCGTTCAGCAACGAAGACCCAGCACAGCCAAATTAAGGAAAGAAGTGGTGTGACCTTGAGCAAGCTAGCCGTCCTCTCTCAGCTCAGTTTTCTTATCCGGAAGAAGGACATAGTGGCATCTGTTCTCTCGGGTTGTATTTAGGACGGATTGTGATAAAGAATGCAACGTGCTCAGCATGAGGCCTGGCAGGCCGGAAGCCCTCAGAAATCTGAATTCTTCTTACGTGAAACAAAGCAAGGCCCGTGGGAACCCAAAGGCAGCAAGAACCTGGGGTCGGAGACCTCGGCACAAGGACGCCTGTTGCTATGCACAGCTTTGATCTGGGGGCCTCCAGTAGGTCCTGCAGTGAGAGAGTATGCGTGAGGGCTAGCTGGCCTTTCCCAAGCTCAGTACAAGGCTTGAAATGATGACGGAGGACAGCAGTCCCTCTGTTATGCAGCCTCACTCACCTGAGGCACAAGCAAGACAAATGCTAGAAGGATCCTTCGCTGCTGAGCAGATGGCACCCAGCCTGCGCACAGAGTTTATCCTCCCCTTCCCCTGAGCCCATGTACCTTCACGTTACATGCGGCGCTCACGAACCTCATCATCCAGTTGTCAGGCCCACCGTGGATTAGAGGCAACAACCTAGGGGCGAGACAGATACCCGAAGCACAGAGAGAAGTGACCATCAGGAGTCTGCCAAGGAAGGAGACAGAGGAAAACTAGAAAGACAGACATTAGAACTAACAGAGTCACAGCCACCAGGCTCTTGAAAGGAGAGACAGCCTCCCTTGGCCGTCTGAGAGCTGCGGTGTGTGATGGCCAAGAATTATGATGTCCAAATTCTTGCCCCTGCAGAAGGATGGTCATCCACAGTGAAGTCCATTTTAAGCCGCCGGTGGTGTGTATAACGTGAAGGACAGTGGAACCTTGAGCAGGGTGTGTGTGTGTGTGTCGAAATCTGGGGTTATGGTCCACAGATCTGGTTATCATTTGATTCCCACTGTCATCCTGGGGCAAAGGCGGTTTCGATTTGACAAAATCCCACATACCTTTGAGAAAGTACCCACGCACCACGAACCGAGACTCCACGTGCTGCAGCAAAAGATCCTGCGTTCAGCAACGAAGACCCAGCACAGCCAAATTAAGGAAAGAAGTGGTGTGACCTTGAGCAAGCTAGCCGTCCTCTCTCAGCTCAGTTTTCTTATCCGGAAGAAGGACATAGTGGCATCTGTTCTCTCGGGTTGTATTTAGGACGGATTGTGATAAAGAATGCAACGTGCTCAGCATGAGGCCTGGCAGGCCGGAAGCCCTCAGAAATCTGAATTCTTCTTACGTGAAACAAAGCAAGGCCCGTGGGAACCCAAAGGCAGCAAGAACCTGGGGTCGGAGACCTCGGCACAAGGACGCCTGTTGCTATGCACAGCTTTGATCTGGGGGCCTCCAGTAGGTCCTGCAGTGAGAGAGTATGCGTGAGGGCTAGCTGGCCTTTCCCAAGCTCAGTACAAGGCTTGAAATGATGACGGAGGACAGCAGTCCCTCTGTTATGCAGCCTCACTCACCTGAGGCACAAGCAAGACAAATGCTAGAAGGATCCTTCGCTGCTGAGCAGATGGCACCCAGCCTGCGCACAGAGTTTATCCTCCCTTCCCTGAGCCCATGTACCTTCACGTTACATGCGGGCTCACGAACCTCATCATCCAGTTGTCAGGCCCACCGTGGATTAGAGGCAACAACCTAGGGGCGAGACAGATACCCGAAGCACAGAGAGAAGTGACCATCAGGAGTCTGCCAAGGAAGGAGACAGAGGAAAACTAGAAAGACAGACATTAGAACTAACAGAGTCACAGCCACCAGGCTCTTGAAAGGAGAGACAGCCTCCCTTGGCCGTCTGAGAGCTGCGGTGTGTGATGGCCAAGAATTATGATGTCCAAATTCTTGCCCCTGCAGAAGGATGGTCATCCACAGTGAAGTCCATTTTAAGCCGCCGGTGGTGTGTATAACGTGAAGGACAGTGGAACCTTGAGCAGGGTGTGTGTGTGTGTGTCGAAATCTGGGGTTATGGTCCACAGATCTGGTTATCATTTGATTCCCACTGTCATCCTGGGGCAAAGGCGGGGCTCACACTGTCGTCCCTCATTTGACAGATGAGGAAACGAAGGCCTCGGCTGGCTGAGAGACCGGCCTTGGCTCACGGGACGAGGGTGTGGCCCTCCACAGCGCTGGGCTCCCCCCAGGACTCTGACGGGTGGTCCAGTGCAGCGTCCCCCTCAGGTGCTCTCAAACTGTGCTCCTGGGAACCCCAGGGTTCTGTCCAGGGGCTGCTGCAGGGGCGGTCCCCAGGCAGGGCTGTGACCTCCCACCTCTGATTCAATGAGGAGCGCTCAGTATTTGTCTGCAGGAGTCTTTGGATGAGGAAAATAAAATGTCTTGCTGTGTTGGGGAGAAAAAAAATGGAAGAAAAGAAAACCTGTGAAGCCACTGCAAATATCGCCCTAAATATTTGGGGAACATTTCTATCCGGTTAAAATCCAAAGAACGTCCCGGGACTGTGCGCACACAGGGCAGGCCGGCTGCTCTCCGGAAATCGCAGCCAGAAGGGTTTCCCCCAGGGATGTCCAGTCCTGCTGGACATGGGCTCCCTGAGGACTGCCCCAGGTGGGCTCAGCCGCTGACTTTAGATGGAAAGTTTTCGGCCTTCACCCTCCACGTCCCTTGTGCCCACGGGGTCCTCAGGTCACCCAGGGCCATCAGGGCCCTTTACGATCCCTGTCTGATGGGCAGACAAGTTCCTCCTTCCCACCTCTGGAGGGAGACGCCGAGCAGACCCTCCAGGCCGCTCAACTGCACAGCAGGATCACTGCACACAGTGTCCACTCTACCCAACAAGCGGCCACAGAGGAAAACTAGAAAGACAGACATTAGAACTAACAGAGTCACAGCCACCAGGCTCTTGAAAGGAGAGACAGCCTCCCTTGGCCGTCTGAGAGCTGCGGTGTGTGATGGCCAAGAATTATGATGTCCAAATTCTTGCCCCTGCAGAAGGATGGTCATCCACAGTGAAGTCCATTTTAAGCCGCCGGTGGTGTGTATAACGTGAAGGACAGTGGAACCTTGAGCAGGGTGTGTGTGTGTGTGTCGAAATCTGGGGTTATGGTCCACAGATCTGGTTATCATTTGATTCCCACTGTCATCCTGGGGCAAAGGCGGGGCTCACACTGTCGTCCCTCATTTGACAGATGAGGAAACGAAGGCCTCGGCTGGCTGAGAGACCGGCCTTGGCTCACGGGACGAGGGTGTGGCCCTCCACAGCGCTGGGCTCCCCCCAGGACTCTGACGGGTGGTCCAGTGCAGCGTCCCCCTCAGGTGCTCTCAAACTGTGCTCCTGGGAACCCCAGGGTTCTGTCCAGGGGCTGCTGCAGGGGCGGTCCCCAGGCAGGGCTGTGACCTCCCACCTCTGATTCAATGAGGAGCGCTCAGTATTTGTCTGCAGGAGTCTTTGGATGAGGAAAATAAAATGTCTTGCTGTGTTGGGGAGAAAAAAAATGGAAGAAAAGAAAACCTGTGAAGCCACTGCAAATATCGCCCTAAATATTTGGGGAACATTTCTATCCGGTTAAAATCCAAAGAACGTCCCGGGACTGTGCGCACACAGGGCAGGCCGGCTGCTCTCCGGAAATCTCAGCCAGAAGGGTTTCCCCCAGGGATGTCCAGTCCTGCTGGACATGGGCTCCCTGAGGACTGCCCCAGGTGGGCTCAGCCGCTGACTTTAGATGGAAAGTTTTCGGCCTTCACCCTCCACGTCCCTTGTGCCCACGGGGTCCTCAGGTCACCCAGGGCCATCAGGGCCCTTTACGATCCCTGTCTGATGGGCAGACAAGTTCCTCCTTCCCACCTCTGGAGGGAGACGCCGAGCAGACCCCTCCAGGCCGCTCAACTGCACAGCAGGATCACTGCACACAGTGTCCACTCTACCCAACAAGCGGCCGTTGTCAGTTCTTTCACGCGAGCTCATGTCTGATGTTACTTCCCCAACTGCCTTTGAACGTTGGTGTTGAAGAAGGCTCTGGAGAGTCCCTTGGATGGCAAGGAGATCAAACCAGTCAGGCCTACAGGACATCAACCCTGAACATTCATTGGAAAGACTGATGCTGAAGCTCCAATACTGTGGCCGCCGAGGCGAAGAGACGACTCACTGGAAAAAAACCCTGATGCTGGGGGAAATGAAAGGCAGAAGAAGAAAGGGACGACAGAGGACGAGACGGTTGGATGGCACCCGTGAGTCAATGGACATGGGTTTGAGCAGGCTCTGGGAGACGGGGAAGGACAGGGAAGCCTGGCGTGCTGCAGTCCGTGGGGTTGCATGACTGAGCGACTGGACTATGAGTACTTAGGACTTATTGAATGAATGACAGGTGTCTTTGTGCATGTGAGCAGTGGTCTCGTGTCCACCCAGAGCATCACCCCATGTCATTTATCTGAAGGCAGGACTCTCGGGCCCCACGACAGGCCCCCGGGGGTGGCATCCTCATAGAGAGGGCTTCTGTGACACACTGGTGTCCCTCTGCACCCCCAGCAGCCTCACTGAGAGGAGGAACGAGTCTGAGAGTGACAAGCAGATGCTAGTCGTTACCATGTCCCCACTGCTGCCACCAGCAGACACTTGCTGAACGTGGAAGTCTGTGCTGGGTATTTTAAGAGAGAAATTACACGCCTTCTGCTTCACCTGGCCACTCTAAGAAGCCAATCTCAACTGTGAGTACTTGATAAATAGCAGTGCTGACGAGGACTGGAACCAACGATCCATCAGGAAAGACAGAACACAGACTACAATCTTAGCAAAACAGACAAAGTGGCATCTAAGCCAGTGTGGAGTGAGGGACGCAGGTGGCATCTTTTGCCAAAAACTTTCCTTTCCCTACCTCCCTTTCTGGCCCCATTTTTCCTCTCAATGAGAGGTCCTTTGGGAGCCGAAGGGGTCAGAGAGGATGTCCTGATGGGGGTAGGGTGTGAAGTGAGCCCTGTGGGTGGTTAGGATGTAAATAGAAAGGGAGAGAGGAACCGTTCCAGGGGAGAAGCGTGAGAGGCTGGGAGAGGACGGAAGAACCAGAGAGAGCAGGCTGATGAGTTTGAGATAATACAAGTGAAAAAGAACTACTCAAGTCTCTCTCACCACGGAGACTGAGAAAGGCAGGGCAGAGGAGCTGCTGGAAAGTTCCTATTGAGCCCTGACAGCCACCTGGTGCAGGGTGAGCCGTGTTTTGCAGATGAGGAATCCGAGGCTCAGAGAGGTTAAGAAAGTTACTGCGAGTCACCAGCAAGTACGTTGCTGGCCCAAGATTTGAACCTAAACTCACATTCTCAGCACAGATATCCAGCATCTGAGAAGTCTTTGCAGACAAAGATTTATCGGGGAGGGGCAGGCTCAACTTGATGAGGTCAGAACCAGGTCCTGCTGCTAAGAAAACCCAAAGGTATTTCAGTGCACTGCACCTAAGAGGCAGGGCCCCAGCAAAGTAGAAACGCATAGAAGGACTTGTAAGGAATTTTGATTTTTGCTATTAAAATAAACCAAAAAAATCAAAGTCATCATTGTGGGAAGAAAATTAGACCCATGTTGGACATTGTATTAGTTTGCTAAGCCTGCTGTCATGCAGCAGCATGAACTGAGGGGCTTGAACAGCAATCTAGTGTCTCACAGTCTGGAAGCCAGGAGTCCAAGATCAAGGCGATTTGGTTTGGTTTCTCCTGAGGACCCCGGGGGAGAATCTGCCCTGCGCCCTTCCACTAGCTCCTGGGAGTCTGCTGGCGATCTGTGGCCTTCCTTGGCTTGTCGGGAGCCTCACCCCAACTGTCTGCCTTCATCTTCTCCCAGCTCGCGTGTGTGTCCACATTTCCCCCTTTCAGAAAGACCAGTCCCATTGGATGAAGACCCACCCGAATGACCTCGGCTTCACAAGTTACATCTGCAGATGCAGGGCACCTTCTGAGATGCTAGGGGTCAGGACTTCAAGATGCACATGTTGGAGGACACAATTCAGCCTAAAACAGGCTTCCTTACACTTACAGTTTGTGTGGATTTTAATTGAACTACCTGCAGGAAAGGAACGTCATGACAGATCAGTCCTAAGGGCCCCTG
This sequence comes from Tragulus kanchil, assembly GCA_022376925.1. Taxonomy (NCBI): domain Eukaryota; kingdom Metazoa; phylum Chordata; class Mammalia; order Artiodactyla; family Tragulidae; genus Tragulus; species Tragulus kanchil. The sequence goes on from JAIOJX010000003.1 coordinate 142,472,666, forward strand.
AAGAGCTTCTCCTGGCCTGGGGGACCCCACGAGCGGAGCAGTGTGGAGAGTACAGACCATGAGGTCATGACCTCAAGGCGGGATGAGGCTTAGATACTCGAGCCAAGAGTAGAACATGAGACCATGCTCTCTGACCTTGAGCCCCGCTGTCCAGCCCCAGGGGCTGCTTGAACACAGTGTGGGCCTCCCTGGGGAGAAGCAAAAGTCAGCCTGCGGAAATTGCAGATTTGAGAGAACAGGACTTAGCAGCACACACTGGGTGTTAGGCTGCACCCTGTAGGCCTTGTAGCTGCCCGGCCTCGAGACCAAAGAAAGAGCCCTGAGACGGTGCCAGAGACAGGGGACCTTAGAAGTCAGAGGCAGAGTCCTGAAGCAACACAGTCCTGTTGGCAGCCATCGTCGCTACTCGGGAGAGAAGGTGTATGTGAAAGTCGTTCCGGCATGTCTGTCCGTGACCCATGGACGAGCCGTGGGATTCTCCAGGCAAGAACACTGGAGTGGGTAGCCTTTCCCTTCTCCAGGGGATCTTCCCAGCCCAGGGATTGAACCCAGGTCTCCCGTATTGCAGGCGTCTGAGCTACCAAGGAAGCCTGGGGGCAGAAAGAGGCTACCATTTATAGGGGGAAGTGATGTCAGATGGGCTCCTCAGTTACCAGGGGCTAATTAAGCCTTATAATTAGTAAGACTGGCTAGTCCTGTGAGGGAAGCAGGGACTGGCTGAGCAGGGCATCTACAGAGAACTGGCATCTCGAGTGGCCTCACTCTGCACCCCAAAAGACAACCAGGTTCCAGTCTGGGGTCTTTTCGGGGTCCAGGGATCCTCCTCTCCATCTGACGCCATTTGCCCTGCGCTGTGTGTTGCCCATAAGGCAGCCTGAGAAACCAGGGGCAGGAACAGCCCTTCCTCCCAGCATAACTTGTTTACAAGGAGGGTAAGCGAGAATGTGTTTAATTAGGGCAATTATCCACATAGACCCAGACAGGGACGGCCACGCACACCGGCGCTGGCAGGCAGCCGCAGGGCTGAGGTCCTGGGAACGGGCAGGGAGGTGGCCGGGGCTGGGGCCCCTGGCACATGCTTGGAGGAGAGGTGTGGCGAGGAGAGGAGGAAGTGGCGCGTGGAGACAGCAGCGAGACACGCAAGCGTTCCGGTTCGGTATACAGACCCGCGGTTCTCCGAGTGCGGTTCCACCCGACCAACAGCGTCAGCACCATCACCCAGGAACTTTTTAAACATACGCGTTCTCTGGTCCTGCTCTTGACCCACTGACTTGGAAGCTCTGGGGGTGGAGCCAGGGATCTGAGTTTAACAAGCCCTCCAGGTGATTCTGGGCTTGCCTGGTGGCTCAGACAGTAAAGAATCTGCCCGCCATGCGGGAGACCTGGCTTTGATCCCCAGGATGGGAAGCTCCCCAGGAGAAGGGAACAGCTACCCGCTCCGGTATGCTTGCTTCACTCTGAGAAGTGCTGATGTAGCGCATCTGGAAGCTGTTCACAACAAGACCCGGCTCACTCACAGCTTCAACGCTTAGCCAGCTGGGTCACTTTATCTCTTTCTAAGCCTTACTTTACGTATCTGTAAAATGGGAATGCAAACACCTCCCCTACAGGAGCCGCGTGGGGACAGAGAGGTGGGGACTTCTCTGCTTTGTCTTCTGCTCTGCCCCAGGACTCAGAGAAAAGAGCTGGAACATAACAGCTCAGTAGACAGTGGCTACTGAAGCTCTGTCTGTAAAGTATCAATACATCACTTGGCAGGCATCTAGTAAGTGCTTCATAATCATGGGGGTTGTGGACACAGACGCCGGTGGGGGTTAGCGGTGTCTCCTACGAAATGAGAGGCTTGATTGAAATGACCCTCCCTTTTAGGCAGGAGTCAGAAGATCAGATCCACAGCCTCTGGGGGCTCTAACTCTGCACCAAAGTATCTCCATGGGGAGGAGAAAGGAGACAGGGGACCGAGGAAACAGGACACCACTGGCCACCTCTGAGCCTCGAGCCTCACAAGCACAGAGCATAACTCAGCTGTCCAGAGAGTACTCAGGGCCCCGAGTAGCCTCGAGGCTTCACTGGCTGAGAGGTTTCATCAGCTGAGGCCGAGTCCTAAATCCTCGACAGGAGGCCCCCGGTGCCAGACAGCCCGCAGGTGCAGGGGTCGTGGACCCCGCCTGGTGAGCAGTTTCTCAGCTCTGCTCTGAGAAATGGGCTTGTCCAGGCCTCTTGGTCACAGGAACTCACCCTATTCTTCTGACACTCTGTAAACTGCGAAACCACATGCAACCACAGAAATGAGCTCCTTGAAGAACAGTACGACTCTTTCCCTCTGGGAATCACAGGGATAGCTCGTGGCTTTCATCCTCCTGCAGGAAGAAACCCAGTTGGCGCCAGGTTACATTACTGGGCCTTGTCCACAAACTCTTCTGTTGTTCTTCTTAGATCAACAGGAAATACAGTCAAATGGGCCACAAGGGGGCACGCGTCAGTGTCAGCCTTCCACTGAGAGGCCAGTACTTCCAGGGTCAGACCATCCCCACAGTCCTAAATAGCCAAGAATATAACCAGAAAGTCTAACCTAAGAGTATACTATGAATCCTATGCCCATAAATGTTCCTTTATTAAATATATACTTATGCTTATTTATTAAAATAATAATATGATAAGTTCTTGGAAAAATATAATTTTATCAAATTTGACTCAAAAAGAAGTAGAAAACCTTGATAATGCAATAACCATTAAAGAAACTGAATCAGTAGTTGAAAAGCTACTAACGAAAACCCCAGGCCTTATATTTTTCAGGCAAGTTCAGCCAAACTTTCAAATAACATAAGTTTTATCAAACTCTTACAGAGAATGGAAAAAGAGGAAATACCTTGCTACACTAAAACCTTGCTATCAAAATCAGAAATAAATTAAAGGAGGGGGAATAAAGATCACGTGATCATTTCAACAGATGCAGAAAAACATTCAAGAAAATTCAGTATCTGTGAATGACACAATTCTAACTGGGGATAAAAGAATTTCCTTCACCTAAAAAATGAGCTCTACCAAAAATCTTAACCATGTTTTATTTAACAAGGAAATGTTAAAAGCCTTTTTTAAAAACCAGGAACATGCTAAGATTGTCACTTCTGTTCATTATTGCACTAATCCTGGCAAGCAAAATAAGACAAAACTGTAATTATTCACAGATGATTTGACTGTATAAATAAAACCTCAATCTACAGCCAAATAGGTTTCATAAAAAAGACTTTAGTAGTATTGCCAAATATAAGATCAATATATAAAACTCGACTTCATTTCCATACACTGGCTAAAAACAGAAAGTATAGTCTTAAATAATATACCATTTATAATAGCAATCAAACAATATTTGGTAATTTGGTGATTCACTTGTTACCTGGAATTGGGACAAACTTCACAGGTTAAAGGCATTCCCCCCATGGACGACCACAAATTCAGGGTTTCCCAGGCCACTTGCAAATCTGACCAATGGGCCACACATTTGAGTATTTCCATACCCCCTCACTTGAAAATGCACAAAGCTCAGGAAAGCCCTACACTTAAGACTCTGGGCTACAGATCATCAGCCAAAAGAGGAGGCACGTGGGGCAAAGCTTCTCAGCCGCCCTCTCAGCAAATCGATGTCTATCACCAACCAGGGACACTCCCTCAACGTTCAATGTCCAGAGTTTTAATTGTGATTTCGTTACCAACGCATGGTCGATGGGACCACTGACCACCAGAATGAACTCAGTCTCCAGCCCCATAGTCCTCGAGTTCTTCTGGACCAGACTCATCCTGAAAGTGTCCAGGGGCCCATCATGAATCACAAAGACACTCCTATCACGCAGGGAATTCCAGAGAGTTTATAGAGGCTCCCTCTCAGAAACTTGGATTAAAGACCAGCCAGATTCTACTGCATAGCAGATAGCTAGAAATAAATCTAGCAAAAAGAATACCTAGTACTTCTTCACAAACTCCCTCTATCTATAAAGACACTGGGCACACGTTAACTGTTGCTTGTATTACAGGCTTGAAAACCAAATTCACTGGCAGTGCTTTGCCATAAACAGTGAAACAAAGATCGCCATTCTTCTGCAAAACCAAATGCCATGGGTGAGCAGGACCTACTGAGTGGGGTGGTGTAAAAGGGGAAGGAAGGCAGACCTTCTCTGGGACTCACTCCCACCTCCTGTGCCCCTTCCCCTCCACAGAACCCCTGCCTCCCTCAACCTGTCCAGGGCTCTTGCATTCTACCTCCCTCCCTTAGCTCTTCAAAGCCTTCTAGAGGGGGCTTACCCTGGTAGCTCAATGGTAAAGAGTTCACCTGCCAATGCAGGAGACACAGGTTGAAGGAGACACAGGTTGGATCCCTGATCCAGGAAGATCCCACATGCTGCAGAGCAACTAAGCCCGTGAGCCACAACCATGGAGCCCGTGCTCTAGAGCCCCGGAGCCACAACCATTGAAGTCCCTGTGCCCTGGAGCCTGAGTTCCACAACAGGAGAAGTCACCGAAATAAGAAGCCTGCTCACCTCCACTAGAGAGTAGCCCCCACTCCCTGCAGCTAGAGGAGAGCCTGCAGCAGCAGGGAAAACCCAGAATAGCCCAAAATACATACGTAAATAAAATTAAATAACAACAAAAAAACCTTCTAGAGACATTCCTGAGAGTGGAGAATAAAGACTCTTGCATATTCTCTGGCAGGAGACAAGGAATTTGCTTTTCTAGCTGTCCCTCTTAAAGTGAGACCAAGGGATTTTGGGCCCTTGATAAGGGGGTTTAAGGGAGCGAGATGGCAAGATGTTTTAAATGACCAATAATCAGACGACTTTTCTCGGTGAAATCTTACCATCATGTTTGTGTGAGAAGGAAGTTCTTCTGGACCAGACTCATCCTGAAAGTGTCCAGGGGCCATGTCAAAGATCCTATCACGCAGGGAATTCCAGAGAGTTTATAGAGGCTCCCTCTCAGAAACTTGGATTAAAGACCAGCCAGATTCTACTGCATAGCAGATAGCTAGAAATAAATCTAGCAAAAAGAATACCTAGTACTTCTTCACAAACTCCCTCTATCTATAAAGACACTGGGCCCCGTTAACTGTTGCTTGTATTACAGGCTTGAAAACCAAATTCACTGGCAGTGCTTTGCCATAAACAGTGAAACAAAGATCGCCATTCTTCTGCAAAACCAAATGCCATGGGTGAGCAGGACCTACTGAGTGGGGTGGTGTAAAAGGGGAAGGAAGGCAGACCTTCTCTGGGACTCACTCCCACCTCCTGTGCCCCTTCCCCTCCACAGAACCCCTGCCTCCCTCAACCTGTCCAGGGCTCTTGCATTCTACCTCCCTCCCTTAGCTCTTCAAAGCCTTCTAGAGGGGGCTTACCCTGGTAGCTCAATGGTAAAGAGTTCACCTGCCAATGCAGGAGACACAGGTTGAAGGAGACACAGGTTGGATCCCTGATCCAGGAAGATCCCACATGCTGCAGAGCAACTAAGCCCGTGAGCCACAACCATGGAGCCCGTGCTCTAGAGCCCCGGAGCCACAACCATTGAAGTCCCTGTGCCCTGGAGCCTGAGTTCCACAACAGGAGAAGTCACCGAAATAAGAAGCCTGCTCACCTCCACTAGAGAGTAGCCCCCACTCCCTGCAGCTAGAGGAGAGCCTGCAGCAGCAGGGAAAACCCAGAATAGCCCAAAATACATACGTAAATAAAATTAAATAACAACAAAAAAACCTTCTAGAGACATTCCTGAGAGTGGAGAATAAAGACTCTTGCATATTCTCTGGCAGGAGACAAGGAATTTGCTTTTCTAGCTGTCCCTCTTAAAGTGAGACCAAGGGATTTTGGGCCCTTGATAAGGGGGTTTAAGGGAGCGAGATGGCAAGATGTTTTAAATGACCAATAATCAGACAGACCTTTTCTGCGGCTGAAAATCTTACCATCATGTTTGTGTGAGAAGGGAAAGAAACAGCCTTCAAACCCCTCCCCCCGTCAGTCCCTACACCCACCTTCTTCCTAGGGGCTCTCTGCAGGCTCTCAGGGTCACCAGCTCTGGAATGTTTGCTCAGCTGCTGAAAAGACAGGCCCTGCCATGGTTTACTTCAAGGAAGGTTCCTAGAATGTGTACCTGGTTTTCTATCTTGAAAATCCCAGTAAGACGTCTCCCTGTCCTTCTTGGGCACTGACCCCTGCTTTGGCCTGTGTTATTCCTGGTGGGGGGTCCCATTTACCAGGGAGCTCACGACTCAACTCAGGGCTTATCAACACCTCAGGTGTGACCAACACCGTAACCCCCCACAGGTCCTAGGATGGATCCTAACCACGCGTTCCATGGTTCTGTATTTTGGTAATATCTGCAATACACTTTGGCAGCAGTCTGTTGGGAAGCGGCCCATTCCCGCTCTGACACGCCCTCCCCGACACTTCCCGTGTGTTTGATGGTGCTGCTGAGACCAGGCTTTCAGAGAATCTGATTAAGGGTCAGTTGGGCTCGGGATGCGTTTAGTTTAGGTTTAGTGGGGTCTGTTGACATGGTTTGCAGCTGCTTCTATATGGAGTGAGTGCCAACATCTTGGTGTTGGAAGACCTTCTAGGAAGCCCTCTGCGGCTCACCCAATCAACTTATGGGGTGCCATGACAAAGCAGCAGGGCCCAGCCTACAGCTCACACGCGTGCTACGTCGCTTCAGTCACGTCTGACTCTCTGTGACCCTATGGACTGTAGCCCACCTGGCTCCTCTGTCCATGGGATTCTCCAGGCAAGAATACTAGCGTGGATTGCCATGCCCAGATCAAGCCCACAGCTCTTACATCTCCTGCATTGGCGGGCGGTTCTTTACCACTGTGCTACCCGGGAAGCCCCCTACAACTCACAATACATGACAATTAGGACATCATGGACATCCAGGTTGATGAGCATCATTCAAATAATAAATGTTTAGTCACCACATAAGAAAACTGGAAATACCCCCAAACCTTACAGCTCATAAAGAATACCTAATAAGGTCTTTCCCAAATCTGACAAGAATCTTGAAAATGTATATGGCATTGCTGATAACTAGTTTTGAAGGTGAAAGAAACCTCTAGAGTATCAACCCAACTAAAGAATCAACTGTATGAAAGACTGAGTTATCTTTTCAGTTATCTTTAAAATACTGAACTAGGTTTAAATTCTGTCTAAACAATTGTATGACAAAATTGTTGTAGAAAAAAGATCAGAGATTATGCAATCCCTTCACGTGTTTGCTACCCGCCGTTTGCCAAGCAGCTAATTAGGAAAAATGTTATTTTTATGAATGTTGTGATGTTTGTGCTGTTTGCCAGCATTTCATATTTTTAATTTGCTGCACTTTTATGCTTTGAAAATAAATATTCCTTTTCATACCCAACCGTGTTCATAATTTCCTGTTTCTAAGGCCCCTCAGCAGGGATCTACCCCAGTCCCCATTCTGCTTCATTCTTCACACGGCGGCTGCCCCTGCTCCCTCCCTTACCCAGGACCTGTTGCTGATTAGGTCATTGGTAATATCTGCAATACACTTTGGCAGCAGTCTGTTGGGAAGCGGCCCATTCCGCTCTGACACGCCCTCCCCGACACTTCCCGTGTGTTTGATGGTGCTGCTGAGACCAGGCTTTCAGAGAATCTGATTAAGGGTCAGTTGGGCTCGGGATGCGTTTAGTTTAGGTTTAGTGGGGTCTGTTGACATGGTTTGCAGCTGCTTCTATATGGAGTGAGTGCCAACATCTTGGTGTTGGAAGACCTTCTAGGAAGCCCTCTGCGGCTCACCCAATCAACTTATGGGGTGCCATGACAAAGCAGCAGGGCCCAGCCTACAGCTCACACGCGTGCTACGTCGCTTCAGTCACGTCTGACTCTCTGTGACCCTATGGACTGTAGCCCACCTGGCTCCTCTGTCCATGGGATTCTCCAGGCAAGAATACTAGCGTGGATTGCCATGCCCAGATCAAGCCCACAGCTCTTACATCTCCTGCATTGGCGGGCGGGTCTTTACCACTGTGGTACCCGGGAAGCCCCCTACAACTCACAATACATGACAATTAGGACATCATGGACATCCAGGTTGATGAGCATCATTCAAATAATAAATGTTTAGTCACCACATAAGAAAACTGGAAATACCCCCAAACCTTACAGCTCATAAAGAATACCTAATAAGGTCTTTCCCAAATCTGACAAGAATCTTGAAAATGTATATGGCATTGCTGATAACTAGTTTTGAAGGTGAAAGAAACCTCTAGAGTATCAACCCAACTAAAGAATCAACTGTATGAAAGACTGAGTTATCTTTTCAGTTATCTTTAAAATACTGAACTAGGTTTAAATTCTGTCTAAACAATTGTATGACAAAATTGTTGTAGAAAAAAGATCAGAGATTATGCAATCCCTTCACGTGTTTGCTACCCGCCGTTTGCCAAGCAGCTAATTAGGAAAAATGTTATTTTTATGAATGTTGTGATGTTTGTGCTGTTTGCCAGCATTTCATATTTTTAATTTGCTGCACTTTTATGCTTTGAAAATAAATATTCCTTTTCATACCCAACTTCGTGTTCATAATTTCCTGTTTCTAAGGCCCCCTCAGCAGGGATCTACCCCAGTCCCCATTCTGCTTCATTCTTCACACGGCGGCTGCCCCCTGCTCCCTCCCTTACCCAGAGTTGACCTGTTGCTGGTTTAATGATTGTCTTTGCAGTTGAATCAGCAAACCCACTGCCCAGAACTGGGCTGTAAGCTCCTTGAAGACAGTTCCGTAACTCAAAGCATCACCCACAGAACCAGAGCCACCAAAAACACTTAAGAAATGCCATCAAAATACCTGTCTGAGGGCTTCCCCAGTGGTCCAGTGGGTAATGAGTCCACCTTGCAGTGCAAAGGGGCACCAGTTTGATTCCTGGCCCCGGAAGATCCCAGCTGCCGCGGAGCGGCTGGACAGGTGTATCCAATTACGAGCCAGTGCTCTGCAGCGCATGTGCCGGGAGCCAGTGCTCTGCAACGAGAGAGGCTATTGAAGTGGGAGGCCCACACAGGCCGAAGAATAAAGATGGATGAAAATAAATTAAAAAGGTGAAAATTACAAAAAAAAAAGATCTGTCTGAAATGGGACCCGTATTCCCTGGAGCAGGTGGCCTGGGCAGCCTCTCCGTGCTGGGGTACTTCAAAAGCAGGACTGTGGCAAGGGCCTGCAGCTTACGTAGGAAAAGAAGTGTTTCTGCAGAGAGGATGTCGCCCCTGATTGATGCCAGCTGGGTGCCCGCCTGGTTGGCAAGGAGAGAAGAACCTTCTCGAGGTCAGGGTTGGGCAGGGCTACTTAGCCTGGATTCACACCCTGACAGACGCAACAGGGAAGGAGGGCTGGCATTGGTCTCAGGGCCTCTCTGCTGTCCCCCTCCGTCCTGCAGCCCGTGCCTGCCCTGGGTGGTGGGACGGCCTCGGGGCTCCCCGCCCAGCAGCCTGCGCTCCCCATGCTTCTGATGGCTTCTGTAACATGCGGCCTCCCCACCTCCGCTCAGCGAGTCCAATGGCCCCTGCCTGCAGAGGCTCAGAGGCCGTGAGGGGAGGCAGTGAGCTTCCGTCCACACACAGTGCACTCAGCAGCCGCCATGGGGACCGTGGTCTCCGCTGACTTAATAGGAGAGAGTGGCCAGACGGGTCAGAGGGCTTCCTCTCTCAGGTAAACACATTAACAAGGACCTTACCTGGCATTTCCCATAGCGTATCCTGCGAAAGACTGGTCCCTGAGATGCACCTAGAAACGGGAAGTGACAAGCACGCATCCTCAGCGCCTGAGACTGTAAATAAACCACTGTTTGCTGCCAGCCTGTCCCGGGGGTTGGTCCACACACCTTAGCTGCCCCTGGGAGCACTTCCAGGTCAGGAACCTGCTTAGGGGAAGCACAGCCTTAACTAAAAGCAGCCACTGTGAGTCAGATCCACCCCCCACCCTGAGAACAGGCAGGGAGGCACATTCAGCGGAAGCAGGGCTTTTCTGCCTCCTCCTACCAAGCTCTACCTGCGGCGACGTCCTTCCTGCACACAGGCTGGGCACTGGTCAGCGGCTTTCCTGCAGCAGGAGCCCTGACGCCTACCCGTCTCGGGACCTGGGAGAGGGGACTGCTCACACCCGGAGGTCAGCGTTCTCGAGCCCAGCGCCCAGCCCCTCCTGCAGCCATCTGTGAAATGAAGCCACCTGGGGGCTCTAGAATCTGCCTTCTAAGTTCCACCTGATCCTGGATAGAAACAAGCAAGACAACGAGGACTCTCCTCTCTTTCTTCCTTTCCTTAGTCGATTGATTCCACCTTTGTTACCTTCAGTTAAGGTGGTGGTTTCCACCCCAGAGCCTTCAGAGAAAGGGCTAGCCCAACGAAGCGCCGCTCATTCCTCTGGGCGTGCTCTCCCGGCAGTCTGAACAGGGGGCAGTTCGAACCCTCCCATGAGGAGATGACCAGTGAGCAGAAAAGGGGGTGAGGTGAGCAGGAGAGGAACTCTGGGGACTGAGCTGTGTGCTGGGGGATTTGGGGCCTGGGCACTGTGTCACTGACCTTCTGCCTCGCCCTCCCACCCCCTTTCATCAGGAACAGTAACAGCACCCACCTTGCGAGCATGCCTGCGTGCTAAGTCACTTCAGTCACGTCCAACTCTTTGCGACCCTATGGACTGTCGTCCGCCAGGCTCCTCTGTCCGTGGGATTCTCCAGGGCAGAATCCTGGAGTGGGTTCCCATGCCCTTCTCAAGGGGATCTTCCTGAGCCAGGGATTGAACTGTGTCTCTTACATTGTTTCCTGCATTGGCAGGCAGGTTCTCTACCACTAGCGTGGTCAGCTCCTGGCAGGCATGTATGACTATCGTTCCCATCACTCAGTAGCATTTGGGGATGAATATTCTTTCTTCTTTAGAGCGAATTAGAAGGGATTGCACTAAAGCCCTGAATGTGACCTCTAGGCTGGCCCTGGGCAAGACCAGCAGCTCCAAGGGTCCAGCTCCCAGCATCAAAGTCATGTCAAACAGAAATCCACAGCCACACCCCACATGTGAGGGAGCCCCTAGACGTCAGAGGGCTGGACTTGAACGTGGACAACTACCTTTGTCCTGTAGTTCAAACATGGCCAACAAACTTCAAAAGAATTTCCTCCTGACTGGTATTCTTATGTTCTTATGAAATTCCACCACAGGCATATCAGTCATGCCTTTGGCTTAGATTTTTATCCAGTTCATTCACGGCATTTAAAGTGAGCACCTACCCTGGAAAGAAAACAGCCTTCAGGGCCTCCCGGTCTATGGAGCTGTCATCTGGAGTCGAAGGGATCCAGGATCACAAAGGCTTACCAGCTAAGCCTAGCAGAGGGGAGGGACCTGCAAGAATTTCCCCAGAGAGAAGATGAAAAAAACGAACACTACCTTCCAGGGTCGTCAAGAGGGCAGCTCAGTTAACTCTGGCAAACTCCCTTGTGCCTGCCAGGGACTCGACCAATGAGCTTCCCTCCTCCCTCTAACCTGTTGGTCATTTACACCCGGGGGGCTAACGAGGGTCTGAGGGGAGGGCTTCCTGGGTGGGAGGGGGAGCGGAGAAGCAGCCTCTATTGGGGGGCAGGAGGGGAGACAGAAGAGGAGGCCCTGGGGCTCAGAGATCCACTCCTCTGATGTGCTCCCCCTAGGGGGCCACTCCTTTGACTGACTCTGGTCTCTGTTCACTTGTCCCCTGGCCACAGGGGTCTTCCTGGACCACCCGCCCAAGCCATCGCCTCCCGACCCTGCTTTATGATTTACTCGCACGCTCCCTCAGCTGTCTTTCCTACCAAATGTGTGTTTGTTCTGTTTTCCTTCCTGTGGATCAGTCGTCTGGAGAAGACTGCTGTGGCTACTCAAGGATTTATCTTGTCTTGAGTGGAGCCAGAAATAGAAGGCTGCACTAATTGGGGAACCGGGAAGAGACGGCTTACCTCTCTTTCCAAAGCCAACGAGCCAAGGATCCCTAGGATACTGGTTCTCAAACATGGCTGCACATGGCGGTCACCTGGGGAGTGTTAACAGTGACCGATGCCCGGGTCCCCCCCTCCGAGACTCTGATGCAATCAGCATGGTTGGCAGCGTAATCAGCAGGATGTTTCTTCGGTTGCCCGGGTCCTTCTAACATCTATTAGGTTGACAGCCGCTGCCCCAGGGTGCTGCCAGGTTTCCCCCTGAAAGTCACTGAGAGATAAGCGTCTAATTACGGCTGGTGGTTAATGCATCTTCCTGAAAGGAGCCATTTGCTCACAGTTTGGCCCATTTTGGCCCGGCAGGGTCCCTCACTTAAAGATTTCTGGTGCCTGTGGGGCAGAATCCGAGGACTCTAGCGCCCCCCAGAGGAAAGCTTAGAGACCAGCAGCACAAGCGGATGGGGAAACTGAGGCCACAGCAGCCCTCCCAAGCCTTCCTTCTACCCAGCTCTCCACGCAGCCCAGCCCTGGGTCCTGGCGAGGACGGTGGTACTGGAGCTGGCCATCAAACAAACAAACCACATGTCATGTCTTGAACTGACACAGAATTCAGAGTGGATGGTTTGGATCCCAGACGGATAATATCCAAAGCTTTTATCTCCAGCTGGATGAGAAGACAACTACATTTCAAGAAAGTGCTTTTTAGAAAGCAGCTCAGCTCCACGGCTCCCACCTCCCTGCTGTTTAAGGAGAAGTACATTATGCTGAGTGAACGAAGCTAGCCACAAAAATCCCACCGACCTGAACAGTCTCATTCACAGCACCAGAAAGTCAAGTGCGGGTCGCCGGGGAGGTTGGGGGGCAGGATTATGGAGAGCTGTTGTTTGGGTACCAACCCAGTTTTGCTCATCGTGGTGAGGGTCACACAGCAGTGTGAATGTACTTAACACTACTGAATTTTGCACTTATTTAAGATGGTGAATTTTATGTGTATCTTACCATGATTAAAAATAAGTCAGCTTTTAAAGCAATCCTAATTTCTTTAGTGTAAAAGGCAGGCTGCGAGCTTATAGGAACTTAACTGGGCTTTTGGTTATTTCCATGGAAACCAGGGAGGAGATGAATTTCACTGGAGAGGATCCCCCAGAGCGACGCGCAGGGAAGGGGCCGTCCTGAGAAAGGAAGGCAGCAGATTAGTACTTCAGGAAGTTAATGGTAGCTCAGGCAGTAAAGAACCTGCCTGCAACGCAGGAGGCATGGGTTTGATCCCCGGGTCCGGAAGATCTCCTGGGAACGGGAATGGCTACCTCACCAGTATTCTTGCCTGGAGACCTCCAGGGACAGAGGGCCTGGAGGGCTACAGTCCACTGCGTGACAGAGTCAGACACGACTGGACAGCTAACACTTCCACTTCAGAAGCCAATGAAAACTCAGGGCAGCGGACGTAACCACTGTGATTTCTGGTGCCTGTGGGGCAGAATCCGAGGACTCTAGCGCCCCCAGAGGAAAGCTTAGAGACCAGCAGCACAAGCGGATGGGGAAACTGAGGCCACAGCAGCCCTCCCAAGCCTTCCTTCTACCCAGCTCTCCACGCAGCCCAGCCCTGGGTCCTGGCGAGGACGGTGGTACTGGAGCTGGCCATCAAACAAACAAACCACATGTCATGTCTTGAACTGACACAGAATTCAGAGTGGATGGTTTGGATCCCAGACGGATAATATCCAAAGCTTTTATCTCCAGCTGGATGAGAAGACAACTACATTTCAAGAAAGTGCTTTTTAGAAAGCAGCTCAGCTCCACGGCTCCCACCTCCCTGCTGTTTAAGGAGAAGTACATTATGCTGAGTGAACGAAGCTAGCCAAAAAAATACCACCGACCTGAACAGTCTCATTCACAGCACCAGAAAGTCAAGTGCGGGTCGCCGGGGAGGTTGGGGGGCAGGATTATGGAGAGCTGTTGTTTGGGTACCAACCCAGTTTTGCTCATCGTGGTGAGGGTCACACAGCAGTGTGAATGTACTTAACACTACTGAATTTTGCACTTATTTAAGATGGTGAATTTTATGTGTATCTTACCATGATTAAAAATAAGTCAGCTTTTAAAGCAATCCTAATTTCTTTAGTGTAAAAGGCAGGCTGCGAGCTTATAGGAACTTAACTGGGCTTTTGGTTATTTCCATGGAAACCAGGGAGGAGATGAATTTCACTGGAGAGGATCCCCCAGAGCGACGCGCAGGGAAGGGGCCGTCCTGAGAAAGGAAGGCAGCAGATTAGTACTTCAGGAAGTTAATGGTAGCTCAGGCAGTAAAGAACCTGCCTGCAACGCAGGAGGCATGGGTTTGATCCCCGGGTCCGGAAGATCTCCTGGGAACGGGAATGGCTACCCTCACCAGTATTCTTGCCTGGAGACCTCCAGGGACAGAGGGGCCTGGAGGGCTACAGTCCACTGCGTGACAGAGTCAGACACGACTGGACAGCTAACACTTCCACTTCAGAAGCCAATGAAAACTCAGGGCAGCGGACGTAACCACTGTGATTCTTCGCCCTGTGTATTTTAGCTGCATAAACAGTATGTTAGCTGCTCAGTCATGTCTGACTCTTTGCAACCCCATGGACTGCAGGCCGCCAGGCTCCTCTGTCCATGGAATTTTCAGGCAAGAATATTGGAGTGGGTTGTCATTTCCTCCTCCAGGGGATCTTCCTGACCCAGGGAGTGAAGCCATGTCTCCTGCGTGGGCAGGCGAGGGCTTTACCACCTGCTCAGCCACCTGCAGAGCCGTGAACGACGCACCAGGTGACTCACCCCTGACTGTGGGACGCTGGGCTGGTAGGACTGTGTGTTCCTTCCCTCAGCCTGAGAGATGCCCTGCTGCGTATGTTCATGGACATGAGTTTAATAGACTGAGTTTGGAGTCAGCAAGACGAGAGGCAATTCCGCTGCGGTGTTATTTCTTGTTTAAAAGGCTTCTAACATGCCTGATGTGGATATTGGCACAAATAAGAACTATACCTTCGACGGAATGGAGAAGCAGGCCATATTTACTTCTGCTTAAACTGGGCCTCTGCGAAGGTATTGTTTTTCTAAACGATCTCTTGATGAGTGCTTATAAGACAAAGAATTAACCCCTATTACAGGTCAGTCTGCTGCTCAGTAGAGAAATCTGCTTGGCCTGGGAGCAAGGCAAGTCATAAACCCCTCGGACAGGGTAGGATATTAATATCATCCAGGACATTGCTGGTCCAAGTGCGGCCCCCTGACCTGCAGCATTGGTATCACCTTGCTGGCCTGATGAAATGGAATCTGCATGTTTTCAGCCCAGGTCCCAGGAATTCAGTACACACCCAGCTCTGAGGATCTGCCGTCTGGAAGTCAGTGTAGTGCTGGCATATCTTGCCATGAGCTTGCCCTGAGCCTACCCATCCCTGTCTGCCTAGGAGCCCAGCCCCACCCTGGTCAGCCTGGTGGCTTCCAGGACTCTTATTCTGTCAAAGGCAGTTCAGTCATTTATCAGATTGGAGAGACTACGTGGTCCCAAACTGGGCTGCAACCCCACTGTGCTGCCTACAGCCTGTGTGACTATGGGTAGGTGTCTTACCCTCTCTGTGCCTCAGATTCCTGTGAAAGGACCGTCATGAGACTCCCTAACGCACGAGGGCGTCGCAGCGATTAAGAGTTAATAATCCCTAGGAAGCGTGAGAGCGGTTCCAGTATCTCTGTAAACGTAAGCTATTATTATATTGCCTGGATTTCTGCTTCATGCTACCGTTCGCGTCTCTCCCCATAGCCTTAGAGAACAAGCTTAACTCCCCGTCCCTATGACAGCCTTGTGTATGCCTAGAGGCAGCTCTCGCACCCCCTGCAAAGTTCCCCAGGCTCAGAGCGCCCGTCTTTCCCATTCTGTGGGTGACAGACATGCCTTTGATTTCCACAGCACATCCGCCAGGAGGTTTCCGAGACCGCGTGCCTCCACAAAATCACAGCATCCGTGCAGCAGCCCCATTGACCTCCTCAAGCTCAAAGTCCTTCCTTCTCCATAGCCTGACTCCCGTTCCTCTTGACCCAGTCTCTTCCGAGATCAGACAGGATCCAAGTATGCATTCCTACCCCCTTCCAGGGAAGACTGGTGCCCAGGGGCCTTCCCGGGGACTTCCGAGCCTGTTAACCCTCTCGTACCCAGAGAGCTGCATCTCTGCTGCCATCCGGAGACGCCATGCGGCTTGCAAGCCTCTCCAGGCTTCCTGCAGCCACCACCTGCTCCACGGAAGCCCCTCCCACCAGTCAAAACACCCCTCCCACTAGTCAGAGCTGGCAGGAGCCTTACCTCAGGCAGTCCTCTCCAAGGCCTCCCACAGAAAGTCCCGTCTTACCCACTGTCCCTCCAGCCCCACCCCGTATCTGCCCTGACCCAGGAATGGAAGCGCCCCTCTGTTCCCGTCCCCCCTCCCCCAGGGCTCCTTCTGCTCCAGAACCTGGCAGAAGCCACCGCACCTTCCCAAATCCTCTTTTATCCTCTGGTGTCTGAAACACATCCAGGGCAGCCTTGCCCTTGCAAGCAACTTCCACACTCTGAGCAGGTGTTCCAGAAGGAAGCCCCCTGCATCAGATTCTGCAGATAGGCAGGTGTTCCTCCATAACAGCCTGCTCATTTACACATCAGAATAAACTCCCCTCACACCCCTCCCCTCTGAGCCCTCTGCTTTAACCTTCCTCTGACACTCTTACCCTGCGGCTGGAGGAAACAGCGGACCATTCATTAGTTATAACCCACCCGCGCAGATGTGCACACCTGCAGGTCAGCTCATCTCTCCCTTGGAGACTCAGACTCAAACTGCTTACAAGCTACTGTCCATACCCCCAAAGGGCTGAGTCCAGATGCACTGAGGCTAAGTGGAGGAATTTCAACTCGAAAGGCCACATGCTGAGATTCCATTTATATAACATTCTGTTCAAGACAAAACTAAAGGGATGCAAAACAGTGGTTTCTAAGGAACTGGGGCGGGTAGACCAGAAGAGGGCAGGAGGGAATTGTGTGAGATGAATTGTTACGTATCTTGATTGTGGTGATGGTTACACAATTCTACACTTGGTTAACGCACAGAACCCTACATTAAAAAGAGTGAATTTTACTGTTTATAAATTACAGATCGACAAACCTGACTTTAAAAACAATCACACATGCCAGTCCTTTCTGGAACACGGCAAAGCATAAGGCAAAAGCCATCAGCTTTTGTAAACTCCTCTTCCACCGCTGAAACTGGGAATTGCATCTCCCTGTAAAATCAGCTCTGTTAAAGATCAGTGGTTCCAGGCTTGCCTGGTGGTCCAGTGGGTAAAAGAGTCCGCCTTGCAGTGCAAGGGGCGCCGGTTCGATCCCTGGCACGGGAAGATCCCACGTGCCGCAGGGTGGCTGGACCGGTGTGTCCAATTACGAGCCAGCGCTCTGGAGCGCATGCACCCAGAGCTGGTGCTCCGCAACGAGAGAGGCTACTGCGATGGGAGGTCCACACAGGCCAAAGAATTAAGATGGATGAAAATAAATAAATGAAGGACGAATAAAAGGCTAAAATTAAAAAAAAAAGATCAGTGGTTCCTCCAGAAGGAAGCCCCCTGCATCAGATTCTGCAGATAGGCAGGTGTTCCTCCATAACAGCCTGCTCATTTACACATCAGAATAAACTCCCCTCACACCCCTCCCCTCTGAGCCCTCTGCTTTAACCTTCCTCTGACACTCTTACCCTGCGGCTGGAGGAAACAGCGGACCATTCATTAGTTATAACCCACCCGCGCAGATGTGCACACCTGCAGGTCAGCTCATCTCTCCCTTGGAGACTCAGACTCAAACTGCTTACAAGCTACTGTCCATACCCCCAAAGGGCTGAGTCCAGATGCACTGAGGCTAAGTGGAGGAATTTCAACTCGAAAGGCCACATGCTGAGATTCCATTTATATAACATTCTGTTCAAGACAAAACTAAAGGGATGCAAAACAGTGGTTTCTAAGGAACTGGGGCGGGTAGACCAGAAGAGGGCAGGAGGGAATTGTGTGAGATGAATTGTTACGTATCTTGATTGTGGTGATGGTTACACAATTCTACACTTGGTTAACGCACAGAACCCTACATTAAATAGAGTGAATTTTACTGTTTATAAACTACAGATCGACACACCTGACTTTACAAACAATCACACATGCCAGTCCTTTCTGGAACACGGCAAAGCATAAGGCAAAAGCCATCAGCTTTTGTAAACTCCTCTTCCACCGCTGAAACTGGGAATTGCATCTCCCTGTAAAATCAGCTCTGTTAAAGATCAGTGGTTCCAGGCTTGCCTGGTGGTCCAGTGGGTAAAAGAGTCCGCCTTGCAGTGCAAGGGGCGCCGGTTCGATCCCTGGCACGGGAAGATCCCACGTGCCGCAGGGTGGCTGGACCGGTGTGTCCAATTACGAGCCAGCGCTCTGGAGCGCATGCACCCAGAGCTGGTGCTCCGCAACGAGAGAGGCTACTGCGATGGGAGGTCCACACAGGCCAAAGAATTAAGATGGATGAAAATAAATAAATGAAGGACGAATAAAAGGGGCTAAAATTAAAAAAAAAAAAGATCAGTGGTTCCTCCAGAAGGTGCCCCATGTTGGCTCAGACCATGGGAGGCCTCCCTCCCTCCCTCACCCATCCGTCCACTCAACAGTGTTCACTGGACATTTCCTAAGAGGCAGTCCCAGGACTAAGCAATACAGAAACAGCTGTGACACAAGACGCAGCCTCTGCTCGTGAGGAACAAATACCCCGGTGGTCCTGGAGGTTGGGTGGGTGGGGCAGGTGCGGCGGGAACCACAGAGAAGTGCTCAGTCGCTCAGTCCTGTCTGACTCTCTGTGACCCCATGGGCTGCAGCCCACCAGGCTCCGCTGTCCATGGGATTCTCCAGGCGAGAATACTGGAGTGGGTTGCCATGCCCTCCTGCAGGAGATCTTCTGGACCCGGGGATGGAACCCACATCTCCTGCGTTGCAGGAGGATTCTTTTACCGCTGAGCCGCTGGGCAAGCCCCCAGAGAAGTGAGGAAACAACAACAAAGCAGGGATGGTGGGGCTCCCGGAAGGGGGCGTTCAGCCTCATCCCAGGGAGGCAGAAAGCTTCTGGGAGGAAGCACGCCTGAGTCCGCTGGGCAGGAAGGACCGTGGGTGTGAGGACGCCATCCCTGGAGGGCACACACGCAAAGGCCCAATGGACAGAGAAAGGGGGCACGTTTGAGAAATTACAAGAGCTCGTTTGGAAGCATCGAGGGTGGGGTCTGGGGGTGCTCTAGTCTTTTCTTCCTTCTTTTCATCAATTTGAGTCCCAGCTCTGAAGAAATATGTGCCACAGAGGAGAGAAAACTGCCAGAACTGAGGGCTCTCAGGCTTTAAACACAATGAATCTTTGCTCAACAAGTGAAGCAATTTCAGATTAATTGATTAAAAGCTCCTGGGTACCTGAGCTTCCTAAGTGTTCGTCTGTTTTAACCTGCGTCTGTGATACGTTTTACTTGAGCAAAAAGGAAAACTAGATGCAAAACTGGAAATTACAAGAGAAGATACCAAAACCCTACCTCTCTCACTGGACCCCCCGGGTGCTGTCTGACCTTGACTGCCAAATAGATGTGTTTTCACTTTAGAGAGACTGTCCCAGGGAATGCAAACAGCTCACAGACGTCATGGTTACAGGAGCTTTCTGAACGGCATAGAGAACCAGGTCCACACTGCCTGGCTCCAGTGCCCTAAGGCACCTCCGTCGCCGTTTCCCACAGAAAGGGACTCCACACGCTGAGCAGTGGCTGAAATCAGCTAGCACATCTGCCCCCGAAAAGACACTCCGTACAACTCCCAGAATCCTCCAGGCCGACCCAAGCGGTGTCCACTCTGCCTCTGAAGGCTGCTTCCCAGAGCCCTTTGCCCACACCCAGGACGAAGCTGGCCTCGTCCATTCCCAGCAGGGGCTTGGTGCCTGGCGTCCTAGCAGGATTAATGGAATCATCTGCACCAAAGCAAATGGCTTGACTTCGGTTTGCTCGTTATTTCTGAGATTCGGCCACTGAATAAATGCAATTCCAGTTTCTCATCATGACTCTGTGGGGGGTGATAATGTACTTGAGTATGACTCCTAGTTATCCATCTTCTTACTAGATGAGGGTGAACTGTTATACGATGTTGCATCAAGAGGGGGTGGGCAAGTGTTGCTTTTTTGGGTTTTTTTTAAATTTTCATCCATCTTTGTTCTTTGGCCTTTGTGGGCCTCCCACTGCGGTGGCCTCTCTCGTCTCAGAGCACCGGCTCTGGGCGCATGCGCTCCAGAGCACTGGCTCATAGCTGGTCGCACCGGTCCAGCCGCTCTGTGACACATGGGATCTTCCCAGGCCAGGGATCGAACCAGTGCCCTTTGCACTGCAAGGCGGACTCTTTACCCACTGGACCACCAGGGAAGCCCAAAGTGTTGCTTCTTAAATAGAGGCATCCTGGATCCCATTCCACAGAATAGAACGCCAGGGGCTCCTGATTTCCCCACCAAATCCTTGGAATCCCCTAAACCTGCCTGAACCCCTCTATATAGTGGAAAGGCTGGAGAGTGAAAGGGGTCCTGTCTCCTTGGGGAGGGGCGGGAGGAGACGTGTGGGAGGGAGGGTGTCTACAAATGACTGATCCTCGGAAACTGGGATTTTGTCTTCCAGGGTTACCTGTCAGAAGGGCTGGTAACGAAGTGGTACCGCTCCCCACGCCTGCTCCTCTCCCCTAACAACTACACCAAAGCCATCGACATGTGGGCCGCCGGCTGCATCCTGGCTGAGATGCTCACGGGGAGGATGCTCTTCGCGGGTAAGCTGCTACCCAGGCCAGCCCCTGCCTCTCTGCTGCAGCTCAGTGAAAGAGGAAAAGGCATGCTAATCACAAAACATTCCAGGCCTTCTCTTTAAGGTCGCCTCTGTGGCCTTTACAGCACGACTCGGAGGCACCTTGTTATCAGGCAAAATACTGAAGAGGCAAAAGAAAAAAAAAGAAAGAATAGTTTCACAAATTATACACTTAGTGGAGAAACTTACCTCATTTTCAGTACTGTAAAAAGCACACTCAATATCAGTCTACTCTAAAGGGCTATGGACTATTTTTAAAAAAAATAATAGTGAATAAATTTAGGTAACTAATATTATGTTTAGATAGTTTTTTTTCCTCAAATCTGGAACTCAGTTTCATGAAAGTTGTCTTTAAGATGCTGTGTTTATAATTTATTAATTATTACTATTATCTATTATTTTGGCTAAAGTAAACTACACAGGGACATCTATAAATAGTCTTTCATGCAATAATCCTTTTGATGGGAAGCACATTCTTCTCGTAATTTACAGCTAAGTCATAATTAGACCAATAGGTTTTGTTAGAATCAATTCTACCTGGCCAATAAAGAACCATCTAACTGAAATAGCACCTTAAGGAGAAGCAGGAAGTATCTGTGTTTCTGGTGGAAAATGAAAACATCTTGTCTTCTGTAACCTCCCTAAGAATATTTTGTGTTTAGTTGTCAATGTAAAGTTGAAGCTGCATAAAATTGCCTCACCTTTTTCCTCGTTATTGTGAACCCAATCAATGGAAAACACCATTCAGAGCAGCCAAGATTCAGGTATATATTTAGTTCTATTTCAGAACTAAATGAAAATATCATGAATAAAGAATTATTTGAAAAGTGAAAACAAAACAAAAAAGTCTCTTGAGCACTAGATTTCCAAAATCAAGTAATCGTGTATAGTCTAACACCTTGAGATTGACCCATAAAAAGACCAGCACATTTTCAGCCATTTCCTCCCCTTTCCCTGCCACTGTGAGAGGCTGGTCTGGAGCGCTCATTTGGAGAGGAGGCCCCCGCAAGACTCCCAGAGTCTCTGAACTGCCCCCCGCCCCCCGAGTCCACTGCAGGGAGAGGCCAAGGGACTTCTTCAGAGCAGACGCTGATGCTGTGGTCACTTTCTGGATCGGCATCCACTGCATTCGCGCATGCTCAGTGCCACACAGAGCGTCACTGGGGAGATACGGGTGAGCCCCACCTTTGGCCACCAGCTTCTGGAAGACTGGGACCCCACGAGAATCAGGGGTGAGGACAGGTGGCTCTCTGTGCAGCCAGATGAGTCAGGAAGGAGGACGGGGCCTGGCGGGATTTAACAGGGTCGAGGTGAACGGCAAGGCGACAGGCGCAGAAAGGGAGAACCAAAGGCATGGCAGGGCATGGATTGCAGCTGACTACAAGTTTTAAAAGTTGTAAAAAAAAACTAATATTATGTTTAGATAGTTTTTTCCTCAAATCTGGAACTCCGTTTCATGAAAGTTGTCTTTACGATGCTGTGTTTATAATTTATTAATTATTACTATTATCTATTATTTTGGCTAAAGTAAACTACACAGGGACATCTATAAATAGTCTTTCATGCAATAATCCTTTTGATGGGAAGCACATTCTTCTCGTAATTTACAGCTAAGTCATAATTAGACCAATAGGTTTTGTTAGAATCAATTCTACCTGGCCAATAAAGAACCATCTAACTGAAATAGCACCTTAAGGAGAAGCAGGAAGTATCTGTGTTTCTGGTGGAAAATGAAAACATCTTGTCTTCTGTAACCTCCCTAAGAATATTTTGTGTTTAGTTGTCAATGTAAAGTTGAAGCTGCATAAAATTGCCTCACCTTTTTCCTCGTTATTGTGAACCCAATCAATGGAAAACACCATTCAGAGCAGCCAAGATTCAGGTATATATTTAGTTCTATTTCAGAACTAAATGAAAATATCATGAATAAAGAATTATTTGAAAAGTGAAAACAAAACAAAAAAGTCTCTTGAGCACTAGATTTCCAAAATCAAGTAATCGTGTATAGTCTAACACCTTGAGATTGACCCATAAAAAGACCAGCACATTTTCAGCCATTTCCTCCCCTTTCCCTGCCACTGTGAGAGGCTGGTCTGGAGCGCTCATTTGGAGAGGAGGCCCCCGCAAGACTCCCAGAGTCTCTGAACTGCCCCCCGCCCCCCGAGTCCACTGCAGGGAGAGGCCAAGGGACTTCTTCAGAGCAGACGCTGATGCTGTGGTCACTTTCTGGATCGGCATCCACTGCATTCGCGCATGCTCAGTGCCACACAGAGCGTCACTGGGGAGATACGGGTGAGCCCCACCTTTGGCCACCAGCTTCTGGAAGACTGGGACCCCACGAGAATCAGGGGTGAGGACAGGTGGCTCTCTGTGCAGCCAGATGAGTCAGGAAGGAGGACGGGGCCTGGCGGGATTTAACAGGGTCGAGGTGAACGGCAAGGCGACAGGCGCAGAAAGGGAGAACCAAAGGCATGGAAGGGCATGGAGGTCAGAGAGGGCAGCGAAGATGCAGACCTGACCCACCCAGCAGCGTCAAAGCTCTGAAACAGCGTCAGCGACGGCCTGGGCGCAGAGGAGGAGCTGAGTCTCTGAGACTCACAAAGCCGGAAGCTTCTTATGGATGAGGACGCTGTTCACTCCCAGCATCCAGCAGGATGCCGGGCAGGGAGACGACACTCCCTGAATATCTGCTGAATGACCGAACGAGTGAGTGAATGCTTGAATGCCCAACTCCATATCCTGCCCCAGAGACCCGGCCCAGCCTGTCTTCCTCCCCTGTGCCTGAAGGAAGCACAAGACGGTGTGCTCATGACACGTCCCAGATTTAATGTGTTATTCCTGGGTTTTTTTCCCTCCTAATGGGAATCCAAAAGGTAAGACTCATTTCTAGCCTTAAAACTGGTCCCTTCCCCAGTCCAGTCAAGCAGTCAAGACATGCACACAAGCGCGCGGGAAGGAGTGCTTAGAGAGCCTCGGGTTAGGCTGCTCCCACCACTTCAGCGCTGGCCGATTCGGGTTGTATGAAGCTGGACCATGTCAAAGACACAGAGTGCTAACAGAACGGAAGGGGCCCCCGAGACGGCCCCTTCTTTCTACATTGGGCCGAGCCCCAGAGATGGCAAGGAACTTGCCCACCGTCACACAGCAAGTTAGTGGCAGAATGACCCCAGGTCCCCAGGCTCCCAGCCCACTACTTCGCCCACTGTCCTAGGCGCCTGGACCCTCGCTGAGGCTTCCACACACACCAGCCAGGTGGGCAGCAGGCTTAACCACCTGGTGTTTGCCTCCCCAGGGGCTCACGAGTTGGAGCAGATGCAACTCATCCTGGAGACCATCCCTGTGATCCGGGAGGAGGACAAGGACGAGCTGCTCAAGGTGATGCCTTCCTTCGTCAACAGCACCTGGGAGGTGAGGAGGCCGCTGCGCAAGCTGCTCCCGGAAGTGAACAGTGAAGGTACCGGAACCGACAGCCAGACCAGCATCCAGAGGCTTCGCTCCGCCCTGTGCCTTCGCCCTGGGGGCTGGGGGCAGGCAGTCTCTTCCAAAGAGGCCAGAGTCCCTAGACACGGAAGCTGGGGCCCCTGGCAGCGGGCGTCTGCCCTCGCGGCTTGCAGACAGGGCTCCACCAAAAGGCCACCCTCAAGGCAGTCCCTGCCGGGCCTCCATTCTCAGCCCTGATGCTGCTTCCTTTTCCTTCTTTCTCACTTGTCTCCCTCGCTCTCCTCCATCTCCCTTTACTTTTTTCCCTCTGGAAGACATGGTACGATTTCATCAGCTTCAAAGCCTGACCCAGGCTCAGCTCCCCGTTCCACCAGTGATAGCTGTTTGGCTTTGGGCAAGTTTCTTAACGTCTCTGCCCCTCAGTCTCCCTAACTGTAAAATGGGTATAATAATACCCGCCACATAGGGTCATTGTGACGAGTAAGTAAAACAGAGTTTGTAAAGTCCTTGGCATTAGGATAGCTGCCCCATTGTGTGAGATGTGTACAGTATCACCAGCCTCCTACCTGCTAGAGGCTTCCTTCTTGTTGTGCAGTTGCTGAGTCGTGTCGACTCTATGCAGTCCCGTGGACTGCACACTGGGCTCCCCTTTCCTCTACTCTCGCCTGGAGTTTGCTCAGATTCATGTCACATGAGTCGGTGATCCTATCTGAGCATCTTACCCTCTGCTGGAGGAAACGCCTATGTCAGGGAGGACACAGGTTTAACTAATTGTAAAAGAAAACCCAGATTCTCAACAATTTAAGTAACACCTATTATTTAAGAAAAAAGGAGTTTATCTCTCTCGCATAATTATTTACAGTCGATGGTCCAGGGCCACTGAGATAGACCTGGTCGACAGTCATCCAGGGGCCCACGCCTCTTCTGTCTTCTATTTCTGCCACCTTAGAAGGTGTTTCCCTTACCACCTGGAGGAAGGCGGCGAGGAGGGCGCGTCCCCTGCCTGCAATGTCAGGAGCCAGGATCTGGACAGTTCACCTCCGTGTCCTGCTGGCCAGAACTCAGTCACCCGGCCCCACCTCGCTGGAGTGAGGCTGTGACATGGAAACTCAATCCACCGCCCCGTGCGTCCCTTGCTAGGAAAGAGGAGAACAGACCCGGGGACACGCGAGCCCTCTCGGCCACCCTCCCCCAACCCATCGAGAAACCAAAGAACTTGGACTCACAGGGCCTTTGGCTGTGATCCCCTTCCAGCTGATAAACAGTCTCAGCTTCCCCGTCACTAAGGGAAGGGGGTAGTTTGATTCCCCACAAATGAAGCTTAAGCCCATCCACATTTACCTTGATGCCTAGGCCTCTGTAGAAATCCTCCCGTGTGACAGGAGGCCCAGGATTCTCAGGGATGCCGGGTGAGGGCTTGTCCTCCTGGTCCCTCGCCCCAGAGCAGCCCCTGGGTGACCTGGCTCGGAGCGTGGTGGGCCCGTCTCGAGCACTCGGAGACGCGGAGACAGCCTGCCTGGGGAGAGGGGCGCCTGTCAGAGGCGAGCAGACGGAGGAACACATCCGACGGCGCCCGCGAGAGCTCTGGGTATTGGGGGATGGGACTAGAGGGAGCGAGAGCCGGCCTGGAGAGCGGGTGAGGCCTCAGATCAGCAAAGCCCCGACTGGCCGGCTGGAGCCGGAGAGGTGAGAGGGGCCAGGAGGCCACGGGGCTCTGCAGGCCCAGTCAGCGTGTGTGGACTCGACCCTGGAACCCAGCAGGTGCTCATGAACGCCGGCTGGCCTCACCTTCCCAAAGAGCCAGCTGCAGCCATGGTTCTCTCGGCCACCTCCAGGCTTGAAAGGGACCCCAGTCAGCCTGGCCTCACGGGAGCGAGGTACGGCCGAAGTGACACTCCAGCAGGAAAAAGGATGTCACACCCACCTGCCCCAAAAGAGCCAGCCGGTGCCCCTCGGTTCACCCGGGGTGGTCCATTCCAGGGCCTGCACGCCTGGGAAGAGGCAGAGGGGTCTCTCTGTCACCCTCAGAGGCCTGCAGGACGTGGTCCGGGTGGACCGTGTCCCTCAGCCGCCAAGACAGCCGTCACGCCACAGCCGCAGGGCCGGGCAGCAGGCCTGAGGCCTCACGGAGGCATTCGGCTCTGAGCTCTGCTCACAGGCAGCAGCTGCACCACCAGGGGCCGCGCTGACCGGGAACCCCTCTACACAGAGCAGGGAAAGGGGTGCTCTGGGTGCAGCAGGGTGAGGGCTCTGCGCCCTGCCCACCTGCCTCTCGGCTCAACCCATCGAGAAACCAAAGAACTTGGACTCACAGGGCCTTTGGCTGTGATCCCCTTCCAGCTGATAAACAGTCTCAGCTTCCCCGTCACTAAGGGAAGGGGGTAGTTTGATTCCCCACAAATGAAGCTTAAGCCCATCCACATTTACCTTGATGCCTAGGCCTCTGTAGAAATCCTCCCGTGTGACAGGAGGCCCAGGATTCTCAGGGATGCCGGGTGAGGGCTTGTCCTCCTGGTCCCTCGCCCCAGAGCAGCCCCTGGGTGACCTGGCTCGGAGCGTGGTGGGCCCGTCTCGAGCACTCGGAGACGCGGAGACAGCCTGCCTGGGAGAGGGGCGCCTGTCAGAGGCGAGCAGACGGAGGAACACATCCGACGGCGCCCGCGAGAGCTCTGGGTATTGGGGGATGGGACTAGAGGGAGCGAGAGCCGGCCTGGAGAGCGGGTGAGGCCTCAGATCAGCAAAGCCCCGACTGGCCGGCTGGAGCCGGAGAGGTGAGAGGGGCCAGGAGGCCACGGGGCTCTGCAGGCCCAGTCAGCGTGTGTGGACTCGACCCTGGAACCCAGCAGGTGCTCATGAACGCCGGCTGGCCTCACCTTCCCAAAGAGCCAGCTGCAGCCATGGTTCTCTCGGCCACCTCCAGGCTTGAAAGGGACCCCAGTCAGCCTGGCCTCACGGGAGCGAGGTACGGCCGAAGTGACACTCCAGCAGGAAAAAGGATGTCACACCCACCTGCCCCAAAAGAGCCAGCCGGTGCCCCTCGGTTCACCCGGGGTGGTCCATTCCAGGGCCTGCACGCCTGGGAAGAGGCAGAGGGGTCTCTCTGTCACCCTCAGAGGCCTGCAGGACGTGGTCCGGGTGGACCGTGTCCCTCAGCCGCCAAGACAGCCGTCACGCCACAGCCGCAGGGCCGGGCAGCAGGCCTGAGGCCTCACGGAGGCATTCGGCTCTGAGCTCTGCTCACAGGCAGCAGCTGCACCACCAGGGGCCGCGCTGACCGGGAACCCCTCTACACAGAGCAGGGAAAGGGGTGCTCTGGGTGCAGCAGGGTGAGGGCTCTGCGCCCTGCCCACCTGCCTCTCGGTCTCCAGAGACGCCCCCGAGGAGCCTTCCAGAAACCCCTGGGGCTCTGAGAAGCCCAGCTGGGAATCCATTGCATGAATGTACAGAAGCCTCATTATATTAGAAGCACCGAAAAAAGAAGAAGGAAAAAAAAAATGTGGGAGGTCGAACTTGAAGGAAAGGAGTGGCAGCAGTGGGGGCGGTGGGGGCGAGTCAAGGGGAAGCCAGGGCTGTAGCTGATAAACCCGAATCTCCGTGGCTGACCCGCTAGCAGGGTATTCACTGACCAACTCAAGTCCCGATAGAGCGGGGCTTCAATCACAGCATTCAAGGTCCCCTCAGGCACCAACTTCTGGCCAAAGCCCAGCGGGAGAAAGAGCAGACGCTCCTGCAGGACGTTTTTCTGGGTCTGGTCTGGATACTCCCTAGGGGACGCTCATGGTTAAGGACCCACCTGCCAATACAGGAGACTTAAGAGATACGGGCTCGATCTCTGGGTTGGGAAGATTCCCTGGAGAAGGAAATGGAAGCCCCACTCCAGTATGCTCGCCTGGAGAATCCCACGGACAGAGGAGCCTGGCGGGCTACAGTCCATAGGGTCGCACAGTCAGACACGACTGAAGTGATTTAGCACGGCACAGCTTGGAAGCGGGTAAAACATCACCTCCACCCCCTTTCCACTGGCCCCAGTCGCACGGCCACACCTAACCGTGCGGGAGTCTACTGGAGTCAGTGGAGCGGCCTTCGGGCTGGCACTTTCTGAAGTCGGGGTTTGCTGGGTCTTTTTTAATAATGATGAAAAGAGCTCTGACTCTCACTTCCTTGTTCGAAGATCCAGTATAGCAGACGGGGCTGACCACGGCGCTGGGAGCCCAAGAAGGAAAGACTCGCCCAGCCTGGAGCTGGGCAGTCAGAGCTGGGCCCTGCCCTGCCTGATTCTTCCCAGTCCTGGAACCTGGAGGCTGATTCTTTCTGGGCCCCGAAGGCCCTGGAGGCTGATTTTTCTTTTCAGTGGACCGTTCCAGAACACCCGAGTCTGACCGGGAACCCCTCTACACAGAGCAGGGAAAGGGGTGCTCTGGGTGCAGCAGGGTGAGGGCTCTGCGCCCTGCCCACCTGCCTCTCGGTCTCCAGAGACGCCCCCGAGGAGCCTTCCAGAAACCCCTGGGGCTCTGAGAAGCCCAGCTGGGAATCCATTGCATGAATGTACAGAAGCCTCATTATATTAGAAGCACCGAAAAAAGAAGAAGGAAAAAAAAAATGTGGGAGGTCGAACTTGAAGGAAAGGAGTGGCAGCAGTGGGGGCGGTGGGGGCGAGTCAAGGGGAAGCCAGGGCTGTAGCTGATAAACCCGAATCTCCGTGGCTGACCCGCTAGCAGGGTATTCACTGACCAACTCAAGTCCCGATAGAGCGGGGCTTCAATCACAGCATTCAAGGTCCCCTCAGGCACCAACTTCTGGCCAAAGCCCAGCGGGAGAAAGAGCAGACGCTCCTGCAGGACGTTTTTCTGGGTCTGGTCTGGATACTCCCTAGGGGACGCTCATGGTTAAGGACCCACCTGCCAATACAGGAGACTTAAGAGATACGGGCTCGATCTCTGGGTTGGGAAGATTCCCTGGAGAAGGAAATGGAAGCCCCACTCCAGTATGCTCGCCTGGAGAATCCCACGGACAGAGGAGCCTGGCGGGCTACAGTCCATAGGGTCGCACAGTCAGACACGACTGAAGTGATTTAGCACGGCACAGCTTGGAAGCGGGGTACACACATCACCTCCACCCCCTTTCCACTGGCCCCAGTCGCACGGCCACACCTAACCGTGCGGGAGTCTACTGGAGTCAGTGGAGCGGCCTTCGGGCTGGCACTTTCTGAAGTCGGGGTTTGCTGGGTCTTTTTTAATAATGATGAAAAGAGCTCTGACTCTCACTTCCTTGTTCGAAGATCCAGTATAGCAGACGGGGCTGACCACGGCGCTGGGAGCCCAAGAAGGAAAGACTCGCCCAGCCTGGAGCTGGGCAGTCAGAGCTGGGCCCTGCCCTGCCTGATTCTTCCCAGTCCTGGAACCTGGAGGCTGATTCTTTTCTGGGCCCAGAAGCACCCCCTGAGGCCCAGGGTCCTGCAGAGGGATCAGAGTCATTGCAGCTGAACTGATCTTTCTAGGTCTAGGATTATTAGATCCTGGCAGCCAGTGACCTTCAGAACCCATCGATTTCCTGAATCACTGATGACAGTTTCCTGCAGAGAGGCCCAGGGCTGGAGTGAGGGTCAGGCTCGTGGTGTGGGCTGAGGCCCACCAGGGAGCCCCTCGGAGGGGACAGAAGGCTGGCCCCGAGCTCTGCTGCGTACACGGGGACTGTGACCCAATTCACCAAGTCACGATCTGCGCGCAGCCTCCAGCACTGAGAAGGAAAACAAACCTCCAGGCTGGACCCTGCCCGGGGATAACCCAGGGCTGCGCTCACAGGGCAGAGAGGCCTCCCCAGCCCCTCTCAGGACCGAGGGCCCCTGTGCACAGAGCTGGTGTCAGCCCGTGGACACGCACACCAGCCTACAGACCACTGCCTTCGTGATGTACTCGCATGCTGGCTGGCAAACAGCCATGGCACAAGACTCCTGAGTGTCCGTTCCCATGCCCAGGTTCAGCTGCCAGGTCCTCCCCTTGACCTAGCCACCGAAGGGCTCCCGCTGAGCACAGCAGGAAGGCTTCAGCCCAGTGGATAAATACGGAGAAGATGGCCTATATTCATCAAACCTCCAGGGGCAACATATGGTAGAAGGAGCTCTGGACGCAGGAGCCCCGGGCTGTCGGGCTCTGTCCCACCTGCCTTCTGGCCCGGGGAGCGTTCCCACTCGGGCTTTTTACCGCGGGGCCCTGCAGGGGGCGCCTCCTCCACCCACCCCAGTGGCACTCAAACCCCTGACCAATGAGAGTGGAGGTGGAGATGCCCCAGCGTCCCCCGCTCCGCCCAGATAGGACCCTCTCTGAGCTGTGGCCCTCGCTGTTTCTTGGAGGACCCAGCGGGACGGAGCCCCAGGTGCCTTCAGCAGGAGCTGCTCACTGGCAGGTCCTCGAATGGCTTCTCTCCCATCCCCCGACTGGTGCTTCCTGGGGTCGCTGTCCCACAGACCACCTCCACCCCATGCCTTGTCTCTGGAGAAATCCAGCCGAAGGCAAAGTTCTAACCCAATCAATGGTGTAACCAATGGTGGCCTTACCTTACACGTCACTGGAACCCCTTCGGACCTCTATTAATTCAGAAAGCAGTGTCGGCTCTGAATTGGCCCCTGGCCTGTGGGGAGGGTCCCGCCGAGAAAGGGAACGGGAAACAGCCCTCTCACAAATGGAAGCGGTCAAACCCTCAGGGGCACCCTTGGGCTGAGGCGTCTTCTGCTCAGCTGGGCAAGGGCACGAATGACCCTCCCGTCCTGCTCTGCTCCCCACAGCCATCGACTTTCTGGAGAAGATCCTGACCTTTAACCCCATGGATCGCCTGACCGCCGAGATGGGGCTGCAGCACCCCTACATGAGCCCGTACTCGTGCCCCGAGGACGAGCCCACCTCGCAGCACCCCTTCCGCATCGAGGATGAGATTGACGACATCCTGCTGATGGCCGCCAGCCAGAGCCAGCCCTCCCACTGGGACAGGTGCGGTTCCAGGGGCCCCGGCCCGGAGGCCAGAGCCCACGACCCCGTCCTCCCGTGTCCACTTGCCTCCGATCCTCCGTGACCTCTCCTTCTGTCTCCCAAGCTCCAGAGTCCATGGGGCGCTTTCCCCAGCTTGGCTTCCCGCCTTTCTCGCCCATCCCTGGGCTCTCCGAGTAGATGACCAGCGGTGTCCTGCGTGGTCAGGGCCCTGCCGTTGTGCCAGAGAGCCACCGTCCCTCCCCTCCCCACCCTAGGTGCACGGCACCCAGGCCTCAACACAGAGTCAGGCAAGCATGTAATGAGCACCCAGGGCCGGAACTCCCGTCATGCAGGCTGGGAATTTTCCCCAGAAAAGCAAAGCGCAGCAACTCAAGAAAACAAGGTGAAATTTGCTATTACACAACGCCTTCCTGCTAGTCGCATCCTTTGCATCTTCTGAGATGCCAGTAAAGGGGGCACCATTATTACTATGGCCCACTGATACACGAGGAAGCCACAGCTTCCTCTCAGAGAGATTAGAGAGTTGCGTTGTATCATACAGCTAATACCTGGCCCATAAGGGGCCCCAGTCCTGCATTCACGATTGTACAGTTTAGACTCTTCCTCGAAACCTAGGCTGCCGAAGGCAAATTTCCCAATCAATGGTGTAACCAATGGTGGCCTTACCTTACACGTCACTGTAACCCCTTCGGACCTCTATTAATTCAGAAATCAGCGTCTCCTCTTCATTGGCCCCTGGCCTGTGGGAGGGTCCCGCCGAGAAAGGGAACGGGAAACAGCCCTCTCACAAATGGAAGCGGTCAAACCCTCAGGGGCACCCTTGGGCTGAGGCGTCTTCTGCTCAGCTGGGCAAGGGCACGAATGACCCTCCCGTCCTGCTCTGCTCCCCACAGCCATCGACTTTCTGGAGAAGATCCTGACCTTTAACCCCATGGATCGCCTGACCGCCGAGATGGGGCTGCAGCACCCCTACATGAGCCCGTACTCGTGCCCCGAGGACGAGCCCACCTCGCAGCACCCCTTCCGCATCGAGGATGAGATTGACGACATCCTGCTGATGGCCGCCAGCCAGAGCCAGCCCTCCCACTGGGACAGGTGCGGTTCCAGGGGCCCCGGCCCGGAGGCCAGAGCCCACGACCCCGTCCTCCCGTGTCCACTTGCCTCCGATCCTCCGTGACCTCTCCTTCTGTCTCCCAAGCTCCAGAGTCCATGGGGCGCTTTCCCCAGCTTGGCTTCCCGCCTTTCTCGCCCATCCCTGGGCTCTCCGAGTAGATGACCAGCGGTGTCCTGCGTGGTCAGGGCCCTGCCGTTGTGCCAGAGAGCCACCGTCCCTCCCCTCCCCACCCTAGGTGCACGGCACCCAGGCCTCAACACAGAGTCAGGCAAGCATGTAATGAGCACCCAGGGCCGGAACTCCCGTCATGCAGGCTGGGAATTTTCCCCAGAAAAGCAAAGCGCAGCAACTCAAGAAAACAAGGTGAAATTTGCTATTACACAACGCCTTCCTGCTAGTCGCATCCTTTGCATCTTCTGAGATGCCAGTAAAGGGGGCACCATTATTACTATGGCCCACTGATACACGAGGAAGCCACAGCTTCCTCTCAGAGAGATTAGAGAGTTGCGTTGTATCATACAGCTAATACCTGGCCCATAAGCGGCGCCCCCCAGTCCTGCATTCACATCAGATGCTGCTAAGCAGTTTCAGACTCTTCCCTCGAAACCTAGGCTGGGCCACAGAATCCTTCTTAACACAGAATGCCTGAAAGTCACTACCAATGAATCAGAGCTGGGTAGAGGATACATTTTTTGGACAATCTCCGTGTAAGCACACAATGATCGCTTAGGTCCCATCCCGTTCTGATGTTCCTAGAGCAGGCAGCTACGTGTTTGGGCATCCCCACCAGCTAATTCTGGGAGGGAGCACCAGCAGCTGCTCCGTTTAGAAACAGAAGTCGAGGGCTGAGCAGCTCGAACTCTGAGGGGGCCTCAGTGGGAGCCCGGCTGTTGCGAGAATGTGACAGCTAGTTACGTAAGTGACAGATGAGCCGTCTTTCCTTTTCGGTCACTTGACAGATGATGGGTTTCAGATTAAAGGAGGCTCCCAGGGAGGGTCAGGGCCATATTGCTCTTTGGGGACAGGTCTTCTCTTGTCGACTGTTGTTATCAAGAGTTGCCAGCAGAGACGAATGAAGACGCTCTCTTCTGTTGCTGCCGCGCTAGGCCCGCCCCTGACCATGGCCCCTGCAGCCCCGCCCCCTCCACACCACAGCGTTCAGGGGTGCAGAGCATGGGCACCGCAGGGTGCATCGCATGCTTTCACGGCTGTGGCCTGGGCTGGTGCCAGGGAAACCGTAGCAGGGTTCTGTGGCCCCTGCGCATCAACTCCGACCACTTTAAGCCCGCGGTTCTTTTGCCCTTGACCTTTCTCATCACACCTGCTTGAGAAAGGCGGATGACCAAGGCAACGACGAATGCCGTCCCTCAGGCCTGGCTGCTTTGGGCAAACTGTTGACCTCTGAACGCTCCAGGCCTCATCTGTGAAGCAGGCGTAACACTCACTCCTATTGGGTTGGCCAAAAAGTTCATTCAGGGTTTCTGTACCACCTGCTGGAAAAACCCACGGGAATTCTTTTTGCTAGCCCAATACATTGGACCCATGGTATGCAGCAGCCAAACGTGATGGTCTTCACAAGTTCTTCCCCCTAGAAATCTCGGCAGTTTCAAGGACCCTCCTGGGAGGAGGCAGTGTTCCCCTCTAGGAGTGACGCCCTAATGCCATCACCGGGCAGGTGGGCAGAAATGAGACCTTCCTGTGTTTCGCCACCCACGAGGCCTGGACGGCAGCTGCCCGCCTGCCCAGTGACATGGCCAGACCTGCCTGCCCGTGGTTTTCCCTGTGTCAGCACTCGGCCTCCTGTTCCAAGAAACAGATGGCTGGGCTGCCTGGGGCTTCCTCTGTGCTCCTGCCTCCCCCTGCCCCCTAAATTCTGCCTAGAACACCTGACACAGGGAGGGACGGCTCGGTCCAAGCCTATAGCCTGCCCACCTGCCCGCTTGGCCTGCACTTGCTCTTGGCTAGCGGACTTTGCTCTCCCAGGATCCACGACAGTCAACCGAGGGCAGCATTCCAAGGATCTCTGGCCTCTCTTGAGGGTGTCTGTAATTTTTCAGTATCCCCACCTGCTCTGCATCTGCACAGGGTGCAGTGCCTCCAACCAGAACCACGAGGGCAGGGTTCTTAGCCCTGGCTGGAGCTTAGAAACACCTGAAAGACGCAGGGGCCCTCCCTAGACCTACTGAATCAGCACTGATTCAGTGCAGGGCAGGCATGGGACTTTATTTTTAACCCACCCCTCTCTGTCACACACACACACGTGATTGCAATGTGAGCCAAGGTTGTGAATCACTTATCAGGGCCCTGCTATTCAAAG
This sequence comes from Tragulus kanchil, assembly GCA_022376925.1. Taxonomy (NCBI): domain Eukaryota; kingdom Metazoa; phylum Chordata; class Mammalia; order Artiodactyla; family Tragulidae; genus Tragulus; species Tragulus kanchil. The sequence continues at coordinate 142,507,339 of JAIOJX010000003.1, forward strand.
CATGGGCCAAGGACCCACAGCACCAGCATCACCTGGGAGCCTGTTACAAGTGCAGACTCTCAAGCCCCACCTCATTTCCTGGCTCAAGATTGCCGTTTTAACAAGGTTCCCAGGTGATCTGTGTGCACCCCACCATTCGAGGAGCACTGCCTAGGTGGATCCATTCAAGGTGACAAGGATGCTGGTCCCTGCTGTGCCGGGCAGGGCCCCGTACGGCGCCTGACACAGAGGAGGTGCTTAAGAAATATTTGAAGGGTATTAAACGAATATAAACCGGCTTCCTTGGTAGCACAGCAGATAAAGAATTCGCCTGCAATGCAGGAGACCCTGGTTCAATTCCTGGGTCAGGAAGATCCCATGGAGAAGGGATAGGCGACCCCCTCCACTCTTCTTGGGCTTCCCTGGTGGCTCGGTGGTAAAGAATCTGCCTGCAGTGCAGGAGACCTGGGTTTGATCCCTGGATGAGGAAGATCCCCTGAAGAAGGAAATGGCAACCCACTCCAGTATTCTTGCCTGGAGAATCCCATGGACAGAGGAGCCTGGCGACCTGCAGTCTATGGGGACGCCAAGAGTCAAGCTGAGCGACTAAGCACAGCAGAGCCAAAAAAATACAAAAGGATACAATCAGTCCGTCTACCTGAGCTTTAGGCGCTCACCGTTATTTTGTTACTTTGTCCCACCACCCTCGGCATCTTGGAGGTGGGGGACAGGAGCTGGAGGGACTGGAAAGGAACGGAAAGCCTGCCTGTGGGTGGTAGACAGGGATCCAGGGGGGTTGGCTCCCTCCGCAAAGTCATGCTGGTTGAGAGGCTTCAATCGCCATGCGGTCTTACCTTGCAGGTACCCCGTGAGCCTGTCGTCGGACCTGGAGTGGCGACCCGACCGGTGCCAGGACGCGAGCGAGGCGCAGCGGGACCCGCGCGCGGGCTCGGCGCCGCTGGCCGAGGACGTGCAGGTGGACCCGCGCAAGGACTCGCAGAGCAGCTCGGAGCGCTTCCGGGAGCAGTCGCACTCGTCCATGGAGCGGGCCTTCGAGGCCGACTACGGGCGCTCCTGCGACTACAAGGTGGGTTCGCCCTCCTACCTGGACAAGCTGCTCTGGCGAGACAACAAGCCGCACCACTACTCGGAGCCCAAGCTCATCCTGGACCTGTCGCACTGGAAGCAGGCGGCCGGCGCGGCCCCCACCGCCGCGGTGGCCGCGGACGCCGGGCCGCGCACCGACGAGCCGGCCAGCCTCTTCCTGGAGATCGCGCAGTGGGTCCAGAGCACGCAGGGCGGCCCCGAGCGCGCCAGCCCGCCGCTCGACGACCCCGAGCGCCGCCTATCGGTCTCCCCGCCGGGCCGCCCGGCTCCCGTCGACGGGGGCGCCAGTCCACAGTTCGACCTGGATGTGTTCATCTCCCGCGCCCTGAAGCTCTGCACCAAGCCCGAGGACCTGCCGGACAATAAACTGGGCGACCTCAACGGCGCGTGCATCTCCGAGCACCCCGGCGATCTCGTGCAAACCGAGGCCTTCTCCAAAGAAAGATGGTGAGGCTGGAGGGGCGCTCTAGGCCTTCCAGGAAACCATCCTGGGGAAAGCCAGGCCTGGCCGGAGGGGGCCCACCTCCCTGGCACCTCCACCACCTCTTCATCCCCCCTCTCTCTGCTACCCTGGGGTTAGCAGAACATAGGAAGGATCCGAGGAGCGAGAGGAATGTCCATTTCTTAAACTGCCTTAATAACTAGCCTTTAACCTCTGGGAGCGGGTTTGAACAGGAGCCTAGTTAGGAAGTTGGTCATTTTCCCAGCGAAGAAAAGGTCCTTGTGTTTTTCTCAGTAGTGGTGTGCCGGGCAGAAAGGTCTGAGCAGTCAGTGGGCCCACCTGGTGACTGCTGGACGTGAACCTGGCAGGCAGAGGGTTGGAACATTCTGGCCCCAGACGGGAAACACAGGGAGGCCCAGAGAAGCCAAGGGATTTGCTATAAGATCTGGCTCGAGCCAGAGTCAGGGCAGGCCTTGAATCCCATTCTCCTGGCCCCCAGCCCAGTGTCTGTCCACTAACCAATGTCTTCCTCTATGGGGGGAGTCACTCTGGCTTTTTGCTCAGACAACTTGGTTCAAGACTTGGTTTCTTCCCTGTCCATTACCATCTGACCCATTCCAAGTGCTTTTACTCAGAGCCATGTGCCGCAAATTCTGAAACTGGAAATTAAGCCAGCTTCTTCCCCCGTGTCACCAAGCATTTTTTTTTCCCCCTTTCTTTCTCTCTTTCTGGCTCCTCAAGCACTTAATTTCCCACCTGCCTCACCCTTGTAGCATTTGCCTCGCCCCAGCGTGATCTGAAATCTTGGTTTCAGATTAGACCTGTTTGGGATCTGTGGGTAAAATAATCCATTCTCCCAGGCCTGTGCACACACCTTTTCCAGAACTTCCTATGCACTTTCCTGACGTACACCCAGACGCAAGGACACAGCTCTTATTCCCGAGGGCATGTCCTACACAGGTGAGTCTGAAGACAACAACTCCAAGAATCCCTCCAGCCTGCCCCACCTCCCACCCCCATATGCACACAGCCCCACCTCCAGCCTACCTTGGGAGCTGTGTTCTCAGCCCAGATTGTTCCTTTGGAGGAAAGCAAAGGTGCCTGCCCAGAGCAGATGTGTTAGGAGAGGAGATCTCGCACAGGACCCATCCGGCTTCATGAGCATCACCCTTGACTTTGATCATCCGTTTAGCCCTGGCAAATAGCAGACCCTGAAGAAATGCACTGGAAAGCAAGGGGCCTTGGGGACGAGGGATCCAGAACGGTAGGAAGTAAAGGTGGGGTGCCAACGTCGAGGGCCTTCAGGGCTCAGGTACCAGCATGGGGACTCCACGACAAAAGAAAGGACTGAAAGCCACCACGTCCCTCCTAGGTTAGGCCAGGATGGATTTGGAGCAAGCCAAACCAGGGAGGCGGTCTTACACAGGGCCTCGGAGGGACAGCGAGGGGCACGGGAGGCCATCTGCAGAAGCGTGGAGTGCTGTCCCCTGGAAACGCTCTATCGTTTCCTCGCTGATGTTCAGCTTCCCCCAAAGATGCCCACGGGAGCCGGTCTGCACATGGAGGATTCCCCAGTGTTGATCATAGGCTGCGTTCCCCCTCACCTCAACAGCACCTTAAATCTAATCGGCTAACTAGGATCTGTACATCAAAACCTGCAACACGTTAGAAACTTATATTTAAAAACAACCATACTGACCAATTTTTACATGGAAAATATGTAAATATGAAGTGTTTGGGTTTCTTTCTTTTTTTTTTTTAAGAAAAGGAAATGTATACCGCTCTCATGTGCCATTTGTCCTCAGAGGGCGGCTTTACTTTTTTGGTAAAGGAACAAGCTGCTGATCTTGACCAGGAGTTCATATGCAATTGTTATTACAGAGGAATTACTATTACTTACTCGTGTTTTAAAAATATCTATTAAACATTATTAAACTTGATTAGGATGGGCCAAATAAAGTTTTATTGGAACAAAGGCTCATTTGTTCATTTACTTGCTCTCTTATCCATGTACACGTCCTCCGATCTGTCTGTCACAGCAGGTGAGTCATCCCAGCCTGGCTGGCTTCTCCCTGTGCCCATGAAGGCCAGGTGTTTTGAGGGGTTGCAGTTAGCAGGGGAGGCTAGGGGAGATTCTACAGAGACTGGTGAAAAAGGGAAAACATTCCAGAACCGCCTGGGTCAGGCCCAGTGTCCATATTGTGGTTTCAAACCATCTTTTGCAGCCAACTCCCAATGTTCTGACCAAGGCTGGTCTTTGGTCTCACGGCTTCTTCCTAGTGTGGGGCTCCGTTAGTGAGCCACGTCAGAGGGGGCACTGGCTTCATGTCCTTCATGTCCTTCAAAGTCAGAGACCAAGAATCAAGTGCAAGTAATTTAAGGGTGGGAGCACTGATCTCAGGAGACACTAATAGGTGATGGAGAAGTGATCGGGAGGAGAAAGAAGCCAGCACAGGGTGCCTGCCACCACTGTGGGCAAAGTAGCTTAGCCCCGGTGGGTCGCCTCCGTGAGACAGAGCAGAACGTCCATCTTGAGCCTTGCCACCCTGCCCATCCTTTGCAGATGACCACATTCCTGGGTTGTCACTTCCTCAGGCCCTCTGGCTTGTCTTGCACTGCAGCAGAAAGGCTCCCAAGTCCAGGAAAAGGCCATAGGCAAAAGGACGCAGGTGCTGGCAGGTGACGTTGGTGTGGCAGGCACAGAGAGACGAGGGCCAGGTAGACCTCGGTAGAGCACCAGCACCCACAGGTGTCAACACTGGGACTGAACAAGAAGAGATTCCAAACACCTGACTGGGTTGGCAGTACCCTCCGGGTGTCTCAACCCTTCCTAACCTCTCCTGCCTGCCTACAAAATTTAAGACCAGTCCCAAGGCAGGAAGCTGCAGGTAAAGCTCCAGTATGTCCAGGTGAAGGTAGCTGGAGGTACTACCTAAGTTGGATGGCTACCTGAGCTGCCCATGGCATTTCTCTTCATGCCACTAAACACCCCAAGCCCATCATCAGTGTCCCGCCTCTTGAAAAATTCTATTAACTTAAGATTAGGATGGGCCAAATAAAGTTTTATTGGAACAAAGGCTCATTTGTTCATTTACTGTCTCTTATCCATGTACACGTCCTCCGATCTGTCTGTCACAGCAGGTGAGTCATCCCAGCCTGGCTGGCTTCTCCCTGTGCCCATGAAGGCCAGGTGTTTTGAGGGGTTGCAGTTAGCAGGGGAGGCTAGGGGAGATTCTACAGAGACTGGTGAAAAAGGGAAAACATTCCAGAACCGCCTGGGTCAGGCCCAGTGTCCATATTGTGGTTTCAAACCATCTTTTGCAGCCAACTCCCAATGTTCTGACCAAGGCTGGTCTTTGGTCTCACGGCTTCTTCCTAGTGTGGGGCTCCGTTAGTGAGCCACGTCAGAGGGGGCACTGGCTTCATGTCCTTCATGTCCTTCAAAGTCAGAGACCAAGAATCAAGTGCAAGTAATTTAAGGGTGGGAGCACTGATCTCAGGAGACACTAATAGGTGATGGAGAAGTGATCGGGAGGAGAAAGAAGCCAGCACAGGGTGCCTGCCACCACTGTGGGCAAAGTAGCTTAGCCCCGGTGGGTCGCTCCGTGAGACAGAGCAGAACGTCCATCTTGAGCCTTGCCACCCTGCCCATCCTTTGCAGATGACCACATTCCTGGGTTGTCACTTCCTCAGGCCCTCTGGCTTGTCTTGCACTGCAGCAGAAAGGCTCCCAAGTCCAGGAAAAGGCCATAGGCAAAAGGACGCAGGTGCTGGCAGGTGACGTTGGTGTGGCAGGCACAGAGAGACGAGGGCCAGGTAGACCTCGGTAGAGCACCAGCACCCACAGGTGTCAACACTGGGACTGAACAAGAAGAGATTCCAAACACCTGACTGGGTTGGCAGTACCCTCCGGGTGTCTCAACCCTTCCTAACCTCTCCTGCCTGCCTACAAAATTTAAGACCAGTCCCAAGGCAGGAAGCTGCAGGTAAAGCTCCAGTATGTCCAGGTGAAGGTAGCTGGAGGTACTACCTAAGTTGGATGGCTACCTGAGCTGCCCATGGCATTTCTCTTCATGCCACTAAACACCCCAAGCCCATCATCAGTGTCCCGCCTCTTGTCCCACTCACCCAACTCTGGGATCAGCAATCCTCGTCCCTGTTGAGAAGTTCTGGTCTCAAACCAATGAGGGTGTTTGTGTCAGAACCTACTGGTGGGTCTGTGGTGTGAGTGCAAGAGCTGTGCCTAGGGCCACTTTCAGACTTGAAGTTTGCTTCTGACACGAAGAACTTCATGAAGATCATGAAAAACCCTTCCAGACCCAGACATTCAGAGTCTGAGTTCTTTAGTCTCTGCTGATGTCTCTTCCTCTGCACATTTCTTGACTAACTGGTATGGTAACACTTCTATGCTTTGACCCCTTTTAGCGCCCAGTGGCCAATTGCCATGAGAATGTCCATGTGGGGGTCTGAGTACAATTGTCATCAGGAAAGAGAGCCCAACCCACCAGTCAACTGAACAGGTCCAGTCTCCTTGAAACAGTGCTTTGACTGGGCAACCCAGCTGTATTCTGGATCACTCTATTTCATGAGTAGTGGTTGGCTTTGTTTCTACCCACAGAGTTAGATTAGATTAGCAGTCCCAAGGGCCTTACCGTGGAATCAGAGTGGCCCTCGGAGCACCTGCTCCACCCAGGCCCTTCTGTTAAGATAAGTTGACAGGCTTGTGGAAAACAGGCTCTGCTGTGGGAAAGAACAAGTGTTTGAATGACAAGTTTGTGTCTCAGAGCTAAACTTCCTGCTCAACTATTGTTCCACCCCGTCTTCCAGAGTGGTGTGTGTTCATTGCTCAGTCGTGTTCAACTCTTTCTGACCCCTTGGACGTAGCCTACCGGCTTCCTCTGTCCATGGGACTTTCCAGGCAAGAATACTGGAGTGGGTTGCCATTTCCAGAACTCTGGACCAAAACAAGGCTGACATCTTCGCTTTAATTCATGGCTCACTACCAAGATAGAGCTGTAAGTGACCAAGCAATTCCTTTGCAAAAACAAAGCACACTATGAGCTGTGCTGAGAGACATCAAATTGTGGTTGTAAGGCTCCCAATGGCCATCAGAGTTTAGTCACTACTTAATTCTCAGGAATTCCTTAATTCTCAGGAATCTTAAGATGGGGATTCCTGGGCAAGTGATTCATGGAGGAGATACCTGAAGATGGAGAAGGGTGTGGGACGCAGACAAGGGCTAGGAAGGAATGCTCAGCAAGTACATAGTCCAGGCTAGACACCAGCTTCAGCTTGGCCCCACGGAGAGCTCTGGAGCACTTGCTGCACCGTGGATTGGGCCCCACCTAGAAGAAAAGAAGACAGCCTTTTCAGCCTCAACGTCCCCTCAGTCATTGGTTGCAGGCTGAAGTCGGGGGGCAGGACCTATTTACCAAAAGCAGTTCTAGGAGCAGCCATGAGCCACTCAGCAGCCAAATCCATAGCCACTGGGCAGTGGGCAGACTCCCTGCTGAAGGGGGTCTGGGCAGGGTACCATCCACATCACAGAGCACCGCTAGCCACTGTGGGAGGGAGAAAGGGCCTGCCCAGCACGTTTTATGGTTTGAATGGATAGACGAGGCAAATATATAAAATTTCTCCTGTTTGTTTCGTGCGTCGCTATGGGTTTTACTGTGGGAGACTGGGCAACCCAGCTGTATTCTGGATCACTCTATTTCATGAGTAGTGGTTGGCTTTGTTTCTACCCACAGAGTTAGATTAGATTAGCAGTCCCAAGGGCCTTACCGTGGAATCAGAGTGGCCCTCGGAGCACCTGCTCCACCCAGGCCCTTCTGTTAAGATAAGTTGACAGGCTTGTGGAAAACAGGCTCTGCTGTGGGAAAGAACAAGTGTTTGAATGACAAGTTTGTGTCTCAGAGCTAAACTTCCTGCTCAACTATTGTTCCACCCCGTCTTCCAGAGTGGTGTGTGTTCATTGCTCAGTCGTGTTCAACTCTTTCTGACCCCTTGGACGTAGCCTACCGGCTTCCTCTGTCCATGGGACTTTCCAGGCAAGAATACTGGAGTGGGTTGCCATTTCCAGAACTCTGGACCAAAACAAGGCTGACATCTTCGCTTTAATTCATGGCTCACTACCAAGATAGAGCTGTAAGTGACCAAGCAATTCCTTTGCAAAAACAAAGCACACTATGAGCTGTGCTGAGAGACATCAAATTGTGGTTGTAAGGCTCCCAATGGCCATCAGAGTTTAGTCACTACTTAATTCTCAGGAATTCCTTAATTCTCAGGAATCTTAAGATGGGGATTCCTGGGCAAGTGATTCATGGAGGAGATACCTGAAGATGGAGAAGGGTGTGGGACGCAGACAAGGGCTAGGAAGGAATGCTCAGCAAGTACATAGTCCAGGCTAGACACCAGCTTCAGCTTGGCCCCACGGAGAGCTCTGGAGCACTTGCTGCACCGTGGATTGGGCCCCACCTAGAAGAAAAGAAGACAGCCTTTTCAGCCTCAACGTCACTCAGTCATTGGTTGCAGGCTGAAGTCGGGGGGCAGGACCTATTTACCAAAAGCAGTTCTAGGAGCAGCCATGAGCCACTCAGCAGCCAAATCCATAGCCACTGGGCAGTGGGCAGACTCCCTGCTGAAGGGGGTCTGGGCAGGGTACCATCCACATCACAGAGCACTGCGCTAGCCACTGTGGGAGGGAGAAAAGGGGCCTGCCCAGCACGTTTTTATGGTTTGAATGGATAGACGAGGCAAATATATAAAATTTCTCCTGTTTGTTTGTCCGTGCTAAGTCGCTTCAGTCATGTCTGGCTTTTTGCGATGCTGTGGACTGCAGCCTGCCAGACTGCTCTGTCCATGGGATTCCCCAGGCAAGAATACTGGAATACAGTGTAGCCCCATGAGTGATATCCCTTTATGTGCATCCACCTTGAGTGGACTCCCCCAGCTAAGAAGAGCCTTGACTCAACTGCCTTCCTGTCGAGCGCTGTGCTGAACCCCTACACCTGACCTGAATGTGGGGGAGCCTTATCCCTCCAGCAGGCACTCATGCTTTGGCACAGGTAGCTCATCACAGCAGCCTCCTGTGAGCAGGGCTTTGCCAAAAAGGGAAGAAGCTGCATAGAGTTCCATGAGGTGAGGGTCTCTAGGAAGGATTTAGATAAAGCCTGCACATGGGCCAGAACTGGGTGAACCCAACCCAGGTGGCACGACTGGTAAGAAGCCTCCTGCCAATGCAGGAGGACGTAAGAGAGACGGATTCCATCCCTGGGTTGGGATGATCCCTGGGGGAGAGTACAGCAACCCACTCCACTCATCTTGCCTGGAAAATCCCATGAACAGAGGAGCCTGGTGGGCTACAGTCCATAGGGTCACAGAGCTGGACATGCCTGAAGTGACAGCATGCATGCGCAAAACCATGGGAGAGTGATGCATGCCAGGTAGGAGAAGATGCAGAGGGACTTCATGTGCTAATTTCATCTCCTCCAAACTTCTGCCTCAGACCGGGCTGGCATGAGGGCAGAGGTCAGTCAAAGGCATAAGAAGCTCCAACCTGCAAGCTCCTTTCCCTTTTGACTTCCAGCCACTGTCTCATTTGTTAGCCTTTGGCCACTTGTGACTACTGAACCCTTGAAATATTTACCAAAAGCAGTTCTAGGAGCAGCCATGAGCCACTCAGCAGCCAAATCCATAGCCACTGGGCAGTGGGCAGACTCCCTGCTGAAGGGGTCTGGGCAGGGTACCATCCACATCACAGAGCACCGCGCTAGCCACTGTGGGAGGGAGAAAGGGCCTGCCCAGCACGTTTTATGGTTTGAATGGATAGACGAGGCAAATATATAAAATTTCTCCTGTTTGTTTGTCCGTGCTAAGTCGCTTCAGTCATGTCTGGCTTTTTGCGATGCTGTGGACTGCAGCCTGCCAGACTGCTCTGTCCATGGGATTCCCCAGGCAAGAATACTGGAATACAGTGTAGCCCCATGAGTGATATCCCTTTATGTGCATCCACCTTGAGTGGACTCCCCCAGCTAAGAAGAGCCTTGACTCAACTGCCTTCCTGTCGAGCGCTGTGCTGAACCCCTACACCTGACCTGAATGTGGGGGAGCCTTATCCCTCCAGCAGGCACTCATGCTTTGGCACAGGTAGCTCATCACAGCAGCCTCCTGTGAGCAGGGCTTTGCCAAAAAGGGAAGAAGCTGCATAGAGTTCCATGAGGTGAGGGTCTCTAGGAAGGATTTAGATAAAGCCTGCACATGGGCCAGAACTGGGTGAACCCAACCCAGGTGGCACGACTGGTAAAGAAGCCTCCTGCCAATGCAGGAGACGTAAGAGAGACGGATTCCATCCCTGGGTTGGGATGATCCCCTGGGGGAGAGTACAGCAACCCACTCCAGTCATCTTGCCTGGAAAATCCCATGAACAGAGGAGCCTGGTGGGCTACAGTCCATAGGGTCACAGAGCTGGACATGCCTGAAGTGACAGCATGCATGCGCAAAACCATGGGAGAGTGATGCATGCCAGGTAGGAGAAGATGCAGAGGGACTTCATGTGCTAATTTCATCTCCTCCAAACTTCTGCCTCAGACCGGGCTGGCATGAGCCGGGCAGAGGTCAGTCAAAGGCATAAGAAGCTCCAACCTGCAAGCTCCTTTCCCTTTTGACTTCCAGCCACTGTCTCATTTGTTAGCCTTTGGCCACTTGTGACTACTGAACCCTTGAAATATAGCCGGTTTGAATTGAGATGTGCTATGTCAAATACACCCAGATTTCAAAGACTTACTACCTCCCCCTCAAAAGAAAATAAAATATCTCATTCATAAATATTTATATTGATTACATATTAAAGTCATGATCTTCCTGGAAGCAATTCATGGAAATGCTGGTCAGTGAGATATAAAAGGATATTATGTGCATTCGTGAGTGTATGCTCAGGCTCTTCAGTCCTGTCTGACTCCGTGTGACCCTGTGGACTGCAGTCCGCTAGACTCCTCTGTCCGTGAGATTCTCCAGGGGAAAAATACTGGAGTCATGTGATGTCCTCCTCTAGGGGATCTTCCCAACCCAGCGATCAAACACATGTCTTCTGTATCTCCTACCGTGGCAGGTAGATTTTTTTTCCCATTGAGCCACCTGGGAAGCCCCCATAACACTTAGAAGTTGTATTAAAAAATAATACAGGGCTTCCCCGGTGGTCCAGTGGGTAAAGAGTCTGTCTTACAGTGCAAAGGGCACCAGTTCAACCCCTGGCCCAGGAAGATCCCAGGTGCTGCAGAGCAGCTGGACTGGTGTGTCCAACTACAAGCCAGCACTCTGGAGCGCATGTGCCCAGAGCCAGTGCTCTGCAATGAGAGAGGCCACTGCAATAGGAGGCCCACACAGGCCAAAGAATAAACATGGATGAAAATAAATAAATAACCAACCAATAAAAGAGACCAAAAATTTTAAATGCAGGAGCGTAAGAGAGACGGATTCCATCCCTGGGTTGGGATGATCCCCTGGGGGAGAGTACAGCAACCCACTCCAGTCATCTTGCCTGGAAAATCCCATGAACAGAGGAGCCTGGTGGGCTACAGTCCATAGGGTCACAGAGCTGGACATGCCTGAAGTGACAGCATGCATGCGCAAAACCATGGGAGAGTGATGCATGCCAGGTAGGAGAAGATGCAGAGGGACTTCATGTGCTAATTTCATCTCCTCCAAACTTCTGCCTCAGACCGGGCTGGCATGAGCCGGGCAGAGGTCAGTCAAAGGCATAAGAAGCTCCAACCTGCAAGCTCCTTTCCCTTTTGACTTCCAGCCACTGTCTCATTTGTTAGCCTTTGGCCACTTGTGACTACTGAACCCTTGAAATATAGCCGGTTTGAATTGAGATGTGCTATGTCAAATACACCCAGATTTCAAAGACTTACTACCTCCCCCTCAAAAGAAAATAAAATATCTCATTCATAAATATTTATATTGATTACATATTAAAGTCATGATCTTCCTGGAAGCAATTCATGGAAATGCTGGTCAGTGAGATATAAAAGGATATTATGTGCATTCGTGAGTGTATGCTCAGGCTCTTCAGTCCTGTCTGACTCCGTGTGACCCTGTGGACTGCAGTCCGCTAGACTCCTCTGTCCGTGAGATTCTCCAGGGAAGAATACTGGAGTCATGTGATGTCCTCCTCTAGGGGATCTTCCCAACCCAGCGATCAAACACATGTCTTCTGTATCTCCTACCGTGGCAGGTAGATTTTTTTTCCCATTGAGCCACCTGGGAAGCCCCCATAACACTTAGAAGTTGTATTAAAAAATAATACAGGGCTTCCCCGGTGGTCCAGTGGGTAAAGAGTCTGTCTTACAGTGCAAAGGGCACCAGTTCAACCCCTGGCCCAGGAAGATCCCAGGTGCTGCAGAGCAGCTGGACTGGTGTGTCCAACTACAAGCCAGCACTCTGGAGCGCATGTGCCCAGAGCCAGTGCTCTGCAATGAGAGAGGCCACTGCAATAGGAGGCCCACACAGGCCAAAGAATAAACATGGATGAAAATAAATAAATAACCAACCAATAAAAGAGACCAAAAAATTTTTAAATAATAATACATTAAAACAAACCTTACCTGTCACCGTTTAAAAAAAACACGACTGGGATAATACAAAAGTTTTAAATTACATAAGTGTCCCACATCTTTCTTCTATTGAACAGAGCTCACTGACACTCTCATTGGGAACACACTTCAAAAGATCAAGGACACTAGGCTGTTGGTATAATTAAAGTTCCATCAAAATCTGCGAGCACAAGAGTTTACCCAGCCCACAAATGTCCTCTTACGATCAGAAGGAAAAGAGCTACAGCTGTTTTGACCAAATGGATCTCATTAAATTAATTACATTAGCACTGGACAGCTCACTCAAAGTCCTCGAGGAGTTTTAATAAAATCAGCAGTGTAGAAGCAGAAAGAGATCATCTACTGAATCCTACCCTAGAGATAAGGTTGCAGGTTCAGAGAGCTCTGCTGACCAGAGGAAGGTCATAGAGCAAGATGGCGGCTCACAATCCACTGCGCTTTCTCTACAGCATGGTGTCTTATCCTGAGGCTTGAGGCAGTCGCTGTGGTTGGCTACACGTGGCTCCTGAACCCTTGAAATGGAGCGGGCCCTGGTTGAGAGGCTCTGTAAGTCAGGGGTCCCAACCCCCAGGATCTAATGCTTAATGAACTGAGGGGGAGCTGATGTGATAATAATGGAAATAAATGTAATGTGCTTGAGTCATCCCCAAACCATCTCCTCCAGGCCCACCCATGGAAAAATTGTCTTCCACAAAACCAGCCCCTGGTGCCCAAAAGGTTGGGGATTCGGCTGTGAAGTGTCAAATACATGCCAGGTTTCAAAGATTTAGTATCTCCTTCAAAAGAATGTAGACTATCTCATTCGTAATTATTTTCTATTGATTGCATGCTAAAATTATAACATTTTTGAAATTATATTAAATAAGATCTATTTAACTTCACCTATCCATCTTTACTTCTCTTAATGTGACTGGCTAATACAAAGGTTTTAAATCATATGCTTCTGTTGGACAGCACAGTTCTAGAATGTTATGGGCTGTTTATGGCCTTAATTCTTTTACAATAATATTTCATTTCAGTGAGGTCTTCCTCTTTCAAACTAAAAGAGTGACCCTGCTAGCAGAACTCAGGCCCATTCAGTCTGTGTGAGGTAGGTCACCGTTTAAAAACCACGACTGGGATAATACAAAAGTTTTAAATTACATAAGTGTCCCACATCTTTCTTCTATTGAACAGAGCTCACTGACACTCTCATTGGGAACACACTTCAAAAGATCAAGGACACTAGGCTGTTGGTATAATTAAAGTTCCATCAAAATCTGCGAGCACAAGAGTTTACCCAGCCCACAAATGTCCTCTTACGATCAGAAGGAAAAGAGCTACAGCTGTTTTGACCAAATGGATCTCATTAAATTAATTACATTAGCACTGGACAGCTCACTCAAAGTCCTCGAGGAGTTTTAATAAAATCAGCAGTGTAGAAGCAGAAAGAGATCATCTACTGAATCCTACCCTAGAGATAAGGTTGCAGGTTCAGAGAGCTCTGCTGACCAGAGGAAGGTCATAGAGCAAGATGGCGGCTCACAATCCACTGCGCTTTCTCTACAGCATGGTGTCTTATCCTGAGGCTTGAGGCAGTCGCTGTGGTTGGCTACACGTGGCTCCTGAACCCTTGAAATGGAGCGGGCCCTGGTTGAGAGGCTCTGTAAGTCAGGGGTCCCAACCCCCAGGATCTAATGCTTAATGAACTGAGGGGGAGCTGATGTGATAATAATGGAAATAAATGTAATGTGCTTGAGTCATCCCCAAACCATCTCCTCCAGGCCCACCCATGGAAAAATTGTCTTCCACAAAACCAGCCCCTGGTGCCCAAAAGGTTGGGGATTCGGCTGTGAAGTGTCAAATACATGCCAGGTTTCAAAGATTTAGTATCTCCTTCAAAAGAATGTAGACTATCTCATTCGTAATTATTTTCTATTGATTGCATGCTAAAATTATAACATTTTTGAAATTATATTAAATAAGATCTATTTAACTTCACCTATCCATCTTTACTTCTCTTAATGTGACTGGCTAATACAAAGGTTTTAAATCATATGCTTCTGTTGGACAGCACAGTTCTAGAATGTTATGGGCTGTTTATGGCCTTAATTCTTTTACAATAATATTTCATTTCAGTGAGGTCTTCCTCTTTTCAAACTAAAAGAGTGACCCTGCTAGCAGAACTCCAGGCCCATTCAGTCTGTGTGAGGTAGGTCTCTTTCAAACCAAATCATAAAAGTGTTGGTCTCTTACGGATTGTTTGCAAACCCACTTAAACTTCCCTAAACAAACAAACAAAAACAGCATTTATAGCACGGCGGACTGCAGTCCATTGGGTTGCAGAGTGGGACCGGACTTAGCGACTGAACAACAACAAAAAGAGGTACAATAGTGTGTCTCGAAATCTGAAGGCCAGAAGCAGAATCGAGCCTCGTGAGAGACCAAACACAAGCCCTGAAAAAGCCAAGAATCAAAGTTCTTCTCTCTTTACCTCCCTTTGCAAAAGTTTTATTATCTCATCTTTTTGTCCAGTCACTTTCATTTCACTGAGAGCCCTGAATCCAAATGTCTCTCTGCTTCTTCTGAATTCAGCAGAATCAGTCACCAGAACAGAGTGGATCAAGATGACCTGCTTACCAGAGTACAGGTAATTTATTTTATCCCCAGTCACGCCAGACACTGCATTTTACATTTGGATCCTGTCGCTCCGAGCTGTGATTTATGTATCAGACTTGACAATGAGACGTCTGCCCTGTGCACGTGGAGAAAACTTCGATCTGAATCAAACAGCAGAAGGAGCTGTGCCAAGGATGGTCACGATGTAATGGGGGGACAAGCCTCCTCGCCGACAGGGAGCTTGCAAAATTAGGTGGAAAGGGAGGCTGCTCATTGAGACAGCTCATGATTACAAAGATCTGCATAAGTGGAAGACTGTAGAAACAAAAAGTCATCCCTCCAAACCCTAATGGGACCCGGTCAGATGAAAAGCATGGTCAAGGTTAGACCTCTCATGCATGTGGCAGATGTTCCCCAAATGGACTGAACCAAGCCCTGCAGAGAAGAATCCCCTCACTGACCCCCCTACTCTAGCCTGTCCCAGAGCCAACACCTCTCCATCCGTCCTTCCAGTCTTGCCTGTGCCATGTTACCTGGAAGGAAAACCATGTTGCCTTCACAGCACAGTTCTAGAATGTTATGGGCTGTTTATGGCCTTAATTCTTTTACAATAATATTTCATTTCAGTGAGGTCTTCCTCTTTTCAAACTAAAAGAGTGACCCTGCTAGCAGAACTCCAGGCCCATTCAGTCTGTGTGAGGTAGGTCTCTTTCAAACCAAATCATAAAAGTGTTGGTCTCTTACGGATTGTTTGCAAACCCACTTAAACTTCCCTAAACAAACAAACAAAAACAGCATTTATAGCACGGCGGACTGCAGTCCATTGGGTTGCAGAGTGGGACCGGACTTAGCGACTGAACAACAACAAAAAGAGGTACAATAGTGTGTCTCGAAATCTGAAGGCCAGAAGCAGAATCGAGCCTCGTGAGAGACCAAACACAAGCCCTGAAAAAGCCAAGAATCAAAGTTCTTCTCTTTACCTCCCTTTGCAAAAGTTTTATTATCTCATCTTTTTGTCCAGTCACTTTCATTTCACTGAGAGCCCTGAATCCAAATGTCTCTCTGCTTCTTCTGAATTCAGCAGAATCAGTCACCAGAACAGAGTGGATCAAGATGACCTGCTTACCAGAGTACAGGTAATTTATTTTATCCCCAGTCACGCCAGACACTGCATTTTACATTTGGATCCTGTCGCTCCGAGCTGTGATTTATGTATCAGACTTGACAATGAGACGTCTGCCCTGTGCACGTGGAGAAAACTTCGATCTGAATCAAACAGCAGAAGGAGCTGTGCCAAGGATGGTCACGATGTAATGGGGGGACAAGCCTCCTCGCCGACAGGGAGCTTGCAAAATTAGGTGGAAAGGGAGGCTGCTCATTGAGACAGCTCATGATTACAAAGATCTGCATAAGTGGAAGACTGTAGAAACAAAAAGTCATCCCTCCAAACCCTAATGGGACCCGGTCAGATGAAAAGCATGGTCAAGGTTAGACCTCTCATGCATGTGGCAGATGTTCCCCAAATGGACTGAACCAAGCCCTGCAGAGAAGAATCCCCTCACTGACCCCCCTACTCTAGCCTGTCCCAGAGCCAACACCTCTCCCATCCCCGTCCTTCCAGTCTTGCCTGTGCCATGTTACCTGGAAGGAAAACCATGTTGCACTAGCTAGATTCACCACTAGCTGGTGAAACACATTCACCAGTTCAGTGGAGAGGAAGGTCCAAGAACAAGGGACAGAGGTCTGAGCAGTTTGGGTGGAGATGAACAGGACAAGTCTGAACCTCTGATGGAATGAAGGGCATTGGAATATCCCACTCCAAAATAAGCCTGAAAATTATTTTGAATTGAAAGCATTTAAGAAGCAATAAGTGCAAGAAAGCTCTCCCTACCTGTCCTCTTTTCTACCTAAAGAAAAGATATAGATTTTCCCTTTACTGGAGAGAGACTCTTATCAGTCCAGAGAAGACACCACTGGCAGTGGCTCAGTCACGTCTGACTCTATGCGACTCCATGAACTGTCGCGAGCCAGGGTCCTCCGTCCATGGCACCAGAGGATTCTGCAAAGAAACCTCACTCCATTTCTTCCCATTCATTCACCTTCCTGCCACTTGCCAGCCTTGGAAGCCTGACTCTGCTTTCCTCTGACTGTTATCTCTATACAGATGCGTTGTCCTTTGTTGACAGGGTTCTATAAGCCAGCGTTCTTTTTTTTTTTTTTTTCATTATACATTTTTTTGACGTATGGGCTTGCCAGGTGGTGTTGGTGGTAAAGAACCTGCCTGCCAATGCAGGAGATGGAAGAGACATCGGTTTGATCCCTGGGTCAGGAAAATTCCCTGGAGAAGGGCAACCCACTCTAGAATTCTTGCCTGGAGAATCCCCATGGACCAAGGAGCCCGGTGGACTACAGTCCACGGGCTCACGAAGAGTTGGACAGGACTGTGGTGACTTAGCACACAGAACATGGCAGCAGAGTTGACTTACAATGTTTCAGGTGCACAGCAAGCTGATTCAGTTATACATCCACACATACATTCTTTTTTAGATTGTTTTCCGTTATAAGTTAGTACAAGACAATGACTATAGCTCCCTGCGCTATTGTATAGTGAATCTATGCTGTTTAAATCAGAGTTCTGAGCCACCATCTTAATTTACTATTTTGGGTTTCTACCAAAATTATTTACTTTTTTTTTTTTTAACATTTATTTATTTATTTATTTTGGTGGGGTGGGGAGGGAGGGGGACGGGCGGGCCACTTCTATTGGTCTTTCATTTCTCTATTTTCGTCCGTCTTTGTTCTTTGGCTCCTGTGGGCTTCCCATCGCGGTGGCCCCTGTTGTCGCAGAGCACTGGCTCTGGGCGCATGCACCCCAGGGCTCCGGCTCGGTAATTGGACACATCGGTCCAGCTGCTCCGCGGCACGTGGGATCTTCCCAGGCCAGGGATCGAACCTGTGCCCCTTGCACTGCAAGGCGGTGTCCTTACCCACTGGACCACCAGGGAAGCCCTATTTACCATTATGATTTACCATGGTGGGAGAAACCCACCATTTTGGGTTTTTCCCACGTGATGTGCACTGTATCTTAACCAACTGTTTTTCTCTAGTTAATCTTTTGTTAGAGTCCCAGTTGAACACCTAAGATGCTTAGAGGTGAAGTTTGGCCTCTCCTACGAGACCTCTCTTCAAGGGAAGGAAGACATAAACCAGGTGGAAGAATGACAGCTTGATGACAGAGGTTGAGCTGGGCTGAGAATGAAGGGGGGATTTCCACAGGCAGCCGTGGAGAAGAGCCTCTGGGAAAAGATTTTCTGGGCAAAATCTCGAAAATCTGTCACAGAAGAGAGCCACCCAGGAGAGAACATGACAATCAGAGCTGACTTATTCTATTAGTCCCCCTTGGAAACCACCTCAGAAGAAGGCTAAATATGTTCACCTTGGGGCTGAGCTAATGGGCAGTGGAAAATTGTGTCATCTACCCTGCAGTAGTCCACAGTAATCCAGAGAAACTGAGTGGGGTGTCTCCATGGGGCAATGGGGATCCCAGAAAGGACTCACTGCCCACCAAAGACTGGACACCTGGGTCCAGAGTCCAGGCTGCTTGCTGGCATTCTCCACATCATGATATGTGACTGTTGCAGAGGAATTTCTCCTCTTATGTTATTACACTGAGGTCTGTGAATTAAACTGGCAAAAGAGAGATTAACCAGAGAAAATGGTTTGTGTACAGGTTGGCGCCAACCCAAGAAGTAACCAATTTGCTAAATATAGTATGATCTTAGATAGCACAGGTTTGAACTGTGAGGGTCCACTGATCCACAGATTTATTTTTTCAGTAGTACTACGGTGCCACTCAGTTCCGAGTTGATTGACTCCACCTCATAACTTAGCTGTAAAGAATCCACCTGCAATGCCGGAGACCTGGGTTTGATTCTTGGGTTGGGAAGATCCCTTGGAGAAGGGAATGGCAACTCACTCCAGTATTCTTGCCTGGAGAATTCCATGACTCGTCCATGGGGTTGGGAAGAGTTGGGCCCAGCTGAGTGACGTGACAGATATAGAGGAACCCTGGATGTGGGTAGGGGTGGGAAGATGGGACTATAAATTATACACAGATTAACCCCTGTGTTGCTCAAGAGTCAAACTGCAGCTGAAGTCAGAGGATACATCTAGTAGGGGAAAGGGAAGGGGAGCAAAAGACTTTTATGGGTGTAGGGAAAAAAATAAATGAGTTTTTAGGAGAACAATCAAGAGATAAAGTTTGTGATCATATTTGTCTATACAAGTGTGAGCCTGAAAGGCTATAGTCCATGGGGTTGCAAAGAGTCAGACACAACAGAGCACCAACACCACGATACAAGCGTGGGTAAGCTTTCCACATCCCTAGAGGCCTCAAAACCTGCCTAGAGGAGGGATGTGGTGTGAATTTTATTCGCATTCTCCCTTCTGCGGGGTAAATCTGCCCTGTTGAAGGAATTTACAGCAGCCTGATTTCCCAGAATTGGTTGCTTTGATCAAATGAGGAAAGCAGCCCTGGGTTTCTTTCTCCATTTTCTGATTCTCAATTGCCTTCAGCTAAAATAATCTTTATGCCAAAGTGGCAATACTTTGAGTGTCTTCTGATCTCCTTGGGAGAGGGGGCAGTTTCCAACAGCTACCCTAGGATGCAGCGGCTCCATGGAGCTGACCCTCCAGGTTCCCACTATGGGCACCTTGACCCCAGCGTGCCCCCACCTTCCCAGGGCATCCTTCACCTTCCTGTCACCCCCCACCACCACCACCATGGCTCCCATCTCCCTCTGCAGGTTGGCGCCAACCCAAGAAGTAACCAATTTGCTAAATATAGTATGATCTTAGATAGCACAGGTTTGAACTGTGAGGGTCCACTGATCCACAGATTTATTTTTTCAGTAGTACTACGGTGCCACTCAGTTCCGAGTTGATTGACTCCACCTCATAACTTAGCTGTAAAGAATCCACCTGCAATGCCGGAGACCTGGGTTTGATTCTTGGGTTGGGAAGATCCCTTGGAGAAGGGAATGGCAACTCACTCCAGTATTCTTGCCTGGAGAATTCCATGACTCGTCCATGGGGTTGGGAAGAGTTGGGCCCAGCTGAGTGACGTGACAGATATAGAGGAACCCTGGATGTGGGTAGGGGTGGGAAGATGGGACTATAAATTATACACAGATTAACCCCTGTGTTGCTCAAGAGTCAAACTGCAGCTGAAGTCAGAGGATACATCTAGTAGGGGAAAGGGAAGGGGAGCAAAAGACTTTTATGGGTGTTGGGAAAAAAATAAATGAGTTTTTAGGAGAACAATCAAGAGATAAAGTTTGTGATCATATTTGTCTATACAAGTGTGAGCCTGAAAGGCTATAGTCCATGGGGTTGCAAAGAGTCAGACACAACAGAGCACCAACACCACGATACAAGCGTGGGTAAGCTTTCCACATCCCTAGAGGCCTCAAAACCTGCCTAGAGGAGGGATGTGGTGTGAATTTTATTCGCATTCTCCCTTCTGCGGGGTAAATCTGCCCTGTTGAAGGAATTTACAGCAGCCTGATTTCCCAGAATTGGTTGCTTTGATCAAATGAGGAAAGCAGCCCTGGGTTTCTTTCTCCATTTTCTGATTCTCAATTGCCTTCAGCTAAAATAATCTTTATGCCAAAGTGGCAATACTTTGAGTGTCTTCTGATCTCCTTGGGAGAGGGGGCAGTTTCCAACAGCTACCCTAGGATGCAGCGGCTCCATGGAGCTGACCCTCCAGGTTCCCACTATGGGCACCTTGACCCCAGCGTGCCCCCACCTTCCCAGGGCATCCTTCACCTTCCTGTCACCCCCCACCACCACCACCATGGCTCCCAGCTCCCTCTGCTGGGTGCTGGGGAACTAGCCGGCGAGTGGGGACCTGAGGAAGAAAGAAGGACAGTGATGAAAGGAACCAGCTTCTATCTTTACTGCTGTTTTGTTTCCCTGGGAGGGAGGAGTGGGGTGGGGCTGTCAACTATAAAAAAGGCTAAGCAATTTTAATCAGGGCTTTGAAATGCAAACCCCACACACGAAGCAAAGGGGTTAATAGTGCAAAATAGGGGGAGGAGGTGGATTATTTTTAGATATCTCAAGAAGCTAAAAACTTGCTGAAAAATACCCACAGAATCTGCACCAAAGGTGAGGGGCCGGATGGGAGGAGTTAGGAAGAGGGTCCAGTTAAGATGGTGATAGTGGTAAAGAACCTGCCTGCCCATGCAGGAGACCTGGGTTCGATCCCTGGGTCAGAAAGATCCCCTGGAGGAGGTCATGGCAACCCACTCCAGTATTCTTGCCTGGAGAATCCCAGGGACAGAGGAGCCTGGTGGGCTACAGTCCATGGGGTCCCAAAGAGTTGGACACAACTAAGCACATGTACATGCAGGCTAAGGAGACAGTACATAAGGGTCCAGTTAACTGTCAGCTAAGGGTCAGGGCCAGAAGACCTCCTTGTGCTGAGGAGGCTGTGAGAGCAGAAGTAGGGAATTTAACTGAAACTGAGCAGGGCCCTGGGCAGCGTGTGTGGGATTCAAGCGTCTGGGGAAGAGAAGCTGGGCTCTGGCTGTGAGATGCAAGACTAGGCTCCAGAGCCCAAGTTTAAACCCGGTGGGGCGGGTCCAGACAGAGGGAAGAGCAGTGGATTCATCCTTAGTGAAGTGGACTGCAGGAAAGCAGAAATGTAAAGAAGACAGGGAGCACATGTATGGATAGTAGCAAGAAGACCTCGGGGCCAGGAGTCCTGCGTCCCCCGCCTGCCAGCCTGTATCATGGCAGTGTGGACCCTGCCCTGTGCCCATCCCACAGTGATGGGGCTGTCAACTAAAAAAAGATAGGTTCCCACTATGGGCACCTTGACCCCAGCGTGCCCCCACCTTCCCAGGGCATCCTTCACCTTCCTGTCACCCCCCACCACCACCACCATGGCTCCCAGCTCCCTCTGCTGGGTGCTGGGGAACTAGCCGGCGAGTGGGGACCTGAGGAAGAAAGAAGGACAGTGATGAAAGGAACCAGCTTCTATCTTTACTGCTGTTTTGTTTCCCTGGGAGGGAGGAGGGGTGGGGCTGTCAACTATAAAAAAGGCTAAGCAATTTTAATCAGGGCTTTGAAATGCAAACCCCACACACGAAGCAAAGGGGTTAATAGTGCAAAATAGGGGGAGGAGGTGGATTATTTTTAGATATCTCAAGAAGCTAAAAACTTGCTGAAAAATACCCACAGAATCTGCACCAAAGGTGAGGGGCCGGATGGGAGGAGTTAGGAAGAGGGTCCAGTTAAGATGGTGATAGTGGTAAAGAACCTGCCTGCCCATGCAGGAGACCTGGGTTCGATCCCTGGGTCAGAAAGATCCCCTGGAGGAGGTCATGGCAACCCACTCCAGTATTCTTGCCTGGAGAATCCCAGGGACAGAGGAGCCTGGTGGGCTACAGTCCATGGGGTCCCAAAGAGTTGGACACAACTAAGCACATGTACATGCAGGCTAAGGAGACAGTACATAAGGGTCCAGTTAACTGTCAGCTAAGGGTCAGGGCCAGAAGACCTCCTTGTGCTGAGGAGGCTGTGAGAGCAGAAGTAGGGAATTTAACTGAAACTGAGCAGGGCCCTGGGCAGCGTGTGTGGGATTCAAGCGTCTGGGGAAGAGAAGCTGGGCTCTGGCTGTGAGATGCAAGACTAGGCTCCAGAGCCCAAGTTTAAACCCGGTGGGGCGGGTCCAGACAGAGGGAAGAGCAGTGGATTCATCCTTAGTGAAGTGGACTGCAGGAAAGCAGAAATGTAAAGAAGACAGGGAGCACATGTATGGATAGTAGCAAGAAGACCTCGGGGCCAGGAGTCCTGCGTCCCCCGCCTGCCAGCCTGTATCATGGCAGTGTGGACCCTGCCCTGTGCCCATCCCACAGTGATGGGGCTGTCAACTAAAAAAAGATAAAACAACTTGAGAGGTGTGGGTTAAGTTTTATTTGGGGTATAATTAGGATTGCAGCCTGGGAGGCAGCACCCCAGATAGCTCTGAGAGACTACTCCAAAGACATAGGGGAGGAAAGCCAATATAAGGGTTTCAGTGTAGGGGGAATTCAAATGCCATCAAGTAAAGTGTTTCCAAAGGGGTTTTTGTTTTACCAATGGTTTGGGTCTGACAGGCAGAAGTTTAAGGGTTTTTGTTTTACAACTAGTTTGGGTCTGTCTAGCGCTTTTCCGGGTGTGAGGAGATGCAAGGATTGAGATGATAAAATCTATTCCTAAAAGTCATTTACCTATCCAAAGACCTGCCCCACCAAATTCCCTGGAGCACAGACTGCCTCTACCCCACCCTGATCTCCATCAGCAGGTATCGAAGGTCAGCAGCTCTCAACAGCACTGGCTCTGGTCTCTGCAGAGGCAGGGGGCAAATGTCCTTGTTGTCCAGACATTGGCAATGCAATTGGTAAATGCCAGTTTGTAGTTGACAGGGCCAGAAGTGCACCTCTCACATAATCCTGCACACGTGTGTAGTGGAAAAGATAACTTCACAACACAGAGCTGAGGCGGATGCACACCATGATGGATGAATGCAGGGCCACAAGATGTTTGCTCTGGGCAAGTCTCCATGGCAACAGGGCCCCAGGCGGAATAGGACAGGGTTAAACACAGCTGATGCAGCACCACTATAGAGCTGAGGTGCAGGATGAACAAAACTCCCACCCTAATGCCCCTTGCAGCCAGCTGAAGGAAGTCAGAGATCAGGCTACTGTGGCCCGTTCAGCGGGGGGTGTGGGATTCAAGCGTCTGGGGAAGAGAAGCTGGGCTCTGGCTGTGAGATGCAAGACTAGGCTCCAGAGCCCAAGTTTAAACCCGGTGGGGCGGGTCCAGACAGAGGGAAGAGCAGTGGATTCATCCTTAGTGAAGTGGACTGCAGGAAAGCAGAAATGTAAAGAAGACAGGGAGCACATGTATGGATAGTAGCAAGAAGACCTCGGGGCCAGGAGTCCTGCGTCCCCCGCCTGCCAGCCTGTATCATGGCAGTGTGGACCCTGCCCTGTGCCCATCCCACAGTGATGGGGCTGTCAACTAAAAAAAGATAAAACAACTTGAGAGGTGTGGGTTAAGTTTTATTTGGGGTATAATTAGGATTGCAGCCTGGGAGGCAGCACCCCAGATAGCTCTGAGAGACTACTCCAAAGACATAGGGGAGGAAAGCCAATATAAGGGTTTCAGTGTAGGGGGAATTCAAATGCCATCAAGTAAAGTTTTTCCCAAAAGGGGTTTTTGTTTTACCAATGGTTTGGGTCTGACAGGCAGAAGTTTAAGGGTTTTTGTTTTACAACTAGTTTGGGTCTGTCTAGCGCTTTTCCGGGTGTGAGGAGATGCAAGGATTGAGATGATAAAATCTATTCCTAAAAGTCATTTACCTATCCAAAGACCTGCCCCACCAAATTCCCTGGAGCACAGACTGCCTCTACCCCACCCTGATCTCCATCAGCAGGTATCGAAGGTCAGCAGCTCTCAACAGCACTGGCTCTGGTCTCTGCAGAGGCAGGGGGCAAATGTCCTTGTTGTCCAGACATTGGCAATGCAATTGGTAAATGCCAGTTTGTAGTTGACAGGGCCAGAAGTGCACCTCTCACATAATCCTGCACACGTGTGTAGTGGAAAAGATAACTTCACAACACAGAGCTGAGGCGGATGCACACCATGATGGATGAATGCAGGGCCACAAGATGTTTGCTCTGGGCAAGTCTCCATGGCAACAGGGCCCCAGGCGGAATAGGACAGGGTTAAACACAGCTGATGCAGCACCACTATAGAGCTGAGGTGCAGGATGAACAAAACTCCCACCCTAATGCCCCTTGCAGCCAGCTGAAGGAAGTCAGAGATCAGGCTACTGTGGCTGCTCCTAGCCTCCTAGCCTCTCCCAGCTCAGGCGACGTCCCAAGCCAGCTCTTCATTTGGGGACTCTGATGCCTTCCATCTGCCACTCCTGGGAAGCTGTGCGCCTCAAATTGGATCAAATGCCTGGTGATGGAATTACTAGGAAGTGCAAGGAGGCCTGGGAGGGCTGGCAAGGGGAGAAGCGTGGGCAGCAGGTGGGGAAAGGGGAATTGCTGTGGATAAAGCAGCCAGCAGCTGCTGCGAGGGGCTGGAGGGGAGGAAAATGAGATCTGACTCAACTGAGCAAAGACAAAGTAACGGGCAGAACCAGCCTCCCATCCTGGGTCTGCGGACCACCTGCTCCAGGCGGGAGAGGCCGTGGTCCGCCCCAGAGCCCTGCAACTCCAACCTTGCTTGCCTCTGGGACATGTTAGCTGTGTCTCTTCCTTTCCCACTTCCTCAAATGCCTCTACTCAGCTGATCCTGAATTTGCCAGCCTTGTAGGTAAGGTCTGTAAGATACAATTGCCAAGACTCCAAAATAAACACCAACCCGGAAAGCATGCCCCATTCTAGAGTGGGGAAGGAGGTTTCGCCTTCAGAGACCCCTTCTCCTCTGGGAAGGAGACTCTGGGAGGCTCGTTATCTGTCAAAAGGGCAATACAGTGTCCTCAGGGACAGATTTCATGACCTATCAGTCTTTGGCACATCGCTGCATGGAGCTCATCTTAAAGGAAAGGAAATA
Source organism: Tragulus kanchil (assembly GCA_022376925.1). Taxonomy (NCBI): domain Eukaryota; kingdom Metazoa; phylum Chordata; class Mammalia; order Artiodactyla; family Tragulidae; genus Tragulus; species Tragulus kanchil. The sequence goes on from JAIOJX010000003.1 coordinate 142,532,698, forward strand.
CTCTGCCCGCGTCTTGTCAGAGGGCTCTGAGGAAGGAGAGATGATGCCCCGAAGAGTGGTGGAGAGACAGCAAGGAGGAGAGTTTACCCTGAGTTGAAAGGAGTAGGAGAGGAGGGAGGCAATAAGAGAGGCTGGAAAGAGACACAGAGAAGAAGGAAGGGGCTGGGCACCAGAGAGAGAGAGAGACTTCTGCCTGTATAGTGTTTCTACTCACCTCATCTGGCACCAGCCTCCCAGGGGCCTGTTTTCATCAGAATGAGAATGTGAGTCAATTTGGTCTTTGCGTATTTCCCCCCAAGAGCAATTTGTTCTAATCAGCATCTCTAACAGCATTCTTCTCTCAAGACCCCTTACCTTAACTCACCACCTGCCCTTCTGGAGGCCAAGAACAGACATATATCCGGATACACGCAGAACCCGCTGCACCAACTGGAGGGAAACTGGAGGACCTGAGACGGATGCGGTAGGAGTTCTTCCTGCCCTTGGAATGTGGCCCTGGCAAGAGGCGTCTGCCCCATCTCCTCTCACTCCCAAGCACGTGGATCGCTGCTCTTCTCTGCACTCTTCACCCACGAATGGCCACGCGGCCTCAAGAGCCTGACTTGCAGACGTGGCACCTGGAGCCAAACTTCCATCAGAATCAGGGAAGGCATGAAGTGAGCAGCGACGTGACTGAGTTGAGGATAAAGAGATGCTGAGTTTAGAGAGCCTGAGCACTCCTGCAGCCACAGCTGGAATCTGATCCTCCTGCCTCATTGGTCCAACCGGCACAGACAATAACAGAAGAGGACATCGATGCCGAGATGGCGGGTGATCAGCAAGCGTCCATCTGAAACTTCGCCTGTCCCTAAGCTCAGGGCAGTCCCTTTCTCCCTCCGTGCCTCTGTTTCCTGACCTGCACAACCAGGACAGTTTCAAGTCATTTCAATTATTCCCTCAATGAACAAGCATCAGGTGAGGACCTACTATAACCCAGAGACCAGGGCTGAGAGCTGAGAAAACTAAATACTACAGGAGCACCTTCAGCATCGTCTTGCCCAGGGACAGATTTCATGACCTATCAGTCTTTGGCACATCGCTGCATGGAGCTCATCTTAAAGGAAAGGAAATACTCTGCCCGCGTCTTGTCAGAGGGCTCTGAGGAAGGAGAGATGATGCCCCGAAGAGTGGTGGAGAGACAGCAAGGAGGAGAGTTTACCCTGAGTTGAAAGGAGTAGGAGAGGAGGGAGGCAATAAGAGAGGCTGGAAAGAGACACAGAGAAGAAGGAAGGGGCTGGGCACCAGAGAGAGAGAGAGACTTCTGCCTGTATAGTGTTTCTACTCACCTCATCTGGCACCAGCCTCCCAGGGGCCTGTTTTCATCAGAATGAGAATGTGAGTCAATTTGGTCTTTGCGTATTTCCCCCCAAGAGCAATTTGTTCTAATCAGCATCTCTAACAGCATTCTTCTCTCAAGACCCCTTACCTTAACTCACCACCTGCCCTTCTGGAGGCCAAGAACAGACATATATCCGGATACACGCAGAACCCGCTGCACCAACTGGAGGGAAACTGGAGGACCTGAGACGGATGCGGTAGGAGTTCTTCCTGCCCTTGGAATGTGGCCCTGGCAAGAGGCGTCTGCCCCATCTCCTCTCACTCCCAAGCACGTGGATCGCTGCTCTTCTCTGCACTCTTCACCCACGAATGGCCACGCGGCCTCAAGAGCCTGACTTGCAGACGTGGCACCTGGAGCCAAACTTCCATCAGAATCAGGGAAGGCATGAAGTGAGCAGCGACGTGACTGAGTTGAGGATAAAGAGATGCTGAGTTTAGAGAGCCTGAGCACTCCTGCAGCCACAGCTGGAATCTGATCCTCCTGCCTCATTGGTCCAACCGGCACAGACAATAACAGAAGAGGACATCGATGCCGAGATGGCGGGTGATCAGCAAGCGTCCATCTGAAACTTCGCCTGTCCCTAAGCTCAGGGCAGTCCCTTTCTCCCTCCGTGCCTCTGTTTCCTGACCTGCACAACCAGGACAGTTTCAAGTCATTTCAATTATTCCCTCAATGAACAAGCATCAGGTGAGGACCTACTATAACCCAGAGACCAGGGCTGAGAGCTGAGAAAACTAAATACTACAGCCCTTCAACTGAAAGCACCTGTGCCTCCCTATTGAGAAGCCTCCACTGATGACCCCGCACAGACCAGGAGGGAGGCAGGAAAGTTCCAGATGAAAACTCCAAGGGAGGAGGCCTCAGTGCTCTGTCCATGGCTTCATAACTGGCCATGGCTGGACTGGGCTGTGGAACCGGGCCTCTAACCTTGGAAGCCCAGATGGCCCAGAAGTTTGAAGGCAGCCTGTGGTGGAGGTCTTGGGGGGAATGTGGGTGGTATAGGTTTGAGGTTTGTGTTCCCCAAAATTCATGTCGAAATATTCACCCCCAAGATGATGGTTTTAGGAGATGGAGGCCTTTGGGAGGTGAGACGTTCTTGAGAATAGGGCCATGAATGGGTTCAAGGCTCTACAGGAGGGGCTTGGGAACGTTCTCTTGCCCCTCATGCCATGTAAACTCAGTGAGAAGACAGCCATCTGTGAGGAAGTGGGTTCTCACCAGACAGCAAATCTGCTGGCATCTTGATCTTGGACTTCCTTCTTGCTCATTGGATCCTGTGCCCTTGGAGAACTAGCTTCCATGTCTGAAGTTCCTCGATCCTAAGACCAGAGGTGTGAGCTCTGGACGGCAGCCCCCGCCGAGCCCATCCTTCTGCTCCCATAGGTGAGCAGAGACAACTTCTGGTGATTCCAGAGTCCAGCCTTTCGAGTCTCCCCAGGCATTGCAGAGCAGAGGCGCTGTCCCCGTGCCTGTCTAGATCACTGGCCCACAGATTCCAGGACATAACGTGATCATTGTTTTATACCCTGAGGCATTCGCATGGTTGTTCTGCTGCAATGAATCAATCACAACAAAGCCGGGCCTGAGCTGAAGACGCCAGTCTGACCTAAGGACAACCCTCCAGCGCGTGGCAGGAAAGAATGGCTTGAGCTCCAGTCATTCCAGCAGCAGGAGAGACCTGTGGGGAACTTCGATGCTCTGGGGCCAACCAAGTGAGGCTACGGGGAAGGAAGGGCAGCTCGTAGGACCCTCGGTCTTCCCGGCAGTGGCGAGTTAGCCCTCGCTTGGCAGGCGGGTCTTCTGATGGTGTTCTACAGCCCACTCCTCTGGCCTTTCCCTGGGTCTCAGAAGCAACCAGCTCCCAGTATTAAATCCTCTTTTGGAGATGAGAGCCAGAGGAGTATCTGACACCTGCCACTGTATCGGCTTGGAGCAGAGTCCACAACCCTGCTTAGATTACGGAGCAAACATGCTGCCTATCCATTTCAGAGACTGTATCCTAGGCTTTTCATTGATTCTCCGAACTACTCAGAATCCTTCCAGTAAGTTCCCTTTGCTTTGCCAAAATTGATTTCTGTTATTTACAACCAAAAAACCCCAACGGAAACAAAAGTTAAGTTGCAAATTATGAGGATATGTTATATTTATCCCACTTTTCAGATGAGCAACAGTATAGGAAAAGATGATTTCCATAGTATTGAAAGATGTAATTATAATTTTTTTTAGTCATAAAAAAATAGAGTGGCTTTCTTTGTACAGAAAAGAACGCTTAGGAGCTACTTTGGTGTTTAAAGTTAATACTCAAGTCATTCAAAGGCTTGATTTTCTTTAAGTTTTTAAATTCAATTTAGAAATAAGTTCTATTTATAAATCTTATAAATGTTCACAAGTGCCTTTAAGAAGACTTTCATAACTTAATTAAATTCCTTTAACTGTTTTTAACTGTGCTGATAAAACCAGCACATTCAATTTCCTTTTTGAAGTAAGTCAGTGGCTGGCAAACTGAACAACTTTTCCAAGTACTTAAGAAATTCTTACACATCTAATAAAGTTTATCAATGTGTTGATTAAGCTCTTCTAAATGTTCCAGTGCTGTTTAAAGACTAAAGCTCTCTTGGACTTTTCAGCTTAAAATCTAAATTAATTGCTGAGTATTCTAATAAGCTCAACCTCTAGATTGAACCATGGTCTCTTGCATTGCAGGCAGATTCTTTCCTATCGGAGTCACTAGGGAAACCCATCTAACAAACCAAATTCTCCAAATCTTTTGCACTAGTCACTGAAAGGCCCCCAGCTTTGCGTAGACAAGGTCTGAGAGCGTCTCCCTCAGCAGTCTCCTGCTTTTCACCCTTGTCTTGCTTCTCAGGTCCAAGGCCAAGGACCCCTTGTGAACCACTATGCGGGAGCACAGGCACAGACCGGAAGTGTAAGGGATCTGAGGTCATGCAGAATTCAGAAGCACTGGTTTCTTCCTGTGGTCTCCTCTGCTCACCCTTGGGCAGACAATTCTCTCGCTTATTCCACAAGGTTCCTCACGGGTGCTTGAAGGATGGAGCTTCAGTGACCCACCGCAATGACCAACTCAACTGAGTGCAAGTCACTCAGTCTGTCCCACTCTTTGCAACCCCATGGACAGTAGCCTGCCAGGCTCCTCTGTCCATGGAATTCTCCAGGCAAGAACACTGAAGTGGGTTGCCATTTACTTTTCCAGGGCATCTTCCTGATCCAGGGATTAAATCCACATCTCTTAGATCTCCTTCATTGGAAGGTGGGTTCTTTACCACTAGTGCCACCTGGGAAACCCCAAAACACAGCTGCAGAAGCCTGCAATTGACCCAGGGACCTGTAGATCTTCAGGCTAACTCTCTCCCAATTGGGCTATTTCAGCATCTATAAGGATACGACTCACTGAATTAGGGCCCACCCTAATAACCTTATCTTAAATTAGATAAATCTGCAAAGACCCTTTTCCCAAATAAAATCACATGCTTCCTTTTTTTTTTTTTTTCCTGGCTATACCGGGTCTTAGTTGAAGCACTGTAGATCTTTATTGTGGCATAAGAACTCGGTTGTGGCATGCCAGATCTATTCTCCCGACCAGGGATCGAACTTGGGCCCCCTGCCTTGGGAGCTCAGAATTTAAACCACAGGACCACCAGGGAAGTCCAAGATCACTTTCTGAGATACTGGAAATTCAAACTTCAATTTATCTTTCTTAGAGAATACAATTCAATTTATAACACCCACTAAAGCAATACTTGAATAATTCTAATCAGTTAGCATGTTTCCAAGCTAACTTTGAGATTTCCCTCCAGTTGCCCCTTTGCAAATTGACCAGAGATTCTAGCAGGATGTAAGAACAGAAACTGCTGGTCCCCAGTATAAAGAGAAACTGAGTCATCTTCCATGGATGCCATGCCAGCGTGAACCTGAGTCCATCCCTTCTGAACGGGTTATGGAAACAGAGATCATAACCTACAAATTCTTTCATTCAGTTTTGGCTGAATGAAAATGAGAGAGGAAGCAGCATCTCCAAGACTCAACCGCGGTTAAAGAAGAATCCTGAGAAAACGAGAGATTATTGATACAGGTGCTCTGAAAAAATAAGTCCTAGGGTAGCCATTAAATCTTATTAGGTAGAACAGGAAATAGTAGTGAATATTTACACACCTGTGAACAAATTGACACAAGCTAATTCTGTCCACATTCTGTATCTAGTCATCAGAGTTGAAATCCTATTTAGTTTGCTAAAAAGTGCAACGAACTTTGCTGTAATATTAAAAAAAATTTCCTTATAGTTTCAAGGATTTTGACTTGTAATCCTAAAACTAGTATGTTTGTTTTATGTAACTACAAGTGAGAGGATGTTTCCTGTAGAAAATGCTGTTTGTTCACTTGGAGCTATAAGCTACACTTGTCAGAGGAGGTTGATGGTTCCCAACAATCTTGGTGACAAATCAATTCACTGTGACAGCACTTGTCTGGCTCAAATGAATGCAACTCCTGGAAAAGGACTGAACTGTTTTTCTAAACATTAGGCACCTGGCTAAAGGAACATTTCTATGTCCACTGTGCATTTATCAGTCAGGTAATTTTAATGAATTACCTTAACCGCAATTTGACAAGATGGTCCTACTGGTTAAGTTGCTTGAACTTGTTACACCTTACCTCATTCTCGAGTCTCAGTGACCCTGTTCCTAAGTCACCGGCAGCCGCTTGAGGGGCTTTACTTTACTGTTTTCTCTTGTGAGTTTTTGTCATAGTCTCCCTACAATCCATGAATCCATTTAAATCCAAAAAAATAACATTTGATTAGAGTCTGAAGATCTCCCTGACTTTATCTAGCTTAATAGTCATAACTTCCAAGATCATACAAATGACAGGAGAGAGGTCAACTTCTCAAAGAACTGCTATCTGATGGGCACCAACTTTCACTGTTGCCCTAAGGAATCTCCACGTGAGAATTAAGTAAAAAACGGAGAAGTCTGATCCTTATGACAAATAGTTTAAACCACTAAAGAAAAGCAGTGGATCTTTGGCAAATATTGTGTTTGTCTGTTTAGTTGCTAAGTTGTATCCAACACTTTTGTGACCCTATGGACTGTAGTCCACCAGGCTCCTCTGTCCATGGAATTTCCCAGGCAGGAATACTGGAGTGGGTGGCCGTTTCCTCCTCCAGGGGATCTTCCCAACCCAGGGATCGAACCTGTGTCTCCTGCATTGTGGCCGATCCTTTACTGCTGAGTCACCAGGGAAGGCTTTAGCGTGCATAGATTCCATATACACAATGGAATATTACCCAGCCATAAAAATAATAAAATTCTGTCATTTTCAACAACATAGCTGGATCTAGATACTTAGTTTAAAAAGCCATACAGAGAAAGCTAGATACCATATATTATCACTTACATGTAGAATCTGAAAAATGAAACAGATGAGTGGACACAACAAAACAGAAACAGACACACAGATATTGAGATCAAACTGGTGGTTACCAATGAGGAAAGACAACATAATGGTAGAGTATTAACAAGTACAAACTATATTTATAAAACAAATACATTTCAAGACTATATTGTACAACACAGTGAATACAGCCAATATTTTACAATAACTTTAGATGTAGTATGACCTCTAAAAACATTGAATTACTATGCTATACACTTAACAGTAATATAATTTTATAAATCAACTACACTTCCATTAAAATAAAATTGAAAAAAAATTCAGGAAAGATAACATGAAATAATAAAAGTCTTCTACGGCAGGGGCTTCCCTGGTGGTCCAGTGGGTAAGGACTCTGCCTTGCAGCGCAAGGGGCACTGGTTCGATTCCTGGCCTGGGAAGATCCCACGTGCCGCGGAGCGGCTGGACCAATGTGTCCAACTACTGAGCTGGAGCTCTGGAGCGCATGCGCCCAGAGCCGGTGCTCTGCAGTGAGAGAGGCCACTGCGATGGGAGGCCCACACAGGCCAGAGAACAAAGATGGATGAAAATGAATAAATGAAAGACCAATTGAAGTGGCAAAAAAAAAAAAAAAAAAAAGGTCTTCTACGGCAAAACAAAAACAGTACAAAGAAAGTGCTCCACCCATGGGGGCTAACACAGGCACCGGCCCGGGATCTTGCCTCTCTGTCCATTCCTGCCTTGACCTACCCACGTGGCCCCTCAATGCAGGCCATGAACTTCCTCTAGGACCCATGAGCGTGAACGCCTCTATTTGTGTTGGTCTATTGAACTGGGGGATTCACTATGAGCCCCTGGTGCTCCACTTAACAAATGTTCATTTCACAAAGTCACACCAACAGTAAACAGAGATGAACCTTAAAAACACCACACTAAGCAAAAGAAGCCAGATACAAAGGACTATATATTGTGCAATTCCATTTATAAGAAATATTCAGAAAGTAGATCAGTGGTTGAAAGGGTCTGGGGTGGAGGCGGAGGATGAGAAACAGGAGGGACTTTCAAGGGCCTAGGGTTTTCCTCTGGGGTGATGAAAAACTTCTGGAACTGTGTAGTGGTTTTGATGGCATGACATCCGAATAGACTAAATGCCACTGAGCTGTACACTTAAAGTTATTTAAATGGTGAGTGTTCTATTCTATAAGTACTGCTGCCAAAAGGTTTTCAAAGTAGAACAAAACCAAAACATGGACAAGAAGTTGGCTGGAGTGGCATGAGGAAAGACAACATAATGGTAGAGTATTAACAAGTACAAACTATATTTATAAAACAAATACATTTCAAGACTATATTGTACAACACAGTGAATACAGCCAATATTTTACAATAACTTTAGATGTAGTATGACCTCTAAAAACATTGAATTACTATGCTATACACTTAACAGTAATATAATTTTATAAATCAACTACACTTCCATTAAAATAAAATTGAAAAAAATTCAGGAAAGATAACATGAAATAATAAAAGTCTTCTACGGCAGGGGCTTCCCTGGTGGTCCAGTGGGTAAGGACTCTGCCTTGCAGCGCAAGGGGCACTGGTTCGATTCCTGGCCTGGGAAGATCCCACGTGCCGCGGAGCGGCTGGACCAATGTGTCCAACTACTGAGCTGGAGCTCTGGAGCGCATGCGCCCAGAGCCGGTGCTCTGCAGTGAGAGAGGCCACTGCGATGGGAGGCCCACACAGGCCAGAGAACAAAGATGGATGAAAATGAATAAATGAAAGACCAATTGAAGTGGCAAAAAAAAAAAAAAAAAAAAGGTCTTCTACGGCAAAACAAAAACAGTACAAAGAAAGTGCTCCACCCATGGGGGCTAACACAGGCACCGGCCCGGGATCTTGCCTCTCTGTCCATTCCTGCCTTGACCTACCCACGTGGCCCCTCAATGCAGGCCATGAACTTCCTCTAGGACCCATGAGCGTGAACGTCTCTATTTGTGTTGGTCTATTGAACTGGGGGATTCACTATGAGCCCCTGGTGCTCCACTTAACAAATGTTCATTTCACAAAGTCACACCAACAGTAAACAGAGATGAACCTTAAAAACACCACACTAAGCAAAAGAAGCCAGATACAAAGGACTATATATTGTGCAATTCCATTTATAAGAAATATTCAGAAAGTAGATCAGTGGTTGAAAGGGTCTGGGGTGGAGGCGGAGGATGAGAAACAGGAGGGACTTTCAAGGGCCTAGGGTTTTCCTCTGGGGTGATGAAAAACTTCTGGAACTGTGTAGTGGTTTTGATGGCATGACATCCGAATAGACTAAATGCCACTGAGCTGTACACTTAAAGTTATTTAAATGGTGAGTGTTCTATTCTATAAGTACTGCTGCCAAAAGGTTTTCAAAAAGTAGAACAAAACCAAAACATGGACAAGAAGTTGGCGTGGAGTGGCGGGAATGAGTCTGTCCCAAGAAGTGTGGAGAGGGCTTCCCTGGTGGTCCAGTGGGTAAGGACACCGTCTTGCAGTGCAAGGGGCGCTGGTTCGAGCCCTGGCCTGGGAAGATCCCACATTCTGTGGAACAGCTGGACCGATGTGTCCAATTACCGAGCCAGAGCTCTGGAGCACATGCACCCAGAGCCGGTGCTCTGCGACAACAGAGGCCACCGCGATGGGAGGCCCACACGGGTCAAAGAATAAATAGATGGATGAAAATAGACAAATGAAAGACCAATAGAAGTGGCCTGCCCGCCACCCTCCCTCCCCAACCCCCTCCCCCTCAAAAAATAAAATTAAATTAAATTTTAAAAAAGAAGAAGAAGAAGCGAGGAGAGCAGCTTCCACTGGGCCACTTCAGGCCGAGAGGAGCTGCCGGGTAGGGCCAGCTCAAAGGTCCAGACGTGCACCTGCAGTTTCCACCTAACAAGGCAGGCTGACCCTTAGGCAGCTGACAATTAAGCACACACACAAAAAGGCTTCAACAAATTCCTATTGAAAGACTGGAGAAGGAAATGAGCCTTCCTGCCTTTGTGGTGAAGAATAGTACCTTCCCCTCCCACCTCCACCTGCAGCAGAACAAAAACCTTTCTTGCCCTGAGAATTCCCAGCCCATCCTTTTCCCCGAAGAATGACTCTAAGCGAGTGAAAGGCAGGGTGTTGGCGCCCTCCTCTGGTCACTGGGCAGTTTGACTTTTCTCTCGCTGATTAAGGTGAGTCCCCCAGCTGGCTGAAGGGGCCGGCAGGGTCCACTTGCTCCATTCCGGAGTCCTGAGGTTTTGGGAAGCTGAGACACCAGGATCATGGCGCATCACGGAGGATGATTGAAAAAACAGAAAGTAGATCAGTGGTTGAAAGGGTCTGGGGTGGAGGCGGAGGATGAGAAACAGGAGGGACTTTCAAGGGCCTAGGGTTTTCCTCTGGGGTGATGAAAAACTTCTGGAACTGTGTAGTGGTTTTGATGGCATGACATCCGAATAGACTAAATGCCACTGAGCTGTACACTTAAAGTTATTTAAATGGTGAGTGTTCTATTCTATAAGTACTGCTGCCAAAAGGTTTTCAAAAAGTAGAACAAAACCAAAACATGGACAAGAAGTTGGCGTGGAGTGGCGGGAATGAGTCTGTCCCAAGAAGTGTGGAGAGGGCTTCCCTGGTGGTCCAGTGGGTAAGGACACCGTCTTGCAGTGCAAGGGGCGCTGGTTCGAGCCCTGGCCTGGGAAGATCCCACATTCTGTGGAACAGCTGGACCGATGTGTCCAATTACCGAGCCAGAGCTCTGGAGCACATGCACCCAGAGCCGGTGCTCTGCGACAACAGAGGCCACCGCGATGGGAGGCCCACACGGGTCAAAGAATAAATAGATGGATGAAAAATAGACAAATGAAAGACCAATAGAAGTGGCCTGCCCGCCACCCCTCCCTCCCCAACCCGCTCCCCCTCAAAAAATAAAATTAAATTAAATTTTAAAAAAGAAGAAGAAGAAGCGAGGAGAGCAGCTTCCACTGGGCCACTTCAGGCCGAGAGGAGCTGCCGGGTAGGGCCAGCTCAAAGGTCCAGACGTGCACCTGCAGTTTCCACCTAACAAGGCAGGCTGACCCTTAGGCAGCTGACAATTAAGCACACACACAAAAAGGCTTCAACAAATTCCTATTGAAAGACTGGAGAAGGAAATGAGCCTTCCTGCCTTTGTGGTGAAGAATAGTACCTTCCCCTCCCACCTCCACCTGCAGCAGAACAAAAACCTTTCTTGCCCTGAGAATTCCCAGCCCATCCTTTTCCCCGAAGAATGACTCTAAGCGAGTGAAAGGCAGGGTGTTGGCGCCCTCCTCTGGTCACTGGGCAGTTTGACTTTTCTCTCGCTGATTAAGGTGAGTCCCCCAGCTGGCTGAAGGGGCCGGCAGGGTCCACTTGCTCCATTCCGGAGTCCTGAGGTTTTGGGGAAGCTGAGACACCAGGATCATGAAGGCAGCACATCCTTTATATATATAATAAAATTTACCATCTAACCATTTTATCTGTTAAGGTTCAGTGGCATTAAGTTTATTCACGTTGTTGAGAAATAACACCACCATCCTTCTACAGGACTCTTCCCATTTTCCCCCCAAAGAAACTCTGTACCGGTTAAACCCTAGCTCCCCATTTCCCTCTCCCCCAGAGTCCAGCAACCCCTAGGGCATGACTACTCTAAGCACCTCAGTTGGAAATGAAATATTAGGTGGGTGCAAAAGTAATTGTGGTTTTGCATTGTTCAAATTTGCTGTTTGATATTGGAATACATTCTTACATAAATGGGGTTATGTTATACATCATTTTATGTGCACTGTTGCTTTATTTTTTTTTTTTTTGCTAATGACATTATCTGCTATGTATTTTATATTTATTTTAGGCTACCAAAATGATGTTAGATAAAAAGCAAATTTGAGCAGTTTTTTTATTCAAGTGTATAATGTCTTTATCAATACTTTTTCTTTCTTCCTTCCCTCCTTGTATGTCCACTCTTTGAGACCACAAACTAGCCCTCCAGGCTCCTCTGTCCATGGGATTCTCCTGGCAAGAATACTGGAGTGGATTGCCATGCCCTTCTCCAGGGGATTCTTCCCAATCTAGGGATCAAGCCTGGTTTTTCCTGCCTTGTAGGCAGATTCTTTACCATCTGAGCCACCCTAGAAGCCCCACTTAAGGGGAGAGAGTTGAGCTCTTTTTTTGAAGGGATAATAGGCCTTCCCTAGTGGCTTAGTGGTAAAGAGTTCGCCTGCCAATGCAGGAGACACGGGTTCGATCCCTGATCCAGGAAGGTCCCACATGCTGTGGAGCAACTGGACCCGTTACCCACATCTACTGAGCCTGTGCTCTGGGGCCTCGGAGTCACAACTATGGAGCCCATGTGCCCTAGAGCCTGAATTTCACAACAAAAGAGGCTGCAGTAATAAGAAGCCTGCTCTCCTCAGTGAGAGAGTAGCCCCCACTCCCTGCAACTAGAGAAGAGTGGCAGGGAAAACCCAGGATAGCCAAAAATAAATACTTTTTTTTAAGGGATAATGTCCATTTTCTGCACGATAGCCTAGATTCTTGAATAATCCTATTTAGGGAGGGTGGTTACAGGACAGACATGCAGTTGCTTGTGCTGTCCTCCTGTGGAAGGAGTGGCCAGGCTGTGGGAACCTCTGACGGATTCAAGCAGCCCTGGTGAGGGCCTTCCCCCTGCCTGGGCTCCAGACAGCAGTGAGGACTCGGAGAGGCACATGGGTGAATACGCTCCCTAGAAGGCTGAGCCCTCTCCCCTCTGCCCACTCCTGCCCCTCAGTCACTGCAGAGATGGCTGCTGCTCCCGGGGAGGCTGAGGCAGATGGAAAAACCTGTTTCATTCCTCACCTCCCCAATTTCCCTCACACACACATACACACACACACACACACACACACAACCTACTCAAGTAGCTTCTTGGTTTCTAGTCCCAGCTCACCCCCTGGAGGCAGAATGATCCGCTGTCGCAGTTCACCGAGCTCGTCCTGGTTTAGCCCAGAAAACCCTGTGACCCTGGAAAGCCCTTACTTAGCCCCAGGCAACTGGGTGATTGGTCACTCTGCCTGGAGGAAATCACGGGTGTGAAACCTTGAGAGAGGTGAGGACACACTGGGTGCAGAATCAGAGGGAGCCCTGTTTCTCACACACCTCCTGGGGTTTAAGATCAGAGGAGGCCCAGTGACTCACCCGAGGTCACAGAGATGTTGTTAAGGGTGCTAACGCCCCAGCCTGGTTCTTTCCTTCCAGAAGCCAAAAGGACTTAAATGGTATTTCCCCTGAGGCAGAGGGACAAATTAACTGAGTGCTGAGGTTTCTTCTGGTCCCAGCTTCCAGCCGAGGAAGGGCCACGGTGAGCCAGGGCCGCACTGTCTCCTCCAGGCGCGGGAGCCCGTGGCTGGCGATCTCTCTCACCTCTTTCCTCCTTCCCGCCAGCTCACCTCAGCCTCACTTTACCAAAGAGGATACTGCCGAGTTAGCGCAGACCCACCCAGTACCATCAGAGTGACCGTCATTCTTAGAGGAAAAAGAATGTTGAACAACGCAAACATGTGTGTGTGTGTATGTGCGTGTGAGCACGCGTATGCATGCTCAGATGCTTAGGAATGTCCTACTCTTTGCATCCGCAGGGACTGTAGCCCACAAGGCCCCTCTGTCCATGGAATTCTTCAGGCAAGAATACTGCAGGGGGTTGCCCTTTCCTCCTCTATGAGATCTTCCTGATCCAGGGATTGAACTCCAATCTCTTATGTCTCCGGTATTGGCAGGCAGATTCTTTAGCACTAGCACCACCTGGGAAGCCTATACATACATACATATATATATGTGTGTGTGTGTGTGTGTGTGTGTGTGTATATATTCTGGGTAATCCCTGGCTCAAAACCTCTCCCCACCTGCCTGGCTTTTGAAGTACACACTGAAACAGCACAGCCCAAGAGACACAGAACGAGAGCCACCAATGCAAGGCACACACACTGTTTTAAATTTCCTAGAAATCACATTAAGAAATCATAAAAAAGAAGCCTACAAAATATATCTTGAGGAGGTGAGAAGGGATATGGCAGGGCGAGAGAGAGAGAAATGAGGAGGGCCTCACGCCTGCCTTCACCCCATCCAGTTAGCCTGCCTCTGCTTGGCATCCCTTGTAGTCCACCCAGAGCACCTCTCTTCCCAGGAATGTTCCACGCAGCCACAGCGAAGACATTAGGTGGTACCAGCCCAGGCACGTAAGCCGAACCCTGCAGGCAACGCTTCCAAAAGCGGTCCCAGGGAAAGATCAGGGTTCATAGAGAACGCCTTCTCCAAGAAGTGCCCCGGTCCTGGATGGTCTCCAAGGGCCCTGGACTCTAAAGAACATAATGACGGATGGGAGAAGGGATTTACCTTAGAGCCCAGAAGTCAGCTGTCAAATCCTAAGTGCTTCAGGGAAAAAAAGAGAAGAAAAGCGGAGCCTTGTTAGACAGGGCTGTTGGCTGTAGTGGATGGCGGTGATGTTAAATGTTCTAGCATTCTTTGAACTATAGGTTCTTTACTAAGTATTATGTTCACGGGGGTAATCCCCCAGCTCAGCCTCACCTCAGCCTCACTTTACCAAAGAGGATACTGCCGAGTTAGCGCAGACCCACCCAGTACCATCAGAGTGACCGTCATTCTTAGAGGAAAAAGAATGTTGAACAACGCAAACATGTGTGTGTGTGTATGCGTGTGAGCACGCGTATGCATGCTCAGATGCTTAGGAATGTCCTACTCTTTGCATCCGCAGGGACTGTAGCCCACAAGGCCCCTCTGTCCATGGAATTCTTCAGGCAAGAATACTGCAGGGGGTTGCCCTTTCCTCCTCTATGAGATCTTCCTGATCCAGGGATTGAACTCCAATCTCTTATGTCTCCGGTATTGGCAGGCAGATTCTTTAGCACTAGCACCACCTGGGAAGCCTATACATACATACATATATATATGTGTGTGTGTGTGTGTGTGTGTGTGTGTATATATTCTGGGTAATCCCTGGCTCAAAACCTCTCCCCACCTGCCTGGCTTTTGAAGTACACACTGAAACAGCACAGCCCAAGAGACACAGAACGAGAGCCACCAATGCAAGGCACACACACTGTTTTAAATTTCCTAGAAATCACATTAAGAAATCATAAAAAAGAAGCCTACAAAATATATCTTGAGGAGGTGAGAAGGGATATGGCAGGGCGAGAGAGAGAGAAATGAGGAGGGCCTCACGCCTGCCTTCACCCCATCCAGTTAGCCTGCCTCTGCTTGGCATCCCTTGTAGTCCACCCAGAGCACCTCTCTTCCCAGGAATGTTCCACGCAGCCACAGCGAAGACATTAGGTGGTACCAGCCCAGGCACGTAAGCCGAACCCTGCAGGCAACGCTTCCAAAAGCGGTCCCAGGGAAAGATCAGGGTTCATAGAGAACGCCTTCTCCAAGAAGTGCCCCGGTCCTGGATGGTCTCCAAGGGCCCTGGACTCTAAAGAACATAATGACGGATGGGAGAAGGGATTTACCTTAGAGCCCAGAAGTCAGCTGTCAAATCCTAAGTGCTTCAGGGAAAAAAAGAGAAGAAAAAGCGGGAGCCTTGTTAGACAGGGCTGTTGGCTGTAGTGGATGGCGGTGATGTTAAATGTTCTAGCATTCTTTGAACTATAGGTTCTTTACTAAGTATTATGTATTTGGGAAAGTTTTCCTCTCTGCAGTTACGCAAACATTCCTTGTACACACACACACACACACACACACACACACTCATGCCCTACTGAGTTATACTACTAAAGGAAGTAGGCTTAAATTTGGTGCCCCCTAATGGCAGAAGGGGGCATGCAGCGCTCCTAATTGACCACGTTTGCCTTCCCTGTAGATTCTGCACAGTTAGTTCAGTTTGTGCTGTTAAACAGTCCTAGGAAGGGCAGGGCAGTGAACTTCCTGGAGTTCTCCAGGCAACCTTCAAACCTGCCATAACAGTGACTAACTCAGTAGAAGAGGATGAAGCCTAGATTGAATTCTAAGTGTTCACTCGGGGAGCTGGTCTGAAGGGAAAGGGCTATGTTCTGAAGAACAAGGAAAGTGTCTGATGGGCCTTCGGGGGCAGTTCTGTTCATAATGCGGGTGGAGGAGCTGAGGGGGGGGGCGTTGTTTCTTTTCTTTTCCTTTGTTCTTGCAGCAAGCTGGGTCTCAGTTCCCCGACAAGGAATACCAGAGATCAAACCCCACCTCCATCCTCGTGGCAGGAAAGTTCCAGGAGTTGAGTTTTGAGAAAAGAAATGATTTCCAGCCCCTCACCTGACAAACCCATCAGGCAAGTCCCATCCCAGCCAGAACCCCCTCCCTTTTCAATGAGCCCCCTGTGATGTCTTGCCCACCACCTCTTCATGCAAAATGCCACATAGCACAGAAAATGTATTTATTCAGCCCGGGATAGCGAGGAGAGGGCCAGAAAGAGGAGAGGGAAGAGCGAATGAGAAAAGAGGCGAGGGGGGGCCAGTTTGTTTTTTTGAGTGGCTGTTTTAGCCACCCTTGCCCCAGGCCCCCCGGATTTTAAGCCGAACCCTGCAGGCAACGCCCAAAAGCGGTCCCAGGGAAAGATCAGGGTTCATAGAGAACGCCTTCTCCAAGAAGTGCCCCGGTCCTGGATGGTCTCCAAGGGCCCTGGACTCTAAAGAACATAATGACGGATGGGAGAAGGGATTTACCTTAGAGCCCAGAAGTCAGCTGTCAAATCCTAAGTGCTTCAGGAAAAAGAGAAGAAAAGCGGAGCCTTGTTAGACAGGGCTGTTGGCTGTAGTGGATGGCGGTGATGTTAAATGTTCTAGCATTCTTTGAACTATAGGTTCTTTACTAAGTATTATGTATTTGGGAAAGTTTTCCTCTCTGCAGTTACGCAAACATTCCTTGTACACACACACACACACACACACACACACACTCATGCCCTACTGAGTTATACTACTAAAGGAAGTAGGCTTAAATTTGGTGCCCCCTAATGGCAGAAGGGGGCATGCAGCGCTCCTAATTGACCACGTTTGCCTTCCCTGTAGATTCTGCACAGTTAGTTCAGTTTGTGCTGTTAAACAGTCCTAGGAAGGGCAGGGCAGTGAACTTCCTGGAGTTCTCCAGGCAACCTTCAAACCTGCCATAACAGTGACTAACTCAGTAGAAGAGGATGAAGCCTAGATTGAATTCTAAGTGTTCACTCGGGGAGCTGGTCTGAAGGGAAAGGGCTATGTTCTGAAGAACAAGGAAAGTGTCTGATGGGCCTTCGGGGGCAGTTCTGTTCATAATGCGGGTGGAGGAGCTGAGGGGGGGGGCGTTGTTTCTTTTCTTTTCCTTTGTTCTTGCAGCAAGCTGGGTCTCAGTTCCCCGACAAGGAATACCAGAGATCAAACCCCACCTCCATCCTCGTGGCAGGAAAGTTCCAGGAGTTGAGTTTTGAGAAAAGAAATGATTTCCAGCCCCTCACCTGACAAACCCATCAGGCAAGTCCCATCCCAGCCAGAACCCCCTCCCTTTTCAATGAGCCCCCTGTGATGTCTTGCCCACCACCTCTTCATGCAAAATGCCACATAGCACAGAAAATGTATTTATTCAGCCCGGGATAGCGAGGAGAGGGCCAGAAAGAGGAGAGGGAAGAGCGAATGAGAAAAGAGGCGAGGGGGGGCCAGTTTGTTTTTTTGAGTGGCTGTTTTATGCCCACTCATGGGGAAAATGGTCTGGTGCCTTCGCTGCTTGAGAGATCACCATTCATTGTTCTTACTAAGTGAAAGCGCTGGCTGCTCAGTCGTGTTCAGCCCTTTGCAACCCCATGGACTGTTGCCTGCCTCCTCTGTCCGTGGAATTCTCCAGGTAAAAATACTGGAGTGGGCAACTCTTCGCTTCTCCAGGCAATCTTCCCAACCCAGGGATCAAGCCCACATCTCCCGCATTGCGGGCAAAGTCTTTACCGTCTGAGCTACCAGGAAAGCCATTACTAAAGAACACTGTAAATGAAAAAGGCCTTGAAGCTCAGTCCTCTGCCGTAGACTGAAGGTCATCTGCCACACTGCAGCCTCCAACCCCAGAAATGCTTAGAAGCACATGAGGTAAGATTTCGACACCTTCTTAGAAAAGGCATAACCCCACACCTCCCCTCTAACGCCTCCCCATGCTACCATCTGAGAAATGCCTTCTTGGAGGCAGCTGGGGACAGCCTTGCATCAATACTGGAAAAACCAGAAGTTAGAGGTTTTGATTACTCAGGCAGACTTCATTTATTGACATGTAAGCTTAAGTCATATTTAATAAAAAAAACCAAACAAACAAACAAAAAAAAACCTTGTGAAATCCAAATGCTAGGCCAGTCATTACTTTTCTTGGGAAAAGCAGCATGAGGAAGTTCATCCACAGTTAGGTCCAGAAATCAACACAGATTCAAGAAGTCAGAAGTTAATGCAGGTCTGGACCATGGTCATAAAGCAAGTACTGTAATAAAGTAAATCACATGATGGTTTTTTGGTTTCCCAGTATGTATGGAAGTTATACCTCCACCATACTGTAGCCTATGAAGTCTGCAATATCATTTGTCAAAAGAAACCAATGTGCATCTTATTTTTTTTAATTTTATTTATTTATTTATTTTTGGCTATTCTGGGTTTTCACTGCTGCTACAGGCTCTTTAGTTGCAGGGAGTGTGGCTGCTCTCTAGTTGAGGTGAGCAGGCTTCTTGTTACAGTGACTTCTCTTGCTGTGGAACTCTGGCTCTAGGGCACACGGGCTTCAACACACGGGTTCCACAGTTGTGGCTCCAAGGCTCTAGAGCACAGGCTCCATAGTTGTGGCTCACGGGCTTAGTCGTTCCCAGCATGTGGAATCTTCCCAGATCAGGGATTGAACCCGTGTCTCCTGCATTGACAGGTGAACTCTTTACCACTGAGCCACCAGGGAAGCCCGTAGCTTAATTTTCAAATATGCTATTCCTAAAAAATGCTAACCATCATCTGAGCCTTCGGTAGGTCATCACCTCTTTGCAGGTGGAATTCTTGCCTTGACGCTGATGGCTGCTGACTGATCGAGGTGGTGGTTCCTAATGGTTGGGGCGGTGGTGGCCATTTCTTAAAATAAGACAGTAGAGTTTGCTACATCAATGGCCTCTTCCTTTCATGAATTGTTTCTCTGCAGCATGAGATCCTGCCTGAAAGCATTTTACCCCAGGAGAACTTCTTTGAAAGTGGAGTCAATTGACCTGAGGCAAAGGGACAACTCATTGGAAAAGACCCTGATGCTGGGAAAAATAGAAGACAGAAGAAAAACGGGATGCCAGAGGATAAGATGGCTGGATGGCGTCACTGAGTCAATGGGCATGAGTTTGAGCAAGCTCCAGGAGACGGTGAAGGACAAGGGAGCCTGGTGTGCCGCAGACCATGGGGTCCAAAAAAGCTGGATATGACTGAGCGGCTGAACAGACAAATCAGACACAATGAAACCTGATTTCTCCTGCAGGAGTCAGCAAACTCTTTCTGTAAAGCCAAATCATAAATGTATCTGTTCAGTCACTCAGTCATGTCCAACCCTGCAACTCCATGGAGTTTGTAGCCCTCCAGACTCCTTCTTCTTTCTATGGAATTTTCCACGCAAGAATACTGGAGTGGGTTGCCATGCCTTCCTCCAGGGGATCTTCCCGACCCATGGGTTGAACCCTCGTCTCTTACGTCTGCTAAATTGGCAAGAGGATTCTTTACCACTAGTGCCACCTGGGAAGCTCCGCTTTTGACATGCCTTTCTCACTAAAACAAAAATTAGAGATGACTAGGCTTATAATGAGAGATGGGCTCCTCTTCCTTTCACTTGAATACTGAGAGGCTGCTGCAGGATTATTAATAGGCCTCATTTCAATATTACTGTGTCTCAGGGAATAGGGAGGCCTGAGGAGAGGGAGAGACAAGGGAACTGCTGGATGGGGGAGCAGTGAGAACACACACATTTATGGAGCAAGTCTTCCATCTTACACGAGCAGATTTGTGGTCCCCACAAATGATCACAAGAGTAACATCAAAGATCAACGATCACAGATCCTCTTAACTAATATAATCATGAAAAAGCTGGAAACAGTACAAGAATTCCCAAAATAAAACACAGAAACACAAAGTGAGTCGATCCTTTTGGAAAAATGGGACCCATATGAAAGGGTTTTACCTCAATTTGAGACTTAAACCCAGGGCCCAGACCTGATTGAACCCTGCTTGGGACTTGAACCCTCGTGGCTGAAGCTTGAATACCAGCCAAAACCCTGTCTGGGACTTGAGCCCACGCGGCCAGGACTTAATCCAGCACTCACCCAACGTCTGGACCCACTGAGGCTCAGGTTCTTCCTGCCTCAATGCAGAAGGAATTCAGCGAGAGGCAGAGTGATAGGCAAGAAGATGATTTATTAGGATAGGGTACTTGTAAGAGGTGCAAGCAGACAAGCAGGAAAGCTCTGCTCTGCTCTCTTTCAATTGAGTGGGCAGCAATATATATAGGATGATAGAAGACCGCCCCCCTCAAGTAGACGCAGATGCAGGACATACATCATTAGTTCCTTCTTTGCCAGCTCCTCCTTCATCAGATGTTTATACCCAGTCAAGCCTGCTTTGCTGAACAAGGAGCAGCTCTCCTGAATTATCATCAACTCACTGACCTCCCAACCTTTCTCAGGTTTCACCCTTCTGCCTACCGTCCCCTACTAGGACTCTACAACCACCTACCTGTTCTACTCTGTCCCTATCACATAGGCTCGCTTGACACCGGGGCCACAGACCTTCCATTGGTAAAACAGGCACTATATGGGAAAGGCCTTAAAATGAGGTATGACTATAAACAGACTTAGCTGTGTATTCTATTATCAGGATAATACCCTTTCTTTGTTTAGATAGTTAACAAGAAACAATACTTATCAGTAACATTGGTTAATCATCTAAACAAGGAAACTGTGTTTAACACAGGAAATTGGATTTGTTCCCTTAAGTCATAAAACTCTGTTTAGGGAATTCAATTTGTTTGCTACAGTTGTAAAATGCACTCGCTAGTAAATTAATTTAATCCGGCCTTCTGCACATGCTGCAGATTTTATTGCTGGCCAGAAAATCTCCAGTTCCAATACAATGTTGCTCTAACAGCTTTAAGTCTAAGCAGACTGATTTTTTTAGGTTCCCCTAACAGAATCAAAATGGTCTTGAGTTAAATGTGATCCCAATACTCAAGTAAAGTGCCACTCTTCCTATCTTATAGAAAAGATTTGGGTGTAACTGAATTGTATGAAACAGATCCATGCTGACCTTATAAATGGAACTCTGTTTCACAGAGTCACAAGGGGATCTGTTATCTGCCAAGCATTATTATTTTTTTAATATAAAGGCATTTTGTTTATTTTTCATAGAGATTATATCCAAGTAAAGTGTTAGTTGCTCAGTCATGTCCGACGCTATGACCGCCGTGGACTGTAGTCTGCCAGGCTCCTCTGTTCATGGAGTTCTCCAGGCAAGAATACTGGAATGGATTGCTATTTCCTTCTCCAGGGGATCTTCTTGACCCAGGGATCGAACCCCAGTCTTCAACAGTGAAGGTGGATTCTTTACCATCTGGGCCATATTCAGGTAAGTAGACATGAAATGACATGATGTCTGGGGTTTGCTTTAAACTCCTTCAGCCAGAGAAGGGAGTAAGGGAAAGATGAAACTATATGACAAAGTCTGGCAAGCATCTTGATGTAAAACTGTCCGTGTGTGCACATGTGTTCAGTAAAACCATGTACCATAACTAATTTTACTATGTTTAAGATTTTTGTAAATTGACTATTACTTTTAAATAGAAGCCTGTGTTAATAACGTAAACAATTTCGTCTTTCCACCACCTTCTCTTGCACAAGTAGGCTACAACAATGAGTGGCTACTGGGTAAATGACACCTCATCTTGGGTAACAACGCAATTTACACAGCCTTTCTTGCTTGAGCATCAGAACCTTGTCTCTCTCATGACTTATCAGTAACATTGGTTAATCATCTAAACAAGGAAACTGTGTTTAACACAGGAAATTGGATTTGTTCCCTTAAGTCATAAAACTCTGTTTAGGGAATTCAATTTGTTTGCTACAGTTGTAAAATGCACTCGCTAGTAAATTAATTTAATCCGGCCTTCTGCACATGCTGCAGATTTTATTGCTGGCCAGAAAATCTCCAGTTCCAATACAATGTTGCTCTAACAGCTTTAAGTCTAAGCAGACTGATTTTTTTAGGTTCCCCTAACAGAATCAAAATGGTCTTGAGTTAAATGTGATCCCAATACTCAAGTAAAGTGCCACTCTTCCTATCTTATAGAAAAGATTTGGGTGTAACTGAATTGTATGAAACAGATCCATGCTGACCTTATAAATGGAACTCTGTTTCACAGAGTCACAAGGGGATCTGTTATCTGCCAAGCATTATTATTTTTTTAATATAAAGGCATTTTGTTTATTTTTCATAGAGATTATATCCAAGTAAAGTGTTAGTTGCTCAGTCATGTCCGACGCTATGACCGCCGTGGACTGTAGTCCGCCAGGCTCCTCTGTTCATGGAGTTCTCCAGGCAAGAATACTGGAATGGATTGCTATTTCCTTCTCCAGGGGATCTTCTTGACCCAGGGATCGAACCCCAGTCTTCAACAGTGAAGGTGGATTCTTTACCATCTGGGCCATATTCAGGTAAGTAGACATGAAATGACATGATGTCTGGGGTTTGCTTTAAACTCCTTCAGCCAGAGAAGGGAGTAAGGGAAAGATGAAACTATATGACAAAGTCTGGCAAGCATCTTGATGTAAAACTGTCCGTGTGTGCACATGTGTTCAGTAAAACCATGTACCATAACTAATTTTACTATGTTTAAGATTTTTGTAAATTGACTATTACTTTTAAATAGAAGCCTGTGTTAATAACGTAAACAATTTCGTCTTTCCACCACCTTCTCTTGCACAAGTAGGCTACAACAATGAGTGGCTACTGGGTAAATGACACCTCATCTTGGGTAACAACGCAATTTACACAGCCTTTCTTGCTTGAGCATCAGAATCTCTTGTGTCGTCAGTTTCTCTCCTATTTCACAGATGAAGCAATGGAGGCTCTGAGAGGTTATATAACTTGCTAAATGTCACTAGCCAATAGGTGACACAGTCAGGGTGCAGGGGTCCTTCCCGCGCACACATGGGAATGAAGCTCCTCTCTTTCTCCAGGCAGGCTGCATCTGCTGATGCAGCCGAGATAAGCCCGTGGAAAGCTCTGGACTTCTGGCCACATTTTTGCTGTGGCAGAGCCCGGCATCTCTACTCACAAGGCTTACAGAATAACATTTTAACTCTCTGATCTACATTTCTGAAAACCATTTCTTCTTGCAGGGAGACATGTGGGCCATTTCTTGGTTAACATTTGCAAAGTGCCTGCAGGAAACTCATTAGCTTGAAAGGAACATGATTACAGCAGTCACGTTTGGAAACAGAAGGTGAGGCGTTCATTATTAACATGAGATCACCCCAAAGAAACAGCACAGAATGATTAACGAAGCTGGTGGTACCCGTTGGAATGAACAGAGCCCTCGAAGCCACGCCCAGAGCAAGAAGAGGCCCGGCTCCTGCTCTGAGCACTCACAGCAAGGACCCAGTGGGACAGAACAACTTGTTAGTCTTATTCAGTTGTGATTCTTTCTTATTAAAATGCAGCCATTCAAACGCCTACAAGGAGACAGATTCAGGCTTTGTAGAGGCACCAGCATTTGCAATTCAATCAACTCAGCCATCTTTGGAGAGCCAGGCTCAAAGCTACAGTCTTGGAAGCCTGGTGAGGAGCGGGGTACACAGCTGCCCCTGGGGCTCCAATCACTCACTGGGGGGTTCAGGATGCGACTCACATCCCCACACTGCAGGCCAGAATGGGCCTTGCTGAACACCTAGGTGGCCTTCAGGAAGAAAAGGACCAACATCTGGAGAGTGGGTTGCGGATGAGGAGCAAAATGAGTTAGTGTTTCCAGAGCATTGTCTGTGAGCCAAGCTCTTTGCGAAGTGCTCGCTGGTATCTCATTGGATCTTTGTAGAACAGCAAGTCTGGGCTATTGTGTCCATTTCAGAGATCAGCGAACTGAGGCTTGGTACACTGACTTACCCAGGGTCATGTGGGTAAGTGGCAGAGCCAGATTCACATCGGAAGAAGAAGGGCAATTGGAATCGACCCAGGGAACGGTAGGTGGAAACAAGAACAGGAGGATGATACATTCAGGAAGTAGGAATTTAAGAAGAGCCAAGGGAAACTAGAGGTTGGTGTCTACAAAGAATTTTACATGTCAGGCTTGGAGGTCTGTGCTTAACATGGTAAATAATAGAAGCCTTTGAATATCGGACCATCTTTCCTCAGTAAATTAGAGTGTATGGGGTTTATTTAGAACCCAAGTTTTTTCTAAGAATATTTAACACACACATAAAACAGAAAGACCTACTCTACTACGGTTGGACTGGAAGAATGCAAATTCTGTAACATGAATATCTTGAGAATCAACCATAAGCAATTTCATTTGTCAACAGGTGGTCATCAACAGGTTTAAACAAAAATGCCATGAAAGGACAAAGGCATAGACCTATTTACTGAGCGTGAACAACAGCCATGCCAGGCTTTCCAAAGCATATCACTTCCCACACTGACAGGCATTTAATTTTTGCCTTAAAAGAGCATTTTGGTTATGTGTTTTATGATCATAAAAGTCGTGCATGTTTATGGCAGAAAACTTGGAAGATACAGAAAGGCACAAATATATCTGCCCAGTTCATAATAGTATCTGCTGACTCTCCTACTCAGCCGCCACTCCTTTTTACAAAACCCAGCGTAGTGATTTTCTGACGTATGAAAAATTCCCTCACTTGCTCCCCTGGATTCCGTTCATACTAATGATCAGTGTAAGAATTGCAAAGACACGACGGATAGCAAGCTGTTAGGGAAAGAGCCTATTTGGGAAGAGTTCCCCTGGTGAGATCCACAGGTCCAAGAGGTGGGCCAGTGAAGTCGTGCCCCAGAGATGGGACGAGGAGGTTTTATCTGGGAGGAGAAGGGGAAAGAAGGAAAGAGGAGGGAGTTTCTTAGAGCAGGCGCAGAAACAGTCTTTGTTTAAACTAAGTGGGAAATTAGTGATGAATCGGCTGTCCTTGAGTTGTCTGTGGGCATGGGGGTGTGCAGTTCTTGTTATTTTCCACACGTGGTGGACAATCTTCATGGCCAGGGTGAGCTCCCTATCGCTGGCCTTGAGAGACTCCCACACACTAACAGATCAGCAACAGGCTGCTTGCTGCTGAGTATTAACCCTTTAATAGCCCATAAATCTAACAGTACTGATGACACCTGGTCCTCAGCTTCCTTCTTTTTCTCTCCCTTCTCTTCTCCCTTTAAGGAAACCCCATCTCACAAGTGACAGAAGGCAAGGGACAGTTTTATGCTCATCCCCACCCTGACTATTTAGCCTGGCAGCGCTTGAACTTTTCTTTCTCTTTCATTCATTCAGCTGTCCTATGTCTAGTGTTTAAAAGTAAGAAAGATCAAACCATTGCCTTAGGCTGGCATTCAGATTAAGAGGCACCTCATAGGGGAAGAAAAACTTTGAATACATAAGCATAAAAGTAACCTGTAGAGATCACCCTCATTGGTCACATCAGGCTCCTTCCAAGGTGCAATAGCTTCAGATGACTTTCTGATTCTTCCCTCCACCAATCAACATTCATTTTCTAAGCACCTTGGAGGTCATACAGGAGATACAAAAGCATGCAAGATAGGGTCTCGCTTCAGCAGCTCCTGTCTAACAGAGAGCAGGGAAGGATTTGTAATTAAACAAGATTTCAGTGAGGAAAAAACATGAAGTGGCACCAGGTGACTGGAATGGTCTGGGCATACAGAGAGGGCGTTCTTCCTGACTGAGGGGATCAGACATTTGACCCGGGTCTTGGAGTATGGACAAGAGACACCCGTGAGATCTGCCTCCGTGTCCGCGTAAGTGAGCGGGCCTGGGCCTGAGTGGGGAGGGGATCTGAAGCAGGAAGAACAGACTGAGCAAAGGCAGGGAGCCTAAGAGACCAGGCCACTGATCAGTGAAAGCAAGTGCTGTTGTATTAAGATCCTAACAGGTCCAAGAGGTGGGCCAGTGAAGTCGTGCCCCAGAGATGGGACGAGGAGGTTTTATCTGGGAGGAGAAGGGGAAAGAAGGAAAGAGGAGGGAGTTTCTTAGAGCAGGCGCAGAAACAGTCTTTGTTTAAACTAAGTGGGAAATTAGTGATGAATCGGCTGTCCTTGAGTTGTCTGTGGGCATGGGGGTGTGCAGTTCTTGTTATTTTCCACACGTGGTGGACAATCTTCATGGCCAGGGTGAGCTCCCTATCGCTGGCCTTGAGAGACTCCCACACACTAACAGATCAGCAACAGGCTGCTTGCTGCTGAGTATTAACCCTTTAATAGCCCATAAATCTAACAGTACTGATGACACCTGGTCCTCAGCTTCCTTCTTTTTCTCTCCCTTCTCTTCTCCCTTTAAGGAAACCCCATCTCACAAGTGACAGAAGGCAAGGGACAGTTTTATGCTCATCCCCACCCTGACTATTTAGCCTGGCAGCGCTTGAACTTTTCTTTCTCTTTCATTCATTCAGCTGTCCTATGTCTAGTGTTTAAAAGTAAGAAAGATCAAACCATTGCCTTAGGCTGGCATTCAGATTAAGAGGCACCTCATATGGAAGAAAAACTTTGAATACATAAGCATAAAAGTAACCTGTAGAGATCACCCTCATTGGTCACATCAGGCTCCTTCCAAGGTGCAATAGCTTCAGATGACTTTCTGATTCTTCCCTCCACCAATCAACATTCATTTTCTAAGCACCTTGGAGGTCATACAGGAGATACAAAAGCATGCAAGATAGGGTCTCGCTTCAGCAGCTCCTGTCTAACAGAGAGCAGGGAAGGATTTGTAATTAAACAAGATTTCAGTGAGGAAAAAACATGAAGTGGCACCAGGTGACTGGAATGGTCTGGGCATACAGAGAGGGGCGTTCTTCCCTGACTGAGGGGATCAGACATTTGACCCGGGTCTTGGAGTATGGACAAGAGACACCCGTGAGATCTGCCTCCGTGTCCGCGTAAGTGAGCGGGCCTGGGCCTGAGTGGGGAGGGGATCTGAAGCAGGAAGAACAGACTGAGCAAAGGCAGGGAGCCTAAGAGACCAGGCAGTGTGTAGGGGAGAGAGCAGCCAAACCTGACGGAAGTAGAGAGAGCAGCGGAAGAAGAGGTTGGAAAGGAAGAGTGGGAGCCTGTGGCTGGCAGCCAGAGTGGCAAAGCTTGGGCTTTTTTTCCCAGTAGTTTGGGATTCTTCAGTCATTCACCAAATATTTCCTTATCACAGACACAGTGAGTTCCAGAAAGAAAAACAACTCACAGCCCTTGCTTTCACCATGGAATTCCACAATGACCTAACTTTCTAGGATAGCTTAAACTCCAAGACCGCTTATTAAGAGAAAACCAAATCGGCCTAAAGACAATACTAGTGACAAGGAATGTGCTGTTTTTGCTGAATGACAAGCTATCCCTAAAGTTAATGATTAAAAACAATACTCAATTACATGCTCAGTCATGTCCGGCTCTTTGCAACGGCATGGACTGTAGCCCACCAGGCTCCTCTGACCCTGGGATTCTCCAGGCAAGAAGACTGGAGTGGGATGCCTCCTCCAGGGGGATCCTCCTAACCCAGGGATGGAACCTGCCTCTCTGACATCTCCTGCATTGGCAGTGGGTTCTTTACCACTAGCGCCATCTGGGAAGCCTACTCACTTGATTATCCACGATTCTGTAGCTTGGGGCAGTCTTGATGGAGACAGCGTGTCTCGTTTCCATGTGGTGCTAGCAGGGATAGCTCCATCAGCTGGAGCCTGGCCAGAATGGCCAACTTGTGTTAGACAAGTCTGCAACTTGCCTAGGTCACAGAATTCACCATGAGTCAGTGTTGGGCTGCACCCTGAAGGCCCGCAAGCTTTGTAGTTACCCAGCCTTGAGGCCAGAGACAGCGACGGGACATCGGTGGTTTCTTGGACGGTGATCTTACACAAAGGGTCCTAGAGCAACAACCCACAGTGTGAGGTAGACAGTAGGAAGGACATACCAGCCGTTTTCACCACTCGGGGAAGGAGGTTGCCATTTATAGTGGGAATTGAGGTCAGGTGAGCCCGTCCGTTGCCAGGGGCTAATTAAGCCTTATAAGTAAGAGGACTGGATAGTCCTGTGAGTGAAGCAGGACCTGGCTAAGCAGGACATGCACAGACAGCAAGAGAACCACCATCCTGAGAGGGTGAACCCTGCCATAGAGGTCCTCAGTTCCCCTCCATGTGGTCTCTTCAGGTGGTTACTTTGCTCTTCCTTCCAAAATGCAGCCTTCAGCCATTCTTCTTCCTTCCTGGTAGTCGGGCTTACATGGCAGCCGGCTTCACCCAGGCAAGAGTGGAAGCCCCTGGGGCTCTTAGAGCATAGCCTGAATCCAGAGCACGGGTACAAATACCTAGTGACAAGGCCCTTGCTTTCACCATGTTGATTTTAAGTACTTAAACTCCAAGATTTTAAGAAAACCAAATCGGCCTAAAGACAATACTAGTGACAAGGAATGTGCTGTTTTGCTGAATGACAAGCTATCCCTAAAGTTAATGATTAAAAACAATACTCAATTACATGCTCAGTCATGTCCGGCTCTTTGCAACGGCATGGACTGTAGCCCACCAGGCTCCTCTGACCCTGGGATTCTCCAGGCAAGAAGACTGGAGTGGGATGCCTCCTCCAGGGGGATCCTCCTAACCCAGGGATGGAACCTGCCTCTCTGACATCTCCTGCATTGGCAGTGGGTTCTTTACCACTAGCGCCATCTGGGAAGCCTACTCACTTGATTATCCACGATTCTGTAGCTTGGGGCAGTCTTGATGGAGACAGCGTGTCTCGTTTCCATGTGGTGCTAGCAGGGATAGCTCCATCAGCTGGAGCCTGGCCAGAATGGCCAACTTGTGTTAGACAAGTCTGCAACTTGCCTAGGTCACAGAATTCACCATGAGTCAGTGTTGGGCTGCACCCTGAAGGCCCGCAAGCTTTGTAGTTACCCAGCCTTGAGGCCAGAGACAGCGACGGGACATCGGTGGTTTCTTGGACGGTGATCTTACACAAAGGGTCCTAGAGCAACAACCCACAGTGTGAGGTAGACAGTAGGAAGGACATACCAGCCGTTTTCACCACTCGGGGAAGGAGGTTGCCATTTATAGTGGGAATTGAGGTCAGGTGAGCCCGTCCGTTGCCAGGGGCTAATTAAGCCTTATAAGTAAGAGGACTGGATAGTCCTGTGAGTGAAGCAGGACCTGGCTAAGCAGGACATGCACAGACAGCAAGAGAACCACCATCCTGAGAGGGTGAACCCTGCCATAGAGGTCCTCAGTTCCCCTCCATGTGGTCTCTTCAGGTGGTTACTTTGCTCTTCCTTCCAAAATGCAGCCTTCAGCCATTCTTCTTCCTTCCTGGTAGTCGGGCTTCTTACATGGCAGCCGGCTTCACCCAGACGGCAAGAGTGGAAGCCCCTGGGGCTCTTAGAGCATAGCCTGAATCCGACACACAGCACCCCCAGAGCAGGCTACGGGTTAGAGCAGGTCCCAAAGTCAGCCCAGATCTGAGGGCAGAGATTTACACAGGACGGGAGGCATGATTCGTTGGAGGGCCCCAAAGTAATGACCTACCACAAATCTTAAAGTCAAGTAATTCAACAGTGTCTTTCACATTTTAATCAACTAAGGTACCTTAAGTGCATGGATGTTTGTACTTTAGGGTGTCCACCCTGCCTGCCCCCTCTACCTCTGCCTTTTCGAATGTTAGCAGAAGGCAGTCGCTTCTCACACAGTCACTGATCACTTACTAGAACTGCTGTGGATTCTGAACCAACCTTGCAACATAGCTTTGAACAGGCTGCCATCTGAGACGGAAGAGGACTCAGCTCAGAACCATTTTACCAGCTCACTCCAGAGTCTGGGTTATTTCCAAGAGTTCCTACTGTCCAGAACCCAGGCTTGAAGAAAGAACTTCCACTGTTGCCCAGCTCCAACTGCCCCTCCTGCACCCCACACAGCCTGTCTCTCCCAGGACACACCTCACCCCTCGTCTGTGTCACACAGCCCTGTCTTCGCAGAGGTAGGCCTGGGCTCCTGGTGAAGATCCCACTGTAGCAACAGCGACCTTCCTGTGCTTTCCACTTTCCATATTGGTCCACATATGACCCAAATGCCCAGTTCAGGGGCAGTAGCAGGATTTCCAGGAGAAGCCGAAGAAGCCTTCTGACTGGAGGGAAGGCAGGGGGTACTATGAGATTTTTTTGGAAACTAATTAATAAGAGTAATGTGACCCACGTATAACTAGGATTAGATCACCAAAAATTGGCCTAGTGGCATTAGTGTTAGTTGCTTAGTCATGTCTGATTCTTTGAGACCCTACGGAATGTAGCCCTCCAGTATCCTCTGTCCATGGGGTTCCCCAGGCAAGAATACTGGAGTGGATTGCCACTTCATCAAGAGATGATTAGTAAAAATACATTGTCAGCTCACAAATTAATTAAAAATATACAGTTACTACACACAAATGCAAAAGTTAACTGAGTCAAATAGAACAGCAGTGGAGGTTTTTCAAAGTTAGTTTTTATTTTTTTTTATCCATCAATTATTCCAATAACAAGTCAGTGTTGACTGACTGTAGGCTCCAAAAATCAGGGTTTGAATTCTGGCTCCATTCATTACTAGGCCATCTTGAGCAAGTTAATTTCAATGTGCCTTAGTTTTTTTCTCACCTACAAAATGAGGGTGCTAAGGGTACCATTCATACAGCTTGTTGTGAGTATTAAGTAATACTTGCAAAGTGCTTAGAGAATGCTCATGAACTACAGACCTTCTCAGAACATGTTATTCATTATTAGTATTCCACACATTACCATTAGATCAAAGTTTTTCAACACATGCTTCATTGATTATTTTCTCTCTAGTAACTCTTATTTGAAGAGTTGGCACTGACTTTCGAAGACAATGAGAAACTAGAGTTCCCTCCACACGAACTTCTTGGTACCTTGGTCAAAATTAAACAGGTCTCACTACAAAATGGTATTAATAACAAATGGCAAAGGATCAATAGCAGATTAAAAAAAAAACTTCCAGTAATAGTTATGCTTCTGTGCTTTAGAAATTAAAAATAAAAATTGGTGACAGAAATACCTTAAGAGGGAAAAGGCTGAGAAATTCTACGTATACTCTTTAGATGTCTTAAAGCAAGGATGCACCTTCTTATCAGATTTGTATAGGGAGAAAATGAGACACAAAAAACTATTCAGAATTTCCCTTGGATGCAAGTATACAATCCCATGGTCTTAGGTGTGTCATTCATGGCTCTCCCAACATCCCATTTTCTATTATAATCACCAGAGGCAGCAGAGCATCCGACGGGTTAAAAGGACTATCAGCCCCAAAATTGGCCTAGTGGCATTAGTGTTAGTTGCTTAGTCATGTCTGATTCTTTGAGACCCTACGGAATGTAGCCCTCCAGTATCCTCTGTCCATGGGGTTCCCCAGGCAAGAATACTGGAGTGGATTGCCACTTCATCAAGAGATGATTAGTAAAAATACATTGTCAGCTCACAAATTAATTAAAAATATACAGTTACTACACACAAATGCAAAAGTTAACTGAGTCAAATAGAACAGCAGTGGAGGTTTTTCAAAGTTAGTTTTTATTTTTTTTTATCCATCAATTATTCCAATAACAAGTCAGTGTTGACTGACTGTAGGCTCCAAAAATCAGGGTTTGAATTCTGGCTCCATTCATTACTAGGCCATCTTGAGCAAGTTAATTTCAATGTGCCTTAGTTTTTTTCTCACCTACAAAATGAGGGTGCTAAGGGTACCATTCATACAGCTTGTTGTGAGTATTAAGTAATACTTGCAAAGTGCTTAGAGAATGCTCATGAACTACAGACCTTCTCAGAACATGTTATTCATTATTAGTATTCCACACATTACCATTAGATCAAAGTTTTTCAACACATGCTTCATTGATTATTTTCTCTCTAGTAACTCTTATTTGAAGAGTTGGCACTGACTTTCGAAGACAATGAGAAACTAGAGTTCCCTCCACACGAACTTCTTGGTACCTTGGTCAAAATTAAACAGGTCTCACTACAAAATGGTATTAATAACAAATGGCAAAGGATCAATAGCAGATTAAAAAAAAAACTTCCAGTAATAGTTATGCTTCTGTGCTTTAGAAATTAAAAATAAAAATTGGTGACAGAAATACCTTAAGAGGGAAAAGGCTGAGAAATTCTACGTATACTCTTTAGATGTCTTAAAGCAAGGATGCACCTTCTTATCAGATTTGTATAGGGAGAAAATGAGACACAAAAAACTATTCAGAATTTCCCTTGGATGCAAGTATACAATCCCATGGTCTTAGGTGTGTCATTCATGGCTCTCCCAACATCCCATTTTCTATTATAATCACCAGAGGCAGCAGAGCATCCGACGGGTTAAAAGAAGGGGACTATCAGCCCCAAGTCATGCGCTCACTGGACCCATCTCCCTGCTGCTCTGCGTTTACAGGATTTTATTTGCATAGAAGAACTGCAGGAGCTCTGGATGATAGTGGCTCTGAAAGAAATTGGCAAACGCACACGTGAGGGAGGGACTCAGTAAACCTCCTTGACTCTAGAACCACTGGACGGCTGTCAAAGACTGAACGTGAGGACAGACAAGCTTCAGATTCTCAGAGTAGGCGGCGCCATTACTTGCATTCACCCAGAGATCTAAACGGGAATGGGCCATAGCTATTGTGCACAGTCCCCTGGGCGTATTGCTGGTTGTACTGCTTTACGGGTCAATTACAGCTGAAACATTCTTGGCCTGAGTTGTTTTATGGGGGTGACTCCCTGGTGTGCCGACCGCCTTCTGCATTAATGCCAGCAGTGCAGGGACCCTGAGAGAACCTCTCCTGTCCTCAGGCACTCACCAGCTGCCGGCAGAGTTTAGAGTTCCTGTGATCCTCTTCGCTCTGGAAGCTGTAGTCCTTCCTTTGTCTCAGATATGCAGAACAGGCTCGAAAAGTTGTTTTGCAAGCCTGAGAGAAATAATATTACCATCATATTGTCAAACACATGAGAGTTTTATAAGCCCAAGCAAGGAAGAGGGTTACACCCAATCTGTGGTCTGGGGGCCACTGAGAATGTGAAAGTCACTTCTAGGAAGTTTGAAAACTTGAATCTTAAAGGGTTTATGCTTATATCTTCTATTTTTTTCAAACTTTAAACTTTTTATTTTGTATTGGGGTATGACCACTTACCAATGTTGGGATAGTTTCAGGTGAATAGCAAAGGGACTCAGGCATACTGCATACACGTATCCATTCTCCCCCAAACTCCCCTCCCATCTCAGCTGCCACAAAACATTAAGAGGATTTATGTTTATACAATGACCAGGTCTATAACTTGGTGCTGGTGGTGAGGGCAAAGCTTGAGAGTTTACCACAACCCTTCCAGTCTCATCAAAAGTAGTGCTGGGGGCTTCCCTGGTGGTCCAGTGGGTAAAGAGTCTGCCTTGCAATGCAGAGGGCACCGGTTCAATCCCTGGCACAGGAAGTTCCGTGCCACGGAGCAGCTGGATGGGTGTGTCCAATTACCAGCCAGCAAGCTCTGGAGCGCATGCACCCAGAGCCGGTGCTCAGCAACGAGAGAGGCCACTGCGATGGGAGGCCCACACAAGCTGAAGAATTAAGATGGATGAAAATAAATCAATGGAGGACCAAAAAAAGAGGCCAAAAAAAAAAAAAAAAAGTAGTGCTATATTTTAAATGGATCACCAACAAGGATCTACTGTATAGCACAGGGAACTCTGCTCAATATTACGTGGCAGCCTGGACAGGAGGGGAGTTTGGGAAAGAATGGATACATGTATATGTATGACTGAGTCTCTTGGCTGTTCACCTGAAACTATCCCAACACTGTTTATTAACTGACTATACCCTAATACAAAATAAAAAGTTTTTAAAAATTGTTTTAAACAGTAGTGTTAGACTCCTAAATTCAGTCTTAGTCTCTCTACCCCTCCCTTTCTCATGCTCTGCCTTAAAGAAGACTGGGGATTTGGTGGCACCCTTTGCTGCTGATGGTTTTGAAACTCTCACCTGCTCGGAAGCACCCCTGAGGTTGGGCCAACCCCATTTTGGCTCAACCGCATATTTTCTCCAAGAATAAAAATTTCATAAGTCAGACGGTAAAGAATCCACCTGCAATGCTGGAGACTTGGGTTCTGTCCCTGGGTTGGGAAGATCCCCTGGAGAAGGTAATGGCAACCCCCTTTAGGATTCTTGCCTGGAGAATTCCATGGACAGAGGAGCCTGGTGGGCTATCATCCACGGGGGTCCCAAAGAGTCCAACGCAACTGAGCGATTAACATACTTCTCACTTTTCATAGGAAACTAGGGAGCCAAGTGTGGGACCTCTGTACCAAGTGCCGCCGCAACAGCTAACTGGGAGTGAACGATGACCACTTACCAATGTTGGGATAGTTTCAGGTGAATAGCAAAGGGACTCAGGCATACTGCATACACGTATCCATTCTCCCCCAAACTCCCCTCCCATCTCAGCTGCCACAAAACATTAAGAGGATTTATGTTTATACAATGACCAGGTCTATAACTTGGTGCTGGTGGTGAGGGCAAAGCTTGAGAGTTTACCACAACCCTTCCAGTCTCATCAAAAGTAGTGCTGGGGGCTTCCCTGGTGGTCCAGTGGGTAAAGAGTCTGCCTTGCAATGCAGAGGGCACCGGTTCAATCCCTGGCACAGGAAGTTCCGTGCCACGGAGCAGCTGGATGGGTGTGTCCAATTACCAGCCAGCAAGCTCTGGAGCGCATGCACCCAGAGCCGGTGCTCAGCAACGAGAGAGGCCACTGCGATGGGAGGCCCACACAAGCTGAAGAATTAAGATGGATGAAAATAAATCAATGGAGGACCAAAAAAAGAGGCCAAAAAAAAAAAAAAAAGTAGTGCTATATTTTAAATGGATCACCAACAAGGATCTACTGTATAGCACAGGGAACTCTGCTCAATATTACGTGGCAGCCTGGACAGGAGGGGAGTTTGGGAAAGAATGGATACATGTATATGTATGACTGAGTCTCTTGGCTGTTCACCTGAAACTATCCCAACACTGTTTATTAACTGACTATACCCTAATACAAAATAAAAAGTTTTTAAAAATTGTTTTAAACAGTAGTGTTAGACTCCTAAATTCAGTCTTAGTCTCTCTACCCCTCCCTTTCTCATGCTCTGCCTTAAAGAAGACTGGGGATTTGGTGGCACCCTTTGCTGCTGATGGTTTTGAAACTCTCACCTGCTCGGAAGCACCCCTGAGGTTGGGCCAACCCCATTTTGGCTCAACCGCATATTTTCTCCAAGAATAAAAATTTCATAAGTCAGACGGTAAAGAATCCACCTGCAATGCTGGA
The DNA here is from genome assembly GCA_022376925.1 of Tragulus kanchil. NCBI lineage: Eukaryota > Metazoa > Chordata > Mammalia > Artiodactyla > Tragulidae > Tragulus > Tragulus kanchil. The sequence goes on from JAIOJX010000003.1 coordinate 142,568,063, forward strand.
GACTTGGGTTCTGTCCCTGGGTTGGGAAGATCCCCTGGAGAAGGTAATGGCAACCCCCTTTAGGATTCTTGCCTGGAGAATTCCATGGACAGAGGAGCCTGGTGGGCTATCATCCACGGGGGTCCCAAAGAGTCCAACGCAACTGAGCGATTAACATACTTCTCACTTTTCATAGGAAACTAGGGAGCCAAGTGTGGGAACTCTGTACCAAGTGCAGCAGCAAAAGCTAACTGGGTGTGAACGAATCTCTTCCCCAGGGAGTAAGCCAGCACCTCCCTGCTGCACCCCCTTCACCCCATTAACCTGCATGTATCTGGCATTGACAGATGCCTGGACCAGGCAGGTGAGGCAGGAACAAATGGAAAATAACACCCCTGCTCAGAGAGGGGTTGACCACTAAAAAGGCACTTTCTCCAGGACTCACGTGGATTCACTTTCTCCACAATTCCTCCGGCTGAGTGACCGCAACGGAACGGGCCAGAACTGAGGGCTTGGCATCTCAGCTCAGCGGAGCTGCCTCCCTGCTCCCTTGACCAACAGCACTGAGGTTTCCTGTGGCTGCCTGGAGAGGCAAGGACTTACCCTGGCGACCTGGGGATCCCGATCCTGTAAGTGGGTCAGGAGGGAATCCTGAGTCTGCTTCACCTGACGGGTGAAAAACCGCTTCCATTTCCGTCCAGCCACGGCAGCCAGTTGTCCAAACAAGACAAAGGCCGAGTATCTCAGGCCGTCATTCTCCTGCGGGTCCCCCGTGAACAAAGCAATAAGCCCGGGTCAGTACCAATAGGCAGCGGCATCACCAAACGGCACAGCTCTGGGGCTTGCACGTTACAGGCGGGACCTGAGATCCCTCCCCGGCACTCAGCACTCAGCCGGCTGGGGGTGGGGATGGAGCGGAGCCGGGCTGAGTCTGCCAGGAGATCCCTCCCCGGCACTCAGCCGGCTGGGGGTGGGGATGGAGCCGAGCCGGGCTGAGTCTGCCATGAGTCTCTCCTCCAGAGGGTCAGACTCTGGGGTCACAGTTGCTGCTCCCAGTTTCCCAGCTTTTTCCTTCTTTATTAAATGTTTTGGAGATGGATTGTGTTTACATAGTTCAAAAGTCAAAATAACCAAAAAGGTTTATTTTTTATTAGGTTTATTTTTAAAAAAGCAAGTCTTCTTTCCACCCTTCTCCACCTGCCACCAAACTTCCCTCCCCACAAAAATCATAAATTTTGTGTGTATCCCTCCAAAAAATCATGAAGGAAAAAAATGAAGTATATATTACACAATCCTTTCCCATATTTTACACAAATGGACACAGGCCATCCCACTGGATTTTTCATCCATCTCTTTGGGAGCTCTTTCCCCATCCATCAAGGGGCTTTTTTTTAGCTGCATCGTAACTCATTTGAGCCATTCCGTACTCATTACTCCCCCAAATTATGTTTGCAAGGCCATCGCTCTTTACTTTGGTCTGAGTTTCTCCCACCTGCCAGAAATAATTGTGTCTCCTGACACTCCGCTCACCCTGCACTGGGTCTGACCGGCTGGGGTGTCCTTGACTGAGGTCAGTGGCTTCAGTCCTTCCTCCGTCCCCTGGGGAGCATCTCCGGCTGAGTGACCGCAACGGAACGGGCCAGAACTGAGGGCTTGGCATCTCAGCTCAGCGGAGCTGCCTCCCTGCTCCCTTGACCAACAGCACTGAGGTTTCCTGTGGCTGCCTGGAGAGGCAAGGACTTACCCTGGCGACCTGGGGATCCCGATCCTGTAAGTGGGTCAGGAGGGAATCCTGAGTCTGCTTCACCTGACGGGTGAAAAACCGCTTCCATTTCCGTCCAGCCACGGCAGCCAGTTGTCCAAACAAGACAAAGGCCGAGTATCTCAGGCCGTCATTCTCCTGCGGGTCCCCCGTGAACAAAGCAATAAGCCCGGGTCAGTACCAATAGGCAGCGGCATCACCAAACGGCACAGCTCTGGGGCTTGCACGTTACAGGCGGGACCTGAGATCCCTCCCCGGCACTCAGCACTCAGCCGGCTGGGGGTGGGGATGGAGTGAGCCGGGCTGAGTCTGCCAGGAGATCCCTCCCCGGCACTCAGCCGGCTGGGGGTGGGGATGGAGCCGAGCCGGGCTGAGTCTGCCATGAGTCTCTCCTCCAGAGGGTCAGACTCTGGGGTCACAGTTGCTGCTCCCAGTTTCCCAGCTTTTTCCTTCTTTATTAAATGTTTTGGAGATGGATTGTGTTTACATAGTTCAAAAGTCAAAATAACCAAAAAGGTTTATTTTTTATTAGGTTTATTTTTAAAAAAGCAAGTCTTCTTTCCACCCTTCTCCACCTGCCACCAAACTTCCCTCCCCACAAAAATCATAAATTTTGTGTGTATCCCTCCAAAAAATCATGAAGGAAAAAAATGAAGTATATATTACACAATCCTTTCCCATATTTTACACAAATGGACACAGGCCATCCCACTGGATTTTTCATCCATCTCTTTGGGAGCTCTTTCCCCATCCATCAAGGGGCTTTTTTTTAGCTGCATCGTAACTCATTTGAGCCATTCCGTACTCATTACTCCCCCAAATTATGTTTGCAAGGCCATCGCTCTTTACTTTGGTCTGAGTTTCTCCCACCTGCCGCAGAAATAATTGTGTCTCCCCTGACACTCCGCCGGCTCACCCTGCACTGGGTCTGACCGGCTGGGGTGTCCCTTGACTGAGGTCAGTGGCTTCAGTCCTTCCTCCGTCCCCCTGGGGAGCTGTCTGGTCTCAGCATCTCCCCGCCCCGGTGAGAAGACAGACACCTGGGCATTTCAGGGATTCACCCAGAGCCACCCCACCAGGGAACAGAGGAGCAGAGTGGTCACCCAGCCCTCCAACCCTTTGTGGTGAAGGGATTTTTGTATCAGTGTTTCCTGTTCAGCTCCAAGTGAACCAGAGGGAACTGGGCTGGGACGGGCTCCTCACCTAGAGCCGAGGGCCGCAGACACTCGGCAAGAGAGGACACCACTGATCACCTTGTGAAACCATGTTCAGTCCATGCAACACACAGAAACTGCTTTAGCGTGGCTCTTTCTCCACTGTTCTACCAGCGTGTGTGCGTGTGCACGGGTGGGTGGGTGTGTTGAATTCAGTCCGGCTCGCACTGAGTCCTGACTCTATCGGAAGCACCATCCTAGTGCTGTGAGATGCACAGAGAGGTGTAGGGATTGTCTGTCCCCCGGGAATCTGACAAGCGGTGACAGGGACACGGCCCAGGCAGCTAGGGAACAGCGCCTGACAGAGAGGCACAAGGAGCTCCCCACGAGTGTTCCCTGGTTCCCCAGAATGAGGGCTCGCTGATCAAAAATCACAGGTGACCTGGATTTAACCAATGATTTCTAACCCATGAGAAAATGGGTTGCCACTAAAGCCAGACCTCGGGTAAGTTCTCTGACCCCAATAGCTTGAGTCTCCTCAGTCATAAGATGAAACTGATAAAAAAAAACAAAAAAAAACAAAACAAAACAAGAAGAGCTCATAATCCCTTAAACAAGTTCTTTTTCCTTTTAGTCATAAGCGCCTGTTTTATGTGAAAAACTGATGATTTGGGAGCTCTTTCCCCATCCATCAAGGGGCTTTTTTAGCTGCATCGTAACTCATTTGAGCCATTCCGTACTCATTACTCCCCAAATTATGTTTGCAAGGCCATCGCTCTTTACTTTGGTCTGAGTTTCTCCCACCTGCCAGAAATAATTGTGTCTCCTGACACTCCGCGCTCACCCTGCACTGGGTCTGACCGGCTGGGGTGTCCTTGACTGAGGTCAGTGGCTTCAGTCCTTCCTCCGTCCCCCTGGGGAGCTGTCTGGTCTCAGCATCTCCCCGCCCCGGTGAGAAGACAGACACCTGGGCATTTCAGGGATTCACCCAGAGCCACCCCACCAGGGAACAGAGGAGCAGAGTGGTCACCCAGCCCTCCAACCCTTTGTGGTGAAGGGATTTTTGTATCAGTGTTTCCTGTTCAGCTCCAAGTGAACCAGAGGGAACTGGGCTGGGACGGGCTCCTCACCTAGAGCCGAGGGCCGCAGACACTCGGCAAGAGAGGACACCACTGATCACCTTGTGAAACCATGTTCAGTCCATGCAACACACAGAAACTGCTTTAGCGTGGCTCTTTCTCCACTGTTCTACCAGCGTGTGTGCGTGTGCACGGGTGGGTGGGTGTGTTGAATTCAGTCCGGCTCGCACTGAGTCCTGACTCTATCGGAAGCACCATCCTAGTGCTGTGAGATGCACAGAGAGGTGTAGGGATTGTCTGTCCCCCGGGAATCTGACAAGCGAGTGACAGGGACACGGCCCAGGCAGCTAGGGAACAGCGTCTGACAGAGAGGCACAAGGAGCTCCCCACGAGTGTTCCCTGGTTCCCCAGAATGAGGGCTCGCTGATCAAAAATCACAGGTGACCTGGATTTAACCAATGATTTCTAACCCATGAGAAAATGGGTTGCCACTAAAGCCAGACCTCGGGTAAGTTCTCTGACCCCCATAGCTTGAGTCTCCTCAGTCATAAGATGAAACTGATAAAAAAAAAAAACAAAAAAAAAAACAAAACAAAACAAGAAGAGCTCATAATCCCTTAAACAAGAAATTTAGGGCCAGATAATTCTTGGATACAGTTTTTCAGCTCTAAGAAAGGTAATGAGGTGTCCTTAAGCGCCTGTTTTATGTGTTACACAAACCCCCACAGCGGGGTCTGCAGCCGTACCCCACAAGCGCATGCGCTGTGAAGGGCACTGGAGGATGAGGGGTTTCCACTGAGGCCCCCAGAGTCCTGCCCTCCTCAGCTACTCCTCCAGCTCCCCCCACACGGGAGCCTCACCCCTACCTGCTCCTCTCCTCTTGAGGAAGTCCAATTTGCCGGAACCGTGGCTGCTGTGCACAAAAACATCCTCCCTCTTTCAAGACCCGTCCTTGACCAGCTCTTCCTGAGACTTGCTAAATTAGAACAGCTCTCCTAATCCCCTGTCCTATTAAAAACTACCCCCTTCTTCCCTAAGGCTGAACTCTCCTTTCAGGGATTCTCATGCCTGGAATTCTAGAATAAACACTTATGCTGCCCCCCGGCCCCCCGCAAATTGCATGGCGAACAAGCGCTGGCCATGACGATGTCACCTGCTGGAGAGATGCAGAGACCCCTCCCCAGAGACACCCGCTTCATATTCCAGGGAGGTGGAGCGAAGACCTTCCTCCCCACCCGCCACAGGCGGGCTGCATCCCAGAGCACAGGCCTCCCTGTCTCCCTGGGCAGGAGGGGAAGCAAACGTGCCATCAGCTCCTACTGAAGCTCCAAGCTTCATACTTTCCAGGTTTCTCTTCCCCCGTGAAGTGCAGACACCTGGCTTTCATGGAGTTACCCCTGGGGAATTAGGTATGGCAAACTCACACAAGATGCTCTGGGAGTAAATGTGAGGTCTGTTCCCTGCTCCGCAGGTCTTGCCTTTCTGTGTGTCTGTGGGATTGTGTGTACGTGCGTGTGTGTGTGTGTGTGTTCATGCACTTTTTGTTCAGCTGGCCTTGTCACCTGGCAGTTAAGAGTACAGGCCCTGATTCTAAAGCAATTACCCTCCAATTAAAAATAAATGCTTTAAGCTGAAAAAATAGGAAGATAAAAAAAATAAATGAAATAGATAAGCAACAAGGATATATTGAATTACAACCATTATCCTGTAACAACTTTGAATGGAGAGTAAGCTGTAAAAATACCAAATCACTATGCTGTACACTTGATACTCATAAATCAGCTATACTTTAATGAAAATAGAATTCAATTTTAAAAAATTGAAAATGAAAGCAGGAAAAAAGAAGGGTAGGCCCGGGGCAGAAGGTCTGGTTTCATACCCGCTTCCTGGCTCTGTGACCCCTGGGTAAGTTACCTAATCTTTCTAGGCCTTGGGTTCCTCCTCCATAAAGTAAACTGACAGTGCCTGCCTCACAGGGTGAAGGTGAGATGGTCCATTTCAACTGCCTGGCGCTGGGCCTGCATACGGGGAGAGCTCACGAAACAGGAAGTACTCCGATCGTTACATGTATGAGACCACATACATGGGCCTTCCTGAACACACATGGGCGGCATCATCATCCGTGTATATGTACTCACGGCTCCTTTACGGTAACACTCCTTGAAGTGTGGTGATGGAATCCTACCTGTCTTTATGCATCTTCCATAACCCCCAGCATACGACCAGTCTCTCAACAAGATTTCTTAATAAACAGCGAGTAACAGAGGCCTGCCTCCTGAGCCACACTCCACCTGGGGCTCAGGTGTGGCTTTAAGAACCTGGAATCTTCCTGCGCTGTCTCACTTACGTCATCTAGCAGAGTCCTGGTCTGGAGGGTGATGTCTATGAAGAAGGAGCCCAAGCCCATCTTGCCCAGGATGATGGTCAGGGTCTTCAAGCTCTCGTGGATGACGTCAGAACTCACCGGGTCATACAGGCCGTGCACCAGCAGGTCTAGAACCATCTTCTTATACTTCCTCACCTGTTAGCAAGGTGTGCAAAGCATTAGCAGGAAATCGTTCCCCATGAGTTGGAAAGCACTTTCGCTGCTAATCGGCCAATAAGCCTGGGGCTTAGACTAAGAGGCGGTGGCTTTCTCCAGCACAGGACGCAATAACTCTCAGCGAAATACAGAGGCTCCCACCAGCCTGACCTGGAACAGAAAGCGCAGCCTGGAGCCTGGAGCCTGGCCGGTGGGTGGGTAAGGCTGGGGAGGGCATGTCACGGAGGGTGGTGGGCCTAGCTGATCTAGGGACCAGGGGCCTCGTGGGAACCTTTACAGGGGATAAGACAAAGTGATCCCAAGTCGACAGATGCTGAAGGAAGAGGTTTGGAAAGCAGCTTTTACTAAGCAAGCATAAATTATTAGAAAATTTAAATTCGCCGAGGGTGATGTCCAGCTGCGTGTTAACCCCGCCTTCTTGAAAGAAAAAAGGGTGGCGCGCTTCCTTGGAAACTACTTTCTAGGCCTTGGGTTCCTCCTCCATAAAGTAAACTGACAGTGCCTGCCTCACAGGGTGAAGGTGAGATGGTCCATTTCAACTGCCTGGCGCTGGGCCTGCATACGGGGAGAGCTCACGAAACAGGAAGTACTCCGATCGTTACATGTATGAGACCACATACATGGGCCTTCCTGAACACACATGGGCGGCATCATCATCCGTGTATATGTACTCACGGCTCCTTTACGGTAACACTCCTTGAAGTGTGGTGATGGAATCCTACCTGTCTTTATGCATCTTCCATAACCCCCAGCATACGACCAGTCTCTCAACAAGATTTCTTAATAAACAGCGAGTAACAGAGGCCTGCCTCCTGAGCCACACTCCACCTGGGGCTCAGGTGTGGCTTTAAGAACCTGGAATCTTCCTGCGCTGTCTCACTTACGTCATCTAGCAGAGTCCTGGTCTGGAGGGTGATGTCTATGAAGAAGGAGCCCAAGCCCATCTTGCCCAGGATGATGGTCAGGGTCTTCAAGCTCTCGTGGATGACGTCAGAACTCACCGGGTCATACAGGCCGTGCACCAGCAGGTCTAGAACCATCTTCTTATACTTCCTCACCTGTTAGCAAGGTGTGCAAAGCATTAGCAGGAAATCGTTCCCCATGAGTTGGAAAGCACTTTCGCTGCTAATCGGCCAATAAGCCTGGGGCTTAGACTAAGAGGCGGTGGCTTTCTCCAGCACAGGACGCAATAACTCTCAGCGAAATACAGAGGCTCCCACCAGCCTGACCTGGAACAGAAAGCGCAGCCTGGAGCCTGGAGCCTGGCCGGTGGGTGGGTAAGGCTGGGGAGGGCATGTCACGGAGGGTGGTGGGCCTAGCTGATCTAGGGACCAGGGGCCTCGTGGGAACCTTTACAGGGGATAAGACAAAGTGATCCCCGAAGTCGACAGATGCTGAAGGAAGAGGTTTGGAAAGCAGCTTTTACTAAGCAAGCATAAATTATTAGAAAATTTAAATTCGCCCGAGGGTGATGTCCAGCTGCGTGTTAACTCTCCCTGCCTTCTGTTTCCCAAGGCTGATGAGATGACCCCAACTGAGTCACGCGAGCCCCTGTGTGGATCGCCTTCCCCTGAGTGTGGACGTGCTTCTGGGCTCTCCAGTATGACAGGTGAGGGACCTCATTCCCGTGGCTTCCTTACATCGTATGAGACTCCATCTGGCAGAGAGGAGTGGGAGAGAGCTGACCGTGAAGAAGCAAGCTGCCACGCTGTGAGAGGGTGGCCACCAGGAGTGGAGGAAGGCCAGTTGACAAGGAAACAGGGACCTAAGTTCTGCAACTGGAGCTGAATTCTGCTGACAGCTCACAAAGCTTGGCAGATGAGCCTGAACTTTAGAAAGGAATGCAATGTGACCCACACCCAACGGCAGCCTTGGACCCAGATGAACTGCACCTGGACTCCTGACCCAAGGAAACTGTGAGACAATAAACGCCAGGCCACGGTGATCTGTTACACAGCAGTAGACTCCCAGTCCTGGGGACTCCAGGCCCTGAAAGCTGGCCGGGCGTCCCCTGCCCTTCCTACCTTGTCTGGGGTCTCACAGGCCATGGTTCCCAGGTCTCTCATGGCCATATGACGCTTTTGAACACTGGGGTCTTGCGCCGTCTCTGCCAAGATGAAAAACGCATTCTTCAGAGTCTCCTGCTTCCGGAGCCTCAGTTTCCAAGAGACCTGCATAGTGAGTCAAAGACATATGAATTTGGGAGTGTTCAGAGTGACACCCTACCCATCGCCAACCTTAATCCCTCCCTGTAAGAAAATCCTTCTTGACTGTTGCCTGCTCAATTTGACTTCTTCCTTCTCCACCAAAAGACACCAGGTTTTTGCTGGGAACATACAGTTCGATCTACATATTGAAGGAAAGAATGGAGGAAGAGAAAATGGGTTGGGAACAATGATTCAGAGATTCTGCTGAGGTGGGTTTGAGGGGATTATGAAGAGACATCTAGACAGCTGTGGATATGCCCAGCTGTGAGAGGGGTCTTGTGGAGTGTTCATGAGACCTGAGAAGCAGAATCCCATTCATAGGACAGGGTAAGCTGTGCTCCTCTCAAAGAAGTTTCCTTGAGTTTCTTCCTCCCCCAGCTCTTCCGTGTTTTCCTGCTCCACCTTGTAGCTAAACCTTGAGTGATGTGTCTATACTTGCTTTCTCTAGCTCCTCTCCTTCTTTCTCTCTTGAACCTTCTACAATCAGGATTGATGTCATCTCTATCCCCCACCATCCCTTGCCCCCAATATGGCTAAATCCCAGGGTCAATTCTCAGTGTTCATCTCACTCAACCTCTCAAGACCATTTGACACAACTAGAAAAACACATCCACAAGCATTTCAGGGCACCCGAAGGATGTCCTGCCCCAGAAGGCAAGCATCTATGAGCCATTAAGATTAGGAAAAGAAATGCATAAATAATGCATTCTGGGAAGCGCTGGGTGACTGATAAAGAAACCTGTACTTCAAGGACGAAATTCTAACTGTAGGGCAAGGGTGGTTATTAGGACATTTGAGCCTTGATATCAGGAAGGCCCGGGTATCTTGTGCATCACAGGACATGCTGTTGGAGTCAGAACCAAGACAATGGTCAGACAAGGAAAAATCTAAGGGGCCCATGCTGGCCGGGCGTCCCCTGCCCTTCCTACCTTGTCTGGGGTCTCACAGGCCATGGTTCCCAGGTCTCTCATGGCCATATGACGCTTTTGAACACTGGGGTCTTGCGCCGTCTCTGCCAAGATGAAAAACGCATTCTTCAGAGTCTCCTGCTTCCGGAGCCTCAGTTTCCAAGAGACCTGCATAGTGAGTCAAAGACATATGAATTTGGGAGTGTTCAGAGTGACACCCTACCCATCGCCAACCTTAATCCCTCCCTGTAAGAAAATCCTTCTTGACTGTTGCCTGCTCAATTTGACTTCTTCCTTCTCCACCAAAAGACACCAGGTTTTTGCTGGGAACATACAGTTCGATCTACATATTGAAGGAAAGAATGGAGGAAGAGAAAATGGGTTGGGAACAATGATTCAGAGATTCTGCTGAGGTGGGTTTGAGGGGATTATGAAGAGACATCTAGACAGCTGTGGATATGCCCAGCTGTGAGAGGGGTCTTGTGGAGTGTTCATGAGACCTGAGAAGCAGAATCCCATTCATAGGACAGGGTAAGCTGTGCTCCTCTCAAAGAAGTTTCCTTGAGTTTCTTCCTCCCCCAGCTCTTCCGTGTTTTCCTGCTCCACCTTGTAGCTAAACCTTGAGTGATGTGTCTATACTTGCTTTCTCTAGCTCCTCTCCTTCTTTCTCTCTTGAACCTTCTACAATCAGGATTGATGTCATCTCTATCCCCCACCATCCCTTGCCCCCAATATGGCTAAATCCCAGGGTCAATTCTCAGTGTTCATCTCACTCAACCTCTCAAGACCATTTGACACAACTAGAAAAACGCATCCACAAGCATTTCAGGGCACCCGAAGGATGTCCTGCCCCAGAAGGCAAGCATCTATGAGCCATTAAGATTAGGAAAAGAAATGCATAAATAATGCATTCTGGGAAGCGCTGTGTGACTGATAAAGAAACCTGTACTTCAAGGACGAAATTCTAACTGTAGGGCAAGGGGTGGTTATTAGGACATTTGAGCCTTGATATCAGGAAGGCCCGGGTATCTTGTGCATCACAGGACATGCTGTTGGAGTCAGAACCAAGACAATGCAAGCTTCAGACAAGATCTAAGGGAAAAAAACACCTCCTCATTCTCCTTAGTGGGGGTGGCTGGTGGGATGGGGTTGGAGATGAGACCCACAACTCTATTTGATGTTTGAGTGATTACCGAGTCTTATCAGTATTTCGGAACATTCACTGCTATTCATTCTATATTCTCATCATTAAGTTCACAGCAAGCTAAATTCCTCCCAACTCATCTCCTTGTTGTCCCATAAACATTTCATTCATGCTCAAAGAGTTGTCATCTAACTTTTTCTCAGAAGCGGAACCTCAGTAGAAGGATGGGAAGGAACCCGCCAACACACGTATTACAGAGTGGCTGCTGAGGCAGGGCACTTGGTCACACTGATAGGTCTCAAACCTTGGAAAAGAAAGACATCACTGGTGTCCTTTTCTTCTTGGGCTCAGCGGCGGGGCTGGAAAGGGTCTGGTCCAGCATTGTTCTCTGTGTTTGGTCCATGGAACTACAAAAAGAACAAATCATCTTATGAGCCATAGACACAATCATGGTCACACAAAGCCCCGGGCCAGGGTACAAATATAAAGGAGCAGCATCCTTGAGGCTTGCCCTCAGGGACCTGTGACCCTGGTCATGAGCTAGAACAGTTGTATCAGAAGAGAACCAGCACCACTAAGCGTCAGGAAAATGCACATCAACACTACCGCGAGAAAATAAAATAAAACCACAGCGAGCTCTCACCTCACCCCTTTCTCTCCGGGTACACCCTTGGTCAAAGCTTGCAGTGGGCTAGGGCTAATTCCTTGAAGAGCTGGGTGCCACGGCTTTGCTCTTCTTTGGTGGCAATAACCACAGTCTGCAATTTTACCACGTGTCTATGTTATTTCAAATAGAGTGGGTCTGGCAGAACACCTGAACGAACTTTCTGGCCAAACGAACAGCTTATAAATAAATACAGTCTGCCAAGTGATTCTGGTCTACAGCCTGATGTGAGACCCATGGGTGTAAACCAGTGCTTCTCAGACGTGAACCATCAGAGGAACTTGTTAAAATGCAGATTCGGGTTCCATGGGTCTGGGGTTGGGGGCTCCAGATTCTGCCTTTCTTATTCTGGATGCTAGACCCTTATCAGACAACTGATTCACAAATACTTTATCGCATTCTATATGTTGTCTTTTCATTTTCTTTAGAATGTTTTTTCTGCACAATAGTTAAAAACTAAAAGTTTTAAAAAGTCTATCCATTTCTGTTGTGGTCATTGCTGCTCAGGCTTTCAGTGTTTAGATATAACACTGAATTCACTTCCAAATCCAGTCACAAAGATGTGCCCCTCTGTTTTCTAATATTTTTATGGTTTTAGCTTTTATAATTGGGCTGTTCAGTCGTTTTGGCTCAATTTTTGTGTATGGCGTGTGGTAGGGGTTCAGCTTCATCAAAACCATTGACCCATTCAGATGGATGTGTGGCAGTAAACAACGAAACTCTGTAAAAAATATTAATAATTCAGACAGGCTAGTAATTGCAGTGGTTCTCAACTCTCCTCGTGTTCGAATCACCTAAGGAACTTTAAGCCATTTTCATGCCCTGTCTATACCCCAGACCAAGTCTGCCATTATTTCTAGAGATGAGCTTGGGAATCAATATTTTTCAAAAACTCACCAAGCAATTCCAATGAGCACTTACTAAACAGGGTGACAGGTGACCAGTCGTCTTGTTTTGTCCCAAGGTTATTCTGAGTTATATGAAGAAACATATACTTGGTCTTGGTTGCCATTCCTGGCACAGAGCTCCTAAAATACTTTTAATTCCCTAAGTTATTAGAGCCATAAAGGCATCGTCTCTTATGCTAATGACGTGACCCTAGGTCACCTAAAGGTGGGGGCTGGTTGCCAGGGGAACCAATCCTGTGATCTGAGGGCTGGAACTTCCAGTCTCATCCCCTTTTCACCTGGGAGAGGAAAAGGGTTACTGAGTTCAGTAACCAGTGGTGGGTGATTTAATCAACCGTGTCTAGGTAATGAGGCCTCCACAAAACCCTACAAGGATGGAGAGCTGCCGGATTAGTGACCACGTGGAGATTTAGGGAGGGATGTGCACTTGGTCCAGTGATTCTCACACCCAAGGGCACATCAGAATCACCTGAAAGACTTGTTAAAACACAGATCCCAGAGCCTGTGCCCAGGGTTCGACTCTGTATATCTGAAGCAGGACCCAACAGTTTGCATTGGTAACAAACTCTCAGGTGATGCTGAGATGTTCCTAGTCTGGGGACCACACTTTGAGATCCAGTGCATTTTATTTATTTTTTGTTGTTGTTTTTCTTTTCTTTTTTCTTTTTTTTGGGGGGGGAGGGCCACTTCTATTGGTCTTTCATTTATCCATTTTCATCTATCTTTGTTCTCCCATCACGGCGGCCTCTCTCGCTGCAGAGCACTGGCTCTGGGCACATGCACTCCAGCGCTCCAGCTCGGTAGTTGAACACATCGGTCCAGCCGCTTCACGGCACGTGGGATCTTCCCTGGCTAGGGATCGAACCGGCGCCCCTTGCACTGCAAGGCAGTGTCCTTACCCACTGAACCACAGGGGAAGCCCTCCAGTGTATCTTAAAAAAGAAACCACAGTATTACTACATCATTCCCCTCCAGAATGAAGGGATTTAAATATTTACACTGAGGAAAAAAAACAACAAAAAAACCCCAAACATGCTTGGTTGTTTCTTTCTGGAGGATTTGTATCAAAGGAACCTGCTACCCCTCAGGCTGAGTGCTCTGGATGAGAGCTGATGGAGGCTGAGCAGTGCTCAGAAGTAAAGTTTCCTTGGGCTGATTTCACCAAGAAGGGCATATGCCTCATTAACAAACAGCTGGTGTCTCTCTCCTGAGACATTAGAGAATATTGGACCTGAAGCTTCTGTCCATCAGGAAGGAAAGCAGCCTGCTTTCTTCACTCTGGCCACTCTTGCAGGATTAGCACCACAGCTGAGGCCACTTCCCCATGCCTGAGAAGCCAAGCATCCAGCCTTGTCACTTCTTTTTTAAAAAATTTAAAAATGTATTTAATTTTGGCTACATTGGGTGGGTCTTTGTTGCTGTATGCGATCTTTCTCTAGTTGCAGGTCTCTAGGTGAGGCTCAAAGGCCCTAGGGCGCCTGGGCTTCAGTAGTTGCACTCCCCGGCTTTAGAACACAGAGCACAAGTTCCAGAGTTGTGGCACACAGGTTTAGTTGCCCCATGGCACGTGGGATCCTTCCAGACCAGGGATCGAACCCACATCCCCTGCACTGGCAGTCAGACAACCACTGGACCACCAGGGAAGTCCCAGCCTTGCCATTTCTTAAATGGCATACCTAATAGAATTTAAGGACCTGGAAGGCTCTCAGGAGAGCAAAGTACATGAAGTTGAGCGTCCTCTTTGGACATACAGGTGTAGCTGGAAAGACGCAGGTCTCCATGGGTAGCTCACCACCTCCCACCTCCCCAGCACAAGATAAAAACTCAAATCTGGTTCAATCTCGTGTTGTCAGGGCCCATCTCCATCTTTGGGACTGGGAAAGCATAGCATTTCTCACTGTGCTGGCTGGGCCTCCTTCATCGGAATCCCCCTGAGTGCTTGTTAGAAGAGCCAGGCCTGTTCTTACCCTGTAATTACAGGGTCAAAGGCCCAGGGAGCAGAGGGCCTGAGAGCTGCTTGTTTTCACAAGGTGCCGGGTGACAGTACACACCCTGGTGTAGGGGAATCTCCAGAATACTCCAGAGGAGATTAACTCCAGACGTGGCACATGCTTTCCGGCTGTGCTGCTGGAGAAGGCCCTTGAGGACTGCAAGGAGATCAAACCAGTCAGCCCTAAAGGAAACCAACCCCAAATATTCACAGAAAGGACTGCTGCTGAAGCTGAAGCTCCAAGACGTTGGCCATTTGAGGCGAAGGGATGACTCACTGGAAAAGACCCTGATGCTGGGAAAGATTGAGGGCAGGAGGAGAAGCAGGTGACAGAGGATGAGATGGTTGGATGGCCTCATTGACTCAATGGAGGTGAGTTTGAGCAAACTCCGGGAAATGGTGAAGGACAGGGAAGCCTAGCGTGCTGCAGCTCATGGGGTCCCAAAGAGCGGGATGCTTCTGAGCGACTGAACAACAAACTTCACTCACCTAAGGCCGCATATTGAATTTCTCTTTCATAATAAAGTAAAAATCAGACGAAATCATACAGGCTATGATTTGTACACACCTCTTGGATACTATTCTTAAATTAAAGGTTTGCCTTAAAAAATATGACAAAAGTAGATGTTCACTTGGGGCTGCTGAGCCTTCCACCCGAGCTTTGTGTCTCCTGACCCTGCTGACTCTTCAAGGCCTCCCTCCACGCACCTGCTCTGCTGCCTGCCTCCCTCCTCCTCCTCTCCACACATTAAGTCCTTTCGGGCTTCCTTGGTGGTCCAGTGGGTAAAGAGTCTCCGCCTTGCAGTGCAGGGGGCACAGGTTTGATCCCTGACACAGGAAGATCCCACTTGCGGCAGGAGCAGCTGGACCCGTGTGTCCACTTGCGAGTTGGTGCTCTGGAGCGCATGCGCCTAGAGCCAGTGCTCTGCAGTGGGGGAGGCTGCTGTGATGGGAGGCCCACACTGGCCAAAAGAACAAAGATGGATGAAAATAAATACATAAATAACCAGTAAAAGGCTGGGCCTCCTTCATCGGAATCCCCTGAGTGCTTGTTAGAAGAGCCAGGCCTGTTCTTACCCTGTAATTACAGGGTCAAAGGCCCAGGGAGCAGAGGGCCTGAGAGCTGCTTGTTTTCACAAGGTGCCGGGTGACAGTACACACCCTGGTGTAGGGGAATCTCCAGAATACTCCAGAGGAGATTAACTCCAGACGTGGCACATGCTTTCCGGCTGTGCTGCTGGAGAAGGCCCTTGAGGACTGCAAGGAGATCAAACCAGTCAGCCCTAAAGGAAACCAACCCCAAATATTCACAGAAAGGACTGCTGCTGAAGCTGAAGCTCCAAGACGTTGGCCATTTGAGGCGAAGGGATGACTCACTGGAAAAGACCCTGATGCTGGGAAAGATTGAGGGCAGGAGGAGAAGCAGGTGACAGAGGATGAGATGGTTGGATGGCCTCATTGACTCAATGGAGGTGAGTTTGAGCAAACTCCGGGAAATGGTGAAGGACAGGGAAGCCTAGCGTGCTGCAGCTCATGGGGTCCCAAAGAGCGGGATGCTTCTGAGCGACTGAACAACAAACTTCACTCACCTAAGGCCGCATATTGAATTTCTCTTTCATAATAAAGTAAAAATCAGACGAAATCATACAGGCTATGATTTGTACACACCTCTTGGATACTATTCTTAAATTAAAGGTTTGCCTTAAAAAATATGACAAAAGTAGATGTTCACTTGGGGCTGCTGAGCCTTCCACCCGAGCTTTGTGTCTCCTGACCCTGCTGACTCTTCAAGGCCTCCCTCCACGCACCTGCTCTGCTGCCTGCCTCCCTCCTCCTCCTCTCCACACATTAAGTCCTTTCGGGCTTCCTTGGTGGTCCAGTGGGTAAAGAGTCTCCGCCTTGCAGTGCAGGGGGCACAGGTTTGATCCCTGACACAGGAAGATCCCACTTGCGGCAGGAGCAGCTGGACCCGTGTGTCCACTTGCGAGTTGGTGCTCTGGAGCGCATGCGCCTAGAGCCAGTGCTCTGCAGTGGGGGAGGCTGCTGTGATGGGAGGCCCACACTGGCCAAAAGAACAAAGATGGATGAAAATAAATACATAAATAACCAGTAAAAGAGGCCAAAAAATTTAGGGGAAAAAAAATTAAGTCCTTTCAACCCAGTCCAATCAAACAGAAAGATACAAATCTGCAATACAAATCTCCAAGAGGAATGTAAACAAACCATGAAGAAACAGGGTATGTGGATTCAAAGATGTCTTAGGTATTCATAACTGCACTCCTAAGCCCAGCCCCTAATATCGATTCTTCGCTAAGAGAGCTGTGTCCTTGCGCAGGCTGACTCTGGGCTTCTCAGGCGCCTCGTCGAGCGTGGCTGCGTCTGCTCAGTCTGGAGGACACCTGGACGCCTTGAGCCTAAGGCCAGGCTCTGCTTGGAGTTTCCTTCATTCCTGTGCACATTCTTCAACGTCTCCCCCCTCTAGAAAGTCTCCCCTGTCTAGAAAGTCCTTCCTTGGGAGCTAATGCCCCGCCCCCGATGGAGACAGTTTCACCATTACTGCAATCCTGTCGCTTGTCTTCATGACTATGTTGTGTTCCTACCTGGTTTTCCTGAACAAACATGGATTTGGGTGCGGGGAGCTGCCCTGTTTCAAGGGGTTTCCTTTAAGGAAACATAGCCCTGGGAGCTGCCCTGGCAACAGGGGCTGATAACAGCATAGCTCTCTGTCCCGCCACCCCAGGTGTTGTAAAGACGTTCCTTAGCTATCATAAAGAACACCTGGAGCCTCTTTACAGGTGAAAAGGGCTTGAGGGGCATTATGACCCAGAACCATTGTAATAACACACCAGAAGGTAACACCTAGTTTATGATCGACACCTGGCCTAAAGCATGTGTACACAATTACTTCTTGAAGTATAAAAGGGATGAGCGAATTCAATAAACTTGTCAGCAACTTGTCAGTAACCTGTAGAGTTGTCTGCCTTCTTGCTGTCCCTCTCAACCCCATCTTTTCTGTCCTTCTTTCTTTTCTTAGCCTATCTGCCACTCTCTTCAGGACCTGTTCGACTGCCGGCGGGCCCGGCATTTGGGGTGACTTAGGTGCGTTTGGGGCTTAAGGCTGACTCCCAAATCCCTTTGCAAATTTAATTCGTTCTGACTCAAAATGTTAAGTTTATAATCAGTAAGCCTTTGTATTACTAAAACTGAAAGCTGTACTATGAAGACCAAAATTACAAAATACTGTTACCTGTTAAATGAGGGAAAGAAATTGTTAGATGTGTAACACGCCTTTCAACACTGAGGCTATTCATGATAGTCGTCATATTAGTAGCTACCGTTATTGGACACTTGTGTATGCTAGACACTATACTGAGCACTTTGTACACACTGCAGGGGCACTTCCCTGGTGGCTCAGTGGTAAAGCATCCGTCTTCAATGCAGCAGACCTGAGTTCAAACCCTGGGTTGGGAAGATGGTAACCCACTCCAGTATTCTCGCCTGGGAAATTTCACAGACAGAGGAAGCTGGCGGGCTCCAGTCCGTGGGGTCGGCACAGAGTCGAAAGCGACGGAGCGACGAAGCGACTCAGCAGCAGCCACTGCAGGAGAGGCTCTAGCTGACCTCTACTGAACCAGCTTGCCAGGTTAACCATACTCTGCGGGCCCTTGGCAATCGGTACCAACCAGCACGTGTAGCTGACGGTACTCACTGTTAACTTCTGCTCCATGAGTCCTCATGTGCTGTCCAAGAATCAGTTTATGACAACTGTGCTTGTTACTGTGAAATTTAACTAGTATAGAAATGGATGCAACAGAAAGAGAGTGAGAGTAAAATCGAATATTTTGAAAAGTTTCAACAATGGGGAGCTGTTAGAAAAACCCATTGCTATCCAATTAGCATTTGTGTGCATGGATAGAAGTTTGGAAAGAGTGTTAATAATCCGGAATGATTTTCTGGATTGGGGATGATTGTACAGAAAGTGATTTTACACACGTCTTCCCAGATGTCTTTAAATTCTCACTACATTGAAAGAAACCCAAATGAGATCTCATAGATGCAGCATTATGCATGTGGTGTATGCAAGAGAGCTCAAAAAATGACCACTGGAGGATTCTACATTCAAAGAAAAGGGCCATGACGCTACATTAAAAACTGGGAAATTCTACCTTTAAGGTAAAATATTCGATGTATGCCTCATGTTTTATATCAATAACTCACTGCTTCAACCAATTTCTTCCATAAGATTGCCGAAATCCATTCCCAATCTCTCAAATAAGAAGTCTTTTTTTTGTAATTCATGTAACCTTAAAGATAATCTCGAGAGGTAGGTTTCCTTAGGCCCATTTTGGTGCATGCGCAGTTGCTTCAGCCGTGTCGCACTCTTTTACGACCCTATGGACTGTGGCCCGCCAGTCTCCGCGCTGTTCATGGGATTCTCTATACTGAGCACTTTGTACACACTGCAGGGGCACTTCCCTGGTGGCTCAGTGGTAAAGCATCCGTCTTCAATGCAGCAGACCTGAGTTCAAACCCTGGGTTGGGAAGATGGTAACCCACTCCAGTATTCTCGCCTGGGAAATTTCACAGACAGAGGAAGCTGGCGGGCTCCAGTCCGTGGGGTCGGCACAGAGTCGAAAGCGACGGAGCGACGAAGCGACTCAGCAGCAGCCACTGCAGGAGAGGCTCTAGCTGACCTCTACTGAACCAGCTTGCCAGGTTAACCATACTCTGCGGGCCCTTGGCAATCGGTACCAACCAGCACGTGTAGCTGACGGTACTCACTGTTAACTTCTGCTCCATGAGTCCTCATGTGCTGTCCAAGAATCAGTTTATGACAACTGTGCTTGTTACTGTGAAATTTAACTAGTATAGAAATGGATGCAACAGAAAGAGAGTGAGAGTAAAATCGAATATTTTGAAAAGTTTCAACAATGGGAAGCTGTTAGAAAAAAAAAACCCATTGCTATCCAATTAGCATTTGTGTGCATGGATAGAAGTTTGGAAAGAGTGTTAATAATCCGGAATGATTTTCTGGATTGGGGATGATTGTACAGAAAGTGATTTTACACACGTCTTCCCAGATGTCTTTAAATTCTCACTACATTGAAAGAAACCCAAATGAGATCTCATAGATGCAGCATTATGCATGTGGTGTATGCAAGAGAGCTCAAAAAATGACCACTGGAGGATTCTACATTCAAAGAAAAGGGCCATGACGCTACATTAAAAACTGGGAAATTCTACCTTTAAGGTAAAATATTCGATGTATGCCTCATGTTTTATATCAATAACTCACTGCTTCAACCAATTTCTTCCATAAGATTGCCGAAATCCATTCCCAATCTCTCAAATAAGAAGTCTTTTTTTTGTAATTCATGTAACCTTAAAGATAATCTCGAGAGGTAGGTTTCCTTAGGCCCATTTTGGTGCATGCGCAGTTGCTTCAGCCGTGTCGGACTCTTTTACGACCCTATGGACTGTGGCCCACCAGGCTCCTCTCTGTTCATGGGATTCTCCAGGCAAGGATACTGGAGTGGATGCCATGCCCTTCTCCAGGGGATCTTCCCTGACCCAGGGATCGAACCCGTGTCTCCTGCCCACCCGTCAGAGACCCTTGAGTGAAAGCGTCTCTATCTTCTCTTCAGTCCCTTCCATGTAAAGCTCTTCATACAATGATCTTAATATAATAATCTATAATCTATCTATTGATCATAGATGGATTGATGGATAGTTTGTGAAAAAAGTCTTCGTCGATATTGCCCACTGCAGTTTTACAAAGAGAATATCAACTCTCTGATACCATGACCCCAAGTGACATTCCAGAAAGGACTGAGGACCCAAGCCCTTTCCAGCCTCAAGGCGGGCCGCCCCAGCCCGCGGCGGGTCCTTACCTGCGGCGGTCACGCGGTGACGCTGCGGGGGTGCCCGGGGCTCAGGTGCCCGCGCCGCGCGGAGAGCTGTTGTTCCCGGGGTAGCCGCCAGATGGGATGACGCGGCTCAATTTTCCCAGCCCTGAATGCCTAACAGAGAAGAAGGGAAATGAGAAAGAGAAGCGGGGTCTTTTCGGGAGAAGAGCTCAGCGCAGTGTGGGAAAGTGAGACTCAGATGAGGAAAAAACAAATCAAAGTTTCGATGGGGTTGCAGTGGGGGAGCGAATTGTCCTCTGGTTACTCACAAGGTTGTTCTAGGTGGGCACAAGCATCCTGGTGCCCTTTACTTCCCCAGACTGGGCAGAGGTATTTTCCCACAGTCTTAGGCTCGATTGGCCCCTTATTCGCCCCTCACTCCGAGTCCCACCCACAGTTTCTAAAGGACTGCAATTCTGAGGCTCACCCCTCTGCACCAGAGAAAGGGCTCTGCCCAGCACCGTTCCCCGGGTAGCCACTAGATGGCAGCCTCCGCTCTCAGCAGCCGCTGCGGCGCTTCCCTCCCTAATTCTGTTGGAGCAGCTTTTAATCTCAGGATGGGACACGGTGTTCCCTGCGGGGCAGCCTCATTGTGACTGATTGGTGCACCACGAGCCAGAGCTTTAACCGTTGAGGTCTCTTCCAGCCCCACAAACAGGTCTGAAAGGACTGATTTAAACTCTGAACACCTTAAAGGATTTATGGGAAAAACCAAACCAAACCAAAGCCTGTGTACAACCATACGTGCAGAATTTAAGAGACTCCTTTCCCCGCGTCTTTCTTCCCTGGACTCTCCCCACAAGTGTGTACATCTGTTTATCAATAATTAATTACTGTCTGGGTGGGTCTGTGTTGTGTAACCTGAGCAATGTGTCCTAAAAGGGAAAAGTTCTATTTTTTAAAAGTTCTAGGAACTTATTGTTATGCTAATAGGTAATGTTCATTGAATGTTTCTATGTGCCAAACATTGAAGTAAATACTGCATAGACTATCTTGTTTGGTTCTTAGATTAGTACTCTTAATTATGATCCTCATTTTCATAATGAAGAAATTGAGGCACAGAGATGACCTTGCCCGAGGTCACGTGGTTCATGAGTGGCAGAGTTAAAATTCAACCCCAGGTAGGCTCATATCAGAATTTAGACCCTTAGACATGATACGAGGCAGTGGGTGAGTGTGGGAAATCGAACTAGGAGATAGGTAGACGACAAATAGAAACTGAAGAAGTACATCAGCGTGGAAGGCTGGGAGACAAAGCAGAGGAAGATGTCCTGAGAAAACAGGAATAAGGCTGAAACAAAGCCCTCTTGGGGCACACAGGGGCACCTGGGGCAACCTCTGATAGTGCACTTTCAACAGAGGTAAGAAGTTGGACCACAGAGCTCGGGAGCTATGTGGAAAGAGGAAATGGAGACATCTTGCTGCCAAAAGGAAGGCAATAAAGAGAGTAGAGGAGACAGCAAGGCGCCCCTCACTCCGAGTCCCACCCACAGTTTCTAAAGGACTGCAATTCTGAGGCTCACCCCTCTGCACCAGAGAAAGGGCTCTGCCCAGCACCGTTCCCCGGGTAGCCACTAGATGGCAGCCTCCGCTCTCAGCAGCCGCTGCGGCGCTTCCCTCCCTAATTCTGTTGGAGCAGCTTTTAATCTCAGGATGGGACACGGTGTTCCCTGCGGGGCAGCCTCATTGTGACTGATTGGTGCACCACGAGCCAGAGCTTTAACCGTTGAGGTCTCTTCCAGCCCCACAAACAGGTCTGAAAGGACTGATTTAAACTCTGAACACCTTAAAGGATTTATGGGAAAAACCAAACCAAACCAAAGCCTGTGTACAACCATACGTGCAGAATTTAAGAGACTCCTTTCCCCGCGTCTTTCTTCCCTGGACTCTCCCCACAAGTGTGTACATCTGTTTATCAATAATTAATTACTGTCTGGGTGGGTCTGTGTTGTGTAACCTGAGCAATGTGTCCTAAAAGGGAAAAGTTCTATTTTTTAAAAGTTCTAGGAACTTATTGTTATGCTAATAGGTAATGTTCATTGAATGTTTCTATGTGCCAAACATTGAAGTAAATACTGCATAGACTATCTTGTTTGGTTCTTAGATTAGTACTCTTAATTATGATCCTCATTTTCATAATGAAGAAATTGAGGCACAGAGATGACCTTGCCCGAGGTCACGTGGTTCATGAGTGGCAGAGTTAAAATTCAACCCCAGGTAGGCTCATATCAGAATTTAGACCCTTAGACATGATACGAGGCAGTGGGTGAGTGTGGGAAATCGAACTAGGAGATAGGTAGACGACAAATAGAAACTGAAGAAGTACATCAGCGTGGAAGGCTGGGAGACAAAGCAGAGGAAGATGTCCTGAGAAAACAGGAATAAGGCTGAAACAAAGCCCTCTTGGGGCACACAGGGGCACCTGGGGCAACCTCTGATAGTGCACTTTCAACAGAGGTAAGAAGTTGGACCACAGAGCTCGGGAGCTATGTGGAAAGAGGAAATGGAGACATCTTGCTGCCAAAAGGAAGGCAATAAAGAGAGTAGAGGAGACAGCAAGGTCAGGAAAGGCACTCCGGTTTGGTTGTGTGATTTTAAAATAGAACACAGCTTGGGCACGTTTCAAATCCGTTGCAAGAAAGACCTAAGAGGTGGGTAGTGTAAGCAGTGAAATGTGACCTGGGAAGATCTGAAAAGAGGGATGAAGGGGCAGGGGCAGGGGTTAGCTCTGGGGAGGAGGGAGAGATGCCCCTGACACCTCACTTTTTATCTGAAACCGAAACTGGGAGACAGCCACAGAGATGGAGACGTAGCAACGTGAAATTGAGAAGAATGGGTAAGTTCAGTTCATCCAAATTAGCCTCTGACCCAGGAAGACTGAAACCGGGTTATCTGCCAATAGAGGGAGTAAGATGGGGGAGGTGATACTTTGGCACTGAACTAATCTATGCAGTGCTTAGGATGACCCAAAAGCAGATAAAATTAAACCAGGCCTCAGAAGCAGCCGGTGAAATCAAATCTGTGCTTCATGCGTAAGAGTTCTCTGCCAGTCTCCCAGGTGACTTGGGACTGAGGTATACCCACCCTCCTCCATGGACGGAAATACAACAGATAGACTATTAATAACCCCTCGTGTCTCAGGTTTCTTTGTATTCAGAGGTTGAGACATTTGGCAGAGAAATAATGCCAAACAAGAGAACACAAGGGCGAATGCGTTTTTCTATTTGGCTTCAGGTCACAGAGAAAATCTGGGCACAGCCAGAACTGGTAGTCAGGAAACTTGCTGATCCAGATTCAGCTCTGCTAACACTTCCCTCTGAGGGCTTGGGCCAAGAAACAGGTAGGCACAAACCCTCTTGAGGGCAGTGGGTGAGTGTGGAAATCGAACTAGGAGATAGGTAGACGACAAATAGAAACTGAAGAAGTACATCAGCGTGGAAGGCTGGGAGACAAAGCAGAGGAAGATGTCCTGAGAAAACAGGAATAAGGCTGAAACAAAGCCCTCTTGGGGCACACAGGGGCACCTGGGGCAACCTCTGATAGTGCACTTTCAACAGAGGTAAGAGTTGGACCACAGAGCTCGGGAGCTATGTGGAAAGAGGAAATGGAGACATCTTGCTGCCAAAAGGAAGGCAATAAAGAGAGTAGAGGAGACAGCAAGGTCAGGAAAGGCACTCCGGTTTGGTTGTGTGATTTTAAAATAGAACACAGCTTGGGCACGTTTCAAATCCGTTGCAAGAAAGACCTAAGAGGTGGGTAGTGTAAGCAGTGAAATGTGACCTGGGAAGATCTGAAAAGAGGGATGAAGGGGCAGGGGCAGGGGTTAGCTCTGGGGAGGAGGGAGAGAGATGCCCCTGACACCTCACTTTTTATCTGAAACCGAAACTGGGAGACAGCCACAGAGATGGAGACGTAGCAACGTGAAATTGAGAAGAATGGGTAAGTTCAGTTCATCCAAATTAGCCTCTGACCCAGGAAGACTGAAACCGGGTTATCTGCCAATAGAGGGAGTAAGATGGGGGAGGTGATACTTTGGCACTGAACTAATCTATGCAGTGCTTAGGATGACCCAAAAGCAGATAAAATTAAACCAGGCCTCAGAAGCAGCCGGTGAAATCAAATCTGTGCTTCATGCGTAAGAGTTCTCTGCCAGTCTCCCAGGTGACTTGGGACTGAGGTATACCCACCCTCCTCCATGGACGGAAATACAACAGATAGACTATTAATAACCCCTCGTGTCTCAGGTTTCTTTGTATTCAGAGGTTGAGACATTTGGCAGAGAAATAATGCCAAACAAGAGAACACAAGGGCGAATGCGTTTTTCTATTTGGCTTCAGGTCACAGAGAAAATCTGGGCACAGCCAGAACTGGTAGTCAGGAAACTTGCTGATCCAGATTCAGCTCTGCTAACACTTCCCTCTGAGGGCTTGGGCACAGTGAACAACCCCAGAGAGCCCCAGACACAGCGCCACACTGGGAGGCGTCCAGGTCAGGACCAGATGCCAAAGGAACAAAAGTTCTCCTCACACAGCCTTGGGATACACTGCAGTTCTCCGGGAACCAGAGGGGAAGTTTCTTTGATAATTCGATTGCAACAAATTGATGTACTAATGACACATGTCCTTACATACTATAATTATTTCATTTTATTGTTTAACCACTCCATCTTCACTCTCAATTAATATTTCCTTCTTGTCAGAAGTCCAGCGGCTGATGCCACTGGAAAAATCAGAGAGGGTAATTATTGAGTCTGCAGTTACTGATGAAAAAGACAGCAGGCAGAACTAAATCGATCAGCAATTCTCTGGTGACTTGGACTTGGCAAATGAGGCCAAATGACCAACAGCCATCAACATGGTTTCCCTTTCAGTGTCAGGACCCTCAGAAGACCTTCCTCCTGTGCTTGTGTGTGGTCTAAACCTGTCTAAAAGGATAGTTTTCAGTTTCTTTCCTCTTATCTTCTTTCAGGAAACACCCCCATATCAGGGACCGATCAACCATCTCCAGATTTTCACTTCTAAAAGGAAATCTAATCAGCTGCCTGTGTGCTTAGTCATATCAGTTGTGTCTGACTCTTGGCAGCCCCATGGACTGTAGCCCACCAGGCTCCTCTGTTCATGGGATTCTCCAGGCTAGAACACTGGAGGGGGCCATTGCCTTCCCAAATCAGCAGCCTGCTTAACCACAGGTTAGGAATGCCAGATTTTTTCTTGCTTCATGCGTAGAGTTCTCTGCCAGTCTCCCAGGTGACTTGGGACTGAGGTATACCCACCCTCCTCCATGGACGGAAATACAACAGATAGACTATTAATAACCCCTCGTGTCTCAGGTTTCTTTGTATTCAGAGGTTGAGACATTTGGCAGAGAAATAATGCCAAACAAGAGAACACAAGGGCGAATGCGTTTTTCTATTTGGCTTCAGGTCACAGAGAAAATCTGGGCACAGCCAGAACTGGTAGTCAGGAAACTTGCTGATCCAGATTCAGCTCTGCTAACACTTCCCTCTGAGGGCTTGGGCACAGTGAACAACCCCAGAGAGCCCCAGACACAGCGCCACACTGGGAGGCGTCCAGGTCAGGACCAGATGCCAAAGGAACAAAAGTTCTCCTCACACAGCCTTGGGATACACTGCAGTTCTCCGGGAACCAGAGGGGAAGTTTCTTTGATAATTCGATTGCAACAAATTGATGTACTAATGACACATGTCCTTACATACTATAATTATTTCATTTTATTGTTTAACCACTCCATCTTCACTCTCAATTAATATTTCCTTCTTGTCAGAAGTCCAGCGGCTGATGCCACTGGAAAAATCAGAGAGGGTAATTATTGAGTCTGCAGTTACTGATGAAAAAGACAGCAGGCAGAACTAAATCGATCAGCAATTCTCTGGTGACTTGGACTTGGCAAATGAGGCCAAATGACCAACAGCCATCAACATGGTTTCCCTTTCAGTGTCAGGACCCTCAGAAGACCTTCCTCCTGTGCTTGTGTGTGGTCTAAACCTGTCTAAAAGGATAGTTTTCAGTTTCTTTCCTCTTATCTTCTTTCAGGAAACACCCCCATATCAGGGACCGATCAACCATCTCCAGATTTTCACTTCTAAAAGGAAATCTAATCAGCTGCCTGTGTGCTTAGTCATATCAGTTGTGTCTGACTCTTGGCAGCCCCATGGACTGTAGCCCACCAGGCTCCTCTGTTCATGGGATTCTCCAGGCTAGAACACTGGAGTGGGGTGCCATTGCCTTCCCCAAATCAGCAGCCTGCTTAACCACAGGTTAGGAATGCCAGCTTCTCATTCATTCATTTCTTGTCCTTCAGTTGCTTACGAAGATCCTACTTTCAACAAGGCAGAGTGCTCCCAAATGTCCCTGTGCCCTCTGGAGACCACAGAGAGCAGCAGCAAACGGGGGTCTTCCGCATCTGTAGGCGTCCTTAAGGACACAAGAGAGGAGGTGACAAAGAGCAGTCCCTAAGGATATCCTTTGTAAAAGAATATGGATCGGCACATGGGCTTCCCGGAAGCCATTCAGCAGGGAGAGACAGAGGAGAAAGACAAAGACTTTCCAGGGTGTGTGGAGGGGTCCCAGCTGCAGGACCCTGGCTGAGCCAGGGGACCTCAAGCTCAGATACCGCTCCCACCTCGGCCACACTCCATGGAAGCCCAGAGCTGCCCAGGGGAAGGGACATCCCTTGGGAAGCTCTTCTCCAACGTCACCTCCCCCACTTGCCCCCATTCTACTACAGACCTGGTTTGTTTTCATGTAAAGGCAGTGGTCTTTTTGTTTCAAATATCTGAATACAATAGATACCAGTAGGAGAAGCACAGGGTTTATCCCTCTTCAAATACCCTCAGCACAGGGAGGCAGGAGCCTGTGAAGGCACACCAGTCCTCTCCAGTTCTACAAACTCCGAACTGGAGGTTGCTCTCGGCGGTTGCCTTGGCCCGCCCACCATCCATCCGGGGATCCTGCCCTCTGCTTTCCTGACTGCATCACTTGACAGTCATTGTCAGCACCGGAATGTGAGGATATGTTCCAGCTCTTCTGTAAGTAGCCTGACGTCATCCCTGAAAATGGTTTGCTGCTCGACCCAGAAGACCCACAACGGTGTGCCAATCGAGAGGTTCAAGTCTCCATAATCACTGCCCAGACTGTCAAAGTGTGCGTATTTAGAAAGCCACCAAGTCTCTGAAAGATGTCACTTTGCAGAAGCCATGTGTGCCCCTCTGTCGCCACAACGGTCGAACGCCAGGCCAGAAGGGCGGGCACAGGGTTGGGGGCCCTTAGAGAGTGCTGAGTGCTTGCCGCCGACGCTTTACTGTGCAGAGAGCAATCCTGAACCTAAGTGCTCTGAAGGCGCTCTTCTCGGGGCATTGAGCTCATCCAGGTGAACAAGGCCCTGGGACGTGCCTCTGGGTTTACAGAGCTCGTGGTCAGATGAACCTGAGAACTACTCCTGCCACTGTCCATTGAGCTTTACTGAAAAAGCGCAGATTGTTGCAGAGGAGAAAACATGATCCAGAAGAAACTGAAGAAGCAAAAACTTATGGTGTGGGAATAAATTCAGTGTAAAATAAATGCAAATAAAACTAAAATAAAGAAGTTCAAGTCTGAGTTGTTTTTTCTCTTTTTTTCCAACCCCAGGGACTGTAACCCACCAGGCTCCTCTGTCCATGGGATTCTCCAGGCAAGAATACTAAAGTGGGTTGCCATTTCCTTCTCCAGGGGATCCCCTTAACCCGGGGATTGAAACTGAGTCTCCTGCATTGGCAGATGGATTCCCTTTTTTAAGAAGTTTGAGTTTAAACACCTTTCCTATCTGAGACATTAATTACCCCTCACCATCCCCCACTTGCCCCATTCTACTACAGACCTGGTTTGTTTTCATGTAAAGGCAGTGGTCTTTTTGTTTCAAATATCTGAATACAATAGATACCAGTAGGAGAAGCACAGGGTTTATCCCTCTTCAAATACCCTCAGCACAGGGAGGCAGGAGCCTGTGAAGGCACACCAGTCCTCTCCAGTTCTACAAACTCCGAACTGGAGGTTGCTCTCGGCGGTTGCCTTGGCCCGCCCACCATCCATCCGGGGATCCTGCCCTCTGCTTTCCTGACTGCATCACTTGACAGTCATTGTCAGCACCGGAATGTGAGGATATGTTCCAGCTCTTCTGTAAGTAGCCTGACGTCATCCCTGAAAATGGTTTGCTGCTCGACCCAGAAGACCCACAACGGTGTGCCAATCGAGAGGTTCAAGTCTCCATAATCACTGCCCAGACTGTCAAAGTGTGCGTATTTAGAAAGCCACCAAGTCTCTGAAAGATGTCACTTTGCAGAAGCCATGTGTGCCCCTCTGTCGCCACAACGGTCGAACGCCAGGCCAGAAGGGCGGGCACAGGGTTGGGGGCCCTTAGAGAGTGCTGAGTGCTTGCCGACGCTTTACTGTGCAGAGAGCAATACTGAACCTAAGTGCTCTGAAGGCGCTCTTCTCGGGGCATTGAGCTCATCCAGGTGAACAAGGCCCTGGGACGTGCCTCTGGGTTTACAGAGCTCGTGGTCAGATGAACCTGAGAACTACTCCTGCCACTGTCCATTGAGCTTTACTGAAAAAGCGCAGATTGTTGCAGAGGAGAAAACATGATCCAGAAGAAACTGAAGAAGCAAAAACTTATGGTGTGGGAATAAATTCAGTGTAAAATAAATGCAAATAAAACTAAAATAAAGAAGTTCAAGTCTGAGTTGTTTTTTCTCTTTTTTTCCAACCCCAGGGACTGTAACCCACCAGGCTCCTCTGTCCATGGGATTCTCCAGGCAAGAATACTAAAGTGGGTTGCCATTTCCTTCTCCAGGGGATCCCCTTAACCCGGGGATTGAAACTGAGTCTCCTGCATTGGCAGATGGATTCCCTTTTTTAAGAAGTTTGAGTTTAAACACCTTTCCTATCTGAGACATTAATTACCCCTCACCATCACCCATACCCCCACACCACGGCCAAAACCCCTACTTGTAAAAACACTCATAAACATATATATTTTCCAGCCCAACTAGTTCAATCTATAGTAGTTAATGAACTGTCGTAAACTACAATGTTTAAGAGAATCACCTAAATCCAGAAAATGTTGCGCACTGTCTTACCTGAGCTGGGAGATGAGGCTTCAGCCTGGGAACTCATTCCGAAGAAAAACGGAGTGACTGCCCCCAGGAAGAGTTTATCTTTTAAACAAGCTCGGGGCCAGGCGTAAGCTGCATTTTGTCCTTGAAGATGAAACATAGGACAGACAAGAGTCTTGTCATGAATGGGAAATGCACAATAAGACCTTTTTAGGCTATCTGCCCTGATAGCTGCTAGAGGTTCATTCCAGGCCATGCTGTTCTGCACACTTTGAAAATTCTCACGTTAGTTTCCAGTTTCTGCAAGGGCCCAGCGAGAGAGCTTCACTGTGGAAGGGAATTGGATCCATAGCCCTGTGAGAGGCAGAATCAAGCCCACAGACGGGACCGTGCGTCACATTCTCCCCGCTTTTCACATCCCCAAGTGTTCTCCTGCTCGTTGTTGTGTTGCCCCTGAAATTCTAGAAAGGGGCTCATTCCCAGGCTTCTTTGACAAGTAGGGAGGCTGAGGGGCCGGCAGAGCCAGTGGGAGTCCTGCCCGAAGACCGCAAGCTGGGCGATGGGACCACACTTTGAACAGCCAGAGTTGTTGGAGGGCTTGGGCACTCACCTCTACCGACCACTCCTACTCTCTGGGGTCTTCCTTTCTCTCACCTTGACCTTTCGCCACCTTGGGTTCTTCTCCCCTCCCCCACCTTCCTTGTCTCGGAATGCTGGGGATCCTGTGGGGGGAACTCGTGCCTCTTGCTGCACAGGTGGAGTCTTAACCCCCGGGCTGGCAGGGGATGTCCCACAGCCTGCGTTTCTAATCTAGCCCACATTTTAGAGCACTTCTGAGTGTGGATGTATTGTTCTGTTGCTCAAATTGTGCCTGACGTCTTTCTCGTTGTCATAAAATGGCTATACACCTGTTACTCGGGGGAATTCTGCTGGATTCTACTGTAAATGCAGGGATGGAACCCAAGTCTCTTATGTCTCCTGCATTGGCAGACAAATTCTTTACCACTAGTGCCACATGGAGAGCCCACATTAACCCTTGTTACCTTATAAAATACATATGAAGAACAACATCAGGACATATGTTACAAGGTGATGATCGAAATGTCTTTGTCTTTTCTCTTTTTTTTGTAGTAACAAAAGAATTGTTGCAGTGTTCTTTAGCAGGGGACAGTTTTTATAAAAATTTAGGGCGACTTTATATAACAGAATTCTAGGGAGCTTTAACGGAGAAAAAAATGTATCTATGTGGGCTGATATAAAGAAATGTTCAAGGTATACTATTAAGTAAAAAATCAAGGCTCAGATGGGCTTCCCTAGTGGCTCAGACAGTACAGAATCTGCCTGCGATGCAGGGGACCCCAGTTCAATCCCTGTATCAGGAAGATCCCCAGGAGAAGGAAATGGCAGCCCACTCCAGTATCCTTGCCTGGAGAGCTCCATGGACAGAGGAAGCCTGACAGGATATAGTCCACGGGGTCAAAGAGTCAGACACGACTGAGTGACTAAAGGTTCAGAGGAAAATATATTATGACTCAATGCATGTAAAAATTTTAAAAGACATATGTGCTGATTTAGCCCTTTTTTTTTATTCTAAAAAGATCCTCAAGAAATCATTAACAAGAATTTCCTTGGAGGAGAGTAACTGGGTAAAGAATGAAGCTTTTAAGTTCAAATATAAACCTTTCTGTGTAGCTTGAATTTCTCTTATGAAATAGAGTTATTGCTTTCAATTTAAAAAAATTAACAGGGATTGTCAGAATAGAAACTTGCAGGTCTTTTTCATTTTTATTTATTTAAAAATTATTTATTTATTTGGCTTCACTGGCTCTAGTTACCGCATGTGGGATCTTTGGTTGTAGGGTGTGGGATCTAGTTCCCTGACAGGGATTCCAGCATCAGGAGCTGGAATCTTAAACACTGGACCACCAGGGAAGTCCTTACTGGTCTTTAATTCTTGCACTCTTATGCATAAAAAAATCTAAGAAACATTTTTTAATTGAGGTGCACATGCTGCAGCGGCATACATTAAAAAAATAAACTACAGTGCATTTTTAGTT
Source organism: Tragulus kanchil (assembly GCA_022376925.1). Lineage (NCBI taxonomy): Eukaryota > Metazoa > Chordata > Mammalia > Artiodactyla > Tragulidae > Tragulus > Tragulus kanchil. The sequence goes on from JAIOJX010000003.1 coordinate 142,599,475, forward strand.
TTTTAAGAATTTTTTTAAAGTAAAAGAAGTTAAATTGATAAATATTTAACTTGAGAAATACGTAATAATAATAAGAAGAAAGAACATAGCCCACAAATGACAGAGGTTTAGCTAATAGGCAAACTCCCCTTCTGTCTAAATTTGGCACATTCAATCTGAGTTAAACTTAACTGATTTGCTTAACGTGGTCATTTTAAAGAAAATTCAGCATACCACACTGGTTATCTTTGTCAAGGGCATGAATTTATCATTCATCCTCCAGTGTTTTATTTTGTTTCTTGTAGCCCTGGAGCTGAGAAGCGGGAGAGGGGAGAAAGCTGGTGGAGGAGAAGGAAGGCAGAAACCTCTGTATCTCTTCAGGCATTTTCACCTCTCACTTCGTGCCTCCAAAAATAAACAGATATTAATACTAAATTCATTTATCTGTTAGACAACAAAAATCTTTAATCATAAAACATAGTCTCACTTTCTTGTATTAATTCAGTTCTGGTTAGGTATAACTTCAGGGCTTTCTGAGTTGCCTTTTATTGAAAGCCCAGGGGTCTGGCAGGAAACCGCTAACGGGTCACTCCACTTTATCGTAAGGAGTGGGTGTCGAGGAAGGAGGTGAGCTGTCTTTCTTCCTTTGATTTTGATCCTGGGGAAAAAAAGAGAATTCTACTTGTTCTTTTCTATTTGGTCCTGAATTTAAAACTTCATTAGAATGGAAAAGAGAGTTGAAGTCATTATTACAAATTTGGTGCTAAGAATTCACTCTCCCAAATGAATATGTATTTAGGCTAAAGATACATTATTCCAAAAGAATAAAGAAAATGGAAGGTAAAAAAGAATGTTTGTTCTTGGATGAGAAGTGACACTTCATATCATTAAGTAACATAGCAACCCCAAGTCTAACAATAGAGCGACTTTTATATTTTTGGTAGAAAAAGAACTATTTGTATTTCTTTAAAAGGCCCCTACAGGAACGGAGGTAGGAGGAGAGCACACTGAACCTGGAAACTTTTCCAGAACATTTTTCTACTTGGGAGTTCGCATTTGTTCCAGGGTTAAGGGTATCGGACTTCGATTTTGATTGCCAGTTACACACATTCTGCATCTTGGAAAGTAAGTTTTAAATGTCGAAGTCCAGGGCCAGGTCTTCCCTCGACCTGTTAATGTAACAAATATTCTACCCTGCTGAATTTCTGTTTGGAGACTGATTATTTAGAGCCCAGGATTTATTTGCTGACCTCATTTGCCCTGGTTGCCCCCACTGTGGCATTAAGCACATATTTATTCATTCAACAAACATTTACTGAGGGCTTCCCCTGGTGGTCCAGTAGGTAAGGACACCGCCTTGCAGTGCAAGGGGCGCCGGTTCGATCCCTGGCCTGGGAAGATCCCACGTGCCGCGGAGCGGCTGGACCGATGTGTGCAATTACCGAGCCGGAGCTCTGGCGCGCATGCGCCCAGAGCCGGCGCTCTGCGACCGCGATGGGAGGCCCACAGGAGCCAAAGAACAAAGATGGATCAAAATAGAGAAAGACCAATAGAAGTGGCCCGCCCGCTCCCCTCCCTCCCCAACCTGACCCCCGCCCAAAATAAATAAATAAATCTTTAAAAAAAAAAAAAAAATTTACTGAGAGTCTCCTGGGTGCCAGGCTCTCTGCCCAACATGAGGGCGTAGGGATATAAATACACAAATGAAAAGACATGATCCCCACCCTCCGAGAGGTCACAGGCGGGTAGGCGACAGGCTCTTCTATCGAATGTCCATTAGAATGTTTCTTCTGCGCATTCAAGGTCAGGACTGAAGTAATGCAAAATGAAAGTAGGACAGAGTTCTAGGGTATGCCCACTCTCGGGGAGAGCAAATGCAGGCAGCCTTCTCTGGCTGCCTGACCTCCCCACACAACTTCCTCTTCTCTTCTGCTGCCCTCCTCTGAATTCACAGACACGCTCACTCTTACCTCGGTTACTCCCTGCAAGTGTTTACACTTGGTGTGTATTTTTCAAGTCCAGGTTACCCTCCTCACACCCCTCCTTTAACCACTTCTTCCAAACCTTGTTCACCTTGAACGTCCTTTCTAGGGCTGTTTCCCCCACCCCATGCACTTGCATTCCTGCAATGGCCTTTATTGATAGCCAACTTTTTAGAAAACATTGGGTGAAGGTCCTAAGATCTCGGTGCAGCAAGAGACAGGAAAATCGGCCAAATTATAAGCAAAAAGTTAAGTTTTACTGGGATCCTGCTCCCGGGCGAGGTTCCCGGGTCCGTAAATGTGACCCCTGAAGTGGCGCCCAGAGGCGGGGCAAGGGGTTTTTATCCGCTCAGGGTAAAAACGTAAGTCGGGGGAGGGGTAAGCTCTTGCACCTGCGCAGAGGCATTTAAAAACGTAAGTCAGCTGTACTCGATCTGGACAGGAAGATTCCGAATGCAGCTGGCGCCAGTAACGAGTCAAGGGGAAATCTTTGCGACCACTGCCTCCTGGAACGGCTAGGCCCCATGGACCTTCCACCAACCTAACGAAGGCCTTTGTGACTACTATTGAATGGGTTCTAGCAAAGAACCACACTGGTGAGTCTCTTCAAATTGGGCAACAATAGCAAGATCTTCTCTTTATGGGTGATGATAACGTGGCATGGAATAGGATGGGATGGAGCCAATTTTATAAGCAGTGTTTTCTATGTATTTCCATGGCATGCCACTCCCGCCTGGTAGCAAACACCACACATGAACGTCTAAGTATACAGAGTGCTTCTCAGGATGGTATCCTTCATCTGCTCTATTTAAAGTGGATAACCAATAAGGACCTACTGTATAACACAGGGTATTCTGCTCTGTGTTATGGGGCAGCCTGGATGGGAGGAGGGTTTTGGGGAGAATTTGCTGTGCACCAGAAACGATCACAGCGTTGTTAATTGGCTGTACTCCAATGTAAAATGTAAAAAGTTAAAAAGAAAAGATGGTGTCCTGGAGGAGCTAGTAGCTAAGACGCTTGGCACAGTTTTTGCTAATGGCATTCACTCTGTAGAGTGGCCTTTGATCTATCACATTATTTCAGTATTGATCCCACCTGAGCTTTTGTGAAATCCATTCTAGAATTAACTTAATGGCCAAGGCGTGAATCTACCCAATCACCAGACCTCAAGAGCAGTCATTCCCTCTTCTTGCTCACAGTAAGGATCTGCCAGAGGAGATGGCTCCTCTTATGCCTCTGGCATTGAAAGGCAGGTTCTTTACCACTAGCACCACCTGGGAAGCCCCACTGCATAGCACAGGGAACTATTTTCAATACTATGTGATAAGCCACAATGGAAAAGAATATGAAAAATAATATATATATGTGTGTATGTATAAGTGAATCTGCTGTACACTTGTTATACAGCAGAAATTAACACAACATTGTATGTCAACTATACTTCAACACAAGTTTTAAAAATAAATAAGTAGAATCATTTTCATAAAGTCTATTTTTCTTTTTTGTGGCTTATTTTTTCCTCAATAAGTTAGCTGTCTGTACTTTTCCTGTCAATACCGTTCAAACCAATCTGAACGAATATCATTTAATCATTCTATAAACATCGACAAAACTCTTATTTTGTGTCTCATTCTGGGAATATAAAAATGGAGAAGTAACCTTTTTTTTTTTTCTTGTCTACAAGCAGTTCATAATGTAGACAAGACAGATTTATAAGCCAGTAACATATATGAAGTTGGGTGTCATACGTCTACCAGAGAATGACAAAGGAGGAGTGAGAAAGGTAGGCGTCATCAGTTCCTGATGAGACGGAGTCAGAATTCACTGAGTCAGAATTCTCAGAGTCTGAGTCATTAACATCAGAGAACTTCTCCAGAAGTAGTATTTCCTGGACTGATGCTACCTTCAAGGTCCCGTCAGATGTGCCTTCCCTTGGTTAACAATGGTATATATCATAAACTCTTTTTTTTTTTTGGCTATATTAGGTCTTAGTTGCATCCCTTTTTAGTTGAGTCATGAGAGATCTCGTCCCTGGTCCCATCTTGGGGCGAGATGCAACACTGAGTCAATGGACATGAATTTGAGCAAGCTCCAGGAGACGGTGAAGGACAGGGAAGCCTGGTGTGATGCAGTCCATGGGGTTGCAAAGGGTCAGACGTGACTGAGCAACTAAACTGAACTGAACTGAATCAGGGACTGAACCTGGGCACCCTGCATTGGGAGCTCAGATTCTTAGCCGCTGAACCGCCAGGAAAGTTCCTTTTATAAGCTCTTCAATGAAAAACCTGTTGGGGAAAGTCCTTGTGTTTTCAGTGATGACAGATTCGTTCCTCATTGCCCATCCTGAGGATCTCTGGATCTCTGGTTTACAGGAAGATAGCCCAAGGAGAAATTCCTAGTTTTCTTCAAGGTCAATGGAAAATCACTTTTTTCCCCTAGGCCACCTGGCTCTCCGGACACGTAACAGTCCACGGAACCAGCAAATAAGCAGGCATTTCCTTGTGACCTCCAGCTTCTGAATTCACTCCCTCAACTTTTTGGTAAGTAGAGATGAAATTTAACATTCAGTGATTTCCTGTATCAAGTAGTGCTTCTAAACAGCAGGTTATGGCTCATTAACAGATCATGATATCAGTTCAGTGGGTCTCAATCAACTTTTTTACAAAAGAAGTAGAATAGAAAAAAAAAAAAAGAAAATATCAATGCATTTTATCAAGTAAGATAAAAATTGTTTTGTGAAACTTTTTTTCCACTTATGTGTGTGTGTGGTAACAACATACGGTGTATTTCTAGTCTATTTCTGTGTCACTGGGAGAAAATTAAGCCACTGATGTAGACGCTAATCCTCATAAAGGCACTTATTAACCATCTAGCAAATACTTGCTGAATTGACCCAATTTGTATGTGTGTTTGTGGATTTACTCAACAAATACAAGTCTACATGTGTGTATGACATTGACCATTGCAATCCCTCATTTAAACTCTGTGAAAATGCAGGGCAAGAGCAGGCTTTCAAAGGTTAATCAGATTCAGCAAATGTTCTTTGTTTAAGGATAAATCATTCTGTTTACCAGGACTGCTTGATAACCTTTAATCTGGGTTAACCTTCACCTGCTATATAAAATAGACCCTAAGGTCTCTAAACAGTGTCCAGAAACAGATCTTATAAAATAGGAAGCCTATGAGTCATTAGCAAACAGAGCTTTCAGATCCTAATCTGTTCTATGATGTCCCGAACCCCTCACTCATAGCAAATCCAAGCCCAAGTTCTTGCCTGCACCCTAGACAGTCACAGGTACCTGTCCCTTGTGTTGTTTTTCAGGGCGTGGATGCTGAGGGCTGATTTTTTTCTAACTATGATCACCTCCCACCCCAATAGGCACTGCCGCCAGATGCTTTGCTCTTCCTGAGAGTCTCAGCCTCACTGTCTGACAGTGGACTGAGCCTCCACAGTCCAGAACTCCCACAATGCTCAGTGCCCCGACAGTCCCAAGCTGCACCCAGCTTGCAGATCTGGGCCAAGCCTGAAGGGGCCTGCACCATCCCACCTGCTCTTCCGTTCTTCCGTCTCCCTGCCTGGGTGGGGGAGATGTCCCTGCCCGAGGGCACAGGAGCATGGGGGAGGAATGTTGGGAGGAGACCATGTTGGGAGGAGACCGGGAGAGGGGTGTCGGGAGAAGACTGAAGGGGGTGGGGAGTTATGGCAGGTCAAGAATGCAGTGGACAACTGAGACCTGGCCTCTGACCTGCTTGCAGCTTGGTGGAGGCACGGGACCATGAGGGTCCACGGATAGTCTGGGGGTGTGGGCTGAGAGTCTCAGATGCCCCCTTTTCCCTCCCGCTCCCTACACAAAACCCAGGGCAACCCTTGTGCCCTTAGCAGGGACCAGAGCTCTGAGGTTTCCCAGATGCCGCCACAGCCTGGCTTCCAGAGCTTCCTGGGGCAGGGGCTTCTCTTGTCCCCTGTTCCAGGTCCTGGAGGTCAGGCATGTTCCTACCACCTAAGCCTCAAAGTTTGGGCAACCTTATGAAAGCTCAGCCTGGGTCCCTTAGGCTCTAACCACCTTAGCTGCACTTTTTTATTTTGGGGGTCCTATCTGTTTATGGCTACCAACCGATCTCCCTCCACCCAGCTCATGCGTGTGTGACCCCATGGGCTGCAGCCCACCTCACTCCTCTGTCCGTTAGATTTCCCAGGCAAGAATGCTGGAGAGGGCTGCCACTTCCTTCTCTATTGGCTGCACTTTTGAACTTTCTGAAACTCCCTGGCAAACAGGCAGAGGGGAATGCCACAATATAAAATAGACCCTAAGGTCTCTAAACAGTGTCCAGAAACAGATCTTATAAAATAGGAAGCCTATGAGTCATTAGCAAACAGAGCTTTCAGATCCTAATCTGTTCTATGATGTCCCGAACCCCTCACTCATAGCAAATCCAAGCCCAAGTTCTTGCCTGCACCCTAGACAGTCACAGGTACCTGTCCCTTGTGTTGTTTTTCAGGGCGTGGATGCTGAGGGCTGATTTTTTTCTAACTATGATCACCTCCCACCCCAATAGGCACTGCCGCCAGATGCTTTGCTCTTCCTGAGAGTCTCAGCCTCACTGTCTGACAGTGGACTGAGCCTCCACAGTCCAGAACTCCCACAATGCTCAGTGCCCCGACAGTCCCAAGCTGCACCCAGCTTGCAGATCTGGGCCAAGCCTGAAGGGGCCTGCACCATCCCACCTGCTCTTCCGTTCTTCCGTCTCCCTGCCTGGGTGGGGGAGATGTCCCTGCCCGAGGGCACAGGAGCATGGGGGAGGAATGTTGGGAGGAGACCATGTTGGGAGGAGACCGGGAGAGGGGTGTCGGGAGAAGACTGAAGGGGGTGGGGAGTTATGGCAGGTCAAGAATGCAGTGGACAACTGAGACCTGGCCTCTGACCTGCTTGCAGCTTGGTGGAGGCACGGGACCATGAGGGTCCACGGATAGTCTGGGGGTGTGGGCTGAGAGTCTCAGATGCCCCCTTTTCCCTCCCGCTCCCTACACAAAACCCAGGGCAACCCTTGTGCCCTTAGCAGGGACCAGAGCTCTGAGGTTTCCCAGATGCCGCCACAGCCTGGCTTCCAGAGCTTCCTGGGGCAGGGGCTTCTCTTGTCCCCTGTTCCAGGTCCTGGAGGTCAGGCATGTTCCTACCACCTAAGCCTCAAAGTTTGGGCAACCTTATGAAAGCTCAGCCTGGGTCCCTTAGGCTCTAACCACCTTAGCTGCACTTTTTTATTTTGGGGGTCCTATCTGTTTATGGCTACCAACCGATCTCCCTCCACCCAGCTCATGCGTGTGTGACCCCATGGGCTGCAGCCCACCTCACTCCTCTGTCCGTTAGATTTCCCAGGCAAGAATGCTGGAGAGGGCTGCCACTTCCTTCTCTATTGGCTGCACTTTTGAACTTTCTGAAACTCCCTGGCAAACAGGCAGAGGGGGAATGCTGTCACAGTAAGTAAGCAACAGTCAGGAAGTCCTCTTGGCCTCTGTGCCGAATCAGATAACATGCAAAATGTAAGTAAGCTTAAGGGTGTGTTTCAGGCTAGTTCCCAATCAAACCCTGGCTGTGGGCTGCTTCTCCTTTTTCTCTGCCAAGGCTTCCCCAGGCCCTGGAGCCCCAGGGACCTCTGTGGCCTCTGTTGCCGCCCTCTCATATGAGGTCATTCCCAATCCCAGTCAACAGGCAGCCAGGGCTGACTGTCTTATCTTAGAAATTCTCGTAGTACCTCACTGTCCCTGGTTTGTTCTGTGCAGAGTCCAGGCCCTCAAAGACCCTCTAGATTTCTTTGGGGAGCACAGATGTGGCTCCATTGGGATGGTACTCCAATAACCAAACAGAATCTGCAAAGGGGTCCCTTTCTGTGCCTTCAGTTTTCCCTGGTGACTCAGATGGTAAAGAATCTGCCTGCAGTGCAGGAGACTTGGGCTCAATTCCTGGGTCAGGAAGAACCCTGGAGGAGAGAATGACTACCCACTCCAGTATTCCTGCCTGGAGAATCCTGTGGACAGAGGAGCCTGGTGGGTTACAGTCCATGGGGTCACAAAGAGTCAGTCATGATTGAGCAACACTTTCACTTTTCCCAAATCCAGACATCACAACAGCCTGGTCTGGGTCTTAGAGCCCAGAGTCCCAGCATGCTAGCGAGGACAGCTAATGAATGAGGCAACACACACAAAAAGAATGCTGAAACTCCCTCAAGGGGCTCTTCCTCAAAAACTAGAGAGAAATTCTTGATCATTATTGTGTGATCTGGAAAATCACTTGCATTGCAGAATCTTCTTCTAATTAAAAAAAGCAAGCAACCAGCAAGGAGCTTTGAGGCTGTCATTTAGGAGTTTCTAGTGTCATTTACCACTTAATATCACTTAACCCTCTATGCCTCAGTTTCTCTATCTGTAAAATAGACATAATTCCAAAACCTATCACATTAAGTTGTTATGAGGATTGATTGACAGAACCTATCTGAAGTACTGAGTTTAGTATCTGGCATGTAAAATAGAGCAGGACCCCATGGTGTCCCCCATGTCCTCTGTCTGGCTTTTGTCTGTGGAAAAACTTTCGCCCAAGAATAAATTTAATCAGAGAAGTGAGAACATGCAGCAACAAAGGAAAACAAAGACCAAATAATGATAGTGTAGTCATTAGGCATAGCCAAGGACCTTTAGTTCCTTCTCAAGGACTATAGATAATATTCTAAGCCACATCCTGTGAGCTGTCTTATAGATACTGAAGCTGATACCAGGTGGAGAGGTTAACTACGCAATGACCAGACTGTAGCCAGGACATAATCTGCCACAGTTCCGAGAACTGACCTCTAGACATGAAAAAAATTGATCCTGACTTGAAGATTAACTGTATTTAAGACAGTTAAGATGACGCTGGTCAGACCACCCATGACCAGTTTCAAGATGATTGTCCAAGACGACGGTGCTGTTTCTGCATGGATCCCCCTCCCTCTGTCTACAAGAGCTCTAGCCCACTGACCCTCAGCTGTGGGGACTCAGTCTTTGGACAGGATGGCCTTCCCTGGCTTGCCGGCATCAAAAATAAAACAAACTTTTCTTTCCACCAAACTTGTCTCACTATTGACTTTTTTTATTTTTTAATTTTGGCCTCTATTTTTTTTATTGGCCCTTCACTTATTTATTTTTATCCACCTTAATTCTTTGGCCAGTGTGGGCCTCCCATCGCAGTGGGCTCTCTCGTTGCAGAGCACCGGCTCTGGGCGCATGTGCTCCAGAGCGCTGTCTGGTAATTGGACACACAGGTCCAGCCGCTCCACAGCATGTGGGATCTTCCTGTGCCATGTGGGATCTTCCCGTGCCAGGGATCGAACCGGTGCCCCCTGCACTGCAAGGCAGACTTCTTACCCACTGGACCAGCAGGGAAACCCTCACTATTGCCTTTTAAGCAGTGAGCAGCCGGACCACACTTTCAGTCACAATCAGTCCAGTTCAGTTCAGCCGCACAGTCGAATTCCGACTCGGCGACCCCATGGAGTGCGGCACACCAGGCTTTGCTATCCTTCACCACCTCCCTGAACTTGCTCAAACTCATGTGCATTCACTCAGTTACAATAGGAAATGATAAATATTCATTATTGTTGTTACAATTACTAGCAAGTATGAGAACTGGTGAAAGAACAGGATAAAGTACTTAAGATTAAGACAGATGATAGAGAGTTTATAGATCACAAATCCTTTACCTTCAAAAAACGAAGTGAAAAGCAACAAAGGAAAACAAAGACCAAATAATGATAGTGTAGTCATTAGGCATAGCCAAGGACCTTTAGTTCCTTCTCAAGGACTATAGATAATATTCTAAGCCACATCCTGTGAGCTGTCTTATAGATACTGAAGCTGATACCAGGTGGAGAGGTTAACTACGCAATGACCAGACTGTAGCCAGGACATAATCTGCCACAGTTCCGAGAACTGACCTCTAGACATGAAAAAAATTGATCCTGACTTGAAGATTAACTGTATTTAAGACAGTTAAGATGACGCTGGTCAGACCACCCATGACCAGTTTCAAGATGATTGTCCAAGACGACGGTGCTGTTTCTGCATGGATCCCCCTCCCTCTGTCTACAAGAGCTCTAGCCCACTGACCCTCAGCTGTGGGGACTCAGTCTTTGGACAGGATGGCCTTCCTGGCTTGCCGGCATCAAAAATAAAACAAACTTTTCTTTCCACCAAACTTGTCTCACTATTGACTTTTTTTATTTTTTAATTTTGGCCTCTATTTTTTTTATTGGCCCTTCACTTATTTATTTTTATCCACCTTAATTCTTTGGCCAGTGTGGGCCTCCCATCGCAGTGGGCTCTCTCGTTGCAGAGCACCGGCTCTGGGCGCATGTGCTCCAGAGCGCTGTCTGGTAATTGGACACACAGGTCCAGCCGCTCCACAGCATGTGGGATCTTCCTGTGCCATGTGGGATCTTCCCGTGCCAGGGATCGAACCGGTGCCCCCTGCACTGCAAGGCAGACTTCTTACCCACTGGACCAGCAGGGAAACCCTCACTATTGCCTTTTAAGCAGTGAGCAGCCGGACCACACTTTCAGTCACAATCAGTCCAGTTCAGTTCAGCCGCACAGTCGAATTCCGACTCGGCGACCCCATGGAGTGCGGCACACCAGGCTTTGCTATCCTTCACCACCTCCCTGAACTTGCTCAAACTCATGTGCATTCACTCAGTTACAATAGGAAATGATAAATATTCATTATTGTTGTTACAATTACTAGCAAGTATGAGAACTGGTGAAAGAACAGGATAAAGTACTTAAGATTAAGACAGATGATAGAGAGTTTATAGATCACAGTCCTCACTTCAAAGTGGCTATTAAATTGATTCTATTTCAGTGTATCCTCCATGTTTGCTCATACACATGACAATATAGAAGAGACACAGCACATTGTACAGTGGAAAGAATATGGATTTCAGAGTCAGACTGTGCTCATGTCCTTGTCTTACTTCCTGAGACATTTGGGCCATTTATCTAACCTCTCTGAGCCTCAGTGTTCGTGCATTCTGAGTCACTCAGTCGTGTCTGACTCTCTGTGACCCTATGGACTGTTGCCCTCCAGGCTTCTCTTTCCATTTAACATTTTCTAGGCAAGAATACTGAAGGGGCTTCCCTGGTGGTCCAGTGGGTAAGGACACCGCCTTGCAGTGCAAGGGGCGCCGGTTCGATCCCTGGCCTGGGAAGATCCCACGTGCCGCGGAGCGGCTGGACTGATGTGTCCAATTACCGAGCCAGAGCTCTGGAGCGCATGCGCCCTGAGCCGGTGCTCTGCGACAACAGAAGCCACTGCGATGGGAGGCCCACAGGAACCAAGGAACAAAGACTGATGAACATAGAGAAACGAAAGACCAATAGAAGTGGCCCGCCCGCTCCCCTCCCTCCCCAACCCGACCCCCGCCCAAAATAAATAAACAAATAAATCTTTAAAAAAAAAAAAAAAAAAGAATACTGAAGTGAGTTACCATTTTCTCCCCCAGGGGATCTTCACCGCCCAGGGATTGAACCTGTATTTCCCGCGTCTGCTGCATTGCAAGCAGATTCTTTTACTGCTGAGCCATCGGGAAGCCCGGCCCTCAGTGTGCTCATCTATAAAGGGAGTCATAATAATTAACATGCAGGGTTATGCTGACTATTTCAAAGGCCTCCTCTCCTCCCTATGTCTCCCAGGCTGGCGGCCCTCCAGTTCAGCCGCACGGGTCGAATTCCGACTCGGCGCCCCCATGGAGTGCGGCACACCAGGCTTTGCTATCCTTCACCACCTCCCTGAACTTGCTCAAACTCATGTGCATTCACTCAGTTACAATAGGAAATGATAAATATTCATTATTGTTGTTACAATTACTAGCAAGTATGAGAACTGGTGAAAGAACAGGATAAAGTACTTAAGATTAAGACAGATGATAGAGAGTTTATAGATCACAGTCCTCACTTCAAAGTGGCTATTAAATTGATTCTATTTCAGTGTATCCTCCATGTTTGCTCATACACATGACAATATAGAAGAGACACAGCACATTGTACAGTGGAAAGAATATGGATTTCAGAGTCAGACTGTGCTCATGTCCTTGTCTTACTTCCTGAGACATTTGGGCCATTTATCTAACCTCTCTGAGCCTCAGTGTTCGTGCATTCTGAGTCACTCAGTCGTGTCTGACTCTCTGTGACCCTATGGACTGTTGCCCTCCAGGCTTCTCTTTCCATTTAACATTTTCTAGGCAAGAATACTGAAGGGGCTTCCCTGGTGGTCCAGTGGGTAAGGACACCGCCTTGCAGTGCAAGGGGCGCCGGTTCGATCCCTGGCCTGGGAAGATCCCACGTGCCGCGGAGCGGCTGGACTGATGTGTCCAATTACCGAGCCAGAGCTCTGGAGCGCATGCGCCCTGAGCCGGTGCTCTGCGACAACAGAAGCCACTGCGATGGGAGGCCCACAGGAACCAAGGAACAAAGACTGATGAACATAGAGAAACGAAAGACCAATAGAAGTGGCCCGCCCGCTCCCCTCCCTCCCCAACCCGACCCCCGCCCAAAATAAATAAACAAATAAATCTTTAAAAAAAAAAAAAAAAAAGAATACTGAAGTGAGTTACCATTTTCTCCCCCAGGGGATCTTCACCGCCCAGGGATTGAACCTGTATTTCCCGCGTCTGCTGCATTGCAAGCAGATTCTTTTACTGCTGAGCCATCGGGGAAGCCCCGGCCCTCAGTGTGCTCATCTATAAAGGGGAGTCATAATAATTAACATGCAGGGTTATGCTGACTATTTCAAAGGCCTCCTCTCCTCCCCTATGTCTCCCAGGCTGGCGGCCCCTCCTATGTGCAAAAATAAATCTTACGGGCTTCCCTTGTGGCTCAGTGGATAAGAACCTGTCTGCCAATGCAGGAGACTCAGGTTCGATCCCTGATCTGGGAAGATCCCACGTACCGCAGAGCAGCTTAACCCACACATCAACAAAGACCCAGCACAGCCAAAAATAAATAAATAAAAGTTTAAAAAAAGAGAAAATCTTACCCTATGAGGCCTCATCGCAACATAATAGGCACTCCTTTTAGGTTTTTCTTGCTTCCTCTTGATTTTCTCTGGGAGTGTTGATTTACAGTCTTGTGTTAGTTTCAGAAATTGAGTGATGATCCCTTACACACCTACAGATTCCTATTCTTTCTCCGGTTCTTTCTCTAGTGCCCTTAGGTTACAGAGTTCACTAGAGCTCTCTCTTGGAGGAGGAAATGCCAACCTACTCCAGTATTCTTGCCTGGAAAATTCCATAGACAGAGGAGCCTGGCGGACTCTAGTCCAAAGGGTCACAAAGAGTTGCAAAGAGTCAGACACGACTGAGGACGCATGCACATAGAGCCTTATCACATTATATGATATTTGTTCCCCCACTACAGTGTAAACCGCTCAACTGGAGTGAGCCTATTTTGCTTGTCTTTCATTCTCTATTTTGTTTGTCTTTCAATCCCTGGTATTTAGTGAGATCCTTGGACATAGCTGGTGCTCAGTGACAGCTTACTAGCTGACTAACTGAATCATTAAGAATGGCAGAAAAATAGAACTGATGGGAAAAACTACCTGTCTTCCAGGAACAACCTGAGTCGCTATAACAAACCTGATTGTGTTTAGTGAGATAGCCTTGGATCATTATTTTCTGCATCAGTGAGTTACCATTTTCTCCCCCAGGGGATCTTCACCGCCCAGGGATTGAACCTGTATTTCCCGCGTCTGCTGCATTGCAAGCAGATTCTTTTACTGCTGAGCCATCGGGGAAGCCCCGGCCCTCAGTGTGCTCATCTATAAAGGGGAGTCATAATAATTAACATGCAGGGTTATGCTGACTATTTAAAAGGCCTCCTCTCCTCCCCTATGTCTCCCAGGCTGGCGGCCCCTCCTATGTGCAAAAATAAATCTTACGGGCTTCCCTTGTGGCTCAGTGGATAAGAACCTGTCTGCCAATGCAGGAGACTCAGGTTCGATCCCTGATCTGGGAAGATCCCACGTACCGCAGAGCAGCTTAACCCACACATCAACAAAGACCCAGCACAGCCAAAAATAAATAAATAAAAGTTTAAAAAAAGAGAAAATCTTACCCTATGAGGCCTCATCGCAACATAATAGGCACTCCTTTTAGGTTTTTCTTGCTTCCTCTTGATTTTCTCTGGGAGTGTTGATTTACAGTCTTGTGTTAGTTTCAGAAATTGAGTGATGATCCCTTACACACCTACAGATTCCTATTCTTTCTCCGGTTCTTTCTCTAGTGCCCTTAGGTTACAGAGTTCACTAGAGCTCTCTCTTGGAGGAGGAAATGCCAACCTACTCCAGTATTCTTGCCTGGAAAATTCCATAGACAGAGGAGCCTGGCGGACTCTAGTCCAAAGGGTCACAAAGAGTTGCAAAGAGTCAGACACGACTGAGGACGCATGCACATAGAGCCTTATCACATTATATGATATTTGTTCCCCCACTACAGTGTAAACCGCTCAACTGGAGTGAGCCTATTTTGCTTGTCTTTCATTCTCTATTTTGTTTGTCTTTCAATCCCTGGTATTTAGTGAGATCCTTGGACATAGCTGGTGCTCAGTGACAGCTTACTAGCTGACTAACTGAATCATTAAGAATGGCAGAAAAATAGAACTGATGGGAAAAACTACCTGTCTTCCAGGAACAACCTGAGTCGCTATAACAAACCTGATTGTGTTGTATGCTGAGATAGTCTCACTGTAGTAGATGTCATTTGATTCATGTTTCATCTGTGCGTGTGTGCTAGGTCACTTCAGTTATGTCCTATCTCCACTTATTACAATGCCTCCCACCATATCCCTGTGTCCCCTCGTTCTGTGTTATCTGATCTTACTTCTAAACATTCTTCTGAGTTGAAATCTTTTCTTGAATTATCATTACGCAACACATGGTCACAAGAAATCATAAGTCTGAATAAGTTAAACTAAAAATAAACCTAAAATCCTCCAAATTGTACCAACCAAATAATAATAATAATTATTATTATCACAATCTGGGGTTACAAATCTATTATTAGTATTTTGGGTATAGCCTTCTAAGAGTCTATTACACAGCCTTACTGAAATACAATTCACATATTATATCAGTTTTCTAGGACAGATATTAGTTAGGCTTCTCCAGAGAAACAGAAAAGGATGTGCATGTGTGTGAGAGAGAGAGAGACAAAAGGGAAGAGAGACAGAAAGAGAGATTTGTTGATTACTTTTAAGGAATTGTCTCACACAATTGTGGTGGTACAAGTCCAAAAATCTGTGGGGTAGACCAGCCAGCTGTAGATCCAGGAGCGAATTACAGCCTAAATGTAGTCTTCTGGCAGAAATCCTTTTTGCTCAGGGAAGTCAATTTTTGTTCTATTAAGGCCTTGATTGATTGGATGAGATCCCACCCACATTAGGGAGGGTAAACAGCTTTACTCAAAGTCCACAATTCAAATATCCATCTCATTCAAAAACATTCTGACGGAAAGTCCAAAATAATGTTTGACCAAATACAGATTGTCCAGCCAAGCTGGCACTTAAAAGTAGCCTTTGAGGGTGGCTGGATGGCTTAGGGAATGGGAATTACTTTCTCACAATCTAGAGGTACACATCTAAGATTAAGGTGTTGGCAAGTTTGTTTTTTCCCCCAAGGCCTCTCTCCTTGGCTTGTAGATGACTGTCTTCTCCCCGTGTCCCTCCATGGTGCTTCCTCTGTATGTCTGTCTTAATCTCTTCTTCTTGATGGGAAAAACTACCTGTCTTCCAGGAACAACCTGAGTCGCTATAACAAACCTGATTGTGTTGTATGCTGAGATAGTCTCACTGTAGTAGATGTCATTTGATTCATGTTTCATCTGTGCGTGTGTGCTAGGTCACTTCAGTTATGTCCTATCTCCACTTATTACAATGCCTCCCACCATATCCCTGTGTCCCCTCGTTCTGTGTTATCTGATCTTACTTCTAAACATTCTTCTGAGTTGAAATCTTTTCTTGAATTATCATTACGCAACACATGGTCACAAGAAATCATAAGTCTGAATAAGTTAAACTAAAAATAAACCTAAAATCCTCCAAATTGTACCAACCAAATAATAATAATAATTATTATTATCACAATC
The DNA here is from genome assembly GCA_022376925.1 of Tragulus kanchil. Taxonomy (NCBI): domain Eukaryota; kingdom Metazoa; phylum Chordata; class Mammalia; order Artiodactyla; family Tragulidae; genus Tragulus; species Tragulus kanchil. Next base: position 142,615,599 of record JAIOJX010000003.1, read on the forward strand.
TGGGGTTACAAATCTATTATTAGTATTTTGGGTATAGCCTTCTAAGAGTCTATTACACAGCCTTACTGAAATACAATTCACATATTATATCAGTTTTCTAGGACAGATATTAGTTAGGCTTCTCCAGAGAAACAGAAAAGGATGTGCATGTGTGTGAGAGAGAGAGAGACAAAAGGGAGAGAGACAGAAAGAGAGATTTGTTGATTACTTTTAAGGAATTGTCTCACACAATTGTGGTGGTACAAGTCCAAAAATCTGTGGGGTAGACCAGCCAGCTGTAGATCCAGGAGCGAATTACAGCCTAAATGTAGTCTTCTGGCAGAAATCCTTTTTGCTCAGGGAAGTCAATTTTTGTTCTATTAAGGCCTTGATTGATTGGATGAGATCCCACCCACATTAGGGAGGGTAAACAGCTTTACTCAAAGTCCACAATTCAAATATCCATCTCATTCAAAAACATTCTGACGGAAAGTCCAAAATAATGTTTGACCAAATACAGATTGTCCAGCCAAGCTGGCACTTAAAAGTAGCCTTTGAGGGTGGCTGGATGGCTTAGGGAATGGGAATTACTTTCTCACAATCTAGAGGTACACATCTAAGATTAAGGTGTTGGCAAGTTTGTTTTTTCCCCCAAGGCCTCTCTCCTTGGCTTGTAGATGACTGTCTTCTCCCCGTGTCCCTCCATGGTGCTTCCTCTGTATGTCTGTCTTAATCTCTTCTTCTTGAAAAGACACCAGTCATGTTGGACTAGGCTTCATCCTAGTGACTTCATTTTAACTGAATTACCTCTTTATAAGTGATGGTTTAGTCACTTATCTTGTCCGACTCTTGTGAACCCATGGACTGTAGCCTGCCAGGCTCCCCAGTCCATGGGATTCTCCAGGCAATAATACTGGAGTGGGTAGCCATTTCCTCCTCCAAGAGATCTTCCCAACCCAGGAATTGAACCCCAGTCTCCTGCACTGCAGGCAGGTGCTGCAGCAATTCAGCTGGGTGCATAGACAATAGTGGGTGTGACGAGACATTAAGAAATACACACAGACACACACACACACACACACACAGAGGAAGGATGGGAACGGGGGGCTTAAGACCTCTTGGGCCAAGGCCCTGTCTACCTTCATTGAGAGCTTAAGCATCCAGGTGCTGGCAGGGAAGGATACTAACACAGGCTGGGCGTCAGTCACAGCCCTGATCAATAATTATCCTCGTGACTCTAATTGCTTATGTTATCTCCTTAATGGAAAGGGCGCACCACAGCTGGGGGGCAACTAGACCGGCAAGACATTAAGGAGGCTGTTCTGTGTGCTCATGCAGCATTCTAACGTGCACTGACTCCACGTTCCAAAGTCCAGAGCAGATCTCCCACCTGTTGCTGATCAGTATGACCCCAGCTAATGAGCTCAAGTGAATCAAATCAACTTGTTACTGTCTTGGTTCTTTCATTTATAAGATGTTTTTCTCCTGGCTTGGTCAAAGCTTCGACTTCCACTGGTTTGTTTCCTCACAGGCAGGTTCTTTACCGACTGAGCTACGAAGGAAAGACCCCCTCTTCATAGATAGTCACATTAGGAAAGATCGAGGGTCAAGATTTCAATGAGTGGCTTTGAGGGGGACATAAATCAGCCCATAATGGTACCGTTCTGAAACAGAGCAGGATCCTGTGGGGCCTTCTGGGTGAAAAAAAGACTTTCTGTGTCTCTTGTTTCTTGTTTGCAAAGAAAAGGCTTCTGCCTCCTAGACCTTCCCTCAGCACCCCAAAGCGGATTCAAACAGATGTTAACCAGGGAAGAGAGGGGTTGCAGACACTAGGGAAGATAGTCAAGAAACAGTAGTGCAGCAGAGTCCTGGTTCCCCCTCAAGCAATATCTGGTGCACCTCTGGTTCTTCCACAGGATCCAAGGCCCCCACCCAGGTGGAGGTGGGTGACTGCATGGTGAGACTCCAGACTGGGACTACTGGACAGAAACAGGGGCTGACGGTTGAGATTCCCAGAACACCACCCTGTTACCTCAGGACCAACCAATCAGAAAAACTCACATGGGGCTTCCCTGGTGGTCCAGTGGGTAAAGAGTCCGCCTTACAGTGCAAGGGGCACTGGTTCCATCCCTGGTCCGGGAAAATCTCACGCGCAGTGGAGTGGCTGGACCAGTGTGTTCAATTATGAACCAGCGCTCTGAAGCACATGCGCCCAGAGCTAGTGCTCTGCAATGAGAAAGGCCACTGCAATAGGAAGCCCACATAGGCCAAAGAATAACGATGGATGAAAATAAATAAAATTCACATGCTCTGCAGCCCTCCCTCCAGATTTTGCCTGTAAAACTCTTCTGGGAAACCATCAGGGAGTTTGAGTGTGAGCCACCCATTTTCCATGCAAAGCTCTGCAATAAAACCTTTCTTTGCTTGAAACTCCAGCAATTTCAGTTTGCTCAGCCATACAGGGCATCAGACACAAGAATTTGCGCTCAGCAACAATTTAGTTTACTCACTGAAAGGACATCATTCAACGTTTTCGTAACATAGTCACAGAAGTGTGCGACTGAACTTGGGTCCTCTGTCCTGCTGCCCTGCAAAGCCAATCAGCTGACCCTGGACTGTGGTGAGGGAGAACACAGCATTTATTTATAGGACACCAAAAAGCCTGAACCCCCTCCAAGATAACTTTCAAGGAGGGTTTTTTTTTTTTTTTTAATATATTTACTTATTTGGCTGAACCAGATCTTACTTTTGGCATGTGGGATCTAGTTCCCTCACCAGAGATCAAACCTATTATGCATACCCCCCATAGATGCATGGTAACTTCCTCCATACATTTCTCACTTCTTTTTTTTTTTTTTTGGCCACATATATTGGTCTTTTATTTACTCATTTTCATCCGTCTTTGTTCTTTGACTTGTGTGGGCCTCCCCCCACCGTGGCCTCTCTCACTGTAGAGCACCGGCTCCGGGCGCACGAGCTCCAGAGTGCCGTCTAGGTAGCTGGACATCGATTCAGCTGCTCCGCGGCACGTGGGATCCTCCCAGGCCAGGGATCGAACCAGTGCCCCTTGCACTGCAAGACGGTGTCCTTACCCACTGGACCATCAGGGAAGCCCCTCTGTTTTTTTGTTTTTTTTTTTTTTTGTGCTCAATTGCTTTTCTCTGGCCTCTGCACTTCCTCACTTTCCTAGTTAGTAACTGACATACCTGCTCTCAAGAAAGTTCTGGGAAACTAAAGCCTTTTTTCTACAAACAAGAAACAAAAGGACTTTTGCACCTGAGAAGGCTCCACAGGGCCCTGTTTGGTTTCATAACCATCACCATAATCAAATATAGAAGTTTTATCACCCCCGAAAGAATTCCCATACCCATTAACAATCACTCCCCATTCACCACCCCCAGCAGAGGAAGGATCTAAAGCTCTATTCATAATTAAGGAAGCAGAGGCCTGGAGATTAGTCCAGGACTTGAATCCAGCTGAGAAAAACCATAGGGCTTCCTCCAGGGAGGAATCTGAGATACTGATAGACAGCCACTTGCTCAATTATATGGATTTTTTGGGAAACCATCAGGGAGTTTGAGTGTGAGCCACCCATTTTCCATGCAAAGCTCTGCAATAAAACCTTTCTTTGCTTGAAACTCCAGCAATTTCAGTTTGCTCAGCCATACAGGGCATCAGACACAAGAATTTGCGCTCAGCAACAATTTAGTTTACTCACTGAAAGGACATCATTCAACGTTTTCGTAACATAGTCACAGAAGTGTGCGACTGAACTTGGGTCCTCTGTCCTGCTGCCCTGCAAAGCCAATCAGCTGACCCTGGACTGTGGTGAGGGAGAACACAGCATTTATTTATAGGACACCAAAAAGCCTGAACCCCCTCCAAGATAACTTTCCAGGAGGGCTTTTTTAATATATTTACTTATTTGGCTGAACCAGATCTTACTTTTGGCATGTGGGATCTAGTTCCCTCACCAGAGATCAAACCTATTATGCATACCCCCCATAGATGCATGGTAACTTCCTCCATACATTTCTCACTTCTTTTTTTTTTTTTTTGGCCACATATATTGGTCTTTTATTTACTCATTTTCATCCGTCTTTGTTCTTTGACTTGTGTGGGCCTCCCCCCACCGTGGCCTCTCTCACTGTAGAGCACCGGCTCCGGGCGCACGAGCTCCAGAGTGCCGTCTAGGTAGCTGGACATCGATTCAGCTGCTCCGCGGCACGTGGGATCCTCCCAGGCCAGGGATCGAACCAGTGCCCCTTGCACTGCAAGACGGTGTCCTTACCCACTGGACCATCAGGGAAGCCCCTCTGTTTTTTTGTTTTTTTTTTTTTTTGTGCTCAATTGCTTTTCTCTGGCCTCTGCACTTCCTCACTTTCCTAGTTAGTAACTGACATACCTGCTCTCAAGAAAGTTCTGGGAAACTAAAGCCTTTTTTCTACAAACAAGAAACAAAAGGACTTTTGCACCTGAGAAGGCTCCACAGGGCCCTGTTTGGTTTCATAACCATCACCATAATCAAATATAGAAGTTTTATCACCCCCGAAAGAATTCCCATACCCATTAACAATCACTCCCCATTCACCACCCCCAGCAGAGGAAGGATCTAAAGCTCTATTCATAATTAAGGAAGCAGAGGCCTGGAGATTAGTCCAGGACTTGAATCCAGCTGAGAAAAACCATAGGGCTTCCTCCAGGGAGGAATCTGAGATACTGATAGACAGCCACTTGCTCAATTATATGGATTTTTCTAAGTGTCAAAATAAGAATTAATATCCCCAAGAATTTTTCCATCTGTCAATAAATCCCATGGCTACTCCAACGTATGATTATGCTGCTAGACATTAGCTTCCTGTCACCAGCATGTTGCAGTCTTCTACTTAGCATCTTGTTTATTCCTCCTTAGAAGCAGGTACAAAGTGCCCTTCTCAGAGAGTGAAGAGCCATTCAAGTCTAAAGCACTTGCTGCCCATACACCTAGAGTTTAGTTCATACCATGGATGCTAGCAGAAAATCCATGACATTAACTGTTCAGAAGGACTGCCACAACAGACCCACTTGGAAAAGGCAAACCGATGAGTTCTGTTAACACTCTTTAGAAAGGGCAATGGGAAATGCCACAATAAATTATGTCACGGGTGAAAAAGTAAAACATAAGGTAGGGGAATTTCTCTTCTAATCCTGTACATCCCTAAGATACTAGCATCTGTAGATTTCTTGCTACTTTTTTTTTTTAATTTTTTTTCTTTTTTTTTTTTTGGCCACTTCTATTGATCATTCATTTATTTATCTTTGTTCGTTGGCCTGTGTGGGCCTCCCATTGCAGTGGCCTCTCTTGCTGCAAAGCACTGGCCCTGGGCACATGTGCTCTAGAGCTCTGGCTTGGTAGTTGGACACATCGGTCCAGCCACTCCGTGGCACGTGGGATCTTCCCAGGCCAGAGATCAAACTGGCGCCCCTTGCACTGCAAGGCGATATCCTTACCCACTGGACCATCAGGGAAGCCCTTTCTTGCTACTTTTACTTACTAAAGTGACTTTAAGCACAGCCCTCAGCAGCCACCCTCAAACTTCTTGCCCTAAAGGTTTCAAACATTATCTTCAAAGCTATGCTGTTTGAAGATTCCCACTCAGTACAGTACTGTCTTATAAAACAAATAAAAACAAATAAGTGAAATCATTCTGGGGTAGTGGGGCTTCTATAGAAGAAGGTGTGGTAGGAGACAAGTTCAAAAACACTGTCCATGGTCCAGGGGCATGGGGTAAACACTGGGTTGCCAAATAGCAAAATAAACCCAGAATTGGCTATGGTTTGATGGCCAACTGCAGCCCACTGCTAGAGCCAAAATCCCATCAGTGAGCTAGACTTATAGCCACTTCTGGACTTTACTTTGCCGTGTAAAAATATTCCAGTCCTAAAATCTGGGCACTGGCCCAAGAACACTTGTTTGTTTGGGGTTTTTTTTTTAGGTCTTATAGCAAGTGAGATCTTAGTTCCCCAACCAGGGATTGAAGCTCGCCACACTGGAAGCTCAGAGTCCCAACCACTAGACACTAGGGAAGTTCCATCACTCCTTGCGTCAAAAGTCAGAATGTGATTAAAGTTGTTATTACACTCCTGTTTCAATGTATGCCCCTTCTAGCTTGACAAGCCAGTCCACACCCAAATTTCCAGCTCTTCAGTTCCAAGAATAGAACTGGAAAGGTGCACCACCCTCAATGTAGAGAGACAGGATCGTGTGAAGGTACACAATTCTGTCCAGTGGAATGCCTCTCCCATAGCCAAAACAAAAACAACGCTTGTCTATTTACATACAGATTATGGTTTTGCTTCTCTATAATGCAATTTTCCAGGTGAATCCAGTGGTAAAGAAAGTGTGCAGGAGACTTATAAGACACAGGTGCAATCCCTGGGTTGGGAAGATCCGCTGGAGGAGGACATGTCAACCCACTCCATTATTCTTGCCTGGAGAATCCCATAGATAGAGGAGCCCAGTGGGCTACAGTCCGTAGTGTTGCACAGAGTCAGACAGAACTGAAGCAACTTAGTACCAATGTTATTATCCATTAATGATAAACCAAGAAGCTACCCCTAACAGCATTATTTGGCTCTCACCAAACTCATTGAAACATAGAATCCTGAAAGTACAGACAGATTCAGGTCAACAAGGAGGAGTACTAGAGCCCATAGTTTCTTCCCTTCGACTTAGGGGAAAGGCTTCTTTCCCAACATCCCTAGCTTTGTTGTAATGCCATCACCAATTTCTCAATCACTTAAAATTCCAAAAGAAGTACCTTTGACTCACTTTTCTTTTTTGCATCCCTAATCCATTTAATCATCAATTTCTAAGTATTATTTCCTTGAAAAGTTTCACATCCTCCCTTCTTCTGTCCTCAGCCAGGGCAGGTCCCCAGTAGCTACGTTGATCATCCTTTGTTGCTCTAAGTTTCTCTCCATCTTATCGGCTTGCTACATTCATGCCAGATACCCGTTAATGCCATCTTCGCTGAGTCATTCCAAAGCACAAACACGTAGAAGTTCATCACTCCTGTTGTCTTGGGTCCAAGAAGTCTTATAGCAAGTGAGATCTTAGTTCCCCAACCAGGGATTGAAGCTCGCCACACTGGAAGCTCAGAGTCCCAACCACTAGACACTAGGGAAGTTCCATCACTCCTTGCGTCAAAAGTCAGAATGTGATTAAAGTTGTTATTACACTCCTGTTTCAATGTATGCCCCTTCTAGCTTGACAAGCCAGTCCACACCCAAATTTCCAGCTCTTCAGTTCCAAGAATAGAACTGGAAAGGTGCACCACCCTCAATGTAGAGAGACAGGATCGTGTGAAGGTACACAATTCTGTCCAGTGGAATGCCTCTCCCATAGCCAAAACAAAAACAACGCTTGTCTATTTACATACAGATTATGGTTTTGCTTCTCTATAATGCAATTTTCCAGGTGAATCCAGTGGTAAAGAAAGTGTGCAGGAGACTTATAAGACACAGGTGCAATCCCTGGGTTGGGAAGATCCGCTGGAGGAGGACATGTCAACCCACTCCATTATTCTTGCCTGGAGAATCCCATAGATAGAGGAGCCCAGTGGGCTACAGTCCGTAGTGTTGCACAGAGTCAGACAGAACTGAAGCAACTTAGTACCAATGTTATTATCCATTAATGATAAACCAAGAAGCTACCCCTAACAGCATTATTTGGCTCTCACCAAACTCATTGAAACATAGAATCCTGAAAGTACAGACAGATTCAGGTCAACAAGGAGGAGTACTAGAGCCCATAATTTCTTCCCTTCGACTTAGGGGAAAGGCTTCTTTCCCAACATCCCTAGCTTTGTTGTAATGCCATCACCAATTTCTCAATCACTTAAAATTCCAAAAGAAGTACCTTTGACTCACTTTTCTTTTTTGCATCCCTAATCCATTTAATCATCAATTTCTAAGTATTATTTCCTTGAAAAGTTTCACATCCTCCCTTCTTCTGTCCTCAGCCAGGGCAGGTCCCCAGTAGCTACACGTTGATCATCCTTTGTTGCTCTAAGTTTCTCTCCATCTTATCGGCTTGCTACATTCATGCCAGATACCCCGTTAATGCCATCTTCGCTGAGTCATTCCAAAGCACAAACACGTACAAGGGTTGCCCCTGGCCCCTGGCCCCTCCAACTTCAGTCTGTAACTCCTTACCAGGTTTTCGAAACTTTTCGTAAATGAGGTTCCTCCACTAGACTTTCTCCTCCCGGTTGGCAAGGCTGGTCTCGATGATCCCCCATTATAACACAGAGTAGGCAGGGAGTAAATTCCAACCAAATGAACCAACGACAAACCTTGAAGTCCAGGGAGAAGGTCATATCATTCATTTGACTATAATTACTGGAACAAAGAAGTTAATGAGTAGTGTGGATGTTTGCATTTGTACAGGAAGGCAAGAAAGCCCAGGAAAGGCATTTTGACAGGTCAGTACTTTGCCTGGTCTTGTAAGCTCTTGGAATCCTTCTCTTGAATGCAGAACAATAAAACACAAATATTTCATGAGCACTTATAAATAGTGGTATAGACTCAAAGGAATTGATGGCAAGTGTTTCTTAAAGTTGACTGCAATATGGTGATGTATAGGAATAATACATATTTGGTCTTCATCCACAGTTCTTGGCTCACAGCTCCCAAAACTCTTGGAATTTCCAGAGCAATAAGAGCAATGGGGTACTTGGTCTCTTGTCTTCTGTTCCTGGAAATATTCAGGGAATTTGACATTTAAACCCCACCCAAGCGCAGGGCTGGTTGCCAGGAGAATCGGCCACCTGTTTAGAGTGCTGGTACTCTCAGTACCTCCACCCCACATTCCTCATTTCTGGGGAACATGGTGGGGTTTGAGGTTGAATCAGTTGCCTTTGGCCAATGATTTGGTCGGTCATGACAAAAATACCCATACTTTCCCTCCTAGCTTTGTTGTAATGCCATCACCAATTTCTCAATCACTTAAAATTCCAAAAGAAGTACCTTTGACTCACTTTTCTTTTTTGCATCCCTAATCCATTTAATCATCAATTTCTAAGTATTATTTCCTTGAAAAGTTTCACATCCTCCCTTCTTCTGTCCTCAGCCAGGGCAGGTCCCCAATAGCTACACGCTTGATCATCCTTTGTTGCTCTAAGTTTCTCTCCATCTTATCGGCTTGCTACATTCATGCCAGATACCCCGTTAATGCCATCTTCGCTGAGTCATTCCAAAGCACAAACACGTACAAGGGTTGCCCCTGGCCCCTGGCCCCTCCAACTTCAGTCTGTAACTCCTTACCAGGTTTTCGAAACTTTTCGTAAATGAGGTTCCTCCACTAGACTTTCTCCTCCCGGTTGGCAAGGCTGGTCTCGATGATCCCCCATTATAACACAGAGTAGGCAGGGAGTAAATTCCAACCAAATGAACCAACGACAAACCTTGAAGTCCAGGGAGAAGGTCATATCATTCATTTGACTATAATTACTGGAACAAAGAAGTTAATGAGTAGTGTGGATGTTTGCATTTGTACAGGAAGGCAAGAAAGCCCAGGAAAGGCATTTTGACAGGTCAGTACTTTGCCTGGTCTTGTAAGCTCTTGGAATCCTTCTCTTGAATGCAGAACAATAAAACACAAATATTTCATGAGCACTTATAAATAGTGGTATAGACTCAAAGGAATTGATGGCAAGTGTTTCTTAAAGTTGACTGCAATATGGTGATGTATAGGAATAATACATATTTGGTCTTCATCCACAGTTCTTGGCTCACAGCTCCCAAAACTCTTGGAATTTCCAGAGCAATAAGAGCAATGGGGTACTTGGTCTCTTGTCTTCTGTTCCTGGAAATATTCAGGGAATTTGACATTTAAACCCCACCCAAGCGCAGGGCTGGTTGCCAGGAGAATCGGCCACCTGTTTAGAGTGCTGGTACTCTCAGTACCTCCACCCCACATTCCTCATTTCTGGGGAACATGGTGGGGTTTGAGGTTGAATCAGTTGCCTTTGGCCAATGATTTGGTCGGTCATGACAATGTAATGAAGTCTCCATAAAAACTCGAAAAGAACAGCTTCCCAGTTGTTTGGGGAGAGTTTCCATGCTGGGGAAAGCATATGTTCCGTGTGCCACTGAGCCAGACCCTAACCACTTCAGACACAGCAGCTCCTTTGTTCAGGACGTCTCCTATGCATCTCTTTACCTGGCTGTTGATTCATGCCCTGTAATACCCTTTTATAATAAACTGGCAATCCAGCAAGTAAAATGTTTCTCTGAGTTCTGTAAACCATTCTGGCAAATTAATGGAACCCAAGCAGGCAGTCGTGGGGGGCCCCTGATGTCCAGCTGATCAGTTAGAGGCACAGGTAATAATCGGAGCTTGCTCCTGGCCTCTGAAGCAGAGGGAAGGTCTTTGGGACAGAGCCCTTGACCTGTGGAATCTCATTCTATCTCCAGATAAGATAGTGTCCCGACTGCGTTGAATTGTAGGAGACCCTGCTACCATTCATGAATTGCCTGGTATGGGGACGCCTCCAAGGACACTGGATGGAATTGGGTCCAGAAACCCTTTTCATTTACTCTATGGAATTTGAAGCTATGTTGAATACCCTGTCTGACCACAGCACACTGTTTTGTTTGATCACATACACTTTCACACAAATCAGATATACTATAAATAGTGCCACTTGAAAATCCAAAGATAAAAGGACATACAGCCAGAGAAGTCCCTTGACTTTCTGGGCCTCAGATTCCTTATCTGTAAAATGAGTTTATACAAGCCAGATGATCTCTGTGTTCCCCTTAAGGTTTGATATTATTTTATTCCATATGCTAGACAACCATTCCCCAAGTTTATTAGTTTGAGCTTTTAATTTTAAGAGTACACAGGCCAGTAAACTCTTTTAGAATAATACATATTTGGTCTTCATCCACAGTTCTTGGCTCACAGCTCCCAAACCTCCTGGAATTTCCAGAGCAATAAGAGCAATGCGGTACTTGGTCTCTTGTCTTCTGTTCCTGGAAATATTCAGGGAATTTGACATTTAAACCCCACCCAAGCGCAGGGCTGGTTGCCAGGAGAATCGGCCACCTGTTTAGAGTGCTGGTACTCTCAGTACCTCCACCCCACATTCCTCATTTCTGGGGAACATGGTGGGGTTTGAGGTTGAATCAGTTGCCTTTGGCCAATGATTTGGTCGGTCATGACAATGTAATGAAGTCTCCATAAAAACTCGAAAAGAACAGCTTCCCAGTTGTTTGGGGAGAGTTTCCATGCTGGGGAAAGCATATGTTCCGTGTGCCACTGAGCCAGACCCTAACCACTTCAGACACAGCAGCTCCTTTGTTCAGGACGTCTCCCTATGCATCTCTTTACCTGGCTGTTGATTCATGCCCTGTAATACCCTTTTATAATAAACTGGCAATCCAGCAAGTAAAATGTTTCTCTGAGTTCTGTAAACCATTCTGGCAAATTAATGGAACCCAAGCAGGCAGTCGTGGGGGCCTCTGATGTCCAGCTGATCAGTTAGAGGCACAGGTAATAATCGGAGCTTGCTCCTGGCCTCTGAAGCAGAGGGAAGGTCTTTGGGACAGAGCCCTTGACCTGTGGAATCTCATTCTATCTCCAGATAAGATAGTGTCCCGACTGCGTTGAATTGTAGGAGACCCTGCTACCATTCATGAATTGCCTGGTATGGGGACGCCTCCAAGGACACTGGATGGAATTGGGTCCAGAAACCCTTTTCATTTACTCTATGGAATTTGAAGCTATGTTGAATACCCTGTCTGACCACAGCACACTGTTTTGTTTGATCACATACACTTTCACACAAATCAGATATACTATAAATAGTGCCACTTGAAAATCCAAAGATAAAAGGACATACAGCCAGAGAAGTCCCTTGACTTTCTGGGCCTCAGATTCCTTATCTGTAAAATGAGTTTATACAAGCCAGATGATCTCTGTGTTCCCCTTAAGGTTTGATATTATTTTATTCCATATGCTAGACAACCATCCTCTGTTCCTTAAATAAGCAAGTTTATTAGTTTGAGCTTTTAATTTTAAGAGTACACAGGCCAGTAAACTCTTTTATCACTATGATTTTCTGTGGAATTGTCAGAGGGTTAGAAACCATTTATTTCAATAAGGAAGGAGTTTTTTCTTTTTAGCACCACCATGGTACCAACTCTTACCATCAATATCATTTTAACAAGACATTTTAAGGCCAAAAATTCAATCTCTGGATAAAAGATAACCTTGTGTTTAATACATTTAATTTATTTTTTTAAAAAAACAACTCATTGCAGCTTCTTTATTTTTCTCATTTCACCACAGACTACTCTGTTATCATCCTGACATCATTTCTTTCCCCCCATGTGACCTAGGATGCATTAAGCCCAACTTCGCCATCTGCAACATATTGCTGTGTATTGTTCAGTTGCGAAGTCTTGTCCAACTCTACAACCCCATGGATCGCAGCAAGCCAGGCTTCTTTGTCCTTCACTATCTCACATGAGCTTGTCCACTCGTGCTCATTGTGTCGGTGAAGCTATCCAACCCTCTCATCCTCTGTTGCCCCCTTCTCCTCCTGTCCTCAATCTTCCCTAGCCTAAGGTCTTTTCCAGTGAGTTGGCTCTTCAACATCAGACGGACCAAATATTGGAGCTTCAGCTTCAGCATCAGTCCTTCCAATGAATATTCAGGGTTGATTTCCTTTGGAGGATCTCCTTGCAATCCAGGGACTCTCAAGAGTCTTCTCCAGATAAGATAGTGTCCCGACTGCGTTGAATTGTAGGAGACCCTGCTACCATTCATGAATTGCCTGGTATGGGGACGCCTCCAAGGACACTGGATGGAATTGGGTCCAGAAACCCTTTTCATTTACTCTATGGAATTTGAAGCTATGTTGAATACCCTGTCTGACCACAGCACACTGTTTTGTTTGATCACATACACTTTCACACAAATCAGATATACTATAAATAGTGCCACTTGAAAATCCAAAGATAAAAGGACATACAGCCAGAGAAGTCCCTTGACTTTCTGGGCCTCAGATTCCTTATCTGTAAAATGAGTTTATACAAGCCAGATGATCTCTGTGTTCCCCTTAAGGTTTGATATTATTTTATTCCATATGCTAGACAACCATCCTCTGTTCCTTAAATAAGCAAGTTTATTAGTTTGAGCTTTTAATTTTAAGAGTACACAGGCCAGTAAACTCTTTTATCACTATGATTTTCTGTGGAATTGTCAGAGGGTTAGAAACCATTTATTTCAATAAGGAAGGAGTTTTTTCTTTTTAGCACCACCATGGTACCAACTCTTACCATCAATATCATTTTAACAAGACATTTTAAGGCCAAAAATTCAATCTCTGGATAAAAGATAACCTTGTGTTTAATACATTTAATTTATTTTTTTAAAAAAACAACTCATTGCAGCTTCTTTATTTTTCTCATTTCACCACAGACTACTCTGTTATCATCCTGACATCATTTCTTTCCCCCCATGTGACCTAGGATGCATTAAGCCCAACTTCGCCATCTGCAACATATTGCTGTGTATTGTTCAGTTGCAAGTCTTGTCCAACTCTACAACCCCATGGATCGCAGCAAGCCAGGCTTCTTTGTCCTTCACTATCTCACATGAGCTTGTCCACTCGTGCTCATTGTGTCGGTGAAGCTATCCAACCCTCTCATCCTCTGTTGCCCCCTTCTCCTCCTGTCCTCAATCTTCCCTAGCCTAAGGTCTTTTCCAGTGAGTTGGCTCTTCAACATCAGACGGACCAAATATTGGAGCTTCAGCTTCAGCATCAGTCCTTCCAATGAATATTCAGGGTTGATTTCCTTTAGGATTGACTGGTTTGATCTCCTTGCAATCCAAGGGACTCTCAAGAGTCTTCTCCAACACCACAGTTCAAAACCATCAATTCTTCAGCACTCAGCCTTCTTTATGGTCCAGCTCTCACATTTACACATGAGTACTGGACAAACCATAGGTCTGACTATATGAACCTTTGTCAGCAAACTGAGGTCTCTGATTTTGAACAGCTGTCTAGGTTTGTCACAGCTTTCCTTCCAAGCAGCAAGTGCCTTTTAACTTCATTTCACAGTGATTTTGGGGACAAGAAAATAAGATCTGTCACTGTTTCTACTTTTTTCTGTTTGCCATGAAGTGATGAGACCAGTTGCCATGATCAGTGAATGATGAGTTTTCAAGCCACCTTTTTCACTCTCCTCTTTTGCCCTCATCAAGAGGCTCTTTGGTTCTGGTTTGATTTCTGCCTTTAGAGTGGTATCATCTTCACATCTGAAGTTGTTGATATTTTCCCCAGCACTCTTGATTCCAGCTTGTGCTTCATAAGGATCTGCAACAGAAAGATACAAGTGTCTCCACTGTTTTATCATCTATAAATATAAAATCTAAAATTTCAGTATTTGAAGTTATATTAAATAGAAGTACTGAAAAGATACATTCCATTCCAATGTTTATAGCTGCATTATTTGCAATAGCCAAGATACAAAAACAATTCAAATGCTCATCAACAGATGAATGGATAAAGATGTGGTATATATACAATGAAATATCACTCTGCCATATAAAAAGAAAATAAATAATGCCATTTTCAGCAACATGGATGGATCTGAAAATATTAAACTTACTGAAATGTATGATGTCACTTAACAATTGGAATCTAAAAAAAATAAGACAGACAAATGTATATGAAAAATAGGTTCATAGAGGTAGAAAAAAAAATTAGTGGTTACCAAAGGGAAGAGCAAAGAGGAGAGGGGGAGTCTAGGGGTATAGGTTAAAGAAATACAAACTGCTATGTATACATAGATAAGAGTCTCATCCTGTGCCCCCCCCAATCTTCCCTAGCCTAAGGTCTTTTCCAGTGAGTTGGCTCTTCAACATCAGACGGACCAAATATTGGAGCTTCAGCTTCAGCATCAGTCCTTCCAATGAATATTCAGGGTTGATTTCCTTTAGGATTGACTGGTTTGATCTCCTTGCAATCCAAGGGACTCTCAAGAGTCTTCTCCAACACCACAGTTCAAAACCATCAATTCTTCAGCACTCAGCCTTCTTTATGGTCCAGCTCTCACATTTACACATGAGTACTGGACAAACCATAGGTCTGACTATATGAACCTTTGTCAGCAAACTGAGGTCTCTGATTTTGAACAGCTGTCTAGGTTTGTCACAGCTTTCCTTCCAAGCAGCAAGTGCCTTTTAACTTCATTTCACAGTGATTTTGGGGACAAGAAAATAAGATCTGTCACTGTTTCTACTTTTTTCTGTTTGCCATGAAGTGATGAGACCAGTTGCCATGATCAGTGAATGATGAGTTTTCAAGCCACCTTTTTCACTCTCCTCTTTTGCCCTCATCAAGAGGCTCTTTGGTTCTGGTTTGATTTCTGCCTTTAGAGTGGTATCATCTTCACATCTGAAGTTGTTGATATTTTCCCCAGCACTCTTGATTCCAGCTTGTGCTTCATAAGGATCTGCAACAGAAAGATACAAGTGTCTCCACTGTTTTATCATCTATAAATATAAAATCTAAAATTTCAGTATTTGAAGTTATATTAAATAGAAGTACTGAAAAGATACATTCCATTCCAATGTTTATAGCTGCATTATTTGCAATAGCCAAGATACAAAAACAATTCAAATGCTCATCAACAGATGAATGGATAAAGATGTGGTATATATACAATGAAATATCACTCTGCCATATAAAAAGAAAATAAATAATGCCATTTTCAGCAACATGGATGGATCTGAAAATATTAAACTTACTGAAATGTATGATGTCACTTAACAATTGGAATCTAAAAAAAATAAGACAGACAAATGTATATGAAAAATAGGTTCATAGAGGTAGAAAAAAAAATTAGTGGTTACCAAAGGGAAGAGCAAAGAGGAGAGGGGGAGTCTAGGGGTATAGGTTAAAGAAATACAAACTGCTATGTATACATAGATAAGCAACAAGAATTCAACACAGGGAATTATAGCCATTATTTTGTAATAGGTTTTAAGAGAGCATAATCTGTTAAAAAAAAAAAAAAAGAAAGGAAAAAAGAAAATACTGAATCACTATGCTTACACCTGAAGTGTGAGTCACTCACTCGTGTCTGACTCTTTGCAATGCTATGGCCTGCCAGGCTTCTCTTGTAAGTCAGCAATGTTTCCATTAAAAAAACAACAACAACAAAAAGAGGGCTTCCCTGGTGGTCCAGTGGGTAAGGACATCACCTTGCAGTGCAAGGGGCGCCGGTTCAATCCCTGGCCTGGGAAGATCCCACGTGCCGCAGAGCGGCTGGACTGATGTGTCCAATTACCAAGCTGGAGTTGTGGAGCGCATGCGCCCAGAGCCGGTGCTCTGCAACGACCGAGGCCACTGCGATGGGAGGCCCACACAGGCCAAAGAATAAAGATGGACGAAAATAAATAAATAAATAGATAATAAAAATAAATGTTTGAAAAAAGAAAAAAAGAAGGAAGCATAATTGGGTCCATCCATTCCTTAGAGGCTTTTTAAAAAAATTTCTTTCTCTTTGACTGCACTGGCGTCTCTGAGGAGCACACACAGGCTTTTTGCTGCTGTGTGCCAGCTACTCTCTAGTGGTCCATGGGCTTCTCATTCTGGTGGCTGACTTCTCTTGCTGCAGAGCACAGGCTCTAGGCTCACAGGCTTAGTTGCTCTGTGGCATGTGGGATCCTCTCGGACCATGGCTTGAACTCATGTCTCTTGCATTGGTAGATGGATTCCTAACCACGGGACCCCCAGGGAAGTCCCCCTCAGAGGATATTTGCACTCTTGCTGATAGACCACCACCAGTTATCTAAACTGACAGTGAACAACTGGGCAGTTCTCCGATTCCAAAGGTCAGAATGGAACCGTAGCAACATGGATGGATCTGAAAATATTAAACTTACTGAAATGTATGATGTCACTTAACAATTGGAATCTAAAAAAAATAAGACAGACAAATGTATATGAAAAATAGGTTCATAGAGGTAGAAAAAAAAATTAGTGGTTACCAAAGGGAAGAGCAAAGAGGAGAGGGGGAGTCTAGGGGTATAGGTTAAAGAAATACAAACTGCTATGTATACATAGATAAGCAACAAGAATTCAACACAGGGAATTATAGCCATTATTTTGTAATAGGTTTTAAGAGAGCATAATCTGTTAAAAAAAAAAAAAAAGAAAGGAAAAAAGAAAATACTGAATCACTATGCTTACACCTGAAGTGTGAGTCACTCACTCGTGTCTGACTCTTTGCAATGCTATGGCCTGCCAGGCTTCTCTTGTAAGTCAGCAATGTTTCCATTAAAAAAACAACAACAACAAAAAGAGGGCTTCCCTGGTGGTCCAGTGGGTAAGGACATCACCTTGCAGTGCAAGGGGCGCCGGTTCAATCCCTGGCCTGGGAAGATCCCACGTGCCGCAGAGCGGCTGGACTGATGTGTCCAATTACCAAGCTGGAGTTGTGGAGCGCATGCGCCCAGAGCCGGTGCTCTGCAACGACCGAGGCCACTGCGATGGGAGGCCCACACAGGCCAAAGAATAAAGATGGACGAAAATAAATAAATAAATAGATAATAAAAATAAATGTTTGAAAAAAGAAAAAAAGAAGGAAGCATAATTGGGTCCATCCATTCCTTAGAGGCTTTTTAAAAAAATTTCTTTCTCTTTGACTGCACTGGCGTCTCTGAGGAGCACACACAGGCTTTTTGCTGCTGTGTGCCAGCTACTCTCTAGTGGTCCATGGGCTTCTCATTCTGGTGGCTGACTTCTCTTGCTGCAGAGCACAGGCTCTAGGCTCACAGGCTTAGTTGCTCTGTGGCATGTGGGATCCTCTCGGACCATGGCTTGAACTCATGTCTCTTGCATTGGTAGATGGATTCCTAACCACGGGACCCCCAGGGAAGTCCCCCTCAGAGGATATTTGCACTCTTGCTGATAGACCACCACCAGTTATCTAAACTGACAGTGAACAACTGGGCAGTTCTCCGATTCCAAAGGTCAGAATGGAACCGTAACAACAGACAACACTTAAAAATGCTTATTTACCATCAGCTTCCCTTTCACAAATCCCACCTCTGTGCTTTCTGCACTCTGGAAAGAGACTGAGAAACACACACACGGTTAAGTGTATGCATTCAGTATACATAGAGTACAGACAGAATGCCGCATATCTACGTGTTTCACTTGTCCCCAACTTTTAAGACTGAATGCAAATGTCCTCCCCTTCCAGCAGTCTGCCCCTCTTTGAACTGCCTCAGTCTTTTTTTTTAAAAAAAAACATTTATTTATTTATTTATTTTGGGGTTGGGGGGCGGGTTGCGGAGGGAGGGGGTAGGCGGACCACTTCTATTGGTCTTTCATTTGTCTATTTTCATCCGTCTTTGTTCTTTGGCTCTTGTGGGCCTCCCATCACAGTGGCCTGTTTTTGCAGAGCGCCAGCTCTGGGCGCATGCGCTCCAGAGCTCCGGCTCGGTAATTGGACACATCAGTCCAGCCGCTCCGCAGCATGTGAGATCTTCTCAGGTCAGGGATCGAACTGGCGCCCCTTGCACTGCAAGGTGGTGTCCTTACCCACTGGACCACCGGGGAAGCCCCTGCCTCAGTCTTGTTTCACCCTATTTTATCACACTTTTCAGTTTCTTCCACCTTTGTATTTGATGTTATTATTATTAGCAGAGGGTGCTACAGGAAATGGTTCTCAGTAAACTCAGGCAACGATGAAGTAAGGGGAGAAGGAAAAAAAAAAAAACTCCTTTAAATCTCTGACTTAAATGAGAGGACTTCTTACCCGGAGAAGTTTTTTAAGGCAGTGTTTAAGAGAAAGTGAAGAAGCATAAGGAAAAAGAGCTGGGTTAAAAAGCTAACGGATAATGAAAGGGATTATGTCTAAACAAAGGACGGATAGAGGAGGGAGAGAGATGAGCCTGGGAACACTTTGTTTATGGAAGATACTTTGTTTCATGGCTTGAACTCATGTCTCTTGCATGGGGAATTCCAAAGGGACCCCAGGAAGTCCCCTCAGAGGATATTTGCACTCTTGCTGATAGACCACCACCAGTTATCTAAACTGACAGTGAACAACTGGGCAGTTCTCCGATTCCAAAGGTCAGAATGGAACCGTAACAACAGACAACACTTAAAAATGCTTATTTACCATCAGCTTCCCTTTCACAAATCCCACCTCTGTGCTTTCTGCACTCTGGAAAGAGACTGAGAAACACACACACGGTTAAGTGTATGCATTCAGTATACATAGAGTACAGACAGAATGCCGCATATCTACGTGTTTCACTTGTCCCCAACTTTTAAGACTGAATGCAAATGTCCTCCCCTTCCAGCAGTCTGCCCCTCTTTGAACTGCCTCAGTCTTTTTTTTTAAAAAAAAACATTTATTTATTTATTTATTTTGGGGTTGGGGGGCGGGTTGCGGAGGGAGGGGGTAGGCGGACCACTTCTATTGGTCTTTCATTTGTCTATTTTCATCCGTCTTTGTTCTTTGGCTCTTGTGGGCCTCCCATCACAGTGGCCTGTTTTTGCAGAGCGCCAGCTCTGGGCGCATGCGCTCCAGAGCTCCGGCTCGGTAATTGGACACATCAGTCCAGCCGCTCCGCAGCATGTGAGATCTTCTCAGGTCAGGGATCGAACTGGCGCCCCTTGCACTGCAAGGTGGTGTCCTTACCCACTGGACCACCGGGGAAGCCCCTGCCTCAGTCTTGTTTCACCCTATTTTATCACACTTTTCAGTTTCTTCCACCTTTGTATTTGATGTTATTATTATTAGCAGAGGGTGCTACAGGAAATGGTTCTCAGTAAACTCAGGCAACGATGAAGTAAGGGGAGAAGGAAAAAAAAAAAACTCCTTTAAATCTCTGACTTAAATGAGAGGACTTCTTACCCGGAGAAGTTTTTTAAGGCAGTGTTTAAGAGAAAGTGAAGAAGCATAAGGAAAAAGAGCTGGGTTAAAAAGCTAACGGATAATGAAAGGGATTATGTCTAAACAAAGGACGGATAGAGGAGGGAGAGAGATGAGCCTGGGAACACTTTGTTTATGGAAGATACTTTGTTTCATGGTCTTTCCTTCTCTCTCCTGCTGCTTACTTGCTGAATGTTTACTTGCTACCTGGAAGAAGTCAGAACTAGGCATGTATGTATGATAACTACAGAGAGGCTTGCTTTCTGAGAAGCCAAGTTAATCCCTTCCCTAAAATGTAAGCACTACCCCTCTGAGAGCCATCAGCTGACTGACTCAGGAATTTTTCTCCACTGCAAATGAGCAGATTTGTTCCTACGAGGAAATCCCTGGAACATCTTGTTCAGCCAAATCATTTCTTCTTCAACAAAGCCCAAGCCCGCTCTCCCAATGCCATGGTGTTCCTGCCTCACCGGGGACATTGCCTTGATAGATTGACTAAGCCTGGTCAGCAGGGGCATGGGGCAGAACCCTCTGTCTTAGAGGCATATTACCCACCTGCTGTCTGTCCAACTGCCCTTCTCAGCTCAGAGCTTATAGTCACTTGACATTAGCTTCGTTCCAACCATTGAGTTCAGGTCTTGTCTTTTTAGAACCACTACTTCAGACTCAAGTGTCCAGAACAGAACTCTTCTCCTTTCCACACGTCAAGCTTGCTTTTCTTTCTGGTTCCTCAGCCCTTGATAAACATTACTTTTCCGGGTCGGGAAGCCTTCAGATCTTTCTACTAACCAAACCCAAAGGCTCTTCCTCTCTTGGACCTTATCAGATGCTGGGATCTCCACCCATCTCTGCTGTAAACTCCTGGATGAAGTCAGAGTTGCCCTCCTTATTCAAAAGTTGCCGCTGAAGACAGAATTAAGTCCAAAAAACCCAAATCATACCTACTGGTGAGTACAGAGAGCTCTACTCAATATACATATAATAATCTACAATGGAAAAAAATCTGAAAAGGAATATATATGTATCTATGTATTTACCTATCTGTATAGCTGAATCACTTTACTATATACCTGAAACTAACACATTATAAATCAACTATACCGCAATAAAAAAGAAAAGATAATGGGGACTATTCACACCACACAGAACAAAACAACGCTTAATCAGTTTTCCTAGGAAGGGTTTTATAGCCACTTGCATGCAAGGAAAGATTAGCTCTCTATAAATAAACAGTGCATAGTTTATAGTATTCAAAAGTTCATAGCCTTAGGCGGCTTCCAGGCTGTTTCTAGAGGCAAAGCTCACTACCCACCCCTCCTCTGGCTGGACCTCCACCCCAGAAGCGGACAGGGCTCATGGAACAGCAGAACTGTCCTTTATCGAGTAAGAGGTTTGCATTTCTAAGACTTGCTGTTCCTAGGCTCTGACCAAAGAATGATCACTTTTCATTTTCCTGCTTTTTTTCTTTTCAGCTGACTCATCTTAAAATTTAAAATAATTACTCCATCTCAAAACTGTAAGCTCTCTCCTCTATCCCTTTCTTTCCATTCTGCTCCCATTGTCCTGGTCTAGGTCCTCTTAATATTAATAGGTTAACCAGCCTAGATTACCTCTCTACCCTCCTCATTGATTGCTGATTTCTGCTATCGCTCCCAGAATGGTACTTCCAAAGCACATTTTGATTAGGGGCCTACTCTCACTCCATTCACATATGACCCCTAAAACTTCCAGTTAACCCCACTGCTTACAGAACAAGGACAAGGTTACTCAGCATGGTGTTCAAGGGTTCCACAATGGAGCCCCAACCAGCCGCTCTTTCACTCTCACACTCTACTTTCTGGCTATGGGAAGAAGATCTAAGACTTCAAATCTGTCTCTCTGTCTGGAATACGTTTATACCTATCAAGACCCTAGCAGCCATTCACACAAACATCTGCACAGAGGTGTTTATAGCAACTTTATTCAGAATAAACTAGAGAATCCAGGTTTGAGCCCTGGCTAGGGGGTCCTTTCTCTCCTACCAGTGGGGGCCCTGTAACATGATTAATGTGAAATATTACTGGCTTTTAATCTGTTTTCCAGATATAACAAAACCTTTTCCCTGAAGCTAATTATGACTTACAGCAACTTGGTAACTTGTAACTTTGTAGGTAAAATTGAGACATATATCTTTTCTGTGTAGCTGATGCTTCCAGAAGTTGGAAACTAAGGTTCCCAGCAGCCTTAAGAATAAGAAGGGTCACTTCCTGACAGCGCCAGGAACCGCAATAGATTTCAGAGACTTGAAAAGACAGGCAAAACAACGCTTATAGCCTTTAGGCGGGCTTCCAGGCTAGTTTATAGTATTCAAAAGTTCATAGCCTTGGGCCCCAAAGGGGCCTCACTACCCACCCCTCCTCTGGCTGGACCTCCACCCCAGAAGCGGACAGGGCTCATGGAACAGCAGAACTGTCCTTTATCGAGTAAGAGGTTTGCATTTCTAAGACTTGCTGTTCCTAGGCTCTGACCAAAGAATGATCACTTTTCATTTTCCTGCTTTTTTTCTTTTCAGCTGACTCATCTTAAAATTTAAAATAATTACTCCATCTCAAAACTGTAAGCTCTCTCCACTATCCCTTTCTTTCCATTCTGCTCCCATTGTCCTGGTCTAGGTCCTCTTAATATTAATAGGTTAACCAGCCTAGATTACCTCTCTACCCTCCTCATTGATTGCTGATTTCTGCTATCGCTCCCAGAATGGTACTTCCAAAGCACATTTTGATTAGGGGCCTACTCTCACTCCATTCACATATGACCCCTAAAACTTCCAGTTAACCCCACTGCTTACAGAACAAGGACAAGGTTACTCAGCATGGTGTTCAAGGGTTCCACAATGGAGCCCCAACCAGCCGCTCTTTCACTCTCACACTCTACTTTCTGGCTATGGGAAGAAGATCTAAGACTTCAAATCTGTCTCTCTGTCTGGAATACGTTTATACCTATCAAGACCCTAGCAGCCATTCACACAAACATCTGCACAGAGGTGTTTATAGCAACTTTATTCAGAATAAACTAGAGAATCCAGGTTTGAGCCCTGGCTAGGGGGTCCTTTCTCTCCTACCAGTGGGGGCCCTGTAACATGATTAATGTGAAATATTACTGGCTTTTAATCTGTTTTCCAGATATAACAAAACCTTTTCCCTGAAGCTAATTATGACTTACAGCAACTTGGTAACTTGTAACTTTGTAGGTAAAATTGAGACATATATCTTTTCTGTGTAGCTGATTCTTCCAGAAGTTGGAAACTTAGGTTCCCAGCAGCCTTAAGAATAAGAAGGGTCACTTCCTGACAGCGGCAGGAATCTCAAGAGATTTCAGGGGAGACTTGAAAAGACAGGAATTTACCCAAATGTCTAGAGTCTGAAGGCAAGCCCTTGGCATAGCTCTTGAGAGGCCTTTTAAAAGTTCAGTCTGATATTAAAGCAAACAAAGTAAGCTTAATTTGGCTATTCTTTTTGTTGGGGGGTGGGGGTGTTGAGGAGGGAGGGGAGCGGGTGGGCCACTTCTATTGGTCTTTCATTTATCTATTTTCATCCATCTTTGTTCTTTGGCCCATGTGGGCCTCCTATCGTGGTGGCCTCTGTTGTCGCAGAGCACCGGCTCTGGGCGCGTGCGCTCCAGAGCTCCGGCTCGGTAATTGGACACATTGGTCCAGCCACTCTAGCCACTCTGCGGCATGTGGGATCTTCCCAGACCAGGGATCGAACTGGCATGCCTTGCACTGCAAGGTGGTGTCCTTACCCACTGGACCACCAGGGGAAGCCCTAATTTGGCTATTCTTGACAAAAAAAAAAAAAAAAAATAGAGTAATGTAAAAATAAAAAGATTATGTTTCAATAAATATTAAATTCTAGTTTTGTTAGTTGGGGTCTTTATCTAAGACTCACCTCCCACCTAATTGCTTATTATTAGGTTACATAATTATAAAGTTTAACTGAATTATTAAAAGAACACTTGGCGTCTGTTTCTGAAGCCTATCACAATGATTTATCTTTGGTTAAAAATCAGATGTCCCAGGACCGGCAACCAGGAGATTATGCATACAGGAAAAGGCATAATTTGAAGGCCCATGTCCATCCTAGATGACTTTCCATCTTTACCTGCACAGAGGTGTTTATAGCAACTTTATTCAGAATAAACTAGAGAATCCAGGTTTGAGCCCTGGCTAGGGGGTCCTTTCTCTCCTACCAGTGGGGGCCCTGTAACATGATTAATGTGAAATATTACTGGCTTTTAATCTGTTTTCCAGATATAACAAAACCTTTTCCCTGAAGCTAATTATGACTTACAGCAACTTGGTAACTTGTAACTTTGTAGGTAAAATTGAGACATATATCTTTTCTGTGTAGCTGATTCTTCCAGAAGTTGGAAACTTAGGTTCCCAGCAGCCTTAAGAATAAGAAGGGTCACTTCCTGACAGCGGCAGGAATCTCAAGAGATTTCAGGGGAGACTTGAAAAGACAGGAATTTACCCAAATGTCTAGAGTCTGAAGGCAAGCCCTTGGCATAGCTCTTGAGAGGCCTTTTAAAAGTTCAGTCTGATATTAAAGCAAACAAAGTAAGCTTAATTTGGCTATTCTTTTTGTTGGGGGGTGGGGGTGTTGAGGAGGGAGGGGAGCGGGTGGGCCACTTCTATTGGTCTTTCATTTATCTATTTTCATCCATCTTTGTTCTTTGGCCCATGTGGGCCTCCTATCGTGGTGGCCTCTGTTGTCGCAGAGCACCGGCTCTGGGCGCGTGCGCTCCAGAGCTCCGGCTCGGTAATTGGACACATTGGTCCAGCCACTCTAGCCACTCTGCGGCATGTGGGATCTTCCCAGACCAGGGATCGAACTGGCATGCCTTGCACTGCAAGGTGGTGTCCTTACCCACTGGACCACCAGGGGAAGCCCTAATTTGGCTATTCTTGACAAAAAAAAAAAAAAAAATAGAGTAATGTAAAAATAAAAAGATTATGTTTCAATAAATATTAAATTCTAGTTTTGTTAGTTGGGGTCTTTATCTAAGACTCACCTCCCACCTAATTGCTTATTATTAGGTTACATAATTATAAAGTTTAACTGAATTATTAAAAGAACACTTGGCGTCTGTTTCTGAAGCCTATCACAATGATTTATCTTTGGTTAAAAATCAGATGTCCCAGGACCGGCAACCAGGAGATTATGCATACAGGAAAAGGCATAATTTGAAGGCCCATGTCCATCCTAGATGACTTTCCATCTTTACCAGGTAGTCTTACCTAGCTTCTGTGAATTCCCAGTTAGAAAGGGCCTCTGCCCTGGACTCGCCTATAGAAAGGATGGCTGACCTCAAATGACATCAATGTAGGAAGATAATAGCCATGGTAGGGAGTGGAACCTGAATACCAGCCCAGACCTGTAAGACGTTAGGCAAACGGCTCCCTGGCTGCATCACAGTTTCCCCAGAAATGCCAGGTCCAGGTTTATTTTCTGAACTTCCTCAGGGAATGAGCTCTTTTCCCAAGGTTTCTTAAAATTTGGGTTGTCCCTCTTCCTCCTACTCTTTTATCTTTTTAAAATTAGAATTGACTTTTTTTTTTAATTTATCTTTTTAAATTTTGGCCTCTTTTATTGGTTTTTTATTTATTTATTTTCATCCATCTTTATTCTTTGGCCTATGTGGGCCTCCCATCGCAGTGGCCTCCCTCGTTGCAGAGCACGATGCAGTCCAGAACTCCGGCTTGGTAGTTGGACACATCGGTCCAGCCACTCCATGGCACATGGGATCTTCCCAGGTCAGGGATCAAACCAGCACCCCTTGCACTGCAAGGTGGTGTCCTTACCCACTGGACCACCAGGGAAGCCTCCCAAAAAGTATCATTGACTTTTAAAAACTTTATTTGATGGTGCCAGGTCCCAGTTTCGGCAGGTGAGATCTCCACTGCCTTGGCAGTATCCTTTGTTGGGGTATGTGGGATCCATAATCCCTACCGGGGATCTAACCCCCTGCACTGGAAACATAGCCAACCACTGGACCACCAGGGAAGTTCCTGATTTTTATGTCTTTCGATGCCTAACACGTTTCCTTATGGAAATTTCCTTAGAACGATTTGCTAAGTCCTTTAATACACTAGTGTCTAGTTTCATCAATAACTTCATGTGTCGATAAATAACTTTGCAATCAACCTACAAACACTGGACTTCGGGTACGTTTAGCTAAAAATTGTGTTAATCATTTCTCATATAACTGTCCTCTCAGTCCAAAGGTTAATCTATACAGCGATAAACTTTAATAATGATAAATCCAAGTAAGTTCTATTCCTGATAACTGTAGTGCTTGCCTGGCATTTTACAGAAGATCCAAATCTTTCGTATTCCCTGAGTCAGACGAGGAAAGAAAATCAGACAGATATGGAACAAATTCAAGGTCCCAGCAAATAAGGGCTGAGATTAGATTTAGAACTTTACATGGTTAAAGGAAAGGTTCGTGCTGAGCTCCCTGGTGCTCCGGCTGTCTGAGCAGAAGATGAAGGTGCTGACTGATAAAGGTGATCTGGCCAGCGTCTTGCATGTGACACGAAAAGAAAGGTATCTAGCGGGCAGATGACTGTCCCAGCATTGTCGCATGTTCTGGGTGCATTCTGGCTTGGCAGTCAGGGGAGCTGGGTGCTACCTGGTCCTCACCCACTGAAAGGGCTTCCGGGGGGCTGTTTATTCACCTGTCTGAGTCTCACTGCATCTCCAGAAATGATGATGGCGGGGAGGGACCCACGGTTCCTTTCTAGCTCCAACGCTGCGATGTGGAGCAATTCCTTTACTTGATCTGACATTCTGAGTGAGTGTCTGGGAAGTATGAAGGGATACTAAAACTAAAACGGACACAGCTGGAAAAAATAAACAACTAAGTGGGGTACTGAATAGGGAAGAAACAAAATGAGTCCTCCTCATGGAGAGTCTGGAGGGTTGGGCTTTAAAATCTGACCTTGATATGGAAGAGGAGAAAAGGGCAGAAAATATTGGACTTCAAACTTTTACAAAACCTCCTTTATCATATTTGATCCTCACAGTGAGTACCTTTTAAGACCATTAAAATATTTTCCGGAAAAATAGTGAACATAGCCAACCACTGGACCACCAGGGAAGTTCCTGATTTTATGTCTTTCGATGCCTAACACGTTTCCTTATGGAAATTTCCTTAGAACGATTTGCTAAGTCCTTTAATACACTAGTGTCTAGTTTCATCAATAACTTCATGTGTCGATAAATAACTTTGCAATCAACCTACAAACACTGGACTTCGGGTACGTTTAGCTAAAAATTGTGTTAATCATTTCTCATATAACTGTCCTCTCAGTCCAAAGGTTAATCTATACAGCGATAAACTTTAATAATGATAAATCCAAGTAAGTTCTATTCCTGATAACTGTAGTGCTTGCCTGGCATTTTACAGAAGATCCAAATCTTTCGTATTCCCTGAGTCAGACGAGGAAAGAAAATCAGACAGATATGGAACAAATTCAAGGTCCCAGCAAATAAGGGCTGAGATTAGATTTAGAACTTTACATGGTTAAAGGAAAGGTTCGTGCTGAGCTCCCTGGTGCTCCGGCTGTCTGAGCAGAAGATGAAGGTGCTGACTGATAAAGGTGATCTGGCCAGCGTCTTGCATGTGACACGAAAAGAAAGGTATCTAGCGGGCAGATGACTGTCCCAGCATTGTCGCATGTTCTGGGTGCATTCTGGCTTGGCAGTCAGGGGAGCTGGGTGCTACCTGGTCCTCACCCACTGAAAGGGCTTCCGGGGGGCTGTTTATTCACCTGTCTGAGTCTCACTGCATCTCCAGAAATGATGATGGCGGGGGAGGGACCCACGGTTCCCTTTCTAGCTCCAACGCTGCGATGTGGAGCAATTCCTTTACTTGATCTGACATTCTGAGTGAGTGTCTGGGAAGTATGAAGGGATACTAAAACTAAAACGGACACAGCTGGAAAAAATAAACAACTAAGTGGGGTACTGAATAGGGAAGAAACAAAATGAGTCCTCCTCATGGAGAGTCTGGAGGGTTGGGCTTTAAAATCTGACCTTGATATGGAAGAGGAGAAAAGGGCAGAAAATATTGGACTTCAAACTTTTACAAAACCTCCTTTATCATATTTGATCCTCACAGTGAGTACCTTAAGAATTGAGTGAGATAAAGGGATGATGAGCAGGTTCACCTATGAGTGAATAAAATATTTCAGGACCATCTCCCCCAGCAATAATGTCCTTGAGCAAATCTTGACATGCCCCCTTCTGGACCTTTAGGCTCCTGTAATTTGCACTGGTTTCTTGCTGGTGCCGTCTTTCCACTATGCCTGCCCGGATTCCAGAAAGATGAAGAACCTAAAAATAACAGAAATCAAAGGTTTACTAGACTATGACTTGAAGTTCACTACTTCTTTCCACTTCCCAGACGTGGGCCGTGATATAAGTGGGTTTTTTTTTTTTTTTAAAAAAAAACCTTTATTTCGCTTTTAACTTTTACAGAGTTTTGTTGAAAGTGTTCATTTTGAAAGAGCGATTAGGCACCCATTTGTGAGATGGATGAGCGACAGAAATGGACTAGGTAGGGGTTGTGACAATTCCTGAGGTGGGTTAGAGAGCACGATGTAAAGAGAAGGAATGTGTCTTGGTGGTAACTTGACTGGGCTTCCCAGGTGGCACTAATGGTAAAGAATCCACCTGCTATGCAGACTTTAAGAGACACAGGTTTGATCCTGGGTTGGGAAGATCCTCTGGAGGAGGGCATGGCAATCCACTCCAGTATTCTTGCTTGGAGAATCAGATGGACAGAGGAGCCTGGTGGGCTACAGTTCATGGGATCTCACAGGGTTGGAAAAGACTGAAGAGACTTAGCATGCATGGTAACTTGGCTATAGGAGATAAAGAAAAAATCATATTCAGATTATACTATTATCTATTGAACACTGATTGTATTTCTGGTTTTATACTTGGGTGGGTACTTTCCCACACCCATTTAATTTGATCTTCAGAACAACCCTGCAGAGATAAGCTTTATAAGAGATGGGAGGGAGCCCTCATGGTTCATGGTTAGAAAATATAGAGCAGAATCTGAATCTAGGTGTCTTAACTCACAGTCCCATGTTCTTTTCAAGTCATTATGGATCTAGAGAAGTGGAATTTACAGAAATGGCACAGCCAGAGGAGGGGCCTACAGAGGGGAAATACATAGGGTTTGATTTTGGATCCATGAATGTGAGTTGTGCTGGGACATCCTGGTGATGTTGGGTACTGACCTGGCTCACGGTGTCGGTTTCCATCCTGACTCATATAAGCGCAGTCCCACTGCAGAGCCTAGGCCTTCCACTGCGTTTTTCCCCCAGGTGACCCTGGATCCCGCTGTCTCAGTCAACTGCTCCACCCAATACCCTCATTTGCTTCCTACAACTGCCCAGCCTCCCAGGTTTACAAGTCTCTCATTTCCATTACATAGGCCTTTGACTCTTTGGAAACATGGACCCCATGATCTTCTTATTTTATTCAGATCTTTTACTCTTGCTCTTTCCTCCATCTCCACAAATGACCCCCGACTCTTAGGCTGATCATTTAGATCCTGCTCTTACTAGCACCTTGTGTTCCTTTGAACCTCATGCCTCGGTAGCATCTCAGCACTAAATTTGACTCACGGTTGCCATCTGCCTTCCCGCTTACTTGATTACTGGAGAAAAGTTCTCAGCTTGCAGAGAACACTTAGAAATCCATGACCTCCAACCCCAACGGTGTTCTCCCCCTGATGTAAAGAGAATGTGTCTTGGTGGTAACTTGACTGGGCTTCCCAGGTGGCACTAATGGTAAAGAATCCACCTGCTATGCAGACTTTAAGAGACACAGGTTTGATCCTGGGTTGGGAAGATCCTCTGGAGGAGGGCATGGCAATCCACTCCAGTATTCTTGCTTGGAGAATCAGATGGACAGAGGAGCCTGGTGGGCTACAGTTCATGGGATCTCACAGGGTTGGAAAAGACTGAAGAGACTTAGCATGCATGGTAACTTGGCTATAGGAGATAAAGAAAAAATCATATTCAGATTATACTATTATCTATTGAACACTGATTGTATTTCTGGTTTTATACTTGGGTGGGTACTTTCCCACACCCATTTAATTTGATCTTCAGAACAACCCTGCAGAGATAAGCTTTATAAGAGATGGGAGGGAGCCCTCATGGTTCATGGTTAGAAAATATAGAGCAGAATCTGAATCTAGGTGTCTTAACTCACAGTCCCATGTTCTTTTCAAGTCATTATGGATCTAGAGAAGTGGAATTTACAGAAATGGCACAGCCAGAGGAGGGGCCTACAGAGGGGAAATACATAGGGTTTGATTTTGGATCCATGAATGTGAGTTGTGCTGGGACATCCTGGTGATGTTGGGTACTGACCTGGCTCACGGTGTCGGTTTCCATCCTGACTCATATAAGCGCAGTCCCACTGCAGAGCCTAGGCCTTCCACTGCGTTTTTCCCCCAGGTGACCCTGGATCCCGCTGTCTCAGTCAACTGCTCCACCCAATACCCTCATTTGCTTCCTACAACTGCCCAGCCTCCCAGGTTTACAAGTCTCTCATTTCCATTACATAGGCCTTTGACTCTTTGGAAACATGGACCCCATGATCTTCTTATTTTATTCAGATCTTTTACTCTTGCTCTTTCCTCCATCTCCACAAATGACCCCCGACTCTTAGGCTGATCATTTAGATCCTGCTCTTACTAGCACCTTGTGTTCCTTTGAACCTCATGCCTCGGTAGCATCTCAGCACTAAATTTGACTCACGGTTGCCATCTGCCTTCCCGCTTACTTGATTACTGGAGAGAAAGTTCTCAGCTTGCAGAGAACACTTAGAAATCCATGACCTCCAACCCCAACGGTGTTCTCAACACCCATCTGAACACTCTCCTTGCCTGGATTCCCTCTCTACTGCCTCCTGTATTAGGGAGTAAACCTCACGATCACCATGTGTGCTCTCATTGTCACCCTCCCTTCTAGAAATGTATCAACACCCACTCCCTTCCTTACTGCGTTTCCTCCCAGGACAGAGAATGGGCTTCCCTTCTGCCCGAGGCCAGGCTTCTGCCCACACACAGGCTGCATGCCCTCTCTCTTCCTCGGCTGGCTCCTTTCAGCTTCTCCATGTCCTCCAGCTTCTCCTCCCAGACCTCCCTGGCCCCACTTCTCCCCTGCTCACCCAGACTGCTCAAGAGTCAGTCTCTACTTCCTCACCTCACACTTGTTCCTCAGCCCCTGCACCCTGACGTTCACTTCTAACCAGCTCATAAAACAATGTTCTGAATCGAGAGAGAGAATGTATATCTTCCTGGACCTCTCTGCTCTATTGTGTGTGTGTGGTAAAACACACGTAACACAAAAGGCACTCTCCTTACCATCTTTGTATAGTTCAGTAGTATTAATAGACTCACAGTTGTGCAACCATCTTATAAAACGGAAACTCTATAACTGTGAAACAACTTCCCATTCCCCTCCGCCTCTGGCGGCTACCGTTCCACTTTGTTTCTTTAAATTTGACTACTCAAGATGGCTTTTGCTTCCCTGGTGGCTCAGACAGTAAAAATGCTGCCTGCAATGAGGGACAGCCAAATTCGGTCCCTGAGTTGAGAAGATCCTCTGGAGGAGGATCAGCACCGTCTCTTGCCCCTCCCCATCTTCTCCCCTGCTCCAGCAGTTCTGAACTGCTTGAGCAATGCTATTTCTCGGGATCCCAGGTGGTGCCAGCGGTAAAGAGCTGCCTGCCAGGGCAGGAGACATAGAGATTCAAGTTCAATTCCCGGGTCAGGACGATCTGCTGGAAGAAGGCAGGCCAACCCACTCCAATATTCTTGCCTGGAGAATCCCATGCACAGAGGAGCCTGGTGAGCTACAGCTCATAGGATTGCAGAGTCAGACATGACTGAAGCAGCTAAGCACACACACAAGCATGCGATTTCCCATTTTTGTTGCCCCTGGCTGGAAACCTCTCTTCCCCTGTGACCCCGTGGAGCTAACAATTCTGATCCATTAAAACTCAGAGCAACATGAAGACAACCTAGATGTCCATCAACAAATGAATGGATAAAGAACTGTGGTACATAGATACAATGGATTATTTCTCCGCCATAAAAAGAATTGCATTTGAATCGGTCCTCATGAGGTGGATCAATCTAGAACCTATTATACAAAGTGAAGTAAGTCAGAAAAAGAAGGACAAATATAGTATACTAACACATATACATGGAATCTAGAAAGATGGTACTGATCAATGCATATCCAGAGCAGTAATGGAGAAACAGACATAGAGAACAGATTTATGGACATTGAGTGGGTGAGAGGTATGGAAAGAGTAACAGGGAAACCTACAGTACCATATGTAAAAGAGAAGACCAGGGTTCCCTGATGGTCCAGTGGGTAAAGAGTCCACCTTGCAGTGCAAGGGGCACCGGTTCGATCCCTGGCAGGGGAAGATCCCACGTGCCACAGAGTGGCTGGATGGGTGTGTCCAATTACAAGCCGGCGCTTTGGAGTGCCGGCGCTCAGAGCCAGTGCTCTGCTACAGGAGAGGCCACTGCAATAGGAGGCCCACACAGGCCAAAGAACAAATATAGATGAAAATAAATAAATGAAAGACGAATTTAAAAAGTGGCCCTCCAAAAAACATTAAAAAAAAAGTATATATATATATAAGAGAAAAGCATTGTGAATATTCTGTAAGACTAAGGGAACTTACATGGGGGCTATGCAACAACCTGGAGGGGTGGGAGGGGGGCTCAGGTGGGAAAGGTCAAGGGTATACCCGTGACTGATTCAGGCTGAGGTATAGCTGTAAACAACAAAACTCTGTAAAGGGAAAATTAAAAAAAAAAAACTCAGAGCAGGTGCCTCCCTCCAAAATCTTCCCCAGCACTCAGACAGAAAACGCTTGAGTCATGAGGCATGACAAGTAGCGAGGTGGCCAGAGAGGTGTCTCCGCCCCTGCAGTCGCTGGTCCCCAGGCTGCTCCACCACCACGGTCAGAACCACGGCCTCCCCTGGGCTCCCGAGTGACCCAGTCCTGCTGAGGCAAGAAGTGGACAGGACCCAGGCTGAGCAGTTGCTGATGCTTCAAGATGGATGCCAGCAGGAGCACTGGCCCTGACTGGTTGCACTCTTGTGAATTCTCTGCCCAACATACCTGCAGAGAAGCCCTCAGTCTAAGCGAAGGTACAAAAGGAGGGAGAAGAGGCCAACTGGAAGTCATCTTGGCTGACAGATGCATGCTCACACCAGGGCCAAACCTGGAGATGAAGAAAAAATCCAGACAACTGCTCCTATATGAGCAACCTAAGCCATCCCTATTGCAGATAACTCACTCCAAGCTCCTTTGGGTGCTTTTCCACATGTATTTATTTATTTATTTTTATAGAAGTTCCTTTAAAAAAAAAAATCATGCCATGAGCTCTTTCTTAGTTATTTATTATTTTCATCCATCTTTCTTCTTTGGCCTGTGTGGGCTTCCCATCGCAGTGGCCTCTTTCGTTGCAGAACTCCGGCTCGGTAGCTAGACACACCCGTCCAGCTGTTCCGTGGCATGTGGGATCTTCCCAGGCCAGGGATGGAACCAGCGCCCCTTGCACTGCAAGGCGGACTCTTTACCCACTGGACCACCAGGGAAGCCCCATATTTTTTTTTTCCCACATGCACTGTGCTTCTTCCACAGTACTTTGCTTTTAATAAATGCTTTTGTCATTTTCATAATTTTAGTCTGTTTGCTGAATTCTTTCTTCACAGAAGACAAGAACTCGGGCTCTTCTTCCAGCTTCTCACTTCCAAAATCACGGCTGCCCGTCCACACCCCACTCTGCGCCCCAACATCCCAGCTTTTCCAGATCATGTTCCTCCACCTTCTTGTCAAAGCAGATTCTCCTGTGAGGTTTTCTATCTACAGCTCTACCTTACCATCACCGTCCAAATTCTTAGAGTTTCTCCCTCCTACACACATCTCAAATCTGTTCACTTCTCCGAGAACAATCGAGAAGACTGTCGTAGCCTCTCCCCTCAGTGGTTCCTACCCGCCCCCCGCAAATCTCTTACCCTCTGTAGCAAACTGACCTTTTCTGAATGGAAATCTGATCTTGTCAACCAGCTTTTTAAAAAATACTGTATGGTGGATCTTTGTTTTTAAAGAGTAATTTGTCTTTGTTTTATAATCTAAAGGCGAAATTATTTAACTTCAAGGTTCCACAAATCGTCTTGGACCTGTCCTTCTCATCTCATTATCTTGGTATCAGGTAAACAGTCCTCTCTAGGACTTCCCCGGTGGCTCAGGGGTAGGGAGTCTACCTGCCAAGGCAGGGGACACAGGTTTGATCCCTGGTCAGGGAGAAGTCCACATGCCTTAGGGCATCTGGGCCAGCTAGTCACAACTGCTGAGCCGGTGCTCTAGAGCCTGTGCTCCACAAGAGAGGCCTCCACCTGCCGGAATCAGAGAAAGTCCCCACGCAGCAATGAGGACCAAGTGCAGTCAAATAAGTTAAATTTTAAAACAGTCCTCTCTCTAAGTCTCCCTCTGTTGAGTCGTCATACACCCTGAATACACTTTCTTCACTTTCTTTTCTATTCTGCTTCAGGCCTCAACTCAAACACTTTTTTCCCCAGGAAAGCTTTCATTGATTCTTTTTCTTATTTTTTAGGCCATGCTGCATAGCAGGAGGGTGCTTAGTTTCCCAGCCAGGGCTGGCCCCTGTGACCCCTACATTGAGAGCAGAGTCAACCACTGGACCATCACGGAAGTTCCTTCACTGATCTCTTTTTTAAAAAAAAAAAAAAAGATTTATTTATTTATATATTTTCGGGGGGTGGGGTGGGGAGCTTCGGGAGCAGGCGGGCCACTTCTATTGGTCTTTCATTTGTCCATTTTCATCCATCTATGTTCTTTAGCCCATGTGGGCCTCCCATCGCAGTGGCCTCTGTTGTCGCAGAGCACCGACTCTGGGCGCATGCGCTCCAGAGCTCCGGCTTGGTAATTGGACACATCAGTCCAGCCGCTTCAGGGCACATGGGATCTTCCCAGGCCAGGGATGGAACCAGCGCCCCTTGCACTGCAAGGCGGTATCCTTACCCACTGGACCACCAGGGAAGCCCCTCCTTCACTGATTTCTAAGCCAGTTTACCTCCCCCTGGCAAACTCTCTCTGGCACTATGTGCTTCTCTCTTTGGAGAAAATAATCTCAAGTATAAAATTGTATGACTTGTAAAATGCCTGTTTCTCCCACTTAGTAGCCTACACGCTCCATAGAGGCAGAAGTAGGCTTGCATTGCAGCCTTAGTGCCTGACTCGATAGCCTGCACATAGTACATCCTTGTTTTCTGAATGGAAATCTGATCTTGTCAACCAGCTTTTTAAAAATACTGTATGGTGGATCTTTGTTTTAAAGGCGAAATTTAAAAATTTTAACTTCAAGGTTCCACAAATCGTCTTGGACCTGTCCTTCTCATCTCATTATCTTGGTATCAGGTAAACAGTCCTCTCTAGGACTTCCCCGGTGGCTCAGGGGTAGGGAGTCTACCTGCCAAGGCAGGGGACACAGGTTTGATCCCTGGTCAGGGAGAAGTCCACATGCCTTAGGGCATCTGGGCCAGCTAGTCACAACTGCTGAGCCGGTGCTCTAGAGCCTGTGCTCCACAAGAGAGGCCTCCACCTGCCGGAATCAGAGAAAGTCCCCACGCAGCAATGAGGACCAAGTGCAGTCAAATAAGTTAAATTTTAAAACAGTCCTCTCTCTAAGTCTCCCTCTGTTGAGTCGTCATACACCCTGAATACACTTTCTTCACTTTCTTTTCTATTCTGCTTCAGGCCTCAACTCAAACACTTTTTTCCCCAGGAAAGCTTTCATTGATTCTTTTTCTTATTTTTTAGGCCATGCTGCATAGCAGGAGGGTGCTTAGTTTCCCAGCCAGGGCTGGCCCCTGTGACCCCTACATTGAGAGCAGAGTCAACCACTGGACCATCACGGAAGTTCCTTCACTGATCTCTTTTTTAAAAAAAAAAAAAAAGATTTATTTATTTATATATTTTCGGGGGGTGGGGTGGGGAGCTTCGGGAGCAGGCGGGCCACTTCTATTGGTCTTTCATTTGTCCATTTTCATCCATCTATGTTCTTTAGCCCATGTGGGCCTCCCATCGCAGTGGCCTCTGTTGTCGCAGAGCACCGACTCTGGGCGCATGCGCTCCAGAGCTCCGGCTTGGTAATTGGACACATCAGTCCAGCCGCTTCAGGGCACATGGGATCTTCCCAGGCCAGGGATGGAACCAGCGCCCCTTGCACTGCAAGGCGGTATCCTTACCCACTGGACCACCAGGGAAGCCCCTCCTTCACTGATTTCTAAGCCAGTTTACCTCCCCCTGGCAAACTCTCTCTGGCACTATGTGCTTCTCTCTTTGGAGAAAATAATCTCAAGTATAAAATTGTATGACTTGTAAAATGCCTGTTTCTCCCACTTAGTAGACTACAAGCTCCATAGAGGCGAGAAGTAGGCTTGCATTGCAGCCTTAGTGCCTGACTCGATAGCCTGCACATAGTACATCCTTGCTACGGTTTGTTGAATGAAAGTCAATTAATGTTTGAATTAAAACTGTAATTCAGTTTTAATTCAAACATTAATTGAATTCAATTAAAATTGAAATCAATTTTAATTTAGTCAATCAGATGATGGATGTTCATTAAACTTACTGTGGTAATCATTTCATGATGTATATAAGTCCAGTCCTTATGCTGATCACTTTAAATGTATGCAGGGCAGTGTGTCAGTTATATATCAATAAAACTGGAAAAAAGATAATTGATACAATTGAATGAAATTAATGGGTTTCCTCATCCCTATCCCAGATGGGTTAGGTGCGTCCTCTCTGTGGTAAAGAATCCACCTGCCGGGCTTCCCTGGTGGTCCAGTGGGTAAGGACACCGCCTTGCAGTGCAAGGGGCGCTGGTTCCATCCCTGGCCTGGGAAAATCCCACGTGCCCCGAAGCGGCTGGACTGATGTGTCCAATTACTGAGCCGGAGCTCTGCAGCGCATGCGCCCAGAGTCGGTGCTCTGCGACAACAGAGGCCACTGCGATGGGAGGCCCACACGGGCCAAAGAACAAAGACGGATGAAAACAGATAAATGAAAGACCAATAGAAGTGGCCCGCCTGCTCCCTTCCCTCCCCACCCCACCCCCTCCAAAATAAATAAATAAATAAATCTTTAAAAAAAAAAAAAGAATCCACCTGCCAATGCAGGAAATGCCAGAGATGTGGGTTCAGTCCCTCAGTCAGGAAGATCCCCTGGAGGAAGAAATGGCAACCCACTGGAAAATTTCACAGACAGAGGAGCCTGGCTGGCTACATTCCATAGGCTTGCAAAGGGTTAGATGTGACTTAGTGACTGAGCAGGCATGAAAGCAGTCAAAAACTGTTTACTGAGATCTTCCCTGGTGGATCAGTGCTAAAGAATCCACCTGCCAAAGCAAGAGACACAGGTTCGATCCCTGATTCAGGAAGATCCCACATGCTGTGGAGCAACTAAACCCATGAGAGCACTATTGAGCCTGTGCTCTAGAGCCTTGGAGCCACAACTATGGAGTCCATGTGACACAACTACTGAAGCTCGTGAGTCTTAGAGCCTGAGTTCCACAACAAGAGAAGTCACCACAACAAGAAGCCTGCTCACCTCAACTAGAGAGTAGTCCCCACTCCCTGCAGTTAGAGAAGAGCCTGCAGCAGCAGTGAAAACCCAGAATAGCCAAAAATAAATAAATAAAATTTAAAAGAAATAAACCCCATCTTTAAAAATAAAAGTGTTTAGTGAATGAATGGAGCCTCTTAAGCACAGGATTAAAAGTGGAAACTCAGCATAGGACCCAGATATGTGCGTCATCTCAATGGGTTACGTTTACAATTGAACCTTGGGGATTACCCTTCATTACAGGGCAGGAGGAGGGGACGGCAAGGCCAGAAATCCAGAGGAGTATTGTGCCACAGACATTAAAAAAAAGAGAGAGAAAGAGTTTTGAGAAGGAAAGACAAGTCCTGTGGGGAGCTGCCCTGTTTCAAGGGGTTTCCTTTAAGGAAACATAGCCCTGGGAGCTGCCCTGGCAACAGGGGCTGATAACAGCATAGCTCTCCGTCCCGCCACCCCAGGTGTTGTGAAGACGTTCCTTAGCTATCATAAAGAACACCTGGAACCTCTTTACAGGGCTTGAGGGGCATTATGACCCAGAACCATTGTAATAATACACCAGGAGGTAACACCTAGTTTATGATCGACACCTGGCCTAAAGCACGTGTTATGATCGACACCTGGCCTAAAGCACGTGTACACAATTGCTTGTTGTGTGAAGTATAAAAGGGATGAGTGAATTCAATAAACTTGTCAGCAACCTCTAGAGTTGTCTGCCTTCTTGCTGTCCCTCTCAACCCCATCTTTTCTGTCCTTCTTTCTTTTCTTAGCCTATCTGCCACTCTCTTCAGGACCTGTTCGACTGCCGGCTGGCCTGGCAAAGTCCATTGGGTCATATTTTGCTCAAAGAATAAGGAAGTTGAGGACTGAAAAAAAAAAAGTTTAATTCCTCTAAAAACAGGAAGTTCTGCACAGTTTTAAAAAGCACTGTGGAAATGGAAGGCAGATTTATAAAATGATGAAGAGAAGGTTCCACAGGAGAGAGCAGAGACGCGGGCTGTTTCTTGAAAGGGCTTAGCAGCAGGCAAGTGAGTCCAGCCACCCTGTTTGGCTCAAGTAAAATGAGCTCCAGAATGTTCCTTCTCACATTTTTTTCTTACTTCTCCTTTCTGCCCTTATAAGTACAGAAAGGGCCGGATTCATGACAAAGTTCAATTTCCCTTTTCTTGTTGTTGGCATAATGCTTATTGAATGCTATTTTCACAGCTGGCCTGAAATAACATTTGATTCCTTCCCCTCGAATTTACATAAGGACTCTTGTTGCTTTTCATGTCTATTTGGAAAACGTGAATGAAATCTAAAATTATGAAGTCACTTTTTTTTTTTTCCCACAAAAGGCACTAACATACATTTGTCTACCAAGAAAAAAACTTGAAAATGCTTTATAAAATTATCTTCATGGCTTCCCTTGTGGTCCAGTGGGTAAGGACACTGCCTTGCAATGCAAGGGGCTCTGGTTCGATCCCTGGCCTGGGAAGATTCCACGTGCCATGGAGTGGCTGAACCGGTGTGCCCAATTATGAGCCAGGGCTCTGGAGTCCATGCACCCAGAGCCGGTGCTCTGCAACAAGGGAGGTCACTGCAACGGGAGGCCCACACAAGGCCAAAGACTAAAAGATGGATGAAAATAAATAAATAAATAAAAACAATTAAAGAGGCCAAAATTAAAAATACATATAAAAAAATTTTTTTTAAATTATCTTCACAGATTCCTTCAAAAGTCTATTCCAGAACAATTTTATTCCAAGAGTAAGAATGTCAAGCATAAATTACTTTCTTAACACGTTGAACAATGTGCGCCTCTGGCACAGAGAGAGAGAGAGACATGAAAAAATTCCTCTTAACAAGGACATAAGATGACTAACAGAGGTTTTGTAAATTACAGCCCTTGGAGGCTGAGAAATCTGGCCAAATTTCAACTTGAAAGCAACCTCTGCAATGCTCGCCAGGTAAATATACATTTGTGTCATAATGTTGAATCACCAGGCTATGGGAAAACCCAGGTAACATTGTCCCAAGCAGCGCTCAACAAACTAAAACAGAGTAAAATGTACCAAAAGTCACGAAAGACCTTTTGACAGAGAACGTCTCAGCATAATCTGAAATTGGAGCTCTGATGAAAGCAATTGCTATGGGAGACTATTTTCCCATAAGGAAAATTGAATTCATAAGTTGCCAACAGGTAGAATGAGATTCGTAGCTGTACTGAGACAAAAACAGCCTACTATAGGGTGTTCTTAATGACAGGTCATAGGTGAACTTGGACTGAGAAAAATGTATTTATTTTCATTCATCTCTACCTGGAATTTGGCATTTTCTTCAATTATGGATATAGGTAAAAAACTGCTAGGATGAGAGAAACCATGAATTTTTTTTATCACCTTCCAGTTGTTGCACGCACATATTGTTCATACTAATCGTAACTAGCTATTCGACTCATCATCAAATTTTTATTTAATGCATTATAAAGGAACATATGTATTATTACGCCAGAAAATTGAGTTTTAAAAATATTTTGATAACTTCATTTCATTATAATTGGATTCTTCAGTTATTCAGTAGATTTTATTTTAAACATTAAAAAAAATATTCTGAGGAGTCGGTAGGCCTCACCAGACTCTCAATGGTGACCACTGCACACAAAAGATTAAATACTCTGATCTGGTATTTTATGAATAAAGCTTATGGTTCATCTTTTCTAGTTGCAGGCACAGAGATATGAACAAAATTTGAACCATTTTGTGCCCTTAATAAGTTAGAATCCAGATATTTCTGCAAGGTAAAAATACATATAAAAAATTTTTTAAATTATCTTCACAGATTCCTTCAAAAGTCTATTCCAGAACAATTTTATTCCAAGAGTAAGAATGTCAAGCATAAATTACTTTCTTAACACGTTGAACAATGTGCCTCTGGCACAGAGAGAGAGAAAACATGAAAAATTCCTCTTAACAAGGACATAAGATGACTAACAGAGGTTTTGTAAATTACAGCCCTTGGAGGCTGAGAAATCTGGCCAAATTTCAACTTGAAAGCAACCTCTGCAATGCTCGCCAGGTAAATATACATTTGTGTCATAATGTTGAATCACCAGGCTATGGGAAAACCCAGGTAACATTGTCCCAAGCAGCGCTCAACAAACTAAAACAGAGTAAAATGTACCAAAAGTCACGAAAGACCTTTTGACAGAGAACGTCTCAGCATAATCTGAAATTGGAGCTCTGATGAAAGCAATTGCTATGGGAGACTATTTTCCCATAAGGAAAATTGAATTCATAAGTTGCCAACAGGTAGAATGAGATTCGTAGCTGTACTGAGACAAAAACAGCCTACTATAGGGTGTTCTTAATGACAGGTCATAGGTGAACTTGGACTGAGAAAAATGTATTTATTTTCATTCATCTCTACCTGGAATTTGGCATTTTCTTCAATTATGGATATAGGTAAAAAACTGCTAGGATGAGAGAAACCATGAATTTTTTATCACCTTCCAGTTGTTGCACAATATTGTTCATACTAATCGTAACTAGCTATTCGACTCATCATCAAATTTTTATTTAATGCATTATAAAGGAACATATGTATTATTACGCCAGAAAATTGAGTTTTAAAAATATTTTGATAACTTCATTTCATTATAATTGGATTCTTCAGTTATTCAGTAGATTTTATTTTAAACATTAAAAAAAATATTCTGAGGAGTCGGTAGGCCTCACCAGACTCTCAATGGTGACCACTGCACACAAAAGATTAAATACTCTGATCTGGTATTTTATGAATAAAGCTTATGGTTCATCTTTTCTAGTTGCAGGCACAGAGATATGAACAAAATTTGAACCATTTTGTGCCCTTAATAAGTTAGAATCCAGATATTTCTGCAAGGTTGTATTGTTTAGGACTAATCATTTACTCCATGTTGTTCTGTGCAACTTAATTTTGGATCACGTGTAATAAAGGAAAGACATTCCAGCTCCCTTTGGATGCCTGTTAAAACAGAATGCTCCCAATTAATTGCTGGAGCTGATGTGGACCCTGACATGAACCATCAGAACTGAATCAAACTTCCAGGGAGGTTCTGTGGCTCCCGGAGATATTCCTAAGGTAACTAATGACCATGGAAAGAACATTTAGAATTGCCAGCCAAGAAGCACAGCTTGGTGCAAGAGGTGATTCATTCTGGGAAGTATTCCAGAATGCTAGTAAGTCCAAGGTCAAAGAGTACTGGAGGAGAGGCAACTAGGTTTCCTTTGTAGTTAGACCACCTCTTGTTGATGTAAAAATGTGAAATAACCAACTTAACAGTGTCAGAGCTGTTTTAGGGTTCTGATACTCCATGTACCAAGAAGTTACCCGTTTATTGCTCAGTAGGAAAATATATTGGATAATCAAACTCACTTTATC
Organism: Tragulus kanchil; assembly: GCA_022376925.1. NCBI lineage: Eukaryota > Metazoa > Chordata > Mammalia > Artiodactyla > Tragulidae > Tragulus > Tragulus kanchil. Next base: position 142,657,670 of record JAIOJX010000003.1, read on the forward strand.
AATTCAGGTTCTGTAGCTACTCTCTTGGCCAGAGAAATTGTGAACACTTTATAGAACAACGTCCCTGTACTGCCCCCAAGAGATAGAATCTCAGAGGTAGCTTTTCATCCCATAAAAATGAAGAGAAACACAAAGCCTGTTAAGTCCTTTTTTGTTTTTTTTTTTTTAATATTTATTATTTATTTATTTTTTTGAGGGGGTGGGTGGGCCACTTCTATTGGTCTTTCATTTATCTATTTTCATCCATCTTTGTTCTTTGGCCTGTGTGGGCCTCCCATCGCAGTGGCCTCTGTTGTCGCAGAGCACCGGCTCTGGGCGCATGCGCTCCAGAGTTCTGACTCAGTAATTGGACACATCAGTCCAGCTGCTCCGCGGCACATGGGATCTTCCCAGGCCAGGGATCGAACTGGCGCCCCTTGCACTGCAAGGCAGTGTCCTTACCCACTGGACCACCAGGGAAGCCCCTGTCAAGTCTATTAAGGACCTGTATACAGTTATGTTCAAGACACCAGCTTATGGTTCATCTTTTCTAGTTGCAGGCACAGAGATATGAACAAAATTTGAACCATTTTGTGCCCTTAATAAGTTAGAATCCAGATATTTCTGCAAGGTTGTATTGTTTAGGACTAATCATTTACTCCATGTTGTTCTGTGCAACTTAATTTTGGATCACGTGTAATAAAGGAAAGACATTCCAGCTCCCTTTGGATGCCTGTTAAAACAGAATGCTCCCAATTAATTGCTGGAGCTGATGTGGACCCTGACATGAACCATCAGAACTGAATCAAACTTCCAGGGAGGTTCTGTGGCTCCCGGAGATATTCCTAAGGTAACTAATGACCATGGAAAGAACATTTAGAATTGCCAGCCAAGAAGCACAGCTTGGTGCAAGAGGTGATTCATTCTGGGAAGTATTCCAGAATGCTAGTAAGTCCAAGGTCAAAGAGTACTGGAGGAGAGGCAACTAGGTTTCCTTTGTAGTTAGACCACCTCTTGTTGATGTAAAAATGTGAAATAACCAACTTAACAGTGTCAGAGCTGTTTTAGGGTTCTGATACTCCATGTACCAAGAAGTTACCCGTTTATTGCTCAGTAGGAAAATATATTGGATAATCAAACTCACTTTATCAATTCAGGTTCTGTAGCTACTCTCTTGGCCAGAGAAATTGTGAACACTTTATAGAACAACGTCCCTGTACTGCCCCCAAGAGATAGAATCTCAGAGGTAGCTTTTCATCCCATAAAAATGAAGAGAAACACAAAGCCTGTTAAGTCCTTTTTTGTTTTTTTTTTTTTAATATTTATTATTTATTTATTTTTTTGAGGGGGTGGGTGGGCCACTTCTATTGGTCTTTCATTTATCTATTTTCATCCATCTTTGTTCTTTGGCCTGTGTGGGCCTCCCATCGCAGTGGCCTCTGTTGTCGCAGAGCACCGGCTCTGGGCGCATGCGCTCCAGAGTTCTGACTCAGTAATTGGACACATCAGTCCAGCTGCTCCGCGGCACATGGGATCTTCCCAGGCCAGGGATCGAACTGGCGCCCCTTGCACTGCAAGGCAGTGTCCTTACCCACTGGACCACCAGGGAAGCCCCTGTCAAGTCTATTAAGGACCTGTATACAGTTATGTTCAAGACACCAGGAACACTATTTGGAGAATCAAGGAAAACATTCCTGAGATTTTGTTCCCAGTCATAGCTCAGAGACTTTGCACGCATCCTATTCTGTGCAAACATTCCACCTGGAGCCTAGTTCATAATTACACATCTGGTGAATTAACAATAAAATTGTACTGCTCATGATTTAAACATTACATATCCTTACTATGAGAAGGAAAGAATAACTGTGTTTTCCCTGGCATAGGAAATTCTTAAAACTTTAGAAAGTATCATGGGCTTCTTATTATGCTATATGTAGAGGAAAAAAAAAAACAAACAGCTGATAAACCTGGGCTTCCCAGGTAGCGTTAGAGGTAAATAACTCACCTGCCAATACAGAAGAGCTAAGAGACATGGGTTTGATCCCTGAGTGGAGAAGGTCTTCTGGAGGAGAGCATGACAGCCCACTCCAGAATTCTTTGCCTGGAGAATTCCATGGACAGAGGAGGCTGGTGGGCTACAGTCCATAAGGTGGCAAAGAGCCAGACATGACTGAAGGAATTTGGCATGTGCACTCATGATAAACCTAGACAATGTGTTAAAAAGCAGAGCCATCACTGTGCTGACAAAGGTCCATATAGCCAAAGCTATGGTTTTTCCAATAGTCATATATGGATGTGAGAGTTGGACCATAACGAAGGCTAAGCACTGAAGAACTGATGCTTTCAAACTGTGGTGCTGGAGAAGAGTCTTGAGAGTCCCTGGAACTGCAAAGAAATCAAACAAGTCAATCCTAAAAGGAAATCAACCCTGAATTTTTTATTTGAAAGAACAGGTGCTGAAATTGAAGCTCCAATACTTAGGCTACCTGACGCCAAGAGACAACTCATTGGAAAAGACCCTGATGCTGGTAAAGACTGAAGGCAAAGGAGAAAGGGGGTGGCAGAAGATGAGATGGTTAGATAGTATCACTAACTCAGTGGATGTGAATTTGAGCAAAGTCCAGGAGATGAGAGAGGAGGAGCCTAGCATGCTGCAGTCTGTGGGGTGGCAAAGACTCCCTCTTTCCCATTCACACAGCAACAATAAGTTCACAGAAGCTGGGACTTCAGGAGTCTTCTGTGCTTTTCAAGTTGTGGAACCACCTAATCCTGTCGGAGTCTGATGTTTCAGGTCTGGAGTGGGGACCCAGACTTCATTTTTCTAACAACCTCCCAGGTGATGCCAATGTTCCTGTTCCTTAAGGAGTCCTCCCTCAAGGGTTTGTAGACAATGATGGAGTCAGGATTAGGATTTAGAATAAGTAAGGGGGCCTGTGGTTCAAGAAGATCTTAGCAGCAGGCTTAGCAAGACCAAATCACTTGGGCTCACTAAAAGAGGTTATTTTCACAATGACATGAAAATAGTAAAATTTTGTCTTACCCTCTTCAGGTTACTTGAAAGTCCTAGAGAAAAATCAATTGTGATGCAGTGTTATCCACAAGCATCAGATTACTTTTCCTTGGGAGCATTGGTTCTTTTATTATTAATAAGCCTATGATATTAACCTCTCTGTGCTTCACAAAAATTTCCAGAACTTTCTTTAAAATATTTTGGTAATGAAGACACTGCTTATTATGGTATGAGTTTACTCTTTCAGGCAGCCTGCAAAATGATATTTATTTTAATTATAGAAGGAGTTGTTAGCACTTTTTTGGAGGTAATTATCATCATTAGCATGTCATTGTATTTTGGGAATAACGAAAGCATTATTGTTTCTTAATGATAGTATTTACCTTCACCAAATGTTTTTGTCTCCCTCCCAGACTAGGTTGACAGGTTTGTTTCTACGGTGTCTAGCATGCATGTCTTTAGATACACTGTTTACTTTTCTTGTATTTGTAAAGAGTTTGCATTTTTAATAACCCTGATTTATGGAAGGCTATTTACCAGTGGCAGAGTCACCATTCATTATTAATGTTTTCTACTCTAAGGCAGGCGGAGTTGTGTAAATTTAAACACAGTGATTAGCTCAGTCTGCTTTTGCTACAGATGATGTGCCAGCCTGAAACCAACGATCCTGCTCATGTATATTTTTATTACAAACAGAAATACCTTCCGTACTTCTCTGGAACCTCAATCATGTGGATTTCCCTATGGAAGCACATCGTGGTGTTTGGATGAAGTCAAGCTGCTCTAGAGAATTCCCTGGCAGTCCAGTGGGTAGGACTTGGTGCTTTCACTGCTGGGGACTGGGTTCAATCCCTGGTTGGAGAATAAGCCTCTTGGCATGGCCTAAAAATAAATAAGTAGGTCCAGCTGCTCTATTTTCATAGCAAGTGTTTCCAAGCATCTTTGTTGGATTTTAAGAGAGTGGAAAATGTGTATCCATATTGAGACAGCTGGCTGCACACCTCTGTAAACTCTACCTAATGGAGAGTTTGAAAGAACAGTCATATAGCTATGTGTGCACGAGAAGCCTGCCCCTTTACAGCTCCCTGCACTTTACAGGTGAACCAGCCAAGTCAAAGACAAACCCAGAGATCCCAGACTCAAGCCCCAACAGCGCAGGACACACACAAACCAACCCCCAGCCACATCCTTTTCTATTTGTTCAATGATCTAGCCCAATAACCGATTTCCTACTCACTTGTTTCCTGTTCATTTGGGCCTTGGCACCTGTTTTACCTGATCACCTACCTTGTAATTTATCCTTCCAGGAGAAGCTTGTGCCTTCTTTCCAGGCTAAGCATTTTTTCTATTTCCTGCATGGCTACTTTTTTTGGCTGCACTGTGAAGCTGGCAAGATCTCATTTCCCCTACCAGAGATTGAACCCAGGCCAAGATAGTGAAAGCATGGAATCCTAACTGCTAGGCCACTAGGAAACTCCCCTGTATGGCTGTTTTAACAACCCCACAAGACCTGGTGAGCTACATTCTAGGTAGTCAAGAATGGTCCCTTCCTTTTCTTAGAGGGTTCAGTGGAGGCCATCCACAAAGAACCCTAGAAGAAATGTATTAGGCCCACAACAGAGTTAGTTTCCATGAGGAATATTTGCTCCAAAAGAAACAGCAATGTACAAATGCAAATAGTTTTATTTTAACAGCGTGTGACAGTGATTAGCTCAGTCTGCTTTTGCTACAGATGATGTGCCAGCCTGAAACCAACGATCCTGCTCATGTATATTTTTTACAAACAGAAATACCTTCCGTACTTCTCTGGAACCTCAATCATGTGGATTTCCCTATGGAAGCACATCGTGGTGTTTGGATGAAGTCAAGCTGCTCTAGAGAATTCCCTGGCAGTCCAGTGGGTAGGACTTGGTGCTTTCACTGCTGGGGACTGGGTTCAATCCCTGGTTGGAGAATAAGCCTCTTGGCATGGCCTAAAAATAAATAAGTAGGTCCAGCTGCTCTATTTTCATAGCAAGTGTTTCCAAGCATCTTTGTTGGATTTTAAGAGAGTGGAAAATGTGTATCCATATTGAGACAGCTGGCTGCACACCTCTGTAAACTCTACCTAATGGAGAGTTTGAAAGAACAGTCATATAGCTATGTGTGCACGAGAAGCCTGCCCCTTTACAGCTCCCTGCACTTTACAGGTGAACCAGCCAAGTCAAAGACAAACCCAGAGATCCCAGACTCAAGCCCCAACAGCGCAGGACACACACAAACCAACCCCCAGCCACATCCTTTTCTATTTGTTCAATGATCTAGCCCAATAACCGATTTCCTACTCACTTGTTTCCTGTTCATTTGGGCCTTGGCACCTGTTTTACCTGATCACCTACCTTGTAATTTATCCTTCCAGGAGAAGCTTGTGCCTTCTTTCCAGGCTAAGCATTTTTTCTATTTCCTGCATGGCTACTTTTTTTGGCTGCACTGTGAAGCTGGCAAGATCTCATTTCCCCTACCAGAGATTGAACCCAGGCCAAGATAGTGAAAGCATGGAATCCTAACTGCTAGGCCACTAGGAAACTCCCCTGTATGGCTGTTTTAACAACCCCACAAGACCTGGTGAGCTACATTCTAGGTAGTCAAGAATGGTCCCTTCCTTTTTCTTAGAGGGTTCAGTGGAGGCCATCCACAAAGAACCCTAGAAGAAATGTATTAGGCCCACAACAGAGTTAGTTTCCATGAGGAATATTTGCTCCAAAAGAAACAGCAATGTACAAATGCAAATAGTTTTATTTTATGATCCTCTGAAGAAGGGACCCAATCCAGTACTGGGTTGGCTATCCAATCAAGTATTCTTGCTATGGACAAGAATTCTATGGACAGAGGAGCCTGGCGGGCTATAGTCCATGGGGTCACAAAAAGTCAGGCACGACTGAGAGACTAACACTTTCCTTTTCATTTCTCCCCCACATACATTTATTGGGGTGTATATAAAATTCATGCACTAAGACATGTACATGATGTCACTCAAATTTGACAAATGTTTGCACATGTATACACTTGTGTAGCTCCTGTCCAGACTTGTGATAAAGAATGATCCCTTGTGCCTCCTTTCAGCCAACCCTCCATAAAGCTGACCGTGTTATGGACCTCTATCATCAAAGGTTTCTCCTTAAGGAATTCCATGGAAGTCCAGGGTTAGGATTCCGCGCTTTCATTGCTGTGGGCCCCAGGTTCGATCACCGGTTGGGGAAATGAGATCCCATAAGTTACACGGTGTGGCCAAAAAAAATAAATAAGAAATTTAAAGCAATGTTTTCCTTCAAAACTAAATTCTTAACACTCATTCAATCAGTCATTTTTATGCTCACAGCACAGAAGTGAGGCGTCATGATGGTTTCTCACCCACAATAAATTTAGCTTTTTAAGTGATAATGATAAGCGGTATTTAAGTAAAAAATTATCTGCTTAGTTCCAGCCAAACTGAAATTAATGATTAAACACAGCCTTTCCCTAACTTCTTGTTCCATAAGGTTTGCAGTTTGGGATCATACAAATGGATGAAGTCAGCTGTTTCAGAATTTAGAAACTTTGGGATCTGGGAAACTATTATAAGGAGCATATCCTGTATGTTTGATAATATCCTCAGTAGTGGGATATGGGGTAGTGCCATAAAAACATTCATACTATTGAAGAGAAATATATGAATGCTTATATTATGATGGGGAAACAAAGAGAACAGGCAGACTTGTGATGATTTCTTATTTGTCACCAAATAAATTCGAGCATCACCAAAACTATAGAATCATAGGGGGAAAAACCTTTTGGATTCTGGAATTATGGATAAGAGTTAGTGAACTTGTATGTAATATATTAAGAAACTTTTCTATTTAAGTCAAGATTCACTCTTACATTGTATCCTCCACCGAGTTTTCTAGGTAACCTAAGTTGAAGAAACAATGCTTCTGGTACCGTTCAGCTGGCCAGATGAGATGTTACCTGGTTCATGAATAAAGTCAGTTAGATCTTCAAATGTGCTCACATTTTGTTTTGTTTTTTAACAGACTGGAGCTAGCAAAGGGCTCCAAGGTGAATTTCCAACGGCATTCAGGGACAGACAAGAAGAACATGGATATGGCACCCGAAAACTCTGAGTTCATTGTCTTTTTCACCCTTTCTGAGGGTTGTTGAACGAACACGTATATCCTGGCATAGAGGAGGCCAGTCAGCAGTGGGGGAGAGTGGCCATGTGCAGGGTGCGATGGTTACCCTCAGAAGCTTCTCATGCTAGCCGCCGATCTCTCCCACCATCACACAGTGTCAGCCCTGCACGCACGCACGACCTCTGCCTGATCACTTGGACCCATGCAAGAGATCCCATGCTTGAAGATGCCTGCTTTAGAGCTAGCTAGATTACACAATTCCATCTAGTCTGATTCAGGTGATGTGATGGGAATGTCAGTGAAAATAATCAATAAACAATCCATAAGAAGAATAAAAAGGAGTTTCATTTGAGCCAAGCTGAAGACGATAGCTCAGGCATACAGATTTGACAGGCACCTGAGTTGTGTTTTCCCAGATCACAAAATGGGGAAGGCTTATAAAGGCAAAATCCACAAAACTGATAAGCTGTTTGCCAACAACTAGGATTGGAGCTGGAAAAGTCGGGCCGCTTATTAAGCCAGGATTGGTTGGGGTTCAAAACGGTGGCATAGTTACAGGGGATACGTTGCGACTATAAGGGTGCAGCTGGAAGTTGCTAGCAGACGTCTTGAGAAAGGCTGGTGGTGTCCTGAGTCTGGTTACAGCTCAGAAAATCCAGGTTCTCAGTCATGCAGGCACGTGTCTGAAACCACATCCCCAGTGGTCATCAGACTCCATTTTGAATGCCCGAACCACAGTTACCCGTTTTGATTTTCTCAATGCATTATTTTCCTTACTGGTTGAAGCAGGCGTGCAATCCATATTTAATAGGCCACAAAAGAGGCTGCTCTGGGTAGCGTGCGGTTTAAATTAAATCAAGGTGAAGTCAAAAATGACTTTCTCTTACCTCAGTGTGAACATTTCTTCCATCAGTAACAAGAAGGAAATATATTTTTAAAAGCTCTTCATTGTGTTTAGATCGATATGGAAGCACTTTTGTTTAAATTTATTATAAATGTCTTCAGAAGGAAAATCAAATTGTAATTGCCATTGCAGAAATAAAGACTGCTAGGATTTTATATTTTGGGAAACACAGATAAGCAGGAAAAGAATGTTAAAATGTTCATTTTGAGTTAACATTTCAATTTATGAGGTCAGAAATAATGAAATAAAAGAAGTGATCACTTCTTTTAATTACCACAATGCTTTGAGCTTCTTCTTTACATATTGCCTTCAAATTTTTGTGTAATGAAATGTTCAATTATATATAAAAGTAGAGAATGAAGTATAATAAGCCCCCTTAACGAAAGGATTCAGCCTTAAGAGCTGGGCATGACTGAATGACTGAACTGAACAGCCTGGACAGATGGTGAGCTTTTGCTGATCTTGTTTCCTCTGTCACCATTTTTCTCTGTAGAGCAAGGTAAAGGAAACTCACAACATCATGATTATGTCATTCCATCCATAAATACATGCTTAACAACAACCTTCTCTTTGAATTATACCCATGTGAAAAAGCGCTTTAAGCTCCATACTATAAGGTAGACTCCTGAGGGCAACCAGTTTGCCTTTTTCGTTCCTGTTTCCCGATAAGCTCATCTCAGGAGAAACTTTTTAAAATGGCTTAATTTAATTATTCCAATTTTTGGCTGTGCTGGGTCTTCACTGCTGCTCTCCGACTTTCCCTAGTTGTGGCGAGCAGGGACTACTCTCTAGTTGGAGTGTTTGGGTTTCTCATTCCAGTGCCTTCTCTTGTTGCAGAACTCTAGAGCACGCCCGCTTCCGTAGCCGGGGTGCGCAGGCCTAGGTGCCTCGCGGCAGGTGGGCTATTCCTGGTCCGGGGGTTAAACCCGTGTCCCCTGAGTTGGCAGGCGGAGTCCCAACCACTGGACCAATAAGGAAATCCTCAGTAGAAACTTCTATACAAAATAAATAAATAAATAAACTACACTCTGAGGATTGCTTGCTTAATCAATACATGGTCCCAGACAGTGGTTCTTAAACTTGAGTGTGTATCCAAATCACCTGGAGGGCATGGCAAACCAGAGATTGCCGGTTTCCAGCCAGAGTTTCTGCTTCAGTGGGTTTGGGGCGGGGCCTGAGTGTTTGAGCCACTAACAATTTCCCAGGGGATGATCATGAGGAGGAGGGGACGATCCAGAATCACACTTCGAGAATTCTTTCATTAGAACAAAGAAGACACCAACGGTCTAACCCTGCTATTAATTATTCAACCATTAGTCATATGTGAGGACTTAGGAAGAACACAGGGAGAAATAATTCTTGTAAATCCCCACTTTCATGAAGTTCATAGTGTATGAGAAATCCTTAAGGAAGAAATACAGGCATGAAAACTGTTAAGAAACACAGATGCTGAAGTTTCACATCAGAAGTTTCTTGCTGACTTGGTATAGTGAAGACAACAGTTTTTGTTTAAGCTTGAAGGTAATTTCAATGTTTATTTACATACTATTACACCAGGACTCAGGCTTCCCGATGGCTCAGCCGGAAAGAATTTGCCTGTAGTGCCAGAGATGCGAGTCTGATCCCTGGGTCAGGAAGATTCCCTGGAGGAGGGCACAGCAACTCAGTATTCTTGCCTGGAGAATCCCATGGACAGAGGAACCCGGCCAGCTGCAGTCAGTAGGGTGGCAAAGAGTCCGATACGACTGAAGCAACTGAGCACTCACGCATGTACACCAGGACTCACTGAAGAGATTAGACTTTGAGTTATGAGATTTTTTTTTTAAAGATTTATTTATTTATTATTTATTTTGGGCAGGGGTCAGGTTGGGGAGGGAGGGAAGCGGGTGGGCCACTTCCATTGGTCTTCCATTTCTCTATTTTCATCCGTCTTTGTTCTTTGGCCTGTGTAGGCCTCCCATCGTGGTGGCATCTGTCGCTCCAGAGTTCCAGCTCGGCAATTGGACACATCGGTCCAGCCGCTCCGCGGCACGTGGGATCTTCCCAGGCCAGGGATCGAACCGGCGCCCCTTGCACTGCAAGGTGGTGTCCTTACCCACTGGACCACCAGGGGAAGCCCTTTTTTTTTGAAAGAGATTTTAATAGTTTAAGTGGGGAGAGCCTTCCAATTTTCCAGGCTGGGGGTGGGGGTTCCATTAGGTTCCAGATGTTCTTTCTGGTCTTTGCAAGATGCTGTCTTGCTCATAAAAATACTCAAAGTATTCAGAATGTGCACAGCATAGTTTGTATCTCTCTTCCATTAATTAGTGGTACCTTTGGGCAAGTCAAGTCCTATTTGTAAAACGGGGATAATTATTATAGCTACATCGTAGTGTTGACAATTAAATCATTTTAATATATACAGAGGAGCCTTAGAGCAATGCTTGTGCTTAGTCACTCAGTTGTGTCCAACTCTAGGCAACCCCATGGACTGTAGCCCTCCAGGCTCCTCTGTCCATGGGACTGTCCAGGCAAAATTACTGGAGCGGGTTGCCATTCCCTCTTCTGGGGGATCTTACCCAACCCAATACCCTTAGAGTACAGGCCTTCATCTTCTTGCTTGTCATCCTATGGTCCGATAATGGGTGCCATGCCTCTGAACATTTCTGGTAAGAAGTGGGATGAGGGAAAAGGTACATGCCAGTTGACTCTTTCTTAAAAACCCATTCCTTGGGCTTCCCGGGTGGTCCAGTGGGCATCGGTTCGATCCCCAGCCCAGGAAGATCCCACATGCCATGAAGCGGCTGGACCAGTGTGTCCAATTATAAGCCAGCACTCTGGAGCACACGTGCCCAGCCAGTGCTCTGCAGAAAGAGAGGCCACTGCAGTGGGAGGCCCACACAGACCGGAGAATAAAGATGGATGAAAAAAAAAAAAATAATAAACCAATAAAAGAGCCCCCCACAAAAGAAATTAAAAAAAAAAAAAAAACCTTTCCTTCTTTTACAAAAAAGACTTTTCAAAAGTCCCACCCAACTGCTTCCACACACGTGATTCCAACAGGGTCCTCTTAGACCATCACTGTCCAACTGAAATATAATGTCAGTCACAAATGCAAGCTATACATGTGATTTAAAATTTTATGGTACTCATGTGAAAGAGTAAAAAGAGATGAAATTAATTTTAATAATATATTTCACTTAACCCAAAATATCCAAATATTATTTTTACATGTGATCAGTATTTTAAAAACTGATATATTTCACTTTTTTTTTTTTTTTTTTTTTGCACTGTTCTGGAACTCAGTGTGTATCTCAGTCTTGAGCTGCCATATTTCAAGTGCTCAACAGCCACACAGCACTGTACTGGGAGGAAGCTTCAAACCATTCACTGAAGTGACTAAGGAGAAGTGATTTGGGGTAGACCAGCAAAAGAGCACTGTCTGCCTCTATGATATTAACAGATATTTCATTTACTAAGGAATGAATTGACCTCTATTTAAACAAAAAATGTTTAAATCCACATCCACGATAAGGTCTATGCAACCCTTCAACCTAGGATGATTCTACTGTAGGACAAACTATTTCAAAGACAAAATAATTTAACCTCTACTAATGAAGCATTTAGAATGACATGTAATTTAAAAATTCTGTCATTCAACCTGCAGCATATTGACAATTTCTGGTAAGTAGGGTTATTTGAGGTCTTGCCTTTATATAATTTGTTTACTTTTGGCTGCGTTGGGTCTTTGTTAGCTGTGCGCAGGCTTTCTCTAGTCGGGTAAGTGGGAGCTACCCTCCGGTGTGGTGCACAGGCTTCTCGCTGCGGTGGCTTCTCCCGCTGTAGCACAGGCTCTAAACACGTGGGCTGTAGTAGCTGCAGCCAGCACGCTGGGTAGTTGTGATTCGCAGGCTCTACAGCACGGACTCAGTAACTGTTGTGGCACATGGGTTTAGGTCCTCTGAGGCATGTGGGCTCTTCCCAGAGGAGGCACAGAAACCAAGTTCCCTGCATTGGGAGGTGGACGCTTATCCACTGCACCACCAGGGAAGCCGCGGATTTCTTTCTCTGTTGCAGCGGTGGTTACTCTAGCCGCCATACTTATCACTTGTGTGCTAAGTCGCTTCAGGCATGTCTGACTCAGTGCGACCCTAGCACTACAGCCTGCCCGGTTTCCTCCATCCATGGGATTCTCCACGCAAGAATACTGGAGTGGAATACTTGAGTGGGTTGCCATGCTCTCCTCCAGGGGATCTTTCCGACCCAAAGCTCGAACTTCTGTCCTTGATGTCTCTTGCACTGGCAGGCGGGTTACTTATCAATTATCCTCTGTTTACCCAACATGCCCCACCCTTGGATGCTCAGAGTTGCACAGTTGCTCCAAATTTTACACACTTTTTTCAAAGAGTTTAGGAGGGGAAAATTCACCTCTCTTTCTGCTCAATTTTCTTTTCTTTTTTTTTTTAAATCTATTTATTTATTTATTTTAGGGCGGGGGTCGGGTTGGGGAGGGAGGGGAGCGGGTGGGCCACTTCTATTGGTCTTTCATTTCTCTATTTTTCATCCGTCTTTGTTCTTCGGCTCCTGTGGGCCTCCCATCGCTGTGGCATCTGTTGTTCCAGAGCGCCGGCTCTGGGCACATGCGCTCCAGAGCTCCGGCTCGGCAATTGGACACATGGGTCCAGCCGCTCCGCGGCACGTGGGATCCTCCCAGGCCAGGGATCGAACCGGCGCCCCTTGTACTGCAAGGCGGTGTCCTTACCCACTGGACCACCATGGGAAGCCCTCTGCTCAATTTTCTTTACCCTACATTTCCATCACATGATTTTCTCGTTCCATCTGTCTTGCCTCTTTTTCGCCCTTTCCATCTTTATTTTAGAATCATTACTATACTTTAAAAGCACGCCAACTCGATTACAGTAAAGCATTTTTGATGATACCATGTTCTGAAATAAGGATGAAGACATATCCTCCAATATCATTACCATGGGTGAGCTACAGATGTGATATGGCATGGTCGTTCAGCTTTCAAGATGATTACCTTGGGTGCCAGTGCTTCTCTGGGACGGACCAAATTTTAGGATGAAGAAATATCTATGCAGACCTCTGAGGCATGTGGGCTCTTCCCAGAGGAGGCACAGAAACCAAGTTCCCTGCATTGGGAGGTGGCGCTATCCACTGCACCACCAGGAAGCCAGATTTCTTTCTCTGTTGCAGCGGTGGTTACTCTAGCCGCCATACTTATCACTTGTGTGCTAAGTCGCTTCAGGCATGTCTGACTCAGTGCGACCCTAGCACTACAGCCTGCCCGGTTTCCTCCATCCATGGGATTCTCCACGCAAGAATACTGGAGTGGAATACTTGAGTGGGTTGCCATGCTCTCCTCCAGGGGATCTTTCCGACCCAAAGCTCGAACTTCTGTCCTTGATGTCTCTTGCACTGGCAGGCGGGTTACTTATCAATTATCCTCTGTTTACCCAACATGCCCCACCCTTGGATGCTCAGAGTTGCACAGTTGCTCCAAATTTTACACACTTTTTTCAAAGAGTTTAGGAGGGGAAAATTCACCTCTCTTTCTGCTCAATTTTCTTTTCTTTTTTTTTTTAAATCTATTTATTTATTTATTTTAGGGCGGGGGTCGGGTTGGGGAGGGAGGGGAGCGGGTGGGCCACTTCTATTGGTCTTTCATTTCTCTATTTTTCATCCGTCTTTGTTCTTCGGCTCCTGTGGGCCTCCCATCGCTGTGGCATCTGTTGTTCCAGAGCGCCGGCTCTGGGCACATGCGCTCCAGAGCTCCGGCTCGGCAATTGGACACATGGGTCCAGCCGCTCCGCGGCACGTGGGATCCTCCCAGGCCAGGGATCGAACCGGCGCCCCTTGTACTGCAAGGCGGTGTCCTTACCCACTGGACCACCATGGGAAGCCCTCTGCTCAATTTTCTTTACCCTACATTTCCATCACATGATTTTCTCGTTCCATCTGTCTTGCCTCTTTTTCGCCCTTTCCATCTTTATTTTAGAATCATTACTATACTTTAAAAGCACGCCAACTCGATTACAGTAAAGCATTTTTGATGATACCATGTTCTGAAATAAGGATGAAGACATATCCTCCAATATCATTACCATGGGTGAGCTACAGATGTGATATGGCATGGTCGTTCAGCTTTCAAGATGATTACCTTGGGTGCCAGTGCTTCTCTGGGACGGACCATTCGAATATCTATTTATGGTGACTGTGATGAGAGGGATCATTAGCAAATTCCCTGCGGGCCAAAAGTTGTGGCAGCAATCGTGAAGAGAATAGCAAAGAATTTGGCAGAGAAGCAACTCTAAGACAAAAACCGCTCAAGAACATCACGTGTTCCTTAAGTGCAGCGGCTTCCCGTTTCCTAGGTCCGCTTTCTTCTGCGCCTCCACTCTCCTGGCTTGCGCCCTGCTCTTAAATCTCGGCTCTTCTCCCTGCAGCCACAGGGAGCGGAGGAGCCCAGCTCCCAGCCTCGCTCCTTCTCGGGTTCGGGTACCGGTACACGCGACAGGCCCCGCCCCACCCCGGCCGCGCCCGCGCCTGCGCAGAACCTCTTCTCGCGCGAAAGCGCAGCTCTCACCTCCGACCCTACTGCCCGCCGCGGGGATGGGAGATCGGCGGGAGCCGGTGCCCTTCTTATCGTGGAGCGACAGCCGTCGTCTCCATCTCCGGACGCCTCCCACTTTCTCGCCCCCCTGTCTCACTCCTCGCGGCCGGGCCCAGACGGGCACGCACTTGGCCCCAAACAGTAACCTCGAGCTACCACCGGACGGAGGAAGGTCCTAGGAGGCTGGTCCTAGGGAGCGCGGGCGGCGAAACCTCCAGGCGGGGCTCCGCCCCTCTGGCTGCTTCCTGCCTCCCCATTGGACCGCACGCCCATCCGTCTCCCCCCATGGGGCCGCGCCGGCTGTCCTCCCGGGTCCGTCTCCTAGCTGCGCGAGTGTACGGGCTGCCTCCGCTAGTGTTCTGCAGGCGCGGCCAGTCGGAGCTTGAGCTGGCGCCGGCTCCGGGAAGCCCCGAGGAGTGGAGGGCCGGACTCGGCCGGAGCTGAGCATCGTCCGGCTGGACTGCGCGTCCGCGGCCTCTCCGCCAGCCGCACCACCTGTCGCGGGGCGAGAAGTCGGGTGAGGCTTCGCGCGGCGCGCAGCTGCGGGCGGCCTGGCGCGGCGGCGCCCGGGCGGGAGTTCCGGGCGGAGAGCGGGCGCCGGCCTCCTCGCCCGGGCCGGGGGAGCCGAGCAGCGGACCCGCCGCCGGCCTCCGCGCGGGCGGCCCCGAGAACCCGCTGGGCGGATGGGAGGGCGGGGTGAGGGGAAGGAGTCCCGAAAGAGAGCTTGGGCAACGGTCGGGAAGCGGCGACACCCGCCTTGACCGTGGACACCTCTTCCCTTGCGCACGGTTTAGAAATGCGACTTAGGATCGAGACTCGCTGGTCCCCGGGCGCCCCCCTTCCCGACCCGGATAAAGGGTGGCCTCCGTAACGCGAGCATCCCTTCCACCTTTTCTTCTTGCGCCCCATAAATGAAGACCGGTTTTGTGTTTTGCAGCCCTTTGTCAAATAATTTTCTTTTTCTGCAGGGATGAATGGATAGCTAGAGTTAGACATTGTGTGTGTGTGTGTGTATTTGTGTATATGTGCGTTTTGATCGTTACTTGCTTTAAAGGAAGTTTGTCGCAGGCTAGAAAGTTCTAAAATTGGAACGATTCTGACCATGTGAAATGACCTCTGTGGACCAGGATTGTCAGTGGTTTTTTCGACGCTGGCGATGTCCATTTCTGCTTGACTCATGTTCCATTGAGGTCCTGGATTTTACTTTCTTGTTTCCGAAGATGATTCTAGAAAATTTCCTTTGCCGTTTGTTGAGGAGAAGCTTCATGAAACTAAAGAATCTCAGCTGAAGTGCTTACTTACAAAATGTGTTTGCTCGTATCTGTCGTCTTAGCGTTTGGGACAATCGCTTCGAAGCAAAACAGTTGACAGCACTCTTCTTGTGGCAGTCGATAACAATGGAAGCACGTATTAATTGTTAATAATGTTTTCTACAAGAATTATCTCAAAATAATGCTCTAAAGTTGGTATTCTTTATTATCTCCAGTGTATAAAGGAATATTAGGAAGGTTTAAGTAACTTGCCCAAGATTCTAGGTTTTAAGTTGCAAAGCCTGGATTCAAACTCAGGCAGTCTAACTTAATGGCTCTAGCCTTCTCTTAACCATGTACGCTCCTTAAGCATTGTTCATGTTGTAAAGTTGATTGCAGTCTTGTGCTCCTAAGGTTTGACCTTCAGTTGCTGAGCGTTCTGGAAATTAAATAACTGTCATTTCCTTACCCCTCCCCATATATCACACTTGTGTGTGTGTGCATACACACACACTATAGTAGTTACACAAATAATATGTAAATATATATTGTGTGACTGCTATCACTAGTTACACGCATGGTTTGCAGAAGTGGGATAAGTTTACCGTGATTGTCTAATAGTGGGCCTTTAAATAATCAGCTTTGAGCGGTGGTTTGTAACTTGTTTCTGATTCTTTTATGGTAGGAACAAAGACATAAAAGTTAGGCATAGAGGCCCGAACTGCTACTATATCTACCGTATGTTAAAAAGAAATGTTGGGCCATGCTTTTGTAGTTTTGCATTCTCTTGAGAATTAAAACTTCTTTTTTAAAAATTTTGGGCTATTTTATTGGTTTTTTATTTATTTATTTTCATCCATCTCCTTGGCCTGTGTGGGCCTCACACTGCAGTGGCCCCTCTCACTCAGAGCACTGGCTCTTGGTGCATGTGCTCCAGAGCGCTGGCTCATAATTGGGCACACCGGTCCAGCTGCTCTGCAGCTAGTGGGATCTTCCTGGACCAGGGATCGAAACGGTGCACCTTGCATTTCTAGGCGGACTCTTTATCCACTGGACCACCAGGGAAATCCTAAAACGTCTTGCTTAATAGCTGTTCCTGAGAAAGGGTTGCTTACAGGTTTCACTCTTAGAAGCTGTTTATGTATAATGTTTTTGTCTTTCAATATATTTGTTATGAAAACACATTAAAAAATTCATAAAGCCTATTTACCATTTTAGAATATCTTTTGGAAATTTACTGTTACTGTGATACTGTTTGTGCATACATTGTACTTAATTTCATATAAAAAGTGAACTATTTGGAACTCTGTGTGTGTGTGTTTAGTCTCCCAGTTGTGTCTGCTCTTTAGGACCCCTCTTCTGTCCATGGAATTCTCCAGACAAGAAACTGGAGTGGGTTTCCGTTCCCTTCTCCCAGGGATCTTTCTGACCCAAGAATCGAACCCGGGTCTCCTGCATTTCAGGTAGAATCTTTACCATCTGAACTACCAGGGAAGCCCACAATTTATATTAAAATAAAATTGACTATAATCTGTGTTTGTGAATTTCAGAACAACTCAACCATATATTAAACCATAAATAACTAATCCTTTACCTAAGGATCAACATTAGAGGAAAATAGTTCATACTAAATGTCAGAATTGCTCCACATTTGGCTTAATATAATGGTAACCATTTTATTAAAAGTTAACTATTTTATTTGAAATTCACCATTTTTTTAAATATGCCTTGCCTTACACCTGCCCTGATCAATATGTATGGATTTCAAAAGTTATGAAAAATATATTGATTGTGTGGATATTGTTTAGGAGAACATTTGATACTTGCCTGAATCTGTATATCGTCCAGATTCTCATTCCTGACCTAATGATTTAATTTGAAATGGTTTAAGTAAATGTTAACCATATTATCTTCATAGCCTCATTTTTTTTTAAGTTACATAGGTGTTCTTTTTTTTAAAACAGCTTTTTATTGAAATGTAGTTAATGTACAAACCTCATAGCCTCTTAATATGGATTTCACTTTGGAAATTGATGATTAATGCATTTAGAAGGCACCTTCTGACTTTAGTTTATTACCGCTACTAACAGTAAGACTTTGATAGCATTGAACACTTAGAGGGTACAGTGATAAGCATCTTCCATGGATTATCTAATTTTAATCTTGAAAATGAACCTGTTTAGTAGGTCCTGTTGTTTATGATCCCCATTTGAGTGATAAGGTAACTTCAACTCAAGAAGGTTGAGACTTAACCGTTACCTCGCCAGGATCATGGAGCTAGCCATGTCTCAGGGGCACAGCTAGAATTCAAGTCCAGTGGTTTGATCCTAGAACTTGCCTTCGGCCACTCTGCCAGACTGCCTGGGTGTGGACTTTACTGAATAAACCAAGCTCTGTCTAAGGGGTTGGTGCTTTTGCTGTTGAAGTAACCTCCGCCCTCTTCTTGGCAACTCCATGGACTGTAGCGCCCACTAGGCTGCTTCCTCTGTCCCGTGGGATTTCCCAGACAAGAATGGGGTGGGTTGCCATTTCTTTCTCCAGGGGATCCTCCCAACCCAGGGAGCCTACGTGTCTGCCGCATTGGCAGGCGGTTTCCTTATCGCTGAGCCACCTGGGCAGCCTTGGGGCTTGATACTGGGGTTAAGTATCATCATAACTGCACACAGCTGCAAAATAGCTTCTCGTTCTTTCCCTATTTTGTTGATGAGAAAAGTGAGGCCTTTAAGTTAGGGGTTCCCAGCCTTTTGGACTTCATGGGCAAGTTTAAAAAAAAAAAAATGTTGTATAGTGGGCCTTTGGGACCAGATGTGAGATTAGCAACTTTTAATTCTGTCAAGGCGTTTGACCTTTTTCAAAACTGCTAGAATCGACCAGTTCCATCCTTTAAGAGAAAAAAAATAGTTTTTTTAATCACCAAAAAGGGAGGAAGATGATAATTACAACATGAAGACAGACAATGAATTGAATATTGTGAAAACTCTATTGTCCTAGTTTTTCTCATTTGGTTATAGGCCAGTGAAACACGTGTCCCAGACTAACACCAGTTGAGAGACCATGTGGGAATTCTTGGGCGACACAGCGATTCCAAACTGCTAACGCTCTGAGTCTAGATTCAGATGGACTACAGAGCTTGCACTCTCTGCACTCCTCACGAGGAGGCGGGAGGGTAGGCTTAGTTGCGTTGGAGGCTTTGCGATCCCAAGGACTACCCCGCCAGGCTCCTCTGTCCTTGGGTCCAGGCAAGAATAAGAGAGCAGGTTGCATTTCCTTCTCCAGGGGATCTTCCCGACCCAGGGATCGAACGTGAGTCTCTTTGTATCTCCTGCCTTGACAGGGGAATTCTTTACCGTTCAGCTTTGACCTCTAACTGTGGTCTCCATTGCATTAAACTGCTTTCTACCCCTAGCTGGGCAGCTGGGGAGAGTGATCTCTGACAGCCAGTGTGGTCTAGCAGTTTCAGTCCCAGTCCAGTTTAGAAACACCACCCAGAGAGTCAGCTCACGGCTCCCCCGCGCCCTCCCCGCAGGACAGCCTGAATGACACACCAGGGGAAGAAACCACAGGCACTGGAATATCCAGGAAGCTCTCAAGTAGTAAGCAGCTTGATTTTTTCATATGTATTCGAAATGGGAAGCCCCACCTTCTTTTGTTTCCTGTTTTTACTTCACTCATCTTTACAGTTTTTTCGACCTGTCTGTGTAACAGGAGTTTGGTGTGTGTTTTTCCCCTTTTATCTTGTCGCCTCCAGCCAGTATTAACCCTACTGGCCGTCTGTCTCTCAGGCTTGGCCCTTCTCCTTAGTCCTTGATTCTGTTTTTGGCAGAAATGGGATTTTTCTCCTTAAATTGATTTTTAACAGTTGCCTACTTGTTTTAAAGACATTATTAGAGTTACTTTTATTTTTTATTCGATCTGCCACTTAGTAATAAAGTAATAATTTGAGTGCTATATGTAACACTTTACTCTTTAAGTCATTAATATGTTTCTGCACCTGTTCTCGTTTGATCATTCCAATTATCTATGAGGTAGATTTGACAGGTACTTTCCTTATTTTACAGACTAAATTCAGTATTTGAGAGAAGCAAATTTTTAACCAGGAGCTGAAGATAGAAGATTTTATAACTCAGAATGTTGATCTTAAGTACTGAAAGGAAAAACTGTGTTTCTTCCTACTCACAGACTGAGTTTTTCTGGCCACACAGTGTGTTTCTTCCCCCACACCCAGGAGTTCTCCAGTTTTAGGCAGATACTGCCTGGGTGTGTTTCAACTTAATTCTAACACTGTCTTCCCCACACGTTAAGGACTCAGTTCAGAAAGACAGCCCCACTTCAGATGCCTGTCAGAGCCCCAGGTTTTGACCCATACTTCTGATCAGCCAGCTGTAGATGAGGGCTTCGCACAACCCTGCCTCAGGTTGGATGTTTGCTATAATGGCTCAGAGGACTCAGACACTTTATTTCCATTTACTGGTTTGTTATAAATGGATACAACTCAGGAACAGGCAGATGGAAAAAGAAACAAAGGACTAGGTATGGGGTGGTGTGGGGCTGGGGTCAGGAGGGCATGGTGCTTCCTTGGCCTCTGGGCTTGCCCCCCCCAGCACTTAGATGTATTCCCCAACCTGAAAGTTCCTCCGCTCTCCTCGTTCAGAAGCTTTTATGGATCTTCATCTCCTTTGGTCCCACTCCTTTCCCTGGGCACCTGGAATGGCGCTGCATTTTTCTCTCTAGTAATTACTTGGTCTTTCCAGTGATCAGCTCTGTGCACTGAGGTTAGGCCCCACCCTAGGTGAGTTCATTAGCATACAGTCAGGTATGATCAAAATAGTGAAAGATAATTCCTGTCCACCAAAATTCCAGTGGTTTTTAGGAACTCTAGGAACTGGGGACCAAGACCAAAGATATTTTATTATACCACAAGTACTAATGGCAAAATGATAGTCTTTGATTTTAACTTAGAAAGGTTTTCAGGCTCTGTTATAGATTTGCCTGCATCACCAGTAGACTGCAATACTAATCCATTCTTTAGGTACCAAAATTTTAGTGGTGATAAACAATGCTTTCTTCCCTGCAGGATCCACCGAAACCTGATCAGTGCTACAGTTTCAGTTTCTGTCTTTTCAAAATTTATTTTGAAATAATATGAAAGACTTGGTTGTATACATCAGGCTTCTCTGCCCCCTAACACTTCACTGTGGAGTTTTAGAACAAGGATACCTCTAATATATGGTTATGGAACTCAGAAAATGTGTATTTATACATTGCTCTTATGTAAGTTACAGTGTATCTTCCGATTTTGCCAGTCATCCCAGGAATGGCCTTGATAGCGTTTGAGGGGATCAGGTTTTGTGTTTAGGTGTCTTGTCTTTTTAGCCTTCTTTCAGTGGCAGTAGTGACTGTTTTTCATGACATCAACATTTTTGAAGAAAACCCATCAGTTATTTTATGGTATGTCTCTCATGATTTTTTTTGTGATCCTTATTGAAATGTATTTGACACAAAGCGTTTTGCAAGTTTAAGGTGTGCAGTCTGTTTATTTGATATATTTATATATTATAACATTGACATTGTACTAATAATTAGCACTTCTGCGTGTTACATAATTGTAATTTTTTTTCAGTGGTTGGAATAATTAAGCGCCCATCTCTTTGCAAGTTTGATTATAATACAGTATTGTTGTCTGTGTTCACTTTGCATTCGATTTCTACCTCTTAGGACGCTTGTTGAAAGTTCTTATTGTATCTTTAAACAGCATCTGACCATCCCTTCCCGCAACCCCTCTCTTATGATTCTTGATGTGCTTATGATCATTTAGATTTCTTGTTTTTGCAGTCATATTTAAATACCACATTTGGGCTTCCCCTGGTGGTCCAGTGGGTAAGGACACCGCCTTGCAGCGCAAGGGGCGCCAGTTCGATCCCTGGCCTGGGAAGATCCCACTTGCCGCAGAGCCACTGAACCGATGTGTCCAATTACCAAGCTGGAGCTCTGGAGCGCATGCGCCCGGAGCCGGTGCTCTGCGACAACAGAGGCCGCAGCAATGGGAGGCCCACACGGGCCAAAGAACAAAGATGGATGAAAATGGACAAATGAAAGACCAATGGAAGTGGCCCGCCTGCTCCCCTCCCTCCCCACCCCACCCTCATCAAAATAAATAAATAAATAAATCTTTAAAGAATGTATGTTAATATCAAATGGCAAAATTCCACAGTGTAAAACTCAGTTACTTTTGCACCAACCTAATAATCAGCTAAGAGAATTAAAAGCAGTTTCCTCTGTAGAGCAAGAAATGGAGGATTAGAAGTAGACTAAACTAGACACTAGATGAAACTGGACAAACGAAAGACCAGTGGAAGTGGCCCACCCACCCCCTCCCCCCCACCCCCGCCAAAAAAATTAAAAAAAAAAAAAAAGAAGCTGTTGCACGGGGGCTCCGCTTGTGGCTCAGTGATAAAGAACCTGCCTGCCCCTGCAGGAGGCACGGGTTTGATCCCTGGTCGGAGAAGATCCCACATGCCGCAAGGCAGCAAAGCCTGTGCGCCCACCGCCATGGAGCCTGTGTTGTAGAGCCCGGGAGCCGCAGCTGCTGAAGCCAGAGCCTGCTGGCTGTGCGGCAGGAGCAGCCACTGCGGGGAGAAGCCTGCGCGCTGCCCCTGGAGAGCAGCGCCGCCCACCCCAGCCGGAGAAAGGCCTCCACACCAGCGGAGGCCCGTCACAGCCAAATGAAGACAGAAAATCATTTTACAGAGCTGTTGCACTGTAATTACAGTAGTTTAAAATGATTAAGGAAATAAATGAGCAATGTAAATTGATTTTTAGTGGAAGAATTGATATGCAAAAGAATCTATTATATTCTCATCAGTAAATATTTAAGGTTTAATGTACTATATAGTTTTCCATTTTGAAAAATTCCCGTAATGTTTGTGATGGATGTGAAAGGACAGAAAGATGTGTTCTAGCCAATCTGTGTGATTTTAAAATATGAAATAATAGATTTTCTAAAGAAAGAAATACTTTAGTACATTGAATTTGAATATTGACTGTATTAGTACCTTAACATTTGAAGTCTAGGTTAAGAATCTGGATAGCTTTTCTTCAACTCTGAATGTGTGCATTTCCGGCATTTCTCATCTTTACTTTTCTACCTTCGACCTAAACCCTTCCACACCTGTTTACTCTGAGCTTACTTCCATGTAAGGGAAGTTTCATACCCTGCCACACTTGTGTGAATTACAGAAAGGGTAAATATTTGGCACACTGTAGTAGGTAATACGTAGAGTAGCAATGATTATTATCATTGATGGACTTGGACTGCTGTCAGGGAAAGTAAATGTTTGCCTTCACCCTGTTGTTTACTCTTATAATCCCTTTAATCTGTAGAAGCAGAAATGTATTTTGAAAACAATTTTCCATTGGTGGGAAGTGAAGCTTTCTAAATCTGCCTTTGAAAACTCATCCGTGATATACTTACAGTTCTATAACATGTTTCTCATTACCTTTATTCGCCTTGTTTTTCCTAGGTGAGAGAGAAGATGTTGTCCAGGTTTAAAATAGTTGCTGCTCCCTGTACTCGGGCATGCCGCCACTTGCACATAAAAGAGAAAGGCAAGCCGCTCATGTTGAATCCAAGCCGGAACATTAGCTCTACCAAACGTTTTCTCTCTTCCTGGTAAAGGTTTGATGTGTTGTAGAGCCCGGGAGCCGCAGCTGCTGAAGCCAGAGCCTGCTGGCTGTGCGGCAGGAGCAGCCACTGCGGGGAGAAGCCTGCGCGCTGCCCCTGGAGAGCAGCGCCGCCCACCCCAGCCGGAGAAAGGCCTCCACACCAGCGGAGGCCCGTCACAGCCAAATGAAGACAGAAAATCATTTTACAGAGCTGTTGCACTGTAATTACAGTAGTTTAAAATGATTAAGGAAATAAATGAGCAATGTAAATTGATTTTTAGTGGAAGAATTGATATGCAAAAGAATCTATTATATTCTCATCAGTAAATATTTAAGGTTTAATGTACTATATAGTTTTCCATTTTGAAAAATTCCCGTAATGTTTGTGATGGATGTGAAAGGACAGAAAGATGTGTTCTAGCCAATCTGTGTGATTTTAAAATATGAAATAATAGATTTTCTAAAGAAAGAAATACTTTAGTACATTGAATTTGAATATTGACTGTATTAGTACCTTAACATTTGAAGTCTAGGTTAAGAATCTGGATAGCTTTTCTTCAACTCTGAATGTGTGCTTTTCCCGGCATTTCTCATCTTTACTTTTCTACCTTCGACCTAAACCCTTCCACACCTGTTTACTCTGAGCTTACTTCCATGTAAGGGAAGTTTCATACCCTGCCACACTTGTGTGAATTACAGAAAGGGTAAATATTTGGCACACTGTAGTAGGTAATACGTAGAGTAGCAATGATTATTATCATTGATGGACTTGGACTGCTGTCAGGGAAAGTAAATGTTTGCCTTCACCCTGTTGTTTACTCTTATAATCCCTTTAATCTGTAGAAGCAGAAATGTATTTTGAAAACAATTTTCCATTGGTGGGAAGTGAAGCTTTCTAAATCTGCCTTTGAAAACTCATCCGTGATATACTTACAGTTCTATAACATGTTTCTCATTACCTTTATTCGCCTTGTTTTTCCTAGGTGAGAGAGAAGATGTTGTCCAGGTTTAAAATAGTTGCTGCTCCCTGTACTCGGGCATGCCGCCACTTGCACATAAAAGAGAAAGGCAAGCCGCTCATGTTGAATCCAAGAACAAACAAGGTTAGTAACATTAGCTCTACCAAACGTTTTCTCTCTTCCTGGTAAAGGTTTGATGTACTTTAGACTGATAAAAGTATGACATTTTTGTTTTGTGTAGCTTTATACTAAGACTATTCAGAAGTGGTTTTTTTTCTGCATGAACTTTTCTCTTTTTCCCAGATTGCAACAATCCCAACAGCTTTATACCTCTCAGATTTTATTCACCCTCTCAATTTCTACCACCCAAAAAAGGATTGGCTTTATTTCCTAGTTCTAGCTCAAAAAAAAAAAAAAGATTCCAAGAATAGCAGATCGGTCAGGAATTGGCCAAATGCAGTAATATTTAGATTTACCCCATTTAGTCATTGTTGTTTTTATAAATATTGTATAATTTCCTAATCCCCGATGAGTCATTCTAACTGTATTTGGAGGGAAAGATATAGAAGGAGCCTTTCTCCCTAGTGTGCTTGCCTGCACAGTAAAGGGTCTAGTTAAAGGATTTTTATTAATATTGTGTCTGAAGGAAAGTAACTCAGGATCAATTGAGGGAGGTGCACATCTACTATGTAAATTAGGAGGGCATTGCTGTTGTGTTGATGAGCAGAAGACAGGTTTGGTGGAACAAGAGGCGATGGAAGGCAGAAAAGAAGAGAAGGCTAGGTGAGAGGAAGGTTGTTTCTGCTGTTCACGAACTAATCAGGGCATCCGTTTTAGACTGTGTCCTGTACACTTGCTAACACCAGGTCAGCAAATTTTAAGAGTTTTATCTACTGTTAGCATAAATGCTTAATACATAAAGTTATCTCTTTAATAATCATTTTGATTTCTATTGTGCATCATAAATAAAATGCTTTTGAGTGTCCTTTAAATCTAAATAGGAGATAGGCAGTGAAACCTCGTGTGACCAGCTCATGTATATTTAGCAATACGATAAGTCAAGTACTTTTGAATGAACTGCGTAGTTCATTTAAAACTATATAAAAATTCAAGGATTTTACTCTTTCTATTTTCCAATCTCAGATAAAATCTTATAAGGAGAAACATGAGACACAAAGAATTTAGTGATTTGAGTCTTTTTTTGTTTTTTGTTTTTCATTCTAAATGTTCAGCAGTGTTGTAGGTCTTTCAAAGAACCAACTTTTGGTTTAATTTTTAATTTTCCAATTTTTTTTTTCTATTTTATATTTATTTCCACTCTAATCTTTATTTTTGGCTTCGGTTTAGTGTTTTCTCCCCACCCCACCCCCACCCCCAGTTTCTTAAGGTGAAAAGTTAAATAACTGATTTGAGATCATTCTGCTTTTTTCAGCTACAGCTACAAATTTCCCTCTTAACGTTATTTTCACTGTATCCTGTAAGTTTTGGAATGTGTGTTTTAATTTATCTTAAGGTATATTCTAATTTCCCTGTGCTTTCTTCTCTGCTCAGTTGGGTTTTTTAAGAGCATGTTAAGGTCAAAATATTTGTGAATTCCCCACATATCCATTTATTATTAATTCCTAATCTCATTGCATTGTGGTTGGAAGTCATACTTCGGAAGACTTAAATCCAGACGTAAATCCTTTTAAATTTATTGAGACTTGTTTTATTGCCTGATTAATGGTCTGTCCTGGAGAATATTCCCTGAGCGTATATTTTGCCTCTATTGAGTAGAGTGGCAGGTCAGTTTGGTTCATGGTGCTGTTCAAGTCTTCTTTCTTCTTGTTGATTCTCTGTCATTATTGAAAAGGAGATACTGAAATTTTCAACTTGTTGAGTTGTCTTTTTCCCTAATCCTGTCAGTTTTTGCTTCATGTATTTTGGTTCTCTTTTGTTATCTAACAAAGTAAGTTTTTAATTGTTGTGTCTTCCTAATGGAATGACCCTTTCAGCAAGATGTCCTTCTCTAGTGATAATATTTGTTTCGAAGTCTCTCTTGTCTGTTACTAACGTAGCCATTCCAGGCTCTCTTTTGGTTAACTGTTGGCATGGTGTATCTTTTTCCATTCTTTTACTTTCCACCTGTGTGCCTTTGAATCAAAGCCTGTCTTTTGTAGTCAGCATGTAATTGGATCATGTTTTTTTTATCCATTCTGCCAATCCTTTTAATCAGAGTTTCATCCTCCTACATTAATACAGTTCTAGTAGGCTATGATTTATGTCTGCTCTTTTGCTGTTTGTTTTAAATGTCTTATGTGATTTTTGTTCCTCTGTCTTCCATTATTGCCCTCACTTATGTTAAATATTTTTCATCTTACCATTTAAATTCCCTTGTCTTGTCTTCTACTGCCCATTTCTGAGTTATTTTCTTAGTGGTTTTCTCTGGGGACTACAGTTACATCTTTATCACAGTTTAGTTAAGTATGGTACCAGTTTAATTAAATAGTATACCAGAACTTTGCTCCTGGACTGATCCATCTCCTTTTGTGCTGCTTTGTCATACAAATTATGTTTATATACTGCATGACCCTCAACACAGATTTACAGTTTTTATTTTATGTAGGTGTCTTTTACCTTGGGTAGGAGGGGAAAAAAAACCTACAAAAAAGTATTTCTACACTATCTTTAATGTGATCATCTCTTCCATGTTCTTTCTTTGCATGGATTTGAGTGACTGTCTAGTGTGTTTCACTTTAGGCTTGAAGCACTTCCGTTAGTATTTCTTGTGAGACAGGCCTGTTAACACTAGATTCTCTGTTTTTATTTATCTGGGAATGTCTTCATTTCTCCTATTTTGAATGATAATTTTGTAGGATTGGGAAATTCTTGGCTGACAGTTGATTTTTCTTTCAGCCCTACCTGTGGTCTCCATGGTTTCTGATAAGAAATCGGCTGTTACTCTTTGAGAGTCCTCTGTATGTGATGAGTCACACTTCTCTCTGCTTTCAGATTTCTTCTCTTGTCTTTGGCTTTTGACCACTTGAATATCGCGTGTCCAGGGGTAGCGCTTTTTTCTTGATTGAAGCTATTAGAGCAATTGGGCCTCTTGGATGTGTGGATTAATGTTTCTCATCAAATCTGGGAAGCTTTTGGCCATTATCTTTTCAATTAATTCTTTATCGTTTTCTCTCTTCACCTCTGGCACTGCTGTTATGTGTCTGTCGGCACTCTGGATGCTGTCTCTCAGGTCTGTTCATGTTTATTCCTTATTTTTCCTCTCTCAGACTGGATTATTTCAGTGGATCCATCTTTAATGATTTTTTTCTTTCACCACTCAAATCTACCTGTCGAGCCCTTTTAATGAATTTTAAAATTTCAGTTTTAGTTTCCATTCAAGACTTTCTATCTGGTTCCTTTTTATAGCTTATCTGTTCATCAGTATTCTCTATTTACTGGGAGCTTATTCTCATGCTTCCCATAGTTGATTAGACAATGGTGTTAAATTAGTTATTTTGATATATTTAGAGTAACTAACTTTTTTCTTATTTTTAGTTGAAGTATAATTGATTTATATTGTTTCGGGTATACAGGAGAGTAATTCAGGTTATACAGCACATACATGTACTTTCCAGATGCTTTTTCCTTATAGGTTATTACAAGGTATGGAATATATTAATAGTTCCCTGGGTGATATAGTACATCCTTTTTTTTTTTTTTAAGATTTTTTTATTTATTTATTGGGGCGGGGGGAGGGGAGCAGGCAGGCTACTTCTGTCGGTCTTTCATTTGTCTATTTTCATCCATCTTTGTTCTTTGGCCCGTGTGGGCCTCCCATCGCGGTGGCCTCTGTTGTCGCAGAGCACCGGCTCTGGGCGCATGCGCTCCAGAGCTCCGGCTCGGTCATTGGACACATGGGTCCAGCCGCTCCGCGGCACGTGGGATCCTCCCTGGCCAGGGATGGAACCGGCGCCCCTTGCACTGCAAGCCGGTGTCCTTACCCACTGGACCATCAGGGAAGCCCGATATAGTACATCCTTTTCTGCTTTATATATAGTAGTGTGTTAATTGCAACTTATCCGTCCTCTAGAAAAACTACTTAGCAATCTGTCTAGTAAGTACAGTATTACTTCCTCGGGGGCAGTCTTTGTCTAATAAGTACAATATTACTTCCTTGGCGGCAATTTCAATTAACTGTCCTTTTTTCTTATATATAAGTCAGAGTGTGTGTGTCTTGTGTGTGATTTTTTTCTTGCCTTTATGATTTTCTGTTGAAAAAAATCATTTCTCCCAGGGTTTGTTGTACTGCTGTAATCTACTTAGTATCATTTCAGAACTAATTCGTTCTTCTTATATTTGCCTGCTCAAATCTCTGCTTTGTTAACTTAGTGATAAACCAGTGGTTAAGCAGAAGCTTAACTACCTGGAACCAATAATCTCCCATTCTTTGCCAAAGAGCTCTGTGTATGTGTGGGGGTGTGCCTCTAATTTTCTTTCCTGAATGCTCCGTCATGTCTGACTCTTTGCGACCCCAGGGCTTTCAAGCCTTTTCTGTCTGTGGAACTTTTTAAGGCAAGAATACTGGAATGGGTTGCCACTATCTCCTCCAGGGGATTTTCCTGGGGATCAAACAGGTGTTTCTTGCATCTCCTGCCTTAGCAGATGGATTCTTTACCACTTGAGTCACCTGGGAAGCCCGAGGTGTGCCTTTAGTACTCAGTCAAGCAGTTTACAACTCAACAGTCAGCCTTCTATTAACACAGAGCCTCAAGGTTAGCCAGAGGTGGGAGCTTAGGACTGCCTCAAGCCTTTCCTCAACAGGCCTACAGCTATGCATATGACCTTCTAGGCTCTTAAGAGTGTCTCAGCTTTCCAAAGTTCCTTCCCTTTGAGTGTCTTGTTTGTCAGCTTTTCCTTTTCAGTTTTTTTGGTTAGCCTGTTGTTTGCCCCAGCTGTGGTCTCCTGCCTTGGGGAGATGCTGTGTTAAATAATGACCTCTGATTGTTTACAACAAACTGCTCTGGGCGGTGGGAGGGAAGGCTCTTCACACTGGCTGAGCTCCTAGTCGGGTCAGATAAAGACAGCCTTGCAGATGGGGTCTTCCAGGTCAGATAAAGGCAGTTTCCTGATACAGGGCTTTAGAAGAATCTCCAGCCCCTCCTGCTTTTCTTCAGCGACAGCCAAGCTCTCATCTGCAAAGCGCTTGCTTCACAGTGTTTGCTGTTTTCAAGGTTGCTGTGGAGCTGGAGAGGGAGAACAGGAAGAAGGCAGGTTAAAATGCCAAGAAGCTTGCTTTTCTTACTGAAGCTCAGCAGTTTCTCCTGAATAAACCCTCGCTGGTTGTTGCAGAGCTTTGGTTAATTTCCAGAATTGTGATCATTTGGCCAGGGTTCTTGTTGCGTTCATGGAGGGAAAGAGTTTTTAGAAGTCTTTACTCTGTTGTTTTTACTGACATCACTTTGATACAAAAATTTAACCCATGCCTGAATACCAGAAATTGAAAAAGAGTTTATTACATAGGTTAATTTTTCTTAAGTATCATTTCTTCTTCCCTCCTTCTCTGTTCAGCCTCCTTCTTGTCTAGTCACTGTAGCCTCTTAGTTTGATTTGTGTTCTTTTCAAACTGTATTCTGTTGCTTTCGTTTCTTTTTTTCTTTATTTTTTTCTGTTGCTCTCGTTTTTAATGTGTGCATGTATCTGCATTGAGCATGTACTTTATGGGGTTTTCTAAGCATCATAATAGGGAGTTTGTTTTGATTTTCAACGAGACTGTTTTTTTCTGTGTATCTGGCGAGCCTTTTCTACTACACAGAGGTATATGTTTAACTATTTGTATGGCAGGCAGCATCATAGGTTCATAACTCTTCCATAATTATGGACAGAGGGTTAGCCAGAGGTGGGAGCTTAGGACTGCCTCAAGCCTTTCCTCAACAGGCCTACAGCTATGCATATGACCTTCTAGGCTCTTAAGAGTGTCTCAGCTTTCCAAAGTTCCTTCCCTTTGAGTGTCTTGTTTGTCAGCTTTTCCTTTTCAGTTTTTTTGGTTAGCCTGTTGTTTGCCCCAGCTGTGGTCTCCTGCCTTGGGGAGATGCTGTGTTAAATAATGACCTCTGATTGTTTACAACAAACTGCTCTGGGCGGTGGGAGGGAAGGCTCTTCACACTGGCTGAGCTCCTAGTCGGGTCAGATAAAGACAGCCTTGCAGATGGGGTCTTCCAGGTCAGATAAAGGCAGTTTCCTGATACAGGGCTTTAGAAGAATCTCCAGCCCCTCCTGCTTTTCTTCAGCGACAGCCAAGCTCTCATCTGCAAAGCGCTTGCTTCACAGTGTTTGCTGTTTTCAAGGTTGCTGTGGAGCTGGAGAGGGAGAACAGGAAGAAGGCAGGTTAAAATGCCAAGAAGCTTGCTTTTCTTACTGAAGCTCAGCAGTTTCTCCTGAATAAACCCTCGCTGGTTGTTGCAGAGCTTTGGTTAATTTCCAGAATTGTGATCATTTGGCCAGGGTTCTTGTTGCGTTCATGGAGGGAAAGAGTTTTTAGAAGTCTTTACTCTGTTGTTTTTACTGACATCACTTTGATACAAAAATTTAACCCATGCCTGAATACCAGAAATTGAAAAAGAGTTTATTACATAGGTTAATTTTTCTTAAGTATCATTTCTTCTTCCCTCCTTCTCTGTTCAGCCTCCTTCTTGTCTAGTCACTGTAGCCTCTTAGTTTGATTTGTGTTCTTTTCAAACTGTATTCTGTTGCTTTCGTTTCTTTTTTTCTTTATTTTTTTCTGTTGCTCTCGTTTTTAATGTGTGCATGTATCTGCATTGAGCATGTACTTTATGGGGTTTTCTAAGCATCATAATAGGGAGTTTGTTTTGATTTTCAACGAGACTGTTTTTTTCTGTGTATCTGGCGAGCCTTTTTCTACTACACAGAGGTATATGTTTAACTATTTGTATGGCAGGCAGCATCATAGGTTCATAACTCTTCCATAATTATGGACTTTTAGTTTGTAACAGGCAAAAGAACTAGAATCAGTGCTGCAACTGATTTCTTCGTATGTACCTTTTTGTGTATGAATATTTCTCTAGGATAACTAGCTAGAAGGAGAATTGCTTTATGTGAATTCAAGATAGGGAAGCAACCTGAATGTCCATTGACAGATGACTGGATAGAGAAGATGCACGTACACACACACAGTGGAATAGCCCTCAGCTGTAAAGAAAGAATGAAATTCTACCATTTGCAACAGTATGGGTGGACCTAGAGTATTATGTTTAGTGAAGTAAGTCAGACAAAAATATTGTAAGATAATCCCTTATATGTGGAATCTAAAAAATAAACCAAGTAAATGGATATAACAAACCAGAAACAGGCTCACAGATATTGAGGACAAACTGGTGGTTACCAGTGAGGAGAGGCAAGGGAAGAGGGGCAAGATAGGGATAGAGCATTCAGAGATACAGACTACTTTGTATAAAAATAAATAAGCTACAAGAATATATTGTACAGCACAGGGAAATAGTCATTTTTTTTATAATAATTTTAAATGGAGTTTACAAAGAAATTAAGTCACTGTGTTCTGTACCTGAAACTAATATAGTAATATAAGTCAACTATACTTCAATTAAAAAAATTAAGTATGTGCATTAAAAAAGAAATCTAAGAACACTTTAAAATTGGCCCTCAGAAGGCCTCAGGCAGTTGATGTCCCAGCAGTGGCGTGAGGGTGAGTTGTCCATCGTCCTCTCCCCAGTGCTGGACAGGCTCAGTCTTACAAGTCGTTGATAGTCTGGGTGAAAATGTCACATTGTTGATCTTTTTAGCTTCGTGTTTAAATTACATGTGGTAGGGAACATTACACTTGCTACCCCTGTAGCCCTGTTCTCTTTTCCTTTTATTTATCCTTTAATGTTTTCCTCTCTAGGGGATGGCGTTCACATTGCAAGAGCGACAGATGCTTGGTCTCCAAGGACTTCTGCCTCCCAAAATAGAGACACAGGACATTCAAGCCTTACGGTTCCACAAAAACGTGAAAAAGTTGAATGGCCCTTTGGAAAAGTGAGAGTTGATTAGATGTGTAATTTTTTTAATTGATGTGCCAATCAAAAAAATTGGGAGCATGAGAAACAACAGTCTCAGAATAAAACTTACATTTTAGTCAGTTGACTTATTTTATGATTGTTTCCTTAACTTCTGTGAATACTTCACTTATTTTCAGTAGAGTAAAACTTAGCAGAAGTCAGCTTTTTATGGCTAAAGTAGACCTCTTTGGTTTGAATTGAATGGTAGAAGCAGAGGCACCCGCTCCATTCAGCTTTTATGGATCACCTACTTTGTGTGGACCATTGCTAGCCCCTGAGGATACAGTGTGGCTAATAGACAGGGTGGCCAAGTGATACATCATCTAACCCAGGACACTTTGGGGAGTAAAGAAGGAATAAATGGAGCTGTCCCAGGCAAACGGGAATGTATGGGCACCCCAGGAACTCCCAGGAGCCTTCCAGGAGCTCCTCAGGAGAGAGTTATGCCAGGACCGTCACTGTCGTCTGGACCACAGTGTGCAGGACCGGGAGGCAGAGGGACGTGCAGAGTAAGAGGGGTGCCTGCTGCAGCCCAGGCAGTCACTTCCTGGAGGAAGTGGCGCCTTAGTTGAATTTGAAACAGTATGTTCTGGGGAGCAGGCAAAAGGAGAAGGAAGGGCAGGGTGTTCTGAGTCATGGGATCAGTCTGACTGTAAGACTGAAATATTTATTTGGTTTGTAAAATATAGGGGATTCTTGGGTATCGATGACCAGTGAGACTGGTTTCTTTGGCCTTATGGGGCGTATATAGACACATATGTATGTGAACATGTGTTTGTATGTATATATAGATACATGTGTGCTGTGCTTAGTCGCTCACTTGTGTCCAACTCTTTGTGACCCCATGGACTGTAGCCCGGGAGATTCCTCTGTTCATGGCATTCTTCAGGCAAGACTACTGGAGTGGGTAGCCATTCCTTCTCCATGGGATCGTCCCAGCCCGGGGATCGAGCCCGGGTCTCCTGCGGGTGGATTCTTTACCGTCTGAGCCACTGGGAAGGCCCACATGCCTGTGTGTACACAGTCTCTGTCTCGTCACGGAGAGGAGAGGACGTCAAGAAGTGGTGTGAGAGTCAGAGGGAGTCGGGTGCTGTGGGACCTGAAAACAGGAAAGCCTGACGTGTGTGTCTGTGTGGTCAGGGAGGGGAGTGACCGAGAAGGACCCCAGAAAGGGTGCCACCTTGGCGGCATTCAGAGGGCAGGGGTAGAGAGGGCTCCGCTTGGAGAGAGGGTGTTCCAGGCAGTGGGTCTGTGGTCGTCTGCTGCAGCTTGAAGGTGAGAGTTGGGGTGCGTTTGAGGAACTGAAACACGTTCAGAAGGAAGATGACGATAGGGCTGAAGTGTAGCCCAGGAGGTCTACTTAACTGTTAGAGAGCGTATGCCTGTGAAGCACGTCTGAAAGCCATCAGGGAGAATAGAACTGATCAGGGAACAGATGGGCAGGGGCAAACCAGATAAGGAGCTGAGTGTGCACCGCAGCAGGAACTCCCAGGAGCCTTCCAGGAGCTCCTCAGGAGAGAGTTATGCCAGGACCGTCACTGTCGTCTGGACCACAGTGTGCAGGACCGGGAGGCAGAGGGACGTGCAGAGTAAGAGGGGTGCCTGCTGCAGCCCAGGCAGTCACTTCCTGGAGGAAGTGGCGCCTTAGTTGAATTTGAAACAGTATGTTCTGGGGAGCAGGCAAAAGGAGAAGGAAGGGCAGGGTGTTCTGAGTCATGGGATCAGTCTGACTGTAAGACTGAAATATTTATTTGGTTTGTAAAATATAGGGGATTCTTGGGTATCGATGACCAGTGAGACTGGTTTCTTTGGCCTTATGGGTATATAGACACATATGTATGTGAACATGTGTTTGTATGTATATATAGATACATGTGTGCTGTGCTTAGTCGCTCACTTGTGTCCAACTCTTTGTGACCCCATGGACTGTAGCCCGGGAGATTCCTCTGTTCATGGCATTCTTCAGGCAAGACTACTGGAGTGGGTAGCCATTCCTTCTCCATGGGATCGTCCCAGCCCGGGGATCGAGCCCGGGTCTCCTGCGGGTGGATTCTTTACCGTCTGAGCCACTGGGAAGGCCCACATGCCTGTGTGTACACAGTCTCTGTCTCGTCACGGAGAGGAGAGGACGTCAAGAAGTGGTGTGAGAGTCAGAGGGAGTCGGGTGCTGTGGGACCTGAAAACAGGAAAGCCTGACGTGTGTGTCTGTGTGGTCAGGGAGGGGAGTGACCGAGAAGGACCCCAGAAAGGGTGCCACCTTGGCGGCATTCAGAGGGCAGGGGTAGAGAGGGCTCCGCTTGGAGAGAGGGTGTTCCAGGCAGTGGGTCTGTGGTCGTCTGCTGCAGCTTGAAGGTGAGAGTTGGGGTGCGTTTGAGGAACTGAAACACGTTCAGAAGGAAGATGACGATAGGGCTGAAGTGTAGCCCAGGAGGTCTACTTAACTGTTAGAGAGCGTATGCCTGTGAAGCACGTCTGAAAGCCATCAGGGAGAATAGAACTGATCAGGGAACAGATGGGCGCAGGGGCACAGAAACCTGTGTGCAGAGACTCCTCAGAGGGGAGGACGGCCGTGTGAAGGTGTGCAGCAGGTCGCCTCTGCAGGGCCTGCAGCTTATTAGGCTGTGGCGGGAGAGGCGGGGCCGGCAAGAACTAAGATCAGACTCTGGATGGCTTCCCGTTTGATCACAGTGGTAACAGGCAGAGAAACAAATGAGGGGAAAAGACAATGAGTGTCTTTTATATTTAATTCAAGATGGTAACTGGTTTTCCAGCCCAGCATCTCGCTGTTTTCTAAACTTCGTTCTTTAAAAGCTGTAATTTATAGATTTATATGAAGTAACCATTGCCTACCTTATGCCACCTCTGTGTTCTATGTAGACCTCAAAATGCCTATAAGCTTCCTGGATTATAAACTCCATGAAAACAAGGGCACTTCTCTGGAGTTCACAGTAGTGCCTGGCACAGAGTATTTAGTAAATATTTGAGTGAATGCCACTTTATTTTGTGTCCTTGTTTACATGTCAGTCACCCTGAAGATGAGCTCCTTAAGGCTGGGGGTGATGCGTCATGGTCATGTTTGCATTTCCAGTGCAGTACAGAGCCTGACTCACAGCGAGGTCTCAATAAATGTTAACTGTTGCTTCTGTTATTACTCTTTTCATCATCATCATCATCATCATTATCTGCCATTGAAGTGCATTTTTATTTTTGTTAAATTTTAATCTCAGGTATTACATATGAATGGGCTTCCCTGGTGGCTCATACTGTAAGAAATCCCACCTGCACTGCAGGAGACCTGGGTTTGATCTCTGGGGTTGGGAAGATCCCTGGAGGGGAGGGCATGGCAACCCACTCCAGTATTCTTGCCTGGAGAATCCCCACGGACAGAGGACTCAGCAGGCGACACTTCACGGGGTCACAGGGAGTCGGGCACAGCTGAGCAGCTAAACACAGCACAGCACACGACGGAAGGCTATGTAGGATTTTGTTTTCCAGGGGAGGGAGTCCTCAGTTTTAGAGGTTTAGATTTTATTTCAAAGGCAAAAATCTTTAATACTGGCTGATGTAGATAGTATTGACTGTGCTTAATTTCAGATACATCTATATAATGGGAATACAAGAAAGAAACGAGAAGTTGTTTTACCGAATACTGCAAGATGATATTGAAACTCTAATGCCAATTGTATATACACCAACAGTGGGTCTTGCCTGCTCCCAGTACGGACACATCTTTAGAAGACCTAAGTAAGGCTTATTTTTTAAAAATATATTTGCAGATTGCTATTGTGTAGGAAAAAAAAAAATCACAGCACCGATTACATTTCTAGTTTATGCATTGCAGTCTTAGCCAACTACAGTTCCCTTCCTCAAAAAAGCTTAATTTGGACAAAAAGTGTTTCTTTGCAAATCGGATGTGTCATGTCTTTTATTTTGTGAAAATAGCATCATTCATTCCTAACCACCTTTAGGTTATGATTGTTAGAGGAATTGTGCTTTTTTTGTACCCCCAAAAAGTATTCTTCATTTTGGTAGCATATTCTGCAAAATAATCGTTAAAGTTTTTTGGCAGTCTGACTGATTAAGAGAGTGAATCTCATTTTTTATCAATTTTATTTCTATTGCTTGTCATTTTTATGATCTTATACAAATTTTAATTTCACATAGTTCAAGCACCTCCAAATATTTTAAGTGGAAAGGGTCCTGGGATGAGCGTTGGCTCAATTCTTTGAGTAAGTTTCTTCATCCCTCTGCATCTGTTTAATGATAAAGTAGGGATACCAGTACCTTTCAAAGAGCTACTGAGAAGGTCAGATGAGGAAACTGACCAGACAGTTCTTTGTAAATTTATAAGCATTGTGTATATGCTATTTTTACTTAATTTGAGTTTTCTTGCCTTGTTCCTCTAACCTGTAACAAGCTACCACAATCCTTATATTTTTTCCTATATCCTGCATATGTACTGATAGACATAGAAATTCAAACGCTATTGTGATAGCATTTATCTTCAGATTCCTCATCTAGTCCAGTGACTCTCAAACTTTCACGTGCCTGTGAAAACATCTGTGGGACTTACTTAAAATGTTGATCCTTGCCAACTTTCCTCTCCTTCTTATTCCCGAGATATTGGTGAAAAAGAGAAAGGTCTGGAGGTCTGGAGTGTAATGAACACTGTCGGTGATGGTGTGGCAGGTATTCCCCAGGAGACACTGAGGACATTGTCTGTTCCCCCCGTGCGCTGCTATCGTTTAGTATGTGGAGACCTTGCTGTGATCTGGCCCAGTTTCTCAGTTCGTTTATAGCTTCATTTTCACTTAGTGTTTCTCAATTCAGATTAAAGGATAAAGGGAAATAAAAAGGCGTCCATAGCTGCCCGCCCCCCCCCCCCCCCCGCTCGCCCTCACAGAGATTCTGATTCCGTCAGTCTAGCGTTGGGCCCAGGCATTGCTGTCTCACAAAAGCTCCTGATGTGAGTTTGTGGTGCACCAGAGCTAAGAACTCACAGGAACGTAAGGAGCTTTGGGTGAGGACTGATACCATGTATCATTTATGCAGTGACAGTGCATAAAAGTTTTGCTTTTTGACAGTGAAGATGGTCATTGAGTCATGGTTGGTTAACCCCTGGCCAGTTAAATCGGAATCTCTGAGGGTAGAACCCCGGCATTGAAAAGAAAGCTCAGCAGCTGATTCTGCTGTGTCGGGCAGCTCTGGTTGAGGGACTGTTTAAACTGATGGGAGCTGGGATAGTAGTGCCAGAGCTAAGATATCCGTGGGAAGAGTGGATAAACAGCAGGATCCTGCTGTAGAGCGAAGGGAGCTACGTTCATTATCCTGTGATAAGCCATAATGGAGAAGAGTATATGTAACAGTTACGTGTATCTATATGTGTGTGTGTGTAACTGAATCACTGATGGACAGCAGAAATTAGCACCACATTGTGAATCATCTATCCTTCAGTAAAGAACCATTTTTTAAAAAAGATGCTGATGAGAGCGTTAAATGTAAGCATCCGTGTGAAGGTCCTGGGTGCCCGCTGGCACTCACCTCGACTTGCCCTGGTCTAGACCCTGTGTTTCTTTCCCCCATCGCTTCCTTCCGCTCTCCCGTGTTTGAAACCTGAACTAATTATCTCAATTGGATAACAACATACTGTGTTTAGAATAACTTTTTACTTTTTTCTAATGCTTTAAGGATGTATTTTTTATGTGAAATCACTATAGTTTTCTTCTCTCCCTTCCTATTCCTTCAGATTTCAAGCTTTTGGTGACTTTTAAAAATAGCTTACTTAGTGCTCTCATGTTTTCCTGGATTGATGGGATGTCTTTATGTTGCTTTTTCTGGAGGCATATTGAGTTTATTTGAGCAGTAGACATGGATACATTTCTTCTTGGGTAAAATGATCACATCGTTTAATAAGAATCTTTCTTGCAGCTACTGTGTGAGCAATGCTATTATAGCTTGAAGTAGCTGAAAATATTTCAAAGTAAACCAGTGTGACTTAGCTAAATCTGCCTGGAAACTACACTGTCTTGATGTTTTTATTAAAATATCTAAATATTCCAAGTATGAACAAAAACTTAGGAATAAAACAAAAACTGTTGTGAAATGCAAAGGTGTTTTTGTTCTGTTGCAGGGGATTGTTTATTTCGATCTCAGACAGAGGTCATGTTAGATCAATTGTGGATAACTGGCCAGAAAATCATGTTAAGGTACTAATAGCACAACCTTCCTTTCACGATGTTTTATTCTTTCTATGTAAGCTACCTCTCATTTCCAAGAACAGTGTTTTTCATTGTCGCTCTGCTTTACGTTGTACTTACATACATGCAGATTTAGTGCCCTGAGGAAATCATGGTAGTCATTACAAAAGGGGTTGTTGGTATAGAGCTTGCCCTGGGATGGAGGGAGAAAGGCGAGCCTGCTCACTTCAGTACCACTGCTCCCTCCTGCCTTCAGTGACTGTTATTCTAGGCGGGCCATGAGGAGGATTCATAATGTCTTTTTTCTTCTAAATCTAAGGTGGATTTAGATGCTTAATCAATCTGGCTGTTTTTCATAACACAAAAACTAATGACTTATTTAAGACCTTTTAGTAGGCCCCGGTGTTTATTACAGGCAGTAATCGTACTTGCCTTTGTTGCATGTCTTCCTCACCAAAATAATCATGGGTGAATTATCATTTGTTCAAAGAGTCTAGAAAAACTTTGGTCAGATCATTAAATCCACAGTATCGTCTTAACACTTTGTAGGTATTATTTTACTAATTCTAATGGATAACAACATACTGTGTTTAGAATAACTTTTTACTTTTTTCTAATGCTTTAAGGATGTATTTTTTATGTGAAATCACTATAGTTTTCTTCTCTCCCTTCCTATTCCTTCAGATTTCAAGCTTTTGGTGACTTTTAAAAATAGCTTACTTAGTGCTCTCATGTTTTCCTGGATTGATGGGATGTCTTTATGTTGCTTTTTCTGGAGGCATATTGAGTTTATTTGAGCAGTAGACATGGATACATTTCTTCTTGGGTAAAATGATCACATCGTTTAATAAGAATCTTTCTTGCAGCTACTGTGTGAGCAATGCTATTATAGCTTGAAGTAGCTGAAAATATTTCAAAGTAAACCAGTGTGACTTAGCTAAATCTGCCTGGAAACTACACTGTCTTGATGTTTTTATTAAAATATCTAAATATTCCAAGTATGAACAAAAACTTAGGAATAAAACAAAAACTGTTGTGAAATGCAAAGGTGTTTTTGTTCTGTTGCAGGGGATTGTTTATTTCGATCTCAGACAGAGGTCATGTTAGATCAATTGTGGATAACTGGCCAGAAAATCATGTTAAGGTACTAATAGCACAACCTTCCTTTCACGATGTTTTATTCTTTCTATGTAAGCTACCTCTCATTTCCAAGAACAGTGTTTTTCATTGTCGCTCTGCTTTACGTTGTACTTACATACATGCAGATTTAGTGCCCTGAGGAAATCATGGTAGTCATTACAAAAGGGGTTGTTGGTATAGAGCTTGCCCTGGGATGGAGGGAGAAAGGCGAGCCTGCTCACTTCAGTACCACTGCTCCCTCCTGCCTTCAGTGACTGTTATTCTAGGCGGGCCATGAGGAGGATTCATAATGTCTTTTTTCTTCTAAATCTAAGGTGGATTTAGATGCTTAATCAATCTGGCTGTTTTTCATAACACAAAAACTAATGACTTATTTAAGACCTTTTAGTAGGCCCCGGTGTTTATTACAGGCAGTAATCGTACTTGCCTTTGTTGCATGTCTTCCTCACCAAAATAATCATGGGTGAATTATCATTTGTTCAAAGAGTCTAGAAAAACTTTGGTCAGATCATTAAATCCACAGTATCGTCTTAACACTTTGTAGGTATATTTTTTATTCTAGATTTTTTTTCCACCATTGCTGAGGTTTTTATTGTTTGGCTTCAGGTATTATTTGAAGTAGCATGTGATTTCTAAGCTCCTTATTTTTCTCTTAGGGTTAATCCTTATCAGAAGTTTGTTCCTCCCTCCCCTGCTTAGTCATTGTGCACATATTTAAGTTGATACTCTAGTCACAAATGTTCCACTCCTACACCAGAGACAGGGAAAGCAGATCTAGTTTAGTTTTCTTTTTTTACATCTAGATTCTAGAAATCCTAGAATTTAAAAGTATTTCTGGTTGGTTTATTTTGAAAGTTAGTTAAGAAACAATTCTATTTCTTAAAGTGAGAATGAAAGTATGTGAAGAAAATCTTTATTTTTGAGGTATTTTTGTTTATTTAATAGTAGTTTTTCTGAGGTATAATGCACATACGATGCAGTTCACCAGCTTAATATGTAAACTCAGTAATTTGTAGTATATTCAGAGTTGTGCAGCCGTCACAATTTAGAAGATTTCATCCAACTTCCTCATCCCCACCCACCCGAAAAGCCCTGTGCCTGTCAGAGGTCGCTCCCTGCCCCCTCCCCCCAGCCCTAGACCACCACTAATGTACTTTCTTTCTCTGTAGATTTACGTATTCATGTGAATGGATAATAGAGTACGTTCTATTTTGTGATGAAGTCTTTTTTAAAATGCTTTTGCTTAGTGCGCCATTTGGGACAACTTTTAATTGGTGTATTTTTTTTGTAATTAAGGCTGTCGTGGTGACTGATGGAGAGAGAATTCTGGGTCTTGGCGATCTGGGTGTCTATGGAATGGGAATTCCAGTAGGAAAGCTTTGTTTGTATACAGCTTGTGCAGGGATACGGCCTGATAGATGCCTGCCTGTGTGTATTGACGTAGGAACTGACAATCCAGTGAGTAAAATTACTTTCCCTCTTTGACCCTTTTCTCATAGCTTTATTACATTCCTCTTTTAAAGGTAAGAGGAAATCCTATGATTAGATGTTAGCTTTTGTCTTAAACTTCTCTTACTGTGTGTACAAATAAAAGTAGATTAGTATGATTAAACATTTTTTTGAAGAAGAGCAATATAGTTTTGAAAATTATTAATTTTTTTATTTTGCAATTTCTGTTTTAAAGAGTATGTTTAAGTTGGTTATGTAACAGAAAGCTTTCACGTTTACATTTGTTGTCTTCTACAGGCACTCTTAAAGGATCCATTTTATATGGGTCTGTACCAGAAAAGGGATCGATCACAGCGCTACGATGACCTGATTGATGAGTTTATGAAGGCCATTACTGACAGGTATTTTTTAAAGTTTGAGTATATGAAAGCATCTTAGAAAAAAAAAAAAGAACTGCTGTCTTGTTTTCCTTTATCTCTTGTGAAGATAGGTGTAAGGAGATTTGGTGTTGGGTAACTTTGATTCTTTCCTGCCTGAGTTGATGTGCTGATGTGGGGTCCTGCCCTCTGCTTAGCCTTCCCAGTTATCCGACAGCTGAGCGCGCTGAGGCCTGAGGTCTGCCTTCGTGGCTCCTAACACACCCTCCCTGTGCCGCTCCCTCAGCCTTTGGCAGCCAGGCTCATTCTGCCATTCCAGAGACATCCTTGTGCAGCTTTTAAATTCTGGCTTTCTCTCTCCTCCTGTCTGCAGCATCTGACCAGGTTTTCCGCGGCTCCATTCTTGAAATTCTCTCTACTGCCTGAAATTCTCTCTTCCCTTAAACTAAGAAGACTTTCCTAACTTGGTCTTTCTTCCACCTTCTTTGTCTCCTTTGTCATCTCCACTAATTTTTTCTTGTTCTCGTCTGTTAAATGCGGGTGAGTACATAGTTCTCTTTTGAGTCATGTAACCTGTGACCTTTATGCATGTGACTCCGCAGTCCATGAAAACCTGTCTGTAGTCCCACCTCCCACTGAGGCTTGCATTTCCACCAACTGCTCCTTTGTATTCATGTCCAAAACAGCCCCTTCCCTTTCCTAATTGCCCATCTTCTATAAATCCAGCCTCTGTTCATGGCAGTAACGTGCGCCCTATCGCCAAACCTTTGATCTTGGTCTCACCTTTGACCCTTCCTCCTCTTCTGTCAACTCCATACGGTGTCGTTCAGTCCTCAAATGTAGTTGGTACTACCCTTACAGGCCTCAGAAGTGTATCTTTCTTTTCCATTGCCACATCCTTTCTGCAGTTCCTCATCTGTCTTGGATTCTTCGAAACCTTCCTCCAGCCTCTGTCTGTTTGGTCTTCACCTCACCACCAGATTAGTCTTTTAAAACATGCCCTTCGTTGCCTCGTTCTTTTGCTTAACTGTTTTTTTCCCGGCTGCACCTCATGGCATATAGGATCTTAGTTCCCCAACCAGGGCTTGAACTGTGGCCCCTGCAGTGGGAGTGTGGCATCTTAACCACTGGATCGCCAGGGAAGCTTCCCTGCCCTTCCTTTTGGGTTATGGGTACCTGGAAGATCCTAAACATTAACCAGTTAATTTAAGATTCTAAACATGGTCAAAGTTGGCATAACTAAAACTAAACTTTTTATCATCTGGGACATTGCCACCTCCTCCCCTTCCCCTTCTTAGTCATCCAGGCCGCCTTGGCATTTTAACGTTCCTCTCCCTTCCCAGGTGGTCCTTCTCATCGAGTTCTGTTTGTTCGTTCTGATGTCTCGTCATTAATTGTCCCGTCACTTCCTGTGGCTCCTGCTTCAGATCTCTTGGCTTCATCTCCTCTCGGCTTTCTGGCTCTGTTTCCTTCTCTGTCATCGCTCTACGCAGTGATATGTGCTGCACATCACTGGCAGCTTTGTCATTCCTAGAGCACATCTTAAATGAGTTCTTCCCTTCTCCAGCCTTCAGTGACGCTCCATCAGATACAGAATAAAGTCCCCCTTCCGAGTTTTGCTTTCAGGATCCTCTCTTACCCTGGCTCCAACCTCTCTTAACTAACTTTTCCCTTGTACTTTCATATAAACCCTGAAATGTGCAGCCAGACTCAGAAATCCAAGGTCAGCAAAAATATACCTTGTTTTCCTTCCTACCAGTTTAATTTTTAAGGCCCAAATAAAGTTCTACCTCCTTTCAAGCCTTCCCATGCTTCACCTCACCCAGATGATCGATATCCTTTTCTGAATGCCAGTGAATTCATATAGCAATTATTTTTTAAGTTCATATTTAATATTGACATTCCTGTGTTCCTGTTTAACTGTGAATGCAATGAAAATTCACATATCAAACATATACTTTTTGAAATTCAGAGGTAGAAATCTCTTTCTTTTTAGGAAGTTATTTGTGCTCATATTGCTGGGCACCCTCCAAGGCACTTGGAAATAGTTTATATAGGTCCATCATGGTACTACATACATTTTAAGCATCCCATAAATTTTTTTGAATGAATAGATAGAGTTTTCTATATTTTGAGTCTAGTCTTTCACAGATTCTGAAAATGCTCCTGTGGCCTTAAGTGAACTAACTTAGTACATTGTTTCAAAAATGTGATTATAAGAAATATTAGACAAGAAAGCTGCTTGAAAGTGGTATTTCAACATGACCGTCATGGGCTTTGCTGTTTTTAGGTATGGACGGAACACACTTATCCAGTTTGAAGACTTTGGAAATCATAATGCATTCAGGTTCTTGAGAAAATATCGAGAAAAGTACTGTACCTTCAATGATGATATTCAAGGTAAAGCAAAAAGAAAGCCTTAGGTTTTTTTTTTTTTTTTAAACTTTTATTTATTTATTTTTGGCTGTTCTGGGTCTTTGTTGATGTGTGAGTTTAGCTGCTCTGTGGTGTGTGGGATCTTCCCGATCAGGGATCGAACCTGTGTCTCCTGCATTGGCAGGCAGGTTCTTATCCACTGAGCCACAAGGGAAGTCCCAGCCTTAGGTTTTTGATTATTACTTTAAAACAAATTTCTTCTGTGTGCCCATTTTTACTTTTGATGTTTTGCTCTTCTCACAGGGACAGCTGCAGTTGCTCTGGCCGGTCTCCTTGCGGCACAGAAAGTCATTGATAAACCGATCTCAGATCACAGAATTTTATTTCTT
The DNA here is from genome assembly GCA_022376925.1 of Tragulus kanchil. Classification (NCBI taxonomy): domain Eukaryota; kingdom Metazoa; phylum Chordata; class Mammalia; order Artiodactyla; family Tragulidae; genus Tragulus; species Tragulus kanchil. The sequence continues at coordinate 142,702,177 of JAIOJX010000003.1, forward strand.
GGAGCAGGAGAGGTAAGTTTCTGTGAGCTTTTAGGATTGAAAACCTACCCTCTCCTTTAGAATCAGAAAACGGGTATAATGAACTTCTAATTTTGTTAAGATAGAGGGCTTTCCCCTTACCATCTTTTTTCCCAAGCCTTCCCATGCTTCACCTCACCCAGATGATCGATATCCTTTTCTGAATGCCAGTGAATTCATATAGCAATTATTTTTTAAGTTCATATTTAATATTGACATTCCTGTGTTCCTGTTTAACTGTGAATGCAATGAAAATTCACATATCAAACATATACTTTTTGAAATTCAGAGGTAGAAATCTCTTTCTTTTTAGGAAGTTATTTGTGCTCATATTGCTGGGCACCCTCCAAGGCACTTGGAAATAGTTTATATAGGTCCATCATGGTACTACATACATTTTAAGCATCCCATAAATTTTTTTGAATGAATAGATAGAGTTTTCTATATTTTGAGTCTAGTCTTTCACAGATTCTGAAAATGCTCCTGTGGCCTTAAGTGAACTAACTTAGTACATTGTTTCAAAAATGTGATTATAAGAAATATTAGACAAGAAAGCTGCTTGAAAGTGGTATTTCAACATGACCGTCATGGGCTTTGCTGTTTTTAGGTATGGACGGAACACACTTATCCAGTTTGAAGACTTTGGAAATCATAATGCATTCAGGTTCTTGAGAAAATATCGAGAAAAGTACTGTACCTTCAATGATGATATTCAAGGTAAAGCAAAAAGAAAGCCTTAGGTTTTTTTTTTTTTTTTAAACTTTTATTTATTTATTTTTGGCTGTTCTGGGTCTTTGTTGATGTGTGAGTTTAGCTGCTCTGTGGTGTGTGGGATCTTCCCGATCAGGGATCGAACCTGTGTCTCCTGCATTGGCAGGCAGGTTCTTATCCACTGAGCCACAAGGGAAGTCCCAGCCTTAGGTTTTTGATTATTACTTTAAAACAAATTTCTTCTGTGTGCCCATTTTTACTTTTGATGTTTTGCTCTTCTCACAGGGACAGCTGCAGTTGCTCTGGCCGGTCTCCTTGCGGCACAGAAAGTCATTGATAAACCGATCTCAGATCACAGAATTTTATTTCTTGGAGCAGGAGAGGTAAGTTTCTGTGAGCTTTTAGGATTGAAAACCTACCCTCTCCTTTAGAATCAGAAAACGGGTATAATGAACTTCTAATTTTGTTAAGATAGAGGGCATAAATTTAAGGCCTCTGTTGTGAAATAGGTAATTTAAAATGTTTGGAAAGCATCTCACAAAGAACCCAGTTTTGCATGCCTTGTAAGGGAAGAACAGACCCAGTACTCCTATTCCTTGCACCATGGAATTCTCTCATGTAAAGTAGCTTAGCATTGCACTGTGCACTAGTCTTTATTTTTTAAATTTATGTTTTGTTGGACAGGCTGCTCTTGGAATTGCAAATCTTATAGTCATGGCTATGGTAGAAAACGGGCTCTCAGAAGAAGAGGCACAAAAGAAAATTTGGATGGTTGACAAGTTTGGTTTATTATTTAAGGTACGGTATTCCGAAACTTGGAGAAGTAAAGGAATGTTTTACAGTGATATTTTTAGGTTTTTCTTTCATGTTCAAATCATAATCTCTATGTTGGCACCAGACTTATTCTTTCTTGCTCTGTTTTCTGACTCTTGAACTTTCTCAACCTAGTGGTTTTTAATGTGAAGTCAGAAGTTCCTAATTCTTAGCAGAACATCTGATATTTGAGCAGAAATTTTTTAACCCTTTTGAGATCATAATATCTTGTAGCAATCTAATAGAAATATATGGATCCTTTTCCCAGAAAAGGGCAAGGTATTCCTAAGGTCACGTGATGGATAACAGGTTTATCCCAAGTCACCTTGGTATGCTTTCTTCCTATCATTGATCACCATTCCTAGTCACTTAAGAAATGCTGTATATTTTATACTGTGTAATACATCAAAACATAAGCAAACTATTTCATAGTTGAACTTAGCCAGTACACAATGCTTTTGTATTTTTGTGATGACGTTGGTGTAGCAGCTATTTGTCATTTACATCTTTGGAGCAGTCTTATGTCAGTGTCCTTTCCTCCAATTCTGAAATCTTTTCTTAATTAGTACCAGCGTTCTACTAGTACAAAAACAGTGAAATGAAAAGTTCAAGTATGTGAATGAAAATCTTGAATGCTTAAAAAAATTTTTAAAATTTCCAGATAGTTTCTGTGAGCTTTTAGGATTGAAAACCTACCCTCTCCTTTAGAATCAGAAAACGGGTATAATGAACTTCTAATTTTGTTAAGATAGAGGGCATAAATTTAAGGCCTCTGTTGTGAAATAGGTAATTTAAAATGTTTGGAAAGCATCTCACAAAGAACCCAGTTTTGCATGCCTTGTAAGGGAAGAACAGACCCAGTACTCCTATTCCTTGCACCATGGAATTCTCTCATGTAAAGTAGCTTAGCATTGCACTGTGCACTAGTCTTTATTTTTTAAATTTATGTTTTGTTGGACAGGCTGCTCTTGGAATTGCAAATCTTATAGTCATGGCTATGGTAGAAAACGGGCTCTCAGAAGAAGAGGCACAAAAGAAAATTTGGATGGTTGACAAGTTTGGTTTATTATTTAAGGTACGGTATTCCGAAACTTGGAGAAGTAAAGGAATGTTTTACAGTGATATTTTTAGGTTTTTCTTTCATGTTCAAATCATAATCTCTATGTTGGCACCAGACTTATTCTTTCTTGCTCTGTTTTCTGACTCTTGAACTTTCTCAACCTAGTGGTTTTTAATGTGAAGTCAGAAGTTCCTAATTCTTAGCAGAACATCTGATATTTGAGCAGAAATTTTTTAACCCTTTTGAGATCATAATATCTTGTAGCAATCTAATAGAAATATATGGATCCTTTTCCCAGAAAAGGGCAAGGTATTCCTAAGGTCACGTGATGGATAACAGGTTTATCCCAAGTCACCTTGGTATGCTTTCTTCCTATCATTGATCACCATTCCTAGTCACTTAAGAAATGCTGTATATTTTATACTGTGTAATACATCAAAACATAAGCAAACTATTTCATAGTTGAACTTAGCCAGTACACAATGCTTTTGTATTTTTGTGATGACGTTGGTGTAGCAGCTATTTGTCATTTACATCTTTGGAGCAGTCTTATGTCAGTGTCCTTTCCTCCAATTCTGAAATCTTTTCTTAATTAGTACCAGCGTTCTACTAGTACAAAAACAGTGAAATGAAAAGTTCAAGTATGTGAATGAAAAATCTTGAATGCTTAAATGATAAATACTTTTTAAAGTTTTTTAAAAATTTACCAGATATTGTGATGATCTCATTTAATCTTTTTTTAAAATCTCGTTTGATCTTATCAAAAATTCTATGAAGTTTTACAAATGAGGAAACAAGTGTAAAAAGATCAGGTCACTTTTCCAACCTTCTAAGTGATGGAGGTGGGATCCACACCCAGTTAGCCTGATGGTGAATCCTATACTCTTAATCAACTGTGCTGCCTCCTGAAAGCATAACTGCCATTGTTTGCTTGTGTGTCAGATGCAAGGATTATAAGACATTGTACCTGGAAGGCCGTTGGGGAGTATATATATTTTTACTAGTACACAGTGAGTTTGGTGCTTCTATTTGTGATATTTGTCTTCATGAATGTTTTGATTCTTTATCATGTTTTCAATAAGTCAAGTCTAGGATGAATGTGAGAAACTGTGTACATCTGCAAGTACAGGGTATATTTTTCCTTCAGCATGAGTTTTAGGTTTCATATCTCTCCTGGGGACCCAAAACACTGCCATCCTTTTTGAGACTTTGAGAGTTTCCTCTTGAAGCCCTCACGGAAGAGCTGTGATCTTCCTGGAAGCAAGCATGTGACACCTCTGTTCTGAGAACCTGGATCTGCTGAGGCTGTATTTCAGTCTTTTAATTAACTCTCCAACCAGGTGATGATAATATGGTGCTTTTCCCAGCCCCTGCTGATCTTTACCTGGGGTTTTCCTGAAACTCATGGGAAAAATCGCCTTTGCAGGGAAGAGGTCTTCTGTTTTGCTGAAATACGGATATATATTTCTTGGCCTGGTTGGTTTTTTTCATTCAATGTGTTTTTGTTTGCTTTAAATCATTGAGAAGTTCTTCACTGTTCTAATATGTTAATGGTATACCTCCTGCCCTTGTGACAGTACTGGGGAGTGAGTTCTAATAGTTTTTGACCTGGGATTGGGTGAGGAAAGCATATTAATTTTATTCAGCTGTCTTAAACCAGAATTCCCCTTTTCTCTTGTTTCTGAAGTCTTGGCTGGTGTAAGTTCATAATGTCTATCTGAAATTCTGAAATCCTTGATTTTTTCCTGAAATTCATTTGGTAATCATTCCAACAGACCTGAGTTTACCTGCTAACTTTGACAGCAAGACCAAAGACGGTTATTTCTATCTTCACCTTTTGTGTTTGGTGTGACTATTCATAACTTCCACTCAGTGATGGAGTGCCCATTGGGAGGGTGTTTGTGATATATTATCATAAGACATGTCTAAAATACGGGATTTTAAGCTCTAAAATGCAGCTAATCCAGATAAAGAATTGTAGGCCTTTGTGCCCTCGTGGATTTAGGAGGGCTTCACAAAGTAAATGAGTTTTTGAGAGGGATTAGAAAGTTTTTATTCTAATGGAATGTTTTTTAAAATTTTTGTGTATTTATTTTGGCTGTTCTGGGTTTTCACTGCTGCCACGGGCTCTTTTCTAGTTGCAGGGAGTGGGGGCCGCTCTCTGGTTGAGGTGAGCAGGCTTCTTGTTGCTGTGACTTCTCTTGTTGTGGAACTCAGGCTCTAGGGCACATGGGCTTCAGTAGTTGCAGCACATGGGCTCCATAGTTGGGGCTCCATGGCTCTGGAGCACAGGCTCCATAGTTGGGGCTCATAGGCTTAGTTGCTCCACAGCATGTGGGATCTTCCCGGATCAGGGATCGAACCTGTGTCTCCTGCCTTGGCAGGCGAACTCTTTACCACTGAGCTACCAAGAAAGCCCTCTAATGGAATTTTATGTGTGTTTTATATTTGGGTTTATGAGCAATATGAAAGTAGAATTGGAAGATATGGGTGGAAGAGAAACATAAATGAAAATGAAAAGACGTTCTTCCTTTGGAAACAATATGTGACATATTGATGTCTTTTCAATTAATCCTCAGTAAATATTTACTAAAAAGTTATATTGTATCAAAAATTTCAGGGACGGAAAGCTAAAATAGAAAGTCATCAGGAACCGTTTGCTCACCCAGCCCCAGAGAGCCTACCTGATACTTTTGAAGATGCAGTAAATATACTTAAGCCTTCGGCTATAATTGGTGAGTAAAGTCATTGCCAGATCATTCTGTTACTTACCTGTATAACGCCAGTCCCTTTTCTCTTGTTTCTGAAGTCTTGGCTGGTGTAAGTTCATAATGTCTATCTGAAATTCTGAAATCCTTGATTTTTTCCTGAAATTCATTTGGTAATCATTCCAACAGACCTGAGTTTACCTGCTAACTTTGACAGCAAGACCAAAGACGGTTATTTCTATCTTCACCTTTTGTGTTTGGTGTGACTATTCATAACTTCCACTCAGTGATGGAGTGCCCATTGGGAGGGTGTTTGTGATATATTATCATAAGACATGTCTAAAATACGGGATTTTAAGCTCTAAAATGCAGCTAATCCAGATAAAGAATTGTAGGCCTTTGTGCCCTCGTGGATTTAGGAGGGCTTCACAAAGTAAATGAGTTTTTGAGAGGGATTAGAAAGTTTTTATTCTAATGGAATGTTTTTTAAAATTTTTGTGTATTTATTTTGGCTGTTCTGGGTTTTCACTGCTGCCACGGGCTCTTTTCTAGTTGCAGGGAGTGGGGGCCGCTCTCTGGTTGAGGTGAGCAGGCTTCTTGTTGCTGTGACTTCTCTTGTTGTGGAACTCAGGCTCTAGGGCACATGGGCTTCAGTAGTTGCAGCACATGGGCTCCATAGTTGGGGCTCCATGGCTCTGGAGCACAGGCTCCATAGTTGGGGCTCATAGGCTTAGTTGCTCCACAGCATGTGGGATCTTCCCGGATCAGGGATCGAACCTGTGTCTCCTGCCTTGGCAGGCGAACTCTTTACCACTGAGCTACCAAGAAAGCCCTCTAATGGAATTTTATGTGTGTTTTATATTTGGGTTTATGAGCAATATGAAAGTAGAATTGGAAGATATGGGTGGAAGAGAAACATAAATGAAAATGAAAAGACGTTCTTCCTTTGGAAACAATATGTGACATATTGATGTCTTTTCAATTAATCCTCAGTAAATATTTACTAAAAAGTTATATTGTATCAAAAATTTCAGGGACGGAAAGCTAAAATAGAAAGTCATCAGGAACCGTTTGCTCACCCAGCCCCAGAGAGCCTACCTGATACTTTTGAAGATGCAGTAAATATACTTAAGCCTTCGGCTATAATTGGTGAGTAAAGTCATTGCCAGATCATTCTGTTACTTACCTGTATAACGCCAGTCATAACTTCCCTGCAGGACTACTAAAAGTGAAATGACAAATTTTTACCTGGCTTTCAGCATATATAATGTTTTCTGTGATAGATTTTTTTTTAAATTAACCTTTATCAGAGTATAATTGTTTTACAATGTGTGTTAGTTCCTGCTGTACAACAAAGTGAATAAGCTATGCATACACCCATACCCCCTCTTTTTTGGATTTCCTCCCCATTTAGGCCACCACAGATGTGATAACTATTTTTTAAACTGAAGTAGACCTGACGTGCAATCTCATATAAGTGACAGCTGTGCCATGCAGTGATTCACAGTTTCTAGAGGCTGTTCTCCACGTAGAGTTGTTGAAAATGCTGGCTGTGTTGCCTGTGTTGTATCTGATAGGTACAGTGTGTGAAGTTCTGTTAACAGATGTTGCCTGTACTTTTAGCTTCTAGAAGCTGTGCAACTGCTCATGCTTTGCTTTTAGAGTTGGCATGACTGGTGGGCCCAGAACCTGAAGCAGATCAAGGTTATCTGACAGACTGTACCAAGAAAGTCCTATTCAGAGTCAAAGGTTTTCATTGGCAACAAAGCTGAAAGCTTTTGGTATGTTTTAAGCATCAGGCATTGCCTAGCTGGCATCAGCCTATGCAACATAGCATTGAGTTCATAGCAGAAAATGTAAAGTCTTTAAAAGAGAGACCATTTCATTTTCTATATACTGTCAGAGTTGACTTGATCATTTTTCTTGTAATTTTACCAATTTCTTGGAGGAGCCCTTTGAAACATTAAATAGTTAAGCTGACTGTTTTAAGTCACAAACAGTAAGTACTTACGGTTAGGAACAGGATGATTGGAATTCATTTTGTGGAGAAGTAATCTTAATGATTGTGAGTGCATTTCTCTCAGAACTCCATATGGAAACCTCAGAACCTTGTCCATTGATTTCTGAGTAGGGACGGAAAGCTAAAAAAAAGTCATCAGGAACCGTTTGCTCACCCAGCCCCAGAGAGCCTACCTGATACTTTTGAAGATGCAGTAAATATACTTAAGCCTTCGGCTATAATTGGTGAGTAAAGTCATTGCCAGATCATTCTGTTACTTACCTGTATAACGCCAGTCATAACTTCCCTGCAGGACTACTAAAAGTGAAATGACAAATTTTTACCTGGCTTTCAGCATATATAATGTTTTCTGTGATAGATTTTTTTTTAAATTAACCTTTATCAGAGTATAATTGTTTTACAATGTGTGTTAGTTCCTGCTGTACAACAAAGTGAATAAGCTATGCATACACCCATACCCCCTCTTTTTTGGATTTCCTCCCCATTTAGGCCACCACAGATGTGATAACTATTTTTTAAACTGAAGTAGACCTGACGTGCAATCTCATATAAGTGACAGCTGTGCCATGCAGTGATTCACAGTTTCTAGAGGCTGTTCTCCACGTAGAGTTGTTGAAAATGCTGGCTGTGTTGCCTGTGTTGTATCTGATAGGTACAGTGTGTGAAGTTCTGTTAACAGATGTTGCCTGTACTTTTAGCTTCTAGAAGCTGTGCAACTGCTCATGCTTTGCTTTTAGAGTTGGCATGACTGGTGGGCCCAGAACCTGAAGCAGATCAAGGTTATCTGACAGACTGTACCAAGAAAGTCCTATTCAGAGTCAAAGGTTTTCATTGGCAACAAAGCTGAAAGCTTTTGGTATGTTTTAAGCATCAGGCATTGCCTAGCTGGCATCAGCCTATGCAACATAGCATTGAGTTCATAGCAGAAAATGTAAAGTCTTTAAAAGAGAGACCATTTCATTTTCTATATACTGTCAGAGTTGACTTGATCATTTTTCTTGTAATTTTACCAATTTCTTGGAGGAGCCCTTTGAAACATTAAATAGTTAAGCTGACTGTTTTAAGTCACAAACAGTAAGTACTTACGGTTAGGAACAGGATGATTGGAATTCATTTTGTGGAGAAGTAATCTTAATGATTGTGAGTGCATTTCTCTCAGAACTCCATATGGAAACCTCAGAACCTTGTCCATTGATTTGGTTCCTGAGAGTCAAGGAAACAAGAAGTTTAATTCTTTGAGAACTCACAGATTCCTGAGAATGTGTCACATATCTCCCCATGTTGAAACACTGAGTATATATTCCTTTTTCACATGAGGAAGACAAGCACAGAGATGTTAAATGACGTGCCCAAGATTCGCATTTCACACGGGCGGGGCGACAGAGCAAGTGCTAATGCTCTGGTCTCCAGATCAGTGTTTTTCTTTATTACTTGTTGGTTTGTAAAATGGAATTTAAACTCTCTTTGACTGTTGAGTGCAAGTCTCTTCATTGGATGAGCTACATAAGCACTCGGCTGAGGCTGTACTTGGTCATACCCAGATTCCCCCTCTGTGGGTTAAGTGTTATTTGTTCACGCTGTGCTTCTGTACCCTGTACACTGAGCACCTGTTGCTGGTTTTCCGATTTTCTGTTTACTGTGTTGTTTTTTTCTCTCAACTGTAAGCTGCCTGCATTGCAGTCATTTTTATATCCCAGTGGCCTGTGTGCAATGTCTGAGGCATTGTAAGGGCTTACTAAACATTCATCAAACTGATCTATATCAAGAAAGTGGGTGACTGTAGGGAAGATCGTTTTTTCCCCTTCTAAGCGCCTATTATTTTATAATGAGCACCAGAGTTTAACAAGTTAGCATTTGAGATGCAAGTTTTTTCATTCAGAAAGAACCTTACTTGGGGTAAAATACACATAACATAAAATTTGCCCTCATAGCCATTTATAGTTATGAACTGACCACAGTGAGGTAGTGGTGAGTGCAATCATACTGTTGTACAGCCCATTGGCGGAACTCTTCACCATGTAAAACTGAAGCTCTGCGCTTATTCAGCTACAGGAGAGAGAGAGTCTCTTTTTTTGGCTGTGCCTTGCAGCATGCGGAGTCTGAGTGCCCTGACCAGCGATCAAGCCTGTGCCCCTGCGTTGGGAGCACAGAGTGCTAACCACTGGCCTGTCAGGGAATTCCCTGGAGGTGGTCTGGTACTCTATTTTTTTAATTGTTCACAATTTACCATGCCGGGGATAGATAATATTTCTGTAAAAATCTTAGCATTTTTATTGTTTCTACTGTCAGGTGTACAATTGGAATTATCTCAGCAGTGCAAAATCTTGCCTTTGTAATGGGAGTTTGCCTGTGCTTTTGTTAAACCTGGAGTAGAAACGCTGTTGATGAGAATGCTATATTTTACCTATAATGAAGTGGCTTTCTTTTTCCCCCTTCATTTGTTATAGGAGTTGCAGGAGCTGGCCGACTTTTCACTCCTGGTGTAATCAAAGCCATGGCTGAAATCAATGAAAGGCCTGTAATATTTGCATTAAGCAACCCTACGGCACAGGCTGAGTGCACAGCTGAAGAAGCATACACACTTACAGAGGTATTCATGATAGAATGAAATGGTTATGTCTGTTGCTGCCCTCTCTTAGTCTGTTAATTACACATTCTTGAATAGTTCTTTTTACAGTTGCTCTAGAGATACAGGCATCATCAAATTCTGATGTCAGTTACTGCTTGGACTAATTCTGGAAAGCACTTACTGTGTATATCCATTTTAACACTTTCTAGCCTTTGTGATATTGTTTTACATTTTAGTTCTCTGTATATTTTAAATCCCAAAAGACACTGCTTTTGTTTTAAACAGAAATTACTCATTTAGATTTACCTACATGTTAATATTTTCTATTGCTGTTGCATCCTTTATGCATGTCTGTGCTTCTATCTAGGAATATTTCTTCTACGGAAGAACTTTTTGTCGGGGCGAGGGTTGGGGAGGGAGGAGGCGGGCGGGCCACTTCTCTTGGTCTTTCATTTATCTGTTTTCATCGAGGGGATCGCGTGAGGTAGTGGTGAGTGCAATCATACTGTTGTACAGCCCATTGGCGGAACTCTTCACCATGTAAAACTGAAGCTCTGCGCTTATTCAGCTACAGGAGAGAGAGAGTCTCTTTTTGGCTGTGCCTTGCAGCATCGGAGTCTGAGTGCCCTGACCAGCGATCAAGCCTGTGCCCCTGCGTTGGGAGCACAGAGTGCTAACCACTGGCCTGTCAGGGAATTCCCTGGAGGTGGTCTGGTACTCTATTTTTTTAATTGTTCACAATTTACCATGCCGGGGATAGATAATATTTCTGTAAAAATCTTAGCATTTTTATTGTTTCTACTGTCAGGTGTACAATTGGAATTATCTCAGCAGTGCAAAATCTTGCCTTTGTAATGGGAGTTTGCCTGTGCTTTTGTTAAACCTGGAGTAGAAACGCTGTTGATGAGAATGCTATATTTTACCTATAATGAAGTGGCTTTCTTTTTCCCCCTTCATTTGTTATAGGAGTTGCAGGAGCTGGCCGACTTTTCACTCCTGGTGTAATCAAAGCCATGGCTGAAATCAATGAAAGGCCTGTAATATTTGCATTAAGCAACCCTACGGCACAGGCTGAGTGCACAGCTGAAGAAGCATACACACTTACAGAGGTATTCATGATAGAATGAAATGGTTATGTCTGTTGCTGCCCTCTCTTAGTCTGTTAATTACACATTCTTGAATAGTTCTTTTTACAGTTGCTCTAGAGATACAGGCATCATCAAATTCTGATGTCAGTTACTGCTTGGACTAATTCTGGAAAGCACTTACTGTGTATATCCATTTTAACACTTTCTAGCCTTTGTGATATTGTTTTACATTTTAGTTCTCTGTATATTTTAAATCCCAAAAGACACTGCTTTTGTTTTAAACAGAAATTACTCATTTAGATTTACCTACATGTTAATATTTTCTATTGCTGTTGCATCCTTTATGCATGTCTGTGCTTCTATCTAGGAATATTTCTTCTACCGGAAGAACTTTTTTGTCGGGGGGCGAGGGTTGGGGAGGGAGGAGGGCGGGCGGGCCACTTCTCTTGGTCTTTCATTTATCTGTTTTCATCGATCTTTGTTCCTTGGCCCGTGTGGGCCTCCCATCGCAGTGGCCTCTGTTGTCTCAGAGCGCCGGCTCTGGGCGCATGTGCTCCAGAGCTCTGGCTGGGTAATTGGACACATCAGTCCAGCCACTCTGGGGCACGTGGAATCTTCCCAGGCCAGGGATCGAACCGGCGCCCCTTGCACTGCAAGGCAGTGTCCTTACCCACTAGACCGCCAGGGAGGCCCTACTAGAAGAACTTTAAATGTAGGTCTGTTGAACTTTCTGGCTAATTTCTTTATTTTGCCTTCATTTTTAAGGATGTTTGTATTTTTACTGTGCATAAAAGTGAAAGTTGGTTTTTGTTGCTCAGTTGCTCACTTGTGTTCAACTCTTTGTGACCCCATGTACTTCAGCACTCCAGGCTTCCCTGGCCTTCACTGTCTCCTGGAGTTTGCTCAGACTCATGTCCATTGAGTCAATGATGCCATCCAACCCTCTCAGCCTCTTTTGTCCCCTTCTCCTCCTGCCCTCAGTCTTCCCAGCATCAGGGTCTTTTCCAATGAGTCAGCTCTTTGCATCAGGAGACCAAAGTATTAGAACTTCAGCTTCATCAGCATCAGTCTTTCCAGTGTATATTCAGAATTGATTTCCTCTTTATTTTAGAACTTTGATTATATTGTTCTCATTTCTACTTCTTTTTCCTTTTCAATAACATCATTTTGTCTTAGATTTTTAAGCAGTTTTTCTACTGTGGACCTCGATATGGTTTTATTTGTGTTTATTCTACCTAGGAATAGTAGAGCTCCTGAATGTGTGGCTTAATTTTTTTTTTTTTTTTGACACATTCTTTCACTTTTCTTCTGGGACTCCATTTATGTAAGCATGAGACTTTTCCACCATATTTGTTATATCTCTTATACTATTTTCTATATGCACCATCCTGTTTGTTCTCTGTGTTTCAGTCTTAGGATTTTTGGGGGGCTTATCTTCCAGTTTGCATATTCTCTTTTTAGCTGTGCTAATCTGTTGGTAGCATCTTGATTTTAGGTTAGGTTGTTGTTAGGTTCTTATATTTTTAGGTTCTTATTATTCGGTTCTTGTATTTTTCATTTGTGTAATTTCTCTTTGATTCTTTTATAATTTATTAATTTAGTGACAGACTTAAAATCACATAGACATAATCAATTTATAAATACTTTCTTCCCCTCACATGTCATGAAATAATTTATACCCTCTTCAATTGTATCCTCACCATCATAGGGCCATATTTTTGAGTCATCTGACAGCTATCTAGAACACATTTTTACTTTCATCCTAATTGTTTAAAATCCAGTTCTTTTGAATTCTTTGACACTGCCACTGAGTTATATCCCAGTTACAAGCATCTGCTCATATACCATTAGGACAGTTGGCTTTCCCCCCTACTATTCTATAGGGATATGTTTGTAATCTCCACAATATAATCAGTTTCTATATTGTTCTTGTAAGTGATCTCTGAGTGACTCTAAGAAATTGTTATTTTTAAGTTGGTTACGGTAGTGTGTTAGTTTCAGGTATACAGCAAAGTGATTTGTTTTTGCTTTTTCAGTGTTTTTGTATTCTTTTCCATTATAGGTTATTACAAGATAATGAATATAGTTCCCTGTGCTGTAGTATACAGCAGACCCTTTTGTTTAGGAGGTGATTTTTGAAGCCTTGTTCAACAGTGATATATAGCAGTAGTAATTATTCAGTTGTGTCCTTGAGAATAATTAATACATCTTAATTTTTAATGTTTTGTTTCTATTTAAAATTTTTTATTATGGAAAATTTGAAGCATGTATAAAAGTATAATTACTTTTAACTCCCAACATACCAGTGTTGTCACTGTTAGTCACTGCTGTGTCCTCCTCTTTTGTGACCCCATGAACTGTAGCCTACCAGGCTCCTCTGTCCATGGGATCTCTCAGGCAAGAATACTGGAGTGGGTTGCCATTCCCTTCTCCAGGGGATTTTGCAAACCCAGGGATCAAACCAGCTTCTCCTGCGTCTCCTGCTCGGCAGGTGGATTCTTTCCCACTGAGTCACCTGAGAAGCCCTCCTGTCTGGGTAACTCCCCATAGCTCATCGGGATGCAGTCCATGGGTGGTTTCATCTGTTTCCACATTTCACTTTTTCTCTGGAAAGTAAAAGTGTTGGTCGCTCATTCGTGGCCAACTCTTTGCGACCCCATGGACTGTAGCCTGCCAGACTCCTGTGTTCATGGAATTCTCCAGGCAAGAATACTGGAGTGGGTTGCCATTCCCTTTTCCAGGGAATCTTCCTGATCCAGGGATCAAACCCGGATCTCCTGTATTGCAGGCAGACTCTTTACCATCTGAGCCACCAGGGAAACCATCTGCCTTTTCTCTTGAGTATGAGTCCAAAACCCTGTTTCTTGGCACCCCCTCCCCCTAGTGGTCTCTAAACTTCACTTTTTCTCTCTGTCATCACGAGACTTTTGATACCTGTCTGCTCAGGCTCTCAGCCACAGAGTTCCCTTCAGAAGTCACCTGCTTGAAGGAAGAAAGCTTCTAATGCTGAGCTCGAATATCTTGCTCTTCTCCTGTTTGGAGTCTTGACTCTCTGCCTCCAGGCCCTCGTTATCTCAGTAGCACTACTGCTTCCTTGAAATCTATGTTTAATGTATTTCATCAAGTTTTTCTCATTGGTACCAAAAGTGATTTGTTTTGCTTTTTCAGTGTTTTTGTATTCTTTTCCATTATAGGTTATTACAAGATAATGAATATAGTTCCCTGTGCTGTAGTATACAGCAGACCCTTTTGTTTAGGAGGTGATTTTTGAAGCCTTGTTCAACAGTGATATATAGCAGTAGTAATTATTCAGTTGTGTCCTTGAGAATAATTAATACATCTTAATTTTTAATGTTTTGTTTCTATTTAAAATTTTTTATTATGGAAAATTTGAAGCATGTATAAAAGTATAATTACTTTTAACTCCCAACATACCAGTGTTGTCACTGTTAGTCACTGCTGTGTCCTCCTCTTTTGTGACCCCATGAACTGTAGCCTACCAGGCTCCTCTGTCCATGGGATCTCTCAGGCAAGAATACTGGAGTGGGTTGCCATTCCCTTCTCCAGGGGATTTTGCAAACCCAGGGATCAAACCAGCTTCTCCTGCGTCTCCTGCTCGGCAGGTGGATTCTTTCCCACTGAGTCACCTGAGAAGCCCTCCTGTCTGGGTAACTCCCCATAGCTCATCGGGATGCAGTCCATGGGTGGTTTCATCTGTTTCCACATTTCACTTTTTCTCTGGAAAGTAAAAGTGTTGGTCGCTCATTCGTGGCCAACTCTTTGCGACCCCATGGACTGTAGCCTGCCAGACTCCTGTGTTCATGGAATTCTCCAGGCAAGAATACTGGAGTGGGTTGCCATTCCCTTTTCCAGGGAATCTTCCTGATCCAGGGATCAAACCCGGATCTCCTGTATTGCAGGCAGACTCTTTACCATCTGAGCCACCAGGGAAACCATCTGCCTTTTCTCTTGAGTATGAGTCCAAAACCCTGTTTCTTGGCACCCCCTCCCCCTAGTGGTCTCTAAACTTCACTTTTTCTCTCTGTCATCACGAGACTTTTGATACCTGTCTGCTCAGGCTCTCAGCCACAGAGTTCCCTTCAGAAGTCACCTGCTTGAAGGAAGAAAGCTTCTAATGCTGAGCTCGAATATCTTGCTCTTCTCCTGTTTGGAGTCTTGACTCTCTGCCTCCAGGCCCTCGTTATCTCAGTAGCACTACTGCTTCCTTGAAATCTATGTTTAATGTATTTCATCAAGTTTTTCTCATTGGTACCAGAGGGAGAATTGGCGGGAAGCAACCTAGAAGACTCTTGCCAGAGTAGAAAACCTTCTCATAACTTTCCGAACTTTATATTTGTGCTCCTGGTATATTTAGCATATGTTTTTCTCATCGCTACAACTTTTATTTTGACATGTTTATTCTCATTGTTTTAACTTTTATTTTGACATGTTTTTCTCTGTCAGAATTCCTTTTGAGTCTATACTGACACTTTGGGTTGGTCAAAATAAATTGTCTATGCTTGTCTTTCTCTTTTTGACTTACTTCACTTTTTATGATAGGCTCTAGCTCCAACCACCTCATTAGGACTGATTCTTCTGCATTTCTTTTAACAGCTGAGTAGTATTCCATTGTATATATGTATCAGAGCTTCTTTATCCATTCATTTGTCAATGGACATCTAGGTTGCTTCCATGTTCTAGATATTGTATAGAGAGCTGCAACGAACATTGGGGTACAGGTGCTTCTTTCAGATTTAATTTCATCAGGGTATAAGCCCAAGAGTGGGATTGCTGGGTCGTATGGTGCTTCTATTTTTAGTTTTTTAAGGACTCTCCATACTGTCTTCCATAGAGGCTGTATTAATTTACATTCCCACCAGCAATGCAAGAATGTTCCCTTTTCTCTGCACCCTCTCCAGCATTTATTGTCTGTCGATTTGTGGATGATGGCCATTCTGACGGGTGTGAGGTGATATCTCATTGTAGTTTTTTTTTTTTTTAAAGATTTATTTATTTATTTATTTTGGGCGGGGATCGGGTCGGGGAGGGAGGGGTGTGGGCGGGCCACTTCTATTGGTCCTTCATTTCTCCATTTTCATCCGTCTTTGTTCTTTGGCTCCTGTGGGCCTCCCATCGCGGTGGCGTCCGTCGTCGCAGAGCACCAGCTCTGAGCGCAGAGCTCGGGCTCGGTAATTGGACACATGGGTCCAGCCGCTCCGCGGCACGTGGGATCTTCCCAGGCCAGGGCTCGAACCGGTGCCCCTTGCACTGCAAGGCGGTGTCCTTACCCACTGGACCACCAGGGGAAGCCCCTCATTGTAGTTTTGATTTGCATTTCTCTAATTATAAGTGAAGTTGAGCATCATTTCATGTGCTTTGGGGCCATCTGTATGTCCTCTTTGGAGAGGTGTCTGTTTAGATATTTTTCCCATTTTTTGATTGGGTTGTTCGTTTTTCCGGTGCTGAGTTGTCTGGGTTGCCTGTAGATTTTGGAGATTAATTCTTTGTCTGTTGTTTCATTTGCTATGATTTTCTCCCACTCTGTGGGGTGTCTGTTCAGCTTTTTTGTGATTTCTTTTGCTGTACAAAAGCTTTTAAGTTTCATTAGGTCCCACATGTTAATATATATGGAATCTAGTAAAAGGGTAATGATAACACACGCAGTGAACCATGGAAAAACAGACAGAGAGTAGACATACGGACATTGTGGGGAATGAACAGTGGGTGGGAGGCACAGAGGGAGTAACATGGAAACCTATACTATCATGAAAGCTTCTTCCATATTGTCAATGGACATCTAGGTTGCTTCCATGTTCTAGATATTGTATAGAGAGCTGCAACGAACATTGGGGTACAGGTGCTTCTTTCAGATTTAATTTCATCAGGGTATAAGCCCAAGAGTGGGATTGCTGGGTCGTATGGTGCTTCTATTTTTAGTTTTTTAAGGACTCTCCATACTGTCTTCCATAGAGGCTGTATTAATTTACATTCCCACCAGCAATGCAAGAATGTTCCCTTTTCTCTGCACCCTCTCCAGCATTTATTGTCTGTCGATTTGTGGATGATGGCCATTCTGACGGGTGTGAGGTGATATCTCATTGTAGTTTTTTTTTTTTTTAAAGATTTATTTATTTATTTATTTTGGGCGGGGATCGGGTCGGGGAGGGAGGGGTGTGGGCGGGCCACTTCTATTGGTCCTTCATTTCTCCATTTTCATCCGTCTTTGTTCTTTGGCTCCTGTGGGCCTCCCATCGCGGTGGCGTCCGTCGTCGCAGAGCACCAGCTCTGAGCGCAGAGCTCGGGCTCGGTAATTGGACACATGGGTCCAGCCGCTCCGCGGCACGTGGGATCTTCCCAGGCCAGGGCTCGAACCGGTGCCCCTTGCACTGCAAGGCGGTGTCCTTACCCACTGGACCACCAGGGGAAGCCCCTCATTGTAGTTTTGATTTGCATTTCTCTAATTATAAGTGAAGTTGAGCATCATTTCATGTGCTTTGGGGCCATCTGTATGTCCTCTTTGGAGAGGTGTCTGTTTAGATATTTTTCCCATTTTTTGATTGGGTTGTTCGTTTTTCCGGTGCTGAGTTGTCTGGGTTGCCTGTAGATTTTGGAGATTAATTCTTTGTCTGTTGTTTCATTTGCTATGATTTTCTCCCACTCTGTGGGGTGTCTGTTCAGCTTTTTTGTGATTTCTTTTGCTGTACAAAAGCTTTTAAGTTTCATTAGGTCCCACATGTTAATATATATGGAATCTAGTAAAAGGGTAATGATAACACACGCAGTGAACCATGGAAAAACAGACAGAGAGTAGACATACGGACATTGTGGGGAATGAACAGTGGGTGGGAGGCACAGAGGGAGTAACATGGAAACCTATACTATCATGTGTGAAAGAGATAGCTACTGTGGTTAACGCTAAGGGAATAGGAGTGCTTACCATGGCTTGGTGCGATGGCCTGGAGGGGAGGGAGGGGAACCTGGGGTGGGGAGGGACCAGGGATGTGCATGTGACTGATCTGGGAATATGCATGTCTGTGAACAACAAAACTCTGTAGAAACTTTAAAATAAAGAAATAAATTTAAAAAAAATGTCTAGTAGCTTCCAGCAATTATAATTACTCAGACTTCTAATAATTATTAAAATCTTCCCTTTTGAAATCATCCACAGAGTCAGCATACAGCTATATATATTTTTAAATCTTGACTATACTGTCTTTTTTTAAATTTTGGCCTCTTTTTATTGGTTTTTCATTTATTTATTTTCATCCATCTTTATTCTTTGGCCTGGGTGGGCCTCCCATCACAGTGGCCTCTCTCCTTACAGAGCACTGGCTCTGGAGCCCATGCGCTCCAGAGTGCTGGCTCGCAATTAAGACACACCTGTCCAGCCGCTCTGTGGCATGTGGAGTCTTCCTGGGCCAGGGATTGAACCGACGCCCCTTGCACTGCAAGGCAGACTCTACCTACTGAACCACTAGGAAAGCCCTGACTATACTGTCTTAATTCTTCACCAAAGAATGGTATTACTTTTTAGCTTAATGACCCATCCTCTTCACCAGTGTTTACCACTTAAAACTAATGGTTATTGTTTCCCAAATTACTAGTAAGTCTTAGTCTTATACAGTGACTATTTGATAGGTTTACTGCATGAATCATGGGCCCTGGCCTAGTTTTAATGTTTCAGGCAATAACAGTGTTAAGTCAAAAATTTTACTGTCTGAATGAATAAAACTCCTCTGTCGGGTTGCCTGTAGATTTTGGAGATTAATTCTTTGTCTGTTGTTTCATTTGCTATGATTTTCTCCCACTCTGTGGGGTGTCTGTTCAGCTTTTTTGTGATTTCTTTTGCTGTACAAAAGCTTTTAAGTTTCATTAGGTCCCACATGTTAATATATATGGAATCTAGTAAAAGGGTAATGATAACACACGCAGTGAACCATGGAAAAACAGACAGAGAGTAGACATACGGACATTGTGGGGAATGAACAGTGGGTGGGAGGCACAGAGGGAGTAACATGGAAACCTATACTATCATGTGTGAAAGAGATAGCTACTGTGGTTAACGCTAAGGGAATAGGAGTGCTTACCATGGCTTGGTGCGATGGCCTGGAGGGGAGGGAGGGGGGAACCTGGGGTGGGGAGGGGACCAGGGATGTGCATGTGACTGATCTGGGAATATGCATGTCTGTGAACAACAAAACTCTGTAGAAACTTTAAAATAAAGAAATAAATTTAAAAAAAATGTCTAGTAGCTTCCAGCAATTATAATTACTCAGACTTCTAATAATTATTAAAATCTTCCCTTTTGAAATCATCCACAGAGTCAGCATACAGCTATATATATTTTTAAATCTTGACTATACTGTCTTTTTTTAAATTTTGGCCTCTTTTTATTGGTTTTTCATTTATTTATTTTCATCCATCTTTATTCTTTGGCCTGGGTGGGCCTCCCATCACAGTGGCCTCTCTCCTTACAGAGCACTGGCTCTGGAGCCCATGCGCTCCAGAGTGCTGGCTCGCAATTAAGACACACCTGTCCAGCCGCTCTGTGGCATGTGGAGTCTTCCTGGGCCAGGGATTGAACCGACGCCCCTTGCACTGCAAGGCAGACTCTACCTACTGAACCACTAGGAAAGCCCTGACTATACTGTCTTAATTCTTCACCAAAGAATGGTATTACTTTTTAGCTTAATGACCCATCCTCTTCACCAGTGTTTACCACTTAAAACTAATGGTTATTGTTTCCCAAATTACTAGTAAGTCTTAGTCTTATACAGTGACTATTTGATAGGTTTACTGCATGAATCATGGGCCCTGGCCATAGCAAAATCTAAAAAAATATAAATGTTTCAGGCAATAACAGTGTATCCGTAGAAGACTGTTCAAACATTTAAGAATTTTATTTTTGAACATGTACACTGTCTGAATGAATAAAAACTCCTCCAGGAAACTAGTTTGAGATACTCTATTCCATCAGTTCTAAGTTGTAATATTTTTCACAATTTTCTAAACTTTGAAATTGTATTATCTCTTAAAAAAATGGCAAAAGAAAAGAATAGGCATTGTGTCATAGTTTAATTTTATGTAATTTTTTCCCTTAATGTTCCATAAAATAATCATATAAATGTACGTATTCGATTTACTGCTTAAATTTTTAGTCTCCTTTTGGTTTTGGTGAAGGGATGTTTTGGTGTTACTCTAACACCCTTTGTTGCTTAGCAAGAAAGATACTTAAAAAATGTTTTGTATTTTAATGGCCAGTTGCTCATAGAACAAAGAATAGGCTAACATGGGCTTCAGAAGGAGAATTCTGTTATTGGGCTCTTGTCACTGTAAGTTGATTATGAAAGCAAAATTTTTAAAAGATGACCTGCAGAGGATGAACTGCAATTGAGCCTTGCCATTCTAGAGAAGATGCTCAAGATCTTTCTAAATCTCCAGATTGATTGATACCATGAGGGCATGGCAGTTTCCCATGAAGAGCTACATGGCCCACTTTATAAATCTGTTGAATTTAATGGTGGTGCCAAAATCCATATGATAAGCATCGTGGTGACACATCTGGGATCCCAGAGGTCTCCTATATTTCAACGAATACTCACTTTTGGTGTGGTACATATCTTCGTGTGTGGTCGCCCTCAGTGGTGTCCACCTCTTTGTGACCCTGTGGACTGTAGCCCGCCAGGCTCCTCTGTCTCTGGAATTTCCCAGGCAAGAACACTGCGGTGGGTTGTCAGTTCCTTCTCCAGGGAATCTTCCCGACCCAGGAGTCGAACCCGTGTCTCCTGCATTGGCAGGCAGATTCTTTACCACTGAGCCACCAGGGAAGCCCAGGAGTCGAACCCGTGTCTCCTGCATTGGCAGGCAGTATTTGATAGGTTTACTGCATGAATCATGGGCCCTGGCCATAGCAAAATCAAAAATAAATGTTTCAGGCAATAACAGTGTATCCGTAGAAGACTGTTCAAACATTTAAGAATTTTATTTTTGAACATGTACACTGTCTGAATGAATAAAAACTCCTCCAGGAAACTAGTTTGAGATACTCTATTCCATCAGTTCTAAGTTGTAATATTTTTCACAATTTTCTAAACTTTGAAATTGTATTATCTCTTAAAAAAATGGCAAAAGAAAAGAATAGGCATTGTGTCATAGTTTAATTTTATGTAATTTTTTCCCTTAATGTTCCATAAAATAATCATATAAATGTACGTATTCGATTTACTGCTTAAATTTTTAGTCTCCTTTTGGTTTTGGTGAAGGGATGTTTTGGTGTTACTCTAACACCCTTTGTTGCTTAGCAAGAAAGATACTTAAAAAATGTTTTGTATTTTAATGGCCAGTTGCTCATAGAACAAAGAATAGGCTAACATGGGCTTCAGAAGGAGAATTCTGTTATTGGGCTCTTGTCACTGTAAGTTGATTATGAAAGCAAAATTTTTAAAAGATGACCTGCAGAGGATGAACTGCAATTGAGCCTTGCCATTCTAGAGAAGATGCTCAAGATCTTTCTAAATCTCCAGATTGATTGATACCATGAGGGCATGGCAGTTTCCCATGAAGAGCTACATGGCCCACTTTATAAATCTGTTGAATTTAATGGTGGTGCCAAAATCCATATGATAAGCATCGTGGTGACACATCTGGGATCCCAGAGGTCTCCTATATTTCAACGAATACTCACTTTTGGTGTGGTACATATCTTCGTGTGTGGTCGCCCTCAGTGGTGTCCACCTCTTTGTGACCCTGTGGACTGTAGCCCGCCAGGCTCCTCTGTCTCTGGAATTTCCCAGGCAAGAACACTGCGGTGGGTTGTCAGTTCCTTCTCCAGGGAATCTTCCCGACCCAGGAGTCGAACCCGTGTCTCCTGCATTGGCAGGCAGATTCTTTACCACTGAGCCACCAGGGAAGCCCAGTAAACCTTTAAATGGAGAGAAAAGAAGACTAAGCATTATGTAAACCCTTAAAACGCCTCTGTCAGGTGTTTAGGTGTCCAGTCAGTTTGTACATCTGCCTGCTGTGTGGAGACAGTTCTGATTTCTGTACTTTTTCTGAACCTTTTAACTTCAGCTAAGTAGCTGTTTAAACAACCTTTCTTTAGTTATACCTCAAGTGTTCAAAGATAAGTTACCTTGTTTGAGAATTATTCTTTTGTTGAATTTTCTTTTGGTCAGGAAGGGTAAGGAGGATGGAATTTGTGGGGAAAAATGATAAAAGATTTGATACCTTTCAAGTACTCTTCAGTTCCACGGGGACCTAATTTTCTCAGAAATACTACAGATGCTAGTTACATGTATTACATGACATTATGGAGCACAGTACTAAAATTGATTGATACAACAAATTTAGAGACTTTTCTTTAGCACGACAGCATACCATAGTTTTCTGGAGTGACTGTGGTTGTACCATTGCCTGTTTTATAAAATGCCTAACAAGGGGGCATTGTAGCATAATAGAAAAACCATGAGTTTTAAAGTTATAAAAATCTGGATTCAAAGTTAATGGCTATAGTTGTGATGTGTCAGTCTTTCCAAAGTATTTGGAAATATTTAAACCTTAGCTTTCTAAGATTTTTTTTGAAGTATACATACAAGAGAAATGAGATGATAATCTCATAAACTTTTTATGTGGGTTAAATTAACTGAGTTAACGCATATAAAGCACCTGGTACAGAGCCAAAAACAGCAGGAGTGCAGTAAATGCTAGCAGTTTAATTTTTGATGCTTCCCACTCATTCACATTTTAAAACTTTTATTAGGGATGGGTTTAAATTTAACTTTTTTTTTATTTGAATGCTAAAATCAGTGGTGTCCACCTCTTTGTGACCCTGTGGACTGTAGCCCGCCAGGCTCCTCTGTCTCTGGAATTTCCCAGGCAAGAACACTGCGGTGGGTTGTCAGTTCCTTCTCCAGGGAATCTTCCCGACCCAGGAGTCGAACCCGTGTCTCCTGCATTGGCAGGCAGATTCTTTACCACTGAGCCACCAGGGAAGCCCAGTAAACCTTTAAATGGAGAAAAAAGAAGACTAAGCATTATGTAAACCCTTAAAACGCCTCTGTCAGGTGTTTAGGTGTCCAGTCAGTTTGTACATCTGCCTGCTGTGTGGAGACAGTTCTGATTTCTGTACTTTTTCTGAACCTTTTAACTTCAGCTAAGTAGCTGTTTAAACAACCTTTCTTTAGTTATACCTCAAGTGTTCAAAGATAAGTTACCTTGTTTGAGAATTATTCTTTTGTTGAATTTTCTTTTGGTCAGGAAGGGTAAGGAGGATGGAATTTGTGGGGAAAAATGATAAAAGATTTGATACCTTTCAAGTACTCTTCAGTTCCACGGGACCTAATTTTCTCAGAAATACTACAGATGCTAGTTACATGTATTACATGACATTATGGAGCACAGTACTAAAATTGATTGATACAACAAATTTAGAGACTTTTCTTTAGCACGACAGCATACCATAGTTTTCTGGAGTGACTGTGGTTGTACCATTGCCTGTTTTATAAAATGCCTAACAAGGGGGCATTGTAGCATAATAGAAAAACCATGAGTTTTAAAGTTATAAAAATCTGGATTCAAAGTTAATGGCTATAGTTGTGATGTGTCAGTCTTTCCAAAGTATTTGGAAATATTTAAACCTTAGCTTTCTAAGATTTTTTTTGAAGTATACATACAAGAGAAATGAGATGATAATCTCATAAACTTTTTATGTGGGTTAAATTAACTGAGTTAACGCATATAAAGCACCTGGTACAGAGCCAAAAACAGCAGGAGTGCAGTAAATGCTAGCAGTTTAATTTTTGATGCTTCCCACTCATTCACAGATGTTTATAGTAGGCTTTATTATTAGGGATGGTATTTTTTTGCCATCTGCATTTTTAAACGTTTAAAGAAAATGGAAGTGTCAGGTTTTAAAAAATGTTATTAATGGACATTTTTCAACTTTATTTGAATGCTACACATTAAAGAAACCTCAGTCTAATAAGGATTTTAATAAAAGGATGGTGTTCTATAGTAAATTGTGCCTGTTTGCAGGCAGTATGTTGGTCTCCATTACTACAGGATTTTTATTTTCTTTCACCTCAATGTTCTTCTCTATATAAAGAAACAAAATTGACGTTATTTCATTTCTCAACAGGGAAGGTGTTTGTTCGCCAGTGGCAGTCCATTTGAGCCAGTGAAACTCAGTGATGGGCAGGTCTTCACACCAGGTCAAGGAAACAATGTATATATTTTTCCAGGTAGGTGCCACCATTATTTAGGTTATAATCATTAGTTACTGTGAAATCCTTTTTGAAATTCTTTAGAAATGCAGTATTTAAAAGTCAGAAGTATTTACAGAACTTTGCTGTGAACGTACAGGAAAACTTAAGGAATTTAGCAAATTCATCGTGCTGTTATTGCCCCTGAAAATTTATTTATTCATACTGTTCATTAGATTTGTTTTTATTATAGAAATAAAGTAGTACATGGTTCATAAAAATTCAAAGGAATAGAATGTTGAAAAATTAATTAACAGGGCTTCCCTGGTGGTCCAGTGGGTGAACAGTCCGCCTTGCAGTGCAGGGGGCACCGACTAGATCCCTGGCCCAGGAGGATCCCACGTGCTGCAGAGCGACTGGACCGGTGTGTCCAGTTAGGAGCCAGTGCTCTGGAGCGCATGCGCCCAGAGCCGCTCCTCTGCAGTGAGAGAGGCCACTGCAGTGGGAGGCCCACACAGGCCAAAGAATAAAGACGGATGAAGATAAATAAATAAACCAATTAAGAGAGGCCAAAATTTTAAAAAAAAAAAGAATTAATTAATTAGCTGTCTTTATCTCCCCTTGATACCTCCCTGTACTTATCAGTGTAGCCACTGTGGTTTCCTTTGAGTTTTCCTACTGGTTTCCATCATGACTAGCACCCGTATCTCCCCGGTTCTGGACTCTTCCAGCTCTAGACTGATGCATGTGAATGCCAGCCGTGCCATCTAAGTAACAGTCCACACTTTCCCCTGTGACTTTGCTTCTTCTCTAACTCTGAACTTACGTTACTACCCCTAGTTTTCCTAGCAGTCACCTTTACCTCTGCGTAATGAACTTCAAGAGCTTTTGTAAGCAATTTAAGATGGTTTTTATTAGCTCACCACAGTGAAAAATGAAAAAGAAATCCAGTATTCAGCTTTTTATATTTCTTCTTATTTCATCCTTCAACTATAGTTGGTTAATATTTCTGCTGTAGAGAAATTTTTGAAACTTAACACTGTGTTCTATTGTTTTCCATGTTCGGTCTTCGGATTGATTCTGAAATTAAACGGTTATTTGTTATTCATGTCTAAACAAGAGTGTGGTTTGATAGATACAGTAGAATGTGCAATTCTGTATCATAAGATTTTTGACATTTAAAGTCTTTTAAGTGTCAGGTGTAATGAATCCTTTAATTTCTTGCCTACCTTCTTCTTTTCATCTTAATCCTACCCCACAGTAAATCATTTCTCTGGTGGTTCTCTCTCTTGCCTGTGTACACTATTCCTGTCTTTGCCTCATTTTTCTGGAATACATCCTTGAATAAGCTTTTTTTAAAAAATAAAGCCTGAATGAAAATTATTTTTATGTATCTGAAATGTCATTTTTTTCTCTCACTTGATTATTTGGTTGGGTAAAGATTTATAGATTCAGAGTCTTTTTTTTCTTTCTTTTTAACTATGCCTCACGGCTAACTGAATCTTAGTTTACTTCGCCAACCAGGGATCAAACCCAGGGCCCCAGGAGTGAGAGCACTGAGTTCTAACCACTGGACTGCCAGCAAATTCCCTCCAAGTCATTTTGTCAGACCTTTGAAAATATTTCTTCATTCACTTTTAGTGACCAGTGGTGCTGACAGAAAGTCTAATGTTGATGAGATTCTCATTCCTTTATACATACTCACTTTGTCTGTAAAAATGTTTCATTCTCTTTAGAATTTCTGAAAGATTAGTGAGATGCATCCAGGTTTGGGCTTTATTTCCATCTATCATGCATGTCTGCAAGTGGGCCAGTTCACTGTATCTTCTTTTCCAAAGGATTTGTCTGGTTTTTATTCCCCCCTCATTAATTTCCTTCCATTATTTCTTTAAAGTATTTCTTCCGTTGTGCTGTTTAATTTTGTAGCAATTTCTGGTGATCCTTCGTTTATTCATTTTAGTGAAGGAATTATGCTGAGTGAGGAGCTGACAGCACGCTGAGATGTTACGACGGTAAAAGGGTAGCACACAGAGGCTGGCATCTAGCCAGCGTGTTATTGCAACTGTTGCTAAAATAAAGATTTGGGCCTGTGAATAACCTGGTGCTCTTGCCTCCTTTTCTCTCATGTAGCTGTAGTTGTCTAGCATTCTAGACAATCTCTGCTTGTCTCTCGAGATTTAGCATCTGTGACAGAAGCTCTCCCATCACTGAAGAGCTCTTTCTAGAACTTGATAATGTTCAAAATCAGTTTGTTCCATCCAGTAGTATTTCTCTAGCATAAAGGCATAAAAACATGGAAAGAATACCTTTCTGCTGATGTAACAGAGCTGTTTTTAATATCACATTTGACTAGTAGAGCACTTGGCAGTTGATTACTTTTATGTAACACTTCAGTGTCCTAACTTCACGAGTAACAGTTGTTGTTGTTCAATCCCTACTTTTATGCTAATTTCACTTCCCAATAAGCTTTTTAAAAATAAAGCCTGAATGAAAATTATTTTTATGTATCTGAAATGTCATTTTTCTCTCACTTGATTATTTGGTTGGGTAAAGATTTATAGATTCAGAGTCTTTTTTTTCTTTCTTTTTAACTATGCCTCACGGCTAACTGAATCTTAGTTTACTTCGCCAACCAGGGATCAAACCCAGGGCCCCAGGAGTGAGAGCACTGAGTTCTAACCACTGGACTGCCAGCAAATTCCCTCCAAGTCATTTTGTCAGACCTTTGAAAATATTTCTTCATTCACTTTTAGTGACCAGTGGTGCTGACAGAAAGTCTAATGTTGATGAGATTCTCATTCCTTTATACATACTCACTTTGTCTGTAAAAATGTTTCATTCTCTTTAGAATTTCTGAAAGATTAGTGAGATGCATCCAGGTTTGGGCTTTATTTCCATCTATCATGCATGTCTGCAAGTGGGCCAGTTCACTGTATCTTCTTTTCCAAAGGATTTGTCGGGTTTTTTATTCCCCTCATTAATTTCCTTCCATTATTTCTTTAAAGTATTTCTTCCGTTGTGCTGTTTAATTTTGTAGCAATTTCTGGTGATCCTTCGTTTATTCATTTTAGTGAAGGAATTATGCTGAGTGAGGAGCTGACAGCACGCTGAGATGTTACGACGGTAAAAGGGTAGCACACAGAGGCTGGCATCTAGCCAGCGTGTTATTGCAACTGTTGCTAAAATAAAGATTTGGGCCTGTGAATAACCTGGTGCTCTTGCCTCCTTTTCTCTCATGTAGCTGTAGTTGTCTAGCATTCTAGACAATCTCTGCTTGTCTCTCGAGATTTAGCATCTGTGACAGAAGCTCTCCCATCACTGAAGAGCTCTTTCTAGAACTTGATAATGTTCAAAATCAGTTTGTTCCATCCAGTAGTATTTCTCTAGCATAAAGGCATAAAAACATGGAAAGAATACCTTTCTGCTGATGTAACAGAGCTGTTTTTAATATCACATTTGACTAGTAGAGCACTTGGCAGTTGATTACTTTTATGTAACACTTCAGTGTCCTAACTTCACGAGTAACAGTTGTTGTTGTTCAATCCCTCAGTCATGTCTGACTCTGCCACCCCATGGACTGCACCACATCAGGCTTCCCTGTGCTTCACTATCTCCCAGAGTTTGTTCAAACTCATGTCCTTTGAGTCAGTGATGCCGTCCAACCAGCTCCTCCTCTGTCACCCCCTTCTCCTCCTGCCTTCATTCTTTCCCAGCGTCAGTCTTTTCCAGTGAGTTGGCTCTTTGTATCAGGAAGCCAAAATACTGGCGCTTCAACTTCAACATCAGTCCCTCCAATGAACATTCAGAGTTGATTTCTTTTAGGATTGACTGGTTTAATCTCCTTGCTGTCCAGGGGACTCTCAAGAGTCTTTTCCAGCACCACAGTTGGAAAGCATCAGTTCTTTGGCGCTCGGCCTTTTTTATTACAACTATAAATACAGATGTCAAAATGACTTGGTAGCAGAAGTTAAAATGGGCTTAAAAACAGGATTGGCCAGAAGAATGTTCATGAAGCAACTAAAAGCTTAAGGCAGGCACTGTTTGAATTGTGTGCTCTAGCAATTATAACTGGATGAACAACACAAACAAAACCTTAAAAGGGAAAGAGGTTTCAGGAAGAAGTAGCTGAGAGGTACAGCTGTGATTCTTACCAAGAGGGGCCAAGCGTTGGAGTCTGGCACCTGTGAAGGATGGGTGCTGGGGAGCCGTCTCCGGCGCGGGGATGAAGCCCCAAAGGACTCTTCCTCGGCGTGTGGGTTAGTTTACTCTTGAAGTGGCCTGTTGCTAAAATAAAGATTTGGGCCTGTGAATAACCTGGTGCTCTTGCCTCCTTTTCTCTCATGTAGCTGTAGTTGTCTAGCATTCTAGACAATCTCTGCTTGTCTCTCGAGATTTAGCATCTGTGACAGAAGCTCTCCCATCACTGAAGAGCTCTTTCTAGAACTTGATAATGTTCAAAATCAGTTTGTTCCATCCAGTAGTATTTCTCTAGCATAAAGGCATAAAAACATGGAAAGAATACCTTTCTGCTGATGTAACAGAGCTGTTTTTAATATCACATTTGACTAGTAGAGCACTTGGCAGTTGATTACTTTTATGTAACACTTCAGTGTCCTAACTTCACGAGTAACAGTTGTTGTTGTTCAATCCCTCAGTCATGTCTGACTCTGCCACCCCATGGACTGCACCACATCAGGCTTCCCTGTGCTTCACTATCTCCCAGAGTTTGTTCAAACTCATGTCCTTTGAGTCAGTGATGCCGTCCAACCAGCTCCTCCTCTGTCACCCCCTTCTCCTCCTGCCTTCATTCTTTCCCAGCGTCAGTCTTTTCCAGTGAGTTGGCTCTTTGTATCAGGAAGCCAAAATACTGGCGCTTCAACTTCAACATCAGTCCCTCCAATGAACATTCAGAGTTGATTTCTTTTAGGATTGACTGGTTTAATCTCCTTGCTGTCCAGGGGACTCTCAAGAGTCTTTTCCAGCACCACAGTTGGAAAGCATCAGTTCTTTGGCGCTCGGCCTTTTTTATTACAACTATAAATACAGATGTCAAAATGACTTGGTAGCAGAAGTTAAAATGGGCTTAAAAACAGGATTGGCCAGAAGAATGTTCATGAAGCAACTAAAAGCTTAAGGCAGGCACTGTTTGAATTGTGTGCTCTAGCAATTATAACTGGATGAACAACACAAACAAAACCTTAAAAGGGAAAGAGGTTTCAGGAAGAAGTAGCTGAGAGGTACAGCTGTGATTCTTACCAAGAGGGGCCAAGCGTTGGAGTCTGGCACCTGTGAAGGATGGGTGCTGGGGAGCCGTCTCCGGCGCGGGGATGAAGCCCCAAAGGACTCTTCCTCGGCGTGTGGGTTAGTTTACTCTTGAAGTGGCCTGTGAAACCTCACGCCTTTGTTTTGGCCTACCAGTGCCCAGAAGCTCCTAAGAGAAGCAAACAGAAGTCTTCTCTGATACAAAGATAGCACCACCCTATTCCTCAAGTTACTTTTACAAGTAAATCTTCAAATACAACCCCAGTTAAGATATAAGAGACAGTGAGGCATATGAAGCCAAAGTAGCAGATACAACAACAAAAAAGAAAACCTCTGGAACTCTTAAATATCAGACAGGTGCCATAGAACAAATAACACTCATTATTTGAGATGAAAGCAAAACCTGAAAAATTCAGTCAAGTAACACAATTCTAAAATTGAAAAATATGATAAATTAACTCAATGAATGAGGCTTATAGAGATCAGACCAAAGAAAATTAATAAACTGGAAGATAGACCAGAAGAAACAATTCAGAGACAAAAAAATATAAAGAAAAACAAGATACGACATAAACTTTTAATTGAGGTATGTTTAATGAGCTCCAGAGGAAAATGAGAATAAGAATGAAGCAGAGGCAATATGAGAATTTCTTAGACCTGACAAAGGACATCAGTACACAATATTCAGGAAGCTCAGTGAAATCCACATGGAATAAATAAAAGAACATCTAGGAACATTATCATGAGGCTTCAGAAAATGACAACAAAGAGAAGACTATACATGCAGCCAGAGAAGAAAGGTTTCCTTCAAAGAAACAGTTGTTAGACCAACAACTGACTCCTCAATAGCAGCAAAATGCCAGAAGGTATGGAGTGACCTGTGTAAATGGCTTTTAAAAAATACTTGTTGAGCTCGAGTTCATTACACAGTGAAAAGCTCTTTCAAGGATTAAAACATAATGAAGATTTTTTAGAATTAAAAAAAAGGATTCACCATCTGCAGACATGTAAAAAAGGACAAAAAGTACGAAAGAGGTTTCAGGAAGAAGTAGCTGAGAGGTACAGCTGTGATTCTTACCAAGAGGGGCCAAGCGTTGGAGTCTGGCACCTGTGAAGGATGGGTGCTGGGGAGCCGTCTCCGGCGCGGGGATGAAGCCCCAAAGGACTCTTCCTCGGCGTGTGGGTTAGTTTACTCTTGAAGTGGCCTGTGAAACCTCACGCCTTTGTTTTGGCCTACCAGTGCCCAGAAGCTCCTAAGAGAAGCAAACAGAAGTCTTCTCTGATACAAAGATAGCACCACCCTATTCCTCAAGTTACTTTTACAAGTAAATCTTCAAATACAACCCCAGTTAAGATATAAGAGACAGTGAGGCATATGAAGCCAAAGTAGCAGATACAACAACAAAAAAGAAAACCTCTGGAACTCTTAAATATCAGACAGGTGCCATAGAACAAATAACACTCATTATTTGAGATGAAAGCAAAACCTGAAAAATTCAGTCAAGTAACACAATTCTAAAATTGAAAAATATGATAAATTAACTCAATGAATGAGGCTTATAGAGATCAGACCAAAGAAAATTAATAAACTGGAAGATAGACCAGAAGAAACAATTCAGAGACAAAAAAATATAAAGAAAAACAAGATACGACATAAACTTTTAATTGAGGTATGTTTAATGAGCTCCAGAGGAAAATGAGAATAAGAATGAAGCAGAGGCAATATGAGAATTTCTTAGACCTGACAAAGGACATCAGTACACAATATTCAGGAAGCTCAGTGAAATCCACATGGAATAAATAAAAGAACATCTAGGAACATTATCATGAGGCTTCAGAAAATGACAACAAAGAGAAGACTATACATGCAGCCAGAGAAGAAAGGTTTCCTTCAAAGAAACAGTTGTTAGACCAACAACTGACTCCTCAATAGCAGCAAAATGCCAGAAGGTATGGAGTGACCTGTGTAAATGGCTTTTAAAAAATACTTGTTGAGCTCGAGTTCATTACACGTGAAAAGCTCTTTCAAGGATTAAAACATAATGAAGATTTTTAGAATTAAAAAGGATTCACCATCTGCAGACATGTAAAAAAGGAAAATAAGTTCGAAAGAGTATTCCTTAGGGTAAAGACATATAGCTGGAAGCTCAGAGATTCAGGAAAGAATGAAGAATAAAGAAAGCTGTGAATATTTGATTTAGACGAAAGGAATGTTGCATATATAGGGCAAAGCAATAATAGTATGTGGGATTTTGAAAAACACATATAGACAAAATGCACAATAGTAATAGCCTCAGTTACACAGAGTTAAACCATTAAGGAGAAACTTCCATTGTCTGGCAGGAGGGTAAATTCAAAATTAACATGAAACTTTTGATCAGGATGTACGTTATAAATTTGAGAGTAACCACTAGAAGACTAGGAAAAACTTCTAACTATAAGAGAATATGAGGGGAGGAAGTGAAATGATTTTTTTTTTTAATTCCAAAGGCAAGAAAGAAGAGAAAAGGGAACACGGAATAGACAAAAAGCATAAGAAGACAACACATGTTTCTCCAAACATTTAAGTAACTAAATGTAGATGAAACAAATACTCATTATACACACACACACACAAAAGGTTATCTGGAGGTTGGATTAAAACAAGGAAGCTATTAACTTCAGTAATCCTCCTGCCATCTCTAAGTAACTGGGTGACCATACTTCCTCACTCTGCCGAAGACTGTCGGGATACCCTTTGAATGCTGTGAAACCCAGGAAGGGATTTGCCACCCTCCTGCTCATAGCAGTCAGTAATTTTTTAAAGTTCCTAACCCTACATGTGAAATGGCCAATATGAGAATTTCTTAGACCTGACAAAGGACA
Organism: Tragulus kanchil; assembly: GCA_022376925.1. Classification (NCBI taxonomy): domain Eukaryota; kingdom Metazoa; phylum Chordata; class Mammalia; order Artiodactyla; family Tragulidae; genus Tragulus; species Tragulus kanchil. The sequence continues at coordinate 142,734,490 of JAIOJX010000003.1, forward strand.
TCAGTACACAATATTCAGGAAGCTCAGTGAAATCCACATGGAATAAATAAAAGAACATCTAGGAACATTATCATGAGGCTTCAGAAAATGACAACAAAGAGAAGACTATACATGCAGCCAGAGAAGAAAGGTTTCCTTCAAAGAAACAGTTGTTAGACCAACAACTGACTCCTCAATAGCAGCAAAATGCCAGAAGGTATGGAGTGACCTGTGTAAATGGCTTTTAAAAAATACTTGTTGAGCTCGAGTTCATTACACAGTGAAAAGCTCTTTCAAGGATTAAAACATAATGAAGATTTTTTAGAATTAAAAAAAAGGATTCACCATCTGCAGACATGTAAAAAAGGAAAATAAGTTCGAAAGAGTATTCCTTAGGGTAAAGACATATAGCTGGAAGCTCAGAGATTCAGGAAAGAATGAAGAATAAAGAAAGCTGTGAATATTTGATTTAGACGAAAGGAATGTTGCATATATAGGGCAAAGCAATAATAGTATGTGGGATTTTGAAAAACACATATAGACAAAATGCACAATAGTAATAGCCTCAGTTACACAGAGTTAAACCATTAAGGAGAAACTTCCATTGTCTGGCAGGAGGGTAAATTCAAAATTAACATGAAACTTTTGATCAGGATGTACGTTATAAATTTGAGAGTAACCACTAGAAGACTAGGAAAAACTTCTAACTATAAGAGAATATGAGGGGAGGAAGTGAAATGATTTTTTTTTTTAATTCCAAAGGCAAGAAAGAAGAGAAAAGGGAACACGGAATAGACAAAAAGCATAAGAAGACAACACATGTTTCTCCAAACATTTAAGTAACTAAATGTAGATGAAACAAATACTCATTATACACACACACACACAAAAGGTTATCTGGAGGTTGGATTAAAACAAGGAAGCTATTAACTTCAGTAATCCTCCTGCCATCTCTAAGTAACTGGGTGACCATACTTCCTCACTCTGCCGAAGACTGTCGGGATACCCTTTGAATGCTGTGAAACCCAGGAAGGGATTTGCCACCCTCCTGCTCATAGCAGTCAGTAATTTTTTAAAGTTCCTAACCCTTACATGTGAAAAACTCTCAAACATTACTGGCAGTTTAAGAAAAGTCTTAATCTGAACTAGTAAACAGTTTGTCTTATAGAAGAAACTGAAGAGGGCTTCCCTGGTGGTCCAGTGGGTAAAGACACCGCCTTGCAGTGCAAGGGGCACCGGTTCGATCCCTGGCCTGGGAAGATCCCACATGCCGCGGAGCAGCTGGACCAATGTGCCCAACTACCGAGCCAGAGCTCTGGAGCGCATGTGCTCAGAGCTGGTGCTCTGCAGCAAGAGAGGCCACTGTGATGGGCCCACACAGGCCAAAGAACAAAGATGGAAATAAATGAAAGACCAATAGGAAGTGGCCAAAAAAAAAAAAAAAAAAGACACTAAAGAGATAAACAGAAAAAAGCAAGGATTATGGGTGGGGAATGGAATATTTAAAAAAACTATCAATATCCTCATGGAGATAAAATATTATATTCCAGAAATAAGAATTTTATTCAAAAAAATTAGAAAACAAAAACAATCCCTGGAAAATGAAAAGTTTGGTAGAAGGATTATAAGAAGTCGTCATCTGGTAATAGAGAAGATCAGAAGATGGAAAATAAAATGAGAGGACTAGTCCAGGAAGTGCTCTGTCAGAAAACAGAAATGTCAAGGAGAATGGAAATTTGATAAGACTTTGTTAACATTTCCCCAAACTGGAAGATCCAGATTTCCAAATGAGAAGGGCCCATCTACCACATGCCAGATATGGTGGGTGAGAGTAATGCACGTCAAGGCACATTGTTGTAAAATTATAGAACATTAAGTACAAAAAAAAAAAAAATCCTACCTACTTGCAGATATGCAAAAAAAGATGATCACTGAAAAAGGATCTGGAATCACATTGGCACCAGACATATCAACAGCACTGCTGGAAGGTATTGAAATAATGCCTCACAATTCTGAAGGAAGATTATTTTCAAACTAGAATTCTGAACCCAGACAAATGATGAAGTAAGTGGAAGCTAGTAAAAACGTGTGTTAAGGAGCAGGCAGGGGCTCTTTAAAAATGCAAGATTTAGGGCTTCCCTGGTGGTCCAGTGGGTAAAGACACCGCCTTGCAGTGCAAGGGGTGCTGGTTCGAGCCCTGGCCTGGGAAGATTCCACGTGCCGCGGAGCGGCTGGACCAATGTGTCCAACTACCAAGCCAGAGCTCTGGAGCGCATGCGCCCAGAGCCGGTGCTCTGCGACAACAGAGGCCACCACTATGGGAGGCCCACACGGGCCAAAGAACAAAGATGGATGAAAATAGACAAATGAAAGACCAATAGAAGTGGCCCGCCCGCTCCCCTCCCTGCCCATCCACCCCCCCAAAATAAATAAATAAATCTTTTTTTTTTTTTTTAAAGCAAGATTTAAAAAAATGTATCTCCCATGCACTGTTTTTTAGGAAATACTGGAGAGGATAGCCTAAACAATAAAGATGAACAAAAATACCAGGAAGAAGCAAGATTTAAGAAATGGACTCAGTTTAGAAGAAAGGGGATCTGCCTGATGATGAAGAGCTTGCAGGATGATAGCTCTGTATCTGGGATGGAGAGCAACTAGGCTAGATTGGAGCGTCAGCAACTTTTATTCTAGAGGATGAACTGAGAGAAACGTGAGGTAGCTGGAATTACTGGATGACTGAGACAACTGAGTGGACGAGTGTCTTACCATGAAATACTTTTGAAGTACTGAAAAGTCCAAGGAAAACCAAGACAGTGGCTTAAGGGGAAAAAAAAGTTATGCAGAAGAGGGAAAGCTAAGATATAGTGTTAATACATGACCCCGCTATTAGCCCTAATGAAGGAAGTCCTAATAATATAAACACTGAATATTGTTTCAACCAAAATTATGCTCTAACTTTATTGGGAAGAAGGCTGGGAATGTCCTCTTTCCCACAGGAAGGAATCAGTGATCTCCTAAAAAAAAAAATCCTACCTACTTGCAGATATGCAAAAAAAGATGATCACTGAAAAAGGATCTGGAATCACATTGGCACCAGACATATCAACAGCACTGCTGGAAGGTATTGAAATAATGCCTCACAATTCTGAAGGAAGATTATTTTCAAACTAGAATTCTGAACCCAGACAAATGATGAAGTAAGTGGAAGCTAGTAAAAACGTGTGTTAAGGAGCAGGCAGGGGCTCTTTAAAAATGCAAGATTTAGGGCTTCCCTGGTGGTCCAGTGGGTAAAGACACCGCCTTGCAGTGCAAGGGGTGCTGGTTCGAGCCCTGGCCTGGGAAGATTCCACGTGCCGCGGAGCGGCTGGACCAATGTGTCCAACTACCAAGCCAGAGCTCTGGAGCGCATGCGCCCAGAGCCGGTGCTCTGCGACAACAGAGGCCACCACTATGGGAGGCCCACACGGGCCAAAGAACAAAGATGGATGAAAATAGACAAATGAAAGACCAATAGAAGTGGCCCGCCCGCTCCCCTCCCTGCCCATCCACCCCCCCAAAATAAATAAATAAATCTTTTTTTTTTTTTTTAAAGCAAGATTTAAAAAAATGTATCTCCCATGCACTGTTTTTTAGGAAATACTGGAGAGGATAGCCTAAACAATAAAGATGAACAAAAATACCAGGAAGAAGCAAGATTTAAGAAATGGACTCAGTTTAGAAGAAAGGGGATCTGCCTGATGATGAAGAGCTTGCAGGATGATAGCTCTGTATCTGGGATGGAGAGCAACTAGGCTAGATTGGAGCGTCAGCAACTTTTATTCTAGAGGATGAACTGAGAGAAACGTGAGGTAGCTGGAATTACTGGATGACTGAGACAACTGAGTGGACGAGTGTCTTACCATGAAATACTTTTGAAGTACTGAAAAGTCCAAGGAAAACCAAGACAGTGGCTTAAGGGGAAAAAAAAGTTATGCAGAAGAGGGAAAGCTAAGATATAGTGTTAATACATGACCCCGCTATTAGCCCTAATGAAGGAAGTCCTAATAATATAAACACTGAATATTGTTTCAACCAAAATTATGCTCTAACTTTATTGGGAAGAAGGCTGGGAATGTCCTCTTTCCCACAGGAAGGAATCAGTGATCTCCTAAACTGAAAGTCAGAAGAAATAGAGGCAAGCTGTAAGAGAAAGAAATATTATTAGTGAAAAAGTAATTGTGGTTTCAGACCATGAGTTTTAAGTCATCATAACTAGGCTCAAACACATCCTTAGAAATCAAAATAGGAGCCATTATAATCAATACATTTTTGCCAATGAGAAATAAGTTTATTATTATAGCATAAAAATCCCCATGTTTCAGGATTCAGCAAACTCTTGGAAAGCATTTTCTGCCTCCTGCTGGTTATGGAAGCTGTTTTTCTCTGCAGAAATTTTGTCAAAATGCTTGAAGAAGTGGTAGTCGGTTGTGGAGAGGTCAGGTGAATATGGCGAATGAGGCAGAACTTGCAGTCGGCATTGTCATGAGAGGAATTGGGCCCCTTTCTGTTGACCAGTGACCACTGTGGGTATTGCTGTTTTGGGTGCATCTCATTGATATGCTGAGCACACTCCTCAGAAGTAATGGTTCTGCCGGGATTCGGAAAGCTGTAGTGGGTCATACGGGCAGCAGACCACCGAACAGTGACCATGACCTTATACTAAAGGGTGATCATGACCTTTTTTTGGTGCAAGCTTGGCTTTGGGCAGTGCTTTGGAACTTCTCCAAGCACTGAGCTAGCTGGTCATCGCCTGTTGTCGTATAAAATCCACTTTTCTGACATGCCACAGTTCGATTGAAAGATGAACAAAAATACCAGGAAGAAGCAAGATTTAAGAAATGGACTCAGTTTAGAAGAAAGGGGATCTGCCTGATGATGAAGAGCTTGCAGGATGATAGCTCTGTATCTGGGATGGAGAGCAACTAGGCTAGATTGGAGCGTCAGCAACTTTTATTCTAGAGGATGAACTGAGAGAAACGTGAGGTAGCTGGAATTACTGGATGACTGAGACAACTGAGTGGACGAGTGTCTTACCATGAAATACTTTTGAAGTACTGAAAAGTCCAAGGAAAACCAAGACAGTGGCTTAAGGGGAAAAAAAAGTTATGCAGAAGAGGGAAAGCTAAGATATAGTGTTAATACATGACCCCGCTATTAGCCCTAATGAAGGAAGTCCTAATAATATAAACACTGAATATTGTTTCAACCAAAATTATGCTCTAACTTTATTGGGAAGAAGGCTGGGAATGTCCTCTTTCCCACAGGAAGGAATCAGTGATCTCCTAAACTGAAAGTCAGAAGAAATAGAGGCAAGCTGTAAGAGAAAGAAATATTATTAGTGAAAAAGTAATTGTGGTTTCAGACCATGAGTTTTAAGTCATCATAACTAGGCTCAAACACATCCTTAGAAATCAAAATAGGAGCCATTATAATCAATACATTTTTGCCAATGAGAAATAAGTTTATTATTATAGCATAAAAATCCCCATGTTTCAGGATTCAGCAAACTCTTGGAAAGCATTTTCTGCCTCCTGCTGGTTATGGAAGCTGTTTTTCTCTGCAGAAATTTTGTCAAAATGCTTGAAGAAGTGGTAGTCGGTTGTGGAGAGGTCAGGTGAATATGGCGAATGAGGCAGAACTTGCAGTCGGCATTGTCATGAGAGGAATTGGGCCCCTTTCTGTTGACCAGTGACCACTGTGGGTATTGCTGTTTTGGGTGCATCTCATTGATATGCTGAGCACACTCCTCAGAAGTAATGGTTCTGCCGGGATTCGGAAAGCTGTAGTGGGTCATACGGGCAGCAGACCACCGAACAGTGACCATGACCTTATACTAAAGGGTGATCATGACCTTTTTTTGGTGCAAGCTTGGCTTTGGGCAGTGCTTTGGAACTTCTCCAAGCACTGAGCTAGCTGGTCATCGCCTGTTGTCGTATAAAATCCACTTTTTCTGACATGCCACAGTTCGATTGAGAAATGGTTCATTGTTGTTGCATAGAATAATAGAAGACAGTACTTCAGAATGATCATAAAGCATCCAGTTATCAAGCTTTTTCACCTTTTCAGTTTGCTTCAAATGCTAAATGATCATAAAATGGTTGACATTGGGTTCTTTGCAACTTCTTGTGCAGTTGTTAGAGGATCAGTTTTGATCATCACTCTCGGTTGATTGTTGTCAACTTCTCATGGCCACCCCCAAGGCTCTTGTCTCCTTTGCAAAACTTCCTGAACCACTACTGTGCTGTGCATTTGTACAGCTCCTGAACCAAATGCGTTGATGTTGCAAGCTGTCTCTGCTGTTTTACAACCCGTTTTGAACTCGAATAAAAAAATCCCTTGAATTTTCTTTTTATCTAAAATCATTGCTGTAGTCTGAAATAAATATAAAACACATAGCAAATAGTAAGTCATTAGCAAAAAAGTATAAAGCAAGAAATGTGCACTAAAATGATGTATAGCACATTTATTTAAGAATGTATGGGGCTTTCCTGGTGGTCCAGTGGGTAAGGACACCGCCTTGCAGTGCAAGGGGCGCCATTTTGATCCCTGGCCTGGGAAGATCCCACGTGCCGCGGAGCGGCTGAACTGATGTGTCCAATTACCGAGCCGGACCTCTGGAGCGCATTCGCCTGGAGCCGGTGCTCTGCGACAACAGAGGCTGCAGCAATGGGAGGCCCACACGGGCCAAAGAACAAAGATGGATGAAAATGGACAAATGAAAAACCAATGGAAGTGGCCTACCTGCTCCCCTCCCTCCCCGCCCCACCCTCACCAAAATAAATAAATAAATCTTTAAAGAATGTATGTTAATATCAAATGGCAAAATTCCACAGTGCAAAACTCAGTTACTTTTGCACTAACCTAATAATCAGCTAAGAGAATTAAAAGCAGTTTCCTCTGTAGAGCAAGAAATGGAGGATTAGAAGTAGACTGGGAATTAATGTTTTTGTAGCAACTGTTGAGTCATATGCACTTGTGAATTTGATAAATGTGAAAACTAAATTGAGAAAAGCCATTTGATATTTCTAAAACTATTTCTTCTAGTAAATGAGAATTGTAACAATTAAAAGATCATTTGATTTTAGTGCTCTGATTTCTGTTGTTGCATAGAATAATAGAAGACAGTACTTCAGAATGATCATAAAGCATCCAGTTATCAAGCTTTTTCACCTTTTCAGTTTGCTTCAAATGCTAAATGATCATAAAATGGTTGACATTGGGTTCTTTGCAACTTCTTGTGCAGTTGTTAGAGGATCAGTTTTGATCATCACTCTCGGTTGATTGTTGTCAACTTCTCATGGCCACCCCCAAGGCTCTTGTCTCCTTTGCAAAACTTCCTGAACCACTACTGTGCTGTGCATTTGTACAGCTCCTGAACCAAATGCGTTGATGTTGCAAGCTGTCTCTGCTGTTTTACAACCCGTTTTGAACTCGAATAAAAAAATCCCTTGAATTTTCTTTTTATCTAAAATCATTGCTGTAGTCTGAAATAAATATAAAACACATAGCAAATAGTAAGTCATTAGCAAAAAAGTATAAAGCAAGAAATGTGCACTAAAATGATGTATAGCACATTTATTTAAGAATGTATGGGGCTTTCCTGGTGGTCCAGTGGGTAAGGACACCGCCTTGCAGTGCAAGGGGCGCCATTTTGATCCCTGGCCTGGGAAGATCCCACGTGCCGCGGAGCGGCTGAACTGATGTGTCCAATTACCGAGCCGGACCTCTGGAGCGCATTCGCCTGGAGCCGGTGCTCTGCGACAACAGAGGCTGCAGCAATGGGAGGCCCACACGGGCCAAAGAACAAAGATGGATGAAAATGGACAAATGAAAAACCAATGGAAGTGGCCTACCTGCTCCCCTCCCTCCCCGCCCCACCCTCACCAAAATAAATAAATAAATCTTTAAAGAATGTATGTTAATATCAAATGGCAAAATTCCACAGTGCAAAACTCAGTTACTTTTGCACTAACCTAATAATCAGCTAAGAGAATTAAAAGCAGTTTCCTCTGTAGAGCAAGAAATGGAGGATTAGAAGTAGACTGGGAATTAATGTTTTTGTAGCAACTGTTGAGTCATATGCACTTGTGAATTTGATAAATGTGAAAACTAAATTGAGAAAAGCCATTTGATATTTCTAAAACTATTTCTTCTAGTAAATGAGAATTGTAACAATTAAAAGATCATTTGATTTTAGTGCTCTGATTTCTGTTTTCTTTTGGCTGCTTTGTTTTTTCAGAGGGACTGTTGAGGGGAGGGGTGGGTTACCATTAATTTGCTTTAAATCTAGAATTTATTTGATTCTTTTCATAATTTGAAGTAACCTTACTAAAAAAACTATTTAAAATATATTCCAGGTGTGGCTTTAGCAGTTATTCTCTGTAACACCCGGCATATTAGTGACCATGTTTTCCTAGAAGCTGCAAAGGTAAGTGTTTTAAATACTGTTATTTTTTAAAGGATGAATTTAAAAAGGAATGTGCTTAAAAAAATGAATGGATCTTAGACTGAGTTAAATCTGCTATATAAATGGAAAGGAAATGACTCGTCCTTTTTTGTATTTAAATATCGATTATCTTGATTCTTGTTTTTCTTTGCCTCTAAGTCATCAACTATTTTTCATCCATCTTTGCTCTTTGACCTGCGTGGGCCTCCCATCGCAGTGGCCTCTCTTGTTGCAGAGCACTGGCTCTGGGTGTGTGCGCTCCAGAGCGCTAAGCGGCTCATAATTGTGTATGCCATGCCAGCCACTCCTTCACATGTGGGATCTCCCTGGGCCAGGGATCGAACCGGTACCCCTTGCACTGCAAGGTGGACTCTCTACCCACTGGACCACCAGGGAAGCCCCCATTGTTTTTTTGATTTACCTTCTTTTACATAAAAAATAACTCATCATGATTTTTTTCCCGTGTTCCTTTCATATATACTGTACCTGTACTATACATATCTAAGGTAACATAATTGTGACAGCATAGATAAAACCCCACCAAAATAAATAAATCTTTAAAGAATGTATGTTAATATCAAATGGCAAAATTCCACAGTGCAAAACTCAGTTACTTTTGCACTAACCTAATAATCAGCTAAGAGAATTAAAAGCAGTTTCCTCTGTAGAGCAAGAAATGGAGGATTAGAAGTAGACTGGGAATTAATGTTTTTGTAGCAACTGTTGAGTCATATGCACTTGTGAATTTGATAAATGTGAAAACTAAATTGAGAAAAGCCATTTGATATTTCTAAAACTATTTCTTCTAGTAAATGAGAATTGTAACAATTAAAAGATCATTTGATTTTAGTGCTCTGATTTCTGTTTTCTTTTGGCTGCTTTGTTTTTTCAGAGGGACTGTTGAGGGGAGGGGTGGGTTACCATTAATTTGCTTTAAATCTAGAATTTATTTGATTCTTTTCATAATTTGAAGTAACCTTACTAAAAAAACTATTTAAAATATATTCCAGGTGTGGCTTTAGCAGTTATTCTCTGTAACACCCGGCATATTAGTGACCATGTTTTCCTAGAAGCTGCAAAGGTAAGTGTTTTAAATACTGTTATTTTTTAAAGGATGAATTTAAAAAGGAATGTGCTTAAAAAAATGAATGGATCTTAGACTGAGTTAAATCTGCTATATAAATGGAAAGGAAATGACTCGTCCTTTTTTGTATTTAAATATCGATTATCTTGATTCTTGTTTTTCTTTGCCTCTAAGTCATCAACTATTTTTCATCCATCTTTGCTCTTTGACCTGCGTGGGCCTCCCATCGCAGTGGCCTCTCTTGTTGCAGAGCACTGGCTCTGGGTGTGTGCGCTCCAGAGCGCTAAGCGGCTCATAATTGTGTATGCCATGCCAGCCACTCCTTCACATGTGGGATCTCCCTGGGCCAGGGATCGAACCGGTACCCCTTGCACTGCAAGGTGGACTCTCTACCCACTGGACCACCAGGGAAGCCCCCATTGTTTTTTTGATTTACCTTCTTTTACATAAAAAATAACTCATCATGATTTTTTCCAGTGTTCCTTTCATATATACTGTACCTGTACTATACATATCTAAGGTAACATAATTGTGACAGCATAGATAAAATGTCTTTAAAGTGTTTAAATCTCATGATTTACTGTTTAGTGGTAAGCAGTTATCATTTTTGCAGTGGATTAAGTGCATTCCTGCTAGACTTAAGGAGGATTATATTGCTGGTATTATTCTCCGTTCCCCCAACCCTTTTCCCATGTCATTAGTTATTATTACTCCATCATTTAAGCAAACAAAAATGAAACTCTTTTTCTCTCTCTCCAGGCTCTGACAAGTCAATTGACAGATAAAGAACTGGCTCAAGGGAGACTTTACCCTCCCCTTGCTAATATTCAGGAAGTTTCTATTAACATTGCTATTAAAGTAAGTAACAATTTATACCCCTTCACAAAAATTTTAATGGTGTCTTCTTAAACAAGTAACTCAAATTCGAGAAAAATTGGAAACACTTAGAGAGTGCAAAGAAGAAATCTCAGGTCACTCATATTCTTACTACCAGAATATAAGCCTCCGTTAGTGCCTTCTAATTCTTTGTTTCTTCTCCAACACACATAAAGTACACACATGCAGTCACCCGTGCCTCTTGTTAAAATTGGTTTCTCACTGCATTTTTTTCTACTTAATATAATTCTCTTCCTGTGTAGATCAGTAATAATTCTCAGAAGTACTAATGCTTGTGGAATTTCTCTTTGTTATTATATCATAATGTATTTAACCATTTCTCTGGTTTGGGAGACCTTTAAGGCATCTTTTGTTCATTAGAAATAATATAATTTGAACATCTTTGACGTTCCTTTTTTTTTTATTTAAATATCGATTATCTTGATTCTTGTTTTTCTTTGCCTCTAAGTCATCAACTATTTTTCATCCATCTTTGCTCTTTGACCTGCGTGGGCCTCCCATCGCAGTGGCCTCTCTTGTTGCAGAGCACTGGCTCTGGGTGTGTGCGCTCCAGAGCGCTAAGCGGCTCATAATTGTGTATGCCATGCCAGCCACTCCTTCACATGTGGGATCTCCCTGGGCCAGGGATCGAACTACCTTGCACTGCAAGGTGGACTCTCTACCCACTGGACCACCAGGGAAGCCCCCATTGTTTTTTTGATTTACCTTCTTTTACATAAAAAATAACTCATCATGATTTTTTCCAGTGTTCCTTTCATATATACTGTACCTGTACTATACATATCTAAGGTAACATAATTGTGACAGCATAGATAAAATGTCTTTAAAGTGTTTAAATCTCATGATTTACTGTTTAGTGGTAAGCAGTTATCATTTTTGCAGTGGATTAAGTGCATTCCTGCTAGACTTAAGGAGGATTATATTGCTGGTATTATTCTCCGTTCCCCCAACCCTTTTCCCATGTCATTAGTTATTATTACTCCATCATTTAAGCAAACAAAAATGAAACTCTTTTTCTCTCTCTCCAGGCTCTGACAAGTCAATTGACAGATAAAGAACTGGCTCAAGGGAGACTTTACCCTCCCCTTGCTAATATTCAGGAAGTTTCTATTAACATTGCTATTAAAGTAAGTAACAATTTATACCCCTTCACAAAAATTTTAATGGTGTCTTCTTAAACAAGTAACTCAAATTCGAGAAAAATTGGAAACACTTAGAGAGTGCAAAGAAGAAATCTCAGGTCACTCATATTCTTACTACCAGAATATAAGCCTCCGTTAGTGCCTTCTAATTCTTTGTTTCTTCTCCAACACACATAAAGTACACACATGCAGTCACCCGTGCCTCTTGTTAAAATTGGTTTCTCACTGCATTTTTTTCTACTTAATATAATTCTCTTCCTGTGTAGATCAGTAATAATTCTCAGAAGTACTAATGCTTGTGGAATTTCTCTTTGTTATTATATCATAATGTATTTAACCATTTCTCTGGTTTGGGAGACATTTAAGGCATCTTTTGTTTCATTAGAAATAATATATTGAACATCTTTGGATAAGTCTTTATATGCATTTGTGATCATTTTTTCTTAAGATAAATTTCTTATCATAAGAACAAAGAAATTAATATGTTAAGGCCTCTGATACACACTGCCAAATGATTTTTCAGAATAAGAGTATTGATTGATACTGCCCTAGTAGATATGAGTGTATTCTGCCAATACTTAGAATTATTTATTTTAATTTTGCATATCATTTTCTTTCTTTTTTTTTTTTTAAAGATTTATTTATTTATTTTGGTGGGGGTGGGGTGGGGAGGGAGGGGAGCAGGTGGGCCACTTCCATTGGTCTTTCATTTGTCCATTTTTAATCCATCTTTGTTCTTTGGCCCGTGTGGGCCTCCCATTGCAGTGGCTTCTGTTGTCGCAGAGCACCGGCTCTGGGCACATGCGCTCCAGAGCTCTGGCTCGGTCATTGGACACATCGGTCCAGCCACTCCGCGGCACGTGGGATCTTCCCAGGCCAGGGATCGAACCGGCGCCCCTTGCACTGCAAGGCGGTGTCCTTACCCACTGGACCACCAGGGAAGCCCTATCATTTTCATTTAAAGCATTTATTTTGTTAAATTGAATATCTTTGTTTTTATTGAACAGTAGTGTTCCTTCCATATTTGTCTTCTACCTTCCAACACTGGGCTCTTTGAATGTTAAAGATAATGATTCTTCTGTTACTGTGGTGTGGGTATTTTCCCACTTGTCATTTATTTTAACTTATTTTATGTGCCATTTTTCACAAGGTTTTTTAATGGAATGATCTGTTTATTTTATGGATTGTTTATTCACCTCCTGTGAATATTAATGCTTTCTCCCTCTCCAAATTCGAAAAATTGGAAACACTTAGAGAGTGCAAAGAAGAAATCTCAGGTCACTCATATTCTTACTACCAGAATATAAGCCTCCGTTAGTGCCTTCTAATTCTTTGTTTCTTCTCCAACACACATAAAGTACACACATGCAGTCACCCGTGCCTCTTGTTAAAATTGGTTTCTCACTGCATTTTTTTCTACTTAATATAATTCTCTTCCTGTGTAGATCAGTAATAATTCTCAGAAGTACTAATGCTTGTGGAATTTCTCTTTGTTATTATATCATAATGTATTTAACCATTTCTCTGGTTTGGGAGACATTTAAGGCATCTTTTGTTTCATTAGAAATAATATATTGAACATCTTTGGATAAGTCTTTATATGCATTTGTGATCATTTTTTCTTAAGATAAATTTCTTATCATAAGAACAAAGAAATTAATATGTTAAGGCCTCTGATACACACTGCCAAATGATTTTTCAGAATAAGAGTATTGATTGATACTGCCCTAGTAGATATGAGTGTATTCTGCCAATACTTAGAATTATTTATTTTAATTTTGCATATCATTTTCTTTCTTTTTTTTTTTTTAAAGATTTATTTATTTATTTTGGTGGGGGGGGGGTGAGGAGGGAGAGGGGCGGGTGGGCCACTTCTATTGGTTTTTCATTTATACATTTTCCATCCATCTTTGTTCTTTGGCCCGTGTGGGCCTCCCATTGCAGTGGCTTCTGTTGTTGCAGAGCACCGGCTCTGGGCACATGCACTCCAGAGCTCCGGCTCGGTAATTGCACACAGCGGTCAAGCCACTCTGTGGCATGTGGGATCTTTCCAGGCCAGGGATCGAACCGGCGCCCCTTGCACTGCAAGGCGGTGTCCTTACCCACTGGACCACCAGGGAAGCCCTATCATTTTCATTTAAAGCATTTATTTTGTTAAATTGAATATCTTTGTTTTTATTGAACAGTAGTGTTCCTTCCATATTTGTCTTCTACCTTCCAACACTGGGCTCTTTGAATGTTAAAGATAATGATTCTTCTGTTACTGTGGTGTGGGTATTTTCCCACTTGTCATTTATTTTAACTTATTTTATGTGCCATTTTTCACAAGGTTTTTTAATGGAATGATCTGTTTATTTTATGGATTGTTTATTCACCTCCTGTGAATATTAATGCTTTCTCCCTCTCCAAGATCATAAATATCTGTCTGCATTTTCTAAGAACGTAAAACTTTTTTATGTTAATCCCTCAAATCTTCTAGTGTGTGATAAGAGACCGACATTTTTTTCCTGACTAGTTAATCAGTTTTCTCAGCACCAACTGATTGGGAATACTCCTCTTGTTAATTAAAAACAAACGTTGGTTCCTTTACTTGGAGTCTGTTCCTGGCCATATTAGCCTTTAACTAGGTACTGTCTTAATAATGTGTATTATTTGATACTACACAGTAAATGTATGAAACTGTCACTATTGTTTTTCAGGATTTTCTTGTCTATTCTGACCTTAATTATCCTCTTGGATGAATTTAAAAAAAAAAAAAAAACCTTTTATTTTTAAAATTATTTATTTATTTGGCTGCACTGGGTCTTAGGTGTGGCATGTGGGATCTAGTTCCCTGACCAGGGATTGAACCCGGGCCCCCTGCATTGGGAACACAAGAGTCTCAACCACTGGGCCACCAGGGAAATCCCTCGGATGAATTTTTGAATTAGTTTTTTTTGAATTCAGAGAAAACCCTGCAAAGTATAAAACTATGTCATATGTATAGATTAAATTGGTAAAATGTAGCCTTTCCATATTGATTCTTCTCTATTAAATATCTCACTTTCCACTTACTAAAGTTTTTTTCCTGAGTTTTTCAATATGATTTTCTTTCTTTATTGACTGTGTGTGGTCTCCAGTCCTGCATGGGTTTTTCTGTAGTTGCGGTGAGCGGGAGCTACTCCGTAGTCAGCCTGCACGGGCTTCTCATTGCAGTGGCTTCTCTTGTTGCAGCTCCTGAGCTCTGGAGCATGGGCTAGTTGTGGCACATGGACTTATTTGCCCCGAGGCATGTGGGATCTTCCCTGACGAGGGATCGAATCTGTGCCTCCCGCATTGGCAGGCAGATTCTTTACACTGAGCCACCAGGGAAGCCCCATGTGTTTTAATAAGGATTGAAATAAGTACTTTTAACATCTTTTTGAAGAAGTAGGCTTCTGTTCCTACTGTTTACTAATATTTTCTTTTTTCTTTTTGGCTGCTCTCCATGGCTTGCTAGATCTCAATTCCCTGACCAGGGAGTGAACCGGCCCTCAATTCCACTAGGCCACCAGGGAACTCCCAAGATTTTCTTAAATATCAGGATGAGATGTAAAATTTATCAGCAGCACTTTCAGCTTGTATACTGATGATCAGAAGATTATTAGGATCTATTAGTGTTAGACTATTAATGTTATTGTTGTATTAATACCCATAAACTAAGCGAAGATTGGAAGTTGATAAAGAATGTTATGTTTAGGAATTAACCAGTTTGGTTGATTTGGAGTTTGGACTATAGATAAGAAAAAGGGCATCAGGTAAGATCTGAAGTTATCTCAAGACCACCTGTACAGATACACAAATTCCCGACTTAGGGATCAGAACTGCTTACTATTGTAAAACAGCTGAAGAACTTAGAGCCCAGCACTAAGACAAATAGAATTCAACTTCAGAATGTTATAGGTAGTACAGATTTTGGAAGACACCAGTCAGATTACTGGTATGGCCACATGAAAGCTAATTATGTGGAAGTAAAAGATCTGTGCTTGGGGTGGTATGGGAGTGGAGCCCTCAGATCGTGTCTCTTCCCCTCCCTCTCCTCCCCTCCCTTTCCTGGGTCCTAAGGCCTCCCTTTTTAGGAGCCAAGGGGTCAAGAGAGCAGACAGTGCTCTTTGTGGCCCAGCGCCACCCACGCCCACTGAGCAGCTCCACTTAGCGGCTGTTGCATGTCTGCACAACCACGTTTCACTGTGGATACAAACGTGTTTCTTTCCTACAATAGACTAGACAGTACAGTTGACCCTTGAACAGTGTGAAAGTGCAGTTGAAAATCTACACAGAACTTGACTGTTGGCCCTCAGTTTCTGAGGTTCTGCATCCACAAATTCAATCAACGGCGGGTAGCGTAGTGCTTATTTAGTGAAGGAAATTCTCATGTAAGTGGACCTGCACAGTTCAAACCTGTGTTGATCGAGTGTCAGCTGAATTTGAAACATGTTTTTCCATCACAAAGTATCATGAGATTGAGCTCCTAAGACCAAGGATTACCTTCAAGAACCGTCATTTTTCCTTAAATTTTTCTTTTAGAAAACTGAAATTAATAGTAATCATTTGGAATGGAAATTAGGGGAAGAGACATAATTGTTCGCATTTTTCTTTTTTACCATGTATCACTACATTCTTTTTCAAGTTAAGCCGTAACTTGAGAGCTTGACAGACACTGTGCTACCCTGTGAGGAAGCTTTTTCATACTGCCTCAGTTTACATCATAACTACGACTCAGTGGGTTTATCCTCATCACCAGTCACGGTGTGTGCCTTGCTACGAAGATCAAAGATTGAATCATGCCAGTTTAGGTGGGAAGTACCCTAGCTTAACTGTTTAGAACCTGTGATCCTGAATGCTTTAGGTTTGAAACACAGTTCTCACTCTAAATACCTTGGGCAAGTTACTTAAACTCCTTAGACTTTGGTGTTCTCCTGTATAAAGTGAGAATAATAATAGTGCTTATCTCATAGGATTCTTGGGAGGATTAAATGAGATATCCTTATAAAGCACATAAACCATGCCTGGTACTCTGTGATGGTGGTGAGGTCCCGTGATCCAGTTCTAGCTCTTACTTTATTTGACCTTATAGTTCTAGTGTCCAACGCCTGCTTTATAATAGTGTCTATGTCCTTTCATCAAATTGGTAGAGTGAAAACATCTGGCCCCCTTTGCTTTAGGTTTTCAACCTAGTCCAGCCAGCTGTGACCAGGAAGGTAGCGTCTCCTCCTCACCGTCTCAGCAGGGCTGTGGGGAAGGACACGGGCAGGAAGGCCACCCACGTAGGTCTGCTGGACCAACACACAGAAAAGCTTAACTTTATTGAAGTGTTAAGGAAGTGTTGATATTTCAGGGTGAGGGGAGCTTTAAAGTCCCTTTAAAACATCAAACTTACGGTGAGATTGCAAATATTTTTATTTTGTCTTCTGATAGTTTCTGAATGTAACAAAGTAATGTTATTTTTTATTTTGAAAAAAAAAGTCATCCTTCCAAATTCATTACTTAGTGTTTCAATAATGCTTTTTCTCTTAAATAGGGTAATACTCAGAGCCATATAATGATCTTATTTTTCAGGTTACAGAATACCTGTATGCTAATAAAATGGCTTTCCGATACCCGGAACCAGAGGACAAGGCCAAATACATTAGAGAACGAATATGGCGAAGTGAATACGATTCCCTGCTGCCAGATGTGTATGAGTGGCCGGAGGCTGCCGCCCACCCTCCCCCGATCACAGAGTAGAAGCGCGCTCTGAGACTCTCCATGCTTCAGGGGACTCCTTTTTTTTAGATGAAAAGAGATAATGTTCTCAAATTCATGGTTTTTTCCTGTGTTTTATCCCCCCACCCCAGTTAATTGTTTCCCATGAACCTACACTTCTGTACTGGGCAGATGTGTTGGCGAGTCTGTTAATGCCCACCTGTACCCCACGATCAGAGGACCATAATGCTCTCACCCTGATGTGTAGCTCCCATCACAGCAGAGCTATTAAACGTGTACGTGTGAGTGTCTTCACGTGTGCTCTTGGTCACTCTTGCCAGAGGATTTGCTAGTGACTCCTATCGCTCAGAATCTTCTCTTGCCCAGCTGTTTTAGGGCTACTGAAATAGAACTCCTATGGATGTGAGTACAGAATTTTGAGAAGAAGCCAAATGTAACACAAATTCTAAGGACAGGTTGTCAGTATCTAAAAATGTCCTTCTGTATCTGCTTTATTTGGTCTTCATCCTCTAAAATTCCTTTCAGTAGATAGATGTGGAAAAGTCTACCTTGTTAGTTATTTCCTGGGACTAAACTGAGGCTTAACTATAACATGAAACAGAAACAAACTATTGCTGCCTATAGACACATAAACTAAACAGTCACTGTTTTCAATAGTGTATAAGAATCACAGTGTAACTTTGTAAAGTAAAAGTACTATCTTCAATTTAATTGCTTCAGTTATGCTATTTTTATTGCCCAACTAGAAATTTACATTTGCTTATTATGAAAAGCACATTTTCATTTTCTTCCAGATGATTCTAAAGAAAGGGGTATGGGTATACCTCATAAATTATGATTTCTGACATGTGATTTTTAACAGATTGGCCATATGTTTCCTATCTGAATGAGTCCTATTTAGACTCATCTGTGTGAATCTATATCCTTTTTCCCTTAGCGATGCTCATCTTTTTTGTTTTTTTCAGGTTACAGAATACCTGTATGCTAATAAAATGGCTTTCCGATACCCGGAACCAGAGGACAAGGCCAAATACATTAGAGAACGAATATGGCGAAGTGAATACGATTCCCTGCTGCCAGATGTGTATGAGTGGCCGGAGGCTGCCGCCCACCCTCCCCCGATCACAGAGTAGAAGCGCGCCCTGAGACTCCCCATGCTTCAGGGGACCCCTTTTTTTAGATGAAAAGAGATAATGTTCTCAAATTCATGGTTTTTTCCTGTGTTTTATCCCCCCACCCCAGTTAATTGTTTCCCATGAACCTACACTTCTGTACTGGGCAGATGTGTTGGCGAGTCTGTTAATGCCCACCTGTACCCCACGATCAGAGGACCATAATGCTCTCACCCTGATGTGTAGCTCCCATCACAGCAGAGCTATTAAAGCGTGTGCGTGTGAGTGTCTTCACGTGTGCTCTTGGTCACTCTTGCCAGAGGATTTGCTAGTGACTCCTATCGCTCAGAATCTTCTCTTGCCCAGCTGTTTTAGGGCTACTGAAATAGAACTCCTATGGATGTGAGTACAGAATTTTGAGAAGAAGCCAAATGTAACACAAATTCTAAGGACAGGTTGTCAGTATCTAAAAATGTCCTTCTGTATCTGCTTTATTTGGTCTTCATCCTCTAAAATTCCTTTCAGTAGATAGATGTGGAAAAGTCTACCTTGTTAGTTATTTCCTGGGACTAAACTGAGGCTTAACTATAACATGAAACAGAAACAAACTATTGCTGCCTATAGACACATAAACTAAACAGTCACTGTTTTCAATAGTGTATAAGAATCACAGTGTAACTTTGTAAAGTAAAAGTACTATCTTCAATTTAATTGCTTCAGTTATGCTATTTTTATTGCCCAACTAGAAATTTACATTTGCTTATTATGAAAAGCACATTTTCATTTTCTTCCAGATGATTCTAAAGAAAGGGGTATGGGTATACCTCATAAATTATGATTTCTGACATGTGATTTTTAACAGATTGGCCATATGTTTCCTATCTGAATGAGTCCTATTTAGACTCATCTGTGTGAATCTATATCCTTATTCCCATAGCGATGCTCTTTATTACTTGAGATAATTTTGGAATGTTGCACGATACATTCCTTTAAATATCATTCATAGTAAAAACTCCTCCATTGAAAATGGACTTAATTTTTTGAAACCACCAAAATTAGTTTATAGTTAAGTGGTAATGAATAAAGTAGGTGTTCAGATCAGTAAATGTCATTTTTAGTCTTAGTAAAATGGATAATAACTAGCTAGTGAGATCAGTTTGCTTATGTGACTTATACATTGGTCAGTTTTAAAGGAAAATCCCAAACATTTTGAGTAGTATTGCTATATATAAGCCTAACATAGTTGCTTTGGGGCAATAAGCTAAACTTTTAAATACCCATTGTAGAATATTAACTATAAAAAAATATTCATAGCTACATATCAGTGTGTACATTTGGTGTTTCCCTCCACAGACCCTGTTATGTTAGCTGTGATATTCTGCAGGGTGATAAAAGGGCTTCATTTTTTACCTAAGAGGTAGAGATTGAGGTAATAGCAATTTTGAATATAATTCACTGTTTTAAGAATGCTTGAAATGGCATTGCTATTTGGAGTGTGGAAAAATGCAGTTGATTAAATACACTTAACAGATAAGCCAGAGGTGTATATTATCTGTTTCATAAAATAGACAATCAGGTCAGTTTGTTTTCTTCAATTAAAGGTGAAAAGCTTATAGTTTTCATGTTTTGTCAAAACAAAATCATCCACAGAACTATTCTCTGTCCAATCTTGATTTTAGTAACATTACAAGTAAAGTAATTACAGATGTTTTTTTCTCAATTCTTACTGAAGACAGGAAAATGTAGAATTAATTTTACTAAGATGTTTGCTTATTAAATATGTCTGATACAGTATACATGAAAATTTTTAAGGAAAAAACAAGGTCAAATGGCATATACCTTGCTTATTTAAGTAAGACAGAATAAAAGCAACCTATTCTCATTATTTACCACCCAGAATTTCAACAAGTAACAATTTTCAGATGTAAATTAAAGTGTTTTATTGTTTAGGCTAAGAACACAAGCAGGGATGATCAGCATGGCGGAGGGGGAGGGCTGGCGTCCAGCAGCAAATTGGAAAAGAAACTACACAATGTTTGAACCTAACAGCAGTGGACAGTTACTCTCATTCTTTTGAAGACAGAAAAAATTCTGTAGATCAGGCTATTATTCAGCACGGGAAAAAGAGAATACGTGTTTTTCTAATGTGGAACTACTGCCTGTATTGTGAAACAGATTGGATAACAAGTGAGGGTAAGGCAGCCATAAAATTAAAAGATGCTTGCTCCTGGGAAGAAAAACTATGACAAAACCTAGACAGCGTATTTAAAAGTAGAGGTATCACTTTGCCGACAAAAAATCCATATTATCAAAGCTGTGGTTTTCCCAGTAGTCATGTAGGGATGTGAGAGTTGGACCATAAAGAAGGCTGAGCGCCGAAGAATTGATGCCTTTGAACTGTGGTGCTGGAGAAGGATCGAGAGTCCCTTGGACAGCAAGGAGATCTAACCAATCAGTGGCCTGCTGGAGAAGGATCGAGAGCCTTGGAAGCTTCATTTTTACCTAAGAGGTAGAGATTGAGGTAATAGCAATTTTGAATATAATTCACTGTTTTAAGAATGCTTGAAATGGCATTGCTATTTGGAGTGTGGAAAAATGCAGTTGATTAAATACACTTAACAGATAAGCCAGAGGTGTATATTATCTGTTTCATAAAATAGACAATCAGGTCAGTTTGTTTTCTTCAATTAAAGGTGAAAAGCTTATAGTTTTCATGTTTTGTCAAAACAAAATCATCCACAGAACTATTCTCTGTCCAATCTTGATTTTAGTAACATTACAAGTAAAGTAATTACAGATGTTTTTTTCTCAATTCTTACTGAAGACAGGAAAATGTAGAATTAATTTTACTAAGATGTTTGCTTATTAAATATGTCTGATACAGTATACATGAAAATTTTTAAGGAAAAAACAAGGTCAAATGGCATATACCTTGCTTATTTAAGTAAGACAGAATAAAAGCAACCTATTCTCATTATTTACCACCCAGAATTTCAACAAGTAACAATTTTCAGATGTAAATTAAAGTGTTTTATTGTTTAGGCTAAGAACACAAGCAGGGATGATCAGCATGGCGGAGGGGGAGGGCTGGCGTCCAGCAGCAAATTGGAAAAGAAACTACACAATGTTTGAACCTAACAGCAGTGGACAGTTACTCTCATTCTTTTGAAGACAGAAAAAATTCTGTAGATCAGGCTATTATTCAGCACGGGAAAAAGAGAATACGTGTTTTTCTAATGTGGAACTACTGCCTGTATTGTGAAACAGATTGGATAACAAGTGAGGGTAAGGCAGCCATAAAATTAAAAGATGCTTGCTCCTGGGAAGAAAAACTATGACAAAACCTAGACAGCGTATTTAAAAGTAGAGGTATCACTTTGCCGACAAAAAATCCATATTATCAAAGCTGTGGTTTTCCCAGTAGTCATGTAGGGATGTGAGAGTTGGACCATAAAGAAGGCTGAGCGCCGAAGAATTGATGCCTTTGAACTGTGGTGCTGGAGAAGGATCGAGAGTCCCTTGGACAGCAAGGAGATCTAACCAATCAGTCCTAAAGGAAATCAACCCTGAATATTCATTGGAAGGACTGATGCTGAAGCTCCAATATTTTGGCCACTTGAGGTGAAGGGGCGACTCATTGGAAAAGACCCTGACGCTGGGGAAAATAGAAGCAGAAGGAAAAGGGGACAACAGAGGATAAGGTGGTTGGATGGCATCACTGAGTCAATGGACATGAATCTGAGCAAGCTCCTGGAGATGGTGAAGGACAGGGAAGCCTGGCGTGCCACAGTGCATGGGATTGCAGAGTCAGTCACGACTGAGCAACTGAACTGAAAGGTTTATTGACTATAATGGGAAAGGTGTGAAAGGTTTTGATTAAACTTTTTTTAAGGGATGGATTCTTAACCAGGAAATTGCCACCAAATCATTATGAAGTTTTAAAATGCAGGGCCTCTGGCTCCTTGTCTAACTAGTAGCAGGGCTGTGTCCAAGATTCTGAACTTCGTGATGAGCTACCAGGTGAGGCTCATGCTGCTGGTACAGAGGACACACTGGGTGACATCGCTCCAGTCTTGAGTGTGGTATGTTTAAGCTGAGTGCTCAGGTAATAACATACTCACTGTGGAAAAGATAACTGAAATTCTTTTCTTACACCATATTTGTCTCGTGTGTTTTCGTCATGTATAACCTATATAGGATGTTCATGAGAACAAAAACAACAGAACTTTTAAACAGCTTTTTCTGAAAATACGTAATTAGAGCATTGTTCAGTTCTAAATTGGATTAATATACTGGGTTAAGTATAATCTAGCAACTAGTTTTCATTTATAAAAGATTATCAAGTGAATATTTGTTCTCCATTATTATTTGTCTTCTGATATATAACTTACCCTATCCTTTGTCTTTATCAGCCTCTGGAGAAATAATATTCTAAATTTTCCTTTGCAAAGGAGCTGCTAATGAATTAAGATGAAAGCATAGTTATCAAGGGGTGTGGAGCATTATTTACTCTCAGAGAACTGAGAAAGCCCAAGGGGGGAGGGCAGAGCAGTGGGAAAACTCTTGTCCTAGAAAAAACACTTCATCCAGATGCTCCTATTGCTGTTATTCCCCCAAGCCCATTCAGTATCCCTCAAGATTCACTTCAAGCCTTGGACAGCTCCGAGGTCCTGTTAAATTCACCGAAATACATTCAGCTTTGCTGAGCATGCTTAACATGTGAGAACATGAGTCTAGAGCTCAAAGCTTTCTACTGGATTCCGCTTAAGGGACTGTCCTAAAGAAATAGCACCTATGTCATATTTCCAGCCAAGACAGGTGCAGGTGCACTGCTGGCTTTATAGAAGATGACAGAGATATTCATTGTCTACTTTCCTCTCAACTGATTTATGATTTGCACTTTGATGTACATCCAGAAGTTAAATGAGTCCTCCTTAAAGTAATACACTTCATATTTAAAGTATTTGAGACAGTTTTACTAGAGAAACTATACCCCTCATGCAAACTCAAGATGTTTTAATATAAGTAGAGAAACTGCTCAATGCTTTGTTCCAAATTTTACAAATTCTACTGGGCCTAATTAGGACACGACTCTTACAGTGTAATCCCCTTAATCCTTGCCAGATAAACCAGTGATTAGATTTTAAAACAGTAATTACTTTCCTTACCTGGGTATGGAATACAGTGCCTCTCAAGGAGAAAAAGGCTTGGAAATGTTTGTATAGGTCAGTGACATAAAATACACAGATTAAGTCACGTGACTTGGAAGCATTGTGTCTTTCTGTAGTAGCTTTCTGCCAGTAAACTGACTCTGATGTGGCAATTTCATCAATCTCGTTTTGCCCAAATAAAAAATGTATTTGCCATTTTGCTTTTTGGGAAATTACCTCATTGAGCAGACTTATTAAAAGTTTTAAGATGAAGGGAAATGAATATTTTGTTCTCCATTATTATTTGTCTTCTGATATATAACTTACCCTATCCTTTGTCTTTATCAGCCTCTGGAGAAATAATATTCTAAATTTTCCTTTGCAAAGGAGCTGCTAATGAATTAAGATGAAAGCATAGTTATCAAGGGGTGTGGAGCATTATTTACTCTCAGAGAACTGAGAAAGCCCAAGGGGGGAGGGCAGAGCAGTGGGAAAACTCTTGTCCTAGAAAAAACACTTCATCCAGATGCTCCTATTGCTGTTATTCCCCCAAGCCCATTCAGTATCCCTCAAGATTCACTTCAAGCCTTGGACAGCTCCGAGGTCCTGTTAAATTCACCGAAATACATTCAGCTTTGCTGAGCATGCTTAACATGTGAGAACATGAGTCTAGAGCTCAAAGCTTTCTACTGGATTCCGCTTAAGGGACTGTCCTAAAGAAATAGCACCTATGTCATATTTCCAGCCAAGACAGGTGCAGGTGCACTGCTGGCTTTATAGAAGATGACAGAGATATTCATTGTCTACTTTCCTCTCAACTGATTTATGATTTGCACTTTGATGTACATCCAGAAGTTAAATGAGTCCTCCTTAAAGTAATACACTTCATATTTAAAGTATTTGAGACAGTTTTACTAGAGAAACTATACCCCTCATGCAAACTCAAGATGTTTTAATATAAGTAGAGAAACTGCTCAATGCTTTGTTCCAAATTTTACAAATTCTACTGGGCCTAATTAGGACACGACTCTTACAGTGTAATCCCCTTAATCCTTGCCAGATAAACCAGTGATTAGATTTTAAAACAGTAATTACTTTCCTTACCTGGGTATGGAATACAGTGCCTCTCAAGGAGAAAAAGGCTTGGAAATGTTTGTATAGGTCAGTGACATAAAATACACAGATTAAGTCACGTGACTTGGAAGCATTGTGTCTTTCTGTAGTAGCTTTCTGCCAGTAAACTGACTCTGATGTGGCAATTTCATCAATCTCGTTTTGCCCAAATAAAAAATGTATTTGCCATTTTGCTTTTTGGGAAATTACCTCTACATTGAGCAGACTTATTAAAAAGTTTTAAGATGAAGGGGAAATGAATGGATATTTATTCTTCAATTTTCAGGTGTCCTTTTATGTTCTGGGAAAATTATTCTCTACTAATGTTAAGTGTACATTCTAGCAAATTGTTGATTCCTACATAGTCACTGAATTATCACCGTCGCATCAGGTATGTTCAGTTAGAGAATGACGATAAACTAAATTGTACGGGTAGCACCTACTCTGCCAGGCATTGTTCTAAGCATCTTACACAAGGCGGCACGTTTAATCGTCACAACCACCTTCTGTCACTGTGCCTCTTTGACAGGAAAGGACACGGGTGCACAGAGAGGTTGAAAGGCGTGCCCCAGTTCTCTGCGGGTGAGGCAGAGCCACGCGTCATCTCAGCCCTTCTTGGGGAAGGAGGGTCCCTGTGACAGGCAGTTTTATCTGCATGGTAAATACTTTAATAATTGTCAGGTGAAAAAATTTTCACCTGTTCTCGTAAGGTTAGTTTTATGTCCTTTTTACTGTTTTACCAGTTCATGTGATTTTTTTTGTTTTTTTACTTCCCATTTCTAATGCAAGTATAGTGTAAACCTGTTTCCTCCATCAGTCTTAAGCCTTTTAGTTACTGAATATAAACAGAGATTTGGTTTTGTTTTGTTTTTTTTTAAAGATTTATTTATTTATTTTGGGCGGGGGTCACGCTGGGGAGGAAGGGGGATGGGCGGGCCACTTCTATTGGTCACCCATCTCTCCATTTTCATCTGTACTTGTTCCTTGGCTCCCGCGAGCCCCCCATCGCGGTGGCGTCTGTCGTTGCAGAGCGCCGGCTCAGGGCGCATGCGCTCCAGAGCTCCGGCTCAGCAATTGGACACATGGGTCCAGTCGCTCCGCGGCACGTGGGATCCTCCCAGGCCAGGGATTGAACCAGCGCCCCTTGCACTGCAAGGCAGTGTCCTTACCTACTGGACCACCAGGGGAAGCCCAAAGATTTGGTTTTGAATTTGATAAATTACACTAAAAATTCCAACTCTTTTGACTTGGTAATCGTCACAAAACCACTAATGGCATCACTCTGTGCCAGTCAGTTTTAGTAATGCTTATATTTTTTGTATCTTCTTTTAACATTTTTTATTGAAATATAGTTGTGTAACAATGTTGTGTTCATTTCTGCTGTACTACACTTTGTATCTTGACATCTGCCAATGTCAACATGAATGGAATTGTAAGAGATGTTTTTAGTGATATCTATTATATGCATGTCTATAACTTCTTCCATTAAAAGGTCATGACGGAAAGTATTGATAGTAACATAAAATGTATGTGGAATAAGGAATTTAGGAATTTCTGAAGCCTATTTTACCTAAATATTTGACAAAGTAAAATTTCTGCCTTATGTTTTATTATACTTTGCCTAATCACCTTTAAAATTAACTGAAATTAAAACCATATTTTTGCAGTTGATATTGTGTTCCCTTTGATAACATGCCAGGCATTCATTATTGACTTGAAAGGAGCCACATGTAGCAAAACTCATTGCTTACACTTTCTCACCTTTGTATTTGGAATAAGCAGTGTTGTGGTAATAGCTTATGGGGATACCAGTTTAAGGGGAAGGCCTTGTGTAGAGTGTATGAGACCAGATTGTCATATTCCAGATGCTTCCAAGAGCCAGTCTAAAAACTTCCTAATGGTGTGAACTGTTTTTTCTCTTTTGTGATATATAAATTCTAATGAAGTGTGTGTATTTTCTTTTTTTTTAAATTCAAGTATATTTCATTACAATGTTGTGTTCGTTTCAGGTACACACAATGATTCAGTTATACATATACACTTTCTTTTTCAGATTCTTTCCCCTGATAAGTTATTTTACAAGATATTGAATATAGTTCTCTGTGCTATACAGTTGGTCTTTGTTGATTCTCTGTTTTACATATAGTAGTGTGTACATGTTAATCCAAAACTCCGAGATGTGTGTATTTTCTTAATAAAATTTTCCTATGTATCAAAAATGTGTTATGATCTTGTTTTTAAAGGCAGCTGAAAGGGTACTTTTAAAACTTGATATTGTCTTAAACCCTAAGAAATACACACTCCCCATACTTGATCCCTTGGGACTGTGCCGTTAGACAGAAGTTCAAGTGGAGCTAGGCACGGTCCTCATCATTTTCATTTCCTTCTGTTGGGTTCCTTACTCTCTTTCTCTCCTTATTGTGTTTAATCGGAGTAAAGGAAAGATTTCTCACCTCTTCCCCCACCACATTTGCCTTCGTAGACCCTAGTGTGAGAATGCTCATGCAGGAAGACGTGTGTTGATTTTGTGATTAAGGGAGAACATGGTATCAGAGCTCATACTGAGTGCTTCCTTCAAGCCAGGCACTGCCCTAAGAACCTGATACCTATTTACTCATTTAAACTTCACAACAACCTTATGATGTGTAGATCCTGAGGTCTCCCTGGTTTTATACAGGTAGGATCTGAGGGGGTCCCATAGCCATTTAAATGACAAAGCCATGACTCAAAGCTCTGACATGTTCTTGACAACTTTGATCCTGTTTAGACTCTCCTCCTCTAAGCGCAGTCCACACAGCACCACAGGGCAGCAGAAGGTCACAGTTGTGCTGTCGCACTGAATCAGAGTCGCCAACTTCAAGACACCCTCAGTGCTCCTGGCATATCCCCATCCACCGACTCTGGCACTTTTCCTGCTGTCAGATCCTTGACGCGCTCCTGAATCCAAGCTCTCAAGACAGCCTTTCTTCGATTTCACAGAGAAATGGGACTATCAGAAGAAGGTGTCCTCGAGTTCCTCTTCCCCGTCTCCAGGAACCTTGAGAAAGTGAAAAGCCTCAGCTCCCGACTTCCAGGAGCTGACCAGATTCTAGGAACTCGCAGCGAGGCCTCGGCTGAGCGCTCCTGTTGAATGGGAAACCATCCCCGACATCAGACAAGGCCACCTTGACCACACTGGATCCCAGTTATTTTACAAGATATTGAATATAGTTCTCTGTGCTATACAGTTGGTCTTTGTTGATTCTCTGTTTTACATATAGTAGTGTGTACATGTTAATCCAAAACTCCGAGATGTGTGTATTTTCTTAATAAAATTTTCCTATGTATCAAAAATGTGTTATGATCTTGTTTTTAAAGGCAGCTGAAAGGGTACTTTTAAAACTTGATATTGTCTTAAACCCTAAGAAATACACACTCCCCATACTTGATCCCTTGGGACTGTGCCGTTAGACAGAAGTTCAAGTGGAGCTAGGCACGGTCCTCATCATTTTCATTTCCTTCTGTTGGGTTCCTTACTCTCTTTCTCTCCTTATTGTGTTTAATCGGAGTAAAGGAAAGATTTCTCACCTCTTCCCCCACCACATTTGCCTTCGTAGACCCTAGTGTGAGAATGCTCATGCAGGAAGACGTGTGTTGATTTTGTGATTAAGGGAGAACATGGTATCAGAGCTCATACTGAGTGCTTCCTTCAAGCCAGGCACTGCCCTAAGAACCTGATACCTATTTACTCATTTAAACTTCACAACAACCTTATGATGTGTAGATCCTGAGGTCTCCCTGGTTTTATACAGGTAGGATCTGAGGGGGTCCCATAGCCATTTAAATGACAAAGCCATGACTCAAAGCTCTGACATGTTCTTGACAACTTTGATCCTGTTTAGACTCTCCTCCTCTAAGCGCAGTCCACACAGCACCACAGGGCAGCAGAAGGTCACAGTTGTGCTGTCGCACTGAATCAGAGTCGCCAACTTCAAGACACCCTCAGTGCTCCTGGCATATCCCCATCCACCGACTCTGGCACTTTTCCTGCTGTCAGATCCTTGACGCGCTCCTGAATCCAAGCTCTCAAGACAGCCTTTCTTCGATTTCACAGAGAAATGGGACTATCAGAAGAAGGTGTCCTCGAGTTCCTCTTCCCCCGTCTCTCCAGGAACCTTGAGAAAGTGAAAAGCCTCAGCTCCCGACTTCCAGGAGCTGACCAGATTCTAGGAACTCGCAGCGAGGCCTCGGCTGAGCGCTCCTGTTGAATGGGAAACCATCTCACAGAGCACTGACATCAGACAAGGCCACCTTGACCACACTGGATCAAGACAAAAACAAGGTCACTCCATCATGTCTTGTTTAGTCACAAAGTCGTGTCCAACTGTTTGGGACCCCGTGGAGTGCAGCACATCAGGCTTCCCGGTCCTTCACTGTCTCCCGGAGTTTGCTCAAACTCATGTCCATTGAATCAGTGATGCCATTCAACCATCTTATCCTCTATCACCCACTTCTCCTCCTGCCCTCAATCATTCCCAGCATCAGGGTCTTTTCTGAAGAGTTGGCTCTTCACATCAGGTGGCCAGAGTTTTGGAGCTCCAGCTTCAGTATTCAGGGTTGATGTCCTTTAGGACTGACTTGTTTGATATCCTTGCAGTCTAAGGGACTCTTAAGATTCTCCTTCAGCACCCCAATTCAAAGGTATCAGTTCTTCAGCACTCAGATATCTGTATGGTCCAATACTTTTTCAACTACCATTTTTCATCTTCCAGAATGGCTATCATCAGAATGATCTCAGATGAGAAATGTTAGCAACAGTGTTAAGAAAGGGAACCCTTCACTGTTGGTGGGGATGTAAATAAATGTAGCCGCTATGGAAGTTTCTCAAAAAACTAAAGAAAGAACTAGCATATGATCCAGCAATTCCACTCCTGGGTATTCATCCAAAGAAAAGAAAAATAATAATCACAAGAGATACATGCCTTGTGCTCATAGTATGCCCATTCAGACTCTCCTCCTCTAAGCGCAGTCCACACAGCACCACAGGGCAGCAGAAGGTCACAGTTGTGCTGTCGCACTGAATCAGAGTCGCCAACTTCAAGACACCCTCAGTGCTCCTGGCATATCCCCATCCACCGACTCTGGCACTTTTCCTGCTGTCAGATCCTTGACGCGCTCCTGAATCCAAGCTCTCAAGACAGCCTTTCTTCGATTTCACAGAGAAATGGGACTATCAGAAGAAGGTGTCCTCGAGTTCCTCTTCCCCCGTCTCTCCAGGAACCTTGAGAAAGTGAAAAGCCTCAGCTCCCGACTTCCAGGAGCTGACCAGATTCTAGGAACTCGCAGCGAGGCCTCGGCTGAGCGCTCCTGTTGAATGGGAAACCATCTCACAGAGCACTGACATCAGACAAGGCCACCTTGACCACACTGGATCAAGACAAAAACAAGGTCACTCCATCATGTCTTGTTTAGTCACAAAGTCGTGTCCAACTGTTTGGGACCCCGTGGAGTGCAGCACATCAGGCTTCCCGGTCCTTCACTGTCTCCCGGAGTTTGCTCAAACTCATGTCCATTGAATCAGTGATGCCATTCAACCATCTTATCCTCTATCACCCACTTCTCCTCCTGCCCTCAATCATTCCCAGCATCAGGGTCTTTTCTGAAGAGTTGGCTCTTCACATCAGGTGGCCAGAGTTTTGGAGCTCCAGCTTCAGTATTCAGGGTTGATGTCCTTTAGGACTGACTTGTTTGATATCCTTGCAGTCTAAGGGACTCTTAAGATTCTCCTTCAGCACCCCAATTCAAAGGTATCAGTTCTTCAGCACTCAGATATCTGTATGGTCCAATACTTTTTCAACTACCATTTTTCATCTTCCAGAATGGCTATCATCAGAATGATCTCAGATGAGAAATGTTAGCAACAGTGTTAAGAAAGGGAACCCTTCACTGTTGGTGGGGATGTAAATAAATGTAGCCGCTATGGAAGTTTCTCAAAAAACTAAAGAAAGAACTAGCATATGATCCAGCAATTCCACTCCTGGGTATTCATCCAAAGAAAAGAAAAATACTAATCACAAGAGATACATGCCCTTGTGCTCATAGTAGTATTAACAAACCTCCATATTGTTTTTCACAGTGGCTGCACCAATTTACAGTTGCCAAGATATGTAAGCAACCTACCTGTCCATTAACAGATGAACAGATAGAGAAAAGATGGTATATATATATATATATATATGATGGAATACTTGCTGTTTAGTCGCTAAGTCATGTCTGACTCTACTGTGATCCCATGGACTGTAGCCCACCAGGCTCCTATGTCCATAGGGTTTCTTAGGTAAGAATACTGGAGTGTGTTGCTATTTCCTTCTCCAGGAGATCTCCTGACCCAGGGTTCAAACATACATCTCCTGAATTGGCAGGCAGATTCTTTGCCAGGGAAGCCCCACGCAACCATAAAAAGGGATGACATTTTATATTTGCAGCATGGATGGACTTGAAGGGCACGATGCTACATGAAGATATCAGACAAAGACAATGTATGATATCACTTATAAATCAAGTGTCAAAAATGAACTAGTGAATATGACAAAGAAGAAACAAACTCATATACACAGAAAACAAACTAGTGATCACCATTAGAGAGAATGGAGGAGGAGCAATACATGGGTAACATTATGTAACTGCATAAAATACGAGTTACAAGGATATATTGTATAACACAGGGAAGAAAGCCAATATTTTATAATAACTATACATGGTTAATTAAGGGTTAGGTTACTTTTGGAGGGCAGGATTCTAGGTGAAAAAAAAAAAAGAAAAAAAAAATGACCAGACATTAATAACTGCTGAATGATGATTCTGCATACAGGTTTATTAAACATTTTCTCATTTTTTGTGTATGTTAAAAATGTCCCATAAAGTTCTAAAAATAAAGATAAAGCACTGTCTAGCATTCTCTAAAGATATAATAACCTCTGAGAAAAGGAGTTGTAAGAAACCTCGATTGGGGTGGGCATTGGGGATGGCAGGAATAAGCCAAGAGCCTCTGAAAGGGTGGGTCTATAGGGGGCACCACTGCAGGGAACCTTGGGTCTCTGACCAGGGATTTTTTTTTTTTTTTTGCGTTTTTTTTTTTTAAACCTTTATTTTACTTTTAACTTTTACAGAGTTTTGTTGTTTACAGATATGTATGATCCCAGATTAGTCATATGTATATCCCCCCCTTCCCACCCCTCCCAACCATCACACAGCACCCCTGAAGGATCCCCTTTTCTCACAGAGCAATGACTATAGCTATTTTCTTCACTTATGATAGTATAGGTTTTCATGCTACTTCCTTTACACCTCCCACCCTCTGTTCCTTCCCCACAATGTCCATATGTCCACTGTCCATGTCTGTCTTTCTGTCGCTTCACTGCGTGTGCCATCATAACCATCCTACTAGATTCCATATATGTGTGTCAATATACTGTATTTGTCCTTCTCTTTCTGACTGACTTCAATTTTGATGATACGTTCTAGATCCAGCCACCTCATTAGGGCTGATTCTTCTGCATTTCTCTTTACAGTTGTGTAGTATTCCATTGTATATATGTATCAGAGCTTTTGTATCCATTCATTCGTCGATGGACATCTAGGTTGTTCCCATGTTCTAGCTATTGTATAGAGAGCTGCAACGAACATTGGGGTACAGGTGCTTCTTTCAGATTTGATTTCATCAGGGTATAAGCCCAGGAGTGGGATTGCTGGGTTGTATGGTGCTTCTGTTTTTAGTTTTTAAAGGAATCTCCATACTGTCTTCCATAGAGGCTGTATCAATCTACATTCCCACCAGCAATGCAGGAGTGTTCCCTTTTCTCCGCACCCTCTCCAGCATTTATTGTCTGTCGATTTGTGGATGATGGCCATTCTGACGGGTGTGAGGTGATATCTCATTGTAGTTTTGATTTGCATTTCTCTAATTATAAGTGAAGTTGAGCATCGTTTCATGTGCTTTGGGGCCATCTGTATGTCCTCTTTGGAGAGGTGTCTATTTAGATATTTTTCCCATTTTTTGATTGGGTTGTTCATTTTTCCAGTGCTGAGTTGTCTGAGTTGCTTGTAGATTTTGGAGATTAATTCTTTGTTGTTTAATTTGCTATGATTTTCTCCCATTCTGTGGGCTGTCTGTTCAGCTTTTTTGTGATTTCTTTTGCTGTACAAAAGTTTTTAAGTTTCATGAGGTCCCACATGTTCATTTTTGTTTTTACTTCTGCTATTCTAGTAGGTGGGTCAGAGAAGATTTTGCTTTGATTTATGTCCTTGAGTGTTTTGCCTATATTCTCTTCTAAGAGTTTGATGGTTTCTGGTCTTACATTTAGGTCTTTAATCCATTTTGAGTTGATCTTTGTGCATGGTGTCAGGGAATGTTCCAACTTCATTTTTTTGCATGTAGCTGTCCAATTTTCCCAGCACCATTTGTTGAAGAGGCTGTCTTTGTCCCATTTTATATGTTCGCCTCCTTTGTCAAAAATAAGGTACCCTGGGCTTCCCCTGGTGGTCCAGTAGGTAAGGACACCGCCTTGCAGTGCAAGGGGCGCCGGTTTGATCCCTGGCCTGGGAAGATCCCACGTGCCGCAGAGCGGCTGGACCAATGTGTCGAATCACCGAGCCGGAGCTCTGGAGCACATGCGCCCAGAGCCGGCGCTCTGCAACGACAGACGCCACCGCGATGCGAGGCCCACAGGAGTCAAAGAGCAAAGACGGATGAAGGTGGAGAAGTGAAAGACCAATAGAAGTGGCCCGCCCGCTCCCCTCCCTCCCCAACCTGACCCCCGCCCAAAATAAATAAATAAATAAAATCTTTCAAAAAAAAAAAAAAAAAGGTACCCATAGGTGCGTGGGTTTATCTCTGGGTTCTCGATCTTGTTCCATTAGTCGATATTTCTGTTTTTGTGCCAGTACCATACTGTCTTGAGGACTGCTGCTTTGTCATAGAGTCTGACCAGGGATTGATCTCACGCCCCCAATGGTGAGAGCACAGTGCTGATCACTGACGGCCAGGGAATTTTCCCTAACCCTTTTTAACTTAGTGATCTCCCTATATATATCACTCTTTTTGGTTTCTCTTTTGCTCCCTCATATTGCTCGTGGTTTCCTGTTACTTCTTTTCCCAACCTCGGTGTATGCTCCTAAAAGCAGGAATTATGACATATTTTAAAAATTCAGCATCAAGGGCTTCCCTGGTGGTCCACTGGGTAGAGAGTCCACCTTGCAGTGCAAGGGGCACTGGTTCAATCCCTGGCATGGGAAGATCCCACGTGCCGCAGAGCGGCTGGACCAATGTGTCGAATCACCGAGCCGGAGCTCTGGAGCACATGCGCCCAGAGCCGGCGCTCTGCAACGACAGACGCCACCGCGATGCGAGGCCCACAGGAGTCAAAGAGCAAAGACGGATGAAGGTGGAGAAGTGAAAGACCAATAGAAGTGGCCCGCCCGCTCCCCTCCCTCCCCAACCTGACCCCCGCCCAAAATAAATAAATAAATAAAATCTTTCAAAAAAAAAAAAAAAAAGGTACCCATAGGTGCGTGGGTTTATCTCTGGGTTCTCGATCTTGTTCCATTAGTCGATATTTCTGTTTTTGTGCCAGTACCATACTGTCTTGAGGACTGCTGCTTTGTCATAGAGTCTGACCAGGGATTGATCTCACGCCCCCAATGGTGAGAGCACAGTGCTGATCACTGACGGCCAGGGAATTTTCCCTAACCCTTTTTAACTTAGTGATCTCCCTATATATATCACTCTTTTTGGTTTCTCTTTTGCTCCCTCATATTGCTCGTGGTTTCCTGTTACTTCTTTTCCCAACCTCGGTGTATGCTCCTAAAAGCAGGAATTATGACATATTTTAAAAATTCAGCATCAAGGGCTTCCCTGGTGGTCCACTGGGTAGAGAGTCCACCTTGCAGTGCAAGGGGCACCGGTTGGATCCCTGGCCCAGGAAGATCCCACGTGCTGCGGAGCAGCTGGACGGGTGTGTCCAATTATGAGCCAGCGCTCTGGAGCGCATGTGCCCAGAGCCTGTGCTTTGCAAAGAGAGGCCATTGCGATGGGACGCCCACACAGGCCAAAGAATAAATAAATGACCAGTAAAAGAGCCTTCCCCCCGAAAAAAAATCCAGCAGCAAAGTTGGATTCTCTCTCCACAAAGTCAGGGCATAAGTAACATTTGAATAAATAAAAGTTTTGAAGAAGCCCCAAACTAAACAATCCCTGTCACCGGAAAGTTTCTAACCATCCCCATCCACAGCACTTCCGATCCTGTTATGAAGTTGCTGGATACTTTGACCGCCTCGAGCATGTGAGCAAAAAATAAGTGCATCTGACACTACACAGGAGTGTGAAGTTTTGAAAGCTGGGATTTGAACGGAATGGCTCCTCACCCGCGTGTCCAGCAGGCGATGCTATGCACTCTGTTCACCAAGTGACCACACTTGCGACGCTCCTGCTTGCGACGCTCCTGAGAAATCCAGCTTCAGATTTCTCAGCAAACATTCCGCTGTATCCCTGAAAGAGCAAAGTGGAATTGAAAGAAGATTGGGGAGACGACGACGACTCGGGATCTCTTATAGTAACGCTGCTATGAACTCTGATTTTAAGGCACTGCAAGCTTCAACTCTAGAGATTAAGATCGATCCATCCCCACGAAAGAACAGACTTCACGAAGATATGTCAGAGAAAGGCATCTGGGAGAACACTCTTGTTTGAAAATGGCAAACAAAAAGCCACACTGTAGGGACGTCTCCGTCCATCCAGTGGTGAAAACCCTGGGCTTCAAGTGCGGGAGTGAGGGTCTGATCTCTGGTCGCAGAACCAAGATCCCACAAGCCTCAAGGCCTGGCCAAAAGAGCCCCCACACAGTGGGCATTTTTCACTTCGGCCGCTCTGGCCCTCACGGGATACCGCCACCTCTAACCCAGGGTGAACGGGGCCTCCCCACTTGCTCGTGGTTTCCTGTTACTTCTTTTCCCAACCTCGGTGTATGCTCCTAAAAGCAGGAATTATGACATATTTTAAAAATTCAGCATCAAGGGCTTCCCTGGTGGTCCACTGGGTAGAGAGTCCACCTTGCAGTGCAAGGGGCACCGGTTGGATCCCTGGCCCAGGAAGATCCCACGTGCTGCGGAGCAGCTGGACGGGTGTGTCCAATTATGAGCCAGCGCTCTGGAGCGCATGTGCCCAGAGCCTGTGCTTTGCAAAGAGAGGCCATTGCGATGGGACGCCCACACAGGCCAAAGAATAAATAAATGACCAGTAAAGAGCCTTCCCCGAAAAAATCCAGCAGCAAAGTTGGATTCTCTCTCCACAAAGTCAGGGCATAAGTAACATTTGAATAAATAAAAGTTTTGAAGAAGCCCCAAACTAAACAATCCCTGTCACCGGAAAGTTTCTAACCATCCCCATCCACAGCACTTCCGATCCTGTTATGAAGTTGCTGGATACTTTGACCGCCTCGAGCATGTGAGCAAAAAATAAGTGCATCTGACACTACACAGGAGTGTGAAGTTTTGAAAGCTGGGATTTGAACGGAATGGCTCCTCACCCGCGTGTCCAGCAGGCGATGCTATGCACTCTGTTCACCAAGTGACCACACTTGCGACGCTCCTGCTTGCGACGCTCCTGAGAAATCCAGCTTCAGATTTCTCAGCAAACATTCCGCTGTATCCCTGAAAGAGCAAAGTGGAATTGAAAGAAGATTGGGGAGACGACGACGACTCGGGATCTCTTATAGTAACGCTGCTATGAACTCTGATTTTAAGGCACTGCAAGCTTCAACTCTAGAGATTAAGATCGATCCATCCCCACGAAAGAACAGACTTCACGAAGATATGTCAGAGAAAGGCATCTGGGAGAACACTCTTGTTTGAAAATGGCAAACAAAAAGCCACACTGTAGGGACGTCTCCGTCCATCCAGTGGTGAAAACCCTGGGCTTCAAGTGCGGGAGTGAGGGTCTGATCTCTGGTCGCAGAACCAAGATCCCACAAGCCTCAAGGCCTGGCCAAAAGAGCCCCCACACAGTGGGCATTTTTCACTTCGGCCGCTCTGGCCCTCACGGGATACCGCCACCCTCTAACCCAGGGTGAACGAGTATAAGAGGGACCGTCCACTCACTGCAGGGCCGAGCGGACGACCGGAGCACCTGCCCACCTCCTGCCCCGGTCGCGCTCCGGCGAGCACCACCGAGCGCGGACCTCCGGCGCCTCCTAGAGCGGCCGTTCGCGGGCACGGCCGGCGGCGCACTTCCGTCTGCGCGCGTCGCCACCCCGTGGACAGCTGGGCCTCGCTGCGGGCCGGCGCCTCCCTCGGCTCTTGCCGCGGGTCTCGGGGAGTGGGTGAGTGGGGCAGGGCGCGCCAGAGGGGGGCGGGCCAGGGTCTGCGCCGCCGTGGCCTCCCCCGCGCCCGCGCAACGGGTTGAGCGCGTGGACGGGCGCTCGTCCTGCGGAGTCGCGGGCTGGGCCGGGGGCAGAGGACCCAGGCTGGGGAGCGAGGACGTGCCTTGCCACCCACCCCCCTTACCCCTACCCCAGGCCGAGGCCTCCTCTTCTGCCGCGGTCCACCCCTCCTTTTGCTAGACCGATGCCGACGTGGAGATGGGGCCGAGCTGGTCAGCGGTCGCTCAAAGGCCACTCGCTATCCTGCGGGCCAGGGCTCTTCACCTCTGAAATGGAGGAGGCCGGGATCAGCCCCACCTGCGCCGCTGGATGATTGCAGGGTTGGCACACGCAGCCTAGAAATGCGTTCTGAGCCCGCCAGCCTTTAGAATCTTCTGGGACGCCTTCCAAATGCGGAGGCCCCAGAATCACACCAAGTGATTGTCGTCCACTGCCAGGACTGAGGATCACTGGCCCAGAGTGTCAAGGGACAGTGCTGAGAGCGATCGTGGGCTGGGTGCTCGCTAGGAATGAGCCCTGTGAGAAACCAAGCGGCTGGGGGTTTTTGTCCCAGAAGACAAGAGACAAAATCGGGCTTGGTCACTTACTTCTTGGGGCTAAGAATGGTGCATGTCACAAACCATGCATCATTGATTAAATAAATTAATTTCTGGTTGCTTCCCGACCTAGTGGAAGTTTTGATTATTTTGGCTTGCTTTTAAACTTTTTATTACGGAAACTTTCAAATATGTACAAAAACAGAATCGTGTACAGAAGGTAGCAACTCAGGTACCAACTCATAATCGATCTAGTTCCATCTGGTACCCTCAACGCAGCTGGATTATTTTAAAACAAATCTAAAGGTACCCTTTCATCCATTAAATACTTGCTTATATTTATAGAATACAGTAACTCCTTAAACATAAAACCATGACTGTCATAAGAATCTTATGTTACTATCTATCAAGTGAAGTTTACATTTCCCCTTTTCTCTCTCTTTTTTTTCCTCCCATCATCTGGTTGTCCAAGTCAGGATTCAAACAAGCTACACATGTTACATTTGGTTGATAGTTTGTATCTCTTTATCTCCTCCCTCTTTATTATTATTTTTCCTATTATTTCACTTGTTGAGGATGCCAAGTCATTTGTCTTACAGTGTTTCTTACATACTGAATTTTGCTTTTCCCGTCCCTATGATGTCCTCTAATAAACTGGTGTTAGAAGACAACCTTTTCCAGATGTAGGTTGTGCTTTTTGGCAAAAACAAAACAAAACAAAACAAAAAAAACCCCACCTCCTAGATTACTGTGTGCTTCATATTGCGTCACATCAGGAGTTTGATTAGGTCTTCTCTCTTTGTGGTGTTAAGATTGATCACTGGATCTTTTCCATATAAGTTGTATTGCAGGGTGACTAATTGATCAGGGAATTACAGAAGGATGCCAACAGATAACTACAGAAGGAATGAGAGAATATCTCCTTTTTGACAACCCCTAATGAGATAATGGTTCCTACTGGTGACCATTAGTGGTTGTTAACATCAGTAAAAGAGAAACAGCCAGACAGCATGTGCTACCTGGTGAAACTTCCCAGTACCACTTGTTAAGTATTCTTAGATGATTGATTGGGAATAAAAATGAAACAAGATTGACCCTGAGTTGATAATTGTTGAAGCTCAGTGTTGGGTATGTCAGAGCCCCACATGCTGAGAGCGATCGTGGGCTGGGTGCTCGCTAGGAATGAGCCCTGTGAGAACCCATGGGGTTTTGTCCCAGAAGACAAGAGACAAAATCGGGCTTGGTCACTTCTTGGGGCTAAGAATGGTGCATGTCACAAACCATGCATCATTGATTAAATAAATTAATTTCTGGTTGCTTCCCGACCTAGTGGAAGTTTTGATTATTTTGGCTTGCTTTTAAACTTTTTATTACGGAAACTTTCAAATATGTACAAAAACAGAATCGTGTACAGAAGGTAGCAACTCAGGTACCAACTCATAATCGATCTAGTTCCATCTGGTACCCTCAACGCAGCTGGATTATTTTAAAACAAATCTAAAGGTACCCTTTCATCCATTAAATACTTGCTTATATTTATAGAATACAGTAACTCCTTAAACATAAAACCATGACTGTCATAAGAATCTTATGTTACTATCTATCAAGTGAAGTTTACATTTCCCCTTTTCTCTCTCTTTTTTTTCCTCCCATCATCTGGTTGTCCAAGTCAGGATTCAAACAAGCTACACATGTTACATTTGGTTGATAGTTTGTATCTCTTTATCTCCTCCCTCTTTATTATTATTTTTCCTATTATTTCACTTGTTGAGGATGCCAAGTCATTTGTCTTACAGTGTTTCTTACATACTGAATTTTGCTTTTCCCGTCCCTATGATGTCCTCTAATAAACTGGTGTTAGAAGACAACCTTTTCCAGATGTAGGTTGTGCTTTTTGGCAAAAACAAAACAAAACAAAACAAAAAAAACCCCACCTCCTAGATTACTGTGTGCTTCATATTCGTCACATCAGGAGTTTGATTAGGTCTTCTCTCTTTGTGGTGTTAAGATTGATCACTGGATCTTTTCCATATAAGTTGTATTGCAGGGTGACTAATTGATCAGGGAATTACAGAAGGATGCCAACAGATAACTACAGAAGGAATGAGAGAATATCTCCTTTTTGACAACCCCTAATGAGATAATGGTTCCTACTGGTGACCATTAGTGGTTGTTAACATCAGTAAAAGAGAAACAGCCAGACAGCATGTGCTACCTGGTGAAACTTCCCAGTACCACTTGTTAAGTATTCTTAGATGATTGATTGGGAATAAAAATGAAACAAGATTGACCCTGAGTTGATAATTGTTGA
The DNA here is from genome assembly GCA_022376925.1 of Tragulus kanchil. Taxonomy (NCBI): domain Eukaryota; kingdom Metazoa; phylum Chordata; class Mammalia; order Artiodactyla; family Tragulidae; genus Tragulus; species Tragulus kanchil. Next base: position 142,774,436 of record JAIOJX010000003.1, read on the forward strand.
AGCTCAGTGTTGGGTATGTCAGAGTACATTATACTAATCTCTACTTTTTTTTATGTGTTTGAAATTTTTCATAACAAGTTTTTTTTTTTTTAATTGACTAGTTAGTGAGTTCAGGTCAGCCTGATCTGTCTATCCGTTATAGTACTCCGTTAGCCTTTCATTAACTGGTTCTCAAAACTGACTACATGTTAGGATTACAGGGTAAGAATTTTTTTTTTTTAATTCTAAAACACATATCTCTTGCACAGTTTCCTGTTTAATTGTCCTGGAATGGAGTCCAGTCATTGATATCTTTTAAAATATCTCCAGGTGGGGGCTTCCCTGGTGGTCCAGTGGGTAAGGACACCTCCTTGCAGTGCAAGGTTCGATCCCTGGCCTGGAAAGATCCCATATGCTGTGTAGTGGCTGGACGGATGTGTCCAACTATGGAGCTGGAGCTCTGGAGCACACACGCCCAGAGCCAGTGCTCTGCAACAAGAATGGCCACTGCGATGGGAGGCCCACACAGGCCAAAGAACAAAGATAGATAAATGAAAGATCAATAGAAGTGGCCCAAAAAAAAAAAAAAGATCTCCAGATGATTCTGGTACTCTCCAGGATTCTGTACTGGCCTAGATTGATTATTTGTTATGCCTGCAAAGTGATGATTTTCTGTTATACTTTCTGCATTTATTACCTAAAATTTTTGACTTTCTATATTCTATCTATTCTTCTGGTTCTTGCTAACTGCAGCCCAATAGGAGATCTTTTGCAAATTAAACTATAGAGTTATCAGAGGAAGTCTTGATCTTGGAAGTGAAAATGTGAAGTAACACATGGAAAGGACACTAGCGGTAACCTGGAGGCTCGTGTGTGGCGTGGAGAGATGTACCACCCACCTGCTCGGTGAGGTGTGTGGGCGCAGCTGACTGTCCTCAGCGGAGAGGGAGGGGAAGTGATTTATAGTTACAAAAGTATGTTCGGCATTAGGACACATTTTTAAAAAGTCATCATTATTAAGCACATTAAATATAAAATAAAATCAAATAAATAAGTGAAATGCAGCTTAAGACAACCAAAAATAATGCAGATTTAAAAGAGAAGTTAATCATCTTCACCACCATCATTGTAATCATCCCTGAGACAACCAGTATTAGCCAGCTGTTATACGTCCTTCCTCACCAGACTCTCTCCGTCTTGCGTAACATAGGAATTCGGGCGTTGTTATCAAAATGACTTAGAGGTGAAAAAAAAAGTTTAAGAAATAAAAATTAATAAGCATAAAGCACAAAATTTTTTACCCACTCCCCCCCAGTTTCCCTTAATATTAACATCTTGCACTAGTGTAGTACAATAGGGACGAGCCATAGTGGTAATCCATTATTATTAACCATAGTTTGCATTAGGACTTAGTCATGTGTTGTGTTGTATGCTTACTATGTGTTGTGTTGTATGTTTTGACCAACGTCCAGTGATGTGTGTCTGTCTTTACTGCATCATATAGAGTTCTGCTGCCCTAAAATCCCATGAGTTTTACCCCATCATCCCTCCTTCCCTTCCCCTGAACCACTGTCTTTTTACTGTCTCCATAGTTTTGCCTTTTCCAGAATGTCGTATAGTTGGAATTCAACTCTAGTTTGTTTTATATGTATGTATTTATGTATATATATATGATTTTGTTTATTTATTTGAGTTTTGTCTCCGCTGGGTCTTTGTGGTCGTGCAGGCTTTTCTCTAGCTGCAGTGGGCACGGGCTGCTCCCTGTTGGCGGTGTGTGGGTCTCGCTACAGTGGAGCATGGGCTGTAGGGCGCATGGGCTTCAGTAGTTGTGGTGAGTGGTTTCAGTAGTTTCAGTTCCCAGGCTGTCGAACACAGGCTCTGTCGTTGTGGTGCATGACCTTGGTTGCTCCATAGCATGTGGGATCTTCCCAGACCAGGAATCAAATCCAGGTCTCCTGCATTGCGGGTGAATTCTTTACCACTGAGCCACCCCGAAAGCCCTCAACTGTAGTTTCTAATGAACTGGGTTTGGCTTTTTTTTTTTAATTTATTTTTGTTTATGTGAGTAGTCATACGAGCTTTAGTAACTTGGTATTAACTGATTAAGAGTTAGTAAACTCTTTCTTTAGATTTCTGTGGAAAACTGTTAGGGAACAGGAACCCACACTGCTCTCAATAACCAAAAGTCAGGTAGCAGTGAATCTCACAAGAAGGTGTTTGTGGTGATTTTGAGCAGTGATGTGCAGTGATGTGCGCTAATCTCTAAGTGATCTTCTCGTTGCAGGGGGGAAGATGTCCATGGATGTGACATTCCTGGGGACAGGCGCAGCATACCCATCCCCCACCCGGGGTGCCTCTGCTCTGGTCCTTCGGTGTGAAGGCGAGTGCTGGCTCTTTGACTGTGGGGAGGGGACCCAGACACAGCTTATGAAAAGCCAGCTGAAAGCAGGTGAGTGTGCATTCAGCCTTCTCATTAGAGCTGTCTCTTGCTCTGCTCTGTTTTCTTGGCTCTCCTTGAACCTTCTGCTCAGAAACAGCCCTGACAGTTGTATTCCATCTCAGTGCTGGAGCCCTGGCAAGACTTGCAAGGCCCTGGGGGAGGCATCTGGCCACACCCAGTGAACTAGCTGACTAACTGACCTACTGACTTCCTCCCTCCCAGCCTCCCTCAGTCCTTCACTTGTCATTCTTCCTGTGAATTTGAAAGCATGGACTCTTTTTACTGTCTCCATAGTTTTGCCTTTTCCAGAATGTCGTATAGTTGGAATTCAACTCTAGTTTGTTTTATATGTATGTATTTATGTATATATATATGATTTTGTTTATTTATTTGAGTTTTGTCTCCGCTGGGTCTTTGTGGTCGTGCAGGCTTTTCTCTAGCTGCAGTGGGCACGGGCTGCTCCCTGTTGGCGGTGTGTGGGTCTCGCTACAGTGGAGCATGGGCTGTAGGGCGCATGGGCTTCAGTAGTTGTGGTGAGTGGTTTCAGTAGTTTCAGTTCCCAGGCTGTCGAACACAGGCTCTGTCGTTGTGGTGCATGACCTTGGTTGCTCCATAGCATGTGGGATCTTCCCAGACCAGGAATCAAATCCAGGTCTCCTGCATTGCGGGTGAATTCTTTACCACTGAGCCACCCCGAAAGCCCTCAACTGTAGTTTCTAATGAACTGGGTTTGGCTTTTTTTTTTTAATTTATTTTTGTTTATGTGAGTAGTCATACGAGCTTTAGTAACTTGGTATTAACTGATTAAGAGTTAGTAAACTCTTTCTTTAGATTTCTGTGGAAAACTGTTAGGGAACAGGAACCCACACTGCTCTCAATAACCAAAAGTCAGGTAGCAGTGAATCTCACAAGAAGGTGTTTGTGGTGATTTTGAGCAGTGATGTGCAGTGATGTGCGCTAATCTCTAAGTGATCTTCTCGTTGCAGGGGGGAAGATGTCCATGGATGTGACATTCCTGGGGACAGGCGCAGCATACCCATCCCCCACCCGGGGTGCCTCTGCTCTGGTCCTTCGGTGTGAAGGCGAGTGCTGGCTCTTTGACTGTGGGGAGGGGACCCAGACACAGCTTATGAAAAGCCAGCTGAAAGCAGGTGAGTGTGCATTCAGCCTTCTCATTAGAGCTGTCTCTTGCTCTGCTCTGTTTTCTTGGCTCTCCTTGAACCTTCTGCTCAGAAACAGCCCTGACAGTTGTATTCCATCTCAGTGCTGGAGCCCTGGCAAGACTTGCAAGGCCCTGGGGGAGGCATCTGGCCACACCCAGTGAACTAGCTGACTAACTGACCTACTGACTTCCTCCCTCCCAGCCTCCCTCAGTCCTTCACTTGTCATTCTTCCTGTGAATTTGAAAGCATGGACTTAGATAGGCTTGGGGTATGGAGGACGGTGTGGGATTCATCAGGTGTATTAAAAAGCGACTGTTCGGGCTTCCCCTGGTGGTCCAGTGGGTAAGGACACCGCCTTGCAGTGCAAGGGGCGCCGGTTCGATCCCTGGCCTGGGAAGATCCCACGTGCCGCGGAGCGGCTGGACTGATGTGTCCAATTACCAAGCCGGAGCTCTGGAGCGCATGCGCCCAGAGCCGGCGCTCTGCAGCGACAGACGCCACCGCGATGGGAGGCCCACGGGAACCAAAGAACAAAGACGGATGAAAATAGACAAATGAAAGACCAATAGAAGTGGCCCGCCGGCTCCCCTCCCTCCCCAACCCGCCCCCCGCCCATAACAAATAAATAAATAAATCTTTAAAAAAAAAAAAAGCCACTGTTCAAGCGAAGCAATATACTTACTTCCACCAGAAGAGAAGTGTATGTATCGGGAGAGAATGCAGAGGGCAGCAGATGTTCGGGGGTGGGGTGGTTGTCCTTTTCCACTGGGGGTCTTCAGGAGAGACACGTGAGAGGGGGTGACACGTGCATTGTGTAAGGAGGATGCAGGGCTTCCTGGGCTGGGGAGAGCAGGGCATTCCGGCCAGAGGGAACAGAGCCTCGCTTCAGGCCCACCGAAGGGTCCAGCGTCTTGGCCCAGAGTCAGGCAGACCGAGACTCCAGTCCCAGCCGCGTCTCTCAGCAGGCTGAAGCTTCACTTTCCTCATCTTTAAAATGGGGTTAAAAACTGTACTCAGAAGGTGTGAGAATTGTATATAATAATTGCTTCTCTGTGTGGTTGTCTCTTTCTCATCTCTTACATCTTAACTCAAATGCTCTCTGCTCAAAGGCTTTCCCCAAACCTCTGGAGTTAAATAATTTCTCCCTCATTTCAGACATTTCACTGCTTTGTACTGTTTTTATGGACTTTTAAGCATCATCAGTGTCTAAAATTATGTTGTTTTAATAGTTGTCTCTGTGTTCACTGTGTGTGTCCCTGTATGAGTAAGTGAGCTCAGCGAGTCTGTGCGTACCGAGTGGGGGCCTAGTCGTATCTGTGCACTTATTACGAGGGTAAGATGCTCAGCAGTCAGTACAGCGCCTCTCACTTGTTAGGTCTTGATAAGCGGTAGTTACGGAAATTATTCCTACGACTCATCACAGTACCTGGCATTTATGACTAAAGGAAAGATGGTTCTAGAATCCAAGAACCCCTTGGTCTAGTGGTGAAACCTGGCATGCGAACGGTCATGGTGTGAGGCAGTAAGAAAGCGTAAAGCAGGTGTTTTCTAACTGCTATTGAAGCACAGAGGAGGAGGACACCAGCTGTGTCTGTGCGTTCAGCAAAAGCAGCTCTGAGTTGCTCATAGCTGAGCCAGGACGTAACAGGTGAATAGAAGTTTCTCTGGGGAGAAAAGCAGGGCTGGGTGTTCAAGGAACAGACAGCAGAATGAGCAGCAGGGAAGGGAGTTTCCAGGAGACGCGTGACATGTTTGAGGAATATTAAGCTATTCAGAGTTGTGAGTACTTGGCTGGATAAAGGAGAAGAGTGCTTAAAGAATTAAGCGAGGGGCTTCCCTGGTGGTCCAGTGGGTAAGGACGCCGCCTTGCAGTGCAAGGTGCGCCAGTTCGATCCCTGGCCTGGGCGGATCCCACGTGCCATGGAGCAGCTGCACCGATGTGTCCAATTACCAAGCCGGAGCTCTGGAGCGCATGCGCCCAGACGACAACAGAGGCCACTGCGATGGGAGGCCCACAGGAGCCAAAGAACAAAGATGGATGAAAAATAGAGAAATGAAAGACCAACAGAAGTGGCCCACCCGGCCCCCTCCCTCCCAACCCCCCCCCCCACCACCAAAAGAATTAGAGAGAGCAGACTGTGAAGACTTCTGTGGTATTCTAAGTTACCTGGACCCTATTATTCTACTGGAAACAGGAATCCTTGAAAAATTTAAGCCAAGAGATGACATGGTATGAGTTGTGTTTTAGGACAACTATCCAACAGCAGGTGTGTTGAGAGAGGGAGAGCGGCGTCAGGAGACAGCTCCCAGGCAGTGGCACTCGCCTGGTGAGAGAGAAGACGAAGGTGCTGGAGCCGAAAGTAGGGAAAAGGGTGAAGATGAGAGACCCAGTCAAAGAGTTACCTGTAGAGCCAGCAGGAGAAGTGAGAGTTGTTACAAGTTACAGGTGGTGGTATCCCGGACCTAGATAGACAGTTAGGGAAAACACTGTTGGAGAAAGGAACCAATGCACGTGACTTCGGACAGGTGTACACAGTTCAGCCTTACTTATGTACTGTCTTATGTTAAAATCCGTCAGAGCAGTATTATGCGTTGCTTCCCTTGGATCACACAGGGGTTCCTTTCATGAGACCTGGCAGGGTAGGCATCTACCAGGGTGGGGCTTTAATATTTAGAGAGTAGAGGTTGAGGTGGCAGGGTCATTAAGATGGAGACAATCAACTGGGTTTGGGTGTAGGGCTAAGTCTCCAGTTTCTCTGGGGAGAAAAGCAGGGCTGGTGTAGAAAAGTGAGCAACAGGAAGGGAGTTTCCAGGAGCGCGTGACATGTTTGAGGAATATTAAGCTATTCAGAGTTGTGAGTACTTGGCTGGATAAAGGAGAAGAGTGCTTAAAGAATTAAGCGAGGGGCTTCCCTGGTGGTCCAGTGGGTAAGGACGCCGCCTTGCAGTGCAAGGTGCTCCAGTTCGATCCCTGGCCTGGGCGGATCCCACGTGCCATGGAGCAGCTGCACCGATGTGTCCAATTACCAAGCCGGAGCTCTGGAGCGCATGCGCCCAGACGACAACAGAGGCCACTGCGATGGGAGGCCCACAGGAGCCAAAGAACAAAGATGGATGAAAAATAGAGAAATGAAAGACCAACAGAAGTGGCCCACCCGGCCCCTCCTCCCAACCCCCACCACCACCACCAAAAAGAATTAAGAGAGAGCAGACTGTGAAGACTTCTGTGGTATTCTAAGTTACCTGGACCCTATTATTCTACTGGAAACAGGAATCCTTGAAAAATTTAAGCCAAGAGATGACATGGTATGAGTTGTGTTTTAGGACAACTATCCAACAGCAGGTGTGTTGAGAGAGGGAGAGCGGCGTCAGGAGACAGCTCCCAGGCAGTGGCACTCGCCTGGTGAGAGAGAAGACGAAGGTGCTGGAGCCGAAAGTAGGGAAAAGGGTGAAGATGAGAGACCCAGTCAAAGAGTTACCTGTAGAGCCAGCAGGAGAAGTGAGAGTTGTTACAAGTTACAGGTGGTGGTATCCCGGACCTAGATAGACAGTTAGGGAAAACACTGTTGGAGAAAGGAACCAATGCACGTGACTTCGGACAGGTGTACACAGTTCAGCCTTACTTATGTACTGTCTTATGTTAAAATCCGTCAGAGCAGTATTATGCGTTGCTTCCCTTGGATCACACAGGGGTTCCTTTCATGAGACCTGGCAGGGTAGGCATCTACCAGGGTGGGGCTTTAATATTTAGAGAGTAGAGGTTGAGGTGGCAGGGTCATTAAGATGGAGACAATCAACTGGGTTTGGGTGTAGGGCTAAGTCTCCAGTTTTTACTTAGAACCTGCATCATTTACCTAATACTGCGTAATGGGATTATAAACTTAGTGGGTTACTTGCATTTATATCTCATAGTTTCTGTGAGTCAGAGGGTTTGGGCTTGGTGTAGGTGGATTCTCCGTTTCTGTTTCAAGGTCTCACGAGGCTGCAGTCCAAGTCTTGGCTAGGGCTGTGGTCTCATCAGAGACTCCACTAGTTTACCATTGACTAAATCAAGTCACAGCATAAGGAAGTATGCACTGGAAAAGCCACTGTATTAGTTCAGACTGAAAGGAAGCGTTGGGCCCAAGTGCCTTTATATAATACCACGAGGGCTCCATCCTCTGATCTGCACTCCAGCATCTATTGCCTGCCTCCTTCTTGGTCCTTCATTCCTTCCCTTTCTACCTACCTCTTTCGCCCTCCTCCCTGTCATCCTCTCCCTCCCTCATCCCCCTTGGTTTTTTCCTCCTCCTTGTGCCTCACCCAGACAAGTAGGCTCTGGCTTGGTTAGTTAATCTCTGTCCAGTGTGGAGTCCTTAAAAGGCAATTTTGGCTTCAGGCACTGGTCCAGCCACTTGGAGCCAGAGAACTGTTTGTTATTCTAGAAGCACATGCATGGTGTTCTCAGAGGGAGCAGTAGGGGGCAGCGTAACTGCCAGATACTTTTAACACTTGTTACTGAAATGAATCGCTTTGGTATACTTTTTCTTTTCTTTCTTTCTTTCTCTCTCTCTTTATTTTTTTCCAGTAAGAGGATGTGTAGGAAAATGCTCTTAAAACTGTTAACACTGTGTGATTTAAAGATGTTTTATGAAAAAAAGTTGTACCTTATTGAAACCACCTATGAAATAATAGTAGGTCTTTCTTGCTTCTGGAATCATGTAGAAAACAGATGGATATCTCAAGTAGCTGTGTATGGGTTTTATTTCTGAAAAATTCACAAATGTATTCTCTGCTTCCTTGGATCACACAGGGTTCCTTTCATGAGACCTGGCAGGGTAGGCATCTACCAGGGTGGGGCTTTAATATTTAGAGAGTAGAGGTTGAGGTGGCAGGGTCATTAAGATGGAGACAATCAACTGGGTTTGGGTGTAGGGCTAAGTCTCCAGTTTTTACTTAGAACCTGCATCATTTACCTAATACTGTAATGGGATTATAAACTTAGTGGGTTACTTGCATTTATATCTCATAGTTTCTGTGAGTCAGAGGGTTTGGGCTTGGTGTAGGTGGATTCTCCGTTTCTGTTTCAAGGTCTCACGAGGCTGCAGTCCAAGTCTTGGCTAGGGCTGTGGTCTCATCAGAGACTCCACTAGTTTACCATTGACTAAATCAAGTCACAGCATAAGGAAGTATGCACTGGAAAAGCCACTGTATTAGTTCAGACTGAAAGGAAGCGTTGGGCCCAAGTGCCTTTATATAATACCACGAGGGCTCCATCCTCTGATCTGCACTCCAGCATCTATTGCCTGCCTCCTTCTTGGTCCTTCATTCCTTCCCTTTCTACCTACCTCTTTCGCCCTCCTCCCTGTCATCCTCTCCCTCCCTCATCCCCCTTGGTTTTTTCCTCCTCCTTGTGCCTCACCCAGACAAGTAGGCTCTGGCTTGGTTAGTTAATCTCTGTCCAGTGTGGAGTCCTTAAAAGGCAATTTTGGCTTCAGGCACTGGTCCAGCCACTTGGAGCCAGAGAACTGTTTGTTATTCTAGAAGCACATGCATGGTGTTCTCAGAGGGAGCAGTAGGGGGCAGCGTAACTGCCAGATACTTTTAACACTTGTTACTGAAATGAATCGCTTTGGTATACTTTTTCCTTTTCTTCTTTCTTTCTTTCTCTCTCTCTTTATTTTTTTCCAGTAAGAGGATGTGTAGGAAAATGCTCTTAAAACTGTTAACACTGTGTGATTTAAAGATGTTTTATGAAAAAAAGTTGTACCTTATTGAAACCACCTATGAAATAATAGTAGGTCTTTCTTGCTTCTGGAATCATGTAGAAAAACAGATGGATATCTCAAGTAGCTGTGTATGGGTTTTATTTCTGAAAAATTCACAAATGTATTCTCTGATTCAATCAAAAGGGAGAATTACCAAGATCTTCATCACGCATCTTCATGGGGACCATTTCTTTGGCCTTCCTGGCCTCCTCTGCACAATCAGCCTGCAGAGTGGGACCGTGGTCACCAAACAGCCCATCGAAATCTATGGCCCGGTGGGGCTTCGGGACTTCATCTGGCGAACCATGGAACTCTCTCACACAGAGCTGGTCTTCCCTTACGTGGTCCATGAGCTGGTGCCCACACCGGATCAGTGTCCTGCAGAGGAGCTGAAAGAAGCTGCCCACGTGAATGAGCCAGACAGCCCTCCCAAAGAGGGACAGGGACGAACTATCCTGTTAGACTCAGAAGACAACTCGTACCTCCTGGTTGATGATGAACAGTTTGTTGTGAAAGCATTTCGCCTCTTTCATCGAATACCCTCCTTTGGATTTTCAGTAGTGGAGAAGAAACGCCCAGGTAAACTCAACGCACAGAAACTGAAAGACCTGGGTAAGTGGGATTTTTTTTTTTGTCCCTTCTTGTCAGTTGAGTTGTTGTGAACTGAAGCAGTTAAAAGTGTCATAGAAACCTTCCTTTCTTGCTTCCCAGGCCTAAATCTTATATTTTTTCCACTTACTTCCTTTGGCCACAGTTTGTTTATTAAGGGAAATCCTTAGGGCCGGAAGATGCTATTTAGAGCAAAAATGAAGTGTATATTTGAAATTTCTCTTTAGTCCTCTGGGTGCACATTCTTGATCTGTCTTATCTTCAGCTTTTACTATCTTGGTTGCAGGAGTGATGGTGGTTGTCTCAGGTCTAGGCTTCTATTTTTTTGTGTCATCTTTTTGAGCTGTGTTTTAATGGTAAATTTGACCAGAGACTTTTCACCATAGTTCTTAACCTTGCAACTGCAACCAGCTGCTTTCCGAGTTTTCTTCCTTATTGACTTTGCCCAGTTAATCAACCTTTAGTAAGTTGTTAATAATTGGGTGTTTAGAACACTGCCTCAACCCATTTTCTGTACCTGGGTTCATCACACTTGGAAGCAAGCATTCAGAGATTGGCTTGGGGCTCATCTAAGGCCTCATACGTACCTTCTCCATGTGAGGTCATCACGCGAGAGGGTTCCTCAGCACTTCTCCCAAGCAGTGTCCAGGGACATCAGTCCTCCAGCATTGCACCAAACTTGCCGTGGCTGTGACAGAATCTGTGAAAAGCATGGTGATGGTTTTCTGTGTGTTCTTTTTTTTATTTACACAGCCTCTTCTTTCTTCCCCAACTAAAACAAAATGCTAAGTAATCAGGAAAGCTGCCTCAAGTCAAAGACAGTTTTATTATCTACAAACCTGTGAAAATACCGGTGGGTGGGGAAATGGAACGTGATCAATGTTGGAATTAGTGAACATACTCTGTCTGTTTGTACGTGTTCCCCAGAGTGATGATCAGGTGTTATTCTCAATTAATACGAGATTTAAGCCCAGTCTGGTAAGCAGGGAACTGCCCCCATTTACAAAGAAGATTGATTATATGTAACTGCCTGAAATTCTCCTTGATGTTGTGATCCAAACAATCCCCTCAACAGTGTTTTTATTATGTTAATCCGTTTGTCTGTACCTTGCCAATTTTTTCAATGTATTTATTTTAGTTGATGGATAATTGTTTCACAGGATTATGTTGATTTCTACCACCGCACATCATGAACCAGCCGTAGGTTTACCCATGTCCCCTCCCACTTGAACATCTTCCCCACCTCCCTGTGCATCCCACCCCTCTAGGTTGTTATAGAACCTGGTTGAGTTCTCTGAGTCATTCAGCAAATTCCCATTGGCTGTCTGTTTCACATATGGTAATGTATGTTTCTATGTTACTCTCTCTATATCTCCCACCCTCTCCTTCCTCTCCCCCAGCTGTGTCTTAGTGTCTGCGTCTACATTGCGGCCCTGCAATAGGTTCATCAGGACCATCTTTCTAGATCCCATATGTACGTGTTAGTGGACAATGTTTGTTTTTCTCTTTCTGGCTTAACTTCACTGTGCATAGTAGGTTCTGCGTTCATCCACCTCATTAGGACAGATCCTTATCATTTAAACAGGCTCTTTAATTTTACCTGAAGATGAGCTTATGAAACAGCACTCAAAAACTGTTATTCACATGCACAGCAGAGAATCAACGCTGTTACCTTGACTATAATAAGGCTTTAGTGGGACTTAAGAGCTTGAAACTTATCTGACACATGTGCTTGGAAGTGTTTTAAGTACTCGGGCATGGCTAATATCAATAGCCAACACTGAACTTTTAAAAATGCATAAATATTCCAGTTTTCCACAAGTAATAAGATATTTATAACAATTATGAAAAGAATTGGATGCCTTTTCCATTTGCTATTTGCAGTGCTGTTGAACCAGCCTCTCTTGAACCAGTCATAAATTCCATTCCTATGATGTGATGTTATCTGCCTCCATCATTAGGTGTTCCGCCAGGTCCTGCCTATGGGAAGCTGAAAAATGGAATTTCTGTTGTCCTGGAAAATGGAATTACAATTTCTCCCCAAGATGTCTTAAAAAAGCCTATCGCTGGAAGAAAAGTCTGCGTTTTGGGTGACTGCTCTGGTGTTGTGGATGATGGTGGAGTGAAGCTGTGCTTTGAGGCGGACCTGTTGATCCACGAAGCGACCCTGGAGGACGCCCAGATGGACAAGGCGAAGGAGCATGGCCACAGCACGCCCCAGATGGCAGCGACGTTCGCAAAGCTGTGCCACGCAAAGAGGCTGGTTCTGACTCACTTCAGTCAGAGGTACAAACCAGTCGCCTTGGCCAGAGAAGGAGAAACAGATGGCATTGTAGAACTTAAAAGGCAAGCGGAGTCAGTGTTAGATCTCCAAGAAGTGACTGTAGCAGAGGATTTTATGGTGATTGGCATTCCGATCAAGAAATGAAGCCAGTGTTCCCGAATGCATTCTCACGTGTCTGTAAATACGTTATTGACCCAACAGTCACGTTTGTTACGTTATTGTCGTCATCGTCGTTGTTTTGGTCTAAAATTATTTGAGTCCTCATAATCCTAAAAAGGATGGAGTTGCGTTGCTGAACTAACTCAGCATGGAGAGGGAGCAAGCTTTTTGATAATAAATCACTTTGAAAAGAATAGAACCTTCATCCTTCTTGAAGTCCGCGTTTAACAGAATGGTAGGCCATTCAGGCACGCGTGTTTTGTGACTGCTGCCTCAGCAGTTAGCCCGTCCTCCACGCAGTCCTGGGCTTCGTTTCTGCCCAGCTTTGTTGCTGCTGTTGGCAAAGTACGCAGGACTTGGCCCTCTTGGCTAAAAATGGTATTTTGGCAGTTTGTGTTGAATCTGTTCATGTTATTAACAGAAGAGAGAAATGTAGTGAGACATTGCATATGCCGAATTGAAGCTGGCATGTTAAATCTTGAATTCTTTGTGAGAATATGGATGCCTTTTCAAATTTTTGGGCTATTTGCAGTGCTGTTGAACCAGCCTCTCTTGAACCAGTCATAAATTCCATTCCTATGATGTGATGTTATCTGCCTCCATCATTAGGTGTTCCGCCAGGTCCTGCCTATGGGAAGCTGAAAAATGGAATTTCTGTTGTCCTGGAAAATGGAATTACAATTTCTCCCCAAGATGTCTTAAAAAAGCCTATCGCTGGAAGAAAAGTCTGCGTTTTGGGTGACTGCTCTGGTGTTGTGGATGATGGTGGAGTGAAGCTGTGCTTTGAGGCGGACCTGTTGATCCACGAAGCGACCCTGGAGGACGCCCAGATGGACAAGGCGAAGGAGCATGGCCACAGCACGCCCCAGATGGCAGCGACGTTCGCAAAGCTGTGCCACGCAAAGAGGCTGGTTCTGACTCACTTCAGTCAGAGGTACAAACCAGTCGCCTTGGCCAGAGAAGGAGAAACAGATGGCATTGTAGAACTTAAAAGGCAAGCGGAGTCAGTGTTAGATCTCCAAGAAGTGACTGTAGCAGAGGATTTTATGGTGATTGGCATTCCGATCAAGAAATGAAGCCAGTGTTCCCGAATGCATTCTCACGTGTCTGTAAATACGTTATTGACCCAACAGTCACGTTTGTTACGTTATTGTCGTCATCGTCGTTGTTTTGGTCTAAAATTATTTGAGTCCTCATAATCCTAAAAAGGATGGAGTTGCGTTGCTGAACTAACTCAGCATGGAGAGGGAGCAAGCTTTTTGATAATAAATCACTTTGAAAAGAATAGAACCTTCATCCTTCTTGAAGTCCGCGTTTAACAGAATGGTAGGCCATTCAGGCACGCGTGTTTTGTGACTGCTGCCTCAGCAGTTAGCCCGTCCTCCACGCAGTCCTGGGCTTCGTTTCTGCCCAGCTTTGTTGCTGCTGTTGGCAAAGTACGCAGGACTTGGCCCTCTTGGCTAAAAATGGTATTTTGGCAGTTTGTGTTGAATCTGTTCATGTTATTAACAGAAGAGAGAAATGTAGTGAGACATTGCATATGCCGAATTGAAGCTGGCATGTTAAATCTTGAATTCTTTGTGAGAATACTGAATGCGGGGTCAAGTTAAGTGTTTATCTTTCAGTTCAAATTTATTGAACTTTCCAGTTTACTCTAACCCCATGGTTCTCAGTTAGAGGTGATACTGCTCTCTTAGATGGAGTTTTGAAATTGTGGGGATGTTTCTTGTCAAAACTAGGAGGGGTAACTACTGGAAGGTAGTCAGTAGGGGTCAGGGTGCTAGATCCTCCAGAGTTTTGGTCAGTCCTACACAATGAAGAACGATCTCATCCCACAGTGTATATTGCAGATCTGCTGAGGTACACATCCAGTTAAAACTTACGCTTCCCCTGTGAATATACTTATTAAAATTCAGTGAGGTGAGAGTCAGGGTGTCTGGGGGGCTTGAACCACCAGTCTCCTTGCATGGCCCTGCAACAAACCTTTCTCTGCTCAAAAAGAAAAAAAAAATAGTGACATAATGAGTTGAACAGCCAGGTAAGTGAAATTCTATGACAAAGCTAAAACGTTAGCTAAGTGAATATGTTGAAATTGGAATGTCATATCAAACTTTTTTTTGTCAGAAATGATCTATGAGCTGGAGCTTATGAATCTGGAGATTAGAAAATGATTATCTGTTCAACTTGGGTTTAATTTACATGTCCTGATAAATAGTTCTTTGGGCACCATCTGAGTAAATGTTCTTCCTAGAATAGATTTTCCTCCTGAATTGCCTTCCACCTCCCTTCTGTCCGTCACGGGGCGTCTCTGACTCATTTGCCCACAGTATTTCTTAAAATGTGTTGCATGGCAAGATAGCCTCGAGTGCTCATTCAGTCAAAAGGATTCCCTCATCAAGTCGGTTTGGGAAACCCCATGTGCTGTGTGTCCCTCTGGCAGGTTCTAGTGCCCATCAGGGGTTCTAGTGCCACAGCAGGACGTCAGTGATCACCGGCCAGTCTGTGGTGCCAGAGAGACCTGATTTCAGAGCCCCATTCTGTACCTCATGATGGTTCCTGTGTGCTCTGAAACAGGTCACTTAGTCTCCGAGCTTTAGCTTGCTCATCTCTAAAAATGAGAAAAGCAATAAGACCTACCTCTAGGAGCGCTGTGAAGATTGACTGTAACAGCGCGTGAAGGGAGTGTAGCACACTGCTTCAGTGCATGAAGTCCTGAAGTAGGGAGACTTATCAACTCTACTAAACCCCTGTTTAAAGTCATACTTCACCATATACTACCTACTAACATCTCAAGAACCCAGAGAGTTTTATAGAGTACTTATTCAGAAATATTGTCCTGGTGTATAGTATACTATTGAATTCCTCTGAATCCTGGGGATTTTCTAGTAACAATTGACTCCCAGAAGCATCTGGAATCTCTAGAGGAGTGACAGTCTAGTTACTCAAGATCTCAGTCATTCGGAAGCAGCCTCTAAAATGGGCTGATTTCAGCCCTACTCTAGGCTCCCGGCCTGCCAGAGTACCAAAGCTGACCAAACTTAAAGTGTATTTTGATTTCTGAACTCAGTTCGAGGAAGCACTTACTTGATTCTTCTTATGTGCCCAATGGGCTTCCCTGGTGGCTCAGTGGTAAAGAATTCACCTGTAAAGCAGCTGTCTTAGGAGATGCGGGTTCAATCCCTGGGTTGGAAAGATCCCCTGAAGGAGGGCATGGCAACCGACTCCAGAATTCTTGCCTGGGAAATCCCACGGACAGAGGAGCCTGGCCAACTGTAGTCCATGGGATCACAAAGAGTCAGGCACGACTGAGGTGACTTAGTGTGTGTGCAGGCATATGTGCCCAAACCTGTACAAGAGGGAATGGCTCGTACTAGCGCCTCTAGTGCCTGGAGCTCTCGGAGGTATAGACTGCATCCTAGTCACCTCTGCTTTCTTGGAAACACCCACCCATAGGAGGCACTCAGAAATGTGTATTGAATGAAATGAGGCTTTAATGTCATGAGTGCACAAAATTTAAGACCTAAAGGTTAGAACCTGTGCCTAGCACATTTTGCTACTGGATTTGTCCAAAAAATATAGCTGCCTAATTGTTAGTATCTCATTTACTGTATTGGGAGTAGGTAAATCAAAGACAAAATTTCAGACTCACTATCTTAAGTGGTAGAAACTGATAGGAAAACCAAAGCAAATATACAGTTCTCTCAAATCTTTCTGATCTTACTGCCTGTCACTCAGTTTTGCTCCTCCTGAGCATTATTTGATAGCTAACTTGAGCTGTGCCCTTAGAATCAGGCTCTATTAATATATGTGGGCTAAGCCCTCAGAGAACATGGGAATGTGGAACAAATTGATATGTTGGATTAAGTGTAGGGTATCAGTTGATAGCGAGAATTCTTTCTTGGACTCCCTTCTGGCCTAGAATTTGTTTTTAGTGGTAGGACACATTCTAAGAGTTTGTGGAGCTAGGATTAAGAGAGCATCTTTTTTTCTGTTTTCTATTGGGCCGGGCCACGCAACTTGAGAGATCTCAGTTCCCCTAACAGGGAGTAAACCTGAGCCATGCCCGTGGAAGTGTCGAGCACTAACCACTGGACTGCCAGGGAATTCCCAAGAGTGAACCTTAGGTTGGACTTCCCAGAGCCTGTAATTTGTTCATGATTATGTGACTCTAGGGGTGTCCCTTGTGGCTTAGCTGGTAGAGAATCCGCCTACAGTGGAGGAGACCCTGGTTCAATTCTTGGGTCAGGAAGATTGCTCTGGAGAAGGGATAGGCTACCCACTCTAGTATTCTTGCCCAAAGAATTCCATGGACAGAGGAGCCTGGCGGGCTACCGTCCATGGGGTCACAAAGAGTCAGACGACTGAGTGACTGAGCATGCTCATACTCATAATTCCACCATTCAGAGAGCTACTGCTCTGGTCCAGTGGTCCTCAGACTGAGGTATGAGTCAGTGTAACTCAAGGTCATACATAGGTGAACAAGGGTAAATGGTAGACATAGTTCCTTGGGCTCTTAATTCCAAAGACTAATTCAGTAGGTCTGGGGTGGAACCCAAGAATCTGCGTTTTTCATAAGCCCTCCTAGGTGATTCTAAAGTATGTGAGTGTTAGGCCACATGAGGAGAAAAAACTGTATTTATGCACATTTTGCTACTGGATTTGTCCAAAAAATATAGCTGCCTAATTGTTAGTATCTCATTTACTGTATTGGGAGTAGGTAAATCAAAGACAAAATTTCAGACTCACTATCTTAAGTGGTAGAAACTGATAGGAAAACCAAAGCAAATATACAGTTCTCTCAAATCTTTCTGATCTTACTGCCTGTCACTCAGTTTTGCTCCTCCTGAGCATTATTTGATAGCTAACTTGAGCTGTGCCCTTAGAATCAGGCTCTATTAATATATGTGGGCTAAGCCCTCAGAGAACATGGGAATGTGGAACAAATTGATATGTTGGATTAAGTGTAGGGTATCAGTTGATAGCGAGAATTCTTTCTTGGACTCCCTTCTGGCCTAGAATTTGTTTTTAGTGGTAGGACACATTCTAAGAGTTTGTGGAGCTAGGATTAAGAGAGCATCTTTTTTTCTGTTTTCTATTGGGCCGGGCCACGCAACTTGAGAGATCTCAGTTCCCCTAACAGGGAGTAAACCTGAGCCATGCCCGTGGAAGTGTCGAGCACTAACCACTGGACTGCCAGGGAATTCCCAAGAGTGAACCTTAGGTTGGACTTCCCAGAGCCTGTAATTTGTTCATGATTATGTGACTCTAGGGGTGTCCCTTGTGGCTTAGCTGGTAGAGAATCCGCCTACAGTGGAGGAGACCCTGGTTCAATTCTTGGGTCAGGAAGATTGCTCTGGAGAAGGGATAGGCTACCCACTCTAGTATTCTTCCCCAAAAGAATTCCATGGACAGAGGAGCCTGGCGGGCTACCGTCCATGGGGTCACAAAGAGTCAGACGACTGAGTGACTGAGCATGCTCATACTCATAATTCCACCATTCAGAGAGCTACTGCTCTGGTCCAGTGGTCCTCAGACTGAGGTATGAGTCAGTGTAACTCAAGGTCATACATAGGTGAACAAGGGTAAATGGTAGACATAGTTCCTTGGGCTCTTAATTCCAAAGACTAATTCAGTAGGTCTGGGGTGGAACCCAAGAATCTGCGTTTTTCATAAGCCCTCCTAGGTGATTCTAAAGTATGTGAGTGTTAGGCCACATGAGGAGAAAAAACTGTATTTATGCACTTAGAAAAGCTGAGGTATGTATAAAAATTTTATGTAATTTATACATGTTTATAGATGTGTATATATCACATACATGCATATTTTTACATGTAGGTTGACCTCAGCTGTTTTCCTCTTTTAACATGAATGTTTTCCCACAGCATTAACTGTTCTTTGAAAGCTTGAATTAAATGATCTTATATTATCCCATTCTATAGATGTAACATCTGTTTTCCTACTTTGGGGGCATCGAGGTTGTTTTCCATTGTTCTAAATAACATTGTCCTGACTATTCTTGGGCATAGATCTTAGTGTCTCTGAATATTTCCTTAGCATGGATTTCTCTGAAGGTCAAAACATCTAACTTATTTTTTTGGACTCTGGTTAAGAATCTCTCACTTGTTTTCTGGCTCACATTGTGCAGGAGAGAGGTCTGTTTTGCTACTCCATTGATAGATGATATGAAATATCATCTGTTATGACCTTTCTAACACTTCTCTTCCCAGACTTTTGTCTTATAAAAACTATTTTTGCCTGCTAGTGAAAATAACTTTATTATGTCTTTCAGCTAGCAGGTATCATTCAACCGTGAGTTCCTTGAATATTCTTATGCCACCTTAAAAATGTGGCAGTTCTTACTTAAAGGGGTAAAAAACCTTACTGCTTCAAAATGTTCATGACAGATGCAGAGTGAAGGGGCTTTTGTTTTCACAAAGGTATACATTTATGATGAAATGTGTTGATTCTGTCCTCGTGAATTGATGGATTGAATAAGTCAGAGTATTTTTTTTATGGGAAAGATAAAAATGATGGTGATACTCACTCGCTGTCAGGGTAAGGATAGAATTTGAGGGGCTTGTGGTGGGACAGGAAGTAAGATTTATAAATTCTTTTTAACAATGTTCAAAAGCTTTAAATAGTACATTAACTTAAAGTTGGGGGTGGGGGATGGCAGTGAATACCAGACAGTGGTTAAGAGTGGAGGAAGAGATCTTTAGCAAAGGGTATGGGGAGGGACAGTCTTTTATTTATTTATTTTATAAACCTAATAGTACTAGCACTATTTGGTATTTTGAACTGTTTGTGTGTACGTGTTCATTTAGTTTAAAAATTACATGAAAACACATACTCATGGATAAAATGTTAATTTTATCCAAATAAGTCAATTGGAGTTTCCATGTGGATGCTCTAGGCGGTTAACAGTTGAAGACTTTAACATTCCCATCCATTCCCCATACTGCAAAGAGGTTTTTTGAAAATGCAGATCTGAACTGGTATCCAGATTTGAATGGCCTTGCCCTACCCCCCTTTCCGAGCTCATCGTACGCCACAGTGCCACTCGCTCTTGCAGCCCCTGTTGTCAGAGGTTTCTGTTGTTGGATCGTCTTGGCAGGAACGGCTCCCTGGGCCTGGACTCGGCTCCCTCAGCCTGGAATGCTTTCTCTTCTCCCCAGATTAACCTTTCCTGGGGCTTCTGCTCACAGCTCCGCAGCCACATCCTCCTGGAAGCCTGCCCAGACTTCCCCACTAGGTAGCATGTGACTGCAGCCCGCATTCCTGTTGCTTGGCACTTCGTTTTCTCATTGTGTTCCTGTGAAGATCCAACCGATGTTTCTTCTCTTTCCCTCAGCACCGTAACCTTCACCAGAGCAAAACTGTGTCTGATGTTATTTCCCTGTTTTGTGCCCCAGTTCCTAGCTCAGTGCCTGAAATATATTACACTTCATAAAGAGTGGTGGTTGGTTCAGTTTTACTTGCTGTCCTGTTATAAGATGCAATACCGTGTTCTCGTAGGGATTTTTCCTGATTAATATGAAAAACAAACAAGCAAAAAAGCAGAAATCTTGACCCTTAATCTCTGAACTAAAACAGAGAGGGAGAGAATGGTTGCCTTTGACCTTAGTCGTTGTGGTCATGTCCGTCCGACTCTTGCGACCCCGTGGACTGTAGCTCACCAGGCTTCTCCATCCATGGGATTTTCCAGGCAAGAATACTGGAGTGGGTTGCCATTTCCTTCTCCACGGGATCAAACCCGTGTCTCCAAATGAGGCAGATTTTGCAAATGCTAAATCTAAAGCTTTAGTTTGTTGTCCTAAGGTATACAGAGAGATAACTAGAGTTAGAAAAGGCTAAAAGCTTTAAAGGGGTTGTTTTCTTAGCACTATTTGGTATTTTGAACTGTTTGTGTGTACGTGTTCATTTAGTTTAAAAATTACATGAAAACACATACTCATGGATAAAATGTTAATTTTATCCAAATAAGTCAATTGAAGTTACCATGTGGATGCTCTAGGCGGTAAACAGTTGAAGACTTTAACATTCCCATCCATTCCCCATACTGCAAAGAGGTTTTTTGAAAATGCAGATCTGAACTGGTATCCAGATTTGAATGGCCTTGCCCTACCCCCCTTTCCGAGCTCATCGTACGCCACAGTGCCACTCGCTCTTGCAGCCCCTGTTGTCAGAGGTTTCTGTTGTTGGATCGTCTTGGCAGGAACGGCTCCCTGGGCCTGGACTCGGCTCCCTCAGCCTGGAATGCTTTCTCTTCTCCCCAGATTAACCTTTCCTGGGGCTTCTGCTCACAGCTCCGCAGCCACATCCTCCTGGAAGCCTGCCCAGACTTCCCCACTAGGTAGCATGTGACTGCAGCCCGCATTCCTGTTGCTTGGCACTTCGTTTTCTCATTGTGTTCCTGTGAAGATCCAACCGATGTTTCTTCTCTTTCCCTCAGCACCGTAACCTTCACCAGAGCAAAACTGTGTCTGATGTTATTTCCCTGTTTTGTGCCCCAGTTCCTAGCTCAGTGCCTGAAATATATTACACTTCATAAAGAGTGGTGGTTGGTTCAGTTTTACTTGCTGTCCTGTTATAAGATGCAATACCGTGTTCTCGTAGGGATTTTTCCTGATTAATATGAAAAACAAACAAGCAAAAAAGCAGAAATCTTGACCCTTAATCTCTGAACTAAAACAGAGAGGGAGAGAATGGTTGCCTTTGACCTTAGTCGTTGTGGTCATGTCCGTCCGACTCTTGCGACCCCGTGGACTGTAGCTCACCAGGCTTCTCCATCCATGGGATTTTCCAGGCAAGAATACTGGAGTGGGTTGCCATTTCCTTCTCCACGGGATCAAACCCGTGTCTCCAAATGAGGCAGATTTTTGCAAATGCTAAATCTAAAGCTTTAGTTTGTTGTCCTAAGGTATACAGAGAGATAACTAGAGTTAGAAAAGGCTGGAAAAAGGAGTTTCTCTGCCTGAGAAAGTGGGATGTTGGCTTTCCCTATACATAGAGAAGTCAACAAAAGGTATAAAGAATGAGAGGAGAAGGCCAAGCAAGCCTCGTGCAGGTAGGGAGTGGTGGGGGAACCCTAAGGACCCAGATGTCTGATATTCAGTCTTGTGGTGGCTGTGTGGCTTGAAAGGAAGTCCTTCTATTTCCCTCAAATTTTCTTTGAAGTCTGTTGGACACATTGGATTTGGGGATCTCTCCTCAACCCTTCATGTCACCAAACAAGAACAAGTTCTGAAGTCTGCATGGGTGGATCTGGGTGGAAAGTGGACAGCAGGAGTGAAAGACTGAGACAGTCAAAGTAATTCCGTTCAGAAGTGTGGAGTCAGGGGCATCCCCTGGTGGTCCAGTGGGTAAATACACCGCCTTGCAGTGCAAGGGGCTCCAGTTCGAGCCCTGGCCTGGGAAGATCCCACGTGCCGCGGAGCGGCTGGACTGATGTGTCCAATTACCGAGCCAGAGCTCTGGAGCGCATGCACCGAGAGCCGGTACTCTGCAACGACAGACGCCACCGTGATGGGAGGCCCACAGGAGCCAAAGAACAAAGACGGATGAACATAGAGAAATGAAAGACCAATAGAAGTGGCCCGCCTGCTCTCCTCTCTCCCCAACCCGACCCCCGCCCAAATATAAATAAATAAATCTTAAAAAAAAAAAAAAAAAAACAGAAGTGTGGAGTCAGAAGGCTCCCAGGAATTTTCAGAAGCCCGAAAGGAAGACACTGACCCGATGTAACCTTTGGAAAAGGGAGGTAATAAGGACAGAATAATTCTAGCTGACATCTGGACACCGATATTTATGTGCACTTGACATGTTTTTAAGGATTAAAAAGTTGTCATATCCAGGATAAGGAAGTTGAAGGAGGTGCCTAAGCTTATCCAAAGTGAAAAATACTTCCAGACACGGCAGGTACAAAAATTAAATTCACCCATGAAAGAGTAAAAGGGGAAAGGCAAAGGATCAAGTTTTGCAGCTATATAAACCCCCCTGTAACTGCCAAAACTGTTCAAGCAGATTCAGGTAGAGCTAAGCAACCGCGAGTTCAGTGTCTCAAAATGAAAGCAAGGCTATTTTGTCTGCCTCGTTGTTGTGGCTTCTAGATCATGGAATTGTCTGAATGACACTGTATCTTCATCAGACATTCTGGACTGGAGCTGACCTTGTAGGTGTGCCCATGTCTGGGGCACCAACCCAAAGGCTGTTCCTGACGGGCCTAGAGACAGGCTTGTGTAGAACACATCTTCGTGCAGCTAGTAGATACTGGAACGCCATGGAGTTTTCTCCCTCACATGTCTACCCCGAGAGGCAGGATAGCCTCCTCTAGTAGACTTAAAACTAAGGTATTTGTACTCCTGGAGATCTGCCAAGACTTTTCTAAGGATATGCATATGATGAAACTGACAAGCTATTTCTTAAGTTTATCTGAACTAGCACAGACAACGTGTCTTACTGGCTCCATTGTACAGTGCTCCAGGAGACCAAAGAAGGGGGTCACTGAAACAGTGGTACTGGGGTGAAAACATGAATGATTGGGTAATAAATGCATTTCTAATTAGGTAGTTTCCAATGTGTTACTTTGACAAAATTGAAGGAAGACCTACCCAAGGTGTAGTTACTCTATCCAGTGATGGATTTAAATTGCTTTGTTGAGACGTAATTCACATACCAGTGGGTTTTCGCGTATTTGTGGAGTCATGCAACTACCCCCACTATCAATTATCGAGCACTTAACATTATCTCCCAAAGACACTACGGTGACTTCCCTGGTAGGCCATTGGTTCAGATTCCAAACTCCCAAGGCAGGTGGCATTACGTTCAATCCCTGCTTGGAGAACTGAGATGTCTAATGCCATGCATGCTGTGCCAGCCAAAAGAAAGAGACTCTGTACCTTTGGCAGTCCATCTCACTTTGCTCCCAAGCCCCATGGCCCTAAGCTGCTTTCTCTCCACTGATCTACTTCCTGTCTGTGTAGATTTGTCTATTCTCTACGTTTCATAAAAACTGAATCATATAATATGTGGTGCTCTGTGACTGGCTTTTTTCACTTAGCTTAATGTTCTCAAGGTGTTTCATGTTGTAGCTAGTACCACTAGTTCATCCTTTTATGACCAAATAATTTGTTATTGTATGGACATACCACATTTTATTTATCCATTCATCCATTGATCCAGTAATAGATTAGTAAAAGTATTTCTTAAAATATACATATATCAAGAATGCAAAAGAAGACATTGCTACAGATCTTTTAACAAGTTAAAGAAGATAATATAAATAACTTTAATTTAAAATTAAAATTACTAGAACAACTTCCTTAAAAAGCACAATTTGCTAGGACTGACACACAAAAATATAGGACTATACCTGTTTTTTATTTATTAAGGAAATTGAAATTGTAATTAAACCCTTCTTAAAAACAAACACACAAACAAAACTCCAGGCCCAGATGGTTTCACTAGTGAATCATTCTGAGTAATTAAGGAAGAAATACAGCTTTCTTCCACAGACACTTTCAAAAATAGAAAAAAGGGACACTTCCCAACTTATTTTATGAGGTCAGCATAACCTTGATGCCAAAACTTAAGGACATTAAAAGACAGGAAAATCACAGGTTAATTTCTCTCACAAAAACCCTAAGGCATAGAATTAGCTAATTGAATTCATTGACACATAGAAGAAGACATTTTGACAAAAGGAGCCTATTGAAGAATGGCAGTTTCGTTTAACATTTGAAAATCAATGTTATTCACCACATTAACAAAATAAATGGGAAAAGTGGTAAAGTAATCTATATAGGTACAACATTTTCTTTGGTAAAAATTGTTCATGTATTAATATAGAAAGAACACTTAGTATATTAAGAACAGGAGGGAACTTTCCTGGTGGTCCAGAGGTGAAGAATCCACCTACCAATGCAGAGGACATGGGTTTGGTTCCTGTTCTGGGAAGATTCAACAGGCCTTGGGGCAACTAAGCCAGTGTGCCACAAGTACTGAACCCATGAGCGGCAAGTAGTGAGGCCCCACGCCTAGGGCCTGTGCTCTTCAACAAGAGAAGCCACCCAATGAGAAGTGAGAGTACCTGGAGAGTAGCCCCACTCACCACAACTAGAGAAAGCCCAAGTACAGCAACGAAGACCTAGAGCAGGCAAAAATAAGTAAAGGCTTTTTTTTGGGGGGGGAGGCGGGGGTTGGGGAGGGAGGGGAGCGGGCGGGCCACTTCCACTGGTCTTTCATTTCTTCATTTTCATCCGTCTTTGTTCCTTGGCTCCTGTGGGCCTCCCATTGCGGTGACCTCTGTCGTTGCAGAGTGCTGGCTCTGGGCGCATGCGCTCCAGAGCTCCAGCTCGGTAATTGGACACATTCGGTCCAGCCGCTCCGTGGCACGTGGGATCTTCCCAGGCCAGGGATCGAACCGGCGCCCCTTGCACTGCAAGGTGGTGTCCTTACCCACTGGACCACCAGGGGAAGCCCAAGTAAAGGCTTTTTAAACAAGAAAATCAGTTTTATTTCTACATTCCAATAATAAACAGAGTGAAATACTTTTACAGGACACCTTTTTTTTTTTTAAAACCTTTATTTATTTATTTTGCTGGGTCTTCGTTGATGTGTCGGCTTAGTTACTCCATGATATGTGCGATCTTCCCGGATGAGGGATCGAACCTGTGTCTCCTGCATTGGCAGATTGGTTCTTATCCACTGAGCCATCAGGGAAGCCCTACAGGACACCTTTTATAGAAGTACTGAAACCATCAAAAAGCTAGTAATAAATCTAATGAAAGGAATGTGAAGCCCCTTCATTGAAAACTACAAAACACTAATATTTATTAAAGAAGACTCAAATACATAGAATGGCAAACCACAGTTAATACATTTGGGAGATTCAATGTTGGAAAGATGTCATTTATCCCTACATTTACTTTAACAATCTCAAACGTGCTGCAGCATTTTATGTAGATATGCATATGATGAAATTGACAAGCTATTTCTGAAGTTTATATGGACATGCAGAAGATCAAAGCTAGCCAGAAAAATCTTTAAAGAAGAAAGGAAATGGAAGACAACAGTAGCAGATATCAAGAGTTATTGTAGGGCTCCCCTGGTGACTCAGTGGTGAGTTCGCCTGCCAATGCGAGAGACACGGGTTCAGATCCCTGATCCAGGAAGATACCCAGCAACTAAGCCCATGAGCCAAAAAGAAAAAAGTTATTGTAAAATTGCAATCATTAAGACAATGTGATATTGTTTTAAGGAGGACAAATCAAATAATGGGGTATTAATAGTGTAAAGCTTAGGGAAAAAAAACTTCTCACATATATGTTCACTTTACTCATTACAAATCTGGAATTCCTACACATGGGGAAAGGATTGTTTTCTCAATAAATGGAGGGTCAATCAGATATCCATAATGAAAAATAGTGACCTTGATGCCTACCTGAAACAATGCTACATGAAAATCAATTCCAGATGGATTTTATATATAAATGCGAAGATAACATTGACTAACTCCTTGACCTGGGAAAAGCAAAGATTTCTTAAACAGAATACATTTACTAAGTAGAATGTTGTTCAACTGGACTTTAGGAACTTCTAACTATAAAAGATACTATCAAAAGAGTGAAAAGGCAAGCCACAGAGTAGTAGAATATACTTACTGATACCTATAACTGATAAGGGTCTAAAGAATCTACCTGCAATGCAGGAGACCTGGGTTCAACCCATAGGTTGGGAAGATCTCCTGGAAGAAGGAATGGAAACCCACTCCAGTATTCTTACCTGGAGAATCCCCATGGGCAGAGGAGGTTGGGAGGCTGCAGCCCATGGGGTCACAAAGAGTCGGACAAGACTGAGCGACTGAGAGACTAAGCACACAGCACATGGCTGATAAATGCCCATATATACAACAAAGGTTCACACGGTCAAAGCTATGTTTTTCTAGTACTCATGTATAGATATAAAAGTTGGATCATAAAGAAGATTGAGTGCTGAAGAACTCATGCTTTTGAATTGTGGTCCTGGAGAAGACTCTTGAGAGTCCCTTGGACAGCAAGGAGATCAAACCAGTCGATCCGGAAGGAAATCAACCCTGAATATTTATTGGAAAGACTGATGCTGAAGCTGAAGGTCACTTTGGCCACATAATGGAGAGAGCTGACTCACTGGCAAAGCCCCTGATGCTGGGAAAGATTGAGGGCAGGAGGAGAAGGGGTGACAGAGGATGAGATGGTTGGATGGCATCACTGTCTCAAAGGACACGAGTTTGAGCAAACTCTGGGAGACAGTGAAGCAGTTCATGAGGCCGCAGACTTAGCGACTGAACAATAGCTGACAAAGGATTTGGATCTAAGATTAAATAGTAGTTATATGTTGCTGCATAACAAATTACCCCCAAGCATTGTTTGTTTGTTTTTTTTAAACCATTACCTCATTTCTTTATATAAGCAGCTATACGCTTTTATATTTTAATGGATTTTGTTAAGGACTTTTTAAAATTAGTAATTTTTATTTTGCTTTTACAGAGCTTTGTTGTTTACAACTATATATAATCCCAAACACATTACAGGTATATCTTTGACCCCTCGCACTGAAGCCCTCCTCACACTCCCCCTGCCTCCCACCTCTCCAGGCTGTTGCATAGCCCCTATATAAGATCCCTTAGCAAGGGATTTATTTGTTTATTTATTCATTTATTTATAACTATTCTGAGTTTTCACTGCTGCCACAGGCTCTTCTCTAGTTACAAGGAGTAGAGGCTCCTCTCTAGTTGAGGTGAGCAGGCTTCTTGTTGCGGTGACTTCTCTTGTTGTGAAATTAGGGCTCTGGGGCCCACAGGCTTCGTAGTTGCGACACACGGGCTCAACAGTTGCGGCTCCGAGGCTTTGTGAGCACAACTGTGTGATTTGGGCATTTTTCTATATGTAGGTTATACATTCTTTACTAGCTGTTTATACATTAGTGAAAAGTTAAGAACTTTAAAAAAAATTTTTTTTATTTTTCACAGTTTTATTGTTTACTTCCCCAGATCAAGCTGAATCTGCCATAGGTATACCTATGTCCCTTCCCTCTTGAACTTCCCTACCCATCACACCCCTCTGGGTTGTTACAGAGCCTCTATTTAAGGTCCCTTAGTCTAAGAACATTTTTGAATTATGTGTCAACTATATTCAACAAGGGCAGTAAAAAAGAGACCATTTTTGATGAAAAACTCAGGTAGAATTCTAAAGATCCTTATTTTCTGACTCTTCAGTCAAGATTCAGTCAAGCTTTTCGATCTTAGGCTTCAATGGATTTTGCAAATAGAATTAAAGTCCCAGTTCAGTTGATGGGAAAATATGTATAAAATTTTGTTACAGAAAGATATGATAGAGTGATCAATAAACGTAAGAAAAAGGATAAGAATACTATTAATAAAGGGAAGTAGAATGGAAAACAAGCACAGGAGAAAAGGAAGGATAACATATTTCCCCAGGAGGTCCACTGCTATAGAAGACTGGAGCACAGACCCTGAAATAAGACTGCAGCGTGGTCTTGGATAAATTATTTCACCTCTCTTTGGCCTTAGTTTCTTCATCTGCAAATCTGGACTAGTAATAGAACTACCATGAATAGACTGTTATGAAGATGAAATGATTTAACATAGATAAACAATTAACTAAAAGTGCTGTATGCAAATTGTCATTGTCAGACCTCAAATCTGAGCCCAGGATGTTCCCTTATTCACTTCAGCTTTCATTCCCATGGAGTTTGGAAATAGCCCCCAGAGTTCTTCAGCAGCCCAGAGGGTGGGAAGGGAGCACCCACAGCCTCCCAGTCTGGGAAGGCTGGGACCAGGATGCATTGCTTTGGACCTGTTTAGGCTTCTGGCCGTATGTGCTAGTGAGTACCTGACATGTGACAAGTCCAAACCAAGATGTGCTGTCAGTGGAGAAAATACTCCCTGGATTTCAGACAAACTGAGAAAAAGAATGTAAAATATTTCAGTCATTTTTTTGGGCATTGATTATGTGTTGAAATGATCATTTGGACCTATTAGGCTAAATAAAATATATTATTAAAGTTAATTTCACTTGTCTCTTTTGACTCTCTCACACATGTCGGGCTTCCTGGTAGCTCAGTCAGCAAAATCTGCCTGCAACGCAGGAGACTGCCTAAAGCTCAAATCCAAAGGGAAAATCATCCCCTCTTAAAAAGGGTTGTTACAGGTTTTCCTTTAAGAACATTTTTGAATTATGTGTCAACTATATTCAACAAGGGCAGTAAAAAAGAGACCATTTTTGATGAAAAACTCAGGTAGAATTCTAAAGATCCTTATTTTCTGACTCTTCAGTCAAGATTCAGTCAAGCTTTTCGATCTTAGGCTTCAATGGATTTTGCAAATAGAATTAAAGTCCCAGTTCAGTTGATGGGAAAATATGTATAAAATTTTGTTACAGAAAGATATGATAGAGTGATCAATAAACGTAAGAAAAAGGATAAGAATACTATTAATAAAGGGAAGTAGAATGGAAAACAAGCACAGGAGAAAAGGAAGGATAACATATTTCCCCAGGAGGTCCACTGCTATAGAAGACTGGAGCACAGACCCTGAAATAAGACTGCAGCGTGGTCTTGGATAAATTATTTCACCTCTCTTTGGCCTTAGTTTCTTCATCTGCAAATCTGGACTAGTAATAGAACTACCATGAATAGACTGTTATGAAGATGAAATGATTTAACATAGATAAACAATTAACTAAAAGTGCTGTATGCAAATTGTCATTGTCAGACCTCAAATCTGAGCCCAGGATGTTCCCTTATTCACTTCAGCTTTCATTCCCATGGAGTTTGGAAATAGCCCCCAGAGTTCTTCAGCAGCCCAGAGGGTGGGAAGGGAGCACCCACAGCCTCCCAGTCTGGGAAGGCTGGGACCAGGATGCATTGCTTTGGACCTGTTTAGGCTTCTGGCCGTATGTGCTAGTGAGTACCTGACATGTGACAAGTCCAAACCAAGATGTGCTGTCAGTGGAGAAAATACTCCCTGGATTTCAGACAAACTGAGAAAAAGAATGTAAAATATTTCAGTCATTTTTTTGGGCATTGATTATGTGTTGAAATGATCATTTGGACCTATTAGGCTAAATAAAATATATTATTAAAGTTAATTTCACTTGTCTCTTTTGACTCTCTCACACATGTCGGGGCTTCCCTGGTAGCTCAGTCAGCAAAAATCTGCCTGCAACGCAGGAGACTGCCTGCAGCACAGGACCCCTGGGTTTGATAACTGCGTCAGGAAGTTCCCCTGGAGAAGGAAGTGGCAACCCACTCGATATTCTTGCCTGGAGAATCCCATGGACAGAGGAGCCTGGTGCGGTACAGTCCATAGGGTCGCGAAGAGTCAGACACAACTTGTCAACTAAACCACAACCACAATAAACAATTTAAAATGGCACAGGTGGCGCTCATTGTGTTTCAACCACAGGCCAGCAATCAGAGTGATCCTTCAGAAAGATAATTCAGGTCATACCAGTACTCTGCTTAACAATCCCTAATAACGGCTGCTGGATTCGCTCTACGATGGCCCACACTCTGTCTGTGGAGTGTGCTTTCTCTGAATCTGAATAAATCTATTTCTTATCTGTCACTCTGTCTCTTGCTGAAATCTTCTCTGCAAAGAGACATGAAGAACCTGAGCCTCAGTGGGTCCAGACATTGGGAGACACGGGTTCAATCCCTGATCCAGGAAGATCCCACATGCTGTGGAGCAACTAAGCCCGTGAGCCACAGCTAGTGAGCCTGTGCTCTAGAGCCTCGGAGCCACAACTATCGAGCCCATGTGCCACAACTACTGAAGCCCATGGGCCCTAGAGCCCGAGTTCCACAACAAGAGAAGTCACCGCAACAAGAAGCCTGCTCACCTCAACTAGAGAGTAGCCTCTACCCCTTGTAACTAGAGAAGAGCCTGTGGCAGCAGTGAAAACCCAGAATAGCCAAAAAAAAAAAAAGAAAAATCCCCAATAACATGGCATCTCACTCAAGAGTAAAGGTCAAAACCCAGGCCTACCAGGTGCTTAGTGGCCAGCCCTACCCACTGACACCTCCATCTCTCTGGTCTAGGGTGGGACCCAGATGTTGCTGAACCCAAAGCTCCCACCGTAGGTGAACAGGAAGGAAGGTAAGTAGGAACATAAATCCTTGCTAACGAGAATACAAACTATGATTATAAGATACAGAATTGACAACTAGTTTAGAGTGAGAAAATAAATCTCAACAAGTCCCTCTCCTCTGATAAACCTTTAGGCAATTAATCAGACACATTTACATGGAAATGCTTCCAGATTGCATCCTGGTTCACCACCCCGCCTAGAACTCTCCACAACTGCAAAATCCCCCTCAGTCACAGAGGTCTAGGCAAGTGGTTTTGGCTTCATGGTAAATCCCACTCTGCTCCCAATTCACGCTAAGTCACTTCAGTCGTGTCTGACTCTTTGCGACCCTATGGACTGTAGCCCGCCAGGCTCCACTTTCCAAGGGGCTCTCCAAGCAAGAATACTGGAGTGGGTTGCCATGCCCTCCTCCAGGGGATCTTTTTGACCCAGGGATCTCTAGCCTGCGACCTTGGGCAAAGACATTTTGTTTCTGTGAGACTCAGTGTCCTCTGCAAACTGGATAATGAAACAGTATCTATCTCATAGGTTCTTGGGAACATTAAATGGGTGAATATGAATAAAACACCAAGAATAGTACCTGGCATATGCTAACTGCTCAAAAAATATTAGCAAACAATAGCCTATGTCAATGATATAGATTATAAACTCCTGAAGAGTAGAAGCTCTGGCATTCTTTGTGCTCAGCTAACATGTAGATCCCACTCAAAATTTTTCCACTGGTTTGGCTCAGCAGCATTAATTTATTAGCAGATGCAGGCATTGTCTTGCTTGCTGGTTTCTCCATCTGCTCTAAATTTTCTACTAAATAAAGACAGTTGTGGGGTGGAGGAGATTTTCGAGATCTCTGGTCCAAATATATTGGGCTTATGTTTTGTTCGAAAGCTGTAATCTAGAGAGAATTTGGAAGCACCTGCTGGAGACAGTTCTTAGGCATATTTTGTAGACATTTGAAGAATCGATTTACATTGTTATGTGCATCCATACTTTGAATCTTCAACCATTTACATATGGCAATATCCTAACTAATGTTTCAAAGTCAATGCTACTCTATATATGAGCCTGCATAATTCCTAACTCATTCCAAGCTGTGAATGTTAAGTTGATTTATGAGAAGCAATTCACTTTTTCCCTCTTAAAACAGCCCCAATTCTGCAATCCCAGGTTTGAATATAGATGTCCAGGAGTAGGAGCCTAAGGTTAACCTGTGCCTTTTAGTGCATAATAATACCTTATGTCTGTATTTTACTTGAAATCTCAACAAGTCCCTCTCCTCTGATAAACCTTTAGGCAATTAATCAGACACATTTACATGGAAATGCTTCCAGATTGCATCCTGGTTCACCACCCCGCCTAGAACTCTCCACAACTGCAAAATCCCCCTCAGTCACAGAGGTCTAGGCAAGTGGTTTTGGCTTCATGGTAAATCCCACTCTGCTCCCAATTCACGCTAAGTCACTTCAGTCGTGTCTGACTCTTTGCGACCCTATGGACTGTAGCCCGCCAGGCTCCACTTTCCAAGGGGCTCTCCAAGCAAGAATACTGGAGTGGGTTGCCATGCCCTCCTCCAGGGGATCTTTTTGACCCAGGGATCTCTAGCCTGCGACCTTGGGCAAAGACATTTTGTTTCTGTGAGACTCAGTGTCCTCTGCAAACTGGATAATGAAACAGTATCTATCTCATAGGTTCTTGGGAACATTAAATGGGTGAATATGAATAAAACACCAAGAATAGTACCTGGCATATGCTAACTGCTCAAAAAATATTAGCAAACAATAGCCTATGTCAATGATATAGATTATAAACTCCTGAAGAGTAGAAGCTCTGGCATTCTTTGTGCTCAGCTAACATGTAGATCCCACTCAAAATTTTTCCACTGGTTTGGCTCAGCAGCATTAATTTATTAGCAGATGCAGGCATTGTCTTGCTTGCTGGTTTCTCCATCTGCTCTAAATTTTCTACTAAATAAAGACAGTTGTGGGGTGGAGGAGATTTTCGAGATCTCTGGTCCAAATATATTGGGCTTATGTTTTGTTCGAAAGCTGTAATCTAGAGAGAATTTGGAAGCACCTGCTGGAGACAGTTCTTAGGCATATTTTGTAGACATTTGAAGAATCGATTTACATTGTTATGTGCATCCATACTTTGAATCTTCAACCATTTACATATGGCAATATCCTAACTAATGTTTCAAAGTCAATGCTACTCTATATATGAGCCTGCATAATTCCTAACTCATTCCAAGCTGTGAATGTTAAGTTGATTTATGAGAAGCAATTCACTTTTTCCCTCTTAAAACAGCCCCAATTCTGCAATCCCAGGTTTGAATATAGATGTCCAGGAGTAGGGGCCTAAGGTTAACCTTTGCCTTTTAGTGCATAATAATACCTTATGTCTGTATTTTACTTGTTTAATTCTTACAATCACTCAGTGAGGTAGGCAATAGGGGAGTATCGTGACTCTCATTTTACAGATAAAGACAGTAGAACCAAGAGGTGATCACTGGCCTGCTTAAGTTTGTTAATTAGCAATTCCCTTTTTCACTCTTAGTAGAATCGTCCCAATTCGACCATCCCAGGTTTACGAAGTGGTAACAAATGGCAGAGCCAAGACTATGGTCAGTCTTCTGACCACCAGCCAATGCCCTTCTCCACTCTGCTGGCGAGGGAAAAGTCAGGAATTCTTCCACCAAGTTTTACAACCTACTGCATAAAGAACCTGACAGTACTTGCCAGCAGCGATCTGTGTGCGAGCCATCAGTAAAGCCTGGGCCTCCTCTGGTTAGTTCCAGTACATAAGACTATGTAGGTCCAATCCCTTTCACAAGGGTAAATTTTGCAGATAATGGTGTTTTTGTTGGTTTGCTTGTTTTGTTTTGAAAGATTTTTTTTTTTTGATGTGGACCATTTTAAAAGTCTTTACTAAGTTTGTTATAATATTACTTCTGTTTCATGTTTTGTGCTTGTAGCCCTGAGGCACATGGGATCCTAGCTCCCTGACCGGGGAACAGGTCCTCACCTCCTGCATTGGAAGGTGAAATCTTAACCCCTGCAGCACCAGGGAGGTCCCAACCCTGATAAAACGCCTCTGCTAGAACTGAGAAACTTTGGAATTGAAAGATCAAAAACAATCATCGAAAGAATAACTCGACTCTCTGCTCCTCATTTTAAGTTAGATCTGCCCATAAAACCCCACATAATGTAGCAGCAGAAGATATTTTTGTAGACAGAACTTTAAGGAAAAGCAATCATAGTTTTGCAATCTGTTTCCATTGAAAGCAAGAGCTGCTGCTGCTGCTTAGTTGCTCCAGTCGTGTCCAACTCTGTGCGACCCTATGGGACTGTAGGCTGCCAGACTCGGTGCATTGAACTCTCCAAGCAAGAGCATTAGACTGGGTTGCCATGCCCTCCTCCAGGGAATCTTCCCAACCAACCCAGGGATCGAACCTGACTCTCCTGCATTGCAGGCAGATTCTTTACCATGGAGCCAACAGGGAAGCCCTGAAATAGAGAGTTACCACCCCAGAATTTCTTGTCACTAAATAGATGGGAAGTGGCAGGGTTAAAAGTAGAAAGAGGACTTCCCTGCTGGTCCAGAGGTGATCACTGGCCTGCTTAAGTTGTTAATTAGCAATTCCCTTTTTCACTCTTAGTAGAATCGTCCCAATTCGACCATCCCAGGTTTACGAAGTGGTAACAAATGGCAGAGCCAAGACTATGGTCAGTCTTCTGACCACCAGCCAATGCCCTTCTCCACTCTGCTGGCGAGGGAAAAGTCAGGAATTCTTCCACCAAGTTTTACAACCTACTGCATAAAGAACCTGACAGTACTTGCCAGCAGCGATCTGTGTGCGAGCCATCAGTAAAGCCTGGGCCTCCTCTGGTTAGTTCCAGTACATAAGACTATGTAGGTCCAATCCCTTTCACAAGGGTAAATTTTGCAGATAATGGTGTTTTTGTTGGTTTGCTTGTTTTGTTTTGAAAGATTTTTTTTTTTTGATGTGGACCATTTTAAAAGTCTTTACTAAGTTTGTTATAATATTACTTCTGTTTCATGTTTTGTGCTTGTAGCCCTGAGGCACATGGGATCCTAGCTCCCTGACCGGGGAACAGGTCCTCACCTCCTGCATTGGAAGGTGAAATCTTAACCCCTGCAGCACCAGGGAGGTCCCAACCCTGAGAAAACACCTCTGCTACAACTGAGAAACTTTGGAATTGAAAGATCAAAAACAATCATCGAAAGAATAACTCGACTCTCTGCTCCTCATTTTAAGTTAGATCTGCCCATAAAACCCCACATAATGTAGCAGCAGAAGATATTTTTGTAGACAGAACTTTAAGGAAAAGCAATCATAGTTTTGCAATCTGTTTCCATTGAAAGCAAGAGCTGCTGCTGCTGCTTAGTTGCTCCAGTCGTGTCCAACTCTGTGCGACCCTATGGGACTGTAGGCTGCCAGACTCGGTGCATTGAACTCTCCAAGCAAGAGCATTAGACTGGGTTGCCATGCCCTCCTCCAGGGAATCTTCCCAACCAACCCAGGGATCGAACCTGACTCTCCTGCATTGCAGGCAGATTCTTTACCATGGAGCCAACAGGGAAGCCCTGAAATAGAGAGTTACCACCCCAGAATTTCTTGTCACTAAATAGATGGGAAGTGGCAGGGTTAAAAGTAGAAAGAGGGACTTCCCTGCTGGTCCAGTGGTTAAGGATCTGCCTTGCAATGCAGTGAATGGGATGCAGGCTCCATCCCTGGTTGGGGAACTAAGATTTACATGCCTAGGAGTAACGAAGCCCATGAGGCACAACCAGAGACTGTGCATTGCAATGAAGCTCCACGTGATGCAATGAAGATCCTGCGTACTGCAATGAACACCTGATGCCACCAAATAAATAAGACTAATTAATTAATTTTTACAAAAGAAGTAGAAAGAGAAGTAGCCTGGACATACAGTTGATGGGGTCTGACTCTGCTGTTTGCCATGTAAAGGAGTTAACTAGAGTGGTAGAGTTGAATGACGGAAATCTCCAAGTAATTACTGTGTAACTTTTTTTTTTTCCCTTGGCCACTTCTATTGGTCTTTCATGTATTCATTTTCATCCATCTTTGTTCTTTGGCCTGTGTGGGCCTCCCATCTCAGTGGCCTCTGTTGTCGCAGAGCACTGGCTCTGGGCTCATGCGCTCCAGAGCTCCGGCTCGGTAATTGGACACATGGGTCCAGCTGCTCCACGGCACGTGGGATCTTCCCAGGCCAGGGATCAAACTGGCGCCCCTTGCACTGCAAGGTGATGTCCTTACCCACTGGACCACCAGGGAAGCCCCACTGTGTAACTTCTGATCAAATGAGTGTAAACTGGTGTAGACAAGTGCAAAGCATTTGATGTTAGACAAATAAATGGGTGAAGAGGAAGCCAGACAACATAAAGCATCTATTACATGTAACACCCCTCTTGGTAGAGAACATTTTCCTACTTCTAAATTCCCAATACTTTTCTTTTATGTTTCCTTCTATTGGCGTTATAATATCACTTTTCAATGTCAGTACTTTAATCTCCTTGAGGTTTTTTTTACACATAAGTTGTGAGATTGAACTTAAGTTTTCTTCTAAAAGTCAGACCATTTTCCCAACCGTGTACTGAGTAATTCATGGATTCCCCACTGAGCAGTGATGTCTTACAATATCAAGTCCCCTTAGTAATAAGGTTGTGCTTCTGATCTTTTTTGTTTCACGGCTCTGTTTGCTTTTCTTGCAACCATACCACACTGTTCTGAGGATTCTAACTTTGCCATATATCCCATTCCTTAGAAAGGCATATTCCCCTTTTGCTGTTCTTTTGAGAAGTGTCTTAACTATTTATAGATGTATTTTTCCATACATATTTTAGAGTCAGATTATTGTCAACTAGGCCTTTGATGCAATACATTTAATTTATAGATTCATATTGAGAGATTTACTGTTTTTTACAATGTTAAGATCCTCTACCAATGACCATAAAATATGCTCTCATTTATTCAGGTTTTCTTTTATGCATTTTAATAGAGTTTTACATTTTTAATTCAAATACAGTCATCTTTCAGGATGCATGGGAGACTGACTTCAGAACCCCCTCGGATACTCGAATCTGCAGATGCTCAAGTCCCTTATATCAAATGGCATAGTATTTGCGTATAACCTATGCACATCCTCCTGTAGACTTAAAGCTCTCTAAATTACTGATAATACTTAATGCCATGTAAACGTTAATGTGAATAGTTGCCAGCATGTGACAATTCAAGTTTGCTGTTCTGGATCTTTCTGGAGTTTTTTTTTCCTGAGCATTTCTGATCCAGAGTTTGTTGAATCAGAGGATGTAGAACCCATAGCCAACTGTATTTTATATGCATTAAACATATGTTTCTACATATGTTAGAGTTAATGGCTATTATAAATAGATCTTATTTACCTGGTTCTGAATGTGTAGGGGAATGCTATTTGATTTCTGTATATGGCCTTGGTATCTAGCAACTTCATGGACTTTTATTAGCCCTAATAATTTGTTAATTTTCAGGTTTTCCATGTAAATGGAACGACATTTAAATGACAAAAACAGTTTCTCCCTTTCCTTCCAATCCTTAGTCTCTCTCTTTCTTATGGCAATGTATTGGTAGTCATCTATCTTTATGATAAATAGTAGTGATGGCAGATCTCTTTGTTTTCTTTCTGAAATGAAAGAGATCACCTCTAAGGGCTCATTGTGTATAGTCTCTGACTTCTGTGTGTGTTAGTCGCTCAGCTGTGCCTGACTCTTTGTGACCCCATGGACTGTAGCCCCCCAGGCTCCTCTGTTTATGGGGATTCTCCAGGCAAGAATACTGGAGTGGGTTGTCATGCCCTCTTCCAGGGAATCTTCTGGACCCAGGGATCCAACCCAGGCCTCCCTCATTGCAGGTAGATTCTTTACCTTCTGAGCCAGCAGGAAAACCCCTCTGACTTCAAGGTCCTCTTTTAAAGAGCTGATTGATTAGGTCAGGCTCACCCAGGTTAATCTGTCTTGATTTATTTAAAGTCAACTGATTAGGAACTTGAATTATGTCCGCAAAAATCTGTACGCATTTTTTCATATCATATCCCTTTGCCACATTATAAACCTAATGACAAGAGTCAAAGTCACACATTCTATCCACACTTAAGAGAAAGAGTACACAAGGGCTTGTCTCAATGGGAATCATCTTAGACTTCTTCCTGCCACATACTTTCAGTTCAAATTCAGGACTACGTAACTGTTTCCATTTTACATCCATATCTCTTTTCTGTCATGTCAAAATCTTGATTTTCAGCAACACCAACACACTCATTTCCATCATCCTGCAATACACACTAACTGTCTCAGAAGGATAATAATACCAAAAACTCTACCACCAATGCGATTACAAAAAAATTTAAGGACTTACCTGGCAGTCCAGTGGTGAAATCTCTGTGCTTCCAGTGAAGGAGGTGTGGGTTCTATCTCTGGTGGGGGAACTAAGATCCCACAAACTCCATGGGGTGACTAATAAGTAAATAAAATAAATAAAATGAAATTACTTACAAATGTTGAAGACTTTATGTGTGTGTGTGTCACCATTCTTTTGCCTTCTGGGTATGTCCCACCGGGCATGTAGAGTCAAATTCTTTGTTTTAAAGTCACTTGGAAGGCTTCCCTGGTGGTCCAGTGGGTAAGGACACCACCTTGCAGTGCAAGGGGTGCCGGGTCAATCCCTGGC
The DNA here is from genome assembly GCA_022376925.1 of Tragulus kanchil. Lineage (NCBI taxonomy): Eukaryota > Metazoa > Chordata > Mammalia > Artiodactyla > Tragulidae > Tragulus > Tragulus kanchil. Next base: position 142,812,707 of record JAIOJX010000003.1, read on the forward strand.
CTGGGAAGATCCCACGTGCCGCGGAGCGGCCAGACCCATGTGTCCAATTACCGAGCCGGAGCTCTGGAGCGCATGCGCCCAGAGCTGGTGCTCTGCGACAACAGAGGCCGCCACGATGGGAGGCCCACATGGGCCAAAAGAACAAAGATGGATGAAAATAGAGAAATGAAAGACCAATAGAAGTGGCCCGCCCGCCCCACCTCCCTTCCCAACTCACCCCCACCCAGGGAAAAAAAATAATAAAAAAAAATCAATAAAGTCACTTGGAATATCTCCTCTCTGTGACCCATCAACTTGATGCACAGTTAGGTTTTATTTGTCTCAATTTGTTTTCGCTTTCCGGGAATTGCCTTTTAATATAAATTGAATTTTATTATGTTAAATGTTTACATAGTTCTACAATAAAAGCAGCAGAACACATACATTTAGAGATTTCTAGTTTCTCTATCATTGTCTCCTTCTTCCTTATAAGTATCTTTTAAGTATTTTTTGTGATTTAGTCTCCCATTGCTTTTTTTTTTTTTTAATAGTTTGTTTATTTATCTTTTTGGGGGGGTGGGGTGGGGAGGGAGGGGGACGGGCAGGCCACTTCTATTGGTCTTTCATTTCTCTATTTTCATCCATCTTTGTTCTTTGGTTCCTGTGGGCCTCCCATCGCGGTGGCGTCTGTCGTCGCAGAGCGCCGGCTCTGGGCGCATGCGCTCCAGAGCTCCGGCTCGGTGATTGGACACATCCGTCCAGCCGCTCCGCGGTACGTGGGATCTTCCCAGGCCAGGGATGGAACCGACGCCCCTTGCACTGCAAGGTGGTGTCCTTACCCACTGGACCACCAGGGGAAGCCCTCATTGTTTTTTAATATAAGCAAATATGTATTACATATGTTTACACTTGACAGAGTGAGGGAATCGCATTATGTTCTCACAATTTTAATGGTTATTTTTCTATTCAAAATTTGTTTCTCCTTGTGTGATTAAGTAGTTTATATTTTTCCAGTTTTGCATTCCTTTCATCTAGATTTTCATATTAATTAGCATGCTATAGTTCATAATCTTTCTAAAACTATTTTGACTGTAAATTATTTCCTTATTATTTTTTGTGTTCTGTTTATTTCTCTTTTTACTTTTTTTGGTCTGTCTTACTACAGAGTCATCTATTTTAGTAGTCTGTTCAACAAATTATTTTTTATTTTGTTTTTCATATTTATTGCTTTTCTTCCCACTCTCCCACCATCATCAAGTATCATTGATTTTTGCTCTTATCTTTCTGGGCTTTTGCACTGAACACTTAACTCTTTAGTTTCAATATTTCTTGTTAAAATGTTCCTCCAACTCAAAATAAAAAATCAATAAAGTTGTTTTTACCCATCAACTTGATGCACAGTTAGGTTTTATTTGTCTCAATTTGTTTTCGCTTTCCGGGAATTGCCTTTTAATATAAATTGAATTTTATTATGTTAAATGTTTACATAGTTCTACAATAAAAGCAGCAGAACACATACATTTAGAGATTTCTAGTTTCTCTATCATTGTCTCCTTCTTCCTTATAAGTATCTTTTAAGTATTTTTTGTGATTTAGTCTCCCATTGCTTTTTTTTTTTTTTAATAGTTTGTTTATTTATCTTTTTGGGGGGGTGGGGTGGGGAGGGAGGGGGACGGGCAGGCCACTTCTATTGGTCTTTCATTTCTCTATTTTCATCCATCTTTGTTCTTTGGTTCCTGTGGGCCTCCCATCGCGGTGGCGTCTGTCGTCGCAGAGCGCCGGCTCTGGGCGCATGCGCTCCAGAGCTCCGGCTCGGTGATTGGACACATCCGTCCAGCCGCTCCGCGGTACGTGGGATCTTCCCAGGCCAGGGATGGAACCGACGCCCCTTGCACTGCAAGGTGGTGTCCTTACCCACTGGACCACCAGGGGAAGCCCTCATTGTTTTTTAATATAAGCAAATATGTATTACATATGTTTACACTTGACAGAGTGAGGGAATCGCATTATGTTCTCACAATTTTAATGGTTATTTTTCTATTCAAAATTTGTTTCTCCTTGTGTGATTAAGTAGTTTATATTTTTCCAGTTTTGCATTCCTTTCATCTAGATTTTCATATTAATTAGCATGCTATAGTTCATAATCTTTCTAAAACTATTTTGACTGTAAATTATTTCCTTATTATTTTTTGTGTTCTGTTTATTTCTCTTTTTACTTTTTTTGGTCTGTCTTACTACAGAGTCATCTATTTTAGTAGTCTGTTCAACAAATTATTTTTTATTTTGTTTTTCATATTTATTGCTTTTCTTCCCACTCTCCCACCATCATCAAGTATCATTGATTTTTGCTCTTATCTTTCTGGGCTTTTGCACTGAACACTTAACTCTTTAGTTTCAATATTTCTTGTTTGTCAAATAAATGTGTGTGGTATTAAAAATCCCTTTTAAGCACTGTGCTACATACACTTCAACACATGTTGTTTTCATTGTATTTTGCAATTTCCCTTATTTCTTTATTCTAGCATTTACTAGTTTTTTTTTACATTTTCAGGTTTTTTAAGGAATTTTCAGTCACCCTTTTTTTTAATTGATTTCTAAATTTATTGCACTATGGTCAGAAAACAGAGGCTGCATGATGTTAATTCTTTGGTATTTATTGAGGTACATGACTAGTGGACTGATCTTTGAGATTACATTCCATATGTTCCTTGGAAAGAATATGTATCCTTTATTTGTTGAGTATAAAGCTTTCCATTAGACTGAGTTTACTGAGTCATTAAAATATGTTTTATCTTCATTTTTTAAATGTAAATTATTCAGTCTATCAATTTCTAAGATGATACACACAATCCTCGACTAACGATGGTTCAATTTGAGACTTTTCAACTATATGGTGATGGGAAAGTGATACACTTTCGGTAGAAACTGTACTTTGGATTTTGATCTTTGATCTTTCCCTGGACTATCAATATGCAGTAGAATACTCTCTTATGATTCTGGGCAATGGCAGTGAGTCACAGTTCCTAGTCAGCCGAAAGATCACCAAGGTGCACGGCTGATATATTTACAACCATCTGTACCGATTCAACTGCTTAGTTTTTCACTTTCACTAGAGTATTCAATGGGCCTCCCAGGTGGCACTAGTGGTAAAGAACCCATCAGCCAATGCAGCGAACATAAGAGATGCAGTTTAGATCCCTGGGTCAGGAGGATAACCTGGAGGATGGCATGGCAACCCACTCCTATATTCTCGTCTTTAGAATCCCATGGACAGAGGAGTCTGGTGGGCCACAGTCCATAGTGTCGTAAGAGTGGGACATGCCTGAAGCGACTTAGCCTATAGCACACAGTATTCCAAGAATTACATGAAATATTCAACAGTTTATGATGAAATAAGATATGTGTTAGATAATTTTACCCGACTGTTGGCTAATTTAAGTGGTCTGAGCAGGTTTAAGGTAGGCTAGGCTAAACCATGTTAAATAGATTAGGTGTATTAGATGTTTTCAATGTTTTATCAAGATATAACTCCTTAGTAATTCACAGAAGATCTCTATAGTAAGTGTCCAATTATGGTTGCTGATTATTCTATCAGTTGTTTATTTATATTTTTTGAAGTGATGTTTGGTTTTATTTCTTTATAGCTTCTCATTTCATACTGATATGAAGTCCTCTTTGTCCCTTATGAAGTTTTCTACTTTAAAGTCTATTTTGAGCAATATTAAATAGGTTATTTTTGTTCATATTTATCCTGTATCTCTTTTTCTCTCTTAATATTGAAATATATATATACTCAAATATAAAGTATTCAAATATAGAGTGTATATATATATATATATATACAAATATATAGTATTGTCAAAGCTATGGTTTTCCCAGTAGTCATGTATGGATATGAGAGTTGGACCATAAAGAAGGCTAAGCACTGAAGAATTGATGCCTTTGAACTGTGGCGCTGGAGAAGACTCTTGCGAGTCCTTTGGACTACAAGGAGATCAAACCAGTCAATCCTAAAGAAAATCAACCTTGAATATTCATTGGAAGGTATGATGCTGAAGCTAAAGATCCAATACTCTGGCCACCTGTTGCTAAGAGACAACTCACTGGAAAAGACACTGATGTTGAGAAACATAGAAGGCAGGAGGAGAAGGGTATGACAGAGGATGAGATGGTTGGATGGCATCACTGAGTCAATGGACATGAGTTTGAGCAAGCTCTGGGAGGTGGTGAAGGACAGGGAAGCCTGGCGTGCTGCAGTCCACAAAGCTGCAAAGAGTGAGACACGACTGAGTGACTGAACTGTCTGAATATTCAAATAATGATTTACTGGGTGCTTTTCTAGACAGTGGCATACAATAGCATGACAAACGTCAGTCCAAGTTCAGCTCCGAAGGTCACAACAGGTAGCCTCAGCTGTCTCTGATCCTGCACTGTACCCTGCTCATTTTCTCACTTTTTTTTCTCCCACAACTGTCTTGTTCATCATTACATTTCTATGTTGTAGCACTGTACCTGACACCTAATAGGCAATCAGTAAAATTTGTACAATATGAATGCTCTCAAAGAACATACAGCCTTGTAAGGAAAATGAGATCCCTTTGAGAATAATGTACAGAAGATTTACTACCTGCTAAATCTCTCCCATGCATGTTACCTCTCTGATCTTATCTCCATCCCTACTCCTGTCTCTTCCTCTGTCCTCTCTGCACTGGTCCTACTGTTGTTATGTTTAGCACACCAAGCTCATTTCTGCTTCGGGATCTTTATACCTGCTCTCTCCAGCTTTTTCACATCTCACGCCTTTATACCTCAGGTCTGCCCAGAGGTCATTTCTTCAGACAACCTTCCCTAGTTATCCTACTTAAAATACTACTCCACCCTCTCTCCAAATCTAGTCATTCTCTGTGGCCTTAAAAAAATAAGTTATCACTAGTTAATATTACACTGTTTGTTTGGGTCCATATTTATTGTCTGTAGAACGTAAGCTCTTCAAAGACATCTGGTGGCTCAAATGGTAAAGAATCTGCCTACAACGCAGGAGACCCAGGTTTGATTCCAGGGTCGGGAAGATCCCCTGGAGCAGGACATGGCCACCCAGAATTGACAGAGGACTCTTGCAGTCCTTTGGACTACAAGGAGATCAAACCAGTCAATCCTAAAGAAAATCAACCTTGAATATTCATTGGAAGGTATGATGCTGAAGCTAAAGATCCAATACTCTGGCCACCTGTTGCTAAGAGACAACTCACTGGAAAAGACACTGATGTTGAGAAACATAGAAGGCAGGAGGAGAAGGGTATGACAGAGGATGAGATGGTTGGATGGCATCACTGAGTCAATGGACATGAGTTTGAGCAAGCTCTGGGAGGTGGTGAAGGACAGGGAAGCCTGGCGTGCTGCAGTCCACAAAGCTGCAAAGAGTGAGACACGACTGAGTGACTGAACTGTCTGAATATTCAAATAATGATTTACTGGGTGCTTTTCTAGACAGTGGCATACAATAGCATGACAAACGTCAGTCCAAGTTCAGCTCCGAAGGTCACAACAGGTAGCCTCAGCTGTCTCTGATCCTGCACTGTACCCTGCTCATTTTCTCACTTTTTTTTCTCCCACAACTGTCTTGTTCATCATTACATTTCTATGTTGTAGCACTGTACCTGACACCTAATAGGCAATCAGTAAAATTTGTACAATATGAATGCTCTCAAAGAACATACAGCCTTGTAAGGAAAATGAGATCCCTTTGAGAATAATGTACAGAAGATTTACTACCTGCTAAATCTCTCCCATGCATGTTACCTCTCTGATCTTATCTCCATCCCTACTCCTGTCTCTTCCTCTGTCCTCTCTGCACTGGTCCTACTGTTGTTATGTTTAGCACACCAAGCTCATTTCTGCTTCGGGATCTTTATACCTGCTCTCTCCAGCTTTTTCACATCTCACGCCTTTATACCTCAGGTCTGCCCAGAGGTCATTTCTTCAGACAACCTTCCCTAGTTATCCTACTTAAAATACTACTCCACCCTCTCTCCAAATCTAGTCATTCTCTGTGGCCTTAAAAAAATAAGTTATCACTAGTTAATATTACACTGTTTGTTTGGGTCCATATTTATTGTCTGTAGAACGTAAGCTCTTCAAAGACATCTGGTGGCTCAAATGGTAAAGAATCTGCCTACAACGCAGGAGACCCAGGTTTGATTCCAGGGTCGGGAAGATCCCCTGGAGCAGGACATGGCCACCCACTCCAGTATTCTTGCCTGGAGAATCCCATGGGCAGAGGAGCCTGACAGGCTACAGTCCAGGGGGTCGCAAACAGTCAGACATACCTGAGCGACTAGCACTTTTCACTTTTTTCACAGAGACTCAATGAATTTTTGTTGGAGAGAATTTTCAGTTAATTCTCAAGGAAAAAGCTTTAGAGAAGTGTGATGGTACCTGTTTTTACAGGCAAAGTAAATAAAGCTGAGAAGTTTCAGTAATCTGCCTAGGAACACAGTGATGGAATAGGGTTTGAACACAGGTCCCTTTGACTCCTTGACTCCACAGCCCAGCCATAGCCACCACCATGTTACTCTCTCCTAATAGAGGAGAAGGCACACCCACACAACAGTAGGAAATCAAGTGTGAGTTGAGGGATTGCAGTTTTTCCGATGAGATCAGCTAGGATTGAGTCACTAGTAGACCCTGTGGGTGACTGAATGTCGGAAAGGTGGGGAAGGGGGAGGATGACCCCCTCCACCCCAGCCTGGCCCGTGACTGCCCACTATGGCTTTTTCTTTAGCTGAAGAATCAGTTCTGATTTGCTCCCTGGGGGAGCAGTGGGGAGGGAGGGCAGGCTGGAGGGGAGGAGGATGTGAGCCTGCCTTCCAGGGCCTTTCGGTCAAGCGCTCAACAAAGAACCCTTTCCAAGGAACCTTTGTGGACTGTGGCTAGGCTGGCAGTGCAGATCCGTATTATAGCTAACAGGTGTAGCCTCAGTTCAGACCAAACCTAAGCTCCCCTTTGAAGCTAGTGATCTGTGTGTTGGGGAGGGCAGACTCGGGGGAAGGTATCCAGGCTGGAGTGGGGGCGGATTCTGAGCCAGGGCGTCTTTTCTTTATTTATTCATTTTGGCTGCGCTGGGTCTTTGTTGCTGCCTGCTGCAGGCTTTCTGTAGGGGCTGCTCTCCAGTTGTGGTGCCTGGGCCTCTCACTGCGGTGGCTTCTCACGTTGTGCGGCACAGACTCCAGAGGCGCAGGCTTCCGGAGCTATGAAGCATGGATTCTAGAGCATGAACTTAGTCGTTGTGGTGCCTGGGCTTAGGTGCCCCGTGACATGTAGAATATTTCCAGCTCAGGGATTCAAGCTGTGTCCCCTGCATTGGCAGACGGATTCTTAACCATGAGACCACCAGAGAAGTCTCAGGGTATCCTTTTTTAGAGAGGATAGGGGTAATCGTTGAACCAGGTAGGAGCTGACCTGATAACCAGCCTCTCTGAAAAGGATGAGGGAGAGGATTCAACTTCGATCATGAGTGGCGTCTAGGGCTTCTCATTCCCAGCGATGGAGGAGGCTCACTCAGCCTCAGACGGTGCTGTGGCCCCCACGTGTCTTAGGAGCAGACCCTGGATCCTGCGGTGGGTCTTCACTCAGGTCACATTGCAGGCCAGGGTCCAGCCAGCTGAGGGTGACCAAGGCAGAGAGGGAGGGAGCAGAGGGCAGGAAGTGTGGGGGCAGCTGAAAGGCAGCAGCTGGGTGCAGCTTATCAGCAGTGCCTGGGAAGTGAAAGTCAACCAGGCAAAGGAAAGGGGAAGAAGCGAAAGCAGAGAGGCTGCAGCCACCACTGGGGAAAGGGAAAGACCATTCGCAGCGGGGGCAAGTGTCCTGGGAACCCTGGAGAGGGAGGGTTCCGCTGACCACTTCCTCTTTTTTCTTTTTAAATTTTTATTTATTTGTTGGCTGCCCTGGGTCTTTGTTGCGGTGTGTGGGCTTTTCTCTAGTGGCGGAGAGCAGGGGCCACTCTCCAGTTGCAGTACTTGGGCTTCTCAATGCGGTGACTTCTCTTGTTGCTGGGCACAGGTTCTAGGGTGCAGCAGGCTCGAGAGGAGTTATGGTATATGGGCTTTGTTGCCCCACAGCATGCCAATTCTTCCTGGACCAGGGATCGAACCTGTGTCCTCTGCATCGTTAGACGGATTCCCAACCACTGGACCACCAGGGAAGTCCCTGGCCCCCTCTCCTTGGAAGAGGGGGATTGAAAGGCTGAGTCTTGGAATCAGGTGTCCGTATCCTTCACAGGGCTCCTTCCTGAGAGGTAGATGTGAGGTCTCTGCTGCTCCCATACTCACAGCATCCTTCTTCTCCTTCACGTTGTGATTTAGTTGCTCAGTTGAGTCTGACTCTTTGTGACCCTGTGGACTGTAGCCTGCCAGGCTCCTCTGTCCATGGCATTTCCAGGCAAAAATAGTATTGTGGGTAGCCATTTCCTTCTCTGGGGAATCTTCCCCACCCAGGGATGGAACCCGTGGCTCTACATTGGCAGGTGAATTCTTAACAAATTGAGCCACTAGGGAGGATCCTTCTCCTTCAAATAGCTCCTCCCTAAAAGGGGGCACTTAATTACCCTCAGATCTCTAAAAAACACAGGAAGTGTATTATTGCTCTGAGGTAGAGTCACTTGTTTTCCTCAAGGTCATCTCCCAAGAAAAAATGCTTTAGAAATAATAAAAAAGTATTGGTGATGTTTTCCCTCTCAGGGATGAAAGCTGAAAATCTTCGTACAGATACTCATTATAAAATTCTTGTATCACCAAAATGATGCCACAGCACAAATGCCAAGTGTTTCCTAAACGGGTTGTTTTTGTTTTTGATGAAATTGTCATTTACAGGACTCCCTGCCTGCAGTGCCCTCTCTTGTGCCTGCGACACTGAGAGAGTTAGATGGTAAGTGCTCTTGTTGGGCTAAAAACTGTCTACATTGAAGGCTGACCTGGAGTTTCCTAGGACAAGGAAAGCCGGGATAAATGATTGCTCTTTCAGTGAACGTTAATCAGCATTCAGTTCCTTACTCTCAAGTATGGTGGCTCAGTAGGCTCCCTCTGCATCTTTGTTCAATGAGTGGTTGTTTGAAAAAATGAAAAGCTTTTGGTTGAAGAGCATTTGAAGTACACAGAATCACAACTGTGGACCATCTTCTAAATGTTCTTTCTATTATTCTCTTCCCCAATAAATTTTGCATTTTAGACATTTAGAGTTCTGGGTCCTAGAGCCTGGGGCCTCGCTTTGGGAACCCCGATCTAGGGACCAGCAGCAGCCACCTCATCTGGAAATTTGTTAGAAATATAGACACTCTGCCCCCACCCTGGGTCCACTGACTCAGTACCTGCTTTGTAACGAGTTCTCCAGGTGATTTGTGTGCACGTTAAAAGTTGGAGAGACACTGCTCCTAGGCACCTGGGCCACCTGCTTTCTGAGGCGCCTAGACAGGAGGCCCCCCTGGGCCCTGGCTTCCCCTTTCAGCTGTTAGGGTCACCGGGCAGCTCCACATAGCACCCTGGGTGGAGGACTGGAGGCTACAGAGGGTTCAAATTCCAGCCTGCCAGGCTCCTCTGTCCATGGCATTTCCAGGCAAAAATAGTATTGTGGGTAGCCATTTCCTTCTCTGGGGAATCTTCCCCACCCAGGGATGGAACCCGTGGCTCTACATTGGCAGGTGAATTCTTAACAAATTGAGCCACTAGGGAGGATCCTTCTCCTTCAAATAGCTCCTCCTAAAGGGGCACTTAATTACCCTCAGATCTCTAAAAAACACAGGAAGTGTATTATTGCTCTGAGGTAGAGTCACTTGTTTTCCTCAAGGTCATCTCCCAAGAAAAAATGCTTTAGAAATAATAAAAAAGTATTGGTGATGTTTTCCCTCTCAGGGATGAAAGCTGAAAATCTTCGTACAGATACTCATTATAAAATTCTTGTATCACCAAAATGATGCCACAGCACAAATGCCAAGTGTTTCCTAAACGGGTTGTTTTTGTTTTTGATGAAATTGTCATTTACAGGACTCCCTGCCTGCAGTGCCCTCTCTTGTGCCTGCGACACTGAGAGAGTTAGATGGTAAGTGCTCTTGTTGGGCTAAAAACTGTCTACATTGAAGGCTGACCTGGAGTTTCCTAGGACAAGGAAAGCCGGGATAAATGATTGCTCTTTCAGTGAACGTTAATCAGCATTCAGTTCCTTACTCTCAAGTATGGTGGCTCAGTAGGCTCCCTCTGCATCTTTGTTCAATGAGTGGTTGTTTGAAAAAATGAAAAGCTTTTGGTTGAAGAGCATTTGAAGTACACAGAATCACAACTGTGGACCATCTTCTAAATGTTCTTTCTATTATTCTTTTCCCCCAATAAATTTTGCATTTTAGACATTTAGAGTTCTGGGTCCTAGAGCCTGGGGCCTCGCTTTGGGAACCCCGATCTAGGGACCAGCAGCAGCCACCTCATCTGGAAATTTGTTAGAAATATAGACACTCTGCCCCCACCCTGGGTCCACTGACTCAGTACCTGCTTTGTAACGAGTTCTCCAGGTGATTTGTGTGCACGTTAAAAGTTGGAGAGACACTGCTCCTAGGCACCTGGGCCACCTGCTTTCTGAGGCGCCTAGACAGGAGGCCCCCCTGGGCCCTGGCTTCCCCTTTCAGCTGTTAGGGTCACCGGGCAGCTCCACATAGCACCCTGGGTGGAGGACTGGAGGCTACAGAGGGTTCAAATTCCAGTTCTGCTGCTAAAGAAACTTTATCACATGGGCAGGTGACTTAAAATCTTTAATCTAGGCTTCCCTGGTGGTCCAGTGGATAGAGAGTCTGCCTTGCAATGCAGGGAGCACCGGTTCAATCCCTGGCCCTGGAAGATCTCACGTGCCGCAGAGGGGCTGGATGGGTGTGTCCAGTTACAAGCCAGTGCTCTGGAGCGTGTGCACCCAGAGCCTGTGCTCTGCAACGGGAGAGGCCACTGCGATGGGAGGCCCACCCAGGTCAAAGAATAAAGATGGATGAAAATAAATAAATAAAAAACCAATAAAGGGGGCCAAAATTAAAAAGGAAAAACAACCACCTTTCATCTTCCAGAAAACTTGCAAGCATAGTAAAAAGGAATTCTGTATAAGTTTTATCCCTGTTCACCAATTATTACACCTTGCCACATATGCTTTAATAATTTCTGTACCTGTACATTATTACTTTTGAACTCTTGGAGGGTTAGTGACATACATTGGTATGCCTTTCTCCTTAACACTTCAGTGTATGCTTCCTAAGAACAAGGACATTCTCTTGCATCATTAAAAGGCCAGGGCCAAGGTCCAGGGGAGGGCCAGCAAGCCTGGGAGTGAGAGATCCCAAGGGAGCCTTCCTTCCATGCCCCCATCCTAGGCCTGCACACCACGGTTATCAAGATCAGGAAATCTAACATTGATTCAATACTATTGTCTAATCTGTGGTTCATATTACAATGTTGTCAATTATCCCAATGACGTTTTTCCCCATATCTGATTCATAATTGTCACGTCTACTGAGTCATCTCCAATCCAGAACTATTCTTAGCGAGGGGCCTAGAGCCTGGGGCCTCGCTTTGGGAACCCCGATCTAGGGACCAGCAGCAGCCACCTCATCTGGAAATTTGTTAGAAATATAGACACTCTGCCCCCACCCTGGGTCCACTGACTCAGTACCTGCTTTGTAACGAGTTCTCCAGGTGATTTGTGTGCACGTTAAAAGTTGGAGAGACACTGCTCCTAGGCACCTGGGCCACCTGCTTTCTGAGGCGCCTAGACAGGAGGCCCCCCTGGGCCCTGGCTTCCCCTTTCAGCTGTTAGGGTCACCGGGCAGCTCCACATAGCACCCTGGGTGGAGGACTGGAGGCTACAGAGGGTTCAAATTCCAGTTCTGCTGCTAAAGAAACTTTATCACATGGGCAGGTGACTTAAAATCTTTAATCTAGGCTTCCCTGGTGGTCCAGTGGATAGAGAGTCTGCCTTGCAATGCAGGGAGCACCGGTTCAATCCCTGGCCCTGGAAGATCTCACGTGCCGCAGAGGGGCTGGATGGGTGTGTCCAGTTACAAGCCAGTGCTCTGGAGCGTGTGCACCCAGAGCCTGTGCTCTGCAACGGGAGAGGCCACTGCGATGGGAGGCCCACCCAGGTCAAAGAATAAAGATGGATGAAAATAAATAAATAAAAAACCAATAAAGGGGGCCAAAATTAAAAAGGAAAAACAACCACCTTTCATCTTCCAGAAAACTTGCAAGCATAGTAAAAAGGAATTCTGTATAAGTTTTATCCCTGTTCACCAATTATTACACCTTGCCACATATGCTTTAATAATTTCTGTACCTGTACATTATTACTTTTGAACTCTTGGAGGGTTAGTGACATACATTGGTATGCCTTTCTCCTTAACACTTCAGTGTATGCTTCCTAAGAACAAGGACATTCTCTTGCATCATTAAAAGGCCAGGGCCAAGGTCCAGGGGAGGGCCAGCAAGCCTGGGAGTGAGAGATCCCAAGGGAGCCTTCCTTCCATGCCCCCATCCTAGGCCTGCACACCACGGTTATCAAGATCAGGAAATCTAACATTGATTCAATACTATTGTCTAATCTGTGGTTCATATTACAATGTTGTCAATTATCCCAATGACGTTTTTCCCCATATCTGATTCATAATTGTCACGTCTACTGAGTCATCTCCAATCCAGAACTATTCTTTAGTCTGTCATGACATTGACATTTTTGAAAAATAAAGACCAGTTCTTTTATCAAATGTCCCTCAACATGGGGACAAGTTTTTTGTTTTTGTTTTTTTAATATCTTGATGGTTTGGTTTAACCACCTGTAGACTGAGATGTGAGATACAGCAGGTGTGGGTAGCTAACACTGAAAACTTGTGGGTGCCATACTAAATGCTTTACATTTACTCTCTCACTGAGTCCTCCCAACAGCTCTGTGGCAGAGGTTCTCTTTTTTCCCCCATTTCACAGAAGAAGAAACTGAGACCTGGAATAATTTATGCAGTATCTCATAGCTAGTAAGGAGTGAAACTGAAAACTGAACCAAGTGGGTCTGCCTCCAAGGACTGTTTGCTTAGTCACTGTGTAAACGATTCTTGTGTGTGTGTGTGCTAAGTCACTCAGTCATGTCTGACTCTTTGTGATCCCACCGACTCTATCCCACCAGGCTGCTCTGTCCACGGGATTCTCCAGGCAAGAATAGTGGAGTGGGTTGCCATGCCCTCCTCCAGGGGAGCTTCCCAACCCAGGGATCAAACCCACCTCTCTTATGTTTCCTGCATTAGCAGGCGGTTTCTTTCCCACTAGTGCCACCTGGGAAGCCCATTAATGATGCATACCTAAATTTATATAATATAAATTTCACCATTTTTGGAATTCCCTGGTGGTCCAGTGATTAGGACTTAGAACTTCCACTACTGGGGGCCTGGGTTCAATCTCTAGTCGGGGAGCTAAGATCCCACAAGCCATACAGCATAGCCAAAAAAAAAAAAGATCACCATTTTAACCATTTTATTTTCTCCTATCTTTATTGAGATATAATTGATATATAACATCATGTAAGTTTCAAGTATACAATGTGAAGATTTGGTATATGTACAGGGCCAAGGGCCAAGGTCCAGGGAGGGCCAGCAAGCCTGGGAGTGAGAGATCCCAAGGGAGCCTTCCTTCCATGCCCCCATCCTAGGCCTGCACACCACGGTTATCAAGATCAGGAAATCTAACATTGATTCAATACTATTGTCTAATCTGTGGTTCATATTACAATGTTGTCAATTATCCCAATGACGTTTTTCCCCATATCTGATTCATAATTGTCACGTCTACTGAGTCATCTCCAATCCAGAACTATTCTTTAGTCTGTCATGACATTGACATTTTTGAAAAATAAAGACCAGTTCTTTTATCAAATGTCCCTCAACATGGGGACAAGTTTTTTGTTTTTGTTTTTTTAATATCTTGATGGTTTGGTTTAACCACCTGTAGACTGAGATGTGAGATACAGCAGGTGTGGGTAGCTAACACTGAAAACTTGTGGGTGCCATACTAAATGCTTTACATTTACTCTCTCACTGAGTCCTCCCAACAGCTCTGTGGCAGAGGTTCTCTTTTTTCCCCCATTTCACAGAAGAAGAAACTGAGACCTGGAATAATTTATGCAGTATCTCATAGCTAGTAAGGAGTGAAACTGAAAACTGAACCAAGTGGGTCTGCCTCCAAGGACTGTTTGCTTAGTCACTGTGTAAACGATTCTTGTGTGTGTGTGTGTGTGCTAAGTCACTCAGTCATGTCTGACTCTTTGTGATCCCACCGACTCTATCCCACCAGGCTGCTCTGTCCACGGGATTCTCCAGGCAAGAATAGTGGAGTGGGTTGCCATGCCCTCCTCCAGGGGAGCTTCCCAACCCAGGGATCAAACCCACCTCTCTTATGTTTCCTGCATTAGCAGGCGGTTTCTTTCCCACTAGTGCCACCTGGGAAGCCCATTAATGATGCATACCTAAATTTATATAATATAAATTTCACCATTTTTGGAATTCCCTGGTGGTCCAGTGATTAGGACTTAGAACTTCCACTACTGGGGGCCTGGGTTCAATCTCTAGTCGGGGAGCTAAGATCCCACAAGCCATACAGCATAGCCAAAAAAAAAAAAGATCACCATTTTAACCATTTTATTTTCTCCTATCTTTATTGAGATATAATTGATATATAACATCATGTAAGTTTCAAGTATACAATGTGAAGATTTGGTATATGTATATATGACAAAATGATTACCATTATAAGGTTAGTTAACAAATCTATGACCTCACATAATTACAGTGTGTGTGTGTGTGTGGTGAGACTACTTAAGATCTATTAGCAACTTTTAAGTTTACAGTACTGTATTGTTAACAGTCATCAATATTATATCCCCAGAACGTATTTGTCTTATAACTAGAAATTTGTGTCCTTTGGCCAACATCTCCCCACCTCACCTTAGCCCTTGTTAACCACCACTCTACTCTCTGTCTCTATGAGTTTTAACTATTCTGAAGTGTATAATCCCATGTCTTTTCATATAGTTACACTTTTGTACAACCATCAGCACTGTCTAATGCCAGAACATTTCCACCACCCCCAAAAGAAACTCTTTATCTCCCAGTTCCCCTCTCTCCTGTCCTCAGACAACCACTAATTAATTTCTGTCTCTATGGACTTGCATATCCATACAATATAATACTGTGTTTCGCTGATGGTTTAGCAGCGAAGAATCTGCCTTCCAGCTCAGGAGAGGTGAGTTCAGTCCCTGGGTTGGGAAGATGCCCTGGAGAAGGGATTGGCAACCCACTCCAGTATTCTTGCCTGGGGAAACCCCCATGGACAGGGGAGCCTGGCAGGCTCCAGTTCATGGGCTTGCAAAAGAGTAGCAACTGGGGATGTCCCTGGTGGTCCAGTGGTTAAGCATCCACCTGCCAATGTAAGGGATACAGGTTCAATCCCTGGTCCAGGAAGATCCCACATGCTGAGGGGCAACTGAGCCCGTGTGCTACAACTCCTGAAGACCATGCACCCCAGCGCCCGTGCTTCCCAACAAGAGGGGCCACAGCAATGAGAAGCATGTGTACTGCAGCTAGACAGGAGCCCCAGTGCAGCAATGGAGACCCAGCACAGCCATAAATAAGTAAATAAATACATTTTTTAAAAGTAGCAACTAAACAATGCACAATACTACTAAGCAATAAAAAGCAACTAGCTACTGATACATACAATAACATTTTGGATCTCAAAACCAACATCCTGAGTGAAAGAATCCAGTTACAAAAAACTGTGTACTAAATGATTTCATTTATACAAAATTCTAGAAAAACCAAAACCTTAGCAACAGAAGGCATGTCAGTGGTTACCTGGGGTCTGGAGTATGGACATGAGAGTGACTGCAGAGGCTAGAAGGGAACATTCTGGAGTGATGGAAGTGTTCTAAAACTGGGTCGTGGTGGTGGCTGCAAGATATATACATTTACCTAAATTCACTCTCTACTCAAAAAAGTTTAGAAATGTAGATGATACCTCAATAAAGCTACCAGCAAAACCCCAACATATCCGTCTTCCACTGGAGTTCAGCTCATCAGCAGATATTCCTTCCTAGCCTGGCTCCAAAGTGTCTTCCCAGTCTCGTCTCCCACCTCTCCCCTTCATGCTTTCACTCAACAAACATTCGAACATTCCATGAAAGGCCCAATCTGAGACACTCTGCAGATAGCCAGGAGAGAGAACCTCTGTCCTCAGGGAACTCACAGCCTAGTCTGCAAGCAGAAAGAAAGGATGCCCAACCCTGACAAACATCAGGGATCCTAGAGGATCACCAAGGGGAGGAGAAGAAGATACGTTCCAGTCACTTTGAATTTCAAGCTTCAATCAAGTTTCAGTTTAATCTTTTGAACTAGTCGGGTTGGGAAGATGCCCTGGAGAAGGGATTGGCAACCCACTCCAGTATTCTTGCCTGGGGAAACCCCCATGGACAGGGGAGCCTGGCAGGCTCCAGTTCATGGGCTTGCAAAAGAGTAGCAACTGGGGATGTCCCTGGTGGTCCAGTGGTTAAGCATCCACCTGCCAATGTAAGGGATACAGGTTCAATCCCTGGTCCAGGAAGATCCCACATGCTGAGGGGCAACTGAGCCCGTGTGCTACAACTCCTGAAGACCATGCACCCCAGCGCCCGTGCTTCCCAACAAGAGGGGCCACAGCAATGAGAAGCATGTGTACTGCAGCTAGACAGGAGCCCCAGTGCAGCAATGGAGACCCAGCACAGCCATAAATAAGTAAATAAATACATTTTTTAAAAGTAGCAACTAAACAATGCACAATACTACTAAGCAATAAAAAGCAACTAGCTACTGATACATACAATAACATTTTGGATCTCAAAACCAACATCCTGAGTGAAAGAATCCAGTTACAAAAAACTGTGTACTAAATGATTTCATTTATACAAAATTCTAGAAAAACCAAAACCTTAGCAACAGAAGGCATGTCAGTGGTTACCTGGGGTCTGGAGTATGGACATGAGAGTGACTGCAGAGGCTAGAAGGGAACATTCTGGAGTGATGGAAGTGTTCTAAAACTGGGTCGTGGTGGTGGCTGCAAGATATATACATTTACCTAAATTCACTCTCTACTCAAAAAAGTTTAGAAATGTAGATGATACCTCAATAAAGCTACCAGCAAAACCCCAACATATCCGTCTTCCACTGGAGTTCAGCTCATCAGCAGATATTCCTTCCTAGCCTGGCTCCAAAGTGTCTTCCCAGTCTCGTCTCCCACCTCTCCCCTTCATGCTTTCACTCAACAAACATTCGAACATTCCATGAAAGGCCCAATCTGAGACACTCTGCAGATAGCCAGGAGAGAGAACCTCTGTCCTCAGGGAACTCACAGCCTAGTCTGCAAGCAGAAAGAAAGGATGCCCAACCCTGACAAACATCAGGGATCCTAGAGGATCACCAAGGGGAGGAGAAGAAGATACGTTCCAGTCACTTTGAATTTCAAGCTTCAATCAAGTTTCAGTTTAATCTTTTGAACAGAGAATGGATTCACATGTCTCAAAAATAAAAGCAATTATACAGTGAAAAATTTCCTCTCACCCATCCCCCTCTACCCAGTTCCTACTTCAGTCCATAGAGCCATACTTTCATAAATATGTATTACTTCTCCTCCTTAACAGAAAAGATAGCATGGTATCTTTTGCTTTGTCTTCACCTTGCTTTGTCATTTGGTGGTAAACCTTCGAGGTCTTTCCATATAGGTATCTTGGAGATCTTTCCATATAGTGAAAAATTTCACTCTAATGTTTAGTGTTTCTTTGGATGAGTGTGCCATAATTTATTTATTCAGTCTCCTTTTGGTAAGAACTTGAGTCATTTCCAACAGTCTGTTACAGCAAACAGTGCTGTAATGCCTTGTAAGTAGTGTGGTTTGTTTTGTATGTGGCCAAATATATCTGTGGCTACAGAGTGAAATTTTTTTTAACCATTCACCAACCACTTTGATATCTCTAGACTGTTTTTTCTGCCTTTAAAGTCCCCAGTCCTTTTATTTTCTTCCCTGCCCCCCCCAACTCTGAGGCATTTTATTTGTATGTATTACATCCCTAGAAAAAGAATCCAAGGATTTTCCCTCCTGTGTGTTTTCGTCTTGCTTCTTCATGGTCCATGATGCCAGCTGAGGTTGTCAGTATAATGAAACCAAACTGACAGGATGGGAGCAAGTTATTCTGCCGTTTTTCCAGATCTTTGAGTTGCACAAAAAGGGCCTCAATAAAGCTACCAGCAAAACCCCAACATATCGTCTTCCACTGGAGTTCGAACATTCCAGCCTGGCTCCAAAGTGTCTTCCCAGTCTCTCCCACCTCTCCCCTTCATGCTTTCACTCAACAAACATTCGAACATTCCATGAAAGGCCCAATCTGAGACACTCTGCAGATAGCCAGGAGAGAGAACCTCTGTCCTCAGGGAACTCACAGCCTAGTCTGCAAGCAGAAAGAAAGGATGCCCAACCCTGACAAACATCAGGGATCCTAGAGGATCACCAAGGGGAGGAGAAGAAGATACGTTCCAGTCACTTTGAATTTCAAGCTTCAATCAAGTTTCAGTTTAATCTTTTGAACAGAGAATGGATTCACATGTCTCAAAAATAAAAGCAATTATACAGTGAAAAATTTCCTCTCACCCATCCCCCTCTACCCAGTTCCTACTTCAGTCCATAGAGCCATACTTTCATAAATATGTATTACTTCTCCTCCTTAACAGAAAAGATAGCATGGTATCTTTTGCTTTGTCTTCACCTTGCTTTGTCATTTGGTGGTAAACCTTCGAGGTCTTTCCATATAGGTATCTTGGAGATCTTTCCATATAGTGAAAAATTTCACTCTAATGTTTAGTGTTTCTTTGGATGAGTGTGCCATAATTTATTTATTCAGTCTCCTTTTGGTAAGAACTTGAGTCATTTCCAACAGTCTGTTACAGCAAACAGTGCTGTAATGCCTTGTAAGTAGTGTGGTTTGTTTTGTATGTGGCCAAATATATCTGTGGCTACAGAGTGAAATTTTTTTTAACCATTCACCAACCACTTTGATATCTCTAGACTGTTTTTTCTGCCTTTAAAGTCCCCAGTCCTTTTATTTTCTTCCCTGCCCCCCCCAACTCTGAGGCATTTTATTTGTATGTATTACATCCCTAGAAAAAGAATCCAAGGATTTTCCCTCCTGTGTGTTTTCGTCTTGCTTCTTCATGGTCCATGATGCCAGCTGAGGTTGTCAGTATAATGAAACCAAACTGACAGGATGGGAGCAAGTTATTCTGCCGTTTTTCCAGATCTTTGAGTTGCACAGCAAACCTGGGGCTGATCACTCCACACTTGTTTAGCCTGCCTGTGAGGTTCACAATTTTCCCAGCCCTGTGATCATCGATGATTTCAAATTTGCCAATGTAACCATGATTCATCATCACAGTTAGAAACCTGACGATAACTTTTGAGCACGGCCTAATAAGCACCTGGCATTGGCCTCTCTTCTCAGCATTTTGATACTCTTGAGAGCATCAACCCCAGTCCTTTTCTATTGGCAAATTCCTACTTTACTTCAAGGTCTAGTTAAGTGTCACTGTTGTGAAGCCCTCTGAACTCACACAGGCAAGACTGGGTTGCTCCTTTACTTGTCTCTTACATATTCCATCCCCACATCACCTAAATTGGCTATTAACACTTCATTCTTGCCCACCTGACTGGGAGCTACTCAAGGGGATGTGCTACCATAGATTTATCTTCAAATTCCTTAGAACTCAGTGCCTGGTAGATATTGAATAAAACATTCATTGTGGGCTTCCCTGGTGGTCCAGTGGGTAAAGAATCTGCCTTGTGGTGCAAGGGGCACCAGTTCAATCCCTGGCCCGGGAAGATCCCCACGTGCTGCAGAGCGGCTGGACTGGTGTGTCCAATTACGAGCCAGCACTCTCAAGCGCGTGCGCCCATAGCCGGTGCTCTGCAGTGAGAGAGGCCACTGCAATGGGAGGCCCACAAAGGCCAAATAATAAAATGGATGAAAATAAATACATAAAAAATTAATAAAAGAGGCCAAAATTTAAAAAGAAAAAAAACAGCATTCATTGCCTGAATGGTTAGGGCTGACAAAGCGGGGCTGTACTGCTTCTGTCCCTCACTTTCAGCGGCCTTTCAGCCTCTGTTAATACTTACAGGACTGCCACCAGACAAGGTGGGCTGCGATTTCCCTTCCCCTCCCCTAATTCTTTCTTTCTTGTCTTCACCCTCTCCTCCTCCAAGGGATTCTGTCAGATTCTGTCCATAGCTGCTCTTGTGGCCCTTTCCTGGATCTGGCTATTACAGCCGTTCAGTAAGGAAAGAAAAAAAGAGAGAGGAGTGCAAGAAGGGAATGGAGTCTTGGCTCCATCCATCTTCTCTCTTCCTCAGAGTCTGGCTTTGGCCACCTAGACAGCTAAAAGATGGCTTCCCTGGTGGGTCAGTGGTAAAGAATTCGCTTGCAATGCCGGAGATGCAGGTTTGATCCCTGGGATGGGAAGCACCCTTGAAAGAAATGGCAACATGCTCCAGTATTCTTACCTGGAAAATTCCTATGAACAAAGGAACCGGGCAGGCTACAGCCCATGGGGTCACAAGAGTCAAACTTAACTTAGTGACTAAACAAACGAAGTTAAAAGAACAAATCACTTGGTAGTCAAAATGCACATCGGTCACCCTTGAGCACAGCTTCCTACACTTTAAGCCTAAGGAAATGACAGGGTTCACTATAGTGCTTTCAGGAATGTGGGAAACAGAATTTTCAGGTTAATCAATGTTAAGTGATTTTCAAAGGCAACTTGAATAATTTTAAATACAAAACACTGAGTGAACTTTATGTCCAGGTACCAATATCTAGTACTGGAGCTGTGAGCTGTGAACTGCTAGGCCATTTCCAGAAGAACACTGTAGTATTCTATTCCTTCTCAGGTGGGCAGTGCAGGGGTGAGAGCTCTTTGTCTCCACTTCTGGGATGAAAATGTTAACGCTCTGTAACCTCCTCACCATGTCTTTGTTCAGATGCTAAGTTGTGTTTGACTCTCTATGACTCCATGGACTGCAGCACGCCAGGCTTCCCTGTCCTTCACTGTCTCCTAGGGCTTGCTCAAACTTATGTCTATTGACTCAATGATGCCATCCAACCATCTTGTCCTCTGTCACCCCCTTCTCCTCCTGCCCTCAATCTTTACCACCATCAGGGTCTTTGGGCAATCTCCATCTCATAGGAGGTGGATCTATCAAAAAAGACAAAAGGGAAAGAAAACTTTCAAGCCTTTGTCTGCCCAGGACAGGATGGATCTGGGAATTGAGACGTTTCATCCAGGGAGATTTCAGGAAAGGTGGTAGCTTAGCTCCTTTGGGGCTGTGGTCTTCAAAACTTACTTACCTTCTAAAAGAAATTTGACAAATTATGTTTCTTCTTGTATTTTTTAAAGGTCATATGTAAAATGTTTCATCTTAAGTATAAATAATGGCAAAATTTGCTATTTCTGGCATATAATAGGTATTGCCATTTAAAAATAAGATTGTTACATCATTCTTTAAGTGTATCTAAGGGAATCTAAATATCATGATGCATTTAAAAAATACCTGAAAAAGCAATTCTTTAAAGAAATTCAACATCATTCTTTTTCTCTTTATCTTGTATTTCTACTCCACTTGTCCCTGGACGTTTTAATATGATGTTTTAGGTTGCAAAGTCTTTTATTGATCAGCCTATTGTATTTCCCTATGAAAAAACTAAAAAAAACCTAAAACCTTTGAGTTTCTAAGTTTAAAACATTTATCTTGATTGTATTACCAGTACAATTTTGTTATTTTGGGTTCAATTTTGAATATTGAATTTATCTAAACTAAATATTATGAATTTTGATCAACTATTAAAATTAGCAGAAACCAACTCAACTTTGTAAAGCAATTATCCTCCAATTTAGAAAAATCAATAAAAATTAAAGGGTAGAATATTTTTGCTGGAATAAAATAGGGCTTAGTGTTAACTCTGTATGGACAGAAGCATGAAACACCTTGTTCATTCATTCAACAAATATTTATTGAGCACCTCCTATATGTCAATAGGAACTCAAGGCACTTGGGATAACCTAGTAAACAACTACAGATAAATTCCTGCCCTTGTGGAGCTTACATACTAGGGGAGATGATAGATCACAAGCAGTAAACATAACACATAAGTAAATAATACAGTATGTTAGAAGGTAAGAGCGTTGGGAAAAGATAGAGCAGGGGAAGGGAACCTGGGCTGTAGAGTAAGGGTTCAGAATAGGTTGTGATTTTACAAAGGTCAGGGTGGGCTCCTGGAGAAGATGACATGTGACTAGAGTAGGTGAAGGAGTTAGCAGTGCAAATATCTGGGGAACTGGGAGCCAAGCAGAGGGACAAGTTAATGCAAAGGTTCTACCTTGGGAACATGGTTGGTGTCTTCTGTGGTCAGGCAGGAGGTCAGTAAGGCTAGAGTCAGCAGAGTCATCCAGGAGAAGAGAAACTGACGAGATTGGGTACATTCAGGGTAGCATGGCCGTTGACTGGGAGAGGAGTAACAGATGAAGCCAGAGAGGTGAGGATCAGAAGTGTGGCAGTGGTGTAGACCTCACAGAACCCTGTAGACTAAGGATCTTCTGTGTGAAATGAGGAGCTGCTGCAGGGATTTAAGTGGAGGAATGATCTGACATATATTTTGGGAAGATCACTCTGGCTCTTATGCTAAGAACAGACTTAAAGGGGTGAGCATGGAAGCAGGGAGAGCTTTTAGAAGACTAACTCTTGCATTAGGTGATGGTGGAACAGACCAGGGGCACCAGCGGAGGTGGTAAGAGAGACTTTGACTGTGGACTAGACATGGGATGGATAAGAAAGAGGGAAGGCTAGCCTGACTCTGGGGCTTTTGATCTGGGAACTTGAAGGATGGACGTGTCATCAACTGAGATAGGGAAGTTGTTGGGCTGAGGAGACTTGAGGGAGAAGATGTGCAGTAGGTTGCTGGGGTCTGAGATAAAGATATAAAGTGGGGAGCTGTCACCCTATATGATGATATCATATCTCAGATGGTACTGAAGTCAGGAGCCCTAATGAGATCACCAGTGAAAGGTGAGCAGATAAAGAAAAGAGAAGAAATCCAAGGAATGAGCCCTGGGCTACTACAAGGTCTGAGAGAAGAGATAGAATCAAGAGAAAAAGAAAGAAGGGAGTGAAGGATCTGATAAAGTGATGAGGAGGAAAAGCAAGAGGGTGCAGTCAAAAAAATAAAAAAGGTGAATCAAGCAGTTAGCTGTATCAGCTGTTACAAACAGGTCAATTTAAGATGATACCTGAGAACAGGTTATTGGACTTAGGCAACGTGAAGTTCACTGTTGACCTCAGCAAGTACAGTTCTGGTAAACTGATAAGGATGAAAGCATGAATGGAGTGGGTTTCAGAGGGTGTGGGAGGCCCTCTGAGCGGAAGACCTAAAAGAGGCACACAGGTCATCTCATGTGTGTTGGTATGATTCTATTATATACGTGTGCAGCCTTAGCGTTCACATTATATTTGCCATGACTTTGATCTTTACCTCACTTGTACCATATGGCATGTTTGCAGTTGCTCCAGGATGGGAGGAAAACAAGACAGCACAGAAAACTCTTTTCAGAGCTTTGGGGGGTATTGTTTGCAAGGTTGCTCCAGGATGGGAGGAAAACAAGACAGCACAGACCTGTTAGACTAAGGATCTTCTGTGTGAAATGAGGAGCTGCTGCAGGGATTTAAGTGGAGGAATGATCTGACATATATTTTGGGAAGATCACTCTGGCTCTTATGCTAAGAACAGACTTAAAGGGGTGAGCATGGAAGCAGGGAGAGCTTTTAGAAGACTAACTCTTGCATTAGGTGATGGTGGAACAGACCAGGGGCACCAGCGGAGGTGGTAAGAGAGACTTTGACTGTGGACTAGACATGGGATGGATAAGAAAGAGGGAAGGCTAGCCTGACTCTGGGGCTTTTGATCTGGGAACTTGAAGGATGGACGTGTCATCAACTGAGATAGGGAAGTTGTTGGGCTGAGGAGACTTGAGGGAGAAGATGTGCAGTAGGTTGCTGGGGTCTGAGATAAAGATATAAAGTGGGGAGCTGTCACCCTATATGATGATATCATATCTCAGATGGTACTGAAGTCAGGAGCCCTAATGAGATCACCAGTGAAAGGTGAGCAGATAAAGAAAAGAGAAGAAATCCAAGGAATGAGCCCTGGGCTACTACAAGGTCTGAGAGAAGAGATAGAATCAAGAGAAAAAGAAAGAAGGGAGTGAAGGATCTGATAAAGTGATGAGGAGGAAAAGCAAGAGGGTGCAGTCAAAAAAATAAAAAAGGTGAATCAAGCAGTTAGCTGTATCAGCTGTTACAAACAGGTCAATTTAAGATGATACCTGAGAACAGGTTATTGGACTTAGGCAACGTGAAGTTCACTGTTGACCTCAGCAAGTACAGTTCTGGTAAACTGATAAGGATGAAAGCATGAATGGAGTGGGTTTCAGAGGGTGTGGGAGGCCCTCTGAGCGGAAGACCTAAAAGAGGCACACAGGTCATCTCATGTGTGTTGGTATGATTCTATTATATACGTGTGCAGCCTTAGCGTTCACATTATATTTGCCATGACTTTGATCTTTACCTCACTTGTACCATATGGCATGTTTGCAGTTGCTCCAGGATGGGAGGAAAACAAGACAGCACAGAAAACTCTTTTCAGAGCTTTGTTGCAAAGGAAGCAGAGAAGTGCGGAGGTTATTGCCAGTGGAAGTGGACTGAGCAAAAGGTTTTGCAGGACTACAGAAATAAGAGCTGTTTATGAGCTTATGGGAGTCACCCAGTAGAGAGAGAAACGCTGATAAAACAGAGAAGGGGGACTTCCCTGGTGGTCTAATGGTTTAAGATTCTGGGCTCCTAATGCTGAGGTCCTGAGTTCGATCCCTGGTCAGGGAACTAGATCCCATATGCTGCAACTAACACCAAAACCAGCCAAATAAATAAATAGTAATAAAAAAAATTAAAAAAAAAACAGAGAAGGGGGGATAACTGGTGGAATCATGATCATCTTGAGTAAGCAAGACAATGTTGGGGTCTACTGCCTTTAGCAGCAGGACTAGTTTTAGCTCAGAGCAAGGAAAATTCACCTACGTAATGGAAAGCAGGGTGGAGAAGAGGTTACAGATGCTGGTATGTGGTGTCACAGGCAGATGAGATGGTGAGATTCTGTGGAAGTATTTGTTTCATTGTTCCAGTGTTCTCAGTGGGATAGGAAGCAAGGTTGTGAATTAAGAACAGGGATGAGAGGGAAGAGGGCACAGGCTGGAGGACAGAGAAGGTCTGCCGTCTCAAAGAATGGAGGAGGGAGGATTCCTGGGCAGCACTAGGGGCCCACTTGAGGTCTTTGATGATTAAATCAAAGTGATACCAGTCAGTGATTGGGGTTTTCTCTAGCCACATTCAGATAGATGCACAGGGGCTGTCATGAAACTGATGGAAAGCAAACTTGAATCAGGACTGTGGTTCTGCCCAGTAAGATCAACAAAGGGGGAAGAGGGGAGAGGGTTGAGAGTATGTGCCAGGGAGTGACTGTGGGATGGCTGGCCAGGAATTTAAGTTGGGGACGGATGGGAGAGCATAGTGTGTTGGTAGGGGATTCCAAAAAAAATCATCTCATGTGTGTTGGTATGATTTTATTATATACGTGTGCAGCCTTAGCGTTCACATTATATTTGCCATGACTTTGATCTTTACCTCACTTGTACCATATGGCATGTTTGCAGTTGCTCCAGGATGGGAGGAAAACAAGACAGCACAGAAAACTCTTTTCAGAGCTTTGTTGCAAAGGAAGCAGAGAAGTGCGGAGGTTATTGCCAGTGGAAGTGGACTGAGCAAAAGGTTTTGCAGGACTACAGAAATAAGAGCTGTTTATGAGCTTATGGGAGTCACCCAGTAGAGAGAGAAACGCTGATAAAACAGAGAAGGGGGACTTCCCTGGTGGTCTAATGGTTTAAGATTCTGGGCTCCTAATGCTGAGGTCCTGAGTTCGATCCCTGGTCAGGGAACTAGATCCCATATGCTGCAACTAACACCAAAACCAGCCAAATAAATAAATAGTAATAAAAAAAATTAAAAAAAAAACAGAGAAGGGGGGATAACTGGTGGAATCATGATCATCTTGAGTAAGCAAGACAATGTTGGGGTCTACTGCCTTTAGCAGCAGGACTAGTTTTAGCTCAGAGCAAGGAAAATTCACCTACGTAATGGAAAGCAGGGTGGAGAAGAGGTTACAGATGCTGGTATGTGGTGTCACAGGCAGATGAGATGGTGAGATTCTGTGGAAGTATTTGTTTCATTGTTCCAGTGTTCTCAGTGGGATAGGAAGCAAGGTTGTGAATTAAGAACAGGGATGAGAGGGAAGAGGGCACAGGCTGGAGGACAGAGAAGGTCTGCCGTCTCAAAGAATGGAGGAGGGAGGATTCCTGGGCAGCACTAGGGGCCCACTTGAGGTCTTTGATGATTAAATCAAAGTGATACCAGTCAGTGATTGGGGTTTTCTCTAGCCACATTCAGATAGATGCACAGGGGCTGTCATGAAACTGATGGAAAGCAAACTTGAATCAGGACTGTGGTTCTGCCCAGTAAGATCAACAAAGGGGGAAGAGGGGAGAGGGTTGAGAGTATGTGCCAGGGAGTGACTGTGGGATGGCTGGCCAGGAATTTAAGTTGGGGACGGATGGGAGAGTGTGGATAAGTGGGCGGCAGAACTGCTGACGTTAGAGTCCTACAGGGAAATATGGAAACAGGAGGTGGTGTTCAGAGGGTGACGTGTTTGTGATGATGAAGTGGTTGCCAAGTTTGCTGAGGCTCCCATGATTACTTCCAGGGAATGAGAGGAAGCATTAGGGTAGAACGAGATTCCGGGAGGAGATGTCGAGGAACTAAGGTGAGGGAATGGGGCTGATCATCAAAGTACATACAGTTACAGTATAATTGCCTGGGGTTAAGACTGAAATGGTGTTGGAGTGACTGGTCAGAGCAAATGATGAAAAAATGAGGGGGAATGTGAGCAATGAGGAGGGCTACCGGATGACAAGATGTAAAGCTGCAGGCCGATCGGGAGGGGGGAGGTCTCTGTGGAAGAGCAAGCAGGAGGCTGACCTCACCTCCAAGCCCCGGCTATGAGGCTCCTGGGTGAAAATACAGGACCCACTACCTGAGAGGGGGAGGGGACGCTGTGCCTCAGGGAAGGCAGGTTTCCCTTAAACCAGGAGACAAAAGGAATCTGAAGACCTTCTGAGGTTGAGCTTATAGGAACTGTCCTTTGCATGAAAAGAAAGACTCTACTGTGGGCCCATGTGACCTGACCTCCAGGAGTACAGGCCCCCATGAGGTCTCCTTCCCTCTGGTGGGGGTGGGACTGGTGAATTGCTTCTGGCCAATAAGAGTATGGCAAAGGTGACAAGATGCATGCACAGATAACTCCTAGAGAGAGGAATGGAAGAGGCTCAGATTTAGCAATTCTTTTAACTCCTTCTAGGGTATACTGTCAAGAATCACATGGTAATCTATGATCAAGTGACGTAAAGTTTCCTTCAACTTGTTGCCAGCAAAGAACTGAAAACCACCCGAATCATAAGATAACTCATAACCCATTCGTTCTGAGTCCATCACCTTTTCAGCCAGACACCAATTTCTGAAGTTCCTCTGAATTGTCCTGGAAGGTTTCTACATCTTCGATCCATGTGCCTGAGTAATGGGTGAGTTTTTACTTTGGTTGGTATGGTGGGAGTTGAACACTTCCGAAAGGGGGTGCTACCTCTCCAGGTGCTTTCTCAAGCTGAACAATTTTTTTTTTCTTTTAATACCTCTGGCCTCAGGCAGTATGTGGGATCTTAGTTCCCTCAGCAGGAATGAACCCAGGGTCCCAGAGCCTTAACCAGTGGACCACCAGGGAAACCCCAGCTGAACAATTTTAGACCACAGAACACATGGCAGGAGGCACCTAGAAATGCACACCCTTAGAACTAATCTTGGAAAGCCTTTCTAAAGCCCAGGCAACACCGGTCTGAGGCCGAGTTTTCGAGCGTGTCCAGCAGAAGAGGAAAGAGCACAGGCTGAGAGAGGGAGCAGCTTGGGGTTAGGGCATGGGGTGCAAAACGCAGGTCAGAGAAAAGGCAGTTCTGGGGCGACAAGATTTAAATGACTTCAGAACCTCTGGGAGTAGTCTTGGTGGGGCTCCCAACAGAAATATTTCCTGCTTGGTGAAAAAATAAAAGTAATTAGAATGTATTTTCTGAAACTTAATAAAACTCAAATAAATGCATTCATCTTGTAACATTTTCAAATAAAACAAGTATAAAGTCCAAAAAATGGAGTTGACGCCTTTCCTTACCCAGCAGGTTACCTACTTAACAAGTGTGTTGTCGGACTCTGAAAGTCCAACTCCGGCCTTCCGCCTAAATCTCTTTCAACGGGACCCACTCACTTTTCACCTGCTCAGGCTCTCCAATCTGTGGTTCCCATGTGATTGGAATCTGAAGACCTTCTGAGGTTGAGCTTATAGGAACTGTCCTTTGCATGAAAAGAAAGACTCTACTGTGGGCCCATGTGACCTGACCTCCAGGAGTACAGGCCCCCATGAGGTCTCCTTCCCTCTGGTGGGGGTGGGACTGGTGAATTGCTTCTGGCCAATAAGAGTATGGCAAAGGTGACAAGATGCATGCACAGATAACTCCTAGAGAGAGGAATGGAAGAGGCTCAGATTTAGCAATTCTTTTAACTCCTTCTAGGGTATACTGTCAAGAATCACATGGTAATCTATGATCAAGTGACGTAAAGTTTCCTTCAACTTGTTGCCAGCAAAGAACTGAAAACCACCCGAATCATAAGATAACTCATAACCCATTCGTTCTGAGTCCATCACCTTTTCAGCCAGACACCAATTTCTGAAGTTCCTCTGAATTGTCCTGGAAGGTTTCTACATCTTCGATCCATGTGCCTGAGTAATGGGTGAGTTTTTACTTTGGTTGGTATGGTGGGAGTTGAACACTTCCGAAAGGGGGTGCTACCTCTCCAGGTGCTTTCTCAAGCTGAACAATTTTTTTTTTCTTTTAATACCTCTGGCCTCAGGCAGTATGTGGGATCTTAGTTCCCTCAGCAGGAATGAACCCAGGGTCCCAGAGCCTTAACCAGTGGACCACCAGGGAAACCCCAGCTGAACAATTTTAGACCACAGAACACATGGCAGGAGGCACCTAGAAATGCACACCCTTAGAACTAATCTTGGAAAGCCTTCCTAAAGCCCAGGCAACACCGGTCTGAGGCCGAGTTTTCGAGCGTGTCCAGCAGAAGAGGAAAGAGCACAGGCTGAGAGAGGAGAAGCTTGGGGTTAGGGCATGGGGTGCAAAACGCAGGTCAGAGAAAAGGCAGTTCTGGGGCGACAAGATTTAAATGACTTCAGAACCTCTGGGAGTAGTCTTGGTGGGGCTCCCAACAGAAATATTTCCTGCTTGGTGAAAAAATAAAAGTAATTAGAATGTATTTTCTGAAACTTAATAAAACTCAAATAAATGCATTCATCTTGTAACATTTTCAAATAAAACAAGTATAAAGTCCAAAAAATGGAGTTGACGCCTTTCCTTACCCAGCAGGTTACCTACTTAACAAGTGTGTTGTCGGACTCTGAAAGTCCAACTCCGGCCTTCCGCCTAAATCTCTTTCAACGGGACCCACTCACTTTTCCTAACACCTGCTCAGGCTCTCCAATCTGTGGTTCCCTTGATGGTCCCGCGCATTGGTGCAACCCGAGAAGGCATCTCGAGGGCTTTATACACACCTTTGGATCTGGTGGCCCGGGCCTGGCGGAAAGGGAAGGTGCGCTCATCCCAGTTGCTTTCCAAAAGTAAACCGCTACAACTACGTTCTCTCCAGAGCAAGCTGTTCAAATCTGACTTTTG
This sequence comes from Tragulus kanchil, assembly GCA_022376925.1. Lineage (NCBI taxonomy): Eukaryota > Metazoa > Chordata > Mammalia > Artiodactyla > Tragulidae > Tragulus > Tragulus kanchil. The sequence continues at coordinate 142,842,750 of JAIOJX010000003.1, forward strand.
TACCCACGCAAGCCCTCAAAAACGAGGCCCGCTCCCCCGATCGTTGTTAATACACTTACTAGACACCCACTCCACGCCGAGCTCTCTCGCGCCGCTCGGGTCCTTTCTGGCCACGGGACGCCCACCGGTCTGACGATCACTCCCTGCGAGCAGCCGCTCCCCCGGCCTGGGCGGCCAGCGCGCTCCGCCGGGGCCCGAGTCCAGGCCGGGATTCGGAGCTCCGCGCCGCCCCGGAGGCCCCGCGGGCGCCTGCGCAGAGCGACCCTCCCGTCCCTCCGGCGGGAGGCGGGGGCAGCGAGAGAAAGGAAAGCTGAGGGGGGAAAAAGGGCCAAACCCTGAAATTACCCGGATGTGGTCTCCGCGCGCGCATGCTCAGTGTCCGCGCGACAAGTTGGCAGCAACAACACGGCCCTGGTCGTCGTCGCCGCTGCGGTAACGGAGCGGCTCGGGTGGCGGAGCCCGCGTTCGCGCCCGCCCGCGGTCCTCCGGGAGGCCCTTCTCGCCCTCCCCTCGGCTCCGCGGCCGCCCAGGGGGCGGGAGCGGGTGAGGGGAGCCGGGCGCCCCGCGCGAGGGGCCCCCTGCCGCGGGGCGGCCCGGGAGCTCGAGGCGGCCCGGCCCGCGCGGGCAGCGGCGCGGCGCCCAGGAGGGCGGCCTGGCCCGGACGCCGCGGGGCGGGGGCCGAGGAGCGCGCCGGGCCGCCGGCGGAGCGACGGGCCCGGCGCCCCCGCGGACGCGCCGCGGCGGGAGAGCGGACGCCCCTCGCCGTCGCCCGGGCCCAGGTAACGCGCCACGTCCCCTCCCCTCCTCCCGGCCGGGCCCGCGCGCACCCCGCCCGCGGCCTCCCCGCCCCGAGGCGGGCGCGCGGCGGCGGGGAGCGCGCGGGCGGGCGGGCCGGCCCGGAGAGCCCGCGCGGCCGCCGGAGGGGCCGGCCCGAGCCGCGGCGCCTCGCGTCCCCCGGGCTCCGCGGCGGCCCTCCGGCCCCGAAGTCCCCTCGCAGTTTGTCGGGGCATCAAGTTGAACTCGCGCTGGGACGGCGGCCGCCGCCGCTCTTTGTTGTTCGGAGCAGTTTCGCCGTCCCCGCCGGCCGAGCGCGCCGGTCGGCTGCACGGGATCGCCTTAGGTCGCCGCGAAAGTTGTACAGGGTTGGCCTTCGTTGCTTTGCTCGAGCCGATTTTTCTCTTTGTCCCTTCTTTTCTTTTCCCGACCGTGACATTCCCGCTTCTGTGTCTGCCCTTCTGGTTGACTTTTCGAGGCTTTGTGAGGGCTGGCGGTAGGCAGGAGACCTTCTTAGCACCCAACTGACCAGCCCGTCGCCCCTGCAGCCCTAGTGAAATCTGAAAGACAGTTTCGCTCATCGCCAGGACCACGAGCACTGAGCGTGAAATGAGTGTAGGGTGTAGGGCGGTGGCTCTCCATCGCATGCCCTAAACTGCTGTTACGATTGCTTTAAACTGGATTGGAAAAGATTTTCGAAGAAGTGGGTGTGTTTAGTTCACTTGAAAGGCCTTTTTTGGGGGGGAGGGCGGTAGAGAGAGATTTTTTTAAAAACCTCAACATGGATCGTTAGTAATATTTCCTTGAAAACCCTAGTAAAAATTAAAGATATGTATATTTGCCTATTTACAAGTCATTTGTTTTGAATTTAGTTTCTTAATGCTTTTAGTTTGGGGCCTGTAGTTTAAAGTGAAATTGCCAGTTTATTTAGCCATAATAAATAGGAGATAATGGGGAATCATTTTAATTAGTCAGAATTGACATTCTAAAAGCATGTCGTCTTGGCTACTTTTTAACAACCTTTACCTTTTGTAAGACTTAGCATCCTTTTAGTCTCAGTGGCTGTTTGATTATTTGGGTGTTTAAAAAGTAGGTTCAGCACTTTTCTTCTGGAAGAAACGATTTAGTCCTCATAGAAAATACAGAAATACATACGTTTACGAACTTCTTAGATTTAATCCATTGCATTTGAGTAATTTTTATTGCGGCTTTTATAAATTGTCTTTGCTAAGTTGTACTTAGACCAAATTTCTTTCAGCATGGGGGAGTTCTAGTGTGCAGCTGTTATTTTTTCTGCTAAGGATTTATTTTCTCTTTTGTAGAGTTCTGATATGGTTAGTATTTGACCTTTCAAGTTGTAAATGATATCATTATCATCTTAAAATATACATTTTTTATTAATGTTTCTTCCATAATGTTATGCTTTTGCTTTCCTGAAGGGGTTCGTTGCAGTACAGATGTGATACAGGTAGGCCAGGCGTTTAAAATTTGGAGTATTTTCAGGTCTAAGGGTGGTGATGAATTATGTAGGTTTAAGTTGTTGGAATTAAAACTAAAATTTTCTAGAGGAAACTGATATGTTTTGTGAGTATTAGTAGAAGTGGCTTTTTTTTTTAACATTTTTTCTTTTTTGGCCACTTCTATTGGTCTTTCATTTATTCATTTTCATGTCTTTGTTCTTTTGACCTGTGTGGACCTCCCATCACAGTGGCCTCTCTTGCTGCAGAGCACCTCTGGGCACACGCGCTCCAGAGTTCCGGCTTGGTAGTTGGGCACATCCGTCCAGCAGCTCCGCGGCAGGTGAGGTCTTCCCGGGCCAGGGATTGAACTGGTGCTCCTTGCACTGCAGGGCGGTGTCCTTACCCACTGGACCACCAGGGAAGTCCGCTTTTATTTTTTTTTGCTTTCCAGGTTTTTGAGTGAGGCAACTTTAAAGAGATATTGCATCTTAATTTTTTAATTAAGTGCCTAAGTAGTAGAAACTTCTATGTTTAGCTAGGTACCTTACTTGTATATCTTGAGCTTAAAAAAACTGCAGATCGGTTTCAGGTTTTTGGACATCTTTTAGAATAAGTTTTATATGCATCATTGACCTTTCCTAATGGCTTTGCTGTTCGAAGCAATTCTCTTTATACTAAGAAGCAGAAAATCTTATTTATAAAAACCTGTGCTTCACTTTCTTACATTTCTTGTATTTTAGTTGAGCTGTTTCACCATTTGTATGTCAATTCATTTTTCTGCATTTCTCTCCAGAGCTCCCCCTCCCCACCCCAAATTAAGGAACTAGTGTTAAACTAATTTATGCTGTCCAGTCACACTCCAGCTCTCTGGTTGAAAGCTGTTTTTTTCTGATTGAGTCAGTGTTATAGTAGCATCATTAGGCACTATTCTAATTGAGCTGTGAATTGCTGAGGCCTCTACCAGGGCAGTTAACCCTACAGGATCTGCCTTCTTACATTTAAAATGCCTATGCAGTCTTATCTAAATTTTGTCTGTTTTGGTAAAGACCTACATTATTTATCTTGTGTTTAAAGTTAGTTCTATTGTGTCTTCCTCTAGCTTAAGCTTTTTTTTAAAAAAAAAAAATTCAGTGAACATGTTAGCTATTTCAGTGCTCATTGTACCTGTTTGGGTTTCCTTCTTTATTTTTTAATCCCTTCAAGATTGTGTAGTTAGCAGACATTTTTGTTTTGCTTCAGTGGTGATTAAAATTGACTAAGATGACTATCATCTATAAGACTAACCTGAAGGAAATGGTTTTGATTGGTTTATTTATTTTCATCCATCTTTGTTCTTTGGCCTGTGTGGGCCTCCCATTGCAGTGGCCTCTCTCGCTGCAGAGCACCTCTGGGCACACGCCCCAGAGCTCCGGCTTGGTAGTTGGGCACATCCGTCCAGCAGCTCCGCGGCAGGTGAGGTCTTCCCGGGCCAGGGATTGAACTGGTGCTCCTTGCACTGCAGGGCGGTGTCCTTACCCACTGGACCACCAGGGAAGTCCGCTTTTATTTTTTTTTGCTTTCCAGGTTTTTGAGTGAGGCAACTTTAAAGAGATATTGCATCTTAATTTTTTAATTAAGTGCCTAAGTAGTAGAAACTTCTATGTTTAGCTAGGTACCTTACTTGTATATCTTGAGCTTAAAAAAACTGCAGATCGGTTTCAGGTTTTTGGACATCTTTTAGAATAAGTTTTATATGCATCATTGACCTTTCCTAATGGCTTTGCTGTTCGAAGCAATTCTCTTTATACTAAGAAGCAGAAAATCTTATTTATAAAAACCTGTGCTTCACTTTCTTACATTTCTTGTATTTTAGTTGAGCTGTTTCACCATTTGTATGTCAATTCATTTTTCTGCATTTCTCTCCAGAGCTCCCCCTCCCCACCCCAAATTAAGGAACTAGTGTTAAACTAATTTATGCTGTCCAGTCACACTCCAGCTCTCTGGTTGAAAGCTGTTTTTTTCTGATTGAGTCAGTGTTATAGTAGCATCATTAGGCACTATTCTAATTGAGCTGTGAATTGCTGAGGCCTCTACCAGGGCAGTTAACCCTACAGGATCTGCCTTCTTACATTTAAAATGCCTATGCAGTCTTATCTAAATTTTGTCTGTTTTGGTAAAGACCTACATTATTTATCTTGTGTTTAAAGTTAGTTCTATTGTGTCTTCCTCTAGCTTAAGCTTTTTTTTAAAAAAAAAAAATTCAGTGAACATGTTAGCTATTTCAGTGCTCATTGTACCTGTTTGGGTTTCCTTCTTTATTTTTTAATCCCTTCAAGATTGTGTAGTTAGCAGACATTTTTGTTTTGCTTCAGTGGTGATTAAAATTGACTAAGATGACTATCATCTATAAGACTAACCTGAAGGAAATGGTTTTGATTGGTTTCATTATTTTCTATACCAAAGTTAAAGGAGTTAGATAAACATAACACAGAAATTAATACCTTTTGTTAAATTATCAAATTTTGGACTTTTTGCTCTAGTTGATGAAAATTCAGTTGTATTAAGAGAAATTAAAAAAAAATAATTCAGTTGCCAAATGTGTCCCGATATTTATTGGAGCAACTTTTGGTATCAAAATATACCAAAACATATGCTTAATAATGAGTCATATTTAGAATTTTTGGATTTTTTTTCCCCTCACCCTAAAATGTGTAATTTTGGTGATAGGAAATGTGGCTAAGTTCCATCTTCTCAGGAACAAAGTATTTTAGGTTGTGTCACCTTGACACTATTACGTGGTGTACTTGGCATCCAGGAAATTTTGTTTTAACCATGAGAGTGGATAGAAAACTAGGCTAGCACTTAACCTGTGTAGAACTAAGATGATAGGTCATCAGAATCTTACGATTCAAGTCTTGATTATTTACTATTGCCAATTATATCATGGGTCAGGTACCTTGCGAATACAGTCTATTTTTCCATCTTAATTTGAAGTTGATGATAATTATAAATACCCTTAAATTTATGGGCCATACTTCATTATTTACATCTTATTTTTAATTTTTTTATTCTTTAATTGAAGGATAATTGCTTTACAGAGTTATGTTGTTTTTTCCTGCCAGATATCAACTGAGTCAGTGTTATAGTAGCATCATTAGGCACTATTCTAATTGAGCTGTGAATTGCTGAGGCCTCTACCAGGGCAGTTAACCCTACAGGATCTGCCTTCTTACATTTAAAATGCCTATGCAGTCTTATCTAAATTTTGTCTGTTTTGGTAAAGACCTACATTATTTATCTTGTGTTTAAAGTTAGTTCTATTGTGTCTTCCTCTAGCTTAAGCTTTTTTTTAAAAAAAAATTCAGTGAACATGTTAGCTATTTCAGTGCTCATTGTACCTGTTTGGGTTTCCTTCTTTATTTTTTAATCCCTTCAAGATTGTGTAGTTAGCAGACATTTTTGTTTTGCTTCAGTGGTGATTAAAATTGACTAAGATGACTATCATCTATAAGACTAACCTGAAGGAAATGGTTTTGATTGGTTTCATTATTTTCTATACCAAAGTTAAAGGAGTTAGATAAACATAACACAGAAATTAATACCTTTTTGTTAAATTATCAAATTTTGGACTTTTTGCTCTAGTTGATGAAAATTCAGTTGTATTAAGAGAAATTAAAAAAAAATAATTCAGTTGCCAAATGTGTCCCGATATTTATTGGAGCAACTTTTGGTATCAAAATATACCAAAACATATGCTTAATAATGAGTCATATTTAGAATTTTTGGATTTTTTTTCCCCTCACCCTAAAATGTGTAATTTTGGTGATAGGAAATGTGGCTAAGTTCCATCTTCTCAGGAACAAAGTATTTTAGGTTGTGTCACCTTGACACTATTACGTGGTGTACTTGGCATCCAGGAAATTTTGTTTTAACCATGAGAGTGGATAGAAAACTAGGCTAGCACTTAACCTGTGTAGAACTAAGATGATAGGTCATCAGAATCTTACGATTCAAGTCTTGATTATTTACTATTGCCAATTATATCATGGGTCAGGTACCTTGCGAATACAGTCTATTTTTCCATCTTAATTTGAAGTTGATGATAATTATAAATACCCTTAAATTTATGGGCCATACTTCATTATTTACATCTTATTTTTAATTTTTTTATTCTTTAATTGAAGGATAATTGCTTTACAGAGTTATGTTGTTTTCTGCCAGATATCAACATGAATCAGCCATAGGCATACATACGTCCCCTCCTTCTTGAACTTCGCTCCCATCTCCCTCACCATCCCACCTCTCCAGATTTTTAAGAGTTTGTGTTCCCTGAGTCTTACAGCAAGTTCTCATTGGTTATCTATTTTACATATGCTAATGTAAGTTTCCCTGTTACTCTTCCCGTTCTGTCTCACACACCCCTCCCCCCATCATTATGTACATTTTAAATGGGAATTGTTAGCAGTTTGGAAAACTTGTAACTGTGTGGGGTTCATCTTTTTATTTCTTGCTTACTCCCAAGGTTTACATCTGTGATCCTCACCCTTAGTTGCATTTTGAAATCTCTTGGAGAGCTTTGCACATTACTGATGGCTGGATTCCACTTCCAGAAATTCTGACTGAATTGGCTTGGGGTGCAGCCTGTTCAGAGTTCTTAAATGGTTGAGCTGTTAGGGTCCTCTGATTTTTTTTTTATTTTATTTTATTTTAACTGTTTCATTTGTGTCAGCTTTACATTCTTTAATAGTGATATACATGTGCACGTGGTTCCTTGAAGGTGTTGCCATATTTGTTTTGGTTCTGAGTCTGTCTCCCCATTAAACCTTTCTTCATTTTCAATTCATTTAAATTATCTGGTAGCAAGGGTTTTCTTTGGGGGGGTGGGGAGGGCAGAGGGGTGGGCGGGCCACTTCTATTGGTCTTTCATTTATCTATTTTCATCCGTCTTTGTTCTTTGGCCCGTGTGGGCCTCCCATCGCAGTGACCTCTGTTGTCGTAGAGCACCGGCTCTGGGCGCATGCGCTCCAGAGCTCCGGCCTGTTAATTGGACACATGGGTCCAGCCGCTCCGCGGCACGTGGGATCTTCCCAGGCCAGGGATGGAACCAGCGCCCCTTGCACTGCAAGGTGGTGTCCTTACCCACTGGACCACCAGGGAAGCCCTGGTAGCAAGTTTTAAGTCTCTCTCTGTCTCCCCTTTAAACCTTTTTTCATTTTCAATTCATTTAAATTATCTGGTAGCAAGTTTTAGGAAGCTGTGTTTCCCCTGCTGAGAAGTTGGTTTATCATTGCTATCTTAAATAGGAAGTTGATATTTTAACATATTCTAAAATGCTTACTTGGGCTCCTTTGAAAGACTAATGACTTGGTTTAGGTGTTGAACTTTGCATCTAAACTCCCAGTGGGAATTTGGTCTTCATAAGGGGTTAATCTGCTTGGAAACCATCACTTTTGCAGGCAACAAATTAACTGGTTACTTCACAGGTTCCTGAGAAGCGAGTATGTTGATTTAGGTTTTGGTGTCAGAAGCTAACACACCATGAGACAGTTGTTTTACAAGCCCCGCTAGTGGGTTCTTTTTTTTTTTATTTTAATGAAATAATTTTGACTATGCTGGATCGTTGTTGCAGCATGCAGGATCGTTGTTGCAGCATGCAGGCTTTCTCTAGTTGTAGTGCAAAGGCTTCTCATTGCCGTGCCTCCTCTTGTGGCAGAGCTTGGGCTCTAGACGTGAACTTCAGTAGCTGTGGCACATGGGCTTAGTGTCCCACGCCATGTGGGATCTTCCTAGATCAGGGAACAAACCCGTGTCCCCTGCATTGCCAGGCGAGCTCTTACTTAACCCCTGGCTGTCAGGGAAGCTCAGTTAGCAGTTCTTTAGAGATCATCTAGGGGAGCATGATCAGTTCTCCATTTATATTACCTGAAGTAGTTCACAAGTGCTGGATTATCAGTAGTTGCATCTGGAAGAGGTATTTATTTATTCAAAAAATTACTTACTTATTTATATTTGACTGCCGTGCCTCCTCTTTGCTGCGCGGTCTTTCTCTGGCTGCGGTGTGCGGGCTTCTTGTGGTGGCTTTCTTGTGGCGCACGGGCTCTAGAGCGCAGGTGCAGTAGTTGCAGTGCACAGGCATAGTTGCTCCACAGCAAGTGGGATTTTCTCAGACTAGGGAGTGGACCCTTGTCTCCTGCATGAGCAGGCAGACTCCTAACCATCGGACCACCAGGGAAGTCCCTGGAAGAGCTGTTTTAAAAAGAGTGTTTGTCCCTTCTCCATGTGCCATCCCCAAACACACAGACTCAGGATGAGGTGGAGAGAGGAGGCATGGGCGTCTGTATTGTTTAAAAAAAGAAAAGAAAGCAAAGACCTATTGATTTTAAAGCCGTTGGATATTTTAGTATGCTTATCTTTATTGCTTCATTTGTTTTGATATAGTATAAGCTTTATTTTGCAGTCGTTGGTGCACTGGAGTAATTTACTTATAATTCATCAAACCCCAATCTGGAGGTTTAGAATGCAAATCTACTTTATGATGTTTTTTTAAAAAAAGGATTCTATTGAATATTTGTTTTTGGTTTGTCTTAAGGTATAATTTTTTTTTATCTTAATGTAGATGCATGTATGTAATTTAGGTCTTTTTCAAGTCAAAATATATTTCTAAATGTAAGACTGGATTATGGTTATTTATCTGTGGTATTCACTAGTGAATCCTGGAGCCTTTGATAGCAGTAGGTGACCAGGCATTGTAATAATCAAATTGTTTGATGAAAGAATAACTGGAAGTAGTGCTTAATGGGGTGGGATAAACCAGGAATTATAGGACTGAAAGCCACGAGGTGCATCTTTGTCATAGAGGTCTCCTACCAAAACTAGTTGAAGGAGGAATTTTTTATGTATGAATGTTGAAATTAAGCAGCTGACTAATAGAAAAATGGCACGATTTCTATGTAATTAGTCTTTTTAATTAGCTTCATATATTCGTGACATTGCAGTTTGCTTCACTGTCTTTCTGGTAATCAGTGAAGTGAAGCATGTAGATGAGCATAGACTCCATCAGCACTGTGTAAAAAGTGACAGCTCGTCAGACTCCAGGTACTTTTAAAGGTAGGGGTCTACCCAGTAAATATTTGGTAGGGCTGGGCTGACCTGCAGGGAATTCTGGTACAGCCCCCTTTTGCAAGAATAAGCTTGGTAATTTGATAGTCTCCTTCATTGAGGTTTTGTGAAATGTATTTTTTAGTTACCAATCATTAAAATCCACCCTACTTTACAATCCCTGTCCTTTTGCTGTGTTGACATTTGCACTGATGACAAGGAAGCAGTGGTGAGTAAACTGCTGGCGCCCTGGGCTTGAATCAAGGCAGTGGCACTAAACACACATTAAGCTTAAACTCAGGATGAGGTGGAGAGAGGAGGCATGGGCGTCTGTATTGTTTAAAAAAAGAAAAGAAAGCAAAGACCTATTGATTTTAAAGCCGTTGGATATTTTAGTATGCTTATCTTTATTGCTTCATTTGTTTTGATATAGTATAAGCTTTATTTTGCAGTCGTTGGTGCACTGGAGTAATTTACTTATAATTCATCAAACCCCAATCTGGAGGTTTAGAATGCAAATCTACTTTATGATGTTTTTTTAAAAAAAGGATTCTATTGAATATTTGTTTTTGGTTTGTCTTAAGGTATAATTTTTTTTTATCTTAATGTAGATGCATGTATGTAATTTAGGTCTTTTTCAAGTCAAAATATATTTCTAAATGTAAGACTGGATTATGGTTATTTATCTGTGGTATTCACTAGTGAATCCTGGAGCCTTTGATAGCAGTAGGTGACCAGGCATTGTAATAATCAAATTGTTTGATGAAAGAATAACTGGAAGTAGTGCTTAATGGGGTGGGATAAACCAGGAATTATAGGACTGAAAGCCACGAGGTGCATCTTTGTCATAGAGGTCTCCTACCAAAACTAGTTGAAGGAGGAATTTTTTATGTATGAATGTTGAAATTAAGCAGCTGACTAATAGAAAAATGGCACGATTTCTATGTAATTAGTCTTTTTAATTAGCTTCATATATTCGTGACATTGCAGTTTGCTTCACTGTCTTTCTGGTAATCAGTGAAGTGAAGCATGTAGATGAGCATAGACTCCATCAGCACTGTGTAAAAAGTGACAGCTCGTCAGACTCCAGGTACTTTTAAAGGTAGGGGTCTACCCAGTAAATATTTGGTAGGGCTGGGCTGACCTGCAGGGAATTCTGGTACAGCCCCCTTTTGCAAGAATAAGCTTGGTAATTTGATAGTCTCCTTCATTGAGGTTTTGTGAAATGTATTTTTTAGTTACCAATCATTAAAATCCACCCTACTTTACAATCCCTGTCCTTTTGCTGTGTTGACATTTGCACTGATGACAAGGAAGCAGTGGTGAGTAAACTGCTGGCGCCCTGGGCTTGAATCAAGGCAGTGGCACTAAACACACATTAAGCATTTGAAAAAAATGCCAGTTTCACTTAAAAGTACCCTTGGTGAAGCAGTAAAAAGGTTTTAAATTTTTAAAATCTCTACCCCAAGTGCATATCTTTTCAGTATTCAGTATGATTAGAGGAGCATGTGGGGATTCCCTGGTGGTCCAGTGGTTAAGAATCTGCCTTGCAATTCAGGTGACACAGATTCAGTCCCCTGGTCAGAGCTGAGATCCCACATCCTGCACGTAGAGCATCTGAAGCCTGTGTGCTGCAACTACTGAGCCCACGCACCACAGCTAGAAATTGTTCACCAAAGTGAAAGATCCTGCATGCTGCAACCAAGACCTGACGCAAAAAATAAATAAATATTAAATAAACTAATAAATAGGACTTCCTCAGTGGCTCAGTGGTAAAGAATCTGATTGCATTTCAGGAGACTAGTGTTTGATCCTTAGGTGGGAAGATTCCCTGGAGAAGGAAATGGCTACCCACTCTAGTATTCTTGCCTGGAGAAATCCCATGGACAGAGGAACCTGCCCAGCTACTGTCCATAGGATCGCAAAGAGGCAGACATGGTTTAGCAACCAGGCAGCAAGAACAACAAATAAATAAATACTAAAAAAAAAATAAAATTAAAAAAAAATTGAGCTGTGCATAAAATTCTGCACATCAGTATACAAAGTTCATTTCTAGGAAGAACACTTGTGTGATTGAGCTGTAAGCTAAAGTAGCTGCTTTTAAAATGGAGCACTACTTTTATTTTTACTAAAGAGTGACATACAGAAACAAAAAGAAGAAAAATGATAAACTGTCATTGCTTAGACTTGGATATTTGGCAGGCATTTTCCTTGAAAGTGAGTGAAGTGAACCTGCCATTCAAGGATAATAACTAGTTGCTACCAGTGATGAGAATCTGGTCTTTGAAGTGAAAATTAGATTTTTGGAAAACATGTTCCTGCCACCATGAGCATGCCAGCTTCCCAGTACTTAAGGATTTTTCTGATGAGACTGGTGATGATACTATAAATATAGTTTTTAAAAATGCCAGTGTACCCTTGGGTGAAACTGCTGGCGCCCTGGGCTTGAATCAAGGCAGTGGCACTAAACACACATTAAGCATTTGAAAAAATGCCAGTTTCACTTAAAAGTACCCTTGGTGAAGCAGTAAAAGGTTTTAAATTTTAAAATCTCTACCCCAAGTGCATATCTTTTCAGTATTCAGTATGATTAGAGGAGCATGTGGGGATTCCCTGGTGGTCCAGTGGTTAAGAATCTGCCTTGCAATTCAGGTGACACAGATTCAGTCCCCTGGTCAGAGCTGAGATCCCACATCCTGCACGTAGAGCATCTGAAGCCTGTGTGCTGCAACTACTGAGCCCACGCACCACAGCTAGAAATTGTTCACCAAAGTGAAAGATCCTGCATGCTGCAACCAAGACCTGACGCAAAAAATAAATAAATATTAAATAAACTAATAAATAGGACTTCCTCAGTGGCTCAGTGGTAAAGAATCTGATTGCATTTCAGGAGACTAGTGTTTGATCCTTAGGTGGGAAGATTCCCTGGAGAAGGAAATGGCTACCCACTCTAGTATTCTTGCCTGGAGAAATCCCATGGACAGAGGAACCTGCCCAGCTACTGTCCATAGGATCGCAAAAGATGCAGACATGGTTTAGCAACCAGGCAGCAAGAACAACAAATAAATAAATACTAAAAAAAAAATAAAATTAAAAAAAAATTGAGCTGTGCATAAAATTCTGCACATCAGTATACAAAGTTCATTTCTAGGAAGAACACTTGTGTGATTGAGCTGTAAGCTAAAGTAGCTGCTTTTAAAATGGAGCACTACTTTTATTTTTACTAAAGAGTGACATACAGAAACAAAAAGAAGAAAAATGATAAACTGTCATTGCTTAGACTTGGATATTTGGCAGGCATTTTCCTTGAAAGTGAGTGAAGTGAACCTGCCATTCAAGGATAATAACTAGTTGCTACCAGTGATGAGAATCTGGTCTTTGAAGTGAAAATTAGATTTTTGGAAAACATGTTCCTGCCACCATGAGCATGCCAGCTTCCCAGTACTTAAGGATTTTTCTGATGAGACTGGTGATGATACTATAAATATAGTTTTTAACAGTATGCTGTATAAGAAATCTGTCAACATTGGGGAGATCTGTATAGCTCATTGAACCAGGGTTTTCTAGATGACCAGTGCATGATGTTACAAATCATGCATGGGTAGGAGAGTCATTTAAAGTATCCACTGGTATGGACCAGTGGATTTTTATGTAACAGAGCTAAGAAGTTCACTGATACGCTTTCAGATTCCACATTACAACTGACCTTTAGGAATTGCTATTTGTTGCATTGTTGTGTTGAATAAAAGATCAGTAGCCATCATTATCTAAAAGGGCCATTAAAATATTCCTGTCTTTTCCAATTACTTATCTTTGTGAGGCACATTTTCTTCATGTACATTAACCAAAACAACATATCACAATAAATTGAATGCAGCAGCACATACGAGAATTCAGCTGTTTTCTCTTAAGCTAGACATAAAAGAAATTTGCAAAAAACAAAAGCAGTGTTGCTGTGAATATTGACTTTTTTGTTAGTTTTAGAAAATAGTTATTCTTCATAAAACTTGTAATGGGTTCATTATTTTAATTTAATAAAGTAAATAATTTGTGATATGGTAAATGTTAATAGATGTAACTTACATAAACAAAGCGTGTTTGGAATTTTCAATAATAAAGCATATAAGTAAGTAGACTGGAGACCAGAGAGTCTGGCACTGCTATTTTAAAGTAACTCGATATCTGTATTATTGACAAGATTACTGATTATTATTGTTTATATATGTGGTGTGTATTCTATTACTCTTATTTCTGAGAATGCTGTTAACTTAGTTTTAAAGTATAGAGTTTATAAGTATAAAGTAAATTTAAGTTTTAAAGAATAAAGTAAATTGAAGTATGGAGTTGATGTACAATGCCACATTAGCAGCCAGTATCATTAGGATTCTGTCATCTGCCTATTAAAAGTCTTGGGCAGGCTTCCAGGTGGCAATAGTGATAGAGAATCCGCCAGCCAGTGGAGGAAACATAAGAGACATGGCTTCAATTCCTGGGTCAGGAAGATCCTCTGGAGTAGAAAATGGCAACCTGCTCCAGTAGTCTTGCCTGGAGAATCCCATGAAGAGAGGAGAATGGCAGACTGCTGTCCATAGGGTTGCAAAGAGTTGCAGATAACTGAAGTGACCTAACAGGCAGACAGACTCCAGACTAACTACTCTAGGCTTCAAGTTCAAGTCCAGCAAAGAGAGGGCTTATTTTCTTTTTTTTCCCTCTGTAGTTTCAGCAGAAGTTCTGGCACTGTGTCATTAGTCTGACTTGGGTCCCTTTCCCATCTTTGGAACAGCTAGTACGCCAGTGAGGTGACTCTGGTTAGTCAGAAATGGGATCGTCCCACCTGCTCAGATAGAGAGATTCTCCTTGGACAATCAGAGTTCTGTTAACAGAAAGAGAGATATATGCAGGCAGACGAAAAAACATATGTCAGCTAGAGGACTTTGTTGATTCTTCTTTTAGCAACCTTTAATTTATTCATTCAGAAAAATGTTGATTTTACAGTAAGATTGTTAATTATTTATTTATGGAATTAGTGCACCGATATGACATTTGAATCTCAGCCCAGTGGGTAGTCAACAAGGATATCTCTAAATTTGTCCCTTGTAGTTCATTTTAAAAGTTACCACAGGGACTTCCCTGGTGGTCCGGTGGTTAAGACTCTGGTGTTCCCAATGTAGGGGGCCTGGGTTTGATCTCTGATCAGGGAACTAGATCCCACATGACGCACCTAAGATCCATTGGAGCCAAATAAATAAATGATTTTAAAAAAAAAGTTACCACAAAAAATGTTCTTTTTGTTTCTTTGTATTCTTATGTCAGATCTTCATAATCACTAATACCTGTGCGTGTCATTCTTTGTACTCGTGGAGGCTCTCCTCCAGCTGCCTTCACTTTGATGAAGCTCAGTCCTGGCTGTAACTTGTGCTGCAGGTGGTTGAGTTAAGCTTGTGCACCCTCCCACCCCACCCCTGGCTTGTATGCCTTTGCCTATAGTTTCTTTCTAGCAATACTTCACCTGGTCAGGCTTTTTTTTCTTGTTAATTTTAAGCACTTTCTCAAATATTCTCATACTTGATCTTTGATTAAAATATCTGTAACTTCCAGAAAATATGCCTCTGTTTGTTTTACAAATGTAATCATCCCAAAGTAAACAGACGTCTTAGAAATTTTAAAATGCCAACATTCATTAATTAAACTTTATGAGTCTCCATGGGAGCCTCTTAGTCAGCCTTCAGTCTATTTACTTTTACTGAGTATTTTAATTATTGTGGTTTTGAAGTCCATGGAGTTGCTTTTAGACCTGTGGACTGTACAACTTCAGGTGGCACCTTATGTTTAATAACAAGGCTAGAGACAAAACAGAAAATAGGTAGATGGACTTCCCCTGGTGGTCCAGTGGATAAGGACACCGCCTTGCAATGCAAGGGGCGCCGGTTCGATCGCTGGCCTGGGAAGATCCCACGTGCCGCGGAGCGGCTGGACTGATGTGTCCAATCACCGAGCCGGAGCTCTGGAGCGCATGCGCCCAGAGCTAGCGCTCTGCGACAACAAACGCCACCGCGATGGGAGGCCCGCAGGAGCCAAAGAACAAAGACCGATGAAAACAGAGAAATGAAAGACCAATAGGAGTGGCCCGCCTGTTCCCCTCCCTCCCCAACCCGACCCCCGCCCAAAATAAATAAATAAATCTTTAAGAAAAGAAAATAGTAGATGTAAAAACAAACCTCTGTCCCTTTTGCTGAGTAACTACCTCCCATTACCCCATTGCTATGGGATGGTTGTTCTATGACAGTGACTTTATCTAATATCTCTGTGTTATAGACTTTCAAATAGGCTTAACATCTTTCAGAATGGGCTCTTCAAACTCAGCCTATTTAAAGCTGAATTTGTTACTTAACCACGTTTAATTTGAGTCTTTTATTCTTTCTTCATCATTTAGTTAACCTATCTAGGAAATGGGGCTTCTTTTGACTTTTTTTTCTTTTCACTCCTTGTACATAGTTGATTAAAAAAAAAAATCTAGTCTGTTCTGCCCAAAAGCATCTTGTCTCTGGACATTGGCAAATGTTCCTGGAAGGACAGAGTTGCTCTGGTTGAGAACCACTGGTGTGGCCATGTGACTTTGCCCATCCAGTCTGAGCAGAGTGGTAGCCAGCCTTCAGAAGCCACTGTATGAGTTATCCTGTCTTTTCCCCTGTCATTTAAAAACAGACATAGAAATGGAGCTTTTGTTAGCCTACTCTGTGAGAAATGACAGTGAGCACCGATGGACATTGGTGTTCCGGGTATACATCTATGAGTGACATATAGTTTGTGCAGAAAACAAACCTTTAAGTTGCTAACTTTGAGGAGTTGGTTGTTTCCGTGATGTAGACCAGCTTCATCTGACATCATGCTAAGACTTAGCTTACCTGTGGATTTTCCATGCTTTGCTATTTTCAGAGCACTTTAATTCCTACCTCTTTTATGCATCTGTTACTAGTTTAATGATACATTTGGATTGTCTAGGTCAGTTGTTCTCAGTGGAGTAAGTACTCAAGTGCTAATACTTTGGCCACTTAATGAGAAGAACCCACTCATTGGAAAAGACCCTGATGCGGGAAAAAATTGGGCAGGAGGAGAAGGGGGGCAACGGAGAATGAGATGGTTGGATGGCATCACTGGAGAATCAATGGAGATGAGTTTGAGCAGACTCAGGGAGGTAGTGAAGGACAGGAGAACCTGGTGTGCTGCAGTCCGTAGGGTCACCGATTTGGACACGACTTAGTGACTGAACAACAACAACTGCTCTTAAGAGATACTGTGGAAGTTAGTAGGAGGAGCTTTGGAGCATGGGGACTAAGGATGACCTCCTGCACATGAGGACTGTAAAGAATTCTTTGGTTCTCACAACACTTTTAAATGCCCAGAATATTCATGTAGGAGGAAAACATAATTAACCTAGAGCCTAGAACCTAGCTCCATCTTAAGGTAGATTGTTTTGGGGAATTAAGTTTCTCTATTTTTGTCTACTTTCTTTTGGATTTATTTATTTATTTTTGGCTCTTCTGGGTTTTTACTGCTGCCACAGGCTCTTCTCTAGTTGCAGGGAGTGGGGGCCACTCTCTAGTTGAGGTGAGAAGGTTTCTTGTTGCGGTAATGACTGTTGTGGAACTTGGGCTCTAGGGCACACGGGCTTCAATAGTTGTAGCACATGGGCTCAATAGTTGTGGCTCCGAGGCTCTAGAGCACAGGCTTAGTAGTTGTGACTCATGGGCTTAGTTGCTCCACAGCATGTTGGATCTTCCCAGATCAGAGATCGAACCCGTGTCTCCTGCATTGGCAGGTGAACTCTTTACCACTGAGCTACGAAGGAGGCCCTGTTTTTGTCTACTTTTTTTTTTGGGGGGGGGCCCTTTTATTGATCTTTCATTTATTATTTATCTTTGTTCTTTGGCCTGTGTGGGCCTCCCATCGCAGTGGCCTCTCGTCACAGAGCACCAACTCTGGGCGCATGCGCCCCAGAGCTCTGGTTCAGTAGTTGGACATATCTACCACGGCATGTGGGATCCTCCCAGAGATCGAATTGGTGCCTCTTGCGCTGCAAGGCAGTGTCCTTCTCCACTGGACCACCAGGGAAGCCCTTTGTGTACTTTTTATTGGAGCATATTTATAATGTGTTTAGTTTCTGCTGTATAGCAAAGTGAATCAGTTATGCATATGTCCACTCTCATTTAGGTTCTTTTCCCATATTTCTCCATATAGGTCATTATGGAATATTGAATAGAGTTCCCTGCACTAAACAGTCAGTTCTTATTAGTTGTCTGTTTTATATATAGTAGTGTATACATGCCAGTCCCATTAATTCAGTTTATTAATTGAAATTGTTTTGTTTAGAACGTTATCAGCAGTTAGTTAGCAATTTTGGAAAATCAGTGTCACCAACTGCAGTGCCATTGTGCCAAAACAGCATACCTGTTAGAAAGGCAAATTCCATTTAATAACTAGACACATGAGGACTGTAAAGAATTCTTTGGTTCTCACAACACTTTTAAATGCCCAGAATATTCATGTAGGAGGAAAACATAATTAACCTAGAGCCTAGAACCTAGCTCCATCTTAAGGTAGATTGTTTTGGGGAATTAAGTTTCTCTATTTTTGTCTACTTTCTTTTGGATTTATTTATTTATTTTTGGCTCTTCTGGGTTTTTACTGCTGCCACAGGCTCTTCTCTAGTTGCAGGGAGTGGGGGCCACTCTCTAGTTGAGGTGAGAAGGTTTCTTGTTGCGGTAATGACTGTTGTGGAACTTGGGCTCTAGGGCACACGGGCTTCAATAGTTGTAGCACATGGGCTCAATAGTTGTGGCTCCGAGGCTCTAGAGCACAGGCTTAGTAGTTGTGACTCATGGGCTTAGTTGCTCCACAGCATGTTGGATCTTCCCAGATCAGAGATCGAACCCGTGTCTCCTGCATTGGCAGGTGAACTCTTTACCACTGAGCTACGAAGGAGGCCCTGTTTTTGTCTACTTTTTTTTTTGGGGGGGGGGCCCTTTTATTGATCTTTCATTTATTATTTATCTTTGTTCTTTGGCCTGTGTGGGCCTCCCATCGCAGTGGCCTCTCGTCACAGAGCACCAACTCTGGGCGCATGCGCCCCAGAGCTCTGGTTCAGTAGTTGGACATATCTACCACGGCATGTGGGATCCTCCCAGAGATCGAATTGGTGCCTCTTGCGCTGCAAGGCAGTGTCCTTCTCCACTGGACCACCAGGGAAGCCCTTTGTGTACTTTTTATTGGAGCATATTTATAATGTGTTTAGTTTCTGCTGTATAGCAAAGTGAATCAGTTATGCATATGTCCACTCTCATTTAGGTTCTTTTCCCATATTTCTCCATATAGGTCATTATGGAATATTGAATAGAGTTCCCTGCACTAAACAGTCAGTTCTTATTAGTTGTCTGTTTTATATATAGTAGTGTATACATGCCAGTCCCATTAATTCAGTTTATTAATTGAAATTGTTTTGTTTAGAACGTTATCAGCAGTTAGTTAGCAATTTTGGAAAATCAGTGTCACCAACTGCAGTGCCATTGTGCCAAAACAGCATACCTGTTAGAAAGGTCTAAATTCATAATGATCATGTTTATGGTGACTTGCCATATAGTCTAAGCATCTAATCTCTTTATTATACTTTCTAATTTTATTGATATGTTGAACATTTTTATTGAAATATGCATTGCATAATATATTAGCTTTTCCCCCTTTACATTATACTTAGCATTTTGTTAATTTTAGAAAATATAAGTTGGTTAGAACTTTGTTTCAGAATAGCTAATGGGATGATATAAATTGTTACAAAAGTGGGATGTTCTCAGTAGAGCTGAGAACCACTTTCTGATTACTTGCTACTTATTTTTGTATCTGTAGTGCTTTGCTTGGAGCTAATAGTGTTTGTTGAATTGGCCAATTAATGGTCCCCAGATTGCTTTTATATAGACAATGTTGCATGTGATTATCATAGCCAGTCTGTAAACTTGGCAAGGCAGATATTGCTTCCATTTTATAGACTAGAGAATTGAGAGAGATGTTAATTTACTAAGTCATGCTACGAGAGCTTTGATAAGAATTTTTGCATTGTTTTACCATGTCAGTGCCCTTGTCTACTGTCATTCCATACCGCTCTTTTTTTTTTTTTTAATTTTATCACATTCTTTTTTTTTTAGTATATTTTTTTATTTTGGAGTCATGGGCTTCAGAATACAGGCTCAATATTTGTGGTGCACAAGCTTAGTTCCCCCATGGCATGTGGGGATCTTCTCAGACCAGGGATCAAACCAGAGTCCCTTGCATTGCAAGGCAAACTCTTAACCACTGGACCATCAGGAAAGCCCCCATACCACTCTTTTTTGTTGTTGTTGTTAATTTTTGGCCTCTTTTATTGTTTATTCATTTATTTATTTTCATCCATCTTGATTCTTTGGCCTGTATGGGACTCCCATTGCAGTGGCCTCTCTCATTGCAAAGCACCCACTCTGGGCACATGTGCTCCAGAGTGCTGACTTGCAATTGCACATACTGGTCCAGCTGCTCTGTGGCACGTGGAATCTTCCCGGGCCAGGAATTGAACCGTGGTGTCCCTTGCATTGCAAGGTGGACTCTACCCACTGGACCACCAGGGAAGCCCCCCATACCATTCTTTAAAAAAGCTATAATCTAAGACTGTTTAATGTAGAAAAACACATATAGAATAACATCTGGTATTTTGTTTATACAAGGAGCTTTTAAATTATGTTTCAGACACTTGTGGGCATCGGATTATTTCCAGTAGTTTTCAGAGAAATGTGCAATTAAAACATTTTCTGAGATACTATTAAGGCCATAAATAGCTTACATTTTTAGAGACGGTAACATCTGATAGTGAGATTGTGATGAACTAGTTGCACCTCAGATACTTCGTTGTTGTTCAGTCTTATCTGACTCTCTTCTTCCCCATTGACTGTAGCAGACCAGGCTTCCCTGTCTTTGACTATCTCCCAGCATTTGCCCAAACTCATGTCTATTGAGTTGGTAATGCCATCCAGACATCTCATGCTCTGTGGTCCCCTTCTTCTGCCCTAAATATTTTGAGAAGCAGGGTCTTTTCTAGTGAGTCAGCTGTTTGTATGAGATGCCCAAGTACAAGAAATTCAGCTTAAGTGACAGTCTTTCCAGTGAATATTCAGGGTTGGTTTCCTTTAGGATTGACTGGTTTGATCTTGCAGTCTAGGGGACTCTCAAGGGTCTTCTCCAGCACCACATTTCAAAGGCATCAGTCCTTTAGTGCTCAGACTTCTTTATGGTCCAACTCCTCACATCCGTTCGTGGCTACTGGAAAAACCATAGCTTTGACTGTATGGACCTTTGTTGACAAAGTGATGTCTGCTTTTTAATATGCTGTCTAGGTTTGTTATAACTTTTCTTCCAAGGAGCGAGCATCTTTTAATTTCATGACTGTAGTCACTGCAGTGATTTTGGAGCCTGAGAAATTAAGATCTGTCACTGTTTCCACTTTCCCCCGTCTGTTTGCTGTGAAGTGGTGGGACTGGATGCCATGATCTTAGTTGTTCAAATGTTGGGTTTTAAGCCAGTTTTTTGACTCTCCTCTTTGACCTTCATCAAGAGGCTCTTTAGTTCTTCTTCGCTTGCTGCCAGTAGAATGGTATCCTCTTCATATCTGATGTGGTTGATAGTTCTCCTGGCAGTCTTGATTCCAGCTGCATTTCACATGATGGACTCTTCATAGAAGTTAAATAAGCTGGGTGACAATATGCAGCCTTGACATACTCCTTTCCCAATATGGAGCCAGTCCGTTGTTCCATTCCAGTTCTACCTGTTGCTTCTTGACTTGCATACAGGATTCTCAGGAGACAGGTAAAGTGTGGTATTTCCATCTCTTTAAGAATTTTTTATGGTTTGTTGTGGTCCATACAGTCAAAGGTGTTAGCGTTGTAAATGAAGCAGTAGATGTTTTTCTGGAAATCCCTTGCATTTTCTACGACCCTACAGATGTTGGCAGTTTGATCTCTGGTTCCTCTCCCCTTTCTAAATCCAGCGTGTACATTTGGAAGTTCTTGGTTCATGTACTGCTGAAGCCTGGCTTGAAGAATTTTGAGTATTACCTTGCTAGCATGTGAAGTGAGCGTATGATAGTTTCAACATTCTTTGGCATTGCCTTTCTTAGGGATTGGAAGTACCTTGCTCTGTGGTCCCCTTCTTCTGCCCTAAATATTTTGAGAAGCAGGGTCTTTTCTAGTGAGTCAGCTGTTTGTATGAGATGCCCAAGTACAAGAAATTCAGCTTAAGTGACAGTCTTTCCAGTGAATATTCAGGGTTGGTTTCCTTTAGGATTGACTGGTTTGATCTTGCAGTCTAGGGGACTCTCAAGGGTCTTCTCCAGCACCACATTTCAAAGGCATCAGTCCTTTAGTGCTCAGACTTCTTTATGGTCCAACTCCTCACATCCGTTCGTGGCTACTGGAAAAACCATAGCTTTGACTGTATGGACCTTTGTTGACAAAGTGATGTCTGCTTTTTAATATGCTGTCTAGGTTTGTTATAACTTTTCTTCCAAGGAGCGAGCATCTTTTAATTTCATGACTGTAGTCACTGCAGTGATTTTGGAGCCTGAGAAATTAAGATCTGTCACTGTTTCCACTTTCCCCCGTCTGTTTGCTGTGAAGTGGTGGGACTGGATGCCATGATCTTAGTTGTTCAAATGTTGGGTTTTAAGCCAGTTTTTTGACTCTCCTCTTTGACCTTCATCAAGAGGCTCTTTAGTTCTTCTTCGCTTGCTGCCAGTAGAATGGTATCCTCTTCATATCTGATGTGGTTGATAGTTCTCCTGGCAGTCTTGATTCCAGCTGCATTTCACATGATGGACTCTTCATAGAAGTTAAATAAGCTGGGTGACAATATGCAGCCTTGACATACTCCTTTCCCAATATGGAGCCAGTCCGTTGTTCCATTCCAGTTCTACCTGTTGCTTCTTGACTTGCATACAGGATTCTCAGGAGACAGGTAAAGTGTGGTATTTCCATCTCTTTAAGAATTTTTTATGGTTTGTTGTGGTCCATACAGTCAAAGGTGTTAGCGTTGTAAATGAAGCAGTAGATGTTTTTCTGGAAATCCCTTGCATTTTCTACGACCCTACAGATGTTGGCAGTTTGATCTCTGGTTCCTCTCCCCTTTCTAAATCCAGCGTGTACATTTGGAAGTTCTTGGTTCATGTACTGCTGAAGCCTGGCTTGAAGAATTTTGAGTATTACCTTGCTAGCATGTGAAGTGAGCACCGTCGTATGATAGTTTCAACATTCTTTGGCATTGCCTTTCTTAGGGATTGGAATGAAATCTGACCTTTTCCAGTCCTGTGGCCAAAGGTGAATTTCCAAATTTGCTGTCATTCTGAGTACATCACTTCAATAGTTTCGATCTCCAGGATTTGAAATAGCTCAACTGGAATTGCATCACCTCCACTACTAGCTTTGTTCAAAGTGGTGCTTCCTAAGGCCACTTAACTTCACACTCAAGGATGTCTGGCTGTCTGTGATTGAGCACACCACTGTGGTTATCTGGGTCATTAAGACCTTTTTTATATAGTTCTTCTGTGTATTCTTGTCACCTTTTTTTAAAATCTCTTCTCCCTCTGTTAGGTCCTTGCTGGTTCTTTATTGTGCCCATCTTTGCATGAAATGTTCCCTGGTGTCTCCAATTTTCTTGATATCTCTTGTCTTTTGCATTCTATCATTTCCTTATGTTTCTTTGCATTGTTCACTTAAGGCTTTCTGATCTCTTCTTGCCATTGTCTGGAACTCTGTAATCAGTTGGGTATATCTTTCCCTTTGTCCTTTACCTTTGCCTTTCTTCTTTTCTCAGCCATTTGTGAGGCCTTCTCAGACAACCGTTTTGCCTTCTTTCTTTTTCTTTTAAGATGGTGTTGATCACTGCTTCCTGTACAATGTTATGAACCTCCATCCATAGTTCTTCAGGCACTCGGTCTACTAAATCGAGTACCTTGAATTTAGTGGTCATCTCTAGTGCATAATCATAAGGGGATTTGATTTAGGTCATACCTGAATGGCCTAATGGTTTTCCATACCTTTTTCAATTTAAGTCTGAATTTTGCAATAAGGAGCTCATGATCTGAGCCACAGTCAGCTCCAGCTCTTGTTTTTGCTGACTGTATAGAGCTTCTTTGTCTTTTGTCATCTTTTGTGTTGTTGGAAGAGGGTGTTTTCTATGACCAGTACTTTCTTTTGGCAAAACTTTGTTACCCTTTGCCCTGCTTTATTTTATACTCCAAGGCTAAACTTTCTGGTGACTCCAGATATCTCTTGACTTCTTACTTTTGCATTCCAGTGATAAAAAGCACATTTTTTTTGGTGTTAGTTCTAGAAGGTATTGCAGGTCTTCATAGAACCGTGTGACTTCAGTTTCTTTGACGTTAGTGATTGGGGCATAGACTCGGATTACTGTGACGTTGAAGGTTTGCCTTGGAAGTGAATCGAGATCATTCTTTTTTTTTTTAATTTTGGCTCTTTTATTGTTTTATTTATTTATTTTCATCCATCTTGATTCTTTGGCCTGTGTGGGCCTCCCATTGCTGTGGCCTCTCTCGTTACAGAACACTGGCTCTGGGCACATGTGCTCCAGAGTGCTGGCTTGTAATCAGACACACCTGTCTAGCTGTTCCTTAGCATATGGGATCTCCCTGAGCCAGAGATTGAACCAGTGCCCCTTGCACTGCAAGGCGGACTCTTTACCTACTGTACCACCAGGGAAGCCCCATTCTGTTGTTTTTGAGATTGCACTCAAGTACTGCATTTTGGACTCTGGCTGACTTTGAGTGCTACTCGCATCTTTTCTGAGGGCTTCTTGCCCACAGTATAGATACAATGGTCATTTGATTTAAATTTGCCCTTAATTATATTATAAACTGGAACAAATCTTTTGGGATGTAATATCAAAATGAATTCAGCGACATGCATATTTGCATTCCTCAAAATTTGTGGCAAGGCAATAACACTGAATAAAAAAGCTGTATTCAGGCTTCCCCTGGTGGTCCAGTGGATAAGGACACCGCCTTGCAGTGCAAGGGGTGCTGGTTCGATCCCTGGCCCGGGAAGATCCCACGTGCCGGGGAGTGGCTGGACTGATGTGTCCAGTCACCGAGCCGGAGCTCTGGAGCGCATGTGCCCGGAGCCAGTGCTCTGTGACAACAGACGCCACCGCGATAGGAGGCCCTCAGGAGCCAAAGAACAAAGACCGATGAAAACAGAGAAATGAAAGACCAATAGAAGTGGCCCGCCCGCTCCCCTCCCTCCCCAACCCGACCCCCGCCCAAAATAAATAAATAAATAAATAAATAAATAAATAAATAAATCAATCTTAAAAAAAAAAAAGCTGTATTCAACTTGTAAGCATTTGCCTGGTATATGAAAGGGACTGTGCATTGTACTGGGAATTTGTAAGACAAGAAAGTTGCTGTTTTCTTCTAAACTTGTGGCAGCAGGGTGTGAAGCAAATGCATAATCAAATAACTACAGTATAATGTGTGGAGTTGTAATTGGGGTGTGTTTTTAATTTGAGGAAGGTGTCAAGTAACATAATGGGCACACAGTGAACGTACCAGAGAAATAGTTCTCCTTCAGCATTGTGGGGAGGGGAAACTCGTGGAGAAATTGAGACACTTAATAGTGCACTTTGAAAGGTGGCTAAGACTTTACTGCATAGATAAAACAAGACTGGATATTTTAGGCAAAAGAAATAGCCTAGGCATGAATTTTAAAACACATGCAGAACTGCATTTGTTTAACAGTAAGAAGCACTTATGTGTCCTGTGGGCATAAAATGATGAGTCAGACACATATTAGTCCCCGTCTCTGAGAGCTCTCCCAGTCTAGAAGTTAAAATTGTTAAGAGGTTGGCTTCTTAGATTTCAAACTGATGATTCTCTTGGGCCAGATTTGAGTCAAAGATGTGTTTGGTTTGGCATTCACAGTAGTTTCTCTTTCTCCTTCCTTCCTCCCTTTTCTCTGCAAGTAAGTTGCCAGTGCTTATTTTTGACATAAAAATGGGCATTGACCATGTGGCAGCTCAGATGCCATTTATGCTGGGAGTAAGCATTGGCTATTCCCTTTATTTTTTATTATAATATTTTTAATATTTATTTGCTTATTTATTGGGCTGTACCAGGTCTTAGTGATAGCATGTGGGATCTAGTACCCTGACCAGGGGTTGAACCTGGGCCCCCAGCATTGGGAGCGCAGAGTCTTAGCCACTGGACTACCAGGGAAGTCCCCAACCGCTCCCTTGAGATGGACGTGCGTTTGCTCTCCTCAGCGCTTTGGCTTGCACTTGGCACACTTCTATTCATTGATATGATTTGCCTGACTCCTGTGTGCCTTTGTGTCGTGAGGCCTGGATGGTGGTAATTTACTACTATTCCCGCCCTACTAAATTTTCTTCAACAAATTTTTTTTCTTTTATTTATTTGTTTTTTAATTTACTTATTTATTTTCATCCATCTTTTTATTCTTTGATCGTGTGGGCCTCCCATTGCTGTGGCCTTTCTCCTTGCAGAGCACTGGCTCTGGGCGCATGCACTTCAGAGCACTGCCCCCTAATTGGACACACCAGTCTAGCCACTCTGCGGCACGTGGGATCTTCCTGGGCCAGGGACCGTACTGGTGTCCTTAGCACCGCGAGGCGGACTCTCAACCCACGGGACCACCAGAAGCCTTTCAACAAATTTTAATAGGAGAAAATGTAGAAAATGCATAATGTATTGTAGGAAGATCTCTTTAAAACATTTAAACATTTTAGTATTCAGAAACTAGCTGCTTTTTACTCCACACCATGCACTAGACCCTTTATATAGATTTTTCCACTTTGAGCTCTGTGTATTCTCTTCATCTAAGTTAAGAGAGAGAATTTAAGTAACTTAATTTGTCCCACTGTAATGTGAGAGTTGGCATTCTAATGCACACCTCTTTATCCAGAACCCACCAGGCAGGTAATCTCTGGTTATCTGAAAAGTACACCTTGGCGTGTATTTTATTGAATGTGGACAAGTGGCTTAGTATTCAAAGATACAAGAAAAATTGCTTGTTCTCTGCCTGGGGCTTGTTTATATGAAACTTTTATATTCATTACATTTGTATATTTATATTCATTATATTTATATTCATTTATATGAAATATTCGACAGTAGAGGGGAACACGTGTTAAATATAAAGTGCTTATTTTTGACATAAAAATGGGCATTGACCATGTGGCAGCTCAGATGCCATTTATGCTGGGAGTAAGCATTGGCTATTCCCTTTATTTTTTATTATAATATTTTTAATATTTATTTGCTTATTTATTGGGCTGTACCAGGTCTTAGTGATAGCATGTGGGATCTAGTACCCTGACCAGGGGTTGAACCTGGGCCCCCAGCATTGGGAGCGCAGAGTCTTAGCCACTGGACTACCAGGGAAGTCCCCAACCGCTCCCTTGAGATGGACGTGCGTTTGCTCTCCTCAGCGCTTTGGCTTGCACTTGGCACACTTCTATTCATTGATATGATTTGCCTGACTCCTGTGTGCCTTTGTGTCGTGAGGCCTGGATGGTGGTAATTTACTACTATTCCCGCCCTACTAAATTTTCTTCAACAAATTTTTTTTCTTTTATTTATTTGTTTTTTAATTTACTTATTTATTTTCATCCATCTTTTTATTCTTTGATCGTGTGGGCCTCCCATTGCTGTGGCCTTTCTCCTTGCAGAGCACTGGCTCTGGGCGCATGCACTTCAGAGCACTGCCCCCTAATTGGACACACCAGTCTAGCCACTCTGCGGCACGTGGGATCTTCCTGGGCCAGGGACCGTACTGGTGTCCTTAGCACCGCGAGGCGGACTCTCAACCCACGGGACCACCAGAAGCCTTTCAACAAATTTTAATAGGAGAAAATGTAGAAAATGCATAATGTATTGTAGGAAGATCTCTTTAAAACATTTAAACATTTTAGTATTCAGAAACTAGCTGCTTTTTACTCCACACCATGCACTAGACCCTTTATATAGATTTTTCCACTTTGAGCTCTGTGTATTCTCTTCATCTAAGTTAAGAGAGAGAATTTAAGTAACTTAATTTGTCCCACTGTAATGTGAGAGTTGGCATTCTAATGCACACCTCTTTATCCAGAACCCACCAGGCAGGTAATCTCTGGTTATCTGAAAAGTACACCTTGGCGTGTATTTTATTGAATGTGGACAAGTGGCTTAGTATTCAAAGATACAAGAAAAATTGCTTGTTCTCTGCCTGGGGCTTGTTTATATGAAACTTTTATATTCATTACATTTGTATATTTATATTCATTATATTTATATTCATTTATATGAAATATTCGACAGTAGAGGGGAACACGTGTTAAATATAAATTTAGCATAAGTTTAAAGGAAGTAATGTAAAGGAAGCCCAAAACTACAACAGTGTCTGATAGAACAGAAGTTAGTAGAAATGACTGAGGTAGAGAATCATGTAACTTTGAGAGAGTTTAGGGGGAGTCAGAGAGGGAGAGGTCAGAGGTGATTTACCAGGCTTTCCAGTGCTGGGTAACTGAATGGTGTTCAAGCTGTATGAGTAAAGGTTGTCAGAAGAGGGATTGATGTTCAGAGACTGATGAGTGAGTTTTATTAATTTGGTAGTGGACAGTGAGTTTTTAAAATTCAAGTAAATAGCCAAAGAAAATAAAAGTAAAAGAAGTATGGATTGCAGCGACATCAGCAATCAAATGCAGAACCACCCGTCATAAGTACGGCCTCCACTCCTGCTTTATCTTGCTTATTCTGCAGCAGATGGCTTTTTTTTATTCCATCTGAGATTTTGAGATTAGGTGAATTTGTGTTCTAAATCTTGAATGGATTTTTAATTAATATTATTTTCCTATATTTTAATTTATTTAAAAATAATTTACCCTTTTTATGGGTAAAATCTGAGGAATTCAGTGGTGGCTCTTTCTCTCTTTTTTTTAATGATTTATTTATTTGGCTGCTCTGGGTCTTAGTTGCAGCATGTGGGATTTAGCTCCCTGACCAGGGCTTGAACTGGGCCCCACTGCATTGGGAACACAGAGTCCCAACCACTGGACCACCAGGGAAGTCCCAGTGGTGTCTCTCTTAATAGTAACTTTATTGATGTATAAATCACATATTAAAATTCTCCTTTTAAGGTGTACGATTTGATGGTTTTCACTATAGTGATAAGCGTTGTGCATCCATCGCCAGTATCAATTTTAGAACACTTTCATTACCCCTGCCTGGGAATCCTGACTCAGTGAAGAATTTGCCTGCAGTGCCGGAGACACAGGAAATGTGGGTTCAGTCCCTCGATTGGGACGATCCCCTGGAGAAGGAAATGGTAACCCACTCCAGTATTCTTTGCCTGGGAAATCCCTTGACAGAGGAGCCTAGTGGGCTATAGTCCATGGAGACGAAAAGAGTTGGATGTGACTAAGGAACTAACCCGCAAAGGAAACTCCATGCTCTTTAGCAGTCACTTCTCCCCCTCCCCACTCCCACCCCCCTGCCTTTGGCAAATCCTAATCTACTTTTTGTTTTGGTTCTTTGCCTGTTCCGGATATTTGATACGAATGGGATTATACAAAATGTGGCCTTTTGTGACTGGCTTCTTTCACTTAACATGTTTTCCAGGTTCATTCGTGTTAAAGCGTGTATCAGTATTTCATTCTTTTTTATGACTAGATGATATTATATTTGGAGAGAGGACTGGCTACCCACTCCAGTATTCTTGCCTGGAGAATTCCATGGACAGGAACCTCGTGGGCCAAAGTGGTATAGATATATTTAGACATTCATCAGTTGATGGACATT
This sequence comes from Tragulus kanchil, assembly GCA_022376925.1. NCBI lineage: Eukaryota > Metazoa > Chordata > Mammalia > Artiodactyla > Tragulidae > Tragulus > Tragulus kanchil. Next base: position 142,871,943 of record JAIOJX010000003.1, read on the forward strand.
TGGGTTGTTTTGGTTATTATGAATGATATTTCTATGAGCATTTATGTACATATTTTTGTGTGGAGATAGGTTTTTGCTAATTTTGAATGGAATTGCTAAGGGTGTTATTGCTGGGTTATATGGTAACTCTGTGTTTAACATTTTGAATAATTGTCAGGGTACTTATACATCTAAGGTGAGGTTCCATTTTCTCCCTTTTATGAACGGAATTCGTGGTGGCTCTTTCTTTTTTTTAATGATTTATTTATTTGGCTGCTCTGGGTCTTAGTTGCAGCATGTGGGATTTAGCTCCCTGACCAGGGCTTGAACTGGGCCCCACTGCATTGGGAACACAGAGTCCCAACCACTGGACCACCAGGGAAGTCCCAGTGGTGTCTCTCTTAATAGTAACTTTATTGATGTATAAATCACATATTAAAATTCTCCCTTTTAAGGTGTACGATTTGATGGTTTTCACTATAGTGATAAGCGTTGTGCATCCATCGCCAGTATCAATTTTAGAACACTTTCATTACCCCTGCCTGGGAATCCTGACTCAGTGAAGAATTTGCCTGCAGTGCCGGAGACACAGGAAATGTGGGTTCAGTCCCTCGATTGGGACGATCCCCTGGAGAAGGAAATGGTAACCCACTCCAGTATTCTTTGCCTGGGAAATCCCTTGACAGAGGAGCCTAGTGGGCTATAGTCCATGGAGACGAAAAGAGTTGGATGTGACTAAGGAACTAACCCGCAAAGGAAACTCCATGCTCTTTAGCAGTCACTTCTCCCCCTCCCCACTCCCACCCCCCTGCCTTTGGCAAATCCTAATCTACTTTTTGTTTTGGTTCTTTGCCTGTTCCGGATATTTGATACGAATGGGATTATACAAAATGTGGCCTTTTGTGACTGGCTTCTTTCACTTAACATGTTTTCCAGGTTCATTCGTGTTAAAGCGTGTATCAGTATTTCATTCTTTTTTATGACTAGATGATATTATATTTGGATAGAGGACTGGCTACCCACTCCAGTATTCTTGCCTGGAGAATTCCATGGACAGGAACCTCGTGGGCCAAAGTGGTATAGATATATTTAGACATTCATCAGTTGATGGACATTTGGGTTGTTTTGGTTATTATGAATGATATTTCTATGAGCATTTATGTACATATTTTTGTGTGGAGATAGGTTTTTGCTAATTTTGAATGGAATTGCTAAGGGTGTTATTGCTGGGTTATATGGTAACTCTGTGTTTAACATTTTGAATAATTGTCAGGGTACTTTTCTAAGGTGGCTATACCAATCTGGAGTCCCATGGGCACTGTATGAGGTTCCATTTTCTCCACTTCTAGCCTTTTTGTCTGTTCTTTTGATTTATCCAACTTAGTGGATGTTAAGTTGTATCTCTTTGTGGTTTTGATTTGCAATTCAGTAATGACTAATGATATTGAGTATCCTTCATGTGCTTATTTGCCGTTCTTCTTTGGAGAAATGAATATCAGAATCCTTTGCCCACTTAAAATTTATTCATCTTTTTATTGTTGTCAGTGGTCTTTTGCTGTTGTCTGTTGCTAATGAATAAACAGCATTTGGTACCAGGTGATGGTAAATTTTTTGTGTATATATTAGTGGTAGATTTAGGTTTAGCTAGTTGTTGATCAAGAATATTGGAAAGTGATTGGGCTTCCCTGGTGGTCCAGTGGGTGAGGACACCACCTTGCAGTGCAAGGGGCGCCGGGTCGATCCCTGGCCTGGGAAGATCCCACGTGCCGTGGAGCGGCTGGACCCATGTGTCCAATTACCGAGCCAGAGCCCTGGAGTGCGTGTGCCCAGAACTGGTGCTCTGCGACAACAGAGGCCACCGCGATGGGAGGCCCACAGGAGCCAAAGAACAAAGATGGATGAAAATAGAGAAATGAAAGACCAATAGAAGTGGCCTGCCCGCCCCCCTCCCCCCCAAAAAAAGAATATTGGAAAGTGATCAAAAGTAATCCATTTAAAAAGTTCTGTTAAGGTTTTACTTTAGGGTGATGAGTACAGTTGACAAGTTGAACATGCCTCTATAAAAATGAGAAGGCCTAACTTTAATATTTTGGGAATGTCGAAAACAGCAACATTTTAATTAAGTAATGTAAAACTCTAAACACTGTATTTAATTATGTGCATTGAATCTTTGACTTAACGGGTGCAATGCTGTCTTTTCCAAAGTAATTGAATCTGCTTTGTGAAATGTGTTCTGATATCTCTGTCTCATTTTTTTTTTTATTAGGTTATCCTGGATACCACATGCCTAACAATTTTCCTTGAAACATTAGTCGTTGTTTTTCACTGCCTCCAAAAAATTAGAATCGCTCCGGAAATTGGAGGCATATTTGATTTAAAAGAAATAACGTTAACAAATGGACACTATGTCTATTACGAATACACCAACAAGTAATGATGCCTGTCTGAGCATTGTACATAGCTTGATGTGCCACAGACAAGGGGGAGAGAGTGAGACATTTGCCAAAAGAGCAATTGAAAGTTTGGTAAAGAAGCTGAAGGAGAAGAAAGTATCTCTTTGTGGTTTTGATTTGCAATTCAGTAATGACTAATGATATTGAGTATCCTTCATGTGCTTATTTGCCGTTCTTCTTTGGAGAAATGAATATCAGAATCCTTTGCCCACTTAAAATTTATTCATCTTTTTATTGTTGTCAGTGGTCTTTTGCTGTTGTCTGTTGCTAATGAATAAACAGCATTTGGTACCAGGTGATGGTAAATTTTTTGTGTATATATTAGTGGTAGATTTAGGTTTAGCTAGTTGTTGATCAAGAATATTGGAAAGTGATTGGGCTTCCCTGGTGGTCCAGTGGGTGAGGACACCACCTTGCAGTGCAAGGGGCGCCGGGTCGATCCCTGGCCTGGGAAGATCCCACGTGCCGTGGAGCGGCTGGACCCATGTGTCCAATTACCGAGCCAGAGCCCTGGAGTGCGTGTGCCCAGAACTGGTGCTCTGCGACAACAGAGGCCACCGCGATGGGAGGCCCACAGGAGCCAAAGAACAAAGATGGATGAAAATAGAGAAATGAAAGACCAATAGAAGTGGCCTGCCCGCCCCCCTCCCCCCCAAAAAAAGAATATTGGAAAGTGATCAAAAGTAATCCATTTAAAAAGTTCTGTTAAGGTTTTACTTTAGGGTGATGAGTACAGTTGACAAGTTGAACATGCCTCTATAAAAATGAGAAGGCCTAACTTTAATATTTTGGGAATGTCGAAAACAGCAACATTTTAATTAAGTAATGTAAAACTCTAAACACTGTATTTAATTATGTGCATTGAATCTTTGACTTAACGGGTGCAATGCTGTCTTTTCCAAAGTAATTGAATCTGCTTTGTGAAATGTGTTCTGATATCTCTGTCTCATTTTTTTTTTTATTAGGTTATCCTGGATACCACATGCCTAACAATTTTCCTTGAAACATTAGTCGTTGTTTTTCACTGCCTCCAAAAAATTAGAATCGCTCCGGAAATTGGAGGCATATTTGATTTAAAAGAAATAACGTTAACAAATGGACACTATGTCTATTACGAATACACCAACAAGTAATGATGCCTGTCTGAGCATTGTACATAGCTTGATGTGCCACAGACAAGGGGGAGAGAGTGAGACATTTGCCAAAAGAGCAATTGAAAGTTTGGTAAAGAAGCTGAAGGAGAAGAAAGATGAACTGGATTCTTTAATAACAGCCATAACTACAAATGGAGCTCACCCTAGCAAATGTGTTACCATACAGAGAACATTGGATGGAAGGCTTCAGGTTGGTCTTGTTCTAGAGTTTCTTCTGTATCTTCTGTAGCAGTAGATTTTTTTTACAAATTCTTGTTTCCTCTTAATTTACTATGGAAAATGTAATGTTTGCTACATCTCTCTAGATACTGTAGTGCATCCTATAGTATATATGCTACCAGAACAGGATCCTGTACTGTACATTATGGGAATATATGGAAGAATGTGCCTTTCATACAGTAGAGATATAGCTTAAAAGTTTTTTTATTGTTTTTTTTTTTTAATTTTATTTATTTATCTTTTGGAGGGTGGGGTGGGAAGGCAGGGGGATGGGCAGGCCACTTCTGTTGGTCTTTCATTTCTCCATTTTCATCCGTCTTTGTTCTTTTGGCTCCGGTGACCACTGTCGTCGCAGAGCACCGGCTCTGGGCACACGCGCGCCAGAGCTCCGGCTCGGTAACTGGACACATTGGTCCAGCTGCTCCGTGGCATGTGGGATCTTCCCAGGCCAGGGATCGAACCGGCGCCCCTTGCACTGCAAGGTGGTGTCTTTACCCACTGGACCACCAGGGGAAGCCCCTTTTTAAATGTTTTGACTAAAAAAAATGTTCAATGTAGAAAATGTGGAAAATAAAAATCAGAAGAAAACCCACATCTTTATACTTTGGTATTCATCCTTGTAGACTTTTTTTCTTTTTTGGTATTATATGCACATTTGAAAAACTGAGTTACACTCAATTTTTTTTTATAACTTAGAAATCTGATTTGTATGTTTGGTACTTTTATATGAAAAGCATTCTAGAAGGACTCAAGCATATTTTTTAAATTCAAGGAGTTAAATTTACAAACCTTCTTTTACCTTTTATTTTCATGGATCAGAATTTTCATGTAGAATTACGTAATACATCTCGTGTTTAATATTTTTAAGGAAACATATAGAAAGCTTATATTGTTAGATTTAAAATTTTTATTTCTAGATTTTAGGTATTGCTTCTTCATTAAATGCATACTTTGTGTGTGTGTGTGTGTGTTTACAGCCCCACCATACTCCCCTCTGTGTGTTTTTAAAACCTGAGCATAAGCCTTGAAATCATACTTAAGTTTACTGCTTTGTGACTTTGACCAAGAAAGTTATTTTGACCTTTAGTTGTCTCATTTAAGAAACGAGGATTATAATACTGACTTTGTAGGATTGTAAGGGTTAAATGAGAACGTATCAAGTGCCTAGTGTAATGTGTGATGCATAACTGATGTTCAGTAAATGGTCATTTACTTTTCTTAGGTGGCTGGTCGGAAAGGATTTCCTCATGTGATCTATGCCCGTCTTTGGAGGTGGCCTGACCTTCACAAAAATGAACTAAAACATGTTAAATATTGTCAGTATGCATTTGACTTAAAATGTGATAGTGTCTGTGTGAATCCGTATCACTATGAACGAGTTGTATCACCTGGCATTGGTAAGGAGACTTTACTTTTATGCTTAGAAGCACAAAGGGAGAAGATAGCAATAGTGTTTTAATTGTCCTAAGTTAAATTGTAAATATGGAGACAGCCTGGGATTTCAGCCAGTGTTAAAAGTCAAGCATGTTTAATGAAATATGAATATTTAAATTTGAATTTTGAGCAAGCTTGTGTTTTGACTGCTAAAGCTACATGTGCCTAGTTTGGATTTTGCCTATTTAGAACATTGTTCTTGAAAAGTAAGATGGAAAGCATTTAGGCCTTGTGAGATGGTGTTTGTACCACTACTCTTGAGTTGAAGTGACTCACGGAAATTTTGAATCCCTGGCTTAAGTTTACATCCTGTAATTTTTTTATAACTTAGAAATCTGATTTGTATGTTTGGTACTTTTATATGAAAAGCATTCTAGAAGGACTCAAGCATATTTTTTAAATTCAAGGAGTTAAATTTACAAACCTTCTTTTACCTTTTATTTTCATGGATCAGAATTTTCATGTAGAATTACGTAATACATCTCGTGTTTAATATTTTTAAGGAAACATATAGAAAGCTTATATTGTTAGATTTAAAATTTTTATTTCTAGATTTTAGGTATTGCTTCTTCATTAAATGCATACTTTGTGTGTGTGTGTGTGTGTTTACAGCCCCACCATACTCCCCTCTGTGTGTTTTTAAAACCTGAGCATAAGCCTTGAAATCATACTTAAGTTTACTGCTTTGTGACTTTGACCAAGAAAGTTATTTTGACCTTTAGTTGTCTCATTTAAGAAACGAGGATTATAATACTGACTTTGTAGGATTGTAAGGGTTAAATGAGAACGTATCAAGTGCCTAGTGTAATGTGTGATGCATAACTGATGTTCAGTAAATGGTCATTTACTTTTCTTAGGTGGCTGGTCGGAAAGGATTTCCTCATGTGATCTATGCCCGTCTTTGGAGGTGGCCTGACCTTCACAAAAATGAACTAAAACATGTTAAATATTGTCAGTATGCATTTGACTTAAAATGTGATAGTGTCTGTGTGAATCCGTATCACTATGAACGAGTTGTATCACCTGGCATTGGTAAGGAGACTTTACTTTTATGCTTAGAAGCACAAAGGGAGAAGATAGCAATAGTGTTTTAATTGTCCTAAGTTAAATTGTAAATATGGAGACAGCCTGGGATTTCAGCCAGTGTTAAAAGTCAAGCATGTTTAATGAAATATGAATATTTAAATTTGAATTTTGAGCAAGCTTGTGTTTTGACTGCTAAAGCTACATGTGCCTAGTTTGGATTTTGCCTATTTAGAACATTGTTCTTGAAAAGTAAGATGGAAAGCATTTAGGCCTTGTGAGATGGTGTTTGTACCACTACTCTTGAGTTGAAGTGACTCACGGAAATTTTGAATCCCTGGCTTAAGTTTACATCCTGTAATTTAAAATATGGTGGAAATTATTGTTATGGCTAATGATTAATGTCTTATTTTCTTTCTCTTTGAAAATTTAAGATCTCTCAGGATTAACACTGCAGAGTAATGGTAGGTGATCTGTTTCTTGTAACGTTCTCTCTTTTCTTTTATCCTGTCCCCCCCCTTTTTTTTTAATTGACCTACAACTAGTTTATATGGGTGCTGGTAACATTTACAAGAAAAATACTTACTGCTTTGAAAATGTACATTTTGCAGGGGTGGGGGTCATACATTAGCATTTAAAACTGGATTTAAGTAGGCTGTTAAAACTGGATTTAAGTAGGCTGTTGGCTCTTTGAATTTGAACTGCTATTGGTGACTGAAAATAGTCTAAAAGACATAGGGGAACATAAAACATACAAAGCAAGAATAATTTTTGAATTGGTAAAAACTGGCTGTTTTAGAAGAAAATCTCACAGAGCCAGTTGAAATGGGTATGTATAATCAGTTTAATAATTTAGAATTATGTGTAACATAGTTTAGAAATACCAAAATTCTCATTTTTCTTCATTTCAGTCTACCTTATTTTTATGAACAGTAATTTTATGGATGAGTTAAAACTGTGTACTGTATTAATTTTTTTCAGTCTTACTACATTTCGAGTATTCTAATCCTATTTTTAAAAGGAGAAAGTGTTTTGAGATGGGGAAAATGAAACAAATGATGGGTATTTTTTATTTTCAGTGTAATATTTGAGAGTAGAGATCTGTTGAAAACTTTAGCTCTGTTGCTTAGAACATGTTCATGAACTGAAATTTCTGTAAGAACTACTTAATTTGCAGAGGAACTGATAAAGAGCCACTATCACCTTACAAGGCTTCCCTGGTGGCTCAGATGGTAAAAAATCTGCCTGCAGTGTGGGAGACTCGGATTCCGTCCCTGGGTTGGGAAGATCCGCTGGAGAAGGAAGTGGCAACCCACTCCAGTCTTCTTGCCTGGAGAATCCCATGGAGAGAGGAGCCTGGCGGGGTACAGTCTGTGGGGTCGCAGAGAGTCAGACACCACTGAGCGACTGATGCTGCACTGTCACCCTAGACAGATGGGCTGTTGTCCTGAAGGGAAGTTAGTGGTTCAGCATACTTTTGCTACAGAATCTTAGAAATGGGTCCTAAGTATCATCTGACCTTAAAATTTGGGAAGAGCACGAAAGTCTACTTGTTTTTATTCTCCACTTCTCTTCTGTGTCAATGATAATAAAGGAAGATTAGTGCCTTTTGGTGTCTGTTACAGGTTTCTTGGTTTCTGAGAACAGTGGGGTTGATCGTGGAAGCTGTTGTGGTCTGGAAGGGTAGCTTTAAGATTAACTGAGTAAAGCCCAGCCTCTTCAACATCCAGACAGTGATGCCATATCACCTCTTTTTGAAAGTAAACACCCTTCAGATCTTCACTATTCTCCGTGTATGTTTGGAAAATGAAAGCTGGTGGCTCAGTGGTGTCAGGGGTTGGGCAGCTGCAGTGATAGCTGTGTTAGAGTACCCCCTAGGGGCTGGCTGTGATAAGATCTAATTACACTGCTTCCTGTCCTGAACTACTGCTGTTAGTACTTGTCATCCACGGGCTTGTGTGAGCTGACAGTCCCTTTTGAGTTACTCTAGCCTGTGGTCAGCCTTATGGATCCCCCTAGTGGTGGCTGTCTGCGTAAAGGCTGGCTCCCGTGACTTCCTCCTCAGAAAACGACAGGTGTCTCTCACAGGTCCTTTTAGTGTTGGACCAAGTGTATTAAGCCAGGTAGCTAAAAGTGAAGCAAATGGGATAGTTCCTTCACTTTTGAGTTGGGATCTTGGTGGTAGTTACTTCCATCCTGTCACATCTCTTTTATGACACTCTCCATGACCACATCGACTGGTGTATTGATGTTAACAAATACTTAATTGAGCATATGTTGCCTGGTACTGTGTTAGGGTCCAGGGACAACAGGATAAATAAGGTTGTTTTTTTTTTGGTTCCCCACTCGAGGAAGCTCATAGCCTAATGGAGGGAAGAAAAGGTGACTAGAACTGGCAGTGCCATCAGACAGACTTCCCTGCTTGCCAGCAGTGTATGAAGAGCAGAGACCTAGCGTGAGCTCAGTGTCCTCAGCTATTCATTTCTCCTTCTCATAGAACATTTTTACAGTCTGAATACACGTTTGACTACTCTAAAGTATGGTTAAATCATAATAGCTAACACTTTCTGACTACTTATTCTGTGTCAGAATGGTTTACAAACATGGTGTCATTCTCATAAGACTCCTACAGGGTAGGTGGCATTATCCACTTCTTTTTTTTTTTTTTCCTTTTTTCATTATCCACTTCTTATCTGACCCAGAGACCAGTGTCTGGAGAGGTCAAGGAACTTGCCCACGATTAGACAGCTGGGAGGGGCTCACTGTTGTTTAAATACCTAAAAGTATCATAAGAGACTGTACGTCCTGCTAGGCAGTGATCATTCTTTAGTTTACTGATGTGTCCCGAATGTTAGAACAGTACCTGGAACACAGGTGCTCTTTTCAATGAATTAATTTGTTGAATGGTAGTCCATAAAGACAAATACTTAATAGTTTGGTGTCTGTTTCCTGGACTTCAAAATATATACTACATATATTTTTTTAATTTTATTTTTTTGAATAGGCAGTACATGGTCCATAAAATCAAAATACTATAAAAAGCTATACTGTGAAAAGAAGTGGTCCCACCCCTGTCCCCATTTCCCCTTACCTCAGGTAATCACTTTTCTTAGTTTCTGGTGTTTCCTTCCAGGGTTTCTTTGTGCAAAAATACATGTATTATTTCCCTCCTTTCTCACACAAAAAGACGTATTGTACACTGTTTTGGACGTTGCTTTTTTTATTTACAGAATATGTGTTTTTTTTTTTTTTTTTTTTTAAATGAGAGTATGATTAATGTACAGTAGTGTTTTGTAATCAACTTCTTTTTCTTGGCAAAAAGGTATTGCAGACATCATCTGTCCTTGTTAATACCCAGTTTCACCTAAGAAACTTATGGTTTAGATTGCTTGATTAAAGACACTATAAGTCCCAAACTTAGTACTTGGGAAGGTTTAGCGAATGTACTGGGCAAGAAAAAGTTATGAGACATAACTTTTTTTTTTAGTAAGCATTTCTGTTTTATTTGATTTTCTCCCCCACCACTGATTTAATCCAAATCTTGTTAATCACTGTAGAAACCCTATAAATCATTAGGAAGATGAATTTTCTTATCTCCTAGAGGATTTAAAAATGAACAGGTGTAAAAAAAAAAAAAAGAAAGAAAAAAAACACGAAAATGAACAGGTGAATGTAAAATTGACTAGTACCTTGAATTTGGTGGTGGTTTGGTTGTTAAGTCGTGTATAACTCTGCAGTCCCATGGACTGTAGCTCACCAGGCTCCTCTCTGCATGGGATTTCCTAGGCAAGAATACTGGAGTAGGTTGCCAAGACATAACTTTTTAAAAGCAGAATTCAGTTATTTTCAGTTCTTTTTTTTTTTTTTGGCCGTACGGTGTGGCTTACAGAATTCTAGTTCTCTAACCAGGAATTGAACCTGGGCCATGGTGGTGAAAGCACCTAGTCCCAGCCACTTGGCTGTCAAGGAATTCCCCTAATTCAAGTGTTGTGATACACAATAAGCCAAAGTGTTAACTGAAAAGGGGAAGCAATGAATATCAAGTTGACCAGCTAGCTCATCAAATTAGTATCTTTCTCTTTAGGTACTAGTGATACCAAAGTCTTGGTAAAAAGATTCCAGTCACTATAAACAGAAAAACCCCTAAAATTTCCAAGAATTAAATAGAGATGTCAGGATCTATATGCAGAAAACCATAAGACTTGGTCAAAGAGTATAATTTTTAAAAAAACTGAATAAATACAGTCATACCTACTTTATGTCAGAAGTGATTTTTTCTTTGCATTTTTATAATTTGGATAGCATTAGTGATGAGCGGTTAGATACACTCTTGTTTTTTACTGACATACAATCATATGTCAAGCTCCTTTTGTTTGTCTTTTTGCTTCCATACAATTTTTTAAAGAGAAATCCTTTGGAGCGGAATTTAGGGGTCTTAAAAATACCAATGTCTTTATTACGATGCATGAAAAAGCCCTTTTAGAGATAGTGCATGGAAATCTGAACGATAGATTATTCGCACCTCTTTGAAATATTCTCAACTTAATAAAAATTGCTGTGTAACTAATTAGTGTTTATGTGTAATAGGTTTTTCTCAAGGATTGACATAGAGAAACATAAGGAGTACTGTGTGCTGATTCTTCATGGAAAAGGGAGTGTTTTGTGGACTGTTGACTGCTCTCAGGAAAGAACCTAGTGCTACAGTTCAGTGGACTGTAAAGTTTTAGGGTAGTGTTAGTTCAGGTGCAGTAAAAAGTTGTTTGCTGAAGATAAAAAACAAATTCTTTTCCTAAAAAAAGAAGGGGAGGACACGAAAATGAACAGGTGAATGTAAAATTGACTAGTACCTTGAATTTGGTGGTGGTTTGGTTGTTAAGTCGTATAACTCTGCAGTCCCATGGACTGTAGCTCACCAGGCTCCTCTCTGCATGGGATTTCCTAGGCAAGAATACTGGAGTAGGTTGCCAAGACATAACTTTTTAAAAGCAGAATTCAGTTATTTTCAGTTCTTTTTTTTTTTTTTGGCCGTACGGTGTGGCTTACAGAATTCTAGTTCTCTAACCAGGAATTGAACCTGGGCCATGGTGGTGAAAGCACCTAGTCCCAGCCACTTGGCTGTCAAGGAATTCCCCTAATTCAAGTGTTGTGATACACAATAAGCCAAAGTGTTAACTGAAAAGGGGAAGCAATGAATATCAAGTTGACCAGCTAGCTCATCAAATTAGTATCTTTCTCTTTAGGTACTAGTGATACCAAAGTCTTGGTAAAAAGATTCCAGTCACTATAAACAGAAAAACCCCTAAAATTTCCAAGAATTAAATAGAGATGTCAGGATCTATATGCAGAAAACCATAAGACTTGGTCAAAGAGTATAATTTTTAAAAAAACTGAATAAATACAGTCATACCTACTTTATGTCAGAAGTGATTTTTTCTTTGCATTTTTATAATTTGGATAGCATTAGTGATGAGCGGTTAGATACACTCTTGTTTTTTACTGACATACAATCATATGTCAAGCTCCTTTTGTTTGTCTTTTTGCTTCCATACAATTTTTTAAAGAGAAATCCTTTGGAGCGGAATTTAGGGGTCTTAAAAATACCAATGTCTTTATTACGATGCATGAAAAAGCCCTTTTAGAGATAGTGCATGGAAATCTGAACGATAGATTATTCGCACCTCTTTGAAATATTCTCAACTTAATAAAAATTGCTGTGTAACTAATTAGTGTTTATGTGTAATAGGTTTTTCTCAAGGATTGACATAGAGAAACATAAGGAGTACTGTGTGCTGATTCTTCATGGAAAAGGGAGTGTTTTGTGGACTGTTGACTGCTCTCAGGAAAGAACCTAGTGCTACAGTTCAGTGGACTGTAAAGTTTTAGGGTAGTGTTAGTTCAGGTGCAGTAAAAAGTTGTTTGCTGAAGATAAAAAACAAATCTCAAGACTGTTGCCTAAAAAGAAGCAGGAAGTTCTGGGCAGAGCCACTTATATTATAAATGCAATTTCAGTTTTCTTTTTTTTCCCCTCACAATAAAGCAAGCCGATTATTCCTGGTTTGTTCAAGAAAAGGTATTCTATCAGCTAGAGTCTGGCTTTACTTATTAAGGTGTAACCACATAGGAGAAAGATGTTGTTTAAAGGTTTTTTTCGCACTACATATTTATCAAACATCATCATTTGGATTGGGTTTCTAGAAGAAAATTTCAGTTTGACTTCACCATTTGGGATTTTTCTGCTTGTTCTAATTTTTAAAGGGATGTTTAGTATACTTCACTTTCAGAGAATACACTACTTAATAATGCTGGATGCTGGCATTGAATAGCTGTCAGAGTCCACTGTGAAATTAGCAAAATGATGAAAAAAACTAATTACTCATTCTCAAATTTGGTCTTCTTAACTAGGTATAAACATTTTCCCCAGCCGCTTGATTTTTGTTTATGTTATGTATTTAAGGTGATTATTACATTTAGATTATTAATCAAGAAGCTAAGGAATACCTTTTCAGGACCACAGCTGGAAGTTTGTTAGAATTTAGTCTGCCTTCAGATTTCAAGGAGTCAGTCATACTGATCTGAGGCCACTACCTCTAAATAAATAGCTTTCTCTGATAAAGTAGAATGTTTTGAAAACATTACAAGAAAATTCTGAGGTACACTGTAGTTGAGTTTAGGTGTTGTTACATTACTTGTAAGATTTTTTTTCCTGGGAATAGAAGCTTACAAGATTTTTAAAGATGTTTGCTTTTCTGTATAGCGCCACCAAGTATGCTGGTGAAGGATGAGTATGTTCATGACTTCGAGGGACAGCCGTCATTATCCTCTGAAGGGCATTCAATTCAGACCATCCAGCATCCGCCAAGCAATCGTGCCTCGACAGAGACATACAGCACCCCCGCTCTCTTAGCTCCATCCGAGTCTAATGCTACCAGCACCACCAACTTTCCCAACATTCCTGTGGCTTCCACAAGTGAGTTGTAGAGTCATATGTCGTCAGCAGGATGACCTCTCCTAACCGTTGAATGTTTGTAGGTAGTCACTTGGAGGAAATCTCCAAGTAAGTGAGCAGTAGAAGTACTATGGTGTCTTTTAGAGGTTAAATAGAGTTAAATAGGCTTTTGAGCTGTCCTAGAGAAAAAATGAGGTTTGTAATTTTAAAAATTAAAATATAATATAATATAATAGAACACAAACAGTTTTATGTTGATATATAGTCACTTGGAATTTAAGTAATGCTTTAAATCAGTGGTCTCATTTGTACTTTATTACATGCACAAGAAGTCTATTGAGTTTTCAGATGTATTGTAGAGAAATATTTAAGTAGATAACAAGTAGTTTTGAACCAAGATGTTTATAGAAATCTGTGTTCATGGAACTGCAAGCTTTCTTCTAATCAGTGGTTTTATTTTGGTTAATCTGGCAGGTTACTTTATGATAGTCATCTTAGTCTCCAGTTGTAGAAACTTATTAGAAAAAAGGATCTTGACAAATTTGTTTGTAACATATAACCCTTAAGATAGATGTTAAGTATTCTAGTCAGTTTTGGAGTAAAGCTAAATTCTATGTATCTCTTTTTTTCCCCCCTGATGAGAAGTCTATTTTAAAACGATTCTTACCTTTGTAAGAGGTACCGCACTCTCTGCTGTGTCATGGAGGCAGAAGGCTGTTTAGGTGCCGCCTTTCTTGGGGCCTGGTCAAGGCAATAATGGACTTATTTTCACAGCCACCAAAGGCTAGACGGTTTTCAACTTGGCAAATGGAGTGGCCTTTTTAAAATTTTAATTGGAGTATAGTTGCTTTACACTGCTGTGTCAGTTTCGGCTGTTTAGCAAAGTGAATCAGCCCTACGTGTACATGTATCTCCTCTTTCTTGGACTTCTTCCCATGTAAGTCACCACGGAGCACTGAGTAGAGTCCCCTGTGCTGTACAGTAGGCTCTCATAGCTATCTGCTTTACACAAAGTAGTGTGTCTATGTCAGTCCCAGTCTCCCAGTTCATCCGCGCCCCCATTGTTTTCTTTTTTTTTAAATTAATCAGAACAGGGTCTAGGCATTTGTATTGTGTTCTTTGTACCTAGATGCTAAGGAGACTGTGTCTCTACCCACAACAGCAGTGAATTGCTGACACATCTGGACTGATAACTTTGCTAGTTTGATATGAAAGGAAGCATTGTTCTGTTTGCTTTAATATCAAATCAGATGCAGCATAGAAATTTGATCTTTGGAACAAATGAAGGACTTATTTCTACAGTTAAATTTCAAATAAAGTGCACCAAATTTCCCCCTCTTTATTTTACCTTTTCAAACAATATCCTTTGTACTTGCTACATAAGATGACAGTGTTCATATAGACAGAGTATTCCAGGAATGTTGGACCATATAAGTTAAACACATGCTTTAGAACCTGAGTTTTTAACACTGGGTGCTTCTGTTATCTCTCCACTTTTTATTTACCAGTTTGGGAATATAAGTTGGTAAACAGAGTGGGTGGAGAAGGAAAATAAGAGAAGGTACCTTATAGCCGTTTGAACACGGATTAGTGCCACTTACATCTATTTCTACTACCTGAAGGTGGAATTTGCATGCCTTTGCTGATGCTTGCTGGAGTAACTTCATTTAAACTGTTATGTCCCTTGAGGCCATGTCCTATTCAAGACTAGAAAAGTGATTATAATGGATAATTTTGTCTTTGTGTTTTTTGGATATATTTTCATAATGAGTAGTGATTACTGTAAGTTTTAGAATTTGTTGCAGAATGTTTCCATAGATCTTGAAAGACATATTGATAAAATTAGAAGAAGGAAAAGAAATTGGACTAATGTAGGATTGTTAAACTGAGTAGTTCAGTTTCATTTTATGTACTTGGAATTGTGTAATGAAAGTACTCAGTACAGATAACTGCAGTGGGCTTTTTTTGTTGTTGTTTTGTTTTAATACAGAGACTATAACATCATTACTCAATTACACCTTTTTTTGGCCTTTTTTTAAATTGATATTCTATTTATTTATTTTTTATCCATCTTTATTCTTCTGCCTGTGTGAGCCTCCCATTGCAGTGGCCTTTCTCGGTGCAGAGCTCTGGCTCTGGGCTTATGCGCTTCAGAATGCTGGCTTATTATTGGACACACCAGTCCAGCTGCTCTGTGGCACATGGGATCTTCCCAGGCCATGGATCGAACCGGTGCCCCTTGCACTGCAAGGCAGACTCTTTACCCATTGGACCACCAGGGAAGCCCTGCAGTGGGCTTTCTGTTTATTTGGCACCTGAATATCTTCAGAGATTCTGTCTAAATTAAAGGTTTACTTTCTCTTGTATAGTGACAGTTTTTGTAAGATAACTAGGAGTATGTAACATGTATAATTATTAAAAGCAAAAGCAAATACATAATTAACCTTTAAAGATAACCTGCGAAAATTTGAGAGGGATGAGTAGGAGGGGAAGTTGCTGAAAATGCCATCTTTAAAAATAAATAGTTTGGGGAGGGGCTTCCCTGATGGTCCAATGGGGAAGGACGCTGCCTTGCAGTGCAAAGGGGCACCGGTTTGATCCCTGGCCTGCGAAGATCCCACGTGCTGCGGAGCAACTGGACTGATGTGGCCAACTACCACATGTGCCAAGAGCCGTTGCTCTGCAGCGAGAAAGGCCACTGTGATGGGAGGCCCACAGTGGCCAAAGAACAAAGATAAATAGATGAAAGACCAATAGAAGTGGCCTGAAAAAAACCCCCAAAAAACCCTTAAAAATAAATAGTTTGGGGAGTATTGCAATAGTCTCTTTAGCTTTTAATTTTATAGCTTTTAATTTTCCTTAGCCTTAAGGAAATCTCATTTGTAGCAAGAAGAAAAATGTCCCTTTTTCTTGATACTTTGAGGTATCATTGCATATTTAAGCAATGGTGTCATTTACTCTCTTTTATCTGATTACACTCCCCTATAGATGAGAAGAGATTGAGGTAATGCCAATAACAAATAACAATTATGGAATTACAGTGCTTTCCAAGTAAGATGCGCAGTTGACTTAATACTTGCTTGAAAAAATTTAGCTTTTCCATAAAGTCTTAAAAATGTAAGCAATTTCACAGGATGGTTTTAAATAAAATAGTTCTGTTTTATATATACAGAGAGGGCAAGGCAACTAGTTTCTTGTAAATCCAGGAATATGATATGTTCTTAGAGGCAGTTCCTGATTTTTAAAAGTACATGAAAAAATTTTAAAATAGACTTTTTCCTGTTTTGTTTATTTAAACCAGGAGCTGCTGTGTTAATTGAACAGTGGAGCTTACCTTTTTTTCTTAACTTTCTCACTGTACCCATTAATTCTATTTAAAATACTTGCCTGCTCTGCTTTTTTTTTTTTTAATTGAACTCTAGTATTCTGCCATTATCAGTACCAGTGCTGATAATAATGAACTTTCCCATTTTCAACGTTTCCTTGAGCCTGGACTTTGGGAGTCCTGATTAGAAAGGTCCAAAGCTATATGGAATGGTTGGGGCGAGCTGATGTGCTTATGAAGAAGTTACTAAAATAGGCTTGACCTGTATTGAGGTTTTTCTGACTTTTGGAGAATATTTGTGAAGAAATGGGCCAGTAAATTTAGTTAGATATTCCTTAAAGATAGAATAATTGTGAACTTCTTCAAGTTAAGGATTGCCTTTATAGATGACCATGGGGTTTTTTATTTGATAGGCCACGGGTGAGTTCCACTCTTTTCTCATCTTTATAATTGTGACTGTCAGGTCTAATTAATCCTTTACATCTTTTGCAGTGGCCAAAGAACAAAGATAAATAGATGAAAGACCAATAGAAGTGGCCTGAAAAACCCCAAAAACCCTTAAAATAAATAGTTTGGGAGTATTGCAATAGTCTCTTTAGCTTTTAATTTTATAGCTTTTAATTTTCCTTAGCCTTAAGGAAATCTCATTTGTAGCAAGAAGAAAAATGTCCCTTTTTCTTGATACTTTGAGGTATCATTGCATATTTAAGCAATGGTGTCATTTACTCTCTTTATCTGATTACACTCCCTATAGATGAGAAGAGATTGAGGTAATGCCAATAACAAATAACAATTATGGAATTACAGTGCTTTCCAAGTAAGATGCGCAGTTGACTTAATACTTGCTTGAAAAAATTTAGCTTTTCCATAAAGTCTTAAAAATGTAAGCAATTTCACAGGATGGTTTTAAATAAAATAGTTCTGTTTTATATATACAGAGAGGGCAAGGCAACTAGTTTCTTGTAAATCCAGGAATATGATATGTTCTTAGAGGCAGTTCCTGATTTTTAAAAGTACATGAAAAAATTTTAAAATAGACTTTTTCCTGTTTTGTTTATTTAAACCAGGAGCTGCTGTGTTAATTGAACAGTGGAGCTTACCTTTTTTTCTTAACTTTCTCACTGTACCCATTAATTCTATTTAAAATACTTGCCTGCTCTGCTTTTTTTTTTTTTAATTGAACTCTAGTATTCTGCCATTATCAGTACCAGTGCTGATAATAATGAACTTTCCCATTTTCAACGTTTCCTTGAGCCTGGACTTTGGGAGTCCTGATTAGAAAGGTCCAAAGCTATATGGAATGGTTGGGGCGAGCTGATGTGCTTATGAAGAAGTTACTAAAATAGGCTTGACCTGTATTGAGGTTTTTCTGACTTTTGGAGAATATTTGTGAAGAAATGGGCCAGTAAATTTAGTTAGATATTCCTTAAAGATAGAATAATTGTGAACTTCTTCAAGTTAAGGATTGCCTTTATAGATGACCATGGGGTTTTTTATTTGATAGGCCACGGGTGAGTTCCACTCTTTTCTCATCTTTATAATTGTGACTGTCAGGTCTAATTAATCCTTATTTACTGTATAAAGCCATAGGATTGCATCTGTAAATGTACCATATTAATGTCTTCTTGTTCCTCTAGGTCAGCCTGCCAGTATCCTGGCAGGCAGCCATAGTGAAGGATTGTTGCAGATAGCTTCAGGGCCTCAGCCAGGACAGCAGCAGAATGGATTTACTGGTCAGCCAGCTACTTACCATCATAGTATGTACATACTTTTTAAAATCTTTTCAGTAGTTGAGAAAAAATAGGCAGACTTTATAAAAGCAAATTAATCCATGTGGGCCTTAATTTTTAGACAGCACTACCACCTGGACGGGAAGTAGGACTGCACCATACACACCTAATTTGCCTCACCACCAAAACGGCCATCTTCAGCACCACCCGCCTATGCCGCCCCATCCCGGACATTACTGTAAGCTCTTATTTTTGTTGTAAGGGCCTTTTCTTTTTGAGAACTTTGTTTTCTATTTTTTAAAAAATGTTTTTGCATCTTTTATTCATCTTACATTTTCGTTTCATTAAATGATTAGTGCTTTTCAGTTTTTCATAGTTATCATACCTTTGTTTCAGAGGATTGATATTTACAAGGCACTTTTATTTCTTTGTTGCTGATGTTCATTAACACCACATTGATTGCCATTCATTTGTTTGTTGTGTATATGTTCCTAGATCTCATGCTATTTGTATATCCATCCTGAGTGGATTGAAACTCCTTGAGTGGCATGATCTCAAGGTTTCTCCCGCCGTGGGGTTCAGCATACCGCAGACACTCAGATGTTAAATCTGCCATTACTTTGCGCAGGCTTGATTGCGGGGAGTACCCTACTGATAACTGTAGCTTGTAGTTTCAGGCAGAGTAGGAACACTGTTCTTTTGGCCTAGTGAAACCAAGAGTATAAGTCTTTCATACATGTTAAATCCCTTCTTCTCCATTATAAGATGAGTAGTACCAAAGGCAACTTGGAAAATACACAGAGGAGTAAACGTGAAAAGAAAATATTGCCCAGAATTCTACTATCTAGAGATACCTACTTCTAGTATTTTACCATGTTTTTCTTTCTGGTCATATAATTGGTATATGTATTAATTTGGAAGGAGGAGGAAACCAGACTGTGAATATGTCATTGTACCTTGCTTTCTTATGGTTACGTTACTGTTTTTCCATGTCTTAAGAGTGAACTCTTACTGGCTGGCTGGGCCAGCGTAGTTGTTAAGCATGCTGAGAATGGATGCTTAACTGGCTATGTGACCATTGGCAAGTTATTTAACCTCCCTACGCCTTATTGGTAATAATAGTATCTATCTTAAGGGATGTTGTAAAAAGTAAATGTAATAATTTATGTAATTTGTTTAACACCATGTCTTAACACATAATAATCTCTCAGTTATATTACCTACTTTAATTAGTGTGTAAATATTCTTAATAAATCATAAATACTTATTTTAAAATGGACCTAACAATCTGAATTATTATGTATTACATTTTGAATTATACTGTATTACATGTTATCTGAATAATTTACATATAATTTACACTAAATTTTGCATGTACAACTATTATAAATTAATATCACATATCACATTGAAATGTTGGCTATTAAGTGTCTGCAAAAGCACTTCAAGAAGAAAGAAAAAAAGCAGTTCAAGAATATTTGCTTACTCTAATTATAAAATAAACTCAAGTTTTTAAGTTCTTAGATATTGTATAATCTTGATCTAAACAATTCCTAAGGCATGATAGTTATATTTAAAGGTTTATTAAAAGTTTCAGCACTGGAAAACTTTTAATAAATGAAAATGGGATTTTTATTGTTTTTTCTTTAGGGCCGCCAGTTCACAATGAGCTTGCATTCCAGCCTCCCATTTCTAATCATCCTGGTAAGTGTATTTCAGAATTGATCACCTACATTTACTTTTCCTTTATGGCAGTTGAAGCATACATACACACAGAGGTTTAAATACAATAACTGCACAGGAACTTAACTTTTCTGATAAGCACAATACTCATGGCATTAGTTAATCAATAGTTTACCAGTAACTGATATAATTACACATAAACTGTCCATATTTGATTGTTTTTAACTGTCTATAGGAAACGACAAAATCCATCCATATTTTAGCTAAAATATAAATTACCAAAATACTGTTTTTAAGACACATTTGATACATAAATATGCAGCTGGAGAAACCATATTACAGAATAGAACAGCAGTAACACTAGCTTAAAAAGCCAAGAAGCATCTTAAGTAGAGGCTGAACAGGGAAACAGTTCTCTGTGTCTGTCTTGGGTCGAGTCAGGACTCTGGTTGCCTGGAATTTAGAAACTATCTGCATTAAGTTCAGTTTAAGACAGTAGACTAAACAGCTAAGTTGGTTTCAATCATAGAAATCGTAGAACACAGAGTTTGGAAATAAAAGAAAACGCTGAAGGCTTCTTAACCTAAACATAGAATTTTGATTTGTTTTTCTTCCATTCTATCTTATCTATTTTTCTTTTGTTTAGAAAGATGCAAATACATAGTTTCAATTTATCACCTTAATTTTTCCCCAGTTAAAAAAATTTTGTTTAATTATGAAGAATTTCAGCATATACCAAATACCAGTATAGAAAATCCCCCTTGTTGTACTCATTTCTCAGTTTCCTCTGTTATCAACTACTGGCCAGTCTTGTTTCTTTCATACCCTCACCTACTTTTCATCCCCTTACCTGTTATCAGGATAGAAGCACTATATAATTATTTGATACATAAATATTTCCATTTGTATTTCCAATGAAGATTTTTAAAAATATATAACTACAGTAATCATAATAAGGTCAATTTAAAGAGTAACTCACCGTTCCTCTAATGTACATTATTTTCTTAAACAGTGTTCTGTTAGCTATGATTTTTGTTGATTCTGACTTTTCTTCCAGCTGTTAAAAAAGAAAAGCGTTGAGGGTTAAGATCTTTATGCTTGTAATTCATCTCATATTTCAGTTTAGGCAGTTTAAAAAATTTCTGTGTCAAAGGCTAAATTGCTCTAATGGTCACATTGGAGCTTGAGAACTGTTTTGCCATGCTCAACAGTAGTAGATACGATCGTTTCATTCACTTCTACTGATTTGGGAGGGAAATATTTGTTTTGATAAGGAGAAAAACGCTGCTGGTGGGACAGAAATATTTTTGA
This sequence comes from Tragulus kanchil, assembly GCA_022376925.1. Classification (NCBI taxonomy): domain Eukaryota; kingdom Metazoa; phylum Chordata; class Mammalia; order Artiodactyla; family Tragulidae; genus Tragulus; species Tragulus kanchil. The sequence goes on from JAIOJX010000003.1 coordinate 142,893,200, forward strand.
ACCATACACATTTACTAGTTGAGCAAACTGTAGGAGATGGTGGGGGACAGAGGAGCCTGGCCTGCTGCCTTCCTGGGGTGACGAAGAGTCAGACACAACTTAGCGACTGAACAACAGCAACGACATGTTACTAGTTACACGTGCACTGTTTTTGACCATCCATATTTACCTGTTAAATTATCTTTTTTAGTGGATTATCTATATGTTATTTGCACATTTTTGTGATTTTGAACATTCTTTTGTGGGTCGAAGGGATCTTGCCTTTCTCTTAACATTTTTAATTAAGAAATGTGATAAGCAGAAACACACAAAACCAGTAAACCTGTAGTCTAAGAAACGCTGAAGGCTTCTTAACCTAAACATAGAATTTTGATTTGTTTTTCTTCCATTCTATTTTCTTTTTTCTTTTGTTTAGAAAGATGCAAATACATAGTTTCAATTTATCACCTTAATTTTTCCCCAGTTAAAAAAATTTTGTTTAATTATGAAGAATTTCAGCATATACCAAATACCAGTATAGAAAATCCCCCTTGTTGTACTCATTTCTCAGTTTCCTCTGTTATCAACTACTGGCCAGTCTTGTTTCTTTCATACCCTCACCTACTTTTCATCCCCTTACCTGTTATCAGGATAGAAGCACTATATAATTATTTGATACATAAATATTTCCATTTGTATTTCCAATGAAGATTTTTAAAAATATATAACTACAGTAATCATAATAAGGTCAATTTAAAGAGTAACTCACCGTTCCTCTAATGTACATTATTTTCTTAAACAGTGTTCTGTTAGCTATGATTTTTGTTGATTCTGACTTTTCTTCCAGCTGTTAAAAAAGAAAAGCGTTGAGGGTTAAGATCTTTATGCTTGTAATTCATCTCATATTTCAGTTTAGGCAGTTTAAAAAATTTCTGTGTCAAAGGCTAAATTGCTCTAATGGTCACATTGGAGCTTGAGAACTGTTTTGCCATGCTCAACAGTAGTAGATACGATCGTTTCATTCACTTCTACTGATTTGGGAGGGAAATATTTGTTTTGATAAGGAGAAAAACGCTGCTGGTGGGACAGAAATATTTTTGAACCATACACATTTACTAGTTGAGCAAACTGTAGGAGATGGTGGGGGACAGAGGAGCCTGGCCTGCTGCCTTCCTGGGGTGACGAAGAGTCAGACACAACTTAGCGACTGAACAACAGCAACGACATGTTACTAGTTACACGTGCACTGTTTTTGACCATCCATATTTACCTGTTAAATTATCTTTTTTAGTGGATTATCTATATGTTATTTGCACATTTTTGTGATTTTGAACATTCTTTTGTGGGTCGAAGGGATCTTGCCTTTCTCTTAACATTTTTAATTAAGAAATGTGATAAGCAGAAACACACAAAACCAGTAAACCTGTAGTCTAATGAATAATGTGAAAGCCAACACCTAGAAATTTCCCTGCCCCATGCATTTTGTCTCAAAGACTTTTCCTTCCCTCTTTTAGAGATAACTACTGTCTTGCTTTCTGTGGATTTTTATTTCATTTTATGATGAATGCATCCATAGACAATCCAGTTTAGTAGTTTGGTTTTACTGCTTTTTGATATTATATACAATGGAATCATTGTATCAGAATCTTACTTCGTGTTAATAAATATATTGTGAGAAGAGGGGAAAATCTAGAGGTTTAAAAGTGAGAATTTTGCTGGCTTCAGGAAGCATCACTGAGAATCAGTAGTGGCCCCGGCAGCCTGGGGAGTCTTTGTGTTTGTATGGCTGGGTGGAAGGTGGTCTACAAGAGTGAGGGTGATGAGGGTCTGAAGAAAGACCGACCCTGGGTGAACCTTGAGGTTGGCTTGAGAGAGGTGGCAATTAGGTAGTTGTTTGGATTCAGTTTTGGATTCATCAGTTGATTTGGCCTCTTGATGGATTAATTTCATTTTTCTCGTGTTAGAACTGATGTTGAGGCCTAACAGCTCCCAGTGGTGGTTAGGAAATAGCACTTGCTAGTTATGAGGGTATGCTTCTGTAGCACCCTGCACTGACATTAAAGCCTCTGTTTATTGAGTAGAATGTGAAATGAACAATTAGTATTGGTTTGCCTTGGTGTAAAAGATTTCAAGCAGGACATCTGCTTGATGAGTTAATGTGGTTTGATCTTGATAACTAAATTGAAGAATACTTGGAAAAGCTAATATTAGATTTTCATTTCTTTTGACTACTGCTCTTTTACTTTTTGTTTGATTTTTTAAAATTATATTTATTTATTCATTTTTGGCTCTTCTGGATTTTCACTGCTGCCACAGGCTCTTCTCTAGTTGCAGTCAGTGGGCTCTCCTCTCTAGTTGAGGTGAGCAGGCTTCTTGTTGTGGTGCCTTCTTATGTTGTGGAACATGGGCTCTGGGGCACATGGGCTTCAGTAGTTGTGGCACATGGGCTCACCACTTGCGGCTCCGAGGCTCTAGAGCACAGGCTCTGCAGTTGTGGCCCACAGGCCCAGCTGTTCCACAGCATGTAGGATCTTCCCAGATCAGGGATCGAACTTGTGTCTCCTGTGTTAGCAGGCAGACTCTTTACCATTAAGCTACCAGGGAAGCCCTGCTCTTTCCCTTTTTTATGAAACTGAGGTAAGATTCATTAAATTAAATATTGACTGCAAATTAAAGTGAAGAGTTTAATCAGCATCTTTGGTCATTGATAAATGTATCCTGAATTCATAGATTTTCAAATTCAGGTTGTATTCTAGTATTTTAGAACTACCATTTAAGAGAATACTTTTATGTGTTCATAGAAGATTCTCATAGGACATCTCATTCAGATCTAAATAATAAAAGGAAGAATTCATAATGAATTCATAATTCTTTAACCACATTTTTAACTTTTTCTTTTGTTTCAGAAATTAAAGATAATGCCTCGGAGACAACATTTTCTATTATAATTGAACAACAGTTTTTTTGATAAAATTGTGCTTTGTAATACTTGACTGAGTTTTTATGTATTGTTAAAGAAATTCATGTTAAGTCAGTCTTTGAAAACCTTTCCTCTGGTCAGTGATGAGCAGCCCATAAACTTCATGAGAGCAGTTCAGCATCACTGATTTAAGGAACAGTAAACTAAAAATAGCTACATAGTAAAGTATCACCGGTCTCTTTCCCTTTCAGATGAGTTGGAATGTTAGGAAGGTAGTGTTGGAGCTGGGTAAATTCCGTCTTGCTGTTGATGCTAGCTTTTGAGAGTCTGCAGGCTTGTCACCTCTATGGCATTTGGTTCTTGGAGCAAAAGAGCTTAGAGAGATCCAGAAAGGCTTCATGAGTGTTTTCTATTACCTTCTCCAATTTTGAAAATAAGGATATTCCCTCCTAGTTGTATAGCAGATTTAGAATAGACTAGACAAGGTTTTCACCTGGTATTTTATATTCCAACACCACCAGACTCTCTGGATTACCTTTGTTACCTCCAGCGCCTCTCTCTCCTCACAGATAGTACCCTCTTGCTTTCTTGGGCCTTAGTGATCCTTTTAATTTGATGGTTTTTCATCCCTGGCCTGTGCTGCAACTCTGAAGTCAGTTTCATTTTATCCTCAGAGCTACCAGAGTGCGACTCTATTGGATGGTGTCATTGTTGTGTGTGCTCTGTCACTTCAGTCGTGTCCAGCTGTTTGTGATCCGCAGGGACTGTAGCTTTCCAGTGTTCCCTGTCCGTGGGATTCTCCAGGCAAGAATACTGGAGTGGGTTGCCATGTCCTTTTCTAGGGCATCTTCCCCACCCAGAGATCCAACCCACGTTTACTGATCTACTGCATTGCAGGCGGATTCTTTATTGCTGAGCCACCGGGAAATGATGTATGGTGTCTGAAATAATTAGGCAGACAATCCCTTTGGTGACTTGGAGATAAAGTAAGGTTTAAGTGTAGTTGCAGATGTTGTAATTTATGATGATAAAAGAATATTGTTCTTATTTAAACATGGAGATTATACAGCTCTCCCCCACTGCCCGCAAATTGACTCTCCTGGAAGAAAGATTGCTTGCTATGGCACTTTACTTGTAGATAGTGTTCTTCAGTATGAACTAGGAAATGCATGTACTTAGGTGTCATTTTTTTAAGTAACATTAAAAATATTCGTAACTTGAGGCAGTTACTTATAACACAATTTACTGTTTTGGCTGACTATTTAAAGACCTTTTTTAAGCACTGTTACCATTCATTGCTGCCAAAACAGTAGGTAATTTATATCTTGTCTTAGACAACCTCTTTAGTTTCAGCTTCAATTGGTGTATCTGCCTTTTAGGTTTGATGAAGCTTCTTTGTCTAGAGCATAATGTGATGCCTTTAATAAACAGTTTATAAGGAAGCGCTTTACAAATATTTCAAAACTAGCTTTTTAGAAGGCACTTTGTATATTGCTAGTTTTCATGTTCTAATAATAATAAAAAATCTTTAAAGGAATGTTTGTGATTATTTGGTTTTCCTGAATGGATATTCTCCTAGTTGTATAGCAGATAAAAACTAGACAAGGTTTTCACCTGGTATTTTATATTCCAACACCACCAGACTCTCTGGATTACCTTTGTTACCTCCAGCGCCTCTCTCTCCTCACAGATAGTACCCTCTTGCTTTCTTGGGCCTTAGTGATCCTTTTAATTTGATGGTTTTTCATCCCTGGCCTCTGCTGCAACTCTGAAGTCAGTTTCATTTTATCCTCAGAGCTACCAGAGTGCGACTCTATTGGATGGTGTCATTGTTGTGTGTGCTCTGTCACTTCAGTCGTGTCCAGCTGTTTGTGATCCGCAGGGACTGTAGCTTTCCAGTGTTCCCTGTCCGTGGGATTCTCCAGGCAAGAATACTGGAGTGGGTTGCCATGTCCTTTTCTAGGGCATCTTCCCCACCCAGAGATCCAACCCACGTTTACTGATCTACTGCATTGCAGGCGGATTCTTTATTGCTGAGCCACCGGGAAATGATGTATGGTGTCTGAAATAATTAGGCAGACAATCCCTTTGGTGACTTGGAGATAAAGTAAGGTTTAAGTGTAGTTGCAGATGTTGTAATTTATGATGATAAAAGAATATTGTTCTTATTTAAACATGGAGATTATACAGCTCTCCCCCACTGCCCGCAAATTGACTCTCCTGGAAGAAAGATTGCTTGCTATGGCACTTTACTTGTAGATAGTGTTCTTCAGTATGAACTAGGAAATGCATGTACTTAGGTGTCATTTTTTTAAGTAACATTAAAAATATTCGTAACTTGAGGCAGTTACTTATAACACAATTTACTGTTTTGGCTGACTATTTAAAGACCTTTTTTAAGCACTGTTACCATTCATTGCTGCCAAAACAGTAGGTAATTTATATCTTGTCTTAGACAACCTCTTTAGTTTCAGCTTCAATTGGTGTATCTGCCTTTTAGGTTTGATGAAGCTTCTTTGTCTAGAGCATAATGTGATGCCTTTAATAAACAGTTTATAAGGAAGCGCTTTACAAATATTTCAAAACTAGCTTTTTAGAAGGCACTTTGTATATTGCTAGTTTTCATGTTCTAATAATAATAAAAAATCTTTAAAGGAATGTTTGTGATTATTTGGTTTTCCTGTATGGCAAAACATTTTCATTATTCAGTTTTTGAATCACTCAGTTTTCATGTGGTCTTTTTAATTAATATTTCATCAGAAAGTGCTTTTTCCTTGACATTTTGTAAAGCAGTTAGATACACAGAATTGATAAGATTTTTGTTTTTGATATATTTTAAGAATTTATTATACTTCATTTTAAGATCTTTAGGGAGGTTTAAAAAATGTTTGTGAAAGAAAAAGAAATCTTTATGGGTGTTTTTTGTTGTTGTCGTTCTGAGTATCTTTTCATATTGTTGAAAGTTTTATGCTTCATATTCTAGTTCAGCCAAAGTTCATAAAAGGCCCAGTAATATGCAGATAAAGTTTATCGTAGAAAACTTTAATTCTCTCGTAGAAGGCCCTGCCGCCCCCCCCCCCCCGGCTCTCCAGCATGTCAGACCCCTTTCTACTTTTGCATTTTCCTTCCTCTTGAGATTCAAATTCCCAGTCTCCACATAGACATGTTGTCTCTCAGGTCTGACTTCTTCAGATAAGCTGTACCCCTGCCGTCTAGTCTGAAGGATCTTCCCATTCATCTTCTGTCCCGTTCCCTGTCTAATTTTCTTCACAGTCTTGTCATTACCTGAGTACTCTTGTTGATTTACTCACCCATTTGTTGCTTCTGCACCTCCTTAAAAATAAGGCCAGTAGGGGGCTTCCCCTTCCCCTGGTGGTCCAGTGGATAAGGACACCGCCTTGCAGTGCAAGGGGCGCCTGTTCGATCCCTGGCCTGGGAAGATCCCATGTGCCGCGGAGCGGCTGTACTGATGCGTCCAATCACCGAGCCGGAGCTCTGGCGCGCATGCGCCCAGAGCCGGCGCTCTGCGACAACGGACGCCACCGCGATAGGAGGCCCGCAGGAGCCAGAGAACAAAGACGGATGAAAACGGAGAAATGAGAGACCAATAGAAGTCCCCCTCCCTCCCCAACCCGGCCCCCGCCCAAAATAAATAAATAAATAAATATTTTTAAAAAAAAGGGCAGTAGCTGCCTTGTTTGCTCCTGTGGATGCCGTGCCTACGGTGACTCCCGCGTACCCCATAACTACCTGTTACTTAAAAAAGGAAAATCAAGTAATTTCCATGTATGTGGGCTCAGTGTAATAATTGTATTCAAACAAAATTAGAAATACTTGATCATCTATATTTGCATACGAAACCAGGTAGTGGCTTTCTTTTCCCCCAGTCATTCAAAATCTTTATTATTGTTGAATACACTTAACCCATTTTCAAAGTTAAAATCGTAGTAGTTATGAATGGACTTCACCAAAAATCCAGATGGGACAAATGACCTTTCATCAAAGACAGTTGAAAATGCCTGCTCACAGAAGCTGTGTAGTTGAAGTGTAATTAACCTTGACTCTCTTGCCTTGGGTTCCTGACTTGGTTATGCCTTTTCTCTCATTTAGGGATCTATAAATGCATATCATAAATTAATGTTACTCAAGAACACTTCTTTGAAATATGTGTTAGAATCTGTTTTTTTTTTTTTTTTTTTTAAGATTTATTTATTTATTTATTTTTGGGCGGGGGTCGGGTTGAGGAGGGAGGGGAGCGGGCAGGCCACTTCCATTGGTCCTTCATTTCTCTATGTCCGTCTTTGTTCTTTTGGCTCCTGCGGGCCTCCCATCGCGGTGGCGTCTGTTGTCGCAGAGCGCCGGCTCTGGGCGCATGCGCGCCAGAGCTCCGGCTCGGTGATTGGACACATCGGTCCAGCCGCTCCGCGGCATGTGGGATCTTCCCAGGCCAGGGATCGAACAGGCGCCCCTTGCACTGCAAGGCGGTGTCCTTATCCACTGGACCACCAGGGGAAGCCCCCCCCCCTTTTTTTTTTTAAAGAAGTTCAGACTACATAGAAAATATTATGTGTAGTCAGATGAAATATGGTAAAAATTTTATGATTCTAATTGTTTCCAGTCTTTAAGTTCCCCTGTTGATTGGGTACTCTGAAATAAGAACAGAATTCCAGATTTTAAAAATGATTTTTGTAAGCTTTAAGAATGCTAGATAATAAGCTGAAAAATAGAAGACATGGCAGTGCTTACTGTAATGCATTATAAATTCTTATGGGTGCTCTTTCCTTCAGTTAGCCTTTAAGAAAAATTTTGTCCTATGGAGTGAAAGTGAAAGCCTTGTATCTTTCTCACATGAATGGCTGTTTTCTCCCATTTGTCTCCTGTAGCTCCTGAGTATTGGTGTTCCATTGCCTACTTTGAGATGGATGTTCAAGTAGGAGAGACATTTAAGGTTCCCTCCAGCTGTCCTGTTGTTACTGTTGATGGCTATGTAGACCCTTCTGGAGGAGACCGCTTCTGCCTGGGCCAGCTCTCCAATGTCCACAGGACAGAAGCCATTGAGAGAGCAAGGTATTGGTTTTAAAAATTGAACTTTTACTTGAAGCTGTATTTTTCCATGTAAACTATGGTTTTTGAATATAGATAAAAGAATAAAGGTGTTCTTGAAAATTCAGAATTTGTAAGCATTTCACTTTAATTGTGGATGTTTGTTATTTGATAAAATACAGTCTCTCTTTAAAAGCTAGTGAGGTTTCTGTTTTGAATAGTAATTTACGGAACCCAGTTTGAAAACTAGTTTTTATTTTCTCTGACTGTATGGTATTTCCTCTCAGTATATTTACAAATTTACAAATTTACAAATTTGTAAATTTACTGAGAGGAAATAACATAAAATGAAGACATGTTTCTGCAAGTGTTATTTATAATGAAAGACTGATAGTAAAAGAAATGCCTAAGTAAATTTTAATAAGCTCTCGGTTTTACACAGTTATTAAAATATAAAAAGTTTATTTAATCAAATATAAATACTTAAGATGAAATATTACAGGAAAACGTACACAATTTTAGGTACTGTGTGCTCTCAACTCTCTAAGGGAATAGGTGTGTGTAAACATGTCATCTCAGTCCTGTCACTTTGTGACTTTGGCAAATTATCTACTCTCCAAGTCAATGCTGTCTAGCAGAATTTTCTGTGCTGAAGAAAGTGGTATGCCTGGGCTGTCCAGCATAGTAACTACTAGCCACACACAGCTGTTGAGCGTTTAAAATTTGGCTCATGTGATTAACTGAATTTTAAAATTAATTTTATTTGGATGCAAAGGTTAAATGAGAATTCATATTAACTATTGACACAATAGGCAGGTGCTTACTGTAATGCATTATAAATTCTTATGGGTGCTCTTTCCTTCAGTTAGCCTTTAAGAAAAATTTTGTCCTATGGAGTGAAAGTGAAAGCCTTGTATCTTTCTCACATGAATGGCTGTTTTCTCCCATTTGTCTCCTGTAGCTCCTGAGTATTGGTGTTCCATTGCCTACTTTGAGATGGATGTTCAAGTAGGAGAGACATTTAAGGTTCCCTCCAGCTGTCCTGTTGTTACTGTTGATGGCTATGTAGACCCTTCTGGAGGAGACCGCTTCTGCCTGGGCCAGCTCTCCAATGTCCACAGGACAGAAGCCATTGAGAGAGCAAGGTATTGGTTTTAAAAATTGAACTTTTACTTGAAGCTGTATTTTTCCATGTAAACTATGGTTTTTGAATATAGATAAAAGAATAAAGGTGTTCTTGAAAATTCAGAATTTGTAAGCATTTCACTTTAATTGTGGATGTTTGTTATTTGATAAAATACAGTCTCTCTTTAAAAGCTAGTGAGGTTTCTGTTTTGAATAGTAATTTACGGAACCCAGTTTGAAAACTAGTTTTTATTTTCTCTGACTGTATGGTATTTCCTCTCAGTATATTTACAAATTTACAAATTTACAAATTTGTAAATTTACTGAGAGGAAATAACATAAAATGAAGACATGTTTCTGCAAGTGTTATTTATAATGAAAGACTGATAGTAAAAGAAATGCCTAAGTAAATTTTAATAAGCTCTCGGTTTTACACAGTTATTAAAATATAAAAAGTTTATTTAATCAAATATAAATACTTAAGATGAAATATTACAGGAAAACGTACACAATTTTAGGTACTGTGTGCTCTCAACTCTCTAAGGGAATAGGTGTGTGTAAACATGTCATCTCAGTCCTGTCACTTTGTGACTTTGGCAAATTATCTACTCTCCAAGTCAATGCTGTCTAGCAGAATTTTCTGTGCTGAAGAAAGTGGTATGCCTGGGCTGTCCAGCATAGTAACTACTAGCCACACACAGCTGTTGAGCGTTTAAAATTTGGCTCATGTGATTAACTGAATTTTAAAATTAATTTTATTTGGATGCAAAGGTTAAATGAGAATTCATATTAACTATTGACACATAATAAGCATTATGTGAATGCTTATCATTATTACATATGAATAGGGTACTAAAAAAACAAACGTATAGAAATATCAGCTGGCTCTCTTTTGGTTATGGTATTATTACCAAAATACAGTATCCTTTATTCTTTAAAGTTTTTCAACATTGGGTATGCTATTAATCTGAACTAAAATTTATTTTTAAGTACCTATCAAAATGAAACGTGCTCCACTGTGTGTTCCGAAGGTTGCACATAGGCAAAGGTGTGCAGCTGGAGTGTAAAGGTGAAGGTGACGTCTGGGTCAGGTGCCTTAGCGACCACGCCGTCTTTGTCCAGAGCTACTACTTAGACAGAGAAGCCGGGCGTGCCCCTGGAGACGCTGTGCACAAGATCTACCCAAGTGCATACATAAAGGTGAGTTGCAGTGTTACTCAGATATTTCAGACTTGGAGAGCTCTATTTGTTGTTTAAAGAACTGAGATGGATGTAGAGGAATATAAAAATGGCTTATGTATTATAAATAATCAGAAACTACGTTTGTATTAGGACATTTGTTAAATGTTTTAGAGAAACACACGGATTCCTGAAAATACTGAGTGAAACCTCCAAATCTGTGTTCTTTTGATATTTAAAATATGTAAAAATCAGACTCTGGAATTTCATCTTAGCCCATCTTCAGGATTTTATGGAAAGGAATTCTAAAAGTAATAGCTTTGTGACTTAAGAACTGAGGAATGAAAAATTCTTCAGAACCATGTTTTTGTTCTTGGTTCTACCTGTTTATTGCTACCAACCCATATTCCTCCAGCCCCCGCATGTGTGCGTGCTCAGTTGTGTAACCCTATGGACTGTAGCCTGCCAGGCTCTTCTGTCCATAGGATTTCCCAGACAAGAGTACTGGAGTGGGTTGCCATTTCTTTCTCCAAAACCATGTTTTTTTAAGGTTAGTTATTTTGTGCATTAAATGAATTTTATTTACTATATCATTTTGCAAATTAAGTCAGAGGAATTTTTCTTTAATTATTATATGTTCAACCGATTTCAGTTTTAATTAATAACTTATACATGTTTTTGGAAGAGAATATAGTTGTAATTAGCTTAAATATATTTCTTTTTTTAAAAAAGATTTTCTTTTTTTTCCAAAAAAAAATGTATTTATTTGGCTGTGCTGGGTCTTTGTTGCTGTGCACCAGCTAAAAACAAACGATAGAAATATCATGGTTCTTTTATTATTACCAAAATACAGTATCCTTTATTCTTTAAAGTTTTTCAACATTGGGTATGCTATTAATCTGAACTAAAATTTATTTTAAGTACCTATCAAATGAAACGTGCTCCACTGTGTGTTCCGAAGGTTGCACATAGGCAAAGGTGTGCAGCTGGAGTGTAAAGGTGAAGGTGACGTCTGGGTCAGGTGCCTTAGCGACCACGCCGTCTTTGTCCAGAGCTACTACTTAGACAGAGAAGCCGGGCGTGCCCCTGGAGACGCTGTGCACAAGATCTACCCAAGTGCATACATAAAGGTGAGTTGCAGTGTTACTCAGATATTTCAGACTTGGAGAGCTCTATTTGTTGTTTAAAGAACTGAGATGGATGTAGAGGAATATAAAAATGGCTTATGTATTATAAATAATCAGAAACTACGTTTGTATTAGGACATTTGTTAAATGTTTTAGAGAAACACACGGATTCCTGAAAATACTGAGTGAAACCTCCAAATCTGTGTTCTTTTGATATTTAAAATATGTAAAAATCAGACTCTGGAATTTCATCTTAGCCCATCTTCAGGATTTTATGGAAAGGAATTCTAAAAGTAATAGCTTTGTGACTTAAGAACTGAGGAATGAAAAATTCTTCAGAACCATGTTTTTGTTCTTGGTTCTACCTGTTTATTGCTACCAACCCATATTCCTCTAGCCCCCGCATGTGTGCGTGCTCAGTTGTGTAACCCTATGGACTGTAGCCTGCCAGGCTCTTCTGTCCATAGGATTTCCCAGACAAGAGTACTGGAGTGGGTTGCCATTTCTTTCTCCAAAACCATGTTTTTTTAAGGTTAGTTATTTTGTGCATTAAATGAATTTTATTTACTATATCATTTTGCAAATTAAGTCAGAGGAATTTTTCTTTAATTATTATATGTTCAACCGATTTCAGTTTTAATTAATAACTTATACATGTTTTTGGAAGAGAATATAGTTGTAATTAGCTTAAATATATTTCTTTTTTTAAAAAAGATTTTCTTTTTTTTCCAAAAAAAAATGTATTTATTTGGCTGTGCTGGGTCTTTGTTGCTGTGCACCAGCTTTCTCTACTTATGGCGAGTGGGGGACAATCTATTTGCACAGGCTTCTCCTTGTTGTGGCTCCTCTTGTTCCGGAGCATGGGCTCTAGGTGTGTGGACTCTCATAGTGGCAGCGCACGGGGTCAGCAGTTGCGGCTCCCGGGTTCTAGAGCACTGGCTTAGTGGCCCCATGGCATGTAGTGTCTTCCCAGACCAGGGATCCAGCTGGTGTCCCCTGCACTGCAGGGTGGATTCTTAATCACTGAACCACCAGAGAAGCCCTATATTTTTAATTTTAGATTTTTCACAGTTATCCTAAGTGTCTTTAACGTTAGCTATTGTAAGTTAGTGGAATTAACTCTGCCTCATCACTTAGTCCTAGGAAATTGCTTAGCACACAAATAGAATTAACCTTTATATTTGTGTTTTGTAATTTTTCTACAAGGTATTTTACTTACTTGTGCTGTAGTTATTTTTAATTGGTGCTGGATTTCCTTATATACTTTGTAGTCTGTATATGTAATGTATGTTGGCAAAAGTGTGTTTTCAGATGGTTTTATTTTTCCCTCCTTGTCATTGCTTCTCCCTGGAGGGCAGTTTTGCTGTGGTCTGGCACACTGGGATGCACAGCTCAGACCTGTTCTTATATTTATTTATTTGCCATTAAAATTGGTCATTTATTACCTGACTGGTTACACACAAGTTATACAATCTTTTGAACTCCTTAATATCATTTTCAAAACAAAGAAAATGATACTACTTACCTATTCTAAGTTGTAGTAAGACAGTAAAGAAGATAGGAGAGAAAGTCTCGGGCATATAAATCAGACATGCACACCAAAGGGCAGTTAGCTACAGAAATAAAGTGAATTTTATTTACTATATCATTTTGCAAATTAAGTCAGAGGAATTTTTCTTTAATTATTATATGTTCAACCGATTTCAGTTTTAATTAATAACTTATACATGTTTTTGGAAGAGAATATAGTTGTAATTAGCTTAAATATATTTCTTTTTTTAAAAAAGATTTTCTTTTTTTTCCAAAAAAAAATGTATTTATTTGGCTGTGCTGGGTCTTTGTTGCTGTGCACCAGCTTTCTCTACTTATGGCGAGTGGGGGACAATCTATTTGCACAGGCTTCTCCTTGTTGTGGCTCCTCTTGTTCCGGAGCATGGGCTCTAGGTGTGTGGACTCTCATAGTGGCAGCGCACGGGTCAGCAGTTGCGGCTCCCGGGTTCTAGAGCACTGGCTTAGTGGCCCCATGGCATGTAGTGTCTTCCCAGACCAGGGATCCAGCTGGTGTCCCCTGCACTGCAGGGTGGATTCTTAATCACTGAACCACCAGAGAAGCCCTATATTTTTAATTTTAGATTTTTCACAGTTATCCTAAGTGTCTTTAACGTTAGCTATTGTAAGTTAGTGGAATTAACTCTGCCTCATCACTTAGTCCTAGGAAATTGCTTAGCACACAAATAGAATTAACCTTTATATTTGTGTTTTGTAATTTTTCTACAAGGTATTTTACTTACTTGTGCTGTAGTTATTTTTAATTGGTGCTGGATTTCCTTATATACTTTGTAGTCTGTATATGTAATGTATGTTGGCAAAAGTGTGTTTTCAGATGGTTTTATTTTTCCCTCCTTGTCATTGCTTCTCCCTGGAGGGCAGTTTTGCTGTGGTCTGGCACACTGGGATGCACAGCTCAGACCTGTTCTTATATTTATTTATTTGCCATTAAAATTGGTCATTTATTACCTGACTGGTTACACACAAGTTATACAATCTTTTGAACTCCTTAATATCATTTTCAAAACAAAGAAAATGATACTACTTACCTATTCTAAGTTGTAGTAAGACAGTAAAGAAGATAGGAGAGAAAGTCTCGGGCATATAAATCAGACATGCACACCAAAGGGCAGTTAGCTACAGAAATAAAGTGAACTTATTACTATAGGCCTTATCCTTTTGATTAGGATCTTATAACATGTTCATGATAAGTAAGTGTACAAAATAGTAATGACTCTCCCAAACATTTCAATTCTTATATTTAGAAGGTAGAAAAATTCTGTCTCTTGAGGAGATTGAGTTGAAATCACCAGGTATGCTAAGGGTGTGAAGTCCTGTTGCATAGATTTCTCTGGTGCTTACCCATGCCGTGAACGAGAATTTTATACCTAGAGGCATTTCTGACTTAACTGTCAAACTGTCTTACCAGCATTCCATTCCTGATCGGGTGTCCAGGCCATCCCTCACAGAGCCTGTCTGCTTTTTCCTTCCGTATCAGCCTTAAAAGTCAGGTTCCTCTCCTGTACACTACCTGTTTGGTACTGGTACCTAAAGTACCTTCTGTCTTTGGACCCTGCTCTCCACTGTGGATTTTGTTTATCCATCATCATTTAGTGGACCTACAGGTTGTTTCTGTATGATCAGGAATATCTTTGGGATTTGAGCCAAAAAGAATATTTAAAACCTTGGGTTACCTTGAATTGTCTTTATCAGCAGTTCAGTCAAATTCTGAAAGGAGATGTTTGTGTTTCAGTGAAAGCCTTAGCTTTACCATCCAGTATGACAGAGGAAACCTCTTATGGTGTAGACAGAGTGTGTAGTGAGAGAGGCAGCCTGGGTTTCCGTTAGCAAGGTAGTCAATAATTATGTCTTTTGATGTGAGTGCTGTAGTTACATAAATAACCCACATGGAAAGATTTGCCGAGATACTTAATGAATCATTTTTATTACTCTGTAGATAAAAGTCATAGTGTCTTAAAATTTCATCCTTGTGGTTAACTGTAATATGCGCTTTTGGTGTGAGCATAGATTTCCTTCTCCAGGGGATCTTCTCGACCCAGGGAACAGAGCTGAGTCTCCTCCATCTCCTGCATCGGCAGGCACATTCTTTACCACCTGCCCCACCTGGAAAGCCTCATAGAATCATCAGTGCTCCTGATGTTAGCATAGATTTAGACTAAGTCATTGTTAGTATTGTTCAAAACATATTGTAAAGAACCTATGAGAGTCTTATGAAGACTCCTGAGGTTCCCTTGAACAGCAAGGAGATCAAGCCAGTCAATCCTAAAGGAAACCAACCCGGAATATTCATTGGAAGGACTAATGCTGAAGCTGAAGCTGCAGTATTTTGGTCATCTGATGCAAACAACTGACTCACTGGAAAAGTCCCTGATGCTGGGAAAGACTGGAAGGCAGGAGGAGAAGAGTTACGTCAGAGGATGAGGTGGCTGGATGGCATCACGTGAACTTGGGCTCCAGGAGATGGTGAGGGACAGGGAAGCCTAGTGTGCTGCAGTCCATGAGGTTGCAAGGAGTCAGACAGGACTGGGCAAGGGCACAATAAAGAACCTATGTGTGGGGCTTCCCTGGTGGTCCAGTGGGTCAGGACACCGCCTTGCAGTGCAAGGAGCGTTGGTTCGATCCCTGGCCTGGGAAGATCCCACCTGCCGAGGGGCGGCTGGACCGATGTGTCCAATCACCGAGCCGGAGCTCTGGAGCGCATGCGCCCAGAGCCGGCGCTCTGCGACGACAGAGGCCACTGCGATGGGAGGCCCACATGGGCCAAAGAACAAAGATGGATGAAAATGGACAAATGAAAGCCCAATAGAAGTGGCCCACCCACCCCCTCCCTCCCCAACCCGCCCCCCTGCCAAATAAATAAATAAATATTAAAAAAAAAAAAAAGAAGAACCTATGTGTGAAGATCACTTGATTATTTTTAATTAGTCATGGTAAAGGTGGCTCGAACCCAGGAAACTTGTAAGTTGTTATACTTCCTCCTCCCATATAAAGAGATTATATAGGGGCTATGCTAAATTAATGATGGTTTTTTTATGGTTGTACTTGTGCTGAGCGCTAAGTTGCTTCAGTTGTATCCGACTCCGTGCGACCCTAGCCTGCCATGCTGCTCTGTCCATAGGATTCTCCGGGCAGGAATACTGGAATGAATTGCCATGCACTCCTCCAGGGGGTCTTCCCGACCCAGAGGTCAAACCCGCATCTCTTACATCACCTGCATTGGTAGGCAGGTTCTTAACCATTAATGCCACCTGGGAAGCATGGTTGTACATACCTAAATGTAAAACTTAAAACTCCCAGAGGGGCTTCCCTGGTGGTCCAGTGGGTAAGGACACCGCCTTACAGTGCAAGGGGCGCCGGTTCGATCCCTGGCCTGGGAAGATCCCACGTGCCGCGGAGCGGCTGGACCGATGTGTCCAATTACCGAGCTGGAGCTCTGGAGCGCATGCACCCAGAGCTGGTGCTCTGCGACAACAGAGGCCACCGCGATGGGAGGCCCACGTGGGTCAAAAGAACAAAGATGGATGAAAATGGACAAATGAAAGCCCAATAGAAGTGGCCCGCCTGCCCCCCTCCCTCCCAAACCCGCACCCCCACCCCCCCCAAAAAAAACTAAAAAACTCCCAGAGGTTGGAGAAAACCTACAAGACCTTGTGTATGGCAGTGACTTTTTCGATAAAACATCAAAGGCAGAATCCATGGAAGAAACAGTTGATAGACCGGATTTGATTAAAATTTAAAATGTCTGCTCTATTAAAGATGTCGTCGAGAGAATGAGAAGATTTAGCCACTGACTGGGAGAATATATTTGCAAAAGACACATCTGATAAAGGAACGTCATTGAAAATACAGAAAACACTTAAAACTCAACAGTAAGAAAACAGTTTTAAAAGGGGCAAAAGACCTGAATTGGTGCTCCAGTGGAGAGGATATATCAACAGCAAGTAAGCATATGAATAGATGGACAGCCTCATATGTCATTATGAAACTGTGAGAGGTACCACTGCACGCTTGTGGAATGGTTGGAATCCACAGCAGTGACCACGTCAAAGGTTGGTGAGGATCAGGAGCAGCTCTCGGTCATTACTGGAGGAAACGCAGAGCAGTACCGCCACTCTGGAAGGCTGTTTGGTTCCTTAGAGCATTCGTATTCTAGCCATGCAGTCCACCAGGCAGCACTCCTTAACATTTACCCAGATGATTCAAAAACTTAGGTCCACGAGAAAACCTGCACATGGATGTTTACAGCAGCTTTATTCACAACTGCCGAAAACGTACAAGCAACCTACACCCTTCAAGAGATGAACAGATAAATAAACTGTGGTACATCCACAGAGTGGAATATTACTCAGCATTGAAAAGAGATGAGCTATTAAGTTACGGAAAGCTATTAACTGCATGTTACCAAGTGAAAGAAGTCAATCTGTAAAGGCTCCACACGTACTGTGTGATTCTGAGGTTCTGGGAGAGGTAAAACTGTGGAGACAGTAGGGAGAGGAGTTGTTTCCAGTCGTAGAGAGGAGGGGAAGGATGCCCAGGAGTGCTTCAGAGGATCTTAGGGCAGAGAAACACTCTGTTTAGGACAGTGAAAATAGACTGTAGCATTAGACACATATCACTATGCATCTGTCTAAACCCATAGAATCATTAAACCAAGAATGAGACCTAATGTAGCTTGACTTCCGGGAATAATGGTGTGTTACTGTAGGCTCATCGACTGTAACAGGTGTGCCACTGTGGTGTGGGATGTGACGGGAGAGAGGTGGTACTTGAGTAGGGGTGGAGCACTCTTTCCTGTTTTGCTTAATTATATCATGAACCTAAAACTTCCCTAAAAACTTAAGTTTGAGAATTTCCTTCTTGGTAAAAAAAAAAAAACAAAAAACACGTTGCTGGAAAGCTAATTGGCTTTTCATTGAGTCCCTACTTTGTACTGTGCTCCTAAGGCATTCTGAGAGGTCACAGCGCAGTGGAAAAGTTTAGAATCTCATAGACTCTTGGGCATAGTAAAAAACAGTGTTTTGTTTTTTTTTCTGGACATTGTGGATTTTCTGATTTCCAGACCTGACTTTGTGTCCTGCTTCCTGTCCTGAAGTGTTTTGGATTGATAGCTTGGTTAGGTAATAAATACATCTGTATTTGACAAGTTTGAGAAGTTTCTATCCAGAGGCTGGGATAGTATACGTTTTGTCCATTGTTGATGCTGGAAGATAGTCATTGAGTAGAAAAATAAGTATAGGAATTTGGTTTGCTATTTGGAGAGGACTCTTTTTTTTTAATAATAATTTTTATTTTGCTTTTTACTTCGGAGAGGATTCTTTTTTTTTTTTTTTAAACTTTTATTTATTTATTTTTGGCTGTGCTGGGTCTTTGTTGATGTCTGGGTTTAGCTGCTCTGTGGTATGTGGGATCTTCCCGGGTCAGGGATCGAACCTGTGTCTCCTGCATTGGCAGACAGATTCTTATCCACTGAGCCACAAAGGAAGCCCTTCGGAGAGGATTCTTTTGTTTATTATTGTTGTGTGGTCTTATGATTCATATATATACCACGACTAAAGACAATAAGAATTTTTTTCGGGCATCTGAAAACTAATGATTTGGGTTTTAAACCTGTTGTTTATGTGATAAAGTTCTCTATTATGCATTTTCAATTTCTTTTATTGTCAAGGATAATTATGTTTGCTCATATTTGGGTTTAGTACGTAGTAGAAGGATTTTTTAAAACTATGTTTTGCTCTTGATGAAGGAGTAATGGTCACATGGTTCAGAAATTAACAGGTTGTTCAGAAGTGCCCTGAGCAGTCTGGCGAGCTTGACTTCGGAATATGGTGTGTTACTGTAGGCTCATCGACTGTAACAGGTGTGCCACTGTGGTGTGGGATGTGACGGGAGAGGTGGTACTTGAGTAGGGTGGAGCACTCTTTCCTGTTTTGCTTAATTATATCATGAACCTAAAACTTCCCTAAAAACTTAAGTTTGAGAATTTCCTTCTTGGTAAAAAAAAAAAAACAAAAAACACGTTGCTGGAAAGCTAATTGGCTTTTCATTGAGTCCCTACTTTGTACTGTGCTCCTAAGGCATTCTGAGAGGTCACAGCGCAGTGGAAAAGTTTAGAATCTCATAGACTCTTGGGCATAGTAAAAAACAGTGTTTTGTTTTTTTTTCTGGACATTGTGGATTTTCTGATTTCCAGACCTGACTTTGTGTCCTGCTTCCTGTCCTGAAGTGTTTTGGATTGATAGCTTGGTTAGGTAATAAATACATCTGTATTTGACAAGTTTGAGAAGTTTCTATCCAGAGGCTGGGATAGTATACGTTTTGTCCATTGTTGATGCTGGAAGATAGTCATTGAGTAGAAAAATAAGTATAGGAATTTGGTTTGCTATTTGGAGAGGACTCTTTTTTTTTAATAATAATTTTTATTTTGCTTTTTACTTCGGAGAGGATTCTTTTTTTTTTTTTTTAAACTTTTATTTATTTATTTTTGGCTGTGCTGGGTCTTTGTTGATGTCTGGGTTTAGCTGCTCTGTGGTATGTGGGATCTTCCCGGGTCAGGGATCGAACCTGTGTCTCCTGCATTGGCAGACAGATTCTTATCCACTGAGCCACAAAGGAAGCCCTTCGGAGAGGATTCTTTTGTTTATTATTGTTGTGTGGTCTTATGATTCATATATATACCACGACTAAAGACAATAAGAATTTTTTTCGGGCATCTGAAAACTAATGATTTGGGTTTTAAACCTGTTGTTTATGTGATAAAGTTCTCTATTATGCATTTTCAATTTCTTTTATTGTCAAGGATAATTATGTTTGCTCATATTTGGGTTTAGTACGTAGTAGAAGGATTTTTTAAAACTATGTTTTGCTCTTGATGAAGGAGTAATGGTCACATGGTTCAGAAATTAACAGGTTGTTCAGAAGTGCCCTGAGCAGTCTGGCGTCTACTCTGCCCTTGTCTTCCTCTCCTACAGTTCCTCAAGGTGACCACTCTACTTGTGTGATCTTCCAGTGTTAAAAAATGCCAGCCCTTGGCATGGCTGATAACACTGAAATTACT
The DNA here is from genome assembly GCA_022376925.1 of Tragulus kanchil. NCBI lineage: Eukaryota > Metazoa > Chordata > Mammalia > Artiodactyla > Tragulidae > Tragulus > Tragulus kanchil. The sequence continues at coordinate 142,913,196 of JAIOJX010000003.1, forward strand.
TATGAACTCCTTAATTCATATAGAAATGGCTACATGGGAGGCCAAAAATAAGATCAAAAAATAATAAGTAACATTTATTGATGGTTTAGTGTATACTATGCCAAGTTTACAACAACTTTATGAAAGACTATGCACACCTAGCATTCCCATTTATAGACAAGAAGGTTGAGGTTTCAAAAAGGTTAAGAAATTTAACCCATGTAAGTAGTGGATATCAATGATAGTATTCAAAGTAAAACAATTTTTTAAAAATCATGAGCATTTTTAAAATGAATGAGAAACTAGTTAATGAAATCCCATATATTCATCACTGAGATTCACTAGTTATTCACATTTTACATTTGCTTGAGCCATATTTTCCCTTTGTTTCTAAAGTATTTTAAAACAAGTCCTAAATGTCATGTTTGATTTCTTAGTGCATCTTTGAGAAATGCAGCTGTTTTCTTACGTAGCAACAGTGCATTTCGTTCATTCCTCCAAATAGTTAGAATGATGAAGAAGTTGGCCATATGGCCTGGGCGCTCAGTTCAGTCTGAAGAAAGCTGCCCGCATTTAGTTACGAGAGGGTGGGGTGATTTCTTAGTGGTTCATTTTACACAGTGGTGTGGTTTCTCGCAAGGACGCAGTGGCCAGCCCACGCTGAAGTTCAGACGAAGGCTGTGGAGGCCTGTGGCAGCCCAGCTCTCCTGACAGCGAGATGTGCCTCTTGGCGAGCATCATTCAAGCCCCTTCCCTAAGAGTATAGCATCTGCATGAGAACAATTAAAATTCTGAATTAATTCTGAGAGCTCAAGTCAAGCTCTTGAGTTTTTTAAATAGATGATACGTTGGTTTTGATTATGGCGCACTTTCTGCTGGACTTGGGGTATGAGCCTTATGCTGCTGTTGTTTTTTTCAGGTCTTTGATTTGCGTCAGTGTCACCGTCAGATGCAGCAGCAGGCGGCCACTGCCCAAGCTGCAGCAGCTGCCCAGGCAGCAGCCGTGGCAGGGAACATCCCCGGCCCGGGGTCAGTGGGTGGAATAGCCCCCGCCATCAGTAAGTATGCTTCTGGTTTTTTTTAAGTGTAATAGTTGACGTTTTATCTTGATGGACCCAGTTGATTACTTTAAGCAGTAATAGAAATTGAAGTTCTTTTTACTGGGATAGTAACATTTTTGAATTTGTTAAAACAAAACAAAACTGTTCTATAATAGTTGCCCTTTGCCTAGGCCCCTATGTTCCTTCTTTTTGTATCACAAAAAGAGCTATGGGATAAAGCAGAAAGGGGGTTCTTATTATTATATTGATCAGTCTCCCCTATTTTTGTTGATGCATTAAATTCTTGCCTCACCAGCCAGGGTGGGTTGTAATTCCCTATGGGCTTTGCTTTATTCTAGAAGGAAAGCCTATTTGAATTTCAGAATTAGACACCTCTCCAAATTTTTTTTAAGTATGCTAAGCATGGAGAGAAAACTAAGTGAGGGTGGTATTTTGGTAACTTGTAGACTTTTTTTTAATTTTAGGGTAAAATTGAACTGTGTGCCAGGTTTCACACTGATGGGGAATTTTTTACTGCAGAGTTAAACTCCTGACTATAGACTTTTATGATGGAAACACGTGGCACCCATCTTCCACGTCTGAAGGCATAACTAGTGATTCATTCAACCCCTGTTCTTAACCTCTTCAGTGTGGTAAGCAAATCACACTGGCTAAGAAAACTGCAGTGGCCCTGCAGGTTTCTCTACAGTACATGCAAATCCCTCCCATTAGTTGCATTGTAATATTGATGAATGCAGATTGACTATATGACTGTATGTTCTGACTGGAAAATTAGATGCAGAGTCTCTGTTGTGACTTACCTTCAGGAGTTTACAGTTTCGAGGTAGATAAGGCATACTCATTTATAGATTTTTTTTTTTTAATTGGGCATCTAAACCATTAATTTGCCAGTTTTGATATTATAAGCTGCTTTTACTAAAGAATCCAGAACTGTTATTAAATTTCTCATTCTCGCCTGCTGCCCCCCATTGAGTAAATTACATATGATCTCTGTTACATTGTGAAACAGAGACAGACCTCATCTGGGTCATCCGAGAAGGCTCAGTGGAACCAGGACTGTTAATCTGTCTCATTATTAGTCATGTCTTCCTCTGACTAGACAGACAGTCAGGTTCTTAGAACCAACGTGGAGGCCTGCACACCTCTTGAAAACAAGGGTCTTGTCCCTTCACCTCCGCTTCTACAGAGACAAAGAGCCGGGGTGTTGATGGATTGTGGTAATTTGGAATTGGTGGTAGCTAGAAGACCCGTGTGGAATGAATATTGTCTTAATAAAAAATTTTCAGTCTCTGTTGATAAAGCATAGATCTATACTTACTTTTTGGCACTTTGACAGAGAAGTTAAATGCTAGGGAGAGTGAAGTAAAGGAAGCTGGTCACCTTTTGAAATTTAGGGAGGATGGAGGCGTCCGCCTGTGCCTCTGACATCTTCCAAATCTTCTCTGTTAGGTTTATCCGCTGCTGCCGGGATCGGTGTTGATGACCTGCGTCGTTTATGCATACTCAGGATGAGTTTCGTGAAAGGCTGGGGACCTGATTACCCAAGACAGAGCATCAAGGAAACACCTTGTTGGATTGAGATTCACTTACACCGGGCCCTCCAGCTCCTTGATGAAGTCCTTCACACCATGCCTATTGCCGACCCACAGCCTTTAGACTGAGGTCTTTTAACGTAATGCCTTTAAACTCCTGACTATAGACTTTTATGATGGAAACACGTGGCAATTTACGTCTGAAGGCATAACTAGTGATTCATTCAACCCCTGTTCTTAACCTCTTCAGTGTGGTAAGCAAATCACACTGGCTAAGAAAACTGCAGTGGCCCTGCAGGTTTCTCTACAGTACATGCAAATCCCTCCCATTAGTTGCATTGTAATATTGATGAATGCAGATTGACTATATGACTGTATGTTCTGACTGGAAAATTAGATGCAGAGTCTCTGTTGTGACTTACCTTCAGGAGTTTACAGTTTCGAGGTAGATAAGGCATACTCATTTATAGATTTTTTTTTTTTAATTGGGCATCTAAACCATTAATTTGCCAGTTTTGATATTATAAGCTGCTTTTACTAAAGAATCCAGAACTGTTATTAAATTTCTCATTCTCGCCTGCTGCCCCCCATTGAGTAAATTACATATGATCTCTGTTACATTGTGAAACAGAGACAGACCTCATCTGGGTCATCCGAGAAGGCTCAGTGGAACCAGGACTGTTAATCTGTCTCATTATTAGTCATGTCTTCCTCTGACTAGACAGACAGTCAGGTTCTTAGAACCAACGTGGAGGCCTGCACACCTCTTGAAAACAAGGGTCTTGTCCCTTCACCTCCGCTTCTACAGAGACAAAGAGCCGGGGTGTTGATGGATTGTGGTAATTTGGAATTGGTGGTAGCTAGAAGACCCGTGTGGAATGAATATTGTCTTAATAAAAAATTTTCAGTCTCTGTTGATAAAGCATAGATCTATACTTACTTTTTGGCACTTTGACAGAGAAGTTAAATGCTAGGGAGAGTGAAGTAAAGGAAGCTGGTCACCTTTTGAAATTTAGGGAGGATGGAGAGGCGTCCGCCTGTGCCTCTGACATCTTCCAAATCTTCTCTGTTAGGTTTATCCGCTGCTGCCGGGATCGGTGTTGATGACCTGCGTCGTTTATGCATACTCAGGATGAGTTTCGTGAAAGGCTGGGGACCTGATTACCCAAGACAGAGCATCAAGGAAACACCTTGTTGGATTGAGATTCACTTACACCGGGCCCTCCAGCTCCTTGATGAAGTCCTTCACACCATGCCTATTGCCGACCCACAGCCTTTAGACTGAGGTCTTTTAACGTAATGTTGGGGCCCTTAACATTATCAGGATGGTGGACTGTAAGACGCAATCCTGTTTATAATCTGAAGATATATTTCACTTTTGTTCTGCTTTATCTTTTCATAAAGGGTTGAAAAATGTGTTTGCTGCCTTGCTCCTAGCAGACAGAAACTGGATTAAAACAATTTTTTTTTCCTACTTTGAAATTTTCAGGCATGGCTCAGAGCTTGAAGATCAGGACACATACATTCTTATTAAGTCTTCACCAGTTATGTATGAAGGAATCATTCCATTGCTGGAAAATTTAGCCCTTTAAAATGTTTTAGAACCTTTTATATGCAGAACATCAATATGTGTGTTATTCTACAGAATAAATTCAATATTGCTGATTTTAAAGGCAGAGAAGTTCTCAAAGTTAATTCACCTATGTTATCTTGTGTCCGAGTTGTTATTGTTCAACAAACTTTACTCCAAAATATCGTGCCATGTGGGTGAGTTAATTTTAACCAAGAGCAACTTTACTCTGTGTTTAAAAAAGAAGATAGTAGTGTATTATAACCTTTTATCCAAAAATTTTTTTCAAGTTAAACTAGTGAAGATGATTTTAATTCAGATTGTCTTGTGACTTCAATATTTTTCTTTTGCCAAGGCAAAACACTAATCTGTGTATATTGAGAATTCCTTAAAATTACCAGACAGAGAAGTATCATTTAAAATTACATTTGTTATTTTTGTTGGATAACTATTTATCAAGAAATACACGTTTGCCCTGTTAAATAGCTGTTGTATTCTGTATTTCTAGGCACAGGGTTGGTTACTAAGAAGCCCAGAAGAGGGATTTCTTTCCTTCATTAACCTAGGGAAAGATTTTATATTCTTAAGAACACTAAAAGCAGTGTCACTCCACCTAGTACCTTTCCGTTCTGCACAAGTGGCAGTGCTTAGGCTAAATATTGAGTATTTTGGAAACTGCTAACTTCTGTGTTAAATACCGTGCAGAATAATGGAAACATTACCATTCATGGTAGGTAGTTTGGATATTTTTGTACTTGATTTGATGTGTGACTTTTTTTTCGTATACTGTTTGAATCATGTATGTTATGACATTGTTTAAAATTCAGTTTTTGTATCTTGGGGCAAGACTGCAAACTTTTTTATACCTTTTGGTTATTCTAAGCCCTTTGCCATCAATGGTCATATCAATTGGCAGTGACTTTGTATAGAAAATTTAAGTAGAAAAGTTGCAAATGTATTGACTGTACTACAGACACAATATGTATGCTTTTTACTTAGTTAGCAGCATAAATAAAACTGAATCTCAACATGCAAAGTTGAATTCTAGGTTTGATTTTTAATTTTTTTTTTCTTTTGCACTTTAGAGTCCAACCTTAGTGGCAAGATACCTTCTACTAAATGACAGGCAACAGCCAAAACTATTGGGCAGCGTTGGTTTTTTTTCTCCCACTCTAACAGGACTCCCCTGTGGAAGTTACGTATCAAGGGTAGGGGTGGTTATTTTTTTAACTTTCACTGTAGCAAAGCTAGGCCTGATGGTCTATAAGATAAATAGGTTGCCTGCAGGATAGATAGTGTGAAATAAAATCAAGGATTATCTTTCAGATGTTTTTGTTTTCTTTGTGGAGGGCTTTCTTAGTGTATGAGGCTGTTTCAGGTGTGCTCGAAGTTGGAGACGCGAGAAGTGCTTCTGCACCATCGTCATCCTTGTGTCTGCTTCCACCCGCAAGCCGTCTGCATCCTTGCTCAGGTCTTCTTCACGAGACTATCCTAGAGACCACCGAGTTTGCTCATTGCTGTCATTTCAGCCTGTCTTGATCCAAACTACATGTCTTTCGTTTTTTTAAAGTAACAATTCTACCAACTCATTTATACATGTGAGTTCTTACAGATACTTCTGTGAAAGACCTAATCCTAATCTGTAAATGTTTGATGATTTTACATTTTATTCGCAGATTTTCTAAAAAGGTGTCTTTATTCTGTAGAAGATTTTGACGTTAGGTCTGCATTACTGTGAATGAAGAGTAGGAGTGAGAAAAGAGGGTTTTAGAATAACAGATTTTAAAAATCAAGTTTATTTGATTAGAACCATAAGCATGCTATGATATAATCCATTGCATTCTTTTCTACTTTAAAGAGGGTTTACATGTGTAATCATCTGGGGAATGTATTGTGGAAAATCTTTGCTAAGTAGTCTATCTTTGAGGCCAGGCCACCCACCTTGGTTTCTTTTTGCAAAGAGCCATAAAAATACAAGTACATAGAAGTACTTCTAGTTATTAATTGCTTTCTGTTTGTGCCTAGGTTCAGTCATGCTTTTAAGAAAACACCTAGTATATTATCATCAGTTATTTCTGAGGGCTTAGTTGTTGAACAGTATTTACATTTCTTAGAGGTAGTCATCTTTGATGAGTAAGACTAAAAGAATCACTAGGTTTAAGATTTTATGGCTGTTTTAAGAGTAGAATGGTTTCCACAGTTCTTGGAATCTGATTGTTATGAGGATCGGGTTCTGGGTGGCTTTTCTGTAGCTAGTTCTTACCAGAGATGCTCAAAGTTGCATTTCAGTGAAAGCTGAGTGAGAGTTGAACCAAGTAGGTACCTTTCTAATCCAGTATGAGGCCCATTCCACTTTCGTCTAGTGCCTTTCAGTGCATTATCAAAGAGAAATCCTTAAATCCAAGATGGTGTTGCCTTTATTTTCCAGGGAGTAGGTTCTTTTGTGGAACCCGGTCTATCTCATTTTTTATAGTATACTACCCCTGGTATACAGATAATGATAACAAGACACTGCCATAAAACTTTGTTTTTCTAGAAGCATGACTCGTTTGTATTGACCTGACAACTGAACAGGTTGCCTTTCCCATTCCTCTTGTAAACATGGTAGGTTTACAGTTGGGTGACCTGGCTTAAGGAGAACCATACTCAAAATAGTAAACTGAATACATATTAGCTGTGTTGTATTTCAGAGTTAAAAATCCACTTTCATGAGGAAGGGTGGAATGTAAAGAAGGGGCTATTTGTAATAGAACATTTGACGGTAAAATAAAATGTCCTGTCTTCCAGAGGATAAATACCTGGTTTTGAAAGTTTTATTTCAGTTGTCTTCTGTGAATGAAGAGTAGGAGTGAGAAAAGAGGGTTTTAGAATAACAGATTTTAAAAATCAAGTTTATTTGATTAGAACCATAAGCATGCTATGATATAATCCATTGCATTCTTTTCTACTTTAAAGAGGGTTTACATGTGTAATCATCTGGGGAATGTATTGTGGAAAATCTTTGCTAAGTAGTCTATCTTTGAGGCCAGGCCACCCACCTTGGTTTCTTTTTGCAAAGAGCCATAAAAATACAAGTACATAGAAGTACTTCTAGTTATTAATTGCTTTCTGTTTGTGCCTAGGTTCAGTCATGCTTTTAAGAAAACACCTAGTATATTATCATCAGTTATTTCTGAGGGCTTAGTTGTTGAACAGTATTTACATTTCTTAGAGGTAGTCATCTTTGATGAGTAAGACTAAAAGAATCACTAGGTTTAAGATTTTATGGCTGTTTTAAGAGTAGAATGGTTTCCACAGTTCTTGGAATCTGATTGTTATGAGGATCGGGTTCTGGGTGGCTTTTCTGTAGCTAGTTCTTACCAGAGATGCTCAAAGTTGCATTTCAGTGAAAGCTGAGTGAGAGTTGAACCAAGTAGGTACCTTTCTAATCCAGTATGAGGCCCATTCCACTTTCGTCTAGTGCCTTTCAGTGCATTATCAAAGAGAAATCCTTAAATCCAAGATGGTGTTGCCTTTATTTTCCAGGGAGTAGGTTCTTTTGTGGAACCCGGTCTATCTCATTTTTTATAGTATACTACCCCTGGTATACAGATAATGATAACAAGACACTGCCATAAAACTTTGTTTTTCTAGAAGCATGACTCGTTTGTATTGACCTGACAACTGAACAGGTTGCCTTTCCCATTCCTCTTGTAAACATGGTAGGTTTACAGTTGGGTGACCTGGCTTAAGGAGAACCATACTCAAAATAGTAAACTGAATACATATTAGCTGTGTTGTATTTCAGAGTTAAAAATCCACTTTCATGAGGAAGGGTGGAATGTAAAGAAGGGGCTATTTGTAATAGAACATTTGACGGTAAAATAAAATGTCCTGTCTTCCAGAGGATAAATACCTGGTTTTGAAAGTTTTATTTCAGTTGTCTTCTTGACCGTGCCCACCTGAAGAAGGGGAATTTTACATTTTCCCATGGTGCGCCTTAAATATCTGGAGGTTAAAGACTCTAGGGGTGAAGTGTTTCTGTTCTTGACTTGCTGGTAACTAGTTAATAGTCACTAGTGATTATGCAGAGTCAGATAGTTCGGAACCTTTATGAGGACCTTTTGGAAGAAGCAGTTTTATTCTGAGTAAGACAGAATCCTTTTTGATGATAGTTTCTATAAGTTGTTCCCTCCATTCCTGAGTCATTTTACTGGCATTTTGTTTAATGGTGGCAGATTGGGAAAACGGTGAGTTTTAAGTCACTGGGGTGAGTGAGTACATGAAGGCAATTGCTTGTGAAGTCAGTTAACAAGCTTGCGGATGGGGCTTGGCTTCAACTAGCAGAGAAGCAGCAGTCTTTTTCCTTCCTAAAGGCAGGACCCGTCTGGTTGTAGATAGCTGTCTGTAAATTATCGCCTAAATCTCGCTTTGCAAGATGATAGCAAATGGGATATTAGAGTCTTGTGTGCAGCCTTTCCATTTTTTTTCCTGACAACCAGATAATTTTGTTTCTTCTAAGATATATTAGAAGGGACATAAAAAGTTAGTGACCTTATTCGTGGTGTCCTCAGACCCAGCCTTGTCGTCAAGCACTTGTCCCAATGTTGCTAGATTGTTTATCTCATTTTTCTGGTATCGCTACGGAATGGAAATTTCTGCATAACTCAAACTTGGCTTATTTAAGCAGTAAAACTTTTCTTTGCCCATTTTCTGGGGTGGGGTTATTTGATGTGTGTATCAGAGAACATACTGGATTTGGTGTTTCTCTTGTGCCTCCTGTCTTGTTGACTTCAGGGGCTGCTAAGATGTGGGACCGTTTTGCCTTCACGGAATGGGCACAGACTGCGATAGTTTGGAATGTTTGGTTTTGTTTTACACAGCCCCTACCCCCAATGACAGCAACGACTTCTGGGTGTTGTCAGTATACCTTCCCTTACTTCCTTCTTCCCTTTCTGATTCATTTTCCCAACTGCTTAGGCAAGGCAATCAGCCATACTTACTAGAACTTTCTTTAAAACACAAGGGCAAACTGGGATAGGACCCAAGAAGCTTTCCTGTGAAGTACTGGACTTCCGGGTTTTGGTGTTTGATATCCATTTGACTACCTAGTGTGCTTCCTGATTCTTGCTGAGTTTCAGGTGGTCGAATAGAGAAGTAAGTTGTATTTGTACTTTTTCCCTTGAGAGGTTTTGTTGCCTCCACTAGAGTGCTGCTCAAACCCTGGGGTTACCTAAAAGTAGTATTGCCTTATGTGAAGGCATTTTATTCTGAGTAAGACAGAATCCTTTTAACAAGCTCCATTCCTGAGTCTTTTGGGGGCTTGGGAAAACGGTGAGTTTTAAGTCACTGGGGTGAGTGAGTACATGAAGGCAATTGCTTGTGAAGTCAGTTAACAAGCTTGCGGATGGGGCTTGGCTTCAACTAGCAGAGAAGCAGCAGTCTTTTTCCTTCCTAAAGGCAGGACCCGTCTGGTTGTAGATAGCTGTCTGTAAATTATCGCCTAAATCTCGCTTTGCAAGATGATAGCAAATGGGATATTAGAGTCTTGTGTGCAGCCTTTCCATTTTTTTTCCTGACAACCAGATAATTTTGTTTCTTCTAAGATATATTAGAAGGGACATAAAAAGTTAGTGACCTTATTCGTGGTGTCCTCAGACCCAGCCTTGTCGTCAAGCACTTGTCCCAATGTTGCTAGATTGTTTATCTCATTTTTCTGGTATCGCTACGGAATGGAAATTTCTGCATAACTCAAACTTGGCTTATTTAAGCAGTAAAACTTTTCTTTGCCCATTTTCTGGGGTGGGGTTATTTGATGTGTGTATCAGAGAACATACTGGATTTGGTGTTTCTCTTGTGCCTCCTGTCTTGTTGACTTCAGGGGCTGCTAAGATGTGGGACCGTTTTGCCTTCACGGAATGGGCACAGACTGCGATAGTTTGGAATGTTTGGTTTTGTTTTACACAGCCCCTACCCCCAATGACAGCAACGACTTCTGGGTGTTGTCAGTATACCTTCCCTTACTTCCTTCTTCCCTTTCTGATTCATTTTCCCAACTGCTTAGGCAAGGCAATCAGCCATACTTACTAGAACTTTCTTTAAAACACAAGGGCAAACTGGGATAGGACCCAAGAAGCTTTCCTGTGAAGTACTGGACTTCCGGGTTTTGGTGTTTGATATCCATTTGACTACCTAGTGTGCTTCCTGATTCTTGCTGAGTTTCAGGTGGTCGAGAATAGAGAAGTAAGTTGTATTTGTACTTTTTTCCCCCTTGAGAGGTTTTGTTGCCTCCACTAGAGTGCTGCTCAAACCCTGGGGTTACAAGTGTTGGTTACTAAATGAGCATCAGTAGTCAGAGGCAGCATTATTGCCTAGAGGGCACCAGCAAAAAAAATAAAAAAGGAAACACAGCAAAAAATAAACCCCAAAATTTGGAAAACGAGAGGGCTGTTTTTTTTGTTTTGGTATCCCCTTTTTTGAGCCCTATCTTCTGGCCTTCTTCCTCCTCTACAGATATTTTTGACCTTTAGGTGCCTTTATGAGAATTGAGGGTCTGATATCCTGCCCCAGGAGTGGTTGAAGTAATTGCTGATGTTTTCAGGGATTTTAAGCCTTGAATGAGTGAATGAACCTTTTTTCTTCCCCTTTCATCGTCATCTCTTTTTTTTAATATATAAATGTAGGAAGAACTAAGGAGAAAACTCTGGTGAAGACAATCATCTCTCTACTGACATGGGTAATTTTCAGTTTCTCTCAGATGCTTTCTCAAATAGGTCTCAGAACCAGTGTTCTTGCTCAGCCTGAAAGTTGTGGCTCTGGGCTGGGGCCAGACAGCTGCACCCTCTTGTTTGCGCTCTGCCACTCACTTGATGTATGACCTTGGGCAAGTCATTTACCTTCTTTGGGCCTCAGTTGCCTCATCTGTAAAATGAGGGAGTTGGACTGGATGAGTTCTTCCAGCTCTGAAGTTTAAGTGACCTTGCCTACCTAGCAGCAGTTTGGGATATCTTCCTTACTTTGATCTGCTGTTTGAGGGGGCTTTTTACTTATTTCCAAGTTATTAAAATGAGACTAGGCTTGATATTTTATTACTGCTTTATGGACAAGAAGTTACATAATATGTCCTTAAGACTTAAATTCAACCAAAGGCCTAGCACCACCTTGGGGGCTGCAATAAATACTTTTAAAAAATGGAGAAAAGCCTTCTCATCTTTTTTTCACCTTTCTTCCCATCATCTTTTTTCAAGACGTATTAAGGCTTCTTCTGATATTTTACTTTTTGGGTTGGTATGTGTGTGATACCATCCTCCTAAGTGCTGTGTGCTGGTAAAATTTTTGTAGACTAAAATGAGTTGAACACTTACCGTCAATGCCTGATGATATTAGAGATCATTGCTTTGGGTCTTTGGTTTCTTAACTCGTCTCAAAATAGGGAAATTCCCTTGAACTGTATCAATTACAATGGTTTATATGACTCAAGAAAACAATACCAGTGGACAAACATTCAGTTTGTTTTTTGGCTCTTGTTAGGTCCGTTTTGATTAGAAGACTTGGCTGGAGCGTTCCTTTCAGAGTTCTCTTCCAGCTTAGCCTCGGATTCGTGTAATCAATAGACTTGGCTTTTTCAAGTATCTTGAGAGCCTTCCTTGGGGCTGGGCCAAGGGTAAGGGGTTGGGGAGTCCTGGTAGAGGCCAGCTCCTTGGTAGCTGGGAGGAAAGGGATGAAACCAACTGCTGTTGCAATGGCTGCTTGTCATTGATAGAAGGACTCAGGGCTTGGACTGGTTAAAAGGCTAAACATGGAGTTGTCAAACTTCTTCCAAGTGTTGGGTTCTGGCCAATGCCTGGGATGTGTGACTTAAGGGAAAAGTGTGAAAACTTGTAGATGAGGAAAACCGGGTGGGCTGCAGAGCCATTTGGAGGAGGTGATGCAGGGTTGGGGGCAGATTTGGTGGTGGTGTCTCCCCGCTCTGTCTCCTCTCCTGAAGTGAGAGGGATGGAGCTGTGCCAGAACTCAGAGAAGAGCCACACATCACTTCTGCTTTGGGAAAACTGATCAGCTAAGGGCTCCGGTAGGTCCTATGTGGCTTCCTGTACACTTTTGCCTGGTTGAAGTCTGTGGCTTAAAAAAACAGTTGAACCTTTCCTGAGAACTCTGTAACGAAGTATGTTTTTGATTAAAAGAGAAAGCCAATCAAATCATTATGTGCTCATTCTTTTTCTTAAGCTTTGTGGGTGTTTTAGACCTAAAAATAATTCCTAATCACTTACTGAATTCTGACTTGAGGATATTTTCCTTTATTGCTTTGTGACCGTTGAAATGGGAACGAACGCATTTCAGATTAGACCGTGGGAGGAAAAGCCCCATTCTTGTCTTACTCCTAAAAGGAGAGAGTAGAGTAATGTAGTTGAAGAGACGACTGCTAGGGAATTACGAGAACCAAGATGCTTAAAAGACAGAAATCGGAAGTTGGAGACCCTATCATTAAAGCTATTCCCCTTCAACTGCCTCCTCTATGAAAGGAAGGGTCATAGCAGGGAAAGGGGTGGTCAGGTAACGTGATTCTTCGGCAGCGGCTTGTAAACAAGCATGATCAGTTTTTTTTTTTTTCCCCAATCTTGCTGATGGGAGTTCTAGAGATGTTTATCAGACCAAGAGACTTGTCCTCACCTGACCTAAAATTTACAGTATTTTAAGCCAGACATGAAGAGGGTTATCAGCTGGCATTCTTTTGGGGAGAGGACAAACATTCCTTTGTGGAACACTTTGGGAGAAAGGGCAGTTGTATATATTCTTCCTTTCTTTCTGCCCAGTGCTTTCGACCCTCGAGTCTTTGTGCTTTCTTCTGTCGCCTGCCTTATCACAGCTCCCCAAAAATGACAACCTGAAAATCCAGGCTCCTCTCAAACCCTGCTCACCCCATCTGTGTTGGGTTCTGGCCAATGCCTGGGATGTGTGACTTAAGGGAAAAGTGTGAAAACTTGTAGATGAGGAAAACCGGGTGGGCTGCAGAGCCATTTGGAGGAGGTGATGCAGGGTTGGGGGCAGATTTGGTGGTGGTGTCTCCCCGCTCTGTCTCCTCTCCTGAAGTGAGAGGGATGGAGCTGTGCCAGAACTCAGAGAAGAGCCACACATCACTTCTGCTTTGGGAAAACTGATCAGCTAAGGGCTCCGGTAGGTCCTATGTGGCTTCCTGTACACTTTTGCCTGGTTGAAGTCTGTGGCTTAAAAAAACAGTTGAACCTTTCCTGAGAACTCTGTAACGTATTTTTTTGATTGAAAGAGAAAGCCAATCAAATCATTATGTGCTCATTCTTTTTCTTAAGCTTTGTGGGTGTTTTAGACCTAAAAATAATTCCTAATCACTTACTGAATTCTGACTTGAGGATATTTTCCTTTATTGCTTTGTGACCGTTGAAATGGGAACGAACGCATTTCAGATTAGACCGTGGGAGGAAAAGCCCCATTCTTGTCTTACTCCTAAAAGGAGAGAGTAGAGTAATGTAGTTGAAGAGACGACTGCTAGGGAATTACGAGAACCAAGATGCTTAAAAGACAGAAATCGGAAGTTGGAGACCCTATCATTAAAGCTATTCCCCTTCAACTGCCTCCTCTATGAAAGGAAGGGTCATAGCAGGGAAAGGGGTGGTCAGGTAACGTGATTCTTCGGCAGCGGCTTGTAAACAAGCATGATCAGTTTTTTTTTTTTTTCCCCAATCTTGCTGATGGGAGTTCTAGAGATGTTTATCAGACCAAGAGACTTGTCCTCACCTGACCTAAAATTTACAGTATTTTAAGCCAGACATGAAGAGGGTTATCAGCTGGCATTCTTTTGGGGAGAGGACAAACATTCCTTTGTGGAACACTTTGGGAGAAAGGGCAGTTGTATATATTCTTCCTTTCTTTCTGCCCAGTGCTTTCGACCCTCGAGTCTTTGTGCTTTCTTCTGTCGCCTGCCTTATCACAGCTCCCCAAAAATGACAACCTGAAAATCCAGGCTCCTCTCAAACCCTGCTCACCCCATCTGCTAATTGTGATAAACTGTGGTGCCCTTTACCCTCAGCCCTTTCTGTTCCAAAAGAGCGGTTCTTTTAGTTCTGGGCCAACTATGGGATGGCATTTGGATGTAGTTCTTTTCGGCCATTATTTGGGCTCACACAGACAGAATGGGTTCAGAAAATTCTCATCAGCAGATCTACCCTAAAAGAATGCCTGAAGGAGTCTCTTTAAAAAGAAAGGAAATTTTAGGGGCTTCCCTGGTGGTCCAGCGGGTAAGGACATCGCCTTGCAGTGCAAGGGGCACAGGTGCGGTCCCTGGCCTGGGAAGATCCCACGTGCCGCGGAGTGGCTGGACCAATGTGTCCAATTACTGAGCCAGAGCTCTGGAGTGCATGTGCCCAGAGACAGTGCTCTGCGATGAGAGAGGCCACTGCGATGGGAGGCCCATACGGGCCAAAGAACGAAGATGGATGAAAACAGAGAAATGAAAGACCAATAGAAGTGGCCCGCCCGCCCCCCTCCCTCCCAACCTGCCCCCCCAAAAGGAAATTTTAAAAGAATAAATTTAAAATAGGGTAAATGAAAAAAAATATATATAGTAAACAAAATATGTATAAATATACAAATCTCATCTTGAGTTTTCTAAATTATGTTTGATAGTTGCAGCAAAAATTGTGATACCAGATGTATACAGGATGGATATTTAAAACAACTGAAATAATGAACCAAAGAGATAAACTCAGAATACTATAGATAAATCAGAATAGAACTCTGAAACATGTTCAAGTTACAGCGAGGCAGAGGGGAAAATAAAACAAGGAAAAACAGAACAAAGAAATTAAAAGAAAAAAATCAGACTTAAGCTCTAACATATTAATAAATGGTCTAAATATACCAATTAAAAGGCAGATATTAGTAGAATCTATTAAGAAACATGGCCAAAGTATTTACTGTCTATAAGAAACTTCAAATATAATAATACAGGCAACCTGAAAGAAAAAAGGTAAACAAAAGTAGGAATGGCTGTGTTAATACCTACCGGATAAAGTAGATATCAAAGAAAAATAACCAAGAGATACGGACATTATATGATGACTTAAAAAAAAAGATTAGTTATTTAAGTAGTTAAAGAATAGTTAAAGATTAGTTAAAAGAATAGTTATTTGAAAGTGTGAGGAAAATATGAGAAGCAAAAATTAAAAGAATTGAATGGAGACATACAGCCACTACCATAGTTGGGGACTAACACAGCTTTTTAAACAGTTGATAAAACAACCAAACAAAATCATTAAGGGTACAGAAGAACTCAACGACACCATCAACCAATATGATTTATAGAACAAGTCATTCAAAACAGCAGTATTTTGCTTTTTGAGTGTGAACAGAACATACACAAGATAAGCCATATCCTGGAGAGACTCAAAGTTCAACAAAATGCAGTCACTGAAATCATATGTTCTCCAACCACAGATAGAAATAAGTAGTAGAAAGATAACAGAAAAATCTCCAGGCACTTAGAAACTAAACAAAATATTTGTAAACCATGGGTTAAAGAGGAAGTCTCAAAGAAAAAAATACTGAACTGAAAAAGTGTTGTCTGTGTCGGCCTTACAAGTAGCTGAGAAGAAAGAAGCGAGAGGCAAAGGAGAAAAGGAAAGATATTGCAGAGTTCCACAGAATTGCGAGGAGAAATAAGGAAGCCTTCTTACGTGAACAGTGCAAAGAAATAGAGGAAAACAATAGAACGGGAAAGACTAGAGATCACAAAGAAATTGGAGATATCAAGGAAACATTTCATGCAGTGATGGACACAATAAAGGACAGAACTGGCAAGGATCTAACAGAAGCCAGAAAAGGTTAAGAGGTGGCAAGAGTACACAGAAGAACTATACAAAGAGTCTTAACGACCCAGAAGACCATGATGGTGTGGTCAGTCACCTAGAGCCAAACACCCTGGAGTGAAGTCAAGTGGCCCTTACTACAAAGTTAGTGGAGGTGATGGAATTTCAGCTGAGCTATTTCAAACCCCCAAAAATATGCTATTAAAGTGGTGCACTCAATATGCCAGCAAATTTGGAAACTCAGCAGCGGCCATAGGAGTGGAAAACATCAGTTTTGACTCCCAATCACAAAGAAGCACAATGCTAAAGAATGTTCAAACTACCCTACATGTGCTCATTTCACATGTTAGCAAGGTAATTCCAAAATCCTTTAATGTAGGTTTTAGCAGTACATGAACTGAGAAATTCCATATGTACAAGCTGGATCAAATTGCCAACATCTGTTGGGTCATAGAGAAAGCAAGAAAATTGGAGAAAAAAAAAAAAGTCTGCTTCATTGACTATGCTAAAATAACACCCTTGTGTGGATCACAGTAAACTGTGGAAAATTCTTAAAGAGACAGAATACCAGACCATCAAACAAAAATTAAGGGTACAGCAAAAGTTGGGGACTAACACAGCTTTTAAACAGTTGATAAAACAACCAAACAAAATCATTAAGGGTACAGAAGAACTCAACGACACCATCAACCAATATGATTTATAGAACAAGTCATTCAAAACAGCAGTATTTTGCTTTTTGAGTGTGAACAGAACATACACAAGATAAGCCATATCCTGGAGAGACTCAAAGTTCAACAAAATGCAGTCACTGAAATCATATGTTCTCCAACCACAGATAGAAATAAGTAGTAGAAAGATAACAGAAAAATCTCCAGGCACTTAGAAACTAAACAAAATATTTGTAAACCATGGGTTAAAGAGGAAGTCTCAAAGAAAAAAATACTGAACTGAAAAAGTGTTGTCTGTGTCGGCCTTACAAGTAGCTGAGAAGAAAGAAGCGAGAGGCAAAGGAGAAAAGGAAAGATATTGCAGAGTTCCACAGAATTGCGAGGAGAAATAAGGAAGCCTTCTTACGTGAACAGTGCAAAGAAATAGAGGAAAACAATAGAACGGGAAAGACTAGAGATCACAAAGAAATTGGAGATATCAAGGAAACATTTCATGCAGTGATGGACACAATAAAGGACAGAACTGGCAAGGATCTAACAGAAGCCAGAAAAGGTTAAGAGGTGGCAAGAGTACACAGAAGAACTATACAAAGAGTCTTAACGACCCAGAAGACCATGATGGTGTGGTCAGTCACCTAGAGCCAAACACCCTGGAGTGAAGTCAAGTGGCCCTTACTACAAAGTTAGTGGAGGTGATGGAATTTCAGCTGAGCTATTTCAAACCCCCAAAAATATGCTATTAAAGTGGTGCACTCAATATGCCAGCAAATTTGGAAACTCAGCAGCGGCCATAGGAGTGGAAAACATCAGTTTTGACTCCCAATCACAAAGAAGCACAATGCTAAAGAATGTTCAAACTACCCTACATGTGCTCATTTCACATGTTAGCAAGGTAATTCCAAAATCCTTTAATGTAGGTTTTAGCAGTACATGAACTGAGAAATTCCATATGTACAAGCTGGATCAAATTGCCAACATCTGTTGGGTCATAGAGAAAGCAAGAAAATTGGAGAAAAAAAAAAAAGTCTGCTTCATTGACTATGCTAAAATAACACCCTTGTGTGGATCACAGTAAACTGTGGAAAATTCTTAAAGAGACAGAATACCAGACCATCTTACCTGCCTCTTGAGAAACTTGTATGCAGGTCAAACAGCAGCAGAACCACACATAAAATAACAGATTGGTTCAAAATCAGGAAAGGAGTATGTAAAAGTTGTATTGTCACCCTGTTTATTTAACTTCTGTGGAGAGGATGTTATGCAAAATGCTAGTCTGGATGAATCACAAGCTAGAATCAAGATTGCGGGGAGAAATAACAACCTCAGATGTTCAGGTGACACCACTGTAATGGCACAAAGCAAAGAGGAACCAAAGAGTCTCCTTATAAGGGTGAAAGAAGAGAGTGAAAAACCTGGTTCAAAACTCAACACTCATAAAAACTAAAATCATGGCATCTGATCCCATGACTTCATGGCAAATAGAAGAGGAAAAAGTAGAAGCAGTGACGTATTTTCTTGGGCTCCAAAATCACTGTGGACCATGACTGCAGCCATGAAATTAAAAGCCACTTGCTCCTTAGAAGAAAAGCTATGACAAAGCTAGACAACATATTAAAAATCAGAGACATCACTTTGCCAACAAAGGTCTGTATAGTCAAAGCTATGGTTTTTCCAGTAGTCATGTACGGATGTGAGAGTTGGAACATCAAGAAGGCTGAGCACCAAAGAACTGATGCTTTTGAACTGTGGTGCTGGAGAAGACTTGACCTTTGGATAACAAAGAGATCAACTCAATCAATCATAAAGGAAATCAACCCTGAATATTCACCGGAAGGACTGAAGCTGAAGCTGCAATACTTTGACTATGTCATGTGAAGAGCTGACCCATTGGAAAAGACCCTGGAATGCTGGGAAAGATAGAGGGCAAGAGGGGATGAAGTGGTTTATGTATAGCAGTAAACAAAACTCCCTAAAAGTAAAATAAAAATAAATTTATAAAATGCAGAAAAAAAGAGGAGAAGGGGAAAGTATGAGATACTTGGATGGCATCGCTGACTCAAGGGATATGAGCTTGAGCAAGCTCAGGAGATGGTGAAGGATAGGAAAGCCTGGGGTGCTGCAAGTCATGGGGTTCCAAGGAGTTGGACTTAGTGACTGAACCAACACTGAACTGAATGAGAAATGAAAGTAAAAGGTTAGTATCTATAGGATTCAGGTGGCTCAGACAGTAAAGAATCCACCTGCAGTGAGGGAGACCTGGGTTTGATCCCTAGGTTGGGAAGATCCGTGGAAGATGGCATGGCAACCCACTCCAGTATTCTTGCCTGGAGAATCCCCAGGAGCCTGGTGGGCTACGGTCCATGGGGGCCCAAAGAGTCAGACTCAACTGAGCAACTACAGCATAGCAGAGCTATTAAGGAAATACAAGTAATTTTACAGCTGTATAAGGATGAAAACCCATGTTCAGGTGACACCACTGTAATGGCACAAAGCAAAGAGGAACCAAAGAGTCTCCTTATAAGGGTGAAAGAAGAGAGTGAAAAACCTGGTTCAAAACTCAACACTCATAAAAACTAAAATCATGGCATCTGATCCCATGACTTCATGGCAAATAGAAGAGGAAAAAGTAGAAGCAGTGACGTATTTTCTTGGGCTCCAAAATCACTGTGGACCATGACTGCAGCCATGAAATTAAAAGCCACTTGCTCCTTAGAAGAAAAGCTATGACAAAGCTAGACAACATATTAAAAATCAGAGACATCACTTTGCCAACAAAGGTCTGTATAGTCAAAGCTATGGTTTTTCCAGTAGTCATGTACGGATGTGAGAGTTGGAACATCAAGAAGGCTGAGCACCAAAGAACTGATGCTTTTGAACTGTGGTGCTGGAGAAGACTTGACCTTTGGATAACAAAGAGATCAACTCAATCAATCATAAAGGAAATCAACCCTGAATATTCACCGGAAGGACTGAAGCTGAAGCTGCAATACTTTGACTATGTCATGTGAAGAGCTGACCCATTGGAAAAGACCCTGGAATGCTGGGAAAGATAGAGGGCAAGAGGGGATGAAGTGGTTTATGTATAGCAGTAAACAAAACTCCCTAAAAGTAAAATAAAAATAAATTTATAAAATGCAGAAAAAAAGAGGAGAAGGGGAAAGTATGAGATACTTGGATGGCATCGCTGACTCAAGGGATATGAGCTTGAGCAAGCTCAGGGAGATGGTGAAGGATAGGAAAGCCTGGGGTGCTGCAAGTCATGGGGTTCCAAGGAGTTGGACTTAGTGACTGAACCAACACTGAACTGAATGAGAAATGAAAGTAAAAGGTTAGTATCTATAGGATTCAGGTGGCTCAGACAGTAAAGAATCCACCTGCAGTGAGGGAGACCTGGGTTTGATCCCTAGGTTGGGAAGATCCGTGGAAGATGGCATGGCAACCCACTCCAGTATTCTTGCCTGGAGAATCCCCAGGAGCCTGGTGGGCTACGGTCCATGGGGTCCCAAAGAGTCAGACTCAACTGAGCAACTAAGCACAGCATAGCAGAGCTATTAAGGAAATACAAGTAATTTTACAATCCCTGAAAAGAAACCTCCAATCCCCAGATAGTTTCACTGAAGATTCTACTAGAGAAGAATCAATACCAATTACACCAATATTATCCAGAAAATAGAAGAGAACAATTCCCAATTCATCTTATGAAGCTAAGATTACCCTGATACAAAACCAAAGACAATACCAAAAAAAACACAATAGACTAGACAAATATCCCTCATGAATATGCAACACTCCTTTACAAGATCTAAGCAAATAGAATTCAGCAACATACAAAAAATTATACATAATCAATGGAGCTTCTAGGAATTCCAGGCTGGTTTAATATTTGAAAGTCAAGTGTACCTACCATGTTATCAGACTAAAGAAGGAAAAAAATCTCATCATTCCAGCAACCGATGCACACAAAAGCATGTGACAAAATCCTAAATGCATTCATTAAAAACATAGAAAATAGGAAAAGAGGGGAAATTCCTTGACATAATAAAGCAATCTACACAAAACCTACAGCTAACACTATTTAATGGTGAAAAGTGAATGCTTTCCATCTCAGGTCAGGAATAATCCAAGGATGTCTACTTTCACTACTCAACACACTGCTGAAAGTTTTTGCTGATGTAATAAAGCAAGACAGGGAGATAAAAGGCATATGGGTGTTGTCAGGTGCACTCAGTGAAGCACCCAACTGCACTCGTGGTAGATGGAAAAGAGGTTTATTAGGCTGGCGCCAGCGACCACTCTCAAGAAACTACGGTTCCTGCGAGGGCCCTGACTGAAGGTAAAGGGCACTTTATAAAGGCTGGTCCAATCAATGGTGCAAAACCCTCCCCTTTGACTGAAATTGGACACACCTGCACATTCCCTTTTACAATCAACAGAATAGTCTAGGGGCTTCTTCGTAAATTGCAGTCAGTAACAACCAATAAAGATTAAGAGAAAACAATCGATTCTAACAGATGAATCACTAACCAGTAACCATCAGTAAATCATTATGCATTCCTTTTTACACAGGTTGGAGAGGAGGAAGTATATGGAGATGGCATGATTGTCCATGTAGCAATTCCCAAGGGGATATTTTAAAGCTTTTACAATAAGTGAGTCCAGCAAGGTCACTGAATATAAGATTTACATATAAAAGTTGACTGTAGTTTCATCATAAACAATGAACATGTTGACACAAATTAAAATACAGTGCTATTTATAATCACTTGAAAAAGAAACACAGGTGTAATCTAACAAAATGTGTAAAGGACGTGTATGCTGAAAACTACAAAGGCCAATGAAATAAATCAAAGAACATCTAATGTTAATACATGGAAAAACATTCTGTGTGTGCATGGATTGGAACACTCTTCATAGTAAATATGTCAATTCTCCCTAGACTGATACATATTTCATGCAATTCTTGTCAAAATTTCAGCAAGATTGTCTTTTTGTAGCTATAGACAAGGTTATTCTAAAATGTACATGGGATGGCAAACAAGGTAATACAGTTTTGACAGAGAATGAAGTAGTTTACTCAAATCAAGATCATATATTGGGCTTCCCTGGTGGTCCAGTGGATAAGGACACCGCCTTGCAGTGCAAGGGGCGCTGGTTCAATCCCTGGCCTGGGAAGATCCCATATGCCGCGGAGCGACTGGACTGATGTGTCCAATTACCGAGCCCGAGCTCTGGAGCGCATGCACCTGGAGCCGGTGCTCTGCGACAACAGAGGCCACTGCGATGGGAGGCCCACAGGAGCCAAAGAACAAAGGTGGATGAAAATGGACAAATGAAAGACCAATAGAAGTGGCCCGCCTGCTCCCCTTCCTCCCCACCCCACCCCAAAATAAATAAATCTTTAAAAAAAAAAGATGATATAAATATAGTGTATATATATTTGTATTTATATATATAATATAGTTTGTGTGTGTGTGTGTATACTGAGTATGTGTGTGTGTAAATGCATATGTATATGATGACTGCATATTGGTTACTGTAATCAAGACAGAGATATTGGAGGGACAGACACACAAATCAATAGAATGGATGGGATTCCCAGGTGGCGCTTGTGGTAAAGAACCAACCTGCCAATGCAGGTAAATGCAACAAATGTGGGCTTGATCCCTGGGTTGGGAAGATCCCCTGGAGGAGGCCATGGCTACTCACTCCAGTATTCTTGCCTGGAGAATCCCATGGACAGAGGAGCCTGGTGGACTACGGTCATAGGGTCACACAGAGTTGGACACGACTGAAGCAACTAAGCATGCATGCAGAGAACCAGAAACACATAAATATGTACAACTGGCTTCTGATGAAGGTGCAAAAGCAATTCAATGGAGAAATGATAGTTTTTCACCAAGTGGTGGCAGAGAAATTTGATACACACCAACAAGGAAACAAACTTTGACCTAAGTTTTACACTTTACACCGAAATTAACGAAGATGAATCAGACTTACATGTGGAACATTAAATTGTTGTGAGGTGCGCTCAGTGAAGCACCCAACTCCGCTCGTGGTAGATGGAAAAGAAGTTAATTAGGCTGGCGCCAGCGAGAAACTACGGTTCCTCAAGAAACTACGGTTCCTGCGAGGGCCCCGACTGGAGGTAAAGGGCACTTTTTAAAGGCTGGTCCAATCAATGGTGCAAGACCCTCCCCTCTGATTGAAATTGGACACACCTGCACATTCCCTTTTACAATCATCAGAATAGTCTAGGGGCTTCTTCGTAAATTGCAGTCAGTTGCAATCAATAAAGACTAACAGAAAACAATCGATGCTAACAGATGAATCACTAACCATTAACCATCAGTAAACCATTAAGCATTCCCTTTTACATTCCCTCCTCGAGATGTTACTTGAGTTAATTCTTTAACTCACCTTCAGAAGTTACATTGGGCCCTTAAAACCATCATTTTAATGCTTTTCTAAATAGGAGATACAAAGACTGAGATAATAAAATCTGTTCCTAAAAGCATCTACCTGTCTAAAGACCTGCCCACCAGATTCCTTGGAGCACAGAGAGCCTCTATTCCACCCTGATCTCCATCAGGGGGTATTGAAGGTCAGCAGCTCTCCGCAGCACAGGGTCTGGTCTCTGCAGAGGCAGAGGGCAAAGTGTGTGTCAATGTTCACTGACACTTCAGGAGTGCCCTTTACCCCTAGGTTGAAGAGCATCTTGTTGTCCACTCATTGGCCATGTCCCACCTTGCTGGGAAGGCTCATTCCCAGTTCTGAAGGTGTTGTTGATAGGCCACTCAATGTGCTATTATGGACTAGGTCTTAATAATCAAAGTTCTCTGGATACCTGTCTCCTAGTTATGGTCCAGGAAAGTATTTTCTCTTGTTGCATCTTCTCACACCTAGAGTTACACTATTAGAATCATTGATCATATACCTAGTTAAATATTTGATCAACACTGAGACATACATATAACCAAATAAACACAGCCAGAGATCCTATAGCTTTAACAAGGGGCCGCTGCTGGTAGCAAGACTCCGTTTCCTCATTGAGTCCAGGCAAAGGAGAAAAGTCCACTCTGGGTCACCTCATCAAAGGAGCCCTGAGATTGAAAGGGTTTTACCTCAATTTGAGACTTAAACCCAGGGCCCAGACCTGACCAAACCCTGCTTGGAACTTGAACCCATGTGGCTAGAGCTTGAACATAGCCAAAACCGGTTTGGGACTTGAACCCACGTGGCTAAGGCTTAACCCCAGCTAAATCCCTGCTTGGGACTTGAAGCCACATAGTCAGGACTCAATCCCGGCCAAAACCCTGTCTGGGACTCGAACCCACGCAGCTGGGACTTAATCCAGCACTCATCCAACGTCTGGACCCTCTGAGGCTCAGGTTCTTCGTGCCTCAATGCAGAAGGAATTCAGCAAGAGGCAGAGTGATAGGCAAGAAGAGGATTTATTAGGACAGGGTACTTGTAAGAGGTGCAAGCGGGCAGGCAGGAAAGCTCTGTACTCTCTCCTCGAGTGGGCAGCCATATATATATATATATATATATACATATAGGATGGTAGAAGACTGCCCCCCTCAAGTAGACGCAGCTGCAGGACATACATCATTGGTTGCTTCTTTGCCAGTTTTGAGCGGCTCTATTCCACCCTGATCTCCATCAGGGGTATTGAAGGTCAGCAGCTCTCCGCAGCACAGGGTCTGGTCTCTGCAGAGGCAGAGGGCAAAGTGTGTGTCAATGTTCACTGACACTTCAGGAGTGCCCTTTACCCCTAGGTTGAAGAGCATCTTGTTGTCCACTCATTGGCCATGTCCCACCTTGCTGGGAAGGCTCATTCCCAGTTCTGAAGGTGTTGTTGATAGGCCACTCAATGTGCTATTATGGACTAGGTCTTAATAATCAAAGTTCTCTGGATACCTGTCTCCTAGTTATGGTCCAGGAAAGTATTTTCTCTTGTTGCATCTTCTCACACCTAGAGTTACACTATTAGAATCATTGATCATATACCTAGTTAAATATTTGATCAACACTGAGACATACATATAACCAAATAAACACAGCCAGAGATCCTATAGCTTTAACAAGGGGCCGCTGCTGGTAGCAAGACTCCGTTTCCTCATTGAGTCCAGGCAAAGGAGAAAAGTCCACTCTGGGTCACCTCATCAAAGGAGCCCTGAGATTGAAAGGGTTTTACCTCAATTTGAGACTTAAACCCAGGGCCCAGACCTGACCAAACCCTGCTTGGAACTTGAACCCATGTGGCTAGAGCTTGAACATAGCCAAAACCGGTTTGGGACTTGAACCCACGTGGCTAAGGCTTAACCCCAGCTAAATCCCTGCTTGGGACTTGAAGCCACATAGTCAGGACTCAATCCCGGCCAAAACCCTGTCTGGGACTCGAACCCACGCAGCTGGGACTTAATCCAGCACTCATCCAACGTCTGGACCCTCTGAGGCTCAGGTTCTTCGTGCCTCAATGCAGAAGGAATTCAGCAAGAGGCAGAGTGATAGGCAAGAAGAGGATTTATTAGGACAGGGTACTTGTAAGAGGTGCAAGCGGGCAGGCAGGAAAGCTCTGTACTCTCTCCTCGAGTGGGCAGCCATATATATATATATATATACATATAGGATGGTAGAAGACTGCCCCCCTCAAGTAGACGCAGCTGCAGGACATACATCATTGGTTGCTTCTTTGCCAGCTCCTCCTTCATCAGCTGTTTATACCCAGTCGAGCCTGCTTTACTGAACAAGGAGCAGTTCTGAGTTATCGTCAACTCACTGGCCTCTCTACCTTTCTCAGGGTCTCCCTTCTACCTACCGTCCCCTACTAGGACTCTTACAACCACCTACCTATTCTACTCTGTCCCTATCAAAATGACCAGTCTACGCCAAATGTGGGTCACTCTAGGGAACAAAATTCAGTTAGCTTTCCCTTATGGACCCGATCTCCTGATTGGTGAGCTGCATCCTGTAAATCTTTTAAATGGCCCAGAATTAGTTGTAAAGGGGTTGCAAGATCTAAACAGGCTTGACCCATGGTAACAGGAACAAATGCAAAAACACTCAGAACAAAGAGGCAGTTCAGGGGACCAGATGACAGGACGTGACTGGGCCCTGTCCAGGGAAAGCAGGGAGTATGTCACAAGTGGCAGGCACCCTTTGACTTGTAGTTGCCAGACCCATACCCATAAGGTATTATATGGCCTGGTCCTCAGTTTGTAAAAGAGAAAGAAAAGGGGGATTCTCACCCATTCAGGCGCCAGCTACTGGGCCAGGGCAAGCTGTGGGACCTTTGGAGCCGGCCAGAGAGTGGCCCTGGCCAGGGTTCCTCGATTGTCTTCACAGCCGCCTGCTTGTTTGCAGAGTCCCAGAAAAGAAAGCTAAAAGGAAGGATAGAAAGTGAAACAAGGAGAACAAATTCCCGAGAACATCGAACATGCAGAGGGTCTCGCGGCTGTTAAGGCGACAGAAACAAAACAGGCTCGCCTGAACCAGGTGTGTCAAGGCAACAGGAACAAAAACAGGCTCGCCTTGACCAAGAGGAACCAAGCGACATCTCGCCTTGGAACCTGGGGTTGGGGATGGATGCTGCTTCCGGCTCCCCCAAACACCCAAACAGACGTGCGCACCAGAAAACAGACTAAACAGAAGTGCGCACCGGGAAACAGACTTACCTCCGGAGGGATTACAGGTATCAGAAACCTCACAACCACGGCATATGGCGTTGTAGTCTCGGCAAGAGCCTCCCAGCCGGGGCAAGAAGCCCCATCGGCCGCCCAGGAGGTAGTCCCAATGCCTCTGAGAATCCAAGGCTGGTTGGTGCAGTTTAACAGGACTGAGTGCGTAAGATCCCTGACGAGCCCCCAAATGTTGTGAGGCGTGCTCAGTGAAGCACCCAACTCCGCTCGTGGTGAAGAGGTTTATTTGGCTGGCGACAGCGACCACCCCCAAGAAACTACGGTTCCTGCGAAGGCCCAGACTGGCGGTAAAGGGCTGCTTAAAAGGCTGGTGTAATCAATGGTGCAAGACCCTCCCCTTTGATTGAAATTGGACACACCTGCACATTCCCTTTTACAACCATCAGAATAGTCTAGGGGCTTCTTCGTAAATTGCAGTCAGTTACAATCAATAAAGATTAACAGAAAACAATCGATTCTAACAGATGAATCACTAACCGGTAACCATCAGTAAACCATTATGCACATGGTAACAGCTTCAGAACAAAGAGGCAGCACCCATACCCCAAAATAAAGTGGCAGGCACCCTTTGACTTGTAGTTGCCAGACCCATACCCATAAGGTATTATATGGCCTGGTCCTCAGTTTGTAAAAGAGAAAGAAAAGGGGGATTCTCACCCATTCAGGCGCCAGCTACTGGGCCAGGGCAAGCTGTGGGACCTTTGGAGCCGGCCAGAGAGTGGCCCTGGCCAGGGTTCCTCGATTGTCTTCACAGCCGCCTGCTTGTTTGCAGAGTCCCAGAAAAGAAAGCTAAAAGGAAGGATAGAAAGTGAAACAAGGAGAACAAATTCCCGAGAACATCGAACATGCAGAGGGTCTCGCGGCTGTTAAGGCGACAGAAACAAAACAGGCTCGCCTGAACCAGGTGTGTCAAGGCAACAGGAACAAAAACAGGCTCGCCTTGACCAAGAGGAACCAAGCGACATCTCGCCTTGGAACCTGGGGTTGGGGATGGATGCTGCTTCCGGCTCCCCAAGCACCCAAACAGATGTGCGCACCAGAAAACAGACTAAACAGAAGTGCGCACCGGGAAACAGACTTACCTCCGGAGGGATTACAGGTATCAGAAACCTCACAACCACGGCATATGGCGTTGTAGTCTCGGCAAGAGCCTCCCAGCCGGGGCAAGAAGCCCCATCGGCCGCCCAGGAGGTAGTCCCAATGCCTCTGAGAATCCAAGGCTGGTTGGTGCAGTTTAACAGGACTGAGTGCGTAAGATCCCTGACGAGCCCCCAAATGTTGTGAGGCGTGCTCAGTGAAGCACCCAACTCCGCTCGTGGTGAAGAGGTTTATTTGGCTGGCGACAGCGACCACCCCCAAGAAACTACGGTTCCTGCGAAGGCCCAGACTGGCGGTAAAGGGCTGCTTAAAAGGCTGGTGTAATCAATGGTGCAAGACCCTCCCCTTTGATTGAAATTGGACACACCTGCACATTCCCTTTTACAACCATCAGAATAGTCTAGGGGCTTCTTCGTAAATTGCAGTCAGTTACAATCAATAAAGATTAACAGAAAACAATCGATTCTAACAGATGAATCACTAACCGGTAACCATCAGTAAACCATTATGCATTCCCTTTTGGAAAAAAAATCTTAGGATTTAAGATTAAGCAAGAAATTCTTAGACTTGACACCAAAATCAAGATCCATAAATGGAGAATTTGAGAAATTTGATTCTGTCAAAATTAAAAATACTTGCCCTGTGAAAGGCCCTGTTGAGACAATTAAATGACAATATCTAGAATAGATAAAGGATTCTCAAAATGATAAACACACACACACACACACACATACACATATAATCTCATTAGAAAATTAGGCATAAGACATGAGGCATTTCACTAAAGAGATGATATGCAGGTACCCTTGACGGAACAGCTGTGTGCGTGGGGGGCCACCCCTCACCCTACATGCACCGGCCTGTCAACCGGCCGGCAGCAGGTGGGCTGTCGGGGGTCTTCACTCGGTACCAGGGGCCTCCCGTCCTGCCCCACACATGCCCCGCCATCTCGGGGAGTGTCCCGGGAGCCCCCGATTCAGCCTCGGCGGGGCTCACAGTTCGTGGCTGCAGGATTTCGAGTCTAGGGAAGTCAGGGGAAGGTGTGAGGCCGACGACACCTCGAGTCCCGCGGGGGGCTCTCCATCAGCCCGCTCCGCGTGCCCACAGAATGGCCACCAGAAGCCGCGCGCTCCGGGAGGCCGACAGGTGGCCAGGGACACGCCTCCCGCGGGTGCATGAGTCGGAGCCTGCGGGCGCCGGAGACCTGGGCCGGGAGGGCCCGAGCGAGAGGGGTGTGCGTCCCCGGGGAAGGCGGGGCGGAGCCGCGGGGGCGCGCGGCGAGCGGGTGCGAGGCCCGCTCGGGGCGCCCGCTTCCGTCGGTGGCCGCCAGGGGTCGCCGTCGCCCCGCGCAGCGCCCTCCTCGATGCCCGCTCCCTCCACCCCGCTCCTCGCGGCTTCTCCCGGGCGAGCCCCACGGCCGAGCCGGGAACCGAACTAACACCGGTGCTCCCGCCCCTAGGTTTCGAGTATTAGGAATCTTTAATTCGATGTCGCAAGGACTGCGGGAGACAGCGTAGGTTGGCTGTGGTTTTCATTCCCTGGAGCTTCGATCTTGCGGAGGAACCAAGCCAGGGCCTGGTTCGCTGGGAATCTGACGTCTGAGATGGCAAGGCGCGGGCCACCTTGGAGGTCGGCGGGCGTCTGAGCCCCTTCCCTTCCCGGTGTCTTCCCCAGTGGAAGCCTTCCCCCCGATGGTGATGGCCTGGCAGGCATCGGAAGGAAAGTTGGTACTCATCAACCCCCCTCTCCCGAGTCCCCCGCAAAAAGCTCCCGTTATTGAAAAGTTGGGGGACCCCCCCACCCCGAGCCCAGGGAGCCAAAGAGGATGTTCTAGGGTCTGGCCCCGGGGCATGATCGCAACAACCACAGTAATAATAGTAATAGCTAACGCTGAGTCAGCACTTACTGTGCGCCAGGCAGTGTTCCGACGGAACAGCTGTGTGCGTGGCCACCCTCACCCTACATGCACCGGCCTGTCAACCGTCCGGCAGCAGGTGGGCGGTCGGGGGTCTTCACTCGGTACCAGGGGGCTCCCGTCCTGCCGCACACCTGCCCCGCCATCTCGGGGAGTGTCCCGGGAGCCCCCGATTCAGCCTCGGCGGGGCTCACAGTTCGTGGCTGCAGGATTTCGAGTCTAGGGAAGTCAGGGGAAGGTGTGAGGCCGACGACACCTCGAGTCCCGCGGGGGGCTCTCCATCAGCCCGCTCCGCGTGCCCACAGAATGGCCACCAGAAGCCGCGCGCTCCGGGAGGCCGACAGGTGGCCAGGGACACGCCTCCCGCGGGTGCATGAGTCGGAGCCTGCGGGCGCCGGAGACCTGGGCCGGGAGGGCCCGAGCGAGAGGGGTGTGCGTCCCCGGGGAAGGCGGGGCGGAGCCGCGGGGGCGCGCGGCGAGCGGGTGCGAGGCCCGCTCGGGGCGCCCGCTTCCGTCGGTGGCCGCCAGGGGTCGCCGTCGCCCCGCGCAGCGCCCTCCTCGATGCCCGCGCCCTCCGGCCCGCTCCTCGCGGCTGCGCCCGGGCGAGCCCCACGGCCGAGCCGGGAACCGAACTAACACCGGTGCTCCCGCCCCTAGGTTTCGAGTATTAGGAATCTTTAATTCGATGTCGCAAGGACTGCGGGAGACAGCGTAGGTTGGCTGTGGTTTTCATTCCCTGGAGCTTCGATCTTGCGGAGGAACCAAGCCAGGGCCTGGTTCGCTGGGAATCTGACGTCTGAGATGGCAAGGCGCGGGCCACCTTGGAGGTCGGCGGGCGTCTGAGCCCCTTCCCTTCCCGGTGTCTTCCCCAGTGGAAGCCTTCCCCCCGATGGTGATGGCCTGGCAGGCATCGGAAGGAAAGTTGGTACTCATCAACCCCCCTCTCCCGAGTCCCCCGCAAAAAGCTCCCGTTATTGAAAAGTTGGGGGACCCCCCCACCCCGAGCCCAGGGAGCCAAAGAGGATGTTCTAGGGTCTGGCCCCGGGGCATGATCGCAACAACCACAGTAATAATAGTAATAGCTAACGCTGAGTCAGCACTTACTGTGCGCCAGGCAGTGTTCCGAGCTCGTGAACCGGTAGTTATTCATTTAATCCTGCCATTTTCCGAGGGAATATCATCCTTGTTTTTTACAGACGGGGAAAGTGAGGCGCAGAGAGTTTAAATCTCTCTGGGTGGGTCTCCATTTCCTGAAAATGCCATACTTTGGAAGGAAAGTGCCCCCAAGCAGGTTAGGGGGCACCAACTATTTTACTGAAATAGCAGCCAATTCATGGTAAATGGCATAGGGTAGCGGTGAGACCAGGAGACGGTGTTTTCTGGATGCGCTGCTGCGGGACAATTGCGGTGGAAAACTTGCTGAAGAATCCCGGGGAGAAATGGCTTCTAAATGAGCTGCCTGTGAATTGTTCTCCTAAGGCGCCTCCTGGTGGGAAGGACCGGCACAGCCGCCACCTTGGCAAAGGTCCTTGGAGGTCGGCCTTAAAAGGGATGTTGATGGAAATACCAGTTTCGCCCCAAGCATGAGAGCTTCACAGGGTGGGCAAAGGGCAGGCTGACATGAAGCTGGAGGGGCAGTCATTGAGTCACCGTCCGGAGTGATGGCCCGTTGAGAGGGCTCGGCTACGGGACTGAACAGAGGACGGGCTGAACTGGGGTACCGGTGGCGTAGGAACCCCCAGGTGGTGGAGGCGATGTCTGGGCAGAGATGGAACTGGAGGGGTGGTAAGCAGCGGCTTGAGGCTCCACAGGAGTTCCAGAGCTGCTGAAGCTGTCAGACGCTCCAAGACCAGAGGAGGATGTGGACGCGGCACAAGGCTGGGTCCCAATTTTGCCCCTCTTTGAACTTAGGAAATTCTTCCTGGTGCTGAGACAAGTCTGCCTCGCAGTAACTTCCTTGCAGACCCAGCGCCCTGGTTCCCCGGGGAGGACATCTAATCCCCCAGGACGAATGAGCTCATCAGGCGGGAGTGGGGAGACCCCCGGGACAGCTGGAGCTGTTTCAGAGATGCCTCTGCAGTTAGAGCTCAAACCCTCACCAGTTCCTGTGGTAAGAGTCCTTCCACCCTCGTCAGACAGCTATCTGTCCACTTGTCCTTGACACTGACCTACCCCCACGGGAGGATGAAGGGATATTCAAGGCTATTGTTACAAAAGAGCAGAGTCCTTTAGTATGATTGCCAGCCCAGGGCACAGGGATCCTGTCTCACACTGCTGCTCTAATGATTGGGGTCTCAACTCAGACCACCTGGCATGGGTCTCACCCACGAGGTGTTGATTTCAGCTTCTTCCCAGAAAAGCTCCCTTTCCTGCCCCCCTCCACATGCGGTGTCCAGCTGCTCTAATGTCTGGGAAGGAAAGTGCCCCAAGCAGGTTAGGGGGCACCAACTATTTTACTGAAATAGCAGCCAATTCATGGTAAATGGCATAGGGTAGCGGTGAGACCAGGAGACGGTGTTTTCTGGATGCGCTGCTGCGGGACAATTGCGGTGGAAAACTTGCTGAAGAATCCCGGGGAGAAATGGCTTCTAAATGAGCTGCCTGTGAATTGTTCTCCTAAGGCGCCTCCTGGTGGGAAGGACCGGCACAGCCGCCACCTTGGCAAAGGTCCTTGGAGGTCGGCCTTAAAAGGGATGTTGATGGAAATACCAGTTTCGCCCCAAGCATGAGAGCTTCACAGGGTGGGCAAAGGGCAGGCTGACATGAAGCTGGAGGGGCAGTCATTGAGTCACCGTCCGGAGTGATGGCCCGTTGAGAGGGCTCGGCTACGGGACTGAACAGAGGACGGGCTGAACTGGGGTACCGGTGGTGTAGGAACCCCCAGGTGGTGGAGGCGATGTCTGGGCAGAGATGGAACTGGAGGGGTGGTAAGCAGCGGCTTGAGGCTCCACAGGAGTTCCAGAGCTGCTGAAGCTGTCAGACGCTCCAAGACCAGAGGAGGATGTGGACGCGGCACAAGGCTGGGTCCCAATTTTGCCCCTCTTTGAACTTAGGAAATTCTTCCTGGTGCTGAGACAAGTCTGCCTCGCAGTAACTTCCTTGCAGACCCAGCGCCCTGGTTCCCCGGGGAGGACATCTAATCCCCCAGGACGAATGAGCTCATCAGGCGGGAGTGGGGAGACCCCCGGGACAGCTGGAGCTGTTTCAGAGATGCCTCTGCAGTTAGAGCTCAAACCCTCACCAGTTCCTGTGGTAAGAGTCCTTCCACCCTCGTCAGACAGCTATCTGTCCACTTGTCCTTGACACTGACCTACCCCCACGGGAGGATGAAGGGATATTCAAGGCTATTGTTACAAAAGAGCAGAGTCCTTTAGTATGATTGCCAGCCCAGGGCACAGGGATCCTGTCTCACACTGCTGCTCTAATGATTGGGGTCTCAACTCAGACCACCTGGCATGGGTCTCACCCACGAGGTGTTGATTTCAGCTTCTTCCCAGAAAAGCTCCCTTGTTTGGGGCCTGGCCCCACCCTCCGAGCTAGCCAGCAGCCATGCGGTGTCCAGCCCCCGGTGGCGTTTAACAATGTTTATTTAGTAATGTCCTGGAAAGGACGTGCGCTTTGAAGTCTGATGTGATTGTAAATCTCACTGTTTATCAGTTAGAATATTAGAACCAGTTTCCTCATCTATAAATAGTGGTGGGGTGATGGTGGGAAATGAAGTCTATCAAATGGGAGGCTGAGTAGGTGAACACCTGCGGTGGGATTTCACACCCAGGAGACAGAGGCACCCCAGGCGTCTGATTCCGCAGTGGCCGTGTCTCCTGCAGGATTTCGGATTCTGCCTCCCCACGGCCCCTCCCCTGCAGGGAGGGCTCTTGCTTGGTCTGAACACACTCTGTGACTGCCAGCCGCTGCAGGCCTCTGCCGGACCTGGTCCCAGAACAAAGCCCTCGGCTGTCTGGCATTCACAAGGGGCCACGTGGGAGGCGATTTAGAGAGAAAACACTTTAAAGCAACAGCAGTTAAGGTGTTTGATGGAAATCTCGAGTCAGAAGGTTAAGTCTGGGGAGGAAAAGACTAGAAAGAGCTGAAGAGAGAGACTGAGTGATCAAGTCAGACACAGGAGCGTCTCTTAGAAGCAACGGCAGAAGGCGCCAGGGACCTCAGCAGCGGTCATCATCAAGAGCGGTGCAGCCACACTGCTTGGGTCTCCCCCCAGCTGTTTTTTTTTTTTTTTAGATTTTTTTTTTTTTTTTGATGTGGGCCATTTTTAAAGTCTTTATTGGATTTTCTTACAATGTTGCTTCTGTTTTATTTGAATTTTTTTTTGCCACAAGGCATGTGGCATCTCAGCTTCTTGACCAGGGATCGAACCTGCACAACCTGCGAAGTCTTAACCACTGGACCACCAGTGCATGTATGTGTGCAAAGTCCCTTCAGTCCTATCTGCCTCTTTGTGGCCCTGAGGACTGAAGCCTTCCAGGCTCCTCGGTCCATGAGATTCTCCAAGAAAGAATCCTGGAGTGGGCTGCCATGCATTCCTCTAGGGGATCTTCCAGATCTAGGGATCAACTGCATCTCTTATGTCTCCAGCCTTGGCAGGTGGGTTCTTTTCCGCTAGTGCCACCACCTAGGAAGCCCTGGCCCACCGGGGACATCATTAAATTCTATGTATATTTTGCTAATTTATTTTTTAAGGCTCCTCTGTCCATGGGATTTCCCAGGCAAGAATGCTGGGGTGGGCTGCCATTTTCTGCTCCAGGGCATCTTCCTGACTCCTGTATCAAACCCATGTCTCCTGAGTGTCTGCACTGCAGGTAGATTCTATACCACTTGAGCCATCAGGGAAGCCCAGGTCTTATCCCAGCTCTTGCACTTACAAGCTTGACCTGCGAGAATCTGTGCCTCAGTTTCTTCATCTGTAGAATGGGGATAGGCATACCCCTCGGAGGGCTGTTATACAAGGAGGAAATGAATTTGCGTGTGGTCGTCACTGAGCACAGTGCCTAACTTGTGGTGAGGGCTCTGTGAGCCCTAGCTGGTGTTATTTTTTCTTTGAAATGAAAACTTAGAGGATCAGCAGACATGAGCAGGGGGTCCATAGGGACACCTTGCCTAACCATTTCTTTACAGTTGAGAAACCTGAGCCCAGAGAACTGCTCTCCCCACGGCCCCCAGTGGATGCTTCAGCCTCGTGCCCACCACCAGCTCCTTTGCTGAGCTGTCAGGATCGCCTCCTCTGGGTGGCCTGGGTCTTGCTGAAACACAGCCCCTGCGCAGGCTCACCGGGGCCTGTCTGTGCATCAGTCAGGGTACTTTGATGGGAGAGGCCAACTCAAAATAGGTTAAAGGGGGGAGAAAAAGAGGCCATTATTCATGAACCAGAACGCTGGGGCCAGAAAGGATCCCAGCAGGACACTGTCTCTCCTTTGTGTTTCTATGGGTGGACGTCATCCACAGGTGGGCTCTCCAGGTGGAGGTCAGGGGGACCGCCTGCAACTCTAAGCTCACCTTGTCCGCGGGTTTTAAAACGTAGGCTTTGGTTTTCTCTTTCTGACTTGCTTCCCTCTGTATGACAGACTCCAGGTCCATCCAGATCCTATTCACGCATATATGTGAAATCTAGAAAAATGGTACAGATGAAGGCATTTGCAGGGCAGGAACAGAGATGAAGATTGTAGCGAACAGACACATGAACATGGGGGAGAGGGCGAGGGTGGGACGAACTGGGATCTTACGGTTGACATATATACACTACCGTGTATAAAGAAGCTAGCGAATGGGAACTTGCTATGAAGTGCAGGAAGCTGAGGTCACTGCTCTGTGTGACCCAGAGGGGTGGAATGGGGGGTATGTGTGGAAGCGCAGCGATACATGTCGACATCTAGCTGATTCACTTTATGGTGCATGCGGTGAATGGCATCCAGCTACACACACATTGTCTTAATGTCAATTTCTTGGCTTCGATCTATAGTTAAGACGTCACCCTTGGGAAGAACTGGGACGGGGGGAGGGTACCTGGGACCTCTGGGTCCTATTTTTGCAGCTTCCCGTGAGTCTATAATTATTTCAAAATAAAGAGTAACCAGATCTGGAAGAACTCTTAGCTTCGAGAGGAAATAAAAGCCTTCGTGGGGGCTGTGACATCAAGTGAGTGAACAGCCAGAGCGGCCTCGAGGGGGAGCCGGGGTCCTGGCTGTGCGCACCTGCCCGTGTCCCGGGAGAAGAAAGTCTCTGTTTGCGCTCCCGTCGACATTGGTTTAACTGTAATTGTCTTGAGTGAACTTCTGAGCTAATCAGCCTGGTGAGCTTTAGAAATAAAGACTGTGGGTCTTGGAAGCAAGACGGGTGATGGAATTTTCTTTTTTAAAAATGTTTTTTAGAAATTATTTTTTGTCT
This sequence comes from Tragulus kanchil, assembly GCA_022376925.1. Classification (NCBI taxonomy): domain Eukaryota; kingdom Metazoa; phylum Chordata; class Mammalia; order Artiodactyla; family Tragulidae; genus Tragulus; species Tragulus kanchil. The sequence goes on from JAIOJX010000003.1 coordinate 142,948,941, forward strand.
CACCGCACTGCATGAGAGATCTTAGTTCCCCAGCAAGGGATCGAACCGCAAGCCCCCTGCAGTGGAAGCCTGCGTCTTAACCGCTGAGCCACCAGGGAAGTCCCAAGGTGATGGGATTTTCTGTGTCCAACTTAAATGAATCCTACTGGGCAACCTGGAAAACACTGGCGATGGACAGTGAGACGGCTGGGAGACATGCGTCGGCGTCCTGCGCCTGTGTCCCCGTGGGAGACACAGAAGGACGGGGTTCCAGCAGGAAGAAACCAGGCCCAAGAGAACAGGCCCATCTGTGCTTTGACGATGGCGGCACCAAGGGATGCATCCTTCATCTGCTTTGTATTTATTTGTTTTCTAATGATGTACTTCATTTTACCCTTTGAAACATTTCAAACTTATAGAAAAATTATAAGAACGAGTTGATGCATTTCTGTGTTCCCATTACAGTTTTGCCATTTTGCTAACATTGTGCCACGTTTGCTCTGTCTCGATCTTTCTCTATGTAATGATGTTCTTTTTTAAAAAAATGCCTCCTTTTAAAAATGTATTTATTGAATTTTGGTTGCACTGGGTCTTTGTTGCTGTGGAAAGGCTTTCTCTAGTTGTGATTGGGGGCTCCTCTCTAGGTTTGGTGCCCAGGCTTCTCGTTGTGGGGGGCTTCTCTTGCTGCAGAGCATGGGCTCCTGGTGCCCGGGCTTCAGCTGGCACAGCGGGAGGGCTCCGTGGGTGTGGTGTGCAGGCCTTCGCGGCTCTATGGCATGCGGGTCTTCTCTGAGCCCACATCTCCTATGGATCCCTATCCACGGTGCCACCAGGCAGGTCCTGTAATGATTGTTCTTAATACAGAGTCATTTGGGAGTGAGTTGGGGCTTCTTTTTTTTTTTTTTTTTTAAGATTTATTTATTTATTTATTTTGGTGGGGGTTGGGGTGGGGGGGGGAGGGGAGTGGGCGGGCCACTTCTATTGGTCTTTCATTTATCTATTTTCATCCATCTTTGTTCTTTGGCCCATGTGGGCCTCCCATCGCGGGGGCCTCTGTTGTTGCAGAGCACCGGCTCTGGGCGCATGCGCTCCAGAGCTCCGGCTCGGTAATTGGACACATCAGTCCAGCCGCTCTGCGGCACGTGGGATCCTCCCAGGCCAGGGATCGAACTGGCGCCCCTTGCGCTGCAAGGCGGTGTCCTTACCCACTGGACCACCAGGGAAGCCCTTAAATTAGGTTTTTAGCTTTATAAATTGAATCCTACTGGGCAACCTGGAAAACACTGGCGATGGACAGTGAGACGGCTGGGAGACATGCGTCGGCGTCCTGCGCCTGTGTCCCCGTGGGAGACACAGAAGGACGGGGTTCCAGCAGGAAGAAACCAGGCCCAAGAGAACAGGCCCATCTGTGCTTTGACGATGGCGGCACCAAGGGATGCATCCTTCATCTGCTTTGTATTTATTTGTTTTCTAATGATGTACTTCATTTTACCCTTTGAAACATTTCAAACTTATAGAAAAATTATAAGAACGAGTTGATGCATTTCTGTGTTCCCATTACAGTTTTGCCATTTTGCTAACATTGTGCCACGTTTGCTCTGTCTCGATCTTTCTCTATGTAATGATGTTCTTTTTTAAAAAAATGCCTCCTTTTAAAAATGTATTTATTGAATTTTGGTTGCACTGGGTCTTTGTTGCTGTGGAAAGGCTTTCTCTAGTTGTGATTGGGGGCTCCTCTCTAGGTTTGGTGCCCAGGCTTCTCGTTGTGGGGGGCTTCTCTTGCTGCAGAGCATGGGCTCCTGGTGCCCGGGCTTCAGCTGGCACAGCGGGAGGGCTCCGTGGGTGTGGTGTGCAGGCCTTCGCGGCTCTATGGCATGCGGGTCTTCTCTGAGCCCACATCTCCTATGGATCCCTATCCACGGTGCCACCAGGCAGGTCCTGTAATGATTGTTCTTAATACAGAGTCATTTGGGAGTGAGTTGGGGCTTCTTTTTTTTTTTTTTGTTTTTGAGATTTATTTATTTATTTATTTTGGGCGGGGGTTGGGTGGGGGTGGGAGTGGGGAGGGAGGGGAGCAGACGAGCCACTTCTGTTGGTCTTTCATTTCTGTATTTTCATCCGTCTTTGTTCCTTGGCTCTTGTGGGCCTCCCATCGCGGGGGGCCTCTGTTGTCACAGAGCACCGGCTCTGGGCACATGCCCTCCAGAGCTCGGGCTGGGTAATTGGACACATCAGTCCAGCCGCTCTGCGGCACGTGGTATCTTCCCAGGCCAGGGATCAAACTGGCGCCCCTTGCCCTGCAAGGCGGTGTCCTTACCCACTGGACCACCAGGGAAGCCCTTAAATTAGGTTTTATTTTTTAAACATACGCTTTGAGGTAGATTCCTTCTACCTTGTTGCCAGCAACCACTCATGTTTGCTTCTTGTGTCTCCTGTGTTTTCCTGATGTCAGTCCAAGCAAATCTGAGGAATATTCTTTTTTTTTTTTTAATTTATTTTTTAAATGAGGGGTAATAGCTTTCCAGAGGTTTGTTGTTTACTGCTAAACATCCATATGAATCAGCCCTAGGTATACATATGTCCCCTCCCTCTCATCTCTCTCTCCATCCCACCTCTCCAAGTGGTTACAGAGCCCCTGTTTGAGTTCCCTGAGTCTTACAGTAGATTCCCATTGGTTGTGTATTTTACATATGGTAGTATGAGTTTCCGTGTTACTCTTTCCATACTTTTCGCCCATTTGTTCACGCCCCCATGTCCATAAGTCTGTTCTCTATGTCTGTTTCTCCATTGCTGCTCTGCATTTACATTTATTGGTACCATCTTTCTAGATTTCATATATGTGTGTTCATATGCCATGTTTATCTTTCTCTTTCTGATGTACTTCACTCTGTATAATAGACTTTAGGCTCATTCCCTGAGGAATATTCCTATTTTTCTTCATTCTAGTGTAGAAGTAGAGTACTAAACACATTGTTTCTGTTCCTTTTCTTTTTCCTTAGCCATCTGAGTCCCCACATGATACTTTCTTTCTAAGAAAACAGGCAAAGGGGAAAAACCAAACGAGCACAGGAGTGTAAGTGCTGTGACTGCCACACAGCAAGCAGACTCGCATCTTTCACTCAGGGGCCCCCCTGGTGGGCAGAGTTCAGGGTGCCTCCCTCCACTCTCAGCTTTCTCCCCCTCATTTCCTGGTGAAATGAAGGACTCCCATCCGCTGCCACTTACGGCAGGTGTTGCACCCCTGAACGGGCAGCTGGGCAAGCCTCGGTTGCCATGGCAGTTCGTGAGGTTTAGAGACGGAGGGGAATGGGTCCTGCCAGCTGCCGGGGCATCTCTCTGCTGTGTGCCTGTCACCAAAGCAATTTTGAGCCTCCCAAGCAACCTTAATGACAACTGGCACCCCCTTCCCTCCCTTTGCCTCCCCTACAAAGGCACTCTGCCCGCTCCTGTGTGTGCATTTGGCTAAAGGAACAATTCCAATCCATCGGTCTCCTGGGACAAGAAAGGGCTTCTAAGCCCTTCTGTGGGGGAGCTGAAAAGGACCCTTGGCCCTGGGGCTGCCCCGTCCCGCTCAGGATGTCAGTCCCGCAGGGCAAGCCTCGTCTGGGTCCAGGTTCTGAACACTGGGGGAGTCTGGATGTGGCTGGCCCCATACCCTTGGAGACAGGACTGGGCTCCAGGACCCCAACGGCAGGACGCCATCAGGGACCGAGGGAGGACCGCCTGACAACCAGGAAAAGCAGAGAAATGCCAGCCCGGTGGCCTCTCTGCTGTTTCCTGACCTCAGTATGACTGTGTCTTTCTCTCTCCTGTACCCAGATCTGGCTCATGAGAAGAGCCCTGGAGAGGCTGAGTGTATGGAATTTGCCCCCCAGAGGGACGTTATCTGTCCTAGGGACAGAGGCACCTGTAGCCCGGGGCCAACAGACCCTGATGACTTGGCCCCAGAATGCTGGCAGGCTGGAAAGACGTCCCAGACTTCCGGGGCCTCAGGGGCCAGGCTGTGGCGCTGACTCCTTGTCAGTGGATGGAGCCTCTGTTTCTTCCTGGGAAACGGGTGAAACAGCCGCCTTCCCTTTTGTCCTGCGTGCTGCAGAAGTAAATCAAATCAGACGGCAAACTCAGGTGTCCATGCTGAGGAGGGAGGTGCAGCAAACGGGAAACAGCCCGTAAAAAACTTTGTCCCCCCGAGGCGTGCTGCCCTCTTGGCCTGGCTTTTGTTTCTTCCTTTTTTGATAGTGACCACATTCCTCTCGCGTGTGTGCATGCATGCTAAATTGTTTCAGTTGTGTGCGGCTTTGCGACCCCCTGGACTGTAGCCTATCTGGCTCCTCTGTCCATGGGATGCTCCAGGCAGGAATACTGAAGTGGGTTGTCATTTCCTCCTCCGGGAGATCTTCTCCACCCAGGGACTGAATCCACAGTCTCTTGTATTGGCTGTCCCTTTTGCTGTGTGCCTGTCACCAAAGCAATTTTGAGCCTCCCAAGCAACCTTAATGACAACTGGCACCCCCTTCCCTCCCTTTGCCTCCCCTACAAAGGCACTCTGCCCGCTCCTGTGTGTGCATTTGGCTAAAGGAACAATTCCAATCCATCGGTCTCCTGGGACAAGAAAGGGCTTCTAAGCCCTTCTGTGGGGGAGCTGAAAGGACCCTTGGCCCTGGGGCTGCCCCGTCCCGCTCAGGATGTCAGTCCCGCAGGGCAAGCCTCGTCTGGGTCCAGGTTCTGAACACTGGGGGAGTCTGGATGTGGCTGGCCCCATACCCTTGGAGACAGGACTGGGCTCCAGGACCCCAACGGCAGGACGCCATCAGGGACCGAGGGAGGACCGCCTGACAACCAGGAAAAGCAGAGAAATGCCAGCCCGGTGGCCTCTCTGCTGTTTCCTGACCTCAGTATGACTGTGTCTTTCTCTCCTGTACCCAGATCTGGCTCATGAGAAGAGCCCTGGAGAGGCTGAGTGTATGGAATTTGCCCCCCAGAGGGACGTTATCTGTCCTAGGGACAGAGGCACCTGTAGCCCGGGGCCAACAGACCCTGATGACTTGGCCCCAGAATGCTGGCAGGCTGGAAAGACGTCCCAGACTTCCGGGGCCTCAGGGGCCAGGCTGTGGCGCTGACTCCTTGTCAGTGGATGGAGCCTCTGTTTCTTCCTGGGAAACGGGTGAAACAGCCGCCTTCCCTTTGTCCTGCGTGCTGCAGAAGTAAATCAAATCAGACGGCAAACTCAGGTGTCCATGCTGAGGAGGGAGGTGCAGCAAACGGGAAACAGCCCGTAAAAAACTTTGTCCCCCCGAGGCGTGCTGCCCTCTTGGCCTGGCTTTTGTTTCTTCCTTTTTTGATAGTGACCACATTCCTCTCGCGTGTGTGCATGCATGCTAAATTGTTTCAGTTGTGTGCGGCTTTGCGACCCCCTGGACTGTAGCCTATCTGGCTCCTCTGTCCATGGGATGCTCCAGGCAGGAATACTGAAGTGGGTTGTCATTTCCTCCTCCGGGAGATCTTCTCCACCCAGGGACTGAATCCACAGTCTCTTGTATTGGCAGGCAGGTCCTTTACCACTAGCACCACCTGGGAAGCCTCACTTCCCTCTTACCTCTACCCTAAAGAAAACTAGAGGTCAAGGTGATCAGAGCTGGGCCTCCAAGAAGGGTGAGGACCTTGGGAAACGGAGGGTGTGACCCCACATCCGAAGGGGCAGCAGCCGTGGGTCCAGCAGGCGGCTGTTAGGCAGGACAGAAGCCCACTGTTGCCAGATCTAAGTTTTTAGAGGAAGCCGGAACCCGCATTTCTATTGATATTTCCTAAAGTTGGAAAGTTGGCAAGTGATTTAAAAAATTGTCAAACACTGCAGGCCAATCAAAACAGGTCTGAGGGCCAGACATAGGGCTCAGGCTGCCAGTTCATTGACCGCACGCCCAGACCTCTAACGTCCCGCGTGTCTGCTGGCAGGTGCCCAATCTAACCCGCCGGCGGCCGGCAAAGGTCTGGGGCCTTGCCCTCTCCACGCTGAGCTGTCATTCAGCTGCAAGACGCTGAACTACTGCATTTTATTTATTACTCTTTTTTGTTTCAAATGTTGGCCTCTTTTATTGGTTTATCATTTATTTACTTTCATCGATCTTTATTCCCTGGCCTGTGTGGGCCTCCCACTGCAGTGGCCTCTCTCCTTGTAGAGCTTTGGCTCTGGGTGCAAGTGCTCCAGAGTGCTGGCTCGTAATTGGACACACCGGTCCAGCCGTTCCACAGCATGTGGGATCCTCCCGGGCCAGGGATCAAACTGGTATCCCTTTTACTGCAAGGCTGACTCTTTTTTTTTTTTTTTTTTAAGTTTTTTTGGTTTGTTTGTTTTTGGACACTTCTAATGATCTTTTATTTATTTATCTTTGTTCTTTGGCCTGTGTGGGCCTTGGCTTGGTAATTGAACACATTGGTCCAGCTGCTCCATGGCACGGGGGATCTTCCCAGGCCAGGGATCGAACCAGCACCCCTTGGACTGCGAGGCGGTGTCCTTACCCACTAGACCACCAGGGAAGCCCCGCAAGGTGGACTCTTTACCCACTGGACCACCAGGGAAGCCCTATTTATTACTTTTTGTTTTTTTTTTAAAGATTTATTTATTTACTTATTTTGGTGGGGGTGGGGTGGGGAAGGAGGGGAGCAGGAGCAGGTGGGCCGCTTCTATTGGTCTTTCATTTGTCCATTTTCATCCATCTTTGTTCTTTGGCCCATGTGGGCCTCCCATCGTGGTGGCCTCTGTTGTCGGAGAGCACCCGCTATGGGCGCATGCACTCCAGAGCTCTGGCTCGGTCATTGGACACATCGGTCCAGCCGCTCCACAGCACGTGGGATCTTCCCAGGCCAGGGATGGAACCAGCGCCCCTTGCACTGCAAGGCGGTGTCCTTACCCACTGGACCACCAGGGAAGCCCTATTTATTACTTTTTTAAAAATTCAATTTCTTTAGTTGAAGTAGAGCTGCTGTGCAGTATTATATAAGCTACAGGTGTACCATATAGTGATTCACACTTTTTAAAGGTTATTCTCTGTTTACAGTTATTTATAAAATGTTGGGTATAGTCCCTGGGTTGTGCAATACATCCCGGTAGCTTGATTTATACCTGATAGTTTGTACCGCTTAACCGCCACCGCTGCATGGTTCATCCCACCTCCATCTCCCTCCTGGAAACCCTTAGTTCTCCTTATCTGCCTTTAAAAAAAAAAAAAAAATTCACTAGTTCTTGTATTTTTAGATTCCACGTATAGGTGATATCACACGGGGTCTATGTTTCTCCGTCTGACTTCTGAAATGCTCCATTCTGAGGCATGTGTGTATAAAGGATTTTCTGGAGGCCTGGGACGGCTCTTTCCCACTGTTTCACAGGAGCAGCTTGAAACGGCTGACGTACTCTGCGGTGACACTTGGTGACCTCGAGCCAGCCTGTCCCTTCTCTGCAGGCCCCAGTCTCACCGTCTATAAAGTGAAGGACAGACACTCAGCTAGACCCTCATCCAGATCAAACCTCTGTTCGCTTTAGGACCAATATTTTTGGTGGGATGGGGGAGGAGAAGGAGTTTTCATAGCAGGGAATCCAAATGCAACGAATTTCACTCATGGTTTAGCTGAGTCCTTAAGGCTTCCCCACCCAACAGAGAAACCCTGGATATATTCAACAAATTTTCTAATAACCACCTTAAACAATTAAAGAGTTGAAATTAATTTTAATAATTTTACTAAATGCACCATAATAGTATTATCAGTTCAACATGTAATCCATATAGAAAAAGATATTTTTCATTCTTTTGCTTTGTTAATGGGATAGTTTACATTATTTTTCATACCCAGTTGTGGAGAGCCAGTGCTCTCCACACATACACTTAGGGCATGAATCAAGTGCTCAGTAGCCACACGTGACCAGTGGCTGCCCTGCTGGACAGCGAGGCCTCAAGGCAGGATGTGCCAACTATTGCCTCCTTCCCAAGTGAGATGCCAGGTCACCTGAGGGAGTGGGTAGAACAGTGCCTATCCTCCCCTCCTCCGACAAGAGTTTTCCTTTCCCATGAAAAGACATCTTCACAGTGACAGACAGACATCCCATGTTCAGTTTACCCAGCATGCACTTCTCTCCAGCCCAGGCAGGTGCCTGTTTCCACCATCAGCTCTGGGGTCATTTCTGGGTAGGCGAGCCCTGCAGAGGAGAGATGAAGTGCCCATTCAGAATGTTTAGCCTGCAACCTCCTCTAACCTTGAGAGCCAGTGAGAACATCTCCCCCAGCCCTGAACCCATCACTGCCAACCCTCAACGAGCCAAAGGCAGCTGTGAGTGGGAGGAGAAGAAACTTGAGATGGGAAACAGAGACGACCTTCATCACACCTCCTTTCCAAAAGCAGGCTCGCGGCCAACAGCAACCCTGGATGGGAGAATGAGCTTGAAATTAAAATGAAGTTTGAAAGTCCTAGATGGTTCCACTGAACTGGGTACTCGTTCCTGAACTAAGGCTATTTTTGTTTCTGAAAGTCATCAGAGGATTTGCTTTAAATATTTCAGCAAAGATAAAGTGTATGTGTTGGCAGGGAGAGGATTGGGTAGGGGAATGACATTGATAAAACAAGCAAGACTGTTGAAGCTTGCTGAAAATTGTTGAAGTTGGGTGATGGAGTATGTGGGGGTTCGTAACACCATGTTCCTTATTTTTGGTGGTATGTGAATATTTCCATGATACAAAAAATTTTTTAAAGTATTTATTTATTTCGTTGTTTCGGGTCTTGGGGCATGAGGAATCTTTTCGTACAGTTGCTGCACTTGGACTTCATTGCCCTGAAGCACATGGGATCAGTAGTTTCCCAACCAGGGATCGAACTTGAGTCCCCCATTGCAAGGCAGAGTCTTAACCACTGGACCACCAGGGAAGTCCCTCCATAATATCAGTTTTTAAAGGTGACCAGAGAGGACTTTTTGAAATTATGAGTGAACAGGACAGGCCTACTGGAGACTCACTGATGGGTGGGATCAGAGGAGGTTTCAGTGGGTAAAAAAATGTAAGCCAAAAATTATAAAATAATAAAATAGTTTTCTGGGCACATTCCATGAGACCCACTTGTCCACGAGTATTTTTCTTTTTTTAAATTTTGACCTCTTTCATTGGTCCTTTATCTATTCATTTTCGTCCATCTTTATTCTTTGGACTGTGGGGCCTGCCATTGCAGTGGCCTCTCTCGTTGCAAAGCACCAGCTCTGGGCGCATGCGCTCCAGAGCACTGGTTCGTAATTGGACTCACCAGTCCAGCCACTCCACGGCACGTGGGATCTTCCTGGGCCAGGGATCGAACTGGTCCCCTTACACTGCAAGTCGGTGTCCTTAACCACTGGACCACCAGGGAAGCCCTCCATCGGTTATTTTTTTCTGGGTGGTGGAATTTATAGGCCGCCCTCTTCCAACCATTGCCTTCCCCATTCCCGGGGAGGTGCCTTCTCCCCCAGTGCTCACCCCAGCAGATCTGAGCTTCCTGATTTTGGGGGGTGGCTTTGTGACACAGTAGCTCCTGTGACAGACACTCAGATAGGTGTTCCTGAAGTGCAGAGGCCCTTGGGTCACAGAAGGACAGCCTCAGTGAAGATATTGAGTACAGCAGGGACCATTAGTCACCAGGGAGCATTTGACATTTTGAAATGAACTGCTGCTCTCCCATAAATAAGCTCAGATGCTGAAGCACGCCTGAAGCAAAGAGGCCATGGCCAGACGTCGCCTGAAGTGCTGTGGGATGCTTGATAAAACGTTTAAATGTGTGTAAAGCGAGCAGCCTGGTGCGTGGAGGTCCCTCTGTTTGAAGCACCTGTCCCTGGAACCCTCAACTTGGGCCTATGAGGACTTGGCCTCTCTGAGAAAGAAGCCTTTTACGTTTGCTCCTGACAATTATAGCGAATGCTTTGTGAAGCCTTCCTGAATGTTGGGCCTTCTCCAATGCTCTGTGTGAATTTTTTCATCCGCACAGAAGCGCCATGAGGAGGGAATTATCATTTCTCTGCGTCCAAGGAGGCACTTGTGGTAAAGTGCCTGCCGGTGCAGGAGAGGTAAGAACCACGGATTCAATTCCTGGATTGGGAAAATTCCCTCACAACCCCAAGATCCCCATGGCAATCCACCCCAGTATTTCTTGCCTGGAGAATCCCACGGACAGAGGAGCCCGGTGGGCTACCAGTCAATGGGTTCTCAGAGTCAGACAAGACTGAAAGGATTTAGCATGCATGTACCCTGCATAGCTGACAAATAGGAACTTCCAGAGGTTTCTGGTGAGTGACTTGCCCGAGGACACATAGGGAGCGAGTTGTGACCACAGCACACAGCGAGCCCAGCAACCACTGTGGGAGCCTGCCTTCCAGGGAGTGTCGGGAAACCAAGCTCATTACACAGACAAACCAAAAAGTGCCAGATGCTTGAGAAGGCTCTGGGGCGAGGCTGCCAGCTGAGGTCTCGGACGAGTCCAGCTGCATTGGGTTTCTTATGGAATATTCCAATGCATGCCTGGTGACATGTGGCCCCTGCCAAGTAGGCATTCTTGGGTGACCTGGGAGAAGAACTGATTAAGAATAACCTGGTTTTTTTGTTTGTTTGTTTGTGTTTTAGTAAATTAATTTATTTAGTTCTGGCTGTGCTGGGTCTTCATTGCTGAGCTCGACCTTCTCTATCCGTTGAGGGCAGTAGTGGTATCTCTCGCTGTGGAGCATGGGGTCCAGGGAGCTCAGGCCCAGAAGTTATGGTTCAGTGTGTTGTTGCCCCAAAGCACATGGACTATTACTCTGCTCTCTGCACTGGCAGGCAGATTTTAAAAGCCTGGACCACCAGGGAAGCCCTGATTAAGAATAACTTGTGATGAGGTCAGATCTTTCTTTCAAAGTGTGAGAGAATAGTTTTCTGTGTAAGCCTTCCCTCCCCCAGCCCTTCGCTGGCTTAGCAAACCTTTCTTCTGGTGGCCCTGCAGAGTCCATCAGAGACGAGCTTTGTTGTTGCTATTCTGTCGTTAAGTCGTGTCCAACTCTTTGCAGCTCCATGGACTGCGACACACAAGGTTTCCCTGTCCCTCACCATCTCCGGGAGTTTGCACCAACTCATGTCCATTGAGTGAGTCAGTGACGCCATCCAACCATCTCATCCTCTGAAATCTCTCTCTCCTCTTGCCCTCAATCTTCCCCAGCATGAAGGTCTTTTCCAATGAGTTGCTCCTTCACATCAGCTGTTCAAAGTGTTGGAGCTTCACCTTCAACATCAGTCCTTCCAATCCATGTTCAAGACTGATTTCCTTTAGGACTGACTGGTTTCATCTCCTTGTAGTCCAAGGGACTCTCAAGAGCCGAAGCACTACAGTTCAAAGGCATCAATTCTTTGGCGCTCAGCCTTGTTTACGGTCCAACTTTCACATACGTACATGACTACTGGAAAAACATCTGAATATACAGAGCTTTGTTGGAAAGGCCGCTACCACTGTGGAGCCTGTCCAGGGAGTGTCGGGAAACCAAGCTCATTACACAGACAAACCAAAAAGTGCCAGATGCTTGAGAAGGCTCTGGGGCGAGGCTGCCAGCTGAGGTCTCGGACGAGTCCAGCTGCATTGGGTTTCTTATGGAATATTCCAATGCATGCCTGGTGACATGTGGCCCCTGCCAAGTAGGCATTCTTGGGTGACCTGGGAGAAGAACTGATTAAGAATAACCTGGTTTTTTTGTTTGTTTGTTTGTGTTTTAGTAAATTAATTTATTTAGTTCTGGCTGTGCTGGGTCTTCATTGCTGAGCTCGACCTTCTCTATCCGTTGAGGGCAGTAGTGGTATCTCTCGCTGTGGAGCATGGGGTCCAGGGAGCTCAGGCCCAGAAGTTATGGTTCAGTGTGTTGTTGCCCCAAAGCACATGGACTATTACTCTGCTCTCTGCACTGGCAGGCAGATTTTAAAAGCCTGGACCACCAGGGAAGCCCTGATTAAGAATAACTTGTGATGAGGTCAGATCTTTCTTTCAAAGTGTGAGAGAATAGTTTTCTGTGTAAGCCTTCCCTCCCCCAGCCCTTCGCTGGCTTAGCAAACCTTTCTTCTGGTGGCCCTGCAGAGTCCATCAGAGACGAGCTTTGTTGTTGCTATTCTGTCGTTAAGTCGTGTCCAACTCTTTGCAGCTCCATGGACTGCGACACACAAGGTTTCCCTGTCCCTCACCATCTCCGGGAGTTTGCACCAACTCATGTCCATTGAGTGAGTCAGTGACGCCATCCAACCATCTCATCCTCTGAAATCTCTCTCTCCTCTTGCCCTCAATCTTCCCCAGCATGAAGGTCTTTTCCAATGAGTTGCTCCTTCACATCAGCTGTTCAAAGTGTTGGAGCTTCACCTTCAACATCAGTCCTTCCAATCCATGTTCAAGACTGATTTCCTTTAGGACTGACTGGTTTCATCTCCTTGTAGTCCAAGGGACTCTCAAGAGCCGAGAAGCACTACAGTTCAAAGGCATCAATTCTTTGGCGCTCAGCCTTGTTTACGGTCCAACTTTCACATACGTACATGACTACTGGAAAAACCATAGCTCTGAATATACAGAGCTTTGTTGGAAAGTGACATCTCTGCTTTTTAACACTCTGTCTTCGTTTGTCATAGCTTTCCTTCCAAAGAGCAAGTGGCTTTTAATTTCATGGCTGCTGTCATGGTCCATGGTGACTTTGGAGTCCAAAAAAATAAAGTCTGAGACGTGAGCTAAGAATGTCTAACACATTAGAGTTTACAAAGTGCTTTCTGACACCATCCTCTCTCCATGACACAGCCACAGGCTTCTCAGACCCTCCAGAGGGATTAGGAAGGAGAAGCCTGTAGTGGCCAGAGCTCCTGGCTGGCAGCATGCCCGCAACTCAAACCACAAATTCAAAATCAGATTTTCCAGTTTAAGGAAAAGAAAGGGAACGGGAAAGGAGATGCCAGACTGCTGAAATTTTGTACAACTACCCTGTGTGTCTTAAGGATTTCTTGTCAAACACATAACGCCTCCCTCCCTCCCTCCTCCCAGGCCTTCCTTGAAGAGTAAACAGAAGCCTTTATCGTCAGTAACTTTGGAAAAATGAGGACAGCATTAGAGCTGGACTCATCAGACTGTGCAAGCATCTGTCTGGACAAGCAGGCTTCCGAGTCCACAGTGAATGCAGACAGTGCCCGGCGTGAGGATGATTTAGGACTAATTAAACCAGAATTTTCTTGGAATACTTAGATCCATCACAAGGGACAGACGTTGTGGCCTCCATCCTTAAAGGCTGAGGAAGATCTAAGTGGGGAGGTGGCCAAGGTGGGGAGGGGTTGTGACTGGCCAGCCACAGGATTATCTTGGCCCCCAGTGGGAGCCCAGGGCAAAGAGAAGTCCCTTTCTGAGAGGCAAGAAGTCCCGTCTGCTCCTTTCTGCTTTCTTCGACTCTTGGTTCTTTGACCATTCTCCACCTTAGCACTGTCTCCCTGGCCTCTGCCTCCTCCCCTCCAACCCCGCCCCCGCCTGCTTGGAAACTTGGCTGTCCTAACCCAGGAGCCTATAAAGCTTTTCTGTTGACCAAGAGCTTCAATGCAAACCTCCATGGCTTCCTTTGGCAACGGTCCAACTTTCACATACGTACATGACTACTGGAAAAACCATAGCTCTGAATATACAGAGCTTTGTTGGAAAGTGACATCTCTGCTTTTAACACTCTGTCTTCGTTTGTCATAGCTTTCCTTCCAAAGAGCAAGTGGCTTTTAATTTCATGGCTGCTGTCATGGTCCATGGTGACTTTGGAGTCCAAAAAAATAAAGTCTGAGACGTGAGCTAAGAATGTCTAACACATTAGAGTTTACAAAGTGCTTTCTGACACCATCCTCTCTCCATGACACAGCCACAGGCTTCTCAGACCCTCCAGAGGGATTAGGAAGGAGAAGCCTGTAGTGGCCAGAGCTCCTGGCTGGCAGCATGCCCGCAACTCAAACCACAAATTCAAAATCAGATTTTCCAGTTTAAGGAAAAGAAAGGGAACGGGAAAGGAGATGCCAGACTGCTGAAATTTTGTACAACTACCCTGTGTGTCTTAAGGATTTCTTGTCAAACACATAACGCCTCCCTCCCTCCCTCCTCCCAGGCCTTCCTTGAAGAGTAAACAGAAGCCTTTATCGTCAGTAACTTTGGAAAAATGAGGACAGCATTAGAGCTGGACTCATCAGACTGTGCAAGCATCTGTCTGGACAAGCAGGCTTCCGAGTCCACAGTGAATGCAGACAGTGCCCGGCGTGAGGATGATTTAGGACTAATTAAACCAGAATTTTCTTGGAATACTTAGATCCATCACAAGGGACAGACGTTGTGGCCTCCATCCTTAAAGGCTGAGGAAGATCTAAGTGGGGAGGTGGCCAAGGTGGGGAGGGGTTGTGACTGGCCAGCCACAGGATTATCTTGGCCCCCAGTGGGAGCCCAGGGCAAAGAGAAGTCCCTTTCTGAGAGGCAAGAAGTCCCGTCTGCTCCTTTCTGCTTTCTTCGACTCTTGGTTCTTTGACCATTCTCCACCTTAGCACTGTCTCCCTGGCCTCTGCCTCCTCCCCTCCAACCCCGCCCCCGCCTGCTTGGAAACTTGGCTGTCCTAACCCAGGAGCCTATAAAGCTTTTCTGTTGACCAAGAGCTTCAATGCAAACCTCCATGGCTTCCTTTGGCAACTTGCTGATGAGGATGTGGAAAGGTGGAATGGATTTCTCCAAGGTCACACGGAGCCAAGATGTAAACCTCAATGGTCTGTTAGGAGTCCAGAGACTTTCCTCTCCAGCAAGCCTCCCTCCCTAACTCTACTGCCAGTAGTGTCTTTAGGATTCACCTGTCCGTGAGGAATTGATAGATTTTTATTCACAACTACCTATCTCCCCAACTGAACTCTAAGCCCTTTGAATCAGCTCAATGTATTATAAAACAAACAACAAATAAAACATGGCAAGCAGGCACCCTTCCTCGCCCAACCAGAGAGTACATCTTTTCCCTGGGAAGGACCTTCTCCTTACATCTCCTAATCCCTGCTATTTCCCTGGACCACCCCTCCC
Organism: Tragulus kanchil; assembly: GCA_022376925.1. Lineage (NCBI taxonomy): Eukaryota > Metazoa > Chordata > Mammalia > Artiodactyla > Tragulidae > Tragulus > Tragulus kanchil. Next base: position 142,963,989 of record JAIOJX010000003.1, read on the forward strand.
CTGACAGTTAGTGTGGGGTCTGGGGTAAGGTTTCATTTTCCAGAAACTCCTTCTCACAGGTGCCTCATAGGGAGCTGCTCATCAGATGCTACCCAACTCTTGGGATTGCTCATTTCACAAAGGAGTACATCAAAGCTATATATCGTCACCCTGCTTATTTAATTCATATGCAGAGTACATCATGCCAAATGCTGGGCTGGATGAGGCACAAGCTGGGATCAAGATTGCCAGGAGGACTGTCAGTAACCTCAGGTATGCAGATGACACCACCCTTATGGCAGAAAACGAAAAGGAACTAAAGAGCCTCTTGAGCAAGGTAAAAGAGGAGAGTAAAAAAGCTGGTCCAGAACTCAACATTCAAAAAACAATGATCATGGCATCTGGTCCCATCATTTCAAGGCAAATAGATGGGTAAACAATGGAAATAGTGACAGACTTTATTTTCTTGGGCTCCAAAATCACTAAGGATGGTGACTGCAACTATGAAATTAAAAGACACTTGCTCCTTGGGAAAAAAGCTATGACAAACCTGGACAGTGTATTCAAAACCAGAGACATCACTTTGCCAACAAAAGTTCATTGGAAGGATTGATCCTGAAGGTGAAGCTGAATACTTTGGCCACCTGATTGGAAGATCTGACTCATTGGAAAAGACCCTGATGCTGGGATAGATTGCAGCCAGGAGGAGAAGGGGATCACAGAAGATGAGATGGTTGGATGGCACCACTGACTGAATTGACATGAATTTGAGCTCTGGGAGACAGTAGAGGTCAGAGGAGCCACGACTTAGCAACTGAACAACAATGACAAAATGCTAATACATATTATACTCCTTTCTCCCCTCCTTTTTTACGTTTCAAGTCCAATATGTTTTTTTTTACTAGAATGTCCTGGTATTGGTGATTTGGGGTTAATTAAGTGGTTATCCTTTTAATTCCTCTTAGACTTAGTTTTCTCCAAAATTTCTGAGAAAAGTATGTTACCATCTCCTAACTATAATCAGTTTTGGATTTGCCTTTTGTTTTTAACTTGACAACATTTTGCTTTCTACATTTTGAGGTTATTTTATCATGTACATGCAAATCTAGACTTGTTATCGATAGATCTTTATGGTGAGTCAACCTTTTTATTATTATGAAATACCATATCATTTCCGGTAATGCTTCTTGATTTTCAATCTATTTCTCCTGATATTAATATGGGTACTCTGACTTTCTTTAGATTTTTGATTGCTATATGTTTTTCAATACTTTAACTTTGAACATTTCTGTATCTTTCAAAAATTTTAGATGTGCTTCTTAGCAGCAGCTTTTAATTGGGTTTTGTTTGTTTCAAGTCAGATTATCTTTTAATTGGAACATTTAGTCCACTTACATTTAATATAATTACTAATTCCTTTGGACTTAAATATTATTATTTGCTCTTTCTTTGGGCCCATTGGTTTCTATTTTCTTTTTCTTTATTGCTATCTCTAGTTACTTTAAAATTGTTTTACTGTTTTCCTTTCTTAGTTCGGTAGCTATATTTCTTTAAAAAATAGTTTTAGTGGACAGGTTTAGAGATTACAATAGTTTTTTCTGAGTTATCAAATTCTAAAAGAAAGGAGTACTTCTTCCTCTTCTTAGACAATACAAATACCTTAGAAAAACTTAATTCTACTTACTCTGTTTCTGATACATATGCTATTTTTATGGGTCCCTGCCCTATAGCCTATAAGCTCTTTGAAAAGCCATGTTCAGCCTGTCTGCTCTCGGTGGATCAGCAAATGCACCCGGCTCCAGATGGTTCTAACCCACCTGAGTTTCTGCTCCTCATGAGATCTTGGCCCAATACTTTTTTCATTCTCATGTTAGTTCTCTGATGCTTTCATGATTTTTATATTTAATCTGCCTGCCAGTGCAGGAGATGCGAAAGATCTGTCGGTTGGGAAGATCCCCTGGAGAAGGAAATGGCAACTCCTTCCAGTATTCTTGCCTGGAAAATCCTATGGATGGAGGGAACCTGGTGAAGTGCAGTCTATGGGGTCATAAAGAGTCAGACATGCCTCAGCATGAGAAAAGTATGTTACCATCTCCTAACTATAATCAGTTTTGGATTTGCCTTTTGTTTTAACTTGACAACATTTTGCTTTCTACATTTTGAGGTTATTTTATCATGTACATGCAAATCTAGACTTGTTATCGATAGATCTTTATGGTGAGTCAACCTTTTTATTATTATGAAATACCATATCATTTCCGGTAATGCTTCTTGATTTTCAATCTATTTCTCCTGATATTAATATGGGTACTCTGACTTTCTTTAGATTTTTGATTGCTATATGTTTTTCAATACTTTAACTTTGAACATTTCTGTATCTTTCAAAAATTTTAGATGTGCTTCTTAGCAGCAGCTTTTAATTGGGTTTTGTTTGTTTCAAGTCAGATTATCTTTTAATTGGAACATTTAGTCCACTTACATTTAATATAATTACTAATTCCTTTGGACTTAAATATTATTATTTGCTCTTTCTTTGGGCCCATTGGTTTCTATTTTCTTTTTCTTTATTGCTATCTCTAGTTACTTTAAAATTGTTTTACTGTTTTCCTTTCTTAGTTCGGTAGCTATATTTCTTTAAAAAATAGTTTTAGTGGACAGGTTTAGAGATTACAATAGTTTTTTCTGAGTTATCAAATTCTAAAAGAAAGGAGTACTTCTTCCTCTTCTTAGACAATACAAATACCTTAGAAAAACTTAATTCTACTTACTCTGTTTCTGATACATATGCTATTTTATGGGTCCCTTCCCTATATCCTATGCGCTCTTTGAAAAGCCATGTTCAGCCTGTCTGCTCTCGGTGGATCAGCAAATGCACCCGGCTCCAGATGGTTCTAACCCACCTGAGTTTCTGCTCCTCATGAGATCTTGGCCCAATACTTTTTTCATTCTCATGTTAGTTCTCTGATGCTTTCATGATTTTTATATTTAATCTGCCTGCCAGTGCAGGAGATGCGAAAGATCTGTCGGTTGGGAAGATCCCCTGGAGAAGGAAATGGCAACTCCTTCCAGTATTCTTGCCTGGAAAATCCTATGGATGGAGGGAACCTGGTGAAGTGCAGTCTATGGGGTCATAAAGAGTCAGACATGCCTGACTGAGCATACATGTTAGCTCGCTGATGTCTTAATGATTTTTGTATTTAATCCAAATGTAAAAACAGCTGGTCTGATTTACCTGTTCTGGCATTAATGGTGGTGGCGATCTGGTGCCGTTAACGATACTGTACTTGAAGAAGACCCACGGAGCAGGCGTGGGGGCAGGTACTGGCCGCAGAGCAGCCTGCGTCCCAGAGCTCTTTAACATCTGTGGTCTCTGGGGAAGGTGGACTCGTGGCCCCAGCAGGGGATGCTGTTCCGGGTCAGGGCTGTGTGTCTGTCTGGTGTAGGCGCTGCACATACTGCTTATCTCCCTGAATAAACACACTCCAAAAGGGCACCCGAGGTAGCTGGCGCTGTCCTGAGCAGATGTGGGCTCAATGCCCAGGGCCCGGTGCCACGGGGCCTCCCAGCCTCTACAGGTCAATACAAAACCAGACGCTTTGTTCCCTCTCACAGCGATGGATGCAGCCAGTGTTCAGTGCACGTTCAGAGACCCGGGCCAAGGGTCAGAGTCAGCCTGTCCTTGCCAGAGCTGAGGAAAGGTGAGAGACAGGCCATTCCTGGAGCTACTGCGTGTCATCTTCTTGTACCTGAATGCAGCTGCCATTGCAGGCGAGGGTTCTGCATGACCATCGCTGGTCTGACTCCGCAACGCACACAAAGCCATTTTCTTCATGGCATGCATTGAATGGTATCCCCCCAAATTCATATGTTGAAATCTGAACCCCAATACCTCAGAATGTGGTTATATCTGGAGATAGAGCCTTTAAAGGAGTCATTAAGTAGATGGAGTTGAGGGGGTGGTCCCTCATCCAACAGTACTGGGGTCCTTATAAGAAGAGGCAGATGCTAGAGAATGGGGTGCAGAATCTTGCCTTTTCATTCTCATGTTAGTTCTCTGATGCTTTCATGATTTTTATATTTAATCTGCCTGCCAGTGCAGGAGATGCGAAAGATCTGTCGGTTGGGAAGATCCCCTGGAGAAGGAAATGGCAACTCCTTCCAGTATTCTTGCCTGGAAAATCCTATGGATGGAGGGAACCTGGTGAAGTGCAGTCTATGGGGTCATAAAGAGTCAGACATGCCTGACTGAGCATACATGTTAGCTCGCTGATGTCTTAATGATTTTTGTATTTAATCCAAATGTAAAAACAGCTGGTCTGATTTACCTGTTCTGGCATTAATGGTGGTGGCGATCTGGTGCCGTTAACGATACTGTACTTGAAGAAGACCCACGGAGCAGGCGTGGGGGCAGGTACTGGCCGCAGAGCAGCCTGCGTCCCAGAGCTCTTTAACATCTGTGGTCTCTGGGGAAGGTGGACTCGTGGCCCCAGCAGGGGATGCTGTTCCGGGTCAGGGCTGTGTGTCTGTCTGGTGTAGGCGCTGCACATACTGCTTATCTCCCTGAATAAACACACTCCAAAAGGGCACCCGAGGTAGCTGGCGCTGTCCTGAGCAGATGTGGGCTCAATGCCCAGGGCCCGGTGCCACGGGGCCTCCCAGCCTCTACAGGTCAATACAAAACCAGACGCTTTGTTCCCTCTCACAGCGATGGATGCAGCCAGTGTTCAGTGCACGTTCAGAGACCCGGGCCAAGGGTCAGAGTCAGCCTGTCCTTGCCAGAGCTGAGGAAAGGTGAGAGACAGGCCATTCCTGGAGCTACTGCGTGTCATCTTCTTGTACCTGAATGCAGCTGCCATTGCAGGCGAGGGTTCTGCATGACCATCGCTGGTCTGACTCCGCAACGCACACAAAGCCATTTTCTTCATGGCATGCATTGAATGGTATCCCCCCAAATTCATATGTTGAAATCTGAACCCCAATACCTCAGAATGTGGTTATATCTGGAGATAGAGCCTTTAAAGGAGTCATTAAGTAGATGGAGTTGAGGGGGTGGTCCCTCATCCAACAGTACTGGGGTCCTTATAAGAAGAGGCAGATGCTAGAGATGCAGATGCACAGAGGAAAGGCTGCGTGAGGACACGGCAAGGTGATGGCCACTTGCAAGCTAAGCAGAGAGGCGTCAGGAGGACCAAACCTGCCCACACCTTCATCTTGGACTCCCAGCCTCCCGGATGCGAGGAAGTTCCTGTCAAACCCCAGTCGGTGTTCATGACACGGCAGCCCGAGCCCATGAATGCACTGGGGTCACACCTTCTCTTGGTTGACAGGGAGGTGACAGTGAGGACCTCTGTCCTGGGAAACACTCCCAACTCCACCTGGTCCTGGGGTATCATTCCAGTTGTGTCTGGGTCTGTTTTCCAGGCTTATTGCATCTTCCTTTACCAACTACCCCTTCCCGGTGAGGAGACGAGCTGGCTCCTGTCTCAGAGGCCAAGAGCCCAGACCTGGAGTCTCTGTCCCTGGCGGACCTGGCACCTGCGCTCCTGGCTGCGCGGGGAGCCCCAGCAGGATCGCTCGTTGGACTTGCCCCCAGGGCCCCCCCACGGCAGAGGCCGGGACGCTTCGCTACCTCGTGGCCACCTTCACAACCCCGGCTGGCCTGCCGCGTTTCTTGTTCTGCTCTTGGGACCCCGAGGGCTCTTAGGAAGCCCGAGAATGACCCGAACCGAGCTGTGGCCCTTGCTCTCCTGGCCCTGACAGCCAGACCTGAGCCGGTGACCCTCAACCCAGTAGCAGCGGGGGCGGGGGAGCCTTTGAAGTTTCAGTCCCCGGGAGGAGGCAAGGCGCCGGCTTTACCCCTGGGCGGTGACCTCACCTGCCGGCGTCTGTTCTCAGGAGAGTTCAGATCACATCTCGTGTGATTCATTAGGCAACAACACATCGTGAAATTCACTTTTTACTCATTGACCACAAAGCATTAGAAACTAAGATTTCAGGCCCAAGTAACGATGAGGGTGCCAGCTTAAACCTCAAAGCACAAATTTTCTTCATGGCATGCATTGAATGGTATCCCCCCAAATTCATATGTTGAAATCTGAACCCCAATACCTCAGAATGTGGTTATATCTGGAGATAGAGCCTTTAAAGGAGTCATTAAGTAGATGGAGTTGAGGGGGTGGTCCCTCATCCAACAGTACTGGGGTCCTTATAAGAAGAGGCAGATGCTAGAGATGCAGATGCACAGAGGAAAGGCTGCGTGAGGACACGGCAAGGTGATGGCCACTTGCAAGCTAAGCAGAGAGGCGTCAGGAGGACCAAACCTGCCCACACCTTCATCTTGGACTCCCAGCCTCCCGGATGCGAGGAAGTTCCTGTCAAACCCCAGTCGGTGTTCATGACACGGCAGCCCGAGCCCATGAATGCACTGGGGTCACACCTTCTCTTGGTTGACAGGGAGGTGACAGTGAGGACCTCTGTCCTGGGAAACACTCCCAACTCCACCTGGTCCTGGGGTATCATTCCAGTTGTGTCTGGGTCTGTTTTCCAGGCTTATTGCATCTTCCTTTACCAACTACCCCTTCCCGGTGAGGAGACGAGCTGGCTCCTGTCTCAGAGGCCAAGAGCCCAGACCTGGAGTCTCTGTCCCTGGCGGACCTGGCACCTGCGCTCCTGGCTGCGGGGAGCCCCAGCAGGATCGCTCGTTGGACTTGCCCCCAGGGCCCCCCCACGGCAGAGGCCGGGACGCTTCGCTACCTCGTGGCCACCTTCACAACCCCGGCTGGCCTGCCGCGTTTCTTGTTCTGCTCTTGGGACCCCGAGGGCTCTTAGGAAGCCCGAGAATGACCCGAACCGAGCTGTGGCCCTTGCTCTCCTGGCCCTGACAGCCAGACCTGAGCCGGTGACCCTCAACCCAGTAGCAGCGGGGGCGGGGGAGCCTTTGAAGTTTCAGTCCCCGGGAGGAGGCAAGGCGCCGGCTTTACCCCTGGGCGGTGACCTCACCTGCCGGCATCTGTTCTCAGGAGAGTTCAGATCACATCTCGTGTGATTCATTAGGCAACAACACATCGTGAAATTCACTTTTTACTCATTGACCACAAAGCATTAGAAACTAAGATTTCAGGCCCAAGTAACGATGAGGGTGATAAACAACCCATGCTTAAACTGAGCCCCCAGGAAACACACAAGTGATAACATACTTCCTGCAGGCTCATTCTCTTGGTTGATCCTGAACCCTAAGACTGTTCTGAAATTCTCCCAGCTTAAACCCTTGTTTTAAATTTTGGATATCTGATTCAAACACCAAAGGGGTGATTTTTAAATATGAGTCATCTACAAACCGCTTTCAAACAAAGGAAACCAAAAGTCTTACGCTCCCCCAGGGCTGATTTAAATGATTTTGCTTATAATATTACTTAAAATAAGTCTGAACACAAAATTATTTAAACTCCATATCCTTAATAGCTCTTACCTGACTCTAAAACCCAAGTCAGCATGCAAATGAAATACAGAAGGTCCCTATGAGGCCACCACTGGAACTCCACTTAGCTCACTGAGTTTTTTTTTTTTTTAATGTCTTTATTGAGTTTGTTACAGGATGACTTCTCTTTTATGTCTTTGGTTTTTTGGCCTTGGGGTCTTAGCTCCCCGAACAGGGAGCAAACTCCCACCCCCTGCACTGGAAGGTGAAGTTCTCACCACTGGACCGCCAGGGAAGTCCCTAGTTGACTTGCTTTCACGGAACCTCACAGTAATTTTCTGAACCCAGATACTGAATGTCAAGCTTGGTGACACCACCCGCGTGTCATGATGACCAGGTTCCTCCCATTTTCTCTTCCCTGGAGAAATAGCACACCTTTCTCTTGGATAGGATGCCGTGATATTCATGAAGGAATTGGCCCTGAAGTCTCCAGAAACATCTAGCTGTGAGATAATCTTTCCTGTGACATGGAACATGCTGACAGTAATTTTTAAGGCTTTCATCCAGATGAAAATAAGAATTCTCATAGTGGGGGTCATGGACCTCCTGAATGCAGCCAGAGCTTATTCGGGGGTTGCAGATCCCAGTTTGAGAACTCCAGGATTTGCGGCTCTGGCTGTCACGAGAGAAGCTCTCCTGCGACTGTCCCCAGCCCCTCTTGGGTCCTGTGGGACAGGCTTCCCCTGAGGTGCGGGCCCAGCTTGTTTGTTTTACCTTTCCTGGGCGGAGCCAGACATGGCCTGCACATCTGTAATTCAACCAAAACACAAGTGGCTCTTAAGCACCCCTGGGACGGGCTCCCACTCCGCTGCCCTGGGCCCCCAGTGTCTCTGGAGAGGCCTCTGGGAGGGGACCTCTGCCACACAGCTGACCCTGCTGGGGGGTGGGGGCTTACGGGTGGGGGACTGGATGCTCATGGTGCCTCCCCCAGGGGAAAAGAATAGCATTTGAGTCCTTGGGAGAAAAAAAAAAAAACAGCAACAAACTAGCAACTCACAAGACCGGAATAGCAACTGGAGCTTGGTTTAAAAACAGAAACACCTGCCTCTGAATTGTGACAGGAAATGAGATTTCAGAAATGCCACAATGAGACCAGGGGAGGCAGCGACCTTCCCTCCTATCTTCCCTGCTGGGGCCACCATCTGGGCCTGTCGTCCTGCCCCCCACCCCGAGCCCCTGACCCCAAGAAAGCGGTGCCCACCGGGCTGTCCAGTAGCGGGTCCTACAGAGACTCCCAGCTCCAGGGCTGTAACAGGGTCCTGGAGGGAAGGGGTGTGTGGCCCTGAGGCCACCCTGGCCACCCTGCCCTGGGCAGCCTGGGCAGCTCCGGGCAGCCTGTCTTGATGGATGAGGCCTCTTTAGAGGTATCCACAGGTTTTCAGGGGAAGTGGAGGGTGTTCTGTTGAGTCTGGGGTCTCCACAGTGGGGTACACGCATCCCAGAGGGTGTGGAAGATGATCTATGGGGTCGATGATGAAGGCCCCATTTTTTTTTGGATAGGATGCCGTGATATTCATGAAGGAATTGGCCCTATCCAGAAACATCTAGCTGTGAGATAATCTTTCCTGTGACATGGAACATGCTGACAGTAATTTTTAAGGCTTTCATCCAGATGAAAATAAGAATTCTCATAGTGGGGGTCATGGACCTCCTGAATGCAGCCAGAGCTTATTCGGGGGTTGCAGATCCCAGTTTGAGAACTCCAGGATTTGCGGCTCTGGCTGTCACGAGAGAAGCTCTCCTGCGACTGTCCCCAGCCCCTCTTGGGTCCTGTGGGACAGGCTTCCCCTGAGGTGCGGGCCCAGCTTGTTTGTTTTACCTTTCCTGGGCGGAGCCAGACATGGCCTGCACATCTGTAATTCAACCAAAACACAAGTGGCTCTTAAGCACCCCTGGGACGGGCTCCCACTCCGCTGCCCTGGGCCCCCAGTGTCTCTGGAGAGGCCTCTGGGAGGGGACCTCTGCCACACAGCTGACCCTGCTGGGGGGTGGGGGCTTACGGGTGGGGGACTGGATGCTCATGGTGCCTCCCCCAGGGGAAAAGAATAGCATTTGAGTCCTTGGGAGAAAAAAAAAAAACAGCAACAAACTAGCAACTCACAAGACCGGAATAGCAACTGGAGCTTGGTTTAAAAACAGAAACACCTGCCTCTGAATTGTGACAGGAAATGAGATTTCAGAAATGCCACAATGAGACCAGGGGAGGCAGCGACCTTCCCTCCTATCTTCCCTGCTGGGGCCACCATCTGGGCCTGTCGTCCTGCCCCCCACCCCGAGCCCCTGACCCCAAGAAAGCGGTGCCCACCGGGCTGTCCAGTAGCGGGTCCTACAGAGACTCCCAGCTCCAGGGCTGTAACAGGGTCCTGGAGGGAAGGGGTGTGTGGCCCTGAGGCCACCCTGGCCACCCTGCCCTGGGCAGCCTGGGCAGCTCCGGGCAGCCTGTCTTGATGGATGAGGCCTCTTTAGAGGTATCCACAGGTTTTCAGGGGAAGTGGAGGGTGTTCTGTTGAGTCTGGGGTCTCCACAGTGGGGTACACGCATCCCAGAGGGTGTGGAAGATGATCTATGGGGTCGAGGAAAGAAAATTACATTCTGTCTGTTTAGATGAATGGTCTACTTCAAAAAATGAAAGAGAAAGCTATGCAACATGATAAAGGCGGAGTGAGGGCAGATGGCCTCTGGCCTCCTAGCCTTTCGTGGGGAGCAAGCAGGGGGCCCTGGAAGACAGAGTAGGGTGTGAGGGAGGGGGATCTTAGCACATTGTAACTCACGTGAGTCCAAGGAGGGGGACTGGGAGATCCCTGTATCTCCTCTGAAGTAAACAAACTCCCGTGAAAAGAACAAATGGCTTTAAAACGTTATTGAAAAAAAAAAAAAAAACCCACTTTATTTAAGGGAACCTTGGACTGGATCTGACAATAACATGAAAACCACGGTGAACAGCCCTCGGTGGCGGGGCCGATGCTTGCCCAGGCCCAGGTGAGAGCTCACTGTCAGCCACGGGCTTTGAGCAGGTCGGACCAAGAGCTGGCCAGAACGCTCCAGAAGACTGAAAGACTTTATACCCAAAATTGTTCATGGAGAAGGTTGCCTCCAGAGTGTACCCCATTGTAATGGTTAATTTCATCTTTATCTTACCCTTCAAAATCTTCTTTCTTGGATTTTTTACTTTGTACATAATATGATACAGTAGTACCTAGACGTCATTGGTAAAAGAAGATAATCAGATCTTGTCAACAGGGCTTCCCTGGTGGCTCAGTGGCGGAGAGTTCGCCTGCCAATACAGGAGACACGGGTTCGATCCCTGATCCGGAAAGATCCTACATGCTGCGGAGTAACTAAGCCCGTGAGCCACAACTATGGAGCCTGTGCCCTGGAGCCTCAGAGCTGCAATGATTGAGCCCATGTGCCCTAGAGCCCAAGATCCACAAGAGAGGTCACCACAACAAGAAGCCTGCTCACCCTAACTAGAGAGTGGCCCCCACTCCCTGCAACTAGAGAAGAGCCTGCAACAGCAGTGAAGACCCAGAATAGCCAAAAACAAATAAATAAAACTTAAAACTTGTCAACAGCTTTTGGCCCCCGGGGAAGAGTGGGTCGCACCAAAGCTTGAGGACGGCTGATTTCAGACGTCCTGAGCCTCAGAGGCCTGGCGAGGCCTGTAAGACGCAGGCTGCTGTGTCGACCCCGGAGGGTCTGGCTCAGGAGGTCTGGGGTGGGATGTGAGAGTCTGCAGGCTCGCAGGCGATGTCCCTGGCCCAGGGCCCTCTCTTCTGTAGAAATGACCACAGCCTGAGGGGACACACTCTGCGGGCCTACTTCTGCCATGTCTCCCGAGGAGATGGACTCCTGCACCTGAGGTTTAGCAGCTGTCTCTCAAAAGGGCTTCCCAGGAGGCTCAGCTGGTAAACAAGCTGCTGGCCAAGGCAGGAGACGCAGGTCTGATCCCGGGGATGGGAAGATTCCCTGGAGGAGGAAATGGCAATGCACTCCAGGATTCTTGCCTGGAGAATCCCATGGACAGAGGAGCCTGGTGGGCTACTGTCCATGGGGTTGTGGTTGGACAGGACTGAGCTCACACTAGAAACGGAGCACCTGGAAGTGGCGCCCAGGACCGCCTGGCCGCCTGGGCGGAGGGGAGCAGAATCCTGTAGCCCATGTCCTGGCCTCCCCCCGAGGACCTGGGACCGGGGGGCTCATGGTGGAGAGAGGTACGGGTTCTGTGGGGTCTCGCACTAGCTTCTGACCTCAAATCTTCAATAAGACAAGGTATGTGCAAGAAGGACCAAAGGTTCTGGCCAGTGAAGTGGTGGGTTTGAGCCTGGACGGACCTGCGAGGGAAGGGGACCATGGCGGAAGCCAAGGGGAGGGAGGCTGTTGGGAGAGAGAGAGAGAGAGGAGGACGCTGTGACCCGCCCAGGGGAGATGGGGAGGGGGCTGGGGCCCTGTCCCGTCCATATCCTCAGCCTTCAGGTCAGGGACGGGGGCGGAGTTCAGCACCCCCCCCCCCCCCCCGCAAGGCAAGGCCAGCACAGCCCAGAGCCTTCCCTCTCCTGTGCCTTGAGACTCCCTCCTCCCACACATACTCACATCCAGACTCTTTTTTTTTTCACACTATTTTCTAGGAGACACTGGAAAATCAGAGAGATCAAGGAATGTGGGATCAAGGGATGTGGTTTCGACGGCAGGATTTCTAGCCAAGGCTGGGCCCTGAAGTCAGGATCTTTGATACCAGACCCCAGTCACACTCATGTTCCCGTGGACCGTGTGCTTCTGAGGGAAGGCCCACCGTACAGTCCCTTTTCTGCACCTGCCGACCTGGGCTACCAATGAAACTTATCAAGATCCCAGCCTTTGGTCGGCTGCCAGCAGGGAGCAGGGAGGAGGCTGCCCAGGGCCCATGCCCCGCCCCCAGAACACCTGTGCTGCTGCTCCCTGCTGGGTCGGGGGGCTGAGAGGGGTGGGGGGATGGGGACCCCAGAGTCCTTTCTTCTCCAGCCCTCCTCCTCTTGCAGCCTGCCCTTTAGGGTGAATTATGGTGCCTCTGTTACCTACAGCTTGGTGCCCAGAATGGGCTGGTGTGGAGAGAGCCAGTGAGACCTGGACCCTGAGCCAGCCAAGCCCTCGGGCCCCATACTGAGCCTCAGTTCCTTGATCTGTGAAATGGGGTGATGAGGGTACCCAGTGCAGATGGTCACGGGGAGGAAGAGAATGTGTGTGACGTGCTGGGTCTTTCGGTTGCTCCCTTGAATCCTTATTATGTGCTGATCCAATTTAACTAAATTTCAAAAAAAATTCCTGTGGGTCATTCCCCTGAAAGCTAATCATGGAGAATATTATCCCGGCATTCCCGGGGCATCTGAAGGTAAGAGGCGTTCACTCATTCACTCATCCACGCACAGATCAAATATGGAGTGTTGATTGCAACTCAGGCCATAAACTAATAAACGTGTAAGAAGAAAATGCAGTGAAAGGGGTACATGGCAGAGGGGTATGTCTTGGGGCTTCCCTGGACCTCTCTGGACACTGTGCAGCTGGGTGGGAGAGGCTCGGGCAGGCAGCGGGTCCTGTGGGTGGAAGGAAGCCCCCTGGCAGCAGAAGCACCACAGAGGGCCTGCCAGATCTAAGGGTCCACGTGAGACAGAGGGCGGTGGAAGCTGGAGGGCCTGGTCCAGCACCTCCCGGCTCTGGGGCGGGGCGGGGCTGCTGGTCTGCCCACATCCCCCCTCCAGGCATCCTGGACACAGGCAGGGCTTTGGACTCGGACTTGGATGCACACCCTGCTCCCTGGCTCTGTCTGGGGAAAGTCAGGTTAGTGCTGTGAGTCTCAACTTCTCCATCCGTAAAAAGGGGATGATTACATCTCATTATTCATTCCACTTAGGAGAACCAAATGAGATCGCAGGAGGAAGTGCTCTCAGGATGACAGCGTCTTAGAGCCCTTGTCTACCCCGCGGCGGGTCAGCGTGCCAGCCCCCAACAGCGATCCCCTCCTCTGGTGGACTTCTGAGTTTAAAACAACAACAACAAAGAGACAACAAGAGCTCTTAAACGTAACAGTATCTGACCTTTCAACCTCCTCACGGTAGGGCACGGAGCCCACAAGAGGATGTGGGGAGAGGAAAAAGCTGACTAGCCAGCTCCTCTTCGGTGGCCAGCCAACCCCGACGGTAAAGCCGCAGCTCTCGTGAGGTCCCAGCAGCTCCGGGGGTGACTGAGATGCAGAGGCTGGCCCGACAACCCGGGGGGCCGCTGCCTCCTTCTCAATGGGCCTGGGGGACTGCGCCAGGACAGACTGCAGACGGCAGGGACCTGTCCACATATCCCCTCCCTGCCCCAATCCTTTCTGCAGAGTCTTGATCCAGAAAACACAGCCCTGACCAGGACACCTTAGAGCAAAGGTCTGGCTCTGCTTTTGCATGCTTGTGAGCTAAGAATGGTTTTCACACTTTTCAACAGTGTGAAATGCTTCTCAAAAGAAGAATAACATTCTCTGACATGTGATAATCATATGAAATTCAAATGTCAGTGTCCACAAATAGTGTTCATTTGTTACATAGCCTGCAGCTGCTTTCGCGCTATTGTTGCAGAGTGGAAAAGTTGTGACTAAGAGAGCGTGGCCTGCCAGACCTAAAGTATTTATAATCTGGCCCTTTACAGAAAGTGTTGATGATCCCTGAGAAACCTTTTCACTTCATGCCTTAAGCATTTACACTCGTGTTAAGCAAAAGAAATGAAGCTCTAATGGTGGAATTTAGGCATCTGTCTATAGCAGATGACTCCCTTTGACTGAACGTTCCAGGCGAGGGTGTGGAGGGAATTAGAGCCAGGTAACAGAGGTAGAACTAGAGGCATCAGGATGTCAGATAGAAGACTGGTGTTTCTCATTCTAGCTTCAACTAACGCATAATGATGTGATTCTGAGCAAAACACCTTTTCATATTCTGGTGCTTTGCTCATCCATCCAGGATCGGCCCTCTTGACCGCAAGCAGGAAAGTAATCGCTGTGAAATGCTTTGAGACCCAGAGCATCATTTCAGTACAAAGATGGGCTAATTCCAGTGAGTCCTGAGAAGGCAAGGGAGACGAAGCGTCGCAGGTGGTGGTGGTATGGTTTAGTTGCTAACCCGTAGCTGGTTCTTTTGCAGCCCTGTGGACTCCAGCCGGCCAGGCTCCTCCATTCATGGGGTTTCCCAGGCAACAGTACTGGCATGGGTTGCCACTCCTCCTCCAGGGGACGTTCCCGACCCAGGGATCAGACTCGCTTTCCTGTACCCCCGGCGGATCGTACGCAGGCGGAGCCCCCCTGTTCTCATCCCAGACTGAGACTCTCGGTTTGACGACAAGACTAATTATAGATCCTTGGCATGGCAGCCGTTCCCGGAAGGTCCTCGACGGGTGCCCTGGCCATCTTGCAGAGGCACAGACAGGTCTGAGTTACCCTCTTGCTCTCCTGCATGAATCTAGCGGATGGTCCGGCCTCCTCATCCAGGATGGCTCGCTGTTCTTTCGTTATGACAGAGTCACTAATGAAGGGTGTAAAACGTTGTAGATAAGTGCTCTGTATTCATGACACTGGCCCTCTCATGAATCTCAGGAGAGATTATGCCCGAGGGACACGGGTCTCCAGTAAACTGTTTTCTGACCAGGAGGCCAGCCGGTGCCAGCCATCTCTTGAGAAGCTGTCCAACCCACTATGAAGAGCAGCTCCAGCAAGTGGCTTCCTTTTAGGGCCATTATAGTTTCCGGTTCCAAAGACAACTGCCTCCACTGGCACCTGATGACCACACGTCCCCTGAGGGGACCATCCCTGACTCAGTGGACATGAGTTTGAGCACGCTCTGGGAGGTGAAGGACAGGGTCGCCTGGCTTGCTGCAGCCCAGGGGGCTGTAGCGTTGGATCTGGCTGAGCGACTGACCGGAGGCCAACCGTGGATGAAAGCCACGTTTCACTTGGACACCAAAGTGGGCTGCCGTCTGACTTGCCGCTACATCCTGCAATGATCCCAGAGCCTGCTGCAGAATTTGCGCCTGGTTTATTTCCATCCCATGCAATGAACCTGAGTGCTCTTAAAAAGGCACGCCACACCCCAGTCTGCACCAGAGACAGGTGCAACAAATTGCATCACCTGGACGTTTTGGTGTGTCATGGCCCACGATGGCAGGGCCCGCTGGCCAGTTGTGTGCTATTTTAAAGTCGTCCCACTCTCTTCCCCGTTGTGCCAAGAGCGCCCAAAGCTGCCCAGACGGAAGGAATTCAACCAGCATTAGAAGAAGGCACTGAAGTCCTATTTTCTAAACTCTAGGAGACCTGAGGGGAAGACCCAGCTAGTAGGACCCTGTTTGTTGTCCGTTTGGGGGAGTACCCCCGGCGGATCGTACGCAGGCGGAGCCCCCCTGTTCTCATCCCAGACTGAGACTCTCGGTTTGACGACAAGACTAATTATAGATCCTTGGCATGGCAGCCGTTCCCGGAAGGTCCTCGACGGGTGCCCTGGCCATCTTGCAGAGGCACAGACAGGTCTGAGTTACCCTCTTGCTCTCCTGCATGAATCTAGCGGATGGTCCGGCCTCCTCATCCAGGATGGCTCGCTGTTCTTTCGTTATGACAGAGTCACTAATGAAGGGTGTAAAACGTTGTAGATAAGTGCTCTGTATTCATGACACTGGCCCTCTCATGAATCTCAGGAGAGATTATGCCCGAGGGACACGGGTCTCCAGTAAACTGTTTTCTGACCAGGAGGCCAGCCGGTGCCAGCCATCTCTTGAGAAGCTGTCCAACCCACTATGAAGAGCAGCTCCAGCAAGTGGCTTCCTTTTAGGGCCATTATAGTTTCCGGTTCCAAAGACAACTGCCTCCACTGGCACCTGATGACCACACGTCCCCTGAGGGGACCATCCCTGACTCAGTGGACATGAGTTTGAGCACGCTCTGGGAGGTGAAGGACAGGGTCGCCTGGCTTGCTGCAGCCCAGGGGGCTGTAGCATTGGATCTGGCTGAGCGACTGACCGGAGGCCAACCGTGGATGAAAGCCACGTTTCACTTGGACACCAAAGTGGGCTGCCGTCTGACTTGCCGCTACATCCTGCAATGATCCCAGAGCCTGCTGCAGAATTTGCGCCTGGTTTATTTCCATCCCATGCAATGAACCTGAGCGCTCTTAAAAAGGCACGCCACACCCCAGTCTGCACCAGAGACAGGTGCAACAAATTGCATCACCTGGACGTTTTGGTGTGTCATGGCCCACGCTGGCAGGGCCCGCTGGCCAGTTGTGTGCTATTTTAAAGTCGTCCCACTCTCTTCCCCATTGTGCCAAGAGCGCCCAAAGCTGCCCAGACGGAAGGAATTCAACCAGCATTAGAAGAAGGCACTGAAGTCCTATTTTCTAAACTCTAGGGGAGACCTGAGTGGGAGGGGAAGACCCAGCTAGTAGGACCCTGTTTGTTGTCCGTGACTTCCCCCCAGGGCAAAGGCCGGACCCAGATGACACATGTTAGTGGGCGAGCTGCGAGCACTAGGAGGGGGTGGAAGCAGTCTTCCTGAGGACTCATCCTGCCCAGAGATTCCAGCTGCCACCTGCACGGCCCCGTCGCCTGCCTGGCCTTGTCCGATGGACTCTGGCGGCAAGCACTGCCGGTGGGACCAGCCGACCCCCGCCCTTGCTAGAACCTCCAGCCCGGCTCAGAAACCTGCTTGAACTGAGCTGCTGTCTTTATCTGATCCTCCACCAAATACCGTTGGTGGCTCAGACGGTAAAAAATCTGCCTGCAGGGCCAGAGACCCAGGTTTGAGTCCTGGGTTGGGAAGATCCTCTGGAAAAAGAAATGACATCCCACCTCAGTATTCTTGCCCAGAGAATCCCCTGAGTAGAGGAACATGGTGGGCTACAGTCCCTGGGGTCACAAAGTGTCAGACACAACTGAAGCGACTAACACATTCACTTTCTTTCTTTCTAGGGGCCGAAGGTCATCTTTTTCTCTGCCGTCTCTGCCTGGTGAGTCTCAGAAAGGGCACATTTTTCCTCTCCTCATCACTTCCCCGTTTTGTGAAGTGGTACGTGAGTCCCACGCTAGTCTCACAGGGTTTGGGCTGGCCAGGCTCCCTGGGGGCTGACACCTCCACGCGACCTGCCCGGGAGCTGAGGACCCTGCCCAGCCAGCCTCCCAGCTCTGAACAGTGTCGTCTTCAGGCCCTGCAGGCTCCGGGACGTCAAGAACGCAGGGTGTTTCACGGGGATGGTGGGAGGGCCGTGGTGTAGGACGGAGTCCGCCCTGCGGCTCCTCGCTGCCTCCTACCTGCCCCAGGGGCGAGCCCAGCCGTGCAGGCGACAGAACATCAGGGTGGCCCGCCCCCTCCCGGCAGGGCTCCGTGGTGTGGAGCAACAGATGCGTGAATGTCCTAGAGAGTCTACTTGCTCTGAGCACGACAGAACAGACAGGTGATTTTTTCTGAATAAAATATTTCCCACCCAGGGACTCCGTTTTACCATAATTAATATAAGCTGTGGATCCAGAGCGCGGTCGATGTTGCAAACGTCCTGAGGAGAGGAAAGCGTGGGGTCAACCCTGTGGGAGGCTTTTCTAACCAAATGAGCGGCCTGGACTCAGCTTCCTCAAGCCTTGCTCTGACCTCTGAGCCTTCAGGTCTCCGGTTCTGGAAGCTTCGCTGAGTCTCATTTCCCTCTCTGCAAAACGGAGTCACCGCCCTGCCTCTGGGACTGGAAGAAGGGGCAAAGAGAATGTAAGAGGAACCGGCTCTGGAATGAATGGAGAGATAGGGAGGCACTGCAGTGAGAGTTAGGGTTAGGGGTCAGGAGCCGCGGGTGTGCAGACCCTGGAGCCGAAAGCCTGTCTCCGGTCTCGGGCCTCAGCCTCCCCGGCTGGACTGCCAGGGCTTCCCCCGTCTGGGTCATCTTTTCTGGTCAAAATATGTTATTTGTTACTCAAGCAGAAGTTCTTGTTCCTCTTTTACCTGTGCAGCCTCTGAAACCTCAAGAACCTGGCCCTGGGGAAGTCCAGGCATGGGTTGAAGTGAGGAAGGGCTTCCCAGGAGCCCAAGGAAGGCGGCCACCAGCGGTCCATTTCTCCAGTGGCACAGCTTTGCGGACAGTGAGAAGAGCGCGTGAAGGGATCGTAAAGGCCCAGATCCCACCTGCCTCAAATGAAGTTAAGTGATACGTGATAAACAGCTGCCAAGCTCGTCGATTTTACTCTTGGAAGTGTATGCAGGAAGTTTAGTAATTTAAGGTATTTCGATATCAAATATCTGGAGGAGGAAAGGGCAACCCACTCCAGTATTCTTGCCTGGAAAATCCCATGGACAGAGGAAGCTGGTGGGCTACAGTCCATAGGACTGCAAAGAGTCAGACACGACTGACTGAGCGCCAGTATCAACTATAGATGTTTGGAAAATACAGACTGTTCATGGATCAAGAGTAAACGCAAGGGTCTTTCCTAGTGGTCCAGTGGCTAGGACTCTGAGCGCCCAATACAGGAGGCCTGGGTTCGATCCCTGGTCAGGGATCTACATGCCACAACGAAGACCTGGTGAAGCCCAATAAATAAATATTTTTTAAAAAAGAGTAAACACAAAGCTTCAAAGATGTTTCGGGCTTACGGCTTAACAAGGCTGGCTTGGGAGAGTGTAACTGCCCCATGCCTGCCTCCTCCACGCCGCCTCTCCTGGCCCACCCCGTACCCACCGAATCAAAACCTTAAGGGTGAGGCCCAGTGCTGGTGCCTCTCAGAAGGCTCCCAGGTGGCTCTAATGTTCAGACAGAATTAGCAGTGCTGGCGCAGGGGTGTTTGTTCTTACACGGAGATGTCTGGAAGGCACTCCCTCATCGCAGGCATCTGATCTCTTTGCAGCGATTACCTCAAGAGTTCACTGATACATGACGAGTCTATCGGGGAGCTTTGCTGGATCAAACCAGTGTTCACATCATGCTGTAGAGGATGAGGATGGCCCACAGCTGCACAGCACGCCCTGGACCCTGGGCACAGAGCTGCTGAAGAGGAACAACGTCTCACATTTTAGGTGGGTTTTTCCATCTTTTGAAAATGGGGAGCAAGTGATCTGAGAACGTCTCTCAAAACCCTGGTTAAGATAAGACAGCATTTTCCGCCCCTTCCTGAGGCCTGGAGGGGTTACTTCCTTTACGAATCCAGGGACAGATGGGAAAACCACAGAAAAATGAGATTTCCCAGAGAGGCGTAGGTCCTCAGTTTTCAAATAAATTTTTGGCACCCAGAACATGGATTCTTAGACAGCTTAGCTCTTCATTGTTTGTTCCACAAACAACACAGTATCTTTCATCAAATAGATTCTGAAGCAACTGGACGAAGCTGCCAGGTTGATGGACGGTGTGTCCTAGGCGGCGGGTACGGAGGCGAGAGGGTCCGGTTAGCTATCAGGTCAGCCGTCTGGGATCTGAGACCTCTAGAGGACGTGGAAAGCGCGAGGCACAGCTTTTGAAGAAGGGGGCCTGAGGCTCAGGAATGCTGACCTTTGACCTTTGCTGACCTAGAATGTCAGCTGCCGGAGGGCAAGGAAGCAGTCCAGAGCGGGTGAAGGCTGTGGGCGTCAGCGTCCCACCAACCTGGGCCACGTGCTGCTTCTGGCCCTCACTCTGTGACCTTGGCAAGTTCATTCCTCTGAGGCGGTCTTTTCTGTAAGAGTGGGTGCCCCTTTCTCCCACAGAATTTAAGGATGAAATGTGACTGTAGCTAAAACATTTAGTAGCATCCTTAACTCAAGCAAATGTGAGTCACGGGGACTTTCCTGGTAGCTCAGAGGTAGAGAATCTGCCTGCCAGTGCGGAGACACGGCTTGATCCCTGATACGGGAAGATCCTACATGCTGCCCAGCAGCTAAGACCGTGGCCACAACTACTGAGCCTGTCCCAGGTGGCTCTAATGTTCAGACAGAATTAGCAGTGCTGGCGCAGGGGTGTTTGTTCTTACACGGAGATGTCTGGAAGGCACTCCCTCATCGCAGGCATCTGATCTCTTTGCAGCGATTACCTCAAGAGTTCACTGATACATGACGAGTCTATCGGGGAGCTTTGCTGGATCAAACCAGTGTTCACATCATGCTGTAGAGGATGAGGATGGCCCACAGCTGCACAGCACGCCCTGGACCCTGGGCACAGAGCTGCTGAAGAGGAACAACGTCTCACATTTTAGGTGGGTTTTTCCATCTTTTGAAAATGGGGAGCAAGTGATCTGAGAACGTCTCTCAAAACCCTGGTTAAGATAAGACAGCATTTTCCGCCCCTTCCTGAGGCCTGGAGGGGTTACTTCCTTTACGAATCCAGGGACAGATGGGAAAACCACAGAAAAATGAGATTTCCCAGAGAGGCGTAGGTCCTCAGTTTTCAAATAAATTTTTGGCACCCAGAACATGGATTCTTAGACAGCTTAGCTCTTCATTGTTTGTTCCACAAACAACACAGTATCTTTCATCAAATAGATTCTGAAGCAACTGGACGAAGCTGCCAGGTTGATGGACGGTGTGTCCTAGGCGGCGGGTACGGAGGCGAGAGGGTCCGGTTAGCTATCAGGTCAGCCGTCTGGGATCTGAGACCTCTAGAGGACGTGGAAAGCGCGAGGCACAGCTTTTGAAGAAGGGGGCCTGAGGCTCAGGAATGCTGACCTTTGACCTTTGCTGACCTAGAATGTCAGCTGCCGGAGGGCAAGGAAGCAGTCCAGAGCGGGGTGAAGGCTGTGGGCGTCAGCGTCCCACCAACCTGGGCCACGTGCTGCTTCTGGCCCTCACTCTGTGACCTTGGCAAGTTCATTCCTCTGAGGCGGTCTTTTCTGTAAGAGTGGGTGCCCCTTTCTCCCACAGAATTTAAGGATGAAATGTGACTGTAGCTAAAACATTTAGTAGCATCCTTAACTCAAGCAAATGTGAGTCACGGGGACTTTCCTGGTAGCTCAGAGGTAGAGAATCTGCCTGCCAGTGCGGGAGACACGGGCTTGATCCCTGATACGGGAAGATCCTACATGCTGCCCAGCAGCTAAGACCGTGGGCCACAACTACTGAGCCTGTGCTCCAGAGCCCGGGAGCCACAACTGTAAGCCTGCAGGCTGCAGCTACTGAAGTCCAGGTGCCCTAGAGCCCGTGCTCCAAAATGAGAGAAGCCACCAAGATGAGAAGCCTGCTCACCACAACTAGAAAGAAGCCCCCACTTCCTGCATCTAGAGAAAAGCCCGCAGGCAGCAACGAAGACCCAGAATAGCCCAAAATAAGTTAAAAAAAAAAAAAATTAGTCACGCAGTTGTGTCTGACTTTTTGTGACCGATTTGACTGTAGCCCGCCAGGCTCTTCTGTCCACGGGATTTTCCGGACAAGAATACTGGAGTGGGTTGCCATTTCCTTGTCTATACCTCAAGCAACTCAGTGGCTGTTTTGCCTATTTAAAAATGTTTGTCACTTGTCTATAGAGTGTTTAGTACGTCAAACGTGCTCAAGGTGGCTCGCTAAATGGTGGCTTGGTCAAATATTTACTTAATAAGCTCAGATATTTTTCTAAAATAGTGGTTCTCACTTTGCTGTACGCCTGAGACTAACACAGCATTGTAAATCAACTAGACTCCAATAAAATGAAAATGTTTAAAAAAGAAAAAAAGCAGTGGTTCTCCGTCTGGGGCAATTTTGCACCCACACTACAATTGGCAATGTGTGAAGGCATTTTGGATTGTCACAAGTGTGTGTGTGTGCGTCTGTATACAGTTGACGTCTAATAGGTGCAGAGCAGGGCTATGCGCAGGACAGGGCGCCCCTCCCTCAGCCCTGCCCCAGTTATTCAGTGCCGAATGTCAGCAGCACTGAGGCTGCAAGGCTCTGCTGCAAAGGGTGAAGCTGAGGTCAGCCATTCAGATAAGAGGAGCTGGGGAACACATGGGACCCCCACATCTCAGGTCTGGCACAAATGAAATTTCCTGCTACACACGTCCCTGGCAGAGGCTCCGTCTTCTAAGTTGAGGACACCTTCGGGCTTCTCAGGTGGCGTTAGTGCTAAAACACTCACCTGCCAGTGCAGGAGACGTAAGGGATGTGGCTTCGATCCCTGGGCTGGGAGGATCCCCTGGAGCAGGACATGGCAACCCCCTCCAGTATTCTCGCCTGGAGAATCCCACGGACAGAGGAGCCTGGCGGGCTGCGGTCGACAGGGTCGCAGAGAGTCCGACACGGCTGAAGTGACTGTGAACACGGGCAGCGGTTCTCACTCACAGGGTTAAGTTAGAGAAACTGGTTTCAGAATTAAGACTCAGTGGACTAATTCAAATACCTGTTTGGTAAGTTGTGAAAAAGCAATCAATATTA
Organism: Tragulus kanchil; assembly: GCA_022376925.1. NCBI lineage: Eukaryota > Metazoa > Chordata > Mammalia > Artiodactyla > Tragulidae > Tragulus > Tragulus kanchil. The sequence goes on from JAIOJX010000003.1 coordinate 142,986,776, forward strand.
GAGGGTCAGAAAGGGAAAGCAGCTGGGTGTTGATATGTGGTCCAGGAAAGAAAAACCAAACAAACAACAAAAAGGCATCACCCAGTAGTAAAATAGATGACACCTGTCTTCCATTTTATAAAATGTTCTTTCTAGGATACAGCAAATTATATAAGAGACTGTAACGACTCTGGAGTGGTGCCATTTCCTTGTCTATACCTCAAGCAACTCAGTGGCTGTTTTGCCTATTTAAAATGTTTGTCACTTGTCTATAGAGTGTTTAGTACGTAAACGTGCTCAAGGTGGCTCGCTAAATGGTGGCTTGGTCAAATATTTACTTAATAAGCTCAGATATTTTTCTAAAATAGTGGTTCTCACTTTGCTGTACGCCTGAGACTAACACAGCATTGTAAATCAACTAGACTCCAATAAAATGAAAATGTTTAAAAAAGAAAAAAAGCAGTGGTTCTCCGTCTGGGGCAATTTTGCACCCACACTACAATTGGCAATGTGTGAAGGCATTTTGGATTGTCACAAGTGTGTGTGTGTGCGTCTGTATACAGTTGACGTCTAATAGGTGCAGAGCAGGGCTATGCGCAGGACAGGGCGCCCCTCCCTCAGCCCTGCCCCAGTTATTCAGTGCCGAATGTCAGCAGCACTGAGGCTGCAAGGCTCTGCTGCAAAGGGTGAAGCTGAGGTCAGCCATTCAGATAAGAGGAGCTGGGGAACACATGGGACCCCCACATCTCAGGTCTGGCACAAATGAAATTTCCTGCTACACACGTCCCTGGCAGAGGCTCCGTCTTCTAAGTTGAGGACACCTTCGGGCTTCTCAGGTGGCGTTAGTGCTAAAACACTCACCTGCCAGTGCAGGAGACGTAAGGGATGTGGCTTCGATCCCTGGGCTGGGAGGATCCCCTGGAGCAGGACATGGCAACCCCCTCCAGTATTCTCGCCTGGAGAATCCCACGGACAGAGGAGCCTGGCGGGCTGCGGTCGACAGGGTCGCAGAGAGTCCGACACGGCTGAAGTGACTGTGAACACGGGCAGCGGTTCTCACTCACAGGGTTAAGTTAGAGAAACTGGTTTCAGAATTAAGACTCAGTGGACTAATTCAAATACCTGTTTGGTAAGTTGTGAAAAAGCAATCAATATTAGAGGGTCAGAAAGGGAAAGCAGCTGGGTGTTGATATGTGGTCCAGGAAAGAAAAACCAAACAAACAACAAAAAGGCATCACCCAGTAGTAAAATAGATGACACCTGTCTTCCATTTTATAAAATGTTCTTTCTAGGATACAGCAAATTATATAAGAGACTGTAAGTGAAGGCAAGTTTCCATGTATCCGGAAAGATTAATTCCTCAAAAAGTCAACAGTTAGCTAGCTGGGCCAAAATTGGCTCATTGCTATCGTCTCGAAGAAGAAATTAAAAACCTAAGTAAAAATCTTGGTTCGACCACAGTTTCAGCCAATTTTGATGTTCCTATTTGCTTCTTAGAGTGAAAGGGTTTTACCTCGATTTGAGACTTAAACCCAGGGCCCAGACCTGATCAAACCCTGCTTGGGACTTGAACCCACGTGGCTGGAGCTTGAAATCCAGCCAAAACCCTGTTTGGGACTCGAACCCACGTGGCTAAGGCTTAAGCCCAGCCAAAACCCTGCTTGGGACTCGAACCCATGCAGCCAGGACTTAATCCAGCACTCACCCAATGTCTGGACCCACTGAGGCTCAGGTTCTTCCTGCCTCAACGCGGAAAGAATTCAGTGAGAAACAGAGTAATAGACAAGAAAAGGGTTTATTAGGATAGGGTACTTGTAAGCTTTGCAAGAGGGCAGGCAGGAAAGCTCTGCTCTGCTCTCCTTCAATTGAGTGGGCAACAATATATATGGGATAGTAGAGCACCGCCCCCCTCAAGTAGACGCAGATGCAGGACATACATCATTGGTTGCTTCTTTGCCAGCTCCTCCTTCATCAGCTGTTTATACCCAGTCAAGCCTGCTTTACTGAACAAGGAGCAGCTCTCCTGAGTTATCATCAACTCACTGGCCTCTCTACCTTTCTCAGGTGTCTCCCTTCTACCTACCGTCCCCTACTAGGACTCTACAACCACCTACCTATTCTACTCTGTCCCTATCAAGAGCACTTTAGTGCGCAGTCTGAGTCCCCAAATCAATTTTGAATGAAGACATGGTAGGCTTCCCTGGTGGCCCAGTGGTAAATAATCCGCCTGCCAATGCAGGAGACGCGGGTTTGATCCCTGGTTTAGGAAGATCCCACATGCCAAGAAGCAGCTAAGCCTGTGTGTCACAAGCATTGAGCCTGTGTTCTAGAGCTGGGGAACCACAGCTACTGAACCCACGTGCCGGCTACTTTGATGCCCAAGTACCCTAGAGCCATGCTCCCCAACCAGAGGAGCCATGGCCATGAGCAGCCCTCACACCGCGAGGAGAGAGGAGCGTCTGCTCGCCGCAACCAGAGAAAAGCCAACGCAGCAACAAAGACCCTGCACAGCCAGAAGAAAAAAAAAAAAAATTAAAGAAGATGTGGTATCTTAATCCAGTCCACGTCGTTCATGCTCATGATAGTTCGAGCACATTTACCAATGAACTCAATTATATAAAGTGCTGCTGAATTCTTTTGATCAGCACGCCCAAGAATCAAGAGGAGCCTTGTGTTCAATGAAAAATGCTCACACTGCAGTTGTAAGCAACTCATGAGACACTTTCCACAAAATCTTCCTGAACACGCTTTTGGATTTGGGGATTTTTATCTTGATTTTAAACCAGTTACTTAGATTCTTAAGCTTTGGCTTTTTTTCTCTGTGAAATGGAGATAATAGGTCCTATACTCCTAGGGCTGTGGTAAAGATTAAGTAAGATTACGAACCTGAATTCCCTTTGTATCAGCTGGGTCTCTCAACTAGAGGCTGCCCTCTAGAATCCGAAGGCTCTTTCTCTTCACATTGCTCTCAGCAGCACCTTAATGTTTTCCTTCTGGGTCACGCTGGGTTTTACAAAGATCCGGAACAAGAGAGATGCTACCAATAAGGCAAATCATTTCACAGTGTCTCTAGGTCTTAGTTTACTTGAATTTCATGTAGGTAATCATTTCCATTTTACAGATAAGGAAAATGAGACTCAAAGTACATAATCTGCCAAGTAGAGCATTAGATGCCCTTTACTGAAGCCAGACAATGAAGGAACTTGAACTGAAACAGAGTCCAAAGCTGGAAAATAGGTTTTGCAGGCTTAACCGGAAGCAATTCCCAAATACCAGGAAAGCATGGGAAATGACTGAAAATCAGTCGTGATCAGTCAAAGATCACCTCTAAAGGGTGGCACACCCAATTCCCTTCAGTGCTTTACTTGGGTTAAAAGACCTCTGAGAGAGACTTGCAGTCTAATTGATTCCACGTTTTTCCTGGAGGCGCTTACCTGTGTGAGTGTGTGCGCGTGCATGGGCGCAATCGTGTCTGACTCTGTGTCCCCATGATCTGTCGCCCGCCAGGCTCCTCTGTCCATGGGATTCTCCAGGCAAGAGTACTGGAGTGGGTTGTCATTTCATCAGGAGACCTTCCCGACCCAGGGATCAAGCCCGAATCTGCTGGGTCTCCTGCACTGGCAGGCAGATTCTTTAGCAGGCGCCACCTGGGCAGGGTTTATACAGGTGCCCACGGGGGTGGGGTCAGGATGATAGTTCGAGCACATTTACCAATGAACTCAATTATATAAAGTGCTGCTGAATTCTTTTGATCAGCACGCCCAAGAATCAAGAGGAGCCTTGTGTTCAATGAAAAATGCTCACACTGCAGTTGTAAGCAACTCATGAGACACTTTCCACAAAATCTTCCTGAACACGCTTTTGGATTTGGGGATTTTTATCTTGATTTTAAACCAGTTACTTAGATTCTTAAGCTTTGGCTTTTTTTCTCTGTGAAATGGAGATAATAGGTCCTATACTCCTAGGGCTGTGGTAAAGATTAAGTAAGATTACGAACCTGAATTCCCTTTGTATCAGCTGGGTCTCTCAACTAGAGGCTGCCCTCTAGAATCCGAAGGCTCTTTCTCTTCACATTGCTCTCAGCAGCACCTTAATGTTTTCCTTCTGGGTCACGCTGGGTTTTACAAAGATCCGGAACAAGAGAGATGCTACCAATAAGGCAAATCATTTCACAGTGTCTCTAGGTCTTAGTTTACTTGAATTTCATGTAGGTAATCATTTCCATTTTACAGATAAGGAAAATGAGACTCAAAGTACATAATCTGCCAAGTAGAGCATTAGATGCCCTTTACTGAAGCCAGACAATGAAGGAACTTGAACTGAAACAGAGTCCAAAGCTGGAAAATAGGTTTTGCAGGCTTAACCGGAAGCAATTCCCAAATACCAGGAAAGCATGGGAAATGACTGAAAATCAGTCGTGATCAGTCAAAGATCACCTCTAAAGGGTGGCACACCCAATTCCCTTCAGTGCTTTACTTGGGTTAAAAGACCTCTGAGAGAGACTTGCAGTCTAATTGATTCCACGTTTTTCCTGGAGGCGCTTACCTGTGTGAGTGTGTGCGCGTGCATGGGCGCAATCGTGTCTGACTCTGTGTCCCCATGATCTGTCGCCCGCCAGGCTCCTCTGTCCATGGGATTCTCCAGGCAAGAGTACTGGAGTGGGTTGTCATTTCATCAGGAGACCTTCCCGACCCAGGGATCAAGCCCGAATCTGCTGGGTCTCCTGCACTGGCAGGCAGATTCTTTAGCACGGCGCCACCTGGGCAGGGTCTATTTACCTACAGGTGCCCACGTGGTGGTGCAGGGGAAGGAGTCACAGGAGGATGGTGCTATTCCTGGGGAAGGTTAAAAAAAAGAGGGATGAGGGATGAAGAGAGGTGACTGAAAGGCTGAGGAAGATGGAATAGAACATTTAAGAAGAGTGTCTACTGTTAAAGAAATTAAAAGCAAAGAAACCATTTCTGCCATCCTGGACCACAAATAGGCTCTTTGATATGAGGCTATATTTTCCAAAAAGTACTATAAAATAGGATCCTAACGCGAGAGTTCTCACCGCAATCACGTGAGAACTCACTGGTTTTCATGCAGCTCAAGAAAAGCCACTGGGAATAGGCCAAGGAAGTCAGACGTGTTGGAGTTTGTTCTTTTAACTTATGAGATGGTGGCTCTTGCGAGATGAATTGGAGAACCTTCACCTGTGCACCGAAGAAACAGACTTAGGAAGGTATGTCCGGCTTCGAGATAACCAGAACTACCAGAATTAAAAAGAAATGCCCTCAGCACTCCCACTGGGTGACAATTAACATGTGGTTTCCAGGAGTTCACACTCAGCCATGTACAGAAAAACAAAGGAACATTGCTTTTTAGTCCAAATATAAGCAAGAGCCCATTCGCAGTCCATTCTGGTTTTTTATGAATATAGGGGGTAAAATGTCCTTAACCGAAGCAGCATAAACTGTTTTAAGAAATTACTTTTACATACATATAATTCTTATGGGAAATGACTGAAAATCAGTCGTGATCAGTCAAAGATCACCTCTAAAGGGTGGCACACCCAATTCCCTTCAGTGCTTTACTTGGGTTAAAAGACCTCTGAGAGAGACTTGCAGTCTAATTGATTCCACGTTTTTCCTGGAGGCGCTTACCTGTGTGAGTGTGTGCGCGTGCATGGGCGCAATCGTGTCTGACTCTGTGTCCCCATGATCTGTCGCCCGCCAGGCTCCTCTGTCCATGGGATTCTCCAGGCAAGAGTACTGGAGTGGGTTGTCATTTCATCAGGAGACCTTCCCGACCCAGGGATCAAGCCCGAATCTGCTGGGTCTCCTGCACTGGCAGGCAGATTCTTTAGCACGGCGCCACCTGGGCAGGGTCTATTTACCTACAGGTGCCCACGTGGTGGTGCAGGGGAAGGAGTCACAGGAGGATGGTGCTATTCCTGGGGAAGGTTAAAAAAAAGAGGGATGAGGGATGAAGAGAGGTGACTGAAAGGCTGAGGAAGATGGAATAGAACATTTAAGAAGAGTGTCTACTGTTAAAGAAATTAAAAGCAAAGAAACCATTTCTGCCATCCTGGACCACAAATAGGCTCTTTGATATGAGGCTATATTTTCCAAAAAGTACTATAAAATAGGATCCTAACGCGAGAGTTCTCACCGCAATCACGTGAGAACTCACTGGTTTTCATGCAGCTCAAGAAAAGCCACTGGGAATAGGCCAAGGAAGTCAGACGTGTTGGAGTTTGTTCTTTTAACTTATGAGATGGTGGCTCTTGCGAGATGAATTGGAGAACCTTCACCTGTGCACAAGAAACAGACTTAGGAAGGTATGTCCGGCTTCGAGATAACCAGAACTACCAGAATTAAAAAGAAATGCCCTCAGCACTCCCACTGGGTGACAATTAACATGTGGTTTCCAGGAGTTCACACTCAGCCATGTACAGAAAAACAAAGGAACATTGCTTTTTAGTCCAAATATAAGCAAGAGCCCATTCGCAGTCCATTCTGGTTTTTTATGAATATAGGGGGTAAAATGTCCTTAACCGAAGCAGCATAAACTGTTTTAAGAAATTACTTTTACATACATATAATTCTTAAAATTTACAGCAAGTTTTTGTAGACTCCGTCAATGTGGAAGAAATAAAATATCCCATCTCTCTGATTTTTCTCTGTGCTTTCTTTCAGAAAATCTTACTTTACGAAGAATTCCAATTAACAATTTCTTAAGAGCAGTGGCTATTCTCTGGTTGCTCAGTCATGTCTGACTCTTTGTGACCTAATGAACAGCATGCAGCATGCCAGGCTTCCCTGTCCTTCACTATCTCCCGGAGCTAGCTCAAACTCACATCCATCGAATAGGTGATGCCATCCAACCATCTCATCCTCCGTCGTCCCCTTCTCCTCTTGCTTTCAATCTTTCCCAGCATCAGGGTCTTTTAAGAGCAGTAGGGCTTCCCTGGTAGCTCAGTGGTAAAGAGTTCGCCTGCCCATGCAGGAGACACAGGTTCAATCCCTGATCTGGGAAGATCCCACATGCTGTGGAGCAACTAAGCCCCTGAGCCACAACTATGGAGCCTGTGCTCTAGAGCCTCGGAGCCGCAACTGTTGAGCCCCTGTGCTGCAACTACTGAAGCCCGTGCGCCCTAGGGCTCAACTTCCACAGCAAGAGAAGTCACCACAAAAAGAAGCCTGCTCACCCCAACTAGAGAGTAGCCCCCACTCCCTGCAACTAGAGAAGAGCCTGCTGCAGCACTGAAAACCCAGAATAGCCAAAAATAAATAATAAAAAACATATTAAAAAAAGGGTAGTAGGTTTAGCTATTTCTTATGAACTCTTTATTATCCATATTTTTAAAACTGTCACCTAATAGTGAACCTCAGAGACTTTAAATTTAGGTAATTTATAAATACTGAACATTAGCAAAATCCATTAGCTATCAAGTATTCCCTCAATCTTTGTGGACATCTCAGCCCTCCAGTTTTACACTTATCTTTAAAGTACAATGCCTAATTTCCATGCGTTAGCATTTTACAGCTATGACTCAAGTAGACTTGAAACCACTACCCGTTCAGCTCTCGTGAAAATGCCTTTGGTAATTCCCTTGACACTGCAGTAACTGATCCTGCAAAAAAAATTCCACTGTAATGTCATGGGATAGATATGAACCTCAGTGTTTTAAAATGGAGAAATACCTATAATTTATTTTCATTTTAAGTAATCATTACATATAGTTCCAGGATTGCATTTAAAAGAAAAAAACCCTCAAATTTTCATTTTGAATAGAGGCTATTGTTGACGTATCTGAGAACATTCCGTGGTTGCTTCACAGCACATGTACCACAGAACTCATCTCTCTCAGGCATAGGTCATCTCTATATATTTTGAAGTTTTGTAAAATCTTTAAGAGGGTGCAACCGATTTTGCCCATCTTGGTGTTCAGAATTAATATATGCAGTAAATTATGCATGATACTGCTAAAGGCTTTAGGTAAACATTGAGATGTTGCTGGTAGGCACTAAATAAAGATTTATATAATTGTGGCCTTTGTTTATGGTTTTTTTTTTTAATTTATTGAAGGATAGTTGACTTACAGCATTGTGTTTAGTCTCTTCTTAAAGTAGCAAGCTTATTATTAAACCAGTTCTTTTTAGGTATTTTACTGCTGTGTTTTCAGCTGAGGATCATAGCTCCTTTTTAAGACTTTCACATTTAAAAAGATTTTTGCATATGCTCTTGCAAAGATTGAAGATTTATAATCACAAAAGGCAGCAAGACTCACTTAAGTGTCAGGTGACAGACACCCCCATTTCCCACGAGTCCTCTGAAAAACACCTGAGGGCCTAAAAACGTAGTTTCTCTTCAGCTATTTTCCTCTTTTGCCTTCCAATCCTGGTCTCTGATCACTGAGCTGTGTTTATCGGTAAAAAGCTATTTCTTATGAACTCTTTATTATCCATATTTTTAAAACTGTCACCTAATAGTGAACCTCAGAGACTTTAAATTTAGGTAATTTATAAATACTGAACATTAGCAAAATCCATTAGCTATCAAGTATTCCCTCAATCTTTGTGGACATCTCAGCCCTCCAGTTTTACACTTATCTTTAAAGTACAATGCCTAATTTCCATGCGTTAGCATTTTACAGCTATGACTCAAGTAGACTTGAAACCACTACCCGTTCAGCTCTCGTGAAAATGCCTTTGGTAATTCCCTTGACACTGCAGTAACTGATCCTGCAAAAAAAATTCCACTGTAATGTCATGGGATAGATATGAACCTCAGTGTTTTAAAATGGAGAAATACCTATAATTTATTTTCATTTTAAGTAATCATTACATATAGTTCCAGGATTGCATTTAAAAGAAAAAAAAACCCTCAAATTTTCATTTTGAATAGAGGCTATTGTTGACGTATCTGAGAACATTCCGTGGTTGCTTCACAGCACATGTACCACAGAACTCATCTCTCTCAGGCATAGGTCATCTCTATATATTTTGAAGTTTTGTAAAATCTTTAAGAGGGTGCAACCGATTTTGCCCATCTTGGTGTTCAGAATTAATATATGCAGTAAATTATGCATGATACTGCTAAAGGCTTTAGGTAAACATTGAGATGTTGCTGGTAGGCACTAAATAAAGATTTATATAATTGTGGCCTTTGTTTATTGTTTTTTTTTTTAATTTATTGAAGGATAGTTGACTTACAGCATTGTGTTTAGTCTCTTCTTAAAGTAGCAAGCTTATTATTAAACCAGTTCTTTTTAGGTATTTTACTGCTGTGTTTTCAGCTGAGGATCATAGCTCCTTTTTAAGACTTTCACATTTAAAAAGATTTTTGCATATGCTCTTGCAAAGATTGAAGATTTATAATCACAAAAGGCAGCAAGACTCACTTAAGTGTCAGGTGACAGACACCCCCATTTCCCACGAGTCCTCTGAAAAACACCTGAGGGCCTAAAAACGTAGTTTCTCTTCAGCTATTTTCCTCTTTTGCCTTCCAATCCTGGTCTCTGATCACTGAGCTGTGTTTATCGGTAAAAAACCTATCTGATCACTTATCCTCCCTACGAAACCTCTCTAGCACTGGGGTACGAATGCTACTTATAAGCCAGATAAAACATTAATATGGAAACAGCATAGAAAATCTCCCAATGGCAAAAAAATGTATATTCATAACTTTTATTAGTTATTTTATGTGGCTAGCTGAAGACACTGGGAATAATTATCTGAGACAAGTAGGAAGGTTGTAAGTTTAAAGGGAACAGCTCTTCTTAATTTCATTAAATAGAATCTCCTTATTAGGTTTCTCAATGTCCTTCCCTATTTCATCAATGCTTCACTGCCTATAGTTACTTCCCCACTAACAGAAAATGGCTAAGGTCTGGAAGAGTCGTGAAACACAGTATTACTGCAACCACTAAATTATACTGCAGAAGTACACTGACAAGGAAAGGCTATTAACAAGATACAGGCATATCTTTGCTTTATTGCACTTTTTCCAAATAAACTCAGGGTTGGTAGCAACCCTGCATTAAGTCTCTCAGCATCATTTTTTCAACAGCATTTGTGTTGCACCTGGTAGTTCTTCCAGTGTTTCTAACTTTTTCATTATTTTACCTGTTATGGGGATCTTGGAGCCTTGATGTTACCACTGTCATTGTTTTGGGGGGCCATGACCTGCACTCGTGCAAGATGGTAAACTTAACTCACACATGAGTTCCGACGGTCCCACCAACAGGAACATCCTTCCATCTCTCCCACTCCCTGGGCCTCCCTATTCCCTGAGACGTAACGACGTTGAAATTAGGCCAATGAATCACACTTACAGTGGCCTCTTAAGTATTCAAGTGGAAGTAAGTCACGTGTCTCTCACTTTAAATCAAAAGCTAGACATGGTGTAAGGAAGGTGTGTCAGAAACAGACAGGTTGAAAGCTGGCCCTCTTGTGCCAGTTGGTCAAGTTGTGAACCAGAGGAGAAAGTTCTTGAAGAAACTCCCATCAGCCACAACATTCTCTTCCACCAAAGCCTAATCCAGTGCAAGGCCCTACCTCTCCTCAACTTTATGAGGTCTGAAAAGTTACAGGAAGAAAGTTTGAAGCTAGCAAAGGTAGGCTCATGGGGTTTAAGGGAAGAAATCATTTCCGTAACATCCAACGGCAAGGTGAAGCAGCAAGTGCTGGTGTAGAATCTGCAGTCAATTATCCAAAAAATCTAGCTAAGGTAGGGTTGCCTACGAAAAGATTTTCAGTGTAAACAGCCCTATACTGGAAGAAGATGCCATGTAGGACTTTCATAGGTAAAGAGAAGTCAATGCCTAAGGTCTCAGAGCTTCAGGGAATAATTATCTGAGACAAGTAGGAAGGTTGTAAGTTTAAAGGGAACAGCTCTTCTTAATTTCATTAAATAGAATCTCCTTATTAGGTTTCTCAATGTCCTTCCCTATTTCATCAATGCTTCACTGCCTATAGTTACTTCCCCACTAACAGAAAATGGCTAAGGTCTGGAAGAGTCGTGAAACACAGTATTACTGCAACCACTAAATTATACTGCAGAAGTACACTGACAAGGAAAGGCTATTAACAAGATACAGGCATATCTTTGCTTTATTGCACTTTTTCCAAATAAACTCAGGGTTGGTAGCAACCCTGCATTAAGTCTCTCAGCATCATTTTTTCAACAGCATTTGTGTTGCACCTGGTAGTTCTTCCAGTGTTTCTAACTTTTTCATTATTTTACCTGTTATGGGGATCTTGGAGCCTTGATGTTACCACTGTCATTGTTTTGGGGGGCCATGACCTGCACTCGTGCAAGATGGTAAACTTAACTCACACATGAGTTCCGACGGTCCCACCAACAGGAACATCCTTCCATCTCTCCCACTCCCTGGGCCTCCCTATTCCCTGAGACGTAACGACGTTGAAATTAGGCCAATGAATCACACTTACAGTGGCCTCTTAAGTATTCAAGTGGAAGTAAGTCACGTGTCTCTCACTTTAAATCAAAAGCTAGACATGGTGTAAGGAAGGTGTGTCAGAAACAGACAGGTTGAAAGCTGGCCCTCTTGTGCCAGTTGGTCAAGTTGTGAACCAGAGGAGAAAGTTCTTGAAGAAACTCCCATCAGCCACAACATTCTCTTCCACCAAAGCCTAATCCAGTGCAAGGCCCTACCTCTCCTCAACTTTATGAGGTCTGAAAAGTTACAGGAAGAAAGTTTGAAGCTAGCAAAGGTAGGCTCATGGGGTTTAAGGGAAGAAATCATTTCCGTAACATCCAACGGCAAGGTGAAGCAGCAAGTGCTGGTGTAGAATCTGCAGTCAATTATCCAAAAAATCTAGCTAAGGTAGGGTTGCCTACACGAAACAGATTTTCAGTGTAAACAGCCCTATACTGGAAGAAGATGCCATGTAGGACTTTCATAGGTAAAGAGAAGTCAATGCCTAAGGTCTCAGAGCTTCAAAGGACAAACTCTCTCAGTAGGGGCAAAAGCAGCTGGTGACTGTTAAGTCTAAGCCAATGCTCATTTACCATTCTGAAAATGCTAGAGGCCTTAAGAGTCGTGTTGAATCTACTCTGCCTGTGCTCTATAAACGGGACAACAAAACTTGATGGCAGCGCATCTATTTACAGCATGGTTTACTGAATATTTTAAGCCCACCATTGAGACCGACTGCTAAGAAGGGGGAAGAAAAGGATTCCTTTTAAAACACTACTGCTCACTGACACGCACCTGGTCACCCAAGAGCCCTGAGGGAGACTGACAATGAGATTAACACAACATTCATTCTGTAGCCCATGGACCGAGTAGTTTCAAGTCTCATTTTTTTGACAGACATATTAGGCTACAGTTGTCATGGATAGTATTTTCTCTGATGGGTCTGGGCAAAGTCGACTGAAAACTTGCAGAGTTCTAGATGCATTAAAAACATTCAGGATTCATGGGAAGAGGTCAAAACACCAACATTGACAGAAATGTGGAGGCAGTTGATTCCGACCCTCCCAGGTGATTTTGAGGGGCTGTAGATTTCAGGGAAAAAAGTAACGGCGGATGTGGTAGAAAGAGCAAGAGGCATAGAATTAGAAGGGAAGCCTCAAGATGTGACTCAACCACTGCAACCTCATGCTAAATAAAACTCAAATGAGCAAATAAAAAGGCCTTTTAAGATGGAATGTACTCCTGGTGAAGATGCTGTTAAGACTGCTGAAATGACCACAAAGGATTTACAATAGGACATAAACTTAGTTGATAGAGAAGCATGGGATTTGAGAGGACTGACTCCAAATTTGAAAGACCTGTGTGTAAAATGCTACTAAACAGCACTGCATGTTACAGGGAAATCTTTTGTGGAAGAACTCACTGATGTGGCGAACTTGACTGTCTTCATTTAAGAAACTGCTACAGAGGCTTCCCTGGTGGTCCAGTGGGTAAGGACACCGCCTTGCAGTGCAAGGAGCGCTGGTTCGATCCCTGGCCTGGGAAGATCCCACGTGCCGCGGAGCGGCTGGACCCATGTGTCCAGTTGCTGAGCTGGAGCTCTGGAGCGCATGCGCCCAGAGCCAGCGGTCTGCGACAACAGAGGCCACCGCGATGGGAGGCCCACAAGGGCCAAAGAACAAAGATGGATGAAAATAGATAAATGAAAGACCAATAGAAGTGGCCCGCTAGCCCCCTCCCTCCCCACCCTCCCCCCCCAAAGAAACTGCTACAACCTTCAGTAACCACCTCCTGATCTTGATCAGCCAGCAGCCATCAACATGGAGGCAACACTTTCCAGCAAAAAGATTATGACCTACAGAAGGCTCGGATACTAGTTAGCACGTTTTAGCAAGAGTACTTTAAAATTAAGGTATGTGCATTATTTTTTCGACACAATGCTATTTTACACTTTAATAGATCACAGTACAGTCTAAACATATCTTTCATTATATGGTGGCCTTGAAGTGAACTCACAATATATCTGAGGTATGCCTATGTTATAAATATCCCTAGACTGCATCATTTGTAAAGAGTTTCGGAATGAAAGCACAGGCTTCCCTGGTGGTTCAGATGGAAAAATCCACCTGCAGTGCGAGAGACCCGGACTCGATCCCTGGGTCGGGAAGATCCCTCGAGAAGGGGATGGCAACCCACTCCAGTATTCTTGTCTGGAGAATCCCATGGACAGGAGACAGACAGGAGCCTGGTGGGCTATAGTCCATAGGGTTGCAAAGGGTTGGACACGACCGAGCAATACTTTCACTCAGAATGAGAAAGGGAGAAACTTAAGGGAGCGGAGCAAATTGAGAACCAGTGTCTGTCTTTATGCTAAAACATCCACTGGTAAGAATAACTTGAAGTACAACAACAGTCCTGGACCTGTTTTCTAAACCTAACTGGTCTAGCCTTTCTCACTCTTGCTAAAAGCTAGTGACTTTGCAAGGGGATACTTTTGATACACTGCTTTAAAAAGAATCATGTGTCATTACAGTAACTAAGCTGCTATCCAATCCAAATGTTTGCAGTTGAGCATCTAGCTGTGAGGCTGTGTATACAGAATGTCAAGTTCTCCTCGTAGGTTTGTCTAATCCAAGATTGGACACCGCAGATTATCCACAGTGCTGTGGCAATTCCCTGCTAATAACTGAGGTCCATGGGGTTCTTGGAGCTCCTCCCCTAGTGCATCCCTAAACAAGAAAATGAATGTAGGCATATGAGGAAAGGCAGGCTCAGTTGGAGACCTTGGGTAAGTGTTTACCAGCTTTGTCTCAGACAAAGTTTTGGCTTCCTCTGCCAAGGAAAGCCTTGGAGATTACTTTCAAGGCCCTCTGACCTTATACTAGGTAAAAGCTAAATTCATATTCACGTCTTTTTCAGTACATGCTGGATTGTATAAATACTGCAGCACAGTCAAATAATTTGACTTTCATAGTTCTGGAGGGTAATCCTAAACTAGCAAAATAATTCTATAGGGCAATGATCCTGCCCATCATCAACTCTACGTATTCCAGGGTCGTCTAGCACAGCCTGAGAATTTGTCAAAACTTA